>CM062935.1:3747500-8747500 GCA_031878705.1 Tapirus indicus | reverse complement strand
TATTTGACCTCCCTAACTAAAACGCATCCCTCTCCATCACTCCCTATAT
This sequence comes from Tapirus indicus, assembly GCA_031878705.1. Classification (NCBI taxonomy): domain Eukaryota; kingdom Metazoa; phylum Chordata; class Mammalia; order Perissodactyla; family Tapiridae; genus Tapirus; species Tapirus indicus. The sequence continues at coordinate 8,747,451 of CM062935.1, read as the reverse complement.
CCTTACTCTGCCTTTTTTTTTTTTTTTTTACAGCATGCTTTGATTGATTTATTGACATGTTTATTAATCTAGCTACTTGAGTGTAAGTTTACTAGAATGTAGGCTCCACAAGTGCAGGGATTGTGATATACTCGCTACTATATCCTTGTGCCTACAACAGTGCCTGGTGCATAGTGACGCCTGTATACGTATTTGTTGAATGAATGCATAAACGTATGAATGAATGATCTTTGCAACAGCCATATGAGTCACGTGAACCATAGGAGGGATTATCCCCTTTTATGACTGAGGAAACAGTGCTTGGGAATGTCTGGCAGCTTGTCTGAGCTTTATAGCCAGCCAATGGCCCTGTAGATTTCCAAGATTTCCCGTCCATCTGAGTCTATTAAATTATACCTGGTCTAAGAGTTAGGAAATTGGGCTTCCTATCCTCGCTATGTGGAAAATTTTCGTGTGATCTTGGGCAAACTAGGAAACTTGAGTTTTCTAAGCCCTGTTATTCTAATCGTGTAAATAAAGGCAAGGGTTTTTATTTTTATTTTTATTGATGTCTTAATAGTTTATAACATTGTGGGGTTTTAGTTATACATTATTATTTGTCCATCACCACGTGGATGCATCTCTTCATCCACAAGGGGTTTTCTAAAACCTCCAAGGTTCCTACAGCTCCACCTTCACTTAAATATAAACTAATTCACACTTGGAAGTTAATCATTGCCATAATATTTGTTCCTGCCTTGGAACAAAGAATGCAGGAGAGAGTAATCAAGATGTAAATGTGTGGTCCAATGGTCTCACACTTACCAGCAAAGTCCACATCGACCTTTCTTTTCCCTGGCAGACTTCCAGGCAAATCCTGCATTTGCTGGGCAGCTGCTGCCCTTGTCCTTGCTAGTTCTCTCATCTTGGGCAAAACATTTGGCTTCTCTAAGCTTCAAACTTTTTTTGTGAAGATTAAGTGGACTGATATACATAAGATGGAGTTGAAATTGCTTGTTGCTCTGCAATTGTTTTAACAAATACTGCCAACATACGGCCATGATGGTTTTAAGTGTTGATGACTGCTATATGTAGCTCCTGTATTGAAAATATCACTTAACTATGGAAATACAGTAAACACAGAATCCTTGCATTTTTTTCTGGAAAATATTTTATAGAAATATTTAAATGTGCAACCTTGCCAGGTCATTAAGGGCAATAAGAATACAACCTTGACTGTGGTTCATAAAATCAGCATAGCTTTTGCTGCCCAGGCTTGGGGGAAAAGACCAAGTAGAAACCACCATGTCAGATGCTTGTAGATATACTATCCCATTTAATGCTCAATAAATACTGTTGACACATGAATACCCTGCCCTCCACGGGAAACCATTCAAATATATCTCATGAGCATTTTTTTATTTGTATGTTCTTGATAAAAAAAAAAGTCTGTTGTTTTGTATGCAATTAATAGTATTGTGCTACAAATTTCATTCTGCTTTTATCACTAAGCTCTATGCTTATAAGATCGATCCACATTCCAGGATAGCTGCCTAGCTGCTGCTTCAAATGCTGCATACTATTGCAGTGTCCACCCACATTTTACTTCTCCCTTGGTGATGGATCTTGTCAGGGGGATATGGGAAACCTCAGGCACTACTGGTGGGAAAGAACGCTGGTATGGATGGCCATTCTGGAGAACAATCTGGCAGTATACTTGGTCATATTCCAGCATACATCCTATGATGTGGGTAATGGAGAAATCTGTCCATTGCTGTGTTGTTTATGAAATCCAAGAGCTGGAGATGGGCAGTTGTGGGCTGGAAACTGGAATGTACAGCTCACAAGGGCTAATTGTTAAGGAATTTGGTGGGTGGTTTCTACAGTTAGCCATTTACTAAAAATCAAATTATATAAATTATATTATACTATATATAAATATATATTAAAAACAAAAGTAATGAATACTTAAAGCTCATCACTTCCTAATTATTTCACTATGTTTTACTATTATCTAGGCCCTAGAGTCATTACATCTACATATGGTGGAAATACTATATAATGGTGCACTACTACTGTGAATCTCTTCCCCACTCTGAGTTCAGGGACATCACATTGGCAGCTTAAAGTAGGCCATGGTGGGAATAACTACACCATGGAAATCAGCAAACACTACAAACCAGGGTTTTTTTGCCCTGAGAGCCAATTGTTAAACATTTACCAGTTCACTGGAGACTAGTATTAACTATCCTTTAGAAATGAGGCTCAGACAGGTTATGAAACTTGCCAAAATCATACAACTTTCAATTAGCAGGAACTGGATTCAGACCCAGGTCTGTCTGAGTCCTTGTACTTTGACGAAAGTTAGAAGTGAGTTATACCATTTAGACTGTAAAGTTCTCCTTACCTTACCAATACCAGTGCACTTATGTTTTTTGTTTTTAAAAATAATCTATTGGCTGCCAGCACCTGGGTACAGTGTGAAATCAAGAAAAGCACAGTTTTTAGAGACATCTGCTTACCAATTGAGCTTCATTAATTCCCCACGGGAGAGCTCTGTCCTGACACACAGGTGCTGTTACTTACAGTATGTATAAAAGATAAATGAGCTCTGCTTTCAGGGTGCTGTTGTGAGGCTACATAAACTAATCATTAAACATGACAACTAAGATATTTTAGCTACTGTTTAACTTTACAGCATTTGTTAATAAACAATGCTGTCTGCACAGTAGGGGTCTTGACCCTATCTCTGCCTGTGTCACAAACCTCGGTGCGTGTTTACATAGAAGTTACTTTCTAAATTTTCCTTGGAGAATGATTTGAAATTTAGCCACATTTTCTTCTCATTGTCAAACATCTATTTTCTCAGTCATTCAGTTCGTCACCAATGAATATTTACAAAGCCCCTATTATGTACAAAACAGAGGGAAAACAAGGATGAATAAAATATGTCCCTGATCTTCAGAAGCTAATAGTCCAACAAGAGAAACACACTTTTTTTTTTCCCGAGGAAGATTAGTTCTGAGCTAACATTTGTGCCAATCTTCCTCTACTTTAAGGGGGGCACCACCACAGCATGGCTGGTGAGTGGAGTAGGTCCACGACTGGGATCCAAAACCACAAACCTGGGCCGCCAAAGTGGAGCGCACAGAACTTGAACCACATGGCCGGGCCCAGAAACACACATTTTAAACACGCAATTCTGAAGGTCCACAACAAAGGCATGTGCAAAGGCTACGGGAATGTCTTAGTCCCTCTGAGCTACTATAACAAAGTACCACAGACTGGGTATTTGGGGCACCACAGCCTGCTAATAAACACTAGAAATTTATTTCTCACAGTTTTGGAGGCTAGGAAGTCCAAGATTAAGGTGCCAGCATGGTCATGCTCTGGTGAAGGCTCTCTTCTGGGCTGCAGACTGCTGACTTCTTGCTGTGTCCTCGCATGGTGGAAGGGGTAGGCAGGCTCTCTGGGCCTCTCTTACAAGGGCACTAATCTCATTCATGAGGGCTCCGCCCTCATGACCTAACTCACCTCCCAAAGGCCCCGCCTCCTAGTACTATCACCTTGGGGGTTAGGATTCCAACATATGAATTTGGGGGGACACACTCAGACCACAGCACGGGATAAGTAATTTCATAGTTTAAACTGAACCCCAGGACGGTGTTGAGTCTCTTTGGCCAAGAAAATGGCAACTTGGGCCCTGCACCAAAGAAACAAACATAGACGCATCTAGCTTGAATGAGATTACTCTGGCAGAGATTACACTATTTATCAATTAAGCAAGGGAAGAAATACAACGCAACGGGTATCAGAGGATACTAGTTCAAGTTCTGACTCTGTCGCTTGCTTACTGTGTGACCTTGAGCAAGAAGTAACTTCTCCTCTCTGGGACACAAACTCTTTACATTGTGTAGTGGTTAGAGTAAGGACTAGGCTATTGTAACAAAGAAACATCAAAATACAGTAGCTTCAAAAAAAAAGGAAATTTCTCTCTCCAGTAATAGTCTGGCCAATCTAGTTTGCAGGGTAACTCTCCTACCTGATGTCAGTCAGGGACGTAGATTCCTTCCATCTTGCTGTTCTGACATTCCCTAGAGTGTTGCCTTACTTGCATGGTTGAAGATGGGTTGCAGGCATGCCCACATCCAGATCACAGGAGGCTGCACACGTCCTTTCTGCTTACGTTCTATTGATTACATGGCCATACCTGGCTGCAAGGGAGACTAGGAAATGTAGTCTTTGTTCGGGGTGCTCTAAGCCCAAGAAAAAGGTAAGAAAGGACTTTGAGAGAACCAGCAGTCAGCCCAGCTTGAGACCAGAGTTGGGCAAAATTATTTCTAACATGACTTAGCTCAGATATTTTACAAATAAAATGCTCTCTAAAATGTGAATATGAGGTGAACATTACTTTATATCATTATATCAGTCCTCAACCTCCCAACCACTAAATGGTCAAGTACAAAGGTGAACTGACATGAGAGCTTATAGAAATGAAATTACTGGATTTCTTAGACCAATATTTTTTAAAGGATTTTTATTTAGAATTTCAAATGTACACACAAGTAGAGAAAATAGTATAACAAATCTCCATGCACCTATCATTTAGCTTCAACCATTTTCAGCTCACAGCAACCATGTTTCATGCATTCCCCCAGATATCAGTGCGTTTATTCAATTTATATATATCTTAAATGTCTACTCTATTCTAGACACTGTGTACCACACACATGATCTCACCAGAGCAAGCAGACACTCCACTGCTGTGCAACCACTTTTATAGTACTTGCCACCATTCATTTTATAAGTTAAACTATTTAACCTTCCAAAAATCTATGAGGTAGATACTACATTTTGCAGATGAAGGAACCTGAAGCACAGAGCTTAAGCGACTTGTCCAACATCACGCAGTGAGTTAAGCACTGGAGGTGGGACTCAAACCCAGGCAGCCTGGTTGCGGAGGCTGTGCTGGTGGCCACTGCGCTACGAGGTATCCGCGAAGGAATTCACATCGCTTGACTGAACACTGAACAGCTCATCCAGAGCTTCTGCATTAGAATTGTTCCTGTTCTGTTTTTCCCAAGTTCAATGAATAGATACTTTCCTTAAAACACTATTCAGGTGGTCCATCCTCCCCCCTAAAAAACTTACAATTTACTCAAAGTCATATCCTAATATGTTTGTAATTTTGAAATGTCAGGTTCCTTTCCTTCTTTCTTTTCTTCTTCTTTCCTTTTAACTATTACTCATTGTTTCACAAATCTTAGAACTGAGTTTCTCCTAGGGCATGCTATTAAAATAACATATTTAAAAGTGTTCCAAACAAGATTATAATTTGTAAAAGTGTTTACACATATCCTATTTTATCCTAATTAATTTATGTGAAGTGTCTAATACAGGGCCTAGTAGAGAGTTCACTATAAATATTAATTTATTCATTTACTCTAAAAACCATATAAAGTAGGTTGGACAGGCACTATTAGTCAGATTTGACAGATGAACAAACTGAAACACACAGGGGTCATATTTCCTCAGCTGTTCTTAAGATCCACTCCAACATGAGGTCTCCTGGTTCATGTTAGTGCATATTAACCAAATCTTACAATTCTCTGGGTGTATACAATATTTCTTCCTAGAGAAGGAGTTGGACTGTCCAGCTTGGGCTGTGCTTGACCTGACTCCATTGGTCTGCAAGAAATAAGGGAAGTAGAGGCACATCTTAGGACAAACATCATCTCATGAGGCTCCTGCCTCTGGTGGTGTCTTTGCAGTGCCTGCCGACAAGGAAGACTGCTCTCCTCTAGGAAAGGGGAAAGCACTGCTTCTTCTGGTGTTGAGGAATCTGGGGTTCAAGGCTCTCAGGTTTTTCCATTCAAACTTCCCTATTCCATGTCTCAAGGTCTTGTTTCCTTATCTAGGCCCTGACACTGACCTCAGAGACTGTAAAGCTGTGTTTGTTCTCCTTGGTAACTGGTTCACTCAGTTAAACCCTGGGACTGAATTTCTGCAGTCTTCCTGTGGCTGTGGGAAGGAGTGGGGATCTCTACGTGGCTGTGGAAGCATTCTGACTTTGACAGCATTCCTTGAGGTTGATGGCTGGCTAACCGAGCCTGCCATTTTCTTTTCCTTTTACAAGACTTCTAAAGACCAGTAACCAAAGTCAGCTAGTTCTACATTCCTTATAATTAACATTGACCACATATTTTTTATGTGTGATCACTAGTGCATAAACCAATGCTTCATCTTCCACCTTCATCATTCCAATTCACCACTGGTGAAAATCTCAGGCATTGTGATGCTACTGCATGCCTGGGGTTAACATCACCCCGCTTATCAATGTTAATGGGATCCCTATCACTATCTGATGGGTCCAATACCAGAATCCACCTGGAAAGTCTGTTTATAGGGCTGCTTGTGGTACCAAGAGTCTTAGCCTGGGTTCTCAAAGTAGCAGAGTTGAGGGAAGTACTTGCACGCAAGAATTTATTTTGGGATATGATCCCAAGGGAAAAGAATGGGGACTGGGAGGAGTAAAACAAGGAACAAGGACAATCCAATTCAAGGGTGCTATATTGAGCTGACCACTGCTGAGAGGAATTGGGGCATTATTTTGCTAGGGACTCTCTAAGGAGTCATGTAGAATCAGTCACTTGAGGGTGGACGTGGAGACTATTTTTCTATGGGCTCTCATCCCCTAGGGGGTAAGGGTTGCATAAATCTCACTAAGATTGTGGATTTGTATATTTCTCCTTGTAGATGTATCAATTTTTGCTTCATGTGTTTTGGAGTCATATTATTAGTAGATACAAATCTAGAATTAGTATATTTTGCTGGTGATTTTGACTTTTTATCATTATAAAGTGACTTTCTTTATTCTTAGTAATGTTTTTTGCCTTAAATTCTATGTGATAATACCATGGTATGACTTAATTCTATCATTTTACTTTCAATCTTGGTATTCATCTGTTTTAGATGTGTCTCTTATAAATAACATACAATTGGATTTTTTAAAATTCGGTCTCACAATCCTTGTCTTTTAACTGGAGGATTTATTCCATTTACATTTGATATTAATGATATATTTAGATTCAAATCCACTCGTATTAAATGTGTTCCCTATTTGTCTTGCCTATGTCTCACCACTCTCTAGCTTTTTGTCTTTTTTAATCATTCCATTTTAGACTATTATTGGTAATACATTTTTATCCTTTTAGTTGGTCACATGAAGTAAAACATGCATTGTTGACTTATCCGAGTCTAATGTGAATGGATACCTTTACTCTTTTCTCAGAAAATCTAAGGACCTTAGAACACTTAAACTTCATTTACCTGCTTTCTGATTTATATGCTAGCGTTGCAGTGTATTTTAGTTCTAAATATTTTTGTGTGTGAGGAGGACTAGCCCTGAGCTAACATCCATTGCCAATCCTCCTCTTTTTGCTGAGGAAGACTGGCCCTGGGCTAACATCAGTGCCCGTCTTCCTCTACTTTATATGGGATGCTGTCACGGCATGGCTGACAAGCAGTGCGTCGGCCCACACCCAGGATCCGAACCTGCGAACCCTGGGCTGCCAAAGCGCGAACTAAACTGCTACGCCACCAGGTTGGCCCCTAGTTCTAAATATTTTTAACTCCATAAGATATTTATCACTGTCTTTGCTCTTCATTCATTCCTGCATCAGTAACCTTCGATCAACTTGAAGATTATCATTAGAATTTCCTTTGTGCAGGTTAATTGATGATAAACTCTCTGATTTTATCACCTGAAAACGTCTTTATTTCTCCTTCATTCTTGAAGGACATTTTTGTTAAATGTTGAATTCAAGTTTGGCATTAATTTCTTTTAGCCCATTTCATCATTGTCTTTTGACTTCTCCTATTGCTATTGAGACTTGTCCCCACTTTTTAAAAGTAAGCTCTTTGTTTGGTCTGCCTTTAACATTGTCTCATTGTCTTTAGTTTTCTGCACTATGTTGTGGATTTCTTTTTATCTTGCTTGACATTAGTATGGTCTCCTGAATCTGTGGACTAATAATGCCTTTCACCATTTCTGGAAAATTCTCAGGTATTACCCCACACAGAATTGACTCCTCCCTATTCTCTCCTCTCCTTCTGGGATTCCAGTTAAACATATAGATCTTCTCACTGTAGTTTTTAAGATTCTTACTGTCTCTTCTGTTTATTCCCCACCTCCCATCTTTTTATCTTTCCATTCTTCATTCTGTATAATTTCATCTAACCTATCTTCTCATTCACTCTCTTTAACTGTATTTAGCCTGCTGTTAAACCCTTCCAATGAATACTAGATTTCTATTCAGAACATAAGTTCATTTCTTTTTCAGTGTTGATAATACTAATATACGAAGTTCCTGTGGGTCTGTTTTTGTTGCTTCTCACTCATGCTGCCTTGCCACCTTAAGGCCTGGTTATCTCTGATTGTGTACAGTATATTGTAATTGCAAATTTATTTGTAGAAATAATTTGAAACATAAGAGTATTTTTGTTTGCTTCTGCTGAACACCTGGGAGTGCTTACAAATTTCAAGATTTTCTGTGTTTTGGGCCACCCATCTGACATTAAGCCTGATTAAACAGATTGATGACTGGTTTATCTCTGGTTCCTTCTTGTTCCTAGGATATTAATCTTTTGGGTTGCAGACCAAAGTGGGGAGTTTACCAGAAGTTACCCACCTTGGTAAGCCCTGGACATCGCCTGTGGAACTGTAGCCCCAGAATGCCAGGGATATGCAGCTGTGACTTTTAGCTTCCTCTTTAGTTTGGCAAATACTCCCAAGACAAAAGTGGTTGTGAATGTTGGGATTATTCTTCTAAGTTTGCACCTTTTCTCAGATCTCAGTTGGCAATTCCTCACTATCTTATTCTTTTTTGATTTAAAAGTTTATTTTGGTCCAGGGGTTTTGGTTGTTTTCTGTGGGAAGATAGGTCTAAATTATTGAGATTTCCATTACCAGAAGGAGAAAATCCCTCTATTATTATTTTTTTCCTCCCAGAGACCATAATGGTTAAAATTACTTGAAAAAATAAAGAAATGTTCTCTATACTAATAAAGGTATAGTAACCATACATCTAAGAATGCATGTTCAGTATTAAGGGCAACAAAGGAAAGTGAAAGGATCAATGGCCTGGAAGAAAGGACATGCTAGATTTTAGACTCACCTTGTTTTGTCATCTTTAGCATCATAATACAATAGCAAAACCTATAACGTGAATAAAGCATTATGGTTAAAAAGTATTTTCCAATCAAAATGGCAATGTTGAGGATCTTTAAACCAACCCCTCAGAGTCTTTGTTAACATAGCCCCCTTCTTTGCTATGGTTAGATCATACTTCTTCACCTTATATAAATGCTATTTCCAGCTCTTTTTCAAATTGCTACCGCTAAGTCTTCTTACATAAAAACACAAGTTTCTCTGTTCACATATCATCTGATCTAACATGCTCAACAACAATAACACTCATTTTATAGATACAGAAAGTGAGGCTTAAAGAAGCAGATTGCTCCAATACCAGTTTCTGTGATCCAAATCCAGTGTTCTTCCCGTTCTGCCATTTCACTTGTTCACTTTGGGCAATCATTTCAAGGTCACCCTCCTCCTCCAGCTCACTTTTCTTAGTGTAAAATGAGGATAGACAACACAACCACTACAGTTCCCCCTCCTCCTCCTTCCCCTTCCTGTTCTGACATCTTGTGGAAAAGAGTTGGGCCTGTTTAGCTGGTGGCCTTTGGTAGCAGTTATGTAAGAAGTCACAGGGAGAAGAGGGCTGGAAGCTCTCCTTCAGCGGCTGGAATTCTAAGCCTCCTCTCTCTGCTGTGCCGAGGACCACCCTCCTATCATTTGGAATATATAACGGTTTAACCATTTGCACGTGTTCCTCTACGCCCATTTGTAGGACGTGTTGACATTTTTCCATGGAGAGTGGTATCTCACATCCAGATAATTACAGCAGGAATGGAAAGGTTTCTGAGTGAATACCTAATAAATTTCATGCCTCGGAAGGATAAGCTTTTCTTAAGAGAAGAAACAAACAGAGCTCTAGAGAGTGAAATCTTCTTCATCCTTAGAGAAAAATCACACATGTTCTCACTTGAGGATGTATTGGAAAGAGTATCTAGAATCAGGAATTCTGGACTTAGTTAAAATTCCTCTGCTATTAATTAGCTATGTGACTTTGGGTAAGTCACAAATCTATTTGGGTTTTCATTTTCTCTGTCGCAAAATAAGGATGAAATGCGATGTTGTAAATTCTTTGTAAAGTCTTAAATTACTATTCAAATGTCATCTTTTTGTTTTGTTTTTATTATTTATTGGGGTTTTTTTTTTTTTTTTGGTGAGGAAGACTGGCCCTGAGCTAACATTTGTTGCCAACCCTCCTCTTCCTGCTTGAGGAAGACTGTCCCTGAGCTAACATCCATGCTAATCCTCCTCTACCTTGTACGTGGGACATCGCCACAGCATGGCTTGATGAGCGGTGCACAGGTCCGTGCCCAGGATCTGAGCCCACAAACCCCAGGCTGCCAAAGTGGAGCATGTGAACAAAACCACTATGCCATTGGGCCAGGCCCAGTAAATTATCATCTTTTTATAACATCAATCTGGGCACTGAATAGGTCAGTAAAGGGGGGGAGCTGGGATTCAGGTTTGCTCATCTTCTTCAACAGAGCAAGAATGAAAGAGCTAGAGGGAAGGAAATGAACATCTTAGGGCACTTCTCTTTGCTTCCTATAATATACTTACCTCTGATAACAAGGATTCTTGTCATCATGGACACTGGAACACAGTAAAACAGTGGAAAAAAGAGACTTAATTCAGATGGACCTGGTCCAACCCGTCTGTGCCACATGCTGTGTGGGCAGAAAAATTGTCTAACCTCTCCAAGACCGTCTTTAACTATAAAACAGGGATAGCCTTTTAGAGTACAGTCAGCCCTCCCTATCTGCAGGTTCAGCATCCAGGGATTCAACCAACCACAGATAAAAAAGTGTATGATGGCTGCACCTGAACTGAACATGTACATACTCTTTTTCCTTATTATTGCTCCCTCAACAATACACTATAACAACTATTTACATAGCATTTACATTGTATTAGGTATAATAATTTAGACATAATTTAAAGTATACAGGGGGATGTGCATAGGTTACATGCAAATACTAAGCCAATTTATATAATGGACTTGAGCATCCCTGGACTTTGGTATCCTCAGGGGTCCTGGAACCAATCCCCAGTGCATGTCGAGGGACGGCTATAATTGTGAAGATTTCCTGAGATACCTAATAGTGTTTTGGACATGGTAAATGCTCAGTAAATGCAAGTTCCATTATCTCTTTCATATAAGGGGAATTGCTGAATTTATAAATTTAATTTTGTTAATCTTTTATTGAGAGTTCATTGAAAACACATCAGTGGAATTATATACGGAAAGGAAAAACTTAAGTAGAAAAGCTCCATAGAACTTTCTGTTCTGTCATAATTATCTAGGAGAAGTAATGTGCCAATTAGGCTATAAGGAAAGGGGAGCTTAAATATTATCTAAGAGTGATTTTGAAAACTGTGTTTACAATAAAATAATATATACTAAGTAACACAGCTTCCAATTCATTCCATCCCATGTTTCACTGACTCTCACCATCTTGTGGCACTCAAATATAAAATACTCTTCCTTTCAAGGATATGGTTTGCTGCCTAAAAGAAGAAAAAAAGCAAGCAAAACAAAGTATTACTGGCCTTCTTCCTGCCAGCTTTCTAATTACCCCCATTTAACCCCAGAAGAGCAATTCAAAGAGCAGCATCCTTTAACTGAAATTTCAGCTTAAACGTTTTGATAGCTTCCCAGCTGAGCTGTCATTCGTAAGCCTTTTAAAAATTAATTATTAAAATTATTTCCATTAGTCTTTTGTTGGCCTTCATGCAACCATTTTTCTCTTGCTGTTTAACAAGTGAAAAACCACCAGCATTAGCTATAAATACACAGCACCAGATATGGGGAGACAGCATATGACTCACGCTGTTCCCTAAGGCTAACTCAGTGATGACTGTGTTCTGGGAAGTGGTGTCAGGTCCATCTTCACCTACAGGCAAATTCCAAACCAGCCGGCCACATGAAAAGAATCCTCTCATCAGTTCCTTCTACTGTCCCTCTTGGATCAAGGTATTGGGACACTTCATTCACTTGTTCTCTTGGTAAACTCCTTCAGTCTGTCCATCCATCCATTTGGTAAATATTACCAACCGTATGCCTAACACTGGAAGCAGAACGTGTTCCTGCCCTCAAAAGGAACACAACTGCAGTGTGGGAGAGTCAGACAAATAACTATTATAGTGTAGTAATGTCTATGATAGAGGAATAAAATTAATGGTCTAGAAGCCCAGGCAAGGGTTGAGGGAAGACTTTTAGGAAAAGATCATATCAAGGACAATTAAATACCGTCAAAATTCAGGGTCAGGAGGATGGGGAAACATTCCCAATAGAAGAACAGCATATGCAAAGGCACAGGATTTCAAAACAGGACTCTGGAGAGTTAAACATGGTTAGGAATGGCTAGATTGGAGAGTTTGCTGAGGCTAGTAGCCAGACGAGAGTGAAGAAGGTGGGCTTATATTAGTGGCCTTCAAATCGTGCCCCACACGCTAAAAGGGGTAACTGAGGAAGCAGCTTAGCAGGTGGGCTCACATGTGCCTTACATGTTGGGCTTTAGTGAAGGACTTCTTTTTAAAGAATAGGTTCCACTATATAAATATTTGAAAAACACTGGTCTAAATGTCTGTGCTAAATCAAGGAGTCTGATCCTTATCCTCAAATCAATGTTCAAAGGTTGAGTGACAGAGATTGCCTTGTTTTTGCCTCATTCCCCCAAGGACAGTGAGTCTCAACAGGAGTGAGTTGAGATCATGAAAAACCTGTGTACTGTTTTAACAATACAAAGAAGTGAAATCTGACAAAACTGGCTGGTGGAATATCGGTTAAAATATTGCAAAACACTGCTGTACAGGTAAACTCAGTGTGGGATACAATGAAGGTACAGAACATACTTACTTGGTAGCTCACATACCCTCCTGACTGTGGTAACCAGCAGAAAACGAGCAGGTAGGGGGAATTTACCATCTATGCTTTTGTTAATCTTGTCATTAAAAACATGCAAGTTGAACCGCTACAACACTCACAGTGCCTTATGTCCCACGTGAAGCCTCCCTTGGCTCTGGTTACCTCTTATTTGGAAAGTCTGTCTACAAAGGACATGATTTAGTTCTCTTTAAAAATCATTGCCAAAAGAAATGAAAGATATACAAATACCCATTTCATAAGCCTTTTAAAGTTAGGGGGAAAGTTTTTATTTATTAAAAAAAAATTTTTTTTTTTGTGGGGAAGACCAGCCCTGAGCTAACCATCTGTCGCCAATCTTCCCCTTTTTGCTGAGGAAGACCGGCCCTGGGCTAACATCGTGCCCATCTTCCTCCACTTTATATGGGACGCCGCCACGGCGTGGCTGACAGGCAGTGCGTCAGCGGGCGCCCGGGATCCGAACCCGCGAACCCCGGGATCCGAACTCGCGAACCCCGGGCTGCCGAGCGCGGACTAAACCGCTGCGCCACCAGGCGGCCCCAGGGGGAAAGTTTTCAAAACCATATTAGAGAACGTTATGATCAACTCCCTATTATAATCTTTGCAGTAGTAACGATGTCAGCGTTGCTTGAACATGAAACTTGTCATCTACACCAAGCTTTGTATTTTTCAAAGTATTTTCATATCGATTGTTTCATGTCCACACCCAAAAGGCAGGACCAACGTGGCGACTGAGGCTCAGTATACTCACATAAATGCATATAATCAGCGACCGTGTTAAGGGGAAAATGTATAGCATCCAGGTCTATTGACTTTTACTCTAGTGTTTCAAAATCCCAACCCCTGTCCACCTCACCTCAATACTTACTTTAAAAAGGATTTTAAAAAATCAGTTGCCATCCACAAAACATTTAAATAGTTCTCTGATGTGGTGTGTCTACAAAATTATGGATGTTACATCATGGGCTTTATCCTGACTTCGGGCCTTGTTCTTGAGTTCTGGAAATGAAGAAAATCTTCCATCATTTCCAGGTTTCTTCTTCAGTTCTCCACGCTTTCCAGCAACTCCTCACCCACCCCTACTTCTTGTCCTGGGACCAAATGACTGCCAGAGGCAGCACATCCAGTTTGAGAGTCCTCATTTCCAAGAGGCACACTGTTTCACTCAATGAGGAAGGGAACCCAGTAAATGGCAACCATAGATACCACTTCCCCTTGTTAACAACATTCATTCTTCTTCACCTACCAAGTCCTATCCTCGATGGCCTCCTTCGAGTCCTTTCAAGAAGCCTGCCCTAACTGCTCCAGCCCATACTACCGTCTTCTTTCACTTATCTCCTAGAACAGTGTTTCTCTTTACCAGACTAACACTCAGATTCTATCTTTCTTGTATTCTTGGTTGTTTTGTGAAGCATATGTTTTGAAGCCAGAAATAATGGGTTCAAATGATAGCTCTAGAACTATTAGATTTTAAATTATTTAACTTCTCTGAACCTCAAGTTTCCATATAAATAAGAATAATACTTTGTCAGGCAAATGTGAGGACAATTAATATATTAAGTACTTAGCTTCCCGTGACCTAGCACATGGTGGATGCTCAATAAATGTTGAATTGAAAAAAAGGGCATGAACGTCTTATCCTTCTCTCATCTCTCACATAATCTGGTACGGGCTACAAAGAAAAAGCTAGATGACTGTTAGTTACTTTTCTTTATTTATAGCTGACACAGCTTACCTCTGCTCTCAGGAAACCAGAGTATGTGTTTTTTCCCTTCATGATTATAATTAGCCCACGTGAGTGTCATCACAGCCCGGGTGACAGTAATACCTTTTTATGAGACTCATTTACATAGTACTTTAACATTTATAAAGGGTTTCTTTTTGGGTTTTTTTGGACATTTATGATCTCATTTGCTTCTCCCAGTAACTCCCAGAATGGCAGTAGGAAATTGTATTGAATTGTATATATTAGAAATATGTATTGTATATATAATTGTATATACTAGAAATCTGAATTGTGTGGTTAATATTACACTTTTACCCTAATTTACAGTTTACAAGGCATTTTAAAAACCACTTTCTTGATTACTTAAGATCCAAATAGTACTTAAAATTAAATACCCTTAAAATCTTCTAGATAACAGTGGACACTAAACTTGGTGTGATCTCTATGACTGCTACAAAGAGCGAAGAATTTTTTTTAAAGAAAATACAAATTAAATATATTGCCTCCATTGTAAACCTAGTGGATTTAGCGGCCCCTGGCATAAAGGAAATTAACTCAAGAAGGCAATGCTTTACTATTTGTAAAAGTGCTAGTTGTCTGAATTCTCAGAAAGTTTCTCTTTCTTCCTTACTCACCTAGTCTCTCAATGTTCTTCAGTTGATAGATTCACACAACTGAAAGAGTATGTACTACGTCTCTGGGTTGTATAGCATAGCCCTTATGTCTTTATGTTTAAAGAACCAACTTTCATGTTTCCACAGTTCAGAATCGCTGCACCTGCCAGCACTAACGTACTTCCTATGGCATGGCCTCCCTAAATAAGATGTCAGCATGACCTTGGGCCATTCACTTACCAAGGCCTGTTTCCTGACTTAGAACAGGGGAAGTCTGAAGCAGCTGAGGTCTTTAGCACAATCATCCTATAATTTTAACCTAAGTTGATTTAAGGAAATAAATGAAAAATATTGGTAAAACAAAACCTTTTCATTTGTTTTATGAGGTCTCATTTTTTTCCCCCTGAATCTCTTAAGAACGAAAATGTGACAAAAAAGTCTCACCTTCCCTTTTTTCCTCCAGAGCTCACCACTACCCTGAAGTTTGTGGATATCCTATGGGATTTTTTGTGTTTTACATATACATTTACTCATAACACTAGCTTGTTACATAAATAGTATCATACTATATTATCCTTCTGTTACTTTTTTCATTTAAAATAGTTTGAGATTTACTTATATTGATATTCATCCATTTTAACTGTTATGATTTCAATGTGTGAAAATAATACAGGTTATCTATTTGCTACATTTGTGCATGAGTTGGCAAAAGTTTTCTGTAAAGGGCCAGACAGCAAATATTTTAGGCTTCGCAGGACACATATGGTCTTTATTGTATATTTTTAAAAATAATCCTATAAACGTGTTGGGGTCTCCAAGACAACCCTCTAGTTCAAGACTCAACAGAACTCAGAAAAGTGGTTATGCTGACAGTTACAATTTATTATAGCAAAAAGATAATTTAAAATCAGTAAACGTAAAAGGCACATAGGGAAGAGTCCAGGAGACCAGGCACAAGCTTCTAGTTTTCAAGAGAAGGTGCATGGATGAAATTTAATTCTTCCAGATTTGATGCTGGACAACACGTGTGGAATACTGTCAAGCAGGGAAACTCACCTGAGACTTCACGTCCAGGGTTTTTATTGGGAGTCAGTCTCACAGGCATAGAGCACCACATGGCTGACCTTACTCAGTTTCTAGCTCCTCCAGAGATCAAACCGATACTGTGTGGTGCCAGGCTCCCACCACAAATTGTTGTTAGCATAAACTATGTAGTGTGGCTCAAGGCTCCAAGTAAACAAAGGCACTCATGTGAGGCAGGATATTCCAAGAGTTTAGAGGTTATCTCCCAGGAGCTGGTCAAGGGCCAGATTTATCTTTGGAATGTGCAGGATTTGAATAAGCCAGATCTGCTAAGTCAATTCTTCACTGCACACATCAAAACCATTCTTAGTTCATGGGCCATGGACTAGATTTGACTGCAAGAAGTTAATGCTAGGGTCGTATGACTTTTTTCCCCGTTATTTCAAACATTGATACAAGAAACATCCCTATACATCTCTTATTGTATACATACACAATATATTGTAGGAACGATGACATAGGTACCTTCCTTCAGAAATAAAAATATGAAATTGGACATATGTAAAATATGTGACTCTAAAAGGAAATCAATCTATCATGCTAGGACTTCAAAATTATTTATTTAGATGCAGGACTACAAAATCTCAGCCTCTCTTAATAAGGAAACTGAACTTGTGATCTAGTAAACTGTATATAAAATCTGTTAGATTAAAGCAAAGGTCTCAAGAAATATTGAGTATCATATGCATTTTATCATAATCAACAAATTGCTCTGTTGTGTTTTTCTGCTATTACATATAAAGAGAAAAAAACATTTTTGTCACATTGTTTTATTACACATATTTTCTCCTAATCTGAACTTAACCTTTGTGTGAATGAATGTCAAGGTTATAAGTCTTAGATAATTGTGGAAAGTCAAAACATGACCAGTGTAGGAGACAGTGGTAGTTCACAAACTGTACTTACTGTTAGTATCTTGAAATGTAGCTGAACTTAAAACAAAATATTGGACTTTTTTTCTATCTAGAGCTAAGACAATAAAAACACCAATTTGATTTTCCAGTTTTTGGAAGAAACAATTCAACCTTCTATCTCCCTGCCACAAGTGCCTATAACAAGTTTCAAGTGTTTAACAATTTCTAAACTTAAGTATGACTCAGAACTTTAGTTTTGTAAAAAGACTTAGATGCGGAACTGTTGTAAGCAATGTGTAATACTAAAGTGATGGAAAAAAGCATAAGTTTTTTTGTCAAGATCTCTGCCAATCCTTGGTATAACGTGACTGGGTATGAAATAGTATCTAATAGTAGTGATTTGCACTTCCTTGACTACTTAGAGACCTAAAACAAATTTTTGTGTTAATTGACCCTTTGGTCCTCTTTCACATATTTTTTTCTTTCCCCTTAATTAATCCTTTATGAAATCTGGACACTTCTTTTGTCAGTTACTGGTAGACATATTCCAAGTACACTGCAAGTCTGTGGCTTGCCTTTTCATAGTCAGTGTCTTGTCATACTTAAGTTTCTAAATTTAATATAGTCAGATGTATCAATCTTTTCCTTTACGGTTCACTTTTTTGCATCACATTCAATAATTTTTTCCTTACACTGGGTCATATTTTCCTGTATGTCCTTCTAAAATATTTTAAGATGGTTTTTAATGCACCAAATTTCTTTATGTATATGGTGTGAGAAAAGTACATAATTTCTCCCCATATGGACATGCAATTGTTCTAATGCCATTTATTGAAAAGCCCTTCACATCCCCACTTTCTGTCATATATCAAGTTCTCAGATATCTGTTTCTGGACCTTTATTCTGTATATCTATCTGCAGATCTATACATCTATCCTCTCACCACTAGGGCTGTTTAATCACTACAGCTTTGTAAGTCCTGCTGTCTCACATGATAGGTACCCCTCCCACCTTCTTCTTTATTAAAAAACTGTCTCGGCCCTTTGTCTATCCACATTAAGTTTACTGAATTCTGTGAAAAAATCTGTTGAGAATTTGATCCGACCTTCAGTGAATTTATAGATTACTTTGGAGAGAACTGATGCTTTAATATATTGACTTTTTCCATTTTCAAACATGGAATATTGCTCCATTTACTTTGGTCTGCTTTTATAAAATTCTTGCACATCTTTTTTTCGGGTGTATTACCAGGTACCTTATGGTTTCTGTTGTAAATGAAACTCTTTTAAATATTACACTTTCAAATAGACTGCTTTGAGTGGAAAGGAGCACTACTGATTCTTGCATACTGGTCTTGTATCCAAAACCCCTCAACTCTCCTGTTAGTTATAATACTTGGTAGTTTCCCTTGGACTTTCAACTAAAGTTAGCTTACCCACTAATAATAACTGTTTCTTACTTTCCAATCCTTACTCCTACTTCTTCTAGTCTTATTGCACTGGCCAAGATCTCAGTGCAAGGTGGAACAGATGCACAAAGCCATCCTTGTCCTATTGCTGACTTTAAAGGAACATCTTTAAAGTTACACCATTGACTTGATATTAATCGTGGGTTTTTAGTAAGCTATCATTTATCAAACTAAGGCAACTTCTGTCTACTCATAATCTATTAAGATGTTTCAATTGTTGATTTTTAAAATCATGAATGAGTGTTGCATTTTGTTGACTTTTCCCCCTGCATTCACTGAGATGATAATACAGCTATTCCCTTCAATCTGTTAATGTAGCATATCACAAGAAAAGGTTTTCCAATGTTAAACCACCACCCTCCCATTCTGGCAATAAACTTTACTTTGTCATAATGAATGTGCGTATTTTAATTGGTGAATTTGAAATGCTAATATTTAGGCTATTTCAGCCATGTTCATAAGAGAGACTGGCCTACGCTTTTTCCCCTCACATATCCTATCTGACTTTAGTATCAAAGTTGAGCCTTCCTTTTTTCTACTCTCCAGAACTGTATTTATAAAGATTACTTGTTTCTTAAAGGTTTAACAGACCACGCTATAAACCATCTAGATCCGGTAGATTATGTGGAGCAGATTTTTAAACATAGATTCAGATTTATTTAATGATATTGTATATAAACACATACAATGAACTACATTTAAAAATATTTATCTAAAATTTCAAATTTATCCACATAAATTCACAATAGCTTTGTCATTTAAAAAAATCTTAACTCTATCTTTATTCATAGCTTATTTCTTTCCTGATATCAAGTTGTCTTTTTTATTGAAAAAAAGTTTTTACCAGAACTGAGAGCCCAGAAATAAACTCACCCAGTATGGTCAATTAATTTATGACAAAGGAGCCAAGAATATACAACAGAAAAAGGAGTCTCTTCAACAAATGGTGCTGGGAAAACTGGACAACCACATGCAAAAGGATGAAAATGGACCACTATCTTACACTATACACAAAAATTCAAAATGGGTTAAAGAGTTGAATGTTAGCCCTAAAACCACTCCTAGAAGAAAACATAGGTAGTACGCTCTTTGACATCGGTCTTAGGAATGTCTTTTTGAATATGTCTCCTCAAGCAAGCGAAACAAAAAATAAATGGGACTACATCAAACTAAAAAGCTTCTGCAAAGCAAAAGAAACCAGCAACCAACCAATCAACAAATGAAACCACAACCTCTTATTGGGAAAAGATATTTGCAAATCATATATCCGTTAAAGGGTTAATATCCAAAATATATAAAGAACTCATACAACTCAACAACAAAACAATCCATTTTATTCCATCCTTTCAAAAACCGTCTTCTAGTGTGTCTGATATATACATTAGTAAGTTTTTTCCCAGTGGCATTAGAATAGAGGCCCAAGAGGTCAGAAACTTCTGTGTTTTATTCATTGCTTTACTATCAGCACCTGATTGTGCCTGGCACATTAAGGAGGTACTCACAATAATTTTAAAGCTAAGCATGAACACCTTGAGAGCCAAACTGGAGTGTATGCTTCATCTCTTTCTCATAGAACTATTCCTCTTCCTCCACCTTGTCTCAGGGTCAAAAGGTGCTTTGGAGTTGCCCAGGCTGCTGCGCAGAGCTCTGCTTCCCTCTGCCTGAGGCTGCAGCACCTTCTAGGGTCTTGGCTTCACGCAGAGGTCTCAGTCCCAGCTTCCCTGCATTTTGTCAGGTCATGTCTCTTGCTGTTAAAGTCCCAGTGTCCACAGATGAGGCTCACAGCCAAGATTACCATCCCCCAGGCAGAGTAGTTTTCAGCTTCTGAGTTTACTGCTCTGGCTTTGTTTTCTCTTCGTTTCTGGTAGTTGGGATTTCCATCTGCAGTCAATGGTATTTGTTATGTTTTATCAGACATCTGTATGAGTTTAGAGCTATGGGATAGTGGTGGTAGGAAGATTTACATTAGTTCAATCTGCCATGCCAGCAAGATTCCTGGAAACAAAGTCTATGTGAGAGGGAAAAAAAACCCACCCTCTTGTTTAAGCTACTGTTTTGGAGTTCTCTGTTACACTGTAGTCAAGTTCAATCACTGATACACTCTGAAAAACAGATCAAATGAAGAAAACACAGACTGACAGTTGGAAGAAAATGTTTATTTAGTAAAAAGGTATGAAGGGAGAAAACCAGTAAGACCAGGGAGAGAAGAAATTACAAACGGGGGATTATGAGAGGTTGCTTTAAAACATGGTAACCAGGAAATGACTAGGACCAAACTCTCATAGGCAACGAAAGTTTATTACACCACAACCACTAGACTGAAAGGCATCTAATAATCAATTTTATTTCTATTAGCAGTACAGTCATATACCACTTAATAACAGGAATAAGTTCTGAGAAATGTGCCACTAATGTGATTTCACCGTTGTGCGAACATCAGAGTGTACTTAAACCCAGATGGTATAGCCTACTACACCCCTAGGCTATATGGAACTAACCTTATGGGACCATCATCGTTTATTCGGTCCATCATTGACGGAAATGTTATGTGGCACACGACTGTATTGAGAATAATTCTCTCTACACTTCCACTTTTCATAAGAATGCAATCGAGTGAAGACCTAGACAGCTGTAATGTTTTCAGTGCGTGTCTCTAGTTATCAGTGATTAACTACAGGAAAGTAGGATGAAGTGGAGACCTGCGTTCTCGCGTTAAGAAAATATTAAGCCTTTAATTATGCAACTTAATTCTTGAGTATGCCTTTGCCATTTGATCTCGGTTAACTCTTCCCTACAACATTAGTGTGATGGAAGTATAATTACTTGGTCATCATTTAACATTTTAGTTCTGTTTTCAACATCTAATCAAGGGTACAACTAATTTTTTTAAATTAATTTATTTTTTGGTGAGGAAGATTTGCTCTGAGCTAATTATCTGTTGCTAATCTTGCTCTTTTTTTGCTTGAGGAAGATTAGCCCTGAGCTAACATCCATGCCAGTCTTCCTCCATTTTGTATGTGGGTCACTGCCACAGCATGGCTTGACAAGTGGTGTAGGTCCACGTCTGGGATCTGAACCCATGAACCCAGCAGCCAAAGCGGAGGGTGCTGGACCCAACCACCATGCCACGGGACCAGCCCCAAGAGTATAACTAATTTAAACAATATTTCTAACAGTAAACAGTGTGTATATGGTAAAATAAGTTGGCTTTTCTCAGTTTTAAAGGATATATTATCACCCAATACTAACTCCATTTAAGAAGTATTTGAGTGTCTTCTATTAAGCAGGCACAGTGCTAGCACTTTATGAATAATATCTCACATGAATCCATCTAACACCTTTAGAAAAGACTTAGCATTCTCTCTAACCCTTTCCCTCCTACAGTCTATTTTTCTTACTGTTACAACACATAACATGAAATAGATACTATGCCCACTTTTGTAGAGTTGAAGAGAAAAAATAGTTTGATCATTGTCATATGGCTAGAAAGCAGCAGTGCTATAACACGAACCCAGGGCTTTGACTCCAAGATCAATACTCTTATATAGTGCCATTAGGATGCCTTTATACAATTTCTCATCAGAGCACTTTCATTCGTATTTAGTGGACAGTTCTTTCTCCAACTGGCAGTCACTTTCTTAATTTATTTTCTTATTATAAGAAAAACACTGTGAAGTAAAAAATTTATCTAATCCTTAGGGGTACAATGGCAATTCAACAGCTGTCAAAAAAAAAAAAAAAGTGGTTTCAGAACATGACCAGGATTTTTGAGAACATTTCTACTTGTCACCTTTGCTCCAGGATTATCTTCCATTGAGAGGGGGAGGGGACCCTATTTAAAAACAAGAATAAAGTTTTATTGAACAAAAATTTATCACGCCAAACATTGAATTTATGAAGATGAATAAACCTGTCTCTGACCTCAAGGGGTTCATAATCTGAGAGGAGAAGCAGGCACAGATATATTCAGCCCTAGTGATAATGCTAAATTAGAAATGAGTACAAGGCACATTTACGGCACAAAGAAAAGACCAATTTACCTAGGAGGTCCAAGATCCAGATACTACTGACCTGACATCTGAATTAAGCTTTGAAGAAGGGGCTATTTCTGGAGTGCTAAGTATGTGCCAGCTAGTGTGCTAAGTAATTTATCTGTGTTATCTAATTAAATCTTCATTACAATTTAGGAGACAGGAAAGCCCAGTTTACAGATGAGTCCAGGTGGTTTAACCTAGAACTCACTCTGCTAAATACTGTGTTCTACTGACATATGTAAACACACAATAAAAGGGATCACTGGATTGGAGTCACAGAAGTAAAGGAACTTCTAAGACTATTATGTTGTCATTTATATACAAGGAATATGAGATCAGCATGTTTCAGGAATTAGCCAAAGGTCACATAACAGAGATATATCCTTTATTCTCTCAAGAGCCTGTCTGTTGTATGATCACTTTTTCCTGAAAATGTTATTCTCTTCCTGCTTTTCCCTTTCACTCTGTCAAACACTCTTGGTACTGAGAGCCATCTCAAATCACATGTCAACTTATCAAAGGGTGAAGTCATTAAATGAGTGCAACACAAGGACACATGATTTAATAGGGTTAGCCTATATTTAAAACAAGATATTTACTATAAATATCAGTGTTTTATAAGCAATGATCTGAAAAGATTGAGAAACAAGTAAAACAGGTTTGCCAACTTTTATGAACACTGCTTCTTACAAACTCAACCTATTATATATAGAAAGAAATACAAGGCATGAATTCAAATCCCAGGATATCCAACACAACTTTAGAAAAGACATGTGCTCTTGTCTACCCAGGGCACTCTCTCTAACCCTTACAGTTACAACATTCCTGTATGGCATGGCCACACATCACACTCTGATTAGTTTTTTCTAATGTCAGCCCTTGGGAGTCTTCTAAGATCTGCCTCGTCCGAGCTGCCTATGTTTAATCATTTTTTTATACATAAGTAAACAGTACAAACTGTTTATCTTGTACATTCAGTTTGAAGCTAAAAGTCTGAATGCTTGTGAGAAAATAAAAACATCTGAATGACTTCCTGAGGGTCATAAGAAAAACTCTATTATTCTTATTGTACATACAGTTTTAAAAACACAATTTCCTTTAAAGGTTGACGATGGACAACTAGTAAGACTGACTAGGATTCAAATGTAGATAACTTTGCTGGAGGCTAGTGTGCAACTATAATCTCTTGTTCTGGTTTATGCTTAACATACAAATGGAGAGAACAGTTATGGAATTTTCTTGGTATCACTGCGTTTCTTTCCCACCTTAAAGTGAAGACCCAATTATAAATCCTACTGATTCTAGAACTATAACAATATGACAATTGACAGGAGCCAAAATATATCCACACACTTATCAGTAAGATAAGGACAAAAGTGAACATTCGGCAGCACAACATACATTGGTTCTGAAAAGGTATGAAAACCAGAATCACACACTTAATCACACACTTTTAAAAAATTATAGGTTTTCCATTCTAGATTGATGGTATATTTGAGGGTAGACCTCTTCCATGTATTTTTTTAATCTCCACAAATGACTCAGACCCACATTCTGGATATGAACCACTTAAGGCGCCCAGGGCACTACCTCTGACATCAGGGATCTCCATCACTTTAATTTTCTGAGTCTCAGTTTCCTCAGTTGTAAAATGCACTAATAACAGTTAACCTAAAGAGTTGCTGCAAGGGTTAGATGAAAACATATATGAAAGGACCTGGATAAGTATCTGTGCCATAACAGGTATTTCATATACACTGTGGTATTTATGAATATTGGAGAGTAATAATGAAAGATGTGTTTAAATGAGGGAGAAATTCACAGGAATACCCACCCAAAGACAACAGATTGTTAAGGCAAAGATGAAGAATTGATAGAATAGATTCTCCTTTTTATATAAGTTTTATAATTTAAAAAATTGGTCTGAATAAATGTCTAAAAGATCTTTAAGTAACTAAAATAAAATTTGAAATGACGAGAAAGCACTCTGTTTCTCAAGATTGGTTCTTCTTCTTTCTCAGTATATAAAACACTGGTGTTGTATAATCAATGGCATATAATCAATGGCATTTCTTAGCTTTGATGAAATACAGTTTTAAAAGGTTAAAACATAAAGTATTTAGGATAATGTATGTATAATATTGAGGGTGGAAAGGGCCTTCCTAAGAAAGACAACAAAATCTAGAAGCCACAAAAGATTACACAACAGTTTTTTAAAAAGTTAAAAACCACATGACAGATTAGGAGGAAATATTTGCAACACATATAACACAGACAGAAAAAATATCAAAAGTATAGAGTTTCTAGAGAGCAATAGGAACAAATTAACAAAAGAAATAGGGCAAAGAATATGAACATGCAATCAAAAAAAAAAAAAGAAAGAAAGAAAGAAGCCAATAAAGATATGAAATGATGTTCACTTCACCTTTAGACAAGGAAATGCAAATAAAAGAGAGACAGTACTTTGTAACCATCAGATCAGCAAAAATGAACAAAACTGATAATGCCCTGGCAAGGACGTGAGGAACAGGTGCTCTCTCACACTGTTAATCAAAGTATAAACAGGCACACACTCTTTGGAGATTAATTTAGCAGTATCTCTAAGTATTTTAAATAGACATGTTCCTTGACACAGCAATTATACCTTTACAAACTGTCCTGCAGAATTAGTTACACCTATGCATCAAAATATTTGTATTCTGCAGGGCTACCTATAGTAGTAAAATACTGGAATAACCAATAGGTCTACCAGTAGGGAAGTAAATACAATATGATACATTTATATATGGAATTTAAAAAATATGAGATGCATAGATATGGAAAGTTCTCCAAAATGCATGAAAAAAGTAAAAGATATATATAGTATGATTTCATATTAAAAATCCCACCCATATCAGCAGAGTATATGTGTGTAAAAACACAAAAAGAGTTTGTGTAATAAAACTCAGCATTATTAACAATTTAGAGTGTAACAGAAAGGAAGGCTGTGGTATGTGAATGTGAAGAGAACAAAGGAGCACTTGCACATTTTACTGTAAATATTACAGAGTGAATGACCAAACATTCAGGAAGTTATCTGAAAATGAAGGATTTGCCAATACCCAGTCCCCAAACTCTGTTTCTCATTCATACTCATACCTTGAAAGTAACTCAGCACTCTGGTTAATATGGAATCTTGCTGGGCTACTGACTACACTCAGAAGATAATTTTAAGCAAGTGATTGTTAAATACAAATATGATATGCAAAACAATAATTTTCACAGATAACTTACACTGTCAAAATTAAGGCAATTGTATATCTTCAGGGACCTTTTATACTTTCTCAACCAAAGAAACCTTACAAAAAATCCTTTTTTTCCTGGGGAATTTGAGCTCTTACAAAATTTGCACGGAGAACAAGTAGCAAAGGAACTTTCTCAAACTACTTTTAAAAAACAAATAGTGCAAACCCTGTTTTTAAATATTTTTAGACAGTAGGACAAATACTGAACACATAGCTTAATAGCCTTTAAAGATACACTGTGAAATAAGCAAGGGAAAGGTCAGAACTTTTAAACTAGTCATAGCTGCATCTAGTTAATCCCAAGACAGACAGTTAAGTAGCTGAACAGGTTCTACTGCTAAGATTTTGATTCATGGAACAGTTTTACTTAGCCTCACAGGAATAATGTGTATTAAATTATAAAAATACCCTTGGGACTGGTTCTTTTCCATAACATTAAGGAAGTTAAGGCCAATATAAAAAAGTAATCCTAATTTATATACAAATAAAAATCCTACATGTGAAACTGCTGTTGGTTTCATAGTATACTGGTAGCTTTCTGAAGAATTAAAAGTTAAATAAAACCACCTTTCATTTTAATCCAGATTTTGATACTAACATATTTCTAGTTTTTTTTTTTTTTGAGGAAGATTGGCCCTGAGCTAACATCTGTTGCCAATCTTCCTCCTTTTTTCCTTTTTCCTCCCCAAAGCCCCCGTAGATAGTTGCATGTCATAGTTGTACATCCTTCTAGTTGCTCTATGTGGGACACCACCTCAGCATGGCTTGATGAGTGGTGTGTAGGTCCACACCCACGATCCAAACTGGTGAACCCCGGGCCGCCGAAGCAGAGTGCATGAACTTAACCACTACGCCACCTCACGGCCACAACGTATTTCTAGTTTTAAGAAAACATCTCAATATTAAGCCATTAACAATGAAAAGAGATCACATAGTTGCTTATCATAATTTTGCATAATACTTTGCACTGAATAACACTTTGACCTTTATCAAAAATCAGAATCACTTTTTTAAATAACTGAAATGAATAGAACTAAAAGGTAAACTCTCATATATCACAGATTCCCCCCCACCTTTTTTTGGAGAAAGATTGGCCCTGCGCTAACATCTGTTGCCAATCTTCCTCTTTTTATCTTTTTTCTCCCCAAAGCCCCAGTATGTAGTTGTGAATCATAACTGTAGAGTCGTAGCTCTTCCATATGTGACGCCGCCTCAGCATGGCTTGATGAGAGATGATAGGTCCACACCTAGGATCCGAACCAGAGAACCCCGGGCCACCGAAGCAGAGCCCGTGAACTTAACTGCTACGCCACTGGTCCAGCCCCAACAGATTCCCCATTTTAACCAATATTTTCTGATTACTTATGTCTATAGGAGACATTTGTTTGGAACCATAAAATTCTACTACTGGAAATCGATGAGATGAGAAAGATAAAATGAAACAGGGAAGATAATTTATGCCAAACACTTAGCAAATAATTATGAGGAGAGATATCATATCTTCAAACTTGACAGAAAATAGTTGGAGTTTAATTTCAGAACACATCCAAACACTACTGAAGAAATCCAACTTTATATTATGTTTTCTACAATCAACTAAATAACAAATGGCAATTGGTAAACAAGGGGGAGAAATGGGGATATTTTAACATTTACTCTGATTCTCTAACATTTTAAACTGATAAGCACATGTTCATCAGAAAATAATTTCTTTTACATTTCTAACAAACGTACAGTTTTTAAAGTGTGGGGGACAGCTCAGTATAACTTAGAAAGTTTCACTGTATGAATTAAAACAAGATAAATACTCAAATTTTCACTTAACTACAACTCAACTTTCATGTAGAGCTTTTCCCAAGTGACAAAGTGCAGCAAAGCTGGCAGCCCACATGATTAAAGATCCCATAGTATAATCAGGAAAGTATGTAATATAAAGATGTAAACACATGACCACTAAACAAAAGAAAAAAGAGCAATGAATTAAAAAACACCAGAATTAGGAATTTAACCTATAGGCCTTTTGATAGCCCACACCACACAATATGCTATTTTTTTCATATCAAAGAACATAAAAGGAAAATTCTATACTTTATTCACTGAGGTTCAAAGGTAAATTGATGGGGAACTCCCAAATATGTTTAATTTGAAAAATATACTTCATAAAACTACCTTTAGACTATCTGATGCTTCTATAATGCACTGCGATATTTTTCTTGAAGTATTATAAATTTTATAAAATAATTTAAGCATTTGACAAGTTTCAAATGAACATGTGGAACTCACTGAAATATGTTTTGCATCCAAGAACAGGCCCACTTAATGAAAAGTTACTTTATAAAAATTGTAATTATAAAAAATTAAAATTACTGTAATTATAAAAAATTAAAATTAAAATAATTAAAATAATTAAAATTATTTATTAAATAAAATTATAAAGACAGCACCTTTTCAAAAACAAGTCACCATGCCTCTATTCCACATTTTTATGTGAATTTTTCATAACATGTAGACATCTTCCAGAGGAGAAGCATCAAATGTGAACTCTAATTCTGTATTTAGGCATAGACAAGAGTTGAGGGACACTTGCCAAGCTGCTAGAGTAATGTGTACCTCTTAAGTAATTTTGGTTTTGTGGTGGTTGTTTTGTTTTTTACCGTGCAGATGTGTCACCAAAAAATGAAAAGTAAAGCTGATTTCATGGAACTGAAAAACAAAGCTACAGAAATTAATTTTAAGTAGAGTATTTTCAATAAAAGCATGAAATATGAAAGTATCATTTAAACGAAACAATACATATCTAGAACTAATTGTCAAGTATGAGCTTATCTTGAAGCTATTTAGAAATGTAACACACAACTATACTCTGGGAAAAAATAACAGATAACAAACATGTTTTTAAAATAATAATAATAATAGCTACCATTTATCAAGAGCTTAGTATGTACCAAGAATTATTCTAACACTTTACTGGTATTAGCTCATTTAACGTCCTAACAACCCTATTGGGTAGGTACTGTTACATCCCAATTTAGAAGACTGAGGAAACTAAGGTACTGGGAGAGCAATAACTTCCCTAAAGTAACATGGCTGCTAGTAAGTGGCAGAACCAGGACGTGAGTTCAAGAAGCTGGGCTTCAAAATTCTTTACCACTAAGTAAGTTACAGTGATATGAAAGATTCAAACCATTTCCATCAATCCAGAAAGCTGGTAGCTAAAACAAAAACAACTTATGTCCAGTTTAAACATAACAGCAATTATTTATTGAACACCTAAAATATGCTATGTACTGTTACGAGGCACTGTGACTAACATGAATAACAGCTAGCATTTTAGCATTTATTGAGTTCTTAATATGACAGGCATTGACTAATGAACCACTTTACATTCATCGTCTAGGCCAATCATTACAACAATCCTGTGAAGTACATACCATACCTACTTTGCAGATGAGAAAAGCACTGAGGTGTCAAACAGTGGCATTCCCTCCTCCAAATCACATAGCAAATTCACTGGTAGGGCCCATATGGCTACAAATGTATGACGTCAAAGCACACTGCAATGCCTACAAATCTGACCCCATCCACCAAAGGACATTCTTTTGTCCCAATACCCAGAGTCTTATGTCATATTAGAGATAGAATAATGCAATTGAAAAGATGTGACAGTAATTTAAATCGATAGTAATTACATTAAAAATCAAGCCTCTATACTATTCTTGCCAAATCCCATATTCATTGTTAATGGTTGACATTCCAAGTCAGCTGAAGTAAACATCCACCTCCCAGCCAATCCACATATTACAGCTGAGTGTAGGATGTTTACATGAACTGAAACTTGGTTTAAAGCAGGACTTACAAAATCCTTTACTGTGTTTATATTGGTCCTTTACCTGAGACTCAAATTTATATTAAGGTACATATGATGAATTAGTTTAAAAAAAGATAACTTTGTAGAATCGGTTGAAGAAAGAACAGGAGGTACAGGGATCCACATAAATGAGGCAAGAGTCAACTTGAAAGGTATTCTAAGACAAAGTTTAGAACCCAAGGGAAAAGGCAGAAGTGACATTCTTTCCACTGAAATAATTTATGCAGACATTCCGTAAATGTTCCAGAGATCTAAATGCGGCTGATTTTACAGCCTCTCATCTTCCTATATCCCTCTCTTCAAAACAACTGAACTTGCACTTCCAGGAACCCATCTGATGGCCAGTATGATGCATTAATCACCCATTCTTTCTCAGGAAGAAGATTCCTGTTTGGGGTAAAAGACAAAGTTAATAAAACACCTCTGAGGAGCTCAAAGCTTTGCTGCGGCCTTTCTTTTCCTCACTTCTTTTCCCTCTTTCCACGCCTCTCCCCATCTCCGCCCCCACACTCACAGCTCAGATAATTTCACGGCAGGAACATCTATCCCAGACTCTGGTCTCTTTCCACCTTCTACTGTCCAGTGTCACGTTGCCTCACAGAAATCCCCCCTCCTCTCTCTGCATTCCTCTGATTAAAAAAATATTACCACAAATACCTCTACTAAGTATTAAAAGTGGCCGTATCAATACACTTGCATCAAAGAAGAGAAAATCCTCAAATTTGGAAGTAAAATTAAAGATAAGAACCATCGCCAGCAAACTCTCAAACATCTCTGGAATTTCAGAGCCACCGCAGGACCTTCGGGTACGTCCTGTCTCTACCTGGCCTCTCGTCCCCTTCGGGCTACTTTTCCTGAAGCAGCAGTTCTCAAGATTAAATATACCACATACCTTTTTCTTTTTCTCTACTAGTACATTGTTTTTCTGTTTCAACTACTCCTACTACAATAATATTTTTTTCTTCTGCTTTTCCTTGCAAATACATTCAAATACACTTTGTGGGCTAGACAATTAATATGTACTTTCTCTGAGAGAAAAATGGGTCTCAGGTTTTCAACACACCTTTTTAAAATCAAACTCTTAGATTACTACATGTTTTTAAGTTGGGGATTTTATGTACTTTTCTTCAGTCACTAATCGGGTATAATACTGAACAGGGAAAAGAATGTAAGATGAGCTCGATGGTTCCGAAGGCATGAACCCAGAACAGCAGCATTTAGACCTACTGAATCAGCAACTGTTGCAGGGCCCAGCAATCTGTGTTTTAATTAACAAGCCCTCAAAGTAACTGTTTCACCAAATATGTTGGAAAGCCAAAGCAAAGACAGCAGTGAATGTCAAATTATTAAGAAGTTTGTAATATGCTACAGAAAAGAAAAAGGCAACATCAAAACATGTATCCTATGTCCACCTATAATTAAGCAGGCTGGGGAAACTGGCAGAGACTACCTGAAATAGCATAATTTTGAAAAGTAATTAAGTTCAGACTGATACTCAAACTTAAAAAAGATTTCTTCCTGAATATGCACAGCAAATAAAGGCACATTCTTTCAGTGAAAGAAGTGAAGTTTTAACCAGAGGAGTGAAAAGAAGCCAGCGTCAGAATGTGCTACATGCAATGAGGATGGCATGCTGGGATTTCAAGTCCACTTCTGGGTCACGCCAAGCCTCTGACTCCATGTAGAAGGGACTCAGGCATTGAGACCAATGAAGATCTATCCAACAATGTAATTTTAACCAAGAGTATTTGTACACAAGCATATCTAATTAGACATGAACTTTAAGACACAATTTGTAGTTACTCAAAAAAGTAACCCCTAAGTAGTCTCAAAGGATACAGTAAGGAAAAAACCTTGTCACTTTCAGAATGGTGTTCAGAACTAAAAATGGTTTATTAATTAGATCAAAAATCTTAAACAGTGAAGAATTTTTGAGTTTTCTATGACTTGTTCATAAAGACCACACACTTCTCCCTAAATACTAAGTTAAAGGATGGGGAGACAAGTTGTTACTTTACTGGCAAATACTGATGACCTAACATTTTAAGGCATTGTTCTATATATTAATCAACTGCTAAAATTGCAGGCCAATGGGAAGTTGGTGGTCCTTCAAAATTAAAACATAAAGAAGTCATCTGCAAATGACTAAAAGGTTGTAGAAGCAAGGGCATCCAGAATTAAAGTTGACATGGTCTCCGATCTACCGCATTAGGGCAGAATAATATGGAACAAATGTTACATAACACAGATTATACCATTAATCCTGCAGCATCCAGGAATAAGTGGACTAGCTGGGCAGAGAATAACAGCTTTATGTGGAATGCCTACCCCTCTTTTAGCTTAGATTTGGGCTATCATTTTGAAAAACCTTTCAAATTCAGCTATGCAAATTATTAAACTAGACAGTTTCTATCCACTTTACTGAATTTTAAAGCTATATAACAAACTCTTCATAGGAAACAATGTCACCTGGTCCAACAAAATAACCCTATTACCAGAGAACTCTTTCTACCTTTGCCAGGAAACACTTCTTGGGCTCTCAGAAACGGCTCTATCCATCCGCTGCTATCTGGAATGGGAGGCTCCCAAAGTGCTGAAACAGGGCCACAAAATATGCACTAAATCTGCCTCATGAAGAGTTCAGGAGGAAGGGATGCTCGATGCATGCTAACCATCAAGCCTGAAGATTACACTTACAAGCTGCAAAGCTACTTGTGTCTGAAGCAACTAACTACACTCCCTCCCTCTACTCCTGGCCAGATAAGTCTTGTAAACTACCACCCTAACAAAGGAGCATTTAAAAATCAATGCTGTAGTACAGATACATCTGGAGTAGCTACATTATGACCCAAACTGTCCTTTGCTCATCTGGATAAAAGATTAAAGGAAATAGTGGACACTGATGCAATAAAATAAAATCGTTATTAGAGTCCTATAAACGCAAGATGCTTTACTTGATGTGTACGGCAGGAAAACAGAATTATAACGATGTCTCTGTCCTCAGAAAGCTTGTAATCTAATCAAGGGAGATATGCATGAAAAACATCAGCAAGAACTTTACTTTTTGGTTTAATTATGCACTGAATGAAACACAGTATGATGTTTAGCAGTTTAATAATAATAAATGATAAAAATACCAGTGCTTTATTAAAGAGAAAAATTTTAATAGAAATGTTTCCCAGTGTCTAAAAAAATAGAAATACGAAATTTTTAAAACTCAGAGAAAAAGCTGTTATAACATTACACATTATCAATTAGTCCACACTGAATGCCATCTGTGAGAAAAGCCTTGTATTACTCAGCTCTGTGGGGAAACACAAACAACAGATACAGTACATGTGCTCACAAGGCTTCTAAACTCTGATGAGAAAGAGAAAAGGCAAGTGATAACCTGAAAATACTCAGGAAAATATAGTTAATAAACGAAGACAAATATAACCAATGGTAAATGCTGTAAATAGGCTCAGTGGTTTGAAGTTATGCAATTTTTTAGACAGAAGAGTTCTGATTAGGAGCTGTGACATCATTCAGGAGGAGGAGAACAGGAAGTTGGGGGGGTTGGAAGGAGGGAGACAAAGTTTATACACCATCTCTTCACTACAGAGAAAACCGAACATTCTAGGTTGTATACTGCTGGGGAGTGGTGGTGGTGGTGACAAATTTATTCTCCAGAACTTCTGTGGAATTTCTAAAGGAGGAAATTGGTCTCCTGAACGGTTGGGAAGTTAAACTCTAGCCCACTTGGAAAGGCAATAAAGAATAAAAGTTCACTGATGGGGCAAAAACAGAAATAAGAACCCACAGTGGAAAAAAAATTTTTTTAACTAAATTCTCTAAGGCCCAGCAGCAGCATCTTAAGTCTGGGAAGCTCAGATGGCATCTGCTACAGGATATCCTGTTATTAAGACAGCATCCCACACTAAACTCTGTCATAATACATGCAGTAAAGGAAGAAATCTAAAGATTTCTGGTGTTTTTCCACACTCATTATATAGCTTCCCAATTCCACTTCTTCAATATAATTATACCAAAATGACGCCTGTGAAGAGTCGGTAGCAGCAAACATCTGACTGAAAGCTTAGCCATGTCTTACAGCTTCCAGTCGGGGATGTTTACAACAACAGACTTTCTGAACAACAAATTAACAGAAGGAACAGACAGAAACGTTGCCAGTCACCAGCTTCATCTAATGATTTATAGGCTTTCTAGTGAAGAATGATATCTGTGACATCTTGAAACAAAAATGATAAAGTTAATGCTATTAATTAGCAAGAGAATAAGTGGTTCATCAACAGCAATTTTTCCTAAATAAACTAATTAAAAAAGAAGATATGCATAATAAATTTATCTTGGCAAATATGCAATGTTAAAGATATTACTCAGTTATGCTACATGAAGATATTTTTATTTAATACATGCAAAAATGAGGTTTTCTCTCCCTAAACCGAGTTTCAAAATTAGTAATAAACAATACACTCAAATGACAACCCTAATGATTAGAGTGACCATACATCCGCCCAAAACAGTGCCAATTTATGCCTGTTGCCCTGATACTATTAAAAGTGGCTCCTTTCGTTACCAAAAGTGTCTTAATTTAGACTGCTAATACAGTAGATTTGACTGGCAGTGGATTTATACTGACTAAGGCTCTAATATTTTCTTCCCCTACCCCAAGCAGATTTAGGTTAGGGATGCACAGTCCTTGGAAATGAACAATCAAAGTAGATAATAAGAGGAACAAACTCACGACCTTGGCTTTGTTTATAAAGCAATACACTAAAACCATTTTGTTTCCCACACCACTTTCCTGAAAGAGAGAAGGAAGACTAGGTGAAATACAGTAAATCTCCACTCCATCAAAACCAAGATTTGCTTTAATCTTAAACATGTAAAATTACTGTTTCTTCAAAAAAAAAAAAACCCCAAAACTATTAAAACAATTAGAATCTACAAAATTGAGTCACAGTGATTTCCAAGAAATGAACATAACACACATATGTACATTCTTACATACATGAGCACACATAGGTACACACACACCCTACAGGATAACTATTTGAAAATACCAATATACAAAATTTTGAAAGGCTACTAATTTTCTAATATCAATTTTTTTTAGAAATTATAGAGTAAGGGATTTCAGTCACTGATATTTACCCTGTGATAATATTTAAAGATTGCTTTCTGAAATATATTTTGGTTTAAATGTCATAAATAACTCTACCCATTATAGAAATAATGCTGTAAATAATGAGGAAAGTGTATGTGGTCTCTATGGATACAAGAAGATCTTCATTGTTTCTGAAGACAAATACTTAAAAAAAAATCCAGTGGCTATTTACAACAAAGGCTATTCAAACTGTTCTACAATTGAAAATTTCCAGATTTAAATTAGGAAAAATAAAGTTATGTCATGCCTAGGTAGGCACATGATACTTAACTAATTAGGATGCTACACAGTAAGATGCAATGAGCTAGTTATTACAATTCTCTCCTTCAATTTCCCTCTTTTCAGTTTGATTTTTTTAAAGGTTGAACAAAAGAGAGAAATTTTTATCAGAGCAACTGTATTTAAATTCACACACACATAATACACAGAATCTTTTCTTCAGGGTTATTAGAGAATTTTGTCAAATGTCATACATCTGTATGTGATGTATTCTTGAAGACAGTTGAAAATTAAATGTACAAAAGTTGAATAATTAAGTATAAGAGAATTATAAAATAGCTTCTACAATTACCAAATATCTTCTGGACACTATCTTTAATTATAATATACAATCTATAATTCATAAATGTTCTTTAATTTTGCTCTTTTATTCATAATCAAATACACAGTAAGCATGTCAAGTCTAACAAGGGTGTAGCTGAGGCTCAAGATTACCATTTTTGGCATGCATAATGATTTCCATCTTTGTATTAAATATGTGAGAGTTAGTTACCCTTCTTACTAACCGCATCAGCACTTTACTTTTCCGTTTACATATTTTTATGAGAATGGGAAAAACACATTACATACATACAATCTGCTGTCCAGACAGAAATGGGTATTA
Organism: Tapirus indicus; assembly: GCA_031878705.1. Lineage (NCBI taxonomy): Eukaryota > Metazoa > Chordata > Mammalia > Perissodactyla > Tapiridae > Tapirus > Tapirus indicus. The sequence goes on along the minus strand of CM062935.1, from coordinate 8,711,406 downwards.
CTGAACTGTTGGCTAGAACAGTGCTACTGTGCAGACTCGAAATGTTTGTCAAATCAATCTGTCAAAGGCAGTTTATGAGTATCCATATATAATGTATGCCACGCCACATTTTGCCACAGATTCTGTCATTTCACGGATCTCTCAAGTACAATGTTGAAAACAAAGTTAGAGACCTATATACATCTCTTTCAATGTGACAACTCATAACGAAGACATTATCTCCCAACAGTATTATTATAAAGAAGTTTTACTGGGTTTAGGAAATTTTACTAGAACACATAAGCAAATAGTTAACAAGAAATATCATTTTGTAACTTAAGATAAATATACTGGAAAAAACCAAATCAGGTAAAATTCTCAATTGGCCTAGATATTGCATCATCTAAAAGAAATCTACTAATTGGTTGAAATTCAGTGGTGCCTTGGGAATCTCTCAGAAATGGTATGCCACAATTTTGACCCTGAGCTCTGAAATAAGCAGGAGACCTGGGAGAATAGGTGCAAGGAGTAGTAGTGGGGTGGTTATGTCAAGTCTTAATGGACACAGGGTGGTGACAGGGAGAAAAACTTGGCAGAACGCAAGAATTCACAAACCAGTGGAAAACAGGTAATGGGGCAGAAAATGCCCATATTAAAAGAAAATAACAACAAAACACTCCACAAAACCACAGATATCTCAAAAAATATTCTGTTCTTGTTTTCAACCCATTCAATAATACTTATCATTTTCTATTTACTCCATGTAAAAGAAACAGCAGAGATGAACAAAGGAAAAGAAAATGATATCTAAATCAATAAACTCAATTTATTTGAAAAATTTATAAAGAAGGTACTTAGGCTATAAAGATGAAAAGAATATGCTTCCTGTTCTCTGCAGCTTGTTTATCATTCACTTATTACTATTAATTGCCATTTGTAACAAAGGCTTCAAAGTGTTTTCATACAGTTTCTCATCTTAAGCTTTATAACTAGTTTTAACAGTAGCAGTAGAGCAGGTGTTAATTCCACCTTGTAGATGAGGAAGAAGGTACACACTGAGAAGTGACCTGACCGAGCTCAGCCATCAAGGACCAGAAGCCACCGTCTAGGAACCACCTACCTGAGGACAAACAAGCCTGGCAAACTGAAGCCTGCGAGGCTGTCACAGAAGTTACGGGGAGTAACTGTGATACAATAACAATAACTAACAAATAAGAGAGCAGCCCCATCTAATTTCCTGGATTCTGAAACCATCAGGGAGATGATGAAGATGAAAGCAGTGCAAAGTATGGCCCAGTTGTAAAGTACACCATCATCACCATTGTGACCTCTTCCATTTGCACAGCGTGTTCACACCTTTGGGATGAATTTTCATAGTGATAACTCGGAGAAGCAGGCAACGTGGGTACCATGATCCCTACGACATGCGGCTTAAATCAGTTCAGCTGTAATAACGAACATCTGTTCTCTGTAAGTAGCTATCCATTTCAGATACTCTATGTGGGATTTACATTGATTAACAAATGAAAGTTTGCCTAAGGAGCTTATTATAAACTATCAAAACACAGTAGTCCCTCCTTATCTGTGGTTTCACTTTCCACGAAAATAACGTGGAAATTCTGTGGTCCGAAAATAATGCTATGTCACAACGCCTACATCATTCACCGCACTTCATCTCATTGCACAGGCACTGTATCATCTCACATCATCACAGGAAGAAGGGTGAGTACAGTACAATAAGATATTTTGAGAGAGACAGAGACCACATTCACATAACTTTTATTACAGCATATTGCTATAATTGTTCTATTTCATTATTATTGTTGTTAACCTTTTATGTGCCTAATTTATAAGTTAACCTTTATCATAGGTACGTATTTATAGGAAAAAACATAACATATACAGCGTTCGGTACTATCTGCAGTAGTACCCACTGGGGGTCATGGAACACATCTCCCATGGATAAGGGGGACTACTGTATGTACGTAGCATGAATGACTTTTCAATTAGTCTTTTTTTAACCTCTTCCCCATTTCTGTCACCTCTAACAGGATCACGTATTTTTTTGTGCTGCATGATCACAGTTCAGTCACACAAACATCCTTTGGGGCTATTAGTGCTTAGGCTTGGAAGGTAGAGAAACAGTTCCTTTTCTCCACAATTCTGAATAAAACATCATCACACATTCACAGGCTACATGGCTTGATCTAGGCCAGTAGTTCTCAAAGTGTGGTCCCCAAACCAGCAGCATCAGCACCATCCAGGAAACTGTTAGAAAAGCAATTCTCGGGCTCCCATCCCAGACCTAATGGATCAGGAATTAGGGGTAGGAGACCCAGCAATCTGTGTTTAACAAGACTTCCAGGTGATTCTGATGCATGCTAAATTCATACACCACTGAACTGGGCTTTTACCACAGGTCCAGTAACATGCCTAGTCTAAATGACAACATAGCCCTGCTGTCAGGGTGTGCCTGGGTCTGAAAGGGTTCCTTGGACAAGGGACTTTCAGTTTTAAAACTGGTACTGGGCAAATCAAGACTAACTGGTCACCCTAACTGCCATTACAGAGCAAAGATGAAACAACTATTCAGTTAAAATTGAGTCGTGATATTATGGACTAAAAGCATGCTGCATTTGGAGTGGAAGGAGGAGGTTATTCTAAAACCGTAGGAAGCATTAATGGCTAATTTAGTTTATCATTTCAGTGTAATTATACATTTTCTCCATACTATTCTGAACAAAGGAAGTGTAGCTTCCTATAATACCAGTGCCATATATTTATATGTGTTGATTTGTTACATACTTACCTAAAAAAAAGACTGCACAGGAATACTTCAAAGCTGGAGGTGGGGTGGCAGTGGTTTGGCAAAATGATCAAATACTTTTTATTAAACTATAGGGCAATCAGAAATTTGTATTTGTTTTTAACCCTTTGACCATAATCAAAACTGATAGTGACTGAAGGGTAGCCAGCATTTTTCAGATTCTTAAAATACCGTCCACTGAAAGTCCTAGGTCATAAATGTGGTAAAATTAGTTGCCAACAACACAGAGCTGACTCTGAGTGTTAAGATCACTTAAATCAGGAGAAGCTGAGCAGGTCTGTGGCCCCACAGCACTTGGGTAAATGAAAGGCAGAGGCTCTTCAGCCAACAGGGTGTACAGAGGCTCTAAACTCTGCTTACAGACTCAAGTAAACACCATGAACTGCAACAAAACGAAACTGGTATCTTAATATAGAACCAGAGTGCTTTCCATGATTCATATATACTGTAAGACAAACTGCAACATTCAAAGTTTCCCATAATCCTGGAGGGTAGCACCTATAAATGCATCACGATAATGCAACCCACATCTCAACAAGTATACTTAATTTTCAAAATCCATATCTGGAGGAAAATTGCCAACTTCAGCCTCAATATACAGGCAAAAGGAGATTTCAGCAAACAAGGATCTAAGAAATCTTAACTGTGAACCTTAGTGACAGAGAATACATATATACACCACACACACATACATCTATATATATAAAACCTCAAATGGATGCCACATTTCTTGCTACTTAACCTAATTTCAGAGCTGTTTTAATCTTCAGAAAAGTTATCCATTTATATCTATTTATTTATTTTTTTGGTGAGGAAGATTGGCCCTGAGCTAACATCTGTGCCCATCTTCCTCTATTTTGTATGTGGGACGCAGCACAGCACAGCTTGACAAGTGGCATGTATGTCCATGCCTGGGATCCAAACCTGTGAACCCCGGGCCAACAAAGCAGAGCAAGTGAACTCAACCACTACACCACCAGGCCAACTATTTAATTTTAAACACTGTTTTCAAGTTTCTCTAATAAGAAATCTACTTAATGCTATACCTGAGAAAAAGAATCTAAAGACAAGAGGTATAAACGATTCTGCTAATTTATCCTTCGTAAAGTCTGTTTACGTTGTTTCCTTGAAGAGGCCACATCTGTTCAATCAAATCCCTTGCACTTCCACTGATATATTAGCTGTGTGACCTTGAGTAAGTCACTTAACTACTCAGAATCAGTTTCTCAACCTAGAAAATAAGAAAACTCTATAATATGGAATTAAAAATAACTCAGAGTGGTTGTGAAGATTAAATAAACAAAATTATGTAAGTCTAAAAGCATATTTGAAACAACAAAGCATTTTACCAATGTTAATATAGTGTTTATAGGTTTGTACCCACGCTTTTTTCAAAATCTTCTCCCTGAAGGCAAGAGTCTGCATCTGAAAGACCTGACAATCATGAGGGTCATGGTCTGTGTGAATACAACAGAGTTCTACAGAATTCTATTTGACTTGACTTAGGTTAGGCATTAACCAACCTGGGCAAAAACAAAAAACACTGGCTTCATTCACACCAAATAGACTAACTGGGCCCATAAAGTAATGATATAATGACAATAATGTTAGAAACACTATTCTTTGTTTTTATTTTACTTTTCAGTTTAAGAAAATCTTTAAGGGGCTGGCCCCGTGGTATAGTGGTTAAGTTTGGCGCACTCCACTTTGGCGGTCCAGGTTCGTGAGTCTGGATCCTGGGCACGGACCTACACCACTTGTCAGCCATGCTGTGGCAGCAACCCACATACACAACAGAGGAAGACTGGCACAGATGTTAGCTCAGGGCAAATCTTCCTCAGCAAAACAAACAAAAAAACAACTTTAAAATCTAAAGGCACAAAAGAAAAACTTGGTTTTAATTATATTTTTCATTTTATGAGCCAGAGTTCCTATAAGTTCCTCCAATGAATTTTAAATATATTGGTATTAAAATGTTAATTTAAATAGCATTTTAAGAATAAACTATTGTGCAAATTAAGTTATAACCAAACTTTGCACTTTATTTGCTCAAGTGAAAAAAATCATTTCTTTTAGTCATTCAAACGGTTACATTATATTATATTTAAAGATCTTCCTTTTCATTGGCAAATACTGTCAAAAATTCTTGGGCTAATATAAATAGGTTTCAAAGCAATTTGAACATCTTCATATCAAGTTCATATCAATGTGCATTATTAAAAATAATTTGCAGATGAACATACAACGTTAGATTGGTCAGCCTATAGCTAATCTGAATGCCACTAAATGGGCATGTCAGCCACAAATTCATCCAACACATGTGAGTGAAGACAGACTTGAGACTTCTCCCTAGAGTTGGGAACCCCTCACTGGCCTCTTCTGTTTACTACCCTGACTTCTGACTAGTAGCACCTTTAGCCGTGCTGGCTCCTCAGGCACCTGGAACAGAAATTCTCCAGCAGCTCCACGGCCCTCATCTACAATGGGCAGTGGTACACTCTGAAGGTGCTAAAAGTACACGTCCAGATTGCAAAGGATCTTCTTGCCTGTGCTCAGCGCATGCCCAATCGTTATGCAGAGACCTCAGACTCCAATGACTCTCAGTGGAGCCCTGCACGAGCTAGGCTCCATCTGGCTATCCCAAAGGTGGAAGGCACCCATCAGTATTTCTCAACAAACCTGTAACCTATTAGAGGCGTACCTTTTGGGAAGCCCTGGCCCAGAGTATTTATGGAATAAGTAAAGTATTTATGGAATCTAGATGTGGGGAGAAAGTGGTGAATAAAGTAGGTAAGATACCTATTTTCATGGAGCTTACCATCTAAAGGAGGCTACAAAGTTGAAGCATGTAAGGGACTTAAATAATACTACAGGCAATGATGAACCAAAGAAGATTTTTAAGACCCCAAACAAGATTAGATCCCTGTTTAAGAAAGACCAGACTGCTGGTAATACAGACGATGACCTGAAAGCAGGGACGTGGGAAGGATGAGGAACTGGCTACAAGGCTGTTGCAATGGTCCAGATCAGGAAGGCCTGCTTCATGATGATGGGAATGATTAAAAAAAAAGTACAGGTACAAGATTTACTTAAAGGTAAAAATCTTCATAGTTTCTTAGAGCCTATACAGCAGGTGTTAACAAGTTATTGACAAATCCTGAATGGTTGTTTTTTTATTTTTTAATTTTTGGCTAAATCTCTGGTATTTATTTCCATATAATGGTCTTTTTTCTTAAAAGCAGAGGAAAGGAAATAAACTCTAGGGAAAGAAATAAATATAAAAATAAACTCTAGTTACCAAGATTCTAGTTCATTTAAGTTTGATTCTAATTTTACAAAGGCTACCACCTGAGTTGTTTGCTTTATCTTCTGGAAAGGGGAGTTCTAGACAATAAAGAAAAGGCATAAAAAATACAGAGGGGAAAACAACCATCAGCTAGTTAATGGAAGGAAGTAGTAAATGGGACAGAACAATTTAAAATTGAAGTCTGAATAAGGCCAGTGAGATACTTGAGAGGAAAAAGTATGAGGACGGAATTACCAATTCCCTTCAAGTTTCAAAAGAAAGAAAGCGTGACAAAGCAGCTAGAGGATGGAAGGAATAAACAGTAATAGAATTAAATCACCCTATTTCTCTTCCAAACAAACCTCACAAACATGAAGCCATAAATGCTAAAGACTGGGAAACAGAGTTGGAGACACCCCTCCAACGTGGGGAACTGAGAAGGGTGCTCAAACAGCAGTCAATTCCAGGCAACAAAAGTGTGTGAAAAGCACTGAAGTCCAAGATGTCAGTCAGGACGCCACTGGGGAAATTTGTACAATTTCTAATAAGAAAAATAATAAGAACTTCAACAACCAAAGAACAGTACTGTCATTCTCACTTCAGAAAAAACCAAGAACTTCCAGACTGCTAGAATGACAGGGGAAACAACGACGTATTCAGCAAGCACTGGCATGCACATTTCTCACCAATCTTTTGAATGCACAGTATCCAGAGTCTCTCACTGTGACAAAGTGACCACATGCATCCCTAATATCCTAATTCTATTATTGCTTAGAACTCCAACCACAGAGCATCCACCCTTTTAAATATTTTTTGGAATCATCTTCTGATAGTCTACTCTTAGGAATACAGTATTGGATAATAATTAAGTTACATTACACTCAGACATAACTAGGCCAAGCATTTAACTTTGTGACTTTGGGAAAGTGACTTTACTTTCCTTTGACTACTTCCCAATCTGTAAAATTGAGACTACTTATCTTGTAGGGTTACGGTGAGGATTCAGTAAGATAATGTAATGTTCATCAAATGCTGAGCTCAGTGGCAGGCTCATTTGCAATAAATGGAAGGAGAACAGAAGGGAAAAAGATTCTTTACCTCCTCTTTGCAACTTGGATCACGCAGTTTTTCCCATTTTCAATATTATTATTATTATTATTATTAGTGAGGAAGACCAGCCCTGGGCTAACATCCGCTGCCAATCCTCCTTTTTGCTGAGGAAGATTAGCCCTGAGCTAACATCCATGCCCGTCTTCCTCTATCTTGCACATGCAATGCCACCACAGAATGGCCCAACAAACGGTGCCTTGGTCTGTGCCCAGGATCCGAACCCCCGAACCTGTGAACCCTTGGCCAATGAAGTGGAGCACATGAACTTAACCACTGAGCCACCGGGCTGGCTCCTTCAATATTATTTTTATAAATCCCGTTTACCTTTCAAGGCCCAATTCAAATGCCAAATTCTCTATGAAAATTTCACCAATAAAACCAGCTACTTAAAATGTACTACAGATACGCATCAGTAATAAGGATAGTTACCACTTATCCAGTGCTTACCACGTTTGAGGCAGTGTTCGAAAAACGTTACATACGTTAAGTCATTTAATCCTTGTAACAGCCCTGTTACATAGGTATTAGTATTATCCACTTTTTGTAAATGAGGAGCATGAGACAGAAAGCAGTCTGCCCAGAGCCACACAGAAGTTGGTGGCCTGGGCTCTGAACCCTGCAGCCTGGCTCCAGAGCCTGCTTTCACCTGTGTTACATGCCTCTGCTGTCAACTGAGAAGGATGAGTAATTAATGCAGAGACCTTCAGAGAGCTGACAGTTTTATATTTAGTATAGCTAAAGATGTTTTCTACACAAGGTAAAATCATTCACTATGTCAAGTTTATTCACCTTTCACAGAAAATACTTCTATAGTTCAGTTCCTCAATCTGCACAAAACAAAGGGGGGAAACAGTTATTCATACACAATTTGGTTTTATCATTTTTTAGGCTGCTAACTTGAGTCCAATTTTCTCAGTTCACACTTCTAGAATTCCAGTTCCCTTCCTCATAAGGCCCAGGAGATGGATAATTTTATCCTCATATGACCCAAGAGATGGAGAATGCCAGATCACCTACTACATCAGACTGTCAAAACTGGTTGTCATCTAATACTCTATGCAAATATAATAGGAATCATTAGGAATTGATCATCTAATATTCTCAATGTATGCCATATTTGTGGGTTTTGATTTTATACACACTCAATGTCGAACATACTCCTTGTAGATAAAAGATATTAATATTATTCTTCAAACTAAGGCAGGCTCAGCGTATGGAATTGAGTCTTACCAAAAAAATATGAACACGCACATTCTTTGTGCAGGAGACAAAAAGTTAGTATCTTCCCTTTTTAATCAAACTTGATAACACAGAATCAAGAGCGAGACTAAAAATACCTGCCCAAGGGATAATATTTGGGTTATATAAATAATTATAAGCTCGTGAAAGAGAAAGGCTTAAAAGGAAATTACTTTTTCTCCATAATTATACCAGTGCTACTTTATCTACCTGTTCTCTGAATGCATTTTTGGTGCCTTATTTTAAGATTCAGAGCATAACATCAACGACGAACTTCATGTGCTAGCTTTCTTAGGAATGGCCACATTCCCAAAATAAAATATAGTAAAAAGGCAAATGAGCCAAAATAAACAAACAAAAATCATTGTTTCTCAGTTTTTCCTTTAAGAATTTTTCAAAAAGTAAGAATAAAATCTCTATCACTTGAGAGGAGGAATACATCAAGATTGACTATTCTTAAATTAGTCTCTAAATGGCTTTCTATCTAAAATAAGACATGCAGCCATCACAGCGACTTATCACTGGCTACAGGTACACACTGAGGCCCCAGGGCTCTCAAGCGGCAGAAGCAGAGCAGGACTGTCAAGACAAGTCTTACTGGTCAGATATCTGGTCAGATACAGCCTGACGTATGGCCTTCAAATTCGCTTACGTTTAGCCTAGGGCTATGGCTGTGAGGCCTTCACAGGGAAGGCGAAGTAGTGGAGGCAATATAATACATACTACACTGAAATGAAGGACCAAGCACATCCAGATCTATAGGTAAACAGACTGTCTGAAGTTAGAGCCACATAACAGAAACGCCCATCACGTGCTCCCACAACACACTAAGCTGTCTTTATCATGCCATTTAATTTATATGGCAACTGTTTGTTTACTTGTCTGTTTCCACAGTAAGGGAGGGACTGTCTGATTCATCCCTATATCCGTAGGAAGGGATAATCATAAACCGGCATAGGTGTAAATGAGCAACAGAGTAGAAGGCAGCAGATACAAAGCAAACTGATGTCACTGTCTTTTCCTTGGTTCCATATTCTGCCTCAAGAACCTCTCATCCTACAACTGGGAGGATAATAAAAACTAGGCTTATTTTATTTTATTTTTTATGTTTATATAATGTGAGCCACTTAACCTCTTTGGATCTAAGTTGCCTCTTCTATAAAAGGAAGGAATTAATTAATGACAAATAATTCTTAAGGTTCATTCAGCCCAATAATTCCATGATTCTATGATGGAATCATATTCTAGTAATAAAGATTTGTTAATATTTACTGAATCCTTCCATGAAGTCAATAATTATGCTCATATCTGAAACCAAAGTTGTGCTCTTCACTGCTATGGTAGTCAACTGCCACATGCGCTTATAAAAGGAATAAAATCCACAAAACACTGTTTTTGAAAACACAGGTGCATAACAAGCCTTAGTAAAATTAAAAAGATATAAAATAGCATTTGCTTTAGATAACTCAGACTTGGCTTTGATAGAGCGCGGCTAGGACTTTTATATAAGGGAAAATAAGTACTTTAATGTTTCTTGGGCAAGTAGAAATCCAAGTGACGCAAAGCACAAGCGTGCTGATGTCTCAGAGCCAGGCTCATGTTACCAAAGGTCTATAGCAACATATCAATCTAAGTGAATGATCGTGTCACTTCCATTCTTAACACCCTCCAACGCTTCCCACTGCACCTGGAATAAAACTCCATCTCCTTACTCTGGCCTGTAAGACGCTACAGGCGCTGGCCCTCTCTAGGCTTCTCTCAATTCCTCCAATTTCCAAATCTTTCCCACTGTAGAGGCTCTGCGCTCTCTTCTCTCTGCCAGACAAGTTTTCACAAAGATCTTCACGTGCTTGGTTCCTTCAGATCCTTCCGGGGTCTCTACTCAACGTCACCTCCTCAAAGAGGTCTTCCCTGTCTACCCACTCTGAAGTGGGCTCCCCACCCTGGTAATTCTTTATCACATTTCCCTCTTCGATTTTCTTCACAGTTCTTATCACAACCTGAAATTATCTTGTTTACTCCTTTATTTGCTGTCTGCCTCTCCTGTCAGGACCTCCCATGTTGGAAGCTTTACGAAAGGAGGAATCTTATCTTTTTTACTCCTATACTTCCAGAGCCTGGAACAGCGTCTGTAGGTTTTTTTGGAGAAATTGATAAACTTATTCAAAAATTAAGAAAATGCATTAAGAAAATATTAATCATTTGTTGAATAAAATAATAATAGTAATGGAAGCTATTCTGTTTAAAAGCACTATTCCAGGCTCTTTACACAAAGCATCTCATTTAACTTCATGATGGCTCCATGAAGTGGATATTGTTACTCCATTTTACAGATAAGGAACTGAGACTTTAAAAAATTAAATGACTTGATCAAAGAAAGAGAATGGCCTAAAGGTGATGCCTAAAACATGAACTTGTATCTTTTCTCCTAAACTTTCTGTTTCCTTTTTGGGTATCAGTACCTCCACTCTGCTAATTTTCTAGGTTCTAGACTCTAAATCCACCTACATTTTTAATCTCTAAAATATTTAAGAATTGTTATAATTCCTATGATGAAAAAATAAAAAGGTGACTCTAATGAGGTAAGACAAGATTCTTAAAATGAAATTGCCATTTCTGTCAGATGATTCCAATAAACAAAAGAAGTGAGAGGTTAAGTAATGACATTAGGAAGTGTCTAAAATAATTCCTATTTTTAAAGGGTATATCTAAAAAAGATGGAAAGTAATCCTAACCGAGAATAAAGACTACTATTCATCTGTTTTAGTGAAAAAAAGGCTACAGTTAAAAAACAAAACAAAAACAAAATAGTGAACTAGCAACCAACAATCAGAAATTGTACTTTAAAAATGTCATTTATAATAGCATAAAAAATATGAAATACTTAGGGATTGTGATGGTTGACTTTCATGCGTCAACTTGGCTAGGCTTTGTTTGGTCAAACACTAGTCCAGATGTTGCTGTGCAAGTATTCTGTAGATGTGATTAACATTTATAATTAGTTGACATTAGGTAAAGATTACCCTCCATAATGTGGGTGGGCCACATCCAATCAGTTGAAGGCCTTCAGAGCAAAAAACCCTCAGGTTTCCTGGGAAAAAAGAAATTCTGTGTCAAAAGAGGAACAGAAATCCTGTCTGAGTTTCCAGGCTGCCAGCCTACCCTACAAACTTTGGACTCAAGACTGTAACATCAACTCATTTGCCTGAGGTTCTAGGCTGCTGGCCTGCCCTACGGATTTTGGACTTATCAACCCCCACAACTGTATTAGCCAATTTCTTAAAATAATCAATCTCTCTCTCTCTCTCTCTCTCTCTCTCTCTCTCACACACACATCCCTACCATATGATTCAGCCACTCCACTCCTCAGTATTTACCCAAGAGAAATTGTCCACACGCATATGTCCATACAAAGATGTTCACAGCAGCTTTATTTGTAAAAGCCAAAAGCTAGAAACAACCTAATGTCTATCAAGAGGCGAATGGATACACAAACTATAGTATGTTCATACAATAAAATACTACTTAGCAACAGAAAGGAATAAATTATTCATACGTGCTACAAAATGGATAAATGTCAAAATAATCATGCTGAATGAAAGAAACTAGACCAAAAAAGAGTGCATATTGTATTCTAGGACATGCCAACTAAAGTAAAGTGAAAGAAAACAAATAGTGTTTGGGGAATAAAGGGAGGGATTACCAAACGGGCCTAGAAAACTTTTGGGGGTGACAGATATGGTTCAGTATCTTGACTATGGTTAAGTTTCATGGGTAGACACATATAAAGCTTATCAAATTGTACACTTTCAATATGTGCAGTTTACTGTACAACAATTATATCTCAATATAGTTGTTTAAAAAAAAAGTAGAGATTTGTCAGAAGTGTTAAGGAAAATTTTAAAAAGACTTAAAAATGCCTTGTCAACAAAAAGAATAACAAAGGCCAGCTTCCTTACTTGGGATCAACTGTCAACAGATAACCTAAAGAACTGTTTCACTCCTAGCCTAAGTCAGCCTTTTTAAACAAGAATGATCTTTAATCTGGGAAGGGTAAATAAGGATTAAAAGGAAAAAAGAAATTGAAGCCCAACACAGGAAGGAGACAGCAAAAGAAGGAATTGCTTTAAATTCAAATTTACAGATCAAGAAAAATCATATCCTAAGACTTTAAATGTATCTGGAAATTTGGTAATTTCCAAAGAATCATAAAGTGCCATAAAAATGGATGTAGAATCCATGCAAAATTCTAGAACAGATTTTTAAAATCTAATTAATAAGGAACTGGCTTCTATAATGCATTTGCTCCTGGTCCTCAACTCTTTCTAATTATTCCTTCTCAGATGTCTCTCTGGGTTCTTGTTCCACCTGTCCTTTAAACACTGGTGCTCTCCAGATCCTTGTTCTACACCTATTCTCACTCTACAACAGGGTTTGTAACCTTCCAGGCGGAGTTATGATTCTTTTGATAATCTAATAAAAGCTACATCCCAGAACAACGTATATTAACATAAAATTTTACATGTACTTATTTCAAAGGTTTCAAGGGCTCCCCTGAACCCTAGCCACGCATTCCTTAGCTTCTCTAGGTAAGGAAATTCCTCACTGATTCCCACCTTGGACTTGGTCTCTAAAAACCCCATGCAAAGTGAGGTGTATACACAGCCGTGGCTATGGGAAATGTGAATGTTCACAAATAAAATTCACATAGAACCTAGGATCTCATGGTATTTTTCTGGATACGTTGGAGAAATAGTTCAACTAGGCAGATTCTTAGGTTACCTAGTGAATGCTGATTAACAGATTTATGAAGGAAGTTTCTGATGACTATTCTGTAGAAGGCCATCCTCTTAAACATTTGTTTTACAAATGGTGATTTGAATGAGGACACAGAAAACATGCTTATGAAATTCTCGATCATAAAAAGTTGTGACAGTGAATAGCTAGACCACAGACCCAAGATTGAAAACATATTGACTAATTCAGCCTAGGGGTGAGGTGAAGGTCAGGAAGGATCCTCAACTTCAAAGACCTCATACATATACTCTCCTCTTCCCCAACTACCAGTAACTGGTGGAAATTTAATGCATCCACCAAGACTGCACGCTCCTTGAGGACAAGGCCTATGTCTTACTTATCTTCACACAGCACCTTGAACGTCAGTACCACAGTCCATTTGGGCTATATTATGCTATGGTAACAAATGACTCCAAACTCATGGTGCCTACAACACAAGGGTTTATTTTGCACTCACATTAACTGTCTGTCATGGATTGGCTTCAACTCTGCTCCATCATTCGGGGACCAGCCCTAGCTAAGGCATGCTAGTTCCATGACAGAGGGAAAAGAGCCACTGGCAGAACCACAAGATGGAATTTAAAGCATCTGCTCAAACACGGGACATGCCACTTCCTCTAACATTTTACTGGTCAAGGAAAGCCAAGTGTCCAAAACTGATGTCAATAGAGTGGAAATATAATCTTCCTACAGAGGAGACCCTGGTGGACAGAGGCAACAAATATTTTGAACAGTAATACAAAACGTGCCTTCCCAATAGAAAGTACTAACTGGCAGTAATTATTTATATGCCAGGCCATAAATATCACAGAGCAGAGACTGTAATCTGTCTTGCTCACTGACACACCAGAACCACACAGGGATGGCCACACAGTCAAGGACACGCCAAATGCTCACTAAGTGAACAGTGATAAGATGAGCATGGGATCTGGAATCAAAAGACCTGTGACGAAGTACCATGTCTGCCAATTCTCGACTTAGTGGAAAGTCGTTTTTCTCTTCTGATTCTTGGATGGTTGTAAAGATTAAATAAAAATATATGTGAAAACATCATGAAAATTGTGCTGTTTTATACAAATGGTAGCTCATATCTCCTGACAGTCAATTGGAATAAAATTTGATAAATTCATTTAAACTTTTATAGTAATGCAATATATAATATTCTGCATTTACTTTCAAAGCATCTGCTGGCACGTAAAGGATGAGAAAGATTAGACTTCAAGCAGTTCACATGAAAAAGAGACAAGGTTTTAGTTGACCATAAGCTCAATATGATCAAAGGATAATGTGACTGCCAAAAAATGTAATGCAAATTTCAGGCTGCATTAATAGAAGGAGAATATCCAGATAATAGCTTCACTGTATTCAGCAATGGTCAGACCACATCTGAGGCAGGCAGTCAGTTCTGGCCACCATGTCTTAAGAGGTATACTGACAAAAAGACTTTGTCATGAGTTTAGCAATGTGGATGGAGAAAGGTCTGCAAACCACGTCATGCGCATATGACTTCAGAATTAGGGCTTTTGTCCCTTAGCACAGCAAAAAGAAGACTCAAGCAGGATTTAACAGTCATTTTCAAATACTTTAAGAGTTACTGTGTATAAGAACAATGTTTCACATACACAGCCCTAGATTGCCAAGGTGACAGAGGGGAAATAGATCTAGCTCAATGAGAAGCTATTTCTAATCATCAGAAACCTAAGACAAGGAAGGTGGATGATAACATGGTAGAGATGCTACTGAGAAGATGGAATCGGGCGTGAGTCTAACAAATCTAACTCACTCCTCTATGTAACCAAACATTTTTGAGGCATTTGAGAACGCCCAAATGGTATTTCTCTTTTCTGATTAAATAATAATAATATTAATACTAATAACAACAACAAGGAACAAGAACTGAGGTTAAGAAGTAAAACAAAAAGTTGTTTGGCCTAACAGATACGGAAAGGCCTGCTCTGTTGAAGGGAAATGAAATTTCAAGGTTAGATAACATTCAACACGGACACAGTGTCTTGGTTTGTACAGAGGAAATAGGCTTAGTCAAAATTATATTTATTCTAGAAGTTGCTTTTCCTAGTATGACCTAACTCCCATAATTTTCAGGGAAGTGCAAAAAAAAATTTTTTTAATTCTTACAATGGCACTTAAGCAAAATTTTGCTAATATTAGTGTTCTGATTACAAGACAATACTAGTGTACTGATCAACTTTTATAAGCATTCAAATTTTCCATGGGAGACTATTACACAGCATGCCACTGGCATTTAAAAATGGTCCCTTGCTAATGTCTTATTTTGTTTCTTTACTCGATTCAAAATCTAGCTCTTTTCCAGTCTCATTCCTAGCTTTCAATTTCCAAGTATTCTCTGCATACTCTGGTCTCTCCAGCAGGTCATAAGTAGTACATAAAGATAAATGCCTGACTTATCTTTATATCCCAGCTCCTCATCTTCAAATCACAGTGAGCATAGTAAACACTCAAATCTGTTTGTTAAATTCCTTCCTTTAATGAAATATTTCAAAAAGTTACCCAAGTAACTTTTCATTATATTTGAATTGTTACACAAGAGAGAGAAAGTCAAAGTAGGCTATAAGGACACACTGGGTATTACTTGTTATAATAAGAAATGAATAACCTCTAATTGCAAAATATTTTAGAATATAAATTTCTTCTTCCCTTAAGTCTGTTTCCTGCAACCTAAATGGCTATATTTAACAGGATTGCATAGTATATAGGATTTTCATAGTACATACTACTTATGTAAAAAAGAATGAGCTTAAAAAACAGGTTCACTGACTTATTAAAGTAAATCTGTATGTGCCTTTCTGGAATAAATGTAAACTTAGATTTTAAAATATCTATTCTTCCAAGACAAAAAAAATAAAAGAAAATGTAAAAAGGAAAAAAACTGAACACCCATCCTCTGCTAAGGCGTCTGAGAGTTTGGGACTGACTTGGTACAGGTTAAGGCTTGTTTAAGAACTTGTCACTGGATTCCTATACTTGTTATTTCTCTCCCTCCTCTCTCGTGGGCACTACTAAAAACTGCACAGGTCATGGGAACACAGAAATTTCCTGCAGAAATCAGGAGAACATAGTTTCAAATCTCCCATGTCAACCCATCTGACAGAAACAGTCTATATTCCACTGGGAGATGGGAGAATGAGTCAGTAAGGAGATAAAACAGTTGCCAGTTTACAGATTAACTAAAAATGTTAAGTTTCTTTTAAATTAGATACTCATGAATTAAAGCAATTATTTTTAAACTGTAGAAATGGTGCACAATAAACATTTGTTTAAATAAGAAGCTACTAGAAATTAATTACAGCTAACATGTATTGAGTGTTTTCTGTGTGTTGGGCATTCTTTTAAGTGCTTAATATACATTAACTCACATATACCCTTCATCACAGCCATATAAAGTATTATTATCAATACCCTCATTTTACAGATAAGAAAAAGGAGGCACAGAATGGTTAAGTAACTTGCACAAGATCACACAGCTGCTGACAGGCAGGAAAGGGATATAAATTCAGGCAGGACAGCTCCAGGGTCCATTCTTTAACTTTTATCAGTGGGTATCGCTATATTATATACTTTGACATTTGAAGGTATTTTTGAGTGTATTAGCTTTAATCACTTATGAAGAAATTTTTTCACGGGCAGTCAGGACTGTATAGAATTATCATTAAAATGTTTTCACAACCAAGTTTTAGGATTAGATGACTGAATCCAATACATTACTCAAAGCCACTAGTACCTAATCTAATCTAATTTTTCCATATAATGTATCTTTTGGCTTTATTATACTTCATGATAAGTGCAACTGGGTGCCTTTTATATACTTAGCATAACGCCTGACACTATGACACTAAAAATAACTTGCACAGACTAGATCTGGGATGTTTTATTCACATGAGTGTGCATTAAAGTAATTCTGCTATTTCTCAAATTCTAAATGCAATTATTCAACAGACATTTGAATACTTAGTGAACACCAAGTAGTATGGATACAAAGATAAATTAGATGATGGTCTCTGCTCTCAGGGGAGGCCACAGTTACAAAACAATAAGTGCTTTTATGGAGCTATGACCAAGGTTCCAAGTGAAAAGAGTTCCACCTAGCATGTCAAGAATGATGGCAGTTTCATGTGCAAAGGAATAGAGACGTACAAGAACATTTTCCTCTCAGAGAATATCAAGCAATTTAAGTAGGACTAGAATGTGAGGTTTACGTGGAAAGCAAGGGAAACAGTAACAAGAGATGAAGAATGAAGCTGGAGCTAAAAAAAAAAGTCTTGTAAGTCATAATAAAAAGACCCAACCACTGCAAGGATTTAAGCAAGACAGTGATAAGATCAATTATGCTAACAATAGTGGTTATCATACTTTTTATTTTAAACAACAGAACCCTGCTCTCAAGTCTAATCTTATGTAAACTTCACACTTAAAGTTAACCGAAGTAAAATTGCACTGGTTGAAATTGGAATGAACCTGCTTGACTTCCTCCAGAACTGTTACAGAATAATTTCAAAACCACTGCTTGAGAAAGAAAAATTAATATATCTGTAGGATCATGTTCTATTTACTTCACATCTCTCCCAACATGATTCTAATTTCTCAGGTAAAAAGATTCATTCTCTGAGTTTCTCTTCAACTATAGAACTAGGCACATATAGAACTAATAAGCAAATAGGACTAGGCCTTGAAAATTAATGACAAAAAGTTATAATATAGAAAAATGAAGATAAAGATATCAGCTTTTTCACTCTTCAGTGAAACTATAACTTAAGTGACCACATTTTCTAGCCTAAAAGTCAGGATTTATGGTTGGACAAATACTAGGGTATTTATGGCCAAAGAAAACTCAAAACTGGTACTGTGTTGGAAAATATAGCATATATGATTGTACTTGGTAAAATATAATTTTTTTCAAGATTGGTGTACTTGAATTTTCTTAACAATGACTTTGTATCTGAAAATCCTTCCCCACCTATCACTTGAGTATCTGTTCTCCCACCTCAAAAATGTGGAGCTCTAAACATGATCACCGAAAATGATCATCAGTGTGAAACTGCTTATCTTCCTCATAGCCATCTAATATGTTCCCAGCAATAACAAGTAAACCTGATTGAAGATATGCATATGCCTCTCCGGACAATTCGCTACCCTTGACTCTTCACAGTGAGAAGTGCTAATATAGAAGGTTACAATCCTAGGGAAAAGGTATATTTAATAACTAATTTAACATGCTTTATATCAAAACAATTCCATTCGCTTTATACAATCTAATCTAATCCCTACAATCCTCTCTACCTTTACCCTCCCGGCTCCTCGCACTAACACTTGCAGGGAATATAACCACTTAAACAGTTTCAAGAATTTTTAAAGTGTTATCCACTTTATAAATAGTAGATTGATTAAAAACATGTGTTCAAAGCAATGTTTAATACATATTAAGAGTTAGAGAACAATTTTACTTTTCTCCATCAGATAAGAAGAGTAGACAAAAAACCAACAACTGCCCTGGGCCACTGTATCATGCATTAAAAGTTATCTCATAATATGTGGCTAAAGGCCAAATATTGATAATTATTAAAAGGAAGAAGAGGGGAGAGACGCATAGCATATAAATTAAATCCTTCAATATATCACATGACCAACATGTACAATATATTCACTTACAGGTATGTTTAAGAAATGGTCCTTACACAGAAACAATATAATGCCTTTAAAAGGAAAACACCATTTCCACGAGATGGTGTAAACTCAGTCCAACACTTAGCATTCAACAGTTCATTTCTGGGCACACTCTACACTCCCTAAATTTTCAAAAATAGCCAACTATTCTACTATGAATTTGTCTGGGATAAAGATAACTCTCTACGTTATAGTAAAAACAAATTACATCACATGCTCCAACTAAATCAGTGCATTTTAGGGAAACAGTTTAATCAGTATAAAAGTCTGAGGACTACCAAATAACCTTTAAGTACAAAATGACTTTTTTTTTAAAGAAAAGCTTCTTTTTATAAATAAAAATATACTTGAAGAAAACTCCACAAAAACATAAAAAAATCATTTGTAAAATAACAATCAAAACAATACCCAATATCAAACATTTAACTAAATATTCAATTAGAAGGTTTCAGAGTAAAATTTCCATCTCTTGCCCATTTAAGGGCAAGTTTAAAAAAATTCCACAAACAGATATTTTTTAGAGAGACTGTATACCTACTACACTGATTTTAACAATACATCAAAGTTAACTTAGAACAAATGCCAATAATAGAAATATTAAATTATACATACTGTATTTAATTGTTCTCACAGTAATACAAAAATGTTCATAAATTATCTTAAAATAAATTTACATTTTCCCCTAGTTTATGAAAACTGCAATAACCTTTCTATTTAGAAAAACTTTTGATTAAATCACATTCAATAACTGAAATTCAAACAATCTCCCAGATGGAACAGCTGGGAGAAAATAAAAAGGGCAGTTTTTACAAACAAACTTTCTATTGATGCTATAGATAAGATGATTCAACACTAAAAACTAGCCTGACTGGAGTCTGGAAAATATAAACATGTAATAGTGAAAGAAAATCCTTTAAGGAGAATGAGGAAAGCGCAATTTACAGCATTATCTATGACTAAAACTCTGAACTCAGCCTTTATTTTTAAAACTTTTGCCCAAATTTCTGCAGATTACAAGGTCTAAACTTTTTAAAATCCCATATAGTGGAATTACATATATATTAATACTAGATAATATTTTATGCTTAAGAAGTCTAGTAAATATTATTTAAAAACCCAATTTTACATAAAGTATGTTGCATTACTGACTGCATTTTATAGAAGAGAAAACTGGGAACAGAAAAATTAAATGACATTTTAAAAGTGACACTGGTTAAATAATGAAATTGAGAACATAAATCAGCCTTAAGTTTCAATTAAAATTTCTGATCATTACATTTAGTCTCACAGATCTTGGCACAAATATTTAAAAAATGCAGTAGTCTACTTTGTTTTCGCATGTGCTTTTTAAAATTTTTAATTACATGCCCTCATTAATGATAAATCCAAGCAATGAACTTTTTTACTTTACTATGCTCTAAAATTAGCAATCCTTTGAAACAGTCCTTTGGGATTAAAAAAAAAAAAAAGAAAGAAAACATTTCTTTTAATATCACATCTTCAATCTTCATTTTTACTCATTTGTTCAACAGACGAACTAAAAGCCTGTACTAAAAAATCAATGGCATCATTCAAGCTGTTCCCTGAATTTTTATATTATTCAATTATGCTAAGAGGAATAAAACTGCCTATTATCCCAAAGTTGGGCTCTCAACCCCTATTCAGTTTGAAAATAATTTCTTGCTTTCTGTCTAATGCACAAAAACAAAACAAGAAACTATTTAGCACTCAAAAGATATTCTGAACACTTATATACCCGCATGCTTAGCTCTTATCATTTAAATCCCCTCTCTAAGAACAGGATTTCTTTAAAATTGGGGAAGAGGGATGTCACTCGGACAAAGCCAGGCACGAACAGTATAAAGTAAAGTAAATTTAATTAATTGTCCTTAATCAAGTTTGTGTCCAGTTCCTCCCTTTCTGCCTTATCCTAACATAAAGTTTGAGCTAACCCACAGGCAAGTTCTACTCATATTAACTCACATTCCTTTTTTTTTTAACATCACCAAAGCAAAATGATTTCCGAATGAAAACTCCAAGTACTTCATTCAATTTTTCCCATGATTCCAAATAAACCCAACTGCATTAACAGAGAGGGGGAAAAAAGCTCCCTTGAAAGTTTAAAGAGTACGTAGTTGTTCTTTTATCAAAATAGAATTTTTCACAAGTGACCCAAATAGAATTACAGCTTAGGAAAATCAACTTAGTGTGAGTATCTTACAAGGTACTTTTGATACTTCAGTAACTAAACTACTCTGGATAGGGCTCCCAACAAACCTGAACAAAACATTTTGGCATTTTAATTAGGTTTCAATGTACTCCTTAAATGGTACAGCACAAATCAGATGACAATTTTTCCATTCAGTTAAAACATTAATAGACAGCATACAAGTGGTACAACTTTGAATTTAAGAAGCCCATAAATATTAACTTTGCCCCTAAACACTTTTGGGAAAGGGACATTCAATGAGCAAACTGATAAATCTTACATTATGCCAAGAATCTGTTCCCACATTTGTTACGTCAACTTTTCATAAATCAAATCACATTTGATAAGTACCATATAAGAGAAATTATTTGAAGGCATCTTTTAGTGAATCCTTTTTGCAAAATATGGAATTCTCATATAACGTAACTAACCACTAATCTGTTTTGTAATCTTATACTTGTAAATATCAAATTTCTTCAAGTAGAGCACAGCTGCTTTCATAGGACAAATTCATCCCAGCATTACTGCCCTTCTCTCCATTTCCCAAGTTTTAAAAATGTCACCCCAAAAACCAGCTGTTCATCTATGGTAGAATATACAAGCAATACTAGAAAAGTTGAAAAAAGAAATTCAGTGATTATTTTTTTTAATGTAAAATAGAAATATATGTATTCCCCAAAAGAGGTCAATGAATTATTTTTGGCAATGACCACAATAAATGCCCAATAAAAACGATTTAAAAAAAAATCAAGATATGCATATCTCAAATCACTTTCCCATGTGTCTTTATCACCTGGAGGAAATTGTTCAAGAACTGTTTATCTCCATGAACACATGACCTCCATTATGCCACCAAGGTCAATGAGACCTACAGAAGGGGGATATGCTGAGTAAGTGCTAATTTGCCCAATTCTACAGTTCCCTTTAAAAAGAGAACGAACAATAAAAATAAAAATTTATTAATATATTACAGGAAACGACGTTTTAGGTTGTAACATTCAACCACCCCATTACAGAACTGTATACAACAGCTGTCAGCAACAGCCAACAGGAGCAAGACGTAAAGGGGCAGCACAGCACAGAAAGAATTAACAAGATCCCAAACTGAGTAATCCTCCCTTACATCTTGTACTGAAAACCTTCGGTACCCTGGCTACATGCCACGACGACTCAGTTTCAAAGTGAGGGTTCTCTGTTGCCAGAACTTTCTGAAAATGACAACCAAAGGTCCTTAATCAACAGACTAAGCACCCACAAATCAGAAATGCTTAGGTAAGAAGCAAGTTTGTATATGCTGAGCCTGCCAGTTAACATAAAATCACCGGGTGTCCTGGTTGTTCTCTTAATCTTACTTCACCAAAGACTCCTTCAGACCTTTCCTCGGCTGTCACAATCCCGCACCTTTCACAAACCAGAAGTTTTCCTGGATGAGATTTAAATTTTAAAACACATTACCTACTTGGTACAATCTGTTTAAGTGAGATTTATACTGCAAAAATCCTTACTAATTTGAAACTAATATATTTGAAATTTCCAAACAACTCTCAAATAAGAAAAAAGACATATGTCAGAACTAGCTCCTGATGATTTATGGGACTTAGTGGAGAGCAGTTTAACTACGGGTAATTCATTCTAACGTTCGGTAAACAGGTAGTTATACATTATAATAGTGGAAAATTAAAGAGGAAACAAGCCAGCAGAAGCCCTGGTTATTCACAATCATCAGAGTCCTGGGCTGGAAGCAGCCTTCCAAGTTACATTCAGGGAAGCTCCTGATTGGTGGGTGGCACTGGGTCAGTGTGATTACTTAACCCTGGCAGTTATAACTAAACTCCACTTTGATGGGCTCCAAAGCTTATTACAAAGAGACGACTGCTGGAGCGTATCAAGTACTTCGGTGTCCTCCTCCTATTTTTCTCCCAGGGAACACGGAGCCTGACACCTGAAACTCATCGGACAAACATTACCCTGTTTCGGGGCTTTAGTTTTGTATTTATTATTTTTAAAGTCCACTGGGCACAGATTCAGCTGGGGGCGGGGGGGGGTGTGTGTGTTAAAGATTAACCCATTTCCTGCAGACGCAGGGAAGAACGCCTGACCATTTAAGCAGTTCCCTCTCCCAAGTATAACTTTTTAACCCTTTAGTCCTAAAATAACCATAAGCAACGAACCTCGAACACTGGCATGGCAACGTCCACACATGATGCCCCAGTGCTACCCACAAGGGGATCTGTTCATCTCTGGTCCCCATCCAGACGGGTCCTCCCGGACCTTGTCCCTTCCGTCCGGTTCTGCCTGGCTTCCCCCTAGTTTTGCTGTAAAATCCGCCACTTTCGCTGGCCCGGGCAAAAGCAGGACGCCTCGTCCCAAGGGCAGAGTTTCTCCCAACTGCCCGGCAAACACGTCCCGAAAGCTCCTGCGGGCCCCGCGCACCTGGCCCGGCGCTCGCCCCCTGCCCGCACTTCGCCAAGCCCGAGGGGCCCACCTGCCTCCCGTCGCCTGTCCCCACACCCCGGTCGCCCTGCCAACTCCTGGCCGCCGGCTGCGCTCCCCCGGTCCCGAGCCCCCACCGCTCCGGGGCCCGACGCCGAGGGCAGGGGCGCCAGAAGCGGCCCCCGACAGGCTGACCCCGCGACGCCCCCCAGAGGCCGGCTCCCGGGCGCCTGTCAGCGCCCCCGGAAGGGGTCGGGCGGGGGCTGAGCTCACCGGTGCCCCGTCCTCTCGGGACACCCTCTCCCCCCGCCCCCCGCACTCACCTGACGGGCTCTCGTCCAGGGGCCGGGCGAGGGGGTCGGGGTCGCGCGAGGAGGCCACCCGCCCGCCCGCCGCGGCCCCCACCCTGCGCGCCCGCGCCCGCGCCCGGCCGGCGCGCGCCCCTAGCCCGACGCGCGCCCGGAGCTCCGGGGAGGGGGCGCGCGGACGCGCGAGCGCCGGGGGAGGGGGCGCGGGGGGCGGGGGCCGGGGGCGCGGCGGGAGCTGCGGCTCGGCGGCGTCGGCGGCGAGAAAGCAGCCTCGGCCGCGTCCGTCATGGCGCGCGGCGGCGGCTCCCTCCGGCTTCCCGGCTCCCTCGCCTTTAGTTTGACCTTTCCCTCCAGTGTGTCTGAGGGAGAGCGGCGGTGCGCGCGCGTGTGCCTGTCTTCGTGTGTGCGCGCGCGCGCGTGGGGAAGGGGCCGGGTTCGCTCCGCGACGCCTGACGTCACTGCCATGGCAACGGCAGCCCCGCCCCTTGCCTCCCGTTTCCTGCCCCCGCCCTCTGTGCACGTTCCGGGGCCTCACGTGCTCACTCACACGCACGCACGCACGCACGCTCGGAGCGCGCGCGCCTAGAGCGCTGGGCGGGGGGGTTGGGAGGTCATCTGGTCCTACCCCGTCGCCTCCCTGAATTCCACCAATCCCGTGAGGAGAAGCCGTGGGCGGGGCTGGCTCGGCTGCCAGAGCCGCGTGAAAAATTTCCCGTGGCAGAACGAAAACCCTTCCCGAGCGACTGAATATTCGTGGTGGTGAAAGGGTTGCGTTCCCCCGGCGTTTACGGGAGAGGAGGAGGCGGCGGTGGGGTAGTTGCGGGAAGGGAACCCGGGGTTAACCGGTGTGAAATTGGGAGCGGGTAGTGTTAGTCGGGCAACCTCGGATGGTAATCTGGCCCCGCCATTATTGCTGTGTGACCTTGGACGTGTTTTTTAAACACTCTGAACTAAATGTCTTGAGTGAAATGAGTTAGTAAAATCCACGGTGGTTGTGAAGATTGGTGGAAAACGCCTCACCTGGCCCATCGTAGACGCTACTTAGCTATTAGTATGGAACCCACAACCTCCAGATTTTACAAGTGGAGACACAGGACACAGAGAGATTAAAAGATTAAACGACTTGTTCAATGTCAGGTAGTGGCAGAAACTTCAAGTTCAGTACTTTGTCCTACATAGCCTTCCCTCAGGGAGAGAGGGAAAAAAAGCATTCCAGAAAAACTTGTAAGAGCTTCTTTTGCTATCTGTGGATCCCTTCTTAGTCCCCCACCCTTCCCTGCAAAGGTTTAGAACTCTGGACAGAAGGGCTGGACAGCCTTGGTGCAACTTCTGGAGGACAGTGATTTGCACCTGAACAAGCAACAGAATGGTGCCTTCCTCAGTTCCCTTGGGGCGCCTAAGTGTCTTCTAAAGTTTGGTTAAAGTGTAAGTACAGTAACAAGGAGCTCCCGATCCTCCACAATTTCTAGCTGGAGAGGAAAGATTAACTCAGTTAACAAACATTTACCCCGCATCCGCCGAGTAGGCAAGAACACCTTTCCAGCCCACAAGGAGCTGGTGACTTCAGGGCTGTGCAGGCACCTAGGATTCAGACAGGCTGGTGACCTTGTCGTTCCTCAAACTTGTGCTTAGAGCCTTTTCCTCTAACTTAGCTCTTAAGTACTTACTGCCTCGTCGTATTTCTTGAATGTTGTGGTACTATTTAACTCTGTATTTGCTACTTTTTAAAAAGTATATGCCTGTCTCCCTCTTTGTCTTGCAGCCCCAAACCTAAACCTGATCTTGGTAAAAGGGCATCACCCAGTTCCTCAAACATGCCCTTATGTTTCCTCACTTTCCAGGAATTAGTTCACTTGACCCTTCCAAGTTCCAGCTAAAATGTAATCTCTTCCAAGAAGTCTTGCTGGACCTACTCAGTTGGAATGAATTAGTCCCTTTTCCAGAGACCTTGGTATATACTTTGCTTTGGACACTGTTCCGAGTAGACTTTGTGTCCTATGATTTATGCACGAGTCGCCTGCAGAAAGCTTCTCTGAACTTTCGTGCATGGGATGGCTGTTCCTATTCCTTGCTCCCATAGCATCTTGTGGTCTAATATATCACTTATTACCCATTCCTTTAAGGCTGGATTTATTTGTCTTCTCCATCAGACTGTAATGATAATGTTAATGGCAAGAGTCATGGCTAGCTCCACTTTGCATTTCTAGCATCCTCCTCAGTACTGCAGAGCTCCTGAACAACTAGTTATTGAGTGGCTGAATGAGCTCCTTGCCTATTTCATAAAGGTCTTAGGGCCAGACTTTACCTTGTTTTTATCTCAAAATCAAAGATTTTCTGGGAAGTTATGAGTTCTCAATAAATCTTGGACAACCCTAAAAGGCACCAGGGTTTACATCGGCACACTCATGCAGTGAAAGAAGGCTTTGGCAGTAGCACAAGGTACTGAGCAGAGCAAGAAGTACAAAATCTGAGGAAGAAGAGGTCGTCATTTCTTACCTGCTGCTGTGGACCTAGAATGAGAGATTTCTAGGTGTTAAGGATAAGGAACAGAAAAATTACTCCAAGGTGTATCAGTGATGTTGCTCCCAGAAAAGGGGAAAAATTGTGCAAAAGGAGTCTTGAAAAAGAGATCAAGCAGTATTTGCTTACTGTAGCGTTTGTTCCTTTGTCTAATTAGGCACAAATATCTAAAGCCCAGTGGTATTCTTGTATCTAGTATTGTTCTCCTTTTTATGTGCTGTTTAACTCACTGTGTGTTGTGTGTGTGTGTGTGTCTGTGTAAATCCTTATCAAACCTAGTCCTCTTATTCCTGATTATGTTAATGGCACTGCCAAACGCCCAGTAGCATGGGTCATTCTTAGTTTATCCCCATCTCCATCCTGTCAGTCTTGAGTCCCACAAAGTCCTCCTCTTCAGAAGCGGTGGTAGCCACGAACTGTTCCCCACGCCCTCAGCCACTGCCTAGTGTGAGCCCTCTTATCTCTCATCTGGACAAAAATCTCCTAATTGCCCTTTTCATTTCCTCTTGGACTGGTCCAGCCGAACTTCCACCATACCCCAGACTCCAGAGGGACTTTTCTGAAAGGCAGAAAATTGAGCATGTCCCCAACCAGCTTAAAAATCTTCCATGACTCCTCCTTGCTTCTTCAGGAAAGAGACCAAACTTCAGTGGCTTATCATGCTTCATCCTTAACCAGTTTCTTCAGCTATGTCTCCCATTACACTTGCAAGAACTATTTTGCTCCATGGATGTTGAAAACTTGCAGCTTCTCATACATACCATGTACTCTGGGCACACAGGTTCACCTGCCTAGAATTCTCTGCTCAGGCCCTCTCTGCCAGGTGAATCTCATCTGTGCTCTCAAGGTCTGGGAGAACACCATGCTACATACTTCTGGGGGAGCGTTTCTTATTCTGTGTTGTAAATATACTGTATGTGTTTCCATGTCTTATCTTCTCCACTAGAATGTGAGCTTGAGGGCAGAGACCTTGGCTTATTTAATTCCTGTATGTAACTAACACTTATAAGGTGTCTGGCATGTAATAGACACTCAATAATTGTTTATTGAATAAATGGATGTATTATAAGCCGTACAAAGGAAAAAAGCTATTACATTTCTTTGATTCTTCACAAAGCCATGCCCAGTATTATGCAAGTAATAAGTAGGTACTTCAAATAACAACAAATGAATGAAAAGGTAGTAACAAGGTATTAAAACCTACCATGTATCAGGGACTACACTTCATACTTTCCATTTATTGGTTCAGTTAACCCCCCAACAACCCTATACAGTAGGCATTGGTATCTGCATTATGCAGATAAAGAATCAAACCTCAAGGAGGGGATGTGACTGGGCCAAGGTCACACTGTTAGTTGTTGGCCAAGCCAAGATTTGATTACAAGTTCACCTCATTTGGAAATAGACTATGGCAGAAGGTGTTCTGCTGCTGCTGCTGCTGACTTTTACATTTCCTCTTGTCCTCACCTGTTTCATCATGACCAAAGTCTCCTACTTTTCATCAGAGAAATCAGTGCTCCCTTTGCTCCAACAGGAAGAAATGGGATTGCATTACATGCAGAGAAAATGCACAAATCAGGCTGAATGGAGGGGTCATATTTTTCTCTTTTTTCTCAGAATTATTTTTTTATGACTGAAATAAAGATTAGTTAGTTTTAGGATACAAATGTTGAGCACGTGAGGATAGGATGTTTAAAATGGCCTTTGGGATGTGAAGGATCCAGCAGAGGCCTTTTTGGAGGCTAGAACACGAAAACGTTTTTGGATTAGTGACTCTGTCAGTTCATGAAGAGCTAAGGTGAATCTTGGTATTTAACAGGCAATTCTGGAAAAGTTGGATTAGAAGAAAAGCCATTGTGTGAGTGTTTGTGTAAGTGCCTCATTAGGAAGAGGGAAGAACATTCAGTTCCTGTCTTGAGGGATTCTGCTCCAGGATTACCGAGAGGCCCCTGGAATTTGAGTGGGGCTTCGGCAGAATTACAAGCACACTCTTGACTGGAGGGTGTCCCCTATCTGGGAAGGTCAACATCTTTGACCAGAACATAAACTTGCAGGGGGAGGTGGTGAATGAGGACAAAGAGGGGAAGCGAGAGCCCACATCTATCCAGTTAGCCAGACGAGCCCAGTCAGTCCTATGGTGAACGAGGTGAATAAGCTGTTCTACCCTCATAGTCTGCTAAGACTGAAATCAGCAGCTGTGTGTACGATGTGTGCTGCACAACCCTAGGGGGAGCTATTTACACGGGCCTCTATGTGAATGACATCCTCTAGGTCTGTACAGTACTCAGCCTGCATGGACACATGAAGCAGTCCTGAGTGACATGTACAAGGCATAACTGTCTACTTTGGCAATTTATATCCTGGTTATACTTTTGATAATACAAATCAATAAATATTTATTAAATACCTACCAGTTATCATCTCAAAAACTTGAATGAGTTTTATTGTACAAAGTTATATCTAAAGATTTGTGCATACTTCAAAGTGCTTCTAGATTCATATCACTACCATTCATGTATTTATTCTAATAAACAGCAATTGAGTATCTAGTTTCCAGGCATGAGTCAAAAGGCTAGATTCAACAAATGTATTGAACACTAACTACGAATCTCAGAAAAACTATTAATTGATTCCTTCGAAAATAAAGGCTTGTGCTTTTTTTCAGTTTATGCCATTTTATATATGAAGGTGTTCTTCGAATCCTCTTTATTTGACAGACACTTAGCTACTAAAACCTGGAGATGACATCTGATTCATCCATTTGAAACAATCCAGTATCCTAGGATGCCCCAGTGAGTATAAAGTTTACATATAGTGCTTTCCTCCCATTTTTCCCCCTCCTAGCTCTATCAAGAAAGGTGCCGGAAAGTTAAGTTGGCTGCTTTAAGGGTCTCCTGGGAGCGCGGAGGAAACTACCTTTAGCAGAGTGAGTCCGTGGCTCCATTGTCCAGGAAAGAGAGTGTAATCAGGCTTTGATCCCTGGATCATTCTGGAGGAAAGCTGATCTCCATGTAGAAACATTTGGTTTGGACTGCTATAGGAGCAAAAAATAAAAGAAAACTTGGGAGGTTATTTGTTATAGAAGCAAGCTTTACTCAATGGATTAACTGGAAAAGTAAATAATATGACCATATTTGCACCCCAAATTTATAGAGCTGCTCATACAAGTAGGGTTAAATTCTTAATTTTGGAAAACCCAATTAAGTGAGACTCTGCCTCTAATAGTCTTTATTGTATTGCTTCTAAGTCTTTAATGGCCTTCCTATACACACAGTAAGTCACTGTCACTGCTGGAAAATTGTTATGTGCAATTCCAGAAGCTGGTAATTTAAAAAAAGCCAGCCATGAGGAACCGGTACACACATACATGAGTCACACACACATGCACACTACAGAATAGTGGGATACAGAGTCCCAAGCAACTTTCACCATTTTTACTGTTATGATTATCAGCACCAGCATCTTCCTCACCATTATTTTTTAAGTCAAGAGGCTTAAAGAAGTCTGAAATAATAATCTTGACTATTCACAGCAACTCAGGAAGAATGCATGAGTGGTCCCCAGGAAGGTGGTGGGCTGTCCTTTCTATGAGTCATCATCACCATCTCTGTGATGTTTATCCTGTGACCTCATGTGGCATGCAGCGTTATGCCAGGCATCTGTGTCTGAATGGCCCTCCAGCTCCTCCAGAATTGCTGTGGTGTTGGAGGTGGAATTTCCTCTTGATATTTTCTGTGTGAATCAGTATGAAAGACTGCAGCATGGTTGAGGGAGCTTTCCATTATCCCTGAGAATGGGGCTCAGATCCACCCCCTGCAGGCCAAGATTTTGCCCTGGGGCGAACCACTCGGTCTTTCTGTTGGACTGACAATTTGAGCCAAGCTAGAGACCAGGACACATAATGCACTAACAGTGAGAGAGGTGAGTTTCGTTAAATTACAATAACATCGCTGCTTCAGCGGAGCTGCAAAAGTCATTCCTGTCAGATGGACTCAAAATCAACAGCCAAATTACTCTTGCCAAATGCTCTGAGGCTATTGAATAAAGCCCTGCACCATTTTAAATAGTAGCTCAAACCCTCCAGTCCCATGCCTCAACAATAATCATGAAAATTCTTATCAGCATCCTCAGAAATACATGATAATGATTATTGAGTGACCACCATGTGCAAGGTACTCTGTTCGGTGCTTTATGTATGCCAGTTATTTAAGCCTCATAACAGACTTGCAAGGTTACACGGAGTAGCAAGGAAGAAGGAGTAGTTATCCCATCTCATAGATGGGGAAACAAATTCAGAGCACATAAGCAACTTGCCCAAAGCCACCACAGTGGTGACGTCCATGTGCTTAGAATTCTCTGAAAAAAAAAAAAAAAAACTTAAGTCTTATGTACATAAGAGCCAATTCCAAGCTCAGGGACATTTTAAACAAACACTTTACTGGAAAAATATTTAATATGGTAAACATTTTAAAAATGTCAAGCAACTCCTATCACGAATAATTTGGAATTAAGGGGTTTTAAATGATCTCTGCTTTATTTTTCTTGGCGGAGAGGCAAGTCCTAAATAAGAATTTCTGCAAAAGAGGAACCTGGGGCTAAATCTTGTTTACAGAGGCAAAAGATGATTTTTATTTCAATGTCACATTCTTACTCTCCACTTGAATTTGCCGATTAATACAGGAATAGCAAATAATGTGAAGACAATTTTGAGTTTTCTAAGTCCTCATCTCTACTGCAGAGCTCAGTTTAGGCTTGAGGCTGGTTTATGCTGAGTCATATAATATTTTCCGCCCCAGCCTCCCTTGCTCTAGTCTGCAGCAAGATTTCATATTCATATTGTGAAACAGATATTGCCCAATTTATGTTTAGTAATTGACTGATTTAAAATGGGATGGATTCAGTGCTATGCTGTATCCTGCTCACACTGGCTCACAAGAGCTGACTGCTCACCTCTCTTCCTAATGCTGCATTCAGTGACATCTCATTGGTAGCTTGAAATGGGTCATTGTGGGAGTATTTACACCAGGGAAATTGGCAAATGCTACAGATCAGGGCTTTTATTCCCCAAGAGGAAGTTTAAACATTTACCAGCACGCTACTGGCTGGGTTGTATTATTTGCTCAAAAATGTCTGCTGTCTTCGCTGTGGATCTTTATGCTGCCCTTTCCTGTGAGAGGAGAATATTTTTCACCCACTGAAGTCAGACTTGACTATGTGACTTGCTTTGGTCCATCAAATGTGACCAGAAGTACATGTGCCATTTCTAAGCAGAGGAACATGTGCCCGTTTTTTCTTTTTCCTCTGCCACAGGCTGGCATGTCCCAGAGAGCATCTACGATCTGAGTCCTGGAATAAAGAGGACATGGAGCAAAATCGTAGCCAACCTGTAAGGACGTGGACATAAGTGAGGAGTAAATCTTTCCTGTTGTAAAGATTTGTCGCTTCTTTGTTGTTACTCCTGCGTTACTTAGGCTAAGCTGATTGATACAGCTATTGGGACTTCCAGTTAAGGTGCTGCCATAGCAGAAAACCTAAATGGTGGGGCATTACATATGAGGCTTGGAAGTGGAAAGTAACAAGTTATTGAAGGATGGAAAAATGGCAACCTATGTTATCTAGTGGTGATACATTTGGTAATACTGTCACCTACCATCACTGGGAAGACAGATGTGTACTGAATGAGCTTGTGGTTTTAGATAAAGAGGTTATGAAACAATGTTGCTCACATGCATAATAAGGTCCTATAAGAGAAAGTTGAGCTTAGGAAAGAATTGTCCATTTTGGAGAGATCGAAGGGAGTAGAAATGTCCAGAAATTTGAGGACTCAGAGGATCAGAGGATATAATTGATTCTAATTTCCAAACAATAAAAGATAAAACTGAGGTCTTTAAGTGACAAAGACTAATTAAAATTCAACCTTGTAGCAAGGACCAATAGAAGGTGTGGTCCCTCTATTAAAACCTCTGAATTGATTAAGGTGGGACCAATTAAATCTTTTCAATTGGACAAAATGGCTTGGAGAAAAGAGATTGTAAGTGTGGTTCTCCCACTGAAGCCAGACAAATTCAGATACCTGCGACTAAGTCTAGAGAGAGTCATAACTAGAACAGAATTGTGGATGTGGCCATTGGCACATAAAATTGATTTGGGATTCTATCACTTGTAACTAAAAGCATTCTCCCTAATAAACTGCACCAGAGGGTCGTTGGCAGGATGAACTGAGATTGTACACATGAAGCATTTAACAAAGGTCTTGGTACATAGTAGGCGGTCAATAAATAGAAATTTTTATGAAGTCTATTATAAGCTGAGAATAGTTCCTGCAACTAGAGTGGGCCAGAGAGCAGATAAGAAGTAGCCAAGAAATCTCAGTTAAAAGGTTCAATGCTGATAATTTCAGCAAATGGAAATGATCCTGGATTGGGTCAGTGTGGTATGGTGGAAAGAACTTGGGTTGTAGAATCAGATAGACGTGAGTTTGAAATCCACCTCTGCCACTTGACTAGCTGAATGACACTGAGCAAATTCCACAAAAATTCTGGGTTCTTCCATCTATAAGATGGGGGTAATATCTCCTTGTAATGATTAAAATAAATAAATAATAAAGCATGATGCATCATTCTTGGCACCTAGACCTTCAGTAAATCCTGGACACCGCCCTCCTCCTGAAGCACTTGCTGCCACCACTACCCCATTGCTGGCCCCTCCTTACAGAATATAATGTTACCTATCAAAGGAAAGCACGAGGCTTACTGCTTCCAAAGACCTTCCCCTGTGATGCCTCTGAAGGTTGGAAGGCTGTTGAAGAGTTGGAAAGAGGTGTTTATTGTTTAGACCCAAGTTGCTTTCTAGTGAATATTTTATGATTTTTCTCTGTGTTTATTATTTTGCTAGGAGTCAAACAAATGAAGGAACTTGACTTGCTTTAGAAGAAAAAAGAGAGAGAATTACAACAACTAATACTGGAGCCCATTTGTCCTGGGTACCACAGAGCCCTGAATTGGTGAGCCCATCCCTGAGACTCCAGGGTTGGGTCCTGAGTAATCTGTCACAGTCGACTCAAGGCTTTCCCAATGATGACCCCCATGGTCTAAGAATGGTCATTTGCCTACATTGGTACAATAAAACTGCATTAAAGGGTGTATATTCCAGTATATTCCATGCTTGGAGTGAAGATTTCTCTCCCTTGTTGGCCATGAAAAAGAAAGCATGAAACTTCAAGACTGTTGGCTGCCATCTTGGAATGATGAGGGAAACCAGCCTTAGGATGAAGCTGGATGCTGAGGACATAGCACACAGGAATGGAAGGAACTTGCACCTGTGATGACATCTTGGAGCTGATAATCATACTGCACCTGGATCCCACCCTACCTCTGGACTTACAGTTACATGAGGAAATGGATTTCCTTATTTTTATGCCAGGCTTTCAGTTGGTAGAAAATGATCAGTCACAAGAGTGGGGCAGCACCAAAGAGTAGAGTCCACCAGAAAGGTTAGAGTACACCAGAGGGTGAGGATCACAGCCCTGAACCCTAGCCACCTGGGTTCATCCTGCTTCCACCTGGTGCTAGCTGTGGGCCTTGGGAAACTTACTCAACCTCTCGCTGCTTCAGTTTCTGCATCTGAAAAACAATGATAATAATAGATCTTACCTCACAGAGTTCCTGAGAGGATAAATTTGCATCACACACAATACAGTGCCTGGCACATAGTAAATTTCAATATAATCTGACTTAGACTGACTACCTCCTGATGAGAAGATCCTCTTAGGATCTGCAGAGTGACCCTGAGCTGGGGCCTCAGTTGTCTTCCACTCTGCCCTTGATTCTGTGTCTCTTCATTACTTTTGCTTTTGCTCTCGTTTCCTTTCCTGATCTCTCCTTCCCTCATTCCTTTCACTAGCCATAAGTGGCATTGATTTATAGAAGTATTTGCTGTATTTTAAAAAACGTAATTTACATTTCTTCTTTTTAATTTAAGAAGTCAAAGAGTAGAACATTTTATATTCCTTCAATAAAAAACAACATTTTGATTTGCTTTTTATATATCCCCATTACATTTCATCTTCTTGGCTTTGGTCCAGTGTTCCACTCATCAAAATCATCTAAATCTTGACACTGTCAGTTATTGGCTTTGCTGTCCTTCCTGGCTTTATATCTTTGCCTTTTAAGCTTTCACCAAGCCCTTGACAAAACCTGCAATTTATAACTACTCTATCAGTTATCAGGTTAGGCATACATGGTGGAAAATTCTAAATCAGTGCCTCTCAAAGTTTAGTGAGCATAGGAATCACCTGGAAAGCTTGTTAAAACACGGATTCCTGGGCCCCAGAGATTCTGATTAGGTAGGTCTGTAGTGGGGACCAAGAATTGGCATTTCTAACAAGCTCCCAAGTGATGCTGAGTAGGGCTACCCCAAATAATAGTGGCTTAATCAAGTTAGTAGTTTATTCTTCTCTTATATTAAAGAAGTCAATAGGTGGTGGTCCAAGGTTGGCACCAAGGTGTCAGAACCTAGGCTCCCTCTCTCTCCTTTCTGTATTACATGGCATGTGGTTTCCTACTCCAGAATGATTGCTTGAGCTCCAGCCATCATGTCCACATTCAAGCCAGTAAGAATGAGGAAAAGGGGAAGGATGTCCCCTCTCTTTTTAAGGACATGTCCCAGAAGTTGTACAGGGCACTTCCATTGACATCTTCTTGGGCAGAACTTTGTCACATAGCCAAATCACACTAGCTGCAAAGAAATCTGGGAAATATCGTTTTTATTTTGGGTTTTATGACCCAAACCAGAGTTTTATGACCACAGTAGAGGAGAATGCATTTCTGACTTATTAGTTTTCAATGTAGTGAAAACCGACCTTTCTCAACTCTCTGGCTAGAGGTTTGTGATCTAAACCCTACCACGTGGTGGGCAGTTAATAAATTCTCAGTTTCTAGTTCTGATCATCCTCTATATTAGTCTTCTTGGGCTGCTACAACAAAATGCCACAGGCTGGGTGGCTTAACAACAGAAATTTATTTCCCACAGTTCTGGAGGCAGGAAGTCCAAGATCAGCAGGGTTCGGCTCCTGGTGAGACTCTTCCAGGCTTCTTCGTGTGTCCTCACAGGGCAGGAAGAGAGAAAGAAGGAGGGAGAGAGAGGGAGCAAGCTAGCAATCTGGTGTCTCTTCTTATAAGGACACTGATCCTGTAGGATAAGGACCCCACCCTTATGAATTTATTTAGCCTTAATTACTTCCTCATAGGCCCCATCTCCAAATACAGTCACACTAGGGGTTAAAGCTTCAACATATGATTTTTGGGGGGACATAATTCAGTCCATAGCATCCCCCAATGGGTAAATATTATTACTTTCATTTCAGAGTTCAGGAAATTGAGTCTCAGAGAGTTTTAATAAATTTCCGGAGGTCCCAAAGTAACTAAAAGCCCAAACCAAGATTCAAATTAAACTCCGCCAAAGCCCACATTCCTTCTAATGCATCATTCTGCATCACAGAAATTGTACAGTTGCTTGCAGGATGAGCCTTGAATCAGTCAACTATTATTGCATAATGTGCAACCACAGAAATCTCGGAGAGAGGCATTTATTTCACTCCTGTGCCTGTGCATCAGCTGGGGACCAGCTGATCTAGCCTGGGCAGGATTGGGTGCCTCTAAGCTGCAGGCTGGGTTTGGGCTTTCTCCATGAGTTGTTCGTCTTGTTTGGATCCGTGGGCTCCTCACGGTACAGTCTTCTCATGCTGAAGGTGGAGCATACCCAACCGTGCATGCACATTTCCACCCCTGCTTGCAGTGAGTCTGCTCCTATTCCATGGGCAAAGGAAGTCACATGGCTGAGACCAGTGTAAGCAGTATACTCTTCCCAGGAGGGAGTAAATATATTTGAATGTAGTCTAATCAACCCCCAGCCCTTGGGAAGATGCATTGAAATGGAAAGAGCACTAGACGAGGATCAGGAGTCCTGAGTTCTGGTCTAGATCTGCCATTAATGACTTGTGTGACCTTGGACACATTACTAATCCTTTCTGGATCTCTAAGTCCTATTCAGGCTTTGACTTAAGAAGCTATGGCTTGAAAAAAGAAATCGGTGCCTCTCAAACTTCTAATCTTCTCTGATGTAGCTTAGTCTTTAGTTATTCCGAGCAAAATACACACACAGCACTAGAGCCCTTTCACAGCTGTTGGGCTAACGTTCATGACTCTGTTAATGATCACACTGGAGCACTGTGCAGCTGGTCCCACTGGTCACAGGAAGGCTTGGAAAGAAATGAAGCCACCGGGAAGCCGTGGGTGCCGTGACCTTCT
The DNA here is from genome assembly GCA_031878705.1 of Tapirus indicus. Lineage (NCBI taxonomy): Eukaryota > Metazoa > Chordata > Mammalia > Perissodactyla > Tapiridae > Tapirus > Tapirus indicus. The sequence continues at coordinate 8,674,691 of CM062935.1, read as the reverse complement.
GCTCGCAGGGCCCGAGTGCAGGCTGTGCCTTTGCTCAGACAGGTGAGCTTTAATTTTGGTGATTTATGATAATGCCTCTGAGTGCGCGGGTAAACATGCCACGGTTTATTTTGCAGAATTAATGAAGTCTGATTAATCTCCCAGTCCCCAGCAGATTCTGTTCTGAGAAATGGAGCGAGACGGGGGGGCTTTTGTGTGGATTGTGGAGAGAAGATTCATGGCATGGGAATCATCTGGAATCCTCACAACCTGATGTTTTTAATCCCGTGGATCTTTGGGTGGATTCTTTGCCATTAGACCTGATGACTGCTGAGCAGGGAGAGGCCCATCTGACAACACAGTGGGTGATACAATAACAGCAGCTTGAGTTAACAGAGCTGTTACTATGTGTCAGGTGATCTGCGTGGTCCTTCACATGCACTATCCCAATTACCAGAAAGAACACACTTTTTCGACTTGGATACATATGGGTTCAAATTCTAGTCTCACAATTTACAAGCTCTGTGACCTTGGATGTGTAGAGTGGGCACCACTGGGGTCCCTCTATCTCTATTCCACCCCTAACATCTCTGCCTTCCCAAGTCCTACAGCATGAACAGTGCCAGCACGCTGACCTCTCACATTTTGGTAGAAGAGATACGTAAACAACAAATTGTATATAAATAAAACCCACGGGTGGCTCTAAGATGCAGAATGAAAAACTCAATTTATCCACACCACTGGGGTTATATCTCTCTTGAAAAGAATTGGAGGTTATAAAGACTTGCCTAAGGAGTTGGGGTTGCTGTTATGGAAATACATAAATGAAGCAGAGGAGGTGACGATGTGGTGGGAAGAGCATTGTGACAGCAATCAGGAGGCCTGGACTGGAGTCCTGATTCTGCTGACCACAAAATGTGTGATGGGGCAAAGTCACTAAGCTTTTTGAGTCTCAGTTTGCTCACCTGTAAAGTGGGGAATGATGGTGTCTGTGCTGCCTATCGCACAGACTTCTTGCTGAGATCCTAGGAGAGAAAAGCTGTCCGTGATTAGTGAGTCCATTTTCAGATGGAAAAACTGAGGATGATAATGTAACAGGTGGAACAGAAGAGACATGGGTCTCCTAGCTCTTCTCCAACGTCATCGTGTACCACTATTTTCCCCACTCACCCTGCTCCAAACACACTGGCATTTGGTCCTTTCCTTGAATGAACCAAGTTCATTCCCACATCAGGGCCTTTGTCCTTGCTGTTTCTTTTCCCTAGAATGTTCTTCCCCTTTGTCTTCATGTTTTTCAAGAAGGGGTTGGCCCCTTCTTGTCATTCAGGTCTCAGCTCAGACATCACTTTCTTGGAGAGGCCTTCCATAGACACCCATCAAAGGTGATCCCTCACCCAGGCTCCCTTTAGCACATCATCCTGTTGTATCTTCACACAGCATTTATCACTTCCCAAGATCATCTTATTTGTTTGTTGGCTTGTTAATTCTCTCCCACCACTCTTTCTCCTCGAGAAGAGAGACCTTGCATGTCTCATTTTCTGCTACATCTCCAGGGCTAAGAACAGGATTTGGCACATGGCAGATACACAATAAATAGTTTTTGGGTTTTTTTAATGAATGAATTAGCATGTATAGATTTAACTTATTGTTTTTAATAGTTTTATAATATGCCATATGGATGTACTGTAATTCACTTAACCAGGTCTTTAGAGATGGGTGCTCAATCTGTTTTCTCTCTTTCTTTTCTACTTTTATGTATTTTCATTTAAAAATTTTTTGCTTTAACAAACAAATGAGTATAATCAGTCGTTGTTAGGTTCTATCCATAGAGCACATTCTTAGCAGTGGGATTACTGGATCAAAGGGCATGTGCATTTACAAACTGTGACGTGTACCGACAAGTTTCCCTATAAAATGTTTCCATCAGTTCACGCTCCCATCAGCTGTGTATGACGACACCAGAGTGGAGTTCCCCCTAAGTCCCTGCCAAGAACACATTCTCACTGAGATGTTGGTGCTCTGCCACATGCCCGCCAAAGTGCTCCGTTTACTTGACTCATTTCCCGAGGAGAGGCTGTGTGCACTGCAGCTCTGCTCTCTCTCCACCATCTGTATGCTCTAGACGTGTTTTTGGCCTCTTTATTTGGGTTGCATTCTCCAGCTTGCTATGGCAAAAGAAGGAACATTTGAAATACATGGTAGTGTCTGTAGAGATTAGATATTGTTCAGCAAATATTCACTCCCTTCCTCCATCCCCATGAGAAGAAAGTATGGTCTCCACTCCCTGACTTTGGCCTTGACCACGTGATTAGCTTTGGCCAATAGGATGTTAGCAGATGTTCTCTGAGCAGAAGCTTGAAATATGCTTGCATGGCTGGGCTTAGTCACTAGTGCTCCTGTCTTTTGCCATGAGAATAACATGCCTTAAGGAGCTCCTACACCAAGGAGGATGAGAAACATGTGGAGCATACCTGGACCCAACTTGCACTTGGAGCCAAACCTGAAGGACCTCAGCCTAGATCAACTGAACTCCAGCTGTCTTGTAGGTGTGTAAGCTTATTGTCATATGACACCAAGAGTTTTGTTCTTATTTGTTACACAGCAAAAACTGACTGATACAAAGTCCAAGTTGAAAATGGAGCTCCCATTTTGCAGCACCTTACACTTCCTCTGTCAAATATTAAACACCTCCTAGGACAGTGACAGCAGAGGAATATTTAAACCACTCACATTCACTTTGTGTGGGTTCATTGGTCCTTGAAGAAAGTACAGGGCTAAATGAGTCCTAGGTGAGGTGAGAAAGCAATGCTACTGCTGGATCAGCATGAGCAAAGGTGTAGAAGATGTGCAAGACCTGTCCTGGGACTAGTGAACAGACTAGAGTGTAGACCACTTGTTGAAGAGTATTGGGAGGAGGCAAATACTCAAAGAGTATTTGAGTTAGAAAACAAGGAATTGAAGAAGTTAGGTTTAGCTTTTACTCTTAGCTACTGGCTCCAGCAAAGGAATATAAGCTGCAGGGCACCCTGGATGCTAATTGTATGTTAATTATAGACTAAGTCACTGACATTCAGAGGTCGACTACACAATGCAGACAGGTAAGGGCCTAAGATTAGGCTGGCTGTGCCAAGTAGAAAAGGCTGGCAGGCAACTTCATTCATAGTTTTATTGTTTCCATTTAGAACATCATTATTAAATAAGCTGTGTTTAACATAGTGCCGGCCACGTTTTTGCTCCTGAAGTATAGTGTGAATGTGGCTTTGTCTGCACAGAAAACAGACATAAATTGTAGTAATCAGAAGTCGTTCTGAATGTGGCCTCATACTTATCACTTTTTAGTAGAATACAATTTTAAATAATTATTTTGCAACTAGTTTTTGGTATTTAATCAAATCAATTATGTTAACATTTGCTCATTAATTTTTAAATATTTAGCGTCATGAGAAGTCGTATATTTGGGAGTTTGAATTCCACGTCCACCACTTACTGGTTGTGTGATGTTGAGCAAATTACTTTACGTTGATGAGACTCAGTTTCGTTATCTGAAAAACAGGGTGAATGAAGTCCGTTACATAAGGTTGCTGTAATGCTTAAATGGGTTAATGCATCTGGAGCACATAGCATTGTCCCTGGCCCAAGTTAGGGCTCAATAAATGCCATCTACTATCATTCACTTAAATATTTATGGAGAAGTGAGAGGCAGCTGTGAGGCAGGTACTGTACTAAGCACAGTGGAGGAAACAGGATCCTTGCTCTCAAAAATCTCAAAGACCAGGGGCCGGCTTCCTGGCCTAGTGGTTAAGTTCGTCATGCTCCGCTTTGGTGGCCTGGGTTCGGTTCCCTGGTGCAGACATACACCACTCGTCAGAGGCCGTGCTGTGGTGGTGACCCACATACAAAATAAGGGAAGATTGGCACAGATATTGGCTCAGGGCGAATCTTCCTCAGCGAAAAACTACAATCTCAAAGACCAGAAACAAGCAAGCCAAGATTGGCTAAACAAAGTGAGAGGTGAAATGAGGGCTATGCCCTCAGTGTGATGGACTCCTGCGTTTCCGTCTGCCTATTGTAGTGGGATGTCCACAAGTAGCAGTTATGCTCCAATCACATAGCCACTCCTTTGGCTACAACCCCCACCAGAGTGACTGATCAAGGGTGGGCACCCGACCCTAACTCTTGTCTTTTTGTTGATAGCCATTCCAACAGGTGTGACCTGTTTTGTGGTTTTGATTTGCATTTCCCTGACCATTAGTGATATCAAGTATCTTTTCATGTACCTGTTGGCCATTTGTATGTATTTGGAAAAATCTCTATTCAGTTCCTCTGCCCATTTTTAAATTGGATTGTTTGGGTTTTTTGCTATTGAGTTGTATGAGTTCTTTATATATATTGGATATAACCCTTTATCAGATATATGAATTAGAAATATTTTCTCCCATTCTGTGGTTTGCCATTTCATTTTGTTGATTGTTTCCTTGGTTGTGCAGAAGCCTTTTAGTTTGATGTAGTCTCACTTATTAATTTTTGCTTTTGTTGTTTGCGGTTCGGGCATTATATCCAAAAAACAGTTGCCGAGACCAACATCAAGAAGCTTTTTCTCTATGTTTTCTTCTAGGAGTTTTACAGTTTCAATTCTTATATTTAAGTCTTTAATCCATTTTGAGTTTTAATTTTACACACTGTGAGTTGTGTAAGATAGAGGTCCAACTACATTCTTCTGCGTGTGGTTATCCAATTGTCCTAACACCATTTATTGAAGACACTGTCTTTCCCAATTGAGTATTCTTGGCTCTGTTGTCAAATATTAGTTGACTATATGTGCTTGGGTTTATTTCTGGGTTTTTGATTCCATTCTGTTGGTCTATGTGTCTATTTTTATGCCAGTACTATGCTGTTTTAATTACTATAGCTTTGTAGTATAGTTTGATATCAGGAAATGTGATGCCTCCAGCTTTATTCTTCTTTCTCAGGATTGTTTTGGCTATCCTGAGTGTTTTAAAAAATTTTGTGAAAAATGCCATTAGATCTTGATAGGGATTGCACTGAATCTAGATGGGCATTTTAACAATATTAATTCTTTTGCTCCATGAATGTGGAATATCTTTCTATTTGTTTTTGTCTTCCATTTCTTTCATTAAAGTCTCATAGTTTTCAGGGTACAGATATTTCACCTCTTTGGTTAAATTTATTCCTAAGTATTTTATTGTTTTGATGTTATTGTGAATGGAATTATTTCTTTTTCATATGTTTCTTTTTTAGTGTATAGAAATGCAACTGATTTCTGTATGTTGATATCATATCTTTCAACTTTGCTGAATTCATTGATTAGTTCTAACAGTTTTTTGGTGGCTTCTTTAGGATTTTCTATATATAAGACTATATCATTTACAAGCAAAGAATTTTATTCTATTGCTATATTCCTTTCTAATTTGGATGTCTTTAATTTCTTTCTCTGGCTTGATCATTCTGGCTAGGACTTCCAGTATGTTGAATAGGAGTGGTGAGAGTGGGCACCCTTGTCTTGTTCCTGATCTTAGAGGAAAAGCTTTCAACCTTTTATGATTTTATGTATTACGATGTAAGCTGTGAACTTGTCATACATGGCCTTTATTATGTTGAGGTATGTTTCTTCTATACCCAATTTGTTGAGTGTATTTATCATGAAGGGATGTTGCATTTTGTCAAATACTTTTCCTGCATCTATTGATATGGTCATATGATTTTTACCCTTCATTATATTAATGTGATGTACCACACTTATTGATTTGAGTATATTGAATCATCCTTGCATCTCAAGGTTAAATCCCACTTGATCATAGTATATGATCCTTTTAATGTACTGTTGAATTTGGTTTGCCAATATTTTGTTGAGAATTTTTGTATCCATTATTCGTCAGGTATGTTGGTCTATAGTTTTCTTTTCTTGTAGTGTCCTTATCTGGCTTTGGTATCAGGATAAAATGAGTTCGGAAGTGTTTTCTCCTCTTCAATTTTTGGGAAGAGTTTGAGGAGGATTGGCATTAATTCTCCTTTAAATATTTGGTAGAATTCATTCGTGAAACCAACTGGTCCTGGGCATTTCCTTGTTGGGAGGTTTTTGATTACCAATTCTATTTCCTTGTTCAGTATTCTTCTGTTTAGGTTTTCTATTTCTTCATGATTCAGTGTTGGTAGGTTGTATGTTTCTAGAAATCTATCCATTTCTTCCACATTATCCAGTTTGTTGGTGTACAATTATTCATAGTAGTCTCTTATGTTCCTTTGTATTTCTGTGGTATCAGCTGTAATGTCTCCTCTTTCATTTCTGGTTTTATTTATTCGAGTCTTCTCTTTTTTCTTGGTCTAGCTAAATGTTTGTCAATTTTGTTTATCTTTTCTAAAACCCAGCTCTTAGTTTTGTTAATCTTTTCTATTGTTTCTTTGGTCTCTATTTTGTTTATTTCTGCTCTTATTGTTATTTCCTTCTGCTAACTTAATTTTTCTTCTTTTCCTAGTTCTTTGAGGTATAAAGTTAGGTTGTTTATTCAATATCTTTCTTTTTTCTTAATATAGGAGTTTATTGCTATAAACATCCCTCTTAGAACTGCTTTTGTAGCATCCCATAGATTTTAATATGTCGTGTTTCCATTTTCATTTGTTTCAAGATTTTTTTTATTTCTTCTTTGACCCATTGGTTGTTCAGGAATGTGTTGTTTAATTTCCACATATTTGTGGATTTTCCAACTTTCCTCCTGCTATTGGTTTCTAGTTTTATACCATTGTGTTTGGAAAAGATACTTGGTGTGATTTCAATTTTATTAAGTTTGCTAAGGCTTGTTTTGTGACCTATTGTATGATCCATGCTGGAGAATTTTCTGTGTATGTGTGAGAAGAATGCGTATTCTCCTGCTGTTGGATGAAATGTTCTCTATATGTCTGTTAGGTCCATTTGTTCTAAAATGTGATTCAAGTCCAATGTTTCCTTGTTGATTTTTCTGTCTGGATGATCTATCCATTGCTGAAAGTGGGGTATTGAAGTCTCCTACTATTATTGTATTGTTGTCTATTTCTCCCTTCAGATCAGCTAGTATTTGCTTACTATCTTTAGGTGCTCTGAGGTTGGATGCATAAATATTTAAGATTGTTATATCTTCTTGCTGGATTGACTCCTTTATCATTATATAATGACCTTCTTTGTCTCCAGCTACTGTTTTGGCTTAAAGTCTATTTTGTCTGATATAAGTATAATTTTCTCTGCTGTCTTTTGATTTCCATTTGCATGGAATATCTTTTTCCATCTCTTCACTTTGAGCCTATGTGTGTCCCTAAAGCTGAAGTGAGTCTCTTATAGGCAGCATATAGTTGGGTCTTGTTTTTTAATCCATCTAGTCACTCTCTGTCTTTTGTTTGGAGAATTCAGTTTATTTGCATTTAGAGTAATTATTGATAGGTAAGCACTAATACCACTTTATTAATTGTTTTCTGACTGTTTTGTAGTTCCCTTGTTTCTTTCTTCCTCTGTTGCTGCCTTCCTTTGTGAATTAATGATTTTCCATAATAGTATGCTTTGATTCCCTTCTCTTTATCTTTTGTGATTCTACTGTAGGTTTTTCCTTTGTGGTTACCATGAGGCTTACATAAAACATCTTGTAGATAAAACAGTCCATTTTACATTGATAGCAATTTAACTTTGACCACATACAAAAACTCTACCCTTACAGGGAATTTTTGTAAATATACTCAAATGCTTTACATTCCCTAAATGGGACTGTTTCAAACAGATGCAAGCACTCGACTGTATCTGCTAAAGGAACTGTTTACTTAATTTGAGAGCCCAAGAGAGAGTTAGGTGGCTGAGGGTTTGAAGGCAGAGCTGCCAAGAATTCCATTTAGCTGCAGATGGAAAGTAGCCCCTTTTTTGATGTAGGTTCTTATTTTTTTACACAAGAGATGAAGTGTTTTTCAGGGCGGGTCCTATGTCTTCTTCAGTTTGCACCTCAACACCTAGCACAGTGGTTGGGTAAAGTAAGGCATTTAACTTCATGTTTGTAAGGTATTTTTATTTAATGTTTATCAATGAATATTGGCCAAGTTGGTTTGTGTGTGTTTCTTCATCATTTTCATGTTGTAAAGCAAGGGTTCTCATCCTTATTGCACAGTAGAATCTTCCAGGGAGCTTTTTAAAATACCAGTACTCAGGTCTGCATCCCTAGATGTTCTGACTTAGCTGGTCCAGGGGAGAGCCTGCACATGGTTATGGCTAGCATCTCCCTGGTGATTCTGAGTGGCCAGAGGTGGGCTGTACTGGTGAGGAGGAAGATATAGGGTTAGGATGAGTCAGCAGAACTGGATTCTGGTCCATATTCTGTCACCAATTTGCTGTGTGACTTGAGGAAATTTACTTTCTTGACTTGAGTCTTGACTTTCTCATCTGTAGAATGTGAGCACTGGATAGTCAATTTTAATCTTTTTAGTTCAGGAACCCGTTAAGAATATTTATCCTCTCTCTGGGAAAATATACCTATGAATATTTACACAAAATTTGCATACTATTTCAAGGAATTCATGAGATCTCTTGAATTGGTTAGGATTCTTTTGGTTACAAATGACAGGGACCCAGCTCAAATTGACATATACCAAGAGGCAATGTAATGGTTCATGGTCCTCAAAATTTTGGAGACAATATAGCTTTAGGTATGGCTGGATCCAGGAGTCCCAAGAATGCCATCGGGAGCCTGTCTCTCTCTATCTCTTGACACTGCTTTCTGAGTTGTTGGCTTTATTTTCAGGAAGGATCTCCCCAAGTGATGGCAAACATGTCCATCAGGAAAGCAGGCTGACATTCCACCAGTTGAGCAACCCTAACATAAAGAGCACAATTCTTGCTCATGGTTCTGTTAAAAGTCCACCCAGGCCTGATGCCATCCCTGTGGATAGTGGGATAGATGCTGGATTGGCCACATGCCTATCACTGTAACATGGGGTGGGTGGATCCCACCTGAACCATGTGGAGAGTAGAACAGGGGTGGTTTTCCAAAAGAAAATTAGAGTATTGTTACCATGAGATGGGGCAGTGGATACTGGGAAGGCAAAGGCTACAGACATCTATCTCACATTTGAAGGCTGCATATCTATGGAACCACTAGAGGTTCATGGCTCCGGATTGAAAACTTCTAGACTCATGAGCTCTGAGGTCCCTTTCAGCACTATTAGTCTGCAATGACAGATAGCATGGTGCTCTTATGATGCCTATTTTTGAAATATATGTATATATAAATTTATATGATAGATGTTTGTATTAATTTATATGTAAAAAGGGCTATTGATTTTTTCCTTCTATGTTTAATTTTATATTCCACTCATGTTTTTTGGAGTGCCAGGTATGTGCTAGATCCACTAGCCCTGTTTTTTTTGATGGCAATAAAGAAGCTTAGGAAAGCTTGGGAACTTGCAAAAAAAACCCATAGAGGAAATGTCAGAGCTTAGGATTTGAATTCTGGCTTCCCAATTCCAAGCACAGTGCTGTTTCCATGAAAATACTGCCTAATGTCTTGCCTTATATGTTTTTTCTGTTTTGAGAGATTTGCCCCATGGAGTACTGGTTAACTTTCATGAACAATTCCTTCTGGATCATTTAGGTGGATTGTTTTCCTAGTGTCAATGGCCTTGTACCCCATCATTTTATGAAACAGGATAGTTTTGACTTGTTTAAAGCTAACCCTTTTATTTAAGAAAATAATACACCTAGTGATTTTTACCTACCTCTTGGGTCTATACTTATTTAGCTCATATTACCTCCTGTTATCCAGGAAGTGAGCCTCAGTCCAGGGGACGTGTCTGCAATCAGTGAGTGTGACATTATGGCTGTGTCCGTAAAACCCTGAGTGATTAGTGGGAGAGGGGATTGTTAGGTTTGGCATGCTGGAGCATCTCAGATTCTTGAAATGCTAAGACCAGGGTAAACGACTTATCTTTTAAAAGAGAGTGTAATTTCAAAGGCAGTGGTCCAGCCTAAGAAAAAGGACATGACTTTTGTGTGAACTACCAAGTCATTTAGATATTTCACCTCTAATGATGATCTAATTGAATAAATAAAAATATTCACTGCTTAAAATGCCACAGATTTATTGCTTAGCTTCTACAGATATTCGGAGGATTAGTCTGAAGGATGAAGAAAACATGCCTTCTTAATGTATGCAGAAATTTTACTGAAGGAAAGGAATAAAGTGAATGACCTGGAAATAATACACTAACTTTATTCAGTTATAATCCATGGTAAAGTTCATGGCAGATAAGAGTGATGACTTCTCTTAATAGGATCTCTCGGTCCACGTGACAATTTCAATACTCTCTTGTTTTTGAACTCTTCAAAGTTTTGGATGTTTATAATCCATGCTATTTCTCTAGCAACTCATCCACATTGTCTCCACCCAAGGACCTGGGTTCAAGTCCCAGCTCTGGCACTTGGTAGGCTGAGTCAATTAACCACTGTTAACATCTTGTAATATTTCCTTCTAGTCTTTGTCTTAAGCATTTTTAATTATTGAGATTTTATTGCATAATTTTGCATCCTTCCTTTCTCACTTAAATTAAACTCTTCATTTCCTCATGTTATTGAAAGTTCTTCTTTATATTTTATTTTAAATGATTGCATATTATACCTTTGCATGGGCACATCATGATTTTCATGTCTCTTCCTCTGCTATCAGAGGAGTTTCAAACAGGAAGTGACATGATGAGATTTATGCTGATAGCTATCGTGGGGGACTGGGGAAGGGTGGGGGTTAGGAGGGACCCAGGTGACTGAGAAGTACTTTTATTAATTGATGATTGTAGGTGGAGTCAGAGCATCATCCCTGAAGAGGACCCTAGGGGTCTTTGAGTCCAATTCCCTCCTTTTACACTTGAGGAATTGGAGACTCAGACAGGTGTAAATGACTTCACCAGGGTCTCCCAGCCTCACCTGGGGCTCCCTAACTCGCAGCCCAGTGCGCTTTCTATTCCAGTCCAACCTCCAACCACAGCCATGTGGTCCCTGAATGTCGGCTAAAACCCACTCCCAGGAGAATGTTTCATTAGTAAATAGAGATCTAGTCTTGAAATACATTTAGCAGTTCATCTTTTTACAAATTGTCAGTGTGCTTAGTGATTACTGGCTGCTGGCTGAAAATAATTTACTGCCTATCCAAACAAAGCAAATTAAGGAGAACAAATGATCTAACCCTGTTAAAAAAAAAGCCATTGAAATGTTCCCCAAAGACAGGAAGCTATTATTATCCGAGACTTATAAATGGGAAGATGAGAATAGGGAGGCTGGGCAACTTGTCCAAAGTAATCAGCCCAAATTAGAAGTCAGAATTCCTGATGGCCACCCAAGGGCAAGGACTCTGCTGGCAGTTTGGCTTTGCCACCTATAGGGAGGGCCAAGTTAAACAGGACATAATCAGGGATAAAATTCCCATGCTTTCTCTGGCTCTGTGACCCCCTGACCAAGAAGCTCTTGCCAAGTTTCTTGGCTGCTGCATCAACCTTCTGACAGTCAGTAAGATGCAGTCAGTAAGATGAACTAGAAAAAATTGGGAGTGGACGACTCTTCCACTGTTTCCTGGCTCTGCCCCACTGGGCAAGTGGCTTCACCTCTTGGATCTCAGATGTCACATCTGGAAAGGAGGATGAGAGCTAATTGCCTGCCCAGCTCAGTGATCCAAGATGTAAAGTGAGAAGTCCATTTCCAAAAGGCATTTGCCAGGGCTCCTCTGGTGGCAGGTGATAGAATGCCAGTTCAAAAGAGATTAGGCAAAGGGGAAATTTACAGCAAGAACTCGTCGTCAGCAGTCTAGTGACTACCTCTTCCTGCAAAAGTTAGGGTAATAATAAAAATAAAAATAATAATACTTGCTTACAACCCCTACTAAACAGGAGCCCAAGCCTTGTATGACTTCTCTCACTAACTCCTTGCAAACTATGAGGTGCCTCGTTTTCCCAACCTTGTCTGATACTGGGGCAAACCAAGGATGCTGTCAGGCAGGACCAAAAGGCCAGTCTCTGACTCCAGACCCCAGACCCCAGGCCTCCACACTCTCTGCCTTCTGGATTTGAGGAAGGAGAGACAGGCGGTCGAGTTCTGGCCTTGTGACAGTTCTTTGAGGGAGGTATAATTATCTCAGATTGGCAGCTGAGAAAAGCGAGGCTGCCTGTACAAGACAGACGTGTTCACCCCGTCCCAGGAGTTAGGATTTAAATGAGCTGGTGTGTTATGTTTCTTTCCCTGTGGTTTGGGTCCAAACCCAGTCAGCTGGCAAGTGTGTCTATGACTGAAAGGAGAGCAGCTTGATGTTGGCTGGCTCACACTGAGGTCCTGCAAGCTGAGGATGGTGTCATCTCAGGCCTTGAGTGTGTCCATAGGAATAGCTAAGTAAGTGGACATTTACAGAGCTCCCTCTGTGGGTTAGGCCCTGAGCTGATCATCACATCTGCCATCTCATTTAAGACTCCCAGTAGCTCTGTGGGATGGTATTATTTCCATTTTGCAGATGAGGAAATCGAGGCTCAGAGAGGTTAAGTGACATGTCCTGAGTCACTGAGCTGGTAAATGGCAGAGACAGAGTTTGGATCCACAAATGTCAGATTCTGGATTTAGGACACTGTCATTCCTCGGTTCTTTCATTTGGAGTGGGCACCAAAAGCCTTCTAGGTCCCTGGTTGATGAGAGCAAAACCAAGCACAGAAATGCTCTGTGCTTCACTAAATTACAGAATAGCAGAGCTGGAAGAGCCATTCTAGACCGGAAACTTCAGTGGTTCTTGAGTTTGGGGGTTCCAAAATTCTTTGACACTTTTCTCTGAAAAATGCACACAGCACAGATACACAAAATCTTGCTTACAAGTCTGGGGTAAAAATTGCCTGTTCCCTCATGTTCCTGTGCCTTCACATCAGTTGTGAATTTATTATGATGGAAGGAAGTCATAGCCAGTGTATTTCCCACGAGATGATGAGCTCCTGTATTACTCATGGTTCGTTCTCTAGAGAAAGAGAACCTATAGGGTATGTGTGTGTTTATGTGTGTGTGTCTGTCTGTGTGTATATGTAAAGAGAGAGAGAGACGGAGAAAGACAGAGAGATGGAGAAAGACAGAGTTATTTTAAGGAACTGGCTCGTGTGATCGTTGAGGCCGGAAGTCCAAAATCTGCAGGATAGGCTGGCAGGCTGGAGACCCAGGGAAGAGGTGATGTTGAGGCTTGAATCCAAAAGCATTTTGGAGGCAGAATTTTCTTTCCTTCCAGGGATCTCAGTCTTTTCTCCTAAAGCGTTTAACTGATTGGACAAGGTCCATCCACGTTATGGAGGGTCATCTGCTTTACTCAAAGTCTACTAATTTAAATGTTGATCACATCTAAAAAACACCTTCCCAACAACATCTAGACTGCTGTTTGATCAAACACCTGGGCACCATGGCCAAGCCAAGTTGATGCATGAAGGTAACCATCACAGCTCCTCAAGCAGACCCTGGGTATGATTTGACTCATGTCCCCAGGGCTGAACATGATGCCCTGCACAGTGGGTGCTCAGGATGTGTAGGTGAATGAATGAGTCAAATTCTAAAACCTCCCAGAATGACCTTGGAGGAAGCATGGTAGAAAGAAAAGAACATTATGCTCATCCCAGAAGATGGGCCGTGAGTCCAAGAAGCAATTGGGAATCATGGAAGAGTCACGGGTTAGGGAGGTGAACATGGCAGTGATGTGCAGGGACATTGGCAAAGGTGTGGCCCCCTTGTGACCTTGCAGATGTATCTCATCAGAGCAACCCTGGCAGGGAGCCATGCCAGCTAAGATGCTGCAGAACAAGGGCTGGAGTGGAAAGTTCCCTGGCCTGACCATCAGCAAGTCCAGTCCATGTGCCATCTCTGCCACCAACAAGCTGTGTGCCCTTGGCAGCTTGCTTCACCTCTCTGGGCTCAGGTCCTGCTTCTGTGGGATGGTCATAAACTGGCCATTTATAGGCAGGATCCAGCTTGCAATCAAGTTTGTTGATCCAGGTGAATTTTTCACAACAGTTTAAATACATTGCCAATATTTAAAAATGGGTAGATTTCACAAAAAAGTACAGATTTATGGCTTCTCTGAAAAACTGGGAAGGGCTAACAACTCCAGGCCTGACTTTATCTGGCAGCACCTGGGCGGTCTGGGCAGCTGCTGCCTCCTGAGTTGGGTAAATCTCTTGGGCTCTTCCCACCAGGCTCCCATTCCCTCCTTGGTCTCCCCGACATGGAGGCTGGAGTAAGCCAGTAGCCAGCACTGAGCTTGTGTGGTTGTTGTTCACGCTTCTGTATAACTGCAGGCCTCGGAGTTGATAGTCCTTGCTCTGGATGCTTCCAAGCTCTTTTTAAACTAACGCCAATATGTCCTCTGACCAGCCCCACTGCGTGTCAGGCTGGCACAGGATAGGGAGGGAGTAACAAGAGGGACACCCTTCTCTGCCTAATTGGATGGCTTGAAGTTGAACAGCGCTAAAATAGTTTTCTCTCATTGTCTGGCTGCCCTGGGAGTTCTTATGTCATGTGCTTTTGAAATATACATCTCAACACCTTACCTACAAAAGTTTGGGAAAATTTCATTTGTTTCCCCAAATCATTCAAATGCCTGGGCTGGAAATACGCACAGGCACATAGTCACAGCCATTCCCTCATACGAGGATGCCGGGGGGGGGAGCCTTATTACCTGCTCCAGGTGACTTTGGAGGCCCATTCTCAAAGATCTATGATTGTTCAGTGAGAAGTAAATTTCCAAACTGTATTTTCTAGGATCCTTTTGGTGGCAAGTGACAGAAACCCAATCTGAAGTTGATCAGGTACGAGGGAAAATTTATTGGAAAGAGTTTTGCTCAATATCGTGGTAAGTACATTAGGGGACATAGGATTATAAAATATAGTCCTTAATCTCAAGGAGCGCAGGCTTTTTCCCAAGGGCAAGGGGAGCCTGTAAAAAAAATAGTTACATTTGATTTTTTCTGCAAACCACATGGGATTTGGAGCCAGGACGCTCTGGCTTTGTTATGCATTAGCTTAGCAAGTGGTGCAGAGTCTCAGTTTCCTCATCTTTAAAGTGGGGACACATTCCTTCCTTGCAGGATTGTTTTGAGAATTAGCACAATGGATGTAAAGTGCTTACCATGCTCCTGGCGCACAGTAAGAGCTTAATAAATGGCAGCTGTGGTTATTATTCTACTAGCCAATCGGTGGTTCTGGAGTTGCTGAGATCCCCATGGTCTGGGGGTCTGGAGGTTTCAGAAAGGAGATGGGCTTCAGCTGGGCCCTGGAGGCTGGCGAGGATGTGGGCTGGCTGTTAGCAGGGGGGAGTCCCCTCAGGGGAGGGCACAGCGTGCGCACAGGGTGGAGGCAGAGGTAAGCACTGCGTGTTCAGGGGACAGGGCAGACTGGCCTGGCTTGAAAGGAGGGTTCACCCAGGGGTAACTGGTTAGAACAGTGCTTAGCCCTTGTGACAGCTGGTTAGAATTGCCCTGTAATCCTCTCTGAAATGTCCGCCACCTTGCCAATTGGAAATTGGCATCCTTTGCTCTGGCCGGGGACTCTTCTCCCTTGCCTGCCTACATGTAGGCTTGGGCAATAGAGCCAGTGAACTGCCCCCATTCTCTGCCAAGTATCCAATTAAGAGATTGCATACGTGGTGTTTCTGTGGAGCTGGCCTTAGCAGTGTGTCCTGAGAGTGGGTCAGCCAGGCTCAAGGAGGGCAAGGCTAGGGACCCTCTGACTTGGGATGTCTGCTTCCCAGGCTTCTCTTCCCCTCTCTGTGCAGACATAAGGGACTGGCATATCAAAGCAGGATCTAATCACCTTGGCACGCAGAATATTTTTCTTGGAAGAGCCCAGAGAAGCCATTCGGTACCTACCAATATCACGTCCGACTTTTGCTGCAGGAAACACAGCAATGCTTTCCCAGCAGGTGGTTGTAGTTTCTGTTTGCAAACCTCCAGTGCAGGGGCTCCCTGCCTCCCACAGCACCCTCTCTTCTGCTGGAAGAGGCTTTGGCAGTGTGCAAGCTTTTCCTTACATTCAATCATGTACCAACACTTCTTGTTTTCTTGCACTGATTTTTGTTTCATTTTTACTTATCGCATAGATACAAGGAGGAATGACATTATCTTAATAGCTCTTAATAGAGTCTAAAATCTAGGAGGGGAGATGTGTAAATAAACAATGCAATGGAGGGAACTGAGAAGGGAAGGGAGCGGGGAGGTCATGGCTGAGAGACAGCCAATCCCATTTCAAGGGTCCAAACAGGACACCCGTCTTCAGGGGCCCTTTGAGGTAAAGCCAAGAGGGAAAAGACCACTCAGGTCTTGGGACAGGAGAGCAGGCTTGCTGCAGATGGCTCTTCTTAGGTTTTCCCCCCATAACAGCTACTTCTTGACTTTTACTCAAAGTATATGTGACCCCCTCTCATCCATGACAGCTCTTCTTTCCTTTCATGGGGTGAAAATGACACAGTCCCTGTCTACAAGGAGATCACAGTCTGGTGGGGAAGAGAGATCTGGAAAGAAAATTATGCTAAGTGTACTACACCCTGGGATGGGGTGTATAAGGTGCTAAGAGGAAGATGAGGGCCCTAATCCACTCTGAGAGGTTGTGTCTTTCCCACCCCCGCCCCACCTCTGGCCGTCTCCCGTGCTGCGCAGATAGGATCTGTGGGCATTTTTATCTCGCCCATTTCTCGCTACTCTCTGTCGGTGGGACTTCACTGAATACTCACTGCGCTGCGTCCTGTGCTAAGTGCTTTTCTTAGATTATTTCAGTTAACAACCCACTGAGGAAAGGACTGTTCTGATCCTCCCTTCACGACTGAAGAAACTGAGGACAGAGCTGTGAGGTGACCGGCCCAGGCACACAGCTAGAAAGTTGTCAGGGCCACTCTTTGGACCCCAGGCACCCACAGAGCCTCTGCTCCCACCCCCCATTCCACACGACCTCTGCACTCCACATACCCAATAGATAAGACCACGACAGGTTTCTCCCAACAAACTAGGGCTGGTTTGGGGGGGTTATTCGGAAGGAGACGAGACTAGAAAAATAGATAAATAGATTGGAGTAACTTCTGAAAAGCCTATTTCATGGCTTCCTCTTGGATTCAGTTCTACAGGCATCAGGGAAGCATTGCAGTGTTTCGAAGAAAGCAGTGATGTCAGATTTCTACTAAAGGATGACGTTTTTGAAAGTGGTGTGGGGGAATCGACTGCGTGGAGGAGAGAGGAGGCAGAGAGGCCACTGGGAGGCCGTTCAGTTTTCCTGGGGTGAGAGGGAAGGGTGCAAGGAAGGCAAATACACGATTACACGCGAATTGTGTTCCAGGCATGGTGCTGAGCTCTTTCCACATAATTGCATTTGATCCTCACAACAGTTGTGGGAGACAGGGATTACAGCAGTGTTTCTCAATGTTGGCTGGCCCTGTAATTATGGGGTGAGCTTAAAACAGTGGTCTCCAAGTGTGGTCTCGACCAGCAGCATCAGCCTCCCTGGGGACTTGTTTAGAAATGCAGGTTCTCGAGCCCCACCCTAGACCTACGGAATCGGAGACCCTGGGGTGGGGCCCAGCAATTTCTGTTCTAACAAACCCTCCAGGTGACTGACTGGAGCTTGGGTGTGAGAACCACTGGATTCGAGGTTAGTTGTCTTCTCTGACCTGAGATTCGGTCACTGCCCCACCTCCACCCCCCAAGAGAATGGTTGGTCTGATGCTGTGAGGACATCCATCGGTGTCCCAGGGGAGAGTTACTGGAAGGAATACTTCAATCAGGAATTTATTAAGGTCCACGTGTGTACTCAATGTCTTGCTCAGGCATTTGAAGGCCAGGCTGCACAACTCACCTTCAAGGAGTTTAAAATATTTTACTTATTTATCTATTCATTCAACAAACATTTCTTGAACACCTGTTATGGGACAGTCACTGTGCTGGGCATGGGATGCAACTGGGAACAGGACAGAAAAGACTCCTGCCCTCAGCACCTTAATTCTAGGTGGGAAAATAGAAAGCAAACAATTAGACATAAGTTAAAAACAGGGATATATGCTATGAAGGAAATGAAGCAGGATCAAACATCAGAGAGTATCTGAGGGATAGAGGTGGGAGGCAGCTGTGGGTATCTCTCAGAGAGAGAGAAAATTGAGCCGAGATCTGAATTACAAGCCAGGTGTGCAAAGATCTGTAGAAGGGCATTCCAGACAGGGGGAAGGAGGTTTGTGCCAAGGGTCTGAGGTGGGTGAGAGCTTGTGAGCTTGAGGAGGATGCTGGAGGTTGGTGGGTGGGATGGTGATAAGGGAGGGATTGTAGTGGGAGACAGGGTCAGAAGGCAGTGTGGGCCAGCTCTGCACGTGGGTGCAGGTGTCCAGCTTTGAGCATAGGAGGTCTTCAAGTGTCAGTCCCTGACAGTGCCTGGCAGGTACATACAGGACTGGGGAACCATCCCTAGGCTGAACTATGCTACCTGTGACCCCAGCACCTGGAAATCATGGGAATCATCGTTGACCCTGAGACACAAGGAGCCGGTAGATTCCTTCAATGCAAGCTCAGCCTCCAGGAAACACATTTATGTGTCTGTCTTTGTCTCTCTCTCAAAGGAAAATAAACCAGGGAAAGTCCCCCTTCCAGAAGAGGAAGACTGCTGAGGTCTTTATCAGGGTCACGTGCTCAGAAACTCCAGTGTCAGAGATGAGTCGTCTAGTGCCTAAGGCTAGCTGTCCAATTTTACTGATGAACTTGTGGCCCCAGGCACAAAAGGGGCTTCTCACCGTAACTGGGAGATGGCTGACTCTGACTACAGGTTCAATGCCTTTTCTTCACCTTCTTATGCTGGACGTTAAGTTATTGACTCTCAGCTCTAAACGCACCCTTCTCTACTCTGCTCTGAGATCCCAGGGCTGGGGCTCTGAAAACCACATTTCTCTTCCACCCGCCGGCGCCAGTCAGGTTCTTCAGTAGGGGGTGCCAGAGGGAGTCTGTGAAAATGAGGAAGGAGGGCTGGTTCCCTGCTTCTGAGCATGAGCCTAGCAACTTCTCCCAGTGGTCCCTACAGTTGACTCCAGGAGTCATGGTGGTTCCAAGTGGCAGCTGTTCCATACCCTGGGATCAGCCTCATTGTGTCCCCAACAAAGAAAGACCCCAGTACTAGCCAGCTGGAGCCGCTTCCTCAAGACGTCTGCATTCTAGCTCCAGGGGGCTCCCCTCCAAACTAAGTTTTAATAATCTCAGCCTCTCCTTCTGTCCTCAGCCCTGGGGTCATAGCTGCTTCTGCAGCTGTTAACTCTTGTGATTGCTTGGTGTCCCTTTTTTCCTTCGAGTTCTCCCATATCTGGTTAGTGATTCTTTATGTCAACTCTCTTAAGGTAACTGGTGGAGTTCCTGTCTCCTGATGGGACCCTGGCTGACACACTACTCTTTAATTTCAAATATAGTTTAAAAAGCCCCTTCACATCCTTTTTCTCCTCTGGTCCTCAATTCCACCCTGTGAAGCAGGGTTTGTTAATGTTATCAGGGAAACTGAGGCCCACGCAGCTCAGGCCATGCCTCCAGGGTCCCTCAAGTAGTAGGTGGTGGAGCCAGAACTTGGCTTGAGGTCCCCTGCCACTGAGGCCACTGGTTGTCCTTCAAATCCTGGCTGCTTGTCCTCATTACAAGGGAAAAATCCAGGCTTCCCACCCCGACTTGTAAAGTTGACGTTATTATGCACTCTGTTACAGGCATTATAAAATCTGCACCTTAAGGAATACATTCCTTGGAAATAAAAAGGCAAGAACTAGAATTTGTTAGTAAGTCCCTGTGTTAAGTTCCAAAAGGAAGAAGAAATCTCAATAAAATGGGATTATCATATGAGGATTACATTACTGTAAAAATGATGTGGTTTCTTGTTTATTTCTTGTTCTCTATGTGACATTTTATTGGTTACATGTTTTATGGCAAGTATTTTAGCTGTGCCTTTTTCTATATGTCTTGCATTTATAAGAGTTTTGAAGTCCATAAGGAAAATATGTGTTTATCCAAAGTATCAGGGACTAGAGCTTCTCTTTACTTGAGTATTCTGTTGGAATGACTGTAAACTTTACATTGATTAACTATTTGAAAACAGTTATAATAATGTGGCAAACACTTATATAGTATTTACAAGGTCCCAGGCACTGTTCTAAGTGCTTTATGTATACATATTAACTCATATAATTTCCACAACAACCCTAAGATAGTATTGTTATCTCTTTTCCATTGATGTTATTAAGGCACAGGGAGGTTAAGTAACTTGTCCAGGGTCACACAGCTGATAAGTATTAGAGCTGGGACTTGAACCCATGATATCTGACTCCAGAATTTTTGCTTTTATCCGGTACACTGACCCCATTTCTAAGCTCACTCCTTTTTGAATCTGCAGTTGCCAGCATAGGCAGGTTAGGAATGATCTCTGAAAAATAAGAAAAAGGAAGGCTGATCAAACTTTGCAGAGCATGCAGTCGTGGCAGTGCAATGTTACTTTGACAAAGTGCTGCCAGTATTGGCCCACCTTCCCCACCTTGGTGGAGAATGTGCTGGACTGGTATGGTAATGGTCCCAGTTGTTCCTGCCTCTCTCTCTATCCCACCCTTTGGTAGTGCTCTCCCATGCTGACTCTGGGATTGGCTATGTGACGTCCTGTGTTAGATTCCTATGTTACATAACAAATGATACAACCTTAGCAGCCTAGAACAACAGACGTTTATTATCTCGGTTTCTGTAGGTCAGGAGTGTGGGCCTGGCTCAGACAGGTCCTTTACTGAGGGACTCATAAGGCTGCAAGCAAGATTTGGCCGGGCTGTCTTCCTTTACGTAGCTTAGATTCCTCTTCCAAGCTCACAAGATTATTGGCAGAATTGAATTCCTTGCAGTTGTGGGACTGAGGACCCCGTTTTCTTGCTGGCTGTCAGGTGGGGGCCACTATCAGCTCCCAGAGGTCACTCATGGCTCCTTGCCACGTGGCCCTCTTCCAGCATGACAGCTCAGTTCTTCAAGGCCAGAAGGAGAACCTCTCATTCCAGTCTGCTAAGACAGGGTCTTGCATAATGTAATGAAATCATGAGAGTTGACTGTCCCACCACCTATGCAGTAGTCTGTTGACCAGAAGCAAGTCACAGGTTCCCCCCGTATCTGAGAGTAGGGGCTATTAGAGAGGTATGCCTCACTGGGGGCTCATCTTAGAATTCTGCCCATCACAGTTGTTTTGGCCAATGGGACAATAGCAAACTTGACACAAGCAGAAGCTTGTGGATGAAGAGATCAACATAATGAGGTATAGACGTACAATGGATATTCATCCTCAATAAGGAAGGAAATTCTGACACATGCTACAACATGGATGAAACCTGAGGACATTATGCTAAGTGAAGTAAACCAGCCACAAAAAGACAAATACTGTATGATTCCACTTATATGAGGTACGTAGAGTAGTCAAATTCATAGAGACAGAAAGTAGAATGGTGGTTCCCAGGGGCTGGGGGGAGCGAGAATGGGGAGTTACTGCTTAATGGGTACAGAGTTTCAGTTTTGCAAGATGAAAAGAATTCTGGAGATGGGTGGTGGTGATGGTTGCACAACAATGTGGATGTACTTCATACTACTGAATTGTAAACTTAAAAATGGTTAAGATGGTAAACTTTATGTTGTATTTTACCACAATTTTAAAAAAGATTATGATTACTGTCTTTTCTGCTTGCAACGCAAATCCTCCTGCCAAAATCTCACTATTTTTTAAGCCAATTCCTCCAAGTAGCCATCCTTTCCAGTGAGTCTTTTTTATATATTGTAGTTTATCTTTGGTCAGTAAGACCCTTTGTGTAAGGGTAAACGATGCACAGAAGCCACAAAGTCCTTACGCTCATAGACTCTGATGGTAGACAAGTGGGTTCAAATCGGGACTCTGCCAGTGGTGTGATCCAGCAATGTGACCATGACAATGTTACTTAACCTCTCCAAACTGTAGTTATCTCATTTGCAGAATCAAGATAATAATAGGACCTACCTCTTGGCGTTGTTGTGACGATTGAGTGATGGGATACATGGAAAATGCTGGGCGCAGCGCCTAGCAAGAAGGAAGCACCTAGAAAATAGCTGTTGTTGGTACCTGACAAAAGATAACACCTACCTAGTGATCCTAAAAAAACAATAGATACTCATCATTATGCATAACATAAAGAACACAATTAAGAATCTTGGCAACCGAAAACATAGCATATGGTTTCATACCTATTGTGTGATCATAATAACAAATGACTTGTTCTTTTCCTTTGGGTTAGTATTCAAAATTAAGGGAAAATTGCCAAAATCTGGGCATGATAAAAATGGGTCACAGTATAAAGGCTTCCACAGTCAAATGATTCAATTAGTGTTGAAATGGCCTTGTCACAGCCCTGGATCCTCTTCCCTGCTCCTCCTGGCTTATGGACATCTCTCCCCTCTGAAGGTCTTGGCAGGTGACATCTCTGCATGCATCATCTGCATTGCACAGGCCTTATCTTACTCAAAACAGGACGAGCTCTCTGAGGGTTGGGGCTGTGTCTGATTCACCCTGTATTATATCACTGTGTTGACACAAAGAAGGTTCATGAGCACCCACAGCGTTGAATCCATGTTGTTATAAGCACTTGGGGACACAGTGAGATGTTCCCTAAGAACTTGGAAGTGAGTTTACACGTTGAGAGTTCAGCTTTAAATCCCACACACCATGGATCACAAAAGAGATGCAAAATGCAGCCACTGAAGCGTGAACACACCCAGGCCACTTAAGCATTACGCCCTAAAGAAAAAGGGTGTCTGTCAGAAAGTGGCCTTGGCTGGTGATGTCAGTGGTGGTTGCTCAGCCTTGGAGGAATGGAAAAGGGAGTCACAGAAGCAGACATTGCCAGGACCTGCCCAGCTCTTAGTGGGGAAAGAGTTATACTGGCATCTGGGCCCATTGGTCAAGTTGTGCCCATGCTGGAGGTGGACACCTGGGATTGTGTAAGCCTGATGCCATTGTGGTTCTAGTTCCATGCTCACCCAGCCTGTTGGGTAGGTGCCTACAGGGAAATAGCATATTGTTTATATGGACTCAAGTATTCTTGTTTTCATATGTGGTAGGCAGAATAATGTTCCCCCAAAGATGTCTATGTCCTAATTCCTAGAACCTGTGGGTATGTTACATGGCAAAGGCAAATTAAGGTTGGAAATGGCATTAAGGTTGCTAACTAAGTGACCTTAAAATAGAGAGATTTTCCTGGATTATCTGGGTGGGCTGGATGTCATCACAAGGGTCCTTAAGAGTGGAAGAGGGAGGCAGAAGAAGAGTGAGGTCAGAGTGATGTGGTGGGAGAAGGATTCAACCCAGTGTTGCTGGCTGTGAAGATGGAGGAAGAGGGCAACAAGCCAAGGAATGCAGCAGCCTCAGGAGCTGTAAAAGACAAGGAAATAGATTTTCTCCTAGAGCCTCTGAGAGGAACGCAGCCTGTCGACAGCTTGATTTCAGCCCAGTGAGACTCGAGCCAGACTTCTGGCCCACTGAACTGTATGATAATAAATCTGTGTTGTTTTATGGTGATTTGTTATAGCAGCCATAGGAAACTAATACACCATGGCAGTGATTTCTCAATGTAAATGAATAATTGGCATCTTGATTTATGTTTTAGTTTCAGGGTATGTGGTTTAATCTCTCCATGGGCTGACAGAATCAGATTTCTGACTCTGCAAAGCTAAGCAGACTCCATCCCTGGAAGGCTTCTCCACTAACAGGCTGTAAGAATAATTACCATATATTGGGAATATCAATGTGTCGAATGCTTTCAGTATATTACCTTGAATTCTCTCTACAGCCCCATGAGCTAGGTATGGTTATGTCCATTTTATAGACAAGATGACTGTGGCTCAAGTTGAACCAAACAGCCTCAAATGACATGATCTGGATTCCAACCCTGGTCTGGGTGTCAAACCCTCATGCTCTGTCCAGTACCCCTAGCTGCCTCACCATGGTGCTGTCCCAGAGAAGGTTCCATCTCAGAGAACAATCCCTCTGGTCATCCTGCATGAGAAAAGGAGCTGGGCAGAAAGCTTTCTCATCTTCACGCTCAGCTGGGGCTTTGACTGTTCCCTAGGGAGAAGGGGCTGGCATGAATCCCACACACATTCTCAATTATTGCAAAATGTTGCCTATATACTTCTGAAAATTCTCCATTAACTGCTTTCCAAACTGTATATGGTTCATTTCACTGTGTTCTGTTATTCTTAAAGATTTTTGTTTGCCTTAAGTATTTCCAAGTGAAAGAACTCCCTTAGTTAGGCTGAGCCAGATACGTTTAACCTGAACCAGGGGTGGTTAACCTGAACGAGGAGGCAACTGAGAAGTGGCCAGAGAAAGCAGACTAGGAAACCAACATCCCGTATAGCAGAGGTTCTCCTTTTTTTCTACATAAACCCTTGGTGGAAGGCTCATGCATATAAAATCAGCCCCAGCAAACCCACTTGGTTTCCTCTGCTGCCTCTGGAACGTGATGGATCTGCAGAACAGAGTTGAGAAGAGATGTCGGTTGACCAGGGTCTGTTCCAGTGGTTCCATATGACATGGAGCATGTGACTGCCACTCCCTGAATCCTCCCAAGTCACTTTGTCACAGAGGAAACTGGCCGTGAGGGTTGGAGTGACTTGCCCAAGGTCGTGCAACTGCAAGGTGGCGGGGCTGGAATTCACATCCAGACTCCAGGCTCCAGGTGCGCGTCCTTCCGGCAGTGCCCCAGCCTCTTGTTTCCCCACAGCACTTAGCCCAGTGCCTTGAATACATGAGCAGCCCCGAAGAGCTTCCTGAATGAGGCTGAGGTCGTACACAGGACAACGGCGAGTACCGTTCCTCGTCTTCCAGGCGTTTTGCTGAGTAACCTCAGGAAGCACTTGGCTTTCATCGTCTGCCAATTGGGGATGTTCACCTCTGGGCATCATTGGTCACTTAGATGCTCAATGAGGTGGCCTGCAAGGGCTTTCAGCTCTGTTCCAAATTTTCCATCCAAACAACCACGTAAGTGGAGAGGCCCCTGATTCCAGCCAAACCCCAAATTACCGTGCTCTCTCCTAAAGGAAGGAAAAATGTGTCTAGTACAGTGGCTGGGCTGCCTGAACGAGTCAAGTGCTGGAACACACTGATAGCTTTGGGGAGCAGGATCTTTCCTGGCTTCATCTTTTTATTTTTCTGCAGGGCTTAAGGAGACTCGGGGTTTATTGCTTATTATAAGCCTCAGCAAAGGAGATTTCAGTCTCGCCATCTTCCCCACTCATGGTAGATCCGGTGAATTCAGTTCAGTCCCAGGAACACTAATTATGTGCCCATTGTGTCTGAGCCCTGAGTCAGGCAGCAGGAGCAGAGATGAGTGAGCGAGTGTCTTCTCCCAGGGACCCAGTGGCAGGGTGGAGGAAGGGCCAGCACAAAACAGAAGTGTCTGTACAATGCTGCAGCTGATGGCCTGACGAGAGCAGCAGAGACAACCCCTTTTCTGAACTCAAACTGTGTGAGACCTTGTATCAGCAGCTAGATGCTTTCCGTATGTCATCTGCACCATCCTCGCAAAACCTGTGACAGAGTGATGTCCTTCTCCCTGCACAGACAAGGAATCGAGGCTCAGAGAGAGGAGCCAGAGCATCAGAGTGGGTAGGTTCTGGAGGACCCGGGTTCAAACCCTACCCCTCCACCTCCTGCCCCTGTGATGTTGGGCACCTTTCTCAGCCTCTCTGAGCCTCAGTTTACTCATCTGTAAATGGGAAGGTAAGTGGCTGTGAGGCCTGACGAAAGTGTTAGCTGCATGACGGATATCTTCAGGGCTCACGAAGGACAGCAAATCCCGCGAGTGACGGAAGTTCAGGTGCTGCTTCCAGCTGTCTCCTGGTTTCAGAGTAACTGTGGGCTCTCCTGTCGTCCCAGAGGACATGCCTGCGTGGATTCTGTAGGAATGTGTTTAGTGGCTGTGTTCTTCATGGTTAATATCCCTGGAGGGATGTCTGCTTCGCCCACATCTGCCAGGCTTAGAATTGATGGAAGAGAGGGGAGGGCAGACTGGCTTGGATGGGTTTCCCTGCAGAAGCCCCGAGTCCGGCTTTGGGGCAGCCACCACGCAGCTGTGGTCGCCCACAAACCCCGACCCGGCTCCCCACTCCCATTTCCCACTTGGGAGGAAGTGGTTGGAAAACTCATTTGCCTGGACTCCCAGACACTGTCTGGTCCTGGGTTCACTGGAGGTGGCAAAGGGCCCAAGTGGGAGGATATCTATTGATCTGGGGTGGTTCTTCTTTTCCTTTCTTGTTTGTCTCCTTTTATTTTATTCCAGAGATGGGCTTTCTTTCCACTGCCTCTGAGAAGACCCTTGGGAGAGGCTGGTTCAGGGTCTCCCCCACTAATGCACGTCTGGCTCAGGGCTGCTTTGATGGATAGAGGCAATTTTCCTTGGAAATCGGCTGCAATATCGGCAGTTCTGTGGGACATACATTACATTCCTCTCAGGGAGAGCTTTTCCACGGGGCCTCGAGATGGAATGATGCTGCTCACAAGGGGGTGGGGGCAGCAGAAACAACCTGAAAGGAAAGGCATCTATTTTAATTTTTTGCAGAGCTGCATTTCCTGCCGCATGGGTCCAGCCCACTCTTGTGAAGTGGCTCCTTTTGGAAGACAAGGGAACTTGCATATGCACTGCTTATTAAGGTAAGTGAATTAAAAGGAGAGGAAGCAGAAGCCTCTCCAAGTAGGACCCGAGCATCTTCCAGCTGGATTCACAGGCCCCCGAACCCAAGAGCTCTTGGTTTTTAGCGGAGACAAGAGAGACCCCAGTGATCATGGTAGGATGTGCCACGCATTGTGGAAGGTTCTGGGCACCCGGGAAGAAGGGGGCCCAGTCACCATCCCTGCCCTCTCAGAGTTGACAGCTCTGCCAGGGAGACACACACAAATAAGCCCTCCTGATCTAATAGAGCAAATGTTCATATAACAGCTAACGTGTGTGGGGTGCTCACTGTAGGCAGGACTTTAAAAGCATTAAGTAATTTGAGGTCACCAAAACCTTGCGAGGTGATATTATGATTATCATCTCCATTTTACAGATGAGGAAACAGGCATGGTGCAGTGAGGTAACTTGTTCCAGGGAGTCTCTAGTAAGTGGGGAGCTGGGATTCAAACCCACCCTCTAGATCCATGCCCTTGCTCCTTACCACTATTTCTTTCTCTCCTTTGCTCATCTTGGGAAATTGGAGAACTCTGAAAGCTTAAGTGGTGCCTTTGCTGGTCTCAAATCCCAGATCCCTGTTGGTCGGCTTGGCGCACTTTCCCCTGGCCTCCCTTCTTCTTGAACCTTGGCCTTCCTCCCGCTGTGTGACTCACCTCATTGTGGCTGAAAGGCAGGGTCTGGAGTCAGCAGGTGACAGGCTGGGAAAGCAGATGCTCTGGCCCAGGGGCAGCCACATGCTTCATCCCAGAAGCATCCGCTCAGCACCCACAGGCTCTGCGCTGGGCACTAAAGAGACACCTGATCCCCTGGATCTTGTCGTCTGGTTGGGGCATCAGACAATAAACAAATCAACACCTAGAAACCCAAGTGAGCACCATCCAGAGCATTAGAACTGGCTCATGTGATCAAGAGTGGTGGGTGTCTATTTTAAGTTGGATGATGGGTAAGGCCTCTTAGAGAAGTGACATTGAAACTGAGATCTGAATATCAAGACGGAGCCAGCCACGGGATGATCAGGAGGAGGGGCATTCCAGGGAGAGGAATGCGCGTGTGGACAGAGGCTGTGTAATTGGAGCGTGGTGGGCAGGGAGTGTGGTAGGAGATGAGGTGGGAGAGAGGCTGGGATGATCATGCAGGGCCTCAGAGATCGGGGCAAGGAGTTAGGATTTTTTTTTTTTTTTTTGGTGGGGAAGACCAGCCCTGAGCTAACATCTGTTGCCAATCCTTCCCTTTTTGCTGAGGAAGACTGGCCCTGGGCTCACATCCGTGCCCGTCTTCCTCCACTTTATATGGGACGCCGCCACAGCGTGGCTGACAGGCAGTGCGTCGGCGGGCGCCCAGGATTCGAACTGGTGAACCCCGGGCTGCCAAGCACGAACTAAACCACTGTGCCACCAGGCGGCCCCCGTGGAGTTAGGATTTTAAGAGCATTAGGAAGTCATGCAGGCTGTAAGCAGGGGAGGGACTGATTGGATGGGGTGTTATTTCACTGACACTGGCCCCTTTGCCATGGCACTAGCCATGCTAGCACATAAGCCTCAAAAGCCAGACAGTGTGGCCTGACGGTTGGAGCCCTGGTCATGGAACGAGAAGAGCGATTCCATTCATTTACTTGTTCCTCATCCAGCAAATGTTTTTCTGGGCACTGACCATGTGCCAGGCACTTTGCTAGGCACCAAGGATACAGAGTGTCTGGGAGGCATCCGCGTCTGGAGCAGTTCCCATGCTGTGGGGAGACAAGGAAACAATTGGCCCAGCACCGGCCAGCAGAGAGTGGAAGTTGGCTTTCCTGATAGGTACAGGGCACAGGCAAATCCCAAGTCCTCTGGTCTTTTATGAGATGCACCTGAGACAAATTAGAAACTGAATAATTTTCTGACTGTTAAGAAAATCTTAATTAAAATAAAACACACTTATAATCCAATGTAGTAAACATTAATGGAACCACTAAGTTTGTCTGGTCGGGGGGACTCATAGGGAAGGTGGTCCTGGCAAATGAGTAGGAGCTTGTCCAGAGGAGAAGAGGGTTCGGAGAGGGAACCTCGGGGGAGGAAACAGGTTGCTTGACCAGGTCCAGACCCTTTTGCTGGGAGCCCGGGGGAAGGGAGAGAGATGAGGTCAAACCTGGAAAAAAAATCCTCCTTCATCCCTCTGTACAAATGTTACAGCCTCCCATTTCACCCAGGACCCTTTTATGTGCAGGGGCACGACAACGCTCAGCTCAGAACTAGCAAGTCTCCAGAAACTAGAAACTTATAAGACCTTACTGATGACTGGGCCTGGGAAAGCAAAAGCAAAACCAAAACCACTTTCTTCTAAATACCAACACATGTTATACTGTCCTCTGGTGGTTACATGTGAAATGACAGGCCCACAGGTCCCAAACAAAACGTTCTCTGATCTGTTTACTTAGTAATAAACATATTTATTGTACTTCATTTCATGTACTTACCATTCTCGGACTGGGCAAACGTCATCTCTTCCATGATGTTCTCCTATATTTCCATCCTTCTGCCTCAGTGGTTATTACTCATCCTCCCGTCTTTCACTTACTACTGACAAACTACTGTGTGCTGGCCTTTTGAACACCTGCCTTGCATTCAAGGCATCTGTATTTCCCTGTCTTCCCAGGCACACCATGGGCTTCTGGAAGGTAGAGAATCATATTTATTCCCTCTGTGTTGAATAGAGCGGGAAAACATTAATTAGAACAAAACCAAAGGCGGCCACTTGTGCCTTCAAAAGGGGTGTGTGTGGCACAATTCACAGAAAAGGGGACACACATTTCTATCCTGAGCTTTTTCCTTTGCTGAGCTTAGTGGGAGAGGAAGAAATTGTGATGAGTAGAGTTGATGCTACTGCTGCTGCTGCAGAGCCAGCTAACATCGACTGAGTGCTTAATAGACCCTTTTCTGCTCCTCGATTTATTCATCTGTTAAGTGGAAAGGGCAGTACTCATTGCACAGACAGCCATGCGAGGGTTAGCCAAGGCTCGGCATGTGATGTGTGGGGT
Organism: Tapirus indicus; assembly: GCA_031878705.1. Taxonomy (NCBI): domain Eukaryota; kingdom Metazoa; phylum Chordata; class Mammalia; order Perissodactyla; family Tapiridae; genus Tapirus; species Tapirus indicus. The sequence goes on along the minus strand of CM062935.1, from coordinate 8,644,961 downwards.
TAAGAGTGGTTGTGCTGTTGCCTAGAATGAGGTTGGCTTGTGGGAATACAATGTAACAATGACTGCCTCATTGGTTTGTTGTGAAGATTAAGTCTGACGGTGCCTGTAAAGTCCTGGAACATGGCCCGACATCGTGAGGATGCAATCAGCCCAGCCCAGTTTGGGGGGAAAAGAGAAAGCAAGAACTGTTCCAGATTAAGAGATTTTAGAGAGATATCAACCCACTGTAATGTGTGGCCCGTAGGTTTTGATTTGAACACCCTGACTATAAAAACACACTTTGAGATGTTTGGGGCTAATTGAATGCAGACTGCCTATTAGATGATACTGAGAAAGAGAAAAGCAGTCCCTGACACCCAGGGGCTGGCCTGGCTCTTGATCTATTTTTGTCTGTTGTTTGTGGCTACTGAAGTCTCTGCTCGGCTAGCTTTGTTGTCAGCTAATAATTCAGCTTAGTTATTTCCTGAAATGCCTGGGTCCAGTAAGTCTCCCCATCTATGCCAAAGGGTGGTCTGTGAGTGTTGGGGTGCGCCTTCAACACCCTTTCACAAGGGTGCAACTCTGCCTTAGCCTTCACTTCCTGCTTGCACTAGACCTCAAGGTCAGCCAGAGGTGGGTGCTTAGGGCCTTCCGGGTCTTTCCTGGCATGAGCACAGCCCTGCAGGTGTGTGGTCTTCTGGATTCCCAGCAGTGGGGCAGAACTTTTCAAAGCCATCTATGAACATCTCGTCCCCCTGCTTTTCCTTTTATTTGGTCAGCTCCCTGTTTTCCCCAACTGTTATCACCACCCCAGGCAGCTACCATGTTGAACAATTGCCACTGAATGTTTCCCACAAATGCCCCAGAAGAAACCCTCTTCCTGCTGGGAAGCTCTGAGTCAGGTCAAAGAAACACAAGCCCTGCAATGGAGTTTTCCAGCAAACTGTCAGATAGACTGAACAGTGATAGTGCTTAGAGAAGGGGCTTCAACCCCACTCTGCCTCCCTCCGGTGGCTTGTAGGCTGCTGGATTCCACTGTGATTTGGGGCTGTTGGTTTCCAAGCCTGCTGTGGAGCTGGAGAGGGAGGATGGGAACACAGCAAGTGAAATTGCCACATGGCTCACTGTTTGTTTTTTTTTTCTTTAACTGAGATTCAGCCATTTTTCTTAAACAAATGCTTCCCAGATCATTGCATTTATGCAGGAGTGGGTTTTTGGAAGTCCTTACTCTACCATCCCCACTGATGTCATCCTCCCAAGTAATTTTCTTTTAAATGGGCTTTTCTTTCTTTCTTTTTTTTTTGCTGGGAAAGATTTGCTCTGAACTAACATCTGCTGCCAATCTTAGTCCCCTCCTTTTTTTTCCTCCCTAAAGCCTCAGTACATAGTTGTATACTCTAGTTGTAGGTCCTTCTAGTTCTTCCACGTGAGCTGCCGCCACAGCATGGTAACTGCCAGACGAGTGGTGTGGTTCCGTGACCGGGAACTGAATCTGGGCCACCGAAGCGGAGCGTGTGCAACTTTAACCACTAGGTCATCAGAGCTGGCTCCCAAGTAATTTTTAGGAACAATTAATTCAAGTTATTTGCATTGTGCTGGTGCAATCACTCTTTTCTTCTCTCCTCAAATACTCAAATAGTCTGTAAGAAACTTGCATGTCTTAGGCAAGTAAGTTTCTTCGTACAAATCAAGAAAAAGGGTCTAGGGTCACATCTGGGGCAAGAATATATAAAACAGGGACAAGAGGAAAATGAAACTACTCTTCTCTATTTCTCTGCTGTGCCTCTTCTCCCAAATCCTTGGAGGAATTGCCATGGATATTGGGCTTAAAGTAATTTCAAAAGACTGAGAACAAGGAAGACACATGGGATATACCAAAAGAACATTTACTGAGTACATGCCGTGGCCAGGGGCTGGGCCACAGCATGAATAAGACACGGAGACTTCTCTTGAGTATTGCATAGTTTAGTGGAGAAATGAGGGTATATGATTAAGGTAGATGATGTACCTATGTGCTGTAACAGAGAAACCCTGAAACTTCAGTGGCTTAACACAACAAATGCTTCTGTCTCCCTCACCCCACTTTCTGAGGCAGGCTGTGGTGGCAGGACAGGGACCCAGGCTCCTTCCACCTTGTGGCTCCCTTCTTTTATGTGTCCTCAGAATCTTCTCCATTCAGCTTGGTGGATGGGAAAGGGAGTCAGGATTGCATGTGGGAGGTCACAGTGGGTCAACTCCAAAGTGGTGCACCTCATTTGCTCACATTCCCCAGGGCTGAACTCAACTTGAAGAGGAGAGCACGGGTATAGGTGCATACCCGCAGCCTCTGTCCCCTAAGTCAGGTCTGTGTGAGGCTGTGTTGGAAACTCAGACGGGCTAAGTGTCGTAGGAAAGATCATGGCAAGATCATGGGAGGTTCTGAGTGGGGAGGGATTTCTAATCGAGAGCCCTGGGGAAGTTTTCTGGAGCAACCATCCTCTCAGCTCAGCCTCAGTGGTCCAGCCTTACACTAGAGACAGGGGTAAACGTGGGTGGTGGGCCCTTCCAAGTTCAGCTTGAGTATTATCTCTCTAGGAGAGTCAAGAATCCTCCCCAGAGTTCTCATGGCGGCCAGGGCTCAGCAATACGAAAGCACAGTCAGTGATTCTTCTACTTGTGCATCAGGCCACCTCTCAGTTGCAAGGGACAGAAATAAAGTAGACAGGGGGTGGGCGAAATGGGTGAAGGGGTCTAAAGGTACAAACTTCCAGTTATAAAATAAATAAGTCATGAGGATGTAATGTACAGCGTGGTGACTATACTTAATAACACTGTGTTGTATATTTGAAAGTTGCCAAGAGAATAGATCTTAAAAGTTCTCATCACAAGAAAAAAAGTTTGTAACTGTGGGTGGTGATGGATGTCAACTAGACTTATTGCAGTCATCATTTCACAATATATTCAAATATCGAATCATTATGTTGTTCGCCTGAAACTAATATAATGTTATATGTCAATTATATCTCAAAAAATGTATATACTTAAAAGAACCCCAGGTCATTCCTATGACACTAATATTTGAGAAGCTCTTATCCAGAGCATTTTGGGCATGGTATCTGTCTGCTTTTTTTCCTACTGCCATAGTCACAGAAAGTATAAACAAATCAAGTATAGGTGAATTAAAAAAAAAAAGAAATAAAGTAGCTTAAGCAAAGAGGGGATTAATCATGCTGATAAATTGTATCAGATTAGGTTGAATCAGTCAGGATACAATCAGGAGAGGAAAAAACCCAGCGCAGGGAACAGGGCAAGTTTGATATAAAGAAGTCTTCATGGTAACAAGGGATTGGAGTAATGAGGGATTGCTGTGAGGAAAGTAGGAGAACCCTAAAGGATATACCATCACCCCTTGGGCTGAGATAGGGTGCCAAGGAAGATCCCCTCCCAGGGCTGAGTTCTGGACTGTGTTGGACATGGTATGGCTGTGGCTCGTGGAATGGCAGAGAAGTCGCTGTGTTGCCATGCCAGCAGAACTTACTGGAAATGTGCTCTCTGGAACTTGTGAGAAATCTGCTTTCTATGGGGTCAAGGAAAGCTGTTCACAGGGAGGTATCTCAATGGGCACTCTGCTGCACTCTACCTGAGGGGGCTGCCAGCAGGGGGCTGCTGGCTGCTGTGCTCCTTAGGAGCTGGGCGCTGAGGAAGTCACCAGTGCTCCTGGAGCTGGGTGGGGGAGAGCGGTGTGGTCCCAGGAGCCTGCCTAATGTGCACTGGAACCAGGAAAAAAGTCTCCTCCTTCGGTAGTGTCTCTCCAGCGCCCTCTACTGACAAAAGTTAGTGGTATGCCACTTGGCAAAGGAAAAATATTTAAAGGATCCCTGTCCATTTCCGCAGAGCAGGTAATGAAGACTGAATTTGGAGCTGAGAGGCAATAGATGGATAACTGGCACAGTGGCCAATGGGGATTTTCAGCCTTCAGGTAAGGCTGGATCCAGGAGTAGTCCAAGAGACAACAAATAAACTCTCTTTTCATCTCTTTGTTCTGCTTGTCTCTTGATTTCACTTCCAGGTTCTTTCCACAGGTCAGGTGAGGCAGCTTTTGGCAGCCCTGGGCTCATGGCCTCCCAGGAGGAGGGCTCTTCTATCTGCATGTCAATCCCAGGGAAGACAGACTGGCCCTGTTGGGCTGGACTCCATCTCTGAGCCAACAGCTGAGGCTTTGTCAGCCTGGTTCACATGACCACCCTGTTCTTCACCATGATGAGCCCACCAGGGCCATGTGAGAAGAGGAAGAGGCCCCAAGGAGCCAGTGACATGACGTAACCAGTCCAACACTATACCCCCGATTCTCGGTAACCTCACTCTACCCACAGCTTCCCCCATTTCAGTTACCCATGCCACCATTGAGTTGTTCAAACTGCGGAGTCCTCTTGATTCCTTTAGCTCTCACACTCCACGTCTAACCCAGCAGGGAGTCCTGCTGGCTCTGCATCCGCTGCCACTCTCCTCCTACCCACCACCACCTTCCACTTAGATGCCTGTGTCAGCCCTAACCAGCTCCTGCCTCAGCCTCTGCCCTCCCTTGTCTATTCTCAACAGAGTAGTTAAAGGTTTCCTGTAAAGTGTTGTCAGACATGTCACTGCTCTGCTGTGCACACCCCAAAGGCTCCCTTGATTCTACTTGGAGCCAGCGCCAGAGCCCTAATAGTTACCAGGTCCTACTAACATGGCTTTTCCTTCTCCTGTCTCCCGTCCTCTCTGGCCACACTGGACTCCTCGCTATTTCTCAAAGCTGCTGGCCACTCCTTCCTCCCCAGGGCCTTTGCACCAGCTGTTTCATTTGTCAGAAACACTCCTTCCCTGATCCTTCCTCGAATGCCACTCCTCAGTGGGGCCACCCTGACCATCCCGTGTAAAATTGCAACACTTCTTGGTGCCCTACCCCCCTAACTCTGTTCTATTTTCCCCACAGCAGTTATCCAAGAATCTGAAATAATTCACGTATTTACTATTTTTTTGAGCAACGTTGCTCCCACCAGACTATTAGCTCCACAGGGCATGGATTTTTGTCTGTTTGGTTCCTTGCTCTATCTCCAGAATGTAGAATGGGACCAGACACATAGTGCCCCTCAGTAAATATTTGTTGGATGGGGGGCCAGCCTGGTGGCGCAGTGGGTTAGTTTGCGCCTTGGTGGCCCGGGGTTTGCAGGTTCGGATCCCGGGTGCCGTGGTTGCACTGCTTGTCAGCCATGCCGTGGCGGCGTCCTATGTAAAGTAGAGGAAGATGGGCACAGATGTTAGCCCAGGGCCAGTCTTTCTCAGCGAAAACGAGGAGGATTGGCAACAGATGTTAGCTCAGGGCTGGTCTTCCTCACACACTCACACACATACAATTGTTGGATGAATGAATGGATGAGAATAAGGAGATGAGAATGGGCGCTGGGCGGACCAGTGTCGTCCCACCCACCACAGTGCGTCCTGGCCCCCCCCGGACTCTGCCCCTCGACAGCAAAAACATGTCCCATCATCACTTATTTTTCGGGGGCCAGAAGATTTTGCAGGTGTAATGGGCAGGAGATCAAGGATGTCTCCTTTGAGGAAGAGGCTTATAACAGGTTCTTGGCGCAGAAGGAGAAGGAAAGGGACTTGACTCCAGTTCAGTGGATGGTCACCAAACACCTGCTGGGGCAGGCGCCGTGTTTGGTCCTCCCTTGTCCTCATCATCTCCTGTCTACCCTTTGCGCAGAGGACCTCTGACCCCAGCTCTGTCCTTATATGTGTTCTCGGGACATTACAGAGTCAGTTCAATAACTCATATTAAAATGATTAATTCAGTACGAGCGTGTGTCAGGGAGCCAGAGACTGGGATTCAAGGATGAACAGGGCAGACCGTCCCTGTTCTCATGGACTTGCAGTTTAGTAGGGACTGGGCTTAGGATGCCTTGTAGGTTCTAAGTTGTGTAGCAGTCAGAGAAGGCTTCCTGGAGGAAGTGTCATCTAAGCTGGGTCCTAAAGAATGAGTGGAAGTTAATAAGAGAAGAGGTGGAGCATGAGAGGATAGGCATTCTAGGCAGAAGGAACAGAAGATGCAAAAGGCTGAAGGTAAGAGAGAAATAAAAGATACATAACCCCCATTTCTTTGCTTAAAATCCTTCAGTGACTCCTTATGTCCTCACAATTTGGTTCAACTTCCTGAACCTGTTCCCGGGGGCAGCTCACTTCCAGGAGGAAGAAAGGAGGGAACTGAAGTATGGATATCCAGCTGTTTCCCTGTAGTTGACCAGCTAGGAAGTCCTTCCACCCCCGCCCCCCACTCCACTGGCGGAGAGATGAGATGAGCGCTTAGGAAAAGTCTCTCCTCCTGGAAGTCCCCTCCATGCCTTCCTGCTACCATCTTTTCTATCCCCCATCTCCTGTGGGGGCTGGCTTGAACAAAGGCACACACATACTCCTCCCAAACAACCATTTCAGGGACATGGGGTCCAGATCCAAATTGAGACATAACCTCTGGAGATGCAGTGGTTCTCACGATGAAGACAACCGCTGACATAACTTGGTGAAGGAGTTTGCCTCCTCGTCCTCAGTCTGTTCCAGAATAGGGTGTTTGTCCTACCTTCGCACAGGCATCTTTATCATTATTGCTTTTAGTAGTATTATTTCTGTTATCATTTGGTGGCAGTCCACTACTGAGAGTACCATCAGGATGCCGTCTTTAGAGAAACCACAACAAAATCTCTTACAGTTTTAAAATGGCAGCTTTCCACCCTCTCCTTATCTCTTCCTCCCTCCCTGCTCCCTCCCTTCCTCCCTTTCTTTCCTTTTTTTAATATGGATAATTCCCAAATCTGTATGAGAGCAGAGAGAAAGCTATAATGATCTCCCATGTACCCATCAATCAGCTGCTACAATTATCACAGTTTTGTCATTCTCATTTATTTATACTCCAACCCCCTTTGTTTTCTTCACCCCATGCTGGGATCTTTTAAAGCAAATCCCAGACATCAAATTATTTCATCTATAAATGCTTCAGTATGTACAACAGATAAGGTCTTTAAAAAATATAACCACAATAGCATCATCACTTCTAAAAATTAAAAATAATTCCTTAGTATCATCAAATACACAGAGAGGTTTCAAATTTTCCAGACTGACTAGAAAAAATCTGTTTACAATTGCTTTTTTTGAATCAGTCCATCTATTGTATTTGTTTGATGTGTTTCTAAGCTTCATTTAATCTTGGATAATTCCTCTCTCTCACTCTTTTGCTCTCTTACTCTTTCCAGTTTCTTATTAAAGAAAACAGGTCATTTATCTTCTAGATTTTTCCATGTTCTAGATTTGATAGGTTGTATCCTACTATATTCCTTTATCTTTCATATTTCTTATGAAGTGGTAATTAGATCTGGAGGTTTGATCAGATTCACATTTAACATTTTGGCAAGATAAAATGACATTTTTTTCCACTTCAGCCCATCAAGCTTTTACAGAATGCACAGCATTACCAGCGTAATCCAGAAAGAGCCAGTCGGGTGGATGCTGTTGTATTTATTATGAAGATGGGTTTTGCATGAGCAGGGGCCAAGGGCTCTACCAGGCCAGGTAATGCAGGGCAAGTCCAGTGCTGGCAGAGCTGCCTGCACGGAGTGGGCAGAATCATCCATGTCTTCTCGTCGGACCTGTCTGTTCATGGTCTCCTGCAGACTGATTGCACTGGGGAAACAGAGGCAGCTTAGAAACCAGCATCCACACTCCCAGCGATAACCAGGCCTTTGAATGATGACATTTGCTCCAGAAGATCTTCTTGATGAGAAGAAAGATATTACACAGACTGAGGAGTGTGGTTCCTCGTCATTTGAAAGTTTTCCTGGGCCTTAGCTTGAGTTCCTCCCAAACGCAGACCCTGAGCCTGAGATGTGTCCATGTAGTTTACTTAGGAAAAGGATCCTAAGGACCAGAATGGGGAACTGAGAAGAGTGAAACAGGGATGCAGGGAAACCAAAGCAAATGAGGACTTGAGCTGGTTAATGCTGTGGGCACCTGGAGCTCAATTTTACTGAAGACCCTCAGAAGAACTGTGTAGAATGCATTTTGGAATTTTCTGCCTGAGGGATGAGAATGGGAGTATTTATCCATTAACTACCACCTCCCATTCATGAAGGGTTGACACAGGGTGTAAATACATCTTCCAGGTTTGCACATGCATTGGGGTGGCTGAGAAAGTCCTCAGATGTGTCCACGAGATGTTGACAAAGAAAATGAGGGTTGTATGGTACAACTGAGGCAAGATGTACCTGTACCTGTACACAGATGTACCTGTGTGATGCTGCTGGCTACAGAGAGATCTGGTGTTAAAAGGTGGGTCAAGAGAATATGGTGGGTGTGTTGGGGGTCCCCAAGGCCACCCTCGAGTTTGATGATTCACTAGAACTCAGAAAAGATGTTATAGTCACTGTTATGGTTTATTACAGTGAAAGGACACAGATTAGAATCAGCAGAGGGAAAAGGCTTCTAGGGCAGAGACCAGGAGAAACCACACACGAGCTTCTGGTTGTCTTCTTCCAGTGGAGGCCCGTGGACAGTGGGCTGACAATGTGTGACGTGTGACAGCACATGTGAACTATTGCAAACAGGGCAAGCTCACTGGGCCTTGGTGTCTGGGGTCTTGATTGGGGGTCAGCCACATAGGTGTGGAGCACCTGCATGGCTGACCTGAACTACCCAGTCTCCAGCCTCCTTGTGCTAACTGGGCTCTGCCTGCTCCCAGATCTTCCTGGGCATTGTTCAGGTTTTACAGTATTTTCCTGCTGGGCTGCAAGGCGAAAGCAAAGTAGAGAAGAGAGAGAGCACAGTGCCAGTGAGAAGCCACTAGGCTGAGAGCTGCGGGGCCACCGGTCCCCAGAGCTGTCCCTTCTCTTCCAACTACTCCTCTTCAGCTGCCTCAAAATCCACGAGGTTTGAAGCTAGGAGGCGTATTCACTTCCCCCTTTTCCTGTCTCTCTTCTCCAATGAGTCGCCAAGGCTCGTATTTTACCTCCAAAATGCCTCCCAAGTGTTTCTCCTCCTCTCCATCTTCTGGATCAGGCCTTGGGGACATCCTCTAGCTGGATCTCCTGCCACTAATCTCTCTCTTCCCCCAAGCCATCTTTCCTGTGGTCCCCAGGGAATCATTCTAAAACAAAGATGAGAGTATGGCTCCTTCTTAAAATGGCAGTTGCTTTCTATTGCTACCAACTAACTTCAAGTACTTAAGACGTCCTCAGGGCCCACAGAGACATGGCCTTAACCTATTTCTGTAGCCCCAGGCTCATTTCACTCTCAAGCTTCAGCTGGAGCAAGCTGCCCTGTGCCTAAGGCCCATTCCTTACATTGGCTGCTCTGCCTTCCCTGCCCACCCACCTTCTGCGAAGCCTGGTTCAAAGAGTAGGAGGTTCCCCTGACGGCTCAGCGTCAAACCAGTTTCCTCCTGGGTGTCCTTGCAGAATGCTGATTTCCTTTCTCTTTAGTACTGACTTTGTACTTAAAAAAAAAAAAAAAAAACACAAGGACGTTGTTTGTATGGTTGTTCCCCTCACCAGGGGGACTGTGTGTGGTGGGTGGGTGGTTTGCAGAGAGCAGTTTGGGCTCAGCTTTGGGTGTGACTCTTGGCTCTGCCACCTAAGCCCTCTGTGACCCTCCTCTAGTGCTTCATCCTTATCTAGGCTGCAGTGACCTTATTGGGAAGTGGGGGAATGACCCCTGTGATAAGGATTCATTTCTGTGTTTCCATGAGGCCATGGGCTCTTCAGAGCAGAGACTGGGGCCAATGAAACTCCAGGAGCTTATTTATTCCCACAGAACCAGCCCTTCTAATAAATGCCAGATAGGAAGGGACCTAGAGAATCTGATTAATCCATGGTGGGGACCATGGCATTGGCTGCATTGCTTCGGTCCCTGCTGCCAGTGGGTCCCACACAGTCTGGCACATCCTTGCCCACGTCTGCAATAACCTCTTTGTGGATCCAGATCCCTGTGGGGGCACAGAGGTTTCACGAGGTAGATGACCCAGTCTCTCCAGCTCTGAGCTCCCCGAGCACGTTCTTCCATGGGCTCCCTAACTTGCCTTTGCACATTCTCTCAGTGTTCTTAAAGACTCCCTCCCAGCCAGAGTGGGGACCTCTAGCCTCTTCAGACACATCTCAGCACCAGCTTGCTCAGTCCAGGACCTTCCCTGGACCTGGGGTTGAACCAAGTTGCCCCAGCATTCCTTCACGTTCTGATCCTACGTGGTTCTCTTGATGGCCTTTCATGCCAGCAGATCCCTCCATGGCCACCTCAGTCTATCAGAGAAGTTCCAATGACATTGAATCTCCAAAAGGAAGGTGTGGGAATTTCTGGTCCCTTTTCTCCCAGGAGGCCCCTTTGTCCCTAGACCAATGTATAGCTTTCCTCCCAGCCTGTCTACAGAAGAGGGGCACTTGGAGGGACAACCTTTTGGCGCTCTTAGATCTTTCCTGCAGGGACACATTTCCATTACAAAGAGGGGCCACAAATGACCACTTACAGAATGACCATTTGCTTCCAGCTGGGCCTGATTCCATCTAGACCATGAATCAAGGTAACTTTTCCAGCCTCTCTTTCTCCAAGATCTACAGCAGGGCTTCTCAAACCTTAAAGTGTCTGGGAACTGTCTGGGGATCTTGTTAAAATGCAGATTCTGATTCAGTGGGTCTGGGCAGGGGCCGGATCTTGCATTTCTACCTCCTGGGTAATATCTTTGCTGCCTGTCCCTAGACCAAACTTTGAAAGCTAGGGTCTGGCTACACAACCAGGCATCTGGCCAAATCTGCATCCCCAATACTTAGTATTTGTCACCTGGTAGACAGTGGGTGATGGGTAAACTTTCACTGGATGGATTAAAGAATTAATGCATCCTAACTGTAATGTTGACACTACAAGCCAATGACTGAACTCTTAGTATCTGTCAGGCACTGTGACTTAGATTAACTCTAACCAGCACTGTGTAAGGGACTTATAATCATCATTCCCATTTGGCAGATGAGAAAACCAAGGCTCAGAGAGGCAGAGCGATTGTCCTGAGGATGAAGCCAGCATGTGAACTCACAGCCTGGGCCCTGAACGTATGTGGTGTCCAGACTCTGTATGGAATGGTACAGGTTATGCTTCTGTATCCCTTGCCAACTTCTAGGAGCTTTTTTGGATATGTTGTGGGTGCTTGATAATTTCCCTTATTTCACTGCTGAATTGCACTTATCTTTAAGTCAATGACATAGTTCCCTAAAGTAGAAAGAGTTATCCTTTTGCTCTAAAGCATAGATTTCCAAGTGATCTGGAGGGAAAGATCCTCGAGATCAGGGACCCTTAGTTGGGTGCCTGGAGGAGCATCACGGAGTCTGGAAAATCTCTCGACTGAAATCGTGCGCAGCACGTTGCTGCATATTTTCTGGGAAAGTGAATGCACAGATTTCACCAGACTCTCAGGGTTTGTGACCTCAGAAAAGCCAAGAACAACTGCTTTAGACAATTAAAACTGTCTCTATCAAGGGTTATCCTGATGGATATCATGTACTCTTCAGAATTACCAAAGAGAGGAAATAATTTTGAACATGTGGCAAAAAAGGGGCAGAATTGCTAAAGATTTGGTGACCTGGTCAGGAACCGTTGAGTATCCCGGGCACTGTGGCGTCTCTCCTCTACTCTCTGTCAGATCCTGCTCGAATCCTGCGTGTCACAGGTCTCTTCCCCCGAGACAGGGATCGTGTCCTCTCCATTATCGATTCTATGACATGTGTCTCAGCGTCTGGCACACAGCAGGACTAGGAAGATGTTAGTGGAATTGTTAGGCCTGGGCAGCAATGGGCCTTTCTCTAGAATTCGATTTCCCACCTAAAATGAGGTCAATCTCTAGTGCATTCTGAGTCCGTGATGATGGGGAGAAGTTGTCATCTTTTAGTTCGCCACTAGGCTGCGCTGTTGGTCTGCAGTCGGGTCCCTCCGTTGTCTCCACCTGCTCTGTGAAGATGCGTTATTCAAAAGGATGATTGCCGCCAACGGTTAGACTTACAATGTATAGTGTCACATAAAAATGATCAATAATGAATGGGATGGGGCAGGTGATTAGCTGCATCCCAACTCCGTGGTACCTGCTTTTGCGTGGATGGTACCTGCAGGTCGCCGCCTTGCCTACGCGCTGCAAGGTTCACAGATTCATTGTGAAAACCCACAGGTTCCTGCCAACCATTTCAAAGGGATATGCCTTCCTCGCTCCATATGCTCGTCATGAGGCGGATGGAAAATGATCCCTCCAGCGCAAGCTGCACCTATTTCCAGTCTCAATTTTCGTTTGGCGACGTTAGATTGTATAACTTACAAGAGTCTCCCCGGAGGGATGTGGAGGAAGTTTGAAGCGTGTGGGCAGCAGTGGGAGGCAGAACCAGGCTGCCCCGGCCAGGCTGGGAAGTAGATGAATGTCTCCTCCAGGCCGCTCTTTCCTCCTTCCTCGAGCATCCCTCCTTCCCCGCTGCGGTCCCGCCATCCTGCCTGGACAGAGCCTGCCTGCCCGGGTCCCTTGCTCTAAACTGCTGCCTCTAGGCGGCAGCACGGCATAATGGGAAGCACTCTGGAGCCTGGGTCAGGGCACTGGGGTTCTAGCTAGGGCTGGTTTTGTCTGGATCTTCCGCTGTGGGATTTTGGGCAAGTCGCTCCCGGTCCCACGACCTCCGTTTTCTCCTCTGTAAAATGAAGATCTTGTTACCTGCTCTATAAGAGTGTGAAGGCTCTTCATTTACTGTGATATGCTCTTTCAGTGGGAGGCATTTAGAGGATTAGGGAAACCCAGGTTCTGGGTCTTCATTTGCTATGTGGTCTTGGGCAAATCTCTTACCCTTTCTGGGCTTGTAATTGCTAAACTGTAAAAGATAAGGTTGAACAGGTGATGCTTAAAGTCCTTTCCATTCTGCACTTCAACCTGTTATAAAATATAAGTATCCTGTGTTCTACACCTTTGCAGCTTTGACCTGGAAAATAATCAGGTAATCTAAAGAATTATGGAAGCAAATATATGAATGGGCAGTTATGGTGACCTGGATTATTCCTCTCCCATAATTCATCTTTTACCAGGGGATGAAAATGTCCGTGATACCTTCTTTTCCTGGTCTGCTGGTCTTACTATTGCGTCTCAGAGACCACCTCCTTCATCTTCCAAGCTTTCTCTAATGTCCCCAGGTAGTGTCAAATCTTTTTGACTCTGTGCTTGCTCTTTGCACTTCAAAACACAAAAATTAGGTTGTTTGCGTGTTTGTCTTTGAATTGAGTCTTATTTTTTTCTCCTGATCGTATTGTTCTTATGGCATGTCATAGATAAAACTTATTTCATATTGTGATTATGTATGCATGCGTGTTTCACTTTCTATCTATAAAGCAGATATCTGCAATGGGGCTGCCAATAATTTCTCAGTGCTCAATAGCTAAGACAGTGCCTGGCACAGGACAATCAGTTGAAAAGAGATTTTTAGGTGAATGAACGAGTAAAGAGGGTAGATGGGAGAGAGAATTGATAATGAGTGAATGAATGAGACATCTCTACTAATGGGGTTTCAGGCTCCGTGGCAGCACTGTGGATAAGGACAGATTTTTGAGGAATCCTGTGGTGCATCGGGCTGCCTCCCCTACGAACACCCATGAAAATAATCCTTTTTATGCTGCCTGAACAATTGATGTCAAGGTCATACATTTGCAGTCCCAAGCTCAGTCCTTTTTTTTTTTTTTTTGTATTGTGTGTGTTCAAGTATAGACTTCATGTTCTCTTTTATTTTCCTTGAAGGTTAAACTTTTGCTTTTTTTTCATCTACAAAGATGTTTTAAAATCCCATCTTGAAGCTTTAAAGATTTTTCTCCCAGCAGCTAGATATAGATATATAAAATCCACCCACCTTACAAATGAAAATGATTGATACACATCAAAAAAGTTATCTGCAACGGATAATAAAACCCAGCTCGAGTCTCTCTTTAAAAGCTCACTCCAGGAATTTAACTGAACAGGCAGGTATCTTACAGACTCGACGGTGGGGAGTTTAGGAATGGGAAGAGTGGGTGGTGGGAAGGGACACTCCCAGTGATGTAGGAGACATCCTAGGCACTTTATATAGAGATGTCACTTAATCCTCCCCACTGCAGGGCGATCAGCACCAGCCTAAGTTTTGCAGGGGAGAGAATTCGAGACTCTGACATGTTCACCAACTTGTCCAAAGTCGCACATGCCAGCTGGTGAAACTGGCTTTCAAACAGGTTTCTGAACATGCAGACGGTCCCTCCTCCAGTATCACTGCACCATCATAGGACTCTGAACAGAGACATTGGCAGGACTGCAACTTTATGCAAAAATTGAGTGCCTCTGGGTTGCAGGCCTCTTTGATCCCCCACTGCCCCAGGCTGAGACCTGGTGTGCCTGGGTCATCCACAGAGGTTAAGAGTGAGGGCTGGGAAGTCAGGCAGACATGGGTTCAAATCCCAGATCCTCCCCTTATTAGCTGTATGGCTTTGGACAAGTTGCTTAACTAATTTTTGGATTCCTCTTCTGTAAAATGGGGATTATAATGTTGCCTGCTTCATAGGACTATTTTGAAGGTTAAGTGAAATAATAAATATAAAGTCCTTAGAAATGTGCTGGGCATAGTTGGTGCTCAGTAAATGTTAACAGGATAAGATATTGAGAAATTAATGGTGTTTTAACCTTTCCCCCTTTGCTTTGTGGTGGACTCCTCCCACCCCCACCTCTAGCCCAAGAGAAAGTCCTCCCCTTCCTCAAGGTACTTTATTTCAGTCTTTGGGAGATGTCTTAATAAGTGTTTAAATCTATAATGACTGTTAATGTGAACAGCATCTCTTAGAGTTAACACAGTGGACAACCTCTACAACAGTTCCTCTTGGCCCCAGATCTTTTTATAAAAAAAAAGAAAAATAAGTATTTTCCTTTTCCTAAGAGGAAGGGGAGGACTTCACGTCTTTGAAGGATGGACCTCCATTGCCCCAGCGTGGAACCGACCTGTGGATGAAAGTTTCCTGGTGGGGGTGGGGCTGGAGGCTAGTTCTCCAGAGGCGAAAAGGGCAGGGGCACAATCCCAGAGAAAAATAAGTGAAATTCCTGAGCCACCGAGAAGAGCTGGGAGGGATGCCACAGAAGCAGGACCCCGAGCCAGGAAATAGCGGGAGGATGCTGAGACTTGGGTTCCCTTGTTTTCTGGCCACGGCTGATGTCTCTGTGGCAAAGGTCCCCAGGGCGCAGAAGGAATGGTGGTCACCAGCAAAACCTTTCCCTTTAAATGGACCTCACAGGGCTTGACAAGGAGGACCAGGAGCTGCCGCCACGGCAGTGGAAGGTCAGAGACCCTTTTCCATGTTTTTGACTGTAAAAGCCTCACATGAGATGTATTATGACGTAGCAGTTAAGAATGTGGGATTTAGAGGCACAAGTCTCTCTCCATCCCTGTCTAGTTGTATGATCTTGGGCAAGTTGCTCAGTTTCCTCGTCAATAACATGGAGACGCTGACAGTATCTAACTGAAAATGTTGTGGTAAGGATTAAATGAGTTAATATGTATAAAGTGCTTAGAACAGCATGTGGCATATAGTAAGTGCTCAATAAAATGTTAACTATTTGTATCATTTTAGAATCTCAAGGGAAATTCCCTTCCCAAATAGCTTGAGAATGGGCTTACTGCCAATCTTGGCTGACAAGGCTGAGGTGGATTTAATTTGATTTAACAATATACAGAACTATGACATTTCTTGGACCGGAGTGTTAGAGAAGCAATTCTTCTGTGTTGTAGCTCTCATCATTACTCTTGGTGTGGGTGGCATTTCGACAGGCCCAGGACCCCAGCCCGTGTCTTGACTCAGTCACTGTCGTGGGGCACCCTACAACTTAGTGTCCTCTCCTTCCCTCCCATCCCAACTGTTTCAGGGTACAGTCCCTTCAGCTTCTGTCTCTCCCTTCCCTGCTGCCCTGCAAAGTGGGTCTGTAGGTTCTTTATATGTTACAGGTTTTACTCCTCATCTTTGTGGGAAAGAGTCAGAGAGAAAAGAAATCACAAAGTTCCCAGAGTCTCACAAAGTCATCGCAGCTATTTTCTTGGTTTGTGGCTCCTAATTCCCTTTCTGAGCTGTTCAGAAACCCTGTCAGTTTCTGCTTCTCTTCCTGACTCCTGAATACAGGGCTCAGCAAACCTCCCCTTTCTGTCCTCAGACACCTCTGTCTCCTGAACTCCCCTGCAGATCCAAGAAGGCTCCTCCAGAGATGTCTAGCTGTACAGCACAGAGCCTGAGACAAAAAGCTTCCACACTCAGGCTTTGTGTGAGGGGCAACCCCAGGGCAGCAAGAGTGAGCATGAAGGGAAGTAAGACAGACGGGGAGAGAGAACGAAGTCAAGGGTGTACTGCTGAGGTGGCCACAGCATCAAGAGAACACATCTGGTTGATTGGTTATGAAGGACACCTTTAGTGCACCACACCTCAGAACAATCTAGCATGGGGAAGAAGGGGCAGGATGTGTCTGCTGGCTCCTTCTCATCTCCTGTCTCATTGGTCAGTTGGCTCCAGGAGGGTCAACTCTCCTGCACTTTCTGGCTGTGGTATGCAGCCCTGGCTGATGGATAAGACAGATCCCATGTCTCACTGCACAGCACTCCACCTGAGTCTAGAAGGGGTGGGGAGCCAGAGCCTGGGTCCGTTCTGGTTGAATCTGAGTGCTGGAGCTGCTTTGGCTTGATGGAGGCTGTGCTGGATTGAGCCCTCACTGCAGGGAGGCTGGACAGTTGCTGGTGTTAGGAGACAGGCAGTGAGGGAAGCGGCTGGGGCTCTCCTTGGAGTAAGCGGCCACGTTGTCTCCTGGGGGAGGCGGGTAGGTGGTGCTGATGTGGATCGGTGGGGGGCTGTCCTGTCCTCTCTGTAGTGACTCAAGGACCTACTCAAACTTCCTCTTGTGCCATCACCTTCTTAACCTGTGGCTTCCAAGGTCTCTGTTCACAACAGGGAAACAAGGGATGGACGAAACACTCGGACCAACACATACAACGTGATGACACTGCAGATGATCTCCAACCCTGAGTTAAGTGGTGTGCTGCATTTTCCCATCCTTAGAAGTTGTTTCATTTATTTTGTTTTCTAAGGATCCATTACTTACTTTTTTTCAAGGGACCTAACGTCACAAATGCCCTAAGTCCATTTGGTTTCCTGGAGCCCTCCCTCCAGCAGCACCCTGGCTCTCCCCATCTGGAGGGGATTCTCTGGGCCTGGATGCTGCTCCATTTAGATCTTCCCTTTGCCCCTGTTAGATGTCCCATCTTCTTCTAGATCTACTTTCTTGCATGGCTGAAGCACAACCTCCAGTATCTCCCAAGAAAGGATGCGTAGAAGTTAACTTTTTGACTCTGCAAATAACTGTAAATGTCTTCATTTTGCTCCTTCAGTTGGCAATAGTCTGATGGTGTTCAGATTCTGGTTCCTTTGTGTGGGACCTTGTTTTTCTTTCTATCTGGAAGTAGGTAGGATCTCATAATGATGTGTCTTGGTGTGGGTCTTCTTTCCGTTACTGTCCTGAGCATTTATGGCCCTTTTCCTTCTGAAGATTCAAAAGTTATGAGACGATGAGGGATGAAGCCTGTCCCCTCCTGACCCTGTCTCTGGCCATGCACTTTCTCTTCCTAGAGGCATTGTTGTTACCAGTTACTTGGGTATCTTCTGGAGGTGGGCTGTGATTGACTGGCAGCCTTATACTCTGACACTACATTCACATTATTAACATTTCCTCCGTCCACTCACAGGTCTTTGAAAACATCCTTTTAATAGCATCACAGTATTCTAATACCTGGATATACTGCAAAATTGATTTAATCAATTCACTCTTGTGAATTTTTAAGCTGTGTCTACCTTTTTGGGGGGGCGGTGGGAGGAAGACCAGCCCTGAGCTAACATCCGTTGCCAATCCTCCTCTTTTTGCTGAGGAAGATTGGCCCTGGGCTGACATCCGTGCCCATCTTCCTCTGCTTTATATGGGATGGTGTCACAGCATGGCTGACAAGCAGTGCGTCGGCAGGCGCCCGGGATCCGAACCCACGAACTCTGGGCTGCCAAGCGCGAACTAAACTGCTTCGCCACCAGTGTCTACTTTTTATACTGTAAATGGTGATGTAATAAGCGTGTCTATAAATCTTTGTGTACATCTCAAATTATTTCCTTATATTCTGTTTCCCAAAGTGTGTTCACAGGCAGGATCTTAATTTTGGGTTAGAGTGGACACAGTCTCTTGTGGTTTCATGTTCTTTTCTCCCCATGGATGGTTGAGGATGGGACCCCATTTTACCAGTAAGGAAGTGCGAATGCCAGGGAACATTTGGTGATCCTTTGCCCACATGTAGAGTGCAGAAATTCCCTTCCTGCAAATCACTTTTTGCTAAAAAGAGGCTTTCTCACTCATGGCAGATGACATCATCTCCAGGCCCAGCTGTCCACAGAAACTCAAAGCTGTGAGCTTGGGAAGTCACGATTTCCCAATCCCTCTTTGAGCTTCTAAAGCAACAACAATGAAAAAAATTCCACACCTTTTTCTTCTTCTCCACAAGTTCTGAACGCTTGGAGAGTTTAGATGCTTTCAGAATTCTGCTCTCAGCGAGGTCTGATGCACACAGGATAAGCATCACCTTATGTTGGTTGGATGGTTTCCCTCTTTAAAGTGTTTTTATATCTGGAAACACACCTGATGCCCCATCCACCTCCGCAAGGTTTCAGAGCACAGCTTGCTGTTCTTCCTGATGATGAAATGGCCTCACAGGGGTCAAGGTCACACAGAAATTTCAGGGCAGGTCTGGGTCTTGATTCCTAACCTTCCAAGCCAACCTAGAGCAGATTCCACAAGGCAACATAACTGGGGCGTTTTCAGAAAACAGAAAGAATCATCAGAGAATCAGAAAGACAGAGATACTCGTGAAAAGATTTATGAGCTCTGGAGTCAGGAGGACATGGTATGAATCCTGGCAAATCTCTTCTCCTCTCTGAGTCTCGAGTTCCTCTTCTGCAAAGTGGGAATAATGTTACCTACCTCCCAGTGTTGTTATGAGCATTAAAACACGTACATGAAAACATCAACCACAGTGCCAGTTGCACAGCAAGTTTCTGAGTATGTGAATAGGATTGTTGTATGAGTGACTTTGAATGCAAGCAAAAAGAATGGCGTCAAAGTCTTTAGGATCATGGACTGTCACAGTTAGAACGGACATCCAAAACACACTCCAGACCCAGGGAAGGGGAGAGACCCCTTAGGGGCAGAGCTGGGATTAGGACCCAGAGTCCATCCTTCTGCCCATTGTTCTTTTTGCCACTCCACTCAGCCCAACAAGGTCCCCCATGACCTAACTGTGGCCAAATCCAGTAGACATGCTGTCCTTCTCTTTCTTGATTCTCTGCAGCCTTTGACCCTCATGCCCATAGCTATCTTCTCGTCATGCTTTCTTCTTTTGGCTTCTGTGACTCTGCACGCTTTTGGTTTTCTTCCTCCACTCTAGTTGCTCAAGCCAATCTCCCTTTGTCATCCTGAAATGTTGCTGTCTTCAGGGTTACCCGAGTCCCCTGTAAGCCTCTGCTCTTCTCATCCCAGGTCCTTGCCCTGGCTGATCCCATCCACATTCATGGCTCTATGGCTTTTGCATATGCTGGTCTCTCAGCCTGGAATGCCTTTACTCCAGCCCTTCCCATGGCTGGGTCCTCCCTTCAAGTCTCAACTTAACAGTCACCTCCCTGGGAGGCCTTCCATGACCCCTATCAAAAGGAGGCTCTGCCTCGTCATTTTGTTTGTTTCCTCTGTAGTGCTTTGCACGATCTGAGTGTGTTGATTTATGGCCACACTCCTGTTTGTTGCCTCCCCTGCTAGAGTGTAAACTTGGAATCACAGAGGTCTTCTCTGTCCATTTACCAGGGCCTAGCAGAGTCCATGGTCACGGTCCAGATTCCAGCCCTGGGTGAGCTGCCCCAACCTCAAATCTGATTATCCTCCTGGTCTTATCTCAGGGAGTGGCATCGTCTGCCAAGTTGCCTAAGTCAGAACAAGGGAGCACTTTTCAGCTCTTGATCCCAATCATTCGCCAATCTTGATCATCCTAGCAGTGTCCCCAGCTGGGGGAGGCAGTACCGCCAGCTGGGAGTGTTTGGAAGTGTGGAAGGCCTTTTATTGGTTGTCACAAGAACTGGGGAGTGAAACCAGCAATGGGTGGGCAGGGGTCCCACCAATGGGTGGGATAGTCCTACCCCAACTCTGAGTAGTACTCTCATTGGGAGGTACTGTGGGGGTCTAACTCATTCATATCTCTTGAATGGGTCCCAGTCTCTTCATCCTGTTGCCATGACCATAGTTTATGTTGGAATGTAGGACCTTAGAGTTCTAGAGGGATGAGTGCAGAGATCAGAACCAAGGCCGAGGATTGGTCTTGGGGAACTCTCAAAATATGCGTGTGGAAGAGAATGATGGGTTGGTGAGGAAGGGTTTGGAAGAAGACAGAGAGGAAACCACTGTTTTTGAGGACAGCGTTGTGAGGAGCCAGTGGGAGGATGCACATGAATGTTCTTTATAAACTGTAAAATCCTTGACTAATGGGTGGATCATCACCTAATATGATTGCCAACTCATTGTTGCACTAGTACTGCCTGTTCCAGTTACTATAGTTGAGTAACAAGTCATCTCAAAACTTAAAACATCAGAAATCGTTTCTTACCTCTCATGCTTTCTGTGGGTCAGGAATTTGGGAATGGCTCAGCTGGTAGTTCTGTCTGGGGCTGGGGTAATCTTGAAGCCTTCTTTATTTATTTGATGGGTGCCTGGGCTTGGAAGTCTCAAATAGCTGGGGCTCCTTGGACTTCTCTCTTTGTCTCCGTGTAATCTTTCCATATATCCTGTCCAACATGGTGGCTCAGAGCTTCAAAAGACGTGTGTCCCGAGTAAGTGAGCCAGGTGGGAGCCATATTGTCTTTTATGTCCTAGTCTTTGAAATCGGGCAACATCACTTCTGTCATTTTTTTTATTGGTTGGGGCTGTCACAAAAGCCTGCCTAGGTTCCAGGGGAGAGAATATAGGGAGTGTCATACTGTAAGAAAAGTGTGTGTGATAGGATTTGTATTGGTGCAACCATCTTTGGAAAACACAATCTACCACACTACCATTTGGATTTCTCTTGTCTCCTATACTCACACATCCTGTAATGATTGTTGTCATGGACAGGAGTTGTAGTTGCCTGCCCAGCAGCCGTTCCACTTCCTTCTGGCAATGGCACCCTGATTCCCACCTGGGGAAGTTGTTCCCAGGATGTGGGGTATCAGTGGGGCTGTCAGAGGTGGGCACGAGGGTTGGCCAGTCAGGTTCTCTCCCCCAAGAATCTGAGTGTTGAGTGAAGCAGAAAATACAAAATAAAAGAAGTGGAAACAGAAATCAGGAGACAGTAAATGACGGAAGCTGATTCTTCCTGATAGTGGTCCCAGAGCCCAGATGTTGCTCTCATTGCTAAGTTTTTGAAGCCTGGCTGTTCAGCTTTGTCTTTGATTCTTGGAGCTATCCCATATCCTTCCTTAAGTTTCTTTTTTTGCTTAAGTTAGCCAGAGCTACTTTTGGTTGCTTGCAACTAAGGAAGTCTAACTGGCACCATTATTTTACACTTGCTATTTAAATGCTAATGAATGGTTCCTGTTACAGTTGGATTAACTGCCATTAATGTTGTATTTAACCAACCAGTGGTTACAGTAGAAGAGTGAGAAGCTCTGCCAACTGCTCCAAGTGAAGGCAGAGTTAACCATCCTTCCCTCTGGATTGGCTGTAGTAACGTGTGTGGAATGAGCACACCCAGATGAAGGAAGGAGGCATGGGCTTGAATCTCAGTTGTGCTGTGTGACTTATAACAAGTTACCTCACTTCTCTGAGCTCAGATTTCCTTATTGGCATACAGGTACAATGGATCTTCACCAGACACAAACTCAATGAGAGCAGGAATTTATCTTATTCTCTGCTGTATCACTAGACATAAGGGATGCGCATATTGAGCACGTAACAGATGCTCAATAATAGTGGTCACATCTAGGAATAAATGGGACAATTAAGAGATCTTTTACAAAGCTACCAGACTATAACCCTTTCTGGTAGGGATTATTTCTGTTTTATTTGTCTGTCTCCAGCCCCCAGCACAGTCCATGGCACATGAAGTAGTTAAGCTAAATACAACACAGAGAGAAGTACTAAACATGAACTTCCAGGTGCAGAGGCCCTCGCCTGGGAAAGACACACTTGGAGAGTGTTCGATTCCAGAGCTTGCTTCTTCAATTTGAGCAGTGCATTACTCAGGGTGTAAGGAAGTGAACTTTTAAAGGCAAACTCACTTGTTTCTGCTTTTACTTTCCTCCTATCCTCCCTACCTTAGATCCTTCCAGCTCCTGAATCAATTTGAGTTGTTCTGTTCCGCTGCCAGTGATGCAAACACTGTGTGTGTGTGTGCACGTGTGTGCGTGTGTGCATGGGTGCAGGGCAGATGGAAGCCCACCTGTCCTGTTTATTTCTCTTTGTCTTACCAGTGCTGGAGGGTTTAGTAAGAGGGACCCTGTGAGGGAATGGGACACTTTGGGCCACTTCCTCCCCTACAGTTCTCCATGCAGGGGGAAAAAGAGGCAATGATCTGCTTCATTTTTCATTTTCTTGGTCTCACAGGTGGGAAGGCTATTATTGCAGAGATAAGAAAGTGGGACAAAACTGGCAGGATTTTACAATGACAGTTTAGGTTCCCTAATCCTCAGCAAGGTCTCTTGTGGGCGACTAGACACGTGTATCAGTCAACTGCATGAGAAACCATGCCAAAAGGAAGTTGCGTAAGACACCAAACATTATTATTTTTTGTGATTCTGTCGGTTGGCTGGGTGGTATTCTGTTCTGAGCTGGCGTGGCTGGGGCGGAATAGTCTAGAATGGCTTT
Source organism: Tapirus indicus (assembly GCA_031878705.1). Classification (NCBI taxonomy): domain Eukaryota; kingdom Metazoa; phylum Chordata; class Mammalia; order Perissodactyla; family Tapiridae; genus Tapirus; species Tapirus indicus. The sequence goes on along the minus strand of CM062935.1, from coordinate 8,622,013 downwards.
GCTCACTTGTCAGGGTTTTCCACTGTGACGGCAAGGACTCTCTCCATGTAGTCTCTCATCCTCCAATAGGCTAGCCTGGGCTTGCTCACATGGTGGCAGAGGTTTCTCAGAAGCAAGAGAGAGCATGTCTCAGTGCACATCTGCCTTTCAAGTCTCAGCTTGAATCACATTGCTAATTTCTTGTAGGCTAAAGTGAGTCATAGGGCCATACCCAGATTCGAGGGTGGAGAAATAAACCCCAGTGTTTGCTGGAAGGAGTGGTCAAATCCCATTGCAAAGGAGCACGTGCACAGGGTGGAGGAAATTTGTGGCCACTTTGCAACCTACCGCAGCACAGATAGATAGGCCAGGGGCAGATGGAAAGATGTGGAAAGCAGGGCAAAGTGACAGCCACCCACCTTGTTAGCTGTTTGTTCATCAGAGACCCAAACCTTGCTTTATTCTCTGTTCTCTGCTGGACACTGTCAATGCGGATGGTCCTTGCCCTTAAGGAGCTGACAGCCTAGTGAGGAAGGCCCAACTCACACTAGGGATGATCATCAGAGGCAGCGTTCAGAGACCCTGCAGAAACAGGTTGGGGACAGCCAGGGGCTGCTGGAGCAGCAGGGATGTAGGAGGAGCTGGATGAGTCAGGAGTGGACAGCAGGTTACTCGATGGAGAGGCCCAGTGACAAACTCCAGCAACAGCTGAAGTTTGACTTGGAGCATCTCTGACTGGGGCCTGGAGAATGCTCAAATCCTAGAACTCTTCAGCTGGAAGGGAGGTTGGATTTCATTCTGTTCAGTCCTCTTGTTTTATAGTGTCACAGCTCTTAGGATGTTATATATTTTTTGAACATATTAGTCAGGATAGGTTAACTGCTGTAACAAGACAACCCCTGAATCTCAGTGGTGTATCATGTTAAATGTTTATTTCTTACTCACACCAAGTCTGCTGCAGATGCTTCTGGCCAGCAGGTAGCCTTTTATGGGGTCACTCAGGGGTCCAGGCTCCTTCTGTGTTGTGGCTCTGCCCATCCCCAGGGCCTTGGAGGCCTCTCTTAGACCCTCTGCATTCAGCTGGCAATGGAGGAAGCATTTTGTGGGCCTGGGCTGGCAGTGGCCCCCATCATGTACTTCCATTGGCTAGAACTCAGTCATGTGGGTCACATTGCAAAGAAGCGAGGAAGCACAGATCAGCTGTGTGCCCATGAATAAAATGAAACAGGTTTTGGGAACACATGGCAATCTTGTATGTGGACACTTCTTTGCCTAGAAAGCAAGTTCCTTAGGAGGCTGGGGCTGTGTTGTGTCGATCACACATCCCAGGACCTGCCCCAGGGTCTGGTGTAGGGAAGGTGCTTGACATATATGGATGGAAGGCATCTAACACTTTGACTTTGTTCTGACTTTGGACTCTGTTCTCACTCATCAGACTTGGTGACTAATAACCCAGCTTTTTGCTTCCCTGCACAGCTTTCTCTGGGCTTGTGTTCACCCTGGTTTTTCCTGTTTCTGGCCTCCATCCTGGCTCCAATTTGGCCAGAAACCTCAGCCCTGAGCCCATCCATCTCCCTGCAAGAGGCAGGAGGACCAGTCAGCCAGAAGGAATGCTTTCCACCACCCTTCCCTCCCTAAATCATCATGGGTTCTTTAGCCATGCCAGCCATCCAGCCCTGAACAGGTCCCACCCAAAATGACATGTCTGTAAACTTTCTCTCCAGGAAGACACTCCTGGCTGTGTTAGGGCTGTCTGTGTCAGATCAGAGACCCACTGGGCCAGGAACAGATCAGCAGTCTGATCCACAAAAAGCCGTCTGCAGCCCAGGCCTGGGCAGACAATGCCCCTCCCCATTCCAGCGCCCATCAGCCTCAGACCCAGAAGGGGTGACTCCGAGGATGAGAAGTGGAAACAAACAACTACCAGCACGCAGCCCAGTGTTATTTCTCAGTGTGGAAACAGAACGCTGGTTGAAAGGGCTGGCCCAGTTTCCAGCAACAAGGTTTCCCTCGGGGAGGTGGGAGCTTGTTGTGTTGATGGAGCATGGGGGAATGATCAAAGAGATGTTTTGGAGATAGAGAGGAGGCGGGCTTGCGATAAAGAATGTTGGCTTCTTCTGTGAAAAAAGAAATTTGGAATAGAAACAAGATCAAGAGGGCATCGGGATAAATAATAGCTATCATTTTTTTTGTCTACTATAAGCCAAATACGTTACTTTTTATGCTATTGGAGTAGTCCTCCGAAGAGACTGTGAGGTGGGTGTATTATCGAGATTGTATAGGTGAGGTAATGGAAGCTCAGAGAGTTTGAGTAACTCGATCCAGGTCACACAGCTCTAAGGGACTGAACCGGGAGTGGAACCCAGTGAACCCAGGACGTTTCTATTTCCAAAGCTGATTTCTGCCTTGCTATTTCACACTTTCCAGATTCCAGATTTTTCTTCCATGATAGGAAAGAGTCACTATTGTCTGAACTTAGATTTTATCGTTTGGGATATTTTGCCCAATACCACTTTGCCTTGTATCTCCATTAAGACTCACAACATTTTGATGAGAAGGGCACCAATATTTTCTGTGTTTTGAGGAGGAAACAAACCCAAGTAACTTGTCCAAGGTCTTGGGGCCAGAAAGTGGTCGAGGCAGGGTTGCAATAAGGCTGTCTGATTGCAAATCCAGTGCCTGTTCTTCTCTACCAGGGGCTGGCAAACTACCGCCCATGGGCCAAATCTGACTGGCTGTTTCTTTCTGTCAGGCCTGTGAGCCCATCTTTTTTTCTTTTTTTACATTTTTAAGAATTGTTTTTACATTTTAAATGGTTCCAAAAAAAATCAAAAGAAGAGTAATATTTAGTGACATATGAAAATTATATGAATTAAAATTTCAGGGTCCATAAATGAAGTTGTGTTGAAACACGGCTGTCTATTGTTTCCTTGTTGTCACCAGCTGCTTTTGCACCCCAGTGGCCCAGTTGAGTCGCTGTGACAGAGACTGTGTGGCCTGCAAAGCCTAAAATATTTACTATTTGGCCCTTTATAAAAAAAGCTTGCTGATCTCTGCTCTACAGTATCTTGCTGGAAAGACAAAAGGAGAACACCATCGTTGAATATGGAGAGCAAGGTGTCCAGGCCCCGTCTGGGGGGAGCTGGGCCAGGCTTGGGGGGACATTGACCTTTTCTATTGATGGTGCATGGCTGGATCATTACCCAGAGAAGCTGCATAGGAGAGCCGAGGTGGGCCAGTCTGGGGTCGCCAGCAGAGCGCAGTGCATGAGGAATGGAGGGAATCAGGTTCCTGGGGACTCGGGAGCAGGCTCCAGGTAAGGAACAAGGCAGGGAGGCAGGGAGAGAGCCCCGGACGTGGGTGGGACCAGACCTTGCATGTGGATGTGCTGGTGGGAGTTAAGGGTGAGGTGGATCAGGCCGGCAAAAGCACTGAACTGGAGCAGGTCGGGCCTAAGAGGCCAATTTCAGGTGGGGGATGAGATTAGGGAGTAGGCATCACCCTTTGTCTTTGAGGGAAGGAGGAGGGAAGGCTGGAAATTAAGGCCTTGAGTCCAGGTGAAGAGTGTTTGGAAAGCTTTGGCCCCACGCCTGCAGACATTTCTCTTGGCCCCCATCATGGCACGTTGATCTGAACTTGGGCCCATCTCTGAAGGAACGAGGAAGGACTGTGCACACTGCAGGGTGGGCATGCCTGGGTGTCAGGGCTCCACTCTCAGATGGTCTTCGTGAGGTTCTTTCCTGTACTTCTTCCATGTGCTAGAAGGATGAGCCACATGTATTTCCCCTCACCTTCTAGGAGGGTTGAAGATGAACTGTTCCTTGCCCTCTAGGAAAGGGGAACTTTTTATTCCTGTAAAAGATGTAGGCTCTAGGTATAGTGAATGATGAAAATCTGTCATGATCAAGTGTGGGGGAGGCGAACACATTGTGGAACAGGAGGAGGTGTGGAGTGGTGTCTGCCAGCTCAAGGGACATTTACCTGGGCAGGGTGGGGCAGGGACAGAAGGGATCTATGGGTCCAGGAGCTTCGAACTCTGGTCCTATTCCTTGGCAGGGCTTGGAGAGAAGTGGATCAGAATGATTAGAAAGGAGGTAGGAATATGGGACTCTGGGTCTTGGGGTGCTGGTGTTGTCAAAGGCTTCCCCGTGCCCAGGCGGTGTGGTTACAGCCCCCAGAATGTAAGGGGCCACCATGCTCTTGAGGAGGAGGGCGACATCAGCAACCGGGAGTGAGTGGAGATGAGAAGCCGCTCCCCGTCCTCTGGGAGCCACACGGGACCCCTGGGATTGGGTGCACCTTGGAACGTGAAGGAGGCCCAACAATGATCAAGAAGGAATTTCCTGACAGCCCATGTGGGATGGGGCACAAAGTGGAAGTTAGATTAATTTCAAAGAATAGAATAGAGTGATATTTCCTAAACATCTGAATCTTTGGATTGACATTTGTGTCTGCTACACATGTCAAGTGCTTAGCACAGCCCCAGCACGTGCTGGACACGCAGTGTTGGCTCCTCTCCTCCACCTCCTCCTCCTCCCTCTCCCCCTCCCCTTGCCCTCCTCCTTCTTCCTTCCTCCTCCTCTATTCCTCTTCTTTTTCTTCTTCCTCTTCCTCTTCTTCTCTTTCTCCTCCTCCTCCTCATTTTTATCATTATTTTTGAGACAAATATGAGTTTTGACTCTCAGTTTCCCCAATGTTGTGACTCCTCCTAAATCAATAGCTATTGAGAACTTTCTAGGTGCTCAGTTCTTTGGTGAGCCCTCATGGGGAGATCTAAATAAAGACATAGTTTCTGGGTAGACCAGAAATTCTGGAAACTGGAGCAATGGGGAATATTACAGAGATCATAGATTTGTGTGGCATAACCTAAGAAGAGGTGTTTACAGAAGGGACAGGTCATTGAGGGCTGGAGTCGAAGCTGTCAGCAGAGTCTCAGGATTAGGGTCTGTTAGAGTAGAAAGAAAAAGTCAGAGATCACCAAGTGTAGCTTCCTCATTTTATAGCTAAGGACAGTAAAGTCCAGAGAGGTCCAGAGGGGCCCAGAGACTGCCCTAAGGTCACACAGTAAGTTGGTGGTAGAAGTAGAACTTGAATATAATTACCCGGATATTTTCATTTCTAAATATCCAGTGGCTACCTTCCTAGACCTAAGACTTCAGTAAAACTAATAGTGATGATCATTGTTAACATTTATTGAACACTCACTATGCGTCATTCATCACGTTAAGCACTTTATTTGAACCACCTCATATGAATCTTCTGTGACTCCCCACTGTTGATAGAACAAAGCCTGCTTTCTTTAGCAAGAGCCTCACAGTCTGACTCCAGCCAACCTGTGTTGGTTAATCTTCCATTACTCTAACTTCTTCCATCTTCTCGTGTGTCAACTCTTTCCTGAACCATCACTGCACCTGGACTTAGACCTTTACTTCTGCCCCACTTCCCATTTCTTCTTGTTTTACTCTATCCTTTCAGCCAAGGCCAGCTGGAGTTCTGAATCTCCTTTAAGGCCTACTTCCCAGAACTTGGCACACAGTCCATTTGGAGTGGATGTCTGCAGATGCATGTCTGAAAGCAGGTGAGTGGTGCTTCCACAGTAAGTGAGAAGGTACGGGCCGTGTGGGGAGGATGGGAGCTGGTTAGACAAAACTGGACGCTATGCAGAGTAAACGTTATTCCTTCCTTCCCTCGTTCACCCATTCCATCCATATTTACTGAGCAGCAGTAGTAGAAGGTTAGGGAGCAGGGGAGACAACAGGCATAAGTGATTATAAACAAGGTAGAGATGCCAAGAACCGTAGGGGAGGCGCATCCATCATGAGAGATGAAGGGGGGATTGGTTAGTTCCATCTGTGACCCTCAGAGATGTTTTCTGATGTGATCTGATCCGATTCTGGAAGGAGGGGTAGGTTATAGATGTGCAGAAATGATGGGAAAGGGAACTCCTGTGGAGTTATCAAAGGAACGGAGGTGGGGATCATGGGTGTGTGAATTGTGGGAGAATGTGTAAAGCAAGAGAAAAGTTGAGAAGGAACGCAGCAGTAAGACCGTGGAACTGAATTAGGTCTGAGTAGACAGAAGGCATCCGTGAGGTAGGAATATTCATAGGAACCTCTAAGCCTTATTGAGTGTGTATGCTGTGCCAGACTCTCTCCTAAGAGATTTCAGTATAGTAACTCATGTTTTCCACACAACATTATCCCTATTTTACAGATGAAAAAACTAGGACACAGAGAAGTAAAGTAACAGCCTAAGATCACACAGCCAGGAAGTGGAGGCTTAGGAGTCAAACCTGCCCATCTGCAGTCTTGACTCTTCCACTCCACTGCCTCTCAGAGTGGACTGGAAGGGAATGGATGATAGTAGGTAAAGAGGCAAAATGAACCCTGTTAGAGGAATTGTAACCAATTATCAGGTGTAAAGTGGATCTTCCCAACCATGGAAAGCATAGGTCATGGAACCACAAGCTCAATTGTGTCTCTGAGGTGATGCTCCCAGATTGCAGTCCTGCAGTAAATCAGGTGGGATTCCCAGGGCCTATGAGGAATGCCTGGAAGATTCTGCAGGGTCTCAAAGACCTTCCAGAAACACAGTATCTGATCTAGCAAGCGTCCCTGCACTTTGTCATCCTGAAGCCCCCGTCTGCTTTTGTTTATGATCACTGGAGGCATTTGCATGGAAACCGGGTTTTCTCAGTCTTCTGAGGGCTTGGCTTCCTGCTGCTGATTCTCACCTGAAGCCATAATTCTCCATTTGTGACTCAATAACCATCTCCCGGGTGGCTAATTATGGGCCATATGCTCCTGAGGCTGGTGTGCTGGAAAGGCAGACTGGCAGGCTCCGACGTCTGCCTCCTGCTCCCATTTCTCATTTGGACCTGCTAGCTCCAGACCTCTCCTCACAGTACCTCCCCAGGGGCCCGTGAGACTGATCTCCTCCTCAGGTAGTGTTCCGTTTTGCAGACAACCCCAGCTGGGCTTAACTGGGCATTCAGTAGCCTGCCTGCCAGCATCTCAGTGTTGACCAGTTGGCAAAAATCAACCAAAAGGCAGATGACATCTGCCATTTAAATCCCCTGCAGGTGGGGTGATGAAGCAGAAAAGGTTTTGGCCTGGGATTCGGGGAAGTTGAATTCTGGTTCTAGCTCTGTTGGGAAATTGCTGTTACGACTTTGGAGAAATCTCTCTCCCTCTCTGGTTCTTAGTTTTTTCTTATATAAGAGATTTTGGTTAGATCAACGGTCTCTAGCCTGATTCCTAGGTGTCTGAAAGATAGTGATGGGTGTTTGGGGGGCTTTAAAACAACTTTGAACTCCTTCTAACTGCAGACTCCCAGAGAGAAGTGATCGCTGCCTATTCATCTTTGAGCCTCCATTATCTAGGACAGTGCTTGGCACAGAAGGTGCAAACAAGGAATGTTTGTCGAAACATGAAGTCCTTTCAGAAAGTCCAACAAAAATTGTTTTTTGGCCCTGATAAGGCTGGACAGGCTAACAAAACCCTTGGATTCTTTAATGGTTAGCACTACATTAAAGATGTACTACTCACGGGTTTTTGTCTCTGCGTAACTTACTCTGTAACTTAAGCAGGAAAGGAATCTTTGGGAAGTGTGTTGGCTAGATAGAAGACTGATGAAAAGCCTAAAAAACAGGCTTGAAAAATGATGGACACCACGAGACCCAAGGCACCTGAGAACACAGGTGAGTTTCAGTGTTCAAGATGGAGGCCCAACTGGACAAGCCAAGGTCATGTGACTGCCCAGCTGCTGTGTGTGTGTGTGGGGGGAGTTATCTAATCTCTTTAGGTTTCCATGGACTTTGTCCTCCACAAAGGCTATCACACAGTTTGAGGATTTCTGCCAGACAGGAAGGAAATGTAGAGTCTGGGTAGCCAGAAAATGACAAAGGACCACTGCACCTGGAACTCCAGTCCTGTCGTGCTCACCTGGAGCCCTGCTCGGCAGTTATGGGTGACTTTGGTGAAAGCGAATAAGAAAACAAACTTACACATGAATTTTGATATAGAAAAACATCTGTGTGCCTGGAGTCTGCATGAAAGAAATCATAACAGGATGCTTGTGGATGAAGATGGGCCCATTGCTAATCTACAAAGTAGAGGTCTTCTACCAAGATGAGCAACGAGGCCTCCTCTGTAGAGATGCAGATACAGGAGCCAAGGGAGACTCACCTTTTCTGCATTGCTAGTTGTTCAGTGGGAGCTGTCTTGTCTGTTCTCTCCATCTCTCTGAGTCTCATAATCCTAAACCAGTTTACTTCATTGGGATTTTGTGCGATCAAATGAGATAATGGATTTGAACGTTATCTACAACCCTAAGTATACTCATGTTTCCAATAATGATCAACAACAATGTCAACACTACCAATACCTGTCTTGGTATTTTTCTGAACAGTGTGGGTGGGTAGCCATCAATGGGGAAACATCTTTCGTTTTCCTCCTCCTCACTAATTTATATTCTTTGTACTCATTTTGTCTCTGCAGTTAACGTATGTCATTTGCAGCTGTCCCATATCTTTTGAATAGCTTCACTACATCTTAGTTATTATTCACATTATGATTCCTACCTTCTCAGGGTAAAATCCAGAACATTTGTATCCTGAGGCTTGCTTTCAGCTAGGATAATGGCAGGGGACCTAGGTCTCTATAGTTGGATGAACTTGTTTAAGATTTGGAATCAGAGATGAGCAACATGAGGCTTTATTCTGGCAAGGGAAGGTTCTTGTATGGAAAGTGGTGGAGCTATTTGCTTCTTTGAGGGCAGCAGTGGTGGGATTTCTCTCATCCAGTCCTGATCATCGTAGCTGCTGTGTGGTGATGGTTGTGATGTTTCTGTTAGAGAATCCCAAGTGTGTTTGGAGGTGGTAGATTCAGAGTCCATTCTTTGCTCTTCTCAGAGATATTTTGAGCTATCTAATAGCCCTTAATATGCTTACGTTAAGCAGAATGAATTCTGTTGTTTGCAGCCAAGAACCCTCCCCGGTACAGGGATTGTATCTGGAGTGGGTTCTAAAAGTTACAGAGCTTCATACCGTACCTGGAAGTGGCTTAGTAGAGGTGGTCAGGCATCAGGAGGCAAGAACTCATCCAATGTCAGCTGGAGAGAGCATCGCCTCACTTTTGTGTTGGCCAATCCGTGCTAACTGTGCCCTGCTGGTCAAATCTTTGCCTGCTTATTCTTAGGACACTGACCTCTGCCAATGGAGGCTGCAGAGTTAAGGAAAATGGTAGGAAAAATTCTTTTCAAAAATAAAATCGAGTTCTCTTCCTTGTCCCAGGCAGTGGGTTGGGTATTTCCTTTGTTGCCTTGACTCCTGCTGGTACCCATACCCTCAGGATCTTTCCTTCTGTTCCAAGTGACCCCAGTAGGGACATGTATATATATGTAGACACACATTGGTGCTGGTTGTAAGATCAATAAAGATTTTACCTTTTTACAAGTAGATATTATAGTCCTTGAAAATATGTAGACAGACAAAAATTAATGGAGGAGATACAAGTGACAGAGGAAGAGATAAAGGAGACAGTGAACAAGAGCAAATAAGAGAGAGAGAGACAAAGAGACACAGAAAGTGACAGAGAAAGAAAAAGGCCCTGTCCACCTCAGAAATGACCTCCAGTGCGTTAGCTTCTATGGTAGCCAGCCTCTGCTATGGCCTCGTGGACCCACTTCTGGTATCCACGCCCTGTGTGGTCCTTTTCCATATTGAATCAGGCCTGGCTTGTGTGGCCAATAGAATATGGTGGAGACAACAGCAGGTGATTCCCAAGATTAGGTCATAAAATGTGTTGCAGCTTCTGCCTTGGCCTCTTGGATCATTTTCTCTGAAAGAAGCCAGCTGCCATGTTGGAAGGACACTCAAGCAGCTCTGTGGAGATCCCACGTGTAGAGAAACCAACTTGCTAGCTCCTGCCTGCTGGCATTTGAGTGGCCTCCTTGGAAGTGGGTCTTCTAGCCTCGGTCCCTCATTTAGATGACCGGAACTCCGGCTGATACCTGACAGCAATCATCTGAGAGAATCTGAGTCAGAAGCACCCAACCCAGCTGCTCCTGCATTCTTGATCTGGGAGAGATAATAAACGATTAGGTTGTTTTAAGCCATTAAACGTTAGGTTATTTGTCACATAGCATTAGATACTTAATGCGGTTCTCCTGCTGTCCTTCCTTTGGGTAAGATGATCTGGTCTCCGAGGCAGGGGCACACAATGGAGATGTTGAAAATCTCCTGTCTTCTTTCTGCTGGTGTTATTGTTATGCTTCACAGCTCCACTCATTCTCCACTTAGAAATTCCTCTTGGGCTCTGCTAGATAATGGAACATTATTTCTAGTTTTCAGTATTATTGCACCTTTAATTCTCCTGGGTCTATTTTCATAAATATTTCAATGGGAAGGTGGATGAGGATGAATCAAGTGCTGTTATCTTGCTATTCTCTTAACCAGAAAATCAAAAATCTATAGCTGCCTCTAGGCTTTTGATTATGCATTCCATCAGTACATGTTTTTGAGCACATAGCTCTAAAATATATTTTCTTACTCATTCCTTCATTTATTTATTATTTATGTGTGCCACTGTATTGTTTTATTATATGTTACAAAACATATGTAAAATATACATTTAGAAAATGTGAGATTAAAAAAAGATAGAAATAGAAGTCCTAATATTTTCTTTTTCTATCCAAACAGTTGTCTTGGGCATTGCTGGTAAATGTGCCCCTTCTCCCACTTTGGAGACCACTGGTCTCCAATATGGTTAGCTTTTTATATTCTTGTATTCTTTGCATGTTTTTTAAGGCCAGAGGTTGTGCCTTATTTATCTCTTCTAAGATTATAGGGTTGCTGCTGCATTCATGTCTTAAAAGAAAGAATAAATGAATGAAAACATGATTGAATGGAGGAATGACATATGTTTCAGCATGACACTAGATGCAAGGAAAACAAAAATTAATAAGATATGTGAAGTAGATGAAGCTTAAATTTGGTCTCTCTAGCTCCCTGCATACCCTAAGGGGTTAGGATTTAAACGTGGGGAAGCCTGACTCCCAAACCACATTCATCACAACATTCCCCAAATTACAGAGCCCCTCTCTACCACACTCACTGTGAATTACATGCCCTTGGAGGAAAGGGCCTGGACTTAATTCTAAGACAAATGGTGTTCTGTTTCCCCTACCTATCCCGACCCACACACTGACATACACAGGCTCCCAAATCACACCCATACACAATGGTTTTCTCCTTTTCCTTCAAGCTGTCTTCTAGGCCTGGCTCTCTGGCAAATAGCCATCACCAGTGAAGAACTTTCTAGTGAGTACATATGTGGGGGAGGATATTCCTGGCCCTTAATGAGCTTGCTTCCCCAGGACTCAGGCTGTCTGGGCTTCTGTCTTCTTACATTTCCTGGAGCTGAGGAGTTGTGGCAGACACAATTATAACCAGCTTGTCAAGTCTATTTGTTCAGCTTGGCATCTCTCTTCTGTGTCAGTCAACTTTGCTCTTCATCCCCCTTTAGGCTTTGGAGTGACCTAGTGAGTTAGAATCCAAGTCGCCATTTCCCTCCTGCAGCCCATTCTCCACTCCCCTGGCTTTCCAGGCCTGGGGTTGTGCAAGTGACTGGGAACCTAGAAGAAGGCAATGGAGGGGCAGCTTCTCTGTGACAACAGATAGTGCTGTTCTGTGTGTGTGTGTGTGTGTGTGTGTATGCACGTGCATGCATGTGTGTGTGTGTATGCACGCACATGCATACATTCAGAGAGTAATGGAAGGATATACTTAGTTGGATTTAGAAGGTCTGAGTTTGATCTCTGGATTCTTTAGTCATTGCTGGACCTTGGCCATGACAGCTCAGTCAGGACCAGTCGAAGGGAGTTCTTAGAGATATGCTTGGAAGCACACATTACAATAGAGTATTTAGTGGAAGTGCTTTTGGCTGTCCTGAACCTTTGAACACTGGGATGGGCTGGGTTAGGTCCCCAAATCTCAGTGGCTTAAAATAACAAAACTTACTTTTCACTAATGCTGTGTGTCCATCATGGAACATCTGGGGGTCTGCCTCACTCCGGGACTCAGGATGATAGAGAGGCCACCATTTTCCAGTGGCCACAGAGGAAGGAAAAGAGAAAGGGCAGGTGAATTGTCACCCTGCTAACAGTAAGACTGCTATCCAGAAGTGACACAATCACTTCTACTCCTATTTCAATGACCGAAGCAAGTTATGTGGGCATGACTGTCTTCAAAGGGGACAAAGAAGTATAATATTACCATGTGACCAGAAGGAGAATGAACTATAATATATGTGAACGATGCTAGCAACAGTCACCATATCCTTTCCTGTTTTTGGAGAATTTCTTAGTTTCTGAATTCTACTTTTCCAATATAGAAGTCAGAAATTCACTGTGGTGGGCAGAATAATGGCCACCCAAAGATGTCCATGTCCTAATCCCCAGAACCTGTGAAAATGTTTTACATGGTAGAAGACACTTTGCAGACATGATTAAATTAAGGATCTTGAGATGGGGAAATTATCTGGGATTATCCAGGTGGGCCCAATGTCATCACAAGCGTCCTTATAAGGAAAGAGGAAGGCAGTAGAAGCAGAGTCAGAGGCGGAGATGTGAGGATGTGAGTTTGGAGTGATTGATGCAAGGAGGGCTATGGGCCAAGGAATGCAGGTAACTTTCAGAAGCTGGAAGAGTGGAGGGAGGGTCTGGAATGATCATTTCTCTCTACAGAGAAATGACATTATCAGATCTCTGGAAAAAGACTGAACTGGGGTGTGAGAGATAATTCACTTTGCTTTTATATTTACATTTAATCATTTTCCTCTTTTCACCCCATTTGAATCACATTTGGATTATTTACCCAATAACATCAATAACCTACGTTTGGCATCTGTTATAGTGTATAAGAGACTTTAATACAGTGACTTCTGATCCTGAGCGTGACACAAAGAGTTCATTGGAATTGGTGCTGCCCCCATTTGACAAGTATTTCAGTCTCTTGCTGTGTAACAAACAGCCACAGATTCCCAGTGGCATGAAACAACGAGCATCCACCCATGTTCATGGGTCTTCCCATTGACTCTATCGACAGTATCTAGGCTGATCTGGGCTGGGCTTAGCTGGCAGCTCTGGTTCAGACTGTGGGTCTGGCTGAGCCTGGCTCCAGCCTGCAGGTGGGGCTCAGATCTGGGACCTGGGCTGAAGGAACAGAAGTTCCCCCAGGATAGGTCATGGTAGATCACCAGAGCTCAGCAGCAAGCCCAGTGGTGGCCCAACGTCATTTCAAGTTTCTGTCAGGACAGCTGACGTCCCATTGGCTAGAGTAGGGCACGTGGTTAAGCCAAGGCGAGGGCGTGGTAAGAAGGGGTGGGGATGCAGAGACTTACTGGGATGTGAAGAGTTGGACCTAATTCAATCTTTCACCACAGAGAAGGTTGTTTTTCCGGATATCATAGGATGGAAGTCTTTTGAGTCAAGGCTACTTATCCATCCATTTTTCTATGCTTCTGCCACGGCAGATCTTATGAAGACCTCCAGTAGGAAACCTTTTGTGCAGTGATGCCTCATTTTGCTCTAGACTCGTCTTTCTGTTTCTGGAGGTTTATCTGGTTTCAAACCACAGTGTGTGAACAACTCAGCTTGCCATTTATCCCTCTGGGGGACCTCTTTCTCTCTCCGATCAATTCCACACTCCTTTCTGAGATGCCATGTCTCTCTCCAGGTCTTCGTCTACTCATCGGTAATAAGATGTAGCTCTCTGTCGCACTTTGTGGGGCACCAGCTCCCTACATGCAGAGGAATTGCTCCGTGAGCAGTTTGCAGGTTGCTCCAGTCCTTCTTCCATGTAGCGCCCTCCTAGTCCACAGGCAGTGGGGTGATGGCGCTGCCAGAAACCCTTGCCATGTCTCAGGCACATTCAGAGCAGGGGACTGTCCATGATAGAGGAGATGTTCCTGCTCTGAGGGCCCTGGGCTGCTCAGACCCTACATGGAGCATTGTGTTATAAAGCTGGGCTCCTACATGGAGTATCGTGTTATAGGGTGGCCGTGTAAAGTGGAGGCTTGTTCCTGGGGGGAGGGCTTGGAGTGATCATGGGATCCAGAGTGGCTGAAGATTCTGACACACATTTGGCCTGGGGAAGAGAAGATTTGGGGGAATGGTGGCATGTCAGGTGTTACTGTCACCAGATTTAATTCGTTTCAATGAGCATTTCTTGAGCCCAGCAATGCGCCAAGACCCTTGCTGGAAACCGAGGTATAGAAGTGCGCAGACAAATACATGCCCTGCCCTCATGGGGCTTAGGACCTAGCAGGGGGGTGAGGGCGTTACATAAACAGTTACATTCTCTCCTTCAAGCCTGGTGAGAACCATGCAAACGAGAGCAGGGGTGTTGGGCATATTTTTAACAGCTTTTGGACTGTTAAAAGGGTAAGCAATTCTTTTCCTGTCTTGCTGCAGATAATGATGGCTGCATTGCCTGGGAACTCTTATCCCCAACTCTTTGTGTTTCCATACAGGGAAGGGAAATCCTATTTCCCAAGAGGCAAAGGTTTGGGTGGAGCACTGCTGGCATCTTTCTCCATACCTACGACCCACTTCTTCCTCCCCAGGGAAAGAAAAGTGATTTGGATCCAGTTAATGAATTTGGGGGAATGAGCAGAAACAGAGTGTCCATCTGTTGGGAACCAGAGTTTGTGATGAGTTGTAGGACCTCTGAAGAGACTTGGAACCTATTTGGGACCTGAGGTTCAAGGAAGTAAAGTGACTTGGCCTCCTTTGTCCTTGCGCATGGCAGAGACTAGAGATGCATCCTCCTCTCCTGAATCCCCGTGGGCACAAATAGGGGAAGGCTGGTGGCTGGGGACCAGTTAGCAGCCATGGTAAAGATGGTGAGACAGGTGGGCACAGACCAGGCAGAGTCGAGGAGACATGGAGGGCTGACTCAAGGGAAGGCTCTGAGACTTAATGGACAGGAATTCAGGAATGGATCCAATGGGAGCCCAAGGGAGAAGGAGTTGATGGCGAGTGCATGTTCTCAGCTCAGGTGAATGTGTGGGACGATGCTGGCATCTGTGGCCTTGAGAGGGAGCCACCATCACTGTTTTGGGATGGGAGGAATCAGGACACTGGACTTAGGTTCCCCCTGAGTGGCTTTGTGAACATCTCAGCGGGAGACTCTAGAAGAGAATTTACAAAGCCGGGGTCTTCAGGCTGAATCCAGCCTGTCAATGTGTTCTGTTTAACCCAAATCATTTTTAAAGCTGGGAATTAGCTGAAGGAAAAAGAAAGTGGAGGATTATAAGTAAAAATGTGGATTTTGATTTTTTTCTTAAAAAATAAAGAATCAGGAATCCTTGGGCCCACAATCCTGATTGCAATCATCTCTTGGAGCTGAGCAGTGGTCACTCCCTTTAGCTGGGGCAGGAGCTCCCACTCAGCTCCCCTCCCAGGTGACCTGCCTGGATCCAGTGGGCATTTGAGTTTGCAGCCCCTGCTCTACCTGGACAGTTGGGTTTAACCTCTCCTGGGTTAGAGATGCCACTGAGATTTTAATATACATTAAAGCCTCCTCCAGAGAGATGCGCCTTGCACTTTAAATATTTGTATACAATTACAGGTGGTTTCCAGGCTCCCTAAAGCTGTTAGAACATGGACCCCAGGTTAGACATCCCTGCTTTGAAAAAAGAGCCCCTCAGTTTCTTTGAAACTTCACTTGCAGGGGCACTTTACAGTTTATAAGGCACACCCCTTTTCCTTGTAAAGCATGCAGTGTCCCCACCCTCATTTCCCTTAGCTCCTCCTTCCACATACCCTTCCTTATACCCTCTGTAGGCAGGCGGGGCAGGGTCCTCCATCCTCCCAGACAGAGGAAGCTTGGGGTCCAGGGACTCTGAGTGGCCTATGCAGAGCTGCACAGCTGGGAGGTGGAGGGGCCGGTTCTCGGCTCACCCCAGGATTCTCGGCTTTAGTCTTAGCTCTCTTCCCACTATCTTCCATTTGCTAGTCAGCTATAAATAGCTCAAAGAAGATTTTATTTCCAGCTTCGAAGTGACATGTGCTGTCAGCAACACCACAAAACACTTCATTGATGTTTTTAAGGGGGTGGGAAAGAGGAAATAAAATTGCTTATTTGCCCAAAGCGATGTTCAGTGAACTGAAATCCACTGAGTCTCTGTGGGACTCTGCTTTTCCCAAGTGAATGGATTTTCAGATTTGGAACACAGGTGGCCTTCAGGCTGAATGGCTGCCGTCCGCCTCTCTGATTAATTCAGTCAATGCCATAGCCCAAGGAGGGCTAGGAGCCAGAGCTCCCTCTCCCACCCAGGGCCTGGGGAAAATCGTGTGAACAGGAGCAGGGGAGTGGGAGGGGGCAGGCCATTCCTAACAGCTTTGGGGGCCTTGTCTGAAAAGGGTAAACAATTGTTTTCCTGTCTTGCTGCATGTCAGGGCAAAGGCAGGAGGGAGAAGGCATTTCTCCTCACGCTGAGCCTTCCCAACAGAAGAGGAAACCACAGCCAAACCTTTGCAATCACAGAGAGAAGGGGTTGTGTTGGGTAGCGGGGTGACACCAGGGTGCTTTTCAATGATATTATGGCCAGGGGATCCGGGAATAGACAGCAACAGTGGAAGGATGGCTGTGCACAAGCATAGAAAAGGGGAGGGCAGAATAACCTGCTGTTGGTAGCTGGGACTTAGGCATGAAGCCCAGAGTGGATGCTGGTAAATAGAGAGGGATGTTCGAGTCTCAGTAAATGCTTAAGGCTCTTCCTTACCCTGAACCACTAGAAATAGCCAGGGGTTATACTTGCTTTATGGACTCTGCCATCCATGAGCTGCCTCTCCACCACCCACTGAAATGAAAATCATTGTTACGGCACCCACTTGGTAGATGAGAAAATTGGGGTGTGAAGAGGCCAAGTCATTTACTTGAGGTCACATAGTAGTACATGGCTGAGCCTGGCAGTGTGGCCCCAGAGTCCATCTCTTCAACCTCTTTACCTATTGCCTCCATGAGCAAAGCTTGGAATAGAGAGAGTTCAGTCCCGGTGGGAAAGAACCGGGGAGAGAGAGGCAGAAAGAGGCTGCCTGTCTCAGTGTCAAACTCTGAGCCGGCTCAGGCCATCTGTCTGAGAAAGAGGAAATCGAAGGAGAGAGGAAGGGACTCTGAGACGGAGCTGAGAGTCAACTTTGACTCTTGCCCCTTTGGACTCTCAGAAGGAAGAGGAAGGAGAGCTAGTTTGTGTCCTGACCTTTCTGTTCTGAAATCTCTATTGCTGGCAAGTTTGGCCCACTGTCCCGGAATCAGCCAGCCAGATCGGCCTCCTTTCTCCCCTTGGAGAGGTGGGCAGGGGAGAAGCAGGGAGAGACCCAGCGTATAGTGCAGAGATATTTCTAGTCCATGCCCTGCCATCACCCCCCCACCCAGGGAATCATTAGCATCACCTGGAGTGGGGGATGAACAGAACTACATTTCCCTCTTCTTTATTGCTGCTGGAATCGTGCAGGCATTTCCCCTGGCTTGGCTCATTCCTCTCTGGAGGAAGGTCTACATTCCCATTTTATAGAGGAGGAATCTGAAATGGTCATTTTTATTTACTGGTGTGTTTATATCTTCCACGCTGGAATATATGCTCCAAGTGGGCAGTGACCTTGTGTATCTTACTCATGGCTGTGTCCCCAACGAGTACCTGGCACCTTGCAAGCCCTCAGAAAACCCTTGTGGGATGAAGGCGTGAAGTCACTTGCCCAGTGTCAGGGACCGCCATTAAACTTAGGTCTGTATGACCATACTGAGAAGAATAAGCTGGATGTACTCGTTTCTGTGCATTCAGGATGGTGAGAATGGGTCAAATTCAGGTCCCTGTGTGTGGGTGGAGCATGCTGGGGCCAGTCCCTTGGATCCCCCCAGAGTTGGGGGAGAAGCCCATGGTGTTTATTACTCAGTTCAACTCAGTGTGCATTTGTTGGGCTCTGTGTATGTGCTCAGCACTGTGTTGGGTGTCTGAATAACACCCAAAAAATATAAGACTGGCACCATCTCAGCTTTTGGGACATTTCTACTGTAGATGGAGTTATAATGAACACATCAAGGAAGCGTATTGTCTTTCTTGGATCTCAGTTTCTTCAAGTGTAAAATGAGGAGTTTGGATTTTACTAGATGTTGTCTTCTTCCTAGACTGTAAGCCCCATGAGGGGAGGGTGCCCCCCAAAGCAGACTCTGAGACAAGTGTTTGGGTGCAGTCAGTTTCTTAGGGAGGTGATCCCAGGAAGCGCTGGCGTGAGGGTGGGGAGGGACACAGTGAAGGGAAGAAAGCCACAGAAAGTGTACTGATGAGGGGTCAGTGCTGTAGGTGACTGGGAGTTCATCTCACTGGGGACCTCTGGGAGACTTCCAAATACACCTCTGAGCTGTCCCACCGCAGGCGAGGAGACTGGGGTCTCTGTCTACCACCTCCTTCACTGGTTGGTCCATGGTTGCTCCTGGATCAGTGATTCCCTGGCATGTCCAGCCTGCCCCAGGCTCTGGTCAAGCATGCCCCTTCGCCAGAGTGCATCCTCAGGTAGACAGGTGGGGGGGAATTGTCAGCAGGAGGCGCTTGGGTGGGCCACGGGGATCACGGGCGGGGAACGAACAGCACCTGCGTCTGCTATGGGGACCATCTTCGTTTCACCCACTGCTGTATCCCCATGAGGAGGTGCTGGGGACATTTGCGTTGAATGAATGAATGAATGAACTCTCCCTCCAGCTCTGACTTTCCCCACTTCTATGGCCTCTGACACAACAATGACTGCTGGACAACAGAGTATAGTGACGTGCTGCCCTACAATGATGCAGACCTAGGGTGAAGGAGGAGCTGGGCAAATGTGGAGTCAGAACTGGCTGGAGAAGTTTTCTGTGGAGGTGGGAGCTGAGCCAGGCTGTGGAGGATGGGTGGGGTTTCCAGAAGGGTGAGAAGAAGGCATGACAGTCAGGGAGACATCCTGGGCACACACCGAGAGGCAGAAAAGAGTGTGGTATCCAGGACAGAACTTTGAAGGCCACACTGGCCCTGCCCTGGGTCTGATCCCACACGGAAGTGGCCTCCAGCCTTCTGTGGCTGATGGCGGCTTGGAGTCGGCACCACTTGCCTGCACTGCCCCTTGAATGTTGTCTGTCCTGCTCCTGATGACCCAGCTCCTCTCTCCTTTCCAGCCTCCCCCACCGCCCTTCTGACTGAGGGGTAGCCTTGATACGGGGCATATCAGAGCAGGTGTGCTGGAGCCTTTAGACACGACCTCCCAGCCTGGCTCTGCTCTTCCTGGTTGAACGACCTCGGGGAAGTTACTTCACCACGCTGACCTCATCTCTAGAGTGAATTAGTAACAGCATTCACTTCGTGTGTCATGAGGGTCACACGAGCTGACATGTGTAAGGGGCTGGGAACGGGCCCTCAACGCGCTGGGTGAGGGTTTGCTGTAACTGTTGCTAAGTCAGGACGTGGTGCTCGTAGAGACCACGCGGGCCAGGCATGTAAGGGGCTGAATGTGCTTTGTGCAGGTCCCAGCACATCCCGGATGCTTTAGGTGGCATTTGCTTTTATTATTTATTTTTATTTTACAAATGATACTCGTTACCTCTGAGGCCTGACCCTGTTTCCCCCCAACACATTTTCGCCTCCTTCTTCCCTCCTCCGCGCTCAGCCTCTCACCACCTCGGGACCACAGACGCTCCCCCTCAGCTCAGCCTCGGGCCTTCTGTCCGGGCACCATTTGCCACAGTACAGGGCTGTGTGGACCAGTGAGGAGCGAGGTCTGAGAAGGTCTGGGGGAACGTGTGGGAAGTGGAATGGAAGTGTAGGTGGGGAGGATGTCGCCGACTGAGGGGGTGCCGTGGGGCTGGTGCTTTGCCTTCTCCTGCTGTGTGATGTGAGCAAGTTCCTTACCTTTCTGAGCCTCAAGTTGGCTTTGAATTGGAAGAGGTGTCAATTGTCCTGATTGCCTGGGGTTGTTGGGGGAATTAAGTGAACATGACAAAGCAAGGGGTCAAGCCCAGTCTTGGTCACTGCCCCTCGTTTGCTCCCCATGCAGTGAAGAAGAAGGGGAGGAGACGGTGGGCGTGGAGGCTAGGATCACGGGAGTAAAGGAGGCAAGTGGTGTTTGCAAAAGACTTGGTTCCGGGGGCTGCTCCTGTCTGTGACCTGGGAGAGATGTTTTCCTGCTCTGAAGGCAGTTCCTTACTGAAAGACAGGTCTAAGCATCCCTTGCCTGTTATTTTCTTGTGGGGTCCTAACGGAGATCAGAGTGTCTAACAAGCGACAAAGTGCTTTGTAAAACATAATGCAAGATGCACGTCACATTATTATTGTTGTTGCTATTGAGAGCTTTTTATCATTTCTGTCTGGCAGCCTTTCCCTTTCTTCTCTGGAAGATCACCGATGGTCGTTCAGACAACCATTCCTCCTTGGTCTCAGTTCATGAGATTTGGGGAGGCCACCCTGCTCTCCTGGCTTCAGGAGGGACCCAGTCTGGCCAGTTGTCAAATTCTATTTCTCTGGACTTAGCAATTGGTTTAGGGATGGGCATGCGTCCCAAGTCAGCCTGATGAAATGTAACCCTGCAGTGGAACAATCAGGAAGAAGGATTTTCTGCTCTGATTACAAGCTGCAGGATCCTGTAGGGAGGTGGTTTAAGGTGTTGGTTAGTTGTGTGGGCTCTATAATCAAACTCGTGTTCTTACTCCAACCTGCCATTTACTAGCTGTGTGACTTTGGGCAAGTTACTTAACGTCTCAGTGCCTCAACTTTATCAGCTATGAAAAGGGGTTAAAATAATACCCATGTTATGACATTGTGGAGAGTTTTAAATGACTGAATGTTTAGAAAATATGTCAAATGCTGTCAAGACCAAGTAAGCACTTAATCAATGTTTGCTAATATCAGTTGTTAGGTTAGCCTGGAACTGCCAGCAGGCACTGCGAGAAGATGGCCTATCTGACATTGAAGTCAGCACAGATGCAGGACATGGGGAGGCTGAGTCCTGATGTTATCACTTAAGCACCTGGATCCATCCATGCCTGAAGTCAACAAATCTCTAGAATTTCTTATGTAAGCCAGTTAGAGCTGAGTTTCTATTACTTGCAGCTAAAAGAGTCTTAACTGTTGTAATTATTATTTCCAGTTAAAAAGAGTGATTGTTACTAGCACATTAGAACTTTTTGTGATTCCCCTTTCTCTTTAGGCTAAGTTTAATTCCCTAGCTAAGCCTCCAAGAGTTCATAACCTGGCCCCTGCCTGACTCATTGACCTCCTTTTTCTCTGCTCCCACTTGTCCTCTACTTTCCCGCCTTTCCAAACTTGCAGAACCCTAGGCCCATCCTGTTCCCTCCTCCTTTGTGACTTTGCACGTGCAGTTCCCACTCCTGGGAATGCCCTCCCCACTGGGTTGCCTCTTCTTCAGCTGCTCTTGCTTCAGAAGCTCTCTTGAACCCTCTGAGACTGGATTAGGCTTCCCTCCTTATCCCTGCATAACAGGCGCTGTCCCAGCAATGATCCTTACCATCTCCCCAAGACTGAGACCTCCCTGAGGGCAGAGACCATTGAGACATGAATAAAATTGTTCTATATCCCAGAGTCTGGCACAGAGTCTGCTACATTGAAGGTGCTCAATGTGCATTCATGGAAGGACTCACAAACACCATGTGAGTGGGGAACAAGAGCTGAAAGATAGACGCAAAGTGCCAGCATTTTGATATAAGAACTCTGGATGTGACGAAGCCTTTAGGGGGCAAAGGAGGCAGCCCATGTGGAAGCTCCTTGGTAGAGGTTCCTGTTGGATATTCGCTCATGGCTGGTTTGGCCATATCATTTCAGTGAAGTGAACTTCCACCTGACAGGTGCTTGATTTAATAAAAACCCCCAAACTCATATCAGCCCTGACATGCCCAGGGAATAAGATGGCGAATGAGAGAGATGGAAACTCCACTCTGGTGCAAGCCAAGATTTACAAGCCCCCATAGCCCTTATTTATGGAGTTTGGATTTCCCTTTAACCCTTGGGTGAGGATGGGACAGCTTGCTGGCCCTAAATACTAATGAATTTTGCGCTGTGTTCTGCCTCCTGGCGTCAAGTACTTAATAAATGTTCCCATCTTTCTACGGGGAAATCTCTCTCTCCGCTAATTGCTGTCAGCATCTATCAGGATCACTGAGAGAGCAACATCCCAGCTAGAGGAGCCTTGGGGCCAAGCTCCATCTCCAGGAGACAGTCTCTTTGGGAGGCTGCATCTGCAGGACATCTCCACCAGGAGGCGCCAAGGAGTTGCACACAGCAGGAGTCTGGACCAGCAGCTCTCAGACTGTGGACCTTGGAGCCATGGGTCCTGGCAGAGGCCTGAGCAACCACTGTGGGGGTCTGGGTGTGCTGAGCTATAGGGCAAAGATTCCATCAGCCTCTCAATCAGACCAGCCCCCGTTTATCTCTTTTATATCTCAGACCAGCCCTAAAGGTTTTCTTAAAGGGATTCTGCTGATTTGAAAAGAAGGTTTGAAAACCACAGATCTAGTCCAATCCTCACCTTTAACAGGTGAATAGACACCGCCAAGGGGTGGGGGATGGTGGTGGTGAGGAGGGAGGTATCACAAGGTCAAAGAGAAAATCAGGTTCAGACCTGGGCCGAGAATCCTGTTCTCCTCATTGTGCAGGCAGCATTTTGGGGGTTTTTGTTTCTTTGTTTTAATTTTCCACATCCCACCTCCATCTGTTTTATACTTTAACTAATGCTCAAGCAGCCACCCCACCATGTGTCAACCTTAGAGACTGTGGGTGAGGGAGAGCCATGGGGATTGAGCCTCCAAAGGGGAGGGCAGCTTGCATGCACACATAAGACGTTGGTTAGGAGCTTCACAGACTTACCCTCACTTATTTAGTGAATATTTACTGATTGCATTTTCTGCGCTGAGGGTACAGGGCAAAACAAGACACAGGTTCTGATCTTAGAGAGCTTATATTCCACTGGATGAGGGGTAAGAAAACAAATAAACAGGTAAACACAGAGATAAAATAATTACAAGCTTTGTTTAATGCAGTGAAAGAAAGAAACAATGTATTGTGATGGCATGTATTGGCGGCTGGAGTGGAGGGTGAAGTCCTTCACTGGGTGGTCGGGGGAGGGCTTCCTCTGAGAAGGACATTTGAGTTGGGGCCTGAGAATGAGGAGTCGAGGATAAGGACTCTGGCGGAGGCCTCCAGACAGGTCTCCTGTCCAGGAGGAGCTCATGTAACCCCCTGGCCTCTGAGATCCTCAACCTTTCCCCTCAATGGTTCCCCCCGGCCATCTGCAGCCACCAGGGCCATCCTCGTAGGCTTGCACTATCTGTAAAACCTCCGTTTAGAATATCATGCTCTCTGGCCACCACTGCCCATCCTCCTAGATTGTGCAGTTGATGTCCCAGCACCAAAATGGCATCAGTTAGAAGCAGTGAGATTGGGATTCTGCTTCTGCGCTCTTCATTTCCTCCTGTTTCCATGGATGATGGTCCCAGCTTCTGTAAAGGGCACACTTCCACACTTGTGGTCTGGGTTACAGGACTTTACTCCTATGCTTGTGTGAGTCTTTCAGAATAGTTACATGTTCCAGTATCTCCCACATTTACCATGCCCCCACTAGCTGCAGTTGCCTTCCACTGATCTCCTCTGTAGGGTCACTTCTTCAATATCCTTTGCTTCCTCTTCTCCCATTTCCTGTTCTGCCTACTCCATGTGGGCTGAGTCTGACACCCCCCCCCCCCCGCCCCCATGGAAACTGCTTTGTCAGGGCATCATCAACCTTCAGGCTGGCGTGTCTGAGGATCTCTTCTCGATCATTGCTTTTATTTCCTAGGAGCATTCCAAGTGGCTGGTTACTTTGGCTTCACTAGCATTTTCAAGCTCCTACCCCTCCTAGGCTGTTTCCACTCAGTCTTTTCTGCTGGATCCTCCCTTGCTCTGGGTCTGAATGTTGGACCACTCCAGGGCCCAGTTCTGAGTCCCTTCTTCTTCTGTACCTGCACCCTCTCCTTGGGTGACCTCATCCATTCCCATGGCTTTAAATACCATCTTCATGATAATGACTTCCAAATTTATATCTCCAGCACTAACAACCTGAGCTGCAGACTCATATATCCGCTACTTGACATCTCCACTTAGATGACTAATGGGCATCTCAACTTAATACATCAAAAAAAGTCTTAATTTTCCCACCTTACCTCCAAAGTTGTTCTTCTTTTACTTTTTGCCATCTTGGTAAATGTCACCATCTTCTCCCTGATTGCTCAAGCCCAAGTCCCAGGAATCATCTTTAATTCATCTTAGCACTTCACACCCACATCCAGCCCACAAGTGAGACCTGTGGGTGCTCTCCTGGAGAGAGATTCTGAATCTCTCCACTTCTCTCCATCTCCCCTGCAGCTACAAATGCCCTGAATGCCGCCATTACTCTGTCCAGCTTTTACAGTTGTCTCCCAACCGCTCTCTATGCTGCCTGTATTGCCTTCTAGAATCTGTTCTTTATACGGCAGACTGAGCGGTCTTTAAAAAATGTAAATCAGATCTCATCAGTCTCCATCGTAAGAACCTTCAATAATTTCCAGTTGCATTTAGGTTTAAACTCTTTGCCGGGCCCAACAAGTCTCTATGTGAGCTGGCCCCTGCCTGCCTCTGACTTCATCTCACGTTGCACTTGCCCTCTCTCATTTTGTTTTCTTCACTCTGGCCATTGCTTGCCTACCTTCCTTCCTTCCTTTCTACCTTCCTTCCCTTCGTCTTCCTCTAAACATCAAGTCCATTTCCACCTGAGAGCCTGTATTACTTTTCTGTTGCTGTGTAATAATTTGCCACAAACTTACCAGCATGTACAGTAGCTCCTTAAAGTTGCCCTCTCTCTCCTCTCATTCCCAATTTGTCATGGGAATCAGCCATCTCGGAGGTGTGGGGTGGGGAATAGGAGACAGGTTAACAAAGGGGCCCAAGAGGGAGCAGAATAGAGCCATCCAGAACCTTTTTCCTGCTCCAGCCTCTTCAACAGAAACAATACTCTGTGACTAATCAGGAGCCAGAAGTCATGAGGCTGCGGAGGACAAAGGGAATATAAATGTTACATAAGGATAATGGCTCTGATCTGAAAGCTCCGCGGTTAGGAGTCACTCTTACCCTGTAATTGTCACCAGGCTGTGTCAGCGCCAGAGGCAGGGAGTCACTTTGGAGGGCCTGACAGAGGAGGGATGTCATGTCCGCGGGGATGCTCGCACAAGAGTCAGTCCAGAAATGGTGACAGGGCTGACTTCTGCTGCAGGTGCACCTCCGTGCTAGAGGCTGGCAGGGCAGGCAACGGTGTGGGGAAGAGATGGGAAGGGGACCAGCCTTCACCAGTGCCTTCTGTGGTCAGGCAGGGTGCTGGGCACACCACCCAACTCTCTGCCATGCTGAACAACTTGCTCTTCTCTAATGTGACCAGCTCTTGCTGGCCATCTGCCTGGAAAACATTTCTCTCCCCTGCTCCTTGGATAAGCCCTACAGATTCTTTCAACCTTGACTCAGATAATATACCCTCCAGAAAGCTTTTTCTGATTTCTCTTCTTTGCCAGACTAGGAGAAGTGCCTCTGTATACTCCCCTATGCTTTGGAACTTCCTTCTCTCTTACTACAGTGTAATTTACTGCTTACACTTTCTGAGCTCTTGCAAGCCAGGGCCTATGTCTTTCTTTTTTCCATCTCTATTGTACCAATACCAAGCACATTGCTTGGCAATTAGCAAGTGCTCAGTGTGTGCTTATGTAACCAATCTGTGATGCCACTCTCATGGTGATCCCGACAAGCAGCCTGTGAAAGAAGCATTGTAACCCTCACATTTCCAATGAAGCAATGACATGACAGCAGTAACATAACTTGCCCAAGGACATAATGCTAATAATGAATCATGGAGCTCGGATTTGAGTCATTATTATTCTACTGATAGTTTCAATTTCCAGAGCACCCACTGTGTGTCAGGACTGTCCTTGGTTCTTCACATGCATTATCTCTTATCCATGATCACCTCAATCCTAGATGTTATATATTATCCCCATGGGATGGATGGAAAAATTGAGGATGAGGGAGGCTTATTACCTTCCCAAGATTATATAGATAGTGGAGTGGGGAGATGGCTTGGGATCCAGGTGTCTGATACCAAAACCCATGCTCCTTTTGCTGAGTGTGCTTGCTCCCATTCTATTAATGGGAGGCAAGGTGGATACAAAAAGGGAACCGTAGATGTGGTTGATGAGTCCAGGGTATGATGGTTGAGTGTCCACAATGTCAATGTGTAATGTTAGGAGACAGTGCATCGTGTAATTTTTGCTGACAGTGAGACTGTAGGTTACTCAGTGATAGAAGATTATTAAAAGAAAGGATGTGTTCCCAAATGGGGATGGATGGTCACCACAAGAAAAATTGAGATTCAGAGAAGCAAAATTGGTCAGTGTAGGGCCAAGAGACATCATGCTTTTGGGAGTGAGTGGGAATGATATTTATTTGTTGTTGTTTTTTATTGCTGGCTTTCTCTGCTGGAGTTTGGGCTATGGAGGGCAGGGTCTTCATTGTTGCATCCCCAGCATCTAACACATGAATGGCACATAATAAAATCTCAGTAAATAAGGCCTAGGGAGACAAATGAACACAATCCTTCTGGTCACTAAAGAGATGTCCTTTGGTCTGTCATCAAAATATTTCATTGGGTTTTCCTCAAGTGGAGCTGAACTGCTTTTGGCCTTTGCCAAACTATTCCACATTTGTTGTTGTTTTTCCGTGCTCCATGGTGCCAAGTAGCTTTTTTAAAAAAGAGCTGTATCAGGGATAATTGAGATACAGTAAACCACACATATTTAAAGCATGCAGCTTGATAAGTTTTGACATATGTACACACTGTAGAACTATCATCACAGTCAAGATAGTAAACATATTAATCATCCCTAAAAGTTTCCTCATGACCCTTTGTAATTTTTCTCTCTTGCCCCTTCCTGCCATCTTGTCCCCTGGCAACCACTGATTTGCTTTCTGTTACTGTACATTAGTTTGCACTTCCTCAGTTTTTTATATAACAAATCATACAGTATGTATGCTCTCTTGCCTGGTTTGTTTCATGCAGCATAATTACTTTGAGATTCATCCATGTCTTTGAGTGTATCAATAGTTCATTCCTATTCATTGCTAAGTGATATTCAATTGTATGAATATACTACAATTTGTCCATTCAACTGTTGATGAAGATTTGGGTTGTTTCCAGTTTTTGGCTATCACAGGTAAAGCTGCCATGAACATTCATACACAAACCTCTGTATGTACATATGCTTTCATTTCTCTTGGGTAGATACCTTGGAGTGGAATGGCTGGATCATATGATTGATATATGTTTAACTTTTTAAGAAACTGCCAACTGTTTTCCAAAGTGGTTATACCATTTTCCATTTCCATTAGCAGTATATAAAAGTTCCGGTTCCTCCACATCCTCACCAACTCTTGGTATGGTCCGTTTTCAAAATTTTATCCATTTGAATATGTGTGTAGGGGTACCTCATGTGGTATTAATTTGCATTCCCTAATGACTAATGATGTTGAGCCATCTTGTGACCATGAGGTAGCTAGGATGAGGGGCACACCACGGACTGAAGATGGTGTGTTGGAAATATGGGTGGATCTTGGGTCCTGGATAAAGTGATTGAGCTGTGACAACGAGTCCTGGAAAACCTATGTTGAGACTTTGGTTATGTGAATGGATAAGTCTTCCTTCTGGCCTAAGCCATTCTGAGTCTGTTCCTTACAGTAGGAGGCATTGTCCCTGGTTCTCTAGGTTGGCCCAGCCTTACTCCCCACATCCTGAAGGGGGTGACGGCAGCATTGGCCTTCAGCCCTAGAAAATCTCCCTGGTGAAATGGCCATTGTGACCTGGCAATTTCTTTAATTTTGATAGCCCTCTACAGCCCTTTCACACGTATTATGCCATTGTATATTCACTCTAAGCCCCCAGGATGGTGGCATTATTTGTTTTATAGATGAAGAAACTGATATTTCATTCAAATTAAACTATAACAGCTTGGTGATAACAGCTTCAAGTGTGACTTCAACTAGGATGTTTTGTTGGAGCAGCAGTCAAAACTCTGATAGGGAAATTTCAGGCCTGAGCCCGTGGGGAGATGGAATTTGAGGGTAATTAGGACTATATGTGTGTCTCTGAGAAAAATCATTGAGGACATTGTATACTATGCTAACTAGGTGGACCTGGGGCCAGGAATCGGGGGGATTTTCCTGGCTGCTTACAGGCTCTATTGGAGAATGACTTTTTGCAATTTTTTAGAATAGTGTGTAATTTCACAGGAAACCCATGGAATTGGAGGAGAAAAGATGTTGCCTCTGATTTCGGAAGAAGTGGTCTGGTCTGACCATCATTCCTCTGTGAGGATATTTCTAGCACCCATGAAGGGGCTTTGGGATAACGGGGTCTCAGCTTTCCCAGTCACAGACCTTGAGATGAGAGCACTTCTGTGCAGGTGGTTTATGAAGAAAGTGCCCTCAGGAGAAGCCAGTGAGGGACTGGGGAGGCAAGCAGGAGGGGAGGAACCAAGCAAAGGGGCGATTTCAGCAAAGTCCTGAGGAGGGCACCTCAGCCGGAACCCTTGAGGGAGGGGTCTAGAGCTTCACCCCGAACGAAGCGAGGGAGCAGAGGTCATTCTCTGGCACCTGTGGTCATTGGCTGAGGGCCGTGGTTGTGAAAAGTTTCAGGTTTGGAATTGAAAACAAAAAGCACACCAGAGCCGGGGAAGGGAGGAGGGTGCACTCAAAAGAGATCTGAGGGAATCCGGGGAGAGCACACCAGAATCTGCCACACAGGAGAACGCTGGACCCCTCTCCTCTGGGTGGGGCAGAAAATTGAAAATGAGAGATGTACTCTACTCCCCTTGTAGGCGTGAAGTTTGAAACAAATGCAGAGACACAGATCTAGAAGGTAAAGATTAGTGTTTGCGTCTTGGCTCTCTTATTCATGACACACATACCTTGGGCAAAGCAATTAATCTGAGCCTCAGTTCCTTCTCCGTAAAATGGGGACAACCACATGTTTTCCTTCCAGGGCTGCTGTGAGTGTTCGCTCAGATTAAGAGCTGTGTAAACCATTGTTGAATGTTAGGTATCAATGTTTTCTAAACAGAAGGCATCCTGTGAATGACCAATTCTCGGGGAGATTCTGGATGAAGGGATATGTCCTGATTTGGGGCAGACCCAGACAAGCACAGGGTACTGGTGAAAGGAAATACAGAACAGCCTTTGTGTGCCAGGTGCTTTGCTAAGACATGTGCATAAATTATTTTGTTGAATCTTCTCGATGATCCTATAGTTGTTATTGCTTCTATTTTATAGATTTGCAAACTGCAGCTTAGATGGAGTGTGCTGGGTATCTTCCCTTCTCTCCAAATCCTCAGCTCTGTGTTCCTGAGCTGACCCATATGGACTGCTTCCATGGGTCCCTTGCCCTCTGGCTTCTGGCTGGGCTTGTCAGTGGGAGGCACCGGGAGATGGGAAGCTTCTGGTATTTCTGCTGTTGGTTGGCTGCTTCCCTCTACCGAAGGCTACAGCTCCTGTCAGGCAGCCCTCTCCATACAATGGCCACTCCCCTTGGCCTTCAAGCTGTGGGCTGGTCAGTGTCCCTCTGTCATTGGTCCTTTAGGGTTCCTCGAATCCTGTCCTTCCCTTGTAAATAGTCTTCTGTTAAACTCTCCCCAAGGCACCCAGTTTTATGTGCCACTTATTCTCTGCCAGGACAGAGAAACCAAGTAATTTGCCCAAGGTCACATGGCTAGAAGTGATGGGGCTGGGATTGGAGCTCAAGTTTCACTTTAAGCCTGTGCTTTTTCCATGAAATCATGGGACTCGTGTCTGGGCTGTGCCTGGACAGCTGTCAGCACGCTGATTAGCCAGAGAAGACTGCGATCCCAGGAGTCTCCTATTCCTGTCTACATCTGACGTGTCCTTGGGTCCAATCAGAGCAGGAAAAAAATCACCATTCAGGGAAAAGAGAGAAGGCTTTGATGGGATGCAATGAGTGTGACAGATGGCCTGCCATTCAGGGCCTGCCCGTGTCTCATCTGTAAAGCACACTCCTTCCTAAGAAGGCTGCTGAGTTCTGAGATGGGAATTCCCCAGGGGTCCATCCAGGGTCAGCCAGCTGTGGGCATCACAGACAAAGGGCCTTGCACAGCCAGCTGACCTTTTCAGTAACCTTCAGTCAGCACAGGTCACTCTCCTCCACTCAGACCACTGGCTTCCTTACCCCAGGTGGATGTCCTGCTGCTGAGGCACACCAATAGGTAGAGCCTGTGCTGCCCTGGCTGAGGGAGCTCAGCCTGAGAAGGGAAGCCCTGGGAAGGACCAGGACAGGCCGTGCTGAGGATCCACAAGGACTCACATGGTTCTGGCCCGAGGTCTCTTCAGAGGTCTAGGGCCCCTGGGGGCAGGCCAGGGCTGATCAGGAAAGCCCAGGAGGAAGAATCAGGGCCTCGCTACTCTCTGGTTATTTGAGACCCAGCAGATGCCTTTGCCCTTCAGGGAAGATTCCCTTGACACAGAGAAAAGAAAGGGATTCTAAGGGTTTAGGGGAAAACTACCACCATCTGGTAAGATTGGCAAATGTATATCTATTTTTCAGGACAGGTTTTCTCCCCCTCCTTGAGGGAAACCAGCTTTGATATACAAAACATAAAGTGAGTTTATGTGTATGCATGTGAAAGGGGTGCAGAGAGACAGGGAAAGGAGAAGAGAGGTGGAGAAGAGTGGAGACACAGAGAGAGGGAAGAGGGAAGAAATGAACAGAGAGAGTGACAGAAGCACAGGTGGCCTATCCAGGATGGCACAAGGGCGCTGGGCGTGTGAGGATTCTTGGTGAGCTGACAGTGGGTTGCAGTGTGAGGGGATGGTCAGTGGCTGGAAGTCCTGCGAGGGGACTAGGGTCTCAGGGCACGCAAGCCCAACCCAGGGCGAAGTCACTGCTCTCAGACCCTCCTTTCAATCTATCTTGGAGGGAGGGGCCTAGAAGACCCAAGGAGAGTATTGACAAGATCAACTTCATAGTACAACAAAAGTTGATTTGTATATTTAATTTCTTGAACGGTGTGACAAATGTTACATACAAAGTTATATTTTAAAGGCACATTTTGTTCTTTTATTGTGCATTAGCTGCTAAAGAGCAGAGGACCAGTGCATGATAAGTTAGAGACACATGTCACATGTCACCTTGTCATCTCCTGGATGAAAAGGTACCCAGAGCACTAGACCTGGACATGGAGACCTGGCCTGAGGCTTGGCATTGCTGCTCACAGACCTGGTGACCTCGGGCTAGTTCCTTAGCTTCTCTCACTCCATTTTCTTGATCCCAAACATTGGGCACCGTAAATAGACACACAGAGTGCTGCCGTGAAGAAGGAACGAAATGGTACCTCAAAGTCCAAGATGGGTTAGGTTTGAACAGGACACAGACCTGAGGTCCATTGACTCCATGGGCTTGGATTACTCTGCCAGGCCCTGGGGACATCACTACTCTTCTGGGTTCTGTCCTTAGTGCCCCCAGCCTGGTAGGAAAAATGAAATAAAGCAAAACAGAGGCCTGGGATGAAGCTCTAAGCCATCATAAAACATGTGTCTTCACTTCTTTCTGTGTTTGGGGTCCTAACTGAGGGAGTGTACACACAGAAACTGGAGGTCAAATGAGAAAGTATAATTCTATGACTTTGGGCCAATACTTCATAATTTCTAAAACGTGGGTCCTCTGTTAAACTGAGCTGGGGACTATGGCTTCTATGGCCAATGTGTGCTTTCCTACCCCTCCCCTGAACTGAAGAAAAACAGGCCTACAAAGGTGAGCCCTGACTTGTCTGTCCACTCAGGTGCCAGAGAAGGGAGCCCATAGAGGGCCAGCCACCTCAGGCAAGGGCAGTGGAAGAAGAGGTAGGGCCCTGTTCATATGGCTCACTTGCTGGCTGCCATTGTTTAACTCCCTTAGTATTCAGACAGAGTCTATAAACATTGAACATCAAAAGTTAGGGGTTGAAGTCTAAATCATTTTCTTCCCAAGAGGCTTTTGGGTCCCTAGGCCAATATTCCCGTGTCCTTCTTAGAGGAGAATGACAGCTTTTGCCAGTGTACCCTTCCCTCCAATATGGTTCCTACTCGCTTTACCTCATATAATTAAAAGGGCCACCAAAGTGGTTTATCTGAGGATTTGTTGTGTTCACTATAAAAAGAGAAAAAAGCAGCAGACAACTTTCAAATACTAACAGCTTCTTTCACTTAAAAATAAAAACATAAACAAAAACTTAGATCTGTTCCATCAGACCCCAGGCTACATCAACTCTAAGACTTTGAAAGAGACAAAAGGCCAAGGCCAGGAGGGGTCAGAGAAGGATCATGGAGGGAGCATTGACGCTAGGAAGGAGGAGACTGAGGTGGGATGGGAATTCCGGGAGGCTGGCCTTCTTTGAGGCAATTCTCAGAGGGGTAAATGCTCCACACATGTTTGCTGTAGACCAGTTTTGTCCAGAATGGAGGGTTTGGGGAGTACAGGTTTTGTGGTGAAGGCAGAGATACCGGGAAGGAAGGGCCTGGTAGAAGTCTGTGATACCTTACATTGTCCACCTGACTGACAGTATCCATGGAACGCCTGGACCCAGTTATCCCTGAAGCCCGAGCCACCCTGGCACATCCCAGACATAGGAGTCAATGAATTCCCTTTCTGTTTACCTCTTTTGAGTTGAGTTTGTGTTATGTGCAACTGAAATTGTTCTAATCATTAAGAAGTGATGGGAGAGAACAGGGGACTGTGTGAGATGGCTCCGTAGTGGGGGAACACACAGGGTGAGGGATTAGACAGTTTCTGGTCAGTTCCTCCCTGAGTGACACAATCAAGAATGCTCTCAGATAGAGGGCGGGTGTAGGGTGGAAAGAGCATACAATTCCAGGAACTTGGAGTTGATTTCCAGTCTTCCCAAGTCCTGACTGGGGCTCTCTGGGAAAGCCATTGAGACATTTGAGCCTTAGTTTCCTCATTTGTAAGATGGAGGAAATATTGACATACCCTTGGGTCATGCAGCTGGAAGTGGTGGAGCCTGGATTCATATCCAGGCTGGAATGGGAGCAAAGCTCTACCTACCAGTTGGGAGAGGGGTGGGTGGTGTGGGCTCAGCCTTATGGCTTCATCCAAGGAGAACCCTGCTCCTGTGAGGGGAGTGAACCAGGAATGTGATTGTCTTCTCTCTCTCTCTTTAACCCCACCAGGATGCCTGGGCTGGTGACTCTCGTGCAGAGTTCTCATGGAACTTCCTCCTTCCTCCTCACCTCCCCCTGTATCTTTCCTGTGACTTCCCTGGGAATGGCCCCGTCTCTAGCTAATTAAGGCTCCCTTTTCTTGATTTAAACACTAGCAAACCACCTCCTCTTCCTCCCACCTCTCAGGAAGGCTGCTCAAAAGCAGTTGAGCTGACAACTCAGAAGAGAAGGCAGCTCCAACTCAGGCAACAGCCGACTTTCTCCAGCAGCTCCCGAGGGGCCTGGAATGGGGAACTGTGTGTACCTGGAAGAACACCACTCTCCAGTTGTCAGAGGTCTAAACAAGCCCCACACATCCTCTTCTTAAATGGAATAAAGTTATAAATGGATATACTTCCCTGGGGGGATATGTTGGTGGAGTCTTTCCTGCACTGCTGTATCAGTGCTGTTTTTCTAGGCTGGGAAGCTGCCTCCACCATATATATACACACACACATATATACTATAGTATTTTATGTATATATATATATATATATATATATATATATATATATATATATGTGTGTAATATCACCTATTACACACTGGCCATTGTGCCAGATATTGGGGACAAGGAGGTGAATAACATTCAAATTCCTATCTTTAAGAAGGTCACAGCTCAGGGGGAGGTGGAATGAGAGACTAGTAGGAAAATGGGGACTTGTGGTGAAGGATGCCATAAGGGTCAGTACAAGGTGCCGTGGGAGCACAGAGGATGGGTGAGGATGTCACCTTGCCTTGGAAGGGAGCCTGGAGAAGCAGAGTCTAAATTGAAAGTGCATGAGAAGTAGGAGTTAGGCTGGTGCAGGAGAGGTGGGGAGGAGGAGGGAAGAGAGTTCTTGTAGAAGAAACAGTCTGGCCAGACACAAGAAGGAACATTGTTCTGGGGAGACCCGAAAATAGCTTGGTTAGTTCTCAATGTATCACTCCTTCTAAACAGGAATGAAACCAACTCTGGGAACTTTGTGGTTGAGTGTGTATGGAAGGAAATGGGATGCTATCAACTTTATGGCATTTGGCACTTTATCAGCACTTTCACAGCTAATATCTCACTGGGGTCTCCCAACGGTCCTGTGAAGTGTGTGTGTCTGATCTTGTTGTTATAGTTCCAGTTTTACACTTGGGAAAACCAAGGCTTGGGAGAGGGCCATGTCCCTTATGAGCTTAAAAGTGTGTTGTGTCACACTTTGTATTAGTTTTTTATTGCTGCATAACAAATTAGCAGAAATTTAGCATCTCACAGATGCTGTGGGTTGGGAATCTGGGGCACAGCATCACTGGGTCTCCGCTTCAGGATCTCACCAGGCTGCAATCAAGGGATTGACTGGGCTGCATTCTCATCTGAAGGCTTGGCTGGAGAAGAATCTACTTCTAGGTTCTCTCAGTTGTTGCAAGATTTCATTTCCTTGAAGCTGTAGGATTCATTGTAGCTTGCTTCTTAAAAGTAAGCAAGGAAACCAAGACCCTAGACCAAGTCTACTAGCAAGACAGAGTCTTAGATCATGTAACATAGTCATAGGCATGATATCCCATCTTTTTGCCATGTTTCACTGGTTGGAAGGGATTCTGCCCATACTTAAGGGGGGGATGTTGCACGAAGGTGTGAATACCTGGAGGTGGGGATCATGTGAGCACCTTAAAGTCTGTTTGCCACACACTTCTACCCTTTGCCCATGCTGCTCTTCCTCCCCTCGTTCTGTGGCAAGTGCCACCATCCTCCAGGTGGCACCCTCCCCACTCACCTTGGGAGGCTTCCCTGACTGCCTCTTGCTCCTTCCACAGTGCTGCTGCCTCTCCCACCTCTATCACAGTGGTTACTATGAGATATTGAACTCTCACCACTGATTTGCAAATCTCTCTCCCTCTAGGTGGGAACTGAGCCTTCTCACTTTTGCATCCTCAGTGCCTGATGTGTGGTGGGTGCTCAGTAAGTATTTATAACAAATTAAATTAATGAATCAAGTGATGTGCTTTAAGGCTTAAGTCTATTTAGGGACATAAGCCCAATTCCTTGCCACATTCCATGACACCACCATCTCTCCAATTTCTCAAAAACCAAAATGGAAAATTTGTTAGCATTTTGGATACTCCCGTTGGAACTGATTAGGTTTAAAGGACCAGCTCCCCAAATGACATAATGGCAATGGATGATAATACATGACATTTTAATCATATTTTTTATTTTCCAAAACACTATTATATTCAATATTACATTCAATTTCTTCAATATCCATTGGGTTTGGTCTCCTTATATGTAGTGTAAGTAACTAAGGCTCAGAGAGATGAAACAATTTGCTTAAAACTATACAGAGAAAAAAATCACAAAGCTGTGACTCAACCCAGGGCTGTTGATTCCAATCACTCAGCAAATGCTTACAGTGTGCCAATTCTGTGTTAGACATCCCCGGGGATGCAGACGTCAATAGGATTACTGTTTTACCCACAGAGAGTTCACGCTGTCATGATGGAAATAGATAGCTAAGACTGTAAATATAAAACAGATCGGTAAATTCAGTGATAGAGTTATGCACAGTTGGTTTTGGGAATAAGATGAGAAATACATCACCTCAGTGGGAAAGGGGAGTCTTCAAAGTGTGCACATGAAATCACTAGGAGCTAGCAGGCAAAGGAGAGTAGGAAGCACCTTCTTGATAGAGAAGAGCATGAGCCAAAGCCTGCAGAGGAGAATGCCAGTAGCATGTTTCTGGTTGAAATGTGAGAAGTTCAGTGTGAAGTTGGAGACAAATGACAGGGAGAGCATCTAAAGGCATCCCCTCTTCCCTATTCTACTCCTGTTTCTGGAGCATCTTCCTCTGAACAAGGGCTACTCCCTCTATTTTTTCTCTGGAGTCCA
This sequence comes from Tapirus indicus, assembly GCA_031878705.1. Lineage (NCBI taxonomy): Eukaryota > Metazoa > Chordata > Mammalia > Perissodactyla > Tapiridae > Tapirus > Tapirus indicus. The sequence goes on along the minus strand of CM062935.1, from coordinate 8,585,830 downwards.
TCCTCTCCTGCTTCTCACAACTTCACTCTGTTGAGTTTCCCTTTTCCTCCTCATCTTCAGCCTGCCCCTCACACTGTCTTCACTGATTCTCTCTCTCCTGTCCCAGGCTTACCTTGACCCCCATCACTCTCCAGGACTGCTCACAATAAGGACACCAGTGACCTCACATTGTACTGAATTTTTGAACACTCGAGAGGCCTCGTCTTGTGTGAATTCACATCATGCCGTGAGTCCATCAATCTCTCCTTCCTGACACATTCTCCTCACCCTCCTAACTACACTCTCCTGGTTATTGTCCCATGTCTCCAGATGCTCATCACTAGCTTCCTTTGTTGCATTTTTCCTCCTATTCTTAGGAATCCTTCAGGATTTTGTCTTCTGCCATCTTCTCTTCCCCTCATCTCAGAAAGAGGGAAGAGTTGCATGTACAAAGGCTCTGAGGTGCAAAAGTTCTTGTCATGTTTGATGAGTTAGAGGAGGCCCATGTGACAAGAGCTTAGTTGGGGAAAGGGCCTGTCCCAGCTGCTGTTGAAGACGTAGGCAGAAGCCAGGTCACTAAGGGTCTTGTAGGTCATTGATAAGAATGGCATTCATTTGGTATGAATGGAAGTCTTTGAAGAGTGAGAGGCAGTGGAATGACATGATTCTGCTTATATATTTAAAAGATTACCCTGGTTCCTCTGAGGAAACTACACAGGAGGGAAACAAGCGTGAAGGCAGAGAGACCAGACAGTATATTTTAAAGGTAGAAATGACAGTATTTGCTTATGGATTAAATGTGGGGCCAGTCAGTGGAGAGCCTCTTATGGACCCTCCTGATGTGGGCAGTCCCTCTGTTAGTTGCACAGAACACTTTCCTTCTCTTTGTTAAGCACAAGGCCAAGGCCAGGCCTGGTCAGATTTGTCCAGTAAAGATGCAACAATCCATGTTTAGATGGAGACAGTTTATTACTTACATAGACAGTGAAAGGAAGAGGACCCAAAGGCACCAACTCCCCAGGTCCTTGTCCCACATCCCAAACAGGAGAATGCCAAAGTCATAGGGGCCAGATGACAATGCAACACAGGTTGTGGGACACTCCCTGCTGAGTGCAGCTGTGTGGTTTTATAGTCTCTTATACCTTCAGGGGGAGTGTGAAAAGCCTCATATCTCATCAGAACTCCAGAGGTCATGAGAAACTAGCTCTAACAGCCTCCCAGGGGAGACGGGGAGGTGGATGGAGATGGGTTTGTAGCAGCTCCTTATAAGCCTCTCATCCTCTCATGTTCTGGAAGGATCATAAAGTATTCTGCCAAGACTCAGACTGGCTGTGGTTTGAGGCTTTGTCTGCCCAGTTTATGTGGATATGTGTGAGGTCAGCAGGGCACCAGGGAGGAGCCTATATTCTTTAGTATCACTTATTACAGTTGGGATTCATGTTATTGCAAACACAATGGCACTTACTGTGAACACTTATTATAGCCTAAGTCCACACATATTAACTCACATGTTTAATCTGCATAATCCTATGAAGTAGGCACTATTTTTATCCCCATTTTTCAAATGACAACCCTGAGCCACACAGGATAAGTAATTAGTCCAAGCTAGTACGGGGTGGAACTGGATTTGAACCCGTGAGGACAGGCATTACGTCCCTTTGTCCACTGCAATTTCCCAGGAGCTAGAATGTATGGTGCATAAAAGGAACTCAACAAATATCAAGGAATTAATTGAAGACTAAGGCAAAAACTAAAAACGTTTAGGGCTGATGGATGGAGGGCATAAAGGAGGTGGAGGGGTCAAGCGTAACTCCTTACTTTCTCCTGTGGCGATTAGGGTGTTCATGGTGTTACCAATTGAGATAGGGTGTTACAAGGAAGAACAAATCTGAGGGGCAGGGAAGGAACTCACTTTTATACATTTTGATTTAAAGATGTCTGTGGACCATCTGTGTGGAGATGTTCAGCAAATTATTGAGTAAATAAAGAAAAATGAGATACACTTACTCCCTTCAGGATGCTCGCAGAAGTATCAGAGACATAATCACAATTCAGTGGTGCAATAAACCTGGGAAGAGAAGAGGAGAAAGGGTGAGAACAAGCAGAACAAGCCTCACATTTTCTATAATCCTTTATCATCCTACCTCAAAGCTCTTTCACAGCATTGGGGAGGAAGTAGAATCATTGATCAGACTTGGGGGAGCTATTCTGGTCTTGACACTTAAGCAGTGGGGCGTCTGGAATTGAATATATTCTAGTTAATAGTTCTTCACAAGTGTTCTCCCAATTAGGTGATGTTTCAGCTCTCTGTCATACCAGATTTCCTTATTTTTTGAATAGAGCCTCCCTATAAGAACCTGCTTTCCTTAATTACCTTAGAATACTGTTCACCCATCTCCTGGTTGATGTCTATGTGATTTTGGTAGTCAGGTGTCCAATTAAGGTGGACACGTGGGAGGGCCCAAGATGTCTATTGAGACACAGATTCAAATGGTCCTTTAAGGATGCATGGGTAGGCAGTAGTTGTCACAAGAGATTCAGAGCTCCAAGGAGAAGAAAGACGTTTGAGGATCAACACTTCTGAAATGAGAGTGAAGATTACGGTGGGGTGTTTTCTCCTTTCATCATTTCTGACCACATTCTCTTCTATTCTTATTAAGGGAGATGAGTTTTTAGAATGAGAGCTTTTGAAATTGGGAGAGGACTTGGAAAGGCTAAAATGGGAGAATTTTGGTTAACATGGACCGTTCTTGTGAATCAGGCTTGAGGTGCCGTATTTCTTCTCTGTGTGGCTCTTTACCTCTGGGAAGATCGCAAATTCTCCCAAATTACCAGAGATCAGATGAGTATTTATCTTCATGCATCACCCTGGTGATCCTAGGGACATCAGCTCATAAATGGGAATAGCACTTCCACTAATATACATGGTTCCCGTGTTAGTCACATGGCAACCCTGTGGGGGTAAACTGTGATTTATCTCATTATATTGAATAAGAAATTGGATGCTCAGAGTAATAAGAGACCTCTCCAAGATCATGGAGCTAGTAGTGGCAGAAGAAGAACTAGTTCCTAGATTTCTTGATTTTGGTCCAAAGCTTGTTTCCACCATAGTTCTTTGGGGTCTGCTCATTGACAAAGCCCCCCATCCCCTGCGTGTTCTCATTCTTTCCTTTACCTCAGTGGCTTATTTACCTAAGTAGTTAGGTCAATTGTCTGACACTCTGTGTGGGACTTAAAAAACACAGAATCCCTTCCCCATGCCCACACAAAAATCCACCTGACACTAAGATGAACCTGACAAGTGCGTAGATCACATTAGCACTGCATGATGACTGGGAGACAAATGCATGCTTGCACAATGCTCTAATAGTCAGGTGGAAAGCTGGAGAAGAAAGAATGCTGGAAGGGAAGTCAGAAGACTTGGATCCCAGGTTTGATGCTTCCTCGTTCTAAGTGTATTTGTAAGCTATGTGATCTCCCTGGGGCTCAGTGTCCTTGTCTGTCAATTAGGAAAGCCACCCTGCCCATAGGACAAGGCATGTGAAAGAACTGGGTAATCTGTCAGGCTCCATACCACTCTAAAGCAGAGCTGTAATTATCCTAGAGGCACGTGAACCTGAAGCTTGATATGTAATTGCTTCTCTCCACGTGGGAAATGTGATGAGGCACTTGCTCATTTCTTTCCCCCACTGGGGATTAGCAGTTATCTAGGGGGCATTTGGTTTGGTTTTTAATCATGCACGGGTATTGTAAGATTCTGGCAGAATAGAGCCTCTTCAGGTGCCCCTTCACAATCTCTGCATGTAGAGACAGAGATAAGATTATTTACACCCCATTCCATTATTCACAGCCTCTTGGAATGTAGCACTAAATAATTCAGAGGCCATATAAGCTTGGGGATTGATGGGGAAGCTGATAGTTTCTGCAAATACAGCATGAAGCAGCTGCAGAATAGTCCGGATTCCATGTAGGAACTATTGCTGAGCACCCAAACACTCATCAGGACCTTGGAGAAGGGCCTTCTCTTTGGTCTGAGAATGACTCTAGGTCACGGGAACGGGGAGCTTTTCTCTGGAGGTGAAAATGTCCACCTTCTAGCCACCTTCTAGTCTAAAGCTCCTCAAAGGCCACTCACGTTAGCATTATCCACTGCACCTGGCATAGGTCCAGTCCCATAGTAGGTGTCTGATGACAAAAAAACCCTGAATAGTCTTCCCTTCTTAGCTGCTCATTATCTGTACAACAACAGATAGGGAACAAGCAGAACCTTCGGGAGTTAGAAGACCTGCGTTCCAGTTTTTCCACTTACCAGCCGGGTGGTCTTATTGGCTGTGGGGAAGTGTAGAGGGAGGAGAAGAGAGAACCTGAAAACTGAACCCAGAGAAGAAGCGGAGAGCTAGGAGGATGCCAAAGGGGAGAGTTTCAGATAGGAAGCGTGGTCAAGAGGATTAAGCAGTGTGCATTTGAGGAGGAAGAATCCTGGGAAGCGACCACCGGGTTTGACAATGAGGAGGTGGTCCATGCTCATCTCGAGCCTTGTAAATAAAACAGTCTTTCTCAGGTGCTACACGAAGGCAGGCACGTGGGTAGCAGGCCCATTCGGGTCCAGCCAGCCATGTAGCTGTCTGGCCTTGCTCCCTGCATTTGGCTCTTGGGCTCCTGAGTCCCTGGTCCCACATTCTGTCTCTGATACCCGGCCCTCCCCTCAGCTTTCAAGGTGTCCAGACTCTCCTCTGGCTCACAGAGCATTGGTCTGCTCTCCCGCTAGACCACAAGTTTGCTCTTATTTCAGAGCTGCCTGCAGCCCTGGACAAGAGGCTCTGTTTTTCTGTCAGTCTCCTGGCCCCATGGAATCCTCCAAGGCCAGGATGGCTCCTTGTTTCAGGGTTCAGGTGGACATCGCTGGTGACCTCCAGAAGGGAAATTTAGGTGAATCCTTAATTAACATGCTAGGTTTTAAGTAATTAGGAGTACAATAATCAGCATGCTCGGGTTGCAAGTGGAAGAAACCTAGTGATGGAGCAGGGTCCCAGATAAAGCACGGGACCTCTGTCAGAACCCTCCTCCCACAGGGGAGGGGGCCATGCTCTGCTGGATGTGTATGATGGGGAGTGGTCAGGGCAGACCTGTGGCTTCCTGAGCCAAAGGAATTTGAGCATTGTGGCAGGGGGAAGGGATAGAGACACAAAGGAACCGCCTGGAGGTACAAGCCCAAAGGAATTAGGCTGAGAGGCGAGAAGTAGTTTCTGTCATTAGCAGCAAATAAAACTGAGCTGTGATAGAGGAGCATGGAAGGAGGTGCAAGTAGGAGAGACCCTCCGAGGCTGGTTAGGTAGAGGGAGGGGCCTTTTAAAGGTTGCCTCTCCCTTGCTGGAATGTGAGGAGAGACCAGACAGAGTGTAGAACTGGTTTGGATGGGTTGGGCTTTAGGACATGTGTAGAGGGGCTGGTCTTAGACAGAAGGGCAACCCACTTCTGAGATGGGAAAGGATGACTGAAGATGCAGGAGAATGTTGAGGGGAAAAGGTAGGAGCCTGAGGGGCCTGCTGTTAATGTGGTAGATGGGCAGAGCTTTGGGGATGCTGGTGGCATCTCCGAGAACAACTTCTTCAGAGATGAGCATGATTCCTGGGTCAAGAAACGCTTGGTATGTGAGGTCACTAAGAAGCTGGGGAGTCAGGCTTCCAGATGGGGAGGTGGGGAAGCTAAAATTGCTCACCTGGATTCACACATTTATGGAGCTCCTATGATTTCAGACACTTGACTTGGGCTATCTTTTTTACTTCTCAGAACACTGTGCTGTGGAGAATGTATTCTTCCCCATTTTGCAGATGAGGAAATGGAAGCTCAGAGAGGTTCATTAACATTACCAAGGTCACACCGCTGAAAGTGACTGAGATGAGGTTATAATCCTAGTCTTTCTGATTACGAGGACCATGGTCTTTGTCTTAGGCCCACAGTAAGGGAAGTGGGAGTGACTTTTTCTCATCAGCACATCATCACCATGATTTATCATAAACTCTATTTAAGAATGTGGCCCAGCTTCTGAACAATAATAATCATCACAGTTGTAAGAGCATTAATCACTTCCACCTGGATGACTTTCCACTGCTTGTCATTTACTTGTTTCATCAGATTCTGATCTTTGCAGCATTAATTACCACGGGATGATCAGAGTAAACACCACTATCCTGTTGGAAGGTGAAAATAAAATTGGCCAGAGAGGCCCAGCACCACACAGGACGTTGGTACCTGGGTTGAGGCTGGAACCAGCTTTCTTCTGAATTTTTACACAGGCCTCTTTGGGCCTCGTCCTGCTTCCTGCACGTTGTAGAGTTTAATGTTCTTGCAAAGGACTGACTAAAAGAGGGAGGAGTGACTCAGTGACTGTGTGAGTCCCCACACCACTCCAAGCTCAGGCCTTGCAGTGGTGCCAGTGCTGTCATCTGTGCTGTGCACACAGAGGACAGGAATGACTGTGGATGGAATCCTACTGTGTGCCAGATTTGGAACAGACATTATCTCATTTAATTCGCAAGAGATATAAATAGAAACAAACCTGGGACATAGGTCTTGCTAATATACCCATTTTACAGACGAGGAAAAGTGTGTCTGATAAAGGGTGGCACTGGTCTTGTCTGAATCTAACACCTCTCCTCTTTCCATGGTTTTTTCCAAAATGTTCCCAGCCATTGAATATAGATCTGCTTTCAACAACCTGGATGAGAGTTGGAAATCTCACTGTCCTGGCTGTAAAAATTAAGCTTCCTCTGACTGAATGCTTATCAAATTGAAGGCAATGGTTGATTTCATTGCTTTTCTTTCCTGCAGGATTGTAGATTCTATGAGGCAAGGACGAGGTTCATTTTGCTGACCATGAATTCTGTGTGTCTGGCACATTATAGGTGCTCGATAAATACGTGTGGAACAGATAAATCCTGTTTTATAGCTGAGGGACCTCCATCCCCGAGATGTTAATAAAACGTGAAATTGGGATTCAAATTCACTCTCTGCTTCAGAGCTGGCCCGCTTCCTGCTCTTTAAGAGATTTAGGGGTAAGTGTTGTTGGTATTTGTAAAGGGGGGGAAGAGGCAAAGATTGGGAATAAATAATTAAGACGTCCCAGGAGACGTTCGTGTGAGCAGGTGTCTGAGGTCACTCCAACAGGTGGTTGAGGAGAATTTCCACTGGTGCTGCTGTGCTGGTTGAGAAGCCGTCTCCAGGGCACATGCAGGGAAGGAGGGAAAGCCACCAGTTTGAAACATCGTGGAGACTGGTGATCTGAGGCCTGTCAGCCTACAGTCTGGCTCCCCATAGAGACTTTAGGCTGTGTGAGGCTTCTGGAAACTGCTCACCTCGGCCATGTGGTGGAGTAGAGAGAGCCAGAACATTGGAGACGAGGTTCCAGCCCCCAGTTCGGACCCTACCTTGTATTCTCTGTGCCTTTTGTGGTTAGTTATCAACTTTTCGAGTCTGTTTCCTCAGCTCCAGCCTCAACTGCCCCAGCTTCCATCTGGCCCAGCCCTTCCAGGTGGGCACAGCAAATACATTTACCAGAGGACGCTACTGGGACAGTCTGACTCCTCACTTTGGGCCTCAGGTTCCCCACCAGTCTCTGGGGATTCAATCCTGTCTTCCCAAGAATTCACTAATGGGCTTTGCCTGGCATTGCGTCATGTGGGCAGTCCACACACAGTGAGGAGTGTCGCCCCTGGAGCCAGACTGTCCAGGTGTGAATCCCAGTTCTGCTCCTCTTCTGCTTGGTGCCCTGGGCAGGTTACGAATGGCCTGCTGCCTTGGATTCCCGTCTGCAAAATGGAGATGGGAAGGAGACCTCCTGCAAAGGCCTGGTATGCAGACTAGGTGAACTTGTAAATTTCGTGGGCTGTGGCAGGTGCTCAGTACAGGTACTGGCTTCACTGGCTTTGGGCTGTTTTGAGGATCAAGTGAGATAATGAGATGAAAACGCTTTGCATAAAGTCACATGCGCTGTACTTCACTCTGTGTACCATAGGACCCTGCCATCAATTACACAGGTTCCCTGAAGGAACCAGGATTTCACTTGAAAATAAGTTGTTTTACTTGTCTTCTGTGCTCATAATGACAATCCATGAACTTGTCTGTCTGGCAAACTCCTACTCATCCTTCAATGTCTAGTGTCACCTCCTCTGTGCAGCCTTCGTTGACTTTCCTGGCACGGCTAGCTGCTCCGTCTTCTGCTTCCACAGCACTTGTTGTAGATGTGCAGACGTCCTACGACATGTTGCATCATTCTGTGAGGAGCTGGCTTGGTTTCGGCTTCTCCTCTCGTAGGCTCTGAACTCAGGAGACTCTGAACTTCTCGAGGCCTCACCAATCGATCCTGCTGAACTCTGGAGCCAGCAGAGGCGCTGGCACGTGGACAGTCTGAAATCCATGCCGCCTCGAATTGAAGGTCTGGCCATGCACAGGAGACGAGAAGTCATTTGTGAACTTGGAGGATTATCTGATCTATTTCAGGCCTCAATACGTAAATACAACTGGGCTCTGAATAGAGCTTTAAATTACTGCTTTCTTCAATTTTTTTAAAAAAACCTTTTAATAATGGAAGACAACCCACCAACAGGTTGTTGGATGTATGTAAATGTTTTCCTCTAAGAATTTGTTTGCTGCCTCATTAATAGAAACTCTCCCACAGATTGCAGGAAGAGCCTTTCCCTCCCCTTCGTTGGGAAGGACAGTTAAGAAGTGACTTGCAGTCCATGTCTTCATGGGTTTGGAATAGATAATTGCTTAACGCTGAATTTTAGGCTGCTGATCATCCCATTAGGGTCTTGGGCATAATTGCTCCTGTGTAACCTGATGCCTTTTATTCTGCATGGTTCTGACTTCCGAGGCTGGTTCTCTTGGCAACAGTGTGTCTTTCTGTGGGAGAAAGGAGCACAGCCATTTGGGGGTCTTCTTTGCTCAGTAGACAAGTAAGAGGTAACATCTGAGAAAATAGACGGGACATGGTGAGCATTATTGGGATAATTATTGAGACTGTTATGAATATGCAGATACGTCATTGTCTGAAACAGAAGGAAATCTCTCTGCACCTGTGACGTGAGCCCAGCGTCCCTTCCCTCCTGCTGCTTACCTCACGGGCAGAAGACAAGGAAGCGAATCATCTCTTTTGTGCCTTGTGCTCTGGCCAAATGACCCTGCCAGGGTGGAGGGTGGGGGATCTGAGTGTTGCTGCCAGCTCTGTTGAATTTATAATCTTCCCTTTCCAGTCTACTCCAGAGCATCAAAGAGAAGCGACAAGGTGCTATGGAAGAGCCCAGAACTGGGTGACAGCACACTTGGATTCTGGTCCTGGTGGTGACAGGCCACTCCATTCACCTCACAGGACCTCAGTGTCCTCGCCTGGGATGGGAGGGAGATGGGAATCAAAAGGTTGTGAACCATTGGCCCAAGGGACAAATCCAGCCCTCAGAAATGTCTGTCGGGTGTATGTTAATTGCCAGCATTTAAAACTTAGAATAGGTTTCATAAAAAATGAGATTTCTGTTTTCTGTTGATAATGAGTAAAGTCTAGAAGTCCTGGGCCCACATTTCTGCACAAAGCTGGAACTCAGCAGTTCTTTCAATGAGACTCCTGAGTTCATCATAATCTCCACCACTCCCTATTGTCTAACACTGAGTTTGTTTCCTGTATTTATATTACCTGCCTAGCTCCTCTAGGCATTTGAGTGTATGCCTCCTGGACTAGGGAATCTTGAATTTCCCAGTCAGTATCTGGCTAAGACACACAGGGACAATACTATTTTGTCCTTATCTGAATATCGGTTCCTATTTTATGGATGCGGAAATTGAGATTCAGCAAGGCCACGACGGCTATAAGTGGTAGAGCCAGTGGTAGGACTGCGGGGTTCCTGACTCCAGCCCCACGGTCGCCTCCAAGAGCTAGATTTTCCCCTTCACCCCCAGGACGTTGTTGGTCCCATGTGTGCCAACACCGAGGCGATCAGATGATCTGGACGCTCACCGTAATCACATCCCTTTAGAAACCACTTGACTGAGCCTGAGTTGTCACTTAGCAAAGCATTCTGGAGGTGAAACTGCTGATTCAGGTCGATTTTGAATCTGAGAATAACCCCAACTACTTTGGATATTTAGAAGAAAACGTTAATTCCTGAAGTTCCGAGCGCTTGGCGGTTTTTGTAGGGCTTTCACTACTGGTTTTAAAAGTATAGCGAAGTCAGGATTCTTGGGGTGGTCGGGGTTTCATGGTGTTGGACAGCTTCAAGTCCTGACTTTGGGAATTGTGTGAATTTTGACTCTGCCGCTTTCCAGCTTTATAGCTTCGTCTTCTTGGTCTGTACAAAGGGATCATAACGGCATCTCCCGACCCCGTGTTCTACGTGCGGCGATGTGCGACACGTAAGTGTCACATGCTCTGCACAGTGTGAGACCCGACCAGATGCCCAGCACTTGCTCAGTGTTTTCCAGATGTTCACTCAGTGACTTACACATCCCCATCTGTATTTGCAGAGTTAGGTCTCAGCGGCGATAAGAATTTATAGAAGGTCACATGGCTAAGAAACATTGGAATTCTATGTAATTTCAAACCGTATAATATTTTTCACTACATCCCAGTCGTTCCTCCTCATTCTTATCTTTGTGCTACTTCCTTTACTAAATTCTAAATCAACCCAGAGTTGAGCCTCATCTCCCTTCTGCAAAACGCAAGGAATGGAGCAGATGAACTTGTCGGCCTCTCCCAGCCCTGAGATTCTATGATTGCACTAATGAGTGAAGAGGAAAAGGATAGCATGAAAAAAATAAAAATACAAGCCATAACTCCGTTCTATTTCATTGCTTGAACAGGATCAGATAATTAAAATAATTAGCTGGAGTATAAAGAAAATAGTTTTTTCCCCTTACATCGTATTTTCATTTTCTCTCTCTGTCCCATTTGAAAGTTCATTTGTATAGGATGAACACCAGAGCCTGATCAGAAATCCTCTTCCATGGCCCCAGTTTTGATTCAGAAAATAGTTCTGACAAACCATTATTGATGAAGATATGCCTAGGGTTCCGGGAACAAAAGCCCGGCTCCCGTATTAGCACTCAGCTGGCGGGAGACAAAGGGAATGACTACAAAAGGGAATTTGAACACATCCTCTGATTTTTAAAATTAGTCACAAGATCCATTCTTTTTTCTTTTTCCCGGGGAGCTTATTACAGGGGCAGCAATGGAGAATCCTCAGTGACTTCCTTGTTCTTCTTTTTCTTTGTTTGGTGGACAAAGCCAGGCTAGATGATGCCAGTTTCGGTGGTAACATCCTAAGCAACATAGTCAGGGACTGATCCAACGTCCTCCTCTTTGCTCCATCACACCCGACCAAGGGGTTGACCTTGGCCAGTCAAGGTCGTGGAGCTTTGTCACAGCTTGTTTGCTCTGGTGCGTATTGGCCTGGGCATCCACAGTGAACATGAGTGTGTAGTTGGTTTGGATTCTTCATGGCAACTCCCTCATGAGGGAGGTTGATGATGGGGTAGCGGTCAGCTTGTCCCTCCTTGCAGTGCTCTTTTAGGTTTGGGCTGCACTGACAGCTGTGGCGTCTTCACTGCTGGAATGTGGGTGATGTGTGGGTCTTTTTATATTTTCTGAGTGGACGCCTTTCAGCACTGCCTTCTTGGTCTTTGGGGCCTTTACTTCGGCTTCAGTTTTGGGAGGGGCAAGGGCTTCCTTCCCACTTTCAGCACCATCTTGGTGCTTGGTGAAAGAGTCTTTTTCATCTTAAAAATAACTTGTTCCCTGAATAAAAAGTAAACAAAATAAATAAAGTAAAAATAAATAAGTAAAATACTATCTGTGGTAGAAATTTTAGAAAATATTGACTTATTTAAAAAATTGTAAGCATATCACCAAATAGAAACACTGTTTTATATGTATGTGTATGCCTGTGTGTGTGTATTTCCTTCCAATTTTTTCCCTATAATGAATATATATATCCTGCTGAATATACAGACTTGTGTCTAGATTTTTTTACTTAACTTTATGTGTGAGCATGTCTCCCATGTCACTGTATATTCTTACAAACAACCTTGATGGCCGCATCCTTCATGCGTGGATCTGCTGCTATGCACTCAATCTTTTGTCCCACATTTAGCTTGTTGGCCGTTTTTCACCATCATAGATGATGTTACGCTGAATGTTCTTGTCCGTTTATCTTGGCTTGCATCTCTGACTGTTTGCTCTGGCGGGCATTTCTCAAGACTTCTGAAGTCTGGGACTGAGTGTCCCATTTGCTTAAGTCGAGACGACCTCCTGGACTCTGTCCTCTCCTGATGCTTTGCTCCAGGGAGGAATCCCAAGCTGTTTGGCAAGTGTTTGAGTTCCTGCACGATGTGGTCCCTTCCAAAGCATCCAGACCCTTCCCCATAGCTAGTTTACAATTCCACCAGTTTAAATTGCCTGTAGCGTCTCCCCGCCCCATGCTGTTTCACACCTCCCTGCTTTAGCTCAGTGCTTCCAGAACTCCAGGCATTCAAACATCATCTTCACAGTTTTGCCATTTTCACATGACACCGGTACCACTTCAGTTAATATTTATTTTTAAGATTAACTGTTACTTTAATGGTAGATTTAACTTAGCTACAATAGGTGTGAAAGCATGGGTTTGATGTACTGGGCACATGTGTATGTACAATTTTTCTAATTCATATGAAAATAAATTTATAACTATTGGAATAAAAAAAATAAAGATTCTCCCTACATTTCTCAAAACTATCTTCCGTGGTGGCACTTACTCCTTGTTTTGGGAAACACTACATTAGCTCCATCTTCCTGGTATTTTATACTCTCCTTCCTGATAAATTAACTCTTGTTCATCTCTGGAGACCTAGGAATGCTGCCCTGACCCTAAGTCTGAGTTAGACCCCTCCTTCCTTGGGGTCCTTCAGTACCTTGTGCTTTTTTTCATCTGAGCACTCAGCACGCAAATTGCAATTGTCTATTAGCTTATCACCTTTACCCCAAAGTAAGTGCTCATTGAACTCTTTTATGTGCTGGGCTCCATGAGATGATGCAGTGATGGCAGAAGAATGGGTACTGCCTGGAGGAGCTCACAGCCCAGTGTTGTTTCTGCTTTGGCTGTGGAAACTCAGAGAAAGGCTTCCAGATTGTTCAGGTGCATGGGCTAGATTGAGGGCTGTGTCAGGGGAGGCTTCCACGTGGAGCTAACCTGAGCTGAATTTTAAAGAAGAATAGGTTAGAAAATATCTACCTAACACAAAAGAAGCAGTAAAGAAGAAACAGATGAACAAAATGATGTGAGACATATCACAAAATAGAAAATATAAGTCCAACCACACAAATTATTACATTAAATACTCCAATTAGAAGGCAGAGATTGTAAGACTGGATTAAAAAAAAACAGAATCCAACTATATGCTATCTAGAAAAGAAACACTTCAGACTCAAATACACAAGTAGATAGTGTGTAACAAGATAAAGTGATATGCCATCCAAACAGTAACCACAAGTGAGCTGAAGTGGCTATACTAGCACCAGACAAAATCAACTTTAAAATAAAAAATGTTACTAGAGACAAAGAGGGACATTTTATAATGATAAAAGGGACAATCACCAGGAAGGTATAAAAATTATAAACATATATTCACCTAACAGCAGAGTTCTAAAACTGAAAGGATTGAAAGGAGAAATAGACAATTCAACAGTCATCACTGAAGAGTTCAGTAACCACTCTCAATAACTAATAGGAAACTTAATAAACAGAAAATCAGCAAGGATGTGGTAGAATTAAATAATACTATCAACCAGCCTGACCTAACTGACTTCTATAGAACACTCCACACAACAATAGCAGAATATACATTCTTTTCAAGTACACATGGAACATTATCCATTCTCCATATGCTAGGCCATAAACCAAGTCTCTATAAATTTAAATAAAGTGAAATCATGCAAAGTATGATTTCTGACCCAAGTAGAATTAAATTAGAAATTGACAACAGAAGGAAATTTGGGAAATCAGTCTTCACAGGGGTTTGCAGCCTCAATTCACCCTATCTGGGTAGCCCAACAAAATTTCAAGCCAAGAAATTAGTTTAAAATGATTGTGGGTTGTTAGAACTTCCAGGAGAGTGGTATAAGGAAGTGCAGACTATTCCTGGAGGAACTCACATTTAACCCAGGCCTCAAATAATTTCCACTGATAAATTTCCAAGAAATATGAGCTAATGTTCAAAATTGTAAAATCCACAAAGAAATGAGTCATCTTGATGAGAGCCAACAGAAGAAAGAATAGATTGTGAACCAGATATTGGAGTTATCAGATTCACGACACAAAATAAAGATGTTTTTATTTATTTAAACAAATGAAGTTGAGAACTGAAAGTGAGCAAAGAGTAAGAATAATAAGAGTGACCAAATAGATTTGAAAAAGAACCAAAATTATTTCTAGGGATGAAAAATACTATAATTGAAATTAAAAACTCATTGGATAGGGGCCGCCCGGTGGCGCAGCGGTTTAGTCCGCGCTTGGCAGCCCGGGGTTCGCGGGTTCAGATCCCGGGCGCCCGCCGACGCACTGCCTGTCAGCCATGCCATGGCGGTGTCCCATATAAAGTGGAGGAAGATGGGCACAGATGTTAGCCCAGGGCCAGTCTTCCTCAGCAAAAAGAGGAGGATTAGCAACAGATGTTAGCTCAGGGCTGGTCTTCCTCACAAAAAAAAAAAAAAAAAAACCCTCATTGGATAGGTTAAACAGCAGATTATACACAGCTGAAGAGAGAATTAATGAAGAGAAGACATTTGAAGACATTACCTAGGTTATACCAAAAAAGAGGGAAAGAGATGGAAAAAAAGGAAGAAAGATGAATTTATGTGGAGTTTAAATGAGAAGTTATAACACATATCAATTTGCAATTTCAGAGGGAGAGGAGAGGGAATGAAGAGGAGGCAATCTTTGAGAAGATAATGGCTGAGAATTTTCTTGCACTGATGAAGGACACACATCTACAAATATGGAATGTCCAGTGAATCTCTGGTAAGATAAAATAAAATGAAAAACACATCTAGGTAAAGCTTGATAAAACTGCAGAATACCAAAGATAAAGAGAAGATCACAAAGACATAGAAAAAATAATACTGATGATTTGCAAAGGAACAACAAATACACCAACAGCTTATTTCTCAATAGCAATAATGAAATGTAGAAAACAGTGGAATAATATCTTCAAAGTACTATGAGAAAATAACTGATGATTTAGGTTTTTCTACTCAGAAAAGACTATCTTTAAGAATGAGGGCAAAAGAAAAAAAGGGTTTTTCAGGTAGACAAAACTAAGAGAACTGACCACCAACTAACCCTCAGGGAAGTAATTATAAGAGCTGTATTTTAGGCAGAGGAAAATAATCCCAGAAGGAGGGTTTGGAATGCAAGAAGAGATAGTGATCAAAGAAAGTGGTAAATGTGTGGGTAAATCAAAATAAGCCTTAATTATATAGAACAGCACAAATAATACCTTGTGGAGTTTAAAAAAATAGAATTAAAATACATAAGCATAACAGAATATAAGTTGAGAAGAAAGTGAAGGGAGTAAAAATGTTCCAAGAACTTGGACTCTGAGATGCTAAATAAATGTGCTGGAATTCCTAGGATGGGCCCTAAAAGAATGGATATAGAGGATATAACTTCCAAACCAGTAGACGGAAATAGATGGGATGAGAAAAAAATATCACTTCGAAAAAACACAAGTTAATATAAGAAAGAGGAGCAAAAGAAACACATAAAAGATAGGACAAATAGCACACAATGTGATGATAGCAATAAACCTAAGTCTATCAGCAAGTGCAGTAAATGTAAGTAGAGAAGTTGTTCCTGATAAAAGACAAAGGTTATCATACTGGTTTAAAAAAAATCTGTCTATATTGTATTCATAAGGACCTCAAACATAAGGACATAGAAAGGATGAAAGAAAATATAATATAAAATATTATATTCTTGAAAAATACTAAACAAACAAACAAAAAGCTGGTGCAACTCTCTTTAATATTAGGTCAATGTTAATTTAAAGCAAAATGTTTGCTGCAGATAGAGGTTCACTATATAATGAAATAAATTTCCATTTCCAGGGAGATATAACCAATTGAACCATTATGCATCAAATTACATAGTCTCAATATATATGAAAGAAAGATTGACAGAACTAAAACCAAATAAGCAAAGATAAGGAAGATACAATACAATTATTAAGCTTGAACTTAAAGATACATCTAGAATATTTTAACCAATAATTGCAGAAAACAGTTGTTTTTTAGCCATACAAAGTGCACTTATGGAAACAGACACATATTGGTCCACAAGACAAGACAAAAACATTCCGATATGTGGTATCATAAAGACCACGTTCTCTGATTTCAATGAGATTAACTAGAAATCATTAACAAAAATTTAACTAAAACTCCCATATGTTTGGAAAATAAACCACCAATTCTATAAAACTCATGAGTCAAAGAAAAAAGATTTAGGATGAAATGAAATAAAAATATTCCATTTGAAAACATGTGGGATGCATCAAAAGTGTTAAGTAGAGGTAAACTATAGGCTTAAATATTTATATTGGAAAAAGATGAAGACCAAAAATTGCTAAGATTTCAACTTAAGTTAAATAAAGAACAACATAATAAATCAGAGAAGCAAAAGGGAGAAAATAATTATAGAAACAGAGATTAACAATCATGAAAATAAATGTAAAATAGCAAGTGTCAACAAATCCAAAAGCTGATTCTTCAAAAAGACTAACAAAATGGACAAACCTGTGTCACGGGTAATCAAGAAAGAAAAGGAGAGGAAAAATATATATTAAAAATAAATATAAGTAATAAAATATGTAGCTGACATTAAAAAGATAAAAAGAGGATATTATGAACAACTTACACCAATAAATTTGAAAAACTATATGAAAAGGACAAATTTGTTTAAAAAAATCACTTAGTGATGTACAAAGGTGGAGAGGACGTTTTCACTGACATTGTTCAGAATTGCCGGGACATGATGACAGTAAACAGTGCAGACATTTTGTAGACTTTACTGTTGGTTTTAAATTCTCTACAGGTAATAGGCCCCTACTACCTCCAACTGGGGAGGGGGCAGGAATTGATCCCATCACCTCCCTGCCTCCCGGCTTGGCACTTTACAGCAAAGACAATAGATGAATACTAGCTGCATACAACAATATAGATGAATTTTAGGAACATGATATTGAATGATAAAAGGTTGCAGGAGAAAACATATAGTACTCACAGAATTTTTCTATTTAAATAAAGTTATAAAACATGAAATAAACTGCATAGTGTAAAGTTTAGAGATAAAATTATATGTGGTAGAAAAAAGCAATGATATGATAAAAACAAAATTCAGAATAGTGGTTACTTTCTGGTAGGGGAGGAAAGGAGACACAGCTGGAGGGAGTACATGCAAGGGACTTAAAAAACTAATTATTTTTCTTAAACTGGGCAGTGCTATACACACATTCATTGTATGTTACACTTTATAACTTTAAAATTCTTTATGAATATTCTTTAATATATAAAAAGCAGCTAAATCCAAATATCTAAAAATACAGTAAGTGGTCACATTGTAGTGATCTGGAATATACATCTGAAAGATAAACAAATTAAAAAAAAGACTTAATGTTGCATCAGTAGCTTTGTATACAATTCCAGTGACAACATCATTCATGTCTTCAAAAGCCTTATGTTCCAAACAGCTCACCGAGATGTACAGCTCACCTAGAAGATGATGTACTTGAGAATACTGCAATGAATGACCCAAAAAGCCACTATCCTGTGATGATGGAGATACTGATGTATGGGATGCATGGAAGAGGCTGTGTAAAATTATTTCACTAAATGTGAGAGATGATTAAGTTGGATTTTTTAAATATATGATTTTTAATATGTATGCATAATTGAATGTTTAATCTTATCGAATGGGTAGACATGTGACTTTGTCACGTAGATCACCAGGAGTTTATTTGTTCATGTTGGCTTCATCGTTCTTTGGACATTGTCATTGGGAAATAAGTTACAACCAAATGGGTTGTCTTATGTTTGGGCACATGCAGCATTTTGTCTTAACTCACATAGTTGGTAAGAGGTAGAACCTGATGTCAAAGCTTGAGTGCTTAGCACCAACCACTCCACTGTCTAGCATACTGGGAGTTAGGAGGGCAGAAACAAGAAACCATGGGGCAAAGTGACACCAACCTTTTAGGGCAAGTTGTGGCTGTAGGTTTGGGCTCAGAGCTGCAGCCTTTCTTAGAGCTCTGTCTTCAGCCAGTCATGTGGCCTGAAGCCCAGAGGATGAAGACCCAGGTCCTAGCTCTGGCACTGACACTTACGAACTATGTTACTTTGCCTGAGTTATTTAATTTTTGGGGCCTCAATTTCCTCACATGTAATACAAAGGGGTATTAAACCACCTGAGTCTGTTATCTCTGTAAAATGAGAATATATGCCCTCATTTCCTTCCAGTGGTGTCCAGGTAAATGTTTAAAAACTGAGTTTCTGGAAGCAAACAAACAAGTTTTTTTTGTTTTTAAACCAAACCAAACCAAATAGACCTAGTTTGCACAGTTTTTAGCATTTGCCAATTTCCGTGGTGTAAATACTTCCACCATGGCCGATTTCAAGCTACTAACAAGAAGGCACTGCCTGCGGGGTTGGGATGAGCTGCCCCACACTGCTGTCACCCTCCTCAAGTAGCTGTCAGGAACCAATATGGCCACCAGCAGCTCTCACTTCAAATGGTGTCATAAGAAAGAAAGCAAGGTTGAACCCCTAAATCAGACAAAACTAAGTTTGACTTTTGGCTCTGCCTCTAGCTAATTGTATAACCCCGGTTAAGTCATTTTGCCGTCTAAGCTCTGGTTGTCTTACCAAGAAAATGGAAATGATAATAGTACTTATGACATTAAGTTCATCCATTCATTTATTCATTCATTGAAGAAATGTTAATTGAGCAAGATGATGCAGCAGACACAGTGCTGGACATGTTGAAAGGATTGTGTTTAAGAGCTGAGCTAAATGTCAGGTACCCTCACTTCTCTCCACTAAGAGATTTTTCCTATATTTGGTCTTGGGCTGTTTTTCTGTCTTATGCTGTAACCTTTCCTCATGTGACGTCCTCTACTCCATGGCATGGTCTGGACCTGCCTAGGCTTGGGTGACTCTGTAACCACAATCTCCCGTGACACTTCTCTGAGCTCCAGATGTTGTATCCATCACCCAATGGCTACCTCCCTTGAGACGTACTGTAGGTTCCCCAACTCAGCATGCCCCCAAATGAACTCCTTATCTCTTCCCATCCACTCCATCTGCTCCTCCTCCTGTGCTTGTTCCTTCTCTCAAGTAGGACCACCAGTTTCCCAAGGGCTAGAACCTCTTCCTGAAAGACTTCCACGGTTAAGTATTTCCTTCCATATGAAGAGGAGCTCCTCCAATGCTCTGCTCAGATGGGCATGCTAGACAGGGTCCAACTACAATGTAAGTTTGTCTCATACAGTTCTTGTCACAATCAATATTTGTTGAATTAAATGAGTAAACTAATGGTGAGAATTTCATGCACCATAATGGGATTTGAGGGAAGCTATTTCTGGGCTTAGAGAGAGTTATTGATCTCTCTGAAATCACATCAGGCAACTATGCATTTTATCATTCCTAACCTGAGAACTGGGGCTTATGAGATTGGCTCAAATTGATTGATTAACTGATTGATTGATTCTTTCAGCCAGCATACACATTTTAAATACCCACTAGGGTGCCAGACATTTTCCTGGGTTCTGGAGATACTGAGATGAACAGAATATAAGTCCAAGGATTTCATTAGTTAATTGGGGGGAAGAATTGAAAAGGGTATAATTAAATGCGTGCTCTGTTGAAGGGTAGTACAAAATGCTCTGTGTGTGCAGGGGACCTGGTGACAGATTCTGCCTCTGAGAATCAGAGCGAGCTTTACGGAGGTGGCAATATTTGTTTCGGGACTTTTATAGTGGGGAAGAATTTGCCAGTTGGAGAAAGGAGTTGGGGTGGAGGAGGAAAAGGAAATCCTAGGTCTGGGGAATGGCACGTGTAAAATATGGAGGTGGGAAAAGAGGTGGCATTTGGGTACTAGTGGGAATTTCTCTGCAGTTGACACGTATGACATGTATGAGGCTGTACATCAGGAATGAAGCCAGGGTGGTCCATTGGGACCAAGGGCTGCATATGTCCAGTTCAGGGGTTCTCAGTGCCAGTGTGTGTCAGAATCACCTGGACCTCTTCTGAAGAGGCAGACTCCCGGGTCCCATCCAGACCTGAGGGATCCCATTCACTGGGGTGGTGCCTGGGCATCATGATGTAGAAATTCTCCAGAGGTGATTCAAATGCAGTCAGGCCTGGAGGTTCAGCCAGAGAGGTCAGCCACCTGTCCACGGTCACACAAAAAGCGGTGAAGCAGATTTCCCACTCAGGTCCCCTGGGTGATTATTAGGAACACTGAGGTCCAGGCTATCGGTCCCAGCTGCCTGCTGGACTCCACAAACTGTCACAAATCCTGATTCTCTTGGAAAGGCAGAGACTTCTCTTGTCTGCCTTGAGGAAAAGACTGCAGCGGAGTCCAGAAATTGGCATCCTTCCCAGACTCATCGGTTCCTTAGATAGTGACAAATCCCTTTCGTTTGCTCCCCATTATTTCACCGCAAATGAGAAAGTAATAAAGCGAGACTGCAACTGGACCAATTAAATCAGCCATTTCT
Organism: Tapirus indicus; assembly: GCA_031878705.1. NCBI lineage: Eukaryota > Metazoa > Chordata > Mammalia > Perissodactyla > Tapiridae > Tapirus > Tapirus indicus. Next base: position 8,565,058 of record CM062935.1, on the reverse strand, counting down.
AATCCCATCGATCCAGGGAAAGAGAGCTGTGGAGAGCTGGACAGAGAGAGGCTTTTGATTCAGAATAAACTGAATACCTTTCTGTCACAATGTGGGGTTGAGAAAGAAACAGCACAGGGCCTGAACTCTGCTGGGGGAGGGGCGGCATGCTGTGGATGGAGGGGAGACCCCACTGCTCCTGGGAAGCTGCTGATGGAGCTGGAGACAAACACATTGTTTCCTTCTCAGGACAAAAGGCAGGATGTGAGAGGGGATGCTGTGGGAGCAAGAATCTCAGCCTTTGTTCTGGGGAATGAACAATGTGGGTGAACAGTCGGTACCAAAGGTGACAAAATGAAGACATGCATAAATAAATAAAAATTTAAGAAGAGACCAGCAGAAGTCCAGCTGGTGTGGTTTTTCTGGACTGACCGACCAACACTGGTCAGCATTGAGTTTAGAAGTATCTTTTCTGTCCTTTTTCTGTGGAAAGTCACTTTTTGTCAGTCAATGTGGATGAGCCCAGTTCCTCCCCAGCTGTGATCTCTTGATCACAAAAAGTTACTGTTTTTCCCTTTGTAATTACTATGCACTCCAAAAGTTTCATCATTTGGCACCCCATTCTGAATGGCTAGCAATTCCTTGAAGACACCAGACTCATCCCCAACCCCTTGCCTTTGTTCGTGCTACACCCCCGCCCCCTCCTCCAGAGTTTCTCCGCGTGTGATCTGGGTACCACTTGCCTTGGAAAAACTTGGAGATTTTGCTGGAAGTGCAGAAGCCAGACCCCAGCACAGTCCTGCTGAATTGCTCTCTGGGAGCTGGAGCTCAGGATTCTGGATTTTAGCAAATAACGATGGGTGATTCTTAGCAACACCAGGGTTTTAGACCACTGACTGCTGTGCTCTTTCTGTGTGTGAAACACCTATCCATCTCTCTCCACAGCTCTAGCATGTTGAAATATGACAGGACTCCCTGTTGTTTTAGGTTTACAAATGGCCAAAAGCATTTTTATTTGATTTGAACTTGCAAACTTCTGCAGAAAGAAGACAATGAATTGTAATGTCCCTTTCAGAAACCTCTAAAATCTCAACCACTAATAGATTTTATAGTGGTTGGAGAACAAATGTCTAGAGAGGAAGAAAAAAGAATTTATTTTAAACTGGGCAAGTCTGAGTTCAGTTGTGCCCCAAATGAATAACAGTAAGTAGAATTTATAAACTATCATTACCTCTTACCTTAGCCATATTTTACAACTTTCCAAAGTAAGCTAAAACATATTTTACAAACTTTGACAGCCATACAAACATAAAGATTTACACGTTAGGTGGGTAAAGACTGACTCTGTAATCAAATAATTTGACTGCAAAAGAGTTCTTGCCTTTCTGGTAGAAATCAGTCATGTTTTCTGATTTCCTGGGACCCTCTCTATGTTGGGGGGATTTCTTGTCTTAGGAGTTTCAGATTACCAAGGTAGAAACCAGAAACCTCAAATTCACAGCCTCTCTTGCAGCTAGGACTCAGACCATCTGGACTTTCAACAAGTTGTGCTGATCATTAGCACCTGCGTGAAATGTGATTTGAAAGTGAGCAATAGGAGAAATTTGACTTCTGTGCTGACCAATTTTGCTGCAGAAGGTGGGGGCACAAGCATCAAGGTTTGGGAGGGTCTTGGCTGCAGGTCAAGTTCCTGGTGCAGAAGTTCCTTGCACTGGAGGCCATCAGTTCACAGCAGTGGGGGAACAAACTGTGGTGCATCTAATACGCTCCAGTGGGGGCGTCCTACCAGGGCCATTAAGGATGTTGTTCCTGGAAGTTTCAGCTCAACTCTGGTTCACCAGCTCTCCCTGCAAGTCTCTGAGCTACCCCTCTCTCCAGTCTACTTTTTCTAATATCACCCTTAGGTCAAAATCAGGAAATTTGCATTGATATAGTTCTATCACCCCAATCTACAGAGCTTATTCACATGTCACCATTGAACCACAAATGTTCTTAAGAGCAAAAGGAAAAGCATTACTTTCTGGTCCAGAATCCAATCTAGGAACACACATTATATTTAATTATCATATATCTTTAGTCTCCTTCTATCTGGAACAACTGGCATTTTACTTTGTAGAGGGAGCCTCAGTTTGGACTTGTCTGATGCTTCCTCACGAGTAGAGTCGTGTCATGCATTTTTAGTGGGAATACCGCAGAAGTGATGTGTATCCTCCTCAGTGCTTTGTATCAGGAGGCACGCGATGTTGATTTTTCCCTTGTCTCATGATGTCTCCTTGATCACTTGGTTAAGCGGGTGACTGCCAGGTTCTCTACTGTAAAGTTGCTGTTTTTCCCTTTGTAATTACTATGCACTCCAAATTCTTTAGATAACTTCTTTCCTGTTTTATTAGTCAGAGTCAGCTTCTCTTTCTTGCAATGAAGAGCTCCGACAGCAATATCTCTTTACAATGAAAGGAAAGGGAGAGCCATAGAGGATGTTTTCTCTGGTTCAATAGCAGAAGGAGGTTAAATCCTACTTGAGAACTTCATTTTAGTTAAATTAATCAATGTTTAGGGCAGAAGCTTTGGTTGTGTTTCCTTATCAGCATATCCTAAAATATTTTACAGCACAGCATCTGGATAACAAAGTACTTTTAATATGAGTGATTTGCCTCATAGGTTCCCTTTAATTAAAAGCTGATTCTCTTCTTAGAGGAAGGCTCACATTTCTGATAAATCTTTTGCTTTCTCAAGGAGGGGGCTTATGTTATCCTACAACCACAAAGCATTGCCTCCTCTAAGATGCTTTCTGACCATCTCTGGAGGATTGACCACCCCCTCCTCTGTGCTCCTACTCTGCTCTATACAGGTGTGACGCCTCAGGGCACCTGGACATTTAGCTGTGGACCTCTCTGAGCAGACTGTTACACTTTGAAGAAAGGGAATTTACCTTCTTCTCTTCTGCATGCTCAGCAACTAGTGCAGCATCTCCCATGGGATAAGTGCTCAGTGGATGTTTGTCGAAGAATCTATGGAAGAAGATAGGATTGCAGTACATTCTGGTGTGGTCCATTAGGGCAAGTCCTTGTAAGGTATTTAGAAGATGAGGCTCCCTAAGCTTTGTTTTGCTTTCTCTGTCAGTGCCCACCTCTTCATATTCACTTTCACAATGACTCTGAAACTATAGTGGAGACTTATGCAGGGAAGTGGCATGATTGTGTCTAGGTTTTAGGCAACATCTCTTTGGCTGCATTGGAGGAAGGATGGGAAGGGGAAAGACTACAAGCAGGAAGACCCCCAGGGTGGATTCTGCAATAGTCCAGGTACCAGATGGAGAAGAGGGGATAGAAGCAAGAGATATTTTCAAAGGTAATAAAAATGCTACAAGTCATCAGTGGCCCACTCTGTACCAGGCTCCTGTGTACACTGGCTCCCTTCTTCATAACAGCCCTGAACACTGTGTTTGACACCTGCCTTTTCTCATAAGGAAATGGAGGCTGCTAGATTTGTCTACAAACACAGAGCTGGTGAGGGCAGAGTCATTGTACTAATCCAGGGCATTTGGCACTAAAGCCCATGCACCTTCCTGTGAGCCTCATGGCTGGCCTGGAGGCTGATTTGATGGTCCCCCTTGTGCCTCTGAAAACCCCGACATAGCAGTGAGAGAATAGATACAGCTTTGCCAGGCATGTGGGTGCTGGGCCAGCTCACAGCAGTGCAAGAGGCATGGTGTGATTTAGGTGTGTGCTGCTGCTGAGGGAGAGGAGCACAAGGGACAAGGTCCGTGGTATTGCATACACAGGATGGCAGCTGGCGTTGAGGATCTCTTCTCCCCATCTGCCCTGCTCGAGGGCAGGTTTTGCCAATGTGGCCAATCTGAAGTTGAGTGGTCACTGCAAATCCAGATGTATCCTGTGAGCTGGGATGGAACCTGGGGTTCTTGCACCTTCAGAGTAGTGCAGGCTTAAAGAAAAGAAAGAGAAGAGCAAGATTAGCTAGAGCTCCTGTATTTTATATCCACACTGGGGGGCACTGTGAGAGGCACGCTTGCAGTCCTCTATTCCACCTCCCCTGTGACTCTTTGCCCACTGGACTGTAGGGCTGGGACCAGAGGCAAGCCGGGTACCTCACGTGCACAATTTAAGGAGGTGCTCGCTCTCAGGGTTGTGGGTCTGGTGGACCTCACTTAGTCCACTCCCTGCTGGACTATCATGGTAATCTGTGCAACAGAGTTAGGAATGGACATTCTGTAAGGTCCCTGCTAGTTGATATTCTACAATTCTACAAATCTCCTCCAAGCTTTTCTCATCATTTCCCATTGTGTTGCTTCTTTTTCCAATGTTAATTAATATTTCAGGAAACCTTGGTGTTTGAAGCTTAACCTTGTGATTTTGACTATTTGGCAGAGTCTCTGAAGATCCACGTCGTATGATAATTTGTAACTTTGTTGAGGCAAAGTTTGAATTTCAAGGGCTGCGAGACGGACTTGCCAGAATGAGCACTTAGCTGGTGAGCGAGCCGCAGGCGGCCCCATCGCTGCTCATCTTGGTTGGCCCTGTGGCGACTACGCGTATCACGCAATAATTAAGAATGGCTGCTGCCACTACTCAAGTGTGTATTCTGGGCCAGACACTGTTATATGCTCCACATACATCATCTCATTTATTCCTCACAGTAACCTTGTGAAATGGTGTCTTATTTTGCAGAGAAATGGAAGCTCAGAGGTATTTGATAACTTTCCCATAGTGTCTCACACAGCAAGCGGCAGAGCCGGGATTCGAATCTAGCTCTGTTTCCCTCCAAAGCCTGTGGTTCACGTTGCTGGAGAGGTCGCAGTGTTGTTTCTTTTCAGACTCAGGAAGGTTCATGGTTAAGGTGACTGCCTCAAGGATGTCCCAGAATTCCTTTATTCAACAAATATTCACTGATTGTTCCTACCGTGTGCCAGTCACTGTTCCATGAACAGTGATATTACATATGACACAGCAAACAAAAAGGGACACACAACCCTGTCCTCATAGAGCTTTTCTTCAAGTGGGTAGAGACAGGCAATAAACTACACAACAACAGACGTATCCTATGTTGGATGGTGACAAGTGCTGTGGAGAAAAACGAAGCAGAGAAAGGGTAGGGGGTGCGAGCAGGGCTGGTTGGGGGCAGTGGTTCAGTTTTAAGTGATGGGGAGAGGGACCCCCCCCACAGAGAAGGTAACATATGTGCAAAGGCTCAGAGGTGAGGTCGTGCGCCACGCACTAGATAGAATATGCTGGAAAGAGGAATGGCAATGCATGGGCCCCGAAGTTGGCTGGGTGGTGTCTGGAGTGTCCAAGGTCAGCCAGGGGGCCAATGTGGCTGGGGTGTGAGACTGAGAGGAGAGTGTCAGGAGATGAGGCCAGAAAGGCCCCAGGGACAAACCACAAGAGGCCGGGAGGCCATTCTACTGAGTTAGCTTCCACTCAGAGGGAGATGGGAACCACTGGAAGGTTTGCATCAGTCTTGCTCTGACTGGTATTTTGAATCAACGTGGAGAACTGACTAAAGGGGCAAAGACAGGAGGCAACAAGGAGTCCATGGGGGAAGCTACTGCAGGAGAGATGATGGTGGCCTGGACCCTGGATGGTGGTTTGGTGGGAGTGGTGAGGAGTGGTCAGTCTGTGGATGTCTTTTGAAGGCACAGCCAACAGAATTTTCTGACCAACTGGATGCAGGGTGAGAAGTTGAGTTTATTTCAGTGACAGAATTTCTTTAAATAGCTTTTATTTTTTATTTTATTTTTTTTTAACTTTTTTTTTTTTTTTTGTGGGGAAGACCAGCCCTGAGCTAACATCCGTTGCCAATCCTCCCCTTTTTGCTGAGGAAGACTGGCCCTGGGCTAACATCCGTGCTCATCTTCCTCCACTTTATATGGGACGCCGCCACGGCATGGCTGACAGGCAGTTCGTCCGCGGGCGCCCGGGATCTGAACTTGCGAACCCCGGGCTGCCAAGCGCGAACCAAACCGCTGCGCCACCGGGCGGCCCATCTTTAAATAGCTTTTAAATGTTCTTCATGCTCTCTTGAAGGGATCATTAAAAGTCTAACAGGGGTTCCTTAGGTATTTTGATTATACTTGACTACATTTAGAAGAGAAGACAATTTACCACCACAAATGTGGAAATTAGCCAAGATCTTGGCTTGTAACACTCACAAATGTCTAAAGTATATATGATTATTACCTGGTCCCGGACTTGGATAGGGGACAGCGACCAAGAAGATGCTGCTAGGATCTAAGAAGCTGAAGCAATAACTCATCTCTGAGGAGGTGAGAAGCCAGGAACTGCACTGGGAACGAGCTGAGGTGGCGACAGCAGACTTCTGTGCTGGGCAAAGCAGGAACCCATTGTTCCAAGAAGGTGCCTGTGGAGGGGGCGGGGAGCCCATCTTGGCAGCGCAGACCCACACATGTCTTTAAGATTCAAAGCAGCAGATTGAAGAATAGTCATTTGCCTCAGAACAATAAGGGCAGGGCTGGGGAGCCCAGACTGTTCTGCTGGCCAAGCTGGTTAGAAAGAAACGTCTCTGAATGGGCACTGTGGTTATGGATTGTTTGAGGCGGCCAGCGCACAGACTCCAGTGTGTGCAGGAAGTGGGGGGTTCTCCTTGGGCATCTGCTGTAGCATTTCCAAACCTGATGGGCACTTCAATTCATCTCTTGTCATAGTGGAAAGTGCTCTAGACTTAAAGTCATAAACCATGATCCCAAATCCTAGCTCTGAGGGGCCTTGAACCAATCTTGTCCTCTTTAAACCTCTGCTTTCTCATCTATACAATGGGGTAGTAGAATATATCACTAATCATCCATATTTGATCTCCCTTCCTGCTGGGGGATTACACTTCTGACTATGTGATTTGCTTTGACCAATGAAATGTGTACAAAAGTGACATTTGACACTTCTGGGTAAAAGCTTTAAAGAGTCAGCGCATGGTTTGCTGTTTTCTTTCTCTTGTCTCTGCGATTGTGGAAACATGGATCCAGGCAAAGCCTCCCTCAGCCTGGGTTCCTGAGGATTACAATGTGCAGAACCACCTGTCCATCTGTGATGAATATATAAGAATGAGCAAGAAATAAACTTTTTTTGCTTTAACCCTGTAAAGATTTCTGGGTTGTTTGTTTCTGTGGCATAACCTAGCCTATACTGACTGATACAAATGGAAATGATATTCTCTCTTCATGTATATAGCAAAGGATTGTCCTGAGGATTGAATGTAATTCTTCCCTCTTTCTGGAACTTTCTATTCCCTTCTCCACTCCAGGCTAACTCTTGTTTACTCTCTAGGTGTCAGTGGAAATGTTGCTTCCTCAGCGAGGCCCTTGCTGACCCCCTCTATGAGTCAAGTTCTTCCCCTTTCACAGTGCCAGGCACAGCATAAGTGCTCGAAGATGAATGCAAGTCACCAACAAGCAGAGTGCCTGGCACGGCAATGGTGACCTTCTTTTTCTCTTTCACCACCAAAGATTCCTTTATATTTCTCTTCTTCCCTCAGGGGCTCCATATTTAGAAAGACTTAATCTTCCAAACAAACTGGATTTATTACAAAGCATTCATTTTACCATTGCTTATTACTCAAAGACACATGTAGCTGCTGCTAAGAGCTTCTGATCAGTGGGAGATAATCACCATGACCACATCAATAGATACAATTCCAGCCCCAAGCAAAGCAAGCAGATGTTTGCGTTTGTGCAGCTGTACAGAATCCTTAACTAACAGTTGCTTCAACCAAATGGACAATTGATGTTTATTTAACAAGAGGTCCTGAGGGAGGCGTTTCTGGAGCTGGTCAGGCAGCCCAGCCATGCCATCAAGGACTCCGGTCCTTCCACCTTCCACCTCTGCCATCCATAGCCTCCTTTTCATTCTGGTTGCCTCCTGGTTTTCCCAAGATATCAGAGCTGCTCCAGGAATCAGGAGTGCACTAAAGATGGGATAAAAGGGCAGAGCCAGCAAGCTCTCCTCTCCTGCCTGTCACTTTCACCAGGAAATCAAAACCTTCCTCAGAAACTCCTCTTCAGACTTTGCTTTATGCTTCCTTCATCAGAACCAGATTCCACGGCCACCCCTAGCTGCAAGGGGTTCTGGGAAAGTGAGTATCTGGCAAAGGATCCTGGGAATCATCCCGAGTCATCACCTGGGCCTGGCTACAGCCATCCTGGGCAAATGTGGGTCCATTAGAAGGACAGAAAGTGGGGACAGAGGCTTCTGGGTAAGCAATAAACAGTGTCTGCTGTAGATAATGAGAGCTCATGGCCTCGTGACTTTCTTCTTCATTTAGTCAAACACACTCACTTAGCAGATGAAAATACACACCCAAAGAAGGGAACTGTCCAAGGTCTCATCCTGATTTGCGGCAGATAGGGGTTAAAATACTAAGTCCTCAAGGTCTCTTCACTCTTTTAAAGAAACAATCTAAAGAGGCCCGTAACCCAAGCAGGTTGTGCAGTGCAAGCAGAGGGGTTAACTCTGAGTGTCTGTAGGGAACAGCATGAGGCAGGTGACCTGGATTTCCGCCCACTTCTGCTTCTATCCAGCTTTACCTTTGGACAAGTTATGCAATCCACTTAAGGCTTGGTTTTGTTTCAGCCATCTTATTTAATTTGATTTTCCAGATGAGAAAATTGAGATTCAGAGAAGTGAAGAGACTTGTCCAAGGTCAGACAGCTTGTGAGTGGCAGGGCAAGGACTAGAGAAAATCAGGAATTCTCCTAATTTCCCGTTTGGTGTTCCCTCCCTAATAAACATGTTTGGAAGAGTTTCACGTTCTACCTGAGTGAGGGGTCAGGGCCAAGCACCCTCTCTGTTGTTTAGGACATGACAATGTGGTGTGTAAGGGGGAATCATTGACCAGGTTCAGTTGTGTTAGGTGGAATCGTTGACCAGTTTTAGCCATTCAGACATGGACTTATAAAACTTGACTTTTAAGCTGTATTTATAAAGTGGATCTTGGTAAGTGAATGAATCTGGATATCATGCATGATTGCAGAAAATGCTCGTGTTAATCTATGCATCGGTGGATTACCGATTGCTGCAGTAACGGGACAGCAAGAACAGGGCCATTTTGATTTTTAACAACAAAGAATGCCAACTTTGGCAGTGATTCCCTACCCTCTCTAATCTTCACAATCTCCTGGAGAGATTTCTTTTATAGACACAGATTCCAGGGCCTCACCCCTTGCAAGAACCTACAAATGTTTATCTTTACAAAGTTTTCTCAGGAGATTCTGATAATTGGCCTAGTACTTCTATCGCTGAGTGGGCAGGATGAGATTTCTTGAAGCAGCCCTTGGACATCTTTGAATTGTGGTTTATGTGCTTTGCTTTCAAACAAAATGGGTGTTAGCACAGGTGGATGGATGTAAGTCAGTGATGACCAGATGGTCAAAGTGCTGAATTTCTCAAGCACTTTTATCCATGGGAATAGTTCGCGTTTGCCTTAAAATATATAATTTGGAGACTATATATTGTTCCTTATTAAGGGAGTGAAAGGTCGACATTGAGTATCATTGTTATTTCATTGTTACATCTGATAGAGGAGGCCATTGAAATAATATTTAAAAAAATACTAAGGCTGAACCCGTGAAATGTTACCCATCATCGCTTTTAGATCAGTGGTTCTCAATAGAGGTGGGGGGTACATTCGACAATGCTTGGAGACATTTTTGGTTGTCACAATCAGGCAGGGGTTGGGGGTACTGGCACATAGTGAGTAAAGATCAGGATGCTGCTATACATCCTATAATGCACACGACAAGCCCCCCAACAAAGAATGCTCTAGCCCCTAAGGTTGATAGTGCTGAGACTGAGAAACCCTGTTTCAGAGGCTCTAATTCAGACTTGAATATAATTAATTCCCTCATCACCAATCTTTTAGCTTGGTATATGTGTGTATGTGTATATACACACAGGTATGTGTGTGTGTGTGGGTGAGTATGATGCGGGTCATGCCATCCATGACTCTAGGACACTCTTGTGTGAATTCATGTATGAAATCTGCCATCTTTAGGTCTTGCTGGGGAAGACTTTCAAACACTCCACTCATATGTGGCCATCCCAACCACTAGGTAAAGTGTGGTCTCCTCTTTGGATTCCTGGAGCTGCTGAGACCCCTGGAACTGCTATAATTCCACAGGTGTGGTCCTTGGGCTGCCGTTTCCCAACATGAATCACTAGCTCTTTTTGATGACTACTCTCTCTTACTCTGCTAAGAGACCTCACTCCCACCCCCTCCTCTCTGGCATGTGTCAGCACCCACTTGCAGTCTCTCGTCAATCAGTGTTTACTGGAAATAGTTTCTTCTGTTTTTGAAGGGTTTAGAAGAAACCCTACAAATTTGAAAAATTCAACCAAACACAGGAGGTGTTTAAGACCTATGCACTAAGAAGTGCATATTCCAGAAGCTGCATGGCAGAGTCCAAAGAGTTCTGCATGGGGAACCAGGAGACCTGGGTTCTATCTCACTGTTCGCTGCCAACTTGCTGTGTGGCCTTGGGAAAGTTACTTCCCTTCTCTGGCCCTCATTTTATCCTCTGTGCAATAGATGGCTGGTTGAAGAGAGTTCTCAGCTGCCTTCGTGGTCTGACATGGAAAATTCTGAAGTTGGAAGAAGTTTCTACCCCACAAGCACCCACAGATTGACCAGACAGAGCACGTCCTGCGAGCACAACCTGCATTCCTGTTTTCCTCCTAAATGCTGAGAGGAACGTTCAAGCTTATCATTCTGGCAGAATCCTACACCCACACCAACGGATGTCAATCCTGGCATTTATTAGAGTGCCAGTAAATCTTGAAAACAATAAATATCTCATTACTTTGCTGATGATGTATTTTTAAGTGTTACTTCAAAATGCCTGTCGTTGCTATGCTTGATTTATAACAAGGATCCATTTTAATCTTGCGATCTTTCATCTTTTGCAAGCACCTTGTTAGACCCTAATGAGATTTCTGTAAATCCCTTAGGGCAACTGGTGAGGAGGCCAAAGTGGGTATCCCAGGGATGGTGTGGTCCTGCATCCTGACAGGTTTGGAATCTGATTGCCTGAATGATGATTGTCAGTTGAAATGATACAGACTTTGATGTCAGACAGACCTGGATTAATATCCCATATCCCATTCTGTCACAAGTTAGCTGGGCCGTCTTGGACAAACTAACTGAACCTCTCTGAGCCTCAGTCTGTAAAATGGGATCATGGTTTCTCTGCAGAGTTAAGGTTAAGAAGAAAAGAGTTGACAAATGCACAGAGCCTATCCTGATGACCAGAATGGAATAGATGCTCAGAAAATGGTGAACTATGAAAATGCTTGTTACTCTGAAAGAATCGAGAGTTCCTACACTGAAAGCCCTGGAGGCCAATGTCAGGGGCTGTAAATCAACTCCTCTTCTGTTTCAATACTGAATTAACAACCAGGCAGGGGGAAAAATGGAACATTTAAATATTTAAACCAAACATTTAATTTTTAAACATGAACGTTCTTTTTATAACTTGGACTGCTCTTCAAGGCCTGTGGAAAATTCCCTGAGCCTCTGTGCTCTGCCCTCCTTCATGGTGTGTGCTAAAGAGCATGGCTGACCTTGGGTGCCTCTGAACATGGCAGGGGATAATACACTTGTTTATTCAGAAGAAGGCACATCTGTGTCCTAATAAAAATATTACTGACAAGTTTCTGTAAAGGAAGAGGAGTAAATCCCTGTATAATAAAAAATGAACTAAATCTAAAAGGAAGGAAATGATTTCATGTGACTCTTGAGTCCTGTTCTCTTCCAGACACAGTTCCAGGTATTTTATATGTTCTCTCTTTCAAGTTGCACAAAAAACCTGGGAAGGTTTCCATTTCTGTCCATAGGAAACTGAGGTTCAGTGAGGCTAATTAAGCAACCCAAGGTCATGTGTTTTGGATAGTGGACATCCATGCTTTGCCTCTCTAGCATCCATACCCTCCTCTTCCTGCAAGGACATCTAATTTTTGTTTGGGAATCCACTGTTGTTTGGGGAACCAAATCCACCTACAGTTCTAGTGTGGTCTAGGTCTCGGGACAGTGTCTCTCACTGCGGCCGTAGCAATTGGTTCAGGAAGAGATATGACCCAGTAAATGCCAAATAGGTGCATTGAAATGTCCCTGGGATTCTAGAAGAGGATGTTGATGCTGCTCTTTGCCATCTTGCCACCTGGAAGAGAGAGCTTGCTGAGGAAGAAGCTGGTAGAAGTGACAAGAAAGCAATTATAGCTAGTCTAGTTGAATCTCTTCCCTTTAATCTCTTCTCTTCTCTCTTCTTGATGGCTTCTCATTTATTCATGTATTACTTTCACGTAATTAATTAGTGCGACAAATTTCTGTGGAGCACCAGTTCTGTTTTGGGTGCCCTATTAGAGCCACGTGTATCTACTTTTCCCCAGGTGTCACCAACCTCTGACTGCAAAACACCACGATAGTCTCCACGTATAACCAAGTTATTGCATGAGTGCTTCAGCCTTTGTCTTCTGGCTGGTGTCTCAGCCAAGGATCCACAGGCTGTTGCCTCTCGTCAGGGTGCAGTGCTTCTCGGAGCTAATCAGCACAGATGCCCATCCTGCCCTAGTGATGGAGGGCACGTCTCTCCTTTGTGGGTGATCCCCTCGAAGTGCAGTACAAGCATTCCCACTGCTGCTACAGGTGACTGTTATTAGTGTCCAGAAGCCTAAACTCCATCTTATGGCCCATTATGCTGCCGCTTCCCATCTGGCTCCTGGCCTGCCCCACAAGGCAGGGGAAGTCTCCCTGAAACCTCCGACCAACTCTTCTCACCAGCTCAAGTGACTCCTGGCCCTTGAGAGTGCTAGGGTTGTTTTCCTGAGAACAATGGGTAGGTAACTACCTAAACTTACAAATTTGTGAAGATTCTTCCAGAACAAATTTGCCCCAAATACAAACTCAACTCTCCAACCTAGAAGGCAGAAATCACTTCTAAATTCTAAAATGGCTCATTTGAATGCATCAAAACAAAATTCAAAAGAAAAACTAAATTAAACCAAATAGCAACAGACACAACAACAATAGCAGCCACAATGGTGTAACCCTCTAGTCCAATTCCCACCTATGAGTTAACATTCACTTGCCTCTGAGGATGTGACTTCTTTCTCTCCCATGATCTTTCACACCGACTTGTAAGATGTACCCCACAAGTGTAGTTTCAGGCACCCAAGCACAAAGCTGCTTTCTGTGAGACTGTGGTTCTTTAAGTGGGTCATACTCCCTTTCCTGTTGTCAATTGGAGTTGATTGTAGAAAATCGTTTATCTCTGCCTCCCCCATGGAGTTTTTGACATCTCTCTCCAGGCCTTTATCACACTGGATCTTTTCTGCTTGGCTTTTCTTCCTACTTGGCCCTGAGTGTCTCCAGGCAGGGGCCCATTTCTCATTGGTCTTAGGGATCCTCCCAGGGCCTGAGCAGGATGCTTAGCTATGCTAGATTTAGAGGGAAGAGTCCTGGATTTCTCCTGCTTTTGTGCTGTGTGGCTTTGGGCAAACCAGTCATTTCCGGAAACTCCAATATCCTCAGCTGTAAAGCTAGGGTAACATCACTGTGGTATGATGCAAAAGTGGTCACTATTGTTCATACTTCTCTACACTCACACCTTTTGAAATGTGACTTTGCAACTTTTTCCTTCAAAGTTGGAGTCTGTTTCTCCACCCTTTGAGTAGGAGCAGGGCTTTTGACTTATTTTTGCTAATAGGATGTAGTGGAAGTGACAGTGTGTCAGCTTGGACCTTAAAGTTCAAGAAGCCTCACATGCTTCTGCTAGCTCTTTTGGATGCCTGCCTCCAAAATAGAATAAGCCCGTGCAATCCTGCTGCAGGATGAGAGCCCATGTCAAGCAGAGGTGAGTTATCCCAGGGGAAGCTCTCCTTGACCAGCTAGCTCCCAGCTGACTGCAGGCCACGAATGCAGATGACTATGTATGAATAAGTGAGATGAATAAGACCAGAAGAGCCACTAAGCTAAGCCCAGTCCAAACTGCCAACCTGCAGAATCATGAGCTAAACAAATAGTTGTTTTATGCCATTACATTTTGAGTTGGTTTGCTATGCAGCAAAAGCTAATACACTCCCTTACTTCTCAGATGCTCATGAGTATTAAATGAGATAACATGTGTGAGTGAGGCACCGCCCTCACCATCTCCCCCTCCTCACTCTCAAATATCCCTCCTTACATCAGTGGACTCATATTCCCCCCTTCTTTAACACTGGAGAGCATCTCTGTACAGAGGAAGATGTGGCCACAGAAGCAGGATGACATCATCACCTCCTCCCTCTGATGCCCAGAGCTGACTTCTCCATCTAATGGAATTTCAGACCTTCTGTCAACTGCAGACTCTAGTAATTGCTCAGTTCTTAACATCTGCCTTGTTGGACTGACTTCCCACAAACTCTTGTCTGTTCTTGGACCCTGATAATTAATAGAATGAAAAAATCCAGAAAGGATACTCCAAAGACTTTTGTTCAGTTTGCAGTTTAGGCTGTCTTGCTAGCCAGCTGTGGGATCTTGGACTAGCTCTCTGTGGCTCAGTTTCCTCATGATCAACAACAGTAACACACTTCTTACCATCCCTCACATGGGTATCCTGGGACTCATGTGATAATCATGTATGTGAAGAGCACTTTTTCATCTCTAAGGCCCTGTAAAAATTTATGGTACTACTTGCCCATTCTACAAACATTTATTGAGTGCCTATTGTCTCTAGGCACCATTCTAGAAGCTTGGGTTGTTTCTGCGAATGAAGCAGACAACAATCCTGTCCTCGCGGGGTCACATTGTCCTTATTTGGGCTTACCTAGCCCTGCTGTGACCTGAGGCCTTGATGTATTTTTTACTAGAACTTACCTTTGTCTTAGCATGGGTTTCTTAGGAAGCAGAGCCTGAGGCGAACACGTGCTAAAGCTTGGTTGGTGGATAAGATCCCAGAGAAACAAGACGGTGGGGTAAAGGAAAGCTGAGACAGGGGAGGGGAAGCAAATATAAGATGTGATATTGAACTACCCACAGCTTCACTACAAACACAGCCATTTGCTGGGTCATGCAGGACATCTTTGAAGAGTTCACATGAAACACTATGCCTTGGAAGAGTCCATCCAGGGGAAGGGGTTTGACGCTTATTCCTTTCTGTTTTTCATCTCTCAGTGGCCAAAGGTCATCCAATGGGAGTTAATTCTCCCATATGGCCAGGTGTGTTACCTGACCCTCTTGGCAGCCACCTGGAAAGCAAGGCCCATCATGGCAGTAGCAGCGTTGAGGAGGTGTGAGCCTATGGCACCCCTTGCAGGCCTGCAGCTTGCATCCTGGTGGGCCCAGCTGTGTAAGCCAGTGAGAATAAAAATCTGCTGTCAAGTATCCTGCACCTTAGTGTTGACAGGGAAACCGTGCACATGAGACATGAAGCTGGGGGTATAAGGCATGAGGTGGGGCACTGTTGACCCACATATAGTCCCACGTGACATGAGGGACTACAGCAACAAAGGGTGTGGCTGGCCAAGCAGGAGGAGTGCATGGACCACATGGCCACTGTTGTGAAGCTAGTGAGGAGCACACAAGCCTCTCTTGAATCAAGATGGAAATCATCTCTTTCGGTCTCCAAGAATAATATTGGTGCCAGGTGATCTTCCTAGATGCAAACCACGGCTGAGCAAATCTGGAACAGGGCAAGAAGAGGATCCAGTATGACTTTAAGGACCCAATGAACAGAATTTCACAAAGCTTGGTGTAGCAGAAGGAGGAATGGCCACAAGTCAGAGGCCTTGGGTCCTCCTCATCCATTAACTTGCTTTGTGAACTCAAGCATATCCCTCAAAATCTCTGTGCCCCGGATCCCCCTAGTGTGAAATTAGAGTGGTCTCTGAACAGATCCCTTTGCAGCTCTGCCATTCTGGAGCTCTATGGCTATATGAGATGCAAAGTCATCCTTCCTTGCCCCCTGCCTGTGTCCCCCGTTCTATGTGTGCACAGGGAGCGCAGGAGACCAGAGGAAAGGCAGGCTCGCCAGAAGAGAGTCATAGAGGGTAATGAATAGCCAAGGTCACAGGCAACTTCATCCTGCTACCATTGTTACAGCCCAAGTTAAATATAGCCATGGAAGAATTCCATCCAACACTGACCAACTGCAAATGTTTAACACATCCCACAGTGGAAAGATTGGCCACCAATCACCAGCAGTCATTGGCGGTGACTGTGAAGGAAGCTGAGGGCAAAATTTCACTAGTGTCAACATCCTCAGTTGGCATCTGTAATGACCAAGAAATGCCTGAAGCCCCTGCTGACTGTATGTTTAAAGGTGACCCTCTATTTATGAGGCAGTGGAGTCCTTTACCTTTTGAACTTTTTGATGGGTTAAGCCTGCCAAAAGTGACTCCAGAAGCATTTTGAGTAAGTAATTATTTTTCCATAGGAACTAGTATCACTGACTAGTGGTTATTGTGTGCTTGCTCTGTGCCAGGTGTGCAATTTTGCATGTATTTCTCTCTCCATCTTCACAATAACCCTATGAAGTGGTTCCTAATTTGTCCTCACTTTATAGATAAGGAAACTGAAATTCCTAGAGATTACGTAATTTGCCCCGGGTCACCAGCTACTAAGCAACCAAACTGTGTTAACTCAGAATCCAGAATTCAAGCTTTTGACTACTTCATGATTTCGTGTCTCTTCATCAAAATCCTGAACTTAGGGAGATCTGTAGGTAGGGTGATCATATAGCTTATCATCCAAACCAGGACACTCTTGGCAGTAAGGGGGAAAAATTAATTGTCACCCCAATATAACCAGAGTAAATCAAGACTGTCCCTGGCAAACAGAGACATCTGGCCACCCTAGAACTCAGGGAAGTAGAGTAAAGCCAGAGTCAATCTACACGGACCTTATTCCTCTGTATTCCCCATCTGGGATTAGTTTTAGGCCACCAAGGTCTGTCACTGACTGAAACCATAGTAGCTGACATAAATGTGAACATTCATTGTAAGCTGTAAAACACTATACAAATTCAATTAATAAATGCAAATCCCATTTGTTAACCCTGGGAATATGCTGGGCATCATGATTGGCATTTTACCTGGATTATTTCATTTAATCCTCACAACAGCCCTGCCACTACATCTTATCACCACCACTTGACAGAAGGAGAAACTGAGGCTAGGACAGGTTAAGTGGACTGGAAGGGGATAGCAGCACAATTTGAGACATACAGTTTCCCGTGTAAATATCTAGTGCATGTTATCCTGCATGACTCTTGCCTTACAATAAGAGGGGACTATTGCGTTTAAAATTAAGCAGAGTCCTGGGGAGAGAAATGGTGGTTCTACCTCCCCTCCCCATCGCGGGCCTCAGTTTCCCAGAGCACCACTTCTCTGACATGGCCGTGGTGTTCCATTAGGCTATGAGCCTCCTCCCACTGACGTGCTAGTGATCGCTTACTGCCTTTCTGGGGAAACATCACGCTGTGACCCTGAAGGACAGCTGCCAGTGCCTGGAACGCTCTGGTATTGGCTGCTAGGCTTTCGGGAAAGGGTGGGAAGCTGTTGCAGTGTCCTTCAAACATTCTGCACGTGGGAGGCTGCCCTGGATTTTAGAAAAACTGTGAGGCTCTGAGTGAAGGAAACTGGCTGAAATTCTGGTCCCGTTCCTAGTGGGCTCTTTGGTCTTGCAGATCCTATTCCTCCCTTGGCCTCAGGAACACGATGGCCTGCCTTTACACAGCATTTGACAACAGCTGTAAATACGTTTGTGGCCTTTGACTCTATAATTCCTTTTCTGAGAATTTACCCCAAGGAGATAATCCTAAATATAGAACTGGTTTTCTGCACAGAGAGGAGGAGGAGGAGGTCAACAGAGTCAAGGAGAGCAGAGGACCCAGTGATCCGAGTGAGGGAGTCCTAGTGCAGTGGGACGGGCATGGGCACTGGGGCCAGACTGACGTGGGTCTGAATTTCACTCTGCCACTGATGATACCTGTGAGACCTCTGGCGGGACACTTAACCTCACTGAGACTATTTACTATGTGTATAAAATGGAGATAATGATGCTTTTTTGGATGAGTTGTTGAAAAGATGAATGGGGTTATTGAATGATTAACGTCTATCTTTGCTTCACCTAGTATTTGAGGTATTCTATTAGGATTTATATAGGAAAAGAGAAGAGGAAAACAAAGAAAAAAGCGAGATAAGATTGAAAGAAAGAATGTATATAAATATGCGAACATAGTGATCCCAAGTAATCATTAAATTGGGCCATGAATTGCTTTATTCGCCTCCTGTTGGTGAGTGCAAATGAGGAATCACCATCAATAAGGTGGTTCATTTTATCCTTAACTCCGGAGAGGGATGTAACACAAGACCATGCCTGGCACAGTACTGGTGCCCATTACCGGTAACTTTTCTTTCCTTTTCTCTACCTGGCTTTTCCCCTATAAATAGCTTGTGACCACTGGCTCACTTGTAATAGACTAGGGTTCCGTGGCTCAGAGCTGGTGTGGACACACAATGATGCAGGGAGATTTGGGAGGGTCCCCAGGGTCCATTTTCTTAGATGAGCCCACTCAGGATGCTTAACAGAGAAGCTAGCCTCACCTCCCACCAAGAGGGAAGTTGGCATGTGGTGCTGTGTTTATTTTCGTGTGTTGAGCTCCCATTGATGGAGCCCCCACTCAGTGTCACAGGCTAAGCTCAACAAGCATCTCTGGTCTCCTTTGTTACTCACACCAACCCTTTGAAGGAGACACTTTTATCTTTCCCATCATGTAAATGGAAAATGGAGCCTTGAAGAGAATAAGAAACACATTTAAAGTCACATGCCTCTAGATGACAGAGCTGAGGTTCCAATCCAGGACCCTCTGGTCTGGAGCCCTCACATTTAGCATATGAGCTACACTGCCTGCCTTGTTTATGTGTTAATTTGATGAGAGTGGGACCTGGAGCCTTACTGAGGGTGCATCTTTTGAGTTTCTAACCACCCCCGGAAAGAAAAGAACCACACTTGCACAATCCATTACTCCAGTGACCTAAGAGTAATCCATCCACTGATGAAAGGGGTGGTTATTCATATCCAGGCTCTGAGAACACAGCAGTGAATAAAGTAGACCAAGTTCCTGCTCTCTGTGGAGCTCACATTCTACTGAAGAGACTCATCTCAGGAATGGATTTCAGGAAAAGCCATTCTTGTCCATTGTTACTTAGAAAATATCCGTAGCTCCTGCTTCCCATCACTACCTCCATTCCCACACTGGCTGTGTGAATAGTATAATAGTTATCAACTATTGAGCACTACTGTGTGCTAGGAAATCTGGGAGGTACTTTATAAATGTTATCTTATTTAAATACCACAGTGACCCGACAAGAAAGGTAAACCATGCCTTTTTTTTTTTTGTGAGGAAGACCAGCCCTGAGCTAACATCTGTAGCTAATCCTCCTCTTTTTGCTGAGGAAGACTGGCCCTGGGCTAACATCCGTGCCCAACTTCCTCTACTTTATATGGGACGCCGCCACGGCGTGGCTGACAAGCAGTGCATCGGCGGGCGCCCGGGATCTGAACCGGCGAACCCCGGGCTGCCAAGCGCGAACTAAACCGCTGCGCCACCGGGCCGGCCCATCCATGCCTTTTTAAAAGATGAGCAAACTAAGGCTCAGAGAGGTTGGATATTTGTCTAAGGTCACACAGCATAATTGGTAGAGCTGTGACTGGAATTTAGATCAGGATGAATCTAAAGAGCATGTACCCTCTGTTATACAACGGTGACTTCATCCAGGTTCTAGCCTTGGCTCTGCTGCTCTCTAGCTCTATAATCTTGGATAAATAGCCTTTCTTCTTGGGACTTCAACTTTCCGTTGTATAAATGGTAGAATTGAACAAGGTGACTAATCAGGTCCTTCTAAGTCACATGTTCTCTGATGGTAAGAGAGGGGCAAAGGTGGGAGTTTCGAGGGATGCCTAAAGCTTCTGAAGAGGCCTGTCTGGACAAAGTGGAGAAACCTGGTTCTTTCAGTGCCAACATGGGCCAATCACTCCCAGAAAGTGAAGGAAATGACAAGCCCTCCATGAGGAGGCCTGAGGCCCACTGAATGCATGGGGTTTCCACCTTTCTGTTAAGATTAGCCTATGTTTGAAATTCAAAGTCAGATACCTGAAAACTCAGGTGGAGGCAGAATAGCCATCACCCAGGTAACCACAAAGCTGGTTTTGTTGCCACCGACTCCCGGATCCTTCTTAAATTACCCAACTTTGGGGTTTGTTGTGACCTAACATGAACCATGCATTTAATTAGAACTAATTAGGAAGGTGACTCCACATCTGAAAAACTAATCCTGGAAAGTAGCAAAATAAAGCTGCTCCCACCTCTTCAGCAGCCTTGAAGATGACTTGGATAATGAGGGGGAAGAGCATAAATTTTCCATCCATTTGCAGACTTCAGGAAGTTTGCAGTAAGATGTTTTCATTGGTTTCATCAAAGCTGTTTTTGTTTTCCTTAAAGTAGTGATATGGTATCCTCAACAGGGCTCCAATTTTGACGTTAGGTCTAGAACTGAATTCTGGCTCTGTCATCACCATCTGTTTATGACAGTACTAGTTAAGGTGACACTAGCTGCTCTGCAGTAGATTGATTGCAAAAGTGGCCCCAATTCTCGACCTCTAACAATGTGATCTTGCTGCTCCTCCCATCAAGCTGGCCCGTGACTTGTTTGGTCAATAGAATGTGGCAGAAGTGATGTTGGTCAATTCCCATCCTAGGCATCAAGAGGCCATGCATGCTTCCACTATGTCTTTTGGACTCCTGTCACTGCCATGAAAACCAGCCTGGGCCACTCTGCTGGACTAAGAGTGACCACATGGAATAAAGAGGAATTATCCCAACCCAATCTATTCTAGCCCATCCAGGAGCCCGCAGCTGGCCTGGTAGTTGACCTCGGAGGAATGAGTGAGCCCAGCTGAGATCAAATAAGCCTAGTCAAGATAAGCCAAATGCTCACGTAATCCATTAACTTGTGAGACATAATAAATGGTTGTTGTTTCAAGCCACTGTCTTGGTTAGTTTGGGCTGCTATAATAAGACACCATAGGCTGGGTAGGTTATAAACAACATAAATTTATTTCTCACAGTTCTGCAGTCTGAGACATCTGAGATCAGGGTGCCATCATGGTCAGGTTCTGGCGAAAACCTATCCCTGGTTTGCAGATGGCCATCTTTTTGCTGTGTCCTCACTCAGCAGAGAGAGCTCTCCGGTGTCTCTTCTTATAAGGACGCTAATGCCATTATGAGGGCTCCTCCCTCATGACCCAACACCATCCTGTTGGGGATTAGGATTTCAACATATAAATTTGGGGGAGACATAATTCAGTCCATAGCAGTCACTAAGTGTAGGAGTAGTTTGTTTCATGCAATAGCTAACTGATACATGCTGTAAGAAATAAATTCCCAAATCTTAGGGGTTTGACACAAGTGAACACCTATTTCTTGCTTACATGGAGCAATTAGTAGAACTCCCCATACCATGTAGCTAGAAGCCCAAGCTGAAGAGTTCCAAAGTCTCCCTGAGTATTAGGGCAGAAAATTGGGTGGGAGAGAGAAAGTGGAGGATCACATGGGCGTTTTTTATGGGCAGTATATGTGTTTGCTCTGCTTGCTTCTTTGAGACAATCATATTACCTAATTTTACAACACCTGTGTGAAGTAGGCATTGTCTCCACTTTATAGACAAGGAGACTGGGGCAAACAGAGCTTAAAATACCAGCTGAGGGTCTACAGCCACCAGTGG
Source organism: Tapirus indicus (assembly GCA_031878705.1). Classification (NCBI taxonomy): domain Eukaryota; kingdom Metazoa; phylum Chordata; class Mammalia; order Perissodactyla; family Tapiridae; genus Tapirus; species Tapirus indicus. The sequence goes on along the minus strand of CM062935.1, from coordinate 8,543,300 downwards.
GACCACCAATCTACCTGATTCCAAAGACTTGAACCAATATAACTCTTTCAACAAAGCTTGACTAGACTTTGGTCCCCACCCTGCATATCTCAAAGAAAGAAGGGGGAAGAGCACTGGTTTCTTCCTGCCTCCCTCCTATAAACAGGTAAGGAGAAGTCATCTGATATCTGTTCACAGGACCAGAGAACTTTGACTCTGTAATGCCTTCTACATGTAGTATACGGGGAGATGTTATTATTAACAAGTGGTCAGTCCTGATGAAGTCAATGAGGGGAATGCAGTGACCTCTGATCAGATAAACTGCTAGACTCCAACGTGAGACCTTCTAGAGATGCAGCCTCCAATCTCAGCAGAGGCAATTGGGTCTTCTCTTGGGCGGAAAAAATAATATTGGTGCATGGAGCACACAGCTGGCTTGGGATAGAGCTGGGATTCAATCCCAGATTGGCCTGACCCCAAGCCTTTGTTTTTTCACTCCTTACCCTGGACTGTCACAAGCCTGTGCCCTGAGAAATGGGTTTTGTCTCTTACAGTGGCTGCCCTGGGGCTTCAAAGTCATATTGGTTTGCTCTCTCTAGTCTCCTTAACACCGTCTACCTGAGCAAGGGACGGGTGGTGGGAAAGACATTTCCAAAAAGTTGTCATTGATTTTCAGAATGATGGTGGGAATGACGTACAAAATGGTCTGAAAGTTGAAGAAATCCGGGTCACCTTAGTAATAGAGAGGGGGCCAGGTGATTTGCTGCAAGACTCTTAACTCCCAAATGTTTAATGAATTCAGGCATGTAACCAAGGAAGGGCAAACGGCTCATTCTGCTTTTTCTCCCCCTCTTTTCTTGTTTCCCTACTTTCTGAATCTTCTACTCAGAGAACAATCACTTCTGCCTTAGTCAGTTGGGCTGGAGGGGACAGTGGGAGGAATAAACTAGAAAATTTTTCTCCACACGTAGTCCTAAATTTAGTCTCATCTGTAGCTCCTACCCCTCAGTAAGAGCTCTTCAGCAATGCTCCTGGGAGGAAGAAAGTTTGCAGAAACTTACTGCTCCGCTATGCAGATACAGAGTTAGGGCAGCTTTATAATTTTTTTCATCCAAACAGGAACTCTTTCGAAAATGAGAGAGGGCACTACTACTAATTATGCTAGGTATAAACTAGGACTGTCCTGGATAAAGTAGGATGTTTGTACCCTATTCATTGTGGGCTTCCATGGGACCAGAGCTGAGATACCCTGTTGAGAAGCAGAAACATACCCTAGATTCAAAATTAGCTCTACTGGGATGGACTGGAAAAGGATCAGGATTTGGAGTCTGTCCTAATACCAGTTAGTTACTTGGCAAGTCATGTATTCCCTATGAACCTCAATTTCTTCATCTGTAAAATGGGGGTTATGGTAATCTCCTCATTAAGGGCCATTGTCACGATGAGGAGAGAGGAGCCGAGAAAAGATTTTGTAAATGTAGTTACTCTCCCAATCTTCTGTCCCACCCTGAAGTCGTCTCTGATAAATATATTGCTCTTTTTACTTTCCCAAATTCCTTCAGCATCTTCCCTCTGGACTCCAGAGTTGAGGACTTGAATACACACTGGCCCGTACTTTTCCTTGCTCAGCTCTCATATTTTTGGTTTCAATAACAACCGTACAAATGTGACACTCCCTTTCTAAAGTTTGCACAGCATCTTAAGCCTTATTATTCTAATTAATAGTCCCTGCAACTTAATAGCTGCATGACTTTCAAGAGGTTATTTAATCTCTCTGTGCCTCAGTTTCTTCATATTGGAATAGCAGTACCTGCCTCATAGGGTTACAGTGAAGATTAAATGAATTAATGCGTGTAAAGCACTTAGCACAGTGCTTGCCATGGGATTCACACTCTAAACCTTCTAGATACGGTGGTTGCCATGAAAATGGATGTTCTCACCCTCAAGATGCTTATCCCATGGCTTCGAGGACCCCTAGCAAGCCACCATGTATCTCCAGGGGTTCCCAATTTGAGAAGAACAATTCAAAGCCATGCCCATGCACTATATAACTCCCTAGTTATTTGCACTCATCCCAGGGAGGCGGTCATTTCTCACCAAGAAGTATGATACTGGAACCAAGTGGCAGAGGAATGTCTATGAAGTCTGTTGCCTCCTGACAAGCCTGCCATCTTCATAAGGGACCAAGTTTTGAAATAAGGAAAGCTGAGTTGATGAAGGACATGACATTGGAAGACCCAGCAGGACCTCACAGGAGTGATTTGGTCACCAGAAGTTTCGGGGGGTGGGTTGTGATTGTTTGGTTGCCAAGGCTCAGCAGAGGGAACCCATTTGGCTGGTTAATTACCCTTGAAAGAGTAAGAAGGTCAGAAAAGGGCATGGCTGACAAAGTCCATTGAGCCTGCTGGATAGAGGCCAAATCCAATCCACACTGACCTCCGTTTTCTCCTCTGGAGGTGGCAGTGGCTGCTTAAGGGGTGGGCACCAAGCAAGAATTCTGATGCCTTAGATGAGACTGGTCAGTGGGGAAGGGCTCTAAGCTTGGAGCCAGGAGACCCTGGTCCTGATCCTTCCTTTCTACTACTTCAATGTGTGACTTTGAGCAAGTCCAATCCTGCCTCTTGACCTCAGCCTTCTCCCTTAAAAATAAGGGGCTCATCCTGGATGACGCTGAGGGGGACTTCCTGCTCCAACACTTCTTGGCTTTTAATTTGGGAAAAGCAGAAGCAGCTTATTATCAACCATAGGTTTGGGATTCATCTCTTAGAAATCTGCCAAGAAACAAGATTGACCATATGTTGAAAATTGTTGAACCTGGATGATGGGTATATGGGGGTTCGTCATGCTTTTTGCTTTATTTTTACATCGTTTGAAATTTTCTATAATAAAGTAAGTTTTAAGAATCTGCTAAAACCTTTTAAAGTTAATGGCAAGAATGATCAGATCTAATTCATTTGGGAATAACCAGAATTTCTCATGTATCAACTCTGGTAGAATGTGGTATAATTTTAGGAAAGCCCACTCGATAAAATCTATCTCTACCACCTACTTTTGTACTGCCTGGGAGGCTCCCAAAATCTGCTTCTTCAAGAGGGAGTGTTGTATAGTGGAAAAATTATTGATTTTGGTCTTTTAGGTAGGTCTGGATTTGACTCCTGAGCTTTGTTTTTTTAATATGTAAAATAGTAATAATTGTACGACTTAGTGAGTTTTTGGTGACGCTCAGCAGTGGTATACAGACTGCTAGGAAAATGGTAGCCCTTGTTATGATGTCTTGGTTACTAGGAGATTCCTTATAATGCAAACACCGAAGGGAAGGCCCACCCTTATAACTGAACTTGAATGCATTTGCAAACCATAGAACAGTATATCTTAGTGGGAATTGGAGTCCCTGATTTCTAGGGATGGGAGGGAAAAGGGCACCAGCAAAGAGGCTAGAAACAGAGGTGGTGAGTGAGGGGTGTGAGGAGCAGCTGAGACATTTCCCTGCATTCTGTACTTCCTCGTATATCCTTATAACAAACTGAACCTGGGTGTGCCTCTGATCTTTTGATCCTGAAAGAGTCTAAAAGCAGCATGATGTGGTGTCAAAAGAGCATGGATTTTGGCATCAAAGAGTTTTGGGTTCAAATCCTAGATCTGCCAATTCTTAGCTCTGTGAACTTGCTCAAAGTCACTTAACCCCTCTGAAACTCACTTTCTCATCTCTAAAATAGGGAAGAGAATGCATTTTTGAGAGCATTAAATGGAAAATGTTATATTATCTGACTCGTAGTAGCTGTCAATGTCTGATCCCTTCCTCCTTACCTATATGGGAAACTCTGATCATTCAAATGCTTTTCCTTTTGCACCATGTGACTTGTGTCATCAACCGTAATACTTCTGTCTGAATCTATTCAGAACATATGTAATTTTTCTTATCCATGACATCGCTTTAAATACTTGAAAATAGTGGTTGTGTTTTGTTAAACCCCAATTTATCTTCCCCCACTCCCAGTCCTCACATTTCAAGGTGAAATCTCAGTGAATTTAAACCAATTCCCACGTGTCTAGATGGCAAAGCTGTGGTAGATTGTAAAACTGGCCACAAAAATTTCCCCTCTCTGTATCTTCATATTTACATTACTTTTTTAATCTCCTCCCATCAAGAAGTGGGGTCTTTCTCCACCTCTAGAATCTGGAGTGGCCACATGATTTGTATGGCCAATGGGACAATAGCAACCAAGACACTTGAAAAGCATCTGCTCATTGGCACTTGTTCTCTTGGGATCCCTGTCACAAATGTCTGAACAATCCCGGGCTATGGTCCTTGACAGACCATGTGGAGCTAAGAGGAGCCATTGCAGCCAAACACCTGCAGATGAGAGAAAGTCCAGCCAAGACCAAGAAAACCATCTGGGTACCCTGACCCAAATTGCTGACCCACAGAAAAATGACCTAAATAAATGGTTGTTGATTTAAGGTACTAAATTTTGGGGTGGTTTGTTTTGCAGAAAATCTGATACATCAGATTTTCAGAACATTCATTTCCTCGGCCTCCTTGGATATGCCCATTCTGCCTCCAATTGTTTTTTGGCATTTTTGAGCCATCCATTTTCTTGGAACTTCCTAAATTACTGGGTGCTTGGTACAAGTGGTTCATTCTGTCTGTTCTTGACTTCTTCCTACTAAATTCAAACCATATGGTATAAAAGTAGAGATTAATGTCCAAAAAGTCTTTAGAGCCTCTTGGAAAGCTTAAAAAATCCCACCCAAAACTTTTGCAGAGAAATTGTGCTTGGCCAAGGGAGGCAGGAATTTGAACAGCTTGAGTCCTGCTCAGTTCTTCCTGCAAATGACAAGTAATTCTATACTTAGGAGAATTTCTTCTCTAGGTTTGAATTAATAAGGTGACCTCTGCATGGTGTTCAATGGATCTGCATAGAATTTTGGAGCTGGAAGAAGCCTCAGATTTTCTCTTGTCTAACTCTATCTTTTCACATGTGGAGAAACTATGATTATGGTAGTAGACTGTTGGAAGTGACACAGTAGTGGAAGGACCCCAGATTCCCTGAATCAGACTAATGCTTACAATGGTCATATTTGAGCTTCTATGGGCATAGATATCTGCTTTCTGGAGTATTAGGCACAAAGGCGTATGTAAGGGTCTGGGAATGAAGGCATGGAGAGAAAGAATGTGGAATTGTTGGCATCCTGTTGGCTATTCAGGAAGCTACTGGGCCCAACCATGAGCTGTTTGAGAGCAGGCATGTTGTTTATTTTTCACTGCATCTTCAGGCCTTACGTGGTTCTTGGCACAGTGTAGACACTCAGAATGTTGAAGGAAGACAGATTATGAGTCCAGTTCTGAGGGTCAGAATCTTGGATAGGTCTTAGAAATCCTTAGATAAATAGTTCCTTTCCATTCTTTCTGCCATAGACCCTTTGTAAGGCAGGCACAGACTCATTCCAAATGCAATTATGCCATGGACGAGGAGATGAATAAGACCAGACTCTTGCCATGGGGGAGCTCACGGTCTACTAGGGAAGACAGATGCATAAACAAAGGATTAAAAGGGACCCTTTTCAGAGGTTTATTATATCTGAAACCTTGAGAGTAAGAATCTTTCTCTCAGTTGAACTAGTAGTCAGTGGAGAGTTGTTCAGGCCCTCTCTTTACTATACGTAGCTGCTCCCATCCTGTCACTGAGACACCGGTAAGGTCTGGGGTTTGGGATCTGACAGAAGCCACCATAGGCTGAGGAGGCACAAAAAGGAGAATGGATGAACTCAAAGGCAATCATAACACCGTGATTGTCCTTAAACTCCTATTCCCATAGTGGGCTATAATATCATTCCTAAATTTATTTAATGAAGCACTGGTTTTTGAGACAAAGAAGTCTGCATTTGAACCCAGACTTTGGCACCACTCTCGATCTGAGTTTTGATCCCTTCTTCTCTAAAGTAGAAGCTGATGGTTGGCTTACATCAGTTCTTTAAAAATATGGTTGACAAACCATGACCTATATGTTTTAAAATCCAAATTCCTGGGCAATACCTGAAAATTAATTTCGAAAAAATGTTCCTCAGAATTCATTGAAGTTTAAAAATGATTTATTGTTTTGGTAATGGTTTTATTGGCTGAAGGAGAGAGGATAAAGGTGAGTTAGGCAAAAATGTTTGTTTACAAAGGAAACTATATCTGGAAGAAGGAGGAAAAGCTAATGGAAGAACTACCAATTATATCATGATAAACCACAATGGGATGGGGGTACATCACCAAGTTATGAACACGAGAGGGACATGGTAATATTTATGCTTTAGAAAGAGCATAGGGATGGAAGGATGTGGGCAGAGAGTGTCGTTGCTTACCAAATATTCATGAGCTGCTCTACATTTCCTAGTCTTCTGTGAAATTAGGTTGCAGCCATGTAATGGAGTTCTGGCCAAATGAATGTGGGCAGTGAATTGTAAGCCACTTCTGAGGCTTATAATTCTAAAATCCTTCATGTCTTTCTTCCTTTTCTAAGAAGAACTCAGAGGCCACATGTCTCAGAGGTTACAGACAAAAGATGGAAGAAGCCAGCCTGATCAGAGGATGGCATAAGTGGGAATATTCATTTATTACAACAAGTCACTGACATTCTAGCATTCATCTGTTTGTTGCAGTAGAGACTTTCCTATCCTGACCAACTCAGGGAACCAGACTAGAGAAAGAGAGACCAGTTAAGAAGCTATCGTAAGAGCAAAGGCTAGTGATGATGAGGGCCTGGACTGTGATAGAGAAGAGTAGGTGATGAAGAAGAATCAAGTTCCAAAACGTTGTGGAAACAGCATTGCCAGGTTCCAAATCTCCCAGGCAACTTGCCTGGATTAATACAACAGTCCTTGGCTTGTACCCCTGATTCCACCTGTCATCTCTTACAGTCTGTTTTTAACTCAACATGAAGAAATATCTGGTTTAAATGAAAGTCAGATTATACCATTTTCCTGCACAAAACTCATCAATTGCTTCCCAACTCTCTCAGAGGTAGAGTTGAGGAAGGCCTGTGAGGCCAACTTGATCTGTCCTCTTGTTTCTTCTCTGACCCAATCTCCTATAACCTCCCCCTTTCCCATTAACTGCAGTTTGTTCTCACTTTTCTCCTGTTCCCTGAACCCACAGCATACTCAGACCTTAGGACCTGTGCACATCCTCTTCTCTGTACCTTCAGATTTTTGCATGACTTGCTCCTTCACTTTCTTTAGGCCATTGTTCAAATGTCATATTTTCAATGAGGATTTTGCTGAGTGTTCTATTTAAAATTATACCCCAACTTCATCCAATACTCCTAGCTTTCCTTCATTGCTTTATTTTTCTCCATAACACCTAATACTTTTTAAAATAGTATATGTTTTAATTATTATTTTGTTTAATGTCTGTCTCCATCCACTAGAAAGTAAGCTCCAGCAGGGCAGGATTTCTTGTTATTTTTTTGGACACTGCTATATTCCTACTGCCTACAAGAGTGCCTGGTACATAGTAGGCACTCAGTCAATACCTACTGAATGAATGTTGACTAAATGAATAAACTAAATCTGAAGAATATTATGGGCATTTAAGCATAGGTAGAAGAAACATGCTTTATAAATACACAGTATGCAGTGGGTAGTAAGGGTACAGGGTAGGACTGGGAAAACTTGGTTTGCCCCCAGGGAGATTATGTTTGACAGTTTGTGGCACTCAACACAACTTCTTCTCTTGGCCATTCTGGGCCAAGTGGCCAAGAGATCAAATCTGTTGCTCCCTTAAATGTCTTTTATGTCTTCCTTACCCTAGCAGCCCCAGAAAGATCATTACCAATTGGTGATGGTGGTAATGGGGCAATCTGTCAAGATTTCTCTGAGAGTTACATGAGAGAATTATGGAAGTTCATGCCTATGGTGGTGCATAACGTGTAGCAGGTGATCAGTTAACCTCCATTTCCTCCTTGCACACTTTTCTTCATCATTTCTTCCTCCCCCTCCTCCTCTTCTTCTTCCCTCCTCTGCTTCTTACAGCCACCTCAGTAGTGAATGGATTGAAGACTATATTTATTTCCAGGTTAGAAATGGAGGCTGAGAAGTAGGGAAGCCAAGGAGCGGGGAGGAAAGGGAGAAGAAAAGGTGGGAGAGGGTCTGGGAGCACTGCTTATGATTAACAGTTATTTGAGTGTCATGTCACTGGGTTTAGCTGAATGTTAGGCCATATAATCATGGTTAAAAGATTTAATTCCCAACTTTAGAGAGATGGTTGTATATTCCCCAATCACTGTGACCCTCAGCCTCATAGACTATTGAGAAACCCCACTGCAGCATTCATTGAATTATCCTAGTCCTGATAAATTCTGCCATCTCCATCCCAGATTCAATTTGGATGTCACAGATGCAGAAAAGATGATGAATGTGGGGATGAATCTAATTTCATTAACGGAAGCCTTCATATTCCATACTCCCAATAAATATCGACATAGGGTGTGATGAAAATGCATGGAGGTGGTGGTATTTTTCCAGCTTTATATTGCCATTGTTTTATAGAGAAGCCACAAGAGGAAGCAGTGCTGGACCTAGTTCAAGAGGCTTTGAGTTCAAGTCCTGGCTTCAGCAGTTACTGGCTGGATGACTGTGTGTGACAGAGCCTTAATTTTTCCATCTACAAAGTGGGATATAGTATTAGCTCTTCAGAAGACCCATTGAGAGAAAGGGTACAAGGTGCCTGGCACAATGCCTCTTGTGTATAATATGTTTCAGATATATGATTTCCCTTTACCCTCTCACCCTCTTCTAATGACTTCAATGCCATCCAATTATCTGGCCCTCTTACCAATGGAATTGACCTCATGTTACTCAGGTATGAGGCCCACCAGCCCCTGTGGGACTGCCTCCTACCAACGCTGCTCCTGAATAGATGCTTAAATGTGTCCCATTTAAAGTACCATGTGCCTTGATAAGACATCCAGCATTAGAGCTAATGTTTTGAGGGTTTCTTCCAGGAGTGGAGATGGACTGTTCTGAGTCAATTGCATCTCTTTGTCACATCCTACTGTAGATTTTTGTGTCAGTCAGGATGGGCTATGTAATGCTGCATTAACAACCAACCCTCAAGTCTCAGTGTCAGAACAAGCTTATTTCTCACTCATGGGTCGTGTCCACCACGGCCTGGTTGTAACTTTACTCCATGTCATTTTCAATCCAGATCCAGGCTGAGGAGGCAGGCTCTCTATGTAACACTGCTTGTCCCACGGAAGACGGAAAGGAGATATGGCAACCCACATAATGGCTTTTACAGTTTCTTCCTAGAAATGACGGATGCTACTTCTGCCCACATTTCATTGGCCAAAGAGTCACATGACGATCCCTGAGTTCATCAAGGCAGGGCTGTATGATCCTCCCACAGGGGAAGGCATCTGGAGGAGAGAAGGCTAAAAATTTGGTAAAGAATATTACAATACTCTGTCCTTATTTTTCTAAAATTCGGTAACATACACAGCTTCACAATTTCACCGCACGTAAGAGCCAGCTGTCCTGTTATTTACTTACCATTTTTCTTTGAAAACCAGCATTACTTAAAGAGGTTATCATAAAAAGTACAATGAAGGATAACAAAAAAAATGACATTAAATTCTCCCTGGATAGTTTGTTTTTGAAGGCTCTGGACCTAAGGCAGTTCTCTTTTTGTCTCTTTCTATCTTTCTCTCTCTGTTAGAAAGGGAGATTGGCAAGTTTTAAGAAGATGTTAACTATATTTGGCATCAAACTGAGACTTTATTCTCGAAGTAATCAGGGAGTTTGGGAAAAAGGGATTGGCTTTCATACTGTGCAATTCAGTTATTTAATACCTCATCTGTGCACAAATAGAAATTCTCTCCATAGAATTAAAAAAAAATTGTCACCGTGAGTGTCCACTCATGGTAAGTGTCACACATTTAGAAACACTGAGCCATGAGGACAGTGGAATGGTCTAGATCCCAGACTTGTTCACATGTATGTCTCCATACAGTCCCTGGCGAGTGTGTGCTCAGTATACGTTTATCTAATGGAGTAGGGACTAATTCCTGTCCTGGTATAGATTCTTGTAGATAAGAGATGATCAAAAGTAAATGTTTGTTAAATAAACAAATGAAAAGTCCCAGAATCCCTTCTTCCTGCCTCTGCCCATGGTCCAGGCCCTCCTGACATCACCTTTTGGCTTCTTCCTATCCAGCCCTGTGGCTCAGAGCAGTTAAGCCTTTTTGGACCTAAGGGGTGGTACCTGCCCCTGCTTTGACCAGCCTTTAGGTTCTGCACCATCCTTTGTTGGTTTCCTTCCTGCACATAGTTCCATTATTAAACGCTCACGTGCCATTGCTTCCCTGCCAGGGCCCTGCCCGATGCACAGCTTCATTATTTACACAGGGATATTGCAGGGACAGTTAAACATGTGTCATCTCATGGCTACATTCTCCGTCTGTCTCCAAGTCTTCCTTTCCTATTGCTTAGTCTATCATCTTTTCAGCTGATCAGTAGTCTTAACACTGCAGTCTTAGCAACATGGTGTTTTAAACTACCTAGTTACAAGGACACCAGTTTTAGGGAATATTCTACTTATCTTGCTATGTTACTGGAACCTGAGCAGTTATTCGTGGCTGACTAGTAATGGTCAGGCAGGCTCTGTGGGGTGAGTGGGTTGACTGAGCTGAGAGGATCAGGGACCAAGTGGACACAGAAAATGCATGTTTTGATATTTTAAGTGCTGAGACAGGGCTAAAGCTTGAGCTTCAAGGCAAAGTGAGACAATTCAAGTCAAGGCTGGAGCCTCCAGTTTCAAGCCTCCAGGTGCCTCCTGCTTTAGCTGTTTTAACTGCAAAATGCACATTTAAAAAAGCAAGACTTCCCAGGTGGGGGCGGTGGGGCTGAGGTGACGAGAGGGTGATGCCAGGGAAGCTGTCACACTCACTCAGCCTCCATCCCACGGATGAGCCCCGTGGGCCCGAGCCCTGGCCCCGGGAGAGGTGGCACTTCTCCGTTTGACACTCAGTCCCGCATCACCAGAGCTCATTAGCTGCTCAGTGTGAGTCACCCATGTCCCGCTCAGCGGCCCCCACACCCTTTAACTGAGGAGGCTCTGTGAGCTTCCTGGTGGGAGGACACGGAGCAGGAGGGGCCCCAGGCCTAAAGAGAACTTTGACTTTCTCTTTTCTCCTCTTTAGAGAGACTTGTGGAACAAGGAAGGGAGAGGAAGGAGCAGGAGAGTGGGAGGGAGAAAGCTGTGTAAGTATCTAGGCTTCTGAGTCACGGCTCTGGCTGTCAGAGTGGACAGGGACCTGGGAGAGCAGGCAGCCCCGTTTTACAGAGGAGTAACCCAGCCCTATCCAGACCCCATTCACGTGTGTTCATCACAGCTGCAGCCTACTCTCGCTTCTTGCTCCTGTTCAGGTCCTGCGTGGCTGGTCTCCCATGTCCGCCAGCCTGTCACCCCTCACTCCTGTCTATTCTGCTTTGGGATCTTTTTCCAGCCCATCCCCACCTGTCCATCTACACCACCACTGCCTGCCTCAGGCCCACGTCCTCTCCCACCTAGACCGTGGCTGCCTACTAACCATGCTCCTTACCAGCTGTCCCCTCTTGTCCAGTCAAAGCACCTAACACGCAGATTATCCCAAGTGCCAGCTGCTCTCCCAGCTCGCACACCTGCCTAAAGAAGTTTCAGTCCTCATGTCTGTGCCCCTAGACTGGGAGCTCTGGGGGGCTGGCCTTGTCCATTCATCTCCGTCTCCCAGTGCCTGGCATAGTGTTACACCAGAGCTTCTTAATTGGGGCAATTGTGCCCCCAGGGACACTGGGCAATGTCTGGAAACATTTTTGGTGTCAGAACTTGGGATGGGGGTGATACTGGTACCTAGTGAGCAGAGGACAGAGATGAGTCTAAACATCCTGCAGTGCACAGGACAGTGCGCCCACCCCACCTGCGACAAAGAATTACGTGGCCCAGTGTCAATAGTGCCAAGGCTGAGAAGTCCTGCTTAAACCCGTGGAAGTTACTCAGGTAATGTTTGCAGGACGAATACATTATATAAGATGCTATGAAATGCTGGGTTCTTACCATCTGCCACATGCTGCGCTGAGAGCCTGCCCTGTCTTGTCTGGAATCTTCTCTTCGATCCACATGGTTTTAGTCACTGTGAGGGTGTGGCCATATCTTCCTGACACCTTGGTACCCCTGCAGCTGGCACCATGCCTGGCATGTAGAGGCGCTTAATAAATGTTTGAAGAAAGTGAAGCCTAGAGAGGTCATCTGACCTGAGAGCTGCCCAGCTGGGACTCCGACACTGTCCATGTTCTCTCCACGACACCACGCCAAAAATAACTGCCTGTAACATCCAGTGGTTTTCACACTGGCAGGTTCAATTGTCCTTCAGAAACCAGGTGAAGCAAGTTTTATTTGGCCCCCTTTAGAGGTGGGGAATTAGAGATACGGGGCCTGGGTGACTTGGCTCAAGTATTCCAGGAAGTCAGTGGTGGGTCCCTGATCTCAGTCTTTTCGGAGGAAATAACGGGTGGGTGGGTGAGGGGACTGGGGTTGGAGTCTTTCCTTTGATGCTGAGATGAATGGCATTATCCCCCATCTGCTAGAGCCCCTTGACTAGAATCTAAAGTAACCGTGTCAGGGTCCATGGTTAACGTGTGTGGGCCTTTATCCAGTTAACTGATAAAGTTTTCTTACCATTTCAAGCCTCAGAATAAATTAGAAAGACCCCTGAATTTGAGTCAGAAGATCTGTGGACAGAGGATCTGGCTCTGTCACTATTTGAGTGGTCTCGGCCAAATTCCTTAAACTTGCCTCATCTCATTTTCCTCATTGGTAAGTGGAGATAATGTTGTGGGGCATAAAGGAGATAATGCGTGTGAAAACTCATCATTTCTAGAGTTCTATTCCAATGTATGGGATTGGTATGATGGGTTGATCTTTGCATTAAAAAGAGATTCTTGGTTATGCTAAGTGAAACAAGCCAGACAAAAGGACAAATACTGTATGATTTCATTTATATGAAGTATCCAGAGTAGTCAGATTCATAGAGACAGAAAGCAGGATGGTAGTTACCAGGGGCTGGGGGGAAGGGGTGATGAGGAGTTAATGTTTAACGGGTACAGTTTCTGTTTGGGGTGATGAAGTTCTGGAAATAGACAGTGGTGATGGTTACACAACATTGTGAACATATTTAATGCTACTGAATTGTACATTAAAAATGGTTAAAATGGCAAATTTTATGTTATTGCATTACGTTATTACATTAAAACAATAAAAAACAAATTAAAATTAATCCTTGGTTTTTCAAAAGGATTTGTGTGTTTGGTCTTATCAAATAAGGTTTTTAATCCAACTTTTCACTTTATAAGTGAGGGTGTTAAAGTGAAGAGAAACCAAATGACTGGCTCAAGGACCCACTCATTCTAGGTTGGACCACAAGGAAAACAGTACCCATGTTATGTGGATCCCAGCTTGCTGCTTTTCCCATTGTCCATGCAAAGCCTCCTTAGCTATGGGCAGGCTGCTGGTCATCAGAGAAGCTGTCTGCAAAGATGTTGGGAGACCTTTTCACTAAATCGCAATCAGGGACAAAGGCGAAGAATATTCACAAAAATCAGAAATCAAACAGATACAAATCTTTGGGGGGATCAATGTGCTTGCCGCATGAAGCAAGGTGCACCCGTTTTGTTTGGTGGGGCTGCGTCTACACAGGGGTGTTTGGATCAGATAAGTGATGGCTAGACAGGCGGCAGTAATTGCAGGACCACACATCTGTCTACCCCAGTGTTGGCTTGACACCCATGTGTTAGTTGACTGAATGCAAAAATAAGGAAACATATTGAATGGAAGGAGCTGGAGTCACACCCAGTGTTGAGTCTCAGATTTGCTGCTTACTACCTGAAACCTGCATTCAAGTCACTTACCCATTCTAAGCCTCAGTTTCCTCATCTGTAAAATGGGGATAATATTAATTCTCCACTCACAGTCTTGTTGTGAAGAGTAGGTATGGAATGTATACCTTGCAGAATGTATAAGCTTACAACAACTCATTGATTAATATATTGTTACTAGGTAATAATGATGTATTAAACATGGACTTTATACTCAAGAGTCTTCTCTGTAGTGCCAAAGATCCCGTTCTGCAAGGGGCTTCCAGGATAATTGGGGTGACGTGATATCCAGAGATGGAATAGGTGGAGATGATCCAAGACCACATTTGACCATAGCTGTCAGGTGATGCAGAGAGTATCTTTGGCTTTGTGATTTCAGGGAGGTCTCTCCTAATTCTGCCCAACTTCAGTGTCCTCAACTGTCAAGTGGATGTGGTGCTCTTTTCCTGCTCGGCCCACCCTTCAGAAACGGTGGGATTTCCACAGGAGATAAAATCTGTAGAAGGGTCTTGTGAATGGCAAAGAGCTGTGCAGTGAGTTGTAGTCATGTCAGGCGCTGAGGTAGAGGGTCAGGCCACACATCAGTGCCTTTGTGCCTCTGATGGTCCATTTTCGCCATGAGAAATGGGGATCCACTCCCCTAGGAGCTAGGGGCCTGGGTGAGATTGTTCCCCATGAGCTGCTGTCCCTGGAATAGCAATATTCCCGAACTTCTCAGGAGAAAGGCTCTGGCTGCTTTCAAGACAAGTCTGTAATTATAATTTTTGATTTAGAAAATAGCATGGCTCAAGCTTGAAGTGGCAGGCACTGAGGGAAGTTGCCCCTTGGTTTCTTTCCCAGAAAGTCTTTAGCTATGTAGAACACCCCTTTGATGAATGTACAGTAGGGTTTTTTCTCTACTTGATTTTGAATACCTCATTAATGCATTCAGAATATTAATTAGTTCTATTTTCAGCCACGGAGCATGAACCTGAAGCTGAAACTTTTCTGGATCTTTCCTACTCCAAGTGACTTTCTTTACCAGCCATGTTTAGCTTCGGTCATATTAACACAGCCAAGGTGATAACAACAGGGAGGGGAGAGGACTAACAAGGAGTGAGGGCCTGCTATGCATGCAGCGCCCTACAAATGTTATTTCTTCGTCTCACAAACACCCAGAAAGTTGCCACTGTTATCACTGGTTAAAGTCAGGCAGCTGGAACTCAGGGACGCAAAGTAACTTGGCCAAGGTCACGTGGATGGTGACAGCTGAACCTGAGAGGCGGGGTGTGTCAGACACAGGCTCGTGCCCTTTCCACTGCCCCGCATGGCCTCCCCGGCCTCCGCAGCTGGGATGGGTGGGTGGGTGGGTGGGGGTGGGAGTGGAGAGGACGCATAAAACGGCATGATCGAAATGAACGGCTGGCAACAGAGACAAAGTAGAAAAGCACCCCAGACTGTCTGGGTTCAGCTGCTTAAAATAGGCAAAGACATTCTTTGGCTAATGCATCATCACCACAGGGATTAACGCAGCTCTGTTCCTTGGAGTTAATTTATACTCCATGAGCCCCTATTAGATGAGATTTCTAAAATGCATAAGAGCACAGGGCTCATTAGGGACATTCATAAAAGCCTGGTATGGGGAGAAGAAAGGGAGCCTGGTGCCACGATGGCAGCCCAGAATAACCCAGGCAAGGGCGCCTGTGGGGGCAGGTGGAGAAGTCGGCTCTGTCCCGCGGGCTCTGCCTGCCAGCAGAGATTTCACCCCGCAGGGCCCCATTTAGCATCGAAGGGGAGCAGCAGGGTGGAGAGCAAAGAAGTCGGGTTCTCCTCAAATCCCAGAATAGTGAAGCCAGAAGGGACATTGGAGCTCATCCTGCCCCATCCTCCTCCGCCACCTACTGCTGGACAGATGGGGAAACTGAGGCCCGGAGAGGCGAGGATGTTTTTTCTTCTCCACTTTTGGATACAACTGAGCATCCTTCAGTCTGTCCTGTCTTCCCTGACAGTGTCTCTTACTCTCATCGTCTCCCCTCAGTCGGTGCTGATCCTAAGTTCTCACTCTGGAAAGGAAGATTTCACTCATTCATTTGTTCACTCATCTCTTCATTCACTCATTCAGAACAGACACACTGTCCACCTTCTTCCCAAGTGCGTGTTCGGCTCTGGAAAACGCAGTTGAACGTCATGCTGCATTTTCCCCCAGAGAACTCGGTCTGGTGTGCAAGGCCAAGTTATCAGCGATGACTTCTCAGCTTCCTTCTCGCTCGTGCTGTTCCATGAGTCCCTGCTGAATAATTAAGGGGTCTCCTGATTAGTTTGCCTTCTCTGGTCTCTGTCAGTTCTGGAAATGTGCATTGCCAGATTAACCTTCCAGAAAACAGCTCTGATCACTCAAAATCCTCATGGTTCCCCATTGCCTTTCCAAACTCCTAAAGTGCTTTACATGGCATCTGGGCCATACTGAATTCTCAGTAGATTCCAGAGCATGTCCTCTGTTTTTTATCTTCCACAATAGCGGTGCGTTCTCGTTGGTCCACAACCCGGCACGTCCCTAATGAGCCCTGTGCTCTTATGCATTCCCCATGTCGACCTATGGGAATCACACTCCTTACAGCTCACACGTCATCTCCTCCGTGAAGACTTTTCTGAACATTTTTAAGTGGGGGGGATCCCTCGCATCTCTGAACTCTTCTCAGAACTCTTGGTTTTATAATTCCTAGAATTCTTAGCTCATATTTAAGCTCTATGTACTTTAGTTTCCTCATCTGTAAAATGAGAAATTTATAATACCTATCTTACCCATTCTGAAGACTAAATATATAGTTGTGTAAACTGTAGCAGATCAACTAGGTCAGTAAAAGTTATAGTAATGATTATTTCTATTATTGTTATGGCACTTTTTGATATAGTGTCATATCCTTCTATTGCTACACTTCACAGCACCGGTAGGCTGTTCCTTCCTTGTAAGTGAGACCTGGTACTCGATTGTTCAATGACCAGTATTATTTAAGACATTCCTTCACTTGTTCATTGAACAGAGATGTATTGGTTGCCTGCAAGGTACTAGGAGGGGACAGAGGCACAGGTCTGCCCTCCCACAGCTCACAGTCTGGTAGGGAGACAAGCACACAGCACAAATCAGGCTGCACTGGGACAAAGCTCAGAGAAGAGACAGGTGCTGAGGCCCCCACAAGTCCAAGTGGGGGATTCATTCTGCTTGAGAATATTAAAAATAGTGGCTAACCTGATGGGAACTTAAATGGTGTTTTGCTTGTTACCTAAATTTTGGCTGAGCCTCCAAAGTTGAGAACAAATGGTATTCAGTGGTCACAGATTCTAAACAATGAAGATGGATAATCTATGAAGAACTGCTGAGGTGTGGTCCCCAAATCAGTCCAGAGGCCCTGGCCCTTCACTCCTCTGGAGGGTACAAAAGAGTCTGCAAGGGAGGTTGACAAGGAGGGGACGGAAGGTGGGCTTCTCTTCAGAGGGAGAGCGCCAGCATGCTGGGATATCCCGTGCCCTTCCCACAGGGTAGGCAGGGCAGGTGAGGGGGGGCTTCCTGAGTACCAGTTCTGAGCATCTGAGTGCTGGGCCTTGGGCATTTGGGGGGATGTAGGTGTGGCACTGGGGAGTGGAATGAGGGACACGTGGAGCACACAGGGCAGAGAAGCCAGCCATGAGCCATTTGGCCATGCGCCCAGAGTGTGTCCTGGATGGTCAGCTGGGAGCCAGGGGCTAAGGAGAAATCATAAGCCACAAGCCAGAGGTGGCATCACCTAAACTAGGGATTGCAGTCAGAGGTCGCCAGTGAACATATTTCTGAAGTGCTCCTGTAAGAGCTCCGTGAGGAAAGAGGGGAGCATTTAGATACCAGCCACACCCACGGGACTTCCAATGCTGGATGACAACTGTGGTCAAACAGGAAAGTTTCTGCCCCTTATCTCTTTTCACACGAGTCTCCCCCACTCCTCCCCTCCTCCCTGGAGGGTCCAGAGGCAGCCTAGAGGCAGGAGGGGAGAAGAGGAGAGACAATGACAAGCACTGCCCCTCCCCCAGAACGAGTGTCTCCGCCCAAGACAGGTGGATATTGGGGAAGAAAGGTTTCAAATAGGATGAGGCTTTAAGGCTTTGGTGTTAGACTGGACCAGACAGTTTAATAACTGCGAAGTGGAACTCTTTGCTAGTACCTAAGAGTTGTCTGGAAAGTTAGAGTCCTTTCCTCCCTAAGTCCGGGGAAGTGAGAGTCAGTCAGCAGGGACAAGAGGCAGTGGTGGGGAAGAGTAAAGCCGCCTTCTGCTCCTGCCGGGTCCGAGGATTCCTACATGATGGTTGAGTGCACAGAAGCTCAGAAAGGTTAAGTACATTGCCCAAAGGAACACAGCAAGGAAGTGTGGGTTCAGAGTGGGCACTCAGGTGCCCCTCCATGGGGGGATGCAGTTGTGCAGACATCTCTGGCTGTGAATGAACATGCAGGCCCTTGACCTGCTGTCCGAGAGGGAGGCCGCAATGAGCACTTATTGGGAAATTGATTACAGCTGGAACTGCTCTATGGCGCACTTGCTCAGCTGCCCCTTTAGTCAGAGCTGAGGACACAGAGAGATAGGAGGAGGATGGGTGGAGTCACTGATATCCCTGGGAAGGGGTTGGGTTCATGGCTGGGCTGTGATCAGGCTGCTTCACGCTGGGCTGTGACTGGTGTCAGCTGCAGGGAAGCAGAAGCAGGGTGTCAGGGAGGCACGGGGTGGGGTGGGGTCAGTCCTCTTAGCATTTGTGCTGGAGACCTATTCCATCTCCGGGGCTGGAGATAGTGAGGAGCTGGCATTTGAGGGGTCCCCAGATGGACCCAGCACCCTGTTTATTTTCCATCACTCCAGGAGGCCAAGGTTGACCATTCCCTTTCAGCAGAAGAGAAAAGGAAGCCTTAGGAAGGATAAGAAACTCCTGCAAGGTGACACAGCTAGTTAGTGACAGAGACTGGATTGGAACTCTCACCTGTTTCACTCCAAAGCCAGTGTCCCACCAGGGGGAGGAACACTGGCCATGGGTTGCCCTTTGGCTCAGCTGAAGCTGCTCCATCACCAGCAACTTCAGAGGCGGCTGCCTTAGCCGAAAATGAGAGACGTGGGGTGGGCCTGTAGACCAGCCCAGTCCTGGGTGCTCTGCCCACCTCCTTTTGTCGACAGTGCTAGGCCCTGGGGACACGAGGTTGGCTAAGACACACTAGACCTTTGCACATGCTGTTCCCTTGGCCTGGAACAATGTTGTCCCTTCACCCCAAGCACCCTCCTGCCCCTGGCCAACTCTACAAGGCTCAGCTTGGATGTCACTCTCTCTGAAAACTCCCCTGACTACGATTTCCTGCCTTCTACCCCTGTCATGTGAAGAATTAGGAGCCCCACCTCAGGGTCCCACAGCTGCCTGAGTGTCCCACCACTTTAGCACTTACTGTGTGTGCTATTTCCCCGTCTGACTCCCCTACTAGACCACAGACTCCAGGACTGTCCACACTTCTGAAGCATGGGGTTGCACTGCCTCCACCCTGTGCCCCACATTGACAATGATGAAAACTCCTTGTTTGTGCTTTTTCTAACCTGGGAGGTAAAGTAACCTGAGGTCGCACAGCTAGGAAGAGGCCAGGCTGAGATGGGAGGGCCTCTGACTGACCCTCATTTATCTGTAAAGTGAGAATGACAATCCCTGCCCCTTAAGATTAAATCAAATGTGGAAATGAAAGTGAGCAATGACTTGGAACAGCAGAGCGTGATGGACACCAAGGTTGGAACGTGCTTTGGAGGGAAAGTCCTGGAGCCCTTGGCCTCTGAGGTCTGCACTGTCCCTGCTCAGAGGAGGGACGGCAGTGGCTCCTTCCCCAGAGACCTTTCCTCTTCAGTGCAGTGAGCTTGGGGGGGCTTCGGGGGAGTGATTTCCGGGGATCTTCTGGCACTTCATCGAAGGGCTTTTAGGAAAAGCAGTGGCTGTTGACACTGATACTGTGAGGGCTCCAGAGCGCAGGTGTCAGAACCTGTGCCAGCAGAGATAGAAGGAAAAACACGGGAGAGAGATGCAGCTGAGTGACCTAGTCATCTGGCAGCACTGAGTCAAGGGCTGCATTTAGAGGTGGCTGGAGAATGAAGCTTCAGGGAGCACAGGGGGAGTGGGGTGAGGGGAGAAGCTGCCTAGCTGGGGGATGGCAGCCTCAACACATGCATGTTGTGAGCTAAGCATGGGAGTCTAAGAGGAAGGAGATGTGGGTGTAGCCCCTGAAGGGTCCTTGGATGAGGTGGGGAGTCAGAGCAATGAGCAGAAACTTATAATACTGAGTAATAAAGGTGGGGAACACAGAGCATATGGAAACCCAGACGAAGTGCAATTAAAACAGAGGATGCAAATAGTTCTCAGCCCAGGCTGCACATTAAAGTCACCTGGGATGTTTTTAAAGAGTAATCTTGTCCATGTCCCATCCCAGGTCGATTAATTCAGTATCTCTGGTCGTGGGATCCGAGGTCAGTATTTGTTTTTACAGCTCCCCAGGAGATTTTGTTTTGCAGCAAAGTTTGAGAACTATATCTGGCTAAGGGATCTGGAGATGCTTCTGAGAGAAGATAGAGCCTGAGCTGGTCTTGACAGGGGTGGGCATTAGGGGAAGAAGGCTGGGTGAAGGGCTCTCCTGGAGGAAGGGTCAGGCAGAGGTCCAGGGACATGGAAGGACCCACTAGAGGAATGACAGGCAGTTCTTTATGACTGGAGAGAAGACACCTTGTGAGGGTCAAGTGGGCGGCTGGGACTGCGTCAAGAAAAGCCTCAAGAGTGGAAAGCTTCCCGGAAGCTAGGGGGAGGCTCTGGAGCATTCTCAGCTGGGGATGATGTCATTAGGACATCAATGGGGTAAAGAAACCCATGGGTGAAAACTCCCCTGGCCTTCAGAGGGACACTTCTGGAAGGAGTTCTGAACACACCGAATCTAGCTCCTGTTTGCCAGAGCAACAACCTTAAAACCCACCTGATAGTGGCTTTTCCTCTGTCTTTATCTCATTCATCCTCCCAACACTCCTCCTTCCCGGATCACCTTCTCAACAAACTGCCTGCACCAAGACTTTGTTTCAGGCTGAAACAGTCTGCCAGCAAGAGACCTTTGTTTCAGATCTGGGGGGAACCCACATTAAGACGAGCCCCAAGCAACACCCCAACATGGTCCTCAAGTGCTCATGGCCCAGTAATGGAGAAGTTGGAGTGTAGAGGTAAACTCATCCAGTGATGGGAAAGCACAGGGTGCCTTGGGGAAATAAAGGAGGGGTGCTGGGACCTGCCTTGGGGCATTAAGGAATCCTTTCTGGAGGAAGTGGTGTCTAAGACGAGACCTGAAAATTGGGAAGATAATGGCCCACCCAAGAGTGTGTGTGTGGGTGGATGGCGAGGCAGAGGGTGTAAGGACGAGAGTCAGTGCAGACAGGGAGCAGAGGATATTCCAAGACTGTCTGGAGACAGTGTGGCACCAACAGGGAACTGCAAAGAGTCACGTGGACCTGGAGTATAGAGTGCAAGGGTACAAGTGGCCCTGGGTGGGGTGCTGTGCAGAGGTGTTCAGTGCTGGCTCATGCTGGCTTTCTTGGCCACCATAGGGGTCATTATGCCACTGTATGCTGAATGCCATAGGAAAATACTGAAGGAATTAGAATCATGGATGTGAGCTCTGTTTGGAATATGTGAGTTTCAGGTGTCTAGTCCAGGACCTGGCCCAGAAATTGCCTAAGAATACAAAAATTCTTTATCATTATTCATCTTGAGGGTCCCTTCCCCTGTTCCCTTTGCCTATCCTCCCCCTTCCTCTTTTACGATTTCGCCCTCACCCTCAATCTATTCTTTCTGCTGTCTAGAACTATCCAACTGCCTCCAAGTACTTCGGAAAGAAAAACACCCATCTTGCCCAAAGGAAGAGAGCCTGTAGATTCTGCCACCTGGTTCTTGGCTCCTTCAAAGGCAGGAGAGAGAGAAGGTCTGTCTCCCGACAGGTGGGTGACATTTTATGGGGAATAATAAGAGGATTTCTGTCAAGCACATATGATGGGTCCTAACAATGTTTCGGTGTTTATATTTGAGTGAGTATATGTTACAGCACTGTCCCCAGCCATTGCTTGTCTGTTAAATGGGAATAATGCAGGCTCCTGCCTCTTAGTGTTGTTAGGATTAAATACCAGTGTAAAGCACTGGGAACAGAGCCTTGAAGAGTTAAACACTCAGTATATATTAGCTTATTTTCTCCTCCTTCTCCTTCTCCCCGTCCTCCTCCTCCTCCTCCAGCACAGCTCTGTACTCCCTAGACAGAAGCGTCTTATTGGAAAAATGCCCTTGCTCCTAGCTCCCAGCACCCTCTGGGCTTATGTTTCCAGGCTATTTTCATACTGAATTGCCGTCTGTCTAATTATTGCCTCCTCTTCTGAAAAGTGTATTCCTGGAGGGCAGAGATATTGTTTAAATTGGAGGTTCTTTCTCTGGGTCCATGGAACTCAGGGCTTCCATTAAGTTGGATGGGAGAATTTCGCCTTTACTTCACTAATTTCTATGTCAGTGGTTCTGAAATGTGCAGAATGACCTGGAGGACTTCCTTAAACACAGACTGACGGGCCTCCACAGGGTGAATGGCCATCCCAGTTTGCCTAGGACTAAGGGATTCATAGGATGTGGGACTTTCAGTGCTAAAATTAGGAGCCTCCTAGGCATATTGGGATGAGCTAGTCACCCTAGCCCCAACCCCACAGTCTCTGATTCAGTAGGTCTGAGGTGACAATCTGCATTTCATATGATTCCTAGCTGATGCCCATGTTGCTAGGACCACATGCTGAGAAGTGCTCTGCCCCAAAAGCCATTCACTGCTCCTCTGAAGGCAGCAAGAACTACAGTAGTACTTGTCATACTGGTGACTTCACCAACAGAAATTGTGTATATTTTCCTGTCATATTACAGATACATGAAAATATCACTTATACTCACCAGCTTGAAATTACAGTTGTTACGAGACAGCTGCTCAATCTCAATATTTAATATGTTAATAAAGATGCACATATATTATACTACCACTTTCATTTTTAATATTTTGATAACCACATTTTGATGTAATTGGCTTCCTTCATAATCTTAAATTTTACTTTTTTAAAAATATCTTTCTGAGAAGGGGTCCATTGGTTTCTCTAGACTGCCAAAGGGGTTGATGGAACAAAAAGGTCAAGAGTCCCTGCTCAGGGCCATCTCTGTGCCCAGGGCTAGGCACAGGGGCTGACATGCACCAGGAACTCAATGAGATGCCCTCTGGAGTGCTTGCCTCCTTATTAATCCACAAAGTGTTTATTGAGCAACTATGAAGAGTGAGGAATACAGTGATGAATAAATGGACCTGCTCCCTGCTCTTCAAGAGCTTACAGTCCACCCTGGGACATCTGTAGACAGACGACCAGAAGACGCAAAGCCCAGAGGCCACACGGTCCCAACCTCTCATGTAAAGATTTCTCTAATTTCAAGCATCTCTCTCATCGTCCCCTCTCACACCCTCATTCCGCTGTCAATGCTGCTGCAGTGCGACAGTTCTGAGACCCAGGTCTGGTCTAGTCACTTCAAGCTCCTAGTCACCCTGATGGCTCCCGGGTCCAGAGGAGAAAGCCCACATGCTGTGGTAGGGCTTACCTGGTCTCTCTGTCCATCTGCTAGCCCCACTCTCACCCCATCCAGAGCTTCTGGTGGTTCCAGACATCCAGGCATCTCACACATAAGCCTTTGAAGGTGGTACCCTCTGCCCGGAGTGCCCTCACAATTTCTTACCCTATTTTACCTAGCTGACACCCACCTATCTTTCAAGACTCAGTGCGAGGTATCTTTCTCTCCTAAACATTTCCTTTTCTGACATTTCCTCCCACCACACTGGAACTGACCCCTCCCATGGTGGTATTCCTTCTGGGTCTGACATAGCCCAGGCACACATTACGGTATAAATTACGCTTCATGTCTGTCTCCCCCTCCAGAATGGCACAGTGCCCTTCACCACTTGGACAATCCTGAGTTGGAACTTACAGTGAGCGTATTGCCTGACACCCATAAGTGCCCATCAACTGTTACTGTAATAATTATTATATCAGTTCTTTCTCCACCCTTCCCCCCCAAGGGGACATCAATCCCAGAGAGCAATCATCCTCAGCACCCATTTCACCATGCCCTCTGCCCGATCCAGAACCTCGATGGCACCTCCTTCTTTGTTTGTCAAGACTTTCTCCTCAAGCTGCCTTTCAGGGCACTCTGTGATCAGCCAGCTCTCCCTCCTCTGATCAAGGCAAGAGAGTCTGTCTCCTCTTTCTCCCGGGGGCCACCAGGTTCCTTCTTAACTCTCTGCCTCCATCATGGCTGACATACATTCCCCTCCCCTCCCTGACTAGTCAGAGCCACAGAATCCCCTCCCATTGAGGTGGGCTCCCGCTGGCTGATTTAGGGGCTTGATGATGGCGTCAAAGATCCAGGTAGTCACCACTTCTCTGCCCGCTGTCCCTGGTGCTACCTCCATCCTCTTATTAGGAGCCAGATGGCTACAGAAGTTTCAAGTGTCACATTCTGATAAGATACTATTTAGAGGAAGAAGGAAGATTGTTCCTGTGGTGCTCTCCCACGAAGGAGGAAGCTTTCCCAGAAAGCTTCCCGACAGATCCCTTCATTTCTCGGCCAGAATTGGGTCATATGCTCATTGCTGCACCAATTGCTGGCAAGGGAGGATGAAGTGATCAGGATGGCTTAGGCCAGCTCTGCTCAAAAGTGGGTCAGCAGGGACCAGCAGTGTCAGCATCACCAGGGTGCTAATTAGAAATTCAGATTCTCAGGCCCCAGCTGGGACCTATGGAATCACATCTCTGGGACCAGGCCACTCCCAAATATGCATGGTTGTTAGTTATACTGGTGACTCTGATGCTAATTTGAGAAGAACCCGCTTCCACTGGTCTCCTGTGATGAAAGGTTTGTTGTGGGGTGAGCTATCGTGACTGATTCAACTACCTCACAGCTCTATCTCGCATCACTTGCCCTCAATAACAAACTGCACTCGGCTTCCAGAACTTGCCGTGCTCTTCCACACCACCACGACTTTGCCCGAGTTGTGTCCCTTCCAGAACGCTGTGTCTCCTTGACTATTGGACACATTTCTATCCATTCTTTAATACACAATATGTCACCCCTTCCATGGGTGAGCCTCTCCTCTGTGCCCCACAGACCCCTTCTCACCCACCACCCCTTTGGGATTCACCATTCCTCGCCATGTCCCTTTATAGGCTTGCTTCTCACCTTTGTAGCCTGAACACAGAGTGGATGTTCCACATACACTTGTGAAATGAACAAGATGGGTCGTGTTCTTGCTTTGGGGCCTGGGGAGGAGGGTGGGTAAGTATCTAACCTCCTTGTTTCTGGTGAAGATTCTTCTATACTCACTGCATACTGTAGTGGGGAGACCGTAGGCTTGGGGATCAGATCAGCCCACGTTTGAATCCTGCTCTGCCCTGACTAGCTCTGTAGCCTTGACTGATTACCTTAGCTTCTCTGAGCCTCAGTCTCCTCAGCTGTAAAATGGGCTAGTAATGTCTGTCTTCTATGAGTCTATGTGGATTGAATGAGAAAGTGGGAATGAAAGCCCTTGCTCACAGAAGGTGGTCAACCAACAGTAGTTATTACTTCCCCGCCTGGTGGCAGCTCTCCTCACAACTTAAACTTGCCCGCACTTCAGCCCACTTGATCCAAGTGGTAATTTGATAATTGGATGTTGGAAACTATTATGTCACTTTTGCATTTCACAGTCCTCTCAGCTGACTGTGAGCATCTGCCTCTAGTTTGAAAGGTGAACAGTATCTGAAAGAATTTGCCTCAAAGTCTGTGCATGTGTGTGTGTGAGCAAGAGAGACAGAGAGACAAAGAGAGAGAGACTGAGAGACAGAGAGATGGGAGGAAGGGGAGAGACAGAGAAAAAGAATAATAACTCCCCTTTTACTAGTCTAAACAAAATAGGGTCAAATGTTATAAATTCTACACTGTTTTTGTGCCTGCCAGGAGACAGGTCCAGCTCCTCCCTCCAGGGCATCAGACAGGACCTCCCTGCCCGCAGGGTCATTGGCCCTGCTAAGTGGTCAACTGTGCCCCACATTTGAGAACTCACAGTGGCAGAGAGAGTTGGCAGCAATCTTGGCACAGTCCTGGAACTGAGCAATAGATCCTGACGGCCACTGAGGGCCTTGTGGAGAATTGCTCATTAGGACTCCCGGCTGCCTCAGTCTCCCCTCTGGGAGGCCTGGACTAAGGGGGGTGGGGTGGGATGGCAGTGAGACCCCCAGTCCAGTGGTCTGGAGATCCTAGAGCCTAGAGGTGGTCTCTGTTTGGTCACTCACTGTCAGTGTGAGCTTGACTTAAGCGTCTCAGCTCTCTGGGCTTCTGACCCCTTATAAATACAAACGGGAGTAGCTGCGCGGCCAGTGCCACAGGGTGGTTATGCAGGGCAAAATGCATAAAATCTGTGAAAACACTTCGAAAAGCACAAAGTATTGGAAAATACTAATAAAATAGTAGCAGCAACAACAACAGCAGCAATACGATGACTAATTATGCTCGGGCTAACATTTGGCCGACTTTGTTCTGACTCAAACACTCAGTCAATCAGTGTCTGGACTTCTTCCTAAACCTTTTAGTTTCCCCTTTTGGCATCAGATCTTAATATTACATGGCCATAGACATCCTTGCTTTTCATTCAACACATGTTTATGAGGCCCTGTAGGTGATTCTGGGTTCACAATGGTGAATAAAGTACACGGAAAGCCTGGACGAGGGAGCTTTGCAACATTCTGAAGGTGAAGATTCATTTTGTCATTTTACAGGTGAGAAAAGTGAGGATCTGAAAATTCAGAAACATGCTCAGGGCCATGCAGCCAGAGGGTGGAGCCTGGGCTGGAGTGGCCTGCTTCTGGTCCAGCCTGTTGATACTTCATCCGCTCCTTTTCTCCCTCCTCCAAAATACTCCGAAAGATCTCCTTTTCTCCTGACACTCAGGTATTGAACTAAAAGGGAGCTGGGAGAAAAAGGAAATGAAGGAGATGACATTTTTAGAGTCAAGACGGTTTTCATAAAAAGAGTTTTCTTTCCTATTTGCAGGTAAAGTGAAGCAAAGAGAAGGGATGTGGGGAAATGATTGGGGTGGTGGGTGGGACCATTCACTTTTGTCTCCTGGGTAAGAATATTTTCCTGACTTTTTCCTTTCTCCAGACATCTGTGCACCAGCAGAAAATGGTCTGTTAAAAAAAATGCAATAAAATATAAAGGGAAAAAAAACCTTTTAACTTCAAGTCAGAGCTATGAAATGCACACACTTAGTTGCTGGCAGGAAACTGAAGGTTCTCTCTAGAAATAAACTTGAGGCCACTCAATCTTAGGAAAGTGGGGACTTGGTCAGATTGACCTTTCTTGTTCTTCAATTGTAGCAGAAAACTGGTAATTAATTAATTCCTAACACAAATCTTTATTAACTGTGTAAGTCTGAGATGTTCGGAACTTGGATTTTCCCCTTATTTCCTGGCATAGGGCTGGGCCCATCATGCAGGATTTAGCATATTGTAAATGATCAATAAATGTTTCTTAGGAAATCAGATAAAGGAGGATGGAGGTGGGTAGGTGCTGTCAACCTCAGCATGCTTCAGAGATTCTCAGTACATTGGCATTTGCTTGTACTCCTTTCCAGGGTTCTCTCTCCTCCCCATTTCCTCCTCCCTCTCTCTCGGCCCTGCTACATATGCCTATGGGAAAAGTGTACTTCAAGATGGATTCAAAGCCATTTCACACTGAAGTATATAGCTCATGTTTGTCCCTCCTGCACTGGTTTGCACAGTTACTGTGAGAAATATGTTCTGTGAACTCTAGGAAGCAGCACTCAGTAACAAGGGCATAGACTTGAAATGGAAACTTGGGTTCAACTGCTCTGATGTGAGCTGTGAGGTTATGGCCAAGTCTCCATTTTCTCATCTAAAAGTCAGGTGTGGTAGGCAATACAGTGGCCTCCCAAAGATGTCTGTATCCTAATCCCTAGAACTGTGAGTGTGTGACCTTACACGGCAAAATGGATTTTGCAGATGTGATTAAATTAAAGATCTTGAGATGTGGAGATTATCCTGATCATTGGAGTGGACCCAGTGTCATCACAAAGATCCTTATAAGAGGGAGTCAGGAGATGAGAGCAGAGTAAGTGAAGGAGATTGATGACGGAAGCAGAGGTGAGAGAGAGAGATTGAGAGAGAGAGAGAGATCTGAAGATGCTACACTGCTGGCTTGAAGATGGAGGAAGGGGCCACAAGCCAAGGAATGAAGGCAACTTCTAGAAGCTAGAGGAGACAATGAGTGGATTCTCCCCTGGAGCCTCCAGAAGGAGTGCAGCCCTCCTGACACTTTGACTTGAGTCCAGTGAGAACATTTTGGACTTCTGACTTCCAGAGCTGAAATTGACAAATGTGTATTATTTTAAGCCACAAGTTTATGGTAGTTTGTTAGAGAAGCCATAGGAGATTAATACATTGGATATCACAAGAGCTTCCAGGTTTTCGTTAATTAGTTATGAGTAATGCAGGAGGCGAGGCCTGTGGGAGAGCTTTGCGAACAGTAACCAATGTTCTGCTAATACTGGCTACCATTGTTGTCGATGCCAGAAGGTTTGAGTTCTAATGATGGAGGCTCAGGCATCAGTAACAGGCAATGTGTATTTGAAGAGGCAGCACCAATGGTGTCTTGATTTGGTTTCAAGGTCTGGTCTGAGTTCAGGAGAAAGACCACAAAGGGTCATGAGCTCTGCCTCTCTGCTCCATCCCCATCTTGCTGGGAGGTCTTGGACTTCTTGCTTAGCCTCCTTAGACCATAGTATTCACACACCTCCAGAGGGCTCACTGGCATTGGCAAGTTCTGTGCAATGGAGAGGAAGTGTCCAGTGAGCCTTCGGTGGAGTGACTCAAGTCCTTCTTCTCTTAGGTGGTGGCTCTGGGACAACGCATCACAGGGACTAAGCTCTTGGCACGGACACAGGACAATGTATGTTGAGAAGGGCCTCCACAGGGTGAGCGCTAGGGTGGAGGTGGTCAGGGTCTGGGAAGAAATCCAGCCATCCCCTTTGCCCCTCCTTTCACCTCTGTCCTAACTGGGACAGGCGCAGCTGCAAGACATGCTGGGATCTTGGCCCAGCCGGCTACCGGGGAGAGAGAATAAGCAAGCCAGACATCAGGGCCAACAGGGCAAAGGGGGAAGCAGGGCAGAAAATGCTTCCCTGGGGGCTGGGAGGGGAGAGCAATCCAAGAAATGTCTAAACAGATGTGCAAGAGGAGGGAGAAGCACCAATTAAACAAGTGAGCAAACAAATCAATCTGTAATTACAAATCATGATACGGCCTATGAACAGGAATGGGGAGCTTCACGAAAGGAGTTAAGATCTAACTACAGCAGGAAGGATAAGAAGGAGCCATCCACACAGAGAATAGGGAAGAATGTGGGAGCAGATGGAACAAGTTGGGTGGTCCCATGGAGAAGAGAGACCATGGCCATCTTTGCCAACCTGTTGAGAAAGCTACTTGTCGAGGCAGAGAAAGCAGAGTGTGCCTCCCAGTCCCCTTTGTCTCCTCTAAGTGGCCACTCCAAGCCCAGACTTTTCTGCAACACACAACAGAAGGAAAGAAGGGTGGGAGGGAAGGAAACGAACATTTCCTGGGCACTTACTTTGCTTTTGCTGCTTGGAGATCCGTTGTTCCTTTCACATACGTTCACCGAGATCCTGGACCTGAGTGGGAATTTCCGTTTGTTTAATAAGCAAACTCAGCCCGGACGCTAGGGTGACAGAGCTGGTGGGCGTTGGGACCAAAATTCATCTTTGGTTCTGTATTCTTTTCACCCTCCTGTGCTTCCTCTAGAAAGTGTGATCAGGACAGATCGCAGACACAAAGGCTTGGCACCTCCTGTCTAATAATACCGTGAGGCTCATTAGCAGCTTCTCCTCGTGGGCTTTGTCACACATCCTACCTGTCTCTTCTCCAGGGTCCCATGTTTCTTGCGACGGCCTGCTCTCCTGTTACTATCTTCTCTCACCTCTGAGAGCTGTTTCCTCTTTGGTTCTCAGGAGTCAGAAAGGAGGGCGATGAAGATATCACAGAGATAATAATAGCTGTTCTTTCCTCAGGCCCCACTATGAGCCCTCTTAAGTATTTCTTCCTGAAGTATTTCTTCCTCTTAAGTATTTCTTCTGAATCCTCAGAGAACCTGGATGGGAAGTTACTAAGCCCATGTGTTAGCTTTATCTCTTCTTCATGCAAGTAGTAGAAATTGAATCAAACTAATTTAAATCCCAGAAAATGTGGGGGTTTATTATGAAGATAAGGGAGTGTCTCATGTGGCCCAAGAGCAAGAATTAGCAAACTTCAGGGAGGTTTTCAAACCCAGTTTGCAAAGCTAGCTGGACCTCCTCACTGCTGCCCGATCTGTGCTCCTCTTAGAGCGTGTCAGTGTGCGCCTTATGCCTCTCTCTCTCTCTAGATAAGCTGCTCCATACCCCACTAATAAAAGCATGGCAGCAACATGGCTGTCCTGAGCTTTCATGTCATGGATTCAGCAACTCAACAGACCTTTTTCTCTGTTCCAATTCAAAATACCCAGGACAAGGGACTGATCAGCTGCAGCTGGAGAGAAAAGATATTGCAACAAAAATATGACTGTTGTAAACCTCTTGTGGAGAGGTGGTGGCAGACGTGGAGAGGCATGCAGTGATTCCTGGAAAGTGGACCAGGCAGAAATGGCAATAGGTGTCCATTTCACCCCATTTTACAGGTAAGGAGACTGGGCCTCAGAGAGGTCAAGCTAATAATGTCATACAGGGTCTGTTAGCAGGATGGGGATTTGAACATGTGACTATCTGATTCCCAGCATGTTTCCTTTGCAAGGTCCCAGTGTTTCTCGCAGTGTGGGACACACACCAAAGGTGGTATTGAAGAAGATTTTGGTGCTACACAAATGGACATTTTAAATTTAAGGTGTATTAGAAAAATAGTGACCACCACACAAAACCCATAATATAGAATTTCTTTTATACAAAGATTGTAAATGGAAAAAAGCCAGCAAATTAATATATATTAAGTAAATCATAGTGTAGACAGTGGATTACATAGATACGACAACAATTGTCAAGGTCGTTTGCAAAAGACTGAAGTTTGATAAATATCAGCAGGGGAATTATCATTTTGCCACTGAGTCATTTTTTTCCCCAGAGTCCAGGGATCTCCCCATACTACGCTTTAGTTAGCCCATCTCATCTTCTCTCCTCAAGAAAAACCAAGTGTAGGGGCTCAGTTATCATTTCTACTTGTGTTTCCAAAGCAAAACAGCAGAAATCCATTGAGCATCTACTCTCTGTTCATCTGTCACACACAGCACACCCTGGCAGGACAAACCTTTATGCAGACTCCATTCTTCATAGGAAGGGTTGGTTTCTGTCACCAGCTTGGGTGAAAATACCTCCCCTTATTTTTGCAGATAAATTAAGCACGGAATTCCTCACCCTTCTCACAAAGTCCATAGCTCCCTTTAGAATTCTCTAGAGTCAATCCTGGGAATTTGCATTATCCCCCGAGGCCAGGTCTGCCTGTAAACTCCAGGAGCAGGGAGAACTGGAAACTCAGAGCTCCAACAGCTTCTTCTGTCACTGTCAGAAGGTGCTGCCCAATGGGAACTCGCATCTTCTGTTATACTGGCTGCCTGGCTGGTCCAGATCTCCATGGGAGTCATTGGGATGTACACTGTAGGGGAGCTAGAGGCTGATGTTGGTGGGGGCTGACAGTGAGGACTGCACCTGGAGTGGCTTCCATGTTGAGCTATAATCTGGCCACAGACAAGCATCTCTCATCTCCCCCTCTCTGGGCTCTGTTCAGGACACTAGTCTAGTCCTTTCTGCCCTCATCCTCAGAATGGGTACCTCTTCCTGGGACCTTTGTGCCCTTACCTATTAAAAGACATTGGCTGGAACTATCCCATTTCAACCCAACAGTTTCCTTTAACTTTTCATTTCTAAATGGGATGGGAGTTCTAGGTATTTTCCTCCAAGAAGTCTTCGGCTCCTTCTGCAAAATGGTCACAGCCACCCCAGATCTCTGCAAACTCCAAAGTGTTTAAAGGGGGCTCTAGTTCAACTTGATGAGAATCCATTCACTGAAACCCACCTCGATGGTTGATCAATTTGCTGAAGGACGATTTTAGTAAATTATCAAATATCCTGATTAACCAACCACTGGTTTTAACAATTTGACAGTTTGTAGCAGTTCATGGTGTGCGTATGTGCGTGTGTGTGTGTGTGTGTATGTGTCTGGGGGCATGGGTGGTTCAAATGCTTATTTCATTAGAACTTTGGTAGACTGATCTCCATTTTGTCTCAGGGCAGCATTTCAAGAAATGTTTAATTAATCCAAAGTTCAGAGTTGAGGGCAGTTCAGTCTTCTTATGGGCACCTTTAATACATTGGGTTTTTCAACATTCAGCTTTAGCTTCTCAATAGATCTTTACCAATTTGATAGGTTACAAATAAAAGAAAATCCTCAGCTGGATTGAGACCAAGCCCAAACTATGGAATGAAAAGTATGTATGTCACAGTTTTCTCACCTAAACATGATCCTAAATTTGAGAGTGCATTCATATACGTAAAACTGGGTGGAAATTGACCCAAATGTCAACAATGAGATTTCTTTCTTTAATGAAAAGTATCACTTGAGTTTGGCCTATTCATTTTGTAAAGGTAAAACAAAGTATGCACCGTGGCCATGTGAAAAGAACATAGTAAGGCCATTTGTTTCTGTGTTTTAAAATACACACTTCCCAACACTTAGAATGTTGATCCTGGGGAGGAGTAAACCCATCTGCTGAGAATCTCTAAAGGCAGGACGGGCAATATAGGGCGAATGTGCCAACATCTCCCACTTCGTGGCCAGAGGCAGGTGCTGCTCATCAGTCACAGAGTTCTTTCCTACGAAGCCCAGAGCACCTGAGAAATCTTTCTCAAGCCTTTGTTCCAGGCAGTCAGACCAAATGGTGAGCTTTGGGATGGATAAAATCTATTTTCCATCTTAGCTCCGGTTCAGCTGAATTACACTCTTTTGTTGACCTGGTTCTACTTGCTGACATTCTTCCCCACTGTTCCACATTCCAGCTTTTACTCTGCTGGAATAGTTGCTGGCTTCAGAATATGTATACCTATCCCTATCCCAGAGAATTATCCAGCATCCTGCCAGCCTTTTCTCATCCTTCTGAATTTACATACAGAGAGTTTACAGCTCCATCCCTCTTTCTTCCTAACTTGCTCCTGAAAAAGCAGCCCTGTCCTCCTCCCCCAGCCCAGTGTGGGAGCAGCCTGACTCAGTAAGCTCTCCTCCATTTGTTTTATGACGTGTTCATTACCAGAGTGTCTCAGCAACATCCAACACTAGGAGTCTCGGGACACTGTTAAGCCTTGGCCACAGCCTGCACCTCAGATTCCACTGTGCTCCAGGCTCTGGACCTTTGGTCTTTCCATTTACCAAGAAGCTGAAGCTGCAGAATTACCTGAATCTATGTCCAAAGAGCCCCCTTGGGGGTAAACAATCTTAAGAGACAGGAATTTATTTTCCTGGTGCTGCAGAACTGCCCACCTTCCCTGGGCAATCTGTCTTTCTGGAAAGATCATGAAAGTCTTCAAAGCTACATTCAAGGTTATTTCTTTATAAAATTCTAATGCTGTATACATATCTCTGATTTGGCCTTTCTTATATCATATTTTAATTATATGTATATCTTGTCTCTAAGCTGCCACACAGACTGGGAGGTCCTTTAGGGCAGGGCCAGTTTTGTTCACCTCTGTGTCCTGAGGGTAAGTCACAGAGTCTATTAATTAGTAGGCAGCAGAGTACATCAGAAAGAGTCAGGTTTAAGCACAAAATAGCTCTAGGGTCAAATCCTAGTATTGACACTTACTGATTGGGTAGTTGTGTGTGAATGACCTAGGCCTTTTCTAATACTTTGAATAGGTCACATGGCTTTAAAAAATTAGATAGAATAAAACATTTTTGTAATGAAAAGAGCAGCCATTGCCTGCTCTCCCTGCCTCTGTCCTGCTTCCTAGGGGCAATCACTTTTACTCTGTGAACTGTTCCTTCAGTGGTTATTTCCATATTTCTGAATAATATGCTTATATTGCTCTTTTGGCTTTACACATTTAGATAGTATCTATTGATGTATTGCTACAGTTAATTAGGATTTAACTCCTTTATATATTTGTACATTCTCTCAACAAATTTATATCACAACATTATTTAGCTTTTTAACAGGGTTTTCAGTATCATGATAATTTAAAGTTTGCTCTAGAGCCATTTGGTACACTGATTTTATTTCCTTTCTTGTATAGTTTTTGCATCTTGTTTCTTTTTTCCTAAAATTTCTGGTTATTGTTCTTTTTTTATTATTGCAATATCTTCTATACTTATTGCAATATCTTCTATAATGGACC
The DNA here is from genome assembly GCA_031878705.1 of Tapirus indicus. Lineage (NCBI taxonomy): Eukaryota > Metazoa > Chordata > Mammalia > Perissodactyla > Tapiridae > Tapirus > Tapirus indicus. The sequence goes on along the minus strand of CM062935.1, from coordinate 8,508,889 downwards.
GTATTTTTTTCCCAAGAGCTCCAGCCAATCAAATATTCTACCAAGACTTTTTATTAAAGTTGCTGTCCTCCTTTCCAGGATGACACAGTTTCCCTTCTGGGAGACAGGGCCACCATCCTGGACATCCCTGGACCCTCACCTGAGTGGAGGTCTCTGCTTCCTGCATTTCACATTTTCCTCTTTCTTGGGTTACTCCCTTATTTTGATAGAGCACATCCTTCTTTGCTTCCTAGAAGGTAGGTAAATGTTCAGAATGCTTGAATATCTGAACATGAACTTATTTCCTAGTTGGGTTAGGTACAGGTTGGAAGTGACTTGACTTTTTAATTTAGAACATGCTCTCTGGTCTTCTGGCTTTCAATGTTGCTGGCAAGACATCAACACCATTCTGATTATCACTCCTTTACAGGTGACCGTTATGGGTTGGATTGTGTCCCCCTAAAAGATATGTTGAAGTCCTAACCCCAGTGCCTCAGAATGGATCTCATTTGGGAACGGAGTCATTGCTGATGTAATTAGTTAACTTAAGATGAGGTCTGGAGTAGAGTGGGCCTTTCATGCAATATGACTTATAAGAAGAAGGAAATTTAGACATAGACACAGAGGGAAGATGGCCACATGAAGATGGAGGTAGAGACTGGAGTTACACCAAAAGCTGGAAGAGGCGAGGAAGGCTCTTATCCTGGAGGCTTTGGAGGGAACATGGCCCTACCACACTGTGATTTCAGACTTCTAGCCCCCAGAACAGTGAGATAATACATGTCTATTGTTTTAAGCCACTCAGTTTGTGGTATTTTCTTATGGTGGCCCTAGGAAACTAATATGGGGCCTTTGTTTTTTTTAGCTTTCAGAAGCTTTTATTTTAAAAATGTATTATTTTCAAAATATTACATATAGATAGTTTTAAAAGTAAAATAGTCCTTGATTTAGGTCAAGTTTCCTAGAGTTTTCTGGAAGCTGAGCCTGGGAAAGGAATTCTTATGCTAGTGATTTACTGAGAAAGTGAAAAAAAAACTCCAGGAAAAAACTCCAGAAAAAACTGCCAGCAAGTGAGGGAAGCAGATTGGGGCAGGGGAAGGAGCTAGGCAGGTGGGTTCAGCTGAAGTCTAGCCTCAGCCTGATCTCCCAGAGTCCTTCCTCCTGGAGGCAAGCATCTCTATATCTGTAAGTCGTTGGCCAAGGCCTGCCTCTTGGTGCTGGGGGACACGGCATAGTCTCCCAGGTATTTCCAGGTGAAGTAGCTCTTACCAGCTGAAGGCAATTCTCTCTAGAAGGTGCATATGTGAACTGTTAACCACTGGGAGATGGGTGTAGGGGCTCGTAATGAGGATCTGGACAGAGCACTACCAGCGTCTATTGTAGCCCACTCTTCCTCTGCCTAGATGTATTGACTTTTCACAATAAATTTACTTCATCCATGCACAGCTTTTCCAGCATGCTGATTGGTCGTGATTTCTGGGGAAGTTTAGTTAAGGAGGATCAATGGGTTGGACGACAGTTCCCCCTGTTGCAATTGGACGCAGGCCATATCTATTACTCATCGCCTCCTCCTCTGCCCATTCTAGATCTCCTGTCACTCAGCAGTTCTGCTGTGCTAAGTGACTTTCTCAGTAGGGTGATCCAGACACTCATTCTTAAGGGGGCTGAACCCCTGGTCACCATAACTTATCAGGTCATAGTTTTTATATTTGCCCATTTACAGTTAAAACAGGACATGGGAGAGCCAAGAGTTTCCCAAGGGACTACCTGAGTGCCATCCGTACTCCTCCCTGCCCCCATCTTGTAGAAGCAGGACTACCTCCTCCTAATGGTGGTCAGGGCTAATGACCCCCACTAGTATGGTAATGCCATACTAGTCTACTATTATACAAAGCTCAAACTGACAGGAAATAGCCATAGCTTTAGAGTTAGGGGGATCTTACTCTGTTCTCAGCTAGATGCATCCCCTCCTCCACTTTGGGAACAAGGACCAAACCAATCCTACAGAATCTACATTTGCAGGGATTGAAAGTCAAATTTCTCAAGTGGTTGACTGAGAGTGATGTTGGAAGTGGCCACTCCTACTTCCTCCTCTTGGTTCCCAGTACATGTATTTTAGCTATTTGGGACACATGCCCATGCAATGGCCATTGGTTTAAGTGTATCTCCCCTCCTCACAGGGTGTCATCTCCAAGCTGGTGCTTTAGCTGCTCCTTCAAGAGGCCATTCCACCGACATATCTGGCTTTCAGCTTCTGGACAGTGTGGCATATGGTATACAGTAGGTCTGGTGGATTCCATGTCATGTGAAGACCATAATTCATCTGCTACACAGTGTGTCCCTTGGTCTGAGGCAGTGTTACACAGGAGATCTCATGTCAGCAGATTAGATACCCCATAAGCCCTCAGATAGTGATACTAACCAAGACCCTGTGGTAGGAAAGGCAAATTCATACCCAGCATGTGTGTCCATCCCATATGACAGGTATGGAAGAAGCATAGACCAAATTGTTACACTTTCCAAACTGGAGGGGACTGAGATGTAAATAACCATGAAGAGTTTGGTTGGTGTCCTAGAGGTTGGCCCTATATCAGGCATTCTGCTTGAGTCTCTGTTGTTTGCAAGTCAGATTTTCAGTGTGTCAGTAGCTAGACCAGGCTCAGTGAGAGGAAGCTTGTGCTGTTGGACCCGTGCATGGTGGCCTCTATCTCTGCCACCGTGGCTCTCTACTCATGCACATGTTGCATAGAACTGGGGTGGTCAATGGCAGAGGCGGTTGACATGTCCTGGCAAGTCATCCTCTCCCACAGTTGCTTAATGATTCTTCTGCAGATGCTCTCTATGTTTCACAAAGATTCTGTCCCATAGATCCATCCACATGCCGTGTCCCCAGAACTCTTCATCCCCAGTCTTTTAATTTTGCTCCTTTTAAGCCCTCGACAAATCAGTCAAACCATATGCCCCTGCATATCCTTTCTCTGGATACTTTCCTCTCCATGCTAAGTGAATGAACATGTCCTGCAGCTTCTTTAGCGTATAACACCTTTCTTGCATAGTAGCTAGAGCACATCCCATCCACTAGAGTCAAGATGAAATTCGATCCTAGCTATTGGTGCAGTAGCCAGGAGGGAAAGTGGTGAGAGGTCTTGAGGGGGGCAAGCATTATCTTATAAAGACACCAGACTCAACTGAGATTTCAGTATAGTGGCCAATCAAGCAGGGGCTCTGTCTTCCAAAAAGGAGGGTAGGCCACTCTGTAGACCTAGTGGATTAAGGGAAATCTTTTAGCTCAAGATTTAAAAATGTGTCTACTAGCAATACGCCACCTAAAACCAGTGTTGAGGTCTTCACTGCTAACAGCTTTCAAGTGATCCTACTCTATCCTTGGCTTTGTAGAGACACTGGCACCAGCTCTTTGAGGTTGGGTACTTTAGAAGCATAGAGCCTGATACGGGGATTCTTGTGCAAGTGACTTATCAAGGGAACACACTCAGGAGAAATCCATCAGAAAGTGAAGGAAGCAGGACAGGCAGGGGAAGAAGCCGAGCAAAAGGGTGGCTTCAGCTGAAGTCTAAGCACAGCGTTAACCCACAGGAAGCTCCAAGTATGCTTGGAGCCCTGGAATTTTCCCACCTTGAGGAAAGGGGGACAGACTTTTATACTCCACATGGCAGTCATTGGCTAGTGGCTATTCTCAGAGGAAAGGCATAACCTCCTAGACATTTCCAGATGAGGCTGCTCCTGTTGGCTGAGTGAAAGTCTCTGAAAAAGGGTGCAGTTGTGAGCATTAACAACCACTACTTGGGGCCAGCCTGGTGACATAGTGGTTAAGTTTACGCACTCTGCTTTGGCAGCCTGGGGTTTGCGGGTTTGGATCCTGGGCGTGGACCTATGCATGGCTCATCAAGCCATGCTGTGGTGGCGTCCCACATACAAAATAGAGGAAGATTGGCACAGATGTTAGCTCAGGGAGAATCTTCCTCAGCCAAAAAAACCCCCCAAACAACCAACCACTGTTTACAACAGCTAGGGGATGGATGCACCCCCAAAGGGGTCTGGGCAAAGGACCAATATTATCTACCATGGTGCTAAAAAGCATATGACAAAACTCATACTATCCCCATCCCCAGAGGCCACCTCTTTGAACTCTTTTAGTCATTTCTTCATATAGGTAACTTTATAATTCTAAATTATATGTCTTGTTATTAGGACAAAATTTTAGGCATTTTCTACTGATTAGTTAAGGAATTGTGCTATTTTTAACCTTTTCTACCTTATTCTTTCAAAATAGTCATTCCACATTTTAAATTCAAATTTATATTAGGTGTTTTATTACTATAATTGTATACACACTGTCCACTGCTGAGCCTACAATGACTACATTTCTTTTCTTTTTTTTTTTTTTTTACAAAGTTTTTAGTTTTTCCTGAAGTTAACAATTGCCTATTTTTTTCATTTACTTAGTTTCACACATGTAAAATGAGTGGAACAGTGCCTGGAAAAGAGTAAGCACTGTTTGTGTGTTTATTCTTATCATTTGGCTAAGTTTTCTCACACCCTATAACAGCTCTATTAAACCATGTAGAGCTGGGTCAACTTTCCACATTGTCAAATGTGTTAAATACTCGAACCATTCTATTTTTCTCCTAGAGTTTCCTGGTGCCTCCCTCCTGCTATTCCTATCTGGGACTAATCACTCTTTAAATGTACTCCTTAGCTGTGTTCCCAGACATCTACCAGCTACAACCCTTGTGGATCCCTTCACCACTCCCCTGCAGTGGAGTTTCCATTCTTTGGATTACTACCCTGTGGTTTTTTTTTTTCTTGCTGAGGAAGATTTGCCCTGAGCCAACATCTGTTGCCAATCTTCCTCTCTTTTTGCTTGAGGAAGATTAGCCCTGAGCTAACTTCTGTGCCAATGTTCCTCTAGTTTGTATGTGGGTCACCACCACAGCATGGCTGACGAGTGGCATTGGTCCGCGCCTGGGATCCAAACCCATAAACCCAGGCCACCGAAGTGGAGCGCACCAAACTTTAACCACTATGCCGTGGGGCCAGCCCCTACTTCCCTGTTTTGCTGGAACACCTTCCCCAGTAATTTCCTGAGAAAGGGTAAGTGAGTGGGAATTGCATTTTTGAGACTTGACATGTTAAAACTTTATTTTATGCTCACATTTGATTTACAATATGGGTAGCTATAGATGTCTAAGGTGTAAATTATTTTCCCTTAGAATTTTGAAGTAATTGCTCTATTTTCTTAGCTCCCTATGTTCCAGGGGAGAAGTTCAATGCCATTCATATTCCCATGCCTTTATATGTAATTTTTCCCTACAGGAGCAGTTAGGATCTTCTCTTGTTCTGAAATTTCACAGTGATATATTTTAGTTTGAAACTTTGGACTTTTGTAATTCCGTTTTTCTTATTACTCAGAGAGAACTTGTGTACCTCCCTTCTAGGAAATGTTCTTGCATTTTTTTTCTGTGACAATGTCCTCCCTTCTATTTTCTCTGATCTTTCTGGAACCTCTTATTCGTGGGATGTTCAACCTCCTGGATTGATCTTCTAATTTTCTTGTCTTTCCTTTTCTATTGTTCATTGCTTATCTTTTTATTCTACTTTCTGGGAAATTTTCTTGACTTTATTGTCAAGCACTTATTTTGAATTTTTAAAAAAAAATTGAGTCATCATATTTTTAATTTCCAAGAACTCTTATTCTCTGAATGTACCTTTTTATGATTGCATTTTTCTTATTTTATGGATTATAATATCTCCCTTTATTTCTCTGAGGATATTAATTACATTTTCTTTGAAGTTTTTGATGCTCTCTGCCTTAATTCTCTTGCCTCTGTATTCTTTGCTCTTTGTTCAATCCTCTTTTCTCAAGTAGGATGATTTCTCTAATTTTCAGTAGTTCTCAATTGTCTGTTCATATTAATGAGTAAGATGCTTAAGACTGGGCGCAAGTCCTGAGTGCGCTGGTGGGCTCCACCGTAGGGCAGCAGAAGGCCAGATGACATTTCCTTAGAGATTTGCAGATCTTTTCCTGGTGCAGGTTTATTTTTCTGTAGAAATATCCTCAAATCAAGGGGCCGTGGATCCCTCCCCCCCTTACATATATAGGCTTTTACTTTGAACTTGTTTTCAAAGTAAGACTCAATTCTCAACTTGATCGTTCCAGGAAAACAAACCTATGGTATCCTGGAGGGTAGGACAGGGGTGGGGATGGACACATGGGGGTCTAAATTGTTATCATTCAAATTTTTCAATTGCTCTTCTGTATTTGGCTGCCCACTCCACCATTCTCCTCTCTGCCTCTTTTGATACCCACTACTCTCAGTTTCTAAGCCTTTTGCTGTTCCTGGAGGGGCAAATTGGGTTAAATCTTCTTCTTGTCGGCACTTTGGGTTGAAATGTTCTCTTTGCTAAGTCCTTTGCTTTCCTCCTTCTGTGGTCCACTTTCCCATAGAGTGTGTTAAAATGTCTTAGTTTCACTGAAGATGAAATGCCTTGCTTTTTTCTAGTTCTTCTTGTTACTGGGGGAGACATTTGGAAGGAGAAGGTAACAGAAATATATTTACTCTGCCATCTTCAAATGAGAAGTCTTCTGCAGGAGCTTTTAGAAACTTCTCTTTATAGTGTGTTTTAAAATGTGATAACTTCTTAATAAAGTATTAGACCACATCTCTATGTCTCTTTTCTTTCATATTTTTCAGCTTTTTATATTTTCAGCTATGATGCTTGGAGAATCCCAAGTTCCTAATTAGGGATTCTTTGGATGGGAGGGGTCACTTAATGTCTTCAGTTAAAAAGAACACCTCAGATGTTCTGCCTGAAGTGGAGGTATGAGGTTAAGGAGGCGGTGGTTGACAGTGCTCTGCTCACAGAGGGTGTGGCTGGGGAGGAAGGGAAACTATTTGGGGCCCAGTTTTTCCAGAGTGGTAACCCAGACCTTTGTGCCCAAGAACAGCCCATCAGTGCCACAGTCTCCAGACTTGCAGTTCAGCGCTTCCCCATTGGCTGTGGATCTTAGTGAGTCCTTTCAATGTGGAAAGAGCTGCCCATCACGAATCAGAGTGGAGTATGAGTTACTTCCTGCCAACTTGCTTCTTTCAGTGAAATATACTCAACATAATTTTGATGAAAAGGAAAAAACAGGAGGCTCCCTCTCTCCATGTCTTTGCATAGAGACACAGAATTACAAATCAATGCCTCTGAACCAAGAGAATTCTGATCCTGGGGGCTCTCAAAGATGGATTTTATTTTTGTGATTTTTCTCAATCAGGACTAAACAATGTTTGGAAATGACTAGCTAGAGAATAAGAGAATGAGCTGAGAATCCAATCTCCAAGCAGCTCCTACAAAACATCCTGGAAAGGGCTGCTTACATTAACTTCTGAGAGACTCCCCTCAGCACCTGCACCATCCCTCCCTCCCTCAGACAGACCTGTATGCTGACTTTCTCCAGCCTGTTTACAGGGAAGCTAATTATTTTTCCTCATGCAAAAGCCCATATTTGACTTTGCAGCTGTGCTCAGCCTCCTGGGGGAGAGCAGATCTGAATTTCAGTGCTCCCGACTGTATATCGGATGGCCTAAAAATACTCACAAATTGGTCTTCACTTTCCTAACCAGGCTGGGCTCTAATCGAAAGGCAAACTCTTGAGAATTCTGAGGGACTATTACTCCCATGGATGGCATCGTCTATAAATATCAGTGCCTTCCAGGTAGTGAGCTGCTGGCTGGCAAAGCCTTTGCTTGCATTATTCCAGGGAAGATTGAATGCCACTGGAGGATTCTGGGAGCAAGAAGGCTGGCCTGGGACTGGGGCTTGGAGAAAGTCAAAGGGAGCCTCCCTGGAGCCCCTTCTCCATACCAGCCCCCTGAGCTGGGCAGTGGGGAGACCAATATGCATAAGACAAGCTTGAGGTTTTCAGGATCTCCTAGTAGAGAGCCGTGCTGCTCGACAGAAGTACAATGCAAGCCACGTATATAATTTAAAATTTTCTAGCAGCCATATTTAAAAAAGTAAAAAGAAAGGCAAAATTCATTTTAATAATGTATGGTATTTAACCCACTATGTCCAATGTATCATTTCAACAGATAGTCAATATAAAAAGATGAGATATTTTTCATTCCTTTGTCATGCTAAGTCTTTGAAAGATGTGTATTTTACGCATTTAGCACATCTCTGTGTGGACTCTATCTTGTCATTGGAATGACTTGATTCATACTTAAATTTTGTAAGATTTGCAGTAGAAAAAGTGGATTCACAACAACCCAGGTTGTTTTAAATGTTCTTACAAGTTTTCCAATAACTGAATTGAGTATTGGTTTTTAAATTTATATTTAAATTAAAATGAAAAATCTGGTTAATCAGCGGCACCAGCCACGTTTCAAGTGCTCACTAGCCACATGTGGCCAGTGGTTCCTACACGAGACAGGGCAGGTCTTGAGCAAGGAGGCCGTAGGGTGGACCCACCTGAACAGGGCAGAGCTCAGGTCCCTGACTGGATGGTGACCGACTGTTTCACTTACACCATCTCATGGCACTCTCCTTCCCTCTCACTATGTTCCAGTCATACTGCTTTCTTTTAATTCTTAGTTTTCAGGCTAACAAGCCCCTTCCCACCTCAGACCTTTGCCTGTGCTGGGCTTTTCTTCAGCATCAGTCTCTGTTCCTCTCTCCACCTCCCCTCCATTGATCGCTCCTCAGTGCGACTGTGACCTGCCCAGGTGACATCAGGTCCCCTTTGTAAATTGCTCTCTCATCACCCTGCCTTCCTCCTTCCTCCAGCCCATTTTTCACTTCACAAGCATGGTGAGCACATGCCACATGCCAGGAGCTGTTCTAATGTTTGGGATGCCATCGGAGAACAAAAGAGAGACAAACATCCCTACCCCCATAGAGCTTAGGGGGAGACAGAATAAACCACAAATATAAATAAATAAATAAATGCATGATATATTATTGGAGAAACTGTTAAATGCTGTATGTAAAATAGAGCAGGGTTAGGAGGAAGGGGAGAGTGGGGCTGAAGGAGGACAGGCGGTCGGCAGAAGATGGTTGAACAGACTGGAAGGAGGTGAGGGAATCAGCCATGGGGCTGTCTGGAGGAACAGCGCTCCTGGCAGAGGGAACAGCCAGTGCCAAAATGCTGAGGCAGGAGGAAGTCTGGCATGTTCCAGGGGTAGCAGGAGGCCAGCGAGAGTCAGCAAGAGAGAGGCTGGCATGAGTTGGAGAGGGAGCTGGGGTGGGTCATGTAGGGCCTCCGAGCCTTCATTGGGACGTGGTTTTTCCTGGGTGTCATGGGAGCCGGTGGGGGGTTTTGAGAGATGAATAATTCTGATGGAGGGTTAACTTATTATTTCCCCCCACTAGTGTATGAACTCCACAAGTGAGTTTGTGTATACCTGTCCTGTTCACCACTTTTATTCCCTAGGTAAGGACTAGGTATAAGAAGAATACCCAATACATACTTGTGGTTATGTAAAGATTTTTTTTTTTAAACTATGAGGCACTTCCCAAATGTGAGGAGTTGTGTTCCCCCAGCTCCAGGCCAGTCTATAGGGACCATGATGGCTGGAAGTGAGGTGGCATTGCAGAAGCCCCCGATCTGCAGTTGGGGTTGGATGCTGAACTTCTGGATGAGTAGGAAGGACTGGACCAAATCGGAGATGCCAGTGACAAAGTGGGGTGAGCCTTACACTGGGGGAACAAACTTGTTTCTGCCCCAGAGCCAGCGGGGCAGTGGAAGGAGCACAGGCATTGCTGTCCCAGCAATTGGGTTTAAATTCTGGCTCTTCCATTTACAAGCTGTGTGACCAGGAGCAAGTTACTTCACTTCTCTGAGCTCTAGTTTCTTCTTCTATAGAAAGGGGCAGATGCTCATTTCATAAGGCTGTCGATGGGAAGTCTCATAGAACCTAAATATATGGTAGTTCTGGAGTTATTTGGTGTTGGATGCCACCTGTGTACCCCTTCAAATCCTCTTGGGCCCCTCATTGTGCCAGCCAATACTCTGCACAAACTCCCACCAGCTTTGTTTCAAGCAGCTGTAACCTGAGGAAGCTTTCCCTCAGGCTTGGGCTTCTGCCTCTTGCCTCCTGTCCTGGGGCTTCTCGGGGATGCCCTGCCTGCAGTAACCCGCTCAAGCTCACGTGTGAGCAACCCAGCAGTGCAGGGAGGTGACACCTTATGGGGCGATCCACGATGAAGAGAGGATGGAAGCCAATGGAGATCAGTCGTGGTCAGTTTAGTAACGCACCTTGTAATAGCTTTTCCTCCCGCCCTGTTTCATCCCCTGTATTAGTTTCCCGGGGCTGCTGTAACAAACTGTGCCGTAGCGTAAACTGGAAGGCTTAAAACAACAGAAAGTTATTCCCGCGCAGTTCTGGAAGCCAGAAGTCTGAAATCAAGGCGTTGGCAGGGCCAAGCTCCCCCTGAAGGCTCTAGGGGGGAATCTTCCTTTTTCTTTTCCTGCTTTGGTTGGTTCCTGGCATTCCTTGTCTTGTGGCAACATCACTTCAGTCTTAGCCTCCCTCTTCATGTGGTGTTCACTCTGTGACTCTCAACTCTCCCTTTACTTTCTTCTATAAGACACCAGTCGTTACATTTAGGGCCCACCTTCACTTGATCACATCTGCAAAGACTGTTTCCAAATCACATTCACAGGCACCAGGGGTTAGGAGGACCTGGACACATCGTTTTGGAAGCACAATTCAATGCTCTGCATCCCCCTGGTCCCTCATTTATTCTCCCTGGAATGGCACCCCCCTCATAAACTACATGCACATAAGCCTTTGTCTCAGGCTGTGCTGGGAACCCAGGCCATGACAATTAGGCTGGGGGAAAAGTTCTCAAATGGACCATGGAAGACTGATTGTACTTATTTTGGTGTGCTCGTAAGGACAAATGGATGGAAATGACAGGAATATAGTTTTCACTTATTCATTCTTTTATTTAACAATTATTTATTGAGAAGTCACTATGTAACATTTGCCATTCTAAATTCTGGGAATACGATGGTGAACTAGGAAGGACCCTTCTTTCATAGAACTTTCAGCTTAGCATTTTGAAAGCTACTTTCTCAGCCTAGGAGCTGTCCATAAATGACGTGGACTTCCTCAGGAGGCAGGGGATCCCAGTCCTGCACACCACACAGGGAATTCAGGCAGAAGCAGGTTTTTGATGACATGTTTTCCTCATACTTCTGTTTTTGTTTCAAATCACTCTAGGAGCTGGGTAAGTGGGTGTCTAGAAAGGAACCCCCAGTAAGAGTCTTTTGTTTGGTATATATCTCCGTTTCTTAGCTAAGTTTCCTAAAGGCAAGTGGTGCTTGATCTCCATTGGCTTCCATCCTCTCTTCATCGTGGATGGCCCCATAAGGTGTCACCCCCCTGCACTGCTGGGTTGCTCACACGTGAGCTTGAGGGGGTTACCGTGGGCATCCCAGGACAGGAAGCAAGAGGCAGAAATATCACCATTATTGTACTCTCCTTAAGGTCTAGAAGGTTTGGAGCTATCAAGAAGCTCTTCTAAAGGGCCAATGTTCCCATTAAGTGTTGTTATTGGTGGAGGTAGGGAGCATTCTCTCCTCCTTATTTCAGGCCCCAACATGTCAAGAACAGGGAATGCTCCTGGTGGCAGCTCACTGACGATTTCACAGCCAACCTTGAGGCTGGGGCTGGGACAACACAAGGAGCATGGCAGCATCCTCTCACCTCCTTTTCCTCAGAGCAGTGTCAGTTTAGTGGTGGTGTTACACCTGGAACTTGCTCCTCTAACACTTCCAATGATTCGCTAAGTACAACCCACTTTCTGCTCAAAATCCCTAGACTGGTTTTGTTATAGCTAAACTCTGATGGACAGAGGGATGCAGTGTAGCCTAGATTGAGGGATGGGGGAAGGGAAGGTTTCCTGGATGAGGTGACATGTGAGCAGACACTTGATGGTTGAGTAGGCATCGGCCAAGGAAGGAAGGTGGGAAGATGTTCCAGGTAGAGAAGGAGGAATGAGCCAACACTGGGCAGAGGACATGGAGTGTGGGTATTGCCTATAAGTTCAGGAGTATAGGAGTGTAAAGGGGAAGGCAGAAATAGTTGGAGATGAACCCAATAGAGCAGGAAGGGGAAGGATCAGGAGGGCCCCATGTGCTGAGTTTCCATCTACTGGGTCAGCCTATGAAGGCTAGAGTGAGCTGGCAGCTCCCACATCTGGATAAGAGTCTGTCGGCCTCTATCCTGGCATAGAACCACACCCACAGGGGCACCGGGACCTCAGTGAAGCTAGAACTCACGTTTGGGCTGGAGATTCCAGATTCAGTGTGTTCCCTGCCACTCTTCCCCATCCCAGGATTGATAATGGTCACAGGAACTTTCAAAGACCAATCAGTGCATAACTGGATTCAAGAGCAGGAAGCCGCCTTAGATGACTATTCACTTTTCGTAAATGGAAACTGAGTCTCAGACAAAAGAAGTGACTTACCCCAAAGGATGCAGCACTGGGGACCCAGGTCTCCCAATTCTGCTCCACTCTTTGTATCTCTGGAATTACTGAGCTTCTCTCCTTGAATCCTCATGATCTTCAGGGGGTAATTCTGAAGAAAAAAATCAGGCACATCTGGTCATCCACAGATCTGGAGTGAAGGATGTGCCTGCTCCTGTCTACTGTCTGCCTCCCTCCATCTGCCATCACTGCTTGATCAGGGGCAGTATGGTCTCACCTTATTTCCAGCCTCCTGAAAAAGGGCAACATAGGGCAGGGTATGACTCAGCTTCTCTCTGTGTCATTGTCAACAAGCCAATGAAAGCTAGTCCAATGACAAACTGCCCTACTTAATTCTTCCTTAAGTTGAAAAAAAAAGAAAGAGTTATTTCAGGGACACATCTAGGACCTCTGGGAAAGCATGTCCCTCATGCCTCACTTTGAACTTTGGTCATTTATGAGGACTTCTAAAGACCCATGACAAGAGAAAAATGCCTCTGAGATGAACTACATATTTCATGAAAATCTGCTATAGGTGAGGGCTTGTGGTGTTCTTGGAACTGAAGGGGACAAAGGAGAGTGAGGCAAAGAGATATTTGCTATGGGGACTCAGGGTAACCGTGCTCAATGTAGGAGGTAGGATTGATGAGGGAGAAAGAGATTTCTGATAATGTGGCTGGCTGACTACACATTGAGAAGACCTCTCCCTAACACTTCTGATGACCCAGCTGTTCAAGATATAGCTATCTTGGACTTGGACCCATCAATCACATCCCAGTCCTGAGGAAACATCCTAATTCTGTGATAAGGATTCAATATTCTTTTCAGATCTTAGGCTCAGATATATCCAAATCTTCTAACTCTTCCTTCCTTTTTCCCTCTTTTTCTCCCTTCCTTCTTTCCATCCATCCTTCCACCCATCCTCCCACCTACCTATCCATCCATCCATCCATCATTTCCTGCCATTAAACATTCACTGTACCTGTACTGCATGACAGGAATTTATGTGCTTATCCATTGTGAGAGGCAGCATGGTATGGCCAAGGACTAGAGGTCTTGGGGCCAGTTGCACTTGAGTTAAAATTCTGGCTCCCCCATTCACAGCTCTGCACAACTGGGCAAGTTATTTAGCAATAAGCAAGACATTGAGCAAGACTGTAGGACACCGCTTCCTTCCCTCTTTGCCTTCATCCCTTGGGAAAAAATTCTGAAGAACTTTAGGTGGCATTGTCTTCTTGCCTGGCTGGAGACACCAGCTAGTTGGGGGCAGAAAGTCCAGCTGGGAAAAGCAGATGAGGGAAAGGAGAAGAGGGAGGATGGTCATACAGTAGTATGGGCGGGCTGATTCTCAGAGGTGGGTGAAGTTTGGCCAAGAAGCTCACTGCAGATGTCCTAAAATGGCAAGTCCTTCTTATACCGCCCCCAAGACATGACACAGTTCAAGAAGGCCCACAGATGAAAAACCAGCCATTCAAAGAAGAGAAAGGGCAAGGAACTGGTAAGACAGCTGGGTTGCATCCAAAGTGCCATGTCAAACCCCACTCTCGTGTGTGCTCTTCAAGAACCACTACAGAGCCTGCCTTCTGACAGGAGGGCACAGCTGGACCCCCACTTTGGTTTCCATTCCTTGGCCAACTGTGCATCTCCTCATAACTGAAGTTAGAGCTATTATTTGTGAAGAGTATCAGGCACTTTACACATACTGATTGCATTTGTTTTCATCTTTGAAACATCCCTGAGGTAGGAATTATTGTTTGCATTTTCCCAATTAGGAAATTGAGGCTAACAGAAATTCAGTAACTCTTCCAAGGTCATCCAGTTAGCCAGGTTTGAATCCAGGTCTGTCTTACTCCAAAGCCTGTTCTCTGTCTTTTAATTCATTTGTTCTTTCATTTATTCACTCACAGAGGTGAGGAAGACAGACAAATGCCCTGATAGCGTGGAGCTTTCTTCACAGTAGGAGAGGTACACAGACATGAAATGAGAAACAGATACAAATATATCACTTTATATAGTGATATATTTTATGACGATAAAAAGTGACCGGGGTGGGGGTGGGGGTGGGGGATATTTTAGATTGGATAATTCAGGAGAGTTTCTCTAAGGAGTTGGTATTTGAGCTGACACATAAGTGAGAAATAGTAGTCAGCCCAAGAGATCTGAGGGCGGAGATCCAGACGACCTGAAAGCCATATTCATACAGAGACCAAAGGCTCTCTTTTCAGTCTGATCACCTTGCTCTCATATAATCATGGAAACTTAGAAGTCAGGGTTGGGAGAAGCCTTAGCTGGCATTTCATCCCACAAAATACCAAATTTCTGTGCAAGGCTTTGCAATTAACAATTGTCACATGATATTCAGAAAGGCCTCATGAGGTAGGAAAGCATGTATTTTTGCCACAATTTTTTAGCTAACAAGACATGAACAGCGAGATTCTCCTCCGCTAACCATTTCCTCTTTCAGGACCATTCTTTGCTCTTACAATTCCTTACCCACAGGGCAGAGTCTCTGCTTATGTATTGTGCCAGGCACATAGTGGGAACTCAGTGGCTGTTTACTGAGGAGGAGCCCAGAGGTTTGAACTGCTCCTTGGTTGCCCAGGACCCTGTAATGCATCCCTGCTCTTCGCCTAGGGAAGGAGTCTACCTTCTGAGGAGGGTACCATGCTTTAGATCTATGCTTCTCCTTTTTGCTTCACCAAAATTACCTGATCCATGAATCTGAAGGGAGGGTTGTTAAGCTAAAAATTTCATATATTCCAAGTTTTTTTCCCCTGAAAAACATTTGAGGTGGTTTAAAATTAACGTTTCTTCCACAATAATGATGTAAAAGTAAATAGGGAGTGGAGACTCTTGGGCAGGGAGAAGAGAAAGACTACATGCTAATCCTAGAGGAATGACCTCTGTCCTTTCTCCTGTTACTGTGGATGAACTATGAACACCTTTGTTCACTAGACATCGTGGCCTCTTACACGTTCAAGGACACCATTTCACAAATTCTCCCCCTTCTTTCCTAAGTCAACAATTTCCCCCTTTCAACTGGATCACTCCCATCAGCATGTAAATATGCTGTAATTTTGCCACTTAAAAAAAAAATCCTCTCTTAAACCTATATTCTCCTCCAGCTACTTACCCTTCCTTCTGTTGAAAAAGAAAGCTCTTGTTAAGTGCATATACATTTAGGATTCACCAGTTCAGCATTATATAATGTCCATTTTTATCCCTGATATTTTCCTTGTTTTGAAATGGTCTGATATTTGTAAGATATTTATCTGGCATTTGTCTACTACTAATATGGCCACTCTAGTTTTCTTTTGTATTTGTATGGTATATATATTTTTATCTTTTTACTTTTAACATATTCATTTTTAAAGACGGTTACCTACAGATAGCATAGAATCAATCTGACAATATCTATCTTTTAATTTGTGTTTTTAGACTATTTATGTTTAATGTAATTATTGATGTGGTTGGATTTAAATCTAATAATAGTTTTCTATTTGTTCCATCTATTCTTTGTTCTCTTTTCCCTCTTTTTCTGTCTTCTTTTGGATAACATTTTTTGTGTTTCCTAAAATAATAATAACAATAAACTATTGGCTTATTATTTAAACCTCTTTAAAAATGTTTTAGTGTTTTCCCTAGTGTTTAAAATATATTCTTAATTTATTGCAGTATACCTTCAAATAATAACATATTGCTTCACATACAGTATCAAAATCTTAAAACAATATGTTTACAATTTCTCCCTCTCATATTTTGTGCTGTTTTGTCAAATATTTTACTTTTACATGTGCTGTAAACACACAATATACTGCTGCTAATTTTGCTTTAGACAATCAGGCATCTTTTAGAGCTATTAAAATTGGAAAAAATATTCTTTTATTTGCCTTCTTTTTAACAGTCTCTAGAGCTCTTCATTTTTTAATGTGTATCCAAATTTATGTCTGATCTATATTCCTTCTGTATGATGAATTTCTTTTAACATTTCTTGTAGCATAAGTCTCCTGGTAATTAATTCTTTTAGCTTTTATTTTTATGAAGTCTTTATTTCACTTTTCAAAAATATTTTTGCTAGGTATGGATTTCTGGGTGAACAGCTTTTTCCCCCCCCATTTAGTACTTTAAAGATGTTACTTCACTGTCTTCTGGCTTCCATAGTTTCTGGTGAGAAGTCTGCTGTAATTAATATCTGCACCTCTATGTAATTTGTCTTTCTCTTTGATTTTCAGCAGTTTAAATATAACTGTGTTTAAAAATTTACCTTTTGGGGCTTATCTGAGCTTGTTAGATCTGTGACTTGATGTCTTTCACTATTTGGGAAAAATACTTGGTGATTATCTTGCCAAATATTTTAAGTATTCTGTTCTCTTACAGTTCTACTTCAGAAATTTTACTACACTAACTTTAGACCATTTGGCATTGTCCCACGGATCTTGGGTGAGCTGCTCTGCCTTTATTTTTTTAATTCCTTTTTTCCTTTGTGTTTCTGTTTGGGTAATTTCTATTGACCTATCTTCAAGTTCATAATTTTTTTCTCTAGGCTATGTCAAGTGTACCAAAGGCCCTATCAAAGATTTTCTTCATATATGTTACCATGTTTTCTTATTATTTCTAGAATTTCAATTTGACTCTTTTTCACAGTGTCACTCTCTCTGCTGAAATTCCCTATCTGTCATGCATATTGTCCAATTTTTTCATTAGAGCCTTTGACATATTAATCAAATAATTAAAAAATTTTTTGATGGTTACAACATCTGGGTCACCTCTAAATCTAGTTTTGTTCATTAATTTGTATCCTGACAGTAGGTTGTTTTTATGTGCTTTTTTGGTGTGTCTCAAGTTTTGATTGAACATATTCTGTGTAGAATAGTAGAGACAAATGTAAATAGTGTTTATGCCTAGAAATCAGTGTGCCTCTTCTGCTAAGCAATTGGTGTGTGGGTTTGAGTCAATCTAGTCAGGAGTTGTTGCTATGGTTACCTTCAGTGCACTAGTGTTTTCAAATTTCTCTGGTGATAGTTTGTGCTTAGGATAGCAGCTGGGATGCTGAAGGGTTTTTCTCAATGTTTCTGCTGTATCCTCAGATGTTGGCCTTCCCTGCATGCTTATGCTATAGAGGGAGTCTCTTTCCATGCTCTTGCCTTTTCCACAGTGCTAGATTGCTGCTGTTTGTTACTTGATGTTAGACTGTTGGTGGGTGGTGAAGGGCTTCTCTGTTGTCTAGGTCCAGTCTCTGTCTTAGGCCCTGTGTGCCTGGCTTTCAGGGTTGGGCTTTCTCACTGATTCAGCCCTTTCTCCCTGTGGCGGCCAAACTCTCCCTTGTGTCTTTGGTGATTTTTCTGTGTGAGTTTTCTGCTTCTTCCTCAGTGGTTAGTGACCTCTAATGGTATTAGTATAGGATCCTGGGCCCAGGAATTTTTTCTGACCCTTTCCCAGCGTAGAGGCTTATTCTTCAATCTTCCCCAAGCAGCAGAGGGTCTTCACTTGTGTCCTGGGGTCACAGGTTTGCTGTCTTTTTCCCCAACATCTTAAGGCTTTTGTTCCTAGAAGATCAGAATCTGGGTGGAGATTTATCCCTTTCCCACTGGGCAGCTGCTCCCTTCCTCCTGCATGGAACCATGGAAGGAGGCTTTCTCTGGCCTCTTGCCCTTCCTCCAATCTTTCTTGTGAACACCAAGTGGAGGTCTATGGAGAAAGCCCTGAAAGTGGTACAAACTCCTCTTTTGTTTGTGGCTCCCCATATTTTATTCTCTGATGGTAGCCCGCTTCAGCCCTTAGCAATTTGTTAGATTTTTCAGTTGCTTGTGTGGTGCCCAGCATCTCCTTCAGCTGTAGACTGCCACAGGTGAGCCAGACTTCAAGATCTGTCTTTCCTTGGATTTCAGGTCACTTGTTAGTCCTGTGACCTCAGCTGTCTGATGGGTTCAAGGAAAGTAATCATTTTGTATTTTACTCCACTTTTTCTTGTTGTTAGAATTGAGGTGATGCTCTTCCCATCTTTTTACACCCTAGGCCTGAATTCTCTGATTGATTTTTGTAGCAAAACAGTTAGAAAAAGATGTCTATATTCACTGTCTCCAAAGTATCTCTCTCCATTCTTCCTTGAGTCTACTTCAATGAGGCTTGTACACTCATCTTTCCACACAAATAGTTCTTTTCAAGGTTACCAGTGAACTTTCTTAAATACAATGGTTAATTCTGACTCCTCATCTTACTTCACCTATCAGAATCATTTTGCACAGATAATCTCTCTCTCTTTCCCATTGAAACACTTTAACTTGGCCTCTAGGACATCACACTCGCTTGGATTTCCTCCTACATCAGTGGCTGCTCCTTCTTGATCACCTTTTTGAGTTCCTTCTCTTTTCCTGACCTCTAAACCTTGAGTATCTAGGGCTCAGTTTCTGGACCTCTTTTCTTCCTTAACTATCTTTATATTCTGTTCGTGATCTCCTCTAGTCTAAGAGTTTTAAATATCATTTATCCACTGACAACCTCCCCTTAAGTCCAAATTTTTATACTACTAGACATCTTATTTGAATGCCTCCGAGACATCTTAATTTAACATGTCTAAAACCAGATCTTCCCCCAACAAACCTGTTCATCCTCCAGACTTCTCAAACTTAGTAAATGTATTCTCAGCAAAAGTCCTTCTCTTTGCTCAGACCAAAAACCTTGGAGTCATCTTTGCACTTTCTTCAGATCCCACATCCAATCCATCACCAAGTCTCACTGAATATACCTTCAAAATATACCCAGAACTAATTGCTTCTCTCAGTCTCCACTATTATTACCCTCATCCAAGCCACAATCATCTTTGACCTGGATTGTTGTAACAGAACTCTAACTGGTTTCTCTATTTCTGCCTTCCTTCCTTACCCAGTCTATTCTCAATACTTTACTCAGTAACAAAAAAGTAATAGCAGTCATTATTAGTAATGTATTATTGGGCAGGTCACAATCTCCCTATGTCTAATTTTTCTCATTTTCAAACTAGGAATATGGGCAGAATTCTAAAGATGTCTCCTCCAAATTTCTGTGCCCTGGTCACTCAGACAAACATTAGTCTAGGTACTGTTGTGAAAGGACTTTACTGATGTAATTAATGTCCCAAGTCAGTTGACCTTAAGATACGGATGTTAAGTGGGTGGGCCTTACCAAATCAGTTAGGACCTTTAAAAACAGAAAGTTTTCTCTAGCTGGTGGCAGAGGAGTCATTCAGAGATTGGAAGCATGGTGGAATTTGATGTGCCATTGCTGTCTTTGAAATTGGATGGGGCCAAATACCAAGAAATGCCTGCAGCCTTTAGGAGGGGAGTCAGCCAGTAAGGAAACAAGAACCTTAGTCCTACAACCACAAGGAGCTGAATTCAGCCAATAACCTGAATGAACTTGGAAGCAAATGCTTTTCTAGAGCCTGCAGATAAGATCCCAGTGTGGCCCATGCCTTGATTTCAGCCTTTTGGGACTCTAAGCAGAGAGCCCAAATGAGCCTGCCTGGATTTCTGACCTGCAGAACTAACTGTGAGAAGATAAAAGTGTGTTGTTTTAAGCCACTAAGTTTGTGGTAATGGTTATGCAACAATAGGAAACTAATGCTTGGAATAATGATAAATTTGTTCTTTTCATGGTAATTGCTCATTTTAAAAGATGAATCAGATTATGTCTTTCTTCTTTTTCTGAGAAAATGGCTTATCATATTATAGTGACTAAAAGCTGAGGATGTTAAAGTGTTCTTCAAGACCCTACTTGATCCTGCCCTTTCACCTCTTTGACTTAATTTACTACTTTCCCTCTTGTTCACTTATCTCCAGACAAATTGGAATCCTTCCTTCAGGATATTTGCAGTTGCTTATTTCCAGGCATACTGGAATGTTCTTTCCCCAGTTATCTTCATGGCTTCTCCCTCAACTATCTCAGATTTTTGCTCAAGAATCTGTGGCTTGATATGTTTCATTAGCTCATTCATTGGAGAAATTCTTCAGTCACAACCTCTTCAAATATTGCCTTTAACCCATTTTCTCTCTCCTCTCTTTCTGAGACTTTAATTAATGTTAAATATTTTAGTTATGTGTCAAATGTATCCTGTTCTTTTTTCCTGTGCTTTACACCCTTTTGTCTCATCATGATTTAATCTAATATTTTCTACTGACCTATCTTCCAGTTTATTAATCCTTTCTTCCATTGTGCCTAGTCTGCTGTTAAAGCAATCTATTTTCTTAAATTCAGATACTATATTTTCAGTATTAGAGTTTCCATTTGATTTCTTTTTTTATATTTTCTAATTTTCTGGTCAAATCACCTGCTTGGCCACTTATTTTCTTGCACATATTAATCATAGTTATTTAAAAATTCACTTTTGGGTTTCCTTTGGGTCTGTTTCTATTGCCTGTGTTTTTCTCTTGGTTTTGGTTATTTGGTTCTGTCTCCTGGTATGCCTAGTCAATTTCACTGAATTCTAGTCATTATATATGAAAAAACTCCAGAACTAATATGAGACTCTGTGATGAAGTTATCTTCTTCTAGCAGGAATTTAGGGTTTAGGAGGATAATAATGATCCAGTCTGGGATTAAGCTGAGTTGAAGCTGTGTCTTCAGTCTTTGTGGAAGTTGGTAAATTTCCAATTTACCCTTATTTCTGGGATGTAGAACTTCAGTAGTCCCAACTGAAAGCCTGTGGTATTTACATGTCCCTTCCTCCTTGACAGGTCTTGTATTGCAATTTTTGCCTCTCCAGCCCTTTGAGATGGCTAAAATCTCAGCCACTTAGAACAGTTTCTTAGCCTCTTGTTACCATTTACTAATCAGCAAATACCTCAAGTGGAGAGAGAATGTAGGGCTCACTTCTCTGCGGTTTTCTTCTATCTGGGATTTTGGCCCTTCAAGTGAAGTGGCTCTCTAACTCTTTCAAGCAGAACATTTAAAAAACATTTATCTGTTTTTTCTGGTGTCCTTGGGGAGAAGGTTGGTCTGATCTAGGCTAGCTAGGCTATAGCTGGAAATAGGAGAAATGTCACTTCCTTTATGACACCTTTCCTGATGCCCTGTAAAAATGGCAACCTATTACCTCCCCTCCTTTATTCTGACACTTTTTGTTTCTCTTATCTGCATTTTTCCTGCATAGCACTTATCAGTGTTTGACATATGATATATGTTTATTATTTGTGTGTATTCTCCACATACTATAAGCTCTAAGAGAGCAGGAATTTGTGTATGTTTTTTCTTCCATTGCAATATTGCTAGCTCCTAGAACAGTGGTTGGCACAGAGGGTAATTAATTAACAAAATTAAATATTTGGTTATTGAGTGAAAAAAATGAATGAGTGAATAACATTTTGAGTGGCTTAAGAGTGAATTCGGTTTAGACACTTTTTGGTGACTGTGACAAAAGGAAAAATGTGATGGATTGAAATGCTCCTACAATCTGTTAGAAGAAAGGATACTAGTTATTCAAGAAGTACAAACTTATTTTCTGGCATGACATTCTTAAGGGGATTTATTAACTGATACTGTGTATAAGAGCCTTTTAAATGATATAATAAACAATACACTAAATAGTACTTCCATAGTAGATACAGAAATGATTTTATATGATTCTTTTGGTTCAATTATCGGTAAAAATTGAGAAAAAGTAACTTAAACCAGAGAGACAAGGACTGAAGAAAAAACCAAGTTAACTAGAATGGTGACATTCATATTTTATAGATAATTCCCAGAAATGTAATGATTGAATCTAGTAACATCAGCAACAGAAATAACCACAAATATTAGCAGGGTGACAAAGGGCAGGTTAATTATCTCTCTGAGCTTCTGTTTTCTTTTTTGTACAAGGGGAATAATGGGAACCTTACTCTTTCCAGAACTAAGGTGAATATCAAAGCTAGAATAAAAAATGCTGGCTAACAAACAGCTGAATCAGTTTTTCACCATTGACAAAATGCTTTTACACGCACTTTCACGCTTGCATAATCAGGTTCTGTGATGTGAGTATTATCATCACTCTCTGATTTCCAGATGAGGAAATCAAACGCAAGAGGCCCAGTTGGCATGGCCAGCTAGCAGCAGCGATAACTCATCCCTTTTTCTTTTGATTCACGTGCTCTGTCTCTAGAACCATGCTGTCTCTCCTAGGAAGGATTCTCAAGTGGTGGAAACTCAGACATCAGGGCAGACACTTAAGGGCCTGGTAGCCTTTCTAATGCTCCTGTGGTCACTCCGCATTGACCCAGCTCATCTACTGTTGCCGATGTGGAAGTGGATAAAAATCCCAAGAACTGGTCCCACTTCAACACTAAACCCAAGGTCTTGGGACAAGATGAATTCCCTCCAGTTATGAGAAAGCTACACCACTTCTATTTTTTCTTAGGTAAAAGACAAAACATTGCATTTTTCCCCTCAAAAATCAATATTTGATGTTTATCTGGAGCTGAATGTAAAGTCCCTCCTAATGTCTGATTCAGTAAATTGACTCCGTCCTTAAAACTTTGCAATGGCCTCCGGCTACCAGAGTATGAGAAATGCCTTCACAAATATCAAAGGCACAGCAAGTGTGTCTCTCCAAATGTTAAGTCTAAAATAGCCAGGACTTGGGGGAACAGACCTCCTTGCTGTCCTGGCCTCCTTGCTGGATGCTGTTGTGCTACCTTGGGCTAATGGAGTCCTTATTTCCCTTAGAGGAAGGAGAGAGGTTGTGTAGGCCTGGAGCCTTCCAGTAAGCTTTTGAGCCCTGGACCTGGGATGGCTCATATTAAGGGCTTTTGTAGCACTCATGACCTCATCCATTGGCATTTTATCTCTGCTCCAAAGATGTAGGGAACTGAGAACAGATGAAGCATTTATTTCATGTTCTAACAGATTGGCCAGTGTCTCAGACAAGCCAATTCTTTAGGGAAAAATATGCCAAGAAAATGCAATTACATTTAGCTGGAGCTAAAAACCCCACACAATACAATAATGATGCCATCATTTATTTTTCCTCTTCCTTCATATCAAATACCATATGTGCATTTCATATCTATTATTTTACTTATGCTGCATAATTTCTATGCAAAATGCAGTATCACCTTCTGTTTACAAATGAGGAACACAGCCTTTGAGAGGGTGAGTGACTTGCCCTAGGGTCACATGTTAGACAGGTGGTAGAGTTGAGATTTGAATCCATATTCTGTCTGATATCAAAAGTAGCACTCTTTCCCTTCATCGTTATTATTAGTAGTAGTAATTGTTGGTATGTTATCATTTGTGACAGGCAGCCTCTAAGATGAGCCCAATCATCTCTGCTTCATGGTGAGTGTGGGCTGGACCTAGTGACTCACTTGCAACAAATGGAATACAGCAAGATGATGGGATGTCACTCCTGAGATTAGGTTACAAAGAGACTGCAGCTTCTGTCTTGGGTGCTTGCATCTTCCCCCTGTCTCCACTCTGGGAGAAGCAAGATGCATGTTGGAGAAGCCCAGGTGATAAGTAACTGATGTTTCATACAAATGGCCAGTGAGGACGTGACCTGCCAACAGCCACAAGAGTGAGCTGAGAAGCAGATTCTTCCCCATGCGGGCCTTGAGATGAATGCAGCCACAGCTGATCATTTGACAGCAGTCTTATGAGACCCCCAGAATCAGAACCATCCAGCTAAGCCATGCCCAGTTCTCGATTCACAGAAACTGTGAAATAATAATTGTAGATTATTTATAGTCACTAAGTTTTGGGGTAATTTCTAATACAGCAATAGATACTAATACACCATTTATAAAATACTCCTAATACTAATACTAAGGTAACAATGGCCATGACTTTTTAATATTTTACAATGCAAAAGGCACATTCTAAGTGCTTTCCACGTAGTAAATCATATTATCTTTTCAACAATGCTGTTAGGTATCCACATTTTATAGAGGAGGAACAGACACACAGAGAAGTTAGGGCTCTGGGTCCAGGGACTCATACATCTGAGCTCCATTTCTAAGAGTGAGCTCTTAGCTGGGTCCTTGGCCTGTGAGAAGGGCCACAGTGAGGGGAACCAATTGTGTACTAGAGGCTACTGAGCCATAACTTGGCTGTGCTGTGCTGGGTTGGGCTGGACCCTAGGTGCTGGACTCGAAGCTTCAGGCTGCAGTTGCGTCTGGGTCTTCTCTACATTTCTCTCCTCCTCCCAGAACCAGTGGCTACCCAGGGAAGATGGCTTCCTTTGTGCATCTCATTCTTGGACCAGGATGAATGGGTAGTGGCTACCTGGGACGTGTTCTTCCACAGTGGGAATTTAAAGTTGCCACACAGGCAAGAGGAAACACAGGGGGACTCCTAATATCTGGCCTTGGGGATACTCACTGCCATTTCTGCTCATGTTTCACTGGCAAAAGCAGGTTACACAGCAAAGCCCCACATCAAAGGGGCAGGAGGTGTTCTCTTCCCATGGGGGTATTGGGGTAAAGGGAGTTGTTGAACAACTAAGCTTCATATTCTGTCTTAGGGTTTTGGAGACCTAGAGCTCAGGGGCTGTGGAACCAGTACTTAGACACAGCTCTCTGTGACTTCAAATTCTGTGAGAAAACCACCCTCAGTCCTAATATTGTAGGGTTCTTCAATTCTCTAGGCAACAAACATAAATTAGAGCTAGCCTCAAGGTGCTCTGAGAAAGTCAATAGAGGCTGGATTAGTTTGAAAAGGAACTTAAACTTGGAGCAACCAAGGACCAATTAGATTTGAGTAAGCAGGGAGGCTGAACAGTGTGGAAACAAGTGGAGTGAGAGGTGCTCAGGCCAACAGGGAAAGAAGATCTCAGAACTTGGACTCCACATGGGTGAGGATCTTCCTGTATCGTGCTCCTTGATGAATTCCAAGAACAGTGTCTGGTAAGAGTAGGTGCTCAATGTCAATTTATGAAATGAACCCATAAATATTGCTAATGAAATAATTGCTAATTAACAGCAGGAGGATATAGACCCAGGGTTTTGGAATCAGACATGCAAGTGTAGGCTGTGCTACCTATCAGTTCTGTGTAAACTAGGGCAAAGTGTTTAATCTTGATGACTCTTTTACCCATACCCGATTCACTATCAAGTTCTGTTGACTTGATCCCCTAAATATCTTTTCACTCCATCTCTGCTGTTGCTGCTCTAATCCAATTCACCCTCCTCTTACAATAACCTCTCAGTAGGTGGCAAACTGGGGTATATGGTTGGCTTAGGAAGGATATCTAAGTAAAACCAGGGGCAGCAAAGGCTTCCCAGAGAAATTGATCCTGAAGGATGAGAAGATGTTATGTAGGCAGAGAGGAGTGGAATGAGCTTTCCAGGAAGAGGAATCAGCATGTGCTGAGGGAAGAAATTCTATGGGTTATTCTGGGGGCTGCATGGCAGATGGGGAGTGTGAGCATGGAATTGTGGGAAATTCTTCAAGGGAGGTAATAACTCATCTGAATGATTAAACCAAACCTCCTACTCTCTCCCCTCCATCACCCCTGCAATCTAGGAAGCCAGAGCGAAGAGTCTAGGAGAAATCATTTAAAAGAAAGAGGACTTTGTTGAGCTTGACAGCCATGCTTGCCAAATTCACTTATTCTTTCATTCATTTATTCTCTCAACATTCAGTTTTGAGTCCCTATCATATACTAGGTCATTGGCTAGCATGCTGAGAATATATAAAACCAAGAAATAGGATGCAGGTCTTTCCCCCAAGGAGCCCAAAGTCAAGTGCGGGAAACGTATGCCAACAAACAGTAAAATACATTGTAGTAAGTCCTATGGTAGAGGTGAGCACAAAGTGCTATGGGAGAATCTAACCTGGGAGAGTGTTGGAGAAATCTGAGAGGAGATGATAGGGAGAGAGCACTTGCAAGATGAAGCAGGATGTGCCAGGAGGAGTAAAGGGCTAAAGGGAAGGGCATCGCAGGAAGGGGACACTGGGGACAAAGTCATGGAGGCATGAAAGAGCACGGTGTGTTCTGAGAATAATAAGCCCAGTGGTTCTGGCAGGGAGAGATGGGGGTTGACTCATGAGTGGTGGGAATAAATCAGGAGCAGGCAGAAAGGACAGCCCATGGCTGCCGCCAGCTTCCTCCCCACCTATCTCCCGACTCCTGCGGTCAGTGTTCCTTTCTTTCCCATGTCTCTGCGAGTTTTCTGGCTGTAATTGAGTCTATGGGTTCTTGATGCACATTATTGCTGATGATCAGCTCCCATCTAATATATCTTCCTACACTTTAAGGCAGTTATGAAACCCACTGAAGACCTCTCTCTATTGGGTTAAGTAAAGTCAATTTCTTTCACTTTTCCTTGGGGCTTTGGTTTTATTAGAAAAATTAATGAAAAAATATAGTTTTCTTTTTTAATGTAAGTGTCCTCTTCCCTGGGCCTTATGACTCTTTTGACCATAAGGTTTTGTTCTCATCTCCAACATGAAAGGTCTGCCTGAGCGGAGGTTAGGAGACTTTCTTGACTGAGTCAGGGACAGGGAGACTTGAGGAAAGAGGAGGTCATCTGCTGGGCTCCATGCAAGGTGTGATTGGAATGTATGATTTTCTATAATCCCGCATCTCTGAAAGGTAGGTATTACTCTCCCCAGTTTGCAGAAAAGCAAATATAGGCTCAGGGAGGTTTGTGTGATTTTCCCAAGGTCACATTGTGAGGAAGAGGCAAAGCTGGGGTCTGAACCCTTGCCTGTGTGCACTCAGAGCACAGTTCTCTTCATTAAATCTTCTGGACTCTCTTTCATTTGTCCAAGAAAAGCTGATTCACTTTCACGTAACTTGCTGCTGCACAAAGCTCATCAAATATGGGCCGAACAATTGCCTGACAGCAACAATCACGAAGACAGCAAAACACACCCATGGGCCCTGCAAAACATATTGCTTTACTTTTGACAAAAGGCCACGCAGACCACCTTCATTTTGGATGCTCCCAACCCTCTACAAGGATAGCAGGGCTGCAATTAGTATCTTCATTTTACAGAAGAGAATACTATTGGGATATTAGGAAAATGAATTTTGTATTTGGTGTGTTTTAAAAAATAGTTTGATAATTACTGGGGTCACAGGATCCGTAGAAGGTAGCCTTTAAAGCATTGTGGACTAATGGAGGGCAAAAATTTAGGAGCTGTGTGACCTTTGGCAAGTTACTCACCTCTCTGATCCTCAAACTCCACATCTTATAAAGTGAGTATAAAAATCGTTCCTCCTGTGCATTGTACCACACTTAAATGGACTTGTGAGACTGGCAAAGAAAGTACAGCAAACCCCGGACCAGGGAAGGAGTAAAATCTTGAGACTTTCTTTCAATGGATTGAACATATGTATCTACGTTCTCCCTTTCCCCAAACTGTTCTAAAATGAAAGTAAAGAAATAAAAAATGCATAAGCCTACAAAAAAGAACAGGAGAGGTGATAAGAGAAGATGAGAGATGACAACAAATGTTTGGACATTTAAAAGTTGCTGAAAGAATTAGTAAAACAAAGAAAGTCAAGTAGTGGGAGGCTGCCAATAAAAAATAAATTGTGCTGCCTCCACCCAAACTCAGAAGTGCTCTGGAGTTGGAGGCCCGAGGCATAGAGAAAGGTGAAGCTGAAAATGGGGGACTCGTTAGTCTGTATGAGGAGCAGCATCCCCCTGTCCAGATGCCATCCCCATCCCACTGAGTCAGGTCACTGCTTTCCCCTCCCCTGGAAAAGAAAAGTCTATTCTGCAGAAGCGACTCTAGATTCAAGCCACCAGGAAAAGCAGAGGAGGGAATAAAAGAGGCAAACTCCTTTGCCTCTTCTGTTGTTGGGCTCTAAGAGGGAGAAGAGACTAAACATCCCCAAAGGAAATGCCTATTGATACTTTCATTCCCCCAAGAAACTACTGGCACCCTACCCAGTCATCCTAATGTGAATGGAACACAGCTGTTAACAAGTCCTGCCCACATCCAGAGAGTTCTCCCAGCATGTGAGTGGCTTCCCTCTTAAATACGAACAGACAAGATAGAATCACTGTGTACTTGGAGAAAATCAACAAGAAAGAGAAAAACCAAAAAACAGATAAAAAAAGTAACACTGAGGAAACAGAAACAATATAGGGAGCAATGTAAAAAGAATACAGCTAAGACAGAAGGTTCAGATAAGATCTAGAGTCTTAGAACATAATGTGGAAATGTCCAGGGTTCAATCGAAAATCACTCATACCAAGAACCAGAAAAATCTCAAACTGAATGATAAAAGAAAATATATGTCAACAACATATGACAGTGAGATGGCAGAAATGTTAGAATTAGCTGATGCAGATTTTAAAGCAGCCGTAATAAAAATGCTTCAACAAGCAATTACAACATGCTTGAAATGAATGAAAAGATAGAAAGTCTCAGCAAAAAATAAAATAAAATAAGAAGCTTTAGCAAAGACATAGAAGATATAAAGAAGAACCAACTGGAAATTTTAGAGTTGAAAAAAACATAATAACCAAGATAAAAAGCTCTGTGGATGGGTTCAACAGCAGAATGGAAGGGTCAGAGGAAGAACCAATGACCTGGAAGATAGAATAGAAATATTCAGTCTGAACAACAAAGAGAAAATAGACTGATTTAAAAAAAAGAAGGAACTGAGTCTCAGGGACATGTGGGACTGTAACGAAATATATAACATTCATGTCATCAGTCCTAGAGTAGAAAGGGGTGGGGACTGAGAAAGTATTTGAAGAATTAGTGGCAAAAACTTTCCAAATTTGGCAAGAGACATAAATCTATAGAATCAAGCAGCTGAGTGAACCCAGGATAAACCTAAGAAATCCACACCAAGACACATCATAATTAAACTTCTACAAACTGAAGACAAAAAAAATCTTGAAAGCAGCCAGAGAAAAATGACACCTTACAGATAGTGGAAAACAATGAAAATGACAGTAGATTCCTCATCATAAAACCATGGAGGCCAGAAAGAAGAGGCACAATATTCTTCAAGTGCTGAAAGGAAATTCTTGAGCCAGAATACACAGTTAAACAAATTCTGGTGCACTGATACCATGGAATACTACTCAGTAATAAAAAGGAACTAACAATTGATGCTTGCAATAACCTGGATGAATCTCCAGAGGATTATGCTGAATGAGAAAAGCCAATCTCCAGAGGTGACATATCATATGATCCCATGCATATACCATTCTTGAAAAAACAAAATTATAGAAATGGAGAACAAATTGGTGGTTGCCAGGGTTTAAGGAGGGAGTAGGGATGGGAGGGAAGTGGGGGTGGCTATAAAAGGGCCATGTGAAAGATCTCTCTAGTGACCCTTACTACATCAGTATTGAAATCCTGGCTGTAATATTGCTCTATAGTTTTGCAAGTTGTTACTACTGAAGGAAAGTGGGTAAAGGGTCACAGTATCTCTCTGTATTCTTTCTTACTAATGCACTGGATTTACGATTATCTCAAAATTAAAATTCTAGTTTAAAAAATACTCTAAGAATATTTCCTAGGACTGCTGAACATAAGTATCCCAATTGCAAAGGTCCACCTGAGTATCCAAAATAGACTTATACCGATATTTAACTTTATGTGAAATTCTAGAACAGAGTAAAGAAAGAAAAGATCCTGAAAGCACACGCATGATACAGAGAGAGGAAGAAGAAGGCGGGGGAGGGGCCACAGAAAAGGGATGAGAGGAGTAGGGAGGAAGAGCAGGAGGGGAAGAGGGAGAGGGAGGGAGGGAGAGAAACCAGGTCATATGGAAAGGACAGGAGATATGAATGATATTCTTAACAGCAGCACTGGAAGCGAGAAGAAAATGGATCAATGCATTTAAAATTCTGACGAGAAAAGTCTTTAACCTAAAATTTCCTAGCTCTTCCAATAAGGCATGAGATTAGGATAAAGATATTTTCAGATACACAAGTCCTCAAAATTTTTACTTTCAATTTAGCTTTTTATAGGAAGCTACTGCAGGATAGCCTCCATCAAAATAAGGGAGGGAATCAAGAGAGAAGATATAGGATTCAGAACCAGGGGATCCACACCCAAGTGAGTTAAGGCAAGTCCTGGGGTGGCAGCTGTGCTGGGGGTGGAAAGCTCAACCAGTTCAGACCAAAGCAGGTGGGCGGGTGCATCAGCAAGTATGTCTTCAGGAAATAAATTAATCAGTGAGATTTGTGAAGTGCTTGTTTGTGAGGAACTATTATTAAAAGTGGTTAAAAATTTTTGTTAGAAAATTTAGGACGTAGAAAACTAACTAAGCAAATTCCCAACGGCAACAACTAAAAATGAAGCAATCAATAACTCCTTTGAAAAATAAGAAGTGTATAATGAAAAAAACATTCTTATTTCAACTTGGCTAAGCCATGAACATACTTACATCATTATAATAAACACTGGATTTAACAAAAAATGTGATAAAAATATAATGGGAGAGAGGGGAGAATAAAAGTGGAGAGTGTGTGTAGGGGAAATTTAAAGGTGCTGACTTGCATTTTATGTAATAAATTTAGATAATGTCCAAAATCAAGAAATCAAGAGTCATAATGTAAACATTTTAGGTAAAAATCTAATATGGTGATAAGTATAGAGTACAAAGCTAAAAAAATTGAAATTGGTTGCTTTTGAGGATAGGGAGACATGGGGCAGTCAACTGCTGAACTGATTGTAAGTTTCAGTAATTTTGACATTTTAAGCCATGAACATGTATGACATTGGTAAGAAAAATAAATTTAAATAATTGAAAGGGAGAAACTGGAAGCAGTTTTCTTCCATTCAGTTCCATTGTGGAGACAGGCTCAGTGAAGTCACAGGCATTCACTTATCTGTGGCTATTTCAGAAGATACAGGCACACCTTCCAGACAATTCCTCAGCCTCTCTGCCCACCATCTGTATTAGTAGTAAACATGGTAACCCGACTAGGTGTTCTAGTAGCTGGGCCAACGAAGAAGGCCAAGATAGAAAGATGGTGGACCTACTCTGAGTTTTGTCTCCTTGGCCCCTCCCTTTTGGCTCCCGGCCTCTATGCAGACAGAGGATTTGGGGTTGTGATTATAGAGCAGATTCATGTACCACCTTAATGATCCTGTTTTTCTTCTTTATGACCTACTGAGGGCTGAGTGATTAAAAAACAAGTGTGCTAAAATGCAGCAGCTAGCACAGCTCTACCAACAAAGAAGAACAAGAGGAAATATTGGCCCCAAAAGATGGTTTTTAAATCTGGCCCAAGGAGGAGTCATTTATTGCTGCCTCTGCTCTGGCACAGGCTAAGATTTCTGATTAGCACCATGGTGTTTTCGTAACGTCAAAGTGCCTGCCAACAGGTAGAAATCTTTCTGGCTCACTGAACTGAACGTTCACAATGCATGAGCTGCCTTGTCTGCACAGAAGCAAAGAACATCCCCATTTTACAGATGAAGAAGATGAGATTTAAATTTATTCATCCAACCAGCAAAAAATTTAATATGTCAACTATGATGTAGGCACTTTCCTGGTCACTGAGATATGGAGATGAAAGTTGGATGCTATGTGAGCACAGGAGAGGGGCACTGACCTATTCACTCATTCATTCAACAAATATTTATTAAGGACTCAGTGCTAAATACTGGCTGGATGCTGGAGAAACTGTTGGGAATAAGTTAGATTTAGTCCTTGCTTTCATGAAACTCACGGTCAAGTCCGGTGCTTTTTGGCTGTGCATTGGGATCACCTGGGGAGGTTTAAAAGCCTGATACCCAGGTCTTATCCCAGATGCACTACATCTTGCGGGGAGAGGGGGGCATCCAGGAATCAGTGCTTTATAAAGCTCTCCAAGTGATACGTCTCTGCAGGCAAAGTTGAGACCCACTTGCCCAAAGATACAGTCTGATGAGAAGTGAGTAACCACATAATTTCAAGTCATGATAAGTGTAATCAAGGAAACTCATAAGGTGCAGTGAGAGAGAACTGTAGGAGGGAGAGATTTACCCAGCCATGTCTGCCAGAGGAGGCTTCCAACAGCATGTCACGTGACATGACAGAGCACGTCAGGTGTCAAATTTTAAAGGATT
Source organism: Tapirus indicus (assembly GCA_031878705.1). Taxonomy (NCBI): domain Eukaryota; kingdom Metazoa; phylum Chordata; class Mammalia; order Perissodactyla; family Tapiridae; genus Tapirus; species Tapirus indicus. Next base: position 8,476,441 of record CM062935.1, on the reverse strand, counting down.
TGGGCTGCTATGGTGCAAATCCCTCTAACTCCACAAAACCTTTAGCATATAGCCGGCATGCCTGGGCGTGGCTCTGGGTACAACTGTGGGCAAGTACACTGTAGAAATTTAGGAGAAGGCTGTGTTTCCCACTCTGGGTCTGTGCAGTGTGAAAGACCCAAACCATAAGGTGAGCTAACCCCATGAAACAGGGCTTATGGCAGAGGTGGCCAGGAGACCACGAGCCTGTTGGAAATACATAGAATTTTGGATCCAAAATTTACAAGAGTTCATGCCACTGACCAAGGGCCTCATCATCTGCCTCTTGTTACCCTTGGGGCTCTGACTTTCTCACTCACCACTGAGCTCACATTCTTGCTCAGTCTCCAAACAGCAGCAGGGATGATCTTTTAGAATCACATCTGTGCCCTACTGAAAACCTTTCAGTGGCTTCTCCTTGTACTGCAGACGAGATTCAAACTCCCTTCCCGGCCAACAAGCCTGTGTAGTGAGGTGTGTCTGTCTCTTCGAATGCATTTCCTGCCTCCGCACTCCTCCCACCAGCTCTCTGTTCTCCGCAGTCCCTACACAGGCACACGTGGGATCATGCTGGAGGTGAGTCCAGTGATACTCTCACGTAACAGCCTCCTGGTGTTTCAGTTTCCTTGTCTATGAAATGAAAGTTGTAATAGTCCTTCCCTCACGGGCTTCTGTGAAGCTTAGAGGGAACAATGTCTAGAAATGGTTTAGCCCACTGTGCAGATGGATCCAGAAAATGTAACTACTACTTGTGGTATTGTTATTAATTATCTGGTGCTTCTTCAACTCTGCCATGAAACCCTAGACCAATGCCTCTGTCCAACTGGGATGCCATATTGGGTTACATAGTAAAGTCAGGTCCTACATAAGCTTCCCGTTTCTATAAAAGGAAGGAAGGAAAATAGCAATTCTTAAAAATAAAATTCAGGGGCTGGCCAGGTGGCATAGCGGTTAAGTTCATGCACTCCACTTTTGTGGCCCAGGGTTCACAGGTTCACATCCCTGGCACGGACCTACACATGCTCACCAAGCCATGCTGTGGCGGCAACCCACATACAAAATAGAGGAAGATTGGCACAGGTCTTAGCTCAGGGCCAATCTTCCTCACCAAAAAAAAAAAAAATTCAGTTTTATCTTCTATAGAAGTAATATAGTGACATCATTAAAATGTTTGAAACCTTTAAGAAGTCAAAGAAAGACATAAAAAAGCAACCCATGATGTCATGACCCCACCTGCAAAAGGTAACCATTATTAAGATGTGGGCTGTATTATTCCTAGGTGCTTTTTAATGCATGCACTTTTATTTTCCATTTTTTAAAAATTTTCAATAGCAATGATCAAACTGTCTAAAAACATTAGTGCTGATTAATTTTTTCATTTAACATTATAAGCCCAGCATTTCTTTGTATTTGACAGTGATAGTAGCTAATATTTATAAGATGCTCACTACTGGCTGGGAACAACCTTAAGAATATTATTACATAAATGATCTCATCTAGTATCAAACTCATCCTACGAGGTCTAGGTGGATATTGTCTGTATTTTGGAGTAGATGAAGCCAGGCTTAGAGAGGCTTGGTAACATGCCCACAGCTTCACAGCATGTAAGTGGCAGAGCTGGGTATGGAGAAAGTTCTGTCTGATGGAGACCACGAGTGCTCGGTCCCAACTGACCCCTCCCTGCCGTGGTCTGTTGTACACGGGGTCTCATGGTGCAGATTGGGTAGAGTAGATAGGAAGCCAGGTTTTGTAGAATTCCGGAGAACAGCCCCACCTGGATTCTCTGGCCAGCAGTCCTTCTTTCCTGCTACATTCCCCCCGGGGCAGATTTTGGAAAAGCATCACTTTCAGACTCTCCTTTTCTTCCTCCTGTATTGAAAAATTGAAGCTCAATTAATGCTAGGTACTGCTGCTGATTCAACAGCATGATGCTTTTCTGATTATTTCTTTTCCAAGAGTTGCTCTTGAAAGTTTAAATATAGAAATGCTTAGAAATTTTCTGGATTGCTCAAGGCCCAGACAGTAGCTTTGATGTGCCTGTGTCACCTGCTGGTGTCTGTTGTCTCTGCTCTTCAAAATATATCTGACCTTTCTTCACCCCCATACTTGAATCAGGGACAAAAGTCACCTAGAAGCAAAAGCACCTGCCCCAGGTATTCAGGACAGTCCCAGGATAGGTGGCCTGTTCCTACTCTCTAATGATTTTAATTCTGAACCCTCCCCTGCAATTGGTTTATTAGTCAGGACTCTGTTTGTTAAGAGTGACAAAAAAAATAAACCCAAATGAGCTTAAGCCAACAAGAACTTATCCTACATAACAGTAAAGTATAAGGCTAGCTTCGGTCATGGCTGGATCCAGAATATCAGACAATGTTATCAGGGCCTATCTCATCTATTTGTTCTGCCTTCTTCTCTGTTGGTTCCAACTCTAGATTGCCTGTTGTGGGGGCAAGGTGGCCTAAATCCATTCAACTCTGAGTCTAGAAGGAAAAAGAGAGGTGTTTTATGCCCTTATGAAAATCAGAGTTAACTTACTTCCTTTGGTAGTAAGAACTTGTGTTATGGGAGCATAGATATTCTCTGTGAGTTCATTGATATTTTGAGAAAGTATTAGAATTTGCTTTAAGCTATGACTAGAACTCTCCCTAAAACATTCAGGAATTTCCGAATATTGTATCATTTGAAATCTCAAGAGGTCTTCTAGTTGGAGCTCCTTCCTCCGAGGAAAGAGGGAAAGAGAGAGAGAGAGCGTAAGAAAGGGAAAGGGAGAAGGAGGAAGGGGGGCTGCGGGGAGAGATTGAGCATTTTCCATGGCCAGGCTCTATACCAGGTGCCCTGTCATATAACCCTCGTAGTGACTGTGAGAGGGAAGCATCATCATCTCCATTTTGCAGTCGAGCAAACTGTGGCTCAGCCACTAAGTGGAAGAGCCTGGATGTGGACTCAGCTGTTGACACTGAAGCCTGTGCTGTGAACCACCACTTTCCTGCCTAAATGGGAGACGCTTAGCCGGAAGAGGAGAATGCTCAGCAGAAAGGCAGTTACTAACTTCAGAAACCTGAAGATGGGATGCAGAAGCATGGGTTGAAGGTAGATCACCATGTAATTGACTCTCCATGCTGGGGCAGCTTTGGAACTGAAACTGGGTGCTATTCATAATTTTACAGGATAATAGGCATCTACTGGGACTCTCATGAGCGAAACTGGGGTTCATGGTCATTCTACCCAAAGGCAAAAGTGTGAAAGACATAGGAGGGCTGTCTTGGGCTCATTTTTACAGATGAGAAGGCAGAGGCCCCAAATAGAGCTGGTGAGCAAAGTAGCTGGGATTCCCACCCAGGCCTATAGGGTTCCAAAGTTCATGCTCTCTTCTTCCATTACAACTTCTTGCCTTCTGAAGCCTTTGAATTCCACTTCTTCAAAGTACAGCTCCCTGCAGGGGCTGGTGGGCAGAGGTGGGCATTGCCAACAGCACCCCACTGCCAGCACATTGGGGACACCACCCTCTTAAATCTGTTAATCCTGGAGACATCCTGTCCTCGCTTCCCCATATGGTGCTTCCCTCTGCTCCCAGCCCTGGGTACTGGGCAGAAAAAGAAGCGGTACTTTCCTTTTGCCAAATGCAACAAACTCGGCACATCTCAGGATTCTTGTTCCTGTCTAAACTGCCCCATGTCTGTTCCTCCTTCACCCAGATCCTTATGCGTTCATATGTTCATCTGTTTCCTTAATAGTTTCTTAATTACTGCTTTAGTTCACTGAATATTTATTTAGCAATAACTGAGCCAGGTCCTCTGTTAAGCATTGGGATTAAGAGAAGAATAGGCATGCATTCTCTGTCTTCAATGAGCTCACAGACCCCTGTCGGAGGCACACAGTTCCCATTACCCAATCAAGGAACTGTTGGGAGCATGAGAAGGGCATGGATATTGGTACCTGGGCATGGAGGGTCAGTGACATTTTCTTGGAAAAAGAGGTAGCAGTATTGGGCAGTTACATCCATTTATCCACCCAAGACCCATCCGTCTATCCATCCAACAATTGTGCTTAAATTCATTTGTGCCTAATGAGCCCTGACTGCTCAATGTAACGGTTTCCACAATATTTAGGGTCTTCTACGGGTTAGCCTCTGTGCCAGGCACAGGTGTCAGAGTGAGCACGTCCTCTTGGAACTTAGAGTCTACTGAAGTCGGGTCCCTAATTGTGTTGAACATAATAGTCACCTGGGGAACTGTTTATTAACAATGCAGATTCCCAAGCTCACTTCTAAATGTCTGGGTAATTAAATCTGGAGAGCAACCTCAGAACCTTCACTGTTATGAAGCATCCCAGTTGAATTCAGGTAGATCATACCTCCTAAAGCATTGCTCTAATTGATGTCTAGTGGCCTTAAGAGGTGAGAAGAAGTTGAGAGTAAGACTAGACATTCCAGGTAGAAATAGAGCTTTAAAAAACAACAGCAGAATGCCAAAGCATGAGGGTTGTGTAGGGAGGGAAGAAGCTCCAATGACCAGATAATAGGGCATATAGGATTGGGGCAAGCTGTGGGTGGTGTGAGTTGAAAATGCTGGAAGGTAGATAGAAGCTAGATTTTGATTGCAGGGGTTGGTGTTCACAATGACAAGTTCTGGCTTTATCTCACAGTTGACTGGAAGTTGCAGAAGATATTTTGAGGAGTCAATTTTTTAAAAATTTCCATGAAGTTACAAAAGCTGGGGGCCTCAGTCATTTTCTGAATGAGCTTTAGTGTCTTCATCCGTGAACGTCAGTTCCCTTCATTTGGGAATAGTGATGTCTACCTTATAGGGTAATTTTAGGAATTCGGTGACATTAAGTGGCACACAGTGCTCAGGAAATAGCCAGGTTCTTATCTGTATCATCATTTGGGTGGGAGAGCAGCTGTGATAGTTCCCACCGCATGTGTGAGGCTCGAGGGACCTGACAAGGTGGGGGCTCACTGAATTACATGTAATTACAGAAGAGAGAAAGTTGGGAGTAGGCATACTTGCTCCCAGAGCTTGTTTGTGTAAAGAGGATGAAATAAAGGAAAAGAGAATGAAAATTGGGAGGGGTGGGCATTTATTCCATGCTTGGCTTTTCGTGTACTAGGCTCAGTCAGTCTTCAACATGACTTTAGATTTAATAGTGACAAGGATTCCTAATAACAACCCCAGGTAAAAAGGGATCTGCCCACAACCCTGGCCTTTACACTGACATCCCCTCTGGTTCTGTCCTTCTCCCTGCCCAGTATTCCTTCCCACTCCTTCCAAACCTCTCTCGAGGCTACCTTTCTTGGCAGCAGACCTGTTCCAGCCAAGGTCCTGGAGGGAAAGCGGTGGGCACATTGCCTGCAACCAAGTTCAGAGGGAGAGAAGGAAGGAGGGAATACTGACAGAGGATGCAGTGTATGCAAAAACAGTGAGGTGTGAGAGAAATTGGGAACAACAATGGCAGCTCAGAATTGACTAGAGTCAGGGATGCATGTCCAAGGACCAGATTACTGCTCTCCATTCTACAGAGTCCTTGATTCTACCACTAACTTCCTCTGTGACCACGGACAAGCTCCTTCTTCTCTGCAGGTTCTCTGAGCTTCTGGAAGGCAGGGCAGACTTCCTGGACATCTCTTCTGCCATTTGGCTTCGAGAAGCCCTGCCTTTTGCAGTCTTGGCCACCTCTTCATGGCAAATGCCCCGGGCTCTGCTTCACTGTCAGCAGAGAGCTGGGTTCTGGGAACAGTACCCTCCCTTACAGGGTCTGCTTCTCTCAGTAATGAATGAGTTGGGTGGGTGCCTAGAAGTCTATTAAAGTTGTTGATACATTAATTTTTTTTCTCTCTCCCTTGGCCTGAAGACTCCAGCATAGTCACATTATGAGTTGGTGGCTGCACCTGAGTGATTCAGCCAAAGGGGGAAAATATGAAAGGGAGAGGCTCTGACTGCAGGACCCTGAGGGCAATCACACTTCCGCCCTCCTTCCTCGGAGTTCCGGGGGCAGCTGTGATGGGCCCAGTCATGCAGGCTCAGTGATGAGAGGGACATGGTCCTTGCTCCTGTGGATCCATAGCCCAGTGGAGAAGATTCATGAGTGAATGAATGAATGAATGCAAGCATGAGTGAATAGATACACCTTCATTCTTACATACTGTAGCCGACACTGTGGGTGTTCAGTCTGGATGTCCTGGGATCCCTGTTCCATGCCATGCACCCCTCCCTCAGCCAGACCTGCCACTCGTCAGAGAACAGCCCTTGGACTACTGGGAACACTTTGCTTCCCCATGATCAGGGAACTGAGGGCCTGGGCAATCAGCAGCACGTAGACTGTGACCAGAGACTTTGGGAGCATGAGAGCCCAGCTCTCTTGTGGTAGGCTGGGACAATTCTGAATCCATCCTCCTCAGGACTCGGTCCCAACTCATACCCTTGCTTAGCTCCTTCCCTTCTCATCCTGCTTCCCTTACATCCTACCAGTTTCTCCTGGGAGCCTCTCCATAAATGATTGCTTGCACACAAGTCCTCATCTCTGGGTCTGCTTCAGGGGAACCCAGCCTAAGACAGATGCACCCAAGCCTACGGACCCAAATACACAGATATGAGGGAAGGAAAAATTTTCAGAAGAGGTGGCGTTATAGCCAGATCTTGGGGAATGACTAATATCCTCAGGAAGAAAGACCCTATAAGGCAGAGATTACTATCCCCAACTGTGTATTTTTGGAATTTTGCACACTGTGAGTCCCATCTTTTCAAGGTCTAAACCAGAGGTCACCCTCCAAGGCTCCCTTGAAGCCTGGCCCCAGACACATGATCCGATGAGGCCAGTCCATCCAACCTACCCATGGTGGGCTTTCACCAGGAGCAGAAGCCACAGGAGCAGGGATGGGGTCTTCTTCTAGCTGTGCTGGCAGCAGCTGTGGTGTCCTCATCAGACCAGTCCTGGGCTGGCAGGGGGCTGCTCCCACAAGCCATGCATGGGGCCTGTTTCCTTGACTCTTCCTGTTATTCATTTGAATAAACTCCTTTTCCTCTCAATTATTTAGCTTTCATTGCCTGCAACCAAGTTTAGAGGGAGAGAAGGAAGGAGGGAATACTGACAGAGGATGCAGTGTATGCAAAAACAGTGAGGTGTGAGAGAAATTGGGAACAACAATGGCAGCTCAGAATTGACTAGAGTCAGGGATGCATGTCCAAGGACCAGATTACTGCTCTCCATTCTACAGAGTCCTTGATTCTACCACTAACTTCCTCTGTGACCACGGACAAGCTCCTTCTTCTCTATAGGTTTCACAGCATCAGATCACAGTACTCATCACATGCTCCTTCTCCAGAGCAATTCCCCCTCTGAAATGAACATCAGTTGTGAATATCAACCCTCACCTGTGCCCTAAGCTTTGGAAGGAAAGGAAGGCTCACTCCCTGGTCAGAGAAAATCTCTCATCTTTAGATGGTCAGATGGACACACATGGTCCAGAGGATGCTGCAATAAGTCTTCAATTTATTCTCTCATGTTGCCTCTCCATCTGAGTTTGGATGGTTACCAGGGGACCCTCTTCTGTGTTCATTGTCCTCTGTCTCCCTCTTCTCTACAGTCCCCTGACTCATTCAGTTCCTCTGTCCTCCCCCCGAGTCCTGTTTCTTTATCCTTTCACTCAGTTTCCATCAGCTAGTTCCCTCCAGTTTCCTGTCAGTGGAGCTGGTGGCTGGTGAGTCAAGGGAGAGATTCAAGTCTCTCAGCTCCTTCCTAGGAGGAGGGTATATTGGGCAGGACTAGGTTCAGTGACACATGAGAAGGCCAAGGGGATGCTGGCTATTCAGACGGGAACTCACTTTTCCATCATGTGAGTGTGTTCTGCAGAGGCCACTGCAGGGCTTGTGTGTGGCTCCCTGACCATCAGGGACTCGGGTTCTTGTCTGGCCACTGTCAAGCTTGGCTTGCAGCTTCATGGTTCAAGAGAGCTTCTTGGGCTCCAGCCATCATGTTTGCATTCCAGCTAGCAGAAAGGAGGGGCTCAGAAGGGCTTCCTTTGAAGACCTTTGTAGGAAGTTCCAGAGGATGTCTCCATGGTCAGAATTTAGCCACATGGCCACATGGCAAAAGGGTCTGAGAAATGTAGTCTTCATGTTGGGCATCCTGTGCCCACTTAAATATCAGGGGAAGGAAGAAAGTCTTTGCTGGTCCAGCCTCAGAGAGAAACATCAACCCAACAGAGAAGCTTTCTCTTGCTCATACTGACTGACTCTTACTGTGTAACTGGCAACATAATGGTGACAGTTTCTGAGTCTTTTCTCCGACTTATTAGAGACCTTGTTCCATCAGCCTAGCTTGGTGTTGGCCAGCTTGCCCACTGGGGTTGGAGGCAGGTGCCTAGTGTCCTGCTCTAAGAAGAGTTTGGAGGAGGGTTGGGGAAGGCAAGAAAACGTCATCCCGCCATCTTGAAAACATAATAACCTCAGTCCTTCCACACACCCCAGCCCAGTCTGCCCTCCTTGGCCTTCTGAGAACCTTGGCTCTATCTACGAAAAGCCAAGTGTACTTTTTCCTGCTCCAACCGAACCCCCTGACTGTTTATTTTTTTTATCTTGGTAAGTGGAATGACTCCACCATCACCCAAGGCATAAACCTAGGCATCTCCTTCCCTTCTCCCTCTCCCTGATCCTCCTCTCTCCCCCTCCAAATCCCATCCCATTGGGTACCAGGTTGTCTGTCCTTTCTCCATGTTTTAGTTTCCTGTGGCTGCCTTTGAAGTACCACAAACTTCATGGCTTAAAACAACAGAAAGTTACTCTTCTTCAATTCTGGAAACTAGAAATCCAAAACCAAGGTGTCAGCAGGGTTCGTTCCCTTTGGAAGGCCGTGAGGGAAGGATCTGTTCCACGTCTCTCTCCTCGTTTCTGGTGGCTGCCAGCAGTCCCTGGCATTCCTTGGCTTGTAGATGCATCATTCCAGTCTCTGCCTCCATTGTCACGTGGTGTCCTTCCCTGTGGATCTTCACATGGCCTTCCTATGGGACACAGTCATTGGATTTAGGCCCACTGGATTTAATCCACGCTGGATTAGGGTAACTAATTATACCCACAAAGACCCTATTTCCAAATAAGTTCACATTCATAGGTACTCAGGGTCAGGACTTCGACATAACTTTTTAGGGGACACAATTTAACCCATAGCACTCTGAAATGAGCAGTGAAGTCTCTGCCCTTCCCGTCTGCCTCTGGTCCGTTGTCTCCCTCATACACGAGCTGGACAATTCCAAGAAGCTCCTGCCCAGATCTCAGTCTACAAACTCTCCCACATCTATTTTCATACTCTACGCAGCCTCTTGTTCAAATTTTCACGAAGGCACATGTGACCATGTCGTCTCCTGTTTAAAACCCTGAGATGTTCAGAATAGAGATCAGATGCCTCAGCATGACATTCAGATGCCTTCCCTGGCAACTAGGCCTCCACCCTGCTGCCCAGCACACAGCCTCTACGAAGCATCCCTGGAACCCGTCTCAGATTAGATTGCTCTCCCTTCCATGCCAGCCCCATGCACAGACATATTTCCACCCCTACTGAGGGGGTTCCCTCTGTCTGAGGCGTTTTCCACCCTTCTCCAGCCAGCCATCTCCTTCTCAAGCACTGGAACCCCACTGTAATGTCACCTGCCCTGTGATGCTTCTCCCCATCTCCTGCCCTTCCTTCAACCTGAAGCAAATCAAAACAAAATTTGCACATTTCCTGAGTTCCTCTCAGCCTGCAGCACCCCTGACAAAGCACACGTCACTGTGCACTATAGGAATGAATGTCTGACTCCCGCAGAGCATGAGCTCCTTAATTTCAGAGACTGAAGCTCACCCGTTTCTGAATCCCCATGCCTATCCCAGCATTCGACACAGGACAGACACTATAGATATTTGGGGTGTGAATAAATGGGAGGATGGATGGATGGATGAGGGGGAGCTTTGACCAGTTTTTCTGAAAGTTGTTACTAGCACAAATCAGCTATGACAATCAGGGACCTTGATTCACTGAACTCTTACATTTACGGTATAGGTTCTGACTTGTAATTTGTGGTCTTGATATAATTTGTTACTACTTTTGTTATTTTATTCAATGTATAATTATAACAGCCAGGTCCAGTGTAGAAAAGTTGAATTTGTGTCTTTAAAATACACAAGGTAACATTCTTGGGCGGCTCAACGAGAGAAAAGATGGTCTGAAATTCCAGCCGATTCTTGTTCACCTAGAACAATATGAACAGACCCCAATAGCCAGGATGATTTGGAAGCTCCTGGGATTCATTGATGACAAGTTCTGGAAACCTCCCAAGGATGAGCGATGCAAAGTTTGAGCACTCTCCACCTCGTGTCGTTAATTGATTCAAAGTCTTAGAAACCTCAGGAGGCTAATTGCTGGCAAGAACTATGTTCTCCTCCAGACTTCAGAGATCTGATAAGCAAGAAGAAATATTCATGAGTGAAAGTGTTCATGAGAGAAGTAATGGATTGATTGAGGGGAAGGGAGGGTAATTAAGGGGTTGGAATAGTCGTCAGTAAAAGGCTTGGAATTCAGCTCGAATGAGATCAAGGAACCAAGGAGACTAGAGATGGGTGTACCTTCAGGCCCCACATGCCAAGAGCAGAGGTCACCTGATGAAGTTAAGAAGGGGAAATTGGAGTGCATTAAAAGGGAGGATTTCTCAACTTCACAGGCCCCTGGAGGGCCCCTGGAGAGAGTATTTCAAATTGAAATTACATTTTTTTCCTTTGTGAACATTACTTCTATTCTAAAATTCCCCCTCCCCTTCCAATAACTAACTTTCACTTTGGCTTTTCCAAGGAGTGTTTACTGATATTTTTAGAGATGGTCCTCAGGAAGAAGCTAAGGTACAGAGGTGAAGTAACCTAGCCAGGGGCACGCAGCTGAGTGTAGAATGCACCATTCCTGTTGGCCAGTGAAGGCCTTTTCAACTTATTATCAATGAGCCGATCGTTCTCAGAATGGTTTCTCCCCAGAGAGGAATATGTCTTTTTAAAGATGTTTTATTGAAATATACATATAGAAGAAGGCATATATCATAAGTGCACAAGCTGGATGAATTTTTGCAACCTGAACATACCTCTGTAGCAAGCACCCAGGTCAAGAAACCCAACACACCGACACGAGGAAGCTTCTGCCCCCTCCAGAGGGACCACTGTCCTGATTGCTAACAGCCTAAATTGGAAAAGGCAAGGAAAAAGGCAGTCCCATTTGCTCAACATTATGTTTGTGAGTTTCTCCCATGTGGTTGTAGGTTGTTCATGCTCATTGTTGGTAGTGTTCTATTCTATGAATGTGCCACACTTTATCCATTCTACATCGATGGGCATTTGGGTTGTTTCCAGTTTATGGCTATTACAGATAGTGCTACTATGAAGATTTTAATATTTCTTTGGGTAAATATATATACCCAATGTTGAGAGATTCATACTTAGGAGTGGGATTGCTGGGTCATGGGGTGTGCGTATATTTACCTTTAGTAGATACTGCCAGGCAAAGTGTGGAACTAATATATTCCCAGTGGCAGTGTATGACCATTCCCATTGCTCGGGTACATTCCCAAGACTTGCTATTTTCCGTCATTGTAGTTTTAGTCATTCTTGTGGCGATATTACATTGTGATTTTAATTTGAATCTCCTGATGACTAATGAAGCCGAGCACATTTCATATCTTTATTAAGTCCATGGTTAGTATCTTAGTCAGCTCAGGCTGCTACAACAAAATACCATAGACTGGGTGGCTTAAACAACAGACAATTCATTTCTCACTGTTCTGGAGGCTGGGAGTACAAGATCAAGGTGCTGGCAGATTCAGTGTCGGGCGAGGGCCCTCTTCCTGGCTTGCAGATGGCCAACTTTTTCTGTGTCCTCACATGGGAGAGGGAGAGTTCCATGGATCTAGTCTCTTCCTCTTCTTTTCAGGACACTAATCCCATCGCGAGGGCTCTGCTCTCATGACCTCATCTAAAACTAATCACCTCCCAAAGACTCCACCTCATATACCATTGTACTGGGGATGTGGCTTCAATATATGAACTTTGGGAACATAGACATTCATTACATAACAGGCAGGGAAAGGCCTGGTCTACCCTCTCTGGGTACACAATATTGACTGCAATTGTCAATGGAATCCACCTGTTCCTGCTATCAATCCATAAGGGAACTCATAGGAATTTTTTACACAGGAACACAAAAACTCAAAATAATTAATCAAATTACCTTAACTAAAATCAAACTCATCAGATTAGCTTAACTTAATTTGATAACATTCATTTAGCCTTGACTCCACACCAGGCACTTCGTGGGGCTCTTTATTTTAAACCGTCCTATGAAACGGACTTGGTGCAGCATGTTAAACAGTGAAATAAAGCAGACGTCCATGCATGTGTCTGCATACAGGAGCGTGTGTGTGCACAGCACACACTCTTCGTGCTGTAATCCTGGTACGGCCCCCTCTCTTCCCCACACTGCTTGCCCAACTCCAACTGCAAGAGGATTAGTAAAGCTCACGGTTAGATGTGGCTGAGGAAATGTGTCCTTCCTGACCCCACTCAGCTTCTCACATTCATTCATTCAACGTCTTTCATGGGTGTTGTCTAGTGCCAGGCACTGTGTTACTCACGAGTTACAGCAGTGAGCAGCCCAGGCAACTCCCACCCTCACTGACCTTACGTCTACGTCTCTGTAAACTGTCAGAAGAACAAAAGAGCACAGGACTGATCACAGAACCCACGCCAGAGCACATGCATCCGGGGTTTCTGGGAAAGATTAACCCTGTAAACAGACAACCCTCAAATGAAGCCAGATTTCAGCTCATTTTCATGGCTTGGAGAGTGATCTGCTTTCCCTTCCTCCTCCCATGCCCTGTCCCACCAAGTCAGGGCTCCACAGTGCAGGGGAAATGGGCACAGGTCTTTAGTGACCCTAAATTGGTGTGCTTTTTATCATAGAAATGAAGTAAATACTGGAGTGAAATACTGTTTTAAAGTGAAGCTGTGTTTGCAGAAAGATCAGCTTCAGGAAAGAAAAATGACAGATTGTGGGAGGAAAAAATCTAAATGATCTATGAGAACATGTATGCAATTATTTATGGAGTTCTTGGGAATCTTCCTTCACTAATGAAAGATGCAAGAAGGAAACTCACATAGCTCATCTCTAATGCAAGGCAACATCATATTTCCCTAATAAAATTCTTGGGGAAAATAGATGTTTTACTTTTAAGAGCTGTAGGATTTTAGAGGAGGGAAACTTAACCTAATCCTAGGGGATGGAGGAAAAATCTATACAGGGCCTCACTTTTGTTACAAATCTATAAATGGAGGGCAGTATCCTCTCTGAGTTCATTCCAACACCATGTATTTTACAGTTAGAAAAAAAAATGGTCAATTTCCTCTTTGACTTCACTAGTTGGAACATTTCGTTAAATGGGTCTCAGCCCTAATTTCAGCCTTAAACCTGCATCAGCATGATCCGAACACAACACATCCTCCGGTTTTTCTTGCATCAGTCCCACCCCTCTCACTCAAAGACCTTCCATGACTCCACTTTGTCCAAAGGATAATGTCCTAACTCCTCAGACTCTCACTCCAAAGAATGACCACCTACTCTCCTGCCATGATCGCCTGCCACCCCTTACGTGAGTGTGGACATGGCAGAAGGAGACCCAAGTGTTCGTTGGTTGGAAAATTCCTTCTGGTTTCCAGTTGCCATACCCATTGCGTGGCCCCTCTCCCACGTGAAGCATCCTCCCAGTCCATTTCCCATTTGGTATTTTCTGCAATGCTTTGGTTAGTATCCTTCTTGTGTTTTGCTCTTCTGGCTCGCAACTGGATTGTAAACTTTTTGAGGAAGGCCTTTCTCCTCCATAGGGCCCAGAGAAAAATGTCTGAGCCAAACTACACCACCCCATTTAGGCAGGAGTACCTGAGATTGCTATGAAGCCAGACCAACCTGGGCTTCAAGCAGGTTTTTTTTTTTTTTTTGCTGAGGAAGACCAGCCCTGGGCTAACATCCGTTGCCAATCCTCCTCTTTTTGCTGAGGAAGACTGGCCCTGGGCTAACATCCATGCCCATCTTCCTCTACTTTATATGGGATGCCGACACAGCACGGCTTGACAAGCGGTGCGTAGATCCGAGCCTGATTTCTGAACCTGTGAACCCTGGGCTGCTGAAGCAGAGCACACAAACTCAACCACTATGCCACTAGGTCCCCAAGCAGGGTTTTGACTTTGGGAAACTTCTTTAACAATCACTGAGCCTCAATTTCCTCATCTGCAACATGAGCGTGATAGTGCCTGGCGGCAGTCATGTTACCATTGAGCAAGAGACTTAAAGTACTTAGCATGGAGCTCACAAGTACTTGTGGCCTGCTGCCTTCTTCAGTAGGTTCTCACGTATAACTGGACTAGTACTCTGAGATCTAGTAATTTGCCCACAATAGAATATTCGGAATAAAATTTTACATTTTTATTTATCTATTATTATTGTTTGTGAAGAGAAGAACATACAGTAGAGAAAGTGGAGGAGGGGTGGACACGTGCTGCAAGACTTTAAACTAAGATGGAGCCCCAGAGCTGAAAGAACAAGGCCGGGTTGCAGGAATCAGGTTAGAGAGGGATTTGAAATGAAACTGCACTGGCGGAGCAGGAAAAGACTCCCTCGTTCTTCCTGAGACTTGAGTCTGCGGGAATGTCACCTTGCAGAAAACCCGGGGAGCCCGACACTTTGAAGGGTTTTCAGAATGGTCTCACCTGCTGTGAGAGTGGGAGGCAGGGAAGCTGGGCGGAGAGCACATCAAAACCCAGGGCTGTCTGGTGCGTCAGCCGGGCAAGAGTTTTGGTCTCACTGGACAAGTTGTGATAATCTAAAGGCAGGAAATCTGCCATTTTGCTAGCTCAGGAAAAGATGCTAAGGTTTTCACCAAAGTCAAAGCAGAAATGAAGACTTTCTCTTCGTGACAAGGGAGGGTGACCCATAAAACTGAAGACGGGGGCTGTGCTCTGTAGGGGCTGCCTGCCCGGGGGCAAAATTGGAAAACTGTGTCACTTTGACAGTGGCTCCCTCTCCTCCATTTAGAGGACAATTCAGAGCTGATCTGAGACCAAGTCCGTGGGCAATCATGTGGTATTATTTGAGCGAGGTGGGGAAGGGACCCCTCCAAAATATCTCCTTCGTTCTGGATTTCCATCATTATAAGTCATGCCTTGATGCCCAAATGATTTATCAACTCACTTAATAGATGTGTTTGTTTATAGCAGGCTGCATGCCATAAAGAATTTTAACTACCTCACCAGAACACATTTACTATGAGCTAAGGCATACAGAAGAATTCAAAGGAACCAAGTAGAAATGAAAGTAGAAAGTTACAGAGAAGTAAAAATGATACAAATGTGAAGCGCATAAGGATATATATAAGTGCTATAATTGACTCTAAAATTTGTCTCTTGACTGAGAAAACAAAATAGAAGACACAGTCGTTTATACAATACTTACTGTCAGGGAAGAAAAACTATGTCAGCACAGTAAAGGCTCTGAGAAGTCCTGCAGCAGATAACAACAGCAACAATAACTGCCATTTGTGGCTCTATGTTCCAGACACACATTGTCTCATTTAGTTTCACAATGATCTATGGCGTGGAGCGTGGGATATAGTCAGTTGGCACCTGGCACCACTGTCACTTCCTTCTTGTGTATTTTCCTGAAATACAGTGGTTGGGACTCTGAAGTGTCTCACACATGGGATTCTAGTTGGGAAAAAAGTTCCACCAACAAGATGCCCTGTGGTGAGATGGGGAAGGAGGAAGTGAGGACGGAGCCATGTGCCCATGTGTTGGCTATTTTTACGGTCCAGTAGGCATGGTCGTAGGGACCAGCGTCCACCAGGCATCTTTGGTACAGAGAGGCAGGTGTGGTGGTGACAAAGACTGGGCTGACCTTTTAATGTTCAGGCCAGTGCAGCAATGGCATTGGTGTCTTCCTGAGCCCTGACTGCTGACTACCATGGCTGTTCAGGCACGGCCCTGTGATTCGTCACCTGTCTGATTGTGGCCGAGGTTGTGGCTTCCCAGCAAGTCAGTTCCACTTTCTTTTCTAAGAATCACTCCTGGAGGTCCAGCCTGGAATTTTCTCTTCCAGCCTCTCTAGGGATTGTTGTGAGCACCCAATTCCCTCTATTGAATCCTTTCCCACTTAGAACACTTGCAATGTTGTCTCTTTCCTACGCTGAACCCTGACTGCCACAGGCAGGTACTGACATTATTCCTATTTAGTGGACGAAGAAACCAAGTCACAAAGAGCTTAAATAGTTTGCGCCAAGTCACAAAGCTAATAAAGAGCCAATCTAGGACTCAAACATGGTTCAGTTTGATGCCAAAATCCACTCTCTTATTTGTTTAATTTTAACGCAGATTTCCCCAAACTGATTCAAGAAGCTGTTTCTGTGTAACGCCTATTAATATTCTATGAAACTAATTCTCCACAAGACCACCTTCAGATGTTTTTTGGCTACGTTTTTCACTGGTGGGCTCTGGCCAGGGAAGACACAGCTATATCAGTCGTGGGAAAAGAAAGGCGAGTCCCCTCAACTAGATTCTGGAAAAATACTTGTCTTGGGAGCTGAGGAGAAGAAGCACAGTCTAGGTGGCAGAGCACAGGAGCCTTTGAGGTGCAGAGCATGAGGTCAGCATGGTGGACAGGACTCGCAGTGTGTCCTGGGGAGAGTTAAATACTTTTCTGCACCTTTGTTTCTGCAACAGTGAAATAAGATTAATACCCTTCCCTCTCTGGTGTTTGCAGTGAGGTAATTTTGTCAGAATTCTTCCTGATGCGAGCCACAGAAGTCCAGTTCAAACCAGCTGAAGCAAAAGACAAATATTTGACTCACATCCTCACCCCCCTTTCTGACCTAGGGACAGTGTCAGTGTGTTGGTCCAGAACTATCTCCACCTTCAGGGCAGTTTTATTTCAGGAGCCACATTTTCCTTCCATGGCTCTGGGTCAAGATTAATTGAGTCCACTCAACTGGCCTCCTTAACTTTGAATTTTGGAAAGAAGGGATAGGGGTCTTGTTTAATCCCTCTCAGGACATGTTGTGCAAAGTGGCTCCCTTCTGCCCAGAACTCTGCTTGTCAATAAGAGAGGAAGACTTTGCTAAACCACACACACGCACACACACACACACACGCACACATGCACACTCCTGTAATTCACGGTACAACAGAGATCTTGGGCTCTTCCTTGTTAGGAAGGGGTTTGGGAGAAGTATGGGAAAGGGAGCAGACTCGTGGGAAAAGGAGTAGAAGAGCCCCTCCCCCAGACTTTGTCTTGAGATTTTATTTGTAAGGATAAGACTAATGTAAATCGATGCTCAGTGAGGAAGAGTCATTCTAAGGAGGCTTGTTTGCTTCCCTTCTGGTCTTCTGGCCACCTTCTTCACACAGGCTGTGTCCTCCCTCTGGGATGCATTATGTGTATGGTAAGTGCTTTAGGAGGATGCAGAGCTTAACTCTGGCCAGAGGAGCCATAAAGTCTGACACCTATTTTGGGAAAGCGTCTCACCCTGCTGCCTCACACCCTCCTGGTCCTCTCTGCCAGGTGGCTGGATGGAGCCGAGGCCTCAGGGGCTCCACAGCAGAGAGATGCCTGATTACCCATTAAATTGGAACATGCACTAGGACATCTGAAATGAGGGAAAGAGGAATGTCAGCACAGCAGGGTGGGAGGAGCACAGTCCTGGAAGGAAGGAGGCTGAGCTGGCTCTGTCACCTGCTAATGGTGTGACCTTGGACAAGTCCTTTTGCCTCTCTGAGCCTGGACATCCTCCTCTGTAAGTGGTCGGACCAAGTGAGCTACAAAGTGCCCTTCAACTCCAGGGAGAGTGCTGTTCTGGAAGCTTTATGAACATGGTCTCCTACCGACTTTGCAGAGAGCCTGTGAGACTCTGTCATCCTGTTTTGTAATGAGGCTCAGAGTGGTACAGAGAACTGCAAGAGAAAACTCGGGGGGCATGGCCATGCTGGGGTTCAACCCAGCTCTGCTCACCCAAAAGTCTGCACTCCTTCCCCCATCCTGCCTCGTGCACCATTCCCTTGCTTACCTCCTCTCCTCCTCTCCTTCTGGAAGGCAGAGATGTCCACATCTAATCCCCAGAACCTGTGAATGTGTTATGCTACATGGCAAAGAGGAATTAAGTTGCAGATGGAATTAAGTTTGTGAATTTGCTGACCTTAAAATAGGGAGATTGTCTTGGATTATCTGGGTGGTCCCAATGTACACACAAGGGTCCTTAAAAGTGGAAAAAGGAGGCAGAAGAGAGGGTGAGAGATGCAATGTGAGAAGAACTGGACCTATCATTGCTGGCTTTGAGATGGAGGAAGGGGCCATGACCCAAGGAATGCAGGTGGCCTCTAGATGCTGGAAAAGGCAAAAAAAATGGATTCTTCCCTAGAGCCCCGAGAAGGAACACAGCCCTGCAGACATCTTGATTTTAGCCCAGTGAAACCCATTTTGGATTTCCAAACTACTGAATTGTAAGATTATAAATTTGCATTGTTTTAAGCTGCTGCAATAGTGGTAGTTTGTTACAGCAGCCATAGGAAACTAATACACTCTTAGCCCTGCTCTTAGACACAGCCTTGCCCTCCCCTTCCTCTCTGTAGGCCCCTCATCATACAGATGTAACCCGGACAGAGCTATCCGGGGACATCACAAGAGTGGTTCCCCTGGACATGTCCTCTCAGTGCTTACTTTCCTTCCTACCCCGCTGCCCCCATCCCTGGCAATCACCACTCTCACTGCAGGCTCATGGTGTTGCCCACTATCTCTGAATCCTGACTTTCCACTTCTAACTGGATAATTCTGGACAAGCCTCAGTTTTGGTAGAAGAAAGCTATGGGTTTTTCTTCCCAGCATCCATTCACCTTTCTCTTGGTACCACTTTCCCCAAATTCCTTCTGGAGCATCACTCCTCTCCCAGGCTTAGCGCATATGCTCTGGATGAGTAGACTCTACCTCTGGCTGTAAGAATGGGCTTGTGATCAAGCCAGGCTGATTTCAGCACCACGTCCTGCAGGTCAGAATTATTGGTTCAAAATGCCAAGTGGCCAAATCAGGGCAAACTGTACACAAAGGGACATTTGTTAGAACTGCTAATAGAACATGCACCTTTTCCCTCTCAGCAGGAAGTAAGGATGAGAGAAGGTAGGGACTGACTGGGGCCACCAAATGGAGCCCTGCAGGGGCAGCCAACACAGGGCAAGGCTGAGTTAAGAAACAGAGGGAAAATAAGTCCGAAGGACATTGGTTGAGCTCCTGGATTCTAAATCTCCTCTTCAGATATTCAAACCACCAGATAATGTATGAACTTTACTTCTTGGAAAACTCTTTTCTGGAGTCTTCCCACTTGTGCCAATCTGGATGCATTGATCCCACACCCAGTGTCCAGAGGCCATTCTGGGCTCTTCCTTTACTGTCACCTTCTGGACCTCTTTTGCCTCTCTTGTTCTGTTTCCCATAATCCATGTCTTCCCTCTCCTGATCTACTCCCTCACTTTAGTCAATTATCACATCCTCCAGCAGCTTCCTGACAAAGGGTACGAGGAAGATAAATTTTTTGAGAACTTAGATATTTGCAAATGTTTTTATTCTACCCTCACACTGTATTGAAAGTATATGTTTCTGAGTTGGATACAATTTTATTTGAGAATTTTGAAAGTGTTTCTCCATCATCTTCTAGCTTTTAGTACTGCCATTGAAAAATCTAAACTGTCCTGTTTACCAGTTTTTTTTAAATACATGACCTGTCTTGTTTTTCTCTTTGGAAGCTTATACGATCGTGGTTTGACCCCAGGGCTCTGAACTTTCATGATGACGTAACTTGGGAGCTGGACTCCTGTTAAGTCCTTTCATTACAGAGATTAAGATGTTCAGTTCTTGGAAATTTTTAAAAAGTGTCTCTTAGATGATTTTTCTCTCCCTTTCTGGAATGCCTGCTGTTTGGATATCGGACCTCCTGGACTAGCTTTCCAACTGTATGTATATATATATATGTATTACTATTATATATTATTATATTACTATTATAACATATATATTACTATTACTATTAATATATATGTATTACTATTGCTAATATATATATATATATCTATTGCTATTTTCTATTTGTTTATTTGTTCTACTTTCTGGGAGACTTCCTCAATGTCCAATTCTTCTATTGAGTTTTTACTTTCTCTTAACATGGTTTTCATTTTTGTTAGTTCTTTTGTATTCTCTCAATATTCTTTTCTAAAAATAGCACTTTTGCCAAAAAATTATCCTCCTTATCTCTTCTGGAGATCTTAGTGAAAATTTTGTGGAGTTTTTCTCTTTACATAGTTTCTATTTTCTATTTCCTCCAAGTTGTTTTGTTCTGATTACTGTCTTTTGTGTTAGAAAATTCCCTCAGTATGTATCTGGCAATCCTTCGCTGTCCACCTATATTTAAGAGAGGGACCCTAAAGAGCTGAATGGAAGTTCTGAGCTCAAGCGTGGGGCTTGTGGATGTTGGGGTTACGATGGGGTGATATAAGTGGACCACTTCCTTGGGGAAAGTGCTGATATCAGTATCGTGAATCTTTCTGCTTGGGCTGGTCAGATTATCCAGAAAAGGATATTTTGACATCTTGCCTTGAGACTTCATGCCTAACTGCCTCATCTGGGACCACTCAGTGTGCAAACATTTACTCAACCCCCTGTTTTCATTTACCCCTTCACTGTCGACCAGTCCAGAAGCTTCTATATAAAGCTCCAGTCTTCTGTCAAGATGGGAAAGGGACAGTCACTCATGGGGGTCTAGGACCTCAACAAATCCTAAAACAGAATTCCATGAGCTTTCCACTTTTTAAGTTCACCTTTACTCTCAATTCCAGATACTCTGTGGGTTCTGGGGTATCACTCAAGACGCTCCTTGACTTTAACGATCAATAGCTTAGGATTCAGTTTTGTGGAGCTATGTAGCTGAATAATCACTTAGCCATCTGCTCTGCAACTCCCAACTTCTTTTCCTGCTGTCTCTTCTCCTGTTCTGTTTATGCGTATGAGTTTATGCCTTTTTAGGAATCCTCTTGCTGTCTCCTTAGTGTCTTTTATTTTACTTTTTTGGAAGAGGAACAGAAATAAATGTGTTCAATAGTCACCTTTACCTGACAGCCTGTATTATTTTTTTAAGAGATAAACAATACTTCAGTGGAATTTCTCTCTTCCCCTCTAGATCCTCTGGGGATGTATATGCCCAATGTTCTTAACACTTTGGTGGAAATGTTGAGAAACAATGAAGAGATACTGCACAGATGTTAGTTCTACTTCTCCTTTTATTTATTTTTTTCTGCCGAAGGTAAATGTTTGGCTTGTATGACTGACAAATGGAGACCTCTCTTGATTTCTTCATCTTCACCCCCTGAAGCAAAAAACCCGTAGAAAGATGATCACACCTTTTGCCTTTTTAAGGGTAAAAGTCAATTAATCTAAATGCCAGTGTCAACTTAATGTCAGGCTGTACAGTTAGTATTTTCCCCTTTCAAAATGTCAACCACTCCCTCTGTATGATTGGTAGGAAATTGGAAATGAATTATCTAGATAAACACACATCCAAGGTAAACGCATAGATAATTTGATTTAAAAGTAGAGAAGAAGGGACCACTCAGTCAGAACTATGACAGCAAATGATACAAAAATAAATTTACAAAAGTCATGGTAATTGTATGTATTTGACATACAAAGGTCAGTAGCCGTTGTTATACAGAGCGTGAACAATTTTGTCTCTGGGGATGGAGCGGGAAGTATCTGGGACCTGTTGTTATTCCCAGGCTTGGGCGTGAGTCAGGGGTGGTGCTGTTTTGCTGTGTGAGAGAGCACTTGACCCTAGAAAGCAGTCAGAGGGAATCCATCCAGAGTGGACTCCCAGGCAGGGGCAGAGTTGGGAAGATCATTGCACAAAGGGTGAGGTGCTGCCCTGGGCAGGATCAGCGGTGCAGGTGATTCCTGGGATGGCCGAGCACAGGAATCCACCGGGGTGATGATTCAGGACTGAGGATGTCAAAAGTGGGTAAACACTGCAACCGCCTTTGCAAACTGCTGGCCATTTTGCTAAGACTGATTCAGTCACTTAATGAAGCAGCCCCAGCCTGGATGATCAGGAAGAAGATTCAAGAGTAAGCTGTTTATGACAGAGGTATCAGAGAGCGTGGATTTTCATAGGATCACTGGGAGACTGTAATAGGCCTAAGAGTGTGTGACCCGACCAAGATATTGACAATCTTGTTTAACCCCCAAAATACAACATCTGATCTTGCAGATATCCATGATGAAGTGGTTTATCAAGTAACCAATTAAACCAAATCTCACTACTGAGTCTTTCTCCTTCCCTCCTCTTTTCCTCTCCCTCCCTCTCTCTCCTCCCCCCTTCTCTCTTTCTCCCTCTCCCCTCTCTCTCTGTCTCATCTGTCTGTCTCTCTTTTCCTCTGTCTTTCTCTCTATCTCTATCTCTTCCTTTCCCTCTCCTTCCTTATGTCAGGATTTGTAAAATAGCAAAACTTTGGCACAGCCTCTAATTCCACCCTGTTAATTACTAGGTGGTGCAATAATGTTTTCAAATATTAATGGAGGTGTCCCCCAGTATTTACATGACCAGTGGGGAGGGACAACACCAAGAAAAAGGCATCCTTTCTTGGATTTTAAGTTAAGAGGAATGGGAAAAAACTTTGGTAAAGATAATAGATTAAAGAAATAAATGAAGATCTAGGCCATCTACTTCCTTCATAAGCCCAGGTTAAAACTTTCTCGTTTGGAAGAGGAAAACAATAAAGGAGGAAATACTTTGAACTCCAGTGGATCCCTAATCCAAGTCCTTGTGCCCTGTCACTACCTCCTAGAGCTCAGGCTTGTGGATTTGGAAGGGACGTGGCAGACTGCTGGGCGTCTCCCAATGTCCATTCTCCCTTTGCTTCAGTGACAACATTTTAGGGAGGCACATGGCCCTACAGCTACACAATATATTTCTGATCTTCCCCTGTAGCTCAGTGTGGTAATGTGACTGTTTGGAGAATGAGATATACACAGAAGTGATGTATCCTACTTTCAGGTTTTACCCTTAAAAGAATTGGGTGTAGATACTTTCCCTTCTTCCTGCTGGATGGGAGATGATGAAAATGTGAAGAAGCTTTGGTCTCACACAAGTTGCTAAGGAATGGCAGTTACCTACCAGCCCTGGGCCATGCCCTTCCTAACCTTTGGGTGAGAGAGAAACAAACTTCTATCTTGTTGAAGCCATGGTGGTTTTGGATTTTGGTTGTTGTTGTTGCTATAGCAACTTTGTCTATACCCAAATCCAAAGAACTACACCAATTCCAGGTAGGGGTGGGGAGTCTAAGAGCAGGGTTGACTTGTGCCCTACACCCAAGGTGAATTCTTGGAAGACAGCAAGACTGCAAAATTTCCTCTGGACCAGCATGGCTCAGGGAGCAATGCAATAATTGGACCAGTTTCTTACCACAGGCACACTTGAGGGATGTAGCAGCTCCTGAGGGAGGACAGGAAAGAAGCTGAATGTTCAGGCATCAGAGGAGGAACTGACTGGGTCTGCCCTTGGGCAAAAAGCCGTAAAAATGGGAAGCTCATCCAGTGTCATTCTCTTTTTCCACATGTAGACTCCTGTCTAGTTTCTACCTGCTTCTGGTCACTCTCCAGTACCTTCAGGTAGTTGTTTTATATATGTTTTGCTTATATCTATGTCTGTGTCTGTCTATTATCTATCTATCTATCTATCTATCTATCTATCTATCTATCTATCTATCTATCTATCTATCATCATCATCATCATCATCATCATCATCATCATCATCATCATCATCTATCATCTATCTATCATCTATCTATCTATCTCTAGAGCATATAGTTGTTATCTATGGGAGGATTGGTCTAATATGAGCTACTTCACCACTACTGTAAGCAGAATTGTAAAACTTAATTTTCTTGGGCAGCAAAATGTTATGTTTAAGGCAGGAAAGGACCAACTATAGCTACACACATTTGTGTACTTATCATGTATGGCTGCTTTCTAGCTACAACAGCAGACTTGAGTACCTGCAACAGAGATTTGCAAAACCAAATGGTCTGCAAAATAAAAAATATTTACTATCTGCCCCTTTGCAGAAAAAGTTTGCCAAGCTCCAATCTACAGGAATGGATGAACTATATAGTCTAGGAAATTATTCATAAACATTATTTCTTGTTGCTGGGATTTTGAAAAGAAGTAGATGGTAGAAAGTTTAATGTTACATTTTCTGGCAAGAATTTGGGCTAGAAACAGTGTGTGTTGTTGATTAAATGGAGGTGTATATAGCTTGATAAACTGAATGAGGATTGGGGGTTAAAATTCTTCACCAAGTTCACGCAGTTAGTGAGGCCGGTCCACGGGTCAGACCTAGGACATATCGTTCCAAGATTTGGGCACTTTCTACTACACCTGCAGAATTTTCTCAACTTTGGAGAAAGAAGTTCTAACTCAGTCTTTTGTGAAGCTTTGTGGAGAGAGCAACTAAGATTCTGACTTGAACTACTAGATGCTCTTTTGAATCCTCTTCAGGCTCAGAACCTCTTAAGACCAGTAGACTGGTCCCCTCCCTCTGCTCCCTTCTTTGTCCACTTTCCTCTCAGCTCTCTTTTAAGACGCGTTGGCTCTTAGCCTTCAGCATGTCAATTTCCACTCCAATCAGGGCTGCAGTGGGAGATTCATGCTATTATTCAGGTATGTTTCATGTGATATCTGCCAAGCCATAACCCAGGTTATCTTCTACCTCCTGAAATATTTTCTGCTCGTCACTTAAACTGGGTAAATGACTGCCCCTTTTCAAGATCAAGAGTTTGGTCCAAATTTCCTTGTTCTTACAAAGCAAAGAAGTATTTTTCAGACTAGTAGAAATATGGCAAAAATTACCAGTCCATTTCTTGACACTCTTAATTCTTTCTCCAGAAATGCGTTTCTTGATACAAAAACATTATTTGTAATTTATTTCTAATATTGTTCCTTGGTGAGGGCAATGGGCAGCAGAGAGAGGAAGAAAGAGAGTGAGTGAGGTGCTTGTGACCATGACTTCGCCTATGATCATCGATAAAGCCAGAGGAATCTTGAACTGCAACTGAGTCAAACCAGTGAATGAGACACGGAATTTGGGGGTCTCTGCATTTTTATGTGGGAGAAATGTTAGCATTTGTTAATTCCAGGTGGGGGATACACAGTAACTGTAATCTTCTCTTTTGTTTTGGGTAAGTTCCAAATTTATATCTCTCACCAAGAATTCTGCTTTCAATTTCAGTCTTGTACATAGAGCTACTTACCCACTATCTCCACTTACAGGTCTCAAATATATCTCAAACTTAAAATAAACAAACAAAGAAATTGGAGAAGGAAAGAATGGAAGGAAGGAAGGAAGAAGATAGAAAGGAAGGAGGGAGGGAAGGAAACATTCATCCACCTCCCACCCTTTAAAACCTGTTCTGCTCTTTTCCAGATCCTGTTTTTTGGACTGAAACATCTACCTCCCAGCAGCTGGGTGTGACCTGCTAATTAAGCCACAGGGATGAAGAATATTAGGGAGGTAACTCTTAGCCTTGCCCACCACATTCTTGCCTTGACCCAGTCTGTCTCTTCTCTCTCTGGTACTCCCCTTGCAATGGAGGGAGAGTAACTATTATGAATGCTCAGGGACTGGCTCTCCACTGGGCCATATTTTACTGGTAGACATGTTATTGATTTGAAGGTGCTATGAGCCTGCTTTTCACTCTCTTCTTTCTTGTCAGTTGGTGACTTGGCTGTGAGTCCCTCCTGCAGTCACCTCCATGGGGAGAGAGCTCGGAGCCTGCTCTAGAGAAGCATCTCCAGGACCCTCCTGGGAGTTCCCATGGTTGAGATTTGGAATGAGAGCAGGAGACTCCACCTTACCACTGGCCCTAACCCAGTTTTGGATCCAATCTACTGTCGGTTGTTGCTGCTGCTATTTTTTTCTAAGTGTTATCCATCTTCTAAGAGTTATCCATCTAAGTGTTATCCATCTTCAGGACACTTGAAGGGAGGTAGTAGGGGTTATATTTGGGCACAGACCCCCGATGTTAAATTTCTAAAAAATAACATGTGAAATGTCTGAAGGGAAGAAGAAAACTCACATATGCTGAGAAGCTGCTATGTGCCAAGTACTGCACACACATTATTTTGTTTAATTCTCAAATAATGCTTATCTCAGCTGTGTGAATAGGATTTTTTCCCCTCTCATTGCTGAGAGCTGTCATTCTCTGATATATTTAGGTAGAAATGGGGGTTGGGCACTCTCTTTGCCCACTGTATTCTGGCCACACTCACTTCTTTGTGTCCTCCAAACGTGACCAGCACATCCCCACCTTAGAACCTCTGTGCTGCTCTCCTCTCTGGCTGGTCCCCCAGAGGATTCTGGGTGGGCTGCCTTACCTCCTTCCCATCTTTTGCTCAGATCTCACCATCTCTACAAGGCCTACCCTGATGACCTTATGTAAAATTGCAAACTGCCTGCCCGCCTTTGACCATTATGACATAGTTGATCCCTCTTAATCCACTCTGTTTGACTATCACCTTCTCACCTACCATATAATTTACTTATTTTGACTTTATTATTTGCTGTCTGTCTGCCTCCTCCAAGATGTAAGCTCCAGAAGAGTTAAGATCTTTGTTCTGCTTACTAATGTATCCTGAGTATTCAGCACAGTATCCATCTAGCCTATAATAAGCACTCAAAAATATTTGTTGAGTGAATGAATGACTGGTCCCCCTCCTCTCTTTGGCCAGTTAGCACTGCACCCACTTTCTCCTCACCTCACTTTCATCTCCACCCTGGACCTCCACTTACAATTGTGGGTGGCCACCTCCTGGACTCCAGAACCACCTTCTTTCCCTGATGCTGTGCTGGTACCATCCCATTGGCTTCAGAAGAGGGGGTTATACATGTCCCTTCACCTCTTCACTCTAGGCATGTAGATCTGTAACCTTTGATTCCTCCAAGGCACCAATAATCCAAATTTGCTGCAGATAGGACCTCCAAAGAAAATTGGAGGAGAATGGGGTGAATGGCAATTACACACTGCACAGGGATCAACTTTAAATCAAATTCCAACCTCATTCACTGATGCTAAACATTCACCTGTCATTCCTGATACACAGGAAGTTTCTCTTTGCTGGGTCCTCTTAGGCTCCAGCCTTCTGCCATCTCTCTACATCTTCTTTTCTTATGATCACCATTCTCTTCTTTCTCCTCATTCCTGGGTTTTCTGGATCCAGAAAATTCCATCCTCTGGAACCACAAGAGGACAGATTCCCAAATTCATCTTACATATTGTACAGAGTCATTTTCCTTTTTTGTGAGCATTACCTTCCACACCATTATGGTGCTCACTGTCCAGAAGTAGGATGCCATTGTGATGTTTTGCTTAATCAAATCCCCATCTTGCTCAGATCTCCACTCAATGATACAAGGAACAATAGGAACTTTGAAGGTCCAACATTGTTTTCTGATTTTTGGTTTCTGTAAGGGCCAGAGCAAAAGTTTAGCCAGGTCTACCTATCTCTCTAAGTGGAAGGCATTGATGGGACATTGGCTAGAAGAAGACCCAAGGAGTGGTGAGCTTTAGTTTC
Organism: Tapirus indicus; assembly: GCA_031878705.1. Lineage (NCBI taxonomy): Eukaryota > Metazoa > Chordata > Mammalia > Perissodactyla > Tapiridae > Tapirus > Tapirus indicus. Next base: position 8,448,717 of record CM062935.1, on the reverse strand, counting down.
TTCCATTTACACTGGTGGTTCTTAACCCTGGCTGAACACAAGAATCACCTGGAGAGCTGTTAAAAATCTTGATGCTCAGACCATACCCTAGACCAATTAAAACAGAAACTAAGGGTGGTGACCACTGTGCAGTTGGGTTGAGTACCACTGCTTTACACTTATGACAACTGTAAAGTGGGAATTATCCACCCTAGGGACGTGGAACTGGAGACTAGAGAAGTCTGCAGGGCTAGTTCCTTGTGCAGGATATCAAACACGGGGGTCCATACTCCATACTGCAGAGCCCATGCTCTTCCCACGAGAAGCAATGCCTCATCTCATAGGGTATTCAGACATGGAAACAAACAATTTTAATATAATGTTATAGTAGGGGCATTGTAGATGCTTTGCATTTACCAAGGGGAGTCCATCTAACTCTATGTGAGAGGTCAGGAAAGAGGCTGTTGTGAACTTTTCCCTCCTTTAACGGAGCCCATGGATGTTTTGTTCTAGCCTGGTTTTACATGAATAAGCAGGCTGAGAAGCAAAGGGAAATGAGGACATGAAGGATGAATTAGTGCAACCCTTCATCCCCCAAGGGAAAAATCCTCATCAAACTCCCGATGAGCTTGTAATCCCTGTCCTCTCATTAACCAGGGAGGGAACTTTCCCTGCTCCTGATTCTGCCCTTTTAGGATGGTTCATTAGCTACTGAGCAGTTCTCCTTCCCCTGGGGTCTGCTTCAAGATGACTCCATCAGGCTTTCAATAGTGTGGTTACGCTGGGGTCTAACTCCTGTAAATGGCCACTTGGGAATATGGGCAGTCAGAGGGATCAAGGGCTTTTTACTTGGCCAGCAGGTTGGGGAGGATACTGCTAAATTCTGTGGAAGATTATGCTTCTCTGGCTGGCTTTTTTTTGGGCGGGGGTGATGAGTGGTTGCACAAAGGAAAGAGACAGTGTGGTAGAGACAATACTAGGTGTTCTCCAAATCCCAGCTCATTTTCCTACGCCTTGGCACACAGAGGACTGCATTTTTCAGTCTCCATTGAAGTTAAATCAGGGTCATATAAGAGCATTTTGATCAATAGGATGTATAGAAAATGATTAGCTACTTCCAGAAGTGACCCTCAACAAACACCCCATCCGCCACTCCTGTTCTCTCTTTCCTTGCTGCAGCAACTCTGCAAGTTGTGTATTAAGATGATAGCATCACAAGATAGGGGAATCTGGACCTCTTTCAAGAGAATGGTACCAAAAAATTGCCTGGCCTGATTGGACTTTAAATATGTTAAGTTAAGGCACTGAAATTTTGAGGTTTGTCCATTGCAGCAGGAAGAGGTTACCTATCCTGATTACTACACGAAGACGTAATATAACTGCAACTCACATGTGCAGCACAGATTACTGTGAAACATTTGTACACACACAAATATGGAAATAACCTCATGCACACAGACTTTCACTCCTCCCCACAAGAATAGGCACAAATGCATTGACACACTCCCTACGCACACACAGAAACACAGTTCATCCATGCATATTTTGCTCCAGTGTCTGAGACACACACCTTGACATGGCTATGGATGGACAATATGCACACAAGGTGATCCAATTCCTCATCAGCTGCATCACTTGTAGCCCAAGGCTTAGGCTGCTTTAACCCCCCCCCAAAATTACTCCACCTCAAAACTCTGCCAATCCCCTTTATTTATTTTAATTCATTTTTTTGTGTGAGGAAGACTAGGCCTGAGCTAACATCCATCGCCAATCCTCCTCTTTTTGCTGAGAAGTATTGGCCCTGGGCTAACATCTGCACCCATCTTCCTCTACTTTATATGTGGGATGCCTGCCACAGCATGGGTTGAAAAGGAGTGCGTAGGTCTGTGCCTGGATCCGAACCTGTGAACCCTGCGCCACCAAAGTGGAGTGTGTGAAGTTAACCACTACACCACTGGGCTGGCCCCTGCCAAGCCCCTTTAATTGACAGTCTCTATCATGTGACTTTTCATTCTGCCTAGGAGGTAGAGAGACCTCAAGTTATTCCTTCATGGTCCTTTCAGGTTGAAGTCTTCTTTGGAAATAAATGCCCTATGATTCCACATCTTACTCACTGTATGAAATGTGCCAGGCTGAGGGACAGAGGCGGTAAGATGTCCTCAGAGACAGCACACTGAAATGGAAAGGTCTTAGTGTCTGACATCAGAAGACCTGGATTTGATCTTTGTCTCTGCTATGTACTGGTTCTGACCTTGGGTGAGTCATTCAGTTCTCTGAGCTTCAGTGTCCTCATGTAAAAGCAAGGGTAATGTGATCCTTACCTCATAGCTTTATGGGGATACATGGAAGTCATTTATATGAAAGTCCACTGTTAGCACTTTAGTTCAACAAGCATGGCTTGAGTGCTTACTATGTGCCATCTCTGTGCTAGATACTGGAATGACAGAGGCAACTAGGCCTGTTCCTTGAGCTCACAGGGCTTTCAGTTTAGGAGAGAGAACCTGTGTACAAACCAACAGCTACATTGGAGGCCACACAAAGTGCAAAGAAAGTTTTGGAAAGGAATACTGAAGTAGGAGAGTGTAGGAAGGATCCTTAGTGGAGGTGATGGTTAAGCTGCCTCTTGAAGATGAGTAGGAGTTTGCCAAGTGGACAAAGAAAGAAAAAGACTGTAAGCAGAGGAACAGCATTCACAAAGGCCTAGAAGCATAATAGCATGGCCTGCTCTGTGGGTCTTGGTGGATAATTGCTTTTATTTCCTCAATTTCAGATGCATGTTTTTCATATTTCAGTATTTTTGAATTCCATATGGGTCTTGAAACCAAGGAAATGCAATATAAAACATAGATTGGCCTTCAAAGACCTACATTCCCAAACATAAGTTAAAAAAATGTGTCTTGCAAAACCAAAAATGAGGATCAATGGCCTGAGGGGTGGAAATCCCACTTTTTCTTGGACAGTCCATTTTTATGTGTTTTTGAGGCTAAATCTGCAGACTCGGATGCTTCTAATTTATGCTTTTATAATAAGCTATCGAATAAAGGAATCATTTCTGGACCACTCATCACCTAACTTAAAATTCAGGTCCACTTTTTCCGTCAGCTCAAGGATTTAAGTTTCAATAGCTCTGATTTGTGAGTCATTCCTGTCGAAGATAATTCTTGGAAAAAGGATCTTGGGGAGTTTGCAAAATAGCAGCTTAATCATGGCAATTTAGCAAATAAATGTATGGGCTCACTTTGGTTTTGGCATGGAAAGTTATTTCCTCAGACAGAAATAAGTGGCATTATTTCCCATGGATTTTTGACATCTCCCAGTTGGTTCTCAATCCCCTGTCCACGTCAAGCATCCAAGCTACTTTGCATATCTGGAACCATGATGGGACCTGAGAGGCAGAGTCAGAGACTTCAAGGTGTAAATTAAGAAATGCATTAGACATTAGCACAGGGGAGCAGGGCTGGGGGGGCAGGGGTAAATGGAAGGCTTTCTTCATGTGAATGTTACCTACAAGAAAGCGAGAAACATTTTTGAACATTTCATTGAAATTTAAGAATATGAAATCACTGAAAACTTTTAGTAAGTAAAGTTTTGAATAGTGTAGATTCATTAGAACAAATAAAAGAAATGCCATTGTTGTCTGGGTTTTTTGTGTGCATTTTTTGTGGATTTTTCTGAAAGTAAAAATATTTGTTAGGGTTCTGATAGGCTCACTGGGGGCACTGTTCTCTCTAACACTCCTTTCCCGCTGGGAATCACGATTCTAGGCTGGGAATGCCACTACCACATTGTGATTCCAGAAACTTTCCTTTGTGGAAGGAAGGGCTGACTTCATTCCAAACTCCTGGTCTGTAGCTGAGAAAATTCTTTCCTTACTCCACCACCTCCCTGACAATTTTATTGTGTCTCTGCTCTCCTCTCTCCTCAGGGGCACCGACATGGTCATGTTTTCATTAAGAGCCTTTGTAAAACCTAAGTCTACTTTTTAAAATGCCAAAACCAGTTTGTCTGTGTCCTTCTTCCCATTCACATGATTCCGCTTTGCTTTTGGCCACAGAGCATCACCTCCTCAAACAGGAATTGTCATTATTTCCCCCTCATTTTTGACATCTTCAAGTTCTTTGGCAACTTACTTGGATTTTGTCTCACTTATAAGCTGTGACATGGGCCTGAACACACCTTCTTTGTGTTTTGACGTGTGTCTTCTCTGGGAAACTTTGCTTTGTAACAGTCATCATGAGAGAATCGATTTAAAAGAAGAGGTACTTGACATGACTGCAGAAACTTCCCCAAGGCTGGTGGAGTCTGGGCATTGACAATCATCTTTTCATTCTGACTCAGATAACTTGATTATATTTATTGTTGTGGGTGTTTTTTTTCTTCAAAACTCCACAGTAATGGGCTAGGGTAGCAGAGAATTTACCAGAATGTACCAGAGAATTTGCACACATTATATCAGGTGTGGCTCACAATAATAATTTTGCCACGTTGGTATAACTAGAGTAACCTCATTTTGTGAATGAGGAAACTAAGGGCTTGTGAGGCTGAATAGCTTGTCTAACTCTCTATTCAGAGCCTCTGATTGAAGCATCAGCAACTGAAGGAGGGAAATCAGCTCTATAGCTTTGGAAAGAGTACCTCAAGCCAATACATTATGACTCTTATCTTCATTTTTAGTTTTAATGATGCCTGCCTCACTTTTTTCTTTTTTGTATTAGTTACAGTAAAAAGTTATGCTGAAGTAACCAGAAACACAATAATCACATGGTTTAAAGAACAAAGATGTTACTTCTCTCTCATAACAGTTGGAGGAAAGCATTCTTTTCAGTGGTACATTTGTTCCACAAAGTCACTCAGGGATCCAGGTTCCTTCTATCTTGTGGCTCCTTCGTCTCTTACAGGATAGTCCTCAACTGCACAGCAAATCTGGGTCCCTGCCAAGCCTCAGTTCCAGTCAGTTGGGAGGAAGAGAAGAGGACATGGGAGAGGCATCCACCCTTCCAGGGCACCAGTCTGGAAATGACATTTATCACTTCCACTGTAGTCTAGCTAGTAGCCATGTGCTTGAGTACATGTATTACTACTGAAGAAGAGAGAATTGATTTGTGAAAATATGTAACAGTCTCCACAAAGATGCTAATATCCTAAAAATTTGAATAATGAGTATCCCACTCAGTTCCTCAGGGTGGGAACTTTAGAATTCATTTTTTTTTTAATGTTTTGCTTCTGTAAGTTGTGAAGGCAGACTGTGCACTCCACTTCTGAGACCCAGCTTGATGTCCTGCATATAGCAGGCATTCAGTAATTATTTGGTAGTGATCTCTGAGCCTAAAGAAGGGGAAAATTCATCAATGCCTTTTCAAGGGCAAAGTTAAGATGACTTGTGCTTCCTTTTCAATTCTTGGGAGAATCAGGACAGGTGTGGATGCAAAGTGGTTTGCATCAGCTGCCCCCACATGCTGGACTTGAAAGGAGGCCCTAGGGCCAATAGGCCTGGTGATATTCAGCTAATTGAAGAGAAAATGGGATGAAAGAGTTTTCATTTAAAACTCAAAAAGGGAGAACAAGCTGAAGGTCACAAATACCCAAATGTGTATTAATTATAAGTGCCTGAGAATTCTGCCCCAAAGGACTGTCTCAGCTGTCCTGGCTTCACAGCCCATTGATCCCCTTGGAAAGTGTGTCCTTGTTCAACAGATGAAGATCCCTCTGATCCTGCAGGTGACAGCTCCACAGGTGACCCGAGTCACAAAGACTAACCAGATAGGTCTTGGCCTTGATGTCTCCAGAGATCATTAGTTCAGCCTTAAACTTGGAGGTTTTTGTCTTGTTAAGAAAATTCTTTCACATTATATTCTCTGAATTGTAGTCGTGTTTGTTGTAAAAGTCTCCGGATGCTTGGGGGAACCAGCTTATTCCAGATTGTGCTCTCCCTGCATCTGTGTTAAAGAGCAGAGCCTGAATCATAGCAGGTACTCAATAAATATTCATTGTGTTAATTAACTGATTAGTTACTATGAGGACCTGACAAGTAGGGAAAGATGTCAGAGTTGAAGTGCATCTAATCCAATCCTCTTGTTTTAAAGACAATCCCCGTGAGGCCTAACAAGGTCAGAGCCTTAGCCAAAGCTTCGGAACTGGGCCTAGGACCCAGCTTCTCCGCATTCCCAGCCCCAAGCTTGATCCCTTCTGTAGCAGCAGCAAATCATGGTGATTTGCCAAGAGAATTCCACTCTGTGGAAACTACATTCACACCTGCTTCTGTGTCGTTGTTCACAACATACTTTCTTGCTAAAACTCTCCTCCACATGCTCACCTGTCTGGTCCAGGGACACCTTTACCATCTTTCCATGGCATTTGACCTTGCTCACTGCCCCTTCCTTCTTGATTCTCTCTTCTTCTTGAATTTGGCAGTCTCTCTCCTGGTGATTCTGAGTTATACACCTGCTCTCCCTTCTCTCTCACTGCCTTGACTGTTGGTGGGGTTTTTTTGCAGGGAGTGTGGTAGGATTACTGAAAGGGATAAATGATGAATGAAAAAAATGACCAACTGGATCAAATAATTTATATTTGCACATGTGTTAGTGCCTGCTTTTACAATGTGAGTTAAATAACTCAAGGAGAGGGACCACTTAGCGCTGGACTGAGGTCATGATAACTCTGTAATGATTTGTTGAAAATGTGACTAGATGAATATGATTTAGAATTCTCTGCATGCCTACTGCTGTTGGGTTTCTTCTCTCATTTCATCTTCCCAATTTGACACAAAGGAGACAAAAACTCCGAGGGGCTATGTGGCTTAGATGAGGTGGGACAGCTAATCAGCGTACAGAGAGATCTGCCTGAATCCAAAGTCCTGATGGATCTCTCTTTCTCCACCAACAAGACTGGACAGAGGAGAATTATCTTGCCTCTTCTGGACAAATAGATCAAGCCCCATGCTTTAGGGGAAAAGATTAGAGAAGGACTGAGCATGGAGTCCTGGCTGTTTCTGAATCTATAGACTCAGGGCCTCCATTTCTGCCTCTTAGGGTCACAGTTTTTCACCATCCTTGATGGATTGCTGCAATGATGGAGCAGAAGTGTAATGAAAAGGAAAAAAAAGTAATCTCTTCATGCTCAGCCTCTCCGTTGCAGAGAAAAGAGGCATCCTGGTGAGAGAGGTGGAGCAGAGTGCTGGTGGTCAGCAGTCTGGGGTTCAAACCCAGACCTACAACCTCTGGGAAGCTAATTAATTTCACCAAGTCTTTGGTTCTCATCTCAAAAATAGGGATTATCATAGCAACCTTTTGAGTGTGTTGGGAAATTAGATTATGGACATAAAATCCCTGGCAAAGAGGCTGGCCCATAGTAAACTATAAATTATAGCTGTTACTATTGTGACTGCTCTGCCTGTCTGCATTTTCCCAAAATTTTTCAATGAATATGAATTAGCCTATTCAATGAATATGTTTGATACTACAAAAAATATGTGTGTACCAGAATAAAACACCCTCGATGTGCCAACCGTATACTCCAGTTCCTAGAGGGGCAGTTCTATTAAACAGTTACATTACTGAAGGGAGTCTGAACTTGGCTTCCTCCTCCCTTCCTTCCTCCCTCCTCCTCTTCCTTCTTTTCATCCTTCCTTTTTGTGCTCTGTTCATTCATAATTTATACTCACCTATTTTTTAAAAATCGAGGCAGTTTGCATCATAAAAGCAAGCATGGGGTGATGCGGTTTACATAGAAAGGAAGACTAGAAATATTTTAAGAGATGAGAAAGAACTGGACTAAGAACATAGGTTGAGATTCATTTACTCATCAAAACTTTCAACATTCATTGATCATTTTATCAATACAGAAAAAACAGGGTGGGTGCAGGAGTCAGACAGTCTCTGCCTCCCAAGAAGCTATTGTCTAAGGAAAGACAGAAAGTCATTAAAAAACACCGTTTCCATTTTAATATATGCAAAGTCCAATGCTTGGAATTGCAACTGAGTTCTAAATTTAGCTGTGTTTCCTAGTAGCCAAGGCAAAAATGTGCATAGGACACAGTGAGTTTAATCTTCCTCTCTATCTGATAAAAGGGCACATGCAAATCCTTCTGGCAAGAAAGCTGAATCTGGGTTCACACAATGAGTTGCTGACCTAGCCGTGACCCCTGCTTACTGTGTCCATGCCATTCACAAATGATCCCTATTTCAAAAGTGGTAGTCACAGCAGGTTCAGTCTTCACGGAGGATATTATGCAAACATTGTGTGGGGGGGGCGGGGGAGGGGTCACAGCACTTAACAAAAAGAAAAGCAATAATGATTTCATTCTAAGCAGTCTAATTCTGCCTTTGGAGTATTTTGGTCCTCCTTTTCTGGCCACTCTTTGCCCCTAATTTTTGTCCTGTCTCTCTCTAAGCTCCCTTTCCTCTTGGGGTGTCGTCCGATTTTCCAGAACTGCCCTGTCCACTGCCCTTGTGAGCTGCTCATCTCTTACTTATCCTCATGTCCACAGTCTCATTAATTACTCTCAGATCCACCTGGGGAACCTGTCCCCTGTTGCCAGTGTCTAGCGATTGTTCTCTACTGGGGACCCTTTGAGGACGGGGCCGGCTCCGTAAAGAAACTGGATGAGTGGGCACGAATGGGCACATAGGACTCCTTCTGCCACACTCTGTGGCTTTCTTTCTGTGACCACCCACTCTTCTTAGACATCCAACTGCCCTCTGACTGTCATATCACAGTCAGAACTATTCTTGACGTGTGCAGGAGGCTTTGCAATTTACAGAGCAGTTTCACACATTTCATACATGCTAACTTGGTGAGATTATGTATATTTTTAAATACTGCTTTTTTCCACTTAACTTTATATAGTAAGTATTTTTCCATGTTTTTTCTTTGAAAACGTCATTTTTGAAGATTTCTATCATATACATCCAGCAAAAAGTTCTCTATTGTTGGACAATTAGGGTGTTTCCAGTTTTTATTTATAAAGCCACAATGAGAGTCTTTACGCAAAAATCTAGGCTCCACATCTCAGATTCTATCCCAAAGTTGAAGCCCTATGAAGGGGATTTCTGAGTCAAAGATTATAAAGTATTTTAAGATTCTTGAGAAGTATTTGATCTTTGTCTTATTGGTTGTGTTTTCAAGTGGGTCCCCTTGCAGATATTTTAATACTAGGAAGTTTTCCTCTAACTGGATGGCATGAAAGGATTCATTCAGAAAGACACAGCCCAATCTGTGGGGAGTCAACACACACACACATGCACACATACACACACACACAGTGCTAACCATAATCCTTTCTTGCTGAGGAACTGGTAAAATTCCTAGCAAAGTGTGACCAAGGGGAGTGCCTGATCTTGCCAGATCCTCTTCTTTAGTTGTTTGCCTCTGCACTGAATGTCAATCCTCTTCCTGATTCAGTCTGTCTGATGTTCCAGGATGGTCTGTGTTTTAATGGTTCCACCTTGGGTAAGGATTTTATACTGTGTGCGTAGGACTCTTTCCCTCTGTCTGCAAACCATACAGACTCTCCCACCACTGTCCCTAGCTACATCCCTTCCTAACTTGCTACTGCACCCATATATGCAGTGATAGAACGTCAAGAGGCCTGCTGCCTTCGGGGAGGCTCTGCAGAACGTCTGATCCTGTTGTCTGTGAGTTATGACTCTCCCTGGTCCCGTGACTCTATGAGTGTTCTGTGACACTTTCCATTGATCCAAATAGCCCATGGCTATGTCCCAAGAGCATGTGTCCCATGAGTCTCCACTCCTCCCAGATATGTCCTCTAATCCAGTCACCTAGTAGTTTGTTGTTTATTCTCACACTCAGAGGGCTTTGATAGTGTAGGAGCAAGTAGTTAATGTTAATTATTTGTCCAGCTTTGGTGTACAGGCAACTTCTGTATTTTCACAGTGACATTGTACCAGAGTAGCTTTTGTGATATTGAGTGCTGAGAAATGGTTGTTGTTGTTTTGTGGGTTTTTTTTTTTTCACTTTCTGGCATTTCTTAGTGATACCTTTTGACCAACTACAAGTATTGGTGCCCTGTGAATGTTCCCTGGACTGCAAACTCAGGAGCAGAGTGGGGGAGGGGAGCAGCAAGAAGAGGAAGGCTTTTCAAGTGATAAAGATATCAGAGCCAGCACCTTGGATTTCACAGAGGGGAAAACACAGCACGTTTGAAACTGAGGAGAGAATTTAGCTCGTATGTTTGGAATTTATAACAAGCTAATTTGCTCCCCAAAGACAGCTCTGCAAGAAGGAAAGCCGGTCTAAGCAGAGGAAGCCAATTTCAAGGAGTTAGAGCTCTTCGCTCAGGGAAATTGTTGGGGAAGAAACCTCCAGTGGAAACCAGTAAACACGAGCCTTGCAAACACCACCTCCAGCCAGCCAGTGGTTTGCTCAGTGCTGGAGCCGCCAGAGACAAGGGGCAGCCCCCTGAGCCGCCAAGAGTGTGCACACTGGGAGCTGAGAGGAAAGGGTTAATGCAGTTGAGACTGTGTTGGCTTCTGTGGGGAAGCTGAAGGGAAAAACCACACCGAGGAACTCATGAGCCTTCATGAAAATTTAATTTGATTTCGTGAAAAGGGATGACTTCTATCCGGGCTTGCTGTATTTAATATTAAAGCAAGGAGGAGCTTCTGGGACAGGGATGGGGCTGGTAAAACTGAAATCCCAGAGATAGAGCTGTGTGTGTGTGTGTGTGTGTGAGTGTGTGTGTGTGAGGGAGAGAGAGACAGACAGACAGAGAGAACTCCAAGAGGAGGGCCAGAGCGAGGATCAAACCCAGGGTCTGGATGGGGGCATCTGGCTCAAACATCATATTCACAAAAGGCCTCAAACGTAGCCTTTTCTCTAAATGGTGCTTAACGAACGTTCACAGGGATACCGTGACAGCATTGACAAAAGTCAAGTTCCTCAATTACACTTTAAAACTCATTGGGGTCTGCAGTGCCCTCCAAATTGATGTTTTAAAATAAATTGTATAATTATTCTCTGTAGATCATAATTATATTACTTTGTATTTTTGTATGCTAAAAGTGTTAATTTATTAAAAGTAAACATTTAAAACAGGCCACAATTTTTGTAAGCCTGTCTTGGCATTTTCCATCTTTTTAATATAATGAGAAATTTTTAAATGAGAAGTGGCCAGAACTGCCAAGAGACCCCATTTGAACCAGAACCTCTGTCAAAAAGGGCTTGGTCAAAAAGCTAGAAATTGTGGATCAAATAGTGACCACAACAATAATACAGGTGATTGATAATAATAGTAATTACCAGTTAGTGAGTCCTATGAGCCGCGTACTTGCTGGGCTCTGTTCTCAGTGCTATAATACACGCCCACCCTTATATAAGTCCTACTTTTTGAAGCCCACTGCACACTAAATAGGTGGTAGGGGAAGTGGGCCACTTTCTTGTATACGCAGGCATTATTTTACTACCAGGTGTGTTTTGTGCTTATTAGGAGTCAGCTGTGTTTGTTCTAAGCCAGTTTCTGTCAGTTGTGCTTGTTATTAAATATGTAATTAACTACTAGATAACATGATGAAATATGATGGCAAGAAGCGAGTTACTATTGCTATGAGCACCGAGTTACATGCTTTGGAAAGAATTTATTAGGTGTCCACCATGACCTAGGCTCTCTGCCGAGCAGGTTGCTTGCATTATCTCCTTTCCTCCTTATAATAGCCACCCCCAAAGTTAGATATTTCCCTTACTGTAATGATAGCCAAAATGAAGCTCAGAGAGCTCAAGCAACTTATCCAAGGATACATATCTAAGAAGTAATGGAACCAAAATATGAACCCAGGCTGTCAGACTCCAAAGCCCGCATGCTTCCCCCCAACACTGCAGTGCTAAGCGAACGCCCCTGCACACCTGACACTGCACTAGGCGATGTGTGGGGCTGAGAAGATAACAGCCTTTGTCTGTGAGTAGCTCAGAGTCCAGGGGGGAGCAGACGAGGACAGACCTTACAATGAAGTGCACATCCACGCTACGAAAGAAGGACCTGGGACTCACTGGGAATGGGGCTGATATGGGGCGACTGACACAAGCTGGGGGAGAAGGCAGTGGAGAAAGCTTCTGGAAGGGGAATCTCTGGGTTGAGTCTTAGAGCGTGAGCAGACAGTTATTAGGCCTGTGTGCTACAGGGTCTGCCCTGATCACAGCAGCCTGTTTTATTAGAGCGTTTTCCTGGTGAAACTCAGTCCTCCCAACCCACGCTGGCCAGGTGCTTTGGGCTCCTAATGGAATGATGAAGGAAGCAGGTGGGAGCCGAGGCTGGGCCTGCCCCCTCCATGCCTGTGGGTCTGGATGACATTGCTGCCCCAAGGCCTCCCCAAATATCACTGTAATTTTCTCCAAGGTAAATAGGGCTCTGTCAAAAAGCTGGAAATTGCTGACCTTGTCTCGTTCATCGTTTAAAGGCAATGAGTGAGGGCGGGTAGCAGAGGTGGGTGGAGGCTCCTGGGACTCTTCCAGGCTCATTTGAAGTGAGAAATGCTAAGCCTGCCATATTTAATGGCAGGCCTGGGAGTGTAGTTGAAAGCATAGGAGCGGCGCTTCCTCTTGACTCTCTCGTGCCCTGGAACACTGCCTCCAGGCCTTGCTAAGTGGTGGCTCCATGCTCACGATGGATGGGGGCCAAGGGACCAACCAGCAAAGATGTTCAGATAGCCCCTTCCCTGCCTGTGCATTTCTTTCTTTCTTTCTTCTTTTCTTTTAGCTCTCACTTTTAAAGAAATTGGCTTTTCTTCTCGTGGGGTCTCTGAGGTTCTTTGGATGCTATGAAAAGCTTCAGAAACTGTTCAAAATGCAGCACTGATGAGAAGCCAGGAAGAAGGGACAGCCTCTAATGGAACCTGAAGTCACAGTAACAGCTTGGGGGCCCCCAGACCTCATTGCCCTATTGTCAGCTGCCTTTTTAGAGGCAAAATTTTGATGACTGGTCAAGATGACTAATTGGAAGTTATCCCATTACACGGCATTCTTGGATTAAAACTTTCTCGGTTGCTTCCCGGGGATCACAGCGTGTCCAGATGTCAATTTGATCATTTGATTGTGTTTGAGCTCAGTACCAGGTCTTCTGGGAATTGTTCAGAGTGGCTTGCTCATTTCTCTGGGGCCCAGCAACAGCTGGGATCTGGATCTGACAGTGAAGATGTCTTCTCCACCTACTGACATAGATCAAAGTCTTGGCCCATCAATTACCAAATATATATATATATATAAAAGCTGCAGAGTCAACACTTTAAAAAAGGCTTCTCCTTGCCTTTTCTGGATGTCTAATTAATGATGTGAGTGGGCAATTTGCTGCAGCCCTCGCTGATTAATTTATCAAACGCTGAAGCCTTTCTTGTTTGCCTCTCAGTCCAATTAGTTAAGTGCTGAATGTGACAGGCAAGGCAGGAGCTCTGGGAAAGCACTGATGCTCCCCATCATGTCCTCCTCCCACCTCACTCCCAGGCACCATTCTCCTCCCCATTTCTCCCGAGTGAATTATCTAACGCTGGTTCCTAAGAACCCAGCCCATCCACCTTCTCTGGCATGAGCGGCCCAGGGCAGGCTGTGGCTCAGGGCAAAGCCACAAATTCATTATCTGTCCCAGAAGGGCTCCAGCCACTGACTTACTGCCAGCACTCCCAACCCACCACTTGATTAGGCTCGATCAGCTCTTCACAACAGATAGACTCATGTTCTGCTCTAATTAATAACAAGCAAGAGCTCACATGTGCCTAGCGTGTCATCATTTGTGAAGCTTTCACACCTATTGTGATGAAGAGTCTAGGACAGTAATTATTATAATCTCAATTTAGCAGAGGAGAAAACTGATGCTTAGAGAGGTGGATGTAAATTGTCCAAGTTCACTGCATCATTTACCTAATTGCCACAATTGTAATGCAGAGCATCCACCCTAAATCTCAGTGGCATACAGCAAAGAGCATTAATTTAGCTCACTTATCTATGCGTTAGTGTGAATCAGCTGATTTAAACTGGGTTTGGTCCTGCTCCTTGCGATTCTCCTTCTCCTCCTGGGACAGAGGGCTGTCCTGGGCATGCTCTTCTCATGGTGATGATAGAGACATAATAGCCGAGACTTGGAACTGGCACATAGTTACTGTGTCTCATTCTAATGGCCAAAAGAAGTCACATGGCTAAACCAAGCTAAGGATTGGGGAAATATACCCTATTCCCTTTAGTGGAAGGTACTGCCAAGTCACGTGACAAGGGACACACATCAAGGAGGGACGAAGAATCATGGTGAACAGTGCAATCTACTATAGTCACACAGGAGGAAGAAGCAGAGTCAAAAATCTAGCCAGGGTTTTACTCCAAATCCTGTATATTTTGTACAACTGTTTTGTAGTCCACTCCAGTATGCTAGACACTTTCTAAAAATTGGGACAGAGCAGTAAACAAGAAAGACAAAGTCTCTGTTGTTATGGAGCTTCATTTCTAGTGAAGACACATAAAAGTAGCTAAAAACGAAAAAAATCAGCTAGTGATATGGACAATGTAGACCAGGAGCTAGAAAACTTCTGCGAAGGGCCAGATAGTAAGTATTTTAGGTTTCATGGGCATCCAGTCTCCCTCATGACTACTCATCTCACAGTTGCATCACAAAAGCAGCCAAAGACTGAATAGGTGGCTGTTTTACAATGAAATTTTATTTACAAGGAGAGGTAGAGGCAAGATTTGGCCTGTGCGCTGAAATTTGCCAACCCCTTATGTACAGAATTAAAACAGTGATGTGATGGAGTGAGCAGGAGTGGTTACTTTAGATTGGAGGGATCAGAGTGGATCCTCCTGAGGCCATGATGTTTAAACTGAGGTCTAAACAACAAGAGGGAGTTGCTCAGATGAAAGTGATGTATAAGAAGGGCCAGGACAAAGGCCCTAATGTGAGAAGGACCTGACATGTGTGAGGAACAGAAAGAAGGCCAGTGTGGTTGGAGTGAGCAGGAGAGAGGGAGAGTGAGAGGAGATGATATCCAGGTTAATAAACTTGGGTTTTATTCCAAGAGTAGTAAGAAGTGTAAAAGAAAAATTTTGCACTGAACACTTGTTAAAGATGACAAGACAGATTTTATTTGAGCTATTGCAGTAGAATAGAGAGACTTTAGTATAGAACCAAATTCGACTCCAAATATAGCAGAGATTGCTGGGGATTTAAGCCAAGGAATAGAAAGGGGAAGTCAATGGATGGAAAACTACCAAGAAGAACCTGATTAGACATGAGGACTAAGGGGATTCTTGCTAAACTGGCTTAACAGGATTCTTGCTAAAGGCAGGTCAAGGACTTGGATATCAAGGGTGAGGGATAAGAAATTTGATTATATATCAAAGGTTGAGGGATTCTTCATAAACTAACTTAGCATGATTCTTTGCTGCAAGTAGGTTCAGCAGGCCAAGCAGGCCAGACAGCCAAAGTCAAGGTCTAGCCAAGAAGAGGCTAAGAGGAGCCTTTGGTTAAAAGAGGGAGTCTTTGTCAGAAGTCACTGTAGGGTTTTGAGCAGAGAAAGGACATGATCTCATTTTCGGTTGATCAGTTTGGCTGCTATTTCCATAACTGAGTACAAGGAGACAAGAATAGAAGCAGGGAGACCAGTTAGAATATCACTTCTCTAGCCCAGCCGAGAGGTGTTGGTGACTCAGACAAGAGACATCTCAGTGAAAATGAACAAAAGTGTATGGACTGGGAGGTGTTTAGAAGGGAGGTTAATGGAAGCTTCCAATTAATTGGATATGGGAGGTGAAGAAAAAGGACAAGTCCAGGACCACCTCTAGAATTTGGACTGAGCATATAGTGGGAAGGCTGTGATGCTTACTAAGATGGGGAAGACTGGGGTAGAAGCAGCTTTGGGGATCAGGAGGGAACAGAATTCTGTTTTGTTCAGGTAAGTGTGAGATGAATTTTAGATATCTACCTAGAAATGTGAAGTAGCTAGTGGCTCTATGATCCTAGAGTTCCTGAAGAAATTCTTTCTAGATATACAAGTTTGAAAAGCCATCTGTGTATAGATTGCATTTAAAGTCATAGGAATTGTTGACATAACTTAGGAAGAGAGTGTTGGTAAGGAAGAAAATTGACCAAAGATTTAGCCCCAGGGCATCTTAACATTTACCTGTTGGGAAGAGAAGAGGAAGAGAAGAGGAAACCAGGAAAGAGGACTGAGAAGTGGCCAGTGATATAGAAGGAAAACCAGGAGAATGAGGTGCCACAAAAGCTAACAGAAAGGGGAAGTATTCGGCTGTGTTTTCTGCTGCTGAGAAATTCGAAAAAATGCAGCTGGAGAAGTTTTTTCAGCCTCCAATTACCCATTCCAGTGAGTGATGAGAAAATCACTACTGTTTAAAGCATCCCACATATGATAAAGGTGGAATCAAATCTGTATTAAAAGAATGAATTATTTAATCAAAGATCACGGGAAAATTGGCTCATTATATATTATAAAATGAAATTAGATCCCTATCTCACACCATAGAGAAATCTTTTGTTTTCATAAAACCTAAACATGACAGGCAGAACTATAAATATGTCAGAAAAATGTGGGACATTATCTTTGAGATTTTGAGGTAGAGAATGATTTCTTTAAAAGTCCTTGAAAGGAACTATGGAAGAAAAAATAAATGAATTTGACCAAATCAAGTAGAAGATTGCTGTTCAATGAATGAAACCATAGCCAAAGTTTTGAAAAAAAAAACTGGTAAAAAAAGTGAGAGAATATATTTTCAAAGTACATAACTGACAATTTTATTTTTAATATCTACATTCTGAAAATCAGCAAAAAAAAAAAAAAATCAGTCTTTTCCCCTGAATATTGGGAAAGGAATATAAATAGGTAATTCAAGAAAATAGTGACCTGAAAGGCCAGTGAGTATATGCGTATATGATGGGTTGATTGAGTTAATCAGATACATGCAAATTAAAATAGTAATGAGCTGTCCTTTGATGTATCTACTCAGCATAGAAAGCACCACAACAGAAATCTGCAGTGGTCATAGCTAGTCCTGACAAGAGGGTGACTGGTTCCATGTGAGAAGAGCAGGAAGAGCCTACTTGGAGGTGACATTTGATCTCAGTTTTGCAAGATATGTGGAAATCCAGCAGGCCGAGAAGGATGAGCAGAATTTGGAAATGGATCAGAGAATCAGAGTCGTAAATGTGCCAATAGAAACAATTGTTAATGAAGCTTTTGACAATGAAATGCCAGTCACCAGTAATTCCCACCCAATGCTCTGAGGACTAGTTGGAAGGCCAGGTGTCCAAGGATGACCCCTAGAACCAGCTAATGTGTGGAAGAAAACCCCAAGGGCAAAGCTCTGAGAAAATGGTAGAAATGGTATTCTGAGTCTTAACAACTGGTGATCTTGCAACCACTGAACCAGTGTTCTACCTTCTAGGAGAGCAGGCAAGCAGATGCTCCATAGGATGATTGGTGGGTGCTTAAAAGGTACCCTCACCTCTCCAAAATCCTTACAAGGTGTCTAAATCTTCTCTGATTCATGCAGCCCTTTGGTGTTAAGGCCCTGGTGCCCTCAGTTAAATATAAACAGTATTTAAGAAGAGTAAGTTATGGGTCCGTTTTGAATTGTGATGAAAGGGGAAAGTATGAATTTGGTGAGATCTATATCAATGAGGCTGGGGAAAATTCTCCAGAGCAAGATCCACAGCTGCTGGGGACACTGAGAAGATGGCAAGAAAAAACTGATAGAAGGAGGGGAGAGGCTTCTGGAAAATGTTCTGACTGAGTGACCTTGAGTAATAAATTTCTGTGAACTTCAGATTCCTCATTTATTCATTCATCCATTCATCTCTCAATCTATCTATTTATTTATCAAGTATTTATTGAACACCTTCTGTGTTCTAGGCAGTTTAGGGCACTTTGAAGCTGCCCACATAGAACTTGCAGTCTAGTGAGGAAGGTAGATAATAATCGTATGATTACTACAATGAAATGAATGCTTGCAACTGTGATACATGATTGGGTTGGGAGGTCATTGTTCTCTAAGAGTGTATAATGGGAGCTTTGACCTAATCAGGGCCATCTGGGAAGGATTCCATGAGGAAGTGACAGTTGAGCTGAGATATGTAGGATAGGTAGGAATTGACTAGGCGAAGATGGCAGGAAAGAATCTCCAGCAGAGAGACAAGCACGTGCACAGGTGCTGTGGCTGAAGGGAGCCTGGTGCTTACTAGGAACAGAAAGGGTCACTCTGGCTGCTTTGTGGAGAATAGGTAGGAAGGGGCCAAGCTGGGAGTCAGGTGAAAGGAGCGTTGCATTTTTCAGGTGAGAGATGATCATAGTTTGAACTAAGATGGTGGCTGAAGAAGTAGAGTGAAGTGGATGAATGTGAGAAATACTTCAAAGATAAAATTGTCAGGGCTTGGACATAGGTTGGTGAGGGAGAGAGAGGTATCAAGGAGGACTCATAGATTCTAGTTTGCACACAGCAGGGGGGTCATTCTCTGAGCAGGGGTCCCAGAAAAGCTTTAGTCATCTGTAAAGTAGGGGTAACCTTGCCAATCCTGCTTTCCTTACAGAGTGGCTGCCAAGCCCCAGTGAGATAGAGTGTGTGACAATGCTTTGTGAATCGTGTGGTGCTGTAGACCTGTAAACTACTGTTATTTTCCCATCGTTTACCGTCGTTAATGGCTCAGCAGTGCCCTGCAACCAAATCTTCTAAGGAAATCTAAGTTCTCACTAAAGAGCGAACAAAACAAGTTCATCTCGTCTTGGCAACAATCAGAAAAATCAGACATAATGAAACCCTTGGGACAGAAAAATGTCTTTTGCCAAAACAACAGCCCACTCAGAAACTTCGAGTTCCAAGTTTCCAACTCAGCCGAAACCTTTTCTGTTTCTAGTTCTTCTCACAGTTGGCAAATGGCAATATAGTGAGTGGGGGAAGTGTCCCTTATTGTTAGACTTTCTGGCCCTTTTTGCTCTTGCAAAACAATGTTTTGAAAGATAAATAATTGGTGATTTATCTTTCACCCAATGATTTAGAAGTGTAAAGACTCAACTGGCTTAGAGATACCATCAATGCCGCAACCAATGTGCACCAGGGATTTTCCCTCCTCTCTCGGGAGACGTCGTCCCGTCTTTCCTGCCTTGGAATAAAATGGAATTTATGGGTTTCATAGTGTCTGCCTTGTTTCTATAGATGGCAGCTCTGAGGAAACTCAAGGCAACAGAGGCCACCGCCAGGTTATAAGCCTCAAATTTCCAGTTGGATTTATTACTTGCATGGAAAAGTCCCTGAGTCCACCCTGTGAGCCCTCTTGTGCCTAATGCTTCTGAGAACAAAATCCATACTGTGGCATCGCATCAATGGGTCATCAGGATCTGACCCCGCTCTTCCCTCTGGAGTTCAGTCTCACCACTCCCCACAGTTACAGATACTCTGACCCTGCAGAAATACTGCTTACCATGCTGACCCACTGCCAGATTGCTTGGCTTCTGGCTGACTTCATCTCACTCTTCCAGATTCAGCAAAGGCATTTGGCCTCCTTTTGGTTCTTTGAACAAGACAAACTTATTCTTACCTTTGGGCCATTGCACTAGCTGTTCCCATGGCTTGGGATGCTCTTCTTCCATATTTTCACCTGGCTGACTCCTTCCTGTCATAAAGATTTTAATATGAATATTCCTTTCTCAGAGAGCCCTTTCCAGGCATTGTTGCCTATTGTTTTCTACTTTGTGCACTGCACAACTTTAGGGGGCACTGTTCCCATCATAGTTCATGCTAATGCTGTCTGCACAAATTATACAAGCATGATCAGCACAGCCATCCCGGGTGGCCCTTCTCTTCTCTGACACGTAATCTAATAATCCACCAACCCAATCTCAGTCATTTTATATTTTTCACTCTTTTAAACATTTTTTTCACTGTACTTACCACTATCCAAAATAATTTCATTTAATTAATTTATTTACTTGTTCATTGTCCACCTGCTCACACCAGAATGTAAATGCCACAAGGGAATACACCGTGACTTGCTGTTCTGCACTGCAGCCCCAGTGCCTGGAAGAATGCCTGGAACATCACAACTGCTCAAGAAATATGTATGAACTCCAAGGGCTGCAAGGTAAATAGGCATCAGAAAGGACAGCAACCAGGAAATGCAAAGTCACAGGAGACCAGCAATAAACTCTCTCTCCTCTTTGTCTTTAGGTTTCCTCATTTGTCCAGTTAATTCTGTGGTCTGCAGATGAGCTTCTCAGCTTTGTAGTCCACTTATCAGATGATGATGGCTGCTTCCACATTTTCAGGTCCAGCCACAAGAAGGAAAACACTCAATCTCTCTTGAGCCAGATCCCAAGTTTCAATACGAGGAATGAGATGATTTCACTTTGAGCCAAGTGTCCCTGATGGGCCCAATCAGCTATGGTCAGGAGAGTGAGGCCACATGATAAAACATAGCTGCCAGTGAAGGACAGCCTAGGGAACATGCTAGAGAAGAGGAATCTTCATGATCTAGACAGACTCCGATGATTTCTGATACAAGGAGGCAGTGGAGCCTCAGGTCCAGGTATGAGCTGACGAGTCCAAATGCTCAGTGGAAGAGGTCATGGGATAAGGGTCAAGATCCAGGTAGCTTTTGGTAATCAGCAGTGTGATGTTGGACAACCATTTAACTTTATTTTCCTTATCTTAGAAATGAAGTTTCTGGATTCAATTATTTTGTTCCGACTCTGTTATTTCCTGTCTTATAACCTGCTAACCACCTAGGTTAACCTGCTCTCCCACTGGCTAAGCTGCCTTCAACTCCATTCTCTAATCCCAATCTACCTAGTCCCATTGGCAATGGCAGTGGCAAAGTTGGAAACTTCAACTTTCATACCATCCAGCAGAGGCCAGAAAATCCTGAGAAATGTCAGAACTAGGGAAGAAAAATCATGTTAAGGTCCACAAAATAAAGGTTGCTGTATCCTGTAACATGATAAAGATGACAAAGGAAGACCAGTAAAAGATGTTCAGACCTCTAGACTCAAATAAAGTGAACATGCTTCAGGGAAAAGAGAAAAAAAGTGTAAGAAAAGATGAACTCAGCTGAGAAAATAATCAAGATGCTCAAATAGAGATTATAATGTTCCCAGATGGAGACACTTGACAAATGGACTGTTGTAATCCATTCTTCCAAGTTATGAAGCTCTAAGCCTTCAGAGAATGTGTTCTAAATCCTCCAAGCATCCCCAACCATTACCCCATTAGTACCTTTGTGCGCGTGAGTGTGCTTTGAGACGTCTTTTCAGCTGAAAGATCATTAAAAACAGAGAGCTCTGCGCAGCCTGAAGATCCAAGGCGGCTCAAGTGCTTAAGTGGTTCTGGCTGCAATCAGCAACTGCTGAGATGCCTGGAATCAGACACAAAATTAATTGAACGGTGGAGAATTGACCGAGAATGGAGAAGAGGCACAAACCAGGCAACCTGGAGAAATGCTGATGCTCTGATGAAGCTTTCCATTTGTTTGCTCCCTAAGACTAGGGACTATATCATGTGTCCTTCCTTTTTTGTCCCTAATAGTAGTTCTCACGATGCCAGGCACACAGGAAGCATGGCTATGTTTGTGGAAGGAATGTCCATGTTGGAATAGTGGTGCTTAATGTGCCTACAGAAGACCCAACTCTGTAGAGCCCTCCTTTGTAACTTTTTTGGTCTGATGTTTCCCCTTAGCCAACCTGGGATTCTCTAGGGTTCTCTCACACTGAGAAAAATTTACATGTGCTATTAACATCTCAATATCTGGGATAACAAACTGCCAATGAAATTTCTTTTAACATTGACCTTAGAAAGTTCCTCAATTCTCCTTGGAAATGCTTTAATAGATCTTGATTAATAATCAGAACAAAGTCCAAATATCTCAGTATGGCCGCCAATGCTCGTCACATCCTGGCCTTTGGCAAACTCCTCCAGCTCAACTCATAGCACTTTTCCATTTCACACCTTGAAGTTCTCTGAACCTGCCATGCTTCCAGCCTCTGAACCTTGCTCATTCTATCACCCCTTCCATGAATGCTCCCTCTCCTCCATCACCAGTTCCATGCCTTATTAATTCATTAGGATTCAGCTCAGGTACATGTCCCACTCTGTCCTCTCATAGACTTCATTTATACCTCATCACAACACTCATCATTCTATGCTATGATACATCTTTCCTTTTCTTCCATTGTATATTACAGGTTGCTTGAGGGTTGGACTGCTATTTTGTTAATTGCTATCCCCTCAGTTCATACGGCCATGCCTTGTATATTCTAGGTATTCAATAACTTCTTTGTTGAATAAATAAATGAATAAATGAAGTGATGGGCTAAAGGCAAATCCAGGAAGATGGTATAAGTATCTCCCTATGTTCAGGACCCCATTCTTTTAATTTCTTCATTGATGGACTCTGCTGAATCACTATGATGGAAGCCACATTCTAACTCTCTGAAATCCACAGCCATTATCAGAGCTTATCTAGGGAAAGAATCAGAATCAACTTGAAGGCACAATGTGGAAGCACCTTAGAGAGGCTTCATGGAAGCCTCATAAGCAAATGCAGTTTATTCTGCCATCACTTCTTTCTTGACTCAGGACTCAGGCTACATATTGATGATAGTGAGAAAGAATTCAAAATAAGTGAAAAAAGTAGCTGATCTTGCACCTGCTGTCAATGTTTTCCATTAATAATATATAAGGTAAAAACTTCACATACTACAGCTTTTCTCACTTTTGGGGGGTGAGGTTGGGGAGGGTCCTACCCCAGCCCACAGGAAAGTTATTTCTCCTACAGTTTGAAGTCCAAGTCAAACATTGGATATCCAGGGTCTCACAGCTAGTTATGGAGGAGGAAGAAAATGGTGAACATATGGATGAATAGATGGATGGACAGACTGTTGGATGGATGGATGCATGAATAGATGGGAGAGAGAGAAAGAGAAAGAGAGAGAGGGAGGGAGAAAATAAGGAAGAGAGAAAGGGAGGGACATTGAACTAGAAGAATTCATTGAACTTAGTATTTCATTATATCCTGGAAACAGAGGAAGCAGAAAAATAAAATATAATTAAAAGTTTTCAGCTTAGGTGACTAGAAGAATGGTGATAAAAACTAGGGGACAAAAAAGTAAAACTGCCTTAAGAACATTTCTATGCTTAGGAGCAGATAAGTGATTTTCTCATCTCAAATGGAGAGATTTATTCTGACTGTAGAGGTAAGAGAAGGTTTCATTGCTGAAGGTTACCATATGTTGCCATTGCTCCAATAGGACCTTTAAATTTGTTTTCTACAATATTTCACTTTACTCAAAGGGTGAAAAGACTGAACTAGTAGTGTTTGTGCACATGAGTGTATGGGTATATAACCTGAAAATGGCTCAGGTATTCAGGAAAACCAGAGGTTCTGGTATTGCACTTATTAAAGCTTTCTGGTAACTAGACCATAAAGCTTTCTGGTGACTATACCACGGCCAGATAGGGTTGAAGATGTGAGTGTGAAAAGTGGGTAAAATCAAGTAGGAAAACTCTTTTACATTCAACAATTAATAGCTATTGTTATAGATATAAACAGCAATATAAATGAAATACCTCAAGAGAAGAGGGAAGGAGGTATTAATTTTGACCATGGAGATGGAGAGGAATTTGAGGGGCAAGCCTCACTCATTCTGTCATCCTCCCCCTCGACCACCTACACAATTTGTCAGGACTCCAACTCTGGCTAAGAAGGATCGTGGAATAGGGCCATGGGTGTGAAAATCATGAAGTCGTATAGCGTTTGTTTTCATCAGAATTCACACTCATGCCCATAGGGAGTAAATTCACCTCTGCCAACCTCCAAAGAGAGTAGCTTAAGGGCATGCTAATATTAAGCATAAATTGGGGACTGAAATAGTGCCAAGAGGAGAATTACCCATAATAAGAGCCATTTGTCAAGTGAGGTGGCCCAGAGTACAGAGAAGCAGGTTGACCCTATGGCCAGTGACTGGAGGACCCAGCAGGTGGTCTCTCCAGTACATGCTACTAGCTGTCACTTCCTGAGTCTCCACCACGTGTCGGTGTAGGATGGGGACATTTTGTGGGTCACTCATGAGCACTCCTATCGTCAGCTCACCTGTCTGCGAGCCCAGAAAGCCACTCAAGTTTATCTATCAAGGATGAAGGAAGACGTCATTTATCTGTTTATCCTTCCTCTCCCCTTGTTTTCTGGGGACATAGAGAAGAAAAAGAGCAACAATAGCCCTTTTTACAGAAACCAAGAGCATTAGCTTTTGTTCTTGGGCTGACATTAATGGTTTTGGGGCAGAATTGTCTGCAACTCAGGAAAATGATGGAACCTCGATTAGTGCTTTTAAATTCAAACCAAAGACATGGTGGGTGGGTGGGGGGGTGGTGGAATCAGAGGTAAAGTTTCCATAGACAGAGAAAAGAGAGTGGAGGAGAGCTTTCCTGGAGACAAAAAACCAGAAGAAAGGATGGAGAGGACAAGAGCACTGTCCTGTGTGCTTGGGGACTGGGTGCTGGCAGAAATGCTGGCTAAGGAATATGGAGGCAGTGTGGTACCAGGGATTTGAAGTCAGAGCAGTCTGGGTTCAAATCCCATCCCTAACAGGATGGTGGAGGGGGGTAATTTATTTAACCTCTGAGTCTTCCTCTGTAAAAGGTATCCCTTTGTGATGCCTGAATACAGCATTTGATCTCTGTTAAGCGCCCACTCATCAGTCAGCGTGGGGAGGGGAGATGGGAGGCTTCCAGCGAGGCACAGTGAGTTCAGAGCTGAGTTTTAGGGAAATAGTGGTGGCAGCCTTGGAGTTCTGGAGAATGTCTGCAACCTGCAATTGTCTTCATTTCTTCTGAGTCCCCTTCACCCAGCCGGTCTGGTGCTGCTGTGAGCGGACTCACCCTCACCTCACAGGAGCCTCGGAGACTGAATTTTCAAGGGTAAAACGCAGCCCTTCTGTCTCAAGATTTGTTTTTTGGTTTTTGGTTTTTTTTTCCAACAGATCAGGCAAGCTCACTGTCTGGGGCCTTTAAACAATGCACTGTCAGCTGTTAGACACTTTCCACACTGCCTTTGTTTTCCATCTCTGATAGGTAATCTGGGGTGTTCTAAGAGTCGGCTCAGGAATTTCAATGTGACAAGCCCCTCTGCAGCCTGTCTGAACTCACACTGGGAAATAATCAGAGGAAATGGCTGGACTAAGAGTCTCAGAAAGTTGCTAGAGAGCAAGAACCCCCACCCCACTGGGTTTTCCATCCCTGTGACCTTCACCCCGACAAAGGGTAAACCTGCAAATGAGGAGAAAAGTCCAGAGTGGAGGCCCCCCCGAGCCATCTTGAGACCTAAGACCCTCTTCACCTTGCACTAAGCATGCTGACCTTTTCTTTCCTTAGCATCTTGGTTGAACAGGAGATGTGTGCCAGGCATGGGCTGGGCTCTAGAGTGATGAAGGTGAATGAAGTGTTTATTCCAGGGTTTAGTCTTCTATTGAAGGGACAGTCACACAAACACATGTCAGCACAACATGGCATTTTTCATGACTGGCAAGACCACCCACCTGGATGCTCAAACCAAATGGTGTTGTCATCTTTGATCCCTTCCTGGATGGAGGGATGGCCATTAGCCCATGATATACCCTGTGGGAGGGGCAGTCTATATGGAAGATACTAGATGCCACACCCCCTTCCCTGCTGGTGTGGCTATAAGATCGACTGTTTTTTTTTTTAATGTCCTTAAGGGAAGTTTATTTGCCCATGAAAGATCACTGACAGGTTACCTTGGTTTTCAAATTTAATATTGAGTCTATAAAATAAAGTTGTATTCTTTCTCAAGCTTTTAAGTTTAGCTTATAAATTTTATTCTGTTGGTAAAAGTCTAGCAAAAACTAGGAGGCCTTGATTAATACCTAGTCTAATTTATAAACTTGAGGATTTTCAACTGTCTTTATAATTTTGATATGTTCTATTTTTAGTACTTTAAGTGTCCGGTTAACAAACAAAATTCCCCAAGTACTCAAGTCTTGTAAATCTACTGGATTACATTAAACTCATAAACATGATGATTCTTATGACATCATAAATGTTCAAGCATTGTATATAAATCTAGTAAAAATAAACTTAAAATAACAAGTCTAAATCAATACCTAAATTACTCATTTTAATTGTGATCACAAGTTCACCTGCCATCCTAATAGACCAGACTTAAATACAAAAAATTTCTATATGAATCATGCATTGCTTTTATAATAAAAATCAATTAATGAAAACTATGCATAATTATTTCATTTTTTGGTAAAAATGTATCCAACAATTATATAAGTATATACACCAACATGGTAACAACTATTACTCTGGGTGGTGGAATTTGGGCTGATTTTTATTTTCTTTGTCAAAGCTTTCTTCATTTTCTAATGACTATGTATCACTTCTTTAATGCAAGGAAAGATATAATTAAAAAAAACATTTTGTAAGTGCCTGTTCCGGTTGGATCCCGTGCTGGGTCCTATGGGATAGTCCCCAAATACTTAGGCCCCCTGTGTAGCCTCCTTCATAGGCCATCTGGAGCCTGGATCTACTCAATTATTGCAGCAGGTCTCATGGGGCTAGCATTTTACGAATCTATTTGAGTGAAGATGCTTCTTACATCAGGCTCTGGGGCTTATTATTTTTATTTTTTAACAAAGAGAGGAAAATTTATACCTAAAGCCATACTCCACAGTCTGAGCCTTTGGAACCATCATGCAGATTCAAGTTTAATTGCAGAAAAGCATAGATTAGAAGCTATTGCCTCAAGGCCTGGTAGACAAGTTCACCAAAACTAAGTAACTGATCACCTGTCTGGCTAGCTGAAAGACTGATGAATAAATGAAAAAATACATGAATGAAAGTGAATTAGTATCTTTTTTGTGTGTGTGTGTGAGGAAGACCAGCCCTGAGCTAACATCTGTTGCCAATCCTCCTCTTTTTGCCGAGGAAGATTGGCCCTGGGTTAACATCTGTGCTCATCTTCCTCTACTTTATATGGGATCCTGCCACAGCATGGCTTGACAAGTGGTGCATAGGTCTGCGCCTGGAATCTGAACCTGCAAACCTCGGGCCACCAGAAGCAGAGCACGTGAACTTAACCGCTAGGCCACCAGGCTGGCCCCTAGTATCTACCTCTGAATGGCTGAATAAATAAGTGAATGGATGAGTAAAATAACTAATTGCTTAAGACTGATTGATTGACAGAAACAAGGACTAACTAGATAAATGAATGAATGAGTAAAAAGGTCAAATGACTGCCTGAGACTGAATATGTGTGAACGAATTAATTGGTTGAATAAATGATGTGACTGAATGGATGAAAGACTAAATGATTTCTAGCATCTGACTGACTAAACCGTTGACTGAAGACTGAGTAAATGAATAAGTGAATGACAGAACGAATGACTGAGAATGAATTCAAGGATTGGCTGACTTACTGAACGTGCGTATCTGAATTAGTTGACTGACTGAATGATGGTTTTCTAAAACAAGAAAACAATTAAGTGACTACAATAAGTGAGAGACTAAATGAATGAATGAATGAATTTGAAACGGAGAGGGCCTCAATGGAACTCTTGTCCTTGAAGTTGCCTTGCCTCCATCCCAGCACTGCAACTTCCACCCAGCAGTGTATGGCCCCCTTCCTCCACATTTCCAAATACCTTAGACCTATTGGTGCAACTACCCAGGACCCTCCTGCTTGCCTTACTAAGTTGCTCTCATTTCATTTCATTTTGTGGATGAAACCTGACACCTGGCTTGTCATCTATTCTTGCTGTTAGGATTTTTCAACCAATCTTGACTTTGTGGCTTGTTCCTGTGGTATCTAAGAACACTCAGTCACACCCGAGTCTTGGGTCTTTGCTCCTGGGCACCTTGGGAAGGATACAGGCCCTGGGAATGCAAATCCTGCCCAGAGTCCTTCCCAGCCTCTGAAAGAAGCCATTCAACTCCAGGTCTTAAGGTCTCTATCTGTTGAGTGAGAGGTTCTACTGCACCAGGAGCTCTGCTGGGAGACCCAGCTTGTCCATCTCAGTGCACAGGATGTGATGGCTTGATGCACATCTATTCTCAGGTCATTGGGATGTTGGTGAGTGGTGTGAAGTTGCACAGATTCCTGGCACACATTCAATTGACGAATTCTAATGTTTTCCTACTCATGTTTTTATTGATGACCCACCTGGTTCCGTCCTTATTTCTCTGGCTTACCTGAAATAGACTGGTCCTGAAAGAGTTTTCATTGAAATAAACTCCTCTTCATCGACCCACTCAGACTCCGGATCTGGGAACGCGGCCTCCCACCCCTCCTCTTCTGCCAGCTCTAAGCTGCCTCCATGGACAGGGAAATTTTGCTAAAGGAGGCTCTATGTGTTATCAAAGGATTCGTTAATTGGGAGCTCACTGTACGCCTCTTGTTCATCAGTTTAAAATCGCATAGTGGATCTATTGTCTATTTACATTTGTTAAGGAGCATTTCAGAAGGGTATTTATTCTTCAGGAAAAGCTTAGAGGTTACCCTTGAATTTCAGAGTGAAGATCTGCCAAAATCCATGGCAAAGAGGCTGAAAATAGATGCGGTGTTTATTTGTCATCAGCCTCTCTGTGTGTTGTTATTAGCTGTTGGCATGGAATTAGAACATCACCTGTGAAGTGCCAGGCTGGAATGGAGGTGGGGCTGACATGACCATGGAGACAGGGCCTGATGACTGTGTGAGAAATCATCCTGCTTGGTTCAAAAGCTAATAAACAAGAAGACGTTCTAATTAGATGTCAACTTTTCCCTCAGGATTTGTAGAGTGGGCTTAACTTCTCAAGGATCTTCACATGTGTGACTACTCACTCTAACCTGGGAAAAGGGCAGGAAGAATTAAACCAAGTACATCCCCCCCTCCAGGGGTCTTCCTGCTTCCCACCATTCTAATTTCCATAACCTATTGGGATTGTAACTATACGTCTATTTTATTCACCCTATATGGTGTCTCGCACACGATTGGTGTTTGATAAATATTTGTTGATGAAATGAATACATGAATAAACGTCAAACTCAATTCATCCTTTAAGGCTTGGGTCAAGTTCCACATCATTATTTAATCATTCCTTGAATTTGCTTACAACATGGCACAAAAGAAAAATCAAGAGCCTTGGAGAGAGGCCAACTTGGTTTCACACCCCAGTTCTTTTCCTAATTAGTTGTGTGTTTAACTTCTCTCAGCCCGTTTCTTCATCATTATCACTGTAATCATGGTTACCA
Source organism: Tapirus indicus (assembly GCA_031878705.1). Lineage (NCBI taxonomy): Eukaryota > Metazoa > Chordata > Mammalia > Perissodactyla > Tapiridae > Tapirus > Tapirus indicus. The sequence continues at coordinate 8,419,499 of CM062935.1, read as the reverse complement.
TCATCCCAGTAATGAATACTCTTGAGTGTTTCCCATGTGCCGGTTATGCACACGGCATGCATCACGTTTTTAATCTTCACAAAACTCTATTATGTAAGTTCTAGTATCTTCAATGTACAAATGAAGAAATCAAGGCACACGGGAGATCAGCAGCAATAACAGCTACCTCTTTATAAAACTTACTGTTTGTCAGGCCTGTGTAAGCATTTTACAGCCACTCCACCAAAGGATGACCAACACGTCTCAGTTCGCCTAGAACTGTCCTGGTTTTAGCACTGAAAGACCTATGTTCTGGGAGAACCCTCAGTCCTGGGAAGACCAGGACAGTTGATTACTCAATCCTCATAACAAAATATGAGAAAGACATTATTCATTCAACTTTCAGATGAGGAAACTGAGGCACAAACAGGTTAAGTAACTTGCCCAAGTCCGTACTAATAAACGGCAGAACCAGGTATTCCAGTTCTCAGAGCCTCTGTTTCTGCATCTCAGAGTTTAACTACTACAGTCTGCTTTCTCTCAGGAAGAAATGGGGAAATGATTTCCCCCTCATTGGATTGTCGGGATATTAGATATTCTGTAACATATAATAAGAATATAGTATATTACTTTTCTATCCCTTACAATTCAAAACTACTACCTTATCTTCCTCTTTTAACTTACATCCAAGAAATCCTCAAAAAAAACACATCACGTGGTCTCCACCTCCAAACTTTCCATTTACTCCCAACCTGACCCAGTCTTGTTTCTGCCCCCATCAAGAAAGAACTCAAGTCCAAAGTCATCAAATGACTTATGAATTGTTCTCTTCATAACTCTCATTCTCTGGAATATAAAAGACAGTCTATGTTTTTAAAATTAAAACAGACTGAAATGAATTGAATTGGAATAAATCCCAAGGCTTTTGACAGCTCTGACCTCTCCCTTTTCTTGAAATTCTTTTCTGCCTTGGTTCCCATGACTCCCTTAGTTCTTCCACATGTCTGAATGTTCCTTCTCAGACTTCCTTGATCCTCTTTATTTTTCTTCCTCTTAAATATTGCTGTTTTTCAGAGTCCTTGCCTCTGTCCTCCTCTGCCCTCATTATGCAGTCTCTCAGTAAGTCATCTCATTCATTTCCCAGACTTAACTGCCATATTTACACTGATAAAATTCCAACACTTTTCCCCTGAGTCTCACACGCATATATCCAATCATATTAGTAAGGATGGCACAGGCTATGCTGCAGTAACAAATAGACCCTCAACTCAGGGGCTTTATATATCATATATTTTCTGCTTATGATATATGCCCAGCATAAGTTGGTGGAAGGAGTTCCATAGAGTCACTCAGAGACCCAGGCTGGTGGATGCTCTGCCACCTCTGAACACATGACCTCTCGTCTCTGTGGCAGGGAAATAGTGAGCTGGAGGGTTGTGCAACAACTCTTAAATGCTTTGGTCTGGAAGTGACACAGACCACTTCTGACCCCAGTCCATTAGCAAGAACTAGTCATATAACCATGCTACCTGCAAAGGTGCTGGGAAGGAGGCATGAGCAGTAAATGTCTCTGCCACATCAACAGGCCCCTGGACTCCTCCACACAGAGTTTACTGGGGCAGTTCAAATGCATCAGGTTCCTCACAGAAGTCAATATCTTCTCCCACCAAACTGTTCCATCTTCTATTTTCCTGCTCTTAGAAAAAGGGCCAACATCCACACCATATCCTGGACTGTAAGAATCTCTGATGTTTACTTCCTCTCCCCTACTTTAGGCCACTTGTGAAAACACTGATTTCACCTCCTTGACTTCTCTTGTCCTTGGCCTCTTTGAATCTAAACCTCCTGACTGTTCTCAACCTATTGCTCTAGATCAGCTTATTGTCAGCAGTTTCCTGGATTGTTCTTTTAGCTTCTGAAATGCCTCTTCTTACTCTTGAGCATCTTCTGCTATTCATACTTCCTCTAATTCATCCTCCCTAAGGCTGCCAGGGAGGTTTAGTTTGTTTTTCCTTGAGTGCGAATCCCATCACACAATGTCCTTGCTTCTGTACCTTTATTTATTTACTTTTTTGGTGAGGAAGATTGGCTCTGAGCTAACATCTGTTGCCAATCTTTCTCTCTTTGCTTGAGGAAGATTGTCCCTGAGGTAACGTCCATGTCAGTCTTCCTATATTTTGTATGTGGGATGCCGCCACAGCATGGCTTGATGAGTGGTGTAGGTCTGCACCCAGGATCCTAACCCACAAACCCAGGCCGCCGAAGCAGAGCGTGCCGAACTTAACCACTACTCCACTGGGCCAGCCCGCTTTTGTACCTTTAATGTCTACAGGCTTCCCAAACTCAACTCCTCTAACACCTAACTTTTTATCTTTTTCCTCAAACCTGCTTCTCCTGAAAGTTTCCCCTCTCAGGTGCAGGAACTCCATCTTTCTGGTTGCTCAGCCAAAACCCTGGAAGTCATCTTGCTTCTTTTTCTCACATTCCACATCCTATGCAGAAGGATATTCTGGATGTGGCCCTCTGCAAGGGAACCAAATGCCCTGTGGGAGGGACTTGGCTTTTTCCCCCTCTTCCCTTCAACGTGAAAATATATCCATACCAGTGCAGTCTAAAATGCTTCAGTGCTTGTAGAACACGGCTGTTCTCCTTCGGTTCTGCCAATTTCCTCTTACCTTCAACCACACCCATAACTAGCAGAGCTCAGTTGTCGTTTGAGTAAAGTTTGGTATAAGCTTCAGATGGCAAAACATTTCCTCCCACTGTATATCTTGTACCTCAATATTTAATGCTTTAAATGACTACTTTGGTTTGTGGCTGTAAGTTAAGGCCTTGGATGTAGTTTAATTGTTTGTCCTTAAAAGGAATAAAATTTTTCTGCTGATTAAAAAAAATATTCTTGGCTCTACCTTCAAAATATATCCAGAATCCATTCAATTCTCACTAACTCTTCTGCTCCCACTCTGGTACAAGCCATCAACGGATTTCACCCAGATTAATGCAAAAGCCTTCCAATGAGTCCCCCTGCTTCTGCTTTTGCCCTCTTTCACCCATTTCCTACAGATCGGCAAAAGAGTTCCTTTCACAAGTGAGTCTTATGACTCCAGTGCTCAAAACCTTCCAATGTCTTCACATCTCACTCAGGGGAAAAGCCAAAGATGTGGGTACCCCGAGGCCCTCCACAATCTGGCTGTTTGGGGTAGACCTCTTCTTCCAGGACCCTCCCACTGGATCACTCCCCCTGGTCACACTGGTCTCCCTTCTCTTCCTTGAAGACACCAGAGTCCTCTGTCTCCAGGCCTTTGCTCTCCTCTCAGCTGGAGCCCCCATCCACACATCAGACTGGATCATGTCCTTTGAGTATTTGGTCACAAGTCATTTCTCAGTGACCAACTCCCTGACTGGCTGATATAAAATCCCCACCTCTCCTCTTCCCCCCTCCCTGCCTTATATTTTATCTGGGCCGCTTATCACCATCTAACACACTAAGTATTAGTCCTCTTTATCTTGTTTAGTGTCTGTCTCTCCCCAGGAGAAGGTAAGGTGCATGGCAACAGGGATTTTTCTACCTTGTTTACTGAAAGAACCCCAGTGTCTTGAAGAGTGCCTGGGATGTAGTAGGTATTCAAATATTTGAAATTGTCCAAACTAGGAAGTTTGTCCAGCCCCCATTTATTACTGCAATCTTTTCACTTGCCATTCTACCTTCTTTGTACTAAACGAGCATTGCCCAAATTACAGTCTGGACAATGACAGTCCTACTTGCATAGATGTCTTTAAAAAATGTGTGGGCAATATTTCGTACTCTTGGCCCACCCACCACCCCACAAAATTGGCCAAGATTCATAATACATGATAGCATTTTATAAAATCTAAGAAGTGCTACAAGAAGTTTAACTTTGTTTCTAAGTTTCCTTGGCCAATGAATCCTTTTTGGATGATTTATATTATCATTCTGTGCAATCACTGGCTCAGTTTGTGGATTTTCTGCAGCATAGAAATATTAGATCTCTTATGATTCCCAGAATGCATCAGACTGCTTGTTTTCTTTCATTATGTTGTTTTCTTACTCTTGAATTACCAAGTGCCTCTCCCTCATCTCCTCCCCTGTCCTATGCACGCACGCGCGTACGCGTGCGCACACACACACACACACACACGCACTGTCCAGGGCAAACAGAGACTTCCCTTTCCTTCCCTTGTTCATTGATCACCTCCTCTATGTAGCCCACTCTGATCCTCCATACTCCTAATCTACTTTATTTTCGTCCGTCCCCATCATGGCATGGGCATTTTTCAGAGCATCTGATTTAGCTAATTCTGGATATGAAATCACATGTCTATTTTCCTGATTGGTTCTTAGCTTCCCAAAGGCATGGGCTGTATAATTTCATCCTTATATGACCAGTGTTCAGCCCTCTACCTCACACATAGAAGGCTGGTGGTCATCACAAGAACTGAACTTCTGGGCCTTCTGAAGTTAGCCCATAAGAAGCCTTGAAGGCTTCTGCCTGGTTCTCTTTGAGTTCTTGCTCATGGGACACCTTCTTAGAACCCATCCACCATCTGTGAGAAGCCCAAGGCACATAGAGAAGCCACTTGTAGGTTTTCTGGTCGAGAATCACAACTGAGCTCTGAGCCAATAGCCAGCATCAAGTGCTAACCATGGGAGTGAGTCATCCCACATGTCCAGCCCAGTCAGGCCTTCAGATGACGGCAGACCCAGCCACCACCTGACTGCCACCACATGAGACAGTCCAGGTGGGAACCATCCAGCCAAACACAGGCAACCCACAGAATTAAGAAAGATAACAAAATTTTAAATTAACTCACTAATTTTGGTGGTAATTTGTTATGCAGTAACTGACAACTGGAATAGCCCCCTTATGCCACCTTGCCGTACAAATTGCAAACAAGCCTGGTTTAAACTTCTTTCTAGGCAACCCTGTGGTTCCCAATGAAGGAACTTGGAATGTGAAGCATATCCTTTCCCATTCAAACTGTCTTGTAAGCTTTCACATCTGCCTATTAGTAGTAATCCCCTTTTATCCAATTACAATATGGCCATGGTATACCTCTTGCTAGAGTCCACACAAAAAGACCAGCTTCCTCTCTTTTCTTCCTCTGCATATCTCATTCTACTGGAAGACCAGGGTGTCTTTTTAGAAACCCCATTCTGTAAATATCATCTCCTATTGAGCAGTATTGAAATGTGTTCCATGAGCCAGTGCCTGGTGTGTTTAGGTTGGTGGGGCATGTTATCCTTTGGCTGTAGGCCACGAAACACAGCAATTTGCTCTCAATAAGCTCATTCTAAGATTCCTACAAGGCACCTTCTCACTTGGGGAATCTCCCCAAATGTTCCAAATTGTTTCCTGCCTGTAGTCATTTGTGTACCTGCTTTTCTTGCCCAAGTGTGTGAGCTCCGAGGGGCTGGACATGTGTTGTATGTTCCTATATTGTGCTGTTTACAGAGCTCTTCTATTCCACGATGGCACCTGGTTTTCATAGTCACTTGGTTTTCAATGATTTTACAGCTTAATCCCCAGAGGTCTGCCTTATTTTCCTAAAGCACAGGTAATTGGTGGGGCAGGGTTTGTTGCTCATTGCCCCCCACCCAGTACCACCTGAAACAAGCCCGAGCTTCAGTGTAGGGAAAGAGGTCATCACAGGATTTAAGATCTGAAGAGTCAGCTCTGGGGCTTCCTGGATGTGGCGTGACCCCTGTGAACCTCAAATCCCTCATCTGAAAACAAGCGGAATAGGAGTCCTGCCTCTCCAAGTCCTTGGAGGAGAGGTAAAAGATATGAGAGGAGAGGTAAAAGATATCAAGTGAGGTAAAAGATATGAAAGGTTTGGCAAACTCACCAGATAACCTCTAAGTTACCTCTCCACTGAGGTTCTAGAACAGGGCTTCTCTTTAGTGAAAACTGGGAGGTAGAATTGGAAGTCAAAAGAACCCCAAACTCATTCTTGGGCCCGTGTCTTTATTCCTACCATATTCAGAGCACCTGGAGGGCAGGACTCATCTGTTTTATGCTGAGCTCCCTGCCCACACAGTATCCAAGCCAACCCTAAGCACTTAGTACACTGAAAAGGATCACAGCCCTTCTGGGAAATGGGATAGAACACAGGACTATTGGATATATTGGAACAGAAGCTTTGGGAATAAAAGAGTCACCTCAATACAACTGGTCACTTTGTCTGCATTCTTCACACTCCATGATTTGCCCAATGTGTCCACCAAGTACAACCACCACCAACTGGAGAAATCAATCATTAGGTTAAAAACACAAGATTCAACACGTGAACAATCTATAAATGACTAATTATTAAAGAATGATCAATAATATAGCAATTAAAAATGTGTGGCACATACTTAACAACACAGGTAACTCTGTTGCTTTTCCCCACTGGTCCTGGTTCTGTCCATTGGTGACACTCAGTCAAGTTCCCACCTTCTCAGATACCAGCTCTTTAGACATTTGGAGTCAGTGACTATGTCTCCCCACCATGTCTTCTCTTTTGCAGTCCAGACACCCCAGTTCCTTCGTTGCTCCTCATGCGGTTGTTTCTAGTCTTGCTGCCATTCTGGACTCCCTTCTCTGGGGGTAGTTAGATGTATTTGTTTCTGTCAATATTCTTTAGCATCTTGTATTCAAGAGAAAAAATTCTATTGCCTGAATGAATCCAGGGAGAGCTCTTGAAATCCATGGCTTGCAGAAAACCATGGGGTAGACATATCTTTGCCCTGGTGAGATTTCCTAGGTGTTTCTACATCCCAGGAGAGACACCGTATTTTAGCTCTGGTCTGACCTGAAGGCCCGTGTGAGAAGGTCCATTTAAAGCCAGAACGACCTTAAGCTTACAGGGCTTACATGAACCCTGCAGAGACGAAGACCTAGAGTCCTTGCTTGGATTGCAGGACTGGATGGAAAGCCAGAGGGAGGGAGGGCAGGGTTGGAGGAAAAGAGGAAGTAAAGAGGGAAGGAAGAGGGGAAGGAAGGAAGAAAGGAAGAGAAAGAGGAAGGGAGAAAGGGATCCCATTATTTATTTATATATTTTTTTGTGAGGAAGTTTAGTCCTGAGCTAACATCTGTTGCCAATCTTCCTCCTTTTGCTGAGGAAGATTGGCCCTGGGCTAACATTTGTGCCCATTTTCCTCCATTTTATATGTGTGATGCCTGCCACAGCATGGCTTGATGAGCAGTGTGCAGGCCCACACCCGGGATCCAAATTCATGAACCCTGGGCCACCGAAGAGGAGCACGTGAACTCAACCGTTATGCCACCAGGCTAGCCCCAAGATCCTATTTTTCCTCAAGTGTCTTTCACATTTTAAAGGCTCATGGGGGGTGGGGGGGTGGGGGGGTGGTTTAGCTTGCGCTTTGGCAGCCCAGGGTTCGCGGGTTCAGATCCCAGGCACCAGCCAACACGCTGCTTGTCAGCCATGCCGTCCCATATAAAGTAGAGGAAGATGGGCACGGATGTCAGCCCAGGGCCAGTCTTCCTCAGCAAAAAAGAGGAGGATTGGCAATGGATGTTAGCTCAGGTCCGGTCTTCCTCACACACACACACACACACACACACACACACACACACACGGCTCACAGGAAAATTCTAAAGCTGAAAGACCCCAAGTCATTACATTATTCATTGCACAGGCTTTTACTGATTGCCATACTGTATTAAGCATTGCACTAGTCACCAAGCCCATAGAGATCAAAAATGCAGTTCCTGCTCTAGGATCTCAACATAGTATAGAAAATAGGAAAAGAGCATTATGATAAATGAAACAATAACCTAAACACTAGTGGGCATGAAGCAATTATATGTTACCTAACTGTGTTGCTGTTGCCTTGGAAAGGGCTGAATGGTGTTACCCAGGAAATGAGGCTCCTCCACCCCATCCCCATCCTTAGTCAGCCATGGTCTCCCACAGTGGAGACAAGGGCCAGTCTGGCTTGGGGGCTATTAGGAGACGTTGCAGAGTTCATGAAACTTGCAGGCAACTCAGGTGTAGGTGATGAATGTGGGATGACCATACATCTTGGCTTACCCAGAAAATTACATATTTTCCAGTGTAATTCCTAGTAGCACACCCTTTCACTTTCAAATACACCCCAACCCGGATGAAAAATTCTATGGTTACCCTAGTGATAAAACTACTCAATCCCAGGTTCCTTTCAAGGAGAAAACTTTCCCAAACTTTATACAGCCTGAATCCCACTTTACATCCAACATCTTTCCTAATTCCCTACTGGATCCTTCCATCATTACTGTAAATGACTTCCTATCGTCGACAATGGAGGTAGCTGCTGGTCGTGATTAGAAGACGAAAGTGTTTGATGTTTATTTTTCAGGATTGCTACCATAATTTTTCTCCTGTGGACATTTATCACCCTTTGACATGGGACCCCCAACAATTAGTGTTGGGTTTCTGTGTGCCATGCTTTGTGGCACGAAGGATTCTATTTGGATTCATCCTTGTTCTCTGAGTCCTATTATGGAATCCCAGTGAGAAAATAGGAGGAAACTCCAACTCTATCATGTGCTTCTGTCACAAAAGGAGACAGCAAAAGATCCTAAGACAAAATGAAATGTCTGACATCATCCAACAGAACAAATCAGAGAAGAACATTCCAAACAAAACACCCTCAGGATTTTCCAGAAAATGTCACCATGATAGAAGGGGTCAAAGAGGGATGCAAGGTAAATTGGTGAGGCAAGTTTAAGATGTCCAATTCCCTAGGTAAAGAAGGGCAGGTGTTATAGAAGTATCAACCATTATAAAGATGTTATCCAGGGGGATGAAGAAGAAAAGGAATTGCAGCAGCTAAGCCAACTGCTTCTTCCCTATGTAGATCCATGTTGGAGAATGCGCTTCCCACAACTCTAGTTGCCCTGTTTGTACTGGAAACCACTCTTAACTGGCCACAGCTGGTTGGACAGGGTGGACAAATGACTCCAGAGAAAGCAAGTCACAGCTGGACTCAGTTGATCTCTCTCTCATTTTTTCTCAATAATTTGGAGCATGTGATGCATCAACAGACTTAGAAAGTGTTGCATGCTTGCACTGTGAGACCACGTGGGGTCAGGGTGACTGTTTCTGCTCTCTGCCTCCTAAGACAGGAAAGCCAGAGAAAGACACCACGATGATCCAGAGTAGAATAACTCAGATTTTTGCTTCTAGTCTCTTATGAGGTTGAGCTGTACCTTCAGCCCTTGTGAGCCAACTGAACTCACGCAAGCTTTTTCTTTGGTTTTGCTATTTATGTGTTTCTGCTTCTTATAAAAGAAATCCCAAATGAAGAGAGGAAGGCAGATCAAAGGTTATCTTTTAAGCAAAATAGATGAATGACTGATTGGGCTTCTCTTTGGTTATCTTGGTGTTGACCAGCAAATCCCACATTGCGGGTGGCACAGCACATGCCCGAGAGCACAGGCTCTGGAGCCCGGTGCCTGGGTTAAGTTCCAGCTCTAGTGCTTATTAGCCACTTTCCCTGGTGCCCCTTAGCTTCTCTGTGCCTGTCCACATCTGTGAAATGAGGACAATATAGTCTGTCCCATGTGGGTTGTTGTGAGGATTCAGTGAGTTAAAATATGCAAGGCCTTAGAACAGGGCAAAGCACATCTGCCCAGATGTGGAAATCTGCCCCCTCCTTGATTTCCACAGAACACAGAATGCCCTATATACACAAGCATTTTATGCGTTGGGTCGTTTTACTGAAGATCAGAGGAGTTGGGGTTAGACATGGAGGTGTTTGCAAAAACGACAAGACCAGTGTTCCTTGGGGTCCTTTGGGCCCCCCACTGGCCCCAAGATATCTCAGCTTCATTTCATTCATGGCTTTTTTCCCTGTCCACCTCTCCATTGATATGATGCCAGCTTGAAGGGACCTGCATTTGCCTAGGGAACAGTTGTCTGCTTTCAGGGGGGAAGCCCAGGATTTTTCTGTTTCTGGAGGAGAAACAGGAAGTACTTTCCATGTGCTTCCTCAGGAGGGTAGCCAGAAAAAAAAAATACAGGGCAGCCAGTTCATTTGAATTTCAGATGAACAACAAATTTCTTTTTTTGGATAAATACATCCCCTAAATGGGGCATACACTAAAAATACGTTTGTTGTTTATCTAAAATTAAAAATTCGACTGGGCATTGTATATTTTTATTTGCTAAATCTGGCAACTCTATCCTTCGGGCTCTTCTATTTGGCTCTTAACATGTCATTTGTTGATTGCCTCTTTACTTTTGTCTCCCCAGCCCTTGAGGGCAGTGGCTGCATGTTATTCATTTTTGTATTCCCAGCACCCTAATAATCCCCAGAACTTAGTAGGTGTTTAGTAATGTGTTTGCTGGACAAATGATACAAGGAGTATCGTGAACTGCTCTCTCTCCCACTCCACCTCAGGTGCCCACACTCACACTCATCAACAACTTTCCAAGTGCAAGGGTTTTATTTCATTTCTTAAACCACCACGTGGTGTTTTTGTGCTGAGACCTCTCTGCCCCTCCCCTCCATGGCCTCACATCATCCCAATCTCTCAGCAAGGCCTTGAAATCATGAAAGGTCAGAGCCCTCCAATCTGTACTGATTTGGGTCACCATTTCCTTGAGACTTCCTTTGCCTCTTCTTTGATTAAAGCTGTGTTTGCCTCACCTCCCGCTTTTTTAGCAATTACACTAATTAAGCTAATTTTTCTTTGTTCTCTCTTTGCAATTTGCATAAATGGCAAATTTATATATAGGGTTCCTAATTCTCCTGTAACTGCTCTGTAATTAACAGGATGCTCAGGCTAAATATAAATAAGTGCAGAAGGAAAAACAGCCTTCTGTTAAAATACCAATAAAGGCTGGGAGAAAAGAAGAGCAGAGAGAAGAAAACAATTCTAAGCCCTGTTCTAAACTCATTATGCCTGATTGGGTCACAGTTGGAGGAGACTAGCTAAAGGTCAGCTGCTGCAAGAGTGTGTCTCTGAGCACCCTGCCTCCTGGAGCAATTTCAGGACAGATTTTGGGCCATTTGCTTGCAATAATAATACCGCACAATTTTTCAAGGGGGTGGAGCAATGTGGAATGAGGGAGACAGTGGTAAGATGGGCAGTGGGCCTCAGTCTGAGGCCCTGCTCTAAGTCTGACCATCCGGGTCACCCTGAGCTAAGGAACAACAAAAGTATACCCGGGCTCCCTGTGCTTTCAGTCACATACTAGAACACTCAGGAACCCTGTCACCCCAGCATTTCTCAGATGTGAAAATATCTCAGTGATGGAGATGTGCTTAAAAGATAGTACTAATTCAAAATGAAGACTTCCTTCTAAAAATGCACATTAATATATTGACACAGGGCTTATACAATAATCCTTTATGAATTGGTTTGGTATAGTGATTTAAAAGTGGTCCTTGGATCCTGGTCTTAATTCTACCCCTAGCCCCGTGACCTTGGGAAAATTGCCTTAATGTGTCCAAGTTCCCTTTTCTGTAGAGTGGAGTACAACAGACTTGTGAGGTTGTTGACAAGATTACAGAAGCAGCATTAAAGTGCTTAGCACAGTGACTGACACTTGACAAGCCCTCAGTACAATGTAACATTCATGTTTGTCAGGTCACATGAGTCAGTCCACACTGGTTTCAGGTGAACCTCGTTGGTTTCAGAAGTATGTAGGCTCAAGACCTAGAACCTTGGGTGATCCAACCAAGGAATTGCAGGAAGATCTGTCTAAGAAGAGAATCTTGGGGTTGTAATCATAATCATTGTAACAACAATGTCAGTGCTTCATTCATGTGTATATTTCTAGAAACATCTACAGAGAGTCCACTCTGTGACAAGTACTTCCCCTAGCACAGGGCATACAGAGATGACTAAGACTGTCTTCAAGGTGGGGAGGTAGGTAAACAATCAATTCCAAAAGTGTGAATAAGAGCAATGCTGGTCTCAAGTGCTCAGGGGAAGTGGGGTCCCTATGTGGACGAGAGGCCTCCAAAGAAGGCTGTGTTCACATCACATGTTCAGTGTGGGACTTAGAACATCTCTTCCTCCATTTTTCAATCTGTGTCTTTAAAAATTTACGTTTTGCATATTATTATATTGTGCGTTATATATATAATATGCATACAATTTATAAATAAGTGCTACACTGGGCAGGAGTGCATGCTCAAAAGGTTTTTACTAAGAGTGGAGTGAGATAGAAGGCTATGGAGGAGAATCAGCAAAGGGAAGAGCAGAGAAAGGAAGGTTAACTGAGAAAGGTTTCTCTGAGGAGACATTTGGAATCTATAAGCTCCACAAAGGCTGATTCTCTGTTGTCACTTGTCATGTCCTCAGCATGTACAAGAATGTCTGGCACATAGAGAACACTTAGTATCTGCTGAATGAGCAGATGAGTAAGAGGGTAGGAGGGGAGAAAAGATTCACCCTGAACTGCCAATGTGCTAGGGACTGGATGTTTAGATCCCCTCAAAATGCATAAATTGAAGCCCTAATCCACAAAGTGATGATGGTGTTTGGACATGGGGACTTTGAGAGGTAATTAGGTTTAGATGAGGTCATGAGGGTGGGGCCTCCATGATGAGATTAGTGCCCTTATGAGAAGAGGAAGAGACACCAGGGCTCACTCTCTCTCTCCACATGCACACAGTGAGGAAAGGCCATGTGAGGACACAATGGGAGGGCGACCATCTGCAACCCAAGAAGAGGGCCTTCACCTCACCAGAGCCTGCCCATGCTGGCACCCTGATCTCAGACTTCCAGCCTCCAGATCTGTGAGAAACAAATGTCTGCGTGTAAGCCACCCAGTCTGTGGCATTTTGTTATGGCAGCCTGAGCTAACTAAGACACCATGATTACATGACCTCCAAGTGGCTGTGACCTGTGTGATTTCTTAAATCAGAGAAGGAGGAGACATGCCCCAGGATGGGGGAGGTCACGGGCTAAGGCCCATAGGCTGAGACAGCCCATGTGTTTAGGTGACCACAGCAGCTTGCTATAAAGTGGGAGGCAAGAATGAGGCTGAAGGTGTGATAGGGTCAGACAATGGAGGCCCCTAGGTCACGCTGAAGAGCTTGGACCTAACACTGTGGGCAATCGAGTCACCCCAGGGCACGAGCAGCGAAGGGCACACACGCCTTTCAGTTGGTCATTGTCTAGCAGAAGTGGAGAAGGGAGCACATTTGCACCAACAAAGAGCTTTCAGACCCAGAAACTCACTGGAACTAGTTTCATTTCCCTCAAAATGTGTGATTGGATGTTGGGCTGAGACAGCCAGTAGTTGTCAGGGATACAGGAAGGTGACTCTGCTGGGGGCCCCCAAGACCACCCCTTGATTTGATGACTCTCTAGGAGAACTCACTCATCAGACTCAGCATATAGTCATACTCTCAGCTATGATTTGTTATAGTGAAAGAGTGCACAGTGGAATTGGCACAGGGAAAAGGTGCATGGGACAAAATATAGGGGAAACCAGACACAAGCTTCCAAGAGTCCTCTGCTGGTGGAATCACACAAAACGTGCATAATTCCTCCAGCAACAAGTCATGACAACACTTGTGGAATGTTGTCCCCCAAGGAAGCCTATTGGAGACAGTGCCCAAGGTTTTTATTGGGGGCTGGTCACCTGGGAACTCTCTGCCTGGTACCCAAATTCCAGACTCCCTTAAGGAAAGCAGGTGTTCAGCATAAACCACATTGTTTGTGCAAACAATTTAGGCACTGTGAGTCACCCTTATCAGTTAGGGGATGGTGGGAACCCTTTCGAAATCCAAGTTCCTACACACCAATGAAAGCCAACTTAGCAAACAGGCCTAGAGATAGCAGCAATGGCAGTTTCAGGCCTGCTGTGTCAACTCTTCTCTGCAGAGTGGCCTTCGACGTTATTATAAAGAGGTACCCAGCATAAGAAGATATAAAAAGGAATACTAATAGGGTGATGAGAACCATTCTGACCTGGGTTAGAATCCCAGCCTGGCTTTCAGCAAGTAACTCAGGCTCTCTAAATATCACAATAATGTTTGGTTCCTTAGTGAAACGGGATTAACAGTAGGTCACAGTGTATTTATGAGAGTTAAATGGGATAATGCATGTAAAGTGCTGATTTGTTCTGGCCTCTGTGCCCAGCAAGGTGTTTGGCATAGGAAAGTCTTCCAATCAATGTTTATTGATTGGCTGAGTCCCCTTTAAGCAGATTGTCAGTAGGGCATCTTTTAAAAGGCTAGAATCAAGGCTGGCATTGGTCAGCAGGAATTGTTCTCCCTGAGTGGATGTTTCCAAGGATCATTGAGAGTCTCAGAGACACTTCCTTACCTCTCCTGCCTGATAGAATTCAAAATCCCTTGTTTTGACATTATATCACTTGGAAAGTACTCAATAATTTTAAAAAATCTAAAAAGACTTTTTTCATTTTGGTTGGCAGAAATATTTTCAATAATTTTCGAGGTTGGGGGAAATCTTTTTTTTTTTTTTCCCGTGAGAAATATTTTAATGGTGTCAGGAGGAAAAGGCCTTTTGTACTGAATGTAGCTCATTACAGGCCACTCAAAGGAAGCCTTTGTTGGCATCCCCAGTAGCTGATGAGTGTTCCTGTAACATGATGTGAGGGAAAGAATACAGATTTTGTGTGAATTTCAGGCCTGCTTCAAATCCTGGTCATTCCTTGTGTGACTTTGGACAAGCCAGTTAAAATCTCTCTGAGTCTCAGTTTCTTCTTCTATAAATGAGAATAGAAACATTTCCTGCATAATTTTGTTAAGAAAGTAAGATAGGATAATATATGCAACGTTTCTATGGAGTAAGCAGCGCCAAATGTTATTCTCTCACTGTAGATAAAAGTTTGATTAGTTAGGATACCAATTTAAGCCATAGTTTTCCCAAAAGATCAGCTAATTCCAAGAAAGCCCCAAGGAAATATCTCTTGATATTTGGTTCAAAATCATAATCATTGTTTTTCGGTGTTACAAGATGAAATACACTGTATTAGACAGCTTTGCTCAGTGACAAATGACCCCCGAATCTCAGCTGCTTACAACAGACATTTTCTTCTGGATCGCATCACATGTTGGAAGCTGTGGTTTGACTGTGACTATTTGGCTCTGCTCCACATGTCTTCTCCTTCTGGGATCCAGGCTGAAGGAGCAGCTATGTGGGATGTGGCCATCATTGAAACTGAGAGGAAGAGCAGGGAAGTTCAAGTTAGACCAAGCAATTGCATTGCAAGCCCCTGTTCAGAAGCGGCACAGTCACCTCTGCCCACACCAATGGACCAGGGAAGTACACTCCTCCCACATGGAGGGGAAAGTGAACAGCCCTGAACATTAGTATGATCTACTACACATCTACTATACACACTCTGAAAATATCCTCCCCTCTCCTGATGTCTATTTTATTGAGTAAAATTTGACCATTTTTCTTGTCTGAATTTAGAGTAGGCCTTGAGGGTACTACGCTAGGAACTGGAAAGGACCACTCAGCAGGAGATGTGACTTTTGCTGGAGGGACATGATCCAAGAGCAGCTACACAACTGAGAGGAAACCGGGGAAATGAATGTCTTGACATCTCTCTAGCACCCCCTGCTGTCCCGTGTGTGTCTTACCTCTGCTTCCCTGCTTCAGGGCTTTTTCTGACGGCAGATGAGCCACCCAGCCTGCCTGTATGCAGGGCAGCCAGCACAAAAGTGTGAGGGATTTAATGCCCCCAAGGGCAACTCCCAAACAATAGGGGGGAGAATCCACAGATAAATGCTGCAGCTTTGCAGTCAGCCCTCAGGGGATCAGCTGCAAGTTCATTCCACAGGTTCTTCAGAAGGACCAGGGTGGGACAGGGCTCCAGCTACTAACACACCCTCCTAGGGACCTCTCTTCCTCCACTTTCTCCCTTTTCCCATTCCTTGCATATGCCACCTGAGATCACCTTCCAGGTGAACGACCTTCCTTTTAGATCCTGTCCCAAGACTTCTCTGCAGAAAAACCCAAACTAAGATGCGTGGAGAGTGGTCTGGAAGGGCAAACAGCATCTGTGTAGCACAGCGCTTATGGGGGGATCTGAGTCTCGGGGAAAAATTTCAACCCAGTGTGTCAAGAGCAGCCTAGAAACAAGCCCAGGGGTTACGGGAACACAGAAAATGGGGGGCCCAGCCTGGGGTAGGGGTGGTCAGGGAAGGCTTCCTGGAGAATGTGACATCGAGTTCAATCTTCTTTCAGAAGGAAGTTGTCCTCTCAAGGCTGAAAATCTGTGGCGCCTGAAGGTGAGAATTCCATTCCTCACCTCTTCTCTACAGGAGGGCAGATGATTGGACAGCCATTCGCAACTATTCACTCCGCCTGCTGTTTTGAAAGCTTCTGATATGAGGGAAAATATCCTCTCTGGGGAGCCCTCGCTCTTTCACGATTTGCCAAACACCTCCTCAGCAAGCTCCCCACAAGCCTGCTGCAGCCAATTGAGATTCAAAGAGAAAGCAGATCTAAATGAAGGGTTGGAACAGAAAGACTGTGTTTATCCGTGCTCTCGGGCACCGTTGGCAATCTTCACCCAAGGAATTTTAGCACCACGCTTGCGGCCTGCCAGGCAACAGGGAACGGCTTCTCACCCGAGTGGCAGACACATCTGTCTAAATGGGGCAAGGCTCGCCGTGGGGAACATGAAAGCCGTTTGATGCACTTCAGGGGCCACTGCCATAAATGGTGCTTGGATGTCTCTCTCAGTAAGCTCAGTTCTGACTATGACACAATCAACCTTAGCGAGAGGGAAGCTTAGAAAATGAGGGGATATTGGGAGTATGGTGCAAATCCCTCATTTATAGTGGGAAACTGAGGCCAGAATGGGGAAATGACTGGCCCAGGGTCACACAACGTGCGAGGAGCAGACCAGAACCCAGTTAGCCATTTCCAATCCTGATGGCAAAGGAGCAGGGTGGTAGCGAAGCTTTTAAGCTTTGGCCGGATTTGCCTCCTCCAGAGGCCTTCAGACATTCTCCTGGATTCTAATATTCTCAGTGCAGAGATCCCAATGGCCAGTCTCACAAAGAATATGACTGTAAATCAATTAAATTTCACACATACTTACTGAATTCCGGTCATAAACCCGGCCCTGTGCTATATCCTGGATGGTGAAAGGTGTAAAAAAGAAAAAATAGAAAGAAAAAAAATTGACTCTGCCCTCAAGACCTCACAGTTTGGTAGGAGACATAGACTCATAAACAACTGATTATTATACATTGTGAAAAACCTAGGCAGAGATGAATATTCCAGAACAGATATAGAACAGAGGAGAAAATCACGAGGAGCTGCATGATCATCATCATTGTCCTGGATTGAATTGTGTTCCACAGAAAGTCATGTCCACCTGGAACCTCAGAATGTGACCTTGTTTGGAAATAGGGCCTTAGCAGATGTAATCAGTTAACATGAGATCATATTGGACTAGGAAGGGCCCCAAATCCAATGAGTAGTGTCCTTACAAGCACGCCATGTGAAGATCCTGACACAGAGAGAATGCCACGTGAGGACAGAGGCAGAGATTGAAAGGTGCATCTATAAATCAAGGATTGCCGAGGTTCGGGGCCACCAGGAGCTCAGAGGGTGGCATGCAGCAGACCCAGGGTCTTCAGGGGGAGCGTGGTCCTGCTGACACCTTGATTTTGGACTTCTGGTCTTCAGAACTGGGAGAGAATGCATTTTTGTTGTTTTAAGCCACACTTTTGTGGTATTTTGGTGGACCTAGGAAATAAGACAATTATCAAGCAAAGGGGCTCAGTTTTATCGTGAAGGCTATGGGGAGCTGCTGAAGGGCAGATTCTGTCTTTACCATAAGGCTCCTCGTATTTTGACACCTGTTTTCTGACATTCTCCCCACTACTCAGGTCCACAGTCTCAAGTGGCCCCCTCCCTAACACGCCTGTACCACAAAACTGCTGGGCAAAGTTCTCACCTACATAGAAGACAGGCCAGGCCCCACCCACCATCCTGGTGGGTGTTCTGCCTGCATCTCTTTCTAGCCTCCCACACCCACGTCTCACTCACCCATCCTCTGAAAGAAGAACTAATAGAGTGAGCAACCGCATCTCATATACCTCAATCTATCAACGACTCTGTGAAATATAGTCACTTTAATCAGCTCATTTTACAGATGAGAGTGTGTCATCTTCCATACTCCCTCCACCACATCTCAGGACTCTCTTCTTGGTTCACTTGGCAGATAATTCTATCAGTGAATTCATTCCAGCTGTGAAAGGCTGGCTGTGCCTTATTTCACTTGTCTCAGGGGATATTTACCTTCCAACAGGGGATCCTGGAAAAGGTAGTGCCTCAATCCATTGCTTCCCAGCCCTGGTTCTCAACCCAGGCTATGTATTGGAATTGCTTTTGTTGCAAGGTTAGAAAAGAAAAATAGGTTCCATTCCAGAGACTCTGATCTAATAGGTCTGGGTGAGCTCTATCAGCTGTACTTTTCAAACAGCTCTATAAGATTTCTGAGGTACACTAATGGTTGTGAAGTACCTTGGCTCCAAAGAGTTCAAGGACTGGGGCAGGCTACATTTGGGGTTGAAAATTTTTGAAGTAGGTGGGACTCAGATAGGTGGAAACCACACCGTGCTGTCCAACTGTACCATCGCAATAGTAGTAATATTCAAAATAGGTACCGATTATTAAACTCCTGCCAGGACCAGGCGCTCTGTTTGGTTCCTTAAATGTATGATCTCTAATCCTTCCAATGACTACACAAGGCAGTTTATTTCCATTTTATGAAGAAGGAACTGGGGCTTGGAGATAAAGCTCCCCTGTTACATGCCAAAGCCTGCTCTCATTACAATACAGCCTGCTGCCTCTGTATCACTTTCCATATTTCTCAGTGTGGCTTCCACAGGGGTTTCCCACCACTCATCGAATCTAGCATAGACTTCACAGCATTCATTGGCTCCTTTCTCCTTCCAAAGACAAAGCTGCTTACAAATATGCTCTGAACTGGAGAGCAGACAATTATATCTGTGTGAACTCCTTGGCTCCTACTAAGAAGACTTATGTAAATGCCCTTTTCTTGGTCTGGAAATCCTTTGGGTTTTTCTCCAACATGAACGTCTTTCTTTCCACAAAATTACTCAGAATGCATCTTTTTAATCAGTTTTTTTCAGATCCCTCAATTTCTCATCATTAGACCTCACCTTCATTCATCAGCTTATATTGAACATTGGCCAAGCCTAGTTTAATAATTTATAACTTATTTACCAGATACACATATTTTAGCTCATAGAACCCTTACAATAACTCTCCAGGATGGTATTATTACTCCCACTTCTCTGAGGCCCAAAGATGCTAAATTATGACTTGGCCAAAGTTCTATAGTTAGTAATAGGGAGAAAGAGGGTTAGAACCCAGCACTGTCTCTTCCCAAACCCAATCCACTCTCCATGAATTGCCAAAATGCAAGTACGACCTCTGTTGTGCACCCCAGGAAAAATGTACATCTTGTGGTACTTACATACTTAATTAACTTTTCCTGGCTTTCCACGCATAGTAGTTCCACTCTTTAATCAAGGGACACCTAGTGGATGCCCACTAACTGCCGGGCACTATTAAGGGTACTAAAAACATTAAGGCAAATAAGACCTGTTTACTGCACTCGAGGGGTTGGCAGTGTAGTGGGTGACACGGACGGGCAATACAGTGAGAGCACAGCAATGTGGAGGCAGCAACAGAGACAGGCACACATTATTATGAGAGCAAAGAGGAACCAGTTTCAGGAAACCAGTGGAGGCTTCCAGACAAGATGGCCACTGGAGGGTTCTTAAAGGATGGTTAGGCATGAACTGACAGATAGCAGTGGAAGAAGACTCTAGACAGAAGGGACAGCATGGGCTGTGTGTTTGAGTGGGTGTGTTTTGTGTGTACACTGCACATAGATGTGTGTGTGTGGACACGAGCATGCATGTGTGGTATAGCCACAAATAGTTCCTCATGGCCTAGGGATTAAGTGTGAGGTACTGAGAAGGAGACAGGGCTCGGTAAGTGGAGGGTCTTCTTTTTGTCTCTTATTATGTTCTTGGGACTTTACCCAGGTTGTCACAGGGATTTATGATACAAGCATTTCATTACATTACTTTTTATTGTAGAAAATGTCAAATATTCAAAAAATTATAGGTAGAAATGATATGACAAACAGCTATGTAGTCACCATCCAGAATAAACAGAGGTTAAGATTTTGTCCTATTTGCCTTAAAGCTTTTAAAAAAATGGGAAGGTATAAAAGGTAGAGGTGAGGTTCTCTCCTACTGCTTCCAATCCCTGCCCCTCCCTGAGGGGACATACTATTGTCAACTTGCAGTTGGGGATGCACCTTCCTGTGCCTGCTTCAAACATTGCACATGTTTTTGTATACATTGCCTTGTGTGTTTTTGCAAATAAATGGTAATATTCTGTATGTTGCATTTTCCCACAAATATAAATATGATTATATTCATTGATATTTTCTATTAGAAGTTATGGTGGGGTTTTGTTTTTGGTCTTATTAAATAAATTCTACTCAACCCAGATATCGCAATATTTTCTCATTATTTTTACAAGTTTTAATTTTTGCTTTAATTCATCTTAAATTTGCTTTTTTGTAAAGAAGGATCTAATTGTGTGAGGTTGAGATCTAATTTTATTGTCTTCCATATGTTAGTCAGTTGCTCAGTACCATTAATTGAATAGTTCTTACTTGTCCACTGATTGATAATTCCAATTTATTTGTAAAGTCACAGTATATAGCTGACTTTCTTTCTGGGTTCTCCTTTCTCTTTTATAGATCTATACGGAAGATTGTATCCAAAAATAACAACAACTTAGTGTAGTGGAGGCCAGAAGGGAGAAAGGTGGGAATGGCTGATGTGTTAGCTAACAGTGTTTGTCAATGGTTTTGCTACTTGATCCATTAATGTGATAAATTTGATCAATAGATTTTTCTAAGATTGAACCATTCTTCCATCTTTATTCTGTGTGTGTATGTCTGTGTGTGTTTCAATATCTTGCTGGAATCGATTTGCTAATATTAGGATTTTTGCATCTTTGTTCAAAAGTGATATTGCCAGTAATTTCCTTTTTCACTATTATCCTCATCTATTTGGTATTGAGTTTACCAAATAACTTTTTGTTTTGCTTCATGATTTGGGTTTGCAATATCCACCAGCGGTGGTCTTAGTTTCAACTAGACATTTAGATTCCAGATCTGAATAGGCCACACCTGGCACCAGGTTACACGGAAGGCTGCAGGACTCGACCCAGCAGCAGGGCATCTCTCTTTGGTGGTAGTCATTGAGCAGGTCACACAGCAGTCCATTGGCTAGTCTCAGATCGCCCAAGTGACAGCTTGGGTGCAAGGGAAAGTGACCACAAGGGTGAGTTTAGGAGCCATCGCCTAAAATCAGAACCAATATAGCTGAAACAGCTGCACAGTCATCACTCCTAGATCCCCATAAGGGACACGCCCATGGCACATCAACCCCACATAGAAAGCTCACATTTAAACTTCCTGCCAGTATACCCACAGTCCTCCCGGGAACAATGCAGTTCACCAGTCATGGGGCTTTTTCTTTTTCTTCCTTAACCATAAGTTATATTGCCTGGAACCTAGCTGACTCTCCTCCTTTATCAGGGATCCAAGGTTAAAACCCCATCAAATTTGTCCATCCAAAAGAAGGTTTTTTTTTTTTAACATTTACTTTCAGCTAGTTTCCCTCTTTCTGGTCTCTACAAGAGCTTGCATAAGATAGAATTGTCCATTTCTAGAAGGTTTAGTGAAATTTGAAATTATCTTGTGCTGTTGCTTTTTTTGAGGGGGACAGATTTTCAACCACAAATTTAATTTACTGAAGGGTCAGTTCAGATTTTCTATTTCTTCTTGAGCAAATTTTGCTAATTTCTATTTTCCTGAAAATATTAATTTCATCCTAGTTATCACAATCATTGTCATAACACTAGCCACAGCACTGTGTAACAATTGCTAAAATTCCTCCTGAAATGGCAGTTACGTTTCCTTTGTCATTCTTGACATTGCTATTGGTGTCTTCTCTTTTTTCTTGAGCAATCTTGTCAGAGAGCTATTTTATGAATCTTTTGAATGAGCTACAATTATTAAAAAGAAATGTCTTTACAATGTCCTTATTTTCTATTTAATTGCTTTTTGATTTTATCTTTCTAAGTTTATTTCAGTTTGTTCTATGGTTCTTTTTCTAGCTTTTAAATTAAATATGTAGCTTCTTAAGGTTTATTTTTTCTAATACATACACTTAAGACAATATATTTCCCTCTAATAGCCTTTAAATTACATTACTCAAATTTTACTGTGTAAAGTCTCTATTGTCATTCACTTCTGGATTTCCATTATGATTTCTGCTTTAACTCGTGAATTATTAATTGTGTTTTTTCAATTTCTAAACATGTTTTATTTCTTTGCACAATTTCACTCAGGTAAGGTGGTGGCCGCCTATTCTTCTTACAGCAATAAAGCAGAAGTTTCCAAGAAAAAGATGACGGTGGAGGTAATAAATACATCAGATTTGTCTCACAGAAAAAAGGAAAATCAAAATACCTTTCCTAGATCAAGGATACAACTGCATAGAATAATGTTTACTTAACATTTAGTTTAATCTTATTTTTTTATGGGAATGTTATTCAGCCAACATTTGGTAACTAAATATATGCAAGGAATATGCTTGGGACTGAGGAGACAGTTTAGTAGGAGAAAAAGTAAAATGAGGTAAGAATTCTGTGATAGAGGTCAGCAGAGAGTGTATGAGGAGAGTAGAGAAGAGATACCTGTCTCAGAGATGGGTGAGAAATGAGGAACCACAAGGGATACTAGGAGGGGATGGCTGAGCTGTGCTTTGAGGAAGAAGCAGAAGTCAGCCAGATGGTGGAGAATGCTTCTCCAGTCCTGGGGACAGCCTGGACAGATGCACAGAGAATCACAGAGTACGATGCAAGAATGCCTGGAGCGTTGAGTCATTTTTCACCAGTGCCTAGAAATAAGACCAGAGAAGCAACATGATTCAGCGTAGAGTAGGCTTCTTAAGCGATGGTTTGAAAGTTGAACTTCACTTCTATCCATAGCCCTCCAGCCTCTCCAAGGACTCACACTGCTGCTTCCTTTGCTACTGGGCCCAGGTGGGTGGCCCTTACCTTCCCCTAAGGGGAAACAAGAGCTAGTCAGTCTCAAAGCACCTGGAAATCATCCAACTCCCTCACGCCTCCACAGGTGGGGGACAGAAATGCTAGCACAGCGGACTGAGTTTTACCACATGGCGGGCGCTGTGCTAGGTGCCTTACGTGCATCATCTCACTCAGTGCCGCAGCAAGCTGGAGTAGGTCCTGCTACTATGTTGCATATTACAGATGAGGAAACTGAGTTTCCGGGTGGTGCGTACTTGGCCACGGTCACACAGCTAGAAAGGAAGTGAGATAGGATTTAGTCTCTTCTGGTCCAATGAAAAAGCCCATGTCTCTTTGTCTCTCTGGAAAATAAGAATGTTGGTTTTTCTTGTGGACCTCTCGAAGGTAGTAGTGCAGACTCACAACAATCTTCAGCATTATCAAAGGCTTTGTAGCAGCTGGACGTATACAATAGAGTCTCACGGTGACCAAAGCAATGGCTAACTCATTAAACAATTATATCAGTTAGGATGCTTTCAGCTAAAAATAACACAAGATTCAACTTAATGTGACTTAAATAATAGGTTGTTTTTTTTTTCAATAACAAGGTGTCCAGAGCAGGTGGCTGCAGTACTGAGACAGCAGCTGGACAATGCCATCAAGGACCCAAGTGTTCCTCTCTCTCTGAGTTGACTTTCTCATGTCACCACTCCTGGTCCCAAGATGGCAATGCCAGGAGTAAAAGGGAGGCACAGTGCTTTTTTTCTTTTAATCTATTTTATCATGGAGCAGAGAGGAGTATTTTCTGGAAGTCTCCCCCAAACACAGCAAACTTCTCTTTATGTCTCATTAGCTCAGACTGATACCCATAGCCACTCCTATCTGCAGGGAAAGCTCAGAAGCAAGGATGCCCAAGCACTTCCATCCACTGTCAGGAGAGGTGGGCTCCCCTGGGGCAAAGAAGGACAAGGAGCGTTGCAGCCAGCAGGGTCTGCAGCAGAAGCTCAATTTAATAGTGTTTTATTGCTGTTTCCTGTTTTGCATTTATTGTCTGCTGATTTATAAACAGTATGATTAATTTAGGAAGGGGAAACAATTACTTATTACTTAAGAAAGAAAATCTGTTTGGTGGAACCACTTCCAAAGCTCAGAGTCAATGTTATTTCTTCCATTGAACTTTCACGTTCTTCCCTAAGGATTCTCCCTATTGTTCCTACTTTGGGGTCATCCAGGGAGTCTTAATAATATCACGTTTGTTTCAAGGAGCAGTGGGGATGGCAAAGAGGACATTGGTTGAGGAGATGCAAGAGCGACAACAATTGATAGAACCGTTCCCAGTATGCCCTGTTTTCCCAAAGCACTTGCATCTCTTTGGGGATGAGGCAGATGATCTGGCCCCACCTCCTCTCCCTCCTGTCACCACCCCTGGCCCATCATGTATTACCCACAAGCTTCTCCTGATGAAGATTAGTTCTGACTCCAACTCTGAACCAGAGGAAGATTCACTATCTTTTTCTATGTTCAGTACTGGCTGTGTGGGCAGGGGTGGCAAGATGGGATATCACCAAGTCAAATTAGGTAATAAAATTAGGTGGCATAGTTTTTTGAAAATGTATCCCTTGTGCAAAATTCAGGATGTGGCAGCTTTTCTCCACAGAGCTGTCTGAGAATTGAGTTTGTCATTGCTGAGAAAAGAGATGATTTTTTTTTTTTTTGCTGGATTTTTTAATGTCTTGGTGCTTTTAACTGGATATAGATTTTTTATTTGTTTATCTTTTTATTGCCACCTTTGAAATCCTTGAAGACTGATGCCTCCTGATCTGAATTTATTCAGATTGCCATTTGTAATGAAAGACCATTTAATTTTATATCTCTGAATGTATTCTATTTTTCATGCTCTCTTGCTTTCTTGAAAGTTTGCAGATATATTTGTCACTGGCCTCTGTAATGAGCTCCCAAATTAGGATGCACTTATGGAATTAATGTCTTTATTTTATATATATATATATTTGGCAGGTGGCTTTAATTTATAATTTAGTTCCATTCCTCCAGTTGATGGCAAGGGAGCATGACTTTTGAGAATGCTATTTGTACCTAATTCTCGAATGTAATTTACACATTAAAAATAAGTTGCCAGCTTCTGTGGGTTTCTGCATGTTCATGCATATTCAATTACAGACAGTCACGTGTGTGCAGCACTGAGTGAGGAAGATGGATAAAAGAGAGTACGTGGGCTTGTTGGCAGGGCCGGGGTTTGAGGAACTAAGAATATTTTCACTTATTGAATTGGTAAAATTATTGGCAATATTTTACTTTCAGAAAAGGAGAGAGAAGAAACTAATATTTTGGGGGCATATAATATGATGGGAACTAATTTGTCTATGAGGTCAAAGTTAGAGAGAACCTGTCCTATTTACTCTTCCCCCCTTGGGAGGCTCCACAAATGTGAAGGCCCATCTCACAGGGAGCTGGAAGCAATGCTTCTGTAGCTTGGGCCAGTTCCAGGACAGAGTTGGTGGTACAAAAACACTCAGGAAAGGAAAAGCCAGAGGAGCTGTGAGTCCCATCCTAGAAAGAGGCAGGAGTCAAAAGCACCTAAGCCGTACTGATGCTCATGACCCCACCTCCACCCCCATCCCTCCCACTATCCCAATGTACCTGGGATTGCCTGACAAATTTCAGTGGGCCAGGGTGAGCCCAGGGGCCGCTGGTCAGGATTTGGCTAAAGGCTGCGCCTTTGTTTGGCTGATCAAGGTACAGGGTACATAAGCAGATGGGATATGGAGTGGGGAGGAGGGTTTCAGGCAACGGAGAGAGACGACAGCTGCTTTAGGAAAGGAAAATTTGAGGGAAAAAAGATGCTTGAAGAAGAAATTTAGAAGTTTTGGGCATTGGTATATGTGATTTATTTCTCTTCTTTGTGACCTTAAATAAACTTCAGAAATAATATTCTTTTTAAAAAACTGCCTTTCTTTTCCAGGTTTTAAGAGTTGATTTGTGATGAGGAGAAGGTAGCTTGGTGTGTGCATATGTGTGTGTGTTGGTTTGCTTTTTTGATGCTTACGTGGTGAGAAAAGACTTAAGTCTAGATAGGGGCAACCCACGAGTTTTAGCTAAATCCAGGTTACAACAATAGACAAAGCTCACAGACCTTAAGAATGGCTCGGGGTGCAGGTGGACAACGGAATAGCTGTACACATAATCTCCTCACCCTGCTGTGACCCATTCTGAGGATTCTTCTCTTAAAAACCTTCTTGGATTAGAATATCAGGTTGATGAAATAAAGTTCCTAATAGGAAGGAATGAGAATTGATACTAAATCAAGAAAACACGAGGGACATTTTGCACATCCTAAATGAATGATAATGGGCACTGTATAATTGATATCTATTTACCATTTCTTATTCCTAAGTAATTTTTAAGGATTCATCTTCCTTGCATTTTCAGAGATGTTTAAAAATCCTTTAAAAGATTCAGGTTAAACAAGTATAGCTTGTGAAGCAATTAAAACGCATCTTTCTTTTGTTCTCCCACCACTCCTTCAAAATGCATTCAGTGGGGCAAACTTCTGCCCCTGGGTGAAAATAAGCCAAATTCAAGATGTTTCTGATGACTGTCAGGTAACTGACAGTTCCATAGTTGTTTTAAGTCTCAAAAATTGTCTTGAGTCAGTAATTCAAAGATATTAGCCAAAATTCTAAATAAGATTTGGTAGTGAGTCTTCCTCCCTCCAGCTCAGGAGTTTTTAGGCTGGAAGCCTGAGGAGGGGATTTGGGACTGACTTCTCTATTCATCCATCTTGTTGTCAACAATGCCTTGAACCCCAGCTTCCACGGATGGACGAGGGAGGAAGGAGAGGTAAGAGAATAGGAAAAGTCCTCCTTGGATGACACCATCATCAGATGTCCTAGCGCCCAGGACCTGGCAGAAGTGTGGGCATTTTCAGGTTCTCAGAAAGTCTACCACTGAGAACCTCCCCTGAGGCTCCCCAAACCCAGCTGGAAGCAACTTTATTTGGGTGGATGCTTCACATCCTTCCTCAGACCCTAGGGACCCAGGTTCTTAATGATGGGATTCCCCCTCCTCCCCAGGACAGCCACATTAATTGGAATATTCCCACTCTGGCTTTCTCTCATGCTAAAGAGTCCCACACTAGCTCATGGGAAACACTTCTACATCCCTTGCTCCAAGAAACACTGGGTCCCCACACAGCAGGATTCCCTAGGTTTCACCCCCCAAAGCAGCACATCAGCTTCCTCTGCCCTCACATCTCCTGGTTGAGAAGCAGACTTCTATTGCAGGGAACACACTTCAAATCTCTTGGAATGATACCATTGAAGACTCTCACCAAACTTGAGCTGGCCCCCCAAAATACGATGGCATCTCTGAAGAAATCTCCTCGATAATTTTCCTCCTTCCACCCCCTTAACTCTCTTTAAATCCTCAGTGAGGAAGAGGGTCCTCTAGCCATGCGACAAGTCTTCTGACATTTGCTTGGTAAATTCCAAACACGGGGATCTGGCTTTGAATTTCTCATCTGTTATCTCATGGTGCTTATCAGAGGCTTCAGTTTCTACATCCTGTTACAAATTTGTTTCAAGATCATTTGTATGCCAAGACGAACTTTTATTTTTTCTCCGTTTGGTCTCCCATCCAAATGTTCCGTGTCTTTATGATTTTATGACTCAGTCTCTAAGACATATTCTCTAAGTCACAAGATGGAGTGACTCAGGCATGCCTGGTCTGTACTATCTCTGAAGCTCGTAAAATACAGGATGGCTGTACTCAGGTAAGTCTGGATATTCTAGAATTCCAGGTAAAGGGAATTCAGAATAGGGAGAGGATTTCATGTGCTAAGAATTAAAGGGAGAGACCTTTGCATTATTCTGGAAAGATGCTGACTAGCTCCAGGTAAAAGTACCAGAAAAATTAAGGTGAGACCTGGGATTATTTATTGAGGACCACTATGAGCTTCATAAACAACATACAGCTTAGTCATCCGAACAACCCCGCTTATTCCCTGACTAGCATTCATTCTTCAGATTCAGATTAGATGTTACTTTCTCTCAGCAAGCTTTTCTGATGCCAGACTATAATAAATGCCCCTGCTCTATTCTTCCAGAGCAACTTGTGATTGAGTATGTATCACCCTGTGTTGTAATTGTCTGTTTACTACTCCACTTCATCATTAGTCAGCTAAATGAGAGAAGGGCCCAGGAGTATCTTGTCATCATTTATCCTAATGGCCTTGTGTAAAGCCAGCAATAGTAAATATTTAATAAATATTTCACCTATGTTTTAGTCAGGATAGGTTAGATGATGCTGTAGTAACAAACAACCCCCAAATCTAAGCAGCTTAGCACAGCAAAGGCTGAGTGCTTAGTCATACAAAGACCCCAAGACTCTCCAGGGCAGCTTTCCTTCATGCAGTGGCTCAATAAGACAGGCCACTTGAATCTCATGGCTGCATTTCAATGGGGGTTGTTGTAGTGGAGATAGAAACAACTGGAAGGTCGTGCATCAGCTCTTCCATGCTTCAGCCTGGGAGGGACACAAGTCACCTCTCTCTCGGCCCATTGATCAGAAGTGGTCACATGAAATGCTCGTGAAATGGTTGGTGAGCCCCACTACAGCTGCCCATCCTTGTCCCAAAGCCTCAGTTTCATCCCTTCATGCAGAGATCCTATTGTGCTGAGCCCCCGAGCCAACCTTGTTTGACAGCAGTTTAGAGTTGGAGGGTGGGATGCTGAGAAGTGGGCAGGAGGCTGAATGTGGAAAACAGTGCCAGGCTGAGGAGTCAGGAACTTTCCTTGGTAAACAATACCAGCTACCATCTCTTGCATGGCTACTCTGTGCCTTAACTGTAATATTTCTTTTCTTTGTAAACAAATCTGTCAGGCGAGGACTGCAGTAGCTCTGTGGCAGAGCTGGGATTTGAGCTTGGGTCTGCAAAGCCTACACTCTTCACAAGGGAAGTACTTGGGGCAAGTGTGGAAGGTTCAAACTTGTGTGGGAGGAAAAAACCCAGGCAAGCTGGGAAAGAGAGAAAAACAGGAGGCTGTGGAAGTGTCCTGGTGAGAAGTCATGAAGGGCTGAACCAGGGCAGGGGCAGTGGGGGTGTGGTCTCCAGAGACGCAGTCGAGTCCTCTTTCAATCAGCTATTAAATAGCCCCCCACCCCATCACTGAGAATATTTCAAATAATTAAGGTCAAGTTGTCAATGTATGATTTCTTTCCTCTGTTTCCTATTCATCAACCCACCCCTGATGGCTCAGATCAGGGCACCAGAAGAGTGAAGGAGATGGGGTGGGGGGTGAGCAGTAGCAGGGGATGAGGGGATGGGATGCGGGCATTGGGGTCTCTGAGGAGTTCTGTGGCTACAAAACTTCTTAGGCTGCTGTTTTGGTAACATGGATATCAGTAGGTGACCTAGAAAGAGTCTCCTTCCAAATCACAGCCCCAGCTCACCCTGGATAATGCTCTCCTGTCTTTTCCAAAAATAGTGCCTTTTACATTTTACAAGTGAACAACATGGAAGTCAAATTTCTTATGATAGATTTAATTCTGGCAACTCTGTTGAGTGCCTGTAGGAGCCAGGTGGGAGCAGGGTGTCAGGAAGGCTTACAGATGTGACCAAGTCCCTGCCCTCTGGGCATTCAGCAGCTGAAGGGACCAGACAATGTTCAGGTGAGTCCCTCAGACACACCATGTGACAAAGACCCTTGGGAGGGCAGGTGTCTGGAGTAACGTGGGCACAGAGGTGAAGCTGCTGAGTAAAGGATCAGAAAGGAGATTTCCCTCGTCAGGGGGAAGAGAGGTTGGAATTCAGAATCAAGGACTATTGGTGCATGACAGGTTCTGAGCTCACTTTCCAGTGCTTCCTGAACTAGCCAATGGCACACAGGAGAAATCCAGAGAGTCTCCACCACTGAAGCACACCCCTGTGTGCTGGTGATCTGGGCATTAGCATGGCACAGTGGAGTGGCTGCTGGGCTTTAGGACACTTGGTCTTAGCTCCTACTTTGCCACCAATCTGTTTTGCGACTTTTCCACTCTGAACCTCAGCATTCCCTCAAGTTCCCAGCAACCTGCAAAGTAGGCCCAGCAGGATTTATTCTCCTCATCTTGTAGACAACAATGCTGGGTGTCAGGAAGTGAGAAAGGAATGCTCCGACTTGAACACTGCAGTTGCCCTGAGAAGTGGATTATCAGACTCACCCTCACTTCACAGATGAGACAACACACTAGAAAGACAACTATTTCCCCAGACTTGTGCAGCTGGTTTAGGTGAGAGCTGGTGTTCCAGTCCACACCAGTCAGCCTCCAAACAACATGGCCTTCCACTTCTGCTCACACATTTGCAGTAAAAAAGCTTGGGTGTGACTTTGAGAAAACGTGAAACATCACCTTCACCAGAGTGAAGACTTTTCATACTTGTAAAAATTTGTAAGACATTCTGCCTCCAGTAGCTTCTGCACAGGCTCTGAGGCAGTTTCACAAGTGTAATACTATGAAAAAGGCCACTGATCTTTATGTCCCCATGTCTTTGAGGAACCAAGATTTTTTTTCCTTTCTAAAACAAATGAACTATTCCATCAGTGAAACATAATTTAATAAACCTATGAAAATCAAGCTCTGGCTCTCATGAAAATGAAAGTCACTCATTTACCTTGTCATCATTTGGGTAAGGTTCCCCATGACCTACTGGATCCTGAGTCACCCCAAAGCCTGCAATCAAAGCCATCTTGTCCTTAGACTCCCAAACTCTTTCTTCTCCAAATATTATTAAATTGATAAAATCTTGAGTAGAATGGCTTTGATCTAGTGTTCCAATATAGAAAGCCTCGTTAACTCAGGTGTCACTAATTCACAAAAGGTGGAAATCTGGGCATAAGGCTGAAATTGACTTTCTAGTTTGTATTTTTCTAAAAGTCTAATGTTTGCAGTTACAGGAACTCATCTCATGACTGATATTAAGTTCTGTTGGCACTTATTCCCAATTTTCCATCTTTATTGCTTCCTCAGTAGCTCTGTCCACTATCTTGGTTCAATTGCTCCAGCCTCCAATTTTTCAATCCCCAAATCAAGTCCACTTAGTGCAGCTACATGAATTGTCCAAAGTCCAAATCTCCTCCTGTCACTCACCTATGAGAACCTCTACACACTCCACTGTCTGTAGAATGAAGTCCAATCTCTTTTGTAGGTTGATAAGACTCTTTATGTTCTGCACACGGCCCTTTTCTCCAGCCTCATCCCTCTTTACAGTTATCCTTACTCTGAACTCTACTTAAGGGGCATTAACCAGCATACTTCCCCTAACATGACTTACTCTTTCTCTTCCTGCATATCAGCTCAAGCTGGTCCTTCCGACTAGAACAGTGCTCCTCGCTCACCCCTCTGCTAATTCTGGCGACTCCTATTCCTGCTCAGATCTAAACTCAGACTCAGCTGAAGGAAGATTTGTGTGACCCCTCAATCCTGAATAGGAACGACTCCTTTGTGGTCTCGTGTCCCCTATTTTCCCCCGATTGTTGACTCATCGCTGTGTACTGTCACTGCCTATTGATTTATCTGTATCCTGTGTGAGACTATAAGCTCCCGCAAGGTGGAATCATCAGAAGGTATCATCAGGAAAGTACCTAGTGCATAGTAGCTTCTCAATCTATATTATTTGAATGAATAAATGAACAATGACAAGCACCTTGATGAAAGTGCAGGTGAACACTGCATATAAGGAAGCTGCAGCTCAGAGATTTTAGTGACTATCCCAACCAAATGGGATTCTTGCTTCACACCATAGTTAATCCATCTCTGTGTCTCTGGCAGTACCAGTGTAGTACCTTGGACATAGTAGGTGCTCAGCAAATGTTTTTGCATGAATAATAGTATGGGAGATGCTGGATCTGGCTGTGAGCATGTGGTTTTCTAGGAGCTGGAATTGAGTGTGGCCAGGGTGCTGGCAGAAGGAGAGCTCAGCAAGTTCCAAAGACCTAAAAGTGAGTCCCACTGTTTCTGTTTTGTCCTCTTCTCTAGGGTCATCTCAAGAAGCATTGAAAGAAAGTCAAAACAGCTGGGTGATTCCATTAACAACCAATAATCTGGGAATGCTGCTGAATGCTTTTGAAACTGAAGTAGCGATAACTCCCTATGGGTCCATTAACCTGCAGCCGAAATTAGATTATGTAGAAATAACATTAAATAAAGAGCTACAGTCCTCAGTTAATTGAAAGGCAAACTTGTGAATTATAAGAGCATTCTTTTTGAAAGGCAGAACATTCCATCGCTCCAAGAACCTTGGGGCCACTCTTGAGTGTCCAGCTTGAGGTTCATTTTAGAGAAAACACATTTCCTAGAGGGGCACTTTAGAAATCTATTTTTTTATAGAAAACAGTTTGAAATGGGGAAAATTAAAAGCTTTGGAATGAGGCCAAGGTAAGGTAGGTTTAAATCTTTGATCTGCCACATACTATCTCTGTGACCTGAGGGAAGTTACTTAATTTCTGAGCTCCAACAGTCTTGTCCATTAATTGGGAGCGGGGGTGGTGGTAATAATGTGTATCTCCCAGTCTGTGAGGAAGGCTGGCACATAAATAGATCATTGCAATACAAGGGAGTACATTGAGAGAGTGTGTTATGGGACCATCCAGGAGGACCACCTCACCTGGCCAAAAAGGTTAAGAATGGTGCCTCAGAGAGACACCACCTGAGTCAAATCATGAAGAATGAACAAGTGCAACTGGATTAAGGGGTGGACCACTAGTACTTGCCCTGGAAGTCACATTTACTAGCACTAGGTCCTGATCACTGAAAATACAAGGAGATGGATGTCAGTTTTCTGATCAAACTCCCTCCCTTCTCTCCCTCCCTTACTTCTTTCCAAGCTTCTATATTTATTTCCTTCTGTCCTTCCTACTAAAATTCCCATGTTCCTTCTCATCTTGGCTTCACTGAAGCCTAAGGAGACTGTCAGTGGCCATTCCCTCAGGGACGAGGGGACACCCAGATCTTGTTACGCCTGCTCCTGATGGCTCCAGTTCCTGCAGAGCACAGAACAATGTCTCCATTTCTCTCTGCCTCAGGCAGATGGCAGGGAGGCTTGTGTGTTCCCACAAAGGAGGACACTGTCCCTGCTCCAGGGTCTCTTGGTGAGCCCTGTCATGGAAGGCATCCAGGAAAATTTGGAACACTGCACCTGCCTTTTCAAAACAAGAGCATTCGTGACCCACAGAATCACAAAGCTGACCATATCTGAGTGGGTCTGAAGCACTAGGGACCAAGGTCCTGAGACAAGTGGCTGGTGAGAATCTCTTTATACTGTACACTGTGCTTCAGTTGATAGAGGGGGCAGGAGTGATTATCATTATCTCTATTTTATGGATTAGGAAAGTGAAGGTCAGAGGGGCTCAGTAATTCTCCCAAAATTGCACAGCAAGTATTCGGTAGACAGAGATTACATGCCTGGTCTTCTGAATCCAAATCCAGTGCTCTTTCATTATGTTATATTACCTCTGTATATTTACAAATGTCTGGATTTTGACCAAGTGTACATAAACAACCTGGCAATTTGATTATATTTTTACTTTCTGGTTTTGGCTTTGCTTATACCTAAATCAAGAGCCAACCTCTTCCATACAAAATCTGCCCCTTTTTCTGTCATTCTACATCTTTGTTGGGGGCACCACTATCAACCCATTCTCCAAGCAAAAGCCTAGTAATATCTTAAATTCTTCCTACTCCTCAAACCCACCCAATTCTCTGCCCACCACCTATAATGAACCCCAGGTCATGTAGCTTTGGCTTCACAAATACCTCTTGCATCAGTCCCTCCTATCTTCCCCCCTCCCCCAATCCACTGCCCTATCTTGGGCCCTTTCTCACCCAGTAAAGCACAATGACCTTACAACTTGTGACCATTCTGAGAAGTTTACCCTAAGTCAATGCTTCATACATCAGTGAGATGATCTTTCAACACCACAATAAATACTTTAAATGACCACTCATTTCCTAAAAAAAGCAACTCTTTACAGCAGAACATCTCTGAGCTGGGCATGGTGCCACAGTCTTTACACACAACATCTTTAATCCTCAAAATAACTCGACAAAAGAAGTCTTGTTATCTTGGTGTCACAGCCAGAAAGTAGCAGAGCTGGACCTCCAATATGCGTGGATCTGATGACAAAGCTGTGATCTATTCACTGCACCACACCAGCTACCAGATAAATCCAATCTCCTTAGCATCAAATACAGCCTTACCTCCTGCCACCAGACACCCTGCTCTCCAGAGATGCCGCCCTCCCTGCAGTTCACCAATCTCTCTGGGTGGTTCTGCATCCCATGGCTCCATACATGCTCTACCTCTGCCTGGAATGCATTCTTTTCAACTGTCCTTCCAAACCCCCTTCAGTCGGCAGCTAAGGTTAGAACTCAGGACTTTCTTTCTCCAGTCTCTTCTCTTTTCCTCCATAGAGCCCTGCCTCCCTGCCACGTGGACAATTTTCACTTCAGTCTAGGTTATGACACTGTAATTGACATGGATGAGGATGGGGAAATGCCACAGGGACTGCTTCAACTGGTAGTTAATGTAAAGGGATAGGTCTCTGTTGGCATCTCCTGGAAAATTATTTCATGATTTAATTTTTAAAATGTAAAGGAAACAGGACTTGATTACTGGTCAGACTAATTGCTGCACTCCTGAGTTGTACTGATGAGATGGCTTCAGAAAAACAGCGGTTCTCCCACTGAGCCACAGGTCAGAGGGTGCTCGGTGTTACCTTCAAGGGGAGTCGTTGCTGGGCTGGAGTGTGCTCTTTCTTGAGGAATGAAACTATCAAAATTAATCTAAGTGTTTCTATGTGGGGAGGGGGTCTTATTCCTCAGCTGGGAATGACTCGATGACAGACAGGATATATGTGGTATGTGTGCACCATGCTGTCAGGCTTGTCCATACCAAGTTTAAGGACAAAAAATAAACAGGGAAAAAAAGAGTTTGTCTTCACAAAGTCATTAAAGATGAAATTGCTGACTGCGGACCAAGGCCTCTGTGAATTTAGAACTCAATGTACTCCTGCTGTGTGCTGGAGAAGGACCCCGAGTGTGGGAGCTGGGCTCCACACCTCACAGGTAAGCGGAATGTGGTGAGGTTGATCCAGGGTCAGGGCACCTTTTTCTAGTTCAGGTCTGCAGCAGAGCCACTAGGAGAACTTCGGGGTGTCCCTTCACCTCTCAGGACTCACATTTCTCTCCTATAGCACAAGGAGATTGAACCACTTCACTATCTTCCTAATCATCACAGTTTTTATGTATTCACACACTGCTTGTTCCCTAATTTAATGTTTTTCTTTTAATTTAACTTAGTCCAATTTTAAAGCTTTGCCATTTCCTAAGAAATAATATCCATAAAATCATGGGTTTGATTTGCTAATTACATATTTCCACATTGTATCAGTTAGAAGGTCCTTGGTTGAAAGCAATTGAAAATAATTCCAGCCATCTTGAGCAAAGAGAGATTTTATTGGACGGATATTGGGGCCTCAGATAACTTTCAGAAGTCTAGAAGATCAGGCTTAAAGGCAGTAAGTGTCAAGGATGCTCCAGTTGACAGGCAGCAGAACCATGGCAGTGTAACCTCTCTGTTCTCTGTAATCCTACAGTGTAACTTCCCTGGTCTTTGCAAAATGCCACTGCCTCCCATGGCCACTGCGTGAATATGACCATCAGCCATCACCGTGTCATCTGCTTAGAATTCAAAACCCCGGGGAGAGTATCCGGTTGGCCAAGCCCAAGTCACATGTGCACCCTGCCTACCTTGGGACAGGGGTGAGGAGAATGAAAGTCTGGTCCCTTCAACTTCCCTAGGTGACTAAGAATCTCCAGAACAACACAAAATGGGAGATTCCCCAGTGGGGAGAGCAAGGTGCTAATTGGAAGGCAGATTAAATCGTGGATAGTGGAAAAAAAATAAAGCAAAACAAAACAAGACACCTAAAAACAAATATCCATTGCATTCATTAAAATAAGCAGATTACTATGAAAATAAAAATTCCGTTCACATACCACAACATCATGAACTCATGTACAAACTGACCCATGTGCCACCCGTTAGGAAGCACTGACCAGTTGATCTCTAAAGACCTGTAGCTTGACCTTCATTTTATGCAAGTGAACACCACTGTATTAGAAAGTATAGACACATCTACCTTTCTGCAAGAAACTGACCCTTGGCTATTTTTGTTTGTTTTGTTTGATAGCTATTCTTTATTTGCAGCTGCAGAACGTGTATAGAGCCATTCTTTGACTCTTTTAGGTTGACCTTTCACTTCCACCTCATTTTTGATGTGTTTAGACTCTCATGCACCCTCACAGTTTTGCATTTCACTAGCATAAGTAGCAGGTAATTGGCAAGGAGGAAGGAATATGAACCTTTCTAATGTTCTTGAGATCCTGCCATCTGTGATCAGAGTGCAGCTTCCTGAAATTCCCTGATCCATGCCAGGGAGTGAATGCTCCCAATGGTCCAGATACAGTCTCACCCCAGGGTTTCTCTAGGGTTCCAGAGACAACATGTTCTGCACAGGGCCTTAGAAACACTTAATGGAGTCAAAGTTTATTCCACTCTTCCTAAACCTGTATTTGGCAGATTTTGTTAAACCACCCTACATCTCATCAAATGTTAGCTCTGAAAGGAATCTTAGCAATAATATTGTTTATTTTTACTGATAAGATCCAGAAAGGCAAATGGTTACCCAAAGTAACCTCCAAAAAAATGGTATACTGGGCATAGAATATTCTGGAAACTCTTCTGAAACTCATTATGGAAATTCCAGTTCAAGTATTAGGTTACCTTTTTTCCAACAGACCCCTTTCCCCCTGCCAGGGAAGACTATTCCCCAGTTACCTGATACTTTATGCAGAAAAATGAAATAAAATTCTCTCTATAGATAGAGTTATGGCTACACAGAAATTAGATGCATCTTAATGCATAGTCTCATCAATAAATGATAAGTAATTCCCATGCATGTATGCACATACACACACAGCCAAAAGAAAAAGCAAATAATGCCAAATATTTGGATTCTTTTTTACAGAAGCAAATATTAGACATAAAGGTCAAAATCCAAAGTATTCTTGGGAAGAAAAAGGTTAGCACCTGGTCTTTTAGCATCCTTTTTATTAGGGAGAGATAAATAAAGAGAAACAAAAAGAAGAAGAAAGAAATAGTTTGGTCAAATCTTGTAAATATTCCTCAGAACTCCTAAGGGTCCTGAGTAGTGGAATGATAACAGAGAGTCCTCATCAATGGAATTCTTTCTGCAGGATATACTTATGGTCAACAAACCTGAAATTTATAGATTTCTGGAGCATTGTCTGCTGAAAAATGTCAGTTTCAGGTGTACAATAATCAGAGTATAAGATAGAGATATTTCATGCTGAAAATCTCCTTTGGGAAAGTGGTGGCCCAGTTGCCTCACTTAGAGACTCCATATGTTAAACCAGAGAGTAACCTGATGTGATGAGGAAGAACCCAAGAAGCAGCATTGGTGACTTTGGGCTTCTCATCCTTGGTTTGTGCGTCACAATCACCTGTATTGTTTGAATTATTAGTAAACTTTGGTAAGATCGCTGATTCTTGAGGGTCTGATTTGACAGTGAGACCCTTTGTGTAATCTTAATAGCAAATATGATAGAAGGCAAAAATCGTCACAAGTTCTTGCCCTCCATATGTCCCTGTCCCCCTTCCCCACCACAGAGTGTCTTCTGCCTCTGGGCTCAGCCATGTGACTTCCTTTTGTCAATAGGATGTTAGCCAATGTGACACAAGAGAGGCTTGAAAAGCGCTGGGCAGTTGCAATTATTTTCTTTTGCTGCTGTTGGAACCAGGTGTCATGTGAACAAACCTGGGCTAGTTGGCTGGAGGATGAGAGAACTTGTGGATGAGAGACGAGATACCTTAGCTGAAGTCCTCCCTCGACCAACCAGCCCTGGCAGCTGATGGGACTTGTCAGCTGATTACAGATGCATGAGTGAGCCCAGATGAGCCCAGACTAATTGCTGCCCTACAGAATCATGAGATAAATAAATGGTTGTTTTTTTAAGCACTTACATTTTGGGGTGTTTTGTTGCACAGACAAAGCTAACAGACACAGTTTATTCAAAATCCATTGTGATCAGACTCAAGCCTTCTTCACACAACCTCTCCACCTCTACAGCTTGCTCTTCCTTTCTTAGCTGAGATCAGGGCTCACAACCTGGTGGCTTAGGGGCAGTACAAATGTGTCCCATGCAGAACTTATGTTCAGCCAAGATTCCCTGGGAATACCATACGTACTGTTTATGTGCAGTGTATATCTGATTTTTACGTGCCCTTGCCATCTAATCACTAAATATTTTCAATATCAGCCCTGGATCTATGAGCACAAAGTGTAAATCAGAAGATTTTCCATGGAAATCTGGATTTCTGGTTCTCTAGAAAAATTTTAAAAAAGAAGTAAAGATCTTAGAATATTGGATTAGGATTGGGCAAGAGTGTGCTGGATTTGAGAGGTGACTACTCATTTAGATGGGACATGTGCTTCCAGTTCACCACTGTCCCCATCGCTCCTGGGTGTGGTATATACATCCTGTTTCACTTATGTACATTACCTGACTCACCCTTAGAGGAATTTGATTGTATGTATGTCATGTTGGCTAATATCTGGCTTTAGGGTGTGACCATGTGCTGTCATGTTTTCCCACATTTTCGTCTTCTTGCCTGGAATGTCCCTCTCCCTAGATAGTTCTTGAACCTTTGCACATTTTTCAAATCCAACTCAAATGTCTCTTTTTCAGTGAAGCCTTGCGTGTGGGTCAGATAAGGCTGGTCCATCTTCCTCTGTGCTCTGGAAGACTTTGCGCATAGTCTCTGCTGGCAGCAGCCTTATCATCATGTCCATCATCCCTGTTGTTTAAAAAGCTGCCTGTACAACTAGGATGTGACCCCCTTGAACACAGGACCACCCTGCCCTCCTCTTTACCCCTTGGATGTGGCATGTGGCAGGGCCCCTCAAACCTTTGGCAAATGAAGGAATTAACTAGACATTCTGGCTGAACTTCAGAGAATAAATTTGATGCAATTTGTGTTTTGTGTAAAATAAAACTTATAATTCTCTATTTTTGCCATTTTCTCTTAAGATTACCTTATAATCACCAACATTCTGTTTTGTTTTTTAAGGAGCTTCTTTTTGGCTTTAGGGCTAGCAGATTATAAAGGAATCAAAAAGTTGTTTGAAGTATAAGAAAATCCGAGACAAATAGGTTTGAAGAAGTGTAGTTAAAGGAACCAAGAGGATATGCACAGCAGAGCAGTTGGTATAAGCTCCCCAGCTTCCTGATAACAGGACATCCACATTGACCAATGGGATTATCTAGTATCAGTCAAGACAGGGTAGACTGTTCTGTGGCAGCAATCCCCAAATCTAAGTGGATTAAAAGCAAACATTTGTTGCTTTACTAATGTTACATGATCACTGTGGGTGGGTAGAGTGATCTATTCATCTTGGTCACTCAAGAAGCCAGACTAATAGAGACTCCAGCTCAACACATGCTCTCATGATCACTCAGGCAGGGGACGGACATCCTGTGGTCCACGCACTGGCTGTCTGGAAGTGACGCACACCATTTCTCCCATGATATTAGCCAACACAGGTATACTCAGGCCTAATTCCTACGGGGCAAAGAAGAGCAGATCTTCCACGTGTCAGAAAAGAGAAACGTTGAAATATTTGTGAACGAACAAGTGACTACCACAATTAGTGATTTTGCAAAAGGACTTCCAGTTTTCAAAATGCACTATCATCGTCTACGTTATAATGACCTTCCCCAGGGAATTTAAAATAGAATTTAACATTAATCCGTTGGATTCGGGCACTTCTCCCCAGTTGTTTCATAAAGCAAGATTCCTTTGTTTCCAACTGCAACAAGTAAACAATAAATGAAGAGGGGGACTGGAGTCTGCCTCTTTTCAAGGTGCCTCATAGGCCATGGCGGTATAGTGTGAAAAAGAGTATGTTTTGTGGGAAGTTGGGTGCTGTGGAGGCACAGATTGTGGACACCAAACTCGGCAGGGGGCAACTGAGAAGCAGGAGTGAAACCGAGGAAGAAATGTGCCTGAGCAGAATCTTCAAGGACCCGTTGGTGTTTGCTCAATGGACAAGGGTGGGGAAGAGAAGCAGTTCCAGAGGAAAGACAGCTGGAGGAGGTTCTTAGGGTCATAATCCTCTGGTCAGGATGGGGCGGCTGTCCTAGAAATAAATTATTTGTACATTATTTACACACATGTGACCTTGAATAAATGCCATCCTCTCTCTGATCTCGGTCCCCCCTTTATAAAATGAAGAGGCTAGAATCAAAATCCCATTAAAAAAACATAGAACTCAACAATCTGATTCTAAAATTCTTCTACAGAGTAAATTAGTAAGAATAAGAGTATTTTGAATAAGAAATATAATAAGATCAACTTCCCTATCAAAAATAAAATCATGTTTTAGAGATATGGGATTTAATTTTTTCTCAAAACCTGGCATTGTCCAAAGACTAGACAAATCAATGAAAAGAACAGGGAAGAGAGACCAGAATCCAATCTGAATTCATGATAAGAGTTTCATTTCGGATCAGTCAGAAAAGGAGTAATAACTCAAGAAATGGTACTAAGGCAATTGAATAATCATTGAAAAAGTTCCCTCTAATTCATACCATACATAAAAATAATACCCAGATGTATTAAAGATATGTTTTAAAAACAAAATTTGGAAAGTATTATAATAAATGTAGAGGAATAGTTTTATTACCTTAGGTTGGGAAAGTTGTCCTATCAAAGATTCAAAGCTTTTGACACCATAAAGAAAAGACTGACATATTTGATTATAAAACATTTTTTAAGTTCTTTTTTGTGAGAGACAACACAACAAATTAAAAAGTGAAGAATAAGAAAAAAATTGCAATATATGTAGCAAATGATCAATAATCAGAATATACAAAATACTTTTTACAATCAATTATTAAAAATTTTCATAGAAAAATAGGCATAGAACATAGAAGGACAATTAATACAAGACAAAAAAGGCTAATAAACATATGAAAGAGTTCTCAGTCTCACAAAATATCAAGGGATGCACATTGAACTAAAAAAGTACAATTTATAACAAATTATTTTAAAAAGTATAGCTAATTAAATCCAATGTTGGTTAAGTTGCTTAAAAATGGATATTCTCATCAAGTGACAGAAAATTCAAACTAGTCAGGAACGTGGGCTGTGAAACCAGACTGCCTGGGACTATATCCTGCTCTGTGTGACATTAGGCAAGTTACTTAACCTCTCTGTGCCCTATTTTCCTCATCTATATCAGTGTCTACGTTATAGAGTTCTGTGAAATTATAATAATCCATGGACAATGCTGAGAGCAGCACCTGGCACGTAGTGAGTGCTCAATGATGATTAGCTTTTATTTTTCCACTGTCGGTGAGATTAAAATTAAAAATTAGAAATGCAGACGCAATTTCATTTATAGGCATCTGTCCTGGCAAAATAATTACCCATGAGCATAAATTGCTTTTTACAAGAATATTCATTTCAGTATTTTAATGGTAAAATTTTTGAAAACAACTTAGGTGTTAATTAAAAGGATAGGAGTCACAAGAATTATGGCTTCCCTTCCTTTATAAAATTTTATTCAACTGTTTACAAAGAATCAGCTAGATTCCTATTTACTGAGATGGAAGGATTACTAAATACATATTATTATGTGAAAAGCAAAGTAAGTCAGAGAACAATTTGAATAGGACAATCTCTGGAAATCACTTAAAAGTATAATATTTGTAAATACATTGACAATTTTCTGTAAGGAGTCACACCAGACCATTAGTAGTTACTTTTAGGGAATGGAGTGGGTTGAAAGATGGTGGAGGCAGATTTTAGATTTTCACTTCAATAGTATTTTTATTTCTCTGTAACAACTACATATTTCTTTACGCACTTCAAAAACAGTATTTTTAAATTAAATGATGGGTTGAGCTATATATGCCCCAACTAGACAACTTTCTAACTCAAATATTCTGATTCTTTAATTTTACCCTCCAGGCAATGGGGAGTCATGGATGCTTTTTGAGGAGGAGATTGGCCTGGTGAGAGCTGCAGGAATTCTTGCATAAACAACTGCTTGCCTTGTTCTGTCTGATTTTCCTCACTGAATCTTCCCAGTGTCCATATGTTCCTTCTTTCCTCACTAGCAGTTAGCGGTTTTCCTTTAATTTTAGCCAAGCGCTCAACTTTCGAGTTTATTTCTCCCTTAAGGTCTTTACTGTTTTCCTCTTTTCAGGGAAAAATTGGTTTCTGAAACCATTTCTTCTCTGCAGCTTGTTGTGCCTCCAGAGAGTTCTCTTAGAGTTAACAAGCCTAATTTCCTACTCCCCAGGGTGGTGAGGCGTGGAGGGAAACTCTGTGCTGAGAACTAGGAGGCTTCAGGCCCTGGCTGGGCCCTGATCTGGGATTCACCCTCTCTGAACTCCAGTTTCCATGTTAACAATATGGAGATGTCAAAGCAGAGACCCTCTAAGACTCCATCCAGTTGGGCTCATCTGAGATCCCAAAGCAATGATGGGACTTAGAGCTCAACTGATCAAGAGAAAGAACTGTGATCTGCTGCCTCCATACCTTCTCACCTCTCATCCCCTCTGCCTGGAATGTAGTTCTCATCTTTCACCTAGCCAGCTCCTATTCATGCATTCATCTAGTCATTCAACAAATCCTGAGCACCTACTAAGTTCCAGGCACCACTGTAAGCATTGAGAATACAACAATGCACAAGACGAACATGGCCTCCAAGTAGCTTGCAGTGTAGCAGAGGAGAGAGGCATCACTTAAATAACCACAGAAATAAATGTGTAGTTATGACACTTATTTGGTGCAATGAAGGAACATAAATCGTGCTATGAGGGAGAATTAACAGTGAACTCCTCTAGACTGGGGATCAGGAATTGTCCCTTAGAGGAGGCATCATTGGGGGAAATGTGTTCCAGGCAAAGGTGGGAAAGAGCTGCCATGTCTGAGGAAGAGGAAGAAGGCCACTGTGTTGGAGCACAATGCACAAAGGGATGATCGTGCAAATGAGCCTGGGGAGATGGGGAGGTGAGGAGGGGGCAGGTCATGAAGGGCTCTGGGGGATGTGGTTCTGAGTCTGGGTTTTCTTTTAAGTGCAATGGGATTTTAATCAAGGAAGTGACTTGTTCTGGTTCACATGTTTAAAACATCACTTAGTCTTCTGTGTGGTGGATGAACTACGGGTTCCAACTGTGGGAGTGGGGAAATTATTTATGACACTGTTGCTGTTGTCCCAGGAGAGGAAATGATGGCTAGGTCTAAATCATGGTGGAAATGGGTGGATTTAAGAGAAAATGAAGATTTATCTTGAGTCAAGTTTTCAGAAAGCCTTTCAAAAAAAATGCCCCCTGTTAATATTTATATACAAACATACACATACATATACACATACTTACACATACATCTGCTCACTTCCCTCTGTTCCAGACAATTGATGCCTTATGGAGCATGGGGCCCCTGTTGCCAGACTGTCTGCTTTTTTCAAAATAACCCATATTGTGTAAGCCAAAAATACCATATTTAGAGCTGGACTCAGTCCACGGGCCACTAGTTTGTAATCCTTAACCTAGATAAGCTGCAAACAGGCAAAGATCAGATTTGTCTGTTCTGACATATCCAGCCACCTGGTGCTATTCCTGGCACATAATTGATGGACAATATATGCTTATGAGATGAATGGGTGGATGGAAGGGTCAGTGCCAGCAATGGTTGGAAATAGTTGGGTGCAAGGAAGGTGAATATATAGAGTCCACTGGAGAGGCAAACAAGGGAGACCAAGGAGGCTGCTAACCATCCTACAATGCACAGGACAGCCCCCACAGCAAAGAATGATCTGATACAAAATGTCACTAGCATTGAGGTTAAGAAACCCCACCCTAGAGGGAGACATTGCAAAATGGCATAACAAAGGGTGTTGATATATAGTTATAACTCAGGAAGAGAGTGAAGAGTTAGGAACAATAATCTGATCTGCCACACCCCCGGCCACTCTCCTCTCATCAGCTACAGCAAAATTTGCATTTATCTCTTCTCTCCTCTGCTTAAAAATCTTTAGTGGCTCCCCATGACCTCCAAGCTCAAACTTCTTAGTGAGACTTGTAGGTCCCATCATGAGCTTGTCTACTTCACCAACCTCGCTTCTTGTCTCTTTCTTCTCTGATGTTATACTCTGGCCACACACACAAAAAAACCATTTCTTGATTTAAAAAAAGACAGCTCAGATCTTCACATGGGCTATTTTCAATTTCTGATGTCCTTCCTCTTCTTTGCCTATATCCTTCTTGTCCTTTAAAATTAGGGATCTCCTCCCCTCTGAAGCCCTTCGTGCCTCCTCCAGGCAGGTTTGCTTTCCCTTCTTACAGTCGTGGTGCATCCTGTAGTTAGTTCATTTCTCACGCTGGACTACAATGCTCTTTTTCCTTCACCATCTCCCAGGCCAAACCATGAGCTCCAGGGAGAGCAGAGTCTTGCCTCCTGTATCTCCACAGCAGTGGGCACAAGTAAGTGCTCAAAGAACATGAAATGTGAGACTTGTACAACCCAATACAAAGGGCTGTGAGAGCACAGAGGAGAGAAGGTACCCACTGCATGCTCCCTGTATTGGTAAATTCCTTAAGGATGTGGAATTTATCCATGGTAGGTGCCAAGCACAGTGCTCTGCCCAGATTGTTGTTCTCAAAATATTAAATGAAGACCTTCAGATATGAGTTGTTTCTATCAGTCATTTACACCTTAGTATGAAGCCCACCCATCATTGCCTGCATCTCA
This sequence comes from Tapirus indicus, assembly GCA_031878705.1. Classification (NCBI taxonomy): domain Eukaryota; kingdom Metazoa; phylum Chordata; class Mammalia; order Perissodactyla; family Tapiridae; genus Tapirus; species Tapirus indicus. Next base: position 8,374,514 of record CM062935.1, on the reverse strand, counting down.
GGCATGTTGGCATCTTAAATTTCTCTCCTTGTGGAATTAGAGCTTGTTCAAGGTCAAGCATCAATAAGTAGGAGAGAGGAGAGGGTGGGGGAAAGGCTAAAGGGGAGTCAGCTTTTCTGAAAAGACCAGTTTAGTCCCTGGGTCCATGCCTCAGGCTGGCCTCGCTTCCCAACTCAGAGGTTCTTTGCCTGTACATTCTGCCCCTCCTCTGATCCTCCAGGAGACCAAGGATCTCAGCGAAGCAGTCTCCTCACACTGATTCTCCATCCTAGGCCTGCCAGAGGCAGTTTATTTAGTTGTTTATGTGCTGAGACACACAGCCCTTATTTGAAAGGAAGTGTGAACAAACAGACCGGAGGCAATTTCTTTTCTCCCACTGCCTCCCCCCACCCCCTGCCCCCAACGACTGCCACTCCTTCCTCCCACCCTCCCTCCGCGAGCTTTAGCGCTAAGAACACCAAGTGGAGATCACACTTCTGAGGTTGAGTCCTGGTTTCACTGCCGGCTAGCTCTCCGACATTCTGCTTTGGCTTCTTCATCTGTGAAAATGGGCGAAACCCCTATTATCTCCTCCACTATGCAGTCAGTTCAGGTAAATGTATCCATTCAAATAGTGAATTCAGTTAATGCATCACAACTTTGAAGACCGCAGGCATTGCAGCTACTGAAATATCTAAGACAAAGTTTGTGGAAAGTGTGAAATGAAACAATGTAGAATAGTGATAAAGGTGTGGAGTTTTGTTTCAGAAGACATTGTGTCAATGTTCTGGACCTACACCTTCCTGATTCAAGGGGCTGGGTTAGTTTCCTGGAGAGTGCTGTGGTGCAGGGATGGCATGCATGCTTCTGCTTCCCTCCAACCCCATGGCAGACATCACTAATCAAACCCAGATGCCATCTCCGTATTCTCCTCAACACAGGGCACCTGGCAGCCACTGACAATCAGCAGGAAGCTGAAACCTATTATGGGGGAAAATGTGGAAATATGGAATTATGTGCCATTGTAGGGAGAAAAAGCGTGGCTTAGAGTCAAGCTGATGTGGTTTGAATCCTGGTTTCGTGTGTAACATTAGGCAAGTTCAACACTCTTCTTAAATCCCAGTGTCCCTCCACATCTGTATAAAGAACATATTTTCACCTATCTCACAGATTTCCTGTAATAACTACCATTAAGTATTATAAAAGCTATTACATGCACATAGGAGGTCCTTAATAAATACTGATTTTCTACCCCTTCTCTTCCAGTTCTAAACAGACCTTCCCTCTGATCCTCAGTTTTTATCTTTTATAAAATATTATTATTAAAGCCATTCTCACAAGGTTATTTTCGGGATTCAAAGTGCTGCCCCTAGATCACATTGAGGCAGATCTAAAGTCAGGACTCTCTTGTCCTGACTCCCCCCCTCATAGCTGTCCTCCCCCCACAGCTAAACCAATTGGCTCCCAGCTGAAGGTCCACCCTGCCTCAGTTTCCCTTCCATCCTCTGGCCAGTTTTGAGAATCAGTCAGTGTTAGTTGGGAAAGGGGCATTATCTTCAAGCAAACAAAAGTGACAGATTTTCGTCCTAAGTGTGTGTCTGTGTTGAGTGAGTGGTGGGAGTGGAGGCCAGACCCCAGATGCTCCTTAGAACTCCTGGGGGTCTGTTCTTCCCTCAGACCCCTCTGGTCCTTTGGTACATTAAGGAATAAATGTCTCCACTGCATGTCCTTTGGGAGGGAAGACAGCAGAAGAGGCAAGCAGTGCCCAGCCTTTTCACACTCCAGTTATTTCTTCCACCCCAGTGGATCCCACTAGGGCCTGATCAAGGTGAATTAGGAGAGGCTCTTAGGGAGCAAAATTTAAGGCATCCCTCACTCTTGGGTCTGTGCAAGGGCCCATCATGTATGTGAGAGTGAGGGCCTCCTTAAATGGAGCACACTCAGCTGTGCACTTGCCACATCCTAGTCCTGGTCCTGGCAAGTAGGGAAGGAATTTAGTAAATGTATTATCTGCCTGAGGGGAACATTTGAGGGTGTCAGCTTTGGAGTTAGGCCTTCTGTATTCAAATTCCAATACCATCATAATTTCACAACCATGAGTTGTGAAATTTTGCATAACTTAACTATAATTTTTTTCCTCATCTGTAAATTGGAGATAGTAATAGTACTGCCCTCATAGTGGTACTGTGAGATTAAATTAGGGGCTGCATTAATGATAACCAAGGAAGCATTAGTAAGAATAAAAGCACAATTTTTATTAGCTAGTGCAATATTGAAAGTAATAGGGATTCTAGGAGAAGAGAAAGGGATCCAATTCCTACTATGTGCAGGTACTATGCTAGGTGCTTTATATATGATTTCCCATTGTAAACCTCAAAACTATGCTCTATAGCACTCTGATCCTGTGGAAATAAAGAAACCTTAAATTGGAGTTGGAAGGACCTGTAGGCAGAGCTTCACGCTCTATCATACATTGTCAATTACACCAAACAGGAAGAGAGGGATGCTAAAGGAAGTAAAACTACTTCACTACTGAAGGAAGATTTCTCTCTCCACCTGGCAACAACCCAGCCAATGAGAAGCACTGCAGCTCAACCAATGAGAAGCATTGCTGCCCTGAACTGTTCCTTTCCTCCAACAGACTTTCCTTTAGAACAGTCCCTCCCTACTCCCCCTTTTTCCCTAGAAAAGCAGCTCCCCTCTTTTGTTTGCTGGATTTGCCTATGGTTTGCCATAGCACACACATCTCAAATTGCCATTCTTTTGGCTATTCCTGAGCAAACTCATCTTGAAGTAAAATAACAGGCAAATTTGCTTTTTAAGTTGACAATACTCACTTTACATGTTAAGAACTTAAAGCCGCAGAGGAAGAGAAACTTGCACCAGGATACACAGTTGGCATGAAGAGATTACACTATTTGAACTCATGTCCCTGAATGACAAATCCTTTGCTCTTTCCTTCCACCCTGAAGACATCTCTGACTTAAAATCCGTGGACTAGATGTGTGGTTCCTTCAGCTGCCTGTTCATTAGAATCACCCATGTGGCTTCTTAAACATACACTTGTCAAAGCTTCACTATTTTATTAGAGTCAGCTGGGAATCTGTATTTTTAACAAGCAGCCCTGGGATTGGCATGAGCTGCCAGGTATTGGCTCCATGGGAGGCTGGGTGACCTCAAAGGTCCCTTCCATTTCCAATTTTCTAAGTATAGCCTCATGAGAAAGTGAGTGTGAAAGTGATTATCAAATTGCAAGAATAAAGTGCCTTGCAAAGAAAAGGATGACGCTTTCTAAGGGACATATAATTAAAGCCCAATAGATTAAAATTCCTTTAAGAAATGAGTAATACAAAGATTAAGGCACATCTGATACGGCTTCTTGAAAGGATGCTCAAAGATTTATAGGCAGGGGATAAATCAGCTCTGATGGGAGAGAAGAAAATCTGTCTTATCGCTCACATCTTGCAGTGGAAAGTAAAATGTGCAGGAAAGGAGAGTTGGCGATCATCAAGCAATCATCAGAGGGCTTTTGCAAATATATTCCCTTCAAGTGAGCGGGGAAGGTTGGTTGTCAGTCAGGAGTTGGGTGACTTGGCATGTCAAACCCCTTTCTTGGGCTGGTTTTTTATCACACACAGAAAATGAGCAAAGGAACTTGGAGTAATTAGGAGGTAATGAAGTTGTCAGAATAAGCTATTGACCAAAGAGCAGACAAGGGAACAGATGAAAAATTTAAGTGTTTCTAATTTTGCCGATCTGGAAGCTGCGCATCCTTTGTCCATATGGGAATTATCCTCAGTGCCTAATGAATGAGTTCTTCTGAGCAAAGTGGGAGCATCTCAAAAGACAAAGGAAGAAGGAATTGGAATCAAAGTCCAAAATGGTCATAGTGATAGCAATAGAAATGATAATTAATCCCTTACATTTTTATTCGGCTTTGCAAAGCACTTGAACATATATTACCTCGTTCAATTTGCACAGGAACCTAAGAGGGAGGAAGAACCATCCATAGACTTTAAATATGGAAACTCAAGGTCGGAGAAAGTGATGCTTTGCCTAAGGTTCACACAGCTTACTCTTCCTAGTGCAGAGCTGAGACTTGAATTCTGGTCCTTCCAGCCCAAAGCAAGTGTTCTTTCCATTACAAATGAACCTGGGGACACTGAGGGTAATTGGAGTGTAGAAACTGATAGGCTAGTTAAACTCGAGCTGTATCACTAACATGGCCAGACCCTGTTTTCTGTCTTCTCACATCCTTCCTGTCCTGCTTCCCTGGTCCCTTCTTCCCTCTCTTCATTGTCCAAGAGTTTCAACTGAGGAGAGTTCTCTCTCTGAGAAGAACCTGGGCCTCCTCTGTTGGTGCTGCTAGTGGGGAAAAAGAGACCAAGAGAATAATCACTTACTCAGTACAGATCCTGTGCTTTTCCCACAGGATGTCATTCAGTCTCACAATGGCTCTGCAAGGTAGGTATGATTATCCCCTCTGTTATGAATATGCAAACTAGGACCCTGAAAGGCTAGACAGCAGCTAAGATGTATGGCCCCACCCCGTCTCTCCAATACCCAAATCCATGTTCTTTTCACTATAATTTCCACTTGCCAGACTATCTTAGTTGGAGGACAACAGGCCACAAAGATTGTCATTCAGCCTGGAAAGCAAAGGCTGGAGGGAATATGATTCAGGCTGCAGGTCTGCAAAGAGCCTTCTTGTCACCGATACTTTGTCCAGGCTCTCAGCCTGTCCTTTAAATGTGACTTTCCAGACATCTGTACTCAAGTCTCTGGTCTGCCTGATCCATAGTCCTCTTCACTAATCTCTTCTATGTTGGTATGGACTGAATTGTGTCCCCCCAAAATTCATAGCTCTAATCCAAGTGTGTTGTAATCCCATTCGGAGATGGGGTCTCTGGGAGGTAATTAGGTTAGATGAGGGCAGGAGGGTGGGGTTGGGCCCTCATGACAGATTACTCTCCTTGTAAGAAGAGACATGAAAGCTCTCTCTCTCTCCCCTTGTGTGCATACAAAGAAGGGATCGTGTGAGGACCCAGCGAGATGGCAGCTGCCTACCAGCCAGGAAGAGAGCTTGCACAAAGAGATATTGTATATTGAAACTGAATTGATACTATACACACTTATTGAAATGGCTCAAAATAAAGATAATATCAAGTGTTAGCACAGATGCAGCATAACTGGAAATTTTATACTTGAGGGAATTTATACTTGTGGAAATTTTATACAAGTGGAAATTCTTGCTTGTGGGATGCAAAAAATCACAGCCATTTTGGAAAACAGTGTGGCAATTTCTTATAAACATAACTTACCATATGACTCAGCAATCCTACTCCTAGATATTCACCCAAGAAAAATAAAGACTTATGTTCACATAAAAACTGTATGCAAATATTTATGGCAGTTTATTCATAATTACCAAAATCTAGAAATAACTCAAATATCCTTCAACTGGTGAATGAATAAAAAAACTGTGGTACATCTAATCAATGGAATAATACATAGGAATAAAAAGGAATGAGCTCCCTAACCCACTGGGCAGGCATGAGGCTCAGTGTAGACCACACACGTGGAAGCACTTTGTGAACATGGTAGCATGTACAGCTGTTGTCTATTATTTTCAGTTTGATGAACATTCTGAACTACACAAAGATGTGAAACGGTCAGAGTCTGAGAGTGGGAAAGGGTGGTCCTCCAAGGAGAATGTGGGTATTATTCCCTGAAGAAGGGAGAAAGACGATGAGGCAGACAAACCACAAATATCCAGTCCCAAGAGCATGTGGGAACTGAGAGAACGGAAGGCAGGGTCCGGTCCTGACAGAGGGCAAACCCTATCCTGAGGCCAGGCAGGAGCCAGTGGCCACAGGCTTAGACTTTTGAAAGATCACTTAGACACCAGAAGGAGGAGGATTTCAGGGGAGTCGGGGTGGGGATGAAGAAGAACTCTAAGAATCAGAGGCTTTTGTGATCATCCTCACAAGTTAAGAGGAAAGCCTGAACTAAGGTGACATCCAGGAGTTGGGAAGGACACAATGGATTTAAATCCTTAGGAGTAGAGTATAAGGGACTTGTGCAGAATATAATCAGTTATGGTGAATGGGGGCGTGGGCCCAAGTCTGCATGCTTGGAGCCCCTGGGCTCTGCAGGTTCCGGTTGCTCATCAAGATCCCAGAGAAGCGCTGTGCTTCTCCAGCACTGGGCCTGCTGAGCTGCAATGCTGAGGTAACTTGATCTACCTGCTCAGAGATGAGGTCATGGTCATGTTGAATTCTGGGCAGCACGGTCAGGGCAAAAGTCCCAGGGCTGCTGGTCAGCTTCTCTGAAAGGTCCAGAGGACTGTGGTCACCCAGGCCCAGGTAAATGCCAGCAGTTTTGGTGTTAACAGAGATCAGTCAAACAGCCCGTTTCTGTCACAAGAAAAGGTAAAACAAAAGCAATTAGTTTCACGTGGTGCAAATGTCACCCCGGACCTTGCAAATCTCCTTCAAACTCTCTGCAAATTATGAAGTTCAACTTGGAAAAATAGAGGAAACAACAAATATATAATCCATTTTCATTTTATTTTGAAACAAAGGAAATGTTGTTAGGATTAATAAACGTATACCATAACCACACACGAGTGATGCCAAAGTTTGGATTCAGGGAACAATCTAATTTTAAGTGCTTTCAATTCAACAAACATTCGCTGAGTTCTTACTGTATACCGGATACAACATAAGGTACCTGGCATATCTTATTTTGAACCCTAACAACAACTTCACAACCGGCTGTAATTCTTCTCAAATTACTGTTGAGGAAATAGAAGCCCAGAGAAGGCCAGTGACTCATTCAAGGTCAAAGAGGAGTGAAATGCACGTCCACCTCAGCCAGAGGGATCTTAGGAAAGTCAGTGTAACAATGGATGGTAAAGCTTTTTGGGAACTGCAAAGATTCGTATAAATGTAGTTGGCTATTCTTTCTACTTTTATGGAATCACTTGCCAACACAGAGCACTTTAACACGCATATCCCTGTGCAGGGATCAGTGACTGTATGGTGACAGGGAAACACAATGAGATGCTGCTTTGTCCCTTCAGCCCCTTGAACCCTGAGCTCACCCCTTTGGGATTCTGAAGGCAAAATGGAGTAATTCGTTGGTGGAGAAGCTGATTTGTTCTCACTAGTGCTGTTCAGTCAGAGGATGGTTGAGGCTTAGCATCTGGAAGACACAAGGAAAGGAAGAAGGCATGAAATCAGAGTCGCCATAGAGCCTGAGTCCCCCTACGCAGCGTGCCACAGCCCCGATTAACCTCCAAACACTCCTGCTTACTAAAGCCTAAGCCCTCACTTTGACCATCAAGCTCTTGCGTGGTCTGGCTGACGTCCTCCTGAACACATCTTTTGCACACTCAGCTCTGTCACTCGCCCTCCTTTCTCTCTCATGGACACACCGCGTTCCTTGCCTTCTGATGATCTTTGCATTTTGCATCCTTTTGCCTGCAATGTGGCTCCTCTGAATCTCCACCTGGCTCTTCCTTCTGCTCACTGAGGTCTCACTGGCCTCCCCAGCCTCCCCTGTCTAATAACATGAGGCCCCAGCCTCACCCACCTCTAATCCTTAGCTCTGTTTCATTTTGCTCATAGCACTAACTGAAACTTTCCTGTATATTTATTTGTGTCCTTGTTTATTGTCCCTCCCTCATTCCTATCCCCTTGGGTTCACATCCAAATTTAAAAGTCATGGGGAACAGAGTCCTCAGTGTCCAGGGCCTCCATACCCAGAGCAGTGCCTGCCACACATAAGACACCTGATACTTCTCCAAAAACTCTGCTCTCCTTTATCACAAGAAAAAGATCTCAGTAAAGTATCGCTATCTTTAAAAGCAAGGCAAGAGGAGGGACTAGAAATATTTTCACTGCAATAGAAACCTGACATCCAACAACCACAGAATTCTAGAACCATGCCTCATGGAATCCTAAGATTTGGAGTTCTCAAATGTCATCAGTTCCACTCCTACACCTCTGACAAGGATCAGAAAGAGCCGAGCTCCTGTGGATCTCATGGGCTTCATCCAGCCTCAGCAGGATCCCTCCAAGACATCCACTCTCCCTCCAACTCAGCATCCACAGGCCAGTGCTACCTGCAACCTAACTGAGTGTGGATGGCGACTCTCAGGCCCGGGAAAAGCTGTGAGAGGAGCTACCTGGTTAGAGGAGAGCACGTAGGGAGCAAAGATGAGTACCTAGACGACCACCCTAGTAGGACTCAGCACTTAAGGGAAGTGAGGACATATGAGAAAGGGGAGGGCTCAGAGAGGCAGGAGGAAAACCAGGAGGATGCAAGGTGGTGCATGTCCCCTGTTCCTGGAGCGTAGTGGTAGCTCTACCTGAACCTCCTGCTCTGAGAATGGAGGGCTCATGCCAACAAAGGGAAACCAGGGAAAGAAATGGGGAAGCAAGCAAGAAATGCCTAATAGAAGGGTTTTTCTAAATTCCTTTGTAGTCCCAAAGCCCTTCCTTCAAATGCTCCTTGAACTCCACTCCTCTGGCCTTTTCCTACACCTTCCACAGCCTCTCACACCCACAGTCAGACCCTAGACCTTTACTTGCCTGTTATCTTCATTTGTGTGTTCCAGCCTCTGACCACCTTACAGCTCATTGCCACTAGTACGCAACTACATCAGCCCTTCAGCAGAAGGAACTCCACTCCACGTGAACTCATTTCGCACCTCACTGATTTCCTCCTGCCCCTCCTTTCCCAGCCGAAATCCCACAGATGATCATTATAATTCCTCTTGCACGCATTTTAGATTTCCTTGTCTTGCTCTCTCTCACTTCGCTGTATTCACTTGGAAAAGGCACAACTCTGGTAAAATACAGCTGCCCTTATACCCACCACCTGCACCTAATAGGGTCTGGCTGGAGACAAACCCACAGGCACACTGACTGGTCTCATTGAAATCCATGACCAGGGACCTCAGATGGCCCTTTGCTGCTGCAAGGCAACTTCAGGAAGCTTCCCCAGTCTTTTCATTCCTCCCTCTCCTAGATCACCACGTCACATCTACTTCTCCTCATGCTCCCAGCACCTCTTCTGTCCCTGCTCTCAGTGGATGACCATAATCTCTACTTCACTGAGCATCCTGAGGTTAGAAAGAACTTCTGCAGACCACTCCCTCCCCCAACTGTCACTTCAGCCCCATCTACCCACACAGCAGCAGTTATACCCCTCACTCTGCCTCCCCCAGGCCTGATCCTCGTCCCATTGGCCTCCACATTCTCTTCTTGTTTCCCAGGCTCCCCACTTGGCTGGCTTCCACATAAATCTGGCCAAAGGGAGGCACAAGCAGGGGGTCAAAGGGCAGGGGGAGGGAGAAGCCAGGTAGATCTACCTCTTCCCCTTGGCCTGGATGGGGTCTCTCTAGTGGCTGCCTCTCCTCTGTGCTCCCGATCCTGATGCTCAGGCCTTTGGTGGCTCTAACATCTGCTGGTTCACCCCAGTCCAGCCCTCTGGCATCTCTGCTCTGGGTTGGTCCCTCTGTTTGAAGGCAGCAATGGCTTCCTGCTGCTGCTCATCTCTGGGTTACCTCAGAGTCGCATCTTCTCACCTTTTCTGTCATCTCTGTAACTAATTCCCTGCATCAAATTCCTAGTGTTGTAAATATGTAAAGTGGTCCTTGTTTTCTTGGTTAAACCCTGAATGATTCAGAAGGGAGGTTTATGTTCTACCCTCTGGCATAAGCATCTTACTAGGGTATCTGATTAAGTTGATCATAATCGGAAGTCATTCTTGAGGATCATTCTGATTTTTGAATCAGCTAAAGAGATGAGGGGTTGTGCTGTATATGAACAGCCCTGCACCCCCATCCTTTCAAGTCATTGATGGTGACATCAATCTCTGTAATTCTCCCAGGGTTGAGGTATATGCTTTGAACAAATGACAAATAACTGGTGCTATTTCTCCCATTATCAGAACACACAGGTCTGAGAGGCAAGGGATGGAATTGGGAGTGGGCGCTCTCATTATTATATTGTATGACCCACTCCTAGGGTCCTGCCCCCTCAACCTCTGGCTCTGTTGGCCTAGAGGTCTTAATGCCCAGGGAGGGATGTCTTCCGGGGAACATACCGTTCTGATTAAACTGGAAGTTCAGACTTCCAACTGGCTATTTGGGGCTCCTCTTGCCACTAAACCAGCAGGCTGAGAAGGGGGTCACTCTACTGGATGGGTGGTTGATCCTGATTGGGTGTTTGTTACAAAATGGGGCAGGGAGAACTATGGCTTGTACCCAGGGGATTCATTGGGATGCCTCTTTGAACTTCCATATCCAGTAGTAGATATCATTAATAACCCAGTGAAGGAAGGCTTGCTAAAGATGCAGACCACCAGGGATGAAAGTTTGGGTCTACCACTCCCAGAAAATAACCAGCTAAGATATTAATTGAAGGTAAAGGGAACATGGAATGGAGTTGAAGAAGGAAATTAGAAATATCAACCACATCCTTGTGACCAATTGCAGAAATATGAACCTAAGTAGCTATGCAGATCTTTTTTAGGTAGATAATGAGCAATGGCTACTTTTTCCCCTCTCTTTTCCATACTATTTTGTAGGAAGACAGTGGCTGATGCTTAACTTTACAACTTAGTTCCTAAGTCCCCAGACCAGGAGAAGCCATGTCCAGACCTGGTGGTCTCGAGTGGGACATGGTGACTGATGGAACTTTGTGTCTCTCCTTGTTAGGGAGAAGATGAGAATGTTTTCTTTTTAATTAAAGATTATACTTCTGCCTAATGTGGGGGGAAAATGCTATCATATGATAGTTAAACACAGATAAAAAAGTGAGAAGGGACACTGAGTAGCAAAAGGGATAGATTGTTCTGATCTGAAACCTGTTTGACCTCAAATCCCTTCATTTCCCTTTCCTGGATGTGGTACATGTGACTTTGGTGGTTCCCTAGAGAATCGTACCTACCCCTTGCTTTGTCCCCTCCCTTTGAATTTAACCAATAGAATGTAGTGGATGTGATATGGTGCAAATTTTAGGGATAAGTCTTAAAAAGGCCTGGCATTTCTGTTTCACCACTTGGAATCCAGCTCGCATGAAAGAAGTCTGTCTACTCTGAGACCACCACACTATGAGAAAGTCCAAACTAGCCACTTGGAGAGGCCTCAGGGAGGAAAATCAACCACCCAGGAGAATCAAGGCCCCTGGGCAGACAGTGTTAGCTGAGGTTTCAGCCAACATCCAGGACCAATCTGCCAGCCAGACGAGTGAGCCATCTCAGAAATGAATCCTCCAGCCCCTTGAGCTGTCTTAGCTGAGCCCTGTTAGAGCAACAACAAGCTGTGCTGGTCGAGTTCTGCCCGAATTATAGAAAACCGAGCAAACAAAATGGTTGTGTTTTAAGCCATGGAATTGTGGGGTAATTCGTTATCCAGCAAGAGATCCCTGGGATACCCTGTTATGCACTGATCCTAGGAGGGCTTATCCCTGCAGGCGATATTTTCCAGGCAGAGTTTGGCCAACGGAAGCCATCGGCAGGACATTGAAGGGCAGAGGGAAGGAAGAAGCCTTGAGTGGGTCCTCTGGCAGAAGCTGCATCTTCTTTGTGGTTCTAGCTCTTTCAAGAAGGATATTCTGTGCTTCCAGTTTTGCAGATGACCCCAGGCCCTGTGCTCTGTTGTGCTGCCTCTCCCCCTTTTCCCTCCCACCCAGGGTTGGGAGTGGTTTCCTGTTGTTGCTGGTCATGGTCCCTGTTTTTCCCAGTCCTCCCACATTAAATTCCCTCTGTGGAAAATAAATATGTAATTTCTGTTTTCTTGGTTAGATTCTGACAGCTACATCAAGGGTTACAAAAAGTAAACCATCCCTGTTCTACATGCTTATTCTTTTGCTATGCTCTTGAGCCCCCATCAGAATACAAACAGGCCCTTATTCCCGACCACTGCCCCTTCTGACCTGTCTGATACGTCTCCAGCACTCTCTCTTCACCTTTCTGCTTTGCCTCGGGGGCCTTTCCATGGGCTGTTTTCTCTGCCTGGATGCTCTTCCCTCTGATGTGTGCAGGGCTCATTCTCTCAACCCCCTTCAATCCTCAGGTATCATCTGAGACTTAGTTATCATCTCTTTTCCCATAGAGCTTATCATCTTTGAACATACTATATAATTTTCTTATCGTGTTTATTATCCATTGTCTCCTTCTTCTACATCAGGTTCCATGAAGTCAGAGTCATGCTTGTTTCTGGTCACTAATTTACCACAAGTACCTCGAACAGGGCTGGCACAGGGTGGGTGTTCAGCAAACACTTGCTGAATAAATAGATGAATATCTTATGCAGAATCTTGATATCCAAAGCAAAGAAAAGCTGAACTTCTCTGGCTGAAGCAGAAGAAAGGGGCTAAGACCCCAGGCTGCTCATGGCCCACCCCTCTCTCTGCAATATTCTCTTTGGGATCTAATGAACACAGTTTAAGACCCATGCTGCAGGGGACCCTCAGAGCCCCAGGTTGTTTTTGCACACATACCCAGTGTGGGCTCATAACTAGTTACCGATCTATTACAAAGTTTGTTTCACATACGCTTTCACTGAGTTTTAACATACAATATCCCCCAAGATGGTTTGGTGGGCAAATGAAAACATAGACGCAGACTTCTGTCCTGCAGTATTTCTCAGAGCCTTTTAATATGCTTGTGAGTGTTGTGAATTTCCAGAAGCGATTTAGAATATTTCTCAAACTTATTTGACCCCAGAACCCTCTTTCTATAGAACATCTGATAAGACACACTCTAGTAAATGCATATCTGTTGGCTGATATCAACCTCCAACTTGTTACTATGATAATTTTAATCACCATAAATTTTAACTCATAACTCTTATCTCAATTCCTAATACAGTTACTAACCCTACATTAATAGCACACCTTCAATCATGTGATTATAATTATTAACTATAAAATGATTAACTGTAGGTGAACCTTAGTTCACATTAATTACACTGCAGTCTTGAGAAGAGGTCAAGATGGTGGACACGTGGGATGAGCACTCAGATGGGATTCAGACAACCTGGACCCAATCCTGGCTTTATCGCAGGTGTGTGACTTGGGGCAAATAAAACGGGTGAGACTCGGTTTTTTTTTTGTTGTTGTTAACTGAGCTGTTTTGCTTCAATCCAGTTGTTTAAGCTAACAAGGTCCTTCAGCTACATGGCAATGAAGGAAGGAAGCTTGTCTTTCCCCATCCCCACCTCAAGTGGCTCTGCACCTTTATCTGGTTGATACCAGCTGACAGGCATGTCCACTCACCATCTGCAGACACTGTCCTAATGGCCCCTGTCATAAAACCCACAAAAACCAGTGGCAAATGATCCAAATAAATCAAACACAGTAATGAAGTACAGACTGACTGGAGATGCTTTATTCTACAAAGATTCTAGCTTGAACATCCCTTAAATAACAACACCCGTACACACACAAACACTCCAAATGTATGTGCGTATGTGTGTGAGTGTGTCTTTGTGTGTTAGGACTGAAAAACAATATGTTGCAAGAGCTCGAATGAGTGTAAGAGGCCAGGCAGGCAAGTTGAAGGAGTTTAGAGAAAGGAGAGCTGATGTTTTCCTAAGAAAGGTTGTCAGGTCAGCAGCTTGAGGGTGTCCTCTTCTCAGCTAAAGTATTTCTATCCATAATGAGAAGCAGGTTCCCAAAGGTTGAGAGTGAGTCAACAGCCCAGAGGTAGAATGTCAATTGGATCAGCTTGGTTGTTTAGAGCTCAGCCAAGAAAAGTGGCAAGAACATTTCCTTCTCCAAATGCTGCCTTGAGTCCCTGAGAAATCAGATACCAGTTTAATGTCCTCACACTCTGGGTCTAGTCCCTTCACATGGGGACAGCTAATAGCTGAGCACATCTCTCAGTGGAGGAGAAACAGAACACTTGAATGGAAGCAGTGCAACCTACAATATTGTTGAGTCGTTGAGCCTCTCTGTTATCTGTAGGTGACATATCAAATACATCTAGAGATAAGAATCCAACAATATATACTTGCACTCATCTGAAGATTATAAAGGATACTCACCAAAATATTCAATCTAAGGGTGTAGATGAAACAGCCTCAAATAGAGACAGGTCCGAATTTCCTTTTCAAAAACTTGGGTGGAGCTCCAGCCAAGCAAGATGGTAACCAAGGTTGGACATAGGGTAAGCTATCTTCCCTGAGTCCCAGGACTTGAGGAGAGATTCTGAGCCAAAATCCTTAAAATGTGCCATAAGTCAAAGCCAAGGAAATCAGTCTCAGTGTAACAGGAAAGTGCAGGGTCATAAATCTGAGCTCCATGCCAAATGTGCATGGGAAAAATAGTACAAACGAATCAAGGAGGATCCTTTAGGCAAGACCTGGCCCTCCCTCTAATTCCCCACATGACATTCAGGAAGTCTTTTCGACAAACTGGGCTTCAGTTCGCCCATTTGTAAAGAGTCGGTACAGGATAAAATGTGGTAGATGCAGAGCAGGGTTCCCTGCATTTGTCCTCTTGTTGCAAAGGCAGGCATTGTCATTCAATCAAAGCACTCTTTTCCGGATGGTACCTCAGAACCTTTCTCAACACTGTGCTCCAAGGAACCACACTAGAGATGGCCTAGGCATCCCTGAATCAATAGTATCAAAAATTCCTTCCAGTGCAAACATGCTTTTTCATTCTATGAAAAATAGACTTCTATGTGTTAAAGTACTTAAAGCACTTGGTCATTGAATTTCTCTGTCATTATATTAGTGCCACCTCCACATACTTCCTTCAGGCTTAGAATTGCTGCCCCAAATGTCCTCACCATGAGAAATTCATCTCAAGGTATTTGTATTGAAAGGTCACCCATAACCCTAAGTCCTCGATGCTGTGAGCAATCTTCCTGATGAAGAATTCATTATGGAGACAAAGTCATAGATGCTGACAGGCATCTTAATGACTAACTCTTGGCTGCTTTTACAACCAAACACATTTTTAATTGGACTTCCTTGGAGACCACCTCCTCTGTGGTGTCTTGAGGAATGTTCTTGCCTGGCATCTTTGTGTGAAGGGCACTTCTCAACTTTCCATGCTAATTATCCTCTGGAGGAAAGAGGAGACAGACCCTGGCCAGCAGCTGTTTCCATAATCTAGGTCAACTCTCTAGAGTTGGTCTTTTGTTATTTCAATTTCCTCATTATCAGGAGGAACCTATAAACTCTTGATTAACTGGGCCCTAACTGAACAGAACACTCCATTTCCAGTAAACTTTTCAGAGCCCTCCTCTCAAAGGGCAAGAGGGAAATGCATTGATATGAAGGAACTCAGAACAATAAAAGATGCTTAGGGAAAAATCACGTATCATCTTATGACATTTGTTGTATTATTGTGCAAGTTTTTTGTTTTAGTAGCTTAAAACTTCAGCCATGTTTTTGCCCATGCTTCTTTGGGTCGGGAGTTCAGACTGAACTCAGCGGAGGTGGTTCATCTCTGCTCCACATGGTGTCAGTTCTGGCAGCTTGACTGGGGTTGGAGCATCCAAGATGGATGCTCATCACTCACATGTCTGGGGCCTTGGTGCTGGCTATCAGCTGGGAGCCTCGCTTCATCTCTACCAGCTATCTCTTTCTCTCCAGTTAGTCTCTCATCAATCAGGAATCGAGACCAAGCCTTTTTACATGGTGGCTGGCTTCTAAGAATACACACTATTGGGGCCGCCCGGTGGTGCAGCGGTTTAGTCCGCGCTTGGCAGCCCGGGGTTTGCGAGTTCGGATCCCGGGCGCCCGCCGACGCACTGCCTGTCAGCCATGCCGTGGCGGCGTCCCATATAAAGTAGAGGAAGAAGGGCGCGGATGTTAGCCCAGGGCCAGTCTTCCTCAGCAAAAAGGGGAGGATTGGCAACAGATGTTAGCTCAGGGTTGGTCTTCCCCACAAAAAAAAAAAAAAAAAAAAAGAATACACACTATTTTCAGAGCTTGCACCCTGAAACATCAGTCTGTGGAAGACCATCAAGAAGTTGTAGGCACCAACAACAGTGGTAAAGAAAATGAATCTTTAGTTCTTACTCCTGCCACTGGGACCTGATGACTCCCATTTCTCAGACTTTTCTGGTTCAGAGATTCAAAGTATGTAGGATGCTTAGCCTGGGGAAGCATCGGGTAACCTTTATTAATTTCCTTTCTTTGGTATATTGTTAGAATAGAAATCTCAGTGTGTGTCTCAGTGTGAATTTCTCCCAACTTCTCCCCAGTACATAGCATTATGGAGTGTAAGCCATATGTCAGTTAGAAGCCCATCCTTCAAGTCCGCTGCCCACATAAACTGTCTCTGAGTTTATCTCATTACCCACCTGGCTGCAGACTTCAACAGCTGTTCAATTCTCCCTAAAGAATCCACTTGTACCAAAGCATTAGTGTGCCATGTGGATTAACTGACAATTATGGAATGGAGAAAATTTACATAGTACAACCCTCAGCAAAATTAAGAAAAAATATATATCCCCTGTTAGACATTTGTCTTTCCCAAATTCCCTTCTCCAAAGGATGCCTGGGAGTTCTTTCCCTCTCCTATTTCCTCCCACTATACCCAGGCTCCCTGGATCCTCTCTTCTCTGCCAGATATTACCAGGTCCTTCAAATTCATCTTGCTTCTGTCATCCAGAACAATATAACTCTTTCCTCCTAAATCCTTTACCTTTCTCAGTTAATTTTTTTTTTCTGTTTTGAGAGCTCAGCCCATGAAAACTACAAGGTAGAAAACTGAAGAACATTCTCACCCAATTCTACACACCTGACCCACCATTGGTATCACCACCATCATCACAACCAAGACCACAATAATATGACATGACACTAGAAGCCAGTTCAGTGGCCCAGATCAGATAATTTATTCATTTGCTCAACAAACATTTTTTGAGAGCCCTACTCTGCATCAGACATTGTGCTAGTCACTCATGCAAAGGTGATGATCACATGTCTATATGGATCTCACATTCTGGTGCATGGAAACAGTCAATGTAAAAGGATACACATAAATAGAATAATGCTTAGATGGACATGTGTGATAGGAAAGACATCGAGGCTTGTGATAGGAAACAAGAGAAACTTTCTTAGGCAAAGTGTTTAAGAAGGACCTTGGAGGATAGACATTTAGGCTGAGGTCTGAGGGATGAGAAGTATCCATTCTCTTGCCAAACTCTTGCCTTCGTCCTGCCATCTTCTTGCTCTCAATGGAACAAGCCTGAGGAATGTTCAAAAAAAGACAACATCAACATGAAAAACTTCAAGCTGGCAAAGAATATGGCATGTTCCAGGGAGAGTGGAGTAGAGGGAGCATGGGGAGATGGCTCAGTGCAAGGCTGGAGAAGCAGGCTGAGCCCCGATTGTTGGAGGGTTCGGTCAGAGAAGTGGCGCCACTGTATGTGTCGTGGGAATAAGGATTTATTATAGGAGTTAGACCTCACACACGTGTGGGAGGTGCTGGGAAGTGGATGTCTGGAAGGAGGGAGTTGAAGGATCAGAGAAGGGGTCACTGAAGCGCAGGGAAGGTGGACACATCAGAGCTTGTGGGGAAACCCCAAAATCACAAGCACATCAGGCGTCCAAAGTAGAACCATGAAGACGGAGCTCAGAAGAGGTATCTGGGAGCTGTTGTTTCTAGGGAGCAGTTGAACTTATATAATGGCTCCCTCTGTGGAGTGACAGTCAAGTGCTTGAGTTGTGGTCAGCAGCTGGGATGACGAGCTGGTTGCAGAGGAGAGCACGGACAAGTAGGACCTGTTGGCCTTCTGTGCCATATATGACCATGCCAACCTTCTGAGAGTAATACCTCTTCTTTCCTTCCACCCCCAGCTTTCCTTCTTGGCCAACTCTAAACCAGAACCAGATAGCACAGGAGATTCTGGGAAACACAGCTCCCAATACCCCAGGTGAGGGTTTGGATTTCATTTTCACGGAAAGAAAAGCCCACTCACCTATATGACTCCAGAGCCTATCGTGGAAAACAATTTAATTATTTCTAACAGAGTTCCTAAACCCCAAGTCCCTCATTTTCCTTTTTCTTGTGGACAACCGGTGTATCACACCTTCCCCTCTTGGGTATTTAAGTTCCTCTCTGCTGTTTCAGATACCAGTCCATGCCCTACCCCTTCAGAGGCTCAGAGGTGGGGGCTTGGGGAGAGGACAGATTTTGCAGACTTGAGACAAGACACCCGTCTTGCCTCTAATTGGTAATCAGGGGCAAGTTACCTGTCTGAGCCATAACATATCCACCCATAAGAGGATATAGCATTCACTACCTCATAGACTTGCTAAGGGGATTAAATTAGAAAGTGCATTAGAAACGGACAGCATATATATAAAATGTCTTATTCACAGCAAGTGCTCAGTTTAAGTTAATTCACGTCTTCTTTTCCTCTGCTGTGCTGCCTGGGCTAACACCGATACAACTTTGGGGTTAATCATTGCCCCATTGACATCACTTGCTCTTGTTACTCTTTATCATACACCACCAATATTGCAGCCATTACTGAGCTTCTAAGCAGGATGAACCAACTCTTTCATTTATCTCCCTTCCCCAGTACTGCCACACTATAATTAGCGTCCAATCCTCAACTTTAAACAGGCATCCTAATATTGGTGCCTAGCTCAAGTTCCTTGTAAGGACTGAATGAGATAATGAATGAAAAGGGCTTAGAACACAGCCTGGCCCATGGGAAGGACTCAGAGAATGTCAGCTATTGTTATTACTACAGCCACTATTAGCATGTGCATCCTTCTGTCACAGGTATTCTGTCAAGTCCCTGTGGTGTATGTGGGAGGACCCACCACAATGCTGGATTCTAAAGTGCCCCTCTCCTCACACAATGAGTGAGATCAGGAGCTAAAGGCCAAATACCTTAGTCATTTGCTGAATTTAGGAGAGCTCTAAGCCTGGTAGGGAATCCCTGAGAGGTCATGAAGTGGACTTCATTCTGTTTCCCTCTGATTTGAAACTTTGGATCCAGTTGCCTAGGGCAGAAGGGCAATTTTGAGCTCCATTAATGACTTTTCCCAGGAGCCCACTATGTCCTCATGTAAAACCTCCAGAAATGTTAGCTGAAGGTTCAGACCCATCATTGTCCTTTTCTAGGATCCTCCAATATATTTATAACTCTTTCCAAAAATGTCTTGTTCGAATAATAACAGTAGTAATGCCCAATATTTATTGAGCATTTACTATATAGCTGACACTATGTTGAGTGCATTAGATTCACATGTATTTTATCTACACACTGACCAATGAGGATGAAGCTGTTATATCACTTTTATAGAAGGTGAGACTCAGATATGTATGTATACATTATTCTAACACTGCCTACTTGGCAGTCTGTGATAATCCAAAACCCTTCCTGCTACATACATACTACATACAAATAGAAATGATGGATAAAGTATAATAATTTACAAAGCACAAACACATGCACATAGCTTAGTTTTCAAGTAAAGACAATCACCAAGTGCCAGAAACAAAGAGAGAATTGAAAGCCAGAGTGAAAAGTGTAAAGTCTTACACTGTGGCAGCCCTGTTGGGTAGGGGATAGTATTGGACCTGGGAAAATGCTTAAATGTTTATGGGCTCTTGTAAATCACAGAAGACAAGGCCTGGAGTCTGTGATAGGTGGAAAGTTGGAACTGAGGCTGCATAAAGCAATAACCATCAAAAAAATTAATTCTCAGTGAAAACAGAATTAGAAAAACTCCAATCACCAACCCTGGAAATTTACAAGGAAGCTTTTTTCCACTCAGGGCTCTACGAAGATAAAAAGTCTCTGGTGAAATATAAAAACCTTAAACCTTCACAGCAGATGGATTTCGAAACTGAACTACATGATACAAATAGTTCAGAAATCTCAATATAACAGATTAGCATAAAAAGTGATCACTAGTTTGTGGTAAACTTGGAGCCCTTGACACGAGCCAAAACAAAGTGCCCAGAAGCACAGATTCACTCCCAAAATACATGAGCTTCCCACCAGAAAATGAGCCCTCCTGGAAGATGAATTAACAACAAAAGTGTACAAAATGCATGAGGAAGTGACTTGCCGCAGGGAGTTTTAACAATCACAATCATCAGTGGGACCAACTCCTAAGAATTTGAAACAAAGAAACAGTCCAAAAGGGACTACAACACAAGAATTTTCAAAAGCATTAAACAAATAAATAGAAGAATAGTAACCACAAGATATTATGAGAAAAGGCCAGTTGCTTCCAAAGATAAAGAAACTGAATGATTAGACATTAAAAATTGAGTTCGTAAAATTCAAAATCCAATGGATGAATTATGTATCAGCTTAGACACAGCTGAAGAGATGATGGGTTCACTGGAAGAACAATCTGAAAAATGTGATACAGGGAATCCAGAGAGAAAACATATGAAGGAGGCATAAGGAGACCTACTGCACAAAATGAGAAAACCCACCATTTAGCTAATAGCATTTGTAGAAGTAGAATGTAGAGAGATTGGGGGAAAGACGATATTTAAATACATAACTGTGAACTTTCCAGAGTGGATCACACATAAATTCTCAGAACATAAGTCCTAAGAAAGAAGGGTTAGAACCTTCTCAAGGCCATGTAACCAATAAGCAGTGGAGTCAGATTCAGATCAACTCAATCTGAATGCAGAGTTCTTCATTTTAACTAGCACCCCCATGCTGCAAGCAAATCTTTGGCATTTTCCTTGAGGACTCATGACTAATTCATGGAACCCTTAGTGTTGTAACAAATTTCAAATTCTCTCTGGTCTGAATCAATGACAATCATGAAACTGTCAACCCAGCATTTTCTAAAATGTGATTCAAAATACACTTGTCCCATAAGATGTTCTTTTGGGAGTGGTGAAGGGTAGGAATGAGGAAGGTTTCTCTGGTCGAGTAAGTTTGGAAAATACTATTTGTGCTATATCTTTTTGTAGAGTAGCAAGTATCTCTATATTAAACTTTCTAAGTCTGAAACAAAGACATCTGTTTGACTTCAGAACTCATTTCTCCCCAAGTACCAAGAACTATTGACCTTCAGAAGACTCTGTTTGTTACAACTCAGCATAATATTGAAAACAAGTATTATTCAATTTTGTTTGAATATTCCCATTGTCAAAGAATTCACTACTGACCAAGGCAGTCCTCTCTATTTTTAGACAGCTTTTATTGACAGAAATTTCCTTTTTATATTGAAAGAAATATTTAGTCTTCTACCCACTGGCATTAACTCTATCCCATGAGATTATAAATAAAATGTCTTAACCTGGTTAACTTATGCTGCAGTAACGAGTGACCCCTAGATTTCAGTGGTTTACAACAACAAACATTTTTTTTTCTTGCTCATGTACCTATCAGCTCTGGGTGAGCTGAGTCTCTTCTCTTCAATCTTCTTCATTTCAGGGCATGGGCTGAAGACACATCCTTCATCTTTGTTTTGGAGCCAAAAAAAAAGTGTGATGGAGGAACCACGTGTGGTTCTTAAAGCTCAGTTGTGGTAATTGCCACTTTCTCTCAAGTTTCATTGGTTAAAGCAAGTCACATGATTCAGCCAATTATCAAAGAGGATGAGAGGGGATGATCCTTCCATGGAGAGGGTAACCAATATTTGGGAATGATAATGCAAGCAACCGTATAGTCAAATATGTCCATCAGAAATGTTTGAAGATAGCTCCTAAATAGGTTCTGGTACTAATTCCAATGTGTGTTTGTGAGGTGGGTGGTTCTCAACACCAACAAGCAACTCTCCAGACACCAGCTGGGTGTCCTACAATTCAACTTAATTCTGACACTATCTACCCGGAGATAGAATCAGATTCCACATGTTAAAGTTTCAGTCCTACAAAACTGCCCCCTCCACCCCCTTTCAGAAGCCAGTTGTAAGCCCAGGTTGTTACCTGTGCTTCTGACCAATTGGCTATATACCAGAGGTTTCCAAGACCCCTCCTCGGGTTCAATTAATTTGCTGGAGCGGCTCACAGAACTCAGAAAAACATTTTACTTACTAGAGTACCGGTTTATTATAAAAGAATATAACTCAGGAACAGCCAGACAGAAGACATGCATAGGGCAAGGCATGGGGAAAGGAGCTTCTATGCCCTCTCCAGGTGTGTCCCTCTCCCAGCACCTCCACGTGTTCACCAACACAGAAGTTCTTTCGGATTTTTATGGAGACCTCATTACATAGGCATAATTGGTTAAATCATGGGTCATTGGTCATTGGTAATTGATTCAATCTCCAGCTCCTCTTCCCACCGGGGAGGTTGGGGTTTGTGTGTGTGTGGGGGGACTGAAAGTTCCAAATCTCCAGTTACAGGGTTGGCTCCTCTGGCAACCAGTCCCCCATCCTTAGCTTACCTAAGGGGTTTTCCAAAAGCCATCTCATTAACATAACAAAAGACACCTTTATTTCTCTTATCATAGGAAATTCCAAGTGTTTTAGGAGCTCTGTGCCAGAAAAGGGGACTAAGACCAAATATATATTTCTTATTATAAAGCACAACATCACAGCTACCATATGCTCCACAGCCTGGTCTTCTCCAGGTTCTCCAATTTCCAATTCCTCTTCTGTTTTTCTATGACATGATTTTGAATCTCTTGAGGTCTCCTTTCCCTGAATATGCTCCAGTTAATAATAATAATAATAATAGTGACTGGTGAATATAAGCCAGTGGCTCTGCTCCACTCTTTACTAGTATCACCTCTTACAATCCTCACAACAGCCCTGGGGTATTATTATACTCATGAACAAATGTACAGACGGGGAAACCAAGGTTCAGAAAGCTTAATTAGCTTAACCAAATTCACACAGTTGGTACATGGCAAAGGCTGTTTGTCTATAAATCTCAGCCCTTAACCTCTAATGCATGTGCTGCCTCCCTATGTAGCTCTGTTCCCTAGATATGTATGAGAAGCTGAGGATGGGTTGACACCTTTCTTGTCTTAAGAATGTATGTTGTGGGGCTAAATGTCCAAAAATGAGATAGAAATTCTGTGATTCAACATTTGAAGCAAGAATAAGAATATATTGGCACATCTTTCAGAAGTGCTGTGTCCTCCAAGAAACTGGAGGTCCATTTGTGCATTTAATGTACATTAAAACCATCTGCGTATACTGGGTACAATAATAAACAGAGTAATTTATGGACATGATCTGGATCACAGATGGAAAAAATATTTTACTTTATATGTCAACTCTGATTTTTTTATAAATGACCACCTCGAGGGCTGTGTTGAGAAGGATCCTGAGGGATCCTTAAGAAAGCATGGCATAACCCATAAGCAATGCCTGCTAAAAGAAACTAAGAAGAAAGCTGTGCTATGCATACCAAACATTTGTCTTCCTGATACTAGGGAAAACCACCAGTACGATTCAAGGAATAGAGCTTCTTGGAAAAATACTGAACTAATATTTAATTTCATAAAGTGGAAGGGGAAAACTAATATTATTAGTGCAAATGGGTGTTAGTGTCCCCATTTCACAGTCAAGAAGATGAAGACTCAGAGATGCCAACTAACTCTTCCTGAAATCCACAGCTAGTAAATGGTAGAAGCGGGATCCAGCTTTAGGTCTGATAGACTCTTGATGCTAGACCACAGCATGCTGCATTCTAAAATGCTCAGAGCTCAGTAAAATCTCCCACTAGTTCAACTAGTTGTTTTGCCATGATATGGCCCAATTCCAGGACACCCAACACCTTTCTGTTCCTGTCTTTCCTCCTCACTGGCTGAAGACTCACTCCTCTCAGAACACAAATGGCTATGAGGTAAGACATTTTGTGTTGGACCAGATCGTGCCTCCTAAAGGTGGCAGGTTTGCATCACGACTTTACATAAATGCTCTTGGCACTGACAGCAGGAGGCAAGCAGGAGTGTGGCTCTGCCATGTGACAAATATAGAGCTGCTGTCCTTAAAACTCTAACAAGAGACTAACCCTCAAGGGAGACGCCATGCAATAAATAATTTTTGCCATAACACATTCCTTCCCTTTGCATAAATTTAACACCCGCTCTCTGTACAATATGTGATCATCCTAACTCCCCATAGACAGAAATAGCTCTGGTAAGATGTGATAAAAGACAAGTAGCAGAAAGGAAGGGAGACACGACACATTGGAAAACTTGACTTTAGTACCAGCTTTTCTACAATGGATATTATTTTTTGCATTCTTCACGACAACAATATACAAAGGACGACCCACAAATGGGGCAGATCATCAGTCTGATGGGATCCCCAAAGCATGAAATGAACTGTAGTTTTGGACTCCAACATACTGGTCCCCTCTTGCCTCTGCCAGGCATTACCTGGCTGCTGGTCTCTGCCTTCCTTCTTTTCTCCACAGCAATGGCCACAGACCACTTTCCTCACCATAAACATGCAACCCAGGCACCAGCTTCAAGAGCCAATCCTGCCTCAGGTGGAAGTGTTCTGAGAAGCTCTAGCAAAAGTCATATATTCAGCTAGTATAGCTCAGTTTTTTTGTCTTAGTTCAGATTATTGTGGAACTTTAAAGGGGCTATGCAAATATATATACATGGGGTCCTTCTTTCTGGAGATCAGATCACCAACTCAAAAAAAAAAGTCTGCCTTAGATGTTTCAAATCTATCTAAACAATTTGCCCCACATTTTATATCCCCCAAACAGGCCCTTTTGGCACCTGGAAAATCTTTAACTGTTGGGTAGTGTCCTGTGTTCCCTTTGGTCTAGATAGCCTGCATAATCTTGGTGTTCTGATCTCTAGAGAGGAAGAAGACTGTTTGATAACAATCCCTTGTTCCTGCAGACAGAGACACCCTGATTAGGTAACAGCATCTGCTCAATATTCCCTTATTGCCAGAATTCTGGTAATAGCACCATTTCTGTCACACTGCCCTTCTCTCTTCCCATGTCATTCTCTTGGGAATGCCAATTACAATAACCCATCCTTCTCCACCTCCAAGCTTCAGTGTGACCACGTGATCCATATACTCCATCCCCTGGAAATCAGACAAGGAGAGCTCTTACAAATGGACACAGGCCTAAAGTAAGAGCAATCAAATCACAGGCATGGAATTGTCCAGAAGTTTTCCAGTTTCAAGTGACAGATATCTCCAACCCAAACTTGCAGACAGAAAATAGAATATATAGGCTTATGAAAACTGAAAACCAAAAATAGATGCGCTTCAGAAACAGTTAAATCAAGGATTTCAAATGATGTCATCAGGTATAGGTCTCTTTCCACTGACTCTTTGCTTTCCTTCTCCCCCGCATCCAGGTCTCTCTGCATTTCTTTGCATTGGCTTCACTGTCAGGCACCCTCTCCCGATGTCATGGCAAAGGTACCCACTGACAATTTCAGGCTCATGTTCTATCACGTTGGCAATCTGGAGGAAGGAGGGCACTTCCCTCCCAATTAGTGCAGTCCTAGGACTGGCTCTCACTTGCCAAGTTTTTTCTATGGGTCTATCCCTAATTGCAATCAAATAGCTGAAGCTATTTTTAGGTGGATTACTAGCTGCTTAATATGGGATACACAGGAAGTTCTGTCAAATGTTTTACTTGCTTGATATAGTGCAATCCTCTTTACGGTAATCAAATGGACTTGGGGTTTAAAATTTTGTAGAAGTTTACTCCTGAGTACTGAGCTTGATGCCACATTGCCTCCTACCACAATGCTGGTTGGCATCAAAGGTCAAAAAAAATCACCTGGCTACTGCTTTCCTTATCTTGAAGATCCAAGAAAAGCCACAAATCTTGAGTGGGGACACTAATAATTGAACCCCTGCTGCATTCCTATGACCATTGTCCCCATTTTTGTCGCTGAATTCTTATCCAGGTCATATGTTCCACTTATAGTTTTGGCTGCTGGCCTGGTATATCAGTCCCCTTAGGACTTTGTACCCCTAGAAATTAAAGCTGTGTCTTTGAATCCCCAGCCAGCGGTTGGGGGCTGGTGTGTGCTGGCATTGCTGCAGGATGATCATAGTCATCCTGACTTGGGAAAAGTCATCAAGTCTGAGACTCAGTTACTAAATTGCCTGCTTGACATCTCTACTGTTGTCACCTCTAGCTCAACATGCCCAGAATTGATTGCACCAAATCTCTTCTCCCCAATCTGCTCTTCCACCAATGTTCTCAGTTTCAGTAAATGGCCCCACCATCTTTCCATTTGCTCAGTCTGGAAATGCAGAGGTCATCCTTGCTTTCCTTTGTGTTTTTTTTCCTCTTTGCTTTCCTTTACCCCCATATACAATCAATCATCCAGTCCTATTGGTACTACCCTCAATAGTGTGTCAGGACTGTCTACTTGTTTCTATCCCCACTTCTAGCACCTTGGCCCAAGCCATCAGCATCTTTTACCTCCACTACAGTCTATCTGTTTTCATTCTTGCCCTGCTCCAGTCCATTTTTCACATAGCAACCAGAGTGATCATTTCAAAACTCAAGTTGAATTGTGTCAATCCCACACATAGCGTTCTCCAATTTCTCCCCTTTGTCTTAACCCCTGTCCATCTTCCAGGTCTTAAGTTAAATGCAAAGTCCTCAGGTCAATATTCCCTGACTCCTTTCATAACATCCTATATTTAATCTTTACAATGTTTATCAGAACTGGAATATATCGATTATTTGTGTTACCATTTATTTAATGTCTGCCCTCCCAGGTAAATTAACTTCTATAGAAGGGGAGCACTATATCTAGTTTTTTTCCTCCTGTTTCTCCAGAACCTATGTCCCCACATAGTTAATGCTCAATAAATATTTAGTGAATAAATTTATGAATGAATATCACAGCACATTCAAGCAGCATCTAAGCAGCCTAAATCATCATCATTCTGGAATGTTGTAAAGAGAAATCCCTGTTGTGAAGGTTGGACTAGATAATTCTTTTTTTTTTCCCTAAGGAAGATTCACCCTGAGCTAATATCTGTCACCAATCTTCTTCTTTTTTTTTTTTGCTTGAGGAAGATCAGCCCTGAGCTAACATCTGTGACCATTTTCCTTTATGTTGTGTATGGCTAGCAGCCACAGCATGGCTGATGAGTGGTGTAGGTCCACTCCCGGGATCGGAACCCGCAAACTCACACTGCCGAAGCAGAGCGTGCTGAACCTAACCACTATACAACAGGTCCATCCCCTGGACTAGATAATTCTTAAAGCTCCTCCCAAGTAGCCCTTTTTGATTCTTTCTTAGAGTCTCATCATCCTGATGCTAAACTCTAGTCGTCGTTCAATGTTTACAGCTGCAAACACAGAAAATACAAGAGATCATCTCAGCATTCACTAAATTAACCTGCCATAGGAGAGACCATTAGTTGTTACATTGTGTTCATTAAATCTTCTTATTTCCATTTTATTTTCAAGACCTCTCTTCTGACTACAAGAGAGGGGACAAAATTTTATTGACCCAATTTATCATCATCTATAATAATTTAAACGTACCAACCCAATAAATTAGAGGGTGGTTTTAGGCCTTACAAAAGGATTCACCAAAGAGGTTCCTCGAAACAGCAAACTCTCTAAGGGCATTTAAAATTGGATTTGATTTACAAAAATTTGATTTGCACATAACTATTCAGGCACATATTGATTGCTTAAAGTGAGGTACACCGGGACCTAACTACCTTTAATCTTTTATAACAAAGGCAGCAATTAAAATTGCTTTTGCTAAGCAATTTTTGAAATGGAGAGTTCGATCTCTTTGCTGGCTTTCCCCCTACCAGAAGACTCTCTCTCTCCCCACTCACTTTTCTCCTCCTAATTAAATGAGATCACCATTTTGGATTCTTTGTAGAATGCAGTTTCTGACAGAATTGCACTCCCATCTTACGGATACCGAAAAAGCTGTGCTAGGGGCTTAGTTTCATTTCCATCCCTCCTTGTTAATACAGTCCCTTCTTATTCTCACTGCTCTGAAGCATTGTTAGGGATCGATTTGTTGGTTATTAAAAAATGGTCAATGACTATGGTATTAGCTGGCCCTGTATTCCCCAAATAGTGTGTCATTTTCATCCCAAGAAAGTTTTCCCTTTGTGTCTGTGTCTGTTTGCTTTATTTAGCTTGTGGAATGGAGTGTCTAATAAGGAATCCTGATGGTAGTTTGCTCCATCTCCAGATTGAATTTCTTTATAGATCAGGCTCAGTAATTCATTTCCCAACAGGTTCTAATCAATACAGCTTGACTCGGCTTAAGGTTAGAGAAATTAGCAAAACTGTGGTACTGACTGGGTGTCTCAAAGCACCTTATTCATAAAGGTTTTCTTTGATGGTGACCTGTCAAACTGATCCACAGCCTCTTAGTGGAGACAGGTCCTAAGCTCTACACAAGCCCCAAAGCTGTCATTGTCTTGTTTTCTTTGATTCCATGAAGCCAGAGCTCAAAGAGGCTTTCACAAAACAGCATGGTCTAAGGGAAAGATGAGTAATGGCGCATCAGGTTGTGCTAAGAACTTGCTGTTGAGCCCCAGTGAGTGGCTCAGCCATTCTTAGATTCCATTTCAGCATCTATAGAATAAGGCAGCTGGACCTGTTGATATCTAAGGTCTTATTGAGCTCTGAAGTGCTGACTCTGTGTGGAGGTAAAAAAACCTGCTGTTTCTCCAAGCATCTGCCTCACTTTTCAACAGGGCACCCTGAAATGACCACCATTTGGATAAAGGGATGGAAAACCATTGTTTGTAGACCATGGAAAAAATATTTGCCCTCTGCCACAAGGATTGCAAATGTGGCTCTCATATTTCCTAGCTCAGTGGCCTTGGCCAAGTCACATGGTATCTCCCAGGCTCTGTTTCTTTATCTGTAAAATGGGGATATGCAATTCTGGCCTTTATCCATTCAGAGGCTGCTGTGAGAGTCAAATAAGGTTACAGATGTGAGAAGCACTTTGGATAGTAAAGCAGATTTCTTAAAAGGGACTGTTAATCAGGTGGCTCTTGCATTGCCAGAGAACAGAGGCTTGTACATCACCCTGGAGCTTAATAAATCTGGCTTCTTCCTGTTCTCCACTTTCTCAGCCTCCCCATTGCAACTGTAGTTCATGCTGGCCCAGAAATCATGGCTTGTTTACAAATTGAGTGCAGAGACTCATTAGTGTAGGTAATGACACCATCCTTGGGGAGTACTGCAGAGATTCAGTCAACTAAGCTCAGCCAGCCTGTCCATCCCACCAGGGCGAAAGCCCTAACACACACTGGTCAACCAGTAAACCAGCCAGTCAATGCTCTCCCTACCAAACAGGGAGCACAGGGATCACAAATGCTCCAGGTACAGGATAAACATGAGGATGAGTTGACCCCATACTTTTTTAGATCTATGGTGGCATTCATAAACTATTCAGTGAAGTTCTAACATGAGGCATGTTTATGCCTTTTTCCTAAGATTATGATTTTCTTAATGGAATATCTGCAGACTCTAAGACCTAGAAATATAATTGATTTCAGCCATCATTTAAAAAACTATCTAAATGTCCTGGGTCCTTACTCTGAATCAAGTTTTGAACTGGTCACATTACATAAATGATTTAATTTATTCTTCACAACATCTCTGTGAGGCAGGTATTCACTGAGTGACATTTCTTGAATGACTGAATAATGAATACGGTTAAATAATGAACAAATGTTGAGTGCTTTCTACATACTAAGCCCTGCATTAGTCATTGGAGATTCATAAATGAGCAAAATAGGCAAGGTGGCTGCCATCATTGAGCTTACAATTTGAGTATTATGATCCTCATTTGTAAGTAAACAAACTGAAACACAGATGAATGAACTTGCCCAAGGTTACACAGCAAGACAGGGCCAGGTCAAGAGATCAGAAATAAGCTTGGCTCTGGCCACAATGGAGTAACTAGTATAAACTTACCTTTCTACCCCAAACAATGGTGAAAACTGTACAAAATGTATGAAGTAACTGTCTTCAGGCCTTGGACATCAAGCAGTGTAGGACTGTGATCCTTAAGAAAAGAGAATCATACAAGATGGGCCTCATGTTTGACCTGGCTATCTGCTTTGGAGCAGTTTCCCAACTTCAGCACAGAGTGGTGGGAGCTGCAGAGGATGCAGGGTGAGATTATGTGTGTGAGTTCCCACTGCAAGTGCACATGACAAGACTCCACTGTCTAACAGGGAGCAGCTGATGGACTGAAATTGCAGAGGTCATGGAGAACTGAGAGATATTGGAATTCCAATCTAGCCAGAGTGAAGAGACCTCACTGAGCACCTTAAGCATTCAGTTGAGACCTCAGAAAGGCCAAACTTTAGGAGTAAGGATCAAGTCCAAGAGGCAGGATCAATCCCTAGGATAAGGGCAAAATAAAAACAAACCAGCATTACAAAGTATAAAACTAAGCCTGGAAATCTGAGAGGATCTGCCAGTAATTTAACACCCCCCCAAACAGAATTAAATACTCTTTAAAGGAAGAGAACATGATCCAGATTTCCTACAGTGTATCTTTCTAAATGTGCAGCATATATTCAAAAATTGTTAAACATGTAAAGAAGCAGGGAAACGTGATTCATAATCTTTAGAAAAATAAATCAGTAGATACTGACTCCAAGATGATCCAGACATTGGAATTACCAGACAAGGACTTTAGAACAGCTATTATAAATATATTCAATGATGTAAAAGAAAAGATAGACACACGATTGAAAAGATAGGAAACTTCAACAGAGAAGTGAATACAATTTAAAAAAGAAAAGAATGATTTGGAAATTCTAAAACTGAAAATTATACTTCAGTAAAATTTATTTAATGACTTAATATATTAGAGATGACAGAAGAAAGGATCAATAAACTTGAGATAGATCAATAGAAGTGATAAAATCTGAAGAACACAGGGGGAAAGCTTGAAAAAAGGAAAAGAGATTCAGTGGCATGTGGGCTAATATCAAGTGTCTAGCATATGTGTAATTGAAATCCCCAAAGGAGAGGATAGAGAGAATATGGTAGAGAAAATAAAGAATAAGGACCAAAATGTCCCACATTTGATGAAAATATCAACCGGTAGATCCAAAAAGCAAACCTGAGGCAGAATAAATATATAGAAACCCTAGAACGGAAGGGAAGATAAGAGTATAGATCTTAAGGACATTGAAGAGATAATAAATTCCACAAATCCGATGGATCTGTCCATTCCATTAGAGGAAATGGACAAATTCTTTAAAAGCATGGTTTCATGAAAGTTACCTAAGATTTTTAGAAATTGAAAATCTTATTCTAAAATTTATATGGAAATGTAAAGTACCTGGAAACAAAATAATATTAAAAAGGAAAACTTGGAAGACTTATACTATCTATTTCTAGATTTACTATAAAGCTATAGCAGTCAATACAATGTAATATTGGCGTAAGGATAGACAAATAGATCAATAGAACAGAATTCGGGAATCTAGAAATAGACCTACACATCTGGACATTTGGATCAATTGATTTTCAGAAAATAAAATGCCTGCTAGCGATTTAACAAAAAGAAAGGAAATTCTATTCAACAAATGAAGAAAAAATGAACTGTAATACTTTCCTAATAAAACACAAAAATTAATTCAAGATGGATCACGGACATATATGTAAAAGCCAATATTATTAATCTTCTTTAAGAAAAAGAAGGAGAATATATTCAAACTTTAGTATGGCAAAGATTTCTTAGAAAAGACACAAAAATAACTAACCCCAAAAGAAAAAAATTGACAAATTTGACTTTATCAAAATTAAAGACACTTAGTCATTAAAAAACATAAGCCTATTAAGAGAATGAAAAGGCAAGCCACAGACTGGAAGAAATTATTCACAGTGCATATATCTGACAAAAGACTTATACCAGGAACATAAAATAATCCCTTTAAATCAATAATTTTTAAAAAGTCATAAAAATAGACAAAAGATTTGAACAGACACTTTACAAAAGAAGGTATGTGAACAGACAATGAGTTAATGAAAGAGCTCAGCATCCTTAGTCATCAAGGAAATGCAAGTTAGAACAACAATGAAATACCACTACAAACCTACTAGAATGGCTAAAACTTAAACAATAATACCAAATGTTGGCCAGAATGTAAAGCCGCCAGAACCCTCACACATTGCTGTAAGGATACAAATGCTTTGGGAAACTGGCAGCTTCTTACAAACTTACACATCTATCCCGTGACCTAGCAAATCCATTCATAGGTATGTTACTCAAGATAAATGAAAATATATGTCCAAGAAAAGACTTGTCAAAATGTTTATAATAGCTTAATTTAATAGCCCCAGTCTGGAAACAACCCATCACCAGGAAAATGGATAAGCATACTATATTTATTATTTTATTTTATTTTATATTATTCTATATTATTTCAATGAAATACTAATTAGCAATAAATGCTATGAAGTACTGTTATCCACAGCAATGTGAAAGTCTTTTAACATTGTACTAAGTGAAAGTAATCATACAGAGTACATTCCGTATGGTTCATTTATGTGAAATTCAAGGTCAGGCAAAACTAACCTACGATGATTGAAATCAGAGCTCTGGTTGCCTGTGGGGCAGTGGGGATTGAATGGAAGGGTCACGAGAGAAATTTCTAGGGTGGTAGAAATGTTCTTCATTTTTATTGATATTTTTTGTTATGTGGGAGAATGCATTTGTCAAAACTCATTGAACTGCACCTTTAAAAACAAGTTTATTTCCTGCATGTTAATTTTACCTCAGTTAAGATAATCCAGTCTGTCTGACTCCAATGAGCAGCATTGTTTCTGCCATACTATACTGAACATCAGGCAAAAATTAGCAGCTGGGAGTTTTACTGCCCCGAAATGAGGTAGTGCCTTGTGGAGAAACAATAATGGATTCCTCTATGAGATTGAGCCTAAGTGAGCAAGCCGTTTATACACTGTAAGGTGACAAAATATTCATAATTATTAAAAGAGCTATGATTTTAATCTGTTAAAGCAGTACCACATCCTAAAGGCTTTGGAGAAAGGGACATTTGTATTACGTATGGCTGCATAAGAAATTACTGCAAACTGAGTGGTTTGAAACAACAAGTTTCAATCTCTCTCATTTTCTGTGGGTTGGGAATTTGGGAGTGGCTTAGCTGGGTGCTTCTAGCTCAGGGCGTCTCCTGAGGCTGTAGTTATCTGAAGACTGGACGGTCCTCTTCCAAGTTCACATCATGCTTGTTGACTGGCCTCAGTTCCTCACTGGTTGTTGGCAGGCAGCCTTAGTTCCTCTCTAGACTGCTGAGAATCGACAGGTCATGGCAGCCGGCTTCTCCCAGAGCCAGTGGTCCAAAAGAAAGTGCCCAATCAAAATGGAAGCTGCGATGTCTTCTCTACCCTAGTCTTGGAAGTCACCTGCCATCACTTTTGCAGTATTCTGTTGGTCACACACACTAACCCTGGTACAAGGTACATGTCCCTGGTACACACAGTTCAACCCTGTGCCAGAGGTGAACGCCAGGAGGCAGGCACCATTGAGGGCCATCTTGGAGGCCGGCTACCACAGTAACTTTTTATCCCTGCTCCACAACTCACTAGATGTGTGATATGGAACAAGTTACTTATTCTCTTTAAGCCCATTTCTTAATCTATGAAATGGGAAGAAACAATTATATTTACCACAAGGGATTAAATTGGCAATGTCAGAAGTTTCTTAGAAGGAACCTGGAATGGAGTATGTTTTCATCAATGTCATCTTAAAACACAAATAGATTAGTATAGTCGGAGGGAATGTCTAATATCACTCTTCTGGCCAGACAGCCTGCTGAAACGTTCTTCCACCTACAGAATATCCAGGTCAGCCTTTAAAAATGGCACCTTCTTTTAATTTGGACCCTTAAAGCCGGTAGGTTCTATAATCAACCCATATTCAGCAGCTCCTCCCCATCCCTGTTTTATTTACCCCATGTGTTTGGTATCTTTTGTCTTCTCGTCTCCCCTTAGATTGTGAGCTCTCTTGAAAGAACTCTGTGATTTAATCTTTGAATTTACCAAAGCTACTGTTTGAACTTCATATTGATTTTCCCATATTCAGTGCTCAAACGGTGTTTGCTGGCTACAGACATTTTACAAAGCAGAATATTCAGAAGGTGAAGGCAACTCTCCTAAGATATATCAATCAATTACTGTCTCACTAATAATCTATAATAAGCCACCGCAAATCTCAAAGCCACACAACAACAACCACTTACTCTCTTGCTCATAAGTCTGCAGGTCAATGGAGAATTGGTTGGTCTTGGCTTGGCTAGGCTGGGCTGGGCAGCTCTGCTTCAGGCTATGAGTCAACTGGGGGTGGCTTCTTGCTTCAAGTTAGGCTCAGGTCTGTGCAGTCAGGTTTGTTCCAGGACCCACGCTGAGGGTCATTGCCCACTCTGGGGAAGTTCTTCTCAGTAAGGGTAAAAGCACAAGTGGGCAAATGGAATCATGCAATGCATTTCAAGCCTTTTCTTGCTTCGTGAGTGCTACTGTCTCTTGGCCAAAGCAAGTCACGTGGCTGAGCCCAAAGTCAAGGGGCACAGAAGTATTTACTCTGCTTCCAGTGGCAAGAACTTTGAAATCATATGGAAAAGGGCATGAGCAAAGGAATGAAAGTTGGGGCCAATAATTCTACCATAAAGGATACAAAGTTATCAGAACTATCTAAGACCCAAGACTTGCTGGGAATAGCTGACTTTCTGAGAATATTTGAGTATTGTTCTTTCACTTCTAGAACTGGAAAACACTTGAGAAATGAGTTAAACTGGAAACCTGCATGAGCATGATGTGATCCAAAACATGGATTTTAGAGATTCACCCCTACTTTCCTCCACTTGCTCCTTGTGGGTCCTTCCACAGGTCTTTTAACTTCTCTGAGCCTCTTTTTCTTCAAATGTAAAGTAGAGATGATAAAACCTGCCCAGGTTGTTGCGAAAATTAACATAAGTTAACAAACATGAAATTCCTTGGCGTTACTCTGAGCTCAATGCCTGTTTCCCCATCTGTCCTGCTGGAGTGGCAGGGAGGGTGGAAGGAGCTTCCGTTTTCAAGCAAGCTTCTGAGACCTGGACTCAGTCAGAGAAGGACTCAGCTTTCCTGACTGAAAAAGACATAATGACAGAGAATCTTTAACACACTCCCCCACTTATTGCTTACAGACAGATAAGTGATCAACTGTCACCTATTTTGAGTTCTAAAATGCTAAGTTATTGCCATAGAAACATAATTATAATGAGTAAATAAATGAAAGTGTTTTCTGAAATCTTTTTCAATTAAAGTTCTAAATTTCTACCTTTTCACGCAATTCATATAAACAAAGCACACATCTTATTTTCTTCCAAATCAAGTCAGTGAGCTATTTGTGGCAATTTTATCAAAAAGAAATGAATGAAATCCTCTCTAAACTTATTCTGAATGGGCAACTTCCACCCTTTCCTTAAGAAGTGGCATCTAGCTTACTGAAGCAATCCAGAGTTTAACTTTGTTTTGCCTTTGCATCCCAGTAAAGGCCTGTGAGCAGGTCAATAGCTGTGGAGAAGGATCTTCCGTCAACATTAGAATACGTCTGGGTTCCCTTTGCTCGAGAGCTCCATAGAGGAATCCTTTAAGGTTTGCAAGAGACCCATTGGCTCTTCTCTCATCTGTCCCTCTTCCTCATACTCTACAACCAGTCCACCACCAAGTCAAATACATTCCACACCCAAAATACATTTCAAATCCAGCTGCACAACTCAATTATCAGTGACACGGGCTCCAACTATAGCCTCTCAATGTCTCCCTGTGTCTACTTTTGTCAACTATTCCAATTCATTTTCACATAACAGCCACAATAGTCTTTTAAAAACCTAGAATCACATCACTTCTTTCTCTGGAAGAAGTGATGAAGGCTCTCTCTAGAAAGCCTTCCTATGGGCTCTTATTGTAATTAAGATAAAGGCCCAAATTTGTCAAGAGGCCACCAAGGGTCAATTTGGGCCTGCATGGTCTTGCCCTGGCCTGTATCTCAACTTCTTTCCTAGTTGCATAACCCCACCACACTGAGCTTTCTTCCAGCTCTCTAATACTCTAGCTCTTTAGTTCTCAGTATCTTCACATAGGTGGGTCCCTCTGCTTGGAACACACTTTCCTTTACTCTTCACATGTCTGGCTCTTTCTCATCTTTCATCTCAGCTTAAATGGCAACTCCACAAAGTGGTCTTCCTTGATTCCCAACAGATTCCCTTATTATTCTCTGCTACCATCCCATTTGTTTCTTTCATAGAACTTACCCCAATTTGTTATTATAAATCTATTTGTGTTTTGACTTGTTTAACATCTGGCTCATCCACTGGATGTAAGCCCCATAATGATAGGAGTGATGTCTGTGTTTTGTTCACCATAGTATAACAGTGCATTGCCCTGTGCCTGACTCTGTAATATGCTCAATAATTACTTCTTAAGTGGATGAATGAGTGAATGAATGAATGAGTAAATAAGGGAGGTGAAGTCATCAATATTTACCAAGAAACCTAAAATATCTCTGAAGCCCCATCAGATGACTCACTGGACTGTTGCCCATGGAAGCCAGACAGTGCCTCTTGGAGGAAAAGTACCAGCTTGGGGTAAGAAAGCCTGGATTTTGGTCCAATTCCCCGTGCAAACCTCTGTAAATTTTGGAGTCTTTCTGAGCCTCAGCCTGCTTGTAATTAAAATGAGGGTTTGCAACCAAACTAGGGAAGTTTAATCACAAGGCCATGGTCCCCTATGGGCATGCATTTTATCTTATTTTAGAGTAGTTAACTTTCATCAAATTTTAAAATGTTCTTTACTCCAAAAAAGTTAAGAAACATTGGATTAGGTTAACTCTAAAGTCCCATATGCCTCTGACAACCTGTGTTTCTATAAAAGGAAGATCAGCGTACTGGTCAAGATTAGATAAGGCTACATGTAACAGAGACCCCAAATCAGTGTCTTCAACAAGATTGAGTTCTACTTCTGTCTCTCTCTCCTTTAGGTCTGGAGATGAGCATTCCAAGGCTGGTAAGGATTCCAAGCTGCCAGAGACTCTATCTCCTGTCCTGTTGCTCCACCATGCCTTGGGCATGGCCCTTGTCTGAAGGGATATCCCACCACATGGATGGGTGTATATTCCAGCCAGCAGGCCTGAGGTAGGGGAGAGGTAAGTAAGGGCAAGTCCTCCTATTTTTAAGGACAGAAAGGGAAATGTCACATAGCACTGCTGAGAACTTCCCATTGGCTACATCTGGCTGAAAGAGAGGCTACGAGATGCAGATTTTACTCTGGGTGGCCATATGCTCAGCTAAAGATCAGAGATTCTAATACTTTGGCAGACCAAGGCAGTAAAGTGTCTTTGCCAAAATCAGAGATTCTACATGAGTCTTAAGTAAAAGGATGTGTCAGAGATGCCCACTATCACAAGAGACATGCTATGCAAGGGGGAATTAAGCTTGCAGGCCGCCCTGTGTAAGTAACCACAGGATATACAAAACTTGGAACATCTCATAGCATCTCAGGTTGCAAGAGAACCTAAGACTTGTATAATCAAGCTCTTTTTTTCTGCATAATTTCTAGAACATCCATTGTGGTTTCTTGCTGAATTTAATTTATTTCTACATAGAATGAATTTGTGTGTGTGTGTGTGTGTGTGTGTGTGTGTGTGTGAGGAAGACTAGCCCTGAGCTAACATCCATTGCCAATCCTCCTCTTTTTTTGCTGAGGAAGATTGGCCCTGGGCTAACATCCATGCCCATCTTCCTCTACTTTTTTTTTATATGAGATTCTGCCACAGCATGGCTTGATAAGTAGTGCTCAGTCTGTGCCCAGGATCCAAACCTGTGAACCCCGGGCCACCAAAGCAGAGTGAGCAAACTTAACTGCTATGCCACAGGGCCAGCCCCTAGAATGAATATTTATTGAGCACCTCCATGTACTATATGTACAGGCACTGTATCAATTCTGTATCCAGAGTCCCTGCCCTTAGGGAGTGCACAGGCTAGTGGGAGGCAGACAATAGATCTTCCCACTGTTGTCTCATAATCAGTTCTCATAGTAGACAGTGGGAGCAGAAAGAGGGGGAACCTACTCCACCTTCTTGGGAAACTTATGGTTCCAGAAGGGCCTTTGTAGGAGGGCCCCAAACTGAGGTTTATTTTGAGATTGGCCCTGCGCTAACATCTGTTGCCAATCTTCCCCTTTTTCTTTTTTTCTCCCTAAAGCCCCAGTACATAGCCGTATCATAGCTGTAGAGTTGTAGCTCTTCTATGTGGGACACCGCCTCAGCATAGCTTGATGAACAGTGAGTAGGTCTGCGCCCAGCATCTGAACAGGGGCACCGAAGCGGAATGCGTGAACTTAACTGCTACGCCACGGGGCCGGTCCCCCAAAATGAATTTTGAAGGATGAGCAACAGGCATAATGCCTGGCATGGAGGAAACAAAGGAGGTATTCACATTATCTCTGAGGGATGATTAGGAAGGAAGGAGGGAAGGATGAAGGGAGAGAAGAGGAAGGAGGGAAGAGATGGGAAGACAGAATCTATTAGTCTGAGAAAAAAATCACTAGAGGCTTTCAGATTGCTGATCTGGTAACAATTAAAAGATATCTTAGGCTTAAATATGTAGACTCTGTATAGTATTTTTGTTATTGAAAAATGATGGTAGTGTTCTATGGAATAGGCAGGCTACGTTTCTATTTTCTTGCACCCTTTTCATGCACACATCACATTACGCCAAGTGTCTTACCCATTTTGTGCTTGTTTGCATGTCCATCTCCCCTCCAGATGGTGAGCACCAGAGGGCAGAGGTGGTGTGTGTTTATCTCTGTGGACTCAGACTCCATCAATGTCTGACACAATAGCAGACCAGATAATTGCTTGGCAAATGAGTAAATGAACAGATGTTAGCTTGATGAAGAGAGGCAGGCCTTCTATGCAGATGAAACAGCGTCCATAAAGATGGGAAGGCTTCAGAAAGCGTGGAACAGTAAGGGGTTCCTCTCTGCTGAAGGCCAGAGTGCATACTGGGGTGAGAGAATGAGGCCAGTAGAGTGGAAAGATCACTGCTCAAATACTTCTTCCTCAGGGAAGCTTCTCCAAGCCCCCACTAGTAGCACACTGACAATAGCTCTAATCTTTCTTTTATGACGCCTATCCCTATTTGTTGCTGTACACTTGAGTAGTGGCACACGGTGGCTAAGAGTCCAGGCTCACTTCCTGGGCACAAATCCTGGCCCTGCCACTTCCTAGCTGTGTGACCTTGGTCAAGTCACTTAAACTCTGAGGCAGTTTTATTTGGAAAATGGAAATAAAAATGCCTATCTCATAGGCTTGTGGGAAGCTTTAAGTGAAAAAAAAATCACTTAAAGCGATTAAAATAGTGCCTTGATCATTAATGCTTAATAAATATTAGCTATTGTTAATAGATGATGATGATAGATGATAGACAGACAGAGAGATGATTGATAGATGATAGATAGATAATCTGTGTGATTGGTTGATTACGGTATGTCTAACATTACTACATTATAAGTAAGGAGCAGGAACACATCTTACCATATGGAGGCAGCCTAGCAAAATGTTTGGAATGGAGAAGGTACTTAATAAATATAGATGGAGAAGGTGAAAGTTGAAGACGCAACTGTAGACAGATCATGTGGGGCCTTGTAAGCTGTGCTAAGAAGCTTGACCTTTTCCCTCAGGGCTAGTCTAGACTCCCAAAGGGAAATAAAGCGATCTGATTTTCAGCATCACAGAGGTTGGACTGGAGGGGAGCAGGCTGGGAGGCCCAGAGACCAGTCAGACCAGTTGATTGATTAATCCAGGCACTAGCCAATGAGAGGCTGGATTGAGGAAGGGGCAGCATGGGAAAAAAAAAAAAGATTTTTCCCTCTTGTAACTTTATGCAAGTTATTTAACATCTCTCAGTCTTAGTTTCCTTATTGGAAAAGCAGAGCTAAGAATACAATTCTGACAGGGTTTTTTTGGGGAATACATAAAATATATGCAGAGTGACTCACATAGTCATGGTGATTATGGGTAGATAATCAACATGAGGTATTCCATTTCTCTTCCCCTCCCCTTACTAACACAGCCTTTTCAGTACCAGCCCCTCCCCCAAACACACATGCTTAAATTTCATTGGCCAATATTTAGGGAAATACAGCCTCATCTTCTAATCATACACTCTTGAGAATGGAAGAACTCTTCAAGGTCAGTTAGTCCTATTCAGAGATTTTTAGAAATGGGAAAGATCTTAGATCACGGCTACTCCATACATATACATACACGTACACATATACATATACACATACATACACATATACATATACAGAATCGGAAGGGTAAGGTGACTTGCCCAATGTGGCACAGCATTGAAGCCGGTCTGATTTATACCCCACTGCTGATGCCACAGCCACCACTGCTTCTTCCACCTGGTCTGAAAGCTAACCCAGTGTCTTGTGATGTGATTGTCAACATCCAGGAATTTTTATTAACTGTGTTCACAAACAACAATGTTAGTTAGCTTAAGGTAAAACAGAAACTGGAGCAATAATATCTATGATGTGTAACACAACCTGTGTGCCAGGGACTCCGTCACTTTCTTTACTTACATTGCTTTGCTTCATCCTGATTATTATTCCCATTTTATAGATTAAGAAACCAAGTAAAATAATTGGATGTAAGTGATATAATTAGGATTCAAATACATTGAAACATTAAACAAGCTTCATTAAGGAATTATTTGAACATTTATTGTGTCTCAGATACTCTTCTAGATACTGGACCCTCCTGAATCCAAGCCAAGCTCTGACTTACTCCAAAGTCCTGGCTCATAATCACTACTAACCCATGCAAAACCCAGTTGAAAACACCATGTATTGAACTCCCGGGCCAATTTCTCTTTATTGTTCTGGGTCTTGGGTATTGATATTTTTTCATTATTTTCAACTATATTTTAACATGATTTATTTTTACTTCCTGTCCTGCAGGATGTCGAATTTCAAGTGCATTTAATCCAATAAATGCTTAACTGAGTCATAACTATACAAGAGCAATATGCTAGAATAGAGGGTAGGGAAATGTAAAGATGAATAAAACAAGATCCTTGCCCAAAGGGGGTTTGACGGTTTTACACTAGATAGTGGAAGGATTAAATAGAAGTACTAGACTGAGAAGATGAAGGGAAGAGAAAATTACATTTAACAAAGGTTCATCTTGTGCCAGATGCTATTTTCTGGTAGCCTCCATACATTATCACGTACAGACACATAGTGCTGCTTCTGGTGGAAAACAGAAGAGAGTCGAGGGCTCAGAATGAGGAACTAACCTACCTAAGCTCACATTGCTAGTGTAGTGAGTGGCGGAATGGAGAGTCCTCTCAGTCTGTCTGACCCTAAAACCTGGACCCTATTCATTATACCACACCATCATCAGAAAGCAAACAGATAGGGACAGAGGATGAGACCATAATTATGCCTGAGAAGTTCTTAACTTTAACCTTTAATTGTTCTTAACCCTTAACTCTTCTTAACCCTTAACTGTTCTCTCGCTCCCATGTTTTAAACCTGGACATACAATGTTGAAATTGGAAGGAGACTTCAAGTTCAACTGGTTCTAGGAACACAAATGGATATTTATCTCACAGCCAATGGGAAGGGCAACTCCAACCAACAAGTAGCTAGTCTTCCCTCCTAATTGATGAGATGAGCAGTCCAGAGCACAGAGAGGTAACTGTGTGCAGTTGAAGATGATGAAATGAATCCCAGGCATGTTGATTTGCTTCCCATCCCCACAGCTATGGATGCAGTGTGAGCTTCTGGCATTAGAATAATCCTGATTTGGTTCAGATTGGCTGGAAAGGTGATAGGACAGGA
Source organism: Tapirus indicus (assembly GCA_031878705.1). Taxonomy (NCBI): domain Eukaryota; kingdom Metazoa; phylum Chordata; class Mammalia; order Perissodactyla; family Tapiridae; genus Tapirus; species Tapirus indicus. The sequence continues at coordinate 8,332,734 of CM062935.1, read as the reverse complement.
GTGGTTCACGCATGAAAAAGTCCTGGGAGAAAATAGTTGAGATGGAGCTGCAGTTCCAGAAGCAGATGAGGGATTCAGAATGGAGACATATCCAGTGGCTAGAAGGATGATTGTAAGAGGAAACTCAGAAGAACCCAGGCACTGGAGACAGACAAAGAGGGAGGATCTAAGTCCTTGAAAACAGGCAAGAATAGTGAGACAAACCCAAGAGAATAGGTGGGGCTGAAAATGAGTCATGAGACTTTGATACATGAGGCAGGCCGTTTCCATAGCCAAGAGGGAAATGAACATTAACTGGACACCGTGCTGGTTATTTCAGAATACACTAATTCATTTAATCCTCACAACTGCATTTTGGGGTAGAGATTTTAAGCACTTATTTACAGTTGAAACAACTGAGGCTTGGAGAGGCCTTGTGAAATAACTTGTCACACAGCTGAAACTGGAAAGCTGATCTTTTACTTACAGTAACCTGATCTTTCCACCACCCCAGTGGATCTCAATCAGGGGTAATTTTGCCTTCCCAGCACTATTTTGCAATGGCTAGAGAGATTTTTGGTTGTCACAACTGGGGTTTTTTACTAGCATCTGGTAGGTAGAAGCTAGGATGCTGCTAAGCTTCCTACAATGCAAAGGACAGTCCCCTGCAAACAGAGAATTGTCCAGTCCCAAATGTAAACTGTGCTGTGTTTAAGAAGCTGCCAATCTCAGAAGCAAATATTTTGAAGCAAGTGCTGTGTATTTGAAATTATGCATTCATTCACTCTTCACACATTTATCGTGTGCCTACTAAGTTCCAGGAACTGTTTTATTTTATTTCTGGCTTTATTATGGTATAATTGACAAATAAAAATTGTATATATTTAAGGTATATAATGTGGTTTTGATATATGTTAACATTGTGAAATAATTACCACAATCAAGCTAATTAACATATTCATCACTTTATATTATCACCATTTGTGTGTGTGTGTGGTCAGAATACTTAAGATCTATTCTCGGGGCTGGCCCGGTGGCGCAGCGGTTTAGTTCATGCTTGGCAGCCCAGGGTTCGCCGGTTCGGATCCCGGGCGCCTAGCCAACGCACTGCTTGTCAACCATGCTGTGGCGGCGTCCCATATAAAGTAGAGGAAGATGGGCACGGATGTTAGCCCAGGGCAGTCTTCCTCACACACACACACAAAAAAAGATCTACTCTCTAAGCAAATTTCAAGTATACAATATAGTACTATTAACTATAGTCACCATACTGTACATTAGATCTCCAGAACTTATTCATCCTGTATAACTGAAACTTTGTTCCCTTTGACCAAAATCTTTTCATTTTTCCCCACCCTCCAGGGCTGGAAATCGCCATGACACTCCCTACTTTTATGAATTCTACTTTTGGAGATTCCACATGTACGAGAGATCATGCAGGAGTTGTCTTTCCATATCTGGCTTACTTCACTTAGTATAATGTTCTTAGGTTCATCCATCTTGTTGCAAATGACAGGATTTCCTTCCTTTTTAAAGCTGAATAATATTTCATTATCACATACATATACATACTCAAAAAGACAAAAGATAACAAGTATTGGTGAGGATGTGGGGAAGAGGGAACTCTTGTACACTATTGATGAAAATGTAAACTGGTACAGCCATAATGGAAAACAGTCTGTAGGTTCCTCAGAAAATTAAAAATAGAACTAACATATGATCTAGCAATCCCACTTCTGGACATACATCCAAAGGCAATAAAATCCAGACACTGTTTTAACTCTGTGGATACAGAATTGAATAGAACAGTTAAAATCCCGCCATCTTGAAACTTACATTCTAATGAGAATACTGGAAATAAATACACCAGCCAGCAGTAGACAGTATGCAAAGCTGTAGGACTGAGTTTATCTAATAAGAGAGTATATGTGGAGAAGAGGGACAAGAACAGAGTCCTGGGCCCTCAACTTTAGAAAAAGGAGCAGGATCCAGCAAATGGGCCTTGAGAGGGAGCAGTCATGGTATAGGAGGGGAGCCAGGTGAGCATGGGTTTCTTGGAAATCAAAGGAAAAATGTGTTTCAAAATGGAGGGAGCACTCCACTGGGTTAGAAGACATGTTTGCAGATTCTGGCCTTACCTCTTCCCTCCAGTGATATGGGTCACTAGACTTATAAGAATCTCAGTTTATCATCCAGAGGCTCAACTTTTTCTCCTAAAAATGTGACCCCTAATATTATCATAAAAATAAGATCAGTGAATGAATATGGAGTCTCTGTAAATTGATTTATGGATAAAAGAGATCGTCATTATTCCCTCCAGAAAAATTGTATGTCCAGATTTTGGTTTCATGCTTTTTTTTAAACCATAATAAAGTGAGACTACTGATGGGAACAGAAGGGAGATCTTTTCTGATATGGTGCATCTCATAAAGTGCATCAAAAACAACCTGATAAAAGACGGGAGGGGGGATGTTTTTCAAGTTCACAAGGACACTTTGACCAAATTTTTTCTTTTATAATATGCTTTTAACAAATTCACTTAATGAACTGTTTTCCCATCATTAGAGTAGAGCCAATGTGGTCTATAACAGTGCTCCAGTCATGCAGGGGGAGAATTTGGGGGTGTTTCTCCAAAGGATATTTGGGGGCTTTTGGGAAAGGAAAAATAAGAAAATGAATCCTGGGTAGGCAGTCAAAAATAGCCATAAGCTGATGACTCATCCATTAAATCTAGGAGGAACCTTAAGTAGGGATCCTCTGTTCTTAGCAAATGTTTATGTCATGCTTACCATGCACCAGGCACTGCTCTAGGCACTTTATACACATTGATGCCTTTAATCTTTACAACAACCTTATGAGGTAGGTACTGTGGAGATCCCCATTTTACAGATGAGAAAACTGAGGTTGAAAAACTTCCAGAGGTCACCTAGCTACTAAGAAGCAGAGCTGGCATGAACAGTCAAAATGATCAAACAGGCATTTTTTTTAAAATAAAGATTTTAGGAATTTTTAGGAAATATATAAAGACATCTGTGAAGGGTGGGAAAGGGGAAGAATGGAGGTAGGGCCAGCCTCTACCTCACGACTGCTGATAGCCACAGAATCCTCTTCCCCAACAAGGCTTGATTGATGTTCCTCTGCCTTTCTCATCCCTCATCCCTGGCCTGCCAGCTTCTGTGGGTGAAACTGCGTGGCCTGGTCTGTACCTTGAAGACACCTTCAGCATGGCTCTGCTGTTTTCCAAAGGCTAAGCATCCATGAGAAGAGAAAGCGTGTGCCTCCAGCCATTCTGCACACTAAGATTCTTTGATTACAGCTTCTCCAGCAATCCTGAGGAAATCAGCCACCAAACCAGACAGCCAGATAAGTGTGTTTCCCTCTGGAATCCACGCCGGCTACAAAAGAATTAATGAAGATGAATTAAGGGTGTCAGAGCTTGGAGAATTCAAGCTATTTCCTACCCAGGAGCAATCTGTTAAGATCATAGAAATCTGGACAAATAACTGGAAAGCACATCTCAGGGAACAATTTTGGACCAATGAGCAGTACAGCTTGATTGTCTGGCTAAGCCTTGTCTGCCCCTATTACCTCCAATCCTATTTTTGGCAGGTCTCTGTAGAACCATCTAGTCAATATCATCTCTCAGCAGGGCCCTACATTGGATATGCCTGGGGAGTTAATACTCTTTTTCTTTCTCTGATTCCCCACTCCTCCCACGCTGCCCAGGAAAATTCCAAGATGAATTCTGCAATGAATAAGGCATTTCATTTCTGATTGACTCTGGTTCATAATAAACACAGAAGGATATGCGTGTCTATGCTAAGGCCAATGGGAAAATATAGACAAAGGTGGAATTGTTTCTATATCTTTGACTTTTAAAGACTTTTTCTGTTTGATCTTGGAACTTATATTTTCACTCAGCAAAGGGAGGGATATTTCTTTTATACATTTGTTGTGTTTAACAATTGAACAAAGAACATCAGTGGACTCCCCTGCCTAATTAAAAAAAATTATTGTTGAACATTTACTAAAATATACATATGGATGGATGGATGGATGGATAGATGAATGGTGAGTGGGTGTAGTGATGTATATATGTTGAGCTTGAGGCCTACAGAAGCATTGAAGAGTCATGCTGAAGCGGAGAAAAATTACTAGAAGATCATTAGAGTAATTTTTTAAGGTGTATTGAGTGACTCCTATGTGCCGGGCACTATGTAGACAGCTCTCAAAATGCACAGGTGGGCCTAGACTCCTCTGCATTGCCTAATTTCCCACTCCCACTACACTCCTCATCTCCCCAGCCCAACAAATGACAAGCCTGATCGTCTGTGGCTAGGCATTGCCTTACATTGGATATGGTGCCTTGTCTAACACTTATTCTTTCATTATTTATTCATTCAACAAATATTTATTGAGTATATACTATGTGCCAGGCCCCTGGGAATAGAGCAGTAGCAAAAAGATAAAAATCTCTTTATTTTTGGAACTTACATTCTAGGTGGGGGGAGACAGACAATAAATAAATAACCATAAGAGTTACAAAGGGAAATAAAGCAGTGTAAGTGGAGCAGGTGAGTCATACCCATTCATTCAGTAAATAGTTATGAGCACTGACTACACAGGTGATGCAAAAGGAAGCAGGAAGTCATCTGGATTTCAAGGGGCTCAGGGGCTGAGAGGAGAGGAGATCAAGGGCTGTGCCAGTTCAAGTAAGGACACAGAGAAAGGAGTGGTCACTCCTACCGAGGGCAGAGAAATGACATAAGAAGTTAAGAAAGTCTGTGAGAAGCAGGGGATACTACACTGAGTCTTGAATTTGTTCTCTGAGCAGACAAAGGAGGAGGCTATATTCCAAGTTGAAGGATATTCTAATTTAGGGCCTTGCTACTCAAAGTTTGGTGTATGGACCAACCACACCAGCATCACCTATGAGCTTATCAGAAATTAAGAATCTCAGGAAGACCCCAGGCCTACTGAATGGAATCTTCAGTTCAACAAGAAGCCCAGGTGATCCCTATGCAAATAAAAGTTTGAGAAGCACTTTTCCCAACCAATGGCTTTCACATTTGCTGCACACTAAAATCACCTGGGGGAGCTTTTAAAATTCCTGACGCACAGGTTACATCTTCTACCAATTTTACCAGAATCTCTGAGTGTTGGACCAGACACCGGTAATTTTAAAACTCCCAGGGTGAAAGCCCTGCCTTATAAAATTTCTTCCCACCTTGACCTGTGTGCTTTATCCTCAGTAAATATTCAACTGCCACACAAAGGACTGAAATAATTCTTAGTCCTAACTTTACAGAGATGGCTACCTTGCTCATAAACCCGTAGAAATCTTAATCAGAGAAAAGAGAACTTCCAACTCGTGAGTGGGGGAGGATGTGAAACGGATTTCCCTGCCTGGTGACAAGCTGGCAGATCCGGCCTCCTGCAGATGGCTCGCTGTTGCAGACACAGTGCCGCATATCTGACACATACGTGTTGGGCTGAGTGTTCCTTTCTGAGCCAGAGCAGACGGATTTGGGAAGAGAGGACAGCGGGTCTTTAGAGAGAAGGAGAGCATGCTGTCCCGAGTCCTCATCAACAACAGGCTCTGTTCTTGAGGAGTGGCCAAAACACTTATTTCTCACCAAAATTGAGTCATACTGAAAAAGCAAAAAGTGGAGCCAAGATGCAAACTTTTCTCGAGAACTTTCTTCTCAGGCCTCCAGTCTGGTGCCATTTGCCTGTGTTTCCTTTGAGTCATTTCTCCCTAAACTCCCATCTCTCAACCCTGAGTCTATAGGAAGCGACCACAGTCAAAAGCAAGGTGGAGCACAAGATGCCCTGGACTGGAGTGTCTGAGCCTTAGATGAGATCCCTGAAACTGGCAATAATTGCTGTTATGCCTTGAAAAAGTGATCTAAGTCTCTGAATCTCATCACTAGGAACATTGTAAAAATAACTTTTTCCATCAAGTTCTACCCTCTGCTCATACTCCTGTCCCCTTCCCCCACTGTTATCAAGGTTGGGGGCCAGAGATCTACTGACTCTTCCAAGGATGCTGTAATAGATGAGATCAAGGGAAAAAATCAAAGGCCACGAACTCCAGATTCTTCATGGGTTTAGTCATGAGTCGATCTCTCTGTCTCCACCTCTCTCTAGTTGCTCGTTCTTTATTCTCACTCTGCTCTAGTGGGTCTCACGGATTCACGTGTCTCTATCCCAGCGGCTCACAAATTTGTGTCTCTAGTCTGGGCTTAAGCTCTTGATTCAGATTACCTGATGGCCTCAAATTCAAAATGTCCTCACCTGCACTGTGATGTCCCTGTTCCATACATGCACACATGTACATACACACACATACACACACACATACACTCAACAGAACTTGAGCTTCCCCTGGTGTGCCCAGCTCGGAGAAAATCACCACTATTCATCATCCAGTTACTCCTCCTCAAAACTGGCTCTCATCCTTGGCTTCCTTTCCCTTTTTCTCTACAGCAAATTTATTGCTGGCTCCTATTGATGCCACAGCAGAAATGTCCCTCCACTTCTGTGCATTCTCCCTTCTGTGACCCTAACTCAGACCTCTGTCCTCTTTCACCCAGAGCACTGCCAGCTACCAACCCATTCTTGAGACTCTCCAACCCATACTTCTCACAGCAGCAGAGTAATGTATCTGGAATGCATATCTGCTGATGTCACTCCTTTCTTCAAGACATTTTGATGGCTTCCCATTGTGCCCAGGATAAAGCCCAAGCTTCTCAGCCTGCCTTCAAGGGAGACCCTTCCAGAACAGTCCCCATGTATCCCTTCATCCTCAGCTCTCAACAGCCCCTCCTCACACTGGGTGCTCTCAGCATAGCTAACTTCTTTCAGTTCCTCAAACACTCCACACTCTTCTTTCCCTCTGCAGCTGTGGACAAGCCTGCATCTTCCTTTCTCTCAATATCTCTTCTCCTGGACATTTTCCCATCTTTCAGGTTTTGGGTTTAGTTCTGCTTCCTGCAAGAAGTCTGTCTACGCAGAGACTGAGTTGGGTGTCTCTGCCAGTTGCTCTCATATTCCCTGTGTTTCCCTGTTGCAGAACTTAGCAGACATCTGCTGTTTACCGACTGAAGCATGGACTAGACAGTACCCCCATGAGAAGAGGAGCCTTAGCCTGTCGTCAGTACCAGGATAGACACTCACCAAATATTTATCGAATGATTGAATGGCTTCTCCTGACCTCCCAATTCCTCATGAGGCCAAAGTCTCGTCAACCTTCAATATCGCTCAAACCCCACCGCTGCTAACTGAGTTGAAACTCTCATTATCTTCTCATCGAGCCCCTTTTACAAGTCTCTCCCAAAATATTTTCCTGTCTTCAATTTGTCCTTTTTTTCCTACCCAAAAGGCATCCTGCTAGCTCTGTGCTCTTTTCTAAAATGCAGATTTTATCGTTTCTCTTCCTTAGTTAAAATTTTTTCCCTAGACACCATTGTCCTCCGGGTAAAATCTAATCACTTCAACACAGCGCAGAAATCCCTTTGCAATCTGACCCATGGTCACCTCCTCAGCTTCACTGTTTACCATTTTCCCACCTGCTTCACACCTCATTGTCAGGTTATCTTGAAGTTCTAAAAGATTCTCAACTACTCCAGGGGTTCTGTATGTTTTTAAAAATACGGCCTCAATAAAATAATTGAAGAAAAAAAGGCTCTTTCTGCCTGAAATGGCTTCTGCCTTTCCTTTTTTGTCCATCTTGACTTGGAGACACCTCTTCATCTTCAAAGTTTCATCTATTCATTAAATAAATGTTTACCCACCATCTGCTGTATGTCAAGCCTGGTACCAGGCACTGGAGACACAATGTTTTATGAAACAAACATGGGTGTTTCCCCCAGAGAGTTTAGAATCTCCTGGGGAGGAAGGTATACTCATGCTTCCCTTCCTAAATGATGCCTTTCCTGACAATCTCCCCCACCTCCCCTGTTTCTTTGTGCCCTGCTGTACCTGCCCACACCTTTATTCTTGTACCTTATTTTACACAGCTGTCAGACCGCATGTGAAAGGAACCATGCCTGATTCATCTTATATCCACAGCACTGGCATATGGTAGGTATTCAATAAGTGTTTGTGGGATAAATGAAAAGAAATTAATGATTTCTTAGTTTTTACCAGTAATTGAGGCTCTGAGAGAATGGGGCACAGAACAGGTAAGTGTGATAGTACAGATGGACAGAAAAATTATGCAGAAAAGTGGTGTTCCTTGAAGGAGGGATGGGGCAAACTGGGCATTCCAGTGGAAATAGTTCCATTGCTTTGGGGCAGCATAAAAGTATTAGTCAGCGAAAGTGAGCATTCTGGGACCTTCATGGGAGAATTGAGTTCCCCCTACTGAAATAGGGATTTTCCTACTGGACTCTCAGTCCATATGCCATCCCCATCTCTTGCATATATTATTCTTTGGGGGTTGGTTGTTGCTGGTACAGAGAAACACTTTTTGGTTTTCATAACTTAATCATGGTTTAACAACCTTGAAGTGCTTATCAAAATTCAACATGACTTTTTTGCATGACTCGTCAATATTTTGGCAATTTTGTGCTAATGATAAGCTGAAGCCAACCTAAGTGTCTATTACTAAGGGAATGGATTAATATAATTTAGTGGATACATACTTTGAAATTGTATGCAGTAGTAAGAAGCAATGAACTTGATGGGCTTATGATAACACAGATAGTCTGAAAAACTTAATAGAAAAATAATAAAATAAAAGGAAAAGCAAGATTTACTGCACAACACCATTTATATATTAAAATATGTACATGCAAACCCTATAGTTTTCACAAGGATACAAACATAATTAAGGAACATATATGAAACAAGATGGATGTCTATAATTGTGGAAGGGAAATGGAGGGATTGAGGAAAAAAGAAGAAAAATAAAATAAGCAATAATGGGGTCTTGAACTGAATGATGATATCAATGTGATATGAACTAATGTGTTATTCGTTAATGATTAATTTTAAAAATTATTGCAAATATAAGGGATTTCCAGTCATATCAACTTGGCATAAAGTAGCTTCATACCTCTAGGTGTTTGTGGAGCTGATCCCTCTGCCCTTCTCTCAACCTCAGCCACGTTCCCAGACTGTTGGGGGGACAATTGTATATAGCTTAGATGCAATCTGGCAAAGAAGATGAATTAAATGTAAAATCTTGAAAAGATTTTAAAAGATATGAAAAGATTCTAAAAAGAAAGAAAATCCCTCAGTCCTAGAAGACCCAAACTTGCTTTAAGTAGCCCATCTTTTTTTTTTTTTTTTCTTTTTGTGAGGAAGACCAGCCCTGAGCTAACGTCCATTGCTAATCCTCCTCTTTTTGTTGAGGAAGACTGGCCCTGGGCTAACATCGTGCCCATCTTCCTCCACTTTATATGGGACGCCGCCACAGCACGGCTGAGAAGCAGTGCGTCGGCCGGCGCCCGGGATCCGAACCGTCGAACCCCGGGCTGCCAAGCGTGAACTAAACCGCTGCACCACCGGGCGGCCCCTAAGTAGCCCATCTTTTAAAATGTAAATGAGTTACTGTCTTCCCAGGAGCATCTAATCAGATTGCACATAATAAAACCCTTAGAATCAATCCTACTGTGGCACCCTTGGAGCTCTCCACAGTGCTGAAAAAGCTCTCCTGGAGTCCTTCCTGCTAGTGACCTGTTTTCACTGGTGGAGATTCTCCTGCCTGACCCTACTCTGTGACTGCTCTTAACCACTAGGATTTACTAAAGGCAGAGCTTGTACCTTAGTCAACAGCTTAGCATGAAATTGGCAGTCAATATAATTTTGATATGTTAATGTTGTTGAACAAATATGCTAATGATTCTCTGTCCAGTTCTGCCTACTGCCTACCCCTGTTGTCTACCTCTTCTCTAAGTCATGTTTTGCATAACTTGGGCATGTAGCAATGTAACAAGGCATCTTGTACATTTGCCTTTGTGATGCTGTATCCCTTGGGGAGAGAGAAGTCAGAAAATTGCAAGAAGTGGGCTGAAAGAGAAAAAGGGTAGGGAACACATGCTATACCTAAGATTTGTCTTTAATAAGCTTCTAAATAAATAAATTATTGCTCCTCCATCTAGAATCTTTCTCTCTTTCCTACCCTAAAGGAAATCTCCCTAATCACTCCCACTACACTCTATCTTGGACTTTTTTCCCCAAACCATCAAAATGGCCATAGGCAGCCCCCTTAAGGACAGAGTTCTGGGTAAATTAAAGGGGGTCCAACATAAACCAAGGTTACCCTACACAAGCAAAGGATTTTTGTCCAAAGGATAGCATCAAAAGGATAGCACAGCACTTGGATTCTCATGTGAAGAATGCAGAAAGGCAGATAACAAACATTTACTGCATCCCTACCTTATTCCATGACTGTACTAGTGCCCAGTTAAATCTTACAGCAACCATAAAAAAGTTATTTTTATCCCCATTTCATAGGTGAGAAAACCAAGGTTCAGGAGATTCAATAGATATCACATACTGAAACAAAACTAATATACAGAATAAGAGTTTGAACCCAAGCCTGGTTAATTCTAAATGCCCTACAATTTCCTCTATAATAAGAAAATGACCCCTAGTTATTAAGCACTGATTAAATTGGCCAGTATGCTAAACATTTGTATACATGACCTCATTTAATCCTGCCAAGGTCATTAGAAAGCAGATATTGTTTTTATTCACAAGATACTTTAAAACAAAAATCTGAGGATCACGGCAGTCAAGTTACACAGTTTATGAGTGGTAGAGTTGGAATTCAAACAAGTTTTAGCCTGACCCAAGCCTCTGCTCTTAACCATTCTTCAGCAATTCTTTAACCAATCACAAAATAGATTACTCTAAAGCTCTCTTTCACCTCGAAAATATCTTGATTCTCGTGACTGTAAGCATGATCCCAGGATTGAATGCATTTCTTAATTAACGCTACTCCAGGAATTCATTGGTGTTTTGTCATTAGAGGCTAGATACCTTCTTGAACTTCTTTTACCTTATATTCCTGGGAATTGAAGCAGAGGGTGCAACAGGAGTTTATCATCTTAAACTCCTTCCTCATAAACAGGCCTGCAGATGACCACAGGAGAGACCAGGCGAAAGTGGAGGATGTGGTTTGCACTGTGCTGATGATGGATGCAGGGATAGTCACAATTGCACCACTTTATTGATGCAGTCTGCAAGCTGCAAATAACAGTGTTCAGAAAACTGACAGCTTCTTAAGTGATTTCTCTATTGTGGAAATTTGAGGAATAAATATTAAAGGAGATGATGCTTCAGAGCATCTTTCTCCCCAGAGGTCACTGACTATGGAAATGGCATGGTTGGCCCAACATTTACATGAGACAGGTCGTACCCTACCCAGGTGGTTAACACATGATCCAAAACTCTGTTTACTCGCAAAGGTCCTTTCCTTGCCCTTACTTCCTTCAGGGGTACTAGGACAGTTTAGAGGATGACCTCAAACAGAGACTGAGAAAGTGATCGATTGACTGATGTGCTTTACCCCCTAATATTCCCCACAGTTTTTCCATAAAGCCTAAAATACTATCATTAGAGGCACAACTTGAGTTAGAAAGACAGCACTGTAAAATGGAAAGATTATGTTCTGTCATTAAGCATTCTTTGCAAATATGACATTTAATAAAGCATAATATTCCATTGAATATTTCTATAATTGGAAATTAAGATTATTTCCATTTTTCACTACTTTAAGGCTGTACTAATTTAATACTTTTATATATACATATCTGTGTCAAAATCTATTATTATTTACTTAGGAGAGTGTTCAACAAGTGGATTACTAGGTCAAAAGTCCTGAAGCTGGTGGAGGTGTACATTGGTAAAATTTTTGAAAAACATTTTTCCAACCTTTATAATTTTAAAGTTTTTCAAATACTTCACATATGGGTTGCTGTTAGCCGGGTCTCCCCTGGTCCCCACCCACACCATTGATTTTTATGCCTATATTCATTCAGCACATTGGGTTACCCTTATTTCCTTATTAAATGGAATCTTGCTAGTGTGATCCATCATTACAGTCTCATGTTGTCCTTTAGAATTTTGCAGCAGCCATCAGACATCTGATCTACCCCTCTCAACATTGGGTTAAAAATAAGTATGTCTTTTGAGCCTCTAACTGGGTCATAGTTGGAGCACACCACACAAAGCCTCTCTCTAGGTTGAAATGAATCCGTTAATACACAGAGCACAAATGATCACCCAGCTCCAAGCCTATGTCAGTGCATTATGGGTCATGAACTGCCCAAAAGGGTGTCCTTGAAAATGGTTTATGATCATTCCCTCCATATCATCTCAGCAACAGTGTCAGTAATGGAAAATTACCCAACATGGTGGGGGCGGTTATTGGCCCCTGGGGAGTACCACTTCTTCTATGTACTGCCCTCTCCAAAAAAAGTCTGTAGAATACTATGTCATAGAATATTTATGGAAGGGCAGTGATGTCCACTCAAAGGGGATGATATTTAAGCTGAAGACATGAATGCCAAGGAGTGTCAGTCAAGTGAACGTCAGGGAGAGAGCATGTTGAGGATGTGTGGTCTCCCAGGCACAGGGCTGAGGGACTGAGGGAAGAATCTGACAGAGAATTGCAAACATGGCCTTGAAGCTGTGGCAGGTGGATCTGAGAGAGATACCAGCTGGCCGGAGCTGACAAGGAAGGAGAGTGGAAGCAGCAAACAGTGGGTGGATGCTGTTTTTATGACATTTTCTTCAAGTGGTTTTGCTTTCTGTTCTAAGATTTTGTTTTTCTTCAACCCAACTTAGAATTTATTTTCCCATTACTGATGATGTTATATGTCATATATTTGTTTATTCCCTTTTAGCTTATACCAGAAGGATTCTTACCTACTCCAAATATGGGGGAGTATTTGTGTATATATGCATGTGCTCTTTGAGAACATGTGATGCTACTCAAGGTTGGGGTGGCAGATGATTTCCATGTCAATTATGGAGCATTTCAGGAGACCAGGCCTGCCCCAACACCTCTCTGTGTGATGGAGAGACATGGAAGAATCATGGGGACTTTGCCAAGTTGGGTCCAAAGAAGTCTCCTATTACTAATGAGCAAGGGCTTAGGAGACAGGGATTCAAACACTAGCTCAGCCACTGTGTGACACCAGCCAACTTCCTTTATCTCCACAGGTTTCCATTTCCTCATCTATAAAATAAAGATTCTTTAAATGAGTCCAGTAAACCCACTATCATGCCCATCCTGGTCAATGAAAGCAAGCCCTCTACTAGAGGAGAAATCTGAGTCATCAGTCTAAAACTCTTCTCCCCTTCTTATCTTGCTCCAATTCTTATCCTGATGAGACCCCACTTGAGTTCTCCCTGGCTCTGAGCTCTGGACTTCTTACCCTGTCCTGGATTACCGCTCTTCTACCCCAGCTTTCTCTATCCTCTTGATTCTCCCAGGCATGTATATCAATTCTTGGGAGTTAGCATGCAGGTACTTCTCTGGTAGAATGCAGCAGGACAAAGGCGCCCTGTGGTTTGAGCAGAAGTCCAGACATGCAAGTCAGAAAGTTCTCATGTACTTTCTGAATTCCTTTTGTTTCTCTGCCTCTTGCTCAACTTACTATTTATTAGGGGATAGTTGGAACATTCCACGTGGCTCAGTTGAGCTCTGAGCACTGAAGTGGAGTTTTATCCAGACAGAAACTAGAGCATTGAAGACAGGACAGCGGTCCTTTGGAACTGGTGTTGGAGAACACTTACTCCCATTCTTTGGTTTCTACTTGAGGCATCTTCCTAACCATCCCCCAACACCAAGACTCTCTTCCAGGGGACTCGGGGGGGAAGTCAGTGATCTGATGAGTGAGATGGGGAGAAGTCACTAAGCCTCCTGGCAGCCTCAGGGGACCTACATTTTCTGCTTCTCCATGTGATAAACTCAGAGAAGCAGCGGACACCTCTGCCCCTGCGGTGGGGAGGCATGAAGGTTGAGCTAGCCATGTCAGTTTGGCGGAGGAGAGGGAGTAGGAAGCTCAGTTTGTGGCAGCACATCTAAGCTACAATCTCCAAACCAGCCAGTTCAGTTAGAGAGCTGATATTTTATTTCCATTTCTGTGACTCCTATGTGTCATTTCTTGATTTAGTTCAAACTCCAAGGGTACACAGGTGTTATTTACTGCCCCCTTAAAATCCCACATATTAAAGGGTTTGCCTGGAACCTTCAGAGATGTGCACTGGAATTGTCATTTGGAGCCCAAAATAGTGCAGAGAGACATTGCTTCCAGCATGGCCAAGGTGCTTCAGGAAGCTCTCATCCTGCAGGATTTTCACCTGCAAGGTTTGCAGCATTTTCTACTGTGGCTGCTCGAATGCCTGTTAAATGACAGCAAACCCAGACCATCAGTGAGTCCTGGTCCTCGAGTCTTGCTAGCTGATTCTGACTTGAGCAAGTACAACTGAGGCAAACATCAGCTTGTAGGAAAGAAAGGGTCTTGTAGGCCTGGGGAGGCCTACCTCAGAACAGGCAGAGCTTCAGTTTGTGGGCTTTTTAGTTGACAGTGGGAGGAATAATCTTTTGCTTCTTTTACTGTGTTTCTCAGCGAGGACTGTAAGCCAGGACTTAAAATTGGAAAAGCGGCTATATTCCACGTGGGCTCGAGAGGCAGTAATGTATGAAGGTTGGACCTTAAAATGGACATGCTGGGCTCAAGTGGATCAGCCGCCCCACCCTCTTAGAATCAGTCACTCCCCACACTGATACGTTAGCCCAGTCGTGACTTTGATTTCTGGAATCGCAGAATTATCCCAGACCTGGACTGCTGCTCCATCCACTACAGGGTGATGGATGTCATCAGGGACAAAAAGCAGAGAAGAACCCCATATGGCAGAGAGTTTATGTCAAATTCTCATGTTGAATTAGAAAACAATGTAATAACAATTTTACAAATGAGATGGGCAAGAAAGATGTTTAAAAGTTCTGCTTATAGAACACTTTCTTTCTAAACTACGGTTTGCTGAAAAAAATCTCAGAAGAAGTAAACTGGTTGAAAATGTGCCTCAGATTTATTATCAAAGCAGAAAAGAAAAATGAAGGAGGTGATAAAGCCCAGGGAGCAGGCTGATTCCCTGTGTAGGGGATGAGATCTGGGTCCAGTCCAGACAGCTGAGATGGTCAGTGAGATCCTACAGCATAAGCTGGACAGGCATGGAAAGAAAACAAAGATATACCCATGCCCAATTGTCCTTAAAGATGGAGCCAACAGAAAAGAAATGTTTCAGTTGTTACTAGATCTATAAAAAATGGCAGGGGTCAAATAAATCTCATACACAGAGAGTCAAGAACTGACAGAGAAGACTAGGGTGACTCTCAGAAGGGACTCCAGGTCCAGAAAGTGTGTAGGAGCTCATCCTCAAAGCCACAGGTGGAGACCATAATTAGAACAACTGGACAGCCACTTCTTGGACTCCAGGACAGCCAGGCCAAGTGGTCACACATGTCTACGCAGATTTGAAAGGGGTAACCTGAGAAGGGTGGCAGTATTAAGTAAGCTCTGAGGGAAACAAAGCAGAAAGATGTGCTCTGAGCATGCACATCCAAATAATTTATGGAATTAGGGCCCAGGGAAGACGTAGTTATTCCAGGGGAAAAGGCAAGTGATAAGAGATGATGTGAAGGCTTGGGCTAGAGGTTGGCCTGATGGAGGAACCATTCCTGGGGGGAACGCACAGCTCAGGACACAAGGGATCAAGATTTGCTTTAACGATGGATGATTTCACAAGGCCCAGCTCTTCTTAGCATCATCTATTTTGTTGTGTATACTCACAAGGTAAAGTCTAGACAGTTTTTGAACAACAAATTCCCATGTCAGCAAGACAGCAAATGAAAAGAAAAAGGAAAGAAAGAACTCAGCCAATGGGGCATAGTAGGAAAGAGCCCATTTAAGAAGCAAAGTGAAATGTTAAAAATTCAGCCAGACAATTTTGAAATGAGTTTTGAAACAAGGAGAAAGTGGACCTTCAGAGGAACATGCCATGACCACAGGGACATGCATGACAGAGGGACATACTTAGCTGCTACTGAAGTTGTACCCATTACCCAGGCCTGCACAATTGCAAAGCCGGGGAAAGCAAAGCTCTGGGGAGGTGGCCCTGGTAGAGTTGTCAGAACTCACGAGGCCTCTAGGTTCAGACCTTCAGAAGCTTCAACTGCATCTTCAGTTCAGGAATCTGTAAGGATGCTTCTCCAGCTGCAGCAAAGGCTGGCTTCACAGACCAAAACGATGCCATAGCTAGAGGCAGGGGCAGCAACCACTGAAGCTTGAGCCTGTGGCACAGGACAGAGCTCACACTCATCATGGCAGAGGGAGCCAGGATCACCCCAACACTGACAGAGGGCATGGACTTCAAGAGAGTCTGATGCACCGTGAGGAAGAGGAGAGTCTCAGGGGGTGGCCTGCAAAAAAAAAAGCATAACACAGGGTCACCATTGCAATGTCTCAACTTTACAAGGAGATGGAAATAGCTCAGCTGCCACCTTCTGGGAGAGAAGGTAGTGTGTAAAGGAGGTATGGTTAACACAGCACCAAAACCAACCTTCTGAGGCGAGAGTTCTGCATTCACAATTGAGGAATCTGGAAGACTCGCTTAGACTAGCTGGCACCCAGAAACCAAGTGTTTCTCTGTCTGCCCAAAGATGCCCCTGAGATTGTGCTCCAGTCTTTGATGACAGTGACTTTGGTCTGGATTAGGAACTGGGCCCTGGGAACATCATTTCACCGAGGATAACTAGTACCGGGGTGGGGTTTCTAACTTGGCTG
Organism: Tapirus indicus; assembly: GCA_031878705.1. Lineage (NCBI taxonomy): Eukaryota > Metazoa > Chordata > Mammalia > Perissodactyla > Tapiridae > Tapirus > Tapirus indicus. Next base: position 8,315,947 of record CM062935.1, on the reverse strand, counting down.
TTGTAGGGTGGTTGAGAAAGACTAGCACTGTGATATTATTGTTGTGTTAATTGCTTAGACTCCTTAAATGGTAAGACACATTGAAGAGGATCTTTGAGTTTGAATTAATTTAAGAAACTGTAACCCTTCTAGTAAAAGGTGTCCCAGAGCAAGCCCAGGCAGGCTGGCACCAGGGGGCTCGTATGTCTGAATTACCTTCCTCGGAGGATCTTTTTGGTGGCCATTTAATCTCAGCACAGGACCTCTGGGTGTAAAATGGATCTGGAGTGAAAAATGGGCAGTAATTGTTTAGCCTAGAGTTCAAGGAACCTCATTTTGTGGTCTTCTTTGGCAAAGGTTAAATGGTCACCAGCAGTCCCAGGAGGAAGAAGTGGGAATGATTTGGGAGGACTTATAAAGTAGGGGATGGTATTTCCTGGATTATCTCCTCCAAAAGCAAGAGCTGCGTCCCTGGCTGACCATCCCAATGGATGGGGAGGACAAGAAGCCCCTGTGAATGTCAAAGGGGACACTTTTCCCTGTCACCTCCAGCTTTCAGCTCCTCAATTTTTCTGCCCAAGAAAGGAACAGAGGCTTACCTAACTGGGAAGACTGGGATAAGGTGCCGAGCATCCTGTGCCTCTCTGGGGGAAACTTGCCAGGCAAGTGCTGCCCTGCAGTTGGGGAGGATCAAGTTGGGTTCAAAGGGAGATGGATTAGGAAGCCCAGGTATCCTCACACAGCTAATATCCATTCTCAAACTGACTTTTCCATAATAAAACTCATATAATTTTGTAATTTTCCAATTTGCAAACTCATAAATCTGACAAGGTGGTACGGGTTACAGCCACCTTGGACCCCAATAGCCTCTTGATGAAAATCGGGGATGGTATCAGAAATTAGAGAGGGACATCAAGGAAATGGAAATTCAGGATGCTGCTTGATCTATCCACTTCCACACCCAGAGACTGCTTTTCTTTTCCTAAAAATTCAGATCTATGCTCTGATAGGTTGATAGGAGCTCTTCTGACACAAAATAATAGTATATAATAATATAGCTTTGGGTTAGATAAATCCACATGCTTTATTGGTACCGTCCTACAAAATCCTTACATGAAGCCTATGAGGAGGTCTCATTTTTATCCCCATTTTACAGATAAGGAAACTGGCTCAGAAAAGTCAAACAATTTGTCCAGGGTCACAACAAAAGGTGGCAGAGTGAGATTCATCCTGAGCTTCGTCTGACAGGAGCTCAGACCTTGCACCATCCACCGTAAGGCCTTTCCTGAAATGTGGGTTTTGACACTACAAAGAGAGGAGGATGAGGTCTCTACCCTAACCCTCAAATCAACTCCCATAGGACTTTTCAACCAACGTCGAAGGGGTGCTGATGGAAGAAATTAAAAATAACAGGGAAACCCACACCTTGTCAAGGCCCTGGAGAAACAGGAGCTCATCTACACGATTGTAGAAATTTGAGCACTACCTTTATGGAGCTCAATCTACTGATGTGTAGGAATCTGTTCTAGGAAAATAATTACACCAGGGTACAAAGATACATGTGCAAGGCAGCTCTCTAAAAGATTATTTGTAACAGTAAAAGAAAACAATTTAAACAACCTAAATATCCATCCCCAAGAGGACTAGTTAAATGAGTTAGAGTAAATCCATCTGAGGCACTGGGCTGTGGCCATTTACAATGATAATATAGATCTGGGTGTATTGACTTGGAACTATGTTAACTGAAAGTGGCAAGTTACACAAGAGTATGCATAATAGAATCCTAGTTCTCTGAAAAAATAAAGTGTGAGTGAGTCTGCCCAGGAAAAGACTCAAATGTCAGCAGTGAGGCAGTCTAGTCTAGTGGTTAAGAGTGAGGACTCTGCAGCCAGAGGACCTGGCTCCCATTCCGGCTCCTGCTCGAGAACTTGGACAAGTTCCTGAACCTTCTCAGCCTCAGTTTCCTCATTGGAAAGCGGAGATTGTGATTCTTACTTTATGCGGTTGACTTGAGGATTAAATGAGATGATGAATGTCAAGTCTCAGCATACAGTGTGGCACATGCTGGACACTTGGTAAATGGTGGCTGTTCTGATATTTATATGGGTGCTTGTTCCAGTTACCTAGTGCAGTGTAAGTAGCTACTCCCAAACTCATTGGCCTCAACAATAACCATTTCATTATGATTCACAAATTCAATGGGTCCCAGACTTGGGCAGGGCTTTGCTGATTCTTTGCTCTCTATAGTGTCACCTGGGGTTATTCCTGGTACTTGGCTGGTGGATGGTTTGGAGCATCAAAAACAGCTTCACGCACATGTCTGGCATCTTGGGGTGTGTGGCTGGAAGGCTGGGCTCAGCTGAGACTCTTGACTGAAGCACCATACCTGGTCTCTCCAGCATGGTGGCTTCAGGGCAACAGGACATTTTACCTGGGGGTTGGCTTCCCCTAGAGCCAGTGTCCCAAGAGAAACTGGTGGAAGCTGCCTGGCCTTTTCTAACTGATCCACAGAAGTCACATGGCTTCACTTTCACCATACTCTACCAGGTGCAGTAGCAATAAGCCCTTCCGGATTCAGGGGGAGAGGACGTAGACCCCCCAGGTCAAGGAGAAGTGTGTCGAGGTCTCATTCTAGACACACATGTAGGTGCGAGATATTGTTGTTGCTGTCTTTGGAAAATATAATCTGCCACAGAACCTATATCCGTATGTCTCGGCATTTTGCAGATATATAATAGGTACATCTAGAATCTAGTGTATAGCTCTATATACGGAGCTATAGGCACACTTTACATAACTAAACACTTGAGCACACAAATAGACATGTACAAAGATATGATAAGTTCTGTATCAGAATTGCTTTGGTTGAGCAGACAGGTCTGATACATGTGAAGTCTGAAATGTTTGTGTAGGAAAGCAATGGAAAGAAGGAGACGCTCACTTGTATATATAGCGTAGGTTTTGCCCTTTACAATAAGATGATGTATTTCTTTTTGCTTTCCCTGTTGCTATGGTATCTGTCACTTTATTTATAACTGTGTCTGTTCAGTTGCATCCATGTACTTGAGAGGTGTTTCTGCTCTAAGAAGAACTACAGTGAGTGCAGGAGGCTCAGGGGTGGAGGGACAGAGGTCAGAGTGTTCCTGTTATTCTCTTTTACTGCCCCCCTGAGTTGCCTCTCCAGTCCCCCAACACCTGTCAGACAGAGTGGTCTAACCTGCATCCTGTACCCCCCAATTGCTCTTGCATGTCAGCACTGAGGTCTGCCCTGGACTGTCTGTGACCTTGCTGGCTCTGTGAACCTGGGCAAGTTACTCAGTGTCTCTGAGCCTCCCTCTGCTCTTCCTCCCTCCTCTTTGGAAAACAAGAAGGCCCCTTCCCAATCTACCACTCTCTGTGGCTCTTTCAGTTTCTGGAGAACCCAGACCTCTCCCCCTGATGGCTCTCACATGCTTTGCTTCCTCTGCCTGTTAGACTTTCCTTGCTCCTCCTCATCCCTAAATGTCACCTCCTCTGTGGAGCCTTCCCTGGTCTGCCCATTTGCAGCAGATACATTCTGTGCTCATATGCTCACATCCCCTCAGATCAGATCCCTGATCACTTTTTGCCCATTGGCTTCTTGGGTGTGAATTCACTCCCAACAACCAGCACCTGAGTCTCTTCACCAGCAGACTGCTCCCAGGATCCCAGAGCCACTTTGTCTAAATGCAAGGGGAGCTGAAAGTGCCTGGGGATTTACAGTCCCTGGGGATGAAAGAGTGTGGGAGTAAATGCATCAGCTCTTTTGTCTCTGGTCTGGAAAACTCTGCCCTGCACTGTCTCCAGAGCTCCTCTGTTGATTGAGCCACTGTCCCCTCCTTGGGACTTTGCTTGAATTCATTCACTTGCTTGGTTTCCTTCCTGTCCCTGTCCCACTGTCCCAATTCCCCACTCAACCACCAGGTTTCCCTGAGAATATTTCATAATACAAATGCTCTTCTCAGGGTCAGCTTTGGGGACACCCAACCTGAGTCACTTTCTAAATGAGGTCTCCCTGCAGGACTGTCTTACTCTGTGTCCTATTCGTTTCCAGGAAGGCATATATCCCAATTCATAAACACTTATTGTTACTTTATAAATCTCTCTCAGCCCAATAGGCTGCGTATTCCATGAAGACAGAGGCTATTTCTGTCATGTGCACTATTTTTTGTCATAATACATTTCTTGGAACAGGAAATGTGCTCAAAAAATTTGTTAAATGAAGGAACCCTTGGATGATCATCCTTTTATAATGCCCACATTGACACCTTCCTCTTCACTCTCGATGTTTCCTAAGATACACCCATGATCACACCTGCATCTAAATCCTTTCACTTATTATAATGAGTAGATAAATGCTTGAAAAATATCTAACCTCACTATGTATCAAATTCAATTAACATTAAACCAAATATATAAAAAGCTCTTGCAATTCAATAATAAAAAGCCAAATAACCCAATTAAAAATGAGTCAAGGTCCTATATAGACATTTCTCCAAAGATACAGAAGTGGTCAACAAGCACATGAAAAGTTGCTCAACATTGTTAGTCATCAGGAATTTGCAAGTCAAAAACACAGTGAGACACCACTTCACACCCATTAGGAGGGCTAAAATCAAAAAGTCAGATAATAACAAGTGTTGGCAAGGATGTGGAGAAATTGGAACCCTCATACACTGCTGGAGAGAAAGTAAAATGGTACAGCCACTTTGGAAAACAGTCTGGCAGTTCCTCAAGGAGTGAACACAGAATTACCATCTCACCCAGCAATTCTGCTCCTAGGTATATATCCAGAAGAAATGAAAACATGTGTCCACACAATAGTTGTACACAAATATTCATAGCAACATTATTCATAATAGCCAAAAGGTGGAAACAACCCAAATGTCCATCAATTGATGAATGGAATATTATTTGGTCATAAAAAAGAATGAAATACTGACACGTGCTACATCATGGATGAACCCTGAAAACATTGTGCTAAATGAAAGAAGCCACTCACAGAGACTATATATTATATGACTCCAATTATATAAAGTTCCATAACAGGTACATCTATAGAGTCAGGAAGTAGATTAGTTGTTTCCTAGGGCTGGAGTGGGGAGGGCAGGGTTAGGAAGTGATAGCTAAAAGGTATAGAGTTTCTTTTCGGGGTGATAAAAATGTTGTAAAATTGATTTTGGTGATTGTTGTACAACTCTGTGAATATACTAAAAACCATTGAATTGTACAGTTTAAATGGCTGGATTGTATGGTATTTGAATTGTGTCTTAATAAAGCTGTTACCAAAAAAATTAACAGTAGACCAAGAAACCATTTTTACTTATTAACTTAGTTAATACTCATGATGAGTGAGATAGTGATGAAATTAGTACTGTCATAGCTTGGTGGTGACATTGTAAAGCAACATAACCCTCTTGTAAAGCGAGTTGACAATATTTAATCAAGATTCACCAGAACATTCATACACTTTGGTCCTGCTGTTCCACTTTCTGGAAATGCAAATTGAGGACTTAATCTAAAATTAAAAAAATAGTGATGAAGATGTTCATCATAATGTTATTTATAATAATCAATAATTTGAAGGAACCAAAACGCCTAACAATAAAGGAAAAGTTAAATGTAGCAATATGTAAAAATGATACTGATATGAGAAACAGTGAAAAACAGTGGGATATGAAATGGCCTGGTGGTGTGATTACAATAATGGAAAACTATGGATATAAAGAAGACTGTTGGCTTGTAGAATGTTCTCCGCTATACCTCCAAATTTCTGGTAATGTTGATTTATTCATTTATACTTTGAAAATATTCTGCAATATCTCAAAGTTCAATGCCAGTACCAGTTTCCATTTGATGCTCATACATAAAAATCCCCCAGGCCATACTACTCTCTCGCTTTTCTAAATTCCTAGGTGATTTATGGTTTATATGAAATGATCTGACCCTTGATTAAGAATAATAATGCCAGTAGCTACCATTTATTGAATGTTTGCTGGAGTCAGACCCTTCACATGCAGTATTTTACTTACTCTTCTCAATACTCTAAGTATGTAGAGACTCTTACTATATTCCTGGATGAAGCAATTAAAGATGAGAGAAGTAAAGTAACTCACCCAAGGTCACATTCCATTGACGGTGGAGCTATGATACAGCCCAGGCCTTTCTGGACCTTTCCCTTTAGCAGCCCATCACAGCAGCTCCAGCATTTCTACATTTCTATTGCATACTCTGTTGGAACCCTGTCCATATCTCTCCTATAGAGGCATCTTGTTTCAAACACACGACTCTCTGCCTGAGGTCTTCTTCTCGTCCTTGAGCATGGTCCCGCTAGCAGAGGGCAGGACATAAAGATCAAAAAGAATTATCCCAGAAGCAGCCCTCACCCAATGAGATTGGGACTTAGTGCATAAATGCCCCAGCTGCCTCATCCTTAGGTGGAACACTTCTGAGGCATGTCAACACTGCCTCCCAGAAGTCCCCATGAGATTCAGCTCCAGTTGCTCACTGATGCACCATGCTTCTTTTCCCTCCCTGTTTCTCCCCACCATAACTGCTTCCTTGGATTAGCTCCCAACTGAGACTTGCCTCACATTCTGTACCAGGGGAACTCAACCATGAGAGACTTAAATCTAGTAGGAAGGTGGGTCTGGGATCCTTTCCCTGATGCTATATTTACTTAGCAATTTTTTTGTGATAGAGGGTGGTGTAGCTTCAGGAAGCTTAAGAGAAGTTGCAGGGTGGGGGTGGCAAGGCAGCCATAGTGCCCCTGCACGGGATATGTGTCTGGTGAACCTCCCCTGATTATTTCCTGCAAACCTGCCTCAGCTCCCCTCACTATGAGTGCTGGAGACTAGGCCCAGGGTCTTCTGAGTCTCTGGTGTCCCCAAAACACACATCTGGCATAGTTCTGATGACCAGGAGTTATTGAACACATGGTTGCTGATGACTAATTTCACATGCTGACCTAATTCTGCTGAACTGTGGGCCACCTGTAGGATGAGAAAAAAGGCTGCAGGTTGAGAAACCACATCTACAAGCTTAAGGAAGCCTGTCTCGGGGAATGCAGATTTCTTCTCCAGGCAAGCCTGGGCTGGTGTCCGCCATCTGCCATTTTCTAGTCATGGGCCTTGGGCAAGTCACTTGGCCTCTCTGAGCCTTCGTGTTCTCAACTGCACTATGGGAACAGAACAGCACTTACCTCAGAAGGCGGGTGTGAGGGCTGAATGGGTGGCTGGTTTGAAGGGAGTGCTCAGGATTAGTAGTTCTTGATAAAGGTTAGATAAACTCTGCTGTTGCCTCTTGCTGGAGCATTTTGCAGCTCTGCCCACTCTTCCTGGAGTGGAGTCTTGACCCTGAACTCCAGGCCCATCATGGGGGCATGGGCATCTGAGTAATCTCTCACACCTGCTTCACCACAGCTGGGCTCCTCTGGTCCCATGGTGCCCAGTGCCTCCTCCAGGGCCTTTGATATCATCACCTATCTCTCCCCTCTGAGGCTACACCTGTCTCCTCTTAGCAGCTGTCTCTCTAGAGTGTGGGCATTAAAGCCAGTCCTCAGCTCCTCTTATCTGGTCTCACTGCTAAGTAACTGGGCCCTGACAAAGTGATGGTTAATTTTGTGTCCATTTGCCTGGGCAACAGGTACCCAAACATTTGGTCAAACATTATTGTGGAATTTTCTGTGAGGGTGTTTTTGAGTGAGATTAGCATTTGAGTTGGTAGACTGAGTAAAGCAGATTGCCCTCTCCAATGTGGGTGGGCCTCATCCAATCAGTTGAAAGCCTGAATAGAACAAAAATACTGAGCCTTCAGAGAGTAACAGGGAACTCCTCCTGCCTGCCTGAACAGGGACAGCAGTCTTTTCTGGCATTCAGACTTTAACTGAAACATTGGCTCTTCTTGGATCTCCCGCCTGCTGGCCTTCAGACTGGAAATACGCCATCAACTCTCCTGGGTCTCCAGCTGGTTGAATTCAGTTCTTGGGACTTCTCAGCTTCTATAATCACATGAGCTAATTCCTTATAATAAACCTTTGTATACACACACACACACACACACACACACACACACACATGCATATACATACATATACATCCTGCTGGTTTTGTTTTCTGGAGAACCATGACTACTGCACCAAGACGAAAAATAATAATAATAATAACCTACTCTGTGTCAGGTTTTTTCCATCTATTATCTCTAATTCTGTAGTCATTGCCACCATTCTACAGATGAGGAAACTAGAGCTCAGGGACGTCAGGCCCCATGACAAGACACAGTGTCAGGAAGAAGCTGAGCCTCATGAGAAACCAGGTTCTTCCCAGACCCAGAACTTGTGTGAACTGCCTCACGGACTTCACACCAGGCGTAGGTCCCCAGAAGCCGTTTACCAGCAGGTGAAAGGTTCAGTTCACTCCAGATCCACTCTGGCCTGACTTACATTTTACGATTCCAGTTTGCTCAGATTCACAGGCTCAGGATGGGTGGGCGAAGCCCTGTGTTCTTTGAAGAAGCCAGGGGATGGGACATGCATGCAATCCCACCAGGATGGAGATACTTCCAAGCACTAATTACCAACATCGAGGAAACGAGGTCTAAACACTGCATTATAGATTACAGCCATATCTAAGCTCTGTTTGCTGACTACTGACTTCTCTTCAGAGTAGATGACACAGCAATAAAATCCACTAATATCTCAGAGTCCTGCTGGGCTTCCCACACCCCCGGCCCCTCAGTCAAGCTCCAAAACTTTGTGCAGATGACAGAAGGCATGGGACACTGTGTACCAGTGTGGAGAAAGAACCCCAAAACCTGTCCTCAAGAAATGGAGGTCTCCTAGTCATAGGGTCCCCGCTATGGGACAAGACTGCATTGAATGGATACTTGGGAAGAGTCCCAGCTGGCTGGATTTAAATACTGACTGTCACCAGCTGTGTCATCCTGTGCTCCTCACATCTTCTTCCTTCCTTATCCATAAAATGGGCAGAGCAAGGGCTGGTTTTGCATTTTTCTGAGGATTCCATGAGTCTCAGTTATGGCACCCAGCACAGTGCCTGGCACATGACAGGAGCTTGGGGCTGCTTGTCCTTTCCTATAAGTGAGACCTAATTTTGCCTTCTGGCCTAGAACCAGGCCTTTTAGCAGGATGAGGATAGGAAGCTGGAGTCCAGTAGGGTCAGCACCACAGAGGAAAGCCATGGGGTTCCACCTTCTGGAGCACTCATCTTTCCCCCTCATTTATCTCTTCTCATCCCCATACCCTCCTTCCCTCTTCAAGAAGCGACACCCCAAGGACCCTGAGGGCCTATGGCCCTGCCCTTGAATGCATCAGGGAACAAGAAGTTGGGTGGGGTTGGCAGCTCTGCTGCTGTCCTGGGAGAGCAGCGCTGAGGAGGACAGGGGTCAGGAGGGGACCGAGGAAATTGAGTGCAGACTGAGCTACAGGAATATAGGAGCCCAGGGGCTGGTGGAACTCAGGAATGGTCCTGGGAGCTTGACAGTGCTGGGCTCCCCAAAACTGGGACCTCACAGACAGGACCACCAGGCCCCGGTGCCCTCCACCTGTGGGGACTGAGACTCCTCCTGCTGGAGCCAAGAAGCTTCATTTCACGTGGCTACTCCCCAGAGGGGTGTGAAGGAGGGAAGGAGGGTCAGGGTCACTGGCCTGGAATTCTTTCGGACTGTCAGGAAAGGTCTGCACCCAGCGCCTCCCCGTCCTTGGGGCTGTCTGCACCCGCTCTCTCCTTCTTTGCCTGCCAGTTTCCCTGCATTCCCTGGTCTGTTTGTGACCTGCTGATGGGAAAGCCTATTCTTTTATCGACGTGCTCAGAACGGTGCCTTGAGCCCTTGGGAAGCAAAGTCCTCCAGAGACTTCTCAGATCAATGCACAAGGGCAAGAAGTAGTTGGAGGATTCCAGGAACTGGTTTACTCTGAACTCCACCTAATACAAAAGGAAAGACAGAAAGGGAAGTAGTTTACTTTACCATCTGGGTGGCTTTGCTCTTTTCAAAAGGCAGCAAGAGTCACTGCTGGCCCACGAGTGGCCTTTGCTCTTCCAACTCTAAACAGGTCTTTTAATGGAAAGACAGCACAAATTTGAGGTTCAAAGGACCTGAGTTTAATTCCCACCTCTGCTAACTAATGAATAGCTGTGTGATCCTGGGAAAGTTACTTAACCTTCCTGAAGATATGGTGCTTCTTCTATAAAACTTTAATTGCGACAATAACTAAATCACTTGGAGGGTGGGAGTATTAAATTAATTAATGTAAATAAAAATCATTTTGGAATGTCAGAGCTCCTTTGGTATTAGCTCCTTTGGTGATTTTTCTCTTGCACTTGTGGGATTCCTGCTCATCCAGAGACTTTCATCCCCTAACTATTAATAATACTTCTGGTTTCCAACCTCCAATCTGGAAAGAATGACAAATATTCGATAAATATTTAATGAATGAATACATCCATAAATTAATCAGTCAACCTATAAAACAGAAGGCAAGAACCTGGGAGTAGACTCTGGAGCTCCCTTTGGATCACAGGACTGCCGCCTGACTGGAGCAGCCTCGGACTTGCCTTGCCTGGTGAGGGGAACAGGGTGGGAGGCCAGCCCCAGTCCTCAGAGGGCTTCCAGCTTAACATGGCATTCAACACAGCACACACAGAATAATCCAGACAGTGTGGCACAAAGAAATGCTGTAGGAGTCAAGGTCGCTACACACACCGTTCGTTTTTCTGTTTCTGTGCTTTTGCCTCCAATCACTCCCTGCTGTGCCTTCCCTCCTTCATCAGGGGACAAATCCCAATCGTCCTGGGTGTTCAGATGTTAGATCCTCCCTCCTCAGTGCTCCAGGAGCATCGTGTCTGCCCCTCAATGGACTTCTCCCATTGTGGTCTTGACACCTCTGGAATGGGGGCTCCCTGAGGACAGAGACCAGAGCACACAATATTGCTAAATATTGTTGGACAAGCGAATAAACAAATTAGTGAACAGGTTTCAGAGCCAACAGTTACTAGTCACGAAGCCCTCAGCATGCTCTTCAACATCTCCGAGTCTCAGTTTCCTCACACATAAAATGTGGAAGTGGATAGAATTTTTTGAATCTATGATTTTTTTTAACCTTGCCTCACTAGCCACAAAGACATTTTCCATATTTGTTTTTACTGTGGCTTGTATTGTCCCTAGAATTTATATTAATTTTCTAATATAAAATTATACGATAGTGTTTAATACATTTTTATAAACTACATATGACCCCCTTCCATGCCATCATTTCCCCCCTTGAGAATCACTGGTTGCTCATTGCTCCATCCTCCCAATATCAGGGTGCCTGCAGTTCTCAGGGTTGATTTTCCTCAGTTTACTCCCTTAACATAGTTTGTTAAGCATCTTTTATGTGTGATGTGTCAGGATATTCTGTGAGCAGAGTTTCTCTGCATGGAGCTTACCAGCCAACTAAGAAGGCAAGCAATGAGTAGGCAGCGAGGAACTGATTCCACTGCCGTGACCGTGATGGAGCCGACATTGATCGAGAGTTTGTGTGGAGTCTGGCACTGTGCTGAGGGTTCTGCTGCAGCATCTCATCACAACCTCATGAGAGCCATGTGGAGCAAGTGCTCTGCCATGCCTTGTTTTACCTCTGTGCAAACTGAGATTGGGAGGGATCAGGCCATCAGTGTAAGGCAATGTCTAATAGGTGGTAGACCTGGAGTTGACACTGTGTGGTCTGTCTTCAGCCTATGCTCTTAACCTCTAGATTGATCGGGTCCCATGGAGGAGAAGCCCAGGGAGCCTTGAGAACCAGAGCAAGAGCAGTGCAACAGCATGTGCAATGCCCCAAGGCACAAGAGCAAAGCCCATCTGAGGAAGTTCACTGGGGCAGGGGTCAAGTGCAAGGGGAGAAAAGGCCAGAGACTGGACAGGCAGCTCTTCTCTGCTCCTCTACCTGGGTTTGGGGAGCCTGAGCCCTGAGTAGAGATAGAACTTCCCTGCAGCAGGCACAGCCAGTCAGACCTGGAGCTGTCCTAACTAATTGCCTGGAAGTGCTCCTTCCTTTTTCACCTCCTGCCTCCTGGTCCCAAGACTGCTCTTAGTTTAGCAATTTTCCTCTCTTTAGTTTGTGGGGTTTTTCCATTTTTATTAACCAGACCTGACAGGCACAAGGATGGAGCCACCACTTGTTTCCATAATCGTTTGACGAGCACATAATGAGAATCGATTATCAGATAAATATGCTGCAATTAGCCTGGAACCACAATGCCATCTGTGTTTTTTTTTTAACCTCCAAACGCAGTTGAAGACAACCGCAGGGGCTCTCCCGATGATGCACAGAGAGAAGCGGTATGGACCTGAGGGGAATCCCAGGCAAGGATGCAGCCAGGGGGTTGGGACAGAAGGCTGCAGAGTCTGGGACCTCTCCTGGTGACTCAGTGGGTGGGGCTTTAAGGTCAACACTGGCTGCGGGGCTGAGAAGAAACTGTCACTTCTTGAGGTTCGCAGCTTCTCAGGAGAGAAGGCGGGCAGTGACACCTGTTCCTTTCTGTAATCACTGTGTTAGCTGGCCCTTGCAGGGAGTACGTCTTATTTGACAGAAGACACAGTGAATTGTTCAGAGTAGGCACTTGATAGATATTTGCAGGATTGAACTAAATAGAGGCTTAAGTCCAGACTCACTCTCTAGCAGTCCTGGGCAAGATGCCAGAGCTCAGAAATTCCCTTCAGGCACACGGCACAGAGGTGAGCAGTGGGGAGAAGCCATGTGTTGGAGGTAGAACAGATCCAAATTTGGAGAATACCGTTTTGTTAGGTTTGATCTTGGACAATTAAGTATTAAATTGAATTGGAAGATTCCTTTGCCTCCCTGGGAAAAATCATGAAGCTGATAAAGTTTATCCTTTGAGACATCCACTCCCCTTTTCTTCAAGCCCTCTCCTTCAGTTCCCTCTTTTCGAGTCCCAACGTGATTCCTGGCAAGCCAGTTAATACTGGTCAAAACTGCCTGCCTCTGTTAGGAATGACATTTGGCTGCACATAATAAAAACCCAGCCAGGGAGACATGGCCAAATAGGCATCTGGAAAGGGGTACTTCGCACCAGAAATCAGAGAAAAAAACCAACAACAACAAAGAGATACCTTTCCTGCTCAGCAGACTAGTAAAGAGCTAATACTTGTGAGACTGTGGAGAAACAACAACTTTCACAGTCCCTGGCAGGGATGTAAATTACGGAAACTACTTAGGAAAGCAATCAGATAATATCTGCTAATGTTGAAGATGAGCACGCTCCTCTCTCTTGCAGCCCCACTGGGTGGTGTGTCCTGGGAGACACTGGCAGGTGTGCACAGGTGGTCATGCCCAGGGTAGTAGTCGAGCCAGCATTGTTTTATAACAGAAAGTGTAAAGAAAGAAAAGAAAAGCGTCTACCTATCCAGCAATAGAGAAATGAATAAACTGTGATATACTTGTGAAATGGGATACTTACTCAGAAATTAAAATTAATGAACTAGACATATATTTATCAACATAACTTTGAGTGAGAAAAGCAAATTACGAAAAGTTCCTATGTATAAAACCATAAAAACACATATGAAAATGCTTTAATATACACAAAACAAAAGTATGTATTGCTTACGGAGCTACATATGTATAGTAAAAACATAAAAATATGGTTTGATAGGATGTGCACAATTTTTAGATCCTGATTACCTCGGGAGAATTGAATGCAGGGGCTTCCATTTATATTTTGTTTCTTCTACTTTTTAGTATTTTATGAAGCAAATATCTGGATGGAATTCTCTGTGCTTGTTAGTACATTTCATAACTTAAGCAATTAAAGAAGATAGTAAACAGATGACCACATGTCCGATGTCAGAGCCTGGGCAACAGGAGAACCTGCTGGTACCAGGATCCCCAGTTGACAGAGGTCGGATGTCTCCAGCCTCCTCCAAGGAGCCAGGTCTGGTCTCTCCTCCTGGTTCATGAAGTCTTTTCCTCTGGTCTCATCTTACAGATTTCAGATGTAATCAGCACCTCCACATCAAATCCCAGATATTTTTGACCATCTCGTACTTTCTGGAGCCAAGATCAGCCTCTCCAGTTTTTAAAGATATTATTTTGCTTAACTTTTATACACCAGGTCTTCTGGATTCTTAGCCAGGACCTTAAAAGGACATACGCAAGAAAAACATGGAAGCGCAACAGAGGTATTCTGGAGCGGTTATGTGGAAGGAGAAAAAAAGTATTTATGCAAATGTCTGAGTCCTTAACCTAATCTACCTTTAAATGATGTTAAATCTCTGACATTTGCTGGGGAGGGGAGTCCTGAATACTTCCTGCCTGTCTGCAGAGCTGAATTCCATTCAGTTTGAATGCTAAACTTCCATAAGCATAATATTCTCAGGACAACTGATCTCATCTCATAGATAAACTGATTTGCATTAATATTACTAATAGCAGCTATTGATATAGTGCTTCCTACTTGCCAGGCAATGCCCTGACATTATCGTTATGCATCGCTTAATGATGGGGATACGTTCTGATAAATGCATTGCTAGGCAATTATGTCATTGTGCAAACATCACAGAGTGTACTTACACAAACCTAGATGGTATAGCCTATTATACACCTGGGCTCTATGGTACAAATCTTATGGGACCACCATCCTATATACAGTCCCCTGTTGACTGAAAAGTCATTATGCAGCATACAGCTGTATACACATTAACCGTTTTAATCTCCACGACTGCCCTAGGAGATGTGTACGCTTTTTTATGAATGCAAAGAGGTGAAGAAATGTGTCCAAGGGCACATGCCTGGCAAGTGGCAGAGCTGGGACTCAACACAAGAGCACGGCTTTGCATGTTTGTGGTGAATATCAATATGTGCATATACATTCCTCACTGAATAGTGCCTTTTCATACCATCCATGTGCTGAAGCAAACTGTATCTCTGGTCCTCACCGCTCCCTTCTGCTCCACACTGCCTACTCGCCATCTCCACTTGGGTATTTGATCCACATCTTGAATTTGACATGACTTCCAAGAGGACTCTGTTTCCTTTCACAAACTCTTTCTCCTCTAGGCTTTCCTCTTTCAGTAAATGGCATCAGCATCCACTCAACAGCTCAGAATGAAAACTCAGAAGATGTTCTTAAATTCTCTCTGTCCTTCAAACTCCATTCAATCCACCAGCAAATCCTGAAGTCTCTACCTCCAAAAAATCCCATGGGTCTGACCACTGCACTGGCAGATCCTATTTCAGGACACCTCTTCCCCTGATGATAGCAATGCCTTCAAGCTGGTCTCCCTGCTTCCATCTCTCCCCTGTCACACTCCCTCCAGAACATTCAGTGATTTCAGTGAAATCGTTCACTGAAATTGTGCCCCCTGATTTCAATTCTCCAGTGGTTTCTCACTGAGTAGACTAAATGGCAAGTGTTGGATTACCAGACCCTACACACACAGCTGGCTATATGGATGTGCTACTTGTGTGGTTGTGCTCAGAAGGGTCCATGATTTGTTTCATGCTCAGCTGTCACAGTCTTGGAATTCTTCATAATTCTTGAGCACAGAGCCCTGCGTTTTCATTTTGCACTGGGAACCATGAATCATATAGCCGGCCTGTCTACCCACTAACTCCCTTGTCTTTCTTTGACCTTATCTCCTCTCACTCTCCCTCTTGCTTCATCTGCTCCAGCAAGAGTGTCTCCTTGCTGTTCTTCAAACACTCCAGGCTTATTCCCATATTAGGACTTTTGCCTGTGCTGTTTCTTTGGCTTAAATGCTGTTCCTCAAGGACTGTGCATAGTTCCTTTCTCATCATTCCAGTCTCAGCTCAAAGGCCAACTCTTCAGAGAGGCCTTCCCTGACCACCCCAGTCAATGAAGCTCCTTCTTATAACCACTCACTTTCTATCACATTACTCTGTTCTACTTTCTTCACAGTAATTATCTCTATCTGAAATTGCTGTATTTTTTTAACTTACCTGTTATCTGTCTTCTTCTACCAGAAAGTAAGCCCCATGAAGAGCAAGGGCTTGGTAGTTTTAACTAGCATGGCATAGGGACTTATGAGTGTTGGGGGAGGGAGGAAGGAAGGAGGGAAAAGAATGGACTAACCCTAACCCAGGCTATTCCGACTCCAGAATCCTCACTCTTATCCCTATATCATTTAATATCTCCTGAAGAATCCTGCATGCTCCGTGCAATTTGATCCCTGCTGCTCAAGAAACAGGATTAGAGTAATACTTTCTGCATTTTGTTGGTCTTCACCAGCGCATGAATCAAAAAACCTGCCCTTTCTCTGTCCCTAGATGATGACTTCACTGAGCATTGCACTGTCTGCAGTCCCCCTGACTACAAAATTCTACTTGTAATACCACAGTTCATTCCTTATGCAACACTGTGTGGGGATGACTAACATTTCCTGTGGCTACCATAATCCATATGGGTCCCCTCGAAAGACATTGAACCACCAGGAGAACCCCCATCATGTAACACTCTCCCTGTAGAGTGTTGTTCTGATTCCTCCTACAAATTTGGCAGATGATGAGGAATACTGATATCTTCTCAGGCATTTCAGCTTGCTAGTCAATAACTACTCAGAGCACAGCCAAGGTCTAGAACATAGAGTACAATGAATGTTGCTTTGTAAATAAATTAATGAACACCCACTGTATCCTTCTGCTCAGTCTTTTTTGCACTATCCTCTCATCTTCCAGCACTGTATCAGACAATGCTCCACTGCTATTCACAGGGTTTTCATGCCCAATTTTTTGGGAAGTGGATGGCCAGGTCCTTCTTCCTAGTCTGCTTTAGTCTGGAAGCTCCGCTGAAACCTGTCCACCATGGGTGACCCTGCTGGTATTTGCAATCCCAGTGGCATAGCTTTCAGCATCACAGCAACATGCAGCTGTCACAGTATGACAACCAATGGATGGGTGGTGTGGTTCCCTGACCAGGAAATGAACCCAGGCCGCAGAGGTGAGAGTGCTGAATCTTAACCGCTAGACTACCAGGGCTGGCTAAGTTATGTATGGGAAGCACATATTAATGGGACATGGAAAGAGCTGTAATCGAAGTAAGAATAACATGCAGCAGGAGTGCAAAGAAAGGCCTGATTAATTCTTCCCAGGAGGAGACGTGTGAATGGGGTCTAAGGGATGACTAGTTTGTGCCAAACGGAAGTACAGGCATCTCTGGCAGAAGGAAGATCCATGGAAAAATCTGGAGGCTCCAACTGCCCAAGAATCTCCACAAGCATTTTCACAACAATCTCCTGAAGTTGGTAGATCAACTGGAATCATCCCCAATGTACAGATGAGGAAACTGAGACTCAGAGAAGTCAAATAACTTGCTCACGACCACCCAAGAAATACAAGGCAGAACCTGGTTTGCAATCTTTGTAACACGTTTTTTTTTCCAGTCTTTTCAGTCATCTGGAATGGGCCCACACATCTTTCTTGATTCCTTCTGAGTCTCTGTTCTGACTTCCAGAGCTTATAATGAAATGAACTGAGCCAGAGTGGATGCTGCAGCAGAGGGAGACAGTAGCCAGAGTAACGGAAATGAGTCATCTAAATTATCTGCTTCTTTAATTGGCATTTAATGAGGAGAAAGGGGTTTAAACAAGGAGTTTAAATCTCTAGTTTGAACCCTGGCTCTGGCACTAGCTTGCAAAGTGGTCTTAGACATATTGTTTGCCCTCTGAGCTTGTTTTCTCATATGAGAAATGGGTTTATTCTCATTAGAGAGCTGACAGAATGAATCAATGGGATTCTCTTGGTGATGGTATTCTGTGTGCTCTGAAGAGCTGTACACACGTTAGATTTATTACTTAATTATATATTTGTATATCATGCTATATATTATATAATAATATATTATCATTAATAAAAATATTTTCCCAAGCAAGATATAGTTTAAAACTATAATGCATGGAACAAAATACCTTAACTCAGAGTTTTTCAAACTTCAGGTCATAAGCCATTAACAGGCCCTGAAAACAGTTAACATTTTTTAAAAATGTAAAATGACACAGTTCCTCACCAAGTACACACAGCAAGTTGTGATGTAAAATTTACTACTGCCGGGGGTGTCATGATCAAAAACCTTAAAAACTCTACAATCAGAAGAAAAACCTGGCAGTGTTAGAGACCAGAGCATCAGTTATTTGAATAAAAAGGACCTTGGAGATAATCAGGACCAACCGCCCTCATTGACTGGATAGAAATCTGAAGGTCCCACAGCTGTGCATCGACAAGGACAGGTCGCAAAGCCCAGCTTCCAGATGAGACACCTCATCCTCGGGGCTGGACCAGAAAGGGAGTGGCTTAGAAATGAGAGCTCCTGTCTTCTGGGAGGTTGAGTATTTAACATATATTTATTGAGCTTCTACTCTGTGCCTCGTACCTTCCCTGACTTCAAGGAACTGCTTACATTTGAATGGGAGAGAGAAATATTAAAGCAACAAGGACTCTGACAAATGAATGAAATCATTGCCAGTTGAAATAAATTCAATGAAGGAACTAAACAAAGGAAGAGACAAAAGAGGGTGGGATGGGGTCTGCGTGAAGGTAGCCAGGGAAGTCTGTCTGAATAGGTGACGCTGAAGTTGAAACCTGCAGGATGGAGGTTTCTGAGCTTGTCTTGGTCTTTCCTTCATCATCACAAGACGGCTGCCACAACGTTCGGCATCATGCTCTTGTTTAAGCCAGGAAGAAGGAGTAGGAGAAAACAGTGATGCCATATGCTCACTTATCTTTCATCAGGGAAAAAAAAAATATTGTCACAGGGAAGACTTCTGATTAATTTTCATCAAAAACCTATGAACTGGCCACGCCTAGCTGCAATGGACTGTGGGAAAGGCGAGTCTCTCATTAGAGCTGATCACGTTTGATTTCAAGGAAGAAAGTGACAGTATATTTTGGGTAGGTAGTTAAAAGTGACTGCTACACATAGCATTTTTTTTTACACATGTCTGTGCCTTTGTTCATGTAATTCCTTCTACTCAGCACACCCCTTTTCATCCAATGAAAGAGAAATAAACATATGGTATTACTGTTTTCTTCCCCGATGCCAGCAGTAGACAACCTCCAGACATCTTGTTTCATGAAAAAAATGCAAAGTATATACTTACTGTGTCCAGCTTTCTCTTACTTGCAGCCAAACAGAATCTCAACTGACATGAGGCGATATGGGGAATGACCAGCTTCTGGAACTAGCCAGGGCACTTCTCTGGTGGTCCCCTTACATGATGCACCTTCATGACAGACCCTAAAACCCCGGGGCAGGAGGGAGGTCAGCATCTCCCTGAGATTCACTCCTACTCTGACGCTCAGTGAGTAAAGCCTCCGATGTGAAGTCAGAGTCACCTCAGATTCAAGGTCTCTGACATGGATGCCATGTGTCTGCTGCCCCAACCCCCTGCCTGGCTGAGAGCCTGCTGCTGGACCTCTGGTCTTAATCACCATGCCCTGTCTGTTGTGGGGCTGCTTCCACAGCTTTTCATCTCAACCCCATAAGCCCACAGACTCAGTTGAATCCCATGTCTCATTCCTAACTTTGCTTCCTCACTCTACCTACACCGACTCACCTTTGATTTCTAGCTCAGTTTCAGGAAGGGTCCTGGAACGTGGACCATGTCTGATCATATTTTATCTCTACCCTGCAAGATGGTAGACTTTGTTTTTCTAATAAGCAGCAAATTTCTCAATTCATAATTTATTATACATCATTATCCCCGGCTTCTTGTCATTATGATTGTTTCACAAACTGTGGGCTCCCACATTAAATTAATGCTGATTATGACTTTCCCAGGTGCATTATCTTACATTTATCTATATTAAATCTCATCTCATTAGCCTCCAAAAACTCCCATTCTTCTCTGTTCTTTAGCCTCTCAATGCTCATTGTGGTTTGGAATTTGGTAGCATCTGAAATGTAATCAACTTGTCTTCCTTTCTAAATCATAAATGAGCTCAGAGTAAGTGCCTCTAATATGTATAGAACTAGTATTTATTGTCCATTGACTAAGCATCTTAGCTTATATTTCCCCAAAATCATACCCTAAAATGAGAATTTGGTGCATAAAATTTATATGGAAGAGATCCTGGGAAGCACAGTGATGGGATGTGAAAGGGAGACAAGGAATGGAGGAAAGACAGTACAGGGTACATAACATACTACTGCTGGCCTCTGGGGCTCAGGCTGCTGAAGACCCTCTGAGAGACTGCAGAGCACATCTCCCTGACTCCGGCCCACCATTACTTGATGGTTGCTCCTGGGGGACACTAACTCCCTGACATTTACAGTCAGCTTGAACCTAGCAAGCTACTGTAATCAGAGAAAGCTCTTAGGCAGAGATGTAGATGCTAGAGGAAGAAGCTAAGGGGATATGAGCTGGGCACCTGCTGCAGTCCATCTTTTGTACCACTCAGATCTATTCTTACCACACAGTAAATCCACTTTTTTCTGCCACTGAATTGGCAAGGTGGTGCCCTGGATATTCCTCATCGCCCTCCTCTGCCACTCATTCAAGATTTTCCTCTGGCTTGGCCAATACTTCTACTGGAGCAAGTTGCTTTCCCAGTGGGGTAACTCAGGGCTTCATCAGTGAGGTATCTGAGCCCCTGGTTGCGATGCCTTTGTCATGCCATGGCTGATGAATTGCCCTTCACAGTTCCCAATGGGCATGGAAGCATCAAGAAGCACCCCAGGGAATCTGCTGAGTCCCATACTTATATCTCTCTGCTCCCATTGTGAGCAGTAGCCCCAGGGTCTCATGTCATTTACCCTTGCAAGTATAGCATTTGTGGTTTTTTTTTTGTTTGTTTTCTGGTCTATCAGAATGCAGACCATAACTTCAAGTTTAATAGAATCCTTCATGTGTTGCCTGGCAGAAACATCCTTCTCTTGGAAACTAAGACTGTTGGTCCAGCAGAGCCGAGAGTTGTAGGTTTGGGAGGTAAAAGGAAAAATTTCCCAAGAGGTTTTCTGGGAGTGATGGTAACAGGGCTGATAGAATCAATACTCTTCGTGTCCACTCTTTTGGTCTACCCACATGCCTTTTCCCTAGACTTTCTTGTCTCCAATCTTCTAATCATATTATTTTTAAGTCTCTGACCAACCAGTTAAGCCATTCACCACTGTATGTATCCCTTCCTCAGACCACTTCTACCTCCACACAAAGTTGATGATCAAGTCTGCTCAAAGATCTGTGTGTTGAGATTTTCCCCTACTGCTGTCTTTCATTGACACTCCTGAGTGGGACTGGAGTATGGCAGCAGACCATGGTCACCATGCTAACAAGTTGAGCTGGACGATCCAAGAACCAGGGCTAAAATTTTCCTTGTCCATCACTGATTATGGGGAGCCTCATAAAAGGCCATGGATGTGAGTTGTGGGAGAGGCTCTGGTGCAACAGAGATAGAGGACAGAGGGTCTGGGCCATCTATTCATATAATTTTCCTGTACCTCCCAGATCTGTCTGGGCTTGATGCAGCATGGGCCATTTTCATCACATGATGGATTGTTGCTGTACTTGTCCAGACTTATGACCTGGTAGATCTGACAATACCCAGCTCTTGAAGGGCAGTTCCTATTGCATTATCACTTGATGTCCTGTGATCAGACATTCAGTCTTTATTAAGATCCAGCAGCATGGCAGGAGCTGCTTTTTGAACAGTGTATAATTCTCTTTGATAGAAGAAATATCTCTGATCCAGAAACCTAAAGATCTGCTCTGTGGCTCTCCTATCGACATTGCCAGGCCCTTCACACAGCATCTTTATCCACCCGGAGAGATCTGGCACCATAAGATCTGCCTGGTCATATGGCTCCATGTCAGAGCAACTTTTACTGCAGCCTGAACCTGTTGCAGAGCCCTCTCTTTCCTTGGCTTCCATCAAAACTGGCAGCCTTCCTATTCACCAATAAACTGTTAGAGTAGTCTTCTCAAATGTGGTAAGTGCTGCCTTCCAACTCCAAAAGGGCCCATCAAACGCTGTGCCCATCTTTTATTCGTAGGGACCTCAAGGTGCAATAACTTGACCTACACCTAGGAGTAATGTCCCGACATGCCCCAGATGATTAGACACCTAATTTCACCAATGTGGCCGTCACCAAAATCTTTATGGGATCTATCTCCCACAGTCTGGTGTGGGAGAAGTTTGCTTTTTGGTGAGAACATAGCAGTCTCTGACATATGTATGCATACATATATGTGTATGTATATACAACTGTACAAATTTGTCAAACAGTGCATCTCAAGCTTTATCAAAAGTAACTATGAGTAGAAAAGGCAAGAACAATGATTATCCTTCTCTTTTGTCCAATTTATCCAGAGTTTCAATAACACCTAAGTGTTCAATATTGTGGATTTGATGAGATAAGAACTCATTCCCTGAAATCCAGAAATTACGAAGGACTGCAAAGATGAAATAAACAGACTTCAGCACAATTAATATGTTTGGTGCAATCACCAACATCCCAATCATTTGTACATTCCATTTAAGCATAACAGTAAAGACAATTCAAGGTAACAAAAAATATGAGAAGTTAAGGAGGACATATGTACCACCAAGGGGTCTGAGAGAACTTTCTAAACAAGACAGAAAGCCCAGAAACTGTAAAAGAGGAAAAGAATACACATAAACCACAGAAGAATTAAGATTTTTCATGACAAGAGATATAAAACAAAGTCAAAAGACAAATGATAGATTGGGGGAAATATTTGCTACTTCCATGATAGATAAAGGTTAATATGGAAAAAGCCTTTACAAATTAGTAAGAAAAATGCCAACAACCCAATAGAAAAAAATGGGCCAAGGATAGGAATAGTTAATTCACAGCAGAGATTATGCAAAAGGGAAATAGACATAACAATTCCCAGGTAGAAACTGATCCATTTCAATAAAAATCCCCCTCTTCTGCACACTGGAGAACAATTTCAGGCTGAACAGAATGAAAATAAAGTGTCTAAGCCTTTTGAAATGGGGATAAGAGAGTTGCAAATGTGAGCTCCTTCTAACTTGGGCTCAGTAGAGAAAAGTAGTGCTCCCAAGTGAAGGTACCTGGGAGATTTACAAGCACCAGGAACTCTACTAGAAGGACCTGGGAAGGCACAAAAAGCCTGGGGCCTCACTCACACATTTATTCATAAGCAGACTCCATCAAGTCTGGAGAAGGGAAAAGAGCTAGAGGTATATTTGAGCCCTTCACTGCCACCTACTAGCTAAATGGCTTTGGCAAGTCTTATGGGTTGAATTGTGTCGCCACAAAAGATACATTGAAGTCCTAATTCCCAGTATGTGGGGGTTAGTTAGAACATACTTAATTAGTTCAATATGACTTTATTTGGAAATAAGGTGGCTGCAGATGTAATCAGTGAAATTAAGATGAGGTCATACTGAGTGGGGTGGGCACTTCATCCAATATGACTGGTGTCTTATAAGAAACAGAGAAGAGACACAGAGACACGCAGGAAAAAGATGACCATGTGACAACAGAGGCAGAGAGTGGAGTGATGCATCTACCAAGGAACACCAAGGATTGCTAGCAAATTCTAGAAACTGGAAGAGGCAAAGAGAGATTCTCCCTTACAGGTTTCAGCGGGAGTATGGCCCTACTAACACCTTGATTTAGGATGTCTAGCTTGCAGAATTGTGAGCCAATAAATTTCTGTTGTTTTAATCTGCCCAGTTAGTGGTACTTTGTTATAGTAACCACAGAAAACTAATACGGCAAGTGTTAAAGAAAAACTTATTCATAACACTGGTTAAATTGTAAGGTAGACTTTATTCAAAACTATCATGATAGTTACAGGGACTATGGCAGTGGTTTTACAGTAGGGGAGAGGGATTGGGCTCATCTCTGAATACAAGGAAAAGTGGGGATTTTATAGCCCAGGAGCAGAGTCAGGTGTTGGGGGGAGGAGAGTCTGTGGATGGAAAATGACCAGGAGGAAAGAGTAATTCTTGCTCACTGACCTAACAGGATTTTTGCTGAAGGCAGGCCAGATATTACCTGGGAGAGAGTGGGGGATGAGGAAGGTGATCAGATATCAAGGACAATCAATTATCAAGGGTGGGGGATTCTGGCTAAACTGACTTAGCAGGAGTCTTGCTAAAACTGGATTCTTGACATGCCAAGGGCTGGGCCTAGTCAGGCTCAGAGGAGCCTGTCTCAAGTTTGGCCAAGGAGACAGTGTTTGTCATAAGTGACCTGCATGAGCCTCAGTTTCCCCCTCAGTAATAGACAGATCACACTACCTCCCCCCAGGAGTGGTGTGAAGGCAGGTGCATTGTGAGGTAGGAAGTGCCTCCCACAGAGTAGCATCTCCAAAAATCTGAGCTCTCTTCAAGTGTTCATGTGTTCATAAGGAAGACGCAGTGCTGACTTTGTGTTTTCTCTCTACTAGTATGAATATCAAGTGCATCTTAGAAATAAAAAGGGCTAGAACAATGATTCCCAAGTTGGATCACGAAACCTGCATCAAATTCACATATTTGGCAATAGGGAATTTTAGGGAATCTTCGGGCCCAGGGACCGTGCATTTTATCACAAGGGGCCCAGGAGACCTGAGGCACAGTCAAGTTTGGGAATCGCCGTGCAAGGGTACAGGCTATGTAGAAATCTGAGTGGTGCCAATGAGATGGAACAGAGCACGCAGCAGGGAGCAGCAGGTTGTGACTGGAGTAGCACTAGATATGGAGTCAAAAGACTGGGACTCAAGACCCAGCTCTTCCGTTTCCTGGCTGCGTGTCGCTGGATAAGACGTATTAGTTTCTGATGGCTGCTGTAACAAACTACCACTAACTTGGTGGCTTAAAACAACACATTTTTTTTTCTCTTACAGTTCTGGAAGTCAAAGTTTGAAATCTGTCTTACTCGGCTCAAATCAAAGCACCAGCTGGGCTGCAGTCTCCAGAGGCCAAGGAAGCATCCTCGCATTTCCAGCTTCTAGAGCTGCTTTACTTGCATTCCTTGGCTCCTGGCCTTTCTCCATCTTCACAGTTAGCATCTTGTAGCATCTTGCTTCAGTCATCACATTGTCTTCTACTGTCAAACCTCACTCTGATTCCCTCTTATAAGAACGCTTGTGATTACATTTAGGGCCTACCCAGATGATCCAGGATAATCTCTCCCTCTCAAGATCCTTAATCACATTTTCAAAGTCCATTTTGCCATATTAGGTAATCTTCACGTGTCCCAGGGATTATGCTTGGATATCTTCAGAGTTTACCAAAACACCCAACTTCTCTGAGCTTCAGTTTCCTTAGAATTGGGATAATGATGCTTACCTGATAGAGTTGCTGATATGATTACATAAATTAAACTATGCATTTGGAAGCATCTAGAATCAGGTTTAGAAAATAAGAACTAAGCAGTAAACACTAGTTAAATTTTAGGAACTTTCTTGTATCGCCTGTAGGCCAAAGCTGTGCAAATGTGTCTCCTTGGTAAATCCTCCTACAGTGCTGTTCCTTTAGTAGCTGGCCCATCCCCATCTGCTTCAGCCAGGGAAAGATGCTCCTGGGGTCAAGAACAACCTTCAATTTCCAGCACACACCCAATGCGACTCTAGGATGAACCAGATTTTTCTCTTTGAGTCTTAGGTGAAATGGATCTTGCAGTTTTATTTTACCAAGTAGAAACTGCTTTACTCTTATTGCTCTTTCAACCTTTGGGGAAAAGTAGTGCTATATATATTTTTTAATCCTCAAGACCTTTTAATAAGAATCCACCAGCAGATACTCATGGCTTCCAATAACTCTCCAACACCAGACCCTCTTCTTTTAACAGTTTCCACCCCTCTCTCTCCCTGTCTCTCTCTCTCTCTCCCTGTCTCTCTGGGATAAACTTTCATTCCTTGTATTTATTCTTGATTCATTCAAGGAGACACACTTTCATACTGCATCTTTAATCAGAGTTGTGCTGTTGACCTGTTTTAATTATATCTCCACTTAGAAATTGTCAGCACATAAAATAACCTTTTCTTTCTTTCAGCTGGGATTGTAGCAAACACTCTCCATGTATCAAGATTGACAAGTCAGTTGTGAGAATCATTCCACCAGGGCTCTGTAAAAACATTGGATGTGAAGACTTTTCAGAGAATTTCTCAAAACTGAGATCAGCCTGATGGTCTGGCTCATGCGATTGGTAATACAGAAAGGGAACATGGAAAGATGCACCCGGAAGAACCCTACTTAACAGTCAGCTAAGATGGGTTCCACTGTTGTTCTGCTGTTTTCTAACTAGTCACACAACCTTGAGCAAGCGACTCAGCCTTTCTTTGTCTCAGTTTCCACATCAATAAATACAGGGAAATTCACTTTCCACAACATTGTTGTGAAAATTAAACTAAATAGTATGTGTATAGTGCCTGGCATAGTTCCAAAGATGTAAATGTATGCACATACATCTATTTATTTCCCTATCTATTTATCTATGTCTATATCTGTTACCACTCAAGGGGGGTGATCTGCCCACTGCAAGACATGCCAATCGTCAAGAGGCAAGGTGGTAGGAGAGAAAGGGTTTTATTCCAGCCTGCTAGCAAGGGGGAAGATGGCCAACTAATGTCTGAAAGAACCATCTTACAGAACAAAGACTACAGGCCAGTTATGTAGGGGGCTGGTCTCTGGGTGGGGGAGGCATTTGGTCTCCAGGTGGGGCAGACGTCTGGTCTTAGTTGCTGATAATCTTTTGTTTCAGTGGATATTCATCAGAGAACGGAGCAATGCCCTATACCCTGATCTTTCAGTTGTCCTTGATGATGGCTATCAGCATAGACTCTCTGCTGAGGGGTCATCACATTCCTGAGGAACTCAAAGGAACAAAGTTATCAACTTATAGCAGCTGAGAGAGGCTTTAAAATCTACAAAGCAAGTATATCTCCTGGAGGGTGAGTATCCAGCCGGGTGAGTTAATCAGAGGTCATTCAAAGTTACAGTATGGTTTCTTTTCTATTGTATGGCTTTCCTTGTTAACCTTGTGCTAAGCTGGTATCATATCTATAGTTAGATAGGTAGAGATATAGATATGATATAGACATAGATATAGATATAAGTTGCTATGGCTATGGCTGTAGATGTTTGTTCTCTCCCACCATAGGAATAGGTAAATCATCACAGGACATATTAGTGTATTCATCAATCACTTATTCATTCATTCATTCTATAAAGATTCATTGTGACCTAGCCTGATGCTTAGGCATGTGAAGATGGGACCACAGGTTCAGCTTTCTCTTTCCTGCAAACACTGATGGTTGCCCAGTGTGCAGATGCTGTTAGTGCCTGATTTTGTGACTTAAAACAATACAAATTTATTATCTCACAGTTCTGGAGGTTAGCAGTCTGATATGGGTCCCATAGCCCAGCAATCTGACTGGGCTAAAATCGAGGTGTCAGCAGAGCTGTGTTTCTTTCTAGAAGGTCTAGGGGAGAATCTGTTTCCGTGCCTTTTTCAGCTTCTAAAAGCTACCTACATTCTTTGGCTCATGGTCCCCTTTCTCCACCTTCAAGTCCAGCAATGTTGCACCACTCTGTGCCTGTTTACTGTGGTCACACCTTCTCTGATTCCCCTGTTCTGCCTCTCTCTTCACCTTATAAGGACCCTCGAGATTACATTGGGCCCACTTGGATAATCTAGGAGAATTTCCCTACTTTAAGACCAGCTGTTAGCAACCTTAATTCTATCTGGAACCTTATGTCCCAGGTTCCAGGAATCAGCATGTGGACATCTTTGAAGGCTGATTTTTTTTTAACCTATCACATTGGCTAAAAGTACTGGCTGTGAAATAACGCAGACATGGGTCTAATCCCAACTCTGCCACTTTCCAGTCACGTGACACTGAGTCAGTCACCTTACCTGTATTAAGTTTTGGATTCCTCATTTGACAAATGAGTCTAATATTATCAAGCAGAGCATTTATTGTTAGAAACCAATGAGATAATGCATTGCATCAGTTGGGTTTTGCTATATGACAAACCACGCAAAATTCAGTGGTTTAAAACAGCATTTATTTCTCTCTCAATTCTGCTGGGCAGTTCTTCTACATGAAATAATATAAAGCATATTGTATAGGACTTTGCACAAAGTAAATTCTGCAATGTGTGATTATAGTTTTGGAGATTATAGCAGAATGAGCCCTAGACTAAAAGACGCATCTCTGACATAAACAGGATGACCTTGGCCAAATTATCTCATCTCTCCGAGTCTCTGTTGCCTCATAAACTGAATGGGAATGAGTCAGAGAAGAATATTTACCTCACAGGGGTAGGGGACTTAAATGAGGAAGTGTAAGCAAATGACAACATTGTATCAAAGCTTCCACTGTTATAGGGACTGGGCATCAGGAGCCCTGGGTTGGATCCCGTGTCTGCCACTCACAAGCTGGGACACCTTGGGGAAAGCCCTTCTCTTAGAGTAGCAGGGACCTTTTCAAAGAAACAGGAGGGTGGCACTCCATGATCTCTATCTGAATTCCAGACAATCCTGCTAAACAGTTGGCAGCACTGTAAGCCAGCAAAGGGAGTGAACTCACCCCACCCGCCATCTTGGTACTCTCCTCCCCACCAGAAGCATGCCAAAGTCCTTCCCAGGCAGGGTGATCAACTTCTCCTCCTTTGCCCAGGACTTTTCCAGTTTCAGCAGTGAAAGATCTCACTTGCTGGGAAATCCCTAGTCCCAAAACTCCTCAAGGCTGAGGGCATGAAGGGCCAGCAGTCCCCTTGGAAGATGCCCTGCAGAAGTTCTGAATCAATGAGGGAATACCTGAAGAATCCATGAGACCTACACTTCTCAGTGGAGTAGGAGACTGAGACTCATGTAAGGAACACATTGGGACTAATATTGGACTGGAGTCAGCCAGGTTATATGCTTAGAAGTGACTTCCTGAGCTGCTGCTACACTGTGCAACATAAAGAGCCTGAAGTTGGGGTCAGCCAGTTCCAGGCTGATTAAAGAATGTTGTTGTGTTAACCTGGGGGAATCTCAAAGCCCCTCTGTAAATTGGCAATGATGATTAGACCCTGCTTGCCTTTCTCGGAGGTTGCTACCTGAGGATCAAATGCATGGGGAAATGCATTGCAAACAGCAAAAGGCTACAGAAATGATAGTATTGACTTATGTTTTTTGATAATCCAAAATACATGTTGAAGTGAGGGGTGTGAGATTTCAGGTGTGCTTGTTTGTTTGTTTTTACACTAATGACTTTAGTGTAGAAAACATGTGCTAAGCTGCATAAGATCAACCAGGAAGCAATAGAATCCTGGTGACCGGAGATCCTAACCCCAGAGAGAGTAAAAATCTAAATCTAAGTGAGGGACTAAGTTCAGTTAATGAAAAGGCTGCAGGTTATTTACTCAGGCTGTCAATGTGGCTTATCTAAGAACTACGTCCAAGTACACCTTGGGATAAGAATTCATGCATTTCTGTGACACATACGTGAGAATGCCCTCTCTGTTTGTCCATGCAGCCAATAAGCAGCATAGAACTCAATTTTACTCTAATCTGCAAAGACTTACTGATGTTATTTTCCGAACAGGCCTTTGGAGAGCATCCAGGGCAGGTATGTGCTGCCATTTCCCCCTCCCATGTCACTCACAGAAAACTTCTCGCCTGCTAAATCTAGATAGAGCCTCAGAATCCTTCTCAACACACCAGTTTTCATTTTCATGTGAGCAAACAGATAAAGCGAGGTTGTATAACTTAATCAAGCACATCTTTCTTCTATATAAGCTATGTGAAAAAAAGGATCAAAGAAAAAATTAAAAATAAACGTAACATATTTATTTAATTGTAGTATATATTTAGTCCAATTAAAATAATTTTGTGGGAGAAAAGAATTAACTTCCCACCACTCTGAAATCTTCCCTGATCTTTATAAACATACACACTTACACTTGTTTTACCTAGTTGTAATCAGTGCGTGCATTCCATTTTCCCCTCTGCCTTTTTTACTCACCATCATTCAATGCATGCAGTCGTGTGCTTATGCTAGAGAATTCTTATTTTAATGGCTGTATGTTAGCTTATTATTTTGCTGTACCAAATTTGCTCTATGATCTTTCTTTCTAAAGTCTGCTGTTGTAAATTGTGTAGCTTGTGAATATCTTTGCACAATGGCTTCTGTATTAGTTTGCTAGGGCTGACCTAACAAAGTCCCACACTGGATGGTTTACACAACAGTAATTTATTTTCTCATAATTCTGGAGGCTAGACATCCAAAATCAAGGTGTTGGCCGTGTTTCTTCTGAGCCCTTTCTCCTGGGCTTGTAGATGGCCGTCTTCTCTCTGTCTCTTCACATGGTCTTCCCTTTTTATGTGTCTGTGTCCAAATCACCTCTTCTAAGGACACCAGCCATATTGGATTAGGGCCCACCCTACCCTAAAGACCTCTTTTTAACTCAATCACCTCTTTAAAGACCCTGTCTCCAAATACAGTCACATTCTGAGTAATAGGGATTAGGACTTCAACATGAATTTTGGGGGAATCACAATGCAGCCCATAAGAGCTTCTTTTTCTTTGGGTTCCTTCTTTGGGTTTTCAGACCTGGAGCAGATATCTGCTGGCTCCATGTCTCCTGGCTCTCAGCCTCTTGCCCTACGCCCACTGGTGCCTCTGTGAGGTGACCTGGAAGTGCAGGGAAGTTTATACCCAGTGGGTAGCCCTTGCAGAGGGAGTCATAGGAGATGGGAAGGTGGGGACAAAGAAATCCTTCTCTTTTCTCACCCCAATAAACTATTTCAATCCATGGTGTCTGGGGATGTCCCACACAACCTAGAATCTAGTTGCTCACACCCCACCACCTCCTCTGTCTCTTTTGGGCTCTCACACTCCAGGCTCTCACTATCTACCACCCAATCATCCAGAGCCAGGTGCCAGACAGCCAGAGACAGCTCCTATGCCCACTGAAATTATTAAGACTAGCCAACAATCCTAAGTCTGCTTACCTCCTTTGCCCGTTCCTTCCCACAGAAACCACAATGAAGGCTGTTTCCCACATTCTCCCCCCTCCCTCTGCCTCCTGATCAAACCTGGTGCTTCCCCATGTGGCCCTACACCAGGCCCTACACCAGGCCCTACCCTTCCCCATGTGGCATGGTGTGTCCTCTCCTCTTGGGAACTGTGAGTAACAAACTATGGCAGTCACCTCCTGATCTGTTGGCCTCACTAGGCCTGAATAATAATAAAACTTACATTTTAAAACACCTGCCTCTTGCTGCCCTGGTATTTTAGCCTCCCAAAAATTTACACCCAGGCTGTATCTCAGCTACTTTCCTAGGAAGACTGAGCTTAGGCATTGCCCAGAGGAAAGAAGACATTCCTTGCTGGCCTACTAAGTGCCAGGCAATGTACTCAGACCTTCATTTACTAAGTTTCATTGAAGTATTCTGAAGTAATTAATTTGTGTCGAAGAAAATAGTTTTATAATTCTGGTTGCATATTGCCTTTCTCCAGAAAGATCAAGCAATGTAAAACTGATGTTTCTTTCCATTTCTGACAGCATGTGTTTGTTACTGTTTATTCAATAGGTGTTCAGTGGTAAATTAGAAGTTGCTTTTACTTAACCTTACCTTAATTGCCAATGAAGCTACTCATTTTAAATAAGAGTTCTTTTGTCCATTTGTTTGTTTTACTGCAAAAGTAATTCACTGGGCATAAACTTCTGCCCCAACCTCAGGTCTTGGGACACAGTAGGGACTGTGTCCTTGGGGGACACAGGGACTTACCAACCTGTTATACTGGAGTCAGGTTCTAAGAGCTGGCCTCCCCAAAATAGTAGGGACCCAAATTCCTGACCTTTGTGGTGGTGGAATTTCATGACCCCAGGCCTTCTGATCCAGGGACGGCACCCCCATCAACCAGGCCCTTTGGTGAGATGATGCTGATATAATTTTACATTTGCTCTTGCTGAGTGCCACACCCAGATCAGGGTCTCCTTTAAGCACCAATATCTTCATCCTTACCCTGGGATGTGAGCCTCTCCCAGGCCCCTCAAGCTGGGGGCCTTTGAGCTCTGCCTCCTGAAAAATAATCCTTGTTGGTAAAGCGCTTTGAGATTCTTTCAAGAAACCTAGCTTCTCAGGACAAGGTGTTATTATTTAGTTGATGGGAAACAAATATCCACCTAATAACCATAATAATATTGTCAAAACTGCTTAAAATATCCACCCTGCTGGGACTGCAGTGGTGTCAGGAGTTTTGTGACTAGTAAATTGGAACATTATCATGAAATTAAAAAAGAAAACTTACATTACCAAGTAATTCATCAGAATGATTTGATATTACAAGGATAACCACCAAGCAATTTCAGGAACATGTAATTATTTTTTCACTTGCTATTTTATGATGCATTACTCAGTAGCAGTGTGGTTGACTGTGCTTTTTAAATGGAAGAATAATGAATAACAAGTCATTAACAGATCAAAGTCTAGATGAGAATACAACTTAGGTTTTCTTGATCCTCTCCCGCTTTTGGAATTAAAAAACTCATGTGCCTACAGGCACTCTGAAATCTCTTGTACCTGAAGCATGTGGAGCATGCCTGGGACATAACAGGGCTCAGGAAATGCTGATATGCTAGTCGTTTACTCGTTATGTGATGTTGTCAAGAGTCTCTGTGCCTTTGTGCATGCTACTTATGTTGCTAAAATCTGACTTTTCCCTCTGGCAAATCTTTAGTTATCCATCAAATCAGTCCAAGGATCATGTCCTCTGCAAAGCCTCATCTGACATCCCCAGGCAGATATGAGTGTCCTTTCCACGATGTGCCACTGTCCTGTATACACACCTCTGTTTTAGACTTACCACACTGAGAAGTTGTCTTTTCCCCTACTGTTCCCTTACTGTATAGTAAGGCAGAGATTGCCTGCCTGCCTTCCTGCTTGCCTTCCTGCTCGCCTGCCTTCTTCCCCACCTCCCACTGGTAAATCTGATGAGGCCCCTATATGGGTTGGGCACTGTGCTAGGCACTGGGGATACAGTGGCAAACAAGCTAGACATGGCCCTGCCCTCATGGAGCTTCTGGTTTAAAGAGGTGTTATTTGACATAGCAGTCTGAGTTCCTGGCACAAATCCTGCTTATAAATGTTTGAGGAAGAACTGATAGGCAGATGGAAGAAAAGATAGTGGGGAGCGGTAAAGAAGGGGCAAGAAGCCTTGAAATGCTCTACACAGTGATGTCAGTAGAATATGAAATTTCACCTCATCCCCTGATGGTGGTCATATGGAAGGCAACCTTGATTCCACTTTCTCAGGTGGCAGAACTAGGGCCAATGGCTGAGAGTAATAGGAAAGCAAATATCTCCATTGTTTATCAAGGGACATAGGAAGAAGAAGCTTAATAGTATCCTATCAGAGGTGCTGTAAATGCCAGAAGATTGCTTAGCCCAATGCCTATACATAGTAGGTTCTGGAAGAAAGGAAAAGACGGAGGAAGAAAAGAACAGATAGGCTACCTAAAATGAGCCCACTCTTGTGAAACTGCCCAGGGATGACTGAAGAACTCAGTGCCATTGGGGTAAGCAAAGGTGTTCTCTGCTCATGGATCCAAGGCTGGTGACACATGACCACCCACAGTCACCCTCATCCTTTGTTACAGATCACTCCTGCACTCACTGAGTGGCATTACAGAGATGTCTTCTGGTGAGGTTGCACCATTGCAGCGGGATCACTTTAGATGATGTAATGGAGTGAGTAGATACCCATTTTGGTTACTCACTCACATTGGGTGGGTGGATGGACAGATTGATGGACACTTGGAGACGATATAGTCATTCACTGACATTGAGAGTAAGCCTTAAAGACACATCTCAGCTACCCTCTGAGAAGCCCACCCTGATACTCCAAGCAAAAATGACCCCTCCTCCTTTATGTTACCTTTAATTCACTTTGATTACAACCAGTGTTGTGTTTTTTAATGTAAAAAAATAAAATTCTAGTACTGATACCTTGAAAAAGTGTAGAATAATTTTTGCTATTATTATTTTTCCCAGAATTCACACAAAATAACAAACTCACAGTTATTCTCAGAACATCTCTGAGAATCAGGATAAGGCTATACAAACAAGCTGAAAATTACAACTACCTAGATATAGGCAGAGAACTTAACCCCATGAACCCTACGTTCCCCTCCTCCAAACTGAAACCTCAGCCTCCCTGGAAGAGACCCTGGTAGCCATGGGAACACACTGGAGATAGATGTGGAGGAGAAATCAGAAGCCCATGAAAACTCAAGGTGGCAGAAAGATAATAGAAGTGAGTGCACCAGGCCTGACTTTGATGTAGACATATATGATAAAAATAAAATTTGCAAATGACATCTAGCTTGGAAGAGTATCAAGTAATTTTGGTGACAAAACTGGCATCCAAAAGACCAGGTAGCCTGGAATGTAATCAAGATACAATAGTGTAATGGACAAAGGAGGAAGAGAAAGCTCGACTAGAGCAAAGCCAAGACATGCTGAGCTTGTGTGGCTGTGATAGGGTTTAAGCCAGAGTGCAGGTCACTGCAAAGCCTGGGCCAGGAGCACAGTGAGTCTCTAGAGGTTTCCTGTCTAGTACCAGGACAGGGGTCTTGTGGATCTATTTTCAGCTCCACAATGTCTCTTCCTTCTCAACTGTTACCCTAAACTTGGGAACCCTAGTGACCTTATTGCACCATGACCTTGACAGTGTGCAATGATGATAGCCATTGTCATTCATATCATTTCATTTAATCTCCTCTGCAAACCTGTGAAGAAAGTATCTTAGCCTCATTTTTCATATTAGGAAACCAAGTCCAAGGACACTTAAATGACTTGGTCAAGGCCATATGCCATTCTCAAGTCATGGGCCAAATATAACAATATAAATTCAATTGAGACAAAAGTAAGGGCTTGATTCGGTGTCCCAAAATATCATTGTACAACCCACTTAAGGGAAATACACCTTAGAAGAAGTAAGAGGTGAAAACAATTCTAGGTTTTAGTTTACTTCATGGTCAATCAGTAAGGAAGACAACTCAGCCGACAAAGGCGTTCACGTGATCTGGGTCCGCCTTGATCGTTTCTTTCCATTGTCAACGTGGATGGTATGACTGATCACACTGAAATCGCAGGCACCTTACAACCACAACAACTGATGAAGAGGAAAGACTATACAAGATGGCCCAAGGTCAGTGTGGGGGCCCTGCTGCCTCTGAAGCTGAACCTGACCCCCAGCTAGTTCCCTGGATCCCAGGCTATGGGATCCATGATGCATTAAACAAGCCCACTGTCCAGACAACTGTTCATCAAGACACCCTGAGTTGAGCTCCTTTACAGTTAGATTTATCCACAGCTGTGGCTTGTCTTTTCACAAGCATCCTGATTCCAGTCCAGGCAGAGAAGTGATCCTGCTTTCACATTTTCCCTTCTCAAGTTCAGTGTGCACACATATGGTTGCTTTGTGAGCTGAATTGTGTCCCCACAAAATGCATATATGGAAGTCCTAGCCCCCAGTACCTCAGAATGTGACTATATTTGGAGATAAGGTCTTTAAAGAAGTAATTAATGAGGTCATTGGGGTGGGCCCTAATCCAATCTGACTGGTGTCCTTGTAAGAAGAGGAGATTAGGACACAGACACACACAGAGGAAAGACCATGTGAGGACAGCAAGAAGGAAGCCATCTGCAAGCCAAGGAGAGAGGTTTCAGATGAAAGCAAACTTGCCAACACCTTGATCTTAGACTTCCAGTCTCCAGAACTGTGAGAAAATAAATTTCTACTGTGTAATCCACCCAGTTTCTGATGTTTTCTTGTGGGATTCCTAATACTGGCTCCAACACCGTAGAACACGCTCAGTCATCTGGCATAAGTAGTTCGCCTCTTATCTACTTCACTGGAAACCCCTTGCTATTGGATTTCTATTAATGACTTCATTTGAAAACACTACCACTTCCTGCCAAAGGCTGTACCAGGTATCAGATATGACCAGTTCCCAACAGAAATACAGTTTATAGGAAATGGAAGGAGGGATCATGGTCTTCTCTGGCCTGCTCGGATCCTACTTGTATTATAACACTTCTTTCTTGTACTCAATTCCTTTTGATGTGTTCATCTTCCCCACTAGGCCATGGGCAACTTCAGTGCAGGTGTTCTGCCTTAGCCATCCCAGTGTGTGCTATGCTCCAGACACACACACACACACACACACACACACACATACTCCCTACAGAGTTACTGGTGCAATAAACATTAGCTGAGTGGATAAATGTTTACCAAACTCCTGAGAATAATTCATTTTCTCATGATCATCTTCCTCCTGGAGAGAGGAAAAACGAAGGCAAGGACCCACAAATCCACTTGTAATCTGGGCTCCTGAACAGGAAGCAAGTTTTCTCATTAAAACTTAATCAGTTGGTATCTATTCATCTATCACTGTGATTTGTTTAGTACCCATCAGGCCCCCTAAGAATGCATGAACTCTGTGTAAACGCCGTTTTAAAATAGAGTCTCTAATAAGTCTAAGCAAGGAGTTAGCCTGAGATCGGACTTTGATATGTGGTGGCCTCTGCTCAGGTACTCTCCCCATCAGGCCTCACCAAGCCAACATCTCCCTTTCTATCTCTTCTGTTGCCATAATGTCTTAGGCTGTTAGGGCTGCTACAACAAAAATATCTTAAACTGGGTGGCTTTATAGACAAGAAACATTTATTTCTCATAGTTCTGGAGGCTGGGAAGTCCAAGATCATAGTGCTGGCAGATTCAGTGTCTGATGAGGACCCGCTTTCTGGTTCATAGATGGCTGTCTTCTCACTCTGTCCTCACATGACAGAAGGGACTAGGGAGCTCTCTGGGGCGTCTTTTATAAGGTCACTAATCACATTTGTGAGGGCTCCACTCTCATGACCTAATCACCTCCCAAAGGCTGCACCTCCCGATACCATCACATTGAGGGTTAGGTTTCAACATATGAATTTTTGAGGGACAAAAATATTCAGACCGTAATACATAATTACCACAGTCTTTTGGGACTGAACAGCTGCAGGCAGGCCCTTCCTCCAGCTCCACTGAGAGAGACCTGGCAGCCACATCTGTCCCTGCTCAAGACCCTCAGTAGTTCTCTGTGGCCTCTAATAATGGTTTTCAAAACAATGTCTGGGAAAACAAAACCATGCTTAGCACTATTGCTTCCATTTTATTTTAGTAACAGTACATAATTCATCCTGCAATTTTCAACAAGATTAAAAGAGGACACATTATTTTAATGTTTGTGGGCATAAAGAAGGGGGGAAAAAGCAGTTCTATCTGATAAATTCCACATTCCTTAGGATGTCTCAAAGCTCATACGACCTGGTTCCTGCCTTCCTGTCTCTCAGCCTCATTAGTCCCTTTTCCCTACGAGCCCTAAGCCCTAGACACTCCAGGACATATATGTCTCCCAAGTCATTGCATGCTGTTCCCTCCACCTGGAACAACTGGTCAATCTTGCTTATTCTTCACAGCACAAATCTCATCACCTAAGCTAAGTTGCCCTGGTTTCCCCACCAGCACCTTGATTTTGCCCCTATGATAGAATTTGGTCTTTGTTTCTGAGTCTTTCTCCCTTAGTGGCAGAGATGGGGGCTTCTCTAAGTCTGCACCCCACCCCCAGGCCTAGCACAGAATCAAGCGCAGGGTAGGTGCTCAATGGATGTTTGGTGCACGAACGAATGAGAGCCAGAGTGAATATGAGACACATTGGAACTAGAGCCTCCACTCCACATTCCTTGGACCATGCAGTTCCACTTGCTTTATGTCTCCTAAGGCCTCTGGGGGTGTTCCTGGCCCAAGTGTCATCTTCCAATCACTAGAGGCTCATTAGGGAAACTTTTTCTTGAGACATCTGCCTAATTCACTTACATCAACTCAAATTTCTTCCCTGGGCTTGCTCCCCTTGCTGAGCCTTTGTGCTTCACATTTGTTCACCAAGTATATCTACAGTGCTGGGGAATTAAGTGAGATGTATGGACTATAACAGAATTTACAGTATTGGCACATGTGTATGTTGGGGCCAGAGCTGGAGCCATCAATCATGCCTGAAAACTTGTCAACAAGGTGAAATGGCCAGATGTCTTATTTTCACAATTTTGTAATTTTCTTTGAACAACGACCAAAAAAATGCTCCATCCAGAAAATATGTTTCTCTTCTAATAGATGTCACCTCCAACTACAACTGTCTACATAACAAAATGCATGGGGTGCCCTCTATAACTCTCCCTGCTCAGGTCTGATTTGGACTCAAACAATGGGACTCAGGAAAATGGAAAAAGGAGATGAAAGCAGAGCTCCCGATGAAACCAAGAATGACAAAATAGTGACACAGAAAGCACAGTTTATCATACGGAAATGGGATAAATCAAAATCAATATATTTTGTGTACTCAGTGAGGCTATCATGTTCCTGGGTCTGGTCTTTGGCTCTTGTCCCAGAGACTCCACGTTCGGGGCTCCTTTCAAAGTGAAGAGCTTCTGAAGGATGCAGTATGACAAAGGGGATGAAGAGATACGGCTTGGAATCCAAGAAGACCTTGGGCAAGTGACTTAAACACTCCGAATTTCTGTTTTCTCATCTGCCAAATTTGGCTAATATAGCATTTATCTCTTAGAGTGACATGGGAATCAAAATGAATAATTCATAAAAACACTAAGCAAAGTACCTGGCAGATAATAAATACATTATTATTATAACATATGAGTATGAAACATGGAATATCCAATGAAATAATTGTTTATAGTAGGAGAAAGATCAACAGTGTTGTATTATGGTTCTAGGTAGTGATCAAAGTATAATTAGTAAAAATTTTTTTTAAATTGACTTTCTGGATGAAAAGTAGAAAATGCAAGATTCTGCAAACAAACAGATCTGAGTTTGAGTCCCAGACTCTCTACATTCTTGTTTTGCAAACTTCTTCCTACTTTTATACTTAATGTTTAAAATGGGTTTAATAAAATCCTTCTCATGGGGTTCATTTGAAAATTAAGGTAATAACATACAGAAAGTGTTAGGCTTAGAGCCTGGCACATGTTCAGTAAAGGGCTGCTATGAGTCTTAATGTCAATCTTCTTTGGTTTCTGCTGAAGGTACAGAAGGAAGAGTCCTGCACTAAAAGGAGGATCCTGAGTTTGAATACTGGTACTTTTATTAACAGGAGTTAGATATTTATTTAATCTCTCAGAGGCCTCAATTTCCTCATCTGAGGAAAGCCAAGATAAGGGCATGCTCACTGCTGTGGGCGCCTGTGGCTCCATCCTTCCTGGACACTTCTGAAGAGTGTTCAGAGTGCCTCTCAGGGCTTTCACCCAAAGACCAACCAAGAGAAGTAGGATCCTCCACTGCTGAGAGTTGCCCTGTGAGCGTTAACACCCCTACATATCCAGGTTGTACAGGGGGGCTTGCTGAGTAGAAACACACCAGCATCGGGTCATCAGAGTGGATGAGAAAGATGCATGACATAAACTTGGAAGAAGCGTCAGCATGAGGGGCATTCAATCTTGCATGGCGCCATCCATCCTCCCAGGGCCAGGACCAGAGATGAGGTGGAGAGGATGTGGGCCAGGGCACAAAGGGGTCTGACACATTATATGTAGCAAATAATCTCAAATTGACTTAAAGGGTTAGTACCAATATGTTCCCTTCCAGTTCTAAAACTTTGGTTCATTTTACACCGAGTTGATACAACAACAAAAACCAGGTTGTTGGGTGAAAATGTCTTTCAATCAAGTATGTGATGACAGATTTCTGAAAATATCTGGTTGCTTGATGAAATTTATATTCAGTTTGCTCTCTCATTCACTCACACACACACACGTACACACTGAGAGAAAGAAGGGGATGATGGGGAGGGAGATGTTGGGGAGAAAGAGTAACCCCTGAGCAACATCAAGCAGGGGATGCTATGGACTGAATGTTTATGTCCCTCTCAGTCCATTTGTTAAAGCCCTAATCCCTGGTGCCATGGCGTTTGGAGGTGGGGGTCTTTGAGAGGTGACTGGGTTTACATGAAGTAATGAGGCTGGAGCCCCCATGATGGGATTGGTGTTCTTATAAGGGGATGAAAGAGACCAGCCAGCGCTCCCTCTCCCCACTATGTGAGGACACAGCAAGCAGGTAGTCATCTGTAAACCCTGAAAAGGGCATTCACCAAGAACCTGAACCATGCTGGCACCCTGATCTCAGACTTCCAGCCTCCAGAACTGTGAGAAGTAAATGTTTGTGGCTTAAGCCACTCTGTCTATGGTATTCTGCTACAGCAGCCTGAGCAGACTAACACAGGAGGAAGCCCGGCCTCCACCTGCCACATCCCACTTCTCAGAGTTGAACTCCCACAATTAGGCTAGTGCTTGGGTGGAAGTCCCATCTTGCAGAGACTATGCTATAAGGTAAGGAGGAGAGACATCTCTATATTGAGCTTCAACTAAATCATCATCCTAAGGTCTTTGAAGTCTTTCATTTCAAAGCTTTGAGAAATTCTCTGTGTTAT
Source organism: Tapirus indicus (assembly GCA_031878705.1). Classification (NCBI taxonomy): domain Eukaryota; kingdom Metazoa; phylum Chordata; class Mammalia; order Perissodactyla; family Tapiridae; genus Tapirus; species Tapirus indicus. The sequence continues at coordinate 8,275,470 of CM062935.1, read as the reverse complement.
AATAGGTGAACAATTGAATTCACCTTTGGAGCAGACCATTCTTTTGTTGTAGGAATACCACCTTTCAGTTGGGAAAAGAGGAACATTGACCTTCAAACTCACCCCTTCTTCCTTGCTGTCTGTAACTATTCATACATGGAGCAACGACCCTCCTCTCAAATTTAGAGTTTTAAGATCCTCTGGATCCTAACAGCTAGCTGATTCTCTATGAAAAGATGCTTGTATTATGGGCAGAGCTGAGGGTCTGCAACTTGTGTTTCCCAGCAAAACGTTTCTTCTCTCTATATGGATTTTAGAATCGAAATTTTTCATTTTTTCTTAGATGTGTGAGTATAGGGATGTCTGTGTGATCATTTTCTCACAAGACATCAGGTACTGAGACCCTAAAGATGCAGAAATGACGTGTGGACCTGAATACCATCTCCAGCTAAAGAAGAATCTGCAATTAACCCATGTTTGATTGCTGATGTCCCACACATAGTAAAAGAGAGTTGGGCAATTCCAGAATGAAGATCTCCACCTAGGTGCCTTGTGTTACTTTTGGACTACTGTATTCTGACGGGATTGTCTTGCTAGAAGACACATCACAAGGCCAACTCACATGAGAAGAGGGCAGGGCTTCCAAGAGGGAGTGGGCTTTCTCTGGACAGAGCAAATCTGAAAACAGAGGAGAGGCATTTGCAGGCAGATCTTCGACCGGGAAAGGGAAAGTACCTTGTCCCCAAGCAGGGACAGAGATGTACACAGTGTCTCACCCAGATGGTCTGGAAGGGAAGACAGATTTCTGCTTAGTGAGAGGGGCCAGGAGTGGCCACAAGGCATTTAACATAGGACCGGCCTGTGGGGAGAGGCTCTTCTGGCAGAACATGAAAATGGCTTCCACCCTCGCCCTGAAAGGTATTGACTGAAGAAAGGTTGGCACTTCCAGAGTGTGTCTCCCAGTGAGACATCTACAGTGAAAACACAAGTGACTCAGAGGTTCCACCCCAGCATGGAATGGGAGAGAGCTCCAGTGTCAAAACCCCCGAGCACCCTCACATATAGAGGAGGGAAGAACCCAGGGAAGAGGTATGGGCAGGTGGAATTCCTGCCATCACTCCAGTGGGGCTCACAGGTGCAGCAGTGATTGGATTTTCTTCTTTTCCTTTCAAAGTATTTAATAGTCCAACTCAATTCATTACCAAACTCATCTCTCCTTAGGAAGCCGCCTGGAATACGAAAAGCCAAAGATCCTCATTAGCTATCTGATGTTTGGTGTTACCATATTTTAGTTAAAAAGGGAAGAGTTAATGAAACCCATACCTTCATAAACTTAAGTCTTATTTTTCACTCTTCCCATCTCCCTGTACCCTGTTTAATAGAGAAATTGAATCTGAGATGAGCTTTTAATTAAAAATCTCATAATAATATACAAAATCCAGGAGATAAGGAAATTAAATATTAAATACGGACTTTTTTTTCCTTCTCCCTTCCTCTCCACATTTCCTGTTTTTTGGCATGCACAAAGTTTATTAGAACAAAAGGAGACAGAAGAACTTTTAGCATCATAAAGGACAATGCTGGAGAGGGTTCCTTTTGGTGATGTGAGGGTCTGGTGGCCTTTTAACTCACCAATCCAGAACCAGATTAAGGGGTAGGTTTGGAGACCCCCATCCCACTCTCAGCTAGCTAAATAAATGACAATCCATGCCAGAAGTTAAATACCCCGGGAGATGGGGGTGGTGTGCGGGGACAGTAACAAGGAAGCTAAATGGACTAAGGGCCTTAAAAGAGGGGAAAGAGAGATTCAAGGGGAGAGAAACTCTCCCGACAAGTAAAGAACCTTTTTTGGATTCCTTTTATGTCTGACAGGCTGACAGTGACCTTATTTGATTGTGGAACACACAACCCCTTTCTTCCATGATAGAGGGTGTAAGAGTATAGTTGCAGGAGAAACACTAAAAAGAAATCTTAAATATTTGTCTTGTATAAATGATGTTTATTACTTTGGTTCCAAGGAAATTTAAAAAGAAAAACAATAATATTTTGCAGTTCTATAGAAAATTCCAAAATATTCTGAAATTTTTGATGAAGAGAAAACTCTTGGTCCCTCAGTTTGTATCCATCACTGAACAATTCCTTCAGGTGTCTGAGACTAGAAGCTTGAGAAGTCTGGAGCACAGACCTCCTATCGACATTTTCTGGTGTTGTCATAACCCAGTTCATGGCTGGTGTAGTCAGGAGACTTTAAAATCTACAATGGCAATCATTGGTACAAAGAACTTATCTGGAATGACAGGAATAGGTTAACTCATGTCTCCATGGGGAATGAAGGGGAGGCAATGATAAGAAACGCTGACAACACATTAATGCTTGTCATTGTTGTGTGTTTGTTTGAACCTAACCTAATTGCGAGAAGAGATTGAGGAAGCCCTTACATATAGCACAGCAAGATAAAAAAATAAAAATAAATCAGAAAACTGGGGCAAAGAGAAAATAAGCTGGAATAATAAGAAGAAAACAGAACACAAAAAAAGTCACCCAGCAGAAAAGCATGCTGCGAAGTTCTGCATGATTATTTCAGCTGAGCCACAAACTTATTTCTTAGCAGGATGCACTCATTTTTCTACAAAAGGAGGCACGTAGGCCAGCCCCCAAATTAGCATTTGGACTCATTTCCATGCAGTGGGTAAGGCTAGATGGAAACTTGATTAATTGACTAGAGCTCTGTCCCCACTGCTCTAGGGGGAAAAGCCCAGTATGTTCTTCATTAAGATATATTTTTTAAAGCCTTGGTTTTCATTTGATCTGTGAAAGTGTCCATGAAAACACTCTAAAGCCAGTTTTATATATTGTGGATGGTGCATTCATTCACTCATTCAACAAGGAATTAAGCACCTGTTACTTGCCAGGAGCCATGCTAGGTACTCGGGAAAGAGGCATGGATGAGTCTGGGTTGATGCCTGCCTGAAGCTAAGGGAGACAGGCAAGCAAGAGGTCAATTAGATGGCAGGAATGTGGGTGCTGGTCACAGATGGATCTATGGGTGTGCAGAATTGGGGCACAGTATAATGTGGTGGGGCAGGGAAAGGGCAGTCCCAGAGAGGTAGAAACTGATATTCTTTTAGCCTCTGTGGATTTCATACATTCATTCAGATCAGAGACTTATAGAGCCACACACCCCAGAATCTTACTGTCAACTGGCACGTCTTCAGCCTCGTGCCTTTCTTTCTCACTTCCCCCCTCCTTCTATACCTGCTATTCAATCACAAAGAGAGAATTTGGTAGGTCTATATTTTCATTCTAAGGTTGATTTTTGTTAAATTATTTCTACCTCTCAAAAAAAAGTAATTTTGCATCTATTCTACTATCTCCATTACCACAACTACCATAATGGGAAAACATATCAGAATGAAAAAAGTCCCAGAATCTGAGAGCAGAGAATCTTCATTCAGGTCTTTGCTTAGATGTTTTTAGCTGTGTGACCTTAAACAAGTCAGTTACCTCTCTGAGCTTCAACATGTCACCTGTAAAATGGGTATTAAACAATATCTGCTTAATAGAATGCAAACTAAACGAAATAATGGATGCAAAGTGCTTGGTACCAAGAGAATGTTTGACAAATGCCAATTTCTCTTTGGACTAGAAAGTATCTTGGAGAAATGTTTCTGTAATCAATTCAGTTTTTCACAAAACATTCATTTTCAGTGTATTCCAAGGAGAGTAATGGGGATAAGGAGAAGAAAAATATAACCTTGCCTACCGCAGGCAAGTCCGAATGTCCACTGGCTCATTGGTACCCACCTTCACGGTCATGGGGTCATAACATCTCCTTCCCAACTCCCATATGAAAATTTTTCCCATGTAAAGGATCCTCACAATTTCCACCAAACCAGCCTGGCAGACACAGTCACCCCTCAGTGTAATAGCAAAACTCCAGGGAGGGCCCCCAGTGATCACTGCCTCCCGGTGTTTTCACCCTGTGTGAGTTTCCTCCAAAATTGAATTTGGCCTGGCATCATGACTCACTTTGGCCAGTAGAATGTGGTGGAAGTGATGCTGTATAACTTCCAAGGCTGGGTCTTAAGAGATCTTCAGTTTTCCCTTTCACTTCCTAGAATGCACCCTCTTGGAACCCAGCCCCATGCTTTAAAAAACCCAAGCCACATGCAGAGGCCACATGGAAGGGAACCAGGGTCCTCTAGTCATTAGCTCCAGCTGAGCTCCCAGTGACAGCCCACATCAACTGCTGAACATGTGAGGGAAACTTCTTGTCTATGCTGGCCCAGCTGAACCCTCTTACGACTGCAGTCCCTGCTGGCACCACATGGAGAAGAACTGCATCACTAAGCTCAACCCATATAACAGTGAGAAATGACAAAATAGTTATTTTAATCCTCTGTGTTTGAGGTGGTTTGTTACACAGCAATGGATAATTGAAACCACTAGTGTTTGTCCTGTATCTTTGTCTCTTGTTAGTCTGTCTTTGGCCAATCTAATTCACCAGGTCCCTGCTGGAGAACCTGATGTGGGTAAAGGAAGAGAGCTTTTCCTCCTCTACAATGAATGCCACGGGGCATATAAGACAACTTCCACCTGCCAGTATCTGTGCTGATGGCTTTTTTCTAGGACTTTGGAAGGCTGATCTGTCCAGGGCCTGCTGGGATTTGGTGTATAAATATCCCAATTCTGTTGACTCTTGGGTGGGATAATGCTAAGGCATATGCTCTCTATCATTTCCCAGAGTTTACTCATGGGGTTAAGCTCCAGCATCTACTATGGCAGTTGGCTTAAAAATGCAGCCTTTAGTGGCTTTCTTCTCTGGGGAACCCAAATTAAGACCCTCATACAGGACAGATGCCATTCTATCCCTGTCTAAATTTTCTCTTCTCCATGCTTTAGCACATATAAACTTACTTAATTTTAAATAAGCTGATAGATACTACCTAAAGGTAGAAACTAACCAGCTCAGTAAACTGAGTAAGCAGGCTTCAATTTTCTAATTTGTAAAATGGATGCTGTAGGTTGTAAATCAATGTGCAGAATATTGTAACCTCAGAAAGGGTATCCATAAAGCCCCTAACATTCTCCCCACCACATAGTAGGTGCCCAAGGAGAGTAATGTACATTTGTCAAACACTTACTATATTACAGACACATTCTAAGCATTATACACCCATGAGCTCATTTAATTCTTACAACATCCCTCCCAGATAGGTATTATTATCATCATTTCCATTTCGTAGATGAAGAAGCTAAGGCTAGGAGAGGTTAAGTGTCTTGTCCTATGGTTACACGGTCAGTAAGCAGCAGAGCTGGGATTCGAACCTAGGTTGTAGGACTCCAGAGCCTACACTTTTAAGCATAGCACTATGCTGCTTCTTACCAAAGTATAACTGTTAGCCGTTAAAGGAAATAAATTGACCCCAGGCTTTAAATTCACTTTGGTTTATATGCATTCAAAATATTTAAATTCAAGAGAAAATGGGCAAACTTGTTGTTTGGTTAAATAGATCTATTATCTTAGGTCTATTATCTAGCACTAGCTACATGAACTCAGTCCAAAAATGGTTTAGACTTTTTTCTGCATAAACCCAACAATCAAGAATGAAAGGTGCAGAGCAGCAGACCTTGGCTTATTATATAGAAGAGCTTTCCAATGGTCAAAAATGTTCAACAATAAAAACAGGCTGCTTGAGCAATTTCTTGATCACTCACAGCATTCAAGCTGATGCTACATACCACTCGTCCTGGCTCTGTGGGGGGGCTTGGTGCATTCAGCGGTAGTTCCGTGTTAAGATGTTTAAGGTCCCTCCCAGTCCCAAGATCCAATGAGACAAATTAGTTGGTGCTTGTTACCGCAGACTGTTAATTGTGTATGTCAGTGAGATATTACAGTCTCTAATGTGGATCTTGCCTCCTCACACCTTCCTTCCATCCCCTTTTCCTCGCAGCGTTGTCATAAAGAAAAGAAATAATGTCCCAGGAACACAGTAGCAAGCAGGATGTGGCTGTCTACAAGGCGGTGGCTACTATGATGTAATCTGGATGCTCCCTCTGTGTTGACCATGTAGAAAGGGGCAGATGGGGTGCTAAACCTTCACATAAACGATCCCCTCTTGTTTCTCACAAGAACCCCCTGAGGTGGGTTTCTTATCCCTAGGAGGTGAGGGCACTGAGGCTGAGAGAGGTGCCTGAGGTCACACAGTCAGCCGATGGCAGCACCACATCTTTCTGATTCCAGAGCTCTTTCTGCTCCCTCCATGCAGCCTCTCTGAATAGAGAGCCATTAGGCAGCACCAATCAGTTCTTATCCATCATGACATGGGATCTTTTCTAAAACAACGTCTCCTGAGTTTTGATAAGAACAACAGGAGGGACTTTTAATTGAAAGAAAGGGCATTTTGTGATAAGAAAAGGTTGTCATTTTGTTCCTTTGACTATTGGCCCCTAAACATACACATGATCAATGAATTCACTGAAACCATTCTTTCTCAAATTATTTTTTCTTGAATCCCACAGAAATTGTGATTGTTTTGTAATAACTGCTGCTGTGACACAAATTACCTTTAGCAAACATCAAACATGGTTAATACCTCCACCAAGTGGAACGTCTACCTGTGTGACAGCCCAGCCAGGGTGGGATTTCCACCTACAGCCTCGGCCTCATCAATGAGACCTTTGAAGATCAAATATAACCCAGCTCAGGCAAGCTTCACTTGGAATCAAACCTATGTGTTGAAATGCAACTTAAAAATATTAGCTGGACAGATTTTTATTTATTCTTTTGCAAAAAGGATTTTTCCTTTATAAATGATTTTGCTTAATGTTCTTCAAATCACAGCCCTAGAATACATGCAAAAGACTCTAGACTGGGATGTAGGAACACTCGATCTCAGTGCTCAACTTGGGCAAGTCATTTGATTTATTTGAACTTCAGTTTTGAAGGAAAAAAAGGAGGGGAGAAGGGAAGGAGAAAGAGGAGAAAAGGGAGATGGGAGAGGGACGTGCAAGAATAGGAGTTGGAGGGGAACAGGAAGAGAGAAAAGGAGAAGGATAAGGAGGAAAAAGAGAAGAAGGACAAGGACAAGGAGAAGGAGGGACAGAGCAAGAGGAGGATGAGGAAGAGAAAGAAGAGGAAGATAAAGTGAAATCTCAAGGGAGTGGACGTATTCCTCAGGCCCTCCTGGATCCAGAAATCTGTGATTATCTGAGGGCATGTATAGTTTAGTTTCCCATGTCTGACTGACACAGTATTTTCAGTGCCACAGCTGTTGTTGTACACACAAGCATGCAAATGAGCCATGTGGTAATATTGCCATCAACCTCAAAATTCCCTCCCATCCCTCATAGAGCAGAGTGATATCTGACCTAGAATTATGGTTGCTGGAAAGTTGCAATATGCAAAACCAGGGTAAGAGAAGTCCCCTGCTGCACGGACACCAGGCGTGGCCATGGGATGGCTGTGGCCAGAACTTGGTCAGAGGTGACATTTGCCACTTCTTTCAGAATGCCCCGCTGCTCCTTTCCCTGCTGCTCTGATATGGGCCCAACTCAGAGAGGGGCCATTCCTTCACCCTCAACCTAAATCAAAGTCCTCCCTGTAGGACAGTGACAGCCAGAACAAGGTCAGAGCTTCCCCAGGAGAGGTGGACAGCAGGAGAGAGAAATAAACCTTGTGAGCCACTGAGAGCTGGGGTTGTTTGTATCTGCAGAACTACTGTTATTCCAATACCTACTCGTCACAGGGAACTTCGGGGATGGGGCCAGGTGTGGGGAAATCATGCACTGGAGGAAGTGGCAGGGCTCAGCATCCCCCAAACACGTGCCAACTGATGCCTGGTTCAGAGCTTCTGCTTCCTGCTGGGGTGGTCCCTGCAGTGCATTCATGCTCAAGGTGCCTCTTCTCTTCCTAACTCGGGCTCACCCAGCCTCCCCTTAGTTTCTGACCCCAGGTGGAAGGCAGGCTGACCTTTCTCCCAGTGGCTTTGTTCTCAGCCCTGGACCCATAAAGAATATGAGGGGAACTTTCTGTTTAACTGTAACTCTCACACGGCACAAAGGACTTGCTGGAACACCTTGCTAAGGGACCTGACCAAGCTTTAGCCTGGCTCCCACCTGCATTAAGCCATGTCACTGAGGGTGTCCCCTGAGCTGAGTCAATGCTGCCAAGCCACCAAATGTTCATTGTCCCAGCCCACACTGCCAAGCCATGTTCAGTAATTCTTCACTTACCCTCACTTCTACGACTTTCCCTTTCCCTTTAGTCCTTCTAGGCCCTGTTTGTTCCCCCTTTTCCACATCCCATAGTCCCTTCTTCACTGTCCATTCTCCCTTTAAATACCTCATCTCTGTTGTCTTCATTTGATTTGAGCTCAGTTTTTCCTGGAGTCTTGCTCCCCTACTATGGTAGTCTGAATAAAATCTGTCCTGCCACCTTTGACAAGTGTCCAGTATGTTTCTCTATGACATCAGGGATGTCGTGTCAGGTAGGTGTCTTCCATTGCTGGGAACTCCACACTGAGAAGTTTCCACTTTTTCCCTCCAAGTATCTTCTTAAGAACACCGATGCCTGGCGACGAGGCCCTTCATAAACTGGCCCCCTCTGCCTGCTTTTGTGCCCAGTCTGCTCTACTCCCGAAGGGTTCTTCCGCCCTTTCTCTGCCCATGGAACTCCTCTAGATGGGCAGCACCTAATCCAGACTCAGAGTAGGGCTGTCCTCGTGGGGAAGGAAACAGCCAAGTGGAGCATTAACGCTTGACACGGAGCTACCTGGTGAGCAGGTGAGTGGAAGGAGGTGCAGATATTCCAGGCAGAAGCAACAGCTGAAAAGGTCCAGGAGCAAGAAAAAAAGCACACAAGCACCAAAATGTTAAGACATTTTAAGACAAGACAGGTAGGAGATGAAACTCCGGGGTTGAGCAAGTCCAGAGCCACAGAAGGGCTTTAAGCAGGGGGAGTCGGATGTGCTTTTTAGAAAGATGACTAATTTCATCACAGGGTGGGGAGAAAATCCAACTTATTTACTTCTCACAATCCAGCATTTAGCACAGTGCATGGCACGTGGCACTCAATGTACCCAGCTATTCCTTAATTCATTAGCAAATGTCTAAATGCTAACATTTACTGAAGGGTTATTCTATGCCTCATTCTCTTCTGGGTGTTAGATAAACACACCTCATTTTATCTCTAAAACAAGCCTAAGAGAGAGATACTGTACTTACCTCATTTTACAGGGGAGAAAACTAATGTTTAGTTTGGTTCTTTAATTCATACAGGGTTGCAGAATAAGAAAGTGGTAAGGCTGGGATCTGACCCTAGGGGTCTGCTTTAAAGCATCCCATTCCTAACTACCGGCCCTGTGTTCCCCAAGCTCCATGAAGATAAGAATCACCCAAGGTGCTCGTTAAGCCTATAGATTACCAGGAGGTCTCAGCTGCGCAACTTGCGGTCTGCTAGTTTTCACTAGTCTGTTAGCTATTGCAGGAGCCCCAGGTGACACAACTTCAGGGAAGTTTGGAAAACATGGGGGAAATAATGAATCTTGTTGAGCTGGCCCAGAGGTGACAGAAACACCTGGGTGAGAAATGACAGTGCCAGACCCCAACGCTGAGTGGCTCAAAGAGGGGGGACAAAAGGATTGGGGAGACCTCGCAGAGGGCAGGAGGAGAGCACCAGGGCCCTCCCTGGGTGTCAGGGCTCCCTTTAAGCAACAGGTGAGATGCAAAAAAGGCCAAGAAGAACTCTCAGTTACCCCCGAGTCATCATCACAAACACCCCAAACTTCAGAGAGAGATGCAGGAAGACCTGGGGCACTGCTCAGCAGCGGGGAGTCCTTCTGGGCCCCTTCCCTAGGGTAGAGGCCCCCTGTGAGCCAGGTCAGTTTGCTGAAGATGGACTCCTAAAACCAGGGTTGTTTCTAGGCACCTGATCTGATCCTCTCCTTAGAGCAGCCCCAGGCATCTCTGTGTATTATCCCTGGACATCAGAAAGGGCCCTCTGAGTTTCCTGGGGTATTGCTGGTGATGGTCATTCTCTCCTGCTTTGCTTTGCTGTTCTTTTCATCCCTGTTTGGGTCCCACAGGCTGCCCACTCTTGATTTCATCTCTCACATCTGGCCTCATTCCTGGCCTGTAATCTTGACAACTGACTGGGGTCTTCTCAGTTTGAACTGCAGCATTCATAGGGACTTTGGCTCACACTCAACCCTCTAGTTTCTCTCCCTCTTTGCTGAGCCCACCTCCTGAGCCTGCCCACCCCACCCCAATGCCCCAGACATTGACCTGCCAAGCTCTCAAAGACTGAGGCCCCACTGGGAAAAGATCCATTTGTCCACTAACCCAGGGCCTTCTCTAAAGACCGTGGCCAGTTGTGTGAACTGTTTGGTGGGGACACAAGGGAATGTAATTGGAACATACTTTGTCTAAATCAAAGCTTCTTACATTTTACCGTGCAAAATAAATACCTGAGGAGCTTGTTAAAATGCAGGTTCATACCTGAGGAGGGTGGGCAGTTGGTTGGAAAGGCTGCATTGCTAACAAGCACTCAGGTACCTATCAATGCTGCTGGCCCAGGGCCCTCACTTTGAGCGGACAGGCAGCACAGCAGCTTATTCTCAGGCAAACTCAGCCAGAGTCACATCATCTGGGAGCCCACCCTGACCTTCTACCCCACACCACCCCACCCCACCCGGGCTAGGTATCCTCTTGGGAACTTCAGCAGTGGCCTGCCATGCTCACCATTTTCATAGAAACTACCACCTACATAGAAATAACCAAGAGGTCTCTGAAGGAAAGGACTGGATCTTCTAGCTCTCCCCTCCCAGCTCTAGCACATTTCATAGTAAGCTTTCAATTATCATGTGTTGCACAAATGAGTGAATGAATGCAACATGTCTGGGTACATAAAATTAAGTGCACCAAAGGCCTGGAGCAGGAGTTTGCAAACTTACACTGTGAAAGGCCAGATAGTAAATATTTTAGGCTTGTGAGCCATGTGGTTTCCATCAAAACCACTCAACTCTGCCATGGACAATACATATATGAATGGGTGTGGCTGAGTTCCAATAACACTATTCACAAAACAGGCTGTGGGTTGGATTTGGTCCAAGAGCCATAGTTTACTGACTCCCTGGCCTAAAGAATTGTCTCTTTAATTTGGACAAAAGATCAAGTTTGGTTATCTGTGGTTTATGTTTTTTACAGTGTCAACCAGGTATTTTGCTGAATTGTATCAGTTCTGCAAGGAATACTGGAGAGAAGATTAATTTATTTAATCCTCTGTAAAATGAGGACAAGGCCCAACTACTTGATCTCTCCATTCAGCCTCTGACACTCCCATCTAAAAGAATGTGGTGTCCCTCCGTACTTCACCAAGATTGAGACCTCAGCTTTCCTCTCAGACTTGACCTTGGTTTACCCTTCCAGCTTTTAGCTTTCCTCTTGGCTCAGGAAGCAGCCCTGGGCCAAGGCTCCAGCTCAGAGAAACCAAATCTTCTTTCTGGCTCCTTAGCCCTGCCAGCCCATCTCCCTGGCCATCAGAGGGGAGCTCGGGTGGCTGTAGTCAAGAGAAGGGCTGATAGCCAATATACAGCGCTGGGAGGGCATCTGACACCCCAGAGGCAATCCGTCCGTGCTCCTTTCTCTTCTTCCTCTCACTGTCAGCTGGAAGAACCCATCGCCTGCCTAGAAGATGCGCTGTTTGGAGAGAAATGGTGGCTGTGAGGCAAGCTCTCTCAGCTTCCCTGGGAGAGTGGCAAGAAATGTAATGAGCTCACAGATCTCACCTTCTTGTCCAACTGTTCCCACCAGATTGGCTTCTCACTTTGAAAGGTTTCCCAGGCAGGTGGCAGGGACAAAGAGACACCTCTGTGTGGTAGTGCAAACAACTCCAGTCGTAATCCTACGTTCTCATCTAACGCTTGTCACTTTGCACATTTTTCATGGAGCCCTTTCACCTGCTCTAGTGCATCCCAGATCTGGACCAGTGGGGATCTGTGACGTCCTCACCAGTCCAGGGTGAAATGAGAAAAAGCAAGCATCTGAGAATCTTCTCCTGTCACCCCCATAAGTGTGAGCTCTGTGGTTCCAATTCTGGTCTTTCAGAGCTTTTGTCAAAATCTTTAATCATAGATTTCTGTGTATACCTTCCTAGACGTCTGTATTTTCCATGAGGAAAAGACCATGTTCATTTTGTTCTCTTCTATATGTCCAGTGTGAAGGATGATTTTGAAAACATGACACTGCTGGGATGGCACAGCAGGGCCCCACCAATCAGAGGCGATGATGGTCAGTCGCCATGCCAGTGGGTTCCAGCTGACGATCAGACCCGCCCAAAGCTAGGCACAGTGCCTGACATAGACTAAATGCTCCATCAGCACTTTTGGAATGAATAAATGAATGTAGTAGGTTTTCCATAAAGCTAAATTTAGTCAGTTTAAAGAAACGAGCATTATTCTAAGAGTATGTCCTTCCGGCTTTCTGATGTGGGAAATCAGAATATTATTCTGCTTTTTTAAATTATGGTAATAGTAGATGGTGGAGTTTTTTTTTTTTTTCTTTTTAGTATCTTATTTAGCAACTTTTTTTTAAAAATTGGCAAAGTATGTCAGTTTCCAAATTATTCTGAAACATTGAAAGTTTACCAAATCTAGCATTCAGGGAACCTCTGCCCTACCCTATCTTTTTATGATGATGATGATGATTAAGAAATAATTCACATGCCATAAAATTCATCCTTTTAAAATGTACAGTTCAGTGGTTTTTAGTATATTCATCGAATTGTGCAACTATCACCACTACCTAATTCTAGAACATTTCCATTACTCTGAAAGAAACCTGGTAATTATTAGCAGTCAGTCTCCATTAATCTCTCCCCTCCTCCCCTGACAATCACTAATCTGCTTTCTGACACTATAGACTTGCCTATTCTGGACATTTTGTATGAATGGAATCATAAAATATGTGGCCTTTTGTGTCTGGTTTCTTTCAATTAACATAATATTTTCAAGGTTCATCTATATTATATCATTACTTCATTCCTTTCTATGGCTGAATATTATTCTTGTATGGATATACCACATTTGTTTATCCATTCATCAATTGGGTTGTTTCCACTTTTTGACTATTATGAACAATGCTGCTGTGAACGTTCATATACAAATTTTTGTTTGAACACTTGTTAGAATTCTTTTGAGGATATACTTAACAGTAGAATTGCTGGGTCATATGATAACTCTATGTTTAACTATTTGAAGGATTTTCAAACTGTTTGGCAAAGTGGATGCACCATTTTACATTCCCGCTAGCAATGAATAAGGGTTCCAATTTCTCTGCATCCTCAACCAACACTTGTTATTGTCTGTCTATTATAGCCATCTCTCTTAGTTCGGGCTGCTACAACAAAAATACCATAGACTGGGTGGCTTAAACAACAAACATTTATTTTTCATGGTTCTGCTGCCTGCAAAGTCCAAGATCAAGGTGCCAGCAGATTCAGCGTTCAGTGAGGGTTCTCTTCCTGGCTTGCAGACTGCCATCTTCTTGCTGTCCTCACATGGAGGAGAGAGAGATCATCTCTCTCGTCTCTTCTTATAAGGACCCACTAATCCCATTCATGAGGGTTTCATCCTAATTACCTCCCAAAGGCCCTACCTCCAGATGTCATCACACTGGAGATAGGACATCACTATATGAATTTAATGGGGGCAGGGTGGGGGGGCAAAAACATGCAGTCTATAACACTATCTTAGTGGGTGTGAAGTAGAATCTCATTTCCCTAGTGGCTAATGATGCTAAGCCTCTTTTCATATGCTTATTAGCCATTTGTATATCTTCTTGAGGAACTGTTTATTTAAATCCTTTGTCCATTTTTTAATTGGGTTGTCTTCTTGTTGTTGAGTTGTAAGAGTTCTTTACATATTCTGGATACTAGTCCCTTATCAGATATATGATTTGCAAATATTTTCTTCCTTCCTGTGGGTTGTCTTTTAACTTTCTTGATAGTGTCCTTTGCACATAAGTTTTTAATTTTAATGAAGTCTAATATATTTATTTTTTTCTTATTGTGCTTTTGGTGTTATAGCTAAGACACCATTGCCTAATCCAAGATCACAAAGATTTACACCTATGTTTTCTTCTAAAAGTTTTATAGTTTCAGCTCTTACATTTTGATCTATTATTCATTTTCAGTCTATCATCCATTTTTAGTTAATTTTTATGTGTAGTATGAGGTAGGGGCCCAAAGTCATTGTTTTGTATATGGATATCCTGTTGTCTCGGCAGGATTTTTTTTTTTTTTTGAAAAGACTGTTTTTCTCCCATTGTATTATTTTGGCATTCTTGTCAAAAATCAGTTAACATAAATGTGTGGGCTTATTTCTGTACTCTCAGTTCTATTCCATTGATCTATATGTCTTAGCTTTATGGTAGTACCACACTGTCTTAATTACTGTAGATTTTTAAAAAATCTCTCTTCCTTTTATTTTTTTTTTGTTTTATTTTTATTCATTTATTTTTTATTATGGTAACATTGGTTTATAACATTATATAAATTTCAGGTGTACATCATACTTCAATTTCTGTGTAGATTACATCATGTTCACTGCCCAAAGACTAATTATAATCCATCCCCACACACATGTGACTAATCATCCCTTTTGCCCTCCTCCCTCTACCCTTCCCCTCTAGTAACCACCAGTCCAATCTCTGTCTCTATGTGATTGTTTGTTATTGTTTTCGTCTTCTACTTATGAGTGAGATGATATGGTATTTGACTTTCTCCCTCTGACTTATTTTGCTTAGCATAATATCCTCAAGGACCATCCATGTTGTCACAAATGGCTGGATTTCATCGTTTCTTATGGATGAGTAGTATTCCATTGTGTATATACACCACATCTTCTCTATCCATTCGTCCCTTGATGGGCACCTAGGTTGCCTCCAAGTCTTGGTTATTGTGAACAATGCTGCAATGAACATAGGCGTGCATATATGTTTACACATTTGTGTTTTCATGTTCCTTGAATAAATACCCAGCAGTGGAGTAGCTGGATCATATGGTATTTCTATTCTTAATTTTTTGAGGAATCTCCATACAGTTTTCCATAGAGGCTGCACCAGTCTGCATTCCCATCAGCAGTGTATGAGAGTTCCCTCCTCTCCACATCCTCTCCAACACTCGTTGTTTTCTTTCTTGTTAATTATAGCCATTCTAATGGGAATCAGGTGATATCTCATTGTAGTTTTGATTTGCATTGCCCGGATAGTTAATGATGTTGAACATCTTTTCATGTGCCTGTTGGCCATCTGTATATCTTCTTTGAAGAAATGTCTGTTCAGATCTTTTGTTCATTTTTTTTTGGAGGAAGACCAGCCCTGAGCTAACATCCATTGCTCATCCTCCTCTTTTTGCTGAGGAAGACTGGCCCTAGGCTAACATCATGCCCATCTTCCTCTACTTTATATGGGACGCCACCATGGCATGGCTGACAAGCAGTGCGTCGGCGGGCGCCCGGGATCCGAATCCGGGAACCCCAGGCTGCCAAGCGCGAACTAAACTGCTGCGCCACTGGGCGGCCCCTTGTCCATTTTTTAATTGGGTTGTTAGTTTTTTTGTTGTTGAGATGTATGAGTTCTTCATATATTTTGGATATTAACTCTTTATCAGATATATGGCTTGCAAATATCTTCTCCCAATTGTTAGGTTGTCTTTTAGTTTTGTTGATGGTTTCCTTTGCTGTGCAGAAGATTTTCAGTTTGATATAGTCCCATTTGTTTATTTTTTCTATTGTTTCCCCTGCTCAGTCAGACGTGGTACTTGAAAAATATGCTGCTAAGACCAATGTCGAAGAACATACTGCCTATGTTTTCTTCCAGAAGTTTCATGGTTTCAGGTCTTACGTTCAAGTGTTTAATCCATTTTGAGTTAATTTTTGTGTCTGGTGTAAGACAATGGTCTACTTTCATTCTTTTGCATGTGGCTGTCCAGTTTTCCCAACACCATTTATTGAAGAGACTATCCTTTCTCCATTGTTAATTACTGTAGATTTCAAGTGAGTTTGGAAATCAGGAATTGTGAGTCCTTCAACTTTGTTCATTTTTAAGATTGTTTTGGCTATTCTGGGAACTTTGCACTTCCTTGAGAATTTTCGGTTAATAAAAATTTTAGGTTAAATAAATTCACAGAAATTCATCAATTTCTGCCATATACTATCTTACTGAGGCTTTGCCATAATTCTGAATGTCTTCAGACAGAGATAATGATTCAGGTCAGGACCTGGAGGGAGTGCATGACAGAGCATGACCAAAGTCTTCAGCTTGTTCCAAGATCAGCTCTTTCTCTGGCAAAACTACAGAAAGGCTGGAGAAGCCTGAGTGGATGGGGCCCCACAGTGATAATGCAGGGCTCCTCACCTTGAATTCTACTTGTCAACGAGCTTCTGGTTCCTAAGTTTCCAGGGTCTCTGCCCTTCCTGGTCCCCCTATCCAAGGAGAAATACCAATGATTACTAAAGGATCTTGCTATGATGGGTGCCTAGAGCACACTGTGGTTGTCCATCATCCCCTCCTTGCACTATTATTATTGGTTAGTCTTTTTTTTTTTTTTCATATGCTATAAGCACCACAAAAGAAGAAGCCATATCAAATATCCTCTGGACTGTTCCTGGCCCTCTAACCCAGACTGATTCCCACTTGCTCCAAGCAATCACTGGCCTGCAAAGTAGAAACAGTGTTCTGGGCAATTGCCCCAAACCTGGCTTATTCCTGACCAGCTTGTACTTGAACCTAGTCTCTTGCTGGACTTAAACTCATGACTCTGCAATCACAGGCTAAATCCCCAACTCTGAGAATCCCCTCTGCCCCCCCACCTCAGAAACCAGTTTGAGCCTATGCTCCCTCAAACTGCAGGCCTCATCTCTCCACTGCACCCTTCCAGCTGCCGGCTTCCCCCTGACTCAGCCAAGCTCAGAGAAACCAAATGCACTTTCTAGCTTCTTAATTAGTGTCTGATTGGACCAGCCACAGTCTACTCTCCCTCTCCATCAAAGCATCACAAGTGATTGTTCTTAGGGGGTAGCCTGGGGCAGTGGGAGAGGGGAGAAGAGTGATGGGTGAACCTGAGGGGGAGCCTCAAAAGGGATCTAATGAGGCTGCAGGGAATAAGTGGGTTGTAGAATCTGAAAAAATAGGAAAAAAGGGGAAAGTGTCCCGTAACTCACATTCATTAACCACATAATTTGGGCCATGCACTGTGCTGGGAACTGTGTGAATGTGGACTCAGCCCTGCCCCCTCAGAGCATCCAACATTTTAAAGCACAGAGGAACATCCACCTTTTAAAAAAATTAACACAAATCATCTCTAAATTCTATTGTAGTAAGTCCTGCAGAGAAAAATTTCAGATTCAATTACAGCATATATGGCAGGCATTGTGGTCTGGCTAGCCTAATAACTGTCTGCACACCCTTTTCCCTCACCATCTTCCATTGTGGAGGCTGGAAAGACAGATGCTTTCCCAGCCTCCCTTGTAGCTAGGAATTACAATGAGATATAGTGCTGGCCAAAACGATGTAAAGGGAAGACTGCTGGGGATTTCTGAAAAAGCTTTTTCTTTCCTAATGAAAGGGACATCACCATTTGGAATTGCTTCAGTTGCCTTTTTATTGCCTTAAACATGGTATGATGCCTGGAGCTGTGTCAGCCACTTTGCAACCATGAAGTGATGAGCTTGAAAATGAAAAGCCTGATGATGGAACGGAAAGGTAGAAGGGCCTAAAGTTTCTCATGCTTCTTTGAGCAACTAAGCCCACGTCAGCAACCACCTGCCTCCAAGATTCGTCTAGCTGATCTAAGAGGCCTAGTGAGAGGAATCATAAGGAAATGGCATCATCTGTGTGTCCCCCAGCACTCTTGCAGTTGCTGGCACGTGATAGGGATTCAACAAATGTGTTCAACTGGTTAGTAACATCTTCCACCTCATATGGCTCCCAGCACTCAGTTAAAATAAAAACTGCCTGACTTGCCCAGGCACTGAGAGGTGAAGGCCTGCCCAAAGTAACAGGGGATTAGTGGCAGAGCTGGAAACAAAGCCCTTTTTGTTACCCATGACTGTTCTCCAGAAGCTGTGCCCTTCTCTGGGCTCTGACAAACAGCATAACTCTTAATGTACAGCTGCATCCTCCCAAGGTCCCAGCGTGCTTTGCTTCCTTCCAGGAGAATGCAATACAGTTATGGGGAAGGGAGGAAATAAATTTGCAGAACATTGGTGTTCAAAGACATCCTAAAATCCTCCCAGCTTGGGAGTGTAAATTGGTGCAACCAACTTTGCAGAGCCATTTGGCAACCTCTAATAAAGCATATGCACAAGCAATTCCCAGCCTTCCACTCACATATAGACTCTCCAGAGACACGCTCCAGTGTGAGCGTAAAAGATATGTACCCAGAAGTTCATTGCCGCAGGTTTTGTCAAAGCTAACACCTTGGAAACTCCCTAACTGTCCTTCCATGAGGGACTGTGTCAACGACTTGTGGTCTTATTGTGCAACGGCATACCACAGAGAAGATAAAACAAGTGCACTGATGTACAAGTGGGGATGCAAGCGTGTCTCAAAGCATACTGCTGGGAGAATAAAGCAAGTTACAGAAAGACAAAAGAGGCTGGACTGCTGCCTTAGCCAGTTCTGGCTGCCACAACAAAACACCATAGACTGGGTAGCTAAAACAACAGGATGTATTTTCTCACAGCTCTGGAGGCTGGAAGTCTGAGACTGGTGCCAGCGCTGTTGGGTTCCGGTGAGAGCCTTCTCCCTGATTCTAGACAACCTTCTTCTTGCCATACCCTCACATGGCCTTTTCTCGGGCACTAATCCCATCAGACCAGGGCCCCACCCTCATGATCTAATCACCCCAAAGGCCCCACCTCCTAATGCCATCACACTGGGGGTTGGGGCTTCAACAGATGAATCTTGGGGAGACACAAATAATCAGTCCATAACATCTGCCAATTCCTGCCCCCGACTTGGCAGATGGGAGGACTCAGGCACACAGAGGTTCATAAGCTGGCCTATGGTCACCCAGCCTGTTAATAATAGAGCAGCCTTCTCATTCCCAGTCCAGCATTCTCTCCTCTACACCATGTTGGTCTTCAGCAGCCACATCCTTCCTTTTCTGCCACCATGGTTATACATGTAAGAATGTGGATCCTCATTACTTTCTTCCACAGTGCTGCCTGCTGCTCTTCCCCACCCCACTCCACTCGTCTAGGACTCCACGGGGGATTCTTTACTCTGCATCCCTCTCCTATCCCTGGAAAGGAGATTTTCCTCGTCTCTGAGGTGCACCTGCGAGTCCCGGTGCTTTCTCCCAAGAGCTGTTTGCATTGTCTTCATTTAGTGCGCAAATGTTTACTGAGCACCTATGATGTGCCAGACACTATACCAGCAGTGGGGATTCAAAAATGCGATGTGGTCTCAGCTCTAACGGTGTTTGGGGCTTAGTGATGAATAGATGTAAAACCCTTACTTTGTGCCAGACACTGTTCTAAGGGCTGTACTGAAATCATTCATCTAATCCTTACATTATCAGCCCCATGTTACAGATAAATGGGCAAAGAGGTTTAGATCAACTCCAAAGGTCACACAGGGAGCAAGTGGCAGAGCTAGGATTCAGTTTCGGGGAGTCTGGCTACAGAGTCTGGCCATGACAAAATGTCCCCAGATAGGTAAGCGGACAAAGATGGGGCACTGGGATGAGCTATGAGACACAAATCTCAGGTGGCTATGGGAACCCAGAGGAGGAATGTTAATGGAAGGCTGCCTGGAGGAAGGGGCCTTTAAGCTGAGTCATGAGGATGCTTAGAATTTGGTGAAATTGGACAGATGTTCTCCAGACAAAGGGGAAAGCACATGCAAAGGCCCAGAGTCCGGGAGAGTAAGAACATACAGGGTACTGTGAGATGTTTGATGAGGCCGGACTAGAGGGACTGAGAGAGGGAACATGCAATCAATCTACTTCAAAATCCTTGCCCCTTTTTCCTAAAAGGCAGCATAAAATAGTTTAGTGGGCTAAGTACCAATGTTTTGGACCTGAGGAATGCTTGGGCTTGAATCTCAGCCCTCAAGCCTCTTAGCCATATGAACTTGGATCTCATTGTGTCTCATTTCCTCTTCTGCAAAATGGGGGTGGTTACATTCCTGCCTCAGAGTTGGGATGAGAATTAAACGAGTGAGTACATGCAAGGCTCTTAGAACAGTGCTCAGGACATGGTAAATGCCCTTCGTCACCATCAGCATCATCATCACCGCCACTCTTTGGTTCATTCATCCGTTTGGCACACTGATTGTGTTCCCGGGCCATGTGATGGAGGATGGAGCTGTCGGAGGCAAGTCCTGAAGCTCATGTTCAGAGCTGTTCTTACCTGAAAGTGAACCCAAGACTGGTGAGGGGAGGGACGTGCTTCCAGCCTGTCACTTGGAGTAATGCAAAATGTCCCCACATGTCCCTTTCTGATGACAGCAAGCAAGGCCACTGCTGAAAGACAAGGACTTCTATTAACAAGGAGCACAAAGGAGCTGGGCATATTAACATCTGACTTTGCAGAAGGAGACACAAAGGCACTGAGTGGGTCTCAGAGGCAGATCCAGCCTCAGAGGACCCTGCAGAGATCACGGTCGGTAAACAGCTGCTCCACAGGGGCCTCGCGCAGCAGATGACCCTGGAGCCCGCAGGAAGGACCCCAAGAATAACTATCTCAACATCATCATCATTGCTATTCTTGACAAGCAAGCCCTGACGTATGTTTCTAGGATGTTTTACTGTCCATGGGCACTTAGATCTATTAGTTATTTGAACCCCTCCATACCCTTGTGATGGAGCAGAAACTGGTCTTATTTTTCCTATTTTGATTTGCACACTGAGGACCAGTTACATGACCTGCTTAGTGGCAGAGCCGGAATCATAATAAAGACTCTCCACCCTTGATGCTAAAGATCTTTTTACCATAAATATATCCCTTCCCCTGTCTGTTCCCAAAGTACAGACAAGAACCAGGCTGGGTCATGTTCAACCTAAGGAGAATTCACAGTCCATGCAACTGAAGCTGAGTGCTCTTCCCTAGGGATGCTGTGTGGAGGAAGGAGTCCTACAGTCCACCCATGGGTTCCCAGACTTTGGAATTTCATGTATCCACAAAATTTCAAAGAATATTTCAAAGGCAAACAAAGGGTGGCCAATTTTATGTTTTTCAAAGTGGGAACATAAAAAACAATTTCAAAACACTCTACCATATAATATCACAAAGAAAGCACATTTCAGCACTCCCTCAAAACCCCAAAGAAGTAGGAAGAACTCAATATCGGATAAAGGACATTCCCTGCAAGACAGGCAAGGTGAGAACCTTAGACAAATGCACATCCCATTCAGGACTGCTGTGAATGATTGTATGGGTTGTGCACTGCACAACTCCAGGGTTGGGAGTGCCATTCACAGGAACTATCCTGATTTTGCCCTTATTTTTTCATTTCCCCACAGACCAGCAGAAATTGTTTTTGGTGGTAAACTGGCAGATAAGAGTCCCTTCTAGCATGTTGATTCTATAATTCTCAATGTTCCAAGGGAATATAGACACCATCTGGTCCAGAAACTTCAAGGTGTGCTTTGAGGATCACATCAGAATCCACCAAGTCTTCTCAAGAGCCACTTACTCTAAGGAGAGTGATGCTTTAATTCCCTTTTATATAGTAGCTTTTCATGCAAGCATTTGTTGAAGAAAGTGTTTTGTAGTGAACAAAAGTTGGGAAGCCACTGGTCCTGCATATCACTTCATTTTACAGAGTAAAACAAAGTCCCTGAGAGGTCACATGACTTGTCAAAGAACATAGTCTTTTTGTGGCAAAATCTATTTGGCAAATGGCTGGAAAGATGGAGATCACCTTTGGGCCCTAAGAGCTGACACATCAATCTAACCCCTTCCTACACCCATCTCAATTCCAGAGTCTCAGAACCTAGTGGGCCTACATGTGTTCCTGGTTGCTTCCACCATATGATCCAGCAAATCTACTTCTGGGTATTTATCCAAAGGAAATTAAAACAGTAACTTGGAAAGATATATGCACCCCCATGTTCATTGCAGCATTATTTACAATAGCCAAGACATGGAAGCAATATAAGTGTCCATCGATGGATGAATGGATAAAGAAAATGTGGTATATATACACAATGGAATATTATTCAGCCATAAAAAAGAAGGAATTCTTGCCTTCTTTGCAACAACATGGGTAGACCTTGAGGGCTTTATGCTAAGTGAAATAAGTCAGACAGAGTAAGACAAATACCATATGATTTCATGTGTATGTGCGATCTAAAGAAACAAACAAACCCATAGATATAAAGAACAGATGGGTGGTTGCCAGAAGCAGGGGGTAGGGGGTGGGCAAAATGGGTGACAGTGGTTAAAAGGTACAAACTTCCAGTGATAAAATAAATAAGTCCTAGGGATGTAATGTACAGCATGGTGACTACAATTAATAATACTCTATTGCATATTTGAAAGTTGCTAAGAGTGTAGATCTTAAAAGTTCTCATCACAAGGAAAAAAATTTGTAACTATGTGTGGTGATAGATATTAACTGACATTATGGTGCTCATTTTGCAATATATACAAATATCGAATCATTATGTTATACACCTGAAACTAACATAATGTTATATGTCAATTATATCTCAGTATAAAAAGGAATATAAATATTTCAAACAAACAAAAAAAGAAAATCCCTCTTACCCTTTCCCCTTCCCCAAAGAGATAGATTTAACCTATTGTTGCATGGTCTTCCAGTTCTTTTTCTAAGCCCTTAAACACACACAAATCTGTATAAATACATACAGGAGATAATAATATAAGCATGGCTCTGCAAATTGCTGTCTTCTCTTAAAATATTTCTTAGAAATAGTTCCACCTAGTCCCTGGCCCTTTTTGACTTTTGAATGGGGGAGACTTTTTCCTGGACATGCCATGAAATCTTTAACCACTTCCCTTCTAATGGGCTTTTAGGTTGTTTCCACTTTTCAATGTTAAAAATAAATGTTCAGTTAATGTCCTAGAATTAACATATCTGTGCCCAAGAATGAATCTTTTTTAGGATTTTTTAGAGAAATAGAACTCTTGGGCCAAGGGTACGTTTTAAATTTTGATAGCTATGGTCAGATTTCCTTTAAAAAAGTCTTTACCAATTCATCCCCCATCAGCAATGTATGAAAGTGTACATCTCCATACATCTTCCCAGCCCAGGATTATCAATCTTTAATCTTTGCTGAACTGAGAGGTAAACAATGTCAACTTATTTTCTTTTGAATGTCTTTAGACATTGGAGAAGTTGACTATTTTTCCATGTATTTATTGGCCATATGTGTTTCTTCTGTGACTTTGCCCATTTTTCTATTGTACTTGGTTTTCTTAATAATTAAAAAAAAAAGTTCTTTATATATTCTGGATGTTGATGAAAATATTTACAAAAATTTATTCCAGAAATTTGATTGTCTCCGTCTTGATTGTGTAGTTTGTCAAGTGTAAGCTATTTTTTTCACTTTTTAAACTAACTTTAAATTTACAGCAGTTTTAGATTTACAAAAAAATTGTGAAGATAATACAGAGAATTTCCATATACCCCACACTCGATTTTCCCTCTTACTAATATATTACTTGAATATAGTACATTTGTTACAATTAAACCAATATTGTTACATTATCATTAACTAAAGCCCATACTTATTCAGATTGCCTTAGTTTTTACCTAATGACCTTTTCTCTTCCAGGATCCCACGCTACATTAGTCATCATGTCTCCTTAGGGTCCTCTTGACTGTGAGTTTCTTGGAGGTTCCTTGTTTTTGATGACCATGAGTTTTGATGAGTAGTGGTCAAGTATTTTCTAGAATATTCTTTAGCTGGAATTTGTCTGATATTTTCCTCATAATTAGATTGGAGTTACAGGTTTTGGGGAGGAAGACTTGCCATTTTTATCATATTGTATCAAGGGTCCATACTATCAACAAGACTTATCACTGTTGATGTTAGCCTTGATCACCTGGCTGACATGTGTGTTAGGTTTCTCCATTGTAAACTTACTCTTTTCTTCCCCTTTCCATGTTGTATTTTTAAGAAGAAAGTCACTATGCACAGCCCACACTTAAGGAGTGGGGCGCTATGCTCTACTTCCTTGAGGACAGAGTGTCTACATAAATTACTTGGAATTTTTCTGCACTGAAGAATTGTCTATTCTCTCTCACTTGTTTATTTATTCAACCATTTATTTCTATCAGTATGGACTCATGAATATTTACTTCATAGTTTGGGTTATAATCCAATAGTACTTTAATTTTTCGCTTGAATTGTTCCAGCTTTGGCCATTGGGAGTTTTTTCAATTGGCTCCTGTGTTCCTTTGATAGATTCCCCTCCCTCATTGTCGGGTTTTTTTTTTTTTTTAATACTTCCCTACTTTCTGGTATTACAAGGCTCATCTTGTATATTTCATGCCCCAGTCTTAGAATCATCTATTTCTCCAAGGAAATAAGCTTTGTTCCTTTTATTGGAGAATGGTATTAGCAACCAAGATCAGGGGGGTTGGGGTGCTTGTTGCCAGAAATTAGTATTGTCAGTTTTTTTCTTATTTTAACCACTCTAATAGGTGAGTGGTGGTATCTGATTGTGGGTTGAATTTGTAATTCCCTAATGACAAACGATGTTGAGCATCTTTCCACATAGTTATTTGTCTTCTATAAATCTTCTTTGGTGAGGTGTCTGGTCAGATTTTTTGTCCATTTTTGAAAAATTGTGGTAAAATATATATAACATAAAATTTGTCGTTTTAACCGTTTTTGTGTGCACATTCACATTCTTGTGTAAACATCACCAACATTCACCTCCAAAACGTTTTTCATCTTCCAAAACTAAAACTGTACACCCAGTTAAAAATAATTCCCCATTCTCTCCTCCCCACAGCCTCTGGCAACCACCAATTTACTTTCTGTCTCTATGAATTTGACTATTTTAGGAACCTCATATAAGTGGAACCATAAAATATCTGTCCTTTGTGTCTAGCTTATTTCACTTAGCATAATGTCTTTAAGGTTCATCCATATCATAATGTGTGTCAGAATTTCCTTACTTTTTAAGGCTGAATAATATTTCATTGCATGTATACCCCACAGTTTGTTTATCCATTCATCCATCAATGGACATTTGGGTTGCTTCCACCTTTTGGCTATTGCAAATAATGCTGCTATGAACAGGTGCATAAATATCTCTTCAAGTCTCTGCTTTCAATTCTTTTGGGTATATACCTAGAAGTGGAATTGCTGGATCATGGTACGGTAATTCTGTTTAATTTTTTGAGAAACCGCTATACTGTTTTCGTAGTGGCTGTACCATTTTACATGCCCACCAACAGTGTACAAGAGTTCCAATTTTTCCACATCCTCACCCTTACTTGTTATTTTCTATTTTGTTGATAGTGACCATCCTAATGAGTGTGAGGTGGTATGTTATTATGGTTTTGATTTGCATTTCCCTAATGATTAGTGATGTTGAACATCTTTTTATGTGCTTATTGGCCATTTGCACACATTCTTTGGCGAAATGTCTACTTGTCCTTTGCCCATTTTTAATTGGGTTGTCTGTTTTTTAAATGTTGAGTTGTTTGCCCATTTTTGAATTATTTGTTTTTGTATTGTTGAGTTTTAAGAGTTTTTTGTATTTTTTGAATACAAGTCCTTTATTAGATATGTGTTTTGTAAGTATTTTATTTCATTCTGTGGCTTGGCTTTTCAAAATCTTAATAGTATCTTCCACAGAGCAGAAGTAAGAAGTAAGGCTATTGTTTAAGATTTTCTACATAGAAAACATGTTCTCTGTGAACAAAGAAAATATTATTTCTTCCTTCCCAATCTGTATACCTTTTATCTCCTTTTTTTAGTTCTTTTTTTGTCTTTGTCTTATTGCACTAGTAGGATTTCTAGTGTGATGCTGAATAAGAATGGAAAGAGAGGACATCCTTGCCTTGTTCCTGATCTTAGAGGGGAAAGCATCTAGTTTCACTCTATTAAGATCGGTATTAGCTGTAGGTTTTGTGTAGTTGTTCTTATCAAGCTGAGGAAGTTTCCTTTTATTCCTAGTTTGCTGAGAGTTTTTATGATGAATGGGTATGGTCAAAAGTTTTTCCTGCATAAATCGATATGATCATATGAGTTTTTCTCTTTAGTCTGTTGGTATGGTGGTTTACATTGATTGTTTTTGAAATGTAAAACCAACCTTCTATGCCTGGAATAAATTCCACTTGGTCAAGGAGTATAATTCTGTTTATACATAGTTGGATTTGATTTGCTAACATTTTGCTGAAGATTTTTACACCTGTCTTCACGAGACATGTTGATCTATAGCTTTCTTTTGTTGTAATTTCTTAGACTGATTTTGATATTAGGGTAATGTTGGCTTCATAGAATCAGCTAGAAAGTGTTCTCTCTGCTTCTATTTTATGGAAGAGATTATGGAGAATTGGTATCATTTCTTCCTTCAATGTTTGTAGAATTCACCAATGAAACTACCTGGACTTGGTAATTTCTTTTTTGGAAGGTTATTAATTATTGATTCAAATTCTCTAATAGATATAGTCTTATTCAGATTATCTTTTTGTTTGAGTTTTGGTAGTTTACATCTTTTCAAGAAATTGATCTATTTCATCTGTCATCAAAGAAAATTATTCATAATATTCCTTTTTATCCTTTAACATCCATGAAATAAGTAGTCATGATATTATTTCTGATATTGGTAATTGGTATATTTCCTCTTCCCCCCTCCTTGCTTAACCTGGCTAGAAGTTTATCAATTTTTTGATCTTTTCAAAGAGCCAGCTTTTTTCTGTTGTTTTCCTCCTTTCAACTTTATCAAATCTTTCTTCTTTTCTGATATATGCATATAATGCTATAAATTTGTCTCACAGCACTGCTTTCACTACATCAAACAATTTTTGATGTTTGATTTTCAATTTAATTTAGTTTCAAATATTTTTAAATTTCTCTTCGGATTAGGGGCGCACTCAGAGTGAGCGCACTCTGGATCAAGGACACAGCCTAGCAAAGAGAAGTGACAGAATATATCATGTTCATAGAATAAATGTTAATTTTTCTTTTTTTTGTGTGAGGAAGATTAGCTCTGAGCTAACATCTGTTGCCAATCCTTCTCTTTTGCTGAGGAAGATTGGCCCTGAGTTAACAACCGTGCCCATCTTCCTCTACTTTATATGGGACGCCTGCCACAGCATGGCTTGATAAGTGGTGCATAGGTCCATTCCTGGGATCTGAAACTACAAACCCCAGGCTGCCGAAGTGGAGCACGTGAACTTAACCACTATGCCACTGGGGAGGCCCCTGAAGATTAATTTTGTATGATAGGTACAAAATATGGGAGTGGTACCCAACAGGAAGAAAGACAAGAGGTAAAAAGTCAGATCATGGACACCCCCACGTGTCATGCTAAAGAGTTCAGATTTTATCTTGGAAGTAATGGAGGATAAAACATTCTACTTATTAGTTTTGCATCCAGATACCGTACTCCAATCAGAATGCTATGTTGTTACCTAGAATTTTTGCTCCCTAGCATCTAATCAGTGTGGCTTATGACAGCCAGTCTTCACAATACTCTTGTGTCAGGGAAACGTGGAATGCTAATCCCGATCATGCTGCTGAAGCCCAAACAAAGGAAATACGGGGAGCCTATTCCTCGTCCCCCAGATTACACTAGATTGCCCCGTTGTACACTCTCAGAGTACTCCAGAAATTCTCCTTCCATAACATGCATCATAATTTTAAATAAATAAATACAATTGCAATTTAATGTTTGTCTCCCCCTCTGAGGGTTTGGATGAGGGGGCCATGGATTCCCTGAACTTTCCTCCCTAGCACTTCCAATGACTAAGATTCTAATTGTCTGTATTAAATCCCTTCCAGCTCAGAACCCCTGGAGGGATTTCTTTTTTCCTGAAACATACCCTGACTGTTTCAGTATTTAGTACAAGGATGGATCCAAAAAACAAGATATCTGACGTGGGTTAGATCTGAAGGTAATAATGGCCTCATCTCTGGTGGAAAATCGAATATTGGGAGTGCTTGGTGAATATTGGCTGTTTGACAAGTCATTACAAAAGCAAGATGCACTCAGGGGACCATTAGCTGGTTTATAAGCAAAAAGGAAAGGGAATCAAGAGAGTCCAGAAATGTGGGAACTTGAAGGATCAGAAAAGCTGACTGATTCTAGACTCTAGATAGTAGAAAATAAGATTTAGAAAGCTTTTTTTTTTCTAAATAAGCAAACAAACAAACCTTACACCAAAGATTAGATTAGGAACGTGGTCTTTCCACTTAACCCAGACAGCCTCACGTACCATGAGGTTGAAAGAAGGCATAGGGGTGGGGAGGCAAAGAAACGAAGTGGATACATCCAGGAAAGGTCTTTGGGTGTGGTTATTGGCTTGTAAGACTGACTGAAAGCAAAAAAAAATCAGAAGTCTACTAAGGTTTTGGGAGGATTGTATTACCAAGGAAACCATAACTTCAGGCTAAAAAGATTCTTGACGATTTGAGACTTAAAACAACCCTCAGTCCTCCACCCTTCCGTGAGGAAACAGCAGGCTCCAAAAGCTATACAGACCCAAGGAGAACTTCTCCCCAACATCTACTGCAGATGTGGTCGTGGAAGAGAATGAGCAAGAAAAAGAACCCAGAGGGTGAAGCCAGGACCATTGAGGAAAATGGACACGATGGTTTTGCTCAAAGAGCAGAACAAAAGTCTAGTGATCCTCCCCATCTGTTAGGGCAAAGCAGCTTCACAATGTCTGCACTACAGGACTCCCACTTTGCTATAGATCAGTGACTATTATGTGCCTTCTTTTCTCTCCTTTTGTGAATGGGAGATTTTACTGTGAAATTTCTGTCCCTGCTCCACCAGTGTACATCAAGGGATGGAGATAATTTGTCATTTTAATTTATAAGTCCCCAGATCACTAACATCCCATGTGGTCCTCCATGCCTTTTCTCTCTTTCCCACCTGCAGGTTGGAGGTTAATACCTAGGATGACCTTGAGAATCATGTACTAAAACTGTCAGTACATCCATTAGCCTGGGTTCCTGAATGACCGCGTGGAGCAAAGTCCTCTGCTGACCCCATTGCATGGTGATGTCAGAGAGAAATAAACATTTTATGTGTTAGGATGCTAATATTATGAAGTCGTTTGTTATAGCATCTAGAGTTAATTACCCTGACTAATACATTGAGCGACCATCTCAAGCCACACAGTAACTCAGGAAAAAAAAAAAAAAAGCCAGGAAGGTCTCTGGAACCTAGTCCAGTAGAACTTGGAATATGTCTTGTGCTGAATCTAAAATGACAAGTCACTCCCCCAAGGCCCGCCTTTATTCACTAGAATAATGACACGGTCCTGTTTTTCAGCCGACTGATCTTGTCTAGGTTAGCAAGCACCATGGAGGCATTGTCTGCTGACCCAATTTCTCTCCCTCTACTGCGTTGAAGGATTTTATGAAGGACTGTAACTACACGATCACCCTCCTCCTTTACGAGCTCAGACAACATTTCCCCCTCTTTTATTACATTTACTGTCCTTGCTTGCCAAGGCACTTTTATGACTGTGGGAATGATCGCCTTACTCTTGAGAAACTCAGGAATATCCCTCAGTGCTTCATATAACTTGTCACAATGTTTTTAACAACAATTCTTCTTGTGTTTTTCTGTGAGAGCCTCTCACCAGCATCTCCCCTGATGACACTGTGAGAGGCTGGAGTGCTCTGACAGCAGGAACCATCCTTCCTGCAGCAACAGCAGCTATTTCCCAGGGCTGTGCCCACAGCCGCTTCTTCTCCTCTCTTTTAAACCTACCAACCATGGTCTCCTCGTGAATTTGAAGGCTTGAGTTTAGAGTCTGAAGGTTCAGGGCTTTCTTTGCATGGGTAGAGAAAAGAAATGAACCATCCTGAGATAGTCTCTGAGGCTCAGGGGAACAAGGGTGAATGCATAGTTTTATATCAAGGTTACTAGACACGATGATATTAATAGTAAGCCTGTGTTTACAAAGCGCTTTCATATGTAATCCATTTTTACCTGGTACAACAGTTTGGTGGGGGTGCCTTATAATTTGGTACATGGTGTTTGAGATTCAGGTCTTTTTGGTAACCCTGGGAAGATCCTGCCACCCCCACCATCACCCCATTTTATTTTGATGTTGTTGTCTTTCCTTTGTTCTCCCATAATATCCTAAGCTTATCTCTCTTGCAATATGTATCTGCTTTGAGAACAAAACAGCTATTCATCTCTGAATCCCGGACACCTTAACCAGTGCCCAGCACACAATGAGCAGTCAGGATTCATTCAGTCAACATTGATTGAGCACCTACTATATGCCAGGTCCTGCACCAGGCTCTGGTGCTGCACAGGTGAACCATACACACAAAGCACCTGATCTCAGAGAGGTCAAATTCAGTGGGGAAGATAGACAAGAAACAAGGTGAAAAATAAAGAGGAGAGTGTCCAGGAGGGACAACTGCCATGGAGACAATAAGGTGGAAGTGGCCGAAAGGTAAACGGAGTGGAGGGGAAACTAGGTGGTCAAGGAGCCTCTCTGAGGGAAGACATGTGATCTGAAACCTGGATGAAGAGAAAGAGGAAGCTAGGAAAGAGCTGGATGAAGAAAAGTCCAAGCAGAGGGAACAGTTAGAGGAACAGCAAGGATAGCAACGTTGCCAGGTTGAAATGACCAGAGGGCAGAACAGCAGAAGATGAGGCTGGACAGGCAGCCAGGGGCCAGGGTGGGGACCGTGGATTCTTTCTGAGAATAGTGGGAAGCTATCGGGGGCTTCAAGCAGAGGAGGAACACGATTTACTCCACATCTTTAGAAATATCCCTCCAGACTGCTGGGCGAGGAATGGATGGCAGTGTTGAGTGGCTGCAGGGACATTAGAGAGGAGTTTGCTGTTCCCTACAGGGGCTGAGGGTTTGCACAGAGGCATAGCGGGGGCTGGGTTGTGCTTTGGAGGTAGAGCTGAGGGGAGCAGAGTTGCTCACTGAGATGGAGACGATCCAACCCCTAAACTCAAGATGACGTTTTTAAAGCACCTGCCACATACCAAGTGCTTATATTTGTTATCTCACTCCTGCATCATAAAACATTTATGGATCATCCTACGGGCCAGGCACTAGGAAGAAGAAAGTATCATCTCCACTTCAGTACTTGGGAAACTCAATCACAGGAAGATAAAGGAATCTAGCCGAGGTCTCAGAACTGGGAACAGGATACAAGCCTGACTCCAATGTCCAGGCCGTTTCTATTACGCGAAACTATGCTCTCTCCCATGGTTCTCAGAAAGGCAAGAATTCCCAGCACTTTGTCTCCTTCTTAAAAGTGCTTTACGGATAATAATCACACGTGACATTTCTTGAACACTTACTATGTCCTGGGCACTGTGTCCAGAGAATGATGTACATCATCTTATTCAGCTCTAATTTAACATCTTATTTAACAACGCTGTGAGGTAGATGATGAAACTAAGACTCAGAGAGCTGATTAGCCCAAATTAATACAATATAGAATGCTCGCAAGAATTGGTAAGTAGTAGAGCCAGGTTTTAAAACCCAGCTCTGTTGGACTCTTTACCACTATGGTTTTCTGTCTCCAGTAAGAACACAAACACAAAGAAAATTTGTATTATTCTTTGCATTTCATGGAGCTCCTTCAGAAATCCCATCAACTCCTGCAGGATTTGGACTGTGGCTCAGTGCAGGCTTAGGCAACCAAATGATCCAGAGACACAAGGAGGCCATGGGGACACGATGTCTGCTGAGACTTCCTCCTTCCACCACCCTGTTTTCTGGAAGGAAAGCAGCAACACAGCCCAGCATCCACCCATGTGGGTCAACTTCAAATAAGCATGCCAAAGCACCTGAAAACATATCCCAGACAGATCTTTTCAGACTGACATAGGAGAACCTCTCCAGAATGTTATTGAGAACATTGCCAATAAAAGTGATGAACCACTTTTGCAAGTGACCCAAGACTGAAACTTTTTTTCTTCTTTGCCCGGAACGGCATCCCCTTCATCTGTCTTATATTGTAATCAGATACAACCTTGATAGAATGAAAGCAGAGGTCACACTGAACAAACCAGCACTTTACGTGCTTGGAAAAAAGCTCCTTTGTAACAGGGAAATTATAGCGTTTCTATAGAGGGATTTTTCTTAAAAGGACAGGCTGCTTTGTTCAAGTGGTGCTGATTTCAGCGCTCTGAGGAAACGGCCCTTTCAGAGTGTCGACCTGCTGAAATTTGTGGGGTTTCTTTTGTTTGTAGAAACCTGCATATATTACAGGGAGTGTATTAAAATAGAAATTTTAAACCATTTCTAGGCAATGTTTTGATTGTCCAAAAATATCAGACAAAATGTAAAACCGTCCCCACTTTACATTTTGCTTATATAGGGTCAGATGTCATACGAGCACTGTGTGAAATATGGTCCTACAAATCTTTGTGGTTCCTGAGTTATGCTTTCTGTCCACAAACATGTTGATTCTCTTGGGAAGAGAGCTGACTTTTTTTTTTTAACTAAATCTTTTTTTTTTTTGAGGAAGATTGGCCCTGCACTAACATCTGTTGCCAATCTTCCTCTTTTATCCTTTTTTCTCCCCAAAGCCCCCGTACATAGTTGTGTATCATAGGTGTAGAGCTCTTCTATGTGGGACGCCACCTCAGCATGGCTTGACGAGCAGTGAGTAGGTCCACGCCCAGGATCCGAACCGGCGAACCCCAGGCCACCGGAGCGGAATGTGCAAACTTAACCACTACACCAACGGGCAGGCCTGAGAGCTGACATTTTTAAGTAATGGTAGTCCAGATCACTTGCATTTCAAAGGAAAAACAACAAAAACCTCTTGAGTTTAGGTAACATTCAGGAAGAAAGGAAATATAGCTTGGATCTGAGGTACTCTGTCATCAGCTGGAGCCAGGCCAAACTTTGGGAAATCATATTGCAAAGCAGAGTGTGAAAGTATGAAATGTGTTTCAGTTAAAAAGCAAGGTTTTGTGTCAATCGAAATAGCAAGCATGTCATGTCTCAACATGTATTGTTATCAAAAATTAAGTAAAGTGTTTCATTTTTCCAGTGTCAATTTTAACACTTAACAATATTTTTGGCGTTGTAATTACTGTTTTCCTTCCATTTGGCATTCTGTGAGTAGGATGTTTTGTCTGCAGTTCCAATAATCACTTATACTTTTTATGAGCAGATGTATTGCTTCATTAAACCTGATTGTTTATAGCTAATAATAAAAGTTTTATCAAACCTACTAAACCCCAAATTTGTGTTTCAAGTGTTTGTTTCTCACCCTCTTAATATGTCATAAATGAAATCAGTATTGTCATTTTTCATGAAACAGCTATATTTGTGGTGGGGTGAAATGAGACTTGTAATTTCCTCTCCTTGGTAATAAAAAGAAGGAATTTCGGAGTGATATTCCTTAATTTCATTCACAATGTAGAATGCTTTGTAATCTAAGTCTGGGCAGGAAGGGGCTGGCTTCCCCCCAGCATCATAAAGCCATTGTATTATTTCCCAAGAAATAGGGTAAAAGTTTTAATAGGAAAGCTATGAATGTCTTGTCTGCTCTTGGCCATAAATAAGGAGGAAAGAATCCATCCGAGAGGCAGCAAGATGAGGTTGATTTTACGTATAGTAGGGGAGACCTAGCTACAGCCAAGAAAAAGAAGACCCCGTAATGCATCCATTTTGCATTCCAGTCTGGATTTGCATGACCCATAAACTTTTATTATGTGCAGCTGCTGAGATTTCAAGGCTTATGCGTTACTGCAGCAGAGCCTAGCCTATTCTAACTGATGGGTGCTCACTT
This sequence comes from Tapirus indicus, assembly GCA_031878705.1. NCBI lineage: Eukaryota > Metazoa > Chordata > Mammalia > Perissodactyla > Tapiridae > Tapirus > Tapirus indicus. The sequence continues at coordinate 8,241,539 of CM062935.1, read as the reverse complement.
CTCAGGGCTGTCAGGACCAAATGAGATACATCTGTACACCGCCTAGGGCAGTGCAGACCAGCTTGCCTGTGCTCAGTAAGCGGTAGCCCCTCCCTCACCCAACCTGCACCACGCCTAGACTGGGCCATGAGCACAGGTGAGGAGTGAAATGCTCAACCATCACCCAAGCGTCATCTTGTTCCTGCCTCATTTCTCTGAATGTCATGACAGCCTAGAAAATGTTATAGAGCCTACGTGGGCATATGCAAATGAAGAGTGTGGCTGCCAGATTTATAGAAATTTGATAATAGAGCTCTTGGGCTAACAAAGGCAGCTCTGGAGTAAAAGGTGGGAGAGCATTTTGATGCAAATGTTTGAAGAGGTGTTTTTCTCTCCCTGTCAAGCCTTCTTTGGCTGAGTTAATAAACAATTAAAGCAGCCTGGTCCTGTCCCAGGGCTGTTAATCAGATTTGGCATTTAATGGAGATGGGGTGGAAGGTCAGCCCCGGCGCTGGCTGAGGGCAGAGACAGCCAGTGGGGTCCCCTCAGGCCACATGCTCTAACTCAGGATATACCTCTGTTGCCACAGGGGGAAACAGAATCTTACTGGGATGGACTCATCCTGTTTGTTCCCTTCTGGACACTAAGGGCAGGTGCCAGGTTCGAGTCCCTTTTCTGCCTCAAGCCAGCTGTGTGCTCAGGGAGGGTTCTGCTCTCTAGAACTTTCCTCCCCTGCAACGGGTGGATCAGAACAGAACAGTGCTTTGCACGTTTCATGCAGCAACAACAGAACCCGCTTTTCAAGCAAGATCTTGTGCAGAAATCCCACCTAGAGAATGTCAAAGTAGAAATGTTTAGGTTGAAATAGGAACAAGGGTCGAGAGACACTCCACAGCCACCTCACCAGCAGCTCCACAGCATCCCTTGCTCTGCAGGATTTGGTTTGAAAACTTCGGGCACAGATCATCTTGCAGGTCTTCTTGAGTCCTGATATTCTGCAACTTCCACTATTTCTTTAATGTGCGGTTTCCCCTCCCGCAGAGGGGCCCTGAGCTGCCTGCTCTCATGGCACTTGCATTCCAACAGTCAGTTTTGTCTCTGCTTTTCTCAAATCTAAAGATGGATTCTTTTCTTTGAAGGGACTAGAAAGAAGTTCTTTAACAACCCAGAACCAGCCTCAGTCCCTGGGGATCCACCTCTCTTCCTTTCCTCACTTTGGAGAAACAAAGGAGGTAATAATACAAACTGTGTCCTGTGTTTTTATAGTTCTTGTAGTTTACATAAGTAATTTTAAAGCCTTTACACAGTTCAAGAACATGGAAAAAAAATGAGAGAAGGTGAGGCCATCCCACTTCATCTATAAGAGGTTCCACAGATAACACTCAGAGAATGACCCTGGGGCTAAGTGAGGTGTGAGGACACCCTCCAGGTCCCATCACTGACTTTCCTCTCTGAACTCCTCTTGCCTGCATCTCTCCTTCCTTCCTGCTGCCTAAGGTCTCACTCGCCTCTCTGGATGTTGCTTTCAGCTGCAGAGTCTCCTTGACTCTCACTTCTAGGTTTGCTCTGGACACTGGCTCTCATCTCTATGGGGTAATTCCACCCCACTCCAACAGAAAGCAGCCCAAATCTGGTGCCCTGGTCCTCCTTGAGAAAGTAAGAGACTCCCCAAACTTATCCTGGGTACCATGTAAGTTGGATTCTGCTACCTCCTTACAGGCCCAGCCTATGTCCCAAATGCTTAACCTCTATGCTGCTCTGAGTTCTCCCAGTTATGAAGGATCCGCCCCATCCTCCTTTCTAGTAGGACATACGATATCGTCTCTACAACTATGACTTTAATTTCTGTACAGTATTTCTCCTTCTCTACCCCTGAAATAAGGCTTTGAAAGTGTCAGATACCCGCCCCCTCCAATTTCAACTGTGATACCTGCAAGTGCAGCTCTCACCTGGTTATCCCTGATTCTGTCAAAAAGAAAGTGGGAGAAAAGAAGGAAGGAGGGAAGGCAGAAAAAGGCTGTTTTCAAGTGCCCTTTAGCCTTTGAGATGTGAATCTTATTTGTTCCTATTCTTTTGAAAGGAAATGAGGATAAATTGGTGGGTAAATAAAACAACACGACTGCTGATATAGGTAGTACTTATTCTGGCCAAGCTCTGTTCTCGTCACACGTGTTAACTATTCGATCCTCACAACACCGTGACCAGGCACCGTTACTGTTCCCAAAGGCATTCTTTTTTCAAGGTAATCTAGTGGGATCTAGTGTGATACAAACATGGATCCAAATTTAGCTTTGTCACTTTCTGGCCTTTTGACCTTGGACAAGTCACTTCTGTCCCCTGAGCCTCAGTCTTCTGACATGTACAATGGGAATGATAATGCTTCACGTCTCACAGGGTAGTTCTGAGGATTAAAGGAGATTTGCATGTTAATGCTTAGCACAGTACAGGACATAATCGGTAAATATTGATACTTTTCTTCATTCATAAATTTACTCAATCCTTGAGCAGTACAGAAATTAACAAATCTTAGTGACAGGGTAAAAATCCATAAATTAAATGGAAAGCTCAACATTTTTGCCAAGGCACGTGGATCCCAATTCATTCATTCATTCAATGAATACTTTCTGAACACCTGCTATGGGTCAGGCACTGTGCTAGGCACTGAGACCACTGTGATGACCAAGACAGGCAAGTCCCTTCTCTTATGGAGCTTATAATCCAGTGAGGAAAACTGACAATAAGCAAGTAAACAAATTATGTTGTGTCTTGAAGTGGACACAGCGGGAACAATTTTATGTATCTCCATAGGTCAATACAACAAGTGCATGTGTACACAAGCACACATATGCACACACGCAACACATACACTTATAGATAGGCACACATGTGACACACACATGCACCTATCACGTGCACACTCATGTACAAACTCTCTCACACACTCCTTCACGTGTATGCTTTTTTCATACTTCCTTTTACACTGTCTTTACCCTGCTCAGCCAGAGGAATCCATTGCTTTGAGGGAGATTAGGAGACTGAAAGTAGGGATGCTAAGAAAGGGTCCATATGGAACTTTTGATTTCCATAATATTCACCCAAAGTATAAAGAGACTGGAGAATTGCCAGGCAAGGAAAGTTCCCACCTGAGAAGAAGTGCAATACTTTCTGTAGCAAGAGATCTGCAGGGCTCCCATCTAGGATGGAGATGCTGCCTTGGCCTCTGAAAACCACCCTTCCCACATGCAGACCCTTAAGCCTCAGTGACAAGTGGGGCAATGAGATAGAACCCCATGTAGGTGACAGTGAGCGTGACAATGTCCTGATAGTGACCCTCTTCCCCCCACCATGTTCATGGTAAAGTGGAAGCAGTGGAGCAGCATGAGCAGAGGGAAGCACATGGATGGGTGGTCCTGAGATGGTGCGCTCATCCCCCAATCTTTTGGTATCCAGAAGTTTCCATGTGTGCTGGTGGAGGGGCTGGTCAGTGAGGCCCTGAGTGGACAATGAATCTGCAGAGGGCTGAAGCTGGAGGAAGAGTCCCAGAGAACTGGGGCATCTTGGCTAGAGTAAACAGCAGGGATTTTAGCGGCTCATCCTGCCTGACATCCAAAAGAACTAGGTGGGATTAGCCATAACTCAGAGGACACTAGAACACACACTAGTGACCCAGTGTTGAACCAAATTGGCCACAGCACAGTGGAAACATCAGGACAGGAAGTATACATAGGCTGCCTTCTCCCAATACTGGGGAAGACAAAAGTGTCCCTGAGGACCTATACAGTATCCGGGAATACGGATGGAGAGGAGAGAATAACGCAAGTGGGGAGCAGTCATTCTGAGAGAGAGCTGGGACTTAGAATGGATGAAGTATTTTCCCCAAAGTGACTGAATTTATCTGAAATAGACTGTTTTAGATTGGAAGAGATTGAGTTTATATCCTCCCCACCAACCACTACCCATTACTCTCTCCAACAGCTGGAACTAGGGGGGCTCTAGGGCAAGCTGAGATCATCTACAGAGGAAAAATTAAGCTATCATTTTTGCACTTCTGAGTTGTGGTGTGTAAACTTCAATCCCACTACATAAACAACAGCAAGAACAAGATGGAGAGAGAGAGAATTATGGGAAAGGGAGGTTGACATTCTTAGCTAGTGTGGTCAGGGCAGAGCTTACTGTGATGGTGACATTTAAGCCATGACTTAAAGGGCAAGAAGGAACCAGACACACAAATAACCTGGAAGAAAGGATTCCTGGCAAAGAGAACAACATGCAAAATGGCCCTGGGGTGGAAAAGAGCTTGGCATGAGCAGCAGGAGATGGAAGGAGGAGAGCGGCATGACATAGGATTAGAGATGGAAACAAGGAGTGGATCACTGAAGTCCTCCTAACTACAGTGGAAAGTCATTGAAGGGCTTTCAGTAGGGCAATGATAGAATTCAATTCATATTTCTTTAAAAGGTCCCTCTGGAGATGTGTGGATAATATTGAAGAGGAACAAGAATGGAGCAGAAGGTCTGTCAGGAGGCTATGAACATACCCCATGCAAGAGGTGATGGTGGCTCTGACTAGGGCAGTAGGAGAGAGACAGAGAGAGATGGATGGATTTGCAAATATTTTGGAGGGAGGTTCACACAGATTTGCTGATTGGTGGTAGATTAGATGGGAAGGTGAGGAAGAAGGAAGGATAAAGAATAACCCCCAGGTTTTTGGCTTAAATAGCTGGATAGAAGCTGCTGTCACTTACTGAGATGATGAACACCAGCTGTGGAGATATTAAAAATATGGCTGCAAATTGTTACTTCCCTGCCATCAAGAGGTGAGTTCTGTATCCTCTCCTCTTGAATCTCGTGACTTTGTTGACCAATAGAATACAGCAGAAGTGACTATGATGTCCAAGGCCAGGTCATTAAAGAATAGGAAGTCTCCCTCTTCTTAATTGGAACATGCACTCTTAGGTCCCTGAATTATCACCGTTCCAGTTATTAAGGTTGCAAAACAAGTTACACAAAATTTCCATGGTGTCAAGCAACCATTTGTTATGCTCATGGATTCTGAAAGTCAGAAATTTGTACAGGACACAGTGAAGAATGATCAGAATGTTCGTCTCCACTCAGCCATGCTGGCTGCTCAAAGGCTGGAGGTTGGACTGTTGGGAAGGTTCTCTCATTCACAAGGCTGGCACCTGGGCTGGGGAGACTGAAACAGCTGGGGACGGGAGCAGATGGAGCCTTTTGGGCATGTCTAACTATATGTCGTCTCTCCACCTGTTCTCTCCAGCGTGGCAGCTAAGGGTTGCCAGGCTTGTATCCATCCACAACTCCAATGTCCTTCCTGAGAGAGTGAGCCAGGGGAAAACTGCATCACCTTTTCTAACCTAGCCCCCCAGATGTCACACAGCATCACTTCCATTCATTAGAAGCAAGTCACTTGGGCCAGCCCATATTCAAGGGGAGGAAATTAGGCTCAACCTTTTGTGGAATCTACGTAGGAAGTTCATAGCTACGACCATGTAAGTTTGGCTACCTTAAGACCGCCATGCATGAAAGGCCACGTACGGACACTCCAGTCAACAGTCTAGTTGAACCCAGCCTTCCAGCTTTCCTCACCCAGCACCAGACATGAGAGTGGACCCTCCAGAATAGCCTACCTACCAACTAAACACCAGCTAATGACCTCCATCAAAGCCACGTGGAAGAGAAAAATCACTCAGCTGAGTCCTGCCCAAATTCCTGGGCCACAAAATTGTAAGATATAATAAAATGAAAGCTGTTTTAAGGCATTAAGTTTTGGGGTAGTTTGTTACACAGCAATAGACAACTGTAGCACTGGAGGGGAAGTCTATTTTTTGGGTGGAGGATGGTTGGGGAGAGAAAATCAAGAGTTCATTTGTGAACTTGTTAAGCTTGGAGCTAGCATCAACACAGCAGGTAGAGCAGTGAGCCTGGAGCTGCAGGGGGAGGCTGGAGGAACCTGGCAAGGTCAGCAGACAGGGTCAGGGCAGCTGTGATTGGTGGGGGAAGCACTGACTTGCACATCCAACAGAACATGCTTGGATCCAATTCATTCATTCACTCATTCATTCATTCATTCACTGGGTGAGGTATTTAACCTCTCTGAGCCTCACTTTCCTCATCTAGAAAATGCAGATTTCTTATGTACTTGTGACAAGATATTGCCAGCACAAAGGCATCCAGTAGAGCCTCTTTCTCTCTCCCTTCCCTCTAAGACTAAAAAACAGCATAAACTGAGGTCCAATATGAAGATGGAAACACTCATATCCCAGTGGGATCTTAATGAAGTAGAAAAGATGGCTATTTACCTTATAATTGGGATAATACCTTGAAAGGAACAATGTCCTGAAATAAAATGTAATTTCTAAATAGAATTTAAAATATCCAGGTCTCAGGTGACTTCCTCACCCCCACCTCCCATCTTACATTAACCACCAGGAAGCCCAGGTAATTTTTTTTTTTTTACTCAAAACATCTAGAAAAAAAATCCTTTTCTTCTTTTTCACTCCTGAACCGTATTCACATCCTTTCCTACCCGTCGGGACTTTTTATTTCAGTGGCAATTGACAAATCTGAAAAGATCTCCCCTCCCACCAGAGACTTTGTTTGGGAATACGAAGGAAGGAGGGAGCTGCTGTGTCCTTCTGTCTTTCTATTCTTCTCTCTCATGCAGGCAACACAGAAAGAGAGGAAAGAAAATTACACATCGAGAAAAGCCTCGAATGCAAAACAGCAAACAGACACAATGAAATCAAAACCAGGGTCAGTGGCCTTCTTTCCAAGTTGGGTCCTCGAGGGAGGGTGAAAACCAAGGGCACTGCTTTATGGAAATTTGCCACAGCCTCTGGGAGCAATGAACGTGCCATTATCTCCCCCCATCCCTGCCAGCCCCCCTTCCACCCCACAAAAAGAATTTCTCTTATAGAAAAACAAAATAACAAGGCTATAATTGTTATTTTCCAGAGGTAAGTAAAACATATCTTAAATGTATTATCGTATTTGGGGGAAAGGGAAATGTGGCTGGGGAGTCATGAAGGCTGGAGGTGTATGCTAATTGCGTGTTCCCATTAAATTCTGCAGGTCCTAAACATGCTTGCTCCCTGGCAGAAACATCACAGAGGTCTCCAAGGCTGCTTTGAGGCTTTTCAGAGGCTCAGAGACAACCCTTTGCAGCCCAGGTACAATGATCACTGAGTGTTGTCCCAGCACCATGGTAATGAGGCTGCTCTGAGCCTTTCTTCTACAGGAGAGAAAGGTAGGGATTGCAGGTATCAGGGGTGAGGACAGTGCAGCAGGCTGACCGAAGCCACAGGAGGCCCTGGCTGGTGCTGGGCCGGCCAGATCTGAACCCCAGAGAGGGCGGCTCACAAACGAGCTGGACCCTCCCGTGGTGCCTTTCACCCAACAGCCACTGACTGCTAGGAGCGTTTTGAAGTCAGAAAAATATTTCTCCCAGCGGCCTAGAATGGAGGAGGAAAAGGTACAAAGACTGGAGTGGTAAAGCACAAGGTTGAAAGCTGCTCCTGCTGGTTTGGCAAAAGGGAGGGTGGGGAGGTCTAGGGGAGGAGCCGACCCTAGGCTTTAAGGGGAGTGTGGCCTTCCCACCCCACTGTCCTCCAAGGCAGGGAGTTCAGGGTTGGAAGGCACCTTGGAGCCAGCTAATGCCAGGTTGCTGCAGGGCGGGTGCAAGGCTCCTCCCACCTGACCATGGAACCCCACCTTACATCTCTGCTGGAATTCCTTTACAAAGGACAACACTGCCTCCCCAGGCATGCGCCCCCTATTTCCAAGGCTCTGAAGGAATCTGTCCTCCTCATGCAGCCCTTCAGACAGACAAAGGCAGTGTCAAAAACCTCCCCTACCCGCCCACCCCAGCACTATCTTCTTCAGATAATCACTATTGTGTTGCACCGTGATCAGCTTTGAAGATTGAGCTGATGATGGGAGTGGATGTGGTTTGTGTTGCGTTGACGAGGAAGGCAGTCTCGTCTAGTGTCAGGAGACTGGGGTCCAGTCCAGTTCCCCTCTGACCCTGCTCTTTAGGCAAGTCTCTCCAGCTCTTTGAACCTGAGTCACCCTCGGTCAAATGAGGGGGTGGACTGCCCTTCCCACACCCAGTGATTCTCCCTACTCTGATGCCATTTTCAGCAACTGGATATTGGGCTGACGGGTTTGACCCCCGTGGCTCCCCTGATGCCTGTAGAGTTGGTGTTTAAGGCAAATTAAAATGATTGCTCTAGAGGGGCTCAGAGCAAATGGAAGCACACTGGAGAGGAGATAGGAAGAAATTCCTCAGGAACCAAAGGCTCTGAGATAGAGGGAGTGGGATCTGTATGAGTTTCTTATTGCTGCTGGAACAAATTACCACAATCTTAGTGGCTTAAAACAATATGTATTTATTGTCTTACAGTTCTGGAGGGTCAGAAGTCTGAAACAGGTATCACTGGGCTAAAATCAAGGTGTTAGCAGGGCTGCATTCTTTCTAGAAGCTCTAGGGGAGAATCCCTTGCCTTGCCTTTCCAGCTTCTATAGGCTGCAGCATCCCTTGGCTTGTAGCCACTTCCCTCATCTTCAAAGCCAGCAGTGTAGCATCTTCCAATCTGTCTCTGACGCAGAGAGTCACCCTTTGGCCTCCCTCTTCTACTTTAAAGGACCCTTGTGCTGGGTGGGAAAGGCCCACCCAGACAATCCAGGATAGTTTCCTTGTTTTAAGGTATGTTGATTAGAATTTCAATTCTATATGCAATCTTATTTCCCCCATGCTGTATAACATATATATTTGCAGATTCTGGGGGATCAGGACGTGGGCATTTTTGAGAGGCCATTGTTTTATCTACCATGGGGTCCATCCCCAAGCTTTAGACAAGTCAAGAGACTGCCCAGGCCTGTGGGCTCATCTGCAGCCACTGACCCCATAAGCGGGATGAGATCTCCTGCTATAAACTCCCACAGCCCCTCCCTTGCCCATCATGGAGCCCTGAACAATTTATTATAACTACTTGTTTAATAGGTGTGTTCCTCCTTAGACTATAACTTCCGTGAGGCAGAAAACAGTGTCTGTCTTATTCAGTCCTCTACCCCAACCACAGAGTGTATGTCAGCATTTGCTGTGTTAATAACCCCAGCCCCCCGAACCTCAGTGAGTTACAAATGTTTTACTCAATGGTACAGATTAAATTCAGGTCTGTTCCACATGCTTTCAGATTCAAACACCCAGACAATGGTGAGGATGCCTAATCCTCTTCCAGGGGAAAAAGCAAATAAGTGAGAATAATAATATATCCTACCCCATCTAGGAACTCACAAAAATATTACCTACCAAATAGATGAGATGAGCTACATCTGCAAAAGAGGGAAGACTCAGGAATGGCTGGGATGTCCCTTTTTATTACCATCTCTTTTAATCTTCATAACAAGTTTGCCAGGAGGGCTTATAATTCCTGTCTTCAGATGAAGCACCTTCATGCTAGAGTAAGAATTAAATCTGGTTCTCTCTGGGCCCTGATGTCCATGTCCCTCATCTGATCTATTTTCCTTGAAGGATTGTTGTCTTAAAGGATTGACATTTGGCGTATGAACATAAATTATTATTAGCAGTGGGAAGCTTAATTGATATGAATATGTACTGTGAAAAAAATAAGGAGCCGATTTATAAAAGCTTTCAGATCTGTCTTCAAACATAAAGCAATGCTGTAGAAAAAACTTGAATCCAGGTTTCTCATCCGTTCAGATCCTCTCCCACTATGTCTCTCTAGGCTGAAGCTTCTTTTCCCTGTGGCAACATGGAGTAGTTGACATGTAACTGGTGAAAATTGCATTTACTTTTCACTGTCTACCAGGATATGAGAGTCAACGATTCAGTAATCCAATTGTCTAGTGCCAATTTCATTTGAAATAATTGCTGATAAAATCAGAAAGAAAACTTCAGCAAATCTGAAAACAGATTATGGCAGAACTCAGTGGCACAATGGGCTGATATTAAATATTGTTTCAGAGCTTGGCATCAGACTTCGTATTGAATCTAGATGAACACTGGGTCATGGGATTTGGATGAAAGCCAGGCAGAGTCAAGTCTCCTATCATTCATGGTACTTGGATCCTGTGCTGGGAGCTGATTCCTAAAGCAACTTATCTGTCTTCACCGCAAGTTCACGGTGATCAAAGATTTGGATTTAAGAATATCATTGCCTGAAATTAGAATAAGCCTACTGAATATTCCACTTATATACTCATCACTCATAAGCCTCACATCCTAGGAAGTAGATGTTACTTCCCTCATATAATAGATGAGGAATTTGATTCTCTCTCAAGTTCATGCAAACAGTGAGGGACAGAGCTGGGATTCAACCTAGGTTTGTCCAAGGGACTTGATCATCCCACTGGACCACACTGCATCTTAATCTGTTCTGAATAGTGGTAGCCATATGATATAATTGAGGGTCAAAATCTACTTCAGCTAATCCTATTTAGCTTTCTACACTGATTAGTTTAATTATATTGCCGCCACAGTCCACTTCATAAATGCTGCACAGAAAAAGCAGAATATAATTAAAATAACCAACTATTCAAACAGATGTGCTTCTGCAAAGCTGAGCACAAATTGAATTTTTAAGCAACATATTGTGTTTCATATGCAAAAACATGTCCATTAATTTGTTCATTCAACAAACGTTTATTAGCGTCTTGATGCCTACAGACACCGTTGTAGACCCCGAGAACACAGAGATGAATGTGGCCCAGCATCTGTTTTGAGAAGCAGATAACCTAGGGAGGAAGTCAGTGTTACGATGAGGCTTCCCCTCTGCCTCTCCTCTCTTCCCCACCCAACACCGTCCCTCTCACTGGTTCCTATCCCCCAGCCGTCTGCAGTCCTCCTCTGTTCTCTGGCATCATCCAATCGGTCTGCATCCGCCTGAGAGAGTGGCTTGTTCTCCTTTCCGCAGTGAGGATCCAGAATGACCCTGTACGTTAGCACTGGCTTCTCCACTCACATAACTCATACGTTGGCCGTGGTCCCCAGCCCTTGAGAGACCCAGGTGCGATGGTGCCAGCCGCCATCGGATACTCTCCTGGCCCTCACCTGTGATTTCTGCCAAGTCCAAGAGGCTCCCTTCCTCAGAGCTTCTTCAGCTTGTTTCTCTCTTCCTTTGTGTGCTGTTTCTGTCCTACACCATGCTGACCCCAACGTGAAAGGAAGCTCATTCCCCATTTCTGTACGACACACACACGTACACTCTCCTCACAATAGACATTGATGACTTTGGTAAACTTGACTGAAGATTTGGCAGCTGCAGGAAGAGGTTGCATCATGGGCCACACAGCTTCCTGCAGACTGAGGTCAACGTACAAAGGGAGCCCCTCCCTTCCTCTTCCCATCCTTAGTCTCAAGTTCAAGCTCAGTCCAGAAACCTCTCGCAAACAGTGGCCCCTTGGCCACCTTCAGGCCTGGGAGCATCCGCAGTACTGTCTGCCCTCAGGAGGACATACCAGGGAAGAAGTCCTAGAAGCCTGGCAAGTGGATGGGTTAGAGGCTACTTGGCTGAGAATTCCGGAGTTGGTTGCACCTAGAGCACAGTCTAAAAGGGAGTGTGGAGGATCCCACTGGAATGTCCCCTTGGTCCCTGGGGGAGAGTGTGGCTGGAGGAGGCCACAGCAGGGCTCTCCGGGTTGCCCTTTTCTAAGGTAGTACTGGTTACTATAATCATCTCCAGTCTTACAGATGAGGAAGCTGAGGCACAGAAAGGTTAAGTAACTTGCCCAAGGTCACAGAGGTAAGAAGAGGCAGAGGCAGGATTTGAACTCAGGCAGTCTGGTTCCCAAGACTCTAAACGATTATACAATCCTGACGCTCAGAGACAGGGTCCCCTGGCTCCTGAAGCTCAAAATAATCCTGTGTGTGTGCAAGGGTGCATGTGTGCATGTTTTAAGTAATTACCGTTCTGAGTTCTATGGGCTACATGCTAGGAGAGAGGAAGGCAGAGGGACCGGGGTTGTCCAGAGGAAAGAATTCCTGACCTATGTCCCAGGAGAAACAGGGTGGGCAGGAGGAGGTCAGGGGCAGCTTCCCAGGGGGTATGACACAGGGACTGAGCTTTGAGGGAAGGTTAGGGACAGGGTAGGGAAGGGAGTTCGAGGCAGAGAAAACAGCAAGTGCAAAGGCTCAGAGGCAGGAGAGCAGGGTGCTATTTTCCTAGAATATAGTAATCATCATCATTTACATTTATTGGGCCAGTTACTGTTCAGTCTTCACTACCACGCGTGAAGGAGGTACTGCTGTTAACCCCAGTTTTAGGAAAGGTGAAACCTGAAACTGAGGTTCAGAGATGTTAAGCCAGCTAGTAATAGGATCACCCGAGGTCACCTGGCTAGTAAAGCGAGCAGCCTAGGGTTTCAACCACTTTGCAATGCTGCCTCCAACTAGTCACGAAATGTTTGTTGAGCTGGGTTAGTTGAATTGAGTTGGAGCGAGAGGGAAGTAGGATCCAGGGCACCAACCTCTAAGGAGCTAGACTTGGTTGGGAACGGCACCCCTATATCTTCCCCCAGGAGTGCCTCTTAAGGGGAGTCTTTGGGCTCTGGAAAAAACCACCCACCAAAGTGGGAAAGGTCTTTGAAATGTCAAATTTTGTCCAAACAGTTCAAAGTTCGCACACTAGACCAAAGTATCTCGCTGTTTTAAGTTAAAGATAATGTTAGATTCATTAATATTAAACACAACCGACACCCCAGGAGGAAGTCTGTGTTTTGCTGTATCCTGCTCAGCACAATGCTGAGTGCCCCCAGTTGAGAGAGAGCACTAGTACTCATGATGGAGGCCTATTGAGGGTAGGGGCGGCTTGATTAGATTTCCCATCTAAATTAACATTGTCTTCTCTTGTGTTATCTACACTGATCGAATTAGCCATCAACTTCCTTCGTTTTGAGGAGTGTATGCTAAGTGACTTCCAAGGGCAGAAACTCTTTTACTCTTCAGCCTTGTATGTGACACCAGAGTGAACCGAGGTATGGCCATTTCAGAATCAAGCTTTCGTGGGAGCTCACTGGATTCATTTGGATTTATCCCTTATCACTTTACCAACTGATGGGAGCAAAGTCTAAGGCAGCTGGACTGGAGGTGTAGGAGCCTGAGCACCCTCCTTTCTCCTGATGCACCTGGTAACCCCAACTCCAGCCCATTTCCTCCCGTGCCCTTGACCCTCTGCCTTAATCTAGGGGCTGAGATATGTCTCCACCTAGAAGCTTGAATCTCCAATGCTTCTCCTCTTCCTGGGTCTTAGGGCCCACTCTGACTCCTCAGCTCCTGGGTGAGGACACCCCACCTGCTTTCTTTGATCATCCCAGGAAGAGCATCTGTGGTAGATGGTCCCCAAGATGGCCCCCGTCAATCCCTTCCCTCCCTGTATGTGCATGCAGCTTCCCACAACAAGAGGTGCAGGTTACTACCCATCTTCCTGAATCTGCCCTGGCCCGAGTGACTTGTTTGGATACCAGAATGCAGCAGAAGTGATATTCTGGGACTTCTGTGGCTAGATCACAAGAAGCCGTTGGGTTTCCACCTGGACCTCTTGGGATGCTCACTCTGGGCATGCTTTTTGGTGTAACCATGCCACCCTGCTGGAAAAGCTAAAGACAAATGGGGAGGCCATGTGTAGGTGCCCCACGCGTCAGCCCCAGATGAGATACCAGCCGACATCCACCACCAACTGACAGCCACGTGAGTGGGCCCGGTCGTCCAGTCTCTGTGAGTCTTCAGGTGACTGCAGCCCCGACTGACATCTGACTGTGCCCACATGAGAGACCCCAAGTAAGAACTGCCCAGCGAAGCCCAGTCAACCCACAGAACCGTGAAAGAAAATGATAAGTTTGGGGGTAGTTTGCTATACAGCAATAGCTCCCGGAACACCCTTCTAGCCAGTAACCTTGTTCATGGCAGCTAGGGTGAAGCTCATGTGTCATCTGCAGTTACTCATGCAATCCTAGATGGAAGGGTGGGAAGAGAACTAGATCTTGTATTAATACAATCATTTTGAACACAGATAAAGTCCTTCCAGAGGGCTGTGGGGCACCTGGGGACTCTGGATAGCCAGAGACTGTGTGAAAGTGTCAAGTGACCTGCAGGGTGTTTTAAATTGTGGTAAAATATACATAATGTAAAATTTACCACTTTACTCTTAAGTGTACAATCCGGTGGCATTAAGTACATTCAGATGGTTGTGAAACCATCTCCATCATCCATCTCCAGAAATTTTTTATCTCCCCAAATTGAAACTCTGCCCCATTCAACAATAATTCCCCATTCACCCATACCCTCCAGCCCCTGGAAACACTATTCTACTTTCTGTCTATATGAATTTGACTACCGTAAGTACCTTGTATAAGTGGAATTATATAATATCCGTCCTTTTGTGTCTAGCTTATTTTCCTTAGAATAATGTCTTCAAGGTTCTTCCATACTGTAGCATTTGTTAGGATTCCCTTCCTTTTTAAGGCTGTATAATATTCCATTTTATGGATATACCACATTTTATTTATCCATTCATCTGCCAATGAACTTTTGGGTTGTTTCCACCTTTTTGCTACTATGAATAATGCTGCTATGAACATTGGTGTACAAATACTTGTTTGAGTCCCTGCTTTCAATTCTTTGGGGTATAGACCCAGAGGTGAGATTGCTGGATCATATAGTACTGATCTTAGTTTTTATTCCAGACTAAGAGCAGCAAGAACGTAAAGTGAATCATTTTGAATACAGTCCTTGCACAGGGCTGTGGGAGTGAGGCAGGGGAATATCTATTGTCAGCCGGTGAGGGTCCCTCTCCTGTCCAACAGGAAGAACTGACCCCTTAAGATGGAATATTCAACAGCAATCACATATGATGAGTGTGTGGTCTTTGGGGATGCTCATATTTCCATTAAGTATAAAAAACAATAAAAAAGTGTACATACAGTATGATGTCTGAGACCTGAGGAAGGGCAGGGATCTCTGTTATACTCCACCCTCTTTCAAGGAGGAGGTCTCACTAATTGGATGGGTCAGATTCCAGGTTGTTGATTCACTGCACCCTAAAGGTCAGGACAGGAGTGTGACTGTCTCCTCTCTCTTCCTTACTGAATGGGATCCTCTCGCTCTCTCTTCTCTTACACCCACAGCAGAAGTGGTGAGATGCCCTCTTTCCTTGACCTCCAGGCAATGGTCAAGGGGTGATATGATTGGAAATCTGGTTTGGGGGTGGGCTGTAGAAGACCTCTTAGGCCCCTACTTGAGGCCACCTGGCCTAGCCCAGCTTACCAGAGTGCTCCTATGGGGGCTGGAGCCCAGGTCAGCTGACAATAAAATACTACATTAATTTTTGCCTAACGTGTATCTTGTGTGTATGTCTTTCTTATGGATCTCACTGGGAAGAGTGTCTACGGTCTGACTAAGATTAAGATGTTCTTGGGGGCCGCCTGGTGGGGCAGTGGTTTAGTTCGTGCTTGGCAGCCCGGGGTTTGCGGGTTTGGATCCTGGGTGCCTGCCGATGCACTGCTTGCCAGCCACGCCGTGGCGGCGTCCCATATAAAGTAGAGGAAGATGGGCACGATGTTAGCCCAGGGCCAGTCTTCCTCAGCAAAAAGAGGAAGATTAGCAACAGATGTTAGCTCAGGGCTGGTCTTCCTCACACACACACAAAAAAAGATGTTATTGTATCCCTTGGCCATAATAACACACTGATACCATTGAACAGTACCCCAAGCTGACCTTTATTCCTTTATTCAATATATGTTTATTGAGCATCGACTATGTACTATCTGGGAATACAGCAGAGAACAAAGAAGACAAAAAGCGCTAACTTCGTTCTAGAGGGAGAGAAAAGACACTCAGTGGCAAAACAAAAAGTGAATTATGTAATATGTCATAAGGTGAAAATTGCTAGAAGATGTGAATAAAAATTTCCCTGTGCAAATGCCAGAGGCGGGAGAGAGCCAGAAGCAGAGACTGGCTGGACTGCACTGACCTGGGGGTGGGACAGAGGGAACAAGGAGGAAATAGAGGGTCAGGTCAGGAAGGACATTGTAGGCCTTGTCAGGACTGTGGCCTTGATGGGAGCGAGGTGGGAGCCACCGGAGGCGGACACACTCTGAAGTCTGTTTGCAGAGGCTCCCCCTGGCTGCAGAGATGAAGAACACACTGTAGGGGGTAAGGGCGGAAGCCAGGAGAAGGGCAGCAATTCACTGAGAGTCCAGAGAGAGGTCACAAGAAGTGGTCAGTTCTGGGTTGATTTTGGAGAAGGTGACACGATTTTTTATGTGTTGGGTGTGAGGTATGAGATAAAAAAGGTTTTCTGTCTGTGCAACAGAAAAAAGGACTCATAATCAAAATGAAATGGGAAAAACCGCTGGAGGTTCAGCGTTGCAGGACAATTCCTTTATGCCCCTTAATAAATACGACAACCGTTATTTACATGAGTAGTGTTTGGGGATTGGAATCGGGCTTTGCCTCTTACTAATGGTATAAACACGATTAAATCATTTAACTTCTTGACGCTCAGTTTCCTCACCTGTACAATGAGAATAATAATAAACCTCATTAATAAATAATAAAAATAATAAGTACTAATTAATTAATAATAAGCCTTACAGGTTTCTTGTGTGGATCGGCAATCATTTGGTAAAGCCCTTTGCATGGTGCCGGATGCACAGGAGATAATGCTGAATGAGTGATTGAATGAATGAAATACCTGTGGACATGATAATTAAGTAGGAAAGGCCAGGATTATGTACACTGTTCACTCATTCAATTTTTTAGTGTGCATTTAAAAACAAAGGAGACTTGTAGAAAGCTTTGATTTCTAGTTCATCCAATATTCCACACAAGGGTGCATCACTTTGGTGGTAGATCGTAAACCTGTAAGAAAGTGGGAAACTAGTTAGTGAGTTTCTTATCCTATCTAGTTTGGTGATGGGCCGTGAAGACAGGCAGCAATTGTTCTTACTTCTTACCCCACGTTCCAAATGGAGGAGGCAGGTTGCTAGAGGAAACTGTTTAAATCCTCTGCCATTTGCATTCAGGGGCCCAATACAATACATACAGCTGGCCCAATTTGCTACCAAGCATAATAAGATGGATTAAGTGATCTATTCAAACATAGTGGTTACTTCCTTGAGGGCTGGAGCCCCGTCCTAGTTTTTTCTTATATCCTACATAGCAGTAAACTTGTGCAGGTAGAGCAGGTGCTTGGCAAATACACTCATGGAGTTTTGTTTATTCAGTAAACACGTGTTAGAGAACAATGCTGAGCCTGCGTTAGGACTCATAGCACTGCCCTCCAGGTGGTGGAGGTGATGATGCCCTCACTGATTGTAAACATACACTGGACACCTATTACGTGTCAGATCCTATGGGAGACCTGACTATGGTATTACCTCCCATCCTCCCAGCAATCCACCGAAGATTATTATCCCTATCTTAAACAAAGACACTGAAGCTAGGAGAGTTGGGTGATTTGCCCAAAGTGCCACCACTGCGATGAATCAAAGACAGGATTTGAACCCATGTCTGCCCAATACTTTTTATCACACCATGAAAAGAAAAGCTTATTCCCACTTGAATAAATATTTCCTCGTCAGCCAGTTGGGCACATTAGAGCCAGATTCAAATTCCATAATTCCAAACCAGCAAGTCTATATTTAATTCAGTACAGTTAGCTTCATTGGTGCATTAGTAAAGAGCTGTTCCATGCACTGTGCAGAGGCAAGGAAGACCCCCCGCTATGACCGTCCTATTGTCTAGGTGTGTGGGGGCTCCAGAGTTGTCCTGAGTCTCTAGGTGCTTTGCCGACTCCGAGTGGGCAGGGTCCAGGCAAGGGTGCTAATGGTGACTTGGGTTCTACTTCAAACTGAAATGTTGAGATGTTTGATATTTTGGGAGGGAGACAGGGAAGGAAGGATGAAGGGGTAGAAGGAAGGGAGGACGGGAGGAAGAGAGGAGGAAGGAAGATGGTGAGTTACCTCTACCCGGGGATTTCTGTTCAGTTTAAAACAAAGCCTTAGAAAGAATGAAACCACCATGGTGAAATCACAAAGTTAGTGGAAGAAGGTGATATTTGGAGATCTGAGACACCTTCCAGAGATAACTAAAATTCTATGATGAGGAATGCCTATTTTAAGAATTTCTTTGCAATCAACTACTATAGAGGGAAAAAAGAGGGGTCAGATGCATTATGGGAAAAGCACTTTGCATTAGAAAAATAATGGTGTTGATATCTTTTCAACAGATCTTTAAATACAATTTGTCCATTTGCTTAATTAATTGTAGATTGCAGAAAACTTACTCAGTGACAAGACTTTGTTCTACTGACGCTACCATCTAATGAAATATAGATTATTTTAGACTATTTCAGAAAGTGTCTTCTGCATGTAGATTCTGGTTACATAGATATTAAAACAAGCATGGATTACCTGGCTATATCTTTCCCTCCCCCAAATTTCACACTTGTGGATCTTTATTCAATTGTTTCGTGCCTATATCTGTTAACAAGAAGTTCCATTTCAGAATTAAATTATGTTGTGTAAGAAGATAGCCATTTTCAGGTATTATGAGAAAACTTAAAAAGTGAGCCAGATGAAAATAATTTCCCCAGTGGAATCACTGTGATTGGTCTTCACCAAGATTCATAATGTGGGGGCTGGCCCAGTGGCATAGTGGTTAAGTTCACGTACTCCGCTTAGGCATCCCGGGGTTTGCAGGTTCGGATCCCAGGTGTGGACCAATGCACTGCTTGTCAAGCCATGCTGTAGCAGCACCCCATATAAAGGAGAGGAAAATGGGCATGGATGTTAGCCAATGGCAAATCTTCCTCAGCAAAAAAAGAGGAGGATTGGCAGCATATGTTAGCTCAGGGCGGGTCTTCCTCACACACACACACAAAAAATTCATAATGGGATCAGAAAAAAGGAAAATATTCAAAGGTTGTCTATTTAAGTGGATTTAATCAAATTA
Source organism: Tapirus indicus (assembly GCA_031878705.1). Lineage (NCBI taxonomy): Eukaryota > Metazoa > Chordata > Mammalia > Perissodactyla > Tapiridae > Tapirus > Tapirus indicus. Next base: position 8,222,570 of record CM062935.1, on the reverse strand, counting down.
GATCATAGACTCTTAGAGGTAGAAAGACCTTAGAAATAACCTAGCCTTATCCAGGTGTTGTAAAGATGAAGCAATTAAACAAGGAGGACTGCGACTTGTGTTGAGTTAGTGGAGAAAGCTTGGGCTTTGGAAAGAGAAGATATAAGTTCTATCTCATCTTTGTCCCTGCCTTCCACAATAGTCATAAATCTATTTATGACTATTTAAGTCTATTTATGAGCCTCCATCTCTCCATCTGTAAAATGAGGACTCAGGACAAAGTGACCGACCTCTAGCCTGTCATTTTCTTGACCACATGATTGAAGTGGGTCACCCACTGTTTTTCATTCACAGCATTTATCACCATTTGTAATTTCCATATTGATGTGCCAGCATGTTTGTTTAATATTTGTCTTCCCCAGGGGAGAAGCAGAGACCATGGTTCCATGAGGCCACAGCCGTCTTCCTGTTGCTCCCTAGTGCCCGGCACATGGTACTGTGATTTGCTGATGGATAAACAAGTGAGCAACTGAAACATATCTGATCATAGTGAAGGCGGAGACTGTAACCTGAATTTTCTGAACACCAATTAAGGGAGAAACACACACACACACACAAGCTTTTTTCACTCACATAGATTTCAATTTTATTAAAATGGATGTGGATTTTTTAAATTACATAATTGGCTTTCTAGACCTGATATATAACAAACTATTAAGTAATTTAACACTCTCTTTCACACTCTTAGCTGCTAAAACCTGGAAACTTGATGCTTTTCATGAGTGCAGGAAAAGAATGCACTGTATTTAAAACCCTCCCCACCTCTACCTCCTCAAAAATTCTCCAGATAATAGCTATAGGCTTTTTCTTTTTCTAATTGCTGAAACTGGTTATCCATAACCAGTTTGTTTTTCTTTTGTATTTGAAACTACCACATCTCAGAACAAATCAGCCCAGTATAAATTTGTTGGATATGAAATGTATGCAGATGGCTTAAGTAGCACACATTAAAATGTATTTTTTAACTGATTACATGGAAGGACTTGCCACAAACTCATGACTACAACAGTGATGAATCATTTGTGCATCTATCCAGCTAACACTTACTGAGCACCTACGGCCTCTGGGCTCCAGGAGATGGTGGGGAGATGGATGAGTGCGGCCTGGAGGAAGCCTGCGCTCTGCGAGCCCAGTAGAGGGCACCTTATCCAGGAAGTGCACGCCATCCGGATGAGTTCTCCAGTATGAATATGAGGAGCCAGGGGAGGGAGGAGGGTTGGGGAACAGGAAAAGTGATCCTTCAGAATGCAGAACAAGGGCAGGGGACTCTGGCTCTCCCAGATCCTGGAGCACAAATATGAAACAGACAAGCTGTCATGCAACTCACAACCCAGGGGGCTAGGAACAAGTAAATAGACCATTTCCTTATAATAAGACAAACACTCTGACAGGGGAGCTTCGGTGTATGGGATGGGCTCTGAAATGTGATGAGGAGACGTCATGGCCATGTGTAGACCGAAGCTCAAAGGACCAGTTATATGGACCAGGGAAGGTTTACAATGGACCTGGCAAGACAAGGTGCAAACACATACAGTGAAAATTCTCAAGAGGAAAGAGTCTTACCCCTTAGTTCAATGTCTCCAGTGGCTTAGAAGCTGAATGACCTCTAGCCTCAATTTCTTTATCTGTGAAATAGGAATGATAACATCCTTTGGTGGATACTGCACAAAATATTGATTTCAACTACTTCCCTAAACCAACCCTCACAATCCCAACATTTTGGCCTCTTCACATCTCCTCAGCTTCCTTCTTAGAAATGTGTCCTAATTCTTATTTCAGAAAATATAGTTTCCTCAGGAAAAGTATTGTTTTAATTCAGAGATTATTCAGACATTACTTCCAGCTGTGAAGAAATACTGTGATTCACTCATGCCAGAATCTCTGGAATCATTTTTCTCTCCTGATTCTCCCTTGCCTTTCGTCTAATATTGTCAGGACTTGCCAATTTAGCAAGTCCCCAGACCCATGCAATGCACAAAAGGAGATGAAGGAAAAAAACAATGAAAGAGGAAGAAGGAAGTAGAGAAGGAAGAAGGGGGAAACAAAGGGAGAGAGAGAGAGGCAGGCACAATTTCAGCCCCTTGAAAATGCAAAATGTAGCTTACCACAGGCTAATAAGAAGACATCTGGGACTAAATGTGGCTGAGGCCCTGATTTTTCCAGATCAGTTCAGATCACTGTGGCCTGGAGCAATCCAGAACCTTCCTGAATAAGGTGAACACTAATCAAAAGGAAGATTTAGCCTGACAGATGGAGGGAGCCTGAGTACACAGGAGATCGCTCTCCCCCCGCCCCGACCACAAGGAAGTCCATGCATGGGGCAGGGGCATGGAAAACAGGCTTAGGACACCTGGGCCACCTACTCCTGGACAAAACTGGACAAGCTGCTACATCCTCAGGTCCCCTCTCCCCTGTGAAATGAGAGGAAAGAATAGAATCCTCTTTACTGAGATATTGTGGAGTCAAGAGAGAATTTATGAAAAAGGCCCAGTTAGAATAAGTATTCTACCCATGTGTTAGCTGTTGTGATGATTCTGGATTTGACTCAGTGGCGAAGTGGAAAGGACCCTGGGTTTGGAGTTAGATTGGCATGACTTTGAAGCCTGGTTTACTCCTTGTGTGAATGATTCTGAGTAGGCAAGTGTTGATTTTGGAGGATGCTTAGCATAAGGGAGCAGATGCAAGCCAGCATGTACTAAGTGCCTACTGTGCATAAGGCTCTCTGCTTGGTGACTTACATGTGTTCTGTTATTTAAGATCTACCATAATGACATTATCCTCTTCATTACCATTCCCTTCTTTCTCTTTATTATTGACGTAATTTTCATTTTGCAGATGAGAAAACTGAGCCTCAAAAGGGCAATGTGGCTCGCCCAAGGGCACATTGTAGAGAGCTGCAGAGAAGGGGTTCGCACCAGATCTGTGTGTCTAGAAGACCCATGTTGGTTCTGCTACATCGCACACCCTCTGCCTGAATCCTCTGCCTCTGCTGATTCCCATGGCTGAGTCCTTCCTGTCTTACAGTTACCTCTTCAGAGGGGCCTTCCCTGATCACCCACCCAGGTAAGGTCCCTGCGTCATTCTTTATCACTGCGCTGGCTCTTCTCCATTCTGAGAACTGATCACAATCTGCAATTCTACGTTCCTTTGTTCACACAATAATAATACGAAACCATCATTTACTGAAACCATATTGTCCTGAAACTATTCTAAGCACTTTTCTTGTATTATCTCATTGTATCTCACACCAATCTTATGAAATCAGCACTTAGCAATTAACACGTGCTATTTTATTTCATCCCGTAACAACAGTGTGAAGGTGACATTAATATTTTCATTTTACATATGATGGAAGTGGGACCTAGGGAGGTAAGTACCTTACTCTAGGTCATAGAGCTGGGAAGTGGCACGACCATCACCTCCACCAGACTCTGTGCTTCATGCGGGCAGGGCCGGGTCCTGTTCCAAAGCCTGAAGCAAAAACTGACACATACTGCGTACCCAGCAAACCCTGAGTCAATAAGGAAATGAAGATTAAGGAAAAAGGACACAAAAGAGCTACGAACTGGTGATGAGATGTTTCCTTTGTTCCCAGAAGTAGCTGCTGTATCTCTGACCATGCTGATTCACCGAGTGCCAGTGTAGGCACTGGCTTAGTGCGATAGTCTGGGGAGCAGTGTAAGTGTGCATGTACATTGTAAATGCAAGTGTGTGCACATGTGGGCATATGCGTGCATGCCTGTGTGAGAGGTGTGTAGTGTATGCAAGTGTGTGTGTTGATGTGCATGTGTGATGGGCTGATGGACTGAGATTGTGGCATTTCAGTTGATTCTGTTCTAGTTCACAACCATGAAGCTCTGGTGGAGAGTCCAGAACTTGAAACCATACCACCTCTGCTGTCCCCATGGAAAGAGGCCACCGCAAGAGCTGTTGAGCTCTGGGTACAAAGAGGGGGAGAAGCAATGATGGAAAATAGGTTAGGAGTCAGAGTTAGAGGAAGGTTAAAGTTTGATTCTATAAGCAGAAGGGAGCCATTGTAGGTTATGGAGCACCCATTCAATTAACTCATGGTACATTCCCCAAACCCGAAGATCAGTTTGGCAGGAGTGAGAAGAGACTGGTAATGTAGGCAGGGCTGAATCCCACAGGGCCTTGTTGGCTGAATAAAGGACTTGGCCTTCATCTGAACCAACAGAAATGGGGACCACTGACAGGTCTTCAGCAAAGAAGAAATGACCAGACTTGCATTTTTAGAGAATAGTCTGGGTGCAGCACAAATATTGGACAAGAGGGAGGCCAGAGGGCAGGAGGCCCATTGAGGAGACTGTGGAGAAGACAGAGGAGGGGGAGAGAAGTGGGGGAATCTGGAGATATTTAGCAGGGGAAATCAACAGGAATTGCTGGCAGAGTCACTGTGGGGGCTGGAGGAGGGGGCAACACCATCAGGGTTTCTGGAATAACAGAGAGGCCATTGGGTGAGATAGAGAACACAGAGAGAGCAAGATTTGAGAGACTGGGGGGAGAAGAATAAAATTAAAGCTACTTGTGAGAGGAGGGACAACTATTTTATGAAAGGCAAAGATGCAAATCCCAAATAAGACCACAATAATCCTTTAATCAGGGATCATTTTTTATAAGGGCTCTTAGGCTAATTTGAGAGCCAGCCCTGGTGGTCTAGTGGTTAAGATCCAGCACTTTCACCACCGTGGCTGGGGTTCGTTTCCTCATCAGGAAACACACCACTCATCTGTCTGTTGTTATACTGTGGTGCCCCCATGTTGCTGTGATGCTGAAAGCTATGCCATCAGTATTTCAAACACCAGCAGGGTCACCCACGGCAGAGCTTCTGGACTCAGACAGACTAGGAAGAAGGACCTGGCCACCCACTTCCGAAAACATTGGCCATAAAACCCTATGAATAGCAGGGGAGCATTGTCTGATACAGCATTGGAAGGTGAGAGGATGGTGCAAAAAGACTGGGCAGGGTTCTGCTCTGCTGACCACAGGGTCCTAGGAGTCAGAATTGACTTGAAGGCACTAACAACAAACAAAGACTAATTTGAGGGGCCTGTTATAAGAGCAAACTTGACATCTTGTAGAAACTGTTCAATGACTAACAAGTGCTCCCCATACATCTTCAGATTCTTGGCTAATTTAAAAAACCTGTTTAGAAGCAACTTCTCCAGCAGTGAGCATCTCCTTGGGCTTTACTTGAAATAAATTGTCCTCATGTCATTAAAACTTAACAGTTTCGTCAGCAGAAGTGACGTTATTTCTTTGGAGTATAGTTTTCTATTCCTCTCTATATTTAAAGAAATCTAGAAAATAAATCATCAGTGTAAGAAGCAATTTCTGTATATTTTTTCACCTATTTATACAGTCAGTTTGATTTGATAAGAAGCCTAATTTTATTTCAAGAGGGGCATACACTTACTATAACAGTTACCATTTACTAAGCCCCTACTATGTGCCAGGCAATTTATGTATGTAATATTAGTTAATCTCAATATTTCTGTAAGGTAGCTATTTACAACTGAGGAAATTGAGGCTTAGAAAAGTTGTCAGTGGACTTGACTCTTCAGAAATTAAAAAAGACCCTTTAATGCTAAAAAAGAAAGATAAGAAAAGTTAGGGCTGGCCCAGTGGTGTAGTGGTTAAGTTTGTATACTCTGCTTTGGAGGCCTGGGGTTTGTGGGTTTGGATTCCGACTGCAGACCTACACACTGCTCATTAAGCCATGATGTGGCAGCATCCCACATACAAAATAGAGGAATACTGGCACAGATGTTAGCCAATCTTCCTCACCAAAAAAAGAAAGAAAAGTTAAGTCCCTTGCTAAAGGCTATCACATGTCTTGGAGTTGAAAAGCTGAGTTCCAAAGTCTACGTCCTTCCTACTTTGCTTCTGAGGCATCTGTCCTTCTTTCATTCAAAGTAAAGTAAAACAACAGAGCCTCCTTCTGATTGGCACAGGCAGGAAGCATCGTTGTGCACTGCTTAGTTAAGAAAAAAAAGACAAACTCATTGCACGCTTGGTTTCCAATTTGTTAATGCTTAATTAACTGATGCCATCTGTGAAATTCAGTCTCCCAAACTAGCCCTCCCAGACTTCCTCACTGCTTACAGACTTTCACAGACAAAGGTAGAAGGAGACCACTTCAGTTACTGAGTAACTGCTGTGTGCCTGAAGGAATATTTATGTGGGAATTATTACCCCCACTTCACAGATCAGAAAATAGAGGCTCAAAGAAAGGTGCAATAACTTGACCAAGCCATACGTACAAGCTAGTGAAGGCAGGAGGAAGGATTCCATTTCAAGTCTGCTAATCCTGTTGTTGGTGATCAGGGAGGACTGGCAGGGCTTTGTTTTGTCCATAAGATAAAAAATCAAAGCATTCTCAGGCTATGGGATGCCAAACAGTGGATCTCAGTGACTGGCGTCAATGAACGGACCTCTTGATTCTGCTGACTTAATCATTTTCTATCTTTTTTCCTGGATAGACGAAGACAGTTTTGATTTGCTCTCAGCCCCCAAGGGAAAACAGTGTCTCAGACCAGTACTGAACACAAAGGAAATTGATCGGTCAAAATTTCAGGCCTGAGATTATTCTATTTATTTAAAAAACCTTTATAAAGCACATACTATGTGTCTGGCCCTGTTCTAAGAACTTTCAAATATTAACTGATTTCATCCTCATAACAATCTGATGAGGTAGATGCTACTGTAATCCCCTTTTTACAAGTGAGGAAGTGGAGGCACAGAGATGTTAAGTAAGTAGCTCAAGGTCACACAGCTAGAGAGAAGTTGGCTCTTTAGATTCTGATCTTAACCACTATAGTAAGCAGCCCTGTACTTGAACTAAGCCCAGATATTTCTTGGGCAAAAGCATGGGGCGGTGGCTTCTGTGCTGATTTTCCTTTTCCTGGAGACAGGAAGCCACTGCTCATGAGCCCTGTCATATGCTTCATTCCTGCTCAGATGCTCAAAACACTTGCCTCTAGGGTCCCGCCCGGTGGAAGAGTGGTTAAGTTTGCGCGCTCCGCTTCACAGCCTGGGGTTCGCGGTCTCAGATCCCAGGCGCAGACGGATGCATCGCTTGTCAGCCATGCTGTGGCGGTGTCCCATATAAAGTAGAGGAAGATGGGCACGGATGTTAGCCCAAGGCCAGTCTTCCTCAGCAAAAAGGGGAGGATTGGCAATGGACATTAGCTCAGGGCTGGTCTTCCTCACAAAACCAAACAAAAAACCACCTGCCTCTATCATATCTACCCTAATGGGGTAAAGGAAGGAATTCCCACCCTCCCTCTGGGTGAGTCCAGGGAGGGCACTGTCCGTGCTGTTGGTGCTGATCCTCTCCTGCGGGAAGGAGGAAGAAGGGAGTTCGTTATGCATTGAGCATACAATTTGTATCTCAGTGTTTTACATATAACAGGGTGTTGATAAGTGCCACACATTGTTCTAATCACTTTTCATGCAATAGCTCACAACAATCTCATATGGTGGGGACTATTTTCCTCCATTTTGTGGAAGAGAAATTCGAGATACTAAAAGGTTAAGTAATTAGTCCAAGGACACAGTTTAAAACGGCAGAACTGGGATGTGAATCCATGCATTCCATCTCCAGAACCCGCGCTCTCAGCCATGGAGCAGCAAAGGCACAGTTAACTCGTGTCATTCCACCTAATGTTCACGACTAGCCAGCAAGGCAACTACTTTTCCTCCCATGATACTGAATAGAAAGCTTGGTTCAGAGTGGCCTGTTAGCTTACACTAGGTCAGTGGCTAGTGAGTGGGAGAGTCATGGTGTGAAATCCTGGGTAAGCGACTCCAGAACTTGTGCTCCCTCTCCCATACCACGATGCCTTGCTTCCTCTGGAGTCTCAACCAGAAGTCAAGTGTACACATAACCTGAACGAGGATACCAAACACCCCAAGCAGAAAAGAGAGTTAACCAGAGTGGAAATCCGGTAAGTCAACTGCAGATATTTAAGATGAAATCTTTTACTATAGCACATTGCCAAGTGGTCTGGTCATTCTCCTTCTGCCCCACTGGGTCTACTCCCTGCCCTTTTCAACACTGTTCTCTGCCCTGGGAGGTTGACATCTAGGGAATGCATCAGTTGGGCTCCCTCAAACTCTGGCTTCAGTTTGGACTCAGCCAATGGGAGGCACCTGCAGGAAATGAGGTGGAAGACTGAGGTCAAGGTGTTTAGTCCTCTGGCTCTTTCCAGGCCACACTACTGTTTGGCAGGGGCTGTATTCTCTGTCTGCAGCCAACAGCTCTCATTGCAAGTCTTCTCCTCCCTCTACAGCTCTCGCAGGTTCTGGGACCTGCCCTCCCACTTGCCTCTTCAGGCGTAGATTGGCAAGGTTCTCCACTGTCACCCCAGACTGCTTTACTCTTCCTTCTCAGTTTCCCTTTACCCCACACATATCTTGTAAGTAGCCCCTTATGAAACTCTTTAATGACTCCTTTTGAGTGCACCATCAGTTTCCTGCCAGGATTCTGACCAATATATTAAATGATAGGGTAGACAAAAGAAAACACAAGACTGACTCTAGCATGATAAGACAAAACTCAGGCTAATAATTTATTTAGCACTTTCTATGTGTTAGGGGCTGAGATAAGCATTTTGCATGCATTATCTCATTTCATCCTAACAATTGGTGTATCAAGTGTTCCCATTATTGCCCCCATTTTATGATGAAGGGGAGGCTTAGATTTTAAGTAACTCTCCAAGAACAAACAAGGTCATCACCTTGGTGATAGTGAGGATGGCACTACATCTGTTCCTGCCATGAGCAGGGACATAGTAAGGAGACCAGGGGATAGGAAGTCAGCATCCCAACGAAGATCTCCGAGCTGTGGGTGAATCCAGAGAAACATCTTCAGTGCCTGTAGAAGGGCCCTCAGTAGGGAACACATGCTTGCCTTCCATATAGTCACCCTCCCAGTGGCTTAAGGCGAATTCCCATCCAACACTACCTTGAGCTATAGCTTCTACCTCACCGCCACAAAGGAGTTGCTTTCTGTCCAAGCCACGCCTCATTCTGCCCATTCAGGGAGCCAGCCAGTCCTCCTACTTTCCCTTCCCCACGTCTGTCCTGATTCCCTGAGGCTTACCCAGCTGAATTCTAAGACATGACTCAGGAAGAGGATTTTTGTTTCCTCTATTCAGGAAAAAAATATATATATACATACAACTCTATTATTTTATTTTATTTCTTTAGGGATTCTTTGTGAGTGCCCCCTTGGAGTCTAGTAGTATTAGTAATGATAATCTCAGTTGCTGCCTCTGATAGAGGCTGTCAGTTGCCCATCAAATATCCATTGTCTGCTATTCTTTACTGAGGAAATAATGTTTCCACTTTATTCCACTTTTGTCGGAGGTGCCAATGTGCCCGGGGAAAATATTACATTTACCAGCTCCGCCCTGGGCAAATAAGGATTGGCTGTGTGTGATACAGTTCTGGTTAATGGTACTTAGGCTTCCAAGAAAGCTCCTTCACAGTTGAGCAGACTCAACTGGTGATAATCTTTTTCCCTTTAGCCCTTCCCACCCTCGTGTTTCCTGCCTGGAATGAGGTCAGATGCCCTGGGTGGAATGGGGACAATCCATCCTGCACCCTAAGGTGGGTGAAGCAGGAAGACTGAAGGAGCCTGGCACATCGATGCCATCTTGTAGCCACAGCACCAGCCCCGACTAGCCTACTTTGGACTTCATGTGGAGTGAGACCAGGACACACCTATATGGTTAAGCACTGACCGCTGGGTCTTCTATTCCATGTCCTTGAATCTCTTCTTCTGATTCTGTACGGCCCAAGACCATAGCCACTAGCCACAGGTGGATAATGAGCACTTGAATTGGGGGTAGCATTATAAAGAACTGCTGTTAATGTTATTTAATTTTAATTAAATTAAATTTAAATTTTCAAATGGAAGCAGTGTAAGATATTTTTCTATTAAGCACAACTTTATAGTTTTGGTAGGACCACATTTTTACGTTAACAATTGAAAACTGTGCATCACATCGAGAAGCGCCGTAGGTGCAAAGCACATACCAGTTTTCAAAGACTTAATATAAGTAAAAAGAATGAAAAAATATTCCATTAATATTTCAAAATTATTGATTACATGCCAAAATACTATTCTGGATATATAGGGTTAAATAACCTATCTTATAATGAACTTCACCTGTCTCTTTTCACCTTGTTAATGTGGCTGCTAGGAAACTTAAAATTTCGCATGAGGATCACATCTTATTTCTGTGTGTTCTATGGATCCTCCACGGAGCAAAAGCATCCAGTTGGTTAGAGGCAGGCCCACGGCTGTGTTTGTCTCCTCAGCGGGAGGCCCCAACCATTACACGCTCAAGGGTCACTTACCATGTAGAACTGTGCATAGATCTAAGTTGCTGCAGCTTTGCAGACCCGTTACCAGCGAGTGTGTCTAGAAAGACTGGGGGAGAATTGATTTGCAGGATAAGATTTGCCAGAGGAAGCTGAAACTTCCCCATGTCCCAGCTGCCATCTGAGGCTGGAGCAGGTCAGTCGAGATTGCCTAAGTATACCTGGTACCTCAATCCTTCCCCATTAACAGCAAGGAAGGGATTTCGAGGCGTTCTATATCACCCGGTATAAATCCAGACAAGCTAGTAATGAGGGCTGAGATTTGTGGGAAGGCTAGTGCCATGTTGTACAGAACCCAAAGAACAAAGTCCACAGAGACATTTGGGAAGTGCGCGAGACGGGTTACTGACAACAGTCCACTCTTGTTGTGAGAAGAAAGGTTTTCTTATGTAAACCAATGTACCTGAGTATAGAACTTCAACTTTATGTCCATTCTTCTTCCACAGCCATTTTTGTTAAGATTATCTCTTCATTTTTTTTAACTACAAGCAAAAAAAAACAAGCACAAGCTGTCATTTTTATATGAGACCTGAATGTGTTTACTTCTGCAGTGGAGTCTAAAAATGTCATCACCCCCTTGGTAGCTGTTTGGACACTAAGAGTAACTTGACACTTCCAAAAATATTTTGTTTGTGATCATTTTGCTGAATTCAGACATGTGCAGTTTTATTGTAAAGTATTCTGCTAATGTGGACGAAATTGTTCTGTGTGTATCTGTATGGATACTGACAAGAAAGAGTGGGTTAGGAGATGGACATGGATCTTTTTACTACTGTGGCAATAATGTTTTACATCTCAACAGTGCCTTTCAAATCACAGCACTTTACAAAGCACCAGTGGTCGTGATAACTTGATGCATTGTTGAAATATAGCAAGTGCTTTGGCAGCCCAGCATCACATATCACCTCTTAGTCCAGGAAACAGAGGATGGAGGGCTGCTGCTGCGGAGAGGAAAATAAAACTCATTTCTATCATGGTTATAGCTGGGAACTCAGAGCACTTTTCAGAGTTTTCTCTGCAAATCTTTATTGTTCTCATCAGATCTCAATAAAATAGGAAGAAAACACTTCTATTAGCCACCCTTTTTCAAGCTCAGAAATAGAGACAGAGAAAGATTTGGATTTTGAAAAGATTACCAAGTCAGGCAGTGGTGGGGTCAACTACAGGTCCCCGTCCCCTCTCCTCCCTGGCCAGTCTGCACCCACCTGACTGTGTGACAGGGCAGCCAGCCAACCCCAGGCATGTCAATTCTTGTTATTTTCCATTAGTATTTCCTTGAGTGTTTATCTTTGAAATAGAGAAAGGCTTAGCATCGAGAAACATCTCTCCTTTAAGCTTTCCTTATTCTCTGGCTCTCTGCTATTCTATATCTTTTTCTTTCTCTTTTCTTTTGTTCTCTTCTTTTGTCTTTTTCTCCTTCCCTCACACTTTTTTCCCTTCCTTTCCCCTTTCTTCTTTACTTCTACCTTTTTTGCTCTCTTTCACCTGAGATCATACGTCACTATCCTCTTTCCTGGGAAGGAGTTAAAATCGTATTTGAGCTTACATTTCAGTGCCGACATGGTCAAACCCAAGTGGTTGTCAAACTGGTTCAACACAAAACTTTTGGGGGCATGCCCTTCCAAACTTGGCCACTAGGGGGTGCGTGCGCGATATCTGTGGTTTTGTTAGCCACTGCAAGAAGGGACCAGGATGTCTCCCTTCTTGGTGAAAGAAGACAGTTGGCTAGAGTGCCTGGAGTTTCCATCCACCAAATAGCGAGTGGAGGGAATAGACTTGTAAGGAACATGGATACAGAGAGAGGACAGGGGTCTTCAGGTATGTGAGTGACTGGGCTGAAAGGTCTGATTCCATCCATCCTTAGACATGGGTGGAGTGTGTGTGTGTGTGTGTGTGTCCAGTTCCCCACTTACTACCTTTGGGTCACTTAAATGTTCTGAGCAACAGTTTCTTCACCTCTAAAAACTAGTGACTTGTGAGCTTGCTGATCTCTGATCCTTCCAGCTGCATTTACATAGGTTGAATGCAGGAGGTTGGGGGAGGTTGGTTGAGTCAAACAGAAGAGAAGCACTAACAGACCAACTAGTCCTCAGGGAAGGATTCCCGACGTATGGATGGGCTCCGAACTTCATGAAGGCTCCCAGCTTTGAAGAGTCTCTCTGTGTCCTCCTCCACGCGTGTTAAACCCTTTCGGTCACACTCCAGGTTTGAAAGCGCATTTCCTGCTGTAACTGACTGAAGCCTGGGATGGGAGTGAACATTCTTGGTGTCTTTCTCCCTGACACATAAATGACTGATTTCTAGGTAAGGCTGTGCCATCTTTTGGTGCTTGTCTTACATGACAAACTCATTTGTCTCAGGTGGCCGGGGAGCAGTGCTATTAGGGGCTGCATTTCAGGAGAAATGGACTTGAACGAGCCTCGAGTGCTCGCTGTGAATGGAATGCCTGACCGGGCACTGGGGCCGTGAGGTGAGCAGGCTCCGAGGACAGCGTGGAGGCAGAGAGGTCCACAGATGCCCGGAACCCGATGTGTTAAGTGTGCACGGGAGCACAAGCAATGCTCGTGGAGCAGAGTAGAGAGGAGGGAGAGTCAAAAAGCTTTAAATGCGGTCACTTCGTGCCTATGACAAGCTTAATGCTTCAGTTTAAACCTTGCAGGGATCCTGAGAGGTAGGTATGTTTTCTCCCTGTGCTCAGAGACGTCAGTAACTGACTCAAGATCACACAGCTAGAAAGCAGGATTGCCCGGGGGAAACCAAGCTCTCTCTGGCCCTCAGGCCGGTCAGATTTGGCCTTCACCACCCCTGGCACTGCAGGGTCTTGGGGTAACTGGGATGGGACTCACCTTTCTTCAACAAAAGGAATAGGAAGCTTGTAGTGTGAGCAGCAATCTGGCACAAACATGACAACTGCCTCATAGGCACACTTCCCACACTTGTGTATCCTCTTACACATCTTGTTGCCATGGCAGTGGGCAGTGTCTGACCTGCTGCAGGCTGTGTCATAAAGGCTGGGGAAGAGTTTGTCCTTCTCTGTCTCAGGTGGGGATTCTGACAGTCCGTGCCACAGTGGTGGTTGGCTGGGGCTGGAGGGACTTGCTGTGGGGGCAGAGGGGTTCCTGAGATGGCCCGGTGACACTGGGGGAGGCTGGTTTGGGAAGTGCCCCTGTGTCTCCGGGGCTGAGAGGCGAATCCCTGACCTGTGGACGTGAGGGGAAAGGGCAGCCAGAGCTTCTTATTGCAGCTAAGGGCCTCCAGTCCAGGGCAGATGCACACTATGCAGATAGAGTAAGTGGCCCTGTTGTCCCTGGCCTGAAGTGGCTTTTGAGAAGTTGGCTTTGTCCGTGACTAGTCCCTCACACCCAGAGCAGTCCCTGCACGTGGTATGTGCTCAGTGAGTACTGTGTGTGCCTAGACATGTCTCTGGCACACCTGAGTGTGAGTACTAGCTGTAATTGCTTGTAGAAAAATCGTAACCTTTCCCAAATGCGACTTTCTTATCTTCAAAGGGATCAGAGGGTTAGTGCCCGCAGGATGGCCATTGCATGAAGACCGGCAGAGTCTGCAGCAAGGTGTGGAGGTGCCCCAGCCAGCGGCTCAGCCAGGTTGGTGGGTGGGGACAATTTCCCGAGCATCTCACAGAGACATTCGTCTCCTTCCTCCCTGGAGGACCCTGCATGGGCACTCTGGATGCTGGGCACCTGCCCTCTTGGAAGGTTCTGTGAGAAGGCGGGTCCAGAGCAGAAGATTCAGTGCCTTTGCTCTTGGCTTCCTGGTGCACAGCCCTCCTCCCCAGCTGCTAGCGAGGTGTCTCTGCCAACTGTCTGGATGCGGGAAGGGATGGAGTCAGTCATGAGTGTCACAGAATGCTACCTGGAGGGCGGGGCAGGGAAGGGAGGGAGGGGTGGGGAGTCCCCTGGGCCTGGGCGCCCTTACAGACAGCTGTGGGACTTAAGCAGAGCATCAAACTGCTCGGAGCCTGGGTCTCCTCGTTGGTAAGTGGTGGTGAATGCATCTTCCCTACAGGGGTTGAGAGAACTGAAGACAGTGAATGCAGAGCCCCTGGCCTGGTGCCTGGCACTTAGTAAATGCTGAGTAAAAACAGTGATGAATTAGGTTTGGACTGTCACTGGGGCAGAAGGTCCGAATGGAGAGTCTTCGACCAAATGGTGAGGGGAGCGGCTAAGCGTCTGGTCCCCATTCCCCTCTCCTGGGGTCGTCCCCCTTACACGTCCTAGATGCTCTCCTTCCCCTTTCCCCACTTTAAAAGTGTCTGTCAGGGACTCACACCCTGGAATGTAAGTCCTGTGATGGAGAAATATAAGCCAGAGGGATGTGCATTCCATTCTAACGTTAAAGGAGAAAATATTTCCCCCGGATCCTTCCAACTGCCCTCCAGGACTGCTGGTGTAACCCGCGTTTGGAGATGTGGACTCTGAAGGTCAGACAGGTTAATGAGGGGAGGTCGCACAGCGAGACAGGGAGGGCTGGAACTGCAGACACCCACGTCGCTGTCCCAGCAGCCCCACTCTGGGCCCTGGGTCAGAAACAGAGCTGTGTATTCCAAAGTCTTTCACTGTCTGCTGGGGCAATGCATGGTATCCTGTAGGGAGGATCCCATGGGAGCTACAGCTGAGGGGAAGGAGAGGTTCAGAGGACCGGAGAGCAGCCATGCAGAGGGCGGAAAACCCCAACAAAGACTAGCTAAGTATTTATGATATGCCAAGACTGTTGGGATTTCATTATGAGTTGACATGTTTAATCTTCACGACTCACTTATGAAATAGGTTCTATTACCATGTCCGCTTTACAGCTATGGAAACTGAAGCACAGAAAGGTGAAGTAACTTGCCCAAGATACATAGCTAGTGAGCAGCAGAGCCATGATCCCAAATCCAGGCTGTCTGGTCCCAGAGGCTACATATTTAACTGTCTCATTTGCCTGCCTCTTGCAAGTTTAGACCAAGGAGAGACATGGAGGTTCTTACTGGGGACTCTGAAAAGGCACCTTAGCTGGGAGGCAGGTCAGTCAGGGGTGGAGCCGGGGATGCTGTGCTTGAGAAGAAGGGCAGATGGGTACTGGGGGCTGGGACTTAGCCCAGTTTAGAGCTCCTTGATTTCCATTCCCAGCATCTCTGGTTGTAGAGCTGCCTCCATTTGCATCTTGAGTACTGGGGTTACCTGGGGGACTGTGAGGAAGATTCAGCCCCAGGTCGCTGGCCAGCGGAGTGGCACGCCACTGGCTTATTCCTTCCACAAACATTTCTGGTGTCCCCACACCTGCTCCCATACACCAGGTGCTGAGGACCCTCCCCCTCAAAACTAAACTCTAGCCTTGCCTGTGGGATACTCAGGGTCCGATGAAACCAGAATTACAGCTTGAGTGAGGGCTAACCAGCGCTGGGGGGTGGGACACACAGCATGACAGCCCTTGCTGGGGAAGTCCTGGAAGGCTATCCAGGGAAGGTGACATTGAGGCCAGGACTCGTGGTGGGGGTTTGCGGGGGGGGGGCGGGGAGGCAGGACAGACTCAGACGGGAATACCTGACCCGCTGGGGGATATTTACTTCACACGCTCGGGAAATCTGAAAACGGCTTGAGGGAGGGTTTGGGTGGGGGGCGGAGAGGGACAGAGGACATCAGCACCCACGTGCGTCCACGGGCCTCTCCCAGCTAGGGGACAGGCTGGGCGCGGCTCCCTCATCCACAGCCAGGCACAGCCGGTTTACGGAGGAAGAGAATGACAACCCAGCGACAAGTCTGGATGACAAAGACGCCCTGAAGGGCAGGCGCTTTTACGGAATCGACCTCGGCACCGAGGGTCTCGGGGTTGGCGCTCAGAGCCCGGCGGGCGCCGAGGAAGGACGGAGCGCCCGCCTTACCCCCTCGCAAACAGGAGGGGACAACAAAGCGAAATAAGTTGGTGAAGTCCTGGCAGCCTTACAAAGCAGGGCGGCTCGCCCCGTTGCCTCTCCCCGGACCCCGCTCCCGGGTCCCCTCCCTGTCCTCTCTCCGGGCCGGGCCGCGGACCCCGGGCACCAGTGCGCACCCCTCCTCTCGGGAACGCTCGCTGGGTCACCTTGGGCGAGCCGCTCGACCTCTCTGGGCTCCAGTGTCCCGGTCTCCACGCCGGCTATTCCCCCTGCGCCCCAGGGCTGGAGGAGAGCGTCGGACCGGCGGGAGGGGCCCGGGACGCCGCCCGCCGCGCAGCCGGGAGCGGCCCCTGGAGGCGGCGGCGGGGCGCGGGGCGCAGCGCGCAGGCGCGGCGGGGCCGGGCGGGGCGGGGCGGGGCGAGCGGGCGGGGCCCTGCGCTCGGCGGCGGCTCAGAGCGCGGGGCGGCGCGCGGCGTGCGGGCGGCGGAGAGGCGGCGCCGGCGCCGGCTGGCGGGGCTCGCCCGGGACGGCCTGAGGCTCGCCGAGCGCCCGCCGAGCGCGCCCGCTGCCCTCGGCCCGCGGCGGGAGCGCGGGCGCCGCGTCCCGGAGGCGGCGGCCACCCCCGGGGACCGGGGCTGCGCGGCCCGTGCCCGCCGCCGCCCGGCCGCCCGCCCGGGTTCCGCGCCGCTGGGGCGCGGGCGAGGTCGGGGGTTGCGGGGCCGCCGCCGCCCGCCCGCCTCGGGTCCGCGTGCCGGGCTCGGGCGGCCGGCGAGCATGGAGGAGAAGTACCTGCCGGAGCTGATGGCGGAGAAGGACTCCCTGGACCCCTCCTTCACGCACGCTCTGCGGCTGGTGAACCAAGGTGAGCGCGCGCCGGCCGGCAACTGTCGCCCGCGGCCGTTGGGGACCCGGGAGTGGCGGGGACGGGGCTGGGGACAGGGGAGTGTCGCGCCCTCGGAGGAGTGCGGGGCGCTTGGGAGGCGGGACTGCGAGGCTGGCTGGAAAGAGACCTCGGGGAGACTGGAGGGGACGCAGGTAGCAATCTGGGGGCGTTTGGGTAGGGACCTGGGAAAATATGGGACACCTGGGCAAAGCCCGGGATGTGCCTTTGGGAGACTTGGGAAGAAAGGAGAAGGCTGGGGCGTTTGGATGAGACTTGGAGGAAATCTTTGGGGACTCGAGGGTACCCAGGGGAAACTTCTGGGTGCGGGACAGCGGGCGTCTGGGGGCTTTGTTGGGGCGGGGATTGAATTACTTTATTGCAGGGGAGAGTCGGGGGGCTCGGAGAACTAGTGTGTTTGGTTTGTTTAAGGAACTGGAGAAAGAGCTGGAGGAAAATGGAAGGATTTGAGAGTATTAAATGCAGAAGAGGTGAAGGGAACAGGTGCTTGGATAGTTAGTGAAGTTTGAGGACCTTTGAGGAGGTTTGGGGGTCAGACCCCAAGCATCGTAGAGGAGAAGGACCCAGCGATCCTAATGGCAGAGCCCAGTTCCCTCTCCCATTCCTCTTTTTCTGCCATGTCCAGCCTCTAGGCGCCCTGGAGGGGCAGTCTGCCCTCCCTGGGGGTGGGCCCACACAAGAGACCCCTTCTTGGCTTGCTTGTCCTCTCTTTGGGAAGCTCTGGGCGGGTCACCGTCATTGAGGGCTGGCTCGGGGTTCAGAACACCGGCCAAGGAGTCTTTGCTGCCTGTGCCATTTTAGCATTACTCTAGCCAGCTCAGGGGGCGAGCAGTCCTGGGAAGTGCAGGACGCAGGGATACAGGGGCGTATGGAGGCGTGCCTACCCAGGACAGGATTCTCTGGCTTGTTCCTCCTCGGGCTTCCTGAGTAATCTTCTAGGATGGAAGGTAAATGAAGCCTTCCTTCCCGGGAGCAGTCCTCTGTTTCTCCTGTATCTGGAATACATGTTTCAGATAAAGATGGGTTTGGGGGCCACCGGTCTGCTTTTTCTCTGGGTGATGGCAGAGATATTATCTGGTCAAATCTGTTACCTTTTGGGTGAATTGCTCTGTGCGGTGACAGTCTGTGGTTCCGGAGTTAAATCGGGGCTGCTGATCTGAATGCTGGCCCTGGCTCTTTTATTGTTGGAAGTGAAAGACGAGGCAGACATGTTCTATTTGTATATAGATATCTATATTTTAAAACAGTGGCCTCTGCTATTTGCCTATGGCAAACAGGTTCTGCAGAGTAGGGTGTGTGTACTGTCGGTCGATGGTGGTGGAGAGACTTTCTCCAAGAATTTAAGCATGATATTTGAATTGTTGAGCAGAAATGCGTTTACAGAGCTTTCTCATTTTATTTTAATTGCGGGCTTATTTTTATTTCTTTAATAAAATGGGCTTGTGAAAAAGTAATGGGCGTGCATTCTTAAATTAGAGAAAAAGAATTTTAAGTTTTATTCCCATGCTCTTCTGAACAGTTCTACAGTTAGGTTTGTACTCCTTGCTTTTTACGATTTAGATATATCTTTTGTTGCCTGCTGGGCTGTCATCTCTGTGAAAGAGATTTCTTTGTACATTGTGTGAGATCAGTAGCATTAGAAATACTCTGGGTTGTGGACTCAAGTGTGTTTTTCTTAATGAAGAAGCTGAATCAAAGTTATGTTGTACTCAATTAAGGAAACAGTTTAACTAAAAGTGTAATGAGTTGTTTTAAAAGCCAGTTGTTTTTCTGTGCCATGTTACCATAGTATTGTGTTGCTAATACATTCAAAATTCTTTCCCTTTCCTTGTTTTTACTAGAGTTAATGGCTTCCAGCTACTTGAAACAGATATTGGACAATGTTGCCATTTAGTGTTTTTTTTAGATGTTAAACCTGATTACCTTACTTTTCCATCACAAATGTAATTCTTGTAAGAAGTACATTTCTCACATTGAACAGCTATTCCCAGGAAGAAAGGTGCTCCTCAGATACTCTGTTAATTTAGATTACTTCAGATGAAAATGTTATCCCTTAAATCATAGGCTGCTGTCCGGAATGCAAAGCCCTATCATTTAAAATATTAATTATGCTCTGTTATGTAGCTCCAAAATTATAAGTGCATTTCTGAAACAGTGTCTTAAATCTGAATTTGAATGGTTTTTAGGAAGCTTTGATTTTAAATCCGATAGCTATCTTGTTATTGGCTATAGGAAAGCATTTTTATTCTTATTTAGCTATATTTTTGACTATTTGCCTCTAAAGGAAACTATTTTTTCAGAGGTTATTTTGAATCTCCATACTGGAATTGGTATTCTGGCACTAACTTGTACAGTGATGATGGGTCAGCAATGCAAATCTTTATTTTATTGTGGAGTGGCATGTAATAGATATATTTTATGGTTAACATCTCCCAGTGCTAACAATAGCTTATGTTTGCATAGTGTTTGAAAGTTTCCAAGGCTCTTTAAGGCACATGCTGTCTAGTTACATTCTCACCCTTGGGAGGCAGACATTGATGTCTTCATTTTTCAGGGGAGAGAGCTGAGGACCCCAGCTATGCAAGCTTGTAGGCAACTGAGATAGATTTAGTTTGAACTCAGGTTTTCTGTCTCTTAAGGCTGTTTGTTGTTCTCGCTACTTATGCCTTCCGGAAAAGATGGAACAAAGCACTTTGCACATGGCAATTTAAAACTCTGCAGAAATCAATATAATTAATGTTCTTGTTTTTGGTTGACTTACCTTGATTTTCTAAAAAAGTTTGGTCTTCTTTGAAGACAACTTCGTGGTGGGTTTATCCTACAGAATTGTAATGCTCAGGGTAAGAGGCACTTTTGAATTAAAGCCCTCCTGTGACCAATATGTTACTTGAGTAATCAACACATTATGTTAATGTAATAGTTTATAAATGAGGTGTCATTTAAAAAAATTAGTATTTGTAAACATTGATCAACTTCCTAGCTGAATTACTTTTTTTGCTAATAATCTTTAAGTAAGAACTTGGGCTGGGATGACATCATAACTTATATGCTTCTGTGCTAGTGTAGGTTGGCTTTTATACTTTTCCGGGCTTGTGTTTCGTGATGGGCATCAGTGGCTAACTTTTATTTTTATTTTCTCAGGATAACTGGCTCTCCTTCCTCCCACCCCCCCAAATATCGAATACTTTTGTTTCTCTACCAAAAGTAATGGGTGATGTTTACATGATGTTAAAACCGAATCAAAGAATCTAGCCTTTGGTATTCTCACTTCCCCACCCCCATAAACACAAGTGTCTGTGGAGTGAATGGACATTGCAGTTTCTTGCCGAGGAGGTTAATTGGAGTTGAAAGTAGCATTTCATGTTTTATATTATATTTGCTAGTAGGGGATGTGCTGACTCTTACTAAAAAATATCTTCAGAAATGTCTTACGCATTATAATTTAATCCAGCTCTCTGGTATTGCTCTGGATGGTTTTCAATCCAAGCCAAGTAACCATTAAATAAGATTACATAACCCTGTATTTTTAATTATCTGATATGATATATGGATTGGTGGCTGGTTCACTGCCAAGTTGTGTTTAGTAGTTGGTTACAAGAGGAGGTGCAGCAGAGGACTCAAGATTAAGGTGGTCTATTTGTGTCCAGGTTGGTAAAGTTTTTTGTTTGTATTTCAAAATAATCATTTTTCATATCATATCAATTTTTCTACTGTTAGGGCTCTTAGCATTACTGGGATCTATGTGAGAGGTCAACATGTATAAAAGGAGGATCATTGCTTTGCCCCTTGTGCATCTCTTTGTTCCACAAAGCTTGACGGCTTAAAGTTTCATTTTTGGGGACCCCTTTTCGGAAAATTTTTTCGATTTGCTTGAATGTTGCCAGACGTGTAAAGTAAGAGAGAAGAAGGAGAATGAAAATTGCAGAATTATATTTAGGTGTGGTGCCTTTCCTGCTATAGTGTGCCGTTCCCTGCTTCATCCAGAGAAGGATGTGGTTATTTAGTTTTTAATTGTTCTTCCTAGGGTTATCAGTTTTTGGTTTTTTTTGTGAGAAAGTGGATGCAGTGCCTCACATTTTTAGATAAACCATTTCTGAATTTCCTCTAGTGTATATGTGATCCAGTGATTGTGAGTTTGACATCTGGGCATTAGTAACGTGATCATTGAGACCCTCCTGTGCCACGTGTTTGTGCTGGTCCTGGAGGGGGAGAGGGAAAAAGACAGTCTCTGCTCTTGAGAAACTCGTGCGCTCATTTGCATTAGTTTGAGAGTGAGTTGTAAGTTTATAGATGCCCTCTTCTTTCCTGAGGAATGTCTTAGTAGTCCTTCCATTATCCTTTTGAAATATTTAGTGAGTGGGTGGTTTAGATTTAACTAAGTCAGCCTGTGAACATTTCCGAGGCACTTCTCTGTGACCCGTCACGCTGCACTCTAAATACTGGGAACAGCCCAGGAATGGAGAGCTCATTAGCCCAGCTGGTCAGTTGCAGAAACTGAGACTCCAACACCTGAAGTGACTTATCCAAGGTGACGACGTTCTTATAAAATATCCGAGTGAAGGTTCAAGCTTGTTCTTCACCTGGTCCATTGTTCTTTCACCGTCCTGCCCTGACCCTTAGAGGTGTGGAGGGTTCCGTTACTGGTCACACGGTGATGGTCAGTTAGTTAATGACAGGAGGAGAGTGAAACCTGGGCTCTGAGGTGCGGTTTGTCCTTTTCTCTCCAGACTGTGCTGGGATTGAAAGATAAGTCATATACTACCCATTTTTCATGCTTCATCCTTCAGATTTCTCTCTAAAGTGTCTCCTCTGACCACTTCCCTCCCCCCAGATGGGTTAGACTGGCCATTTTCTAGTCTCCCGTGCTTCACCCTCTGATGTGCTCCTCACCTCACTGTGTTATTTGGATCTTTGTCTTCCCAGGGACAGCATGAGCTTCTTGAGGGGCGAGGCCTGGTCCTCAGCGCCTCATGTGATTCTTGGTGCATCGCCCTTGCAAACTCCTATCTTCCTTTCAGTGTTCTGTTTTAATTACCATAAAGGTAGAAGAATTAGAAAGTATAGCTGGAGTTCAGCAGTCACTAAAGAGCTTTGCTCTAACAGCTTTGGAGTGCCTGAATTGGGGATGGGGGTGGAGTTTTTAACAGCTCTGCAAATGTAAGTGAAAGAAGGTTCTAGTGGAAGCATTGTTAAACACATGGAAGCGCACCTGGTGCTCCTTAAATGTGGCAGAGCAGTAGGGGTCCTTCTCTGGGAGGTGATGAGAAGATTTTATCAGATCTGCTTTGAATCAGCTGTTTATTTACTTTTATTTCTTGAGGAATTTTCACGCCAGGGCACTCAAATACAATTAGCTCCTCTTCCCTAAACTTCTAATGAGGTTTCTTAGGACCAATTAAAACCAGCAGTTGGAGGCCCTTGTCACGTGCCAAACAAGGCTTCTTACCTGGAGGAGTTAATCTGCGATCTCAGATCCCAGACAGACACCCAGAGCCAGAGGAGCAACTGAGATTGCAGATGGAACGCCAACAGACACTTGGATATCACAAGACCCTTTTGCTTGTCATCATTTCCACTGAGTGAAGATAGAAGCGTTTACATTTTTTTACCAAAAAAATAGAAGGAGAGTGTTCCTTAGCATTGGGTGTAATGATTATAGTAAAAGCTGCCAAATTGAGGACCTCTTCTGTGCCAGGTGCTTCCTATGTTTTATTTCTAATCCCCACAGGATCTTGCAAGGTCGGTGCTTTTGTCCCCTGCCTGCCTCCTTTGTTTTCTCAAGTGAGGCGTCTGGAGCTCACAAACAAAGTGCGCTGCCCCGTCACGGTGCGCGGCTTGTAAGTAGACAGACTGAGACTTTAAATCAAGTCTGCAGCGTTTTGATAGGATACTTTCAGAAAAGAGATACAAGGGCAGAACTCGACATTGTTGTCTGTTTTTAAACAGAAGTTTCATTAAGAAGCCAGTTAGGAATTTCCATTGGTGATGACAGATTTTTAAAAGAGTTTCCTGAAAATGTGTTTTACCAAAAAGGCAAGCTCACTTTTTTCCTATCCTCTCCGGCAAGACTTTTCTCTCTTCAGTAGACATTGAAGGGTAAGGATTTTTAATTATGTGTGTTTCACTGGTCAAGGAGAAAATAGGAAAATGTTCTGTATAGAACGTTCATAAGTCAAGTTCTTGATAAAGGTCTGTCTCTCTTGAAGGAACGTCTTAGAGGCACAGAGCTCTTCCTTTTGTATTTGAATACTCTGTTTATCACAGAAACAATTGGTTGACAGTAGGGTATCAGGGATTTATAGTCAGTTTATGGTATGTTTAGAAATTCTCTATCTTCTAAGAATAGGCTTAAAAAAGAAAAAAAGGAAGAGTGCCACAAACACATAAGAACACATTCCCACAGACAGCAGTGTTGGCTGTCTAAAGGGGGTATGTTTGAATAAACTTGCCTTGCTAGTAATAGTAGTTACTGTTTATCGAGAGCTTTTTCTGGGTTAGATGCTTTATATACATTGTTTCATTTAATTCTTCTAACAGTCTTAAAAGAGTAAATCATTTTACCTTATTTTACAGATGAGAAAACTGAGGGCAGGAAGGTCAAATAATTTGCCTAAGGTCAGACAGCTAGTAGGTGGTAAACCAGGATTCAGATCCTTATCTACCTACCTCCAGGACATCACACAGTTTACCTGTGAGTACCAGGTGGAGGTGGAAGCTTTCTCTGTGGTTGGATTTTCATGTTTGACTTCCATGGGAAATTCTCTTAAAATTAATTGTCTGGTATTGGACGGGTGATCTGTGAGCTGGGCAGACAGTGGCCTGACACAGTGGAGTAGGAACTCTGTGACCAGTGGTGGCGTGGGTGGATGGCATTTATGTGGGAAACAGTGTTACTTAACAAGGAAGAGCTGTACAGAAAGAGCCATGTGATTATGGGAGGCAACAGCTTTCTAGTCTGTACCCTGTACAGGTTACTTAATTTCTCAGAGCCTCAGTTTCCCAATCTGTAAAGTTGGGGACCTTATACGTCCTTTGTAGGGTGGTTGTGTTAGATGTAAGTACAGTTCTAACATGTAATAGGTGCTTAGTAAACATTACCTGCTCTTTTTTACAGAATAGTCTGAGACAGATGTGTGCGTATTGCCATCACTTTCCAGACATAAAATATATAATATATAAATCATCGTGTCATTTCTTAGGGTAATTTTATGTTATTAAAATGATTTTAGTTTTCCAATCCTGGAAATATTGAAGGAGAAACTCATTCTTTAGGAAGCTTCTTTTATTAATATCATGTACAAAATTAGCAGTGGCTCTGATTGATTTTTATTATGCTCTTCAAGGTGCAGCACCCGAACCTTAAATTAACAAATGAAGCTTCCATAAACAGTTTTATGACTGCGTATCTTAACACATGTCTGGACGCTCAGCAGCCTCTCTCCACAAGCAGAAACCCTCTTACTCTGAATTGTACATTTCCATAATTTTTCACCAATCAGCCCCTGCTGCTATTTTAAGGACTTTAAAAGGTGTTCCTGGCATATATTGCTGTTCTTCCTAGGTATGATAAAGAGCATGAGTATGTAAGAGCACCTTTCTGATCTCTCTTTTTGATATAAATCTTACACTTGGGGTCACTGTTGGTTCAAGCTCCCATGGAGAAATTATAATGGAGAGGAGACTCGGGTAGTTTTCTTTCTCGTCGTTTTTCCTCCTCCTCCATCTGCTTCAATATTTACGCCACTTGTGCTCTGCTCTTCCTCCACTAGATGGCGCTGCGCATAGCGCGGTTGCCCTGTTCCGTTCACACTGGTGGCTACTGACCTGCTCTAGTCTGGATCGGTCAACAAGCGTGCATTGCTTTTTATTTTCACATATTGATATGAATCTTTCATATTCCTGATATTTTAAGAGGCGGACTTTCTAGCCAGCATTTGCAGAAAATTATGATTTGTTTTTGTTTTGTAGCCACCATTTCTTGAGCGGCTAAGGTGTCACCGTGGCTAGGTTTCACACACGACTCCCCTTCACCCTGGTGACCACCTTGTGAAGCTGTGTTGTTGTTTGCGTTCTACACACGAAGAAATGGAGGTTAGAGAGCTCTACCTGGTTCAAGGTCATGCAGCCAGCTTACAGGATAGGGCCTACCATGCCCTAAAGAAAAAATATTCCAGAAGCGTTGACTTGAAAACTTTTTGAGGGAAGTGTTAGGATAGTCTGACTGATGGCTCCTGGCCATTGCAATCTGTTTACTTTGTTGAGGAAAATTATAGTCCTGACAGTTATTTGCTTTGGAGTATTTAAGTCAAATTCTTTGGTTTGTGTAAGAAAGCAAACAATAGGAACAAAAGCTTTGTCGCCGCTGTGGAAAGTCCTGCTTCCTCCTGCCGCCTGTTGTCTGCTGACCTGAGTGGGCTGAGGGGCTTGATCAGTACCAGGTATAAACTGGGGAAATTTTGGACAAAGTCATGATTCCATTTTTAGCAGAGCTGAATACTGGATCAAGAGTCCATAGGACCTCAGAAATTTATCCTGAGGTTTCTTTTTATTCATTTATTCAACCAATATTTGTTTAATATCTGCACTGTGAAATTGAACTGTGTGCTCTGGGCCGGTTACTTGACTTCTCTGAGCCTCTGTTCCCTCACCTGCACGTGGCAGTAATGCCTGCCACATAGGTTGTCATTAGGGTGAAATGACAATGATTTTACTATATAGGATATATTTTTTAATATATAGGATATATTTGTTCTAATATTTGTTCTCATATTCTAATATGAGATTATTACATTTATATGTTTCTCTTCCTCATATGTCATCTTTTATATCTGAATTTCCTACTTCAGCTCTTGGTGATCTACAGTGCAGTGGGTTATCTGCCAGTCTTTTTTTAGGGCTAGCTTTCTCCTACCACCTGTGCCTCCTCTGTCCCTTGTTTTCAGCTGGGGTGTGCTCAGCAAATATAAACAAAAGACTTAGAGAAATCCCTCTCATCTTTTGTTTGCCTACCACGTGCACACCACAGTTCACTAAATATGATGCTGAAATAAGATTCAGACTATTTGGTGAAAAGGGTAGTCAAGAACACAGTTTTAAGTCAGACAAACTTGAGTTCATATCTCAGTCTGACACTTCTTTGTGCTGTGACCTTGGATACAGGAACCCCTCCCTCTCAGCCCCGGTTTCCATGACCGCAGAATGGTGACAAAAGAATAGTGGAGCCCCTCCGGAGTGTTTGTGGGTGTAGATGAGATGTGTGTGAAGAGTTGTTTAGTGTCACACTGGTGTGTGGTAAGTACAGAGTAAGTAGTTGCGGCTGCCTTCATCATCGTCTTCGTCATCATCTTCATTCTGTATCAAGGAATTCGTAATCCAGTGGGGGAAATAAATACATAGAGGGAACGATTTTAAGAGTGTTTTAAGCTCTGTGATAGAAGAGTGCATAGAGGTTTTCGGGGCTCAGAGAATGACCCCTAGATTTTCTTAGGACCGGGATGGACTTTCTTAAGGAGATGCAGAAATCATTACAGGCAGGGGAAGGACTTGGGCAGGGGTATATAACTTTTGTGATTCCTCCAGATTATTAATTCCGGTCTCCCATATGCTTCCATAACATCTTTATGTTCCTGCTTGTCGTGCTGTATTGTGGTTATTTATCTGTCTTCTCCTTTCCCCTCTCTCTCATTTTTAAGACCTTTATTTCTTCTTCCTGGCATTAAACATTTTATTTGGGAACAATTTTAAACTTATAGAAGAGTTAAAAAGAATAGTGCTAGAACCTCTGTATACCCATTTGTCTGAATTCACCAATTGTTAACATTTTCCCTCATTTGCTTTGCCATCCTCTCTGCGTATGTATGTATTTTCATGACTCATCTGAGAGTACGGTGTGTGTATTATCTCCCCTTACCCCTAAATGCTTAAATACCTTGGTGGTGTATTTCCTGAGAATAAGGGCCTTCTCTTACATAACTGCAGCTGTAGAGAACAGTGGTCAAGATTCGGGAGATAATCACTGTTTTGGTGCTGTTATCTAGTCTGCAGTCCATATGCTAACCTTGCCAATTGTTCCAGTTTTGTCTTTTATAGGATCCCATTCAAGATCACACGTTGCCTTTAGTTGTCAAACCTCTTTGGTCCCTTTGTTCAGAGGAGCTCGTCTGTCTTCCTTTGCCTTTCATGACATGCACGGCATGCAAAGGCCAGTTTTTTGTAGAATGTCTCTCAATTTAGGTTGTCTAATGTTTCCTTAAACTTAGATTCACGTTACGCACGCTTGGCAGGAATTCACTGAGGTGAAGGCGTGTCATCCCCAGTACATCATGCCAGTAGGGCACACTGTCAGTGTCACGTGACTCCGTTCTTGATGAAGTCACCTTCGATCATTTGATGTGAAAGTGGCGCCAGTTATCTCCTCTGTAAAGTTACTATTTTCCTTTTGTAATTAAGTAGTACCCCTGTGGGGAGATACTTGGAGACTGTGTAAATATTCTGTTCCTCATTAAACTCTCCCTCACAAATTTTTGCATCCATTAATGTTTCTTACCTGAATTATTACTCTGTTGGTTGTAAAATGGTAATTTTCTAACTCAGTCATTCCATCTACATTTATTGGTTGACATTCTACTTTGAAAGAGAACATTTTCACATTTCTTTCCTTCCTTCTTCCTCCCTCCCTCCATCATCTATCTGTATAAATTCATGGATTCTTCTTTAATCAGTTGGTTATACACCTCTACTATCCTGTATAAGTCGACACTTAAATTGTCCCACATTTGGCCGTTGGGAGCCTTTTACCCTGGCTCCTGGGTCCTGTTGACAGGATCATTCCATACTTTTTTGAGTATGTTTTTTACTTTCTAATAGCATTTTGTTCCAGGCTCATCTTGTACTTGCTCTGCCCCAGCCCTGAAACCAGCCATTTCTTCCAAGGTGCCCTGTTTTTTCTCGTGTGGAAGGGTATTTAGATTCTGAGATCTGGGCTGCTGGTGTGTCGTTGCTTCTAGGCCCTTTCACCAGACAGTTAGGGAATGGTGTGTATCTGTAGGTGTATTGCCATTGTCTTTATGCCAAACTCTAAGTCTAGGGCCAGCAAACTTCTTCTGTTAAAGGCCAAATAGTAAATACTGTGTGGGCTATCTATTCTATTCAGTTCTGCTGTGGTAGCAGAAAAGCAGCCGTAGACAATATGTGAACGAATGAGTGTGGTTGTGTTCTGACCGCACTTTGTTACAGACAGAGGCAGGGTGCTGTGTTTGGCCACGGGTTGTAGTCTGCCTACCCTTCCCTGCTCTCAGCTGCTAGGGAGTAGGGACCAGGCCTTCTGTCTGTTTACCAATGCCATCCCCAATCAGGGCACAATCCCAGTTATTTGGATGAATGAATTAATGCTAATTGTTGGCTGTTTCTGTTGTGGACCGTTCGTTTCTCTTATATGGGTCTTGGATATTGATTTCTTGTGACCTGTTGATTTGTTGAGGTCCTTATTTGCAAGATGAGAGTCTTTCTAAACATAATATGTACACTTGCAAAGTCATACTGAGGAAAAATAATTTCATAAAACTCCTGGTGGTGTTTTCCTTGTCATGATAAAATAGTTGCCTTTTTCTTAATAAAGGCGTATCTCAAGGCAGAGCTGAAACATGCAGGCATTACCCCATGCACCCTGCTCTGGTCCAGCAGACCTCTCGTTCCATAGTCTCAGCTGAAAGGCAAAGCTCCAGCACCAATCAGTTGAGTGGAAAATCTCAAAATTATATTCCTTTTATTGTTTCAGAATAAGTTTGTTTCTTCACAATTTTCTTTATGTAATTCATTGCTTTAATTTATTCAAAAAAAGACTTCATTACAGTGGTGACAAATGGACTTTATCAGGGAATGAGCCCTTTCTCAGAGAAAAATGTGTCATTAGGAGAGACCACCTTTGGTGATGCACACTGCCTGCCGTCAAGGTAGCATTGGACGCTGAAAAGAAGTGGGCACGAGGGACATCACAGCAACGAGCAATAGCTTAGGCATAAAGATGCAAATTACATCAATTTAGACTATCTCTGATGACTCTAAAATAAATCAGACTTTCAATTATTGCTTACATGTTTTTTTAATTCCAAAAATTCAAAAGTCAATTGTAAACTTGTTGGTAAGCAGTTTTTCTGCTTGTCAGCAGGCCATCTGATGTTTTGTCAGAACAGTGTGAAGTTTCACTCAGTCCTTCCTCTAGAATCCAAAAAGTGTTTTTGAAGTTCTGTGTCACAGAACAATTCCTGCCTCTCTCTCACTCAGAGACACATGTGGAGAAAGGAATTTCTCTACTTTTTGACGCATTGCCCATCATTTAGTATTCATACTGTCAATTTAGAGCAAATCAGGAACCATAGTTCCCTGCCCTATATTTGTGTGGTCAGCAATGACTTAGAGGGACAAGGGGACAGGAAAAATCTCATGTAAATTAAAGGTCAATTGATCGTATTCTATATTGTACTTTCTTCTAGTCTCCTTTTTTTCCTGTCAGGATTTTGCTCCTTAAATGGGTCAGTAGGTGTGCTACCTTTGGTAACAAGCTCTGTGAGCTGCAGTTTCTGTATCTATAAAATGATGGTGAGAGCATCTCTGGAAAGTGTCTAGCAGATTGCGGGTGCTCAAGTTAGCTATCTCTTCCTCCAGAGTTCTTCAGGCTGGGAGAAGACTTTTCTTTGTTCCCTTCTTCCTGGAACCCGGCAGAGAATACTAGGCACGGAGTCGATATTCCTCCGTCCTTCTTGAAGCATTTATTAGAAGGCTGTATGTGAATTCTCCCTCCCGGTCTTTGTCAGAGCACCATATTACTCCAATAAAGGATGCATAGCAGAAGGTAGTTTTTTAGGCTTGGGAAGTCAGCGTTATGGCGCAGGAATAGCAAAATCTAATCAGACTTCAGGCTTTTAGACCCTTTCAGGAAATCATTGTCTCGATTTCTCAGGGAAAACCTTTGGGAGATGACTGTAGGGTGTGTGTTTCTGCACGGTCTTCCCCACTAGACTGGAGGGTGTTCAGTTCTTATTCAGTAAGGGTCACATTCTTAGGCTGGGCCAAGTGCTGGGACACAGAGCTGGGTAATACTTTATTCCTGCTTAAAGAGTTTTCAGCTCAGTGGGGAAGCAGCCAAATTAAAAGACATTTATATTGCAGGGTGGAAAGTGCTGTAATGAAGACAAGCATATAGGGTACAACGGTACCACATAGGAGCACTACGTTATCTCCGTTGGGGGAGGCAAGGGGGACCTCTGTGTGACTCCTGATGTAGTAGGAGAGACATCCTGGGCTGCAGAGTGTGACGTAACTGTGACATGAGTCAGTTCACTTCTCCGAGTCTGTTTCCTCAGTACTGAGCCATGGACGTCTCTGCACAGTGTGAGGCTCTCTGCCTGGCGTGGAGTGTGAGACGAATGAGTCCCTGACTCCCCGTGTGTTCATTCCCAGCACCCAGCACAGTCCCTCCTCTTTGCATCTGTCGCAGTATTTATCACATTCTAGGTTGTAATGATTTGTTGGGAGTTATTTCTCCCATGAGAGTCCAAGTTCCTTGCGGACAGGACATCTGACGTACTGTCTTTGCTTCCTTCTCCAGTGCTCAGCACAGTGCTGGGGATAGTGGGTCCTCCGCAGTGTTTGTAGGATGAATAGTCAGTGGGTCTCAGTTTCTTCTTCTATGGATTAAGGCAATGAATTCATCATCTTAGGATGCTTTGGTGAAGGAAGATTGAAAAAGTGTGTTCTGCTTTTGCTTGAGTTTCCGGCTACTGATTTTGAGGAGAGATCTGACAGTTTTTAGGAAGTGTGCCAAGCGCAGGCACCCTGGCAGTGTGGGCACGAGCGGTGGGTCTGGGACTCAGACCTGTGGGAAGTCCCCCTCTGCCGTTTAAGGATTTCTGGATCTGGGCACACACCTTCACCTGTCAAAACTCCAGTGCTTTAGTTTGTTAAGACAGGCACGGTACTGCCTGCCTCCCAGTCTTACTGTGAGGATTCAGTGACATACATCGAGACTGTATGTAACTAGATAACAGGCTTCTGAGACCTGGGCCTTTTATTCCTGCTGGATCCCTAGGGCCCAGAATAGTGCCTGACCTGCATAGGCACTGAGTATTTGTTGAATGAATGATGCATGTGAAAGCACCTTCTATCAGTTTGTCTGGAGGATAAGATGAAAGCAGGAATGTGCTGAGAAATGGGGCCAGAGGGTAGGCAGGGACGAGAACACGCAGGGCCTATGAACAGCTAAGGAGTGTAAATGGAGTTTAAGGTTCTGGAGCACAACTAAAAGATGCCATGCAGGAGAATGATACGGTCAGCTGTGTATTTTAGAAAGATTGTTTGAGATGCTGAACAACACAGGTTGAAAAGTTTTTGAATTATGTGAGTTCAGAGTTATATGTGGTATTTCTGGATGTCTGCTGAAGCGGTGGTTGAGGATGAGCTCCCCCAGGGAGAATGTGCAGAATCAAAAGAGAAAAGGGCAAAGGAAGGAATCCTTGCGTCCGTATCAAATTGAAGGCTTGGGAAAAGGAAAACCCTCATTTGTTTCCTTTCCTTACTTAAGGTGACTAACTTTGTAAAGGGTGTGGGATTCTGTCGTTGTAAATTACACTTAAAATGTTTATCGTGAAGCTTTTTTTTTGTTTTGGTGATGCGTTTCTTTTCAGCAGAATATCTTAAAATATGTCCCTGCCAGTGCTGCTTAAGCGTAAGAGGGTCTCTGCAGGCTTCTTGAACCCTAAGGTGATAAGAATTTGGAGGCGAGCCCTTTGGTATGAAGAGCTCAGGAAATGTGGTGGGACAGTCGGTTTATCACAGGCTTGTCTGTCCGCAAAGCTCTTGATAACTTCTCTTCATCAGTGACCACAAGTCTTCCACATTGACCAAGGTGGTTCACACTTTCCCAGTAGACTTTAAATTTAAATGATGTGCTTTGTGGCTTTCAATTCTCACCAGCAAATACAAGTTGAAATTGCTGCTTTCTTTGGGAATGTTTTTGGTTAATGTTGTTACAGTGGTCTGGATTCCATCCTGAACGTGAATCCTGCTGCCCCACAAAGGCCCACGCCACGTCTCAGAGGTTCCCCAGGGGTGCACGCAGAGTACGGAGCCAGCGTTCCAGGCAGATGGACACTTGTTAGTATTAAGGATCTTTGGCCACAGACCTTTGACTCATGAACTGCAACAGATTGTTTTTTCCCCACCTCCTTTCATTTCGGACTTAAGGTGGGAGCGGATTCAGTTGTCTGCTTCAGGCTGCCTGTACTTAGGCTGTACTGTCGCTCTTGTTTGGGCTCTTGAATGGATGGCAGGAGCCTCATCCAAAATGGATAGAGCTGTGGGGCTTTTTCTTTCTTTCTTTTTTTATTGAAGTAACATTGGTTTATAACATTATATAAATTTCAGGTATACATCATTATATTTTGATTTCTGTGTAGACTATGTCATGTTCACTGCCCAAAGACTAATTACCATCCATCACCACATACATGTGCCCTGTCACACTGTTCTCCCTCCTCTCTCCCCCTCTGCCTCTGGTAACCACCAGTCTAATCTGTGTATCTATGTGTTTGTTTGTTGTCGTTTTTATCTTCTACTTATGTGTGAAATCATATGGTATTTGGCTTTCTCCATCTGACTTATTTCACTTAGCATAATACACTCAAGGTCCATCCATGTTGTCACAGATGGCAAGATTTCATCTTTTTTGTGGCTGAGTAGTATTCCATTGTGTATGTATACCACATCTTCTTTATCCATTCATCCATTGATGGGCCCTTAGGTTGTTTCCAAGTCTTGGCTATTGTGAATAATGCTGCAGTGAACATAGGGGTGCAAATATCTTTCCATATTCATGTTTTTGTGTTCTTTGGATAAATACCCAGCAGTGGAATAGCTGGATCATATGGTAGCTCTATTCTCAATTTTTTGAGGAATCTCCTTACTGTTTTCCATAGTGGCTGCACCAGTTTGCACTCTCCCCAGCAGTGTATGAGAATTCCCTTCTCTCCACATCCTCTCCAACACTTGTTTCCTGTCTTGTTAATTATAGCCATTCTGATGGGCGTGAGGTGATATCTTATTGTAGTTTTGATTTGCATTTCCCTAATAATGAGTGATGTTGAACATCTTTTCATGTGCCTGTTGTCCATCTGTATATCTTCTTTGGAAAAATGTTCAGATCCTTTGCCCATTTTTTAATTGGGTTGTTTGGTTTTTTGTTGAGTCACGTGAGTTCTTTATATATTTTGAATATTAACCCCTTATGAGATTTATGGTTTGCAAATATCTTCTCCCAATTGTTAGGTTGTTAGGTTATGGGGCTTTCTTATTGCAACAGCCACATTGTAAAAGTGGGCCAAAAAAGGAGAGTTCCAGGAGAAAAGCCCAGAAAAGGTCCTCTTTTCAGAGGATAGCTATTTAGCTTCTTGCCTACTCCCACTGGAGGCGCCATGTTTAGTACAGTTGTGCATCACTTAACGACAGGGATGTGTTCTGAGGAATGAGTCGTTAGGTGATTTTATTGTTGTCTGAGCATTGTAGAGTGTACTTGCACAAACCTAGATGGCACAGTCTACCACACACCTAGGCTATATGGTACTAATCTACGGGACCACCATCGTATGTGCTGCCCGTTGTTGAGCGAAATTCTGTTACGCAGCACGACTGTACTCTGTCCCCACGTGGTATCCCAGAGGAGTCCATTACAGCCTCAGTTCTTTCTCACTGGTGATGATGTTACGGTTTTTTGGAGGGGACAGCAGGGGTGCTTCATGTCCTCCAGAGGTTTGGGTATGTCGCTGACATTTTGTTTTCCAGTTCCTTTGCCTACAGACCGCACGAGGGGTTCATGAAGTGCCAGTTCATAGTTCACAGCCTCATGGTTCATTTCGTTCCATTTTAAAGTTGTCAATTCCTACTTGAGTAACCTTTGAAAATCCCTCTTCCAGCATAATTTTGTCTTCTGTTTGAAAAATATCAATAATAAACTTTTCTATGTACCTTGATTTGAGTTCCTTATTTGGAGAGAATATTGGTCTCCGCTGTTATCACATGTACGTTAAGGAAACAGTATTTCTTCTGCTTAAACAAAATCACAATCTTCAGGATAGGTTTCAAACCGTAGACTCTGCCTTGGAACTTAACATCCAGCGTGCTTGCAGCTGGCCAGTTGCCCAAGGGAGATGTGCACTGTGTTCTGCTTAGCGTTTAGTAATAAGGACTCATTTGGGTTGGCTGCTCCTTGTAACGTTAGGTACGTCTGTGCTATGTGTTATATCTTAATTACTTATTTAACGCTGTTGGTCCCAAATGCTAATGAGTCAGTTTATATTGTTTAATATCTTGTAAGTTCTTTGTGGCAAGGGCCAGCAGTCAAGCATTAAGATCACTCATTCAATATAGTTCAGTAAGAAGTGATTTTCTTAACAGATTTCATTTTAAGATTAGGTGCATCTACCTGTGTAGAGAAAACAAAAACAATTTCCTTTTTCCTTTTCAGATTCAGATGTTCTTTGAGACTTACTGACAATAAAACTGAAAAACTGGAAGGGAGAGTGTGTTAGTTTTCTCTGGCAGCTGTAGCCAATTGCCACACATTTGGTGGCTTTATTATCTTACAGTCTGGAGGTCAGAAGTCTGAACTGGTTCTCACTGGGTGTGCTAAAGTCAAGGTGTTGGCACTGCTTTGTTCCTTTCTGGAGACTCTGGGGAGAATCTGTTCCTTAACTTTTCCAGCTTCTAGAGGCTACCCACGTTCCTGGGCTCGTGGCCCCATTTTTCCTTCTTCAAAGCCAACAACATTAGGCTAAATCGTTTTCATGCTGTCGTCTCTGTGTTTCTCTCTCTTTTGTTTTTCTCATCCATTTGTAAGGTTCTTTGTAATTACGTTGGGTTCACCTGGATCCAGGATAATCTCCCCATTTTACGGTTAGCTGATTAGCAACCTTAGTTCTATCTGCAACCTTTAATTCTTCTTTGCCATACAACTTAACATTCTCAGGTTCTGGAGATTAGGTTATGGTCATCTCTGGGGGAGCCATTATTCTGCCTACCACAGAGGGATTGGGGGAGGCAGCAGAAACTGATGTTCATCCAGTACCTGGTATATCTTCAGCCTGGATTTAGGGATTTTCATGTATTAGGATATTATCTCAAATTATACCTCAGAGATATTAAATAACTTATTGGTGTCATGTAATTATTAATAATAATGACCTGTTTGTTAAGTTCTTGCTAAGTGTCAGACACTGTGCCAAGAGATTTACAGCCCATATTTTTCTCAATTCTCAGTACAGCCCTCTGAGGTGAATGACATAAATTCCATTTTACAGATGAGAAAACATGCTTTTATGGAAGCTGTGGCTGGCTCAGTGTCACTTGGCCAGCTTGTAACTGAATGCTTTGGACTATGTCAGTGAGTCCCAAGTCCACACTCTTTCTGTTAAATTACAGTGGATTAAGATACAAGGGGCTTAAGGAGCTGATTTTTCTTGCACCCCACATCATATTGAAGTCTTTGTCTGGATAACATTCAGAATACCTGACAGGGTATTATCAAAGATTTGTCAAAGATTATTTGGTATCACATGTCAGAATGACCAGTTAATTGACTGCTTTGACAACTTCTCCTTCCTTCCCTCTACCCTCCTGCTTTTTATCCATTTGTAGACCGTAACAACCATAGTATTTATTGAGCTTCTCCTTAGTTACTGTCCCCCTGTCTGTTTAATCTTTGCAGCAGCCTTCTACAGATAGATATTAACACCCCCATTTTATAAGTAATGAGACTGAGCCTGAGAAGGGTTAAACTTTAGGCTTTATTAATATACGGCATGGCAAGATTAAAACCAAGCTCTGTTTTGACTCAAAACCTGTGTTCTTTTTTGCTGTGCTATAAAAGGTGTATCTTATTTGTAGATTTTTGCTTCAGTCCTACATATTCAACATGATCACTTGAAATAATTCCATTAAATATGAGGAAAATAGAGAGAAAAGAAACTGAAAATGCCTGATGTAGTAATTAAACAGATAAAGAATGCCCAAAGAGTGCAAGTTTATATATTCAAAAGTAGGGCTAAAAAGTGCTTGGCTTATATTGACACTGAGGAGCTCAGTGACATGGAACAAACTAGGGCTTGATTCAGCAGTGTGTTTCAAATCTGATGCAGCAATTCATTTCAATTAATGTTTGTGGTAGGCTGAACAATGGCCCCCAAATATGTCTATATCCTAATCCCAAGAACTTGTGAATGCTACTTGATATGGCAAAAGGGACTTTGCAGATATGATTAAGTTAAAGATCTTGAGATAGAGTGTCCTGGATCATCTGAGTCAGAGTCAGACAGAAGGCAATGTGATAACAGAAGCAGAGATTGGAGTGATGTGGCCACAAGCCATGGAATGCTGACGGCCTCTAGAAGATGGGAAGGACAAGGAAAAGGGTTCTCCCTTGGCATGTTTAGAGGAAATGCTGCCTTATGTGCCCATTTTAGACTTCTGACCTCCAGAACTAGAAGGTAATACATTTATGTTGTTGTTTTAATCCACTAAGTTGTGGTAATTTGTTACAGTGGCAACAGAAAACTAATACAATGTCCTTAAATAATTATGAACTGCTTAACAATAATAGTTGGAGACTTGAGTATCCCATTTTAAGTATTGGATACAACAACTAGGTAGAAGATCAGTAAGGAAATAGAAGACCTGAACACCACTATCAGCTGACTAGACTTAGCAGACATCTATTGAACATGCTCCCCTAACAATAGCAGGAACTACATTTTTCTCAAGTGCACATGGAACGTTTTCCAGGATAGACCATATGCTAGTCCATAAAACAAGCCTCGGATGAATTTTAAAGGATTGAAATCATGTAAAGGATATTCTCCAACCACAGTGAAATGAGATTAGAAATAAGTAACAGAAAGAAATTTGAGGAATTCACAAATATGTGGAAATTAACAGACTCCTTATAACCAATGAGCCAAATAAGAAATCACAAGGGAAATTAGAAAATATTTTGAGATGAATGAAAATGAAGACACCTCATATTAAAACTTATGGGATGCAGCTAAAGCAGTATTTAAAAGCAAACTTATAGCTATAAATACCTGTATTAAAAATGAAGATAAATCTCAAATCAGTTACCTAACCTTCTATCTCAACATAGTGGGAGAATAAGAGCAAATTAAATCTAAAACAAGCAGAATGAAGGAAATAATACAGTTTATAATGGGAATTAATGAAAAAGAGAGAAAAGAAAAACAATAGAGAAAAATCAACAAACCAAAAATTCTTTGAAAAGATCAACAAAATTGACAAAACTTTATCTACATTGACTAAAAGGAAAGAGAAAACTCCACTAAAATCAGGAATGAAAAAGGTACGTGACTATTGACTTTGCAGAAATGGAAAGGATTATAAGGGAATATTGTGAACAACTGTAGACCGTAAATTAGATGATTTAGTTAAAATGGACAGATTCCTTGAAAGACACAAACTACCAAAACTGACTCAAGAAGAAACAGAAAATTGGAATAGAATTGTAGAGAGATTAAATTGGTAAAAGCTGCTCACTAAGAAAAGCCCAGGTCCAGATGACTTCACTGGTGAATCCTACTAAACATTTAAAAAATAATTAATACTAATTCTTGACAAACTTTTCCAAAAATTAGAAGAGGAAGGAATACTTTTCAACTTATTGTGAGAAACTGGTATTACCCTTATTCCAAAATCGGACAAAGGCATCACAAGAAAACTACAGACCAGTATCTCTTATGAATATTGACACAAAATCCTCAACAAAATACTAGCAAACCAAATCCAGCAACATATAAAAAGGATTATACACCATGATAACGTAGGATTTATCCCTGCAGTGCGAGGTTGGTTTAGCATCTGAAGATCAGTTAATACACTATATCAGTAGAATAAAGGACAAAAACCACGTAATCATCTCAGTAGACACAGAAAAAGCAATTGGAAAATTCTAACATCCTTTCATGATAAAAACCACTCAACAAACTAGGAATAGAGGGAACTTCCAAAACCTGATAAAGTGCAGTGTATGAAAAACCCACGTGTAACACCATGCTTCCATGTGGAAGACTTTTCCCCTAAGGTCAGGAGCAAGCAAAGATGTCTGCTTTCACCCCTTCTTTTCACCGTTGTCCTGGAGGTTCTGGCCAGCGGATTTGGGCAAGAAAATGAATTACAGTGCCTCCAGATTGGGAAGGAAGAAGTACAATTAACTCTCTTCATAGATGACATGATCTTATATATAGGAAATCACAAGCAATCCACTAAAAATCTATTAAAACCAGTAAACAAGTCCAGGACATTTCTCTCTCCCTTCCCTTTTGTATTTAAATTTAAAATCGAATATTTCTTTTGATAACAAATGTAACACATATTCACTGGACTATAAATTTCCTGAGGCCAGGGTTCGTGTCTGTTTGGTAGACCGCTGTATAACTAGCACCTGCACACGTGCCTGGAACATAGAAAGTGCTCTTTACATACTTGATAAATGAATGCTTAGTATGGAAAAAATAGTCAGTCTAAAAAATTATAAACAATTGTGCTCTCCACAAAGCAGCCAATTGGAGATAGTCGTTAATATTTTAGACAGTTTCTTTCTCCATATAAACTTTTACATTTTGGTTTTTTAGTTTAATATTCTGTGATAATCATTTTCTTAGGTCATCAGAAAGTATGGAATACTGTTTTTCATGGCTGTGTAGTAGTCTATGTTATGTATGTCATCATGTACTTAGCTGGTTCCTCACTAATGAGCATTTCCAGCTGTTGGGATTAGTGATAATCCTTATTCGTCTGTTCTGTGACCATACGCTCTGTCCATTCCTGCCCTGACCTAGATGACTGTAGTAGACTGAATTTGTTTTCTTACCACTGGTATTGTTCTCCTCTCTTTCAAGATTTTCATTTTAAAAGGAAGCAATATAAAATGCAAATCTTTTTAAGCATGCAAATCCAGTCAAGTCATTCCGTGTTTAAAACTTTTCACTGTTACATCGTATCCTCAAGATAAGATCTTAATTTCTCGGGATGGGATTCACTGCTCTGCATACCTGTTCAGTCTCATCTCTCTCACTCCCCTCTTTGATCCTGAGGTTACAACCATGCTGGATTTCTTGTCTGATTCATGAAAGCCACTTGCTCTTTTCTATAAGGTCTTCTCCGTGCTGTTCTTTGGGGTTTTTGTTTGTTTGTTTGAAACACAAATGCCTTTCTTCCTCCTCTGTGCTTTACTTGCTTATATTCTTAGGGATTCGGCTCAGATATCACTACCTAGAGGAAACCAGTTTGCCACCCACTCTCAGTTCTGGATTGGGTGCCCTCTTCTGTCCTTTTCTCGTCTCTTAGTGCACTCTGCATCCCTGTCACGGCCTTTATCACCCTGGATCATAATCTCCTTCTCACTTATGTGTCCCCTTCACAGGGCGGTGTATCCACTGAGCCTGGAACACAGTAGGTATTCAGTAGATGTTTCTTCAGGGAGTGAACCTCTGTGCACATAAGCCTGCTCTGGCCATTCAGGTAGTTTCTTTAGGGCAGTCTCCCAGAAGTTGAGTAACAGGTCAGAGTTCATCAACATTGATAACCCACATTATCAATTGGTTTATAGATGGGTTGTACCAATTAAACTCTCTGCCAGTAGTGTATGTGAATATACTCAGATGGGGCCTTGTCAATCATATTTTGAGGTCAGATCTGTTAGGATAACGTGTGTTGCCTCTGTGTAGGCCATGATTGTTTGGGGAGATACTCAGTAGAAAGCGTTTCTCTGGTGGGCTCTCAGCCTGTCCCCTTCTGTGAGTCCTTGGTGATGGGAGCATGATGTACTAGACGAGAAAACCGGGTGTTTGCTTTTCTGTTTCCCATTCTGCCCTGTGGTTGCCCTTCAGATATGATTTGTTGTTCCTTGATATCGTAGATGGGCAGAGAGCTTTCTTTGACACTCAGCACAACGATCAAAACAGTAATAGGCACACTGTTAGAATTAATGCTTTTTCAGAATATGGAGAAGCTCTTGGAGGAGCACTTTTGTCTGGTCTCGTTATGGTTTTGCAAAGTTAAAGGAAAAGGACTTATACTGTCATTGAGTATTAATGTATAAGTTTGGAGTTGCTGGTTGGGCTGATAACTTAGAGTGGCTAAAGTTGTCCAAGCAGGGAGAAAAATAGTTATCAATGATATACATAGTATTTGGATTTGCATCTGATAAAACCTGCAATGGAATTATAAAGCATTTCACAGTGCTACCCTGGGAAATAGGAAATGGTTAGATTTGTAAGGCTTAGTACCAGAGAAGAGGGAAGGTAGAACTGAGTTCTTGGTTCCCAGATCCATTTCTGGAAGGTAATTCTCTATCAATTATATGCCCAATTGTCCTTATACCTCCACAGTCCCAAATGTACCTGTGGGCCATCTTTTTTCCCCATCTCTATTTCTTTTTCTGAGTTTTTGGGTGTGTGTGTGTGTGTGTGTGTGTGTGTGTGTGTGTGTTGGGATGGGTGGGAAGTGGCGTTCGAGCCTGGGACAAGCTTTCTATTTGAGATTCTGATTTCATTGTTTGGACAGGTGGTGTGACAGAGTGTGTATCAAATGGGCTCTGGGCCGATGTTAGCTATGAGGACGTGAGCAAGGTGACTCACGTCTGCAGCACTTTCCTCACCTGGGAAGAGGTAGAGCACTACCTGGCTAGTGGAGATGTTGGGAGTGTGTGTGAAGGTTGGGTGGTAAATATTTGTGAAGAGTCTGACTGGTGCCTGGCATGTAGTGGGTACCCAGCCAGTATTTATTCCTTTCTTTTTCATAGGGCTCTTCCCATCAGAACATCTAGAAAAGAATTCTGTGTATTACATGATGGGTGTTGGTTTATTACCGTTCTCGTGCTTCGTCCTGGGGGTGAGATCCTTTTTTCTTCTCCTGTAGTGTTTCTAGACATCAAGTCTCTTTTCCTTCCTCACTTCATCTCTCTCCCTCTCTCTCTCTGCTCCCCTCCCATTAAAAAGAAAGGTCAAAACTGATGGGTGTTTTCTATTCAAATGTCGTATTTACTAATGAAATCCTCTTTGCACCTGGCTCATGTTTGAAAGTTGCTGATTATATTTTATGGACTCTTTTCTTTCATGTTCAACATGTGGCACAGTGGTCAGACCTGTCTGAAAACATCTTCTCTAACCAGTAATTATTATAGTTGTATTGTTGTACAGCACCAAATCCAAAACATGATGGATTGTGGCAAGTAAACACATTCAGCAGCCATTAGTGCATTTGTTGTGGTTTGCAGCTGCCCACACTGGCTTGTCATTGCTGTCAGACTGCGGTGTAGTGAAACATTGTCATGGCGGCTGTGGGAGAAAGTGGAGGGCATTTTCTGCACTTTAGAATCTCTGAAGCTAATTAGTCTTTGAGACTAAATAGTATAAAGTACGTGAATCATATTCATACTCTGAATTTACGTGATTTTGTACTTTTCCTTTATAAACGCAGCATGCTATGAAGGCATCGTGTTGAGGTGCCTGGATTTCTGCTCGCCTGCTGTCTCTTGCAGAGCTGAGCTTACTCTTGCACATCCCGAGACCTGGGAGTGTTGAATCCAGTTGTGACCTGCTCATTCTCACCCCCTGTCCAGGGCTGTTAGGACTCTCAGTTTCTGGGCCAGTACAGGACATTTTTAGATATATTGTGGAGCACAAATGTACAGTTCCAATTTGTTTTGATGTAAGATGACTTTGAATGTCCAGTATTTTGGAAGATATTATTGGATAGTGATTAAGGATGAGGCCTCTGGAGTCAGAGTGCTTGGATTTCATCTATCTTGTCACTCCTACTTGCTAGTTGTATGCCCTAGGACAAGTAATTTAACCCCTCACTACCTAAATTTCCTCAGTTGAGGTAAAATGTGGAATAAGTAAAAATACTACCTTAAGGGGTTGTTGTGAAGATGAAATATGCTAACATATGTAAAGCATTTATTACCTGGTAGGTAGTAACATTCAATTAATGTTAGCTGCTGTTATTATGATTATTGTTTTACAATTTGTATTTGTCAAGTGCTATGCTGCCTGCTGGGGAGGTGAAGATGTGCTGACTGCTGGGGAGGTGAAGATGAAAAAGAAATAGTCCCTAACTTAAGAAACTACAGTCTTTAGAGCGTGTGCAGTGGAAGTGTATACAGTGTGATAAATCCTGGGCGCAAAAAATAACCTCTTCCCATCTCAACTATCCTCCTTACTCAGTTGAGTCTTCTTCCTTGTACTCCTCTATCGCCGGCATATGATCCATTTATCCTGTCTCTCACTCTAGAATGTAAACTCTGTGTAAACAGCACACTGTCTGATCATTGCTGTATCCCCAGCGCCTATGACAGTGACTGACACATAGTAGGTAGTCAATAAAAGATGTTGGATGAATGAATGCTGAAAGAGCTGTGGGACCACTGATGAGAAAACCATGAATTAGCCTGGATGGGACAAGGAAAACTAGAGATGGTACTTTTTACGTTGGACCTTGAAGGATGAGTCCAAGTTTGCCAGCTGTCTACAAGGTGGAGGAGGGCATTTCAGGCGGGAGAGCAGAGGTTTACAGGTATGGAAGTCTATGGTGTGAGTGAGAGGGATGGCTCACACCTCTTGTCGCGTCAGATGATCTGATGGCTACTTCTCAGGGAGATTATAGGAATTAATTTTCTGTTTGGTTACTTACTTGTCAATACCATATTCTCATGTAAACTCTTGCATTGCTTATTGCAGATTTTTTTGTGTAAGATTTCATGTCGTAGCTTCATCTTATTTGGGTGAAGTTAATTCGTAGAATATCAGCTATTCCTCAGTGATACAATCAAGCACAAACAGGACTAAATAATGATGGTAAAGATAATGGTGATGATGATGGCATTTGCAAATCACTTTATAGTGCTTTTACCAAAGATTTTCACTAGTCACTTCACCTGAGACTCTTAATAGCACTATGAGGTATGCAGGGTTGATTAGCATCTCCAGTTTCTATACTTTTTTTTCATTTGCCTAGGCCCTCAAAATATGGTTTACAGGGGGCCGGCTGCATGGTGTAGTGGTTAAGTTCGGCACGCTCTGCTTCGGCGGCCTGGGTTTGTGGGTTCAGATCCCAGGTGCAGACCTACACCACTCCTCAGCCATGCTGTAGCAGTGACCCACATATAAAATAGAGGAAGATTGGCATGGATGTTAGCTCAGGGCAAATCTTCCTCAAGCAAAAAAGGAGGAAGATTGGTAACAGATGTTAGCTCAGGGCGAATCTTCCTTAGCAAAAAAAGAAGATATGGTTTACAAAGATACATCAGGCAAGGATCCTTTTATTACTACCAAAGGCTCCTGAGTCCGGTCTGGTGTCTTTGTTGCTGACCTGTGCTAAGCAGTAAAGCAGTCCTGGATCTGGGCACAGAGAGCACAGAGCATTGTGCCTGAGAAAGCTGGTTCCTCCACTCCATTTTGGTTCCCATTTAGCTTTCCAAAGGTGGCGAGACTCACAGTCAGGAGGCCCTCCTGGGCTCTTCATCAGCATGTCAACCTCATGGTTTGAGAAGCAGAGCAAACGAAGGGTCAGTGATACTGTGGTTGATGTGCTCAAGTCCCTCCCCCGTACCATTTATAGTCCTTTATTTTTCTCTCTAAACCATCATCACTTCCACAGATTGTAAGCTCTGTGAGGACAGGGTCTTTGCATATTCACCACTGATACCACAGTCAAAACAGTGCTTGGCACGTAGAAAATGCTCAGTGAACATTTTGGATGGGTGCATATTAAATGGTGATGGCCTCATTTTGTCTACAAGAAGTCCACTTGGCCCTCGGCTCTCACCTGAGCTCCTGCTTGTGGGTGAAGGCTGGGGAAGTGTAGACTCCTCCCAGAAGTTAGAGGCTTGCTGATAGCCAGGGCGGGTATTGTCCCCATTTTCTGAGTGAGAAGACCAAGGCTCAGAGAGGTTAAGTAACTTGCCTAGGATTATGTGGCAGAAACACATTCAAACCCAGTTCTCTCCAGTGCAGTTGAATGACTGTCTCAGCTCCATTAGAGAGGGGTATTAATAGCTGTTTGTATGTAATCTGCGCGTAGATATGTCTTGTGTTTCGTCTCCCAGGTGTTTTCAGTGTATGATCACAATTTGAATAATAACAATGATGTTTACCTATTACAGCAAAACCCATTCTTATATGGTGTATATTCATTATAAACTGGCATGCTTCATTGTGACAGAAATTGATTTGCAGAAATACTGTTATCAGATCTGATCAAATATGAATCATACTGCGCACAAATACTCATTTGCAAAAGCATATCTGATGAAAGAAAAGCAAGTTGATTCTTGTCTTTTATTTTCTCTTTTTCCAGAAGAGGACAGTTTGAGCTAATCTGTTTAGACAAAATGATTTTTCTCTTCTCTCTGATATTTTGACCTTGAACCTTTAGATGTATGTAAAACAAATTTTCTTCCTATATTCTTTCCTTTATGTTTCTCTTTGATTTTTCTCAACATTTTAAATCATTTAAATATTTTACATGCAGTGTCTGAGTATATTTCTCATTTGACATCATTTGCCAGTGGTGGTTAATATATTTTACAGTAACATTTAAGGTCCAGGAGGGTGTCCAAGGGGTCCTCCTTCTGCTCATTGTTGATTTCCTAGCACATAGTGGGCTTCAAATGTTTGTGGAATAA
The DNA here is from genome assembly GCA_031878705.1 of Tapirus indicus. Taxonomy (NCBI): domain Eukaryota; kingdom Metazoa; phylum Chordata; class Mammalia; order Perissodactyla; family Tapiridae; genus Tapirus; species Tapirus indicus. Next base: position 8,177,606 of record CM062935.1, on the reverse strand, counting down.
ATGGATTTATTAAATACCTATTATATGAGACACTATGCCAGGGCTGGATAGAGGGGTGGGGGGAATGGAGATGATACTCTGCTCTCAAGATGTACACAGGCTTGAAAAAGACATGATGAAAATAAAGTGTTATCTGTTGTGATACTGTTGTGATGAAAGTGTGGCCCAAGAGCTGGAAGAGCTCTTAAAGGGGAGTCTTCACAGGAATTGTACATTTGAGATTGAATTTAGCAGAGGGAGAAGGAATAATAGTACACAGACAGTCATGGAACCTTGATAGACCATGGTAGATTCTGGAATGGTGAGGAATTCTGGGTGGATGGTTCCTGCAAGGAAGGGAGAGAGAACAAGGGAGAAGAGTCAACCTGCCTTAATTCAATGTATCTGTTATTGATGTACTATGGACATTGCCCTAGAAGTAATTAGAGGACTCTTTATAACTCTTATTTTAATGTGGGGCTTCAAGATTGTTTTAACATCATTGGACCTTGTCACACAACAGTGCTTCAAAAATTGTATCTTTTGAAAATCAGAGTTAAAATTTTTAACTTGAATGTATCTTATTATTTTCAGAAATTGTTACTATGTGTGCACATGCATGTGTATGTGTCTGTGTACATGTGCATATATATATGTGTATATATGTAGGATATCAATCTTGAGAAAAATAAATACATTTATTTCTATATGTAGTATATAAATATATATGGAAATAGCGTATATAGTTTTATATAAAGTTGTATATTTATATAGTTATATATATTTGATTTTAACTTGTACACTTGCTTATATGGGCCATACTTTGCTAAGGGGAGATTATTACTGTATTGATCTCAGAAACAGGACTAACGGGGAAGTAAATTTATAAGATCTTTTAATTGTTATTGCCAAATTATTGAATAATCAGCTTTATTTGGTACACATGATGGGTTGCAGCAGCGATCACGTTGCTTTCAATTATTGAGCTGTTAAATATCCTTCTTATTGTGAACAGATCCTGCAGCCTGGCAGAGATAAGAAGTTTGGAGACCCACTCCAAATTTAGCTTATTAGGAAAACCACTTTAAAAAAAGGTTAAGCTGTGCCTTGTCTGTACTATTTGGATTCAGCATCTAGAGGTTAGAGAAAGTTAAGGGTAACAAGATCAGCCTACTCACTGCCAGGCATCATTCTGAAAATTTATGCCATCTTCCACAATAGAGTGTTGAGAAGTGGAGTAGGATGAGGAAGCAGAGAGAGCTATTGATGTTCATAGAATGGATTTCATGTTTGACTGGGTGTCTGGCTGTCACCAGAAGCATAGAAGACTCTGTGTTCAACTGAGGCTACTAAACAGCAATCATGATTTGAAAACTGGTGGTGTAACTTATGTGGAAAGTGGACGTGTCTTGATTATTACCGTAGACTCAGCATATGGGTAGTTCCTGCTCATAATTGATGCTTAATAAACATTTTCTGAGTGGAAGTTGTTGAGTGTTTGTGCCCAGCTAATCCTAGGTTCAGAACCCAGCAATGCTGATTATTAGTTGTGCATTAGATAAGTTACCTAACTTTTTTGAGTGTTCTCTATCCTGAAAATGAAAGGAGATATCATGTGTAAAGGCCCAATAAATTACCTGCAGATAGTGGATGCCCAGCCAGTAAATGGAAGCAGGTATTATTATGATTAATATTTGATAATTATTATTATCATGCTATAGCTAGTAATATGGTTAGAGGACTTATATTCTTTGGTAATTCAGTCCAATCCCTCCCTGCAGTTCCTATACAGAGTCTGTCGCCCCTACTAGACAGTAGTCCCCAAGAGGTCAGGGCCTGTTTTTGTTTCATTCACCACTGTATCTCCCGTGGTGCTGGGCAGATAGCAGGATTCCAGTGTGTTTAGTGACGGACGGGCACACTCACTGTCTGTGGTGGCACCCTGTTGTTTGTGTGTGGTGTTGACATCTTTGCCTTCCCTTGCTCTGGGCGAGCTTCATGCTGCCTGTACCTGAGGCCTCAGCTGTAGTCTGAGTTCTCCACGCTACTGCCTCAGTTAAAAGTTTGCTTGCTTCTGGTGGTTTTCCTAGCCACTTAGGCTTAGAACGCTCCTTGTAGTCTCTGTATGTTAATGGCAGTTCTTTTCTGACTGTGCCAGTTACTAGTTGCATGACCTTGGGCAAAATGAGGTTGACAAGGGTTTGTTGTGGGGATTAATTTTTTTTTTCTTTATGGACATTTGTATTATAGATGCAGAAGTGTTTTGATATTTTGTAGTTACAGAGGACTTATCATGGTCCCAAGTCCTCCAAATGCATCAGAAGTGATCCCTTGTATCTGGGGAAGATTGGTTCTTACTTTGGAGAGAGAAGCCGTGGATTTGTAGCTGCACCTGGAGGGGAAGGGCTTTATAATCCAAGGCCAATGACTGTTTGATGACCTCTCCAGCTCTGAAAAAGGACATGTCTACCCAATGACCCTTACTTTTGACATGGATTGACTACAGTTTGGCTTTGTAGCTTTTTGCGGTAGGAAATTGACTACTTTTTGTTAAGTGCAGTGTTCTGGTTTAGGAAGTGTTACATGGAAGGAAATGGCCTCCCTCCCTGCACACCTGCGTGAGTGTCTGAGCGTGTAGAGACTGTCCTTGAACCTTCTGACCTCAGACAGATTATGTCCCTGCTCTGCCCTGAGCTTCTGCTTCCTCCTCTTTAAAATGGAGATAATGGTGTCTAGTTTGCTCATCCCATAGAGATGTAGGGTAAGATAAAACGGAAAAAAGCAAAAGACTTTTTTTTTGTAAACTGTAACACAAAGCCAAGTGTTGCCATTGGTATTGTTAGGGTTATTGACACACAGGTGTGGGAATCAACATTTTTTTATAATTAGGTTTGAAAAGTTTAATAATATGCTAGTGAGTGACTAATACAAAGCATTGTGTAACCAGGTGTGAAGAGGACAGCCAAGGAGCAGATCGAGGAAGTGTCACTGAAGGTTGAAATTCTCAACTTTGCTGTCTGCCAATACTAATTGTGGATAATGGATAATTGTTCTGTTTTTTTTGTCTTTTGTTTTTGTTTTGGAGTTTTTAAAACTACTTTTTTGCTTAGTACCTTTAAGTTTAAATACAGATCATTAAAATAGATGATGACAATAGTAGCATTTGAAACAAATGTCATTTAGCATTTGATTTTATTTATGTATCTAATGTTTATTTAATATATGCTATATGCCACTTGGTAGACATACTTATTTTGCATGACATTTTAGAACTAAATAAGTAATTTTTAGCTTTTTATCTTCATCAGTTCTCAAAGAGAACTGAATGTATTTAGCAGTGCCATTTTCAGAGTTCACGGATGTTTGCTGGGGGCGGGGGAGACAGATTTAGTGGGGATGAGTTGGGTTTGTATTGACTAGGATATCCAAGTGGAGAAGGCCTGTAGCTAGGCAGTGTAGCACAGTGGACACAGACCGGGATCAAAGCCTCTTTCTTCTCCATTCCCTCACTCGTTGTGGACCCCTGTCTTAAAGTGGGGATATCAAAACTTCCCTCCTTGGGTTGTTGTGAAGATTGAATAAAATAATTACTGTCAAGTGCCTTAGGCATGGGAAGTACTCAATCTCTGTTGGCTGATGAGGTCATACTTAGGTGTCGTGACCATGAAAGAGGTCTGATCCAGTGAAAATGGTGTGGTGTCGCCAGCACTTATGTAGCAGATAAAGTTGTGGGGTTAGATGGAATTCAAAAGCAAACCATATAGGTCCATGTGAGAAAGCAAATGTCTGATAAAAAAAATCAAAATAGCCACATACAGACTTTTAATAAAACAGTATAAATATAATTGAAGTAATTGCTGAGAAAATAAAACAGAATGCGATGTTAATTTGCATGGACCCTGTCTTGTCATTTTCTTAAGCCTCATTCAGATTAAGAAAGAATTGTTTAAAACAAGAACTTCTTTTACTAGGAGCCTCATTGGTGGTTTGTATGGAAGGTAATTATGTTGACCAATATGGAAAAGTCCTTAAATGTTACGTTTTAGAAACTTGTGTATTTTTGTGAAGTTTTGGGGGTTTGAAAATGTCAATGTATGATAATACTTTGCAACATTAAAAAAGGAAGACAATTTGGGAATGTTCATTGATTCACTTTACCTGTATTTATTGCCTACCATATACTGACCTTGCTGTTGCTACTGGGTATAATGTAATGAACAACCTAGACGAGATTCCTACTTTTTGTGAACTTGAATTATAGTGGGGGAGATTGGCAAGATAAAAGTAAACACAAAGAATAGATCCAGCTGATGATAAGTACTCTGGAGACAGTGGGCTGTTGTCAGCCGTGGGCAACAATAGAGAGGTTCTTGGAAAGCCTATACAAAGGCTTGAGATGAGAATGGCACTGCCTGGTGAAGAACTGGGAGATCATGGGAACATGAGTTTTTATCTTGACAACAGAAAGACCAGGATTATCAACCAAAATCTCTCTTTTTTTGGCCTTTCATGGTTTTCATAGAAAACATGTGAAATCTAACGGTCTCTGATGCAGACTGCATTTAGTTGTGTTTATTTAATCTGAGGAAGGGATGTTTAGGTGACTTGTGACCACCCCAAACATGCAAACAATTATTTTAAAAAGAAGGTTTTGACTGATTATTGCCTTCTTCACTGAGCATGGAACTGGAAATCGTAGCTGGAGAAATTTAGGGAGAACTGGGAAGAGTTGTATATCATGTCTGTTAAGGACTATATAGAAGGCGGTGGTTACTGATCATTTCACCACCAAACTTTCATTTTGTTATTTAATCTCATATCACAGTGCTATTATTTTAAAAAAGTATCTTGTAAACTAAACAAATTGAGTTTGTTAAGTAATCATAGTAACAATTCCACTTATTGGGAACCTACTACATGCCGGACACACTGGTTGGCATTTTACATGTAATTTAATTTTTCTAACAGTGCTGCTAAGTAGGTAGCCAAGGTCAAGGAATTTTAATTGCTCAACTTCTTACACAAGGTTTTGGATTCTGTGTCTGCTGATTCTAAAGCCATGCTTTTTCTGTTATAAAAGGCATTAAAAATGCGTCAGAGCATTTCTTTTTAACCACACTAAATTGATGTATCTTGGGCTAGAATCAAATCCATCCATCTTTCCATCCATCCAACAATTGTTGCTCGTATACATCATGCCCAGCCTGACCAAACTAAGGCATTGCCTTTAAGGAGTTGGCATTTCAGTGTGGGTGGAGTCAAAGGGACTGTTCCCAAATAGTTGAAACCACAGAAGAGGGCTTTATAGGAGCACAGAGACATACCCTTGACCCAGACTGGAGGTATAAGAAACAGCTTTCCAGGAGTTTGTGATGCCTGAGCTAAATCTTTAAGGTTAAGAATAAGCCAGGCTGAGAAGCAAGGTGGGGGTGGAGATGGAGGAGGAGAAACATGTTCTAAGCAAAGATAATAGTGTCTGCAAAGTTTTGAAATTGTGAGAAACCATTCCATTTTAGGGAATTGAGGGAATCTGGAGTCCACTATAGGTGAGTGAAGAAAGAAAAGGCTGGAGAGGTGGGTAGGGCCCGTAATAGAGGTCCAAATGATACTGTTTTATTTATTTATTTCATGGCATTAACCATTACCTAACTTTATATTGTACTTATTTGTTTGTTGTTGCTCTCGCCAGTGGAATCTAAGCTCTGTGATTGCAGGGAATTTATTTTGTTCATCCTTGAGTCCCTGCTCCTGAAATACTTTTTGGTGCATGGTAGCTGCTAAGAAAATATCTATGGAATTAATGAATAAATAGATTCTTTTAAAGGAGTTTGAATTTTATTGTGAAATTAATAGACAGTCATTGGTCCATTTTGGACAAAGAAATTTGACATTTTATTTAGCCACAGAGCCTTACTGCAGATAAATATGTGATTCTCATTGGGCCCATTGAAATATTGACAATAGACCTTGGCAGCCCACATTACTTCCACTGTCTATCCCCAGATTACAGACCATTGTCAATTGTAAATGCATTCCTAGATTTTATAGCTGATGTGTTTTGTACCTTATTTCCCTTATTGTTGCTGCTTTCAGACATGAGATTATGGTGGTTAAAATAGAATGAAAGGGAACAGAATTGAGCATGTAGAAAAAATAAAGGATTAAGAAAGTAAACGGAAAAAAATCAATATATGCAGTGTGAATGTGGAAAATGCATGGACTTTGATGTCAGATTGACCAGGTCCCTAGCTCTTCCTTTTGATACCCTCTAACCGTTGGCCAGGTGGCTAACTTCTCTGCCTCTGTTTTCTAGTTTATAAAGAAAGGGTAATATCTCATCCCAAATGCAAGATAGGCCAATGGATTTTAATTTAATAGGGTATGAAAAGTTCATTGATACAGTTTCAAATTCCATATTGCAACTCACCTTTAAGAAACTGTTGAGTTTTGGTGTACAGAGAATATCCACAGTTATCTGAAAAGACTCAAAACATACCTCCTTTTTCCAACTGCATATCTGTGTGAATTTTTTTCATATACTTCAGTCACAACAACATATTGCAATGGTTTCAATACAGAAGCAAATAAGAGAATTCAGGTATCTTTTTTAAAGACAAACATCGAAGAAGTGTGCAGGCGTAAAACAGTGACTCTCACTGATTTTTTTCCTCTTTTTTGAAAATAGTTATTTTCATGAAAGTATGTTTTTATGTTAAAATGTAAAGGTTTATTTTTCCTATTTCTTTTTTTTTTTTGTGGGGAAGACCAGCCCTGAGCTAACATCTGTTGCCAATCCTCCCCTTTTTGCTGAGGAAGACTGGCCCTGGGCTAACATCCGTGCCCATCTTCCTCCACTTTATATGGGACGCCACCACGGCATGGCTGACAGGCAGTGCGTCGGCGGGCGCCCGGGATCTGAACTCGCGAACCCCGGGCTGCCAAGCGCGGACTAAACCGCTGCGCCACCGGGCGGCCCTTATTTTTCCTATTTTTAAATTAATAAATGGTTTTAAGTTTCTCAGTTTTAATTTAGAATGTGGTAACTATTGATAGATTATAACACATAAACAAAAAGCTCTCTGGGGTTCTTAAAAATTTGTGTGAATCTAAGTCTAAAGGAGTCCTAAGACCAAAAAGATGAAAAACTCTTGGATTTGTGAGACCATAGTTCACATCTAGGATAATGCTTTCTACATTTTCAGGAACTCTAGAAGCTTTGATCCATGATTAAATTAAGTTTCTTGGCCAACAACTATTAATACATTGTTAGATGTTGTTCTGGTTGTCTGTTTAGTAATTGCCTTCTCCATAAACTACCAGTATAATGTAATAAAGTAAGCGGTTCTTTAATTAATTGTTTTGTACATTTAAGAATATTTTGGAAAAATCCCACTAATTTTCTAGGGCTAGGTTTTAATATCTACTGTATATTTCCCCCACCCACAATCACCATTTTATGATTATTTGACAAACATATAGATTGGTAACCTGATAAATAAGCCTCAAGACTGGAAGTAGCAAATGGAATGCTGATAACCATTTGCCAAAAGCCAGGGTTTCCTTTGATGCACTAATACGATATAATGGATACAGAAGCACTTTGAGTAGTAGATTATGCTGAAGACGTATACAGGATTATTAGCACTAGACATGTGGGTCCTTGCTCCATTTTATATTTTTTCCTCTCAACTTTGTGTATCTTAAAGCAAAATGCATTTTTCATTTATTTTCAGAGAGTAATTAAAATACTTGTATATCTGTTGAACTAATCACTTAGAGAAAGCTCTGTGTATGGAGAAAGAGTTAAGATGCATCAAAGAAAATGGGAAGCAGAAAGGGAATATTTAGGTCTATGTTCCATTTCAGGTTGTTTTTTGTATATGGTAAGGTTTGAGATTGCATATGTATATCTGATCATTCTAGCACAACTTGTTGAAGTGACTATCCTTTTTCTACTGAATTCTCTTTGAATCTTGTCAGAAATCAATTAGCCTCATGTGCGGGTTACCCGGTGCACATGTGCCTCTAATTCTGGATACTGTTCTATTGCTTTGTATGTCTTTCCTGAAGCCAGTACCACACTGTTAATTACTGGAGCTTCATAGTAAGCTGTTGAAATCAAGTAGTGTGATTCCTTCAACTTTGTTCTTCTTTTTCAGAATTTTCTTCTTTATTCATATAAGGTCCTTATATGCAAGGTCCTTTGAACATGTATATACATTTTAAAATCAGCTTATCAATTTCTACAAAAAAAGTTTACTGGGATTTTGATAGGGAATTGAATTAAATTTATAAATCAATTTTGGGAGAATTGACATCTTAACAATAGTGAGTCTTCTGATACTTGAACATGGTATATGTCTTCATTTCTTCAGATCTTGTAAATTTTCTACCAGCAATGTTTTGTAGTTTTTAACGTATGGGTCTTACACACATTTTGTTAAATTTATCCCTATTTCATATTTTTTGATGCTATTTAAATGTCAATTTTTAAGGTTTTGTGTGTGTCCTTTTAGGAATACAGTTGATTGTTGTATAGTACCTTATATCCAGCAATTTTGCTGAACGTATTGATTACTTCTAGTGGCTTTGTTGTAGATTCCTTGGGATTTTTCCAGATCATTTTATCTGTGAATAAAGGCAGTTTTACTTTTTCCTTTCCAATCTAAATTATTTTTGTTTCTTTTTCTTATTTCTTGCACTGGCTAGAGCCCCTCCACCCCCCCATCAGTTAGTAGATGTGGTGAAAGAGAACATTCTTCCCTGATCATAGGGAGAAATCATTCAGTCTTTCACCGTTAATTGTGATGTTATCTGTAGGTTTTTCATAGATGTTCTTTATCAGATTGAGGAAGCTTCCTTTTATTCCTATTTTGCTAAGAGTTTTTATCATAATGGAGGTTTAGTAATTTAAAATGCTTTTTCTACATCTATCAGATGATCATATGGTCTGTTAATACTGTGAATAACATTGAATTATTGTCCAATGTTAAGCCAGCGTACCTTCCTGTGAGGATCCACGCTTGGTGATGGTGTATCCTCCTGTTTAGATGTTGGTAAATTCAGTTTGTTAGTATTTTGTTAAGGACTTTTCCATCCTTGTTCATGAGGGATATTGATATTTAGTTTTCTTCTAAATCTTTGTCTGAATTTTGTATTAGGCTAATGAAGTGAGTTTGGACGTGTTCATGCCTCTTTCTGTTTCTGAAGAGTTTGTGTAGAATCAGTATTATTTCTGCCTTATGTGTTTGGTAGAATTTACCAGTGAAGCCATTTGGGCTTGGGGTTTTCTTTGAGAGAAATTTTTGAACTATGAATTCAGTTTCTTTAATAGATAGAGGCTTATTCATATTATCTTTTTCTTCTTGAGTCATCTTTGGTACTTGGTGTCTTTTGAGGAGATTGTCCATTTCATCTGAATTATCAAACTTATTGATGTAAAACTTGATAATACTTCCTTATCCTTTTAATGAATGTAGGATCTGTGGTGATGTCACTCTTATTCCTGATATCAGTAATTGTTTTCACTTAATTTTTCCTTGATGTGTTTGACTAGAGGCTTATCAATTTTATTGAGCTTTTCAAAGAACTACCCTTTGGTTTTATTGATTTTTCTCTATAGTTTTATGTTTGTAATTTCATTGATATCTGCTCTTTATTATTTTCTTTCTCTGCTTGCTTGGGCTTAATTTGATCTTCATTTTCTGGTTTCTTCAATTGGCAGTTTAGATCATTGAACTGAGACCTTTCTTTTTTCTAGTATAAGCATCGATTGCTTTGTTTCAATGCAGGGTTCTGAGCAGGCTGGTTTCCTGCCCTTCCTCCAGGGACAGATGCATTTTGCCTGTTGTCAGTACAGTAGGTGTGGGGGCAGATTTTTTTTGTCTTCCCCAGTGGGTTCAGGAGGGCGTCTTCCTCTCACCCCTGCCCTCCCAAGTGACCTGTGCTTTGGAGGGGCAGGGCAGCTGGAGGAGGGCATTGTGAGGGTGAGTTACTCTGCCTCAGTGGCAGATACCTTTTGCCTTATGTCAGAGAAGGGTCTGGGATGCAGCAAGGCTTTTTATTTTTTTTCTGTCTCCCAGTGGCATCTCATCACCACTTGTCCCGCCTAGAAACTCTCCTTAGTCTCCTGCTCTGCTCCCGGTCGTGCTTGTGAGCACCAGCAGGAGGCCTGTGGAAGATAGTTGGTGAGTGGGTGTGTTCTCCCAGACATTTTAAACTATCATGCTAGCCCACATTCAGCCTCTAGGAATTTGCTAAAATTTTGGTTGTTTTCTTCTTACTTTTATGACCGTCACTTCTCTGCTTTGCCAAAGGTGAAGTATTTCTTGGGTCCCATCTCTCTTTGGCGGGGCTTGCCACCCTTTAGAATTCACTTCACCTGGTTTTGTATCTCAGCTTTCTGATGAGCTCAAAAGGTTTGCAGATCATCCAAGTTTTTGTCAATGTTAAGGAGCAAGCCACGTTGTCTTGCTGTTTTCTACATCCTAGGTAGAAGCTGAACCTTGGCTTGCTAGGCTTTGAAATGCAAGCAGTTAATTACCTTTAGTACCCCCAAGGAATAGCTGAATTACCACTAAAGGAAGCATACCATGTTAAGAGTTCAGTTTGGATTAGTAAGTTATACCAGTCAAGAAGGTGGTATTGTGTCCTTGCTGAATTTGTGCCTATAAACGGCACTTATACATCTCTTTCACCAGAGTGTTTGTTGGTCATTTGTGATTTCATATTTCTCTTATCATATTGTATCATGACTTTTGCTTTACAAGTCTGTTTATTCTACCATGGCTGAATTCCTTAAGGTCAGGGGCTGTTTTATGAATCTCTGTTTCCTGTCCAGAGTACAATCCATGGCATTTGGGCAGTCACTTGGCAGGATGAATGGATAATTGAGTGAGTGACGAGAATGGTGTATAAAAAGCTTATTTTTGCCTCTAGAGAGGTGATCAGAGCATTTGGAGAATGAATCACTGAAGTATGGAAGTAGTTACTTGTGTTTTAAGTGTAGGGGTATGATATTTTTAGTATTTTAGAAAGTATAGTTTAAGCACATAAATTTTCCTTTTGAAATGTAAATTCCTATGGAGAAATGTGTTCCTCCCTAGAGAAGTACAGGTAGACTCTGCAGATGAGCTAAGAGCCAGGTTGGGGAGAGAACTGGCATCTAACCTGGAGCTGAGGGGTACATTTAGTGATAGATATGTAGAGATATGAACATGGGTGTGGTATTAGAGAGCAGAAATGGGAGGAAAACTGCAGGAAATTGGGAAGGTCATGCAAAAAAAAAAAGCAGCTTATCAAGAAGATAGATCAGTGAATTGAATGAAACTCTTCAGAAGCACTTTTTTAAACAAGTACCAGGGTGTGAAAACAAAGTACATCCCTGCCAGGTTGAACCTGGGGGAAGCTAGTTAATACTGAGGCCAGTGACTGCCTTGGTGGCGTTCCTTAACTTGAAATCCATATACCCTGAGACGTGTATATATGTATATGTTATCTATTGCTGTGTAATAATCTACCCCAAACTTAAAATGGTTTAAAAGAGAGTGTTAACTCACACGGCTCTGTGGTTGACCAGATTCAGCTGCCTGGTTCTCACGTGGAGTCTCTCATGTGGTGGCAGTCAGGTAGTGGCCGGGGCTGCCGTCATCCAAAGGTCTGACTGGGCTGGACGTCCAGGATGGCTCACTCTGCAGCTGGCAGGTGATGCTAGCTGTTGGTGGCTGGGAGCTTAGCTGGAGTTGTTGACTGTCTAGCCTGCCCGTGGCCGTATCATGGCTTGGGCTTCTCAGAGCTCAGGGACAGGGTTCCCAGTGGGAGTGTTTCAAGAGTGAGCATTTCAGGAGGCTTGGCCTGACCTGAGATGCTTCTTATGACCGAGACCTGGAAGCCCCAGAGTGCTGCTTCTGCTGCCTTCTGTGCGTTCAGTAAGTCACTGCAGTGAGCCAGATTCAAGGGGAAATGGATTAGACTCCCATCTCTCCGTGGGGGAAATAGCAGAGAAATTGTGGCTGTCGGTATTATTTGAATTGTGATGAGCACAAACACGGTTTCATTATTTTACAAGGCGTCCTGGTGTTTAGGGCACAGCAGTGTCATCCAGTCTGGTCTTCCTGCTTCACTCCTGTTGTTAGCTCTGAGTGCCGTTTGGGGGCTTCAGAAAACCAGTTGTGCTGTCAACACTGGATATGCCGGAAATGCTCCGTAAGTGCTCAAGGCAGGTTTATAAGGGTATTTCTGAAAGAAGAGAAGGTATTATCTCATGACCTTAGCGGCATCTCTCCTCTAAGCATTTTTCTCTTCTTTATTGCTACCTTTTAGTGGCTGTTTTAAAGGCTCTCAAAGTTTGTAAATGTTTACTTTCTGAGTGACTTCAACCTTATTACCTTTAACATAAGCGTCTCTCATGGTCTGGTCCTGACAGGAAGCAGCATACCTGGAAGCTCTGTTCCTGGGCTGGGAGGGAGAGTGAAAGGCACACAGCCCTGTGAGGTCCTAGGCCAAGTCTACAAGTCAAATGATCCATCAGAAGACAAGATGCTACGTTTTAACGTAAAAGTATCTAAAAGCAGCAGCCAATTAACATCTGCTATGTGTGCGGTACTTAGTAGGTGCTCAGTAGGTTGTTCTTTATGCAGTGAACTTACTTAATTTTTCAATAACTGTGAAAAGTACGTAGTATTTTCTCCATTTTTACAAGTGGGGAAAGCGTACCCAACGAATAAGTAACTTATCTGAGGTCATAACGCTAGAAACTGGCCGTTCTTTTTGTACTGTTCCATCCAAATTCTCAAAAACATATTATTATTCTGTTAATAATTGGGCCACTCTCCGATGATTTGCATGTAATGATAAAATTGGAGAAGGCCTGTCCTTTTGCACTAGCTCACCCTGACAGAACAGAACTTCCTTTTCTTTAGGCTGTCCCGTGATTGGGGTTTGATTTTCATGCTAATGTGTTCTTTTAAGGTGTTGCATGGCTCTGTATGAGGGAAATGAACAGACTTCAAGGTGTTCACAAACTCAGTGATGAAAAACCCGGTTATGTTCTCTCCATGATGCATTACTCTGAGAGACTGAAGCCTTAGTACAGAGAACACACCTTCTTTGGGTATTTTGGGGGGATGCTAAGAGAGCTCTTAGTCATAGTTAAGAATGTCTCAGCGGCAGTCTCCTAAGCGGTTCCCCCGCCCCACTGAGTTGCTCCTCACCAGGCAGACCGTCTCCCTAGAGCAGCAGAGTGGTCTTGTACAGCCAGACCTGAGCATGTAATTCCTGTGTTGAAAACCTTTCAGCAAGTCTTAGCTCCCGTATCCCTCTCCGACCCTGCAGTGGACTGGATTGAGCTCTTCTGCTAATGTCTTTCACGGCCCGTGTCAGGACGCTCATCACCCTTTGCAGTAATGCTCTCCCTCGCGGCTGCCTTCCTGCTCTACTTTAAGTTTCTTGATCGCCAGAACTGACTCTCTTGTTTCTGAAGAACTCTGCAGCCAGTGTAGGCCGCGCATGTAAAAGGCATTCGATAAATAGATGAATGAAAATTATTTGGAAGTAATGAGTACAGGTTAGTTGTTTTCTTCTGTTTTTTGGTTATAGTAAGCACACATGTTAAATCATCTGCCATGTGGTCAACTAAAATGTATTGAGCATTTACTCTGAGATGTGGAGAATGCAGAAGTAAGAAGACATGAAACTTCCCTTCGGGCCACAGTCTGGAGCGGGAGAAGACAGGTGGTGGTCCCCGTGCTGAGTGCTTTTCGGCGCAGGGAACCCTCGTGCACCTGATCTCCTCTGTCCTGCACAATGTGGATATTACCATTTGAAAGAATCCTCATTGTTGTAAATTGGGGTCAGGTCTAGTTCAGAGTGGTTCTGTTCATTGTGCTGATTACTCTCAGAATTGACTTGCTTTTCATATTTCTTTTCCCCTACAACCACAGGTCAGTTTTGGTGCCTATTCTAGTAGGCAGGCACCTGAGTGTGCAGGGAAAGGAGGTGGAGGATAGCAAAGAGCGTGGCAGGTTCCAGTTGTGGTTGGGAAGGTAGATATTTTCAGGGTCCTTCTTGGCGGGAGGTATCACTTAGAAGTACATACGTGAAATATAATAACAATATTAATACGTATTGTAAAGTATCTCCTGGCCGTCAGGCATTGTTTATATTTGTTTTCTGTTTTAGTTGCTTACAACAGGACTGCATATTAGGCATCATTATCTACATTTTGCCAATAAAAAAACAGAATGTCAGAGATTAAGTAATTTGACCAAAGTTATGCAGCTTCTAAGTGTTGGAGACATAATTTAAATCTACTTCTGCTTATTTTAAATCAGTCTTTCTGCTAATCCACCTTGATGCTATTAAAACTCTTGATGTACTTAGCTATATGTGTGTGTCCCTTTATACAAAATGAAAATTTCAACTCTTACCTGTAACTTTGTCTTTCATCATAATTTCTTTTTTTTGAAGATATAAAATCTTAGATACAAGATATAGCCAGTGGATATGGCACGTTATTGACGCTTCTTAGTTTTTACTTTCATTGCACTTTTTAAAATTATTAATTTTTACTCTGGAAACACATCAGAGTGCCTTAAACTCATTTATCTTACTTTCTCTCCCCGAGGTTTTAACCTTGCCTGGAGGGAGGAGACTGACTTTGGATTTTTATTTGATCAAAGAGATTTTTTATATTAGGTGGCAATGAAAAAATATTTTTAAACAGTTTCCTTTTATCTGGTCTCCTCCCATGCTAGAGTTCTTATCCTTCTTATACTGCCACCGAGTTACAGTGAAATAGAAGATATTTGTTATCTGTAAAGTTTACCTTTGTTAGTTCTGTGGTGGAGTTAAAACTATTACATAATGGCTACAATTACTTTCAGGATTTTTTTTTTTGGTGAGGAAGACTAACCCTGAGCTAACATCCATTGCCAATCCTCCTCTTTTTGCTGAGGAAGACTGGCCCTGGGCTAACATCCGTGCCCATCTTCCTCTACTTTATATGGGATGCCTGCCACAGCATGGCATGACAAGCAGTGTATTGGTCCACACCCAGGATCTGAACCTGCGAACCCTGGGCCGCCAGAAGTGGAGCACATGAGCTTGATATCTACGCCACCGGGCTGGCCCCGACTTTCAGAATTTTTTAATAGGAAGTCATGTTTTCATATTTAATGATACCGCAACTCTTTACTTAATTAAAGAGAATTTATCACTGATCCCAGAAAATCACTGCAGCTGCTAAGGAACGTCAGACTTAGCCCCCAAAACATGGACAAAAGGATTTCAAGAAGAGATGAAAGTTTAGTGAGAAGTAGTACAATGGCCAGCGAGAGAAATGCAGGTCATTGTGAGGTAGTATTAGCCAGGATCTGATTTCATTATAATCTTCTTTTTTTTTTTTTTTTTTTTTTCAAATAAAGGGATTAGATAAAAAGAAGTAATATTGGAGCACTTACTCTGGGGAGGAGACTGTGCTTCACAATCATGGTCCTTTGTTTCCAAAGAATAGAAACTGACGCTAACTAACCAACATAATGTGAATTTGTCAGAAGGGTTTGAGGAGTTCATAGAGTTGATGGAAGATTATGGAAGTAGGTTTTGTAGTGGTCAGGAAGAAAGACCACTCGGAAGAAGAACTGTCTGGAAAGGAAGCAGAAGTCACACCACCCTCTTCTCAGAAGGCGGTTAATTCCCAGTTATAGGCCTTGGCTGGTCTGGGGGTTGGGGAGAGTAGAGAGCTCAGAAGACATTTCCTAGAAGAAATGGAAAATAAAACCCAGAAAACTTGTAGTTTGCTCAAGGTCATTTAACTAGTTCATAGCAAAAACCAACAGGGAACTCAAATCTTATGATTAAGACTAATTTTATGTATTCATTTATTCATTCAATGCTTGTTACACACAAGACACTGTCCTGAGTGCTGGAATTTAGCCATGATTAAGACAGATATAAACAATTATGGTAAATGCTGTGAAGTAGCATGGGGGGAGTGCTTTGGAAAGATGAGTAAAATGATTAACTAGGAATTAGTGGAAGCTTATATTAAGTATATCACACTTGGATTAAATATTCTTGCTGAAGAATGTAATACTATTGCTGTAGCTAAAAACGTAACCTTTAATCAGATGTGGGTTTGTACTTTTTACTTCCGCTTGTTAGCTTGACAGGCAAGAAAAGACCCTCCTGTGTTTGTCTGCCTCCCTTGAAGATTAATTCAGACAACATGTTTAAAAGTGCCTAAAATACATGTGTCTGCTTCTCAGTAGGCTCTAGAGAAATGCTGACTCCCATCTCCTTCTCTCATTCAAGTATGCCCAGTATAATTTATAGCTGAACAGACATTTTATTTTATAAAACAAACAAAAACAAAAACAGCACTGGCTGAATTCTGAGCCCTTTTTCCTTTATTGTGTAATATTTTCTTTTAGAATGGAGGAGCTCTGGACATCTCTGGTTGGTGACTCGTGAGCACACGTAAGGTGTGATGCCTTGGCATCCAGACTTTTAGAAGTCCACACAAAGTGTCCATGGTGATTTGGTTTTTCTTTCAGCAGAGTTTTTTCTTTTAACATATTATCTCTATGGGTTGTAAAAATCATTTCCAGAAGAATCAAATGTAGCTATTGAGCAAGAAACTTAAAAGGTATCAAAGAATGTTTAAGAGATCTGGATGCATTTGAAGGAAATAGGGATGAATTCCACAGATTTGAAAGTAGATTAGAAGAAAAGAAATATGAAATCATGCATTTTTACACATATCTGTTTTACCAGTTGTCCAAAAAATGTAGCTTATCAATCCTCTTCTTCCTTTCTTATAGGAAAATTGTAGTTTAGGGATTTTTTGTTGTTGCTGTTCTTCTTTCATGGATATCATATAGCAGAAATTTTTTTAATGTCTTATTTTTAGTCTCAAAGCAAAATGACCTTGTATTCACAAGAAGACATTCTCGGGTGCTATTGCGTTGTAATTCTCACTTTTTGCAGTCTTCAGCCTCTGGCCTTAGATTTAACCTATGATGTGTGAGTTTTTCCATTAAAATTCATACCAGCGCATCTTGCACTTCTTGCATGAGTTACTGAAGTTTTTAATTTGCTTCACTCTTCTGATGTGTAGGTAGTTACAGGGGCCTGTAGAGTCTCAGAAACCACTTTTTCTTTATCATGTTTTTTTATTCCTGTGCAGCCTTTTTGTGGCATCTTTGTTTATTTAAGTAGTTTAACCTTAACACAAACAGCAGTGGACACTGAATCCTCAGTTAGAACAGCACAGTCATCGGGTGTTGCTGTATGATGCATTTTTCTCTTTCTGATCCGTGAATCTCTTCCCGCTACTGCTTTATATAAATGCCTCCCGAGGCCTCGCAGTCCTGTTGTAAAGGAACGACTTAGTGTAGCATTACGAGGCCTTCCCCGTCTGTCTCCAGTCTGTCGACCTTTTTAGCTCTGTCACCGGGTTCTCCCCCTTTGTACCTGATGCTTTTGTTGGCGGCGGTGGTGGTGGTGGTAAGGAAGACTAGCCCCGAGCTAACATCCGTGCCAATCCTCCTCTTTTTGCTTGAGGAAGATTGTTGCTGAGCTAGCCTCCATGCCAGTCTTCCTCAATTTTGTATGTGGGATGCCTCCACAGCATGGCTTGATGAGTAGTGTGTAGGTCCACTCCTGGGATCCAAAGGCACGAACCCCGGGCCACCGAAACGGAGCATGCGAACTTAACCACTGTGCCACCAGGCCGGCCCCTGTACCTTATGCTTTTTTACTCTGTTGCTCCATATTCTTTGCGTGCGTTACTATGAATATGTCTGCAGAGGTTTGTTCGTGCTGCTCCCTGTGCATAGGATGCTCCTTCACATTCCAAGTCCATTCATTTAGGCTCAGCTAAAATACCACTCATTCTGAAGTTCCCCGTGATCCTTTGATCTAGAAGTGTTTCTTGCCTCCTTTAAACTTCATAATACTTCATTTATACTTAATGTGCTTAAAATTTATACTTTGTGTTGTGAGTATTCACATGTAGTCTTTCCTAGAGTACATATTTCTTGAGACTAGGATCCATGTCATTATATTATACAGTAACGTCACCACCGTTTAGAGCGCAGGGTTGCCTGACTCCAGAGTCCGTGTGTGCTCCTCCATCCCGTCAAGGTGCTGCTCAGAGTCAGTAGGTATTTGTTGGGGGCAGTAATAGCACGTTGTAGGCACTCAGTAAGTTGTTGAATGAAAAAATACATGTTTGAACTTCATGGCATCTCTTTCTGTTGGTCACGTGCCTTTTTTTGGTTTTTAGCTGTACTCTAGATCTTTGCTGTGGCAGCTTCCAGCCACTTTAGCTATCTAAATTTAGATTTAAATTTATTAATTAAAATGAAATAAAACTAAAAATTTTCAGTCACACCAGCCACATTTCAAGTGCTCGGTAGCCACATGTGGCTAGTGCCTACTGTATTGTATTGCACAGATATGCATTTCCATCATCACAGATAGTTCTGTTGGACAGTACTGGACTACGTGGTTTTGACTGCCTTCTAGATAATCCCTGTATACATGTGGTATGACTGACGTACTTCTAGCACAGGAATAACACAGACAAACAGTGTCATATGGAAATATACCTGTATATACTGTAATAATACATTTCTCCAATTTGGTATTATTAGATCATCCCAGAAGCCAGTTTCTTGTAGATATCGTGCATATGCTCAGTTCTATTAACTGTTCTAGGGAAACTTTCCTTTATCCAGCATACCCCCTTCACTGCTTCTTGGAGGGAAGCAGACGTGTTTTTGCCCCAGAAGCTCTGAGTTTAGAGAGCTGGCCAAGCCATAAAAGGCAAAAGTGACGCCTAACCTAGTAGCCCTCTTTTAACTACAGTTGGAGAGTTTCCTGTAATGATCTATGGTTCTGCAACTTACTTGTGTTGCTAAGATGTGGCCTTCCAGTTAGGAATTGCTTTGGGGGCCATGTATGGCGCCATGGATATTTGAGTAGCTCTTTCAGGCTGTGAATTGTTTCCTTCGCGTGGTCTCATTTAATTTCCACATCAACTCAGTGAGGTTAGAGGCAATCCTCATTTTACAGGTAATGAAACTGAGTTTCAGAGAAGATAAGTAATTCACCCAAATAAACCATTAGCAGGGAGTGAGTTGGGACAGAAGAGTTCCAGAACCTCCAGCTTCACGTGCAGAGCTCTCCTCGTTTTGCCGTGTCCAGGTCCTTCCCAGTGGTGGCCCTACCACAACTGATTGGTTTTCTGACTATAAGAGAATCAGGAGTTACTATCACTCTGATCTTTTTTAGTGATTTTTATCTTTAATTCTAATTATATTAATATTTAAATTTTTCATTAAATGTTTATTAGCCTTCTCTTCATATATGCCTCTGCTTGCATGAATGTGCAGAAATGTGCAGTGTGCAGGAGTTAGAATGTGTTACGTGCAGTGTCGAGGCAGGGCACTTGAGGCACGGATCCTCACCACTCTAGGAGGAGGCCTCCATACCCCTGAATGATAGGCGAGGGGACCGAGAGCCCACTGGTGTGCTTGTTTCCCCCCCGGCATCATTCTGTAAGTAAGTGCTGGCCTGTGATTTGAACCCATATTTTTATTAGTTTTTATTACTTCAAGTCTCACTAAATTAAGCTCTTCTTTCCACATTATCATTAATTTATACTCTCTTACTGCAGGTGTCAAAAAGCTAGACAGTTGTGCTTGTCTGGAGGCTGTAGGTTAATGTGCTGTTCTGGGAGTGCCATAAGCAGAAACAGGTGACAAAATAACTCGATTAAGCATTCACTTAGGGCTATTTTTGAATTTTCCTCTAAGCAACTTAAATTTACATTCATTTTATGCTCATGTTTTGGGTTTCATTTGTTCCCAAGCTTGAGATCATGGAATTTAAAGGACTTGGCTGGTTGCAGCATTTGTATGTAATACCTGTAATACAGTTTCTTTGTCAGAGGCATAATTAACAATATGATTTGTACATCTACTGCCTTCTGGTATTCACAACACAGTTTGTAAACTTAATTAGTTCTTGGAATAGCAAAGGTTTTGAAGATGATAAACACTTTACCCCTGAATAATAGGCTGAATGGTTATATATTCATAGAAATTTACTCTATGCTACTCACATTAGAATGCTGATAGGTATGCTTCCCAAGGTAAACATCACCTGCAGTTGCATACTCCCAGATTACATTGTCTGCCCGTGCTTTTCACAGGGGAAATCAGAAATTTAGCTCAGATAATTCACCTCCAGGATTTTCATTATGGTTCCATTGTATAGAGAACATCTATGCTAATGTCATTACATAGATGCTGTTTTTCCAAACTCTGACGGTGATCATTATGATGTATGCTGGAGGTGGAGTGCAGAGTAAGCAGGCGCATCTCTACAATGATCCTTCTGTCACCCCTGCCCTCAGCTCCCCAAGCTGTAGTTGAGACCAGAGAAGTAGGCAAGGAAGCTCTCTCAGGTAGAAGAGGTGCTGCAGAAGTACTCTGTTGCCTAGGAAAGCTTGTCTGGCCTTTTCTTTAGAGTCTTATTACCATTAATAAGTCACTGGTCTAAAAAAGTTTAAATTATTTAAGTTTCCAAGACATTTTGAAGTAGAAGAATCAGATTTTAGAAGGGGCTTGATGCCATTAGATGAGTGACTCTTACCCCCAAGAGTCAGAGGTGGGTCACACAAGCCTGGGTTTCCCCCTGTTTTTATACATGAAGAAATGAGGGCTCAGTGAGGCTAAGTGACTTGTCGAAGGTTCTCTAGAGGTCAAGCTTGGGCTGCCCTTCCAACACCTGTGTCCTCCTTTTCACTTTCCTGCCCTGTTTGGCCTCGATTGGAACCCTTGAGGGGCCCTCCTTAAGGCCTAGCATGGTAGCTGGCACACAGGCTTAAGACTTCCAGCCTGTTGATTCCCGGGTACTTTCCACTACACTTACAGGAATTTACCAAGATAGTGTATCAGTCAGGATCTAGTCAGGTAAACAGAAATCACACCAGGTATTTTAACAGAGGATTTAATATATGGAACTGGTTAGACATGTGCTGGGTGACTGAAAAAGCAAATGGGGAATACTGAAGTAACACAGAAGTAGTAACACAGGCACCACAGTAAGCCATCACCCTTAGAGCTGGAGGAATGAGGGAAGAAAGAACCATGGAGGACCTGGGACCAAGGCCCACTCATGGCAGTTACTCAGGAGCCTGAAGAGGGAGCTCACAGGGCTGGGACTCAGGCCTCTGAGGAGAGGGTCCTGGCTTGCTGAGGAGGTGCAGTGAGTAAGATTCTGGGAATGTGGGGGGAAATTCTGTCACCGCCAGAATTTGAGAACACTGTTCTGGTATGCTGCCAGGAACTGGAAGCAAAATGGGAAGGAACAACTCCCATCAGTCTCCCCGACCCTGGCACTCCCAATGCAGAACCTATTAGGGAACCGCTGGCAGAGGAGAAATATGCTTCCAGAGTCCATGCCCAGCATTCTAGAACAGGGAGTAAATGGGTATGGAGGGAGCTGGGAGACAGTAGCTTAGTAACTGGCATAGATAGTTTGTTTATGGAAGTTGAAAGATAGGTGACTTCCGTTTTGGTTAATTCAAACCTTGGATCTTCTTAAACGTTCTTCAAGTCTTACTGTGCCTTTCCATGAAGAATAATCATCATTTGCTCTCATTCACTCAACAAATAATTTTTGAATGCATGTTAGATTCATGGTGCAGAACTGGGTGATGGGGATATGATGATGAATAACCCAGTTTTTTGTGTATAAGAGCTAGTCAGTGAGACAGATGACAAGGATATGTGTAAATCTCAGGATTGAAAGGAACCTTCAAGTTCAACTTGTCATTAGATGATTGAATCCTCTCTGTAACATTCCTGCTGGGTGGGTCTGGCCTGTGCTGGACAGGACTCTATAGATGAACTTAAAGTCTCTTTAAGTAGCTAGTTCCATCTTTGGAAAATGCTATTATTAGTATCTTCACTCTATAATTTCTGTGTTCGCTCCTTTCTCTATGATTTCTACCTTTTAGTCCTAATTCTACCATTGGTCTTCTTACTGACCAAATCTGATCCCTCTTTTATATGACAGACAAAAATATTTGTATATAAGTTCTATTCTCTCCTGAATCATTTATCTTTTAGGATCAGCATTTTTCAGGTGGTTTTCTTAGACAGTCCTTTTCAACTTTTTCCCATTATTTCTTCCCTTACAGAACCTTTTTAGACATATTTTCCCCCTAGTCATCCTGCCCCCCTCACCCTGCCATGAAATAGATATGCTGTGTATCTTTTTATGTATTGTGGCCCTTTGGGGGGGCAGCAACCATTGTTGATTTAAAAATTGGTAAATCCTTGAAACTGGTCTAAGGGAACACTTCTCTGCGTTCCAGTCCATGTTATCAGTCTTAGTGTTCTCATCTTGTTTGTTATTCATTCGTAGAATAGATCAACAAATTATCCCACCTCCCGTGTTTAAGACGAGAATAGAAGACAGTCAGATATCAACCTAAGATACTTATTGTTAGTTTTAGTCAGAGTAAAGCTCTGCATTTATCCTTTGATTCTGGCTCATTTGCCCAGGCAGGCCGTGTGGTACAATTCTGTAAAGTAACAAGTAATCTGTATATTCAAGCCTTAAAATAGATCAGTCAGTTGTCAGTAAATTTGACAAGGGGAACCCACTGGAGTGCACAATTGCTTAACTAAATACTTCATGGTTGAAGGACAGAGTGAAAACAAGCAAATGCTACTGGCTGGCCTCAGCATAGTTATTTTTATATAAGACCCCTGGATGATTTAAGGTGCGGCTTAGTCTAGAATGTGAAGATCTATTCCTAACCTGATGAATCCTTTTCAGAAAACTCCCAGTGGGAATGTCCACTGTGAGGAGATAGCGTCTGACTTGTAAGGAGAAGCAGTATATAAAATGTGACTGGAGGATGACCTAACATGGGTAACTCTTCCTGGCTTCAAATTGACATGGGAAGGTTGTCCTCATTTTCAATAATTGTATGTATGTGTGTTGAGATATTTCCTGTCCTCAGAGGCTGTGACTATTAAAGTGTATGCAGATTGATTTTTTTTATCAGTGTCTTAACTTTTTATGATGATTAAATCTGAGTGACAGAATACACGTTTCTGTCTAATTGTGGGTTTTTTTTGGTGATGAAGATTAGCCCTGAGCTAACATCTGTTGGCAGTCCTCCTCTTTTTGCTGAAGAGTGGCCCTGGGCTAACACTGGCCCTGGGTGCCCATCTTCCTCTACTCTATACACGGGATGCCTGCCACAGCATGGCTTGATGAGCGGTGTATAGGTCTGTGCCCGGGATCTGAACCTGCGAACCCCAGGCTGCCAAAGTGGAGTGCATGAACCCAACCACTACACCACTGTGTTGGCCCCTGTGTTTTGTTTTTAAAAAGTGTTTTTATGCCTGTTTGGCAGTTTTCAGGTAGCTTAGAAGAGCATTGAGTTATGATGGAAATAATAGTATTTTTAGGCATTTGTGTGTTTTGTATTAATATTAATCTGTGTTTTTTGGTTATTTTTATTTTATTTTGTGTGTGTGTGTGTGTGTAAGATTACCCTGAGCTAACATCTGCTGCCAATCCACCTTTTTTGCTGAGGAAGACTGGCCCTGGGCCAACATCCGTGCCCACCTTCCTCTACTCTAGATGGGATGCTGCCACAGCATGGCTTGACAACCAGTGCATTGGTCTGCGCCCGGGATCTGAACCCGTGAACCCTGGGCCGCTGAAGTGGAGGGCACAAACCCAACTGCTATGCCACCTGGCTGGCCCTGTTTTTTGGTTATTTTTTTTAGCCATGTTCATTATTCTCTTATGGTTTTGTTGATACGCCTTTTAAATAGCATCAAAGTAGATGTTTTCTTTGGGATCTAGTTGCAATCCTTGATCATGCTACTTATTTTTAGAAATCTTTTTAGTAAAACTGACCCTGTAGATAATCATCTTATGAAAAATATGATTTAATGTTTTAAGGATTATTTTCCCCCAGTTACTCTGACTCTTTGCTATACAAATAGAGACTGATGGTGATTATAAAACTGACCTAAAAATGTATTGCCATAGCATGGTTGTATCCTACTTTGAATTTATTTTGAATAGTCTGTCACACCCATAGAGTCTGTAATATTGTATATCTAACCAATAGAAAATATTTATTGGTAATCTTATTAGATATGAAAGTAGTAGAGAGCAAAATGCTCATATTATATGGTTGTTATAGAATATCATTAGTACAGTCATATTTCTATCTCAAAGTGTGATAATGCCAGCAGGATAAATGAGAAAGACATTGAATCTTCACACAAAGGAAATGGGTTTTATAATGAGTGCAGTCTGAACAGAACTAATCTCTTTCTTGAATCATTACTTCACGTAATCATAAAACCTTTTTTAATTCAAATCCTTGCAGGGTTCTAATTGGTGACCTCTGGAGCCTGATAATTGTTTAAGATAGCTGGTCTTTTGCAGTATACTTAATGATGTTTGCAATTAAAAGTGAGAAATGTGGTTTAACCCTTAGGCAGGTATAACTAAAAAGAAGATTTTCCTTTTTTAACCCTTTAGTAGTTATTCCCATTCTTCCTCCCCATAGTTGCTGACTTGTCATTATCAAGTTGAATTAACATAATGCACTGTTTTCTTCATTTAGTTTGTGGGTGTACCAAATCTTCATCAGACAAATGCATTTAAGAATAATCCTGAGTCATTTGGAATAGCAAAGGGATTGGTCTGTTTGGGAAGGCAAGAATTCCTAGCCTCTTTTTCTCTGTCATCTAGGTCCATCTTCCTGCCTATCTTTTTGGGTGATTTAAGTAGAAGCTGAGCCATTCTTTGTGACCAGTTTCAATAAATATTTATTTCAGAGCTTTCCTTACTATCAGATGAAAATGGGCCAACAGAAGAGAAATTTGCCAATAATTCCCCATTAGGACTGATGAAACTGTAGGTGAACCTGACCCAATCATTTGTTGTCTTCACTGCTGTGCACAACAGTGTGCACTGTTGTTCGTTTGTTGTGTTTTTAACTTCCTCTGTTGCTTCTGTTATATTTCTCAGTAAACCCCGGGCATTCAGTGAACGCAGCTGACGGACTCTTGCTATAAAATTCTGTTGATTTATTGGAGGTGGAATTTAATCTATTATGTTTATCTGTTGGCTTGGAAGGTTTTGTTTTGTTTTGAAGCCAGTTGTGTGGTATTTTGGAAAAGCAGCAAAACCTTTGAGTCAGACAATCCTGCAATCAAACTTTAGCTCTGTCACTTATTACGTGTAAGAAAAAAGGGGGGGATAATTTTTGTCCTAACACTCTGAGAAGTGATGAGGACTAAATGTATGTAAAGCCTTCAGGATGGTGTCTAGAATATAGTAATTATTCAACTTGTTAACTTCCTTCTACCAGTTATAGGGAATATCTTATCTCTGGTTTTCATTCTTTGGTCTTTATTGTTTTAAAATTGTAAAAAACCTTTTGTAATTAGAAGTTTATTTTGAAAATTGCTAGAATTTAATACGCAAATCCAGTAACCTACTTATTTCTGAAGGCCTTTGAGTCTTTCCTCTTGTTTATATGATAAATTTATATTTCATTGAGGCATTGAATGATCATGTCTTATCTTTGCATTTTTCTTTTTCTGCCATGATGCCTTTGTTTGGTGAATGATTGTGTATATTGAAGGAGAAATTAAGGTGCCCGTACACTGGAAGTATTTTTTTTTCCTTAAGAAGAATTTGACAAAATTTTAATAATAGTTCTGAGTAGTGCTCAAAATTTTTTAGTCATCTGGATTTGATTCTCTAGAATCATATTGCTTTCACAAATTCTTCTAGTTATCCGTTCTGTAATGAGATACATGTAAATAAATCATCACAAATTAGGCATTGTATTAAGTAA
This sequence comes from Tapirus indicus, assembly GCA_031878705.1. Classification (NCBI taxonomy): domain Eukaryota; kingdom Metazoa; phylum Chordata; class Mammalia; order Perissodactyla; family Tapiridae; genus Tapirus; species Tapirus indicus. The sequence goes on along the minus strand of CM062935.1, from coordinate 8,151,709 downwards.
ACAATAATAACCTATATTTTCATTATATGTTATAGTTTTCAAAGCACTTCAATAAACATTATTTCTTTTGATACTGGGTGAGTTTCCCCCCAAATGAAATAGTAATCCAAAGCATTTTTTCTCACTCAAGATCAGGATGCCTTTCCTACAGTAAGATCAGGAAACTGGAGGGAGCATGGATTTAGGAATCAGATAAACTGGGATTGGAATCCTGGATCTGTTGGCTGTGGGACCTAAGCTAAGTCACTGGGTGTCTCCAAGCAGCTGTTTCTTTTCTGTACAATGAAGATGATATCCACTTTGCTGCAGTGTTACAAGGATTAAATACCTGGAAGATAGTAAATAAATTCCAGCTGCCAATATTATTGTTATATTTTTGTTAATTATCTGTGATGGGGAGAATTAATTCCTTCCTCCTTCCCTCCCTGTCAATGTTACTTCCTTCCTGGAGGAATTTGGCTGTCATTTCCTTGTATGTTTTAGTCTTATGTGTTGTATATATATTTAAGGATATTTTGTGTACAAATATTTGCTCTGTCTTTATAAAAATAGTTTACTTTTAGGTGTTCTTAATATTTAGAGTATTGATAGTTTCCTGCTCTCTGGATGGTATGTTTGTGTGTATTTATGGTGAGCTTATTCATCTTTATTAGACAGTGATATGCATCTCTGTTCTGCTGTGCCGTTTATTTCTGTCTGTGGAAGATTATTTGCAAGACCATGAGCTGTATGACTCAGTCTAGTCTGGGTGGGTTGCAGTGTATTCACCTCTGGTTTGAATCTAACAGGTGTTCAGTTAGGTTTGGATTGCTTAAATAAAATAATTCCATAGTGAACACATTTGTCACGTTGGAGTTGAAAAAATTTCTTTTCAGACCGGCAGCCACAGTAACATTTTAGTAATTTGTCAAATAGAATTTACAGTGGCAGTGAGCACTATTTATATATCTTTTAAGATCAGTTTAAATCCTCCCACTGGGCTGTTGTATTATTTTGAAATAGATTTGTGAGTCTTGAGCATGTAGGTATCATCATTCTTCTTCAGTGGGCTTCTTTTATTCCAGGTCCAGGCTAAGCCCTGTCCTTGAATGGGTTCGTCAGTTAACGTGCTTGGACAAAGGGCTCTATTGACTCTATCACTGGCCACACTACTGCTTTCTTGTGCAGGCTGATTTCCTTATTTAGTTATACTTTTCTGACCCTTTTGTGAATTTTTATTAAATAGCTTTTAAACACCTAATAAGATGGGCTTTGATGTTAGATATACATTAATGGGAATCATGACTCAGCTACTTATCAACTGTCTAAGCTTTGGCAAGCTTTTTAACAATTTGAATCTTCAGGGTCTTATTCCGTAAAGTGAAGGTGCTAGATCATAGATTTATTAGAATAAAGAGAGACTTGAAGTCAAACACACAGCCTTATACTTGGTGAATCATTGTCAACAAAGTAATAATAATTACTTAAGTAGTACTGGTATGATAAGTGATCTCTAAAACAATTTTCGTTACTTTTTAGTATTTTGCTGTGAAATAGTATATGTGGTGAGCTCTGATGGAAACTTGTATGTAAAGGAGGTATCAGAAACTCTTTGCAAAGATTCAGTTTACAAAGGTGCAGGGCTAGAGAGCTGCTTTTTGCCTCACCAAGTCCTCTCTCCCCCACTTTTCTACTCGGCTCTGCTCTGCTCTGGGCCCAGGAGGCTGATGTGAGTGGCGTGAGGACTATGTCAGCAGACACTCTTACCCTCTGGCTTCTAGTTGGGTCAAAGCTACCCATTGGAGGTCACCAGCAGAGGACTGGCAGGAGGGAGAAGTGGGATCAGAAGTTTGTTCTCTTTGGCTTCCTCCGTGATAGGTTTCCACAGGTTGGCTGCTTCTCTCCTTGGAGGAAGTCTGCAACTGTCAGGCTGCCCTGGTGGTAGAAGGAAAGAAAGTCGATTTCTTTTCCTTTCTTGCCCCTTCATGCCTTGGGACGATAACACCTCCCTTCCTAACTAACCCCCATTACTGCACTATTCACACCTTATATATTGGCCCTTAATTAACTCTCTTCAGATTACCCAGTTTGCATACCATCTGTTTCCTTCTGGAATCCTGTTCCATGGATCATTCACCCAGGGAAAGAACAGAGGCTCTAGGATTAGGCAGAGTTGCAGAATATCAGGGTTTCTAGCTGAAAGTTTCTGATACTAAAGGATAAATTCTACCTGGGTTCAGCATAGGAATTCATTGTCTCGTTAATACGTTCTTTCATGGATCAGTTTTTTAAGGAGTAATTTTTTTCCTTTGTAGAAGCACTGTGTATTACAGGCTTGACTGGGTTGTTAGTTAGATAAGAGGTTCTAATGACCTGTTGAAATGTATTGGGAAAGTGTCCTGGATTTGGAGTCTTGAGTCTGAGTCTTGGTAATGTTGCTTGCTAATTGTGTGACTTTTAGAAATATATTTTCTAACTTTTCTTATGTGCAAAATATGAATAACACTCAACCTTCCCGGAATATTGTCAGGATGGTGTTAGATAAAGCAGTGAAAGTACTGTATACAAGGTTAAGCTGTGAATGCATATGTATTATTTGTAATGATGAGTCATTCTATCATTCATTCTTACAGAGTGTCTCTGGAGCACTTATCACATGCCAGGCACTCTGAAACGAATTAAAAGGGGGTAACTAACAGTCTGTTGGAGAAGATAGACATAAAGTAGGAGGTTACACCTGTGGTGAGTATCATACTAGAATGCTGTGTTTTTTAAGACAGCCTTTCTAGGAGATGGAATTTAGGCAGAGACGCTGAAGAGAAGGATACTGCTAGGCAAAAAGTCCAGAGAAGTATTCCCATCTTGGAGAACAAGTTGAGAAGCCGAAGGCATGATGAGCGCGGTGCCTTAGAACCTGTTGACCAAAACGCTCAGTGATGGGTCAGAGGATGAAGGAAGGGAGGGCGCCGGCTGTGTCGCTGTGTTGGGTTGGATATTCAGTAGGCTCGATGCTGCCTCTAAACGTGAAGGGTTTGCCTCTCTGGTGGCTTTCTCATCCTTCTTCTGGCCACTTTAAATATAAATAAACCTTCTAGTTCAGTCACTCATTTGTTTGACTTATTATCCAGCTGTGTTTTAATCTGCTTGCTCTCTGTCCATCCATATTCCATCCCTTTCCTTTTCTCCTCAGCTGCCAGGTTACCTCTCCTTCAGGATGTCTCTCCTCTGGTTACTCCTCAGCTGACAACTTTTAGTGTCTCCCCGAGGCTGCTGAACTGTTAGTATCTCGGTTTTGACATTAAGAACCTGGCCTGCCTTTTCGTGCTTTGTCCTCATTTCTTCTCTGTGTTGGCCAAAGAAATCTACCTCTCTTCTCAACCCTGAACCGGCCCCATCTTTCTGCAAGAACCCAGTACTTGGGTCAGGAAATTGAGTTCGTGTCTAAGCTTGTTCACTGACTGACTGTGATTACAGGATTTCGTAGTCGTCACTTGTCTGATTTCTTCCATTTTGTACTGTTAAAAGAGAAAAGGAAAAAACAGGTTATGATCCCTTAGTAAAACTCCATATGTCAACTGTGCAGTCTAATCAGATGAGTGAATATGAACTCGTGTCACACAGGGTTACTTTGCTTCACTGAAGAATTCATCATGCCAAGGAATGGCCGTCTCCATTCCTTATCCTTTGAGAATTTAGCACATATTTGATAGCTTTTTGAATAATTTTACAAATTCCAAAGCTGTCAGTCCCTTTTCTGCAAATTGTGTACATTGTATTAAATTTATCTGTTTCTATGCCTCAGATTCTCTGTTCTATTCCCAGCACCTAGTACAATTTCTTCAACATATCAGAACTCAATCAACTCCAGAAATGGAGTTCCTGGGACAAAGGAAATATCGATTTAGATGTGTTTGATTCTGTGAGAGAATTTAAGCAGTTTTAATGAAAATTTACACTACTAAAATTTTTTATATTGGAAATTTAACTCATTTAAATTCAAAGATTATTTGGCTCTTTTTTAGAGGATTAGTGGATTTTAATATAGTTGGTAGGCTATAAAAAGGTAAGTGTTTAGGAAGCTCTATACTGGACCAAGGCAGAAACAAAAAAGAAATGAACAAACAAAAGCCAAAAGAGACATAACTGATGCTCGATTTCTGGGCTGACAGAAATGTAGTGTCCATGGTTTGAAAACATAGCATTTTAATCCCCTACGTTATCTAAAACCTAATCACATATTTGCTTATTATTTCTGAGCTGGGAGATGGCACTGGTACATTAAACTGTATGGTAACAAATGTAATCTGGGGATTAGTGAAAGTCAAATCCCCTATGCATTCGACCTTGAAAATCTGTTTGGATTTTCTCTATGGTTGGCCTTTATTTGCTACAATTAACTAAAAGGTTATATCTGCCTTGGTGGGTGTGAAGTACCTTCCCTTCCCCAGGGAAGAGCAGAGGGGTGGTCGCATGGGTTTTGGAATATGAAACTCCCAGTTAGGGACAGGCATAAATACTGGAAAGCTGTTTTAAGAGTTCATAGATCACTTGTACAATTCCCCATTTTTTTGTCTTGTATTTTATTGAACTTCATGAAAATATCAAACTACTTATAATCCTCAATAAAGTAGAAAATACAAAATTGTTGATTGAACAGTGCCTAAAGAAGTAAAAGTTTGACCAGTTTTGAATTTAAAGCTGGCGGGCACAAGGGCCAGAGAAAAGTAAGTAGCCATGATTTAAACCAGATCTGTTTGACTCCAGAGACTGGGACAGGGGCTCTTTCCATTGCTAGGCTGTGTGTTACACGTAGTACATGCAAACCTACGTGCTTATAACATGGCATCAGGCTTTAAAATTTTTAAAAATCTTGAACAGTGAAATATTATATTTCAACGTAATTCAAAGCTTACTTAAGGTAACAACAAGGTATTTTAGCAACATATGATTTGCAAAGTTGACTCTTTTCTAGAGAGGAAATTAGATATTTTATATATGTTTTCTTTTAAGTTTTATTTTCCTCTTTAAAATCATAAGCATAGCTCAAATTTTAATTTAATATATGGTAAAATAATTTTTTTCTAATTTTTTAACCTTTGTGACTACATGTTGTTAAATAGATGTCACTGTTACAATGAATGACATTTGAATTCTGATTAGGGAATTAAATATTAAATAGTGCCTGTAAGTTCTCAAAAATTATAAAATGCTTTGTTACTTGAAAAGAAAATAGGTAATCTATTTTGACATACATATATGTATGTTGAAATTTATTTTTTTAGGAAGTTTCAGTGTACCTAATTTTGTTGAATCTTCTAACTATGCTAAAGGTATTTCTAAGTATAGCATAAATGGATAAATAAAAATGTGGAATTTATTTTCTTCTGCTAATTAAAGCTGAAGTCATGAATTGGTATACTTGATGGAGCAGGTGGCGCTCGTTACTGAGGAAAACAAAACTAACTTAGCTCATTTATGCCATTAGTTCTACAGTTTTCAAACCCTGTGTTGTGCGTGTGCACGTGTGTGGGTGCACATGTGCTTGTTTATTCATGGAAAATTTCTGAAAGAGTATATAAAATTGTTGATTATTATTACCTCTGGAGTATGGGTGTAGGAGAAACCTTTTAATTTTATATCCTGTTATACTGTTTAAAACTTTTACCATGTGTACTTTTTATTTTTATAGAAAAAAATCAAAATTAAAAGTACTTTTGAAAGGTTTTCTCAACAACAAGAATTATCTGAACAAATCTTTACATTTCACATCCCTCTATTTCAGTGTATATTGTTCCTATACAGATTCTATTTAGAATCACTTTTACAGGATCAAAATGTAGGATAATATAAGAAAGCAGACAAGATAATCAGTTTATTTGGAGATTTAGTAATATCTTTATTCTTAGACTCTTTGGTCATAAGCTGCAGAGCTAATTTGCTGTTCCTTTCTCACAGCCATCCTTTTTTATCTTCAGGTCCTTTCCTCCTTTCCTTCCTCTCCCCCTACCCATCACTCTTAATCCCTATTGTCTAGTGTTTTCTGACACCAGCCAATTCTTCAGCACCAGCTGGATGCCCAACAATTCAGTTCAATTTAATTCTGTCACTAACTCCTGGAATTAGGGCAGACCCTACAGAATAAGGGCTCAGTCCCACAAGATTGCCCCTACTTCAGATATCAGCTGCAAATGGGGTGCCTAGACTACCCCATTTCTGCTTGGCCAACTGCAAATTTGGGGGTTCCACGACCTGGCCTCAGGTTCAATAATTTGCTAGAATGACTCGCAGAACCAGAAAGCACTTTATTTACAGTTATGGTTTTTATAAAGGATACAAGTCAGGGACAGCCAAATAGAAGAGACACTTAGGGCAAGCTTTCGGGGGAGGGGTGTGGAGCTTCCATGCCCTCTCTATGCACAACGCCTTTCTAGCACTTGGATGTGTTCACCAGCCCAGAAGCTCTCCAAACACTGTTGTTTAGGGGTGTTTGTGGAGTTTTCATTATGTGGGCACAATTGATTAACTCACTGGCCGTTGATAATTGGGGTCAATCTCTAGTTCCTCTCCTCTCCCCAGAGATGGGTGGAAGTAGGAGTTGCTGAAAGTTCCAACCCTCTAATCACATGGTTGGTTTTCCTGGCAACTAGCTCCCATCCTCCAAGAGTGACTTCATTAATGTAAACTCAGCTGTGGTTGAAAGGGGCTTGTTATGAATTACAAAAAGCACTGCCATCACTCAGGAAATTCCAAAGGTTTTAGGAGCTCTGTGCCAGGAACTGGGGACAAAGACCAAATAGATCATTTTCACTACACCCCATCTATATATACTGACTTTCTACCAAGCAATGTTAAAGAAAAATTTATTCTGACACTTGTTAAAGTGGTAAGGAAGACTTTATTCGAGACTATCATGATAAGGTCAAGACTGTATTGCTATCGGGGAGAGAGATCAGGCTCCACTCTGAGTACAGCAGAGACAGTTGGCGGTTTAGAGCTGATAAGCAGAATGAAGGGGCCAGTGTTGGAGAATTACTAAGAGGGTGCATCAAGGCCCACCAGCTTCTTCTGTGATGCCTAGAGCCTCCAGCTTTAAACACATCCTACGTTTATCCAAGGATGCCATCAAAATCTTATTTTCTGTCGGATATGACAGAAAAAACAGTGGAAGAGACCGCAGTGGCACACTATCTTTAGAGTCAGACAAACCTGCGGGTAATTCCTACCTTTGCCATTTATTAGTAAAGTAACCTTTCTGAACTTTTCTTCATCTGTTGTGAGGATTGAATTATCTCATGAACGTGTTGCACATTAAATTCTTAAATACTCCTGGCTCAACAAGCAAAATGAGTAAATATGTGTATCTCTGTCTACGGCTGATGGTGTCTTAGTTCCTTCTCCATGCTTTGGTACCCTTCTTTGGACCTGGGTATCTTGTGGTCAGTCTGTGGAGGGAACAGTCCACGTATGCATTCATTTAAGCACATATTCGTGTACCTCTTCTATAGCCAAATGCTATAGGCAGTAATGTGAGGAAAGAGTATACTAATATTTTCCAAGATCTGGAACTTGCACATAGTAGGTGCTTAGCAGTAGATGTTTGTTGAATGAAGAAACAGATTTTTATCTAAAAGAAATTTATGCTCTGGTGGGAGAGTATCTTAGTCCATTTGGGCTCCTATAACAGAATACCATAGATTGAGTGGATTATAACAACAGAAATTTATTTCTCAGAGTTCTGGAGGCTGGGAAGTCCAAGATCAACACACCTGCAGAGTTGGAGTCAAGTGAGGGCCCACTTCCTGGTTCGGGGACCGTGGTCTTTTCACTGTGTCCTCACACGGCAGAAACAGTGAAAGAGCGCTCTGTGGTTTCTTTTATAAGGGCAGTAATCTCATTCATGAGGGCTCCAACTTCATGACCTAATCACCTCCCTAAAGCCCTACCTCCTAATACCATCAGATTGGGAGTTAGGATTTCAACATATGAATGGGGGAGGCACAAACATTGTCTATAGCAGAGAGGTACCACATTTTTTGTTTGTTTTTTTTTTTGTCTAAGAGTTATAGTAGAGTTGTACATAAAGTTCATTGCGAATATCAAGGTGAGATTAATTGATTCTCCCACTCTTCGCACCCCATTGAGGAAAGGGACAGTCGCATATAAAGAGTGGTATTTAATGCGGTTGAATCTTGAAGGAAATGTATGAAATTGAAGTCATCAAAATAACGTCACAAGTAGAGAAAAGAGCATTAGCAAAGACATGAGCATGGAGTTGATCTGTGTCACTTGTGAGGAGGGAGGATGTGGTTGGGAAGGTTGACTGACAGAAGGTTGTCTGGGGTTTTAATGCCTTCTTAAAGAATCAGTTCTTGATGGTGTACTCCTTAGAGAGCCAGGCAGGTTGGTAAATAGGGATGTCAGTACTTTGTAACACTGAACTGAGAATACTTTCTGGCTGTTCTTTGCTATTTGATCAGCCTGTCTTTAGGATTCCAGAAGGCCCCAAGGAACTTATTTTTATGTTTGTGTGTGTTTGTGAGCTCGTCCATTGTTCCCTTCCATTAGCATGGACAATTGAGATTTGACTCTATAGAGTCATGATCTATGCATTTTTTCCACTGTACTGGTGAAGAATCATTGATAAAATGGGAAATATGTCATTACTTGAAAAATTTGTAGCAATCTAATAGTCCATATTTCTGTATTTGATTTCATGCCACAATAGAGCTAACAAGAACTCCCAGTCTCTGGAGTTCTAAGTTATACACTTCATGGTTATCTTTTTTCCTTCACAGAAATAGAAAAGTTTCAAAAAGGAGAAGGCAAGGACGAAGAAAAGTACATTGATGTGGTGATTAATAAGAACATGAAGCTGGGACAGAAAGTGTTAATTCCCGTAAAACAGTTCCCTAAGGTAAGACAGTGAGGTCTACACTGCAGGTGTGTTAAACTTAATGACAGGGGAGCAGATGTTTAATTTATATTCTGTTTAATATTTTCTTGAGGTGTTTTCCCTTAGCACAGCTGTCCCCCCATACATACTTTTAAAGTTAATTAAAAACTTATTTAGTGCTTCCATTTTTTTCTGTTTGACTTTAGTGTGAGTTATGCAGCCCTAAAAAATTATGCTTCTGAGTCATACTAGTGATGTAACTTTGGACAACCTATTTAATTTCTTTCTACTTTAGGTTTCTTCTTTTGTAAGATGAGGTTGGATTGTTAAGAAGTAAATAAGATTATTCATGTTAAATGCTTAGCACCGGGCTTAGTACATAAATGTTCAAAATATTACCTATTCTAGGAAAAAAGTTCTATTTTTCATTTATTGCAGGTGTTATTTTATGTCATTGAATGCAATTAAAATAGGTGCTTTAAAGTCTCTAATTCTAAAATCTTGGTCATTTTAGATTTGGCCTGAATTGATACTCCTTTTACCATGTTTTTCTTGTTTTCTTTCTTTTGAGTGTCTGTGTACATGATTCATGCATACTGTTGTATATACCAGTAGTTCATTTCTTTTGATTGCTGAATACTAGTTCATTACCTGAATATATCTGTTTGTCTTTCCATTTGCCTGAATGGTTTTCAGTTTGGGGTAAATTAAATTAAATTGCTGTGAACATTTTTGTGAAATCTTTTTGTGACCATATATTTTCATTTCTTTTGAGTAAATACCTAGGATTTAAATTGCTGTGTATTTAGTTTTGTGAGACGTTGTCATACTTTCTTCCCAGAGTGGTTGTACCTTGTGACATTTCCAGGAATAACGCAAGCAAGTTGTGGTTGCTCCATAGCTTCAGAAGTACTTGATATTGTCAATCTCTTTAATTTTAGTTATTCTGGTAGTGTATTGGTATTTTCCTGTGGTGTTAATTTGCATTTCCCTGGTGATTTTGTATACTTTTTCAGGTATTTAGCGGCCATTCATATATCTTCGATTTTGAAGTGTCTTTTATGATCTTTTGCCTATTTCTAAATGGTCTGTATGTCTTTTTATCATTGAGATGTAGAAGCTTTTCTATCTATCCCGAACACAAATCTTTTGTTAGATGAATGTTTTATGAATATTTGTCTCAGTCTATCGCTTGCCTGTTACTTTTTTAATAGAGTCTTTTGATAAGCAGAAATTTTAAATTTTGATGATATCTAATGTGTCAAGTTTTTCTTGTATGATTATTACCTTCTGTCCACAATCTTTGCCAACCTCAAGGAAATGTTAGGGTCTTTTATAAGTTATAAAGATAGTCCCCTGTGTATCCTCTAAAAGCTTGATCATTATAGCTTTTACTTTTAGATCTATGATACATTTCAAATTAATTTTTGTGTATGGTGTGAGATAGAGGGTCAAAATTCATTTTTTCTGCATCCAAGTATCCAGTTTTTCCAGTACCATTTATTGAAAGATGTTTTCCTCCCACTGATTGTATTGACACCTTTAATGAAAATTAGATGACTGTGTCTGTGAGGGTCTATTTCTGCACTTTCTATTTTATTTCATTAATCTATTTATGGAGCTTTATTTATGCTGGTCCCATACTCTCTTCATTACTGTAGCTTTTTATAGTAAGACCTGAAGTTAGGTAATGTAGTCCCTTCAACTTAGCCCTTCTTTTTCGGGATTGCTTGGATATAGGTCCTGTACAATTCCATGTAAATTTAAGAATTATTTTGTTGATTTTCACAAAACATTCTTCTGGGATTATGACTACAATTGCATTGAGTCTGTTGATCAGTTTAGGGAGATTTGACATCTTAACAATACTGAGTCTTTCCTTCCTTAAGCACGGTATATCTTTCCATTTATTTAGATTTTCAGTTTCTATCAGCAGTGTTTTTTACTTTTCAGGGTAAAAGTTGTCTTTTGTTAAACTTATTCCTAAATATTTTTTGTTTTCTGACACTATTGTAAAATGAATATTTAAAAACTTTATTTTCCAATTTTTTGCTTCCAATATAAAATTTTGTATATAGACCTTGTATTCTGCTACCTTGCTAAATTCACTTGTTAGTTCTAGAAAATCGTTTTATAGATTTCTTAGGATATGCTGTATACATAATTGTATCATCTGCATGAACAGTTTACTTCTTCCTTTCCAATTTTTATTCTTTTTGTTTATTTAGTTTGTGTTGTTTTATTGGCTAGGATCTCTAGTATAATGCTTGAATACAAGTGGTAAGATTAGGGATTCTTCCCTTCTACCCAATCAATGTGAAAAGCATTCTATATTTTATCATTAAGAATGGTAACAGCCATAGGGTTTTTTTTTTTGTTAATGCCCTTTATTTGGTAGAGGACGTTCCATTCTGTTACAGTTTTACTGAGAGATTTGATCCTGACTGGGTGGTGAATTTTGTTGAATGCCTTTTCTGCATCTATTGAAATAAACATCGGATGTTACTCCTCTATACTATTAATATAGTGAATATTATTGATTGGTTTATTTAAATTAAACCAACTTTGCATCCCTGAGGTAAATCATACTTGGTAATGATGTATTGTTGGATTCAAATGCATCTGTGTTCCTGAGTGATACTGGCCTATAATTTTTTATGTATATTATCCGTCAGATTTTGGTATTAGGGTTTCATAGAATGAGTGGAGAAGTGTTCCTTTCCCTTCCTTTTGAAGAATGTACATCAGTTTGGTGCTACTTCGTTCTCAGTATTTGATAAAATTCATTAGTGAAGCCATATGGGCCTGGAGTTTGGTGATGAGTTTAATGTCTTTAATTGACAGGGTACTAATCAGATTTTCTGTTTTATCTTTTGTGAATTTTTGTTTGTTTTTCAAGGAATTTGTCCATTTCATCTTTTTCTGACCCTTTGTCTCTCCACCTTTTGAGACTTCATTTACACATATGCTCAACTTTTTGATATCCTCAAAAAGGTGCCTGTGGCTCTCTTCGCTTTTGGTTTTTTTTCCCGTTGTTCTTCAGCTTAGATCATTTCTACTGCTGTGTCTTAAACTTATTGATTCTTTCCTATGTTATCTTTATTTTTCTAAGCCTATCAGGTAAATTTTTTAGATCAGTTATTGTAATGATGTATTTCAGAATTTATATTTGCTTCATATGTAAATATGTGTATGTGAAAAAATTTTTTTTCTCTGCTGAAATTTTCTATTATTTTATTCATTGCAGGTATTATATTTTTTATATCATTGAGCACTATTAAAATAGGTGCTTTGAAGTCTCTATCTAATGCTAAAATCTTAGTCATCTTAGATTTGACCTGAATTGGTAATCTTTTATCTTGATAATGTCATATTATTCATTTTTTTGGTATGTTGTGTAATTTTGGATTGTATACTGGACATTGTGAATGTAATTTTGTGGAAACTACGCTGGGTTCTGTCATCTTCCTTGGAGGAATGTTGATGTTTTTGGATTTAGACTGCAGATTTTGTCTGCTGGGTAGGAGTGTGGATCTCAGTTCCGTTCTTCCCTTACTTTGACTTTTGCATTTATTTTTGGCTTACATGATTTGGGGGCCAGACAGAGATTTTGGTAGATTTTATAAACAAAATTGGGGCTACTCAACTCTAACTCTGTCTTTTCTAGTATTTCTCCCTCACATTTCAGCACTATGCTTGCCTCAAACTCTGCTACTCAGGCTAAAACCTCTAAAGTCAGTAAGTTCTCCCAGGCCATTCTCTTTTTCCCTTCCACAATCTCCTTCTTTTTGATCATTCTCCAGAGGTTTCAGATAGTTGGTTTTTATATTTTATTCAGTTTATGTGTTTATAGTTGTTATTTGTAGACATTCAGCCTATTAAGAGCTTACTTAGCCATACTTGCAGAACTGAGGATATAGATTTTTAGTAAGTAGAAAACTATGTTGTGAACGTTTCATCGACAGACTCGTTACTAAACAAAGCATGACTTATGGAAACCTTTATAAATTGATCAGTATGCTCGATTTACTCTATGTGCTCAATATGCAATAGCTAGAAAGATGAACAGACACTGCCCCTGTCTTCATAATCTAATAGATGATTCATCATAAGTTAATACTCTGCTGTGTATGAGTAAGTGTATGAAATAAAATAAGGTATATGAATAAAGCGTATGAAATAAAATCTCAAATGCTGTTTTTCAGTGTCAGCTTTGAGGAGAGTAGGGGAAGACAAATTATATTTTCTGTGTATAACAGAGCGGAGTCCATTTCAAGTACATCTGAAGTAGACTACTTAGAAATCCGCTGCTTTCAGAATGCTGAAAAAGGATATCTCTGTTTAGCATTATTGAGCATGCAAGTTTCAAGCCAGCCTCGTGTAAAGGCTCATGTAGCACTTGCATCAGTTCTAAGAAAACGCTTCCATGCTGGCGTCAGTTAATAGACTGAGCTGCAGGAAGCTGGCAATATTTGCCCCTCTGGAGTAGCAGTGGGCAGAGTACATCCAGGTTGATGTGGAATTGATGCTGTCTGTATACTTTTATCCTCTGAGACAGGAGAGAAGTGCTGTTTATGAAACTCCCTCTAATAAAATGATTTTCATTAATTGAATAATTTCTCTTCTTTTCATGAACCGTTTTCAACACTGTTTCACTGGTACCACACTCAACGTGAGTCTTTTAGTGTTCAGACCTACAGTATATTCAGTCTCTCGAGTTATATGTCTGAGGTTGTAAAGTGTGAAACTCAGAGTAAACACTTGTGTTAGGACTTTTTAAAAAAGATTTTAAAATTGTAGAAATTGTTCTCCATAGTTTTCCTGTGGATAAACCCTCACCCTTGGTACTAAGCAGTGACTAGATATAACAGGGTTAATGTAAATGCGCAGACAACATTGGAACAAGGTAACCTGTCTTTGAGGATGCCTTGTGGTTTAGATTTTACATTCATTTTTTTCATTAACTGGTTCATTCATCAGTGAATTAAATACATCCATTCGTATACCTGACATTTATTGAGGGTCTTCTCTGAGCCAGGCATTGTGCTGGAAAAATAAAAGTGATTAAGACATGTTCTTTTGTCACAGAAAGTTCTCAGTTTTGTGGGGAAGGCAGATGAATAAGTTAATGTTTATAATACAGTGTGAGAAGTTAAATGTTAGGGTATTCCAGAAAGACACAGAGGAAGATCATGGTGATGCTCTCAGAGCAGGCTTTCCTGAGGCAGCTGTCTCTGAAGGAGCTGGCTGGGTAACAGTCAGAAGTATGACAGGGTGAGATTGAGATGGTCATGACAGGGGAACACTGTGTCTAGAGCAGAAGACATTTGAGAATTTACGAGCGATTTTCTTTGGCCAAACAGGTTAATTTCAATAAGAGGTGCAGATTTTTGTAGAGGATTTATAAATAAAGTGATAAGGGAGCAGAGTATGGGGTAGGGTTGGCCAATGGGGACTGAAAAGTTGGAGTAGGAAGTGATATTTGAGCTGTTTTAGAGGGTGAGGTGGGCTTCTCCAGTGTTTAATGATTGGAAACTAGCTGAGGAGAGAAAATACCACCTGCAAAGTCATGATAGGGTGAAAGAATGCTTATGCACCATTTTAGGAAGGGAGTTGTAATGTGAAATTAAACTGTATCTCTGTAACATTATACATACATGCTCTACTGCTAAGGGAAGATGTCTATATTATATTGTTAAATAGAAAAAGCAAAAGCAACACGTAGAACAGATAGGATCCCAGTTGGATAATTCTTTGAAAAAAACTACCTAGATTCTTAACAGTTATTTTCTGGAGGGTGGGATTATATGCTGTTTTCTACTTTACATGTTTCTATGCTTTAATATTTTAACAATAACTTGATGTAACTTTTATAATTAGGATAAAAAAAGATTTCCATTTTGGGGAAGAAACATGCCTGAAATAGCTAATTAAGGAGATACCTTTGTACTATGGTTATGTTTTTTAAGATTTAGTGCACTGAGTTAAATTCTGTAGGTTTTAAGTTAGATTTATTAAATTTTTTAATTTGGTAATTGTTGTTTTAATCTCTAAGTATTCTAATGTGTAGGTACTATTTACAGTAGCTATATTAATCAGCATGGTTTCTTACATTGTGTTCTCCTATTATGTGCATATTTTAAATCTGATATATTTGCTGTCTCACAGAAGCACTTAGGTTAAGTAAGGGTCTTTGAGGGAGAGAAGAGAGAAGTACTTATAAAACATGTTCTCACCTGGAGTTTGAATTAAAGCTCAGGGAAACTTTCTTTTTCAAAGCCTATCCAATAGAAATCTTCATGGGGTTAAAAATTTCCCAGAGTAGTAAATATTTGACAGTCATATTGGTATGTTAAAAGTTGCCTTTTCTATGACTCCTAATTGATTATCAGAGGCATATGATATTTTTCCCAGAGGATTTATGTGAAAATAATTTTTAATTTTGGTGTCCAATTGATAGTTTACCTGTAGAAATAAAGTAATAATGTACCTGCATGTTAGTTCTTTATATGTAAATGCCATTACCAAGATTAATATGGCTGGCTGGTGGGGATTTTGAACTTGTCGACATCAGGGAAGCCTGATATTAAAAATAATCACTTGGAGACACATGTCTTTTTTACACGTCACTATTAGTGTCCCTCCTAGTATTCATTAAATATTGGGACCGTATGATGAAGTAGAAAGGCCTGTCTGGATTGTAGAACCTTAGGAAAAGCGTTGGCCCGTAAAGCCATTGTTTCACAATGCACAGTCCCTTCCATGTTAATCCTCTCCCATCACTTTGACAACCCATATCCTATAGTGGGAATTGGAGGGAAGTGAAATTATAAGTAGGGATGAGAGGACTATATCTTCAGCAGCTACTTTTGTTCTATTCTCAGAGGTCTTCTCTGGGCTCTTGGGATCTTGTGACACATAGCCCCTGTGTCATGAGAATCAGAAAGTTAAGTTGCTGTTTGCAAATATGATAGCATTCAAAAATGTTGTGAAGGGATTTCAAATCTTAGGCTGTGAGTTTCCCCTTATTCTCTTTAAAATGCTTTATCATTGACCTAGAAAGTAGCACTTGAACTTAGATTTGTTAAGTGGACTCCAAAAACAGCCAGGCGTATATTGAGGAGTTCCTGAAAGAATTTACTCATGTTGTTTTGGGGGCTTATTATTATTACTACTATTTTATTGAGCCAAATGAATAATTATAAAATTTGGTTATCTATGGCCCTGTCCCCACAATCTCATTACATTAAAAAGACTAGAAATACTACCCTATATGTATTTTAGTCACAAAGCAGTAATTTAGAAATTAAAATCTGTGATGAATATTGTTATTCATCAACACTTACTTTTTGAGCGGGAATGGAGGAGAGATCTGTAAGTGTGTTACTGAGCCAAAAGGTAGAAACATTGTTAGTACTTTGCAATATATTATTGGCTCAGGTATCTTGAATATTACTGGATTGATTATTTGGGCTTTGGGCCCCTTAAGGACCACCGAGTTGAGTCAACTGAAAACTGCCTGACTTTATTGGTGTTAGACATAGGAAATATGAACAAAACTTAATCCCTTTCTTCTAGAACTCCCAGCCTAGTGGAATAAAATAGCAGCAATTCATGCCATGGACCAGAGTATGAACTTTTATCAAAACAAGTAATTGACACATAATTACGTGAAACAAGGGACATAATATACATTGATACTGAGGAGCATAGCTTCAGAGGGGAAAGAAGTCAGGTTTAGGAGCCACCCCCACTGTGTTATGCTCAGCTCTGCCTGCTGGACACCTCCACTTGGATATCCCACAGACATCTTCGATTTGACATGTCCATGAGTGAACTTCATAATTCCTTTTCTTGGCAAACCTGGACCTTTTCCCTTGTTCCTTATTTCAGTGAATGACAGACAGCATGTGCCCTAAGTTCCCATGCCTGAAACCAGTGCATCATTTTTGTCTGCTAGCTTCTGCTTCATTTACCTCCTCTCCCTCCATTCTTGAAATACTATGACTTATGCATTTTATCATTTCTGCTTCCTAAATTAATTATCATCCATCTCTATCTCTGCATTCCATTGCCACTCCTTAGTTTAGACTGCTATCGTCTCTCACCCAGTCAGTTTCGTACCTTCAGTTTCAAATCCTCCATTCTGTTCTCCATACTTATAACCAAACTGTTGCAGTCTGGGATTTTCAGGATTAACAATTTTAAACTCATTTATATATGGGCTATATTTGCTATTTTATTTGTTTTGTCATCCACCCTTCCCTGCCCCAAGAATATAATCTAGCCTTGAGCGAATAGAGATGGAAAGAACGTAAGGTAGATTGTTTCAGATTGTATATTACTTTTGGGTGCCTGCCCCTGTCATCTCCTGTAGAAGTTACCTGTACACTTCATTGATTTTTAGAGTTGCTAATATCTCAATAAATTGGGCTGTTTACCATTTAGAAGCAGATATGATGTTAAGTTATAGTCAGTGGAGCAACACCAAATAATCTCAATCACTATCAGTAATACTTGGGGATTTGTGGTTGGCAAATTGGTAAATTTAAATAATAGCATTTATCTATCACTTTAATATGTTGCAATAATTTCTGCAGCAAAGAAAATCAATAAAAACTATCTTGACTAGTGCTGTTTGATATGGGGTAAAATAAACTTTAATTCCACAGTATTTATTGAGAAGCCATTATGTAGGAAAAATGATGAATCAAATGTGAGTCCTGATTACTCTCAAGAGATTCATAATCTAACAGGAGAGAGAGTAAATTTCACTAAATAATATAGGATAAAGACTGAATTAACATAAGAGAGGTAGAGGGATACCACAAGAATTTAAAGGAGTGAGAGAGAGTTATTTCTGGAGAATTACAAGTGGAATTAAATTTAGTCTTTAAGAATAAGCCTAGGCTGTTAAGAAGCAGAGATCAGGGGGAAGGGCAGAGTAACTCTTGGGCTAGAATGACTGAGTTACGGGGAATTACAGGTTGTAGCAGTCATTGGAATGGTGACGACCAGTCTGGAAAGCCTTCAGTGCTTTATTTGGGTATTAGAATTTTCCGGTCAGGAGCCCTGAAAGATTTATGAAGTAGAGATAAATAAAGAACTAGAATATATCGTGGAAGGTACTCTGCTTTATAAAAGATATATTTTTTAAGTCCTCTTAAAATTTAGAAATGATTGATTTAAATGACTTTTTGGAATGACTTTTATTCCTAGGAAATTCAACTTCCCATGTAAAAGTGACTGTTGTTTGTAGAGGTGATTATCAGATCATGAAGATCGTCGGTAATCCAAAGCTTGACTCAATTGCTAACAATCCTAAGAAACAAGTGTTTTATTTCTGAGGAGACTGCTCCCTTTCACGTGAATGCCATGCTCTCAGGTCTGTTGGTAGGTTTACTCCTGCTCGGAGTTTGGCATTTATTACATTGGTTTAATTCAAATGACATCAGTATTCTGAATACCCACTGAAATGTGGATTTATTTAACTAATCATTGTGTTAGTGGTTAAATTATTGGAACATAAAATGTTGCTAGAGCTAATCAGAGTAGTGATCTGGTCTTTCATTTCAAGAGAAGATAGGTTAAACCAACCTTGTTAATTTTTCCTTTGCATTCTCGTCCTTCGGCGGGAATTAGATGAATGTGGAGGTTATGAACCAAAGGTGTTCCTTGGCAGTTTAATTCTTTCTCCCTGGTAAGGTCTAGAAAACAAACGCTTAGGTGATGTTTTCCAGAGAGGGATGTAGGCACAATACATTTGGATGCTAGAAGAACATGCTAGAACTTCTATTTTAATGTATATATGTAGCATATGGTATTCTATGTATCAGGCACTATTCTAAGCACCTTACACATATTAACTTATTTAATCTTTACAACTTTAAGAGAAGAGAATGGTTATCTCTTGTTCATATATGAAAAAACTGAAGAACAGAGAAGTTAAGTAACTTGCTAAATATTACACGGTTATTCAGTAACAGGCATTTGAATCCCAGAAATCTGGCTCCAGACCCATGCTTATTCTTATTCAAGAAATTAAACTTATTTCTTATTCAAGAAATTAAACTTTATTACTAGTTAGTACCTGGGTTAATGCTAGTACCACCACGTGTTCATATGAGAACCACACAGCTGTGTGCAGGCTGAGACAGTATCCTGAAATAAAAGGGGAATTCCTCACTGCAGAAGGTCTCATCAAGTTTTAATCACTCATTTGCTTTCAGTATATGGGGGCGTATGGCTGTTGCATGTGCCTGAGTAATGGACTCATGGATTATATTATGTAGTTTTAGTTATACTGATCTTTAAATGGGCAAAGATTACGCTTAAGGAAACTGTGCGTTAAAGATCTGCTACAAATACGGTCGAAATGAGCAAGAAAATAGCAGAACTAATCCTCCCCCTGTGCCTAGTACAAGCTCAGCCTTATATCAAGGTAAAAGTAACTGTGGTCTAGTTGGAAATGAAAAGAAGGATAATCTTCTCAAATTGGAACTATTTCTCTACATCCGGTGTTGTTAGGTGCTGTTTAGGCAGTTGTTGAGGTACACAGATGAATGAGACAGGGTCTCTGCCCTCAGAGAGATTGCTGCTCCCCTCCCCTTCTTAGGGAAAAGAGGGTAGCAGGTAGAGAACCAGGCCTATAAAAGACTGTGATATACGAGACTGGTAAAACTTAACTTTTTACTAAATGACAGCTTTGTCATTTATTTCTGTGATAGTGTACTCTATTGTGCTCTGCCCGCTAAAGCCACTCCTTCGTGCATTCATGCCCTGTATAGTACCCTTCCCTGAGTCTGTCCTGATCCTATAGCTCCCTTTAACCGAGAGCGTGCCGCAGGGCAGACATGATGCCAGTTCCAGGCCCAAGCTGTAAGGAGGACTGCCTCTGCTTTTCTGATCTTGGAGGCCAGACACCATGCAAAACCCTATCACCCTGAGGCCACCATGGTAAGTGGAAGCCCAGGATACGCAGGTGGAGGAAAAGCAGTGAAACCAGCAGAACTGAGGTCCCCAGCTGACAGCCACCACCAGCTTAGGAGACGTGCCAATCAGCAATCTTGGAAGCAGGTCCTCTAGCCCGGTCAGTCTGGCTGTTGCCACATGGAACTCCCACCCCCTCTCCCCCCCAGCCCTGGCCCCAGTGCTCAGATTGCTGAATTGTGAGCAAATAAATAAAATTGTTCAAGGCCATTAAGTTTGTGGGTTAGCTTGTTATGCAGTAATAGATAACCAAGATAGCATTAAAGCTTAACTCTTCAGTCCCTGATTTTCTGATTGCCAGGTCAGGTGGGGCTATGTGAAAATGATGCAATGTATGCACATGCTGGGTTTTAGGGTTAGAATAGGAGGACAATGAGAGGGACAAGGGACCATAAAGGACCAAGGGGAATTACTTTTAGCAAGCATGAGATTTATCCCAGGATTTGATTTTGTCTATGAAATACTAAAGTGCATTTAAAGAAAAATAACTAATATAAAAGGAACATTAAACAGTTCATGTTATGATCAGAGAAGATGCCATAACACTTTTGTGCATTTTTGTCACAGTGAGCAGGAGGGACTCTACCACTGAAAGGACTTGATGTTTTGAAATTCTTTTCGTCTGTGCCAGGGTGTTTTATATTTTATGATACTGCTGATACGGCTGTGGCTTTTCTCAAAATAAAGCAACAAGAGACAGGACACTAGGTTCCTGGACACAGAGTTCATTAATATATTCTTTTGCTTTTGTTGATTCAGTACAATTTTTTTTTTTTTTGAGTACTACTCTGTGCCAGGCAGTGTATTAAGAGTGGAGAAGGGGATTAAGATGTGGACAAGATTTCAGAGTTCAGCAAAATACATTCCCTCTTCTCAGGAATCCAACATGAAAGGAAATGTCTTACAATATAGTTTGGTAAGTGTAACAAGAGAAAGCAGGAGAAGGAGAGAGAATGAGTGTGCATTCCGAATGTCAGGGAGGTGCCTGGAGGAGAAGCCCCTGGGCCTGTTAGACTCTGATGAGCTGTGAGAAAGGACTGGCTGTGCATGTACTTTATAGCATTGAGTTTGTTCTTTTTTCAATGTCAGTTTTTGCTGTTGTTAAAAGAGTGAATTCATATCAATATGGAAATTTTAAGCAGTGACCAAAATACAAGGAAAATGAAACTACCAGATTGCACCTATATTTTAAACTCAAAACTAAATCCAAACTCTTGACGATGGGCTAGGAGGCCTCACTGGATGTTCCTCTGTCTTCTCTTAACCCTACTCTTGCTTTCCTGCCCCTGCCTCACTCTGCTCTCAGGCTGGTGGGCTGCTGGTTTCTCAGAAGCTCCCTAGTGCCCAAGGGCTTTCCCACTTGCCATTCACATTGCAGGGAATTGTGTGTTCCCAGATCGTTGCATAGGATGTAGTTCAGTGTAACCGCCACAGAGAGGCCAGCCTAGCCTGAAGCTGCGCACCCTCAGTGAATACCATGTTCTCTGTAGTTGCTCTGTGTCTCCTCTCTAGATGCTTCCTGGTAATTAAACATTGTCCTTGCGTGTATGTTTTCCATGTTTGTCATCTGGTTCTTAGTACTAGAAAGAGAACTTAGTGAGGACAGGGCATTGTCTGTGTCTGTCTTCCACCCAGCACCCAGGATGTGTTTGCGCTTCACCACTGCTGTAATAACACTTACTGAGGGCTAGGGTGACCTAAGTACAGGTTTTGTTGATTTTGTCACTATTTTAAAAACAAAGCAGAGCAGTTTTGTTGCCCTTCCTCCTGCAGCTTAAGGCTTTGATTCAGGAGGGGAAGTGGGGACATGGATCTGGGCAGATTTCAGCAGGCTGCTTCCCTCTCCCCCACCAGCCCCAGGGGAAGTAGGGGTCTCAGGATTCTTACTTGACCTTCCCTGTGAGTTCCTGGTGGGAGGGGGGGTGGATTCCTGCAGGAAAAAAGCGTTAAGGAGGTCACTTCTCCTAATTCTGGGGCTTTCAGGGCTTCATCCTCTCATGCTACCCACCCTCCATAAGCAAATGCTGGAGTTGCTTCTACCTGCAGGTGCCTGTTCTCTGTCCAGGTGTGCGGTTGGTGTTGCCCTGGGACTGCAGCATTAATTTGCATCCTGCCCAGCTTCTTGTTTAAAGGGTGAGAGTGACGTTCTTTCCATCTCTACATCTGAGCTGAAATGGGTAGTTCTTGGAACATGATAGTTTTGAGAAACTGAAATAAGTCCAGAATGGCTAACATTAAAGTGGGAGAGTGTAGAGAGGCTAGGCAGGTGGGCATGAGCTGCCTCAGAGAGGGCCTTCACAGCAGTGTCAGGATATTGGGACTTGATTCTGAGAAGAGTTGGACAGATGTGTTTTAAATGGAGATGTAACAAGGGAAGCTTTGTGTTAAGACCTCTCTGCTGGTTGAAGAAGGCAGAAGTGGATACAGGGAAATGATTCTGCAGTGGGCTAGGTGAGAGGGGATGATGGGCTGGACTAAGATGGTTGTGGTGGGACTACAGAAGAATAGGTTTAAGAGATATTTAGGAGGTAAAATTGTTAAGATATAGTTAATGAATTAATTGAACATTTGTTAAATTTCCTCTCTGCACAGGAGCAGTGTGAATACAAAAGCCCTAGTCACTGCCATCGTGGAATGAGTGTCAGGTTTCTGGCTTGAGTTGCTGCATGGATGCTGCATAGCCCATTTGCTGGGCTAAGGAACTCTGAAGGATAGCATATTTGAAGCTATGGTGGAAGAGGTTACAAGTGCAGTTTTAGTGTTGACTTAGAGGTCCATAAGGCAACCCTTTGTTAGACTAATCAACTTTTTGATGAGCACCCAATTAAGGGAAACCTTTAATGGAGACAGTGACATGTGCTTGAGGCTTAGTTGTTTATGAAATGACAGCTTAAATGTAATTGTTCCCCAAGGAACAGTGTCATGTCACAAATATAGTTTAGATCAATTAAAGCTAGTTCAGAAAGGCATTGGTCTTTACCAACAAAAAATGTAATTACTGGATCTTACACATTGTGCAGAGAAACTCAAATATACTTACTGTATGTTGGTTTACCATCCTCATAATCATTTGAAAAGTTTCCTATTTACAATTGTAACATTTGTAATATAATGTATTTGTAATAATTGACATCTGGAGAAAAATCACTGGTCTTGGGAATAATACTTTAACCTTCTATTTCAAACCTATGCACAAATGAAATTATTAATAAAAATGAAAGTTATTATGAGTTCTTACTGTCTGTCTTGCAAATACAGTTATCAAATAAAAAACAAACCCTAACTTAAGTAAGGAGAGACTTTATTTGAAAGTTTCTTGTGGGGCTGGCCCGGTGGTGCAGCAGTTAAGTTCGCGGGCTCCGTCTCAGCGGCTCGGGATTCACCGGTTCAGGTGCTGGTGCGGACTGACACACCACTCCAAGCCATGCCGAGGCGGTGTCCCACATAGAGCAACTAGAAGGATGCACAACTATGACATGCAACTATCTACTGGGGCTTTGGGGAGGAAAAAAAAGCAAAAAAAGGAGGAAGATTGGCAACAGATGTTAGCTCGGGGCCAATCTTCCTCAAAAAAAAAAAAAAGAAAAGTTTCTTGCAAGAGCAGGGAAAGGAATATTGTAATGGGAGAAAGCTCTGAGCATGAGATTTGTCATTGTCTCAGTGGTCAGACAGCAGAGGGCTTTTATGGGGAGAGTGAACAAGGCCAGAAAGATGTGGAGAAGTGGGAGGAATGGGGGGAGGTGGCATGATAGGACAGTAGATCAGAGAATGTTTTACCCTGAGGCTGGCCCCTGGAAACATGGGGGCCTTTTGGGAGAGTTGTATTCTGGCTCAGGTTATGGGTGGGTCACCATTGAGGAGCCAGAGGAAAGGAGAGTAGTTTGATCAAGTCAGGTTGAGGGACATTTTCTGATTGATCCGTGGGGACAGACACGTCAGCTAATGGGCAAAGAATGGGAATTTGGAGGGCCTGTGACTGGCCTTGTTGTAGGTAAAGAAGGGGGTAATCCACAGGTCTTACCTAATCATGTGGGGAAGAGGAGTTCTTTGCAGGAAGCCATTTCCAGGAATGCCAAAGGGTGTGAGGATTGTTTTTCAGAAGCTCAGGGCTCAGGTAAAATTCTACATTGTCAGGGTCCTGCAGGACTTTATCTGATACATTTTAATCTTAATGATAACCCTGAAGTATGATGACTCTTGTAAGCCACAACTGTGGTAACTTTGATGAAACTGAGGACTGGGAAGGCTAAGGAACCGCTGTGATCACACTGCTGGTTAGAGGGCGAGCGCCTAAGACACTCCTTGAGAAGTTATGCAGGTGGGACATCAGCAGGTCCCAGAGCTCATGGCAAATAAGAGAACTATGCTGCCTAAGTTGTTTATTTCTTATATCACCTAAAAAGGCCAAAATATTTAATCAGCTCTTATATTACTTAGGCTTTTTCTTGTTACAGGCACTGACTGTGGCTAGCTTAAGGATTGTTTTTCTTTATTTTGTTTAACTACATTAGGATGTCTTATAGAATCCATGGAGGAATTGAACTTGTAAACTGAGAGGACAGTAACAAGGACTTCAAGCCTAAGAAACAGAGAGTAACCAAAGTCCATGGCTCCTCTCTCTAGTTGTATTTCTTAACAGGGGCACAATTGACATTTTGCACAGGATATTTCTACACTGTGCAGGGCAGTCCCATCCATTTCTGATGTGTGACATTCTAGGCTTTTGTCCACTAAATGCCAGTAGTGACCAGCAGTCATTGTGACAACCAAATAAACATGCTAAATATTTCCAAATGCCCCCAGGGAGGTGACACAATCTGTTGAGAACCCAGCCAAGCAACCAAGTGTTTTGCCATTGTTGACTCAGCTCTAAGGACATTCAGTATCCACGCTTAGTTCTAAACCTCAGACTCCCTTGACTTCCAGGCAAAGGTCAACTCCTAGACCAGCCTGGGTGGCCTGGGCATGGTCATGTTGTTTGTGTGGTGGCTCCCTTGGTAGCCTTGTGGATGAAGGGGAGTCAGTTCTCAGTGAAAGGTGGGTATTGTTCGTGTAAAGTTATATATATGTCCACAACAGTTAAATTCAATTTATTACTTACTAATTTGGCAGAGTGTGTGCATAATTTACTGGCTGCTCTGGTAGGTCATTTTTATACATTTCTGTATTTAATTCATACAACAGGCATCCACGGTAGGTAGTATGGTGCTGTAAATGAGGAGTCTGAGACTCATGGGGGTTGACTTGCTTGACTGAGGAGGTATAATTAATACACAATATATCGTTGAACAAAGAAGAGAATAAAAGTGCTTCTGATTACCAAAGTACTCGTTAACGTACTTTTTGTGAACAAAAGACTAATACAAGTTTAATGGAGAAAGAAAACTCCTAAAGGTATATAAACTCATATGAAACACTTTTCCTTTTTATCTAGAATCTGTGTTTTTATGTTTTATCAAGTGACCTTGAATAAATCATATCACTCTGTGGACTTCAGCTTCCTCAGAGTTAAATTAGAACTTTGGACTGGATGATTTCTAAGGTCTCTTAATTTTTATTAATTGGGAAATATTTAACTATTAAAGATGTGATGTAAATATGGCTGTTGGACCTCAGAAATTTATTTTTATACCATCCTTGAATGCCACTAAGATGAATGTAAATGAATGAAAGATGGCACAAATCCACGACGATGAGAATGAGAGTGTGAGACCACGATAAGCAAATGATGTCAGCAAAGTTTTAGTAGCTGCAAAATAAACAGGTATAGATGGTGATGATTTAGGACACCAGAGGAAGCAGAATCCTGAGCTTGCAGGGTGAGAGAAAGTCAACCAGAAACGTGCTCATTAGTGTGGGAAACCTTGAGAGGACTCAGAAGTCGTAGATACTAGTTACTGTGAAGGTAGGTTTATGGTAGAACTGAAAAAAGGTGAGTTGGTTGAAAGTTTGTGTGGGAAGTCGTTAGACCACCAGATGCTCTTCCCAGCTGATAAAGCAGGCGTCTGCCTTTCTTAACCTCGCAACAGACTAGAGATTTTCTGAGGAGTTTACGTAAGAGAAGCCTTAGGTTCTAAGACCCAGATAGGCACAGCTGATTCCTGGAGTGAGATGCCACACTGAAAATGAGGGAGTTAGTTCCTTTGAATAAGGATGTGCATGCTTAGTGATGGGATTCCCAGGATTCTGGCAGCCAGGCTTATACATCCTCCTAGGAAATTCAGGAAATCCTCTTCAGGGAAATGCCTAGCCCAAGAGGAAGGAAATATAGATGCTAATATCTGAGTGGCTTTTGATGGAAAAACCGGCTGCCATATTACAGTGAATTGTCAAGTCAAATTGTCAATCCCATGTACAAAAGCAGAACTTCCAGTCAGCATTTTAGACCCTTAGTCTTAAAGTTTTAAACGCAGGTGACAGAGGATTAGCAGTCATACGAGGAAAGCCCATAACATAGAAAGAGACCAGTTTACAAAACATGGCGGGGTAAGGAGAATCTGTTGCCAGAAGCAGATGTTATAAGCTCCAAGGTGGGGAGGAGCCACTGTCATTAATATCCTCAGAGAGATGAGAACTTATATTGCTTCCATAAAATATCTTTTTAAAAGCCATAAAAAAGAACAACTATAAGAAAATACGTTAGTAAACATTTGATAGCAGAAATGAAAGAATCAATAGAAATATAGGCTTAATGTAATTAAATCTCCCAGAAAGTAAAACAAAGAGAGATGATGAAAGAGAAAGGGAAAATAAGAGAGAAACTTAGAGATCCAACTCAGGAGGTCCAATATCCAGATAATGGAATTTCCAGAAAGACAAAGTAGAGAAAATGGGGAAACAAGAATATGGTAGGGATGGATGGGTCGAGACGCTGATTTTTTTTTCCCACCTTGTAGTATTATTTGATATTTCAAACTCTGAAAGTATCACTTTTATATTTTTTGAAACTAATTTTCTTAAAATTAAATTTTAAAAAGCAAAAAAAATTACATGTGAAGGTTAAACATAGATATTTGGGTTTTCATTGCAGACCAATAAAGTCAAAAGTGGGCAAGGAAAAAAATACCATTTTGAGTTTTAAGTATATATTTCAGGAAAATTACTTCATTTACCATAGTTGGATAAATTGAGGAAGATTTTCTCTTAAAAACAGCAATAGTGAAGCAGTGGCATAGATCGTGGAAGATAGCTGTTATCATAGCAGCAGCTACGTGAGTTTGTAATCAAGGATCTTGCCAAAGAGAACAGTTTCTCTCCCAGTAAACAGGGCTGCCTTTCTATTTGGGAGCAAGAAGTATTCATGATTTACCTAAATTATAGTGAGGCTTTGAAAACTTGTGTGAAATTCCTAATAATAATTCTTTCATTCAAGTTATATTTATTTTCTATTGTGTGCCAAGCATTGTTCTAAATTATTTATATGGATACATTCAATCCTCAAAACAGCCCTAGGAAGGTAGGTCCTATTGTCATTAGTCATTCCTATTTTACAGGTGAGGAAACCAAGGTATAGAGAAGTTAGCTTACTTGCCAGAGTTACTCAGCTGGTAAATGGAAAAGCCAGGTTTTAAAATCATGGCAGTCTAGCCTCAAAGTCCATGCCCTTAATTAGTTCACTTCTACTCTGCTTGTTAAATAAGGAATCCTAAGTATCTAGGTTATATAGTTTGTCCATATTCCCATAGCTGGTTATTTTAGAAGAGATAGATATACTTTATCGTAACGTCTTTGTCAGCCACTGAATGCTTAAGAGCTCATCTAGGCCAGTGCATCCATTCGTTGACTAACCAAGGCTTAAGTACTGGCCAGGTAGAAGAACCCAGATACTCTATAATGACCAGTCTAGTGCACATTACAGGATACCCGGTATCCTTTTTTTTCCACCTACATTTTAATCCTAGCACAGCTCATTGTTGATATTGAATGTCTATTGAAATTGTCAGGATAGCAACTTAGGAATTCTGGGAAATTAAATGCAAGTATAGTCTGAAGTGATTGGTGTAAAGAAATGTATTAAATTTTTTTTTAATTTTACAAGTTTAGCTCCGTTTTATATAGTTTATGGAAACAGTGTGATGCATGTAGCAGGAATTTAAATATTTGCCATTGATTATGTGTAGCGTAACTACAGTGTTTTCCTAACGTTCAAGATTAGTATATCACTTTCAGATATGAATGTTACAAATTTGGTTTGTTTGTTTTTCCTAGTTCAACTTTGTGGGGAAACTTTTGGGGCCACGTGGCAATTCTCTGAAGCGTTTACAAGAAGAAACGTTGACAAAAATGTCCATCCTTGGAAAAGGTTCCATGAGAGACAAGGCAAAGGTAATAGTCATTATAGACAGTGGCTACTTTTTTAATCAAGTTATATCATGTACTTTTAGGTCATCCATTGTATTAATACATATTATGTAAAAGCTAGCTAGGATCTCAAATGAAATTATATGAAAATGTTATGTAAGGTGATATATCTATGATACTGTTTAGAAAATTGAATCACTCTGGCCAATTTCAGAATATGTAGTGTCTTAAACCTACATTTGTGACTATTATATTCATTTACAAAATAAAATAGCAGTACCTATGATTTTGACTGTAGAAGCAATATGTTACCTTGTAAAAAGTACAGTGGTATTGAAATGGTCTTGAAGAGAAATAAAAGTTATGTATAGTCTCACCATCACTGTTTGCAGTTTAGGTTAGTTCCTTCATGTCTTTTGTCTATGCCTTTGTTTCACATAGTCCAGTTTATGAAGTAAATACTTCTTTTTGCTTTTTGCCCTTCATTTGATATTCTATGCATTTTATCAAGTTAAAATTGATTTTAAATGTTTTAATAATTGTTTTCTATTCTAACACATAGTTGTTCTACTTGAATGTATTCACATTAACTGCCTCCTTTTTAAAAATAAGCTAAAATTACTGAGTTATTTGCGTTGATCACTTTTTTTTTTTTTTTTTTTTGCTGAGGAAGATTCGCCCTGAGCTAACATCTGTTGCCAATCTTCCTCTTTTTGTTTGAGGAAGATTAGCCCTGAAGTAACATCTGTGCCCATCTTCCTCTATTCTGTGTGTGGTTCACTGCCACAGAATGGCCACCAGTGAGTGGTATAGGTCCACGCCTGGGAACTGAACCTGTGAATCCAGGCCACTGAAGTGGAGCACGCCAAACTTAACCACTAGGACATGGGGCCAGCCCGTTGATCACTTTCTTACATATACAGATTGTGAAAGAAATTTTCACATTTCATAATATGCTATCACTTTGTTGTTCTCTCGTTGTTAAAAGTTTTATTTTACTGAGAACCAAATCCACATTCAGTGATCACTTATCATGCAATGTTGAACAATGATTGTCAGACAAGAAAGTTATTTAGACAAAATCTAGCCTCCTCATAAAAAAGTCCATCTAAATAATAGCTTTTATAATAAAAGTAGCCACCATTTGTTTGTTGAACAGCCACTGTGAATTAGGCACTGTGAGAGACATTTTACATGGATTACTCCACGTTATCCCTAGAAAAATGACGGAAGATACTATTTTCCTTATTTTTAAGTGTTAGAAAGCTGAGATTCAAAGAACCTGAGTGTATCATCTGGGTTAATCAGGGAAGGTCATTATATTATTTGATTAAAAAATGGCTACCGGGGCTGGCCTGGTCGCGTAGCGGTTAAGTTTGCGCGCTCCACTTTGGCAGCCTGGGGTTCGCAGGTTCGATCCTGGGCGTGGACAGACACACTTGTCAAGCCATACTGTGGCAGCGTCCCATATAAAGTAGAAGAAGATGGGTATGGATGTTAGCCCAGGGCCAGTCTTCCTTAGCAAAAAGAGGAGGATTGGCAATGCATGTTAGCTCAGGGCTAGGCTTCCTTCCAAAAAAAATAAGGCTATGTATCACACTCACATAGGATGCTGTTTATAAATACAGATTCCCATGTCCCAACCTGTTTAGGGTGGAACCTCAAAATGAATTTTCAATAGATATTTGAAATGATTTTAATGCACACCAGGTTAACTGCTCGCTAAGCATTGCTGTCTTAAATGATGTTACTTTGATTCCCTGACTCATCTATTCTGGTAGTAGGAGAAAATGGAACCATACATGGGTCAGTTGGTCAGAAATTATGTGTATCTTGTAGGCAAGTACCCCACCCTTGCTGATATCCTAATTAAGTCTTCAGTAAGGCCATCTGGTAATGCGGTAGCTGATAAGACCACAGAAACCCATCGACATTTCTTTTGTTGCTACTTATTTTATTTGTTGTTAAGGGAGTTCCTCAGTCAGACCATTCAGTGGCTTGATCAGGGCATCCACAGATGGTATTACAGATAGAAGGGAAGTGGGGAAGGCAAGTCTTTATCTAGAGTGTATGCCCAGGTAACAGCAAGTGCCTGGCTGTCTGTATAATGAAAGAGAACCTAAATATTATGAGCTTGCTATCAGGGCTTGGTTGTCCTTCCCAATTATGTTGTCATTTCAAAGGCTGGTGGTAGTTCTCTGCTGTTGGCATATTGGACACTCAGCAGTGGCAGTAGCCAGTCATCCTTTTTGAGGGGAGTCGGTGTTGTGAAGTAATGCATGACCTCTTTCCCTCTCACCATGGGCACTTTGTTGATGAGTCCGTTGTGAGGCACTGAGGTGGCTGGGGAATGAGCTGCCTTGACAACTGCTACAGTGGGTCCCCTTTCTACCTGGTCACTGAGTGCCTGCTGTGCATTGCATGGGTGTCTTTCCCAGACCACTTACCACCCATTCGCTAATCCTCTTATTTCTGTGTTCTCAGCCACATGGGTCAGCAAATCAATATGGGGATTCTGCAAGTGGCTGATCGTTTATATTCCATCAAGACAACCAGAAACTGGGGAAGTAGCATACATTGTGGGTTTACAGTCCACTGAGCCTACTGTCAATGGACCTAGGACCAGAAGTTCCTTTATCTCTTGACCCCACAGGCACACTGTCATCAGTGGCCTTAAATGGATACTGTTAGTATCCCATCTGCTATATTGTAATCAGATTCTCACTGCCTAAACTCTTGAATACTGATTTCATTTGATCATTTTTACTAGTTTTAGTATACAGAAATTCTCAATTACTATGTTTATTTCTGAAGAGCTTTCCATTACTTAATATTAAAATCTCATCCCTTTAGATTATCAAAGTGTTCACTATTTAAATTCTAATGTGAACATAATTCATTTTTTTCTTGTATTTGCTACATTGATGAAATTATGGGAGTCATTACTGGCATGTATCAGCTGGTTATGTAGCATAATAATCACAATAATGCTATGGTTTGTTACGCCTTCAATTTGTACCAAATGTCATGCTAGATGTTTTGCCCACATCAACTATATTATAGAATAATAGAATAATTAATACTATACAATAATTACAATAATTATGTAATAATTATTGCTGTAATAATAGTTATCATTACTATATTCATCATTTATTGAGTGCTTATTATGTGCTGGGCTTAATTCTAAAGACTTTTTGTATCTTTAGACACAAAACTCTTTTATTACTACAACTCCTTTATTACTAATAACCCCTAATTACTATTATAATAACTCCTTTATTACTACAACAACCCTGTGAGCAGTAGGTACTATACTAGTATTATCCTCATTTAAAATCACCCCTTCAAGATGAGGATAAAGTGACCTGCCCAAAGTTATATGGTACAGTATATGTTGCATTTGGAATTTGAATGCAGAACTTCAGTCTTTGTTCTTCCCCAGACACGACACTGCCTATCGTCATTAACCCATGAAATAGTCTGGTAATAACAACTCACTCTGTGGACTTGCACGACAGCTATGGTTATGATAAGAGAGCCTCCTTGTTCTATCTTAAGTTTGTGATAGAAATGAAATGCTTGACTATGAATCAACAATTATAATCTCTCACTAAAATCATTATTTTGATGCCATGTTAGAAAAAGATGTGTTTATTTCAGTAGTTCGTGCTTTCAAAAATGGATTGCTGTGCATAGAATCCATTTTTTTTTTTCCTGGTGAGGAAGATTAGCCCTGAGCTCACCTCCATTGCCAATTCTTCTCTTTTTCCTGAGGAAGATTGGCCCTGGGCTAACATCCGTGCCCACTTTCCTCCATTTTATATGTGGGACGCTTGCCACAGCATGCCTTGATAAGCGATGTGTAGGTCCATGCCCGAGATCCAAACCTGTGAACCCCGGGCTGCCGAAGTGGATCGCATGAATTTAACCACTACACCACCAGGCCGGCCCCAGAATCCAATTTTTAAAGCTTTAGCTATAAAAGGCTAATGAATCAGCCTCAGATGAATGATTGAAAATGTTCTGATTAGAACAGTGAATAGTCTACAGTTGGCATAAAAGAATAGTGCTTTTTGTACTCAAGACATATTCCAAAGGAAATGCATAGGATATTGTGGTAGCTTATATTTGCTCTCCCTTACTTCAAAGTTTTCTTCTTTCAGTTTCTGACTCACTTTCCATAAATGTAAAGGAAACTAGCATTTACTGAGTGCGCACCACATGTAAGGCAATGTCCTAGGCAGTATATACACTATCTCCTTTCCAGGCATTTCCATAAAGTTTGTCCTTTGAGTCTTCTTGAAGGTCCTGCATTAAGAAACATATGTTAACACCAAATTGATTTTGTAGATTAAGTGTTGGATTACATATAATCTGTCTAAACTCATATACCCAGTGACCAGCATAGCTAAGATGCAGGTATATCTGACTAAATCCCATACCCTTTTCATGCTGATCTCTCTTTTCTTTGTAAGAATTCGGATTAGTTAAGTTATAAGAGTTGAAGCCTTAAAGGATGAAGTCAAGGTGTTCGTGACTAATGGTAGAATCAAAAACACTGTTGGTGCCAGGAATTCCTGGGTTCTCTCTCTTATGGAATGTGTTATTTGGAGACGCTAGGAAAGTTTCCTACCTTTTGGAAATCACTTTAGGTGTAGGTTCCTACTAATCTTAATTTGTCTGTCTGATTTTAATATTGGAAACAATGACTATTCAAAGACCCAGATTCTATAATTGCCACCCTAAGGAAGGCTAGTTAGGAAGAGATAATGGAGCAAAGTCAGTAGTCCCTTAATTGTTTCTTTCCTCCTAATTTTCTTCTGAATTTCATTATGTAAACTGATTTAAAAAAGGTAAAAAATGTTTATCATAATTATGTAAACTCATGTAATAAAATCAGTCATTTATTTTAGTCACTCTTTTCCTCAGATAGAGTATAGTGCCTGGCCTGTCGAAGTGCTTTTTGAATGATACATGAATGAGCAAATGAACATGGAAATGAATAAATAATGTTTAGTCATTCTCTCAGTAAATATTTGTTGAGCATCTGCTGTATACCACCTGCCTTTCTAGACAAGGAGAATGCAGCACCGAAAAAGATGAGTTTCTGCTCCATGGCGATCACCTTTGATGAGAGAAATTAGAAAATGGACTAGTGAAAAATAAGTTATTTTAGATAGTGGTAATTTGTGGCAGCATCGCAGGCGCACAGCATAACCAGTGAGAAGTGAGCTTGGTTGCTCAGCCAGTTTACGGAGCGCAGAGGAGCTCTGTGAGTCCTGATTGAGCGAGGGAGACAGGCAGAGGCGAAGGAGCCAGAGCACGTGGCAGTGGGAAGATGGCGGAATCCCTAGGCTGGAGGCAGGAGTTGAGACTTACTCCAACAGCAGCAGGGGGCCTTTTAGGTTTTCATGAAAGCTTGGGAATGGCAGGAACAGATTTATATTTTAAACTTTCTTCCTTAGGTGGTATTTGCTGTTGAGTGTATCTTCAGTGACAACCACATGCCAAATAAGCTCTGGGTAGTTTTTCTTTTCTTATGACACATTTTTTGTGTGTTTGTGTGAGGAAGACAAACTCTGAGCTAACATCCATTGCCAATCCTCCTCTTTTTGCTGAGGAAGATTAGCCCAGGGCTAACATCTGTGCCCATCTTCCTCTACTTTGTATATGGGACGCTGCCACAGCATGGCCTGACAAGCAGTGTGTAGGTCCGCCCCCAGGATCCAAACCCATGAACCCTGGGCCGCCGAAGCAGAGCGTGCAAACTTAACCACTACGCCACCAGGCCGGCCCCTCTTATGAAACGTTTTTAAACATGATTTTTCTTTCTTCAGGAAGAAGAGTTGAGGAAAAGTGGAGAAGCAAAGTACTTCCACCTCAATGATGATCTGCATGTTCTTATTGAAGTTTTTGCCCCACCAGCAGAAGCATATGCCCGGATGGGACATGCCTTGGAAGAAATCAAAAAGTTCCTCATTCCTGTTAGTACGATTTTTTTGATAGTTAACTTGCACTTTAAAATCTTTATTTTATTTTGATCTTTGATAATTCTTATCAGCAGTTGTTACTTGCATAGCACTTTTATTAAAAAGCTTCACATATGTCATCATAAGTAAATCTCCCAGTGTCCCTGTGAATTACTTGACATTATTCCTTCTTTATATATGAGCTGACAGATTTTTAAAGAGATTAAATAATACTGCTAAGGTTACATGGCTAAGAAAGTTGAAGAGCATAATGATTAGTTCATGTTTTGGGACTCCAAGTCCTAAGCTTCTTTGTGATATTAAAATAACCTCACAAATTGATTGTTCTCCAACACAGACTCATTAGCACCTCCACTGTACGCAGCACTGTGCTTGGTGTTGGGCATGTGAACGCGGATAAAAACAGTCCCTGCCCTTGAGGAGTATGCAGTTAGGGGAAGAGAGAGGCATAAGCAGATGATGTGGTACAGCCTGATAAATAGAACGACAGACGTGAGCATGATGAGCACAGAGAGGAGAGGCGCTGTGTGCTATTCAGCCAGCTTCTGCCAGGTTTTTGATGTTTTAACAACTGATAATCTTTTCTAACCCTTTTCAGATTCCTTGGCATTGCTAAGGATGTGACAATTTAAAGAGAATAGATCCCTACCTCCATTACAAAAGTTAATTTAGGTCTTTTGTGTAATTTGCATGTTCTAGATTCAAAAAACTAAAACGTTGAACACTTTGGTTTTTCAGACAGTTTATTTTAGAGAAGCTGTCACGTCTGCCACCCAGCTGTGTGGGGCAGGACTGGGTCTTCAGTGATCGCGGGCTGGTCTAGTAGATAGACTTACATACTGCAGCCTGTGTATCGTGGTTATATTATCTGTGAGGAAAACTGTTGTATTTGCAGGGAGAGGATATTTTAAATCACAATTGCCTTGGAAAAGCTGGACATGAGATTGTATTAAGTATTTTACTTGGTAGCTAAAAATCGTTAATATTTTCTTTGGTTCCCTCAAGTCAGCATGATGATCCATTCATTCATTTAGTTTAAAAACAACGTTTTTGAATGCTTTCTATGTGATAGACACATGTGAACTAATAAAAGACATTGTCCTTGTCCTTACGGAGTTAATATAATGGGAGAGACAGATAAGAATCAGATATTCATATAAACAACCATAAAATTGCAACTATAACAAGACTAACTAAGGAGAGGTTTAATGTTTTAATGGTCACTGAGTGTGGACCAGGGAGTGCTGACCTAGCCAAGTAGGACAGATTCTGTTTTCCAAAGATGGCTGCAACAGTCCCTCTCATCCCATCACCTTTACACTCCTCCACCAAGAGGTGGGATCTTATTTCTCTCACTTTGAATCTGGGCTGTCCAGAAGAACTCTGTCTAACTCAAGGTCACAAAGTGTTTCTGCTGTGTTTTCTTAATATTTTATAGTATTAGCTCTTTCATGTATGTCTATGATCCATTTTAAGTTAATTTTTGTGTATGGTGTGAAGTTAGGATCTAAATTTATCTTTTCCTATATAGATATCCAGTTATCTATATGTTGGAAAGACATTCTTTCACCTATTGAATTGCTTTGACCCCATTGTTGAAAATTAACTGAACATAATGTGTGGATTTACTTCTGGATTCTCAATTCTGTTCCTTTGGTTTATACCTGTCCTTATGCCAGGACCATACTCTTAATTACTTTAGCCTTATAGTAAATTTTTTTTTGTGAGGGAGATTAGCCCTGAGCTAATATCTGTTGCCAATCCTCCTCTTTTTGCTGAGAAAGGTTGGCCCTGGGCTAACATCCGTGCCCAGCCTCCTCTACTTTATATGGGACGCCACCACAGTATGGCATGATAAGCAATGAGCAGGTCCGCACCTGCGATCCGATCCTGCAAACCCCGGGCTGCTGAAGCAGAGTGTATGAACCATTATGTTACTGGGCTGGCGCCAGCCTTACACTCAATTTTGAAATCCAGGTTGTGTAAGTTCTCCAACTTTGTCCTTTTTTTTCAAAACTGTTTTGGCTATTCTGGCTTCTTTGTATTTCTATATATATTTTAGAATCAGTTTGTCAATTTCTACAAACAGTCCTGCTAGGGTTTTGATAGATAGTGTATTGAATCTCTAAATCAATTTGGGGCTAATTTCCAGCTTAACAATATTGAGTCTTCCAATCTGTCAACATGAAATGCTCTCTACTTTTTTTTTAAAGATATTCTTTAATTTCTCTCAGCAGTGTTTTATAGATTTGAGGGTACCAATCTTGCATTTCTTTTGTTAATTTTTTTCAAAGAATGTATACTTTCTGATGCTATTGTGAATGGAATTGTTTTTTAAATTTCATTTTCAGGTGGTTACTAGTGTATAGAAATGTAATTGATTTTTATATGTTAATCTTATATCTTGTGACCTTGCTGAATGTGTTTATTAGTTATAGTGTGTTGTTTTTTTTTTTAATGGAATCATTAGGATTTTCTACATGCAGGATCATGTCCTGTGTGGCTAAAGAAAGTTTTGCTTCTTCCTTTCCTATCTGGATGCCTTTAATTTTTTATTTCATTATTTTCCTTTTAACACTGACTAGAACTTTCAGTGCATTGTTGAATAGAAGTGATGAAGATGGACATCCTTTCTTTGTTGCTTTCAGTCTTTCATTACGTCTAACATTAAGTATGATGTTAGCTGTAGGTTTTTTATCGCTTCCCGTTATCCTGTTGAAATTCTCTTCTATTCCTAAGTGTTGAGAGTTTTTATCACAAATGGGTGTTGGATTTTGCCAAATGCTTTTCCTGCGTATTGAAATGATCTGTGGTTTTTCTCTTTTATTCTAATAGTTTATTGCATTAGTTGATTTTCAGATGTCATGCCAACCTTGCATTCCTCAAATGAATACCACTTGGTCTATAATCTCCTTTATATGTTTCTGGATTTGATTTACTAATAGTTAAGCATTTTTACATTTATAATTGTGAGGGATATTGGCTTATAGTATAAAATTTTATAGTCTTTTATATTAAACCCACACATTGAACCATTCCCAGTGTTCATTTCTTTCTGTGGATAGAGTTGCCATATAGCGTTAACTTTTCAGCCTGAAGGACTTCCTTTAGTCTTTCTTATAACCTAGGTCTGCTTTCAAAATCATTTGTTTTGTTTTTCTTAGAAGGTCTTTATTTCATCTACATTCTAAAGGATAGTTTATATAATTCTTGGTTGACAGTTTTTTTCTTTCAGGTGGTAGAAGGCCATTCTCCTGCTTTGTGGCCTCCATTATTTTTGATGGGAAGAGTCATTAATTATTTTATTGTTCTGTTCACATTGTTTTTCTCTTGCTGTTCCCAAGACTTTCTCATTGTCTTTGATTTTCCACAATTTGACTATGATGTGTATGTTTATCATCCTTGTTTGTTAGGCTTTCTGGATCTGTAGGTTTATGATTTTCTTCCTACATGGGAAGTTTTCAGCCATTGTTTTTTTAAATTTTTCTGCCTTTCTCTTCCTCCTCTGCCCCCCCCCCCAACCCCTGGATTCCCATTTTCCCATTATGTGTGTGTTGGTACACTTGGTGGTGTCCCATAGATCTCTGAGACTCATTTTTCTTCATCCTTTTTTCTCTGTGTTCTTCAGACTGGATAATTTTAATTGACCTATCTTCAAGTGTGCTGATTCATTCCTCTGCCATTTCAGATCTGCTGTTGAGCTCCTCTGGTTAATTTTTAATTGCAGTTATTGTGCTTTTTAAAAAAAGTCTCTTTTTTTTGCTAGTCAACATCTGGGCCCTTTCCACAATTTTTTCCTACTGCCTTTTTTGTTTCCCTGAGTATGAGTCACATTTTCCTGTTTCTTTGCATGTCTATTAGTTTTTTGTGGAAAATGGCATTTTAGATATAGTATATCTGCATTCTGATTAATTTTATTCCCAGAGGATTGTTATTGTTGTTTTTTTTTTCCTTCATTTCTTTAATAATTTAGTTGGATTAAATCTGTGGAATCTGTTTTCTTCATGGTTTACAGCTAATAATATCTTTGTTAATTTTTTTCCTTCTTGCTTTTGTTTTTAAGCCTGGCCTGCTAGGAGTTTTCTCTGTGTCAGCATTGCTGAGCAGTCAGCTAGTGATTGGTTGAAGGTTGTGCTCAAACACCTGTGTTATTAATGCTTCTAGCCTCTGCTGGTGAAAGCGTGTGTGTACTGGGGTGTGCATCCAAAGTCACTTTTCACGTCTGCCCTGGCTTTTACTCTCTGCAGGTAATCCTGTGTCTCTTCTTCATGTGCACAGACTCACTGCCAGGCAAGCATGTGTAGAGAGCTTTACCTCTCTCTGTACTTTGCTGTACATGTGCATAGCCTTCCATTCACACAGATATGTGCAGGGAGCTTTTCAAAGCTCTTCATGGCTGTCTCATTTCCTGGATCTCTGCTAAATTTCTGGCTAGTCTGACATCTATTGCTTGCCCCACCCCAAACTGCAGTATTAGGTTTGCTGATTGACTGGTCATCTCTATTCATTTGCTGCAAAAATTGTTACTGATATTGACAGTGCTGCTGGGTATGGGAGTTTTTCACACTTTCTTCCAAATGGTGAGCCACCTCCTACAGCAAAACTACTTGTTTTCATGGCCTTCCCCATCCTAGTGGAACTAACGCATCATCTGGGCTGGGGAGAAGAGGGTAGTAGCATCCCCAGGCACACAGACTCCCACTTTTCCTGCCTGAGATTCAGCAATTTTTCATGAACAAATTTATTGTATTTTCTATTTATTTTGTAACTTCAATCAATTTCCAGAGTCCTGAAATGATTGTTTTTAACCATTTGGTTAGCTTTTATTGTTGCTTTTTATAGAAGGGCTTTGCTGAGTTCCTCAGCTTAGCTATCCCAAAAGTCCTAGTCCTCTCATTACAGTTATTTTTTTTAAACGTAGGTTATTTTGGACCTCTGTCTATAAGAACACATGTACGGTTTTATTTCATTCTTTTTAATGTCTGCCTAATCTTTCATTATATGCGTGTTTCAGAATTTATTTAATTAGTCTTCAAATAATGAACACTTAGGTTATTTCTTATAGATTATGATATGAATAATGATCCCAGAATTAACCTTGGACATAAATATCGGCATATTTTGGCAAATATATCTGAAGAGTAAATTCCTAACAGAGAACCCAGGAAATTACTTTGAATGATTTCATTTAAAAACTCTGTCCCCGTTCTCCAGGCTAACATACATTTAAATAGATTCTAAACTCAACTGGAGAGAAAAATCTCATTTACACATATTTAATTAGAGTTCTAATCACTTTTCCATTCTTTGCAATTGATGACAGTGTTAGTATTAATGTTATAATAGTTTCACTTTTCAGATAGGAAGTTAAAATGATAATTTAATAATGACTAGTTTACAGTGTAAAATTATAAAAATAGTTTAGTCTGCAAGCTACCGTTCATGACTTAGTTTCCCTACAGATTTAAAAGCATTATTTCAAAGACCAAGAAAACTGTAACTACAATGCTATCAATTGTGTCCACCTGACATCAGAAGAAACAATTATCTGAAGTTTAAAAAAATTGTCTAGAATCACAAAGCTAGTAAGTTCGGTTAATTAAATTCAGGCTTAACCTTGGATGTGATTGACTCAGATTTCTTTTTTTTTTTTAACTACACTGTTTGCTTTATAATGTAGTTTTACAAAGATGATGTTTGAAATGGACTTTAATTCTAGTTTTTGTGACACCATTATAATCACCTAACTTTAGAGCAAT
The DNA here is from genome assembly GCA_031878705.1 of Tapirus indicus. NCBI lineage: Eukaryota > Metazoa > Chordata > Mammalia > Perissodactyla > Tapiridae > Tapirus > Tapirus indicus. The sequence continues at coordinate 8,111,795 of CM062935.1, read as the reverse complement.
GCTTTTTTAAAAACATTTTTAATGGTATTTTTGAATAGAGCCCCAGTTAAGTTCTTTTCCCACGAATCTATTTTTAACCACATACAATTTTGTATCCCACTTCCTAACACTTTTCAACAGGGCAAATATTTAGCATTTATGTAGCATATTTTATTTAGAATGTGCTTTATAAGTAATTTATTAATCTTCACACGTTTTTAGTAAAATGGTAGGGAACATATTTATAGGCTTATTTTAGAGAGATTGAAATAATGATAGACTCAGGTGATTCTTCTGAGGTCACAATACCCGAAATAAGTTAGAGAATCTGTTAGATCTAGTAAGGAACCTGGTGAAATCGAGACCCCTGAACCTTAGCCTTTTGTGCTTGTCAGAGTGACTTGAGTGTGTCTTCATCTGCCTTCCCTTCCTCCTGCTCTGCAAGTGTTGGCTGATCATGAGTTCAACTTCAGTTTCGATTTGTGTTCATGTTATTTTTCTTATTTTGTGATGTCTTCTACTACAAGCTTCAAATCATTTTTTGCATTCTGCTTTTGAAAAGTAAGGAAGAGAGAGTGTATTTATTTTTATTAAATTTACTGAATATAGTTCAAATATATTCTTAATTCTAAATAATTCAGGAAACGTTTTCCCGTGAATCTTTTTATACTCAGATATGCTTATATATCTTCTGTCATAAACCCCTCCCATCCTCCCTCAAACTGCGGTCCTGCTCTCTTCCTCTTGTGCCATACAGCTGGAAGAAGCTGCCTGCCTTCCCTGTGTCTGTGACTTACTCACATTCACTCTTCATCCCACTGAAATGGATTCCAGCTCCACTCTTCACCAAAACTACTATTTCTGAAGTCATTGATGCCTTTATTGTTAGTGAATCCCACGGAATTAGTACTTGGCTGCCTGACGGAATGTAAACGCGCCACCGACTTCCTGTGGCTTTCGTAATAAGATTACCTCCTTATCCTTGTCAGTTTCTTGCCACATCTTTTAGTCTACTTTGTGTAGGCCTTTCCTATTCTGCCTGTTACTTTATGTTGATGTTCAGAGTCGTGTCCTAAGCCCTTGTCTGTTCTGTGAATGTGCCCCAAGCAATCCTGCCTGTTGCTAACATTTGTATACAAATGAACTCTTGTGCTAGGGGTCTCCACAACCACCTTCAAGCTCAGTCATTCTCTAGGAGGACTCATGGGCCTCAGAAAATCTGTTATACTCTGTGATCATGGTTTATTTCAACAAAAAGATACAGGTCCAAATCAGCAAAGAGAAAAGGAGCATGGGAGGAAGTCCAGGAAAAATCAAGCCCAGGCTTCCAGGTGTCCCTTTCCAGTGGAGTAATATAAGGACACATTTAATTCTTCCAGCAACGATGTGTGACAACACATGTGAAGTGTTGCTAACCAGTGAAGCTCACCTAAGCCTTGGTGGTCCAGGGTTTTTATCGGGGATCAGTCACGTAGGCACACAGTCAGTGCCTGGGTACCTGACCTCAGCTACTCAGAGTCTGTCACCACTACTCCACTTCCTGAGCCAAAACAAATGTTCCCCACCAATCACATTGCTAGGGCAGACTTATCTGGCCATACTGGTACAGCATGGCCTCAAGTTTCAGGCATCCAGAAACACTCTTGGCAGACAGAACCCCCCATGGGCTTAGAGTTTATTTCCTAAGAGCCTGCCAAGGACCAGCCTTGATGACAGGCCCTTCTCTGTCATGAGTAACCCTTCCTTGCCCACTTCTCTATCCATATCTTTAACTTCTGAATTTCCAATTCCTATATCTGATTGCTATAGAATGTCTCAATTTTTCTGTACCATAGGCATTGCAGATTCAACCTGTACAAAATTGATGACGTCGTGATATCACTCTGCTACTGCTCTGTCTTCTTATCTTCCAGAAACCAGTTGACATTCTTTGCTCATGTACTCCGTATCCAGTATATTACCATTTCTGATAAAATTAAACGTTATAAATAACTCTGAGTCTACCTTTCCTCATCCTTCCTGCCACTTCCCTACTCCAGGCCATCTTTAAAACATACTGCAATTACTTAAGAGCTTCCATCTGGTATATCTGCCTCCAGTGTGGTTTTTTCCTTTAATATGTAAGATATCATAAAATTCACCCGTATAAAGTACACAGTTCAGTGGTTTTTCAGTATATTCACAGAGTTCTGCAAGTGTTACCATAGTCTAAGTTAAACCATTTTTTTACCCCCCAAAATAAACCTCGTAATGGAAAGCAGTCACTCCCCTTTCTTCTGCCTCCTGAGGCAACCACTAATTTACTTTTTGTTCTTTTTATATGGCTTTTATGGAGATACAATTCACGTATTAAACAATTCACCCATTTAAGATATACATTCATTGAATTGTATAAATACAGAGTTGTGCAACCATCACCACAATCAATTTTAGAAGATTTTCATCATCCCAGAAAAAAGCCCTATACCCATTAGCAATCACTCCCCATTCCCTTCCTTACCCTCCCTCACTTCTCACTGTTGTGCAACCAGTAATCTATCTCCATAGATTTGCCTGTTTTTGACATTTTGTGTCAAACACATACAATATATGAAGTCTTTTGTCCTGGCTTCTTTCACTTAGTGTACTGTTTTCAAGGTCCACTCAAGTTACTTTTTATTGCTGAATATTATTCCATTATATGGATATACCACATTATATTTGTCCGTTCATTAGTTGAGAACTTTTTGGGATTATTTCTACTTTTGGGCTATTATGAATAATGCTCTGTGAACATTCATATACAAGTTTTTCCACGGATATATGTTTTCATTTTCTTAGGTATTACCTAGGAGTGGATTTGCTAGGTCACATGGTAACTTGATGTTTAACATTTTTGAGGAGCTATAAATGGTTTTCCAAAGTGGCTGGGCCATTGTGCATCATCACCAGCAATGTATGAATGTTCCAGTGTCTCCACAGTCTCACCAACACTTGATATTGGCTGTGTCTTTGATTATTGTCATTCTAGTGTGTATGTTAGTGGTATTTCATTGTGGTTTTGATTTGCATTTCTATAATGACTAATTATCTTTTCGTGGGCTTATTGGCCATTGTATATCTTCTTAAGGGAAATGCCTATTTAGACCCTTTGTTCTTTAAAGAATTAGGTTATGTGTCCTTTTATTATTGAGTTGTAAGATTTCTTCATATATTCTGGATGCAATTTGCTTATCAGCTTTATGAGGTCAAAAGATTTTCTCCCATTTTGTGAGTTGTATTTTGGCTTTCTTGAAGGTAATTTTGTAGAACAACAGTTTTAAATTTTGATTTAGTCCAATTTGTCTATTTTTTCCTTTGTGCTTTTGGTATCTAAAAAATCGTTGTGTGACTTAAGGTCATGAAGATTTACTTTCATGTTTTCTTCTAACAGTTTTACAATTTTGGCTATTACATTTAGATTTCTGATCCATTTTGACCTAATTTTTGTGTATGGCAAGAAGTAGGAGTTCCATTTTGTTTTTTAGTGTGGATATTCAGTTGTTAAAGTACAATTTGTTAATGAGACTTTTTGAAAATCAGTTGACTGTAATTTACGTCTGGGCTCTCAATTCTATTTCATTGATTTTTATATCTGTCCTTTAAGCCAGTACCACACAGTCTTAAATAGTATAGCTTTTTAGTAAGTTTTGAAATGGGAAGATAACAGTCCTCCAATTTTGTTTTTCTTTCTTAAGATTGTTCTGGCTATACTGGGTCCTTTGGATTTCCAAGTAAATTTTAGGATCAACTCGTCCATTTCTGCAAAGAAATCAGCTGGAATTTTGATAGGGATTTCCCTGAATTTGTAGATCAATGTTGGGGGAATGTTGTCATCATAACAATATTATATCCTCCTATTCATGAGCGTTGAGTATCTTTCCATTTACTTAGATTTTAAAAATTTTCTTCCAACAATATTTTGTAATTTTTAGTATAGAAATCTTGCTCATTTTTTTAAAATTTATTTCTAAGTATATTTTTCTTTTCAGTGTACTCTAAATGGAATTGTTTTCCTAATTTCATTTATAGATTGTTCATTGCTAGTGTAAAGAAATACAACTGATTTTCGTATATCGCTCTTATATCCTGCATCTGTGCTAAACTCATTTATTGGCTCTAATAATTTTTGGGGGGGGGATTCTTTGTGATTTTTCTATATACAGGATTATGCTATCTATGAATAGAGATTGTTTTAGTTCTTCCCTTCAAATCTGAATACCGTGTGTTTCTTTTTCCTACATAATTGTCCTGGCTAGAACCTCAAGTACAAAGTTGAATGGAAGTGGTGAGAGTAGACATCCTGTCTTGTTCCTGATCTTAGGCTGACGCTTTTAATTTTTACTCTTAAATATGATGTTAGCTGTGGGTTTTCCTAGGTTGTTGAGTGTTTCTATCATTAAAGTGTGCTGGATTCTTCTGTCAAATGTTTTTTTCTCTGTGTATTAAAATAATCGTGTTGGGGCCGGCCCAGAGGTGTAGTGGTTAAGTTCGTGCGCTGCACTGGGGTGGCCCAGGGTTCGCAGGTTCAGATCCTGGGTGCGGACCTGTGCACCGCTTGTCAAGCCATGCTGTAGCAGGTGTCCCACATGAAGTAGAGGAAGATGGGCACAGATGTTAGCTCAGGGCCAATCTTTCTCAGCAAAAAGAGGGAGATTGGCAGCAGATGTTAGCCAAGGGCTAATCTTCCTCAAACACACTTAAAAATAATAATCTTGTTTTTTGTCCTTTATTCTATTATTATGGTTATTATTATTACATTAATTGATTTGCAGATGTTAACCAAGCTTGCAATCTTGGTCTAAGTTCTACCCAGTTCTTGTGTATATTCTGCTTTTTTTGTTTATGCCGATGGATTTGGATTCTTAATTTTCCTTTTTTTTTTTTTTTCTGAAAGCTTTTGCATCTATATTCACAGGGATATTCATCTGTAGGTTTCCTTTCTTCTGACATCTTTGTCTGGTTTTGGTATCAGGGCAATACTGGCTTCATAGAATGAGTTAGGAAGTGTTCCCTCCTCTTTTAGTTTTTTGAAAGTTTGTGAAAGATTAGCATTAATTCGTCTTCAATTGTTTGTGGAATTCACCGCTGAAATCAGATGGGCCTAGGTTTTTCTTTGGAGCTCATTTTTTGAGTACAGTTGTCGCTCTGTGTCTGCAGTTGCAGAACCCCCTGTGGATACCCAAATCCACAGAAACTCAAATCCCTTAGTTGGCACTTCGTATCCCTGGGTTCCACATCTGTGAATTCAGCCAACCACAGATCGTAAACATAGCACGCACATATGGAGGGCTGACTGTACTAATTTAGTCTCTTTGCTTGTTACTGTCTGCACAAATTTCCTGTTTCTTTTTGAGTCAGTTTTGATAGTTTGTGTCTTTCTAGGAATTTATCCATATCATCATGTCATCTGATTATCTAATTTGTTGGCATCAATTGTTCATAGTATTCCCTTATAATCCTTTTCTAGTTCTTTTCTAGTTCTGGGTGACTTCCCCTTGGTCATTCCTGATTTTAATCATCTGAGTCTTCCCTCTTTTATTCTTGATTGATCTAGCTAAAGGTTTATCAATTTTGTTGATTTTAACCAACTTGATTTAACTGACTTTTCTTTATTTTCTATTCTCTGTTTCATTTATTTCTGGTCTAATTTTTATTATTTATTTTTCTTCTGCTTACTTTGGATTTATTATTATTATTTTTGTTTGTTTGTTGTTTTGTTTGTTTTCTTTTGAGGAAGATTGGCCCTGAGCTAACGTCTGGTGCCAATTTTCCTCTTTTTTCTTTTTTCTCCCCAAAGCCCCAGCACATAGTTGTATATCCTACTAATAGGTCCTTCTAGTTCTTCTATGTGGAATGCTGCCTCAGCGTGGCTTGATGAGTGGTGAGTAGGTCCGTGCCCAGGATCCAAATCAAGGAACCCCAGGACGATGAAGCAGAATGCACAGACTTAACCACTACACCACCGGGCTGGTCCCTATTATTTTTTTTTAAAGGTGAAAGTTTACGTTATTTAGTTGAAATCTTTCATTTTTTGCATATAGTCATTTAAAGCTATGCATTTTCCTCTATGCACTGCCTTACATGCATCCTGGGGACATATTGGTGTGTTGTGTTTTCATTTTCATTCATCTCAGGGTATTTTCTAATTTTCCTTGTGGATTTCTGTTTTGCTCTAATGGTTATTTTGATTGTGTTCTTTCATTTCTATGTATTTGTGAGCTTCCCAAATTTCCTTTTTTAATGAATTTCTAATTTATTCCATTGTGGTCAGAGAATGTACTTTGTTTGATTTCAGTCCTTTTAAATTATTGAGGCTTATGTTATGGACTAGCATATGGTCTTTCCTTGAGAATGCTCCATGTGCACTTGAAAAGTGTTTGTGGTTTTTGGCATAGTGTTTCATCAATCCCTGCTTTCAGTCTTATGCTATCTATATATACTAATGCTAAAATGATTTTTCCAAAATGCAAACCTAAATATGCAGCTCACCTGCTTAAAACCATTAAATGCTTTTTAGTACACTTAATTCTAGACATTTAAAGTTGTATTTGAAATGTCTAGGGCTTTGCATGATTTGGCCTCTGCTTTCCTCTCTACATTAAGCCCCCATCCTCACCCCAAATTGTTTTTATAATTCAGCCATATGGCACTTCTTTCAGTTCCCTGGACACACCATTACTTTGGGTCTTAAATATGCTTTTCCCTCTGTCTGGAATACTTAACTGCCCCTCTCTGGTAATTAGTTCACACTCATCCTTAGGTGGCACTGCTTGCAGAGAACCTACTCCTGCTACCCACAGCTGAGTCAGATGACTTTCCTTTCTGATCATTTAGACCTGAACTTTCCTTTTATTATAAAACAGATTGCACTATTAATTACATGCCTTTCTTGATGATTATTGAATAGAGCTGGGGATATTAAGGAGAGGGGAGAAATCAAAGATGATTCTTAGAGTTTCTCAGTTGAATATTTGGACAATAATGTAAGATAAAGAAGAGCAAGTTTTCAAGAATAAGATGATATATTCAATTCTGGAAATGTTGAATTTTGCTACTTGTTCAGTATCCAAACGGAAATGTGCAAAAAGAATGTGTCCTGTGATTCTGCATTTCAGTAAAGCTGTCATGTTGTGTGTCTTCCTCCTTTGTTAGGTTGTGAGTTCCTTGGCTGCAGGGACCATGGCTCCTCTGTGTTTTTCTATTACTTGACATATCATAGATCCTCAATAACTGCTAGTTGAATCGAGTTGTAAATAACAATGCCCATATATCAGTTATATGGCATTTTAATTTTATTATAAATGTTTCACTTGGAAAGCATGCTCAGGGGAAGGAGTTATGGCTGATTGTAGAAAATTGTAGTTTGGGGGAAAATACTGTTTTTTTCCTTTTCTTTTTACAACAGTTTATTGATGCGTTTTATTTTACCAAACTCAAATCTTGCTTTATGAATTCAACTATTTTCTTAACCCTTTTTTTCTATTAAAAAATTGTTTCTTATCCTAAATACTGTTGTATTTTCTCTATAAGGTGAATTATGCTCTTTTCTGTCGTCTGTGTAGGACTATAATGATGAAATCAGGCAAGCACAGCTGCAGGAATTAACATATTTGAATGGTGGCTCAGAAAATGCAGATGTACCAGTTGTTCGAGGGAAATCCACCTTGCGTACAAGAGGTGTACCAACTCCAGCAATAACCAGGTAGGTGTAATTAATTGACTTATTTTATTTTTTGTTAGAGTATGGTACCATGGCAACAATTTTAATGTTTCCTTTATTAATAGTCACAGGGCTCTATCAGTGTATCAGCACAAAGCCTATAAGAATATATTCAGACAATATGATGTTAAGGGGATTCACTTTGAACGGAGATATTCCTGACCTTAAGTATAACCTGTACCGCTTACTAGCTGATGATTTGAGATAAATTCATTTGATCACTCTAACATTAATTCCTTAATTGTTTAAAATGAGGTTTATTTTAATGTAAATAATAGCATTGATATGCAAAGTGAGATAGTGGAAATGTTTTCCCTGTGAGTACTGCATCAGGCTAGTTCATTGCCACTTCTCCAGTGTTAAGTGCACTGTTAGGCACCAAGTGGGTGTCCAAATGCCTCTTGTCATTTTAGTCACTGTAAATGCTCTGTGGTATCTGAAAAATCCTGGGCTGGTCCAGGCACACAGAATTTTTATTTCTTTCTTTGGATGATGACTACTTTTAATACAGAAAATGTTTTGTTTTTTTTTTTTTTGTGAGGAAGACCAGCCCTGAGCTAACATCCGTTGCTAATCCTCTTCTTTTTGCTGAGGAAGACTGGCCCTGGGCTAACATCGTGCCCATCTTCCTCCACTTTATACGGGACGCCGCCACGGCATGGCTGACAGGCAGTGCGTCGGCGGGCGCCCGGGATCCGAACTCGCGAACTCCGGGCTGCCAAGCGCGGACAAAACCGCTGCGCCACCGGGCGGCCCCAATACAGAAAATGTTTTAATGAATTCATAGGTCAGTTTAAGCAAATTATAAATTGAGATAGCAGTATCTCAAATTTATTTGATAATTATTTTTAATATTTTAATCTTTACCCCTAAAAGAAATTTTAGGTGGAAAGAAGTAACTCAGATTTTTCACTGGTGAATATATATTTTTTCAGTTAGACTTTTGCACAGAATAATTTAAAATAGCATTTTTTCTATATCTGCAAGTTCATTTAGCAGAATAAAAAGTCAGTTCCCCTATTCAGTGTTGCTGATCCGCACACCATCAGAGCAATTACAAACAGGTGTTACTGCAGCATAAAATAAACACAGATCTGGGCGTGATGCAGGTGGGTTTTCTCCATAAGAAGGAACTAATAATAATAGAATTGCCATTGATGATTTAATGAAGTAATTTATGAAGGTGTTTAGTAAATGGCAAATCTCTTTCATTTCCATTTCTTCTACCATTAAATTTACTTGAAATCATAATAAGAAATTACGTGCTATATTAGTTTCCTGTGGCTGCTGTGTTGAATTACCATAAATTTGGGGCTTTAAGAAATAATTTATTGTAGTTCTGGAGGCTCTGTGTCTGAAATCTGTATTACTAGTCCAAGATCAAGGTGTTGGAGTGCTCCCCAAGGCTCTGGGGAAACTCCTTTCCTTGTCCCTTCCAGCACTGGCGCCTGCAGGCCTTGACCATATCATTCTGATCTTTCCCTTTGCCTTTGTGTTGCCTTCTCCTCTTCCGTCTGGCTCTAATCTCCATTTGCCTTCCTCTTAGGAGGATACATGTGATTGTATTTAGGGACCACAGGGATAATCCAGGGTAATCTTTCCGTTTCGAGATTCTTAACCTAGTAATCACATCTGCAGTGGCCCTCGTTCTAAATAAGGCAGCATTCACAGAATGCATGTCCTCTCGATGGAGAATGTAGAGAATCGAGCACAACCAGTGCTGTTTTGGGATGCTGTGTTCCTTAAACCAGATCTGCCATTTTTACTGAAGATAACTTCTAATTTAGCTGTTGAGTTTTAAATTAAATTGAAAATGTTATGTTATAAACAGATGAGGAAGGCAGAAGCTTTCTGCTTTTTGGAGTATGGTATCTGGAGAAACACCTCAGTCTGCCCAGATGAAAAATGACTCCTCTTCATCACAGCATAAACATTGTTTGCCATTTAAAGCTTTTCCATTGTCTGGATGATTGCTGTTCTCTGATAGAATTATGGTTAAGTTCACATTTCAGACCCTATTTTTTAGTTTGTGGTGGAGTAGGCTCGTTCAGTGCTGGATTAAACATCTTCATTTGTGCACTTAGGGTCACCACGTGTTTAAGGAGCACATGCACCAGGCACTGGGCAGAGCACTTGACACACACCCCACTTTCTTTCCTCCATATGATGTGGGCTTCCTTGGTACCAAATCTTCCAAATACTCTGCTTTTTACCGTATAAAATTAATATTCCTAGAAGAGGCATTCAAAGCCCTTCTGTATTTTTTCTTAAGACCTCTCTCCCGTTTAGTCTTTATTGATTGCTTTGTCGTATTTCCCGTGTGTTTAACCCTGGGCTAGAAGCTGTTTTGTAAGGTTTGTGCTTGCACCTTTCCATACCTTTGTTCACATGTTCCTCTGTCTACAACTCTGTATTTCCTCCCTCTGCCCCTCTCACCTGTTTAAATCCTACTTATCTTTACATCCCAAACTGAAATTTATTTTAACAGACACTTACATTGCACCTATTGATTGAGTACTTTTTAAGGCACGTAACCTGTTACGTAGGTTAAGCCTCATGACAACCCTATGAGGTGGACACTGTTCTGCTAACATTACATTTTACGGATGAGGAAATGGGGCCAAAGGAGTCAGTTACTTGCCCAAGGTCACGCAGCGAGTGATTTATAGAGCCTGGTGGAACGTAGGCAGTCCCGTTCCATAATCCATGCCTCTCCCTCTCTTTGATCCTCCCCTTGTGTTTTCATGCATCTTTTTTCTTTTATCCATTCTCCCACTGCAGTTCTTCCACAGAACTTGAATTCTGTCACTTTTATTATATTTTCATTATAGCACATGATAACACTTTTAATACAAGCTATGATGAAAAGACCTTTATATTTATTTACTACTTTTTCCTATCAAATCACATGTAGTAACTTGCCAAAGTAATATGTCCATCTAACAGAATGAAAATAAATTGATGTGGAAATTAGGGTAGAAAGTTACAAAACACTCCAAGGGTAAGGTAAGTATACAAAAAGTACGTTATTCTGTACAGTTGGCGGAGTTGGTCTTCAAATGATGCTTTGAGCTTCCTAGTGGCCAAAGCTGAGGAAAATACAGTTATAGAATTCACAGTGTCTAAGTGTCTAAAAGCAGTAATAAAACAAAACAAAAGACAAACCTACTCATTGAAGCCTAGCACTTTCTAGTCCTGAGACTTGTGGGAAATATCTCCAATGGAGAGTCGTCACTGCACCCAGTCCCTCAGGAAGTCATTTTGATTTTACCTCTAAAATAGACCTTATGTCTATTTTTCTTTAATCACTTCTTCTATCCTTCCTAATCTACCTTCACTACTCTTCCAGTTTTCATTACCAGTCCTAATGACCTTTAAAAATTAAGTTAGATTTATCTTCTCCCTGCTTAACATCCTTCAGTGGCTTTCTTTGCAGCTAGAAGAAACCCCTGACTTCCTGACCTGCACTTCCGTCATCTGGCACTCTCCTGCTTTCTGACCTGGTCTCATTTCACCTGGCCATTTTCTGCACTCCATCCAGACCGGTCTCCTTTCTGTTCCTTAACGAGGCCAAGCTCTTTCTTCCCTGGGTCCTCTCCCTTCACCCTTCCTTCTCCCCAGAGCGCTTTGTCTCCTCTTGTCTGGTTCCCCGCTCTCAGCATTGCGTGCCCAACCTATTCAGGTGCCTTGTCACAGAAGCCTTTGCTGATCGCCTTGTTTAAAGTAGCCATCCCCTAGTCTGGAAGCTGCTCCACCGCACCATTTCTTGGTTACTGAGTAGCATTTATCAAACTGAATTTACCTTTCTTATTTGTTCACTTTTTCCTTGGTTACTCCTCATTACAATGTAAACCATAAATGCTTTTGTACACGTCCCTGGTACTTGGCATATAATAATCACTCAGTTGTTGCATGAATACAGTACAACAGTACATCCTTTAGGGTCTTTCTGATCAAGTGTTGACCATTTACAGTATTTTTTGTTGATGTAGTTCTTGTCTGTCACACATGACTGAGTTTATTAGGGGATTAGCTTTGTGGGAATGGTCACATGGATATCACCACTTTGGAATTTCACAGTGGAACAGGTTATTACTGGACTCTTCATGAATGTTCCCCACAGTTATCACTTCAGGATACCTTTCTGCTAAAAGATGTAAACAATCTGAAATTAAACCCTGCACTGGCAAATAATAAGTTTCAAATGAGAGAACTAAACTCACACTTTTTTTTACTTAGGAGATAAGGAAGTTTCTTTACTTCCAGTCTGTCCTGTGTGGCTGCCTCCTTAGAGCATTGCTGTGAGTATGTTGCCTCCCTAACTCCTTCCACAGATGCCGGCAGAGAGGAGTTAGGGAAGTAACACAGGTAGAGAATTGAGGCCACTCCAGGCAACACACTTTTTGTTTTATTTTAGGTTTTTCTCAGTAGGTCTCCTGCCCTGCATTTTGCCTGCTGCTCTGGTGGTCTGGGCCAGACAGCTTTGAACCCTCAAGGATGCTCCCTTCCATCGCTCTCTTCAAAACAGCTGACTTGTCGTGTGTTGGTTTTCCCCTGGCCCACCTGGCCCCTTGTCCCAATAGCGGGCAGGGGGCAGATCTCCCTGCGTTTGATCCCAGACACAGCAGGAAGAACAAGTGAGCACAGCAGATGAAGCCTGTCTTTCTAAGTAGTAAACACATGTTCACAGTATTGGCTGCTGAATCTGGTGGTTTTGTTTTAACTTAGGAGGTTAGCTGACCCAGTCACTCAAGGCCTTTTATCAGCTTTCATCAAATTGGGGAGATTTTCAGCTACAGTTCCTTTAACTATCTTACCTGCCCCTTTCCCTCTTCTCTCTCTTGGACCGCGATCCCATGTTAGGTCTTAATGATCGCACTTCCCAGACTGTATGCCAGGGCACTGGGGTGCTGCAGCAGGCTCATGGGGTTGCCCTGGGAGAGTTTAAAATTGCACAGGACACCAATCACAATAATCAACATCTTTTAGGCCCTGCGTGAACTATCAGCTTAAGGTGGTCATTTAGAGTTTCAACATCAGATCGTGCCCCACTGATTTTAGAGACGTCCTCTCTCTTTTTTTTAATTTATTTTTTTTATTGATGTCTTAATAGTTTATAACATTGTGGGGTTTTAGTTGTACATTATTATTTGTCCATCACCATGTGGCTGCATCCCTTCACCCCTTGTGCCCACCCCCAACCCTCCTTCCCCTTGGTAACCACCAACCAGTTCTCTCTGTCTCATTTATATTCCATATATGAGTGAATTCATGCAGTGTTTGTCCTTCTCTCTCTGGCTTATTTCACTTAACATAATACCCTTTAGGTCCATCCATGTTGTTGCAAGTGGGACAATTCTGTCTTTTCTTATGGCTGAGTAGTATTCCATTGTATATATATATATATATATATACCACATCTTCTTTATGCAATCATCAGTCGAGGGACGCTTGGGTTGCTTCCACTTCTTGGCTATAGTGAATAATGCTGCAATGAACATAGGGGTACATAAGCCTCTTGTGATGGTTGATTTCATGTCCATTGGGTACATGCCCAAGAGTGGGATTGCTGGATCATAAGGTATTTCTATTTTTAATTTTTTGAGGGCTCTCCATACTGTTTTCCATAGAGGCTGCACCAGTTTGCATTCCCACCAGCAGTGAATGAGGGTTCCTGTTTCTCCACAACCTCTCCAACATTTGTTGTTTTTTGTCTTGGTGATTATAGCCATCCTAACGGGTGTCAGGTGATATCTTAGCGTAGTTTTGATTTGCATTTCCCTGGTGATTAGTGATGTTGAACATCTTTGCATGTGTCTATTGGCCATCTGTATCTCTTCCTTGGAAAAATGTAGAGACATCCTCTCCTTGTGAAACTGGTATTTCAGCAGTTGCTGTGATAAACAGTGAGTAGCCACAATTACTTTGCCTGGCGGGCACGTCCCTACCTCACTTCTCAAACCATGAGCTGGGTCCTGTCGCTCTCACTTGCTCGTCCACATGGATTTTCATGTGGACTTATTCTCTTTTTAAGAAGGATTATCGATGATACCATAGATGCTAAAGATTGTTTTAATGACTGAAAATGATGCATTTTCCCCATAGTATATGAAGTTATGAGAAATGTTATCAGGAAAACTGAGTAGTTAATATAAGGGCCATAAATATTTCACCAGCGTATATATGATTTATATTAATCTACCAATCTATATTAAAAAGTCCTTTTTTTATTAAAGAAAGGAGGGATATAGGAAAATGATAATATATTTCTTTTTCTACTAGCCAAAATTATAGAAATTTTCAATAAAAAAAGCATTTTTTTAAATTATTTGATTTCCTACTAGACCTACCTTCTTGGGACATTCTACCGCCTAACCTCTCCTAAAAGTCACCCTCTTCTTCCTTCTGATTCTGTGTCTACTGTCTATGCCTTTAATAAAAATCCAGGCATTGATATATGACGTGTATGCCCCACATATGACATGTATTCCCAGGCAGAATGTTAATGGACTTTCCTTGGAAATGAGTTTTTCTTGCCATGTGGTCCACTCAATTTCTCCTGCTGAACTGCTCTTTCTGTCCTCGGTATCCAGTTACTTTTTATTCAGGTGCTTTCTGATGGTGTGTTAGTGAGTGGCCACACTGGAGTTGATTAAGGGAGACAAAAGGAGAAAAATGTGTGGTTTCTTTAAAATTACATTTGTAGGCTTTGGGAAGGCAACAACTGAGGCCAATAATGTTGCAAATAGTGTGAGAATTTCTGACAAAAACTTGTAATTTAAATAGCAGCCAGTGACAGACAAATAAGAAAAGCAGGTAAGCGTGGTTCTCTTGATTATAACTCAGCCAAGCACATACATATCAAGTGCAACATAAAGGTGGATAAATGTTCTAGGTCTTCCTGTAGACTTCAGGAAGGAAGGAGGAAGATTTTTGGCACCCAACATGACAACTGACATTTTCCTAGAATAATGTTAAAGAAGACCACTGAGAAGCTGAGACAGTTTAGGATGGAAGGAATCCAATGAGTGTGTTCATGTATAGTAGGAATCTCCTCCCACCACACCCGGGTTCTTCAGAAGTTTTCATGTGTTTTTTCCTCTTTGAAAATTAGTCAGTCTATATCTGATGTTAGGTCATGCAATGTCACAAATTTTTCTTGCGCTTTTTATGTGACAGGACTTGAACTTAGAGAGGTGAGTAAGTCATTGTCCTGAAGTCGGAGAACGTAAGAAGCCAAAGTCAGAGAAACAAGTAATTATGACAGAATGGTATAAATAGGGGACTAGGGATATGAAAAAAAGTGAAATGGAAATAGAAATGAGGGCACAAATAATTCTGAATGGGGAACATGGGTGTGAACAAACTTAGGATGAAGGTAAAGAAATATGGCAGGATAGTGCCAGAGGAGAGTCACCCCAAGGAGAGGGGCAAAGGCTTGAAAACAGAAAAGATGGGACTGTTTGCTGGAAGTGAGGGTGCTGCACTGTGGGAAAATCTGAGTCCTCTCTGGCTCTTACTAGCTGTAAGGCCTCAGGGAACCTCTCTCTGAGCTATAGTTTCCTCATCTTTGAAGTGGAGGTGGAACATTGAGCACACACTAATCCAAATCCTACTTAATTTGTTTAATGTCTCATTCAAGCCCAAACTGTGCCATGATTCCTCTTCTGATTACGCAGAGTGTACCATACTAAAAGTTGAATTCTCACAGCACAGATATTGAGTCAGTCCCTCAATATAGGACCTTGGGCAAATTATGCATCTCTCTTAAACTCCTCTATTATCAATTTCATTGTTATCAGAGAGGAAGAAGACTTGTGCTTCATAATTCCAAAAGGCAGAAATGGGGCTGATAGTTAGAAATGATAAAGTTTTTTGCTATTTTTATTTTTAAATGAAGAAAAAAACTAAAAATATGCTAACAATCAGAATTGGAAAACAATGATAGGCTATAAAGTAAGGAATAAGCTTTCTGTCTTTAGGGGGATATATCATTGGATGAAAAGAGAAGATAAATAAGTTGCGCTTGCACTTTATAAGAGGTGGTACTTCTCACACACTGTCTTATATTGTCAGCACTTTTACTAATAAGCGGTTTGTAACTTGTTGGAGAAGAAACAAAGTGCCTTGGGTTTCTTTCATATTCTGTACATGGTAGGATAACAAAACAGTTGCTCAGTAAATTTTTTTGATGACATTGAAGATTAGCTGGATCACAGAATAAAGCAAAGAGATAATCACCAGGTTTCATAACATGTCTGTGTCCGCTGCATCTAAACCAGCAGCAGCACCACTTCGAGAGCTTCTTGGAAATACAGAATCTCAGCTTCCCCTAGACCTACTGACTCAGACTCTGCCCGACACTAGGCCCCAGGTGTTGAGGCTGCACCTGGAAGTGTGAGAAGCACTGCCCTAGAAGCACTTTTCATATGATCTCTAAAAGTGCTGAGTAAGAGCTGCCAAAGTCATCTATGTAGAAGTTTCTATCTCCATTAGCTCTGACAGTTTCTTACCTGCATTCTGAGGGATTATAGCTATAGGCTGTGTTCGCCTTTTCCTTTTGTCTACCCTCTCATTCGCTTGTCAACCTCTGGCAAGAAAAAAAAATCTCAGAGTGATTAAGCTTTACTCTCAGAAAAACACTCACAGGATGAGAAAAGTTGTCAAATGTCTTAGGGTTTCAATAGAAAAATAAATTACCCCTTGGGTCATTATTGACCTCAGATAGATCTCTGGAAGGTTTTTCTCACTGTGATACCAGTGATAGCAGGCTAAGACCCTGACACTAGATCCTGCGGGCACCCATTCTGCGATTAGCAGGGTCCTGCCTTTCCTGAGGGCTGGAGTCACTGCGGTTCCCAAGGTCACCCAGTTGATTACGCTGGAGCTAGCTTGAGCATTCAGGGCTTCTGCCACCAAATTTGTTGTTTTACCTCATACTTTTTGCTTGTCATAAAATTTATAGACAAAAGCCAAACAATGTAGTATGCGTATGTTTATACTCTTACTCTGCCAGTCTGCATTATGTTGCTAACTGTATAGAATGTATATAAATGTGCAGTTGCTAAATGTGTCAAATGGGAACTGATGTGAATTGTACCTTCCCTCTGCTCTCTCTCCTCATCCTTAAGTAAGCAGCCAAAAGGAGAAGGTCAGGACAGAGTCCAAGTAGGAGACTAGATAATAATTACTTCTCACTAAGTGCCTGTTTTAGGGTGGACACTTTGTATACCCTGTGTGTAAACCTCACAACTGTTCTGCAAGAGCTAGATGTTACTAAACCCTGTTTTACAGATTGGAAAAGCAAGGCTCAGCAACTAAGTGACAGAACCAGTTTTGAGTATGGTTTGTTGGAAGTCGAAGCATATGCTTTCTCATCACATCCTAAAACCTCTTGTTAATCTATAAATAATTAGTTCCTGATTAATCAAAACCTTTTTATATTCATTCAAAACACTCTTCCCATAAAAATAGCTCTTCACTATAAAAACCTTTCTAGATTATTTTCATATCTGAGTTTCAAAACCAGAAATCTCGGTCACCCTGCTGAAAAACGCAAACGAGAAGAACCGTTACGATCACATCCGTTCATCTGCTTATGAAACTTCCTGCTCAGATGTGGTATCTCTCTGCTTTTCCGGAACCCTTGTTCTGAGCTGTGTCTCACCCTGATCCTAGCAATCTGAATTAACTTTTCTAGTAAAAACAAAAAATACCCATTGATTATTGTTGTAAATCTCATCTAACAGACACTTTTTCTGTTCCCAGCCCCATGTTGTCAGTCCAGCTGTTCAGCTTTACCCTGAACTTGATTCATAGCGTCGAGTGAGTACTGTTAATATGACAGGATTTTTACGTTAGCAGGCCACTCTCCATCAAGCCTTCCTCTCGCCAGAGTGTCATTTAAAACAATGTTAATACTGTGCTGCTTAACACCATTCCCGCGAAATTTCAACCCGTTAAAGATGAATCTTCAAAGCCTCTTTTATAGATAAGTATCTGGAGCTACATAGATCCAATGACTTGTCTAGAATTTTATAACAGATACCTTAGTATGATCCCATACACCCATTCGGCATGTAACCTAACAATGTTGTTGGCGATGGAAAAGAATCAGATTGAAAGACGTAAAACTTATATGTTCAGAAAACATATTGAGTATTTTGTGGTCCATATAGTACCTTGGATGGCAGGGATGGGATATTAGATGAGGAAGCAAGAGCCTTAATTAGTTTGAATATACACAGATTAACTGAAGTACCACAAATGAGTTAGAGGTACTATAAGTAAAAACGACTCTTTCCTCTAATCACATAGAATATTTTTCTAGGTGTATATTGGAGATAAAAAAGATGAGTAAGACACTATAGAAATTATCGTGCCTGTCAGTACAGTTTAGAGTGATTGAAATTTATTTAAATTGTTGATCTTCATTGAGTAGGAAATGTGCTGAATACTTTATATGTCCTGTGTCGTTTTCCCTTCACAGTAATACTTAGAAATGGGTTCCACATCCCGTTTCACAATTGAGGAAACTGGCTTGGAAAGTTCAGACTTTTGATTAATTTGAATGTTAACTGGAAGGCAGAAGTTAAACAAGTAAGTACAGTCAGGAATTGAGTTAGATCTTACACCAATGTTCTTGCTCTTGACCACCACTTTTACTCTGCCAATTTTACGGACTAGGATGGAAAAAAAAAAGACAACTTACAATACTCCTAAAAGGGATAATACAAGTTACCTAAGGGTGAAAATCTTATATTTTGCTTCTTTTTGATGATCTTAACAATTTTGAGACGTACAGGTCAGGTTTTTTGTAAGGTGTCCCTCATTTGGTATTTGTCTAATGTTTTTCTCATGATTAGCCTGGGATTATGAGTTTGGAGAACAAAAACCACAGAGGTAACATGTCATTGTCATCACATCATATCAAGGGTACATACTCTCCACGTGACTTACCACTGTGGATGTCACCTCAGTAGCCTGACTGAGCTGTGGTACTTGTTTCTCCACTGTAAAGCTATTCTGTTTTTCCCCTGGAGGGTGGAATAGCTGCATAAGTTATTTGGAAGATTTTTCTCTTCTCTCCCATTTATTAATTCAATCATTTATTTATATCAGTATAGACTCTTGGAAGTATATTTTATACATTGGGTTATTTTTTCTCAAATTACTTCAGCTTTGGCCATTGGGGGTTCTTTCACTTGGCTCCTCTGCTCCTTTCACATACCCCCATAGTTTGTGTTTTTTATTTATTTGTTTATTTACTTATTTAGTTTTATTTCCTTACCTTCTGACGTTACAAGTTGCTCCAGTGTCATCTTGTGTATTTCCTGCTCCAGTGCTAGAATCAGCCATTTCTCCAAGGAACCCTCATTTCTTTCATTGTTAAATCGTATTAGAAACCAAGATCTGGGTGCTAGTTCTGCTTGTCACTACTGGTATGCCCTTGCTTCTAGGCCCTCTCAACTGACAGAACAAGGAAATATATGTGTGTATACTAATCCGTGTATAAACATGTATCTGTGGATACTTCTCTTTAAAATTTGTATCTATGTAAACTAGTCAAGAGTTTGTATTGATGTCCTCGTTTCCAATCTGTTACCATATTGATCGTTTTAGCCTCTTCTACTTGCTTGTCTATAACCTTCACTCCAGCCTGAGCCATATGGCTCCCGCTCTCCAGCATCCATTTATTTAGTTGTTTAATTCCAGTAGACGTGTATGGTGGTATCAGAATTGTTCATGTTACCTGCACCCTTCCCCATGGGAAATAACTTTATCAACTAGAACTGTGCTATGTACAGTTTCTTTTGCCTTTAGTCTTACAAACTTCACTCACTTCTAAATTTACTTACTTTTCTTCCCAGCTCCTTCAGTAAGGTTCTTACATATGCTTTTCATATGGTTAAAATATTTTGTCACATTCAACATTCCATCCTGGGAGCCCTTGATTTCCTAAATAATGTATATATTTTTTAGTTTGCTTACATTCAAGTTTACTCTTTGTGCTATAAAGTTCTGTGGGTTTTCACAAATGCTTTGTGTTACATATCAACCATTTCAGTATGATAACAGAATAGATTCATCAACCTAAAATATTCCTACTGCTCACCTCTTCAACCTTCCCTCCTCCAGTGAAACTGTGTAAACCACTGATTTTTTTTTTTTTAACACATCTCTGTAGTTTTTCCTTTTCCAGTATGTAGCCTTTTCAGACTGGCTTCTTTCACTTAGAAACAGGTATTTTAGATTCATCCATATGTTTTCATGAGTTGTTAGCTCATTTCTTTTTATTACTGAATAATAATCCATTGTATAAATGTACCCCAGCTTGCTTATCCATTCACCTATTGAGGGGCATCTTGGTTGTTTTAGCAACTATGAATAAAGCTGCTATAAACATTCATGTGCAGGTTTTTGTGTGGAAGTAAGTTTTCAAATCAATTGGGTAAACAGGTAGGAATACAATTGCTGGATTATATGGTAAGACTATGTTTAGCCTTGTAAGAAACTTCCAGACTGTCTTCCTAAGTGGCTATACTATTCTGCATACATACCATCAATGAATTAAGAGTTCATTTTTCTCCACATCCTCGCTATCAATTGGTATATTCAGTTACTTTTGATTTTAGTCATTCTAACAGGTATGTTTTAATTTGTCGTTCCCTAGTGACAAATGATGTTGAGCATCTTTTCATTTGGCTATTTATCACCTGTATATCTTCTTTGGTGAGCTGGCTGTTCAAGCTAATATCTATTGCCAATCTTCCTCTTTTTGTGTGTGAGCCGCCACCACAGCATGGCCACTGACAGACGAGTGGTGTAGGTCCACACCTGGGAACCAAACCTGGGCTGCCAAAGCAGAACACACAGAACTTAACCACTAGGCCACCAGGGCCGGCCCTGTTGCCCATTTTTCACTTGGGTTTGTTTTCTTATTGTTGTTTTAAAAGTTCTTTGTATACTGTATTTTGGAAGTAAGTCCTTTATCAGATATGTGTTTTGCAAATATGTTCTCCCTTTCTGTGACTTGTCTATTTATCTCTTAACAGTGTTCTTCTCAGAGTAGAAGTCTTTAATTTTAATAGAGTCCAACTTAGCAATTTTTATTTCACAGATTGTGCTCTACATATTGTTTCTAAAAACTCCTTATCAAACTGAGGTCACATAAATTTCTTTTATATTTTCTTCTGTAAGTTTTATATTTTACATTTAGGTCTAAAATCCATTTTGAGTTAATTTTTGTGAAAGATGTAAGGTCTGTGTCTAGGTTCTTTTTTTTTTTTTTTTTTTTTTTTTGCATATGGATATCCATTTGTTGAAGACTGTTTTCTCCGTTGAATTGTCTTTGCTTCTTTGTCAATGATCACCTGACTGTATTTCTCTGGATCAATTTCTGGGCTCTGTCTTCTGTTCTATTGATCTGTGTGTCTATTTTCTTGCCAACTCTCAGTGTCTTGATTACTGTAGCTTTATGGTAAGTCTTGAGATCAGATATTGTGAGTCCTCCAACATTTTTCTTCTTCAATATCATGTTTCTATTCTGGTCTTTTGCCTTTCTATGTATTCTTCAGAATATGTTTGTCAATCTGCAAACTAGCTCTCTGGGATTTTGATTGGGATTCCAATGAGTCTGTAGATCAAATTGGGAAGAGTTGGCAACTTAACAATATTGACTCTTATCACCATGAGCATGGAATACTTCTTTGATTTCTTCATCAGAGTTTTGCAGTTTTCTACATAGTTTCTGTACATATTTTATTAGATCTGTACCAAAACATTTCATTTCTTTTCTTGCTTTAGTAAATGTTATTGTGTGTTTTTTTAAAGAAAATTTTGGGTTCATAGCAAAATTGAGAGGAAGGTAAAGAGATTTCCCACATGCCGCCTGCCCCCGCACATGCATTAGACAATATGGGATGATTCACAAATGTGCATGTCATCTGTGAGCAGGGGATGCTAATCTTTTTTGTATCATTCCAGTTTTACTATATATCCTGCCAAAGCAAGTATTGCTATTGTGTTTTAATTTCAAATTTCCGTTCTTCACTACTGTTATATAAGAAAGTGGTGATGTACAAACTTTGTGTTCCGAGACCTTGTTTAGGTGATTATTAGTGCTGGGAGTGTTTTGCTTGTTTGTTTGCTTGGTTTTGTTTTCTTGTGGTCGATTCTTTGGGAATTTTTACATAGAGGTGCTGTCACCTGCAAACAATGTTTTATTTCTTTCTCTATAGTCTTATAAGTTTTAGTTCCTTTTCTTGTCTTATTGAATTAGGTAGGACTTCCAGTACAATGTGAATAGGAGTAGTAAGAGTGGACATCCTTGCCTTGTTCCCAGTCTTAAGAGGAAAGCATTCAGTTTCTCACCATTCAATATGATTTTTGTAGATGTTCTTTTTCAACTTAGGGAAGTTTCCTTCTATTCCTGGTTTGCTGAGGGTTTTTATAATGAGTGGTGTTGCATTTTGTTAGATGCTTTTTCTGCCCTGTGTGATCATATGATTTTTATTCTTAAGCCTTGTTGATCTGATGGATCACAGTGATTTTCTAATGTTGAACCAACCGTACATCGTGGAATAAATCCCACTTGGTTGTGTATAATTTTTTAATATATTGTTGGGTTCAATTTGCTACTACTTTGAAGATTTTTGCATCTTTGTTTACAAGAGATGTTAATTTATAGTTTTTTTTCATTTTATAATATCTTTATCTAATGTCTTTGGTTATTAGGAAGTCTCATCCTTGTTCCCCCTTGGACCCCATGTCTCTTCCTAGGGAGGTCAGAGAGCAGCTTAGGCCAGCCCCTCAGTGCCCTCCTCAGGCCTCCCTGTCCCCACTAACCACTTGGTTAACTGTGGCTCCGAGAGGGGGACTTAGAAAAAAAATCTTGGGAGGTGCCTTCTGTGACAGGTGACTTCTGTCCTCCCTGGCTGGCCCCGGCCAGTCCCAGACTCTGACTAGTAATGTAGAAATGATTTTCATGAGGTACTTCCAATGACCAGCCTCACAGAATGAGTTAGGAAGTGTTCCCTCTGATTTTATTTTCTGGAAGAGACGGTGGATAACTGATATCATTTCTTCTTTTAATATTTGATATAATTCACCAGTGAAACCATCTGGGCCTGGTACTTTCTTTTTTGGAAGATTATTAATTATTGATTAAGTTTCTTTAATAGACATAAATTTATTCAGATTCTTTAATTCTTGCGTGCAATTTGGTCATTTGTATATTTCAGAGAATTTGTATATATCAGAATCTAGTTCATCTCGGTTAACAAATGTGTAGACCTAGAGTTGTCAGTAATCTTTCTTTGTTATCTTTTAATGGCCTTGAGATCAGTAGTGGTGACCCCTCTTTCATTTCTGATGTTATTTTTTTCTTGTTTAGTCTGTCTAGAGGTTTATCAGTTTAATTGGTCCTTTCAAAGAACCAGCTTTGAGTTTTTTAAATTTTCTCTGTTGTTTTTGAAAATTAAATTTTTAGCTGTGTATTTGCTATCCAGTCAACTAAAGAAGCAGGAGACAACTGAGATGTTGGCAGCCCCGTTATCTGCTACACTTCTCCCTATTTGGGGGACGTCATCCATGGGAGGTGGATCGGGCTGTGCCTTTATTCTCTGGGGTCGCCGCATTTTTTTGTCCTCGTTTCTTCATAGCACTTGCACATTTTCTCAAGTTTTTGCTTATGTTGAGCTATTCTCGATACAGCTGCCTCCTTCCTTCCTCTTTGACTTAAAATCTTACATTTTATGTTAGAAATACATGAATATGTTGAATTCAACTCAGAAAATATGTGTTTAACTTAAGAATGATTTTTTAGATTACCGTGTAGTAGGTCAGTTATTTGGGAAAGTACATTTTATTCTCTCTCTCATGGAAGCCTGGTGTATATTTTGGCCCCTGGCTTTGCTAGCTGTGTGTTCTCAGACAGTTGTAAGATGTCTCTGGGCCTCAGTTTCCTTGTCCATTGAAAAGCAAAGTAAGGCCCACTTCCTAGTGTTAGAGTGAAATTTGGATGTGACCCTGGCATGGCATTATAGAGAGAGAAGTCCTCGGTGGGTGCAGCCTTCCCGGATGCCATAGCTTCCTACTCTGTATCCCAGCCAGAAATGGAGTCTTGATTTCTTAATGTTACCATATTTATTATTGCTGGACTAAGCTGCCTGAATGACTTACCTTCCTTTTGGTAGATACCTGTTTCTCATTTGCTTTAGTTTTTACTTTGCATATGCTTCCGTATTTCCTTTCACAGAGTATGGAATGTTGATTTTTCTGAGTGTAAATTCATGCGAACAATGGAATGTTAGAGAACGCCATCTATGTCGCTAATTTGACCCTCTTGCCTGCAGGGGAAGGGGAGGAGTCACAGCCCGGCCAGTTGGAGTGGGTGTGCCACGAGGAACGCCAACTTCCAGGGGAGTGCTTTCTACCCGAGGGCCAGTGAGTCGAGGAAGAGGTCTGCTCACTCCCAGAGCAAGAGGAGTTCCTCCAACTGGGTACAGACCCCCACCACCACCCCCGACACAGGAGACCTATGGAGACTATGTAAGTGAAGGTTTCGCACAACAGCTTTGGTGATCGGATTGACCCAGTCCAGACACAGCATTGGGTGTTGTGACTAAGTACCCTCCCTCACTTTTAGTTCTTGAGTATCCCCACCTTAGTTCAGCAAACATTTGTTGAGTGCTAAATAAGTACTTGGTACTAGAGGTACAAAAAATGAAAAAAAAAAAAAATTTCTTTCACCAAATAGCTTCAATGTTAGGTGGTGCGGAGGTTCAAGACTAGGGACAAGGAGACATGTTATCGAGCTCTTACAGGATTTTAATGTAGCTTTCTTTCATGTTCCACTCCAGGTTGCCTCCAAGTAACTCAGTCACATAAAAAATAACTGCCTACATATACCAAGCTATTTTTACCCTTAAGTGTTTCCTCTTAAGCTCTGTGACTGAATATGGATTCTTAGTGGAAATTCTTTTCAACGAAGAAAACAAAGTTCCCAATTTTTTGAGTTAATGGAAATCAGTTAGTTTTTCCATTTACCGTTCAATAATTCTTTGACATGGTTCATAGACTTACTTAACATAAGAGAAAGAAAATATAACTGTGAAAACTGGGCTAGGGGGAAGGGAGGAAGAATTCTTTAAGAAGAATACAGTACCAATTCCCTGCGTCTTACTATAACTTCCTAGTTTACCATAAAAGAAGAAAATAGGTAGTGGATAGATGTTTCATATTAGTATTGAAAGTATTAAAGACAGAGTATATGAACTGTTATCAAAGAAAGGGAAGCAGTGACAGGGCTCCAGTGCAAGAACCAATAGATTTTAGTGTTTTCCTTTAATGGAGGGCTCTCGCTAGGGGCTCAGCACTTTTTGCACAGTGTCTGGAAGCTTGCAGTCATCTCCCTGGGCCACAACCTCTTCATCTTCATCTGCAGTCACTGGAAAGATATGTCTTTGTTCTGGACATACTGAACTTTTTGTAATTCCCTGAGTATGCTGTGTCCTCTTAGACTTCCAGACCTTTGCTCAGGCTGCTTTTTCTGCCTAGAGTGCTCTTCTCACTTCCTCTCTCTCCTATTTGTCCTTCTAGGCTTAGGTCAGCTATACTAGGGAAATTCAGAGGAGGTAAGAGCTGACCTAATGCTCATTACTACCGTCGTTTCGTGTCTCCCTCCCTCCTAGACTATGACTTCTGGAAGAGCAAGGATGGAGAGGTTTTATCTCTGTACTTGGCAGAGAGTGCATGCTGGGGGCTCAGTGAATTCTATTTAACAAATAAATTCTGTAATAGACAGTTTCACTATTTGCCTGTTCAGTTGGGGAAGATTATGGCCTCTATCTCTTCTCTTTGTATTCCTTACAGTTGGATGTGTTCCTCTTTCCTAGTATTCTTACCAGGCTGACATTAATAATCATGCCTTGAGCTCTTGCACAAATACTGAGTTTCTTAAGAATAGCAGCAACTGTAAAGGAAAGGAAATGTTAAATTCCTTTTAGGTAGGCCCACTGTCGTTTATTTCTATCTTGGCTTACCTTGAGTTCTCTTAGGTTTGGATTAATGTAGATGTTTCTGGATGGCGCTGTGGTAATTGTCAGGCATGGGGTGTGGGAAACCGGGATTCTAGGTCCCACTATACCATAAATATGGTGTGAGTCAGGCAAGGTATTTAACATTTTTGGCTTCATAATCCATGTGTCAGAAAGAGCTGTTGCCTCCTTTCCATGCATTAATTCATCTTCCCACTCAACAACGATTGACTGAATTCCTACTGTGTGTAGAACACACACACGAACTCTGTCTCAGTGTATAGACCCTAGTGGGTCTAGAATGAAATTAGATGAATACAAATAAAAATTTCTTGAAAGGTTAAAGTTAATGGGAGAAAAAGAAAGAGAAATTCAAGGCACTTGGTTTTTCTATTTGTAGCTCTGATTTTTATTGATAAAGGTTGTGAAAGGCTTTAAAACAATTGATTTGAAAAGTATTCTGTAACGTTAATTTAGTCCCCTTTCCATCCACTGTGGTGGATAATGGGGTCGTGGTCCTGTAGAATACTCCTGCCCTTTCAGGAGCAGAAGAGGGTTTGAAAGCTCTGAGGGAGAAAGGCGACCTCATTGTGTGAGTCCCACGCTCACGCCTAGTACTCTCCCGGGCACGACTGTCCCTGTGACTGCAGTTCCAACACAGGGTCGGTGCTCTTTCTGCCACACCACAGTGTTGCCTTCACTAACTGACAGCCACGCTTGCCATCTTCATTTTAATTTGGCTAGAGTGCCAAATTAATTGCAATCTCTTCAACTTCGTACAACAACTCTTGAACATAAAATGATTGTGTGCTTTCTGAATACACTTTATGTGGTGTAGTAGGACACACACAAAAAAGAAATCGTCTTGTGAGTACACCCGCTTCCCCAAGTTGAATTACTGTCACGAAGAGTTTAGATTTTGTGTTATAACTTCCCCTCTTAATTTTTTATCTGTTATTCCTGGCAATACTTATTAAAATTAATAGCCAAGAACAAGAGTTTTCCCCGTTTAGCCTAGCGTTTTGTAAACCCTTCACAGTTAGAGAGAAAGCTTCAGTAGTTGAACACTGAGCACAACAAACGTTGTTGGTAGCTGGTGTGAGGAGGAGACAAGGCCGCCTCGCCTCGCCTCACCTTTGGGAGCTCTGACTCTCAGGTGTGCTGTTTTGACCTTGTCTTCCTTCCTGACCCAACTCTAATTGAGTTTCCTCCTTCCAGCCCCTCTAATACAGCTTTGCTGCCTCTAGCATATGCCCAGACATTGGCTGTTGGTCTTAACTGTTTGAAATCCTCACACAGATTACTCACACAACATGCTTAGCTTTGCAGCATGGGAAGGGGAAAAAATCAAACTTTAAAAAAATTTTTGTTTGCTTGCTTGTTTCTAGGATTTTAGATCGAGTGTGTGTACAATAAGATATCCAATTGAAAAAGCCTAGGATTCGATAACCCCCCAAAAATGATTATTCATTCATGTGGCAAGTGGGAAAGTTGAGTTGTTATTCTTAGAATATACTAAAATAATTATTCCAGGGGACAGCCCTGTGGCATAGAGGTTGAGTTCCATCTGCTCCACTTCGGTGGCCCAGGTTCACGGGCTCAGATCCTGGCTGCAGACCTACAGCACTTGTCAGTCACGCTGTGGCGGTGACCCACACACAAAATAGAGGAAGGTTGGCACAGATGTTAGCTCAGGGCAAATCTTCCTCAGCAAAAAATAAATTAATTAATTTAATTAAATAATTATTCCATTGAACTGAAGTAGTAATAAATTAGATTCTAAACACCACAAGAGTAGGGATTTTCCCCCTCCCCATTCACCTTTATATTCCCAGCACCTAGTATAATGTCTGGCACATAGTAGGTCTTTAATAAATTTGTTTGCTGAATGAGTGAATGGATGAATATTCTCAAGACTCAGTTTTTTAAAATTGACATCTGTGGAGAACCCACCCCAGATGCCTCCTGTGTGGTTTTCCATTTTGACTCGCATAGCAATTTATATATAACTTAATTATTAGCATATAGCTGGGTAGTGCAATCATTAGTATATGTCTGTTTCTCAGGAGATTATAAACTTCTAGGGAAAAGTACTGTCTCTTAATTAATCTCTAGCCACTAGCATAGTTTCTGGCACATTGTAAGCACTTGGTAAATGTTTGCTGGACTAGCTAACCCTGCATAGACCTGATGAGTTTTCCTAATGAAGGTTACCATGGATCTTTTTCAAGTCATTACTTTAACCATCTGGTGGGAAGTATGATGGTTTGCATTTGAAAAAAGATCTTCCCTTAGTTATTCTTGTCTTCTAGTGCTCAGAGGGCAGTTGTGAGTTACAAAGAGGTAAGATTAACTCTGTGTAGCTCCTGAAGGTAACAGAGTAACATATTGTAAATTTCATCTCAGTATAAGAATGAACTTTCAAGAAGGACATAATATTTAATGAGAAACTACTCCCCACAAGGCACTTTGATATATGTTATGTCATGTTGTTCTCACAGCCACTCAATGAGATATTATAATCCTATTGTACAAATGAGAATTTAAGGTTGGGGAAGTTAAGTGTCTTGTTCAGAGTCACATGGGTGATAAGGAAGCAGATGCAGGATTCAAAATTCAAGGCCTATATTCTAACTTGAACAATCAGTGCTTTGTTAAAACCAGTGCTTTATTAGCTGAGATTATAAGATCTCCTCATCTTTGGAGAAAACGAAGCAGTTATTGCACGTTACCCTTATCAGGAGCTCTGTGAAAGGGAGGGCAGGAAACTGAATTAAATAACCTCTATGGTCCCTTGCAATTTAATAACTCTCTGGTTTTAAGCTACCTCAAACAGGCAAATGGAGATTGAGAACCATTAGGAATAATGGGATGGGGTTAGAATTAAAAAAAATAATAAACAGAGCAGTATTATTACATTTATTGGCAAAAATAAAGAATAGCATTTTCATTAAGAGTTTCAGAACATCTATGTCTCTAAAAAAGCCTTGTCATTCCTTTGGAACTCAGAAATGTAATTTTTAAAGATATCCTTGAAATATGTTTATAGTGAAAAATGTTTTATTTCTATCGAACTTGTTGGGTTATATCTAACCAATTTGATTTACTTTTCATTTTAGCTTTCATTTAACATTTAGTATCTGAGGCCATTATTTCCAGAATAAAAGACAAAAAGAAATCCTATCAGTTGCTTATTTAAACAAAAAGGGGATAAAATCCTATTCTTTCATATCCTGCCACAACTACTGCTTTGTTGAGAAAGTATACAGTTCAGTCCTTAAAATACTCAGTATTTTTCAGATAATGTACACTAAAATGAAAGTATTCCAGTATAGTTTTAGGCCCAAGAAAAACTCAATTAATGGTATATATCTTAAAATTAGTTTTAGTAAATAGTTATAGTGTGGAATGTGCTTTACTAGCCCAAGTGAGAAAGCCTGATAATTTGAAGGTATTTCATTGTCAAAATGTGCCTATTGAAATTTGACTGATTTTTCTCAAGGTGAGTTGGTGAAGATATTTGATCATTTATAATGTCATTGGAGCCAACTGTTCCTCAGCAGAGTCACTGTCACAAAGTATTCCCCGAGTATGTGTCATTGAGAAGAACATCTGTTAGCAAATAAATCTATTCGACTGTGAGAAGGTGATAATTACAAAAGTACATGTAACATACACAGGAGACATTTGAGCAGGATAGGCCAACCATTGGTGAGACCAGATCGTGCTTTCAGTGAATGCTTGTCTTTTAGGAATAACTCCAAGAAAATAAGGCAATTTGACATGATTAGCTTTTTTCCAGAAAAGAAGAAAACAGATAATGGATGTGTTTTCAACCATTTGAGTATAAGTTGGGACCTTCTGCTCCACTTTTAACTTAGTAAAATTAGACAGAATTACCATAACTTCTCATCTCTTTTTTGAGATCAAGAAGTACCTCTTTCCCAAAATGACATTGATTCATTACTTACTGTCCAAATAATTAAATAACTGACAAATTAATTAGTGTAAGCCAGAATACATTCAATGAGAGCATTTTAACAATTCAAAATGTTGGTGTAGTTATGCAGAAAGATGTCGGATGCTTCCTGGCAGAGCCCAATTTACAAAAGAATTTCTAAAGTGAAACTGTTTTTGATAAATTACTCTAGGCTTCACATACAAAAAAATGCAATCTAAATACATGCGTGTTCCCCAAACACTCAGTATGTTAGTTTTACTTACTGTCTCTGAAAAATCTTGTCCATTTCCATCGTTTCACCTAACATTTGTATGTTAATAACATTTATATGTTAATATGTTATCTCAATCTCTGACTCTGGCTCTCTCTTGAGCTCTCCCTGGTGTCACCTTCCTGTGCCCAGCTCTCCCTGAGTGTCCTACCTATGTGAGAGCTAGAGTCTGGGCCAAGGCGGAGAGCCTCGTTTCTCCCAGAGTCCAGGCGGCCAGGCTCATTGACTCCTCTTCCTCATCCCCTGGATTCAGACAGTAACCCAGGTCTGTTCATGTCTTTGTAAGTAAGTGTGTGCGCTCCAGGTCATCTGCGTCACAACTGCTTTAGTTAAGATGCGTGTCCTCCTTAGCAAACATTCTCCCCAACCTCCTGGTGTCCACAGCATGTGCCCTGATTATGTCCTCTCGTTGCACCCACTCTTTTCACATTTGCTCTCACGTGTATATTTGTTTTCGTGTCTGACTTCTCACTAACTTTAAATCTTTGCTCACTCTTTCATTCCTACACCTACCTAACATCTAGTAGTCATTCAATAAATTTACTGATTATTTAGATGGATGGATGGACGGACAGACAGACAGACCGATGTCTAGACAATTGCCGTAGCTTCCTTAGTCACACCGTTGTGTTTGGTCTTGGCTTAGTCCCGGTTCCTTCTCTTAAATAATGTATAATTCATACCACTTCTGGTGTACTTTCTAATATCTAAAGTCTGATAATGCTACTGCCCCTTGGCCCTGGAACATAAGAACTAGTTTAGAATTTTAGAAGCATCTCAGTCTCTTCGGGTAAAGCTGATTCTTCTAAGTGACGTCTGAAGCCTTTCTTGTCTGTCTTTCTGTCCAACTGACCGTTCAGCCTCGTAACCCTCTGCTCCCCCCACATTATCATTTTATTTCTGCCAGTACCTAGTACAGTTCCTGAAACGTGCCAGGGACTTGAACGCTGTGTCATTTGCACGCACTGTTGGTTCCCTTCGAAGGCCTTTTCCTGTTTACTTCAGTGACTCTCGCTCCTCTATTCTTCAGTGTGAAGCCTTCCTGGTTCTAATCAGCACAGGCGGTAGCGTCTTTGCTGTGCTTGGCAGCCGCCCCTGTGTCTCCTTACTTGTCTTGTCCAGTAGACTGTGCATTTCTTTAGGGCAGGAAGTATGTCTTTTGTTTTTTAATCTTAGTTTTCCCAGAGCCTGTCGTAGGGCCTGACATTTTGGAGATACTAGATAAACATGTGGAGGATGGGCTTTATTAATGCCAGTTAATTCCATCATTCCGTGCATCACGTGCACTGTTACACATACTTAGCAAAATGAAATTAAGTATCTTTAGCCAATTTTAGCAAACATAACATGGCTCATTTAGTGAACTAATAAATAGGAAAGACAGTGCAATTTAATAAAAAGAATATTGTTCTGAGAGGTAAAATACTCGGTTTCTAATTCCCCTTCTTGTGAGTATCACCATCTATTTCTTTCTTAGGTAAATTATTTAACCTTTTTAGTTTCTTCCTCTGCAAAATGCAGATGGTAGTACTTTACGTAACAAATCAGCAGGTTAGACTAGAAGCTCTCCTGACCTGTTCTCCAACTTGAAAATTCTATAACTGAGCATTTTCTGAAGCTTACTTGGTTTCCACCATCACCCTAAAGATGGTTTTTCTAATAAGAAACTGTATTTTTCATCAAGTAGAAATATTAATATTGAAAGGAAAGACACATAATGAATGAGGCAAACATTTTAGTGAGAGAAACAGACTAATAGTGTGAACGGCTATGAGTCTTTTGAATTCTAAAGCACAAGTTTTGAAAAATGTTTTAAAGTGAGATTTTTTTTTTCAAATGCATACTCACCATTCAAGATGTATAAACTAAAATCATCTTAGAAATTTTAATTATATTATTTTTTAACTCATTTAATTGTGACTCCATCAGCCATCTATTCATAGGAAGTATTTCCCATTCACTAATATGCCCTGATATCTTAATGTTGTGTAATCATCCTACACTTTGGAGGCTGGGCCGATGGGTTAATCACCTTTAAAAATAAGTATGTTAGGGCATTCTAGATGAAGTCATACAAGTTCATCAGAATATGAAAGCTCTCTCAGGTACTTCATATACTCTGATTATCCAGCTATAAGATGTTTACTGAACAGACTGAAATTATCCTCACATCACCCTGTGCGATGTGGTAGTGCCTACTTGAGAGAGACAAGGACGGCTGGGCACATGAAGGGCTTTCCCTGAGGCCTGTGCTCTGCCTTAGGTCCATGTTTTTAAGTGAGGAGAGGGGGGCTCCTCGAGGCTGTTGGACAGTGTGAAGTAGCAGAGTCAAGTACATGTAACTATAGAGCTCAGGCGCTTTTCTCTCCAGACCGTCCGATCAGAATTTGTAGGGATAGGGTCTGGGCATCCATATGTTTGAATGTTCCACAGGGGACTTTGATGTATGGTGGAGCACCACTGTACTGCTGCTCTTTCCCTTACCCTGTTGCATCCAGTGCTCACAACAGCACTGCCAGGGGTGTCTTCATCTACACAGGAGGAATAATGGTCACTGAGCCGCAGGTAAAGAAGATAACCCAACCCATACTGTCCAAGGACGTCCATACCGTCCAGTGTGGATGAAAAGTGGGTGAAGTGAGATTGGATCCCAGGTTCTCTATCCACTGGTCTAAGCTTTATTCCCAACATTCTAGCTTGTGTAATGTTATGAGCTGGAAGACATGAGGAAGTAAGTGAGGAAAGAGTACAAGAACCAGAGCTAGAGTCATCACTGTATATCAAGACATCTCTAGCCGTGGACCTTTTTTCCAAACTGATGCCCCTGCCTGGTCTGCCTTACTGACTGCAGAAGATCCTAAGTTTTCTAGATGCTTCTTTGTAAAATCATCGACTTCAGTCTTAAGGTTAGAAGTTATTGCTTTATTGTATGTTTGTAAGTACACTTCCTGAAGCAGATGATTTCATTTGGAAACCGTCACAAAACTGTACGACGGTATACTCCTGTTGCAGTCTTCTCAGATTTTTCTGATTCAGGAATCACAGAAAAATGGCATATTCTTTAACTTTTTAAAGTTAAGAGAAGAAAAGACAACTGCCATTTATTGGATGTGTATGTTGTGTAGCGTATTAGTGTGCTGGGCACTTTTCCTATATTATCTTACTCAATCCTCACTTCTGCCCTGTAAAATAAATATTGCAATCTTCGGACAGTTTAGGATAACTAATTTTTCCCAAATCACACTTCTAGTAAGTAATAAAACTCATGTGCCCTTACTTCTCACAAACACTTTTCTCAGCTCTTTCCATGGATCTGTTATATCCTTCAGACACCACCACGAAATGAGTGCTTTCATCAAAGTCACACGGCTGGTCAGGGCAGAGCTAGGGCTAAAGCCCAGCAGTCTGCTCCAGAGCCCTTGCTCTTAACCAAGACCCGGTGCTACCTGGACAAGTCAGTTTCATGTAATTTGAAATTACAACTCTGTATTTGCAAACAGAGAAACTGACACATGAATGGGAAAAATTATTTCATCACTTCAGACATAAAGGTTGCCATACAAAACTTAAAGCAAGGGGTACCCGATTAAATAGTAACTGGTTTTAACAGTCCTTCTGCAACTACTGTAGGGTATTTCCTCATAGGACATCTGTATTGGTTAACTTAATCCAGGTTTAAAGAGTCAGAGAGAGTTTTGAATGAGAACAGAAATCTAAACCTTGTGTTCTGCAAGCAGACATGCCTTTTCTGCCTGTTCTCTAGCATTGTGGCTCATTAAAGCTATAGAAGATGACGCTTGTCTTTAGAAAAACGCTGTTCCTACCGTAAGTGGTGTCCTCTCACCTGTAACACTGCAATGCAGGGACCACCACTTCCTTTTTTGCCGTAAGAATAAACTCTTCTGAAATTTTGACCACTAGGAACATCACTGAAGGCCTTTAGGAAAAACCAAATATATTTTTTAAATGTACATGTAATTATTTAATGTAGATTTTGTGTAAAGACTCAGTGAAGTCATATGTTTTCTCATTCTTTTGAGAGCTTACCTGAAGTTTTAATTGTATGACTAGTTTGGGGATTTTAGTACAGATGAGGGTTGTACTAATGGCAAATTTTTCCCAGTGCGGTGACTACTGGCATAATTTTTTGACAGTTAACTAATCTCTAAACTGCTTCAATTATCTTGTTTTCCATAGTGAGAAATTTAATTAAAACAGAGTACAGATTGTGAAAAGGTTATTTATGAAAATGCATTTTAAATGTGAATTGAAAAGCCTAGGGACACCTTTTTATTTTAGATAAAAAGATGAAGGTTCTATAATTTTTTATATTCATTTTACCAGAAACAAGAGTAAGAGCAGTATGCAATTTACTTGAAATGTCTATCAGGAGCTTCACAAGTTGATCTCTTCCTAAATTACTTGAAAGGTTGACCTACTTTAGAAATGTAAACTTTTAGGAAATAATTTCAGATTTTAAGTTTATGAATATGGAGAGGTTTTTTTCCTCCTTACTTTAAACAAAACAAGCAAGAAAGTGTGTTATTTAGGGAGTAGAGGACTCTGAAATGACAGTGTCATTAAGGCATGGAAAGCAGAATTTGCCTCCATCTAGATATGTCCTCATAGTGTGGCATTATCCTGGGGAGCTCATTATGCTACAGGGTCTCACCTTTAGTTTTATAGGAACAGGCAGTATATCACAGTGGCTGAAAGCAAATTTGGGAGCCAAACTGACTAGTTTCAAATCTTTGCTGTGCCTTTAGTTGCTGTGTGACCTTAGGTAAGTTGCTTAACTACTCTGTGTCTCAGTTCCTAATCTATAAATGGAAATATTAGTGCTTATCTCATGGGGTGGCTATGAAGATTAGATAAATTAACATATGGAAAGTACTTCAAATAGTGCCTGGAACATAAAAAGTGGTAAATAAGTATTTTCATTGTTGGCTCCTAGGAACTACTCGACAGAGATGTATACATAGCTGCACCAGAAGACTTGTGTAAGAGCATGTAGGCAAAAACTGGAAAGAAGCAAAATATCTACCCACGCTAGAGTGGATAAACAAGTTGTGGTGTAATCTTTTAGACCAATATTTTCAAGCAGCAAAGGGAACCAACTGTTGCCACATACAACAGCATGGATGAGTCTCACACAAACAATGCTGAGTGAAAGAAACCTGGCACAAAGGGGTTGCTACTCTGATTCCATTTGTATAAAGCTCAAAACCAAGTAAACCCCATCACTGGTGCTGAAAATCAGAATAGTGGTTACTTTTGGGGGCAGATATTCACTGAGGATGGGCGCGAGGAGAGCTTCTGGGGGATGGTTGATGCTCCATTTCCTGATCTGGCTGCTGGTCACGTAGCTGTGCTTACGTGATGAAAATTCACTAAGCTGTACACTTAGGATTTGTACCTTTTTATGCTTATTTTATGCTTGATTAAGAAGTTTAAAAATATTAATTTGTGTATTAAGAACATCCTACTAGACAGTACAGGACATCTTCCTTCAAGCAGATCTGCTATTAGACCAGGTGATAATGTGAAAGTTTCTGGGTGAGCCTAAAAGTGGAGCAAGAAGTAATCTTCGTGTTAACATTATAAACTCTAACGGTCTGGTGGCTGTATTTTCCTTGTCGAAAAACCCCTGCACTGTCAACTAGATGTGCGTTTTGGCGGGCCAGGAGCCCTTTCTCCTTCACGGTGGTACTAGAGACACGTGGCACCTCTCTTCTGGCCAGTCATCTTTCAGATAGAGGTCATTCTTCACTTGGAAGAATGAGTGAACCAGCATAAATCCATTACTGTCCTTCATTCAGAGAGTATTTATTGAAGGCAGACTCATGCCAGGCACTGGGGGCACTGCACAAAACAAGGCAGGTGAAGCCCTTGGGGCAGCCTTTCTCAGCTGGGGTTCCCCATCTGAATCACAGAGTGTAGAAGATGATTTGAGTGATGATTTCCTCAACTGTCCCAAGGATGGTACAAAACTACTACCGTTCTAGATGCACAGGAGAGAAGTGAATTCATTTCGTATACAGTGGACGCCTTAGGGCATCGATTGGCCTTCATTCTCTGGTGGAACCCTGGGTGAGAAAGGCTGTGAGGGCTTCTGCCAATTCCCGACGAAGTAGCTGAGAAGCTGAATTGAGCCTTGAATGAAATGTAGAGCTTGGGAAGGTTAAAAAAAAGAAAAGTTGGATTTTAAGCACCCCCTGCCCCCCAGTTTGAGTAAAGGGGGCTGATAAATTCCCTAGGCTTTGGATTGCAACCCAGAAAAGCTATACTCCCAAGGCAGGCTTTCTAATCATCCAGTCTTTTGTGGAACTAAGGTTAAACTGGAATTGGCAGTTCTTCTATCCTCCCACCAAAAGCAAATATAAATTCTCTCTGGAGAAATATAACAGCATAGGCTTTAAATTATTTCTGTAATTTTTCATATGTAATTACAAGTACTCAGTCAAAAATGACAGGCATACAAGACATCATAATAAAAAACTAAGGAAATAATAGAAACCGACCCAGTAGATTCAGGTATCAGACACAAACTTTAAAATAACTATGCTCATTATAATCAAGGAATTAAAACATAAGATTGATGATTTAAGCAAAGAATTAAAAGATATAGAAAACATAGATATTCTAGAACTGGAAAATATTTAAAAAACTAAATAAATGGTTTTAATAGCAGATTAGACACAGATAAAGGAAGAAATAGTATAATGGGAGTTACATTATTGAAGCAGAAAGTCAAAAACCTGGACAGTGCAGAAAATCACACTAGGCACAGAAGCCTCCGGTGGCCGCCTCTTTCACGTCAAGCCCCAAGGCCCCAGGCCATCTGGCTCCTGTATTTATCCCCTTGGCTCAGTCCACTTTGCCCTACCTCATGACCTTCAGACTTGCCGTTCATTCTGCCTGAAATACACCCAACCCCCCACCAAAAATCTGCATAACCAGCTCCCTCACTTCTTTCACGTGTGTATGCAAAGTCTCTTCTGTAAGGACTCCTCTGGCCACCCTAAGATGTCAAGCCTCGCCCACGCTCTCACTGTGTAACACGCTGTGTGTGCTGGCTGGTTTCGTCTGACTGCCTCCCCACTGGAGCGTAAGCCCCCTGAGGACAGACGTTTGTTCTGTTTGATTTGTTCAGCGCCGTATCCCCCCTGCTTAGACCAATGCCTGATACACAGCAGACATTCAACAATGTCTGCTTCCCAGAGAAAATGGGAAAACAGATATAAAAATCTTTAGTGTGATGTAGTATATAATGTGGGCTTAATAAAATTTAGTTATTCCCTTTTTCTTATCTTTGTGAGATTTTTTTAAAATTTCTGTTTAATTTTCCATTTTTTATTTTCTCTTCCCTTGTTTGTGGGATTTCTAGGTTAACTTCTTGTTATTTCATTTTCCTTTATTATATTTTGCTTGAACACCTTGTCGAATCCTAACAAATCTAATTCTATCTCAGATATGAACTGAGAGAAGAGAAGACGTTCTATGAATAATTAACATAGAAGTGTTTTTAAAAGTGCTGTTTAGATGTGGGTAGAATCACAGCTAATCTTGGTCAGCATTTCTTTATCTAAAAACCACAGTGATTAATACTAGTATTTGCAGAATGGAAATGCAGACATCGCAGTGTAGGCAACGTTTTAAGAATTTATCACCTTCTACAAAAGACAAATACCTGCACAGCTCTGATGTTTCTCTGGCCTAATAGCTCGGGAATGTTAAAGGGAATAGATCTTAAATAGAATGAAACTACATCTATTGGGCGAGAACTGTGCCAAACAGCTTTCATATATGTTTTTTTGGTTAGTCCTCCCACAGCCATTGGAAATAGCCAGGACATGGATTATGATACTCATTTAGCAGATTATAAAATTGAGGTTCAGTGGGTTAGGTGATTTCACCAAAGCCACACAGCTAATAAGAGGCAGATCTAGACTCCAAAGACTGATATGAAGAAGTTGTATGACTCTAGAAGCTGCATATTGTATTCCTCATAGCCATGAAATAAACACCTGGGGATGTGATTGGATTTTTGAATTAATGATTTTATTTAAATGATTATGAGAAAGTTTCTTATTTAGAATTATTATTAATATTGTGATTTGTCTTTAATTATAAAATAACTTGGTTATGTGGTATGTTCATGGTCATTGGTGATACTTGACAAGGGTCTTATTACTCAGAGCCCCCAGCAAAAATGAACTTCTCAAAAGACTGTTTTTAGCTAATCTGATTTTATAAACTCCAATTAATCATTATAAGACTAGATTTAACACTGTATTATATATGAAAACTTTTCCATTTTGAAGTGACCAAATAGCACCCTAATTAAAGTGAGGTGTTACATAGCGTAATCGTCTCCTTTTAAAAGGACTCAAAACTGAAACATTCTTTTTAAAATCACTGTCTTTTGTAAATTCTCTGTTTAAAATGATTTTTCCCAGCTTAAATGTTACGCTTGATTTTGCTTGTGACAGAAATAGAATTAAATAGGTCATGCTGTTTCCTTTATCCTGGAAAATCTCTTCTTTTCAAAGCAAGATTTCTTTGGTATTTGGCCATATGTTGGTCGAGTTTTATAGGTCGGGAATGGCAGATGAAGAATCTCCACCTGTGTTAGAACATAGTCCCCTTATTGAAGGGACCCCTGGCATCCACCAAGTGTCCAGGTCACCCGTCAGTTAAATTCCATTTACTCATCTTCCTTATTGAAGGTAAAAACTCAGAAGTGGAGCTTGATGAATAAGCAAGTCTTTTATTTTGTGTGTGTGTGAGGAAGATTGGCCCTGAGCTAACATCTGTGCCAGTCTTCCTCTTTTCACTTGAGGAAGATTGGCTCTGAGCTAACATCTGTGCCCGTCTTCCTCTCTTTTGTATATGGGACGCTGCCACAGCATGGCCTGATGAGTGGTATGTAGGTCTGCGCCCAGGATCCAAACTGGTGAACCTCTGGCCACCGAAGCGGAGCGCATCAACCTAACCACTTTGCCACCAGGCCAGCCCCAAGCAATTTTTTTTTAATGAGGCTAGAATGTATATTCATATACATTTATTTCTTGTCCATGTTTGTTCACTTTTTCAAATAATTTCTCCTGACTTTCAGAAATAGAATACAGTTTTAGAGGGAATTTTTTGCTGAGAGCAGGGAACATAAGACAATGTTCGACAGAAAAGAATTTAGGTGAGGTCTCATTATAAAAATTTATAATATTTTAATAAATATTGTTATTTATTCTGCCGTAGCTACTCAATTTGCATTCATCTTAAAGAAGCTATTGCTGTATTTCCTGCCACGTGGTCTTTAATTAGTTCTTTTCTTCATTCATTCATTCAACAAATATAACTGCATGCCTCCTATGCACCAGACATTGAGAATATAGAACAGGCCTGGGCTTCACCCTTAAGGACCTTGCAGACTAGTGGGAGAGAAAGGAGGCAGAGAAATAATTACAGACATGGTATATATGCAAATTATCAGTTATTATGGAAGCACTAAGGAGGGAGTGATAATTCAGCCTGGAGTCTTCTGGTGGAAGACCTAAAAGATGATGTCAGAGGGAAGAGCATGTGTGGAGATATTACAGCATGAAACAGCGAAACTTCTTCAGGGCTCTTCATATGGTGCTGAAGTGTGCAGTGCACTGTCCCTAGGTAGGTTGCTAAGGGCAAGACTATGAGAGGCTTAGGAATTCCCCCTTTCTCTTCTAGGACGCCTCTAGGAGAGAGGCATGGAGATTCAAGCAGGGAAGCAGCAAGCTCAGATTCGCATTTTAGTAGATAATTCCACAGGAAGGTTTAGATAACGAATATTAGAAAGTCAGGAAGATGAGTTAGATATCATACTAGTGCAGTGGAGAAATTCTGAATTCTAATGCGGTCACATTGGGAATGCAGAGGAAGGGTGGGTATGAGAGAGATTTAGGAGATAAAAAATATTTACTGTCCAGGTGGAATGATGGTGGGGTAGTAACGTGGGAGGCGTTGACTCTGTCCACACAGAAGTGCCTGCAGAGGTTTGTGTAGACTAATGACTTCTTAGCATTTTATGAGAGATGTGTATCTCCAGTACTGTCCCTCTCACAGGTGCGGGACCCTATTTTAAAAGGGCAAGGAAGGGGATAAAACATCTTTGCAGTGCATTTTAACAGTGTAAGGGAGCTCTGTTAAGCTTCTTCCAGAAGAAATTTAGTAGGTTGCTTAGAATAAACAAGTGTATATGCCCAGTTTCCTCACGTTGGGTCAGCTGACGAATGGCTCTGGAGACACATAGACGAACTCGGGCAAACGCGGGGCAGTTGAGAGGACTAAGTGGGAGAGGGCTCTGGCTTTTCCTCCAGGGGCAATCAATCCAGCCATCTAGTGAACGTTTATTGAGTCGTCCTCACTAAGTTCCAGGCACCGTTAGTTCTCTGTGTAAAGAGTAAGACACAATCTGTGTTCGTCATGGTAGATGAGGCTGAAAGCCAGTCATTTCTATACGATGATAGAAGTATATGCATTAGGTCCATTGTTGGCATAACACAGCTGTGACAGATACAGGGACTGAATAGATATAACAGAAAAGGAGACTCATTTGAGCTTCATATTTAAAAAGTCACTAGGCACAGAGGGCAGGCACAGAGACTTGTAGGGAACAGCACGTGAACTGGAAGTAATTATTGCATTCAAAGCACAGGACACATGGCAAAACTGAGGCTGACATGTAGTCTGGGGCCAAGTCACAAAGAAGTGTTCTCTAGGAGGAAATAAAGAAATGTGAGAAGTTATGCAAAGATCTCAAGTGTAAAGAAAATTGTTTGACATATCTGAGCACTGCTAACAGAGAAGTAGTGAGTTCCTCATCCCAAGTTCTGGCAAGCTTTTAAAAAGTAGATTCTAGGCTTAGGAGCCTGCCCAGTAGCATAGTGGTTAAGTTTGCACGCTCTGCTTTGGTGGCCCAGGGTTCGCAGGTTCAGATCCCGGGCACGGACCTACATACCGCTTATCGAGCCATGCTGTGGCAGCATCCCACATATAAAGTAGAGGAAGATGGGCACGGATGTTAGCCCAGGGCCAATGTTCTTCAGCAAAAAGAGGAGGATTGGCAACAGATGTTAGCTCAGGGCGAATCTTCCTCACCAAAAAGGAAAGAAAAAAAAAAGTAGAGGGGCCGGCCTGGTGGCGCAGCAGTTTAATTTGTGCTTTGGCAGCCCTGGGATCGCGGATTCGGATCCTGGGTGCCTGCCGACACACTGCTTGTCAGCCATGCCGTGTCACTGTCCCATATAAAGTAGAGGAAGATGGGCACGGATGTTAGCCCAGGGCCAGTCTTCCTCAGCAAAAGGAGGAGGATTGGCAACAGATGTTAGCTCAGGGCTGGTCTTCCTCACAAAAAAAACAAGAAAAAGTAGATTCTATGCTTAGCTGTGTGATTGAACTAAATCTATATCATCCCCTTCCATACTAGATTTATGATTCCACTCAATTGTATGTTAACTTGTAACAAATAATGCATTCACTATTTTTTAAAATTCCTACTCTATCCTCAGAAAAATCTACAGAGGATTTCATAAGATCAACTTATATAAATAAGAAAAACAAGTGACCAGTAGTTGGGAACACTGGAAGATAGCAGCATTAGAAAAAGGGGGCTGCTACAGCTCAGGTCCCCCAGTCCTCAGACAAAAGCCTCCTGTTTAGAGGCTCTTACCCAGCTCCACCACCCTCCTCCCTTCCCCCTCCTAACCTTTGTCTTAACCTACTATATTTTTCTCAGCTAATGGCCTCATCTCCTACCTTGCAGTAGAATAGCAAGTGATCAACAAGAATTCCCTCTACTCCCTCCTAAAAACATATACATTTATTTACAGTTACACTCAGGTTCTTGTCCAAATGTTCTTTACGCTTCCCTGTATTTTTCAAGTGTCATCCACTGAACAAAGAATACTTGTAATGGGAGGGGTTGCACCCCTATGGCCAAATCCAGCTGTGAAATCATCACAAAGGGAATCTTGTGAGAATTGCAAATTGAATCTTTTAAAATCTTCAGTGTAAATATGGAAGTCAATTCAATGACCTAAACAATTTGAAAATTCAAGTAAATTGCTAGCACTGTTATATCTGACAGAATAATTGAACAAGGAATGAATGACATGACTATAGAATATAATAGTATAGTACTTAACATTTTAGTTAAGAAAGTTCTAGTCATTTATGTCTTGATTCCTTAAATAAGCATAGAAATAGAATTCTTCACTTGGTGAACACTATTCTTTTCAAGCTACTAACAAATTACTAAAGAAACCATGAGCCCCGCATTTTGTCAAACTATGCACAGTACAGTGATCTACTTGTAAATCTAGCCTTCCAGAATCTCCCTTGCTGTTCCGTGCTCATACACTGTTGCCTGAGAGATTTCTAAAACGCAAAGTGGATCATGCCACTCCTTAACTTGATCATTCATGATCTCGGTTATGAGTTCCTCAGTTTCACTCCTCTCTCCTCTTCCATTTGCATCCTACCATGTGCCAACAACAAGTGATTTGTTTCCCAGATTGAGAGGGTTCTCATGTCTATACCTCCATTGTGCACCTGCTATTCATTCTGCCTAATTTTTATTGTTAATGAATTTTCCTGGCTACTTTTGCTTTTCTCTGCTTTGAAACTGAGTTCTAGCGTCCACACTTCTGGGAAACTTCCTTCCCTTTCCCTTTCCCTTTCCTAGTTGGGCTATGCTGTGGCACCTCGGCGCTCACCTTTGCTGCATCATTTGACATGCTGCATTACAGTCTCGTTATTTTCTCTCATCTCTCCCGCTCCACCTTGTGCCAGAGTCCTTACTAGGCTGTGATGCTCCTTTTCCATCCATGATGTCTAGCAGAGTGCCAGGCACAGGGGAGTTGCTAAGGGAAGGTTTTATTTTTAATGTTATTATTAAATCCTTTCATCAGGAATACCTGCTTCTTTTGTTTGTTTATTAACTCGCCAGAATTCTTAGTAGTGTCTGCATTACGCTACTTACCTCATAACTAAATTCATCTCAGTTTGTTTTTTGTTTGTATCTTGTCTGATGGCTTTCTCTTCTTTGCAGTGGTCGTTGGAAGATCATAGCCAAATTAGTAATCTGCCTTTAGCTACTGTGAGGAACACTATGGCTTGCATATTGTGTTCTAACTGTATTCTTGACTTTTATTCTTCTTCTGCCCCTATTTAATGAGTATTCATTTTATATTCTAGTCTATCTTGTGTCCTAAGTACTGGACACATAGCTCTTCAACAAATATTCAGTTCTTCCTTTGTGAAAAAACATTTAAAAATTTTAGGTGATCATGTAAATATTGTATAAGCCTAACTTCCTACAAAGACAGTACCATCCCTTTGTATTACTATTTGTTTTACAAAATTGAAAGCATTACAATGTAAATTCCTATTTAGATATTTATGTTTTCCTAAGTCAAATGAATTGAGGTCTAATATTTAGTAGATGCTTTTTAAAAGAGAGTAATTAGGGTAATTACTTTAAAATCAGTCATTTGGCCCATACCCTTGCATGTAGAGTCTTCTGATGTTCTTCATTATGAATTGTATCATTTTAGAAGTTCAGAGAGAGGTCTGCATGGGTAATGCTTTACTGTAATAGTAATAAAGCTGTTTTTTATGAAGTTCTTAATACATGTCAGGCATTCTACTGGAATATATACATATGTATGTATATATAATTTCTTGTCCCTTGAAGATACTTACAAGGATTCACATTTACAGGTAAAGAAGCAGATTCTGTTAAGTGAATTAGCCTGCCTAAAATCATTGATAGTAAATTACAAAAGCCCATTTAACTTCAGATCCTTTCTCTTACCCCTTGACCACATATCTCTACTTCAAGAGGTCTGGTGGTAATCATTAAATTGATTAGCGTTGATAACACCAATGTTCCAAGATACTTAGATGTTATTTACAGGTTCATTTAAATATTAAGTAAATACTATGTAGTTGACTAAGCTCAGAAATTTAGAAATCACTTTTAGGCTAGGATTAACACTTTCAGGGATGTAAATGTCATTGAGCAACATATCTAATTTGACCTTATAGAATGATCGTTTCTCTGAACCCTTTTGAATTCCACAATACTTTGAAAATAACCATATTGTGCCTGTTATCACATCTGAAGAATGTCCTCAGTTTGAAGTCTGTCCCCAGTAGAACTAGGAGAATGACTTTTGCTCTTTTTGAGTTTTCTTTTTATTGTTGAGTTATAAGAGTTCTTTGTATATTCTGAATATTAGACCATTATCAGATATATGATTGGCAAATATTTTCTCCCATCCTGTGGATTGTCTTTTCACTTTCTTGCTAGTGTCTTTTGATGTGTAAGTTTTTAATTTTGATGAAGCTCATTTTATCTATATTTTCTTTGGTTGGTTGTGCTTTTGCTGGCATATCTAAGAAACTAATGACTAAGATCACAAAGATTTACACCTATGTTTTCTTCTAAGAGTTTTATAATTTTAACTTGTATACTTAGATGTATGATGCGTTTTGTATTAATTTTTGTATATTGTGTAACAATTCAACTTCATTCCTTTTGCATGTGGATATCCAGTTGTCCCCACACCATATACTGAAAAGACTACTCCATCTACCATTGAATTGTCTTGGTACCCTTGTTGAAAATGAATTGACCATAAATGTAAGGGTTTGTTTCCACTCTCAATTGTTTCATTAATCTATATCTCTCTGCCAGTGCCTCACTGTTTTGATTACTTAGCTTTGTAGTAAATTTTGAATTGGGAAAACATATGGTCTATCCTGGAGAATGTTGCATGTGTAATTGAGAAGAATGTGTATCGCACTCTTATTGGATAGATTTGTTCTATAGATGTCTGTTTGGTGTAGTTGGTTCGTATTGTTGCT
This sequence comes from Tapirus indicus, assembly GCA_031878705.1. Taxonomy (NCBI): domain Eukaryota; kingdom Metazoa; phylum Chordata; class Mammalia; order Perissodactyla; family Tapiridae; genus Tapirus; species Tapirus indicus. The sequence goes on along the minus strand of CM062935.1, from coordinate 8,066,901 downwards.
CAAATCTTCTATTTCTTTTTTGATCTTTTTTTTTAGGTGTCCTCTTTATTATTGAAAGTGTGATATTGAAGTCCCTAACTGTTATTTTTGAATTGTCTAATTTCTCCCTTTAATTCTGTCAGTTTTTGCTTCATGTATTTTGAGCTCTGTTGTTATAAATGTTTATATATATATATATGCATACATTTTTATAATAATCTTATTCTCTTGATACATTGACCCTTTTATCACTGTAAATAAATGTACTTCTTTTTCTCTAGTAGTAATTTTTGTCCTAAAGTCTATTTTCTGTGATATTAGTAGAGTCATGAGCTGCATAACGACATTTCAGTCAATGACAGACTGAACGATAGACAGTACGATCATGGTGCCATAAGATTAGTACCATATAGCCTAGGTGTGAGTAGGCTATTCCATCCAGGTTTTTTTTTTTTTTTTTTTTTTTTTTTTTTGTGGGGAAGACCAGCCCTGAGCTAACATCCGTTGCCAATCCTCCCCTTTTTGCTGAGGAAGACTGGCCCTGGGCTAACATCCGTGCCCATCTTCCTCTACTTTATATGGGACGCCGCCACGGCATGGCTGACAGGCAGTGACGTCAGCGGGCGCCCGGGATCCGAGCTCGCGAACCCCGGGCTGCCAAGCGCGGACTAAACCGCTGCGCCACCGGGCGGCCCCTCCATCCAGGTTTGTGTAAGTACACTCTATGATGTTTGCACAATGATGGAATCACCTAACAATGCACTTCTCAGAACACATTCCCGTCATTAAAAACCACATGACTGTGTAGCTAAAGTAGTACTCCTTTGATTAGTATTTTCATGGTATATCTTCTTCCATCATTTTTCTGAGTTATTTTTATCTTTGAATCTAAAATGTATCTCTTGTAGACAAGTGGTTGGATCATTTTTTTTAACATGATGCCAATTTCTGCCTTTTAATTGGTGTGTTTAATCCATTTCCATTTAGTGTAATTACTGATAAGGTAGGATTTACAATTGCCATTTTGCTATTTGTTTTCTATATGTCTTATGTCTTTTTTTTTGTACTTTACTACCTCTTTTTGTGTTAAATAGATTATTTTTGTACTGCCTCAGTTTAATTCCATTTTCATTTCTTTTTCTACTGTTTTAACTTTTTAAAATATTTTCTTAGCCTGCCCTGGAGATTGCAATTTACATCTTAACATATCAATATTTTTCAGATTTATACCAACTTAATCTTAACAGTATACAAAAACTTTGCTTCTCTATAGCTCCCTTCTCACTCTCCCACCCTTGTGTTGTTATTATCATACAAATTACAACTTTATACACTGTGTGCCTAACAATGCAGATTTGCAATTATTTCTTCATGCAATTGTCTTTTAAGTCAAATAGGAGAAAAAAAAAAGAGTTTACAACAAAAAATACATTTACATACTGTCTTTTATATTTACCTAAGTAGTTACCTGTACCAATGTTCTTTATTTGTTTGTGTGGATTCAAGTTACTATCTAATGACCTTTCACTTTACCTGAAGGACTCCTTTTAGTATTTCTTGTAGAGCATTTCTGTTTGTGATGAATTCACTCAGTTTTTGTTTACTTAGGAATATCTTAATTTTTCCATTTTTAAGGATTGTTTCACTGGATGTAGAATTCTTACATCAGTTGATGTACAGTTGACTGTCTTTTTCTTTTAGCACTTGGAATGTGGAATCCCATTGTCTTCTGGCCTGCACAGTTTCTCTAAAGAAATCAGATTTTGATCTTATTGATGATCTGTTGCACCTGATGCATAGCTTCTCTCTTGCTGCTTTAAGATTCTCTCTTTGCCTTTGTCTTTCAACATTTGACTGTGATGTATCTAGATGTCTGTCTCTTTGAATTTATGCTACTTGGACTTTGTTGAGTTTCTTGCATGTGTAAAGATTTTCATCAAATTTGGGAAGTTTTTACCCATTATTTCTCCAAATAATCTTTCTACTCCTTTCTCTTTTTTCCGGAGTATCTCATTATGCATATGTTCATGTTTGATGATGTCCCACAGGTTTCTGAGACCCTGTTCATTTTTATTCATTCTTTTTTTTTCCTTCTTCAGACTGCCTAATCTCAACTGATCTATCTTCAAGTTCACTGATTCTTCTTCTGCCTCGTCATATCTGATGTTGAACTTCTCTAGTGAATTTTTCATGTCAGTTATTATACTTTGCAACTCAGGAACTTCTTTGGATTCTTTCTTATTATGTTCTGTTTCTGTATTCTCCATTTGGTGGGGCATTGTTCTCATACTTTTCCTTCTTTAGACACAGGGTATCCTTTCATTCCTTGAATATATTTCAAATAACTGATTTAAAGTCTTTGTCTAGTGAGTCCAGTGTTTCAGCTTCCTCAGGGACAGTTTCTTTTGATTACTTTTTTCTTGCTTATGGGCCATGCTTTCACATTTCTTTGTATGTCACCTAATTTTTTGTTTAAAACTGGACATTTAATGTAATTTGTCATCTGTAGAAATCAAATTTTCCTCCCTCCCCAGGATTTTGTTTTTGTTTTTGGTTTAGTGACTTTCCCAAAAAATATTATAAAGTCTGTCTTCATTGTGTGTTTCCACTGAAGTGTCTCCCCTCTGTTACCTTAGTGGCCAGCTAATGGTTGGACAGAGATCTTATTGAATGCCTGGAAACAAGTCCCTAATCTTTGTCAAGAGCCTGTGGGTGCATGTTGGAACATGTCTTCAACACTCAACCAGTCAGTTTACAACTAACTCTGCCTTAGCCTTGCCTTTCATTCTCGTGCTGAACTTCAAGTCAGCACAAGGAGAGAGCTCAGAGCCTTGTCGGATCTTTCTTGTGCACGGACATGGCACTGTGCATACACCTAGCTTTCTAGATGCCGGGAATACGTCAGAGCTTTTCAAAGCCTATATGGACATCTCAGTCCCCCACTTTTCCTTATAAGCTTTTTGAACAGACTATTGTTTGCTCCAGTTTTTCTCCACCACCTCAGACAGCTGAAATCTTAAACAATTGCCTCTAATTATTTTCTTCAAATACTCTCATGGGAAAAGCTTTTTGTACTGGATGAGCTCCAAGTCTCAGGTGTAAATAAACACAATAAAATGGTAAAAAATTACTATTTATTAGTAAATACAAATAAAATGTATTATCACAGATAAATACAATAAAGGAATACAAATAAAGACAATCCTCAGGCAGTGGGATTTTGAGAGCGCTCCCCCCTGCTCTGCCCCCTCCCGTGGCCTCCAGCCTGCTGGCTTCCACCGTAATTGTGGCTCTTGGTGTTCAAGAGCTGTGCAAAGCTGGGGGTGAAAGGTGGGAATAGGACAAATTAAAACAACACAAAAACCACTGTTCATACCAAGATTCAGACAATTTTTAAAAAAATAAATGCTCCCTAGATCTCTGCAATACTTTGGTTAATTTCCAGAGTTGTGAAAATGTTGATTCGGACAATTTCTGCCAGTGTCTCTTTGCTTTTGTAAAGACAATTTTTGGAGGCTGTTACCTCATCATTTTCACTAATGTCACTCATATTTTTCTTTACACTATAATTAGATATACAGTTAAATGCTAGCTGAATTAATAAAGATTCACTAAAAGCAGATTGCTTCTTTCTTCCCAGAAACTTCTCTGAGCTTTTTTGTACTTCTCCTATTGTATTTTAGGACTATGATGATGGATATGGCACTGCTTATGATGAACAGAGTTATGATTCCTATGATAACAGCTATAGCACCCCAGCCCAAAGGTAAGAGTCGATCTTCATGACCAGACCCCATGACAGACGCCTGTGCCCTCCCACCTTTACATTCTCTGAGAAAGGATGAGGATCGGCCCCTGAGGGTAATTTGACTTGATCTGCTTTGACTTTTGTTTGTTTTAATTGGAGAAGCACTACCTGTCCTACCGACTAGCGTGTGTTACTCCTCCCAGATTTACTTCAGTGTTAAAGCAAGGAGACTTGGGGAATAAAAACTGAGATTTTATTTACTCTAAAAATTTGACTTAAGTTTTCAGTATATGCTGAGGAGGAATAATGTCTGCAAAGTCCTGAGGCCCCAAATCATATCAGAAATATGTAAATATCCTCCACTGTCAGTGCCTGGGGAGGAAAGTGCCAAAAGTTTTGTTTCATATTCGTAGGACATTTCCATTTTCTTAGCAGCAGAGCTCCTGTTTTCTAACAACTTCAGATTCCCATGTGAATGTGAGTGAGTTCCGATTCATTTTCTAAAGAAGTATTTACCCAGAAATAAGTATCATCAGAGGCAAAATGGAGCTTTATCATCACCTCTTCTGATAATATGCCTTGATGTTCACTGATATATGAAATCAGTGTTTATTCTATTCAGAGTGTTTTCCTAAATGCCTAGAAACCTCTTGCTTGATGGTTAAAATTCTAAGTGGAGGACAAAGATAGACATACACAAAACAAAATATTGGCTTTAAGAAGCATAAAATACGCATGGACTATGTGGTTATTTTGATGAAACAGAAATTAACTTTTGAACTCATACAGTGGCAGGCAAGCTTTGAACAGATAGGTACTCTTGTTTGTTAACTCTGGTACTGAGGTTGGCAGGGATATAAAATGTTTGTTTTTTTTTTTTTTGGTCATGCCAATTTTTTTTTCTTATATAACTTGTGACAATTAAGTAGCTTTCAATCTTTGACTCCCAACTGGTCTTTTTTAATGGAAGATTTGTGCATGATGTTTGTATCTTTGAGGGTGTTGGCCAACCCTAGGGTGACCGGTGCTAGAGGATTCTAGCCAAGACTGTACATGTAGTATCTCATGTAAGTGTTCCAGAAACTTGATGAAGTTTGTGGTGCTGTTCCTGTTGTATAGATGTAGAAAAGGAGCACAGAGCATCACATTAAGTAATTTGCCAAACATCACACATGGAGTGTAATCCTTAACTCACGTCTCGTTTATTGCGAACAACAGCAAGAGTTAATGTCTCTCTGTTTCACAGCTGGTGGAACTGAGACTCAGAAGTAAACGACTAATCCAGAATGTGAACCTAGACCCAGAAAGCTTATAAAGTCCATCCACTCTAAGCTATGATAACGTACTCATATGATTGGTCACAGGCATTCATTCTTTTGGTCATTTATTCAGCTGGCATTTATTGAATGTCCTCCGTGTCCAGCACTGTGCTTGATGCTTAGAATACAAAGATTACTGAGGCAGAGACCCTCTCCTTGAAAAGCTCACAGGCTAGAAGGAAACAAATATAAATATGTAAAAGCAATATAATATGGTAATCACTACGAGAGCGGTCTGAGGGAAAACTCGGTATTTCCATAAGAAGACAATGCTCAAGTCTGGTTGGTAATACTGGGGACATTTCGCTGAGAAAATGAAGGATAAGTAGGAGTCACCAGGGTCCAGACAGGGAAGGGCATTTCACAAGGCAGGAACAACAGGGGACAGAGGCGTGAAATAGCCAGCATTTGGGAACTCCTTGTCATTTTGTAGAGCTCGTCTGTGACCCACAGGAGAGAGAGGAGGCAGGAGGATGAGTGGCTACATATTCCCTGCTCGAGGTGCGCAGGCTTGATACTTTCAGGCAGCAGTAGGGAGCCATCGAAGAGTTACAAGCAAAGAAATGATGTTTAGACTTAGAAATTAATTAGATGGCAGTGGAGGGGCTGGATTGACAGATGGTGAGCCCTGAGGCAGAGATCAATTGGGAGGCTGGTACATTATAAATTATAAGCCCTTTAAATGTCAGGAAAGGCTCATTTTAAGAAACATCTTGCATGACAGCCCATTTACCTTCTTTGAAGTGATCTTTTCAATGCTATAACTCATCTTACCCGAAGAAGTACAGAGAATTGTATTGAATTGTATTGTACACATTGGCAAATGCAGAAACCACCATTTGTTAGGTATTTTGAATATTCATTTAATTCTCATACCTGTGAAATAAACATCAGTCCTTTTAAAGAGGAAAACTGTGGTTCACAAAAATTAGGTAATTTGTCTAAGATCATGCAACTTAAAAGTGAAGGAGTGAAACTTTGAACCAAGCCTGTCTGACTGCATGTGTCTTCCTGTGTAACACTCAGGCTTAACTAAGCAGCTGCTCTGTTGTAAATTGAGTGAAGCAGCCGTATTATGGAGTAGGATGAAGAAATGGTTTTATGCACTCTATTAGTTTTCTAGAGTTACCATAACAAAATACCACAGACTGGGTGGCTGAAGCAACAGAAATTTATTTTCTCGCTGTTCTGGAGGCTGTGCAAGATCAAGTCTTGGGAGCTTTGGTTTTTTCTGAGGCCTCTTTCCTTGACTTGCAGATGGCTGCCTTCTCCCTGTGTCCTCACATGGTCTCTCCTCAGGGCACAGGCATCCCTGCTCTCTCTTTGTGTATCCAAGTTTCTTCTCTTATAACGACACCAGTCACACTGGATTAAGACTCATGCAAGGCCTCATTTTAACTTAATCACTTCTTTAAAGGCCCTGAAATGCAGTCATATTCTGAGGTACTGGGGGTTGGGGCTTCAAGATATGATTTAGAGAGGGGATACAATTCAGCCCATACCATGCACATAGTATAACATTGGGTTAAGCACAACCCTGTATGTCTCAGAAGTAGAAATCTAGTATAAACCAGTTAGGATAGCCAATTTTCAAATTGTTCCCAGGATGAAACAGTGGATATTAACAAGGAAATCACCATCACCATCATCTTCAGTTACTAGGTGTGTTTACTGTGTGCTTGGTGCTATTCCAGGGACTTCACATAAATTCTCTCTCCCCTCTCATCATACCCTGAAATGCTATAAAATTCAAGTCTAAACCTGTCATTCTTTTGCAAACAGGTTCAGAGAGGGTAAATCACTTATCCAGACTCACAAGGCTGAGCAGTGGTACAAATTCACATTGGCCCCAAAGCATTCTCTCTTGTCCTCTGCTCCATTGCCCTTCCACTCCCTTTTTCATGGTTTTGTTTTCATTTGCTGAAACTAATTCCTATTAGTATTTCCTGTATACACTATTCAAAAATCTAATACTTTGTGATGCGTTTGAATCCCTTAGGAATTATACTCCATCTGAACTGGAAGTGTCGCCTTAGCAGACTTGGGCTACCTTAATCAAACCTAAGAATTCCATTTATGCTGCATATTAATGTTGTAGGCTAAGACTAATGAATTAAGAACTTTGTTTTTCTAGTTTTACATTAGATCCTTTCAGCAAATAACATTCACTGCCACTGCTCTCAAGGAGCGTGCAGCCTTAATATTCACTAATAGATAATGTAACACTTGATGTTCTGTAGTCTAAAATCCTTGATTTTGACACTTCAGGTTCTATGAAATTAGTTTCATACTTCAATAATTCTCTCAATTCAAAATTTGAAAGTACATTCTATTCTAATGTTATATAGTTCAGTATTACTGCAGAATTCTTTACTTGGTCTCCCTTTAGATTACAAAGCTACTCTCAAAATGTTCTTTGGCATGTTGTGATGTAGTTGAAAGAGCCCAGAGCAGAAGTGAAAACTGCTCCATCCACTGTAGTAGCCACCAGCACATATGGCTGTTGGACACTTGAAATGGTGTGCTAGAAGTGTAAAACACACCAGATTCCAAAGACTTAGCGTGAAATATATTAAATTTAATTTTACCTGTTTCTTTTTACTTTTAATTTTAATGTGGCTACTAGAAAACTTTAAATTACAAATTTCTCTCAGACAGCACAGAGTTAAAAGACTCTGGCTGTGTCTCTAGCACTATGGCACAGTGAAGTGTCTCCAGGTTAGGGCACACACACCCTCAGGGTAAGCAGGTCAGCTCACGAGATGCAGAAAGAAAATGAGAGCGCGTCAACTCATATTTGTCCTTTTTAAATTACTATTTTGATGTTTTGTGCTGTGTGTAAGGTATAACTATTTTAATACTGTGGTACACATGTTACACATAAACAATTACAGTTACGAGCTCAAAAGTGGTTGTCTTTCCAAAAGTGGTTTTAGATCCCAACTTTAACATTTACTGGTTCTGTGACTTTGGGCAAGGTATTTCACCTCTCTAAGCCTCAGGTTGTAAAATGTGTAACTTAGTTTCTTCTTTAGAGGGTCGTCCTGAAGATTGATGAGACAGGAAAGCTGACCCCAGTCAGTGTGGGGTGTGCTGTCCGCGGTCTTCTCTTCCAGAGGACTAAAGGAGATCACTTGTGTAAGGTAGTTAACACATGATATAAGGTAGTTAGTGCCCAATAAACCCTAGTTCCCTCCCTCCTTCCGCAGCTCTAAATTACTCCTGCTTCTGCTCTCACACAGGGATGGCCATGAGAAGCAGGTACTAGTAAATCTGGAAGGATTGTGCAAGTAAATGATTTACAGGGAGACGAGAAGAGAGAATGGGTACCTTCTGGGGGGCTTCTCCCCCCGAGGATGGTCTGTGTAGGTATTTATCCTACACTGGGATTAGCAAGGTGAGCAGCCATAGCCCACTTGAAAACCAGACAGAAGACAGCACGGTGGTACGGCCGGCCATTGGGTATTATTATCTCTGTGGGAAAGGGTTCCTTTCAGTAATGACTTAAACTTCAGAAGCCATAATCATTTTATGACACTGTTTTGTTGCAGAAACAACAGTTTCTCTCAGGAGGTTTTACAAATTAGGATTTTTTTCCTCTCAATTTTCAAATACCTTGTATTAAAATTAGAGTGCAAATGAGAATCCCCACAGAGTGATAGAAAATTCAGTGTAGTTCAGTTCATTTCCCTATTGATTTTTGTAGTGTCCTCGATAGTGCTAATGTTGTAGTGTAAAAACAAAGCATTGTTTGTCTAACTTCACACATTTAATGAGTGACAAGCTGTCAACACAGTCATTGTGAAGAGAAGTATGAACTGTTCTTTGGAATATTGGAATTGTGCTAATATACATTGGCTTAGAAATATTTATTGATTAATTCCTATGGACACACAGCTCCTGAATAGCTGTGGTAAATAAAGAAGAGCAGGTGATGAATGGCCTCAGCCGGCGGGGACCTGCCCCTGCCCTGACGTGGCTTGCACCTTCAGAAATCAACTTTAACTCCTGGAAACCCTTTGTAAATGTATCCATTTCATTCTAAACTAAGTGGAAGTAATTTTCATTTGATGTCTTATTTGTAATCCTAGTAACAATCACAGTTGTACACACAATGAGTATAGTTAATACTGTGCTGAATTCTGGAAATTTGCTAGGGGAGTAGATTTCAGGTGCTCTCATCACAAAGGCAAAGATAACTCACTATGGGAGGATGAGGTATGTTAATTAGCTTGACTGTAGTAGTCACTTCTCTCCGTAAATCATCATGTTTACACTGTAAATATATATAATTATTATTACAAATACCACAATATTTTAGTCTTTGTTTCTGAATAATTGTAAATTCTCCAAAGAAATATTTTATTACAATAGTGATCATGAAGTAAGTAAAACAAAAAGGATCTCAAAAAAGTACTAGTAACACCCTGAGTGTCAGTGGATAACTGGTAAAAACATTTAGTTTCTGGATGGTTTTAATACTGACACACCAATTACCCATAGTGCTTTGTGGTTTGACTGTACTTTCAAGTACATATTTCATTTCATCCTCCAAAACCTCTGATTTTCATGAAAACACTTAAAATTACTGAAAAAAGGAATTAGAAATAACAGCTGCCAGTTTTGGAGACTCTATTAAGTCTAGCACTCAGCTATCTATGTCCTTTAATACATTATCTCCAGTTTTCATAACAACCCTATGTGCTAAGTTTTTCTCTGTGGGGAAGTTGAGGATTGTGATGTTTAGCAATTTTCCCAAGAACCACACAGCTGAGGAGTACTTGACCTTAGGTTTTTGTCTGACTCTAAAAGCCATTATCCAACTAAGAAAATGTTTTTAAAAATATAAAATCACTGATTTGTTTTTGTGATGAAATAACACCTAAGCCCTTTTTATCCAAATAGGCAGAGTAATGGAAACTGTCAGAAGCTATGAGTACTGCTGGTGTGTTTTCAAATAACAATTCCAATTCCAAGGAGAGCAACGAGACAAAAATTAATGTTGCCATATGCCCTGCTCTCTAGTTTATTATTGCTTCTGTTGGCAGCTTTAGCATTATATGTCCAATAATGCCTTCTCAAGAGCTGACCTATGAAGATCTGAAAATAATTTGGAATTTTCACTTTGGAAATGGTGACCTGTTGTTTAACTTAAGATGTAACCATTTAAACATCAGTAGAACTATCTTTTGGAAGATATTGCTTTGTTGTTTCAGGGTTTGCTGTTTTGAGCTTTTAAAAACAGAAATGATTTAGCCTGGATTAAGAGTTTATTAACTGTGCCTTATAAAATTTTTGTCAAATATATCTATATATATTTTTTATTTTGGTGAAGAAGACTGGCCCTGAGCTAACATCTGTGCCAGTCTTCTTCTATTTCGTATGTGGGACACTGCCACAACATGGCTTGATGAGCAGTGTGTAGGTCCGTGCCCAGGGTCCAAACCCACGAACCCCGGGCCGCCAAAGCAGAGCACAGAAACTTAACCACTACACCACTGGGCGGGCCCCTCAAATACATTTTTGTCTAGCTTGGTCCTTTGGTTTCTTGGCTGCTTGCTGCACAGCTACTGATGAAACGTCTTAGCACAAAGTAAGCAGCATATGCTCTTGACAAACAAATACTTCTAACAGAGTATTATGTAGACATTGACAAAACAGAGATACCAACCCAAATGGTACTGTAAACCTGTCAATACCTTAATTCTCAATCAAGGACCCTGTAGTAAGAAAATAAAGGGAGGATGGACTCTAGCGAAAAAGTGAAGCTACACCCGAAAAGGGAAAGGGAAGGAACAGCCCAAAGCCGAAGTGTTAACATGTATAAGTATTGCTGTTAATAATCACCTAGAGCAGCATCTACTACAATTATTGGTTACATTAAGATAGATGTTTGCATGTGTGTGTGTGTGTACACGCACACATCCGTCTGATCTTAATTTTAACCTTAAAAGGTAGATATTATCATCCTCACTTTATTCTTGAGAAAACTGAGACACTGGGAGAGATTTAAAGTGGCCTGAGTTACACGCTTAGTGAGGATATTGATTTCAGCCCATTTTCTTTCTCTTATAGTAGTGATATACATATCACTGACGTTTTACAACATGATTTCAGATGGTACATGGGTATTTTGCAATTTTAATGATTAGAGTTTTAAAGTTATTAGAAAAGTATAATTAGCATATCAGGCACATGATTTTATGAATATTATTGATATACTTCAATTACAAATGTATTCCAGTTAAAATAAAATCAATATAGAAAGTGATATTAAGTCACTAATAGGATAGGTGGTATATGTGGATGGCAGAAGCCCTGAAAGTGGTCCATGAATGACTGAAGTTTGACAAACACTGCAGTCAACATTTGTTTCATTAATTAATGGATCAGCTCTTGTGTTTCACTGCTTAAACTGGAAGTGTGATTGAATAAATCTGAGAACCAGGAGTGAGCTTGACCCTGAGTTACAGTGTCCTTCCACTAAACTTGACACCTTGACTGTATGAAAATAGGCTAAGAGGTTTTATAGCCTCATCAGGAAATTCCTTAGAGTTAAACTAATAAAAAAGAAAGGAAAATTTTTTGTTCAAGATTCGTTAACAAACTTGGAAGGAATCAAATGTCTATTGAGTACTTACCAAATGTTAGTTACTATGTTAGATACTCTCGTGCGTGTCATTTCATTTAATTCCCAAGAACCTCTGTAAGATTGCCAGTCCTCAATTTTACAAATAAACTGATGCTCAGAGAATTTGAACTTGACCAAAGTCTCATAGCTGGTAAGTCAGGCCTCACACCCAGTTCTCTTTCAGATCAAGGTCATGTTTGCGTAACTTGAAAGCAACTAGTAAAAAAATATGTCCTTATAATTGTAGAGCATACCAGAACTCCTGTATTCACCCCGTGGAATCTTCATGCGTAATCTTCACAAGTGTATGTAAACAGTAGCAGGGCAAAGACATGTTAGTGGTAATCAATCAATTGCCAATGTCAGTTCACTCTTTAATGTTCTTGAGAATACATGCGATTTATCACCAAGGAAGTGTAGAATAATGGTAGTATGTGAAAACAAAGTCCACCAGGGAGATGTACTACATCATTTGGATTTAGCACTGCCATCTGCTTAATAGCACTGAGAAGACTAGACCGGTGCTTATGATCAACCATTCATAGCAGTGACAGATGCTGCGGAGTGAACACACCAGGGAAAGGGGTCCGTTACTAAAATGTGGATTATGTGACAGGGTTTCTAAAAAGTGAGTATGTTGGTTATCAAACCCCCAGTTTTAAATCTTTGCTATAGAATTGTAAGGTCTGTTAGATAAAGATCTACTCAGTGAATCTTCCTGGGTTCTCTTTTCCTGTGTTTCATACATTCTTAAGATGTGTTTTTATTGATTTTTAGAAGGATTTTCCTAAAAAATCCTGCACTCTTTTTAGTGAAAGAAAATGGTATAACTTTTGTATAATTCCTGACTCTTAAAATTAGGTGGCGTGATTTAGTAAAAAGATTGTGGGATATAAAACCACACAAACCTGGATTTGAATCCCAGCTCCACAATTCCTTAACTGTATGATTTTGGCCAGGTTACTTCTTTGCATCTTTTCTCGTCTGTAAAATGATGACAATAATATTTGACTTGTAAGGCTGTGATTAAACAAGATAGCAGGTGTAGCGTAGACAGTAGATGTTCAGTGAACTTGCCGAGGTAGCGTATACTGGGTGCCGCACACTGTTCTAAGCATTTGGTAGCCTTGTAAAGGTAGGTTACTGTAATTACCCCATTTTACAGTTGAGGAAGTTGAGAAACAGAGATGACAGAACTTCCCTAAGGTCCATGGAGAGTAAGTGCTAAAGCTGGCATGTGAACCCCGGCCGTCTGCACGCTCTGCTCTCCTGCCTCTCTGTGTAACTGGTGTTAACGAGTTTAGTTAGTGCCTCTAGAAACTTTTTACAGTCTTTTTTGAGGAAGACTCCAATCAACAAATCCCAACAAATAAACAATTGGAATAAAATTATACATGCCATTTTGAGTCCCCATTTGTGAAATAAAAAGTTATTGAAGGCCTCATTTAATTTAGATTGTTTAGAGTCTTAAAATGTTTGAAAGCGTAGACTTGCGATCAAAGCTTGAAGTTACTTGTGAAGGATGATTGATCAGGGAGAGTGCCAGTGTGCCTGAATTTCTCAGGATGTAATCAAACCTCATTTACTGGACTCGCAACTTCAGAAACTGAAATAATTCAGACATGGTGTACACTGTATTTTCCCCTTATATTTGTCATCGTGAAGGGATATGTTCCTTTTGTAAAGTAATTTACCAGTGTACCTCAGGAAGTTTAAAAGTGTTTGTAACTTTTGACCCAATATTTGTACAGTAAGTGCCTGAATTTACTATATAGCAAGTGTTTGTGTAAATATATATTTAAGAGCTCTTTAAAAAGAGTGAACAGTTTCTGGCAAAGTTAAGGGAAAGAGATGTGACATTTTAGGTATGGAAAAAAACCTATGCATATCAACTTGGCCAAAGTAATATAGATAAAACAGCGCCTTGATGAAGGCTGAATCACGCCCTGGTTAATGAGAATGAAGGGCGTTTTACTTAACTGCATGGGACTGCCTGGATTTGAATCACAGCTCTGCCGTTTGCTAACGGTGCGACTGTGGTCAGCATCTTGAAGTGAGCCTTAGGTCCCTCATCTGTGAAATGCGGTGATGATAACAGTAACTACCTCATAGGGTTGTTGTAAAGTTAAAGGAGTTAATATGTGGAAGCACTTTGAATAGTGCCTGGCACATTGTAAATGCTATCATAACCTATCATTAAAGTTCTATAATCCCTTATATAAAACTCTTGGGGCTCTGTGTCTTAGATGTAGAATTTATGAATTTTGGAAAGTCAGCATGATTACATACTATGTGTTATACAACTCCAGTGGAGTCTATTTGTGCTTCAAGTGATTGCCCTTGGATTGAAGTTTATGATCAAGGAAAATGTGATTACAGTGGGATGAAAAGCATGTCTGGCAAATTGAAAAACAAGGGGATTTCTGAAGGGGAAGGTGGTATTCAGCCTTGGCAGTTTGTAATCCTACCAAGTATAACAGTACTGCTAGTGCTAAAAATTAATTTTTAAATAGGATGGATTAAAGGATTAGTGCAGACCCATCCCATCTATTAGAAACCATCACAGCAGCAAGGCCTCTCTTGATCTGGCCCTGATTTTTTCTCCAGCCTCATGTCAAGTCAGCCACTCATACAATCTAACCTTCTATTGAATTGTCCAGTTTTGGCTCATTTATAATTTGCTCAACTACACATTAAATAGATCTCAAAGCATAAAGTATGAGAGTAAATTTAATTTCATCGAATTCTTCATGGCACCTTCAGTGATTTTCTTCACATATACTTTTAAAGACATTGTGGTTATTTGGCATATTTCTATAAAAATTACATGCAATTTTTTTAGACTTTTCAAAAATGGTACAAACAGGATAATTTGCTTTGCTTTTCATTTTAGTCCTTGCCAAATTGTTTGCAGCAAAGCAGCAGTTCCTTGAATCAGTTATCTCATCCAGCAAGCTTTCCTGATCCTCTCTCTTCACCTCACATCCCCTTCCTTCTGTGTTCTGTTAAGTACTAAGCCAATCTCCTGTATTTCCAGAATACTCTGTGCTTGCTTATATTCTCCAGTAGTACCTCCTAGACTGTTGAAAATCTGTCTCCAAGAGAGCCCCCAGTGGCAGGGAGCCTTTTGTAGTCATCTTTGTATCCCCAATACCTAGTACAGTACTGATCAGAAAAGTGATCTGTCTGTGTTTTTCAGTTAAATTGATAACATTTAAGACGTCTGCATCTGTTTTAAAAGTTTCTTTGTTGGAAACACAGTAAAAAGTCTGGTACCATTGAAAGTTGAATGTGATAATGGAGGTAGTCTTCAATTCTGACTGAAGAGTCACCTATACAGCCTTAAAAAACAAAACAAAAAATTAGGTTCCCAAGCCAATCTCCTTATTTGTTATTATTTTTAATCTGGGTCTTAGTGTAGCCCAGCTATCTGAAAATTTTTTAACTCTACAGGTAATTTTGATGAGAAGGCAAGGTTAAGAACTACTCTTCTTGATAATAAGTACTATACAAATGAGGTATTATATATAAAGCACTTTTCACAGTGCCTAGCAGATAGTTGCTAAGTAAATGTTTGTTTCCCAGAGAAATAAATTATTGGCATTTCTGTAATGTCTTCCATTCATTCGTTTAGCAAACAACTAATGAGTGCCTACTGTGTGCCAAGAACTATCTTAGGTGCTTGATAAGTATCGGTGAACAAAAAGGATAAAGCTCCCTGCCCTTTAGAGCTTAAATTCTAGTGATAGCCATGACTAAATATGGCGGTCTTGTTCAGCTTCATTGAGAAGATAATTTAAGACTTGAAGGAGGTGATGGAGTTTGCCTAAGAGGACATCTGTGGGAGCAGTGGTCTTCACAAAAGCCCTGTGATGGGAGTGTGTCTCATGTATTCTGGCATCCTTAAAGTTACAATTTTCTTCCATTTGAATTTATACTTTCAAATTTTTGTATAGAAATCTTCAGATTTCTCTTTGGAATAAGATATTTTTGAGCAATTTGGAACAAAATGTTTTAACTTTTCAAGAATATGTTCTAACTTCTTGCTATCTAAAATTGATCCCAGTATGATTGAAGGAGCTTACACACTTAAAACCATGAAGTTACAGGAGAAGACTATTGCCTGTACATACTGATATCTTGGCCTGTAAGCAACTTTGGTGGGCAGAATAATGGCTCTCAAAAATATTTGTGTCCTAATCCCCAGAACCTGTGGATATGTTCCCTTACAGGGTGGAAGGGACTTTGCACATATGGTTAAGTTAAGGGCCTTAAGGTGGGGAGATTATCCTGGAATATCCGAGTGGGCCCATTGTAATCACAAGGATTATTAAAAATGAAAGAGGGAGGCAGAAGTGTAAGTCAGAGAACAATGTGGCTGTGGAAGAAAGGCACAGAGAGATGCAACATTGCTGGATGGAGGAAGAGGGCCACAAGCCAAAGAATGTGGCAGGAAAGGGCAGGAACCAGATTCTTCCCTGGAGCCTCCAGAAAGGAATGCAGCCCTGCCAATACCTTGATTTTCACCCAATGAGACGTCTATGGAACTGCCTCATTTATTATAATAAATATATGTTGTTTAAGTTGCTGAGTTTATGGTAATTTGTTAACAAAAGAAATAGAAAACTAATACAGCAACTAACAGCCTGACAGAAGAAGAGGTATGTCTCTTGCAGATGTAAATCTTATTCATCTCAATCTCTCTGTTCTTTTTGATAAACATCCAGTATTCAATAAAAAAATTTTAAGATAAGAAAATATGACCCAGAATCAAGAGAGAAAATAGTCAATAGAGACAAAGAACCCAGATATTGGAACTGTCAGGGTCCTAAAACTAGAAAGGATAAATATGTTAAAGGAGATTGTGCAAAAGGTGGACAACATGAGTGAACAAGTAGGAATTCAGCAGATAGAAATGCTTAAAAAAAGAGCCAAGTGGAAATGCTAGAAATGAAAAATTACAATATCAGAGAAGAATATTATTTCTGTGGGCTTATTAGCAGATTGTACACAGTAGAGGAAATAAGAGAACTGAAGACAAATTAATAAAAATTATCTGAACATGCATACAAAGAGAAAAAAAAGACAAAGGGAAAAAGGAACATTGCCTCTGAGATCTGCAAGACAATATAAAACAACCTAGTGTATTACTGGAGTCACAGAATGAGAAGAGAGAAAGTATGGGGCAGAAGAAATACTTGAAGAAATAATGGATGAACACTTTTCAAAATTAATGAAAAACACCGTCATACAGACCCACAAAGTTCATAGAACCCCAAGCAGGATAAATGTAAAGAAAAACACACAAAAGCATAACATATACAAATTGCTAAAAAACAAAGAGAAAATCTTGAGAGCAACCAAAGGAAAAAGACATGTTCCATGGAAGAAAAAATAAACAGAAGAAAGACTGACTGCATATCAGGAACAATGAAGTCCAGAGACAGTGGAACGGTGTCCTTAAAGTGATGAAAGAAATACCTGTCAGCCTAGAATTTTATAGAGTGAAAATATCCTTCGAAGAGGAATATGAAATAAAAACATTTTCAGAGAAAACAAAAGTTGAAAGGGAGTTTGTATCCAGCAGACCTGCACTGTACAAAATGCTAAAAGATTTAGACTGAAGGGAAATGATACCTGATAGAAAATTCATTCTATCAAAAGAAATGTGAAGGACACTTGAAAAAGTAAATGTGGAAAATGAGACCATTTAAAAAAGTATTGAGATACATTTATTTCTATTTGAATCTCTTTACAAACTATTAGCTACTGAAAGTAAAAGTAATAGTAATTTAATGTGGAAATTATAGCATATTTATTGCATATATTGAAGTAAATTATGACAGCAGTAGTACAAAGACTGAGAGGGTATTAACTGACAGTATATTGTTGAAAGTTCTTACAGTGTTTGTGAAGCCTTTAAATATTTATTAAAGATAAACTGATAAAATAAAGATGCATATTGTAACTTCTAGAGCAACGTCTAAAATATAAAAGAGACATAACTAAAACATCAGTAGAGGTTATAAAAATAAATTACTAAAAATATTTAATTAACTCATAAAAAGGCAGAGAAGGAGAAATGGAGGAAAACAGAACAGTTTGGAGAATTAGAAATCTAATACCAAGATAAGAGACTTGATTCAAAATATACCAGTAATTAATTTAAGTAAAAATGGATGAAAAACGTAAATTTAAAAAGCAGATACTTGCAGACTGGATACAAAGCAAAGAACCAACTATGTATTGTTTAGAAGAAATACACTTTAAACATAACTGTACAAACGTCTTGAAAATAAGAGAATGGAAAGTGATATACCATGAAAATAGTATGCAGTAGAAATCTGGTGTGGCTATAGTAATTTGAGACGAAGTAGCGCTCAAGGCAAAGAGTATTACTAGAGATAGCAAAGCACTTCATAATGAGAAAGTGGGTATTTTATCTAAAAGACATAAATAATGTTAAGTGTTTATGCACCTAATAACAAGGCACAAAAATGATTTTTAAAAAATGGAAGAAGAATAACTGACATATAAACAAAATCTCAGTTGTTGGAGACAAATCACAAAGTTAGAGACTTTCCTATCTAGGTAATGGCTAGAATTCATACAGGAAATCAGTAGTGTATAAAAGATATGAATAACATTATCAACCCCTTGACCTACTAATTGTTATAGAACTATTCAACAAGAGTAGAATAAATATTGTTCTCAGGTGCATGTGAAACATTCATTAATATAGGTAATATTCTGAGCAATAAAACAAGTCTCAATAAATTTCTGTGGATCAAAATAACAAAAAGCACCCAATGCACAAATCTTGTTCCTAATACCATTATCCAGTAACAGGAACCAGGGTTCCTTGGAGAAATGGCTGATTCTAAGCTAGGGCAAGAAATATACAAGATGAGCCTGGAGCATCTTGTACTTCCAGAAAGTAAAGACCTGCTAGAATGAATGAATGAATGAGTGAGTGAGTGAATGAGTGGATTAATGATGAGGGTATGTCAGAGTGACACAGGAGCCAACTGAAAGAGCTCCCTATTGCTAAAGCTGAGACACTTGATCAACAAAATAAAGTAACATTTGATTATAACACAAAACATAAATATCCCTAAGTCTACACTGATGCAGATAAATGATTGAATAAATAAATATGGTGGTATAGACAAATCTCCCATGCAGAAGAATTCCAAATAATTTTCTTTGCCCTCAAAGAGTATCTTCATAAATTATTTGGAATTTTTCTGCCCACAAGGAAATGAAATATTACTCCTTCGAAAGAGTTCAGTGTTTGAAAAAGGAATAAAAGCATAACTTTACGGTGGAGAAGCCTAACAAATATCACCTCACCCAGGTGATCAAGTTAACATCAACCGTGATAAGTCACATTGATAGTATACTCCCCTCTGATGTAATATGATGAAAATCCACTTTATCTCTGTAGTTTTCCTCAAAAAAAAAAAAAATGTAGCCAATGATTAAATTAGAAATCAATAATATTTCTAGAAATCCTAAAATATTTCTAAGTTAAAGAACACAGTACTGAATGATGCAGCCCTCAAAGAAGAAATCACAAGGAAAATTAGAAAATATCTTGTTTATTAAATGATAAAACATATCTCAATTTGTAAGCAGTACTTAGAAGGAAATTTTTAGCATTATTTTCCTATATGGGAAAAGAAAGAAGCTGTAAAACCAATAATTTACCATGTTGGGAAGGTACCAAGGAAGATCAAACCCCAAGTAAGAGAAGAAATAATAAAGATAAGGTTAGAAATAAATGAAACAGAAAACTAACAATAAAGAAAATCAGTAAAACAAAATGTCAGTTCTTTGGACAGATAATTAAAATTGATAAACTGAGTAAGACTGATCAACTGAGAAAAAAAATAGAAAACTCAAATTACCAATATTAGGAATTAAAGAGGATACATCACTACAGATTCTGATGACAATAAAAGGATAAGGAGAGAATATTATGAACAATTTTATGCCAGTGTATTTTACAACTTAGAAAAAGTGGACAAATTCTTTGAAAAACTGTAATTTATGAAAACTTACACAAGAAGGAATAGAAAACTTACATAGCCCGATATCCATTAATGAAATGGAAATATCGGTAAAAATCCTTCCCAAAAAGAAAATTCCAGGCCCAGATGGCTTTGCTAGTGAATCCTATCAGACTTTAAGGAAGAAGTTAATATCAGTGTGACACGAAGTCTCAGAAATGGAGAAGATGAGGCCACTTCCCAGTCCATTTTATGAGGCTCCCATCATTCTGACACCAAAACCAGAAAAGGATTTTACAAGGAAAACAAAACATAAAACTGCAGACTGAGATCCCTCATGATCATAGATGCAAATTCCTTAACCAAAATATATTAGCAAATCAAATATAAGTAATGTACAAAAAGGTTAATTTATCATGACTAAGTGGAGTTGACCTCAGCAATGCAAGATTTATATGACATGTGAAAGTTAATATAATTCACACATTAAGTAATGGAGAAAAATCGTATGATCATTTCAATAGATGCAGGAAAAACGTTTGGCAAAATTTAACAACGTTAATGATTAATAACAAATAGAAATCTGGGCAAACCAGGAGGAGGAGAAGGGAGCAGACGACATGTGCAATGGTCCTGTGAAGGGAATTGACCTGGGGTCTGCAGGTGATAACTAGTCCCTCAGTTGGGACGAAGGCCTAGAATTCCTGAGGAGGGTGTGTGAGGTGTCCAGAGAAAGATCAACAGAGCCTATTTTATGGTGGACCTGAACCCCAGGCGCAGGAGTTTTACAAGATTTTTTGGTCCTTTGCTCTCCATACCCACTGCCACCATGCTGGTCCCTGCTCTTGGCATCTTGTCCCTGGATTACCAGTAGCCTGCTTGCTGCTTACCCCACCTCCATTTGTCAGTTCTTTCCTCTCGTTTTTCCATACTGCAGCCAAAATGATTTTTTTCCAAATGTGCTATGATTATATGCTCTCATAATACCAAGTAATTTCCTTTCATAAGTGCAATTTTATATTGAAGTTAATTCTCTGATCATTGTCTATCTTCTTTAAATTTCTTCACTATCATATTCCCTAGTCCCTAGCACAGTGCCAGTAATATAGAAACTGCTCAATAATTATTTATTGAATAAATATGGAGAGGTAAAAAATCTTACTTCACGTCAGTAATTTTAAAACAAAGTAGGTATTCCTATCTGAATTTCTTAATATTGAATTTAAATACATTTGCTATGATTCGTGTAGTTTAAATTATTTTCATTCTGCATATTTGAAGAGTGAGATTGAATAATTTGATATGCACATTGATGCACGTTAAGTGTGCTACACGATTCTCTGGAAATACTGAAAACCATTTGCTAGCCTGACATTGTCTCATAAGGATGCTGACAATCTCATAAGAAGTCAAATGAGATTCCTTCCACACTCACATACATAATATTTCACATGCAGGAATATTACAGATCACAATCACATTTTCTTAGCATAATAGATAATGGCTTTGAAATCCAACTATCAAATATACCTACCAGAAATCTCCCCCAAAAGATCCTTCAATGTAGCAGATGGAGGTATTGGCTGCAAAAACAAATTCAAGATTAAGAAATGATCCCATGAAATACTGTAAACTGCTCATAAAATGTTGATAGACCGTTTTGAATGCTATTGAAAGAGCCAAAGAACCCAATACCAAAAGATTATATACCTTGGCATGCAATGTTGTTGAACTTGGGTATTCAGAGAAAAATACAAATAAATAGGCTAACGAGCCCAACCTTCTTTTTGTTCCCTGTCCAAAAATCTTCTTATATTTTTTAAATTTCTAGTTATGTATTTCATTCTTTGAGAATTAATATTCAGCAACCTTCTCAGTCTCCTTCTAACTTGGGGACTCATCCCTGACCCTTTTCCCACTCTCAAGACTTTCCCCACAAGCCCAGTCTGTGGTGACACTTATATTCTATCACATTCTAATAATGTAGTTTTAATATTTCATGAAAAGAATTCTCATTAAAATTTCTTGGAGTGTCTAGTGATGATATATATAATTGATAATATTTTTAAATCATCTTTTGCCACAAAAATAAGTTATAAAAAATGAGTCTGTTCCCCTGTGTTTCTTCATAAGAAATCTTAATTCTAAATGTTAGTATTTCTGAGAAATTAGTTCATGATTGCAATTAACAGCTACAGTAGAAATACTGAAGCTTGAGTCAAAAGCCAGATCTAACTTGGAATCCTAGCTCAGTTATTTATTGTGTGACTTTGAGTAAACAAACAAGAAACCTTAAGTTTAATTAAAGTGAACAGACAAAATAGTACTTACCTTCCTGAAAGTTAAATAAAATTATGAAATTGCAGAGTACTATGCAAATAGAAGGAAACTGTTAGTTATTGTTGGTATTTTTGTTAGATTTGTATCACTGAAGGTAAGTTTGTCACTCTCTTGCTAAGCAGAAATAGGTTGTATAACATCAAAATAAGCACTCTGGGAAAAATATTACTCATTTAGAAAGAACCTCTGCTTTAATAATATTAATAACAGCTGTCCTTGAATAAGAGCTTAATAGATGTATACGACACATTATCTTATTTAAACCTCACAACTATCTTATGAAAGATTTATTTTTAAAACTGTTTTACAGATGAGAAAATTGAAATAATTTTGCCTAAGCTTACACACAGGGTAAATGCTGGAACCAAGATTCTGATAATATGTTTGTTTTGCTCCAAACCCTTGTTCTTAACTATTGATTCTATATTATCTTCCAAAATAATTAGAATAAGATGAGAAACTTGCTTAAAAATGAAAATATGAGTATATAAATAAACTAAGTGTAGCGTTGCATTGACATCACAGCATCCACGTCAGTATATGTTGCTGTGAAACACGCACACGGAGCATCAGTGTGACTGCTTTGCGTGACTCAGGTGTCAACGCTGGAGGAAGAAAAAAGGCACAGAGTGAACTAAAGAGGCTCTTGTAAACAAAACTCTTTTCTTTTTACTCTGTTTTCTTTGAATCTAATAAAAATTCATAGCTTCTTTTTTAAATCTGCAACCTTTTAAGCAACTTTGTTTTGTGTTTTTTTTTTTTTTTTTGTGAGGAAGACCAGCCCTGAGATAACCTCTGTTGCCAATCCTCCTCTTTTTGCTGGGGAAGACGCCCTGGGCTAACATCCATGCCCATCTTCCTCTACCTTATATGGGACGCCACCACAGCACGGCTGACAAGCAGTGCATCAGCGGGCGCCCGGGATCCGAACCCACGTACCACGGGCTGCCAAAGCGTGAACTAAACCGCTGCGCCACCGGGTGACCCTTAAGGACTTTTGATAGGAAGGAGTAGCACAACGAGGTATTTTCTATTAAGAAAACATAGTTGGATATCGCTGCATCAGAAAAATCAAGATGTGCAGCATCCCTTCTTTGAGAATGCAGCGCTCTCTCCTTTAGGACTGGGATAAGCTCTGAATTAACCTTACGTCCAAACACAGTAGAGGTGTACTTTGTCTCGTGTAAGAATGTAAGTAGCAGCAGACTAATGTGACGATTCTTCATAGCTACTGAGGACCCGGGCCTCTGCCTTTCTTTTTCACCGTCCCTGCCCTTGCCTGCATCCTAAGGCTCCTCTGAGTCTCAGGATGGTTGTTGTAGGTCCAGCCACCAAGGTGGGGTTCAGGCAGGAAGGAGGAGGAAGAGCGGAAAGCCACACCTCCTGGGTGGGTCGACTTTCTGTTCGGAAATTTCTTGGAAGCTTCACTCCCTGAGTTTGCTTCTATCTCATTGGCGACCTCATCTGCAGAAGTGGCTGAGAAAGGGAGCTTTTTAGATTGATGCGTTGTCACTAGCACCTCACCCTCAGTCTTATGAGGAGTCTTTTGGTAAGAAAGAAAGGGAAAGTGTATGGTAAATAGACAAAAATGCCTATCTATTCTTCCCTTCTAACATATAAATTATTTTTTTCTTTTAGATTTTTTTCCTTTTTCTGAAATATAATGTGCATACAGCAAAGAGCATAAATTCACTCCTATCTGAAGTATATCTTTGAGTGAATGTTTACGTACATATACACCTATGTAACCAAGAGAACATTTCCAGCACCCCAGAAGGTTCTCTGGCTTTTTCTTTTGACTATAGGGTATATTTTAGTCATCTCTTTTTGTCTCCCTGAATTACATGGCTTTTTGAAAAAGTCCTCAGACATATTTCGTGTTATTCTGAGAATGTAGTGATTGATAGAGAGTCGTGAAAAGCAAGCGATGTGGAAAGAATCTGCACTTGGAAGTCAGAGTAACTAGACTTATATCCTGACTCCACAGCATTCTAGGAACGTGACTTTGGAGAAACCGCTGTATATCTCTGATTCACTACTTTCTCATTACTGAGACAGATTGAATGCTGTTCTGCTTGGAATGCTTTCTTCTTCCTTTTTGTCTGACTCTTCTCTTAGGTGTCAATTTAGACCTTTCTTCTTCTAGAAGTGTTCCTGTATCCCCCAAAACTGGTCAGGTGCCCTACCTGTGAGTTCCTTCAGAACTCTGGGCTTCCCAGGAT
Organism: Tapirus indicus; assembly: GCA_031878705.1. NCBI lineage: Eukaryota > Metazoa > Chordata > Mammalia > Perissodactyla > Tapiridae > Tapirus > Tapirus indicus. Next base: position 8,042,650 of record CM062935.1, on the reverse strand, counting down.
CACAGTGCACCATTTGCCTGTATACACTTGTCTAGCTCGCACATTTTATTGCAAAGACCAAATCTTGTTCATGCTGCATCCCCAACACCTGGCACATAATATGTGTTCCATAAATACCTGCTGAACACGTGTGGAATGAAGAAGGTGGTATCTGAACCTCGTAAACTCCTGCTTGCTAAGATCATCTTTCTCGAGATGCTGTGAGAGTTTCTCTCTTAAATGGTAGAAATGTGTTGTTGTTTAATCTAAATTTATAAAATAGAGATAATACCTGATTGTAAGTTTGTTTTAAAGATGAGAGATCATTTGTGTGGAGTACCTAGTCTACATGGCTCATGGTAGGTATTTGATAAGTGGTATCTATGGTTAGTGTTTTGTTAACTCTTTTCGTAGCTGTCTGCCCGATACGGAGCACCAGATGGTGGTCGTTGCAGTAGGTCCTCCTTTAAATTAGGCTTGCCAGGAACTCCTAGGCACACACTCCTTACTGCTTTCTCTGTGTAATCTGTCTTCCTGAGTCGTCTGACACAGAAAGTAGACTCTCAAGCTCTGTGGAGAACAGAATAAGAGGAAAAGGATTCTGAGTGTCTCACGAGCAATTAAGGTTAAACATAAAACAAGAACTTTCTGGCAGGCCCATTCGAGTGTGTTACTGTGACAAGTTACTCAGGCTTCATTTCTGGAAGTCTTTGAAATTGGAGAGAGAATCATTTCTCTCAGGTGATTAAGACAATTCAGCCTGAAGGCCAGCAGATGGGCCACATGACCTCTCAAGGTCGACTTCTTCCCTTTGATTCAGCGCAGTACCAATAAGTTCCTGCACTTTATAGTGAGGTCAGATTTAGAAGTATTTCACAGTAGAGAGGTAGAAGATGAGCTGTAAATGGTGACCTGCCTATCTCTGATTCTCTGGCAAACCTATATTAGCATTTAAAATCTTTTTATTTGACAAAGTAATTGTTACATCTGAAATGAGGCTTTGCAAACTTAAATTACAACAATAGGGTTAAGAATAATACTCACCATTTATTTTGTACTGACGAAGTGGCAGGCCAGTGAAAAGTGTTTTGTGTATATGAATTCATTTAATCATCACTCATCCATTACACCCGATCACAGAAGACACAGCTGCGGTTGTCACTTACTGAGCAGTAACAACAAGCCAGACACGTCATTCGTTCCTTCGTTCAGTACTGTTGTTGAGCATCTTTTATGTTTAGACACTTCTAGAAGCTGGAACTCGAAAAGATTAAGCTACTTACCCAAGATTTCACTGCTTCCAAGTGGAAGAACAGGATTCGGAACTAAGTGAACCCTTAGTCCAAACTCTAAGCTCTCTCCATTTGCACTTTGTCCCTTGGTGATGTCCTCCTGTCTCCTGGTTTAAGGACCTTTTATATGATGACTCCAGATTGCTGTCTCCAGTTCAGTGCACTCTCCTGACCTCTAGATTTCTCCTCCCAACTGCCTCCTTACTGTCTCCTTGGGATGTCTGAGAGGCCCCTCAGACCTGACACGTCCCAGGTCAACTCCTGATCCCTCACTGCCCCACTTCCCCATCTCAGTAATGGCAGTGCTATTTTTCCTTGGAGCCATGGAAACATCCAGTAACTTCTCATCTTACTTAGGATGAAAAAACAAAAACAAAGCCTTTCAGTGGCCTGCAGGACCCTGTGTGAACCACCTCTGCCTTCTGACTGTTGCCTTCCCCTTGTCCCTCTGCTCCACCTGCACTGCCTTTTTGGTCCCCAAATGTACCAAGAATGTGCCCACCTTAGGACTTTTGTACTTGGTAGTCCCTCTGCCCAGAATAGTATTCCCTCAGATAGCATCTGCACAGCTCAAGTTTCAGCTCATATGACACCCTGTTAGAGAGGGCTCTCTGACTGGGTCATAAAATAACTTGATTCCAGTTCTTCCAGTCTCTCTTAGCTGCTCTTCTTATTCTCAGATATCTTTCTTCCCATTTATTTGTATGTAAATAGTTTATTATCTGTCTCTCCCGTTATAGTATAAGTTTTAGGAGAGTAGTGAATTTGTTTTGTCTCTTAAATATTTTTAAATAAATTGAATCCCTGAGTGAATGAATGAAGGAATGAATGCATGAAGTGCATAGTTCAGTAAATGACTGCTACAGTTGAAAGTGGCAGAGCCAAGACTCACTGGAGTCTGGAGTTCTCTCCCCAGCACTGTACTGTGTAGTGCAGGCCTCCACCTCACGCTGGGTGCTCGCACACTCAGAGCAGGGTGGGCCTGGGTTTGCGTATGAATGGAAGAGTAAAATGGGCAGCTCTTCTAGAAAAATGACAAGACCTTTGATAAGTTAGGGGAATATATTTTTCTTATAGAATTTATAGAAATATAAACTATTATTAATGTCATAGTAAAATTCAGATTTTAATAGCCTCAGTTTTACAAAATGACTGTTAAATATTTAAATATAACCAGTTTCATTATTGTTTAATTACTAATTTGTTCGTAAAGAAGAGAAAGATCTGTTTTCTCATCTATCATTTTAAAATCCTATATTGTCTCTGAAAAAAAGTGGGAGGCAAATTTTCAGTTAAAATGTAAAAAATATTTTTATGGTTTATGTACCTGATATCAACCCATTTCTTAAGATTCCATTGTAAAGTGAAAATCGTTTACTCTTAAATTATTTGAATAGAGAGCAAGAATAACTCCCCAGTTGTTTTAACCCCATTATTCTTTTTACAAAATCTTATTTCCGAGCTTAAGAAACATGGTAATGTTATTTTTTAAATTTTCCTTTACTTTCCCTCCCCTGTCAGCCGCATGGTAGGTGTTCTCCTGAGCGGGTTAGCAATATCAACTCTGAAAGGTCTCTAGTTCTGAAAATCAGACCTTCAATTTTTGTGAGCTGATAACATTACTGACCCTTTCTCTCAGAGAGAGAGGGATTCTCTGATTAAACTATAAATTTTATCTGGCCCTTTAAATTGAAATTTTAAATATTCCAATTATTGACAAATGTATGTAATTTTTAATTCCTAAAGAAAATTATTTATTTCAAACTTAAGTGTGTGTTTCTGTTTTCTTACATTCTTGATGCTAGAAAAGAACACACACCAGCCAGGGAACTAAAGCTATTCTCACCTTAAAACTGTCCTGATGGGTTTAGGAGAATCTTCATATTTGCCTTGCTTTTAAGAAGTTTAAGTTTAGTTTCTCCCTGATTTTTTTGCCTGTCTGACCCGGAAGACAGGGTTTTTAATTGTGGCATTGTGTGAGGCCTGAGGCTAAGCATCTGTCCACCTGACTAGCTATGTGAGTGAGCGCTTCCTCCCTCATCACTCCACGGACAAGGAAACAGTTTCCAGATAGAAGAATCATTCTTCAGGCAAGTGTATATTACTGACTCTGTGCCTTCCCCAGACTTGCTGCAGTCAAGTGTCCTACGCCTGTGGTTAAAGTTTTTGGTCTCAAGACTCCTTTATATTTTACACCCTTAAGAATTAGTGAGGGCCACAAAGTGCTTTAGTGTATATGGTTTATATATGTTAATATTTACTACATTCAAAATTAAAACAGAAACATTTAAAAATATTTATTAATCATGAAATATATAACAATAATCAATCCATTGCATATTAATATAAATAACCTATTTTTATGGAAAATCCCTATTTTCCAAAACAAAAAAATAATTAGTAAGAATTGTATCATTGCTTTATATATATATATATATATATATATATATATATATATATAATTTTTTTTTGGTGAGGAAGACCAGCCCTGAGCTAACATCCATTGCCAATCCTCCTCTTTCTGCTGAGGAAGCCTGGCCCTGGGCTAACATCCGTGCCCATCTTCCTCCACTTTATATGGCACGCTGCCACGGCATGGCTGACAAGCAGTGCGTCGGCAGGCACCCAGGATGGAACCGCCAACCCCGGGCTGCCAAAGCGCAAACTAAACCGCTGCGCCACCAGGTGGCCCCAATCATTGCTTTATATTTTTGCAAATCTCTTTAATGTCTGGCTTACTAGAGGGTACCTAGATTCTTATATCTGCCTTAGTCTGATGCGATGTGTTGTTTTAGTTGAAGTAGTTGGAAGGACAGATATGTAGTTGGAAAAGGGAACAGTATTTTGAGAGCCTTTCACGTAATTGCTGATGTTCTTTGATACTACACCAGAACTTGGCAGGTGATAGTTTCTCAAAGGTTGGTTGCAGTGTGGATTCTGAAACCATATCAGTAACCTTCATATTCTGTTACGTTAAAATTACCTTGGTCTGTCTTACGCTTGATGGGTTTTGTAATATCACGCATGGGACGTTTGAAAAATATTGGTTCACCGAGTTGTGCGTATTTTCACAATGCCACGGCACATTTCATTGTGCAGTATTGAAAAATCACACTCATTATCATCACCACTAGTCTCAGCGGAGAAGTCTTTAAGCATCAGCTTGCCGTCGTTTTACAGCGGTAAATACTACTTTTCCAGAATTCAGTTTATACTTGAAAGCTTGAATTTTGCCATTGGTAATAAATACTGTCAGTGGTTTTTCCTGAAGTGACCGGCTCACTTCACTCATTTTTGAGAAGATATCTGCCAGATATCTAAGTCTGAATAACCATGGTTTGTCTGCCATTCATTCTTTCAAGTAAAAATGATGTTCTTTAAAAAAAGCAGCCAGTTGGGCAGCATCAGTAAGTGCCCCGGTGCTTCTCCTCCAGATGACCATTGTACCCAGTGCACGCAGAGCTGCCATAAGCACACTGTTCATTTCCTCATACAGACTGATCCAAAAGTGTGTACTTAATGCTTGAGACTTATTAAAATTAGTAATTTTTACTACTTCATCAAGGACATTTTTAAATGAAACTACCTTTAAAAAAAAAAAACAACAACAACCTACTAGTACAGTTTGGTGCCACTGCCTTGATTCTTGCTAAAGCTCTAACAGTTTTACTCACCACATTTGGTGCAAATGTCAGCACAGTGAAAAAGATGAGAACGTCTTATTATTGTGCAAGTAGTTTGACCTGGTGGACGCCCTACAGGATCTCAGGGACTCCTAGGAGTCCATAGGCCACACTTTGAAAGCCACTGCTTTGGGCCTTTTTGAAGATGCAGTGTATATTAATGCTCTGAGAGAGAGACGGATTAGAGATGGATCCAGCAGCAAGAGAAGAATAAAGGAAGTTGTCTAAAACATTTTAAACCTCATGCAGCCTTCCCGTCAGATGAATGACAGTTCGCACTGTAAGCTCCTTGAGGGCAGAAATATCATAATTTTGTGCCTGTCACATGTAGGCACTCCGTGAATGCCAAGTGTACCTGTGAGGGAGACTGAGCCCTTGCCTCACACATCCAAACTGTCCTAACTTTGGATTCTGAGGTGAAGAAGGTCAAAAGATTATCACCAGCCATGTGTTTAGTCCGAACACACTTAGCGAAAACACAGAAGACAGGAATGAAGTGAAGTTACCACCATCTCTTCCCGGGTTAGAAGACGATAGCTCAATTAGCAGAGCCCCAGTAGGAGCTCCAGGGAAAGGCCGAAATGCAGCAGGGCAGTAGTCAAGTGACTAGATTTCGGCTAGAACTCTTCTTCCATCCAACTTGTACAACCTGTTTCTGAAACTTCTTATTCAGTGTCTTCCTGGGGAAATATGATTAAATGTTGTGAAAGAACTGTTAGATAAATAAGGGCCTTTTGAATGCAGATTGAAATTTTTTTAGCCACTTACCCTGAAGGAATTTCAAATCTTTCAGTTATCTATGATAATGGGAAAACAGGACTAGTCCCAAAATTTCATTTTAAATATTACTTTTCATTTATTCTCCTTTATCTATAACAATTGTTAATGGTTGTATAAGGATTAAAGGCTCCTGAGTAGAATGGAAATGCTAGACTTGGGCAGACAGTCTGGAGGTATTACCTGGGTTATGTGTGTTCAGTCCTTCAGTTTTTTCTGTCATGTAATAAGCATTTGGTAAATGTTTGCTAAAATGTTATTTTTTATCATAATGGTTACAGATAAAATTTTTCTTAAAGGAATGGGCCACAATAATCAGGAAAAATTCAAACAGCGCAGAACTTACTAATTTAACTTCGGAAAGGATTCACTCCCCTCCCACCCAAAAAATTGTCGCAGCCGTTGCAACAAAGCATTATTACTACAGACTGTTCACTGAGAAATGGGCAAAGTGTTTGGTCCTAGTGTTCATATTAGTCTTTCTTTGATCTCTTTGTTTTTGGAATGCCACTATATGCTAGGAATACGAACTGTAGAGAACGAATATGAATTAGACATAGTTCCTATATATCTACTTCAGACAGAGGTTTTGAGGATTAAAAGATTATCTAAATGCATCATAAACTAACAAGGACTTAAAAAAAGAAAGGAAGATTGAATCAAAAGGATAGACTAAGAACATGTACGTGCTCCACTGGCCCCGCCCTCTAACCCAGCGGTGCTCAGCAGTGCAGAGTAATAGTGTTTATTCCCAGAATAAAGCTGTAGCGATGCAAACCCAGACGTCAGATAGTACCACCCTCTGGGGAACCCAGAGCCCCAAATACAGGAGACAGATTACTTGCTATCCTACCCAATGGTATATTCCATCCCTTTTCCACAACCACCAGAAGAAAGCTATTTTAAACAAGAGCAGCATCCGCAGACAAGCAAAATGAGAATCTTGGATGCAAAAGTTAACACATATCTAAAATTTACTAAGCATTTAAGAAACAGGCTCAACAAGCTGAAAAACTAACAACTTGAGAGGGCAGAGCTTGAAGAATAGAAGATGATTATAAAATAAGTAATTAAATCTTCATGTGGATAAGAAGACGTCACATCCATAATGGCCAAACCAGTTAAGGAGTTGGGAACTGAAAAGTCAACAAATAGCTAAAGGGGCTGCTGAATTACCCATCAAATATGATAGAAAAATTGAGAGATGTGGAAGATGGAGCCCAAGACTTTAAAAGTAACCTAAGTGGGGTTACCACATTGGGGAAATGAAGAGACTTAAGAAGAGGAGAGAGAATTTTTAAAAAGAAGAAGAAAAAACCCAGAAGTTGAAAAACACAGGTTATTATTCACTTCGAAAGGGTATACCAAGTGCTGAAACAGATGTGAATATAACAAGAGATCAGGAAAAAGACTAGTGCTATAAGTAAACAGACTTGTAACTTTCTTGTTGAAAAGATAAACCCCAAACTCCTTAGCATTACAGATAAGGAGGTGGCAGCTTAGTGTGGGAAAAACATCACCTGTGGCTTCAGACAGACCTGACCTACAGCCTTGGTCCCTGTTTGTGTTCATCCTTGGATAGTTTAGTTAACCTTTCAGAGCTTCAATTTTCTTGTATATAAAGGAGATAGAATACTATCTAATTCATTGAGTTGTTATGAAGTTAAATGAAAAAAAATACACACACTATATATAGATAGACAGATATAGATCGCTAGATAGAGATAGATAGATGTCTGCTAGCAGTGCCCTGTATATACTAGGTGATCTAGTAATTTCCCTTCCTGAAGAGCCCATAAACTACTTTGCAGCTTGACCCCTACTCTCGTATCACTTCTGCCCTCTTCATTCAGTCTGCAACCACTCACATGTTACCTTCATTGGTAGCCGCCTCCTTCATGCCTTCCTCTCACTTCCCGATAAAATCAGATCCCAAGGTATTTTGGATATACTTCTGTGCTCATACTTACCCTGTTCTGTTGAAATTCACTCGCTCGTCTTTGCTAGCTTCTTAAGAGCAGGGATCACACCTTATTTATTTCTCTATCTCCATTTTTCAGAATGACATCTTTCACATAGGAGGTGCTCAAAAATGTTTGCTGAATACATGACCACACTTGGGCTTAGTAATTTGTTTTACTATATTTTTTCAAGTCTATTCAACATTCAAAAAATGTTAAGTGCCTTTGAGTCCTTCCATCTTGCACCTTTAGAATGGGGGTGGGGGGACTAGTGTTTTGTTCACCTTTACCTGCTAATAACATTGTCTTTCCTAAATCACCTTGGCACATAGTTTTTCAATGCATTTTTTGTAATTCATTCAGTGAATGTATTTAACAAATATTTACTGAGTACCCACTACGTACGAGGCATTATTCTAAGGGAGCTTGAGGTATACCATTGAATAAAACAGACCCAAATCCCTCCCTTGTGGAGCTTACATTCTCGGTCTATGGAGAGGAAATAGACAATAAGTGTAATAAATAAGTATATGTTATGTTAGAAGGTGGCGCATGCTATAGAAAACAATAGAGCAGAGTAAGGTGGATCAGAGCTGCCAGGGCAGGGGAATTGCAATTTTGAGTGGACCTTGTTGAAATGGCATCATTTGAGCAAAGACTTGAGAAAGATAAAGTTAACCATGCAGATATTTGGAAATAAGGGCATTTTAGGCAAAGGGCAATGTAAGGATATTTTAGGCCAGTGAAAAGAATGACTCCAAACTTTGGCCTGAGCAAGCAAGACAAGTTTGCTGCCAACTGAGATGCAGGAAAGCTTGGGTGGAGCAGATCTAGAGATAAGATCAGAGGCTCAATGTAGTTTTGTCCTTGTTAAATTTGAGATGTCTGTTAGACATTGAAGTTGAGATGTTAAGTAGGCAGTTAGTACATTATTGTAAACTTGAGGAGAGATTCTTGGACTGAAGCTATAAATTTGGGAGTTTTTACTATTTAGATTGTATATAAAGCAAGAGGCTGGATAAATTCACCAAGGAAGTTCAGATAAATAAGGAAGAAAAGAGGACCCAGGTCTGAACTCTGGAGCACTCCAACTTAAGAAGTCTGAGTGAACAGGAGGAACTGGCAGGTTGACTAAGAAGGAGTAGCCAGTGGTGTTGAAGGGAAACTAGGAAGTGCTATAGTATCCTGGAAGCCAAGTAAAGAAAGAATGTCAAGCAAGGAAAAGAGAGTGATCAACTCTATCAGATGCTACTGATCAGTCACCTAACATGAGGACTAAGAATTGACCATTGAATTTAGCAACTTGGAGTTCGTTGGTTACCTTGACAAGGGATGAAAAATTAAAGAAGAGTGGTGGGGATGATTGCAGTGGATTTGAAATGATAATCAGCATATTACCAGAGGGTGGGAATGAATGAAACTAGAAAGAGACGAAATTGTAGTCAGAGTGAGATATATGAAATTGAAGTGAGGTGGGGAAGACTTAAGTTGTTGGTGGTCACGACAAGATCTAGGGTGTGACATGGGGATTTAATGGCTAAAGACGACTAGAGGCAGGATCAATGGACAAGAGTTGTCCAGGGAATTGAGGGACTGGCTTGTTTGAAGGATCATCTGCCTGCATACTGAAATCGCCAAGACTGAGGACACTGAAACTATTGGAAGATTCAAAGCCAGGTGTCTGTATGGAGGAATGAAGCATAATGGTCTGGAAGTGGCAGTGGTGTGTGTGTATTGGGGCAGGAAGAGGTTAGCAAAGAGAGTACTGACCCTTCCCATAGCCCAGTGGTACATGGGCTGTGGGAGGTAAAGAAAAAACTGGAGAGGGCTGCTGGGAAAGAATTATCATTAGAGGGGAACCAAGTTTCCATTGAAGAAGAAGGTCAAAGAATGTCCAAAGAGGAGGTGGAGAATATATAGGGGGTTTTGCCAGTGATGGGCCATGAATTCCAGAGGACACAGTAAGAGTTGCAGAGTTGGGCAGGAGATGAGGACAGATCGCAGGTAGGCAGAGCTTTACAAGTACTGGAGATGAAGAGTAACCTAGTAGTCTAGAGCTCTCCGAGCTGACATAAATACAAGCTAAGGGCCTAATAAGATTAATTCCAATGACTAAAGTAGAAATTGGTGGAGAAGCTTAAAGAAGTTGAAGGGATAGGGGACGGATAAGTGTCAGGGGTTCCTTCTTAATCTCGTTCGTGGAGATGGGGTGATCCAGGGGCTCAGAGTTTTTGTCCTCCTCTCGAGCCCCTGTCAGTGGAGGGTAGAAGGCCTAGTGAGGCAGGGACTTGGTGCTGCAGTGTTGCAGTTTGCTCCTTGACCCCTGTGTTTTTTCCCAGTTCTGGGAGCTGTTTCTTGATTCTGCATGATGTAATCAAGAACCTCTGGAAGGCCAGCAATTATGCTGAGCATTTGGCCTTCTTTTGACCCCTGATATGGGGTGGAGTCTGGAGGAAGGACAGAAGGCCTGGGGAGGCGTGGCCTTAGTGCCAGTGAGAGAAGCCCACTCTTGATCTATGGAGGGAGGGGCTTCCCCTTGATCTCTTTTGATAGAGTTGAGGTGTATTTGGCCTAATGTGTTTTCTTGCCTATTATTAATATTATAAGTTGTATCCATAAATGAAGGGATTTTTAGTGCTTTTTCCCCTTTGCTGTATGTTGGGTTTTTAGTTTATCCTTGGGAAATAGGACATGTCTTTGGTTAATAGACATTTGAGGTGCAGGAAATGAAATGCTGCGAAAGCAATTCAGATGGAACTGACAGGTATGAGAATGGGGCTCAGCTGCTCCCAGCTTTTCGGCTTGATGACAGTCTTGCAATAAATAATCAGAAACTGGGTGAAATGATAGCAAATGTCAGTTTAAAGTTTTCACTTGTCAAAACTAAGATTGTCTTATCACGGAACCATTGCTGGACCAAATTATGCTACCTTTTATCCTCCTGTTCATTGGAAAACATTCTTCACCCCTGATTTTTTATGCTGAACCGTGTTAGAGCACTTCACAGACAGATTTCCAGTCTACACTGATGTTCGTTACTGCTCGGTTCATTTAATGAAGGAGACTTAGTTTGGTCAGAAAGCAATTGTTTGACTCTTCTGTTTATCAGTCTCCGTCCCTGTCACTTACAGTTCCAAGTTAAACAATGGGACCTGTCTCAGCACAGGAAATTCTTTGCAGTTTTATGAAGAGGTTACTGTCATTTTATCTGTGCAACAGAGATAAAACTCTCAAGAACATCGAGGTTCTGTTTGTCTAAGGAGCCATTATGATGGAGCTTTTGACCTTTGGAAAGAAGACTGAGGCTTATTTAATTTAGTGCTGAGTGTCTAAGCAGCATTAGCCGATTTGTCTTCAACAGGATGAGGGTTACTGTGACTACCTTGTGGCCGGACACTGAGAGTGAGACACCGAGGATGTTAGAGCCGCCTGGGGGCTGACAGACGGGGCACTGAGCCTCATCAAGCGGACGGCTCTCCAAGGTCGCCCCCCGTGGAGGCCCAGGTTCACATGCAGACGTGTTGACTGATACCTGACACTCACATTTTATCAAAAAGTTTGCTCCTGAATTTCTATCCTCAAGATGAGAAAAATATTCTACTTCAATAGCAACGCTCATGTTTAAAGCTATAAAATCTTAAGCAGTAGGAAAACCGTATTGTTTCTTTTATTGTTGCTTGTTTTTGTGGGAATTTTTTCCTTCTTGAATATGAAGTTTTCAGTTAGTCCCTCTTCTTCTCACCATAAATATACATTATGCCTTGAGGGAAAATTAAGACTACAGAAAAGGAGAGGAAAACTTTGAAACCAGATAGAGGACTAGGGCAGTTATAACTCACCATGGTCGTGCGGCAGTGAGGTTCATGTGGACCCTGACTTCTGTTTCTGAGCATGAGGAGGGATCATGTAAGTGCCAGGAGGAGCGATAGGACATTCTGGGAGAGCAGCGGAGCAGGTCAGAGTAGAGCAGGAGCCACCCATGTGAGGTGGCCGGCCACTGTAAGCACCGTCCGCCTCCAGCATAGGTTTCCAGCACATGGCAGTGGTGGCTTCCTGAGCTTTGAATACAGGTGCTGCCGCTTACAAGTTGTGTGACCCTGGGCGGGTGGCTCCCCTCGCTGAGCCTCAGCTGCCTGTCTGTAAAAGCTTAGCGATCTTATGTAGATGAAGCGAGGTCGTGCACGTGGAAAAGCTGTCAGTACGGCAGGGGTCTAGCTCATAACAGTTCCATCCCTCTCACACTCCCTGCCCTTCTTCCAGCCTCTCTAGCAATGCCAGCTCTCAATTTGAAGATCTTTTTTTATTACTCTGAAGCAACACATGCCTCCTTGGAAAAATTGCACATTGTCACTTGGTGTAATAAGTCAGCTGTAGGAGTGACTATTCTGTTCCGGGGCAACATTTAAAAGAGCCAGTGGAGCTCAACACAGCACATTCCAGAGAGCGTATGTTGTATCTCCATGCCAGAAAGCTCGCATCAGAACCTGTATGTTACATTATGTTTAATTAACTTGTGAAGACATGATCAAACCAGGGTAACAAGATCTGGCCTATGTTTTGCACATGGAGGAAGCATTTTGTACTGAGGAATATTCTAGCCCAGGCATTTTATCAAGGCTTGTTAACCCTATTCGATAGACATACTTATAGACATGCAAATTTTTCAGCCTGTTTCGTGTCTCTGTGCCTTGCATGGACTTTGTGCTGTTCCCTCTGCCTGCAAGGCCCTTGCTGCCGTTGCCTCTGTCCATTCCTTGTCCTCGCCCCTTCTTCAGCATCACCCTCTGGGTCTTTCAGAACACTGCTCAAGTGTTACATTCTCCAAGAAGCTAGCTGTGACACTCAGAGTGATGTACCTAGTCACTCAGTTTATGTAGAGTGAGGGTCTGTTCCGGGCCAGGAGAGGGACAAGAAATAATGAAAGAGTGCTGTAATGGGGAACCGACCTAACCCTGGAAGGTTGGGAAGTTTCTCTGAGGAAGTGACATTTAGGCTAAAGACTGAGTAGGAGGTAGCTTGGAAGGAGAGGAAAGAAGAACATTTCTGGTGGAGGGAGGAGCAGATGTGAAGACCTGTCCCCACATGCTTGAGGCAAAAAGGAACATAGCTCCCATTGCTTCCCTCTTCCTCAAAGGAATTGCCATCCTGTGCTGTAGTCACTGGAGTTGATGCTTAGTCTCTGGTGGTGTTCACCTGAGAGAGGAAACGCGGCGGGAGGACCAGGTGGGGTGTAACCAGCAAGTGTGTCACCTGTACTGTTCTCTGTGAGGTTTTACCCTGGTGTCCCAGCTTTTCTGATGGGCAGTGTCCTTACCTATCAAATGGGTATGACACTTCTACTCACCTCAGGGGCTGTTGTGATGACTCTGCATGGGCTCTCAGCAGCTGGCACATAGCCACACTCATGGCATGGATTTTATTATTCATATTGTGACGTCCTAAGGTGTCAAACAGCTGAGCTTGATCATTTTCCATTTTGATTAGAACTTCTTACTTGATTGCATGAAGTTGGAATAATGAGAATGTTTATTTCCATGACAATCCAAGATAAATTCAGGATGATTGTTTCCCTACACAATTCAGTAGTGTGGGAAAGGGGAAAGCCTGACAGGGTGAGTGGAAGCTCTTCCTCAGAAACTTCAAATAGCATCATAAACTAATTGTCCCTGCTGTGGTTTAGGAGTCTAGATTTCCCACAAATTTGTTCCTATAAAAAATTATGCCTAATTCAAGTATGTTGCATACGTTGCCTGTTTTGCATTATCTGCAAAATGGCCGTGGTGACGTGCTCCCTCCCCCTGACACCTCAAGGTTGCTGTACATTAGAGGATAGATGTGCCTGTGCTTTGGGAAGCTGCTCAGCCTCTGTCCTGACAGACCAGGTGAGGGCGCCCCCACTGGATTGCAGGCGGCCTTCCGCCCGCTCGCCTGTTACGTACAGTCATGGATGCCGAGTCCCACTTGTTTGCCACTTCCTGATGTTAATGCGACAGTGCTGGTGAAATAACACATTTAACCTGGGTCTCCTTACTGTATTGTAAAGTGAAGTGCATGCAGTTCATACAGATCAAGTCTTCTGGGTAGATAAGGCTTAAAGAGGAAATAACATCCTTGCATTCTGTAACAACATCCATCTGTTGGAAGAAACTATGGTTGTCCTTCCTCCACTCGCAAAGTACCTTGCATGAGCCCAGCCTTAGTTCCTGGCACACGGTACTGGGATTGTCCACCACACATTCGTCTTCTCCCCAGACTCTCAGTTCTTCCAGGACAGAGGCTCTCTTGGTACCCGTGCACAGTAGGCACTTACTTTGTGTGGATTGGCCAGCTGCTGTGGTGAAGATGTCACACACATTTATTATGTGTTAAAGTTGGGGAGATGAGAGAGGGGCCTGTGATAATCCTAAAGTCTAAGGCTTCTGTGTTAGAGGCCTGTCATCTCAGTGGGAATTTCTTTCAGTTTTTAGCCCTGCCCTTTATTACTTATCTTTAAGTTTTGGAATACTTCATTGAATATGATTTAAACTCACAGCCAAGTCATTTTGTCCTAACTGTGTTCTCATCTTTTTTCTTGCGTGTTTTGTTTTGTGCACTACAGTGGTGCTGATTACTATGATTATGGACATGGACTCAGTGAAGAGACCTACGATTCCTATGGTGAGTGACTGGCCAGAGTGAACCATAGAGAGGGGCATGGCCATAGAAACACCTTAAAGATCTTAATTGAGGGGAAATTCATAAAGACATTTTGACTATGAAACAGCAGCTTCCTCTCAGTTCATCTGTGCATATCTAGCTATTTTCAGAAGCTCCTTTAAGATTTAAATTTAATATTTAAAGAGGACTAAAGACTTGCAGAAAATTGCATGAATTCAGATTCTGAACTTAGATTTTCTGTTTGGGTTGATTGCCATGTGCTGATTTTCTCATTTATAGACTAGTTTGCCAAACTGCAGCCCTTGATAGCATGGGTCTTTTGAAGTGTCTTTGCTTCTTGACGGTAAAGGAAAGCGAAGCAATAGAGGCAACAGCCTTAAAGTGATTCTCCCAGCCCCATCTTTGTATTTTACTTCATCCCCAATCTCAAATCCTCCAAAAACATTACCATGGGAATCATTCCATAAAGTTTACAGAAACACTGAGCCTGGGAGGAGATGTAAGGCTTTCTCAGGCTTACAGGGAGACAGCTAAACCCCAGTTAATTCAGTGGGAGCTGGTAGAGATGCTGGGAAAACCATGTCCCAGGTTTCAATATGCAGAAGGACGACAGGTTTAATTAAAAGAATTGGTGGCAGCAACGTAATAATAGTAAGAAGCTCCTTTGCCGCAGGGCAGAGAGATCAAAGAACTTGAAGCTTCAATCAGTTGCAAAGCTCTGATGATGGCCGAGTACCCAGTGCAAGTGAATCAGGATTCTAGTTAATGGATGTTATGACATTTCTCTGAACATAACTGAAAAACCATTTTCCGGTGTTCCTTTTGAAGTGCATTTTGTTATGTCACCTGCCCCAAGCTGTGATGACTGCGCCTTGGATTCTTTTTGTTGTTATTCGTAACAAATACTTAAGAGAAATACCTTGGTTTGCTGAATGCTGTCTCCTTAAGCTGATGCAAGTCAGCTTGAGGGAATGACGTTGATTGCATGTTTGTATCAAAAGAAGAGGTCATTTTAAGCATTTTTCCTTCACAGCTTTTTTAAATTGGTCTCTGTGGACACATGGCTTTTAAATTGCTGTATGTTGCAGCAGGGATGTTAACTGCTTGTTGTCAGAGACCCAGCGATCACTCATTGGAAGTCCTGAGGTTGACCAGATGTTTTACATCAGAAGACAGAGATGTAAAATGCCCTTGGTTATTAATACCCTTGTGCAGTATGGATTTAGTATTATAATGAGTGAAATTTGACTTTGTCATTAAGTTTATTTCATATTCATGAAGTATTGTTGAGGCATAAATTTCCACCCAATACAACTTTAATTTACTCTTTCTATGAAAGTACCTATGAAAAATAATACAGCATTTCTCTTTCCCAATCTGTCCATTCCCATTTTGCTCTCCAGTTTTTTCTTCTTTTGTCTTCACAAATTTTTATCTGTGTTTTCTTTGTTTTTGCTATTAGAAGAAATCTAAATGATCTTTTTCCATTCTCTTTCCCATTCATAAGTAAGTGTCTTAATGTTGAGCACAAAGCGGTTCAGTTTGCTACTTGAGCATGTGAGTCTTTGTTAAATGAGTGGCTCAGAGGGAAGTTCTGGCAAAGCTGGTTGTCTTTTAAGATCCCAAGATCACTTTTTTCCCATGCTGATAGACTTTGCTAGTGAGACATCCATTTTCCATTGTGTTGGTAATTTTTTAAAAGTAAATTCCCTTGAGTTTTTTTCAGTACATCAGGGATATATATCTTCAATATGACATCTACCATTGGTTCAGGGCTAAGTTAGATTCTGAAAAATGAAGCCAGTGAGATCCATGGCAATGGTCTAATTGTGATTCATCTTACTGATTTTAGGTCAAGAAGAGTGGACTAACTCAAGACACAAGGCACCTTCAGCGAGAACAGCGAAGGGCGTCTACAGAGACCAGCCATATGGCAGATACTGATTGTACTGTCTGATGTTGTGAAATAGCCAATCTCCACCAGTCCTGTATACTGTTCAAAGTAATTTTTTTCTATGAACAATCCCTTTTTAAATAAATCAAAATGCTTAAAATCTGAATGGATGGAACTTAAAACTACTTTGTTGAAACATCAACCTGGGCAGAAAAAAAAAATGTAAAATTTTGTTATTTCCAGTCTGTATATGAAAAAATAGGTAATCAAAAGGAAAAAAAATAACTTTGATTAACTAGTGTTAAACAAAAAAATAGGTTTACTAAATATGTTAATCCATCCTTTTAATATAAGCCTCACCTTTCAGTTTAAAGGTTTCCATAGAATTTAGTTATTTTATCTTTCAGCCATATGCTAGTTTTTTTTTTTTTTCTCTTGCCAACGTGCGTAAAAAGGGAAGCCAATTACAAGTGCAAATAATGTGGTATTCTTTTGTAACTCAAGTCTTGAAATGTTCTGTAGTGTTAAGCAAAGTCTCCTCTTGCTTGATACTAAATAAACTTTTGAAAGAAATTTTGTGTGTGTGAGCTAACAATTTCATGTTTTTCTTATTTAAAAAGGCCTTCATAAATAGTTGTAAACAGGGAAAGAACTCATTTAACAACGCTTGTCATAAAAGGGTCACACTAAACACTGTACAACTTATTTAAAAAATGGTATAAACTTAAATGTACCATTATATACTCACCGTAGATTTAAATGCTGTTTAAAGAGTCCAAATGGTATCAAGCTGCTTGAATGGCTCGTTAAAACTACGCAAAACCAAATCTTGTTTAAAAACTGGTTTTAAAATAACTACTACTGATTTTCTGAAAAAGATGTGATCAGTTTTCATCTTGTTGAGCGTTTTTTCACTAGTGCAACTTTGGATTTTTTATGAGAATTTTGGTACCTTAATGAACACCTCGCTCCATGCTGGAAGCAATAAGCACAAAGCTTTTAAAGACATTCTGACTTGACTAATTGAGGTCGCACTCGCCAAGGCTGAGGATGTGTAACCCTTAAACGGTCTTCATTTTCAAAGGTAAATAAATCAAATAAGATTTTAATCTCACTTAATTTATCTTAATATAACTAATAAAACCAGGGAGGTTACAACTTAGCAAGTATCCTTATCCTTTTAGAAAGGTTTTAAGATCACCTAAATTCTCATTTTAAAAAGTTTAATTTGTTTTAGTAATCTAAAAAGCCTTAGTTTAGTCAGTTTAATTGGGGCCAATTATTCCCTATTAAACAAATGTAAAACCTCATAACTAGTTGTTTGTAATACATTATTTGGTAGTAATTGAGGGCACTTCTTAAAACTGACAAATATTTAATAAAGTTATGCTTTAATCGTTTGGCTTAAGTTTTTTTTAATTGTAGATTATGTGAAATGTTTTATTTTTATTTCTTGAGGGATTTCCTTCTCTTTGAGTAAAAAGGTCTTTTCTTTTATTAGGAAATGTCAGCCATCTTGGAAATCAAAGGAACGGGTTGTGCCTCTCAGCAAACAAAGGTAAGTGCCTTTTGTGCCAGTTATTCTGATGTGTTGTGGAAGATGAAGACAATGTTATGCTTATCTAAAGCCACATGGAACCTTTCCCATGCTGGTTCCAGTTACCAGCACTCGTGATCATGGCAAATTAACTCCTCCAGTCAGAAAAGAAGCTTCCTGAATGTAAACAAGTCAGACCAGTCAGCTCTGTTTAAGCTGTTGGCAGATCATCACAATGTTTAAATACTTGGATTACTTTCTTCAATAAAAATATAGCAGTCTAGTCAATAACATGAAAAAAATTTCCAGATTATTTTATTTTTGTGAGGAAGACCAGCCCTGAGCTAACATCCGTTGCTAATCCTCCTCTTTTTGCTGAGGAAGACTGGCCCTGGGCTAACATCCGTGCCCATCTTCCTCCACTTTATATGGGACGCCGCCACAGCGTGGCTGACAAGCAGTGCGTCGGCAGGCGCCCAGGATCCGAACCCGCGCACCCAGGGCTGCCAAAGCGCGAACTAAACCACTGCACCACCGGGCGGCCCACAAAATTTCCAGATTATTAAGTGAAACACAATTTACCAAACCCTAATGTATAATATGATTCCAATTTTATTTTTTAAAAACTGTGTATACTATCTATATATATATTCATAAGCAAAAAATTACATGGGATATGCTGGAAATTTTTTTACTATAATTATCTTAGGCTTGTGGAAGTATGATTTTTTGTGTGTGCTTTTCTATCCTTTTGGAATTTTGCAAAACAAATTATTACTTTTATAAGGTAAATATTAAAGTGTGTTTTACAAAATTATTTTATAAAATTTTTTAAAAATCTAGGAATCTGTGAAAGAAAGGTATCATTAATTTGGTCTTATTTTTCAGATATTCTTGTGTTTTTCTAAATCATCAGAAACACACTTAGGCCCTGACATTCCAGAGAGTCTTACTTTTGAAAACTATTTATATTTGAGCTCTGTCCTTTACTGGGTGACTTCGGACAATTCTCACTTTCGACATCAGCACAATGAGAATGATGCTTATTCTCATGTAGTTATTGTTGAGGATTAAGTGAGATAATATTGTGAGAGTGTTTTGTAACCTGGAAAGTGATACAATAATATGAAGTTTAGTTGTCCAATTTGAATACACATGTTTAAATATGTATGAGAAATATATAAACTTTTTTTTCCTTAATAAACAAAATTAGCCTGAAACGATTACTGTTAGGAAGAAAAAGGTTCTTTTCACTCTCATAGACCAAAATAAGTTTATTTTATTTATTTATTTTTGCTTCTTTTCTTGCACATAAAGGTAATGTGACATATAACACATTTTTTCAAGGTGTGGTGTTGTGTTGAATTTTTCACTATTTTCTTTAATAAGTAGTTTTTTTCTAGGAATTGGCGTATTGAATAATAAATGTAGGTTTCTTAAATCAAGAATTATGGATAGGTCCCTAGAGGGTAAACCCCCAGGTGGTCTTCAGAGCTAATTCATAGGAATTATTGTTCAGTTTTATGTTTATTTTCATATTTTTAAAGAATCCATAGCTCTATCGGACTATAAAAAGGGGTTGAGAGGCAGAAAGGTGAGGAATCACCGAGAACCCTACTGGACAGGAATACTCCTCTTGGCTTTCAAGGCTTCCCTTATTTGGCATATACTCTACGAAGCTTGTTTCTTCGTGTTTCAGTGGAAGACTCTGCTGTGGACAAGCAGTCTTCTCCTGTCCCTAAGAGCACATTGCATCGTTCCCAAACCGTTCCCCCAGCCTTTGTCTACCCCCTTGCAATTAGTTTATTTTCTCATTTAACAACATTCACCGAGCATGGGTTCTATACCTGACACAAAGGAGGCACCGGGAATGCAAAGATCTATAGGATGTGGACCTTTCATTCAAGTAATTCAAAATCAGATGGAGGGGACAGACTGACAAACCAGTGCTTGCTGTCTGTCCCCATTCCTTTGCCCATAGAAACCATGCCCATCCCTCAGCCCTCTCTGAAATAGCATATTTAGTTTATACGTCTTCATTTTAGTATTGATAGCATAGGACTTAGATGGGTTACAATTTGCCATAATGACCAAGCGTGTGCTTCTCACTTTCTGTAAGGGATTTCATTGAATCCTCACAGCTATAAGAAGGGTGTTTTACAAAGGAAGACACTTAAGCTTCAAGAGGTGAAATCGGTTATGTAAGCTCACACCCCTTGTAACTGGTAGAGCCAATTTTGAAGCATCCATTTTAATCCAGAGTCTTTGTTCTTAACCAGGATGTTGCACTATCTGTTCTCTGGGCCAGCACTGACTCCCCCTTAGATTAAAGGCTCCTTGAGAACTGGGGCCAAATTTTTTGTTACCTTGTATCCCTAAAAGTAGCTCCCACAACACTGAGTGTTGGCTAGACAATATGATCAATAACCATCCCCTTCTCTATCTCTGCCCGCTACCCCCGCCCCAGAGATTCTTGAATCTTCTTATATTCAAGATATTCCAGTTGAATCAGTATCGGTATTCATTCAGATACATTGACTGGGCACCTGCTGTGCTGCAGACAGAGGAAATGCAGTGATGACTGACATACTCCTGTCCTTGAAGGTGCCACAGTCTACTGGGGAAATGGCCAAGGGAGGTATCAATAGGGCGGTGACAGATACAGGCACATGGAAGAGAGACATGTACACCAGGCGGGGTGGTTAGAGGTGGGAAAGGTGCCAGCTCAGGTGCCAGGACCAGTAGAAGATAACCACAGAGGGGGAAGGTGTTCTTGGAAACATTCATACCCAGCTCTGTCATTTACCAGCTCCGTAACCTTGGGTAAGTTATTTAACGTCTCTACACGGCAGTCTGAATCAGTTTCCCAGTCCATAAATTAGGCACAGTAATGCTATCTACCTCAGTATTGATGGGAAGATTAGAAATATGCCTAGCACAAATATAGGTGTTTAATCTTGTTTGTTGCTTTATGTAAATATTTGGAATTATAAGAAAACACGATCATCTAGGAAACTTCAATTATATTAGATAATTGGAAAAAAGCAAGAGATGCTGTCTGGGTGGGCAAGGAACACATAATAAAGGGTCTTGTAGGTCCTGCTAAGAAGCTTAAATACAGTGAAACCACTTCAGTTGTCATCTCCTCCTCGCCTTTAAGGCCCCCTGCCCCGTCCCCCGGGCAGAGATAGTGCCCTTTTCAGTCTGTGTTCCAACTAGAACTTCGGACAAACCTCTGTTTGCACTGGTTATTGATCCCATAGCCAGACAGTGAGTGCCTTCAAAAACAGGGGCCCTAACCTTTTCATCCTCTTGTCCTATCTCTGAGCACAGTGTCTGGCAGAGTAAGGGTTTGGCAAGTCAATGAATGTGAAAGAATGACACTGTCATTGTGATCAGTACGATTCCCAGCAGGCAGTGCTAGGAATGGTGAGGAACAGTTAGCAGAGACCCCCCCCCCCCCTACAGAGAGTCACTCGTGTTAATAGTATTACAATTTAGATAGTCTGGCTCCCTTGGTTTAACTCAAAATTTGACAGTGACTCTGGTCACTGTGTACAGAGACAGATCCCAGAATTTAAAACTGATGATTTGAAAAAAAAAAAAAAAAAAAAAACTAGTCAAAATCTAACCAAAATATAAGCCACTTTATGAGGTATATGTGATGAATATAAATAATAGTTTATTTTCTACGCAAATAGTATCTACTATTTCTTTTGATATTCAGTGTCTTGTAGGGATAGAAAGGAAAAAACTCCATCATTATATTTAAAATGAAATCTACTTCATGCTTGATTCTCTTTCCATCTTTGAGAAAGGTTGTAGAACATTTTTACATTTGAATTTCATCCTCACTTGTCTAATGGAAAATCCTGTCCAACGGAAGCTGATTCTGAGTGGGATTCTTCTTTCAACAACCTCGGTTCTCTCTCAGTGATTAGCACCCACTGCTGAAGTTGATTTTCAGGTCTTAGTACCATGAGTCCTTCGGTGGCCCCCGAGGGCTTTCAGGACAAGCTCAGCCTCCTTGGCTCTGATCGCAAAGCTCTGCAGATCTTGGTCCTGCCTGCTCCCCAGCCGCCTCCCGCATGCTCTCCACCCTTCCCTGCTCAGCTCCCGCCTTGCTATTGAGTCCCACCATGGTGCTTCCACATCTGTGCCCGAAGCCACATGTCCTTCCCTCCCACCTAGCTCTTGGGCCAGCCAGTCATTACTGCTCCGTCCAACTTTGAAGTGAAACTTGAAACGTCACCTCACCCAGGAAGCCTTCCTTGGCCCACCGTCCACATCTAGCCAGGCCGTGGCATCCCTGCCTGAGAACCCTCTTAACTCTGTGTGAGTTCTGCAACCCAGCGTCCTGTGATTGACTCTTTCTTCTCCTCTCCACCCCCGACCAGAACATAAACATCGTTAGTGCAGGTACTGTGTCTTAAACCCACTAGGTCGAATGTGTGAGTGAGTAAAATGAGTGAGGTGGCTCGGTGTCTCATGGTACAGGAAAGTGGATCAGGACTCATTGGGCTTATTGGATCAAGTTAGAGTCATCCTTCCATTCAAGAGAATGTAACAGGTTATTAAATGTTGTCATTCGTATATAAATATAAAATCTCATTTGACCACCACTACTGGCAAGATCCATTCTTTACTCGCCTCTCCACACCTGCTGTCTAATACAGTTCCTCGTACGGGACAGGCCCTGAAAACATGGAGATGGAGTAAATGAGCAGACCCCACTGTGAAGTGAGCAGGGCTGGTGGGATTATCCTGAAGCAAGATTTCTGCTCTACTTGTCCATGTGTCTTTCTCACCAACTGCAAGACTTTAGGTTCTTTAAAGACATCCGTGTCCTATTTGTTGTGTTCACCCGAATCCCAGCATGGTGCCTGGTGCGCATCAGGGACTGACAGGGTGTTCACTGAGGGTCAAATGAGTGAACGAACACATGAGCAAACCTGTGATTCGTAACATACTAACACTGAGCACTTTTCACTATTATTTTGGTTTTTCAGTGGAAATGAGATATTTACTTCTGAAACCACTGGCTTTTTCAGTGGGAAATGTGAAGTTGGAAAACCAAAATATGTCCTTTATTTAATAGATAATATATGTGCTTGGTACCAAATCCAACACTTCCAGAAGAGTATACAATGAAAAGTTGGTCTCCATTCCCACCCCTACCCCAAACACCCAGAGGCAGCTGTTTGTATTGATTTTTGTGTATTTTTTCAGAGAAAGTCTGTGCACAGGGAAAGCATATATATTATTTTCTAATTATTACTATTTTTTACATACAAAACAGTACACTGTTTTTCTACCCTCCTTGTTTCACTTTAAAGTATATCTTAGTGTTCATTTTCTATCATTTTGTACTATAAAGCTACCTTTTCTTTTTATTGGCTGAATAATATTTATATGAATGAACTATAACTTAAACAACTATTAACAGACATGTAACTTGCTTCCAATATTTTGTACTCATTAAAAACTGCTAGAAAGCGTAGCCTAACATCTCTGTTATTGTACATGTTTGGATACATCTGTAGAATAAATTTCTAAAGTAGATTTAGTGGGTCATTGCATTTTTTTAGAGATATTACCGTATTATTCCCCATAGAGGTAATAGTGTATCTTAATATGCTTTTCTGAAGGAAACTTGAACTCTGCATGCTTTGTGTATTCATTACTATGTACAACTGTTAGCACCTGTGGCCACACCGAAAACTCATCCACTCAAAGTGGGTTTAAAATGGTCTTTAATACACAGCACGGAGTCTGGCATGTGGTGGGCTAGATCCCTGTGTGAGTGAATGAGGTAACGGGGTGTGCGGGATCCAGTAAGGATGTCTCCTGGGTGCTCGGCTGTGGCTTACAGGGATATCTGAGATACACATAGATCCTATGATCCTTCCTCAAACTCAGATTGGTCTCCTCTCACTCCTGGAAGCTGTTTACATTAGCAGATGTGTTCTAAGGGCCGGCCCTTCATGGGGCCGACTTTGTGCTAAGCACTGTGGACACACTGGCTGAGGGAGAGCCTCTGCCCTTGAGGGCCCATGGTCTCTGAGGAAGCAGACCCCCGACGGCACTTCACACCACAGTGTCCTTGCCCCCCTTTTCTTCATCTCTGGCTATCCAGAGGCTGCCAGTTCTTCAAGATCTTCCCTCTCCTTCTGCCAAAAGAACCATCTTTCTCTTCCCTGTGAGAGTACTGGCTGCTAGCACTCGATCTGCAAACACTGAATTCTGACCTGCCAGTTAGCGTTGTGTGGGTTGTCCCTCCTCCCCCAGGAAGCTCCTTGAGGGTAGGGACTATGTCTGATACGTTGTGTATACCTTAAAGCACTTTTAGTCATCAATCCATTCAAGAAATAACTAAACAATACCCTAATTAATAGATTTACAATATTAGGTGTTTACCTTTTTAAAATATTAGCCTGTAAAATAACAGTTTGTATCTGATTCGCCCTTGGACACGGGTGTTTTGTACGGGTGACACTGAGAGGCTCGCTGTCTCCGGCCCTGGGCAGTAATGAAAGGCCAGAGGCAGCCAGAGATGGTTCAGGGGGAAGCAGGGAGGGCGAGGGGGAGAGGTTCCACAGAGGAGAGACCTGAGTGGGGTTTTAGAGTTAAGTGGGAATCTTGAAGCAGGAAGAGAAAACTGTCAGCTGTTAACCGGCTGAAGCAGGTGGGGGAGCCAGGCGTTGGCCGAGGCTGGACACAGCTTCACGGGTCTGGAAAGTGAGTGCCGGTGCCGGAGAGGAATAGAGGGAGCTGCATCTGGAGAGGGGGGCAGCGGCCGGGTCACAGGGAGCCGTGAACGAGGTACCGAGGGCTTCGCGTCACCCTTTGTGGCATTGACAGGTCCCCTGGGGCCAAGCGTGTGTGACCAGAGCTGTGAGAAGTCAGCATAGGGACGGCCACTTCTCCAGTGTGACTGTGGTTTCTTCTCTTTTTCGTTCTGACTGCCACTTGGGTTTTGAAATAACAGTTTGGTTGCACGTCAAAATATATTCTGCGGTGTTAGTTAATAAAAAATTGTAAAAACGTATCTGAAAGTTGAGTCCCTTCTCAGATGATGAGACTGCAAGGGCTGTGCCAGTGTGGACCAGTAGGAACTCAGTCCACGTTTCCATACTAGAGGTTCCGTGTACAAGGCCTGCGGTTCTGAAATCAGAGCCCTCGGTGTCATAGTGGTCGCACTGTGGTCATCATAGTACTCAGTCATTCATCTTCCTTGCTAAACACAAATATTTTATGTCCTTAATTTCTACAATTCTGTTTTGCATTATTTTCCATAAATATCCTTATTTCTATTAAATTTCTGCTTGCCTGCTACCTCTCCGTAAATCCTGCCGTTCCCAACAGAGCATAAATAATTATTAGTTTCTTAATGTGTACAAATATATTTCATTTTCCTCTCTTTCAGAGACTTTCCTTCTAATTATGGACTGCTTAAGAATAGTCAACTCACCAACGTGCCTAGTCAGTAAATGAATTCACTTGAGAACTTGAAAATCGTCTTACTTGATTACTTTTTTGCACAATGCTGTGTTCTGTGAAACGTTTTATAAAATGGTATGTTTTTTAATTTGGAAAGCCTGCTAAAAAAAGGAAAGAAAATCAATCGTATTTTGTTGTCTCCTAATAACAAAAAGCAAATGATTTGTGTATTACTTAATAAAGGCTGCCCATTTAAATCTCTTCTACTTTAATATAAACCTAGAAAAACACAGTCTTGTTATTTCAGCACAGCTCTGAATTTGTGCACTTGGGAACCATGCACAGCCACAGCTCACTGCAAGAAGTCAAGATTCTACACATAGTCCAGATCTGAAAATGACTTATCCGTCTCAGTTATGGACCAATACATAGGAAAATGTTATGCCAAAGGTGTTCTGTCACACGAAAGGTTAACTCTCTAGGCTTCTGCGGAGGCAGAGTGGTACTGACAGAAGAGAAGCCTGTTCTCACGCCCCTCCGTGGTTTGTTATGGGACATAGAGGTCATGATCCCCGTGGACAGCATTATTCTGTTCCTTCTCTTTTCATCAATTTACTGGCACGTTGTGATTTTAATTCAATACACCCCGGGAGGATGTGTTTTTTCCCTTCCGCTAGAAGCTCACACGACTTGTTTCCTAGTCTTGGAATTTCAGGAACCGTCTTATGCATTGTTAAGTTGTCACTTTCGTGCCTCAAAGACACATTTCCTCAAGGCCTTCACTTTTTACACTGTGACGCTTCAGGAGCGTTGTGTTAACCACGGAACAACTTCTAATAGGTTCCTGTCCCCGATCCTCTCGTGATGCATCCCAAAAACATGATTCCCTAGTCCTGCAGCCCGGACCTTTACTTTTCTCAGATACACATCTGCCCATCTCAGAAGCGCAAGGAATCAAAGCCGTGTGTTAGAGAGCAGGCGGGGGAGCAAGGGTCTCCGCGCCCAGCGGAGGATCAGCTCGGTGCACCTTTCGTTTGGAACTAATATCACACAAATAGGGACTTGAGAACATAAGCCGGATTGTTGTGGATGGAAAAGAATTTGAGGCCCCTTTTTGCTTACAGCCTTTTCACCTACTGAGTCAGTGACACAAGTCATACACCTGCAAGTAGATCCTACGGATTCGAACTTGCCTACTCGTCTCCTGTCTGTCCCCTTCTCCTTGGTCCCACTCTTATACCTTCATTTTGGCCTCATCTTTTACTGCCTCCATTACTTAATTCATTAAGCACAGTTATTGAGACTCTGTTATATGCGGGGCACTTGCATACATGCTAGAGAGAGTACAGAACAATGCAGAGGGCATCCTGCCTCCAGAGGAAGAGACAGGCCGTCACCCACAGAACGAGAGAATGGTGCAATGGGGGGCCGCAGAGCACAAGAATGGGGCAAGGAGTTAGACTTGAGGAATAATAATGTGACATTTTAGCAGAGACCTAGAAAAGAAGAAATGAGCTGCACCAAGACACTTGCAAGTGCAAAGATCCTGAGGTGGAAACGTGCTCAGGAGCTTGAGGAGCCACGAGGATGCCAGTGCAGACGTCATGGAAAAAGCAAGGGGCAAAGACTAAAATGAAATCAGGGAGGCGACTGGGGGCCAGAGCACGTAGGGCCGCCTTTGAACTTGAACGGAAGCTGTTGGGCAAGGGGGCGGCGGTGACGTTGAACCAGAGGAGTAATGTGATCCAATGTATGTTTTAATAGGATCACTTTGGAACCACGTTGAGAAGAGGCTGTAGTGGGGCAAGGTGGAGAGCCCCTAGAAGCCACTGCAGTGAAAGTAAGGACGTGTCTGGGGTGGCAGCGTGCAGCTGTTGAGGACTGGCCAAACTTCAGGTGTACTTTGACGGTGGAACTGATAAGACTGGGTTCACAGATTGGATGTTAGGTGCAGAAAAGGAGGAGTCGGATGATGCAAAGATTCTGATCTAGAGCCATTGGAAAATAGAATTGCTTTCCGGGATGGGAAGAGTGTAGACGGAACAGGCGATATGTTAAGTTTGAGGGACAAATCTGCAGTCTGAGGGGACATCTCAGCTGGAGAGAGGAATTTGAGAGCCATGAGAATACAGATGTCTTTTAACAGTATCCCGTGAGTGTGAGATCATGAGGAGAGACCCAGGGAATATACAACAGTTATAGGTCAGTGAGATGAAGGGGAACCGGAGACCAAGGAGGAGCTGCTGTGAGGTAAGAAGGGGCCCGAGAGCCGTGCCCGGAAGGCATCTGTGGACAGGATTTCCCGGAGGAGGGCGGGTCCTCTGCTGCAGATAGGGCAAGGGGGATGAGGACTGAAGATCGGACACGGTAGCTGCGTAGAGGCCGTTGTGACCATGATTACCTCATAGGGTGAGGGCTGGGAGCAGATTCAAGAAAGAATTGGAGAGGACTGGCCCCAGGGCGTAGTGGTTAAGTCTGGGCACTCCGCTTCAGCAGCCCTGGTTTGCTGGTTTGGATCTCGGGTGTGGACCTACACCACTCGTCAAGCCATGCTGTGGTGGCCCACATACAAAATAGAGGAAGACTGACACAGGTGTGAGCTCAGGGTGAATCTTCCTCGCCAGAAAAAAAAAAAAGGATATACTCAACTCTTTCAAGGAGCCTGCTTTAAAGAGTTGCTGGGGTGGGGGGGGAAGTTGAGATGAAAAGTTTGAGAGTGTAGGAGAGAGAAGGGTGGGTTGCTGGGGAGATGTGGGCGGGCCATCTCTGCACAGGAGTGGGCCCAGGCATCAGCACACAGATGGTGGAGCTGGGAGCAGGGCAGAAGGTGGGCGGACAGCTCGGAGGCGAGTCGGGTGTACATTCACCATGCCAACAGGTCTCCTTGCATTGGGGCGTCTGCTGCCATGGCTCCATGACATCACCATTAAATGGTGCCTGTCCCACCGTGGTCAAATACTTGGGGCGCCCCACAGCTTCCCAGCTAACGTGCACATTCCTGGGCTTAACACCCAGTCCCTTCATGCTTTGGCTCCTACCTGCCTCTCTAGCTGAAATTCCCACTGTGACCATAGGTAATCCTAACTTCTGTACCACCAGGTGTGGATGGAGGTCCTGGCTCCCCACCCGGCCCCTCTGACATCACGCACATGTCCTCTTCACTGGTTGCCTGTGGCTCTTCAGATGGACTGGATTGTCCCGTCACTGCTTGTTACCTCTGCATGTGCACCCTATTCGCCTGTCCACCTCTCTCCTTGCTTCCTCTAACCCTGCACTTCCCAATTTTTTCAAGACTTGGCACATAAAGAAAAGGATAATATACAGGCAGCTTGCTGGGGGGAGTGGAGGAGGCTCAGAGCTACACAGCCCCACCGAGCTGCCCCCAGCTGAGGGGAATCTGTGTCTGCGACCATTCACAGTTTGGTGATCTGGAAGCTCTGAGATTCTAGCCAGCTCCTACGCATCTTTTAAGACTTAGCACCACAAACTCTCTAACCCACCCACCCATGCCTAGTGGTGACACTGGGTTATAGCTCCTGGCTTCCTCGTCTGTCCCCGCACTGGCTTTACGGCCCTGCGGGACAGGCGTCATCTTAGGCAACTATACTCCCGACTCAGCCCAGGGCCGGCCCATAGCAAGTGCTCACTGAGTGTCTACACAGACAACCCCCTGGGTTGGGGCAAGAGCCTTGGAGGGAGTTGTCGGGCATAGAGAGCAC
This sequence comes from Tapirus indicus, assembly GCA_031878705.1. NCBI lineage: Eukaryota > Metazoa > Chordata > Mammalia > Perissodactyla > Tapiridae > Tapirus > Tapirus indicus. The sequence continues at coordinate 8,013,711 of CM062935.1, read as the reverse complement.
CTGAACTGAGGAAGCCTTCAGATTTGAAAGGCAGCTTCACTTTCCCCCTGCTGGGCATTTTGGTCCCCCTCAGACAGTGGGGTCCTCCTCGAGGTCTCCTTTCCCATCAGCAGCAGCTGGCCGAGCGTGGCAGGCGAAACATCCACTCCAGTGCTGGACTGTAAAGGATCTGAGTGACTTCCTGTGGCTTTAAAAATAACAGCTGATGTCTTTTTCACTGTGTCTTTAACTACATTAGACCCTAAAGCTAGCTCTTTAGAGGGATACCTTCATGAAGCTGTCAAAATTATAGTTGCTGCCACGCCAGAGATTCTCTCCTTTCTGGTAATCTGAGGATCCTGCCCCTCAGTGACTAAAATCCGCCACAGAATGAACCGGGCCAGGTGCTTTTGCATTGCACCATTGGAAGCTCTGGCAAAACGATGGTTTTGTGCAGAAGCTAACGGCTCCTCATCCATGTTCCTGCTCAGTGGTGACTTCTAGAGTTTTCATGCACTGCCGACCCCACCCTGTCTGCCTCGCTCAGACCTCTTTCCTGATGCCCAGGTCTGCATCCACCTAACTGCCTTTAGACATACCTAAACAGACATGTGAGCCCTTCCCACGCAGCCTGCCCCGCAAGGCTTCTTTTTCATCGCTCTGCCCTTGCCCCGAAAGGCTCTCCCTCCCAGTCGTTCCTGATTTTGATTCAAGGAGATAACACAGCCCGGCGAGGCAGAGTGCAGCCTCTGTGCTCAGAGCCATACGAACTAGAACAGAAACCTTGGTGTATGAGTTATCAACGGCTGTGTAACGGACTGTCCCGGAACTTAGTTTAACAGGACAAGCATTTACGATGTCATACGTTTCCTGAGGGTCAGGAGTCTGGGACACATTCTGGCCCCGAGTCTCTCACAAGGGTATACACTGTCCCTGGGGCTGCAGCTATCTCAAGGCTTGACTGGGCTGGAGATCCACTCACTGATTCACTCGTGGGGCTGCTGGCCAGAGGTCTCCGTCCCTCACCACATGAGCCACTTCACAGGCTGCCCAAGTGACCTCACAACATGACAGCTGCTCCCCCAGAGCAAGCGGTCCAAGAGGCAGAGTCCGTGTGTGAGAGAGGTCACGAGACGAAGCCACAGGTTTAAACCCTAATTTCAGAAGCAACATAGCATCACTTCCTCCACATGCTATTGGTCAAGTCCATCCCACACACATGCAGCATGGGAGGTGACTACACAAGGGTGTGAATGACAGGAGGCAGGGATCTCATGGGCCATCTTGGAGGCTGGCTCCCTCCTGATGAGTTACTTGACATCTCTGTGCCTCAGTGTCCTCCCCTGCAAAATGGGGATGGTAGTGACTGCCTCAAAGGGATTGTCAGGATGAGGTCTGACACACCGTAAGGACTTGATGTAAGTAATTATCACACACACACATGCACTTCCAATATAGAATGTAGGTGCCATCCCTCCGCCCCCCATTCCACTGGCCTAAGAATCCTCAGCCATCATACCCGTGTCCCCCTCTAAGACAGTGACCTCCTGAGCGCAGTACGAGGACTCGCCCCTCCCCACATCACCCACACAGCAGCAGGCACCCTGTGAAATGCCTGCCAAGGGAAGGAACAAGCCCTCAGCGGTCCAAGAGCTTCTCGGCAGCCCCTTCCCTCCCACCAGCCTTGCACTTGGTGTGCCGGGTTCAGTCTTTGCCAGTCTCCCACCATCTGTGTGACAGCCTTCCTTTAACCCTTGCAGCCCCTGAGGGGCCTGGCCTCAGTTTCCCTGCTAGTTATCCATCTCCCTACCTGCTGGTCCCGGAGCTCCCCTGAAGCTCCAGCTCTCCCGGCTCTTCTCTCGGGATCCCCGCCCCTGCAGCCGCTTGCTGGGCCCTGCCCCAACCCGTCTCACCAGCTGAAAGCGACAGGCTGATCCAGTAGCTCTTCTGCTCAGTTCTTTCGTCTGTGAAATGGAGATTTCTCATGTCTACCCTGGAATGTTCTTGAGAGACTCGCAGAAGCTTGCAGTGGGTGATGATACAGTTGGGCCCCGGGCAGGAGAGAAGTGACTAGTGACAGCGTGCAGCTGTGGCTGACTTTGTCACTCCCCGAGCACCGGCTGAGCACCTTCTACAGGGCAGCCTGAGCTGGTCCAGGAGCTGTAGGAAGGAAGGGCCTGCTGCCCGCAAGCAGCTCATAGACCGGGGGGGCGGGGGGGCAGGAGGATCACACACAGGTTTTCTAAAAACCAGAAACCAGAGAACATTTAGATCTCTAATCCAGCCTCATGTGGTATTTCTGCTAAACAGCAGGCAGGGTGATCTCCCCAAACCCAATGCTCTGATGTGCTAATTCATTCTCCCCAAGCCATGCCCCTGGGAAGCAGCCTGCAGCTGTCGAGGGGAAATCAATGCCTAAACCCCAAACCAAGAGAATCCATCCCTGTAACAAAACAGTGCAGACAAAAGGAACTGGATCTGCTTCCCTTTGTGGGCAGGAAATTCATGATTTCCAAAGATGTCAGAAGATGATCACAGAGGCAAGATCCCACATCTTCAAAAGATGAAAATGAAAGTTAAGCAAGCCTGAGGCAGCCCAGTCCCAGACGACCTCAGGCTTCTGTGGCCGCAGAGCGCTGTCTGTGAAGCATCTGTAGAGGAAGCTTGAAGTCCAAGAAAATTCCAGAAGTGTGTAGGCCTCTCTGCCTGGATTGTCTAGATTTAGAGGGAAACAACGTCCATAACGGGCAACCACGAGCTATTCCACAGTGGAAAACACGTGCGGATTGATCACTCCTAAGACCACACAGGCCCAGCGGAAGCGAGCTGTTCCTTCCACGGCTTAACATCTCCGTCTTAAATCAAATGGTGCAACCGTATTACAGAATATTTATTTCCCTCAGATCTGTTTTCCTACACATCTATTATACTGCATAACTGACGTCAAACTATAGATACTTTAGAAAAACACTTCTTTTCCATTAAACAATATTCAATGATATACCTGTTTCTCTGCTTCTACACAGCCAACAACATTTCCTTTGGCCCATACAGTGTTTTAGATGATTTTCATCTATTACCAAACGACTCTACACAGATATCTAGATTTCTCCCTTTTCATGATAAAGCAGGTGACCTACAACTTCAGCCTGCTTTCTGCGTGCCCACGGTCGGCTGGGGTGTGGAGCCGTGGAGCCATGAAGCTGAGGCACAAGCCCTGGTGTTTGCCCCAGTCCCCACCATTGTCTATTACCTCCCACCCAGCCGGCTTCAGGCATTTGTTGGTAACTATTTAGCCTCATTTGTCATTTGCATTTGACGTCCATGGTCCAGGCAGTGAGGCGTTGTCCCATACTCTCTATTGTGTGGCACGAGGGAGTCAAGTTGACTCACCGGCAGGTGAGAAAGGAGGGGCCCTGCCACACTGGCTACAGGTGACAGGAGAAACTGCCACCTGAGCAAGAGCCAAATGCAGAAAGCTGACCCTCCCTCCCCCAGGGACACCAGCGCCCGGGCTTCCACAGCCCACCCACTCTGGCATCCAGGGGATTTCTCTCAACCAGGCAGGTGCTCATTCTTGTCCTCTGCTTTAAGGCTGTGCTGCCCAGTGCTTCTGTCGAGGCAGGACTCCTCAGTCTGGGGACCCTCCTCACCCTGGCTGATGCCCCAGGCTCTTACATCCCTTCATTCTCAGAAGGCACCAGAGACAATTCCCTGTCCTAGAGAGCTGGCCTCTTGATCCACTGCCCAAGGGTCCCACCAGGCACATGGCGGGCACTCACGCACCGCACACTTGGGGTGGGGGAGTTGGAATCCCAAGCAAAGAGGCTTCTCTCAGAGAGGCAGGACCATGGATCCCTGGCCTGGCCTGGCCTGGGCCCCCTGACGGGGCAGCAGTGAGAATGCAGAGTCAGAGACCTGGGTGTGGACCTCAGACCAGCCACGGCCCAAACTGTCCCAGGCAAGTTTTACTGCCCTGAGCCCAGTGTCCTTGTTTGTAATACCTAGACACGCAGTGGGAAGTTTGTAGAATGTAGTAGGTCCTCGGGACCTGGTTGTCGTTACTGGGAAGGACGAGGTGCTGGGAGCAGGTGTACAGGCTCTTCAGTGTAAGTCAGATCTGGACACTGGCCGTGCTAAGCCCGATACAAACGTGCATTGGAGATGGCTGTCTCACCGACAGCCGTCTTCTCTGTGAGGGTGACAGTGAGGGGAGGAGGCACGGGGCCTCAGAAACCAGCAGGGTGGGGCTGCGCTGGGGTCAGAGCTCTGAGCTTGGCTTGGGAGCCCCCAGGGGCAGTGCTCCCTGGGGCTGGCTTCCCAGGAGAGGGGCCGGAAGATGGGACCCCGCACTTCCCAGTGTCTCTTCAGGTTGCCAGGGCACATGGCACTGTCTCCGAAGATGATGCCCCTGGTGGGTGTGACACGGTGGATGTGACATGGAGCATGTGGTATGGTAGACAAATCCCTGAGACAGACCTGTCACTCCTCTCAGCTCTGCCACCTCCTGGCTTTGTGATCTGGGGACAGTCCCATCACCCTCTGAGCCTCGATTTCCCCACTTGACAAACTGGAAGGATAGCCCTAACCTCGTGAGGTTTGTTGACAGAATCTAAGGAAACCTGGGTACAGCTGGCCCTGATCCCCACATGGGGCGGGCCCTCGAGCTGAGGCAGGACCAGGGGGGAAGGAAGCACTGCCCACATCAAAGGGCCTGTGGGAGAAGAGCGAGCGAGGGCTGTTGTGCGGAGAAGCAGGACAAGCGCAGGCACTTGTCTGCTCCGTAATGACTTTCTATTTTTAGCTGGCAGCGCTGTCTGTTTGTGACCTGCTTTGTAAATAGATGCTTTGCAGACTACATCAGGCCATCCTGTGGGGTGAGAGGAGAGGTGGGAGGGGCACCAGGGCCGAGCCTGCCTCCGTCTCCAAGATGAAAACTCGGCCTTGAGTGCAGAGCTGTGAGAAAATCAGTTAGCAGGGGAGAGGGATGGAATGGGACCCCAGGCTGCACCCCCTCCTGGGCCATTTTGAGGGCATTCACTGCACAAAGGTTATTTGCTCAGTTATATTGGAATTGCAGTCAATGCCGCCAAAAAGGTAGGAAAGAAGGGTCAGGCGGTCATGGCCAGCCCAGGATGATAAAAAGAGGATCAGACCAAATTCAGAGGAAGGGAAGGGACTTAACCTCTGCGGCCACTTCTTTGGGGCCAGGTGCTGCACTGGGCACCTGGGGAAGTGGGATGTGCTCTAATGCACGATTCCCACAGTGACCCCGAGAGCCAGGAACGTGTCCCCGCTTGACTCCTGAGGGATCTGACCCTCCAGGATACTGACTTGCCCGAGATCCAGGCAGGTGAGGGGCACATCTGGGATTGCAGGCCCCTCTGTCTGGCTCCACCGCACAGGTCCCCTCCTACTCCTCATGGACCACATGTCCCAGCCCCTGGCATCTGGCTCTTGCCGATGACAAGTGAGGGTCAGTGCAGGTGCCACCTGTGGGCCAAGGCTCTTAGGAACAGATGCACCTTCTCTGCCCCAGCTCCCCTCATCAGCAGGCTGAGGCCAAGGAGTGCAAACCCACACACTGGAGAGACCTGAACAGCTGCCGGGAACACCCATCAAGCTGCCCTGGACCCCAACATGAGCGAGAACAAACTTCTCGTGGGTGATCACTGAGGTCAGGGCCTTCCATATTTGGGTTGGTTGTTCTGACAGTCCGTCCTCTTTAGTGCAGGCTCCGAGGACTGTGCTTTTCTCCACTGCACTGTGCCGTTATGAGTTCTAGGAAAGTTCTAGTGAATCAAATTTGTTCTCTGAGCTTCAGTTGTTGTGTGGAAAGTGGAGGGGCTGCTACAAACCTGTCCAAATCCGATTGCACCTTATGGTTCTGGGGTTCTCGGAACCATTCTGCCTCCAGCCTTAAGTCAGGGGATGGGCGTGGAGGGGACAGGGGAGGTGGGGTGGCCGCTTCAGTTCAATGGAACCAGGTGGGGCTGATTCCAGTCCTCTCTCTGAGTGGACTGGGGGCTCCAGGGGCTGTCCCCTCCCTGTGTTCCATTTTCCCACTTGCTCCCCTTCCTCACCTTTCAGCAACAGTCATGTGACCTCTCCAGGCTCAGTTCCCCCACTGCAAATCTCAAAGACACAGACACTGTCAGTGGCCCCATCTGCCGTCCCCTCAGCAACCAGGTCACAGGAGCTTCTGTGACAGACTCCCTGAAGGCCTCCTGCCTCAAGCACCAAGATGTCCTCTGCCTCAGGAGTGGCCCACGGCGTTGATGCCCCAGGGGAAATCCTCAGCCAGTGGGGGATGGCATTTGGTGGGAAACTCACCAAACTCCTCGCCTCTAGGGATGGAAATCCCAAGGCTGTGTTCACCCAGTTTCTCAGAGGGACCTCGGTGGGATGGAGCAGATGCCCTCAGCAGTGAATGCTCATTAACACACCCTCTCTAGGCCCTTCTCCCTTCCCTCTCTCACTTCCCCATTCTCTCACCGTGCTTCCCAGGTCACCTCCAAATAAACTATTTGCACCCAAGTCCTTATCTTAGGGTTGGCTTTTGGGGGAACTTAACTGCAGTAGACAGAATAACCCCCCAACCTGTCCAGGCCCTCATCCCCAGACCGTTGTGCGGAGGTTACCCTACATGGCAAAGGACACTTTGTAGGCATGACTAAGTCAAGGATCTGAGATGGGGAGGTGATCCTGGATTATCCAGGTGGACCCACTGTGATCACAAGAGTCCTTATAAGAGGGAGGCCACAGGGTCAATGTCAGAGAAAGGAGATGTGAGGACGGATCCAGAGGTTGGAGTGATGTGCTTTGAAGAGGGAGGAAGGGTCCATGAGCCAAGGAATTTGGCAGCTTCTAGAAACTGGAAAAGGCAAAGAAAGGGGTTCTCCCCTGGAGTCTCAAGAAAGGAACGAAATTCTACCAAGACCTTGATTTGAGCCCAGTGAGACCCAAAATGAACCTACAGAATTTTAAGACACTAATGAATCTGTGTGGTGTTAAGCCACTAAGCTGGCGGTAATTTGTTACGGCAGCAACAGGAAACTAAGACGCACACCTAAGACAACTTAGGTGGCCCTTGAATGTGATCAAAAGAGCTCACATTCTGGAGTGAGGCCAACCTGCCTTGACTTTCCTGGCTCTGCTCACAAGAAGGGAAGCTTTTGGTGAATTGGGCAACCTCTCTAATTCTGCTTTTCTGATAGATTTCTAAGGTTACCTAAGAGAAAACTCAGCAGGAGGTAGGAAGAAGCGGGAGCAATTTAGTTTTCATTTCCCTTAAATACCAACAACATTTTGTATTCTGTGAAGAGAAGACACACTGTCTCATTGCCTCTCAGGAAAAATGTACTGGTCCTATTAGTTATGTAATTAGATTCATAGAAGTTGGTGGATTTTTGTCATTTCTATTTACTTATTTTTGTGCTTTGCCTCATTCCCCATAAAGGGATTTGGGGATGATTTCCTGCAATGCTATATGAAGGATAAAAGGAAAAAGTGAGGAAATATGAGGGAAAAGCAAGTAGAGTTAAGGAAATGAGATGCAGCCAGAGGAAGGTGAGACTGGAGAGCAATATGTGTTCCATAAAGCCTAAAATGGGCCCCTGAGCATCCTAGCAGCCAAGGCAAAAAGGGACTGAGGCTAATTGCAAGACTCAAGTGTCCACAATATACATCCTTCAGCATGTGTGAAAGAACACACAGGAACACCCCATCAGCCCGGGAGTGTCAGGAGCAGAAGGCAGGAAGGTGGGGCCAGGAAACCTTCCTGGAAGAGGCAATGCCTGAGCTTCATCTTCCAGGTTGAGGAGTGTTGGCCAGGGAAAGAATGAAGGACAATCCAGGCAAAGGGCAACATGAGCAGAGCATGATGGTGAGAAATGGATAGTAGGTGCAGGGGATTCAAGCAGGTCTGTGTAGCTGGAGGAGGGGACATGAGGCCAGGAGATGGATAAGGCCAGGGGAGAAGCCCAGGGCCTTGCAGAGGAGCTAGAACTTGACCCTGTGGGCAGTAAAGGGGCAGTGGGGGCTCAGGATGGGGAAGTGACATCATGAGATCCACATTCTAGAAGGAGCTGCCTGCCCGGTGGAAGGGGGATCCAGGGGCCTCCTGGAGGCAGCTAGGGCTCTAGCAACAGTCTCAGCTTGCTCTCCCCCTCCCGGCCCCAGGCTGTGTGGTAAATCCTCTAAAGGGCTGCAGGAAGGAGAGAGAAGCAAGGACCCACGTAAACCCGTGAGGCCAGGGTTCTTCCCTGGTTCTTTTCCTCCGCCCTCCTGGCTCAGCCTAGTTCCCAGAGCCCCAGCCCAGGGCAGCAGATGGAGCCAGGGGTGTGATCTCAGCGACGCGGAGGGACATGTCGTCTAGCAGTGGCCAGTCCAGAAAACCTGGGCTGCCCAGCAACCCTGGCCCCAGATACAGCCACCACCTGGTGCCTGGGAAGCTCTGTCCACAAGAGCATGGCCGCCCTATGGCCAAAGGAGCATCCCCCCACCCCCCGCCATCTCTCCTGGGTCTCCACAGTGTGGCCAGAGATGCTTCTCAAAGATGGGCCCAACCTGCTCATGTGCTCCCAGGCTGGCCCCACTCATTGGGCTCCTTCCCCTTCCCCACACGAAGAGCAGCCCAGAGCACCCACTGCCGCTGTCCCTTGCCTGCCCCTCCACCTCCTTCCCACACACTGAATGTTGCTGATCCAGGGAAGGCAGATTAACAGGCCCCTAACAGATGAGACGAGCACACAGGGCCAAGGCCAGCAGAGGAGGGCGGGTGGTCCTTCCCTGAGCCCAGTGGATTGGGGCCAGGATCTGACCCTCCCCCAGGATTTCAGAGCAGTGCTCTTTCTCATAGCTGGCGGCCTCTGTACTGCTTGAGCCACCCTGGGCCCCAAAACAAGGACACCCTTTGCGATGAGGAGCACAGGCTCCGGAATTGGACTGCCCAGGAGCAAACCCCAGCTTCACCTCAGGTCTATCCGTGTTGCCGTGCGCGGGTTATGTCACCTCTGGGAACCTCCATGTCCTCATGTGTGAAGCAGGATGTACATAGCACCTAATTCAGAGGTGGTGTGAGGATCAAATGTCAGCTGCTATCATTATTAATATTTCCCTGTCTGATTAACTGCAGTGAGAATCTCTGTGGTGAGGTTAAGTGGCAGCACCCTGGGAACCCCATAAGGGGTAAGGGGTGCAGAAGTCTTTGAGGGGCAACAATGTGCCCAGCACTTTGCAATGTGGGGATGGGATGAGCTCTCTGGATTCCTTCACTTATGACCGTTTTTGAGGTTTGTATCAAGAGCATTGTGTTTGCAAGTCAGAAAAATCCAGAACAAGCTGGCTTTCAGGCAAAGGGGAATTATTGATTCATGTAAGCAGAAAAGTCCAGAGGACAGAGCTAGCTTATCTATTGGATCTGGTCCTTCTCTGGGTGCCCCTCCCATCCCAGAATGCTGGCAGTCCTTCCCTGTGAGATCTGGGCCATCCGTACCCAGGGAAAACCTGCAATCCACTCTGATTGGACAGACTTGGGTCACATGTTGCCAGACTCCAACCAATCGCTGTAGCTGAGAGAATGAAGAATCTGATTGGCTTAGCCCTGAGTCCGGCTGATCTGGGGAGGCAAACTTGGGGTACCCATGCCGCAGAAGGGGAGTGGCTGGGTCCGACCGTCCACTCTGTGACTTGCGTGGGCTAGAGTCGACAGGGAAGGCTTAGATTTTTCAGCAAGGCTGAGTTTGAATCTGCCCAGAGGACTGGGGGCCGGGAGAGAGGAGAGCACGCAGGTGGGAGTCACAGATAAGCCGCTTCTGCGTTTTTCTTTGTATCACAGCCTTTCTCAAAAACTGGAGTGCCCCCATCTGAGTGTCTGGCAATTTGGTGCCTCTGGGCTAGGGTTGCCAGAATTAGCAAATAAAAATACAGGATACCCAGTTCAATTTGAAGTTCAGATAGGCAACAAAGTCTTGAAGTACAAGTATGTCCTTTGCAATATTTGGGACATATTTTACCTAAAAATAATTTGTTGTTTACCTGAAACTCAAATTTAACGGGATGTCCTATATTTCATCTGGCACCACTGCAATCTAGGGTCTCCATTTGTTACGAAGAAGCCTCAGACCCCTCAAAGAGGGATTCAGCTTGTTTTGTGTGGATCCAGGTGGAACTCACACCCCCCGGGCATCATCCCCTGGAATGGAGATTTTCCAGCTCAGTTTGATGAGGAACCTTCCAGCAGTCAGGGTCGTCCAGTGGTGGAAGCAGTCAGTTTTCCAGGAGGAAAAGAGGCCGGTCTCACAGTGGAACACTTCTCCTCCTCCTTAAATCCCCCACGAGAAGGGGTTCCCTTGGACTTTCTCAGCTGGGGGCTCATCGTTAGAAGACTGTGCACACTGGGATCTGGTCTCTTTTCTTCCATCTTTAGACAGGACCAGAGGGAGGCAGTGATCTGGGAGAATCTGCCATCACTGTAAAACCAAACTGTCCCTTGGGAGAGAGGGGACTCTCTCAAGTTCTAGACTTGGATCATCAGGGAGGCAAAAGTGTTGACAAGCCCTTTTAGCCACATGCTCCTTAATGTTTTAATGGCTGCTGGAGTTCTACCCATTGCCTCCACATTCCATGCTGGCTGGAGGCAGAAGGAAGGACAAAAGGGATATCCATCCCAGCTAAGTCAGCTCCTCTCCTGAAACCTTCCTGGAAATCTGATGTAGCATTTTGATTTCTATCTTCTTGGCTAATACTTACCTATTTGGTCACCCTTGGCTGCAAGAGAGGCTGGACAATGTAGTCTTTTAACAGAGTGCATAGCCTGCATGAAATAATGGTACGGAAGAAGAAAGAGAGAAAGAATATTGCGTGGCCACCAGCAGCCTCTGCTACAAGTAATAGATCTTGATCCATTTTGATCTCCACTCAACTGACTTATGAGTTGTCGGCTGGCTCTGATCTTGGATGGGCAAGATGGGGTTTTACATCAGCTCCCAACCACCCCGGAGTTCAGCCAGGTGCTGGATGCTCCCTCTGGCCAGAGAAGGGATTTCTACATTCCACGGCTAGTTGCACATGGCCAGCAGTTTTATAACCCTTTCTCCAAAAATTATCTTGCCCATATGAACAACCAGTGAAATTGGAGCTGCGCTGGTTAAGGCCACACCCTGGAGCTCACCTGGATGCCCTCCTGTGCTCAGCCCTGGCAAACCCGGGCTGCAGGAGCAGAGTTAGAAAACCACTGGACCAGACAACCTCGCAGGCCTCTTCCTATATAAGCCCTAATGACTCTAAGGCTTGGTGACCACAAGGTCTCCTTTCTCCAGAGTGACCTCAGATAGAGGCCTCCCACCTTTCTGGAAGATTCTATCATGGGATGCCCTGCTTAGAGTTGGAGGATCCTTCAGGACTCAGGGGAGAGTTCATTATTAATGGCAGCCATTGTCTTCCCAGAGCCCAGAGAGCAAGCTGCCTCCCCAGGAGAACCCTCCCTCCTCGCCTATGTACCCCCGGGGCCCAGCGCACACTGGCACATAGTAGGTGCTTCCTACTCACTGGGTGAGCGAAGTCCTGTGAGGGGTGGATGGTCGGGGCCCACAGAATGAGAAGTGCACTTGTCTTGAATGACAAATACCTATGAAAGAATGAAAAACTGCATTGGAAAAGACATTTGTGTCCTCTTTACTTATTTATGCGTTTATTCATTTATCATTTATATTCTGTCTATGCCTTGAAAGGGATTTGACGAGTCTTACAATATTAAAACACACATAAAAGAAGCCAAAAAAAAAACCTACACAAAGGAAAGATCATTTAAAAGCAGCAGAAAAAATATATATGTTCCAGGCACATGGACTGAAGCCGTTTCTGCCTCTGAGCTGTTGCTTTAGCTCCCAGGTGCCTGGGAGGTAAAGCGGGAGGGGACACGCATTTAGTCCCCCCGCTGCTTCGCCCACGGTGGGCGTGGAGGGGACTCGCACGCGTGATCCCCTCCTCTCCCTCGCTCTGGCTGTCACTGTGCGCACCCGCAGCCCGTTCTTCATGGATCACGAGGGAGGAGCGCGACATCGCCCACTGTGCGGCAGACGTGAAACGCCTAGTCCGACGGTTCTCATCTGTTGTCACAGTCACCTACTGGAGCACGCGCCCCAAAGATGGTGTGACCGGTAAGAGTTTACATGTCAAGGTCTGTGCTGGTTTTGCTTTGTTAAAACTATTGAGAACGGCTTTGAGAGCATCACTGTAGCTGGTTACCTGAGACAGGTGAGGGTTTTTAGTGAGAGCAGATGGGCAGCGTCTGTCTGAGGGGGTCTTCAGTGTGGTAAGGAGCCATGGGACAGCTCTTTTGATGTGTGTGGGTGGCCCCTCAGGATTGGTGGGAAAGGGCCTTTTGGGGCCTGGCAAAGGCCTCTGTGTCCCTGGGAGTGGGTCACTGGGGAGCCGTCAGAATGACCCGAGCCGAAACGCACAGTTCCGTGTGACAACGAGGCGAGAGTGGATGCCTCCGTGCATCTGGGGTGGACAGGGGACAGGAGGGAGGGTTGGTGGTTGGTGAGGAGGAGCAGCCCCTGAGTGATGCTCTTTCAAGTCTGCGGGAATGACTCTGCCCACCAGCGGCACACCAGCCCCACACCTCAAGGGAGAATATGGGGGCCATGAGGAGTCAGCGCAGGTGGGACGAAGGGGCCTACAATGAGGAGCAGCTGAGGAGATTTCTGGCTGTGGGGAGGCCAGGACTTCTTGCCAATCAGCAGTCCCGGCCACCACAAGGCCATGCAAGGGTGTAGGGAAAATCACCCACCTTTGGTCAAAGTCCTTCACTCTTAGGAGTCATCATTCTGTCCAACCTTCACTCTCACCCCTCCTCCTAAAACCACACTGACAACTGGTTCTGCCTTTGCTTGCACACTCCTATTGACAGGGAGCTCACCATCTACTGAGGCAGCTCATTCCTTGTTTGACTTTTCTGGCAAGACAGTGTAAAAAGTGTTAAGACAGAGGCTGGCACGGGAGCGGGAGGAGCCCAGAGGAGGGCTCACTTGGCTTTATCTTCCTCGGCGGGACTGTGGGCTTCTTGAGTGCAGGACTCTATCTCATCAGTGTTTATATCTCCAGCCACTAGCATGGTGCTTGGCACAGAGTAGGTGCCCATCACACAGGTGTGGATGGAAGTAAGGAGAGGGGACAGCAGAGGAAAGAAGCAGGGAAGAGGGAACATCAGTACTTCCTTATATTGACCTAAAACTTGCTTTCCTGTTGCGTAGGCCCATCGGCCTTTAGGCCATAAAAAAACAGATCCAACTTCTTCCCTGCCTGACAAGCTTTCCAGAATTTGAAGGTAAGAGTCACATCCTGGCCCCCAGATTTGTTCCAGGGGAAAGAATCCTCAGGCCTTTCACTGCTCCTACTGTGCTGGACTCCATCCTGCCCGCCCTGGTCAAAGGGCAGGGCAGGAGCCGCCTCCTGGTGCCGGGCACTCGGCTGTTCCTTCAACGGTGTCTGGAGGCTCCTGACACCTGTGGGCGAGCTGGATACCTGTGTTTGGAAGGAGAGCACTGGAGGACCTAAGGCTAAAGAGCTCCCCAAGGCCCCGATACTGCTGCTTTGTGGCAGATCAGGGACCTCTGCCCCACCTCCGCCCCCCAGGTCAAGGCCAGGGTTAAGCCATGGAACTCCCATCCGAGCGTCCAACCCGGGGTTCTCAGTCCTGGCTCCACAGCAGCACCAACTGTGTAGCCTGTTCAAATGCACGTGCCTGGGCTCCACCCTGAAGGTTCTGATTATAGGGATGGTAGGTCTGGGGTGGGACCCAGGCACCCGTATTTTTCAAAAGTTCCCTAAATGTTCTGATGCAGTCAGACCAGCCAGTGCTGGGAATCCCTTGGTGAGAACTCTGGCATGTTCGTCCAGTCTTTGCTTGAAAACCTCCAGTGACAGGTCACCTGCTCCCCCTCCAGTTGCCTGACCCACCCTGATGGCCTCCTTCCACAGTGCTTACACACCAGCTCATCTCTGTCTGCCCCAGATCCATTCCCCACCTCCTCAGGGGAAGTTGACCTGTGGGCTGCCTCCCCTGTAGAGAGGGACTTGGCTTTTGGGCTTTGGGTCCAATGGAAGGCCCTGTGGGACACTGGGGTATCGGCTCAGTGCATTGATCCCTCCTCCCCTCCCTGCCGGCTTGGCCTCAGCATGGCTGTGCCCCTCTTCCTTTGGCCATTGCTCTTGGATGGTGCCCTCCTCCACGGCTGCAGTTCTTGCCAAGTCTGGAAGCCCCCCTCTCCTGCCCCCTCAGGCTGGGCTGGTGATACTTTCCACAGCTCCTGGTCCCAGGTCCTTCATCAGCTTTTGTTGGTCTGTTTGCTCCACCCACACCTCTGCACAGAGTCCCTCTACTTTTTCTTTTTTTGCTGAGGAAGATTCACTCTGAGCTAACATCTGTTGCCAATCTTCCTCTTTTATTGCTTGAGGAAGATTGTCACTGAGCTAACATCCGTGCCAATTTTCCTTTATTTTGTATGTGGGACACCACCACAGCATGGCTGATGAGTGGTGTAGGTCCACACCTGGGATCCGAACCCACAAGCCCGGGCTGCCAAAGCAGAGCACACTGAACTTTAACCACTAGGCCGCAGGGCTGGCCCAATTAACGCATTTTTAATTAGGCCCTTTGAGTGTGTCACAAGCAGATAACTAGAGTCTGCCACCATCCTCAGTGGTCCTCCCAGGCAAGTCTAGGGCCTTGTCCACGGGGCAGCCCCTCACGTGTTGGAGGACAGCCTACATGCACCTCGAGAATGCTTCCTCCGACGGGAAGCCCATCTGGCCTTCCATCATTGCCCTGGCTCTGTACTGCTGGGCGACCTCAGGAGAGGCCCACGTGAGGTGCCCAGTGTTGACTTGGAACCCACTGCTGGGAGATGGATGTAGTAACAGCAGTTTAAAAACCTAGTACTCACCAAACACTCTATAATTTTTATATTTTCAGTAAGCTTCTGAAAGAAGTAAAAATCCGTATTGTCTCTTAGCCTTGTGCTTGGTTATAAATAGCAAAAACCGGAAAAACTGGTTTAGACAAATTAGTCTTTTTTCTTTACATAGTGAGGATCCTGAAGGTCGTTGGCCCAGAGGTGGGATAACAGTTACAACATGGAGCACCAGAGAGCACTAACTCTGAGCCTGGCCCAGTGTCTGACATTTAATCCTCAGATCCCCTGGCCAGGGAGGCATGCTCTCAATCCCGCTCTGCAGACGAGGAAACAGAGGCCCAGAGAGTTTAAGACACTTGTCCAACACCCACAGCTACTAGGTGGCAGAGCTGGGATTCGCACCTGAGGCGAATCCACACTCATAACCCAGTTCTAGAATATACTTTGCGGGTGCAGCAGCTCCACCCCTCAGGCTGGGCTGAGGACTCCATGCAGGGACCCCGGCTCCTTCTGTTTTTCTGCTCTGCAATCCTCAGGAAGGTGGCTTCCATTCTCAAAGTGGCCTCTTGGTCACAAGAGGGCCAGAGCAGCTTCAGTCATTGTGTCTGGGGTCCAGGCAGGAGGCAAAAAGAAAGGGGAGGGGCAAAGGTCATCTGTCCATCAGCCCCCTTTAAAGAGGTTACTGGAAACCCCGCTTATAAGTTCTAATTAAAGTTCATTGGCCAGACTGTGCATTGACTACTCGTGGCTATCAGGGGGATGGGCACAGTGCAGCCCAGGACAGTCTGTCACCCATGTCTTAGTTTGAGTCTCCCCAAAAACAAAGCTTCAGACCCAGCTTGGCTGCAGGTCGTTTATATGTGAAGGGGAGTGAAGATGAGACGGAGAAGGAGAAAAGCAGTAAAGGGTGCATTTCTGCCCCATGGGCTACAAGGGCTCAGTCCCTCTGGGATCCCCCGAGGAGGATGCATCCTAGAATTGTCCCCCTAAAGGCTGGGGGGTCCGAGCATTTATGTACTGACTCCACCCCACTGGTTGACGGTTGCCCTGCACTTCCAGGTGCCCCCGTGATCAGGTGAAGCGAGTGGGGAGGCCCAGATCTTCCCCCAGGAGGAACCGAATCCTTATGGCCTTCTCAGGCCGTGGGTGACTGTTCCCCACTATCGCTGTGCGTGGGAGCATCCAGGGGAGCCCCAGTGAATCTCCTGAATTCCAGGCATGTTTATGCCTCCCCATCAAAGTGCCAACCCCAGCTTCTCGTGGTTGTCAGAGTTGACCGTCCCCAGTATATAGTAACTCCTTTCCTTGCCTGCTGGCCAGCAGAGTGAAGACCAAAGTCGCCAGGCAGCTGGCTTGGTTTTAGATTCACTGGGAACCTTCCCATGTCCCTTCCGGGAGCATCCCCCTCTGGGAACCAGGCCATCAAGAGCAGGGCACACTTGGGTTGCAGGGACAGGAAGCCAGTTTCTGCAAGGAGGTCACTGGGAGTGATGGTGGATGGGACCGACCTCCTTCCACCTTTTGTTCCAGCTTCTGGGCACAGAGTCCCGGATATTGACCCCTGGTTCAACGCACACTCGCATCCTGCGGGACAGAGCCCGCCATGCAGGCATTGAGCTGGCGTCTGAGCTGAGCCACCGCCTCTGGGTGGTGTGGTGTGTGGTGGACCTGGGACCCTTGGTCGTGCTCCATTATTGTACCTCCTTTGCCTGTGAGTGATCCGGCTGGTTCTGTGTGGAGCACACACAAGCTGTCCTCACAGAGCCATCCCCAAACTGCAGAATAAAGGGCAAAATTAGTGTTGTTGTTTTAAGCCAAAGCTAGTGCACATTTCCTGTGAAGGGCCAGGTAGTAAATACTTTACATTTTGCAGGCCACACGGTTTCTGTCATAGCAGTTCAACTCTGCCTTGTAGAGTGAAAGCAGCCATGAGGAACGGGCGTGACTGTGTGCCAAGAAAACAATGCTGGCAAAAATAGGTGTTGGGCTGGATTTGGCCCAAGGGCTGTAATTTGCTAACCCCTTTGCTCAGCCAGTACAGTTTGGGGTGGTTTATTATGCCATAGTAGAGCGCTAGACGTCGGTGCTTCTCCTTGCCCCGCCCCTCATCCCAGGTCACTTGTGAGGTCAGCAATGTGTGCTTGTTGCTGTCTGATGGTGAGTGACAGATGGATGCCAGAATCCCAGCTCTGCTCCTGGGGACACTTAGGGTCCCATCTGTCTTAGTTTGGGATCCCCAGAGCAGATCCTAAGACAGACTTGGGTGCTGGTAGTCTTGGGGGTGATCCTAGGAGAGAAGAGAGGGCAGAGGAAGAGCGAGACATGGATGGGAAAAGGGCCAGTGCAGATACTGGGCTGATGCTACTGTGTGACTGGGATTCTGGAAGACACTGTGGCCTCATCTCACTACCATCAAGGCAGGGGCTGTGGGATGTGTAGCGGACCCCGCCCCCATTGGGTGAGGGTAGGGCTGGCTCCAGGGATGCGAACTCCCCGCGCTTCTGGACACACCCTGAGTCGGACAAGCTGAGAGACGTGGTGGGCACTGGGGGTGGGTGCTGCGGGGAAGCATCCACCATAGCCATAGCTGGGACCATCGGTGGGCTGAGGGTGGGTGAGGGCACAGAATGTGCCCCTGTCAGCAGTGGTTCTCAAACTTGAGCTGCATCAGACTCACCCTGAGGGCTTGTTAAAGGAGATTTCTGGGCCCCACCTCCAGGTTTCAGATCCAGTGGGTCTGGGGTGAGGCCCGAGAATCTGCATCTCTAGGGAGCTCCCAGGTGATGCTGAGGATGCTGGTCCAGGGTCAGTATTTTGAGAAAAATTATGTACGAGTGTGGATCCTGGGCAGACAACTGTCAGTCTCTTTTGTGCTTAGTGAGTGGGCTGTCCTTTCTTTGAGCCCACTAAGGGTGTGAGTGTGTGTGTGTGAGAGAGAGAGACACACACACACACACACACATGCACCGGGACTGATACCGGATATGGCCTGGTGGAATGAACTCTGATTTGAGAATCAGAAGTCCTGGCTCTGTTACCAACTAGCAGTGTGACTGATAAATGGTCAGGTCCCCGGGCCTCAGTTTCCCCACCTGTAAAATAAGACTGGACTGCATGATTGTCCCAGGCTTTTCCAGCTCTAATCTGATGATTCTTTGCAAAAGGAAAGGGCTCAAAACCTGGCTCAACAATTCACTGAAAGTCAAATGTGTGCCCCGTTCCAACCTCTGCATCAGAATCAGCTCCTGGAATTTTTTAAAAGAGCTTAGGGAGTAAAAAGAGGAAAGAGATGTGAGAACTTGCCCAAGGAGGGAACATTCCCCCCAGGCGTTCCTGTTGGTGAGAGCTGCACATGCCCACGGAGAGCTGCCACATCCTGAAGTAGCGAGGGGTCCTGGCAGCCCTGTGCTCAGTGCAGGATGGATGGGCTCAGCCCCATGCTCTCTGCTCCATCCCCAGGTTATGAAGGCAGATGGGCTTGATTAGGCTGGGCCCAGGCCCCGGTTCATCTTCATCCGCACATCTTTCAGAAAGTCCCCTGCGTTTTAAAAAGAGCGGCCTTGGTATCATGCAGCATTTTTCTGGTTAGAAAGAACAGGCAAGGCTGTAGAATCGATCCAGGAGTCTGGAGTCTGCTCCTTTCAGAAACTTCCAGGGCAGGGCCTCCAAGGGTAGGACAACCAGACTGTAAAGACGAAGGATGACCCTGGTCTGTGGCACTGAGCTGGGGGAGTTTCCAGCGTCTGGAGTTCTTGCTGGTTCAATGGCACGCTGGCTGCAAGCTCCCCACGTGGCATTTGGCACTAGGGAGACATCTGCAAAGTGGAGGGAGCAGGTGCCGGACTCATGGTGACTAGGGAGGGATCCTGGATATTCCCAGACTGGCAGCTGGTGGGATGGTGTCAGACACAGACGTCAGTGGCCATGACACCGTCCCTCTGTGAGAGGAGAAAGGTCATTGTCCGTGACGTAGCAGAAGATGCGTCCAATGAACGGTGGTCTCCACTCTGTAGACCTGCCTTAGCCTTTTGCCCAGGTGTGCTACCTGCTCCTGTGCCCATGGCTCTGTCCCTGCTCGCTTGGCCAACTCCAGCTGTTCTCTGGGAACTGTGAGCCTGTATTGACTCTTGGAAAACCTTAGCCCGTTTCTCCTGGCCGCAGTTCTCCACGGCAGGTTATGTGGTTAGTCCACTGTATAGTTGAGACACAGAGAGTGTGGCAGGGGTCACCCAGCTGGGAAGTGGTTCAGACAGGGCTCAAGCCCAAGCTGCCAGTTCTCACACACAAGCTCTTCAGCCCTCCTTGGCTCCCCATATGTAGCTTGGGAGCCGCCTGCTCCAAGAGGCTCTCTTGCACCTCCGTATGGAGCCGGGCCCATCCTTGATGCTTCCCGTTCAGCTCACTCCATTATAACGACCGAGCTCCTTCTGTTTCTGCCTCTCCCATTAGACTGAGAGCTCCTCCAGGGAAAGAACCATGTCTCTTGCCTCCCTGTGTTCTAAGCACCGAAGAGGGCCCCCGTTTCTGTTTATTGTAGCCGTGGGTGAGTTGCTCAACCCTCAGATCTGACGGGGCGGGGGAGGGAATGGGCTGCTTCCCGAGGGCCAGAGGAAATCATGCTCGCAGCTCTCAGCACGGTGCAGGCACCTCGGGCAGCTTGAGGCCAGCCTGAGAGAGAGAACAAGGTCCATCCAGGCCCCAGAGTTCCAGTCCCGATTGATCCTACAGATGTGACCTCACATGCACCCTCGGTAGGTGTGACCTTGCAGAGCACTAAGTCATGAGACATTCACAGTCCCAGGCCAGCCTGGGTCAGAGCCTGGCGTACATTTGGAGCCTTTGTGCTCTGAAGAGTTCCAGGGACCAAGAAGGGACTCCCCAAATCACTTGGCTATGATGGATTTTGAGCTCTTGAAGGCCCAGACTCACACTGAACTGTTTCACTCAAGCTCCAGCTGTTAATCCACCCAGAATGGAAGACACTGCTGAATGTCACGCATGCTGGAGGCCCCACAAGGCTGCTGCCCTGCCCCTGGGTGTGTGGCTCCAGGGTGTTGGGCACAGCGAGAGAGGCCTGCACACATGACTTTAACTATCAGAGCAACCATGCATGGTGAATACTGATAACCTCAATTAGCAGATGTAGAAAATCAGGCTCAAAGAGGTTAAGTGACTTATTGGGGGTCACACAGTCAAGGAATGCCAGAATTGGGATGCCAACCACTTCACTCGACCTTCAGTCTGGCTGCCCTTCTCCACACAAACCTCACCTGGAATCCCATTTCCACTGATCAATAGAATCTTGGAATGAAGGGTTCCTTTGAGGTCCCCTCTCTGAGAACCATCTGCAGGAAAGGCAGCATAGTGGGTGAGGGTTGGAAACGATGTGTCTAAAGCACCCAGCCCAGTCCCTGGCACTAGGTGGGCATTGCACCAGCGCAGGCCTTGTTCACACAATTGTGTGTGTGCCACCTTAGTTCTGTGGCCTTGGGGAGGTCCCTTCACCTCTCTGGATGCCCGTTTCCTCATCTGTAAAATGCCTGGGGCTCTGCCATCACACTTCCCTTCTAGCTCCAACATTCTGTGGTTCTGCCTGTCCAGCAGTGCTTGATCATCCTGTAACCACAAAAGGCAAGCAGGGCAGGATGGAATTCTGATCGAGTGATTGCAAAAAAGTTAAATCGTCATAAAATCGTAGAAGCTGCTTGCAGAGTGTTCAGGTAAATAACCTTCATTCATTGGTACAAATCGAGCCCATGTACAAAATTGGCAAAGCCCCCAAACAGCTTAACATCTCAAGAACAGAGGTGGATGAACAGTGGCCTGCCCCCCAGATCCAGTCGGCAGCCTGCTTTTGTAAATAAAATTCAATTAGCACACAGCCACGCTCATTCGTCTACCTGCTGTCTGTGGCTGCTTTCCCTCTAAAAGTTGAGTGGTTGGGACAGAGACCCTATGGCCCACAAAGCTTAAAATATTTACTGTCTGGCCCTTTCTAGAAAAAGCTTACTGACTCTTGTTCTGGAAGATGCAGAGTTAACTTAGCCAAATGTGTGTCTTATATGTGAGATTGCGTCATCCTGTTCCGGCTTCTGTTGCATCTTCTGAGACCCCTCTACTCGTACCTTGACTTTCAGACCCACAGCCTACATCCCTGAACACCGAGATCTTGCCACCTCTTTGCTTTTGCTTGTGCTGTTCCCTGGTCTAAATGCCCTTCCTCACAGCCTTTCCTAGCTCTTCTCCCTCATGGTCTCCTCTGTGAACCTTCACTCATATTGCCGAGGCTCTTTCGAGCCCTGGAGCCCGCCATTTGCCCTTCTCCTGCTGTTTCATGTCCTGGATTCATCCTCATGAGATGACTTGTCTCTCTTCCATTGGACTGTGGGCTCCTGAAAGATTAGGATCTTGTCTTTCTGGGACACTGACATTTCCCCACACTCCAAACAGTGGCTGGCATGCAGTAAGTGCTCAATAAACGTGACAGTGTGTGAATAATGATACCCCACCCAATTATGAGCACTAGATACATTCTAACATTTCTATCAATGCTTAAGTAGGATCTTTGCAAAGACCTTGTTAAACTTTTAAGTTGAAAATATGATTACGAGCAAGTTAACACTGACCTGTAATATCATCTCAAAGCAAATAAGGAGAGTCTAGGACAATCTTGTTCCACAATTGCACAGCAGATAGAGAACTGGAACTAGCCTGGTCTTTGGCATCAGAAAGACTGGCTGTGTGTACCATGGAGCCAGAAGCTCAGGGGCCATCACGGAAGTCTGCCTACAGCAGGAAGGAAAGATGAGGACTCACAGTTTATTCCAGGAAAGATTATAATAGGATTTTACCCCGTAATTCCTGCCACCTGAGTTATGAGCTCTTTGAGAATTTTAGAATTGTAGAATAGAAGGGAACTTGGAGGCGTTTTAGTATTCTTAGGTGGTATCATTCACCTCCTCCTTCCCAGACCCGTGAAAGACTAAGCTAGTTTTATCTTGCTTTGTGATTTTTGTTATGCTCATGTGTTACTATTATTTCATATTATTGCATGTCCTTCCTGCTCCTCACCTCTCATCCTTAGTGGAACAAGGTGGGGACAAATGGGCATTCGCTCTCTCTACAGGCAGTTCACCCACTGCCTGAGGCATAGAAGCCTCCATAGGAAACTGAGCAAATATTGTCTCTCTGTAGCACCCATCCACTGGAACTAAAGCTCCTCAGAGCATCATTGAATATATTATAAAGAGTTGGCACTTTTTAAGTTACCACAAAATATTTTTGGAGAATAGAGTGGGTTGAAAGTTACAAGTAGGCAGCAGCACGTGGATGGTCCTTGACCCAGGTTTTGATCTCTAGGAGGCGATAGTACAGGGCAGCAGCTAAGAGCACAAACTCCCAAATCACACTGTCTCAGGCTGAATCTCGACTTCTCCACTTCCAGGCTGTGTGACTTTGGACAAATTTCTTATCCTTTCCATTTCTTCATTTTAAAAATGGAGTAATAGTAATTATGACCACACCATCATTTTGCCAGTGAGTTTTTAAATGGTGGTAGCTTGAAATTGGCCATGGTGGGAGTCTTTACACCATGTCAATTGGCAAATGCTATAAATTTAGTGCAATTTTTTGTCGGATTACTAGCACACCACTGCATAGGGTCCAGTATATATGAAACCTCACATAATACTTGTGCAATGAATGAATGAATGAATGAGTGAATGGATGAAGAAATATGTGACAACAGAGCTATGGAAGAGACACAGCCAGGAGAAGGACCAGTGCTGCCTAGTAGCCCCAGTAATAATGAAGATGGTTGTCATTTATTAAACCTTATGCTTTTCAGGTGGTACTTTATGTAAGCACTATACATGAGTTAGCAAGTCTCTAAAGTAAATATCTTCATAGTTTATGGATGAGCATATCAGGCACAGGGAGATTAAGCAAAATTCCCATTATTGCACACTTTTAAGAGGCAAGATTCAACCCGAGGCAGCCCCAGCCCAGTTGCAGCAGCCTTTGCTCCTGGCTACCACCCTCCCTGACCATCCGGGTTGACATGCCCGTCCCTCCTGCCCAGAGGTGACTGTTACCATGCGTACGTGTGCACGTGTGTGTCTGTGTGTGTATCATCTCCTTGCTTTACTTTATAGTTTTTATAACCTATTTTTATATCCCCAAACAATATATTACTTAATTTTACCATTTTAAAAACTTTACATCAATGTAGTGATACCGCGTATATTCTTCTGTAATTTGCTTCCTTCTCTTAAAATTTTTCATTTGAGATTCATCTGTGTTGATGTGTTCAGCTGTCGTACCATCATTTTCTCTTCTGGATATTCCATTGTATGAATAAATCATAATGTGTTTATCTAGAAAAAAAATTAAAGTAGCCTTGGCTTCCATAACTTCCACACAGAGCTTTCTGGGGGCTCTGGGCAGAGTGACTGTGGGCATGGCCAGTGACTGGTCAAGAATTAGGGGGGCCAACTCTGTGGCCTAGTGGTTAAGTTTGGCATGCTCCACTTTGGCGGCCTGGGTTTGGTTCCTGGGCGTGGTCCTATACTACTCATCAGCGGCCATGCTGTGGTGGCGACCCACATACACAATAGAGGAAGATTGGCACAGATGTTAGCTCAGGGTGAATCTTCTTCAGCAAAAAAAAAAAAAAAAAGAATTAGAGAGTCAGTCCCCTTGCCATTTCTTGCTCTATGGCATCAATTTAATCAGAGGCATGCTGAACATTTTACTTGCCCAAGGAGAAAGGAAGTGGTTATTAAGACAAAGGAGAAAAGCCAACTTGAATCTCTGATGGCCTAGAAAGACCATGGTAGAAGCATGGCCTGTGCTGCCTTATCTCCTTTTTATATGACAAAGTCTTCCCTTAGACTCCATCCTGCCCTGTAGGAACTTAATGTCTGGGACAGACCATCAATTCATGTGATGTGTGATGCCCCAAATGAACTCAGCACCTTCCACTTTGAGCTATGTCTTGGAGGGTATTGACATTTTGTGCAAACAATTAGAAAGAGCTCCGAGAAGGATGCACAACACCAAACTGGAAGATGAAAGCCGTCCTCTGAAGAATTTCTTGGGATCATCACCCTGCCCCATCCTTTCCCATTCTCTCCTATTCCGTTCCATCCAGTCTGTTGCACAAATCGTGATTATCCCTCCAAGAATACCCACGAGGGCTCCCTGGCTCCGCACCCAGGCTTGCTGAGGGCTGTGGCTGAAAAGCTGTCCTCTGAGATCTTCACAGTCGCTCATCTCTGCCAAAAATTTTCTTTGGAACTGGAGTGGCTGCCATGGAGTCCCACTTCCTTATGTCAGCAACGGTTTCAATCGTCACCGTTAAATTGACTGACTGTGGGTGGGGTGGGATGGTAGGGAGAAGCCTGTCAAATGCTGGTTGTCAGTAAATGTGAGGAAAAAGGTACATCAGCAGAAATAGCCAGGGCACATTTAGGGATTTATTTGTTTATTTCCTTTTGCTTGGCTTTGGTTTGAATTTCCAAACTCATCTTTCAATTTCAATCCCAATGTTAGTTGCAACTAAAAGTAAGAAGTGGGGCTTTACCAATATAATTTTTAGATTGAACCATATGACAGTGCTGGCCTTATAAGTTAAAATGTCCCAACGTTGGCATTTTCATATGATTCAAACTAATCATTGGAGGAGGTCATTGAGAGGACATGGTGGCTGGTTGACCCACGAGCTGGACCCAGGCAATTTTGGTCCCTGCCCAGCACCTGTAGCTGTTCTTCACTGAGAGCGTAGTTCAGGGTATTTGGTCCGCAGTACTGCCGGAGATGGAAACTCGCTCAGCTCAGGACCATGTCTTGCCCATCTCTGCCTCCGCAGCAGGAAGCAGGGCCTGGCTCTGGGGAGGAGACCTGCCTGTCTGTCTGTGGGGAGGAGTGTGCAGACAGGTGCCTGGGTGCCCCCAGGGAGCCCCACTTCCTGGCATCCCCTGTCCTTCTGACATTGACTCTGAGTTTGGCCATGTGACTTGCTTTGGCCAATGGTCACATTCGTGAGCATGATGCAAGCAAAGGCTTTACATGTGCTTGTGTGCTGGGGCTTGTCCTCTTGGAAGGCTCCTTCTCAGAATCCAGTGGCCACGCTCTAAGGAAGTCCGGGCTGTCAGCTGATGCATGAGAGGAGCCACATGGAGAGGCCATGGGAGATGAGGCACCACACGGAGAGTCAGGCCACGTGGAGGAGAACAGGTCTCCTCAGCCAAGCTCGTGGCCAAATGCAGTGTCATGAACTGTTCGTTCAACCCAGAAACAGAATCTCCCTTTGTCCCTTAGCTCTGTGCCCTAGGCTTGAAGCCCAGAGCCAGGTCCCCAGGAGGATTCCTGCAGTGCATGTCCATTTGGTTGCTGAGGAAGAATGATGAGAAATAGTCAACGGACACTGTTTTCAGCCACTGACTGTGGGGTGGTTTGCCATGCAGCATAGATCACTAAGACAATGAGGACTGACCTTTGCCCCCTGTCTCCTCTGAGCTTAGGACACACGTCAGAGAATTAAATAAGAGAGGCTGATGGAAGAATTCCTCTCTTGGCTTTTTACTTCACATCCTCAGGTTTTACGGAAACGTGAAGGCTTCGGCACTCACTCACCGGGGTTTAAGTCAGCAGTGTCCTCCCTCGGGCCTCACTTTCTTCATCTCAGACATGAAGGGCTTGGACCAGTGCTTCTTTGAGTTCCCCAGGTCCTTTGCAAATCCAGCCTTCAGTGTTCTCCATCCCAGTGAACACCTATCTGGACTGGTCTTTGTACTACGACTTCAGAGAGCTGAGAACAGAAATAAAAAGTGCCACCGCTGGCCTTGTGAGTTTGGAAGCCCCGTAGGGAATGGAACACGCCTCACGCACACACTGACTTACAGAGACTCACGCGGTGGGGTGGAACCTCACGCCGTCTTGTGAGGTTCTGCTGCCTTTTCCTTCCGACTGGACCAGCAGGCAGATGCGTGAGTCTCCACCCATCACCTCCATATGGCCAGTTATAAGCTAAAGCCTGTGATAGAAAGAGAAGGAGGGTAGACCCCAGGCACAGAGGGCAGCAGAGCAGGGGCTTTGGGGCTGAGATTGAAGTGTGAGGCGAGGTAACCCTTGAGCAGCCAGGAGGTTTGCCCCAACAGAGGACCCTGGGGGGAGAGCACGTCTGGTGGGTCAGGGAGGGAACGATGGCACTGTGGTTGTAGAATAGTTAATGGAGCAGGGAGAAGGGGGCCAGAGTGGTGGGCAGGACCACATCCTGGATGGCCTTATAGACCATGGGGACGAGTCAGGATTCTTTTTCTTGACAGTGATGAGAAAGCAATGAGGAGTGTCATAGTTCGTTTTATGCTTTTGAAGGTCACTAGTTGCTGCTGTGTAGACACAGACTTTTGGAAGGCAGGAGTGGGCACCAGGAGTGAGGGGCCACAGGATGGCATGACAACCACAGATGAGAGGCCTCATCTGGGCCTCAGGGGCCACCAGAATCGGGTCAAGCTCCCACTCCACATCTGTCCACCCAGGGCCAGCAAATGGAGGCTCAGTAAGACTTGCACACAGGGTGTCCGTGGTGTGGGAGGGGCTGAGGAAGGGCGGTCTGGAAGGGGGTATCAGAGGGGCACCCCTGGGGGTGGACAGGTAGGAGTTTATGGAAGATGCAAGAGTCTGACCCCATCCTGTCTCTGGGCTGGCATCATGGAAGGGGAGCCGGCAGGAGGTCCGTGGAAATACCGTCCATGATAACAGTTTGCTTTTGGCTTCTGAGCTCTGTATCCCATGGCCTCCATCCATCACCAGAGGCAGACAGTCTTAATGCAGCTGAAAATTCTTGGGAAACAGCTTTGAGGGGCCTGGGTCCAGTGGGCTTCCTAGCCTAGAAGAGGGAGCAGGGGCTGAAGATGGAGCTGGGGTGGGGATGGTCGGTTTCCAGGGGAATTGTGTGTGTGGGGGGGTGATCCTGGGTATAGAATACCACAAATCCCAGTGCTCTACCATTGAGCTGGGGGACCCAGGCTGGGGGTTCCTGAGAGCCAGGGAGCAGAGGTGAGGTCTATTGGAGACAGAGACACAAACAGAGAGAGAAAGAGAGACAGACAGACACACACACACATACTGAGACAGAGACAGAGAGAGACAAAGGGCTGACCATGGAGAAGCCAGACCTGTTATTAGTTCAAAGAGTAAGCCCAAGGTCAGGCTCAGGGTACATAGACAGTAAGCTGGAAGCTGAGTAAATGTTGCAATGAGCTGGTGGCGAGTGTGGGCACCAGGGGAGGGGTCCCCGACTCGTTCTGTGCTGTAAGAGCCCCTCATGTGTCAGCATGGTCTGGGGTGGTCTGACTCAGACTGTATCTGCTGTAGTGAGCCTGGAGGGGAGGGATCAGCGAGTTGTCCCTGAGAAGCCTGGGAAGGCTTCCTGGAGGAAGCCAGACTTATTTCATTGTCCTCACTATTTCACTGAGTTGAGTCAGCTCTGCTTTCCCCTCTGGACTCATTTGCCCCCCGTTTTTGTTCTTCATCACCTGTGCTTATAAGTTAAGAAGCTAGAAGTGCAAAATGGTGTCACCACGGGAGGTGCCAGCCCTCACTTAGCTCTCACTGTGACAATCAATTTACATATGATCTAACACCTCCACTACCCCATGATATTTGTACTGTTAAACTCATTTTATAGAAGAGAAAACTGAGGCTCAGACAGAGTAAGAACTTGCCCAGGGCTACATGGCCAGTAAATGTTGTGATAGCAATTCAAAAGCAAGTCAGCCTGACCCCCAAGCTTGTACCTGTACCTCCTCCCCATACTGGGCTGACAGGGGGTGGAGACGCGATATATATATATGTATGTATAACTATATAGATCACCTTCTTGGGAGCAGAATCTTGCCTTTCCCTCCAGGGATTAGCAAACTCTCAATTATAGCTACAGGTAGTGATGTTGTTTCTTAACCCTTGTCAAGAAGATCAATTAGCCAATCTCCATAGTTCCAGCTCTCTGCAAACTTCAATCATTTGGCAATTATCAGGTCTTTCAGCCCAGTAATTATTTTCCTTACTGATCTCTTTAATTTCTCCTGTTCCCCTGGTGACCTTGTATGAGGTGGGGACGAGGCGACCACAGTAATATTAAATTCTGCATCTCAGGGGCTCTGGGGAGGTGGATTGGGACAGGAATGGAACCACAGTCGAGTGCACTCCGCCAAGATAGAAGGGCAGTTCAAGGTGTGCCAAGAGGGCCCTGGGGGATGGGCAGGGGACCCAGATCTGAGTCCCTGCTCTGCCTCTTAGTCTCAGTGGACCTTTCCTCGTTTGTAAAGTGGTGATGACAATCACACGCTGGCCTCTCCTCAGGGAGTTGGGCAGATCTTACGAGGTGACAGCTGGGAATAGCTGTGGAAGCAGTAGCGCTTCTTAAACTTTGGTGTGCACACGGATCAACAAGGATCTTGTTAAAATGAGGATTCTGATCCAGTGGGTCTAGGTCAGGGCCTGAGACTCTGCATTTCCGACAAGCTCCCTGGTGATGCTACTGCTGCCGCCCTGTGGACCACACTTTGAGTAGTGAGGGTGTTTAGACTGCCCAGGTGGGCGGGGGTGAAGATGGTTATGTGGTGAGACAACGAGGCCCAAAGCACAGAAATAGTTTACCAAGAGAAAGCGAAAGCACAAAGGGGGCCCAATGTAGTAGAGAAGAGAGAGCAGTGGTGGGGGGGGGTCCTAACCTCAATGCCGTGAACATACAGGCCCACAGGTTGGTGCTGCTGCTTGCACTTTTTAGGCTTCCAAGTTCCAGGGGTTGTATCAGGTGATACACAGCACACCAGGGAGGGAGACACTTGGAGTCCTGTTTTGCCATTGACCAAACTGGCACCAAAGAGATTTGGTGCCTTGCCCAGAGTCACACAGGAATAAGGTACAGAGTTGGGACAGGAGCCCAGGTTGTCTGGCCCTAAGCTCATGGCATTTCTCAGTTGAGGGGGATGGAGAGGAAAAAGGGAGTAAAGTACGTGGAGAAGGCACTGGTGCTCCTCGGGAAACTGGGGGATGGGAGCCGCGGTTTCTTGAGATGCTGCACCCACTCTTCTTGCTCTTCTCCTCGCCACCAGTCCTGGGGACTCCACCCAATTTTCCTACCTCCTCGTTGGCCCATCTCTCTGTGTGCCCCACTGCCCCCACAGGCCTGGCTGCAGGCTAGCAAGAGCTCCCGAGCAAGGCCACAGGCCCGCCTCAATGGTTCTGTCTTACTGCTTCCTTCTGGAAACAGACCAGCAGCCAAAGCCATAAAACAAGTGTGGGACCTGGTGGATGCTGCTAATTACCCACCACCATGAGTCTCATAGCCTTTGAGGCCATGTGACAAGGTTCCAGCCAATGGACATGAATGGAAGTGTCATGTGCAACCTCCAGGCCTCATGTTTTAAAAAGGAAATTGCTTGCCTCCCGCAATGTGGGAGATGAACTGGCTCTGACCACGCAGGGGAGGGCAAATCCCTGAAGGAAGGGAGAGCACAGGAGGGGTTCCCGGGCCCTGGAACTCCTTGTGGATCCAAGCCAGCGCCTGCCCTGGACCCACCCACCTCCGGACTGAGACACAAACCAGTCTTATCTGACTTCTGTATCTCTGGGTCTTTGTTATAGCAGCTGAGCCTGCCTCTTAACCCACACATGTTCAAGAGTTCAGAGTCTTAACTCAGAATCTTCTTTTAGTCACTTCGGTCCTTCCTTCCCCAGGGAGTCTCTTTTTAACTTTCCCGGCCAAGTCAGTTCTCTCTATAATGTGCTCTCTTATTTCCATGTACCTCACTGTCAAAGCACTTATGGGTATGATTTTGCATTTATTACTGTCATTCTATCAACAGCATCTAGTTTCCTCACTGGGCCTTGGAGACAGGGAGTTCATCTTTCTTATTTTTGTTTATCATGATTTCTTATTGCCTAATACAATGCTGGCATGACTGTTTCTTTAAATGAATGAATGAATAATGAAGGATTGAGTGAAGGGTGAGAGGAGGGAGGGAGGGAGGGAGGAAGGAAGGAAGCTGCAGTTCGGGCGTTGTCCCCTCCCCGGCTCCTCTGGAGGCTTCCTACAATCCCTCTGCATAGCCCCATTGGTGCACTTCTTCTTGTTTCTTTTTATACCAAAAACTGCAAACTTAGAGAATGTTGGGAGTATAGGGCACGTTTCTGGAACCATCTGAGGGTCTGTTCCTGACCTGATGCTGTCACTTGTGTGTATGTCCTAAAACAAGGGCCTTCTCCTACATAACCACACTGCTTCCATCAAAATCAGCATACTGGCACAGATGCATTACTTCCACCACCCTCAGATCACCCACGTTTCCCCAGTTGTCCCAATAATGTCCTGGATAGCAAAAGGACCACCTGTTGCTTTAGTTGCCAGGTTCCTTCAGAATTCTTCTCCCCCTGACTTTGATGGCCTTGACACTTTTGAAAGCTTCAGGCCAGTTCTTTGGTAAATATCCCTCACTTCGGGCTGATGTTTCCTCGAGGTTAGACCCAGGCCGTGCACCTTTGGCAGGAATATTGCAGAAGTGACGCTGTGTCTGTGGCTTCAACTTGTCCCAGCACTTGGAATACTTGAGTAAGAAGGGATATCCCCAGCTTCTCTGCTGTAAATGGCTTCCCCTTTGCAAGTGATCAGTATTTTGTGGGGAGGTTACATTCAAAATATGTAACTATCCTCTTCCTCAAGAAACTTTCAATGTACTTGTTTATTCATTTATATCAGCATGGATTTGTGGTTTTTCTATTTTATTCTATGGGTTATATCCTGTTACTCTCATTTATATGCTCTGCTTTCTCTGATTGGTCAGTGGGGGTCCCTTTTACTGGCTTTTATATCCATTGGGCATGTTCCCATCATTCTTTTAACACTACCTTGATTTTTGGCATAAGATGTTCCAGGCTTGTCTTATACATTCCCTGCCGTAGCCCTGGACATAGCCATTTCTCCAGAAGCCCTGATTCCTTTGAGAAGAGAATGGTATCTAGAAGCCAAGATCCAGGTGAGAGGTGTGCTCGATATTAGTGGAGTGTGGCTGTGACCAGGCGCTCTCATCGGACATTTACATCTACGTGTATTTCTCTATCTAGCTGTATATGTTGAAAACCAGGAGTTTATACCAATATGTCCAATTCCAATCCAACACCAGAGAGTTGATTCTAGCTTTCACTCTTTCTGTATTTGTAAGTCCTTCTCCAACAGTAAGAAACCAGGCTTCCATCCTCCTTTATTAATATCTATGTATTTGTTCAATCCTCCTGTCTGTAAAATCTCCCCTGTCCACTGCCACCACCTCTCCCATGTAGATGCCCTCCTAGTCCTGCTCAGGCTCTGACTTCTGCCCTCAACCTCTCCATGCGGCTGCCCTCATCACCCAGTTTGGTCTCCCACACCCCATGCTGGCCGTCCCCATGCCTGGTGCCCTCCTCACCCCTTTTGGGCTCTGACACCTCTCACAGGGCTCTTCTCCCAAACACGTAGGTCCTCCTGTGCACACTGCTTGAGATGATCTCTTTATCTACTGTCTTCCCCACTGGGCTCAGCAACTCTTCAAGACTTGGAATCTGTCTAATTCTTCCTTCTATACTATTACCTGTTTCTGTTCCAGGTACACAGAAGGCACTCAATAAATGCTGTGTGCATGAAGGAAGGATAACATGGGTAAAGGCACAGAGGCGCGAAGGAGGACAGAAGTGAGTTGGTGGGTACTCATGGAGGGAGCCAGGAACAGGCAGTGGGGGAAGCAGGAGAGGAGGCCACGGCAGATCACAGTGGGCTCAGAACCCCGTGGAAAGGAGCCATTTCTGGTCCTCAGGACAGCAAAGAGTTAAGAACCATCTTCCAGCCTGAGAGGGATAGGTCAGACCTGTGTTCTGGAAGCAGCTCTCTGGCTGCCCCCCAGAGGATGCGTTAGATGGGAAAGCGGGGATTCCACCGAGGGCCCCAGTGCGGCCCAGGAGCAGTGCCACCGCCACCTTCTGCCATGACTTTTAGTCCTACAGTTACTTCTGCAAATGGAAATGCAGCTGCTCTCAGATGTGGTGTTTTGATGGTCTCATGTATAAATGCATTAAGAAGAGAGCTTCTTTTCATACTTCATCTACTTTCTTGTCAGTCTCAGCTTCATTTTCAATTCTCTACTTCGGTGTCCTCATTTCCTTCTTGATGGATTGCTTGATTCCACCCTTGTCAGCTCGCTGCTGAAGGAAAGCACTTCGGGGTGGGTTTTTCTTTCTTTTTCAAATCCTAGGAGTAGCTGGGGAATGTGGTAGGTTGCAGTGAAAGCAGGATCCAGAGTCTGGAATCTGTTTTCAGACCCTACCGAGCATCCTCCCTGGCCCAGGTTGGGGCTGATTGTGAAAAGAAGGCACAGTGACTTCTTTGAAAAGAAAGAAAAGGAAACTCAGGACAGAGCGAAGCCTGGCCAAGCACACACTGTGGGCCAACAGGGTGCTGGCCTGTGGACACGGTCTCCGCTCCGATAACCCCTGTGCTTTCTTCTGTAGAAAAACGTCATTATTACTTGGCCATTCTCCATTTCCGCCTTGACGTCTAGCTTGCTTGAGCTACCATTCATTCGTGTATCGCCACACTCTTCCTTTTACAGACCAGGAGATGGCCTAATGATGCCAGCAAGGACCGAGGTTCTTGCCTTCTCTCTGCTCTGTCTCCTCAGTGTGTCTTGAAGTCTCCTCCATGGTCACAGGATGGCTGACCTCCTCACATAAAAGAAAAATCAAGATCAGAGACACAGGGCTGGGCTTTATTCTTGTGCGTCTGTATCTTCTTTTCAGAGAGAGGAATGTTCCTCAGAAGGCTCCTGTCGGGCTTCCTCTTCACTCATTGGCTGGAACCAGATCACATGACCATTCTTCGCTGCAGGGGTCTGGGAACATGAGCGTCGGCCTCTCCAGCCTTTCTCACTGGGGGGCTGGTTTTGCTGCCAAGAAGAAGGGAGAGGAAGATAGCTATTGGGTGCAAGTAGGCACGTGTGCCCCAGCCCTTGCGTCCAACCCCCCTTCCTCCCATCTCAGGAACAGGCTCTCCAAGGAAGCAGCTTGACGGTGTGTTGGCAGGGGCTGGAGCCCCAGGTGGGAAGCCCAGGCAAAAAACATGCCTCTCTGGCCTTGGCTCATTTCCTTCTCACTGGAATATAAGGGCCACATCGTTGCCTCCTCAGTGCTGAGGGCATTCTCTGGTATGCAGTAGGTGCTCAGTAAGTGTTTATGAAGTGAAGGAGACCGAGGCTGAAAATGACCGCTATCTAGGGAAAACCATTTTTAGCATCAAACGAGGCCAGAAAAATGCCCTTTGAAACTGACTGTCCTGGGGAGAAGTTGGCCATGAGGTCCAGTTCAGATAATCAAGGGAACAGTAGGAGATTAGGGCCTTATCAAATCTTCCTGGAACCCATGGAAGTAGGGGACTGGTGGGCAGAGTGGAGGGGCTTCCCACTTTAGAGCGTGAGGTAATGTATCCATCCTGGGGACCTGTGTCTGATTTATGTGATGTAGTGGAAGACATACAGGGTTGAGTTCACATCTGGCTCACTGTCTACCTGTGCAACCGTGGACAACATACTTACCCTCTCTGAACTTATTGCTTATGACAGAAACATGGGCTAATACTAGCCTGCCTTTCAGGGCTATTTCAGAATTTATAGACCAGAGCTGTAGAAAGTTCCCAGTACAAGGTAGGCATTCAATAAATGATAGTGACAATAATAATGATAATAATAATAGCTATTATTATCCCTTGTTCTTAGAAAGCCACCTTGCTTTTAATGGGTTGTTCAGTGAATTATTCTGGTTGGTTTAATTTCCTTTTAATACTCAAAAGCACAAGAGTGTCCTGACTACAGAGAGAGGCTCACTCAATGAACTCCGTGTTTTGAAGTGTCAGTAAGGTCAAGGAAAAGGCATTTCTTTGCTTCACGTTTTTATGATCTCATCATCTGCTACGGTTTTTAGATGGGAAAATGTGATTGTCAATTAAGAATCTGAAAAAGAGTTCCCTTTATTAAAACACACACACACAACGTAAGCATCATATTTCACGCTGAATCAGAGCTGCTGCCGGCTAGCTGAAATTTACCGCCTCGTGTCCCAGCAGAGAGAATTTGCAGCTGGATTAATGCCCCTTCCTCTGGTGGTAAATCAATTTCATACATATGGCCATATTTTCACCCAAATGACAGGCAGCAATGGCTGCTATTTTGTAGTCACCATAGGAAAACCTGGGATAACTCGCAAAGCACTTGGAGCCTCCTCCACCCATAATGTACAATCATGAAACTTTCCTGGGGAGAGGCATTTTAGAAAGCTCAGCCTGGTCATTCCAAAGATGGGGAAGCTGAGGATGGGGCCTCAGTTAAGCACACTTAATCTCTCCATCTGGCCAATTCCTTACTGTGGCCTTTGAGGCCATGTAAGACCATCTAGAGAGCCTTCTGGGGCCACTTCCTCTTTGCTTCCCACATCCTGGGATCTCTGGACTTCTTCCATCATGGCCTCATACACATCCTTCCCTGCCTGGCCTTTCTACCCTTAGAGGCATCTTCTAGGCCAGGCTCCCAGTTGTGTGCTCTCATCACCCAGAACTTCTCCGTCAAGGCTCTCACACAGGTGTAATTAATCATGGCTAATCCATTCATGTTGAATGCCTGCCCTCCCTCATTAGTGTCTTTCTTATGTGGACACTAAGTTCCATGAGGACAAGTGCCCTGAATCCCCCACACTGAGCCCAGAGCATCTTTGTGGGAGGAATGAATTAATGATAGCTGAATGAATGAAGGGACCATATGTGGGGACGTGCAACAACAGCATCTGGGGGATGGTAAGTAGCTCACTATATTTGGAGTGGAAGGTTCTAGAGGCGAGCGGAGGGAGATGGGTTTGGAGAAGTGGGTGGGAGGGCTGGGGGGACATGATGCCATGTCTTTCAGGGTCATGTGAAGGTGCTGGGCTCTACCCCTTTGACGCCAGGGAGACGTGGCATGGTTGGGGTGTGAGTTAGAACAATGCGTCTCACACTTTATCGTACATGGGAATCCCCGGGGACAGTGTGAAGATCCGGATGGTGTTCCATAGGTCCGGGGCAGGTCTGGGGCTCGACATTTCTAACAAGCTCCCAGGTGAGGCCAGTGCTGCTGCTCCAGGAGCACAACTGTAGAGCCATCCCTCCATCCCTCCTGGAGTCGGTGGAGGATGGCCCGGAAGGTGAGGAAGAGGGAGGCAGGGACACCAGTCGGGAGACAACTGGGATGGTCCAGGGCCAAGGAGACGAGGGCCAGACTGAGGCAGAGCAGTCGGGACAGAAGGAGGGGGCTGAGCTCCAAGACGTGGAGGAGGGCGGGCCAGCAGGACTCAGCAACACTTAGGGTGAAAGGGAGGCATCTTATTGACATCCAGGTTGCTGCTTCTTGGGTTGCTTAAAAAAACTAGTGTTTAACAGCATCTATGTCATTTATCAGTGCTTGTGGTTAGCTTACTTTAAAATTGACAGAACTTCAAAAAAAAAAGTTAAAAAATGGAAGGAACTCCATTTTGTTGAAAATCACGGAGTATAAAGCCACACTGCTCTCCGTGCCCCAGCACCTGGTGGGGCCCATGGAGCTCACGCTTCCCCACCCGTGCTGGGTAGAGGAGTGGTGTCGTTCCCGTTCCTGATGAGATTCAAGTCCCCAGCTGTGGGGCTATAGCCCTGGCCCTGAACCCAGCCCCCTTGTTTGGGACCTGGGCCTCCCAGCCCCCTCTGCTCTTGGCCTATATGCTGTCTCTTGGCCCCCAGCCCCTACACCCTGTTTCTAATAAGATGGGCCAGCCCGTCGGAAGCCGCTACCACACAATGAGCCCCTTTTCCTCCACCATCTGCAGTTCAGACCCTCCTGGTGCAGATCAGCCCAGATGCACAGCCCCTCTTACCGCCCAGCCCTGACTGGTCCTGTCGGTGTTCCTTCCTTCCTTCTGGTCCACCATGCAGATCCCAGTCATCTTTAGCCCACCTGTGACATGATATGGACACTGGGCAGAAGCCAACCGTAGCAGAGTCTGCTGGTTACCTACCCATGTCTATTCTCTCCTTCTTTCCTACCAAAAAACAATAAAACTCTCATTTTGTGAGAGGGAGCAATGACTAGCTAAGAGATTACGTTTCTCACCCACCCTGCCGTTTGGTTTGGCCATGTGACTGAGTTCAGTCAATGAGATATAAGCAGAAGTTGTTGGACAGGCTTCTAGGAGTACTCCTGTCTTTCCCCACTTTCGTTCCTGCTACATGGAATGAAGATGTAGTGGCTGGAACCCCAGCATCCATGCTGCATGTAGCGAATAAGTGATTTATGACCCACTAGCAGCTGCAGTGCTTTCTCCTTATTTTTTGGTGTCACTAACTGCCCATGTGGGTCTCTTACAGTCAGTCGGGCAACTTGGTACTTTTCTGGGGCTTTTTTCCATGAAAGCACCTCATTTCTCTCTCCATAGGATCATTGGCTGGTTCTAAACCTGCATGAGAAACTTTGGCGCTCTCAATTCCCTGCACCTCCTTTGCTCTGAGAACACCCAGCCCAGCTCCCCCCACTGCCCACAGACGTCCACCTCCT
Source organism: Tapirus indicus (assembly GCA_031878705.1). Taxonomy (NCBI): domain Eukaryota; kingdom Metazoa; phylum Chordata; class Mammalia; order Perissodactyla; family Tapiridae; genus Tapirus; species Tapirus indicus. The sequence continues at coordinate 7,977,173 of CM062935.1, read as the reverse complement.
GTCCAAACTGGCAGGAGGAGCAGGCCCGAGGTGTGTCAGGCACTCTGCTAGGGTTTTCACATATTTTGGGCCAATCATTAAACAACCCCTGGAGATAGTAAATATATTAGTTGCGTTTCTTTACAGATGAGAAAGTCGCCTCTGAGAGATTACCTAACTTCTCTAGCATCATTCGTTTGTTTACTCACTCAATAATTATTTGTTGAGCTTCTACCATGTGCCAGGCACTGTTTTCATTGTTGGTGACACCCGCAGTGGGGTGCCTTTCTGAGATGGAGGAGACAGCAGAGGGACAAACTTGGCTGCGCTGTGTCTGAGTCACATTAGGACATGCAAGGGGGATGTTGAGGATGCCGCTGGATGTGGGAGTCACCCAGCACAGCGTGTCAGCATCAGGAGTGGAGACTTCTCTTCTTGGTTGAGGCCCCCTGGAATCAGACTGGGCTACAGGGGAGACGGGAGAGAAGACCCCCTTAGATTTGGCTCAATTTGAAAATAAATAACAAGTTTCCTAAGGGGATAAAAGGCAAAAACTTTCCAACCACCTAAAATGAAAGATCTTAATCTAGTTTTGTTCCCTCCTGACAGCTGTGGTTACAGCCTCGTCCGTGACCACACTGTCCAACTTAAAGTGTTTTCTGTTTGCTTTTCAGAAAATGCAGCGCCTCAGACATCCTGAGTTCTGCGTGTGGAGCTGGGCTCTTTCTGTGGAGCGCTCTGTGCCTTAATGGCCCAGCATTGATCCGAGCTATCGACCCCTTGGTTTCAAATAACTGACATGGTTTCCAGTGGATCCAGATAATTAAGACTTCTCAAATGGCAACTAATAATTTGCATTTGCAGTGTGGGGAACACACGCTGGTGGGCTATGAAAGGAGACGCTCATCCTGGTGGTCATCTGATCCTTGCTAATGGAGTCTTAGAACAATCATTTCCCCCTCCTGACCTATCTTACTGAGTTATCAAGTGATCGAAGGGGTTACTTTCATTATTTGGAAAACACTTGGGACTGGCCCACAGCATTAGGGAGTGTGGTCTATTTCTCAGATTCATTCCTGCTCTTCATCCCTCTGTCACTCACACAGCTCAGGCCTTGGATCTCCCAGGGGGTCTATTGTAAGAGGTGCCTCCCTCCTCTAATCCACCCTCTACACTGTAACCAGTGTGCTCTTCCTTGGGCCTTTGTTCCTCTGCTTCCACGCTTCCCTTGTGTCCAAAATTCAAGTGCAGATTCCTGTGGGTGATTGGTCCCAATTCTTTGCCCCCGACATTCTACGTGCACACCCCTGCCTAGACCTAAGTGGATTCAGGGAGTGTACATCCTACACCTTGACTTTGGGCTTGGCTGTGTGACTTTTTTTTAACCAACGGGATGCTAGTGCACGAGTCCCTAGTGGAGGCTTGAAACGTGCTCGCGTGGTTGGGCTTGCCTCTTGAATCTGTGACCTGCCAAGGAGAAGAGCGTGCCCTGAGTGGCTGCTGGTCCAAGAGGGTGAGAGACATGTGGCCTAATCTGCAGCTTGGAGCCAAGCCCAGTGTAGACCAGCTAAACCGTGGTCAACCTACAGAACTGCGGAGGGTGAGAACAATGCTGATTGCTGTAAGCCGCCGAGTTTTGGCCATGCTTGTCAAATGAGGACAAGATTCCCTCTCCCCTCTCCTGCTCTTGTCTTCCCTCCCCTCCCCCCCTTCCTGTTGGGTACCAGGTACCTATCAGATGCCTCTTTGTGAATTAGCAAAAAGTACCCTTTCTTTTGGGCAGGTACAGCCCCCCCCCCCCCCCCCCGACCATGGTGTGTGGCTTGCTGAGTGGAGCGTGGGCGGGGTTTCAGCTCTCCTTGAACTGAACTCTTGTTCAGAGCACAACCTGCCCCACCTCCCTTCGCTATTATTAACTGATGACCCTCTGGTTTGGTATTTCATGCATGGCTGTCCTCTAAGCTCCTTCCAAATGGCTGTTCCTGGCATCTGTTGTTGCCCCTATCCCTAGTGGGGTGGTGGGCAGGGAGGACCCAGACCTTTCTCCCCAGTCCCAGCAATCCAGGCTGCCACACAAGGGTGGCCCTACCTGGGAATAGCTGGGAGTAGGGGGCAGTGCAGTAAGGAAAGAAGGAGTGAGACAGGGAAGGCTTTGATTTGTTTTATGTTATTGAGATTCTACATCATTTACTTTGGACAAGGATCTCACTTAGTTTTTTAAGTTTCAAATGTCATTTTGGAGTCAGACAGAATTAAATTTAGCTCTTGACTGGCTCCTTTGCTGAAGCTTTTTGAGAATAAGAAAATGCTGACTGTTCCTCAGGACTTCTCACTGCCCTCTGCTGATAAAGTGTCCCAAACTACGATGATAACAAACAAAAATGGCATCCCTAGAGCCTCGCATGCACAACTTGTGCAACTGTATGTGGCAGCCCTGATCCTGACAAGTCCCAATGTTTTTGAAACTTGTCTTCATAAAATGGGTTTTATAGTCCTTAGAGAAATTGGTTAATAAGTGTTAACTGTTATTATATTATTATTGTTCTGTTATCAGATTTCAATTCTGATAAAAATGATTAGGATATTGATGAAGATACTTGGTATTTGTAGAGTATTTATATTTTTCCAATGGAGTTTTAAATTCGTTTTCTAATTGTCTGGTACAGTCACTATTATCTCCATTTTATAGGTCAGAAAATCAACCCATGTATTATTCCATGACTTGGGCAATCAGGAGAGTCAAAAGCAACATTCCAACTCCGCTAATTTTCACTCAGCTTTTCATCATACTGCTCTGCCCTTCTGAAGCTGTGGTGATCCTGGTGATGGGGATAGTAGTGGGGTGCGTGCATGTGTGTGTGTCTTTGTTCAAAATGCACCTTTGTTGGAAAATCTTATTAAGTTGCCTTCTGTCATTTTTCCAGACTGATTGCTTTAATTTGTTTTGGCTTTCTATACACAGGAGCTGCATTTTCCTTTGTTCTACCTCAGTTTCAACCTGCCTGTAGGGTATAAAAATATATTTTTATATTTCACCCTCTATGGTTTTCTTCTCTGGTGACCAATTTAAGGAAGAACATGATTTACTTTGGATTTGAGGGTCAGCAAAATGTTAAGTCATTGGTATCTGTAGCACTCATATATTTATGGATAAAATCATGTAGACATGAACCTGAGCATCGAAGACCACTGGAATCCTGCTGGACGAGCCAAGACTTGCAGGGGAATCTCTCTCCTCTTAGCTCTATGACTGTTGTCTCACTATACAGCACCTAGCCTGGGAAGATTCTCCCCAGTGCAATGCCCACTCTCCAGGTGGGTTTCCTGGGCCTCCGCAGAGCCCTCGGGTCTTGTCTCCCAATTCTGTCCATGCTTTCGCCAGGTCCCATGTGAGCTGGCCATGCAGGGTGAAGTCTGAACCTCTGTCCTTCCTCACACAGCTCCATGGAAGTGTCTCACATCCTCACATTGCATCCCATGATTCTCCTTCCTTCTCTCCCCTGTCCAGCTCTCACTCCTCCTTCGGGCATCTCCCACTGGCCCCTTCCTCAGGCACATCTTCCCTGACCCCCAGGTGGAAAGGTCTCCCTGTCACCCTCTCTCACTGCCTCCCGTCTTTGCCTTCAGGGGCCCACATCACATCCTTTCTCAGCCCCATCCACTTTTGATTTCAGCCACAGCCTGATGGACAGTTCACAAAACTCAGATGGGCCTCGTGCTGGCAGCAGCCGGGTCCCAGGTCCAGGTCCCCATCTTTCTCCTCCAGAGCTCACTGGAGAGAAGGCACTCCATATTCATAGCTGGAGTGTCCCAAAGCCGTGGGGGTGGAACCATGGATGATGCTCCATCTCCCACCCATCACCTGCTGGGCCGACCTTTCAGGAGGACTTCTGTCTACCTCTCAGATATCCAGGCAGCACCGAGCCCTGCTCATCTGCAGTGACTTCCCAGAGGGGTCCCTATGTCACCCCCTTTCTCCTTTCCTTCCCTGCCTCACTCTTTCTTTCTGCTTCCTGGGATCACTTCCCACATAAAGTACACCCAAGTCCCCGTCCCAGGTCTACTTTTAGGGAAATTGAAACTAAGACGACACTATCACAGGTTGTGGTTTTATGTGTGGGCACCGACTTGTTAAATGCTCATTTCCCTCATGAGTCCCTGAGCTCCTTGAGGGCTCCATGTGTCCAATTTGCCCATCACTGTACTCTGAACACTGTTCCTGGCACATAGTAGGTCCTCAACAAATACACACAAAGTGCATGAATGAATGATCACTGTATTATGAGGTCGTGATGCCTCAAGATGATGCCATTATCCCACTTCCTCCTGAGAAAAGCAGTTGCAGGTGGTGGCAGGCCTAGGACACCTGTTCTTTGTGTCAGTGTGACCTGGCTCTTCTGGATGTTATGGATCTGACCCTACTTCAGCTGTCCATGGGTTGACAAAAGGGAACCAACATCCTAGGAGGTGGCCTGAGAATTCTGGCCAACGGGTGTCCCCCATCCTGGACACAGGCCCACAGTCCTTGTTTCCCCATGTGCCCCCCTAGGCAGCCTCCTCTCCTGCAGTCCCTGGTTGCTTCCAGAGTCTCCACTTTAGAGATGAACTATCTCCTAGTGGCCTGAGTTCTTTCTGCAGGAGGAAGCCTGGTCTAGGTTTTCTGACTACTTCCTACCGGGGACTAGGTCATGAACACCCTTGCAGCTTGGAGCGAGGTGGTCTGTGTCCCACAGCCACCCCTGCACCTCAGTGAGAGGAGAGGTCTGTGCTTGGACATAGGAAGGCAGCCCTCCTCCCTAGAGTGTATCACTGCCTCTGTCTTGGCATCTGGCATCTCCTATCACCTGAATTGCCTCCAAGGAACACCCCCTCAACTCCAAGAGCTCGTGGCCTGCACTTGGTGGTCCCAACTCCTGCCTATAGTCTGCCCCTCTGGCCCAGCCGTGCACATCAAGGATACAGAAAGGAGAGCTGGAGTGGTTTGAAGGATGGTTCAGGGCCAGGGCCAACTGTCAAAGTCAAGACAATGGCTGCTGGCCACGACTCTGCCTCTGGTATGCCACCTTCTGCCTTCTCTCTCCCCTCTACCTCGATGGTCCTCCTTCTCACCACTTTCTTTCTGAACCTTGTTCCAAGCCCTTGCTAACTTCTGTCTCGAGGTACCAGGGTATATTAGTCAGGGTTCTCCAGAGAGACAGAACCAATAGGAGCACCCCCCCACTCCATGCACACACACAAAAGGAGACTTGTTATGAAGAATTGGCTCATACGATTATGGAGACTCAGAAGTCCCCTGATCTGCCACCTGCAAGCCAGAGACCCAGGAAGCCGGTGATATAATCCAATCTGAGTCTGAAGGCCTGGGAATCAGGGGGCTGATGGTATAAATCCCAGTCCGAGGACAGGAAACCTGCTGCAAGTCTGGGATCCACGTGTCTCTGGCCCATAGGTTACGTATTTGTTTCCTAGGGCTGTTGTAAAAAATTACCACAAACTGGGCAACTTAAAGCATCAGAAATTCATTTTCTCACAGTTCTGGAGGCCAGCAGTCCAAGATCAAGGTGTCCGTAGGGTTGGTTCTGGTGGCTACTGGCAATCCTTGTCCTCCTTGGCTTGTAGATGCAGAGCTCCAATGGCTGCCTCTAACTCCACATGGCCTTCCTCCGTGTCTCTCTGTGCCTCAAGTGTCCCTCTCCTTTCTCTTATAAGGACATCAGTCATTGGATTTGGGCCCCACTTTAAATCCAGGATGATCTCATCTCGAGATCCTTAACTCAATTACATCTGCAAAGACCCTACTTCTAAATAAGGTGAATGCACAGGTACTGGGGGTTAGGACTAGGACAGATCCCTTTTGGGGACACAGTTCAACCCACTACAATGGGCGTGTCATCATGATGGTGCCCTCCACCCCCCACATCCCTCCCTCTCCCGCCCCTCCAGGTCTCCTTCTGACGTCCTTCTCTCTCCAGCCGGCACTCCAGGCCTGACTCTAACCCTCCCTCAGTACTTCTTTTGGGGTCTTCCTGTGTGGATTTCTGCTGGGAAAGATATCCCATTAGTCTGGTGGCCACAGCACAGCATCCTGGGGCTGGCTGTGGAGGGTTTTATTAAGATGTGGGGATGAGAGGCCATCTGTGAGGCCTGGGAAGCTAATGAGATCAGAATCCATTACCACCCTGCAATTCTCTTGCTCTGAAGAAGACTTTTCTCAGGGAGTGAGTTTTCCCAGAAACAGTTCTTAGAACAATGGGCTAAAAGCTCGTCTCAAAAACCACACCTAAAAACAGAAGCCTTCGCTCTAGCCATCCAGACTCCTGGCAAAGAAAAAAAATTTAAAAAGCAAAGGAAAGTCGCATCAGTTGAGAAGGAAGCAACTAAGAGAGTGGATTCTAATTGCGGGGTGTGGGGCCCAGGTCTTGTCTGTGGGAGACTTCTCCGTCTCCTCTATTTTTCTGTCTGGACTGGTCTGATCTCCTCCTCTACCTCTTTAAGGAGAGGGAGAGGGTTAACACTAGGTCTAGACATGGTGCCACTAGCTCTGGGCAGGTTGCAGCATTCACTCTGGCCTTAGTCTCCTCAGCTGGAAAATGGACGTAATAAAGCCTGCTCTGCAGGGCGTCAGAGGGCAACTAAAACAAGGTTAGAAAAGGGTCCAGCTCAGTCCTGTCACATAAGAAGTGCTTGGTCATATTTAGTTTCTTGTAACATCACTGAACCTCGTGGGACTTGATGAAATGGGTATGATGCTCTCTTCTACAGATTCAAACAGTCTCCTAGAGGTTGTGTCACTTGTCCAAATGTGCCCAGCTGTGCAGGATGGAACATGGAGAGATCCGAGTCTGCGCCCCGATTCCGGGTCACCCACCCCCAGTCCTCTCCTCTCCTCACCCCCTTCTTCCTCTCCTCTCCTTTCCCTCAGCTCTTCCCCGCCTCTGTAAAGCCAGGTTTATGATCCGGATTGGGGCTGGGATGGGGCAGAGGGGGTGTTGCGGGGACAACACTGAATTTGGGGTCAGGAGTCTGGAGTCTGAGTCCAGACTGGAATGACACCTGGGCAGTGCCTCCCTGTCCAGACCTCTCTTCCTCCCCTGTGACGGGCATGGCAGCAACACCTGCCCTCGCCGCCGCTCGCGGAGGGTGACGGACACTGCTCTGTGCAGGCTGCAGTGGGTGAGGCACAGAACCTTACAGTTTGCATGCCTCATTTCAGCCCGGACATTGTCAACGTACCCAGTAGGTCCCTAGGAAGCTGGAAATAGCCCCTACCCACCCCACCCACTGCACCCCATCTTACCAAGGTGACTTTGCAGACACAGTTGTCCCCATCCTCTTTACTCCTGACTTGGCTCTCTGGGCTCTCTAGAAAGGAGCTAATACCGTCAACATTTTTCTTGTCTGTTTCCTTCCTCTTTTTTTCCAATATCAATGGAAGAGATTTTTTTAAATTTTTATTATTTACCTATTTATTTAGTGTTCTTAAAGGAAGACAATTCCCCAGGAAATGTGCATTAGTTCATGCCTCCCGACCTTTGCAGGTGCTGTTTCCTCTGTATTTTACCTAAGTCCTACCAGCCCTTCGACATGCAGCCCAGCCACTGTGGCCCTTTCCTCTGCACCCCTGGGCTGGCTCCGGCTTCCCTGCCTCTCCCAGTGCTCCGCTGGGGGCTTTCACTTCCTGCCCGCATAGGACTCTCAACTCCAGCTGTCTGTGTCCTTGTCGTGGACAAGCTCCAGCAGGGGCCCATGTCTTCTTCTCTGAGTTCTGTCTCCACCGCGGTGTGGCCAGCAGAGTGAGGAAAGGAGGCGCCGCCCACCTGTCTGTGCACCAGTCAGCCCCGAGGACCAGCCACAGAGGCTCAGAAACGCAAATCAAATGTGTCTGCTTCAAATTAAGCCCATATTCTGGTCTAGTGGGGGCAGAGCTATTTCTCAGCCAATAAATATTAATAAGAAAAATAAACCAATCTTTTAGGCTTCTTCCCCCCAGCTGCCACCCCAGGGTTATAAATTATGTACTGCCCGAGTCTGTTTTGACAGTTGTGATAAAGTGGGTTTCAAATTCCGTGAGCGTTTCTCCTGAAAGATTGCAGCATTGTGCATTTTCCATACAACTGGCCCCTCCTCCCCCACCCGTATCTTTTTTCTGTCTAGGAGGAAGATTTGACTAGAGTAGCTGTTTTTCTGCTCTGGGGCCTTCTCTGTCACCTATTTGCCAAACAGACACTGAGATTTTTTTTTAACTTCCGACCCTTATCACAGAAACCTAGAAAGATTTTAACGGGCAGAAAGGATACCTCCCTGTGGTGGGTGTGATGGACTGTGAAGGCTCGCCCCTCATGACCCTTGTGTGTGCCTCTCTCCATTCTCTGGGACCAGTTCCCTATCTGACTCCCAATTCGCCCCAGCAAAGTCCAGCCCATCACTGAGGGCCCAGATGAAGCTCCGGCTTCTTTCTGACTCTCCTAGCATTTCCTGTTCTCTCCCTTCCCTCCTGCACCCTTATAGTTTGGACTAAGAGATGCCCCTGAATCTTCCCTCATCTCCACTGCTTTCCATCTGGGTGGTTTCCAATCAGCTTCTCCCATCTCCCCAGGAGCTGCCAAGTGCCCTCTCCTTTCCATCCCCACAGCTGCCCACTCCTCTTGTGCTCTCATCCAGGCTCACCTGGGCTTTCCTTCTCCTTCACGGAGGTATTACTTCAGGAGTGTCCCCTCAGTGAATCTTTACATGTGTCTACACCTGTGTAACTTCCAGATGCAGGTATAGATTTCCAGCACCCCAGCAGCTTCCTTGTGCCCCCTTGCTGGTAACCAAAGGCTCAGTTATCCTAATCACTTCCATCCAGTTACTCCCACTTGTTCTTGAACTTCTTCTCATGGAATCATACAGTATGCACTCTTTTGTGTCTTGTTTTTTTTCTTCTCACCATTATGTCTGTGACATAAATCCAATTTGTTGCATTTAGCCACAGATTTTTTTTCATTACTAAGAAGTATTCCACTGTCTTAGATCTTTCCAGATGCTATAATGGAATACCATAGACTGGGTAGCTTATAAACAAAAGAAATGTATTTCTCACAATCTGGAGGCTGGAAGTCCAAGATCAAGGTGCTGACAGATTCAGTGTCTGGTGAAGGGCCGCTTCCTGGTTCATAGACAGCCGTCTTTTCCCTGTGTCCCCACATGGTGGAAGGGCAAGAGAAGTCTCTGGGGGGGCTCTTTCGTAAGGGCACTAGTCCCATTCATGAGGGCTCCACCCTCATGACCTAAGCACCTCCCAAAGGCCCCACGTACTAATACCTTCACTTTGGGGATTAGGTTTCAACATGTGAATTTCAAGGAATGCAAACATTCGGTCTGGAGCATCAGATGATTTACCTGTTCTGCTCTTAATGGACAAATTGTAATTTACAAATTTTGGTTTTTATGAATAACGCTATGAAACTTCTTGCACCTGTCTTCTGATGGAAATAAGTTTTCCTTTCTCTTAGGGCCAAAGCTAGAAATAGAATTTCCAGGTTGTAGAATGCCTGTGTTTAGTTTCAGTTGATTTTGCCAGATAGTTGTCTAAGGTAATTAAATCAATTCACACTCCTACCAGCAATGAAAGAGAGTTTTGGTTATTTCATATCTTGACCAACACTTGTTAAATTGAGTCATCAGTCTTTGATTTGTCAGAGTTATTTATATATCCTGGATATGAGTCCTTTTTCAGATATTAGTGCTGTAAATATCTTTTCCCAGTCCATGGCTTGTTTTATCACTCTCTTGATGGTGTCTTTTGATGAACAGAAGTTCTTCATTTTAATGAAGTCCAATTTATCAATCTTTTCTTTTATGGCTAGTGCTTTTTGTGACATGTTTAAGAAATCTTTGCCTACCCAAAGGTCATGAAGATATTCTCCTATGTTTTCTTGCTGAAGCTTCGTTGCTTTACCTTTCACATTTAGGTTTATGAACCATATCAAATTAATTTTTATGTACTGTGTGAGGTTCACCTTGACTTTTGAAATAGCCTCTTTCCTCTACCAGCCCCAGCTTCTTATTTTGAATTATCCCAATTTTTGCTGCCAGCCTGGTTGTCCATTCTAAAGCCAGGGATGATCACATGACTTTTCTGCTTAAAACCGTTTTGTGTTTCTCTGACCATAAAGTCTAAGGTCCTTAGAATGGTGTATAGTTCCTTTCAGGATCAGACAGACAGTTATCTTTCTAGCTTCACGTCTTATTAATTCTCCACAAGGATATCATACTCCAGCCACAAAAATTCTGAATATCTACTGTTATGGGTTGAATTGTGTCTCCCCCCAAAAGGTATATTGAAGTACTAACCCTCAGTACCTCAGAATGTGACCTACTACAGGGAAAAAGATAAGTAATCTATCATGGCAGTCTTTCTCCTGTCTGCAACATCCAACATGGTTCCTGTTTCAGATGTCTAATACAGAGTAACAAAATACCCCAAAATTTAGTGACTTAAAATGATAATTTATTATTATGTCTCATGGTTCTGTAGGTTAACAAATCTTAACTGGCTTAACAAGTCTTTCTTGGTCTTTGATATGGTTGAAGTCAGATAGCAATTGGGGATGGAGTCATTTGAAGACTCAACTGAACTAGACATCCAAGATGGTGTCTTGGATGTCTGCACCAAGGCAGCACCCATGTCTGCTGCCTTGGTTGGGATGTATAGGATACCTGGAGGCTGGCTGGGCCTCTCTCTTCATGTAGCTTCTCTTGACTAGCTTGGGCTTCCACACAGCATGGCGATATTAAGGTCATCAGACTGCTTACATGGAATCTGGTTTCCATGAAAACGAAAGTTTCAAGAGACCAAAGAGGAAGTTGCAAAGTTTCTTCTGATCCAGCCTTAGAAGTCAGGCAGTATCACTTCCTCCACATTCTATTGGTTAAAGTCACAGGACCAGCCTAGATTCAAGGGACAAGGATAAATGCCAGAGTGTGAATACTGGGAGGCATGGCTTATTAGAGCTTATGGGAAGACTAGTTATGATGGCTCATTTGTGTCTCCTCCTTAGCTGTGGACAGATTATCGTTTGTCCCCAGAAAACTCTAATATGAGTCAAGAAAGGGCATTCTTTAGACCAATAAATTATCCTGCAGTCAATTTCCTGTTATATATTAGTGTGCCCAGCCCTGATAACTTATCTAGATTAAAAAAGGACAGAGTTGACCCTAGAGGATGGCCTAAACCTCCTCCAAATAATGTAACCTCAACAATGTAGCCATGTCTCACAAGCTGCTGTACAACACACTAAACTGATTAACTAATGGCCTGTAGGGTGTCTCAAGAATGATATCCAGTGTACATTTTGAAATATACAAAATAGAATAGCTCCCAGAGATTACCTGGGAACTTCAGGTTAAGAAGCACCAGAATAGATTATTTCACTTTAATCTCATTGTAATAATTAGCATTTCATTATACCCAACATAGCTCATCAAAACAACCATGTAATGGAACCAAGATGTACTATACACATTTTATAGAAGAATAAATGGAGTTTCAGAGAAGTAGACTGATCTACCCAAGGGAACAGCTCTTCTGTGACTGAACTGGAATTCAAATCTAGATAGTATGATTCAAAATTCACTGTTCTTTTGACTATAGTAGGTTTGAAAATAGTAGGTTTCTTTTGAGAGCAGGTTTGTGTCATGCATAACATTACTCCCCCTCCCAAGTCTACACAGACATCACTAATCAATCATGGATGTCTATCCTGCTGAAATGAGACATTGGCTCATGATGCTTCTCAACCCAACACTCTGCCAATCACTTGAGGTTCAAGATAACATCTTGCCATCCTGATACTCTACTGTGTTGTCTTTCTGGAGGCTGAGTAATGCCCTAAAGGTATCTTGAGTTATATTTTGATGGCTCTGTCTGCAATGGGAAGATTGCCTCTTCTTTGATTAGGAGATTTTTAAACTTAAGCAATATTCTCTATTTACTCAATTCTAAAATGTGTATCTCCCTCTCCTTTTAATATTTTTGACTTGGAGTGTATTTTACAGTCAATATGGCACTGTTTCTTTTCTCTCTGAACAACCACTGTTAAATTGATGGTGCATTGTTCAATTGAGAGCATCTTAGAACTGAGGAAATATATCCATTCATTCATTTATGTAGGTATTTGTCCAATAAATGTTTATATGTGGCTACTCTGTGTGAGGCTGGGTACTGGGCAGTTAGCCCACATCAGTGAACATGGTCCAGACACAATGCTTGAGGACAGAGTTTGTCAACCTTGGTATGATTGACATTTGGGGCTGGATAATTTTTTTTTTGGTGGGGGGGTTGTGGGATGCTGTCCTGTGCACTGTAAGATGGTTAGCAGAATACTTGGTCTATACATATTAGATGCCAGGAGCATCCACATCCCAGTTGTGACAACCAAAATGTCCCCAAACATTGCCAAATGCTCTCTGGAGTGGAAAATCATGCCCAGTTGAGAACCACTGCTCTAGAAGTTAGCTCCCTGGGTCATCATAGTCTTTCACCTTCTATCTCATGCCACTCATCCATGGACTGGAGATTTCACCCAAATTGGCAATTTTTTTTCACCATGTGCCTTGGGAATAGGATAATAACTACTATCTTTAGGGTACTTACTATGAGCTGGACACAGACTGTGCTCTTTGCTACCCTTAACTCACTGAATCCTGATATAGAAGGCCGGGTGTCTGAAGAGGGGATTACTAGTGTAGGCTCTGGCACCACCTGTCTGAGTTTACCTCCAGCTTGTCACTGCTAGCTGTGTGTTCTCATGGGTAAGGTAACTATCCTCTTTCCGCCTCACTTTCTCCATTTGTGAAATAGGAGTGTTAATAGTTGATGTTACAAGAATTAAACTGTTAAAACATTTAAAATATTTAGAATCATGCAAGGCACATAAGAAGTACTCTTAAAACAGTTTTAATTCTTAAACTCACTGATGTAGGCACATGTCTCCATTTTTCAAATGAGGAAATTGAGTCAGGGGGGTTAAATTGTCCAAGTTCACACAGCTGGCTGGGTGGCAGAGCTGAGATTCAAACACTGTTAGACCAATTTCAAAGCTAATGGAAACACTCAGGGAGCACGTGGCTCTCCTGCAGGTCAGGCTCAGGTGAGGCTCATGCGTAGGCTGCCTTCCGGGCCACAACCTTCCCAGGCAGCTGGAGTCTGGAGCAAGGGCGCTCTGCCTTATTCAGTTAGGGTCACCAGGGGTCACGGGTTAGAACGCTCGGGGTGGCCCTGCGAAACCAGGTAATGGGAAAACACTCTGGACTGTGAAAAAAGTAAATGAGAAACATACAGAGAGAAAGATGGAAAATAACAGATGAGAACCAATATCGAAGACGTAGACCGGCACCGAGCCAGGGCTTAGCAGGTGGCCAGCGTCAGCGTTTCTTATCACAGGCTTCTCCTGTCTGAGCTTTTGGTGAGGGCCTGTCCACTGTGCCCTAGCTGTGGCTCCCCTCCCTCAAGGCGGGCTGTGTTTGTGATTTACAAGTTCATCCCTCTCACCTTGAGGAAGAAGCTCCTGCCCTGGGCTCGGAGCCACTTACTGCTGGGGGCAGTTTCTTACTGTCCCTGAGTCACCAGGGGGCAGTGTCCCGCGATGCCTGGTTATTGCTCCTTCAATAGAGGACATACAATCTCATCTGATTCTCAGGGAACTCCTCTGACTTAAAGTCTCACTTCACAGTGAGGAAATTAGGCAAATGAGAATAAGGTACTTGAGGCCAGGGGCATATGGTCAGTGAGGGGCAGGACTGGGTCATCTGACAGACTCTTCCACTCTTCCCATAGCTGTTCACGTGGATGGATAGATAACAGATATCCATACTGTATGATGTGCACATTCCTTCCTTCCTTCCTTCATCTAGTGAAGTTATTGGCCCTCAGTGCCAACCACCCACTGGACTTGATCTTGTATTTTCTGAACCCCTCAATTAGCACTTGAGTCTGTCGCCTCGCGTGATTCATGCCTTCAGGAAATGTACACTGTGCACTTGCTCTGGTGGAGGCAGAGCTTTGTTGTTGAGGATCCATGGAGAAACTAGACTTGGTCCTGCCCTCAAGGAGCTCCCAGTTTAGTGCTTGAGACAGACTGATAAGTAGTTATTTCATCTGACATTTGCTACAATATGTATAAGGCGGAGCAGGGACGATTGCTTGTTGCTTGTTGTTTAGATGTGCATTTTCTTTCTTCAACTAGATGGTAAGTCCCTTGCAGGCTGGGAATGCATCTTATGCACTTTTCATGTGCTCTACTGGTGGCAGCTTAGGGCTTAGAATAGTATAATTTGGTCAGGCTCAACTGGTATCTATGCCAGGACCTTATCTGGGAGCCTGGGAGAGAAAGTGCATGGATTCAGGGCTCACCATGGCCCTTGATGAGGAATGGAACTGAACAGATGTTGAAATAGGTCCAAAGTGAAGTGGAGACCTCAGCCTGATCTGGGCTAGGGTTGGCATCTGAGTGGCCCCAATGTGTCAGTGGGGGGTTGTATCAGTTAGCTATTAATGCATAACAAACCTCTCTCAAACTCAGCATCTTAAAGCAATAAGCACTAACTGAAGCTAATGGGTTTAGAGGTCAGCTGTACTTTTCTTCTGGTTTCGAATGGGCTCGTGCACGCATCTGCAGTCAGCTGTGGTTCACGTAGGGAGGTCTGCTAGTCTGGTCTGGGCTCACTCACAGGGATCAGCTGTTGGCTGGTCTAGGATGGCCTCGGCTTAGGGCTCTCCTCCCTGCATGATCTCTCATCTCCCACCAGGCTAGCCACTTGAAGCCTGGGCTGGAACTGGCCCCAGGTCACTTTTGCTGCATTCCATTGACTAAAGCAAGTCCCAAGGCCAGCCTAGGTTTGAGAGGTGGGACATAGCCTTCACCCCTCAGTAGGAGGAGCTGCCAAGTCGCATAGAAAGGGGGTAGATGCAGGGAGACGTGGAGTATTAGGGCCATTCTTGCAGTCAGTTGACCACAGACTGGAGCAAGACAGGTCAGCTGGGAGACTCACTCAACCTGGAACACAGCCCTAACCAAAGGCAGGGAGCGTGAGGCTTAGGATTTGACTCCTGTGAAAAGAGGCCAGTGAGAGCCTCACATGTGTTCCGGCCTCACCCAGGTGGGCTGGGCTGCAGGACAAGGCTCTAATGTTAGAGTTCATGTAGGGTGGGCAACCAATACAAGAGCCCACTTAATCCACTGGTCAAAAGTGGCCACAGCAATTCAATGCCCCAGACCCGCACCCTGCCTGCTGGGCTGAGGCAGCCAGTGGTGGTGACAAGCTGCCTGCTGTGCTTCCCGCCATGCTTAGAATGGATTCAGGAAGTAGGATAGGGCAGAGGCCACACTTAAACTACCTTGGTACCTACTGCCAAGCAGGCCTGGGGCAGGGAGGGTCTGACGAGTTTTGTGGTGTTTGTGCACCTGCAAGTTTGGGTAGAAGTAGACTGATGAATCCCAGCTCTCTCATATGCTAGCTGGTGACCTTGGGCAGGTGCCTTAACCTCTCTGAACCACACTTTCTTCCTGTGCAAAATGGACATATTGAGTAGTGACTTCTGTTCACAGTAGTGAGAATTAAATGAAACAACACATATAAATGTCTAGCACGGTTCTGCTAAGAATAAACACTCACGAAATAGGATTTCATTTAGAAATCATGTAGCTTTTCAGTCTTTAATTAATCTCACACCAAAATGTTGTACTAAAAAGAGCTTGGGCTGTGGAGAAAAGCTTCAGGCTTTTCAGAATGAAAGACTAACTCTATGACCTGACTGGGATTTATGTAAATGAGCTCAGCATTTACTTTCAGTCTCTGGGGGAATAACCACGTTCTCATTCTACCCAAATCCTGCTCAACCCACATGGTTTGTGTGGGATTAAATTCACTGAGACCCTGCGGTCCTGGGGGCCTGTTCAACCTATTCTCTGGCCACAGTGATTAGTTCAGGGCTATGCATGTGACTCAAACCGGATCTCTCAGATTTCTTCCTGAGACTTTATCAGTGCAATCACGAAAAAGGCCTTCTCTTTCCATGGTGCCATGTCTAAGGGCCATGCAAATATGGGTCTGCTGGAACCATCTTGCCACTGTGTTGGTAGAGAAGTCTGAGAATAAAGCCAAGCAGTGCTGAGAAATTAAGAAAGAGAATCCTGATGTGATGGTTGAACTACTGGATCTAGCTTTACCTGAAGTCAACACTACCCTTGGACTTTCTAGTTATGTAAGTTTTTTTATTTTTTGGTTTAAGTTTATTTGAGTTGGTTTTCTATCTGTTGCAACTAAATGGTCCTAAATTATATGTCATGTAACTTCTCTGAGTCTCAGTGTTCTCATCCATAAAACGTGGAAAAATAACACCTATTGCTTAAAGTTGTTTGTGGGTTAAATGCATGACTTAAGAGGCTAGTAGAGTACCTAGCTCTTGGAAAGGCTGGCATGACCAGATCAGCAAGGGCCTGGGATGCCAGGCTAATTGATTTGAACTTTTTCATCTCAAGTGGGATGTTATGAAAGTCTTCCTCTCTGGTTGGTTGTTATAAATCCTCCAGTTTCTGTGACCCGTTGATGGCTGAGAAAGGCCAAGAAGTTTGCCAATTTCAAAAGGTGGAAATAAGGGGAGAATGAGCTTTTGAGGGAAAATTGAAGTGAACAGCCCCTTTAGACTACCAAAATGGCCACACCCCCTGCTCATTTTCTACACGCTTCTAGTTTATTAAACATTCTTATTGAATTGAGTTTCTCAGGGCTCTGTACCAGAGGGTGCTGAATTACAGTACCTGAATATCCTGTCTATTTGTCGAGTGGCCATTCAAGGGCTGATTGTGCTCAAAGAAATCCTTTGCTCAAACTTGCTGTCTGCAAAGCCTATTGTCAAATGCACAGCCACAGTTTGTCTGGTAAGCATTTGTATTGGGAGGAAAGAGTATAGCACAGTCTCACTTTTTGTGTATTTCCAATGCTTAATTTTTATTTGATCTTATTTGAGCAATATTTGTTGATTACCTATTATGTACTGTGCTTGGCATTGGGAGAAGAAAGATGGATAACTATGGATGGCTCAGACCTTGGAAGACGTTTGAAATATAGCTGAGTGAGAAAGAGAGATAGTAGATAGAATATTTTCATAAAAATTCATATTAAGAATTGGTACTACTTATTGAGCAACTACTATGGGCAGGCACATATTTCACATGAGTTATCTCACAGAAGCCTCACAGATGCCTTGAAAGATTCTTATTCCCATTGTACATGTGAGGAAATTTAGGCTCAAAAAGTTAACTGACTGGTCCAAAATATTGCAGAGACTCCAAAATTCCTACTCAGTATCCATTCTCCTTTCTTCTTGAATGACAGAAGCCCTGTATATATTGCTGGATGTGTCAATGTGCCCATTATAAAAGAGGAGTTCCATTCTCTGTTGCTGAGAAGAATGGCCAATGAGTTGTGTGAAGAAGTTCTCGGTTGAAGCTTTTGGGGGGAACTCTTTAAAAGAAGATAACTTGGCTCAGAGAAGCATGCTTTTTCCTGTTCCCTACTTTCTCCTTCTTGCTTGGGAAAAGGTTGTGATAGTTGGAGCATTTACACACTTCTTAGAGCATGAGGTGAGCTTGAGAATGGAAATCACAAGAAAGAGTGATGGAAGAGAATGATAGAAGTCTGAGCCCTTTATTACCGTGGAGCCACCAGCGCAGCCCTGGATTGCCTACTCCAGACTTATTTTAATGAGAGAAGATAACCAACATCTCAATTACTCTGCCATTTAGGTTTTTTGTTCTACACAGCCAAGACTATTTCCTAAGGTCACACAGCTAGTAGGTGGTAGAACTGGAATTTGAAATGAAGTCTTTTTTCGTTGAAAGCTCACTTCGTTAACCACCATGCTATTTGTTCACTCAGAAAACATTGCATGCCTGCCATGGTACTAGGTACTAAGGACACTAAGATGAATAAGACTGTATGATAATTGAGTTATAACATACACTAGAGGCACACGGGAGAGAGAATGGGTAACTACCTGGGTAGCAAAAGGAAATTGCAGAGTGGGAAATAGCAGCAGGGTTTTAAATGTTTGAGTTCACTAGCAAAGAGGAGGGACCAGGGCATTTAAGACAGAAGGGAGAGCATGTTCAAAACAGCTGGATGACCCAGGGTTATGTTCAGAGTTGAGAGAAGGCAGAACTTTATAACCATAAAGCTGGGCATCTTTTGAATAAGCAGCTTTGTGAGTGTGTCAGTTAGCCTTTGCTGTGTAACAAAACACCCCATAACATGATGATTTAAAACAACAAACATTTCATTTGCTTATAATACCATAGGTCAGAAACTGGGGTTGGGCTCAGCAGGGCAGTTCTTCTGGTCTTGCCAGATTCTTCAGGGTCTTGAATGACGAGACAAGGAGCTTGACCTCGCTCTAGTGATGTAGTGTTTTCAATTGATCCTTGCATTAGAAAACATAATTTATCATTGTGTTTTCTTGTTAACCAGCTCTGAGAAGTCAGTTTGTCTTCTTTTTGTTTTTCCATTGACCTACACCTAGCATCTGTTATAACATACATAGGTCAATGATTGCAAATTATTTGGGAGTAAGGGAGATTCTGAATAGTGGAGCAATGGGAGAGACATTTTGCAATGTATTAAAGTTTAAATAATGGCTCAACATTTTTACCTAAAATTCGTGTCTTCACTGGTGCCCTCTTCAGGTCTTGAACTGTTGTTTTCATGTATAAGATTCTATTACTGCTATTGAAGTTTTGTGAAGCCTGAAGATTATATAACTTGGGGGGCTCTTTTTAAGAAAAACAACAGGATTGTGCACATAAAATTAGATTAAAAATTAATACTTACTTAGAATGAGAAAATAAACAGCAAGTTATGTAGATTGAAAATCTACAAAATCCAAATGATCTTACAATATCCAGGACAAAAAACCTAGTTTTAAAAATTAATTTTAAATTTATATATATACAATTTTAATTTTATTTTAATTTATATGTTTATAAGCTATATTTATTATAATTTAATTATAATTTTAATAATAATATATATAACTTTAAATTTATATATATATAGAGAGAGAGGTGGACACACCTGTATAATATGTATTCCTTAAGATTTTGGGTGCATACTCTTTTATTGCCTCTTCACAGGACAACAATTTTGAGATAATTTTCTAATGAGACAATAGAAAGCTCATCTGGTCCTTCTTCTAGCGTGGTGGATTAAATAGTTTCTACTGATAGTTTAGAAGTTCTTTTCAGCATCCCAACCCGTTGTTGGTCATGTCATATAAATTTTTAGCATTGTTATCAATTTTGGGAAAAACTGTATCCAATTTCTGCCATACATAAGCTGTAAGGTTTCAGGGCATTTTAAGTTTTCTTGTGTGGCAACCAAATATTAAATCATCTTTGAATTACTGACACTCCTTGGCCAGCTTGTCAATGATTTCCTCTTGTAGTGGTGTATTTTGAATTTCATATGACCTCCATTGATGTCAGCATTGTGTTTCAAATCAGCCAGAAATTTGAATATCTTCCCAATATATTCAGATAACTCACTCCTTTAGATTGACCAAAATATCAAACAATCTGAGAGCCTATGCATTATTTCTATGAGGAGAGAATGAATTACCCGATTTAGTGTGATCTAAACATTGTTTTTGCTATAATTTGCTTCTAAATGTCAGGTTAATTTCTATTGCTTTTTTCCCCTCATATTTACATTTTGTTTCCATTAATTTTTAATTGAATTTTCTCTCATATCCTTAGCAAATACATTTAAAGATGGTAAAAGAATGTATCCTTCATAAACGTCCAATTCAGGAGCCTGTAATTTCTTATTTGTTTTATTTGAAACATTCCAAAATGTCTTTTCAAATTACAGTTGAAATGGTGTATTGAAGCTTTATCAACTTTTTGAATACATCTTTTTTTACATTTTCTTTGTATTCAGGTTTCTCTTCTGAGTTTTCAAAAACGTATGTCAGAGTCCTTTCAATATCTTTATGCCCATGTGCAAGGCTTGAATAGCTTTATAATGGCCAGACCATTTTATCACCTTTAAAATCTTTAAAGAGGAATCTAAGTTGGCATGTGTGTATAAAATAACACGTCTACAATTCAAACCTGAAAAGAAAACATTTAATGTAGCAGAATACCGGAACTGTCCATAACCTCAGCACTGGGGAGGCAGCTTTTTCTTCAACAGGATTAAGGAATGAGAGTCCCAGTGCACGTATTGTGCCATTTTTAAATGTTTTTAAAGAGTGCGTAGAGGCCTTTGTTCTCCATAATAGCAGTGTTTTCATAAGACTGACCATGAATGTCATTCAAGGGCAGGCTACAATAGTCCCAAACTTGTTTCGCTTTGTTGAATAAAGTCATAGATAGATAGTTGTCAGTTGGCAAAAAAGTTAAAAATTTCTCATAGGATTTTCTGTTAAAAGAGTAGCATGTAATGTTCGCCACAGATCAATGTTTGTTGCATCCAATGTAGAACCTACATGTGGAGTAGTATTTAGTGCCTGGTTTATTTGATGCATCTCTTAATGGAACAGTTTACAACCAAAACAGCGCCCAGCCATATAGGACACACATATAGGATATCATACAGAACACCCAAGATCTCAGCCGTTTGGTCATTATAAATACTTGTTTCAGAAGCATCTTTTATGTCCATTTTATATTCTGTTTAATTCTTTCTATTACTTTATAATGTGATTCTCCATGTTACTGTGATCATGATATTGAGCAAAACAGTTGTTTTTTTTTTTAGTTAAACAGATATAAATGAGAATACTGCTCATTTCACAGGCCATCACGGAGGATCACAGAACTTATTGAAGTCAATGAACTCAGCAAAGTGAAGCTACTGTTGACCTTCATGCCAGTTTTGTCACTCGTACAAATTGTCTTGCTTCTCTGTTATTTTCATCTTCCTTCTGACTTTGGTTTCTCTTGGGAGGGTCCTGATTCTCACAACGTTCATTATCTCTTCAGTTGTCCTTTTATTTTTATACTTCTGGCTACCAGGATTCTTTCTCACATCTTTATGACATTGACCATCAGAGTTTTAATTCCTGTTGTGATATAAGAAGAGAGGTTTTGACATCTTAAAGATTCTACCAGTCCTGGTTTGTTTAGTTTTTTTCTTGACTTCTACTAAGATACGTCCCATCGAACATGGATTTTGCTTTGATCAATAATTCTGAAAATGCATAAAATTAATCTGAAATTAAGACATACACAAGAGTAATTCAAATGCTTTTAGAAACTGTCACTACTCTGTATTGAGCTACTTAATAGTGTAATCCAATTATTCTTACTCCACATCCATTGACTTACTGATGAATGTGTGGGAGTTTGTCACTTGTTTCTTCAGGCTGTTTTGTGATGTCACTAACAATCTTGCCTTCTCTTTCATCTGGCACCAGCAAACTTCCTCAGGACAAGATGCATTGGATATGCTAGCTGCAACCCAATATGTTGGGATGCATACAACATACAGATGCATTGCTGTTTATTGTTCTGCTACTGGTTTCTGCTCTACAAACACAGAGATTCTAATAAATTCTATTTTGTGCAATTCTCATCACAAAAGAAAAACACATGCAGTGAATTCATAATTGCACCTGCTGAGATTTTGAGCATATCGCTGACAGGAGAGAACTTCTGTTTTGACTAGACATCAAAGAGAACCAAACTTATAATTGTACACAGTTGATGACTGGAAGAATTTTCCACCATCGGGCTTCAGGCTGTGTATATTTCTAACCTTGTTTCTCTTCCACTAGCCATATATGCCTAGCGCTGGGAATAGAGGAGAGATTCTTATCAGGATCAAACCCTGCATCTTCAAGTCACCTTGCAGGGTAGTTGGCACAGAGGGAGGGTGGAGACTTCTGGAGGCTTTTCCTAGGCCAGGATGGCTAGCAATAACTTGACTGTAAATGGCAGTGACAGCAAATCACAAAATATATCTCAAGAAATCCCCACTAAATATATCCCAAATTCAACCTCCTTTTAGCCAGATCCCCAAAGCACTTATGGTCATTTATTACAGCAAAATGATATAAGGTGAAATCAGCAAAGGGGAAAGATGCCTGGAGAAAAATCCAGAGGAAATCAGGAGCAAGCTTACAAGAGTCCTTTCCCAATGGAGCCACACAGCATGTGCTTAAATCCTTCAGCAATAAATTGTGGCAGTGTCTGATAATAGAAAATCCTAAATAAAATTTTAACCAATTCCACAGCACACTAAAAAAAGCACAGCATGACTATATGGCATTTATTCCAGTAGCCAGAGGTGGTGTGTTATAAGGCAATATGTTTAATTCATCATGTTGATATATCTAAGGAAATCAACCCATGATAATCTTCATAGATGCTGAATAGGCAGTAGGTAAAATTGAATATCCATTTTTAACTTAATAAAATAGGAATTCACAATATTTTCATAACTTGGTAAATGATACCTCTTTTGTCCCATTTTCAGGATAAATGAGGAAGCACTAGAAATGATGCCATCACTGTTATAATTTCTCATTATACCAGATGTATTAGTAAGATAAAGAAATTATATGTATAAAACTTGAAAGGAGGAGGTGAAACAATCACTAGTTAAATATGATATGGTTATATACCTGGAAAATTCAAGGCAATTAACCAAAAATGAATAAAAATAGTGAAATAATTTAAAAAGATAGCATGATTCAAAATTAATATATAGAACTTAATAAATTGGCAGACAAACACACATACATACACGATAATGTATAATAAGCTACTTGTTGTTGGTGCAGATGAGTCAATTCCAACTCCTAGCGACCATGTGTATAGCAGAGCAGAACCCTACCCAGTCTTTTTGCACCATCCTCTTGCCTTCTGGTGCTGTATCAGACAAACAAGGTTCTGCTGCTATTCACACGTCTTTCATGGCCAATTTTTTCTGAAGTGGGTGGCCAGGTCCTTCTTCCTAGTCTATCTTATTCTGGAAGCTTTGCTGAAACCTGTCCCCCATGGGTGGCCCTGCTGGTGTTTGAAATCCCAGTGGCGTAGCTTTCAGCCTCACAGCAACATGGAGCCATTGTAATATGACAATTGACAGATGGGTGGTGTGGTTCCCTGACTGGGAAAGGAACCTGGGTCTCCGCAGAGAGAGCACTGAATCTTAACGGCTAGACCACCAGGGCTGGCTGTAATAAGCTGTTACATTGTGATATATGAAGGAAGAAAATAATCAGTGAAATACAACAGTCTAGTTTAGTCCATTCCATGTTTTCGAGTGCATTCCTTCTACCAGTTTCTCAGTGACCATGTCCTCAGGGAACCAAAGGTTCTGTATCTCCAGGAGGCCAGATTCCCCTCACACAACTCCATGCCCTCATCCTTTCAGGCTGGAGGTCTGTGCATGCACAGCAATAGGAATTCCGGGGCCAAGAAGAAAGCTTCCCACTTGGTAGCAGAAGCATGGGCAAAGGGGCCGAAAAAGGCCAGCTCATGGAGGATTTTGAATGTCATGATGAGGACCCTGAGCTGTAGGCAATGAAGCCACTGAGGGAGCTGGGTGTCAGTGAAGGGGCAGGGAGTCAGGTTCAGAGGCTCTTACGGAGCAGTTCAGTTGGGAGCTGGTGAGGAGCTTGGCTCTGGCAGTGGTAATGGCGATAAAGCAGATGGATTAAAAAATATTCAAGAAGTAAAACTGGCGAGATCTGGACAGTTTGCTTGGCCCATGGTGAGGGGCGAAATCTAACCAGTGACGCGTCTTCAATATTTATCCTTCTAGGAGTATTATTAGCATTTTAATTATTATTATTATTTTGGCAAATTGGCAGAAGGCAGAGGCCGGTATTTACATCTTGATAATTATAAAAATACTTCACCTGCTCCCCTCAGTAGCTATGCCCCTATTACTGTAGCTTTTACGTTGCTTTTAATACACAATGAATGTCAGATATTGTCCTAATTCTTCTTCATGGGGTGTCTCAAATTTAAAGTCACTGATGGAATAGACAAATGGGAGACAAAAATCAAGAGTAGGTAGAAATTGTCGTGACAGATCTGGAATAAAATGTTTAGAATTTGAGTGAGTGCCACAAACAGCTCCCGAGTGTGCTCAGCTCAATTGTTTCAGTCCTTGCCTGCGTGGTGTGTTGGGGTTTTTTAAAGATGTTGCGTGTTTTTTTTCATGAGCATGGGACAACATAAGTTATTTTGAGAAATAAGAAAAAGAAATGATAGGTGCATTCTCATGCTTTTTTGCACAAAAACATAAGAATGCGCTTTACATTTTTCAGTGATGAGCAATTGCCTACTCATTGACTTGTGAACTTATTTTTGCCAAATGAACCATTCAAAATGGGGACCACAGTTTAGAAGAACATAACTGAAGTTACTCTTTAAAAAGTCTTAGTGCACTAGAACATTAAAAAAATCTATTCATTTGGGAAGCAGACTTTCACAAAATTGGAAAATCATAACTTTTTAAAGTCCTTAATACCCTAATCCTCTGCTTTTTTTTGACCTGAGTTTCACAGACAATCAACCCCAGGCTGGCAGTGTAGTTTGTCACCACTGAACTTTGCCACCTGGCTTAATTTCCCTTTCAGCTTGGCTTGGTAATAATATCCGTTTAATGGAATCCCATCTCCAAAATTTCTAGTCATCCCTGCATTGCACAATGGATGAAGCTAATCATGTTTTAAAGAGACTAAATATTACAGTGACATAAAAAGGTTCATTATGTCTTAGCCAGGAATATTAAACATCTGTGACCTGGGAGAGAAGAAAGGCAGAGATTAAGTTTGACGTTTGAGTGAAAACGGGGTGATAAAAACAATTAGGGCATTAATGGAGGAAGGTTCTGTGCTTTTTAATACCATTGACCTTTCCAAGCCCACTGCTTCTCTCTGCATCATCTGTTTGCTTGCTGAGTCTCCTGAGAGGGGAAAAGGATAATTTAGGGGATTGGATGAAAATTTGTTCAACTTCTTCCACCGAGGAGGGCTGCTGCTCTACCTACCCCATTACCTGGGGCTTGCTACCTCTGTGGGCTCATTTCCTAATCAGTGAACCACTGTACCATCGGGACCTGCACCTCTACTGCTTGCTATTGCAGTGATAGTAGGGTCTGGATGACCAACCTGACTTTTGACCCCACTAATGCATTCACTTGCAGGGTATTGCAGACCATGCTTGAGGGGCAGAGGAAAGAACAGATGCTGAAAGTCAGGGGGAGCCGGGTGTCAATCCTTCTCCACCACTGGCTGGCTGTACAACCTTCTGTAACTGGCTTAACCTCCTTGAGCCTCATTTCCTCATCTGTAAGAGGGAGGTAATGATACCAAGGGCTACGAGATCAAATGAGATACATACACAAATGTTCTGGAATAGCACTCCACACAGTGGGAACAGTCAGATCAATCTTTTCTCCCTCGCTTTCCAGATTCCTGTGAAGACCTCTTTCCATATGAGAATATTCATTCACTTACTCATCTTTTTGTGTACGTTTACACAGTACTGACTATGGGCCAGGTAGTCGGCTACATGTTGGAGATTCAAAGATCATTAAAATGCATAATTTCTATAGTAGGTTCAAGTTAAGTTGACCAGAGAATGAAAATAGGATCAAGTTCATAACTTTGATCTGAAGATGAGTCAGGTAATTTTGTTCTATAGTCTTGCTTTAAGTAATTATAAGAATAACTGACATTTAATGAGAGCTCATTATAGCCTAAGCATTGTCCAGAGTATTTTAAATGTGTTTGTTTTCATTTTTTAAGCATTATTTTTGATTACACAACAAAATTCATGAGTATAAAAATATAAAAATGAAGCTAAGGATAAATTTGAAAACAAAAATAATGGCTTAAAATTTTCCTTGCAAGGGGCCAACCTGGTGGCATAGTGGTTAAGCTCACATGCTCAGGTTTGGTGGCCCAGGGTTCACAGGTTTGGATCCTGGGTGCGGAGCTATGCACCACTTATCAAGCCATGCTTTGGCAGGTGTCCTACATATAAAGTAGAGGAAGATGGGCACAGATGTTAGCCCAGGGCCAGTCTTCCTCACCAAAAAAAAAAAAAAGAAAAAATTTTTCCTTGCAGAACCACTGCCAAAAGCTATCCATTGTTAACATTTGAGTGTATAACTTTCCAGAACTTTCTGAGACATTCTCTTTGTAATTATATACATAACTATGTATTAATATATGTGTATAAATGTTAGAAAATGCATAATTTTGAAAACAAAAATGGAATCACATATTACAGCATGCTTTTTCTGTCAATAGTATATTATGAATCTCTTTTCATGTTCTATAATTTTTAACTGTTTAATTGTTTCCAATTTTTGTACTACAAGCAATTCTGAAACAAACGGTTTTGCATATACATCTTTGTGTACTTAGCCAATGATTCCCTTAGGATCAATTTCTAGAACTAGAATTCCACACTAACTGTTTAAATAAGATGTTTTTGTGGTTATAGCCAAATTTGTCTCCAGAACCATCGTGCTATTTACACACCCACCAGTGATGCATAAGAGTACCCATTTCTCTTCAGCTTCACCCACAATCTTATCATTCTTTTTCATCCCTTCCAATTTAATAGCTGAAGATATTTTCTCATTTTAGCTTTTATCTCTTTATTTACTGCTAGTTTGATCATTTGTTGACCGTTCATGTTAACGGAGCCAATTCTCATAATAACTTAATAAATTTTGAACTACTTTTCTTAGTTTTAAAATAAGAAAGTTGGCATCAGAGATGCTAATGTGAGTTCACCCAAGCTTGCACGGCTAGCACGTGCCAGGGCTGGATTCACACTCGAATCCATCTGATACTGGAGCTCGTCCTCTTTCCCCCACAATTCACGTCTTCCCATCTCCCTAGGTGGCCAGTGCAAGATGGGTACCGGACAGACTAGTGGACATCCTTGACTAGTTTATTTGCTCCTTTATTTAACAATCATAGCAAGTGCCCTGGATGAGGCACTGGGTCATGGAGATTCTTCTTTATGACTACTCTGTTCTGGAAAAGTTCTACAGAGACTGTCAAAGCAATACTGGGAGAAAAATGTTAAACCAGGGAGTGGGGCAGGGACTTAGTATGAGGAAAACATTGTGGGAAGAGGGAAAAAGCAATTATGTGAAGTAGAAGCATATTTAGGGCCAAAGCCACTCCAAATAGGAGCAAACTTGAAGGTCAAGATCCCTGCCATCAGGGATAAGCAGGCAAGCGATAATGAGAAAATGGAACTTTGGAACTCTTATACTGAGCCATTTCTGTCAAGATGTGTCTTACCTACACCTGTGCCCCCAGCTGGAACACAGTATCTGGCATAGAGTTAGGTCTTATACATGTTGGTTGGAGGGACGAGCCAGGATGGCTTGTGTAGCTGCCACCACCAAACACACACACCCACTAGTGTCTATTCCCACCTCCACAATGGAAGTCGTGGCCCTCCTCTTCAAGGCCATTCCTTTGACCTGTGCTCTGCATGCTCTCATCAGGGACCTTGCCCCACCAATTTGCTTTTATATTCCCCGGATCTTTTTCCTCACCCTCTACTTGTTTCTTTTTACCTGGGCTTAAATGTGCTTAAGTCTCTCCCAACTTCAAAGAACCCCTACCTCCAACACAATAGCTTATCTTCTGCCAAATTTCCCTCCTCTCCTACGCACCCATACTTTGAGAGGGTGGAATGCATTTGAGCTCTCTGCTTCCTGACTGTTCCCTATCAACACACTGACATCTGACTGCTGCCCTCACCACCCCAATGAAGCAAGTCTCATCGTGATCATTAGTAGTCTTCTTGTTGCTAAATCCAATGGTATTTTACTTGGCCTCAAGGATTCCTAAATCTGCACCCCTCATTTATAAAACCTTTTCTTGCTTCCTTAGCCCTACACCATTCTGATTGCCTCCTACCTCTCTTGCTGTTTCCTGAATCATCCACATCTGTACCTTTCTTAAGTATTGGTGTGGTTGCCAGTTCCACCCACAGCTTCCTCTCACCTGGATGGCTGCACCAGCCTACCTTCCCAATGGTCTCCCTGCCTTTCTTAAGATGTTCTTATTTGCAACCTATTCTTCACACTGAAGGAAGAGTGATGGTTTCAAGATGCTCAAGTCTGTTATCATTCACTTACAAATATAGTCTTCAATGGCTCCTTGTTAATTTGTTGATTCAACAGCTAGTTACCGAATACCTACTATGTGCCATACACTATTCTATGTGCTGAGGATACAGTAATGACCAAAATAAAGTCCCTGGCCTGGTTAGTTATCATCTACTGGACAGAAGGAGATAGTAAACAAATGAATCATCATAGTATTATGTGACGATAAAGCAGAGCAAGGACATAGAGGGGACATCGGGGAATGTGAATGTTGGGGAGAGACAGTAGTAGGAGTTTCGACTGTGCAGCCTTGTTGGCCGTGGTAAGGATTTGGGTTTTATTCTGATTGAGCAGGGAAGATGTAAGGGTTGTGGCAGAGGAGAGATGTCATCCGAGCTATGTTAAAAGGACTCCTCTGGCTCCTATGTGGACAATAGGCTGTACAGGGCAAAGGTGGAGGGAGAAGGCCTCAGCACGGGGCTGCTGGGATTGTCTAGGTGAGACACAAGTGTGCTGAGGGTCAGGCTGAAAGCCATCCAGGTGTCTTGGCTGCCCGTCTTCATACTGGCCCTGCTTTAAGACAAGTTCCTGGGCAGCAAGGGCCTTGTGGGATCTCTAATAAAAGCGTGACCAGGGCCCAGCACAGAACCTTCTCTTTGTTGGGGCACCATACCTGCTTGTTGGCTGAATGACGAGCAATTTCAAAAGAGCAATGTGACATGGTGCGGTCTCTGGTTAAGAAAGAGCCCTCTGCTTGAAGATGGAATTTAAGAGCCCCTTGCAACACACATCAAAGAAATTACCTCCTCCAAGAATACTTTGCGGCTTTCCTGAATTAGATGAGATTTAAATGATTAACTTTGTCAAAGCAATACTTGTACCTGTGCTAGTCTAGAGTGACAGAATTATACAAAGATTATCACAAAAAACAGCACTATTGTGTCTCGCCTCTCCTTATTCTCAAGTCTTGCTTCCCAAGGGCAACTATGTTCTACTCTTGGCTGCTTCTCCTGGTATCACTTTCCTTATTTCTAAACAAAGTACTCTTACTACTCTTTATTGATGTTTCAATTGTCGTCATGACTTTGTAACTATGGCAGATGAAGATATAAACTCTCTCACAACTTCTCTACTCACATTCCCTTTTTCACCTTCTGAAAATAGTTATATTACAGTTTTAGTTAAATTATTCAGTGTGGATGACATTAGGACTATGGAAACATTGTTTAAGTATTATTTACTCAGATGGGTACAATTACTATATTTCCTCTCTAATTTTTTAAATGTCTCCTGGAGTTAATAAATACCTGTCTGTTTGTTGGCTTAGGTTTTATGTAACTAAACTGAGTCTTACCTAAACTCTCTCAATTCTAAACCACCTCTGCCTCTGGTCAAGTGCTTGGGTAACATGTTGTTTCCATTTTTCCCCTTGCACACGCTTCTCAGAGCCCTCCGGGTCTAGACTGCTCCTGCCCCCTGCTCTGCTGGCTCTGGTTCTACTCCACATTGTCATTCAGGGGCTCACCCGTTACCACGACATTCACTTTGCTTCTCTCTAGTACTGGAGGCCCTGCTTCCTCCTCTCTTGAGTCTGCTAGGAATGCCTTCTACTCCAAGTAACAGAAACCTGAGGATAGTGACTGAAACAAACACTTTTTCTCCCCACATGCCAAGAAGTCTCAAGTCAGTTGCTGCATCGGTTCAGTGACCTAACGATGTCAGGGTCAGTATCTCTGCTGTCCTTTTGATCTTTCCCTCAGGGTTGCAAAATGGCTGTTGCAACTCCAGTCATCACAGCTACATTCAGGCAGAAAGAAGGGGAGAGATGGTTCCAGCTATGTATATCCCTCTTTATTAAGAAAGCAAAATAATTCTCAGGACCAGCTCCAGAAGACTTCTGCTTCAGCCTCAGAGGCCAGAACAAGTTACGCAGCCATACCTCTCTGGGAGAGAGGATGGGAAACTGGACACCACGAGTGACATGCTTGGCTGGGGCAAATCATGATCTACTCCTTGGGTTGGGTGTGTTGCTGCTCCAAGCAAAACCAGCTTCTTAGTCAAGCACGAAGGGGGCTAGATATTGGACCCCAACTAGCAGCAGCCTGTTTCCTGTTGGCTCCCGCGTGGCAGGCTTAGACCTACTCGGACAGGTCAGTTAACCCGTATGTATGTACGTGTCCACTGTCTGGAAACGAAACCTTATGTCTTATTTAGGGCCCAGGTGACAGCTTCAGCCTGTGTCTTCTTGCTTCCGGCCTCTACAGAACTGTAGAATGGCAAATCCTACTTTTTAAGAGAAAGCATGGAGAGTAACTGAAGCTCCTGGGGGCAGAGTTTCAGAGTCCAGATCCGGGCAGAGGCGTATCCTCAGGCTGAGGTTTCTGAGCTGGCGGACTGGAGTCGCAGCTGGAGGGGAAGGAGGAGGGGGCGTGGCCGCACGTCCGAGGAGCTCAGCACAGCTGTAGGAGCCCTCAAAGGAACTGGCTCTCGGTGGGGTGGAGCCAGATGAACTCCAGAACTTCAGGCCGTCATCGTGGACGGAGCTGGAGCTGAGAGGCGGGAGAGTGAGCGGGGCTCTCTGAACAGTTCCGCTACCGACTGCGTGAAGGGCCCCAAAGGGAGAGAGAAAGAGGGTGGTAATTCAGGATTCTGGAAGGGCTTGCCTTACCTGGATTCGCCCATTTTGGGGGTCAGAATCTTGACTTTAGGAATTAGGTAGCATCCATCGGTCGCCACATACAGGAGTATATAAAGTGTTCGTTCAGCTCTGACTTGACGGAGACAGCGCAGGGTTTATGAGAGAATGACCACGCCTACACTCTGCAATGAGATGTGTCTATGGGTTATTTCACAAATGTTAGGAAATACACTGCAAACGCAAGTCAGGACCTGCTCGTCTCCACACCCTTCTCACTGGGGACCCTCAGCTACTAATATAGCTAAGGAAGGAGTTTTAGGGAAATGGGGATGCATTCTCTCTCCTCTCCCTGTCTCCTTCTCTCCCTCTCTCTCCACCCACCCTCTCTCTCCTCACAGCTTTGTTGAGGTATAATTGACATAGAGTAAGCTGTACATACCAACAGTTTGTAAGTTCTGTTATGTATCACCACAATCCACAGTGTACAAACCCATCACCTCTCCAAGTGTCTTTGTCCCCTTTGTAATCCTTCCTCACCACCTCCCCATCCACAAGCAACCACAGATCTGCCTTATGTCACTATACATTAGTTTGCATTTTCTGTAAGCGGAATCATACCGTATGCACACATGCTTTTCTGACTTCTTTCATTCAGCATAATTATTTTGAGATTCATTAATGGTTTACTGTGTATCAACAGGCTGTTCTTTTTTATTGCTGAGTAGTATTCCATTGTATGGATATACCCGAATTTCTTTAGCCATTTACCTGTTGGTTGGGTTGGTTCTTGGCTTTTGTTTTGTTTTTTGTTCTTGCTATAAAGCTGCATTGAACGTTTGTAGACAAGTCTTTGTATGGACTGGGTTCTTTTGTGGCTCTCACGCTATTCTACTCCCATAGTGGAGGGGTGACCATATCTTGCTTCATGACATTTGTTATTAAGTCTGTCTTCTTTTATGCCATTGTTCACATTACAGACTCTACCTTCTGAGTCTTTGCTAATAAATTGTTCTGGAAGCTTCTGCGTCCCTCAGGTACAATTGACAAGTGCTGGCTGGGGTTGAGTGATATTACAGCTCTCTGTCCAGCATGAGCTTCTGGGGTCTGAACCTGATTTCTATTGAACAGATCTGTTCTCTCTGGGAGTGGCACTTCAGCTTGCTGCAGCATTGGGAGGACATATTTTAATACTCCATTGGTGGCAAGAGTCATTTCCTGTTAGGAGTCCAAAGAATGGCTCCTCTCTGGGCAGTGACATAGATGCCAAGATACATGCTGTGCAATCCTATTAAAAAATCCTCCAGCAACAATTGATTGGGAATGGTGTAGGGCCTTATAATAAATTCAGGAAGGATAAGCATGTGGGCTGCACCATAATATTGTACCTAAGCCTCTCATGTGTCCTTTTCTGATCCATAACACAGGCAAAGGTTTGAGTAGCAACTTGGGTAACTTACAATCAACAGTGCAGATCCCCTGTTAGTGTCTTCTCCAACCTCCCAGTTCCTCTCCTTGCAAGGAATTTCTTTGCCCTCTTAGCTCCTCATTAACATCACACTGTGTTATTATTTTTATTGTTGATTATCTGTTTAAACATCTCTGTCTCCCCACAAGGCTGTGCAACATAGAGGCCAGGGCTCTATCTTCAAGTTTGCTGATTCTCTGTCAACTCAAATCTACTGTTGAGCTGCTCCCATGAAATTTTCATTCCAGCTATTTTAGTTTTCAGCTCCAGGATTTCTATTTTTCAATAATTTCTCTCTCTTTACTGATATTCTCTATTTGATATGACATCATTCTCATACTTTCATTTACTTCTTTGAACATATTATAATAATTGACTTAAATAGTGATGTAAAGTCTTTATCTGGTAAGTCTAATATCTATGCTTCCTCAGGGGCAATTTCAATCAACCTTCTTTCCTAGGTATGGGACATACTTTCCTATTTCTTTGCATGTGTCATATTTTCTATGTTGTTGAAAACTGTACATTTTAAATAATATGTGGTTACTCAGAAAATGTGACTTCCCTCTCACCAGGGTTTGTTGTTGTTTATGTTTGTTGATGTTCTTGAAACTAGTTGTTTATTTAGTGACTTTTCTGGACTAATTGTCTAATGTCTGTAGTTTCGCTCATGTTCATCCACTGAAGTTTCTGCCCTGTTAGTTTAGTGGTCAGCTCGAGATTGGACAGAAGCTTCCTTAAATGCCTTGAAACAGTCAGTCTCTCGGGTTTGCCAAGGAGCTGTGTTTGTATGTGTTTGGACACACCTTCACTACTCTGGCAGTTTATGACTCTGCCTTATTCATAATTTCCTGCCTGCACAGAGCCTTCAGGAGAGCCAGAAGAGAGAGGTTAGGGCCTTCTCAGGTCTCTCCTGGGAATGTGCACGCCTCTGCATGCATGTGGCCTTCTAGAGCCCAGCAATATGTTGGAGCTTCTCAAAGTCCCCTATGAACATCTCATTCCCCAGATCTTTCAAGTTTTTTGGCTAGCCTCTTTTTTGCCCCAACTAGAATTACCACCTCCGGCTGCTACACTGCAATATTAAACAATTGCCACTCCTTCTTTAATAGACTTTATTTTTTAGAGCGGTTTTAGGTTCATAGTAAAATTAAGCAGAAAGCACAGAGAATTCCTATATATCCCCTGCCCCCACAAATGCAAAACCTCCCCCATTATCAACATCCCCACCAGAGTGGTATATTTCTTACAATCTGTAAATCTACACTGACTCATCATAATCACCCAACGTCCAGAGTTTACATTAGATTCCCTCTTGGTGTTGTACATTCTATGAGTTTGGACAAATGGGTAATGACATATCCACCATTATAGTCTCATACAGATAGTTTCACTGACCTAAAAATCTACTGTGCTCTGCCTATTCCTCCCTCCATCCCCCTTAACGCCTAGCAACCACTGATCTTTTTATTGTCTTTATGGTTTTGCCCTTTCCAGAATGTCATATAGTTGGAATCATACAGTATGAAGACTTGTCAGATTGGTTTCTTTCACTTAGCAATATGTGTTTAAAATTCTCCATGTCTTTCCATGGCTTGAGAGCTCATTTCTTTTGAGTGTTGAATAATATTCCATTGTCTGGATGAACCACAGTTTATTTATGTGTTCATCTACTGAAGGACATGCTTCTAAGTTTTGGCAATTATAAATAAAGATACCAAGAACATATGTGTGCAGATTTTGTGTGGATGTAAGTTTTTCAACTCCTTTGGGTAAATACCAAGGAGTGCAATTGCTGGATTATATGGTAAGAATATGTTTTGTTTTGTAAGAAACTGCCAAACTGCCTTCCAAAGTGGCTCTAGTGTTTTGCATTCCCACCAGCAATGAATGAGAGTTCCTGTTGCTCCACATCCTCGCCAGCATTTGGTGTTGTCAGTGTTTTGCATTTTGCCATTCCCATAGGTGTGTAGTGATATCTCATTGCTGTTTTAATTTGCAATTTCCTAATAACATATGATGTTGACCATCTTTTCATACACTTATTTTCCATCCATATATCTTTTTTGATGAGGTGTCTGTTCAGATCTTTTGCCCACTTTTTATTTGGGTTTTTCATTTTTTATTGTTGAGTTTTAAGTGCTTTTTGTATATTTTGGATAACAGTCCTTTATCTGATGTGTCTTTGGCAAATATTTTCTCTCAGTCTGCGGCTTGTCTTCTCATTCTCTTGACCACTGATTGTTTTTGACAGACACCCTGGGGACAGGACTTTTCTCGCTGTGTGAGGTCTGAATCAGGTCAAATAATGAGCAGCCCCGTGGATGGGGCTTTTCCAGGGAGCTGCCAGATAGGTAAAATGGTGCAATGTGATGGGGATGGGACTTGTTGAAGAGCTCCAAACCTGATCCATCCCCTCCATTGTCTGCTTAGTCTGCTTGTTTTCACAGCTACTGAGATTGCAAGGCAGACAGTTTTCAAAGATCCTGTGGAGCTGGGAAGAAAGGGATGGAAATAGGGCAAGTTAAAACATCACAAAGCTCCCTATTCTTACCGATAATCAGCTATTTGTTCTTGAATAAACGCTCCTTGGATTATTGCAAGAAATTAGTTAATTTCTAGAGTTCTGAAAAATTTGATTGGATGATTTTTTTGCCAGTGTTCTTGTTGCCTTTGTGCAGGAGTAGATTTTCAGAGATCCTTTCTCTGCTGTTCTGGAAGTCTGTCTCTTATTGGTCTCTTTCTGCATAATGGTCTGAGTATTTTCCAAATTGTGCGTGATGCTAAGAGTTGTTTCATACAACAAGGATTCTATGCTCAAAAAAGTTTGGAAAAAAAATACATAAGTAGATTTTTTTTTTTTAAATCTCCTCCGTCATCTTTTCTTTCCCACCTTTGATTTCAACATGGCCTTGATGAACAGTTCCACACCTGCTGAGGGTCCTACCTCCTGCTTGTACAGTAGTATCTCATGCTCCTCCCCTGCTTTACTGTCTCATGTCTTCCCCCCAAGCTGCAGCAGATCCCGTGGCCTGTGTGAAGGTTACCCGAGGGTGCGAGAAAGTTAGTGCTTTTGGGGTCAACCTTCAACCAATAGGGGATCAGAGGTGGGGGATAAATGCTAGCTTCCTGTTGGAGGGATTTGTCTGAAGGCAGTCCACACTGTTCCTTATAGGTTCCCTCTGAAGATCCATCCCGACATGACCATGGCGGTAAGTAGCTCAGTAATGCAGCATTTATTACCTTTCTTGCTTGCCTGTCTCACCATTTCTTCTCCCCAGCTTCCTATGTTCACCTCGCAAACTTTCTGTGTAAATTTATGTCTCAGACTTTGTTTGTAGGGCAATCTAAATGAAGACGCCATATTTTAGGAAAAGCTAAGCAGTTCCTCTTTCCTATAGTTCTCAGAGAGTTCTATCCACTTTTTTGGATTATCATTGTGTAAGAGAATGTTATGGTATGCTTTTAGCTATTGAGTCTTTTTAAATTGATCATCTTGAGGACATACACCCCGTGGAATATGAACATGCTTTCAGAATTGTTGGTTTAACATACACAAATACCTATCAGACCTTAGGGTATCTTTTTAGATGCCAATTAACATGAGGTAAGAATTATTCAGCATTAAAGACATATAGTCTTCTGAGGATACGGAAGCAAAGTGCTTTGGGGGTTGGACAAAAATATCATGACATCATGATCCCTCAATGCTACACACACGTTATAATATCCAAGCTCACAATGAGCCAAGGCATTATGATGCAGCCAGGCTCCATCTGATGTTGAGATAATAGATCTCTCCGTGACATAGTCAATAGTTTATATTTTATTTAATTTCTTATTTAATGAAAATTTGTGATGTCTATTCTACAGCAGAACAATACGATTGTGATTTAGTTGGTTTTATGTATTAAAATGTTCTGCGTTTTATCACTTAGAATATTCAATTTGGGGGATGTCGGGATTGTGTGGTAATGTTAGCTTGTATGCATGTGTGTATTAGGAATGTAGTGACAACTGCTTGTCAACGTCCAATGGTTTGGGGTACTCCCTTCCCCCTCCATGCGATTTTGGTGATGCCTCACACTTCCAGGTGATTAGAAGAGTCTGGCGATTTCCAGACAGTTGCAGATCTTCCCTGGACTTTTCTACATTGGCAATAGATGAGGAGCTGTCTTTTTCTTTTGAATCAAGGGTGGTAAGCATGTAGGCCTGGGGCTGGTGGTGGCTGTTTTGCCTGCCATTAGGAGAGAGCTTGATTATAGTAAGAAAATGAAGTCGGTTAACAAAGGGAACCAGAGACGAACATAAGTGGACAGAAAGATGGAGTGCCACTGTCATTATCTGTGTCCTTAAATATAGCTACGCCTGAAGGCAGCTTTGTTCCAGGACTTGCCAGTTGCATGAGTCAATAAATTCTCTTTATTGCAACTTGCTGAGCTTGTTGGTCTTGGAATTCTGTTACTTATGACCAAAATTCTTGACTTAGAGTAGGTTATAATCTGAAATGCATGGTAAATATTGTGCTTTGTCCTGTCTTCTAGCCGCCCTCTTCTGCCCTCCCCCCCCCCCCTTATAGTGGAGAAGGCATTTGCTGTGGAGTCAGGAAGACTTGGGTTTACGGTCTGGTTTTACCAAAGTTATTGTCATGAAGTTTGTAAGAGAAGTATCACAGTGTCAGTGCAAGAAGGCATGTTCTGAGCCAATCAAATCTTGAGTTAAAATCCTGGCTATGTCACTTATTGAGCAAATTTCAAAATCTCTTTGAACTATGTGTTTTCAGAGTGCTATGTGAATTATACCTCTTAACTTTTGCAGTTTGATGATCAGAAGTGATTCGCTTTTCAAGCTTGATAAATAATTGTTATATATTTTGAATACCTCTTTATTTTTTCTTATTCCATAAAAGCAGTCTCTTAATAAAATTAGACAAAGAAACAAATGAAACAAAAATGAAAACAATCAACCTCAGAATCTGCTTTCTCAGATGATTACAGGTCTAGCAAATAAAGGTTACAGGACATTAGGCCTTGGATGTACATGGTGCTGTTTCCATTTTTGCTCTCCCAACAAAAGAGCTAAATAGCGACTGTTTATGCTCATTGACCTATAAATGTTTAATCGTAACAAATCTAATAATCCCTCTCATTTGCAAGAGTTTTGTGGGACACTGGTATTTTCCTTCCCAAAATAACAGATGAAAGAGAAAAAAATTTTTCTATTCCCCGTTTATCCCCACATCCTTGCAACTCCTCCACAGTATTGAAAGCAGATTTGATTCCTCATTAAGAAGGGGAATGAGATTACTTGTGCATGAACTGTGTGTTAGGTGTTTTATATTCCTTTTCTCTTTAACTCACCATTCACAACCCTGAGAGGTGCTGGAGGAGCTGCTAAGTTAGTTCCTCCTGTAAGGTCTCTTCAGTGCCCTCTGTTGGCAAAGTTAACAATGGAATACATATTTAAGGGGCCCACCTCCACTTTTTTGTAGAGCTGGCATTGAAGGGTTCATCTGCAGTTGAGAAGCAATAAATTGATAATGGGCACACTTGCAAAACATCACAGGAGGTACTCAATAAGAGAGAACAATCAGTACCAAGAAAAGACACCTGACGGGAACATACTTTTAAAAGAAGAAAATGTCAAGTGGTGAAGAAAAAGGGTTTGAGTGAGATTTTAATTTAAAATCATAAAATTAGAAATTTTGAAAGTAAGTGCATTTGACTTATACTGAGTCATAGTTAGGTTATAATTAGAACTATGATCGACTTTTCTGTTCCTCAGTTATCTTATCTGAAAGAAAAGATTTTAATAAGGGAACTTACTCTCAGGGTTGTTGTAAGAAACTTGATGGCATATTACACATAATGGATTTAGAACAGTACCTGGTATATATTAAATGATCAGTAAACATTAGTTACTATTTGTCATTTTTAAAATGCATAAAGTGGTTAAGTGTTTATCTTGCTTTTTAAAATCATATTACTATAAACGCATTCAATAATTTCACTTAATAGATATTTATTGATCGCCTACATGCATTCCTCTATATATTTAAGGTAGATCAGTGACAAAAACAGGAAAAATCCCTAATAGAGCTAATATTCCAGCATGGACTGAAGTAACATTAGTAACCTTATGAAATGTGCCATGTCTTCTCTCTTTCCTCTCTACCTTTTGAATAAAGAGAAGGATGAAGCTCTAGAATAGGAATTGCAAGGCACAGCCAGTAGACCACAAGTGGCCCACTACTTATTTTTGTTAATGTAGTTTTGTTGGAAAACAGCCACGCCCATTCATTTATGCATTGTCCATGACTGCTTTCATGCTACAATGGCAGAGTTAAGTAGTTGTGATGGGGACCAGGTGACCTGCAACCTGAAAATATTTACTATCTAGTCTTTATAGGAAAGATTGCCAACCTCTGGTCCAGAAGATGGCAGACCTGCATGGATGGAAGGAGTCTGAGTGGAGGAGAACCCCGCTCCCACCCTATCCCCGCTGATCTACCCACCTTAGACCATGTCTTGAGTGAGAAATACCTGGTATTTGTGTTAAGCCTTGGAGATTTTGAGGTTGTTTGTTACAATAGTTAGCTTACCCTTACTAATTTAAAGTGTCACATTTTCTAAAGGACTCATCAGTTTTACCAATGGCTACTGTTAATCCTTTAATATTGATATAATTCTTTTGAGGTGCCTGTTCATGTTGTAGATTTCATCTTTTTCACTTGGTAACTGTCTACCTCAATTAGATTCTAATCTGTTGATGGGCATCCTATGCTTTGAGCAGTTTGCCAACATCACTTCTATTGAGTTCATGGAATTCTCTATCTTTGCAAGAGTTACAGTTTCATTTTGCAAACAGTTCCCATGGTATTTGTATAACATTTGAATATTTGGCATGCATAGAATAATCAACAAGAACATAGAGCTGATGGTGGAAATAGAGTCTAGTGTTACAACCAGAACTTTTTTTTTAAACAGTCAGTTTATTTGTGATGATTTTTGTAAGATCATTTTGTTTCCCTATTCAACTTTGTAAACGTGGTGGATAATAGATATCAAGTACTCAGATGAAGCCTCTTCTTGTATGTGTCAAAAGGTCAAGGGAACAGAGGGGAGGCGGCATCTAACCTCTACTGGGATAGCTGAGGAATGATTAACAGAGGGCAAGACATGAACCTGGTGTTAAAGGGTGAATATGAGTTTCTCAGGGGAGAATGGGGTTGGACAGTGTAGGGTGGGTGTATGTAAGCAGATGTTAATGACACATATCCGGGCAAGAACGTTAGACTCGTTTGTGGAGACATTAGGTGCATACATAGGGCATGGCCACAGGCTGGGCAGGTGAGGAAATAGTAGCAAGAATGAGAAGGCCTTGAGTGATCTTCAATGAGTGTTGTTTTGTTTTTTCACAGTAGGCCACTGGTTTTAAAACTGTAAACCTATCATTTGAGGTTCCATATCTCTGCTGTACCCTCCATCCTACTCCCTCAACAAAGTAACTGACTTTCATAGGCTGACTGAGGAATTTCCAGGAGTCGGTGGAGCCCAGTTTGGAAACCACTGCAGAAGAGGATGACATGCCATGGAGGGCTTTGGAGCAGTGGAGTGACATGAGGAGATCTGTGTTTCGGGAAGACCCTGCTGGTGTCACGTGAGGATGGACTGCAGGAAGCAGAGACTGGAGCCAGGAGAGCCCATGGGAGAATTGCTTCCATGTTCACTACAACTCCATTCAGAACTGAGAATGATATGGGTACCTTGTAAATATATGTGGGTTGAAAAAAATCCATAGCTATCTTAGGAGTAGACGGAATACCTATTATGTATCTTATATGAAGAACAAGAACCTTCCGTCACTGTGCTAACCAAAGATCCTCAGGATAAAAGTTCAACGTGTGTCTTGGTGTCCTCTTTTAGAGGCAAGAGTGTTTATTGAAATGACGGATGCCTGCCCCTCTTGGGGACACCCTGGTGGCAGAGTGAAAAATCTGAGCTCACTCTTGGCTATAAAGAATAGAATACGAGCACAAGAGATGGCTTTGCCAGTTCAGCCAAGGTCTAGGAATTAATGCTAAGCTTAAGGCTGAACAAACCAGGAGCTCAATATCCTCCATGCCTGTCTGCGCAAAAGCTGTTAATGTGATGACTTTGTCATTGGTAAGATGTGCCAATTTCAAACTGATATAGCCAGAGACTCCAACGTTGGGACAGTAAAAGTATGAAAGAAATAAAATGAAAGCATTAACAACTGACATATCTATTTGAGACTAGCTAGAGTATTTTTATTTATTATTATTATTATTAGCTGCCATTTACTTAGCTCCCCCTATGGACCTGGTGTTTTGCTTATGTTACCTTTAACTCTTACAAGTGCCCTGGTTTGTTTAGTTGGTTCAGTCCCCAGCCATCCTCCAAGGTCAGGCTCACATGTCACTTCCTCCATGAAGCCTGCCTTGATCCCTCAGCAGTAGCTACTCCCCAGTTTCTGTGTCTAAAAGCTTTCTCTGAGCATCCCTCATCACATTTACCACATGGCTTAGG
Source organism: Tapirus indicus (assembly GCA_031878705.1). Classification (NCBI taxonomy): domain Eukaryota; kingdom Metazoa; phylum Chordata; class Mammalia; order Perissodactyla; family Tapiridae; genus Tapirus; species Tapirus indicus. Next base: position 7,936,402 of record CM062935.1, on the reverse strand, counting down.
ATTTCTGTTAATTTTGTGATGTTACTATTCCTCTTCTAGACTCTTCACTGTTGTCAGAATCTATGTTTGACCCCCTCCTTTCTTCATTTGCCCATGCATTCTTCAAGAAACGCCTGTGATTCACTCACTTTTTCAAGGAATATGATAGGTGCAAGAAATACAAAGGGAATAAGGTCTGTCGTCTTTGTGGAATTAGTTCCCATTATTGTGGAGGAAGCAGACATTTAAACATAATTTCACTGTGCCCAGACTGATCTCAGATATTTAGGCTGGGTGTTGAAGGATGAGAGGGTAAAAACATAAGCAAAGGTTTGGAGATGTTATGGCCAACGTCATGTTTGCATTTGGACTGTGAATTGTAGTTTGGATGGTTGGAGTATGGGGCAGATGGTGGGAAACGATGGGCAATGGGTCTAGAAAAGTAGTTCTGAAAGTCTTCTGTTCTGCCTCTGCTGATGCAGCAGCTGCAATGCAGTACGTACTCAAATGTTTGCTGACTCTCTTGCTTCACTCACAACGTGGCATTTCTTACAAGGCCCTTTGATACCTGTATGATATTTCAACTCAAAACTTTATGGAGTGTGGGGGTACAACAAGAAAGCAAGGTTTTGAAGACCTGGGTTTGGGATTCGATTTCCTAGCCCTGTTTTGGCCTCTTCTGCTTTTGTTCTAACCGAGCAGCTCTCCTTGGAGTCAGCAGAAAGTTGGGGTCCTTGGCGCAACATAAGTTCAGGCCCTTAGACATTATATTTTTAATACACAAGCATGGCTGAGTTTTTGTAAATGAAAAAAATCAATAAGGCTTTGATATGAAGACTTTTCATTTTTTTTCTTTTTATTTTGGGTACTTTTTTTTTTGGTCAGGAGTGAAAGTCATTCTGTACCAAAGAAAAAATGATGTCCACAGATGAAATATGTTTTCACTGATGTTTTTTGATCAGCTCAATGTGTACCCAGTGCTTTCTGGGACTCAGGACCCTGCTGGAGCTGGGGCAGGCATGTGGAAACTGAATTTGTGCATCTCTTGGCGTTTTTGTGGATCCTGATTATTTTCAGGTGTCTGTTGGAAGTCAAAGTTTTTATGGTTTATTAAATATAGAAATAGAGCTTACCAGATAAATGGAGACTCTCATCTGGAAGGCAGGAACCTTCTCCCAGTCCTGGTCCTTGCTGATTATTATACACATTTGGTATCAAACCCCGATGGGCTATTTGTCATGTCCTTTCTTGAAAACCTTTGATAGGTCTCCATTGTCTGCAGGACAAAACCCAGATTCCTTAGTCTGCCCTTCATGGTACAATGTAACTTGGCATCAACCCAAAGCTCTTGGCTGGGAATTGAATGATCCAGGTTCAAGGTGCAGTGAGGGTGCTGACTGGTCATCTTGCTCTGAATGGGACTCCGTACTGCCCTGGGATTCAGAGCCTCCATAAAGCGATTTTATTGGGCAAGATGATGTCTAACTTCTCTTTTGACTCTTTCTTTTTGTTTAAACACTCTTCATCTGTGTCTGAAATTTTCAGACGTATCTCCTACCAATATTTACCGGATGTCTACTATATGCCAGGAAATTACCATACATAATCCATTTTGCTCTTCACATAATTATAAGAAATATTTGCATGTTAGAGAAAAGGAAGCAGAGATCCAAGGTTAAACAACTGGAACATGGCAGAACTGTGATGGATAGAGCAAGGGTTCAGGTGGTGTTGGTGCCTTCTTTTGCTCTGCCCAATGTCCAATGTTAAAAGCCTTACTAAATTGATACCACTTAAGCAAATAGAGGCTGAAATGGAGGTCTCAGTGCCATAATGAGGTGAAAATTGACCCTAGTCTTATTAAAGAAGCCCAGGAAATTTGTTGTTTTACTTTTTGAAGAGACATAAAAATAAATACGTGAGGACAGTTTGATCTAGTGGAAATCATCTTGTATTAGTCATGAGGAGAGAGATTTTGTCTGAGTTTTGTGTGCTCAGTAAATGTTGAATGAGTGGACTATTTTTAAACCAGGATTCAGAAGACTTGAGCATCATTTTATTTCTCTTGCTAATTTATTATAATATTTATTATCACTTGGTTAAGTGGAATACAATTCTAAGATGACAGTTTTCTCATTAGTAACGTGAGACGGACACCAGATGATTCTTTCCAGTTCTCAGATTCTATGAAACAACGGGGAATACTTAGTAAAAGTTACAAATATTGGATCTGAAAGACTCAGAGATAATACTTGATTTTCTAGGATAACTCCTTTGTCTAAATAGTCTGGGGCTAAAGGAAACTATTAATTAGCTCCAAAGCAAAGATCATCCAACTTCCAGCTATAATGGAAGAGGGCTTAAATTCTCTGCACTTAGAAGGTTTTCATTCTGTCAATTAGGGGCTGCTCTTATATTTTCAAATTCTCTTTCCACTGCTTTCCCCCTCAGCCTCTTAATATGTTTAATTCTCTGCATCTTTAAAGTAGATTATTTATTTGAGGACATGCTTCCTCTAGTTACCTCTCTTTCCCTTGTCTGTCTGTGTCAGCCATTCCTTTCTCTTCATTTATCATCCACTATGAAACCTGGGGTATATAGACTTCAGCCCTCACCACATCACTGACATTGCATTTCTCAAGGTCTCCAGTATTGTCTTTCTTGGTGATTCCAATGTAATTCCAATTTCTGGACTTCTTCCTGGCATTTGTCAGTATTGCCTCCTCCTTGAAATGCTCTGTCTCCTAGGCCTCCATGCTCCTGCCCCCGTGATCTCCTGGTGTATCTCATTCCATTTCTCAAGACTTCTTTGTGGGCTCTACTTTCTCTGCCCATTTCAATATTAATATTCTGCAGGGTTCTGCCTTCCGTCTTCTCAGTTATGCATCCTATGCCTGGGTGATCACATCTTTCCCCAGTTGGTGACCCCACTATTTCTATCTCTGGATTTCAGACTTCTATCCAACAGCCACCTGCATGTGAGTATCTCAGACATCACATGACAAAAGCTGATGTCATTCCACTGCCCCCAAATCTTCTTTCTCTCTTTCCCATCTTCGTGAATGGATCTTTATTCACCCAATTACCTGAACCAAAATTGAGGCATCATCTTGGATGATGACAATAATAGTTAACATTATTTAGTGGTTTAGCATGTGTCTGGCACTATGCTAAATCTTTACATGAAGAATTCTTCTAAGTCACAACACTCTGATCAGGAGCTTTGTATTATTTCTAGTTTACATATAATGCTCTTTTGATCATCCACAGTGACCTTTTCCCTGTGTTTCACTCTTCGGTGTTTATGTCCCTGCCTAGAAAGTGAAGGGATCAGACTAACTGACTTCTATTGTTCCTTCTTGACCTCATTTCTGACTTCTGTGTTTGAACTAGAGGCCCTTACTCTCTGCTCTTGCAGTATCCTGATAGTTCCCTCTCTGTTCACTCAAGATTTCTGTTCTAATTCCCACCTGCTGTGTATAGCCCCAGTGAGGTGCAGGACCCTTTTCTGTTGCTGCATCATTTTATCCCCAGCATCAATCACAGTGCCTGGCATGCTTTCCATAAATGTTTGTTAAAGAAATAATTGCATTCTTATTTTAATCTTTCTTGCACATTTTTGGTTGTCTTTAACTCAGCCTATCCACAGTGGGAAACAATTGCCCATTAGCTTATAAAGTTAAACATGTACATTATCTACAACCTTGTAATTACAATCCTAGGTATACACTGAAGAGAATCCCTTGCACATGTGTGTCAGGAGACAGGTTTAAGAATGCTAATAGCAGCCCTTTTGTAATAGTACACAATTAGAGACTGCTCTAATGCCACTAAAGGAGGTAGATGAGGATATGGTGGTATATTCATGCAATGGAATATTATATAGCAGTGAAAATGAATGAACCACACAGAAAAACAGAGATAACTCTTAATAGTACAATATTTAGTTAAAAAGCAAGACCTCTTTTAACTACCCGTAGCATGCCAGGCTTGTTGTAAAGTTAACATATAAGAAAACTAAATAATATATAATTTAGACATATGTGCTTGTGTGCATGTATGTGAGCATATGATGAATCTTTTTTTAAACAACGTTTGAAAAACACAAAATTTAGCATAATTATTATCTATGGACTTGGTTGGGTGGGGAAGGCAAGGAAATGGTATGAGAGTCTTAGATTAAGTAAATGTAATATTCTTAATCATGGATTACATGATGGATGTATAAATGCTCTTTACCCAATAAAACCATAGTAAATAAGATAAAAGAAGGCATGGACTACTGGTGATAGTGTTTTTTGAGCCAAGAATGATAATAAATCTACTTTTGTATGCCTCATGTCTGTAAAATAAACAACACAAAAATAAAATTCTGATTTACATCTTCCTATAACCCACATGACAGTATGTATTATATCCCCCTGATTCACATCAGGGATTTAGAAGGGGATGTAGGGAATCAAATTACATGTAGAATATTTTCACAAGGAGATATTTCTATCTATCTGTCTGTCTATCTACCTGTCCATCCATCCATCCATCCACCCACCCATCCATCCACACAACCAGTGTCTCTCTGCCTTTTACTCTTAGGTAAGTGATGGATTTAAAACTCGTTTATAAACTACTTGAGGGCAAGGGCCATAACCTTCCTCTTTGCACTCTCCAGAGTGTCTTGCCTTCGTCATAGCTACAAAGTGTTTGTTATATAAAAAAAAATACACACTCACCAAGTAATGAAACTTTAACCATTTTCTCTCTAAACAGGATATTGTTCATCCCACACATGTCACAGAGGAGAAAACTGAGGTCCGGAAAATGTAATGAGCTACCTATGTTCATATAATGAACTAAGGGCAGATCTTGGAAGCAGGATCCATTTCTCTAGTCCAGCAATTCTCCAACCTGATAGCACATTATACTCACATAAGGAGCTCTGAAAACATACTTATGCCTGGGCCCTACTTCCACATATTATGATTTCATTGGTCCATAGAGGGGCTTAAGAATGAACATCTTTAATGATCTTCCCAGGTGATTCGAATGTGTGCAACTACTGACTCTCTAGCCCATGTTTTCCCTGCTAGGCCTCATGTAGATTGAATTATCCACAGATATAACTAACACTCAAGGTAGGATTGTTTCAGGCTCTGATGTGAAGTGTGGAGTCTCCCCAGCTTCCCAAGACACAGAAGGAACCAGAAGATGTTAAAGAGTTACTGAAGGTGCAGGAGGAAGAGAGAGAGATCCAAGAAGAGAAGTTGGAGTCTCCCTCGCACATCACGGTATTTTGAAGAATGTAAGTTACTCCCGACCTTTATACCGTGCTCTAGTTAATTTAAAAAGAGAGATTCTCATAAATCTTCCATGTTTCAGTCAAGTGAACTTCCTGTGATTAGAAATTCTAAAGATTCTGATACTCAGAGAATAAGCCAAGTCAGGTTTCTTTCTTTAAACCAAGTCAGCTTTCCTTCCTTCCTTCCCTCAGTCAATCAGCCATGGATTGAGTGTGCCTACTGTGTGCGGGGATGTTGCTCAGATAAAATGGTGGTTACTGAAGACAGCAATGGACACAGAGAGCTGAGAAAACCATGGTCCTTACCTCAAGAAGCTCTTAAACTTGAGGAAATTGAGAACACTTTTCAATGTCTTGCCAGAGAATACAGAGATGGTCAAGCAGCTTGGGTATGATTTCAAGGCAGATCTCTATTTATATAGTCACATAATCATATATTTTTGTAAAATGCACAAAACTAAAGTTTTTCTGTATTCTTTCTCTGAAACTAGTCTCCCAAATGGTACAAGCTTTTGGCTTTGCGAGCGTAAACTGTACCTGTTCCCACACTGTCTATCTTCTACCATTCTTTTCCTTCAGCACTTGTGAACACACATTTCCTGCCTGCACTGTGCCAGGTGCTTTGACACAATACAAATGCCTGGGATAGCTCATAGGGCGAGCAGAATGAGGCTGTGGAGGACCCAGAGGAGCTAGTCTGGGGCACTTTGCTTAGTGTATTCCCATCTTGACAGTCACCACTCACATTTTATTTTAAGTGCTCTGAGGAGTAAAGAAACCTGGACAATTTCGTTAAAATCTGAATTTCGGGACCTATTTAATCCAGATTCAGGAAACACTTTCTTTTTCTTTTGATGTAAAATCTGGGGCTAGTGTTCTGTGGAGTACACTTTGAGGAATATGGAGCTAGGAATGCATCTGGCCTAGCTCACAGTCCACCCCGGCGTTGGTGAATACAGATAGCAGTGTTGGCATTAGTTGTGGAGTGATTGTTGTTGAGACCCACTTATGGATCAGAGCCTGAACTAGATACCCGGGATTCAATGACGAGCAGAAAACAGACATGGTTCCTACTTTCAAGGAGCTCATGGAAAGATAGATACATCAAATAGATACATAGTTATCAACTATGATAAATGCTATAAATTAAAAGCATAGAGAGCTAGGGACACCCTTATAAAGCTGGGTAGTATTCACTCTGAAAGTCTCAGAAAACATCCTTGAAAGAAGAACAAAAGATTTGAGATCTAAAGAATAGGTAGGAGTCTGGTAGTTTAGATGGGAGCAGCAAGCGAACTCCAGGCATTGGGAATAGCATAGAGAGCACCCCAGGGTGGAGAAAACACACCAGAGCTGAGGAACTAAGAAGCAGGTTGAGATGATTCTCATTCCACCCTTTGCTTAGCTCTAGAGTCTTCTGGATGTTTTCGTTTTTCAGCACTGTAAGGATTATGTGTTGACTCTGAGTCACCTCTATGGATTGCTGGATACTATCCTCATGTTACTGACCTGAAGACATTTCAGAACATTGGAGATTTGTTGTCTCCATGCCAACAGCCTTGGGTTCACAAGACAGGTACCATATGCCCCTTTGGGAGGCCAGGTGCAGGCTTTACTCTTTACACCTTATCCAAGGGAGACCCTGCTCTTAGTTTATTACCTTCATTTCACTAGAAGAGTGCAAAGTGTTGCTTTTCTTCTTTTTACTACTTTAAAAATGATTATGACATTGCATTAAAAAAAGAATATGCTAGTGGGAACTCTCAAATTGAAGGAATCTTGTATATGACAGAATGTAGCTAGCACCATCCTTAGCATGTAGAAAATATTAAATATTTGTAGAATAAGATGCCTATGGGACATTTGAGTTTGAGGAGTCAGTGGCCCACCCTCTTTTCACCCCCAATGGATGCTGATGCTTTGGTTACTATGTGCACCTCAATTTGATTTGGCATTTCCATATGTCATTCTTTTATAGACTGTCCCCTTCCTCGCTCCCATCTCTGTACCTAAAGGCAGAAAGGAGAACTGTCTCATCCCTGGATTAAGTGTGCAGGATGTTGCTGCTGAGCAAAACCTCAGATGACCAAGACCCTGTCCATAGGAAAGGGAGATCTCTGGAGAGGAGCTCTGAAGTGAGACTCCCATCCAAATCAGGGCAGGGGTTTGTCTTTGTTCTGCTCCGCTGGAAGCTAACTCTGAGACCAGAATTTGAGTGCTGGTGATTTACTTAAGGACGATTCCAGGAAACACTAGCAAAGGAGGGATGAAGTAAGACACGGAAGGGAAGAATGCCAGCAAAATGGATGTTGTCATGAAAGTTAACGGAGTGGCAGTGGGAGTTCAGTCTTTCTGAGGAACTCTGGAAGCCAAGCTAGAACAAGCACTTCTGACTTATCCTACCTGGGGTGCGAGCTGCTGGGGTGGTTAGCCACCTCTGCTTGTTTCTTTGATGAGAGCCACTTTCAGGGCCTTGCAGCTTGCCCGTGTGCAGGCAGAGTCGCAGGCATTCAGAAAGAGCCTTCCCTGTGTGGAGGGGTGACCAAGAGTGTCTGCTCCAGAGTTGCTTCCACATGAGCCTGAACTTGCCAGTGGTCCTGGGAATACAAAAGGGTATCCCTAGAGGTGGCAGAATGAGTGGCGAACTGGCTGTGCATCTTGGGCAGAAGTCATTTTTGGGGAGAGAGAGGCCCTTCTCCTAACGAGGCCATGATAATCAAAAGACAACCTCCACATTTAGTACACACAGTGCCAGGACAGCCTGCCAGTACTCCAGCTCCTTTCATCTTCCAGGGTGATGCTCTGTCATTGTTTTTTAATGCTAATAAGTATCAGGAAGCTGTCAGAATTCTTTTTCTTGTTTTCTTTTTTTTTTTTTTTAAATCGTGCCAACCTTCTCTGACTTGGTCTTGCGACTCAACAAGACCTCCGTGGGCTGGAGATGGGAAAATCTGTGAAGAAGGCACATGGGGGAAATGTCGGGAAGGATAGGCATTTCACAGTTTAATCAGATAGAGAATTGCACTTTTTTTCTTTTCAAACAGAAAGCATTGAATAAACTGGAAGTATCACAGCCATGGTGGAGATAGAGAATTTGGTCTTCCAAATGCTGCTTTTTAGGAACAGACGTGATTTGTTCTCTTAGGGCTTGCTGCAAATAGAGTTTGGAAACTCTCGCTATTATCACACTGACCTTAACCTGGACAGATACACTTGGGTCTTTAAGAAACTTGCCAGCTGGCTGCTTGAGATCACTTAGAACATTGGGTTGGAAAAAACAGAAGCAGCGTTTAACTGTGAGCAGGTCAACGCTATTTTTCACTTCACGATATTAATAACGTCTAGTGTCACTTTCTGACGACTCTTCACTGCCACCACTGAAATAAGGTTATTTCTGGATAGGAGAAAACAGGGAACATAGGTTATATCAATCCATTTTCAATTTATCTAACACTGTTAAGGTGCTTCTCTATGTCCAGGTCTGTGTAGGAAACAAAGCTGATACAGAGAAGTAGACATCATTGGTCCTGCCTCTGGAAATTTACAGCCTGGCAGGGCAGATGATAAGTGATGGGACATACTTACAAGAAATCTGGGAGCTATTGTGGTAGAGCTTTCTTCAGTGTGTGATGGATGGAGGGAGGGGTAGGAGGCCTTGAATGAGTCTTGATGAGAATTGCTGAAGATGCGACCTAGGGCAAGAGTGATAAGAAGGGCCAATCTGGAGCCAGCTTCAGTAGAATCTGCTCATGGCTCACGTGGCCTGGATGATTATAATTTCTGCTTGGGTGGCTGAGAGTAGGCTCAGGTTGGGGGTTTGGTTAGAAGGAAATGGTGAGTTCTATTACATGTTACATTTGGGGTGCTCTTGGGTCATCCTTGCAAATATGCAGGTTGGAAGCTTGGAGGAGAGATCTGGGCTGGAGATACGGTTCCATTTCCATCTGTGCCAACTGGGTAGAAAGTGATTCCTTTAATTAAAATAGGGAATATAAGATAGGGAGTGGAATGGGACTGGGATAAGAAGGAGAAGAACAGAGTAAGATCACAGCATCTGATTATTAATATATTTTTTTCTAAGGTGGAGGTGGAGAAGGTACTGACATTTTATTTGGTAATATGATTTTCATATGCTGTTTTGTTTATTTCTCACACCACTTTGATGACAGGCAATGCTAGTCCCATTTTATAGACAGGGAAACAGAGACCTGGGGTGATTATGTGGGTGGCCAAGGTAATGTATCTGTTGGGGAGGAAGGGACTGATGTACGACTTTCTTTCTCTTCTAGCATTCAAAACCATTGAGAAGTAAGAAATGAGAGATAGAAGGATGGCATTCAAAATGCCAGCTTTGTAACACATAAAGCTATTTAGAGACTATAGTCTAGAAGTGTGGCTATTGTGGATGTCCTTCACTGCAGAGTCGAATTTACCAGCTCTCTCATGGCCAGTGATCACCCCCACAGGGGGAGAGCATATGCCTACAAGCTTACATAGTAGAGGAGCAGAGTGGACCAAGGCCAGAATGGGCTAATCCTTGTATAACAAAGGTCCCTGTTCCAAACTTACCCATCAGATAAATCACTCCCCTCCTCTAGAAACGTGAGTGATGGACAGAAAGAAAGTGGAATTGTTTCTATAGCGAGTTTCCCTCTTAGAGAGTAGAGTACAAATTTCTTCCCATCCTAGGAAATATTACTATTGTGAAAACTAGTTACCTCTTGATGACAAATAGTCAATGGAATTTGAACTCAGGTCTGACTGACTCTTGGGTCCATTTTTATCACTCTGCAGTAGGGAGTATTGGTTAAGAGCATGGACTTTGGAACAAAAAACTTAGGCATTTCCAGGCACACAATTATTTCTCGTGCCTAACATCACACTCAAATAGCCCCTTCTAGTAAGAACCATCCTTCTGGAAGCCTGGCCTTAGATTCTTATTCTAGTCCCATCTCAGTTCTCCTTGATGAGCACCGAGAATTCTTCTGTCAGCTCTGACTCAATCCTAAGACAAAGACAGTGTCAGTGGGTAGGTTGAGTGTGAATCTTCCTTTTTCCTTAAGTAATGTTTGGAGTTAGGGTTTCTCTTGCTCTGTAATCAAGAGCAAAGTTGGCAAGCCTTACTGTGACTCCTTGCATGAAAGTACTTGAGCTTTTCTGTCTTCTACCCCAGTGCTGTTGAGAAGGAGATGCTTGTTTTGTATCCTCGTTCCCTGGCTGGAAGCATTCCTATTTCTCTTTGCCTTGGGTTCATCCAATCCTAACTCAAAATCACTCAGCTTAACTACATCAGCCCAACTCAACTCTTCCCAGCTTACCTTAACCAACTCAACTGACATAATAAACAGAGGAAATCCTACAAAAGTCATAGGAGAGAACTATATTAATTAATCAATTAAACGTATATTGAACACCAACTATGTGCTAGGTAAGTACAATATTGGAATAAATGAAGGATATTATGGAGGTACCGAGGAAGTGTATTTAACCCAAACTGGGCAAGTTTCTCTGAGGAATTGATATTTGAGCTTTGTTTTAGAGGGTAATTTTTGTTATCTAGGCAAAGAGGAAAGACAAATACATTCTAGACAGAGAGAAGAACACAGACAAAGTCTCAGAGGTGATAAAAAGTGTAGGGTATTCAAAAAATTCCAAGATGTTCAGTGTGACTGAAACAGGATGCAGGGAGAAAGGATGGGACTGGTATGAGGGGATGAGGCAGGGAAGTTGGGAATGTGGGTCATGCTCATATCACAGAGGGCATCGGTGCCAGGCTCAGGAATCTGAGATAAACCTCAAAGGAGCTGACCTTCTGAAACTGACTCTTTGTCTTACTCTCCCAGATGGCATTTCTGGTATTACACTAAACCTTGAGTGAAATCCCACAGTCCCTGTCTCGACTTTGGCCAGGGATTGCAGCCCTCACTGGCAGTCTGCCTCCTCGGCCTCCCCCCAACTCCCGTCTTTTGGTGGCTTCCTGATTGCCATCTTTCTGGATTGAGTGCTTCTTTCCAGATTTCTAAACAGATGATAGAACCCCATCCTTTTCAAGAAGCGAAGAGTCATTCTGGATCACTGATATTTTGTGTTTGATGGTAAAAACATATGGCTGTACCTTTTTTTTAGTCTTCTTATGTACCCATGACATACAGAATAAATATATACATATATTTTAACAAAAACAGAACGTCCCCTCCCCCTATTTTTGGTGAACTCATCCATTCTAATGTAGAGGAGATCTGCCACTTGCAATGAAGAAATGAAATGCAAGACAACACAAATGCAAGTACTTAGTAGTACATTTGAAATCTCCTAGAGCCCCTTCGCCCAGTGTCCAGAGAAGTAAAACCGATTACAGACTGGGCAGAACTGGGACTGGAAAACAGGTCTCCTCTTGCCTGAGCTTGGGCTCCTTCACAGTCTCACCAGATGGGACTGTTGAATCTGTGGGAAAATAACCCCCTGCTGATTTTAGGCGAGAGTCCTTGCAGAGTTAAACGCACTGCACCACAGAGACTTCCCACAACCTGGGTCGTTCTACCCTGAATAATGTCTAATTATATATTTCCATGGTTACTTTCAGAGATAATAACGAGTCCCCCAGCCCCCTAAAACATCACAAGGACTTTAGGAAGCGTGTTGAAGAGAGAGCAAAACAAAACCACACAATTACCATATTCAAGCAAATAATCAGAGGCGAAATTGGCTACTGAGGCATATTATCTCTCACTAATTATCATTTTAAATGATGAAAAACTCAAAATGAATGGTACTTTCTCCACCCCTGTGCTGCACAGAGAGCTCTTTTTCCCAACTCCAGGAACTAAGGGCCTAATTATTTGCACTTTATAATTCAGCCCCATCTCCTTGGCACAAATTCCATTTGTTGCTGTAAATGGGGGCCACACTTCTCACAGAAAGTGCAGTTGTTGAAAATAAAGTCCCCACTCTCCCTGCCTCCCCTTCCCATTCCCTAGTGTGAAGAACGGCTATAATTAAGAACAGCCCAATTAGCAGCCATAGCTCAGGTTTCTGTAACCCCAATCCCAGTGAGCATACCTATTCTTTACCTTGAATGAGTAGTCATTCCCAGAGGAGTCAAATTCAGACATGCACTTCAAACCACTTTGGGCTCAGTAAAACTTTATCTGCCATATCCCTGCCATGTATTTCCAAATAAGTACTAAAGTACTAAGTACTAAGTACTCATTCAAATAATAACATAGTCTCCTTAAAGGATTCTGAGTTGTTATTTAGATGGAAATGAGAAATGGTTTGTTTTATTCAGTCACTGATTCAGTTCCTCACTTATTGATGGAGCATAGGGTTAGCACCCATTATGGGATAAGCATCATGCTAGGTGGTGGCTTTACAAAGATGCATCCAAAGTAATGTCTGTGTTCAAGGGGCTCATGGTCAATCAGAGAGAGATGGAGGAGATGGATTTGTAAATAATGGTGGCACAGTGAAATAGCAGCAGGAAGGTCTGGAGAGCATCTGCTGTTGGGGGAAGATAAGGGTAACATCTGTGAACACTGCAAAATAAGTGCACTGTCCTGCGTCTACCTCTGGAAATTAGGTCTGGCTTTAACAGAGAAAAGACTGAATTGCTATCGTTGAATACTTATAAGGGGGATGGAACCATGAGGCTGAGCATCAAGCAAAGGATTCTCAAGGCATTACATGTTCTGGCCCAAGCTCTTGAGCCACATTTTCCGTGTAAATCTACATTCACACTCTGCTTTGGTCATGCCAGGCATTCCACGTTTCCCTAATGCAATGCACCTTCATGCCTTTGCTCTTGTTTCTTCTACTGACACTGCATTCTTCCCATTCTGTGTCTATGGAATTCTGAACCATGTTTCAAGGCCCGTTTGAGGCAGCATGCTGTCACAATAGGAATATGGACTTTAGAGAAAAACTCTGTCTTCAGTGTTGGCGCTGCCAGTGACTAGCTATGGGCAAGTTGTTTATTCTCTTTGAGCTCAGTGTTCTCACGTACGAAGACAGGGATAATGATCCCTGCCTCAAAGAGCTGTTGCAAGGGTTAAGTGAGCAAATGTAGGAGACTCACAAGATGAGGCATGTGGTGGGTACTCCATGGTTACTACTCTCCTCTCTGCTTTGTGGAATCAAACTGCAGTCAGATTAAGGAAACAAACACGGAGCTCAAATTCTACCAACAAGATACAAACCATCTCTGTGGTCCAAGTCCAAGCCAGCAGCTACAGGAGGCAGGAATGTGAGACCTGGAGCATCCATTAAGGTACTAATTGTCCAGGTGTGGAGATAAGGCCATCGCACACAGGCAACAAACCAGCTCAATATTGTGTTGTAGTGTCTATTTGTGAGCACCTTGAGGGCAGGGGGTATTATTCATCTTTGAACATCCAGCGACTAGCATGGGGCCATTTGTTGAATGAATGCAAAATGACCAAAATGAATGAGTAAATGAATACACAATATTTCGGTACCTTCCATAGCAACTAGTCCAAAGTAAGTGCTTAATAAATGATTACTGAATATTAGAATTAATGAAGGAATGATTTGCATTACATGTGATAGCCAATTTATGATTTAGAGAGATGTGCAGAACATTTGGGATCAAATAGAATTGAGTTTTTTCTTAGATCTGCCTACCACATACTTTCTGTATAATATTCAGCAAGCCAAATTTTGGTAACTACCCCAAGATTTGGGATAGCAGAGGTCACGAAAAGATATATATATATTATCTATATTTATATATATTTATATAAAGGGCTCAGAATGGGTTTCTGGTGTGCCACAGTCCCCTCCACTCCCTATTGCAATACTCTCAATCTGCAGATTTGATGCTTAAGTAAATTCACACAGAGCCTTCACGGAGGAGGCCATGGTTGAGTCAGGTTTCAGAAGACAAGTAGGAAGTAACCAGATGTTAGCTGGGGAGAGGGAATCATGGTCCAGATATCATGGTTCATTCAGAGAGTAGGGAGATGTGTGCTGACAAAATGAAGGTTGAACTGGGGTTAGGAGGGTGGGTTGAAGGTACAAGGAAAATTGGAGATGAGGGCAGAAATGTAGGTGACACATGAATAGTCTTACAAGACACTCCAGGAAGTCTTGATTCAGATCAGGTAAAACAAAATTATTTAATGAGGGCCTGTTTTATTCCAGGCAGTGTCCTAGTCACTGGGCAATGATGGATGACGAAGATGTGGTCCCTGCACTCGCAGCACAGTCCCACTGGGAACAGGCAGACAAGGAACAGAAAATTTCAGTGCAATGTGGTGGATGCTGTAAAGGAGGTAAGTACAGGTGGCTGGAAAGTACAGTAAAATTCTCACCACCATACAAGTGATGTAGCTACAGTTATATTCACATCGCAGATGGAGAAACCAAGCTTTGCTTGATTCCCAAGCTTGAGCTAATTCCATGCACAAGAGATGGCAGACAAAATGCCAGCAACAATGGCTATGTTTCAAGCTGTGCTTTCGGTGTGTAATCTCTCTTATTGGCTTCAAGGCCTCAGAGATGTGTGAGTTGTCTTATCTGTTGGGATCAGGGGAGGGATAGTGTCCCCATAGGGTCTCTGTGTGTCCTGCAGTTCCCAGGCCTTGGTGCCTCTTTACCTTCCATCTCCCTTTGCCCCCTGACATGCTGCCAGGCAGTTGGTTAGCAACCTCTCCAGCAAGATTGTGCATCCTGGCATAAATTGCTGTTACGCACGGGGAGAGATTTCTCCCTCCTCTCTCTCTTGCGTTCTAAGCAAAGACACATCCTAAAATAGGGCATTTTTTTCCATTCCTCTTTTTTTTTTTTTTGACAGACAACCTCTGTGTAAATGTTGAAATCTGTGTTGTCTGTCAGGAGCAGTCAATCTGAAAACTTTGTTGAAGAGAATGTATATTTAGTAACGGGTGACAAAGAGAGGAAGACATTGAGATGTCAATTATTCTGGTGAGTTAATGCCAAAGCTGGCTATTTAAATCAAGTGGTTTAGGGAAATGAAAAGGAAAAAGAGAGATGGGCTCAGGGCAGATCCTTGTATTTTAAACAGCGCAGGGATCTGTTTGTTTAACTCCATCGGTCGCTAAGGATGTCCACACTGTCAGCCTAACCCTGTGAGTATCTGTGAGAGCATCTAGGCTGCTAAATTGGTGCTCACTCTGCATTTTTGCAGGAAAAGGTGCTGCATTTATAAGCAAGGAGGCTAAATTTGAGCCCCAACTCTGTGGATTTTCATTTTAGGACACTGTATGGCAATGCCCATTGTCAAAATATCAGAGATTTCTGAACGAGTTGGTAAATATCCTGTCCCCCCTTACGTCCTCCCCATCTCCTCCAGAGTCATCCCCGGGACCCACAGGCCTGCATGATCTCCCTTCTGCCCCTCGCCCTGCCTGCACAGCCATCAGGTGCTCTTTCACTTGGTCAGCACCTGAGCTGTCCCCCAGCCCCACACCGGTCACTCTACAGTTGTAGTTTACAACCCAGAGAAATTTTGTACCTAGGGGACATTTGGCAATGTTTGAGATCTTTTTGGTTGTCACAACTGAGGTGAGGGAGTGCTACTGGCTTCCAAGCATGCTGCTAAATATCCAGCAATGCACAGAGCACCTCCCAGCAACGAAGAGTGATCTGGACCCACATGTCTGTTCTTGTGAGGTTGAGAAGCCCACTCCAAAGTGATCACCTGAGGGAGACAACCTGGCTGCGTCCCCCTTGCATCTTCTAGCCTCACATACCAGGCTGCTCAACAATTCCTTCTTTAATGAGTAAATGGCTGAATCAAAGATAAATGCACTTCACGACTGAGCCAATATTTTCTTTTCGAGTTTCAAAATACTAGGACTGAACACTCATCCGACAGCTTGGTTGGTACATTGCTTCATGTCAGATTTATTCTGGATATCAACCATCAAAAGTGGTTGTGATGTGACTATGAGGAATAAATTTATTATTGAGCAAGAAATGATTGGAGTTTAAGAGTCTTAACTAACCTCTTGGGCATAGTTCTGCAGTTGATCTACAGTCTGTGGATGCCCGTACAATTTTGTCTGTATCCCTTGGGTAGGCTTTCCAGGTCCTAGAGTCCTCTTTGTTTCAACCTCAGCTCACCACAGTCTTGAAAGGTCTCCAGACAGTTGGCTCTTTATCTCATGCTTTTAAGATGTGGCAAACAGGCCAATGAAAGTCAACATTTCCACATCTTCTGTGTACTGAGTTGAATAGTGGCCACTAAAAGATATGTCCAAGTCCTAATCCCCCAGTAACTGTGACTGTGACCTTACTTGGAAAAAGGGTCTTTGCAGATGTAATTAAGTTAGGGATCTCAAATAAGATCATCCTGGATTTAGGGTGAGCCCTAAATCCAATAACATTTGTCCTAATAAGAGAAAGGCAGAGGGAGATTTGGGACACAGAGACACAGTGGAGAGAAGGCAATAGGAAGAGAGATGCAGAGATTGGAGTGATGTGTCTACAAGCCACAGAATGGCAGGGATTGCCAGGAGCCAAAAGAAACTAGGAGAGAGTCTGTCACAGATTCTCCCTATGATGATTAATTTTATGTGATAACTTGACTGGGCTATGGGCTTCCCAGATATCTGCTTAAACATTATTTCTGGATGTGTCTGTGAGGTGTTTCTGGAAGAGATTAGCATTTGAATTGGTGGACTCAGTAAAGCAGATGGTCCTCCCCAATGTGGGTGGGCATCATCCAATCCACTGACTGCCTGGATAGACTAAAAGGCAGAGAAAAGGAAAATCCACCCCTTCTGCCTGACTGAATGAGCTGGGACATTGGTTTTCTCGTGCTCTTGGACTGAGAATTATCTCCCCGGCTTCTCAGGTCTTTGGATTCGGATTGAACTACACCTCTTGCTAGCAGTCTTGGGTCTCCAGCTTTCAGATGGACAAGTGTGGGACTTATCAGCCTCCATAATCATATGGACCAATTCTTTATAATAAATCTATTTAAATTATGTGTGTGTGTGTATATATATATAATGTTATATATAGATATATCCTATATATGTATCTCCTGTCCTATTATATATACATTTTTATATTGTATATATATTTACTTAGTTATCCTATTGGTTCTGTTTTTCTGGTGAACCCTGACTAATAGACTTCCTCAGAACCTTCAGAAAGAACCAAGCCTGCCGACCTCCAGACTTATGAGAGAATAAGTTTTCATTGTTTTAAATCACCTAGTTTGTGGTAATTTGTTACAGCAGCCCTAGGAAATTAATACATCTGCATACCTCCTCGTGCTCCTGGGTTCCATATCCTTGAATGGCATCATCAACCTACCAGTTGCTCAAATCCGAATCGTGTCCTGACTCCTCCACTCCCATTGGACCTGTGGCATTCAGCCAATTAATGAGTTCTGCCAAGTCTACCCACTTAATAGCTCTTCTCTCTTTCCTCTCCAATTTACCCCACACTGCCACTGTCCAGCTTGAGGTCAATAATGACCTCAATTATAATGGTCAATAATGACCATCTAGTTCACTGCAGCCACTTGCGCATACCCCAACCCGTCTCTCCATGCCCGGCCAGTCTACCCTCCATTCTCCTACTCTGAACTGCAAAGCTGACCAGATCCTACTTAAAACTCTGCATCAGTTCCTCCTTATAGTCACGAACCATTCAAACTATTTAGCATACATGTCTTTCTTGATCATTCTTTTATTTATTTTCTTTTTCTATTTATTTTTATGATTTATAAAAACATTTAATTAGCCCCTACAATGCAGTGGTCCTTGTGCTTGGCCCTGGGCATACATAGATGAACAAAACTAAGCTTGTGCCTGAGTTGGGGATAAAGACACAAATAATGATTTCATTCCAATAGAGATAAGTGAAGGATGAGAAGTGATTGGTGTTACGAGAGTGACTGATGGGGAGTGGGGCTGCTAAATTGCTAACCTAGTTCAGGGACAGGGAAATCTTCCCCTGAGGAAGGAGTGCTTTTCCTGGCATCTTGGAGATTAGCTAACAGAAGAGAGGAGGGAGGAGGGAGTAGACCAGGAACTACCTGACTGGGGATGCAGTGTGACATGTTGGGAACCTGGATGGAGATGAGTGAGGCTGGAGTTAGCCATTAGGGCAGAGAGGAGGTGAGGCAGGCAGGAGAGCAGGAAGGTGCCGGCCATATAGGATCCTGGGGGTTGTGATGAGGGGCCTGGATTTTGTTCTAAATGAAAAGAAAAGCTATGAAGGGTTTTAGGTAGGGGGTGAATTGATCAGATTTGTCTTTAAAATATCACTTAGGCTGCTTTGAGGAAGTGGACTGGAAAAGGGCATGGGTTGTCCTTGGGACATCTGTTGGGGAGGCCCCTGGGGTTGTGGGAGAGGATGGTGGCTGGACTCAGAGTGGGGTCCAATAGTGAAATCAACAGGACCTGGTGACTGGTGGTGGGGTGAGGGGCTATGGAAAGGGAGATGTCAAGGGGGACTTTCAGGTTTTTGAGTGAGAAATGGGTGGTCGGTCCCATTTACTGAGAGAGAAGATAGAAGAATGGACAGGTGCCGGGGTGAGAAATCAACAATGTTTAGTGCAAGCTCCTTTATCTCTCTGGCCTTTCCTCCTAGCTTTTCTCACCTTCTCCAGCTCTTGTTCTGCAAACCCCCAGGCTCTCTTGTTGTAGGCCTTCCCATCTGCTGCCGCTTCTGCCAAGAATACTTGGTGTGTTTTTCCTTCCCTTATGGGATACTCCTCTGGGGAGCCTTGCCTGACTACTTCCTCCTTCCTGTACCTAGAATGCCTGGAATCCACCCCCACCCCAGTGTGCTCTCCCTTCTTGACCTCTCTCTCCTCTCCTCAGGCAGGTTATGTGTTCTCATTACAAAGCATTTCTCAAGAGTGAATGCATTCCATGGATACAGGCAGGCATAGCTAGAAAAGAGGAAGATTGCCCACCTCCTCACACTGGCATATGTGTGTCCAGCTCATACCTAACCTGGACCCCAGGTACACGTCAATGTGCAAGAATGACATCATTCAACCCACTAACATGTGCTGCTGTGAGGTCCCAGTGAAATAATGGGTGTGAAAATGTTTTATATACTCAAGGCACTGATGATTTGTGAGGTGTTGCGTGAAACGAAATAGAATCCTAACAGTCTTGACACTACTATGGCTGGAATGTCCAATCGCGTTATGAAAGTTTGAAAGAGATCTCCTTTTATTACTTAATGTATTACCTAAATGTGTCCTCTAAATCATGAAAACCAGAAACAGTGAAATGGTGAGACTATAGTGGACATATTTTTTTGGAGCAAAGTTTCCCAAATACTGGTTTGTGGACCAAGACTGGTATGTAATGAAATTTTCACCTGTCAGTGTAATGTTATCAATTTACCTATTTTGGGAGGAACAAAACTTTCTTTTAAATTGATGTTAGTTTTTTTTATTTTTAATGATCTGTATTAGCAAAGTAATAAGTTAGTTGCCTTACTTTGATCTTTCAAATACTACTTTTTAAAAATCTGAAATGTACAAAATTTGTACCCGCTGAATCAGGGTATTCTTCATTTTGGAGATTATTTTTTTTACCCATTGAATCTTTTGTAAGTGCTGAAGAAACCCCGAGGGAAATAAATTGAGCTGGAAGCATTGGTCTATTTACTCAAGCTCTTTGTGGGATTGGAAGTAGAGTAAGAAACTGTGATTTATTGGGCTCTGGCTGGAATGGACCTTACGAGTTATCTACCCCCACATCTTTTCATGCCCTCAGTAATATCCCTGAAAACTGTGGACCGTTTCCAGTGGTCAAATACTCACCCACCCCTGAGGGCCATGCCATCTTTGACCAGTCATGCCTCTTAGAATGATATTCCTTAAACTGAGCCCAAATCTGTCTTTACCTCATTCCACATATTGATCCAAATTCCTCTATGGAATCCTGGAGAAGATTCATAATTTCTTCTTCATGGTGTTCTTTGGGTATCCGTAGTTGGTTGTCTCGCTTCTTTTCTTTTCTAAGGTGATCAGTTTGGACTCCCAGGAAATACGTTTTGAATCAACCAAGTTGATGACCTTCTCCATTTTGGTGGTTCTTTTCCATCATAACCTATTTCTACCATGGAGTCCTGGTAATCCTGCAGTGTAGAGACTCCTGTGAAAATGCATTAGCCCCTCAGGCTACAAATCTTTCGTTACAAACCTATGTGGGCTGTCTTAAGATGGCCCTTTGTCCTGTTTGGCATATCTTGCCTGATTTCTACCTCTCTGCCCACCCACATCTATCTGCCGCTTCTGATGCATTACTTGTTTACTTGAATGAGGCATGGCCCTTGGATGCTAACTTAGTTCAGGTCCTCTAGGCTCTCTGAGATGAAGTTTTGTGTGTGGGTGATTTATGAAGGAAGTGCTTTTGAGAGAACCTGCATAGAAGCAGGGTAAGCAGGACAGGGGAGGGAAGAAGCCACACCATGTACAGCTTCAGGCAAAACCCTGGCCCGAGCTGGATCCTAAGGGAGTTCTGAAATGTAAATTACAAGGTACAGAGCTTATGCCACCTTGAAGCAAGGGACCTTTCGTGCCTTCGCACCAGTCAATCATTGGTGATGGACGGCTCCAGGGTCATAAACTTTTGGCTCTCAGTTTGTCCAGATGAAGTAGCTCCAGGAGCACAAGGTTAGCTTTTGAATAAAGTTTCAGGGTGAGTCATTTGGAGAAAGGCAAGCAGAAACTGGGGGATTGGGCAGGAGGGGCTGGGCAGAGCACTGCTAGCCTCTGCTACAGCTTCCTACTGTGGAATGTGCCTCAGTTTCCAACTCTGCTGGACTGCCGCATCTCGCCTGACTCACTGCTGAGCGAAGGGTCCAGTCTGAGTCTGATCCCCTGGTTCCCTCTTGTCCATCTGAGCAGGTGTCACAGTGTTCTCATCACACTCCGGTTTGCTGAGAGTTTTCCCTAAGCATAGGGTTAGGGAAATCTTAGGCCTGAACTGGACCCTAGGTGTGCTTTGACCAGATGAATGCAGAGCAGAATGGTCACACCTCTTGTTCTCCATCCATTAACGCAACTAAAATGGAATGTGGGTTTTTTTTGGAAAGGGATATTTTGATTGTCTTCTATTCACCCCATTGTTGAAGGAGGCATCCCCTGGTCTGAATAGTACATGATGGCCAAACAGAAGGACACTGAGCACATGAAATCGATGGCATTTCCTGAGTTACATATACTCAGAGCCCAGGAGGGAGGAGGATACCTCATTCCATGAGGGCCACACAGAGGTTGTCCTCAGGATAAAGAGAACCAGCAGGGGCTGAGGGAGACAGGCTTGTGGTGACAAGAGGCGGGGGGTGGTCCCTGGCTCCCATGGGAGGGTGTGATTGGCTTGTGTGAATAATCCCTCTGGTTGGCAGGGAGATGAAACTTCTCAGGTTGAGGACTGGGTGGGGTGCAGATGCTCTGGCTGATAAGGGGAACTAGCTGGGTGGGGAGACTTTCCTGCTGGGTGGGGACAACATCTCGGGAAAGCAGGGGAGCTCATGGTTAGGCTTTTGGGGCCCTGTGAGACTCAGAGATGTCAAGGCAGCAGCACATGAAATTTTAGGCCTTATAATACAGGGAGGCAACCTCATTTTGAGCTTCCTGTTGACTAAAACATCTGAATATTTGACCACATATGCTGTGGCTAAACTATAGCACCGTCCATCCCCCTTGACTGGCCACGTGTTAGGGTGGCCGTCTTTGCAGCTGCTCACTCTTTGCTGGCACTCAGTGAAGCCATGGAGGGAGCATGAGCGAATGGGTGTCTTGAGGCACATGGGCTATGAGGAAAGGGGCAGGCAGAGAGGATAGAGAAGAAGGAAGTGGCTGGATTCAGATGAATTTCTTGCTGGAATGAGCGGCAACGGCCAACTGATTCAATCCTCATACTATCATGGCCAATCAGAGAGGCCCATAGGTGGCTTTTTCCAGGGACCCAAGAAGAGAACAAGAGGCTCCACATACACCAAGACAGGGGAACCTGCTGCTCAGTCATTTGGGTACAAAAGTCCATTTATATCAATAAAACAGTCCTGTGAGCACAATGCAAATTTCATTATTGGTACAACAGGCTGGCTGGAATGCTTGGGTGAATCCTTAAGGAGAACACTATTATTATGCCTGATTTGTGATTCCACAGCTGTGGAGGATAGGGGCAGGGAGTCAGATTGGTTTTCTCAACATTAGCCTGATGAAGAAAAAAATCTCACAAAACACATCATCATCTTGTGTATTTTTTAAAATGCAAAATACAATATGTAAGGAAAGCCTCAATCTGCAAGAGACATGAAACTGAAGTGAAATAAATTATTCTCTGTGCCGGGCTGCTCATCTCCAACCACAGTTAATGAGCTCTGCCCTGCAGACGTATTAGGGAATGGTGAGTTGCTGACACAAAGGCGAAATGAGGGTTGCAAGCAGTTAACTTCATTTTTTCCCCTGATACTATTCTCTAAGGTTTGCTTGGTCTTTTTTTTTTTTTTCAGCTTTATTGAGGTATAATTGACAAATAAAATTGTAAGATATTTACAGTGTACATCGTGATGATTTGATACACATATACATTGTGAAAGGATTCACCCCATCTAGTTAATTATCACCTCCATCGTCTGACATATTTATTGCTCTCTCTTTTTTATTTTTGGTGAGAAAGATTAGCCCTGAGCTAACATCTGTGGCCAATCCTCCTCTTTCTGCTGAGGAAGATTGGCCCTGGGCTAACATCTGTGCCCATCTTCCTCTACTTTTTATGTGGGACACCTGCCACAGCATGGTTTGATAAGCAGTGCATAGGTCCACACCCAGGATCCAAACCCTTGAACCCTGGGCAGCCAAAGCAGAGCGTGCAAACTTAGCCACTATACCACTGGGCTGGCCCCTGTCTCTCTCTCTCTCTTTTTTTTTTCTGGTGAGAACATTTAAGTTCTACTTTCTTAGCAAATTTGAATTATACAATACAGTGTCATCAACTATAGTCCAAATGCTATACGTTAGGTCCACAGACCTTATTCATCCTGTAGCTGACAATTTGTACCCTTTACCAACCTCTCCCTATTCCCCCCACCCCTCAGCTCCTGGCAACCAATCACTTTCCTACTCTCTGTTTCTGTGAGTTTGATTTTTTCTTTTTTTGCTTCTTTGTTTTTAATTCCAAGTATTCCCTTGAAATCTCCTCAGGTCATTGCTGTTGTGTGATGAGAGATTAACCTGGTTTATGGAAACCAAAGACCCTGGTTTGTATTGTTAAGGGAAGTGATCTGGCCTAAAGAATAAGAAACAATCTAACTTTGAGAAGGATGAGCTTGGCTTTGGGGTCACAGTCAAAACATATGAAGCCTTCTCCAGTAGGAAGAGTAGCATTTTTGTCAGACTCTCTGGGTTGGGTCCTGATTCCTTATCTTTTAAACTGTTAGACAAGTTGATTCACTTCTTTGATCCTCAGTTTTCCTTATTTACACAGTGGGGACAATGAGAAGAGCCCTGTCACCCTGTGTGGGAGGGGATAAACAATAAATCAGAGAACGTTTGCCAACGACAAAGCCTTATATAAGCTTAGCTTATTGGTAACATCTCTCAGCCTTGGTC
Organism: Tapirus indicus; assembly: GCA_031878705.1. Lineage (NCBI taxonomy): Eukaryota > Metazoa > Chordata > Mammalia > Perissodactyla > Tapiridae > Tapirus > Tapirus indicus. The sequence continues at coordinate 7,912,547 of CM062935.1, read as the reverse complement.
TCCTCACTTATCAAATGAAATATTGGACCAATTTCTGAGGTTGCTTTCAGTTCTAAAGATGCCAACTTAGTGAGGGGACAATGTGCCTGATTATTTTATAGTGTGCCTGTAATGGCCCCTATAACTTGCAATGCAGTAAATCAAGAAGAGTAAAGAACCGAGATGAAGAAACTAGTGTCTGCCCTCAAAGTGGTTCACAGCATAAAGAGGAAGATGAGTATAGACATAAGTTAACTCCAGTATTAATTGAAGGCCAAGGACAGGAGGTGGGGACCTGTGGGTGTAGAGAATACAGAGAGCAGACTGAATGCACAACTACCTTGTCTCAAGCTTCCTTTTTGGAATAAGTTCTAGAGCTTTTGAACTCAGCATCTCAGATCAGTACACAGAGGTTCAAAGATCCAGTTTTTAAACACTCCCTTGGTGGCATTGTAAGAAGTGAGTTACACAGCAGGAAAGAAAGATGTGGGCCTTCTGGTAGCCAGGCTAGCAATGGAATCCTAGGTGTCATGCTTGCTCGGCCTTCCAGGTCTGAGGGCAGGTTAAATGTCTTATTCAGAGTCGAAGAATCAGGAAGTGTTTTAGAGTTGGACGATCGATTCTTAGGAACGTCTAGTCCACAGGGGAAGTAGAAGCCTTAGGGATGAGAGTTCTTTTATTATTATGAATCTGTCTTCTCCAAACCTTTTCTCTCCTCTGCAACATCTAATGCAGGTTCCCAATCTTGGCTCCAACCTAGAATCATGGGGAGAGTTTAAAAATCTCCAGGCTGCATCCTTGACCAGTTGAGTCAGAATCTTTGAGTGTGGAACCATGGTATCCATATTCTTAACGTTCCCCAGGTGATTCCAACATACAGCCAGGGTTGAGAACCTCTGGCCAAAGACTTCTCATCAGCTCCAACTTTCTCCCATGTTGCTCAATCATAGGCACCTGTCTCTATCCTAAGGATTCAACTGTGTCCAATTCCTGAGTCAGTGCTGACTAAGGCAGGCTCAACTCAGGGGTGGGGTCCAGAATGAGTCTCGTTGCCCTAATTCAGTATTTGGAGTCATCCAAGCCCACCTCTTTGACTTCACCTCCTGTGACTGTCTCCCTCCTCTCTTGGCTTCAGCACAGCTGACCTTCCTTTTGGTCATCCAACACACCAAACCCATTCCTGCCTCAGGACCCTGGCAGCTGCTCCCCTCTTTGGCTGGAGGTTTCTTCCCTTTGACTGTTGGATGGTGGCTCCTTTTCAGCTGTTCAGGTCTCAGCTCAAAATCACCTTTGTGTCCCTTTCTCCACTATGCCCTCACCCCCAGGTGCTCAATCAGAATCACCTGATTTATTTTTTCCAAGGCACTGATTACTCACTGAAATTATTTTCCTACTTGATGATGGTCCATCTCATTCCACAAGAATGTACACTTGGTAAGAGGAGGGAGTCTTGTTTTCTGGGTCAAGGGTTAGATCCTGGGTGGGGCATTATCTTTTATGGGTCTTTATAAATATTTATGATTGGTTGATTTCTTCTGCCAATCACCCAGGCTGTTAACCTCTCAGTTATTATTGATCTCTCTCCCTCGTTATCCATTTCTGTGTTTCCCATTATCCTTCTCTCCCATAGAGTTATGCACACAATAGGTAGGTGGGCATTCACTGGCTGGGTGGGATCTACAAAATCTTCAAGCATCAAGGGATGGACCCAGAAAGTGTTAAGTATATAGACTATAATCTTCCACTCACAGAAGCAACACATCCTTTGAAAGCATTTTTGTATTTTCCTCCTGCTGCATTATCACCAAGTTTGGGGGAAAACAATTCTGGAACAAAATATTTCAGTTGTGAGCTATTTGTATGCTCTGCTTCATTTCCTTCCTTGAGGGGATTTATTAACTTAAATTGGAAACTCTCCCCTTGTGAAAAGTATTTAAATGTGTTTTCAAAACCTGCTGGACTGAAGTGTGTAGGTCAGTCATAACCAGGCTCATTCTCTTCTCTCCATTTCCTTGGTCCTGGGGCCTTTCCCACAGGCACATGAATGACGTGCTCTCCAGAGCCCAGGGCCTGAGTTTAAAGCTTGAACCAGTTTGGTCATAAAATAGAACAGTATATATGTAAAGGGACTGAAAAGAATTTTTGAAGCCCTAAACTTGGATATGGCCACAAGGAATGAAGGCAGAGCCACTCAGCCCTGGACCAGAGAGCAGCAGATGATATAATCAGAGGAAGAATCAATAACATCCCCTTCCTTGGACCCACTCCACTCTACAGAAGCAGCCCAAACTTCAAAAACTTACTTTCCATTTTTCAGTTACTTATATAACTCCCTCTCATGTCTATTCTTTCACGTGACCCTCAAAAAATTTGTGAGCAGGGTGGTTCTTATATTATGATGGTTTCTTTCTTTGGCACAAGATAACCAAGACTCAGTGTGTCTAAGTGACATGCCTATAGTCATACACGTGATGGGCCTGTAAGCTGTGGCTCAGACCCACATCCTTGTGCATTTGAATACATACCAGGTCCACTGTGCCTGTGTTTTGGTAGAGAAAGGCAGTGAGGAAAAATGATTGAGATTCACAACTACTGGGTTCACCTCCCAACCCTGCCACTCACCAGCTGGAAGGCCCTGCATAAACCTCTTCTCCCTTCTCATTGGCAGGTCTTTGGTCTGTAAAATGATGGGGTCAGAACTGTGGGCATCTAAGATTCTTTCCTCTCCTCTCATCTTGTGTCTCTCTGACACTTTTGTATACCATTCTCCATAAAACCATGAAACCATTGTGGGGTCTCATGGTTAGTGTTACTTTTAGGGGTGAAAAGAAATCTAATATAAACATGGATGCCTAGGTTCTGACCAGTTATTGGTAAGATTTTCCCTGGGTAAAGAACTACCCTTTGCTGGGACTCATGCATAAAAAGAAATCAAAAATAACAAAGAAAGTGGAATCAGAAGCCTTAGGTATGACTCCTGGCTTATTCCCACTAGCTGATAACCTCTCAGAGTTTCAGTTTCCTCACCTGTGAGTTGCCTATGGTACCAATATCTTCCTCCCAGGGTTGTACAAAGACCAAATGAAATCACGAACATGAAGACGTTGCACACAGTGCATTGACATCAGTAAGTGGAAAGTAGGCAGGAAGTACCTGCTCCTCTAAAGCTGATGGCCCTTCCATGGTGGGGAGCCTCCTGGGTGTGACCCCATTGCTTCTTTTCTCACTCTGCCCCAGGCACAGTAGTGACCTCTCTGGAGGAAGGACTGACAAGATTACACTGGGCATGGTCTGCTCAGCTTGGATCAGCCCTTTAGAGAGCAATGTGCTTCCAGACACGTGAGCTCAGGGCTCTTCCAGGGCTCTGTCCCTGCATGTGGCAAGAAGGCTGCCCTGGGCCACCATTGACTGGGACCAGGAGACAAGTTGGGTCCTTCTGAAGTTCATTTAACAAGCCCATCTGTCCCTTATTCCCGGGTCATATTTTGACCTCCAGCTACCTTGCCATTCATCCGATTTCTCAGTTTGTTGAGAACCTGGGTAGGAAAGAAAAGTGTAACTTATTATTGCCCCACCCCCATCCTGAGACCCCCCCCCCAACCCCAACTCCCATTAGACTAGGCCTGGACTTATTACTCAACACCTGACTTTGAGAAAGACTTTCCATCTCTTTCCAGGGGATCTGCAAGGGGAGCAGATGACACAACCTCATCCGTCACTTGTTCTGGTGTTTCATAACCCTCACTGACATGTTCTCCTTCTGGAGGTGACCTACATTCCACCCTCCACAATTTATTAAGCCCATTCCCTCCAGGCTCATGGCACCCGGCCTTATTCAGAGAAAGATGAATACCTCTCTCACAGTCCCTCTCTTTACAAGGTCACCCTTCTGCCTGTTATTGTTTGTTATTTAGAGAAATCTAGAGAAATGAAGCTTTTGTTGGGTTGTCTTTCCCAAGCACAAGTGAATCTCATATTCATAGACTGCCAGAATTAGAAAAGTATACCTTCCCTCAGGATGATTTTGGTTTCCTTCTAAGACACTAAGCGTTTATGTATGTTGTGGGTCAGCTTTATCTATTCCTTTTCCTGGCATGGCCAGGAGCACATACAGGCTGCCTGGTATATTAAAGACACGCATGGTTTAGATGCTCCACAGCCCTTGTCCTTGATGATTAACCAAGCCTTCCCAGATCTAACCACAACACCAACTGCATCACAGAATATTCTAGGTCTGGGAGTTCCTGAGGAATAAGGGGCCTGGGTGTGTTCTAGAAATATTCCACAGACCCTTGGAAATAATCTGGTGACTTGCTCTGAGAGCTGGACCCTGCATTCAATTCAAGGCCAATTTCAGCTCTTGATTTCACTAGTTCTTCCTTTGACCAGAATCCTCTGCTTTGGAATTGAATTAGTCTTTCATTCTTCATTATAGCTCACTGTATCAGTCAGGGTAAGCTGGGCTGTGCTGCAGTAACAACAATTTCACAATCTCAGGGCCTTAACACATTGGTCAGCAAGGAGGGCTCTGCTCACTGTGGTCATTCAGGGGCCAGGCTGATGGAACAGCCACCGTCTTGAATATTGCCAATTGCCATGGATGGAAAAAGAGATAAAGATGAATTGTGTGTGAGTCCTTAAATCTTATGGCTAGAAGTGACACATGTCACTTCTGCTCACATATCATGGGCCAAAGCAAGGTACACAGACGTATCTAACTTCATCAGGGTGAGAATAGCAATCCCACCACGTGTCTGAAAGCAAAGAGCCAGAAATATTTAATAGACAGCACTAGTGATTTTTACCTTACCAGCCTTCTTTCTCTTTAAAAACCACCTATTAAAATGAGGAAACTATTCAAGCATGTATTCTAATTTACTCAATTTAAAGAGGAGCAAACTTTGACCCAATTAGGGAAAGTGATTTTCTCAAGATCACACAGTGAGTCAATGGCACATTATTACTAGAAACCAGGTCTGCTGACATGTACTTTTTTTCTTCTTCTTCTTTTGGGACCACGATGTCATGTAGACATATTGTTTTGTTGGTTTATCCATATATCCATTTGGGTTTCTGAATCAATAAGGTTGTTACTAATTTTAACATGGATGGCTCGGGGCTAGTAATAGTTTGGTTGACTATCAGCAAGGGAACTATTTAATTTAATAACCCTCCAGGCTTCTAAAATGAAAAAGAGGATGCTTTGTTTCATGGGGAGATGCATCTGCATCTAAACAGCAATGCTGCCTGCATCCCCTGGCAAAATGCCCAGCCTCAGGGTTCCACCCATGTACACTGAGCACCTACTAATAGGCAGTGCAATGCTAGACACTTAAATTAAGAATGCAGTTGGACAATTAAATTGGACAACAATGGCAATAACATTGAAAGCCTTCTCAATGCCATGTGCTGCACTTCTTATCGTATTTTCATTAACTGGTTTAATCCTCACGCTAGTTTGGCAGGTAGGGATTGGTAGCCACGATTTATAGCTGAAAATGTTGATGGTCTCAAAGGTTAAATAATAAGCTGAAATAGTAAATTTAGTGATTAGAGAGAATAACCTTTATCATTATCACCATCCATTTATTGGGTAGAAAACCCCAGATTGAAATCATTGTGGTCATTTATTCGTTTATTGTTTTTGATCAGTCTTCCGAGTGGTGATGTGTATTCCCTATGAGTACAGGCACCAGTTCTGCCTTGTCAACACCATATTCATAGCTCCCAGCATTGTGCCTGCCATATTATAGATATTCCATAAACAAGAAGTTTTAATTATTATAGATCTGTGATGCCTGGATCCCAGGTAGAGATGTGAGTTTAAGCTTCTCTCTGGCTTAGTCACTTTGCTTTGGAAGCTGGGTTTAACTCCCTGCCATCTCCGTTTCTTCATGAGCCCCACCCATTTCTTTGGAGTATCTTTGACTTTTGTACACTAAATATCTTAATTTTAACATTTTTGCATCTCTCTTCCTTGTTCTTGCTTCATTCTTTCCTTCTCTTTCTCCCTTACTATCTCCTCTTATTCTTGTGTTTGCCCTTTCTCTGTTTTAATGATCAAGATATAGAAGTACCAATCCCAAACTCACATCTGAAGAGTGGCTCATCGCTCGGTGGTTTAATTCTGAAATGAGAATGCACACCTCAAGTGCATACCAGAACCCAGTCTTTGATGTGGCATCACGCAATCTCATTTAGTATTTCTGCTCATTAGTGCACTGAAATTCCCTTTAATTATTTCATTCATCCAATTTTAATTTTGTAATCTAACTGTGGAATGTAATAATTGGGTTTAGCATAACCAGGCCTCCTGAAAATTGATGCAGCCCATACTATACTTATGATCTGGATTGTCCAGTGGCTTGTCAATTTAGCAGTAATGCCGTTAATTAGTGAATATGTCAAGTATGTATTGAGTGTCTTCTTTGTGCCGGGTATTGTGCTGGTATTGGTGATGTGTTAAGTAGGACACAGGGCCTTTCAGAAAAGGCTATCAAATCAGTGGGGAAGAAAGACACATAAGCAGAAAATCATTGTGTTTCTATAACAGAGATGAAGGTGTAGGCATGCCTGGAGGCAATGGCAGCACCAGCAAAGGATCCATAATTCAGTCTTGTTGGCTGTGGCAGATAAACTCTAAGATGTCCCCCAATTATCCTCACCTTCTGGTACTCAAGTCCTGTGTAATCACCTCCCCCAAAAGAACCTGTGATTTCCTTCTATCCAATAGAAAACAGCAGAGATGACTGATGTCAGTTGATTACATTCCATTAGAGTATAATATCCATCTTGCTGTCTGACTCTCCCTCACTGGCTTTGATGAAGTAAGTGGTCATGTGAGTTGCCCTATGTGGGAGAGGTCCACATAGTAAGGAATTAAGGGCAGCCTTGAGCCAAGAGCCAGCAAGAAACAGAGGCCTTCAGTTCAACAGTCTGCAGGAAAATAGATTCTACCCACAACCACATGAGCCTGGAAGCAGATCCTTCTCCGGTTAGCCTTGGGATGAGAACTCGGCCCTGGCTGATACTTCAATTGCAGCCTTATAAGAAACGCAGCTAAACTATGCCTGGGCTCCTGACCTGTAGGAACTGTAAGATCATACATGTGTATTGGTTTAAGCTGCTAAGTTTTCAGTAATACTGGTATGTAGCCATAGATAACTAATACAGTGCTCAAGGAAATTTTCATGCAGGAAGCAATGACTCGACTGTGCCTTAAAGAATGAGTACGAGTCAGCCAGGTAGTACAGGGAGGAGTGGGGTGCTGTGAGGAGAAAGACTTCTAAAACAGAGGGCACAGCATGCTGAAGGTTTGGGGCAAGAAAGAATCTGGGTTGTAAGGGGGCCTATTAGGTAGAACCATATGAAATTGCTGCTATTCGACTTTGCGTTGCAAAAATGCCGGTTTCCTTAGGTTTGACCTATTATAAGCAGCTCAGGGCTGCCACAGCTTAAATTCTGAGATGAAGGAGGTTCTGTTAACACTCACTTTGACTCATCTAATGTGTTTTTTGACTTAAAAAAAATTAAGATGACCCATCTTTGTGAAATCCTCTCCATTTCCTTGAATTAATTTAAAATGTCAGAATTTCTGCAGGCACATTTGAGCTCCACAGACTTTCATTTCACATGGTCACGGCAAAGGAGGGCTTCAAGGATCATGGAGTCTCTTACATCCCTGAGCCCATTGCAAGCTGGAAACATATCCTTTGCGTTTGGCAAACAAGAAAATCATAGCTTAGGGACATTAGTATCCAGGGTTTGAGGTGGGAATGATCTCAGTTCCCACCTAGAAACCTACCTGTATACACACCCCTGGATGCTTTCCCTCTCCAGTCCCTTTCCCCCCTGCACAAGGCCAGCCCCTGGCCTGTGGGTGTGATCCCAGCCCCTCTGCATGTTCTCAACATCACTCACTGCCACTTCCTCCCCAGTGTCCTTGATCTTTTGCTTCCTCCTGACCTTTTCCTTTCAGCCTGTGAGGATGGCCAAGCATTTCCAATTCTAAGATAACATTCTCTCTTGCCCCTGCATCTTCCTGTTTCTGCTATTAGTTTCTCTCTCTCCTTCTTGTCCTTCTCAGCGGTGGTCCTCCAATGAGTGGTGAATTCTCTCTGGTTCCCTTTCCTCATCTCCCCTCTCCTCAGCGCACTGATGTCTGTGATGTCTGATAGGCTCACTTCCGGTCTGCCCCACCTCTGAAATTCACAGACGCCCAGACCACACCTTCTCTGCTGCAGGTGACAGGTTAACCACACCTACTTCTTCTTGCAACTTCCTTTGCCTTTGGCTTCCATGTCAGCACCCTCTCTTAGTTCTGTGCCTTTCTTCTGATTGGCCTTTCATCCCCCTCCTTCATCTGTCCCTCCTCCTCCTTTCCCATTCTTCCCCTTAATCAAATGTTGATGTTCCTCTGAGTCTCTCCTTCCTGCCATATGTCCTGGATGGACGCTCTCATCTTCTTTCCTGGATTTCTCCTCCCTTGTAAGTGAATGGCCATCAGATCTGTGTTTCCAGCCCTCACATCTGTGGATGACCACTCCAGCCTTGTCACCTGACACTTCCCACATACATGAAGCTCTGTTTGTACAGACTCGGCTTCCCACAAGCACCAGGGTGCTGGAGCGCCCCCTGCCTTTGACTCATGCCATTGCCTGGGCTATCTCCCCCTGCCTCTTACCTTGCTCATTCCTACTCATCCTTCAAGACTCAGGTCAGGTGCTGGCTCCTCCTAGAGGCCTAGAGGACCTAGATAACCTTCCCGCTTCCCACTCATATTCCCGCTCTGGTGACATTGGCTATTTTGTGGCTGCCTCTTGTCACCTCCCACTTGTCTGTAAGCTTCTGGAAGGCACGAGTTTTGTCTTTCACCCTTATGTACTCAGAGACTCTCACTGTTCCCTTCATTCATTCATTCACTCATTCAAAAAGTAATGATATGGCACCTGCTCTTGGCTAGGCACCCACCCAGGCACTGGGATCCATGGTGAGCAGTGTGATGGATCCTGCCCTCACAGAGCTCACAGTGTGGTGAGAGATACAATATGAAAGTTGCAACATCCTGGGATTTGTGTTTGGTACGGGGTGTCATAGGACTTTGGGGAAATGCCACCTAATTCAGACAGGGTGGTCAGGGAAGCTTTCCAAAGCTGAGACATGATGGAGGGATAGGAGTTAACTCATTGATGCCCTTCGGGTAGGAGATTGAGGGGTAGGGATGCTCCACAGAAGAAACAGCTGTGCAACGGTGCAGAGGTGAAAGGAAGCATGACTTGCTGGAAAAAGTGAAAGTAGCCCCCGAGGCTTGACCTGATGTTTGAAGTGGGAACTGCAGAGAGAAGAGGCAGCAGAGGACATGGCTCTGAGAGCAGCATGGGGAATGGATGGAGAGGACAGAAAGCATCCAGGGAGCTGGCTAGGAGGCTTTGTGGCAACTCAGGTGAGAGATGATGGTGCAGCATGCTTTCTAATTCAAACTTTGTTGATCTGTATTTGTCAAAGGTGTTAACAGATGACAAGTGGCAAAGACAGATGTTGAACGCAGGCCTCTGACAACTACGTTCTTCCACTCCACAAGGTCAGGATGCAGGACCACTTGACACTTCTCTTGACAGACATTTATGGCTAAGACACATAGACGTCTGATTCTGACTACAGCCAGCCTGTGGTTTTCTTTCTTAATAGAGGATGGAACGAAGTTTTAATTCATAATTTTGCTATCAGGGCTTCCCATATTTGGAATTTAATTTTGCATTAGTTTTGAGTGACCACATTAACTACAGGTTTTTGCTGGCTTCAAGTGACAGAAAGAGAACAGATGTCCCTGCTTCAATTTTCTCAGTTTGCCTTGATCAGAAGCAATCAAGGCGATGGGGCCGCTGCTGGGATCTGTGGGGAAATCAAGCTTCCACTGGCCTTAGCTCTGTCTAAGCCGAGAAGCGTGAGCATTACTGAAGGCAGCCTGCATCCCAGCTGGCCCAGATGCAGCCTTCCTAAGGCGGGTAATAAAGGCAGACTCAGCAGGACAATTTAGAAGTAAATTTGTCTGTTTCTGGAAGCACGGGAAAGAACTAAGAAAAATGATATTTATGTTAGATGTTACCTTTTCCTCTGTTTTCTTTCAAAAGTCCTGATGATTTCCTTTTGTGTGGCTGCCGGGAGATGTGTTTCCAGCCCACATCCCCCCCCAACAGAATGCAGCTTTGTGGGTTGGTAGTAGGGCCTTGGGGAGGGGGGCACAGGCAGATATGGCTTTTCTCCCTCTCTAAACAGAATATACTTACATTTGCATCTGCCCTGCTCACCCTGTTGACATCGCCTTTTTATCCTCCCAACTCCCAGCTAACTTTGTACACAGCCTTCCCAAGGCCTTTGCACCTGCTATTCTTTCCACTTGGAATGCTTTTCTCCTGGGTTTTTGCATGAAGGATTCCTATTCATTCTCACATCACAGCCAGAATTGACTTCTCCTTGACATCTTCCCTGATTGTGATAGTTAATTTTATGTGCCAACTTGGCCTGGCCACCGTGCCCAGACATACGGCCAAACATTATCCTAGATATTTCTGTGAGGGTGTTTTTGTAGATGACATTAACATTTAAATCAGTGGACTTTGAGTAAAGAAGATTACCCTTCATAATGTGGGTGGTCCTCATCCAATCAGTTGAAGGTCTCAATAGAACAAGACTAACCTTCCCCTAGCAAGAGAAAATTTTATCATAGATGACATTTGGACTTGAACTGCACCATCTGCTCTTTCTGGGGTCTTCAGCCTGCCAGCCCACCCTGCAGATTTTGGACTTGCCAACCTCCATAATCACGTGACCCAATTCCTTAAAATAAATCTTTCTCTCTCTATGTACACATCCTGCTGGTTCTCTTTCTTTGAAGAACTCTGACCGTTACACTGATCATCCTGCCTAAGGTCTCACTTCTTCTTCCACCAGTTTCTCTGTTCTATCATTGCCCTGTTTCCATTTCGTAAGACTTGTCACTATCTGTGATTACCTTGTTTGTTTATTTACTTTCTCATTTACTGCTTCTCTTTCCCAATAGAATGTACTCTCCCCAAGGGCAGGCACCATCCCTGTCCTCTGGATGGTTCTAAACCCAGAATCTAGCATGATCTCTGGTACATGAAAGACACTGAGTAAACAATTAAGTGAAATGAAAGTCTTTTAGCTTAAAAACAAGCATTTAAACAAAAACTTGCATACAAATGTTCATAGCAGCATTATCTCCAATAACCCCAAAGTGGAAACAACAGAAAATGTCCATCAATTGATGAATGGATAAACAAATGTGGTATACCCACACAGTGAAATATTATTCAGACATAAAAAAGAGTGAAGTCTTGATACATGTTACAATGTGATGAACCTTGAAAACATTATGTAAGTGAAAGAAGCCAGACACAAAAGGCCACATATGATATGATTACATTTAAATGAAATATCTAGAACAGGCAAATCCATAGAGACAGAAAGTAGATTAGTGGCTGCCAGGGTCTGGGGGTGGGGGGATAAAGGAATGGGAAGTGACAGTTAACGGGCACAAGATTTCATTTTGGGGTGATGAGAATGTTCTGGAATTAGATAGTGCTGATGGTTGCGCAACATTGTGAGTGCACTAAAAGCCACTGAATTGTATACTTTAACATGGTGAATTTTATGTTATGTGAATTTTACCTCAATTAAAATAAAGCACATAGGTATACGCTCTCTCATTTAATCATGACATCCATGTGAGTGGATCCAGTGGTTAATACCGAGCAGAAAGTTGAAATGACTGTCCTAGTGTCCCACAGCTGGTTCACAGTGAGTATTAAAAAGAGAGAGAACTGCGTGTACAGAGAAAGATCTGCAAGACATAATACTCTTAATTGAAAAGAGGAAACTGAAAATTAACTCATAGTGATAAACCATGTGTAAGACACAGACTACAGCAAACTTATTTGTTTCATATGTACATGTGCCTGGAAGAAGGGCAGCTGGCTGACCCCAGACACTCGGGTTTACCTTTGACAAGGGGAGTAATACGGGGAGGAAGGACTCATCGGTATGGTTTGAGTTTCATAACTACAACACTATATTTATGTATCACTTGTGTAATTAAAATGAATAAGAAAGAATTTAATAGAAATGAATAATTAGACAGACATGTATTAGAGACCAAGTTTTGTCACTTATACAAGTGTCCTTAGATCATTGACATAACTCTCTTCTGTGGATATTTTGTCAACTGTAACTCAGAAATAATAATGTCCACTTTCTGAGCTCTGTGGGTTAAACAAGATCTTAGCTAACATTTATTGAACTATTGATTTGTGTCATTCCCTCTGTCTCCCTACCCCCTCATCACAGAACTATTAGTGAATGAGGAAACAATAATAAAGATACAACCAGTGCATCAAAAAAAAAGAAGAGACTTCAAACGTTCTCACCACAAAAAAGAAACGATAATTAGGTGATGTGTCCTTTGACATGCAAAAGTTGCTAATTTTGATAAACGATTTATCTATTTTTCCTTTGGTTTCTCATGGTTTTGGTGTCATATCTAAGAAACTGTTGCCTAATCTAAGGTTATGAAGGTTGATACCCATGTTTTCTTCTAAAATTTTTGTAGTTTTAGCTCTTACATTTAATTCCCTGATCCATTCTGAGCTAGTTTTTGTATGTGGTGTGAGGTAAAAGTCCACCTTCATCCCTTTGCATGTCAATATCCACTTGTGTCGGCATCATTTGTTGAAAAGTCTATTCTTTCCTATTGAATGATCTGGGCACCCTTGTTGATTAAAGGTGTACGCATTTTTCAGTTGGGTTAAGTACTGAAAAATTGACCAAGCTATCTTTATTCTAATCCTTACCAAAAGCATCAAGGTCGTTATCATTATCTCTATTTTATAGTTGAAGAAAATGCAGCTGGGAGAGGTTAAGAAACTCGCCACAATGCCACTTGGCTGGTTAGAGACAGAATTGGGATGAAAACCCAGCTCTCCTGATTCCTACTTTGTCATTCTGTTATATGAGTTACATCCATTCGGATCAATGACTATTTTATTGCAAACCATTCTGCATTATTTAAAATGCAGAGAAACTTACATTACAGTCATTTAAATGGATGGAGAAAACTCCATCAAATTTCCTGCAGCCCTTGAGAATTGAATCTACACTTTAATTTCAAAATAATAATAAAGCAAGAGATGTTGCTACCACTATTTGGTATGTTGTCTTGTCTTGTCCTCACAGCAGTCTTATAAGGGTGATACTTTTATTGTCCCCACTTCATACGTTAGAAAAAGGAGGCACAATGAGGTTAGACACTCTGCTCAAGATCACACAGCTGGTGAGTGTGGCCAAGCTGGATTCAGAGCAGGCAGTGTGGCCTCTGTGTCTGGGTCTCACACCATTGTGTGCATCCTGCCCTTTGGAGTCTCCTTGCTTGATTAAGGACACAGGCTTTTCTCTCTTAAAGCCTAAAGCCTTATATGGGGCTTAGCAGTGGGTTCTGTTTTCCTTTGCTCTATGTCACCCCTCAACTAACCTTCCCACTACATCTGCCAAAGAAAAAGTATCTGCAGCTAAAACCAGAAAGAAACAAGAAAGAGAGAGCAAGAAATGAGTCCCTCCAAACCCACCAGCCCCGAGGGCTTCCAGGTTCATGTGTTCCTTCATCAGGTATGAATTAATTTGATCACGGGGCTGTGGCTGGCATTGGGGTAGGCACAGTGAGAGCAGGGTAGTCCCCAAGGAGCTCAGAGTGAAGTGTAAGGAGAAGCCGTGTACGGAATTAAGTTCCATGAAGTATTTGGGCTCTATGGTGGAAGCACAGGATCATAAAAGAGCATATGTGTCTGCTTGGGCTCAGAGGATGCTCCAAAAGAGAGGCGATATTGGAACTGAGGCTGAAGGATGATGGGAGGTTGGCTCAGGAAATGCACAGGCAAGTGTATTGTGTTAGGAAGACAGGCTCTGCAGGCAGACAATCTGGGGTCATCCTTCTTCACCACTTCCTAGCTCTGTGGACTTAAGCAAGTTATTTGACTTCTTGAAGCCTTTTTTTTTGACGGTGAAATGGGTCTAAAAGTATAGTGCTTGTTGGGTGGTTGTGAGGATTGAACAGGTAATTCCTGTTCAGCACTCAATGCAGTGCCAGTAACCACTCTTCACATATCGCCTTGTGCTGTCTTTACTTCAGGAAGAGGGTGCTGTGTGCCGACAGCCTGTGACAGTCAGGGGTATATACCTGGAGGGAGTCTGGAGAGGTAAGGAGGGGCCTCAGAACTGCCACTGTAGTTGACCCCCTATGGTGGGTGATGGGGAGCCAATAGAGGGCTTCACAGAGGACGATGAAGGGGTCCTGCCTATAGGAGGGATGCGTCATTCTGGCTAGTGGGGAGGTTGTATCAGAGGGGAGGGCATGTATGGCTCTTTATGCCAGGTCACCTCGCAGGGAAGCTGTGGACTCAGCAACTTGGTTCCACAGAAAGGAGGAGGAGCCTGGGAGAGGTGAGGGGCTGTCAGCTTTCCAGCTTGTTAGTCTCAGTGTTTAGTTGTAATTTCATGGAAATAGGGGGCCCAGGGAGGGGGATGGTGGTAACCTGAGATTTGAGTGTTGCACTGAGTTGTCCTTCTCTCAGCCCCACTGGCATGATTTCACTAAGGTGGAAATTGGTCCTCTCACTTCTCTATCCCCAAGCACTAGCATTTGCTCCACCATCAACACATGGGGTGCTGAACACATGAATGGATTGTCTATGCACAAGGCTCAGAGTCACAGAATACTAGGACATGAAAGATTTCAGGTCCTGGACCCGAGCCTCGCTGGGGGAGGCTAGAGGTGCAGTGGGTAAGATCAGGGCTCAGGGCTGACTCCTGGATCCAGAACTGGCACCACCTCTTCTTCACCATGTGCTGATGCACTAGTTACTTAACCATTCCGTGCCTTAGCTTCCTCATCTGCAAAATAGGCACACTAATTGCACTGATGTCAGAGGATTATAAAAGGTAATGTACATAAGAACCTCAGCGAGATGCCTGCCATGCAGTATATGCTCAGCAAGACACCTTTTTATTCCCCAATCTCAATCTTCAGACCTGAGTCTGGTCAGCAGTAGATATTTTATGAATGTTTTTTTGGAAGAAGGAATTGAATTCAGCTCTTCCACTGTGCAGGCCAGGAAACGAAGGCTCAACACATTTAGGAGACAGACATACTATCTTTCTGCAAGGTAGTGGGACCCCAGACTGACAACTCGGGACCGCCGTTTAGGTCCCTGCAGCCTTTTGATGAGACCTGATCATTTCACTGTCATTTCTCCCTTTGTTCCTAGACCATCGCTTACGTGGATTTCTACTGGTCTAGGAGTCTCCAGCTGGAGATTGCAGTAGGAGAGAAAGTTCCATGGCCTAGCCATTCTGGGCTCAGAAGGTGGCAGCTCATAGCACAGAGCAAAACGTCACTGCCAGCTAGTCTGGCCAGGCATGGGGTGAAGGGTCAGCAGTGAAACCTTGGAAGAGGCCAGAGCTACCAGCCTCAAGTCAGACTAGCTGATGCCTTGACGTTGAAGGAAAGGGAGGAATGGGAAATTCAGAGATCAGTCTTGAGCCAGGATGGCCCACAGCCATGCAGAGATTAGTGAAGATGTGGGACCAGCGCCTTAGCATGCCAGCAGAGGGTAGGTGGTAAGCTCATGGATTTTGGAGACAGAATCCTAGAGTTTGAATCTCAGCACTGCCTCTTATTAACTGTGTAGCCATGATTGAGTTATTTAACCTTTCTATGCCTCAAAAAACTCATCTGTCAAATGGAGGATAGTTATAATATCTATTTCATTGGGTTGTTGCAAAAAATAATGTATAAAATGCTTAGAGTGGCACCGGGCACAGAGTGAGTACTCAATAAACAACAACAAAATATTGTTTTTATTTTTTATTATTGTTCCTGTTATTGTTACTTCCCAGGATGAAAGAAATGGGTAAGGAAGGCATCTTGTGCTGTGATGTAAGCCCTGGATTGGGAGCTGGGCCACCTGGTTTCCAATTCCAGTTCTGCCATCCAGAGTGGTGTGCCCTTGCACTGTCTGTACTTACAGGGACTAAGTTCCCTTAGGACACAAGCTTGCAATCAGGCCTTCTATAGTCTGGTCCAGCCACATCCTTCACATTTTCTCCCCTTGCAACAAATGCTCCAGCACCCCCCCCCCCCAGATGGCTTGTGCTCCCTGAACCTGTCACTTAGGCCCTCACACCTGCTCCTTTCCAATTGCCGTAGGCTCCCACATTCAACTCTTCTTGCAAACCCAGAGTTTGGTGCATAGAAGCTGCTCAGTGAATATCTCCTGATTCATTGACTACAGCTTCTCACAAATGAGCTTGGGCATCTCTTCTAGGAAGTTTGCCACCAACAGAGCAGGCCCCGTTGGGTATCCTTTGCCCTGGTTAATGCTTCATCGTGTGCCTGCCATCCACTTGCACATCATTTCCCATGGAAGCCCTCCCCACTGAGAAAGTCCTCCGCTCTGGAAGCCTCCCCAACTGTGGTCCTGGCTAACTCTCTGAGTCTACACTTCTGTGTTACAGTCAGGACGCAGCTTCAGTCAGGACGCTTCTTGGGGGAAGTGGTGATTAAAGCAGATCTTGAGGGAAGGAGATTTGGGGTGAATGAGGCATGCAACAAAGACCCAGGAATAAAAAGAACAAAATGAAAAAAAGGTTTTGTTTGGTTGATTTTTTTTCTTAAACCTAAAAAGCAAAGGTATAGTAGGGATTTGAGCCGCTGAAGTATGGATGTCTTCTTGCTCAGCTGGCTTTTATTCTGCGTCCAGGGATGTGGTGCTATCTTAAACGTCTTTTGATTTCTGTTACAACCCCATGAGCCACTTCAAAAACCTCCGTCCCGTCTCCCTTGGCACACCCACTCCTCCTCTCTTCTTTAGAAAGAGTACACGCTTCGTGCAATAACAGCTCACATTTCAAAGCCCTTGCTGCACACCAGGGCCCATTTCAATGGTTTTGTTTGAAATATCATATACACTCCTCACACCAGTCCTGTAAAGGAGAATCACCATTATTCCTGCTTTACAAATGAGTAAACCAAGGTTTAAAGAAGTTAGTAACTGGTTCTAAGTTACCAGCTAGTAAGTGGAAAACTGAAGCCTCCAATGGGTGAGGGTGGCTCGGGGCTCCTCTTAACTATGTTCCTTTATCCTATCTTGCCTCTTCCTTGCAGGATAAAGGAAAGGACTTTTCCAGGCCCCTGCCCCCATCTGAAAGGTGGGAAGGAGGGGGAGATCCAAGAACTCAGAGGGTCTCTTCAGAGAGGAAGCTTGGCTTGGACTTTGTTGATGAGGCAGCAGAAGGCCTTCCTAGTCATGGGAGATTAATTTCCCAGCCTTAGGTGGGGGCAGTTTCTTCGTCTTTTGTTAAGCAAACAAAAATTAAGGATTTTGTCTTTTCAGACTTTAACTCCTGCCTCATGTGCTCCTGGAACTTAGAAAATAGAGACGGTATGCCTAGAAGAGGACATGCAACCTTAAGGTGGATAAAAGGGAGAGGAAAGATGGATGCAAAGAGCAGGACAGACCTGGGAGTGGGCCCTCAGCAGCACTGTACGTCTGAATTCTGATAAAAGTGGATAAAGGCCTTTCAGGACCTGGGCTGACAGAGTTCAGGGGTCAAAGGGGCTTGTCTACTCCACTACCATAGCTCTTAGCACATTGTACCCCAATGAACTGCTTCATTTCTCTGATCCCCCCTGGACTCTGACAACTTCAAGGTGGGACCTGGATCCTGGATCTTTCTTGCTCCCTATTTTATTTCTAAGGCTTAACACAGCATGTGAATGGCACTCATATTGGTATGGATTGACAGCACCAAGAGCAAGTCCTGGCAAAAGAAAAGGACTGGGAAGGTGGGTCCCGCCTGTCCTAGGCCTGGGATCTGAATTGCAGAAGATATGGAAACAAAGCATTTATCAAGGGCTCTTTCCGTTGCAACTGAAAGAAACCCAACCAAATTGGCAAAGCAGGAACTTTCTAATCCCAGACTTCAGCATTAGGAACTCCACTTACTCAGATACAAGCCACATTGTCCGTGATCAGCTTTTATTAAAATATGAAGGTCACATTGTGACCTCTATCCATTTTATTGCTTCATCTCTTAATTTATTCTTAAATTGGGTGGAAAGTTGAAGAACTATTTATTAGGTCACTTTAAGCTTTGACACCTTTTGGTTTAATGATAATAGTAAATATTATTGTTATTATTATTATTATTTTGCATCTCAGTGTGTCTCAAAGAGTGATACCTCTAAACACCTGCACTAGCATCATGTGTGGGGTGAGACATGCTCGTTAACATGCAAATTCCTGAGCATTTTTCTAGAGCTAGTCAGAAAAGGGAGAGTGGCCCAGGATTTTCCCAGGATTTTAACAATCACTCCAGTAATTCTTAGGCAAAGCAGAGTTTGAGAACCACTGCATTTTCTTATTTAATTCCCACTAGAGTCACACAAAGGAGATATACATATATGGTTATTTTTTCTTTTATAGATGAGAGACCTCAGGCTTGGAGAAGAAAAGTGACAGTTAACTGCCCAAAGCCAGGCAGCCACTAAGTGGCAGGATTGTGACATCTGCATATCTTCCTAAAGCAGTTGCCAAGCTCTTCCCAAATTTGAGCTCTTCTGTGTCCTTAGAACTCTGGAATGCTCTGAGGCTTAGACGAAATATAAAAATGGTTCCTGAACTCACATTGGTTATAATTTAATTGGGGACATTAGAGGCACATGGATGAAAAGGGAGCAAGAGATTTGGGGTGGGGCACAAATTCAAAGATTAGGGGCTTATAGCAGGAGGGCATACAGTTGGAGGAAGGAGAGTGATCTGGGCTAAACTGGAGAACATTCCAGATGAAGAAAATTCCAAGAAGAAAGTAGGATTTCAGACTGATTCTCTAGAATGAGTCAGATTGGGATAGGCAAGGGGGTGTGGAGAAGAATGTTCCCGGTGGAAGGAACAGCCTGGACAAAGACAAGGAGTTATGAATTTATAAGCAAGTTTGAGAGCCCTTCCAGCGAGGGCCACATCAGTCACACAGCGGGCAGGCTGTAATGACTTGGGCCTGGCTTATTAAGCACATTTGAAAATTGGGTGAATTGCTTGATTTGGTAAAAAATTACATGGTACATTTAATCAGGCCTCCTTTCAGGAACAAATGTCATTAAAGACCACTTAATTAGCTGCCCCTGCAGCCTGACCGGGTGAAAATTATATCCTTGACAAACTACAAAACAGTTTTAAGGTCAAATACGGAGAATAAAAATACCACTGGATGCCCTCGGGTAATAGCCCCATAAAAGCTTGCCTCAGTTTCATTCATTGAAAAGATTCATTCTGCATTGCAGCTAATCAGAACCTGATGGCCTTTCTTTGGAGCAGAATCTTAAGACCCAGGGTGTGTTTGCTTTTATGCTAAAGGAGTGAAAAATAAAAGAGCTAGAAAAGCAGACACACACACATTCAATAATACATTTGTTTATCAGCCTACTAATTTGTTATGGGAATAAAAATGTCTACTTGCTCTGTTAACCTAGGATACTGTGGCATATTATAGCAATCTGAGCTCTGGCTATACCAGGACAAAGACAGCAAATCAGAGAATATTAAAGAGATGAAGTGGATGGAGCCATCCTTTACTGCATTTTTAAAAATCTTCTAAGTAATATACAATATTCACACAGAAAAGCATATATATCATAAGTGCACAGCTTTATAAATTTCTGTAAACTAAAATCACCTTGTCAACAGCATCACCCGATCAAGGAACCAAACTTATCACCCGCCCAGAAGCCCCCTAGTGCTTTCTTTCCACCATTCCCTGCTCTCCCCGCCCTGTGGGTAGCTGCTGCCCTGACTCTTGCAGTGGAGATGGATTTCCCCGCTGCCAAACGCTATATGAATGACATCATGCAGCATGCCCTCTTTTGTGTCTGGCTGCTTTCGCTCAACAGTTTAGGGGATTCAACCATGTTGTTGAATGGGCTGTAATTTGTTAAATAATATATATATTGCTGTATTGTGTTCTGTTAGGTGAATATGCTATAATCTATTTACATACTTTCTGGCTCATGGATATTCGGGCTACTATGGATAATTTGGAGCTACTATGAATAATGCTGCTATGAACATGCATTTTGTTGCATGTATGTTGGCATATATGGGCCTATCTAAGCATGAGATTCCTGTGACTTAGTGTACGCACGTGTGTAGCTGGAGTGAATATGACTTCGTTGTCTTGTGATATATACGTTAATGGAAAGAGCATTAATATATATTAACAATAATAGATATTACATATACTAAATACATATATAATATTGCATATATTATATATAATATTACATATATATTATATATAACCTATCTGTCTATTCCTTTAGACCATCAGCTCGAGTGCAGAGACTGCTGGCTTATTTGTCTATTTGTCCTAGAGACAGGTGAACTGCTTGGCACAGAGAAAAGTCAGTATGTATTTGTTCAATAAAAAAATGAGCACTGAGCTCAAGTGACCTGGATTCTAGTTATTTAGCTTCCCTGGGACTCAGTTTCTCCATTTGTCTAATAGGAAATATTTGTTCATGAAAGGCAGCTGTCTGAGAAAATTTGGCTTTCTTTTCAAGGAAATTATATAGCAGAGCCCCTACCCACTGCCTCTTACCTTTATAGTGTAGGGGTAGTCAATTCTTCTTTTTCATCAGACTTCCTATTAAAGACAGTGTCTACTGAACCTAGATTGGGATTCTGACCTGATATCCCCCCAACAGAGAAAGCATTCTAATTGCAATCAGCAGAATCAAGCCATAATTAAGTGCTTCAAACTGTTATGTTAGCAGAAAAGCATTTTCAATCTCTTGTGGCCATTGCCTTCCCCAGCCTGCCTCCCCCAACAGAAGTCCCTGTTGGGCATTTCCCTATGTCTCACTTCATTTTGAAGAGTTGACTAAATGTGTTCTATACATTCAAGATACAGCTGTAAACCAAACGATGCACACTGATAAACACAATTTGAACACTGTTTCTCGCTTTAAAAAATCAAGTAGATTTCAAATAATTTGTTCATGTATTTGGTTCCCCTGCCCTGTTTGTAAAGTGGGGAAAATAGGACTTACATGGTCAGGTTGTTCTGTGAGTTGGATCAGAGCACATCTGATGCAGATGGGATCCGGGATTCACTGAGTGATTTTCAACCATCTTTTCTCTTCTGAGGCCAATCCCTTTCACAGTCAGAGCTGGCATGTTCCACCAGGCCCTGGCTCTGCATCATTATGTAGGTCCAAGCCTTCTTGAGGTCTTCAATTCTTTATCTATAAAGTGGGGTTTTTAGGTAAAATTATTTCCAGCTTTTGCATTATTTCCCAAATTTTGGAATAATTTTTTTAAAGGAATTTGGGGTGAAGTAGATGATGGGATGTAATAGATTGCTTTATTATTTCTGATTTTTCTCCTCTTCTTGTATCCTTCGCCTTAAGGCCTTGTACTTCCATCCACTAGGGGTGGAAGATATTGCCCCACCCCATTGATGTTGGGCATGGCCTTGTAATTTGCCTTGGCCTTTGAGATGTGGATGGATGGACAGAGTGCCAGTCCCAAGCCTAGCCCATGAGAAGCACCGTGTGTTTCCATTTGCCCTTCTTGTGCTCCCAACTTCCCCCATGAGAAGAACATTATCTTGAATATAGCTGCTACTCCTTCAGTCTGGACCCCATGATGAACTCACTTATAGCAGACCATTTCCAACCATCCCACTGACCTGTGGGCCTAAGAATAAAAATGCACTGTTGCACTGCTACATACAGAGAAGGTATATCATCTTGTCAATAAAAGAAGCAATGGCAAAACATGTCTTTGCGTTGAGTGTCTACTCTTGGTATGTTAGGAGAAGATGAGATCAATGTAAATGAGTGGAAAACTGTCACAGGTAATAATAAACATTGTTAGCATTCTGTATAAAACTCCTTGTTGAGCCATTTACTTACGTTATTTCACTTATTTTTAATAACAACCTTATAAGGAGGCATGATCATTGCCATTTTATAGAGAACAAAACTGATCCTCAAAGAAGTCAAGAGGCTTGCTCAAGGTATGTAATTAACAAGAGGGGGAGATAGGAGGTAATGCCAGGCCAGTTCTAAACCACTTTGTTCTGCCCCCTTTCAAAAATGCAGGTATAAAGTGCGAGTGGTCTGGTGTGCTCCAGTGCGTTCTCATGGAGACCTTGGGTGCAATTGTAGGTCACAGAGAGGGTGCCAAGGGTGGGACTATGGTTATAAAATTCAGAATGTGAGGGAAAGGTTTGGATTAGACTCCTGGACCTTAAGTGTGGCAAGACTCTTGGTGCTCACTGAATACTCATGTGGTCCTTTCTATTTCACAGCCATGCTTACAGTTATGTTGGGGCAATGTGACTAGGTTCTGGCTGGTTAGATGTGGGCAGGTACAAGAAACTTCCAAGCTTGGCTCTTAAAAATATTCTCTGCCCTCACTCTCCTCTCTACAGTCTCCGTGAAGCCTTGTATCTCAGGTGGTGTAGGTAAAGGTGGAAGCCACCTGTGCCCCCAATCACCTCTGAGATGAGTGTCATTAAGAGCTACTTGACCCTCATGGGTCTATGACACGAATAAGAAACAAGCTTTTATTGTGTTAAGACACTGAGATTTGGGAGCATATTTGTTGCTTCAGTATAACCTGTTCTATTCTAACTAAAAAATGTGATTTGCCTTTTCAGCGAAGTGAGGAAATCTCTTGGCTCTTCCATTTGGAGTGGATACTCAAGATATTCTGGCATCTTTTGGCAAAAATTTAAGATACGTGAAAGCCAATGTGACATTTCTAGTATTCTACAATTTCTATGAACATCAATGCACAGGCATATCTGTCCTTTTATAATATTTTTTATACCCTCCAGACCAAGCAAAGTGACTGGAACATAGTGGACATATGTCAAATAAAAAATAAAAGAGTGACATAGATGGATGAATGAAAGAAAGGAAGGAAGAGTGATGAAACTGTATCTGGGAAAATAATTGGAGGGTATGATGGGAGATGGAAGGAAGTCCTAATTCTTTCCTTTCTAGAATGAAGAGCATGTCACCATAGGTCTTGTACCTTCTTTCTGACTTTAACGTCAGTAACATTGTGGCAGGAGTTGTTGTTTCAAGGGACAATGTCAAGGCCCCACCATGTTTTGTTGTCAACCGCTGACTCTGAAGAAACAGCTTATTAGCTTTAGGAATGCACAGCTACCCCCAAATCCAGTGGGAGCTGCCTCTAGACAATGCCATTCTTCATGGCTTTCATCTGAAGCATTTACATCCTTCGGAGGACTGTGTCAAGAGAGCTTTTAATGAAAAAAGTTCCATTTGAAATAAACTTTTTTTTTTTTTTAATTCTTTTCTTTTTTTTTTCCCTTTCATTTTGGAGAGGCAGGCTATAGAGTGCTTATAATTAATTCCTCACACCTCTTCTTCACTGAATATTTATTGAAGGAATTTTGAGGAGAGTTTTTTGTTGTTGCTGTCCACTGGGAAAAATAACAGGATCTGAAACTTAAGCAGACTTGGTCATGGGAGTGGGAGGAGTAGGCAGTGTTCCAGGCTGTGTGATCTGAGGATGTTGTGAACAAGGCCCTGGGCCAAAAGTACCTCCTTTGGATAAAATCAAGTGTCAGAGAATCTGCACTCAGAAAGTTCTACCCTGAAGAGTTGTAGGCAGAGGCTACTTGCTTCTAGGCAAATATGAGTGAGATAAACAAGCATAGATTCTCTGTAATCTTGACACAGATTTATAATGATAAAATGTATCTAGTATTTTATTTTTTCAAGCTCTGCAGTAGCTAGGACCTCACATAATGTGTAAAACAACCCTAGACTTAGGGCTCATTATCCCCATTTTTATGATGTGACTGAGGTGTGATTTATTATGTTCTATCTGAATGGAGATCTTAAGCTGGTTCTCATCAGGGCAGTGCAAGGATGAGTCAGAGCTTTTTTCCTTTCAAACCATTGCCATAAATAAATACCATAAACACCACCACCATCATTACCATCCCCATCACCACCACTACCACCATTACTACCACGAACACTATCGTTATTACTGTCACCATCAGCATCACAACCAGCACCATCATCTCTACCATCACCACTACCAGTATTACTGATACCATCACTACAACTGACACCATCATCACAACCACCATTACTGTTACCATCACTGCCACAACCAATGCCACCATCATCTCTACCATCACCACTAACTTCATCCCTGCTACCATCATTACTGTCACCATCACCACCACAACCAACACCACCATCATCTCTACCACTACCACTACCACTACCAATACCACCACCACCACCAGAATCACCACTAAAATAGGTTCCCAGAGTTCTATTATCTGTTGCTGGAGGCTTACATGAATCTTGACAATTTGGGTGATGATAATGATGGCAATTTTTCTACGTGGGGTAGGTTACTTGAATATGGAAAAATGTCTAGGGCCTAGCTGGAACTCACCAGTTAAGAGGGAAAGTGCTGTATTGTTCAAAGGAAGTGTGCAACAGACAACATTAGGAAGGAGAGTCGGCATAGCTCCTTGTGCAATTATGTATGGTCACCTGAGGGGAGACTCAATGATCATGTAACTCCTGGGAGCCAGTATACCTGGCGTCCATATGAAGGGAGCCTGAGCTTTCTACAAACTCAGATTCAGCTCCTTTCCCTGCGGTCTCTCAGATCCGTCCCCTGCATTCTATTTTCCACCAACTACACTGTTTCTCAATTGTCTCTTTTCTTTCCCACCCCACTGGGGGAAGCATGCTCTTGGGTAGGTGGGAAAACTTGCTCTTCAGGAGTTTAAACTACACAGGGAGAGATTTTTCCCTCCTTTTGCTGTCTGTGCCATCATCCTTTCCATGAAGTATACACATGGAGAATAGTTTGGCTCCTTGTTATTCAAGGTTTGGTCTTTGGGACAGCAGATTAGCATCATCCAAAGGCTTGTTAGACGCAGAACCTCAGACCCCGCCCTAGACCTACTGGGTCAGAATCTTCATTTAACAAGATTCCTTGGGGAATCTTAAACACAAAATTTGAGAAGCACTGCTTGAGCTGCCTGACTGAGGGAGATAAATGGTGGGAACACAACAAAAAACACTATAAATGAACCTGGGGTTTCAAAAATATTTGCCAAACAGACAGAATCGAGGCTCCATGGGGCGACTGTGTGCTTCAGATTACTACTGTTAAGGGAGACGATGAAGCAAAATGAGACCCTGAACTTCTGCCACCAAAGCTTGAGCTCTCTCATTACAGCTTGCTGCCCCTCGATGTCCAGGTCAGAAAACTTCTCTGTGCCCATAACCCAGGGCACATAGGCAGTTAGTGCAGGCAGAGAACACAGCATTAGGAGCCTGGAGTCCAAGTTTTAGTGGAGAGCACAATGCCAGTCACAGGATGCCAGAATCAGACAGATCCTTAAACAATATCACTCCCCATCTGATTCCTCTCTTTCACATCATCCTGGCTTCTTTATTCCCAGCTTGAATCACTGTCTCACATTATTTTTACCATTTACTTATTTCTTATGGCTTCTCCCACTAGAATGTAGTTTCATGAGGCCATGAACATTTCCATCTGTTTGCAGCTGTATTCCTGGCATTGTCACATAGAAGGTGCTTTCTAATAATTTGCAGAATAAATAAATGTAAGAAAATTAAGGTCCTAAAAATGAAAATAATTTATTAACATTATTTGTTCAAGTCAAAAAGATAGGAAATTTTCTTCCAGGCCCTACCCTAGGCACTCTATATGTAAAATCCCTTACGGTAGGAATTATTATTCTTATTTTTTTCATAAGGTTGGATGTCCCAAGTCCCAGAGCTACTTAAGAACCCCAGAGTTTTCAACAATAATATGTTGCTGTCTCTGCCATACCTAAGACTTGAATCTGGGTCTACTGACACTTGTAAGATTTTTTTAGATGCAGGGAAACAACAAGAAGGAAGGAATAATTAGTTCATCTATACTAAGCCTAAACTCCATGCCAGATAGAGAGGTAGACATTTTCTCTGTATTATCTCTTTTAATCTACCCAACTACATTACACAGAATAGGTATTATTATCTCCAAGTTTTACTGAGAAGTTATGAGCCAAAGAGTTCTTGTCTAAAAAGTAGTTGATACATATTTTGAAATCAAAACTGTTTTATTCCAAAGTCTATATCCTTTATTATATACCATTTTGTCTCCTCATTCCTTTTTATTTATAAGAACTGGTCCTTATGTGCAATACTCAGCAAAATCTCCATTCATTTTTGGCTGAAGTTTTACCATAAGGAAGAAAAGTTAAAATATATGAAGCTGATTTCAGAGATTTATTTTAAAGCAATAATTTTCACATTTTTTCTTGGGGCCAGACTGCATCCACTCAATCTCCTCTACCTTCTCCTTCTACTGCCTCAGGTAATGAGTTCTTAACCCTAATTGGCTCCTCAGCCTTCAAAGAGGGCCACCTACGTCCTCCATTCTTTACTTCCATGGCAGCAGAGGTTGTATTTTGGATGTATTTCAGAAAGATTTCCAGTGAGGACTGATATGGAATTAGGTTTCTGATGGACAATCAGTGAGTTAAATTTCTATCCCCTAGAAGGGAGACCATGGGTTTAGATTCGGATGGACTTGGGTCTGAATCCCAACTCAGTCCAGTATTAGCCGTGACGTCTTGAGTGATTGGGTCATTACTGTGATTGTCAATTATTCATATGCCAAGAGGTGGAAACACTTGGCGCAGAGGGTTGTTTTGAGGTGTGAGTGTTCTGATGCACTGGCTCCTCCCCTGTGCCCATGCTCTGTGCATGCTGGGTCACGGAGATTTGCCTGATTGACGGGTTGAGAATCACACAGTCTTAGGGAATGGGATCAGGTGGTCTCCTCATGCTGGCATGTCTTCTGAGTAGGGATGCTGCCACCCATGTGTGCAAAAGTTGGGGATAACTAGGAGATCTGGAAAGTGAAGACCTCTGCCTGCCGCCTTATAACATGTGATATGTTTGGATGAAGAATGGTTAAAGAAAAGGCAGCAAGCAATTGACACTACATTCACTTAAAAAGAGTAAGCTTTATATGCAGCACAAGTAGGTGAGAAGAAGGGGATCTTTTTGGACGGACAGAAAATAAATATATTTTAATAAATCTTTAGAGGAAGCAAGCGTGGCAGGATCCACACGACTTAATCAAATGATGGGAGGGTTAGTGTAGACCAGGGCAAAGAAAGGCAGATAGAGAGGAGAAACATGCATATGTGATCACATCAATTTGAGTGCACTTATAGATTAAGAATTAATTTGGAAAAAGACTGGCCTACAGGTTACCCAAGACACAGAAGCTTATTAAACAGAATATATAACATTAAAAAGACTTTAGCGTTTAGCGTTAAGTGTGGAAGAGAAACATTTGAAAAGTTTTTTTTTAATTTCCAAATTATTTGTAGTGCCATTTGCAAATAATTGCTATGCTAATTATAAACAAATATTTTTATCAATTAATTTATCTTTTTATTAAAGCAGATCTAAGAAACTCTATGGAAAAATAATTTTTAGTTAAAAATAGATATTTTTTCCTTTTGCTTTCAAATATACACAGTGACATAAAGAAAGCTTTTACTAATCTAATTCCAATTACCCTGTGTTCTCAGAAGCACAAGCAACATATTTCCTTGATTATAAATGTGAAATTTGCACTTTTCACTAATTCAGACTGTAGTCCCCTGGGCAGTCTCAATTAATGAAGTTTTACTCGACTTGTCCCAGAGTAGCGAATTTATCCACCGGAAAATTAACAGAAAGACAACCTAGGGCCTTTTAGGAGTGATTAATGTGTTTGGAATTGCTGTGGAACTCTAATTGCTGGTTATAAAATGTACAGTCTTGTTACTTTTGTGACTGGGCTGACGCGGTTTTGGCCCGGGTGCCGGGGAAAGGGCAGGGTGGAGGATTAAGGCTTATTAATAATTCTGTTTCACAGACAGGCTCTTTCCTGCCAGGCCTCGTTGATTTATCTTCCCGATGCCACGTTGAAGTCGGCCACGGATTTACAGCTGATTTATTTTGGCTGTGTTAATACGAGCAACGTCACTGGGCCTCATGATTAAGTATTCATGGTTGGCTATAAATTACTCTCTTTCTTTGCTCTAGATAATAACAGATTATTTCTCACCACTTCTGTGTTTGAATTATGAAGGACAGTTACTTCTTTAATCTCCAGCACATCTAGCCATGAAAAGGTTTGTGCTTCCAATTCTCCCATTTCAGAAGAAATCAAGCCGCCTCTGCTGCCTTTTTCTACAACACGAGTGAATGAATTGCTGCTCCTGAAAATTTATCTAGGCACGATTATCTGGTGGGAAGAAAAAACTGGGTTGTGTGTCAGGAAATTTGGAAGTTTGCCAGGGTCCTGCTGCCAACCAGCTGCGGGAATAGCTAGAAATTCAATTTTGTCAGGCCTTGGTTTCCTAATCTGTCAGTCAAGAAGGACAATATATTTGCTTCTACCTTAAAGTTATTGTGAGGATCAAAGAAGATAATAGTAACACCTCATAAGAAGAGAACTGGAACGGTATAAATATATATATGTGAGTCTGTATGTGTACTATATAGATGTAAATATGCATATGTATATATAATATGTGTATGTTATGTGTGTGTATGTATGCATGTATTTATTTTTGCTTTGAAGTATCTTATCTAGGATTTCCTCTGGAATCTTTAATTGAGGAAAGCATAAAAATTTTAGAATTTATATTGATCATTTACTGATAATAACTACCATTAATTAACATTAACCGTATGCCAAGCACTGTTAGGGGCTTTCAAAGATTAGCTCACTTGGTCCTTAGAATGCCTGTTAATATCTTTTATGATTTTCATTTTGCAGATTAATAAAATGATGCTCAGATACATTAAGAACTTGTTTAAGTTCTCATAGCTGGATTGTGACAAGTGGGTTGACACCTAAGGTGTCGGGCTACTCTCTGAACCCTTACCCCGTGTTATAGGCCAAGTTTCACATCACATGGGTGCTGGCCAGCACTCAGAGCTCCTCGCACATTCCCTGTACCTAGGTTTTTAATGACTGTCAAATTTTTGTACAAATGAGGAAATGGATCTGTTGGGAAATGAATATGAATCGCTTCAGCAAATTAGTGAGGGATTTGGACATCGGGGGTCCAGGCAGAGTAGAGCATCAACATGTGAGGGTGGAGGAGACGTTAGTGATTACCTGGGCAAAGCGATTCAGGCCCAGAGAGCTCAGGGAGAAAGAAGGTATTGACGGACATAATTGGAAAGTTCAGGGGCTGCATCTTCAGAAGGCCTGATTGGATCCGGGGAAGCCAGACATCACCGGGACACCTCCTCATCCCTCTTTTGGCTCCACATTCTCATGCATTATTGCTGGTGGTCCCAGAAACAGGAGTAAAATGCTCCCTCCCCCAACACCGTATTGTCCCTCCCTGATGACCTTGGCCCATCTTGCTTTGGCCACCTTGCCATGTCTCAAACAATGGAAACAACATCTTCTTGTGGAAGAGAGGAGCTAGTGTATGGGCTCTAGGTTTGAAAGCATTAAGGTCCGAGGTGAAATAACAATAGGAGAAAATCATTTTCTGACAAATAAAGAATCAAGAATTTTGGAAGAAGTTGGAGAATAAAAAGGAGAGAAGACTGTGGGAAAGAAACAGATAATTTTGCAGGTTCCCAAAGGTCTAACATCGTCTGCTTCAATGAGATAATATCTCTGCAAGGGGTGTTTGGTTGGTTGGTTTTTGTTGTTGACAGCTGTGTTAGCAACACCCACTCATCTGATGGATGGGGCACAGCTGAAGGGATCAGCTCAGGAAAAACGACTTTGATCTAAACTAGAATACATTTTTCCTTGTACAAAGGAAGTGAAATGCTAAGTGGACATGAGTCCATTACTCATGTGTGATGACTAGAAAATTCACGCCAGCGAAGGATATCATTGATGGACATGAAACAGTTTTAGAGCTTAAGACAAAGGTTTAAGCAAAAGACAAATCTGCAGGGTTTTTTTTAACGCTAAAGCACATTGCAGATAGGAGAGATTCTATTGGCTGAGGTCAGTGCCTGAGGTCACTAACAGTTGGGGAGAGTCAACCTCCAAAGGTGACAGGACAGATAATCGGGAGCCCTCTGAGACTGGGGAATGAAGTGGCTTGCGTGGCCTATGTGAGCTGGGACTGACCTCGAGCAGACAGTCCATTCTTCTTATCACAAGTGCAGCCTGCTTTCCACTTGGGATTCTAGGGCTAATTTTGTATTTGGAAAATTTGCATGTCATATCATTTTTCCACTTCTACGGCTCTCACTTTCTTTGCAGGCCTCCCTGCTTCTAGTCTTGTCTTGTTCCAGGGGTAAAGGTCAAGGATATCTTGAAAAGGGATGCTATAAGAAGGGAAGACGACAGAGGAAAGACAGGCCAAGTGGATGTCTCATAAGCTGATCTGGGACAGGCTCAGGTTAGATATATGTGTAGGACATACAGATGAAGCCTTCCAGAAGCCATTATAAGCCATTATGCTTAGTGATTTGTTCCTTAGTGGTGAAGTAGAGATTGAAGGGAATCATTTAAAAGCTATGGGTGTTTAGATGGTAGTGAAGTCAGCTGCATTTGTGGAATGGTTGGGAAGCTCAAATAAAGTATAAAAAGGCCCAGAATGCACTCTGGCAAATACCAACTATTGAGGCAAATGGGGCAAGAACTAAGATGGAGCAGTTGAGCTACTGGAAGGAGAAAACCTAAGATGGAGCAGTTGAGATACTGGAAGGAGAGAACCAGGAGAAAGCACCTTCCCAGAACCAGAGAGGGAAATGATTTCTGGAAGGAGATGTAGCTAACAGTTTCCAATGCCCGAGAAGGCTCAGGCTGGGACTTAGCAAACAGAAAGCCTCAGTGAAAGCAGTTCCTGCTGGGCTGTGGGGTCGAGAAAGAGCCACATCTCTCTGAGCGGACTGAGACTTGCTGAAATCCTATACTCTGCCCATGGTGTGTGAAGACAAATGGAAAGAGAAACACAGGAAGGGGGCCTAGGGCAAACCCATCCTATCGAAAGGCACATCCTAACCTGGAAGTGTGGCACATTATCTCCGAGACTTTCTGTGCCCAGAAACTCATCACATCACCACACTTGGCTTCAAGGGAAGTGGAGAAATGACATCAGCTAAAGTCAGGGGTTCTTGTGCAAAGGGAAGAATGTGAGGATGCAAACTTAGGTACAACCACCAATTCAGCCACTAGCAACATCCCACAATCAGACCCAGCTAAAAACCTTTGGACTAATATTTTTAACAGATTGTCAGCCTGCATAGGTCTAAATACCTGCTCCATCATTTATGAGTTGAGATCTTGTGTAAATTACCTAATCACTCTTTGTCCCTCTATTTTTATTTGTAGACTAGGGATGATAATTTTTTTTTTGCCCACCTCATTTGGATTTGTCACAGGGTTCAAATGACATAAAATCCCTTATCCCAAAGCCTAGCACAAAGTTGTTTATTATTAACATAATTATTATACTTGTTAATAATTACTTTTATAATAAAATATACACCTTATAAATTTTATTGATACTTTAAATTATGATTATTAAAGGTCTACTCTCTGTTAGAGTTTGTGTTAGCCACTGAAGATACAGTTTTGCCTTTGCTGAATTCTCCAGTTTCTAACAGAATACAGTATTCTTGTGGAGGAGAAATATAAACCATTAAACACAATTACATGTTAGAGGCATCCTGCCCAAAAGGAGTAGGCAGTTTTTCTTTGTTGATTTGTTAACACAAAATAGGGTTCTTTTCATTTTTTACATAGCCATTACAATTATACTTAATCTCCTTAGCTTGGTTACTTCTGCACTATTACAATCACTGTTTGTTCAAGCTATCATGGAGGGAGAGAGAGAGAGAATTAATATGACATTGAGAAAGTTACTTCTTATTCAAGAAAGTGTAATTGTGAAGGAAGAATTGTCCCGGGTGTTCTGGTTTCTTGCAACCCTATGACTCTCTCCTTCTACTCATATGGAAGCCAGTGATTTTTAGCAGATATATAAATGGTAATTGGACAATTGGTCTCTGGTTACTTATAACCAGAAGTCATTTTTCCTTCAACACTGGAGCATTCATTTCCATTTTCATTAGAGGAAGAAATTTTAAAAATATGATCCATTAGAATTTCAACTAGCATCAGCTGGATATTCTTTCTCCTCAAATCCTTTCAAGTCATGGAGGAAGATTCAGTGCCATAAACTAGAGGATTAGTTAACATCCCTCTGTTTCTCTTGGATTAATTTTTTTATTTTTCATTTTCATGTTTTGAAGATAGTTGGACACATATTTAGTGAATTGAAACTGGCATAAACAGAAAACAAAATTTTTTATTGTTAACAAATAATTATTAGTTTGGTTGTTCCTCTGTCATGATACACAACTCACAAAGTTCACAAACCATGATTTAGAATCTTTTTTTTTCAGTTGCTTACTAGGCAAATATAAAGAGTGCCAGAAATAGCGAATGGCTCAGGGCAAAAAAACCAAAACAGGTTTCACAGGGAGTAAAGTCAGGTTTCAAGTTCAAGCCCTCCTGACTGAATTCTGGATTTTTGTGCCCCACCATTGCTGTCTCCAGGTCTCCTGGCTTCCTGGCTAAAGTCCTTTCCAATGGATGACATGACCTCTCTTGTATATTTAAGCTGAGTCTAACTTCTTGAGAGCACAGCAATATTTTTGCACTTGTACTTATCTCATGGCCACGTGGCACGATTAACTTGATAAGTTTATTTGACGTTTGCAGCCAGCATCCGTCCAAGGGATTCCCTACAAGAGGGTAAATACAGCCCTCACTGAAAAACTCCCAGGCCTCTGGGTAGTGAGAGAACCAAGTTGGAAAACCCATTCTTGTAACTTCAAAAATAAATTCTTGTCTGCCAACTAGAAACAGCCTCCTAATCTGCCACATCCCACATGCATTTGGATTTAATTTGTTTGCTTTTTCTCAGTGATTGCTCTTTAATTATTGCAATGTTGAAACAACTTGCTCTGTCTCCAAAAACATGCTACAGTAGGTGGGGAAAGATGAGGGGGTAAAGAACAGGCAGCCTGGAAAGCTTAGGTAACAGCTGCCCGTGAAGTGTTCCAGTGCTTGGGGGGCATTTATTTGGGGCCTTTCATCCTCATTGTTTCACCTTCCAGAGGATGGGAGGACAGTCATCTTTGGACTGGCAGTCAATTTATAGTCTTTTGAAAACTTGCAAAGCCATTTTTACAAAGACATGATGGCTTGAGGTAAGTTAAGCTAGTTAGATTATGCCAACATCACAGGAAAATACAAATTTCACTTTATCCAAAATCACAGCAATGAAGTTCAGTGTGATGTCTCCCACTCTAGCCTTCACTCTCCCTTATCTGGTCTCTTGAGATGAAATGGTGGAAACTGAGCTCATATCAGACTTTCAGTTCCTTGCTAATGCTGTGAGAATGTTTCATAGGATCAGTATACATTCCACTAGAGTCTTTGCCTTTCACAGTCATTGACAACCATGACAAATGGCAAGAAAAATAGCTGACAATCTGATCACACATTAATTTGAATGACTTGTTCCTACCCAGTTTTATTGAGAGACTGGAGGCTCAGACAAATTCAGTAATTTGCCCAAAGTTGTACAGTTTAAAGTTAGTTTTAACTCAGACCTGTGTATTTCCAGAGCCTGACTTTGTTCATTAAAACATATAACATTATAGGTTGGGTTTTAGGCACTACGAGATTTGCGTATGGTAAGTTTGTTGGGGAATGCTCTTGGGAAGAAGGATTGAGCAGAGGAGAAGTTGAATAGTGATGCAGTTGCAACAAGCAATCCTACAGGAAGTTCTAGAGATAGGATTGCCCATAGAGCTGTCCAGAACTGAGGCATGGGGATTGAGTTTTTGACTAGTTTTTCATTGTAAGCTACCCTCAGGGAAGATGGGGCAGTTCCCCTTGACCAAGGGCAATTATTAGAGAGGCACTCAGGTATGAGAGCTCGGCAGGCAATACTTCCTGCAGCTGGAGAATGAGTGTTTTGCTCCTAGTGCGGAGGATTTGGAAAGTGTGCCGCAGCATCCACTATAGCCCATCGTTTGCAGCATTTGGGTCTCTTTGCTCCTGCAGGATTCTTGTTGGTCTCTTTGTCTTGGGAAAGTTACAAAAGGAAAGGTTAATAGCACAAACTATAGTCCACTAGCCCCACTGCCCTTGGTCTTGAAGCTACAACTACAATCATAGTCTCCTTTATCTGCTGTGGACTCAGATCCCCCTCACCCTTAGTGCAGGTCTAGGCGACTGACCTGGTGTACATCCCAGTCTCTCACCCCTGAAGCCCTTGGCTACCAAGCTGTTTTGGGGATGTGAATGCTGTATTTGTCCATACTGTCAACATCGGGCAGGGGAGTACCAGGAGACACCCTAGTGGATCACTTAGGTGCTAAACCTTTTTTTCCTTCCTTTCTTGTGTTAGACAAGCCCTATGTCTTCTGGATGATTAGGATCAATTGCTCCTGTCAGGATGGTGATTCCTTTCCTTGCCTGCTGGACTCCTGGCATACGGAACCTGAAGTGATTGGGCTGTAGCCATAGCTTAAAATTGAACGAGAATCTCATTGTATTCCTGATTCAAGCATTTCTCCTATGGGAACTAGACGCCCTAGACTGACAGAGCCTTGTGTTTCGGGGACAGGAAACAGTGTATCACTGAGAGTGATGGTAAGAGGGGCTGTCCCACTTCTATGCTTTCGTTCTTGGACCCACATAATCTACAAATTGGGGACATTGCAATATATAATGGTTGCATTAGTTTTCTTTTGCTGCAAACCAAATTATCACACATCTGGTGGCTCAAAACAATACTCATTTATTATTTCACAGCTCTGCAGGTCAGAAGTCTGGGTGGACTCAGCTGGGTTCTGCTTAGGATGTCACAAGGCTGGAATCCAGATGAATGCAGGTTGGGCTTTTATCTGGAAGTTCTAGGGAGGAATCTGCTTCCAAATTCATTCAGATTGTCGGCATAATTCAGTTTCCTATAGTCGTAGGAGTATCTTATTCTTTATCCATCTCTCTAACTCTGAAAATGCGGCTTCCCTGTCTCTCATTCTAGCATCACCTCTCCTTACAATAATTGTGCCCACCTTGTTTTTAATGGTCAAATATCTCCATTTGGAATCTATTATATCAGGAACCTGACATACCCATTGTTATCACTTTGTAATGGCATGTGCTATTTTCACCCCCAGGATACAGAGGGTATCCATGGCTGAGCTTCCAATGATGCTGGTGCTCCTGTCACCAGTGCATTCATTATCACTTTGGTAAATGATATATCTCCATTGGAACATGGAACAAACAGCTAGCTGGTGGGTTTTTTGTCCTTGAGTGGTGCATACACTCTAGTAGGCTCACTCCACTGAGCCTTTTGATCCTTTTCTTCACCATCAGCGATAGCAATTCTGGCATTTCTACTTAGGTAGTATTAACCATTTATTTCCACACTCCTAAGAGCTGTCTTATCAGTGTGTAAGTGTTATTTCCTTGCCAGTTTATTGGTATCTTGTATCACAATATTTAATGTGTCTGAACTTTCCCCTTTGCAACTTTATGGTCTGCCCCCCCCCACCTTGATCCAGCACCTTCTGGATCAAGTCCGTGTACACATACATACACTCTCCTATATTGGCTAGTCTTGCTCCTCCTTCGACATGTGATGCCTTTCCTCCTTTAGCACCCCTGCAGTTCCCCAGCCAGATTATGTTGTTACTTAACTTGTTATTGGTCTGTTGATCAAGAGGAGAGGTGGGGGCATGTCCTGAGAAGGCTCATATTTTTTGCAAGCCGAAGGTTTGTGCCTCTTGTTCAATAAACAGGAGGGTGCTATCCTCTAGTAGGTTGAAGTGAGCCACTTTTGCAGGCCCATAGAGTTCAAGAGAATCTAGGAATTCAAGACTTTCAAGATTGTCAACCGAGATTCCAATCCCAAATCTCAAAATCCCATGCCTGCCTAATTAGGGACTTGACCTTCGTATAGCAGACTCTCTGGGTTTGAGAAGTCAATCTTCTCTGGAGCTCTTCTACCCTTGTAACTAAATCCTCAGTCTGGAGGAGGTGAAAGTCCCTTTATATGTAGCCAAGGTGATCCTCTAGCTTCCACACTTTTTACAATTGGAGATTAGTCATCCTCAGCTTTTCCCTGTCTTGTTTCAATGCATCAATAAGTAGCCCTCAGCAACAGCTATCAATTTCCATAGCCCTTAAAATTACTACTTTATCTGGAAACTTTCAAACACCTGAACAACTGCAACAGCCAGTGAACTCCCTTCCACAGTTATCCCATCCCAGTTCTACAGGAGAAATTTTAACAATTGCCCTATTACAGAATGCAAATAGCTATCAGTACTTCACCTACCATTAGTGGTGGGGTGCTTATTGCCAGCCAGTCAGTGAATGATCTACTCCCAGATCCAATTTTAGAATTGGCTTTCTACCACCACTCCAAGCATCAGCTATCTTAGATTAGATCCTCTGGAAACAGACTCTGAGACAGAGATATGTATGCAGGAAGTTTACCGAGAAGTTCTCCTGCTCTCAAAAACAACACCTGTAAAGGAGTGAGAATTGGACAGAGGAAGAGGTTGGACTGTGATATTATTGCAACTGGGGTTCAGCAGATCCTGCAGGGGGTTCTGGAGCTGGGATTTGAGGCAAAGGAGTCAAGGCTTTGTGGCCATTCATTGAACAGTCATTGGATGCTGGCTACTCCCAAGGTGGGCACTTGACTTTGGGCAGGATGGCTCCATCAGTCTTACTCAGCTGTTAGAGGTCAGCATCCCACAGTCCCAAGGCAAGAACTAGGTGCTTTGGTCTTGAAAGTGGGATCAGGGCAGCACATCACAATAATTACTCTGAATTCTGTTCCCAGGTCTGCCATGGACTCACTTAGGCAGATGACTCCGCCTGTCTGGACTTCAGTTTCTTCAGCCATAAAGTAGAAGGTGCATGTTTGTGGAAGCCGCACTAGATAATATCTAAGGAACTCCTTTTCCCCCCAAAATATAATTACATAATTTTCCTTTAACTTTATGAATTAGCTTCTTGGGATGAAATATAATAGAGTGGAAAACAATTGATGAGTGTCAGTTATGCCTGTTTTAAGATCCTTTTCTGTCACTTAAAATCTTTGGGACTTTGGCTAAGTTTTGCAAACTTCTCAGTGCCTCAGTGTTTCTAGCTGCAACATGGGGATACTGATATTGAGTTCATGGGGTTACTGTGAGGCTTAAATGAGATTCATTCCTCTTGCTGTCCATCTCCCTCACTTTCACTAATACTAGGTGAAGACTTGGGTTTGTAATATTCTGATTTATCTTGATGAAGAAGTTCATTTGTATCGTCTTCATCAGAATATATAGCCAATACATTGGATAATTATCCAGCCATTTTTCTGCATGTGATTAGCTGTGTCTGAGAAAATCCACTTGAGTATATGGAGGAGGCTTTATCAATAGGAGTAGTAGGTATTAGTGGTGCTTGGGGAGACGACGGTGCAGGTCATGCATATGAGGTAGGTTATCTTGCCTTTGTGCCTCCCCCTTGGTGATGAATTACCCTGACACCATCACCATGGGAACATTTCCCTGATAACATATCACTCCTTTATTCTGCTTGGATGCCTTTGTTTGATGAAACACAGTCCAGTGGCATGTCTTCAGAGAGAAGCACTCAGGTGGGACCAGGACCTGCCTTCCACAGAAGGGGAGGGCAGAAAGTCAAGGTGGGAGGGGAGATGGGCTGAAGGACAAAGGTTACCATTTTGGGGGGGATCAAGAAAGCACATTTGTAGTGATATTGACACAATTAGTCTTGTTCAAGGGAAGAAGCCTGTGCAGGGCCAGAATGGACAGAAGAATAGTTAGTCATTCTGAAAGGGAATTCCAGACCCAGCAAGGCCCTTGACTTCAGCTCTTCCCCTTGGCTGTGACCATTAGATCTGCCCCCAGAACTCTCTAGACTAAGAAATGAGGCTCTGTATACCTTGAATATAATTTACAAAGTCAATGATACAGTGGAAACGGCACTTACTTTGGTATAGAATAGAACTGACTGAATTTCTAGCTCTCTTCTTGCTGATAATTTAAAAGAAATTATTTGTCTTCTCTGAGCCTAAGTATCTTTGGCTGTTGGAGATAACCACACCTACCATAAAGAGATGCTTTCAGAAATAAATTAAATCACACTTAAGACACTTGGAAAATAGCAGATGGTCAATAAAACATATCTTTTATTATCAAGTCACTCTGGTTACTTCCTTCTAATCCTCATCCTGGGAGAGCCTCCATCGTTATAATAGACCTTCAGCCTTAGTCTCTTTCCGTAAGTCCTTGGCCTGATTCCTGTCAGTGAATGCAGTCCATACTCGCTTCTGCTTCTCCTTTCTTAGAGAGTGGTGTCTCTGCAAGTTCAAGCCTGTGGATGTCTCTCCTGGACATTGCCCGTCTATCTGGACTTGCGTATAACCCAGTACAGATGCTCTCTACAAATTGGAAACCATGCTCATC
Source organism: Tapirus indicus (assembly GCA_031878705.1). Classification (NCBI taxonomy): domain Eukaryota; kingdom Metazoa; phylum Chordata; class Mammalia; order Perissodactyla; family Tapiridae; genus Tapirus; species Tapirus indicus. Next base: position 7,873,852 of record CM062935.1, on the reverse strand, counting down.
TTGGCTCTCTGTGGTCCATTGCCCACTTTTATTGTAAATATATCTGTGGTAGTTGTACTGTGCTCTTTCCCATGGCACCAGGCTCCATGTTACATGGTTGGGTTGGTCCCTCCCAACTCCTTTTCTATCTGTCTCAACAGGCAAATACAACTCCAGGCACCTCTCTGTTTTCTCTTCTAGCTTGGGAAGATGGATAAACATGGACTGTAGAATCAGAAGACCTATATCCAGATCTAAATTTTACTAATTGGACCTGGGTGAGTCACTTTTCATCTGCTAAGGTTGTTATAAGTGTTAAATGTATTGGAAATAATGACAGATCATTTCTTGAGCTCTTACTATGTGCCAATCACTGTGATAAACTCATCACACAAATTATTTACTTTAATCCTCATAAAATTCTAATATCCTCAACAGGCAAAATCTCAAATATTCCCATTTTACAGATGAGAGTCAGAGTCAAAGCGAGGACAGGGAGGAGGTAAGATAGATGTGAGAGAAGGAAGATGTAAGGAAGGGACAGGAGAAAAAAAAAGGAAAGAAAAATTCTCAAGAAGAGCAAGACACAATGGCGAGTTTTTGAAGAAAGTAGAACTTTTATTTAAGTTTTCTGTGCCCTCTGCTTTGTAAGCAACAACACTTTCTAAAATCTAAAAGTCAAAAAAGAAAAGAAATGGAGTCATAGAATCAGAGTTTGAACAGCAGACAGGATTTATTTGTGTTTTGTCCAAATCCACAAATGCCACATTTTCCAGCACCCTTAGAAAACCAAACCAGTGAGTATGTTGTCTGTTTCCTCTAGTATCCAGTCCAAGATCCCAGAATTGATACCTGATAGACTGTTGGCTGGAGCCAGCCTATTGATAAAATTATTTCAATGTTCAGCCAATGCCTCATTTATTCAACAAATATTTACTGAATCCATTGTATGGACCAGATGTGGGCCAGGCACTGGGGATAAAGCTGAGAGCTCCAGGCATGTTGGTCAGGAGTGAAGAGCAAAAGCCTTAGCTTCATCTTCTGTCTTTGGGATGGAGAGTAGATGGGTAGGCAGGACCATGGAATCAGCTTTTTTTTGGAAGTACATATGATTTTACTTGCAAAACTCCTCTTTGGTTTCAGGTCCATCAAATCAAGCATTTTCAGCCCTAACATTTTGCTTAGTGATTCTGATTGACACAATTCAGGTAGATCAACTTGGAGCATCTGCAGTTTTTATTCTTTTTCCATAACTAGCAGTCATATTTAATCTGATCCTCATCTATAAAATGGATGCTATCATATTCATGTCTACATCACAGAAGTGTTGCAAGTGTTGCCAATGTCCTTTGTAAACTATACAGTGCTCCCGACAGACAGACACACATACACAAACACATAGTGCTTTTTTAAAAAAAATTTTATCAAGTTTTGACATCTTAAAAACCTTTCTGAATGGGGGGAGATTCCCTCCCAGGGACTAGCAATTCTTAGAGATAGCAAAGGACTCAGCCAGGATCCTGGCTTTGATATGTAAGCTAACCAATCCAGAGCCATACCTCCTCTGTCTGTCTGGGCCATACACCCCAGGAGGCAATATTCCTCTTCCTCGATCATTCTCTCTGGTACCAGGCAACTAGGGACCACCAAACAGATTAGAGCCCTATAAAATTACTCAAACTAACCAATCCTAAGATGTTTATCCTGCTCTGTCTTGCCTCTTCTGTGAAAACTCCAGTAAAGGCTGTGGTCTAGGCTCTCCCCTCACTTCTGCCCCTTGGCCTCCTGACTGATGCTGGTGCTTCCCTATGTGGCCCTGCCTGATGTGCTGTTTCTCGGACGTGTGAGCATAGTAAACTTTGTTTCCCTGAGCATCTCCTGCATCTCTCTTGTGGCCATACCTAACTGATCATCATATTGAACAACACAGAATACAAACACACTACTTTTTACTAAAGAGCTTTATAGCTTATAAAACAAATTTACATCCACTATTTAAAAGTCACAGCAATCTTGTTAAATGGCTATTCCTTTCCCCAGTGTATAGATTAGGAAGCTGAGATTCAGAGAGAGAGAGGCAATCTGAGCAGGCTGACACAGTTTAATATATTCAGGAGACAGGACTCACACATAGGTCTTGGAAACCCAGGTTCCAAGTTCTGAGTTTCACAGTTTCAGCTGCCCTTTTGTAATCTCCTAATTAGCCTTGATAATTGGTAAGACTTTCATGAAGATATTGTGGACCACACTGAAAAAAACTTGCTATTTTTACATGTTAACAGAAGGAAGGGTGAAAGGAGGCAGCATTATTTGGGGACCTACCATGACCCAGGCACCACATGATTTAACCCTACAACACCCTTGTGAAACAGAGGTTATTGTCTCAGTACTGCAGATGATAAAGTGGAGAGTCCTGAAATTATTTCTCACCCAAAGTGATAGAGCTGGCAAGTCAGAAAGTACAACTGGAGTGCCCATGCACTTTGGCAACATGGCCCCCTCCTTTGCAACCCCCCTAGGTTCTCAGGGCAACACAGTCCCCTTCTCTAAAGTCTTTTCATAATGCTCTGCATTTTCTGATCAAAAGTGCCCAGTCAGAATACACACTGGAAGGCAATTTAGCCAAATCCCCTTTTTAGCAAATGATTTATTTACTGCTGCCGGGACAGCATTTTCTCCGATTCTTTCTCTGGCTCTCTTTGTTGCTTCCTGTCTTTTTTGTTCATTTCTCGCCAAGAAGCCTCTTATCTTTGCTGATTTGGGACCAGTACATCTTCTCCCTACAGTAAATCTGAGGCTAATGGGCACCCAGAAGAAAAGCAAAGCTTAAAGCCACTCAGAAGCACAACTGTCTTCTCTTGGAATAGACAAGTTATTCTTTTGTTACATTCTTAAGTGGGATGCCTCCTAATGACCTTTATTCCCTTCACATTACTCAGTTATTCTCATGCATCCATCCTTTTCCCAACCAAGGATAACTGGGCAAACTTGGATTATTCTGGGAGTAGAAAGTAATTTTGGTAAAATTTAGTGTGCCCTTCGTCTTTGCATAATTTTTAGTGTCTGAGAAGATGCATTTGAGAGAAAGGAGGCTATATTAGAGCTTCACGAAAAAGGGAAGAAGACATATAGTGGCCTTGTACTCTGAGCTCATATGCTCGACGTCACTGCCTTCATTTTCTGCATTCAGAGGATCACATGCCTAGTCAGTTGTGAAGACAGAACCAAAATTCACTGAAAGCCTTGTGCATTGTTCTCTCCGTTATACTACCCATCAAGATGAAAAGTACATCACTTGTAAGGTTTGATGGAGGCTCCCTCGTTGAAGGAGAGGATGTTCAATAGAATAAGTCCAACTTAGCACAACCTGGAAAACTTCTACAAGACATCATGGCTTGCTCCCTCACATCCTTCTGGTCTTTGCTCAAGGATCACATTCCCAGTGAGATCGTCCCTGCCTACCCTATTTAAAAGGCCCCTCCAACACTCCCAGTCTCCCTTTCTAGCTTTATATTTCTCTGTAACATTTATCACTATCTGGCATATTACATATTATGCTCAGTTGTTTGTTTACTGTCTTTCTTCCTTTGCTGGAGTGTAAGCTCCTTGAGGTGGAGATTCTCAGCTGCTTTATGCACTGCTGCGTTCCCAGTGCCTGGAACAGCGCCTGGCACATAGTAGGTGTTCAATGACTATCTGATGAATGAATAAATGAATGAATGGATAAAGGACAGTTAGGTATCTAGTGGTGAGAACCACAGCTCTGTCCCACGCTGCCTTGATCAGTTTTTTTAAAAACACAGAACCTGCAAATGCATTTCAGATGAAAGGATTTACATGTGAGCAGCTGCTCAGCTGACTCTCCTTAGTCTGGATAGCTCTTGTCATCAAGTCTCTGAAATCAAGATGGGAACTTTGTATGCATTCTGTGAAATCTCGCCCTTACAAGAGGCCAGAGAGCTAGCTAGCTCTCTTTGTGCTGTATGAGGACACAACAAGATGATCCTCTGAAAGCCAGGAAGAGGGACTCACCAAGAACCCAACCATGCTGGCACCCTGATCTCAGACTTGCAGCCTCTAGACTTTGATGTCTGAGACTGCATTAGCTATCCAATATTATTTTGTGTCCAAATTCTGACTTCAAAGCACTAGATCGTTTTGTCTTTTACACCCTTCCCTTAGAACCCTCATCCCTTCTCTTGGTGCTTTGACTCTCTAGCCTTTATAACCCATGTCTTAGTCAGTCCAGGCTTCTATAACAAAGTACCATAGATCGGGTGGCTTAAACAACAAACATTTATTTCTCACAGTTCTACAGGCTGGAAGTCTGAGGTCAGGGTGCCAGCTTGGTCAGGTTCTTGGTGAATATGTTCTTCCTGGTTCACAGAGTACCTTTTTCTTTATGTGTCCTCACATGGGAGAGAGCTAGCTAGCTCTCTGGTCCCTTTTTATAAGGGCTTTAATCCTATGAGGATCCACCCTCACGACCTAATCACTTCCCAAAGACCCCACCTCCAAATATCATCACATTGAGATTAGGGTTCAATATGTAAATTTTAAGGGGACACAAATATTCAGTCCATAGTGCCCTATACTCCACTCTTGCAAGAGCAGGTTGTCACCTAGCTTCAACAAACTGTACGTCATGGGTTATCTAATTTGAAAGCAGAATATATTTTCATTAAGTTTCTTAGAGAATAGTTCTTTGATGTTTTCATGTCAAGATCCTGTTTTTACTGCCACTTATTTCATTTGTTTTTCTGTTATGATACAAAGACAGATAATTTTAGTAGGATTATAAATTAAATTCATTTTTTAGCCAGTCTACTGGGTTCATTTTTTTTTTTTTGTAGCATGTCTTGTGAATCTTAATTTATAAAATACATTTTAAAAGGAGAAAATATCTGCTCTCAACAATTTGCAGAATGAACTGATTTCTACCTTTTTCACATGTTCCTTTAAGCCTCTGGGGAACCCTCACTCTGTAGGGCCTGGGAATAAGCAGCTTGCCTTCGCACCTCACTCGTTCCTTCAGAGTGGTCACATTGCTTCATTCTCCATTTTGCACCAAGGTGCTGGGCCTTTGAAACAATCAGGGTTGCTGCCACAAGCTCCCTAGTTGGCCCCCAGTCAGGCTCACATGCACAATCTAAAACCCTTCTACCTACTTCTTATCCTTCATTTGTTCCTGGCTCAGTTTTAGGCTTGGCTGGTTCCTAAACTTTTTGGCTTAATCTCCAGTTTCTGATCTTGTACTAACCTCTTGTCTTGACATATTTGGCTTGCCTAGTATGAGCCATCAGCTCTTTCTTACACATTGTTTGTACTTATCCTGAAAGCTTATATTCATCTTGTCTTGGCTGTTCTTTAAATATTGAGTCTCACCAAGATCCAGTCACCAGTTCCAGCCTGTCTTGCAGGAGAAACTCTGAAAAGTAGAGAGAATGTTAACCAAGGAAGTACCAACTTTTTAGCATATATTTTACTCCCTGCTAACACAAGTAGGAAGGAAGGGAGACAGGGAAGGAAAGACTAAATAAACAAAGAGAATAAAGGGCAATAATTGTTCAAGCCATGGCAAAAACAAAACAAAGAAGCCTTGCAAAAAAATTCAGCAAACAAGGACTAGAGGGAAACTTCCTAGACTTGATAAAAAGGGCATCTGCAAAAAAATCCTCAGCTACCACCATACTTAACGGTGAAAGACTGGATACTTTTCTCCCTAAGATCATGTCTGATCTTGCCACTTTGATTCAACATTTACTGGAAGTTCTAGCCAGGGCAATTAGGCAAGAAAAAGCAGTAAGACATCCATGTTGGAAAGGAAGAAGTAACTCTATCTCTATTCATAGATGATATGATCTTGCATATGGGAAATTCTAAGGAATCCACTAAAAATGATTAGAGTTAACGAGTTCAGTAAGGTTGCAGGATACAAGATCAACGCACAACAATCAATTGTATTCCTTCACACTTACAATAGGCAATCCAAACCAAAAACAAAAATTAAATTAAACAGAATTAAATTAAAAACAAAGCAAAATTTAAAAAACAATTCTGTTCACTCTAGCAAAAACACAAACAAAAAACAAAAGTGAAAAAACGATACTGTAAAAAGTACAAAACATTGCTGAGAGTAATTGAAGAAGATCTAAATAAACGGGAAAATATCCCACATTCATGAATTGGAAGAATTAAAATTCCTAAGATGGCAGTTTTCCCCAAACTAAACTATAGATTCAATATCATCCCTATCAGAATCCCAGACGACTTCTTTGTAGAAATCGACAAGCTGATTATAAAATTCATATGATCACCTTCACCCATGGGTCAAAAGGTATAAAATAAATTTATAAAATAAACAAGTCATGGGGATGTAATGTACAGCATGGTCACTATGGTTAATAATCCTTTTTGTATATTTCAAAGTTGCTAAGAAAGTAGATCTTAAAAGTTCTCATCATAAGAAAAAAAATTGTGACTGTGTGGTGATGCATGTTAACTAGACGCATTATGGGGACCATTTCTCAATATATCAAATAATTTTGTTGTACAGTAATGTAATGTTATATGTCAATTACATCTCAATTTAAAAAAGAATATAAATTCTAAAGAAACTTTTATGGAAAATAGCACATTGACTTCCCTACACAAGTTAAACTGTTCAGAATAAATATAAAATGGAAAAAAAATTGTATGGAATTGGAAGGAACTCAGAAATGTCAAAAAAATCCTAAAAAGGAAGAACAAAGTAGGACTCACACTTCCTGATTTCAAAGCTGACTACAAAGCAATGGTTATCAAGACAGCATGGTCCTGGCACAAGGGCAGACATATAGATCAATGGAATAGAATTAAGAGTCCAGAAATAAACCCATACATCAACTAATTTTCAACATGGGTGCCAAAACCACTCAATGAGGAAAGAATAGATCTCAACTGTGGTATATATATATATGATATATATATATATATATCATATATATATATATATCACAATTTCTTTATCCATTCATCGATCAGTGAACACTTAGGCTGTTTCCATATCTTTGCTATTGTAAATAATGTTGCAATGAACATGCAGGTGCATATATCTTTCTATATATGGTATCATGTGTAGAAAATCCTATTATTTTTATTATTACAGTCATGTGTTGCTTAAAGACAGGGATGCATTCTGAGAAACATGTTAGAAGATTTCATCATTGTGTGAATATCATAGAGTGTATTTGTGCAAACCTAGATAGTGTAGCCTAGTACAAATCTAGGCTTATGGTATAACCTATTGCTCCTCGGCTACAAACCTGTACAGCATGTTACTACTGAATACTGTAGGCAATTGTAACACAATGGTAAGTATTTGTGTATCTAAACATATCTAAACGTAGAAAAGGTACAGTAAAAATACAGTATAGAAGATAAAAAGTGGTACACCTGTATAGGACACTTCCTGTGAATGGAGCTTGCAGGACTGGAAGTCACTCTGGGTGAGTCAGTGAGTGAGTGGTGAGTGAATGTGAAGGCCGAGGACATCACTGGACACTACTGAAGACTTTATGAACACTGTACACAGGCTAAGCTAAATTTATTAAAAAATATTTTTCTTTCTTCAGTAATAAGTTAACCTTAGTTTACTGTAACTTTTTTACTTTATAAACTTTAAAATTTTAACTTTTTGACTCCTTTGTAATAACAGCTTAAAACAAAAACACTTTGTATAGCTGTATAAAAATATTTCTTTCTTTATGTCCTTATTCTACAAACTTTTCTCTATTTTTAGAATTTTCATTTTTTTTATCCTTTTAAACATTTTTGTTAAAAACTAAGATACAGCGCACCTGTTAGCCCAGCCCTACACAGGGCTTGGATCATCAATATCACTGTCTTCCGCTCCACATTCTGTCTTACTGGATGGTCTTCAGGGGCAGTAACACACATGGGGCTGTCATCTCCTATGATAACAATGCCTCCTTCTGGAATACTGCCTGAAGGACCTGCCTGAGACTCTTCTTGAGGAGGTGCCACTCTTTTCAAAAATATGTCCACAGCGGTTTGTTGGTTTGTTTCTTTTTTTCATCATATACTTGTTTGTGAGCAGATAATGCACCAGGAACATACCTCTTTATTAATGAAAACCTTTTGATGATGGGGTTCATGTTTTTAAACTTTGTAAGGAGATTGTCGAGGTCTGCAAAAGCTTCTGCTAAGCCCTTCACTGTGAATTTTCTTGGGAGTTCTTTTTCTTCTCAGACAGTTTCCTTTTCTCTTGCTCTTCTTCAGCTATGAGCTCCTGTTCAAGTTCCAACAACTCCTCATTAGTCAATTCCTCAGGAACCATCTTGAGGAGCTCCTCAACGTCATTCTTGTCCACACGCAGGTGTAAGTTGTTTTTCATCTCAACCGCAGACTTGTTGATTTTTGCAGCCTCCTCATCCTTGGCAAGTCCTTTGAAGTCATGGATGAACCTTTTGAGTGTCTTCTTCCAGATGTCCTTCATATACTCCTTGGTGACATCACTCCAAGCCCAGGCAAGGTTCTTGATGCAGTCATAGATGTTGTAATCCTTCCAGAATTGCAACAGTGCCTTCCTCAGTTGCAGCAATAGCCTGGGCAAATAGCAATAGTATCCTCAGATAGTAGGCCTTAAAAACTGTGATAGCTCCTTGATCCATTGGTTGGATCGAAGAGGTGATGTTTGGAGGGAGAAATACCACTTTGATATTGGAGGGAAGATCACCAAGAAAAGGAGGATGTCTTGGAGCGTTATCAACAATAAGTAAAATCTTGAAAGGTGTGTTATTCTCTAAACAGTACTTCTCCATTTCACTGGCATAGCAATTCAGGAGGGCATCTTGGGAGAGGAACTGGGTCATTTGTGACTTCTTGTTGCTCCTGTCGTACACTGGCACTGTGTGTTTACTCATATGCTTGAAGACCCTGGGGCTCTCACTGTACCAGATGACAAAAAGTTTCAATTCATAGCCTGTAACATTGCCTCCAAGTAATGTTATTATTGTCTCCTTAAAAGCCTTGAAACTTGGCAATGACTTGGCCTCTTTATAAATGAAAGTCCTTTCCGGCATTCATTTCCAGGAAAGAAGTTTCATCAATATTGAATATTTGCTCTGGCAAGTAATTTTCCTCCACAATCAGCTTATCTAGAATTTCCAAAAATTCTTCAGCTGCCTCCATGACACTGCCTGCAGACTCATCCCTCACTTTCACAATGTGTAAATGAATAACAATTCTTGAATCATTTAAACCACCCAGAGTTAGTGGTAAATTCAACATTGTAATCAGGTCCAGCCTTTTCTTTCAACATCGCAATAAACATTTTGCTTTGGTCATCATGGTGTGAAAGGGATGCCTTTCTGTGTCTGTTTTCCATTCAGATCGTTGGAAGTTTCTCCATGTCTGTTATAGGCCCTTCTCAAAGTTTTTGTTAGTTTTCCTGCCTTCAATGAAGCATATCCTTTAACAGTCATTTTGTTTTTGTTCTTCGAGATTGTAGCTGTGGTGAAATGGGACATGCCTGACTGGTGAGCAACAATCATCACTGATTTTCTACCTTTATAGTCCTACCTATAGTTCTATCTTTATAGTAATCACGTTTAACTTTGATTCTAGGTCAATCACTCGACATGGCCTCTTACCAGCAATATTATCAGTGGATTTTGTATGCTTATGGGCCATGATGAACAAAACAACATGAAATTAACTCAAACACAAGAGAAAATTATGTATTCAAGAGATGCAGTCAACCTGAGATGTATGAGGATGCTACTGGCATAACACGGCATACTGTTTTACAGTAAAGCTTTTTTGTAAGTAGAAAGAGTACACCCTAAAATAACAATAAAAAGTATAGTACAGCAAATAGATAAACCAGTAACACAGCCAGTTATTATCATTATCAAGCATTATGTACTGTATATAATTGCATTGTTATACTTTTATATGAGTGGCAGTGCAGTAGGTTTGTATACACCCCATCACCACAAACATATGAGCAATGCCTTGGGCTATGATGTTATAATGGTTACGATGTCAATAGGTGATAGGAATTTTACAGGTCTATTATAATCTTATGGGACCACCATCATATATGTGGTCCGTCATTAACCAAAACGTCATTATGTGGTACTTGACTGTATCGTTATTTACCAAATTTGAAGAAATTTTGGCTTTGATTTAATTTCTATATATTTTTTATGCCTCATTAATTTTATTCTCTTTTCTATGAGAATTTTACACATGGTAGGCCGTTTGAAATTATCCTAAATCTTGTCAAGGCCCTGATCATTAAAAAAAAAATCATTTTCCACTTTGTTCATTGAAGTCAACATTATATTGATTAGTCTTGAAATTCACTGATACTTTCTTCTGTTCTCTCAAATCTGCTGTTAAGCCCATCCAGTGAAGTTTCTGTTTCTAATATTTTACTTTTTCTTTCCAGACTTTCCATTTTATTGTTTGTAGTTTCCATTTCCTGGTTGCCATTCCCCCATCTATTCACTCATTATGTCCATATTTTCTTTTCTATCCTTACATGTATTTTATGGCTCTTTTAAAGTTCTTCCCTGCTATTGTCTCCTTCTGTGTTATCTCATGGTTATTCCTATTAACTTCTTTTTCTTAAATTGTCATATTTTCTTGCTTCCTCACATGTCTAGAAATTTGTGGTATGCTGACTCTTGTGGGTGATAATGTTGTAAGAAGTGTGGATTATGTGGTCTTCCTTTAAAGGGAAGGCAGTTGTATTATTGATTTTATCCTGTTATGTTTGTTTTTATACTTTTTAAGAGGAGTGTCTGTTTTATCCTCCTTATTAATTAGGAGTGGTCCTTATTAAGGAAGCCCTCATTCTTAAAAGTGGGGCCTTTCTAGGGTCTCAACTGAATATCCAGAATGGTCAGAAGTCTCTACACCCTGCTGATCTGGAACTCCAGTGTCCCCTGGCACTGTGTAACCTCTAGATTGCTCTTCAGCTTTCAGTCCTGCAGCAGCCATTCTTTGTTAATCATGCTGAGTCTCTTCCTATAAATGTCCATCTTAACTTTCTGCTAAGACCTGTAATGAACCTCACACAAACTTCTGGGCTCACCTGTGTGGACAATTCTACCCTCTCTGGTGGCTTTCTCCACAAATTCCAGCATCTACAAACAACATTGTATGCCATCTCAGCTCAGCTCACCTCTGGCATTCTGCCTGGGCTCTGCTCTGTGGTTAAGAACATGCTTTCAAGAGGCGAGGGTCATTACAGCCATTACAGCCTCAGATCAGGTGTTTCCCTTCTTGTTAAGATCATCATCTTCCTCTGCCTCTTCTCCAGGTCCTAAAAACATGCCTCATTTATTATTATTATTATTTTGTATATTATAGTCGTTTAGGGTAGTTGGGTAAGTCTGACAACAATTTCTCTCACATGGCCTTGGTGAAGTCACTATGCTTTGAACTTTTATTTTCCACAAATATATTTCATTTCTAGAAGCTGGAGTATATTTTATACCTGCTCCTTAATTTCCTGATAATGCCTTGTTTTGCTCATCTTTGTGATGATGTCTTTATTTCTTTAAACATTGTATACATGGTGATTTAATATTCTCTATCTCACAATTCTAATAACTGCAATTCTTGGAGACTTAAATGTGTTATTTCTGGTTTCTGCTGACTCTCACTCATGATGGTTTGGCATCCAGGGTACTTTCTGATCTTTGATTTTGAGATCACTGCTTGATCTTAATTTGTCAGAATCTGCAAGGCTGACATTGAGAAAACTTTCCTCCAAAGATTAGATGTTTCTTCTGGCTTCCAGGGGTTGCTACCAGCCAGAGACCACTTCAAGACCCCTCAAAAGTCTTGGCTGAGTGTTGAAACCCAAGGCTTTCATCTCCCACCTCAACCTTGTCCCAAAGCTCCCATGTAGACAGCTTACAGTTATCAGCCTCAGCTTTTAGGGAACCACCCAATTTCCTGTAAAAATATGGGCCTCATCTGCACAGTACTTTAGCTCTGGGTTTTTTTTTTTCCCCTTTCTTACTTGGGATGAAGAAATAATTGAAAATATCCCTTACCTTTTGGGATAAGGATAATGCTTTAAGAGGTGCATGTTCTTCAGGATGGTTTATGTTTGGGGAGAGGGTCTGTCAAAGCACTTAGACAGTAAAAGTGCCAGAAATGGACATTGCTTTATTACCTACATCACCTACTTTTTGGTAGAATGAGGATTCATGTGTCAAAGTATTCTAATTGATATGACTGCAATTATATAAAGAGTGGCATCCAAGATCATATTTCTGATATTTACACACATTTTGATATTTAATACACATAAATATAACAAAATAGATTAAAAGGAACCTCAGTTTTAGAAGGAATAAGAGGTGCAGCTAGAAGAATGAGGATGGAAGAAGCATATATTAGGTGTCTATTTTATGAAGAGCAAGAAAGATACCTGGAGACTGAGCTACTACCTCAGCAATTTGGACTTTACATTCAGTGTGTCACTAAATGCATGTTTACTTGATCGAAAGTTTATGTCCTTGTGTAAAATAGATACAGAAGTAAGTCTGCATGTACTAAATGTACCTCTAGAGGCCCAGCTGGGGAGACATTAATCTAGGTAAGCTAGACTGGGGCTTGAAAGAAAATAATGGCAGATAAGTGGCTGCCTAAGAAAAGGCATGCAATAAATAAATGCAATTTTTTGAATGAATGGCAACAGCCAAATTATGATAATTACCAAAACTGAGCCTCTAGAGTTTAAATGTCTCATAGGTCATCTAAGGTTCTGGGTGGCTTTGTCACAAATGGTTGTTTCCCCTGGTTATGCGGAGTGAAGGAGCAGGTGAGTTTGACTTGATAGACCTCATATCCCTCGTAGTATCTATCTCCACATTGCTCTCTCACCCCTAGGAAGGCCATGATTACCAAGAGGACAGGGGTTTCCAGTGTTCAAAATGGAGAGGAAGTCTTCATGATGAAGCAGAAGGAGCCCAGGACTTGGGATCCGACAGACCTGGGTGGTCTCTGGGAACTTGGGGAGTTTCCTTCAACACACACAACTTCAGTTTCGTCACCTGTAGAATGGGATTAGACACAGCTCCCTGGCATTACAGTGGTGGTGACAAATGAGGAAGTTAAGTGCTTTGAAAGCATTTTCCTACTGTATAAAGCAAATGTGAGTAGAAGAGGCTGCTAAATGCATCTTGAGCACAGATATAGCAACATTGAGACGTGCCAGCTCCATCTTCTCAGGATTCCTTGTGACCAGGAAAATAGGAAAGAACAATTCTGAGTTTAACTTTCAAAGTAACTTAGCAGTAAGTCTGAATCAGAAAATCTCTAGAATGTTTAAGGGAATTTATTCTCTATAAATTAGGTTAAACACTCAAAGGAAAAAGTAATTTTCCATTCTGCCACTTTCTGGGAGTTATGATTTCAAGAACCCTCAGGCTCATGAAAAATGTAGCCATTTGCATATTGGACCCCAGAGACTTCTCCTTCATAGCTGCTGCTTTGCTCCTACCCTCAGGGTTGGAAAAACCAAGTCGTTCTGGGCCAAGCAAGTTGTGTTTGGTAAAAACAAGAAAATAAATAAAGAGAAAGTAATAAAGTAACATTAAGTTGCAAATCAGGTGATGTAGATCAGGTGATGTCAAAGTTTTGCCTGCCAGAGCAGTGTGGTCTTGCACCTGGGCTGGAGGAAAGCCGTCCAGGCTGGTTGGATCTTTCTCGGCTCTCTTCTTGCTCAAGTCAGAGCCTGCAACACCAGACAAAACAAGGTTGAGCCACTTACTGCTGACCAGGGAGTTTTTTGAAGCATCATCTTCTGCCTTCCACTTCGCAACTCCCTTTTCCAGGAGCCCTGGCTTCCATCCCACTGACCTACAATGAGCCTCCTCTGCCTGGACCACAACTTGGCTGGAAAACTTTTGGGTCATTTTCTCCCCAAATGCTATTCTCTGATTCCCCTTCCTGACTTCATACTCTGCAGCCTCCTAACTCATGGTCTGTCCTGATGCCCAAACTGTACTCTTGGAGCTGTTGTCTAGTCCAGTACTGTCTAGACCCAACATTGATCTGGGAGCTGGATTGGTAGAATATATGTTCAAATTCTACCTGCTCCAGGGAACTTTCTCAATAGCCTACAGCTGTAAACTATCTCTCTCTTCTCCAAAATCTAGTGTTTTTTTGTCACAAGTGGAACTTAACAAGCTATCAGCCATGTCTTATCTCGCTACTATATGAGCAAGGTAGAATCAACAAGGGTCCATATATGATTCACTTTGCATCTTCTCACTGCCAGTTCATGGATCTCAGCCCTCATCATACGTCTTTGTTAGCATAGCCTTCTCCAATGGAATCAGGGCTAGAACCTTTTCTCATTTTCATACTGGGCTCTTGCACATGTTGTTTTGTCTCTCCGGAATGCTCTTCTCCTCCTGTGTTTGGTTAACTCCTACTCCGCTTTAAGATTCTGGCCCCGCCATCACTTGCTCAGAGTCATCATCTCTAACACCTGCAGATTCTGCACCCGTCACTCTTAGGTACCCGACTCTCATAGCACTTGTCTCGGTTGTGTTTTCCATGTGATTGTAAGACTCTCAGCTCCATGACGGCAGGAGTAGTAATTGACTTCACTCACCATGTCACCCCCAGCATTTACAACAGTGCTTGGCCCATGTTTTATTTTAAAAAGAATAAAATAAGTGATCTACAAGTGAACAACAAACTTTTATTAGGTGAATGGATGAAGAAATAGTTGCACGGGTTTGTTGTTTTCATCGGTGACCACGGCAGAGTCTTTCCATCTTGGTCATCCAAAGAGCTTTGGTTCATGTTGGAAAATATAACCGAGACCTGCAGAATTTCCCAGCTCCATGGGCTTCCTGATGTCAGGAAATTGCTCTCTCCACAATGAAAACAGCAGGCATCAAGACTACAAGCCTGTACATAAAAACATCCATTGTCCTGGGAGCCAAATGTCACTGCTGGAATGGCTTTCAAATGCTGCCAAAAAGAACATTATTAATAACAGTAATGATAATAATAGGGATCATAATAACACGTATTAAATTTTAATTTATATGGCACCCAAGCTCCACAGCTCTGGGAGGGAATCACTCTCACAGCAGAGGGGAAGGAATAAAGCAAAACTCCAGTTGAAAGGAAATATGATACAATTTGGGCCCAGAGCCAGGCTTTTAGCTGCTATGTGGGGAAAGAAAAAGAAAAGGACCTCACCAGGCTTCAGACTAAGTCAGACTTGATGAGAGAGTTCCAAATTTCAGGAATACAACAGAGAAAGGTAGAAACATATGTTTTAGTCTCGTTTCGGGATAAGTACCCTTCATCATTTCAACTCAAAGTATAGAAAATATTACTCTGGGAGCCCCTAAAGCATGCAGAGAGAGAACCTGTGCAAGGGCAGTCTGAGTCTATGTCTGCACTAGGATGCTATATAGCAACATGAATGGATGGATTGAGAGGTCAGCGGTCCATGCACTGTCTATGTGTAATGGTCAAACGTTTGAGGACAAAAAAATAATAAAGCAGATGTTTTGGTGGTTGTTAGGACACTTAAAACATTTTTCACAGATGTGAGAGAATTCAGTGACTCTAAAAATGGTCAATAGCTAAAAACAGGAGTAGCTTTTATTTATTGTGACAGCATTGTGCAATGTTGAGATATGGTCCTTGGAAGTCAGTCAGACTGGATTTGGGTCTTGCCTTCTCTGCTTATTGTGTGACCTTGAATGTGTCACATAATTCCCTAAACTTCCTTTTTGTGTGTGTGTGTGAGGAAGACCAGCCCTGAGCTAACATCCATTGCCAATCCTCTTTTTGCTGAGGAATATTGGCCATGGGCTACCATCCATGCCCATCTTCCTCTACTTTATGTGGAATGCCACCACAGCATGGCTGACAAGTGATATATCCATCCACACCCAGGATCCAAACCTGTGAACCCCGGGCCGCCGAGGTGGAGTGCTTGAACTTAAATGCTACACCACCGGGCCGGCCCCAAACGTCCATTTTATATCATTAAATCAAAGACAATAATAGGATTTAAGCTCATAGGACAGAAAATGCTCAGTAAATATTAATATCTCTTATTCAGTAAAAGTTTGTTGACATATCTAATATCTTCTGGAGTTTCCTTGTGCCATTTTCTTTTCTGTGTGGTAAGAATACTTAACATGAGATTTACCCTCTAAACCTCTTAACAAAATTTGGAGCACACAACACCACATTTTTAGCTATAGATACTATGTCTGTTAACTTGATGGTGGTGATGGATGGTAACAGGGGTATTTGCACATGTCCAAACTCATCAAATTGTACACATTTAATACGTGTAATTCATTGTGTATCAATTATGCCCCCATAAAGCTCTTAAAAATAAGAAACAAAAATATGGAACATAAAAAAATAAATAAAAATTTATTGAGTATGATGAAGTAGTTGATACTTGAAGCAAAATGAGACAGTAATTCAACAATCCTTTATATACACAGGGCTAAGATTTAACAGACACTTGTAAAGCAGAAGTTCAGTAACCACCCCCCTTTTTTTTGGTGAGGAAGATTGGCCCTGAGCTAACACCCATGCCCATCTTCCTCTATTTTGTATGTGGGATGCTGCCACAGCATGGCTTGATGAGCAGTGTGAAGGTCTGCACCTGGGATCCAAACCCGCGAACCCCAGGCTGCTGAAGCAGAGTGTGCGAGCTTCACAACTACACCACCGGGCCTGCCCCTAGTGTAACCATTTTTAAGTTGAATAGATCTGTGGGCCAATTTATTTTGAGATTGAGAACTTGGAAGACAGGATTCCTGCCTACCTGGTATCCAGATACGGTATGGGACTTCGGGGAGTTGACAGAAGCACATGATTGATTACTTTAAGATTGATAATTGGATAACCTTCTCTCCCAGGCCACAACCTCCCCCAGCCTGAATTACTATTCAAGGTGCCGTCCTCTTCTACTGAGAGCATTAGAGCTAAAACTCAAATATATGTTCTGAACTTAATCTATAGCAGGTACAGAATGATAGTTTTTTTTAAATAAAAATATACATGCATGTGCTAAAAAATTTAAACTCTCAGAAGGATAACAATTAAATTAAGTCTTCCTTCCTCACCAAACCTCTAATACCCCTCCTCACTAGCAGTTCTTGCTTATCCTTCTATAGTTTTCCTTCTTTGATGCTATTTTGAAATTTGATTTAACCAACATGACTACATATATCATACACATGTTATAAACTGTCAAATTTTGCCCAGTGTGTTATAATATTAACATCCAATATTATTGAATGCATGCTATGAGCTAGTCATTTTTCTAAGCACTTTGCATGTATTACTACACATAGCTTTCACAACAACATTTGGTTTACAAGCTGTGTGACTTGAGTGGAGTTTCTTAACTTCTCTGAACATCAGTAGCCTTCGTTATGAAAGGGGAAGAGCACGGCCTAGCAGAGTTGATCCATGCACAATATGCTGTGAGGTGTCTAGCATCTAGGGGCTCAGCCACAGTGACTACAGCGTCATTCTCATATCTTTTTCTCCACCCTAATAATATCTAAGACCAGGCCTGATTCTGGTTCACTTAGCTTGTGTTGTATGGATAGGAAGATCTATGCCATTTGAGTCTTTTAGGTTGGTTTACTTTGGATAAAGAATCCTGGTGTGTATAAGACAAGTATGATTATTTTGTGTTTCCTGAACACACAGCTGTTCAAGTTCATCATTATCCTAAGCACTAGGCATAAATCTTAATTTTTATTTTTGTTATTTTGTTTTCTCTTTTTAAAAATCCCTTTAATGTTTTCAGACCTAAAGGCACTACTAGGGAAAGATAAGCTAGGTTTTTGGTTTGTTCATTGACTGACTCTACAAAATTCGGTTTGAGGAAAAGCTGGTTGGATAATCCTTTCCTCCAGGCTAGGATATTAAATTATGTGGTCATAGACAAACTCAAATAGCAAAATCAGAGTTCTTGAGGTTTGGATTTGAAACAAACAATCCAGACCCTGCCTAGTCCTCTAGAGCTTAAAGAACTGCCCCATCTCTCTTAGAAAGATCTCAAACTCACCATTCACCAGGTTGTGCAAACCCCACGTTGAGACATGGATCTGCTGACAAATTTTTTTCTGCTTTGTGGACAGTTTTATACGAAAAGTCACAAAAATATAAATTTATGAGACCTACCTTTTGTAAAAAGGTGGATTGAGTGGTGAATAAAACGTGGAATGATGCAAAAAGAAAGACACAAATCAGTAGCAAAGATACACTGAGAACTATAGTGTTTGTATTGTCATTTTATCTATAGGTGGGTGTTCTACAGACAGATAAGAGAGGAAAAAGCATTTTAGGTAGACTGAGAACTGTCTAAAAAGGCATGGAAACATGAAGCAGCCTCTTTAAGGAACTCAGGAATTCTATGTGGCTCCTGTGATCCTGCTGGGGGACGCTGTACACCGTTCTAAGGAGCTTGGGTTTATTTGGCAGCATTGGGGAATGGCTGATACATCTGAAAGCAGAGAAGTGATGTGATTAAATTTACTTCCTACTAAGATAAGTCTTTCTAGACTTATTGAGTAGGTAAACTAGATAAATATTATTGAATTAAATTATGAGAAAATATTAAATGAACTCATATTATTATTAAAATTTTTATAATTATTTGGAAAATTAAATCAGATTTGTGGTAGAGTGGAAAGGCACTGCCTGGAGGCATAAGAGCCACCTTAAAAGGATGTTCAAATAGTTGATACAAAGAATAATGAGTGATACAAAGAGGCCAGTAGCAGTGAGGGCAAAGCAGAAGGGAATGGATAGTAAATATCTTTGATGGTGAGGGCTGTAACCTCAAATAATTAAAATGATTCTGAATGGAGAGATAGTTTAAGGAAATGGAAGAGTCAGGACTGGGGGGTCAATCAGGAGTGAGGGCATGACAAAAGTTGGTCCCTAGTATGGTGATCTGGGGGAAGATGGTACCATCAGTATACAGAAAGAAGTTGAAATGAGTGGAAATTTAAAAATTGCCCAAGGTAGAATGTAGTGAAAAATAAAGTGGATCATGGAACCCTGGGGGCATGGGAATTTATCACAACAAAGGCTAACACCTTACAGGTAATTATCATGGGCCCCATGTGGTTTAAAATGTACTACATGTATTAATTCATTTAACTCTCACAATAAACTTTTGAAGCAGGTACTATTATTAAACCCATTTTACAGGTGAGGAAACTAAGTCAAAGGAAGTTAACTACTCTTTTGATGTCTATGAGATAATAGAAAAAAAATATATATATATATTGGTCTCTGCCCCTGATTCCTGGCATAAAGGTCCTAAAACCCTTCTAATTTCCTAAGTGATAAAAGCACTAGGAGCATCTTTCGTTCTAATGAGGCTACTCTGGGTGGGCTCCTGGATGGGGGCTGATCACCAGAAAGACTAAGCCACGAGCAGAAGCTTCAATTTTTCAACTCCACGCCTCATTCTCCAGAGAGGAGAGAAGGGCTGGAAATGGAATTAATATTCGATCGTGCCTGCATGAGGAAGCCTCCATAAAATCCCAATAGCATGGGGTTTGGAGAGCTTCCAGGTTGGCAAACACATTCACACCGGGAGGTTGATGCACCCCAAGTCCACAGGGACAGAAACTCCTTGTTCAGGACCCTCCCAGACCTCACCTTGTGTAACTCTTCATCAGGTTGTTCATCTGTATCCTTTGATAAACTGGTAAATGTAAGTAAGTGGTTCTGTGAGTTCTGTGAGCCGCTTTAGCAAATTAATCAAACCTGAGGAGGGGGTCGTGGGAACCTCCGATTTGTAGCCAAGTCAGACAGAAGTTGTGGGTACCTACTACTTGCGGCTGGCATCCGAGGTGGAGAGCAGTCATGGGACTGAGCCCTTAACCTGTGGGATCCGACACCATCTCCAGGTACATAGTATTAGAATTGACTTAAATTATGGGAAACCCAACTGGTGTCGCAGAGGATTACTCCTCGTCGGGAAAACCCCAAACACATTTGGTGACCAGTAGTGTCAGAAGTGAAGTGTTCTGTGTGAGAGGAAAGAAAGACTAATAGGAGGGAAAACTGAGTTTTTCCATTTTAAAGTCTAAATTCAAAACTGAACTCAATCTATCCAGATCCAGAGGTTTTACTCATATCCGATCTACCTACAGACTGTCAGTATAAAGAGGAACATCAGCCCAGCCTGTGGTTGGAATTTAGTATACATCGGACAAATTGTTGGAAAGGCAACACAGAATGAGCCAACCAGATTCCCACTCAACCAAGCCATGGGCCCTTGATGAGTTGTTAAACTCCCTATTCCTGTTTCCTTATCTTGAAATGGGTGCACTAGTGGGGTTGTTATGAATTGACACACATAAAACACAGAAAAATGTCTGTGTCACTTATTAAATACTCAATACATGTTGACTATTACTCAGAGAAAGACCAATCAGAGTCTCTGCTGCCTTTATTGTTTTTTCTTTTAATTTTATTACATGATGTTCAGAGAATATGGATAATATGATGCTAATTTTTTACTGCATGGCTGACTTCTGTAAATACTTCATATATATTTGCCAGAAAAGTATAATCTCTGATTGTTGAATACAGGGCTATGTCAGTTAACTAAACTTATGCATATATATATACTCACAATCAAACTAGCCAATTGACTTGTTCAAAATCGATATCTTTATTTTTTATCTCCTTGATCTATCAGTTTTTGCAAGAAATGTTTCAAACTCTCCTATTCTGTGTATTTGTTATTTTTGTTGTTATTCCTTTCTTCTCCTCTCCTCCTTCTTCAAATTTATTTTGAGGTTAAATTGTTTGATACATCGAGGTTAACGATTCTTTTATGACCTTTGTGTATTGTTCCTTTATCATGATTTAGCTAGCTCTTTTTACTTATTTTGTTTATTTTTGTAGACATTAATGGGCTACACCAGCTTTCTCTAGGTTAATATTTGCCTGGCATGTGTTCTTCTAGTCCTTCATTAAAAACCTTTATATGCTGATTCATTTTTACCAGGCCCTTTACTCCTTATTAAATACTCTAAGTATGCTCTCTGCCTTAAAACTCTTCCAGATCTTCCAATCACACATACATTAAAATCCAGACTTCTTACCACCGATTACAAGGCCCAACATAACAGGCCCCTGTCTATTCTTAAAGTTTGCTTCCTACCAGTCCCCTCCTCACTTTGTCCACTCGCCACAGTGGCCTCCCTGTTGCTCGTAGAACATGCCAAGAACGTTTTTCCCCCAGGGTCTTTGCACTTCTTTATCCTCTGATGTGAGCGTCCTTCCCCCAGTTGTTTTCAAGACTCACCCCCTGCTCACATTTTAATTTTTCTGAGAGGCCATTCTTGGCATTTCTATCTAACCTAGGAGCCCTGCCCCACAATCACTCAGGACACCCTTAACCAGCTTTATTCTTCAGAAAGACTTTGTATTTGTTCCCTAGGGCTGATGTAACAAAGTACCACAACTGGGTGGCTTAAAACCACAAAAAATATATTCTCTCACAGTTCTGGAGGCTAGAAATATGAAGTCAAGGTGTCAGCAGGGCCATGTTCCCTCTGAGGCTCTAAGGAAGAATCCTCTCTTGCCTCTTCCTTGGTTCAGGTGATTTCCGGCAATCCTTGGTGCTCCTTGGCTTGTTGACACATTGCTCCAGTTCCTGCCTCCATCCTCAAACGGCCTCTTCCCTGTGTGTGCGTCTCTGTGTGTTGTCCTATTCTTATCAAGACACCAACCATTGGATTTAGGACCCATCCTAATTCAGTATGACCTCACATTAACTAATTACATCTGCAAAGACCTTATTTCCAAATCAGGTCACATCCTGAGGTTCTGGGTGGACATGAATTTGGGGAAATGCTTTTCAACCCACTACAGATTTATTATAAACAAATAATAATTTGATATTACATATTTGTTTGTTTGTTGTTTACTATTACTTCACCCTACTAAAGTAAATTCTACACAGGTAAGGCATTATCTGTTTTGTTCATTGGTGTATCCACAGTGCCTTGAGGATGGATAATCAATATCTGTTGAAATAAGAAGTTGTGTTTTAGGTATGAATAAGTGTAAACAACGTATTTTTAAAAAATCAAATCTGAGGATACAATATTTATTGTGATTAGGCAGATATTTGGACTTATTTCTACATCTTATTTTGCATTTTATATTTAAGTTTTTATTGTTTTGTTTCCCTCTTTTTTCCATCGTCTTCTAGAAAGATTGA
This sequence comes from Tapirus indicus, assembly GCA_031878705.1. Taxonomy (NCBI): domain Eukaryota; kingdom Metazoa; phylum Chordata; class Mammalia; order Perissodactyla; family Tapiridae; genus Tapirus; species Tapirus indicus. The sequence continues at coordinate 7,851,582 of CM062935.1, read as the reverse complement.
GTTTTATCTACATCTATGCCACTTTTTTTGTTTAGAAGTTAAACATAATTGTTGTAATTATTTCATGTCCCTCTTCAAGTGTATTAGGCATTCGTACAAACTCTACAGTTAATCAATACTTTTATTCTCCCGTATAATATATTCAACCGTATAAATTCCACCTTGTTTTTAAACCAATCCAAATTATCTTCCTTAATTTTTATTCTTACAGTTAATGCTTATTTAAATTTACTTTACCTGATATGGGACATGGGATTTTAAAAAAGTAGGCCAACAAATTCAAACCAAATTTCAAACACTTTCCTAAAATAAATGATGAATTTGGAGTACATCCCACTAAAGTGGGGAAGAATGTGTGGTAGCTTAATACAAAGCAATTTTTTAAAATCCAAATTTACAAATTTTATTTCTTCACCTGTACTCACTGCACTCCACTCTTTCTGCCCTCACATTCCTTTACTCTTTTATTCTGAAAAGCATTTTTTATTACCTTTTTTTTATTGATGTCTTAATAGTTTATAACACTGTGGGGTTTTAGTTGTACCTTTTTGTTTGTCCGTCACCTTGTGGATGTAACCCTTCACTCCTTGTGCCCACCTCCCACCCCCCATCCCCTTGGTAACCACCAATCAGTTCTCTCTGTCCGTGTGTTCATTTATATTCCATATATGAGTGAGTTCATGCAGTGTCTGTCCTTCTCTCTCTGGCTTATTTCACTTAACATAATACCCTCTAGGTCCATCCATGTTGTTGCAAATGGGACAATTGTGCCTTTTCTTATGGCTGAGTAGTATTCCATTGTATGTATATACCACATCTTCTCTAACCAATCATCAGTCGAGGGACACTTGGGTTGCTTCCACTTCTTGGCTATAGTGAATAATGCTGCAATGAACATAGGGGTGCATACGCCTCTTGTGATGGTTGATTTCATGTCCACTGGGTAGATGCCCAAGAGTGGGATTGCTGGATCATACGGTATTTCTATTTTTAATTTTTTGAGGACTCTCCATACTGTTTTCCATAGAGGCTGCACCAGTTTGCATTCCCACCAGCAGTGAATGAGGGTCCCCGTTTCTCCACAACCTCTCCAGCATTTGGTGTTATTTGTCTTTGTGATTATAGCCATTCTAATGGGTGTCAGGTGATATCTTAGTGTAGTTTTGATTTGCATTTCCCTGATGATTAGTGATGTTGAACATCTTTTCATGTGTCTATTGGCCATCTGTATCTCTTCCTTGGAAAAATGTCTGTTCATATCCTCTGCCCATTTTTTGATCGGGTTGTTTGTTTTTTTGTTGCTCAGTTGTATGAGATCTTTATATATTGCTGAGATTAATTCCTTGTCAGACAAATGATTTGCAAATATTTTCTCCCAGCTGGTGGGTTGTTTATTCATTTTGATCCTGGTTTCATTTGCCTTGTAGAAGCTCTTTAGTCTGATGAAGTCCCACTTGTTTATTTTTTCTTTTGTTTCCCTTGTCTGAGTAGACATGGAATCTGAAAGGATCCCTTTATGTCCAATCTCAATTAATGTACTGCCTATATTTTCTTCCAGGAGTTTTATAGTTTCAGGTCTCACTTTCAGGTCCTTGATCCATTTTGAATTGATTTTTGTATATGGCGATAGGAGATGGTCTACTTTCATTCTTTTGCATGTTGCTGTCCAATTTTCCCAGCACTATTTATTGAAGAGACTTCCCTCTCTCCATTGTATGTTCTTTGCTCCTTTGTTGAAGATTAGCTGTCCATAGGTGTGTGGTTTTATTTCTGGGCTTTCAATTCTGTTCCATTGATCTGTGTGTCTATTCTTGTACCAGTACCATGCTGTTTTGATTACTATAGCTTTATAGTATTTTTTGAAATCAGGGATTGTGTTGCCTCCAACTTTGTTCTTTTTTTTTCAGAATTGCTTTAGCTATTTGGGGTCTTTTGTTGCCCCATATGAATTTCAGTAGATTTTGTTCTATTACCGTGAAGAATGACATTGGGATTCTGATTGGGATTGCATTGAATTTGTAGATTGCTTTAGGTAGAATGGACATTTTAACTATATTTATTCTTCCAATCCATGTGCATGGAATCTTTTTCCATTTCTTTATGTCTTCCTCGATTTCTTTCAATAGTGTCTTATAGTTTTCATTGTATAGGTCTTTTACCTCCTTGGTTAAATTTATTCCCAGATATTTTATTCTTTTTGTTGCAATTGTAAATGGGATTGTCTTTTTGAGTTCCCTTTCTGTTGGTTCATCGTTATTGTATAGAAATGCAATTGATTTTTGTAAGCTGATTTTATACCCTGCCACTTGACTGTAGTTGTTGATTATTTCTAGTAGTTTTCTGATGGAATTTTTTGGGTTTTCTATGTATAAGATCATGTCATCTGCAAATGGTGAGAGTTTCACTTCTTCATTGCCTATTTGGAGTCCTTTTATTCCTTTTTCTTGCCTAATTGCTCTGGCCAGAACTTCCAGTACTATGTTGAATAAGAGCCGTGAGAGTGGGCAACCTTGTCTTGTTCCTGTCCTCAAAGGAATGGCTTTCAGTTTTTCCCCATTGAGTAGGATGTTTGCTGTAGGTTTGTCATATATGGCCCTTATTGTGTTGTGGTACTTTCCTTCTATACCCATTTTGTTGAGAGTTTTTATCATAAATGGATGCTGGATCTTGTCGAATGCCTTCTCTGCATCGATTGAGATGATCATGTGGTTTTTATTCTTCATTTTGTTAATGTGCTGTATCACGTTGATTGATTTGTGGATGTTGAACCATCCCTGTGTCCCTGGTATAAATCCCACTTGATCATGGTGTATGATCTTTTTGATGTATTGCTGTATTCAGTTTGCCAATATTTTGCTGAGGATTTTTGCGTCTATGTTCATCAGTGATATTGGCCTGTAGTTTTCTTTCTTTGTATTGTCCTTGTCTGGCTTTGGTATCAGGATGATGTTGGCCTCATAGAATGTGTTGGGAAATATTCCATCTTCCTCTATTTTTTGGAATAGTTTGAGAAGGATAGGTGCTAAATCTTCTTTGAATGTTTGGTAAAATTCTCTAGGGAAGCCATCTGGTCCTGGGCTTTTATTTTTTGGGAGGTTTTTGATTGCTGTTTCAATCTCTTTACTTGTGATTGGTCTGTTCAGATTCTCTATTTCTTCTTGATTCAGTTTTGGGAGGTTGTACGCATCCAGGAATTTGTCCATTTCCTTTAGGTTGTCCAATTTGTTGGTGTAAAGTTTTTCATAGTATTCCCTAACAATCCCTTGTATTTCTGTGATATCTGTTGTAATTTCTCCTCTTTCATTTCTAATTTTATTTATTTGAGTCTTCTCCCTTTTTTTCTTAGTGAGTCTGGCTAGGGGTTTGTCAATTTTATTTATTTTCTCAAAGAACCAGCTCTTTGTTTCATTGATCCTTTCTACTGTTTTTGTTTGTTTGTTTGTTTCAATTTTGTTTATTTCTGCTCTGATTTTTATTATGTCCCTCCTCCTGCTGATTCAGGGCTTTGTCTGTTCTTCTTTTTCTAATTCTGTTAGGTGCAATTTAAGGTTATTTATTTGGCATTTTTCTTGTTTGTTAAGGTGAGCTTGTATTGCTATGAATTTCCCTCTCAGGACTGCTTTTGCTACATCCCATATGAGTTGGTGTGGTGTATTTTCATTTTCATTTGTCTCCAGATAGCTTTTGATTTCTCCTTTAATTTCATCAATGACCCATTGGTTGTTCAGTAGCATGTTGTTTAGTCTCCATATCTTTGTCCCTTTCCTAGTTTTTTCCTTGCAGTTGATTTCTAGTTTCATTGCATTATGATCAGAAAAGATGCTTGTAATGATTTCAATGTTCTTAAATTTATAGAGGTTTGCCTTGTTTCCTAATATATGGTCTATCCTTGAGAATGTTCCATGTGCACTTGAGAAGAATGTGTACTCTGCTTTTTCTGGGTGGAGTGCTCTGTATATATCTATTAAGTCCATTGCATCCAGTTTTTTGTATAAGTCCATTATTTCCTTATTGACTTGTTGTCTGGATGATCTATCCATTGATGTAAGGGGGGTGTTAAGATCCCCTACTATTATTGTGTTATTGTTAATATCTCCTTTAAGGTTTTTTAGCAGTTGTTTTATGTACTTTGGTGCTCCTGTGTTGGGTGCATAGATATTCATGATTGTTATATCTTCTTGGTGAAGTGTCCCTTTTATCATTATATATTGCCCTTCTTTGTCTCTCATTACCTTTTTTATCTTGAATTCTACTTTGTCTGATATAAGTATGGCTATTCCTACTTTTGTTTGCTGTTAGCTTGGAGTATTGTGTTCCATCCTTTTATTTTGAGTCTGTGTTTGTCTTTAGAGTTGAGATGTGTTTCCTGGAGGCAGCAGATTGTTGGATCTTGGTTTTTAATCCATCCCACCACTCTGTGTCTTTTGATTGGAGAATTTAATCCATTTACATTTAGAGTGATTATTGATATATGAGCATTTAATGTTGCTATTTTATTGTTCATTTTCTGGTTCTTTTGCACTTCCTTTGTTTCTTGTCACTTGTGTTTTGGACTGCAAATTCAATTTGGTATTTCTGCATGCTCATTCTCTTGGTTTTCTCTTTATTTGTCATGTGTGGTTCTCTTCTGGTTATTTGTTTAGTGGTTACCATGAGGTTTATATAAGCGATCTCCTGGATAAGACAGTACATTTTCAGATGCCTCCTGTTTCCTGAGGCTGGGTCGATTTAATCCCTTACCTCTTCCCCTCCTTATTTGTTATCTCTTTATTCCATCTTGTGTCATGAGTGTATGTTTACAGTGATGATCTTGAATTAATTTTTGATGTTATCCAACTGTAGTTTGTTCTGGTTTAGTCTCCTTGCTTTTGTCCTTGCTGAAATCTTTGTATCCCCTTTCTCATTTGTTTTTTCAGGCCTAAGGGCCTTCTTGAGCATTTCTTGTAGTGGGGGTCTTGTGGTGACGAACTCTCTTAGTTTTTATTTATCAGGGAGAGTTATTATTTCTCCATCATATTTGAAGGATATTTTTGCTGGAGAAAGTATTCTTGGCTGAAGGTTTTTGTCTTTCATCATTTTGAATATATCATTCCAGTCTCTCCTAGCCTGTAGAGTTTCTGTCAAGAAATCAGCTGAGAGCCTGATGGGGTTTCCTTTGTATGTTATTTTGTTTTTTTGTTTAGCTGCCCTTAATATTATTTCCTTGTCACGGGTATTTTTCAAGTTTGCTACTATGTGGCGAGATGATTTTTTATTCCTGTTTATATATTTAGGTGATCTATTGATTTCATTCACTGTTATTTCCCTCTTGTTCCCTAGGTTGGGGAAGCTCCCAGCTATTATTTCTTTGAACAAACTCTCTGCTCCTTTTTCTCTTTCTTCTCCTTCTGGAATGCCTATTATCCTTATGTTGATTTTCCTCATTGAGTCTGATATTTCTCGAAGAATTTCTTCATTTCTTTTTAGTCTTAGCTCTCTCTCCTCCTCTGTCTCGAGTGTTTCTGTGTGGCTATCCTCAATAATGCTAATTCGTTCCTCCATATTGTCAGTTCTGCTCTTTAAAGACTCAATTTTTTCACTATCTCGTTCATTTTGTTTTTCATCTCCAATAATTCTGATTGGTTTTTTTTTTTTTTTTTGTGGGGAAGACCAGCCCTGAGCTAACATCCGTCGCCAATCCTCCCCTTTTTGCTGAGGAAGACTGGCCCTGGGCTAACATCGTGCCCATCTTCCTCTACTTTATATGGGACGCCGCCACGGCATGGCTGACAGGCAGTGCGTCGGTGGGCGCCCGGGATCCGAACTCGCGAACCCCGGGCTGCCAAGCGCAGACTAAGCCGCTGCGCCACCAGGCGGCCCCTGATTGGTTTTTCTTTATGGTTTCAATCTCTTTTGTGACGAAATCCCTGAATTCATTGATTTGTTTCTGTGTGTTCTCTTGTATTTTGTTGAGTTTGTTTATGATAGCTATTTTGAATTCTCTGTCATTCAGGTTATCAAATTCTGTGCCTTCAGGGTTGGTTTCTGGGTGTTTGTCATTTTCCTTTTGGTCTGTAGCCATAACGAATTGTCACAAGGATCTGACCACCTTATTTTTTCCCCTCATGAAGTTGGTCCTGCAGTTTCCACCTGCTGCCACTGGATGGAGGTTGCGAGCAGTGTGCTCTGAGCCCACTGCAGCCCCCGGAGGGATTATGCTGAAACGCAGGGTGTGTGGGGGGAGGGGTTCTCTCTTTCTGCTGCTTGACCCATGGGTTTCCTTTCTGGCTCTCTTAGGGTGTTTGCTACACCCCCTAAACAGTCCACCATTGCTTCCTGGTGGGGATCTCTCAACAATCTGTGAGAGCACCTGGAGGGTGGTAGTTTTCCCCTCTGTGGGCTGCCCCTCCCCCCTCTGTCTGTGAGCCGCGCTGTCTTTGCCGATTGATTGGGGAGGGGGCGTACAACTTCTTACCTCTCCTCGTGTCCTTTTGGGCTTCCGGCACCTCCACCGTCTGATGTATGGCAGCAGGGTTTTCTTAGAAGTCCTTTGTAGTGTTTGATTGAGCTCTGTTGGAATGCAAATGATGGTTTCGTTGTGTCTTAGGGGGCAGAGATTCAAAGAGGGAATCTCACTCTGCCATGATGCTGATGTCCCCCTGAAATGCATTTTTAATGCAGAATTTTTGAGTAAGAGCCTATGAGAAGTGATCTAAAAATGTCTCTACATTGCCCTTACTTTTGAATGGTAATTTATCTGGCTCCAGAATTCTGAGTTGACAGCTATTTTCCTCAGTCCTTCGAAGGTAGTATTTCGTTGTTTTCTGGCATCTGTTGCTGCTGCTGGAAAGTCTACTGATCGTCTAGTTGTTGTTCCTGGAATTTATCTGTATTTTTTCTAGTTGTTTTTCATTGATGATCTGCAGTTTTTTTTTTTATGGTGAAACTAGAAGTTCTTTATATTTACCTTGCTGAGAACTTGTCATTCATCAAGATGGAGACTCCTATCTTTCTTCAACATTGAAAGACTTCTCATCTGTGTTTCCTCAAATATAAGCTCCTCTCAATCTCTGTTCTTTGAACTCCTCTTAGATGTATGTTGGACTTTCTTAATCTCCACCTCCCTCTTTGCTACTGATTTTCCATCCCTATCTCTCCTACATTCATGATGGTTCCATCAGATAGTTTAGTTTACTATATTTTACTAAAAACTATATTTTTCCAATAATATCAAATTTCAGTTAAATTTATTCTACTTAAACAACTCTTTGCTTATTAGTGAAAGTCTTATTTTGGACATTTTCAAATTTGCTTTTTTTTCCCACTGTATTGTTACTTACTTTATTTTTTATATTTATGCTTTAATCTACTTTACCTCATTGATATGTTTATTTAATATTCCTTTTCAGTTTTTTGGGAGGGTTGTTGTTGCTGTTATTGATAATTGCAGCATTAATTCTTGTATTCTTTATACCTGTTGCTCCATCACGGTAGCTTGTTTTTTTACATGCTTGTTAATTTTTTTTGAATTTTCCTTTTTTTCACCTTTTTTTTTTTTTTTCCTACTGTAGGAATACTGTTAGGAGTTTTCTAATACCTTCTGGAAGAGTCTTGGGTTTTCAATGGACCAGACTAGGTTTTTCCTTTTAAAGTGATTTTTTTTTAAAGCAGTGTTATGTTCACAGCAAAACTGACAGGAAGGTACAAAGATTTTCTGTATACCCCCTGCCTCACTCATGCAAAGCCTCCCCTATTATCAATATCCCCCACCAGAGTGGTACATTTGTTACAGTGGATGAACCTACATTGATGACACATCATTATCACACAAAATCCATAGTTACTTTAGGGTTCATTGTTGGTGTTGTACATTGTATAAATTTGGATGAATGTATAATGACATGTATCCATCACTATCAAACTACTTTTTAATGTTAATTTGTGCTCTTAATGACACAGGTCTGAGTTTCAGTTTCTCATTGGTGCCTTTTAACCAATGTCCAAAACCCTTATGGAGTCAAGCTTCCTTGTTGTTTCCCACAGCAGTGAGCAGAGTTTTCATGGAAGGGACAACTCTTTAGGAATCTAAAATTCATGCAAGAACTCATTTCCAGCTCTTTGCTTTCCTGGAGCTAAAATCATATCTCCTGGATCTTCCTGGATAGCAAAAACCTAGTTCTCATCACCTACTACACATACCTTGGTCCCAAACCCCGAGAGCCCTCTCAGCATCCGTCTGGGCTTATCATGCTGGTTTTACTTCTTCTTTATCATGAAATCTGGGAACTCCCTTTCTTTCTTTCTTTCTTTTGAGTTCATGTCTGTGTCAAACAGTTTGTTATACTTTTTTAGCATGTATATGATTTTATAACAGGAGTGGCCTTTTCTACAGCATCTGAGACTGCCCAGATTGATAGAATTATCCTTAATATTTAGTATAGTTCCAGGGGTCACACTCAATGCTCATGTAGACCTTAGAATATCTCCCTTAAGAGCAGTAGGAAATTCCACCTGGAAATTAATGGGAAACATCATTTGCTGGTCAGAGAAGCCTCACAGAGGACAGTTCAATGAGAACCTCCCATAGCAATAGGGAATTTTTACTTTCTCATTTATTTTTTGTATTGCTTTACCTTCCATATTATCTGAAATGAACAAGGATTATTTTTGAAATGATAAAAACTGATTGAACATAATAAACACAAATATAGGACAAAGAGCAATACTCGTGAGATGAGGAGGTGTCACCCAATGTTCCTGCCCTTCATCTCTGATTCTGATACCCCCTCCTCTGTAGCACTTGGGTTTTTATCTTTGAACAAAGCCACCGTTGACCCTGGCTTTCCCCCTATCTCCACCCCATGCCTCTGGGATGAGATTTGACATTTGGTTGTTGCTTTTTTCCCTCTCTCAAGAATATGTATTTACTGAAGAATCTGTGAGAACAAAAGAATGGAACTTCTGTAAAAAGAGGGGCTGTTTCCTCTGAAAAGCAGGGATGAGCAGACAACCCATCTCTGGGTAGTTTCCCAGAAGCTGAATTTCTGGAATTCCTGGCTTTTCTCTTCTGGCAAATGCCCTGGTCTCTCACCACAGACAGTAACCCTTTCTTCTTTTATTCTCACCTGCCCACAGCCTGCCAATGTCATTTGAAGGAGCATGAGTAGCTGTATCAGGCGTGTCTCTTAATCGGATCAAAGTGAATGTATATGTATGAAAATTCCATGTGAAATACAAAATGATTTGAACTCTTTCTCGTTGAACAAAGGAAGCTTTCACCAGCTAGTGTGGAGGGGAAAGGAGCCAAAAATCTGCCTCACAGATGTGCAAACAGTCTTTGTGCATCTCTTCTTTTCAGCAAGGGGAATAGAAATGAGGTAGGAGGACTCCATGACATGTGAGAAAGCAGTTAGTGGGTTCCAGAAGCACAAATGCTTTCTGTACCCAGCAAATGCTCAAGCTAGTTTTCCTCCCGTCCCTAGGATTGGTGCTCCTCTCAAGCTAGGAAATTGTTCCCCATTCTCTGTTCCCAGCAGAAACTGATTTTTGACTCCAAATATTTATTCTTTTATTCTTCATTTGTAAACACTTCCAACTAGCAAATTTTAGCTGAATGGGTACTTGCCCCGAATAGAACTACCTTTCCTATCCTCCCATGTGGTCCAATGTATCCAAATCACCATGTTCTGACAAATAGTATGTAAGCAGGAGTGTCATTGTGATTTGGAGGAAATGTTCCCAAAGTGAGCATATGTTTGTTCACCCTCTTCCTTCCTGCTGGGAAGTGTGATGGCTGGTGCTTGAGCAATCATCTTGAACTCTGAGGTAGGAAATGTGTGCTGAGGATGCCAGAGCAGCAAGATAGAAGGGACTTTGGTCCTGAAAAATTCAAGAAGCTACCCTGCCCTATATTGCCGATTTCCATACCTTTTTTATAGGAGAGAGAAACATATTTGTATCTTGCTTAAATGCTAGTTTAGATACTGCATCCTTCTCAGATAGACCTTATCTTAACTGATATATCTTCTTTTAACTGTAGTTTGTTTTCTTCTTGCTCCATCTCACCATTTAACAGCATTTAAGGCAAGGTTCAGAGTCCTAAGAAACAGAGTCCTGTTTCCCTTCTAAGAAATCCAAGAGATTGCTCTGCAAGTGGATTTTCCAGCAGAGAAAAGCCAGCACTCTTGGGCTTCGGAGTGCTGGAGTTGTTTGGATATGAAGGTTGTAATGTGACCATTAAGCAGTTATTGAACAGAGGCCTTGTGCAATTTCCGTCCCTTGTTTTCCTGATTACCTTTCTGTTTTTGAGCAGCAAATAGCTAATTAAGTTAGAGTAACACAAATTTAAAATATATACTCTATTAATGGGGAGTAGGTTGCAATGTAAATTTCACAACTAATTTAGAAAGAATGCCATTTTGAGAACAATTTGCTGAAGTTTTTTTCCCCCCTACTTGACTTCAGACTGGGGAAACTAGTGCTTTAATTACAAGCTAGGCAAATACAGCCTGTGAACTCTTGTTTAGTGAGTTCAGATATAATGAGCTTCCAGAAAGCAGTGAGAAGGAAAATGATCATTTATTTATGTGGGTTTTGCTTCTTGGCATTTCGTGATTGAATTCTTTTGGTACACTTGACTAGTAAGATTTAAAGGCACTGTTTCCAATATAAGGCAGAAAGTTCGTTGTTCAAGCCAAAAGTCAATCATTGCGGAAAGTACTCCCAGCCCTGGACTGGACAGAGCCTGCAACACGAGCATCAGGGAGCCAGAGCAATGTGGAGGCCATGTCGGTGCCCGGTTTTCCTTCCTGTGACTGGCTACTGAAGACCTCTTGTTGACAACAGCCAATGCATTGCCTGTTGAACGATCAGCCACAAGTGAGATTGTCTGTATCCCATACTCTGCTCAGTCCTCAGTGTGGCTCGCCTGTGTAGTCCATGTCTTGTTCTGTTTTCCAGGACTTTTGTAATTCCCCAGGAATAGAAGATAGGACCTGGGGCCACTAGAGGATTAGTGGTGGCGTGAAGGGAAGACCTTCATATTTCACCAGCGTGACCAACTCAGGGTCTCTTGGCCAGCTGGGAGAGTGCTGGAGACTTAGCCCAACGCATTTGTCTGTGGTCTCTCTTTTCCTCTAGACTATAAATTCCAACAAGACAAACTACCTCTGTCTTGATCATTTTGTGTCCTCAGTTCCTGTCACAATGACCAGCATGTAGCAAATGTTCAATTAATATTTTTCAAAATAACAGATGGCCCCTTTCTCTTCAGAATAAAGTCCAGGCTCTTTTGCATGACATTCAAGACACTTCAAAATCTGGCTTTAGCCTCTTTTACTAGCCTCATTTCCTACTTTCCCCTGACAATTACTGAACAACTACGTTGAAGCCATCAAAGTTTCCCAAACAGGGTTGAATTCTTCTAGTCTATGCATTTATTGAAAGTACCCTTGGTAAACTTTTAAGACACAGCTTAAATATCATCTGTGTGCAGCATCTCCCAAACCCAGGAACTGCTTGTGGAATGAATTTACTAACAAACATTTGTGGATTAGCTATTCTGTTCCAGGAACAGCCTAAAGTTTTGAGGTGGCTCTTACTAGTACTTGAGGGCAGCTAGACACTAGGCTGGAACAAAGGAAGGGAGAGCTGAGCATAATGGCCAAGGATCAGCCAAGTCCACACTAGAAGTCTTGTCTATTGTCTTCTTCAAGAAGAAAGGTGAACTTGTGGAATGGAGAACCAATAGATCTAATAACAAGTTGCTTTGTTCAATAAGACTTGGCCTGGCCTAACTTTCCCTTACTATCTCTAATCCCTTTGGCTTCCAAAAGCACCAAATGCTAATCCTTCCCTGTGAAACCCATCCCATCTTTGTGCCATTGCTCATGCTCTCCTTTCTGGCTGCTGTACTCCCCTTCTCCATACCTGCTTGGCCAGCTCGTACTTAACCTTAAAGAATTAAATCAGGAGTCATCCCCAGAAAGACTTTGCTGATTGCCCCTTCAGTTTGCATTAGAAACTTTCCTGTGCACATGTCTGTCTCTGTTCTTCCTATTTATAGTTAACTCTTTATATTGGCAAACTTCTCTCTGGAGAGCCACCTGGAAATCGTCAGAATCAGACCCTTGAAGAGTGAAGCCCAGGAGGTTGAATTTTAACATCATCCCCAGGTGATGTCATGCATATTCAAAACTACTTCTCTGGATTGTGAGTTCCTTGAGGCTGGGCACCTTTCATAAATGTCTGTGCTTGCCAGAGTGACTCATATACAGAAGGTGGGCAATACGTGATTATTAACTGAATGAGTGAGTGAATGAATGAATGACAAATGTCCCGAGTGGCATCAGAACCAACCAACTCTTCCTGTCTGCCCCATGTGGTCTCTTCACCTCCCTGTCCTGATTCATATGGTCTCACTCTGAATTCTCATCTTTCATAGCTGCACCTGCGTTCACCTTTTATCCTGTCTTAGCCTCTGAACCCTTCCTTGGGATTTAGCTCTTGTGTCTGTGGTAATATGCTATCTAATTTATTTACTTCTTAGGTTAGTTGTCTTTTGTTTGTCTTCCCCCACCAGACTATAACCGGCATGAGGACAGGGATCTTCGTTGATTTTGTTCAGTGTCTTCATAATTACCTGGAACAGTGTCTTCATAAATATTCGGTAAATGAATGAATAAATGAACAAATGAATGAATTTCCTGAAATGGATCCAGTTTTGTTCAGCCTTTGCTTTTAAACTTAACTTGTGCAAATGTACTTTCTCACCTGTTGACTCATTTCTGCCTGACAGTCCTCCCCCAATTTTGTCTGCTCACCATTCTCCTTGCTGGACACCCCAGTTCTCAGGCTCTGTCCATAGACCACCATTTCAGCCACACCTAGGACTGGTCACTTCTAAGAATTTCAAAATATCACTGGCCATTCCTAATCTCTGAGTTACCAAGGAAGTGTCCCTTGCTTTAAAATAGCACCATTTCCATGAAAGCTGAGGTCCCAGCTGCTGTCTTTGATTTATTCCAAGGCTGAGCAAGGAAACCTCTGCTTTCTACTTGGAATGCTCAGAGCTGCCCCTGGGAAATAAAGATGACACTGGTTAGATTCATCACCACAGATGGCACCCATCACTGCCTCCTCCTAAACAATTCCACATTTGAGCAAGCCAGTTGGGGCAGAATGGCTGGCTTCAAAGCTTTCTGGCTTGCTAATGAGCTACTTGGCTGAATCTTTTTACCTTGAGGTCACTGGTTTGAAAACAGCTCAGATTCCTGCTGATAAAAAGTGCTTCTGTTTGACAGCTGGCCTACAGTGTGTCTGAAAAATAAGATGTTTTCAGGCCAGGCCCTAGAGAACAATTATTTCTTGTTCTTATGGTGGCGACAGGCTCAACACCAAGCCTGTCTCATTCTTCTCTTTGGGCATGATCCTTGAGGCAGATTGCAGGAGCTAGCCATTTAGAGAGGTGGCCTGGGATCTTTGATTGGTGGATCTGAGCAGGTCCATGTGTGACTGGAGACTTCAGAGAAACACCAAAGTAGGGGAGCATTATTAGATGGGGAAAGTGAGGTGAGGAGGCAGGCAGTGGGGTCAGCAGCAGAGTGCTGTAGTGGACAGAACACCAGGTTGGGTTTTAGACAGGCATGTCTTCAAATTCTGATACTGCCACTTACTGCCTATGTGATCTTGAGTTACTTAAGAAATGAAGACTCTACTTTCCTAATCTGTAAAATGGAAATAATAATGTATATCTTATGGGGATAATGTATGACCCAGGTGTGTACAAGTTGTATATAAACTTTAAAGTGTTATAGAAATGGAGATCAGATTATCAACTAAGCTGAGCCTTTACCCTCAAGTTGAGGAGTACCAGACTCCTTTCTCTTTTTTAATCCAAATTCTACCTTCAAAGATAAATCAATTATCCTCTTATTACCTCAGACCAAGTTAGAGAATTTTACCCAGGGATCATCTAATCTAACTGGCTGTAGTGATGAGGGACTGCCATCAAGAGATGTCAACCAACTTGTTTGCTTGTATGTGTACACGCAGAGTTGGCACACACAATAGTACGTGAACATCTGGTACATGGGGTTGTATTCCACATCTAAAACCCGTGGCTCTTCCCGTATGTGCTAGGACCACCACTGAGACAGGAAATCGGGGGGAACAGGGAGAGACAAAGCATCCTTGAGTCAAACATTAGCGTACACTTAGCTGCCTTTGTATCATAAATATAGTTATTAATTTCCTAGGAACCTCAGGCAATAACAAGGACGTTCCCCTAAAGGAGACTCGGGGAAGTCATTTTCATTTCATTTGTTCATTCAATCATTCAACAAATGTTTACTGAGGTCTAGTATATGCCAGATATTGTTCCAGGTCCTGGGATACCAGACATAATGAGTCAATCAAGCCTGCTGCTTTCATAGGATTACCTGGAAAAAGGTAAAGAATTTCCTGGGCACAGTTGTTTTTATCTCACATGCAGTAGTACTCCCACTGAGGGGACTGTGCTCAGCTCCTGGTACTTTTAAAAGAGAATTCTAGAGCCAGCCCTGATGTCCTAGTGGTTAAAGTCCTGTGTGCTCTGCTTCGGTGACCTGGGTTCGTTTCCTGGGCATGGAACCACAACACTCATCTGTCAGTAGCCATGCTGTGGCAGTGGCTCACATAGAAGAACCGGAAGAACTTAACAACTATATACAACTATGTACTGGGACTTTGGAGGGGAAAAAGAAGAAAAAGGAGGAAGATTGGCAGCAGATGTTAGCTTAGCGCAAATCTTCCCCTGCAAAACAATAAAAAATAAAAATAATATAAAAAATAAAAGAGAATCCTACTCCTAGGAATTTATTTTAAGAAAAAAACCCCTGCAGATTGCACAAATGTCTCTCTATAAAAATGTTTTTCACAGCATTGTTCATATTGGTGAACAAGTACAAAACTACCTAAACATCCAACAACAGGAGAAAGTTTAAATAAATCAGTAGCATACCCACCGAATGGTACTTTATATCCATCATTGTTCAGTACATACAGTATGTTTGCAATTTGATGAAAAAAAATATCTATGGATATTTATGGGTAGAATAAAGACATGGAAGTTACATTTAAACATGCTGGCATAATTCTTCCTGGTTATTAGTGGTTTTCATTGTCTTTATTGGGCTATGGCAGATACTTGGGTTTGAATCCTCTTTTCATGAGTGCAACCTTGAGAAAATGACCTAAATCCCCTAAACCTTCTTTCTAAAATGGGAATAGAGATGACCTTGCAGGGCTGTTGAGAATTTTTAATGAGACAATGTGTGTTAAAGTGTATGTAGCACAGTGCCTGGTTCAGAATTAGAAGTTAATGATCTGCTTATCTATGTCATTTTCTAAGGTGTCTACAATTAACATGTATTACTTCATTAATCAGAGGAACATCCAATCACTATTATAAAGAGAAAGAGAGGGAGGGGTGCCTGACAGACAAGTCCTCTGACAAGCAAGACATCAAAGGTACTTGCTGTGTATCTATCAAGTGGTGGGTAATGAATATTGGCTTAATCATGCAATGGCCATGTCATGGGAGGAATTGTCAGAAGTGTTATTTTTCTGTATAGGTATCTTCAGAAGAGATGTGAGCCTATATCTTAAGGTCTCTTATGTCCAACAGTGATTAGGATTAGAGGGCAGAGCTGCCGGCAATGAATAGACTTCATCGGTTCAGTCTAGGAAAGGGTGCTCCTGCAGAGGATGCTTACTCCACGTGAGGAGTGAGCTCCCCACTGTACTCAAGTGGGAGGTAGCAACGCATTTGCCTGTGAGATTGTAGGCAGAATTTTTGCACTGGGTGGAAGTTGGACTGGTTCCCTTCTATCCCTGTGATGCTATGAATTCATGAACTGATATCAGAAAAAATTTTTTTTCCTTTCTAACTTCCTAGGAACTGCCACAAACACACCTGCTTCATTCTGATGTTATAAATGTGATGTTTGTTTTTGCACCTCCCATTGTTGCCCAACCCCACCACAGGAGCTTGATAACCTCACGATTCCCCCAATGACTCTGGATGCAACTCTTTGCCATTTGACACTCCAGCGATGTCTCCATTACTACAATGTGGAGGGAACAGCCTGGGCTCTGAAACGGGAAATGCTACATTGAGATCTTGACCACTCTACTTGCAAGAGAGTTACTTGGGACAAGGTTTGCAAACTCTTTCAGCCTGGTTTTCCTCATCTGTAAAATAAGAATGAGAAGTCATTTATCACAAGCATTTTTTGGAGAATTAAATGAAGATCAGCTGGGAAAACACGAAAGAACATGACCTGGCATATAGACGATTCTTGCCTTTCCTTTTTCCTCTTCCATCTTCCTTTCTTCTTGTTCCCTCTCTCCCTATCTTTTTCCCTCATTTTTTTTTGCCTTGTGTGTGTGTGTGTTTTACTTTCACTTTTCCTAATAAGAATAGAAATTTCTTAATTCTGCCTGTTTTTTTTTTAAATTTGTAAATACATGTTCTGATGCTTTCTCAGTTAGTCCTCACCAAAAATTGAATAAGTTTGCAAAGAGTGAAGAGTACAAAAAAGGCTGGGGAAAAAAAAGATGAAAAGAAACAAGTAAGCAAAACCATTCACGTGTGGGTAGGATTGTCTCAACTTTACAAGTGAGGAAACCAAGATCAAGAGAAGCTAAGCAATTTGTCTGAAGACACAGGTCAGGAAAGACAGGAGTGAAGTCCAGACCACCCCACCATCTCAGGGACTAAGGAAAGCCTGGCTTCTCTCATTTGTTTGACGCTTTCACTAAATTTAAAAGGAGAAAAGCATAAAAATAGGATATAATCTTGGGTTCTACTTATTATAAATACCTGCTTTTAAAACTGTGGCAAAAATCCATGTAATGATTTGTATATGTTATCATTTGGAAAAAAAGTTTAAAATGTAAATTTCAGTCTCTTCTTAAATGTCAGGCCAAGGCCAAACGGCCTTTCACAACTCACCCCTCCCCTTCGCTGGCATATTCAATCATTGCAGGTTAGCAGGGTATTTTCTGGTAGGAAACCAAATAGGAGATGGCCAGATGCTTTGGCAAAAGGTGGCTGGTAGACTTTTCAGTTAAAATAAATCACAGCAATTGAGTCATCGTATGAGTAGAGGTCTTGATGGCAGCGAAAAGGAACACGTTGGTGTGCTTTTTTTTTTTTTTTTTTTTTTTTTTTGGTGAGAAAGATTGGCGCTGGGCTAACATCTGTGCCCATCTTCCTCTACTCTATATGTGGGACGCCACCACAGCATGGCTTGATAAGTGGTGTATAGGCCTGTGCCCGGGATCCTAACCTGTGAACCCTGGGCCATGGAGGCGGGGCGTATGAAGTTAACCACTACACCACCTGGCCGGCCCCCCTTGCTTATGTGTTTTGAAAGGCTGGTGTCTTACTGGGTGGAGCGTGAGGAATGAAGTGACACAGGGCCAGCCCCCCAGTGGGCTCCAGAAACCCCGGGAATTGAGCCATTGCCATCATCAAGCAGAGCTGAGCCGCAGATCCAGCATTGTTCACTGGGCTTCAGACCCAGCGGCCAATTTGATTAAAATTTGGCAGATGCTAGGTCTCTGAAGTAATCTCAGATCTGCCCCAATCACAAATGAATATCAAGTCATAAAATGAAAGAGCTGGAGAGGCAATCGGTCCAGCCCCTTCCTTTTACGGATGAACAAACTGAGGCTCACGGGAGCACAGGAAGAGACAGGGATTGGAGTGAGCCAGCCTGCACTGGAGTTTTTGTCTGTCCACTTGTTGGTCCTGTGGCTTTGGCCATGTCACTCAGTGACCCTGGGCCCCTGTCTCCTCATGTGTAAAATGATGACAGCACTACCTCCTTCACAGAGTTGAGGGAACTAGAAACACTAGATGTAAAATCCTCCAGGCCTGGCATGGAGGAAGAATGTGATTTGTGGCAGATAAAACAACTTGCCCAGGGACATATGCACAGCTTGGGCATAGTGAAGTCTGGGCTTGTGTTGGAGTTTTTGACTCCAAATAAGTGCTTTTTCCACTACCTCCCTTATCCTCACACACACACACACACACACACACACGTGACTCAGTTGGCATGATTCAGGGAGCCTGAGGACAAAGAGTGGAGGATGTGGATGTGAGAAGAGAAGAGCGGATGTGTCTGTGAGAAGGGAGGTCATCATAAAATCATTGAATATCAGGCTGAGTCTGTTTACTCTAACTCTTCATCTGTCAAGCTCAGAAAAATGGCTCAATAGTCCAGTGTCCCTGCCCATCACCTCTGCCTCCTTCTCTTGTCCATGGATTCTGACCCTCTCCAGCCCTATTTTTAGGGAAGTGCTCAACTGGTTTTCCTCACGGATATTCAGTTCAATGATTACAGGTTTGGTATAACCTCTCTCAGGGTGCTTGCTCCTTAAGTTGGTTACTACTTTAAGCTAAAAGAGCCAAATGTTAATGGTGGAATTATAGGCTTTACTAATCAGTAGGAGAGTACTTCTGAGGATGTTGCCCTGTGTCTATATCCAAGAATTAGGTCAGCCTTACCACTATGATTCTTGTTAATCTTCTGGAATCTCTAACATCCTCTTTGTTTCAATAAACCCTAAGAACTCATTTAGTCACTTATGCAGTTTATATTAAGGTCTGTAAGACTCTATACACAGCTATAGACTTAACAGAGGCAGAAGTATGAAATAAATCACTCAGTTAAGTAGGGGAGCTGTGTGATAGAGAAAGTTCAAACCTCCATGGGTATATAAAGGCTGTGCCTGATGCCCAGGTATCTCAGAGGAGGAATTACAAAAGAGATAAGATGAGTGGAGACTCAACAGAGGAGGTTTCCAAGTGGCCCGAGGGCAAGGACATTCCAGATGGAGACAGGAACCTGTGTAAAGGAAGTGAGGTTGGAACCTGAATGGTATGTTTGGGAATTTTAAGTCGTTTCATAAGGATGGAACATAATATATGCAAGAGTTTCAAATACTGAGTCTTGAGAATTCAAAAGGCTGGCAGAGTGCACTGGGCTGGGATTGATATCCTTGGAGTTGTTCAGTGTGGCAGCCCTAAGGCAATGTCATGGAGGCCGGAGTGCTAAGGAGCCTGGGTTTTTTCCTGATAACAAACGGAAGTGAGATATACTATAGTATTGAGGTTAAGAACACGGCCTCAGGCACTGTACTACCAGGGCTTATGTCCTTATTCTACCACTGTGTGAGCTGAACAAGTTACTTTGATTTCCTCATCTGCAAAATGGGAATAATGAAAGTATCTACTTCACAGTGTTGTTGGGAGAATTTAATGAGTTGAATTATGTAATTAAGTAAAACATTTAGAATTGTGCCTTTAACCTAGAGTAGCTGTATTATTATTATTCACGGGTTTTTAGAAGGAGAAAAAGTTAGGCAGATGGTCTTCTAGACAAATGAATTTCATAATAATGAGAAAGATGGATTAGAAAAGGATGGGAGAGGAAGCAGGGAGACCATTAATAAGCAGTTGCAATAAGCCTGGGGAGAGAAAATGAAGATTTAAAGTTTGACAGAGGTGAATAGGGATGGGGGAGAGGAGAGTATCGGTTAATGACGGGCTTATTACCTGAGATATCAAGCTGCACCATTGCCTCATTAGGTGAGGAATTGTATTAGTCTGGGTTCCCCAGAGAAACAGAATCAATAGAATCAATGGGGAGAGGGGAGAGAGACAGAGACAGAGAGAGACAGAAGGAGACAGCGAGAGACTTACTATAATTGACTGATGTGATTTTGGGGGCTTCTCTGCTCTACTCGATGATCTGACATAGGGAAATATTCATTAACTGAGATGTTCAGTATGCTGACTGTTGAAGTGAGTTTAAATATTTACTTATATCTTTATAATATAAGGATATTTCTGAGATGTACAGCACTCTAATTAATCAGCGCTCTGCAGGGTGATGCTAAAAGAGACAGGACTCTCCCCATTGGGTAACTGTGACCAAATCCCACAAACTCTTTCAGTCTGATTTTTCTCAATGTGGGAAATTAGAAGCTTGGGCCCAATGTTATGTAAGATCTTTCCTGACTTGTCTATTTTTTAAATCTAGGTGTAAAAATGTATGGCAGGATTTCTGAGGTTGCACAGTGGGCTTTATTTCATCTGTGCACAGTGTCATTTACCTTCCTCTCTTCTTGGTGGGAGAATAGGAACCAACACTGCAAAAGAGCCAAGTGCACTCCCTGGGGATGGGGTTTGGCGGGAGCACCTGTGGCAGTGAGCTGGTGGATCCCTAGCCAGGAGGGAGAAAGACGAGAAGAGATTCAGGACTGTCAGAAATGCACAATGCCAGAGCACAGGGGTTAGATGATGCCTCCTCACTGGCCTAGGGCTCGGACTAGCAGTTCCCTAGGATTTGGAATTTGTTTCAGAGAAGCACAAGAGAAAAGGGCAGAGCTGAGGTCACACCTCAAGTTGCAGAGGAAAAATGAACAATTATTTACTGAGAACCTGCTGTTGCCAAGAGCTGACCTTGGCTGGAAGGGTGGAAGGTTGTGCGAGGAACACGATCTGAGTGTAACCTCGTAACATCCTTTAAAGGGCGTTGTGGTAGAACAACCAAGGAGCAAACGAAGATGGAGCTTTGGGAATCAATGCTGAGGATAGGTTATGTTGTAGAACACTCCAAACTCTGGGTTCCAAATAGGAATACTAAAATTATAGTGTTTGTGTGGCTATTTAAAGATCTCGGATCACTCCTGGGCTTAGTATCCTGTGGGCTTATATCCTGCACCGCCCACACCCATGTGAAAATAGGTTAACTCTATTTACCACTGAATATGTTTCCATAGTGAGAAGAGAATTTTTACTTCTCTCCCCAAGAGGGGAAAATAGGAAACAAACAATCCAAGACTGAAGCAGAAGTAGCTTAACTGATTAGTGAACTTGGGAAAGGAAACTGAGAATGTCCAACTCGGTCTTCTTCCTCCTCTTTCAAATCTGTCATCCAGAGAGAGGCTGAATTTTCCATTCATCCATGAGGCAAGCTCATCTTGGGTACATGTTAGGAAGTAGAGTGATATTTTAATGAGGATGGGCTGGAGCATGCGGCAGTAACAGACGGCCTCAAAGCTTCAGTGGCTTACAAGTACCAGGGTACCTGTCCCTCACAAGTTAGCTGTGTCTGTTCCACAGGGTCTTCATTCCTGGCCTTAGGCTGATGGGAAGCCTCTTTCTGGATTGTTGTTGACTGCTATGCACTGAATTCTGTTCCCCCAAAATTCATCTTTTGAAGCCCTAACCCCAATGTGATGGTATTTGGGAGATAATTAGGTTTAGATGAGGTCATGAGGTTTAGTGGGGCCCTTGTGGTGGGATTAGTGCTCTTATAAGAGACTGCAGAGAGCTTTCTCTCTCTCTCTTTTTCTGCCACATAAGACACGGTGAGAAGGTGGCCATCTGCAAGCTGGGAATAGAGCTCTCACCAGAACTGTACCACGCCGGCACCCTGATCTTGGACTTCCAGCCTCCAGAACTGGGAGAAAATACATTTCTGTTGTTTAAGTCACCTAGTCTATGGTATTTTATTACACCAGCCCAAGCTGACTGATACTCTGGTCTTGTGGAAAAGCCCCTCTGACATTAGAACTTCTACTCAGAAGTTTTACTTATCACTTCTTACATTTTCATTACTCCCAAAAGTCATACGGCCGGCCTGAGGCCAAAGGGGTGGGAAGTTATAATCCCCTTTCAGGGCCAGAAACATCTGAAAATTCAAGCAGTGTGCTAGAGTTAGGTATGAGATTTTGCAGTGGTTTAGCTGTGCCAGTGGTAGGAGAATAGATCTGTCTAATTAGCAAGCCCGGTGTGGTCACACATCTAAGCCACCTGCTCTGATACAGGTTGATCAATAATTAAACTGATATTTTGATCTTCCTTTCTCTATTTTCTATTTCTTAATAGGTTCTGAACTCAGGAGAGGAAGAAAAGAGCACTAAATATCCATCTCCTCAAATCCAGATATTGTGGTCCAAAAACTGAACAGAGAAGAAGCATGAGGAGGGAACAAGGATGAGGGAAGAGAAGGGAACATTCTTCTCTTGCACTTCAACTGAGTACCCAGCAGTCTATCTGGTGCTTTGGTTATTTTTTCCTTAGAGAATCTTTATAATGCAGATGTTCCTATTTTCAATTTACAAGGTGGGAGATTGAGGCTCAGGGATTTCATGCAACCTGCTGAAGGTGCAAAGGACTGCAAGCCTGCCTGTGGAAATCCAACCTGCATTAGTTGGTAGGCTAATCCCAGGATAAGGAGTAAGGAATAATGATATGGTAGTAGCATCCTGTTCTCCCAGGGGCTTGATGCTGGAACTTAGGTACATCTCAAGGAGAAAAGAGTTCCACAAGTTTTACTGCTCTATCACTCTAACATCTACCCATCCATTTATTCATGAATCCACCCACTTATTTACCCAATCAACATTTACTGAGCACCAACTATGTGCCAGGTATGATTCTAAGTTCTTGGAATATAGTTGTAAACAAGACATGTGGACTCCTGCATTCGTGGCCTTAAAGACTCTCAGGGAAGACAGACGTTGACCAAAAAGCTGCAAATGTGATGAATGCCACAAAGAAGTGTAGGTGCCTGACAATCCCATCCTGTAGATCAGGGAGAGCTTCTTGGAGGAAGTGATGTTTGAGTTGAAATCTGACTTGTGATTCACAACTGACCAGCCCAACTTCCCCTTGGAGATTCCCTTTCAGCCACCTCATTCCTCTGATAAGTCACACTTGAGGAACTGAGAGTTAGAACATTCTAGTGCCTCCGAAGTCCTCCTCTGGCCCTCGTCAGCTACTCTCTGTAGAGGAACAAAGGAGCTATCAAGAGATCAATTCTCAGCTTGATTGAGGAATGATTTCCATTCTAAAATGCTGAGTGTGCATCTTATTAGTCAGAGACATTGGGGTGGGGGTAGTGTAGGAAAAGAGAGCAAGTAGTCAAGTTAAAATAGGGTTTAGAATTATTCCAGGACTTCAAGTTTCCCTTAAAAGATTCCCGGACACTCCCTTCTATCCTCTCCACCTCTCCTGTGCCTGGCTGGCTTCTACTTCTCAGGTTCCCAATCACTTCCTCCTAGCTGCCTTCACTCTCCTTTAAGGTGGTGGGAGCTCCTTCAAGGACCCGCATGGCATCTTGTGCTTACTGCTGTGGCAGTGCGTCTCAGCGTTGGCAGCACACTAACATCACCTGGGAAGCTTTCAAGAAATGATGATTCCCAGGCCCAAAATCTAGAGAGTGTGATTCAGGTAGTGTGGTGTAGCCTCTGGGCATTATTAACTTTAAAAAGCTGTCCAAGGGATTCTTAAGTGCTTCCAATATTTGTACCCGCTGTCCCACTGCAACGCTTCTGACCTCTGTTGCAAGTTCCCACTTACTTATCCATATCCTCCCTTAGATCGTAAGTTCCCTGAGGGAGGGGATCAGATGTCATACTCATCTTGAATTGATAGAAGCTGCTCATAATGGGTGCCCAATAAATACCTGTTGAAAGACTGATGAATGATGAACAGTGAAATATTTCTTTAATGCCCACAACAAGGCTGCCATCTGGATTTTCCATGCTGAAATCTTTGAAGTTTTTCTTAGGTTCCTCCCTCCTTCATTCAGTACTTGATCTCATCGCAAGGCACCATGTGGGATTTCAGTTTAGCTTGGACTACCCAAGGCCTCCAATCAAGGCTGCCCTATTTCCCCTTCCAGAATTCTAACTCCCCCCCAGATTTCATCTTGTACAGAAGCTGATGAGTTCGTTTACATAAAGCTGAAAGCAGTTGGCAGAGTCTTAATAGTAGGTAGATATCTATATCTATATTGATATTGATATTGATATCTATATCTATCAATTAATCTATCTATCTTTATTTCTGGGTTAGGGTTGCTAATATTTTGACTAAAATCAGGACATCTATGTTCATGACTAAGATGGCCTCTAATAATTTGCTTTACTGGTATTGTCTTTAGGGATTTGGATCAAGTTAAGCTAGCCTAAGAATGAATTAGATATGCCACCTCTCTTACTATTCTCTAAAATCTCTCTATAAAATATAAATATATCTCAGAGCATTAGGATTGAGCTGGAAAGACTATGTTTGAATTCTGGCTCTACCACTTACTTGCAGGCATTGAAAAAGAGAATAAAAAAATGTTAAGAAACTGATGGTAGCTGATGAACTAATTCTTTACTATATGCTTCCATGTCCATTATTGCATTTGATCCCCACATGTACCAAAGATGTAGAAATGGGCATATATTCTCAAGACGATGGACCTGGGAAAGAATCCTGGCTCTACAGGTACGTTAGACTCGCTCCTTAACCACTGAAACAGTATGCTGTTTACTAGCATCCCTTCTGCTCTCCAAGCCTTGGTTTCCTTATCTATAAAATATACTAATAAAGTCCTGCCCTACAATCCCCACATGATAGTTGTGAGTAAGACAGTGAAGTGCATGGACTCTGGAATCATACTATGTTGGATCTCAGCTTCCCCACTAACTGCCTGCCCAATGTCAACCAAGTGATTTGACTTCTCTATGTCTCAGTTTCCTCACCATTAAAATAGGGACAATATTCATCCCTATATCAGAAGGTTAAAAGATGTAATGAAATTGATTTAGGTAAAGTTCTTAGCACAGAGCCAGGCACAGAGTAACTCTGACAAAATATTAGCTCCTACTATTATTATTACTAAATAATACTATTAATAAATAGATAAATAATTATTAAGTTAAATTACTATTAAAATTAATAATGCTAATATTGTTATTATCACTATTATAGCATATGTAATAGACTTTGTCAGCCAACAAGCGGCAAGAGCAGAGGTTTCTGAGCTGTCTTTGGTTCTAGTAGGTACGCCCAGCACCTAAAATTGGCCCAGCAGAAGTGTGAAACCTGAATATAGTAATTGTTCGACAGACACCTCCAGAAACAATGCTAGATTGGGACCAGGAAGGCTGGACTTTTTTTCCCCTTTCTCTGCCATGCATTTTTCTGGGAGACATTGACAGTGACCTGCCTGCTTAGAGCCTCATTTAGACTGGGCATATCCCTTCTTCTCCTTACACAGCAGAGAACTTAGGGTCTAAGGGCTCTTGCAGGAATTAAATAAGGCAACAGGTGCTTCCTAAATGCTAGTTAGTTCCCTCCTCTATCCTAGGTGTGTGCACAGAACATTTTTTGTAAACTAACAAAACACCAGATGAGATGAATCCCAAAGTCTTTTTCTCATATAATACGCTTGGCTTCTCGAGAAAGCATTGTGCTCATGCAGCAGAGGCAGCTGTGGTTTTCTGAATAGCTGGAAATTTGGCCATGGAGGCCGCAGCAGGGCAGATGGGATAAGGGAGCCATGAATTAACAAAGGCATGAATGAGCTATTCAGCTGGGAGGGCATTAGGCAGTGGAGGATCTGGGTTCACTTGTTGACTTTGAGCAAAGGCTCCAGTTCCCATTAAAGTCTTTGCAGGCCAACCGGAATACCAGGGCCTGAATCACAACAAAGGGCATTTTCAAAGTTCATAGAAAAGGATGAATGAAACAATCTAAGAGTCATGGACACAAGGATGAGCAGTGTTCTCAAGGAGCTTAGAGATCATCCAGTCCAAATGCTCATTCCCAAAATAAAAAAACAAACAAACTACACTCGAAAGGTCATGGGACTCACCCAAGGTCACACTGTGTCTTCACTCTTTTCATCTGCAATTTACTGAGCACATGCTACATTCCAGGATTGCGGCTGGGTGCTAGTGTTAGGATGATGAGCAAAACAGTCTTTGTTCCTCGGGAACTGCCAGAAACAAACAAGTAAAACTGGTGATTACAAGTGCACTGACTTATCTTCAAATATCTCCTGCCAGGAGTTACGTCTATGTCAACTCGTTTTCTTCCTCAAGGATTTGGGTGGGGACCAGTATGCTGGATGACATCTATTGGTCTCCAGGTCTGGTCTGCAATTTGCTTGCTGCCCCAGGGGAAGCTGACCTGCATAGATTAGGTCAAATGACACTTATTGGTTTCCATCAATGGGAGCCCCACTAAGACATGGGAGGAATGAAAGTGGGATCAAAGTATTTATGCTGTCTCTCATTGTGGGGTCACACCTCAGTCAGGCTGCACCTTTAGACAGAAGGCAAAGGGGGCCTTTTCCATAAAATTCTCTCCTTCCAAATTCTGATAGTCACTCCTTACCTTAATTCCTTCAGGAGTATGGTGGCTATAGCCCCACTGTTACTAGTCCAGAGAACTACACTGTCCTTGTAGTCTGCCCTGTTCACCTCTGTAAAGAGACATTTTATAAAACTCTCCTAAAATTCTCCTAATTTGAATGTGTCATCTGTTTCTGCTGGGACCTTCAGTGATACAATGTGGGAAAACCATGCTAGGGTATGTGGGATGTTGTCATGGTAAGAAGGAAAAAGAGAGAGAAGAAAAGGAAAGAAGAAAGGGGAGAAAACCTCTAGTTTATAACACAGTTGAAGAGAGAATTAATAAATTAGGAGGTAGCATGGAGAGAGTCACTATTAATGCAACATAGGCGTATATGAGATAGCAGGATTACAAGACCAAGTATTTTTACAGATGAGTTTTTAAGGAAAAGATAATTTACACTGTCTTTTGGAGAAAAGAAAGAGAGGAAAAGTTACCCAATCGTTTTTGTGAGGCTAGTAAAACCTTCATATAAAAAAATGCAATGGATAGCATAATAAAAAAATGTTAATGATCTATCTCACAGTTTTAAAAAACAAAGCATGGGCAAATAAAGTTTATCCCAAGAAGACAGGATAGCTCAATATCAGGAAACCCTTCAATTAAATTCATACTTGAAAAATAAAGGAGAAAATATTTGATATTTGATATTTTCTACCTCTTAGTTCTACTCTACTGCTTCCTGGAAAAGTTCCTCAATCTATTCTTCCAACTCACAATTTTATTCTGAAGCTGATTCCCTCATATTATTTAGTCATCTATTCTCTACTGTTTTTCCTCCTTCAACTATTATGTCTTTCATACTTAATCTTTCTGTTTCTCTTTTATTATTATTATTTTAAAATTCCCTGTCCTGTTTCATATAGCAAACATCTTCCCTTAGCTCCTTATATGCATTGAGCATGCTTATTTTAAATTCTTGGACCATGGCTTCTTCAGAATTAGCTGGTATGTGTCTTCCAGCTTCTGGTTTCACTTTTGAGGTAGTTGCAGGGGTCTTGTTATTTTGAGCTCATACTCCCCTGCAGTTGTTTGCTGCCCTGGCAATGGGTATTGGGAAAGGTTCTGAGGCCAGAATCTAGTCTTGTTCTCTCAGTTCTGAGGAGTTGAAGAAGCGGGTAGGAGATAATCCCTAGAGCACAGTCAAGAGCACAAGGACTGTCCACCCACCGCTAGCACTCCTGCTTCTTTCTGTCCTCCTTCCCTCAGGCACTTTTCAGGTCAGGATTTCACTTCCAAACCTGCAGGAACAAGGGTTTGGGATGGGCTCCTAGGCACTCATCCCTCAGCCCTGGGGGTTTGGGTAGGGAGGGATGGAGAGAAAAAGCTGGAGGCTAGTCAGTCTGCACGTCCCTTATCAACTCCTCACCCCAGCAGGTCTGGGGTGACTACCTTGTATTCCACAGGTGTGTAATCAAATCCTTTGGGGGGAGACTATATTTAAGAAGTCAGTTTTCTGGATTTTAGACAGGTAATGTTGTGTGTACACGCAGTATTATGTATCACCGAGTACAGTCTGAGGCAGCAGCCTATAATCAAACTGATTAAGATTTTGTTGTGAAGTGTGAACATTCAGGTGAAGTTGGATTGGTAAGGCCATAAATGCCCTCACTATGGTTGAGGTAAGGTTTTACCACCCAGTAAGTTAAGATCAGGTCAGATTTTTCCTCCAAATGTGTTAGCAAATCTTTCTGCTTTTAGACCTTTTTTGATTTTGGCAAGAGGATAAGGAACTTTAACCCTGTATCCGAAGAACTAAAACCCAGAGGCAACTACTACAAGCACTTGTGGTGTCTGACGTCCCTCACCCCAAGGGAGGAGTGGCTAATTAATGTACTGAATGTTAGAGATGAATTCTTATTGATAAAACTAGTAACTTGTCTATTAGCCTGATAAATATTTAAAAAGAATGTGTGTCTGACTTTGGACACACTTCTGCCCTTATGGAATAGGTGAGGAAGCCCAGTGAGGCTTGTAGCCTTCCCTCTTATGGATACCTCAGGCTAACTCATAGGGGTCTCGTGTCCCCTGTGAGTTCTGCTTTCTGTTGGCTGCACATGGACAGAGCCCTGGACCAGGAAGCTTTGTGTTTGCCTCCCTTGAGCTCTTCATGCAGCGAGTGTTCAAGGCCCCTGGAAGGAAAGATCTGGCCTTCCCTCAAGCTGTTCATACAGGTTGTATGAATTATTTATGCCATCTTACGTAACAAGTAGTTATTGAATAATATCCAATTTTGTGAGAGATTTGGGTCTAAGACATGCTTTCAATATAATCTAATCTCAAGACTAGGGGGAGCAGTTAACCCTTATCCATTTCAAACATTTTTGGTAGTTATTAATATCCACTGATAATAAGGAACGTCAAAGCTGTACCTGACCAGCTTCAGTGACTTCCCAGCAGCAGAACAAATGCTGGAGAATCTCACCTGCTGGTCAGGCACCCCGGGCAAGTCCAGGCCTAAAGCCATTCTGCTCCATCTTCCTCTCAAGAAAGAGTTGGGGAAACTGAGGACCTTGGTTTCCCAGACTCAGAGCTTCAGAGGAAGAGCCCTGGCCTGGCACATGGTAGGTGCTTAGTCAACATTCATTGTCCTTTCTCCCCTCCCTTTCCCATAAGTATGCAACAAAGATGCGTTGGACTGAATTAACTTTAGTATAACTATCTCGTCTGCCCAGCAGCCTCTTTTCCTTTCTTCTTGTGAATTGCCTGCTGTCGGGCATGTATTTACTTCCATCTGGGATTATAAATTCAACCAATAAAAGGCATTGTGGGGAACAATGCTGCCTGGAAGAAATGACAGGAGAAATCACAGCTGGGGTTCCACTCGTCCACCTCAGCTGTCCAAGAAGATGAGAAGATGGAGAAATAAAACATCTCTATTTTCTGAAAGGTACACACAGAGGAAGAAAAATAAAGTTGTGTGTGGTCTACCTATAATAATTTTCAATTTGAGAGAGGTGGCGACCTGTAGCTGGCTAATATAATGGGAAAATTTGATTGTGCTGAATCTGGAGAAAGAAGAGGCCCAGAAAAGTTGTAAGTGGGTGGAGAAGGAGGGGGGAGTGATGCTTCAAGGGGCAGAGGTTGCTGTCATCCAGCAGCACGACTTAATGAGTGACTGGACTTGGAAGTGGGGTGCAGCAAACACTGTTACTGCAGACCCACAGCTTTAGTGGGATAAGGCTCCAGAGGTGGCTTTGCAGGACCGAGTCGCAAAGCATGAAGGGAAGGGCAGGAGGACTAAACTTGTATCTAGCAAAGTGGCTAGGAGTCAGACACACGCTGTTTAAGCTCCAACTCTGACTCTCTGGGTAACCTTGAAACAACTTTCTTACCTCTCTGAACCACAATCTTCTCAGCTGGAAAATAGAGATTCTAAAGTCTACCTTGCAGAATCAGTTTGAGGTTAAATGTGATAAAGCAAGTCAAATAGCTTACTGCCTGGAGCATAGGAAATGCTCAAGCAGTCATCCATTTTAGAGTTTGTTTATCAGTGGAGCCTGGACTCTATGGATCAAGAGAGTAGGAGTAAGGAACCAATCATGCTGAATTAGGTGCATCATAAGAGCCTCTAGTTGCCTGTCAAATAAAGACCAGATCAGCTTCCTGGAGGATGCCCATTCCCAAGAGAATATGATGTTTATTGCTGGACTTATGTCTACCTAGGGAAAGGTGAAGCAAACTTTTCTCAGGCAGGGTATATCATACATACCAAAGTAGAAGGAATATTGGCTTGCCTGCCTTATATTTCCAAGCCCATGAGAAGCTATACTTCAATTAATTCAGCAAGGCTACATTATGTATTAAAAAGAGCCTGGGTTTTGAGGTCAGGAAGGCAGAGGTTTGGATCTGGTCCACCATCTTTCAGTCTCTGATTTAACACACATTCATTGAGGCTGGCCCAGTTCATGGTGTGGGGGGAGCAGAAGATGGGGGTCGTACAGAGATTAATTATAGCAGTGAATGCCTTCATGATGATCACAATCTGTTAGTGGAGGAAGATCCATAAGGAAATGCATATAAAATGCTGTGCAAGTTCAGAGATGGAGGGATGCACAGGAGATTATGGAGTGTGCCAAGCCCAGCTTAAGATGCTATATCCTAGAAGGTTTCCTGAGAAATAATACTGAAAATAGTCTTAAGGGATGAAGAGGATTTGAGATTGGGGGTGGGACAATTTAAACAGTCAGAGGCTTTATCTTCTTGGAGCCTCATTTCCCTGACTGTGAAATAGAGATCACATCTATCTAACAGGGTCACTCTGAGCATTGGCGTTCCAGTGCACTGGAGATTCTGTTTCCCTGAACATCAGCAGTTGTGAGCATTAACTTAAAAGACTTTGATAATTTGATAGATAAAATGATATTTTAATGTTATTATATGAACACATTTTTTATAATAAGTGCAATTAAATATTTTTCATGTATTTATTATCCATTTATATTTTTGCTTTGTGAACTTTCTACTCTTGCCGTTAGCACCTAAAGCTCAAGATTTAGAAGTCACTGCAGTGCCTAGGAGAGTGATATGGAATAAATGGTGTGGAAGGACGGAAACATCAATAGTCATGAATTTAGATGGTGTGAGGGCTTACATACACCAGGCCACCACATGCAGAACTGAAGTTCTGTGAAATATCATGGAATTTCTTAATTGGAGCAGAATGTAGGACTTGTTTCCCCCCCTCACTGTAAAGACAATCTTTTAACTCTATTGTTACATACTCACTCTTCAATGATCTGCTGGGTCTCCAAGTGCAAGTCCTGCTATGGCCCTGGAGATACAAGGGTGGATGAGACATCACTTCTGCCTTGAGGGTGACATTCTGTTAGAGAAGGTAGATACATGGGCATATCTTGACAAGCCAGGGCTGCACCAGAGGCTGCAGGAGGAGTAGTTGGTGCCCACCATGGGGGTTCAGCGAGGTCTTTCTGGAGCAAGAGTGTGCCTTAGACTTGCAGAAATTATTGCCAGAAACGGACTGTGGCATATTTCATTTTTTTGGATTTACTTGGAGTTATTCCGAGATTGTTTTCCATGGAAGTTTCTTTATTTTCTCACAGAATGGGAAATAATATAGAATCCTTGGAGTTTATCAATCTAGTCTGGCCACCCAGAGCATAATCAGAGACTGAACATGACATTTGTGCTGATGAGAAAATCCATTGTGTGTGTTGGTGTTCTGCATATGACAGAGGCAGCGTGCTGCCTATAGCTCATGCCTGGGGCACAGATCCCAGGATTTGGTCACTACTAACTTACTATTAGACAAGATTGTGTCCCTCTCCCTCTTGGATCTCCACTCATTCATTCACAAGTGTTTCTTAGCTTCACCCCCCCACACACACACCTTAGGGGAGACAGGAAGGCTAGGGGGGCTTGAGTGGGAGAAATGTTTTTCTTCAAGGTGGGATAGAGCTCTGGTAAGGTGTTTTCCCCTGGAATGTAGGGCTTTGTGGATAAGGGACTGGGAGTATTTCACAAAGATTACTCTTCCTTCCCCCTGAGAAAGGTGATCTTTCTCAGCTTTTCACCATGAGGCCTAATGGCATTCTGGAGGTAAAACCCACAAAAGTGTGGGGGCCTGCCTAAGGCTCTTACGTTACTCCCACTCAGCCTCCAGTTTGTCAGAATTATCATTAGAGTGTTTCTACCAGTTTATGGCTTCAGTCTTTCTGCTCCAGGTAAGCATATCTCAGCTATGACTCTGTATTCACTTGGCTTTCTAGATTTGGGGACAGTAGTTTCTCTGTGACCTCAGTTATCTGATGGGTCAAAGAGAAATCACTGATTTTCATGGTTCAGTTGTTTTTGTTTAAGGATGGTAGTGACTACTTCCAAGCTCTTTATGGATTGAGTTGAACCCAATAGTGCTATATTGGTACAACAGAGCACCACTCAGTAATAAAACATAATGAACTAATAATACATTCAACAACTTAGGGTAAATATCAAAAACTTTATGCTAAGCAAAATAAAACAGACATTGAAGAGAATGTATGGTATGATTCCATTTATATGAAGTTTACTAACAGGCAGAACTAATCTAGGATGGTAGAAATCAGAACAGTGGCTGCCTCTGGGGACGGGTCAGGAATTGACTGGAAGAGAATACAAGAGAAATTTCTGGTCTGATGGAAATGTTTTATGTCTTGTTTGGGATTGGAGTCTTGGTTATACAAGTATATGCATTTGTCAAAAATCATCTAACAGTATATTGAAGATTTGTGCCTTCCATTTTGTGTAACTTTTGCCTTAATAAAAACCATTGAAAAATAGATGTCATTTGAAGTCGTGGGAGTATAGGAGGCCAGTTGAAGAGTGGGTGTGATGAGAAGTGAATGGGTCAGAGGATAGAATCCACGGGCACCCCGAGGCTGAAAGGTGAGTGAGAGCAGGGAGACCCAGGAAGGGGGCCTGAGAAAGAGGGGTCCAGTCACTTATCCTGTAAAGAGAAGGCAGTGAATGAGACTGATGCCAAGGTTTCTCCCAGATCCCCTATTCTCAGATTCAGTGAAACAACTACAATAAAATGTGGAGTAGGT
This sequence comes from Tapirus indicus, assembly GCA_031878705.1. Lineage (NCBI taxonomy): Eukaryota > Metazoa > Chordata > Mammalia > Perissodactyla > Tapiridae > Tapirus > Tapirus indicus. The sequence continues at coordinate 7,818,804 of CM062935.1, read as the reverse complement.
CTAGTGGAGCCCTGAGTCCATATCCAATCACCCTGGTTTGTAGATTGCCCAGGAATCTGAGAGTCAGTGAACTGATTGTGAGGTTCCTTGGTCGTCATCTCAGTGAGTGTCTCCCATTGTAGGTAAATTGGAGAACTGGAGCATGGCCATGCTTTGCTGGAGCTGTGTGAGGAGGAAGATGTTTGTCAAGAGAGACACTAAGCTCAAACCACTGCCGAGGAGGACTTGGGAGGGAGGGATATGAATGTACCTTACTAATCTGCCAGCCCTGAGTTAGTAATCAGATCCAGCTCAACCTCTACCTTTGCAGGAGTCCCCTGCCTAACACACAGGAAAGGTTGCAAGGGACTCAATTGAATGAAAGTAAACAGAACTTGAATTTATATCCATAATCATTAATGGTGAACTTTGTCTAAGTGTACATTTTTGCCTTGAGATGTTAAGTAATGGCAACATGGTAATGACAAATCTATACTGTATAACTCATAACAAATCATAGGTAGATAGATAGATAGACAGATAGGTAGATAGATAGATAGATGGAGAATGAGGGTGGGAGAGCATGCTGAAATATTTTTTACTCTTGAAGTGCAATCAAATACAATCAAATAAGTTAGGAGACCCTTGCTATGGAGAATGGATTGGAGAGGAGTTAAGACTTGAGTAAGGTGGGGTGCTGTTGGGTTTATCCAGGCAAGGCATTTGAAATGGGGATGGAGATGATGGTGGAGATTCAAAAAATGTTAAGGAGGTTGACTCATGAGAGCAAATTGCAGGAACATGTGACAAATTCAGCTATTTTGTAGAAACCAGGCTGTGAGTCTAGATAGAGGGTACAGACTAAGGCAAAATCCTTATCTGTGAGAAGATAGAGGGTTGGCTGATCACAAGTAGGATCTCTGTGTTAAGAAAGATCAGCAAGGATCCTTTGGATGTTCAAGATGAGGTGCATGGATCAAAAGATTCTGGGGAGTAAGGGGAAGAGGCTTGACTGGTCGCACTGGACCAGTGGAATTTAAGAGGGCCATTTAAAAGTCATGTACTCCCTAGTGACAACATCGATGAGGGTTATGTTCCTTCCTCTGATTAGCTTCCAGGGGAAAAGAAGATAGCAAAGTACAGTTTGGGGGAAAAAAGTGTATTTTGTAGAAAATATCACCAGAAGAAGGTGGGGCTGTGCTCTAAAATGAACAGGAAGAGGTGAAACAAACCCAGGCCTCAACAAGAGGAGGCTGACACAGGTAACAAAAGAAATGGGAAAGAAATAGAACTAACACTTAGTGATACTGGCAAAACCAAGAGAAAGTCAGCATGTAGAATAGTTACGGGACAAGAAACAGAACCAGCATATAGAACAAAGAGAATCCCAGGAGTATATGTTTTGTGGGTATGAATTGGAGCCTACAGAGGGGCTGACTCATGGAGGAGAGATTAAAGGAGGAACACAGGGACATGAGTAGAAAGTCTGAGATTATGGGATGCCAAATAAAAGATCATGTGTTACATTGTATATTTCTCTTTATACACTGTCTAAGGATGAACCTCAGCTACTGTCTTTAAACAAGGATTGACTATGAATGCAATTCAATTTAGCAGCTATTTATTGATTGCCTACTAGAGGCAATGCATTGTACTTAGGGCCGTAGGAGCTAAGGAGATGAATGAAGCATGGATTCTACTCTCTAGGAGCCCACGGCTTAGCAGGGGGCATGTGTAAATAAATGGCTATAATGGAACAGAAAATAAAACAACTAAACAGAGTGACCAGCAGCCCACTGTGAGCAATCCCTCAGGAAGAAATCTTTAATTCTGGCTGGGTATGTTAGGGAAAGCTCCTGGAAGGAGATGTTGTTTGACCTGTGTTAGGCAGGTTATGTTTAGAAAGAGGGGAGGAGATGGAATCTGGGCAGAGGGAACAGCATGAACAGAGACCAGAAGGCAGGAAACTGGGGGATGTGCTCAGAACACATTAATGGATTGTAATTGTGCCTCATTCTCAAGGCCAGGTAAAGCTGGCTTTGCTGACTTCCCTTCCCAATGACTGCATTGGGAGGATGCTACCTCCCTCTGCCTCCCACAGCACTTTCTTCCATAGGGTGCCTCTCTGTCGTGGCACTTACAGCACAGTATTAACATTCTCTGTTGACTTGCTGACTTCTTCATGTCCTCATTTAGAATTTTTCCACTGGGCACAGGGACCAGGCTCCACTTATCCCTTTATCCTCTAACTGGCATAGTTCCTGGCACAAGGCTGGTGCCCAAGGATACTAGGGAGGACCCTGAAAGGCAGCAGAAGAGTTTATCTTGCATTCAGTAGGCAATGGTGAACCATCAAAGGTTTTGCATATTTTCAAAAGATATCATGAAGAGGAGGATTTGGCACCATTTATATAAGAGAGGAAATAGAGGAGATATGGACCTGGTTGTCTAGAGAAGAGAGTAGTGGTGGTGTAGGCATAGTGGGAAGGAAAGCATCATGTGGACAGCTGGCTCAGAGGATGGTGAGATGGTCATGTCCCTTATAACTAGCAGTAAGCATAGAAAAGTCATGAAGGCGAACCAGTTTAAGGGCAAAATGAAGAATTTTCTTTGGATCTATTGATTAGATTAATCTAAAATAAGTTTACCTTAGTAAATACCGACTTTTCTTTTTCAATACAATTGAGCACATCCCAAGTAATGAATCTACACACGTACTTTTTCTTTTTTCCATTACTTATTGTCAGAAATGCTTGACTTTCACAAGCAGCTGTTTTATTTTCTAGGTCAGTTCCCATCTGGACAGTACAGTAGAAATACCTACACACTTGCCTCCCGCAGGAAGCATCCCACCTCTACTCCAGCCCACGTCTCCTTCTCCCCCGGAACTCCCTTTACACTTTGTGTCTGTACCACTTTCTTGGAAATGGGCTGGAAGGAGCATTTGCCTAAATGTTCATTTCACAGTAGCAAACTGAGGTTCTGATTTTTTAATTAGATTGCCTAAAATCCTATAGGCTGTTAGTGACAGAATCGAGCATAAAGATGCAAGTGTACAGACACAGTCATTCAAAACTTAGTCAACCCAATGGGTCTTCACTAAATGATGATGACACTGGTGTTCAATTAAATCAAGATATAATTTGAACAATTATTCCATGTGTCATACCCCATCAGAAAGTTGGCTCCAGGCAGATGATTTTTTCGTATGAGAGATCACATTTATGTATTTAATCACATTATATGCAAGGAGAAAGAAAAGGGGAGATGACATTTTTAACCACTTGTTTTGTATCAGACATTATGTTAGGAAAGTTACAGGCATCATTTTATTCTCACAGCCAACCTGTGAATTAGACATTATTCCCATTTCTAAATGAAGTGAATGCTTAGAAACAGTAATTAACCTCCCCTTGGTCACTCACTAGCATGTCATGGGACAAACTCAGTTTTGTCAGATCCCAAAAGCCTCTCTCTTTCAGATCACAGCTTCTTTGAGGTGTCATTCAGGTGTTAAATAATAATCCTTCCTCACAAGAGACCCAAAGAAGTCTTGCCAGAGGAGTTGCCGGCTCTGGCAGGTTCTAGATTGGTTTTTAAGGCCTGACCCATCTTCTGCTGGTTTCTCAGACTCCCTTTTGGGATGGGAATCATGCGTTGCTTCTGTCGGTTTATATCAAACGTGGGCTTCCTTCTAACTGGGCTGATGCCCCAAGAATTTAAAATTCTTCTTCTTACTCTGCAGTGATGGCAAATTTCAAACTCTAAGGCTTGTGTCTGCTTCTGCTGCCCTTCAAAGGCTCTATGTTTGTTCCTATTTGTGACACCGCCGGTCTGCACAAATGCCGGAGAGGAGGTGCTCTTTTACTTTTCCCACAATGCCTTCAGCAGCTGTCTGTGTTAAGGCCACAGCACGCCTCCTCCTCTGAGCTGATGAAGCAGGAAGAGCTTTTCAATATCCCTGGCTTTTGAGGTAAGTGAATTACTCTCAGCCAGGGCAACCCATTCACCCAAATGTTCTTCCCCATGATGTCCATTCTTGGTAGCCTTCTCCTTGGAACATCCCAAGTGCCACATTTGGGTTTTGAGGTTTATATACGGGTCTCAAAGAACCTCAGGCATAAATATTTCTGCCAGAAAATAGGAAATAATTTGAACGTGAAGTTAGTTTATAAATGGTAGGCTATCAAGTTGTTATGCTCTTGACGATGAGAAGTCTTGTTATTTACAGGCCTTTCCAAATGTTGTTCTATAACAATTCACTGATGGGTTAAATTAATTTTCTTCGAGGCTTCTAATGTACTTTTGGAAGGGAACTGGTCAGTGAAATGAGGGATGGTGAATTCTTACTCAGAGAGTGGCCGGCTTGCCCCAGGAAAGAGGCACTGGTCACTTCTGATTTCAGATATAAATGCCAGTGGGCATTTGATTGCTAAGACTTGGGGCTGCATTTGGTAGTGTGATGCATGAGACTCCAAACCACAATCAAAGGAAAGAAGATTGCAACTCGCTTGGTCACCCGAAGTTAATAGTGCAGCATGGCAAGGGGGTGGGGGAGGGGGCAACAGCAGCCTGGGGATGGTGCAGGGAAAGAAAGCGGCAGTGACCTGCTGAAACTAGGAGGGACAGGAGCTCTGTTTGTTTTTCTTCTACAACAATAGAAATTGACCTAAGAGCTGCAATGCAGAGCATCAGAGCTGGTCAGAAGACATCATAGAAAATACCCAGTTTGCTTGTTTGTCAATAGTGTCTCACTGAATCTTCAGGTTCCCAAGAGGTGACTTGAGGACAATTGTGGGGGAAGGGGAATGCAGACAAAAGGGACTTCGAGTCTCATCATTGATGACTTGTATCTATTTTACACACTGCAGTTTCCAGTAAGGTTTTGCTTCATCTAAAAAATGGTTTCTGCATCCAAAGACAGTTTGAAAACTACTGATTTTGCCCAAAATATCCAGAGTAGCTTTGAAATTTACAGATATTTCCTGAATCTGCAAAGCATGCTAAGACACCTGTTACAGGGGTGATAGAGTGACAGGGTCTGCCTTGGGTCCTGTTCTCCCAGAAACAGACCTCAAACCAAGGACCTGAGTGCAAAGGGTTTTCTAAGGAAAGGCTCAAGATAAGAGAATGGAGGGATTGAGATAGGAAAGGGGAAGAAGGCAAGCAGGGCTGAAATTTCAGGGGGGATATCAGTCTCAGCCTGATCCCACAGGGAGCTCTGGAGCCTAAGTTGCACCTCAGAGTTTATCTTGGGGCAAAACGCCGGACTTTTGTAACCCATCACCAGTGAACCATTGGTTACAGACCAGCTCAGGAGACATAAACTCCCAGACACTTCTATCCTTTTTTTATACATAAGTTGCCTTCAGTAGCCTAAGGACAGTCCTCTGAGGAAGGTCACAGCTGCAAACAGAGAGCACCACAGCACATAGCAACTGAAGGATGGTCCCCCAGCATTGATAAGGGTATTCCAGGTGATATGGGAGGGGTACCAAGGGTGTCTACTGTAGGCTCCATGAACTGAGTTCATCCTGGAACCTAGAACTGACATCCAACCTCCTCTTCCCTCTCTACCCCAGATCAGTTCATATTACATCTTGTCTTTGACCAAATGTCTTATAGCATTTTCTTTATTCTTCAACTCCCTTCCTGCTTGTCCATATTCTGCTCAACATCTCAAATTAACCTATCCTCTTTTGTCCTGACCTTTCTGTTTAGTTTCTGTATCAGTCAGGGTTCAACCAGAGAAACAGACCACAAGAAATTGGCTTGTGCAGTTGTGGGGCTGGCTAAGCAGGTCCAAACTTCATAGGGTAGAAAGTCAGAAGTCAGGACAGGAAGGTCATGATCATGCATGAACCCCATGGGCAGAGCTGAAGCTTCTTGTGGGTAAGGAGAAGTTTCTGAACTCAGAGGAGGTCCATGCCATCTTTTGAAGGCCTTATAACTGATTAAGTTAGGCTTACTCAGGATAATCTTTCTTTTGATTAACTTAAAGTCAATTGATCAGGGGCCTTGATCACATCTGCTGTAAAATCCCTTTACAGTAAGCGAGCCGAAGAGTAGAATTTCATTGAATCACAGGGAGAAGGAGTGTGTCTGCTACAAAATGGCCACTGCCTCCCTTCTCTTTTCCAACTCTCAAGAGAGAATATTCTTTCCAGCCCACCCTAACCAAAAACATCCTAGAAAAGGAAATACAGGACTCTAGTTCAATCTAGCCAAGTTGACACACCAAAGGCCATTACAGTGTTCTGACCTTTGAAGAGTGGATCTCCCTCCTGGAACAATATACCTACTGACTAATGGCCTGGAAACGGGTCTTTCAAATGGTCCACAGTCCTCAAAACCCATGTACGGCCCCACCCCTGCCACATACCTCCCTCTCATGGACAGCCCTGATTCCAGATGTAAAGCACCAATCTTGGCCAGGCATTCCTTATTTAGAAGATATTAAGGTCTAGAGCAGTGAGATAACTTCCCCTGAACCTGTAGCACTTGAGTGGCATAACTGGATCTAGAATCCTCTCTCTTTCCAGGCCCTTGAGATGACCATAAGACTGGAGGTCCAGGCTGCTGTGAATGATGCACTCTGTTGGGATGTAGAACCCAGGAGATCCTCAGATGCAGTAGATAGCCATGGTAGATCAGGATTCAGTGTGGAGTCTCTCCATAAGAGAGACGTGGACTAGACTCCCAGGGTAGGGAGTAAGACAGTGCCTTCAGTTATGCAGAACTACTTGCTTTAGGAAAAGCAGCCCTTGGCAGATTCCTGGCCTCTAGAGGAGACCGAGAGCTTGATTGTGGGACATCATGGGGAAAAGAAATATGCAACCAGAGCTGCCCATTCTGAGCTAGTCAGATCCACCCAATCATAAGGTCAGGTGGACACATCAGCAGTTCACCATTCTAAGGAAATAGTGCAATGGGGATCAGGATTGAGCAGGCCTCGGAGGGCAAAATTAAGTTACATGAAGATGTGGCCCAGATCTCAATCACTTGTTCTATTATAGGACCCCTCATCCCCTCAGTTCACACCTATGAATTCATTCATGTGTGTAGGGTGATTCCCTACAATCAGCTGACAAAGGAGAAAACTACCCTAGCCTGATTCATGGATGGGTCAGCTCCTCATGCTGGTGTCATTTGAAAATGGTCATTGAAAATGATTTGAAAGTAGCCCTGAAAGAGAGTAGTGGGGAAAATACTCCAAGGAAGCCAGGCTGCACACAGCACATCAAATTGGTGTGCAAGTAAACATGGCCTGAATTGTGGGATGGTGCAGAATTCCAGCCAGGGAGAACAGTTTGGTTGGTTGATCAGGGGCCTAAAAGGAGTGTGATTAGAATATTAGATATAAGGATGTTTGGGCAAGAGGCAGGTGATGAAACTATGGATGTGGGCTTACTGTTTGCTGATCTTTGTCCACCGGGTTGCATCCACCAGAGAGGAGGCACTCAACCATCAAACAGACAAGACTTTTCCTGGATATCAGTTTTGTCTTCTGTCCTCAGCTAGCCCAGAACCCAGTGCCTATGAAATGACCCTAGAATAGCTAGGCATATGTGCGATAGCTGGCTCCCCTTCACCAAGGCCTATCTAGGTTTTGTCACTGATAAACCCGACATGTCAATTGCAGAAGCCAACACTGAGCTCTTGGTATGGCTCCATCCCATGAGGAGACCAACCAGTCACTTGGTGGGAACTTATTTACATCAAACTCCTTATACTCTGGAGGGGATAGTGATTTGTCATTACTGGAACTGACACTTATGTGTTTACCTTCCCTGCCCTCTATGTTTCCGCCAGCATCACCATTTGATGTTTACAGATGGCAACACAATTTGCCTCCATCCATGAGACCCATTTAACATTATGAAGGTGCTCCAATGGGCCCATGACCATTGTATCCACTGGCCCTAACATCCACTTCTCAGCTTAGCACTGGGCAGCCTAATGAAATGATAGAATGGTTTATTAATGCTCAACTAATGCCCACTTGGAGATACACCCAGAGGTTTGCTTAGTGCTCTTCCAGGATGCAGAATAGGGACTAAAGCTATCTGAGCCTAATGGTCATTAATTCACAGCGATACCAATCTGCATGGTTATGCAATTTTCTCTATCAATTCCAAGCAGTCTGTGTGAAGGCGTTGATAAAAAGACATTTGGAATGATCAAAGGTGAGGGTTTGATACTCATTTGTGCTATCAACTATGCCCTTGGCTACAGAAACCTGAGATATTTTATTTTATCATTTTTTCCCTTTTCCACACATGTATATTTGTAGTCTATACAGATAGAACTTTTATTGTAAAAGATGAGGTGCCAGTGGTTGTAACTTTGATAAATTGTAGAATGTATCTCCCACCTCTCCTCAGTTTTTGTGCACCCCCACCCAATTCTGTATACTCACTGGGCAACAGACTTGTTCCTGAGGAATTACTCAGTGGAGAGGGCAATTTAATGTATTTGAATAGGCATTTATCTGCAGGTGGAGAGCTAAGTGCTGGTACTTGGTACTGATGCTCTGCTTTAAAAACTGAAGGCCATGTGCATTTCATATGAGAAGAGTAAGACGAGGCCATGTGGTGTTGTAGAGTGACTTCCCATCTGAGAATGAGGAGGTTCCTTGCGTGGCCATGGGAAGGCTCCTTAGCCAATCCAGACATTCATTTCCTCATTTGCAGAGCAAGAGGATTGGCTGGCATGATCTCTGAGGTCCTTTGAGCCCTCACTTCCTTTGACCTTGGAGTAACAGAGGGCATGTTCAGCTCCTCAGATTCCAGCTTTATATTCATTGCTTAGTTTACAAGAAGTGCCTGAGGCATTCCAACGTCTGAGGTGCAGCTCTGCTCACTGTGGCAATAAGGAAGGTGATCGAGAAAAAAATGATCATTTACACTGAGATCTCACATCTATTATTTCATTTAATCCTCACAACGGCTTGCAAGATAGGCAACTACCTTCATGCCCTCAATATGGTTGGTGTCATCAGCTTGGGGCAAGAACACATTGATGTTTCTTAAATTTTTTGAGTTATTGCTGTAGGATCTATCTATCTTGATTTGGAAAGATCGGTGTCTTCCTCTGGAGGTCTCCCTGTGCCTTAATTTGCTACATGTTCTAAAATTCACACAGCACCTTTCATTTTGTCTTCACCGCATCCCTGTTGATGAATTATCAGAGGAAAAGGGCCTTTAATTTTTTTCTTTCATTGGAATATGGACATTTTGGGGTCACTGATAACATTTTCTTCCAGCAGTTTGGGAACGTTAATTTTCCTTTGGAAAATTACTACTGAGTCCCTTTAGTTACATAGCAGTAAAACACAGCACCTATTGTTCTGGTGAACTGAGCAATTGGCTTTTTGATGTAAGTTGGGTGTGTCTTTCTCCTGACTGGGCCCTTGAAGACTGACTCCTAAACGTGGATTTATACTGAACTCTTGGTGCTCTCAACAAACGTTACTTAAGATTGAACAACTCAGACTTTGAAGAAGAAATGCCAGCAACAGTGATTGCCCTGTCTGTCCTGGGCAAGCAGCCTCCATCCTGTGGGTGGAAGAAAGAGTAGGGTATTTCCTAAAGAAATGAGTGCCCCTGCTTTCTCTCATTGTGGGTCAGAAAAGAAGCCAGCATGTGCTAGAAGTGGGCAGGGAGTGAGAAGGGATCTTCCTTCTGTGCACCAAGAATGGCTGTCTGGTCTCTGAAGGAGAGAGTGACTGGGGGTGTCTCATAGCTGAGGGTTGGATGCCTCCTCCACCAGGAAGCCTGCTAGCTGTGAAACAAAATTCTGAGGTCGAGTTAATGGTTTGTGAGGCCAGTGAACAACCTTAGGAGCAACCTAACCCACTCTCTGCTTTATTCTCTCTTATTCCTCTAGCATCGAGTAAGGCTTGCTACACCCCATGCAGTAGTGAGATATTTGGGACAGAAGTTAAGGAAGAATGTTATGTACAAGCTTAGAACAAATTATGATGTTTTCTGTAAAAGAAATTTTGGAGCAATGACAACTTGGAGAATGAATGGCTGTGGAAAGAAAAATCTGCAACCAGAGTGGATTAATAGAACTTATAAACAATGTTTGGAGAGTCATGAAAATTTTGGGGATGGACTGGATGTCTCCCCAGAAGAGAGACTGGATGTTCTGTTGATAGAAGTTATGGGGGTGAGAGTTTTTCTAATTTGAATATTAAAGGAAATGTCTTTAATCTCTTCCCCAAGATAGTGAAGTGGAACAAACCAATAATATTTTTGAGTTAGGAGTAACAACAATGATTATTATGCCATGTATTCTGTTTTACATTTATTGGCTCATTTAATCATCGTGAAAATCCTATGGGAAACTGAGGAACAGAGAAATTACGTGACTTGCTGGGAGTACCCAGTGATCAAGGTGGAAATTAATTTCATACATAACTATTTTCTCTTTGTACAGATAAGGATTCTGAGTCCTGACCTGTTTGATAAATTACTGGGGGTGAGCTGGGATTTGAGGACTGATTGTGCCTTCAAATTTGTGCTCTTTTCATCCCTTTTTCATAGTGAAAGAAGTGGGTGAACTCAGGTCTTGCTGATTCTGTCCTATGTCCACTTCGTTGTTAGAGAGTTTTCTGTCATGTTGACACATCCTAGTCCCGGTGGCCTTCTCAATCCATGAGATTCAAACCTCACACACGCACACACACACACACACATACACACATGTGCCTCTGTGTTCATGCACACACTCATACACATACATATATACACATGCATATGCACTCTTACACACACATATGTACCCACATATACATATACATGAATACACATAGACACATGCATATACACATGTACACATGTGCACACACACACATATATATCCCACATACACACACATCTCCTTTCATTGCTGAAATATCACTATTCGGGCAGCGACTGGGAAGATAGGTTGATTAACAATGTGGCTGATTTTGTTGGTTTTAGAGGATTTTGAAAGGTTTGAAAGAATATTGTTGGTGACAAATAGACATTTTAAAAATGTCAAGTCACTCTCAAAATGGACGCTCCTCCCTTAATGAACTTATGCTGATCGCTTAAATGCTACAATGCCTCCCACAGACAGGCGCCCAGCCACCTCTGCTCTAGACACTTCAAACGGCTGAGATGGGCTGACTTCTCCCACAGAGACAATACTCCAGTGACAGAGCTCTCATGTAAATTATATGGAGTTAGATGATGGGCAGAGGGACAGACTTTATTACTCAGAAATAAAACAACCTACCAAATAAATTTCAGGGCTGGTGTGGCATGGGGAGTGGGGCAGATGTGGATTTGGAACTCTGTTCTGTGCTGACGGCATGGCCTTCGAGTCTCTGACCTTGAACGTCCTTGCTTGAGACGCATGGAGTCAGACTCCTACTTTCTAGGGATGGTATGAGGCTTGGCGACGCTAATTGTTGGGTCTAACCCAGTGCAAAGGACACAGTTGGAACTCCAAAAAAAAAAAAAAAAAAAAAAGGCAGCTAAAGTTACTACTATTTCTGCTTCCCAAAATTGAATAAAATGATAAATGTGTCCAGTATCTTAGAACTAAGAGAAAGATTCCTGAGATCATACAAAAGCCCTCCTGATCCTTTCAGACGTCACTGCAACCAGCACTCACCGAGCACTTATGATATCAATAGACATCACGTGAGTCCCATCTTCCTAGCAACATGGAGAGCATGATAGATGCCCCCATTTTGCAGGAGGAGACTGCCATCTCTTCCTCCCATGCTGGTGTGTGGTGAAATAAGACTGGTCCTCTGGTCTTCTGAGTTGCTGGAAGACCCTGTGTAGTCCTTATGGGAACATCAGAACTCGGTTAGACTTCCACTTATCCCGCTGGTAGTGGAGGAGGCACTTTGAGGGCATTGGAATCACACACAGTTTGAGTTTGGGGCAGAGGTTCTCAATCTGGGCTGCATACAAGGATCCTTTGTGAAGTTTTCAAAACCCCCAAAGTCCAGGCCACACCCCAGACCAATTTAGTCCCAATTTCTAGAGATGGCACCAGTGTAGCAGAGTTTGTAAAGCTCCCAATGCTTCCCATGTGCCCACGCTTGAGAACCATGGTTTTGGGGACCTCTGCAGATTCTACATGCACACCATCAAGGATACGTTCCTCTATCCCAGTGTTGACCAACTTGCATGATCAAGGGACTCACCTAGGGTGTTTTTTAAAAATACTGATTTTAGGTTCCTTCCCTGGAGATTATGATCCTTTCCATCTGGGATGGCACCAAGACTGTGACTCTAATGCTTTGAATTCAGATGATTCTTATGTTGTTTCCAACTGGGAAACTCAACCTTTAACTGAAGGCTTTGACTCCATTTTAACAACAAATACTCGTAAAAGTGACCATGAGTTGTTGTCACTGACAGTTACAGTTGGCCCTCCATACTTGCGGGTTCCGCATCCATGAATTCAACCAACTGCGTATCCTGTTGGTTGAATCCACCAATCAGAAACCTGCCAATATGGAGGGCTAACTGAGGGACTTGAACATCTGTGGATTTTGATATCTGCAGGGTGGTGGTGGGGTCCTGGAACCAATGCCCCACGGATATGAAGGGGCGACTGTACTTAGTGGCTTAAATAATGGGATCACAGATTATCTTTCCTAGAAAGGGTCTCGGAGATCACCTAGTCCTACAGTCTTATTTTATACATGAGGAAACTGAGGCTCAGGGGGAAGTGACTTCTCCAAGATCACATATCAAATTAGCCCTAGAAGAGGCTGAGAAACCAGGCTTCTCGCCCCTTCTGTTTTTCCTCCTCTGGGGCAGGACCTGCTCTGCAAATTTGAAATCACTCAGCAGCCAGTGTGGTCAGCATTTCTGAGAGTGGTCAGCATTTCTGAGCAGGCAGCCAAAATTGCCTTCCCTTTAATATATCCTTATGACAAGGAGGTTGGTGCTAAACAAGGTCCCTGGAGGAGCATAAAGCAGGGCCACGCCTGCTGGACCAGGCAAATCCATTCTGGTGGACAGCTACCCTCTGCTCAGGCACCCAAAAACCTTCATCTTCATTATTAACTCATTAATCACCACAAAGAGCGACAGCACTGTGGAGCCCGGGGGAAAGACCGCCAGGTAGGGCAACACTGGGGTTAGTTTCCACGTGCTTTAATAAATTCAGGTTTGGGGCAGTCTCATGGCTATTTTTTAGGACCAGAACTTAGAGATTGTCCACCCTGATGCCACGCAAATCCTCACAGGTGCTCCATGAGGAAGGAAAGTTCAGGATAATTAGTGCCTTTAGATGGAGGAAGAATGAGGCAGGGAAAGGTGGCACGGGGTGAGGGCCCCAGGTGAGGGGCATGAACAGATTCCTTGATTGACTCGGCATAAAGAATTCAAGTGTTAGATCTGATGCTTCTAGCTTTGTGACCCTGGGATAGTCACTTCCCATCTCTGGACCTTAGTTTCCTCATTTCAGAAAATTGGTCTATTATAAGCACCTTCTGACAGTTACCTCAGTCCATGAGGATGAATCAGCCAGTGAGGTGAAAGCACTGAGCATTTGTTTTACACGGAAAGGGCTGTCACCAGGCTAGACCAAGACAGGTCCACCTCTGTGCAGACTCATAAATGAGTAACCCTCCAAGCTGATATTTATTGATTGTGTGCTTAACAATCATTAGACAACAGAGTTGCTTAATAGTAACAATCATTAAGCAAGATCAGGAAAAGGATGAATTTTGCATTGAGGAAAGGTGGGGAAAGAGGCCCACCTACCAGTGCAGCACTAGGATTCTTCGGCACAGCCACTGAAAATTCAGCCCAACCCAACTCGCTCTCTCACTCTGCAGAACAAGTTCTATAGGGACTCAGTTTTATTCTCCTGGGAAGACCATTTAGTGGCCATCTGGGGTTTCAAGCTCCCTGGGGAGGGTTCGCTCTCCACTGGTCCCCTAAATGCCTCCTCAAAATACTTCTTCCTACAGCATTTTGACAAACAATGTTTTCTCTAACTTATATTTCTAGTGATATTTACTGCCCCTAAATTGTTACCAGGCACTGACTGGCTGGCTCAGCCCTTAAGAAGACCCTAAGCATTTAGTAAGCATAATTCTCTGTCCTCTTCACTTGCATCTTATAAATTGAGATCAGACACATGGAGCCCCTCGCCATTCCGCAGACATGGCATCATCCCATTTCACACATGTACACCTATGTGTTCCTCATCCCACTTCTCTGGGTGAAACTTGTGATTATCCTTGAAACCCAACCCAGACATCTCTTCCTCTCAAAATTTCTCACTCTTCCCTTCCCAACACACCGGAAGCAGTTGTCTCCCCTCTGAACTCTCGGGTACTTTACACACTTCTATTGCAGAACATACCACGTTGATAACAAGTGGCCCTGAGTTATACAGATCTTGTGAGTACACGTGATGTCTGTCAGCTGAATCTTGCATTACTCTTCTCTGTGCCACACAGCGCCTGCACATGGTGTGTCCAAAATCATATATACTTTTCTAATGGATAAATGTGTGTGTGTGTGCATGTGTCTCAGTAGGTTTTTTGCTCTAAATCTCTGTACTATTGTTTAATTGCTCTACCACATAGCAATTAGTTAAAATGATTTTGGTTTTGAAGTGGGATTTGTTTTTCCTGCATTGAGGAACTGAGTTATTTTGTATGTTACAATCAAAGCTTCATAAGGACAGAAAATTAAACTTTCACAAGCATATCCAGACTAATGGGTGGGTACTAAAGGGTGGCTGATATTCTATTAACATGTACCAGAACCTTTTGGCTGGGTGGGCTAGGACCCAGGCACACATCTTAGACTCCTCCACAATTCCTTCCCTTCTTTCTTCCAGTATCTGTTTATATCCATCGATATACGTGAAATAGTCTGGTTTTGAACTGGAGAAGAATGAGAAATTTGGGTTCGGAAAGATAAGGCAAAGATGGGAAGAAAGAAGAATGGACTCTCCCTGCATTTGCTCATGGCTCTTCTTGAAACAAATTTTAATTGCTTTTCTTGCCTGTTCCTGTTCTAAATTATACACAGCTTGAAGGGTGCAGTTTTCTCATTCCTTTCTGTATTATCAGTGTCTGCAACATGGCATGTACTTAACAAATATTAATTAAATAAAAGTAAGATTTACTTTTTTCCCAGTGTTTGTTTTCCAAATGCCTAATGTCAATGCTATCTAATTTTAGGTGAGGGCGGCATAGTTGGTGGAGCATTCCCTAAGATCTTCTAGAGTTAAATGGAGTTGAATGTCTCCTGTATCACCAAAAATAGTGATTTGTTTATGGCTAGTTCATGATATTCATCTATACACAGAATGAGCCTGTCAGCAGGAGGGGTGGTCAGTCAGCATTGCAGACAAGTGTCTGGGACCATGCACCTCTCCTTATGCTAATTTCATGCTCTGTCACAGTAACCTTGGCATTCATTGATTTCAGTCACCCAGCATCCTTATTTCCAGTGAGAGTTACTATACTTATTCCAGTGGTGTGAGTGGGGCTTGACTCCCCAGTTCTTGGGACCAAAGACACTGGGCATTACTTTTCCCTGGGCACCTTGCTAGGCTCCAGGATGAGCGCAGGATACAATCAGAGGCAACAGAATTTTAGATAGGCTTCTAGAATAGGAATTCACTATTTATCTGCAGTATTTAATCTGAGAGGATATAGTGTCTTGTGTCTAATAGGGAGTTCTTATTTGAGGAAGGAACCAACATGGAGGGAGGCAGAGCTGAGAGATGAAGAGAAAATGACTGGGTCCTGTCCCTGATAAAGTCGTGCCTGAAAATGATTTTTTGAAATAACCAGTTACACGAGACAGTTGTGTAAGCCATTTTGGATTAGGATTTCTGCCATTTGCAACTGAAAGAGTCCTAACTGAGATACTCATCAACCTTCTGATTATTATTGTGGCTTTCCTGAATCTCGAGAATGTCTTGGGTAAGAAACACAAGGATTCTGGTTGTTAAAATGGAACCTTTACCATGAATTAATATCTCATTATTCTCCTGCTAATTTAACCAGTGTCAGGCTATCACTCATGTTTGACCATCTCTGAGTAGGCTGACAGTATTTTTCTTCTGGATCTGCAAGGCTGTGGCCCAGTAGCCGGACTTCACGAAATGTGCCAAAGGAGTCTTTCCTTGTGACAGGATGTGCATGTGTGTGTGTGTGTAGTTGTTCTCCTATGCTAAGTGTACTTGAATCATTATTTTAAGCTTAAATTTGCAACATAAGCAATGTCTATATTTGTATGAAAGTTTTATGGAGATTATTTTAAAGCCTGAGTTCTAGTTCATAAAGTCTTGTGCTTTGGCCTCCCTGGTTTGGCCCTGGAAGTCACTTCCATGAACAGGCCCAGTGAGTACAGCCTCTGCAACTCAGGCCTATCGATCCCTCGGACCATCCTGAGGGGCTGGTCTGTCATCAAGGTGCTCTACTGGACCTGGATGATTTTTACATCTTGTGGAAAAGAGACACAGTACAGTTCCAAAACTTGTGGGCTTAAAGACATGTGTTTTCAGACTCCTTTACACCCAAGGAATCTGTTTCATGTTTATTCTTTCTGAATGGCCAATGGGCAGCCATACTGGCGAAAAGATCTGTAGATTGAGTCTGCTTGACACTACAACATCTGTAGGAAAGATGAAAAATCACCTGAGCTTTCAAATGATGGTCTTTATGATGCCAAGGATCCAGATGTATTATTTGCAAACCTGGAGCAGGATGACTGGATTTTTTTCCTTTTTAACTTGACTATTTGATACTTTAAAAACTGCCCCAGAAGCACAGAAGTGAGGTGGTCCGACCCCTCCACTTCTCTTCTTCTTGCTCCAAAAGGTCTTGTGGGTAGGCTTTTTCCATTATTTAAATTCCTTCAATGACTCCAACTGAGCCTAGAAACTGTCAAACTGAAATACCACAACCAAAACTGGTCTCACACTTTCCTCTTATTTAATGGAGAGCTTCGGAAGTTAAAGATCTGTAACTACCTCCCAACCCGGGAAGTTCAAATGTTCTTTGGCTTTGGATTTTCGTTGTTGGTGTTGCTATTGAGCTCAAAGCAAAACTCTTTGAGCTGATTAAAATTTTACTGTCAGTATTTATACAATTTTTGAAAGCACTTACTTGACAAATCTTGTGGCCAGGCACTGTTCTAGGCTCCTCAAAGATCAATAAGTTGAGAACCTTGCTCTTAGAGACCTCACAACACTGGGGCATACAAAAATTACTTTCATAAGAGGCAGAATGAAATAAGCACTTAAAAGAGGCACATGCCAAGCGTGTGGGAACTCAGGAGAAGAGGCACAAATTCTGACTGGAAAAATCAAGGGAGGCCTCTACAAGGTAGTGTTTTTGTGCGTGTGTTAAGTCCTAAAGGACTTCAGAGAACAGGGAGAGTAAGAAAAACTGAAAATGTAGGGGATGCCGTGAACAAAGCTTGGCAATGTAAAAATAGATTGTAGATGTAAAGGTGAGAGGGCAACAAACCGAGATGATTCTAAAGTTCATGTCAAGCAAGAACAGCTTAGGTAAAAGCCATCCTTAGTCCAGGGATATGTGAGTTTTGGGAGATGTGTAGGCAGGAGAAGGAGGAGGCATCTGTGGACCTTCCCTAGGTCTCCAGGTTCCCTTCCCCACCCAACATATACACATATGCATTTGCCCATAGACAGTCTTGTGCTCTACAGTATTAAAATACTTGGGCTTCCCTGGACATTCACTAGTCATTCATGCCTTCAAGTTTCGTATATTCCATTTTTCCTTGCCTCCAATGCCTTCTTCTTCTACCCCTTACACCTGGTTGATGCACTCTTATTACTCTTATACTTCAGCTTAAGATCAAGTTCTGGGAAACTGGTTATTTTTCAACAAGTACCTTTATGTTCCCCTTCTTCTCTATTGTTGTTGTTAGTGCCACTGAGTTGATTTACACTGTGTACAGCAGAGCAGAACCCTGCTCTTGTTTTGCATCATCCTTTCACCTTCTGGTGCTGTATCAGACACTGCCCCAGTGCTATTCACAGGGTTTCCATGGCCAATTTTTTCAGAAGTGATTGGCCATGTCCTTCTTCCCAGTCTGTCTTAGTCTGGAAGGTCCACTGAGATCTGTCCACCAGGGGTGACCCTGCTGGTATTTGTAATACTGGCAGCATAGCTTTCAGCATTGCAGCCGCACACAGCTGCCACAGTAGGACAACTGACAGATGAGTAGTGTGGTTCCCTGAGTGGGAAATGAACGTGGGGCCCGATGGTGAGAGTGCTGATTCTTAACCACTAGACACCAGGGCTGGTTGGTTTCTTCTGTATTCTCATGAATCTATTTATATTAGGATCCTTCTGAGTGTAAGAGACAGAAACCTGACTCTACCTTGCATATTCAGAAGAGGGAAATTGTTGGCTTCCATAAGTAGGAAAAGGAGATTATTTTAAGGTTAATAGTTATAATTAGGGCATTGGTGTACTTTCTCTCTCTTTCCGTTTCAGCTTTGCTTACCCCAGCTTCAGTCTCAGCAGATCTTTGAGTGTGGAGGCAAGTTTGTCTTTGGCAATGCTGAGTTTTCATTTCTTTACAAATCACAATCCTAAAGAAGAGAGACTTTCTTTCAGTGTATATATGCTAAATCTAATGGTGGGGACTTGGTTGTCCCTGGTAGATTTATATGCCCAAATTTAAATAACTTTTCTAGTCAGGGGAACAGATTTCCTTGCTTGTCTTCACCCAAGCCACATAGAATGGATTTCCTACAGGAAAGAGAGCTTCTGTTATCAGGAGAAAGGGGAAAGACAAGCTGGATAAGTAAAAGCAAATAAAACACCAAATAAAATACTCACATTACCACTCTACTCTTTAACATTTATCACACCAACTTAATGGTTGGTTTGCTCGTTGGTCTCCTCCACAAAACTGTAATCCTTGATGGCAGTGATGGGAGCCTACCCACCCCTGCAGGAGCCAACCAGGTACATATGGGTAGGGACTCAGTAAGGATGGTTGAATGAGTGAGTTAGTCAACCAATGAGAGAATGAATAAATAAACACGTGAGTGAACTAGATGGGTCAGGTAATGTCATTTCCATCTTATGGTTTTACTCCATCATTTCTAGACTGGACTACTTGAATAGCTTTTAATTAATCTTCATATTACCAGTCTTAGCCTCCTCTAATCCATTCTTTGCACAGCAACCAAATTGATATTTAAAAAAATGCAAATATTATCATTTTATTTCTCTGCTTAAATCCCTTCCTTGCATTTGGGATATTGAGCAAACATTTTTGCAGGGCTTCTAAAGACCTTTGTGATCTGGTTTTTTGTCTGCTTTTCTAGCCCCAGGTCTTGCTAGTCTCAACACTTCTAACACCTCCCCATATTCCTAGCCCCAAATGCATGTGTGCTTTATACTCCAGTCATTTTGAATTACTTTTATTTCTGCAAAGGCATCAAGTTCTTTTTTGCTCTCTAGTGTTTGTTTTATCCCCCAGGAGGCTATTTCTCTCCCCTCCCTCTTCACCTGGCTAATTTCGACTCATGCTTCTGAGTCTAGCTTACACATCCCCTCATAAATTTGGATTTCTAACCACTGTTCCTCCTATGTGATCCTTCAGGGCTCCCTCCCCTTACAGAGACACCTATAGTACTCTACTATAACTGTTTATTTCCTAGTCTGTGTCACTAGCTAGACTATATGATCTGAGGACATGGGGTATATCTGTTTTATTCACTATTGTATCTTCAGTACCTAGGTACGGCCTGGAACTGAAAAACGAAGGAATAAATGAATGAATGAATGGATTAATTGAGTCCTAACTGTGTGCTAGGCATTTGGTATGGACTGAAGCTAGGGGTGATCATGGCACAGTCCCTGCCCTGAAGAAGATCCCTGTCTTTATGCAGAATTACTACTGCTCAGAGAGGTTATAAGTGGCAAAGCCTGGTATTGAACCCAGTCTTGACTACAGGTTCAGGCTCTTTGCTCCACTTCAGTTGTCCTTGTGTTGATACCCAGCCTGGATCCATTTGGAAAGAGCAGCTTGTGGTTGGGCCTGGCTGGGCTGGGGTTGGATGGTGAGGGAACCTGAGAATCTCATGATGGAATTAAACCTTTGTGAAGTGGTATTTAGGCCAAGAGCCATGTCCCAAATCATGGTTTTCCTACTCATCTGGAGACGGGATCTATTGATAGTGTTTGGCTTTGGAAAACACATTGGGACTAACATTTCATTTCTATTTGTACATAAAAACAGGGGCCTCAAAAAATACTTTAGTGAATAATGAAAGCTGCCTTCAAAGTTGACCTGTTGATTTGCTGGCAGTCCTTTATGGTCAGGCTTAGATTATGAGAGCTGATGCTATAGTCACTGTTGGGAGGACTTAGGAGACTCAAGTTCTGGTCTCAGCCTGACCAGCAGCATTTGTGTGATTATTTTCAGGACAGGAAGTCCAACTCTAGCCCCTAGAGAATCAATATTCATTGATCTTAAGCTGCTATGGAAATCTAATATTCTTTGCCAGTGTTTGGACTACTATATAACCCAATTCTGCCCAATGAGACATAAGAGGGAGTCTGCGAGGGGGTTCATTTCCAAGTAAAAAGACAGAGCCTTAAGAGAGAAAGTATTTAGGATCGCCTCCATTTTTCATGAGAGGAATATCATTGAAAGGATGTGATGTCTGGAGTTGTGGAAGTTTTCCTGGGACCCTAAGGCAAGAAACAAAGAAAAAATAAAGGTCAAGGCCCTGAGGACAGCTGACCAGGAAGATCGGAAAGAGTCTGAGTCTTTGCTGACCCAGTTAAGCCTCATAACAAAAGCTCTGATCTTCTGGTTCCATGAGATAATTTATGTCTTCTTTATTGCTCAGAGCCATTCTATGTTGGGTTTTCTACTACCTGCAGACAAAAAACATTCCTAATGGACACATATAGAATCAATTAGGTTACAGCCGTTGTACTATGCCAGAAGAAAAAAACAAACAAACAAAAATGATCTACTGATTGGAGAAAATCAATGATCATTCTAGGCTTGTTTTGATTTGTTCATCTGTCAAATGGGGAAAACATAATTGACCTTGAGAAATGCCAGTGAGGGAATGAACAATGGTGCTAACTTTTCAGACACTAGGGTGGTACTTTAAATCTCTGTATTTGATCCACCACTGCTCAATCTGTGCCATGTAGAATCACTTGAGATTCCTTTTTCTAGACAATATGTCATGCAGGGAAGAGCAAGACCACTGGAGTTGTATCTGGGTTTGTATCCTAGATGTTCTGTCTAACAAGTTGTGTGGCCTTAACATTGTTATTTCAATGTGTTCCACATAAAGTATGTACTTAGTTTATGAACCTCATAACTCCTATCACACTTGGAAGGGTAAAGTGTTGTTTTCTGTTTCACCTTCTTGTCCATGAGAAGTATTGCACTGATGATGATTGCGTACTTCATTTAGCTTCTTCTTTAGGAGTTAGTTTTGATTCTCCTATCCCCTTAATCTCTCATCCAATCAGTCACAGAAATAGTCATTCTTTTTGTGTTTGTTTTCCAGAAGAGAGTTTAGTTGGAGCATTGAGTAAATGGAGGGCAGTAATGAGAGGTGAGACTGTCAAGGTTAAGTTGAAGCCAGAGGGCAAAGGGCATTTAATGAAAGTTAAAGAGTTGTGGTTTTATGCTCAGGGGAGCAGTGGAAGAGACTCCAGCAGCGAAAGAGGAAACAGAGAAGGCTTAGACAGAAGGAAAGCAATAGTGAGGCTGCTATAAGCCAGTTCATCTACCTTCTCTTTGCTTTCTAGATACCACCAATCAGTATGTTGAATCTCATAAAGCTGTTTCTGGTCATAGAATAGGCCAAAGAGCTAAAAGATTAAAGAAAATTCCAATGTTTAATTTGGATATTTTAAAAACATAAAAAATTTGAGAGGAACAAAAATGGTCAGCTCAGGCAAAATGGGGACCTTTGGAAAGTTTTCTCTTCTCCAAAATACTTATCTGCCTCACACCAAGGTATATAAAAGATCTCTGAGTATAGGTCCATTGAATTTTATTACTGGAGAGAACCAGTGGTTAGCAATCGAGCAAACTGAATCACATTGATCCATTAAACAATAGAGATAGGGAGGATATTGGGGTAATATGGATTGTGCCCCTTTTTTATAGATGGGAAACCCAGAAGGGGAAGTGATTTTCCCAGTGTTAAACAGAGTCATGTTATGCTTATTAATTTTTTCAGTGTAAAATAACGAAAAGAAAAGTTTAAGGCAAAATTCCAGTGAGTGTTTGTTTATTATAATGAAGCTTTTCCTCTACTGTCTTTCTTGCAAGTTTATTGAACTTCTATAATTTGTGGGGCACCATGATAGATTCTGGAGATACAGAAATCTAGATGATGAGAAGCCTTCAGAAACATATTCACAGAACTATCCCTTTATGAGTACTGAGTTCGTAGAGTTTCTTTGGAATGTGAGAGAAATACACTCAAATAGTGTCAAACTGCTGCCTCCCCCAGCAGCTGTCAACTGATGTAAAGTGTCACATGAAAACCAGGTGGATGGGACTTTCTGAAAATATCACCACTTGTAATTGACTTTGGTGTCTATTCCCTGTAGGGAGTTCCCGTGCTGTGGAGCTGGATTGGGTCCAAAGGAAATCCTCCTGAGTTGCATGTGGCCCGATACAGTTCATGAAGGAATGAGATCATTTCTCCCTTAGACCTCAGAGGCCTGTCCAAGCATTACTTGTTGCCCCTGAGGCTATTCCCTGCAGGGCATCTCACTGGGTAAGTGAGGCTCCTCCTCCTACTGGCCCCTTATACTACAGAAGCTCCCAGTGTGGAAAAGGAGAAGAAAATACATTCTAAAAAACAAAAGACTTTCCAGAGGGGAGACCATATTACACAGATGTGACCCTTTACCTAACTCTTTCTCCTCATTCAAAAGTTCCTCCTACCATCCCTGCAAGATGCAGCCAGCCACCCCTACTCCTAAGCTTTGTAGCCTAGTAACACTCTTGGCTTTGCCCATATCCAAAACTCCTTCTGTGGCAAATGTTGGGTAAAGGGTGTTGGAACTTTCCTGGAGAACAGTGTCACCAACCATATCAAAGAGACTATCTCTGTTTGCAGAGTAACTGCTAAATCATTTTAAAGTAGCCTGTGGTTGGAGTTTTAAGAGAAGATCCCATGATAGTTCATTTAGTTGCATTAGCATACAGGATTTATTTATTCAGTTGCTTCACTCATTCAACAATAATTTACTAAATCCTACTGTGTGCCAGGCATATCCAGAAAGGGCAGCTTGTCCTTCTTTTACTCATCTTGGAGCACTACGTGCCATCATGGAGATTGGCTTCTAGGGGCAGACACATAATAAGTAAGAAAATTACCATCTTTCATCAAGTCAAAAATATTACTGATTGTAATTTGCACCACTATCTTATGGGCCACTAAGAAAGAAATGAGATGCCAAAGGAACTAAGATGTGCTGTAGTAGACACTTGTGATTCTTTCTGCCACCTGATGTCAGCGCAGTTGTGGTGGGTCACACCTGCATTTGTCAGAGGCCTGCATCCCTTGCTCTCCATGGTGACATTTTGTCTGCTTGTCTTCTCAGATGTCATGAAAGGCTGTTCAGCCAAGACCACAGACATAACCCTGAAGTTGAGGAGTTAATGACATGGGGGTGTGGGTATTGGTGTTTATGCCTCAAATCCAATCCTGTTCCTCAGGGGAACCCAAATCAAGACTCACCATCAATTATAAGATACATCTTGATTTCAGAGATGTTAAAACATAAAAAAAATCATCTTAAATGAAAGTAGACCATTTTCTTTCTTCATACACAAAAGTTAACTCAAAATGGATCAAAGACTTGAAGGTAAGACCTGAAACTATAAAACTCCTAGAAGAAAATATAGGCAGCACACCCTTTGACATCAGTCATAGAGAGGTCTTTTTGAATCCCATGTCTATTCGGACAAGGAAACAAAAGAAAGAATAAACAAGTGGGACTTCATCAGATTAAAGAGCTTCTGCAAGGCAAATGAAACCAGGATCAAAATGAAAAGACAACCCACCAGCTGGGAGAAAATATCTGCAAAGCATATATCTGACAAGGGGTTAATCTCCATAATATATAAAGAACACACACAACTGAACAACAAAATGAACAAACAACTGGATAAAAAAAATGGGCAGACGGGGCCGCCCGGTGGCGCAGCAGTTTAGTCCGCGCTTGGCAGCCCGGGGTTTGCGAGTTCGGATCCCGGGCGCCCGCCGACGCACTGCCTGTCAGCCACGCCGTGGAGGCGTCCCATATAAAGTAGAGGAAGATGGGCACGGATGTTAGCCCAGGGCCAGTCTTCCTCAGCAAAAAGAGGAAGATTAGCAACGGATGTTAGCTCAGTGCTGGTCTTCCTCACAAAAAAAAAAAAAAAAATGGGCAGAGGATATGAGCAGACATTTTTCCAGGATTTTTTTAGGCACATGAAAAGATGTTCAATATCACTAATCATCAGGGAAATGCAAATCAAAACTACACTAAAATATCACCTTACACTCGTTAGAATGGCTATAATCATCAAGACAAAAAACAAATGTTGGAGAGGTTGTGGAGAAATGGGAACTGTCATTTGAGATTCCTCAAAGAGTTAAAAATAGAAATACCTTATTATCCAGCTATCCTAGTACTGGGGATTTATCCAAAGAACCTGAAATCAACAATCCAAAATGGATTATGCACCTCTATGTTCACTGCCGCATTATTCACTATAGCCAAGAAGTGGAAGCAAAACAAGTGTCCCTCGACTGATGATTGGATAAAGAAGATGTGGTATATATATACCATGGAATACTACTCAGCCATAAAAAAGGATGAAATCATCCCATTTGCAACAACATGGGTGGACCTGGAGGGTATTAGTTTAAGCGAAATGAGCCAGACAGACATCGTATGATTTCATACATATGTGGAAGATAAACTAATACATGGACAGAGAGAACAATTTGGTGGTTACGGGGGGAAGGGGGTTGGGTGGTAGGCACAAAGGGTGAAGGGGAGCATTTACATGGTGACTGACAAACAGTAATGTACAACAAAAATTTCACAATATTTTAAACTATTATGACATCAATTTAAAAAAGGTAAAAAGAAAAAAATATCATCTTAGAAATGACAAAGTATGGTAAACAGTGTTAGTAATTGGTGCTAAGGGGGAAAATTAGCAATTTTAGGCAAAGTGTCCAGAGACAGCCTTACTGACAGGTGACTTTTGAGAAGAGATTGGAAAGTGGCAAGACTTAGGGATATTTGTGAGAGAATTTCAGGGAGGGGGGCTGGCCATGCAAAGGCTCTGAGAAAGGAGTGTGCCTGGCCTATTCCAAGGACAAAGAGGAGACCAGTGTATCTGGAATGTGGCAAAAGAAAGGACAGAAAAATAGAAGATGAAGTCTGGAAGTCAGGTTGTACAGAACTTTTTGCTATTTTAAGAATTTTGGTCTTACCCTGGGTGAGACGGAAAACTTTTGGAGGGTCCTCAGCAGAAGTGTGGTGGGAACCGACTTACATTTTGACAGCCTGGCTCTGCCTAATGTGTTGAGAACTGGCTGAAGAGGAGCAATGGTGGAAGCAGAGAGACCAGTTAGGAGGCTGCTGCAGATTCAGACAAGATGTGAAGGTGACTTGGGCCAGAGTAGTAACAGGGAAAGGAGTGAGGGGTGGTCAGAATCCGGAAACATCTTCAAGGTAGAACTGAGAGCATTTTCTCATTGATTGTATGTGGGAAATGAAAGAAAAAGAGGAGTCAAGGGTGACTCCACAGTCACTATTTTATTATATTTCTGTGTTCCCTTCAAAATGGGTCACATGATCCTCTGCACACACATACACACATGTACACACCTTCATGGGCTTCCAGAACATTCTGTACTTCTCTAGATCACAGATCATAAAGCCTCCCTTTGTCTTAGTTTCCTTATCTGTAAAACATAGATGATATTAATAATGCAGACCTCATGGAGTTTTTGTGAGGATTAAAGAGATAATATATGTAAACTAGGTATTATATGCTAGGTACTTTTCAACGCATGCCTCAATGTTGCTTCAATAAATATCAGCTATTATTTCTATTATTTTGTTTTATTATTCTCATGTTCACAATTGTCTATGTGCATGCCTCTGGATGCCAAGTGTGGGGGAGGTGGCTCTCAGCCATCTGCTCCTGCCAGCCTGGCCTCTACCCACCACTTCTTGGCAACCACACTTGGCAAGGAGGAGGAAGAATTGGATTGGTCAGACCCCAAGACAAACACTAGGTGACCTTGGACCAGGGAGCAGGGCTCCTCTGCCATAAGGGCAGGAATCCATGTGTTACTCTTTCTTGCTCTTCCTCCCTCTTGCGTCCTCATGGAAAGTAAGAAGACCCAGGCTGGGCCTGTTTCCTTGGGCCAGGTCTGGCAAAGGTGCTCTCTTTTCCTGGTCCCTTGTAAATGAAGGAAAGAGCGAGGATTCAGAATCCTCTGGTTACCCCACCATTTCTCTTTGGCTGTCTCGCTCAAATACCACAATTCTGAGAAGACATTTGAAGGATGCATCCTAGGCACACGTTATTAGGAGTTCACACTGAACTCCCCAAACAGCTCCCTCTTCTGCACGTGTCAGGGCCTCTCCCTGCCTTGCCTCTCTCCTCCTCTGTAGTGTCTTCCTCACAAACTCTTCTCCTACTTCTCTGTCCATCCAGAAAACTAAAAAAAAAAAACAACAAAAAACAAAACAACAACAACAAAAAAAAACTGGAACATTTTCTCTTTAACATACAGAAGTGATGAACAGGGTCTTTTTGTCAAGCACACTCAGTGTTGCACACTTTGGTTGTGTTTTTCACATCCCCACTAACTCTCTTCCTTAATCCTTTATTTCACTCCTTTAAATGATTGGATTTTTTAGCCTAGAGAGAAAAGGCAGACTATCTGAGCTTCAAATGAGTTCAGCCTTGCTTTGCTTCTTAAATGGGAAGACCATGGAGATAGGACAGCATTGGAAAAGCTTAGCTGATCAGTAGGCAAAGGGACAAATGACAAAGAAAGGAGCTTGGAAACAAAATGTCTCTGCTCGTGTGGATGGGGCAGCAATGGATAACCCAGCTCCATGGTGGCAGAAAGTTTCGTAAGTCACACCGACTAGTTTACAGCTGAAAGACCCTGACTCTTCCTGGCTGATAGTCATGTCAGGAAAGCTCAGGAAAGGCCGAGTGAGGTAGTTATGGGATGTAAAGGCATTAGTTTAAGAGTTCACTATTTAAAAAGCTCTGTATTAAGTGTCTGAGGAGCCTACTTGAATGAATGAGACACAGCTCCTTACGGTCTCTCCAGAAATAACTTCCCATCTAGTAAGGTGTATCTTTTTTTTTTTTTTTTTTGTGGGGAAGACCAGCCCCGAGCTAACATCCTTTGCCAATCCTCCCCTTTTTGCTGAGGGAGACTGGCCCTGGGCTAACATCGTGCCCATCTTCCTCTACTTTATATGGGACGCCGCCACGGCATGGCTGACAGGCAGTGCGTCGGCGGGGGCCCGGGATCCGAACCCGCGAACCCCGGGCTGCCAAGCGCGAACCAAACCGCTGTGCCACCGGGCGGCCCCGTAAGGTGTATCTTTGTGCAGGTCCACTCTGAGTATCTCTTTGATCCCCCCTCATTGGGTGATAGCAGTTCTAGGTGTGACACAGCAGAAGCATTGTCCAAATGAGGTGAGCTGTGGGACCTAGGTTCAAATCGGGACTATTGCCCAGACTGGCAAGAATTAGTCGCAGACTAGAGTCAATGGTGGTGATCACTCTGATGATGGTGAAATTGTCAAAAGACCTCTCTGCCCCAGAGAGTTCTCACTCCCCCTTGCTTTCCATTCACATCTCTCTCATTGCTTTTTCCCAGGTATCTTTTCCCAGATCCTCCATCAGCAGGGGGATAGCACACGTCCCAAGGGATAAAGGCCCACTTAGCTTCTGTGGGCCTTAGTTTCCTTACATACAAAATAGGGTAGTGGAAGGGCTTGGAATGCATAAGTGTTCAAATCTCTTTTGCCTTGACATTTTGTGAATCAAAGCCATCTTTTCTTTCTTCATGCCTCCAGGCATGAGATGTCTAAATGTTTTCTGTGTTCTGGCTAAAATCGGCTAGACAGAGATGTCACACTTTTCTTCAGTAGCCCATTCTAGATTTTGTTTACCTCCCTGTTCTGAGAAAATCAAGTAGCTCTTCCCTGTATTTAATTAAGATCTCTCTTGTAGGCAATTTCCTCCTGAGTAGATCTCAGGAATGTAGAGAACAATAACTAAATGCCTTTTTCATATAAAGCATTTATATGCTCACATATACAAGTTAATTTTCTTTTACAACCCTATATTTAGTCCCGTTTGGGTCTCATTTCCATGCATTTGCATGTTAATATTCATACTTATGGAGATATATTCCTGGATTCAATGGGAAAGAATATCCCACACAGAAGGTTGGAAATGACAATTTATTCACAAACTTGATGCTAAGATTCAGGAGAAGTTCATTGGGCAGGATTGCCAAATTAAATACCAAGCTGCTTTTTCTGTACTGTGTGAAAATGGCTATGAATTATATTTTCTCATTTGTCTTCTGCCAAAAGGAAAGCAGAGGTAGAAGCCACACGTGAAAGACGTTCCCTGGCAAGACAGTTCTGAAGAATGACATAAGGTCTCTAAGATGTGACAGGCATCTGGGAGGAAATGGGCCACCTGGGTGCCAGAAATGTCAGTCCTTTGCCATGTGGATGCCATTCTGAAAATGTATTGTCACTGGCAGCCACCACTGGTCCCTTTTGATATATGGTTTCTCTGTCTAGAACTTAAACAAAAAGAAGCTAGAGAGGTCTGGTTTTAGGATATCGACAGCTCTCACGATACCTGGAAGTTAGGACCCCAAACTGGAAAAGCTAATATTTATCAACTACTTCTCATGTGCTTAGTGATGTACTGGTTCTGTATATGTTGCCTTGCTGCCTTTTAAAAATGGCCCTATCAAACAGATGTGATTGTTTCCATTTTTCAGATAAAGATATTGAGGTTGAGAGAGGATGATGGCTTGGCCAGGCCAAGTAGATGGCAGAACCAAGTATTGAAATTAGATCTACCTGATCTCAAAGCTCATATTTTGTTCTGCTTAATAGGGTCCCCGTAGTTTGAAATGAAGAGTATCTTGAATGCCTTTGAGATGAAGAGTTTGAATAACCTCTCTGATTATTCTCCTCAGCTAGGCCCTGTTCAAGATTAACGTTTAGACAGGTTGTCTTAGCTCTGTTCCACTAGAAAACAAAAACCGAAGTCAGAATTGCCTGTGAAGGCTTTATTGAGAGGTGCAATACAAGAATAGTCAGAAAGAGGGTAAAGGGAAAGTGAGACATGGATGGAGGGACAGAAAATACAAGGAGGTCCATTACTGAACTGGCCACAGGTTCATAGGAAAACACAGACCACGATGGGCACAAGGGACGTCTTTAGCAGGCTAAATGGCCAGCACTTCACCTGGAAGCAGTCAGTCAGGGGAATGGAGAGAAATGTTTATCTCTCAGCTCCTTCCCATCTTCTGTCTTACCACATTTGCCCTATAGGGTATCACGTTAGCTCATCTGCACTTCCAGGTGGTGCTGCCTTACCTCTCCAGGCAGCCACTGAGAACACCAGACCCGTGTCTCATGGTGAGGTCTGGCATCTGAAACCAGAAATGGCAGGAAGAGTCAGACAATCCAGGGGTCCAATTGGGTTGGACCTGGATGCTGGAAGCAAAGTGGTAGGCATGACAGAGGACATGCCTAAGCCCAATCTTCAGCCAGGTAAGGATGAGACATCTAGCAGTGTGAGGAGGAGAGAGGATAGGAGCTAGTGTCCTAAACTGGGGGACAGGTGAGGCCAAGGGAATCGAGGAAGTATATAAACTGGATTATGTACACGTACCTCCTGTGTCACTCAGATCCACTCACTTTCCTTGAACACCTGGATTTCACACTATGATACTAGAAAAGATGAACTCATTTCCTCCACTTCTTCAATACAGTTGCCAATTGCAATCTCCTCAAAAGATTTAAATGGGATCAATGAACTCAGCTACAGTCCCTGGTACTGTAGTGGATCCTGGAAACATGACTGATGTTCATCATCTCTTTCCCTGTCCTTCATTTGAGATTTTCCTTACATTTGGACAGCATTTTGGCTGTTCTAGGTGGATTGCCTAGTGACCCAGATCTTCATTCCAGAGGGATCTGATGCCTTAACTCCTAGCACTTGACAAGTCATGGCTACTCTAATTGACCATTTACAATACACAAGAGTAACAGTGGATACCACAGTGAATACCTGGCATCTAAATAAACTCTTTCCTTCCCCAATTGTGTGGTAACCTTGGGAATCAGGGTCAATTATGCTCAGCAGTTCAATATCTCCTTTCTTTTCCTGCTGGTTTGTTGGCATGGGGAGCCCCAAGTGGCCATGTGGTAGTGACAGTTTCCTGTTCAGTTCTCTCCTTTGGAGCTAGGACATTAAACTAGTTAGATCCTAAGGTTGATGAAATAGGAAACACAAATTCAACGGGTGGGTCATTGGAAGTAATAGAGTCAGGGGCTAACTCCACTTTCCAATCTATGGTTCTTGTACACATTTATTCCAGCTATTGAGGACACAGAACCATATACCAGTCATTGGTTTAGTACAGGAGCAGGCAAACTTATTCTGTAAGAGGCCAGATGGTAAATATTTTAGAATGTGTGGGCCTTATCACCTCTATTGCAGCTACTCATATCTACCATTTTAGTATGAAAACAACCACAGACAATATGTAAAAAAATGGGCGTGTCTGTGTTTCAATAAAACTTAATTTACAAAACAGGCATTGGGTCAGATTTGGCATGCAGACAGTGGTTGGCTGACTCTTAATTTAATGTTTATATACCAAATCCTGGAAGTCAGTGTTCAAACTCCATGAGGTGTTGTCTCCAGGTTGGTGTCTTAGCTGTGCCTTTGAGCTTTTGAGCAATGATTCTTTCAGATCACTGGCTTCTGGGTAATGGGACACACAGTTGGACCAGGGAAGCTTATGGCTATGGGCGCATCATTGCCTCTTTATATTAAATGGCTGCCTTGGTCTGTGGCAATGTCATACGGGATAGCATGGATCACGCATTTTGTAAGTCCTGGGATGGTTATGCTGAAGGAGACACTGTAGTCAGAGAAGGAAAACTAATATCTGGAGTTTCTAACAATTCCGGTAAGGACAAATCACTGTTCCTCCAGGGTAGAAGGTGTCTGATGTAATCAACCTGCCATTTAGTGGCTCACTCATCTTCCTGAAGAATGAAGCCATATAGAGGATTTGTGTTGGTGTGTGCTGGCATACTGGAAACCCAACAGTGACAGTGGCTATCATCCTAGATAGAGGAGACTCATATTGTTAAGTTTATGTGTAAACCCCATCTGTGTCGCCATAGATAATATGTTCATGGGCACATTGCACAAGCACTGGGGTGACTCAGGGGAGAGGCTGCCTGCCATCCATGGGATAAGTTATTTCACTCACTTGACTGTTTCGTGCCTCCTGTGTGTCAGATGAGCTCTGTGCATTAATTTGAGATATAATTTGTAGCCTGTCTTATTGAACTATTCACGTACATATTTCCCAGACTTCCTTTTTCCTAACCTTCTAGTCCTGTGCCTACCAAACTCCTGACCAATTGTCTAATCCATTAACCACTACCCAGGAGTCAGTGTACACTCATAACTCAGTCTCCCCTCCCTATAAGTAAAGTGGATATATGGTCATATATCTGCCCATCTGCTTCTCCTCTGTAGCTTTTCAGGGCCACGCCAAAGTGAGGCTATAATGAGGTACCTAAGTTCTTTCCTCCTCTGTCAGTTGATCATAGGGATACCCTACTCCCTCTCTATTAGACCACTGTGAGATCAAGAAGAGGCATCAGTATAATTGACATAAGTGGCATGGATGTCTGGGCCTTTTTTAGTGAAGTTTTCTCATACCCTCTGGATCTCCTCCAGCCTGGTTCTGACTACACACCATCCACTGTACAATGAGTCACTGCTCATCTGCCTGCACTTACAACTTTATAGATGTAACAATATCCAAACCATAATGGGCAGGTCAGATAGCATAAGCATTTGGTGTTTCATGGTCATGCTCTCAGTCTCTACTCCTAGGAGCTGATTTTTCAAATGGAGAATATTTCTCTGCTGCAGAGGTGATGGAATTATTCCAGAATTCTAAGTCTGCGCCATAACTTTCCTAATGGGGCTTGTCAGAAACTCTACACACCAAGTTATCTGCTGTGGAGGACTCAGCACCATGGGATCTGCCAGGGCATAGAGCTCAAGTTATAGAGAAGTTTATAGTAATTTCTGGACCTACTACAGAGCCCTCTTTTACTCTTCCCCCTCCCATTAAAAGTGGAAGCCTTTGAATCACTCAATTAATGTGTCATAATAAGCTTCCCAAGGGCAATGTATGCAGCCCTCAAAATTAAAACAAAAACAAGAACAAAAAGACACCAAATGCTGTGCTTCTTTTTTAGTGTTAGGAGTTGAACGTTGGAACAAATTCATCCTTTCATTGGAGAGGAAGCTGTGGTATACTCCAGAACACTGGACCCCTAAAAACCTCACGAGTGTGGTAGTCCACTGAATCATTATGCGATTTACCTCCTATCTTTTGGCTGCATTATAACTTGCTAGGTCATATACAGTACTTGCCACCTCCTACTCACCCAGTCTGATTAGCATGATGCCTTTAACATGGTGAAACAGCTTTATGCCTGAGGGAGGCCAAGGTGATCAAGGTCCTCACAGGATATTTTCAGCAGACAGCTGGAGGGTTATAACCTTGAGGTAGAAGGTGGTATACTGTTGTCCTGACATGTAAATGTAAACTGTTTTTGATCCTCTTTACTGATGGTGTAGACAAGAAAGTTCACCAAATCAATAGCCACATACCAAGTTGAGGAAGCCATTTTGTCTGGCCCCAGTACCTGGCACAGTAGCTGTAAATGGGGCCAGCACCTGGCTTGGTTCTACATCTGAATCTGGAAATATTAGAAGAAGCCAGAGCCATTGTCAGTCTGGATGGATCTGACACGGGTGCGGGGGCTACTATGGCTTCTGTACTGGTGGCAGCATTAGAGGCAGGTCTAAGGCTAGCCCTCACCGGAGAAGAATTTGAGATGTGGGCCATGTTAGGTACTAGTGTTTAGGTTTTCCAGTGAACAAGAGGCCAAAGCCCAGAGACCAAATGGGGCCGAATAAATCTTGAGAGGCATGTTAACTGGGTCCAGTTTGCTGGATGATGATGAAATTGACTTTTATAAGCTTAGCTCCTTTTGTGAAAAATTCATACCAGAGCACAGCAGCTCATAGCAGGATACTATCACCTTACTCTGGCAGGTACCTCTTATAGACACCCACATGTTTCTGGACACCACGAGTACTTGTCCACAGCAACTCCTCTTCTGCTAGCCACAGAACCTCCATTTCCCTCTGAGTCCTCAAATGATTATTATTTTTCCAATAATCAGCAACATTCCCCATTAGCTGTTGACTTAGACCCAGGAATTTTTGTGTGTGTGTGAGGAAGACCAGCCCTGAGCTAACATCCATGCCCATCTTCCTCTACTTTATACGGGATGCTGCCACAGCATGGCTTGATAAGCGGTGCATTGGTCTGCGTCCGGGATCCGAACCTGAGGAGGAACACGTGAACTTAACCACTATGCCACCAGGTGGGCCCAGACCCAGGGGTTTTAATTAAGAAATAGCTGATTGAATAATAGTATTTACCCTGCAGATTGGTTGTGAATATTAAATTAGATAAGGCGTGGAAAGTGCTTAGCAGAATGCTTGACACGTAGTAAGAACTCTGTTTCCAACATTAGTTACTAGCATCATCATTTTAGAAGTTGCTAAAATAAAACTGTTGAACAGATTTTCCATGTTAGTAGATATCTTTGTTAAGGCTTCGTGTTGGCTAGTACAGAACTGGATTTTTGAACAGTTAACAAAATCTTCTGGACACTGGATTACAGACTATTCTTTTGACATCATTCTCCCTGTTGTGTTCGTCCCTAGCATTCATTCTCATTCAGATGTCTGGTTGACATTATCTTCTTCTCTCCACTTTGCAAATGTTTACTCATCCTTCAAAGCCTAGGCTGAGTTTTAGTTCCTCTCTGAAAATTTTCTACCTGCTCTAAGGAGGTTGAAGTTCTCTTTTCTCTCTGGCCCCATTAAATCTTGTCCATCACTCCATTACATTGTATTACATTTATCTAAGTTCTATCTCCTCCAGTTTGTGAACTTTATAGGACCAGGAATAAGTCTTAATCATCAGCAAATCCCCAAGGAATAGCAGAAGGCTTGACATAAAGTAGGTGCTCATTAAACATTTGTTGAATAAAATCAATGAATAAATTTATGATGTTATACATTAGTTTATCTTTATGCATTCAGGGTATTATCTTCTCTGCTCAAAAATAGGGATAAGAAAAAGCTTTATCACAATCTGGGGTATACCCACTCAATCTCAATAGTATACTGACTAAATTAAAATGAAAGCCAAGCTATTCAGGTAGGTCCAGGGTGGAATTTGACTCCTCAGGAAATAGAAGGGGAGAATAAGTGCTATCTGCTTGGAAAGCAATATGGTACTGGCATAAAGACAGACATATGGACCAATGGGAGACAATAGAGAGCTCAGACATAAATCTATGCATATATTGTCAATTGATCTTCAACAAGGCTGCCAAGAATACACAATGGGGGAAGGATAGTCTTTTCAACAAATGGTTTTGGGAAAACTGGATATCCACATGCAAAAGTATAAAATTGGATTCTTATCTTACACCACACACAAAAGTCAACTCAAAATGTATTTAAGACTTAAATATAAGAATGGAAACAGTAAAAATCCTAGAAGAAAAGAGAGCATAAACATACATTTCCAATATATTGGAAATGTATTTCACGGATATGACACCAAAAGCACAGGTGAAAAAAAGCAAACTTGACAAATAGGACTACAACAAACTAAAAAGCTGTTGCACAGCAAAGGAAACAATCAACAAGGTGAAAAAAACCTATGGAATGGGAGAAAATATTTGCAAACCATATATGTAATAGCTGGTTAATTTCCAAAATATATAAGGAACTCCGACAACTCAATAGTAAAAAAAACTAATAACCTGATTCAAAAATGGACTAAGGTCTTGAATAGACACTTCTCCAAAAAAGACATACAATGGCCAACAGGTATGTGAGAAGATGCTTGACATCACCAATCATCAGGAAAACGAAAATCAAAACCACAATGAGATATCACCTCATACCAGTTAGGATGATTACTACCAAAGAAACAAAAGATAACAAATGTTGGCAAGGATGTGGAGAAAGGGAACCCTTGTACACTCTTGGTGGGAATGCAAAATGGTGCAGACGCTATTGAAAACAGTATAGAGGTTTCTCAAAAAATAAAAAATAAAACTACCATATGATCAAGAAATCCTACTTCTGGGTTTATCTAAAAGAATTAAAATCAGGATCTCAAAGAGATGTCTGCGCTCCCATGTTCATTGTAGCATTATTCACAATATCGAAGGTATGGAAACACCCAAATGTCCATCCACAGATGAATGGATGAAGAAAATGTGGTATATGCATACAATAGAATATTTTATTCAGCTTTAAAAAAGAAGAAAATCTTACTACTTGCAACAACATAGATGAATTTAGAAGAACCTGTGTTAAGTGAAATAAGTCAGACACAGAAGAACAAATACTGCATGATTCCACTTATATGAGGTATCTAAAATAGACAAATTCGTAGAAGCAAAGGATAGAATGGTGGTTGCCAGGGGCTAGGGGGAGGAGGAAATGGGGAGTTGCTAATCAACACATAAAATTTCAATTATGAAAGATGAATAATTTCTAGAGATCTGATGTGCCTATTGATAACAATATCGTATCGTACACTTAAAAATATGTAAGGAGGGTAATCTTATGTTAGGTGTTCTCACCAAAAAAAAAAAAAAAAAAAAGGTTAAAATGTTTTAATCAAAAAGACAGAAACTGAAAGAAGAATCTTAAATCACTCATAACTGGTTTTATTTATGTGAACCTGGCTGAAAATAGTGCTAATCAAGTCACTTGGAATCTAGTCTTCTCATTGAGACTGTAACATTTTAGCATATTCTGGAAGGAGATGTTGGAGTTTGCCGAGCAGTGAATTATGTGTGTGTGGAAGTGAGGATAGAGGAGAGTAGGTATGGGTATAGAACCCCCACAGAGAGGTGCATGGAACAGCAATGTTTCAGAGGGAACCTCTTTCAGAGGCTCTGTAAAGCTGAGAGGTAGGCTGAAAGGAAGAGGATTGTGAGAGAGATTGGTAGATAGGTAGAGAAGAGCCATATAAAAAAGTATTTTTTCATTCTTCTAAATAGTTCTGATTTTACTCCACATTGGGCTTTGGGAACATATTGAAAGATTTAAGTCATGCAGCAATTTCTTGGGTATTATTAGGAAGGGTGAAATAGAGAAGAATTTGTGTTGGAAGTGTGTGGATGTCAACCACTCTCCCCTCCTTCCCACGGGTTTCTAACCACTTAAGAAATGGACTTGAAGATGGAAGTGAAATATCACTTATTATCGGTCCAGATGAGTTCTCTTTATTCCTCAGGGCCCTCTGACAGAGCCAAACTCAAGAACGCAGCTTGAACTCAAGTCACAATGAGGCCTCTTCCTACCTCCCTCCAACTCACAAAGACAGACCACATGTGGCAAAAGCAGGGTCTATCAAGAAGACATCTGTCCAGTCCTTGAAACACAGGTTATGCTCTAGTTCACATACCCAGTGTCTGATAGACTAGAGGGGATGAGAGCATCAGCGTCCAGGTTTGCATTGACTTTTCAGGGCAGTGACTCTGCCCTCAGTTCATGTGGTCCAGTGTGTGCCATGCCTC
The DNA here is from genome assembly GCA_031878705.1 of Tapirus indicus. Taxonomy (NCBI): domain Eukaryota; kingdom Metazoa; phylum Chordata; class Mammalia; order Perissodactyla; family Tapiridae; genus Tapirus; species Tapirus indicus. Next base: position 7,781,798 of record CM062935.1, on the reverse strand, counting down.
TGAGCCACATTAATCAGATGGGTCATTCTCTTTTGCATGAGAGGAGTAGGGGGCAGGTGGGTTCGGATGACCTGAGTTGCTCACTCCCCCCGGGACTGAAATGGAGTCTCCTCATCCTTCTTTGGAAACTGAGCTGTAGGGAAGGGAAGAGAGAGGAAGCATGGGGGATAGACAAGAGTTCCCACCTAACAGTATGCTTAGATTCAGGAAGGCCAATAAAAAGAGTATGACATCAATCACCTGCCTAAGAGATGATGAGACCCTCAGAATGTCTTTTGGCTGATACCCACAGAATGGAGAAGAGGGAATCAGGCAAAATGCACACATTCACAAAAGCATTATCCTTAGAATCTGCTTTCCTAGATTATAACCCCATCCTTGCCATTGATTCATTGTGTGACCATGACTGCTTAGGTCACCACTCTGAGCGTCAGTTTCTTCATCTACACAACAAGCAGATCAGAGCTGATAATCTGTAAAGTCCCTTTCCACAAACACTTTCAGCTTGTTGACACTTTTTCACTGAGTCAAACTTTTTGAATTTTCTTCTGCTGTCAAAAACTGCACAGCATAAAACTTAAATGACCAAGAACCTATTAAAAAATTAGTAGTTGCAATCCCAAGGAAATGAAAAGTTTAACAAGAGTGCAGCTGGGGCTGGCGTTTAAATGGGGAAGAAGCATTCACATAGAACCCTTAATTGGTAACTGGGGCAGCCGGAGTTAGGCAGCTAACAAGCTAAACCATTTTGATGACATAAAATTAACACCAGGACATAGGAAAAGCCTGTTTTATTTGCTATTTTATGTGTTATGTGACAATTTAATTAAACTTTGAAGGAATCCAAGCAGTTAATTCCCCAGAGAAATAAACGAAGAATGACATTCAGGCCTGTCTCCTAAGGACTTAGGCAAGGGAGTACTTTTGCATTTTATAATGCTATAAACCCAACTTTTACCTTGAAATTAATGAGTGTGATTAAATAGTCTTGGCCTTGCCTATACTTCTTTCTCCTCCAGGGATTGACTTGAGGCCACTTGGGGTTTCCAAATGGAACGTGGCAAAGGCAATTTGAATCACACCTCCTGGTCTGTATAATGAACCTTCAATATATGCAGCACTGCAGGCTCGCCCTGGGCATTTCTGCTTTCTCCTCACAAATACTAGTGGGGATGGCATAATACAGTGATAATAACAACAATACCATTGGCCAAGAGAGGCCAGGTTACGGTGCAATAACAAACAGCCCCAACATCTCAGTGCTCCAACAGCAAAGGTCTACTTCTTGCTCATACTTCTTGTCCACTCAGGATTTTGATTCATGTTGATACCTCTCTAGGACCCAGGCAGAAGGAGCAGCCACTACCTGGATTGTTTTGGTCTCAGTGGTATAAGGAAAGCAAGAACACTGCAAGAGTACCAGCTATAAAAGCTTTTATCTGGAATTGACACATGTGAATTCCACTCAAATTTCATTTGCTAAAGCCAGTCATGTGATGAGCCCTAACCAGGGGTTTATGGAAGTGCCACTCTTCCATGTGCCTGAGGGAGGGAGAACTGGAACAATTTGGTGGGCAGCATTTCCTGTGTGCTTGGCTTTGTCCTAAACAACATATGTATATGCATGCATGTTATGTATATATGTGTGTGTGTATATCTAGATATCTCATATATATGTGTGTGTACATACATATATACATATATGCATGCATATCTATGTGCATACGTATTTATGTAAGTAATATGAATAGTATAAAAATATCTGTGTAGTAGATTCAAAAGATCTTGAAGTCTGCCATCTCGGTATGTGCCAACATTATACTTTCTCAGCTGTGTGTCTTGGGCAAGAAAATTAGCTCTTAGTTTCTGCACTTTTCATTTGTGAAATGGAAAGGATCAAATTGCCTACCTCACAGGGCTGGTGTAAATATGTAATGCATATGGCATTATTTCGCAAATGATCAACAAGTGTTAGTTATTTTTATCTGTAAGGAAGGCTCAACACACTATCCTAAAAAAAAAAAAAATGAGCAGAGACTGATTGAAGTTAAAATTTGTCAACTTTGGTCGGGAAAAGTACTTCTGTTTTCTTTGAAATAAGGACTTTAATTTACTTTAAACTGTGTGTAAGCTGTATTTCTACCCTCATCTGTAGGTCTGTCATCTCAACCTCCAATATCCTTCTTTGCTTAAGCTGTGTTTTTCTCTGCAGTTCTACAGCATTTACTCTCTGTCCCATCAGTCAGATTTTAGCAGTGCATTGTTTGATGTAGCAATGACCTAATAAACACCCGCATGAATGTATGGACCTCTAGTTCAGTTTTAAAGCCCTAGAGAGTAGCCACCAGGCCCAGAAGCATGCGAATGGGAAGGAAACTATTATCAATGAGGTATCTACTATGTGTTTAGTAAATAATGTGTTAAGCTTTATAAAATACATTATCTATTTTGATCCTCATCATAATTCAATGAACTATATGTGATCACCTCCTTGCTATATGAGGAAACTGATACTCAGGGTACTTGGTGTAATAACAAAAACAGCACTGTTGTTCCATTCACAATGGCATGAGCACCCACTGTTTGTCAGAAAATGTAATAATCACACACACACAAATGTATATCACTTAGCACAGTGCCTACACATTAGCCACTTAACAAATGTTAAGATTTGGGTTAGGAAAGAGCAGGGAGACATTTGATCAAGAGGGTAAGGAACTGGTCCTTATATCACTACCATTTCAGGAGCAGAGTGGCATTTGAGCATCAGCAATACAGATTGGCAACTGTATGTGAGATGAGGGGTAGGGAAGGGGGGAGACTGAAGATGGGGAGATCATTTGAGAGACTGTTGAAATAGTTCATGCAAGTGGCAATATGCTCCAGGACTAGGGAGGTGACAACGGAAATAGCACTGGGCAGCGGTGAGGCTCCATGAGAGATGCTATAAAGTCAGTGTTGAAAGAACTAAGCACTAATAGATACGAGGGCCAAGGAGGGGAGAGGCATCCAAGGCCAGTCAGCTATAGAGTCTGGGTGCCTAGCAGGAAAATGCTGCAATTTCTAGCAACTGTCAGGCTCAGAAAAAGAGCTAGTTTGGAAAGAGGCATGAAGAATTGACTTCTAGGTGTGCTGCATTTGAAGTTTAGACAAATGATCAAATAGAGCTACTGGCAGATGTTGGGCTCCCCAGAATTGGGGATTCAGGAGAGAGAACTAGCTGGGCCTGGACATTTGTGTATAAACAGCAAAGGGTTGAATGTTAAAGCATGAGGAGTGAGGAAGAGTTTCCAAGGGGAGAATGTGTAGATATAGAAGATAAGAGATGTGAGAGTGGGACCTAGAACAAGCTGCAGATAGGAGATGAGAAGCATTCTAAAAGTTGGAAGGAATGTGTAGTCAAGCTATATAATCTGGACTCAATTCACGAGGCTCTGATGAGGCACTGAAGGTCTTTTGAGTAGGAGATCGTCATGGAAACCAAAGGGCAATCAGCGACTAAGAATAAGGGTGTGATCCACGATGGAGGTGCATGGAGGCCAAGGAAGATGCTGATCAGGAAAGGTGGAAGCCTGCGAGGTACACTCTTTCTAGATGTTTGGATGTGAGGTGAAAGAAAGAGAGAAGAGTAACCCCATATATGGAGGCATGCAAAGGAAGCTTGTTTCTTTCAAGACAAGGAAAGCCTGAGCACTTCTTAAAGCTGAGGAGAAAAGTCCTAAGAAGAGAGTAAAGATGCAGGTGAGAGAGAGGAATTGATATTGCAGGTGGCACAGCAAAGAAACAGACTGGCACTGAGAGTGCAGGTAGAAATAAAGCTCAAAAGCTTTGGTAACAAAGTGGGACAGAAGAGAGAGATGGTGGTGAGCGGAAACAGTTTGTCAGGAGGGAACAGAAGTTTAAGTTGCTCAAGTGTCACAGTCTTCATCTCCTCAATGAAGGAAGGGTCTAGCACTTTTGCCCATAGGAATCACTTTGCATTAAAATTAGGTTAACTCTACAATGTCTTAGTAAAGCTTCATCTATTGTTCAGTTTTAGTGGCTTAGAAGCACATGATCGTGCAGAATACATAGAACCTGCTTCAAATCCAGGATCTTGCATGAGGCCACGCTCAATAAATGCACAGTCAATAAGTATCTGTTTTTAAAATTATTTGAATTTGACTTATCTTTTCTCTAATCTCTCTCTCTTTCCTAATTCCCAACTAGATGCTAAAGTGAGACAGAAAAATTATTTCTGAAAAATCTACCCTGTGCTACCATGTTTTATTTACAGTATCTTATACTTTATCTTAGACATTATCCCAAATTCTTCTCAGAGTCACACAGTTAGTAAGTGGCATACCCATGGTTCAAACCATTATTCAGATGTCTCCAAAAAGTATGTATGTTCCTTCCAGCACGAGAATACCATATTGTTAATTTTAATGATTGGTGCACTGTCTCACGTACTGTTGATACTTACACATTCCCTTCAGTTGACTCAGAGCTCTTTTTCTCTTTTTGGGGCTTGTTCTTGCTCTCTGCCTACCCCCACCGCAACTCTAATTTCCTGCATTTCCAGGAAGAGCTGACCATGAATGTATTACTGGTGTTAAGAATCATACTGTGTCAGCATGTGGATCTCTCTCCCAGCTTATCAAAAGAAAACAGCTTTTATTTGTAATTCTGAGGAAAGACTACGATGGTAAAAGAGAAGTAGGGAAAAGTGTGGAGGGAGGAAAAAGATAAGAATAATGGAGAGTTGTGAGGCAGACTGCCAAAGGACAGAGGGAAGAGTGAGGAGATGGGAAAAGGCAATGGCCCTTGGGAGGTGAGAGGAAAGGGAGGGAGGAAGGGGAGGTAGGAAGAGGATAGAGGAGGAGAGAAGAGAAAAGAGGTGTGGACAGACATCAAGACACATGAGAATGCAAGAGAAGGATTGCCTTCTCTTGGGTGCAGGAGCCTTATCCCCATCACTGTGAATTTTTGCTACTTAGGAACCCCAGCAGACCAAGTCTGTGAAGACAGGAGACAGTCTGTTGGATGCTTAATGATTTATAACAAGTACATGAGAATGCCATTAAAAACTAATTCATCACCGACAGGCTAAATGATTTGCAAATGTCTGCTCTGCAACAGGACCCTCTTGGGAAGAGAATCTCCAAGGCTTGAAAAGTTCTTCTAATGTAGATATTGCAGATGGGAGTTAAGATACAGACACCAGCATTTGGGTCACCATCTTTCCATCCAGAGTGATTAATTAGGGTAATGCTTAAATGTTGCTTTTTGACCTGCCCAGTTCATGTTCTGAAACTTTCTCCAAAGCTGGGTACCCTCCAAAGTGATATGCAGATTCAGATATGGTTGTCTCCCACCCTGGCAGTTCAGTTCCCTGAGATGACTAAATTTCTTAGAAATGGTGGGTCTCCACCTTTGAATCTGCTGACCTGACCTTCTGTCAGGCAGCAAATCCCAATACAAATGAGGTCTTGGACTAAATATCTTCACTTCTTGCTTGGGACTTGACAGTGGATCATATTCTTCTGGGACTGACCTTGGTTCTTCTCCCATCCTTCAGACAATTCCATTCCAGGCAATCCTTAAATTTACCATTTTAGGAATAATCTATGTCTGTTGGTGTCTTGCCCTACATACTCCATGCTTACCTCTGAGTTAACCTGCAGCCGTGGCAGATAGTTTTCAACATGCTTACAACTTCCCATCTGTTATGGGTTAAGTTGTGTTCCCTAAAAAGATGTGCTGAAGTCCTAACCCCCAGTACCTCAGCAAGTAACCTTATTTGGAAATGAGGTTATTGCAGATGTAATCAGTTAAGATATAGTCATACTGCAGTAGAGTGGGCTCTTAATCCAATATGACCGGTGTCATTATAAGAGGAGAAGAGAGACACACAGGGAGGAGATGGCCATGTGATGATACAGGCAGAGATTGGAGTGATGCATCTACAAGCCAAAGAATTCCAAAGATCATCAGCAAATACCAGAAACTAGAGGCAAGGAAGTAATCTTTTCTACCAGTTTTAGAGGGAGCATTGCTCTGCTAACATCTTGATGCCAGACTTCCAGCCTCCAGAACTGTGAGACAATAAAGTTTTGTTGTGATACCAGTTTGTGATACTTCATTAGATCATCACTGGGGAAACTGTATCTCTCTCCTTCTTTGCTTGAGGACATTTTCTGACATAGCGGGAGCCTGCTCAACCAAGTACAGACACAGCCTGAAAATGTTAGGCTGTGTGAGAAGAGCTCTACAATAATTGGGTGATGAGAGCTAATGATTATCCAATTATCTCATCACTTGCTAGGATGATTTTGCAGTGGGTTTCACAGTTCTCAGAGGGTCCTCTGAGGGACTGAGCTCCAGCAGAGAGGTGATGGTGGCATAAACCAGTGGTAGTAGCAGTCGAGGTGTGGAGAAGTGGTGGATTTTGCATGAACTTTGAAAGTAGAGCCAATAGGATTTCTTGATGTATTAGGTGATGAGTGTGAGAGAAAGAACTCATGGAAGTCTCTAAGGTTTTAGCCTGAGGAACTGGAAGGATGGTGTTGCTATCAATTCAGATGGGGAAGTCTGAGGAGGGTAGGTTTTAGTTATCTTTCCTAGTTGAACCCATTTGAATTCAGTAACTTAGTCTATTTCATTACTGTGGTAGAAGAAAAATGTCCACAAGCTTTTCGCCACTCTTCCCATAAAGAAGAGTCTAAGCCCCCTTTTGTGTGGACTTTGGGCTTGGCCTGTGACTTATCCTGGCCAATGCAACATCAGCAAAAGTGGTGCAAGCAGAAGCTTTGTAAATGCTTGCGTATTGTGACTTTCCCTGAGGCTGCCAGATGAGGAAGCTGGCATAGTCTCCTGGAGGATGAGAAGCCCCAGGAAGGAGAACGAAGATGTCCCTGCTAACAGCCAGCACCGAATGTCATGTGATTGAAGCTAGCTTGGATGTTCCAGCTTCAGCTGGACCCCCACTGATTGTTGCCACCTCAATGAGTCCAGGGAAGATCAGCAGAAAGACCACTAGGTCAACCCACAGCATAGTGAAAAATAATGGGTTGTTGTTTGAAGTCACTAAGTTTTGGGGTGATCAGTTATGCAGAAATAGGTAACTATACAAACACCCAGCAATCCTGTTGGAGTCTGTCACTAGAAACCATCCTGAGTTTTGTGCTCTGCACCTCAGCCACAGTTGCCATGTTCTTGAAGTCAGCTCATATCTTTGGAATGAGAATCTGTTTTCCCTTATTTTGGATGGTCTCTGTGTTCCTTTCAGGGATCAGCTCAAACCCCATAGTATCCCTGAAGCCTTCTATAGGAAACATAGCCTAGAGGTATTCTGATGATTGCTGAGATTTGGTGGAAGACAGTGGAGTTTGGTTGAGTCAGAGCAACTCAGCAACTTGGAAATGATCACAGCCAGCCTCCCCCATCTTATGGATGAGAAGGTTGAGTCCCAGAGAAGTGATGTGCCTTGCCCAAAGTTACATCGATTGGTTCATGACAGTACAGAGACATGGTTAAATGCTCTGGCTTGAGTCCTGGCCCTGCCCATTCAAGAACTGTGTGTCCATGAGCAACTTACTTAAATTCCCTATGTTTCAGTTTCTTAATTTTTAAAATGATATAAGAATAAGTAACTTTCTTATAGGGCTGTTATACTCTATGAGGTAATAGACATTTAGCACAATGCCCGGCAGATGGTAAATTCTCAAAAATATTAATCACATATTCAGTGCCAGATACTAGTCAAGGTGCTGGAGGCACAGAGAAGAATAAAACAGACAAAGTCCTTGTCTTCATGTAGCTTATTTTGCAGCAGGAGACAGGCCATAAACAAAAAAAGAAAATATATATAGGATGTGATGTCAAGTGGTGGTAATAACTACAATAATAAAGTAGGATAAGGAATCATAGAGTGACATGCATGTTACCTGAATAGGTGGGTTAGAGAAGGTGTCTTTGTGGAGGTCACATTTGATTAGGGACATAAATGGTAGCAGCAGAAGCATCATCATCGTCATCACCATCATTGTTGGTTGTCGTCATTCTTGTTACAGCTGGGATTGAACACAGGCTCTTGAAGCCCAGGGTAAAGCTCTTTTGGCAACATCATGCTGCCTCCCAGTGACTGAGTAGAGAAAGAGAATTTATAAGCAACAAATTAATGAACAAACAAATAATAAAAGCTAAAGTACAAAGCTAGAGTCTCTCCCTTCACCCCGAAGTCAGGGAAAAGCCACACAAGTAGGTCAGTAAAAACAAATCCTCTTTTCACAACATGTAAAGTATTAATGTTTGGAAAAGTGACCATTTCTGGTTCCTGCAGACATTCAGTATGATTGTAGCTTGCACACACCACTCTGGGTTTTTTCTCCTTCCTGTCTGACTATTTGTGTGGGGACTCTAAGGGAAGGAACATCTCATTGGGCTGTATTGTCACCAAGAACAATCAGCCGTAAGGTACAGTGGTTAGGAGCACACAATGTGGAGCCAGAGAGACTGCATTTTAATTCTAGTTCCACCACATACCAGTGTGTAATTGGGTAAGAAGATAAACTGCTGAAACGTGAGCTCCATGAAGGCAGGTCTTGGTCACCTGAACAACACGGTGCTCATGCTGTGCAGGTGCTCAGTGGATCGATGAGTGAGTGACTGAATGGGGTCACTTCATACCTCTAATCTTCAATTTTCACATACTCAAAATGGAAATGATAATACACACATCAGTTTTTTTTTTTAATTAAATGAGATAATGATAGTATAGCACTTAGCACAATGCCTGGCACACGGTAACAATCAATACGTAGTAGATTTACCATCCAATGTTTTTAGAATGAATACAATTATGAATAAATGAAGACTATCCATGCAAATGAGAGAATATGATATCCATCCTTCTAATGAAGAGGAGGGCTAAAGCTAGGAACGTCTTTGGAAATAAGTATAAAATAAAACGCAGACCATATTCACGGAGTCTCAGTCCAAGTTATCTGAGAAAGATCCACAGAATCTTTAGGTGAAAATAGGAGTTAGACTCAGATGGCATTTAAGGGTCATCGTCTGTATATGCCAAGAACTGTGCTACATATGTCTATACACAATATCATTAAAAATCTCATAACAACCCAGTTGGGTGGTATGGTTACGGTCAAACTTATGTATCTGTAAGGGGACAGAGTTAGAGATTAAGCCACATATTTAACCTGGAAGATATGAGGGTGGCATCGACTTCCAGAGTAGAGCAGTTTTCATGCCAATCTTTCTGGATGAATGTCATATCATGGATTTATCCAGGACCTTAGGCGTCTGTACTCCACTCTGAGTTCTATTAACAACATATCCCCTGGGTTTTCTAATCCATCAAATGGAAAAAAGAGTAATGTGCTCTGCCTACCTCCCAGAATTATTCAGAGAATGAAACAAAAACAGTAAAGCATCATGAAAGGGTAAATGCCTAAATATAATATTATTACTAAATTGAGATAATGATGCATACTTGTTATAATTTTTAAAGAAATATTGCAAGGTAATTTTTGTTATGGTGTTTTTTTTTTTTCCCCCAAAGCATATCTGGTACACAAATTTAAGACTTCCCGGAGCCTGTAGTTCAGTTGCAAGAAATTTAATTACCTATCAACAATCAATAAATCCTCATATAGACTCTGCAATTTCTAAAGTTTTAGCACTTTATATTCTTGTAATTCATAATGACATATGAAGGAGTCAGTATGATTATTTCTCTGAGCAGGTGAGGAAATTAAGATGAAGAGAGGTGAAGTGATTTGCCTATTGTCACATGCTCTTAATTGACAGGCAGGGCTCACACACAGCTCTTTCAACTCTTCATAGCATGACTGCCATCTTCACCTTGCTGCTCCAACAGCCTCTCTTAGGTTCAAGGGGCTTAACTAGGCTAATTATTGATAGTGTCTTTTTACATGTTTCATTTGTTATATTGTCCCAAAGCATAGATTCTGAACACAGATATGAGGGACAACGGCCTCTTTTAATTTGTTCTGCTATACTGGCATTATTTGAAAAAATATTTACAGAAAATAAACCTGTGAACCTTTCAAGGACATATTGATCTGAATGCTTTGTGAAATTATAGGGCTTTGCAAAGATATGACCATGTTAATTAGACTATGAAGGATTTGGAGGAGTTAATCAATTGGGTTAGTAACTTAGTTGCTAAGATAATTCTTCACTTATTGGAAATTAGGACAAGTTGGTTTGAGCATAATTGTAGGAACTGTGTGCTAGATATTCTCCTTTAGTTCCTCCCTGCTTCCCTACCTTGCTTTGCACCCTGGGAGGCTGATCCCAAAGGACTGCTTCAGCCTCACTTCCTTGTCCTGTTTTAGATTGGATTCAGCCCATGGGAAGCACCGGCAGGAGATGGGAAGAGAGAGAGTTTGAGGTTTTCTCGTGTGGGCTGCAATAGCTAGTGGAGTGTTCCTGTCTGAGGCTTCCACTCCTGCCAAGGGTGCTTCCCTGCAGCTACAGGACAGCTCCAGCACTCCCTGGGTCCAGCTATTCCCTCCCCCTGCCCCTTCAAGCCTAAGATGGCAACCACTCCTGTTGTCATTAGCCCAGAGTGTTTCATCATCCTTTACTGGTTGTCCTTAACCCTGCCCATGTCTTTGTAATAGTTTTGGTATTAAACACCTATTCTGCCTGTTGAGTGCGACAACAGCTTCCTGCTTGGACTAAGTAGTGATGGTGGATGACAGATGCACGTTGTCTTGCCTCATTCATGTATGCTTTGACTTAGAATAGAAGAGTAACGGCCCCCTCAACACACCGATTAAGGTGAATATGCAGCAGAAATGGGTAGTACACGGCAAGTAGTAGAGCTGATGGACTGAGGGATCCACAGGAGGCAAAGCTTCCATCAACAGGGCTCAGTTAAAAAGACAGCAGGAAGAATGTCCACAAGGACTCTTGTGCCCAGGCTGCTCATATCTGTCAGCGACTATCAATGATCTTGGGGCCCAGAGATCCTCAATCTCAAAACACAAGAGAAGAGGAGAAGTAATAAACAATCCCTGAAAGTAGAAAGGTAGCCAAGGATTTGCTTAAGTAGCGATTAAAAATAGAGTAAGGCAAAAAATTCATAGATATTCCTATTTTTTTTTTTTTGAGGAAGTTTGGCCCTGAGCTAACAACATCTGTTGCCAATCTTCCTCCTTTTTTTTTGCTTTTTTTCCTCCCTAAAGCCCCAGTAGATACTTGTAGGTCATAGTTGTGCATCCTTCTAGTTTCTCTATGTGGGACGCCACCTTAGCATGGCTTGATGAGCAGTGCATGAGTCAGTGCCCAGGATCCGACCCAGCGAACCCCAGGCCACCATAGTGGAGCTCGCAAACTTAACCACTATGCCACCAGGCCTGCCCTGCTACTCCTATCTTTTAATATTATTTTTGTGTATATCCTTAACCATATATTATGTTGTATGCAATAAAGTAGTTTCTATTGTGATTTTGATAAATAACTGTATTGAGAGGGAGAAAACATGAGCATTGGTTAGCCTCTGTGGTGTCTTTGTAACGAGTCAGCAGGGCCTAAATGCACTACATTGTATAGAATCCTCTTTTGGGTATGTTTCAGGTAACGGTGGACCACAAAAGAGATTCTTGTGTAAGACTAGGAGGCAGGGTGACCAGCCATCTCAGTTTGCCCAGGACTGAGGGATTTCCCTGGACATGGGACTTTCAGTGATAAAACCAGGACATTCCCAGGCAAACGGGGACAGTTGATCACCCTACTGGAGAGTGGAAGAGAAGCAGTAGCTCACACCTGTCACTTACCCACTGGCTCACCTTGTTGGTGTAGGGCAATGGTGGGGCCCTTGGACTGCTCCAGCTTCCCACCTCCTCTTTCAACTTCTCCAGCTCTGGGCCAGGTGTGCTCTTAACTCTGTGAAAAAGAGTATTTCTTCTCTGCTGGACACTGAGAGCACCAAGACCTGCCAGCTCACTCTCTGAGTTCCTGCATGTAGCTGTGCTCACCCACTTTATATCCATCTTCTCTTCCTGACTGCCTTCTCTGCACAACTCAAGTTCCCAAATCAGATGACAAAACAACAGCATTACCAGCAATGCAATTGCATAAAGTCAAATTTCTATAATAAATCCCTTCATATATATATCCCTGAATATATTTCTAGGTTCTGCTTCTCATATTTAACTCTGACAGATACAGTTTCATTTCCTAAGTTTCAGGCATTAAACACTCTTTAGGAAAGAGTCTTATGGTTGTGCCCACACAACTGTAACACGCACTATCTCTTATCTATTGGAAATTGCCAGAAACACCACCTTTGGCCTAGAAGGCATCCATGTACTGGATGCTCAAAGTAACATTATAGCAGGTGAATCTAGGAGGGCAAAGAGGTCCAGAATTCAGAATCTGTATTCGTTCCACTGCTCAAAATGCAGTGTTTTCTAAGTTTCTACAGACATAATCCTTTATGAAGAATGTAAGGTCCCCTAAGATTGCTCCCTCACATGTTGCAGCACCTGATCTCCCCAACTTTCTTCACTTTTTTGTCCAAGAACAAAGAATGATTCGCTATTTCTTCTGTGTTTGCAGCTAATTTTCTGAGTGATCTTAGGCAAAAACAAAACATTCTAGCCCCTAGTTGCAGTACCTGTTATAATACAAACTATAATAATCACATGTATCTTAGGCTGTTCTATTTTTGCACTGCTCTCCTCCACCCTATTTATCTGCTCAGCTCCCTTAATAGCTATGAGTTTACCTCCTCTGTTAAGTTTTCTTAACGTCTCCAGTCATACCAAGGGGCTGCTTCCTCTGGGCTACCTCAGAGGAACTCCTACTTCCTCTTCTTCCATTGCTACTAGTAAATAACAGTGATGATGATGATGATGATGATGATGATGATGATGATGATGATGATGATACAGGATGAATAATTACCATTTACTCCCATGATCTGGGGTAAAGTCTTTACCTGTATTATCTTATCCAATCCCCACCAAACCCTAAGGAATGTAATGTGATCATCACCATTTTGCAGATAGAGAACATTGAGGTTCAGAGAGGTTAGTAACTTGCCTAGGGTCTCAGAGATGAGTAAGTGTGTTCCTGGGATTTGAATGCAGTCTGACTCAGAGCTCCAGGTTACGAGCATTTCTTTAATCTGGATCATGCTGATTGCACTCCATCCTAGTTGCCTATTTACGTGTCTGTGTCTCATCTGTTTGGTAAGTTTTTGGAAAGCAATGAGGCACCATGACAGGTGATTTTTGTTTCTCCAGTCTTTAACCGTGTGTCTGGCACAATAAAACTTTGCAGAGGAATGCATGAATGGAAAGATGGATGGGTGGATGACTGGAAGTGGCCTAAGAACTCACCCTGCCCCACCTCATGTGCCCGAGGTGACTCCACTTGGCAGAGCTGGACTGAAAAACCACATCGCTGGGCTTCCAGTCTTGTGTCTTTGTTGGGGGAGGTCATCGAGAGGACATGACCTCCAGTTGACCCACGAGGTGGACCCAGACAACTGGAGGCTCCTCACCCTCTCTCCTGTCCTTGGAATGTAAGTTCCGCGTACCTTCCCCACACTGGAAGCTGCCTCAAGGATGCAGCCTTGAGAAAGTAAGGTGTTGTTGAGACCATCTGAACTGTGTATGGGACTGAACCCTGTTGTGGCCTCTATATGAACTTTTAAGATTCTGAGGGGCGGGTGCAGAGATCTACTCATTTTGGGGCCTCCCGAGGCAAGCCTTGTATGTCAGTTCCCTTGCTTATTAAACCTGCCACCTACAAACTGGTGTGTCCTGCCTCTTCCTTCTGTCTCTCCTTGCCCTCTCTGTAGGGAGGCCAGTTTGCAAACCAACAGTCTTTGCCACCACAGCACAGTCTGACATCTTTCAGCAAAGGAGGGAACATAGGAAGGTCATACACCATACAATATCTGAATATTGCAAATACCAAAAGAAAGGGAGTGAGTATGCTGGTACTTTTCCCCTTCTCTTTAATATTTTATGGCTCCAAACAAACTTTCTATTCTTAAACATAATGCAAAAATATTTGCTGACTTTGATAATTAACCTACTGCTTTTAGCTATGGGCTGTGTACTAATATCAGAAGAAAAAACAAGCTGTGATTTTCCATTTTTCCTTCATTGTGTACCTTACTCTTACTGAAACTTTGGAATCAAATTATCTGCTTTTTCAATCAAACGACAAAACATTTGGCCAATTAATCTCTGCCCTGAATTTTGCTTTTCTGAGCCTAAATCCATGTCATTATGCATCATTCAAATCCTGAAAATGCAATAAAGTGGAGACTAAAGTGTATTTCAGCCTCCATTGATCAACATAATGATTCTAAATGTATTGGATATAAAATAATGTATTAATTTTGCTTACTCTTCATTTTCCCCTTAAAACAGAGAAAAACTACAGTGCCTCAGGGGAACTGAAACTCTGCAGTCCCCGCACTTGAAACATGTAATGAGTTTCAGCAGTGATTCCACACTGGCTGGCTGGTGACAGCGCTCAGTCCCTTTCCTCTGTATCAGGGTTTGCCAGTGACCGTGTCAGAGCCAGGGACCAAGAGCCCCCCAATCAGGAGACAGTGATAATGAGGCTATGTTTATTGGTTTACTCTCCAAACATGTTGTTTTTATCACTTAATTTGATGCCACAGACAACACTCCATTAACCCACTGTTGGACAAATTACTGGTCATTTAGTTTGTTGGGAAAGAGCACTGTACTAGGAGTCCTAATACTTGCCTTCTAGAATTTGCTCTGCCACTAAATAACTATGTGACACTGGGAAAGTCATTCACTTTTAGTGTCTGTTTCTCTGTAAACTGGGGGTGCTGGACTAGCCAAGTGTTTCACACACTGTGGACACTGTGGTCCTTGGATCTAGTGGGATTTAGGAACGTATCCTTGGAGGAGTTGAGTATTCTGTGAGAATTTTTAAATTTCACATTTTGTTTAGATGAAGATTTATGAAAAGCTGAAAGTGATATCTCAGTCATGTGTATGAATAACTGAGTCAAGTTCTTCCCATAATTCAGTCCCAGCATTTGCATTTGTGTTAACCATCTCAAGTGAAAATCTTATGTGTCCAAGTTTGACTTTTATTGTTCAGTTTCTCTTAGGGGCCCACAAGAGATTTCAACTTTGAGAATCACTGGACTAGATAGCATACCTCACAACATTTCGTGATTGTCTGAAATAACTGAGAGTGGTTGATTCCACTTATTCATTCATCTATTTATTTTTTCATTTGTTCATGTTTCTCATATGTTTTATGTCACACCCATGGCAAGCCAGACACTGAGGTTAACCAGAATGAAGGAGAGTCTCTATGTCCTTCCAGTATCTCACAGCCTGGTTGGGGAGACACACATGTCCATAGGGAGTTACTGGACATGAATTTTAAATTGAAGATACCTTTTAACTATAATATAATAAATCAACCTGTATGGTTAGCATCACTGAAACGCCAGCGGACAATTAGTTGGCCCACTCTAATTTTTGGCCCCCTCATTCTGAATTCATGGATCCTGTTGGAGTCTAAGTGACTTGAGCAATTTTCTCATCCACATTCAAAAGTTGTCATGAGAATGAAATGAGGTGTTGTGAGTAAAATGGCCTTGAAAACAAAAGATTTTATGCTTCCTTGAAAGCAGGAACAACTTCTGGTAACTATTCTTATTTATTAGGTTGTATCTTTCCAAAAAGCCATATAGTAAAATAGAACTAATATAACCTGGAACAGGAAGAATATTTGTCTGGTCTACTGGTGAACTAGGCCTGGATCATTGCAGAGTGCTTCAACGTGGAGCCCCAGAGCCAGGGTCTCCTCCCAGCTCAGTACGTCCACCTCAATGACTTAACACATGCATCCTCACCTCTCCAAGCCTCAGTTTCATTATCTGTTAGTTGTCTAATTGTTTCTACTTCAGGGGACCAACGAGGATTAAATGAGATGCAAATGTAAAACCTCAATGAATAAATTTCACAAATGCTAATATGTGTCTTTATCTTTTTCTTATTCCTGGACTCAGAGTTCAGACTTCTCTGGGTTGACTCTGTGCATTCTGTCCTGCTTACAGTTTTCTTTTTACTTCAATCCACAGACCCTTGCTAATCCAGTGCCCTTTATGAACTTGCACCAATTCCTCCCAGATAGAATGAACCGCTCAGAATTATTTTGAGGTAAAAATGAATGAATGAATACACATATAAATATCTTTATTTTATACACCGGAAAATTGTGTGTCCTTGGTGCTTATGTCAGGTTATGATCAGACGGGAATAAAATCAGGGACTCCTGTACCCTCTCCCCTTGTCCCACCCCCTCCTCCAGCCTCTGTTGTTCTCATAGAACTTCTCAGACCTGGAGACTAAGCCAGCTCTCCTCTCTTGAGACTACCACCACCCACTCTAAGGATGGAATTTCTCTTCTGCTCACATTGGCTTTGGAATGGAACATGGTTCCGAAGGTTCTCCATTTCCTTCTTTTACTCTGATATTTTCGAAGCTAAGAGTCTACTTTGGTTTACGTGTTCTCTCTAGTGATGCATATGGGGAAGGGGACAAGATCTATGGGAAGGAACCAAAGGCATGCTTCCCCACCTCTTTAGGAGTGGAGATGACCAAAGTTCTTGAATCTCTCAAGGTTCTCACCGTCGTTGTCCCTAGACATACATTCTAGGACTGCAGTTCCTAGAATTTCCATTGGAATTTTCTTCTCTTATTCTAGGATGGGACTTCATAAATCGTCTCCAGTCTCTAGGCTATGGTGAACATTTTTACCGTGCCATCCACTTAGAAGGTAAAATGATAGCTTTTTTCTATCTGTCAGGCTATTTTGGACATAGTTTCTTGTATTCTTTATAAAATCTTACAGGCCTGCTAAAATAAGTCTTGATTTAAAGGCTATCAATTACAGCTGTTTTATTTCTTTTAATTAATAGTTTTGTTTTTTCTCATGAGCCAGAATTTTTTGGGTAGAAGAAAAAAAATGTTTGTACAATTCTGTTGGCAATCCAAGTCTGAGCCCAATGCAGAGATTTAAGTAGCATTTTAGCCCACTCAGTCTCTGCCTGTTTGACTGAGGTAATGCTCAAGCTTACAGATTCCATCCATCCCCTAGTTCCAGCTTAGAGGGAATTTGGTTGCATGAAGGTGTGTATGGGTGATATGACCTTGTGGTTGTTTAGGAAAGAGGTCCATGAATGTCCTCTGGTCTTTGTTGTCTGTGGTAGAGAGAATGGACCCCCAAATGTGTCCAGTCCCTAACCCCTGAATCCTATGAATATGTTGCATTACATGGAAAAAGGGACTTTGTTGATATAATTAAGGTTATGGGCCTTAAAATTAGGAGATTACCCTAGATTATCAATCTAATCACACGAGCCCTTAAAAGCAGAGAACTTTCCCCAGCTGGACTAAAAGAGATGTAACAGAAAGAGAAGTCAGAGAGATTCAAAGTGTGAGAAGGACTTGACCCACCATTGCTGGAGGAGACCACACGGAAAGCGTGAGAAGGGATGTGGGCAGCCTCTAGGAGCAAAGACTGGCTCTGCTGACTGTCAGCAAGGAAATGGGGAACTCAACCCTATAACCACTAGGAACTGAATTTGGCCAACAGTCTGAATGAGGTTGGAAGTAGATTGATTACAAGAGCCTCTAGGAAGGAAGACACCCCTGCTGACACCTTGATTTTGACCTTGCGAGATCCTAAGCAGAGGGTTTCACTGAGACACAATGTTTCTGGACTTCTGACCTAAAGAACTGTGAAATGATGAATGGGTGTCATTTTAGGCACTGAATTTATGGTCATTTGTTACGGCAGCACAAGAAAACTAGTATACTGCCTCACAGTTGGACAGTCTCCTCCACAGTCTAGGGGCTACCCTCTTGTGCTTGGTCCCATGTGGCCTTTTGCAGGGAGGTCTTGGCACCCACTATAAGAGTCCACGATTATGACTACCTTCTCCTGGTCCTGCCTGCAATCTTAAGCTTTCTCAAAGATGTGGAAGCCTCTGACTCAATAGGTAGGAAATCATTTCAAGAAAATACCAAAGAGAAAAAGGATCTTCATGTTTCAGAAAAGACTACTCTACCCCCCAGGTAATTGCTAGCTGTATATTAGATATCATGAAAAAAGTGGGAGCAGGAGCATTTGGAAAGAACATGTGTGTGTGTGTGTGTGTGTGTGTGTGTGTGTGCGCACCCGTGCTCATGCACATGCATGTGTATTTGTGTTGGGGAAACAGAGGGCATGCTGAGTTGTCAGAGAAAGCTCTCCAGTAGAATTTGCTCCTAAGATGAGACTTGAAAGAAGACACCTGAGGAAGAGAATTCCCGGCAGAAGGAATTGCATAGACAAAGGCCTGAAGGTGAAAGCACGGCATGGTTGAGGACTACAGATAGTTGGGGATGGCTGGAGCAAAGGGTGCTTGCTGCCTTAGAGCATCTGAACTTTACCAGAAGAACAAATGACACCAGCCAAGTGTTCTGTGGCTGGAGAGTGAAATGATCATATGTGTTTTTGAAGAATTACTCTGGTGATAAAAGTGGCCCAGAGGAGACAAAGAGTAGAGGGAGGGAGGACCATTATCTTTAGAGGATTGTTGTTCCTTGTTTAAAGAAGGAGAGCTTGTCTCAAAAAGGTGTTATTAGGACTGGGAGGGTTCAGATTGCTGTTATCATTACCTGGCACTCAGGCCCCATCTTCCTACCGGAGAAGCGAGGGGGCCGGATCACTTTAGCTAAAGCTCAGGTCAAAACTTGAGTAGTGGAAGGTGCTTATTTTTGTTTCCCTTTATCCACGGTAAAGACAGTGTAACAACAGAAGAGAAAATAGAGCTCAAATCACCCACCATCTCGTCACCCCAAAATTATAATTTTCACTCTTGTATGTTCATTTCTTGGCTTGTTCAAATGCCTATATAATTTTACACTATTGCAATCATACTGTATACAATTTTCTGTCTCACTTTGGGCACTCAACATGATAATTTTTTCATGTTGCTGTAGCACCTTTACAGGAACATTTCCAATGGCTGCCTAATATTCTCCTGGATAGGCATTTAATAGTTTTAATGAACTATTCTTTTTCTGTTGGACTTTATATTCCTACCAGATGTTTTGCTCTTCTAAGTAACGTCTCTAACACATAGCATGTATTATTTTGGGGGGCCATTTCCTTAAGATAAATTTCTTCCAATGTTATTGCTAAGCTGAATATTAGGAATATTTTTGGCTCCTGATACCTATTGCTAAATTGCCTAGAAGGTGCTTATTGAAAAAGTCCCTCTATTCCCCATCACTGGAAATCACTGAAGGATCAGGAAGAGGAATCAGCTGCTACTGAACACTCACCATGTCCCAGGCACTTTGTGTTCCTTAGCTCGTTTTACAATAATTTCATTAGTTGTCTTATACATTGAGGTCTAACTTTGTGCAGAGAACTTCGTTAAATACTTTTAGCTCTTTACCTCATTTAATCATCAAAAGAGCTCAAAGAGGAAGTGCTCTGTGCCCATTTTACAGATAAGTAAAACTGGGTTTCAATGAGGTTAAATAACTTCTCAAATCAAGTGCTTAGAAAATAGCAGAGCTTGGAGCTGAACCCTGGTGGAGCTGACTTCATAGTCCCTAATCTTTACCAATACATTGGTAAGCAACACACCCTCTCCATACCTGTTTATCAGGAGGCTCATATTTGTGGAAGAGTCAAGAGGCAGGAGCAGCAAAAGCAACTAAAAAATGAAGAGTAAAGGAAGTGTAAGGAGCCCTGAGCATCAGCTAAAATTCCTTTTGACATGTCATAATTACTATCTGCTGTCCAGCCTGGATCAAAGACATTGGGGCTATTGTCTATTGTTTATAATCTGTATTTAGAGAGTGAATTCCTGGGGGTCCACACACCTAGGCTCTAGACAATTTTCATAGCCTCTGTGTGAAAGAGTTAGGTATCTGGGTGAGCCTTGGCAGACTGGCTCTTCTGCATTCGTGCAGATGACAGGGCCCAAGGACATCTATTAGCACTGGGAATCTTCAGCCTCAGTGGCTGGTGGAGGGTCATGATGATTCCATGGAGGAAGAGGAACATGAGCATTTTTAGCTTGGGGTGGGAAGAGTGTGAAAACAGCAAGTGCATGTAATTGCATTGTGACTGGAGTTTGCACTGGATTCAGACTCTGGAGGAAGCAGAGTGCTATATAATCCATCTGCTCCTGTTTAGCTTGCCAGGAACAAAAGTATGCACAGAAGGCGAGAGAAGGGAAAACCATGGGGACTTGGGATAAATAACCCCCTGTTGCTATTTTGCTTGATATCATGACACTTTGAAAAAGACTAGGTTGTTATCTTTGGGAAAGATAATAATTTTGCGATGATGCAAGCTTATTTGTTTGTTTATCTGTCTCATTGCTTTCTACATGTTGAAGGTCTGTCTCCCCAGTGCATTTGAGGGGCAGAGTCTTCTTTCCTGCTTTAATGTAGTGCACGTCAACAAATGACTGAGCACAAATTCTGTGGCAGCCACGTTGCTGCATGGCAGGGACCTGGAGATAAATGCAACAGTGTAATAGGTGCAGTGGTTCAGGTGTGGACAGCCCACAGAAGGGCCCTGAACAGGGATTGTTAGCTTTCCCTAGGGCAGGAAAGGGCATAAGAGATAAGATAAATTTCAAAGAGGTGGCAGAAATAGGTTTTAGATGCTTTATAGGAATTTGTCAGGGAGGCAAGGAGGTCATAACATTCCAGGCAGAAGAAATAGCCTAGATATAGGCATGGTTTGGGGGTATTGTAAGCCCTTTGAGTGTTAAAGTCTAAGATGTGCAGTAGTGATAGTGGGAGTTTAGAACAGTTGAGAAGGAATGGGAAAAAGGATGGGCTGTGAAGAGAGGTGGGACATGAGGTCTGGTTTGACTTTTTAAGAAGCGATTTGACCCTACAGTGCCAACCACCCAGTACTATGATATAGTATTCTGACCTAGAAGAAGCATGCCTTATGAAATCAGGTTAAAGCCCACGGGGCCACCCACTAGCCAATTTTGTTATGTTAGGCAAAGTATTTCATCTCTTTGAGTCTCAGTGTTCTTATCTTGAAAACAAGAACATAAGCATTTATCTTACAGGGTTGTTCTGGCTGATAAAAAAAGAATATTTATATGCCATTCCTGGCATATAAATATTACTTTCTTCCCCAGGCATTCAGTTGTTGCCCCACAAATTTGAACAAAATATAATTTCTTTAAACAAATATAAGCAAATTAAAGACTATCATGATCCTTAATAAGAGAAAGAACGTGAAGAAAATTTTCATCACTAAAGAGTGCGTCCCACAGAATGGAAGGGAATGGAGGGCACGTGAAGGCAGAGGAGTGGAGGAAGGAGAGAGAAAGAAATGGAAGACACCAGATTCATGGCAGGCAATGTTGATCCAGAACAAGGAAGAGCTTTATGTGGACTCTAAGCTGAAAGACCTAGTTCACAGAGACCCGTTCAAGCAAGTGCCCTCTGTGATGTGACCCTCCTGGACACTGGAGAGCAAGTCAGAGCCTCTGTCACAGGTTCCCGTGTTCATTCTTTTTCTCTGTCCCCCTGAGTCAGGCAGCAATAATTCTTTCTAAGCTGGCTCCTGAACATGCAGTTAATTTAGATCTATTGAGTTTACAGGGATTACCTTGCTTCCTTTGTAGTAAATAAAGCTGTAAACAGCTGGTGAAATTGATTAATAGCTCCAGGCGAGATGCAGCATTTAATCAATGGCAAAAGCTGTTCATTGGGTACAATCTACAGGAGAGAGGAGCCCGGGGCAAGGACCACAGCCTTGGGGCAGCACAGGCGAGCTGAGGGAGGAGGTGCAGGCTCGGCAGGGCAGGAGGTTCCTTCAGCAAAAGAAGGGTCGACAGATGGTACTTATCCAATCTAGACGATGGCCTTGTGTTTCCTTTTTATATTTCCTTTGGCTGGGGATAATTGTTTGAATTATTATTTTTAACAACTGTAATTACATAGAAAACATGAAGAGAAATGCGGATAGGTAAAAAAAAACATATTTAATCCAAAATAAATCAAAGTAGCTTAATTTTCTCATGTTCATATCTCATCACTGGTCGCACATTTGTGTCATTTTTGCATTTTTATTTTGCTCACCTACAACCCATTCTCCCCGGGGAATCAGAGACATCGTCCTAAAATGTACATGTGGTCGTGCTATGCACTGCTTATAGTCTTCAGGAGCTTCTTCAGGGTCTTCAAAATGTTATCTGAAGTCCATAACGGGCCCAACAAATACAGCCTTACATGGTCGGACCCTTCTCATCTCTCCGACTTCGTCTCCTGCCAGTATCCTCCTTATTTACTAGATCCCTGCCACACTGATCTCCTTCCAGTTTCTCAAGCATACCCTGAGTTTGCTATCAATGCTAGATCTCTGTCCTGCTTTACCTTCTATCTGGAACGCTCTTCCCCTGTTCATTGCTTGATGATTCCAACACATCCTATGCATGTCAGAGAACTGTTTCTTGCACCAATCTAAATTAAAGTCTTCTAATTAAGCTGTGTCGGAGTACTCTGTACTTTTCTAGCTTTGCCTCACTGCTATTGTTATAGTTCGGATGATTTTTGTTCCATGTCCCTTTCCCCCTAGATTGTAAGCTCCTTGAAGGTGGAGGACATCTATTTATTCATCACTGTAGATGCAGTTTCTGGCAGAGTACCTGGATCGTAGTTGAATCCTTGTTGACAATTGAATTTGATTATAAAGACACACTTTTATATTTTGCCCTTTCACTTAGCATTACATCATAAACATTAGACCACACTGATGCATTTGATTCGTTGTTTACTATTCCACCAAATAGACAACTTATTTTACTTAATCATCTCCTTGTAGTTGAACAATTGGGTTTGTCTATTATTTAATGCTTATAAATAATGCTTACCTCTTAACTTATTGTGACTGATACACTTACGAATTATTTCTAGGGAAAATGGGTTAAGTTGAACAGAGCATTTTCCTTGTGGCATAGTTAGTCAGAAACATAATCACCAAAGTCCTTGTCACACAGTATGCTGAAAATTCCTTCCTGGAGGGAGTATAAGTGAGGTCTGACAGGCAGATTTGGGAAAATGGCAGGGGCATACCAGGTAGAATAGCTGTCAGTCTACTCTGATAAATACAATGGGTTGGGACAAATTCAAATTTGATTAAATGGTGAAAGCCATAATAGACAGCATGTAAATAAAAGGTTGTGGCTATGTTCTAATAAAAGTTTATTTACAAAAACAGGGGCAGACTGGCTTCGGCCCTTGGGCTTCACCAAACTTTGGTGAAGAGAATTGAATCAGATGTTATTCGTAAAATGCTTAGCTCAATGCCTGGAACATAGTACCTAGCAAAATAATAGCTATGATAGATATTATGGTGATTATCGTTATGATTGGCATCTGTCAGTTAACTGGACTTGGTTATCTGCCATTGTCCTGAGGTTTCTTGGATTCTGACATCTGTAATAAACTCTGGTGGTTCTTCCTGCCAGCTTTTCAGATCATAATACTTCCCTCAACAAAACTCGGTAACACCCTTCTCTTTAGATATATTCCATTATCATGCAATTCTTAGAGTCCTTTGCAAATTCCAATGATTTCAATTGGACACATTAGTTTAAAGCGTATAATTACTTCTAATTGGATTCACAGTCAGTGTGCCACAGTGCTACTAGAGGCATAATCGATAATCACTCTATGGAGCAATTCTGGCTCAATACCATCTCCTGCCCAAGCCTTCTGATCAGCGGAGATTTGACTGCATACTAGATAACACTCAACGAATGAGGTCTGTGGCATTGCACTCCGCCTGTGATTACTGGTGTATTTTCCATCTGCTTCAGTGGAAAATTGTTGTCCACATGCTTGAGGAGAAGCAACTCTCAGCAAGATGTAGAAACAGGAGGGTTGATGCCTGTCTTCTGTATCCTTATGGCTTCAGAGACAGAGAATAACATGGGTGCATGAAAGAGGAAAAGGCCACTGTTATATTTAATTATGTTATTAGCTCAGCCGACCTTTGGAAGGCACTTTAGGATTCATCTGGGCTAATTCTAAACCCCTCTCAGAAGCACCAGCCTTACCTTTGCTCAGAAAATTCCATGCCCAAGAAGGGGGATCCTAACCCATCAGCCCCATCTCCCATGCTCCGGCGACCTCCTCACGCAAGGGGTAAGGGTGTACCTCCTTGGTCTTATTCTTGTCTATTTTAGCTCTGCAGTCCTCTTTTCTTTTTTCCAACTATCATTTTAAACATTACCCACAGGGGACTTGAACTACAGACAGAGGAAAGGGTTGAGATCCTAGCTCTAAAATTAACTAGTTCTATGGCCTGCATGACCCACTATGGGCCTCTGTTTTTGGGTTAGACTAATGCCAATGTCGCTCCAGCTCTAGCCAACTGGGTTAATGAGCACCTGTACCACCATGTTTGAACCTTCCTTGTGTACATAAAGAGGTTTATGTCTTTCTTCATGAACTAACCTGTTTGGAGTCCAGACGCTGGACTATCAAAGGTCGTTGAGGATGATCAATGTTGAGGACCGTCTGAGGTGTAAGTGGTTTTATAAGTTAATCCACTCTTTTTATGAGAAATTTTCTTATATAAATAAATTTCAATAAATTAAATGGAGCAGAAAAGTAAATTAAAGGGATGAATCAAGTAACATGTTATTTCTGAAGCTCCTAGTGTGAGCACCATTGCAGTAAGTAATGGAGGAGACAGCCAAGGAATGAGTGAAGCACCAAGCCCCAGCCTAAGCTCAGTGCCAGATATATAATTATTGCTTACATGAGTGATAAATGGTATACTCACCAAGAACATCTCCCTCCACTCTTAGAATGAGTTCTGATTAAAGTAGAAACCACCTTAATACTGCCTACTGGGTGCTGACCATATGTATGGTAGGTATCATACCATGCTCTCTGAACACATTAACTTACTTTATCATAGCTCATGCCCCATCATGAGATTGGTTCCATCCTTCTGATTTTACAGATAAGAAAACCTAGACTCAGTCACATTAAGTTACTTAAAGACGCACTACAGGAAATCAGCAGTAGAATCAAGATTAGACTAAGAACTTTCTGACCCTAAGGGGTATCGTCTTAGCCACTGTTCTTCAACGCCACCCTGTGAGCTGGTGACATGGAGGCTTGACCACTTCTGTTTCTGTGGGCCTGGTGGCCAATTTGCTTCGAGGGAATCTGGGCACCTTTCCTGAATCCCTGCCATATGGCCTGGCTCCTGTCTTGGTTTCTTGAGTTTCTCCAGTCTTCCACTGGGTCTGAAATTTTCACTCTGGATCTACTTAGTTGTCTGGAGTCTTGAAAAACAACCTATTGTTTGTTGGTCATGTTTCTTTGCATCCCAGCTTCTGGTCCTTGTACCACCGACTCCTGCATGAGGTCAGCTACCAAGAGATTGGTCAACCAGAATTGATGGGTTTGGAAAAGAGCCCACTTCCTCCATATATGCTTCTCTCACTGCCTACCAAGTCAGATTCACCCTTCTTGCTATCAGGGCCACCCGTGGTTAAGCCTGAGCCCCACATACCTCCCTGGACACTTGATACTGAACTGCTGTCCACCCAACTTTTAGGCCATCTCTATAAGAATTTCTTGCTTGGTCAGAAAACAGTTTTGGAGTTACTTCCTAGTTGTGGGACCTGGGGCAGACCACGTATCCTCTCTGAGGCTAATTGCCCATCTCTGAAATGGGCATGATACTGGAACCTTCTTCATAGGGTGGTGGCGAGGAGGAGAAGTAAAGGATGTGGAGCTCCTGACACATGGTGGTTCCTTAGTAAGTGGTGACTTTGTTATAGTGGTGATGGTCATTAATTGCTCTTTCTTGGGGTTTATGCTGCTGTTGTGGTGGTGGCGTGACCTCTTTTCCCCCTTTGCTGTAAAGTCAGCATCACTCTCCCACACTTCCAAACCTTCCAAATTTACACAGACCCAAGGAAATAAGTCCAGGGTGCCCATAAGTTAATTAAGAAAATGAACCCGATCAAAGGAGGCAGAGGTAGTTAGGAAAGAAAAAAGAAAGAGAATTGGGTTCAAAGTGTGGTTGTTAATTACTTGCTCCGGATTTATAATGCCAAGAGGGTCCATCAACCAGAATACAGAATGAAGGAATGAAATAAATTAACAAAGAAACTCCGCCTTGTGTTGATTCTCTGTAATAGGCCAGAGTCCTTGTGAGTAATTAATAGCAAGTTAGGAAGCCAATTTACTCAGTAATTGAAGGAGTCTTTGTGAAACCGTTTTTAAGGATAAAAGCACAGATCATGGAGGAAACTGGGAGCTATGTCACAGGAATGAATCCCCATTGTTAATTCCTGAGGCAAGGCATGCTTTAAAGTTGGGGTTCATTGACAAGCAGGGTGATTGTGGACTTGAGGGCAGCATTGAGCTGAGGAAATGTGCTGAATGGAGATATTAAGGCCAGATGGAAGCCGAGTTTTTCTTCCATTTGTTCTGTGATTTTTGGCAGCCATTTAACTTCTATGAGCCTCGCATATTTTACTCGATGTGACACACACCCCATCTAACTCTCAGGGGCTCTTATGAGGATCAAATGGGAGAAAGGATTTTGTAATTTGTCAAGAGCCTTGAGATCTGAGCAACCATGATGATGAAGACGATGGTGATCACTATGGTGATTATGTTGAAAGGATTCAGGATCAGGCCAATGTGAAGATGAAGTTGACTCCTAGATGTTACAACCGGAGTGCCAGGGCCTATTATCTGCCCGGAATGCCTCTCCTCTGGCTCCTTGGTGCCTTGATTGGGTACTTCATTATAGCACATATGTAATCCCCGATGAGTAGGTTTTCTTTCTTTTCATTGCATCACCTTGTGTTTTCTATCCATTTAACAACTGTCATTATACTGTTTGCTATAATCCACTCCAGTTTCTCTTGAGTGAGAGTCAGGGAATAAGGATAATAAATCTATCATGTGTTATGCTGTATGCTATGCCAGGAGCTGTACATTCCTCACACTGCTACATCATTTTAGGAAAGCCATGAGATGTATTTTATTAATTCAATTTTGCATTTGAGAAAAGTGAGGGATGTCTAGCCTGATACAAATATTAAATAACAGAGTTCCAAGTTAAGACCAGATCTATTTAATTCTTTTTTTATGAAGAAACTGACTCTCTTAGTGTGTTTAGACTTGTCCTTTTCAGCTAAGCTATGTTTTAAACTTTTCATAGGGAAGTGATCATGGCTTCTGCAAAAAGATCATATTTAAAGCCTCAATGCTTGAGTCTTCAGGAAAAAGAAGTTTTAGTCTACGCTAAAGGTGTATTCATTATAGTAAAGGGTTAGCCCCCCCCCCAAAAAAAAAATTAACCACTGATGCTAGTAGGAAGCTTCCAGGTTAACTAAAAAATATGTTACTTTGGTAGATGGTGGTGGTATAATTGTGCACTTGTATTGTCTCCACCACCCTACTGGTCACCAGGAAGAATGTAGCACCAGGCGCTATTTTCAGAGTTAGTTATATTTGAGTTGTGCTGTCTGCCAAAAGAAGTGGTGACTTTTGGAAGCAGACTTCATTCTGAATGTGATTTGTAGAGACACAGTTGACACCTCCCTTTGATAAAAGTACCGTGGAGCTTCCAATGCCAACAGTACAAGCCTCTTGGGAAAGTCAAGACTTAAAAGTGATTTTCAATTTCTGAAAACTCAGATGAGATAAAGCAAAACCTGTCAGAGAGAAGAACGAATAGAAAGACTCTAAAGCAGTGACTGATAACAAAGGCAGAAAGTAAGGTTTTCCCAAGCATGCAGGCATTCTGTGGGGAAATTAGTAGGGTTCTATGTGCACACCAGTGTGACCAAATTTGTCGTTAAACTGTGTTAAACACTTTTAATACTGCAGGACTTCTCAGAGTATTCTTAAATTTACTTGATGGTCCCTCACCCCCACCCCCACCATTCTTCCCGTGATGTCTCTCTGCTCCATCTCCTCTGTAGTGTTCTGCAGGACGTAACTGAGATGTTCTGGAATAGGCTTGACAGGTTGGCTCAGCAGGTGCTACAGATGTGTTCTCTGTATCCAAGCTCTTCTCAGGGGGAGAGTTAGCTATGCCACTTGTTATTTTAAATAAAAAGTGGTTCAGAAAAGAAAGTGTCTTATTTACGTGTCTGGATCATGAGTTTTTTCACCTCTCTTATTTCGGCATTCCTGTAGTCAGCCTCAGAAGTCTTACCCCATAAACCTTAGTTTAAGGAGAACACACAGATAACATATCCCCTGGGCATGTCCTTTCATTTACTACCTGAGAATATTTATTAAGCAACTACTATGTGCCAGATCTCTGATTGGGACTGTGATTTGAAAACAAAAAAATAAAATTATTAATCTCAAGGTACTCAGTCATGTGTGTGTGAGAGCAAAACAGAAGCAAACAAAAAGTAGTCATTTACAAAACACTGTGATTCTGTGCTATGATAGGAATAAGGGCAGAGATATAGAAAGGATGTATAACTTACTCTAGGTGAGGGTATTCTTGAGATGAGAAACTAGCTTCTCTTGGTAAATTGAAAAAAAAACCCACTATAAAATAGTTTCAAATAAACTTCTAGATCAATGTAATTACATTATGATGGGTTGTGTGAAACTACGAGGTCTTCCCAACGGAATTCTGAAGATTTTGTGCTTCCCTTCAAGCCTCCCTGGCTTTCTCCTCTGATTTAGGGGTTACATCTTAGGCCACATAATTAAATTACTCTTATGTGTGAGTAACTGAGTCTGTTGAAATAAACCCAAATTTAGACAGTCATTGATTTCTTTCTATAAAACATAAGTGTTTTAATTGTTGTTTAAGTTGTTAATAATCTACAAGTGCTAGTTTTGTTTAAAGAATGAGGCAATGAAGTGTAAGATTTAGACAACTACCATGTCTAAGTAGAAATACATTCATTTCTTCCCTAAATATCACTGCTATCCATCACGGTTGACATTATTATAGGCTTATTGTTATAGTTTTAGCTGATTTCAGCCTGTCCCATTTTCCTAATGATGAACTTCTGAGCTGTGCCTATGCTAAGGTTTTCCAGAGCTGACTTTTTCTACAAAGACTAAATTAGTGCAGAGGCATTTGAATTGAAGATAATGCTCTGGCGTTTACATGTAAATGTGAATGAATCCCACTTAGAGGAACATAAAAGGAAAAGATCTTACCATATTTTGTTCCCCAAACAGAAAATGATTCTCAGAGGAAGGTGGAAGATTTGTCAGTAATAGTGGGAAAGAATAATGAATCATGCTAAAATAAAAGTGTTGTAGAAGTAATAGATAACCCCCATGGGAGTTAAAGTTCTACAGGATAGTAGACATACGACACTGCCTAGTATACAGCAGATGCTCGGTAATCCATTTTCAATGAGTGAGGATGGGTTGACTTTACAGTTCTCTGATGATTATACCGACTGTATAACACCTCTGTTATTTATTAAGACATTCCCAGAGATTAACTCTTTCACATATTTGATGTTTTGCAGTTGTGGGAAATGTCAGTGAGATATTAGCCATTTCAAGGCATTAGAAATCATTTTAATAATTCCTGTGAATATGTTCAGAAACATATCATAGCTATGCTCAGACCCTCTCTCCCGCTCTGCCAGCTTTAATGACCTAATTGGTGCTACAAAGAAACCAGCCTCTTCTTTGCCCTCTCATTGCGGTTTGATTCCCTGGCTCGGACCCCAAGTATCTTTTCATCCATGCCAGTGACTTTGATTCTTTCCACTCCCAGAATCCCAGTCTATGCTCCAAACTCCTTTGCTTTGATTTGCATTGCATGTCACTTCTCAGCCCTTTCCAGACCTTCTCTCCCTCATTCTCCATTTTAGAGTTTGTATTCACTCCAAAGACCTGATATTTGCGACAGTGAAGCTGCTTCTAATTTTCACTCTGCACCTATGGTAGATTGTTACATTGATGACCCTGATTTGTTCACATTTCTCTGTGATTTGTTCACACTTCCATGCCCTTGGGTAGTTCCTAGCATACTGCCACTGGGCTTGGCCATCCGACTTTTTAGCCAACGGAATAACAGCAAACATGGCAGCTCCCAATTTAGAATCTGCCTTTGGACTTGCCTTCCTACATACACATCTTGGAGTCACCCACATCTGACCAGCTGCTTTTGTTCCAGCCCTCACTTGTCCCCCATCTTGGGTCACTGTTTGACTCTTGTTTCCCAACTTCATCTGGTCTGGCCCATCCAGCTGTTGCTTTAGCCTTGGTTTGAATCCTAGAGAACCACGGCTGCCTTTGTCAGATGCTTCAGACAATACATAATAGCAGAGCCCCTGGCGTGTACTGCTGAGGGTACCTCTGGGAATGAATCCATAGATTGCTTGGAGGGAAATAGCTTGAGGAGCAGAGATGCCTCCACAGAATGTTGAGTCAATGTTCTGTCTGGTGATGAACAGTTTAAGGGATTAAGAGAAGAAACAGGTGTAAGGGAGACATATGAACTATAAACTACAGGTCTTAGGGTAAATGAAAAAGACCAGCACACTGCTGAATCAGCTCGAACACTGACAGGCTTACAGATCCAGAAAAGGCAGCCTTAGGAGAGGCATAACATCAATGGAGACAGATTGAAGAGAAGGGAATCACCAGAGGTTTAGACATCTTGCATAGTCTAACAGCATAAATTGGGTCAAACCCATGCAATTGTTGAATTTTGTGGCACAGGGGAAGTGACTTTTTCCAGTGTCAAACATCAATTACTGAGTTAATGCTGCCTAGTGTTAATTAAACATATTAATATAATTCACTTGTAAGAGAATCTGTATAGCTTTTCAGATATTCCTCCAAAGGGCTGAGGGAGAAGAAGATGCCAACTCAAGAGAATTTTCATGAAGGTAATTACATAACGGCAGAAATCCAGGCAAGACGTACCGATACAAGTGTTTCATAAGCACCTTTTTAAAAAAATCTGCACTTATTGCATTTCATTTTATTTAGCTTCACCCCACATTGCAGGTTACATGGAGACAGATACCAATCAAATTTGTCGAGTAAATGGATTTGAATTTGAGTATCAACAATGCCATTTAATACTGTGTGGCACTGAAGAAGCTACTTCAGCATTTGAGGCTCGGTTTCCTCAGAAATGAGAAGCAAAGTTATCTCACAGAGTGATTCTGAGGATTGAAGTTGATTGAAAACAAACACATAAAAGCAGCAAGTACAGGGCCTGGTACAGTAGGAGGTACCAATAAAAATGTCCTACTATTATTATCATCCTATTTTTAAAACAGCTGGTCATTTCACCATAATTTTCAGGAGAAGATCATAAAAGGAAAGCAGAATTCTGACCTACCAGCCAGCCATGACCTACTCCTCCCCCGAATGTCTATTTGTATGACTACCACATGGGTTCATGCTTCTCATTTCTCTTGAGTATGAGGACTGAAATGATCAATCACCTTCACCCATGACAGAGCTGAGTGGAAGCAGCTCGGAGATGAATGGTTGAAGAGCATAAAGAATAATGACATTAACATCTACCTGTTGAGGAATGCTTTAAAATTGCTTTTAGAAGAAAGGAGAGAGGGAAAAATAAATCCTCTTACTGAAAGTTGTAAAACATGCTGACTCTTTTGTAGCAGAATCATACCCCAGGTTGGTGCTATTCATAATGAATTATATGGTAGTGATTTATTTATACCAAGTGTTTAAGAAACTTGCCAGATTGATGAAAAATGCATAGATATGCACTTTAGTCTGACGCCAGACATAAGACGGGGGAAGAAAGAGCCAATGGGGAAAGAGAGGAGGGTGGAGACTTCTGGGGTAGTGGAGTGAAGAAGGAAAACATTTTATAATCAAAACCACACAGATAACATGAGCAAGATTTTCATTTGAACGTCCCTAATCATCCATTCCTAAGATCATGATAAGCTATGTTTCAAGATGGATCCAAGGGCACATTGAGGGTGGCACCACGATGAAAGGGGAAAGAACATAGGATCTGGATCCCGGCTGACCTGATTCAAATCCCAGCACTGTCAGTGTCCAGTCATGTGACTTTGGGGAGTTAATTACCTTCTCTGACCTTGTTTTCCTTGTCTCCGGCCTTAATGATATTAGTGAAACAGTGAAAATTGAGTCAGAATAGTCAAAACAAGCGTGGGTTAGAAACTTAAAGAGCAGAAGTAAAATTCCAACAGAGACCTTCAGGAACCCAAGAAATTCAAGGTTAAAATCAATCAAGGGTTGACCTGGAAGACGGATGCAGAAACTGCAGAAAGAATAGGAGAGAACTTATGGTTAAATCAGACTTGCATTTTACTGCATGACTATCTTCTGTTCTCTGTTATTTGGAACTTATATATGTGTGTGTACAGTGAAAAATTAAGACATGCAATTAGCCAACACTTAAAACAGTACAAAATGGTGAGCATAACACTCTTTCTTGCCCTGTTTTACCCTAGCTTCCTGTTTCCTACACAGGTCAAACACTGTTAGCAATCTCTTATGCACTTTTCCAGAGATTTTAAATCATATACAAGAATAGACACATGTAGATATAGGTGAGATGTAGATAACAGACATATGTGTGAATATAGATGTAGGTGTAGATGTAAACATAGATGTAGATGAGATATAAGTGTATGTGAAGATGTAGATGCAGTTTAGATATAGTTGCAGATATAACTGTAGATGTAGGCATAGATAAGCTGTAGATGTTGGTGTAGATATGGCATAGATGTAGATGCAGGTGAGATATAGATGTATGTGTAGATGTAGATATTAGTGAGAGATAGATGTAGGTATTGATGTAGATACAATTGTACAAGTAGATATAGATGCATGTATAGGTGAGATGTAACTATAAATATAGGTGTAGGTATAGAGGTAGCTATAGATTTAAGTGTAGACATAGGTGTAGCTGTAGGTTTAGGAGTAGATGTAAGTGTAGACATAGCCATAGATGTAAGTTTATATGTAGTTGTAGGTGTAGGTGTAGACATTTCACCACACCCGCCTTGTGTATGCAGTTTGTAGTACACTGTTCTCACTTTTCCATAGCTTCCTCTCTGCCCTTTTATCTTGGGGATTGCTCCCGAGCACTCCAAAGAGGTAGACATACTTTCCAAGCACTCACAGCTCTCCATTGTATAAATGAACTATAACTCATTTCCCCGGTCTCCTGTTGCAGAACATTTCAGTTACATCGAGTTTTTGCTCTTCAAAACAAGGCCACAACCATTGTTTTTGAGCTTGCATTTTTGGAAAACGTATCTGTTAACAAGTTCAATAAAGTGAAATTTTTGTGTTCAATAATGTAAGCATTTAAAACTTTTATAGATATTGCCAAAATGTAGGTGAATGACTGAATTTGCTTGAAAAGCACGGTACTCCAACCCTGGCGCCTGACAATAGTCATTGCAAATAAGCCTAGATCACCTTTTTTTGTATCAAGCTTCATTTGTCTATTTCTACAAAGAGTTAATGCTTAATTTCCAGAGAGAGCCATCTGACCATGATCATCATTGAGCTGTATATTATTTCCATTTTAGAAAAAGAGGAGCTGCTCCATTATTCTCAGTCCTTTAATGTATTAGCTCTGTCTACATCACATTCCAGAGATTTATGATTGAAGCAAATGCAGCTCTCTTTGAAAAGTGCAAATATTACATAACGGAAATATTAATTATATGTGGTAAACTTTGACAGAAATAACCATCTAGGTAAATATACATTTCTCAATAGTAATTCTTAAAATATGTCAATGATAACCTGGATTGAATACAGGACTTATAGAAAATAAAATGCTTCTTTCTAAATATTACTGTGGACCCGAATGCCTTTTACTGTTAGAATATAGCTCATGGATTTTAGTCCAAATTAAATATACAATAAACAATAGAAAGTTCTTTAGGAAATGATGGAATCTGTTTTCCTTTGACTGAAAGCAGAAGGGTTGCTGACTTGTTTGATCTCAGGCTGTATAACCTCAGATTACCTTGACTGAATGCCTATTTACATTGTAAGAACTTTTAAGTGTGTTTTTAAATGTATATCTCACTTTGAGATATTGTTAGTCATATTGTAAGGGACTTAGATTAAGAATCCATAAGGCAGTGGTCCTCAAAGTACAATCCCACAATTCGCAGCATCAACATCACCTGGGAACTTGTTAGAAATGCACACTTTAGTTCCTGCCCTAGACATAAGGAATCAGAAATTCCGGGGTGGGGCCCAGCAATCTATGGTTAAGCAGTCCTCCAGGTGATTCTCATCACATTAAAGTTCGAGAACCGCTGCTCTGAAGCCTCCACAGAAAGATTAGAGCAGAAGTTGCCCAATTGCCTCCAACCCCAGGACTCCTCTGTCAAAGCCCCCGGAGACCCTGAGAGCTGTGGGGATGGGTACTCCCACTCAGGGAGTCGTTCCTGCCTTGCCTTCTTTCACACCTGGCAATGGCATTGTCCCTTATCTGTGGGACCATCCTCAGCTTTTTTCTTTTCCATCCTCCAAATGTGAGAAATTGAAGCAGAAGAAAAATATGCCCACACCGCAAGTTATATATAGTGATTACATTTTTTATCAAATCAGAAGTGTCTACTTTTCCAATCTATTATTAAAAAAACAGAGAAGTATTTCATCCCTACATGTTTTTACACAGGAAGGTTGGTGTTAGCCAAAAGTTAAATATGGCTTCCTAGCAACAGCAGCAACTTTTTGACTATATTTGCAAATTGCCTTTGACACAAATGTTCCCAGACACTCTTTGTTAATGTACTAAAACACAAATTTAAACAAGGTATTTGGATATAGATTAGAGCTGGTTTATCCACAAAAGCAAATGACACAAAAATAAATGACCTTAGGGACTTTGTTCACCTCATGTAGACATACCCTGCATAAGAGGACTGTGAGATGGAGATAACTTCTGCCCGAGACAGGAATTCTTTTTATACTTTCTGATGTAGGATTTCAGAGGTGGAAAAAAAGTGAACAGAATCACGCAGAGCTGTTCAGGCCGTTCCTTTGCGAGAGCTCCTCAATGACTTTCTTCAGCCATAAAATGCAAGCCTGTCATAACCCACAAGGTTCTCCAGAAGCTCAGGGGTGCTTCTCTCTCTGGCCTGAAGCACCTCCACACCCACCTTTCTAGTAGTTTGTCAGTTACTGGGACGGACCTACTCTCTGCTGCTCCCTTTGGAATTCTCTTCTTGCCTCATCGGTAGAAGGGAGCACCACCCACTTTGCAACCTGAGACAAGCGCCCCCACTTATCTGACTTACTAACAACCAGACTTAGGCAAGTCCAATGGCCCCATCAGCAGTCTCGGATGGCACCCCACTCCAAACTGAAACAATCCTTTTATTGTTTCTGTCTAATTTAATAAGAACACTTTTGACAGAGAGTTATGTCTTGATTATCATTGAGTCCCCAGACCCTCTGACAGACACATCACTTACCAAGAACCCCAAACCGTGTTTGTTGAACATAGAACAGATTCTTGAGCATGGAATGTGGAGAATATAATCAGAAGTCACAGGTAGCACTTTATTACTCTTCTCAAGATGATTTTTCTCATTGTTTTGTTGCCGAGGGCTTACACCACATCATCACTAGAATGAGGAGTGCCAACAAGTTGTTCAATCAAATAAAATGTTTTTTCCTATTTTTTCTCATTAGCTGAACTAATCGGTTTGGAAGTCTGTTTGGAGCGAAATTAGGAGACACAATTCCCATTAGCACATTAGCTCAGTTTGTTTAGTTAGTTAGCTGAGGCTTTTTATGGAGGAGTGAAAAACTGCAAAGAGGGGACATGGCCCAGCAAAGAATTGCTTTTGGGATGGTCTGGGAGGCAGTTCATAAAAAAGCCCTGGAATAATATGAGAACAGGGAAGCATTTCATTTTTTATTTAACTCAAGTAAATTCAACAAAGAAGTATTGAGTTTTAAAGGCTTAAAATAAAAGATCAATAAACACACACATTCTACACAAATATGTACCCATCACACCTCACTGCACACACCACTGGTCAGAGTGCATGTGGTTTACATAAGCTACTTGACACATAAATGACAAATATACTGCCCACTTGGACATCAAATATTTACACACCACAAACAGATGAGCCCTCAGACTTTCGTCAGACCACGTATGTCACACACATTCACATTCCAACCCCCACCTTCCATATTCCACGTCCCGCACAGCCAGGCCCCCATCCTTCACGTGCTGCAAAAATCTATACTTCTGTGCCTCACGTCCCACTCCTCAGTTGTGACACACACACATTTACGCTAGTGAACACACACACACACACTGTTCACCCACAGTGAACTCAAATCACCCAAGGTGCTGCTGGGAGGTTGGCCACATCCAAAAGTAGCCCTTTGACCCTGTAAGAAGCAAGTATGAGGCACCTTTGAAAGTGATAGTTTTGAATAGCAGCCAGGTGTATGAAGCATCCATACGTGTCTAGTTGAAGCTTCTCTGCTGCTAGAAGATTCTAAAAACACAAAGAGAACACTCCGCAATGCTTATGTTTGTTGCCACCATAGTCATCACTGCCCCTTTGTTGTAGGTTATAATTCACTGAACATGTTCAAACACATTATTATGTTCAATTTTTGTAACGTGTATTCAGGGTGGGACACTGAGGGTCTGAGAAAGGAGGTGATTTTTGTAGTGTGATGGTCAGGAGTGGCCAGAGTAAGGGTCAAAGGTAACCACCTGCCTCCTTGTCCCACTAGACAAGATATTGTCAACTGGGGAGGGGAGTTGATTTGCCCCCCAGGGGACATTTGTCAGTGTCTGGAGACATTTTTGGTTGTCACAACTTGGGGAGGGGGGTTTCTACTGGCATTTGGGTTCCAGAGGTGCTTTTGAACATCTTACAATGCTCAGAACAGCTCCCTACAATAAAGAAACATCTGACCCAA
This sequence comes from Tapirus indicus, assembly GCA_031878705.1. Classification (NCBI taxonomy): domain Eukaryota; kingdom Metazoa; phylum Chordata; class Mammalia; order Perissodactyla; family Tapiridae; genus Tapirus; species Tapirus indicus. Next base: position 7,744,797 of record CM062935.1, on the reverse strand, counting down.
AATTTCAATAGTGCTGAGACTGAGAAACCCTGAGCTTGATGCAGGAAGCTTCCTGACACCCATGTGAAGGAGCTGGGAAGTTGTTGCCCGGCCTGAACAGGCAGGCCCTTCAGATCAAGACTGGGAAAGGAGGATGTTTCCTCTTCTCAACAGGCTGTCTGGACATAAACCCTGGCTAAGTTTAAAGGCCAGCAATAAGATAGACACATAAATGGCTCCTCTCCACTGACATTATTTCTGCACATGCCCTCCAGAAACCATCCCTCTAAGAAATGGGGATTTTATCAAAACAGAAGAACAGAAACCTCCAGAACATGAGCTATGGCTGAGATAATGAATGATTGCCCTTACTCTTACAGTTACATGCCTTCCCTTCAGAAGCAAGTATAAGAGAAAGCAGGAAGAGCAAATGTAAGCTTCTCCTTGCACGACATAAATCAGCTGGACAGGCCCCTGCAGAGCTGAAGTACCTCTATCAGGGTCTCCCATTAAATCAATTAGCAAGCAAGGGGGTGGGGGGACAGAGGAGGCCTGCAAAGTTCCCAGCAGCCTTCCCTAACAAGAGAGCCTGCCATTCTTGAGTCTGAATCCTCCCCTTGTCCTTGTTTCTTCAGGCACAGAAACTGCTGGGAGTCAGGGGAAACGAATCATTTTATAGAACAAAACAGAAGCCAGCCCTCATTTGATTCATTAGTAAATCTCTGAACAATGAGAGTTGTTCTGAGACTCATACCAGATCCTTCTGTGATCCGCTGTGAAGATGGTAGCAGCCCTCTTTGTCAGAAGATGAGTAGTTTGTTTGTGTGTCTATTTCTGGCAATGGGAAATTATTTGCTTCAAACCACCCACATTCTTTTTTCTGGGTCTTCTGATGATAGAGGAACCTCAACAGGTATGGTTTCATAACATCTTAACATCCACGTAGCAGTGTACTGTTTACAGAGATCATTCAGGTTAATCGCATAGTAATCCAATGAGGTAAGTGGTATGACTACTATTATTCCTACTTAATCAATGGTGAAATGAACTGAGGCGGTGAGATATTAAGTGACATGACCTCAGCAACTCAAAGTGACAGTAGAGGGATTAGAATGCAGGGATGTCAGAAGTTTGAAAAGATAACAGCTAATATCTCACATTTACGGCACTAAATCAGAGGTTCTCAGTGTTTCTTGTATACTGGAAATAGTGTGGAGCTTTAAAATATGCTGATGCCTAGGTTCTACCCCCAGGCATTCTGATAAAACCAATGGGATTATAGCATGAGCCTCAGGGCTTTGGGAAGCTCTCTAGATGATTCTCATGTCAGCCAAGTTTGAGAATCACTGCACTACGTATTTACTACATCACAGGTTGGGCAAAGGGGTGCTGAGCTTCTAGGGATCATTATGATGGACCGGTCAAGACTTGAGCCCAAAGACATCTGACTTCAAAGCTCATACTCCTTCCAATATGCTCAGGAATAATCCCTGGTGCCTGTTGGGCACCCAGTGATTTGCACAGAGCTTTCATAGCCAACACTCCTTTGATTCTCATGAACACTGAAATATGAGCAGGGTGGGCACTGGTGTTGGCATGTTACAGATAAGAAAGTTTTGGTATTTTTAATTTTCAGAAAGAGGTACTGTCTTTAGATTCTATTCTTTCCATTCTTCGCTCAGGAACTTTAAACTGCAGGCTGCTAACTACACAATGCTCTGAGGTCTGACCACGAGCAAAATAAAACCACAGTCTGATCCCTGCGGCTTTGGGAAGAGATGGGAGGAGACCTGTGTTTTGTTTGTTGCCTGGTGACATGTGGCTGGTGATAATCAAGTGAAGCAAACCAGGAATGATTAGAGTCCAGTACCTCTGTCCTATTTCTCATGCCACCCCTCGGCTCCATCCTAAGGTGACCCAACAATAATATTGATCGTATTTGAAAAGGCAGGGGCTAAGGGCATGATATGTAAGAAAGAAAAGCAGACAAGCCGGCCATGCAATTTACAATAAGAATGCAATGGAAACAAATAGAACTTGAGTGATTGAGCTACCTTCCAGGTCAGAACGTCTTTGCTTTCCAGATCCAGAGGGAGGCCATGTGAGAGGGAAATCACATCATGGTGAAATAATGCAGTACTGTGGACCAACGTGTTTTACTAATTGATTGGTTTTTTTGCTCCCCAACTTTCTTTCTTAGAAACCCTGTGTGTCTTTATCTGAGCTTGTATGGGGCATGGGGATTTGGCACTACTATGGTGGTCACGGAATCCTTCTGAATCGTTTGTCTGCTCTTTCATTTTTGTATCTTTGGGGCCCACAGAATTCCCTGACAATAACAGGAGCTCAGTGCATGCTTCTGAATAAATGAATTCAAGGAAAGCTTGAGCATATGCTGTGCATTTCCTTAAAAAATAAAGTTGGGATAAACTTCCTATTTTTTTCTTTAATTGACCCAAATTTAGCTGCAGCAATCAAATACATTGTGTAGTGGGTTTTCCTTTTTAAGGAACTAAGCACAGTTCCTGGGCTACTGAAGTAAACTCATCACCGTTTTCATAGCAAAGGGTCTTGGGCAGTTGTGACCCATCTGTCTGCAGGTCCTCAATTAGAAAGACTGTTCATCAGTAGGGTCATTTCAGAAAAGGACCAAAGGGTCAAGAGATGTGTCACTGTGGCTGCATTTCTATTTCATAAAGCTAAAGACTGCATAAAAGAGCTTTTAGATTAAACAATAATAGTTAAAATGTACCTCTGGCTGGATGGAAGGCTCAGCACTGCAGGATGCATCAATTCATTGACCCAGGATTAGGTTATTCCTACTCACTGAGTTGGAAATTATCAGTGATTATTCTAAAAAAACCCTTTTATTGCTTCGTTGTTTATGAAACCTCAGTGGTTCCTAAATGATCTGAGATTAAGTTAAATGATCTTCAGGATCTCATAAAACACCCACTTGCTTTCTCCAGTTTTAGCATCCTCCGCCCTGGGATGCCTTCATGCAGTCCCTTGCAGGGCTAAGCATGCTCTTATCTGCACAACTCTTGTACTTTCAACCTGTTCCTAAATTCTTGAAGGTGTGATAACAACAATGAATGTTTACTAATATTTAATATGTGTCAGTCTCTCTTGTAAGCTCCTTATCTGCACTTTTCATTTAATCCTCACAATAACCTCACAATATGTATAGGAACCATAATTACACTGACTTTAGAGGAGAGGAAACAGAGAAAGAGAGGATAAAGTAGCATATTCAGGATGTGAACCCTGTAGTCCAGCTCCAGAACCCATACTTTACCAATTGACTTGACTGATTCTCTAAGAAGAGGGAAGAAGGGCAACTTGTTCATACTCCCCAGCTCACACTTTGTGAATACGTGTAATTCAGATGCGATTAACTCTGTGCTAGGAAATATGCTAGGCTTTTTACAAACATGTTGTTGCTTATTTCTTATCAAAACGTTGGGAGATAAGCATTATCTCCATTTTTCCCACTATTCAAATCAGGAAACCAGGGCTCAGGGAGGTTCAGTGACTTTCAAATGCTGTACGGACCAGAGAGTTATGATACCTGGTCAGTGTGATCCTAAAACAAGCACTTGCACATAATAGTTACCCTAGAAATACATAATAGATTCAATTTAGTTAGTGCGAATAAATTCCATTTACTTATACCCAACCCTAACATTTAACACATTTATTGACTCCTTACTCTATAAGAGCCTAGTAAATGACAACCTCGCCTACAGCAGGGAGGTCAGTCACATGGACAGATGCTTGGCCTATACATAGTTAACATCATTTTGAAGGTGAGCACAGGGCATTAGGCGAGCATGAAGGAGAGGGGCCCAGTCCAGCTTGAGGCATCACGGAAGGCTTCCTGGAGGACATAATTTAGTTGAGTTTCAGAGAAACGGTAGGAGAGTCTAGGTAGGAAGTAGGACATTTCAAGGAGAGGAATAGCATGAACAAGCCTCTGAGGTGAAGAAGAGAATGAAGAGACTTCTCGTTAAACGTGCTAGAATTAACTAACGTGTCTACTTACAGTCCCTCCCCCGAACTCACTAAAATTATAGAAGGAGAGATATGTCAAAAGATGTAAACCCACATCAGTGGAAGATCAGGAGAGGAGACCACAACAACATTTGGGAGGCTGGAAAGAAGATGGGTGGGTGGCAATTTTTTAATAGAACTGAGAAAATGCAATCCTAAGCCAGCAGTTGGGAGAGCTGTGAACCCTCTAACTGATGTTGTCAAATCTTAAAAACAAAACAAACAAACAAAAAAACTTGGGAATATATAGCACCTGTTACCGCTGTTGCAATTCTGTTTATGGAGTTTTCAGATCACCAGATCTCACACCAGCTCAGAAGGAAAACTGCCTCTCCCTCATCATGACAGTAAAGACTGAGGGTTTATCCTCTCAGCACAGTAGGAGAGAGGGTCCCAGGACTAGGGGATACCAGGAAAACCATGGGAGGATGGGAAAATTAAGTAAATATTTGCACACTGTGTGCTGAAACGCTCAGGCCTTTTCCAATATTTAGTTCCTGAAATCGTGGCAGCCAGGACTTCACCCTCCAGGTGGTAGATTGCAAGGTTCTTTTCTGGGAGATCTGACCACTTCAGGCAGAAAGACCTAATATGTCTGAGATTGGGCAAATACCCAAGTAGGCAGCTATAAGGGGTGGAAGTAGTTATCTCTGAGAGGGGGAACAATGGGGTGCTTTGGACATCTCTTTGTCTCTCTTTCTAATCTTCTGAGGAATAAGGTTGGAGGCAGGAGAGCAATCAGAAAGCATTTGCAGGGGTCCAGGAGGGAGATGATGAATGTCTAAACAAGGACAGACGGAATAGTGATGGAGAAGAAGAGGCTGACTGGAGACCAACTAGATGGGACACTATGAGTGACTGCAAGTGACTGAGGGGCAAGAGGAAGCAAAAATGAACCCCAAATGTCTAACAAGAGAGACTGAGTGTTGCTACCTCCAGAGATGGAGATCTGGACAGACTAAAAGGAAAGAATTGGGGAATGATGAATTAAATTTTGGACTATTGCATTGCTTCTGGAAAGAATCACTGAATTTGCAGTGCAAGACACAATAGCAATCTCTTTATCCTGTGGCACTAACCAAGGGAGCACAGAGGTGACCTGAACAGCATCAGTCTGAGTTCCTGAGTGAAGATGACATGGAGCAAAAGGCCCTGCCAACTCAAGTGGATATGTTGTGAGGGAGATTTTCAACTTCAGTTGTGTCAGGTTGCAGAGATTGTGCACCTATGATCTCAGCCTATTCCAACTGCCAACCAGAGAGAGGATGAAATATGGACACTCCCCTCCAGACTCCTGAGATTGTTGCTTCTATGATCTAATCCAAGTGTTTTAGCTTCTCTGTGAGTCAGTTATTTTACCTGTGAAATGGATGTAGTACTCACCTCATTACTTTGTTTTGAGGTTGAAAGTAGTTATATGAATAAGCATTTAGAACAGTGCCCAGAACATAGTTAGTGTTTATTTTTCTCTTTACCATTATTATTAATTTCGGTTTTATTATATTTGAACAAATAGAAGACCATCTTACAGCAGAATAGAGTGGGAACCATGCAATGTGGAGGGGGTGTCACTGAGCTTTCAGGTAGATGAGCTGACTCCAGCCCAATACTATCATTGGCTTTTTGGGAAATGTAATCCTAGGCTGGGCAAGAAGTCTATCTCTTCCTCCACCTGAAAGTGAGGGGTTCAGACCAACCACCTTTGCAAGGTTGTAGTGAATACTTCCCTCTGGCCAGTATGGGATACTATGAGAGGTGGTAAGTGAAAGATACAGATAGAGTGTACATGTCACCATGTACCCACGCTAGGTTGGGTTGGTGGCTGGGGAAACAAACTTCACTTGGAGACAGAGTGCGGTGTAGGTGCCCCATCAGTGTTTGAGAACAAAAGACTGGAGGCTCTGTATTCATGCTAAGGAGTCACTTTTTTGTGATGCTATGGACTGCTTTGGATCTAGACTGCTTTGGATCTAGACTGCTTTTGCATCATCTTCTCTCCCAGATCCTTTCAAGAACACACAAATGTGAGGGCATAGAGAGGCAGCAAAAAAAGAGACACATTTGTAACTTCTTAAGATTTGAGTGTCTGTTCCTTTTTTTTTCTTTTATTAAAAAAAAAGTGCTGGGGCTAATGATATTTTACATCAAATGTTCCTTCTACAATCTGGGGGTCTTTCCAAGCCATAATGAACAATTGTGAACAACAAAGGAAGCAATTGTGGTTCTCATCCTGTCAGATACATTTGAGCTGTGATTTATTGTTGTCAGCCCGACTAGAAGTCTGTTTCGCTTCATCTTCTACCCACAAGAAAAGGTGCCATAAGCAGTTCTTTGCCATTCCTCCTTCTGCCAGGTTTTATGTCAGAGCAACATTCATTCTTCACTCATATCTGGCACTTGTCCTAAAAGGATTTAAGTTGGGTAGCCACAACAAAAACAACAATCCTAAAAATAACATCCCAAACAGCTCCAACACTATTAAAACTTGGTAGAACTCTTTATTGAACACTTCCTGTGTGCTAGACTCTGCCCAGTGAATTATGAATATCATCTCATTTATTCCTCTGGACATCCATAGAATACAGATGTCATCAATCCTATTTTATGAATAAAGAAACTGAGGCTCAAAGAGACACTCAAGTTTGCCTATCTCAGATTCAACGCTGAGTCCATTCACCACTCTTGACCTCTATTCTGTCTGCACTGGATCGTGTGCTATGGACATGTGCTAGACTCTGAGCAAGTTACATGACGATTATCTCCTTCAGTTTATTTGTCTTTCAGTAGCCATCTCAAAGTGTATAATGAGAGTTAAATAAGTCTTAATAAAAAATAAGATACTTGACATATATAAATATTTAACAAACATTGGCAATTATCTCTGTTCTTCCTCTCCTTCTCCCTCTGTTTCTTCCTTCTTTTCATCAACATGTATGGAGCCCTTGATCCACACCAGGCACTGGCATATAAGACAGATTCCCCACACTACAAAGTCGCCCCCTTTTCAGCATTTGCCTTAGGACAGAGAAGCTCTTGTTAGCCAGAGATCTGAGCAATTCAGCCTCTTCTGCTTGAGAAAAAGCAGAAGAATAGACCACATTAAACCTAACATACAGAACTATTTTAAAAATAGTAATAGCATCTTACGACATTTGTCCAATCAGCCTCATTGCAAAGCACACTGCAGAATCAGGTGATCTCTCCTGTCTGTATTTCCTGCAAACAAATCTGTTGCATACCTTGGGTAATTTTAGAAGTAGAATTAACTTCCAATTTGTTGGCACTTTACTGAGGAGAAAAATAAGACATCAAAATTAAATTAGCTCCCACTGCTGATATTCTAACCTTAATATCAAGTACACGGTGCCCATACACCCACAGAGACAAGAGTTAATCAAATTCCCAATAATAAAATATTTTTCTTCAGGTTGAACTGATTACTCATCAGCAAATGAAACTAGGTGGGGGAAAATCCAGTGTGTTAAATGCACACACATGCAAATAGACATATACCAGCTGCCACTCTCTGTTGGCTTTAGGAAATGCCCCCTTTGGGGGAGACTGTTCTCTGTAGGTCAGGTCCTTTGCTGGTCTTGGACCTGTGAAGATAATATAACTTGGTCCTTGTCCTCAAGGTCTACAGAGTGTGGTCCAGAAACAGACACAAGAAAAATTCCATAACTGAGTGAGCATATGCAATAGGAAAGTGTGCAAGCTATAATAAGAGGTCAAGGGAATGAGGACATGTGCATGTCTTGGGCATGCAGGAAGTCTTCTCAATGGAAGGAGTGATGCTGCAAGGAAGAAGAGAAGAGAACAGTTCAAGCAGGGAGCAGTGTTATCTCAGCTTTCTTTCCTAAGAACTAAGAGGAGGAAACTCTAAGGGTTTCTACTGGGTATGACAAGTCTCCTGGGCTGCCTCCTCTCTCTCCCACCCCCAGGGAAAGGGACATTTTACTTTCAATTTTGGATAAAGAAAGAATTTCCTATTTCATAATAAAAAAAAACCTACCTGCCTTTCTGTGGTCTAATTTCTCAGTTTCCTTAGGGCCTGCCCTTTTTTTTCTGCATCATTCTTATCTCCTTAAACCTCAGCTTCCAGAGGGTAACCATCCTAGACTGGGACATGAATATATCAGGAGGCTTTTCTTCCCAAACCACTTCCTAATATGGCCAGCTCAGGTGGCTGATATTGCCCTCCTTTGCGAATTAAGGGCAAGAAGGGCTAAACTTTGAAGCTTTAAGCTCAAGTGATATCTTGAGATTTACCATAACCCATGTGAATATTATGCTTTCCCTCAAAAAATCCTACCTCCTGGACTTCCAGGTCATCCAGACTCCAACCATACTCGTTTAAGTAAAGACTTTCTACTTTCTGAGCTGACTTGGGCATAGTCTTGTCTTTCATGAACTTGCCTCCCCTGTGTGTCTTGGTCTGGCTGTCATATTCTTTTATATTACAAATTAGGTTATCAGTGCATCTAGGAAACCATAGAACTCATCTACTAAATCTTTGGACACTGATAAGGTTTGACATTAGTCTGATTTCATCTCCCTCTCTGAGTCCCAGATTCTTTGAAGGTCAAATCAATTCTTGCACTTGGATGTATAAGTTGCCCATTAATAAGCAAAAGAACTGGCCGCATGGATGAACTGATCACATAAAAAGACTTTAATAGAATTACTAACTTCCACCAAAATATGCAAAGATTGTCCTTGAAATCCAATTACTCATCTTCTAGTTTGTCTCTCAATTCACTGGTCAGCCTATTTATGTTAAAATTTTCTCTACTGAGACCCTCAGCCCAATCCCACTCCATCAGATTTAGATATTCTCAGGTTGGTCTTTGGCAGCAGGACCACAGTCAATGATTCATATTTAATAAAATGGAAAATCATCAGTTAACTATTGACACATTTATTTTAGAACTAAGAAATTTGTGCCACTATAACACACTGTTCCAATGATGCCAAATTCTGAACTTCAGAATATCCTTTTTATTTACAATTTCAGCTGCATCTGATTGAAAAAACAAGGGTTCAAAACCACTTATCTGAACTCCTTGGAGCCAAATATATTTTTGAATTATTATTTTTTTTAATTTTGAAGGTAAAGAATGGGTATAGTATATATCATACATTCTCCAAGAGGTCTGGGGCAGTATACTGATGTCAACACAGAAATATGCTTGACACAAACTTATGAATGTTCACAACAAGTAGGATAAATAAAGATTATAAATAGCCTCTTGCCAGGCCAGATTAGATATTTCCACTAAATGGGATTGGATCAGGTTCAATTGTCCCATTAAATAGTTCTATCAAAAGCTTCAGATTTCAGAAATGTAGCTAAGGGATTTTGGACTGTATTATCAACATTGTTCCTACTAAAACAACTCTATGTTTTCTGAGCTTTTTTTTTTCTAGTTAACCCATGTGTTTCTGTTGATTCCTCATGAAGTGGTGGTGTTGCCATAGTACTGATGAGAATACTAAGGTTTAAAGAATGTAAGCAATTTCCTCACACACATAATAAAAGGCAGCCAAGATTTGAACTCTGGACTACTTGATTTCAAAGCCAGCATTCTACTCACTTTACCATACTGCATAATTTACACTTCTGGGAATCTCAATTTTGAGTGGCTCTCATTCAGGGGGAAATTTTGTGCTAGACCAGAGCTATTTCCTTAGGGTAAGGGGATCATGGTTTTCTCTTCTGACAAAGAAATGGAAGTAAAAGTCTTCTGTAAAAGCTCACTATAGAACAACATTTACAAATACAGTCATGCTCCACATCACTACATTTGGTCAATGATGGACTGCATGTGTGATGATGGTCCCATAAGATTGGTACCACATAGCCTAGTGTGTAGTAGGCTATACCAACAAGCTTTGTGTAAGTACACTCTATGATCTTTACACAATGACGAAATCATCTAATGACACATTTCTCAGAGCACATCCCTGTTGTTAAGCAACACCTGAGTATATGTCATTTACAACTCAAAATCTGACCACCAAAACCTCATTTAATTGGGTCCTTATCTGCCTAACCTATAGAATCTGCTAGAATATTCTTTAATATTTAGATATCCTCTCCTGGCTGCCATTTTTTTATTCATTCATTCAACAATTAGTTATTAAGTACCTAATATGTGCCAGGCATCATTTGAGGCACTGGGGGTACAGCAGTGAACAAAACAGACAACATCTTTGCCTTCATGGCATTTATAGTATACTGTGGGGACAAGGACACTAATTAAAATAAAATAAATGTGTGTGTGTGTATGTGATTAATCATTGAAATGTTATGGAAAAGTTAAAGCAAGGAGGAAGATGGGGATGTTGAGGAGGTTGTAATTATAATATATTCTTGGAAAGGCTTATTGAGAAGGTAACATTTGAAAGAGGAGGAAGCAGCGAGTGCTGAGACCCTAAGGGAGAAGTGCACTTGTAGAGTTTGAGAAGTAGTAAAAAGGCCAAAGTGGCTGAACAAAATGAGAGGAAAAGTAAGAGATGTGGCTGGAGAGCTGAGGAAGGTAGCTCAGATTCTGTAGCACCTGGCAACATGTTGTGTTGTCCTTTACTGTGAATTAAATGGGAACCATTAGAGAGTTTTGAGTAGAAGGATATCTGCCTGCTGTGTTAACGAGAGAGTAGAAGACAAGGAGGGCAGAATCAGGAAGGCAGTGGAGGGAGCCTGTCCCAGACACGCCTGCCTGGCTCTTTCATCCTGCAGGCAAAGCATAGCGGGAGGCAGCTGTTAAGTCTGGATCTAGAGTGAACGTTTCTTCCCCATATACCCAGAGTTGGAGAGACAAGGTATGTCAAAGCAATAGAAGAAAGTTAAGATTTAAATCATGGGGAAAGCATTTATGGTAGGAAAATCACTCAGAAACCCCATGTCTCAAGTCTCGGTCCATAAATAGGATCAGATCTGAATTTCCAAGCCAGCACTCAGAATCAAGTTTGGATGAGAGGAGAGGCAGTCCGGAGCCTGAAGGTGGACACAGAGGATGGTGGAAACAACAGTGGTTCTTTGCCACTTGCCTTTAGTGCCAGCTGGTGTGGGGAACTTGGTTGGATTAGGATGGGTTAATGGGCCTAAGGCAAAGGAGACCCCTCCCTCCATGGCTCACTAAAGTGAGGCAAGGAGAGTAAGAAAAAAGGAAAGTATGCCAGGAAGTACCACAATAAAGTCTCATACCCTTCAATGGGTCCTGTTCGCTCAATAACCAGAACAAGGACAGCCACATGGTTGAACGCAGAAGGGTATTGTGGGAAAATCACACATTTGAAGTGAGATTATGAGTCCTGGATCCACCATCACTGGCCAAGAGACCTAAAGCAGGTTCCTTACCTTTTCCAAGTCTTGATCTTCTTGCATATTCAGGGAAATAATTATATTACTATTTTTGAATCAACTATAATATTTTAAACCACATAAACCCCATCATCTACATTGCTATTACTAAATGAATGTAATTACTATTATTACTGTGATCTGTTCAGCCCAGAAATCTGTCTGTTACAAGAAAGTCTTATGAAGACATCCCTCTTTCCATGGGAAAAAAGCTGAAAGCCTGAGGAGTTCCTGCTAACACAGTTTTTAAAATAAATTATAAATTAAAAAAATATATAAAACATATGATATATAAATATACAAAAATTATAAATCCTTTGACCATGAATATTTGAATTTATTGAATTTCATCCTTGAAAGCTTGGTTTTTCATTTTGCCTAGAGAATATTCAGTTTTGAAATGGCTTTTTTGGCCCCCTTGGACCAGAGCATGAGTTTTCTAGTTGTGTTAAGGAAGCAATAATACTACTTTCTGATCCTCTCTGGCATCCAAGTTAGTTACATTCCATGACACCATATTCGTGAAAATTGGTTGTCCAAAGCAGTCCACAGTTAGCTTTCGTAAAGAGCAGCATACCTAGTCATGTCCTGTCTGTGGAGGCTTCTATGTGGTGTAACATGAATGTAGCATTTGAGGTTGGTTACACTGTATTGAAACTATGTTGCTTCCTGGCATGTGAATTTGGTTGTGATTCTGTTACTTAACAGCATATGAGTTAATTGTCCTCAAGGGACCTCAATCTCCCCATCTATAAAATCAGAATAATAATAAATCCCGAGACCATTGTCCTGAGGATTAAACAAAAATAAATTATGCATGTTTAAAGAGAAATCCCAAAATATACAAAAGCATATTCACAGGAGTAATTTTGAATTACCTAGGAAAACATAGATTATTCAACGAATAGTGTTGGAATAATTGGTTAATCATGTAGAACTACAAAGTTGGATCTGTAACTCCCTATAGACTGGGATAAAATTAGGAGGGATCACAGATTTAAATGTAAAAACAAAATGAATATACTAGAAGAAAATTTGTATTCATTCAATAAATGTTTACGGAGTGCCTATCATATGCCAGGCACTTCTAAGTGCTGGGTGTGTGGTATTGATCAAAAGAAACAAAAATCCCTGCTCCTTTTAGGCCTACATAGTAGGGAAGACAGAAAATGAACAGTAAATAAGTGAATAAAAACATTAATAAATAAAAGTGCAAATAATGTAGATGAATGATTGCTATGGAGAGAAATAAAGGAGAGCAAGACAATAGGGACTGCTTAGGGAGTGAGGTTGCACTTTTAAATAGGATTCTCACAGAAGGCTTTGAGTAGAAGGTGGTATTTGAGTCAACACCTGTAAGACGCATGGACTTGAGCCATGTGGTAATCTGGGGCAGAGCAAAGAGCAAATGCAAAAGTCCTAAGGTGGAAGACGTAGTTTATAATCTTGGAGTGTGGAAGAAGTTTCTAAGCATAATTCAAAATCCAGAAAAAAATCATTAATAAAAAAATAAAATTATTTGCATTGTTAAAAAATACAAATTAGAAACTAAGGAAAAAACTTTCAATCCATTTTATAGAGTAAAAGAAAGAATCCTTAATACACAAAGTATGTGAGTAGAGAGTTCACAGAAAAGTTTCTTTTTTTTTTTTTTGTGGGGAAGACCAGCCCTGAGCTAACATCTGTTGCCAATCCTCCCCTTTTTGCTGAGAAAGACTGGCCCTGGGCTAACATCCGTGCCCATCTTCCTCCACTTTATATGGGACGCCGCCACGGTGTGGCTGACAGGCAGTGTGTCGGCGGGCGCTCGGGATCCGAACTCGCAAACCCCGGGCTGCCAAGCGCGGACTAAACCGCTGCGCCACCAGGAGGCCCCACAGAAAAGTTTTTTAAACATATGAAAAGATGCTTAGCACAACTTGCAATAAGACATATGAAGGTTAAAAGTATACTGAGTTACCAATTTGACCTATTGTGTTGTCAAAGATGGAAAAAGTACTCTTTGGCAAACCATGGGGAAACAGACCCTTTCACACATTGCTTGTAGAAATGTAGAACCCCATATGAAAGACATGTCCATCAAAATGATTTTTGTTCCAGAAATTTTACTTCTGGGAATTGAACTCATAGTGTTAATTGCTCACATGTAAGGTGATTTATGCATCTGATTATTCACTACAGCATTATTTGTAGTAACACAAGATGGAAAACCACATAAATGCCGATTAATAAGGCACTTGTCAAATTAATTATGATACTTTCATGTAACCAAATTCTAAGCTGCCATAAAAGAGAATGAGAAAAATTGTCTATGTGGAAATATATCTAATATGTAGTAAATTTAAGAAAGCAAGTTATGTAGCATGGTATCTTTTGTGTGAAAATGAAGAAAAATAAGAATATATACTTGCATTTGCTTTTTTATGCATAGAGAAACCCTGGAAAGATAAATAAGAAGCTATATTAATAGAGGTTACTTGTTGGGGAGAGGGGAGACAGAGAAGGGGGAGAGATTTTTCGCTGTAGTACTTTTGTGTGTGTGTGAGGAAGATTAGCCCTGAGCTAACATCTGTTGCCAATCCTCCTCTTTTTGCTGAGGAAGATTGGCCCTGGGCTAACATCTGTGCCCATCTTCCTCTACTTTATGTGGGACACAACCACAGCATGGCTTGACAAGTGGTGCATCTGTCTGTGCCTGGGATCTGAACCTGTGAACCCTGCCCAGACTGCTGAAGCTGAGCCCGCGAACTTAACCGCTATGCTACCAGGTCAGCCCCAGTGTAGTACGTTTTATACTTTTGATTTTGAACCAACTTAATGGATTACTTATTCAAAATTAATTAAAATACATGATTAAATTTAAAATGTAGTACTCAATTTATATCTGCTATTATAATTATTAATATTAAAATTGATATTAATATTAGATATCCTGAGTTCTAGCCAGACTCTGATACAAGCTAACTGTTTGGATTCTAGCAAATTCTCTGAATTACTCTAAACTTTCCTAATTCATAAAATGTTAATTTTTGAGGGCACTTCTGCCTTTAACATCATAGTGACAAGAAATGAATGAGCATTTGAAGAACAGTGTGATATGTGCTGGGACTTCTTAAATTAGCATTACAGTAATATCATGCATTCCTTTTTCTCTACTTCAGGGATGAGGAACTTGCAAAGTAGATTATTTAAGTAATTTTCTCAGGGTCTCCAATCCAATGGGTATCATGGACCCACACCCTCTGTGGTTCCAAAGCTCCTGGTGTTATCCCTACCTGAGGGATGCTTTCTATCCTAAAAGAGCCTGATCAAGAGCCAGCACTGAATAAAAGACAGAGGCTGCAGTTCCAGGCTTCATTCCTGCCTTAGTCCTGCTCACATTGAAAGCCTGAAAACCAGCAATGGGCAGGATTAGACCCGTTAGGTTTCTGTGCCATTTTATTGGTCATGCCAACTTATTGACATTGCCATCCAGGGCAGTAGGGCCTACACTTACCATTGAATAGTGTTTTTTGAATATTTTTTTCTCTTAAATCAAGTGTCTTTGCCTGCCATGTTCCTTGGGACTAGGGTTCATCCCTTGTTGGCCCAATGTTTGCCATGTCCTTTTGGACATTCCTTGAGTCTTGTTTTTGGGGCTGTAATAGATTAGCTGGAAATCCTGACCGTAAAGACCTACATCCAGGATAGAGCCTTCAAGATGGGGATGGACTGGACAAGCCATTTATCTGCAGAGACCATGGTTCCAAAACAATGGATGAATGCAAAATTTAGTTTAAAAAGGGAAAATGATGTCAGAGCTAAAAAATTAATTCCATGGACAGGGTTTGAAGAAACACACTGATCATGATGGAAGATGAACGGTCAGAGTCAGAAAAGGAGTAAAGAGACCAGGAACAAGGAGAGCCTGATTGGATCTGTTTTTCTTTGGTATTAATCACATGTCTCTCTCTCTCTCCTGGACCTGTCCATTTCTTCCTCCCTCCTTCCATTCCTTCCTCCTTTTCTGCCCTTCTTCTTTCCTTTCTTCCTTCCTTTCTCCTTTTCTCTCTCTCTCTCCTTTCTTTCTTTCTTTTTTTTTTTTTTTGTGAGGAAGACCGGCCCTGGGCTAACATCGTGCCCATCTTCCTCTACTTTATATGGGACGCCGCCACGGCGGGGCTGACAGGCAGTGCATCGGCGGGCGCCCGGGATCCGAACCCGCGAACCCTGGGCTGCCAAGCGCGGACTAAACCGCTGCGCTACCCAGCGGCCCCCAATCTCTCTCCTTTCTTTTGTTTTTTTTTCCCCTTAGCTTTATTGAGATATAATTGACATATAACTTTGTATAAGTTTAAGGCGTACGATATGATGACTTCATACATGTATACGTTGTGAAATGATTACCACAATAAGGTTAGTTAACACATCCATTACACCACATAATTGTGATTTTTTTTTCTTGTGGTACGAACACTTAAGATCTACTCTCCTAGGAACTTTCAAGTATATAACACAGTATTATCAACTATAGTCACCGTGCTGAATATCAGATCTCCAGAATTTACCCATCATCTAACTAGAAGTTTGTACCCTTTGACCAACATGTCCTTGTTTCCTCCATCCCCCACCCCCAGCAACCACCATTCTACTCTCTGATTCTATGTTAGAACAAATCTGCTATGCTCCTACTACTCAAAAACACTAATTTTCCTCTTTTCCTTTCATCTCCTGGCCCCACCCTTTATTATGCAAGTTTCTCCTGACATTTTTGGTAGCAAGAATCTAATTCACAGTTTCTGAGACATGAGGCCACTGGAGTATTTGGTGAAGTCCAAAATCTCAGGAAATCTGGGTAGTGGCTCAGTCCTGGTATTTGTGTGACTTGAACTCACACTTAGGATTTTTCTCATGGCTGATGTGACTCAGGAGACATATGTGTGATGCATAGAGAGATCGATATAAGTGTTTGAGGCTGGGTCAGAGCTTGAGAGAAATTTCGTAAGAAAAATCCTCACACTGTCATTATGTGTCTGGACAAGACCTATGTTTTAAGAGGCTCCCTGTTTCAGAATCAGACAGAACATCGCTAGAGATTAAATGATGCCTCAGTCGTGGTGGGCAATTCAGATGCACTTAGAAGTCACAACACCTGCGTGTCCAGCCATTGAGGAAAGGAAAATATTGTTTATCAAAATGGCTCCCAAACTGCTCTGTTTTGTGTAAGCACGGTCTACAGGTACTCATCAGTGTCAAGGCTGAGCAGTGCGAGGAATGTTTCTGAGAGGCCACGAGGGAAAGTGTTCGCTTAGCTTTCATTTGAAACTCTGGAAAAATTTTCTGGTGGTGGGTGGAGGCCCCTATATGTTGTGATCCTTGCAAGGGTGGTGGGGGTGCTGCTTTGGAAACCAATGATTAATTTCCCCCTGCTGCAGGGTTGTTTTAGGATTTTTTTTCCATTTTAATTTTATTTTAAAGCTGGGACACTGCAACCCTCTGTAAACAGAGTAATCGATCAATGGCTATCAGCAATTCTTGTGAGGGGGCAGAATAATTTGATGGATTCCGGACAATAGGAAAAACATAGTGCAAGCAAGTTGAATAAATTAATGGACACTATTATCAGCGGAAATGGAGGCTCCCTCAGGTGTTCTTAAAAGAACACATTCATTCTTGCTCTGAGGCTACTAAATCTCTCTCAGGCCACGGGGAGCTGATACTATGTAGAAGTTTCTCATTTACAGCTTCTAGTCCATTCTTGCATTTGTAACTGGATTCTTCCCCTGGATGACAGGTGGTTTTAAAATGGTTTGTTGTTTATTTTTAATTTTCGTCAAGCCGTTGAATGTTAGTGATGAAGAAAGATGCTTCTATTTTCTTATATCCTGACTCCCTTCCATGAGAAATAAAGACTCTGGATCCCAGAAATGAGAAGTGATTTACTCAAGGTTACAACTGCTCATTGTCAGAGCCAAGCTTTACTTTCAAGTTTTCTGTCTTCAAGTCCAATGCTCTTTCTCCTCCATCCCATCACATTTCTCTCCTGTTTTTATTTAAGTAACTGTAATGTGAACTCCATTGTGATCGTGACCTCTTACTACTCCTTTGCTTCCTCTCTCTCTCCTTTCTCATCCACCTTGCATATGGCCTCCTGTTTAAATTCTCCAAAACACAATTTTTGTCCCTAACAGGGCCAGAGATTCTTGAACCAGAGTTCAAAATTCTTTGATATTTATCCATTGTTGACTATTTAAAATACTATCTATACTCTGACATTTACATACTATGTATATCTTGCAAGGAGATATTCCAATCTCTTACCACTCATTATATATTCTTTATAATTCAGCCAGAACATCCTGATTCTGTGCAGATATGTGAGTTGGCTCATGCTCTTGCCTTAGCTGTTGTTCTCTGCTCACATCATTTAAAATCTTACCTGATTTTAAAAATGCTTGTTAGATGGCATTTCCTTTATGGTGCTCTGGCTGTTCTCTACACTCCTAGCCTTCCCATGCACAATCTTTCATGCCTATTCTGTTTCAGGGATGATTTTGGGTCCACATATTGAAAACGATAAAGCCACAAGATGGGAAGAACCTAAGTTCCTGAGTCACCACTCGAAGGAGATTTGCCCCACCAGAACAACCATTTTGGACTCTATATGAGTAAGAAATAAGGTTCTACTTTGATAGCCACAGAATTTTAGGGTCTACCTTAACTAATACAACACAATAATAAACAATAGAAAAATGTAATAAGAGTTAAACAAGAACTGAACTTCAGAAGGCAGGGTAGGGAATCATTTGAGCAAGGACTACGTGATTTGCTTAAGAAAGTATGAATAATTCTCTTTATCTAGGGCAGGGGCCTGCACACTATGGTGCATGGTTCAAATTTGACCCACCATCTGTTTGTGAATAAAGTTTTATTGGAACACAGCCATACTAATTTATTTATGTGTCATCTATGGTTTTTTCATACTCCATAAAGCTGAACATGTTTACCATCTTGCCCTTGACAGGAAAAGTTTGCCACCGCCTGCTCTAGAATGTTGTTCCTTTGAAGGCAAAGAAAGCAGGGAGGAAATAGGACTCTTGATGCCACTAAGGAATTTGGATGCTACCTTTCTGTGCCCCCTCCCCCACCCATCTGTCAAATGAGAATAGCAATAGTACCCATCTCTTGGGGGACAGCATGAGTTAATGTATAGAAGGTGGTTAGAAGAGTTCCTGAGATGTCATGGGTACTTAAGAAATGTTAACTATTAGTATTACCTTGAAGCAAAAGAGGAAAAATTAAATAATTTATAGCAGATGTGTTCAAAATTGTGTATTCATTTTAAACTGATTACTTTGGCTATATCCAAAAATGGAGTTAGAAATACACATGGAAGGAGAGGCTACTTATAGAGCCTTTTCAATGTTTTCTTTCTTTCCCAACTAGTCTCTCAAATGAGCTTTACTTTGTTATTTACTGGTTAGACAGCACCTAGCTATTCTTAATAAAATATACGGATGATGTGTAGAGTATGCTGATAGCTTCAAACTGGTAAGCTACTCTCAGTACCCTTTCACACTTCTGCTGGCAAGGGGAGAGTTTATGCTTCCTAAAAAGCACTTACATTTGTGTCAGCTGTACTTGTTATTGTATTTAGACATTTAATTAATTACTACATAAATGATGAAATGCCAGTGCAAAGACGAAAATAATTGTTTATATGAAAACAAATATAAATGCTTTGGGAAGATTTGACGAAGGTCAGTACTAAAAAAACACTATAGTTAAATCAGTAAAATATTGGGGATCAAAAAGTGAAAAAATATCCAGAGGTTTGTATTCGTATTGCTTTCCTAGTCTTTACATTTTTACTCTCCTTCAAGAAACTCATATAGGAAATCCAAGACCATATATTGGGAGTGTGATTTATGCAAAAAAGACCAGGGGGAACCACGATCAATCGGGGACCCTTTTCAAATCAAGATCTTGGCTGTACATCTGAACCTTGGCAAACGAAGGCACTTTTTGTTAATGTTTTAAGTTAATATAAAATGTTTAAAGTGTGTATGCATCATTTTTATGATCCTCTCTTTAGCGGATTCTTTTGATTAATTAACGTACTATGGTACGTTTTTATTTTATTGCCTACAAGGGCTTCTAATGAATTTTGAGACTCTTTTAAGCCACTGCTCCTCTAAGAATTCCGCACCTAGTAGGTGTTCCTTTTCTGTGCCTCTGGATTCCTCACTTGGGCACACCTCTGTTAGAGAAGCTTCAATACCTCCTGTCAACTGTGAGGCACTTGAAGGCAGGACTCAGTCTTTTAGTTTCATTTTCTCAGTTCCCAGTCCAATGGCTGGCACATTTTAATTCCACTTTTATGCAAGTAATTCAGCAGATGATCTCCACATGATTGTCTAAGAGATATTTCTATAACCATAACCTATCCAACTTGCTCTTCACACAGTCTTCCCGGCTCTGTTGGCGACTCCAGCCTCCTGGTTGCTCGGACCAAAATCCTTGAGTCATCCTTGGCTCTCCTCTTTCTCTTATCCCTGGCATCCAACTTTTCAGCTAATTCTGCCAACTCATCTCCCTTCATAACAGACCTAGATCTGACCTCTTCTCACCACCTCCACTGGTTCCACAATGGCCTGAGACCCCTTCCTGTCTCATCTGGATTGTTTCAATAGTCCCTTAACTGGCCACTCTGCTTTTATCTTGTCTTCTCATTACCTTATTCCTGATACATCAATCAGAATCATATTTTTGAAATATAATTTAGAACATACCACCCCTTTCCTCAAAGCACTTCATTAGCTCCCCAGCTTACAGTAAAAGATGTTCAATAAATATTTTTAAATGAATGAATAATAACTACAATTATAACTGTAGTAGTAATTCCCATGGTAATAAAAATAATAGCTACTATTATAACTGTAGTAGAACTTCCCATAATTCTCAGAAGAGATAGCAAAATAGATAATCGGACTGCCTAGGACTGAGATGTCTGCGTAGCAGTCACAAGTCCATTTGGCTATCTGGCATGTGGCCATGTGTGGACTGTGAGGTGTCATGTCATCACAGAGCATGGGGAGAGAGAAGTGGCAGTGGGGGCTCAAATGACCCATGCCTGGTGAAGGATAAAGAGGCAAATCAACTCACTCTCTAAAGACAACTGATGGTATTAACAAAAGGGGGATGGAATGATTATTGGTTAAATGTTTGGATGAGTGAATGAATGAATGAATGGAATAAGTCATCTGATTATGTGAAGGGGAGGGCACTAGAATTCATCTATCATCTATTATGTTTCAGCCAGCTTGCTAGCTGATTTTATGCCATTTAATCTTCACCAGGTCTTAGTATGCCTAATTTTCATGAATACAGAAATTGGATATAAGAGATTTAAAGTGGTCACAGCACAGTTTGGCTAAAGGACATGAGTTTTAGGATCAGCCTGTGTCCAAACCCTTGCTCTGGCTCATCTCTCCTTGAAAAGTGTACTTAATCTTTCTGAGTTTCACTTGGCCCCTCTACAAAATGATAATATTGATACTTCTCTTAATGGGTTGCTGTTAGGATTGAATGAGTTAAAATAAAATGATTCCTATGGTATTAATCCCACAATGAGTGGGCAGTATTGTTATTGTTTTCCAGATTCACCCAACTAGCATGGTAAAATTGGGTTTTGAATACTGATTTGTCTCTTTTCAAATCCCGCATCAGACTCTGTGATGGTTAATTTTATGTGTCAACTTGGAGAGTGGTTTTGGATGAGGTTAACATTTAAATCTGTAGACTTAGAGTAAAGCAGATTGCCCTCCACTCTATGAGTGAGCCTCATCAAATCAGTTGAAGGTATAACAAGAACAAAAGACCAGCCTCCTTGAATAAGAGAGAATTCAACAGCGGACTGTTTTCAGACTTCATCTGCACCATCAGCTCTCCTGGGTCTCCGGGTTGTCAGCCCACACAGCAGATTTTGGACTTGCCAACCTCAATAGTCTTCACCTGCATTATTTTTGGGAATTCTCTTCCATCTAACTATTCTTTCCCAACCAGTGAACTCCAGTTCATTTTGTAACACCCAATTCAGCTTCCATCACTGCTCAAAGCCTTCTGAAATGCCCCCTCTGTCTCTCACTTCCTCTTGTTTCCTCCTTGGCACATACTCTTTTTACTTCTCTTTTAAAACTCATTGTATTATATACGTCTTTTATAAATTTCTGTGTCTTTTCTACACTGTATACATCTAGAGGTCAAGGGACATGTCTCTTTCATTTTTCTTTCCCCAAGTTCTACTTAGCACTGTGCCAGGTACACATCAGGCACTTAATGTTAATAAATGTTTATTTAGTCAATGAATTAGCAGATGAGGGAACTTTAACATCTCCACTGAACCATATATGAACATGCCCAGTGACTAGCCGCCATCTCTGTGGGATGTCTACTAGGCTCCTCTCTCACTTAATCAATTCAAAACAGATATCTTGAGTTGCAGTTTGCATCCCTGCACCCTGAAGCCTGATTTTCCTCTAAGCTCCCTCATCTCAGGAAATGACACCATCATCCACTCAGTTGCTTGGGCAAAAACATTCTCAGGTCATCTTTATCTCTCCTCTTCTCTCACCACCGATCTCTGGTGTGGCCACAATCCCCTGAACCTGCACCCAATCATCCCAAACAAGGGCATCTCTTACCACCTTTTCCATGACCACCCTAGTCTGGCCACTATCATCTCTGGCTCAGATTATTGCCTAGAGTAATGGTGTGTGACTTGTTCTCTCCGTGTTAACTCTCTTCTCTGCGCACCAGCCAGTCTGATCATTTCAACCGTAAACCTGTTTTCTCAACAACTTTTATGGTTCCTCTTAAATTAACCATTAATCTCTCTTAGAATAAAAACCTGATGTTCTTACCATGGCCTAGGAGGTTCTATGTGACCTTCCCTCTGCCCCCTCTCCAGGGTCACATCCTGCCCTGTTGTTGTTGCTCATTCTTGCCCAGTATGATGCACTGCTGCTCCTCAAAGACCCCCAGCAGGTCCTCACATCGGGGGCATCACTTGCTTTCTCTCCACCTGAACTGCCCTTCCCAGAGCTCCCCAAGGCCTGCTTTTTGATATCAAGTCTGAACTCAAATACTACGTCTGCCGAGAAGCCTTTCCTGACCATCCCAGACCTTCTTAGGAAGCACCCACTTCCCATCAGTCCCTACCATCAAACCCTTTATAATTTATGAGTAGCTTTAAGTATTAGCTTGAAACAGTATTATCCGTTTACTTGTGTTTCTCCCCCACTCAAGTGGGAGCTCCACGAGAGCAGAAACTTCTTAAAAAATCTGTGTGCTGAGTACCTAGCACATGCCCAGCACATAGTAGGTGCTCCATGGTTATCTGCTGAATGAATGAATAGAAGAAACAATGTTTATTAGGTTTGGATGCTTTGGTTTAGTGGGTATTTTTTCCCTCTTTAAATCTATTCAACATATTCTTGGCCAGAGAATACAGGAGAGTGAATATAAGTCAAATGATTGATGGAAAAATGAGACAATAACAAGGAAAAACTGCTGAGCTACTGAATAGAGAATCTTAAAGGGGAGCTTTCTTATTTTCAATATCTTTATTTCCTAGAATAGAAATAGAATATCTTTGTCTGGAAAGGAAATCCCCGTGGAACTTACAAAACATGAAAGAGAATTGCTTTGCCTTTTTGGGTTTTGTTTTGCTTTGCATTGCTTCAGTGTATGAAAAGAGGTTTCCATGCATCTTTATTAGGTCAATGTTTGCAGTAACATTGTCCTTGGGGCAGTGGGAGAGAGACTGGAAGCCTTAGAAATGAGCATTGGGCAAGAAAAAGTTACCAGTTTTTCAGACCTACTCTACGCTTATTGCTTTGCAGTAATTACAATAGTGGCTGAAATTGATTGAGGAATTCATCATTGTCCTCTGTTACACACATTGTCTGATTTGGTCCTGTTTAATCTTTATGGCTTACTGCATAAGTTAGTACCATTATCATGATTTTGTCGATGAGGAAACCAAGACTGAAAGATATTTACCTTCCCAATCACACAGGTTGTAAGATTCTCAACTTGGAATTTCCACGGTTATTGCCTTGTTTGAGGCTCCCCTTCCTTTCTGGGGTACTGTAATAGCTTCTTTAGCTAATCTGCTTTGCCTCCAGCCTCCTTTTCTTCCAACCTTTTCTCAAGACTGGACAGTCATGATGTCACTCGATGATCAGGTGCGTTCGCTGCTTCCGTTTGACTGACCAGCTTCAGGACACGTGATCCTGTTGGTGTCCTAAGCCCTCCCGGACCTCTGCAGTGCAGTGGAGAGAGCTTGAGCCTTCTAATTAGAGTGATCGGTGGGAACTTTGAGAAGCTAGAGGGCAGGGCTTGGGTCTTGTGCATCTGTGTGTTTCCAACACTGAACAGGGTGCCAAGAACAGAGAACATGTTCTGTAAGTATTAGATTTCCCATTAACATGTTATTCTGCTTTATCTCCCCCAAATCCTCTTGTAACTCTTGTGGGTTTATCTGTGAGGCAAGCAATGGCCATTTGGAATAAACTAGTAATGGTGCACATTGCGGCTAAAAATAGTTTCCTCTCTACAAAGCACTTTACAGCCCATAGACCAGAGGTTAAACTCTCTCCCTTTCCTCATCTATAAAATAAAGATAATCATACTCATGTCATGAAATTTCTGTAGGATTCAGTGAATTAGTGCATAAAACACTTAAAATAGTGCTTAGATTATAGTAAGCACTTAATAAATGTTAGCAAAAATTATTACAGTTCTTACAAAAACCTTGTGAGGAACTCACTAGGCATATACCCATTTTATAGATACTATCACTGAGCCCTGAGAGGTTAAGTGACTTCTCTCACAGCTAGGAAGCAGACATACTTGGGTTTGTACTGGCATCTGTTTGCCTCTAACCTCGTAACACTCAACTGGGATCAGTTTAGTCCTCCAGGGGTCATTTGGCAATGCCTGGGGACATTTTTGATTGTCACAACTGGAGGGTGGTGTTACTGGCATGTAGTGTGTAGAGGCCTAGGATGTCCTAAACATCCTCCAATGCACAGGACAGTCTCCACAACAAAGAATTATCCTGCCCAAGTGTCACTAGTACCAAGGCTGAGAAATTGTGCTTTAATCAATAATCAGTTAGGTTGATTAACCACTATACTATAATCACAATCTAATAACCACAGTGCAGACACCCATAGGCAGCACTGCAAATCTTTATGCCCAAGGGTTCTGGTCAACCTCAGCTGACTGGAATCTGGTATCATTAGCAAAGGTGATCCAGTCAGGCCAGCTGGGGGCACCGGCTCATCTTTCTAAGTAACAATGAAACTCCTGGTAACAGTGTCTTTATTTGGGGAACCCCAAGGTTACCCTTTGTGATATTCATCACAACTATAATTCATTGACCCATAATACCATTGTATCTTTAAATGCTGTCTTCTTTTCTACAATGTAAACTCTATGATGACAGGGAACATGCTGGGCTTGTCCACTGCTTTTCCTTAGCACCTGGAAAAGTGTCTAGATGATAGCAAGTCTAAAACAGACCTATGCTGGAGATATACCTTATAGATGAATTAATAAGTAAATGATCCAGGCCAGCATTTGGAAATATGAAAACAAGGTCTAGAGCGCAGGAGAGAAGTTTGTGATATTTAAGTTGTGTTATGCAGTAGAGAGTGTTTAAAGGATTTGAAATTCAGGGTTCACTCATTCATTCATTGACTAGATATATATTGAGAACCCACAACATGCTAAGCATGGTGAGACTGGAGAGATGCAGCCAAGAATCTGGAGATGGGCCTGGCTTTGAGTCTTGGATTTATCACTTCCTAGCTCTGTGAAGTTATCTAACCACTCTGCACCTCAATTTTCCTCTAAAAAATGGGTAAATGGTCTTTGCAATGAGATTGCTAGAAGGATTAAAAAAGATCATTATAGGGTTAGATGTAGCATCTGGCCATAGAAGATATTCAGTAAATGTGTAACCATACGTGGTGGCTTTAAAACATGTCCACACATTCTTTGACACATCTTCCATCAAGAGGCATCTATGTCCTTGCCCTTGAACCTTGAGATTTTCTTGGCTAATAGAATGTTACAGAAATGATGCCATGTGAATACTGAGGCCAGGTTAAGAAAGGCCAAACAGCTTGACCACCATGTGGAGAGACCAGAGAGACAGAGAGGGAAAGAGAGAGAGAGAGAGGCTTGAGGCGGCCCATGTGTTCCAGTCCAGGTGTGTGAGTGAAGACACTTGAGAGCCCAGACACTACCTGGCTGCAGACACATTTCCTGCTCTGGGGATGTCAAATAGTGAAGAATATGAAGATGGTGGAGGTGTTTTGAAAGATGAGTCTGGGATGTTATGTTGAAGTCAGATCTTTTTAAAAACACTTATATGTTGTATTCTGAAGATTGTTCAAGAATGGACTATTGGGATTTTTATCCAGCGTGGTGGAAATTCAATAAAAATTTGAGAAGATTCAAGACATTGTGAACCATAACATTGATACTTTATCTTACAGAATTCAGGGTCATTATGGCTTCTAAGGAGTAAAGTATCATTACATGATCTGTGCTGAAGAAAGGCAGTTGGATGCCAGTCAAAAAACATGTGCATGGTGTTATTTTATTTTAATTATTCTAACAATAGCCTATCATCACCACCCTAATCTTTTGCCTCACTTCATTCTTCCAATAAAAATTTATAAAACGTAATCAGACAACACTTCAGATATCCACTTCTTATTAATGGTGAAAGTAGCTATTTTAACCAATACTCAAAGACTAGTTTCATAAGAAAATGGAACCTATTTCCCATTTCTTCTGTTATAAAAGAGAACAGGAAAGAAACAACATCAAGAGATGAAGCCAAAGAAGATTTTCCTAAGGCCATGATCTTCTCTACAGTAATCAATTGTTTGGTAGCATATTAGGTATCAGGGGAGACAAGGATATCCAAGTCAGAAAAGCAATATTTCCTCCCAGTATTTGACATTTGACTCCACCTTCTGACCTTTGGATAATGTTACAGTGTGATCCGATATCCTCTGTCTTTGAGGGTGTTTATTTTTCCTTATTTCTTGTAGGAGAGAAAATGCCATGCCTGGTTTAGTCTGTCTGCTTCCCACCTGACAAGGAAGCGGTTGGCTCAACAAGACTGCAGAGATTTGAAGCGCTGTGAGCAGCAGAATGAGCAGTGTTTTTGCAAAACATCAGACACTCAGCTTCTTGGGCTGCTTGAATTATTGAGAGCAGATTCGGCATGCGGCTAGAGATGCCTGAAGCTATTACAGCTCTTGGCTAGAGGAGCTGGAGGAGCTGTGTCTCCAGAACCAGGCACTTGACTTATTGAAGCCTTAACTGAAGGCACCACTGCCTTACTGAAAACCCTTGGAGTGTGTTGGGGAAGGACTCCATATACCAAAAACCCTTGTGAGATGTGTGCTCTTGTGTGGGGCACCGACGGGCTCTGATAAGCCAAGAACCCTATGTGTTGTCTCATTCACTGATTCACTAAATCATGGGGCACAGTGGACAGATTTGGGCTCAAATCTAAATTGTCCATGATGAGTTGTGTGACTTATGGGGATCCTTGGATCTCTCTGAAAAATAGAAGTGATCTAAAAGTTATTGAGTCACTATTATATGCCTAGTGTTGGGGTTGGCAGGGCAGCAAATGCGATGCCTCTCTTCCCTGAGTTCCAAACCAGCTGAGGAATGAGAAAAAGAAGATTGGGACCAGAGTATCAAAATATCCCCCTTACCACTCATCGGCGGAGGACTTGGGTTATGGAGCCAGACAGTTAGGCTTCTAACCCGGATCCAGGGCATGAGCCAGGCTCACTGCCCTGGTCAGCAGACTCCTGGATTGGGTAGCCTTCTCTCAGCCTCTATTGCCAGGTTTTCCACATGGCCAAGAGCAATCAAGGCCTCCAACTATCCTTTGGCAACCAGCCCCCAAGAGGAAAAGAGAAAATGCATGAGGTAGGTGGGCTTGAGTTTCTCCTTGTGTACAAGCCAACAGTGTGTCTCTAGACTTCCCCAGAAGAGCAATGAAGGAGACACCGGAAGGAGAAACCAGTGGTGTGACAGTGGCAGATCTGCCTCCACCTGGACGGAAGTGTCCGGTGTTGAAAGAGGCATTCCCTTCTGCCACCAACATCTAGTCCTGTAACAGCCGCTTCATGTCTATTATTTCATAGGGCTGTTGAGAGGAATAAACACAATAACGGTCACATGTAAAAGCACTGTGCTAACTAGAAAGTCTTTTGCAACTGGAAGATGGAACTAAATCTTTACTGTCTAGAAAGCCCTGTGCACTAGGGCTTTGGGTAATAAACAAATGAAAAACTAAATGCAAAGAAATTTGTATCAAAATAAGTCATTGACTTTTTGTCTTTACCAAGCAGGTGGTTACTGGAATCAAATTTCAAAGGTCTGGATTTTACTTCTACTTATAAGCTGTGCGACTTGGGGCAAATTTCTTATCCTCTCTGTGTCTCTGACAATAATAGAGTCTTAGAAGTGTTGTAAGAATTAATGAGTTAATAAAAGCTTAAAACAATGCTTGACGTGTAGTAAGCAGACAGTAAAAATTAATGGTGATGATTATTAATAATAGTGTAATAGAGTCAAAGTAGTAAGCATTAATCAGATTACAGCAGTCTGATATTTAAACCCTTCAAATGTTTCCTGTTGCTCTTAGAACAAAATCCTCAACAGAATCCCTGCATGATTTAACACCTGCCTGCCTCTTCATCTTCAGACCATACTCCTATCCTCCTTGCTCAATACACTCCAGATGCATGGCTATCGAGTGTGCTCCTTGGTGAAGCCAAGCCTGCTTCCATCCTAAGGGCATGCCTTGCTGCCCCTTCCATCTGGAAGGCTCTTTCTCTGACTTCCCTCCTGCCCGGCTCCTTCTCATCCTTTGGGTCTCTGCTCAAGGGCCGTGTATTTGGAGAGGCCTGCCCTGTGTGAAGAGGACCCAGCTCATCAGGAACTCTCTCCTAGAACCTGTCATCTTATCTTCATGGAACTTATCACAACCTCTAATTTTGTTTACCAGTTTCTTGTCTGTCACCCTCACTAGAATGTAAACATGAAGATGCAAGGACTATGTCTGTTTTATTTATTTCTCTCCTCCCACAGCATCTCTCACAGGGGCTGGCCATAGTAAGCATCCAAAAAAAGTGTATTGGTTGAATGAATGGAAAGATCATTGCCTTTGGACTTAGGCAACCTGGATCAGAGCTCAAGTCCCGTCATCTGTAGCCATTTGAACCAGCAAGTCCTTTAATCCATATTGCTGAGACTCTGTCTCCCCATGTGAAAAAGTGAGGGACTGTCCTCCCATGTACACAGCAGTGTTATTCACAACAGCCAAAAGGTGGAAGCAACCCAGGTGTCCACTGACAGATGAACGGAAAAATGAAATGTCATATATCCGTACAATGGAATATTATTCAGCCTTGAAAAGGAAGGAAATTCTGACATATGTGACAACATGGATGAACCTTCAGAACATCATGCTAAGTGAGATTAGCCAGTCACAAAAAGATACATATGGTATGATGTGATTCTACTTATATGAGTTATCCAGAGTAGTCAAATTTATAGAGACAAAGAATAGAATGGTGCTTGCCAAGGTCTGGGGTGGGGGAGATGTGGAGTTATTATTTCACAGGTACAGAGTTTCAGTTTTGCAAAATGAAGAAGTTCTGGAGGTGGATGGTGGTGATGGCTACACCACAGTGTGAATGTACTTAACACTACTGAACTGTACACTTAGAGATGGATAAGAGGGCAAATTTTATGTTACGTGTTTTTTTTTTTAACCACAATTTAAAAAAAATAGAAAATAAAAAGTAAAACAGAGAAAAGAGACAAAAAGCACTTTGTCTTACTGAAAAATAGAACTTGGACAATCAAAACCCTCGTTGGGGCCTTTTGAGTCCAGGCAGGTAAATATTTAAACTATCCAAGGTAGGAAGTGACTGAGGGTAGGGTTGGAAGTCAAAAGATCTGGGCATTGAGAGCTGCGTATCAAAACCATTACTTAAGACTATATACTATCAACTGGCTGTATAATACATTATACTAAAAACAAATGTAATGAATAAAAAACTGAAGGACTGATTTATTGATCCCTTTTAGTGCCTTCTATAAATATACAAAGCAAATATTGTTTGGCTTATTAAACATTTCAGAATCTCTACACATAGAAAACTACAGAGGCCATTTGGCCTAGTTTCTTCACTGCAAAAAAGCACTACACTGCATATGGTTGTGTGTTTTTTGGGTTTTTTTTTAAGCTTCAGGGAAGAGAGTCCGACACTTGTTCCTATGAGTTGTCATGTTCTCCAGTTTAATAACTGTTCTTTCTCCCTCCTACATACTGCAGTTTGCCTTTTTTCTTAAATGTGTGTATCGATAATAACACTAATGACGCAACTGTGGTGACGCTACAGTCTTGGCCATACTTTATATCCTGCTATCTTAAACTCAAATCCGACCTCATTTATTTGTGGCAGTGACGGTTGCTGTCTGGTCCCTATCCCTCCATCACTCACCATTTCCTTACCCTGATGCCCTTCTTCTGCAAGTACCTGGGACATGTTAGCTGAGGCCTTTGCTGGCCAGAGCATGATCTTCCCACACGCAGGGCAGAGGCAGCCAGAATGCTGGGGAGTAATCCCCTTGGGAACAACCCTCAACCAATGATGGACAGGAGTGGTGGATGGATACCTTGGCTTCCTTACCTTTGGGGGATAACTCCATTCAGCAATGGTCTCTGTGTAGTCTTCCTAGGTCCTCAAAGGTATAGAACCACTTACTTGCAGGAGTGACTTGCTCATCAATGCATGATGGTTCCTTCCACCCATGCCTCAATTCCCCATTCATTTATGGTGCTTCCTGGGAACTCTTCCCACATAAATGAAATGAACTCAAATCTTTGTCCAGGGTGTGCTCCTGGGATCACCCAGCTGTGCACATTTGTCCCAGTCAAAGCACTTCTGGCTCTTGCGTCAGTTTTGGAAGATTGCCTTTCCATGGCAAGTACTGCTGGGGCCTTTACCTTGACTGAGGTGAGGTTGGTAAATGAGGATGGTCTGGTTCAGACAGACCCGCTCCCTCCAAGAATCCCTGTCTATCAAATCAATGGGTTGTGAGAGCAGTGAATGTGTTACCTTCACTTCTCCTCTTCTCTTCAGCTGTCTGATTTTTTTTTTTTTATGTAGGCAGGTTGTAGAGATAATAGAGGTATTAGTTGTGAAGACCTGATTCCTCAACAGAAGGGAGGAAAGGAGTGAATATTTCCTAAGTGAAGAGCGTGAGCCAAGGACATTGCTTGGTGATTTAGACTTAATTATTCTCTGTTATCTTCACTTGCTGGAAGAGATTGTTGCCTTGTGTGACTGTTAATTTTATGTGTCAATTTGACTGGGCTAAGGGATGCCCAAATAGCTGGTGAAACATGATTTCTGGGTGTGTCTCTGAGGGTGTCTCTGGAAGAGATTAGCATTTGAATCTGAATTGGTGGACTGAGTGATGAAGATCACCCTCACCAATGTGGGTGGGCATCATCCAACCTGTTGTGGGCCCAAGTAGAACAAAAAGACAGGGGAAAGGCAAATTCACTCCCTTCTTGAGCTAGGACTTCCATGTTCTCCTGCCCTTCAACATTGGAAGTCCTAGTTCTCAGGCCTTTGGTCTTAGATTGAATTATACCACTGGTTTTCTTGGTTCTCCAGCTTGCAGAGGGCAGATCGTGGGACTTCTCAACCTCCATAATTATATTAGCCAGTTCCCATAATAAATATCCTCTTATATATCCATATATATCCTACTGGTTCTGTTTCTCTGGAGAACTCTGACTAATACACTCAGTTTTACGGGTGAAGGAACTGAGGGTATGTGTGTTTCATAGTCCCTCAGCATGTTCATCTGTAAAATGGAGATGCTATTACCCATTTCACTGCCTCTTTGTGAGAATTTCAGGGTATAAAACAGGGAAGGTGTATAGAAAAATTCCCAGAATTTAGCAAGTCACCGACAAATATCAGCCACTGACTTTCTTATTACTATGACACCATTGGTAAGTGACAAGGGCAGGAATCCATCCTGCGTCTGCCTAGGATTCATGCATGCTGTAATCATTACCCTGAAGTACCCTGGAACTCTAACCTTTTGGGAGAGAATGGCACTACCTAATGAGAATCAAGTCAGGTGTCACCAAGTTTTGCAAATAATGAGAATGTGGTTAAAGAACTGTACATTCAAGATGCTCTCT
This sequence comes from Tapirus indicus, assembly GCA_031878705.1. Taxonomy (NCBI): domain Eukaryota; kingdom Metazoa; phylum Chordata; class Mammalia; order Perissodactyla; family Tapiridae; genus Tapirus; species Tapirus indicus. The sequence continues at coordinate 7,713,082 of CM062935.1, read as the reverse complement.
GGTGATAAAGTACAGCAACATCAATGTTTTATGCAATGAATACAGTGTGTCTGTGTGTGTGAGCACCTAAGTATACGTACAGCTATGATAAACATTGACGTTGCTTGCTGTGCGAATTTATTCTATTTTTTGTCATTTTCTCTATTTTTAAATTTTTTGAGAATGAACAGTTATTTTTCTAATAGTCTCAGTGTTAAAAGCTCACAACGTGATTAAAGACAAAATAGAATATTCATTGGTTTCTATGTATGAGGCATGCTGACTCTGAGACCCTTTCCTTAAGCCCATCTGCAAATAGATGCTGTATAGGGAAGATTCAAGTCACCATAGGGTTTCATATTTTTATTAATATCAAGAAATATGCATCCTAAAAAAGCTATATCCCATAACTATAACTATAAGAGAATAGGGTGATGTTTAATAGAATATTGAAGTCCCCCAATAAATAATGCATTTGAGTTCTATGACTTATTTATAGATTACATCAAATAATGGGATTCAGACCACAGAGTACTCCCCATCTTGATCAAGTTTGGGCTAGAGCCTGGAACAGAGCTAGACACACACATCGTATTCAGCCACATGTCCACCTCTTACACAAGTCTGACTCTCAGTGAACACAGACCTGGGCATGTGTGTGGAGCTTCTCTGTACATCCATTTATTCCACAGAGCTGACTATCAGTGAACAAGATGGCAGTTCTGAGATTCAATAAAAAATGGTGAACCAAGAAAATGTTGTATTAAAATGACAATAAGATACCATTTTATGACCTCAAAATTAGAAGGAAAAAAAAAAAAGAAAGAGAAAGAGAGAGAAGAATCTATAAATATTGTGTTGGCAAGGATGTGGGAAACTAGAGAACTAGAGTTCTCCTAACCTGCTATTGGAAGCAAAAAATGGTGTAGATAGTAAGGAAAACAAGTTATCATTACCTAGTAACGTTGACAAAGTATGTAATACTTCAACACATACACACACACGTTTGCACCAATCGATGTGTGCAACAGTGTTCATTCTTCATGTCCTCAATTAAGTCCTCTTTACCCAACTTGATTACATAGTCTATCATTATAATCACTCCCTTTCAGATACCCTCCACTCTCTAGACCTGGGTCTGGTCGCATGGCTTTGTAAATAAAGTTTTATTGGAACACAGAGCCATGCCCTTTTGTTTACATATTGTCTATGGCTGTTTTCATGCCACAATGGCAGAGTTCGGTAGTCATAACAGAGACTATCTGGCACAAAAAGCTTAAAATATTTACTATATCTTCTTTTACAGAAATTTTGCTGACTCCTGACACCATCTCCTCCTTTTTCAGAAACAAAACTAAGATAAGCCTGGCTAAGTCCAAGTCTCTGCCTCCTCTTTACCCATTTCCTGTAGCTCAATATGTCTGAAGAAAAATACACAAGCTTATTTATTTTCCTTTACATTTTTAAGCATTAATCCCAACTAGAATCTTAGCATCAATCAGTTATTTTACTTGATTCTCCTGTTTGTTTTTTCTCCCATTCTCCCAGATGAATATTTTATACCTTGTCCTCGCTCAAAAAGCCTCTTCCTCAAAAGCCTGATACCTCCTCTCTGATCTTCACTCTGTCATAGGCCTTATTTTCTATTTCTATGAATAAATAGAAGTGAACAGAAAAGAATCGTCAGATCCCCACCAACATATACACTTAACTTATGTGATTTGTCTTCATAGTATGTGTATCAGTTAGCTAATGCTGCATAAAAAGGTACTTCAAAATTTAAAACAATAATAATCACTTACTATTGTTCACAAGCCTGTAGATCAACAGAGAACTTTTGATTACTTGGACCTAGCTTGGCTTATTTCATCTGGGCTCCCTCATGTGTCTGCAGTCAGCTGGTGGCTAGCTTTGGTGTCTTTGGCTTGAATGACTTGATTCTTTTCCACGTCTCTCACATCCCTCAAGCAGGCTAGTCCAAGCTTGCTGACATTATGGCAACAAGAAAGCAGGAATACATAAGCTATTTTTCAATCTCCTGTTTACTTCAATTTGCTACTATCCTATTGGCCAAAATAAGTCACATGTCAAGCCCAAAATCATTGTCAATGGACACAGAGAGGTATGAAAAAATCAAACCCACTAATACAGTAGTCCCCCCTTAACCACGGGGGATATGTTCCAAGAGCCCCAGTGGATGCCTGAAACTGTGGGTAGTAGGAACCCTATATATACTATGTTTTTTCCTGTACACACATACCTATGATAAAGTTTAATTTATAAATTAGGCACGGCAAGAGTTTAACAACAACTAATAATGAAATAGAACAATTATAGCAATATACTAAAATAAAAATTATGTGAATGTGGTCCCTCTCAAAATATCTTATTGTACTGTCCTCACCCTTCTTCCCGTGATGATGTGAGATGATACAATGCCTGTGCAGTGAGATGAAGAGAGGTGAGTGGTGCAGGCATTGTGACATAGCTTTAGGCTACTATTGACCTTCTGACAATAATCAGTAAGATTGTCTGCTTCTGGACCACAGTTGACTGTGGGTAAATGAAACCACAGAAAGTAAAACCACAGATAAGGGAGACTACTGTACATCAATATACTACTAATATTTATGTAATTGGATTATTTCTCACTACAGTAGTACAAGTCACTATCATCCTTGAACTTGATTTTCACAATATCTCCCAACCAGACTCCTTGTTCCGTCTCTGGCTCTTTTAATGTCCACGCTCAACACAGCAGCCAGAGCAATTCTATTAAATAGTAATTCATATCATGCCACTCTTTTGATGAAATGTCCCCAAGGACTTCCCATCCATCTTTGTGCAAAAGCAAAGATCCTTATCTTAGCTGACAAAGTCCTACATGACTCAGATTCCCTGCAACACTTGCGATCTCACTTTCTACACTTCCCCTCAGCTACCCTGATCCAGGCACTGTGGCCCACTTACTATGCCTTGAACGTTCTAAACCCTCCTTACATAAGGCCTTTGCATTCTGTTTGGGATACTTTTCTCCAGAGAGCACCAGATTTAGATCTCTACGTAAATGGTTACCTTAACAATGAATATTTCCCTGACTATGCTTTATAAAAATCTACATTCTCCAACCCCAAAAACCTTTATTTCCCTTACCATGCTTTATTTTTCTTCACATCTGACATACTATGCATTCATATTTATTTTGTTTGCTTCTTTACTCTAGAACGTAAGCTTCATGACATGAGGGCACCACTCCATTTGTTTACTGCTGTTTCCCAGGTATCTCGAACAGTACTTCACAAGAATAGGCCCTCAATAAATGTTGAATAAATGAATAGATAAATGAGGACGGAATGGAATAAAATTAGAAACAATCCAGTATGCACTGACTATAAAATGGATTAATTAATCATGGTATACTTTTGGGTTGGAATACTATGCAGCAGTGAACCAGAATAAATCACCACTACATATATCAACAAGGATGAATCATGTTACATGATGCTGAGCAAAAAAAAAAATACAAAGATAAATTTTAAGGGAACTACAGAAATGACCCTACAAAGAATCAGGTTGGAGTAACTGAGATCATGGACCAAAGATGAATATATACTTCTAGGAGTGTACCCCAGCCTTGTATTTCTTTTCTTGACTGTATCCCAGAGGATGAACAATGGATTCATAATAATTGTGCTGCAGTATCAGAGGTGGGAGTGCTTGGGGAGATGCAGACAACTGATTGTGCATGGTGGGAACTTACGTTTAGCTGACTGATATAGTGGCCAATTGTAAAGTCATCCTTCAAATTAAAAGTGATACATTCTCTTGTGTTTATGTGACATGCATTTTAGAGAGTATCTTTTCTTTGGGAACATGCATAAAAAGGCAAAATCAACAAATAAGGTCCGTAGAGGAGACAATAGGTTAAAATCTAAGGCCAGGATATAATTCCTTGCCTCCATCAGACAGAGTTAGGCAGGAGATGTCTGTGTTCCTCTGAGTCATCTAAAGGAAAAAAATGAACAATATATCAGGTTATGTATTTAAAAACTCCTTCAATAATGTACTACAGTATGACCAAACAAAGCAAATGGGACAATTGCCCCCAAAACACTGTGGAGTATTCACAAAACCTGGACTTTGGGGTCAGAAAGACCTAGGCTAAAATCCTTACTCTACAACTTACTAGCTATGTGTCCTTAAACAAGTTGTCCAAACTTTCTGAACCCTAGTTTTCAGCTTGTCTTCTACAAAAATGGAGCCATTAATAAGTATGTTAAAGTTTTTGCAGTGATTAATTGAGAAATGTAAACATCTAGTATAAGGCCTGGCATTAAAAGTTGAATAATTGCATGAATAAATGAATGAATGAATGAATGAGTAAACTCTTCAATCAAGTATGGGAGACATGCAATTAACTATAAATTCAAGTTCAAATGTGATGAAGGTATCTGAATTGTTTTCCTGGAGAATAGTGCAGATTAATTACTCTATTAGAAAAGTAAGGAAGGTATCTTGGAGGGGTGAATTTGGGCCTTGGAATATGGTGAAATTTTTGGTTATGGAGAACAGAGGAGGTCTTCTATATTGAGGGAGAGGGGAGGTTGCATAGAGAACAAAGGCAAGTTTGGAGATTTTACCAACTTGGCAATTGATTATCAAACTGCCAATTGAATTCAACTAAAAATGCTGATGAAAACTACATGAATATCTATGCAACGTCATCAACATGGAAACAGTTTCAGATTCACAATCACACATTCAGAAGCTTTAGAGCCTGATGTACTTTAGAATTTTAGAATTTCTTCCTTCCTTTCTCTCTCTCCTCCTTCCTTCCTTCCTCCCTCCCTTCCTTCCTCCCTCCCTCTCTTTCTTTCTTTCTTTTTCTCTTTCTCTCTCTCTTTCTTCTTTCCTTTAATTTTAAAAAGGCCATGTCCTCAGTGGGGTCAGGGACAGAAAATAAATGAATATTTCTGCAGTAAACCACAGAGTCATTCACACTAATGGGATAAATAAGACTATAAAGAACGTCGTGTCGAGTCAGGTAATACATCACTGCAAAATACTTATAAAAAATCTTTTAACGTTCCAGATTTTGGATTTCAAAACTGCAGATAAGAGACAGCCTGTCTGAGCCTTGAGAAAGGAGCCTGACCACATGAAAACACACTTGGCCATATCTGAGATAAACATCTTATAAAACCACTTAGGGCAAGAGGTTGGACAGAGGGAATGTGAGGTCCACATCCCACTCCCTTCACAGTAGATTAATTTCTCCCTGCTTTAAATAAGCCACAAGAATTAGGAGGCCCTCTGGAGAAATCTGAGCTGTCACATACTAATTAACACAAATAATGATCCTCACATGTCTGGATTATGTCTGAAAAATCATCCTTGACAGTGCACATCTAAGCATCATAGAAAAGTGATGACAAATAAATGTTTCCTCTCTCTAATGGCTTAAATTGCAAGATATTTCAAAAACAAGATCAACAGAATACCAATTTGTCTGACAAGGGAGAGAAAATGTGAGGCATGTTTTTCTGACTATTTTTTTTCTTGAGATGTCAAGGATCTAACTCAAATCTGCAGCTCTCTAGCTTATTATTAGTGTAATTCCAGAAGCATGGCTTAATGTGCTGAGCTCTAATGTGGTTAACATGAGGAGAGCAGAAAGCACCATCCCATCACACTAATTTCAAGATCTCTTAATCTCTATTAAAGAATCTTTGCAGGGGAATTGGCAAGCAGAGTCCTGCCAATTGCTGGCTCTGAGGGATGTGCACATCAAGACACTGGATTGTCTGAGCTTCAAATCTTTTGCATTAAAATTAACACAGTAAGCCTTTACTCTAGACAGAAAAAGATAACATGTGGACACTGAGACCTCTTCAGTGATTTTGTCTTAATAACTTGATTTCACCAATCTAGTTATGCAAACATATTCTCATGTTTCCCACTTGAAACAAGAATTGGAGTGGACCTGGTTTTAGGGCTTCATGATAAGAGTCATGAGGACTCTACCTAGGGTGGCTAAAGTACAGGAGTCAGAAGTCAATTCCAAGCTGCAGTCTTGCGGAAAGAAAGGGTGGCATGAAATGAGTTTTAAAAAATCCGAAGGGTGGTGATGAGCTAGAGTCCTGAAGACCCAGCCAATGCTCGTGAGACGAGAGGATCTGGAATAAAATGGGACAGTAGGGTTTTCTTGTGGAAAGCACTGTGTTTGGGTTCAAGCAGACCTGGGCTTGAAACCCACTCCTCCACATATTTCTCTGTGATTTTGAACAAGTCGTTTGAACTTTATGTGCTCTCAGCTGCTATCTCTCCATCTGAAAAATAAATAAAATGGTGTCAACCTGCACTCATTGTGAAGATTAAATAAGAAAGTAGCAGAGTGTCTGGCACATGAAATGTATTTGATAGAGGCAGCTATTATTATAGGATGGTGTTGTTGATTGTGATGATAAAGATTCATGATGATCATGATGATGATTAGAAGTCGTAGTAATAACCAGATGACTCCAGACACCAGAGGACCTGGGATTTGGAATGATCAAAGCTTCATTGTCTAGTGATATTGTGGTGCATGAAGATTTAAAACTATTGTAAAGGTGAAGAACTCAACTTGGGAACGTAAATGTCGATTGGAAGAATTGGAAGAAATACCCATTCAGTTGGTAACCAAACCAACTTCTCTCTAGTTGGTGCCATAAATTCTTCCATATGCTGACGGCACAGTGGCAGATTAGACAAGCAACATTCCTGACCAGCAGAATTCACCTTCCAGAGAGAGAAAACAAATGACAAGTACATGGACAAATGGATAAGGAAATATGTACAGGTGCTGATAAATTCTCTCGAATTATATCAGGATTTATGTATAAAGAGGGATGACTTTTGTTCTGTGAGGAGGGGAGTTTCAGAGCTGCTTTACCTGCAATTGTCAGAAAAAGTCTCCCAGAGAAGCAGATTTTCAAACTGAAACTGAAATGATTAAAAAAGGGGACTTTGGTTTATGTAGGACTGAGTTGAGCATGGTAAGGATTTTGGATTTTCTTCCTAAGTGAAAAGGAAAATGATTAGATGGTTTTAAGCAGGGAATGACATAATCTGATTGTGTTTTAGAGAGATTACTCTGGTTGCTGAGGTAGAGTGTTAAGCTGGTGGAGGTGGGTGTGTGGTATGAGGGAAAATGGGAAGAGCAGCTAGGAGGCTGCTGCAGAAATCCAAAAGAAAGAAGACAGTGGCATGTACTATGTTCTGGGTCATGGACAAATGGGACATGGTATAATTTGGAAACATATTTTGGAGATACACTGACACTACTTACTAAAGGAATGCTTGGAAGAACAAATCCTTCAAACTAGGAATAAACAGCCTCCCCACTTTGGAAAAATCCAAGATCAGATGCCAACTAGATAAAGCAAATCTACAACCTTTTAGAGATTTTTCTTGCACTTAGGATACATTCTGAAGTCCGTAACTGGGCTTCAAATTCCTTTCATAATCTTGCCTCTGCCTAGTTCTCCACATGGCCTTTGTGTTCTGCCGTATGGTTGGACTTTCATTGGCACCAATCTCTTTGGTGCCTAAAGGTTATTCATACTACTTTTTCTACTTGGAGTGCTGTAGAAAACATTTCCAGAACTCTTCAACTGGCTAATCCCCACTCTTTTTCCAGATCTTACTTTAAATGTCATTTCCTTAGAAGCCTTTCCTGACCGCACACACTGTGTTTGTTCCCTGGGATACACTAGCGTAGCACGCTGAACTTCTTGGTAATAATAACAACGTGGTTAATAGGTAACATTTCGTGAGGGTTTACTGTGTAGTAGCCACTCCTGGGCAGTTTACATGAGTCATCTACCTTCACCCTCACAGCAGCATCATAAAGTAGGTAGTGGTGTTATCTCTGTTTCACACACAAAGTAACTGAGGCTCAGAGTGTTTGGGTAACACAGCTAATGAGAGGTGGGACTGGGGTTGGAGCAAGGCAGGCTGACTCAAAACCCATCATTCTATACCACTTAACTCTCTGACTTTCTTAGCCTCGTGCCTTTCATGGTTTGTAATCATTTGTTCCGTATCTGTTTTCTCTTAGGCATAAAGCTTCATCAGGGTCAGGAACATGTTTGTCTCATTTTGAAGTAGTGTTCATCCTTGTAACTAAAGGCCTAGCATAGAGCCTGGGACAAGGAGATCACTTGACAAGTATTTGTTGATTGATCATTTATCGCTTCAAACCAAGCCATGTGGGAACCAAGCAGAAATCTCCTGGGCATCCGGAGGATGCTGCTCTAATATTGAATCTGGCTCATTCTGTGTGCAGAGGTTTCAGCTCATAGAATACCTGCAGATCATTTTGGCGCCACACCTGTATGTGGTTCCCACTTTGTCCAGTCCATTGATTCCCAGGTGAGGTGCCTTCTCTGAGTTGCATGCTCATGGTGCCTTCATGGAGGCCCCAGACAGTGGTCCAGTGATGCCTCTTCTGCACTGTTGAGGAGCTGATATTGAGAACTTGAGGCTCTGCCTGGAGAGAGGAGGTGCAGGGCCCTGGGGAGGCATGCAGCTTTAACAGAAAAAGCTCAGCCATGATCTCTCTGCTAAGCAGTAGGGACACTTTGATCTGGAAGCTCTCTTCATGCGTAGAGTGCACATTCCTGAGCTTCCCTCCTTGTGCACAAAGCTGGCATTCCTGATGACCCAGAGCAATGACAGTCCTGCAGAAGCCTCCTCTTTTGTGGTGGATGCATTGGAAATGAGCCTGGACTTCACATTGAAGGATGGGTTGCGAATCTTGACTCTACCACTCAACTAGTTGCATGTATATGGCTTTGGATATGACTTTGAAGCTCAGACTCCTCACCTGCATGGGGAGGTGACATCATCCAGAGTTGTCAGTATTAAAATAGATGGTGTATAAAACATCAGCAGTTGCATTCATAAGAGAAAAGCTCTTCACTTTGCGCAGAACTTTTCAGCTTATAAAGCTAAATCATACCCATTTATTCATTTGTCCTTAACATAGCAATTGACGTCCTAATTTTAGGATTCAAGCAATCATTTATAAAACACTTACTCCAGCCTATTGCATTAATGATGATAAGATAGACTATGGCATGGAAACAAAGACAACAACTACAGCATGAAGAAACATGAAACCTCAGTGGCTTAACACAGCAAATGCTTATTTTGCTCCCAACACAGTCCTATGCAGGTTGGGCATGGTGAAGGAGAGACCTGGACCACTTCTAACTTGTAAGTCCACCATCTCAGGGTCCTTCATTTCCAGTCACATGATTGGGAGAGTTGAAAAGGCTAACTCACTCTTAATTGCCTCTTACTGGAAATTGCACATTCCTTCTGCTTGCGTTGCAGTGGGAGGACAGTCACATGACATCACCTGGCTGTGTGAGCCTGGGAAATGAGGAAGAGCACATGGACTTTCATGAACATTAACCTCCTCTGCCAACCCTACTATGTGCCAGGTGCTAAGAATACAGAATTTCATAAAAAATCATATTTTCTCAATATAAAGTTGCACATTGCTGTATGTCTTAATGTTATGAAATTGGAATGTGTTTTATAATCAATGTTTATATTTCATACAGTAGTTTTAATCAGTAGGTTTAAATCAGTAGGTTCAAATCAACAAAAAGTTGTTATTAAACTGTTGAGTGTGTTACCATCAATGAATATTGAAATAAAAGAATTTCTCCCTCAAGAAGCTCATGTTCTAGTGGCAGGAACAGAAATGTAAGATTTTTGCAACAGAGTTGCATAGAGTTTGCAATACAAGAAAGTAAGGTGCTATCAAGGTTTAGGGAAAAGGCAGTTAATGCAGCCTGGGGATAGTAGAGGCTGCTTCCTGGAGGAGGTGGTGTCTGAGATTTAAGGAACAAATAGGTAAGGAAAAGAAGGAGGCAACATTTATAGCCATGGAGTCAGGAAAGAGCGTGGTTCATTTAGAAAAGAAATACAATGAGTTCTATGCTGCTAGAGAACAGTCTTAGAAGTGAGGGAGCTTGAGGGACAAGGAGAGAGAGACAGAGATACCTGGAGACAGAGATATTGAGAGAGAGAGAGAGAGAGAGAGAGAGAGACCAGAACACACTGGTCTGAGTTGGGATTCAAAATGAAGAAATGAAGGGTTCTTATGTCAATATTATCTGAGAGTAAGTAACGGTATAGAAGAGACATAGTACTCCCATCCCAGGATTTAAATCCTGGACCATTGTATGACCTGAATTCCCTGCAGCCTGGGATGCAAGTAGGAGTGGAGAAGGGCAGATGTGTTTGAGGATGGTGGGAGGTAATGGGGAGGTCTAAAGGAGGAGGGAGTTTCCTTTATCTCAAGTCATCTCACAAGAGCCAGAAACTCAATCCACATTTAGAGACTCTGGGCTTCTGGATCAGAGCCCTTTTCTCTCCATCAGGGGAAATTTATAGACAGTTGCAAAGAATGAGCACCTGCCCCTTGATTAAGTGATGCCCATGCTGATCCTCTTGGAGGGGAGAGAGCTGGAGTGATCTTGTCCTCCCATCCCTTTCCACTGTGCCCTGTTTAGTTGTATTTATCAAATTAACTCTCCTCACAGAGTTCTGAAAACTCTCTGAATAACAAGGAATCATATCAAGACAGAGGAGTAAGCTGCCACCCAGATTAGAGTGAGGGGGGCTAGTGACGCAATGTGAACTGAGGGATGCCAGCTCACTCACTCACATGTTGCACATGCTCACGCACAGATATCACAAGTGCTCCCTCCAATGTTAGCCAAGCTGAGATACCAGACTCACAAAGCAGCACACCCTGCCCCTCCAACACCTCCCACATGTGTTAAGACTCCCCACGCCTATGTGCCCTGGGGGCCAGAACTCCAATGCTGACATCAGAGGCTGTGATCTGTGAGGCCCCTGCATGGACCACCTCTCCCCACACACTTACTAAACCAAGCTTAGGGAACCTCAAGCAGGGCTCAGAAAGAAACTGAGGAAATTTGGCTTTAATCAAGTTGTACAGAACTGTCCATTTCAGAAAAAATCTAGAAAGGCATTTTAATTTCACCATAAACATATGTTTTCCATATTGTGTTTTACCGTTATATTTACTTTGAATTATATCGAAGAGCACAGGGGAATACGATAGCCTTTTCAGGGTCCAGGGACTCTAAGGGAAATAACCCTGCTCTGGTCCATCCATCCTCATCAACTTGCACCTGTCCCAGTGTCTACAGGGCCACTGTTCCTGTCTCACCCCCATTCCAATCCATTGTCCACACTAACACCAAAATCACTTTTCTGTAACACTTGCCTGGTGGTAGTGTTCTTCCCCCATAAGACCACTATCTCAAAGTTAGTGATCTAGGTCTTTAACGTGGTGCACAGGACCCCTTGTGTGCATTTCTTCCCTTACACACACCTGCACCTGTGCTTGCACCACCTGGACTGAATACCTTCCTGTCCTCCATCTCTCCTGGTCTCCCTGGTGAGAGTTGAGACCTCCCTTTTCTGAGCTTCCACATGATGTGCTGGGCACACCTCCATTATCTCACTATGTGATAATTACTTTTGATGTACCTGTCTTCCCCAACAAACTGTTGGGAACTCAAGGTGAAGGGGTAAGTTCCCTTTACCTTTATGCTCCAACACCTGATGGGGTGCATGGAATAGAGTTAATATTCACTAAATAAAAACAGGTAAAAAGCATGGAAGCTGGGAAGAAATGCAACATCATGGCCCAAAAATGTTAGGAAAACCACTCTGTGGTCATCCCCTCTTCCATTAGGAAACCCAGGCAGCTACACTTTGACTACTGGACCCTGAAAGAAAATGTTGACTAAACTAAGATATATGAGTTTCCGGCTGCCGCTGACAAATGTGCTTCTGCCCCCAGGATGAGATTCCATTCTGATGCCAAATGGAAACAAACCAGAATACAAAAATAGTCCAGTTAATGAAGTGTGAAGAGGCAGGGCCATGATCTCACAGCCTCTGTGTGGAGAACACTACTGTTCTCAGGGCCCAGGCTGAGTCCACCTGGCCTGCCAGGGAGTGCATCACTGGGGCTCTGGGAAGATCTCTGACTGCTTATGTTGAGAGCTAATGATGTCAGCCACATCGTCTCTTGTTGCCTACCCAGACCTTGCAGCACAGAGTGAGTGGTTGATTCTACAAAGTCAACCAAGGAAGATGCAGGTTGTCCTACATGCCCAACTCTCACTGAGCCTTAAAATGCCCTCTCCACACCCTCCTCCAGGTACTTGGCACTAGCTTTTTGGTTTTATCCTTTTAGACACAGGATATCTAAACACAAACACAGAACAGTACAACTGATGTAATTGCAGCTTCCAATTGGCTTGCATGGATTGACGTTTTGGCTAAAAACCATGGAATCAATTTAGACACTGGCTCTGCCACCTTAAAATTCTGTGATCTTGGGAAATACCCTTCTGCTCTCTGAGTGCCTGAAAACAACAATTACAAAAATATGCTCTATCCTACCTACTGATCTCCTAAGACTGTGGTGAGAATCAAGATAACCGATGTGGGATTATTCAGTGAACTGTAGGGGGCTATCCTACAGTGAATTGTAAGAGTTATTATTACTTGATCTCTGTTCTTGTGTTTACTTTGAATATTTAAATCCAAACTTCAAACCCATCAATTCTGATTTCTCCCAAGCATCCTAAGAGATGGAGGCAGAGTATGGAGCACCCACTCTACTCAAAGAAATTTTCTTCACAACTGCCATGTATTGTCCACTAGCTCTGGTCTGGCCCAGTGCTATTTCTCTGGTAAATATTATTGTAAATGATCACATGAAACCTGCAGAGCAACTTGACATTGCTTCATTTAACAGATGAAACCAAGATTCGGACACATAAATTAATTTTTCAAGGTGATACAGCTGTAGATTGCAAGGTTGCAAATTAAACTCAAACTCTCTGTCTCTGAAGAATTTATTGTTTCCAAGGATCATGCCAGGGTTCTGTTACTGTCTGTATCTCCCACATGATGAGCTTTGTCTAAAATGCTGGAGATGCTCAGAAAATGCTCAAGAATTTAACAGAATTTACCTTCACCTGGAAAACTTAGTCAGGTTTGCAGAGAAGCAAAAAGTTTTTCGGTGTTAACACCTTATCTCATAGAGAGATTTTACAAGCATGGAAGTTGAAAGTTTCACCTTTCTTCATGGCTTCTTGCATGCCCCTCTCCTTGCTAGTGTCTCTCCTCATCTACTTTATTAATCAGTCAACATAACTTTCTACTCTACAGATTGAAACTGTGCAACCAGAGAAATGTATCGGTCAAATGGGACTTCTTGTAAGTTACCACATGGGGCTGTTGTGAGTACTATCCTGTGTGGGAAGCACTTAGCACAATTCCTGGTGCTTATATACACTCAATAAATTGAAAGTGACAGCAGCTACTGACCTACTCTGCTGTCTCCAGGCTTGCCTTCCACATGGTAATGACATCAGAATGCATAGACCAAACATTGCAGATCCATTTGGTTTTACTGGCTAAGACAAAAGTCAAGGCAGAAGTCGAAACCCAAAAATAGGAAGAAGGAAAGGTTGCAAGGCAAACTCGGAGTCCTGACCCAAGAGGGTTTACACAGCCAGTAAGGGAGTGCTTCCTCTTTCTCATTGACCCACAAGGCAAAGAAGTAGAGAGACCTACGTAGTGGACTTTATCTTATTTTTTGAGGCAACCAGTGGTAACTCGATCCGATGGATTAGACACTCTTTGTCTTGTGGGGGACTGAGGAGAAAGAGAATGGAGAGGAAATGGAAGCACGCCCCCACCCCACCCCACCCAGTACTTCAGCATCCTTCTCAGTACTTCAGCACATTCCCCAGTATTTCAGTGTCCTTTCCCGTACTTCAACGTCTTCCACAATACTTCTGAGAATATGCAAGGGTCAGGAAATATCTCTTTTTTATTGGCCAATGTAGAAATGTGGGGAAGGGAAGAAAAAGAATTAGCAGAAATGCCAAATGAAAAATACCAGGTGCACAGTAGATGTCTAATAAATTGTAACTATTGTTATCTATTTCAACCCTACATTCCAATGATTTACGTCTCTTATCTCCCTTGCTTGACTTTAAGTGCCTGACAACAGGATGCATATCTAATTTATCTTTTTATTGCCTGTAGGACTTTGCACGTGGAAGGAGCTAAGTAAATATTTGTGTAATGCATAATGTGTGATGTGTGTGTGTGTGTGCATGTGTGTAATCAAAGAAACCAATCACCTCTTTGCTCCTCATCACTAAATTTGAACTAGAAACTCTGAACTGAGTCTTTACATGCTGGGATACTGACGGTAGGCGAACAAATTCAGAATGATGGGCTTAGAGGGAAAATTTTAAAGGACCAGAAATCCTGAACCTTTAGATTTGCCACCAGAAGTTTATCTCAGATTTAGCTAAGATTTACGGAACAACTCTATGTGTTAAATGTTAAGAGATTCCATATAATATTTACAGTTAGAAAAATCTCTGAAAAGGAGGTGTTACCACCTTCATCTTATAGATAAGAAAATTGAGGTTTGGAGAGGTGAAATAATTTGTCCAGGGTCGTGTACCTAATACCAAGTTGAGCTGAGATGCTGAATTCAGGCACATGTGTTTCCTAGGAAAGACTATGAATTTGACAAATGTAGGGGATTATCTTATTCATCATTTTTTAAGTCAGAAAAAAAGTTGATACTCAAATATTGTATGTCAAATTAGTATTTTCTATGAAAAGCGGAGCTTCCTAATTTTACTGAAATAATTTTTATAGCTAAAGGACTGCTTCACTGATTAGTATTATAAATTTGGGTGAGTACAAAACATTCCTAGAATCATATTAATTGAAATAAAAGAGCCCATTGTTCTAGGTTCAGAAAACATTTGAAAAAATATTAAATGAGATGTAGTATGTTCCATAACATGACAAAGAAAGACTTGAAGACAAAGTTTCCCAGAAGATGCTATTAATCACAGTTGCTTCATGCTCTAGATTCCATTATATATGATTTTCCTGTCCAATATGGGAGACCATATTCTTGAATCAGATCCTGACTCAGTTTCTCCTCTCCTCTGTCACATTTTGTACCTACATAATAACCAGCCATTGCATCCTGGCTTACTGTATTCAAGTAAGACAAGATGCTTTCTAGACACCTACAATATTTTTAGCAGATGTAAAGGCAATACACATGATATAGAGGCAAATCATGTAGTTGAGATTAAATGCTAAATTGTGGAAAACAAATATAAATGACCTTTCAGGGCTGTGTACTGAGAATCAAGGGTATAGATTTTGATGCTAGACAGACCCAGATATAACCTCCACCTCACTCTACTTGGATGACCTGGGGAATTTGCTGAAGTACTGTTTTCCTCATCTGCATGGCCGGTACAATGATATCTAAAGAGCAAAGTGCTTGTTATGATAATATGAGATCATCATAAAAGGATCTAGCACAGAGTTTGGCTCAAAGTATACATTAAAAATTACAAAGTTTCCTTACTCCTCTGTCCCATTTTGTTCCCATTTTGGGGAAAAAATAGTCCATAGTCGAAGAGGTAGAGGATATTAACAAGTCCACGTTTAGTTTAAGATTCAATATAAATTCTAAATTTGTGTTTACTTGGATCAACCTTTATCCTTTATCACAGGTGTTTTCGTAAGAAACTAATTCCTATGCACGAAGTATTGCTTGTAAATATCACATTGTAGAAGAGCTAGAGATGTCAGTTTTTTAATTCAATTAGCAAATTGAATGGCAGATACAAATAAAGTTTATTAAAAGGATAGGTTTATTAAATTTTATTAAAATTTAAATAAAGTTTGTTAATTAAACTAAAAAGATTAATTAAAATAAAACATGATCAAATTGGGCAAGAAAAATTATAAATCAGATATAAATGAGTTAGTAAAGCCTTAATTAAGTAAAACTAGTGAACATGTAATTTTTAGCTGTACATGTTTTACACATTCATTCATTCACATGCTAATGAAATATCTACTATGTTCTAAGTTCCATGTTAAGGGCTGTGCAGAATACAAAGATAGGAACTCATAGTCCTTGTACTCAAGGAATTCCATTGAATGGGGAAATAGTTCTTGAGTTACACAATGGCACCAGACATGTAACTCTGTAGTTCCAGGGGAGTTTTTGTTAGCTTATCCATGTAGTGGAGTGAACTCCTGTAGGAAAAGACCTGTCACATAAGGAGTGATGATGACAGCATGTTGACAAGGAGAATTGCTGTAAAGCAACAAGCTGTAGAAATGGGAGCACATGGGAAGAGAAGAAGGGATGTATTATATATACATCCATGTTTTATACACATATATGCATGCATACATTTATATAATCTGTCAAATCCAAAGGTCAGCACTGAGGAGAGAGTACCCCACACTAAACACTTACAAGAAAGAGAAATGTGCTCTGAGAAGGACAAGAGTTTTTCTCATGACTTGAGGAGGAGCTTCTCTCTTGAAGAGAGACATGCCCCTGGCGAAGATTGTTCATTTTGCTTTCTTGCTGCTCAGTATCCTTTGCCTATTGAACATCAGCACCCTTTCCTTTTGGGGGAGCGATTTTCTTTCCTTCTACCTTTGGTTCATGGCAGAAAACATTAAGGATAAGCCAAGCCTTAAATGTGTGTTAGCTCAAGACCAAACGCTTCCCACTCAGAGCACTTCCCTGGCATTTTTCAGAGGTGGGACTAGACTAACAGGGAGATAACTTAGCCTAGGAGGTGCCCGGGTTTTCCGTCCAAGCTTCAGAGAGAAGCAGGCCATAGCTCACCTGCAGGAAGAAGCAGAAGGCACTGAAGGAAGGAATAGTGCTGCTACCCATTGGGTTTCTGGATTAGTTTACTTTTAACGTTCAGCTGCATCGCTGCTTTCCAGATTTTAATGAATCGATCCAAAATAATTGTATTTTTGCCTAAGATATTTTTAGTTTGCTTTCTGTCATGTTTTTAAAAGTGCCATTGGGTTTGATTAAAAAAAGAAAATGATGTTTCATATGCCCCCTCCAAGAGAATTTAATACGTTTGTTATGACACCCACGTACAGAAAACCTACTGTGTGCCACTACTCTTCTGGGTTCTGGGAATAGGGTGGAAAATTAAGACCGATTCAGTTCCTAGTGAGGAAGATAAGAACTATGAAAGAGAAGTGTACAGTGTTTTAATAGTGTGATAAATGGGTTTGATATAGTCAGGAATGCCAGGGAAGGACTCTGGAGGAAGTGACACTAGAATTAGGGGTTCTCTGTGCCCCTTTCTACTCTAAATTGTATGATTCCCTAATCCCTGAGGGAGGTCAAATGTCAAACACTTCATATGCCATGGTGGTCACTTAAGGGAATAAAGAGCAGTTCTCAGTTTCCTTTGGCACCTTCTTCCCTCCAAAGCTTGCAGATTCTTTCAACAGACACACTGTCATCCAACTTGATTTTCTACAATTTTCTCAGTTTGTGAAATGACCACCCTCTGCTGAGAGAGCAATCTCTTAACTGATTACCAGGGGACTAGAATTCCACCAGCAGCTTCTCAGATCCAACGCGGCAACTATTCTTCAGGGATAAGGACCCGAATTAGACCATCCTTCTCACTTCACTGCCTTCGGGGCATAATGTCTTTAAGAGTTAATTGATAAAGAAAATGCTTCCTTCTCTTTCCCCTTCTTACAGTTCTAGGGACAGGAACTGGATGGATCATATAATCAAATATTTACTAGGCCTGGGAGAGTGAGACTAGTTATTAGAATAAAGAAAGGCAGACAGGATACTTCATTGCATACTTAAGCTGAGTTGAATATGAAACGGTTCAAAATATTTATAATTGCTTCTAAAATAGATTCTGAGTAGCTATGAATAAACTGCCAGTGTTCATAAGTTGGCTAGCTGTACTTTTATTCACATCACCTAATGCAGTACTCATATGCCAAATATTTGGCTGATAGGATAATAAGAGACATTACCTAGATCTAGATTTTGACGAAGTTGGAGAGTGGGCAAGGATTGATTTCAGTACAGCAGAATGCCTTTCAGGAATTATTTTTTCTTTCAAAGACATTTCCTTTAAAACCACCTCATCTGAAGAATTTACTTCTATCAGGCTCTGTCTAAACTCCCACCTAACCAAAACTACTGGAAAGACATGATCTACTTTTAGTCCTATACACCTTAATTTTTATTGTTAGCTTAAATAATGATTGCTCCTAGCATCATCATCTTCTTGATTGTTATATATCTGTGGAAAGAGAGGCTCTGTCCACTGTTAAATACTCTAAAATATCTTCTAAAATGTTAGGGAAGCTTTTTGTGAGGCATGGGAAGAATACTTTCTAGTGTCTTTACAATCATGACATGCAGGGGATGCTCACACAGCTAGACAAAATGCTAACTCCACTCTGAATAAGTGGGTTTTGTTTCTGCACCGCTCTCTGTACCATTTCTTGGCCTTAAAGGCTAAGGAACCTTGAGGATAAGAATTGAGTGTAGCAATGACGCTTCAGATACCCCAACAAAAAGGACACATTTCCTCCTGTTTCATATGAGGACAATAACATATTCCATGATTCTTCACAAATTGATATTAAATAATGAGTGTAATAGCACTTTGCACAAAACCTAGAAGGAATGGATACTTTCTTGATGGTGCCATTATTTTCCCTCTGCCCCACTTTTAGTTCTTGGGCCTCTGACTAACAATGGCCTCCTTGTGCATTTGTTAGCAGGGAATAGAGATCACGTATCATTGTCTAACTAGTTAATCTTACTATTTGATTAAATAGCTGTTTGACATTGTATTAGGAGCCTTAATAGTACTGCCTTGCTATACTTTTGTTTTTTTTTTTTTGTGGGGAAGACCAGCCCTGAGCTAACATCTGTTGCCAATCCTCCCCTTTTTGCTGAGGAAGACTGGCCCTGGGCTAACATTTGTGCCCATCTTCCTCCACTTTATATGGGACGCCGCCACAGCATGGCTGAAAGGCAGTGCGTCGGCGGGCGCCAGGGATCCGAACTCGCGAACCCCGGGCTGCCAAGCGCGGACTAAACCGCTGCGCCACCGGGCGGCCCCTGCCTTGCTATACTTAAGGAGGGTTGAGAATCCTTCATGGGAATTTTCAAAGCCTGGAGAACCAAAATAACTCCTTTATAAAAGCATAGTGAATATACATGATATTTTTATAAGGCAACTGGAATACAGTGAGACTTAAGAAAATTTTCCTGAGAGATAGGTAAGTGAAAAATATAGAGGGCTAAAGCATTGTTGAGGGTGTGGGTTAACAAAAGGTTGAAATGATCCTATTGCAGTGATCTTTAATAAACACTTCATTCCATGATTCTTGAAATCCATTATAGCTTTCATTCATTTATTCACTCATTAAACAAACAATTACTAAGCTTCTATTATATTCCAGTTGCTGTGTACTAATATTTTATGGTTCTGTATAAAATTCATTGGTTTAGTTTAAACCTGATTTTTCTCCTTGTCATTCTAGGCCTCATTTGAACAAATTATCATATCTTTTGTGCAGAGGTGACTAGTGGAAATCAGGAAGACTGTGGCCTCCAGGGTTGCACCTGAGCCAATCATGATGCACTGAGAGTTGCTGAGTGATCGATGTGTTGTATAAATAGAACTCTGGAAACACAATATGGGAATAGGAAGATCCAAATGTCAAAAAAAAAATTGCCCTGAAAATAACCATTCAAATGTATGCAAATTGCTTAATTAATTGACCTCATTTGTGCATGCAGATATCCTTTGCCTTTCCCTTTGTGAATTGGTTATTTTTCATTGTGCTCCAAAACAATATTCCAAGGCTAATTAAACCCTTTCAAGCTATAGGTTAATATTCAATTCATATGTAAACACAGTTATAAACATTAATCAAATTCAAATTACTCATTTCATAAATACTGCTTTATTCATTTTCAGCTAATAGATGGGTTCTCTGCATTTATTCAGTGTTGGTCTTGAGGATTTCATGTTTGGGGAGATGATAGTTATTTAAATGGCAATCTAGTGTTTACTTTCAAGTCTATTAAGACTTTTCCTGGTTCCCAATTGTTTGTTTCTATAAAGATTCAGCACAAAGGCATTTGGAGTGTTGGTGGGACATATAAAATATAATGATGATTATCAGAGAACTATTTCATTCCAGAGCATTTGCATTTAAAGAGATGTCAAAGGGAAGGTTTGTTGCTGGTTCAGGCTAGCTCTGTGGAAGAGTAGACTGAATCTTAATGGGGTCAACACAATCTCAGATCTAGCCTCAGCTTGGCAATGTATTTATGTGTCCGTTCATTAATTAAATGAGTAATTGATGTGTTTATTCATTATTATCCATCTATCTATCCATCCATCCAAACATTAATTCACTCAATAAACATCTGCTAAACATCCCTTGCATCAAAATTTGCAAAATGCTTGATCCAATACAAATTCCTGGGTCCCATCACAGATCCTCTGAATCTGACATATCTACATTTTTAATAAACTTCCAGAGTAATTATTATATTCATCAAAGTTTAATTACTTCTGTCTCACATAAATGTGTATTATACACATGCTTAGTGCGAAGCACTGAAATACGTATTGGGCACTGGGGGTGCAGTTGTGAATGAGGCAGACACTCCCTTCCTTAAGATATTGATACTTACAATTAAATACAATGAATACCATGATAGGGGACATATAAGGAGCTATGGGACTATATAATCAGAGATCCTAAAGTAGGGTAAGGGTCAGGAAAGGACTCCTTGAGAATGTCATATTTAAGTAAGCCTGAAGATTGAATGGGATTTAGTCACATGAAAAAAGATTAACCAGGTTATGTGGCTATATGCTGGTGTGTTGGGTGTGGTATGGGTAATGTGAATTAAAAGATGATGTAGATCTGAAAGTTTACAGCCTACTATGGAAGACTGACAACATAAGAAATAATTATATTATGGTTATAAGCTCTAAGTCATGATTAACTGAAGATTTGTTTGTGTGTCAGATATAGAGGTAGGCCCATCAGGGAACAAAGAGGAAGGAAACACAGAATTCCTGTATAAGAAAAGTGTGGCAGCTAAGGATGGAGAGAGGTTAAAGGCTGGGATACCAGACAAATCATTACACAGGGGAGAAAACCCAGAGGTGTGTGTGAGGTTGTGTATGGTTATGTGTCAGCATGGGTATACACGCATATGTGTACACATGTGTGCATTTATATCTGTCACTGTGCGTTTGCATATGTGGGCAGGCAAGTGTAAGAGAGCACTAGTGTGATTGTGCTAGTGTGTGAGTGTGTGTGTCTATAGAATGGCTCCAGGAACTGCTGTGTGTGTACTGAAAATTTAGGACTCCAAATTGGTTTTTGAGGTAGGAGGCAAACTTTATCAAAAATTATGGAAATATAACATATGTAAAGAATGATGCACAAATAATTAGGATGAATTTTCACAAATTCAACACATTTGTGTAATCAACGCTAAGATCCAGGAACAGAAAATTACCAGAAGGATAGAGGGCCCTCCTGCTCCCGCCTGATTACATCTGTCCACAGAGGCCACTATTACCCTGACATTTAACTCTATATATCAGTTTTTACCTGTTTTTTCAATTTTATTTGAAGCATAAACATATATCCTGAACTTTTTCATGTCTAATATCTTTCACTCAATATACTTCTTTGAGATTCATCAATAGTGTTGAGGGAATTTGCAGGTTTTTAGAAATTCTCATCATTTTATAGTATTTTATTGTGTGAATATACCAAAACTTATCTATCCTGTAGCTAATAATGTGGACAGTTTACAGTATTTGGCTGCTATGAATAGTGCTGCTATGGATGTTCTTGTTCATTGTCTTTGGTGAATGAAGGTACGTATTTGTTGGGTGTAAGTCTGGGAGCAGAATTGCTGGATAAGAAAGCAATAAGCATGGGTAAAGTTGGGTACATTGTGTGTACATGCCCATCTTTAATAGATACTACTAGACAGGTTACCAAAGCTGTTGTCCCAGTTTATATTTCCACCAAGAACATATGAGTGTTCCAGTTGTACAGCACACTCATCAGCATTTTAAATGTAGTCTCAGCGTAGTAGTGGTTGATAGGTGAGTCCCAAGACTTAGTCTAAAATCCTGCTTCCGGCACCAACTCTTAATGTTACCTTGGGCTAATTACTTAACACCACCTTGCTTCAGTTTCCTCATCTGTAAAATGGAGCTAATATCTACCTTATAGCATGCTGTGAGAATTAAAATCTGTAAATATATATGTCACTTAGAACAGTGCCTGGAAAGTAGTAAGCACTCAGAAATCCAAGAACACTGGTAAATAATTATTATTATCTTTGTTTTATAGAAGAGAAGTCTGTGGTTCAGAGTGGTTAAGGAATTGACAAGACATGGCCTAAGTGTAGGAAAAGCTGACTTAAGGGGATGAAATTCCAAATCAGATTGTATTTTCTTTATATATAGCTTGGATCAGTATATTTGGAAGGTCTTGGTTTTTTTTGGAAAGGTCTAACTCAGTCATTCCTTTTCTCCCTCT
Organism: Tapirus indicus; assembly: GCA_031878705.1. Lineage (NCBI taxonomy): Eukaryota > Metazoa > Chordata > Mammalia > Perissodactyla > Tapiridae > Tapirus > Tapirus indicus. The sequence goes on along the minus strand of CM062935.1, from coordinate 7,690,537 downwards.
CTCTTTTTTTGTTATTCCTTTTCTCTTGACTGTAGGATTGTAATTTGCACCAATGTATTTCATTGATAGTGCATAATTTATTTCTAGCTTTTAAATTCATATTAAATTCTAGTTATTAAATGTGTTCATTTATATCACAGTTTATTTTTTGACTACATGTATAAAAATTCACATCTACGTATATGCATTTTAAAGCACTTTGGAATGTAGCAATAAAGCATATGCAGTGATAAATAATAATAGGTATGCTAGTGTGTGTATGTATATTTATGTGTATATATGTGTGTATGTGTATTTATCTTCTTAGGAACTTTCTGGTGTCACAATTATCCAAGTCATTTCATGCAGGGTTATGCTGAGTGAAAAAGTAGTTAAATATTTTTAGATGTTCCATAAAACATAAAATGCTTAGTTTTTCACTCCTTGTCTTATTTTCTGGTTTGTGACTTGAAGTGCCACGTTAGAGGTGCGACTTGCATTAATACATGGATGCTAGGGGCAGATCAGCGTCACTGGATTCTTATGCGCTGGGCCATGAGATATTCTAGAACACTATCCAGACTTATGAGGATGTGGGGGATCAAATAAAACAAGGCAACTTGGGGATTTTACTGGCCTTTAAAATTCATTTTCAAGGCAGGTATATCATCATGAAGGAAATCCTACCATTCAGATCCTATGATTCTGGCTTGGTCTGCAATACTACTTAACTACCGACATTTTTGATGGGGAAAAATGGGCAGGTGAGGTATGGAAAGAAAAATGTGGTGAGTGTGGGGGTGGGAGGGCAGCATCAATTTCTTACATAAGGTTTTACAGACACACAGATATTTTATTCTTTCTCCAATAACACACTGCCTTAATTACTGTAGCTTTATAGATGCTCTTGAAATCAGGTAGTGAAAGTACTCCAAATGTGTTCTTTTTCAAAATTGTTTGGCTCTTCTTAGACTTTCACTTCCCATACAAATTTAAGAATCAGCTTGTCAGTATGGGATAATAATTGGGATTGCATAGACTCTATAGATAAATTTGATGAGAATAATATCTTTTTTGGGGGGGTGGGGGGAATACTAGCCCTGAGCTAACATCCATTGCCAATCCTCCTCTTTTTGCTGAGAAAGACTGGCCCTGGGCTAACATCTGTGCCCATCTTCCTCTACTTTATATGGGACGCTGCCAAAGCATAGCTTGACAAGCGGTGCATCTATCTGCACCCAGGATCCGAACCTGAGAAACCCCGGGCCACCACCGAAGCAGAAGGCTGGAACTTAACCGCTCTGCTACCAGCCAGCCCTGAGAATAATATTTTAACAACGTTGAGTCTTCCAATCTGTACAACAGTATCTCTCTCCATTTATTTAGATCATGTTCCATTTATTTCATCAGTGATTGTAGTTTTCAACCTACAGGTCTTGTATATATTTTGTTAGATATACATCTAGATATTTCCTTTTTGGATGCTATAGTAAAAGGTACATTTAGAAATTTTGATTTCTAATTGTTTATTGCTAGCATATAAAATACAATTTATAGTTTATATTAACCTTGTAAAATGTGACCTTGCAAAATTCAGTCATTAGTTCTAGGAGCCTTTTTGTAGATTCCTCGGAAGTTTTCTCCATAGACAATCACATGCCAGCTGTGAACAAAGACAAGTTGAATAATTTTTTCCCCTCAATTTGTGTCCTTTTTATTTCTTTTCCTTGCCTTACTATACTGGGTGGATTATACAGGATAACACCGAATAAGACATCCTTGTCTTATTCCTAAGTGTGGGAGAAAATGATTCAGTCTTTCACCATGAAGTATGATGTTAGCTATAGGTCTTCGTAGTTGCCCTTTATCTGATTAAGAGAGTTCCCTTCTTTTCATAAATGGATATTGAATTTTGTCACATGCTTTTTATGTATTTATTGATATAATCATGTGTTTTTCTTTATTCTGGTAAGACAGTACATTTCATTGATTTTCAAATATTAAAACTTACTTGCATCCTTGGATAAATCTCATTTGGTCATGATGTATTATTCATTTCATATATTGTTGGATTCAACTTATTAAATTTTGTTGAAAAGTTTTACATTTATGTGCATGAGGGATATTGGTCTCTAGTTTTCTTTTCTTATAGTGTCTTTGTCTGGGTTTGGTCTCAGTGTAAGTTAGCCTCATGGGATGAGTTGTGAAGCCTTTATTCCTATTCCCTTTTCTAGAAGAGGTCATCTAGACTTAGTATTATTGCTCCTGTAAATGTTTTGTTGAATTTACCAGCAAAACCATCTGGGCCTGGTGTATTATTTATTGGAGAGTTTTAAACTAAGAACAGAATTTATTTAATAGATATAAAATTATTTAGGTTATATTTCTTCTTCAGTGAATTTTGGTAGTTCATATCTTTCATAATGGTACATTTTATCTACATTGTTGAATTGATGATGGGCATAGAGTTATTTGTAGCATCCCATATTGTTCTCTTAATATCTACTGTGTCTATAGTGACATTTCTGTACTTCATTCCTGAGATTGGTAACTTGTGTCTTCTTTACGTATTTCTTCATAAATTTGCCTATAGGTTGATCAAGTTTACTGATCTGTTCAAGGAACTGACTTTTGCTTTCTTTGATTTTTCTCTATTGATAATCTGTTTTCATTTTTTGGTTTTCACTCTTACCTTTATTATTTTCTTCATGCTGCTAGCTCTATATTTAAGGTCCCTATTTTTGAGATTCTTAAGGTGAAAACATATATTATTGACTTGAGAACCATTTGTGTTTGGTATAAATTTGCCACTAAACACTGATTTAACTGCATCCCACAATTGCATTTCATTTCATTCAATTAAAAAAAATTCTAACTTCCTTGAAAATTATTTATTAAACCATGAGATATTTGAAGTGTGTTGTGTAACTTTCAAATATTTGGGGGATTTTCCAGCTATCCTTATGTTACTGATTTCTAGTTTATTCTTATGGTCAGAGAACAGACTTTAAGAATTATATTATTTTTCTTTTATCCTGTTTTTAAAACGTTATTGTATATTGTGTGGCTCAAGACATTTTCTGCCTTTGTGAATCTTCATGTAAACTTTCAAATAATGTGTATTCTGCTGTTGGGGAGTGGAGTGTTCTATTAATATCAATTAAATCAATTTGTAATGTTGCTTAGGGTTCTATATTCTTGTTGATTTTCTATCTATTTTTTCTACCAATTATACAGACAGGGGTGTATAAGCCTCAACTTGGATTAGCCATTAAGCAAAATAGGCATGTGCTTAGGGCACAAAGGGAATAATGTCCCATAGAGTTTTATTTCCCCTGGCTATCATGCCCTCCACTCTTTCATTGCCACACTCAATTTTAGTCAATTTTTTGGTAATTGTCTCTATCTATACAATTCAACCATAAGGTGCATTGTTAAAAGCAATTTCTTTGGCATGGTAAGCAACTGAAGTTTCATAATTTGGTTTGAAGGTGTCATCATATATCATATTTATTTCCAGTTCATCTTATAGGAGTTTCACGTCCATGGAATGTTAACATAGCTGCCTGGATCAGCCTATCATTCAACACATCAACTAATTTGTGTAATGGATACTTAAGCTCCTTATTTTATGCTGTGGAAGGTTCAAGAGTCACTGTTGTTGGTCTGTATTTGTGGCATCAGTTGACCTTCGTCGGTCCCAAATAAATCAAATTATAATTGTAGATTTGTCCATTTCTCCTCTCAGTTCTATCAGTTTTTTTCCTCCATGTAGTTTGAAAATCTGAGCTTGGATTTATGCACATTTAGTATTGTTATGTTTTCTTTATGTTACAGGTTGAATGGTGTCCCCAAAATTCAGATGTTGAAGTCCTAGCACTCAGCATCTCAGAATGTGACCTTATTTGGGGGTAGAATAGTTGCAGATGTAAATTAGTTAAGAGGAGGTCATACTGTAGTAAGGTGTGCTTCTAATCCAGTATAGCTGGTGTCCTTATAAAAAGGGGAAATTTGGACACAGACATGTATACAGATAAAATGAAGGCAGAGAGTGGAGTGATCCTTCTGAAGCCAAGGGACACCGAAGACTGGCAGCAAAGCACCAGATGCTAGGCAAAAGGCAGGAAACAGATTCTCTCTCATAGCCCTCAGAAGGAATCAACCCTGCTGATACTTGATTTTGAACTTCTAGCCTCCAGCACTGTGAGACAAGAAATTTCTGTTGTTTAAGCCACTCTGTTTGTGGTACTTTATTAGGCTGCCCTGGAAAACTAACACTCTTGGTGATTGTCCATTTTATCATTAGTAATATCTTTCTTGATCCTTGGCAAGTTTTCTTGTTCTGAATTCTACTTTATTGACTATTAATATGGCCACTCCATTTTATTTTTTCTTTAAAAATTAGCTTTTGCTTACTACATCATTTTCCATCCTTTTACTTATAATTTATCTGTATTATTACATTTAACAGAGGTATACCTGTATTAATATATTTAACAGAGGTATTTTCTAGACAGAATATAGTTAGATCTTTTTTCTCCCAGTTTAATTTGGCAATCTTTGTCTATTAATTGGTGTGCTTTGACTACTGACATTTAATGTAATTATTGATATGGCTTTATTTAAGTGTATCACTTATTTATTTACTATTTGCCTCTTTTGGCTTTTGTTCTTTCATTATTCATTTCCTTCCTTCCTTTGGATTATTTGAATATGTTTTAGCATTTCATTTTAACTAATCTATGGGCTTTTGGACTAAACTTTTTTTTTGGTTTTCTTAGTGGTTGCTTTAGGGAATACAATATGCATACCTCCCATACATACATTTTCACAGTCTGCTTAGAATGAATATTTCAAGTAAAATAGGTATTTTTTACCTTCCCCCCTTAGGTTATATTTTTCATATTCATTACATGTTACATACATTAAAAGGAGACTAAAAATGACTGGAGTTTTATTCCATTCCAAAAACAGCCTCTCAGCAAGATTTGATTAGCTACTATTGTGGTTATTGCTTACAAGCCTCTGGTGCTCATTTGTTCTGCCATTGCCAAACACTTATTATTATAATTATTTAGGATTACTCCATTACCAAAGATTATCTATCAGGTGACAGCAATTGTCATTAGGAAAGTCACATGTGTCGTGAGAGAATTCATAAGCGAGTGAAGATTCTAGGTTGAAACAGGGCTTCAAAAGACCCATCCCCTTGTGGCAGTAGCTTCGAAGGAATTTGTCAGGAATTTTGGAAATCAACCAATGAGCTCTGTTCCCCACATGGAATTGCAACATAAGCCAGAGTGTGGGAAGGAGCACGGGGTGTGTGTAGACCAATGACTTGGTCAGGATGGATGGGAAAACTGCAGTTCTATGGTTAGGAAGTTAGCAAAGGGCTCAACTCTTGTTCATAGGGCACAATTTGTACTGAGAATCAGTTTATGGACTCTTGAGTCCTGCCATGCTCACAGACACCTTTCTAGCCCAGCTCTCCTTTGGAATCACTTGATCATAAGTTATACCTTTTTTATGTGATTCTTGCCCTGGCCACCTCTACTAGACCACACATATAAGCCAGATGTAAGAGGAGGACCAGCATCTTATGTAGTGGCCTCCTGTGAGAACTGTTGAGCAGAGATGCTCCATTTCAGATAATGACTGAGCCCCAATCAGACCTTGTCTTGGGAAGATTTGAATACAGGATTCTAAACAAGGGGCAGGAAAAGCAAGGACAATACAGAATCATAGATAAAGAGAGATTCAGAGTGGGAAGTTGGATGCAGACTCCAGGCTCATAAGTCATGCAGTCATGAGTTCAAATCCTGACTCTTAGCAGGACAATCATGGGCAAGTTGCTTAATACCTCTCAGCATCTGTTTCTTTATTTGTAAAGCTTAGATGATGATAAAACCCAATATAGTGTTGTTGTTATGAGACCTAAATGAGGATATATTTGTAACATGTTGGAAGTCTCAGAAGAATCTCTAAGACCATTGTTTCAGCCATTTCCCAGTGCATTGTGCACATAATTCAAGGTCCTGACGTATTGCAGGCACCGTTTCTTATCCATCTTCTCCACTACTTCTCTGGCTTTACGGCCATGTTTAAATGCTACTTCTCCCTGTGGTTCTCACTGATTCCCAGCTCCAACGCCAAATTTATAATGCCCTTACCTATGTTTCAAGAATGCTTCAAATCTGTCTCTCTCCTATTAAATCATTCTCCTGATCTCCACACCGTGAGTTCCTCAAGGGCAGAGATTGTTTTTTTTTGTTTGTTTTTTTCTTCCATATTTGTACCGCAAGACAACATAAGTAAAGCTCTATGCTTTTTGTATTAATGATAATATATATTAAATATCGCTACAAATTATAAAGGGCACAATGACTGTTGCTGCTAATGCACATAACAGGCACGGTCTTCAGATACATAGAATGGTTTACTTTATCTATTCTACTCCTTCATCTCCACCTGGATCGTTTTTATTTTAATGTTATATTTTTCTTTAAAATTTCTAGAATTTTCTCCTAGTATATATGCTGCAAGAAATCACTGAACTAGGCTTGCTTTTCCTTTCTTACCCTCTGTTAAATGGTTAAATAATTGTCTATTTTGAGTACTGATATGCAGCTGTTTCCATAGATACCTGATCATAATAGCTAATTAAGTGAGCATGTTTTCTAAAGCCCTTTGAATGACATTTTTGTAATAATAAACATCCAGCTTTTATTCAATTAGTACATTTTTCTTACTTCTCTTTGGAAAATTCATAAATGCCACATGATGCTTCAATAGATAAAATATAATTGGATTCAGGTAATTTTTTGGTCCCTATGTGGAAGCCATGTCTCATTGCTCCACCTGGAAGTCCTCTTTCTCTTTTTAATGAGAAGTCTCAATAACAGTGCACACTTGAAAACCACTTTTTGGTTTAAAAAAGTGCTTTGGCATATGCTGTTTCACTAAAATTTCACCAATAGCCCAGGGATATCAATATAATCATCCTCCTCATTTTATAGATGGACGCAATGGAGCGTCTCCACACAGAAGCATGGTGCATTACTTGAAATTCCACATGCCTGGTGCATTGTGGGTCCTCAACAAACACCAATTTGAAGTAACTTATCCAATGTTATGTGGGTGAAGAGTCTTGTAAATGGCAGAGATGGTTTACAAACGTTCCCCTTACTCCTGATCCATCACGTTCTTGGTATTATCCCATCTTTCTTCGTTTACATCAAACTCAGAGCAGCTACCACCTTCTATACTGCATTATCATTATTTGCACACCTACTGTCTATAAACTACAAGAGTCAAATCGAAGCCTTTTCTAGTCCATTCATTAAAAGCGTATTTATTGACCATCTATTTTCTGACAGTGTAAATACAAAAATGGATAAACATAATCTCTTTCCCTAAGGCATTAATCCACCCTTGTGTTCCCCAAAATGCTCTGCACTGTAGTTCTTAATGGTAGTAGCTCAAAAACTGTTTCTTGAAACCAAACTATTTGTAGAAGGTATCACCTAAACCAGCATTAGGTAAAAATTCTCTACCCACTGCTTTTCATCAAATATTCCAGTTGGAATTAACGACCATACTTCTCTTGTTGAAGCTGCCTTCACTGCCTCCATTTTGATCATGAGAGTTTTATCTAATTTTCCAAACACTAACTACAGTTAACTTGCTGTAAGGTAAATTCTCAGAATTGAGATGAATGTTTATATATGAAGAACTGTTGGCAAAACTCTCCTCACCATACTCTCAGGTTTAATTCTCACACTATTAAGGTAAATGCCAAGACAGCATCCCTTTTTCAGCTGAGGAAACTGAGGATTAGACAGGTTAAATATCCTGGCCAAGTTCACACAGTTATTGACAGGGCCAGAGGGTGAACTTCTCTTTTGCTGACCCCCAAACCTATGTCTTCAATCTTAGCACCTAATGTATCTGTACCAGGGTCTGTGCTTCATATCTCTTGTTCTGGTAAAGTTATTTCTTATTCTCTTGAAGATGTCAGCAAAATGCCTAAGGGGACATCCCTGCATAGAGCAAGGGTTTCCCTTCTCTGGTACCACCTAATCTGGAGGTCGCAGAGATGATGAATCCCCTGAACCTGGTAGGTCCTAAAGGCACGTTGTTTCACATCTTTTTCCTTCCCAATGAAATTTCAATTGCCTTTATTAGAAAGAGGTGCCTTCATAGGGAGATAGATAACTTGCCCAAGAGAAAAAGGTGTGTAGGTCTAAAGATGCCTTCAGCAACGCTCTCAAAGGTAAGAGAAGCAAGTGTGGGGTCAACTGAGATTGCATCAGAGACCAAGGAAGTCAAATCTTCATAAGATTTCCTAATGGTAATATAGGTACTTGGTGCCTAAATCATTATCCAATGGTACCTAAAAGTACTTTCCCTCTGTTGGCAGCTTATATTTTTTAAACAAACATTTGTAGCCAGATTCTAATCACTTCTTGATATACAATAAAAGGAGGAACTGTTAAAAAAGAAAACCAGGGATTCCCTTTTCTGGAAGGCTGCTCTGACCCTCCCTCTCCCTTTGGGCTGGGTAGAGAACACCTCCTCTGTGCTCCCTCAGCTCCTTACGCATCTCTCTCTCTTAGTATATTCACACCTTGTGTTATCATTATGTGTTTGTGATTCTGTCCTCCAACCCCCACCCAGACTGTACTGTCAGCACTTAGTATTAGGAGTGTTTATTCAATTTACCATCCTGATGTGTAACCCAGAATGTGGCTTAAAATCACTGCCAAACAAATGTTTGCTGAATGAATAGATGTACTCACATGCTACTGGAAGAGACAAGCAAGAGATGCATAACACTCTTCGATAGGATGTGTTATGGTAAAAAATACTAATACAAGAAAAAAACCCATAATGAGTACTAAACTGCAAAGAATAAATCAGAAACAATTATTTTAAAGCTTTGGAGGTTTTCCTCAATATAGGTAGATATGAGAGGGAGCAGCTCCCATGAAGATTTCTCTCTGTGACAAAGGCAGAAAGCACACATTTACACAAAGACAAGTGATTGGTTTAAAAAAGTCACCAGTCACCTGTTCAGGATTGATTGGTCACAGCGAAGTTGGTGCCACTGATGGCTGAGCCTGAAGTCCATTTGTTGAGTTCAGAGAGCTCAGTCAACAAGTTTATCAGTCTGTTTTCTGCTGATTCTAGGCAATTCTATGAAAATCTTGAGTTCTTTCTTCTGGGGCCCTGACCACTTGGCCTATGCCTGTGAGAGTAATAAACCTCACAAGTACTGGTATTCACCCGTGTGGAATCATTTTGAATCTTTGCTCTGCCATTGATTAGCTGTGTGATTTTGGCAAGATTGTGTTTGTTTGCTGATTTACTTATCCAAGCCTTGGATGTCTCATATGCAAATTAAGACTGCAATCCAGTACATTGTGTATATCTATTTAACATCCTTCCTTTGACAATGCTCCTACCACCTCCATTTGGTCATGGTAGGCCTATCAATCGTGACCCTGTTTCCTTCCCACCTTTAAACACCATCCTCACCACCACTATGGGGGCATTTGACCTCACCACCTTGATCATGAGAAAGTGTTAAAATAAAGTCACCTGCTCCAAGCAGAGTCAATTAGTGCCCTCCCTGAGACCGATCTATGGACACTGAGAGAGACAAATTTCTTTAATTTTGGATCATGAGTCATAAGGGTCTTGTGGTTCCAGTGACGATGTTTCTTCTCCTAGAAAGAGCATGTCTAAAGACAAAGCCAACACGGAAGGATGCAAGGCAGGAACGTTGAAAAGGAAATTCAAAACCTCATTTGAGCTTCTGAATCCTGCTATGGCTGGTCCTGACCTTGCACTTCACAAAATCATCTCTTTTATAAGTTAGAGTTGGGCTTCGTCATTTGCTGTGGCTGCAGTCCCAGTAAAAACACCTAACGTTCAGGGCTGTCTTCAGGATTAGAGGTATAACATATGAAGCTCAGAGGCACATAGTAATCATTCCAAAAAGGGCAGGTCCTTTTATTGTTTCTTTAGATAAATGAAGTGAAATGCTAAGTTGACCAGTTCGCCTTAGACTAACATTGATGTTTTTCTTCTCTATTTGTTGCCGTTGTTAATCCTCAAGCCCCATTGGAATGGGTATATTTTAGCAGACTACTCATATATTGAGATGTATTTTTTAATTTTCACATTGAAGTACATGTAATAGAACCTATAAATATTGTGATGTTCAAATTTCTATTCATACTCCATTATACTAATAAAAAGTATTTTCCTTAAATGGAAGCAGAAGAGTTGTAAAGTTAATAATATCTTTAATGATGCTCTTGTTTATAATAGTCTTAAACTTCTTTAATGAGGAAGGGGAAGAACTAGTACTTATTAAGTGCACATCATGTCTCGGGAAATTTACTAAGTGTTAATGAATGTTTTATCTCATGTGGGTCTCACTCCAAATATCTAAGGTCAAGATTCTCATCCTTATTACACAGGTGAGGAAACTGAAGCTGAGAAATTTTACATAATTTGACTAAGTTGATGGGAATAAAGAGAGATGGAATTGATACTCACACTAATTATATCTTCCTCCAAAGCCTGTGTTCTTTCTAATGTGCCAAACTGTTTCTCTAAAGAGTAAAAAGAGAGGCATCTACTGGGAAATTAAGAAGCAATAATGTTCTTCCAGAGCAGAATTTTGGAAACAAGATCTAGCTTCTACATGGATGTCCAAGACAAATTTGGCTTGGGTTCCTTGCATTTATCTAAGCTTGTTCTCGCCTTGGAGTATCTGCACCAGCTGTTTCCTCTGGCTAAAATGCTGTTCCTACCTACCTTCCCAGGAAGCAGGGCTGACTTCTGCTTACATTCCTATCTCAGCTCAAATGTCCCCTGCTCAGAGAAGCCGTCCCTAAACATGCTCCCCAAACTAGTCCTCATTTCCCTCTATCTCTTCATCCCATTTTATTTTCTTTATAGAACGCATTGCTCACTGAATGCTTTTGTTTGTTCATATCCATCTCCCTTTCGCTAAAATCTTATCTTCACAGCCAGAAAGAAACCTCTCCTCCCTTTCTTCCCTCTGAATCTCCAGCACTTTAAACAGTATCTGATACATAGTATGGGCACAATAAATATCTGTTACATGTTGAACAAACCATGTTTGTTGTGAGGATTTGATGAGACAAAATGTGATCCAGACATTATGATTCCACCCTCGTGGTGCCTCACCCTCTGGGTACAGATACACATGGTGAACGGTCATTCTCCCTGTGCCCGTTGGGAACATGAACACATCCAATGAAGAATGGATTTCAGGGTGTGCTGGGGGCCACTGAGCAGATTAGGTCCTGAAATCTTTCTTTTGAGCTCTGTGGTCTCAAAGAGAAATGGCCATCCTGTAGTCTTCTGGGAGGACGTGGCAAGCACCACGCCATCTAGAGCATTCACACTGTGCAGGGATCTGGTCAGAGTCACTCAATCAAGACTGGGAGGCTGCCTGGAGGGCTGGGACCAGGCACACCTGGATCCTGAGTGCTGGCTAGGCTGAACATCTCACCCAAGGCAATTCAAAACAGGGAGAAGGGATGGGTTATCCCACCCAGGGTCACTGAGGAGAGGCAGAGTCAGAAGGCAAAGAGAATAGAAGCAACCATCAGGTCTGAGAAGGCAGGATGAGATGAGAACTATGGGATGGAGCCTAGGATCAGGAAGCTACTCAGGCCCGCAGGTCTATGGGTGATCAGGTTGTGAACAAGTACAGAGTATCCTCGACGATAGGCTGTGTCCTTGGCCCAACTTGGTCACTATGCAGAACCTGGCCAGTGTAGGGCAGAGATCAAGGTACAGGGGTAGGTGGATCTTGACATTCATACATATCCTGCTTTGTTATGGAGAGAAGTGAGTGCTGGGCCAAGAACCAATATATTAGCATTCTATACATGGCACAAACCAAGACCTCCATTGACTTGGATATCTTCATCTCTCTCAACACTCTCCACTCCAATGTTGTCATTAGTTATCAAGCGCAACCTCCTAGGAATTCCAGTTTTCTTTCCCAAATCTTCACTTTCCCTGCCTTGGCTGCTTTGTCCTCCTGGGTTGCCTTAAAAATCTGCTAATTTCCTTGCCTCCAGTTACAGCCTCCTCCAACAATCTTGTAGTTTCCAGAGTGATATTCTTTAAAAATTTCTACTCTATCCTTCATGCTCCTTCATAAATGCCTTCAATAGCTTACCACCACCCACTGGATAAAAACTAACCCTCTTACTTTGGCATAACTGGTCTTTATGATCCATTATGGCCAGGCTCCTCCCACTTGTGCTATGCCCTTCTCTCCACTGAATAATGAAATGCCTGCAGTTCTGTGAGCATGTTGTCTCTCTCATTTGTGATTTTCCACACACTATTTATTCTATGGGATATTCACTTTCCTCCACTGTTGACCTGGTAAATTTCCAGCACTCACAGGGCTCAGTACAATTATTACATTTTCTCTGGCATCTTTCCTGAAGATCTTTCCTCACTTTCCTGGTTTAGCCCCTGCCTGGTCTTCTCAGAGCCCCCTGTGCACACCTCTATCATAGCACTTTCTTCCATTAATACTCTTTTCCATGTCTGTGGAACCCACAAGCTTATAGCCCACAGCTGGCAAGTAGTAGTGACTCAAAAGAGTGTGGTTGAATAAATGGGTGCTTATTCCAATTGAGAGGGTAGAGAGTTGGGAAGTTATGGGCAGGATCTGAGAAGAAGCTCCCCAATTTCCAAGCTCTCCATTATAACTCAAGTGTTTACTATGGAGAAAGGCTGCTTTGAAATCCCACACTAAGGAGTTTCCTTAGTTTCATTAATTGAGTTTCATTTGCTGAGAGCCATACTACTTAAAAGACGTGTCTCCAACTGCCTGTTGCAGTGCTGTGATGGAAACATTCATTTGTGCTAGCATGCACAGCAATGCACCACCTCCTTAATCAACAAAGCCTTGTTATGAAAAAACATGTCACCTGAAATGAACAGTGTGCTCTCTGATAGTTGGTTGCATTCATGCACAAGCCCCTTATCTCACTATGGAGTGGAAACACACCATTTTGGGCTAGCAAAGGTCCTTAGACCACTCTTCTAGAGTCCTCTGACTGAAATTAGGAGACCAGGTAGGATCTTAGGGGGAGTCAATTTTCACCAGGTGTGACAACGTGGCACAAAACTTAAGAAAATCATTTGCTCATTTATTTCTTCCCAAAATTAATACCTACCTACTGGCTTAAAAAAGTAAAAGAGAGGTTTTGACGAAAAATAAAAAGAACTAAGTTTCAGCAGGCTCTGCCCCTCCCTGTCTTTGTGACCTTGGCCAAATCACATCCTTTCCTTTTTTACATTAAAAGGACCAATTAAATCCCTGTCCTATGTTCTTTCCTGGCATTTGTGAAGATTAAATGTGATAATGGTTGGAAAAGTGCTTGGAGAACTGTAAATTGATGTACAAATGGAAGGGATTAAGGGATTAGCTTCAATCCAGTAAAGATTTTCTCTTTTATAGAACAACTCACTAAACGTCAGTCCCTATGAGTTGCCAGCATGCACAAGTGACACACGCCCCAAATGTGAGCCTTAGCATTCTTTCCTTTCTCCCTAAGTAGTTTTCTCAAACTTCCTCCTATACTAACATTCCTCAACACATCAAGATTTTTATCCAACATGACTGTAGGGAAACTGCATCATGTTAAATGCTTCTCACGCCTAAGGACAATGTGTATAATGGAAAGTGTGTGGGTGTCTGCAAGTGTGTGTTTTTGTTTATTTTTTGGTTGATTGGATTGTTGAGTGGAAGAAGAAACTCAAAAAGGAAAAGTCCGAGAAAAATAAAAAAAGTGGCTCTTTTATTCTTCTTTACTGAGATTGTTTATAAATAGAAGGCTGATTAAAAAATAGTGTCCTCATCCTAAGCTAATTTGCCATATTCTTCAGCCCTTTTTTGAAAGAATAGTTATTATCTGATTTTTCTGAAAATTTTAACAATTTCCCCCCAAGCGCCTTGTAAATTATCTCTCTTGAGAGAGGATTGTTATTCTGACCCTTCCTTTTGACAATTGCAGAATGTGAGATGCTTCTTCCACTGATGAGCTGTCTGACCTCAGACTAGTCACATGAACTGATCTAATATTGACAAGAGACTTGGGCAAAGAAGATGAGTCTCATGCAGTGACCTGGTGTATTTTCAGACTCTGAGATAACTCTTAAAATAACTCACATCTTGCAAAGTGTCCATTTGTGTGTCTATCTCCCTTCCTAAAAGTGAGTTCCTTAAGGAGCAGGGATTGTGTCTATTCATCCCTATATCCCAGTACTTGGCTCCTTCCCAGCATAAAAGCACTCTTGTTTATTGAATGATTGAAACAATATAAGTACCTGTATATGTACACACACATATTTTATCCTTGTTCTCATATTGTTCAGTTTTACATTAAAAATGTACTTCCTTGTAATAAATAATTCTATCAGTATCTTTCTATATAAACACGTGGTCAATATATAATTTAAAGATTATTCCTATTTATTCACATATATATCTTTGAATTTTTATAGCAAAATATGCATTAGCTACAAAAAAAGAATAGCAAGAACAATGCAATTTCATTCTCATATGTTTTCAATTTAACTCCCATAGAGTAGACATGAATTGATTGAAAAGCAAATCCTGAGAAAGAACTCATTTTGTGATTCTGTATGACTTTACATTCTATCTGCTACAATTGGGCTGGGCAGGATGGGAAGGCTGGAGGTAAAAGATGAGGTGGGAGGAGGAGAAATATTTGAAGGCAGCAGATAGGAAATCAACAAAATGAAAAGGTACATTAGTTATGGGGTGAGCATCCCAGGCAGTAGTCAGCCAGGAAAATGATTTTTTTTCTTGAAAACCCAGAGAGGGTAATTAAATTCCTCCCACTACTGCTACATAGCATTTTATAGAGGTTATTGTGATATTTTGGCATTCAAGGAGAGCTACACCTGTTGAGTTTTGTCATTTTCATGCATTTACAAAATAGCTATTAGGGACAAAGATAATTAAAGACCTAGGTAGGCTGTTTAGAAATTCTGGGTAGTCAAGGCACAATGCCTCCATATTTTAAAGACTAACATTTGAAAAAACGCACGCTCAAAACTAGCATTTTATTTAATGCTAGGCTCAAGTAATGTGCACTACAAATAAATATAATATTAGTGTTGGATGACAGATTTGCCTTTATTACTCTGAGGGCACAACCAGTGTCATAGTGAGGAGAAACTAGTAAATAGTGTGAGAACCACATTTAGACCCATATTATATGATTCTTACATATGAGTTTTAAATAACAAAGATTTGATTTAAAACTTATAAAGCCTATATAGACAAGCACTTATTGTATAAAATTTGTGTGTGCCTATGGACGATATTCATATTAAAGATGTGCTCAAGTGATATATGGAAGGTGCTTAATAAATATTGGTTGAATACATCCATAAATCACAAGCTTGCTGATATTTTATTAAGCAGAACATGGTTCATCCTATAGACTGGGTTCAGTGTTTATTTTTAATTCTTCTTATCTTTAAAAATTTTCAAGTAAAAAAAAACTGAATGTCAGCCAGTGCTGTTGGTATTTGTAATGCTCTCTTTTAGATTGTATAGCAGAGTTGAGGGGGCAATTCTGGTTGGTTTGCTGTAGACTATCCGAGTACAAGTATAGGGGCAATCTCCGAATTTGATTCAGAAGACTAAGCCCAAGTTTCACCCCCCTACCAATTATGTGACGTTGGCCAAGTCACAAGATTTCTTTAGCCTTTATTTTCCCACATGTGTAATGAGTAAAATCATACTTACAAAGTTGTGAGGATTTCATTAAGAAATATTTTAAAGTGCTCTTTCTAGTTCTATATACACGACAGAAGTTATTGATTTAAAGCTCCAACAAAGCTAACACCAAAACTGTCTTATCCACAGTAAGTACTTTACATGAATTATCATAGGTCAGCCTCACAGATATTCTGAGAGACAGGCGTTATTTTTCCCATATATAGGAGAGGAAGCTAAAGATTAAAAAGTTTAAGTAATTTATCTAAACCCACGTGGGGTATATTTAATATTTGTACAAAAGTCTTTGGGGGAACACAGGATATTTGGCACATTGCCTTAAAGTTTGTCCATGATTTCCATCATTTCCATTTTCGTAGGTGGTGCATATAATCATCGTATCATCTTCAGAGGTTCTCCCTAAAGGACAATTATATGCTGTGTACATTCAGATGACCAAGCTGAGAGTGTGTCAGCTCTGTAGAGAAGCATGCTTCCCCACTCTGACCTGTATTGTCTCATTGGAGGAGGGCTGACCCGGAGTGCAGAGAATGGCCGTGTTCCTAGAAGAATCTTCTCTCCTGCTTTCGTTAGGGTCAGGATCAAGGTCACTGACTCAGGCACATCATTTAGGTGTTGTAGGTCAGAGAAGCAAATAGAAACAACACAAATATGAAAAGTCACAGGTTGTATGCGTTTTGAAAAGTTCTGATAGTTGTTCGTCGATCATGTGCAAACTGTCATTCTGCACCTTCTCAGAGTTAATGTGCGTAACACACAGACAATCTCAGTGAGTCTATTTTTAGAAATGCATTGTCCTTCTCCTGTTAAGACTTGCTGGTTGGCACAGGCAATTCGGCACAATCATAATTTATGGCAAGCAAAAATTAGAAGCAGAATTACGTAAGTTTTTTTTTTTTCATACTGTGCAGCTTCTTCTACTCCCAATAATTAGGGTGGGGAAATGGGTCACCAGAGATGGGCTTCGGAAAGGCCGCATCTGTTCTGGTCCATCTTATCTGGAGCTAAACTCTCTCTTGGGGCTAAAGGAGGCAGATTCGAGAATAGCAAGTGGTATTTAAATTCATGAGTCAGGAAAGTTGTAAGAATCATAAACAGTATAATAAATTTACTCTGTCTTCAATGTATCATCCCTAAATTTTTGACAATACAAGTTGGATTATGGTAAGGTTTTTAATGGGTATAGGTCCTCTCACAGGGTATTGTGGAAATTCCTGCTTTCAGTTCTCTGTAGGAGAGCTTCTTGACCTACTCCACACAGAAGGGAAATGCGATTAAAATAAATATCAAAATCAGAGAAATATAGTATTTAGCTTTTAGAACTTGATGCAGCCACAAATGTCTTATTGTAGAATATTTAATCATATTGAAAAATGTATATAATATACTGTGAAGTACAAAATGTTATAAAACAATGTCAATCATGTATAAATTGTATAGATTACAGATTACATTTGAAAAATGCATATAAGAGGAGACAAAAGAACAGATATTTAGTTAAATACTGGGAAGTTTTCAGTGGCTATCCCTGGGCTGCACCCCCTCTAGATGGTCATCAAGTCCCTATTTGAAAAGAGGTTAGGACAGCACATCTCCATGTCTAACGTGCTCCACCCCTTGTCTGCTAGATGGCCTTCTCCATATACACTGGGGGACCAGGATGTCTGACTTGAGCAGCCTATTGCTGCAGGGATGGGAAGCACAAATTTCCTCTGAGAGTGTAGTCCCAGGTTCTCTGAGCACATATGCTTCATATGGGGAACGTAGTTCCTATTGGGAACATATAAAGATTTTTCAGGCAAACTTATACTGGACCCTGGAGGATAGCACCCAAGGCTCCTAGAGTATTGTCTCCAAACTGTTGTTTTCAATTGTGCTTCTGCAGGCCAGTTCAACATTCTATCAAGACAGAAGCTTCTAGGTGGTGTGGTGTGTTATGATACAACCGAAGGACTCCATAGTCATGGACCCACTCTCCTCAGCATCTTTCACGTGAAGTGGATTCCCTGGATTCACATGAGATTATATGGACCCTTTTAGATGTGGATCAAATGCTCCATGATCCATTGGGTAGTGGTGCTGGCTACAGCCCTGTGGTTGAGGAGAGCAAATCCATACCTGGAACATGAGTCTATTTCTGTGAGAACAAACTGCTGGGTCTTTCAGGATAGAAGGGGCCCAGTGTGTCTAATTGTTACCAAGTGGGCTACAGAGTCTTTGAGAAGTTGTGTTCCATTGAGAATTCAGCCTTGGTTTCTGCTGCTGGTAGGTTTGACATTCGGTAGCAGGAGTAGATCAACCTTGGTGAGTGAGTCTTTGCTGTTGGGTTCATGAATAGTGTCCATCTCTGCCACTGTAGACATGCCATCCATGTGCCTGCTATGGCAGCATTTGGGTAGCCAATGACAGAGGCTAGCTGATGTCAGCTGACTGGACCTTTTGTTACTTGACTGGTGCCTCTACCATGGTAAATGCTCTCTGATGGACATTAATACAAAGAACTTCACCCTTCATTACCCCTCCCATACATCCATCCCAAATTTCCTTATTATCAATATTCCAATCTTTTCTCCAGAAGCCCCTGATCAAGCAACCAGACCTTTCACTACTGCCCATGACTCCTTATTTATTCTAATTTGGGACTACTTCTTTTTCCACACAAATTGGGTGACCATGTGCACCACCTGAAGCTCTGACCATTGAGAAGGTTTTCCCTTGCCATTATCTTTGTCTTCAAGACCATCACTGAATGAAGCTGTTGTGACACTGCTCTCCATTTTTAGCTTGCATTTATATACCGAATCTGGTCATCTGTAAACCAAGCTTACGCTTTTCCTCCTAAGTCAGCTATTTATCCAAAAATCTCTCATAAGATCTGATATATCTCTTACATCTTGTTGTATACCTGTGTGACAGTTTTATTTCAGGTTTATTTCCCTAAAAAGAAAATTGCCCAATTGAAGTTGATTAACTTTTGTTAAAATATTATGTGAAGTTGTTCTACCAACTTATACTCTCATTTGCAGAATATCAATGTTTCTGTTTTCCAACATCAAAGCCAATACTTATTATTACATTTTTAAAATTTTCCCTTTAGATGAGAAGTGATACATCTAAGTTTTGATTTAAGTTTTCTTAACCATTCGTGAGATTAAAAATCTTCTCATTTTTTATTGAGTATTATAATTCTTTTCATTCATGAATTGCTTGTTCATTCTTTTCCTATATCCTAGAGGATTGTTTACTTTTGCTAATATTGACTTGTAGGATTTCTTTATATACTCTATATACTAATCTGATATATATATGTGTATATATATCTACACTCAGACTATGAATTACCTTTTAATTTTGCTTATTTAAGTAAGATGTTTGTCATGCAGAACTATTTAATTTTAATGTATTCAACTTCATGAAATCGTTTTTTAAAATTTTATCTCTTTGTCTTTATTTCACAAATTCTAAATACGGATGACTAAAAGACATTTTTTATACTGAAAATTGTTTAAAATTTGTTTCTCCTATTTTGGTCTTTGTTCACTTCTGTCTATATATCTATATCATATCTATGCTCATATCCATCCCTATGTAATGTGTGTGTGTATGAGTTTAATATCAGACAAAGATCTAGTTTATTTTTTCATGTATAGATGACCAATTGTCTCTGCATCATTGTAGTGTCATCTGTTATATATCATATATCAAATATATATCAAATACACACACACAAACACATACTTTTTTTCCTGAGTTTTTTTTACTATGTTTCTTATTGTGCTTCTTTATTTTTCTATCCCTACTCCAATCTCATACTGTTTCTTATTTCTGTATCTTTAGGATGCATTTAAATTCAATAAGGTAAGTTTTCTTCCCTCCCACTTCATCTTACAATTTGATGTGGCTACTCTTAGATTTGCATCTTTCTAGAGAAATTTAAGTATCAGCTTGTTATGTTATATAAAAACCACATTGGTTTTGATTAAAGACTAATTTGTGGTAGTCTCAACACCTTTATAGTATTGAAGGTCTTCTTTCAATGCATGAAATGTGTTTTAATAATTTAGAACTTTGTGTGTGCCAACTCTATTCACAGTGATCATTTATTTTAATTGATTGTT
Organism: Tapirus indicus; assembly: GCA_031878705.1. Taxonomy (NCBI): domain Eukaryota; kingdom Metazoa; phylum Chordata; class Mammalia; order Perissodactyla; family Tapiridae; genus Tapirus; species Tapirus indicus. The sequence goes on along the minus strand of CM062935.1, from coordinate 7,670,599 downwards.
CCTGGTTTTAAGACATTATTGATATTTTATTGTGACCCTATCTCTAGCAACCTCAATCTTTTTAATTCTAATAGTTTGTAGATTACCATTTTTCTATATATTGTCATATTGTTTGTCAGCTTATCATAGTGCCAATTCGATTTCTTCCTTTCCGGTTCTTATATTGCTTCTTCTTCCTTTTTCTAGTCCTACTGTGCTGACAGACATCTGCAGTGCCCTGCTGAGTCAGAGGTGTGAGGATAAGCATCGTGTGCTGGTTTCTGATGTTAAAGAAAAAATTTAGCATTCTTAATAAGACATTATTAATGTAATTAATTAATGTCTTTAGTTTGATCTTACTTTCAATGTATGCATTTAAGACTATACGTTTTCACTTTTAAAGTAGTGTTTACATATTCACTCAATTTGAAATATTGCAAAATTTTTATTGTGACTTCTTTTTCAATCCAGGTTTATTAGAAGTTTTGTTTTTAAATTCAAAATATTTGCATGTTCGAGCTTTCTTTCATATTAATGTCTAATATTATTGCATTATGGTATGAGATTTTTTTATGATATTGGTCTTATTTATATTGATTGAGTCTTGCTTAATGAATTATAATGTGATCGATGGTTACGAATTTTTTATATTTGTTCAAAAAGAATGAATGATAATATACAAACTATTATAATACTTTACTTGTTTGGTGTAGGATTTAGTATATATCCATTATATTAAGCTTGTTACTTGTATTCTTATCTTCTAGATCAAGGTTGGCAAACTATGGCCCACTGGCCAAATCCAGCCCACAGTTTGGGAATGTTTTGTGTGGCCTGTGAGTTAAAAATGGTTTTTACATCTTTAAGGGATTATGTATATGAAAGATAGAGGCAGAGAGAAAATATATTGTAGAGACTCTATGTGGTCTGCAAATCCTAAAATATTTTCAGAAGTGTTTTTACAGAAAACATCTGTCAATCTCTTTTCTATATCCTTAGTGTTTTTGTTTGCTTGATTTATAATTGTCTTACAAAGATGTGTTAAAATCTTTCATTGAGTACTCTTTACTTAGTCAAATGTCATTTTTGCTTTTACTTTTAGCGTCTATGTTTTTTAGTACTCATAGGTCCAGGATTATAATAACTTTCTAGTGAATTATTCATTTTTTCGTTTATAAAGGTCATTTTTATCCATATTAATGCTTTCTGCATTCACTTAATTAGTATTTGCCTTGCCTATATTAAAAGAAAGCTGGTGTCCAAATGTTGATATCAGAGGTAATATTCTCCTAAGGGCTTTTTTATTGTGGATGTTGATGGGGGAACCTTAGATTTTGGAAATGTTGCCTCAGAAAATAATTGAGTTTTCTTCCCCTGGATGTCCCAGGAGTGTTCCAGGTTTGAAATGAGTTAATTGATTAATACATTCGTTCAGAAATTATTAAGCAGTTCAGATAGAGTAAAACTAACTCTCCTCGCAGATTTGGCTGCTTAACAATTTCTCATGGGTGACCTTCCTTATTTTTTTCGTCCAGTCAGAAGTTTGGCTGGAGACAAACTTCATTCCCTCTTTCCTTGGCTGGTGAACAATGTTTCTCTGGTCACTCCTTCACTTAGGTATTCGGTTTTCTCAGGTCCTGGATTTACATAGGGAACTCATTTCAAGATCTCTGCATACCCTGGCCAAATAACAAATCTTATGTCCTTCTATGGGGTTAACATCTCTGTATCCAGTCCCTTAGAATTCCATTTCGTGTGCATCTCTAGGCTCAGAAGTCTTCAAGATCAGCTCATGAGCTTATAGCTTTGGTTTCTGGCACTTGGTATTCCTCCTTTCCCTTTTGGATTTTGTGTTCACTTACAAATTTAACTTTTTAAGGAATTAATTTTATCCATTATTTCTAAGTAAGATGCAAGGGGGCATCTATGTTACAGTGTTAACTCCTTCCACCACATGTCAGAGCTTGAATCCAGCAGCTCATTTCTTCATTGCCTGTACATCATTATATTTTTATCCACACATTTAATAATGGGACACCTGGGCTTAGCAATAGTAGGTTACTTATCCATGGTCACACAGCTATTAAATGACAAAGTAAAAAAAAAAAATCGAAACTGTTCTTTCCACATTACTGTGTTGTAACTCTGAGATATCACAAGAAAATAAATTGTATGATAAGGATTTGTGAATAAATATAATAGTTAGATAAGATTATATTCAACAGGATTCTCTAGGTTGCATGCAACAGAAGTAGCTTAAACTGTTTTAAGGAAAAAAAAATGGCTCATATGTCTGATAAATCCATCATGGAGTGGCTGTCTCTGTTCATCTCTCAGCCCTGATTTTCTATGCATTGTCTTTGTTCTTGGGCAAGCTGGCCTAATGTAGTACAAAGATAGTCATAAACTGATTTCGGTCTGTATCCTACAGTTGAGTAGCTAGAAAGAAATCAGCATTTCTAGCAAACTCCAAGGCATGTCACTCATAGGGCCAACTTTGGTCATCTGCCCATCACTGGATCATGCCAATGGGCAGTTTGATTGGTGATGGTGGTGATGGTAGTTTGTTCCAGGGGTATATATGGAAACCCTGACCAGTGGAGGATCTCAAGATTACACTGATTGTCAACATGCATCTGGCAGGCAAATGAGGAAGTGGGAGGATAGAGGATTATCCAGGGGAATGTTGAATGGGATCAAGCCAGGAAGCGATATAAATTCCTCCTACTAGTTGCCAGAACTCAATTGCAAGTTCCTCCCTATAGCAAGGGCTAGCAATCATAGTTTCTGGCTGAGCAGCTATGTCCCAGAAACATCGCTATGTATTGGAATGAAAACACAAATCTTTAGTGGATAGGTGTTGCTCTTTGTCACAATAAGATCTGTTGAATGAATACACTCTCAGCACACTTTGTTCCAAATAAGATTGGAATATGAGAAACTCTGAAGTAAATTCTATTTTCTGTTTTTATTTCTGTTTTGTTTTTCTTTTGTTCTTATTCTTAGAAAGAAAATTCAGATAATATTCTTGGATGTAGAGGAAACTGGGACACTCAGAAAATGTCAGGAAGAACAGAGCACTACTAGGGCCCCTCTGAAGAATTTGAAGACTGTCTTAGGGTTAGTATAGTAGCTAATACCCATTTGGAATGCTTTGAGGGGACTGGTAAAGGTTTTCTGGACCAGACACTTCTTTTCTTCTATCCATCCCTAACATATCTTTCTGCCTTTTGGCAGATTTCAGATTTAAGGACAAGGAAGGGAAGGAAACATAAATAACTTTTATTGAGCTTCTACAATGTATTTGGCACTCTAGTAGCCACAAAACATAGATTGTTTCATTCAGTTACCTCAATAACCCCATGGAGATACATTAGAAAATTGATTTACATATAAAAATAAGATATATTAAAAACTATAACAATAATGAGCTAACATTTAAAGAGTTCTCACCATGTACCAGTATTTTACATAGATGTTCTCCATTCTTCTTCTTGGTAACTCCATGGATTTGGAAACTCCAAGAGATTAAGAGACATGTTCAAGATAATTCACAGGGTGAAAAATAGAGGGCAGGCAGGAATGTAGGCAAGTCTTTCAGCTAGTTAAAAATCGGAGTTGGGATTTAGCCAAATTCCTGCCCTCCCTAACCAGGCTGGCATCTTTGGTCTTCAATAGCCACTTATTGTTACTTGCATGCCCCCAAGTGGAGGAAAACTGAAGATCACACGGCGCCTGAGTGGAATTAGTTACCTGCAGCAAAAGGAGGAAGAAATAGCAGGAAGGAGGCATGAACAATATAGGGCCGTGTGCTGGCAGGAAGGGTCCCTGAGAGCCAAGAGGGAGGAAAAGGGCTGCCAACTGTGATATGAAAGGACAGAGAGCTTTGACTCTGGGTGCGTTCTGCAATCTGCTATAGGAGCTATCAGGTGACATATGTCTTTGTTTGACTATAATTCCACAATGTCTGTTAGAACTTGTTGGTGCCCTGGTTCCAGGGTGATAAACGCATGCATGCAGACAGCTCACTAGGCAGGTAGCTTCTGTGTATTTAAAGAAAAAAACACACATCCTTAGGCAATGTAACACATCCACCCTCTAGTTTGGTTTCAGAGCCATATGTCTGTGTATATATTCATATATATTTGTGTGTATATACATGTATATACATATATGTGTATATAGACATGTATATATGTATGTATATATGTATAAATCTTGCATCTGTGTCAACATCTACTCAGCTGAAAATGAACTGCTTTGTTAATATCAGTAATAACGTTCTTTCTTAAGATTGAGAGATTTGGGTGGCCACTCTTGGCTCAATCTTATTTTTCCAACTGCTCTATCGTTTTTGACCTAAAATAGAAAAATACTAGATGACGGCTTTTTTCAGTCTTTGAGGAAGAAAATAGTAACCTTACATTCCTTACATTCCTGCCTTTCCACTCTAGTAGTGTTGCCCTTGTGAGTATTAACATATTAGTCAGGGTTCTCCAGAGAAACAGAACGAATAGGAGATAGATAGATAGATAGATAGATAGATAGATAGATAGATAGATAGATAGATAGATAGATAGTTAAGGAGATTTATTATAGGAATCGGCTCACTTGGAGATAAAAGCCAAGAAGCCCCACTATCCGCCATCTGTAAACTGGAGAACCAGGAAATCCAGTCTGAGTCTGATGGCCTGAGACTCCAGAGTGCTGATGTTGATGTCCGAGGGCGGGAGAAGATGAATGTCTCAGCTCAAGCAGAGAGAGGCTGGATTGGCCCTTCCTCTGCCTTTTTGTTCTATTTGGACCCTGAAAGGATTGGATGATGCCTACCCACATTAGGAAGGATGATCTATTTTACCCAATTCACCAATTCAAATGTTAATCTCTCCTGGAAACACCCTCACAGACCCACCCAGAAATAAATCTCTACCAGGTAGCTGGTCATCCCTTAGCCCAGTCAAGCAAACACAGTGAAATTAACCACCACACATATGTAAGCCTTGTCTGAGGCCAAACTCAACTAGCCAGGGAGAAAATGGAATTTTGTTGAGTGACTACTATGTGTCAAACACCAGACTTTTACCTCCATCCATTATCTTAATTGGTCCTGCCAATAACTGAGAAGGTGATAGAATTCTTCCTATTTATATATTTGGGAAATGAGGCTCAGACTACTTAAGTTACATGTTTTACATCGTACGACCAGTATATGATGAAGCTAGGGTTGAACCTAGCTCTCACTGTCCCAAAGCCTATGGCATCTCCATTAAGTCTACGGATTTCAGACTTTGGTGTGCTTCAGAATCATCCATGCAGCCTTTTGGAAATGATGATATCTGAGTCTAGCCCTTACACTGCTGAATCTTACTCTCTTCATATGGCACAATGTTCCTTTTAGGAAAAACAAACAAACAAAGCAAATATTGGCCATTAAAAACTCCAGCACACTAGGATGGTCAACTTATATATTCTTGAAGATTATTTTCAGTCTTCAAAATGTGTGTTAGTTATCTATTGCTGTATAAGAAATTGCCCCACACCATATCAGCTTCAAACAATAAGTATTTATGATCTTGCGTGTACTGTGGGTCAGGACTCTGGGCATAACTTAATTGACTGCTTAAGTATCTCATGAGATTTCAGTCAAGCTGTCAAGCAAGGCTAGGGTCTCATTTGAGATGTTGATTTAGAGGAGAACATCCACTTCCAAGCTTACTTACATAGCTGTTTGTAGGCCTTGATCCCTCACCATCTGGGCCTCTCCACAGGACTCCCACATGGCATGGCAGCTGGCATCCCCCAGCTTAAAGAGTGAAAGAAAGTGCTTAAGTTGGAAGCCACATTCTTTAAAACCTAATCAGAAGTGGCATCCTGTTAGTTCAGCTGTATTCTATTTGTTAGAAGTGAGTCAACAATTCCAGCCCCTAGTCAAAGAGGGAGAGTATTATACAAGGTCATGAACATGGTGATGATTGAGGGCCATCTTGGAGTCTGCCCACCACAACACATCTCAGGGCTTCCTTTTGTGGGCCAGGTGAAGGAAGGATGGAAGTGGGGAGTGATTTGAGCTCCTCTAGAGATTATATGTGACGCATAAATATTTGGATAAATGAATGTCTGATCGAAATCACTTTACCTTTGCAAAAGCAGATTTGCAACAAAATTGAAGCTACTAGTCCCTGATCAAAATATTAAAATAATAGTGAAATAATGATTATTGACTATCTACATGCTACATTCTAAACTCTTCAGAGGAACATTAAAGACGCTACATGATGTGATTTTAATTCCTCTCATGGTCTTCTCTTTCATTATTGCCCTTTTTTCTGGTTTTTAGAATGGCAAAAAGCATCACATTTGGGAAGGAAAAACTTCTAACTTTGGCTCTGCCACTTTTGGCTCATTGGCGTAAATCTCAACTTCCTCATATGTAAAAAGAGAATATAATTCCTTGCCCTACCTATCTCACAGGATTGCGAAGAGATAACAATATGTGAAAAATTATGTGAAAGTGTTTTGTAAAGAATTTATCATAATAGAGATAGTTGCATGAGACGGTTGTGGCAGCAGAACCAAACATAATCTCTGCTGTGGCCAAAATGTCCCTCAGATATGTATACACCTCTCTCTCCAGGAGTTTTTGTTCTGGTTTCTCTACTTGGAGAAACTTTTCATCTGTTTTGCTTCATATTGAAGTGCTGTTTAACTTTACAGGCTGGTTGAAAAGGGGTTACCCAATCACATCCTATCTCCTTAGGTTAGAATTAATTTCTTTGCCAACTTTGCTGTGTTTAGAAGTTGACTTTTATCTGGTAGGCTTTACATTCTGCTGTTGTATGTTATATCTCTACATGATTGTACACTTCTACAATGTGGGCGCTGCTTCTGACTCATTTCAGTATAGTCACAATCCCTTATGAAATTAGTTACACCCTACTTCATTTCAACAAGCTATGGGGGCAGATAAAAATTCATAGAATGGGATAGGTTAAAGTAGTCGTATTACTTTCTGAATTTTCCAGCGTTTAACAAAGGTGTGCACACAGCAGGCACTCAATTGTTTTTTCATTGTCTTGTGCAAACATAGTAATGATCAAGATGGTTTCCATTCTGGAGAATCTCACATCATCCTCTCTTCTTCACTAATGCCTCATATCTTCGTTTTGCCTAATGCCCCAACCTCCGTTAACTGATCCTAACAAGTACCTGCCGTGTCCTCTAGATGTGTATAAACATATTCTGTGTTCACTGTACTCCAGGGCAGATAACTGAACTTGCTTCTTTTAATTCATCTTTTCTTCATTGCAGGTTTTGATTAGGTTTGTTAATATGACTTCGGATGTTTTAATTGATTTTGGTTGGGAACTGCAGCCTCTGTTAATTCTCCTTTGATTCTGCATTTCCCAACCTTCAGTTTGAGGCATCATCTTAACTCCCACCACCCAAGTTCTCCACCTTCAGGTCCTGGTCCCTTGAGGAAAGGAGATCAAACTGCATGGTATAGATTTCATAGTGGTACTTCTTACTCATTTCTATTCTTTCCTCTCAAACCAGCCCTATGAGTGGATGAAACTGTTAGACTGTGAATGTGTTGAATTAACTTCCCTAATTATGAAGAATCCCTTAAACTTTCCCTTTAAATCTAATTCAGGCTCCTCTCTCCAGACTGATTCAATTAAGATTCATTTTAACTGCAGAACCCTGTCTTCGTAATTGTTCTTTTTAAGTCCTTTAAAAGACGTGTATCATATTCCCAAGTGCTGTCTGGCTTCTCAGTTTTACCTTCAATTCCTTACTTAATGAAGCTGAAAAGAGTGGGTGATTACATTCTTCCTTTATTTTTATTGGACCTGCCCAGGAGAATTTGTCCAATTCTACTGAAATACTACTAATTTGAAATTTTCACAAGGACTTAAAACACGTTCTGTGTATGTGTAGAATGTGTGAGAGTTATTTTCAATGAACTTTTACTTAAAATATATCGATTAAGTGCCTATTATATGCCAGGCACTCTTCAACAGGCTGTTGTTTCAATAGTGAAAAAGGTGGCAAGGTCCTTTTCCTTGGTGCTCACTTATAGTCCAGTGAGAAAGACACCGGGGAGGGCTGTGATCACATGGTGTGACAAGTATTGTGGCAGAGATATGCCCAGAAGATTGTGTTGGCAAAGAGATGGGACACTTATTTCTGCTTACGGAAGGAAACGTGGTAATGGTCAAGATGGTTTCCATTGCAAACATAGTAATGGTCACTACCCAGAGGAAGTGACACTTAAGCTATGTCCAGAAAGATGAATGTGAATATAAAATATCTAGAAGAATTAATTGTTCCATGTGCTAGATAGAGATACCAAAAGAACAAGCTTAAACACAAACGTCAATTTATTGGCTGCTATAAGTTAGGGACTCAAGAGACTGTCCTGGCTTGGGTGGAACCATGTTTAGGCAATGTCTATAATTCTCTTGTTCTCACACATATCTTTCATTTTCTTGTCTATGTCAGGATCCATGTCAGTTCTGCAGAAAAGGATGCTAACTGCTCCTGTTTGGACCACATCCGTATCCTCTTATTCACTCATGCCTTCACTGAAGTTAGTTAGAAGCTCTGTTCTTGAGTTAATCTCCAGACTCTGGAATTTGTGCACCCAGGCCCGCCTGAATCATTGGACCCCAGTGAGGTGGGGGAGTCCAGCCATGTAATTAGCATTCCCACCATGTTGGAGAGGGGAGTCCCCTTAAAAAATGTTTCTGAACAAATTAAGGCTATGCTATATGTGCTACACCATTTGAAGATAAGGTGGGTACATCCCATAGGAAGTTCCAGAGTTAGAGTAGGAGTGGTGCATTAGGGCAGTGCTCTCACACTTTGTGTGCATAGGAATCATCTGGGGATATTGATTCAATGTAGATTTGGATTTGGTAGGTCTGGGGAGGAGCCTGAGACCCTGCATCTCTAAGCTCCCTGCTGATGCTGACGCTTTGGTCCGTGGACCATGGACCATGATTTGAGCAGCAAGGTATCAGTGGTACTACAAGTAATTTGATACAGTTGGTGTTAAGAGTACAAGAGCAGGTCAAGTGGTAAAGGAGATGGGAACACTGAGAAATATTGCAAGGTAAAGAACAAGGGCTGAACCTGAAAAGACCTGAACCCTGGCTTGGCTCTGTGATCCCTGGGCCTGCTCATATCAGTTTCTTCCGCTTTGCTTCTATGTCTGCAAAGTGAGTGATCAATATTAAAGAGCTCTTACCGGGGAAATGTTGTATTTATGGAAAGACACAGCTTTGGAAGCCTTTATCTGGTAGGCTTTACATTCTGGTGATGTACATACATGCTGACTAGCTGGCTCCACCTTGGACTGACTCTATAACCTTAGCCCTGTTACCCAAGCATCTCAAGCCCCTTGTTCAGTTGTTCTCCATTGGCCCAGTAGATCCATTTTTCTATCCTTCCTGACCCTACTTGGTGCCCTGGGAAGCTGCCCTTGTAGACTACATTATCTGGGCAACCTTTCTGTTTCTAGTTGCATGTGAGAAGCACAGACAAAAGACTGGAATAAAAAAGGCCACAGGATTTGTTTTCACTGTTCTCTCCCTGTCAGATCAGAGTTTGGGTAGCAGCCATGTGCTTCTACCTAAGATCAGAGCTCCCATGAAGAAATAGTTCCCCTGCAGCTCCCACCAGATTCTAGAACACTGCTCCCTCACCCTGAACCTGGGTCCAGGGTTGGCAGTGGATTACCACTGGGGCTGATTCCTGGGTTAGCACCATCCCTTGATGGTTCTCTGAACCCTGCTGGAGTCTGCCATCTGTTCTCCGGTGGGACTTTCACTGATGCATCTCCCATTCCTCATTTGTAAAATGGGCTGATAATGGCTATGCTGCCTGGTTCTTGTGAAAATTACATAAAACAGTTTGTTGAATGTGCCTTCTATGGTGTCTGTACATGTGGACTCTCCATAATCGAACCCTAGAAATTCTTATTGCTTCTTGCTATTCACACACTCTTTAGAGAGCATCGTGCACTCTTCTCCTGATAATGTGCTCTTGGGAGCCCTTAGACTCTGATTCCCAGGCCACAGCTGGTCAGGCCAGAGATGACTCAGTAGACCAAATCAGGCCAATGCAGCTAATCTGCCTTCAGGGAATCTGGAGTTGGGACTCAAAGCATTTTTGTCTTTTTTGTGTCATTTATCAGGGAAGCCATGTAAAGCTAGGGATGTAGGGGCCACACTTGGGCCATGGGCTTGTTTTCAGAGAAGGTAAGGAATTTGGGAAGAGTGAGGAGGGATTAAAAGGTGAGGAGAAAGAGAAAGAGAGATGCTTTGGTGTCTGATTGATTTCTGATTCCTATTTCTAATCCCTCATGAGGCCCAGCTTCCTTTACAGTACATGAGACATCTTCAACATCCTCCAGTCTTGGTGAGTTACCATCTTTACAGAGAAGTTGGTGATGTGGTCATTGTTCCCTGAACCACATGGTGAAGGAGTAGATGCCTGAACAATCTGTTTAATTAGGAAGGAGTAAGGGGTACATGAATAGAGGGTAGGTAGTTATCAAAGCAGAAACCAAGACTAGTTAGAGTGAAGCAAGCACTTAATTCAATATAATTCAATACTACAATAGGGAGCCCTCAAGAAGAAATAACTCCCCTCCAAAATTTAATTGGAGTTCTTACTGGGGCCAGGATCAGAATGGAAAAGTCCTAGGAGAACAAGTCGCTGACTCAGAGGGACAGGTTGTCTTCCAGCTTGTCATTTCTCAGCATTCCTGTGATTTTGTGTTCAGCCAGCTCCAGTTCAAGGTGATTGGCAGAATCTATCTGCAACCATCTACTCCTTCAAGTTTGTAGCAATTACAAGATTTTTCTCAATTTTTGAGTTTGCCTTTGGGCACAAAAATTCAGCTCCAAGTTCATGAGTGTAGAGTATGGCTGCTCAGCCAGCCTTCACTGTCTGCCACTCTTAACTTAAGTGCTCTGGTAACAGGTCTAGAGCCTTCATCCTGAGAACTGGCAAAGCCCGTCATCTCTTCCTACAAGCCCGAGGACTCTCAGGGTGGGAAGAGGGCTCACTTCCTTCCTTCTCCTGATTCTCTAAAGATTTCTGTGTCTCTTGATTTTGCCATCACTCTGCTTTCCAACTTGCCTTCATAAACTGCTGTCCACTCTCTGCCTTGATTTTCTTTTTCAAGTGGAGAATGTTCACCTGACTTAGACTTCCCCAAAATCACTAACATGAAGCCATTGTAGACAACAAACTTTCCCTGAGCACTGAGGACAGTGGAGAATGACCATGGCTCTGGATAGAGCAGGTAAGAAATTACTGTAGGATGGGCCATGACTTCAGTGCCCCCATGAGCTGACTGTCATTGGCTGTCTTTTTCCATTTGATCTGGCTGGTCATCCGGCCACTGGTGCCAGCTCTCCTTATTGAGTCTTTACCCCTCTTGTCCAACTGCCCCAGAGATCTTCAAAATCCTCTGTTTGGAGAACTGACAGAGACCCTATTAATTTGTTATGCAGAAAAAAATCCCTCCTAATTTCTACCTCACATTAACGTCTGGCTCTCACTTTGTATTATTCCTTTTTTTTTTGGTGAGGAAGATCGGCCCTGAGTTAGCATCTGTTACCAATCTTCCTCTTTTTGCTTGAAGAAGATTGTCCCTGAGCTAACATCTATGCCAAAAATCCAACATGCTCAATGCACACAGACACACACAGGCTGAGTACATCCCACATTTTGCTGCCTGCAGTATGAGCAGGTTTTAGTCATTTCCTTTCCAGCTTTAGTTTCTTATGAACTGATGAATATGAAAGCAATAGTGCTGCCAACAACCTGTCACTATGCTCCTTTCACCAACAAAATGAAATAGTTTGTCAGTCAGGCAATCATCTTATATCCTGACTAGGCCATATCACCAACTAGGCACCCACATTTTAAGGACAACTAAACAACGTTCAGTTGGTGGTTTCTTACCAAATTAGGAAGAAATGCCTTAACGTTCGTGGGCTTAGTTAGCTTGCTTGCTTGTTTTGTTTTATTGTCAGGCCCTAACATTTTCCAGGGTTTTACATCAAGATATATGGATGTCTTCATCCTGAGCCAATCACAAACCAATCAACTAGACAGAAGCAGGTGAGCACTATGTGAACAACTTTAGCACAACATCCTAGAGGGCCAGGGAACGGGGCATGAAGTTACATGAAGACCTTTATCTGTGATTCCAGGGGTTGCCTTCATATGGGGGTGGTTCTCTGCTTCCTCTTCTCTCTGTTGCTCCCTTCCTAGGATTAGACCTATGCCTCCCTTTCCTTCCGGTTCGTCACTAAGACTGGACTTTCTTTCTGGATGGTAGAATGGAGCCCAGAGACTGTGCTTAGCACTTTCCAGATTCTGCTATCAGAATTCCACCAAGCTTTATGGTGACCTCCCTTCTCAGCACACAATATACTAAGGACATGTGAAAGGGAATGTATGCTCTTCTTTCCATATTCATTCTCTTACTTTGGATAAGTCAGCTTTGACCCATTCCTTATACTAATCCCAAATCTCCACCCCCATCTTCATTCTTTTATTTTTAACCCTAAGTACACTTTAGATCGGATCATGAGTGCTGCCAGATATTCTAGCTACAGTTTGATTATTTTCCAACCTGATTTGGGTTCTCCCTTTGCCAGTGTTTCCTGAACCCACAGTAGAGTTTGATTAGTCCCCAACACCCACTTATCTTGGTGTTATTCTCCTTCCAACATGGTTTTCTCTACCATAGGGTCAGAACTGGACATCTGCTTCCTACCTATCCAGACGTACTGAAGTCTCTAAAGAGTACTTTGCCCTAAATAGAGAGATTATTAGGATAGTATGTCAGCTTTCCTTCTGACTCCAGGTATGATCTGTCACCTAGCCTTCTGTAACTTCCCTTCTAGGTCTGCCAAAGACTATCTTTCCTGGTTTTAACCTTTGCTGGAGTCACGCCTTCCACTGAATCCCATGTTAATGTCACATTGTGAATGTGGTTATAGTTAATATGGATTATAGTATTTATTGCAACGCAAAAATATATCTGACTTTTTCCTTTTGAGTACTTGGTAAGGTTACACTTCCTTTCCCCCCTTTGAAGTTAAACATATGAGTTATTTTAGCCAACAAAATGGAGTGGAAGTGATGAGCACCACTTCATGGAAGAAACTTTAAGACCTTGGGTACAATTTGCATTGTGCTTGTCCTACTGTGATGGTAATGTAATCTTATGTGGGAGGGGGAACTCTGGTGGCCTGTATACCTGGTTGACCACAGTTTGGTTCATGTAGTATAAGAGAGAAATCACCTTTTTGTTTTTTAAACACTGAAATGTGAGATTGTATGTTGCTGCAATATAACCTTGCTTTATCCGAATACAATGACCTTAAATGGATCACATCCTCTCTCTAGGCTACAGTTTATCCATTTGTAAAAGGAGGTAGTTGGAATAAATTATCACTTATGTTTATTTCATGTCAGATATTCAAGGACTTACATCTTGTCTGACAGCATCCCAGGCAAGAATGGTGGCCCCGTTATTTGTTCCTCTTGGAATCTTTCCATGATGCTCAGGAATGATTAAGATACGTGACCGGATAACACCCAGTGGCAATGGAATAAGACAGCTGGCTAAACAATTATAAACTATAATCAGGGCGTGTACTCCAGATGCTCAAATATTATTGTCAAATGTCCAAATAAATGCCCATCACATTTGGAAGCTGAGATTTTTCTTTTTCTTTACATGATTTTTACTAGCTGTCAAACCAATTTATGGAGAGCCCATAATGCAAGTGCCATGTTATTTTATTAGGGACATGTGAGCATTGTGCAAAGTGTTTGTGAAACCAACCATGCGGGATAGATAAATAATATACCAACGAAATATCAGAATCACAAGGGCCATTTTTCAAGTAGAGGCACCTTATATTTTTTGTAGTGTTTACAAATATGGTTAAATATGCTTCCTTGCACTTAATATAATTGTTTCTGACTAAAGAAGAGTAACATGGGGAAAACCTATTTACATGCTTCCTTCATTTGATTATTTTACAGCAGATTCCATGCAGAAAATTTGGAATTGGACTGACTGAGTTGGAATCTTGATTTTGCCATGTTAATAATGTGAATTAACCTCTGAGTTTTAGTTTCTTGAATTGTAAAATGAAGATACTATTATTATATTTCAGAATAGGTTGTGGATAAAATTAGAGTATGCCTATATCGTAATTAACACAGCAGTATTGCCATCATCACCATTGATGGCATCTTTGTGCCCACAGAAAAGGCACACATATTTGCCTCTCATGACTTCACTGGGCACTGGTAACACATCTCAGCATATCAGATTCTATAGACATCAAACAGCCACAAGGTAAGAATAACTTTCCTTAATGCTGTACTCTGTCATTTTCAGCATGACTTCACCCACAGATATCACAGGGGCTTTCTCATAAACCCAGCTTAGTGAGTTAATCAACCTTTGGGAGGTATTAGAGGACAGAATGGATGTACATTTCAAAGGAGCTTTATCCCTAAAACGTTGTAAATCGCATGTCTGAACAATTTTCTTCTCCACCACAGTTAACTTGTTGGTCAAAATTTATTGAACAGCTTTTACTTACTCTGGTCTGGAATAATCCTTGATATCCCTCATCAAGTTAACAAATGCATCCCTCTCTTTCTAAGGTTGTCTGTCTGTGACAGGCGAGGGACTGTATTTCACTGGAGTTGTAAAGATTTAAGGGTTTGAATGGTGGTACCTCCCAGAATTGAAAATAATTCCATCCTTTGAATGAAGAATCAAGAAGCATCAATGCTTATCCTGGGTAAATTCTATCTGGCATAAAAATGGTATAATAATAGTAAACAATTATTGAGCACTTACTGTATGCCAAGCACTGCTAAATGCTTTATATAGATAAATGATAACTGTCCCATGAGTTACATTCTTGTGACAGCCTCTTTTTAAAACTGTGGAAACAGTAAAGTGGGTTTAGGCAACCTTTCTAAGGTCCCTCAGCTAGTAAGTGCAGAGTGGAGATTCAAACCCAGATTGGCTGACTCTATAGTTTATACTTTAATCTCCGTGCATACTTCTGTCGCAAATGTAAGAGATGTTCATTGAGAGAAACAGAGGAAACAGCCAAATCCAAGTGCCTGGGCTGCATCACCATAATTGAACTGTAACTGAATCATATATATTATTACATTATAACTTTTCCATCTTAAGAAATAAAGACACTGAAGAATTGGTGTATCTCTGAATTTTTGAGTCCAAGGTGACTTCCTGGGCTTTTTGGAGGAAGCATATAATTTATAGGTAATTCATTAGCTGTAAGGTCTTATGTGGATGTTTATTTTCAACTATCTTTCTTACTACAATAAAAATTTCATGAAGGCAAGGGTTTTTGTCTATTTTATTTGCTGATGTATTTCTGTGCCAAAAGTAATGCTTTGTATGTAGTAGGTGCTCAATAAAAATTGCCAACTAAATAAATACATTGTCTATAGTTCTTCCTGTTTGTACCTTTTGCTAACTGTCCCTGCTGGTGGTTGCTCTCCTCTTGTGGTTTATAATTTCTATCTGTGAGCTCACTTTCAGTGGGTGTTATGACTGTGAGAGAATTATCTGGGCCCTCAGTTGTGGAGCATCCATTTAGACAGATTTGTGTCTGTATCTGCATCAGAAAATTGGGAGAATATGAATTTCATTGGTCCTGGAGTAGTTTTAAAATGTTAATTTATTTACCAGACAGACCATATACTCTTACAGGGCAGGCCTGAGTTTTGGTCATGTCAGGTATGACTGTATGCTTTCTTGCTACTTTCTTGGAACAGTGTGTAGAGTTTTCTTCCCTATTTCACATAAAGAATGGACATTTATGCTTTGGATTCTCTAGCAGATAGCTCTGGTGTGTGCAAGGACCATGGCTTGGACTTCATGACCTTTCCTGATGTTAAAGATCTATCCCTCAGGCATGGAATTCATATTTGGTCTTGATTCTCCCACAAGTCCTTTAGTTTTGTCACCTCCTTACCAACGTGTTTGCTCTTCACCCTTTATTGGATTAACCTCACTTTATGTATGAAAAAATAATAAATTTTAGTTAGGTTTTATCCAGCATTCTATTTGTTTTAGCTTGAAGAAAGAGAATCCTCGTGTCAGCTCAGTCTATTATATTGGATAGAAATCCTCAGCAGCACTGTACATAATAAAAGTCTTGCTGGAGATGACATTATTAAAATTTTCAGTTTTCTCATTCAACCCAACTCTGTACTCATTACGGCTGGGGCTGCATTATGTCACTGGAGCCCAGCATTATCCTCAGCATATTATAGGTCACAGGAAACACTTACATTTTGGTGAATGAGCATTCATGCATTCATTTTTTACCTATTTGTTGAATTTCTATCCCTTGCCTCCATTATGGCTCTAGTACCCACTGCCCCTTCCACAATCCCAACAGACTCAGGGATATGTCCCAAGGCCTAGGGTATTTTTACTCAATTTTTTCTATTTTCCTCCAAAGTAACTTCCACAATACCATCTACTCCTGCCGTGCCATCATTGTAGTTTCCTTAACTCTTCCTGACCCACAACTTCTGTTCTTTTCTAGAATAACCTGTGGCTTGGAAAGACCTACTAATTTCTGTTCTGTATCTTGGGCCATACACTACTCAGGGCCTGGTACCTGGTACTCTCTTGATGAATTGAAGCAAACTGGAGTCTGAAGTAAAGCAGGGCACAGAGACCAGGACTTCTAGGTGGCATTGGATATTAAGGGTGACCGGCAAAAGCTGAGTCCAGACAACAGTTAGGAATATAGAAACCATGCCTAGGACAGAAATTCTAAAAGTAAGATATTATATGTACCTTGAGGGCACTGAGGGTTTGGGAACTCAAGTACAAAGAGGGAGACTAGAGGTAGTTATTAGAACTAAGGTAAATAATTAAGGCTAAGGTAGCAGAAAATGAGTTGACAACTGAGGTAACTAGAGTTGTTCTTTTTTTTAAATTTCTCCTTGCCTAAAGCAGGATACATACACTCACTCACTCACACACACACACACACTATACATATTTTTTTTTCTTTTGAGATTTTGGTGGCTAGGCCTTCAGGTGATGATATATCAATAGTGGGAGTAGAGGAATGTAAAACCTGGGATCTAGGTGGGTCAATTTGCACTATGTGCCATGGAGAATTTAACAATTCAAAAACATAGTTCCTTTCCTTCTTATCTCCAATCATAGGCAGTTAGAACCACTTATGTGTGGTCAGAGAAGGCTTTATCTGGAAACAAAGAGGAATTGCCTTTATGTGGGGGCTGAAAAGAAGAAATTGAGGGTGCTTTTATCCTCCCTGCCTGCCCTGCTTTTGCTGGAGAAACCTTATTAGGTTGTTACAGTCTCAGCAGATAAATCTGATAATTCATTTTTATTTATATGTGTTTACTCGGCATTTCCTGTGATAGACTTCGGTTGTAAAGAGAGTTATAAATGCTGTTTCTGCAGGCTGTTTTTACTGCACTGTATCTGTGTTATTTCAGAAGGGTCCACTGAGACCTGATTCCAAAAGGTCTTGTTGTTGGATAGAGGTCTGCTCCTTGTTAGCTGCAGCCCAGAGAATTCTTGATTGGCATTCTGGAGCTGTTCCAATTACCCAGAGTGGTCAGGGAAGGCAATACACTGTAAATAAAGCTCAGCTTGTTCACTTCCACACACTCAGTGCCTGTGGAGTTATTCATTCATTCATTCATTCATTTAAGAGGAGTATAAATATGAATCTAAATGTATTATATGTGTATACATATCCATATCTATTTCTATATCTATATCTATATCCATATATCCTTTATTATGATCCAAACTGTTCTAAACATGTGGGACATAGTATAGAACAAAAACAAAAAGATTTTGCCCTCTCAGAGCTTACATTATTATAGGAGCTGGGGATAGAAGTAATACACTATTTTAAACTATTATATCAATTGATCAATAAATAATATAATTTCAGATAGAGATGATAGCAATGAAAAATAAAGCAGAACAGTGGCTTGCAGAGTGACGATAGTGAGGAAAGGGTGGTGGAAGGCAGGAGGCTGTTTTAGTTAAGGTGGCCAGAGAAGGCTTCTCTGAAGACCCGAAATTTGCCTGGAAACATGTGAACTGGGAGAGTCAGCCATGCAAAAGAATGTTCTAAACAGAAGTAAGAACAAGTAGAAAGGTTGTGGGGTGGGAAGAGGCTTGACTGTTTTTAATCAAAACAAGATGGCCACCGTGATAATGGTGCAGTGACTAAGAGGTAGGGTAGTAGCAGATGAGTAGGGAGAGAGAGACAGGACAAGGATGATGTAAAACCTTGTAATATATTTTATGGATTTTGAATTTTATTTTAATGGCAAATGTTCTGAGCAGGAAAATGACGTGAAAAGATTGATAATTTTAAAGAATGCTCCGGAACTTGGCTATAGAGGGAAACAGTGCCAGCAAGGAACCAATTCAGAGACTACGACATTGATGAGGGTGAGAGGTGATAGTGGCTTGGGCCAAAATAGCAGCAATGGGAACGATGAGGAGTTTTGTTTTTTTCCACTGGATATTTTAAAGGCATAAGTAAAAGGCCTTCTTGGTAGATTGTATGTGGCGTGAAAATAAATAGAGGAACCAAGGATATTCTTAGTTTGTTGCCTGGAATGTCTGAATACAATGTCACCAAATGCAACAATGGAAATACTGGAAAGTATAAACTAGGGAGAAAAGTTGACCATTAGCTGTGTATGTAAGTCATTTAAAGACACATGATTGAGTAGGATCAACAAGGGCGTGAATGTCAAGAGAGAGAAGAAGAGGTCCAACCACTGAGCTCTGGGGGTCTCCATTGTTTAGAGGTCAGGAAAGGGAAGGATCCAGAAAAGGAGACTGAGAAAGGGTGTCCAGTGAGATAGACAGGCAGCCAGGGTAGTTTTCTGTCCTGAAAATCAAGTGCTGAATGTGTTTCAAGGAGTAGAGTGATCAACTGTGTGAAATTGGCTAGTGGGCCAAGTTAAAGAAAAAGGGAGACTCAGTTGTTAGATATGGCAATATGGAAATCATCACTGATGTTGAAAAGGCTATTTCAGTAAATGTTGGTGATGAAAACCTGAATGAAGAGGGCCAGGTGAGATTGGGAGGTAAGGAAGTAGAAACAGTGAGCACAGCAACTCTTTCAGATGTGTGTCTATGAATTCATGGTAGAAAATAGGAGATAAACTTTCCTGTTTTGAATACCTAAACTCTATAGACCTATTTAGTCTAATTTAGTAATCTTGCTTTTTTTAATGAGGAAAATTAAGTGTATATTCTTAACCCAATATCATAAGGTGAGGAGTTGGTGAAACAGGATGCAAAGCCAGGTCTATCAGACTCTGTTCTATTTCCATTGCAGCATCCCAGGAAACCTAAGTTTTACCTCACAGGAATATACTTACATAAGTGAAGACCAAGTATCTTAGTCAGTTTGGGCTGCTATAACAAAGTATCAAAGACTATTAACAACAGAAATTTATTTTTCACAGTTCTGGGGCCTGGAAATCTGAGACCAAGGTGACAGCATGGTCAGGTTCTGGTGAGGTGTCTCTTCCAGGCTGCAGATGAACAACTGGTCATTGTATTCTCACATGGTGGAAAGAGCTGAGAGAGAGCTCTGGGGTCCTTTTTATAAGGAGACTAATCCCATTCATGAGGACTCCACCCTCATGGCCTAATTATCTCCCAAAGGCCCCACCTCTTAATACCATCACATTGGGTATTACGATTTCCACATATGAATTTTGGGAAGCACAAAAACATTCAGTCATACACCAAGGATGATATTCTTTCCATATATCATTTTATATCTCATTTGTCCTAGAGACTTAATGATCAACTATGGACTGATTGACCTGACAATGATACAGGTCAGAGTAGATGTTTTTGGGTTTTTTTCATTTCTTTAATAGAATTCTGTTAGCTTCCTCTCCTTTCTGCCATCATTCTCTCTATATATTTTCCAATATGAACAAATAGTGCAGTGACTTGTCTGATGAGTCTCTTCTACTTTAGCTTTAACTTTGTATCCAGCAATGGAGCCCTCAGAGTTAGCAGGCAAAAGCTGATCCTTTTGGGAGCTGTGGTTCCCCAAATACTGTGCACACTGACAAGCTGTACCTAAGTGGTTCCTCATAGCACACTGTGCCCAAAGCTCATGGATCAAGAACTCCCTAAATAGTAATATTCCCTTACATGATGGATCATTATAGTTTCATTATAGTCTTTCAAGTCAATGATGTGGGAATAATAGGCTATCATTTTTAGCCCCTTGGGAAAAGAGCTATTTTGCCTCCCCAGTGGAACCACCTGCCATTTTATCCATGTCCACCATTTTAGAATTTCTCCCTCAGGCTCTAGTACCTGCATTGGGCTATAACACACAACGAGCCACACTTTTTGACTATTTATCAGTGGTATAACTATTACCTTAGCATTTTTCAGCACGTTTATGGTGTGAGGCAAGAGCACTAAACTGATAAATCAGAATAGGTAGCAGTTGGGTGGGAGTCTAGTCATGCCATTTGCTTCATGATTTTAGAAGAGTAACTAATATTGATTGATAGTTTAGTAGGTAGACAGGTGGAAATAGATATCCACACAAACATACATGTGCATGTGTGCACATTCACACATATATACATATGCATATGTGTGTATATGTATACACATATATATATATGTGTATATATGTATCATCTACCTATCTATCTATCATCTATTTGCAATTTACATCCTCAAACCATTAGTAGCATGATGCATAATTCCTAGCAGGAATACGTTCAGTCTAATCCTTTATGTGAAAGCATTACTGTCCCTGGCTACTTCACAGTGTCAGTGTGAGACCTGACAAAGATAGCAGTGTGAGAATAAATGTGAATGTAAAAGAAAAGTACATATGTGCAAAACATTGGGCTATTCACTGGAAGTACAGTGTTTCAATAGAAATGTGTTCCACAAACATTTCTGATAATGTATTATCTGCCTGGAAATATGCAGGGCACTAAAGGTAGGGGGCCATATACTCAAGGTTCTCAAAATGTAATTGACAGGTGCAAGACGTCTTCCATTGGGCAAGGAAGAAAAGTTGGTTAATCTCCAAAGCAAGAGTGGATTCAACTGAAAGGCCCAGAAATTCTGGTGACAAAGACTGTTACTTGCCATGAGAGGATATTTGGTAGTTTAGGGGGGCCTTTCAAGTGCCGCTGGGTTCATACTTTTATCTCATTAGATAATTACTTCTTTGAGTTCCTCCCTTTAAGAGTAAAAATAGAAGCTCTTCACATTTGTAGAGTGTTTTAACCTTAATATAGTGCCTTCACATAATTAGCTCATCCAATGCTCATGATAACCCTAAAGTCTTGTTGCCTTATTTTTCACAGATGAAGAAACGATCTTAATCATGAAGAGCCTCATCTAAGGTGATAAAAGTTGATAGTGAAGCTGGAAGTTGAACCTGGATCTATTTGATGCTGCCTTCAAAAGCCACACATATTTGAATATCTTCCTTGAATTCCTAATGGCTTCCTAAACTTTCCTCATCATAAGACTCACTTGGTGGGGAGGTGGTCGTGGGGATGCTGGTGGATGCTACTGTATCACTGGAGCTGGGTCTGGAGGTACCCAGAGCTGAATTGGAGCTGAACTGGGCATTTACCTGTTACGTCCTAGACCCTGAGAAAGTTAGAGGATCCAGGGAAGGAGGGTGGTTAGGTAAGGAGGGATACTCAGGGGCTTGGAACAGAGGCTGTTTACCAAACATGATGGAATTATTTCACTGTCTTTACAAATGGTATAACTGCACCAGAGAGATCTGATTGAATTTCAGCTCTTCTTGGGGAAACTCTTCAAAATACAGATCTCTGGATACCTACTGTGAAGGTATTGATGAAGCAGGCATTGAGTAAAGCTAGGAAATAAATCTGTCTGTGTGTTTAACACTATTATAGTAGATTCCTGGGATCAAGAAGTTCTGGAAACAGTGGCATCATGTTGAGTGTGGGCTCTGGAATCAGACTGCCTGTATAAATCCCAGTTATGTAACCTCAAGAAAATTACTTAACCTTTTAAAGTTTCATTTTCTTCATCTGTATATTTGCGATAATTAAAGTGAATATCTCACAGGGTTATTCAAAAGATCAAGGTTAACCAATCTATGTAAAATGCTAAGTACAGTCACTACTGGATCCCTGTGAGTAGCCAATAAATGTTGGCTATAAAGACATAATGTTAGCTGCATATGTGCCTGACTTCTAATGCAGCCTTTGTCCACATATACAGTGTCTTTGAAGCTGAGTTTCTCATAAGAAGATGACATGTTGTCCTTTAATCATTGTGAAATATTATTTGAATAATTTGCCAATGATGAAGATGGATTTAGAGCAGTGGTTCTTAAACTCAGATAATCTGGGGAGAAAGTTTACTGTTGTCATCCCATCTTCAGAGAAAAGTACATAAACACCAGGAAATGGAATTCTTTGTACAATTTAGGGAGGTTCAAAAGTTCCTGAGTCTTTGATTTATTAGGTCTTAAAGATACTTTAGAAGCCAGTTAATCTCTCACATAATTCTAAAGGTAAAATTGTGAAGGCTAGAACAATTGGGAGATTGTTGGTTTCTGTGGTCAGCAGAATAGTGGCCCCCCAAAAGATGTCCATGCTTAGTCTTTGGAGCTTGTATGTTACCTTGCATGGCAAAAGGGACTTTGCTGATGTGATTCAGAACCTTGAGATGGGAGATTATCCTTGATTTTCTGGGTGGATCCAAAATCTGGGTCTTCAAAATCGAATAACCCTTCTCTTGAGTTTAGAACAAGAAGGGGTTGTTATTACTGAAGAAATGTCAGAGAGATGCAGTGTTGCTGGCTGTAAAGATGGAGGAAGGGGGCCATGAGCCAAAGAATGAAGGTGGCTTCTAAAGGCAAGGGAACAGATTTTCCCCCTAGAGCCTCAAGAAAGGAATGAAACCCAGTCTAACACCTTGATCTTACCCCAGTAAAACCTATGTCAGATGCCTGGCCTAACAGACTATAAGATAATAAATATGTACTGTTTTAAACCACTAAGTGTGTGGCAATTTGCTACAGCAGCACTAGAAAAGTAATACAGTTTCTCAAGGAGAAGGGACAAGAGATGTGAGTATGAAATACTTATTAAGAGTCAATATCCAGGAAAGGACTGAAGAAGAAGCAGAACTGGGCAGAGGGATATGTCAAACAGCGATTCAGACCCCAACAAAGCCTCATCCAATCCGCTGAGGAGCTCTGGAGCAAATATTGTCCATTGGACTTGTCTCACTTTGGACAAAGTGACAGAGCTTTTACACTCCTCCCTCCCTCACCAGATCCAGGCTGCTCCGAGAAGGGCATGCCCCAGTGCAAAGCATATCTCTGCAGCTAAGGCAGGTCCTGAAAGAGCTGACTGTTGGAAGTTGTTGATCTCAACGCACCCCCAGCCCCACCCCAAGCTGGACACATAGTACTCTCTTGAACGGTTTATCTTCGTGACTACAACAATCCAAATTTCAAACCCATTCCCCCATATACATTTAGGAGCCACTCTCCTAGGGCTCCAGGGATCCATCTATCAAAGGAGAAACTTAGAGGAGGGGAGTTAGTAGGATGAAGTATAACCACATCACTCCACTTAGTCTCAGACCTTTCGACATTTGTTGTCATTCTTCTCTATCAACTCCAGCTTCCTCTCTCAGCTACTGCCTTTTCTGGCCTTGAGGGTGTATCTGGTAGCATGATCCAGACCCTCATCATGAAGCCCCTGTCATCACATCCTTTGCAGACTGGGGTTGCTATGCCTTCCCATTTAGTCACAATCGGTCAAAGGACTACAAAGAAGCACTCAAGTGGCTCACCTGGGTTCCACACAAACTCCTTCCTACCCCTCCTGTGTAGCAGCAGCCTAACCTCATCCTGATGACTAGAATCCATTAGTGCTGCCAAGATGGTGGCTCCTTTTGTTGCCTCCATATCCATGGTATGAGGAGTGGCAGTCATACCTTTTAATACAATGAGGCTCATGCTGTGACCCTTGTGAAGATGTGCTCCCTTTGAGACCCAGGACTTCTCACTCAGAAGCCTAGGGTTGCAGGTAAGGGAAGCACAAATTCCCTCAGTGGTCATTGGGAGTGATGGTAAGTGAAGCCACACCTGGTTCCATCAATTGGTTCCCGAACCCACATATCCTTCCTATTGAAAACAGCTCCATAAGGAGGTCTCTGATGCAGAGTGTGTGCTGCATCCTGAAAGATGGCACCCTATTCTCATAGAGTACTACCTCTGAGTCGACTTTGTGCTTTCAGCAAGCTATTCCAGAACTCCATCAGGCCAGCAGCTTCTGTGTAATGCAGCATGTAATATCACACTGGCTCACTCCCACACCTCTTTTGTTAAAAAGTGACTCCCCTGTTCTTTGTGGTATCCCATGCTAGTGGACTGAATACTCAATAAGGCCTTGGAGAGTGGTAGTGGCTGAGGCCCTATGGACAGGAAAGACAAATCCATACACAAATATATGTTGATTCCTTTGAGAATGAACCACTGGTCCTCCAGGACGGCTCAATAGAGTGAACTTGACATCAAGTGGTCGTTTAGTTTTTGTGAGGAACGGTGCCATACTGGGGACTCAGACTTGGTCTCTGCTGCTAATAGCCTGGACGTTTGCCAGTGGGAATAGCTAGATCAGCCTTGGGAATGGAAGTCCATGCTGTTGGGCCAATGTGTAGCTTCCATTTTTGTCACTGTAGATATTGAATTGATGGGCCCTTTATGCCATCATTTGCGTGGATACTGATAGAGGCTGGCTGTTGTCAACTAGCCAAATTAGTTTATCTACTTACTTAGGACCTTTTCTGTGGTGGATGCTCTCTGGTGAGCATTAACATGCAATACAAACATCTTCACACTTCATGCCCTCTCCCATATAACCATTATACACCTTTACTCTTAACTCTTTTATTTTCAACCTTACAATCATTTCTATCTAAGCCCTCGACCAGTTGTCCAGGCCATTCATCACTCCCAATGCATCCATATATATTCCAACCTTGGGTCACTTCTCCTTCCACACAAAGTGGATGACATTGTAGACTGCCTAAAGCTCTACCCATTGGGAAGGTTTTTCATTATCACTGTTTCACAAGACCACCTCTGAGTGAGGCTGTAATGCAACCAACTTCCATTTCTGACTCGGAGCTACATACTGAGCTGTACACCTGTTTATCAAGCTCAGATTTTTTCTTGCTTCTTTCACATGTCACATAGGTATTTTCTGGTTTCTTGCTCTTTTATTGATCAGCCTTATATGTTTTTAGCAATTTTATTAATGTTTTCATATAATCAACTGTGACTTTTGATTTTTTTCTGTTTTTATCTAATTTTTATTTCATTAATTTCCACTCATTTTAATTGCCTCCTTTGTTTTATTTTGTGTATGTTTCAAGTTATAATCTTAGACTATTGTCTTTACACCACTGTTCTTTTCTATTGCAGGCATTTAAATTTATTAACACCTACTTTAAATACTGATTTAGCAAAATTCTACAAGTTTTGGTGGTGTTAATATTTTTATATGTGTTCTATCAATTATTTAAAAAGAGATGTTGAAATCCCTGTCTTCAATTATAGATATGTCTATACATCCCTTTAGTTCTGTCAAGTTTTGCTCTGTAAAATTGTTTGAAACTCTATTATTAGTTTAATACACAAGTTATACCCTCTTAATTAATGTAATCTTTAACTATTGTTAAATGCATCACTTGTAATACTTTTTATTTGTAGTATATTTTGATAAATATTAATATAGTCACACCATCTTTTTTACTTTTAATATTTTCACACTATATATTTTTCTATCTTTTTATTATCAATCTGTCTAAAGTTTCTTGTTAATAACTTGTAACTGGGTCTTGCATTGTATTCAGTTTTACAACTTCAGCCTTTTTATTTTCAATATAAATATTTATATGTTTGGGCTTACTTCTACCCGATTGCTATTTGTTTTCTATTTATCCCATTTACTTTTTGTTCCTCTGTTTCTCCATTCCTTTCTTCTGTTTTTGAATTGTTCATTTGTTAGTATTTCATTTTACCTCATTGACCTATTAGTTATACCTAGTGTTTTTTTCTTTTTTGGGAGGAGGAAGATTCACCCTGAGCTAACATCTGTTACCAATCTTCCTCTCTTTTTTTTTCCCTACCCAAAGCCTCAGTGCATGGTTTCATATCCTATTTGGAAGTCCTTCTAGTTCTTCTATGTGAGCCGCTGCCATAGCATGGGTACTGACAGATGGGTGGTGTGGTTCCGAGACCAGGAAGTGAACCCGGGCCCCCTAAGTGGTGAGACTGCCAACCTTTAACCACTAGGCCATCAGGGCTGGCTCTGTATCACATGCTTTTTAAAGGTTGTTCTAAATATTACAACATAAATGCTTAACTTATCACATTTTTCTTCAAATGAAATTATACTACCTCATGAAAACTGTAAGACTCTTGTAATAGTATACTTTCCTGACCCAGACAATGCTGAGGTGAATGAGGGACCTAGGGTACAAACCTGACCCTCAGGATGGGTGTCTCCTTAAATTTTGTGTCCTAGGCACCTCCCTCACCTCACTCTAGTCTCAGTCCTCCTCCCACCCTTATTGTTGAATATTTTATGCTATGGACACACAATACATTGCTATTATGCTGACTTTAAACAGTCAATAGTCTTTACAGAAATTATATGAATACATATGTGTCCATAATAAAAAGGTATATTGACTTTTTTGTTACTTTTTATTTCTTGCTGATCTGACTTTCATATGGTATCTTTCAGCATTCTTGCACTTTAGGTCAGCTGTAGACAAGTTTCTTCACCTTTTATCTATCTGAAAATATCTTTATTTTGCACTCCTTTTGAAGAGTAGTTTTGCTGTATAAATAATTCCAGGTTGATTTTTTTCTTTCAGCACTTTAAAGATGTTGCAATTTGGCTGTAAAGTGCATGTGTGTGCTTTCCTTTGTACTTATCTTGCGTGTGATTTGCTGAGCTTCTTGGTTCTGTGAGTTGATGTCTTCTAAAAATTTTGGAAAATTCTCCAATTTTTTGGAAACCTTCAATTCTTTCCTTTCTTTCCTTCTGATGCTCCGATTACATAAGATATATCATTAATATTGTTTTAGTGGTCTCAGACGTTGGGATCATTTTCATTTCATCTCCCTTTCTCTTTGTGTTTTGTGTTGGGTAATGTCTATTGACCTGTCTTCAGGCTCAGTGATCCTTTCCTCTGATGAGCCCACACTGTTTTGAAGCCCAGGATATAATATCATATTTGTCATTTTCATCATTTCATTTGTTTTATTAATTTCACCTCTCTGCTAAAATTCTTCATCTGTTCATACATATCAACTTTTCCCACTAGATTTTTAAATATATTTTTCATACTTATTTTGAAGTCATAATGTGCTAATTCCAATATTAGGGCCAACATAGGCCTGCTTCTATTGGCTAATTTTCTCTTGATCATGAGTCACTTTTTCTCTCTTTTTTCATAAGTTCCTAATTTTTAGTCATATGGCAGACATTCTGTGTAAAATATAGTAGGGAGTGAAATAGATACTATTTATTACCAGAAGAGGTCACACTCCTTCTTCCATCCGGTCACTTGTGAGTTGGCTTGACTCAAATGACTCTGGAGTTGAACTGAGTCTGGCTACTCTGTGCAGAATGAATTGAGGACAGCAGGATCACAAGAGTGGCAGCAGGAAAGTCATATAGAAGACTTTTCTGTCCTCCAGAAGGAAGAGAATGGTGGCCAAAACCAGAGTGGTAGCAGTGGAGAGGACAGTGGTCAAATTTGTGATTAATTTTGGAGTTGAGCAAGTCTGGACAGAAGTGAGAGGACACTGAATGACAAGCTGCCCTACCTTGAGACAGAATGGATGTGCAAAGTATGAAAGATGGAAGGATGATCACAGGACTTACCAGCTGGCTCTGTCTCTTTATGGATGATCACATAGCAAACAGATCACTCATGTCTCCCACAGGCCCAAATACAAAAGACGGCACATAGTATGTGCACAAAAATTGCCTACTGAATAGTACAAATTCAGCATAATTTGACATATCTTTCAAGTCTATCCCAGTGTTCCCTGAGCCCTTTTTGACTAGCTACATCTACCAGTAGACTGCTGTAAATAAAAGATCTAAAATTACTTCAGGGGCAGCAGAGACAACAGAGCTACTGATTTTAGTATCCTGTCAAAGGAGCTGCCTCCCACTGATACTCTATGACCTGCTTTACTTACTTCTGTGAGAAGACAAGCCACACTGACCTTGATGAATCCTCACCTGTAGTTCTGAGACATCTAAATATTCCAAACCCATTGCACATACCATAATCCTGCCCAGTAAGTAGAAAATACGTCTCAGTATTTTCTTTGCTCAAACTGCATTATACATTTCTGGACTTACAGATCATAACTCTGCAACGACTTGCTACCTATGCGTGACAGGCAGGAGATTAGCACAGAAAGGAACTGACACAAATGCTTGCAGAGAGACATGGTCATTCTTGGCAAGACAGAGGATATTTGGGTTGTGACTTCAGTGTTCAAAGACGAGTGAGGCAGGTGGAAACTGGGTACAGGGTACAGGGTCTAGGATTATTGAGTTGCTTTAAGTTAACCCTCAACTTTCTTCCAACTACTGGATCCTTCGTAGGCTGGCTCTCTGTGAATTTTTCAGGCCACAGGCTTTTTCCTCCTCATCTTTTTTTCCCAAGTACTAGCAAATTACCCAAAGAGGGGCAATTACTGGGCTCAGGAAAAATCTCCTTTAAAAGCAGCAAAGGTACACTCTAAAGGAACTGTGGCCTCTCTTACAATCAGAACCAACATCCCCAAAGTTGTCCCTGAGGAACATCATTATTTGGGAGCTCTAGCTTCTGATTGCCTCTGTTTCCACACTGGCCTCAGGGGGCAGTGTTGCTTCTTCGAGTCTCTGGACCAAAGATGGATATTCAGTATAACCACTTACACAGTAGAAATGAGGCTGACACATTTAAATGAGAGTTTACTAAAGCCTCGGTGTTAACCAAAAAATGAACACTGAAAGTCACAAATAACTTGATAAGTCTGATTTTCATGGTATGGCTTGCTTTCTAGGGATTATGGGCTAGGCTTTTCTTGCCAATCACAGACTCCTTCTTATATGGTAAGTTCCATCTTAACACCCTCTCCCCAGAGCCTAGATATCCAAAGTCCTGGCAGTCTAGACCTACAAGAGGGAGGCACAAAGCCACAGAGAGAGGCAGGATCTCTGTCTCCAATCTGCTGAAGGATTCCTTTCTGAGGCCAGGGTTCTTTCTTACAGTTCTATCCTCATTTGTGGAAACTGTTCTAACTCTCCACCAAAATTAGGTTCTATCAACATAAGTTTATCCAGAAAAGCACAGTTTAAACTCAAAAATTTTCCTAGAAATACCACAGATGCTGCTAGGATGAGGATTGGTAAATATACATCCCCATGAGGTTGGAATCCAGACCTCTAAGTGGCTCATATTGATGTATTCCATCCACGTATTCATAACTCCTCACAGTAACTAACATCTACTTGGTCCTCTATAAAGGTGTCAATGTCCTCCAGTGGAAGACCACAAAAAACACACTATAGTCTAACAACGTTGCATTTATGACTTGCTGAGGAAAGGGATACCACATGACTTTGGAAACCATGGGGACTTTCAGTGAGATGATGTTGAGAGGGCCCTGCTATAGGATTTGGGCTTGTGTTAGGTGATTTGAGGGAAAGTTCAAGGAAGCGGGAATTTGCTCTGTTGTGTGTAGCCATCAGGAGTTTGGAGTAATACTATGATTGGATATCACTAATTTTTACCTGGGAGATAGGAGGGATCAATTGGTTCACCAATAGCCTAGTTAGTGCCACTGCAGCTAAAAGCTGAAAGCTGTCACAACTACGCCAGCTATCTTTTTTTTTTCCAGTCCCCTCCTTTGGCCAAGGGCGGATAAAGTCAGGCTATGGGCATCTA
This sequence comes from Tapirus indicus, assembly GCA_031878705.1. Taxonomy (NCBI): domain Eukaryota; kingdom Metazoa; phylum Chordata; class Mammalia; order Perissodactyla; family Tapiridae; genus Tapirus; species Tapirus indicus. The sequence continues at coordinate 7,640,484 of CM062935.1, read as the reverse complement.
TTCATGGTATCCAAATCTTCATTATTGCAATCTTCTGTTGGTCATGAGGTTTTCAGAGAACGTTTTCAGTCATTGGGCTGAGTTCCTCCTGTTTCTTGGTTGCAGGATAGATGGTTGAATCATCTGGCATAGAAATGGCTGTGTAGGTGCACATAACACTCTGAACAAGAGTCGTTGGCCAACTGTAACACAAGCCATTACCAGAAACAAAATGGTTATTAGTTCTTGTAGGAGATCCTGAAGCCAGGAGCTTAGATTACCAAACCCAGGCCATGAAAATATGTCTCACAATCCAGCTAGGTCCGTTCTAGACAGCCAGATGGCTTTTTCTTTTTCCTAATCACAGGCTGTTCTACTTGACTGGCCATATTTGTATAGGTGCAGCAAGACATGTTTCCAGTGCAAACTCCTCCTTGGTGGGCTGAAAGAACACGTGGCTATGTGATTGTTTGTCACAAGTTTAGCTTGTCAAGACTTTAGGGAAGCTGCTGTGTCATGTGTGACTTTTTCTGGGGTCAGAGATGAGTTTTAAATCTCTTCTTTCCAATTGTATTATTCCCATCGTCAGAACTAGAGCTCAAGTTGACTCTTCCTTTTTGGACTGTGATGTGGCCACTTAGAGGCCACTTAGTGGCCACTAAGAGGACCAATTAAGTCAGCTATGCCAACATGAGTGATCTTATCCAAGAAGTCTGTACAGATTTCTGGAAATGCCAGTCTGTGCTTTCATAAACACTTTTCCTTTGAAAATACACACTTGTCCCTCAGTGTAAGCCACCAGACTTGTTATCTGGACAAAGCTATAAACATAAGTTGGCACTTTATCCAAAAACCTTGTGCCTCCTGTACAGAAAGACAAGAAAGCATGAAATGATACATTTCATTTTTTAAAAAAGAAAATACAATGGACTTTTGAACACCTATTCTATGTTTTCCACTGAGTAAGATATTTTGCACTTATTCATTTTAATCCTCCCAACAAATTTATGAGGCTTAAGTGTTCAATTTGCAGAAAAAAAAAATAGGTCGACTCTGCTCTTTGTGTCTGCCCAGTAAATTATGCCTCCATCTTTTGTAAGCAGCACTCATAATTTGCTTTGAGAAATTAACCTCCATGTCCATGGAATTCTTATGGAATTAATCTCACTACTTACTTCTAGGGGTGGGTGTATGGTCCAGAACTGACCAATCATAGTGGTTTTTTCAATGTGACACATGGGCCCAAATTGGTCTAATCAGAATGAATCCCAGAGTGTTTTTTGAGCAAATAAGAGAGAAAGACATTTTTCCTTGTGGAATTCTAGGCAATAGGGATAATGTAAATGTGGAGATATCGGAAGCCACCATCTGAGAAGCCCTGCTGGAGAAAAACAAAGAAAACAAAGGCAAGGAAAGCAGTGATGGAGAAAGTGTGAAATTGAATCATCTGAATACATGTGAATATAAATACAACTGTGCTTGAAGCCATTTTCCACTTGACTTCTCAGTTATGCAGCCCGGTGAAACTTTTCTTTGTTTATTTTCCCTTTAGCAATTTGGATTGGGTTTCTCTCCCTCAAAACCTGCAACCAGAGTCATTAGAAGAAGTGGTGGGGAAGGTCAGCAAGGTGAAATTTCTTGCCTAAATCAAAGCTAGTATTAGGGCAACTAGGTTTGACAGATTAGTTTGACTCCAAGGTCCATGCTTTGTCCATACTTGCAGACGTAACAAGGGAGCATGGAATGAGTGCTCTGAAAACTCACGTAAAAAGGAAGCCTCGTGAAGAAGACACGAAGGATCGATAGCATTTTGATAAACTATGGTGAGTAGAACATCCTTTGGCACTTTTTCTTGTGCTGTACTGTCCCTGACAATCACAATTAAACTTGTCTCTCTTTGTGGCAGGGACACCATTCTAAGGACAAAGGCATGCATTGTCAGTAACCTTGGTGATAAGCCACATTACTCACGTGTTTTGCACTCACTGGATTTTGAGATGGTCAAGCCTGCTCAAGAGCATTTTTCTTTTAAGTTTTTGAATTATCCCAAGGAGAAACATAGCTTTTATCACAGATTCACAAGCTCCCCAATAATTACGTTCATTTTACTTTATATCCCCAATATTTAGCATAATGACTGAATAGAGAATATTCTTAATAAATATTTGTTAAGTGAATGTGTGGATTAATTAATTCTACTGGTCGCATAACCCCCAAACACCTGTTTCTCAGCTGTTACTATCAATTTCCTAAGGTCAGATAGTACCAATTCCTTCCACTGATAAATGGTCTCATTGTTTCTTCAACTATAGATGCAAAGGACATCTGTCTTATAGGAAAGCAAAGTCCAGTTTCCTAACAGCCCAGGTTTCCATTACACTCACAAGAGCAAGTGTGGATCACTCCCTAAAAGGCTATGGATAACACTATACTCTCCCTTCATGATGTAAACAGGGCAGCAGACTTAAAATATAAATAATGACCTGCAAGCAAGGTAATTTGGAACCATTTCATAGCTGATGAGCCATTATTCCTCCCTATCACCAATGCATCTAAAACAGGCTCTCCTATCACCTTGTTCAACCTCCATTATAAAATTAATTACCTCTGGAGAGACCCCATTTAATTGCTCATAAAATTGATCTTACTTTTCAGATTTTATTGCAACTAGTATGTCATCAACAAAAGTGCCTAGAATAAATGAGATGCTCATTATCTACCTTGAAATAAAATAAAAGAAACCCATGATGCATATAGGAGCCTTTGGCACCTGTGTCTCTTGTACTGTAATAGACACTTGTAGACAATTGCATCACACCCTTAAAGATCTTTGCTGGAAGCTTCTTCATTTTCAGAAAATAGCGGAAAAGCCATTTTGTTTCAATTAGAAAATTCAGTGCATTTCACTTCCAAAAAATGCAAAGATTGGTGCTATCATTCATGCATTTCATTATTCCCTTGTTCATTCATTTATTCAACCCAGAGGGAGTGTGGCTATGGAAAGAATGTGCAATTTGGAGTTAAAAGAACCTGAGATCTAATCTTACTTCTCCGTGTAATAACCATTTACCTCAGAAAAATTACCTTCTCTCGACCATAGGTTTATCTTCAGCAAATTAAGAATAATGATATTTATTTCATAGGCTGCTGTTAGATTTAAATGAGATGATGAATACAAAACACCTAATAATGGTCCTGGCCCAAAGAAGACATTTAATCAGTGTTAGATGCTGTTACATTACTACTGTTGCTTTTAATAAACCAACCAGGTAACAAACATGCATTGAAGTGAGGCAGCACGATAGAAAGAGGATGTTTTGGTTGTTCAGTGTTTGGATTCTAACTGTGATGTATAATCTATATATCCTTAGTGAGTTCCTTAACCTCTCTCATCATCCACATCCTCAGATATAAACGGGAATCTTAGCACTTAATTTACAGGATCAGATGAGATGGTGGCTGAGAGCGAGCAGTGTTGGTTGTAGAGATCCCACATTTACTGTAACCCTGGCCTCAGCCCCACAGCCCTCAGCTCCTACTCCATTCTCAGTGGTGGGGCTGAGCCTCTTAACACACACCTGGAGTTTACTTAAATTGGCTGAAGATCTGGGCAGAAAAGCAGGATTCTGACCCGTGGAAAAGATCACTGTTGCCTGCAGCTGAACTGAGCTGGGGGATCTGATGATTCTTCTCCATTGTCAGATAAGGACTGGCCCAGGAGGCTGCCCCGGCCAAGTGTCCAATCCTAGGTTGCTGGCCCAGGGCACACCTTTTCTTTCCTTTCCTCTGAGGCCGCATGTACTGTTACTTAGCTCTTCAAACTACATGTTTCAGTTAAAGGAACTTATTTCCGTCCTTCTGAGATCACTGTCTCTCTCTTAGCACAGACTTTCATCCATGTGGTTCCATCTGTCTGGAACACTTACACTCTGCTTCCATTTTAATGCACTTTCACTTAGATATTCCTATTCACCCTCATAGTTTAGAGTATGTGCCATTTCCTCCTCAGATTCTTCTCATAACTCCCAAGTCTATTTGAGATGCCCTTCTTTATCTGCCTGTGGTTCCTTTCCCATAATGCTCACTACACTGCCTTAGGAGAGTCTGTTTTTCTAGCTCTAATTTATAAACAAACTGTTTGAACTTACGTGGCTGTCCTATTCATCTCTATATGTTCAGTGTGGGCTCTCAGTAAAGATGTGTTGAGTCGTTGGATGGACTATGTGCCAGTGTACAAAGCTCATAGGTCAGAGACCAGGAGATAAATTTTTTGTGTGTGTGAGGAAGATTAGCCCTTAGGTAACATCTGCTGCCAATCCCCCACTTTTTGCTGAGGAAGACTGGCCCTGAGCTAACATCTGTGCCCATCTTCCTCTACTTTATATGGGACACCTGCCACAGCATGGTTTAACAAGTGGTGCATAGGTCCATGCCCGGGATTTGAACTTGCAAATCCCGGGCAGCCACAGTGGAGTGCATGAACTTAACCACTAAGCCACTGGGCCAACCCCAGGTGATAAGTTTTTGAAGGGTATCTCACTCAGCTCAGAGGAAAAGCTGAAACCAGATAATCCAAAAGGCTAGGTCAAGAACTGAGTCAAGGAAAATAGCCCAACTAAAGAACCAAGAAGTCAGAGAAGCTAAAGGGAGGTAGAGCAGAAAAAACAATGGAAGTGACTTAGAGAAAAAGACATAGACAGAATGTGACTTCTTCTACTCATATTAAAAGTCTCCTTTTAGTCATGGTGTAGGGACAGATATGGCAGGTCTTAGAGGTTTTATGTGAAGGCCTTGAACAGGGGGCTGCGAAGGAAAAATAAATAGCTGCCTGTTGGCATTTTCCATGAGGTCCCACAGGAAATACATAGCACAGTATTGTGTGTGTTTGTGGGAAGACTATCCCTGAGCTAACATCCGTTGCCAATCCTCCTCTTTTTGCTGAGGAAGACTGGCCCTGGGCTAACATCTGTGCCCATCTTCCTGTACTTTATATGGGATGCCGCCACAGCATGGCTTGACAAGTGGTGTGTCTGGCCGCTGCCCGGGATCTGAACCTGCAAACCCTGGGCCACCGAAGTGGAGCATACCAACTTAACTGCTACGCCACTGGACTGGCCCCCATAGCACAGCATATTTTATCAAGGGCAATCATTATAAAGAAAAGATGTTCTGTGAATAAATGAGTTTGGAATTTTCTTTAACTGGGTTAAGACAAGTTAACTATAGTATTATCAGAAACCTCAGAATCTGTATAATGCTAACATGAATTTATAAGCTTAGACCATTTTCCAAACTACATAATCTTTGTTTTAAGAATAATTTCATTGAGCTTGTATCCCATGAGATACTGGTTTAGAAAACACAGCTTTATACTGTTCTTAGTGGTTTGTACTATTTTTATGGCTTCTATCATTTCATGTATTTATTTATAGCTTGTCTTGTTTTAGAAAAGATCTATGGCAATCAGTATACTAATCATTACAGTTTTGCTTTGCTTGTTTGGGGGATTTTTACACTAACAGTTTTGTTTAAAATCTTCCTTCATGAATTCTAGTGAATGAATCAGAGGGTACTACTCCACTCTGGCAAAAAGAAGTCAAGGCAGCTACCTCAGGAAGGTGGGGAGGTGAATGAAGATTTCCAGAATCTAGTTGGGGAGTTTTTGATCTAGGATGCAACACGCCCCTAGAGCCTCATAGGGCAGGGCCCGGGAGGAGAGTGGACACGATGTGGGAGATTTTGAGTCATAGTGACTTTGAAAACCTTGCTAAACCTTCTGGGATCTCATTTCATGTGGGCATAGCTTAAGATAATAGTATCAGCATCAAAGTGTTGTTGAGAAGATTAAATGACATGATGTTTATGGACTCCCTAGCACGTAGAAGAAGCTGAGTGAGTGCTGGGTATGATGATGATGTTGATAATAGCACAGATTCTCATCTGCGAGATTTCCCTGGAACAGAGTTGTGCGGTTCCTTTCTATTTTGGTCCATTTCTTATTCTTTCCCGAATATTCTCTTTCTCCATTTACTAGGATGAGGTTACCTGCCTTTTCTGGGAGATTAACCCAAAACCTGGAGGAAAAGTAAGAGTTCGGTCTGTACCTAGACTTCTAAGGTGGTGTTCCCACTTCTTCAGCTAAGACAAGCTAAGTGTGGGAAGAGAGGTTTATCAAAGCTGCCCCAGGGAAGATTTGTGCAACCTGCTGGTGGATTGAGACAGCTTTGGAGGACTGCACTTTGTGTCTGACCACTGGTGTATTGGGGAGACAGATATACAGGATAGGGCAGAAGAGGGTATGGGAGAGGAAGGGGAAGGGGGGCGGCTAGCAGTTTTCTGCACAGAAATAAAAGTAAAATAAAATAAAATTAAATTAAATTAGAAACAGCATTCCTCCGATGAGCTGCACACACCCATCTGCTCTCAAGAAGAACATCCAGAAAGCATGGAAGCTGCTTAGTTGTATTGTTTATTTTACATGTCCAGTCGTAGCCCCAACCAGTCAATTAAGATGTGTATTTCATTCACTTGTCTTCTCTCTCTCTCTCTCTCTCTGGCAGCATATTTGTTATATATTATTTTCTATTCAGAAAACACTGTGCTTTTATTTTAATGCTGATATTGTTTGACTTAGTAATTACACTTTCAGAAAAAAAATCCTAAAAATGTTATCTAAAATGAGAGCACATATTCATTGCTGTGGTCTTTATACTAATGAAAAACTAGAGACATCTACCACACAAAACTATGTTAAAGTTTAAATTTTTTTGATTCTTCCATATGATATGATATTATTGAGCCGTCAAAGGGGGCCTTTTAAAATAATTTGTAATCACAAGTGTTTATATTAGAATGTTAATTGAAACAATATCATGATGCAAAAAGGTTTTAAAGAGGAATTCATACCTATAAAATAAAATACGTAAATCGAAAGTTCCAAAGGGTAACATGACAAAATGCTAAGTCACTACGTTGTAGGGTCAATTATGGTTGATTTTTTTCTTCTTTACACTTTTGGTATTTTCTAACATTTTCCACATTTCCTGAGAGTACATAGAATATGTGAGTAATGTGAGGCTCAGAGTTGGACTGGAACTGACCCCATCACTGCCCTCAGAGGCTCTCTTCATTCCACTCACCATTTGTTTGGAGGGAATAAAAACAAAATGGTGACTCTGAAGAGGCAGGGGCATCGTCCTGGGAACAAAGAGAGCCTCCAGAGGGCGAGGCAGCTGGTCCTGATGGCGGGGCTAAGACAACCTGAAGGAGTGGATGTAACGTGTGTGTGTGGACACTGGCTTGAGGCAGGCCTGACATCCAAGCCAGCTCCTCAACTCTCTACATATATAGCCTTAGAAATGCAACTGAACGCTTGTGAATCTCAGTATTCCCGCCTTACAGTAAGATAGTAATAATATAACATTCACTGCATAGTTTTGAAGATGGAGATGATCTATAATTATAATTGTTCCTGTTGTCATAGCCAATATTTACCAAATACATTCCGTATTCATATCTTTCTATATGAATACTTTCTATGCTCTGTGTTCATTTGCTTTAATCCTTACAACTACAGATTAGATGCTTACCATTTTCATTTCCATTTTGCAGATGAGAAGACAGAGGTTTAGTCAGTTTCTTCCTTTGTTCTTTTTTCAACTCATAAAAAGAGAACCACCACATGCATGTCTGTCCCCTTTTTCTCCTTTTTCATTCCCCTCTTTAGGCAGGATAGTGGCTCCCATGATGAAGATCTGGGGGAGAGGGGATGCGAGCTGTGTAACTTGAGCTCCATCTGCCCCAGGTTTTGGAAGCTCCATTTTCACCTCAATCCACAGCACATTCTTCAATCCAAGTTTACTAATACCATGTGACCGATTTTAATTTCATCTTGGCTCTTTTGTTAAGATCTAATTGGTTCGGAACAGGGGTGGGAATAATTAGCAACTATAAACGCTAAAATATGCCCACCAGAATCCTACTACCAGTAATTTGCAGAGTCAGCATTCTCAAATGCTGGGATTAGCTGGTCTTCGACAACAAATGCTAATTCTGGGGTGTCAGGCAGGCCCTAAAGTGTGTACTTGGGGTCAGATAGATGTCCACACACAAAGGGGATAGTTTTTTTTTGTTTGTTTAATGAGTTTGCTACTGTCATCTGTGTTCAGGGTGGGAGCTGGTTCTCCATGTCTCAACTGATGCTGTGAGTCCCCTTAATGAGGCTGTTTTGTTGTTCCAGTCGATGTGGAGTTTAAAGAAATTGACTCACTTTCTCCATCTTATTTCACCTGCATACCATGCCCTTATCCAAGCCACCTGCTGGTCCAAGAGTCCTGCGTCTCAATGGGGTTTAGACATATGTCTCTGTATAGATGCTGAACCCTGTTCATTTCCCTCTCCAGAGAGTCACAGCCATGGAACTCAGGCAGCTTTTATTTTTTAAACTCAAAATACCAACAATCTGATTGCCTCCCTCGTGAAAGGGTGGGATCCCTGTGTGTTCATCAGGGAGTTCTATATCTACTGCACAGTTTGCTTTTCCTTCAGTGATTCAAAGACGATTTTCTCTTCACAAAACAAAATGATTTTCTGACAAATCTCTTTCCAGAAAAATCAGACACACACATACGCATTTCTCAAAAAATGCACTCTTGTTCAAATATACCCATATTTGTTGAAGAGATTATCCTTTCTCCATTGTGTGTTCTTGGCACCCTTGTGGAAGATCAACTGATCATATATACATAAATTTGTTTCTGGGCTTTCCATTGTCTATATGTTCCATTGGTCTATATGTCTGTTTTTATGCCAGTATCATACTATCTTTTAATATATTTTGAAGTTAGGAAGTGTGATGCCTTCAATTTTGTTCTTCTTTCTCAAGATCACTTTGGCTATTTAGGATCTTTTGTGGTTCCACATGAATTTTAGGATTTTTTTTTTCTATTTCTGTAAAAATTGTCATTGGGATTTTGGTAGAGACTGCATTGAATTTGTAGATTACTTTGGATAGTATGGGCATTTTAACAATATTAATTAATCCAATCCATGCACTCAGGATGTCTTTCTATTTATTTGTGTCTGCTTTCATTTCTTTCATCAGTGTTTTATAATTTTCAGTGTATAAGTCTTTTGCCTTCTTGATTAAATTTATTTCTGAATATTTTATTCTTTTTGATGCTGTTGTAAATGGGATTGTTTTCTTAATTTCCTCTTTAGATAGTTCATTGTTAGTGATTAGAAATGCAACTGAATGTTGTACATTGATTTTTATATTTTGCAACTTTGTTGAGTTCGTTTATTACTTCTATCAATTTTTGTGTGTGTGTGTGAAATCTTTAGGATTTTTTTTATGTGTAAAATCAAACTGGATATCCACATGCGAAAAAATGAAATAGGACCCCGACTTTACACCATATACAAAAATCAATCAAAATGGATTAAAGACAATTGTAAGACCTAAAACGGTAAAACTCCTCAAAGAAAACATAAGAGGAAAACTTCTTGACATTAGTCATTGCAGTGATTTCGTGGATTTGACACCAAAAGTAGGCAACAAAACCAAAATAGACAAGTGAGAGTACATCAAACTTCAAAGCTTCCATATAGGAAAGGAAACAATCAACAGAGTGAAAAGGCATCCCATAATGTGTGAGAAAATATGTGCAAACCATCTCTTTGATATGGGGTTAATATCCAAACTATATAAGTGTCTCATACAATTCAAAAACAAAACAAAACAAAAAACTAATAACCCAATTAAAAATAGGCAAAAGACTTGAATGGACATCTCTCTAAATAAAATACACAAATGGCCAACAGGTAAATGAAAAGATTCTCAACTTCACTAATATCACATAAATGCAGATCAAAACCACAATGAGATATCACTTCACATTTGTTAGGACATATATTATTTAAAAACAAACAAACAACATAACAAGTGTTGGAGAGAATGTGGGGAAAGGTAATTCTTACATGCTGTTGGTGGAAATGGAGAATGGTGGTTCTTCAAAAAATTAAAAATAGAACTACCATATGATCCAGCAATCACACTTCCTGTTATATATCAAAGAGGATTGAAATCAAGATCTTAAAGAGACATCTACACCCCCATGTTTGTTGTAGCATTATTCATAACAGCCAAGATATTGTAGCAACCCAAACGTCCATCAACAGTTGAATGGATAAAGAAAATGTGGACTATACAGGCAATAGTATATTATTCAGCCTTTAAAAAAAGAAGGAAATTCTTCCATTTATGACAATATGTGTGAACCCAGAGGACATTACACAAAGTGAAATAAACCAGTCACAGAAGGACAAATACCGCATAATTCCACTTATGTGAGATATCTAAAATAGTCAAACTCATAGACGCAAGAATAGAATGGTAGTTGCTAGAGGCTGGGAGGAGGGGGAAATGAGGAATTGTTTTTCAATGGATGTAAAGTTTCTGTTATGCAAGGTGAATAAGTTCTAGAGATCTCTGTACAACATAGTACCTATATTGACAATATGGTATTATACACATAAAAACATTTTAGATCTCATGTTAAGTATTCTTACCAAACCCCCCCCACACATATAAAAGAGCACAAAGCATTTTTGGAGGTGATGGATATGTTTATTACCTTGGCTGTGGTGATGGTATCACGGGTGTATGCACATGTACAAACTCATCAAAATATATACATTAAATGTATGCAATTTTTTGTATATCATTTCAATAAAGTTAGAAACATCCACAAATAAAGTCACATTTGTTCTAATATAAAAACAATATTCTATATTTCTTACTAGTAATGTTGCATGCCCACTATTTGAGTAAAAGTACTGATCAAGGAAATTATGAGTTTGCATATCCCCCACACTCTTCAGAGTCTTCCGCATTAACTCCATTGTGGAAACACACAGCTACCCACTAGACTGTTGTGAAGAGAAAATGAAGAGGTGTTAGCAAAGTGTCTGGCACATAGTAGGTGCTAAAGAAGTGACAAGCGTTGCTGTCACAAAAATGATACACTATAGTATATTCTCTCTTTCACATGGGGATTAGAAAAGTATTGAAACTGTATTTGTGCATGGAAAAGAGAAAGGAAGAAGGGAAACCATACCGTGGTACCCAGTACGTGAAATTCAATGTGCTTAGTGTTTTACTTCGATTACCAGACAGTTGAACTTGCAGGACTTGTGGAGTCCAATGAAAACTATATTTTGCATCTAACTATCTCCTTTCAAACCTATTTAACGCCAGCAATCTTTCCTCTGTCTCTAGATGAAAACTCACAGTTTCTCTGACTTCTTTGGATACACCTAAAACACGCTGTCAGTCTCAAGACAGCAATTGAAAATGTCCAGTCCAGTGAATTAGAACTTGGAAAGTTGAAAGGAGACTAGTGCTCACTCACATCCGACTCTTTCTTTCCTGAGCACATAGGAAGATAGCATATCCCAGCTTCCAGTGCAATTAGGTTTGCTCCCATGTTGTTGAATTCTGGCCACTGAGATACGGAGAGAAGTAATTTATGCCATTTCAGGTCAGTTTATAGAAGCCCATGTGCAACACTCCAGTTCTCTCTTGCTCTGTCTGAAACACTGGAGGTCATTTCTTGAAATAGTATTGATGAGGTGGAGTGACAGTCAGTGATATTCCCTATAGGGGTATGTGAAACAGAGTCCCCCCCACACACATACACGGCCCCACTGTCACAATTTAGACATACTGCATGAGAAGAAATAAAGACTTGTGATTGGCTGGGTTTGGGGGTTTATTTATTCTCTCACTATAGCCTAGCTTATCCTGACTAATTTCTTGAACTTGATTTAGTTTCACATCTTCTGCCCTCTACAAGCTGCCATTGGCTTTAAGCTGCTCATGTAAATCAAGAGAGGGTGGGGTAATCTTCCTACTCTTTTTTCTACCTGGAATTTCTCCTCCTCCAGACTCATGAAATAATGTTCTGACTCACCAAGCATTGGGTGGAGAAGAGAGGTAAGGGGAACAAGAAAGGTTTTGTCTAGTGTTGTCCTAAGATTTTCATAACTGGTGGATGATGAGAACTTGCCATTTCTTTTGAGAGTGCTTTGGAGAGTTCTTTAGAATCTCCCCCACTAAGACCCCACCACTGCACTTCCCATGGTCTGGCTTCCTTTCACTGTCTTCTCCCAAATCACCCATGGGCATCTGCCATAGCAGAAAACTCCACTGCTAGATTTTATTACCCTGGAAGGCTGCCCTTTGGGGCAGGACTTCTTTGAAAATGATCCCAGGTTCCCATCCTATCTCATTTGCTCCCAAAGCTCCATGCATGCACTCTCAGAAATGCAGTTACTTCCCAGGTGTCACTCTCCCTCCTTGCACCCCAAGGTTACTATAAGTTTCTCAGGCACGCGTCAGCACCCACCCTTGTGTTCCCATCCCAACTGCAGGGGTGCATGTCAAACCTGACTGTGTTCTTATAGCCTTCTTATCAGGCTCCCACCCCTACACACTCTCATCAGACCCAAGATCCTTTCCAAATGTCCCCATTGCAGAATCCCCCTGGATCACTACTCCATCCACTCTTTTATATCCAAATTTTTGATAGCCATATAACCAGTTATTTTTCCATGGTCTTCTGTCTCCGCTTCAATTTGGAATGTAACATCTGTTGAATTCATGGCTCATGAAGCATGAAGAGTACCATTTTAACATCCCGTTACACACACACTGTCTCATTTAAACTCCCAAATGCCCTGTGAGTTATAGTGACCCTTACTTCATAGGTGGGAAACCTAACTTTCAGGCAGGTTAACCAGGTCACATATGTGATAAGCTAGAATACAGGTGCCATGAGGGGAAAGAATCTGTCTGTCTTGTTCACTTTTGCATCACTAAAGATAGAACAGTACATGGCCCATGGTATATGCTTAAGATTTTGTCCTGTATGAATACATGATATCAGGGATTTACAAATCAATTGTTATTTGCCCTATACCAGGTTCCTCAATCTTGGTACTATTGATATTTGGGGACAGTTAATCCTTTGTTTTGGAAGGGTGTCCTGTGGGATATTTAGAATCATCCCTGGCCTCTACCCAAGATGTCAGTTGCAGCCCTCTCCCTAGTTGTGACCAAACATGTCTCCAGACATTGCCAAATGTGACCCAGGATGTAGTTTTCCAAGTTGAGAACTGCCCTTCTACACTGGTGTTTCCCCAGGTGTGTGTGCAGGCAGACCACGGGTGGTAGAAGGGTGGTTTACGATGGTAGTCAAGGGGAGAGAGGAGGACAATTGACCTATGTATCTTAGAGATATGGGTTACAATCTAAATTCAAATGCACTTTTTCAGTTCATCCAATACATGGGGCTTGAGGAAAATGACTCTTGGGGCAAGTAGAGTCAAGAAAAGAGAATATTTAGATTTGCTTTACTCCATCAAGATGGAATTGGGACTCAGATTTCAGATAATACCAAGAATTTATTGTATTTAATTTTACTTTCATTTCTATATTCGACGTGATAGGTTTTCTGTTTGTGGCAATGAAGCTTCCTCTGTCTGGTAGAGAATGTTAGTTGATCACCAAACCCACCTCCTCCCTTCCACTCCCACCCCCGGCCCCACAGCCTTCTTGGACTTAACTGTATTTTTAAGGTACCTTGCAATGAAGCATATCCTAGGGACTAGTAAATGGGATTGTGTGGACAGCAGTGCTGGGCACTGCTTCAAGGTCTAGCACCTAGGAACTTCTTATGCATGATTCTTCATTCCCTTTTATCCACAGATTGGCTGACATAGAGATGAAACCAGGGTGATTTTGGAAGTTGTATGTTGAAGACCAGTGAGATACAAGTTGGAATAGATTGAATCCTGGATCCAATGGAGGACAGTTGCACAGGAGAGTTTCCTGGAGAATATCTGTCTTTGGAATATTTCACAAGAAAAAATAAACTTTTATTCTAAGCCACTGAGATTTGAAGACTTGTCACTTATGGTAGCTGGTGTCACCATAACTAACTCACTCTTCACATGAATTTAAATAAGTAAAACTATAAGTAGATGTAAAGAAAAATATTTAATTACATCTCAGACGATCTGTGGACGCGGTAAAACTTAAAAGGTAATACCGATAATGAATCAGACTCAATAGAGTCTAAGATGTGAATGAGAACATGTTACCGACCAGGGGTTCTTTTCTATTGAAACTGTCCTGATTGATTTCAGAAAATAAGGGGAAAATATGATAAAACTCTTTGCTTTGACAAGAGCCTAGTGATATATTTTTGCCAAAAAATAATTAAGATGTACGTTATGCAAGGTAACTGCATTAGTTTTCTATTGCCGCATAACAAATTACCGCAAATTAGCAACTTAATACGACATGCATTCATTATCTGACAATTTCTGTAGGTCAGAAGTCTTGGCATGACTTAGCTGTACCCTCTGCTCAGGGTCTCCCAAGACTGAAATCCAGGTGTCAGCCAGGCTGTGTTCTCACCTGGAGGCTCCACTAGAGAAGGATCTGCTTCCAAGCTCCAGCAGGTTGTTGGCAGAATGTATTTCCATGCGGCTGCAGAATTCATGGCAGCTTGTTTCTTCAAAGCCAACAATGGAGAGATAGTCTGCTGCTTCAAGACTCTAACATCTAGACCCATTTATGAAGGATTCATGTGATTAGGTCATGCCCACTCAAGATAATATCCCTTTTGATTAACTTAAAAGCAATTGATTCGAGACTTTAATTACATCTGCAAAATTCCTTCACTTCGCCAGACAGCTTACATCATAGGCCAGTGTGGGTTAGCAAGGGGACTTGGCATCTCTAAAGATATTTGGGAACCAGACTCTTTCCATTTTTGGCTCCACTTTCATCCAAGTTCTTTAAAATTTCTACATTCCACTAACAGATGGAAACAGAGACTTGAAGATTATCTATGGGAAATTTATTTTTTAATGGGTCAGGCCCAAAAGTAGAAGTAAATTACTTCTCACATTCCGTTGGTTAATTGCATGGAGGGTGGAAAATGTAGTCTGGTTTTGTGCCCAAGAAGAAGAGAAAACATGGATATTGTTTTGAGCCTACCCTTCTAGTTACAGCCAAAAAATCTGTTTCATTCTTCTGTCACACAGAAAAGCTCTCAAACTCTCCCCAGGAGAGCCAAGCTGGGTCTTGTCTGTCCCACTGCATTCTGCTCAAATCCAGTATCTCCAGGTAATGTTCAGGGTTCCCCATCAGGTTTGGATATGTCTCTTCACGGTTCAATAATTTATAAATGAAAAGGAAGTTGTCCATTTCCCCACCCTCTACCTTTGCAAACAAATTCTCAGTCAGAAAGTGGGAGAATGGGAGGCCACAGCAGACACTGGTCTTAACAATTCCGAAGTCTTGCTAGGCAGGCTTTAAGAAGGTCCTCTACCTTGAAAATGGGGACATTTCTTATTTAAATCCTGCTCAGCTCCTTGGAGGAAACCTCATTTTCCCTTTTCTCAATAGATCTTTGCTTCATCCTTTGGGAGTTCTTTCCTTGTTCATTTTCCTCCAGGGTACATGGGACAGGTCTGCAAAATTTCAGTAAATCTGTTAACCCCAACCCTGCTGGTGCAAATATGGAATCTCAAAAGCTGTTTTAGGTCTCAAAGAGTCAAAGGATTTTTGGTAATGTTTTGACAATATAATTTATCCCCCAATTTAGGAGGCTTATGATCTACTTGTCTCCAGTCAGTTACATGTGCCAGTAATCACAACCTAGACACAATTCTACAGCTTGATACATTTTGTTGCTTCCTTCTTTTATGTATCTTACTCTCTACTTGATGGGTTGACATTCTGAGGCACGTTATATAAGGATTCTCAGAAGGGCTTGTGATGACTGAGCGCCCCCACCTGCAGGAGTGGCCGATATTCTTAGATGGGATGTCCTTCTCTACATCACTTTCCCAGTCTTCCTGCTCAAACAAGACACATGAACATAAAACTTTGTCTCAGGCAGAAATACTACTTTTTGCAGAAAGGTTGAGTCTTTATATGTCTTATGTGTATTTATCAATCCAAGCTTTTTCAATCTCATTTCCTCCTGTTGAGAGTCTAGAAATAGTCATTTTGCCAACTTTTCAAGGTCCCAAATTTCTGAACTGTCTCTTGTCTCTTTCTTTTTTCTCTTATAAACCAGCCAATTATTGACCAAGCCCATCACTGTCTTTTAATACTTTGCTAAGGTCAGCCAACAGAAACCCACATACACTCTGACACTGACCCCTTCTAGTCACTTCCTCTGGAGCTTCAGGCTGCATATGGTCTTCCCCTAAGTTACAGAAAGAAACATTTTTCATTGAAAGTTTTATCAAGATAGTTGTAGATTTATGTACAATTATAATAAATACTACATAGATATTTCTTGTACACTTTTTCCAGTTTTTCTTAGTAGCAAAATTTTGCAAAACTACATTAAATATCACAGGACATTGACGCTGATACAAACCTCTGATCTCTAGTTTTACTTTACGCATGTGTACATATGTTAAGTTCCTTACAGTTTTATCATCCTTGTACTTTCCCGTATCTACCACCATGGTCAAGATATTGAATAGTTTCAACACCACCAATATCTCTCATGTTGCATCTTCTTAACTATCCCCATCTCCTTACCATGGCCACCCTTACTTGGCTCTGTCACTAAATCCTGACGACTAGAATGCTCTCCATTTCTAAAATTTTATCATTTAAAAATGTTAGTAAACAGAATAATACAAAATGTAACCTTTTGAAATTGACTCTTCTTGTCAACATAATTCCCTGGAGATTCATCCAAATTGTTCCTTTTCAGCAATGAGTAGTGTTCCGTGATACCTATGTACCACAGACTGTTAACCATTCACCTGCTGAAGGACATCTAGGCTGATTCCAGTTTTTGGCTATTGCGAATCAGGCTAGAGGTGAATATTCATGTAGAGGTTTCTATGTGGGCGTAAATTTTCCTTACTCTGAGATAAATGTCCCAGCATACAATTGCCTGGTCATATGGTAGTTTTATGTTTAGTTTTACAAGAAACTGCCTGTTTTAGTGAGTGACTATACTTTGCACTCCCCACAGCAATGTATGGGTGATTCATTTTCTCTGCATCGTCACCAGCATTTGATGTTGTCAGTATTTTTGTTTGTTTGTTTTTTATTTCATCCATTCTAATAGGTGTGTAGTGATATCCCATTGTGGTTTTAATTTGCCTTTCTCTGATGCTTAATGATGTTGAACATTTTTTTTTCACGTGCTGTTTTCTGTATGTCCTCAGTGAAATATCTTTTCATTTTACTTTTTTTTCAGTGTTGAGTTTAGAGAGTTCCTTATATATTCTAAATATCAATCCTTTGTCAGATATGAGGTTTGAAAATATTTTCTTCCTTGGGGCCGCCCGGTGGCGCAGCGGTTTAGTCCGCGTTTGGCAGCCCAGGGTTCGCAAGTTCGGATCCCGAGCGCCCGCCGTCGCACCGCCTGTCAGCCATGCCGTGGTGGCGTCCCATATAAAAAAAATGGAGGAAGATGGGCACGGATGTTAGCCCAGGGCCAGTCCTCCTCAGCAAAAAGGGGAGGATTGGCAACAGATGTTAGCTCAGGGCTGGTCTTCCCCACACACAAAAAAATAAATAAATAAAAAAACAAATGCAACAATAGAAAATATTTTCTTCCAGTCTGTAGATTGTCTTTTCTTCCTCTTCACATGGACTTTCAAAGAGGAAACTTTAAAATTTTGATGAGGTCCAATTTATCAATTTGTTCTTTTTTGGAACATGTTGTTGGTGTCATGTCTAAGAACTCTCAGACTAGCTTTAGACAGCAAAGATTTTCTCCTTTTTTGGTCTAAAGTTTTATAGTTTCATATTTTATATTTAAATCTATGACCAATTTTGAGTGAGTTTTAATATACTGCATAAGGGTTAGGTTAAAGTAATTTTTCTCTGTTTTTTGGTCTACAGATGCCTAAATGCTCCAGCACCAGGTGTTTAAAGAGCTATCTTTCCTCCATCAAATTTCCTTTTCACCTTTGTTAAAAATCAACTGACCACATTTGTGTGGGTCTATTTCTGGGATCTTTATCTTGTTGCATTAATCTGTGTGTCTGCCCATTCACTGAAGCCACAGAGTGTTGATTAGTAAGTCATTTCCACTCTACCACTGAGCCCATCCGTGTGATTTTTTTAAATTTCTGTTGTTATACTTTTCAGTTTCCTAGTTCCCATTTGGTTCTTTTTTAGTATATAACTTCTATTCCTTTGTTGAGGTTTTATATTTTTTCATTTGTTTCAAGAGAATTTTTAACTGAATTTTGAAGGAATTTTTATAACTACTGCTTTAAAATCCTTGTCAGACAGTTACCTAATTCCAACGTCTAATTCATCCTATGGTATGACATCCTATGGTATGGTATTCATCATGGCATGGCATCAGTTGATTGTCTTTTCTCATTGAAGTTATGATTTTCTAGGTTTTTGGTATTATAGGTTATTTTTAATTGTGTCCTGGACATTTTGTCTGTTATGTTAGAATACTTTGGGTCCTGTTAAAATCTTTTATTTTAGCAGGCAGTTACCAAGTTTAGGTTTAGACTGTAGGCTTTGGCCTTTGTGGGCTATGGTTCTGATGACAGTTTAATTTCAGAACCTTTACAGCATTATTTTCATCTGCTTGGTTTGGTGCTGCTGGGGCTCTCACTGTCCTGGTTAATGCTGTCAAGGGTGTGGAGGGATCTCCCCAAGTCTAGGTGTCGGATGTCTTCTGCCAGCAAGGGGTGTGGTAGGATCCACCTACCGGAGCCCCACTCCCAACTTTCCTACTCTCCTGCTGAGTGAGAAGGGAGAGCTGGTTAGGCCTGTGGGGACAAGGGGGCTTCCTGGATGTGGTCACTTGTTTTACTGGTCTTTCTTGCCTTATGCCAGACCCTCTCAGAATCTTTCAGCAGAAAAAGAGAATATCAGGTCTAGCGGGGAAGGAGAGTTCTTTGCCTGTCCTCTTATTATTCACAGGGCTCCCAACCAATCCCTCTTGCAGGTAGTGTCTGAGTAACGTTATGATCCGGGGATGGCATAGCCTACCTGCGCTCTCTTCTGTTGGTAGGTCAGGGATTGGCAAATGCCAGATCTGGGTGGCCTTCTTCTGTTGGGTGAGAGAATGCAAGATGTCCTGCCACTGTTCTGCTCCCCCAGTTCTAGAGCCCAAACCCACTCGCCTTCCTCTTACCACTTCTCAGAGCTCCTTTGGCTGTTTTATGCACCAGTTCCAGGGTTTATAGTGGTGCTTAGTGAGGAGGAACAGGAAAAACACATCTCTGCCATGGTGTTCAGACCAGAAGTCCAAGCAACACTTTCACCAAGACATTTCACGATCAGGCCTTCATTTCCCTATTTTATCATTAATTCCTCCCACATATGCACCTTATGAACATTACAGATTTGCTGAACTTAACAGATTTTACTGCCCTTATTTAAATTGCTCCCTTAACCTGGAATGCCCTCTCCCCTCCACTTCTTTAGAAATGCTCGTGGGATTTCACCAAATGTTTTCAGTGATTGGGGAAGTCAGGGCTATTTTATTAAGGGCAGTGAATGCTAAGGTAAGGTTTTTGGACTTTAGCCTATACGTAAAAACAATTCCCTTGCTGGCCTCAATCCTCTGAGAACCCTTATTAGTGGTTACTGAGGCTGTGCTCTTCTGGGTTACCTGATGTGTAAAGAGGGAAGCATGCCTCACTGCTTTATTTTTGAAGTCAGTTGACATTCAGTTATTAGACCAATCCAAACTGTGCTTTTCAATGAATGTCTCAAGGGAAGGTTTCCAATTCACTTTGGCTACTTAAAAGAAGTTGTCAGAGTAAATTAAGGGCTCAGCTCTTGCTCAGGCAGCAGATGTCTCTAGAATAACACCTGTTGGCCTTTCTTGAGCAGAATACTCTTGTTTGCAGTCTGACTGGGCCACATAGTCATAGAGAAAGTGCTTCTTTTGTAGAGAAATAACCAGCCACCCCCCTCCAAAAAAAAAAAAAAAAAAAAACTTCCATGAATTTATATACCTATTATATTTAAGACTCTAGATACTAGAAAATGTATGAGAATGCTTACAAAAGAGCTCCTGTGTTCAGCAAGTGTAAAATGTTTACTCATTTACTCAAGTGTTCACTTAATCACCTTCTCATTTTTTGATTCAATATTTACAGTTATATGCCAGTTAGTTTGCTAAGTGCTACTGTTATAATGAACAAGCCATTACATCCCTTGGGGAGTTGACCACCAAATCAGAAGACCAGCTCTTAAACACATTCTTATGAAACCATGTGATCAGGGCAGTGTTTACTGCTCCCCGGTCACAACAAGCACACAGAACCCCATGAAAATGTAGAGAGGAGATATCTAACTCAAAATGTAGGAAAATGGGGCATCATGGAAAAAGTCCTAGAGGAAGTTTTAAAGGGTGAGGCAAAGAGAAGACTCAGGCCAGGAGAGAGACAGCACCATGTGTGTTCTAGGCACAGCATAGGGAGACAGCACTGGGGAGGCAGGCAGGGAAGGGTTATTAACAAGCCATAATGGCTCTGATTTGCGTAGTGTTTTACTGTTTACACCTTGCTTTGTTTGATTATCACACAAAAATCCTTGATAATTAATTCAGCTCATGAGGCCCAGCAGACAACAACATGAGGCTCCGTTAAAAGAAGTGCCTACCTCACTACCTTCCTTCCTTCCCTTTTTCCCTTAGTTCCTTTATTGGTCCATTAGTTTGTTCATCCCTCCCTCTTTGTCTCCCTCTCTCTCTCCTTCCTTCCTCGTTTCCTTATTGTTATTGTTGCTTTTCCCCAACAAATATTTATTGAATACCTGCTAAGTACCATAAACAATGTTAGGTAATGGGGACAAACCTGAACAACAACAACAATAAAAAAAATCTGCCTTTATAAATTTTATAGTCTAGCCTAGAAAAAAACATGTTCAAGAGGCACATATTTATATATTTAAAATCATTGTGAGCTAAAAAACTGTTATGAAGGAAAAAAAGAGAGGCTAAAATTGTGAGAAAAAATAGATTTTACTTTATCAAGTCTGGATAAGGAAACCTTTCTAAGAAACTGACATTTAAATTGAGACTCAAAGGAAGAAAAGGAACCCTCCATGGACAGAGTTATAGAGGGAATAGCATGTTCAGTACGCCAGAGCAGAGAGTAAGAAGATCTTGAATGAGTCTGGTGCATACCCAGAAAGAAGGTGAAGAAAACGAAGACTGACCATCAAGACGGTAATATTTTGTGAAATGTAAACCCAGGTCTATTGATGCACAGTCCTGGCTATTGGTTTTATTTCAGGATAATTACCTATTACAGAGCCCCTTCTGGATACACAGAACTCTTCAGCACAGTCATGATCCAACAATTCAACTTATCCAGATATCAACTACACTGGAGGAAGAATTCTCTCTCTTCCTCTCTCTCTCTCTCTCTCACACACACACAAACACAGAAAAAGACAGAGAGAGAGAGGCGAAAGATAGACCTACTTATTCAATTGGATTAGTAGGTTTTAGCCAAAGTCCTTGATTAGTAGTAGCCTCCCGTAGATGAAGCACTAGTAAGTAATAGCTTAACTAAACAATCATTTTGTCAGTACTAGTTGAACAAACAGCTGTTTTGCAAGAGGGTGGGTAGCAAGGACGGGCAGGAGGGACATTTCAAATAGAAGTCTTAACCTGGAAGAAGCATGGAAGCCTGAAATGGCACAGTGTGCCGAGATTGCTTGTTTTCTCAGAGTTGAAAGCTGTAGAGGGAAACAGCATGTGCTTTGAGTTGACATACATTGCACAGAGTGACACAGTTAGGGGCAGATGGGAGATTTGAATTCAGCTCTCTTGACTGGAAGTCCAGGGCTCTTGCCACTATTTATGCTTTTCTTGTCTTCAGTTTTCTTATAGGAATGAAGACGAAAATACTTCCTCCCTCCCTCAGCAGTACGACTTTACGTCCGATTGCTCATATCTGTTAGAAAGACAGGCCCAGAGGCTCAGAATGGACAGACCTCAAAGTTGGTTGGGAAGCAGGAGAGAATAGGGTGCCCCACAGAGAGTGAGGGGGCTCCTGGGGATGTGAAGGCTACAGGGAAACTTCGGTGTTTCCTGGGTGGGTGTAGAGTCTACATAAAACATTGAGGAGACAGAAAAAGAAACATGGAATATAAATCTGGCTTTTAACAAAATTTGCATTGGTCACTACATGTGTATGAATAGGTGGGTCTGTTTGTGTGTATCTGTGTATTTGCACACACCATAGTACACTGCACTTACTGCACTAACCAACACAGATATTTCCAGTCACATGTGGCTACTAAGTCCTTGAAATGTGGTGCTTCTGAAATGGCATGTGCTCCAAGCATGAAATATACACAATGCTTTGAAGACTTGGTATATAGAAAAAGACTAGAATATCTCATTAATACTTATGGCATCATTTATATTTTGAAATTATATTATTGTGGACTTACTATGTTAGATCAAATATATTATTAAATTAATTTCACCTGTTTATTAAACTTTTTTTAATGTGGCTACTTGCAACATTGAAAGTATGTGTATGGATTCATTTTATTTCTTTTTTTAAAATTATTTTATTGAGGTCACACTGGCGTATAACATTGTGTCAATTTCAGGTGTAAATTATCATATTTCAGCATCTGTATGGACTGCATCGTGTTCTCACATTCTATTTCTATCTCATGGTGCTGCACTAGATTGTCTGCTCTAAGATAAAATCAATATCCTGAACCCCTGAGCCCTGGGATGGGCTCTGCTCAAAGTGACAACTCACAGCATGGGGGTCAGGAGCAAATGCTCAGTCATCAGAGAGTCCGTGTCCAGTTCTCCGATGGCTCTCAGACTCTGCGCTCTGTTTCCTCATCTGTAAAATTCAGGTTGCTTTGAGGATTAAATAAAAAATTTGTAAAAGCAATTAGGAAGTACCTTTTATGGCATGTGTTAGCTCCTGAAATGAACCAGCTGTGGGGCTTAAAGTAAGGGATGTGAGGTCCTCTGGTCTTCACTCTGTAAAGCAGCCTGCAATCATTAGGAGCACAGCTCCCTCAGTCTACCTTTGTGGTAAGAGGGCAGTGTAGTTAGTGCTCCTCTGGGTCAATGAGCCCAAGCTAGCTGTGTGAGCTTGGCACATTATTTAGTTTCTCTCTCCCCTAGTTTTCTCATCTAGATATGAGGATGATAAGACCTCATAGGGTTAATGTGAGAATTAAACAAGGTTCTGCAAGGGTTTATCACAGTGCCTGACATACAGCGAGCACAGAATAATGTTTACAATAAGGATGATGATGAAATCAAAAGGGACACAATTCCATTTGTTCCTATGGCCTCTTGATGACAAAATTGATGCAGCAGCACCAACGTGCAGGTGCAACTGTGAAGCCCAACCACCGCCACAGGTTCCAGGCAGAGCAGATGGCCTCCTCCCAAGTGCAGAGCTGCTAGTGTGGCTGTTGGGAAGTGACAGGGCATTTGCAAAAGGGGTTGACAACTGGTGAGAGCCTCTTTCCATAGCTTTGAGTGCCGTCACCGTGTGGCAGTGTTTCTGGGAACAGCTACAACTAGAAAAATTGGATGAACTGAGAAATCAGAAGGAGTATGCAGACCAAGTCTGAAGAGACTCTCTCCACCTCCTCCACGTCCCTGCACCATGCGGATGAATACAACCACTCTGTCACCTACGTGCCCTGCTGCCCGTCATAAGTGCTGTCTTTTCAAGTAAGGTCAATGAGCACCGTGTTCGTCTTTACCTGCCCATCTCTGTAGCTGCTATCTTGACTCCAGCCCTCCCACCTCTCTAGAGGTCGAGTACGTCAG
This sequence comes from Tapirus indicus, assembly GCA_031878705.1. NCBI lineage: Eukaryota > Metazoa > Chordata > Mammalia > Perissodactyla > Tapiridae > Tapirus > Tapirus indicus. The sequence continues at coordinate 7,616,647 of CM062935.1, read as the reverse complement.
TACTCACTCAAACACCTTCGACGGCTTCCTGTTGCTCAGGAACGATGACGAGATTGGGAAAACCAAAGTAATAAAACTAAAATAGCATTTTGATGAAATTTTGACCAAGAGACACAGGAACATTTTGTAAGTCCTTATATGATCTAGTCTCTCTCTACCCACTCCTGCTAATTTTCCAAATGCACTAACTACCCTTCTCCCTGCTACTAAATCTGCTGTAGCCACACTGGCCTTCTTGCTATTTCCCCAACAAGCCAAGTACATTCCTATCTCAGGGCCCTTTTCACTTGGTTTTACTGCCTAAAATTCTCCTTCCCCAGATGTCTTCATGCCTTGATCCCTCATTCAAGACAGTCTTTGCTCAATATTATCTCATCCGTGAGGACTTACCTGACCTCTCTCTGGATGTAATAGCGTCCCCCAATGGAACAATCTTTTATCTTTTTCTCTACAGGACTTGCAAATGTAAACATATTCATTTATCCCTTGTTTTCTTCTACTAGAATATAACTTTGTGTGCACAGTGACTGATTTTTTTCAATCACTGTATCTCCAGAACCAAGATCAACTTCACAAAATAAGCACTTGATAACTACACATAAAATAAATGGATAGAATGAATGAGGGACCCTGGAGCAATGTCTTAGTGGGTTTCTCTGCCTTTGGTGACTTCTATATCAAGTCTACCCCTCATATGATTTCTTTGACTATATCAGTCCCCATTTAAATGTCTTCCATGGATTCTTCTTGCTCAGGAATGATGGCAAGATTGGGAACATCAAGTTAACAGAACTACTATCCGATATTCTGTATTTTGACCAAGCAGCATAGGAGTATTTCAGCCTCCTTTTACCCCTTCACTCTTCTCCCTGTGAGGTCCTGAGATAGGCATACAAGAATGAGAGGGTAAACAAAGAAGATTGCCCTCTGTTTTGGCCTCAAATCTCAATGTGAAACATTAGATAAAGGACTAATATACAAGGCTGAACTTATGAAAAACTCCATCTTGCCAAAACTAAACATTTTTTCTGAGTATAAGCTCAACTCTGGCTATTTCTCTGTATATTCCCCAAACTCCCTTTCCTAACACCTGACGTGATGCCTTAGCTTTTCTAACCACAGTGTGAGGAAATAGTAACACGGTGGGCACAACCAGTGTCAAAGAAAAAGGAACTAGAACCATAAAATGGTGATTAGTGTAGGAAGCTCCTCCTACATCTGACCTGTCACCAGTCCCAGCTAATATAGCCCACTTGGGATTCTCCAAATATGTCACACTCCTGTGGTTTAGACTATTAAGTCCTTTAAAAACTTCAATCCTTGTAAAGGTGGGCCTCCAAAAATGTCCTCAATCTCAAACCCTATCTGGATCAAAAAGGTCAGAGTTGGGAGTGGGGATGTGTGATGAGAATAGGCACTTTCTAGATGCCACCATTTCTCTGATTTTTGTTTTTCTTGTTAACCCCCTGGTCCTAATAGTAAGGTTTCCAGTTGATCAGTCAGGGTTGGCTGTTGCTCTTGAAGGAGGAGATCAGAAGGATGTTAGAAAGTCCTGCTCATCACCTCTGGCAGCTTTCTCCAAACCTTCCTAAGCCCTACATATCCTGCTATGACAATTGAGATGGACAATTCAACCTCTAATGACCTTAAAGATGTCTTTTAGATATTAAGGCACAAAAATACATTAATTCAGATGACTCCCAAAAGACACTATCCCAAAATTCATCGCTCATCCCATTTGGCAGCTTGAATTGTCCAACCTAAGCCATCCTACAAGGTTATACCAAGCACATTAGTTTGCTAAGGCTGCCATAACAAATATCACAGACACATGGTTTAAACAACAGAAGTGTGTTTTCTCGTAGTTCTGGAGGCTAGAAGTCTGAGATCAAAGTATCAGCAGTATCAGCAGCATGAGGCCTCTCTCTTTGGCTTGTGGATGGCCATCTTCTTCTGATATCTTCACGTGTTCTTCCCTCTATGCATGTCTGGTCCTAATTTCCTCTTCTTATAAATATGCCAGTGGTATTATATTAGGGCCCACCCCAATGACCTCATTTAACCTTAATTACCTCTTTAAAGGCCCTTTCTCCAAACACAGAAACATTTTGTGGTCCTGGGTGTTAGGACTTCAGCATATGAATTTTGAGGGGGCATAATTCAACCCATAACACCAAGGAATTTCCTGTCTCAGAATTGCAATATAAATAATGTATTACCACCACAACAAATGCCTGAAATGTGAACAATATTAAATCATGCAGTAGTGCTTTCTCACCGTATGATTAAATTCTCAAAACAGAAATCCTCCATCCTTTTCAAAGAAATTAAACTTTCCAAATCTCTTGTCCTTCATGTCTTCTCAGCTACAGGTACTAGAGTCTTACCCAGATGCCAATGTGGAGTCTGTACTCCATTTTTAACACCTGAAGCCAGCACCATTTCTATAGAAATGATGAATCCATTGATGCTCCTTCACCATTATCAAAGCCTGGTTTTTCCAAACTCATCTCTACCTCTTAAAACAGAAGCTACTTAAGAGAGCAGACAAGTCCCTTCATTAACAGAAGTCCTTTAAGATGACAAATGAGTCCTTCATTATCCACTCATTCCTATTTCTCCAGCTTTCCCTCCTGCCATTCCTTTTGCTCCCTATTTCCAGGATCTCTTTGCTTCTCACCTGGATCTTTACAGAAATCTCCTCTATCTATAGTCACTCAGTCCATCTTTCCCATGCAGCCAGGGCAGTCTTTCAAAATTATAAATAACATGTCCTTGTTTTAAAGACATTTTTAAATTCTGCTTTACCTTTAGAATAAAGTCCAAATGTCTTACTATGAGATAAGAGGGTCTTTATTCCCTAACATCTGTCTATGCCTGCAGCCTTATCTCCTGCCAACCCCTCCTCAAAACACACATTTTAGCAATTTTGAGGTACTTACTTTTTCCCAAATATGTTACATTTCATTCATCATGTTCCTCATTTCACTTAAAATACTGACAATATCCCTGGATGTTCCAAAACCAAACCCTGGAAGCAATATTAGGCTCCTACTTAATGTGGTTAAGATTTGGCTCTCTCACTGCTGTGGCCTGGGTCCCTGTCTTAGGCAGGAAACCACACCACCTATATTTTGGTTGTTATACTGTGGTGGCTGCCTGTTGCTGTGATGCTAAAAGCTATGCCACTGGTATTTCAAATACCAGCAGGGTCACCCATGGTGGACAGGTTTCATTAGAGCTTCCAGACTAGACAGACTAGGAAGAAGGACCTGGCCACCCACTTCTGAAAAAAATTGGCCATGAAAACCCTATGAAGAGCAGTGGAGCATTGTCTGATAGGAAGCCTGCAGGTGAGAGGATGCCACAAAAGACCAGGCAGGGTTCAACTCTGCTGTACACAGGGTCGCTAGGAGTTGGAATTGACTAACAACAAACTTTCCTTTTTTAACCCCTTTCATATACAGGACATTCCTAGGATGTCTATATTTTATCAAAAGGTTGTCTTTAGAATTCTCCTTCCTCCTCATGTTTTCTGCCCTCTCCTAGTATATGACCTAATTATTTATTTTTAAATATTCTTGAAACCAGAGCAAAGTCATACTCTGTGTTTCCATCGTTGCTATTGCCACCAGAGAAACCACTTTATATGTGTTTATTGAATTAGTCCCCATTACCTTTGTTTAATGACATATTGCTCCTACAGGGGGGGTCTCGGGGTAAGTCTAAGTAGCATTTATGTACATCTGGGCACTTGGGTGAACAGATGGGCTAGCCTGCCACAGACTCATTTTATGGGCTTTGAGGAATCTTCTGAGAAGGAGTTTCTGCTGAAAAAAGACACAATGACCTTGACCTAGTAAGAAGGCCTTAACCATAAAAGAAGGGCTGATTCTGAGGCCAGCATGGTGCTGTCTGTAAATGGACCAGACCTACACCTCCTCTAACTTACATCTCTCACCTCACCCCCATGTATTCTCAGAATCACATACATACACACTGCCTGTCACCTGGGTGTCTCTCTGTACTCCAATGTTAAGTTATGCTACTCGTCTCCAATATCATATACAAAAGATACCTCCTGCATGCCCTCTCCTCCCCAATTTTCTATCCCAACTTTGCCACTGAGCCTTCATAGATTCTGCTTACCAGTGAGAATCAATGTGCCCCCATTCTCTGGGGCAAGACAGATGGAGGGCAGGAAAGGAGGAAGGAGCATACATTGATTATCTGTCATATCAAATTCATTGTTTACATTATTGTACTCAATTCTCAAAAGCATGCCATACAACTGTAATTCTTTCACCCATTTTAAAGGTGATCAAACTGAGAGTGAGGTGTTAAGTTGTTAATCTAGGTACTACAGCCAGTAGGTGGAAGAACAGGAATAAAATCCAGCATTTTGACTACCAAAGCTGATGATGCTCTCTTCATGTCTCACATCCAGATATAAGCTGGACATGAGTTTTCTCTGTGTTCATGGAAAGCAGGGTAGTGGACACTGATGGTAGCTAATTCAATATCTGTTCCACACATTCTGCTGTTTCTTTCTGACCAGAGCTCTGCTTTTGCTCTGGAGTCCACTTCTATCCCTTCTGGTGGATGGTGACTCCACACCCTGCTTAAGAATTTGAATTCTGATTGCTCTAAACCCTCAGTGCATAGTGTCCCCCTGTGACTGCTAGGATTCAGGGGAATGACTTAGCCCAAGAAGACTGAAGGATAGGTCCAACAGTTCCTGCCTGAGAGAGGGATTTCTGTGCTGTCTTCCTAAACATGAACAAGGAAGCATGCATATAAGTCATATTACCTCTGGAAGCCCTCTTATGACTACAAGGGATACTAGGATCAGATTCAGGAGGAAGCTGGAGCTTAGGATAAGGGAGGGGAGGGGGGGAGAGAGAGAGAGAGAGAAAAGGAACCCGAGTCTTTATTACATTATGGATACACTTACTGACACCTGCTGTGCTGCTCCTAGAGGCTGCCAAACCTCTGGATTTCCAGTCATATGAGATAATAAATTTCTTTATTGTTCATACTCACTTGAGTTTGTCCAAGATTTCTGACCTTTACCTCTAAAGCTTTATGACTGATGGGGATCATCATGGGTCTTATTTGTCTCTCTCTACATGCAGCCACCAGCAATGTGACAGAGGATTTATGTTCTTCTCCTAACTAGAGAATCTACTCCCTTGCCTGGTTCCCTCCAACTCATCCTCATGTCCTTTCCTAAATGTCACTTCCTCAGGGAGGCATCTGCTGACATTCAGACTAGATGAGGGCCCCTAAGTATACATCCTTTTCACACTCTGTATTTTTCCTTCTTACATTCTTAACTGATTATTTGAGTGATTATTTATTGCGTGGATTATTCATTAGAGTATGAGCTTCCTCAGGGTAGGGCAATGTTGGTGAAACTCTACCTTGTTTCTACAGCACCACGCATAGTTCTGGGCATAAAAAAACATTCATACCATGAATGATGAATGAATAAAAAAGTGAAGAGCCAGCCTGAAATAAAAGTGTGTTGAATTGGAATTGAGATTCAATATATCTGTATGTAATGTGGATTCAAGAGTGACATTGCCAGTTAATATACACTGAGCACCTTGGATGTCTCCTATGAACCTGATACATTGGTTTGACTCTGGTGTCTTTGAAGGTAGTGGCTGGAGTTCATTTGAAATGTCGTATTTGCCAATTTCACTTTATTTCCTCAGCCTAGATTTCAGAGGCAAGCAGCATGCCTTTCATTTATCCAATTTACCCAGAGCCTATTCAATAGAATAATGAACGCCCAGCATGTTCCACACTTGTTGCTTGTCAAAGTCTCTTATAGTCAAGGAATGCACGTAATCGGTGCAGTGTACTTGGCAACACACGGACTGAGAGATTCAGGATTTTAATTTTGTTCTTCGTTTAAGAACGAGTCTCTATCTGGGCCAGCCAGAGTGACCTTTCTGCTTTCATCTGTACAATGATAAGACAGCTTGTGATCAGTCTCTAAGTGAAGCCTCACTCTGAGCTTCCCTCATACTCTTCCCTTCGACTTCTCTCTACAGGATGTTATGATGCTCAACGAGGAAACCGTTGACTGATTCACCCGGGTCCCCAGTACCTCAAACAGGGGCTACGATTCAACTCATTCCCCTATAACCATATTTCCTGGAGGCTTGATATGGACCAGACACTATGGTAGTCACGACAGAAACACAAACAAGACATGTACCCCGGAGCAATGATGGTCAAGGAGGCTTCTTGAAGGAAGTGCCTGAGGGAATGAGTGAGAGTTATGTGGAAGACAATTTAGAGCACTCACAAGATATCTGTGGGGTGAATCAACAAATTAATTAGATGGACGAAAGGACAGAGGACTGATAGGTATTAAAGATTTTTGAACAAAAATGACTCATCTTTTAAGTCTCAGCATATGTCATATTTAAAAGAAACATTAGTCTGATGTCTAAAAGAGATGTAAGTATTTAAAAATCTGCTAGTTATCTTAATATAATGAAAATGGAAGATTTGGCATAATACTAAATATAGTCCACCTATCTTGTCAAAATCCTACATACAATATGGTTATTACTCCTGTTCAATCCTCCCCCTCTCAAACTAACCAAATTGCCCCCAAACTATCCTCAGACTCTATTCGTTGTAGATTTCATGTATACCCTTTCCCTTCCCACACATTCTGGATTAATTTGATCCTTCCAGGGGTGGTTTGATGACCTTTCTCATTAAATGAATGTAACCTCTTCTATTAGCTTCTGAAATCTTGGTTCTTTACCTATTTTTCTTATAGTGTAGTAAAAGACCCCTGTATCTAATAGGCAAACACAGAATAGTCTTTAGAAAGATGGAAAAGAGCAAAAGACTTGGTTACATTTTGTCCCTGTCATGCTGGAGAGGAAACCAGGCTTGGAGTCTGAAATTTAGTTTCTCATGACTCAGTAGTTAATTGCTATGTTATATCGGACCAGTTACTTTTTTGAGAACTTTAGATCTCGCTTCTTTATCTGAAAAATAGGACAGTGGGAGGTGGAGTTGGGGACATTCCAGATTATGTCAAAAGTCCTTTCTTAACTCTTCCATTCTTTCTTGCAAAAGGTAAGTTAGGGATCCTAGGGACTTTTTCTTTTGATGACATAATTCACAACCAGAAGTCAGGAAAAGACACTTTCTCTAGGAGGAGATTCATAATGAAGAGTTCTGTTCTGAATCTAAAGTGGAAGTTACACTTGCAGATGGTGACTTTGACAGCATCCAGCTCAACTGTAATTTGAAAGGGAGTTATTGGATAACAATTTTCCTGTTATTCAAACATAGGGGTGCCTCTAGTGTGCCCAGCCCCCATGTTCCAGGAATGGGGATGACAACAGCACCATATTTCCCTGGGGCTGGGAAATGAAGCATCAGTAATGAGAGGGGGAGGACTTAGTGCAGGTTCCAAACAGCCTCTGGAAATTACAGCTGGAGAGAACTGAGGTGTTTGAAAGAGCATTTCCTGGGGTCAGACAGACCTGGTTTGATTTCCACAAGAGTTGGTTACTAGCTGCGTATCCTTGGGCAAGTTACTAAGCTTATCTGAGGCTGTATCCTCTCCTATAAAATGAGAACAATGTTGCTCACCTCATGTTATTCTTATAAAAAATAAGGAAGATAACTTGGTAAATATCCCAGTACAATACCTGGCTTACGAGTAGGTACTTAAATGTTAACAGAACAAGAGAAGTTAACGTAAAGTTATGTTAGTCTCAGTTTCATATAGGTCCCGATATAATGGATGCTACCTTTCTATGGAGAAGCAAGAGAGTACACTATGCTGTACCTGCAAAAGGATGTGGCAGAAAATCACTTTTGTTCATTGAACTTCTCCTGTAAAGGGCAAGACAGTAAATGATGTAGGCTTGTGGATAGTATGTTCTCTGTTACATCTATTCAACTCTGCTGTTGTACAGCAGTCTCAGCCATAGACAACATGCAAAGACATAAGTGTGGCTGTGTTGCAATAAAACTTTATTCATGATAGTAGGTAGTGGGCTGTATTTGGCTGGAAGTCTGACTGCTGCTCTAGACTGTGACAGATGTTGGAGTGGCTGAAAAAATGTTGGAGATTAGAAAGGGATTTTTGAATAAAGCCTCTTATTTCCCACAAGTCCCTTGATATCTCATCCCACTACCCCCTCAACCAAGCACAGGATAGTGGGGTAGAGAGCACACCTCCTTCACCTCAGGTGAGACAGAGTATTTGAAGAGACCACTCAGAAAGGGGCCATCAGGGAACTAGTGTATGAATCATACCTGAGACATTTAAATAGCAAAAGATTAGTTGGCTCACAGCTCTAAGGGAGCAGAAAGGGACTGCATTGCATCAGGACTGACTTGAACTCTGAGCATTTCTAAAGACAAAGGATGCATCAGCGTCTCCTGTCGACCAACGTGGGCTCCGTGCAAGAGACTTGTCTTAGATCTTGCTTGAGAGGAGTGAGTGGACTTGAGTAGAAAGACCAGAATCATCCCACCAGGTTTTCAAGGCTAAAAGAGGAGGCTGACGTGATTAGCTGAAGTAGACATGCATTGTCTCACACTGAGGGCGTCGCAGAAAGGAGAGCTCCAGCCACAGAGAAGAGGCAGCATATCTGAAGAATTCACAGATATTTCCTGAGGGAGAGGTGTGTTTAAACACTTGCCAACCCCAAAGAGGGCCTGTGTCCTCTCTCAACAATTCAGTCAAAGTAAGACATTTCTTACCTTTGTCCTCGTCTCTTTCACTCCCATCCCTATTCTTGAATCCTGGAAGAGTCTGAAATCGTGACTCGAAGATGGGATAATAAAAGAGCATTGTGGAGAAAGAAACAGGGAGCCAACCATGAACCCCCTGCCCCAGGTTCAGGTGGCCAGCTGGTAGTAAGTGAGCTCCAGGGAAGGGAACTAGCTGCAAACTTGAATGAAGTTTAAAAAGTTTTATTTCACTGGAACAGACAAATTGCTTCCTGATTACCTCTATGTTAATTACCTACACATGACCAGAAGAAGTATAACACTAACTCTAAATGTAATCTAGGAGCAGAGCATAACTATTCCCATAGAATATATGTAAAGGGACAAGAAGAGACAAAAATATACTTACTTTATGATTGTATCCCACAAGGTATGCTTTTTCAATGTAATGCATACAAATGTTAATATCCTCTTTATACCCAAGAATGTGCAACCTAGTCAAAACTGAGCCAGTGACTCTATATTGCACCCTAAGTATTGAACTTTCACCTACTGAAAGAAGCATTTCAATGGAAATCTCCATTCTTCAAACATCACTGTTAGATTATAAAAGCAGATGATCAAAGGTTGGGAATCTAAGCTTAAGGATATAACCTTGCCCCTCACCTTCAACACAGTAAATTTCCATGCTGTGATCTAGAATTGTTTCTAGATGAATGAATCTAAAATATTTCCATTCTCTGGACACACTGCATCTAGAAATGTACATTATGCCATGTTAATATCTTAGAATTGCAGCATTATGTTATCATAGAATCAGAGAAGTCTAGCTTCTTGGAATAAACTTATTAGAAACACAACCTCAAGATATCTTAGAATCTAAGATTAAAGCCTCTTAAGATGTTAGCATCTTAGAAGCTTAGAAAAATGTCTTATATTTAAAATACCTTAGGGTAATAAATAGAATCTAAGGAATTTAGAATTGTGGCTTCTTAGAGTCATAACACTTAAATCCTTTTAGATCTTATAATCTAGGGATCATAAAATTGTTGAAGGTCAGAATCCCAGCATGTTAAAACCAGAATAATGGAATTTTTGAGATATTCAATTAAATCTTAGTGGAATTTTAGGTGTTATTTGTTTTAATTTCTACACAATGTGGAGACTCTTTTATGAGGGTGTCCCTCAACAACAATGCTATTGACTTTTTGGATTAGATAATTCTTTTTGGGGGAGGGAGATAGGAGGACATGCTGTTCTGTGCACTGTAGCATGTTTAGAAGAACCCCTGGCCTTTATCCAGCAGTTTCTGTTGATTCCACCTCTGTCATAACAATGGAAATTGTTTTCAGCCATTGCCAATTGTCCCAACCACTGCTTTATAACATCTCTGTTAGGTAATCATCCCCGAGGGAGGAAACCATCTTCTAGGGATTTTCCCAGCATTTAAAATTGAGTGTGTATTCTGTGCTAGGCCTGATCTCATTTGAACCTCAGCGTTTTTGTCTTTCCATTTTACAGTCAAGAAAGCAAAGGGTTAGAGAAGTTGAATTTCTGACTCAGGGTCACACAGCTGATAAAGTGTTGGGAAGGATTTGAAATCACGTATCTGACTGCAAATGGCTAAGCTGTTTCTCCAAATGCTGAAGCTGCCCTGCCTTTAGTGTTGGCAGCCCTGTTAGAAAGCACTTCTTATGTTGAGCCGAATCCTACTTCTCTTCCCAGTTTTATCCATAATATACTTATTACATGGTTACAGATTTTCTACCAAGAGGCAGTATAGTTAAGAAGACAAACTCTAGACTCAGACTCTCTGGAGTTCAGTCCAAGATCCACACATATCATCAAAGTGACCTTGGAAAGTTCTTCACTTTTTTTTGCCTCAGTTTCTTCAACTGGTATTTGAGTTCTTTTCTGCTGTATGCAAACTGTCCCAAAACTATTGTCTTAAGTCAACATCTATTTTAATGTATTGCATAATTTTATGGGTCAGAAATTTGGGCAGAGCTTGGCTGAATTATTCTCCTGTTCTACATGGTGTCACTGAAGGTCACTTGATGGTATTCAGTTGGCAGATGAACTACTCTGGAGGATTCAAGACAGGTTTTCTCTCATGTTTGACACCTTGGCAGGGGTGGTTGGGAGGCTGGGTTCATATGGAACTGTTGACCAAAAGGAGGGCACAGACCCTCCAGCATGGTGGTCTCAGAATGGTCAGATATCTTACATGGTAGTTCTGGGCTCTAAGAGTGAGATTTCCAACAATCAAGGTGGACACCAGATGACCTTTGATGACCAAGCTTCTGGAGCCACTGAGCACCATTTCTGTTGTTCTCTACTGGCCAACACAGTCACAGCCCACCCAGATTTAAGGGAGGGAAACAGATCCCACCTCATCCTGGAAGGAATGCCTAAGAATTCACAGTCATGTTTTAAAACTACTGCACCTGTAAAAAGAGACAATAATAATTCTTACCTCATCGGGTTGTGTGAGTCTTAAAAAGGTTATACTTGTAAAATGCTTAGCGTATAATGAGTAATCCAAAACGTGAGCTGTTTTTATTTACTCGTGCACTCTAATTCACGGTAATATGTCTGTGCTTGAAAAATCACAGAGTCCTTTTCCCCTTCCCAGAGCAGTAGAAACCTTGAGGATTGGGCAGAAGCCAGGGCACTTGAGGACACTGAGTTAATTTAGACACAACTCCCGGGAGAGGGACTGTGAGATAAAAACATTTCCATTTTAGAGGGTGAAAGAGCTGTTTCCATAAGTGATCAAGGCAGCAGGGCTGCCTGGATTTATTCATGTCCGTATTGGAAGTGACGGCACGTGTGTACTCCTTCATGTAGCTACTGTGCTGGGCACAAGCACCAAATACACTTAGGAGGTGAAATAATAAATCATTAGCAACTGTGAGCTTCTCCTTGCATGGAACCGCGAGGGGGGAGGATCCCCCGAGCAATTCAAACTCAATTACTTTGCTCACAGGGTGTTCGAAATGGAAACAAATGAAGAAGGCAATCGCAGAGGCAGGTGGCATCCATCAGTGCAGCTGAATGCATTTTGTCCTGGGCCACTGGTTAGATTTTGCTAAATAAAAACAGGAGTAAAGACGATAGGAGTAACCCCTCCCATTTGTAGAGCATGTCAGTGTTAGTAAAGTGATTTGCCGTCTGTCATCCCCTTGAGTTTTCCTGTGAGGCCTAAATGGTTAACTCTATTTTACCAACGACGTGACTGAAGTTTAGACACATCAGTGGACTTGCCCAGCATTACAGGCTACCAATGGTCAGGCCTAGAATGTAGTGCCTTGGGTCCTTGCCTGGGCTTATTTCCGGGATGCTGGTGTGAGAAAGGTGGTTATAGAGTAGACGAAGTATCTCTTCTGCCATAGGCTCTGTCCTCTCTTCTATCTAAGTGCCCTCTATTCTGCCAGGTTTCTGGAGGCCTGGGTCTTGTTGAGGGCTCTTCCCCTGTAAGACAGTGACCCACGGAGTTCTGGAGCTTATGGCATCTACCACAGTGACTATATTAGTTTGTGAGGGCTGCCATGACAGAGACTGGCTGGCTTAAACAGCAGGAATTTGTTTTCTCACAATTCTGGAGGCTAGATGTCTGAGATCAAGGTGTCAGCAGGGTTAGCTTCTTCTGAAGCCTCTCTCCTTGGCATGTGGATGTTCCTTTCTCCCTGTCTCTTCACATGGTCTTCCCTCTGTGAGTGTCTGTGTCCTAATCACATTTTATAAGGACACCAGTCACATTAGATGGCTAGAGTTCACCCTAATGACCTCACTTTAACTTAATTACCTCTTTAAAGACCCTATCTCCAAATATAGCCACATTCTGAGGCACTGGGGGTTAGGACTTCAACATATGCATTTGTAGAGACATGATTCAGCCTATAATGATGACTTTCAGAGTGGACTCACCTACCTATCTCCACCACTCATCTGAGCATGTTCATTCATGTGTTAGGTATTGGTACTACAGTGTATCAGTCTGTATCACACACTATATCAGTGTGTTAGTTAGGCCCTCAGGGTCTAGCAGGGTACAATGAACTCACTAGCCTTACTCGCCCAAACTCACTATGTGAAAGACAGACACCTTTTTTATTCCAGTTTATAACCCAGACCTCAGCATTCACATACAAATGAGATACTAGAAAAAGTCTGTTCAATATCCAAGGAGAGAATAGCTCAGCTTCTGCTCTTCTTTTCACAAAGGAGAGCAATCTAGTTATGAGGACAGTTTCAAAGAGCACAGAGCCCAGGGTCCCAGAGAGAGAATTAGTCCTGCTGAAAGGCTAGCTCAGAAGTGATTTGTAACTACTTCAGATCTACTTGTCACCAGAGACCACCTGAAGAGGCACCACATAGCAAGTCCAGTGTCACTCTGATTGCACCTTTAGGATCAGGTGTTAGAAAAATAGTTGGTCGGTATCTGGGTTGAACTCTAGTCTGCAGGAGGGCTCCCTTTTCTTGAGCTCAGCCCTCAGGGTTAAGCAATGGAAATTGTAGACCACAGGCCTTGTATGGGACCACATCTAGAAAGTACTCAGAAAACCATCATTGGAGGCAGAAGAGAAGGGGGACTTATGAACCCAAACCAAAGATAACACCTCCACTTTTTGGCTTCAGCAATCTAGTATTACTGAGATGAGAAGATTGAGGAAGGAATGGTTTTAGGAGAGGAGAAAATTAAGAATGACATTCAATTCCTCCAGATGCCCATTAGACATCTACACAGAGGTGACTTGTGAATATTTGGATATAGGAGTCTGAACTTCTAGGGAGAAGTCAGAGCTGGAAGCTGTGGGTTAGGGAACCATCAGCATGTCAGTGGTGTTTAAAGCTCAGGGCTGGTGAGATTATCTAAGGAGGATGTGTGAGGAGAGAGAGGAAATGGGGGCTGGGGCAAACTGAGTCTTATGCTGACACTCTCACAAGTAGAGTTGTAATGGAGAAAAAACCAGTGAAGAGGCTGAGAAAAAGTAACCAAGAATATGGTATGTAAACAAGAGAGGGTGGTGTCCTGGAAGTAACAGCAACAAAAAAATCTGTTTGTAGGCAGAGGGAGCATTTTATATTTTAATGCTGCTATAATGTTACAGGGCAGGATTCCACTCTGCTGTACACAGGGTCACTAGGAGTCAGAATTGACTTGATGGCACTAACAAATGTCACCTAATAAAAGAATAGAAAAGCAACCATTTGGGTTTGGCAAAATGGAGGACATTGTGTCCTTGATAAGAACAGAACTAGTAGAGAACTGGAGGCAAAAGCCTGAACAAAGTTAGAGAAAGGAGACTATGATGTCAGCAAGTGGAAACAGGAACTGTGGTCGACTCTTTCAATAATATTTTTGAATGAATAGGACTCGAACTTCAAATAATTAACTTGGTTGCCATGAGCATCGTGCTGCCATCTTACAGCTTTGTCTCCAGAAAGGGACAGAACCAGAACTTAGATAATGTTCCCAGTTCCAGTTCAAAATGTCCCAGTTGGGACTCCACCTTGGGTCAATTAATCATGGCCAAGCAAAGAATGTGGCAGCTTCTAGGTAAATCAAAGACTGGGATGGACAAAAGAGAATTTCTCAGATGCAGATAATACCAGGGAAAGGGCTGTTCCAGAAACAAGAAGGAATGGCACTGGGTAGACAAAGCAAAATATAACTTCATTAAATCTACATGGCAACCTTGTGAGGTAGACAGAGGTATTACTCTCAGTGTGCAGAGGAGGAAATTCAGGCTCCTCTAGCCCATCAGGGCAGAGTGTAAATGCATACCCAGGTCCCATGGGCTCCCAAGAGCTCATGCTCATTCCAAATAATTATGATGTTAGGCAGTGAAAGTCAACATTTTTTTTTTTTTTTTTTTGTGAGGAAGACCAGCCCTGAGCTAACATCCGTTGCTAATCCTCCTCTTTTTGCTGAGGAAGACTGGCCCTGGGCTAACATCCGTGCCCATCTTCCTCCACTTTATATGGGACGCCGCCACGGCATGGCTGGCAGGCAGTGCGTCGGCGGGCGCCCGGGATCCGAACCGGCGAACCCCGGGCTGCCAAGCGCGGACGAAACCGCTGCGCCACCAGGCAGCCCCGAAAGTCAACATTTTATTTAAACTAAAGCAGTAAAAGTGGCACTTCAGTCATCAATGTAGTTGTTTCTGGAAATTCTTCTGTCCCCTTTTTAATCATGTCAGATGAACACTATTTTACTCTGCCTCCACATAAGGGTGATCTGAGGGTTAGGAAGAGGTAGCATTCTTTTCTAGGGATATCAGAAAAGTTCTTTTGGTCTTTAAATATTCCATATCACTCTACCTAAAATGCTATTACTTCTCTACCAGGAGAAGTAATTTCTGGCTTAAATAAACTTTTCAAATTCCATGCTGCCATTTTCCCCTTCTGGTAATTTAACAAGCAACTCAAGATTATAAGTCTTCTTGACTTGGCCTGGCAGAGATTCTTCCGTATGCATTGGGACAAAAAAGTGAAACGGGAAGAACTATTGGAGGTAGGTTCGGATTCATTATTAAGTGTCTGTGAGTATGTGTGTGTCTGGGTGTGTGTGGGAGGGTCTCTTTGGGCAACAATATTATAACTCAGTCTTTTACATTAGAGGGTAGTGACAGTATCGTTTTAAAAAATACAATGACAGGGGCCGGCCCAGTGGCGCAGTGGTTTAGTTCGCGCTTGGCAGCCCGGGGTTCGCAGGTTTGGATCCCAGGCGCCTGCTGATGCACTGCTTGTCAGCCATGCTGTGACGGCGTCCCATATAAAGTAGAGGAAGATGGGCACGGATGTTAGCCCAGGGCCAGTCTTCCTCAGCAAAAAGAGGATTAACAACGGATGTTAGCCCAGGGCCAGTCTTCCTCAGCAAAAAGAGGAGGATTAACAACGGATGTTAGCTCAGGGCTGGTCTTCCTCTCAATAAATAAATAAATAAAATGAAAAAATACAGTGACAAAACTGTATTTGGAGCCATGCTTTATTTTGTATTTAATGTAATAAAAATGTGGACTTGATTTTGATAACCTATCTTGTATCTATAGAATTACTAAAATGTAAGGCCCTCTTTTGTATTCGTCCTGTCCTGGTAATTCAAGGCAATGGTGATTTCTATGGGTGGACTGGTAGGGGTGAAACAATTATAAGATATTGGATTTGTTTCTTACTTAGTAAATGTTCAGTTTCCTGGGCTATATTATAGTTAAGTCAAACACTCTAATTTGCTGTGAGAGACTAAATCTTTTACCAACACCAACCTGTACTTTGATTCTTGAATAATGGAATTGGTCAGACCTAGTGCTGGGCTTTTAAAGTGACTGCTGTTTTAGTGCATGGTTATCTATAGTCAGTACTATAGCGTAGAGTCAGCCTAGTACAGCACAAAGTTGATGGAGTTTGGATTCCAAAAGTTTGGCCTAAATTAGAGTCACTGATGTGACTTACTAGATATTTTATTTTGGGCAGATCATGGCCAATTTGGATCAAGTTTTCTTATCCCTAAAGCTGGAATGATAATGTGTAGGTTTAAGGGTCTGTGTGAAATTTAAATAAATTTTGATACACAGTTATTCACAATAGCCATGACATGGAAACAACCTGAGTGTCTGTCAATGGATGAATGGATAAAGAAGATGTGTTATATAAAATGGAATATTATGGGGCCGCCCGGTGGCACAGCGGTTTAGTCCGCACTTGGCAGCCCGGGGTTCACAGGTTCGGATCCCGGTCGCCCGCCGATGCACCGCCTGTCAGCCACGCTGTGGCGTCCCATATAAAAAATAGAGGAAAGACGGGCACGGATGTTAGCCCAGGGCTAGTCTTCCTCAGCAAAAAAGAGGAGGATTGGCAGCGGATGTTAGCTCAGGGCTGGTCTTCCTCACACACACACAAAAATAAATAAATAAATAAAATTTAAAAAATAAAATGGAATATTATTCAGCCATGAGAAAGAAGGAAATCCTGATGTTACAACAACGTAGGTGGACATTTAGGGAATCATGCTAAGTGAAATGAGCCAGACAGAGAAAGGCAAGTACCACATGGTATTACTTATATGTAGAATCAAATAAAAAGTCAAACTCATAGAAACCGAGTAGAGAAGTAGTTTTCAGGGGTGGGGGTTTGCGGGAAATATGGAAAGGTTGGTACAAGGGCACAAACTCTCAGCTATGAGTTGAATAAGGTCTTAGGGTCTTTTATAAAAAGAAAGAAAAAGAAAATTGTGACACACAGCAGTGCAGATTGGGCACATGAAGACCATTGGCAAAACGTTTCTTTCTTCATATGTTGGCTTCTTGACTTGTCATCTGTATCAAATGGTGATCATTATAGTCATAATCATAAGCAAAGCTGTAAGAAGTGGATAAAGGTTGGTATGAAGAACACACAACTCAAATTTTCCTTGTTCAACTTTCCAAAGGTAAAAAAAAATAATTGCCAAACTTTTAATAAACAAAAGCGTATGATCAAGTATGTTGCTGTGTAGCATGTCATAATATTGACACAATATAAACATCAATATTTTAAAAACAAGTCATAAAATATAATTTCTAACAAAAAATAAAAACAAGTTATAAAACAAAAATCAATCACTGCCATGACCTAGGAATCGATGGCTCCCTCATATCTTGTCATCATGATGTATCTAAATCATAATGACTATTACTATTATGTTCAATGCTTGACTATATTGACACCCATGAGATTGCAAATTTCTGCCCTGCTTGTGAATGGCTCATAACACTGATAAAAGCATTGAAAGTAGCATTATTTTAAAAGTGTCTTGTGGGGGGCTGGCCTGGTGGCATAGCAGTTAAGTTCATGCTCTCCGCTTCGGCAGTCTGGGGTTCATAGGTTTGGATCCCAGGCGTGGAGCTACATACCACTCATCAAGCCATGCTGTGGTGGTGTCCCACATACAAAATAAGGGAAGATTGACACAGATGTTAGCTCAGGGGCAATCTTCCTCAAGCAAAAGGAGGAAGATTGGCAACAGATATTAGCTCAGGTCTGATCTTCCTCACCAAAAAATAAAAGCAAAAAAATAAAATAAAAGTGTCTTGTGGTTTTCTGAGAATTAGCTCAAATCTTATTGCAGTTGATCCTCACAGTAACCTTGGAGCATGGGTGTTACTTTGCCAGTGTTAGAGATGAGGAAATTGAGCCTTAGAGTGTTTAGATAATTTGTCCAAGGCAAGAAGTAGTGACGATATTTGAACATAGGCATTTGTCTTCCAGCACAACTCAGAGCTTATATTTAAAGCACTAGTTTTATAAAGTCACTTATTATGGGTAGACATTTTGTTTGACTCATAGGAAATATCATAAAATGATAACATAGGGCATTGCCTTAAAATATGAAGATATAAGTAAAACGGAATGAGGAGGATCTTGAGAGATAAACCTGAGGTCCAATTTCAACTGATATTTATTAATGACTGCTTTGTACTAGCCATTCTTCAGCACCTTCTCAATGATCTGACTGAATTCTCTCAATATGCATATTTACAGTTGAGGAAAACAAGTTTTACTCATGTGAAATGACTTCGTTAAGATGATACAACCAGCAGAAGTGGAAGCCTGTGTTTGAATGAAGGTCCACGTAATACAAATGCAGTGCTATTTATACTGTTTTCAAAGTAGAGTCAATGAATATAAAGGCATTTAATTAGCCCTATAGAAATTACAGAGAAAGTTATTTCAGAATTTTCTAAGTAAAGGGCATAGATGACTGGGTAACTGAATACTTCTGCTTATTTGTAAATTATGCACCTATGTAAATGCTTATAATCACAAAATAAATTCAAAGCAAGTTGGATTGTAAGGGCACGCAGCCAGAAACTGTGGGTCTTCATATTAAGAGGGACTGAAGATCTGGGGTTGACAGTTTTCAAGATCAGTTTAAAAGTCAGATTTAGAGGTCAATGAAAGATCTCTATTCACCTAACCTTTGTTGGTACCAATGAGAAAATGGTAGTCCAGATCATCACGTTATCTTTTGTTATGTGCCTGGCAAACCAAGTAATGAGCAGAAGATGATCAACAAACTTTTGATGAGAAGACATATCCTGAGAAAGAAATAGGTGATGGAGATCTATTTTTAAAGTATGTGTCAGTGCCTTGAGAATCAATAAGAGCTGCCTCATTCACAAAATAGATCCATAATATTGGGAACTTACTAAATTGTACTTGAATTGAGTGGAGTGGGGATGTCTCTCACTGCCTTGGCTGTGTTCATGATTCCAGTAATCCCAGAACTGTATGAACTATGTTTTTCATATTTTGGACCCCTTTGGGATTCATCTAGAGAGATTGCCTAGAAAATGTATTATGTGGATCAGGGATTTTGGATTCCTGTCATTGTTCTACACTAGTTGTATGACATTGGGGAAAGTAGCTAAACTCTCTGAGCCCATCTTCCTTTATGTTACAGACATAAATTCATTTTCAAATAGAGATCATAACAGTCACCCCTTCATTTTACAAATCAGGCATGTGAAGCCCATAGAGCTTATTCAATGTCCCAACAGAAACTTTAAACTCTGCTTCATAGTAATGTGATAACGAGATTTAAAAATAACAACAAAAATGAGTAATACCATTAGCAATATGGCTTTGAGCAATTTATTTAACTTTTCTGGCCTCGGTTTCCTCATCAGTATAATGGATGATATTAATAATATCAACCACAGAGGTTTGTTGTGAGGCTGTAATGAAATAAATGTAAAATATTTAGCACAGTGCCTGGCATGTGGGAGCATCCTCTCTCTTTACCTCTTTCTCTCGCTCTTTCATTTACCCATTTAAAAATATTTTGTGATTGCCTTCTCTGTCTTGGACACTGTGCTAGGTGAGGGATATACTGTTGCAAACAGCACAAACTCCTTTTCTAGTAAATAATGCAATCTAGTAAGGAACAAATGATAAAAACACAAATTATTTAAAAATCATAAGAGAGAAAATAACAAGGACATATAAATTGGGGGAGGAATGGAGTCAAGAAAAGCCTCTTGAGAAAATGTCATCTTCAGCAGAAACCTAATCCAGGAAATGTCATAAGAAATCTAAATGTCAAAATAAACCTAAATCCAGGTAAAGAGTTGGGGGAGGAGTGTTCCAAGCAGAAGCAGCAGCATGTACTAAAATATGAAAACTAAGCACTGTAAGCATGAAATCCTAAGAAGCAGTCACAACACCCTCTGTAATGGTCCTTATGCCTGTGCCCTCTGGCTCCTGTTCCTTTGCTTCCCCATGAATTCTTCTCTCCAGTCTTACAAAACTATCATGATTCCTCTGGCTGTGTAAATGTGTTCTTGCCTGGAACACTGTCCCTCTCTTCTCCAACCGCCTGATTCCTAGTTTCCTCTCAAGCTCATCTGAAACATCTCTTTCCTTGATGCCTCCTGATTGGAAGATGTATAAGTAAAACAGAATGAGGCTGTTGAGAGATAAACCTCTGACTGCCCACAACACTCACACTTTGTGGTTCCACAGAACTCAGCAGGATTTATCAAAATAGTTGGTTTATCAATATGCTCTCTTATTCTATGTACTGTGAACTTCTTAGAAGGAGTATTTATATTGTAATCACCATATGACTTCTACAAGGTATGTTCACAGTACATGCTGAAAAATGCACAAACACTATAAAAAGTATGAGATTGTTATACTTATGAAAAGTATCAATAATTGGGAATAGTAATCAATGAACTTGGAGAAGGCTTCCAAAAATATCTCCTTTACCATGTTTTTCTTTGGTAGATATAGCCAAAGATTCCACCAATGGATCATGCTCCTCTTCCACAGTATAAGAGTTCTTGCTGAAAGCAGCTGCCCAGACAGGATATACAAGACCCTGCACCTTTTCATATCTAGGTGGTCCAAAAGATTGAGCTCTGGCCAAGGAAAGGTGAGATGAAGTTATATGAGCCACTTTCAGACTAAATCACTTTCTTGTACTGTCTTTCACACCCTCTCTCTTCCCCATCTGCTTACTGGACTTCCAGAGTAACCTTGGAAGCCCTGGTAAATGAAGACAACGGAGGCTTTTTTAGTCTGGTTTCCAGAATGAACGAGTTGGAATAAATTCTTCTGTCACCAGTACAATGGTTGGACCTTAGTTGAGCAAGAAAGAAACTTGTGTCAAACCACTGCAAATGTGGGGCTTTCCTGTTTCAGCAGTAATGGTTACCCTAACTAATACACCACTTAGCAAGTGCTTTCTATGTGCCAGTCACTGTGCTAATACTAAGAATACTCAAGTGAAACAGTCTCTAACCTTGAGGAAAACGGATATATAACTGAAAATACTGTGAAGTGGGGATGAGTGATATGAAGCATCTCCAAATACGAGTCTGTCAGAGTTCAGAACATGGGACCGTCATTTCCTGCATTTTGTAAACGGTGAACTTGTTTCTTTTCATTGTAAGGGTGCTTCCCTAGATATTCCAAAGGTGGGGCTACCACATATCATTAACAGGAGTCTCCAAATCTGGTGAGTCACCCAAAATTTCTGACTATAACATTTTTTTAAGTGAATATTTTCTGGACGTATTTCCCATAATTGTATATATAATTCCCTAATTATGGGATGGGACCAAGAATGTCTGTACCCCACTCTCCAGGTGATGTGGATGATTGGCTAAGTGTGGGAACCACTTATTCGGGTGACCTTTAAAATATTCTACTGTATATGCTGTCTTAAGCAGCTATTCCTCAAGCTTTCTCCGTCTTCAAGCTACCAGTAAACCACCCCGCTTTATTTTCAGCAATAAAACCTTGCCTTTTACTCCACTGAGCAAATTAGATCTGTCTAAAAAGAATAATTCCGTCTTTCCTCCACCAAACCTACAGCTTGCACCTATATACTCTGTCTTCCCTCCTGTTGCAAGGATGAACCATCCCTGTGTTGTCTGCTTTCCCCACTCAGACACTGCATATGAGATTATCCCTTCTTCTTCCAAAACAACAGATTCCTTTTTCCTTCTGGAACAATTCTTCTCACATACAAATATACAGTGATATCTTTTATTTTTAAAAGAATTAAAAATAAGCCCTGCTATATCCCTCATATACTCACTTTCAACTTCCTTTTAGTTTTTAGCAAAACTACTAAAATGTTTTAAATATTTGATTACTCTATATCTTCTGTTCTTTCCTTAACTCATTCTAATTAGGCCTTTATAGTCTAATTTCTATAATTACACTCCAAAGACCTCTAAAGACCTCCATGCTAGCAGTTCTCTGATTCTTAGTCCTGAGGGGAGGCCATCAGATGCCTCAGCGGCATTTGACATCATAGGTCTTCCTTCTATTTGAAACATTTTTTTTTTCTATTTGTTTTCTGAGATGTCACACCTTCCTGATTTCCTTCCATTTCATCGGCCAGTCCTCCTCACCCCTGGTCATTATCTTGCCTCTTCTCTCCTTACACAATTCCAAACACAGCACATAACAGCCCCTTGTGATGCCTTCACCATTCTCTAATACTCTTTGTTCTCATTTGTTGTTAGTGCTGTTAAGTTGGTTCTGACTCCTAGTGACCCTGTGTACAGCAGAGCTGAACCCTGACCAGTATTTTTACACCATCCTCTCACCTTCTGGTACTCTATCAACAATGATCCACTGCTATTCATAGGATTTTAATGGCCATTTTTTTCAGAAGTGGGTGGCCAGGTCTTTCTTCCTAGTCTGTCTTAGTTTGGAAGTTCCAGTGAAACCCGTCCACCATGTGTGACCCTGCTGGTATTTGAAATACCAGTGGCATAGCTTTCAGCATCACAGCAGCACACAGCTGCCACAGTATGACAACCAACAGGTGGGTGGTGTGGTTCCTTGACTGAGAAAGAAACCTGGGCTGAGGTGGTAAGAGCACTGAATCTTAACCATTAGACCACCAGGGCTGGCCCTCTGTTCTTATATTTGGCCCAAATTCTCATGTGTTCTTCTCAAACCCCAAATGGCCCTACCTATCAGACAGATATTAATATCCTTTGTAATAGGTCTATAACAGTGGAAATTTCTGAGTTGTATAACCTCCAAGGTAGTGGGTTAGGGAGAAGATAATAATTCCTCCTGGAAACATCTATGGACCAACTCTCTGAAACAGATATTCCAAAGTTTTCATTATGGCTGTTTTTCTCTATGAAAGGAAACACCTATAAGCCTTTGATGAAATTGGCATGTACATTTAGGCCACTCTTTTCCCTTCTAAATGTTTATTTTATATACTGTTTTAGGTAGGAGCAATGGAATTTCCTTGCGGGAGTGGTGCAGACAGTGGCAGGGAACCCTACCACTTCCACAACTGTAATTTCGTCATGCAGAGATCCGTCTGGAAGACTTGGAGTGGATGGGAAAGCCAAAAAGGAATTTACTCCGAGAAGCACAGAAGCATTCAGATTTCTGACGACTCCAGAGCTTTAGAGGGGAGCTCTGGGCCCAGAGCAGGGCTCATCCTGGTACTGAGGACTTCTCCAACCCAGTCGCAAGAGAAGCTGCTTGTCCCTAAGAAGAAATAAAGAGAAATATACAAGTCAAAGTCATTCACCTAGGTACTTATTCAACAAATGCATACTAAGAGTTTAGTATTGCAAGGTACATTTGGAATATGTCAAGGAATAAAACAAAATTCTTGTCCTCATGAAGCTTATGTTCCAGCAAAACGAGACAGAAAATAAATGATGTCATGATCATTAGGTAAATTACTTACTACATGGTGATAAATGATATGGAAAAATATTTAAAAATAAAACAGCATAAGGGGAATGGGGGCAGGTTGCAATTTTATATAGAATAATCAAACAGGCCTTCGTGAGATAGTAATCTTAGAGATATCACCTCATCATTCAAGGCCATGGAATGATAGAGGATATTTTTTCCACTAGCACATACTTTTTCATATAGGCTTTAAGGGAAGATCAAATATCTCTTTACTATATTCTGATACAAAAATGGTCAATTAAAGACATATTGCCTAGACTCAGAGATATCTTGGGGAGCAACCAAACTTGCTGTGGGACTAGTTGAAAAAATTGTTCCCCTGAGAAGAGGGAGCTGTCTCCTCCCTCTGGCAGTCTTCTATGTATTTGTTACAACACCTGATGAGTGAAGGCACCAGATGACTCAGTTATCGGCTGGGAAGTTAGAGGAGGTCTTAGGTTAAAGAAGTAGCAGGACAAGCGAGATTCCAGCTCTGAGTTCAGCAACTTCCTCTCCGGCTTAGACGAGAATTCACTCAGAAAACAAGTGGAGTGACATCAGCAAATCCAAGACTTGGCATACCTTCAGAAGATGACAGCAATATCAGTGTCACTGAGAATCAACAGAGAATGGGGCACACATACTATTGCCTCTCTAGAGGAGATAAACCAAGGGAAAGAAAAGATTTGTGGGGTCCCTAGAGATGTCCTGGTTTTTCACTCTGAATATTGTGAATTTGACCTGGCTAAAGTTGTGTTTAACTGTAATATAACACAATTTGTCCTCAGCGTGTAGTGACACTTGGTGACATCTTATTTATTGACACATAAATACACATGCAAATCTAGAAGTAGCATGCTTCTTCAAGCTCTGGGTTTAAATATCTGCAAAGAATTCCTAGTAATACTTTTATCATTTAGCAAACATATACTGAGTACCTTCTATATGCCATTTATTGAGCAATCTGAGGTTTAATAAACATTTGTCATTTTTAGTGTTCAGCACCCAATATTCTTCTAATATCACCCAGTTTTGCTTTTGGAAAATAGCGTTTCTTCCACTGTGTGTAGTCTTGGTGGGAGAAAATGCCTACTTTCCACTAATAAAGTCTTTGGGAGACAACCTTTTTCTCCTCCCACTGGTGAAACCAGGATTTTGCCATGACAGTGACCCAGTGTCACTCAAAATGATGTTTTCTCCAGAGGGTTAGAAATTCAAGCCAGTGATGGAAGGACACAGGGAATAATGTAGTGGATGCAACAATGTAGACACTTCTGTAACACAGCCACCTCTGTGGTTCCCAAGACCTCACCCTCTCTGCACCTTCGTTCCGCTATCTTTTCAACACCTTGGGGAGATGTTGACACCCTGCTCACAAGAGACTTACAGGCTCTCGCATTGTCTAATTAGTTTTCAAAATCTGGTATCACATCCTCAAAATATTCATTCTGTATCATTTTAAGGACCTACTCAGTGTCAAGCAATGCGTTAGGCCCTGTAGGGTGCATTAAACTGTTTATAGCATCATTCACACCCTCGGGAAGCCTACAGTCTAAGCAGAGAGATTATACATTTGCACAAACAATAAATGTAAGAGTCACATGTTGAAAAGGAGGTATTCAGGAACAGGAGAAAGTACTGTGGGAAACCATACATGTAAATAAAAATATCCAGGTATGAGGAGCAGGGAAAACTTTGCTGTACGTTTTTGAAATGCTTGTGGATTGATTTAGTCCTATGACAATGGAGAGGAAGCCACAAGCAATGAGGAAAAAAAATAACAGGCAATGTTTTCCTCATATGTAAAGCCACCACCACTGTTGGGGACATAAGGTTGTTCTCTGTGCGAACTGACTTTTTCCAATGCAGGGCCTTGGGAACAGCTTTCCTATAACTTTAATTAGATCTTAATATATATTGCTTCTAAAGCCACAAATTCTGTCCCTTATTTTACAACTTATAGCAGTACCTTAAAAATAAACCCAAGAGTAACACAAGATTGTAACTTTTTCTAAAGGTGTAGATTCAGGCAGTTAAAATAAGTGGTTAGTTAAAATAATTAGGCAAAATAAACAAAAGTTTCTGATGCTCTCTAAAGAGGAAGGTCCTTTATTCAGAGATGATGGAGCACCAAATTTAAACACCACTGAAGGCCCCTGGGAACCCACATTTATTGGAAGGATGTTATGGGAAATGTTAAGTTCCCATTTAAGAACCTGATGTTGGACCTACTCTTGTAAGGCATATAACTTTTTTCTCTCTTTACTTTTGAAGAAAACAGAAACAGTTAATGTTCTGTGACTGTGGGCTATTTTTCTTTCATAAGTTATATTAAGATTTAGGTGCCATTGCCTAGAAGATAAATTATATACTTTGCAATAAGGGAAGATAACAGGTAAAGTTGGCAACATGGCTATGAATATCCCCTCTATGCCAGAAATTAGATTTGCCTGTTTCAATTAGAGGATATAGAGAAATCTATCTCTTAGTGTTCAAAAAGGTAAAAGAATTATGAATAGAGATTTCTGTGGCAGATCATTTCTGCTCCATAGGGGGAAATAAACAGATCAGAATATTTTCCCTTTCGTAAGTAGTTGCTTCTTTGAATTTGTGGAGTTTGGCTGAGGATTATAGGCAAGCTCTTCAATAGTCACCCATTTATACAAGTAGGTGAAGCCAGGCCAGGACCTAGTACTGCTCCCATGTTTGAAATAATTTCCTCTTTGCCAGAATGATAAACTGCGGGAAATATCTGAGCATTGCTTAATAGAGCATTGCATGGAGTAAAGAAACAGTAAACACTTTTTGACTACTTCCTATATCTTAGTATCCCATGACTCACTGTCCTTGCATTTAAAATAATAAAAATGAGGCCTTATCCAGACAAGGAAGTTATCTCTATTTTGGGGAAGGTTCTGTAGTTAGCAGCTCTTATGTCAAGGGAATGGGATAGGGTTCTGTAGAATTGCATGGATTCTTCTCCAATGTCCAGAGCAGTTGTTAGTCTTCAGTGTAGTTCTACAGGTATGCTAATGGTGACTCAGGAGGGCATGAACAGCAGGGCACCTATTCAGAAGAGCCAACATCACATATCCAAAGGATCCTCTCAAGCAGTAAGTTAGTCATGAATACACATGAATTCATAGGCAGGGTGTCTCCTGAAGTCTTTCTTCTGTGTAGGACCTTAGTCCATTCTGTTCGTGAAAGATAAGACCAGTGAAAAGTTGTCGTGTAGTGTCCCAAGATCCTTCCTTTATTTTCTTTCTGGATGAAATAAAGGGATTGCCAATTTGTGGCCTGAATACTTGAAGAGATGTTAGCAGCTCATCAATCAGAAAACCTTCCTTTAAAAATGATTCTTTAGGATGAATGATAGAGGCTTTCACTTCTCCCTCATCACCTGTCATCCCATTGAATTGGGAACATGTGAGAAATTCCCTGATGACCTGGTCTCTCTAAGGTCCTTGACCAATCAGAGAAAGCCTTCTTTTCTAGGTATCAGGATGAAGAATGGCAATTATTCTATTATTGAAAAGCAGATAACTTCAAATATTTATGATAATCCTTTGTGGTAAACATAAATTTCTCTCCATCCACAGACTAGAGACCATAACCTAAGTTTTTGTGATGTAACGGGAAGCTAGCTTTTCAGAGAGAGAAAAATCAAGCAGAAATAATAGTAATTTACACCTCTACAGGAATTATAGTTCACACTGTGGTGTCACATATAGTTTTTGATCTTTCTCACCAGTACTGGATAAGGCAATCCAGAATTATTGTCTCAAATTTACAGCTACACCTCAGAGAGGTTAACAGATTTCTATAGGGTCACACAGTCAACTGGCAGTGAAACTAGAACAGAAAAAAACATCTTCTGGTCCCAAATCCTGTGATTTTTCCACTCTTACCCAATAATAGTGAAACAAACAAAACACTGTTTTGTTGTTACTGTTCCGTTTTTGCCATCATGGAGAAAGAGAGGTTAGATATTTTCTAATAGTTCAATATTCCCTAGAGACAATTTATATGTCAGTTAGGTTCCCGAGTTTTGAGATCAGAATTCTTGGATTTAAATTCCAAACTCTATTATTCATTAGTTATGGAAACTTGAGTAATTTAAAAGATTTCACTAACCCTCACTTATCTTAGCTATAGAATGAGGATATGATGGTACTTACCCCATAGGATCATTGCACATGAAATGAAATAAAAACACATATAAGACACACAAAAATCTCTAGTAATAGATGGCAGTATCAATGGTGGTGATGCTGATGACATGGGTGATGGTTGGGGTGGTGATGGCGGTGACGTTGGTGATGACAGTTGTGGTGATGGTGGTAAAGATGATTGTGGTGATGGTGACAATGGGGATGGTGGTGGTGGTGGTGATGGTGACAGTGGTGATGATGGTGATGATGGTGGTGGTGGTGGAAGTAGTGGTGATGGTGGTGGTGGTGGTGCTGGTGGTGGTGATGGTGACAGTAGTGATGATGGTGATGATGTCTGTGGAGGTGGCGGTGGTTGCAATGGTGATGATGATAGTGGTAGTCATAGCAGTAGCAACAGAAGCAATAGTCAGTATTTCAAAGGTGTGGAAACTGATATAATGAGAGAAGACTTGACTAATATTACATAATTTTAAGCTTAGCAGAATATTGTGGCCCCCTAGTGTAATTTTTTCCGCTCTGGGAACCAGGACCTCTAGAAAGATGGAAGCTAAAATTATGGGGTCAGGAAGAACAAATTTTCCAATTCTCATTGGTCCATTACCCTTGTGAAGGGCTATTGTTTTTCTTATTTTGTTCTTGGCCTTAGATGGAGGAGGTACTTCATGGGTTTTCACTTGGTCTTTCTACTATAATATCTCTTGGGTGAACACTAATGTGAGGAAAATAATATGTTCACACTGGTTACATTTTTAAGAACCAGTGAAATTACTACTGGGAGATTTTGTGGTCCTAGTGGACTCACTGTGGTATATGTATTGTTCACCAAATATCCTAGTTCCTTCCCTGTGATGCTTCCTCTTGTGGGATGATTTTCCTTCCCCATCCAATTGGTGTCATAATGGCCATGAGATGTGCATTGGCCAAGGAAATGTGAGCGGAAGTGATATGTGCCCCTTTGGGGCATATCTCCCCCCTCTCTGCCACAAGAGCAGCCATATTTCAGAGAGACACTTTCTCATCAGCTTTGTCCTGTATGGAGGACTATATGAAGCAGAGCTGAGGCTGAACTATAATGAGTATATAGCATGACTGGGAAATAAACCTTCATTTGTTCTGAAGTTTGTACAGTATAATTTAGCTTTACAGATACACCCCACTAGATAATGAACTACTTAGGTTGCAGACCATGTTTTAACTATTATTAAATCCATATTACCTACCTTCGTGCCTAGACTATAGTAGGTAGTCAATAAAAAATATCATTGAATGACAAGTAAAAATAAGATAACTGTTAATATGGCCTTAGTTTGCAAACCCACAGATATGTCTGAATTTTGAAAGATTACTAAGTTTTATTTTCCAACTATTTACAAATAATGGTAACTAAGACAATCTTATACATATCAGACATTTACTACTTACTAATTTTCTACATCCAGCTATGTCTTAACCTTCCTGCCTTCCACAACATTTGATAACATATTGCAGTAGACTCTGAATTCATCAAATACAAGAATATTGTTATATTCATATTTATTTCTTCATAACCTAGATCATCCTTATCACATTTGTCACAACTATCCAACCTGGCATTTAATATATACTCGGTAAATAACTGACTGAAAGAGTAATTATAAGGAAATATCCTTCTGATGGGTATATTTTAGGTTGACAGGCACAAAGTTATTCACAGATGGAGGGAACATTTCCATCTCAAATAGTACCCATTTACTCTCTTTAACCAAGAACTAGCCAATGATCAGATATTGACTTTATAAAGTCAGTCATGTTCATGATATTGAGTGTGAGGTTGACTGTGCTTTTATTAATTCAAGATACCACGTAGAATATAGAATAGTTGGATAATTTTGTTGTTATTGTTGTTGTATGTGGATGAGTATGTACATGTTTCTATTTAATTGATAAGAACTTTCTACAATGGGGAAGTGCAATTGGTATAATTTTGATGATAAATCTCTGCTAAATTTAATTATATGGAACCCAAGTTGAGAGTGAATTTACTCACATTTTTAAAATTTGTGGGGTCCATATGGGTGAACAGATTGCTTTATTCACAGGTTGTCCCGTGTGGGGGTTATAGCCAGAGATAAATATCCCTACCTCTCTGTCCTTGATGTCAGAAAGAATCAGCTTGTAGCACTCAGTGCTTGTGGTAATTTGGAGCTAACCATACGAACATCAATTACTAAGATGCACCTGGGCCAGGACAATTGGAATTGCCTCTAACCTGTCTCCTTGCCTCCTGCCTCCCTAATCTAATTCCTTCTTCATCGTGCTGCCAGATTCAACTTCCCAAATCACCATTTTTATCAGGTTATTTCCAGCCTTCAATGTCTTCACTTTGTCTACAGAATTTCACTTTGTTCTGATATTCAAGACTTTCTGCCAATCTTGCTTCAACTACTCTTCCAGACTTAATCCTCACCTCTCA
Organism: Tapirus indicus; assembly: GCA_031878705.1. NCBI lineage: Eukaryota > Metazoa > Chordata > Mammalia > Perissodactyla > Tapiridae > Tapirus > Tapirus indicus. Next base: position 7,586,584 of record CM062935.1, on the reverse strand, counting down.
CCTGCACAAATTCCAAGTTGCAGCTGAATTGGATTGCTCACTATCCGCTATTCTGCACCTTATACTTTTCTGCCTCCTCCTTTTGCTTGTGTCATTCTTTCTATCTAGAAAACACTTTCCATCCTCTTCACAGTCATTTAGTTGATAAATATTTATTGAGTATTTAGCTATGGGTCTGGCCCTGTTCTATCAGACAGGGATACAGCAATTAACAGGACAGCCTAGATCCCTGATCTCCTGAAGCTTATAAAGAAATCTATTGTAATTTTTAAAATACCCTCAAATCTCCTCATTAGTGTGTCTCCCATAGTTTGTTCAACTGGAAGTGTTTTTTCTTCCAACCAAAAATTTTAAGCACTTAAAAGATATCACCTGTTGTTTGTTTATCTTATCTCTACACTGTGAACAGTAAGCTCCTGGAAAGGAAAATCATAAACATACCTGTATATTTCCACAAACATGGCTCCTGGAACATGATGCATCTCAAAAACATTAGTCTTTAAAGAATTATTAACAGAATTAATCAATACTAAGTAAGACTCTTTGAACATTTACTACATGCCTAGCATTGTACAGTGTACTTTAAATATATAATCCCTCACTTTCCCAACAACCTGATATGGATGTAATTTTTCAAGCTTTCTTAATGAGAAACTAAGAGAGGTCACATGGAGTTTGTTGGAAAGAGTGGTGCATTCCTCTCTCAAACAGGCTCAGTGCCTCTGTTTAACTGTAGAACTAGCCTGTAATCAGACAATGACATTACAGAGTCAGATGTGCTCATGTTATAGAAGGTAGGGTGACCCTGGTATTACTGATTTAGAAGATCGTGGAGAATCACATATGTAGACTAATTCTTCTTTGAAAAAATTTAGCTGCACAATACTTGTGGCCAAACAGAAATTCAAATTCAGGTCTATTTTACTGCAAAGCCCACACATTTCCCCCCATGGCACTTTGCTGAATAAATGAAATAATGGCAGGCCTCAAAGGCATCCACTGCAGCAGGTGCTCTTGTTGCCTTGTCCCTAAATTCTGACCTCTGAACTCTGAAGACTATTTACCCCCATATACTTGTGAGGATTTAATCTGGCCAGGAAGGCTGTGACAAGCTGCCTGTGTTGCAGACACAATGTCCTCAAGATTTGTCCTCAACCATCACCAGACAGAGAGATGCTTTATAAACACCCACAGCCTCCTCCCTCATAGTTGGAATAATTCTGAAGGATGTTCTAAACTGTATCCCACATTTCATCAGTGCAGTTCAGCAACCGTTTCCCATAGGGGCCATTTGCTTGATAATGCACTATGTATTGACTTGCTTCCCTTCCCTGTCTTACTTTTCCATTTGCCCTCACTGTTTCTTGGAATCACCCTCTTATACACACACACGTGTGCACACACGCACACACACACACACACACACACACACACACACAACTTGCACTCAAATTCTTGTCTCAGGATCTGATTCTGGGAAAGTCCAAACCAAAACACCTACCTGATTTTCAGTTGTCAGTGGTTGTCTTGTCACCCCTACTTGCCCTCTCTACTACTAACACACCCATTTTTGTTCATTTTATGAACCAAAGGCTGGTCATCTGTAAGCTTGGCAGAGCTTGGCTCCAGCTTTGAGCTCTTGGCCAGTGTACTTACGTAAGAAGTTCCTTTGTCATTCATCATCATGATTTTGGAAATGGATTGGGATTGGGAAATATCTCCCACAGTCAATTGTGCCAGGGTGGGTCTAGCTTCAGGGTACCCAAAGAAGCCAGGTGATACGGAATCTCTGGCCACCTACCTCATGTGTGGCCAGCCTCACCCATGCCTAGGGTGATGATTTCCTTTTCCTAGTTCTGTTCTCTTTAAGGACTACTTGCAGGCCTAGTCCCATAACTTACTGTTGGGGTACCTTAACCCTGTTACTAATCACTCCTAAGTCTTTGCTGGGGAATCTGAGCTTGCTTCTGGTTTTCCAAATATAACCTTGGTAAGGCCTAAAGGATGTGTGAGGAGACAAAAAAAAAATCATGTGCAAACCTCATCTACAGATTGGAATCCAAGGATATTTTCTCTGGCTGGAATAGTTTACTACAGCTTTTGTCTGGTGCCTTGGTCTGGGGTAGTTAAGTATGAGCCAGTTTTTCTTTCTAGTGTATTTCTACTGACCTTTTCTCTGCCCAGAGTCATGTGACTCATTCTGATTGACAACAATTATCTTGTTTTAAGAGGCATTATGGCAAAGTGGTAAAGACATGAGTTTTGTAGTCAGACTTGGGCTCCTATCCTACCAATTGCCTTACTATCTATTCAACCTTGAGCAAGTAGCTTAGTCTTTCTGACCCCCAACTGCTTTAGATAAAAATGGAGGCAGCATCAATGCATTTTAAAGATAAGGGGTACATTTTATATGCTTTTGTTAATACATGTTGAACATTCAGTAATTGGAGACTATTATTTAGTCATACATCTTGATGTTTTTGAAATATCAATCTTGAGTTTTGTTTTATTTTTAAGCATTCCTAATAACTCAGAGAGACTTGAATCTCTCCTTGGTGATAAGGAGAGTTTAGAATTTAGATCAAAATTTTTGGAAGACACAAGACCCTAGTTGAGAGTAGCCTTGAGATGATTTCAGAGGTCAGAAGCACAATCATATTCACCTCTGACACAGCTGAGCAGTGAGTAATGGCTGACTTAGGATGTCTTGCTGGGAGGCCATGATAAAAATTATGGAGTTGTCAGTAGCAGTGATTTGGGTTACATCTTTACATTGGTCATTGTTTATTGTGCCAACCTTGGGTGATCTTCAGATTGACTCAGTCTGAAGCATCCATCATCTGACATCATCTGACACCATTCTGGGCTATGGAAGGGTATAATCTAGTACCCTCACCCTCTCCCTGAACATCAGACTCGTCACTACTCTTTCTTCCAGAAAACAAGCTGAATTTTGTACCATGTTGCTAGATATTTCACTTTTATCATAAGGTTTTCCAAGAGATTAAAATCCTGCTTGCAAGATATATGAGCAATGGATTTGGAAACAAATAACTTTGCTCTGAGTATCTTTTCTGCCTCTCCTTCGCTATATTAATTTGACAAAGACCCTTACCCACTATGAGGTTTGGTTTCCTCAATTATGATATTTGCTTGGCATATGCTATAGGGTTGCTATGAGTGATAATTGGAGCATTCACGATGAAAGTACTTCTTGAACTGTAGTCACAATAAGGAAAGCAATAAAAGAGAAAGAGAAAGAAAATAACAAGGAGGAAGATGAATGGGATTGACGTATTGCAGGTTCCTTCTTTCTCAGTGGTCTTTTAAGTGTAAGACCAAGCTAACTTTCATCAAAGGGGAGATGGTTTAATTAATATTTAGATTTATTTTGTACCAGTTCCAAATTCATTAATTACTATGTCTATTTATACTGAGATTGGATTTCTGGAAAGACACACAGGTGCAAAACTTCTTTTTATCCCACTTGTCCTGTAGATTTATTATTTGCTCCTAGATGAAAATAAGTTGCCCTTACAGATTGTCTGCAAGAAAAGTAAAGAAACATATTGATAGATGGTTCCCCTTGGAATTAGCAACCCTCTCCTAAGCAGGCAGTGATGGATATGGTTAAACAAGTAGAGGCTCTCATTATAGTCATCAGAGCTTTGTTATAATTAGATTGTGAAGAATGTGGTTTAGCTAAAATTCATAGGAATAATGTCAAGATATCTTGGATTTAGGACCCTAAGGAGTGTACTTGATTTTGAACCAGTATTTGCTAGTAATATAAAATTTATGTCCAAGAACCCAAGGAAAATACCCCTTAAAGAATAAAATGGGGCAAGATTTGGTATTGTTAGGTCAGTGTATTTAAAGGAGTATTTTTCAAATTGTGGTCTTGGAAGTTCCCAAGTATTGGGCAAATTGCCCAAGCATCATGTTAAAAACATGGATAATAAGACCTAATGAATCAGAATCCTGGGGGTGGGGCCTTGGAATATGAGTGTTTAACATGCCCCCAGACACTTTGGATGTCTGTGCTCTGAAGATCATGCTTTGAAGAACCCTACTTTGGAAGTATTGTTCCTAATAAGCACACTGGCAGTACAATTAGAATTTTTTAAATGTGCAAAAAGCTTAAGATATGAACTTGTCTGTACATTGGATCTTAAACCTACCTGTTGGAGCCATTCTTGGTTTAAACTCTATTTTGTTGACATCTGGGTGAAGATTTTTCCTTGGTACCAAACACCCCAGGTATAACTTCTGTTTGTTCTTGTATAAAAAATTGCTCAACATCCATTCTCACTTCACAGTCATGAGTTCATTCTTAAAGTCAGAGTTTTCACCCTGGAAGGGAGCAGAGAAGTAATTTACAAGTCCTTCATTCTATAGATGATGGAGTGTGAATGTGTGATGACGATGGACATGGTATACAAATCCCTATCTCTGGACTCCAAGATGTGCTCTTTCATCTCTCTTTGGGACTTCCCATCTGGAAGACCACTGTGTTTTCCACTATTTTTATTTACTACTGGTGCCATACCAGATGTGTCTTCCAGAGCCCACCCATATCACCATTGGATTGACTTGTCAACTCAGCTCTGCCTTTCCAACCTAACCAGCACCCAGGTAGAATTCACTCTTTAGAAAGTTTACTTTAACTTTCAGGTAGCTTCCCAATGTCTGAAGATTTCTGCTTAATAGAACACTAGAGAAGCTCCTCCCTCTGCTGACAAATGCTCTTTCTTTCTATCTCAAGGCCTTTGAACAAGCTTCCCTGTCTTTCACCTTCTGCTTCCTTTATCTGACTCACTGTTTTCCATCCTGTAGGTCTCCGCTTAAATGACATCTCCTGAGGGAGTCCAGCCCCAGGGCTATAGGATCTTTTACTTTCCTTTCCTGGCACTTGCCTCATCTATAATAACCGTGGTAGATATCTAGTGGCAACGTCTTTGTACTTTGCTGGAGTCAGCATCCTGAATGTGAAGCCTCTGTGAAGGATGGCATCCCTCATTCACTACTGCATGCCCATCACTGAGGTGGTACACAAATGCTGTATAAACAGTGCTCCTGGAATGGTCAAACGTTGCCTGGTTCCTTCCTTTTGAACTCTGAGGAAAGTTATGAGGTAGTGGGAAGTCTAGATCATATTATCTAAGATGTATTGAGGACCTAACAATTCCACTTTCAGCTGGTCCCCCTTGTGCAGCAGCACAGTCATTCCTGTACTTCTGAGCCTCACTTGTTGGTAACTGAAATCCGCATCACGGTTTGATTTTCCAAATCTTTATTCCAACTACCAAATGGTCCCATGTGGGCTTTTTTTTTTTTTTATTGTAAAAGTAGACATTTTCATGCTCTAGTTCACAGAGGCAAAAATAAAATTAAAAAACACCTTCTATTTATTTTAGATTGTTGATCCCAATTTACTCTTGAGACCCTTTCTGCTGACAACAGAGTATAGGCAACTCAGACTCTTCTGATTCAAAATGGTCTCTTTCAGATAAATTTGATGTCTTTAGGGGAAATTCCTAGGCATTTCCATGTTCAACTACCACATTAGGGTAATCTCTTCCAGCTCCTGGGGCCACTCCTGCACAGATACAAGGGGGTATTGGAGATCCTCATGGGGCAGGGGGGGTTGGCTGCTGGTCCACGTGCTGGTCCATTGTGTCCAGGATTTTCTCAGTGTGAAGTGGCTGGTCAGGCCAGGTCCTTCATGTAGTTTTGGTGTCTGCTACTGAAGTCAGTTATCCTCAACACAACCTCAGGCTCCACACTCCATCTCTGCAACCTCCCTATATGATTTTAGGTCTCTTTTTGACCCATGGATTCTCTCAGCAATTTTATGTGCCCCGGGTGGAACACTCTGAAAAATCCGGATCCCTGGACATGAAGCACGGCTGAGGGAAATTAAGGTCTGTGTAGCAAATGCTTTCTTCTGCCATTTCTGATCTTCTGCCCAGGAAGCAGCATGTTGCTCTTGAACCATCAGGAATGTAGGGCGTCTGTAGGGGCTTATCATTTTCCCAGGCTATATTCTAGAAAGCAAAATACGCCTTTTTGCACTGGAATTCTCTAAAAATTTTCTGTTTGATTCTAATAATTTCGACCCTTGAAGTAAACAACCAGAACACTCCTGTCTTATGGTTCTTAACCCTTTCCATCCCTTCCCTCTTTCCTCTCTCCCCTGCCTCCCCCTCTTTCTGCACCAATTCTCCTCTCCCTACCCGTCTGACAGTGACTCCCTTTATGTCATGTCTTTCCTTTTTATATTCTATAGACTTCTTTGTCTAGATAGATTTCTCCCAATTTTTTTCCTGAGATATGAAAGACCATAGTGTAGTTTTAAAGAAAGGAGACATGAAAGTTAAAAAAAAAAGAAATGAGAAACATTGGAGGAGCAAAGAGACAAAATATATCAAGAATTTCAAAATTATCTTCTCTGCTACTTAAAAAAGGTTCTCAACCTGGAGTGATTTTGCTCCCCAGGGGACATTTGACAATGTCTGGAGACATTTTTGGTAGCCACAACTGGAGATGTGCTACTGGCATCTAGGAGATAGAGACCAGGGATACTGCTAAACATCCTACTGTGCACAGGGCATTCCTGCAACAAAGAATAATCCAGTTCAAAATGTCAGTAGTGCTGAGGTTGCAAAATTCTAATTTAAACCCTTTAGATTTCTTTAAAATTTTTTTCTTCCTTTTTTTAAGGTTTCTTAATCATAATAGGTACTTTAAAAAAACGTTGTGAAGCATTAAAATAATTAATTATTTAGATTTACAGGTAGGAAAAGACAGAGGTTAAGAACTATAGGGAAGTTTACCCAATTTTAATTATGGCTTTTTTTTTAACTCTAAAAGCACGTTGAATCAAAATGCTTGTTATTTCACCAGACTGTTTATACACACATACATACACACACACGTGTATACACACATGTGAACCCACATACACATATTGAGAAGTGGTCTTCTATGTACACAAGACTAGAAGTCCAGCATCCTGAATTTGAATACAAGCATTGTCAAATGCCATCTTACTGGAGTGGACAAGTTATACAACCTTACTACAGTATATATATTTGTGTATGAGATGTGGTTAATAATATTATCTGCCTCAATCACCATGAAGAGGATTAAGTAAGATACTTCTTATAAATCAATGAGAGTGCTTAGCACATAGTTGCACTAAAAATATTTGTTTTTATTCCCATGACAGGTTAACCTAGCCATATTTGGAGCTGTGCCAGAGCACCCTGTCTAGCCATTAGCAATATTGGTTTCTGAATTAGCAGGACTAAAATAAAGTGGTAAACACCATCTTTTGAAAAAATAAAGTTTTCATTTTTGTCCTAACTAATGAACATTTGAATCTCATTGTGTTAATTAAATCAAGACATTTCCAAACATCTATATCACTGACCTATGGAAATAGCAACCAATCAACCAGATACCACATAAGGAATATTTGTAAAGTCATTATGAGAATACAAAATGTTGCAGTCACTTTGGAAACTCATTAAAAAATTTCCTATAAAATTAATTGTATACTTGCCATAAGACCCAGCAATCCCTCAACCAGATATTTACTCAGGAGAAATGTAAACATATAGCAATATGATTCTGTATACTAAATATGTATAGCAGCTTTATTCAGATTAACCCTAAATTGAAAACAATCCTAATACATCTGAACAGTGAATTAATAAACAAATTGTATTTAATATAATCATAAAATGGAATAAGCTACTTACCCTCACAACAACATGGATAACTCTCAAAAACATTTTTTTAAGTGAAAGAAATCAGACTCAAAAGACTACGTACTACATGATGCCCCTTGCAGGAAACTCTCAAGTGGCAAGACCATAGTGATAGATACTTTAGGGAGAGAGGGTCAAGGGTGGTGCATGGTGGATGATCACTTAGGAAAGGGCAAAGGATAATGTTTGAGGTACCAAGCATTTCCTATATCTTGATTGTGGAGGTGGTACACTGTTGCATACAACTGTGGAAACTCATCAAAACATAACCCTTAAATGGGCGAAATTCATTGTATATAAATTATACTCACAGAAAGTTGCCTAAAAGAAAATGAAGGTTTAAAAAAAGACATTCATAGAATGAAAAGCTGAAAGAATTCTTTAACAGAAGAAATGCTAAAAGAAATTCTGACTGAGTGACTATAACTCAGGAATGAATATGGTACTGTAGGAAGAAATGAAGAGCACTGAAAAAAGTAATCATAAAAATAAATATAAGTTAACAATGAAGTTCATGAGTACCAGGACATGGAATCTTACCACTGAGAGAAGAGAAGGGGCATTGAGAAAGAATATTCCTGAGGACCTGAGTCTCAGGGCTTGTTTAAATGTTAAGTGTGCAGCAGGGAAACAGAGAGAATCCCTCCAGCGTTCTGGAGCTTACATTAAATACAAGGCAGTGGTGATTCACCACTGGAGCCGTCTGAAGCCTGGGCTGTACTAAATGTAACTAAAGCATCAATAATACATCCAGTTCATCTATATCCTAGATAGGCTAAGCCCCCTTCACTGACTGTCTGATGGAAAAAGAGGCATTTTCTTTTCTGGGAAGAAATATTATTTCCCTAAGTCTTACTGTTCTTTACAAACAATGTTTAATATTCAAATTTTTTAAAATTAGACCAAAAATGTTAAGAAAATAAGACACATCATCAAAAGATAACAAAATAAAAAGAATCAGACCCAGAGATAACACAGAGGTTGGAGTTACCAAAGAAAATAAAATAGTATAATAAAAAAATTAAAAGGTGGAAAACATATTTCAAAAAGTGGGGAATTTCAGCAGAAAGACATAACTATTTTTTAGAAAGCCAAACTGAATTGATAAATATGAAGAACATCGTATCTGTGATAAGGAATTATTTTGATGTGCTTCTTAGCACACTGGATAAAGCAATGTAAATAATCTGTGAACTTGAAGACAAGTTAACAGAAATTATCTAAAAAGAAATATGACATAACATTCAAGATATGTGGGGAATATTAAATTTCCCCAAATATGTGTAATTTCAGTCCCAGAAGGAGTTGAGAGAGAGGATGGGGCAATAAAAAACAAAGAAGATATATTTATATCAATAGTTTTCTGAAAAGGGAGAAAGAAGCATTCAGAGAAAAAAGAGAGACATTTCCCTATGTATAGGATGACAAGCAGACAAAGACAAAAATTAAGTAATGATACAGAAAATTTGATCAACACCATTAATCCACTTGACCTATTGATATTGAAGGAATGCTACTTCCAGCAAGAACAAAATACACATTATTCTCAGGTGCACATGGGACATTCACCAAGGAAGAGCACATAGGACATAGAAATCACACATCGAGTAGGTATGATAACATGAACCAAATCATGTCAATATTTAAATACAAATGGTATAAACACCTGAAGCAAAAGGCAGAGATGGCCAAATAGGTTTTAAAAATCAAAATATAAGTATTTTCTGTCCATGATAAATATTATTTAAATATAAAGACCTGGATTTAAGTAAAATGTTGGAGAACAATTATCTGCTAGGTAAACACTAATCATAAGAAAATGAGTGATTATGTCAATATCAGACAAAGTAACTTGAGAATGCAAACTGAGACATGGATGGGCATTCATAATGATAAAGGGATCAATTCATCAAGAATATATAACAATACTAAATGTGTTTACATCTAATAGCCTAAAACTTAAAAGAAAATAATAGCAAAATTGAAAGGAAAATTATGCACATCCACAATTATAGTTGGAAATTTCAGCACATCTCTACCAGTAATTGATAGTACATGTAGAGAGAAAGTCTGTAAGAATATAGAAAAATTATACAATGCTCTAATTCAATTTGACTTCATTGACATTTTTGCAGTTCCACCCAATAATAGCTAAATGTACATTCTTTTCAAGTGAACATGGAATATTCACCAAGGTAGACTGAGTGTCAGTTATTAAATAAATCTCAATACATATAAAATGACTGAAATAACACTGAGGAAGTTCTCTAATCACAATATAATTAAATTAAAAAACAATATTAAAACAAGATACCTGGAAAGTCTCTGAACATTGGAATTTAAGCAACACACTTCCAAGTAAGCCAAAGAAGAAATTCATAATTTAAAGTCTTCTATTAGAAAATAAAGAATGTCTAAAATCAGTTACCAAAGTTTCCACCTGAAGAAGCTAGAAGAAGAAAAACAAATAAAACCAAAACAGGTATAACATTATGTAGCAGTTAGAAAGACTAGATTAGCTTTGCTTATAAAAAGGGTAAATATAGGAAACAAGATACGGGACTTGCAAGGACCAATGATGCTGAAGAACGTGATTAACTCAAACAAAATAAACAATCATAGATGAATGAACGGATGCATGAATGTGTGGAATAGTGTCACCTGAGGACCTAGAAATGGAACAGGTTTAATTTTGCTCGGTTTCAAATTTGTGCCTGGAAGTTTTATATGGTGCTTTGGAGGTTGGAGTTACTATGGCACATAATAACAATTTATAAAATTCCAGATATAGAAATTACTTAACAGGATTAAATCTTCTTTAAGTCTACCTTGCTGGTAAGTATTTGGGGCATGGTATGACCCAAGTTCATCTGATCCTGAGTCTTTGATCCTAAAGCAGCATTTTGCTTTAAGCAAGAATGTACACGTGTATCAGCATCTTCTTTTATCTCTTATTTATTTTTAAACAAATCTTTCTGCACACAGAAAAGTGACATGGCAAAGTAAGTGACACAAGCTTTGAAACCAGACAACACTCTTTGAATCCTGACACACACAGACAAAAACACCTGGATTCAAATAACAAGTAAATCTTTTTCTTTATCTCTGATTTTCTGTCTAAATTATACATCTAGAAAATGGTTTACTGAATTTAAGCGAATAAACACTTTTAAAGCTCTTTATCCAAGCATGTTCATTATGGTTGTATTTAAAAGAGAGAAAAAGGATAAAAATTGGAATCAATTTTAATATCCAACCATAAAGTAATGATTGAACCAGTATTATACACATATAAGATAATGATTAAGTCATTAAGACAATTGTTTTGAGGTGTGTTTTGTGTGTGTGTGTGTGAGGAAGACTGGCCCTGGGCTAACATCTGTGCCTGTCTTCCTCTACTTTATATGGGACGCCGCCACGGCATGGCTGACGAGCAGTGCATCAGCGGGTGCCTGGGATCCGAACCTGCGAACCCCAGGCTGCCAAGCACGGACTAAACCGCTGTACCACTGGACGGCCCCTTCAGGTGTTTTTTAATGGCTCTGATTAGGATTAGAATTTAATATTAAGGGAACAGAATCAGAAGAGCTCACAGTATGACTGAAACTTTATAAAATATTTATATGTACTTAATAATCTACATTAATATCATATGCATATCCATGTTTATCTCAAACATGCCTATCTCAAACCTCTGGTTTTCCAGATCTGAAACTGCCCACATGATTACTAACTAGCACCCTCTTTCAACCAACTATGATGATTTATTCTAGCTTTAACACTGGCTCCAGTGTTGTAATCCCAGCCTGGCCTTGGGTCTCCTGGCTCAATTTACCACCTTTTCTCTGAGCTCCATCCACACATACTTGGGCCAGAATAGTACCAATCTACCAAATCTGTACCAATGTACAGATTTACAAAGTATAAACACTGAATGGTGAGATTCCTTTCCTCCCTCATCATTATCCCCATTATCTTGGAATGATTGAACAACCTGAAGTCCCTGGAAAGCCTGTCACAGTGGAAAAAAAAAAAAAACAAACAGAATAACAACTTCCTAGGAGGAGATGAGAGCGGATAATCTAATGGTTCTTTTTCATCTATTTCTGCACATCTCTGTGGTAGAAGCAAATGCAATTTTTATGTAGTTATGAGAAGGAAAATTGGAATGGGGATCATTTTGTAGCATTATATTCTTGTGCACTTGTTCCAACTTCTATCTGCAATTGCTGTTCACCACTCTGGTGTAATTGCATAGGTCATTTGTGGAAAAGCATAATTATACCTTAAGGTAATGTTCCCTCATGCATTATTAAGTCATGAATTTTTCTAAAGTAGATAAAGGGAGGGAGCTAGGTGACTGGAAGAGAGGTCATAGAATATTGGATCAGAAGGGGCTTAGGGACCAGTCTCATCTCTTCAGTGCTACACTCCTGCCCGGGACATCCTCATTAAACACCCTCACCACATTGCATCAAAATTTCTTTTTGTATAATGGTCTCTCTCATTAGGTTGAGGGCCTCTTGAAGGTGATGACTGGGTCTAATTCATCTGTATTTCCCAAGTACCTAGCACACTGTCTGGCACAGAGTATAAACTCAGTGTTTTCTGCTGAGTGAATGTTGAGGTGATTGCCAAGAAAGAAAATATGAGAGGGATTTTCTTTGACAGATTACATTCCATTCAAAGATATTTAGACCAACGAAAGAGACAGCTTTAGAGTGTGCTTGAGCCTGAGTTTTCACAAAGGAGAAATGAATACAGAATGGAAAAAGTTAGATTTGGAGACGGTGTTGGATCAAATAATTCTGATGCTCACCAGCTTGTCACTTAACCCTTATGGGTATCAGAATTCTTATAAATAAGACGTGGATCACCATACCTACTGATATGGTTAGTGTCAGGTTCAAATGAAATAATGCATCTGCAAATGGAGAATGCAATGCTTGGGTCGGACAGGTGGTTAACAATAAGGCAGGCTGGCCTGGTGGGATAGTGGTTAGGTTCATGTGCTCTGCTTCGGCGGCCCAGGGTTTGCAGGCCCGGATCCTGGGCACAGACCTACACACCACTTATCAAGCCATGCTGTGGTGGCATCCTGCATACAAAATATTGTGGGAGACTGGCACAGATGTTTGCTCAGGGACAATCTTCCTCAAACAAAAAGAGGAAGATTGGCAACAGATGTTAGCTCAGGGCCAATCTTCCTCGCCAAAAAAACCCACAAACAGGCAAACAAACAAAATACAATAAGGCAAATGATATTATTCAGCTATTATCTTCTAGGCATGGAGAGGATTATTTGCATTCAGTGAATCTTTTCTTTTTCAATCAATGACCATGCATTAATTGGTTATGATGTGCAAGCAGTGTGCTAGGTCCAGGGGTGCAATAGTGAACAAAACAATAAGTGGGGAAGGCAGATAAGGAAACAGGCTCATCTCATCACCACCCACTGTATTAGCCTCAGCCAGATTCATAAATCAGTGGTTTGTCTTTGAATCACTTCTTGCTTTAGTAGTTTCATCCCTTAAAGAAGAAAACATACTTGCAAGTTAATCAGACATAGCTTAATGAGTTATATTCAATGCACCTATATCAGAACTTGGCACATAACCAGTGCTGAGTAAATGTTAGCTACATTATTATATAGGCAAAGAAGACAGTGAGCAGAACAGCTGCTGGGCTCAAGGGACATCACCTAAGTGGCAGCAAACTGTCTGACATACAGAAGGTACTCAATAAGTACTTAAAATATGGACTGTTCAAATTTGCAAAATTATTACCTTTTATAAATTGCTTTCATTATTATTATTATTTTCATTGCTGTATATTATTTTATTGATCTCTGCATTTGTTCCAAGATACTGTTGTGTAAATGAGACTGAAAACAAGGTTTGTTCTAGGTCACATGGTTATCCTTTGATGGAGGAAGGACTTGAACTCACATTTCCTAACTCCTTGTCATTCTTTACGTAGTAACTAAACTCCTCACTTTCCCACTCTGCTCACACTTTCCAGTCAAAATGTCCTATCCAGGGTTCTCCCTCTCCTGTGTTTAAATACTGAAAATATCAGAAGACAATATACCTACAAACTAGATGTTAACTTAAATCTCATGGAGTTGTAAGCCCTCTCTTCCACCCATGCAATATATTTCCATTTGAACAGACACCTCAGGCAAATTCTATCAAAAAAAGAGACTTGATTATAGGGTATTTTTGTTTTTCATGGAGCAAGGATTTCTTTCCAGTTTGTCATATCACATCCTACTTTTGGCTGCCTTCTCCTTCTACACTCTGTCGAAGGCCTCTGCGGAACAGTAGTGTTTGCAAGTTTATGGCATAATCACAAATCATGGCGGTGGCTGTTGGGCTCACATTTACAATCTACGTGTGTTCACACTGGTTTATTCTTGGCAAGATCTGGCTCATCAGGCTTCTGAAATAGCTCTGACAGAGAAAAATGCTCATGAAGTTTTGGTCCAGATGCTCGCAGGGATCAAAGACTCCCTGGCTATGAGCAGTCCCTTTGGAAGCTGTGCAGCTGGCTTTGCTGGACTGGATGCTTCCCTGAATGTCAGGGACAATAGTATCAGAGGATCCTTCTGGATGGATACAGGAGAGCTCCCTTTCCATTCTATGCCCTCCCAAGTCAGAGTGAGTGAAAAAGAGACAGAAATATCTAAGTTTGAGTCCAAACGTAGTTACTTCTTAACTATATGATTTTGAGCAAGTTATTTAGATACTCGGAGCTTCTGTTTCTACAACTGTAAAGTCGGCATGAAATGTCTAGGTTTTTTTTTTTTTTCTTTTCCTTTTTTGTTAGTCCAACCTGTTTTAGTTTGAAAATAACTCTTTTTGTCTTCTTGTCTTCGGCGCATGGGCTCAGGAAGTAATGAGAACATCTCCTCTTCCTTCAAGAACTGGGAAACAAGTCCTTGTGTTTTTTGAAGTCTGAGCCCTCCCTACCCTGGAGGTGGGCAATGATTTTGACACCATTGTTGCTTATGATTTTGATGTCATCTTTAAAAGATGTTTATTTTGAACTAATTTTCAACTCAGAAATTACAAAATAGTACAGAGAGGATCTATGTATCTTTCACCCAATTTCCCTCCACAGTGGCATTTTATATATCTATGACCATGTCACAAAAAGGAAAATGGCATTGGCACAATAAAATAAAACATCTACTTTTAGGGATTCAGTGTGACATCTTCTACCATTCTCTTTCCTTACTGTGGAATTCCCATCAGAGGGAGTTACACATGGAGAAACAGGATCTGTCTTTCAGTGTCTGGACAAATACCTAATACTGCAAATGAGGGGGTCTTGGGTAAAAACTGGGTGGTAGAACATTGTTGAGCCTTGAGGTCTAAGTGAAACTCCATTTTCCCTTTCTTCTATTTGATACCCATGCAGTTTCATTTCCAAAGACCCATAGATGTGTTAGACACGTGGCTGGGTCTGCTCTGAGGGAGTATGCACTATCTCAAATTGCTGACTACTTAAATGTCCAGAGCACACATACAGAAGCATCCTTTAGGTAGGCATTCATTATCAGAGCAGGAAATGTAAGAGAAGGAGTGATGCTGACATTTAAAAGCCAATGATCTTGCTCCCTGGAAAAAATATGTGGCCTAATAACTATTCCGAGCTCTAGAAATCAACTTCTCTTTTGAGAGAGAGAGCGTTCCAGCCCAGGAAAGAAGTGTGGAGAGAAGGGCAGAGGGAGAGTGAAGGAGAAGAGACTTATCTTCATCCCTTACCTCATGGAGTGTCTAAGAAGATTTTATGAATCAATGCAGCCAAGACACTCAGCGTAGTGTTGAGAACATAGTGGTTGCACAATAAAAAACTAATTCCGTTCTCCTAAACCATATTCTCTTAAAGAAGCTGATCCCAAAATAGCCAAAGAATCCCAATGCAGGAAGATACTTTAGAAATTAGCTAGCCCTACCCAGTACAGAAATCCCTTCTCTGGAATCCTCTTCAGGTTGTCTGACATTCTCTTCTAGACAGACTCATGTTCATGAAGAGCATCTCTGGGTGGAAGATAGAGTGGACTGGTTCACTTACCACCCATCCAAGGTCTTCTAACATATCCTTCTAACTGGAGAGGTTAAAAAGGTAAGAGCTACATTTCTGAGACACCTTTGCAGGTACAGTTTCACATAGGTCCTAGATTCTGCAAAACAGGTGCACTTGTCTGAGACCCAAAGTCGATGCAAGTTACCTGATGACCTACTCCGTGATAGCTGTGGTGACATTTCTAGCATCCAGTTATGGAGTTACAGTTGCCCAGGATAGGCACTGATGGCATTAGTGTTTCTGCTAGACAAGTCTTATGATGTACCTAGCTGCTGTATTTGTGGCTGTGTAGCATCATTCCCAGAGTATCTGATCCCCTCAGAGATTCTGTGAGTGCTATAATATAATAAATGTTTCTTTTTCTGCTTAAGATAGCTATAATGATTTTATTTTTTAAACTAGGATTCTGATTAATATACCCTTCAAAGGCCCTAAATTACCAACAGAATAAAATGTAATATATTAATGTGACTGTCAAGTATCTATATGATTTACCCCCCAGGACATCTCCTGCCTCATCTCTCACTCTGCCCATCTCCTGACCTTTCATTTCATATTCTGCCTCACAGTTCCATGATTATTCCCATTCCACTTTTGAGGAAAATTTGGTTTAGATAAATTTGACTTTTCTTGAGCTGGATTTGTGTCCTCATACATTGCCTATTAGTTCTCTGTGTGTATGTCTGTAAGAAATCATTATTGGACACATTATTTTCCAGTCATGTATCTAGGCTTTCGGCTTAGAAAACCTCATGGAACTTACAGTTAGATTGAATGTGAATGGGAAAGATAAAACAAATATGTACATTTGAAATATAATTTTAAAGAAGTTCTCTTTAAAACATATCATTACAAGTGGGTTACCAGGAAAAAGCTTCTCTGAGGAGGAAAGTTTGGTGTTAGAACCCGAGTTTTGACCAAGAGTCAGCCATTAAACAAGAAGGAAAGAAAACAACCTCTGGAGAAAGAATTCCAAGCACAGGGATCAGCAAAGGTGAAAACTCTTGAGGCAGGACAAAGGTTGGCATCTGTGAAGAATCAAAGGAAGGTCCATGTATCTGGAAGGTAGGGAAGGAGGATGAAAGTGGTAACAGCTACATCCACAGAGAGAGAGAGGAGGACTGAGACATTATTGCATGGCTGAGCAACAAGGATTTAAATTCTGATCTCCTGAATTAGCCTGAATAATATAATTTCCCTCTCACATGACAGAGCTCCAAAATTTTGAAGGTCAAAACCAAGGTGGACTTGGGGCCACCCCACAAAGAAACATGGTAGAAGCTGGTCCAGCTGCTGACTGAGAGGGCATAGTTCAACTCCAAGTACTGTGGAGGCTAGAGTGTTTGTTCCTGGAGGGTCATAGTTCCAGAGATGAGGCTTGATGATTATTCATCCTACTAGGAAAAATCTGTAGTCTGTGGCCAAAACCATTTTAAAGAGTCTGCAACAGATTCACCTCCTTTCTTTGAAACAGACTAAGAAAATCCACTTTATGGTTTTCCTTCTCTTTTCTTTCTCCTTTTTATCACTAGCTACCTCTGTACTGTTTGTTTTACTTGTATTTTGTCTAACCTTCACAAGAACTTTGCAAGAAATGCATAATTATCCCCTTTTTATGGTTAAGGAAAGTGAGTCTTACAGAAGCTAAGTACCATGAAAATTAATGGTACTTAGTAAGTGGTAGAATCAGGATGTGAACCCACTACCCTTCTGATCTCAAAGTTTGAGACTTTTTTTTTCTGTATACCATCATGGTATGTTCTCTTTTACATAAGGGACCTTGCATATGTGACTCTTTCTGGTTTATAACCTAATCTCTCAAAGCATTTCTTGTTCTTGCCAATTTCTCAAAACTCAGCTTAGACATCATCAGCTTCTAAAAGTCTTTCCTAAAGTCCACTTAAACCTTAGCTCTGTTTAGGCATCACTCTGTGTGGCCCCTCATTGTTTCCCCTCTATGTGTGCCCTCAGCATGTCAAACACATGGCACATTTTGTATTTATCAGTTTACTTATCTGCCTCCCCTACTAAGACTGTGAATTTCTTCAATGTAGTAATTTTTCTTAATCTCTGTACCTAAAGCCCTAAACTTTCTGTGCTTTCTTAATTAATTTTTCTTGAACAAGTGCAGTCTCTAGAACTTGGAGAGGTAAAGGAGGCAGGAGCCATAAGATGAATGAATAAATGATTCATCTGTGGGTTTCTAAGCGTGTCAGTCATCTTCTGCTACTATGGTGCTGCATAACAAATGATCTGAAAACATAAATGGATTAAAACATTAAATATTTATCTTTGTTCATGAATCTGATGGCTGGCTAGGTGTTGGCTGATCTAGGCTGGATTTGGCTTCAAATTGCAGGATTACTCCAAGTCTGCTCCATGTGTCTCTTATTCTTTTGGGAACAGTGACTATCAGGCCATATTCTTCCCCAGTCACTGCAGAAGCTCAAGAGAGAAATCATATTTCAAGTCTTTCTTCACATTGTGTTGGTAACATCCCATTGGTCAAAACAAGTTACATGGCCAAATCCAACATCAATGGAACAAGGAAAGTATATTGTACCTACCAACAATGGAAGGAAGAGGGGAGTAAATATTTGCTTTATAATATTCCAAAGTACACTAAAAAAACAACAAACAATAAATGTATTGATTTACAATTTATCAAGAATAGGATCTAGAATAAAATACATTGGGATCTTCTTGGTGAGGATTGATCTCTGTCTTCTGTACTGGGGACAAACCTACCAGGAATAGAATAATACACAGTAGAGAATAACTATGATACACTTTTATCAGACACCTACTAGGTTTCAGAACCTGCATAGGAATTGCAAATATATGGGCTCTGTCCTCAAGGACTCCCAACCTGGAAGGGAAGATAAACACTTAAGTCAACCATTTCTATGCTCTGTAACACCTTCCTACTAAGAAAATGCTCAGAATGCCAAGGAACAGAGAGGGGAGCAAAAATTCTGACTACGCATCAGGAGAGATTTCCCAAACAAGGCAAAGTCAAAAGGGAATAAATCTAATTTATCATCCCCCTTTTAATTTATTTAAATTATTTTGTGGATAATTCATTTTCTCTGGACTCCCAGTTCTTATCTCACTGCCTGGCACAGAACATGCACTCAGCACATGGTTATTATTAGATTTGGTGGGTGATGAAATACTTTTAGACTGACTATGAACCCTCAACATAACCCTCATTCTTCTTTCTCCTTTAGAGACGAAGATACTAAAACCCAGACGGCTGATGTAACTTTGTAAAAATCACACAAATATTTAATGATGAAGCTGTGAGCAGAACCAGAGGATTGCAGCTCCCAGTCCAGTGATTTTGTGCTAAAAATTGCATGAAAATTACCTAACTCTAGTTTTCAATGGAATAAAAAAATAGATTATACAGCTGGGAGCTGTCCAGCACAGTGACTGCAACATAGTGTAAACTCTGTAAATGTTTGTTGAATTGAGTTAGAAATTGGAAAGATTTACAAAGATTCTCTGGTTTCATTCAACCTCTCATTTTGTTTTGATAGGAAAAGTGAGTGCAGGAGCTGGGAAATGACTTTGCCAAGGTCACACGGCTCATCAGCCACAGAACTACAGCAAGAACCCTGGGCCCTTTGCCTCTCCATCTAACACTCCCTTCCTTATGTTGCCATTGGAGTGTGAATGAGATCCTGTAGGCTGCATCTGTGGGTAAAGAGGCATGACATTGTTTAAAGCCATTTCATTGTAAGCTCAGTAGCAAGCAGCTGAGTAGGAAAAGACAGTAATTCAAGTTGTCAGTGCCCTTAGAAGCCTGCTCTGGGGTGTTGTATTCATAATGGAAAGAATTGTAATGCTTGAATGTGGTTATTCTTGGGCCCATTCTGAAACCAATAGTATATTCTCAGCAGGCTTAATGCAGACAATTACAGTTAAACTCAAGCCTCCAGATAAGCTAAATTTCCAGGACCTGGTGAATAATTCCATGTTCACTGTTAGCCTGCTCACTGGTGTAAGGCAGGAGACAGGCAAAGCAACTGCAGACTATCCCTTTACCATCATCCCCAGTAAGTCCTTTTCTTCTCATATCATTTGCAACTTCAGGTGGCATATAAAACACTCCCCAAATACTCTAACAGCCTGAGCCGCTCACTCCGTGTTTTCTTGCTGCACAAACTTATTTTAGTCCCAAATGACCTTTCAAGGGGAAGGACTTAATAGAAGGACCTAATGGGCCTCATTTGCCACTGCAGGTATGTGACAGGGCAAAAAACAGGTCACAAAAAGGAAAAAGTATCTTCTTTTGGTTTTCACAAAGGAAGCCCTCATATGCCTTTTTATGCATCTTGGACTCTTTCCTTAATTCCTACGTATGCTTTTCCTTTCTAGAGAAAAAAAACATATATTATATCAACATTGAATTCATCCAAACTTTTCTGCAGAGTCCAGTCTATCCCTGGAGGTAAAAATGATAAAACTGAGCCTGTCCTATTTTGGGTACATCATGAGAAGGCAGGATTTTTTGGAAAAGACAATAAGGCTGGGAAAATTAGAAGGCAGCAGGAAAAGAGGAAGACCAAATATGAGATGGATTGACTCCATACAGGAAGCCATAGGCCTGAGTCTACAGGAACTGAGGAGGGCTGTTGAGGACAGGACATTGTGGATATCACTCATTCATAGGGTCACCAGGAGTTGGAGACAATTTGAGGGCACATAACAACAATAAACCTAAAGCCTTACAAATTAGTATATCTGCAAGGAGCCACTTCATCAGCCTGATCTTTCAGTTACAGATGAGGAGTTGAGTTCTAGAAAGAATAAATGGCTTGGCCATAGTCATCCTATAAGCTTAGTGCAGAGCACCGTTTAGGTCCCAGTGTTTCTGTATCTATAGGATTCTTGGCCCCACACCTAGCTAATACCTAATTTCCCTAGATTATTCCAATGACATTAATAAACTTGTGGATTTATATACATCAAACTTCTCTTATAGCAATTCTTTCAGAGAAATTTCATAGACATATGTGAAACCCTTTTCATTTTATCCATAGTGCTTATTTCACCCCAAAAGACATTTGACTATCCAATTTATTAATTAATCATGTCTCTGAGAAACTTGTCTTTTTGCTCCTTCAACATCAAACGCATCTTCAAGATAAAGAGATTTGAGCCATGGAATTGTTGTTCAAAGACTCTGAAGAGTAGTTCCCCAGTCGTGCTAAAGGAGCTGCTCCTTTTGGAATCATCTCCAGTTCTGCTGAGATCAATTTGTGCTTTAGGATTAACAAGACCTGAGCGTGAAGCTCAGTGCTGTAAGTTGCTTGTTGTGGATCCTGGGCAAGGTTCAACTCTGCCTCTTAATTCCCCCATCTGAAACATGAAGATCATGATAGCCCCTCAATGTGTTGACATGATGATTATTACATTATCTGCCCATCCTCCCCATCTGTTAAAAATTAAAGGCAGTGGGCGTGCCAATTCACTTTTATCACCCTACCAAATAGCACAGCCTTACAAAAGGTAAGCACTTCTATCAGTTTACAATTTGGAGCTGTAATTAATAAAAAATGCCTTCCGCTGGCTTAAGTAAATTGAGACATTTACAATAAACTTTAGGGCTGTATGCAACCTAGGGGAAGTATATGGCTAAACTTCAGGATAACAGGAACATCAGACTACCTAAGAGGACAACTATGAAAGGAACTCTTTCCAGTGAAATTCTACTCATTTTGAGGGCTTTAGCATTGATTCTGTTCCTTTGTGACTTTCCCTTCTGTTATGGTAAGAACACATAGGTCTGTCTTGTTCTTCCTGCTCGATGATCTCTCTATGTATTTCCATAATCTCCACACAGAGATCAAGGTATTTTGCCATGCTTCTTCCCACTCTAGGGGGAATGAATCACAAACCAGGCTGGTCAGATTCTAGGGCAGTAATTGGATTTTGTTTTCTGGGAGTAGAGGTTTCAGGGATGCTAAAATGTTAGTGCATGTCATTGTAGTGTAGATCTAGGCTTGACTATTTCCCTTCCTCTCTTCCTCTTCAGTGTTGCTTTTACGCACATTTGGAGCCGCTCAACCAACTTTGGTTTGCTCATTTGTTCATTTTCTCTGCCATTCTCTTAGTCTCTCCTTCAAAGCTTGCCACTGGATCCAGGTCTGCTGCCTCACCTAGACAGGGATTGGAACAGACGGCTACACCCATCTTCGTTTGATGCACCAAGATAAATTCTCTGGCTGTCTCCCACCTGTGAGGAAGTCAGGAGCTGGCAGATGTTCTTTGAATTTGCCTTTCTTTGCATAAGAATAGTGAGAACTGAGTTTCTGGCCTGACCATTATGGAAAAATATCTTAATTTGCCTTATGAAAAATTTTTGTTCAGCAAAATGTAGGCCATCCTGGTATAGGCAAAAGAAGGCCATTGAATGGTTTAGTTGAGTTTACTGATTTCTGGAGCTTGAGACTTAAGCCTTACATAATAAATAAGGGCTAATTTATCATGCTTTGCATATATTTCCTTTCTGGTAAGTAAAGAGGTAGAGCCAGAAAAAAACAAGTTATTTCTTAATCCCTGGCCAAAATACCAATAGAGTTCCATGTTATACTCCCTTAATCACATCCCAACTCATTATCCTCATCATCATCCATTAGAGCAAATATCACAGTAACATTTACTATTTACTTCCCATTGAATTTTGAACTCTCTCTTGCCTAGTACACTTTCTGGAAAGGCATGTGTTCAAGAAATGTTCATGAAATAAGTGAATAAGTAAATGGATGAATAAAATTACCTAATTACAAAATTTTTAACTCAGTGATCCAACTGTTCAGGAATATGTAATCATTTTTATTTGACATTTGTTTTGAATGTCCCATTCACATAATAGAAATGAAGAATGTGGAAAGAACACATAACAATTGAAAGAAATGAGGAAGCATTTTAAATTTATCAAGAGATAATGATCAATACTTCTTTTTTATTACAATATTTTGTCTATCTGTCTATTTTTCTATTTATTTATCTGTCTATCTACCCATCCAGCTAGCTAATTGGAGAACCTCCTTTAGATTAAAAGATTCAGAAGCCACTTAAAAATGGGCACAATGGCCCAACGTCTTGCCTGAGATCCAGCAAGGGCAAAACTCAGAGCCCAAGGTTGCAGATCTTCATATCTCTCTGATGACTGCTCCTCATGTGTTTTCAAGCCCCCAACACTGACAGTATCACCTTAGCTCATAGTACATATATTTTGAGCCCATTTCTCATAGCTCAAAGAAATTGAATGGCCTCTGTTTAACTCTTGTAGCCTTCCAACATGATGTCTTCACAGTTGCCTCTGTTCTGACATCCTGGGCCCAAGGAACTCTTGAATCTGTGACTCCTACATCTCCTTAAGTTTCGACCTCAGAGAGAAAGACAGTTCCCTTGTCCTTGGTTTTCTCCAAGATATTAGGAACACATAGCAGATCTTTCATGAAGGCTTGAGTCATTAGAGGGTGTTTATGTCTCAGCACAGAAAAAAAGAATAATGTAAGATTAAATATTAGATAATCGTGTTCTTAAAAAATATCTCCATCACTTCTGTGGACAGAGAATCTCATCAGCTGACCCTTCTCTCCATGATCTAACCTCCAGCCATGGTGACCTGTTCATATTCTTCTTCCTCTAATCTGCTTCAGTTCTCTTTTCTTTCTTTCTTTTTTTTTTAGTCGGGGTTTTCCTCATCTCCCTTTTTAGCCATCTTTTGGTCAAGGGATCTCTATATATGTCTTCCTGTGGGCAATATGGAGGAGTGATGAAGCATCTGTAGCTGGAACACTTGGGCTGCCATTACTCTGGTGACCTCAGGAAAGATGCTAATCAATTTACAATTCATCTTCTACATCTATAAAATGGGAAAATTAAAAATAACCTACCTCATATGATTGTGAAGAGTAAACAAATTATTACACGTAAACATATAAAGTACTTACAAACATTTGAGTTCGTAGTAAGAGCTAACTAAATGGCTGTTATTACTTATTATCATATAATGCATTCTAGTTTGTGTGTGTCTGTGCATTTTGTTTTCTTTTTCAGCTTGCTTTCCTCCCTACCAGGAAATAATCTGAAGCCTATTTTCCATAGTTAAAAAGATCTGCCAAAGTGTTTTGCTAAACAAAAGATAGTTTCCTCTATAAAAGAAAGCCTGATACTAGATTTAAAATATAATTTTTAACCTTTTCTTATTTCTCTCTGTGCAAGATGATTTTTGAGGGAGAAGAGGAAGAGAAGGACAAAATAAAAAGTCATTACTGAGAGGGCAAATGTGAAATCCTATTGCCTAATATTCTAGGCTCTAACCTCTCTGAATTTTCACCTCTTTCATCTAGATTGGTAAAACCATTTGCAACCTCCTAAATTCATCATGATCTGTCCCCTAGTTTTCTATTATTTTTCTTATCCGGTTAACCCCCTTTAGAAAAGTTTTTTTTTTTTCATGCTTATATACTCTCTGTACTTCCTCTTTAGTTTGTGCTCAGGTCAAAATCCATCCCCAATGGTTGCAGCTTTTTTTTAAACTTTTCTGAAATATTTGCATGAAAGGATCAGTGCATACAAGGAATTCTAAGTCAAGGGTCCATCAGGGGATAACAATGATAGATGGAACTGGAATAAGTTTCAGAGTTTCTAGCCCTTTTTGGGACCGCAGAATCCCTTGGCATTAAAATCCTAAATTTATGATTATCAAGAATAATAGCTATGTAAAACTGTGGAATTCCTTGGACAGGAGAAGTGGATACATGGTGAATTATAGATAGAACCAATGTCTCATCTTAAAGAAAACAGCACACAAAGGAAGTGCTAGGAAGGAAGAAGACAGAATGGAGACGATACCATTAGGGAATTAAGGTAAAAAATGAAAGAAACTATGTGGCTGGATTCAGAGAGAAGAACTACGCACGTGGCAATGGGATGATTCAGGGTAGGTATCAGAAACACTGATTTGGGATAGGCAGCATGTGAGCATGTGGAATATATCATCAGGCTTCTCTTTAGTAGGTTCAGCTTAGATATCTTGGACATGGATTTTCTATCATCTGTAAGTGGACTACTAGAAGACAAGTCCTAATAAAACAAAATTTCATTGATTATAATACATTTGAAATCCCTGGTGCTTTGGGATGGTTCCATTATTCTGGGGCTAGTAGGAGCTGTAGGTCAGAGGGATCATGGTTTGTCATAATGAAAAAAGGGTAGAGACGACATCAACTTTTGGAATGGTGGTATGAGGAACACAGAGGACCCTCTCCAGAGAAACAAACATTTAATTGCTGAAAATTCTGAAACACACACGCACACACACACACACACATGTAGCATTTACAGTCTCTGGAAATGTCCTAAGAATATACAGCAAATGGAGAGACAGTTATTCAGGAAAATCTACTAAGTCTTGATAAGAACATTGGGAGTTCGTGGCATTTGAGCTGTGTTGCACTCATACTCCTCCCCCTTTTCCCCAGCTCAGGGTGATGGAAGCTCTACTCCAGGCATGTGTAGTAAGAAGGTGAGACTCCTCTCCACCTAAGCCCCTATCTAGGACTGTGGTTTCAGCAGCGAGGGCAGGTCACTGGCATATTTATACCCTCAGCTCCATGTTGCAGAAACTTTATTCCTGGCCCCTTTCCTGACATGGCCCCCACTTGTAGAGTGAAGACTGCTCTAGGTGAAACAGGCTAAGAACATGAATCCTCGAATCCACTTGCCCTTGCTTGCTTGTAAGGCAGAGGTCCCACACCAGGAAGGGCAAGTATAGAAGACCAGGTTCTGACATCCCCTCTCAGAGCAGGGTTGCCACTCTAGGAGAAGTGGGCTGCTGTCTGAAATAATGGCACAGAGGTTCTTCCCATGGGGAGAGGCCACCTTAAGAACAAAGAGCTCCACAAATGTGATAGGCTGAATAATAGCCTTCCAAAATGTCCATGTCCTAATCCCTAGAATCTGTAAATAAGTTACCTTGGAAAAAGAAATTTTGCAGATGTGATTAAGGATCTTGAGATGGGAATAGTATGTTGGATTATCTGGGTGGGCCTGATATAATCAAAAAGGTCCTCATGAAATGGAGGCATGAAGAACAGAGAGAGAGACAGCAGTAGATATGATGGGGGAGCAAGAGGCTGGAGTGTTTTGAAGTAGGACCTCCAATCTAAGGAATGCTGACAGCCTCTAGAAGCTTAAAAGCCAGCAAACAAATGATCCTATGAAGCCTCCAGAAAGAATGCAGTCCTGCCAACACCTTGATTTTAACCTTCTCATCTCCAGACTGTAATAGAATCAATTTGTGTTGCTTTAAGCTGTTAAGTTTATAGTAATTTGTTATAGTGGGAATACAAAACTAAAACAACACCCTCCTTAATAGCACTGAATTTATTTGGAACAGTGTGGGGAAGGTTCCACCTAAGGGCATTGCCAAAAGTAATGGAAATCTTGGTGATAAGCAATTAACAGGAGGTTGCTGGCTACACAAATTCATAGCAACAATAAAATTGATAGACCAGCTAAAGACCACAGTAAAACAAACAAATAAAAAAAAAAAAAACAGATAGAGAGAACCAGGTGAAGAGACAGCTAAGAAGAACCCTCCTGAGGTCTAAGGAGCCTCAAAAACTCTCATCACCATGTCCCTGAAAAGGGGCCCTACTTTAATTGGATCAGATGATAGCGCAATATACGCTCTAGGATATTGTTGAGGAACAGCAATCAAATAAGTGATAAATATCATCTATGAAAAAAACCTACATCTCACATCACAATTAAAGGTGAAAGATTAGATGCTTTTCTCTTAAAGTCAAGAATACAACAAGGATGACTATGTTCACCACTTCTATTTAACATTGTACTGGAGGTTCTAGCCAGGAGAATTAGGCCATAAAAATAAATAGATGACATTTAGATTTGAAATGAAGAAGTAAAACTATCTGTATTTTCAGATGACATAATCTGAATATAGAAAATTCTAATGAATCCACTAAAAACCTGCTAGAAATTATAAACAATTTCATCAATGTGGCAGAATGAAAATCAGCATACAGAAATCAATTGTATTTCTAAAAATATAAATGTATGATCCAAAAGTTAAATTGAGAAAAAAGTTCTATTTACAATATCACCAAAAAGAACAAAATACTAAGGGATAAATTTAACAAAAGTACACAATGAGTACATTGAAGACTACTGTGGCAGGCAGAATAATTCTCCCCCCCACCCAAGTTGACCATATCTTAATCTCTGGAAACTGTGAATATGTTATGTTACATGGCAAAGGACAATTAAGGTTGCTGTTGGAATTAAAGTCCCTTATTATCTGATCTTATGATATGGAAATTATCCTGTATTATCTGAGTGAATCCAATATAATTACAATGGTCCTTACAAGTGGA
Organism: Tapirus indicus; assembly: GCA_031878705.1. Taxonomy (NCBI): domain Eukaryota; kingdom Metazoa; phylum Chordata; class Mammalia; order Perissodactyla; family Tapiridae; genus Tapirus; species Tapirus indicus. The sequence goes on along the minus strand of CM062935.1, from coordinate 7,559,298 downwards.
AGCAGGAAGCAGAAGAGTCAAGGTCAGGGAGATTTAATGTGAGAAGGACTCAGTCCACCATTGCTGGCTTTGGAGATGAAAATGGAGGCAAAAGCCAAGGAATGCTGGAAACTTCTGGAAGCTGGAAAAGGTGAGGAAACCAATTATTCTCTAGAGCTGCAGAAAGAAATGCAGACTTGCTGACATCTTGATTATAGCCTTGTGAGACCAAGCTCAGATTTCTGACTTAAAAAAAAAAAGTAAGATCATAAACTTTTGTTGTTTTAAGCCACTAAGTTTGTGTTAATCTGTTATAGCAGCAACAGAAAACTAATACAACTGTAAAACCTTACTGACACAAATTAAAGAAGATATAAATAAACAGATATGCCATATTCATGGATCAGGAGACTTAATATTGTTAAAATGTCAGTATTCCCAAATTGATCTACAGATAAAACACAATTCCCATAAAAATTTCAGCTGGCTTTTTTTTTTTTTTTTTGCAGAAATTGACTAGCTGAAACTAAAATTCATAGGGAAATGCAAAGGATCCAGAATACAGGAACAAAGTTGGAGGGCTCATGCTTCCCAATTATTACATTCATTGTCAATTGATTTATGGTTAGAGTGACAATGCAATAAAATGTGGAAAGAATAGTCTTCCAACTATTCTCATGCAAATGAATGAAGTTAGACCCCTTCCTTGCACCGTATACAAACATTTACTCAAACTGGACTACAGACCTAAACATAAGAGGTAAAATACAAAATTCTTTCAAGAAAACATAGGAGTAAATCTTCATGGCTTTGGGCTAGGCAATGGTTTCTTAGACATGACACTAACAGCACAAGTGAAAAAAGAAGGAAAAAAATGATTCTTTGGACTTCATCAAAATTTAAAACTTTTGTGCTGCAAATGACACTGTCAAGAAAGTGAAAATATAACCCGCAGAACAAGTGGATATATTTGCAAATTTTATATCTGATAAAGAACTTGTCTCCAGAATGTTTAAAAAATTCTTACAACTCAATACTAAAAATATAAAAAACCCAATTTAAAAAAATGGGCAAAGTATCTGAGTAGACATTTCTCCAAACAAGATATGCAAGGCCAAGAAGCACCTGAAATATATTCAACATCATTAATCACTAAGAGAATGCAAACAAAAATTACAGTGAGATACCACTTCACACCCATTAGGACAGCTATAATAAAAATGATAGACAATAGCAAGTGTTGGAGAGAATGAACAGAAATTTGAACCCTCATATGTTGCTGATGGGAATGTAAAATGAAGCAGCAACTTTGAAAAACTGTTTAGCAGTACTTCAAAATATTAAACGTGATTTTGACATATGACTCAGCAATTCTACTCCTAGGTATATACCCAAGTGAAGAAGAGCATATGTCCACACTATAATATGTACACAAATTTTCATAGCAGCATTATTCACAATAGTCAATTACAGAAACAATACAAATGTCCATTAACTGATGAATGGGTAAATAAATGGGCTATATCCATACAATGATGTATTACTGAGTGATACAAAGGAACAGAATTCTAATACATACTACAACATGGATGAACCTTGAAAACACATTGCAATATCAAAGAAATCACAAAAGACCACATGTTGTATGAGCCCATTTGTATGAAATATCCCAAACAGGAAAATCTATAGAAACAGAAAGCATATTAGAGATTTCCTAGGGCATAATGTGGGAGTGATGTGACAAATGGCAATTGACTGCTAATGCACACACACTTTCTTTTGGGGTTGGTGAAAATGCTTTAAAATTATATTGCAATGATAGTTGCACAACTCTGTGAATATACTATAAACCACTTTAAATGGGTGAACTATATGGTATATGAATTACTTCTCAATAAAATGTTTAGAAAAGACAGATAGAGGGGCCAACCCAGTGGTTTAGTGGTTAAGTTTGCACACTCCGCTTCAGTGGCCCAGGTTTTGAGAGTTCGGATCCCAGATGCAGACCTACACATCACTCATCAAGCCACGTTGTGGTGGTGTCCCACATATAAGACAGAGGAAGATTGGCACAGATGTTAGCTCAGAGACAATCTTCCTCAAGCAAAAAGAGGAAGATTGGCAACAGATATTAGCTTAGGGCCCATCTTCCTCACACACAAAAAAAAAGATAGGTAGAGAAAGGAGAGACTGAGACCTGTAAGGAATCCGAAGGATCTGAGAGGATTATTGCTTCAAGGACGTGGTAGATATTTCTACTATTTATGAGTACCTGGTTCTCTTCTTCTGGGGACCCAGGGATATCAAAGTTCCCTGCCCCTTGGTCATTAGCAGGGCCATGAGACTAGTTCTGGTCAATTAGTTTTGAGAATAAAGGATACATATTACTTTCAGGTCAAGCATTAAATTTTAGTGTGAGATTTCTCAGCACTCTCTTCCTCTGCTATTTCAACTGAGGAGACTGTGTTCCAGAGGGTGCAGCGATAGGCTAATGGAGATTTTTAAAGCCTGGTTCACTGGATATGAAGAGTAACTGAGACCCACAGAAAAATTTGCATGGGCAAGAAATATACTTTTAAGTGTGTGTTGAGTCATTGAAATTTGAGGATTGTTTGTTATTGCAGCACAACTTATCATATCTGACTAATACAAAGGTGATTGGCAGAGGAAAAGGCTATAGATAAATAATTATTGACTTGCATGTTTGCAACCCCAGAACTCTAGCATGGAACATATACAAATTTTGTCTAGTTTTTTTTTTGGCTAGTGGAAAAATGGCTAGTACTATCTCTCCCTCCTGGAATCTATTGGATCTTGTGAGGGACAGTGCAGCCAGACATTATTTGGCTAAGGGTTCATTTGAAACAATTCGATTGAGACTAAAAAGTGAAATGGTTTCATATATATTTCTTGATTCCAAAGGGTTAAATGTAACCTATCACATACCTAATAATTCTCCATCTTCCATTTTCACAGGTTTTTATTTTTCCTTCAGTCAGTAGACTAAGATTTGTAATTAGCTTAGGGAATTACTTTGTATCAAAGACCTACATTTTGCTAGAAGTGGATCTGAGACAAGATACTGAGTCTTTCTCAGATTCATCCCATTGTTCCATATAATGAAAAGAATAATAGTCATCTCTTAGTGTGATTGAGGAGAAGTCAAACAAGGTTGATGGTTGGCATTCAACAAAATGTATGTGATAAAAATAATGATGATGATGGTGATGATGACGACTATGACAAAAGTGGTTTTAGTATGAAAGAAATAGGGCAAAAGCAAACGAACCATTCTTAATGGAATAAGTACAGATGTTGGAACCATACAGAACCAGACTCAAATCTTGAAACCTCAATTTAGTGGCTGGGTAACTTTGGGCAGATTGTATAAAATTTCCAATTCTCATTATTTTTATCTCCTAAATGGAGATAATAATACCTACCTCATGAATTTGTTTTGAGAATTAGGAAAAACATATATAAATGCCATTCTCTCAATAGATAGATACATATATACATACAGATCAATAGAGAGATATACAAATTGATATATCAGTATACATACAATCTGCGTGCAATGTATATACATACAATTTGTAATTATATATAATTTTTCACAGTGTTTTCACCTATAAGTGTGCTTTTTTTTCAGGGAAATGGTCATTAGAGGATAAATTCTTTTTTGTAAGACATAAGTACATTTAGCATTTGTTTTCTTTTCCATTTTTCTCATCCCATGTTCCTGAGACTAATGGTGAGAGAGGAGAGCATGACTTGCTGTGGGTCAGGTGCTTCATTCAAACGTCATGGCCACTATGCTAGGTTCCATTTAATAAATTACTGCTAAGGGTACACTGAATGGCCTCATAGTAGCTTCAAATCCATTAAGAGAAAATTTACTAACTCTACAGGAGGATGGATCAGGGATAACATTGGCATTACTTTGTGTCCCTGAAGCTCAGAACTTCTCTTCACATCCATTTCATCCAATTAATGCAGACAGCTATTATCCCCATTATACAAATGGATAAACTGGCCTATAAGATCAGCAAGAACATGTCAGGCTCCACTGAGAGGTGATGTTACTACACGATATAGGATCCAGGTGGCCTTAACTTCTGTCTCTGTTCTTACTCTCAGGTGCTATAGGCTATCCTGCCATAATCTTCGTAAAGTCCAAGACAAATTTGAACCAACACAAAGCAAAGTGATGCTTGGGATTATACCATTAGGTAGCTACCCTAAATACATTAGGCCTTAAAATAGGGCACCAGGATGAAGAGGAAACGGGAAGACATGTAATATGCACTATGAGGAAGAATGGAGAAATTGAGAACATTTAGTTTAGAAAAGGAAAAATGTAATCTTAGAAATGGTACCCAAATAAATATCACTCTGAAATTTACAAATCACTTACACATCACTGTCACTTCATTTATCCTTCAAAAGAATTTATAGTTTAATCAAGTCTCCTGTTTTTACAGATGAGAAATCTGAAGCTTGAGCTTGGAGACATCTGTAAATTGACACTCCTAGGAAATTAGGAAAGCCAGTATCTTGAGTCAGTTACTAGATAATCTAGTGTTAGTTGTTAGATCATCCTATTGCCTATACCCATCGACTCCAAAACTCACTTCGACCCATGACTTCTTCCCTATCAGGCTCTTCTTTTCTTTCCAATAGCATCTCTTTCACTTCCTCTTCATTGACTACTCTCTGGACATATCAGTTTTATTGCTGCTTCTCCAGAGACGGAAGTTATTCATGCCTCAAGGAATTTACACTTTATTTTTCCTCTTCCTGAAAAATTCTTCCTCAAGATCTTCACAAGATTAGTTACTTCTTACCATTCTCAGAGCCCAGATTACTCATTACCTCCTTGGATCACACTTCCTTGCCTACCTCATCTAAAGACACTACCCCGGAAACTTATGCATATTATAACAATTCTCTCTCTTTTTGATTTTGGCCTTCATAACACACATTTCTACCCTATTTATTCATTTATCGTCTGCCTCTCTCTGCTGGAATCTTATTCCAAGAGAGCCGGCACATTGCCCATTTTATTCACTATTATATCCTTAATCCTTATATCTGAAACCATACTTGATACATAATAGATGACAGATAAATATTTACTGAGTGAATGAAAGAATATGTTGACTTTTAAGCGAAAAAAGGTAAGATAGTCATCTTTGTGAAACATAGGAGAATTAATAAACTTACATTTAGCCTCAGGGGTCAGAAACAGGTTTGATGAATGAGGTTCTAGAGTGGCAGTAGCATTTAACCCTCCCAACAGAAAGAACTGTATGAAGTATCATATCTCTGCACCCAAGAAATAGGCTGTCCCACACAGTGGTTAGTTGTTGATTGACAAAATGTTAAGGAGAGGATGGATGTGCATCCTCAAGATGCAGGGGTAGCTGTATCAAGCACATGATTGTACTAAAGTGGTCTCTATCCTACTTTCCCACTTCTGGAAGCTTTGACTCTAAATGGGCATTTTTGATTGGACATATCATTGATTGGACAAAGACGAGAGTAGACATACTTGCTAATTGTACTCTATTTGAATTTTCCATTAAAGTCATACAAATCACAAGATGATTCTAGGAATTGCATATGATCTTGTTTGCAAAAGCCTTATGATGAAAGAGAAAGTTTTAACAGCATATTACATTTCAGTGTATATTAAAAATGTAATTACCCCCAATTAATCAGTGAGGAATGATTTCAGTTGCAAGCAACCAAAAATCTGACTAAAAAATGGCTTAAACAAATAGGGGTTTATAATACCCATATAAACAGAAGTCTGGGGATAGTCAGTTGCCAGCATTGATTTAACAATGGTGTCACTGAACTTTCACATTTTTATTTTTGTCCATTCCTCTATTTTATAGATCAATAGCTCCACCTCTCAAGTAGTTTCACAAAGAATAAGTTGCTAACTCTTTCCAAGTGTTGGAGTCTCACATGTAAAATATTAAAAATAACGGCACATCTTTTATTGCATTATTATCAGAAGTAAAATGATAATGAATGACAAGTGATTTGCACTGGCCTTTCCCTCAAGGGCTTCACTGTTTAACCAACTTTTATGATCACTCCACTCCTCTTACATTTAACTTCTCTGACAGCACACCCATTTCACCTTTCATTTACACCCAGATCTTTGCTTTATTGTTTAGGTCAAGTCATCCACTTGGAGAAGTTTTCTCTGTCAAACCCATACTATTCATCCTTCCATGCCCTAGCCCCCTAACATGCCTAAACTTTCCTCGTAGCTGTGAGTATCCTTGGTCTTGAGAAATGACAACTTATTTAAAACACTCAGCTTCAATGTCAAAACATCCAGCTTCATGTCAGTTCAGTTCAAGTCAATAAATGTTTATGGAATCATCACTACATGTTGTGAACAAGGAAACTTCTGTACAGGCTTCCTCCAATTCCTGTGAGTGAAGTCAGTCACTCACACTTTTGCATTCTAGGAGTATATCACTGATTGGGCTCTCTAGAAGCAGTTGGTAAAAGAAAAGTTGTGTGGGGCAAATGTGTAGATTTCCCTCCACCTCTGCTATCATCAAGGGCATCTGGTGGCATGACCTAGACCCTCATCCTCAAGAGCTCTGAGCCCCTGTCACAATGCCCTTCTCAGACCAAGGTTGCTATATCTGTCAATTTACAATCATAATTAGCATAGGGTAAAAAGAATCACCCCAAGCAGATCACATGGGTTCCACAAATATTCCTCTTTGTCCATCTTCTGTAATAGGAGCCCAACTCCACCTGTTTATCAGGGTCAACTACTTCTTGCCTGCTGGTCTCTTGGCACAAGGAACCTACACTGCTCAGGTAGCAGCTGTAGCTTATCATTAAACCCTTGCAGTGTCCCTGGCAAAAGTGTGCTCCTTTTAGGGACCAAGACTTCTAATTCTACGTATACCAGCTTGTGACGACAGGAAGTAAAAATCCTCAGGTGAACCATTTGGTGTGATGGCAACTGGGGTGATTCCTACTTCCACTCTTTGGTTCCCAGACCCATGTGTTCTTCCTATTGGGAAACTACCATAAAAAAAATCTTTGATTCAATGCATGTAATGAATCCTAGAAGACAGATGCTACTCATCACACAGTATTTCACCCAAGTTGGCTCTTTTGTCTACAGCAGGACATTTCATTGCTCTTTCAGGCTGGCATCTTCTGGGTGGGGCAGGATGTGACATGACAAGTGGATTCTATTGTCATGTTCCCACTTCCATACCTCCTTTGCACAATGAGTCCCCTAGCAATGTTATGTGGGATTCCATGTGCCAATGGACCAAAAGTTCTCAGATAGTGAGTACTGACTGAGGCCCTGCAGGACGGAAAGGAAAAATCCTGAAAGTATTTGAAATAGGCATATACCCTAATGTGGACAACTATTGGCCCTTCTAGAAGAGAAGGGGTCCTATGCTATGTAGTTAATTTTCCACCAAGTGGCTGGGTCTCCTAAAGAAATTGTGCCATATTAGGGCTGAAATTTTGCCTCTCTTCCTGGCATGTTCGACAATCAATGGTAGTAACATCTAGATCAGCCTTGGGAAGTTAATCCATCGCTTTGAGCCCATGCATAGCCTTCTTCTCTTCAAATGGGGTCACTTTATTCATGTGCCTAATGCAACAACCATGGGTGGCTGATGCTTGAGTCTGGATAACATCTACTAGTGGAGTTATTGTGCTCCCTTGTCTGTTTAGTATCTTTTCAGAGGTTGATGCTCTCTGGTGAAGGAGCATTAACATGTGATAAAAAAATCTTCATACTTCATGTTCCCTCCATCCACATATATCTCCTGTAGTCTTCCTTGTCCCTGATCTTCCAATCTTTCTCCTGAACAGATTCACTAATGCCCATGATTATAAATATATATATACATATATATTCTATATTCTAACCTCAATCTACATGTCTTCCTATTCACAGTGAATGATGAGGTGCACTGCTCAAAACTTTGCTCATTGGGAGGACTGTTCCTCATCACTGGTTTTCAATGAAACCTTTGCGTGTGGCTACAGTGATGTCTCCATTCATTTTAGCTTGTACCTCCATTCTGCACCAACAAATCTATAAATCATGCCTGGACATTTTCCTCCTCCTTCATGGGGTTAAACAGCATTCTACCCTACAGCCATAGTGTGAGCTGATGGAGAGGTTCTCTTTCCAGGAGAAATGGATGTCATGGAGGTCTGGGCTAACATTTCATGTAGTTTGCTCGTGTTCTGTGTCTCACTCAGGCTCAATCCTTATAATGAATGGTTGTGGGGCTTGCCTGGCTTTATTTCCTGGTATATCTGAAAAAACTGGTTCATAATGGGCAGTTTTGGCCACATTGTCGTTTATTGCGCCATGGTCAGATGTTTTGTCTCCACGTGTAGTTGTGTCTCAAAAGCTTATAATTATTTGCTGCAGGTGGCTTGGATTTGTTCCTGAACTCCAATAGCTTGTGTTGTATTTTTTTCCATTGGCTTTTGCCCAAAATACCCCATAGCATTTTTTTCAACCACTGATACCTCCAATACCAGAGTTTATGCCAGATCACATGGCCCAAGCAATAGGGCTACTTATGTACTAGCCTGGACCTGCTGCAGAAGACCTTTCCTTTTCTAGGTCCCACTTAAAGTTGGTAGCCTTCTGTGTTGCCCAGAAGATGCGCCAAAGCAATATTTCTAGGTGTAGACCATGTTATTTCCAGAACCCAAAAAGGGTCACCAGTCATGAAAATGTCTTCTTCATGGTGGGAGATGTGAGACACAGTAACTTATCTTTTACTTTGGAGGCCATGTTCCCAACACATGACCTCCTGACCTTCTGATTATTTGAACCCTAAAACTGTACAGATGTGTCTAGCCTCCAAAACTTTGCGGGGTTTATTTCCCACCCCCTGAGGCATTGTGTCTTAACCTTAGGCACAGTGCCTTAACACTGTTTTCTCATCCAACTCAATCAACATGGCATCATCAATGTAATCAGTCAATATGATGTTTGGCAGAATATCTAGAAAGTCTAGGTCACTTTGGGGTTTATTATTATGACAGAGAATGGAAGAGTTAACATAGCCTCAGGGTAAAACTCTGCATGCATATGTGTGTATGAGTGTGTGAGTGTGAGAGAGTGTGTGTGTGTTTTATTTCATGCAAAAGCAAACTGCTTTGACATCTTTTCTGATAAGGATAAGAAAAAACACAATACCAAAATTCACATGCCACATACTTGAGGATATATTGATCAGCTCTATCAAAGATACAAAGCTTCTCATCATGGCTCCAGTTGGGGTTACTACTTGCTTGAGCTTGCAGCAGTCTATAGTAATCCTCCAGGATCCTTCCGGTTTCTTTGCTATGCATCATGGTTAATTAAAGGAAGATATCATAGCAATCATCCTGCTCCCACATCTCTTTAATACTTAAGAGTAGTACTAATCTTGCCTTCTCCCTGGGACACTATGCTGGGTTTAATTTACTGTCTTGAGTGAGAGGAAGATGACACTGGCAGTTTCAGAAATTTCCACTTGGCCTTCCCCACTATGATCGCTTTTACCCCCACAAACCCCAATATGGATATTGTGTCAACTGCCAAATATGTCATCTGTCTCAACTTCAAGGACCACAGAAATGACCACTGAGTAGTCTGCAGGATGCCATGGATCACTGTAAGCAGGCTGTTGGCCAGAACTTCTGGATATCACCTGACACCCGTATGACTCTACTCGAGCAAAGGAACCATTGTGATGATTAATTTTGTGGGTCAGTTTGGCCAGGAGATAGGACCCAGTTATTTAATCAAATACTAATCTAGGTTTTACTGTGAAGGTATTTTGCAGATGTAGTTAACACATACAATCAGCTGATTTTAAGTCAAGGAGATAGGTACTAGTTCCTCCATATGTCTGTCTCAGATGCCTAGTACATTATACTCACTGGTTGATTCCTTGCCCCTATACAACCTCATGCACCAGTAAAATTTTTAACAATTGGACCACAACCCTACGTCAGAGACTGTCTGTACTTCACCATCTACTAGTGTTGGGCCCTTGTTGCCAGCCAGAGAGTGAATGATCCTGCTTCATAATTCTACCTTACCACCTGCTTTCCTGGATCACTCCTTGTATCAACAGCCATATTTTGAGTTCCCTGGAAGCATGCTGCAATGGTGTTTGGAGTGTAAAATTTTTACTAGGGATCAATACTTGTGAAAGGAATGGGGAGAGGGGAGTCAGGATTAGACAGAGGAAAAAGTCAAACTTCAGTGCAGGTTCCACAAAGCCTTAGTTATCCTGGAACAGAGTATTTCCCATCAGAATCATCCTATGAGGGAGGAAAAGTTCTGGAGTCTTAATACCCACTTCACTCAGTCACTGGATGTGGGTTGGCCTCAGAAGGGCAAGAACAAAGAAAGCATCCCTCTGCAACTGAGACACACTCTGAGGAGTTGATAATTGGGGTCTCCTGATCTCATTCTCCACTGATGGGCAACAAGTCATTTCTTAAAGGTGAGTCTGAGTGGTGCATCTCCACATCTCCACATCTACCAAGAAGCACTTGGTTCATTCTTTTTTTGTAATGGTCACCCTACTTCATCTATTGACCTGTCTTATTTTTCCTGGTAGTCCATGATATTTTTAAGAGAAAATTTATTTATATATTTATTTTATGAGGAAGACTAGCCCTGAGCTCAAATCTGTTGCCAATCCTCCTCTTTTTGTTGAAGAAGATTGGCCCTGGGCTAACATCTGTGCCCATCTTCCTCTACTTTACATGAGATGCCGCCACAGCACGGTGTGACAAGCAGTGCATCTGTCTGTGCCTGGGATCTGAACCTGCAGACCCCTGGCCACCCAAGTGGAGTGTGCCAACTTTACCTCCAAGCCACCAGGCCAGCCCCTAAGGGAAAATTTTTTCTTTACTCATCTTGGTATCTCCAGGCCAACCACAGTGTTTGGCTTATATGCTGCTCAATACATGGTTGTTGAATCCCTTGAAGTAATTGATTTATTCCCTAATATCTACTGCAGAAAATCTTTGTAACAGCCAGAATACTAGATGTGGTACTAGATGTTTCAATGGTAGGTTCAACATAACTTTACCATAATGGAGATTATGGCAAAGAAGGAATGACAAGATGTATCTAAATAAATTATGGTATTAACTTTGGGGCCGAATACTAATACTGTTTCTGCCATTTTCAAGTTACAAGACTTCAGACAAGGTTTTTAGCCTGACTCTCCTTTCTTCAGTAAGGATCACAATATTTAATATGTATGTTTAATCTGAGGATTAGCTACACCATAAGTGAAATACCTAGGTTATTCTAAGCATTATAGATAGCATATTTAGAGTAACTAACTCATAATAGATGATTGTCATATTCTAGATTGTCCAAAGACAGAATCTGAAATGAGGACTTTGATGCAAGTAGATTTTGGGGAGGTGAGCCTAGAAGTAAGGAAAATGATACAGAGAAGGGAGAAAAGCCAAGGCATACTAGTGAGTGGGATTCCATTGTGGGCCACTGGGGTTCAAGCCTACCAGGACCTGCTAAGAAATTTTAAATTGTCCAACAGCAGACTAGGGAGACTGAAGATTTTAGTCCCCAACTGCCATCCCACACTGATTAAAGATTGCCCCCTGGGGTGTCAACTCTTCCCATGTCATGGCTTGTGACTGCTGTGGTGGAGCACACCCCAGCTCTCATGGAGCTGGAGAAAGCCCTTAGGCAGAGGAGAAGAGAAAGGAAAAAATCCTCGAGGTTGGAAACTGCCAGCCTGCCAGGGACCAGAGGTCCAGGTAGACTCAAGTGCGCTGATGGGTGCAGGGTGAGGCTCTGACAGCATGTGCTATATTGGCCAGTAAAGGGGAGAAGCCCTTGTTACTGTAGTTACTGTTGCTACTGTTTTGGTTGTTGTTAGTATTACTATTATTGGCACTACTTTTATTATTATTTTACTTTTTAAAAAAGTATTAGGTGCCTAAAGAAAATGACCGCACTTGCAGAATAACAAAGAATACGTCTTTTCTCTAGTTTTAAGAAAATTAGTCAGTGCCAATAATGGAGATTCACTTCAAATAAAAATGGACTATTTTCAACATTCATTTTGCAAAGGTAACTAGGTGGGTTCCAGAACAGACAAACCAGTGCTAGGGTTAATTACTGTGGTTTCCCTATTATTCCGCCAGTTCTTTACGATTTAGCATCTTTTCTTGTTTTCTCCCTCCGCGTCTGTGTGCCGGAAGCCTGTGGTCTGGGCATTGTGCCCAGTTTCATTTAATTTTGGTTTCCTACTTATGCAGCATCCTAGCTGTGGTCTGGAGATGACATTTTACAAATTATGTTTAGGCGTTTTTGTTTATTTATGGTGGAACAAGTACAGAAAGCTTGTGCCCAGCCTGTTTGGATAATAACATTTAAAATAGGAGAAATAAAACTAATAGCAAATGATAATACATACAAATGTATGATTATACAGAACACTAGTGCATGTTTACATGCCTTCAAATGGAGCTTCAGATGTAATAACAGGACATGGCTGTCTCATTTCTAGCCTTTTCCCATCTCTTCCTGTAATAACCTGAAAAGAGAATGGACAGAATAGAGGCATGTGGCCATGTTGTGCCATCTGAAAGGACAGAGTGAGCACATGGTGAGACTGGTACTAAGCAGGGAATTCATAGAGGGCTTCAAAAAACCCAGAGCCAGGAACTGAGCTAGGTTCCAACCAAGGTCTCCTGTTGTCAAAGTGTGAGCTGGACTTGCAAGGAGGAAAGCAGAGCTACCGTACTGCATCTCGTCAGGAAATTTCTGCTGAAGCTTTCCTACTTTGTGGGTAGAATCTGGGCTAGATCCCATAGCATTTCTGATTACTTACAGTTATTAAAGTGTCCAATTCCACCAATGTAATCTCTCGTCCAATTTAAAGCTTCCCTCCATCTCCAGCTGGTTCTGCCTCAGACTAGAAAACCTGCCTTTGGGAAGAGGCCAAGAAGAGCTTCTTCACTTGTTCATCATGTTTTTCTTCATCTCCTCCTCACTCTTTCCCTGTGTGGCCTCTGACCCTCCAGGGATAAAGCAGGGAGAGAGGAGAGGTAACAAGCCGAGGCGTGGGAATGACGTTTCATGGCCAATAGGGTTGTGTTTCACAAGCTGAATCACACCTTCCTGGAGCTTCTTTGAGGGCTCCTTGGAGCCTCCCCAGGTGGAGCCTCTTCGAGTGGGAACCACCCCAGGTAAGAAGCTCTGGTTCACCCCGTGGCATGGGCGGTGCTCTCCTGGCCACTCCATCTACTTCTGTCTTTGTTCTTCTCTTTTGGTTGCTCTTCTAGTCACTCTAGCAGCTACATTTTGCCTTCAGACTTTTTTAAGCTTGCATCAGGTATCAATCCTTAAGGCTCCGAATTTCAAGGAACACACGTATAGCTCTCTGATCAGTTCCCTGGAAGCCCCTCACTTGCTTTAAGGTGAAAGAGCAGAGATCCTTCCTCTCTCCAAGGTGAGCAAGAATTTACCGCACACCTACAGCCCTCACCAAAGGAGGCCTTCCAGCCTCCAGCCTCTGACTTCCTCTGCTTACGTGATGGGCTAGTTCTGACATAACCACCACCTGTGGGCCATTCCATTTGCAAGATCTGCACTACAATGGTATGCTTAGAATCAGTTAATTTGTTCTCAGCACTTGTGACTTCTGCAGAATCTCTAACCCAGCAGGAAGAGTCACATTTAATATCCTATTGTGAACAGATTCGCTTTGGGAATAAGAAGACTGCATACATGGAGCTTCATCTGTATGCTGGCTTCACTCCTACTCCTCCATCTGTAGCAGAACACCATAAGCTTACTGTGAGATTTTGAGGGGTGTTGCCTAGAATTCTTCACCAATACAAATGGTATGGTGTTATAGTATTACCTGCCTGGGAAGCAAGAAAAACAGTAGTTCACTACCCAAGAAGTGGAGTGTAGCACAGAGATTAAAAGCACAAGATAGCTTAACCCTAGATTTGTTGAATCTTATCTCTACAGGCTCATAGCTATGGATCCAGAAAATATGTTTAGTCTTTCTGTGCCTCAGTTTTTTAATCAATAAAATGGAAATGATAATAGTACTCACCTTATAGTGGTTATAAAGATTAGCTGAGATAATATATATGAGATACTTAGAACAGCATACATAATAAATGCTCAGTAAATGTTAGCTATTATTGGCTGAGCGTTTGAATTCCCACCCCTCCAATACACACACACACACAGACACACACACACACACAACTGTGGAAGTGACATCATTTCTGGACAGTTGGTAATTCATTTCAGTCAATCAGTGCAGCAACTGTGTATGAGCTTCTCTGTGCCAGAGTACTATGCCAAGCACTGAAATATTGGGTGTGGATGGAGAATATAAATGAGGCAAGACTCATGCTATAGTTGGGGAATCAGACTCATACACAACGATCATGACTGTCTCTTGATATATTGAAAGTCCAGGGCAAGTCATATTTAAATAGTGCAAATACAAACCAGAATGAGATGGCAGTATTCACCACTCAGATTGGCAAAAATGTTAAAGTTTGAGAATATCCATTGCTAGGGTGGGTGTGGGAAAAACATACACTGTCAATAAAGTGTAAAATGGTCAACCTTCATGGAAGGTGTTCAGAAAATCTCTATAAAAATCAAGATATGTATTTCCTCTGATGGAGGAATCTGCTATACGTACACAGACATCCTGTATAGATAGATCAGCAAAAGTTAACCAAGATACATAACAATGTTTATTTCAGCTTTGTAGTAAGGGAAAGAAAAGACCTGCAAATAAAGTGTCCTTCGAGAAGGGGCTGGCTATGTAAATTATGGTATATCCAAATAATGAAATACTGTGTGACATTCAAAATGACTGAAATAAATATGTATGAGCTGATACGGAAAGATAAACCACAGTACATTATTAAATGGAAAAAGAAAAAGATCCGTGACACTATGACACTATGCATTTGTACTGGTGTTTGTAAACATACGAAGTGTGTACACACGGACATATGCATGTGGAGTAGCATAAGTACCGAAATATTTTCAGAAGGGATTACAAGAAACTGGGAACGGTGACTATTTTTGAAAAAGTGCCTGAAAGGGTGGATATTTTTCTTTTTCTTTTTTCATAATTCAAGGCAGTTTTAATTTTCCCACCATGCACATGCATTATTTCTATTTTGTACTGTCTTCAAAACTTCTTCGTGTGGTGAGATTAGAGACCATTTAAAAATTTTTTTCTTCATCCTCTATGACATTTTAAAATGCATTCTTCATTTTGTATTTCACACATACACACACACATACACTTATTATTATTTTTAAGTCCAGGAAAAAAGAATGCACATGGAAGAGGTGGCTGACCCATTGAACCTTCTCCAGCCTCTGCTGCGGGCAAGCTCTTACTTCACTCACTTATTCAATCAACTTCTGTCTGATTCATCTCTGTTGATGACTCACTTTTGTTGATGACTTGTTTTGAAATTTACTTCTCCTACTCCCCAAATCACTTTTCTTACTTTGGCTGTGCATTAGCATTACCTGGAGGAAGCTTTAGGAAAACAGAAAGATCAGGGTCTTGCCCCGGATAGATCATTAAGCACAATTTTTTAAGCATCTTTCCTTTGTAAATCTCCCCTAACGATGGGGATATGCTGTCAGAGTTGAGAAGCATTGAATTTCTCATATTTGCTTCACAACTCCTGCTTTTCACAGAATGACCGTCATTTTAAGATCTAGTTCTCGACATTGTAAATGCTTCACAGTTCATGTACAAAAGAGATGGAGGTACTCTTACATTGCTTTAAACTCTTAACTTTTGCGCCATGTACTCCTTCCCCCACAGCTCTTTCTGTCTCTTCCTGTGCTGACCTCTTAGTTTTCTTCTTGCCCCAGACAGACCCACCTCCGGCTCAAATTTTGCCTAGGCTTCTCATCTTGCCTCTGATGCATGAACCAGCTAATTATTTCTAAGTTTGCTCAGTATTTTGACTCTGGTCAGAATCACAGACCCTTTTATATGAACTGACCCTAAAGAACAATCCTAGATAGCAAAACCTTCTACTCGAGAATTCCATTTACTGGCTCTGTCCCTGTAAAATTGCCTGTCAGTTACCTGTCAATAGGCTTGCTCTGTAACTGTGTTTCCCCGCTGTTGGGAAATTCTATTTTTGTATTATGGCTTTTGAGTTATGCTGTTGTTCCAGCAACTGCCTTACCTGGACCTGACCCATTAAAGCAGTATTTTTCAAAATTTAATGTAATATGAACCACCTAGGGATCTTGTTAAAATGCAGATTTAGATTCAATAGGTCTGGGGTGGGGCTCAAGATTCTTGCTTTTTAACGAGCTCCCAGGTGATGCAGATGCTGCTGCTGCTCCCTGGTCCACACTTTGAGTAGAAGGCATTGAAGCTGCTGGCTCCCACTTCCAGTTTCCACTCGATTACCCTCTTTCAGCCTTATATTGGTCCAATCCCCCTTTTGACCTGAGTTGGCAAGTGGATCATGGCAATTAGTAAATGGCATGGCCAGGACTGAACTCTGTAAGGCCTAGATTTTGGTATCTACCATAAGTAGAAACATGTTTCTCAGGCTTTCAATAATCATAATAGCTCATACTTACCAAGCATTCACACGCCAAGCATTGAACAAAGTGCTTTACATTTATGATGTTTTAAAAATTAAATCTCAACAATTCTATGCAGTAGGCACTACTACTATCCCAATTTTGTACTTAAGGACTCTGAGGTTAACTAATTTGCATGAAGTTTCACTGTAAGTGATAGGGTTGAAATTCAAATCTGGAAGGTAAGATCATCTTCTCAGATAAATGCTATTAACCATCAGTTGTGTGTGTGTGTGTTTTCATAATATTGTGCCAAATAAGTAGACATTGTCAGGATATAAGCCAGTTATGTGACTCCAAACTGATGATTATTACCTTTACAGCATCTCTTCCCTGTCTGAAATGATATAAACATATTTTGAAAGTAGCTTTTTAAGAAAAACTGCAGCATAATAGCCTCAGCCCTTAAATCATCTTGCATTTCTTACTGTTTTCTTTTTTAATTTTTGAAAGTCTGAGTTTTAGTCTAGATTAACCCCTTAGTAGGCTAGACATCGGTGTCCATATTTGTTACAGAGTTGGGAATTCTGCTGGATCAGTCAATTTTAACCACATTGGAGCAAACAGGACTTGTATGATTCTACACATATGTGCACCCCTATGAGATTGTGATACATAAGGTCTAGTTGTGGTCCAGGGATCTGTAATCCAAAAGACCCACAAGTAATTCAAATTTATACCTTGGTTGAAAATTCCTCGGCTACATGATCTCTAAGCTATTTATTCTCACACTCAAAACTATGACACTAATCCCCAGTAAATTGTGATCCTACTTTCAGTGTGGAGTTTATCGTCTTCCCTGTAGGAGCAGCAGTGCTGGAACAAGCTTGTTTTGTGCCTGAAATCTTCTCACTCAAGATGAATGATTAGTGTGACTGTTGCCTCTCCTAGAGCAATCCCAACGTGGAATGCACTGTTGGTCAGGTGATAGGTGGCTTAATTAGCAGGAGTCACTGCACAGCTGCTAGCAGTCTGGGGCTCTGTAAGGTGTCGAGCATCTGTTATGACTTTACGAAAGCTGGAGAGCAGGAGACCATGGGGAGTAGTCTATTTCTATGGTGTGTGTTTCTGTTGATGAAATTGTCTGCATGCAGAATGAGCCCATTGATCTTTATTTGGAAAGTCTTTTGACTCTTCTTTGCTTGAAAGCATGTGGCAGGGTTTCACTGTCTGTCAGCAAGCAGAGACTGTAATAGGAGTGTTGAGTGGCACATGTTACAGCTTTCTTGGGTCAGCCATGAAACTGTATGTTGTTTCTCATCCAAAGTTATTCTCTTTCTCGATTATAATCATCAAATATTAGAACAAAAAAGGTTTAGAGAGGTCACCCAGTACAGTGGTCCTTGAGTGCTGGCCAAGAGATAATTATTTTTATAACTTTTATCATTAAATATGTATAGTTTTCTCATGTTAGGACAATCTGGCAATGCATGTTTAAAAACCTCCAAAGTGATTCTTATACATAGCCAATTTGGGGGATTCCTCATGTTACTGATGGTTAAGTTGAAGCCCAGAGGAGTAAAAATCATTGTTCATGTACAGAAAGTAATGGAATAAAGTCCAGATTACCTGATTCCCAGCTCACACTCCTTTTCCATACTTTGTTATTCCGTTTCTTATCATCCATCAATTACTACATTAGGACATTTCTGTAGTACACATTAGATATTTTTTGTCCATCTAGCACCTATTTTCTGGAACGACTGCTAATTTTCTATGCAATTGTGCAATTTTTGTGTTGTGACCATAGTTATTCATCCCTCCTGCCTCAGCATATAGTCCAGGACTATGCCTGTAATCAACAGAGCCCTTCCTCTGGGCTCTTCAATTTGGTGATGGAGGTACCTGTCTTTTAGGTTACAAAGATGAAAGGATGAAGTTAGGGGATGCCACAGTACATCTTCTTTGGAATAAAGTGAAAATCTGGTTGCAGCTGAGGAAATTGAGGCCACAGATGACATAAACAGAGTAAGAGATGAAAATTAGGAAGGAGGAGAAAGAGAATGAATGTTTTCCACTTAACCTTTTAATGCTTGGATTCAGTACTTTCTGAAGCAAGTTCTCCAGTGAATAGACAATATGTCTCCACTAAGTCTCTATCTCATTTCCTCTGCTATGGGCAGAATTTTGTCCCTCAAAATTTATATGTTGAAGCCCTAGCCCCCAGTGTAATGTTATGTGGTGGTGTGGCCTTTTGGAGGGTGTGGCCCTCATGATGAGGTCAGTGCCCTTATAAGAAGAGAAAGAGAGGTAGAGAAATAGATCCCTCTCTCCATGCATGCACAAAGAGGAGGTCATGTGAGCACACAGTCACGTGAAGCCAGGTGCAAGCTAGGAAGAGAGATCTCGCCAGAACCCAACCATGCTGGCACCTGATCTTGGACTTCCAGCCTCCAGAACTATGCGAAACTAATGTCTGTTGTTTAAGGCACCCAGTTGAGGGTATTTTGCCCAAGCTGACTAAGACACCCTCTGTCTACCTATTCCCATCCTGTTGAGAATGGTGCCCCAATTTAAAATTATTTGCTCATTGCTAGCACTCTACCTAATCTTCTTTGTGGCTTCTATTCCTCTAGCTTGAGTTTTAACCCTCAGATTTTACTAACAAAAACAAACTCTTGTTAACTTCTGTGCCCTCTAGGTTTTAGGATCCAAAGGTTTTTTTTTTTTAGGTTCATCAGTTTCTATTTACTACTTAACCCTCACCAAACTTGCTCATTAGCTCTCAGACCATAAATCAGGGGGTTCTATAGTGAAAGGGTACAGGCTTTAAATTTTATTGCACCTAAGCTGAATGTAAGCACAAGTGCAGAAAACAATGGGAACATGAACAAGTTACTTATTAGTGCCTCTCTTCCTTTGTAAACCTTCATACTCATACTAAAATGAGTATAAGAAATAAATAGGATATTTTATATATGTTTAATAGTGTATGTTTAATATGTTTAATACTATATATATATATATAGTAACTGGCACTAATTATCTAATGGCTCATATATTATTATTTCTATTATAGTTGATTTATTCTTATAATTGTGACTTTTACATTGGTCCATTGGAAAAGAACTGACAAGAGTCAGGATTTGGAGTTACAAGCAAATACCACAACTTTCCATGTGAATAGCTTTGGCCATGTCTTTTTAACCTCCCAGAGTCTGTTCTTAATCTGTAAAAACGTGTCACAAAACCTGATCTTCCAGCCTTACAGAGGTTTTGAGAAAAACAAAATAGATCTTGTCTGTGAGAGCATTTTGTAAAGTTTGGTTCTTCTCTTTTTTTTTTTTTTTTTTTTTCTGACCAAGTGTCTGATCAAGTGTCCTATCTGTCTGTCCTCAAATTTTTCCCACCTAAACTCAGCAGTATTCTCTGTAAATGTCCCTAACCAAAATCATGAAATGAACCTAAACATACAGAACTCAAAATCCATTAATAAGCAATGGTACCAACAGACAGAAACAAGAAAAATACATCCTCCAGCATATTGTGATATAAAAGAAAAAGCAATTGCCAGAAACAAATGTGTGTTCAGGATGACTTCCTTGTTCAAAAAGAAAGTGGTCCCCAACCAGCCCACCAAACACGAGGTACACATCCAGCTGCTGAATGGCAGGATGATTTTGCCCCTACATTTCATAGCCCCGATTTACGAGTGACAGCATTAGGAAGAAAAAAACAATCGCCGAAGGTACACATCAAATGTTCGGTCGGGCAGGTGGCTCACGTTTGTGTTTGATTACACACTTTTATTTGGTGTGTGGGTGTGGGAGGGTGAAGGAGGAGAGTAATGGTCCCGGAAGATTCAGACTTAGGGACAAGATCATGTGGACGTTTCCAGATAAGAGAGAAAATATAAAATGAATGTTATTGGGACATACCACTCCACCTTTCTAACAAGTCTAGGGGCCAGCTCTTCTTTTTATTCCTCTTACTTCACAGCAGCATTGGGTAATCAACCTGTGATCCTCTTCTTTTGTGGCTATCATTAGCGATGATATTCTTTGAGAGTTGGTTTATCATGAAAATGGTAGGCACCAAAATCAGTTCCATTGGAGCTTTGAATTCTGAGGGTACCCAACCTATAGTGTCAGAAATTTGACCCACTCTTCTCCAATACCTTTGGGAATCCACTTGTTTTTAGATGACTGGAAATTTTGATCACTCATAGAATGACAAAGATACAGATGTTGCCCATAGGAGTAGCAATGGGAAGAATCCACTTGACTGAAGGAAGGAAGGAAGGAAATAGAATTATGTACATTTTGCTAAATGTTCCAAGGATGTGTAATTTAATTCTATTCATTAAATCAAACCTCTATTGAGGACCCACTGTGTACATTGTTCTACATTCAGGGAATACAGAACTGAATAAAACTGAGTCTTTGCCCTCCAGAAGCTCACCTTTTAGCAGGGGGACAGATATAAAGACATATATCCAAAAACAACTGGTAAGGACATTTGTAGAGGGAGATTCTGAAGAAAGGGTGTCGGAAAGCTTTCTGAAAGAGCTGACTTCTGACCCGAGCTTTCAAAGAGGAATAGTTTGCCAAGATGACAGGGGGTGAAACATATTTCCAGACATCTATGACCTTTTGAATCCTGAACTCTGACAATTCAGGGGCTATCTTTGGTTATCTTTTTAAACCCAGGACCTAGTATATATTGTAGACATTTAATCTATGTCTTCTAAATTATTCCTGGAAATTTGCTTTGTACCCCAGTTCCGGTAACTAAATACACATATGCACACACACATATCACAGATTGGTCCCTCTGAAAGAGGAGAGTTTGCAACATTTATCCATTAATACTAAATATATGCATACCCCCACTTCCCCTCATTTCCAGGCTGTTCTTGAGAGGACTAAGTGAGCTCCCAGAGTATAGAAAAACTTAGGGCATGATACAGAGAGACAGGCAGAGCCAGCTTGAAGTAGGACCTGTCAGCTAGAAGTAAACCTCAATTATCCACGACAACCATGACTGAAACTGAAAGGGGGCCAAGAGGATGTGAGCAACAGAAGCATTGGCTACTGGTGTGCTTGTGGAACGGTGGCATAATTTAAATTCAGAAGGTGCTGCTCCTACGGTTATTTCTGGGATCCTTTAGGCGTAGACACAAATACACCATTGATTCAGATACCTATCTAATAGGATTTTAACTGTGTCTTCCTCTTGTAAAGCTGGAAGGTTAACTTAACATGCTTCCCACTGGCAAGGATCCTGAAAAGCCAGTCCCTATTAACCATTCGATTTCCCTTCTTCTCTGCATACATTTCCCTTCAAGAATTTGGTGACCTTTCTGTGATAAATGTAATTCTCTCTGAAATCAAAGGGTCATTATGAAAAAGAAGAAAATCTGACATTTGGAGTCACCATCCATTAGGCTCAATAAGGCCAGAGATCACCGTAAACGCAACATATATCACCCAAATTGATAGTGTTTTGACTCATGGTGAGTGTTTGAGCAATTTTTAAAAGTTATTTTTTCCTAACTAATTTGCAACTGATATTTTTTTGGACTATTCTCTCCTTAATCTCCAAATCAGATAGAACTTGAACCTTGGTAGCAGAAACTGTTGTATGTCAACATCAAAATGCAGTTGATTGTTTTAAAAATTTCCTCTTTGTTAGTTCTATAAGGACTTAGGGAAAAGAACTGGATTCTAGACAAACCTCTTATCATTCATTCTCTTTATGACTTTGACCCAGTCCCTTAAACTTTTTCTCTAAGTTCCTTTACCTTTAAAATGGTAATTCTTCCAACAATTAAGTTTGAATCAGCTACTATATCTAAAGTACTGAGCTATGTGATGAGGCCTCATCTGTGAAAGAGATAAGAGCTTACAATCTAACTGGGGAACTAAACAATAAATGATATGATTTCAGATGGGACCAAGCATTAACTGTGATTACATGTAGGTACAATGTCTGGTACGTACATTAAAATCTGTATTAAAGCAGTGATTCTTCTGTTTACAAGCTGCATGAGAAAAAACTTCATCTTGTCTAGAAAAGGGGAAATGAGACATTAATTCAACAAATATTTATTGAAGGTAAACACTGCATCTGAAATTCTTCTAGATGGTGGAGATATAATAGTGAATAAAGGAGATATATTGCTCCATCCCTGGGTTCACATTCTATTATTTATCTCAGAGTTTATTTTGAGGACCATTTATGAAAATATATGTGAAAGTCTTTTTAAAATTATAAATAAATGCAATTATTAAATGACTATACAGGATATTGGACCCTATTGCTTGGAGCTTCATGACTTCTGTTTCATTATATTATGTCTATATTCATGTTAAATTCTGGCCTTTGCACCTATGAGTAGTAACAGCTTGCTTACTTGTCATAAAATAGGAATTGATTTTAACCTACCCTTCTACACAACCAGACAGCAATGATGCTTTCTGTCCATACTAGTGACCTTGAGCACTGCCATTTCAGATGGATCTTCTGAACCTTCAGGGGAGGAGAGTCTGATACAAGTAGTTTCAGTGAGTGCTAAGTGCATTCTTTTACATTTGAGAGTTTTGAAAAATCTCAGACTGTGGATACCATGAGTGGAAATTTTCCATTAAATTGATTATTATAGAACAAAGATAGGACAGGATAGGGTGAAAGGAGTTCATAGTGACTGTAGCAATCATCTAGAACTAGGGGAGCATAGACGTGGACCTCTAAAGCTCCTTGTAGACATCCATAGACAATGACAGGCTTGTCTACCACAAATCTGAACACAGTCTCATAATTTTCAGTAGGGCTCTAGACAGCTACCCCTAATTCAGCAGAGATGGCACATCCCTTGAAACGTATTTTTTTGTCGTTATTCTGGCTCAAGACTCTAATTTTACAGTTGAGGAGGGATGAATTGTCTATGATTACATATCAGTTGATGACAAGGAAAGTACTTGAACCCAAATCTAGTGCCCATTTTCACATGTACACTGTTTTTCTATTTTTATTTCTCTCACCAGAGCATCTTGATCTCTTGATCCTCAGTCACAACAGACCACAGTTTTTATTTTAAATCAAAATTATATCTACGTGTGTGTATACATGTATATACATGTGTGTATATATATATGTATATATGTATGTATGTGTGTGTGTGTGTATATATATATATATATCCTTGTCTC
Source organism: Tapirus indicus (assembly GCA_031878705.1). Classification (NCBI taxonomy): domain Eukaryota; kingdom Metazoa; phylum Chordata; class Mammalia; order Perissodactyla; family Tapiridae; genus Tapirus; species Tapirus indicus. Next base: position 7,535,487 of record CM062935.1, on the reverse strand, counting down.
CATGTCTTCTCCTACAGATACCAAACCAAGACAAAAACGTATTCGTACAGCAAATTTACCAAATGTACACATGTACACACAAGTTAACTCCTTTTCTGAGTATGGCAGTGAACAAAACAATAAAACCCTTGCCTTTAGTGTGCTAAATAAATACTTATACTCTTCCCTACTTAGTAGTTTCTCAACTGAAGAGAGGAGGAAAGAGAAGGCTTAGCTTTAGCTTTAGACTAATGCTAAAATTAGAGAGGGATCACAGCCTGATGCATAATGAGACCTTACAATAGTAGAGCAGTGAAGTGTACAAAAATTTTCATCCATAATATCTTAAAAACAAACAATCAGAAAACCTGAAGAGGTAAGTGTGGGTAACTATCATTCTTACCATTTCACAGATGAGGAAATTGAGGCTTAGAGACATATTGAGCAGATTAGTTCTGCAGGTAAGCATTAGGGCCAGGACTCTCACATTCACTGTGACATCTCTCCCACCTCAGGGTTCATGTCCTTACAAACTCCATGAAAAGAACACCAGGACAGTGCTGCATGTAAATAATCACTTCCAGTAATCCTGGCCCGGCGTTGAGTTAGAGTTTCCTCACCTTCTTTTGATACAGACAGATTAGGTCACTACTAGGAAGAGCTGCTTCCATGGCCCATTGATTCGCTTTCACTGGCAGAAGAGTTTGTCAATGGTATTAGGTAGATGCAATTTATCGTGCATTACAGAGGTTTATAACTCTAGGAAAGTGAATGAAAAAAGGGAAGAAAATGGCTATTGCTTAAAATAAGAATCCCAGATGTTGGTGTGTTTGTGGGTGTGGGGGGTTACCATAGGGATCAAGGCCTTGCAACACATTTTGCATGAGATGGTGGAACAAGCCCTAGGCTGAAATAGGACCTGGTATGTCTCTCTGACCACCATAGTGCCCACGTCCTGACAGCTGTATCTATGGATGGGGCCAACATATGCATCCTTATGCCACCCAGGTTCATTCCAGCTCATGCATAAAGTTTAACCCGAATGAGAAATTACCAGCAACTCAACCCCATCATCTGGTGCCAAATGGAAGTGAATGTTATTGGGAATATTCCTTGAATCCACTATTCCAAAGATGATGGAAATAACAAGATGAATAACAGTAGCCATTCATCGATCACACCCTCTGTGTAAGATATTGGGCTATACAATGTACATTTGTTATGTTAATTTTCAAAGCTACATGCTGAGGTATAAACGTCTATATATGTCTTACAAACAAGACAACTGAGGCTTAGACACATGAAGTAACATGCTCATGGTCACTCAGCACATGAGGGGAAGACTCAAACCATGGCCCACGATTTTCTCTGGGAATGCTTTATGTTTCTGCCTTCTCTTCTTCCTCATTCGTTGGCCCACTTTGTGGAGGTGAGTTTCTTCTTCCCTGAATGATTCGCATCGCCTTGTGGGTTTTTCTCCTCTAAGGATCTCACTTCCCCCTTTGCACTGAGACTTTACTCCATGCTGGCCAACTTGACTGAGGTATTGATACACACAACTGGGTTTCTTTCCAAAACACCAAATTCCTTTTAGTCCAATTCTGCACTGTCTTTTCTGTGTTTAGTTACTAGGTCAAGTACACCTCTCTCCTAATATGAAAAACTAAAATTAGCAGACAGAGGTTTTGCACTTTGCTCTTTCACTAATAAGTGTGAATCATTAAGCACCTTAGGTCTCTGTTTCTGGATCTTGGAACAGAGGGATATCAAGGTTGATTTCCTCTTGTACATTAAAGTATATATGTACATAACCGTATATTGAGCACTTAACTATGTAACAGACTGTGCTAAAGAGAGGTAAAGTTTACATGTTAAGTAGAATTCAGCAAAAAAACAAAGTATTGTGAACAGAAAAATCTGGGAAGCATCTGACTTAAGTTTATAGGATTGGCAGATTTCAATAGGCAGAGAAAATAGACATGACATCCAGCCTGAGAAAACATGATGGAAAAAGAGAAAACACAGAATAAGCTCAAATGGCAGAGGGTGTGGAAACAGGGTGGAAGATGATTTGTTGCTTGAGAGTCGATAGAAACAGAAATCTCATCCAAACCACTTATTTTATAGATGGAAAAACCCGAAAGTCACTGGAGTTTAATGACTCATCCAAGGCACTCATAACCGCCTGATTTTAGGGACGTAAGTACATGGTCCAACTCATTTTTTCTTGGGTTTTCTTTTTTTTGTGAGGAAAACCAGCCCTGAGCTAACATCCATTGCCAATCCCCCTCTTTTTGCTGAGGAAGACTGGCCCTGGGCTAACATCTGTGCCCATCTTACTCTACTTTATATGGGATGCCGCCACAGCATGGCTGACGAGCAGTGCATTGGCAGGCACCCAGGATTCGAACCCAGGGCTGCCAAAGCGTGAACTAAACCGCTGCACCACTGGGCCAGCCCTGTTTTTGCTAAATTGACTAGTTCATCCTTACAAAATGATTAACGCAAAAAGCTCTTGGAGTTATAATTAAGATGACACACTGAAAAAATTACAAATTGTCTAAGGAATCATACTGCCAATGAATACATGTGTAATAAAAAAACAGGGGACACTTGGGTCTTTCTGTGGCCACCTTAGCTGATGACATGACTCATACAATTTACCAGGTCATCAAAATTAGATCCCAACTTTCCAAATAACCATTCCCCCAAGCAATTTTCTGCCCACGACTTCTGAGTACAAAACAAGCAGAGAAAAGTGATCAATAATCCAAGGAATTCTAAAGACTGGTTTGTATGATCTGGCTTTTCCTCTCTTAATAACCAAAGTAAATGATCATGCTACAGCTGCTCCCAAATCCTTTACATCTCACAACATTTTGCAGCAGGCAGGTTTAGTTTTCTTTGGGTTAGGAATGCTTTGAGAATCTAACAGAAGCTTTAAGGCCTGCATGGAGACAGAACCCAGAAAAAAAATGTACTTAATTAAATACACACAATATGAATCATTTGATTTCAGGTCTTTATATACTCCAAAAGCATATACATCTATATGGGATATTCCATCCACTTGGAATTTATAAACTCTGGATAACAACTACTGTTTGATACTTCACAAAATGAATTCAAAAAATTCACATAAAATTTACACATCAGTTGTAGAGTTGAGGAAGCTGAGGTATGAAATGGCCTTCCCTCGTTCACACAACTGGTACTTGGTGGAGACAAACATGGTTCCAGAACTTTTGGTCACATCATATGACACTGTGTTATTATCTTAATCATCCATGCAATTCTTTTGATAGGTTACAGCTGGTAGGAATAAGTGGGATATGGTGCAGAGCACATTTTATATCTAATCGTAAATGAAGCTAGGGTCAAAGAGGTGAAAGGATGTCTCTTTAAGCTGCCTTTTCTAAAAATGGCAGGATGAGTTTTTGAGAGTGTAAATTGGGCGCATGCAGAGAGCCAACAAGAGCGCTGCATCAGGTGGAAGCTCACATCCTGGGTTCTTCAAATATTCATTTGCTTCCCCGTGTTGAAACATCAATTAACCATAAGTCAGTTTCACAATCTCATTACAATGTTGCTCCTTGGGCTACAACTAGGTCTCTCTCATTCAGGAGACAATCAATGAAAGATAGATTTGCCAGGCTTAATTGAATCTTCCATATTCAAGACTGCCCTCTCCGTTTGATAAGAAAAGAGATATTTAAACAGGCTTTTGTCTCCTGAATGTCAAAATCTCTTAGCAAGACTTGCAAAATTGTTCAGACTATTAGTTCCCTTCCTGGGCCACATATCTGCCTCTAACTCATCTCATCTTCCAGGCCTTGAGAATTGTAATGATCCATAGCGTATCTTATTAATCTCTGTACTCCTACGTTCTGGCATTTTGTTGTCGATTTAACAAATTTTTATTAAGTATGGACTTTGTGCAAGGCCCTGTTGATGTGGTGGGGCGAGAGTGGGGAGCAAAAGAAAGGCTTTGTTTCCATGATACTTACATTCTAGGGAAAGAGAGAGGCAATACGCAAAGAAATAAATAGATGGTGTAAAGCCAGGTAATAAGTGCTATGAAGTCAGGAGATACAGATGGGGAGTGGGGTTTTAGTTTAGATGGGTGCTCATGGGACTCTTTCTGAAATGGTCTCCTTGGAGCAAAGACCCGAATGAAAGGAAGGAGGTAGCCCTTGAATGTCTGGAGGGAGAATATTCCAAACAGGGAGCAGCAAACACAAATGCTGAAGATAGGAATGTGCCTGGAATGTTTGATGGAAGGTGATGAGGCTGTGTGGCTGGAGAGCAATGTCTCTGTCTGGTGTCTGGCACACAGTGGGCTCTCAACAGGTGTGAAAAGAACTAGCACCTAAAACAATACTTGGCAGAAAGTATACCCACAATGAATATTTGTTGTACAGGTATATTTGTACTCTCCCCAAATGTGAATACATCCTAAATATCCATAAGTGTTAGCTGTCTTCTGAAACCAGTGATCTTGTTAAAAGTGCTCTGGAATGGGAAGGGAGTTAAGACTGACTGAAAAGGTGCTGTGTGCGAAGGCATGACCCTAAGTATTTCATGTTCATTCTCTTTTTTAATTCCCATGTTAAATAAGTCTGATAAGTGTGAATGTTCCCATTTTATAGATAAGAAGCTTTAGTGGTGTAATAACTTATCCATACCCATTCAGTCATCAAGCTACAAAAACGGGGAGCTCAGATTTTGCTCAAAAGCCCATGCTTTATTTATTCACTACATTGCCTTTCAAGGAGTCAGATGGCAGAACCCCTTTTCTCTTAATATTAGAGATTTACAAAAGGGGTGGATTCAGTTAAGTATTATATGGATTATGGAAAATTATATTTTCTTTATGAGTATACCAGTTAAAGTCTGGCAGAAAACAAATATCACATTCAAAGGAGTGTTTGAAAAGAGTGAAATGAAGGGCCTATTTCCTGAGATGTGGGTGCAATGATGGGAATGGATGATGGATGGTAAAGCTCCTAGACAGTAGCAACCGCGGGAAGCCATTATCTCCCTCAGGTCTGGAGTGGCAAGGGGAAATTACCAGAATCCAGCAAGACTCTTTAAGATGTTGTAACAACTGCATTTGTGGGTGAGAGGCCACCAGACAGGAGTTTGACAGGGTGACTGAGTCATCCTGGTATGCCTGGGACTTTCCCAGTTTTATATTGAAAGTCCTGCATCTTGAGAAACCTCCCAGTCCCAAGTAAACCAGATTCTGAATGAACTTAGCTGTGATCTTCCACAGAAGGCTTCAGTCAGTGCCAAACCACAGTCCAGTGGGTGAGGGAAGATGGGAGGGATAAATTCTCTTACATCTCTCTTCTGCCCTTTGTCTTCAGTCAACGCCTTACACTTGTCAATCCCAATGGGAAGCTCAAATGCAAGGGAGTTTGCATGATTCAGTCTGTAAAGGTCTGCCTGTGGGGGCTCAGAGCAGGGCAGAGAAGGACAGAGAATGGATCTGGGAGGTCAAATGGAAAATACTCATGGGAGTGGAGCAGGAGGCAAGCTATTTGTTGGGTGTGTTGGGCCACAGGGGGCAGTAGTGCCTCTGGAAGATCATGAGATGTTTATAGAAGGCTCACTCCTTTGCATGACATTTGTGGCTCTCTAATGGCCCTTACATGACTTTCCAATTCTCCCAACATATTCCCTGTGCACATTCACGCGATAGCCACACAGCACTGCTTAATATCCTTCATCATACCTGCATTTGTTGGCTCTATGGCCTTGCTAATTCTGCTCTGCCGCTGGGATGTTCTTACCTCTGTCTCTGAGAAGTTTACTCTCTTCAAAGACTAACCTAATCTCACTGCCTTCAAGCCACAAAGTGATCAAATTCCTCTGTTTCTGTTAATCTCCCACCACAGTTTATACCTTGCAAACTCTTATCACTTACCTGTCTTGTCAGGTGTCTCCTGAGTATCTCTCTAAACCTTCTCTGCTTCTGCCCAGACAGTGAGACCATGGTCGACAATGACCATGTCTTCTTTATTTTTCTCTCCCAACCTGAACCTAGTATAATATATTACACAATGTGTGCATTCAATCAACTTTTGCTCTGCGCAGAACTGAACTGGAAAACAAAATGTGACAGAGAAAATGTCCTGCGGCCTGAAGCCTCTACAAGTATCCTAAATGGCCTGAGAAATTTGATGAGAAGAGTAATATAGGTTTCTCTCAGGACCTCCTTACATGTCTATTCTTGTGAAGCAAAATGCTCACTTATCTACCTACTTTTACAGAAAAATGGATTCTGCCGAGAGAAGAAGAATAATTCTGAAGCCTGTGGTCTTCAAATTAAAACCCAGCATGGGGTTCAAGGACAAACATGAAATTTTCCAACAGTGGTACATTTGTGGAATGGTTGCCTAGCTCCTCCAGATAGAAAAGAGATTTATACCATAATAGGCCAAAATATATGTTCATAGATTAAGGAGAGGAAAACTTACTCTTTCATGATTTTTAATAAGTAAGTATATGTTTTAGATATATTAAGTTAAGCCAATGTCTTTGTTCTAAATATTGTAAGACAACATTCATTATTTATTTATGCTTTTATTTAACAATTACTATTGCACATCTAATATGTTCCAGGTGATGTGCTAAGGTAAGAGAAAGAATAAAGAATATGGAGTCAGGGACAAGGATGGGAGTCCCGACATCACCACTTCTAGGTGTCTGGGCCTTGGCATTTTACTGATCTCTCAGAACCTCTGTTTTCCTATCTAGGAAGTTGGGATAATAATGAATCTCCACTTCTCAGGGCTGTTTTCAGAATCAAATGTTGGAGACCCTAAAGAGTTACGTAAACATCACACTTTAACAGCTTACTGACTCTCTACATCTCAAGTTTCTTCTAGAAAAACAAAGATAGTGGTGCCAGCTCTGTTTAAATCTCAATGAGGATCACTGAATTAAAGGAATTGTTGCATATGATGGAAACATGTAAACTGCAAAGAGAGACATTATTACTGGAAAGTCTTGGGGGCAAAAATAAGATCATCAGAGACCTGGGTACATGGGTGTAAAACTCTGCTTCCACACTTATTCACTGTGGGCCTGGATGAATTTCTTAAGTTTAGTCTTAGCATCATCATTTGTGAAGGAGGGATGAGAATACCCACTTTACCTTGTTGAGGTAAAGATCAAATAAAATGATGTACATAAATAAAGGACTTGGAACGTAGTTGGCATTCAATAGCGTAGTTCTTTTTCTTCAGTTATAGTATTTTCACTTCATTCAACAAAGATATTCATCATTTGCTCAGGACAATACATAGAAATTACTTAGGGTCCATCACTCTAGTTAATGTAATATGGGTATACGAAAGACAAATGTATGTAGATGGATTGTTCAAGAAACCTAAAATGTCCAATTAGGGGTGGAATTCCTTACAGTCAGTTCACACATTGTTGAAGAACACACTACAACATTGCATTTTACAGTCAGAAAAACTTTCATTACATTATCTTTATGTCCTAGAGTAGGGGTTGGTAGACTTTATCTATAAATAGCCATATAGTAAATAGTTTCAGATTTACAGGCCATGTGGTCTCTGTCACAACTACTCAATTCTGCCATTATAGCATGAAAGTAGCCATAGACAATATGTAAATGAGTGAACATGACTGTGTTCCAATAAAACTGTATTTACAAAAGAAGATGGGTGACTGGATTTGACCAAGGGATACAGATTGCAAGCGCTGGCAGAGATGATATGTGACAAACCAAATAAGGAGTAGTAGCACCACATGCCAAGCCAACAAACATCGCAAGGAACACAGAAAACAACTAGAAAGGACTGGATATTGCATAAGAGATGAAGAGTTTTCCATCAGTGTTTTAGACCAGCCCAGCATTATCTCCAAAGAGGGATTTTCCCTGTTTTCTCCTTCTCTTCATGCATTGCTTGGATTTTTTGAATTGGAAGTTAGTCGTGAAGTAATAAAGATGAGGTGCACGGTTTACAATGCATTTGCTAAACTGTTTTTGTTTGTTTGTTTATTTTGGTGAAGCAGATAGTCTCAGAATTCTAAGGACTAAAATCTGAGCAATGCATGGCAGGGAGCAGAGAATGCTTTCTAAGAGCTATCTCAGGCTTTAGGTGATACAGACTGGGATGAAGCATCAGATTATGAGGAGAAAGGAAAAAAGAACGTGAAACAAACCTGGACTAGGACGAGGACTGAGACACTATCCTGGCCACTTCTAGCTGATTGTGTGATCTACATCCAGCACCGAGCACAGACCCTCACTCAGAGAAGGTGCCCAATGAAGGCTCTGCCACCAACATGCCCGGGTCCAAATCACACCCCTGGCACTGATCAGCCATGTCACTCTGGACAACTTGTTCAAATCCTCTGCATCTTCATTTCCTTGTCCATAAAATAGTATCTACTCCATAGGTTTGGTGTGGGAATTAAATTAGTAAAACACATGCAAAGTATTTAGGATATTGCCTGGCATATGTTAAGCTCTTAATAACTATTATTGCTACAAATTGCATTAATGAGGGAATGACATTGAATGATTGAACAAAATACTGAATGATTTCATATTTTGGTCAGGAGAGGGTGAACCTGCCCAGGGAACACAGGGTTTGAGATCACACGCTAGGTCCCAGACCCTGTGTTAGTGCTCCATGAATAATGCCCACTGGTAGTTTGCAGTCTGGGTTCTATTTTGCAAGCTGAGGATTCTCTCTCTGCTTGTACAGTGAAAAATCTAATTTATTAGATTTATGTTTACTTACTTACCATCATATTCGACTCTGCCTCCCTGAAACTATGTTCAGGTTACCTTGATTCAAATTTGGGTATTCCTAAATCTCTCAGTCACATATTACAGACAACCCTTTGCTTTCACTTCCACTGATAATTAATCTCATCCATTAAGTAGACTCTATTCTCCTAGATGTTGGAGAACAGTATTCTTTCCTATGTTTATTATTATTTCATATGTAGCTCCTCACTCACCTCATCCATTAGGAACCACCTGTTCTATACTTGGCTTCTCCACATCACAGCCACCCAGAAAGAGAAGAAACAAAAGTATAACCAAACTTGCGTCATGGTTTGAAAATACTTGGACACTGCTAGTCCATCTGGAAAAGTTCTTGGTATAACAAGGGAAAGTTTTAGGGCAGAATGCATAGAAGAGGCGTTATGTCAGCAAAATTTAGAAGGATGAGCATAAGAGAGTATGGAGAAGAAGGGAGGGGGAAGCCATTTCAAATCAAAGGAACAGCAGGTGTGAAGGAATGGGTCTTCAGGGAGCTGTAGGTCTACGGGGTAAGCAGGATCTTTAGAATATAGATTGTGTGGTGGGGTTGGGAGGGAAGCATTGGTGATGGATTCCTAGATGTCAATGTGGACATAGCTGGACATTTAGTTAGCAGGGCTGCTACCTGTGTGGTAGGAAAGATCATTATCTAGACCGAAATAAAACAATGTTAACCTGGTTTTCTCCTTTAAAATCCCCTTCTCCAAGTTACTTGAAATGACTCCCTAAGGAATGCTCACACAGGATTTGAGTGACAGCACCTTGATTCCATCAAAACCATCCTCTGTCTACTTTTTTATTGTTCTCTTATAATAATTACAGCCTCTAGGTCAGTAGATGAGTGAAGAGCCTTGCTAAGCCATGCCAAGCCCCACTTCCCTCTTAGCTCCATAAGGACAAGGGAATTGGCTGGGGCAGCCTGATTCTCCAGGGTCACCATGATTTTACAGACCTGGACAGTTTGCCCTTGTTTATATGCCCAGTATTTCTGAATCTCACCTCTTGTATTCATAACAGAACCCCAGCTCTTAGTATATGTTTATACTACATATGTGTTAGTTAAACACAACCATTTCATAGCATTTTGGAGTGGGGATAGGTAATTTTTAGAAGATCAGGAATATAGATGTATTTTATGGAAACAACAGACAAAAATCTGAGGTACAATTAAGTAGTGTAGAGTAGGCTCCTTTCCTCACCCCACCTCCTTGCAAAGACTAGACCCTGCACTTAGGTTTTGGACATTTTTGATACTGTAAAATTGTTTTTTTCTCTTAGATTATTTTTAAGTTTAAAATGATATTTCATTTCCTCCCTGCAAAGATATATATGTTTGGGTCTGAATTATAATAATAATTTATATTAAGCACAAAACAAAAAAAGTGGTCCTAGGCAGATGAGACAAGACTGTCTACGTTGTGAAAATCAAAGTACAGATAGAAATTTGGATAGATATAAGCATGTGTGCCCACCTCCTAACACAAACAAACCACACACATATTTATTCTGTCCATATGTAGGGATTATATATACATATATATTTGTGGAAATTTTTTTATGGAAAACGATGTTCCACCTGAATGATGCTAGTGAGAACTTTCTGTGCCTCAGTAAAGTGAGTATAATGATACCTCATAAGATTGTTGTGATACCGAATTGTATATTTATTGATAACATTCATTTAGGAGTTGTTTTCTCAGTTTATTCATGAACTTAGAGTCCATAACCAAAAAATGCTTATTTCTACCGAGCAAAGTGTTACATTGATGCAGCTAAAATGCCACTAGAAGGTGGGGTTCTGTTTTCTGATTAGATGAGTTCTTGAATTTTGCTATTCTTTCTTCAATGATAGATTCCATTCTCACTGATTCTGGATGAGTTACCAGCTTTGGATAGTTGGGACTCTAGGATGTAGGTACAACACAAGCCAGCAGTCTGTGGCTGGATGGTTCACGAGGACTTGTAGATCCCAATTCTTATTGGTCATGTTACTTTTAGCTCAGTTTCAACCTGCAGAAGCATCAGTTTCCTATGGTTCGATATAATGCTTGTTAAACTGAAACCCTGGTATCATATTTAATATTGTGCTTTCCTTCATACCCAACATCCAACCTAACAGCAAACCTTGTAGATCGTCTCCAAATTATATCCTCAATCAAACTTTTCTAACCAGTCTTTCTCTTGCAACCCATCTCTCACTTGGAATATTTATTTACTGTTTCCACCAATCTCTGATCCACTCTTCACAAAAGATTTATTAAATCACATCCCTCCAATGACTTGCTAATTACAATAAGAATAAAACAAACACTGCCTATCATGGTCTACAAAACACTAAATGACCTGGCCCTACTCTAGTCCCAATCCCATTTCCTCCTGCTCCCCCTCATATATGCTATGGTGACCACACTGGTCATCTTGACCACCTCAAGCTCAATTCCCATCTCAGGGCCTTTGGACTTGGTCTTCCCTCTACCTACATGCTCTTCCCTCTTATTGTCACTTGCTTCTTTCTCTCAAGAAGCCATCTTCAGCACCCTAACGCTTTTCGCCCCACTCACAGTCATTCTTTACCATACCAAAAATGCATGTCAGGATCCAAGATGACTTATGCTTAGCATCTTCCCCTATTAAAATAGAAGTTCCATGTGGATCAGGACTCTGTCTGTTTTGCCTGATGTCATATCCCCAGTACCAAAAAATAATGATAATACTTAGCAGGCAGTTAGAATGCAAGCAATAAATATTTGTTAAATAACTGAAAACAGGAGCACCATAAACTTGTTAGCAATACTTGTATGTATGTATAGTACTTCTGTACAGCTGGCTCTTTTCTGGACTTCCTATTGGGCTAGGAGATGGTTATGCTCTTGATATAAAAGGGGAAATTCTTTGTCCCATGTGCTCCCAACAGTCTTGACACAGGGCTCATTACTTCTTTGTATTGTCCAGAAAAAGAAACACACTTCTATCAAACATAATAATCACTCTGAATTTCACAGACATTTCCATTGGGGAATGTGGGAGTAGATTCCCACTGCACATTACACAGCAAGCAAATTCACAAATTCCCTTTAGGCATTTATGTTCTTCTAAAATCCCTCTTGCTAATGCCAGCAACAGAATGGCCGCATCTCTTTTTACCCCTTCCTGTCGAGTTTCTATCCTCTGAGATCCAGAAATGTCCACTGGGGTCTCTAAATCATCTAAGGGTTTATTATACTAATGAGTTTAATAGCATCTCAGCTGCTCCAAACTTGCACACTCACCAACTAAAACCAAACAAAACCAAACCAAAATAAAACAAATCAACTGAAAACCTTCAGGTTACAGATATTCACACAATAAATAATTTTATATCTCTAACTTTATCCAATTATATATTCAACAGGATTGTGTTTTTATATAGATGTGTTTCCTATTCAATTTGTTGAGTCCTCACTTGGAGTAAGAGGGCCTTACTCAAAGCCAGGGTCTTTGTGAACTGGCAATTCAGCATGCAATGTCAGAGGGAGCCCTGGAGTCACACTGCCCTGAGTACTTTTCTATTTAAACGAGTTTGGATAAGTTATTTGATTGTTCTCAGTCCCTGATTCCTCACCTGTGGGGAAAAAAAAAGAAAAAAAGAAAAGAAAACTGTAATAATTCCTATTTCAAGAGGTTGCTGGTGACTTTTAGCAGCATAGTCTCTGCAGAGGGCTTATTCTCATGCATGGTGCATAGCATGCCTTAATAAATGCAAACTTTGGTTACAAACTATGTGCTTTTTGGTGAATTCCCTAACCTCTCTGTGTGTTGGTATCCTTTAGTAAACTGGGTATAAGAACATCTGAAAACATTGTTGCAACGATCAGTCAAAGAGATCAGGCACTGGAAGATGTTCACTATTTTGGGGAGGAAGGTTTTTAAATTGGTAAAGGATGGCTTGGTGGGACGTTAGAGCAGGAGTGAGCCAGGCTTATCTAGTCGAGATGGTTTCAGCATGCTCTTTACATAATGTAATGTAACTAAAATATTTTACTTTTACCATCCAATATCTAATCACTGTGAAGAGGAAAAGAAAAAAATACATGGAGAAGAAATTTCCCCTGATGTTGGCATTTGATGCAGACCAGCCTCGTCCCAAGGTTATCTGAGATGCTGTAATCAGGAGCTGATGCTACAGAGTGGGATGTTTTTGTGCAAGGCACTTAGGCTGTCCTAGGCCTGGCTCTCATTACATCATTTTCTCCTCCAGCACGTCTCTCCATAGGCTGCTGGGCAGGAAATAGACCCCAGGTAATTGGTCACATTAAAACAGAACATCCAGATGCCTACTGAAAAGGAGATTTTAAAATTAGATTCTGCTTCAATTAGGAGGCTGTTTTCTCTCTCTCTTCCTCAAACCCCTCTCCACTTCAAGCAAGTTTGGCTTCTGGAAACAAAAGTACAAGACTCCTACCCTAAAACCCACGGTGTCGGTAGTGGGAGGGGACCCTGGGCTAGGCTAGGAGCTGCTGAGCCAAGCCTACCTATTTAATTCAGGGATATTTTCCCTTCTTTTTTCTACGTCCTTGCCCAGATACCTGTGTGAGATCTCTCAGATTTCTTCAGCTGCTGTGGGATCAAGGAATAGGAAGAGGGTGGGGAAGAGAGGGTGGCAGGGAGAGTGTCCCTGAGCTGATCTGCTCCCCCACCTGAAATGATCCTATTCACTGATGCACAGGTGGCTATTTTCCTACCTCGATTTGGTCATTAAACTCATCTAGCTGCTTCAATACATTTTCCCGGAGGCCCCTGTCAGGGATGCTGCTTCTCCTGTGATTAGAACACAGCTGATTGGCCTTTTGGACCCGTTGCCGCCCTTTTCCTAATGATCTTATAATGGCTGCTGGGCTTATTCAAGCCACATGACAGATAACAATGTCAATTATGCAAACCCCAAACAATGCCGTCTCATTTGGAACCATTTCTTTTTACTTTTGTAAGAATTAGAGCCAGATTATTTTTATCAGCAAGATAAATGCTGATCTTATATATCTATTTCTTAAATTTTTCCTACTGGTTTGGGTTCAAGCTCCACTACCGCCATGAATTGCAGTGGGGATAATAATACTAGTTTCCTCATAGATTGTGTTGACAGAATCAAATTAAATGAGTTAATGAATGTACAATTCTTGGGAGATTATCTTAAAACATTAATTTTGTTAGCTATTGCTGTTGTTACTCATAGCAGACAGAGTTTTCCTCACCCCATGTGCGGGGAAGTGAATTTGAGTAGGAGGGAGATTGAGGAAGGAAAACAGGGTGTTAATAAAGGTTAGTTATTTGCTCTTGATTTTATTTGTATTTTTTTTTTCAGAGTTGAAGGTAATTTAATAAGTACAGAGGCAGATGACTTAGTGTCTTAGGTCATGATTCTGGAGGGCTTTGAGGGACTTCCACATAAGCCCCAGGATCTGTAGCCCAGGGCTCCTACTCAGTGACAGGTTTATAAAGACACAAGAAACCGCCTGGAGGTCTTAGCAGATGCTAGTCCCTCTCACACCTCCACCTCCTGTGTTAGTTCAGTTCTACCTTCACTTCAGCCTCCAAGCTGCAGACCCCCAGGTCTCGGGAATGCTTTAGGAGCAGGCTCACATTCCTGAGGAACCGGAACAGCCTATCACCTTCGTGATCTTGGTTTCCTCACTGACTCAGGGGCTCCCTCACCTTCCATCACCTACTTGCTCTTCTTAGCAGCTTTTGTGGGTGAACAGTGAGGCAAAAGAAATGAAAGTCGGATGTTCTATATGCTGTCCTTTGAGTGATGAAATTCCCTTTGTCCTTAATTGCAAATTGCCTGGGTAAAGGCATGCACACCATGCCTCTAAATTGTCTGATATTTGGGTGGAATTTGCTTTTGTGTGTTCTAATGTCATCATGATGAATTCTGACTCCTGCACATTGAACTCACTTTAACTGTGTTTTTAGTTTTGCCCTGTTGGAAAGGGGTCTCTCTCCTATAGAGTTTGACCAGGACTCTTGCTAGTTTTATTTCAATTCATTGTTCTTGGTAATTAGTTAATATTTCTCTGTGCTGGTCCATCAGTTTTCACACATGTAGTCACTGAAGTCTACAGTTAGGAGTGGTAAAATGAATGTGTTTTTTTCTCACTGTAGACTTCATCCTTCCTCACTTCCTCACCTTAGATACTAAATGCACCTTATGATAGCCTTGAACCACTGCTTGGAATCAAAAGATGCCAAACATAAGTAAGTTTCATTTTTCAATGTCTCCTACTAGTTTAATCGGAAACTTAGATTTCAAGTTACAGACAGCAACCCAAACTAAATAATATAAAAAGGAGGAAGTGAGAGGAGATGGGAGGAAGTGAGGGGGCCAGCTACTGGTTTGCATGGCTTGGAAAGTCCAGGAGTTCATCTGGCTTCAATCAGCCAGGTCAGGGAATCAGGAGTTAGCATGATACCATCAGTCACCTGGGTCTATCTCCATCTCAGATCTGCTTCCCTCTATGAAATGGCTTCATTCTGCTGAGAGTTTTCTCCAGGTGATCAGGGAAGGTGGTCTCTGGCAGGTATATGGGGCTTTTGCAGCTTGATATTCTAGAGAAATAGAAAGCTTCTCTCTCTCCCAGAGCCCAGAGAGAACATCTCAGGCAAGGTTGTGATTGGCCTTGCTGATTGCATAACCATCCTTGAACCAATTACCATGTTGGGGCAATTGGAGCCTCTGATTGTCTAGTTTGTAACAAGTGGGAGTGGTTATACCACAAGTCTGTGGTATGACTCTTCATTAAATAACAGTTCAGAGGAGGAAGGTCTCCTAAATAAAAAGTGAAGGTTTATACAGAAGAAGGTTAAAGGGCTTCAACTGCATTAAAAAACAGATGTCCACAGCAATGACTCAGCTCTTATCCACGTAGGGCCTGACTAAAGCCATGGGCTCTTGCATACAAAGAATGAGCATATCCAACTTTGCCCTTCATGGTGTAAGAGTTCATGCAGACCTTAAAGAACCCCCCCTCCTCCCGCCCCAGGTAGCAGCCTGGGGTAATCACTCCCATTCCAAACACATGTCTGTGTTATCCTGTTCTTTTGAATAAAGCCAACTCATCCATTCAGTGATGGCCAACACCCAGATAAAACAGATCTCCATGGCCTTGGTTGTGGTAAATATCTTGATCACTCTTGCTATATGATCTCCTCCTTTGTTGCATCTTCTTGATTCTCACTTAGTTTGGCTTTGTCTCCTATGTTCTTCTACCCTAGGACTTAAACGTCCATGTTGGACTTGAATTTACTTTGTGTTGACCCTGAAGCACAGGCTGATTTACCTCCTGCTTCTGATTCCTCACTCAACTCCTCCCCCAGCACCCAGGAGGCAGAATGATGAAGCAGAAGTAACAGGGCCTTTGGAGCCAGGCAGTCCTGGGTTTTAATCTTTTGTTCACCTAACAATAGTGACATCAACCAACATCAATAACTCATGTATACTGGGGCTTACTATGCAGGAGGCAATGCACAAAACACTTTTCAAACATATTTTCCTTTTAAACACTCCTATTCTTTATCCTCTCCCTCTTCCTCTTCTTCTTCCTCCTTCATGTCCTCCTTTGCCCCTCTGCCACCTGTCCACTTCCCACTCACTTGCTGCCATGCTCACCATGAAGCCCTGCAGTGGAGTTAAGCATTGCTTAGTATTCAGGTCACTCAAGTAACCTCTGTCCCCTACAGTGTGCTGTCATGGCCCAATATCTCAGCTACCTGACTGGGGACTGCCTCTTCTATGCTTCCCAATAGGTGTTTCCCATCCATTGAGTGCTATCCTGCTCACTCAAAGAGAATTCTGGGAGAATCCCAATCATTGTGGTTGTTTTATCCTGTCCTTGCTCTGTGACCAGTGTGCTGTGCCCTAGAACCCATTGACATATCTATCCTCACTCTACCTTGTTTTTTACCTTCAGTACTTGAGTTGACACTGTGATTCTGCTCAACTCCATCATTGAGGAGGACACACTAATATCAGGTAATCACCATACACCAGACATTATACCGGGTGCCTGATACACCTTATTTCATTTACACTGCATTGCAACCCACTAAAAGGTGTTATTTTCTTCATCTTCCAAAAGAGGAGAAACTAAGACTCAAAGATGTAAGTGATTTGCCAAAAGTCACACAGCTAGAATCGCTGCCTGGGATTCCTACTGTGGCCTGTTTGACTCAAAAACTCAGACTTTCTACATTCTACCAAACCCTCTCACTAACATGGAGGTCAGACTTCATGTAGACTCACTAGCCACACGCCAGAGCCCGGCAGTGCCTCTACACCCAACATCCTAGCTATCTCCCTGTTAACTCCTTTAGCACTTGTACTCACTTACCTTCACTCCAAGAAGTTAGGCCATTGTGGGGAGGCAGCATATCCCAACACCTCCTGGAGGCAAGAGAGTGGAAGTCAGCGGGAGCACTGAGAGGTCACTACAGTTTGTGGAAGATGTTGGCTTTCAATCACTGGCTCACACTCCACTTCTCTCCCCTGGCTACTCAAGCCTGGTTCTTAAAGAGGCCAAGATCTGCTAGGCAGAGAATTAGGACAGCTCCTCTCTGGTATGACTACTATGAAGGAAATGTTTGCTATCTCATGCTCACCACTGAAGTCCTGCCTTTGTTTCATTCTGATATTCTGTCTGACGTCTGGAGACAGTTTGAAGGATAGAGAGGAGCCACGAGAAAGGAAGCAGGGGTGAAAGATTAGCATATTCTATGCTGCTGACTTTAAGATGGAGGAAAGGGGCCATGAACCAAGAAATGCAGGTGCCCTTTAGAAGCTGGAGAAGGCAAGGAAACAATTGTCTCCCGGAGCATCCGGAAAGAACACAGCTCTGCTAACACCTTGATTTAGTCTAGTGAAACCCAATTTGGAGTTCTGACCTCCAGATCTGTATGATAATAAATCTGTGCTGTTTTGGTAATTTTTTATGGTAAATTTTTAAAAAATCAGTAGAAAACTGATGCACTTGTCTCAAGCTTTTTCCTTCCTGTATAGTTTCATTATGTGCCCATTTCTATGTTTTCTCTATCATGCAGAGAAGGCAAAGCACGTGCCAGTGTTGACCACATTACCATCGTACAGTGTTAGTAAGTTGTTTCTGCCCTCACTTAACATTTTTTCTCCTGCACATCAGTTTCAAGGTTGACCTACCCACACACCAACCCTTGGTTCTTCTCTATAAGGAAAAGTTAATCTGCATTAGTTGAGAGAAATTCAGTTTCAAAACCCCAGAATAAATGGTATAATCTCAGGAAATTCTAATAATATTCCATCTTCCCTCTTAATAACCTGAACTATCATTTACTTTCTTGCTCTCTGTAGAAATATACTTCATTATTATTTTTCTCCTTCTCAGGCTTCTCCCATTCAATACCTTTATTGGTTTGTCTTCTTTTGTCTGTTCCTTAAATATCAGTGTGTCTTATAGCTGGTAAAAAGTTTTTCACATAGCCCTAATCCTTACACAATGAAAGGCAACTCTATTCTTTCAGCAGTTGGGGTCAGATTCCTTCTTTATTCTTCTTTTCAATAATCCACATCTAATCCCTTAGTAAATCCTGTTGGCTTTGCTTGACTTTCATATTTACCCAGATCTGACCCCCTTCTCACAACCTTCTCTGTGGTCCAAGCCAATTTTTGTCTCTTACCTGCTCTCCCTGCATCCACACTTGCCCACAGCATTAGCATGAACTCAGTAGGCAAAGTAATACTTTAAAGTGTGAGTCCTGTCGTAACAGTCCTCTGCTCAGCCCTCTGACTCCTCCACCTCACTCAGAGGAAAGCCAAGTGCTCAGAGTGACTTACATTGCCCACACCACCTGGGCCTTCTCTACTTATCTGACTTCATCTTCTACTACTTCCCTCTTGCTTACTCAACTGTGAACACACAGGCCTTCTTATTCATCCTAGAACACATTAGATGTGCTTCTATTTCAGGGTGTTCACATTTGCTATTTCCTTATCATCTCAGAACATTCTTTTCTCAGACATCCACATGGTTAACTCCCTCACTTCCTCTAAGTCTTTGTTCAAATGTCCTCAGTTAGGCCTACGCTGATCACCATATTTAAAACTTCAACCTCTGCCAGAGTACTTACTTTCTCCTAAATAGTCTATAAAACTTACTCTTTTATCACATCAATTATCAGAATGCTCACACTTGGATGTAAGCTCTGTGAGAGAAAGGAATTGTGCCTACTTCTGTTTCACAGGTGTTTCCCCAATGTCTAAAGCAATGCCTGGCATAGAGTAAATGCTTAAAATAAATACATTTTTCCATTCCATACATTTTCCTTGGGCAACATCATCCAGTTGTATGACTTCAGTTCCCATCTCTATACTGAAGTTTTCCTGATCTCTCTCAATGTGCCCCTGTATAAAGGAGTGGCACCACCATCCACCCAACTACCCAAATCAGAAATTAGTAGTTGCCTTGTATTTCACCCAGCCAGTAAATGTTCATAAGCCAGGCACAGTACCATAAACTTGGGAAACCTCTACAACAAAAAGGAAATGATTCTGGCCTTCATGAGCTAGCAGTCAAGTAGGGGACAGCTAATCAGAAAAGAGAGGACCACCCAGTGGAGACAATACTGACTTTACATTCTTCCAATTTTCCACGTGGGAAGGGAGCTTCTTTTGCCAAAAGATTAAAGGATAGGATTAATAATGATAATAAAGAATAATAATACTGACAATACAAGCAAACACCCATATTGCATTTGCTGTGTGTCAGCTGTTACATATATTACAGCTAGCACATGTCTGGGGTCACTGAACCCTCAGAACAACCCCATGAGATGGGTGGTGTTATTATTACCCACATTTCACCAATGTGAAAGCTCAAGAACAAAGAGTTTACATGGCTTGTTCAAAGACCCAAGGTAAATGCCGGAGTTGGATCTGAACCTGGACAATCCGGTCCCAGTCCGACTCTTAACCAACATGAGAGCATTTCCTTCTCTCCTCCAATCAGTGGGTTGGAAAATGGAATCAAGCATTTGAAGCTGAGACCATTCTGACTTTGTTTTTTCTTCTCAGCTGTCCCAACAATAGTCCAAAATGCTCCCGCTACGTGCTCCTAGTTTCTGGTGACATCCCCTCTTCTCTTTTCTTCCTTCAGTTCTATGGGAAGTCACTGCTGTCTGCAGTTACTAATTTTAATTTTTGCTCTATCGGCTTTCCAATACTTGTATAACCAATTCCATATACTTGATCTCCTCTATTTGATATAGTCAGTGTGGTTTTATTTTCCCAACTGAACTCTGACTGATCCAGTTTCATGAATGCCTCTGATTCTCACAATAATTCTACCCTCTGTACATGATTATTCTCATTTTATACTTTAGAAAACCAAGGTCCTGATAAATTAATCCACTTATTTTTCAAGGTCATAAATAGGCTTCATCTCTGGGACTGACTACTTTCAATATCTGTGCTAACTTCATGGGAATGATGGCTGGCATTTTCAAATTAAACATTCAAGGACTTACTAATTCAAAGCTAAATGTCACTTAAATTGTCCCTTTCAAAGCTCTATTGTTACCCTCAAAATATTTCAACATTCTGCATAATTTTCTTTTAAATTTCATCAGTGGTAGAATATCTTCAATCTTTCAATCTTTGAAGGAATATGTGTGCTTAGGAAAAAGTTGATAGAGCTAGATCTTGAGAATAAAATGATCTTATTATACTTGAAAACATCACTGGAGTTAAACACGATATAACTACAAAATCACAAAACTACATTTCCTGTGAGATGCATGATTTGGCTCTGAATTCATTTACTGAGCTCCAGTTAAGTAGCTAAATCTGGGATAGAAACACTGGATTGTCAAGACAGTTCCTAAAGAGATAAGAGTCCATGTGGTGTGAGTGGATAGTTTTTGTCAGAAAGCAATTTGAAGGAAACAAAATTAATGTTAATGTGTGTTTGTTAAATACTAGTATTGCTCTGTGGATATAACAGACACGTGTCACGGGGTGGTAGATGAGAATAGAAAAGTGGCTGAACTTGTTTGGGGTTCCAGGCACAAGTTCCCAGGATGCCACTAATGGAAGATGCTGTGAAACAAGGAAACATACAATTAAGTTGTTACAGCGGAGAATCACTTTGATCCTATTCTGCCTGTCAGTCCTTAGCAACCGTGATTCACTCCCACAATCTCACTTTATTAGAATGTCATTCTTCACCCACTTTTCAAGAATTGTGTACTACAATTTATCTTTCTTAGGGATGCAAATTAAAAGGCAAACAGAAAGGGTGTTTGGCTTGGTTTAGTAAGAAAAAAGATGCAGCTTTCACAGTCACAATGTCCCGGGAATGTTTGGGTGCCAACCCACCTTCTCTTTTCAAAAGCTTCGGGAACACAATGTCTATTTCAGTGCTGTTGAAAATTTAGCATCTTTATTCAACACTGCCAGGATGCAGCTTGTGGAGGGAAAAGAAGCAAACCAGCAAATAAATAAGGACTGGAGGAGACAGGCAGAAGGAAAAAGGAAGCTGGTTTCTTGGGAAGTGTCTTTTTACAGCAAAGTGGGAAGACATGGTAAAAATAAAAAGAAACAGTAGTGAGAAGTAGGAAAAAAGAAAAATTGTCGATGTGTTGAAAAACAGGCCATGAAAAACAGGCAAAGAAAGTCACCAGTATTCAGAAATGATAGTGTTAGGAAAAGTAGATGGTAAGTGGGAGAAAGGTCAGATGGGGAGACAGTATGTTGAGTGGGGACAGTTCACTTTCTGATTTTATTGTGGGAAGTCAGGCTATTTTGTGAAGGTGCTGACAGAAGGAGAGAGCATTTAAAGTATATTACAGAAGATGTACAGGGAGACATAGTCTAGGGTCTCACACCTGAGAGACTCAATGGGGATACAAGTTCAAAAGACAGGGAACAGACTGGGCTGTCACACTGTCTTACCACTGGCCATTTGGTAGCAGGACAGGCTGAGTGTTACTCATGTGTGTCTCCCTCATGCTCCTTCCAGTCCTGGTGGCAGGGCAGCTGCACCAGTTGTTCATGGACTGCACCAAATATGAGGGACCGGTACCCAGGCCATACTGATTTTTATTCTATACATCTCTCCTATTTTGTACATTTTCTGGGACAGTCTAATGACTCACCAAAGAGGTGTTAAAAAATAATTGAATTATTCCTATTATGTGCCCCTGACCCCATGTGACATTGTGATATGATAAAAAATATATATTTTGTCTTCCTTCTTGGCTCCTGAAATAGCTCCAGAGTGACAAAGGTGAAAGGAGGATCTTTTGTTCTTCTTAACAAGCCCCTTTCAGCCACACCTGAGTTTATGTTAACGAGGTGACTTTTGGAAAGACCCTAAGGATGAGGAGCCGGTTGTCAAGGGAACGAACTACTTGATTAGAGGGGATTAGAGGGCTGGAACTTTCTGTCCCATCACCTCTCCGGGGAAGGGAGAAGGGCTAAGGTTGATTTAATCACAAATGACTAATGATTTAATCTATCATGCCTAGGTAATGAAAGCTCCGTAAAAACCCTTATCAAAGGAGTTTGGAGAGCTTTTGGGTCGGTGAACAATTGAGACTCTGGAGAGTGAGGTCCTGGGGAGGGTATGGAGGCTCAACACCCTCCCCCCGTGCCTGGTTCCATGCGTCTCTTCCATTTGGCTGTTCCTGTGTTGTATCCTTTGCATTGTCAGTAATAGTAAGTCAAATGTTTCCCTGGGTTTTGTGAGCCTTTCTAGCAAATTATCAAGCAGAAGGAGGGGGTTGTGGGAACCCTCAATTTAAGGCCTATCAGTCAGAAATAGAAGTGACAACCTGGGACGTGCAATTGGCATCTGAAGTCAGGGGTAGTCTTGTGGGACTGAGCCCTTAACCTCTGGGGTCTGAGCTAACTCCAGGCAGTTAGGGTCCGAATTGTTTAATGTGAGGAAAAAAACCTACACATCTAATGTGAATAGAGGACAACTAGTATTTTATTTCACCAGGTAAGGACTCCTTCCCTAAGAAGTCAGAGTGAGTGGAGTCCAGCTTTACTTGGATCCATCTCAAAGGCATCACCGATCCCCGACAGCCAGGTTCAGTGGAAGACCATGCAGGCCTGGCCAGGCGCTCAGTGATTTTGGCAGCTCACTAGCTCTGTAGTACTAATGGGCATCTCTTAATGCAGAGAGATCAGTTTTGCAATTTGCTCAACAGCCCTGGGCCAGCGTTGCAAAGGCCTTATTGCTCCCACTCAGGCCATGCTGACTGCAAGTTGGAGCAAGGGTGTGTAGTAAGTATATCTGTGTGAATAACCCTTCCGAGACTCCCTGCACTCCAATTATTGACAGAGGCAGCTCCCTGAGCTTGGATAATTGCTTATAGAAAGCATCAATACTGATAATTAGAACTGGCCAAGAGGCAAATGTGGCCTCTGAGAGTGACCATATTGGCCTTGGTAGCTATTTAAGGAAGATTCAGATTCAGCCAGGTCTCCATTGCCATGGCACAATTTTTCCATCTGAGTGTATGAAACTGCTCTCCTAGCTCCTATTTTCCTATTTTCTTACCCATGGCTCCACCATCTCTGAGGGCTTGCCTGTCTCTCTCACAAG
Organism: Tapirus indicus; assembly: GCA_031878705.1. NCBI lineage: Eukaryota > Metazoa > Chordata > Mammalia > Perissodactyla > Tapiridae > Tapirus > Tapirus indicus. The sequence continues at coordinate 7,512,078 of CM062935.1, read as the reverse complement.
TACTTTGTTCTCTGGAAAAGATTCTTTACTCTTACCTCCATGTTTCCCAGAAGAATTAGTTGTCATATCAGTAGGGAGGCAAGAGTGTGGGCTTGGGAGTCAGACAGAAATAGGCTTGGAGCCTAGCTCTGCCACTTAGGAGCTATGTGATATAGGGACAGTCAGTCCACCTCACTGAGCCTCCATTTTTTCTTCTATAAAATTGGGTAATAAGGGGCTGGCTGGTGGCACAGTGGTTTAGTTCGCACTTGGCAGCCCGGAGTTCGCAGGTTCGGATCCCAGGCACCCGCCAACGCACTGCTTGTCAGCCATGCCATGGCGGCGTCCCATATAAAGTAGAGGAAGATGGGCACGGATGTTAGCCCAGGGCCAGTCTTCCTCAGCAAAAAGAGGATGATTAGCAATGGATGTTAGCTCAGGGCTGGTTTTCCTCACAAAAAAAAGGGGGGGGTAACAATAGTCCCCCTAAATAATAAAGTGTTGTGAGGATTAACTGAGTTAATGCATACAAAATGTTTAAAACAATACCTAGCACATAGCAAGCCCTCTGTAAATACTGGATCTATTTCCCATAAAGTTGGGCTTTACTTGAAGGCTTTATGGTGGGCTTGTTTTAAAATATAAGTTTTATTATAAGCCAGGTATGATGAAGCCAACAGATCAGGAGACAACTGCCTTTAAAAAGACAGTTTGTTACTCACAGTCCCAAAAGGAGGGGGTGCCCACAGCACAGGGGGCAACATGGTGAAGCACCAGGGTTGGCCAGGAGGCAGAGGAAGCCGGGGGAGAATGTGGGCAAGAGCCTTTATTGTGGTTTCTGCAGGAAGAAATGGGTGAGGGAGGATAAGTAGGTTTAGGATTGGCTAGTTTGAATCATTCCAGCAGGCTCTGGGGTTTAGGGGCTGAATCTAAGTGTCTGGTACCTGGCCCTGGGGTGATTAGGACAAGTGGCCCAAAGTATAAGAGCTTGATAAAGGAGGTGTTTGGTGTGTGGGCTCTGGATTGATTAGTTTGTATGTGAAAGGGATGCTCACAGGCTAGTCATTTACTATCTCTAGGAATTGATTAGCCCTGGAAGGAGCGGTCTCTCCAGGGTCAGCAAGGCCTCAGATGTCAAAGCATCAGAAATACAGAAAATAAAAAGGCATGATTAATACAAGTCTTTCCTCAGATGTGCCCAGAAATAAAAGGGAAAATCAAGGAAACCAGCCATCGTTGTGCACCTGTATCATGGTATCTAAGAACCTTAGGACAGTTGCTTCCTCTCTTATCTAAAGTTCTCATCCTTCAGTTTGAGATAACATCTCTCTGAATTCTTGCTCTTGCTCTGCTTCTGGTTATAATGACAACAGAGTTAGTATTCAATATTAAGCAGGCGGTAGACTGCTAGTTTAGAATATGTTTTCTTCATGGTAAGGAACTACTCCTCTGTTCCCAGTCTCCAAACTTGTCTTCGTAATTCATTTTTGCTCCTCTACTCTCTGTTTCTACACTACAGCAAAAATGAGCTCTAAAAAGTGCAAACTTGGGGCCGCCCGGTGGCGCAGCGGTTTAGTCCGCGCTTGGCAGCCCAGGGTTCGCTGGTTCGGATCCCGGGCGCCCGCCGACGCACTGCCTGTCAGCCATGCCGTGGCGGCGTCCCATATAAAGTAGAGGAAGATGGGCACGGATGTTAGCCCAGGGCCAGTCTTCCTCAGCAAAAAGGGGAGGATTGGACGGATGTTAGCTCAGGGCTGGTCTTCCCCACAAAAAAAAAAATAAAAAAAAAAAATAAAAAAAAATAAAAAGTGCAAACTTAATCATGTCATCCTCTGCTAAAAATGATCTCCCATTGCTCTAGGAAAAAAGTCAACATCTTTAACTTGGTCTACAAAGCAGGCTTTGCAGGGACCTGCCTATCTCAGGGATGTTAGCTGATACCACTCTTCTCACTGCCTGCCCTGCAGCCACATTGGTTTTCATTTCCTTCTTTCCATGCTGCATGCTCCTCTCTGTCTGAGTAACTTTCTCTATATATTGTTTCCATCACTTGAAGATATATTCTCACTACCCCACTCTGTATATTCACCTGGCAAATTTTCATATGTCTTTCAAAACTCAGTAATTGCTTCAAGGAAACTTTTGTTTTTCACCCCAGACCAGGTCAGACCCTTAAAATTTATTGCCATGACACTCCACATTTTTGCTTTATCACAAGTTTACATTAGTTAAACTTAGAAAATCTGAGTTAAGTTTTTAAACATTGGTCTGTTGACTTAATTATATGAAGTCAGGGTCTATGTCTGTCTTATTTAATTCACAATCCCCAGTGCATAGTACCTGGCACATATTTGGAAAATACCATGGGCGTTTATCGCAAATCCTGTTTAAAAATTGTATAGAGATTATTGTTAAAATTAATTCCTTCTTCTCTTGTGACTCCATAATAATTTTCTTGAATATTTCCTGGGGACCTAAAGGTATTTTCATTTGTAAAATGGTAATATTAAAAATTTGTACTTTCTAGGATTATTATAAGAATTTAATAAAAGCATGAATGTGAAAACATTGTATAAATGTAATGCATTATACAAACGTAATGGGCATTATTACAAACAGTTAATTAATGAGACATTTGTAAAAATTTGGTCTTAGTTCAAGTATTCAACTCCATGATTTACATAAATTGTTCACTTCAATGTGTGCTTTATTTCAAGAAAATTGACAGCCGATGTAAAGGCAATGAACTATGACCTTTGGGCTTATGATATGAAAAGATCTTTTTATGCAGAAATGATATGATATCCAATCTCCCATCTGCTTCTAAGTGAAATGACCTGGCTTGAAGAATGTTGGATCAATAGTAGTGATCAGAAGTAGAGTTCTTTAGGTCTGGATCTGGGATTTTAAATACCTGTGTAAGGTAGCACAGGACACGAAAGCCCAGAAGAAAAACCTGTATACAAGTATTAATTAGAAGACCTAGGTTTAATTATTTGAGTGACCACATACCTATCCTATGTTCAGAATACTGAGAAAAGAAGAATGTATGATTCATCTTAGGCTAAATTATTCTGCAGTAACAAAAGAAACCAAAATCTTTGTAGCACTCAACAACAAAGTTTTATTTTTCATTCTTGTTTATTTCCACCGAGTATTGTCTTTGACTCTGCTCCCTGTCCTCTTCATTCTGGAGCACACAATGAAAGGTAGCTTCTACTGGGATTTAGCCATTCTTATCACAGATGGGAAAAGAACAATGGTGAAACCACATGCTGACCATGTGTTTTGTTTTGTCTCAATGATACATGAGCAAAAGTGACATGTACCGCTTCTAGGCAGAAATTGTAAGAGCCATCATTTAGGATGGGCTACAGCTCTTCTGCAGAAGCCACAAATAGGCTGAACATAATTAACCACAAATAGTAAATGAGAAAGTAGATTTAAGTTGACACATGATTGGATTTGGAATAGGTAGGAGGGAGATAACCTAGAAAAATTTGCTTGGACATCTCAAAATTTTGGGGGTGTTTTTGGTTTGGTTTGTTTTTCCTAAAAATGCTTAAAGGTGAGTGGTACATAATGAGAGTATTATGTCTTAAGAAACACGGATTTGATGAAAACCTCTTAGAGAGGGAACACACCATCACAGGACACTCATCTTCAAGCATATGATAAACCTTCCACTGCCACAGATAGTTGCATTGCTTCTTCTTAGTCATCTCTCATACTCACTCCAGGATTCCTTCCCCAGCCTCTTATAGAATCCTTCCCTATTGTCCTCAGTCTGGGATATGGACTCCCATTCATTGCTCCTATAGCAGCCATGTGGTCTTTCTCCAGAGCACATGTCACACAACTACTTTCTGAACAATTTTTCTGACTAGATTATCCATCCTCAACAGTGGTGAGGTCATGTAGAGGGGAAAATTAGTTCTCTGGGCCAAAAAAGATTTTAGATACTACAATGGTCTGTAGCCCTCCAAAGGGCCACAGTCATAAGCTTGGTGGGCAATTAGGAAAAACGTACATAAAAAGGCTCCTTAGGGGAGTGATACTTTAAAAAAAAAAGAGGCTGAGAAACACTGCACTAGACTCTCAATTCTTTTAAGGTCAAGAAGGTCTCACACACTTCCTCTCAGTGTGCATGTGCTAGGGACACAATAAATTTGAATAAGTGAAGGGATTAGCGAATAAAACCCAGGTTGGAGATTTGGGCATAATGCAAGACTGATTGAACAAGATCTAAAGGTAACTCGATCCTATTACTGACCCAATGATCCCACCTAACTCCAATGTGTGTTGGTTCTATAGATCATTTTAGACCAAGCCAGTAGGCAACAATTCTGCGAATGTGTGTGTGGGAAGAGTGATAACAGAAGCAAAGAACCAGGCATCAGTTGATACGGTTTTGAGTGATTTTTCTCATTATAATCACTTGAGAAGGAAAAAACACAGTTGAATTATAATTAGTTCCTGTAATCTCTTTTGATCTTGATCTTTCTCCTCTTGCCCTGCTAATTGCCTTGGAAGTGGTGGCAAAAAGGTATAGAATTTTAGGAGCTGGTAATAAACTTTGATAAGTGTAAAATCAATTTTTGTTGGCATAATTTGAAAGGGCTGTTCATCTTTTGTAATTAAAAACAGTCGTGAGTTTTGAAATGCTGAGTGTTCTCACCTGGGGGAGGGTATTAAACTTTAATGAAGGTCTTTTTCTGGAATGGTTGAAAAATTTCCCAATGATAATGTCTACAAGGTAACATACCTTTGTAGACGGCGGTGGTTTAGTGCAATGAAATCATTGCTGGAGAAGGATGTGGGAAATTAGACTTCCTTCTAGCATGGCCTCTATGACCCACTATATGAGTCTGGGCAAGTCTTTCACTCCTGTCATTCAAATCTCATATGGCAAGGGTTTTAGCAATAGAAGCTGATAGCATTCATTTAGCAAATATTGATCACTTTCTCTGAGCCAGGCATGGTGCTGGTCTCTTAATGTGAAAGTTTCTTGCCAAGTACAAAGTCATGTCAATAATAGAAGTCCCAGGACACAGAAAACATACTCTGTCCACTTTTCCTGAATCATAAATTCTATTATCTTCCCTCAAACAGTCCTCATATTTTTGCTATCTTTTAATGATGAAAATGTATTTATAACCTTACTTCTCATTCTTCCTTTAATATTTTACTTGTAAAACTAATACAAGAGCATTACAAACATTTGAAAAAACAAGAGAAGTACATTCACTAATAAAAGCAAATCTATACTGATAAAAAAATCACACTGATCTTCAGTGTGATTAAAAGCAACAATGCTATTACTAATACCCAAAGAAATAAAAAACTAGTTCCAGATCTGAATTTTCCTTTCCAGACTATTCTACATGCATATACAAACTCTATGTGCATATTTTAATATCTACACTAATTTTCAAAAACTATTTTATGTTTTGGTTTCCCTTCCAGTTCATTCTTTATGTACATTTGGCATTATAAACATGATGTGCATGTAATTTTATCTAATTTTCAATTTTAAACATTATAACAGAATTCTTTCCTATATTTCTATCAGCTGTTTCTAATTAACATTTGCAGTTCCCGCACAACATTGGAGGGTATGCTTACAGTGGAATTGGTTTCACTAGACCCCTCTTGATCATTTTTGTTGCTCTTAGGTTTTTGATATTATATATAGTGCTCCAATGAAAGTGAACATGCCCACATCTATAGTCTACCCTTTCCTATTATTTTCTTTACATAGATCCTCAGAAATAGGATTATTGGAACAAATAGTAGTATGACTTCTAAAGTACAAGATAATTTTCTAAAAGAAATGTACAGTAACAGTAGCAGACTCACCCTACATTTACCAGAACTGAGTTCTCCATTTATTTAAAACAAATACCCACAATATAAAAACTAAACTTTTTAAATAGATAGTTAATGGTGTTTTACTTCCATACTTTTTTTGTTAATCAAACATATTTGCTATTTACTAGATCTCTATGTGACCAAGAGAATTGAGGTTACCATATTAAGTTGTGATAATTATTGCCAAGACAAAATAACTTGGCATTTCATTTAGGGATATTTTTCAAGATTGAATATGAGATTCCATTTGGCTTTTTAAATTAGTGAACATAACTCCAGGATCCCTCTTAATAATTTCATCGCCACCACTTATGACCTTCCCTGGGAACCACCGAAATACACCTTCACACATGTGTGAAATCTACACTCATAATATGTTTGAGCTGGAAGGGGCATCATACACCAATCTGTTTCATGGCATATATTTTAAACAATAAGAAACTGAGGATTCAAATGAATCAGTATGTTAGGGACATAAGTGTCTACTCAGATCCCTGCAGGTCACTAAGTTGCTAAGCTATCTTTTTTTTGCTTGCTTTCTTTCTGAAAATAGCTCTTCTGATAGTGATTTCAACAGTTTATCAGTAACAACTCAGCTGTAATAGATTCTAATGCCTTGGGGTGTCCCACTCAGAAAGGAGTCACAGCACTTTCTCTTCTTATGTGTCCAACTGGGTTTGTATCATTCACCCACAGACATATCCAGCTGTATTCTCTCCATTTCGTTTGAACAAACCAGACATTCAAAAGTTCAAATGAACTATTTTGTCATCATATATAATTTTTAAAAATATAAATTTAGGTCTATAGAATCCTTCTAATTTAGTCTATAGTGTGATAACCCTAAATATGTCTCATTATATGAAATTTCAACTCTAGAATCAGATTTTCCCTGAATTTTTCTCAGCACACGAATGTTCCACAGCAAGGCCACACTTTATGTTCCCCTACCTCAGATCTCCTCTCTCGACATATAACTTAAAATTTGAGAAGGCAATGGATTTAGAACAAAGAAGCAATGACAGTTTCTCCAAAACCTGCCTTTATGTTTTCAAAATGGAAATATTTTTACTAAATAAAATCCTATAATATTCATTAAAATAGATAACTTCATTTTTCTTGTATTTCTGAGGGCCAGCAGAGAAAATTCCAGAAAATTTCTGTTGGTTAAGGTTGTACCCATTAGCAGACAGCTTAATGATTAAGAAGCTGTGATTTGGAGGGACATGTTCGAGTTCAAAGCTAAACTTTCCGACTGTGTGAAATTGTGGAACTTAACCTCTCTATCCTTTGCCTCTTCATATTTAAATTGGGGTGGTTTATTGCTCACTGAGTATGAGAAATAAATGAGTTGTTGGAAATAAAGTGCTTAGCATAAAGTCTGTCCTAACAATGCTAAGTGCTCCTGAAGTTGTAGCTAACAGCAACAATTGTCTTTTAGGGACTATTTATTAAGCGCGTGCGCACACATGCGCGCGCGCGCACACACACACACACACACACACACACACACACACACACACCCCTTCGTTCCAACTCCAAAGTCTTTTCTACGTCCAAAATTAGAAGACTTTTTTCTTCTATTGAACTCCAGCCCTCATGACAATAAGTCAGCAGATTCAAAAATGAATGAAATTGTCCCCCATAAAATTCAACGATATTGTCTATACTATATGACAATTATGTTTAAAATAGTCAAAGATATTTTAAAAATAGATAACTGAGTCCAGATAAGTGAGTACAAGAAAACATTATTTTAAAAAACAGTTTAAAAAAAAGAGCCAAATAAAAATAAAAATTGGAAAACCGTGGTCATTGAAATAAAGTAAAAACAATAATAAAACATAAAGAGCAGACTTGAAATACTGAATTCGAAGGTGGATGTGAGGAAATCACCCAGAACACACTATGACAAAGAATGAAATATATAAGAAAGTTGAGATGTTGACCATGGAAAGAAAAGATCAAAAAGACCCCTAAGCTTTGATTCTTTTCCTTTTCTCCTTTTTCTTTTCCCTTCTCCTCATCCTCCTTCTTCACCATCATCTATTGCTCCATTAACTACTTTTGCTTGATCTTTTAGAGTTTGTGAGGCCCTTTTAAATGCATTATCTCATTGGATCTTCATAGCAAATCTTTGAGGTAATTGAATTTAGAATTATTTTTATCTTCATTTGACAGATGAATTAACTGAGACTCTCCAAGAAGACAATAACGGAAAGTGCTAGAGCCAAAGCCGACTTCTAGATATTTAAAATGTAATTTTATGCATGACTTGGATAAGTCACCCATACTGTGAGCCTATATGCTCACCTATAGGAGAAACAATGGTTCACATTTCTCAGGCCTGCTTTGAAGATTAAATGTGATGAACACAAGCTGCAGAGAGCTGTGCAAATCTTGTAGGATTCTGGTGATAATGGGACTCACTAGAAGTGATGGTTGCACTATGAAGTATTCCGATGATGACCGTGATGATTCATGTAAGATACTTTCTTTGTTTTACCCATATCGCATTCATAATTTCATGTCCCCAAGTCACTCACCTCTGTAAGCTCTGTTGAGCCAACTATAGAAGTATGATCTTTCTTGGTGTCTTTTAGCAGTCTGGTCTATCGCCCCAAAAATATAGCAATGCCACATAAAAATGGGGTTCTTGATATCTTCACATTATCTCTTCTCTCAGTCCTGAACTTCTCACCTTGACAGCAAGAACTTCCTGGAATTTCTTGGTTTCTGGCTTTGTGACTCATTTTTCAGATCACCATCTGACTTCACTTCTCAGAACTTTCAGGAAAACATCTTTGGCCTTGCCTGTTGCTTTTCCTCCTCAAATCTGATTCCAGTTTATTCTTTGGCGTTGTTCCTGTTCACTATGTGGAGTAAATTGCATGCCGATCCAGCTCTATCTAAAATCTCAGGATTGAAAATGATTATGGAGGCATATAGCACGATCTCCTATCCTTTTCAGTGTGCCTCTTAGGTTGACAGACAGACTTTGTTTAAACATCTCTAAACACTGGGAGCTCACCGCCACATGAGGTGGCCTTTTTCACTGCTATACAGACATATTCGATCCAGGTTAGAAACATTTCCTTATGTTGCCCTCTGTCTGGAATGATCCTTGCTTCTCTGCCTTCTCCAAACTTTAGTCTTCAAGTTTTAGGTGCCAATGCTCTTAAGTAGACTTAGGCACTCCTCCTTCTATGACCTCTGTGCACTTGTGAAGGCCTTAATTAGAGCTCAGATTACTTTATGCTAGACTGTGAAATCATTTATAGAAAAAGCCAAATAATTACGTCTTGCTTGTCTAGATAACACCTAGACAGTGCTGCATACATAGTCCATATATCTTTGTTGAGTGAATGAAGAATAAATGAATGACTAAATTAAATGCAGAAGTGAATGAAACAAAATGTTTGCCTCTGAATGTGGCTCTGTATGAAAATTAGTTTCTGCATTTGGAAAACATGATATTCTCTCCTGAATAAATTAAACAGAAAAAAATATGCCAATGTACCACCCTGAGTGCATGCTTTATACATTAGATCATAATGGGTAACATGGCCTTTATTTTAAAAATCCTATTTTAAAAAGTGCAAAATGATGTACTTAAGATTTACAACATAAAAAATTACCACCACAATCACCATCTGCACCATGAAACTACTAAGCTAGATTAAGTCTAACAAGAATTCTAACAAGTCTCACATTACCTGTTGAAATTACAGGTAAGACCCAGGAACTTCAGCTCCTAAAACACTAGGAGGATAACACAGGTCCTAGTAAGATAAGAGAAAGCTAGTAATATCTTTTAATTCTGTTGAGTCAAATTGTTTTAAGAGAAATTCAAAGAATGAAGAAAAAGTGAAAGCAAGGGGAAATTTTTGCTTTTGTGAGAGATGATGAGCAATGGGGTCTAATGCTTAATAGAATAGTTTGCAATTCATTGTAAATAAAAACATGCATATCAAAAATGTTGCGGTGTTATTTTTATGTAAACTGTCATTTATATGGCTTCAACTTAATGCTGATACTTTGGCACTTGGCATAGGATCTAGTCTTCACAGTGCACTGTGTTGTTATACTCACTTATGAATGAGGAATAGGAGGCTCAGAAAGGCTAACTTGCGTGCTTAGGATCTGAAAGTTGCTGAAAGGAATCAAAGCTAAGAAGAGACTGTGTTGTTTTCCCAAGTCACATTGCCTTCTCGTGTATTACTCTAAGAAGAATCGTATTATTTTTCTCTGTCTGAGACTGGGTATTACAATACAGGTTGGATTTGGCTGTGATTATCTGATTCCCTTGATGGAAGAGAATCAAAGGATATGTGTTATAGATTTGGCTATCTGCACCAGTCACACAAAAGACATGGTCTGCTGCACTCCTCCTTCGTGGTACAGTGTAGATAGGGATCATAAGTGTATCACTCAAACCATGCATTCATTTACTAATAGCTGTAAAGCGCTTTGGTCCTAATAAGACAATAGAGCTAAAATTATCTCATGTTTTCTTACACAAGATCTCTGTGAGATAGAGATTGTATTCACTTTCGTGAGTCAAGAATACAAGTATATGGAGGTTTAAGTGATTTGGCCAGAAATAAATCTACTAAGTAGTGGACCTCGACCACACCCTCCCCTTGTAAATTCACTAACCATCCCCTCTTCCTTTCTTTAAGGGCTTGCAAAGTGTAAAGCATAATGCTGGAAGAAAGAGAAAATAATTCAGAATTTCTGCCCTTAAGGAGAATTGTACCATCTTCTAGTGGCATTTTAACTAAGCATTTAAGTGGGCTTGAATTTTACCAGCCCAAGTGTGGGGAGGATTCTAATAAGAGGAGGTAGCCCCAGGGCCAGCTCAATGGTCTTGCTGCCTGTACAGTTACTCAGGACCCCATGCTTAGGGGAGCCTCTTACTTGCTTTAATACTCTACTGTTGTCTTGAAATCAGTAATAATTTTTGAACAAGGGGCCCTGCATTTTCATTTTGCACTAGGCCCTGCAAATTATATAGCCAGTCCCGGATAGCCCTTAATCTGAGCCTTGAATCTATCAGAAAGATGAAAATCAGAGGGACAGGAAGCCAGCAACACAGTCAACATAATATCATAACATATTAGGCAGCTGATGGAGAGACATTTTTGCTCCCTAGTCCTGGATAGAGAAGAGCAGCTCTGCAGACCCTAAAGGTATTTGATGTCACTTGCATGCTATATATATGTGTTCCATGACAATTTAGCTTGATTACATAAAGTCAAATTTCATAATTTTTCCAACTACTATTGTAAAAATTCTCAAACACACAAAAATTAGAAGAGACATATAATACATATTAACTATGAATTGAATTGCTGTTCATATGGACTCACACTCATTTTGCTGAACCCTTTGAAAATAAGTTGCAAACATCATGGAACTTTAACCTTAAGTATTTAATCATGACTCTTCTAGAAATAAAAGCAATTTTCTAGGTAGCCTCATTACCCTTCTAACCCTCTAAAAAAGTAACAAAATCTATTAATATAACTTAATATCTAATCTATAGGCAAACCTGCCAGTTTTCCCAAAGTGTCTTTTAATTTTCAAGTCAGGAATCTCACAAAATTCACACTATTGTATTTGGTTTTAAAATCTCATTATTCTCTGTTAATCCATAACAGATTGTAATACACCAAGTAAATTTTAAAAATTAATCTATGGTTATAATAAAAAAGAGAAATACAAATTGTCACCATTGGAGGTGACAAACACACCCCCCTGAGTCTGAAAACTATTAATTAAAGGGAAATAAGTAACTCATATTCTGCCTTTTTTAGGAGGAACTGTAGTTCATACCCAGTTGGTAAAGGAAAGGTCTTCTTTACAGAAGAATGACAGACAATAAATATAGAAAGAATGATATAATTACAAAATGACAATTTTGCAACAGCCAGTACAATAGTTCAGACAAAGATCATCAGTAGATGCTTAAAACCGTTAGGTGCAAGGCAGTTTGGGAAAAAAATATTCACCCAGTGCAAGATCACCCTGTGGATTACTTATTAATTGCAAAGAGGAGAATGTATCTTCACAAGGAATCTACTTGGTCATCATCACCTAGTAAAGTCACCAACATCATCACTGTTATTAGGACTACCTGACAATAAATATAATTACCTGGAAGGATTTTTTCCCAAAAAATCCTTTTTTCTCTTAAATCTAATCAGACATTAGTCCTAACTTCTAGCTTACTGAATATGCAGAGAATAGAGGACCAAGTTAAATAACACCACGAGTAAACAATCAGATAAATCCAGAGGGTAGGACAGTCTACAAAGCAACTTACCTGGTTATTTAAAAAATGTCAGTCATGAAAAAAAAAAAAAAAGATGGGAAGACATTTAATAGTTTAAATATAAAATGTATATATTTTTCATCATTTATCATTAGTAAAAACATACATTTTAGTATATTTGAACATATTTATTAACATGCTTCCATGTAATTAGTTAATGTAATTAAGGTTTGGCTTTTAATAGGCTTGATTGATGAGGAAGGCTTCAGTTGGAATCCCAGCTGGGATGTCCCTTTTTTCCTCCACTATGGGACACTGTGATGGAATATATTTCTGAATTTGCTTATTGCTTTTTGTATTTACTATGGCCACATAATAATAACTAGCACTACCTTTGTTTTATTATATGCTGCCTTCACTTTTCTCTTGTTTAAATGTAGGATATGTCTAATTTAAATGTTTCATTTAATCTATTAAAGCTGAGATTCTGAAAGAACCCAAATATTCTTGGTGTTAAAAATATCAAGTGAAAGTAAGATTTATCTGAAAAATATGCTTGTTCATTAAAGAGTCCTATATTCCATATGGTGGAAATATTAAGGAAGAGAGGGAGAAGTTGGGTCTCTGAGACTGAATTGGGCATGAAGGTTGATTTAGTAAGGCTTATTTGTTTAAATTTGCCTTGTCTCCATCTTTACATCATTTTCATGGGGGTTAGGGAGTGAGAGTGGAGGGGAAAACATGCATTAAATTGCTAAGTACTCTGAAGGGTGAAGTTCTTGTCTTTTAAGTGGTGGTAAAATATAAACCCTGGAAGAAGGCTTAAGGTGCCTATTATTTGCTCAAGAAATAGATGTGAATTACGACAGCCATGCATTCCTCTAAGATTCTTCAAACTAGATCTAAGAAGGTAGACTTGCTACCCTTACTTTAGGATCTGACAGGCAACAGTAAATAAGTAAAGTTGCTACTTATGACATTTCACAATGAATTCAATGAAAAATAAGCGTTAACTGCTAGATCTAAGGACCTGTGAGAGGTGAGCCTCAGTTCTATGGGTTTTTGGTCTTTTTTTTTCTATTTCTAAAAGACATGAAATCATCCACATTGTGATAATTAAAGGTGGGAATAGTGAAATGAGAATTTAATGTGCAAAATTTTCAGTATTTATCTTAAAAAGAAAAAAACAAGGTGGTGGCTAGATTTATTTGAACACTTTAACTAAATTAGTCCAGAGGTAAATAATTCTCCATTTCTGTCGTCCGGACATGACAAGATTTTGAGGCCCTTGATTGCTATACTCTGTGTTATAACATACTACTGGTACTTTTCTTCTTCTTCCTCGCCATTCTTATACAACCAACATTAAAAAAAAAGTGAAAGTCACATGAACATGAATGTTCTAATCCCTTTTGCACATTTTTAATGGTGCTCAGGGCTGATTATTACTACAAAGCATTGGACTAAGGACTTGTTGAAACTTGCTCACTTTTAATGAGATTCTCTTGAGTAATTAGATTTTTCTTAATATTGAGAAGTTCCAAATGAAACAACAGCATATTCTTCAGAATTATATTATCAACATGACCCAGGTGGAAAGGCCACCACTTCCTTAGGGTCGAAGTAGCATTTCCTTCCAGAGGTAGTGTGAATTCTGTGCTATTTCATTTCACTGCTGGTAGAATGGGTTCAATCCCAGTTCAAACAGCACAGATGAGAGGATGAGGTGATTTGGAAGATGTTTCACCTCAGTACAGGGGATTCTGAGTCAAAAACTTAGTTTCATTTTCTTTATTAGCATTACTACTATTTTTTTTTAATTTCTCTTTTATAAAGGCCAGATAAAAGAATCAAATCTTGTAGAAAGATTCCCCTGACTAGGCTCTCCCTCTCCTCTCCCAGCAGATGTAGAGCTCTTCTCCTCTACGTTTACAGGTAGGAGTGTGGCACATTTTTGTTGCTGAACTCACTGCACTGTGCTATAAATAGTATGTTCACACCCTGATCTTCCTTTCTAGAACATGAGATCTATGACAAATGTAGGGAGCATAACTTTTCATTAATCTGTAGCTTCTTTGCAGCATAATGCCCCCCACATTGTTGTTTTTCAGTAAGTGTTGAATAAAAATAATGAATGAATGAACATAAGGAGAAAAAAAATGGACGAATGCATAAACAGATGGATAGTCGAGTGTATAAATGGATAAATCTTTGTTATCTCCAGATATATTCCAACATCAAACCTCCACTAAACTAGCTCTTTTTGATGACAAGGAGCATCATTATCATTTGTATATTCTTGAAAAAAAATTGACATCTTTCCCATTACAAATTTTACCATTTAACTAATTTCCTTCTCATTTTCTTTCTGTAGTCACTACTACAGTTGTATGTATTCTTTCATTCCTGATGTTGGGAGTCTGTGATCTCTATTTTCTTTTTATCAGTCTAACTAGATGTTTATCAATTGATTGATCTTTTGGAAGAGCCAAATTTTAACTTTATTTATTGTCTGTCTGCTTTCTTTTTCATTAATGTCTACATTCATGTTTATTATTTTCTTCTTTCTACTTATTTTTCATTTAATTTGCTTTTTTTTACAACTTCCTAAGATAATTCACTTTAGATCCTTTTTAAGTCTAGTGGAAGAATTTAAAGCTACAAATTTCCCCTAAGCACGCTTTAATTACATCTCAGAATTTTATATATTGTGTTTATATTTTCATTCAATAAAAAATATCTTCGGATTTCTCATGTAGACTATTTTTTCACTCTTGAGTTGTTTAGGAGCATAATGTTTAACTTCTAAATATTTGGGGACTTCTGAGTATCTTTGTTTTATGGATTTCCATTTTGTTATAATTATAGTGACAATTTTTCTTATGATTAATGTTTAGTTGCAATATCTTATTTTGTCCTTTTACATTTAAGCTATATCTTTTTTATATTTAAGATGCATTTCATTTAGACAGCATATAATTTGGTTTTACTCTTTTCTCCTATCTGGCATACTCTTTCTTTTAATTGGTGTGTTAAACCACTTACGTTTTATGTAATTATCGACAAGTTGGAATTTAAGTCTCTCATCTTACTATTTTTTTATCTGTTTAGCCCATCTTGCCTTAATTCCCCTTTTAATCATTTCCAAAATTCTTTTGGTAGGAATTTTTTTTATTTTGTATTTTGTATTATTGCTTCTCCTTATTTAATAGCTCTGTATCCATTTTTTAATCTTCTTATCATTCTCTTGAGTTTATATAATACACACCTTTAAGTCTGCAAAGTCTACCTTCAAGTAATAAAATTCTATTTTATATATAATGTGAAATCTTACAAAATTATAATTCCATTTTTCCTTTTTATATTTTTGCTAGTATGGTATTCACTTCTACATGTGTAACAACCCTCCAAACATATCATTATTTTTGCTTTAAACAGTTGATTTAAAAAAAAAACATAAATGAGTGTTTTATATTGATCTACATACTTGATATTTATGAAATTTTCTTCATTCACTTGTGTAGATCTGAGTTCCATTTGGTATCATTCCTGCCTGATGAACCTCCTTCAATATTTTTTGTAGAGCAAGTCAGCTGACAATAAATTCTCTAAGCTTTTCTTCAACTGAAAATTATTTTTTCATCATACTAGATAGGTTCACTATCATTTATATTATTAATATTATATCTAGGTTCATTTATTATTTTTTCAGGACCCCTATTGCCTTCTGAATTTTATTATTTCTAGTGAGAAGTCAGCAATACTTTTGTCATGCTCCTTTGTACATAATATATATATATGTATGTATGTATTTTGTGTGTGTGTGTGTGAGGAAGATCAGCCCTGAGCTGATATCCGTTACCAATCCTCCTCTTTTTGCTGAGGAAGACTGGCCCTGGGCTAACATCTGTGCACATCTTCCTTTACTTTATATGGGAAGGCCCCACAGCATGGCTTGGCAAGCGATGCATTGGTCCACACCCGAGAACCGAACCTATGATCCCCGGGCCACTGAAGCGGAGTGTGCGAATTTAATCACTATGCCAGCGGGCCAGCCCCTGTACATAATATATTTCAATGACTGATTATTTTTGGTTTTTTTATCTCTGGTTTTCAGCAACTTGATTATGTATAATTTGGTTCAACTTTCAATCTTTATCCTGTTTGAGGTTCGTTGAGATTCTTGGATCTGTGGTTTTATAGTTTTTATCAAATTTAGAATTTTTTGGCCATATTTCTTTGTTTTTATCCCCCTTCTTTCTTCTCTTCATTTTGAGATTCCAATTACTACCCAATATACTCCCCAAAAGCAGTGACTCTTTCCATTTTTTTCAATTTTTTTTCTCTTTGTACTTCAGCTTGGATAATTTCTATTCCTGTGTCTTCAAGTTGCCTGATCTGCTATTATCTAATCTATTATTTGTTACAAGTGTTTTTTTTTTTGTCTTGAGAAGCTCAGTTTGATTTTCTTTTATATCTTTCATTTATCTCTTCATTGTGTTAATATTTTCCTTTAAACACCCCTAAAATATTTGTACTGCACTTTTTGGATTTTATTTTTGTGTGTGTGAGGAAGACCAGCCCTGAGCTAACATTCATTGCCAATCCTCCTCTTTTTTGCTGAGGAAGACTGGCCCTGGGCTAACATCTGTGCCCATCTTCCTGTACTTTATATGGGATGCTGCCACAGCATGGCTGAGAAGCAGTGCATCAGCGAGTGCCCGGGATCCGAACCCACGAACCCCGGCCTGCCAAAGTGAGAACTAAACCACTGCGCCACCAGGTGGCCCCATGTATTGCACTTTTTATATAGACCTTTTCTGCTAATTCCATCATCTCTGTCACTTCTGAGTCTATATTTATTGAATAATTTTTTTCTTTGTATGGATGATTTTACTGATGCTTCCATGCCTAGCTATTTTACATTATTAATACTTTGATTTTGAATGTCAGTGTTTTGTTGTCTTCCTGTAAAGAGTGTTGAGTCCAGTTTTGGATATCAGTTAAGCTACTCACAGAATTTCTTGATTTTTAAGATTTCTTTTTAAGATTCTTTTCCACCCTGGAGCAGCCTTAATCTAGGTCTACTTTATCTTCACTTAAAATGTGACCCTCAGGACTTTGGCTTGTGCCTCCACCATATTTGCCTTTTGCCCAGGTTCAGGGAGTCTCACTCAGTATATGGACAGCTTAGTGTTTGGTCAAAGTCTCAATGAAAAAAAAAAAAAAATATATATATATATATATAGCTCTGGAGCTCTTTCTCAACACAGCTTCTTACCTACTATTCTGCCCCACGAATACCAGCATCCTGGGCCTCCCTGAGCTCTCATCTCTGACTCATCTCAGTGAGACCACTGTGCTCTGCTTGCTCTGCATTCCAGAAATTTCCTCCCAGCAGAAAGATGATGTAATCACAAGGCTTATATTGTTTGTTTATTTTCTCTAGGGATCATGATCCTACACTGTTGTCTAATCAACAAAAATTTTGTTTTCCTATGTCTGACAATAATTGTTTTTCCCCATGCGTATTTTGTCTATTTTTTTTAGTTATTTACGTCAGGAGGGAAAGTTTTCTACCAGTTACTCTGGCATGGCTGGATGTGCAAGCCTTCGAGATTTAACAGTAACCATGCAATGGACCACTGCATGTTAATTTCAGCAAATTCTTTATACTTTTTAACTCTGGAATTTTTATCTATAAAATGAGTTTTATAAAATGCACCTCATAGGCTTGTTGTAACGATTATTGGACAATAGAGCTACTGATGCTATACTATTATTTCCGAGCCTTCTTCTAAATTCTTAACTTGCATTTATTTCATTTAATGCTCTTAAATACCCATTGAAGTGTATGTTACTATTATTTCCATTTTAGAAGTTAGTCAAATGGCCTCAAAGAAGTTGGGTAAAAAAAGATCTACAGCTAGTTAGAGGTGCCATTTAATTTTAAACCTAGATCATTTAGACACTAAAACCTGGTTATTTCAATTGCTTCTAATCTATGTGAAATATTCTTGACCATATTCAGGTAAGGACTTTGAACTTAATAAATATAAATTTCTTAGTTTCACTTTCTAATATTGTAAGGAAGACTATACGTTTTTTATTCACTTCCATGAAAAAATGGCATCATATTGGACTTGTGAGATGGTAAAAAGCAAGAAAATTATATTCTAAAGTTTTTTTGATTTAACAGGAGATTTCTATTCTGAGGGCTGAAAAATAGGAAATCATGAGAGTCTGAGAAAAAATATGTCAGAATGAATTGTCTCCCTCACTCTTCTTTAGTACAGAACAGAGAGGCCAAACAGCCAGGCATCGGAGATTGGAGCAATTGTGCATGTCAAGGTGAAGCTTGTGTGGCAGGATGCAGTCTCTTAGAAAGCACACCCTCTAAGAAAATTTAGATCATTAAGCTCAATCCCTAGCCTCCATTTTACCTGCAGAGAAAAGAAGCTCCAGAAGCAAAAAAATGATTTATACATGATCAAACAGATTACTTGTGGTCACAGATAAAAGTATAGATATGTGTACCTACACATATGCAAATGGTAATTCACATTTTTGTCTGTGATATGTCCTTTCTATCCTCAGCTTTTAAAAGGCTGCCTACCTTCCTCACACCAAATAAGACAATAATCTCCTAAAAAGCAGACACACAAGTGTTAATTGACTTTATTTTTTGATATTTTTTGTAATGTTATTTGTGTCCCTTGTTTTATTCTTCTTGTTTAAAAAAAATAAATATCAGAAATAAGGCTATATGTTAGTTAACTTTATCGCAACAGTGCTGCCTAACAAGCCAGCCCAAAGCTCAGTGACTTAAAACACCTGTCCTATTATACCCAGGCATGGCAGAATTGGTGGGGTCAGCTGGTCTGGGCTGTGCAGCTCTGCTTCTCACTGCAGGTCTGAACGCTGGGTGGGGCAGCTCTGATCCATTGACTCTCATCCTTCATCTGTGACTAGAGGGCTATCCCAGGGATATTCTTCTCACAGGAATGGCAGAAGGCAAGAGGGAAAGCATCGCTGAAACCAGAGTCAAGTAGCAGGTGCATATATTCTGCCCATTAGTGGGCATGGATAGAGGGAGGGGTGAAGAATTAGGGCCAATAGTGCAAGCTATCACAAGTTAAAATCCCCTTTGATGACTTCCTTCTATTCTGGCTTTGGTGCATACCTTTCAGACCTTTAATTATGTATGTTTTGAAGTATTTATTGTATGAACGTATGTGCTTCTATATACATACACACTTCACATTGTATGTATTGCTCCACTTGTATTCATCACTCAACAATATACCCTGGATGGCTTTCTATGTCAGTACATATAGCTACAACTCATTACTTTCAGTTTTTCATGATATTATAAAGAATGAATACACATACTTACTTCACCATTTCTCTATTGTTACACATTTGGATGAGTTTGTAATGTTCAGGATTATAAACAGTGCTTTAATGAGCATTCTTGTACATGTCTCCTTGTTTTTCTCTAACATAGCCAGTAAAATGAATAGTTTAAGGCTGTAGTCTGTGAATCTCATATTTTAATATATTTCCAAACCTGCTTCCAATGCTATATAAATCTACATTTCCTCCAGCAACGAACACATGCCTATTTGCCTACACTATCGCTAACACTTCTCAAGCCATTCATATTTTTTTCTCTCAGATGAGTCAAAAACCTGAATTTCTCAGTCAGTGATCTGAAATTATTTTTATTTAAACAATGGAACTATCATTCTCCACAAAGCACATTATATAAAACAAATTAATATAGTACTGTGATAAAAATATAGTGCTTTGGAAAATCTCTCACACACTTAGCCCCACTCTTGTCTTCTACTGTTGTCCCAAAGTACACTATAAATACTCTTGCCTCATGGCAAAACTTAACTTGTTTGATATTATCTCCCTGTGTCTATGCCCTGACTTCAACTCCTACTTCTGTCATACCCAGAATGGTTGAGGCAATTATTTTGTTTCTCCAATCCTTATTGTCTCAAATGAGCACTTCTCCTCTCAATACAAAAACTTCATTGTGCCCCACTTCCAAAGTCAAGAGCATGATTATCTCACTCATCTCTTTTTTCATAGCAAATAGAAAAAAAAAAACAGGCTCTAAGAAAATGAGCTGATTCCTTGTCTTTAATATCATGGGTACAAAACTTAGTGACATCCTAAGGTCCAGGATCTATAATGAACTATGTGAGTATAAGAGATATAAATATGATGGAAAGATATGGTCTAGTGGAGAGAGCACTTGAGTAGCTTTCGGGAAAAATTTAACCCACACTCCCCTCCCCCCATTTATACCCTGTGAACTAATTAGTGCAGTAACATTGAGAAAAACATACAAAGTTTCTTACCTTATTTCTTTACCTGAAGAATGAAAAATGCTCTGAAAAACTGTAAACAGGTAAGTGATGTGTGTGTGCAGGTGATTGCCTTCTAAAAGGCACCATATTTCTACTCATATACACACAGTATGAAAATCATCAAAACTAATTATTTTCACCAATGTGGGATAAATTAGTCCTTAGTCATTTCCAAAGGAGGACACTTTGTGCTGGATTTAATATCTATGGATCATCATTTTTACTAATTCTGGAATCATTCAAAAAATTAAAGATAAAGGTTGATTTGGCCCAAAAGAAGTTTAAGACACCCCTAAGGGAAGGAGAAATTGGATCACATTTTTCCTTGCATCATCTAGCAGTTTGAGAGAAATGTGGGTGAATTGATTACCTAACGAAAGTCTTCTAGTCAGTCATGTACATGCCATTTGAAGTGCTGGGAACACTAATCTGTATTTAAGATGAAAAGAATTTTTGGAACTAAAACTTATAAGGATGATTGTGGGTAGGATGGGAACAGTGTGATTCCTCCTCATCCACCACTTACCCTGAGCTCTACCAGCACACCACCTCTCATTTCAACAAGAGGTCAGAGAAGAAGGGTAAAGAAACACCAAGGAAGATTTGAGATCATGACTCTTCACCCAGGGAGCTGGATTGGGGTGAGACATGACTCTTCTTTGGATTCCATAGGTCTGGTGACTGCTGTGAAGCAAACTCATCTGAAACACACGGAATTGAGGAGTATTAAAGCATCAAGTCGTCCTGAGCAGAAACACGCCTCTGAGAGGTCAAAAATCAGGAGTGTAGGAGAAATGGAGAGAAGCAGTTCTGAAAGTTAGGGAAAAGAGGAAGTGTTTGCAAGATGAGAAAGATAAAAGGAGTGCAATATAATCATGGTGGTGGGTGGGAAGGTTGGTGTGCTGTCCAAGCGTTGAATATGGAAGTTGGAATTGCTTTTATAAGTCAGTGGCATAGGTACTCATAAGTGGATTGGCCTATTTTGAAAAAAGAATAAATAAATAAAATATGGAAACCAAATCAGAACCTCTGTAATCTACCCCTAATCTTACTCATTTTCAGCTCCTATTGCTGTCTGCATTCATCCTTCCCCAACCCCTCATATATCTTCTTAAATCCCGTGTGCTCCAACCTCACTAGAAAATTGTACCTTATCCTAATAAGGCATATACTTCTGTGCATTTTCTCCTTTGTATTGTCTTTCTCCTCTTCATGGACTATTTCATCTTCTTTTTCTTACTTGTAAAACTCTTGTTCATCATCCAAGTGTTGGCTAAATATAACCTCCACTGTGAAGCCATCCACACCTTTTTCAGGCAAAGTTGGCTCCAGTTGCTTCTGCATTCCTGCTACAAGTCAGGTAGCCTGCTGTAGTGGTTTCAGAAAACCCAATTGTTTTTCACAGATTCTCATCTAGAAAACTGAACCAGACTCTTAAACTTGCCTGACAATCTCTCTCAATCACCAGCCCCTGCCCCTGCCCCTGCCCCTGCCCTAAGACTACTGCCAGAATGATCTTTCTAAAATACATCTTCAATCACATTGCATTTCTATATGTATAGTCTCAATTTTTGTCTGTGTGTGAAAATAACACCCAGAAAGTTTCATGGCATATCCAAGGCTTTTTATGAAAGTGGAGCTCAGAGAAATTAATGATTTGACCAAGGTTGGAGGGCTAACAAATGGCAGAGAGAACATTTGAACTCAGACCTGTCTCATTCTAAGGGTGCTGACCCACACTGCCCCTTTCTACCACACTGTGAGGGGCAGGACCTGCTTCCTGTGCTACTTCCCTCTGAACTGGCAATGCATGGGATAATTTTGGAAAAGAAATGTTATATAAGCAAAATAACATATTTCTTATGCACAATAGGTCTTTGCAGCCTGAGCTTATTTTAAAGCAGCCATGGGAATGTGTACTGGTGAACACATATTTGAGCTAACAGATGGGAGTGGGCACCTTTGTCACTTGTAAATATAGCACTTTGACCAATTGTGGAGAAAACTCAAATGTTGACAAGTACAGCTAATACTTGTTTCCTATTCTTTTATTTACAACTTTTCTGTGCCTCTGGCACACACTCTCTCTCTGTCTCTGTCTCTCTCTCTCTCACACACACAAGTGCACACACACACAGGCACAGACATACAGAAACATACATTAGCAAGTTTACTTGTCTATGGAAAATGGATAAATATGGAACCATTTTTACAATTCAGGCACAAGAGTACTTCCTGGAGCAATGTGGCACTGACTTGGTTCTTATTTCCATCCTTTTCAACTAAATCTGCATCTGAAGGTTCAATCTTCAAGGTAGACTTTTCTTCAGGGCATTTCTACATGGGTTTTTCATAAAGAATCCAGTGCCTGGAAATGAGATGCTCACGTCTATTCTCTCCTATGGCACTTTGTGCTTATCTCTTCAGTAACTCAAACTGTAATATAACACAATTTACCTCTTTATGTGTTTCACTCCCTGTCTAGAGTGCGAATTTCTCCAAGTAAGACATTGTCTCAATTGTCACCTGTGTTCCTAGTCCACACTACAGTGTCAGGAACTTAAGGCATACTTAAAACACATGAAAAAAGAAAATTTTCCGTATGCAGTGGTTGGCTGTTCTTTGCCTGAAGGTGGATGTGAAGGCTCCCTCCAAAGTCCTGAAGGTGGTCATGTGCAAGTTGAGTTCGACCTCCTAGGTGGAAATCGAGCTGAGATCAAAGGCAAGAGGTTCCAGGCACCCTAAATTCATGCTAACGTAAGGAAGAACTTTCTAGGAGAAAATACTTCTAAAGGAAGTGAAATGTTATCTAGTGAAATGAATGCCACATCACGGGAGAGTTCAAGCAGAAGTAAAATGACATCTTGTCTGGATGCTTTGAGCAGAATCAAGCATCAAAAGCAGTAAATTCAGATAGTCTTTAAAGGTCCAGTCATCTTTGTGCATCTAAAATTCTATATATTATATTATATATATATATATATATAATGTGTAACATAATGTAGAAATTACTTAAATATATCACTGCTGGCCTTTACTTTTTCTATTCCTCTAAGTGCCCAGTTTTATCCTGTCTTAGCACCTTGTATCCAGTCTTCATGGACTACCTATCTTTTGTTCTTTAACCCCAAATCATATTTTTAAATTCAAGATATTTTTTAAAATCAAAACATCTTGGGTTTTTTTTGTTATTTTATGGATCTAATCCCAAATTTCATTAAGCAATTATTTCTTGTTATTTGAAAAATACCTGTTTCCATTTAACATATGTGCTGTGAGTCAGGCCCAGTGTGCTCCCCTGTCCCAGTACAGTGTCTTATGTAGAATAACTATGCAATGAGTATTTATTGAATGAATGATTGGGTGAATAAATCAATGTTCAAAGACACTTCTCTTTCCATAACTAGATTTTTTTTAAATGTTTTGCTGTTTGTCTTCAAAAGGAATTTTGAATGCCTTACTGAAAGAACATCCCAGAAGCTTCTTGAAATTGGCAAATGAGTCCTCTTTGGTACCATGCAGGGAGCTTGCCAGTGTCTTTGGGCCAACAAGGACTTCAGGACACAATGGTTCCTGGTGGCTCACTCTCTAAGGGAGGGAATGTGAGATTTGGAAGGAGGCATTATGCTAACAAAGGAGCAGGAACCAGGCAACCAGCTGCCGAAGGTCCTTCACAAGCAGCGGCTCTAGCCCCTTTCTGGGGTTTGTCTTGTTGAAGAATTAGATGTGGATTTGGCCCCCAGCCAGAGACAGCTCTGTGAGGTCTGGAGGGAAGAAAGACTGTCCCTTTGTTAAGTCTTCTTTTGTGTTTTTCTAATTTCTTCCCTCTTTTGTGCATATATCAATTTTCATTTTTGGCATGAGAGAAAAGCAGCTTTCTTACTACCCCTCCTCCTCAACTCATGATTTTATTGAAATCAGAAAAAATAAGCTGGTTCAAACAGAACTACAGAGCAAGCTAACTTCCCTCCTGGGTTCCAAGACAGTGTAACTGAGAACACCAGGGCTCCCTGAGGCCTAGCAGAAGGGCATGCATTAGAAAGTCAAGAAAGTCAAAGAGTGTTCCATTGCCATTTGCTGTCACAAGAATCTAGTTGAGCTCCTGTCTACACTGGGTGATGCAGAGCAGGTGAGGGTCAGCATGGTGTGGACCACGATGTGGTAAACTTGTTCTTAAAGGGTCAGATAGTAAATGGTTTGGGCTTTGACTGCCATATGGTCTCTGTGTCCCCACTATTCAACTATACCACCATAGGGCAAAGACAGCCTTAGATTTTACATAAATGAAGGAGAGGGCCAGTGTTCCCATAGAACATTATTTCCAAAGTCAGGATTTAGCCCATGGGCAAATTTAGCTGCCCTCTGCTTCAGAGAAAACAATGCTAATGTGTAGTGCAAGCTTGCAGAACCCCAGCCTTTCTGTGTTTCAGATATCTTACTCTTAAAATGGGAATAATTCTTGATTCCTTTTTTTAAAAAAGGAACTAAACATTCACCAAGGCTATTTATATTTAAATGAGTTAATCTTCAGTGTAGCCTTGAAAGCTTGATATGATTCTTGTTGTATAGATGTGGAAATTTATAGAAGATAAGGGACTTTCCACCTAGTCATATAGCAGGTGAGTGGCAGAGCTGGAAAACAAACTAGATTTCTAAACTAATGGGATGCCAAAATACGTGAGCACCTCTGCTATGATGATCAAATGAGAAACCTTATTTCTAACCCTTCTAGTAAGTTTCTTTGGAATTCTTTATGTCTTCTTTTATTGATACTTTCATATAGTTTCCTTTTCTTCTTGTGAAGTAGCTTCAGTGTATATTTGTATATGTGTATATATTTACATATGAAAGTGCTTTGCATAGCGTTAAGTGCCATGCACACATGTCTGATTGTATACATGCACATGTTACCACTATGGAGTAGGTTCATAGAAGTAGGGTGAGCACTAGCCTAGCTTAGAAGACAAGAGGCACGAGATTGAGTTGTGGAATGGCAAAAACTAAGTCATTCCTCCAGGGAGGTTCAGGAGTGGAGTTAGAACACCAAATGTGCAAAGTCAACTCTGGATCTGCTGGGAATGAGAGGAGAGCACTGTGAATCTGGGAGGCTATATTAATAAGGATGCTAAGTCAACCAGGCTTAAACACTTGGGGTTGATGTGGTGGCAGTGTGGAGTGGAGATGAGATGTGAAGGAAGGAGTCCCCAGGGAAGGGAAAGAAATCAAATCCAGGAAAAATGAAGTGACTCAAACTCAGGTGAGATCTAAGGCTATCTTTAAAGATTAAACTGAGAATAGGTCACCACTGTGGGTAAAGGGGCAAGGGTTTGGTTTTAGAAGACAAGACTGTGGAAGTTTCCAGAGATTTTTTTTTTTAATCCTAAAAGGCATAGCATGGATCTAAAACTCTAGCAGAGTATGTAGTGTAGTGTAATGAGCTGAGTTACAATCCAACCATTTACTGTATGTGCAAATGAAGTTCCCTAAGCCTCAGATTTTTCTTTTATTATAAAGGAATAATAATAGTTTTCTAATAGTGCCATGGTTATGGTTCGATAAATATTGGTTGTTATCAGTTGTTATTATCCAGCAGGGCTGTGCACGTAGGTGAGCAGCAAGTTCCATGGAGTAGTGGCAGTATGGCAGGCAGAGGTCTGATCTCACTTGGGGATTGCCCATCTCCTAAGGCCAGATGGAGACACAGGCCTATCCAAAACTCTCCTTAGTCATGGGGCAGGACCCTCTTCCAACTCACAATTGCCCTCTTTGGGTCAAGAGGAAGCGTGAAAGCCCTGTCCAGGCTGCTTGGTCGGTTGCAATGGGGTTAGGAAGAGGTTAGACTCCTCAAATCATCTAGACCCCTGAATGCCAGCCAGAAATGTTAGATTTCTCTTCTGTGGGAAAAAGGCACAGGGAAGGGAAGCTTCACTTATTACACCTACTACAAGTCAGAAGTTGTGCTCCTTATTTTCACTGACACTATCTCATTTAACCTGGAACACAACCCTGAGGGCAGAGAAGCAAATTGTCTTGACCAGACTAAACAAAAATCAGTGTTAAGATTTGAATGTTAGTCTGACTCTAAAACTCATGCTTTTTTGTGGAGATATATATATATATATATATGTGTGTATGTGTATAAGTATATAAATATACATATTTAGTTGTTTTGTTGTTGATTTCTCACCTAAGGCATTAGTTCCACAGACACCTTGTTTTCTTCACTGCTGAATCCCTAGCATTGAGAAGAGGGTGTGCCTCACAGTGGACCCCCACAAACGTTTGCTTGGCATATAAGTAAATAGGCAGGTCAGTGCATCAAAACTACTTTGAAGTGGGTAGGAACTAACCATCCATTTTATCTTATTTGGTTTTCACAAAACCCTGTGTTTGGTATGTTGATGCAAATAATCCATAACCAAATCAAAATTGGGGTGAGTTTATTATGAGCCAGATCTGAGGACTAGCCCAGGGCCTTCCTTCCCCAACAAGAGAAAGGCACCAAAGATGGGGGGTGTACAGAGTCGTTATATACCATCAAAGAGCATGTATCACATATGATTGGAATGTCCCTTTTATAACAGTCATGAGATTGCCAGCCGACACAGCAATTCACACAGCAATTGATGAACCCAGCAGGTAGCAGGTCTGTGGTCTCCAGCTGGGTGGTCACAGCGGGTCAGCAACCAATCCCTAGCCTAGGGAGTGATGCTTATCCTTAAGGAAATGCCAATGTGGGGGAAGTTACTTTATCTTTAAGGGCATTGTTCTTGTCCTTGGGACATAGTGAATACTTAAAGCAGATATACAATGCACGCTCAACAGCCACATCAGCCCCTTTTGGGAAAACAAGGTCAGGTCGAATTAGTTTTACACCAAATGGCTTCCTCATAAACTCCAATATATCCTATTGCTTGCCATTTATTTATCAGGTATGAGATTCTCATTTTGAAAGTGAAGCAACTGAGGCTACAAGAGGCTAAGGAACCTAGTTAAGTGCATATTGCCAATAAGTAGAGTTGCTGGGATTCAATACCTGCTTACAATCCTCCTAGCTCCCCTTATACAGCATTGTCTTCTGCCATACAGAGTCTCAGCAGCTATTGTTACTGCACAAAGGGCACAGTCTGCTTGCCGTGAGACAAAAGCCAATTGTCAAGAGGCAAGATGGTGGAAAATAAAGAGTTTTATTACAGCTTGCCAGCAGGGGGGAAGATGGCCGACTAATGTCTTAAAGAACCATCTTACAGAACAAAGACTACAGGCCAGTTATATAGGGGGCTGGTCTCCTGGTGGGGGGGCATCTGGTCTCAGGGTGGGGCATCCATCTAGTCTTAGTTCCTGAGTGTTTTGTCTTACTTGATATGCATCAGAAACTGGAGCAATGCCCTATACACTGATCCTTCAGTTGTCATTGATGATGGCTAACAGCATAAACTCTCTGCCTGGGGGTCATCACATTCCTAAGGAACTCAAAAGAAAGAAGTTATCAACTTATAGCAGCTGGGAGGGGCCATAAAGTCCAGAGTTAGTCAGAGGTCATTCAAAGTTACAATATGGTTTCTTTTCTACAATATGGCTTCCCTTATGTCAACCTTGTCTTGAGCTGGTATCACTATGGCCTTCTTGTTTCTGCACCTAGGGGGAGCATCCAGCACCCCAATACCCACTTCTAGAGCTGAAGGCTCAAGATGAAGTTGAGGGGGAAAAAGTGCCTTTCCTAGTGTCTATAATGACACTATCTACACTTAGATTTTATCTACTGCTAGATCCTGTGGTTTATTTCCTCTTGGATATATTTCTTTTAAATGGGAACATAGATTGCCAGAGATGTTTCTATTGATGGAAAGATTCTGGCTCAAGGATTGAGCACAAATGGCGTCAGGTCATCTGAGCGCCAAGGGCAGTGTGTATTGACATCCTTGAAGGAATAGCTCATTTACACAACAGACTGGTGAATGTCTCCTTCTCACTAAGACCACAGCATTCCCAGATACCAGCCCCAGGGAATAGATATTCATAGAGTTATTTACTCATTCAAAAAGCATTCATAGGCATTACTATATTTTGTGTGTCAGGAATAACACAGTATGTAACTATGGGCACAAAGTGTGTAGGGATCCTTGCAACAAGGCCCAGGTAGAGGAGATGGATTTTATTTGGAGAATTCAGGGGATACTATTATAGCTTCTGCCAGGAGAAACACTTCATGTTCATCAGAGCATGGTGGACCCTGGGTTCCTTTATCCATCCCTTCAATATTGATTAAGAATCTGTGGTACCAAGAGGCAGGAGGGTGCAGTGGTTAAGAGTGAAGTCTCTGGAGCACACTGCCTAGACTGATGTCCCTTCTCTGTCCTTTCTTAGAAATATAATCTTGAGAAATTTCCTTAGAATCTCTGAGCCTTATTTTCCTCTTCCTTAAAATGAGGATAAAAAGAACATTTGTGAGAATTTGATGAGTTAATGCATAGTAAGTACTTATAAGCATTCCATAAAGGTTAACTATTACTATTTACTGACCATGGAGTCAGTCAATGAGAGGTGGAGAAAAAAAATTAAGTATGTGAAGATTTACAGTAAAAGGGAAAGCAACAGAAAGCAACATCCTCATGAAACTGGCAAACAGTTAGCCATTGATGATTAAGCAGCTAGTAACTAGGGGGATCAGAACTGGCCACCTCAAAATATGTCCCTGCCTGAAAGACACTTTGACTCCCACCCCAACTAACTAACCAAAAGCATGTGGGGTGAGAGGCCTGCCCCCAGAACAGGCCATCACCATAGACATCTACGGGTATCTGGGGGGGTCCTTGCTAAGCCCATTCTTAGTTCTGGTTACTCTTTGTAAGATACATTTACATTTGTAAAGGAAATCTCCACTTGTAAAGGTATCTTCTTCCCTGTACCAGGAAGAAGGGGAGGATGGCCTTACCTAGAAGCTTATCAGAAGGGAAAGCTAGGACTTAAGTCTGAATGATAAACTTACCCATTGTTAATTGCACTTTTCAGGCAATATACTATGTGACTCCCACTAGGTTCCTAATGATAACATCTCTCCAGGTCCTGGGTCACTATGGTAATGGGTATTTGAGCTATTTTTTCCAGGAATTGGAACCCCTTTCCTACTCAAGGCTGGTTGAGACCACCCACTCATCAACTGGGACCACACAGATGTGTGTCCAGTGAGTGGCCTTTTGACATCAAGAGGTTAAAACTCCACCCTCAGGGCATGCTAAAACCACCAGTCTGTGACCATGCATCCTGTGGAGAGACATGAAGCTTGACTGTGCTTGAGCAAATCATCAATTACCTCATCTCTCCTCACCTCCAGTCATTTCAGCCCACCTTGCCTCCTACCCCATAAATATCCATGAGTCACTATTTTCAGGGAACAGATTTGAGATTCAGTCTCCCATTTCCTTATTTGGCTGCCTTGAGATTATTAAACCCTCTCTCCACTGCAATCTCGTCATCTCAGTGGTTGGCTTTCTGGGTGGCGGGCAAAAAACGGGCCTGGTGTGGTAACACTCGTCCATCCAAATACCATTCCATTTATCACCAGAGCCCTGATAGTGTCTGGGGGCAAATGAAGAAATGATTCAGAGCCTCACATTTCCTCTCTCTACCCCCGCCATTGTTTACACTATATGACTTTGGTGTCTTATTGAATATATAGTTTGATATATTTTTTCCCATTCAAAATTGGGAGTCTATATAGTTTCTTGTCCATAATTATTATTTTTGTCTCATGAGTTCAAAACAATTGTGCAAAAATGAATTAGCTATAATCCTGGAAACATGACACTGTCTTTATTGGTCCATTCAGGCCCTCTTTTCTTTACTCTCTGTTAATAATAAGCACTATTAAAAGTTTTATACCCAACTTAATACTCAACAAAAACACTTGAATTCCTCTATGTGATCCTCTTCCATCTTCTGTCCCTCCTGCCCACCCCCACCCCCCCAGAGTAAGCTTTATTCCAAATTCTGTGTTCATCATTCCCTGGCTTTGCATTTTAAATACATTTTTTTTTTCTGCTTTATAGGTATTCAAAGAAAGTATATTTGGCTGTTTTTCTAACATTATTAAAAATGATCTTGTGCTCTATGTAATCTTTTGGGACCTAGCTTTTTGTTAAAAATTGTGCAGCTAAGTTTCATCTACACTATTGAATGTAGCTACAGTTTGTCCATTTCAACAGTTTTAACACTATAGTGAATGCACATCAAATCATGTATCCATTCTTGTGTCAATAAGAATATGAGGTATTTCCAGGTTTTTTGTATTTTTTAGACACTCTATGCACAACTTCTCTAACCACTTCAATTTTCACTTCTTAACTTTTGCTACTTGGGTGGCTGAGGATTTTTAGGGCAGTGAAACTGATCTCATGATCTTTACTTGTCTTTCCCTGAGTACTAGTTCAGAGAAAGACATCCTCATATGTTTATGTGTATCTTCTGGCCAATAACCACGTATTGAGTAATTTTCTCAGAATAACAGCCACAGGGCTGACATTCAAACCTAAATCATTCAGATTTTAAAACCAAGCCCCTTCCTGCAGTATTCTGTAATGATGACAACATTGGTTACAGACACCATTAGTACTGATGTAGCTGTTGGCTCTGAGAGTTCTTTGAACTTCTTGTAAATTTTTTAATGTAGACGTTTGGAGCTCATTTCATTGACAGGAGAACTACGCTATTATAATGAGATATTTATGAACAGTCCTCCAAGCTAGGTTCTTTGGAAAGGGAAAAGGAATCTTTGAATAACTTTACAGGAAAAAAATGAGAAAAAAATCAAACTTCCTTCTGCATAATCATAGAATTTCAGAGTTGGGAGAAAACTAGAAAGAAGTGCAGCCTCTCCCTGCTCTCTGCTCTGCTACTTTATTTTCCAGTCAAGAATACTGGGAACCATACTGTGAAGTGATTCCCTCAGGGTCACAGTTTGCTGGTGGAAGGTCTGGGACCAAATTTCAGTATGCAGATGTATCAGTTATCCATTGCTGTATGACAAACCACCCAAAAATTCAGTGGCTTTAAAACACGCTTATTTTATTTACTTGTAATTCTACAGGTTATCAACATAGGCTGGGTTCAATGGGGTGTTTCTCCTTGGACTCACTTGGAGTGACTTTTGTGGTCTCAGTCAGCTAATGAGTGGGTTGGTTTAGGGGTCTTAAGTTGAGATGGCTTGTCTCTCTTCTATGTGGCCTTGTCCTTCATTAGACTAGTCTGGGCTTCCTCTCTTGGTGGCAAAAGAGTTCCTGGTGGTAGAGAAAATAACCCCTAGTCTACAAGCACATTTTAAAACTCCACTTTTCACATTTGTTAATGTAGTATTAGCCATATCACCTCACATGGTCAAGGCCAGATTTAATGGCTAGAGACACAGATTTTAACTCTTGATGAAAAAAACAGCAAAATCACAATTTTTTTTTTTTTTTTTTTTGCACAATGCAAACAGTTTTTAATTAGCTGACTTTATTTCTTGGATCAGTTTTAGGTTCATAGAAAAACTGACCAAAAATACAGATATTTCCCATATACTGACTCTCCCCCACCCTCTGCCCGTAGTTTCCTTTATTATTAAAATTTTGTATTTGATGGTACATTTGTTACAATCGATGCCTGAGTATTGATACAGTATTATTAATAAAGTCCATAGTTCACATTAGGGTTCACCCTTTGTGTTGTACAGTTTTGGATTTTGCTAAATGTCATGTATCTACTACTACAGTATTATACAGAATAGTTTCACTGCCCTAAAAATCCCCTGTGCCACCTATTTATCTCTCTCCTTCCCCTCAACCCAAACCCCAGCAACCACTGATCTTTTTACTGTCTCCATAGTTTGGCCTTTTCCACATGTCACATATGTAGAAATCATACATTATATAATCTTTTCAGACTGGCTTCTTTCACTTAACAACAATCTTTTAGGGTTCCTTTCTGACTTTTCATGGGTAAATAGCTCATTTCTTTCTATTGCTGAATAATATTCCATTGAATAGATGCACCATAGCTTGTTATCCATTCACTTATTGAAATACATCTTGATTGTGTCTAATTTTTGATAATTATGAATAATGCTGCTATAAACCTTCCCATACAGCTTTTTATGTGGACATAACTTTTCAACTCATTTGGATAAATACCTAGGAGTGTGATTGCTGGATCGTATAGTAGGAGTATGTTTACTGTGTAAGAAAGTTCCAGACTGTCTTCTATTTGCACTCCCACCACAATGAATGAGAGTCCCTGTTTGTTCCACATCCCCGAGAGCACTTGGTTTTGTCAGTGTCTTAGATTTTAGCATCTTTACTAGGTGTGTAGTGATATCTCATTGTTGTTTTAATTTGTAATTCCCTAATAACATATGATGTTGAGCATCTCTTCATACATTTATTTGGGACAAGTTTCAATCTATAGATCAAGTTAGGAAGAAATGGTACCGTAACATTTTAAAAGTATATGTATAAAGAAATGGAGGAATCTATAGCCTTTTTTTGCAATCTGCAACACAGAAACATGTACACTGTGCTTACAATAACAACATCTCTCTTCTTATAGTAAAAACAGCTATATGCGGCTTATATAAAGAAAATCCACCCAACGTTTATCATTTTTTAGATATGGGGCAGGAATGGGTACATATTTATTTTACATAATCTCCCCTCAGACATCTAATCTTAGGCATTAAGATCCCCACTTCAAAGCAAAATAAGTGAGGGTTTAAATAGAGGTGCCGTTCCTAGCCCTGTGTGCTCCTGTGTCCACTCCTGGCCCTTTTCCTGTTCTGATCCCCATCTTCAGGCTACATTTCCCAAGCAGCTGTGTCAGCTAGTCCAGGTTTGCCCAACGGGAGGGACTAGGAACACACTGAAAGTCGGGGGAGAAGAAAAGCAAGGCCATTTCTCTCTCACCCTCTCTGTCTCAGGCTGGGTGTCTAATAGCTGGAGCTTCACCTCTGAGCAGACAGGTCCCCCTTGCTTTCCCCTTTCAGGTTTTGTGTAGACTCTGGTAACAATGCCTCCTTCCTTGGTCCCCCCAAGAGACAAGAGAGGCTTCCACTCCTGCTCGTGCCTCCGTTGCCTCATTCCCCGCTGCTCAGCCTCTCTGCCTCTTTCATCACCTGTGAATCCAAGTCCCTGTTCAAAACCCATCTGTATTATTTATGACTAATATCTTATTTCCTTTGGTTGGACTCTGATTCATACAGCAGCTTTTCCAAATTTCCATAGCTTTTTAGAGCTGAAGATAAAATACAGGCCCAGACTGAATCCCCAAGCCTCCCATTCCACGCTCCTCTCATGTGAAATATTTATGTGTCATACAGAATAAAACTCCCAAAAAATCATCGATGTCCCCAGAAAGATTGGAGCAAATACAGCCTCTATAAAATGAGAACAATATCATCTCAAAAACAGGAATAAATATCAATTCAATTCAACAGTTTAAAGACAAATTCAAAGTCCCAGGAAGTAAAAGAAAAAGTCAAAGAGATGGATACTTGGAGAGGAAACATTTACAAATAATATGGAAATATTTCCAGGTTATCTGAAAAGAAGATTTTAAAAATAATGTAATATGCTTACAGCTTTGATTAATGATGAAGTGGTTTGCCCACAAGTAGCACTTATAAAATCTGGTCAAAAGATTAGATTAAGATAAGAACAACAAGCCTTTCTGAAAGTGACCAAAAGTGGGAAGAAGCTGGAGAAAGATACCAGCTCTACCAAGAGACATTTAACATTGTGTGGCTTTTAAATTTTCGCACGAGATTATTATAAGCACGAAAACCCCACATATAAACTCTGGATCTAAACTACGTGTCAGAGATCTTGGGAGACATCAAGAGAACCAGTGAAGAAACGGAAGCAGGAAACTGAAAGAACTGAGAAGAGATTTCAGCAGGTGTTTTGAAAGAGAGAAACTAGTGAACTAGCAACAATGTGGATGGAATTTACAGGAATTACCTGAGGGAAATAAGCCTAACTCATAAGAGTACATTGTTTATGATTCCATTAATGTGAAGTCCTAGAACAGGCAAAACTATTCTACGGTGAACAAAAACCAGAAAAGTAGTTGCTTCCCTGCAGGAGTGGGAATTGACTGGGAAGAGACATCATGGAAATTTTTTATATCTTGAGAGGGGCTAGGTTATAATGGTGCATGCACTTGTTAGATTACACAGTTAAGATGTGTGCACTTCAATATACAGAAAGTTTACTTCAAAAATTTTATAAGATAATAATATGCACAATAATATAGCATTATGTTTTACTACCTAGTCAAGATGGACACCATACTAAAAAAATATTATCAAAATTACCCAGTTTAAATAGAACACTTGAATATGGGGGAAAAAAAGAAAACTTAAAATTTAGTCAATTATTATTATTTTTTTTTGTGGGAAAGAGCAGCCCTGAGCTAACATCCGTCGCCAATCCTCCCCTTTTTGCTGAGGAAGACTGGCCCTGGGCTAACATCCGTGCCCGTCTTCCTCCACTTTATATGGGACGCCGCCTCGGCATGGCTGACAGGCAGTGCGTCGGCGGGCGCCCGGGATCCGGGCTCGCGAACCCCGGGCTGCCAAGCGCGGACTAAACCGCTGCGCCACCGGGCGGCCCAAAATTTAGTCAATTATTAACCCCTAAAATTATGTAAGCCCAAACAGGTTTATACGATCAAGTGTTAAAAATATGTATCTCACATAAATTTATTACATAAATTTTTCTAGAACTGAGAAAAAGATGAAAAGTTCCAGTAAACATTTTACAAGGCTGGCAAAACTTTAATGCCCACACTGAAATAAAATAACAGAAGGAGAAATACAAGCCAATGTAACTTACAAATTCAAATTCATAAATTCTAATTAAAAATCAGAGGTCTTCACAATCTGAGTGTATGGGGACTCAGAAATGCTATTAAATTGGAATAAATTAAAACAATGACCAACATTTCAGAGAAAATCATAAAGAAATGTTTAGTTTATTTAGGTTTTACTTTGACAAAATGTAATTAAATTTATAAATATAGTTTCACGTTTGTATATTTAATGAAATTTCCGTTATTACTATGATGCAATTAGAAATACTAAATATTAGAACTCAAAATGTATTAATTATTGTTGTTATTGTCATTTTCCTAAAGTCATGACATACCAGAATTCCACTGCTTTCTGTTCACTCCATATTTGCTTGCTGAAAATTATCATTGGGGGAAGGGCATTTGTGCAAAACACTTTTGAGAATTTCAACATTTTCTCCAACAATCTTTTAATCTTTTGATATTAAAATATATATCTTACATTTATCATTTCTTCTCTGTGATTTTTTATCTGATTGAAATATTAAAATGTTTTTCGAATGTTTTTGTGTGATATCAATGACTATTGTTTCAAAATAACCCCTCTCCCACCTTTGCACTCTGTCCTTTTACTCCTTTATCTGCTTTTGTAGATCTTTGTAACATTCATCACTAACTGGCAGTTTATCTTATTTTTATTTTATAATTTGTTTATTATCTGTGTCTCCCAATAGAATATAAACTCTATGAGGTTCAGAGATTTTATTCATTTGGTTTCACTATTAAATCCCAAGAGATAAAATAATTCCTGCCACACAGCTGGTTAATTAATGTTTATTGAACGGATTAATGATTTGAACATTCTACCAATACTTTATTAACTCCTACATTTCTACATCTTCTGTGATACCTGCCACTTTGTTTTACCATCTGTTTATGTTGTGTTTTTCAGATGACTAGACTATCTGACAATCAGCTAGAGATAGACTAAGGTTTACTATATGTGCCATGACAGACACCCGGTGTTAAACAGAGAGGGACGTTTGAGTTACAACCAATATAAATCATCAGATCACTAGAATATTTTCTTTGTTGTGGTTCTTTCTAGGCAACTTCAAGTGCTGACTCACATTATGAATACTTAGATAATAGCATCCCTGCATTAATAATACAATTCAGCAATATGTTAAAAAACAATAAAAGACCAAGCTTAAACAAAAAGCTTTTAATTCCAAAAATGTAAGGAAGATTTGACATTAGAAAATATATCAGTGCATTTCATCTCCTTAAAATATTATGAAAATAAACAAAATATACTCATCTAACTAGACAGTTAAAAAATTACCTGAGTAAATAAAGAAATCTACTTAGTTCTAGGATGACAAGAATCAATATTGTAAAGACCTTCTTCCTCCCCAAATTGATCTATACATCCAAAGCAATCCTAATCAAATACCAACAGGATTTTTCATGGAGTTTGACAAAATGTTTCTAACATTCATATGGAAGAGAAAAATGTATAAGAATAGAAGAGATTAGCTAATATTTCAATAAAAATGAGATTAGTTTGATCAGAAATAAAAAAATTAAAGTTTAAATAATTAAAGGAAAGTGATATTAATGTAAACTGCATACAAACATTATTAGAACAGAAGAGAGACTCCATAAATACATTCTCATGTGTTTGTAAATTCAGTTAACAGTTGACATTTAAGAGAGAGACATCTGCTATGCACCCTAAGAGGTTCAGTCTATACTGATGTCTGTGTGAATGGCGCCCCCTAGCCAGGTGGACTGTGCATAACCTGCAAGGTCATGCAAGGAAGCTCTGCCTTTCAGAGCCTTAGGAATACAGTAAATTAATTACTCAGTGGGTACTTTGGGATCATTTATTCACACCTTTGGAGAATAAATGACGTTGATAAACAGTTCATACATTTACACGAATAAATGATTAAATAATACAGTCAAAAAACTTCAAAAAGTGTTAAAAGAAATTATATGAAAATATGATTATAATGTTAGTGTAGGAGAGCTTTCTTTACAGACACAAAGTGCAAAATCAATACAGGAAAAGATTGAAAAATTCAACTAAATCAACTTTAATTTAATTTATATAAAAATGATCTCATAAACATATATAAAAAGATAAATCAAATACTGAAGAAGAATATATGCTGGAATATATTAAATTGTCCAAAATATGTACAGAAGTTCTTCAAATAAATTTGAAAAATATATGCCTAAAAAGTTCCACAATTTAAACATTCTTTCAAAGAAAAGCAAGTACAAATTGTAAATAAAAATAAAAAAATATGCTTAACCTAACTACTAATTAGGAAAATTAAAATTATTAGGTACTTTTTTTTATAACATAGATTGGCAATTTTTAAAGCTTGAATCATATTAGTTGTTGGCAAGTGGATGGAATCAATATATATATTCTCATAAAATGCTACTGGGATTGAAATTTTATAAAGTATCATTTTATATTTCCATTAAAAGTGGAAGGTTTAAATAAACTATCATTAATCCATATCATAAAAGAAAATTGTAGAAAGTGAATTATAGCTCTGTGTACTAACCAGAAAGATTTTCAAATCTTAATATACTTGAAAGCGAAATTCAGAAAAAAACATATATTATACAATTAAAATGAAGTACATAGGGGGCCGCCCGGTGGCGTGGCGGTTTAGTCCGCGCTTGGCAGCCCGGGGTTCGCGAGTTCGGATCCCGGGCGCCCGCCGACGCACTGCCTGTCAGCCATGCCGTGGCGGCGTCCCATATAAAGTGGAGGAAGATGGGCACGGATGTTAGCCCAGGACCAGTCTTCCTCGGCAAAAAGGGGAGGATTGGCAACGGATGTTAGCTCAGGGCTGGTCTTCCCCACAAAAAAAAAAAAAATGAAGTACATAAATCCATGAAACAAACACACATATTTATTATATAGAGATTATAATCTCTATCCTTGCTTTATTAGGTGAAGGGGTGCAAGAGAAGAGGGGCGTTCATTGTTACTAAACTATTTAAAGGTCTTTTTAGGAGAAGTTATTCCTGAGCAGCTTCAAGGGGAAGGGGGGTGGGGGGGCACAAGGGGTGAAGGGTTACATCCACAAGGTGACAGACAAACAAAAATGTACAACTAAAACCCCACAGTGTTATAAACTAAGACATCCATAAAAAAATAAAATAAAATATATGACATTGTAAAATAATATGAATTAAATTATGTGATTACTGTGTGAAATACCTTTTTAATTAATTTAATTTACCTTGTAACTTCAGAGTTTGGGTTTTTTCTCGCTTTCTTCAGTGAATTATATTTTAAATCAATTTAATTCTTCGTTAATATTTTCTCTACTTTTCACTAGGCCGTTTGCCAAAGTGCAGACAGGGCTCCAAGATTGCCTCTGAGTTGATAGTTCTATTTAGTCTGGAAGGAAGGCGTGTGGGGCCATCTCTTCTCCCTGCCAGTGTCCTAATAGTGGTGCCTTGACCCCCATGGCTTTGCACAGCACATCATCCCATCGAGTGCTAAGAAGACTTATAAATTAAGTAGCTGTTAAAATAATCTCAAATTACTTTTTATATTTATTTTGTAAATTTGATTTAAACTCCTCTGTGTTATGTATATTTTGTGTTTAAAGAAAAATATACACTTACCATTTACTTTATCTCACACACTGTCTTCAGACAACTCTGAAACTCATTGTAGCATCTACCTTTTACATACGATGTGGTTCTTGACATGAAATAAAATATTAATGCTTATAGTTGATACTGTAAATAATTGATGTTGCTGTCCTATGCACTCTAAGTGGCATAAACCTTCAATTTATGGCTGTTCTTCAGATCAAGCCATATCTCTTTTTCCTTCTCACATTTGCAAAGATTTCAAATGAGAGAAAAACAAAAGAGAAAGTGTGATAAAAGCATCTGTTTACTTGAATATTAATGTTCTGTTGCAAACGTGTGTGGAGCTGGCTGCTGAGTTTCTTGAAACTTGATGGTACTTTGTGAATCCTGTCCAAATCGCTCCATGATTTAATATCAAGTTTTCTTTCTGGAGCCTCTTGCTTAAGTCACAAAACTTCAGATAGAATGCGTATATTTTCCAGGACGAGGATCCTGGCTGAACCACATCTTTTCTCATAGATGAAATATACAATCTGTCAATAATGCCTTACTTTGCTTGGTTTTATACATTTAATGTTTAGCTTATAGTATGGGGGAATAAAAGGAGAAGAAAGAGGCTGAAGCTACAAAGACCAGACAGGGGAGAGGGAGCATTGATCATATTTTTGCAACAAAATTCTAATTAAACTTCAGAAGCCAAGAAAAACCATTTGTGAAGTTTTTAGCCAATTTTTCAGTAATTTCTGAAGATCAACTGGAAAGATAATGCTAGCACACTCCTTGCTACACAGCCATCTACATCATCCCACATACCCTCATATCTCTACTCTGCATTTCACACTCACACACACACAAATACACACAGACACTAACCCTCGCTGACACACATATACACACTTAAATACCACAAATACTTCCACACATGAACAAAGACACACATTCCCTGTTTACCCACCACTGACACATATGCATATATCCACAAACCCACCAACCCACATATGCACAAACTTACACACACACACACACACACCACCCATTGTTTTGAACCAAATATGACCCTGCTGAAAAAGCATTTCCAAACTAAAAAACACGATCCAGCAGAAGTTACTCTTATCAGGCAAAGGCCAAAGGGAAGATGGCAATGTTATCTTGGCAACGGATGATGGAATAAAGAGAACGAGTAAAAGGGAAGCTTTTCTTGCTTTCAGCTTTTTGTAGATCCCAATGGGCCCCCAACCCATGTGGGTCCTTCTGGATTTAATGGCAGTTCAGAGTGCTCCCATTAGGGGTGTAATTGTGTTGCCACATATGTTTACTCAACCCATGAAAGAAAAGGAGACATTCTGAGCCCTGAGTTGCTGCTGTTCAGCCTCCTTCCTCTGTAACTTCAGAAACCAATTAAGATACGGGGTCTAGATGCAGAGTCTGCTCCTTAACCACAGCACTGTACTGCCTCTCAAGGAAAACCACTTATATTCCATCCTTCTTCCTCAAATCTCACCTTGACTCAAAAGGGACTTGGTAAACTTCACTGTTTTTGTGGCAGTCCTAAAACTTACCATTTTTTCCTTTTCCAGCGGAATCTGCAACTCTGGATAGAGTTTACCAAGAAAATATAAGAGACACATCTAAATTTGAATCTTAGATAAATAATTAATTAATTTATATAAATATGACCAAAAAATGACTGGAACATATTTATTCTAAAAAAAAAAAGTTTTTTATTTGAAATTCAAATTTAACTGCGCAGACTGTGTTTTTATGTGCTAAATCTCACAACTCATACTCTGAGTGAGGAACAGGATAAAGGAGAAAATACCAAAAAAATTAATGTTTAATTTTAATTTAATATCTAAAAATTAAGTATAAAACAGAAAAACAACCACAGAGAAAAAAACTGATTAAAGCAAGATGAAAATTTAAATGGGAAGCGCATCTTAACCCAGATCTTTGTTTCTAACACCATTCTCTAAGGAAAGGAACTAAGAGTCCGTGGAGAAATGACTGACTCTATGCCTGGAGCAGGAATTATACAAGATGAGCTGGAACATCTTGTAGTACAAGAAAGTAAGAGATACTAAAAACAAACAAAGAGACCAAAAAAAAAAAAAAATCCCAAAATGAAACAAAAATCACAATGAGGGGGTACAAAGGAACATAGAAACCAAGTAAAGAGCTCTCAACAGCCGAATCTGGAGAAACTTGAGCAACAAAATAAATAACATAATTTTAGATTGTAACCCAGAGTGTAAAATAAATATCCATGAGTTCACGCTGATATAAATATATGACTAAAGCAATAACTAAATAAGACAGTGGAGATAAATCTTCCATGCAGAATTCCAAATAATTTCCGGAGATAAGCCTCTCAAGGAGGTGGAGAATAACCCTCCCCCTCCATGCCTTAAGTGTGGGCTGCACATAGTGGTTCCCTTCCAGAGAATACAGTATGGAAAGAGGAAAAATAAAGAATAACTTTGCAGTGGAGAAGCCTTTGAAATACACCCTCAACCGGGTGATCATGTTCAACATCAGCAGTTATAAGCCGTGTTGATAGGATGTACTTCTTTTTCTTTTTTTTGTTGTGAGGAAGACCAGCCCTGAGCTAACATCCGTTGCCAATCCTCCTCTTTTTGCTGAGGAAGACTGGCCCTGGGCTGACATCCGTGCCCATCTTCCTCTACTTTATATGGGACGCCACCACAGCATGGCTGACAAGCAGTGCGTCGGCAGGCACCCGGGATCCGAACCCTCAAACCCCAGGCTGCCAAAGTACGGACTAAACCGCTGTGCCACCACGCAGCCCCTATGTACTCTTGATATGATCTGAGGAGAAGGGCACTTTACCTATGTAGTCTTGCTTCCAACACTTCATAACCACAGTATGATCATGAGAAAAACATCAGACATGTCCCAATAGGAGGACACTCTACAGAATAGCTAGCCAGTACTCCTCAAAATTGTCAAGCAGGGAAAATCTGAGAAACTGTCAGAGTAGCCCAGAGATGCCTAAGGAGACACAATAACTAAATACGACGTGACGTCTTGGATAAGATCCTGAAACAGAAAAAGGACATTGGGTAAAAACTACAGAAATCTGAACAAAGTAAAGATGTTACATAATAATAATGTATCAATATCAGTAATTGTAACAATACCATTAATTGTGCCAAATGTGCAATAAATAGGGAAAACTGGCTATTGGGTATATGGGAACTCTGTATTATCTTCATAATTTTCTGTAAACTATTCAAAAAAATAAAGTTTATTTAAAAAATTAAACCAGATTTAGGCAGTCAAGAAAGACTTAATTATAGAAACACTTCCCTCCCAAAAGGGATTTTTAGGATAACTAAATGCAACCCTAACAACATTCGACCTGTTTGGGAGGGAGCTTTGCATAGGACTCTGTTGATGGCAAGGGAGGAAAGAAATCTCTGATCTGTGCTTGCCAATACCCAGGCTTTGACATGCCCAAATGGGAAGACAAACTATTGGTATTTTCCCATGCTCTGCCTCTGCCCCTATGTCTTGAACATATCTGGTATTAGTCATGGATGGGTTTCATTGTAATTTTGATATAATGATATCCTGAGAAGAGGAATGTCAAAATATTAGCCTCCTCTCCATGGAGTTCCAGTGGAAGCTAAACGTACAAAGCCTAACAAGGAAGACTTATGCTGCCTCTTTATGGAGAGTTGCACAAATCTTAGATCATGATTTAGAGCTCTCATGAAGTCTGGTTTGAGCGATATGTTGTAGCTTTGTGACCCGGCCTCCTATTTCTTCTATTGGTCTAAGACTTGTGCATTTTGCCATTCTGTTAGCCATCAGATGAAGATAGGAAGCAGAAGAGGGAATGGAAGCAAAATAACTGTGCTTTAGGGAGACCGAGGCCTTAGCTTAACTAGTTATCTGGCTGCCTCGAGTGAGGGAGGTCCTAAGAAACGGTGGAGACTGAGGCAGAGGCAGAATTTCTGTTCTTTCTCTTTAAGATTCAGTAGCCCTACCCATTACTAAATGCAATCCAATGAGTGTTTTTTGATCAATACAGCTAGAATCTTCTCCCCTGGGGGTGATGTGTGAGGAAGTGGACAGAGACTGGCCTAGGCAAGAAAGAGCCTAGAAATTCTTCTTCTCCTATCATAAGTTGGGGCAAACAGGCTGTGCTCCCAAAGAGTTTACAAATTCCTCTGAGTTGGAATTCTTTATGTTTAGTTGAAAAAAGTCTGTGTTCCTTCCCTAGATAACCGTGGGATCTCAGACATGGAGAGGATTCTGAGAACCTCTGCTGGGTGAGGGGATGGTTAATATTTTGGCCATAGATATTTGAATGGGAAGCATCACAAGACAGTGTGTGGGAATAGGTGGAACCAGATTCGATAAAAACAGACATCTTGGCAAAGACGGACCTAAAAGGAGGCACGAACTGAGTATCAATTATGCCATGTTAGGACATTTCTTACCTCTGTACGGAGCAATGGATGAATAGTGTGTAATTTTATTGGTCCCATATTTGGGCATGCAATCATTTTATCCTTTTGATTCTCATCTGTATAATGAGAGGATCTCATGTGTTGATATCTTTCAGCTCTAAATAAAGTATTCCCTGAGACACCTGTGCTTTACAACCGTAAAGGATCAAAGTGCCAAACACATTTACAGTGAGGACTGGATCTGATTTAGATGGTCAGTTAAGATTACTGACTCCACTTAGTGTAACTCAAGTCCATAATAGAGTACATTGCCACATGGATCACCATGTAATAGGTGAAGGATGGACATTAGTGTACCAGCTCACCAGGACACCACAACGATATAACCAGTTTGCCTCTGGGCTGTATTATTCAACATGCTTCTGGCTGTGAGTAAGATAATAGCTGAATAAATTGGCTTAAAATAACATGAATTATTTTATTTGATGAAATAATAAGTTCAGAGATTTAGTTTACAGATCAAAGATTCATGAAATTCCCAGCCTTTTCTGATTTTTTTTAAATCTGCCTCCTTAGTCTATTGGCACTGTCTTACTACATGATTGTAAGATGGCTGTGACA
Source organism: Tapirus indicus (assembly GCA_031878705.1). Classification (NCBI taxonomy): domain Eukaryota; kingdom Metazoa; phylum Chordata; class Mammalia; order Perissodactyla; family Tapiridae; genus Tapirus; species Tapirus indicus. The sequence goes on along the minus strand of CM062935.1, from coordinate 7,468,054 downwards.
GCTCCAAGGATTAGATCCTCATCCAATATGCCTATAACAGGGAGATATGGACACCCTCTACTCTGATACCTGTCTCTTTTAATTGGGAAGAAATGTCTTGCCTAGAAACCCACCCTCCTTCTGTCTACCAAGAGACTTCTCTTGTGACCAATGTCCCCAAAATGAGGAAGAAATAATAAAATTAGAATATAATTATTTTACAATTTCTAACGAATGAATGGAACTAGCCAATAATCATCAATGAATGAGGACATTACCCTAAAAGAGGCAATGGTGTGCCTCTTGCTGGATGAAAGAGCCTTACTAAAAAGATCAAAATTGACCAAGCATCTAGATCCAATTACCAATTTGCAGAAAATACTGAGAACACTGGAACATGGTAAACTAAACAACAGGGATGCAGTCACTACAATCCACACTCAAGAAAATTCTACTAGAAAAATAACCATAATTCTTCAACAAATAAGTTACAGAAATTAAAATTAAAGAGATTGATAGAGGAATCTACACGTTAAACTATATTTATGAGCTATGACAAGCAATAACCATGCATGAACGTTATTTGAATCCTGATTAAAACAACCAGCCCTTAAGATAAAAAGGATTATTGTCAATTTTATACTCTATTTTAGGGGGTCATTTCTGCTAGCAGGAAAAATGAGGTGACGATAAATGTTTTCCCAGAGTTTAATGAGCCATCTTACTGAAATGGTTGGAGAATGCCTATGTTGCCACACACTAGGAAAAGTTATTTCTAAATAGATATATTTTAAGGCTCATGGTATTTTCACAGACACTTTGTTTATTTGCTTCCTGCCTTCCCTTTCCCACTGAGACTAGTTTCAGAGGAGCCAACTGTTATAGAGGTATTTTTGGTCCAGGGCTATTCAAGGAAGTATTCAGAATCTCTTGAGAGAATCTGTTCTCAAGAGGCAGGCAACACGGACCCTACGGGGCTTGCATACACAAGATGCAGTAATGCACCCTAACTTTTGGAATTTACTCACACGCCCTCAATTTTGGCTGAGTTATGTTCCTAATTAACAAACAGATGATCCAGATAGCATTTCATATGTGTAAAGCCTTGCATAAACATTTTTTCACCTGAACTCCCCAACCAGTCAAGGAGGTGGTTGACGGGAGTAGAAAGTTATCACTAATTGAACAATTACTAGGTACTAGACACTTTGTTACTATTTATTTCCTTAATTTATAAATAACTCTTCTTCGTTTTACAGATTGGACAAATTGAAATTCTAAGAGATAAGGAAAATAGACCAAAGTTTCCTGGCAGGTGGTCGACCTCAAGGATATCATGTAATGTACAGATGATGAGCTAAATGCATTACACAGAGTATTTCATTATGAATCAAGTGGTATTGGCTACATTTTTTGAAAGAAAAAGATAAAAAGAAAAAGAGGTTAAACATAGTCTATGCAGTTCTAATGGGAAATTGGATTTGACTCCAACTTTTCATTTGTCTGTTTGGCATATCTTCCCTTCAGGGCTTAGCTATTTCTCAGGTGTCTGTTTGTGATCTGCCATGCACTCAGCACTATGCTTGGTACCACAGGAGAAGCAGAAGTAGCACAAATCATGATCTATAATATCAAAACACACGTGAAATAAAGATGCTTAACCCCAAGAGCGGTGGAATCTAATTGAATACAAAGATGTAGATAGGGCTCATTACCCTATCAAGATCTAGCAATAACTAGAATTTTAAAAGGAATGGATTTAGTGCATAGGGAGAGGAAGGAGCAAAATAAAGTACATTGTCTTTCAATAATCAGAAGTAAATTCTATTTCATCTTCCATTACCAGCTAGCTGTGCACTGTGAGCAAGTCACTTAACCTTGGCGAACCTTGATTTCTTCATTGTAAAACATAGATAATTACAACTACCACTCAAGGCTATATGCATGCTCTATGCTTTACCCTGTGTACTCCCTAAATCTACCTACACAATCTTATTTTCCTTAGTAGACTGGGAGCTATCTGGGGGCAAGTGCTGCATCATAGTCATTATTGGACTCTTGTCCTAGTATCAGCTCAGACACATACACAGCAACTACTCAAAAATATTTACGTAATGGAGGACAGAATTACTCTCTACTTTTGCACATCACTAAAACTTTTTAGTTTTTTTCTGTATAAAATAAGGATAACAGTAATACAATAGATATGAAAATATGTTAACTACAAATGGCATAGCCATGGTAGGAGATGTTAATTATTAAGCAATTTATTTTTGTATGTAAAGTACTTTCTTGAAAGTGCAATGCAGAAACTACAATAACAGATTGTCTCTTCTAAAATATCCCCTTCATATACCCACTACATCCACTAGGTTCAAAATATGTCAATAGCAGCTATGTGTGTAGACTCCGAATTTACCTTGTGTTCTAAGAAATACCGGTCATGAAGTGAGAGTCAGGGATTGGCCGCGCTTGGATGTTAAGGAACTAAGGATGCTGAAACAGACCCTGCATGTTTCAGATATATGTCTGCACACATAAGCATACCTCTTGTCACATTGTCACAAAAATATGTTTATTCCATGCAAGGTGCATAGTTGAGTTCTGTCTAGGTTGATTTCTGAAACAGCATAGTTTGTGAGAGTAACAGTAGCTGTAGTCCATGGCACTGTGAAATGAAAAAGGCTTTAAGCCTTTAGTTTTTCAATCTGGTTCCAAGGTCAAGGGTGAAATTAGAATATTTCCTGCCACCTCCCTTCTCTTTACTCCCACAATAAATTTACTCTGGTATCTTCCTGGCATTAGACTCACTACTGTTAATACTAATTCATTAACAGCATATACTACTTGACCTTTCTTCAAAGAACTTTGTCATTCATTTCATTTTGGTTCCTTACAGAAATATGTAATAAAAAATGGTGTTATAATGATTGTGTAAATCTGAGGTTCACTAAGAGTAATGTGGATTTCAGAAGCAAATGACAGTAACAAATAAATCCACGGAGAGTCTGTGTTGGTGGGGGAGGAGCATGTGAATGCAGCTTGGGGTAGAGGGTGGCCTGAGGTGGCTAGGATAAAAGATAATGGATGGAAGTCTGTTAATTCTGTTTTTAAATTTTTTGCTGGTGACAAATTCAGATTTGATTTTTCTGAAAATATTCTTTTTCTCCTCACTTTTTTTTTGGACATAGAATTCTTTGTTGACAGTTTTTCCCCCCCCAGCATTTAAAAAATGTCATTCCACTGTTTTCTGGTTTGCATTATTTCTGAAAAGAAGTCTGTGAACATTCTTTTTGATTTTCTCTCCACATGTAATATGCTAATTTCCCCCTCTGGTTGCTAAATAAAGGTAAATAAAGAAAAATAAAGATTTTTCTCTTTATTACTGTATTTCATCCATTTGCTTATGATATATCTTTTTTGGTTTTCTTTATATTTATCATTATTGGAGTTCGTTGAGCTACTTGGATCTATGGGTTTATAGTTTCCATAAAATTTGGAAAATTTTCACCATTATTTCTTAAAGGTTTTTACTTTCCTCTCTGTCTTCTGTGATTTCAGTTACATGTATATAAAGTCTCTTGCAAATATTTGTGTGGACTTCTTTTCATTTGTCTTCCCTGGAATCAATCAGTTATATGGCAGGTTTAAGAATTAGTCAGGATCCTCCAGAGAAATAAAACCAATAGGATGTGGGAAGAGAGAGAGAGATTTTAAGGAATCCACTCACGTGATTGTGGAGGCTGGTAAATCTTGAATCCATAGGGTGGGCTGGCAGGCGGGAGACCCAGGGAAGACTTATAGTTTAAGTGTGAGGGCCATCAGCTGATGGAATTCCCTTTTCCTCCCGGGGGGTCAGTCCTTTTTCTCTGAAGACTTTCAAATGATTAGATGAGCCCCACCCACATTATGGAGAGTAATCTACTTTAATAAAAATATTACTGATAAATGTAGCAAAAAAATTTGAACAGATACACAAACGGCTAGTGAACCTACTTCAAATAATTCAATGTCATTATTCATCAACTAAATGCAAATTAAAGTCATGAGTAGATACCGTTACACACCTATTTTTAAAAATGAGTATGCTGAGTGCTAGCAAGGATGTGGAGTGACTGGAACAGAATTCTCATATATTGTGAATGGGCATTTAAAACTATACTTTGGAAATAGCTTGGCAGATAATTATAAATTAAATATACACTGTGATGCTTAATTTTATATGCCAAATTGGTTAGGCCACAGTACCACTATTTAGTCAAAAATTATTCTACATGTTTCTGTGAAGGTGTTTTTAAGATGAGATTAACTATCAGTAAGTAGATTTATTTTCTAATTTCTCTTTTGATTTTTCCTTTGACCAGTGGATTATTTAGGAGATCATTTAAGTTTGGAATATTTGGAATATTTCTGGAGATTTTGCTCTTATTGATTTCTAACCTAATTCAGTTGTGGTCAGAGAACATGCTTCATTTAATTTGAATCATTGTAAATTTATTAAGACTTGTTTTATGACTGGGAATATAGAATTTCGTGGTAAATGTTTTGTATACACTGGAAAATCATGGGTATTCTGTGTTATTGTGTGGAGCGTTTTATAAATATCAATGAGATCAAGTTGATTGGTAGTGTTGTTCAAGTATTCTATATCATTAGTGAGTTTCTACCACTTGATGTATCCGAGTCAAGCTCTCCTTCTCAAATGCTGGGCTTGCTGACTAAGAGGGAACTGCCTGTTGTGTCCTTCTACACTCAGAGAAGTGGTAGTGATATAGCATTCTGTCTTAACCCCCATTTGCAGTTCCACTCCAGAAGCTGGATGTGTCTAGCTTCCTGCAATCTTCAATTTGTTCCCCCATGGTTGGGCTGTTTAGGAATATTTTTCTTATTCTTTTCTGACCTTTATTTCCTCAGCAACCCCTACAATTGTGTAACATTTAATTTCCATGTTAAATTACTTGTAATATAATAGTCAGCTCTTTCACTTCTTTGAGTGAACTCTATTGATTCAAATATTAGTCCTAAAAATTTTCCAGGGAAACACAAAGTTTAAAGATGAGAATCTGGAGTTGATTCTCTGATACTATTATATTTAAAGCCTCTGATATCCATGTTGCCAGTTATAAAAGGGACACTGATAGTCCATAGAATACTGTGACAGAATTGTTACATAAATTATCTCCTCTGAGATTATCCAGCACTCATAGAAGGCAAGCTTTTGGTTGACCAAGGACTTGCTTCCATAGAACACTGAGGGCAGAATAAGTAGTAATATAGAGTTATAGATTGCTTTGGGGTATGCTGAAGAACTTGAAGCAAGAAAAGGTTTAGCTCAGATAATTAAATCCCAACCTCAACATCTGGTTAAGGGACCAAAAAGTTCTTGGGCTGCCTTAGAGGAAATGTCATCTTTTGTAGCCACAGACTGAGATTTCCTAAAAGCAAAATCCAAAGTCTCATCCTTTGAGTGGGTGGCAGCTGAATTACAGCACAGATTGAATTCACAGCCTCTCAGGGTCTCTTATGTTAAAGTTAGGGCATTGTCTGAAAAAAAAAAAAACTCTGAAAATCAGTACAGGAACATATGAACAGATTCTGATAACCTGAAAATATTTTAACGTTAGATTTTGCTAAGCCTCTTTTGCCTGTAGAAATAAACATTTCCCTGTCTTAGTAGATTAATCGCCCCCTGCCTGAAGAACCTGTAATGGCCTCCTCCAAGATAGGAGTCTGTCTAGAAATCCTCAGGACCTGCTCCTATCACCTTTTGTTGCACTATACCTCCAAGCAGAATCAATTCTGAATGTCCCCCAGAGGGTGATATACAAAATATGAGGGACAATCACAAGAAAATAATTACAGTCTTGCCAATTTATATTGAAAGGCAATAGAGAATGCATATACAAATGGATTCTAAATGTATTGGCTCAGGGGAAAGAAATCAAATATTTATCAGTCATGTTTGTTTATATGGATGCTCTGAGCAGAGATATGGGATTCAGTGCATTCATTTTAGTGGCTGGGAGTGGATCTTACTGTTTGCGTGCTTTGTTGACTGAAATCTGCCTAAAGTTTGTCTATACAAAATGAAGTTCAAATGCCATAGCTTTGTTGATCTCCATATAGGAAGGTATCCAAAAGCTTAGGGAAATGAGAAAGGAAGAATAGATCTACCATATAGAACCTGTTTGCTCCTGCCTTGACTATAGAGCTAATGAGGGTACGATCAATTTCAGCAATATATCTACTGGAAACCTTCACCAAGTCTTTGAGAGGTACATTTTGATAAGTTTATATATATAAATATATTTTATATATACCATGTATAATATAAATTTTATTTATAATGTGATCAATATGTTCATAATATAAATTATATATATTATAAACATAAAATTTATATTTATAATATAAATTTATAATATATTTTATTTATAATTTGTATCAATTTTATATATATCATATATAAGTTATTTATATTTATTTATTTATTTTGTTCTTAGAGTAAATACAGATTTCTGGGTCAGAGTCAGATCCATTATTTCATTACAGGATATTTTTCTTGTGATGGTTCTCCATGCCCCAGTTCTTCTTTGGTGTGATGTGATGAGGGCAAATGTTACCCTTCATGTACAGAGGGGTTGGTACTACAGGAGAAGAACCTCAAAATTATGAAATGGAGTTATATAGGAGATGCTGCATATCTATCCCTCCTCACCTCCAGAAAGAAGGAGAAAATCCTTTGCTCTTTAATTTAATAAGTCCTTTCTGAAGATAGTAGAGGAAAGTCCCTACCTCAGAATGTAAGTGTTCAGCTCTGGGGACTATAGGAAAGGGTTTATTACCTTTGGAATGAGAGCACATGGTTTCACCAAAAAGGAAACAAGAGGTTCCAGATCTATCACCCTTACAATGAGAAGAGAAGATAACTCTGGGGAAAAAAACGAGACATTCTCTGTCTTCATAGCATCCAATTTTTATTGTTAAGAAAGCCATTACCATGCAAAAACAAAAATATTCATATTGGCTTTTTTTTTTTTTTTTGTACATTGGTGAGGAGAGCACATAGTTTTTGAAGAGTGTTGTAGTTGTTCTTGGCAGCGAAGTTATGACAGTAGGAAATGTTGCCTTCAACTTGGGCACTCTGAATTCAGTGGAGATGATAAGATTCTGCAGGGGCCAAATGGCGGTCCTTAACAGCAAGAGAAGGGTGGGCATGGTTACTGTAATGGGCAGAAGAGATGACCTGACATGGTAATTACAATAGTTTGACCAGCTGAGGTCTCTAGTATTGACTAATTGATCTCTGTGTCCCTAGACAAAAATTAGTGGGCAGCCTACTAAAGTTTTAATATTTGGGTAAGTGGTCTAACTTCTAGGTCTACTGAACAGGTTTCTTATTTTGCCTCACAGGAGGGATGGCCAGAAGTATAGATCTACACTGATTCATAGCTAGTGGCTAATGGTTTGACCAATTGTCAATGACTTGGAAAGAATATTGGTTACATGGAGAGGTGGGTAATAAATATTTACATAAACTTTTCTATAATGTTTATGTAAAGATACTTATGTGCCTGTGAATTCTCACCAAAGAGCAATGTCAGAAAAGAAAATTTTAAGCATCATTGGACAAATTGACCCATCTTGTGGATATCAGTCAAACTCTTTCCCCATCTACACCTGTCTTTACACAATGGAAATGTCAACAGCAATGGAGGTTATGCAATGTAGTTTCCACTCACTAAGGCTGATCTGGCTACAGTCACTGCTGAGTGCTAACCCGCTAACATCAAGACCAACATCATTCTCCGGAAGGATCAGTCAGTCACCTGAGGGTAGGTTGATTATATCTGACCATGTCTGTCATGGATGGGGCAATAGTTTATTCTACTATTTAGTCTGGGCACTTACTCTGCCCAAAATGCTGTGTCAACCCAACTTATTCAGACTTACAGAATTCCCTAGTTATTATCATCGTATTCCACATAGAATTCTTTATGGCCAAGGAACTCATTTTACAGAATATGAAGTGCAACAATGGCCTTTTGCTCATGTAATTCAGTTGTCTTTTGATGTTCCTCATCATCTGAAATCAGAGGGCCTGAGAGAAAAATTGAATGGCCTTTCTGGAGGCTCAATTACAGTGCTAGCTGAGAGGCAATGACTTACAGGGTGATACAATGTCCTTAGGCTGTATATATGTCCTAAAGCAACCAGCAATATATGGTGCTATATCTCCCCTAGCCAGGACCTTTGGGTCTAAAATCAAGGAGAGAAAATGGGAGTGGCTCCTCTGACTATTAACTCTGAAGATCCATTAGGAATTTTTTGATCCTTATCTCCACTAATTTGGGCTCTGCTGAAGACCTTTGTTCCTAAAAAATGAATGTTCTAATCAGGGAACACAGCAACAGTGTATTAAACTAGAAAGTGAGGATGTCATTTGACAACTTTGTGCTCCTTATGCCAGTGAACCAAACAGGCAAAAATGGAATTACTGTCCTGGTTGGGGTGATTGATCTCGACTATCAAGGAGGTGTTGGGTTGATCTACACAATAAGGATAAGGAAGATTATGTCTGGAATGCAGGAAACCTTCTTGGGTGCCTCTTAATACATCCGTGTCCTGTGAGAAAAGTTAATGGAATTCTACACAGTCCAATACACGTAGGACTGCTAATAGCCCAGACTCTTTAGGAACGAAGATTTGGAATCACTAGTTAAGGAAACATGAGAAATTATGGTGTTTGCTAAGGGCAAAGAAAATATGGAATAGTAGAAATAGAAGGAAATTATAACCACAAACTACAAATATGTGACCAGCTGCAGAAATAAGCACTATAATAGTTATGAGTATTTCTTCTTAAATATTATCATGGATACATTTGTGACTATATTAACAAACTTTCTCCTTTCCCATCTACTAACTGTAGATATGTTAACAGTGATTAACATTACATCTCAGCATTTATGTTAAATGAGATCTAACAGGTAGTGTGACACAGTTCAAAAAGGAATGAGTATTACCCAACGATGGATAAAATGACATATGAGACTTGAAATTCTCTTTAGGGTAGAGGATTAGCATGTTTTTATTTACAGGAGGGATATTTGCATCTTGTTAGATGGAAGCACAATTTTACTAGTATCTTTATTTGAAAGTTAACTATGTTAACAGAGGTGTATATGGATGGCAAGTTGACGAGAGAAGAATGTGGTGATTTTGTATTGTGTTTACTTGTCTTAGCTGTACCTAACCTTCACAGAACTCCCTTTCATGTATAAATTAGAATAAGTATTGGCCACAAGAAAAAGCTGTGTGGGATTTGGGTGGTATAAGTGAAGCACCAGCCTGTTTTTTTTTTTTTTTTTAAACAGGAAAGAGGGATATAGAGTGATAGTGAGAAATACTGGAGGGAGGACGTTGTTTGTTTTTTTATTTGTTTGTTTTTTGAGGAAGATTGTCCCTGTGCTAACAACTGTTGCCAGTCTTCCTCTTTTTCTCCCCAAAGCCCTAGTACATAGTTGAATATCATAGTTGTAGAGTTGTAGCTCTTCTATGTGGGACGCCACCTCAGCAGACTTGATGAGCGGTGAGTAGGTCCGCGCCCAGGATCCGAACTGGTGAACCCTGGGCTCCTGAAGTGGAACACGCAAACCTAACTGCTAATGCCACTGGGCCCCGAAGCACCAGCCTTTAAAATAGCAAGGCTGTATTCATAATTGCCCAAATTTGGAAGCAACCAAAATACTTTTCCTTAGCTGTATGGATAAACAAACTGTGGTACATACATACAGTGGAATATTATACAGAAATAGAAAGAAAAGAGCTATCAAACCATGGAAAGATATGGACCAAACTTCAATGCATATTGCTAGGTGAAAGAAGCCAGCTTGAAAAGGCTGCATGATTCTAGAAAACAGAAAAGTATAGAGACAGTTGAAAGGATCAGTGATTGCCTGGAAGGAGGAGGAAGGGAGGGATGAATAGGCAGAGCACAAAGGATTTTTAGGGTGGTGAAACTATTCTTTATGATGGTGTATGCTGGGTGCATTACATCACGCATTTGTCAAAATCCATAGAACTATATAGCATGAGGAGTGAGCCCTGATGTAAATATGGACTTTGATTAATAATAATGATCAATATTGGTTCATCAATTATAGGAAATATACCACACTAAGCAAGATATCAATAATACAGGAAACTGTATTATTGGGGTGGACAAGAGGGAATATATGGAAACTGTCTGTATTTTCTGCTCAATTTTTCTGTAAACCTAAAACTGCTCTAAGAAATAAATTCTATTAATTAAAAAAATTTTGAAAGTTGTGGTTGTTTAGAAAAAGTGAGTGGCAGATATCTTCGCTTTTCCCTGCCCCACATCCAGAAGTCCTTCCTCACTTTTACCCTACTGGTCAATAGCAACCCCAGGCTCACCACCAGATGTTTAGCTGTGAATTCAAAGGTAGGAGCCGTGAAAACCAACTATCACCCATTAACGTCTAAACCTGCCCCTCATGATTACATTCCAGCGGCTGTAGGTGCCCATCTTCCCAGAAAGTGTGGCTCATTCACCCATGCCAAGACTGGCTGGGACTCTTTTCTGATCCTTTTCAGAACTTTACTTCCTCAACTTCTACAACAATTGTGTAAGATCTAATTCCTGACATAAAGTTCTTATTGCATAATATGTATACTGCTTCTGCTTCCCTCATTGAACCTTAACTGAACAGGTTTAAAAATATCCTTTATGTTCAGTTCTAAAGACTACTCAGTGAAAGCAGGGCAATCACATTTATGATCACACAGTGAAATTAAAAGACCTGTAAAAAAAGAGAGGAAATTTCTATTGCTTTCATTCCCCGGTCATAGGCCTTCCATATTTGTTTCTCATTTGTGGGCCTATGAATAAAGACTTTATCTAGAATTGCAATGTATATTCAAAGTGACTTGCTATTAAGTTTCTCGCAGAATTGGTAACACACTCCTCTACAGGCCACTTAATTTGTATACCTTATCCAGGCACACATTTTGCATAATAAATAAATAGTAACTCACTCTTCTTCCTGGTAAGTGACTAGGCATTGTATATTTTAAGCAAGTAGACCACATCTAATTCAAATGGCTTTTAATAGCTTATATATTTCTCCCAACAGCTGCTCAATGCAGTAGAGATAACTGTGAACTAGACCACAAGTGTTTAGGTAAAAACTCGAGCACAGGGTATATTGTCTAACATAATTACGCCTTTGAAAGATGCAAATGTGAAACCTAAAACCCCAAACATCCTGTGAAAAGTATTCTAATTAACTAATTCCCTGTGTTTCTTGGCCATTGTTATAGACACCATTTGATGGTTAATCAACCCCATGTGAGTGTGTTTGTGTGTGTTTGTTCACGTTGTGATGTTGCGGCCATGGCATTATTTCTGTTAGCTGCCCCTATAGCCATCTCTGAGGAAACAAGCAAAAATGTCTAGTGTCTTCAGTTCTTCCTGCGTATTTGAATGAGGAGCTTATAGTCCCTTTGAGGGAAAACTGACAATAGAATTCCCAACATGGTATTTTCCTAGTGTTTGACCTAATAGGATCCTTAGCATAACATCCAAGGATCCTCATTATCTAACCCAGTCTGCCCCTCTAGCCTCACCTCTGTTCATTCCCTTACTTTGTCACACATACTCCAGGCATTCACATGTGCCACATGCAGGCACAATTTTTCATTTTCTGAACCTGCCACGTTTTGCTCACCTTCAGTTCTCTGGTTTGTGCTGTAATGTACCCCTGAAATGATTTCTCCATCCCCTTCTTTGTTCTCTGTCTAGCTAATTTCTATTTATTCCCCAAGATCATCACCTGAATCCTTCTGGAGCTTTTTACATTTAAGTGGTACATGGCAAATGGCTGTTATTGACTCACACCTTGCAGATCACTTTAGAATTATTTCCATTTTTAATTTTTGTTCTAACACCTCATCAGTTTCCATGTAGCTCCATACCTTGACTGTCAATCCTCCCCAATGTTCATGTGACTTAGCAAATCCACGGAGGATGGACTGTTCTGCTCAATTACTGTTATTCCCTGGAAATGATTCTGTTCTTATTCACCTTGAGGCACTCTGAGACTCTTTGTTCTTGATGCACTCTGATTTGGTGGAAATGACTGACCAAGCCCTGTGTCCACCCCCTCCCTAACTTTTGCTTTGAGTCTTGGCATGGGAAGGAGAAATCAGACAACACCATCAGAAGAGAAATGGTCCAATTGAACATTGTAAGTTAATTCATTGATTTTTTTTCTCACTCATCTGAAAAACATAATACGTCTCCATTCTCAGTGCAAATTCAATCAATATATAAGAGAAATATGGCGAAAGATTTATATTCACCAATAAAAATAACAATAGCAACAACTTCTAACATTTATTGAGCACTTAAAACAATCTTGATTCAGTTCTAAATGCCTGGTAACTTCTATAATCCTCATTAAAAATATAAGAATTAGTACAATAATTACTCCCATTGCATAGGATGAGGAAATCAAGGTACAGAGAGAGTCAGAGTGAGCTTCATTTTAGCAATCAAGCAAATGAAGCTCAACTGAACTAAGGATGTATTTAGGGTACCAGTGAGGCAGAATCAAATTCATGCATTTCATAGGTCCCAAGATAAGAGCTTTCTTTGACTGACTCCATGATACAATTAAGTAATTAAGATGAGGTAATTCTTACTGATCTTTCAAGTCTCAGCTTAACTGAAATTTCCTGAGAGAAATTTTTCCCTTGACACTCTCTATCCTCTGTATATTATACTTTCTTATAGATGCCTGTTCTTTGTCTTCACAACGCTTATCAAAATCTGTACTAAGTTATTTCTATGATTCATTTCATAGTTTCTGTCTCCATTCCTGGGCTAGTTCAGCATCTGTCACATAGAGGCTATTATTAAATATTTGTTGAATACCTAACATAATTATATACACACATGTATTTCAACTCTATTTTAAAAACGAAATTGGCAGTGTTTTAAATGATCAATTCTTTAAAAACTTGAGGAATTTTTATTGATACCAGATATTGATGGTCATATTAATTAAGAGTTTGAAATGAGAACGTTTTTTTAATATCGGTGTATATTTAGAATTTCATGATCAAACCTAAACATTTTCCTATTTCAGCTCAAAAATCAACAGTTAAGGAATATTCTATTTGGGTCCTCACGTACTCTATTTAAGTAAGTAAGTAATTTTGTCCATTCAACAATATTTATTAAGTGTTTTCTATGTCAGGCACTGATTCAGGCACTGGAGATCCAGCAGTAAATGAAACAAACGACAAACCAAACAAAACTAAAATACCTTGTTTCATAAAGCTTACATTCCAGTGGAATGTAATAATATTTGAGTCCCAGAGTAATAGTAAAAAAGCTATCTATAATCTACAAAGGAAATATCTGTCTCAGGCACCTCATTGAATTTTGAAAGGACCAAACAAGAGCATGCAAATGAAAATCCCTGTGCACAGATATACCTCGAAGATATTGTAGGTTCAGTTCCAGACCACCGCAATAAAGAGAATATCACAATAAAGCGAGTCACACGAACTTTTTGGTTTCCCAGTGCATATAAAGGTTATGTTTACACTATACTGTAGTCTATTACATGTGCAATAGAATTATGTCTAAAAAATCAGTGTACATACCTTAATTAAAGAATACTTTATTGCTAAAAAATGCTAGCCATCATCTGAGCCTTCAGCAAGTCATAATCTTTTTGCTGGTGGAGGGTCTTGTAATAAATGCATTATCTGAGAAGCACAATAAAGTAAAGCACAATAAAATGAGGTATGCACATATAAAAGAATATTTTCTATGCAACCCAACTATTAGCAGTAGTCTCCTACTCTTTAAGATTCATATAAAATTAACTCACTTCCTCTCACATTTCATGGGAATCTCCATCACCCTCCTGATATCTACAGAAATTTTTGCTTTGGTGTAAAATGGGGGGAAACTTTCTTACTGGATTCATCTGGCTATAATTTTCAGCTTCTATTGAATTCTATCATGAAGCTCCTTTCAGGCAGCTCCTCCCATTTCTTGGTCGCTGTGTGTTGACCTAAATGTGGAACGCAGTCCCTGTACCTTCAATTTCACAAAACACTACTCATAACAGCCTATTATGCACAGCAGACTTTTACAAAAATTCAGAGTAATGTAAGGTGGTTACAGTACAGCAAAGCACAACAAAGCACGGGAATGGAGAAAACTTACAATTGCGTTTTAGCTAGCCCTACTTTTATATCCTTCAGTAATCTCACTCCACTACCAGACTTCCAATCCCGCCCCCTCCGGAAATGAGCATATCCACAGGGTCACATGCAAATACACTCACTGATGACTCTGCATGCTCAACATTCGCTGCTTGAAGTCTAGTCTCTTCCTATTTTGCTGAGCCTTCTCTGTGTTTGACCTATTTCTTCCCCAGTTCACCTACTCCCAGCAGAATTTAAGCTCCAAAAGGGCAAGGAATTTTTGTTCTGATTTATTCTATTAAATCTCTAAGGCTTAGAGCAGGGATGAGTAAAGAGTAGCTTTGAGCCAAATCTGGCCCACCACATATTGTATGACCTGTGAGCTAAGAGCTGTTTTTATATTTTAAGTGGTTGAAAAAATAATTTGAAAGAATAACATTTTGTGGCACATGAAAATCATACCAAATTAAAAATTTCAGTGTCCATGAATAAAGCTTGATTTTTTTTGTTGTTGTTTTTGTTTGTTATTTATGCAGCCACACTTATTCATGGACAGATTGTCTACGGCTGCTTTTATGCTACAATGGTGGAGCGACTGTGATAGAGACCATGTATTTACTATCTGCCCCTTTACAGAAAACATTCGCCAACCCCTGGATTAGAGTATTGCCTATTATGTAGGCATTCAAATAATATTTTCTAAAGATTCAATTAGAAAAGGAGAAATCACTACTAAATTGGATCTCTCTCCCTATGTCCACCCATAACCACTTAATATCCACTGAGTCTCAGCTCTTCAACTAAATCACACAGGAAGAGTTAGATCCATCTTTTCAATCTCAAGAAAACCTGAGGGTCAAATGAAATGTGAAGTACGTTGAACTCTAACTTCTAAATTTACATGGTAACTGGGAGTTGGGGGAGAGGAGTTAAGATGAGATATTAGAGAACATACTAAGTATTATGTGTTTCCAAATATCCTTATAATTCAATGAATATGTCCAAGAAATTAAGTCCCACCGCTAAACTTCTCTCTGGACTCTTTCTTTAAAATTATTACTTACCTAATAATTATTATACAATCATTAATAAACAGAAACAGAGGAAAAAGCTCAAGTTTTCATGGAACAATGGACCCCAGTCATTGAATGGGCTGTATTGAGAGTCAAGAGGATGAAGTAGAAAGACAATAGAAACTTGTTTCAGGTACTTGAATTGATTGATAAACCTTCCCAAGACTCAGTTTTCTCGTCTTTTAAACTGATAAATTAAAAATTTTCACATTATTTAAATAAAGTTCCATGATTCTGAAAGGAGTTTAGATTGAAGCTCTAATTTGCCAAAAAACATATGCTGAATACATGCATTGCTTGGATCCAGCCCCAAATATCTCAGACTCATTTCTAGAAGGTAAAGTTCAAGAAGAGTATGATTAAATTCCACAAAGAACAACTCAAAACCCCCGAAACAGATGAAAGTGTCATTGTGATTAACCAACAGAGCACATTTTAATGCTTTTATAATAAACCAGAGCGAGTACATTGCATTCCCATCAGCAGAGTGAGCAGTTGGGATATTGCACATTAATGTGAGTTACAGTGTCTGAGAGGTGTTATTTCCAAAGGTATATTAATAATCCTTACTCTGTCTCCAGGGAGATTGCCATGGGACTCTTCCAAGGTGCTCATTTCAGAAATCTGAAGTCTAGAGCAGGTCTATACAAACGAATTAAAGTGGACAAGAAAGGCAAGCTTATGAATAATTAAGGCAGCCTCCTTGTAAACACTTGCAAAGAAGATCTACGTTAGTCAGGGCCTCTCAGACTTTGGTTTATATCAGAATTATTTGGGAGAACTTAGTAACAATAAATATGCCTTATGCAGAATATTGAAGGGAGATGCAATCTGGTGAAAATTTCCCTTCCTCCCTGATCGTTCCTTTCTTCTTTCACTGGTTTTCCTTTTGCTTCATTTGTTAATAAATTCATTGTCTCATTCAGCTATTGATTCAAAAATCATTTTCTATGACCAATGCTAGATTCTGCGCATTTATTTTAAACAAAATAAATGTGATCTTTGTCCTTGAGTTATGTGTAGCATATAAGGCCTATCTCTTCAATTCTGAGTTTCTACTAATGGTTATACTTTATTTTGATGTCCACTCTTAACTTTCTAAGGCCTGTCTGCACATGGGGAGAGATTTATTCAGAAAGGGGTTCAAGGTCTCCTTGGGACTTTTTCAACATACTTTCATTTGTTTTTCTGTGGATTAATTTATTATTTATTGCTTTAGTCCACAACTGTTCATTACATACTCTTATGTGTACTTGCACTATTCTAGGTAATAAAGACAACACACTGAATATATCCTTAAGGATTTGAAATTCTGATGAGAAAGACAGAAAACAAATAATACTGATACAGACTGAAATGATCTATACAAAAGACAGCACATAATTAAATGTTTATTCGGATGACAGATTGAGTCACTGACTATTGTGTACTGGGGATAAAATTTTAGAAAATTTCTTTAGACAAGAGAAACATTAGAAGTAGTATGGCCTTTTCCACATAGAAGGAGAGTGTTATTGGCTGAATTATGTTCCCCTCAAATTCCTATGTTGAAGTCTTAACCCCCAGTACCTCAGAATGTGGTTGTATTTGGAGATAGGTTCTTTAATGGGATAATTAAGTTAAAGTGTGGTCATTAGAGTGGACCCTAACAAAATATGTCTGCTGTCCTATATGAAGAGGAAATTTGAACACAGATACACGTGGAGGGAAGACTATGTGAAGAAGGACATTTATAAGCCAAGGAGAGAAGCCTCAGAAGAAATCAACCCTATTGACACCTTGGTCTTAAACTTCTGACCTCCAAGATTGTGAGAAAATAAATTTCTGTTGTTAAAGCCACCCGGTTTGTAGTTCTTGTGACGGCAGCCCTGGTAGACTAATGGAGAGAGGGACTGAGCACAGACTCCTCCCCTCTTCTGCAAAGCCAGCCTCTGGTCACTCCCACCCTCATTGCTTTTGCTATAAAACTACTGAAAATTTTTTTTCCATATTTTTATTCTATTTGGGCTTACACTGTTCTTTTCTGCCTTATGTAAGCTTCACTTTTACCGTGCTGGTACTTAACTGTATTTTGGAATTATTTGTGGAGTAGGGGAAAGAAGCCAGGCCTGGCTGTCTAGTGGTTAAGATTCAGTGCTCTCAATTTCACAGCCCGGGTTTGTCCCTCAATCAGAGAACCACCTCTCCTGTCGGTTGTCATACTGTGGCTGCGTGTTGCTCTGTTGCTGTGATGCTGAAAGCTATGCCACCAGCATTTCACATAGCATGAGGGTCACCCATGGTGGACAGGTTTCAGTGGAGCTTCCAGACTCAGACATACTAGGAAGAAGGACCAGGCCACTCACTTCTGAAAAAGTTGGCCATTAAAACCCTATGAATAGCAGCAGAGCCTTGTCTGATACAGTGCTGGAAGATGAGAGGATGGTGCAAAAAGACTGGGCAGAGTTTCACTCTGCTGTACACAGGGTTCTGCTCTAAAACAGGGTTGCCAGGAGTTGGAATCCACTCTACGCCACTAATAACTAACAACCAAGGGAAAGAAGCAGGGTTTCAGGACCTCATAAAATTCTGATCATGCCACTTACTCAGTGACCCTAAATGAATCCCTTCATGATTTTGAGCACCACTGACTGGGCTAGTACGTAGAGGTGGTGCCTAATTTACTAGTTGGTTGTAAGGAATCAATATAAGTTACAAACCTAAAAGCCTAGTAGAGTAGGCACTTAATATATTTATATTCTAGTATGTATTGACTCTGAATATCTTGAGGCAATTTATTCCTTAATGAAACTGATTTATGGAAGAAAATATTTATCTTGAATCCAAAACTTACTCAGGTACATTTTACTCTTTAATGCAAATTCTGCTTTAAGAACCACAGCATGATATCTTTCTGTAGGGTCAGAAAAGGAAATTAAACATTTTGTTTCTCCTTGGTGCACAGTTTCTATATTTTTTCTTCTGGTTGTTTCCTTTGATGCTCCACTGATTGGTAGAGAGGCCAAGTCAATTTTACTGGATCACGGTGGAGAAGGAAGGGAGAGCAGGAATGTCCTGCTTAGGATTTGTCATAGGGTGATCGATATATTGAAGTCACACTTTTGAAAATCTGGAAGCATCTGTGGGGGAAATCAAAGGCCCTTGTACAGGGACAAATGGAAACTGAAGAGTCAAGGAGGAGGAAAGTGAGAGAGCAAGCGAAACCACTGCGATAGGAGGAGGTTGGATAAAATTCCCAAGATGGTGTCAACACTACCATTCGCTTTTTTTTCTTTAAATCCTCTAGTAACATGGATAACTTTTCCTATTCCAAAAGTAATATCCATTTAAAATATTGTAGCAAATTTAGAGAAATAAATTGAATGAATTAAAAATTACCTATAATCCTACCATTCAGAAAGAAACACTATTAGCTTTTGGCAGTCTTTTTAGCCTATATATCTGAATTCTTGGCTTTATTCACAAAATGCTATTGTATTCTGTAGTGTCATTTGTAACCTACTTTTTTGCACTTCAAAATTGATAAAAATTAAGTATCTTTACATGTACACATATTTGACTTTGTGTGGGACCTAGAAATTGGTGTACATTATTGGTGTTCCTACAAATGCTACAATCTTTCCAGAAGGTAATTTGTTAGAAGCTTTGAGTGAATTAGCCCTTTGACATCAGGATGGTCTTAACTGATGCTTTAATTTGCATTTCTTTGATGAGTATTTAAAAGAACATATTTTCCATATTTACAATGGTTATTTCCATTTACTATTTCTGGAATGGAATGTTCTATACCTTTTACTCATTTTTCTATTATATATTTACGATTTCTCACTTATTGGTAAGAGGGTTTTTATATATTAAATATATTTATCCTGTGTCTGTCATGTATTTTGGTAATTTGTAATTTACCTTTTTATTTTATAAGGATGATTACAGATTCCAATCTCTTCTTACACTGATGGGTTAATCTAGACTTGTCCTGTTACCAAAAAAAATCTGGATTTGCAGGATTTTGAAAATTAAAGAAGAAGAAAGGAAGGAAGGAAGCACAGAAGCAAAGGAGAAAGGAAAATCTAATAAAGAATAAATTTCAAAGCAGATAATGACCAACCATACTTTATGTCATCATTTCTTGAAGCTTGCACATAAGATTTTGCGTTCTATATAGTATTCAACAAAAGACAAGGAAAAGATAAACTCCAATTTAATCTCTTTCAGAAACCCTATATACACTTGAATGATTTGACTAATCCTGGAATTCACTACAAGGGTTAATTGATTATATGGTTTCCACCAACAGGAGTTTTTATTCATCTGTCTCCAGAGGAGTTTGAGTGTATTGAGCCCTTCTACCAGAGATCAGATGGTGATAGCTTCTGGATCACTTAGTGAGCCACCTAATTAGATTTGATTAATCAGCTCTGAACCATGACTTATTCTTGTGTAAGTGATGCCTCTTCAGTGCATGAGCTTTGCTGACTAACTTGGCCTTTTCTGATAGGCTGTATACAAAGAAAGGTTTTGCACATTTTTAGAGATCATGTTTCATGAAGGAGATGGAAGAAAGAGCAGCAGGTAAAATCTGTAATTTTCCCATTCTGCCACATGCCTAAAACTCCTGGAAATATATTCAGGTACTCTTGTGTTGAGCATGATAGCAATATTAGTACTAAACATGGTAACCTGTGAGAGCCTGTGAATCTTTTTCACTCAAGAAAGACTTTAGTGTAGGTGAAAGATCACAAGCATTGGAGTCTGATCAGTCCTGGTTCAATTTCTGACTCTACCATTTATTCTCCTCCCTTCACTTGGCCAATCATGTCTCCCTACTTTCCTGAGTCTTATCACCTGTGCATAAGCTCTGGAGAGTCTAGAGAGTCTAGAGTCACTAAGCTTTCTCCTAATTCTGTTACCCTGAACAAGCCTAATACCCGGGTAGTCAAGATTAACCAACTTAAAATTTAAAAATAATCATTATCGCTCAGGGGAACCTTTGTCTCCTCAAGGATTTGCTATATTACTTCTATCCTCAGTGAGCTTACAATGATGCTAAGGACACACCACTCAGCTTCAGGAAACCAGTACAGAATCATTGATACTTTGTCTTTAGAACTTCATTTCAAAGCCATCTCCAATAAAGAACTTTCTCTGATGATTTCCAGAGCCCTACACCTTCCAAGTATAAATTCAGATACCTGTCTTTATCTGCTATTCACCCTTTACTCTGGCCTCCTTCCTTACCCTCTATATGCACAATCAGTTGCCAAGTTCTATTGATTCAATCTTCTAAAATTTCTGGAATCCACTTATCCCCTTTATGTTTCTCAGTATTCCCTTAGTTACAGGCACCATTAACTCACTCATATTACTGCAACAGCCTGTTTCTTCTGCCTCAGTTTTTACCCTCATATTCATTTTTACTTATCCACCAGTCAGTGATATTTCTTCTAAAATAAGTACCTGATTATATCATTTTCCCTAAAATCCTGTATGAGTTAACCATTACACAGAAAGCAGAATCTCAATAGCCTCACATAGATGCAGGCCTATAAGTGTGACTCACTGAACTTACTTTTCCTGCAAATCCACCTTTATCTCTTACCATACATGAACCCACATGTCTTGTATGCCTCCACTGGTCTATCAGTTCCAAGCTTTTACACAGAATGCCTGCTAACTTGCCCGAGTGTTTTAGGACCTTCTTCCAGGAACCTTTCACCTATTTCCAACAGCTAGGTGTCATTCCTCCAAGCTCCAATAACATGCAGCTCATACCTCTATTTTAAGTCTTATACCAAATGCAGTTATCGAAAAATGTGAGAAACTTCAGAAGAGGGACCATATTTTTATTCCTATGTCTCCAGCTGTGTACAGTGTCTGCTTATATTAAGTGCTAAAACAGTTCTATTGGATATGTGAATCAATTTATGAATGAAATTTTGTTCCTTTTTTTTCTCCTTTCTCTATCAATGGCCTTTAACTTACTCTCCTCTCAGGATGTGATCATGCTTATGACGCTGATCTATGCAAATGCCTTATCTCTCTCTTAGAATTGTGACATTCCAAGGAAAGGACTCATGTTTGAATTATTTTTAAAAAATTTTAAATGAATTTTGTATTGAAATGATTGTAGAAATAATACTATGAAAACCTGTGTATACTTCATCCAGGTTTCCCCTAAATGGTAAGATTTTGCAAAACTAATTTTTGTATTCTTTATAATTCTTGGCACAATATATGACACATAGTAGGAATTCTGTAAAGAATTATTGATTGATTCATAGATTTATTTACTTGTTTCCCAATAAAATATTTTTGAGCACCTATTTCCCACTGTATTAACCCAGGTTTCCTAGAAACAGAGCCCAAGACAAAACTTGCATGCTAATAATTTATTTTGGAATATAATCCTGGAAAAGTGAGAACAAAAAGTAAGTCAGGGAAGGAGGGAGAGCAAATAAAAGGAAGTAAATTTCTGAGCTGTCTACAGATTTCCCACAAGCACAGCTGATTGCTGATTGTCAAGTCTTACAAAGCATCTACAGACATTTCATATTTACATATATATATAATATCTCCCAATAATATGTCCTTCCATTATATAGCAATAGTCTTGAAAAAGACTGTATATTAGAATAAACATATCCAAGTTATGAATCCAGTTGTAGCTGATATTCATATTTAATATCATGACTGGAGCAAATCAATACAGCCCTGGAACCGGCATGCACCTGCTGGCCTGTCTAATGGTTCTTCTCCCATTATAATTCGCAAGGAACATCAGAAGCAGTTTGATATCACCTGGAAAGTCAAACAGTATACTTTCAGAGTCTTGCCATATGACTACATCATCTCTCCTTCTGTCCGCCTAATACAGTCTGCAGACTCTTGATCATCTTGAAGCTCCAAACACCATCACACTGATCCTCTACATCTATAATACTGTGCTGGTTGGATCCGACAAAAAGAAATTACATTAAATATCTTAGTAGGGCTTATAATAATTGGAGGGCGAGAAATAAATCTGACAAAATTTCTGGAGTCCACACTATCTCAGTGAAGTTTCTGAGAGTCCAATAGTCAAGCGCATTTAAAGATATCTCCTAAAAGTAACAGGCTAGTTGCTGCATTTTGTAACATCTACGATAAAAAAGGATGCATAATGTTTGCTAGAGCTTTATTGGATTTTGGAGGCAATATATAACATATTTAAGTGAGTTACTTTGGCCTATCTTATGAGTCACCCATAAACTTACCAGGTGCTAGTGGCAGACCAAACTAGACAAGGCTCTGTAGCATTCCAGGTTTCCATGCTTCTCTCCTAATTGGACTTCATGATCCAGCAAAGCCAATGATATCCAAAGTGTCTATTGTAAGTAGGAATGTTATATGTAACCTCTAGAAAGTGCCAATAGAAAAATCACACCACAAGCCTCTAGGGTTTAGAATAAAGCCATGCTATCTTCTGAAGACAACATTCACATTTTCTGGACAGCTATTGGCTTGCTATTAGGTCATGGTAGAAAGTGAATACTTAACATGGGACATCAGATGACCATGCAACCTGAGTTTCCCATGATATAATGGTTGTTATTTGACCCACTAAGCCATAGAGTTGAGTGTGTAAAAAAAAACAAATCTAATACTGAAGGGAAATGGTGTATAAAAGGCTAGGCTTGTGCTGGTCTAAAAGACACAAGGAGGTCATTTGAGCAGGTGAAGTCAACTCCTTCAACACAGATTACTGCTACCTTGCCTCCTCTTACTCAGTTTATACCTGCATGGCCTGGTGCAAAAGAAAAACCTCAAGCTTGGTTTACTGATGGTTCAGTCCAGTATCCTGGCACAATCAAAAGTGGATAGCTTCTGCATAGTAACCCCACTGTGGAGTGTCCATAAAACACAGTGTCCAAGGAAAATTCCTGCAGTGGATAGAATTTCAAGTGGTACATTAGATTATCTATTTTGTCTAGATTGAGACATGACCATAAATATGAACCTGCCTTGATTCTTAAGCAGTT
Organism: Tapirus indicus; assembly: GCA_031878705.1. Taxonomy (NCBI): domain Eukaryota; kingdom Metazoa; phylum Chordata; class Mammalia; order Perissodactyla; family Tapiridae; genus Tapirus; species Tapirus indicus. The sequence goes on along the minus strand of CM062935.1, from coordinate 7,444,734 downwards.
GATAAGTGTAATTTGCTTGACTACATTGGACCCTGTTCATCATGGAGGGGCAGAGATTTATCTTTTCTGGAATAGACATGTATCCTGGATATAGACTTGCCTTTGCTGGTCATAATGCCTCTTCCAGTACCACCCTCTATAGACTCAAAGAATGCCTCATTCACGGTTGTGATAGTCCTCATGGCATTACTTATAATCAAGAAAGTCATTTCACAGCAAAGGAAGTAAAGCAATAGGTTCGTGCTCATGGAATTAAGTGGTTTTAGTATAAACCCCATCATTCAGAAGTACTGGTGTACTGGGAATATGGGCTGGCTTACTGAAGACTGGGTTATGGCATCAGTTTGGAGATAGCATTCTAAAAGGATTGAGTTCCATATTACAGAGTACAGTATATGCTTTAAAAAATTCAATCATTGTTATATGGTGCTTTCTTCCTTATAACTAAAATGGATGGGACTGAAAAAGTAGTATTTTAGGAGTGATTCCTCTCATTATTATACCTAATAACTCACTCCCAGAATTTTTAATTCCCATCCTGGCAACTTTGAGCTCTCCTGGTTTGGAGGCCTTAGCTCACAAGGGGAAAATGCTTCCATTAAGAGACACAACAATGATCCCAAGGAAGGAAAATTGAGTCTGACCTCTGACCATTTGGGGATCCTTATGCCACTGAACCAAAAGGCAATAAATAAATAAGGAGGGGTGTTATTATACTGACTGGAGTGATTGATCCAAATTATTAAGAGGAAACTGGGTAGCTGCTACACATGGAGACAAGCAGAGCTATGTCAGGAACCCGGGAGATGGTCTTGGATGATTAATATTCCCATTGCCAATAGTAGAAGTTAATGGAAAACTGCAATGACTGAAATAAGACAAGACTATAAAATATTCATGCCCCTCAGAAATAAAGTTTTGGATCATCCCCCAGTGAAGAATTTTGATCAGGTGAGTTCCTGGCCTAGAATAGTGGAAATATGGAATGAGTAGTAGAAAGAAGGAGACCATAGATATCAAGTATGATCTCAGAGGCAATTGTAGAAATAGGTACTATAGGCAGTTAGCATGTTTTCTCTTTTTGTGCGTGTATATATTTATTTGTACACATCAACTATTTTTTTCTCTCTCCTTCCCCTTACAATTTATACAAGTTTTGTTGTAGGTTAAATTTCATAGTATTATTTAGTATTAGAGTATTTAGTGGGACTGTGATTAATTTGAGCAGTAAGTAAAATAGTCGGGAATTAATACAATGACTGTCAAGACTGGGTGTCTTCTCATTTAGGGGAGAATACGAGAACTTGGACACTTATATAGAGGTTAGCAGCCTCTTGTAAGGTAAAAGCATTGTTGTTTTGCTTTTGTATAGAAGTCCAAATCCATGTAGTGGGGGACTTAGGGATGCTGACTATCGCAAAGGTTGGACTCTGTGGTGATTAATTTGTTGTTTCTCAACTCCAATCCCACTCTGCTTTGCCCTGCTTGTGATATTGGGACCAGACTCTGCAAACTGTATTTCTCCTTTGCCAGGCAGTTCCATGTTAGGGTCTCCCAACAGCCAGTTCTAGAGAGACACTGCAAGGCTAGAAGAATGTGTTGTTCTGTTCTTCTCTGCAGTGGCAAGGGCATCTACAGGCAGGGCTCCTGACAGCCTTCACCACAGCGGTGGACTGCTCTTGAGAGTCAGCTGATGGGGCCCTCCAGACAGTTTCTTCATCCTGACATTTGCAGCAGCCCTTGGCCCTCCTAGCTCAGTGGCTGATACTCTATATCTAGTTTCTTTGCCCCCACAGCATTGGTCAGTGCATTCTGGTGGCAGCCATGCTCTCTTGCCACAGGGCTGACTATCACCTTGCATAGCCTCCTTCTCTGAGCTTCTAATCTTCTTGTTTACTTTTCCCTCATCCCTATGGGTAGTGCCTACTCTCCATAGTAATTAACTCTTTATACCTTAGAATTGTCTTTTATCTTTTTAATGGTTAGCTACTGTTATGAACTGAATGTATGTGTCCACCAAAATTCATATGTTTGTGCCATAACCCTCAGTATGGTTATATTTGGAGCAAACAAATAATTAGGGTTAAATGAGGTCATAAGGGTGGGCCCTGATCTGATAGGATTATTGTCTTTAGGTGAAGAGACATGAGAGAGCTTGCCCCTTACCCCAGCGCACACATGTGAGGACATAGTGAGAAGGCAGACATATACAAGCCAGGAAGAGAGTTCTCACCAGAAACCAAATTAGCCAGAACCTTGATCTTAGACTTCCAGCCTCCAGAACTGTGAGAAAATAAATTTCTGTTGCTTATGCCACCCAGTCTATGGTATCTTGTTATGGTAGCCCAAGCAGATGAATGAAACTACCTTTTATCGAATTAGGAAATATTTGTGGTAATATTTTCCTGTTAAAATTTGAGGTGGAGTTTCTGTCTCCCAAAGAGATCCTGACAGATACAAGAGGAGGTGGTTGTGGGAAGGACAGAGGGGGAATTTATTTGTGAGTCTTCTTCTGTCTACTGTTTTCCATTGGTCAAAGTTCTCAATGTTAAAAATATAGCTCAAGGAGAGTTATCTTTCCATATGACAATGAGGTATCTCCTATTCCCTACAGGGCCCTTTGGGTAAGCTACATTACTCAGTCCAGTAGTGATGGGAAGAATTAGAATCCCTGTAGATATCTCAGGAGGCAGAACTGGGCCCCTGTATCAGCTAAGTCCCACTTATACTTGGTAGTTTCATGACGACCGGGTGGAGCCCAGGCAGAGTTGATTACCATGGTGGTGACAGAGGCTTAGCAGAAGTCCAAACGGGACCTTGGATATGAGAAGACAAGAAGATAGATTCCGATTTGGATGAAAGACACAAAGTTATGCCACATAGTATATCCGAAACTTTCATGAAAAAGTGAAAACATTAATAGTTCTTCTCTGCCTATGGTATACTCTCTTTTGTAACATCGGGTCTGCTGCACGCCTGTGTGCTTTGTTTTCTCACTCCATTGTGGATAGTGATCATAACTGTGATATCAGTTATATAGAATTTTCCTGGCCAGGTAATTCTAAAATGATGATCCTGGGGCTGGCCCTGTGGCGTAGCAGTTAAGTTCACGCTCTCCACTTTGGTGGCCCAGGGTTCACAGGTTTGGATCCCGGGCATGGACAGACACACAGCTTGTCAAGCCATGCTGTGGTGGTGTCCCATATAAAGTAGAGGAAGATGGGCACGAATGCTAGCCCAGGGCCACTCGTCCTTAGCAAAAAGAGGAGGACTGGCAACGGATGTTAGCTCGGGGCTGGTCTTCCTCATGCACACACACACAAAGTAAATAAATAAATAAAATAAAATGATGATCCTAAATCCTAAAGATGATCCAAACTTAGCATAGTGGACCAAAGTTTACATAAATTGAAGTAGGATGCATAGACAATATTACTCTAGGCTTTAAAATTTTTGTCTTTTTTTATCTGCTGACACCTCAAGAAGCTAGGATTCTGAGTCTGTTCAAGTTTGAGATGTGAATCTAGAGGAAAAAACCCAAGGATCAGGCTATTTGACATGACTCTCGTCGGAGCAAAAGGAGGCCTTCTGTTTCTCCTAACTCCCGGGGGCTACAGAACAGATAGAAACATAGGGCTGGATCCAAAGGTAATAAAAATCAGGAAAAAGAGGAATCACACACATGTCCTTTCTAAATTTGACAAACTAAGAAGGAATCAGAGATTGAAACTCCTAACAAAATCTCTTTAAAAAGTGGAAATAACAAAGACCTACTTAAATGTCATGCACAGTGTTAGGGACACTGGTGTGACAAGATAAAATTCATTTTCCTTGTGCTCAAGAAAATGATAGAACATAAGTCAGAATAAAACATGATTACAACAACACAAAAAGGGATATAATAGCATGTTGCAGAAACGCAGATGTAGAATGTATCATTTGTTGTAGACATCTGCTATTTCGTGCCTATCCAGTCTCTATTTCTTCTTCTTTCAGTAATAGCACTCTGATTTCCTCTTGGGAATCCACACCTCCTCCATTCTCAGTCCACATGTGTTGAATGTACTCATCTAAGCTTCTAAAATTGGTGGACATGTGATCCAAGCTGTGCCAATGAGAATTCATAACAGGATTTGTCTGAGTTTCAGAAAAGAGAAGCTTTCTCTCTCTCTCTTTGGCTGGAGATAATAAAGTTCAAAGGACTATGCAAACTGCTGATGGCCAGTTTCCCCACTGTGGAGAGAGAACCTACATTTACAACGTGGCTTCCACAGTGGAAAGCTGAGGAAATAGTTGGAGGAAGAGAGAGAGACTATGTCTTTGAAGCCCTTGCATCCAATAATGACAGAAGTTACATTTATCCCTGAAATTTTCAGTTGTGAGAGCTAATAAGGACACTTTTTTTCTGTTTGATCCAATTTCTGTTTAGCTTATTTATAATATTTTAATAAAAAGTATTGTGATCAATACATGATTCAAAAAGTAAAGACAGTGTTTCAGACCTACTTGAGTATCAGTTAGCTGGAAAAGAAAAAAATAATAATAAAATATACATACCTGGGACTTATTCATGCAGACTGACTTGAGCATGGAACATTATCATCCCTCAGTTGCAAGCTTAAGCTTCAATAGACCTTGTGAATGTCTTTTCTCACTGTTGTTCCTCTGCCTCCACTGCGAGAACATGTACAAGTTAGACATCAGGAGAGATCAGACATCTCCAACAGACCCGAGTCAGTCCAGTTATCTCAGCTGAGACCTCAGACATTTGAAAAAACAAAACCAAGTGCAGAAAAGTTGCTTAGTAGACCTGCAGCTGACCAAAGTTGGATGAGTGAGCTTTGCCATGCTCAACTTATATCCGTAGAACTGCAGGCTAACCCATAGATCCCTGAGGAATAAAAAATGGCTGTTATTTTAAGCCACGAAGTTCTGAGGCATTTTGTTATACAGCAATAGCTAACTGATATGCTCACATATAGTTCCATAATTTGTACAAGTGATACATCTGGGACTCATATTCTAGTCCTATGGCACGAGAGCCCATGGTCTTTTCCAACTCACTGCTGCCTTGCTTCTTCTCTGTTGAGCTTCTTATCATGGATGTTATAAACATAATCCTTCAGTGCAGTATGGAACCCCGAAGTTTACTCTCATTTTCAATGGGGATTACATAATTTCCTTTCAAATCATTTTCTTAACCTCGTCAGCATTTGTCACCTGTGCTTAGCATATAAAACCGTTCTGAGTTACTTTTACAGTTCAACTGTGCAGATCAGGGACTAGCTTCCCTGAAATAAATATGCTACCAGGAGAGTTTATCTGTCAGGAAAGGTTTACTACAACTTTTCGAAATACAAGGAGACATGCTTATTTAAAAACAACAGGTGTGCTGCACATCTATGCTCGAGAAACCCTTGGTTGATTCAGAGTGCTACTTAGGCAACACACTGTTCTCTGTAGCTATTTGTGATTCAGAGGGAAAAAATGGGAGGAAGAGAAAGGAATTAAAAGTTTTGGAGCTTTTATTCTGCTAGAAATATTACATACATGATCTATTTAATCCTCACAAAAATCTTATGAGTTGTATATTACTCATACATCTTAAAAATAAACTAACATCATGTTCAATAGAAGTCAAATATCTTATATAAAGTGCTCATTTTATGGACATAAGTGAAGCTGGAATTTCAACTATAGTTTTTTACATTGCATGGCTGTACAATAATCCAATTTCTGGTATAAGTCTAACAGAACTAGTAGCTCACACTTATAGGATATATGCATTCCTGTCTCAGCCTAACTGCTAAGTGGTTTTGTGACCTGGAAACAGACCAATCTAGCCATTTTTCTCATCTGTTAAGTGAAGAAGGAACTAGCCCCCAATTTTTTAGGCTCAAATCTGGATTATCTCAGTAATCTCAACAATACCTTCAAAAGATGTATTTTTCCAATGCCCAGGAATGCAAATCCAAATTTCATATAATTTATTTATTCCCATTATAAAAAAAGGTCAGCTGTCTTTAGTTTCCCCTAAGGATAGTTCACCACAGTTGTTCAAAACAATGTGGAATGGTGGTTCAGTGTTTCCCCAACAGATGCAATCAGAAGAAAAAGGACAGCACTGAGGCAAGACACTCTCTTCAAATGCATTTGTTACCCCAAATGTAATCTGTGTCCTCGAGGAGCAGGGAATGCATGATACCTGCTAAAAGGTAAGCAGCTGATCTTAAGAGTGCTTTTGAGAAATTTTTGTTCTAGTATAATGAGATATTTTCCAAGGTTTTATTATTACTTAACGTTGCAAAATGTCATGACATGTGAAAAAAAATTACAAAACCATTTTATCCGTGCTTAGCCAGAAGTCCTCAAATTGCTTTCCACTGTGTTTTTAGCAAGCTGTTTCTTCACTTTCCGTGTTTGACCTGCACTGCGCTGGAACACGGGCACAAGACTCTGATACTTAGGTTTGGAGCCAAGTCTCCCTCATGTCTACTTCTGCAGACTTGGGCAAATTGTTTCCTACTCAATAGAACAGGGCTAATAACAAGGCATACTGAGATGAGCTGCAGCTAATGAGGTAAATAAATATAAAAGGCTCGGTGTAGAGCAGATGGCACATGCTCAGTTAAGTCCGCTGGTTGGTTTGTTTTTGGGGGGAAGAGTCAAGTGGAAGTGATTTGGGATCCAAACTCTACCCTTGACTTCCCATGGGACAATCAGCAACTCAACTATCTGCTTTGGGATACTGTCCTCATTTGCAATAAAGGCTGTTATATTCTGCTCTACAATTTTTCTGAGGATTAGAAACAATATATTATCATTCTGAGTTTTAGCACTTGACAGGCCCAAAAATGAGCCGAAAAAAGAGAAAGAAATGTAGCTCTTATAATTAGATCTCCTAGTGTGGCAATACCTTCATTTCTGAGTCTCAAGGCTACAAACCTAGAAGTTCTTCCTGTAGAGAAACTTCACAAGGCAAATCAGTGCAGCGTTTGTTTTTAAATATAACATCAAAGCAGCATGCAGGGCTGACTGCATTGCATTAGTCTTCAAAACAATTAAGCATAATGCTAAATCAGGGTAAACTACATTTCTGAATTTATCTACAGTGTAATGAATAACATCTGTATCTCCAGGGAAACAATTGATACTCTTCTGTAAAGCACAACATGCTAGTGATTGGATTCTCTCCTCTCTTCTTATCTAATCTTTCTTTATTATGTGATAAATCTTTCTTTTTTAGAATCATGCCAGCACTGGCAGGAATCTTCACTGTCCTACTGCCTAAGTACTTCATTTCATGAAGGAAGTCTCCAAGGAGTGGAGAGACAAGTTATCACCCCATTGTTTCCTATGTAAAATGTAAAATTTGGCTCAGACTTGGGAGGTGTGATTCAGTAATGTCCCTCTCATTAGATCATGGGCTTCACTGAAAACTGGAATCTCAAGTTTGAATCCAAGAACATACCTGGTGCTTGCTTCTTTTCAATTCATGAATCCCCTCTGGTTACCAACAAAACAGTGGCTTCTTTATCTTCAGTGACTAGAAATGGGCTACCCCTGAGAGCTAGACTTCTAGTATTAAGAGAAATGAGTGTGTGTTGGAATCAGAATGTCAACAGGGACAGAAATAAATCTGGGCTTCCCACAATGCACTTCAGACATCCAGGTTCTAATTTCCTGACTGTGGTTACACGCAGATTTTATAAAGAATCCTAAAAACAAATAGTTTTAGGGATGCATCATTGCTAAATTAGTTGAAGTCACGAAAAATTTTATTAAAAAAAGAAATTGAGAAACAAAACACATACATTAACTATAAATTCAAACTAAAGCTTTTTTTTTAGTTTAAGAATATTAAAATGTCTTTGGTGGAGTTTGGTTTGCTATTTGAGTTATTAGGTTCATCATATTTCAGTGTGAGTCATTCAGAATCTAATATATACCTGGCATTCCACTACAGATTTTATAAATGGTATGTCATTTAAATTATTTATTTCATCCAAAAGTGGAAGAAAAACATTTATTTGTTGTCTTTCTCATATCTAGGAAGATACAATATTCCAGTGGTTCTCAAACTTGAGCATGTATTAGAATCACCTGGAGGGTTGTTAAAACACAGATTTGGGGATCCCAGCCCCAGAGTTTCTGATTCGGTCAGATGTGGGTGGGCCAGAAAAATTGCGTTTTTAACAAGCTCTTGGGTGATGCTGATGCTGCTGGTCCCAGATCCACACTATAAGCCATAAGCTCTTCACACTTAAAAAAAGAGTAAGAAATGCTCACCTAATTCAGTTTACCAGTTAGATAATGTTGAGCAAACTAATCTCTCAGAGCCTCACTTTCATCATCTATAAAATAAAGGTAATTCACTTCGAATTCGTTCCAGATGGTTACCATATAATGTTGTCAACTTTGAAGATGATTATTAAATATTTGTTATGTTCCTCTCTCCTCTTCTGAAATCAGAAAAAAACACATTGGTGCCACAGGACACAGATGAAAGAAAACCTTGTTTTTTAATATCCTAGCAGTATGAAGTACTGAAAAGGCAAGGACTTGGACTCAGATTTAAGTTCAAATCCTGTTTCCACGCTTATTATCTTCACCGCATTATGCACTGTCCTTAAGTATGGTTTCCCCACCTATGAACACTTCTGCTTGCTTCAGCCAAATGGGCCTTTGCATCAGAATGTCCCAGAGGTGCCTCAAATTCAACAGAAACCAACCTCATTACCTTTCTCTCTATACGCTCTGTCTCTTCTAAAGTCTTGATTGTAGTATGTTTCAAGAAAATCCATCCTATTACCTAATCCAGAAATCTTCAGACGATAACTGATTCTTTGTCCTTGGCTCTATACATCCATTTGAACTTACAAATTTCCTTCTAAATGTGTCTGAAACAATTTATATCCTTTCTAAGCCTTAGTTCAACTTTTTACCAAGTCTGAGTTCATTGCAAGAACTACTGGAGTTGAGAGTTGTTTTTTGGGAGAAACACAATATTCGATCCTTCTTTTCTGTTTAGAGAATCCTCTAATCTTAAACTGAAGACTCTCTCCCATCACTCCTTATTAATAGACCCCAGATTCTACTAATTAGGTGCACCCACTTGACTAGGAGTTGGAACAGCAGAAAGCAGGGACCCTTCAACATAAATTCTGGTAATGATGGTAGTGGCAGTGACCTCAACCATTTTCTAAAAGAATGATTATCTGTGGTTCTAGTAGTACATCTTACGCTCAGTATCAGAGATGGCGCAAACTGTCATTTCTGTGTCCACTGACCTAAGCAGTAGTGTCTTCACAGTCCCAGTCGTGAGAGTAGGGTGACCAACCCTCTGGATTTGAAAGGGTTCCCAGGACATGGGACTCTCAGCTTTAAAACTGGGACAGTTGTGGGCAAATTAAGATGAGAGTCTGGGGGCGTATAAAGGATTTTGTTCCTGGCTGCAGAGACTCAAGCCTAAGTCTCTGAACCTTCCAGAAATGTGTTAGATACTTTAGTTTCCTTTAACAAGTACCTTTCCTGTTTAAACTGACCAGTTTATGTTGTTTTCAACTAACACTAGCCAATACTACGTCCTATGTGATCCACCAGCCTCCAGTCTCACTCACCCGAAGCCCTGTCTCCACACTGCTGTCAGAACACACACACTAATTCAGGTTGCCCCTGTGCCAAACCCATTAGATGGCCTCCTCTCACCTACTGATTCCCATGAACATCCCACAGCATTGCGCGATTGGAGATGCACAGATGTGGCTTGCCTTTCACCCTCATCTCTGAGCATGGAATGCCCCTCCTTTGTGTGTGTCAAGTCTTGCTGATTGAGGCTTGGTAAGATTTTCTATTAAAGGGTGGAAGCTGTTACAACCAGATGTTTTTTGCTTCAGTCAGTTCATGAGATTTTTTTTCCCCAAATTTCACTAGTTATGTTTGCATGCCTATTAAACTTTGAAAATTTTCTATCACAGCAATTTTAGAAATAGGATCTCTTAGTTTTACACCTGGACTCCCACTCCTTGCAGCACAGCAAGTGTTTGCAGTATCTTAGCAATACATAAATTAAAAATTATGTAAAACAGGGCCCATCCTGGACCTTGTATTGTTAACAGCAGGTTCATTTAGCAGCTTATTCCTTGTGGGGTGCATTTCTCTACTGAAGACAAACAAAGGAAAAAACAGAAAGGGAGATTAGCACCTATTTGAAACTGCAAGGAGACAGGACTCCTGAATAAGTTAAAACAAGAGAAGAATAGTTCCTGGGAGCCAAGTGATTCTTTAGATACAAAACAACACTCCAGCTGAGGTGATTCTTTAGATACAAAACAACACTCCAGCTGAGGGCTATCGGTGTTACTATCGCACCCCAGGGTTTTGAGTGGTTTGATAACATTATCATTTGGAACGTGGTGATTCCATATTCACACATACAATTCATACATTTGCAAGTCCAGGCGGACAATAAGTTAATCAATAGTAACATTTTTGGAAAAACCAGGCCCTCCTTTGTGCTTTCATCTCCAAGTCAATGGGTTTGCGGTGTGGTTTCTTATCAGTTGGTTAATCAATACAATATCTTGCTAAAGTAGATGGTCATATTATATCTCTGTTGGATATGCTAAAATGTTTGTGATAGATTTTCAGTCCTTAAATTTCACTTTTCTTTACAGGGTCTTTATGGTTTTTCTTATGTAAAGTGCAATATTTTGGAAAGAAATCATATTTTGGAGTCTAGACCTAGATTCAATTGTGTGTCTGTGATCTACAGAGTGTATGTCCTTAGGCAAAATATGTCCAGGGTATATGACTCAGTTTCTATGAGCTTCATTTTTTCCCATCTATGAATTGCTGATTATAGAGAAGATTCAATAAAACTAACTTAAAGTTTGCACAATGGTACAGAATCTAGTGTATGCATAATGACTCTCTTTTCAGCATCTCTGAGAGATCAAGAATAAGTCAATAATTAAAAAGGACTTTATTGAGCAGTTATTGTTCAATTTGATTCCTTTTTTCAACCATCTGATGTGGTCACATGGTTGGGGGTATGGAGGTGAGTAATTCTGAATAGGGCACACAGTCCAGTGGAAGACTCAGACAATTGCAATGCCTTGGGATTAGGTGTGTAATGTGCAAGAAGAACATGGTACCAACCTTGCTTAGCCCACCCATGAAGCCACTAGAAACTTAATGGCAGAGGACCAGTTAAATGTGTTTATTGAAGAAGAAGAAAAAAGGGATCTCACTGGCAGAAAGGTGGGAGGATGTCATCCTGGGAAGGAGGAGGACTTTGTGAATCAATAGGACCAACAGCTTGAAAGTGGAAGGAGGCCAGAACAAAGGATGCTGGAGGGAGAAGAGGGAGGAATGGAGGTGGAAGAGATAGTTTAGGGCCTTGTAAAATGCATTATAGATATGGAACTTATAATGGATCCTCTGGGGGTTTTGGCCCAGGAATCCTCTTTTCTTTCAGGAACAATTTCCCCTTCCTTTAGGAAATATTTCTTTGTACTTGTCCCACACACATTCTAAATGAGTGCTGACCTCTTCTTAATAATATCTGTCACAATATTTGTGATTGGTTTAGGAGATAGGATTGCATATGACCTAATCTGGCCAATTAACACCCTGGAGAAATAATATACTGAGTTGGTTAGAAACACGTGATGGTGGTTAGGATCTTGATACAAGAGCCCAGTTGTCAGCAATTTTAGCAGGTCGTCTAATCTCTATGTGCTTCAGTTTCCCTATAAGTAAAATGAGGATAACATCATCTATCTTCTAAGATTGGGGTAAGCATTAAATGAGTAAACATAGGAAAAAAGCTTAAAACAGTGGCAAGCACTTAAATAGTGCTCTCTGAGTTTAATTTTATTATTTACTGTGATGTCTATAATTATAATTAAAGAAAGATGGTAAAAGGCCCCTTCTCTGCTTCTGGAGCTGTGTTCTGAGTGCTTCTGGGGATCAGCTCTACTTGTCCTGAGGAAGAAGCCAGTCTTTAGTAGGACAGACTGAAGGATGAACAGAGAAAGCATTAGGGCTAGTCCAGAGAGAGATATTGATTCGAAGGCCATCTAGCTTCCTTTTCTGGATCTTCAGAACATTGAACTACACTATTTCCCATCTTTTGATGCTTAATTATTCAGGAGTTCTTTTGGTTTAGTGACCTACTCAATACTCCTTACAATAAACACTTCTCTTTTTTTGGACTAAGGGAGATCTGCTTAAACTAATACCACTTGTCACCCAAAATCTATTACCCAGATAATACAGAGGATATGGAAGCACTTCATAGACAGTATGACATTATCACACTCATGTGTCAGGAAATTGACGCTGGCAGCAGGGAGGCAGGGACCGGAGGCAAGAAGACAAGACAGAAAGTTACTGCAGTGGTGAGTAAGATGGGCAATGAGGGCCTGACCTGTGATGCTGGGGAGAGGACAGAAAGGAAGGGATGTGTTGGAGGTAGAATAGACAGAATGTGACAAATGATTGGAGGAAGATGGTTGGGAGGATTTTGTAGGAATCCATCATTTGTAGATGTTTAAATCATATGAACGGTCTTTCTATGTTTTAGTGGTGCCAGCCTTGTGAATCCTACCATCCCAATGTATACATACACACAGACAGTCCTAACTTTTGCAGGCTAGTGTGTTAATGGAAACCTATGCATATCAGAGCAGTGTCCTCTATTTGCACACTTCCATGCAGCGATCAGGGAAGTGTGGAATGCGAGGACACAGTTCTGATATACACAAGTTTCAGTTAACACAGAGTCATGTAAAGTGAGAACTGCTTTTGTGTGGGTGTGTTATATTCTTCAGCTTCACATGCTACTAGGGTGCAGGCATGAGACTTAGGTTGTCCTAGTTTAATCTTCTTCATGAGCCTTGGATTTGGAAATGAGTTCTGGGAGAATATAGATTGGGCATTGGGATTGATTCCTATGACACTGATATGAGGCAGAGGGTGTCTGGGATTAGAGGTGGTGGGTGACATTGCTTACTTTTCTACTATAGCAGAGAAGCTCTATACTGGGGTTTTGGCAATAATAGTACCCTTACAGACTAGGTCGTGGTGGGTATTGTTCTTGGAAGCTCAGGTTCAATATATCTCTATGGCCATCAAGAATATTCTATGACCTATCAAATATCCCTTAACAGCAGCATACCTATCGTGGGTGGAAAGATGGGAACAATCTGCCCCAGGTTTAGGCAATAAGGAGGTACATTCCTTGCAAATTTAAAATCAATAGTAAAATTAACAAAAGTTAGTCTGCCTTTTATTGCCACCAAGTCCTAGTAGTTCTAAATGATCTCGATGATAAAATACTCCTCCTCCCTGGGGCAGACCATTCCCACAGACTTCTCCTGCCGTTATGTCACTGATATCTGCAACCAAGGATTACCAATAGAGAGGAAGGGTGTTAACAAATCTAAGTTGTCAAGTCTGAGCAGCCGGAAAAATGATTACAGCATTAGCTAGATGGGAAAAGCTGGTTTGGAATAATGATGATCAGCATAGTTTTGGACATGTTAAATTTGAGGTAATTGTGAGCTATGCAGAGAAATGTGCACACAAAGATTAGGAGGAAGAATAGTGTTGTGCCATTGTTATGGGAATTTGCAGTAGATTAATCATTTTAGCAGTGGATTCCAATTGTTGCTTGAATACCTACTCTGGGCCGAACATCGTACTGTTGGTACTTTTACACTTTTAAATATTTTTATTCCTTACATGATATAACTACACCTTTTCCTTTTCTTTTTCTTCCCTTTCTTTTGTTTCTTATTTTTTCCTTACTTGGGAAAACCAAAGAACGAGGGAGAAGGTTGAGAATCTTTGTCTAAGGCTACTTGGCAAGAACGGGCCATGTCAGATTTTAATTACTATTTGCTTGGCTCCAAAATCTGTCTTCATTGGGAGATAGACTGTGAACTGAATTTCTAAAGAATGGTTGGGTATTTCAATGAAAAGGATAGATGGGAAAGAGAATAGCAATCTAGGCTGAAAAACTAGCTTGGGAAAAGATATAGATGAAGAGAATCAGCTTGGAAGAGTGACAGGTCAGCCTGCTTTGAAGTAAGAGTCATGCTTCTATTCAATATTTATAGATGAGACACTATGATCTGTCCATCCAGTCCCAGTCCCTGGAGTTGTGACGGTGGCAAAACTATATTTCTGCCCTTGGAGATATTATGGTCTATGGGCGAACACAGATCCCTGGAGAGAACCCATTCAATGTGGTGTGTGGTGAGTGCAATGAAAGTAACAGTTTCCAAGTGCTGTGGGAACCTCAAAGGAAGCCTTCCCAAAGGTGTGCTGGAGGATGTTCTCACTGAGTCTTAATAGCTGGGGGCTTAGCCCCCAGACAAGTGGACACGAGAAGCATTGAGGGGACGGAAGATCATGAGCAAAGGCGTGGAAGGAAGAAGCAGCACAGGGTATACAATGGGAACCAAAAGGAGTTTGGTGTTGCTGGAGTGTTAAACGCAAGGTGTAGATAGCAGGGAAAATTAATGTTAAAACCAAGGAAGAGAAATCGGCATTTAAGGAGGCCCTATTAAGCACCCGTCAGAGACAATTTCCCAGTCTGATTTAAGTAGTAATAGTCAACACTGTCTGAACACTTAATATTCACGATTTTGTATCCAGACTTCTGTGCTTCACTTGGCATTACATCCATGTATTCCCTTAACGTGTAATATTCTTGAGGTGTAATCTGGAGTGGCTGAATTACATTCCACTGAACGAATGGATACTTGTTAGCATAACAGCTATTTATTGAGTGCTTACCATATGCCAGACACTATTCTAAGTGACTTACGTAAATTTGCTCCTTCAATCTTCATAAAAATCCTATGGGACAGGCTTGTTATTATTCCCATTTTGCAGGTGAGGATGTTTTGATAAAGAAGTAAAGTCACTTCCCTATGGTCACTTAGCTAAAAAGAGTCTGAACCATCTTTCAGGGACAAGAGTCTGGCTTATGGTCTGTTCTCTTTACCTCTGCTGTCTGCAACACCATTAAGTGAGCTCTTTTCACTCTCCTAGAAGAGTCTGCACTTCTATTCGTCAATTCTCAAGTTGCAAACTCCTGCTCTCAGGAGCTCAGCTGTTGCTGTGGCACCACTGGTACATAGCACAGGGCTTGACACCAGGTAAGGGTTCCACAAAAGTTGGCATAAATACTGTTGAAAGAAAAAATCACCAAGACCAAGCATGTGCATCTAAGTGTCAGCACAAAACTCTGAGCCCCACAGTCCTTCTTGGACGCTCTCGTAGAGCACACCAGCACTTTTGTGACTTAGAACAATGGCCAGTCCCAAGGCCATCTCTTACAACCCGCTACCCTTAACCAATCAGAACTTCACTCCTGGAACCCTTCCCGATAGATATGGAATCCACTCCTTTGTTTGCTTCTATATTTAGTACTCTGCTTTCAACTCCAGAGACTTGATGAAACTCATTTCTTGAGTAAACCTCTCCCCCTTGACTGAAAAATAGACTTAGCTCTGTTTTTAGATCTTTGTTTTATTGTTTAACTGGAGAAAACATTTTAAAAAATGAATGTTGCATGATTTAATCCTCACCACAGCCATTTGGAACTATTTTTACACTTGGAAGTATTGAAGAACAAAAAATATATAATTAATTTGTCCAAAGTCCCACAGCTACTGTATGTGGCAAGGCCAGGTACAGAATTTCAACTATAATGTCAGGGTTTGTCAAGGGATGAAAAGCAGATTAATTACTTCAGAATCCCCTGGGAATTTGTTGAAATGCAGAGCCTGGGGTCCACTCCAGATGTACTAACTCAGTATCTTTGGGTTTCAAGTCTAGGGATTATGTTTTTAGTATGCTCCTCCAGTGATTCTCATGCAGTCTAAAATCTAAAAGCAATTCTTTAATCAGGCCTCAGTCTGACATGACTTCTAGGAACACTGGTTCTCTGACCAGCCATAGAACTTAATCTCCCTCCTTTTAGTCCTTGGATAAAATTCCGTGCTTCTCACTCCCCCATGTACAAAACAAATCACCTGGATATCTTGATAAACTGCAGAACCTGATTCAGGATGTCTCCAGTGGGGCTCAAGATTCTGTTTCTGACATGCTCCCAGGTGATGTTGAGGCTGCCAGGTCACTGTGGCAGACACAGAGCCATGCTGCTCTAATCCCCCTTCAAGAAAGGACTCACTGTCCAGCTGTGAGGAATGTAGTTAACTGATAGCCTCCAGTGTTAACTCCTTCAGTGTCCACCTCAACAGTCAAACTGAGGTCACGATCTTCGTAGAGCATTCCCTCACAAATGACCAACCATGCTGTGCATCCAAGGGTCCATCCATTTCCACCCACAACAAGACTCATCTATCAGGGTTCTTTGCCCTGGACTCCCAATGGGATGACAGAGACATTGCCAGGCATGCATTTCACCCCGAAGGCTCCCACCTTCTCAGCCCCTGCCATTTCCTTTCATAGGGGTTATTCTCCTTCACTCTGAACTCCATGCCAGCAGTTTCCTTCTGGAGAACACAAAAGACATAACTCCAGTCCACACTTTGACTAGCAAGGAGGTACAAAGACTTTCTGTCTACATTTTGGCTTCCAAACTGTGAAGCAGCTGATGGCAGTGGTTGTACGCACAGTGGGTTCTGCTTTGAACATATCCCTGAACTCAAGGTACAGACCAAGATGAGCTTGAAACAGAGACAAGGAGGAGCTGACCCTGTCTACTCCATCACTCTCATCTGTCAGATTCCCTTTGAAGCCTGCTCTGACCTAGATCTGTCCCCACATTCCTGGAACCCAACTTCTGTGTTCATTCCTTTTGCAGGGGCCTCACATTAGCAGTGAAAGCTTTTTACAAACAAATCTCACAATGAAACACAATAAACACAATAGATTCATATGAAGCATCTCGGGCTACAGCGGAGAGGGCCACAGAGCCCAACCTGCTGTTTTCCCCAAATCCTGAAGTTTGTCCTCAGGACCTCAGGCTCTGTCGGGTACCATTTGAAAAACAGTTATTTTCTTATGCTGGCTCCCAGGGTAACAGGCCAAAACAATTTTTCACAGCCTCCTAATAGACACCTTGCTTGAAACTGCTGCTTAAGTCAAAACCACCAGTTTGCTCTCAATGAATTGGAAGGTAATGCAGTTTTAATTTTAAGTCCTATTATATCTTGAGAGATGAATGGTATAGGGCAAATCCTTGCTCAGGGCCAAATGGGAGTGATAAATCATTCACTTCCATGATCAGATTGCTTCCAACCTCCTCTGGGCCTCTCAGAAAACAGAAAAGAATAGTTAAAACCAGCCCCTTTGGTGAAAAATAAAATGGAAGACAAGGTCAAGGTAGACTTTGCCTGTATCAGTCAGGATATTTAAGTTATGCTGTAGTTGAATAAAATCTCAGTGGCTTGTCACAACAAAAGCCTTGTTCTTGTTCATAGCTCATGTCAAACCAGCTCATCAGGGGATCCTTCCCACTGCAGTTATTCAAGCACCCACTGTCAGAGACTCCAATACGACACACTGCGAGGTCACCACTACAGAGGGAAGCGCATGTGGTGAATACACTGTAAAGCTTCCATTTATAATTGATAAGCCACCACCAGTCACATGGCCAAGGCAAACTTCCAGAGACAGGGAAGAGCAATGTTATACCATGTGTCCAGAAGGTGAACTGGAAACAATAGGTCAAGATCACCAATGGCTCCAATGACTACTGCCCTACCTTTTTATCTGTGCACATGATATCCAAGTAAGAACAAGGCTGAGAGTAGAAGTATCATATTTTAAATGCCCACTAAATACCAAATTTTGGGTAGGTACTTTGGGATTTAAAACTCTCAACAATGTTGTGGGATATGTATGATTTCCCATTTTACATTTGCTATGACCCAGAGAAGCCCAAGGCTTTTCTAAGACCAGACAGCCAGTGAATGGAATCAAGAGCTCACTCAAAAATATCTGACCCCAAAGCCTACATACTTCTCATTATCCAGTGCTGCGCACACTACTTGGAGATGCTCACACTACACTTAATAAATCACAGTTCTTATAGTTGAAGGTACCATGAGGTAGAACCTAGAGAGAGAGAAGAAGGAAATAACCAGACAGGATGAATAAGATAATCATTTCAGAAGAATAGATTAATCTAAAGTAGCTTAAGTGGGCACTCCCACAATAATAATAGTGGCAAACTATTGAGTTCCTTCCATGTGTCTAGCTAACAAAATATATTTTGCATTCACTACCTCAGTTAATCTTCTCTATAACCCCATGAGATAAATTCAAATTTTAGTTCTGTCAGCTGCTAGTACTATGACCTGAACACATTTGTTAAACTCTTTGAAATCTCTTTCCCCTATGTATAAAATGGTAAATTTTTCTATTCCCTGTGTATTTTTATTGTGAGAATGAAGTTAAAATTAAAAAGTAAACGAGATGTTATACTAAACTACCTTGAACATACTAGTGGCTAAATGAAGATAGGCAGGAATCATAGGCCTGTGCTACCAAGTAAACAGAACAGGCTTTGGGAAAAGACACAACCTAAACCCAAATTTCAGGCTTTCCACTTGGCTGCTTAGGTAAATGGCTTAACTCCTTTGGCTCTCCTGAGTAAGAGTGAAGTCTATTTGTAAAATGGGAATAATAATTTCTGTGTGAAGGGATGTTGTGTGTATTGCATGAGAAGCCGTTTGTGATATTTGCTAGGGAATATTAGTACTTGATAAGTGGTGCTGCCCTTCACTTGGTGATTATAGAGTCATAATGATTTTGAGAGAATATTCTACCAGGTTCTCTGGAAGTCTTCAAGAGTGCTTCCTGTCTTACGACAGAAAATGCCTTTGCGTTGAGCAAGTTGCTCAGTGCCTCTGAGTAACAACTCAATGTCTTGTTCACCTGGGCAAAGCCAGATCCCATCTGGCAAAGTACATGTCTCTATACCATGTTCTCTAAGCTCAGAAATCTTTTTTTTTTGGGGGGGGTGAATCCATTCCCGAGATGCTTCAGTGTTGTGGCTAATCTGTATTCTTCTGTGAGCACCTTCTGCTAAATCACTTCTGGGTGTTAGGGGTGCCTCTCTTGGGAGTCCATAGCCATCCTCTCACCTTTGTGGGGAGGACTGTAAGAGGCAGAGTGCTCCTTTGCCTCAGAACCCTTTTCTAGCAGCTTTCTGAAAAGGGATTCCCTGGTGAGCAGAAAGAAATGAGCAAGGAAGGTCATAGTTGAGGGCAGTGGCAGAGGAGGAAAGCAGTGGGCAAGCTCTTTGTTAATCCCAAGCCTGGGATAAGGGCTGATTGCTCCAGAAGAGACAGCCCAGGCAGGAAAAACCACACTGGTGGGGAAAATCATCAGAAAGCAGAAGTAAGATATGGTGACCAGAGAAGAGACTCATTCCTATGGAAACAAGCTTCTGGAGATCAAAGGGGTCATGGAGTGTGAGCAACTGTTGTCTTGAAGGGATTCACCACAGACACATATGTTCCTGCTCCCCCAGACAATGACTACAATAGAACACAATATTTAGAAAAAGGTGGAGAACAGAACTTCCAGAGACTTTTCCAGTGTGGAAGACACAGGTTCTTGATTTTTAATGATTTACCCAACTGTACTCACAGGGCTAGCTCTTGTTTCTGGTAGCTCAACATGTGGTATCAATGACTTGTGCCAGTACACTATTCAGACACTGATATACCTCTGCACCAACGAATTAACATGCTTGTCTTCATGGACACGTTTGGCAGAAAAAACAAATCCATACGCCAATATGCAATAGCACTTACATGGGACTTGTATATCCAAAGAAGGGAAATGCATCAACATGCTTTTGAACTTAAAAGTTTTGAAAGTGTTTCTCATATTTGTCTTACCTATGACTTTCTGTATAGCCTTCATGTGCTGAACTTCATAAGTTTGTGTCAAGTTCTTTCCTTAGATGCATTCTTTACTGAACTATAAGTACTCAAGTGTAAGAAACATATCTATCTTGTCTACCATTATATCCCACACCCACACTCCACTAGCACATCAGTGATCCTTTACTGGTTTTTGATGACTGACTAAAACACTGGCTTCCTAAATCAATGAATGATGAATGAATGAATGAGCATGGTAGGATGGTAAGTCTGGGGGAGAAATCCTCTAGCATTGTTTTTAATGTGTAAAACTTTGAAGACAGGCAGCCCATTGTCTACCATCGAAGCCATTCACAATAAAATTTTATTTAGTCCTAGTGAGTGAAATCTAGGGCTGTCCTCAACTCTCAGCTCCTGGAATCCACAGAGGTGCCTCCTTTCAGCCACCACATTTGACTCCATCACTTACTAGGACAACAATCTGTCACCCCACCACCCCCTCTCACATTAGCTGGTTTCCCTTCCCTGGGGGGTGTGGATTGATCAACAACACAGAAGCCCAGTGCAGGCTCTGAGCAGGGACATAGCAGGATCAAGATGGTGTTTAAGTCAGAGGAGGGGTCATTGGCACCTAAATAATTGAGAGTCTGTGGTGATAAAACTGCCAGTGGCCTTTTTATTTCTTCCTCTGGATCCTGGTTCATTTTTCCCCAAGAAATTAAACAAGGCAATTGCCATGCGTACCCAGGTGATTTGGAGTCCCAGGATGTAGGTGCCTCCTCAGCGTGATACACAGTTCTATATCAAATTACCAGGAGCTGGAGAGAATTGCGTCTAAGCTGGAGTCTGATGGACACGGAGTATGATTTATGTAGAGATGGAGGCAGGGATTTTAAAATTTGATGGCGAGCTAAAGAAATTCAATAAAAGTGGGTCTATGGAGGCAAGTTTTACTGTGTGAATGTTTTCATAAACACCTCTGAAGAGATAATACTATACAGGTGAACTTAATAAAAAAGGATTTTTCCTTTTCATTCCGGCCAATCTGGCCCTTTCACAAACTCTCTGATGAGACAGAAATATGGGCTTTTGGGGACTGTTCTTCCTTAGTTATCTAGTTTCCTTTTTCAACCTTTCCAATCTGCTCCCTTGCCTTTCAGTTTTTATTGAATTTTTGCAAGAGGAAAGAATTTTGCTAGAAAGGATTTTACTAGAAAGAGCAAGTTAACCCAAATTGCTGACAAATGCACAGCACTCAAATGCCTAACAAGTCACCTGAAGCTAAAGTTGCAGCATCCTAATGAACCCGGGTAGCCCTGGGGAGGAGAAGGAGGTAGAGGGAAAAGGTGTATATATTAGAAGCAATCACCCTGGAAAAAGTCTTGCAGTACAGGTTCTTGGTAAATGTACTGACTTAGGAGCCTGGAATACCTGGTTTTAAATCTTGGCTCAGCTTTTTACAATCTCTGTGATCCCTAACAAGTTGTTTAATTCCTATGAGTCTGAATTTCATCCTTTGGAATATGAGATCATTTTTCCTTCAAGAAGGATGGAAGAATAACTTACATGATGTACATAAACTACTATACCCAGAGCTTGTGCACAATAGTTGCCTACAAGTTCAAAAATTTCAAATTTCCTCCCTGTTTTTCAGATCCAGAGAAGATGCTAGAAGAAGTAGAAGGGACATATCCTTTGGCTCTCACCTTGCCTTTGGACAAGAAGGGTACCATTAACACATAAGCAAGCTGAAAACCTGCTGGAATTATGAACTTGAACTGTTTCTTTTTCATCCATGTGTAACTTAGCCCAATAGGTATAATCCAAGGAGAAGGAGTTTGATTTCCCAGTGTTGGCCTCTCCTTGAGGTTGTACTGGGGAATGAAAGGGAGCCTTTGAGGTGGAAGAGGAGAAAGAGGAAAAGTTTAGGATGCCTGAAGAGTCTCCCTGGGGAATAGAATAGGTGTTGATGCTCTTAGCTGACAGGGCACCCAGGGGGAGGAGTAGGGTTTGCTGAAAGATGATAAGTTTCAGTTCAGTCAGGTTGAGTACCCATCCTGCTTAATTTGTGTTTGTTGGAGTGTCCACTTTATCTGGTGCATTTTCTCCACTGTCAAGGCCAATTCTTACTGAAGCAAAGTAGTACATGCAACTTTTTTACAGAAGCAGTTCCTCAGCTGCCATGTAGGGGCCCACACCTCAATATCAGTCTTTGTGCCCCTCTTTCACATTCCCTTATTTTTTCGGATGACTATCTACTTCTCCAAGTTGGTGACTAAAAGATCTTTTGTTTCATCCCTTAGTTTATTCTCTATTTCACTCCAGAGCCAATATATTGCCTTTTGTGCCAGACACAACTTTTGCTCAGTGGATTGTCCAAGAACAAATTTGCTCACCAATAGTATCCTATATCAAAGAAAAATGGCACTAGACAAGTTAAACAGACAAGGGACACTATTCAAGACTATTGGAATAGGGGCGAGAGATTGAACTCAACTCCACTGAAATAAAAGGCAGGAAGATTTTAAGTACTGGTGTAAACTAGTGGAAAAGTACTGGAGGACATTAGAGAGAGGTTGGTCTATGTGATCAGGGCATCTGTGTTTGCCAGTTGGTGTCCATCAATGTTAGGCTTCTATCCTCCCACAGAAAACTGAGATAGGGTCACTATCTCCTTCAATGACTACGTTTCAAAGGGATGGATCCCAAGCCCTTGAGAAACATTACCGGGTCCTAAAACTGGCAAGTGGCTGGGAAAAGATTTACATCTAAACGTATCAGGGAAAGAAATTACAACTGAAAGTTTTCTAAAGTAAATACTCTAAGAAAAGAGACGTAAGGAGACTTGAGTCAGGAAGAAGCCTGTGTAAAGTTCAGTCAAGCTGAGGGGAAGGTTAAGACGATCTTAATCACTTCCTCACAGAATGGGAACTGCCCACGTGAGCGGCCTGCAGGGTACATTTGGAAGCCCTGCACCTTCCCAACTCCGATCCAGCACAGGGGTCTGGGCTACTGCTGAGTAGAGTTGAAAATGCAAATATATGTGGGGTAAAACCAAATGGCTGTAATAATTCTACTTTTCCCTTAGTGGAATATTACAACTCCTTGTGACATATTATTTTGTCATCCTTTCTCTTCAATCCAAAGTCCCCTAATTTCTGACCTGCTTCCCTCAATAGACAATTCTGATTCACACATGCAGGTATAGTCCCCAGTTGCAACTACTAACAATTAAACAAAGAGGATATATGTAAAAATATTTAGTAGAGAAAAATTTTTAAAGTATCATAGGACTTCTTGATCTTGAGATGCTGGGGAGAGGAAATGCCAAGTAGAATTCCCAGGTTTCTATTTGCGAGGCTTAGTACTTCTACATCTAGAATCCTACTATGAGTTAAACAACACACGAAGGGAAGTACGTTTTAGATTTCCATCTAAAGGAGACTTAGAGGTTCAATTTTCAATAAGATGGATTTAAATTTTCATATAGTACATTTTTACTTTGTCTCCCTGCCCAGACAAATATTTATTGTTATATCCTACTTCATAATCTAACTACAATTGGTAAAATCTCGGTAAGGTCCTGCTTCTTCCTCCATGCTCTTAACATCATTTCTCCCACATTGCTGTTCTTAATGACATGAGAGCCTACTTTCTTTTCTCTAATTTTTTCTCATGGTCATAGCCCACCAAATCTATGTTTCTGAAGAAAGGGTCTTCACCTTCTATCTTCCATGGAAGTTTAAACAGTGATCAGTAAAAGAAAATGTTATGCAATCTGAATGCTGTAGAAACTTAGATTTCAAAAGGCGTTAATTTCCCTTTAATAATTTTCAGGTCCCTTGCCAACAAATCAAAAGTGCTTTAATTTTCCTTTATGAAGTTGTCATATAACATTGTACAATCTGCTTCTGATGTTTCTGATTATCCAGCTAATGTATTATTCAGATTATTTCTTATACTAGTCAAACTCATTGGAGGTTTTTCTTTATTTTATTATCAGTTAGCACCTGTATCATCTGGAAAAAATTATATTGTACAATTTTATCCAATAATGTTGCTCATCAGCCACTTTAAAAGAAAACCTGGTTAGAAAAGATTGAAACCTTTTAGTAAATTTGTTTTTAGTTTGTTTTCTCAACAAATATATATATGTCAAACATTAGGGCTGCAATAATGAGTAAGGCCCAGTTTCTACCCTTAATGAAATTCTAATTAAGAGGTAGTCAAGGTTTTACTATAGTTTATTATCCACCCACTTTTCTTTCAGGTTAAGAACAACAGCATTTACATTTATATGGAGCCCAATCTTAGGAAAGAGGTAAGGGTTAGGCATTCTTAAGTGGAATAGTCTTCGGCAACTAGTAATACCTGAATCTCACCTATGCTGGATTGTCTTATTGTTTCCAGGGCTTCCTGCCTCCCAACATCCTGACTTTTGGCCATGTGACTTTGCAGTTCCTCTTGTGAGAGGCCACCTCATTGATACTGGATTTGCCTGGGACTTTGGTCAAAAATTCCAACCCTAGGCCTAAAAAAGTGTCTAGTATTCAGCACACCCCTCTTGTGTTTCTGCTGTCACCATAAGAACACATGCCTAGAGTAGCTGCTGGCCCCAGGAAGACAGAAGACTTGTGGAGTAGATCTAGGTTGAATCTGAAGCTAGACAACAAGCTGACCAGCAAATATGTGATTAAGAATAAATAATTTTCATTTTGTGCCATTGAGTTGGTCTATTGTGTTATAGAACATTATTGTGGCAGCTACTTACTAATAATCTACCTTCTTTCAGGGTTCAGGAGGGATTTATAGACATAAGAAATGGTAGCAATATGGAAATCAAAGAACTGCTGTAACATAGAGGAGTTACATATACCCAATACCTCAGTGCAGAGTTCTGGAAAGGCTGGGTTGGCACCTGTGGCTTAGTCTTAAAGTCCAGGGAGAGTTCGCTGCTTCCCCTGAATGTAATTATTGTGACCTCACCAATTCTGGACTGAAGAAGAAACTAAATGAGGAGAGTAAGAAGGGTAGCAATAGGACCAGTTCTGGAGATGAGTGCTGCCTACATCTGTGAAAGCTGTACGAAGCCACGAGCTTATCTGACCACTGGAGAGCAGGCTGAGATGGTGACAGTAAACATCTGCTTCCTTCATCCCTTCCTTCTCTCTCTCTTTCTTACTGGCAGCTGCCATGGCAGACTTAACAAGAACACAACAGAAAAACATCCCAGTTTCTGTAAGTGTCCACATCTAAGAAAGAGGTTTGGGAGTCCTGTGATGCAAGAAACCATCCTTGAGTTCTGGTCTCAATAGCAAATGAAAATAGTAACCTGGATTTATTCCTCAGAGCAAGAAGTGAGTGACCCATCCCTCTGGCTGGAGTAGAGGCAGTGGCTGCAATCATCAGTAGAGACAGCTGTGCTCGGCAGAGCAGCCAACCCATGAAGGCCCTCAGCTGGAACAGCAATAGCAGAGCAGCAAGAAGACATATGCACCTGGGAGACTTTGATTTTTCCCCCAGAAGACATGCATCTGTGCCCTGTGAAACTCTCAGGAAAAGTAGGAAGCATTCCAGTGCACTGAATGACAATTTTGATGAAGTGTCCCAAAGAGGTTGTGTGCCCTCATAATATGAGAATACCAGGAAAACGCCATTTATTTTGTAAGCAGAGGATGGTAAAATTATACAGTGAGGCAAAATTTGCATCACTTAGAACCTCTAAACTGTTGTTGGAAATCTATCTGGACTGGTCAGATGACAAAGCTATTCTCTCATCCACCAGTAGCCCTTCAGATGCATAAAGAAATCTTTCCTATAAACCTTCACTTTTCTTGACTCCGAAAAACATTCCATTTTTTTTTCAGTTGGCACCTTATTAAGCGTCCCGTGAATGCCTTCCAACTCTTTAAAGAAGAGCAATAATAACTGAGAACACTATGGGGGAATCATTTCCACGCTTCATTTCGTGTTATTGGAAATGACAGAATAGGGATGGCTTGGCTGATGGAGAATTTCTGTCCAGAGTATGATTTCTTCTGACCTTTGTAATGTGTTTACTTATCCTCATAACTGTCATCTCTGCCTCTAAATAGGTGAATCATAGGTCGAAAGGCTTTCTGCCAGAAGTGAGATGTACATTACCTTCACGAGGCTGGATAGCCCTGCTTCTTTCTCTTCTGGGGCTAAAGGCAAAGAACAAGTAAAGACAAAGTGAAGATCTGTCAACAGTGACCTTGCAAGTTCTTCTCAGGCACAGACACAGCGTCCTTTGCCTCTGGTTTCAGGGCACCAGCTTCTCAAATCTGTTTTATCAAGGAAAATAGTCTAAATCAGACACAGGCTCTATTTTGAGTCTTATTGCACTGGCACTCAGTTAACCCAGCACGGATCTGAATCATCTGTGCCTCCTACTCAAAGGGGCCTGCTCCCACTCCTGCCAAAGCTTCTGACTGTGTGTCTTTGTCAGCACTCGCCGGTGGGTACTCAATAAATATGTGTTGAGTGCAAAGTGGAAGGATATCCCCATTTTAATCATCAATGAAGGGTTAATTTCAGGATAGAAACTGTGGCCTCAGGAGAATCATCTTTGATAGAAGTGAGAGTTCACTTTTAGGGGTCTCTGAAGGATGGACACATGGAATTCAGGTGGAGGCAGAAGGGATGCTTAAGAGAAGACCAAGTAGGGAAAGTGAAGTGAACCTTGGCCAGGAATGAGCTAGGGAAGTGTGTTGTTGGCCACTCCCTGAGCGTGGTCTTCCATCTGTGACTTTGTGTTCTGAGTGACAACCCATGCAGCCACAGTTGTCAGGCAGAGTGCCACAGTGATCAGAGCCCATGGTGCAGAGCCACATGGACACAAATTCAAGTCCTTTTCCATGGTCTGCCACTACTTGCCGCATCAACTTGTCTAATCCTAGATTCGGTGTAAGAAAGTCTACTTTTCTGCACAAATAAGCAAATTTTTAATATCAGATTTATTGGCATAAAGGTATGTTTTGATCTCCATAGTCTTACTTCGCTTTTACATACCTCAATTAGTCAGAATTTTAGCAAAATAGAAGAGTGCTAGTCACCAATCCACTTAAACCTCCCAAGAAAGCATACCTTCTTCATAATGTTATTGTAAATATTAAATGGACACCTCTCCAATATATCCTGATACACAGAAGTAGTGAATAAATGTGACTTACTACTTTTCATGCTTTTTAATCACTTTTGATATTTTATCAAATTCCTCGTGTTCTTGTCACCTATGTGGATAAATCAGGGAAAGAGAAGCATGAGTCATTCACCAACTTTAACTCCAGGGAGGAAACGGATGTGTTCAGGAAAGCATGGGAGACTTGATCATTCTTAACACATTTTCATGGAAAGAGACCAGCATTTAGAGTCAAGAAGATTCATATTCTTGACCTTGGTTCTGACATTTATCAGCTCTAAGAACTGACCCAAATTACCCAGTAGTAGTGATAGTTGATGCTTACTGAGAAGTTATTGCCAGACACTGATCAAAGTGGTTTATATGTATAAACAATTAATTTTCACAAAGCCCCTTTCAAATAAATGCTATTTTTATTTCTACTTCTTAGGTAATGAAAACAAGACCAGAAAAGTTATGATAACTCACTGCGCTCTGAGGTGGCCCAGCTCCAGAGACCATAACTTTAAGTTCTAAGCAGTACAACCTCTCAACTTCAATTTTCTTCCCTTGCAATGGGCATAGGTCCACTCCACAGGGTTTGTTAATGAGGACTAAATGCAAAAAAACTTTTGTAAAGGTCCTGACACACTGGTTGCCACATTCTGATTACATTTAACAAATGGCTTATATCATTAAGTTTCTTGGTTGCAAGCGACAGAAAGCAACTCTGGACGACTAGAAAACTATGTAGTTAAGAGGATTTCTGGTACTTGACAGAGTTATGGGAAAGCTGAAATCAGGATACTCAAACAAGTAGGAACCAGAGGAACTTGCCATCATGAAGGAATTTAGTAGAAGGATTTCTGGTAGCTTACAGAATGATGGGAGAGCTGAAAACCAGGCTACTCAAACAAGCTGGAACTAGAAGGATTTGGGGTCATGAAAGACATGCCCAGGAGGGCACACCCAGAAATGTTCATTTAGGAAGCTGATAGAGACACCATCATCACTGTTTCTCCAAAACACAGCCACTCCTAGACACTGCTGCTGGACACAACCACCACTGCCATTTGCTCTGTGGAATTCTAACTTGCCCCTTTGTCCTTGTGCCGACTGCTCAATAGAAAGTCTTGAGTATGAGATATCTGATTGTCAAGCTCAGGTTCTCTGACCCTGCACTCACTTTGGGGAAGGGAGGGGAGTATTTTCTCCCATTTGTCTTCCATAGTGAGGGTCACAGTTATCCTCCCACCAAGACTTAAATGATGAGGGATTCCAGCAAAAAAGCTAAATATGTTTGCTGACCCACTAAAAAATAAATATCCACTACACAATGATGTTGATGTTCATCGTCATAATAATTTGCTACAATATTGGCCCCTCAAGGAAGCCTTTCTTGATGCCGTTCTTGGTCAACTGTCCCTACAGCACTGCACTGTTACCCTGCGCTTACCTCCAGCCACATAAGTCTTGAGATATCAGTGTCCAGAAATCATCCATTTAACCTTCAGTTTCCACCACTGAACTGTAAATTCCTTGGAAGCAAGAATCATCTCTAACTTTTTTCTGTTTGCAGTAAACACCCAGCGTCTGGCTCACAGTCAGCGTTGAATATTTATCAAACTAAACTTAATGTCAGGGATAACAGAGGACATTTTTAGTTTACTGTTTATTTTTTTAGTTTTGACAGAAGTGTCCTAATCCACCACAAAGACGGTATTAGGTTTAGCCATATGACATTGCCTATATTTGACTATTTTGACCTACACAAATAGGAATTTTATATGGCTCAATTATATATTTAATTTTCAGAGCATAGGTCACCCTGAGGAGCTGACATTGAAGCTCTGTTGCAATTACAAGAAAGACTGTCAAGAGGTATCTGCTTAGCTTGCCTCTCTGGGCTGAGGCAATGGGGTTCAGGTTGAGTCCACTGCTAGGTTTGCATAAACAGGAACATTTTAGTTTAATTAGGATGGAGATTTGTGATCTTAGAGACTCTAGCAATTTTCTGCTCTATGTGCAGAGTGTCTGATATTTCTGTTCTCTAATCACATAGGGTGAGGTTATTGATATTCGCTCCATGACATTTAAGGAGGGGAGTGCAAACGAAGCCAGGTGTGGGAAGCACACCCTGTGTGCTGAATATTGTGATACTAGCATTGAAGGCTTTCTGCACTGTGAAGAGCGTGTCAGAAGAGAAAGTGGAATCAGACGAGTAAAGACTGACTCAAGACCACACAGATAACAAATGGCAGAGTCAGAGTTGGGTCTGTCCTATAAGACTCCAGAACC
This sequence comes from Tapirus indicus, assembly GCA_031878705.1. Lineage (NCBI taxonomy): Eukaryota > Metazoa > Chordata > Mammalia > Perissodactyla > Tapiridae > Tapirus > Tapirus indicus. The sequence continues at coordinate 7,415,415 of CM062935.1, read as the reverse complement.
CAACATTGTACCAGTAGCTGTTCGAGGTGAGGAAGTCTTGGCAGAAGCTACCGGCACTGTGCTTTACCAAGCACCTGGCATCTCCTGCTGGGCATGGTTCTGGCATCCCCTAATGGAGGGACACTTCTGAGAAAGTTCCCAAGTGCTGAGAAGCTTTGGAAATTGTGCTGTGCCACTGTTGGCATAATCCATAGGTAGTGGGTCTGTTACCATGTCAGTTGAAGCAGCAACAGAGTTTCCTCAACACAGGTCAAAATTGTCCCCAATATGTTTCTTCATTACATAAAGCTTCCCATGGCCACTTGAGCACCCTGCCTTAGCGTCACTCCAGGTTCTACTGCCTATTTTACCCAGGTCACCTCAGTAACCTGCTATACCTCCCCCAGCTCCTGCATCTACTTTGTGACCAATGCAACCTTACAAAATGCAAAAGAGAGAGAGAGAGAGAGGGAAAGAACATTTATTGATCCTGTTTCTCTGGAGAACTTTGACTGATATAATATATACCTATATCCATGTAGAGATCTATCTAACTATATCTATCTTCACCTATCTATATCTCACTGTCTCTATCTATACATATCGTTATATATCTATATGCACTTACAGATGTATAGATATCTATGTAAGTAGATAGATGGGTAAATATAGCTATCGATTTATATATTGATATCTATATATTTCGATATCAATATAGATATATATCTCTGTATCTCTATCTCTTTCCGTGTCTGTATCCCTTTAGGGAAAAGGGCATTTTAGCAATTAATATCTCTTTTTCATGAGAAATTCATTCAATAAAAAGAACATATTGTATGCCATGTTTTGAAATATTTCCATCATGGTGTGATTTTGTTGCCAAAAATAATGAAAATTGTGTCATCTGTAAAAGGCTCATATCTTCACATTTTAACCAATTTAAAATATGCACTCTGTAAAATAAAATTGCATGCATTAAAAGTATTCTGTGCCCTTCAGCTTCCCCTCTGGAACCAGCCTGGTCTGTCTAGCACTTTCTGGCCCCTCACTCTCTTTTAAGCGGTTCAGGCTCGATTTTGTGACCACATAAACCCCCCACATGAGGCCCTACCTCTCTTCTGGGATTCTTTTTTGCCCCATTAATAGCCATGCTTCCCTAATTTACACTCCTATACCACACAACCCTTAGTGACCTCCACGCTCCATTGCTATGTTTTTTCATACTCAAAATCATCCTTTTTATCTCATTTAGTCTTACATTCAACTTAGTGGTAAACTGGTATCTTTTCTCTACTGTTCAAACTTTCCTGCTTACCTCAGGCAGAATGGGGGCTCCTTCTGAGCCCACAGAGCACCTTCTTTGTATTGCAAAAACTATGTTATATTGCAAATGTTTATCTATGTTTCTCCCTGCCAGTTATATATAGTAATGTCCTTAAAGACAAGGGCTTTATCTTTTTCATATTTTAATCTGTCCCCTAAGAGAGGGCTTTGTAGAAAGTTGATGCTGGGCTCTGCTATTAAAAATGATTGCAAAATTATACTTTCTGGTTCAGAACCTCTACCCCATTCTCCTCATAAGGTATGGTGTTTTCACATAGTGTTCCTTGAGTAACCTCATTCTTAGCATCCCTTTTAGCATTTCATTATAGACCATACCTGTGATCCATATATTTTTGACTGTGTCCACTTAGACACATCCTTCTCCAAAGGCATGACCTCCCCTCCGTCGGCCACCACTGAGGCTCTGACAAATGTCTGTTATAATATGGCCAGTGTTCCCTGAGGTAGCCAAGATCTATGGACGGGAGGGCATGTTAAGCATTCTTAATACTGATTATTGATCTCCCACGAGAATAGGAGTGCTAGGGGACATTCCAGACCCCCTGTTCCCTGATACCTCTCAGATCCTTTAAGGCCTAACATTGACCTTAATGTGATATTCAGTTTTCCACATTTGCAGTAGTTCATCTACCAAGCCGACATAACGGTGTATGTTTGTATTCCTACGTGCTGTTTCCATTAGGCGGGGCAGCAATGTCAAAAAATCATGCTACATTATTCAATTTTTATTGAATAGCCAGCGTCTGTTCTGTGGCAAGGATTATTACAGCTGGCAGTATTATCATAATAATCAAATAAGTGAGGTCTCTGTTTCAGCTGGGCCACTTGGCATTTTGCACGTATCTGTCTCTTTAACATCACTTTAGAAAGGATGACTCAGTCTGTCCTGGTACCAAACTAATGGTTTCAAATCAACCTGGATCTTTCAGGGAGTGGTAGGAGTAACTCAGGACTAAGTTAAGAAGAACGGGGTTTCCGGTGCTGGCAGGGGAGAGTTCATTCTCTGTGATGTGTAATAAGGGTCTGGCTTTCTCTGTGCCTCTCTGTTCTCATTTTGAAAATATGGTTCCATTTAGCTCAGCAACTCTCAGTTCTACTGGGCGCTTCCAAGGGACAAATTTCATCTGCTTTTTGCTCTCATACATACCTACATGGAGTTCATTGTATTTGATCCTCCTAGATTTGTTGATGCAATTTCAGTGTAATTATCCTTGGGAATTCTAGAACCCTCAATTCTCAGAGACACCCCCCAAATTAAGCCTTAGGCAAGAAAGTTTATTTAATAGAAAGAGTGTGGGCTTTGGTACCCTGTCTACCATTTCCGACTAGATTCCACATCTGGAAAATAGAGACAATGATGCCTTCTGCTATGTGCATGAGGAGGCAGCTGTTCTGTTGTGTTCAAATCACAGGCTCATGTGCAATATGGCTTCAGTTCATATTTCCCCTCCACCACTTACTAAGTAAGTCTTCCTAGGCAAGTCACTTTACCTCCCTGCACTTCAGTCTCCTCACTTCTAAAACAAGATAAAAATTATAGTTTCTACTGCAGAGGACTCTGGGATGAATCAGTGGTGACTTAAATAATATTTAATGCCATGACCAAAGTCCTGTGTTCATGGAAGAATAATATGAATAACCAACATTAACATAGTCTTTATAAATTTAAACTTTTCAATTTAATATTCCATATATATTTATGTATTGAGTACTTTTTAACATTCATTGAGTTAGTAAAATTTGAGGTTATGAACTAAAGCACAGAATCTACTCTTGAGAAGCTTCATTCTAATGAGACAAGTAGTGCATCAGGAGTTATACACCTTTTGGGGTAGTTGATGATAAATAATGATCCAGGCATACCAGAGAGACCTTTTAGTGGGAAGAACAAAGATTTGGTGGTAGATGAACCTGTGAAGGCAAACTGGACAAACCGTGCAGGGCAGTATATGGAGGGCTTGAGCTTTCGGTTCTGTAGGCAGTAAGGAACCATTTTTGTTTCATTTGTAAAAATAACAAAAAATCATATTTTGTTTATTTTTATATTGTTTTAAGTGTTCATTACTCTGTCTTTCCATAAATATTTATTTAACACCCACAAAATACCAGGCATTGTGCTAGGTTTGCAATATTCACAAATCACTTGCAGTAATTTAGCTTATAATTCAGTGTAGCAGATAGAACATGAATAAGTAAATAAATAAATGGATACAGACTGTGATAAGAACTATGAAAGAAGCAAGAAAGGGTTGCAATATACCTGGTAACGGAGACAAGTTGCAGTACCAAATAGGGTGCTCAGGATTGGCTTTCCTGAGGACATTCAGTTTAAACTTAGCTCTGAAAGATAAGAAGAGGCCAGAAGAATCTGGAAGATAGGAGTGGGCGGGCCTGGGGACCTACATGGGAAAGTTACGTGGGTGAGAATCAGTGTGGTTGTATGCATGTAATGGGTTTCTGCTGTGGTTCAAATTTTACTTCTCTCACATCTTCAACATCACTCCTTGGCCATTTCATCTCTCAGAACCTTTGTGTACTTATCTGTAAAATGGAGCTTCTATTGATAACTCACAGACTTGTTGAGAATTAATTATAAATGACTTAGTTTAGGGCCTGTTCTTAGTCAGTTCAGGCTTCTAAAACAAAAAAAAAATATCATATATTGGGTGGCTTAAACAACAGAAATTTATTTCTCACAGTCCTGGAGGCTGGGAAGTCCAAGATCAAGGGACTGGCAGATTCAGTTCCTACTGGAAATCCACTTCCTGGTTTGCAGTTGGATGCCTTCTTGCTATTTCCTCACATGGTGGAGAGAGAGTATGTGCTCTGGTCCCCTCATCTTCTTTAAGGGCACTAATTCCATCATGGGGGCCCTATCTGCATTACTTCATCTAAAATTAATTATCTCCTAAGGGCCCCACCTCCAAATACATAACATTGGAGATTAGAGCTTCAATATATGAATTTGGGAGACACAAACATTCGGTCCACAGCAAGCTGGCACCAATGAGTTCTCATCATAAACTATTAGTCAGCTCATGCCAGTCCTCTACTCAGAAATCTTTAATGGTTTCCCATTTTACTCAGAGCAAACGCCGGAGTTCTCACCATGTCGTACAAGGTCCTCTGTTGGGTCACAGTGGCCTCCTAGTGGGTTCTTGAATACTCAAGGCCTTTGCCCTTGGTCTTCTTTCTACTGGAAATGCCCTTCCCCAGCTCTCTGCTGGCCTAAACTCCTTCTCTGTCTCCTTCAAGTCTTTGTTCAAAGCCCATCTCTCTGTTAGGCTCATATGACCATTCTTTGATGTCTCTTATCCTGATCTACATATTTTCATAGCACTTATTCTAACAAGGTATGTAATCTACACATTTATCATTCTTATTGATAATGAATTGTCTATCTCTCCTGCTAGAATATAAGTCCTGAAGGGAAAGATCTGTGTCTATTTGGCTCACTGATTTATCCTGAGCACTTAGAATAATACCTGGCACAAGAGGTAGTCAGGATTTATTTATTGACGAGATGAACAAATGAGTGAATTGATGACAAATTGATGCTAATGTTTCTGTTGTTGAAAGATGATTATGTTAGTCTCTTAATCGGGCGATATTTGAAGGAGACTGGTGAGAATATAGGTATCACCTAGGGGCCTGGACTAGATATTCCCAAGAAGTAAGTAAGGATATTAAGAGTTTTCTTTGTTTCCCTTTCTTGGGTCCCTTCACCTACAGCAACTCTTTAAATTACAAATAATTACAAATATAAACTATATATTAAAAATAATCAATTCCATTTAACATATTGAATTTGGCTTACGGGAAGATGAAGTGTAACTGTCTAATTAGAGAATTAATGTAGGAGTAAATATTGTAGGAAAGACCCCCTTTGGGTCCTGAATGACTGAAGTATTTCATTATGTTTTAATTACTATGGGTGATTTGTGGTTGGAGACGGGTCCCATGCATCATGGGAGCTTTTGCTACTGTGACGTTCCATTATGCAGAGGGTCTTTGCAGGGAAGGGAAAAGAGCTGAGCAAGGAAGATGTTTTCTGCAACTGGAATAAGGATGAGGACCCAACTCCAGGGAGGGAGGTTCATGTTAGGAAGAAAATAAATCTTCTATGTGGTGGTCACATTGCCATGTCAATATAAATCAAAGGAATTGAGCTGGTCAGAACTGGAAGGAGGTCAAATACAGGAGAAAGCACCTCTGGGATAAAGAAAAAGAATAGTGAGGCATTGGCGTAGAGCATGGGTCTTCTAGAGAGAAGGACTGGCTTCAAATACTGACTCTGTTATATACTACATGCATGAACAGGGGCATATGATTTAATCTCTCTGAGCCTCGGTTTCCCCATCTGTATAGGGATACATTTCAGATAGTGTTGTGAGGCTTAGCTGACATAGCATAGGCAGTGCACTTAGCATAGGTAGGAGCAAATGTTAGGGTTTATTTTCCTTCCTTATCTAATTGGACAATCTTTTGACAAGTACTTAGCATGCCACTATGCTTTATAAAACATGCTCATTTCCATTATCTCATAAAATCCTCATAATTCACAAGAAAGCTACTAATGCCCCTGTTTTCCAGACTACAAAATTGAGGTACAGATAGGAATAGGGATTTATCCAAGGTTATCAAGCCACAGCTAGGACATTGGTAGAAACAACTTTACAACACTTTACAACATATAGTTTCTCCATTAATAGTGATTATTTTCCTACAATAAACATATTCAAATCTCACCTTCTAGTTGATGGCTGAGGAAACAATCAGATTCCCAAGGATTTACTACTTAAAGAGTAGATACTGATGGGTAGAAGAAACATAAGAATTTGGATAAGTGGATATAACCACCCCAAATATTCATATTTCTGTTTCAAAGAAAAGATACATCTAAGACATATTAAACAAAAACTAATTTCCATCCCTTGTTCCTAGTCATGGCCAAAGGAAATTTCAGAGATAGAGTCTAAGAAACCCAATAAATGGCCTTTTATGCATCTAGAACATTAAAGAAATATAAATTGCTTAGTGTTTCAAACTCTATACATTGAAAGAGCATGGATTCTGATGTCATAAGGCCTAGCTTAAATCCCAACTAGTTCTGTGGCTGTGTGACTTTGAGAAGGCACTCAACCTCTCTGAGCCATAATTTCTTTATTCATAAACCAGAAATAACAGTACTTACTCTGAGAATTATATTTGGAGTATGTACATATATAAATTCCTTAGTATAGTGCCTGCATATAGTAAACACTCAATACAAATTAGCTATTATTTGTCTTAATATTAGCAATAAAAATGATATCTATCAGTGAAAATATCTGTTCTATGGATCAGCAATCATCATTTTTCCAATAGGAAACAACTACCAAAAAAGCAAGGACCAAAAGAAATAAAGCCCTCTAAAGTTAGAAGACTGATTATGCAAACCTGATCATTTAATGTAAGGCCAAGAGCTGTCATTTCTCCTACAGTTGATGTGGAAAACCTTTTAAGAGAAAATGGAATTTTCAGAGTGATAGGATTAAAATAGGAAGTTTGATGAACTCAACTGAATTGAAAGAGACATTTTTCCAAACCTGAATATGCCATTGCTAATTAATAATTCACTTTTGCAGTAAACTTATTCTGTATCTTGGGTTGAAGAAACATTATATGATTTTGTATGGTTCAAAGCTTTATTCCTCCAACATGAAATTAATTATTGCTTGATGGGATATGGGGAGGATACAGAAGAAGTACAGAGGTTTTGAAAAGCAATTTGGCAAAATTAAGGTTATCCAATAAAATTAATTTCTCAGATAATTATTTATAATAGTAAACAAATAAAATTCCTCATAGAAATCTTAGGAAGTATATTTTATTACTTTACTTTTTTTCTTTTATTAAATTAAACACAGACTTGCAAATTCAAAAGTTGCAATAGGATATTCTGGAGATACTAAAATTAAATGTAGAAAGTGTTTTTAATGGCATTGCCAAATGTTTGTATTTTAATACTAAATAGGAACAAAATCAGGTTACCATATGGATTATATAAAATCTCAACTATATAAAGTTATTCATGGGAAAAAGCAATGCCAGTAGTTAATTCTGACAATTGATTAGATATTTTATTTTATTTTATATATTATCATTTTATTTCATTTCATTTCATTTTAACTTGTACAAGGAGAATGTATGCCATTTATAACCAGAAAACAAAATACTCTTAAGATAATTCATCTCTAGAGGATGGAAAATAAGAGGACATACATTTTTCTCCCAATGGATTTAAAGATAACCTCAATTTCACTGGTTTAGTACTTTGTAATCTAACTTTACCAACCTCAAACCATTGTCACTGAAGTGTAAGTCTTAGTTCCATTCTGGCAGCAAAATCTCTCTGTCCCTGTCTGACTCCTATATGAAAAAAGAAACAAGCTGTTCACATCTGTCTTATCTTTTAATAATTGTATTTTAAATTATAGCTATTTGTCAAAAACTCTTAAACTTGTAGCTGTGGATCTATAAGTTCCATGACCTGTCTCCTCTAGAAAGGGCTGATGTAATTAGAATCATTCCGTTATCAATCATTCAACTAATGCGCTTGCGCTCGCTCACGCTCTCTCTCTCTCTGTTGTCAATTTTTCTGAATATTTTAGACAAAAGATCAGACCAACCCTACCTCCTCTCAGCTGTAGTGCTGTCATTGTCACTAATGGAATTTTGAATCTTCCCTTAGAAGGAAGTTTCTGGGGGAGACTTCTTTGCAACTGCCAATTAAGGGGAGGCTAATTCTTATACTCTCAGTGGAATTAGCAATACATTGTAACAAATGTGGTTAAATGTAGCTCATTTGGAACAAAGTGAGTTTTCTGACATTTGATGGGGTGTGTAGTTGGTTTTTATTCCTCAGGTCAGGTGAACTAGTACATTCAAAGGTGTTACTTACATGTTGAATGGTCTGCAAGGGAGCTGTTCCCTCCTCTCCTTACCCTGGTAAGGACTTCTACAGGAAATGGAGAGATGAGCAAGAGTAGAATATTGTTTTTAGGTATTTCTGTTTATTTTCTTACGCATAAAGATGGCATTTTGAGTGTGTTCTTCATCTCTCCTATCTAGCTTCCCTGCCTGATCTCAGAGGAGTTCTTTGTTTCAGAGATCACCATAGGAGAGAATTTCAGGGCTCCTCTGCCACCTTTCTATCTGGACATTTACAACTAGATAGTTCCTCCCTCAGCTCTCCCCATCACCCTTACCCATTAGCAATTTTTTTTTAAATTGATGTCACATTGATTTATAATATATAAATTTCAGATGTACATCATGATATTTCAGCTTCTGTATAGACTGCATCATGGTCACCACCAAAAATCTGTCACTATACATATGTGCCCTTTTACCCCTTTCACCCACCCCCCCTTCCCCTCTGGTAACCACCAATATGTTCTCCATATCTATGTATTTGTTTTCTTAATTCACCTTCTATATAGTAGTTGGCTCCTAAACTATTTTCTAGGAATATTTGTGGTCCAGAAAAATGTCTTATTTTTCTTTGAGTAGATGATAAAAATTTGTCTTTAATATTTAGCTCCATGGAACTTTAGTTACTCTGTTTGTTTTAAATCAGATTATATCTGAGCCCCTATTGACCAAGGCTAATTCAACCTATTATATTATGGGGACCACCTGTCTTCTCTGGGAACTAACTCACACCTCCAAACTGAAGAAACGACAAGGTCTTTAGTTGCTGGTGGGGACGACCCTAGCCTTAGCTCGTTCGTTCACAGTGCACTGTAATTAAGTCCTCAGCTCTCAGAGGCCTCAGGTCTCTGTGTTAAGTCTTTGTTGATATCTTGGAGCCATCTCGTAACTGGGGTACAGCAGGCAAGTGGGGGTACTGATCTACAGAGTTCCTAAACCTTGAACCTGCCATTATCTTGCATTACCTCACCAATCTCCCTCCTAGAATGACACTCCTCAATGATGTTCTCTCTACCTCTTGATGAGCTGTCACCTCTCAAATACACCCTGATTAGGTGGTGTATTTTTTGGCCCTGCAATGTCTCTTTTCAGCCTTGAAACACAAAAACATTAAGAACCCACTGGACAAATGTTTTTTCACAGAGATAGTCTTATATTTAACTTTTACAACACCCAAATTGGGCAAAGAAATCTACACTTAACAGATAGGGAAACTGAGAGCCAGAGAGTGGAGGTGACTTGGCAAATATCATGAAAGTCTTGGACCAGAACAGTTAATAGGACCCAAGGATCCTAATTGTCTTCAGCCTTCCTCTACTACATAGGCTGACCAACTGTCCCAGTTTGCACAGGCTAGGGCAATGATACATAGGTCTGTCTTGTTCCCTTGTCAACAGAAAACTTTTCCTAATTCCCTTTAGTCATTGTTCATGTAATTATGGGGTCAGTCAATGCCCAGGCCCCAGAGACTTTGAACCTTAATCTCAATACCAAGTTTAGGTTTTCTGCTGTGGGGCTAGATCAACTATGCTTTAGTTTTGACTTGAGATGATTACATTGTATTAGCTGGACATTTAGGAAATTATATTATTGGAAAGAACGGTATATATTTATGCTAGTGAATTTATAGACGAAATATAGTGAATGTTTCTAATTATTACTTGATCAACATCTTTCCTCAGTTTCTTCAGATGCCCATCCCCTCCTCTGTTGTCTGTGTCTTTTTGGAATTGTCTAACTTCACCAAGCAAAGTTATAAACCTCAGGACTCATCCTTCCCTCTATAGGGGTAGGTAGAAATAGGATTCAAATTGTCCAAAGAGAGAATATCATCACTTTGTTCCCTGTCACCAAAGTCCAGGGACAAATGTGGATACATTACACTCCTTTTAGAGGGATTGGCATGTTTAATGAGAGAGTGAAATTCCCTTTATGATAGCACATGCTAGGTAACCCTTGAGCTTGCACAAGTCATCTTTGACTCCACATGGAGAAATACAAGAGCTGAGAGGTGCAGAAAGACAAATTGTCTAAGCATCTGAAGCCATGTTTGCCAGAAGCCACACTAGTCTCTTGATTTTACAGTTAGCTGAATCAATAACTTGCTCCTTTTGTCTATACATGCCTGAGATGGTTTTTATTTACATGTTTCTAAAAGAATATAGATTAATACAAGATATCCATGAAAATAATATCTTACATTTATTGACTGTTGGCCATATGTTAACACCTTTTCATGAATTCAATGCTCAAAACAACCATACGATATAGAGATAATTATTAACTTATAAATGAGGAAGTTGAGGATCAGAGAGTCAAATAACTTGGTTTAGTCTCAAAGATAGGGGATAGAGGAATAGAGATTTGAACCTTGGCCATCTATCTAAGCTCTATACATACATTGTTAGAAGAATGCAATATGCCTTGTGACCACACTATATTATCATCATGATGCCTCTTCTGCCTGCCCAGACTTTTCTAGTCTTTGCACTGTCTGCCTGTGTATGGAATGATGGTGGTGTTTTGGGGCAGAGGAGGGAAAAATGCAGAGTTCTTCCTCTACCTGACAGTAGAGTCTGAGGGATAGAGAGGGAGAACCTGTGATATGCCATGATCTGAAGCTGGGGGATGTCTCCCTAGGCTTCAGAGCTAATATCCATTTCTCCAAGATTCTGACTGTTGGGATTAATTTTAACTTCCATTGCCATTTTGGAACATTTTTCTTTCTCTCTGGCTATTTTTAGTTGGCAAGGCTACTGCAGAGGCTTTTAGGCAGGTATACCATATTATTATGAATTGGACTTGTGTAAAACACATATGGTAGTATGAAGATGAGAGATGTTTGAAGGTAATTAATTAAACAAATATTTTCTAAGCACCTACTATATACATAATACATTAAAATAGAGAGAGCAGGTAAACATGAATATAGAATTAACATAGAATAAGTTCTTTTCTCTGGGAAAGTTATATTGTCATTTGAGAAATAAAACAATCATATGTGAAATAATGCTGAAGAGTCATAAAATGGACTGGTCTTGACAAGGACTCATTTTGTCTATTTTTTAACCTCGTGCTGAGCTAGGTAGGTCAAGTAGAGTTTTATCTATAAATTGTAGGAATCAAAGAACTCCTCAAAATACCTGGAATCAATGATTAATTATCAGACTTAGCTGTGGCTAGATAGTCTCTGGTGGAGTATGTTTAAAATGTAGATTCCTGGGCTCTGCCCCAGATCTACTGAGTCAAACATTTCTGGGACTTCTGCTTCCAGGATGATACAATACATGCTCTTTTCCCTATTCTTCTCACTGAGTAAAACTAAAAGGGAGCCTAGATTTGCACTCTAACCAGGCTGCAATGAGGTGCCTCTTAACCCCTGCTGGAGTAGTTTCAGAGAAAGCCAAATAGGGAGCTGGGACTTTCACACCAAGTGGGAATGAGCCTCTTTTGTGGTGTCAGTGGAGATTATGTGGGTAGCCTGGAGTTCCACCTTCACTTGGCAGTAATGAGGCAGAATCTCACCACTCCCTCCCCTGCTGAGCAATTCAACATAAACCAGATAAAACAGAATGATTAAATAAGATCCAGAGTCTCATAAGTAACATAATACCTAAAATATCCAGGTTACAATTGAAAATCATTCCCCATAACAAAACCCAGAAAGATCTCAAACTAAATAGAAAAAAAAAAAACAATCAACAGCTGCTGTCATGGATTGAATAGTGCCTTCCCAATTCATGCCCAGCTAGAATCTCAGAATGTGAACTTCTTTGGAATAAGAGTCTTTGCAGATGTAATTAAGGTAAAGATCTCCAGATGAGGTCATCCTGGATTAGGTTGGGCCCTAAATCCAATGATGAGTGTCCTTATAATACACAGAAATACACAGAGAAGAGACCATGGGATAATGAAGGCAGAGATTGGAGCTATACTTCCACAAACCAAGGAGTGCCTGAGACCACCAGAAGGTGAAAGATGCATTAAAAGAGTCTCCCCTAGAGCCTCCAGAGGAAGAAGGGGCCTGCTGACACTTTGACTTCAGACTTCTAACTACCAGAACTGTGAGAGAATAAACTTATGTAGTTTTAAGTCACCAAGTGTGTGGTAATTTGTCATAGAAGCACTAGGAAACTTACACAGATGTCAGCATCAAGATGGCAGAGGTATTGAATTACCTGCCAAAGACTTAAAGTAGCCATCCTAAAAATGTTACAGTGAGAAGCTACAAAGACAGTTGGAACAAATGCAAAAATACACGAATTTTCAGAATAGGAATAGAAATGTCAGCAAATAGAAGATATAAAGAAGAAACAAATGAAAATTATAGAACTGAAAAATACAATAACAAACAAAAAATTCAGTGGAGTGACACAACAGCATAATGGAAGGGGCAGAGGAAGGAGCCAGTGACTAGATGATAGAACAGTAGAAATTACCCAATCTGGACAACAGATAGAAAATAAAATGAATAAAACTTCAGCCACCTCTGGGACCACAAAAAATGATCTAAAATTTGTGTCATCAGAGTTCCAGAAGGGAAAGAAAAAGAATGGGACTGAAAAAGTACTCGAAATAATGCAAGAAATCTTCACAAACTTGGTAAAAACCATAAATCTACAGATTCAAGAAGCTGAGTGAATGCCAAATGGGATAACCTCCCCTCACTCCCTAAACCGAAATCAGGACACACAGTCAAACTTTGGAATCTAAAGATAAAGAAAAATCTTGAAATCAGTGAGCCAGAAAAAACACCTTACCTAGAGGGGAACATCAATTCAAGTGAGAGCAGATTTTCAATCAGAAGCTATGGAGGCTAGGAAAGAAGAGGCATAATATTTTTCAAGTGATAAAAGAAAAAAAAAGTCAACAAAAAATCATATCCCCAGCAAAAATATCTTCAGGAATGAAGGAGGAAAGATGTCATCAGAACTAGAAAAACTAAGGGAATTTATTACCAGCAGATTCACCATAAAAAAAAATGGCTAAAAGAAGTGCTCTAAACAGAAAGGAAATAATAAAAGTAGGAATCTTGGAACAGCAGGATAGAAAGAAAAGACATGGTAAGAAAAATATGGGTAAGTACAATAGACTTTTCTTCTCCCCTTGAATTTTCTAATTAACGTTTACTATTGGAGTAAAAAATATAACACTGTCTGAGGTGACTCCAAATATGTTTAGAGGAAACACTTAAAAAATATTGTCAATGGGGGAGGGTAAATGGATGTAAGGTAGATAAGTTGTTTATGCTTTATTTGAACTAGTAAAATGATAGCATAGTGGACTGCTAAGTTATGTATATATAAGGTAATGGGTCCACAACTTAAAAAGCTATTAAAAAAAAGATACACTCAAAAACACTATAGATAAATAAAAATAGAATTAAAAAAAATGTTAAAGCAGTCCACAGGAAGGCAAGAAAACAAAAACAGAGAATGGAAAAAAATAGAGAGAACAAACAGTGGGGGAAAAAAAGCAGATTTAAGCCTTAACATATAAATAATGGCATTAAATATAAATGATCTAAATACACCAATTAAAGACAGTGAATGTCAGCGTGAATTAAAACACATGACTTTGTCATGTTGTCTACAATATGTAGTCTACAATAAATTTACTTCCAATATGACAATATAGAATGGCTGAAAGTAAAAACACAGGGAAAGATATATTATGAAAATATTACATGAAGGAAAATAGGAGTGGCCATATTAATATCAAATAAACTAGATGTCAGAACAAAGATACAAACCAGATACAAAGAGGGGTATTATGCAATGATAAAGAGTCAAACCCCCAAGGGACATAGCAATCCTAAGAGTCATGAACCAAATCACGTAGCTGCAAAATATGTGAAGAAAAAGCAGAAAGGAGAAAAAGACTGAAAAGGAGAAAAAGACAAATCAATTATATTTGGAGATTTCAACATCTGTTTCTGAACAATTAAAGAAAAAATCAGTAAAAATATAGAACTCCAAAACACCATCAACCAGGAGAGCTACATTACATTTACTGAACACTTCACATAGCAGCAGAAAACACATTATTTTCAAGTGTCCATGGGACATATATCTGGATAGACCACATCCTGGGGCATGAAGCAAATCCTGACAAATTTACAAGAATCAAAATCATAGAGAATGTATTCTCTGACCATACTGGAATCAAACTAAAAATTAATCACAGAAAGGTAAAAGGAAAATCCCAAACAGCTGGAGACTGAATAACATACTTCTAAATATTTCAGGGGTTGAAGAGAAAAATCTCAAGGGAAATTTTAAAAAATACATTGAACTGAATGAAAATGAAAATACAAACCTTTGATAACTTAGACAAAATGAACTAATTTATTGAAAAACAGAAACTACCATACTTCACCCAATATGAAATAGAAAACTTGAATAGGCTTATGGTTATTAATGATATCATATTTGTAATGACACAATTCCCCAAAAAGAAACTTTCAGACCCAGGTGATTTTGATGCGAATGGCTAAAATTTTACATTGCACTTTACTCCTAGAATGGATTTTCACAAATTTATTGCTCGATCACACATTCATTTATTAATTAATATTATTAATATTATATATATATTATATATATATATATATATAATATATATATATTAATATTATTCATTTATTAATTAATTTATTTAATACAGATTTGTTGATTATTTACTATATGAACAATTGTCATGATTGGCTAAGGGAGGAAATAAAAAGATACAGGTTTGTACATGTATAGTCAGATTTGTCCCACCACCTTGTTAAACAAAAAATAAAGAGTTGGGGTAGGATTCAGAGCCAAGAAATTAAAGAAAGCCTCTTTGAAGCTTGAGAAACAAATGGTGAAAATAATAGAATTCCTTTTTTTTCTGGTAGATAAATGACTTTTAAGATAGGTTAGCATTAGTGAGTATTTTGATTACCTATTTCTGTGCGACCCACTACCTCAAAACTTCCTTGTCTAGAACAATTTTATCTCTCATACTTTCTCCTCATCAGGAATTCAGACAAAGCATAGGAAGTATGGCTTATATCTGCTCCATAATATCTGGAATTTCATCTGGGAAGACCCAAAACAGCTGGGGCATGAGTCATCTGAATGCGTCCTCACATGCCTGGTGATTGATTCTGGCTATCAGCTCATATGTCAGCTGGGAGCTCCTATTTTGGCCTCTGCACATGGTCTTTCTATGTGAGCTGGTTTGTGCTTCCTCATAACATGGAGGCTGGGTCCTTAGAGTGAAGCATTCCCAGAGGCCTAGGCCCCAAACTGAAGCAACATAACTTCTACCGTGTTCTGTTGGTAAATCAGTCACAGAGCATAGATTCAGGGGAAGGAAACCACAACCTATCAGCTTAGAGGGTATTCTCAAAGAATTTTGAGGCCATGTTTTAAAAGCTCTGAAGTCATCCCTCTCCCCACAGATTATTTATATTCTTCTCAAATGCAAAATAAACCCTCTGCCTATGAAGAACCTTGAAAGTCCCATCTCATTATAGCGTCAGGCTTGAGTTCGAGGTATGATCTCATCCTAAAACCAAGTCTAGGACAGATGAAGCTCCTCAAGTACTGATAATCAGAGAATTTTAGGGCCATGTTTAAAACCACCATATCCAGATGAGAAACTCCACATTTCAAGGAACCAAAATGTAGGGTTGAAATAATGTGGACATTATGTGGATCATTATATCACTATGGGAGGTGTTTCACTACAACAGCTCTTAGCTTTAGGAATGATGGAGCTAAATATGAGACACTGTTCATTGAAACCAGGATTCATAGGATATGCAAAATTTTTCAGGCCCTTTTAGTTGAAGTATTTACATTTTTGAAATAAGTTGTACAGAGAGGGCTTGTTTAATATTTAAAGGCACTATGAAATCTTTATTTATATCTCAGGAAAGGAACTTTTTTAAATCTCCAAAATAAGAATGGATTTTATGAATGATACACAACTAAAAAAATTTTTTATACTAGTTACCCATCAACCATGGCTTGACTGATCCTCTCAGAGTGGCACTGTTAAAATATCCATGTCAGCAGAGCTCACATGGGTTATGCAATAGGGTTATCTGGCTTCAGTGAAACAGAACCAAGTTTGATTTTAACCTGTGGACCAGTGGTTCTACAGACCTGCGCTCCCCATGGTAAACACCACCTTTAGAGTTCAGCTCAAATTCCTCATAAGGAGAGATTTCCCTGACAGCTCTAACAGAAAACGAAAGCCATAATTTAATCATATCATTGTAACATTGATAAGAGAAAATATATAATAACCATAATATACAAGCACACTTTTCTTTTTGCTGGATATTAAACTAGGCATTAATGTAGAAGGAGCCTAGGAACATGGAATCCAGATTGAAAAATGTCTTGATGGCATATAAAATGAAACAAATACAGTGAATGTGCTAGTATATTCAGAGTCCAGAAAGAGAACCTCCTGGTGATCTTTGGATGAGGGTCCAAAATTGTCTTGGGAAGCCCACTGACTGATTAAGTGAGAGCTACCTCTGGATCAAGGCTTTAATGCAGGCAGCTATCAGAGTCCTATATCCTATCGCAGTAAGAAGTAGATAGTTAAAGACAGTACCCTGAGAAGAGAGTAGTTTAGAGTACTCAAACTTCACCCAAGTGTAACAGTAGGGTCAGAGAGAAAGAAAAAGACAAGTAAGGTGTGTGGCATCTATATGGTTCACTTCTCACACGGAAAGAAGTCTATCCTAGGTTGCTAGAGAGAGATAGTCTCTCATATTGAATGCAATGACTCACAGGTGGTCAAGAATATTTATTTATTCGGGACAGTGCCAGTTTATGTCTGTTGTTCTAATGTGATCATTAATAATATATTTTTTTCTTTCTTACAAGTCCAGTTTGGATGATGTTATAGACTGAATGTTGTGCCCCCCCCACCAAATTCATATGTTGAAATCTGAATTCCCAGTGTTGGTATTAGGAAGTGGAGCCTTTAGGAGGTAATTAGAGTAGAACTCTCATGAATAGGATTGGTGCCCTTATAAGAGACAGCAGAGAGCTTCCTTCCTGTCTCTGTTCTCTGGCACACGAGGTTATAATGAAAAGACGGCATCTGCAAACCAGGAAGTGGACCCTCGCCAAAACCCGACTCTGCTGGCACCATGATCTCTGACTTCCAGCCTCCAGAACTGTGAGAAATAAATGTCTTTAGCTGATAAGCCCCCAAGTTTATGGTATTTTGTTATAGCAGCCCGAGTTGACTAAAACAGATACTGAATGCTATTGTCATCCCATTGAGTAAGATCCCTAGAACAGTATTTTAAGATGTCGGCAGAATAGTTGCTTCCTTTTCTTCTCAATGGAAGTGTAAAGACCATTTCAGAGGCCATAACAAATTCTTAGTTGGTTTTCTCAAATACCCTTACTCTTTTGATATGAAATACTGTATTCTTTACTAAGTTTAATAAAGAGGTTTAGAGTCCACTTGGCCATAGCACCTTGGGGCCAGGGGTTGTGTTTTGGTCACTTCTGTATATACAGCACTTGTCACTGTGCTTGTCTGAGTTGAAAATCAATAACTGGTTGTTCAGTGAATGGATTTGCTCTTCACTTCCTTTGAGGGTAGAATTAAGTCTCAGGAAATAAATGGCTAGGCTATGTGTCCTTTGATCAGGTACTAAATGTGCTTCCTTGGATCCGAACATTCACAGCCAGCAGTAACAGGTTCTCTTTAAGGAAGGGGAATCGTCTCTCTGAGAAATTTGAATCCAGCTTTTCATCGCATCATGGCAGAGGCAGCACTTGCCTGAGATTTTCTTTTTAATGATTTATTAACGCAGTTGCATCTGACAGCTGGAGTGTTTTAATTTTGCTTGATCGGAATGCTACTTTTGACACTGTTGATTATAACCTCCTCCTGGAACACTTTGAGTATCATGTCAGCTTAGCTGAATCAACTTTGAGGGGGTTTCACTCATGTTTGCTCAACAGCAGTCACCTATCCCAACGAGAGGCCTCTTTCTTTCTCCTGCACTGACATACATGTGGGGTCTCATTCAAGTGGCCTGGCCTCGCGCATCCCTCCACTCAGCCTCTCCGGGTAAGGCTGCAGTTCTCTGAAGGAGAAGAAAATGGAAGAAAAGCAATGTTTGATGTCAGGCTTGAGGCATTCAAGTTCTGCCTCCTTGTGACAAGTTACTTTACCTCTCAGCCCCTTCCTCATCTCTAAGTGGAGGAAATTATTCCTGTCCCACAGTACATTTGTGAAGATTCTCAGAGTACCCAATACACCATGCTAGCCCCTAATGGCGTTGAGTCATCCTCCTGGAATGACATTTCAGAAGAAGCCCTTGTAAAAAGTGTCAACATCACAGTAAGTAGCATTGCCTGTGAAGCCAGGATAGGAATTAAAAGCGGCTCTTGGGGCCGGCACTCCACTTTGGCTGCCCAGGGTTTGCGGGTTCGGATCCTGGGCATAGACCTATGTACCACTTGTCGAGCCATGCTGTGGCAGGGGTCCCACATATGGTGTGGAGGAGGATGGGTGCAGATATTGGCCCAGGGCTGATCTTCCTTGGCAAAAACAGGACGGTTGGCAATGGATGTTAGCACAGGGCTAATCTTCCTCACCAAAAGGAAAAAAAAAATGGCTCTTGACTTTGAAATCTTGACACTTTTTATTCCTGTTTTCCCTCATTCTGGTAATATTTTTAAAAAGATTTTATTCAAACATATCTGCCTCCTACGCTAGATTATAAATTCCTATTGAATCTGAGAATGCTCAATTGCTTAGCTTTGGATTTCCATGTAACTTGGGAACCATATAATCATGATCCAAACTAGGACAGTTTTGTGAGCACAAGGGGGTGATATTAATAATTACTTCAGGATGGTAAGTCAAAAACCAGGACTGTCCTAACTAAATTGATATGGTTACCCTACATATAAACCCTTGCACAAACATATTCACATAGCAAACATTTAATAAATTACTGACAAATTAAAATTAAAAATTGAGAGATCAATGCCTCACAAATCAAAAGTAGCATTTCCAAATTCAGACTAGTGTACCGCTGACCTATTCCTAATCTTGTATCCCCTATATACATGACTGGCATAAAGATTCTATCTTCCAAAATAGATATATCGGTGCATCTTTGGCTTTCTCCCTCTCTTAATAACCATGTCCCCAGTGCTGCCAAGTTTGTTTGACCCTTTGTCCTAAATACTCCTAAAATCTGCTTCCCTTCTATCTTCCTCAATGATGCAGCCTTAACCCAGCTCCAATTAGAAATATCATAAAAGATTTCAAAGTGATATTCTTACTTCTCTTCCCATTCCTCCAAAAAAGCACTCTTCTTGTTAAATTATAATGAATTAATTAAAATCATTAGTTTGAGGTAATTAAATTAATTCAAATGTGATAATTTGGCTCCATATTTTAAAAACCTTTGATATTCCCCCATTGACTTTGTTATGAAACTCAATCCCAAAACCATTACAGTTGCCAATCTGACTTCAATATTCAATTGAATCTCCACTGCCTGTTTCTTACTCCCTGTACACCAGTGCAGATCCTCCTAATAGCTCATGTTTCCCCGAATAGTGATTTTTTTTAAACCATCACAATCTCTCCCATCTTCCTGGAATTACCTCCCTGTCTTCTTTACTTGAAGAATTCCTAATTTTTTATTCCAACTGCAATTCATCTGGTGCCTACTCTGTGAAAACATTCTACCCCCCTTAGGAAGAACTGGGAATCACTTCCTTTAAGATTATAAAGCACTATATGCATATCTCTATAAGAGTAGGGTGATTGTTTTAAACGCCTGTATCTGCATTGGAGTGTGAACTTTGTGGACAAGAGCTCTGCTTTATTAACGTCTGTCTTTCCAGCTTTTTGAAAACACCTGTAGGCACTGAATATCTGTGTATGGAGAAAAAGAAAACGAGAAAAATAAAGCAAGACCTAGTATAGTTCTCAGTTTCTGTGCATCTTTTCAAAATCTTGACACTCAGAATTGTTAATGTTGCGCTGATGAATAATGGTATTACTATTATCTTAGTGTTAGTAATATCATTGACAGCAACATACACAAACTTCATTTGCTGAACACCGGTGGTGGTCCAAGCACTAAGCTAGTACACATTTGTTGAGTATCTTCTGTGTGCCTATCAATCTTATAGATGAGAGTTTGATAGTAGCGATTAAAATAATACAATTTTTGGAGAATTTACTATGTGCTCAGTTCTAAATTAGGCACTTTATAATTAATTGACTTTTTAGAGAAGAGAAATAGGTAAAACAAGTTACCCAGAGCCACACAACTATTAAGAGGTGAAACCAGGAATCAGTCCTGGGAAGTCTGACGCTAGTGTCTGTGTTCTGAACAACTGCTACCCTGAAGCAGGCCAAAGTCCTTTTCCCATGACGCTGACATACACGTGAGGGCCAAAGAAATAGATGATGTAAATAATAAGTAAATAAATAAAGCAGGCATTACAGAAAACGTAATAATCCACAGAATGAAAAGTTATTTGCAGAGAATAACACGAGGTGATAGCACAGAGAGTGATGCTCAGTGAAGCCACAGCACATAGGCTATAGGGGAGGTGAGACCTAAATGATGGATAAACCTGTCACACAAAAGTGGGATGGCTGCTCTCCCGTTGGAGGAAACAGCAAGCCTGTGTGTCTCTGAGGCTCTCGTGAACATGAAGGGTCTATGGACCAGGAAGAAAACTTGTGTGTCTCAAACATAGTGAGCAAGGTGGAGAGTCTCAGAAACAAGTCTGGAGTAGAGGAACGAGGGAGGAGCCCTGTCTTGATGCGTGTTTGGTTTTTGTTCCAAGTGCAATGGAAAGATAGTTGATGGTTTAAAGAGGGGTAACCTAGTTAACATTTTTAAAGTGTTCTGGCCAGAGAGACCAGTTAGGACTCCATGACAGAGGTCCAGCACTACAATGAGGGTGCTTGAACTAGGATTATAGCAGTACTAATGAAGATAAATATATGAATGATACTTAGAGCTTCACAACTTGAGTTCACCATAACTTTATGAAATAGCGTGATTTTGCCCATTTTAACTATGAGACAACTGAACCTCAGAGTGATTTAGTATTTTAACCAAAGAAAATTCTCAATCAATATCTGGTCCACAAGCTGAGCGGGGATTTGAACCCAGATCATCTATCTGGTTCCAAAGTCCATGCCTTTGACATTCTGAGATTTCTGGAAAAAGACAAGAATCTCCCAGGGGTTCAGAAGACTCTGAGGCTGCTATTGTTGATGATAACACTGACAATGAAAACTGGGGGTACAAAGCAGTGAGCAAAGAGGGTAGAAAATTTAGACATAGCTCAACAAATCCCTGATGGAGGAAGCACAGTTCGTATGGTGGTGATCATAGGTGGGCTACAGCCGTAACCATGATGATGCAGCCAGGCCTGGTGTGCTGCCCTTCTGTGCCTGGGCTGACAGGGAACTAGAATGACCTCAGTGATGGCAGACATAGGTGGGGTACCATGGCCCGGACAAGCACATGAAGATCCAGATATCAGACCTGGTAGAAACTAGAAAGTCGGGTCTTAAAGGAGAAAAACCTCATGGAGTAAAAACCAGGGTAAAAAGAGCTTTCGGATCATTTTTAGAACACAGGATAATGGGTGCAGTGATCATCAGGGAACTCAGTGCTGAAGTTCAGGTACTAGACTCTAGGTCTGAAACCACCACCAACCAATATCTGGAATATAGTCCTTTAGATATCCATGGTAGAGGTATTATTTTGGGTTCCTGGACCTAATTTCAGTGTAGGAGGGGGACTCCCCCCATCCCACTAAGCAATTTTTCGACATCAGCTGAGTATCCTACAATTCAATTTAATTCTGACACTATCAACCTGGAGATCGCATCAGATTCCACAGGTTAAGGGTTCAGTCTTACAAGACTGTCCTCCCCCTGCTCCAAATTCAGGTGCCAATCTCAAGCCCACGTTGTCACCTGTGCTTCTGACTCACCAGCTATAGATATGAGGTTCCCATGACTCCCTCCTTGGACTTCAGACACCTGTTGGCAAGTTCAGTTGTTACCTGTACTTCTGATGAACTGGCTATAAATCAGAGGTTCCCACGACCCCCTCCTCGAGTTTGATACATTTGCTAGAGTGGCCCACAGAATTCAAAGAAACATTTTGCTTACTAGATCACTGGCTTATTGTAAAGGATATAGTTCAAGAACAGCCAAATTTCTTCAATATTGACTCAATGAGATAACACCTGGAGAAGACTATGTGAGTAGTTTTAGTTTCAGAGTGTTGGGGAAGAAGTGAAGAAAGAGGTAGAAAATCAGGAGAAGGCTTCCTTGATGTCTAATTGACACTGGATTAGTAGATAATATGGTCAGTATTCAGTTTGATGGCAACCTTGATCCTTAATTTTAGGAGTTATGGAAGCTGGACATTTTTCTCTCCTTGAGTCTTACTTTGCTTATCTGTAGAATGAGGCTGATGGTATCTGTAAAATGATGGCTAATTTCCCTTTAAATCATGAATTCCATTATATGACAAAGGCTAAACATAAGTAATTTAGATGATTTCATGAGGAGATAAGATAGAATATAGTATGATTTGCTTTAAAAATTCATATGCAACTATAATTAATACCATAAAGCATGTCTTCAGATAAAATATTTAATCTCCTCATCTCAGCAATCAAAATCTACCCCTCTTATTATATTTCACAATGGTAGCACCATCCATCTAGTTGTCCAATTTCAAGCCATGCCAAATACCACCATATTTGATTAATATTCAAACCACATAGAGCCTATTTGCTTAATGCATTGATCCCTCTATTGAAAAACATAATTTCTCAATTGAATTACTATAATATCATCTCCATTTGGTCTCTGCCTCTTACCTAGATGTCCCCAATTCTCCCTTTGTACATTTGTCAAACCAAAAATTTCAAACAAACATCAAATACCATGTCATCTCTGTTGAAAATCCTTCAATGACACCCTCTGGCTTTCTGGAAAAAAAAAAATTCCAAGTCTCTGTCTTAAAATGAGAAGTCCTTCAAAATTTATATAATTTGGTTTGTATTACATCATGTAACACCTTCTGCCAATCTCTACCTCATACCTATCACTTCACTGAGAAGAAGTGACTTAAAATTCCCTGAAAATATCATAACCATATATCTACGCCTTCCAAATTATTCTTCCTCTTGCTTAGAATATGCTTTCTTTTCTTGCCTTACCTCTCCAGGATGAGCCCTCATATTTCTACTTACTTATCAGGATTCAGCTCGATTATTTTCTTCTTTCTAAAACTTCCCCTTCCTCAGTCCCCCACTACCAGATCTCTGGGCCCCTCTTATATGTTGATGATATTTCAGTGTTCTCACATAATACTTCTACCACAGAAATTACCACATATTACTATTATTATCAATTTACATGTTAGTCCTAGAGTAAACTTCATGATTATTGTTAAGAAAATGACGTACTCATCTCTGCATTTTCAGTCACTAGAATTGTGTTTGGCACATAGTGGTTACATAAAAATGTTTTGATTAAATGAGTTACTGAATTCATGTTCTTCTAATCAGTAAAGAAGGTCCATGGAATATATTCAAGTAATAATAGTTTCTTAGCTCAAGTTGCAACATGTACGTGAAAACTGTGGTGACAAATAATGCATTACCTATTTTTTCACTCAAAATTTCTGCAATTCTAACAGACGTTCTCGCTGGTTACATCTTAAATGAGATAATTCTGTGCTTTGTATTGTTGCCTCATAGGAAGGCATTGTATTCATGTAGTCAATGATGTCCCAGTAAATAATAGATAGAAACATCAGTACCTGCAGAAACAGAATTTAGGCTTTGGTTAGTTGTGAAATGAGGAAATGTCGTAATATTTATGATAACCAAATAATTTAACAAACATAATACAAGTCCTCCAACTATAATTACCACTCTCTTCCCTGCTTTATCATGTACAAAAATGCTCATTTAACACCTGGAGTGTGAAAATACCACTCCTGCCTATGAAAACCACTGCCTGGAATTTATTTCAATTCTCTCATATTTCCATTTTATCCTTTAAATTATTTTGTCATCAAGCCAATCAACGTCAACAGATTGAAAAGGATGCTATTTAATTTCATGAGCAATCACAACATTTTTATCTATGCAAAGTAAGATAATAGGGATAATTGAGTCTTATGCCTGAAGCCTCAAAGTAATTCTCTGTGAGTGGCAGGAAGGACATTCTCCCATCCTTCATCTCCACCTGGATATACAGTGTAACATGGATGGTTTTCAGCATTTCAAGGAAAAAGGGAACTCCAAAATCATTCTGTAAAATAAGGGCAAGTGGATATCAATGGGTCCGCTTAAAATAGTTTTGTCCCATTTTGTAACTTTTTGTAAGATATTTTCTTTACATTCTAATTCAGGAAGAAGGAAGAACAAAATTAATGGACACTTCTCTAAGTACTATATAAGTACTGTATAACTTTATGTGGGGGCAACTATTATCTCTACTACTCAGATGAAGAAATGATGCCCTGAGAGGTTACTTAAGTTCCCTCTCCTCCTTTTTTTTATAAGTTTCAAGAAGAGTGGATGCAATACTAACCTTTCCATGTGAATGTTTATTGCTGATTTTTCCCCCAGTGTTCAGATATATCTTTTGTCAAGTGTAACAAGGATTGGCTCAGAAAGGACTCCAATATCCCACACAGGTATTTTGTGACATGAAGTTGGGATACCTCAAACTTGCGGTTTTATTCTTTTAACATATATTTATTTAGGAATCATACAACAGGCATTGGACTGGATGAACAAGGTAGACGGTTTCTTTATCCTCAAAAGAGAAAGAGTATAATGGGCAATACATGTGTGGAATGATACCCCCTAGGGTAGAGGGAAGATAGAGCATATATAGAATAACTAATGTGGATGAGGCAAAATGGGTTACTTAAATGAAGTTAGAAAGACATAATTTGAAGGAACATTTTGAAGGAAAGGTAAAATGAGATGACAAGCCCTGAATAGATCACGGCTTAAAAGGCTTGTTACAGATTGGGAGCCAAGATATAAAAATGGTGTGTGTCAGGTGGAGGATGCAGTGATGGATGAGGGGAGGGATATAGAGAAACAGAAGATGATGGGGATGTGTGTGGAGTAAGAAAATAGAGATTTCTTGGAGAAATACAAATCTAGGCTCCTGAAGTTTTCTACACTGTGCCAGTCCAGGCTTTTTACATGTAGTCGTGTACATATAATGGAATCAAAGAAGGGGACACAACAAAGGGTACTTCTGGGGAAATATAAGGGAGACATTTTCTGAAACTAGTAAAATAAAAAGACATAACTTTTTATTTTTATGGTCATAAATTAATAATAGTATAAAAAGGATTATTCCATTTATTGAACACTTACTATATACTAGTCTCTGTTCTCTACTAATATTTTTCTCATCTAATCCTTCTGAGCAAGTCTCTTCAGGAGATATTGTTACCCCATTCTACAGATCAGGAAATGAGGCTTGAAACTTTTGGGGATTTTGCCTAAAGTCGTAAGGGTAGGAGATGGAAGAGCCAGCATTAAAATATCAGTCTGATATTAATTTATTCAACAATTATTTTGTAGAGCCAACTGAGGTTTACAGCATATTTGCCTTTAATCCTCCCAACAAAACTCTGAGAAGAAATTAGTTGTCTCATCTTACAGATAAGGAAATTTTGGCTAAGAATTGTCAGAATATTTGTCTAAAATTACAATTTAGTAAGAAGCAACATTCAATCTGAATTAATTCAAAGAATGTATGTTGAATGACTAGTATATGCCAGGCACTGTTAGGTGCTGAGTCAAGAATGTTGTAAACACAGTGTTTGCCTTTTTGGATTCAATAGACCAGTTTGTGGAGAGAAACAGTGAAAGGATCAAGATGGTCTAAGAGAGGGAAGGTCAGTTCATAGAGAACTTTGCCTATTTAAAGATTTTGGATTTTTTTTTCGGTGAGGAAGATGGTCCCTGAGCTAACATCTGTGCCAATCTTCCTCTACTTTGTATATAGGACACCACCACAGCATGACTTGATGAGTGGTGTGTAGGTCCATGCCTGGGATGCGAACCTGCGAACCCCAGGCGCCCAAGTGGAGCATGCGAACTTAACCACTATGCCACTGGGCAGGCCCCTAAAGATTTTGGATTTTATCCTTAAGTACAATGGAAAGACACTGCCTCATTTTAAGCAGATGGTTGATATTTTCAGAAGACCACACTGGCTGTGGAGGAAGAACAGGCTAGACAAGACCACATAGAAGGCTTTGAATGGGAATCCGGTAGGGGTATTAATATCTTGAATCTCGATAGTGGCAGCAGAGATGGAAAGGAGTGGGGCCAGTATTGGAAGTAGAATTTCCAAGACTTATTGGGCTTTAGATGTACAGGATAAAGGGGAACAAGGGCTCCACAGTGATTTTAAACTGTCCATTGCTGTAATTTAAATCAACAACCAATTAGTATCCAAGTCAAGTAGGCCAAGTGATTATTTCCTGATGAGATTGACTATAAGTGAATAACTACTATCTGTGGACCCAGTAGCCTTAGTTCAGCCGGGTACAGCAGGGAAGAGCTGCTGTTCCTCACTGGCCATGGCCATAAATGCACAGTGATCCCAGAAAAATGAACAAGAAAAAAATTAAGTCACTTGCAAACTCCGCAGCTCCAACAGAAGAGTGCTGATCTGATTTTCTGAGATGTCAATATGTTTCATTAACTATGAAGCAGTTGAGTTTTTAAGACATCTTCATTAAGATAAGTCAAGGTGCTAATACACCATAACCCAGATTGCAAGGATTTCTTGCAAGTCCCTGGGAGATAAGACAGTATTTGCATGGGGTGGTAATTTGGCAGGGTGCCGAGCCATACTAGAGCAAGGGCTCTGTTAGCATTTCTTCTTGAAACCATATTTTCTGCGTTGACTATCTGGCGGTTTTGGATTGCCTCAGGCTGATAATTGGCAACTGAGCTGTTAGACCAGATGGCATTTATTTATTTATTTTATAAAGGAAAGGGAGGAAAAAAGCATGATGCAAATTGGAAAGTCCATTTTTAGTTATAGAACAGAAAAATAAAGGAGAAAAGAAATTGATTTTAAGCAGTTCCAGATGTTACATGCTTTTTTATTTGCAAAGTCACATCTAAAAGGAGAGTGCCATTGTAAACAAAACAAAAAAGAGAGAAGAAAATAAAAAAAGAATCTACAGAATAATCATCGGTTGGATTTATTTGTTAGAGTGTGTACTTACACTGAATAGGACCATCTTTTTGAGGATAGAGAAAAAAAATCACACAATTTACATATGAATAATTACTTTCATACTGTATTTATAGGAGGAACAGAACAGCTTCAGCCACTAAAAGTTCCGTAGCATTGTGTCTTAATCTCCAAGCCCTCTCCAGCCCACCTTGCTTGTTCCAGGAGCATCTGTGAGGTTCTATTGTGTTATGTCTTCTTCAGCTGTTTTCTTTTGTCCAAAGCAAGACTTTAATTAGCATCCATTAATAGAGCGCCAAGAGCATCCTCCATCAGCCTTTTATCTTACTTCAGATGGAGAAGAAATGAAGGGAAATTATAATTCCTCTGATAAATTGTGTCTTATCCTGAAACTGTATGCCAGATTTTCCAAACTTTAAATTCTAAGGTGGTGAACCTCTTCACTGGGCCTCTGAAGTTTAGATTAGCAATGTCCTAAGGAGTCAGCACAACCGATTACAGTGAACAGGCTTGGGCCGGGTGTGTTAAGTTGGAATTCTTGTCATATATGATCTGGGTTGTATGTTATTTTCCACTGGATCTGCACCTTCCAGAAACCTCAGTTTGTTCGTGAGAGACAAACTACTTGAAAAATTCCTAGTCTTCCTAGAGTGAGGCCTCAGATACGGTATTTCCAATAAGCTACTAGATGTTGCTAATGCTGATGGTTTGTCACAGTATGAGTAACAGGGCTCTAACCTACCATTAAAGGTCTTTATTAGGAACCAGTGTTCAGTTACATACCAGTGATGTGATTCTGGAGAGGTTATTTTTCCTCTCCTGGTCTCAGTTGCTTTGTCAGCAAACTTATATATGCTGTTGTAGGGTTGTTAGGTTGATCAAATTAGAAACCCAGTATGAAAAACCTTTACAAATCAGGAAAAAGTGATTTTTGTGTTCTGACTCTGTTATTTACAATTTGTGAGACTTTGGAGTACTTGCTTAACATAGCGAAGCTAATGTTTTTATTTCTAAATATGATTACGCTGTTGAGCAGTTATGAGAATTAAATTACATATTATAGATAAATATAATGTGTCTAACATAGTGGCTGAAATTTAAGGAGCACAAAATAAATAAGTCCTCTTGCCATCTTGTTTTCCTTCTCAGGCCAAATTGATTTCCTCCATGCACATGATTAGGAAACAACATAAATGTAATTGCCTTATATAAACAGAGTTGAAAAATATACTTATTCATCATTAAACACTGTCTATATGCTGGGCACCATTCTAGGCACAGGGAATAAAAAAAGTGAGCAAAACAAACAGATGGGTGTCTGCACTCATGGGAAAAACAAACAAAACACATAGATGTTCAAATAACAAAATTAAAACAAGATGTCTTGTCTTGACTTCGTCTGCCCCAAACCAAATTCTGCATCCCAGATCTGGAAATCAGTATAGCACAGAAACAGACTCCTTATATAAGACAAGAAACTGGAAGGAAATAAGCTGGTAATTATAAAGTTTTCTTTGTTGACTGGAAAATGCTAGAATCCATGAATGCTGCCACAGGAAAGGTAGAAAATAAAAGAATTCTCCTCTGCTCTAGTAAGTGTTAACGTGGTAGAAATGACTCAGACACCTTTATCCCTCTGCTACACGTGAGCTAATACAAAAGCACTGATTTGATTCCACTAAGAACGCAGATGCTCCTGCTCTCAGACTCAACTCTGGGCCTTATTTTGCAATTTGTGGTAGGGAGAATGAGAAAGGGTACCGCAGAGAGAAGACAATACCATGGAAAGACAATCCAGCAGAAGGAGGAAACTGAAGCTCTGAATCTGCATAAATTTTGGTTCGAATATTGAACGTCACACAAGGTATGGAATGGAGTCTCATCTGATCTCATGTAGAGCTTAAATGACAAAAAAAGAGGATGCTCTATGGGTTAGATAGAATAATTTGATAATTACCATGCATGATGGTGATCCTGAGTTATCACGAAAAGGTTACAGGATGTGCAGTTTATTTTAATAGGAATACCCAGAACTGCTTGATAGGTTTCTGGAATCCTTACACCACAAATGTTTAAAAGGAAAAAAAATTGTCTTATCAAGCAATTGACTTGTAGTAGTAGATAATATTCACTAAAACAGAATGCTTTCTCTGTTGATTCTTGATCGTAATCACACTCTTCTGAAAACACTGGAGACAGATATGACCACCAGTTCACATACAGAACCATGGAACATTTTGCAGGAAGAAGAAATGAAAAACTTGTTTACGTGTAGTACTGCCACTTAGTGTGTAACGCTTGAACTTCCTGATTACACTAATGGTATCTATTACATTAGGTTACTGTAAGATGAACAGGAAAATGTCCTAGAAAGATGCTTCCCAAATTAAAATGAAATAAAATGTTTGGGAAAATAGTAGATTTATAGATATTACATTCTATTGGCAAGCAAGATATCTATATGAAAAGAAATTACTGATGCAGAAATTAGAACACAGGAACTCTGTACACAAATAAATTCTTTGGTTTTTCTTATTTTTTGAATGTCTAAACTTATCTGTAGTTTAGAGAAGTTTACACTAAGAATAAAAGAGTGGGAATGTAAATGAAACAAAATACATATCCATTTAGATACACAGTGCATCGTTAAAAGAAATAAAGTTTTTAAGCTCTTCACTTGAGAAAAGAGAAATTGGAACAAACATTGTAAAACCAGCCAATAAGAAGACAGACTTACCTAACGGGGAAATGCACCAGGCTGCACGCAGAATGCCTTTCAAATTTAGACCTTAAGAAAAACGAAAATAAAGCAATCTGGTTAATTAGAGAACACTAAAGATGTGGCAAAAATAGACAAGTTCAAAATTGGCTTAAGATCCCGTGGTCCTTGAAAGATAAAACTACATCCAGATGATGATGAATAAATGAAAATAATGCATGTTATGGAGTAATTAAGGAAAATGGAAAATCTCATTTTCAGTTACTTTCAAAGAATCACAGTACAATCAGTGTGTGATAAAAAAAGAACAAAAAGAAAGTTAAATTTTAAAATGTGAACTGAATAAAATTCCATTCAGGACATATTTGTTTTATTTAGTTTTAACACAGGTTCTGACATTAACATGCTGTGTGATATTGGAAAAATCACCTAAACTTTCGGGACTTGTTTCCATTTAAAGAAAATGGATTTGAAGTTTCCTTTTAGATATAATAATATATTATTCTACAGCAAACCTTTGATTGTTTGGAATCTTCATAAAATACTTTTCCAAATGGTTGAAAATGTACTCATTTCAGTGCTAAAGCTTCTCATTCAGCCAATTTTTACTAGCTTTTTTTTTTAGCAGGCACATTGGTTGGACATGATTCTGCTTTCTTATGTAAATAATACTAAATGACAGTTTAGCCTTCTTAATGAATTTGAGTTTCCTTGAGGAATTCATGCTGTCCGATTGTGATTCTAGATGGCACTCTTGTGCTTAAGTTTTTCTCTTTCCAACTTTGCTCAGATTTCACCTCCAGCTTCCAGTAACCCTTCCCATCACACTTATTCACCAAGCATTTATTAACCTTGTGGAGAGAGGGCCTTATGGAGAACTTGGGTTGGGGGGATGTTATTTTAAGTAAAATGCACGATTTTACATATGGATTTACCTAACACTACTTGGACTCCTCAGAAAGCATTTTTTCCCTCATTCTCACGGTGGAGGTGGTTGGGTAACTGGGTAACTAAGCTCTGAGAGATGATGCGTGTTCCTACTATGTTATACGCATATAGCCTGGAAAAGTTTGCTCTCCTTCGAATAGGGCCAACAGCCCCACAATTAAGCCGGAAAGTTGATCTTTGAACACTCTGCTTGTTAATATGAAACACTTTTGTTAACTTCTTGAAAAGCTGTATGATTTTCTTTCCACCTTAGCTCTCTCAGATCAAGTGTGATTGACTTAGTGTGTTGCCCCTCCCCACAATATTTGCATCTTCAAACGGAAGGCGGAGCTTACATCCAAATCAAAACAATAGCAACAAAAAAAGAAAAGTCAATGGAGGTGATTTTTGCTGAACTGCTTTTAGAGGTGGGACCTTAACTCCAGAAAGAGCAATGAGGTAGAAATAGGATCCAATCAAACCATTTAAATATTAGTAAGCATGAAGGCCTTGTAAGAGAGGAAGAATGTAAAAAAGATTTCTAATAGGATCAGGCAATAAATAGATAAGTTATGTCCTATTAAATGGTTTAAAAAACACAAAACACTGGATTAATAATTAGTTCAGGTATAAATTGAATCCATGAGATATAGGCTGTAGAACTCCATTTGAAGAGAACATGACCTTAGAAATCTTTTCCACGTTCCTCCGTATAAAGAGGGTAAGAAAACAATCTTCCCTACTACTTGCAGCTCTAAATCTCATGTCCCCATGAAAATTGCTGGTTAATATGTAATCTCAATTTGCTTGGTAAACAGATAATCTCAATTCACTTAGTACAGAAAGTTTTGGCCAGGCTCATAAATCTTACCCCCATGTGATATCTCCACGTGGTGTTTAACACAGTTCTCAAACTTAATGTGCTCCACATGTGAACTCCCACCCTTCCCTTTGACCAGCTTCTCTTGAGGTCTCCTCCATCTCATCCTGCCGGTGGCTCAGACCAAACATCTTGAGGTCGAGCTTCACTTTTACCTCCAATCTATCAGCAAATTCTTTGGGTCTCCTTTCTAATGTACCCAGAATCTGACCCCTTCTCACCACCTCTACTGTTTCCACCTGGTCAAAACCACACCGCCATTCACTTGGAACACTGTGGTAGTCCTCTAATTTGCCTCCCAGCTTTGGTCCTTGCACCCCCCACCTGCCATCTACACAGCCCCATCTCAGTAAAGCAGCTGGAGTCGTCCTGCTAAATGTTATATTACATCATGTCATGTCATCACATTCCTCCTCCAGTGCACTGCACTGAGTTTCCTCATTCAGAATAAATGACCCAGACGGCCCCACACAGCCTGGACCCCTTTCCCTCTCTGATTTCCTGCTCTTCCTCTTTTCTCATGCCATCTCCTGCTTCAGCCATGCTGGCCTTTGGCTGTTTCTCTAACAAGCCAGTCACATTCCCTTCTTACGGTCCTTGCATTTGTTCTTTCCTCTGCCTGGAGTGCTCCTGCCCAGATTCCACAAGGCAAACTTCCATTTCCTCCGGGCATTTTCCCATTTGTTACCTTTTCCAGGAGTGTTTTCCTGACTATGCTGCCTAAAAATATCACCCCAGTAACTCAGGAACTCCCTATCCAATGTCCTTTTCTCCATGGTACTCTCCTCCCAAAATATCCTGTGACTTGTTTCTTGTTATTCTCTCTGCTCTTGCACTCCCCCGTTTACGTTTCACAAGGTTGGGGATATTGATCTTTTTTTTTTTTGGCATTGTTTTAGATCCAGCGTCTTAAAAGGCACCTGGCACACAGTAGGCACTGAAGGTTGTACACTGATGTATGAGTGAGTGGTTTAACCACACGAAATGACAGACTTCATTCTGAACATGATGAAGTAAATTGTAAATCACGATGTTAATATTTTCATGTTAACTTTGGAAATAACCTGAGCTTATTTGACATTTTAATCACTTATAACTTAGGAGAATTTGGCATATTAAAGTATAATTTGACATTGTAACAGATTAAATTGATTCCAATTTAAAATGTGGAATTGAAAATTTGATTTCGCTTGCCATTCTAAGTTGACTAGTCTGAGAAAATTTTGCTACATCTGTGAAAAGTATTAGAACATCTTATAATTTTGATTTATTAGATTTATGGAAGTTGGTTAAGTGCTTGGGAAGCTTAGCTTCTTAGAGAATTGAAGTACTTAAAAATAAAAATGAACACTTTAAATTTATAAATAAAGTTTAAAACATGCAATGGACTTTAATTAAATTGTAAAAGTCGACTAAACAGTTTTGTTCTTATTATCTGGGTTTATAAATAGAAAATAAGATGATTTGTAAATTAGATTTTAAAGCACAAAAACAGGATTTTGATTTTGCAATATTAAAGCATTAAATATTATTTTTAAATCCAAAGTAACCTTTCCATTTTTTTCCTATGCATAAAATGTATTTTCAAATACATCAAAAATACATACTGGTGGTGAAAATTCAGACATCAGTAAAATGATATTTTTCTTGGAGAATGTTGTTGCTGGAAGAGAAACATAAGTTTACTCTTATGTCAAAAACAATTGTGCAATAATACTAATAACTATAATAGCTAAATATATACAATATACATATACACTCATCACCACCTCATTATCCTCATTCACTTTTCACTCAACTTGAGGACCAGATTTACTCAAATACATTAAGAACTACGGGGACTCCATAGGAACTACTTTCTTTAAGTTCATATCCTTTATCAGAAATATAATCATAACTGATTTATGAATCTCTTTCTGTTCTGATTGTCACATATTACCAAAGAGAAGAAGTACAAAGGCATTTAGTCCAGTCTCCACTCATGTCTTTAGGAACAGATATCCAAAGCGAGGATCTTGCAAATTCCATTCATTCTTATTTTGACCAGCCCACAAAGCTAACGGGGACATAATAACAGTGGCTAACATTGATGTTCTTGGTATGCTCTAAAAGCTTTGCATCTACTATCTTATTTAAGAATTAAGGGCAGAAGTTTGGGTTAACTCAGAGAATGTTCATGACTCTTGCAATGTGTTTCAGAGACTTTAAGCAGTAGTAGTAGAAGAGTAGCTGGTGGCTTATTTCTTTGGGAAAGAATGGAACTGGATCCAGGAGGCATGTTCAGCTGATTTCTAACCATTAAAAAATTTCTTATAACTTCAGGATGCAGTGTGCTTTCACATAGGTATTTCATGGTAACCTGGCAAAACCCCGGTCTGCTAGGTATAACACACAAAATTCGGCAGAAATATGTTTAAAATGTATAATAACTGTCAAAGGCCAATGAACTTAAAATTGATTGCCATCACTTTCGTATTTCCTAGCACAATCCCCCTCATATATTCTGTTCCAACCACAACAACTTTCTTGTTTTTCTTCATAAAAATCACGTTCTTTTCTGTCAGGGGTTTTGCATTGGCTTTTCCTTTCTTAGAATGCTTCCCTTAGATCCAGCAAGGCTCCTTCTCACATATCATTTATATATTTTTCCATCATTGCTTTATCCAGCTTTATTTTCCTCCATTGTAAGTATTACATCTGATTGTATAGAATATTTGATATATTTCTTTGGTTTCTGTTTGCATTTCATGAAGAAAAGAATTTTGTCTGTTTTGTATATTGTATCCCCAGCACCAAAAATAATTCATATTATTTGTTAAAAGTGATTGAGTGATGCATCAGTGAGTAAAAAAATCCGGCCTTGGATGTGGGTCCACTGACATTGGGCTCCAGAGCTCTCCCCAGGGCATGGGCTACTGCTGACTCTGCCCCTTTCTCCCAATAGAACATCATTCCTGGAACTCACCATGAAATAAATGAATTATTAGGGCTCTGGAACAATTTTTTCCCCCAAATCAGGCTTGTAAGATAAGAGCTCCTATTAATACAATTTAACAGCTTTTACCACCCAAGTTCAGAGAGGCTCAGTGAGTTGGCCAAGGTTACACAGGGTTATCAGTGCAGGGCTGCTTCTGACCCATGTCCACTGATAGTCTCCTCTGATGGATGGCCTGTGTGGAATCTCTGCCGTGTTTCGACTGCCCATGGGATGCTAATTCAGTTTAAACAACAAAGCTTGGCAAGAATACTTCCCAGTGGTGCCATTGCGGCACTTTAACCTATGGCATGATCACTGATCATGTTACCTCAGTGTCACGAGCACTCCTTAATAAGCAGAGACTGTGGCCTGAGCAGATGGCCAAGACTGGGAAGATGAAAATTCCATAGAGGAAAACAAGAGACACTGAAATGCTATCCACAGTCAGTCTTTTTACTTATTTAGCTTTTTACAGGTTGTACAGCAAATTTTAGGACATCATCTTATTTGTTTCTCAGTTCCTCTGTACAACCTTACAAGGAAGGTGGGATAGAGCATCTGATATCCATCTCATAGATGATGAAAATGAGACTCAAAGAAGAGGAGGAATGTAGATAAGCCACATTAGTCACCTTAGGTTGCCATAACAAAATAACATAGACTGGGTGGTTTAAACTACAAGAATTTATTTCTTACAGTTCTGGTGTCAGAGAAATCCAAGATTGAGGTGCCGGCAGATTCATTTGCCTGGTGAGGGCTCTCTTCCTAGGTTGGAGATGGCCACCTTCTCACTGTGTCCTCACATGGCAGAGAGAAAGAGACCAAGCTCTCTGATGTCTCTTCCTCTTATAAGGGCACTAATTCCATCAGAAGGGCCCTGTCCTCATCTGACTTGTTCCTTAGATGGTTTCAAATTTGCGAGGGAAGAAATACGTTTGGGCCCCCAAACCTCAGCAGTTAGCAAAAGGAGATTCAATCAAATGGGCCAGGCATGGAAGTGAAGGATTGTAGGGTGCATTTGGAAAATAAACCAGAGAGAGAAAAGAGAAGGCAAATTGTTCCTACAAGCAGTGTGCAGTTTGTGCAAAAGACATTTCTCCCAAACTATGTGTGTCATCATATTACTATAACTAACAATACTACTACTACTAATTATAACAATGACAATAATAACACTGAAAATAATACTATATTCTTTCAAATAACATAACGATAAAATATTAGTATGTTAGATTTAGTCTAAGAGACATAGACTGATGGGTGGTTTTGGGAAGGTTACCAGAATATTGCTAGATATTATGCCTTCACCCTTATTACAGCCTTAGAGGGAACTGTGGCTGGTTTGGAAGTTTCTGTGGGATCTACTAATAAATCTCAACACTAGGAGCTGGAGACACCAAAGGGAGGAGAAAGCAAGAAAGCAGGGGTTAGCAATTATGTATGATCTTTATTTTTAAAATTTTCTCCATCAACTGGTCATCAGATTCCTTTATCACTGCGTCTGTTGGAATAGGATTCAAAGAGAATCATGTTGGATGTATCGGTGACCCTAAACCAAGGTTTTCATTAACATTGGACTAGAATACAGTCTCTCACTGTTCAGACATGAGTTTGGAAATACATTCCAAGTAACGCTTACCTGGTATTTTTATAATGGAAAAAAAATTAATTCCTAACTCCAGAAACAAATGGGAGAATGATATAATTTTGTTTATCACTATGGAAAAATAATTAGGTCTTTTTCCTATTGAAACTGCTATATTACTTTATGGTGAATATGATTTCAAACTTCTAGAACTGTGCTGTCCTTTCTGGCAGACACACATGGCCATCAAGTGTTTGAAATGTGGCCAGTCTGAGTGGAGATGTATTGCAAGTGTGGAACACAAATTGGATTTCAAAGACTTACTGTGATGAAATATTTACATATTTGAAATATTTAATTTTTATGGCAACCTGAAGGTAGTTGGTGGTAGGTACTGTCACTATTTCCCTAAAATGAGTGAAAACCTGAAATCGCACTTTTTTTACTTGCTCTTTCTTTTTCTTCTCCCTACAACTCTCACCAGCGTAGACCTATAAACTTGTGAAAGGCAGTGGTGATGTCTTTTATCCTTATATCCCCAGAAACGGGCAGGTAGCCTGGAATATATTCAGTGCTTAATATTAAGTTTTCTTGATTATATCCTGGGTACCAAAAACCTGGGATTAATTCCTATAGATCTGCCAGGTACGTAGATTAATATCCAAATGTTTTTCTACAAAACTTCCAGTCATATAGCATAAAATTCTAGTATTTAAAGTGGTTTGAAAATCATTTCATTTCACAAATCAGGACATGCATTCCCACAGAAATAGCAGGAGAAAGTGGAATCTTTACAGATTATTCCTATTGTTAGTCTGGTTAATTATATATATATATCTTACTGTTGGAAAATTAATGTTCATAATAAAGCAAGGATTCATTTAATTTTGTTAAAAGCAAGCTGATAGGGTGGATTCAAAGTGGCATACCTGGTTTTTAAATTTTGACTATCACTATTACTATACGTGATGATGGACTTACATCTCTGAAATGACTTTACTCATCTGTGAAATGGGAATGACAATATTCAAATCCTCAATACCTTATTGAGCTATGCTACACATCAAAAAAGATAAAAGGTTGAGAACACCTGGCTTGAATCACATGGTCAACATATAATGGATCCCGCCCCCTCTTCCCTCCTTTTGCCCTCATTCACTTCTTCCTGTGTCTCGCATTCCCCCCCTTTATCCAACTTGCTGGCCTTTCCCACAGTAACAAGAAGTCATCATGTATGATGTATTGAGATTATAGAAAGAAAACAAAACCTCTAATAATCATGTCACTTTCTAGTAATTGACTTATTAAACACATGCTGGGATTCAAGCTCAGCAAAATATTCCACTTTACAAATGCAAAGAAAGGAAATTCAATATTGAGGTAAATAAATTCTGCTTCAAAAAATAAAAAGGTGAACAAAAAAACTCATTTAATCTTAGAAAAGTTTGTTTTTAAAGATTCAAATTCTTCCACACAATAATTGATGATACATTGATTTCCAATTTTGGTAAAAAAGCAGAAATATAAGAAAAGGTGTAAAATAAAGGAAAAATGTCTGCTACTGTTTCTGAACTTGATCATAAAGGGGTATCATTAACCTGGAGACTCTATAAAGTATAGATATGATTTGAGAGCATCCACTATCTTGTAGAGAACTAAAGGAGTTGTGAGTGTGTGTGTGTGTACAAGTACACACATATACACACATGCATATGTTTAGTATATTCATTTTTGCTCTCTTTTTTCTTTTTTCAACAGTGTCTAGCTATGCAATACACTTCCCAAGTAACTTTAAATGACTCTGTAATTTCATTAACCCATTCTCTTAATTACTCTACCAAGGCCTGTCATCTGGCTATACTCATCTGAATATGTTCTCATTTTTCAAGGACATGTTGCTTAATACAATTTCTGACACAGAGATTTTTACAAGTTCCTCATCATTCCTTCGTTAATCATATTTCTTTTCTTTTTGCTTTTGTCCCCACATCTCCTGCTTTTAAATATCCCATCAAATAAGAAAAAAGAAGCTTTGAGGTTGCTGCCAAATATTGGTTCTGCAAACCAATGTCTTCCCAGAGATTCCCAGTCCTCTTCTTTCCTCTTCTCTTTGGTCACATCCCTCACGGCCACCTTTCAAGCTTCTTCTCCTTAATGAAGCCTTTTTCCTTTTTTTGTGTGTGATACTAAAATCCATTTATTGTATATATTTTTGAAAAATCAGTAAATTTATTTTAGAAAATTTTAAACATACACAAAGTAGAGAGAATTAATATCATGTACCTCATCTAGATTTAATAATTATCAACTAATGATAAACCATGTTTTTATCTATCTCCACCCATCCCCCATCTCATATTACTTTGAAACAAATTGGAGGTATATCATTTTATCCTTAAATATTTTAATAGGTATTTCTGAAAAACAATTTTTATTTTTATTAGACCACTCTATTGAGTTATGGTTGACATACAAAAAGCTGTACACATTAAATGTATACAATTTCATGAGTTTGGGGATGAGTATACACTCATAAAATCCACATTGAAATCAAGGCCATAAACATGTCCATCACCTCTCAAAGCTGGTTAAATGAGAGAGCACTGAAGTAAGAAAGGGAGAACAAGAAGAAGAATCATCTCAGCAGAAGATACAAGTTTCTCTTATAAAAGAAAAACTCAAAACAAGACAAATGTTTAACATCTTGGACCAATAGAAAGCCAGGAGATTAAGAAATTTACAGCATTTTTGGTGGCAGGAGGCCAGAATTAATCCATTTTCTCAAGCTTGCTAAAATATTTGCATTTTCACTGGCTTTTTCCTCTAATTGTTAGCATTAATTTGTTCATTAGCAGCTGTTTCTCTTTTTAGGACATGCAGCAAAAAAGGAGCAAAGAAAACAAGTGAAAATAGTCTTTCTGACACTGCAGTTGTATTGCTTGAAGTTCTAAGGAGTCAAGGAAATGTGAATGATACTCAGAACGGATCTAGGGAAGGTATTCAATAATACAGATGAGTGGAATCGCAGGGTCATATGCTCAGCATATGCCTAACTTTATAGTAAACTGCCAAACAGTTTTCCAGAGCAGTTGTATTATTTTATTAACAAAAAGCAGCATGCGGAAGTTGGCAATTGTTTCACATCTTCACCAGCAACAGTATTTTTAGGTTTTAAAAAATTTTAGCCATTCTGGTAGATACGTAGTGGTTTTTCATTGTGGTTTCGGTTTGCATTGCCCTGATGACCAATAATGCTAAGCATTTTTTTCATAAATGACCAGTGATTATTGGCCATTAGTTTATGTTTTGGTGAAGAGTCTCTTTGAAGTTTTTCCCACTTTTTAATTGGGCTATTTGTCCTCTAACTGAATTGAAAGTGTTCTTTATTTCTAGATACAAATCATTTTTTAGATATGTGGACTGAGAATATGTTCTTGAATTCCACAGATTGTCCTTCATTCCCTGACCATGGCTTAAGAAGGGCTGAAGTTTTCCATTTTGATAAAAGCTGACTCACCCATATTTATGTGGTTTATGCTTTTGTTGTTCTATCTTAGAAAGCACTTCTTGCCACAAGATTGCAAAGATATTCTCCTATGTTTGCATCTAGAAGTACTATTATTGTATCTTTTATCTTTAGTAATATGATCCAAAACATAATTTTTTTCTATATATTGTAAGTTGAGTTGAATTTTTTTTTCTCCTATGGATATCCATTTGCTGAAGAAATATTTATTTAAAAGACTATTGTTTTCCCTATTGAATTAACATGGCACTTTTGTCAAAAATAAATTGGCTGTGTCTGTGTTGGCCCATTTCTGGAATTTCTATTCTATTCCACTGATCTATATGCATAAGACATCAAACTGAAAAGTACAACACATTGCTGAAAGTAAATAAGCTCCAAGCACATAGAAAGTATATCACGTTTTTGGACTGAAAGACTCAAAGTTGTTAAAATGTCAATTCTTCTCAACTTAATATATAGATTCAATGCAATACCAATCAAAATTATCAAGATGTTTGATAAAATTTGACATGCTAATTTTAAAATTTATGTAAGAAATACAAAAATCATAGACTAATAAAACAGTCTTGAAAAAGAAGAAAAAAGTTGGAGGACTCTATCTGGTTTGAAGACTTACTATACAGTAATAGTGTTATACTGCCATAAGGCAATCCACCACACAGTGTATGGTGTCACGGGAGAAGAGAAGCAGAATTTAGCTCTCTCAAGTCCTTTGCTTCCAGTATTGCACGAATGGGTCTCAGAAAGCCTCCATATTCCCAATGGATGTGAGAAATAAACTTTATCAGCCAAGGAAATTT
This sequence comes from Tapirus indicus, assembly GCA_031878705.1. Taxonomy (NCBI): domain Eukaryota; kingdom Metazoa; phylum Chordata; class Mammalia; order Perissodactyla; family Tapiridae; genus Tapirus; species Tapirus indicus. The sequence goes on along the minus strand of CM062935.1, from coordinate 7,374,422 downwards.
TCTGGAAGAATGAGGGGATGTGTCACTATGGAGAGGTATAAGAAGTATGAGAGTGCACATACCTTTTTTCATGCATAAATGGCATGGACATGTGATTATTTATACATCTAATACTTCTAACAGAGTTTTATTTATTTTCACTAAGTGGTGGTGGCACATTAATTTTGTTTAATGAAGACATGAATGTGCCTGACACATGGTAGAAAGTAAAGGATAGATAGATGATTGACAGATAGAAGGATTAGATGACTCATAATATCTTTTCCATTAAAAATATGTGTTTGTGACTCTTCCTCAATATTAGACCAGAATTGTTGCAAACAGACAAGCTGTCCTGAGAATTCTTTTGCATGTGGTCCAAGATAAAAACACTGAAAATTCTGTTGGGGATGTCAGTTCTCACAAAACTGAGATCCAGTTTCATAGTCTCAAATAGGCTAAAATAAGCTCTGGAAGAAATTCTAGAGGCTTACCAAAAGGAACTTAGTTTTAGAGCCAGGTCTAACCAATATAAAATCTGAAGGAAAGTAAAAAGATATATATATATCTACCTGTAGAATATATCCCAACCAGGCAATTTCTGAAATGATTGACATAGAATGAGACTGTGAACTGAGGCAGGCTTCACTCAGAGAAATTGTGTATGTTTGAAAAAGAAACAGATTTACTTCTGGCAGAACGGTGGTGATCCAGAGGTGGGGGTCATGGTGGCGATGAAGTAGAGCTATGCTATATCGATACAGTCCAGTGAAGAAACCAAGAACTAGTACTCTGGGAGATGTACTGCAGAAATACAATCTGGGAAACCAGGCAGTAGATGATAGTGATCTCTCTCAAGAGAATGAAAGAAATGATCTTGTCCTTTTTGTGACTGGCACTAGATTTGGTGAATGAAGGAGGAGGAGAGCTAAGGAAGGGAATCCAAAGGCTGCTTTTCTCTCTAACTGATTACACTTTTGTTTCATAGTACTTCCCAAGGTGTGGTCATAAATATTTTTATTTGTTTATTTGTTAATTATCTCGAAGCCCTATGAGAGCAGTGATCGTGCCTTTTACCTGTACCAAGTATTACTCAGAGCTTGCCCTTGATTAAATCGTGAAAACAGAGACTTAAAGAATGACAAAGCTGAATGGACTCTTAGGTATATGTGGTGCCACTATTCTATTTTAGTAATAAGGAAAATGAGGACTAAAGAGTGTAATGAATATTCTCAGGTTGCACAGCTAGATAATGAAAAAGAAACATGAACCTGTTTTACTGTCTTTTATATTTCTCTGTTATCACTCCCTGCATCCTACCCTTACCCCACCTGGTATCCCACCACAACTACCATGTAGAGGAGAGCAGGACAGTCATTAATGTGATAGCCCAGCTCAAGCTCAGCAGTTAGCATGTAACAAGTCCTCTCTCAAGACAGGTTAAATATTATCATTTTTAAAGTTTTAGGTGCTATTACTATTATCAGAGCCATTTTAACACTCTTTGAAGGGTTTTAAGCAATGCTGTGCTGATAACTCTAAAAACTTGTTCTGTGTATTCATTTGTTAGCACTGCCATGAAAAACTACTACAGACTGGATGGGTTAAACAATGGAAGGTTATTTTCTCACAATTCTGGAGGCTAGAATTCTGAGCTCAAGATGTCAGCAGGGTTGGTTTCTTCTGAAGCCTCACTCTTTAGCTTGTAGATGGTGATCTTGCTGTGTCTCTACATGATCCTTCCTTCCTCTGTATGTGTCTATGTCCTAATCTCCTCTTCGTGTAAGGACACCAGTCATGTTAGATTGGGATCCACCCTAGTGACCTCATTTTAACTTAATTACCTCTTTAAAGGCTCTATCTCCAAATGCAGTCACATTGTGGGTTAAGCCTTTAATTTATAAATTTTGAAGGGACACAACTAAGCCCACAAAACACTATAAAAAAAAGAAAACTATGATTTTTTGCATTTTCCAATTTCTATGGGGGTAAATGCTACCTCTATGACCAATTTTAAGCTACCAACATAACATGACTAAACAGAGTCAGAAAGATGTGCACATTTGATTCTTCTAAACCAGTGTGACGTAGATCCAATAGTATATCACTGATATTCAATCCTTTTGCCCTCAAACTAAGTTTTACTTTCTGACTGATATTCCATGTTATAGAATCATTTTTAACTGAATTTCACTGCCAAATTCTGTATGAGTTGAAAAAAGGCATTACTCAAGGGGTCTCTATTAAGATGAGGGATCCTGGAAACTGTCTTAAATTGAAAGGTGATGTTCACTTACAGGGCCTTGGGTAATAGATCCATAAGCATAATGGAAATTGTGATTATATTGGGGAATTTAGGTTTAGCCAAGAAGCCAGAGTGGGGGGTGGGGATCTAGTCCAAAGGGTCAGGTCATGTGTCAAATGTGAATTCCTCCCTCATTTTTGGAGCTTTCTATTTTCTTTGCTTCCATGCCACCAATCTCTTTTGGTTTTTCTCCTAAAGCTCTGATTTCAACTTCTCAGAACTTTATTTTTATTTATTGATTTATTGTGAGGAAGATTAGCCTGGTGCTAACATCCATTGCCAATCCTCCTCCTTTTGCTGAGGAAGATTGGCCCTGGGCTAACATCCACGCCCATCTTCCTCTACTTTATATGGGACACTGCCCATCATGACTTGACACGCAGTGCGTTGGTCCACACCCTGGAACTGAACCTGCGAACCCTGGGCTGCTGCAGCAGAGCACACAAACTTAACCACTATGCCACTAGGCCAGCCCCTTCTCAGAACTTTGAACACTGAAGTTCCCTGATTCTTAGATCCAGAGTTCTTCTCATTATATTTCATAAATAAGTGACAAGCAATAGGATATATTGGAGTATATGAGGAAACCATTTGGCGTAGAACTAATTTGACCTGAACTTGTTTTTCCAAAAAGGCCTGATGTGGCCATTGAGGGTACATTGTATATCTGCTTTAAGTATTTACTATGTCCCAAAGACAAGAACAATGCCCTTATAGATAAGTGTGTAAATTCCCCCACATCAGCATTTCCTTAGGCATAAGCATCTCTCCCTAGGCTAGGGATTGATTACTGACTTGCTGTGACCACCCAGCTCCAGACCACAGACCTGCTATCTGCTGTGTTCATCAATTGCTGTGTGAAATGCTGTGCCAGCAAAGCAATCTCATGACAATTGTAAAAGGGACATTCCAATCATATGTGACTCATGCTCTTTGATGGTATATAACCACTCTGTACACCCCCACTTCTTTGGAGTGCTCCATTCCTTTGTGAAAAGACTTTCCCAGGCTATATGGTCGTCAGATCTGGCTCACAATAAACTCACCCCGATTTTGGTTTATAGATTGGTTGTGGATTATTCGTGTCAACATATTTCATGCTCTCTTCTTAGAATTTCATTCATACCATGGATTAGAATGTCATCTATGTGCCCACAGTTATATCTGCAGCCCTAAGCTCTCTTCTATACTTAAGACAATGTCTAAATTTACATGTCTCACAGTAATCTCCCACTACATAGATCCAAAACTATGCACATGATTTTTTTTCTAATTATTTCACCCCTGAATTTTGTCTCAGAAAATGGTTTCATAATATCTCTAATTACTCATGGAAGATAGAGCAATTGAAACTATCTGATTGGAAAAATAGAGAAAAGATTTGAGTAAAACAACAGAGCCGCAGAGTCCTATGGGCTGATATCAAAAGTCTAAACTTTGTGTCTAGAAGAAGCGATTATATTTTCTGATAAGATTTTTAGTGTATGTAGATGAAATACATATGATAACTGTAACATAAGAAGAAAGGGTAAAAGTATCTATAGGATGATAAATTTTCTATTCTATTTAAAGTAGTAAAATATTAATTTTAAATAGACAGTGAAAAATTGAATATATAATGTAAACCCTAGAAATCCCACTAAAAATTCTATACAAAAATATAGTTAAAGGGGCTGACCTGGTGGCATAGTGGTTAAGTTTGCATGCTCCGCTTAGGCTGCCCAGGGTTCGCAGGTTTGAATCCCAGGCACAAACTGATGCATGGCTCAGCAAGCCATGTTGAGGCAGGTGTCCCACATAAATGGAGGAAGATGGGCACAGATCTTAGCTCAGGGCTAATTTTCCTCAGCAAAAAAAGAAGATTGGCAACAGATGTTAGCTCAAGGCCGGTCTTCCTCACACACACACACACAAAAGATATAGTTAAAAACTCAATAGATAGATTAAAATAGAATACTAATAATCACCCAACAGAAAACAGGAGAAAGGACACTGAGGAATTAAAACCAGAGGGAACAGACAGAAAGCAAATAATAAAATGGTAAGCATGAATGCAAACATGTAGATACCTACATTAAATGTCAGTGGTTAGACACATCCATTAAAATTCAGTAATTGTCAACACAAGTTTTATTAAAACAAGATGCAGAATATCCACTTCAGATGCAGGAAATCCACTTCATATATAATTGTATGTGAAGATGAAAAGAAAAAGATGGGAAAGATATACTATAGAAACAGTAATCAAAAGAAAGCTGGAGTCTCTATATTAATATCAGGCAACGTAGACTTCAGAGAAAGGAAAATTTCCAGGGAAAAAAACAAATATTATGTAATGTTAAAAGGGTCAATTCACTAAGAACATATAACAATCTTAAATGTATATGCTTCTAACAATAGGTCCTCAAAATATATGAAGGAACAACTGATAAAACTGAAAGAAGAAATGGAAAATCGACAATTTAGCTAGAAACTTCAGCCAGCTATCTCAGTAATCAATAAAACATATAGACAGAAAATCAGCAAGGATATAGAAAACTAAAAACACCATCAACCAACTGGATGTAATCAACATTGATAAGGCATTCCACCAAACAATAGAAACATACATATTTTTAAGTGCATGTGGAACACTTATCAAGTTGGATCATACCCTCAGTCATACAATAAAACTTAAAAAAAGTAAAATAATTGAGATCATAAAAGTATTTTCTTCATCATAATGGAATTAAACTAGAAATCAAAGGAAAGAAAATGGTAAAATCTTTAAAAACTTAGAAATTATATAACACTCCTCTAAATAATTCACAACCTATTAAGGAAAATATTGACAGATTGGACTTTGTCAAAAATACATTTTTTTACTTGGTGAAAGACCTGGTTAAGAGAATGAGAACACAATCTACGAACTTAAGAGAACAAGATTTACAAGTCACATATCCAACAAAGGATGTGTATCTAGAATTTGTAAAGAACTCTCAAAATTCAACAGTTAGAAAACAAACCACTCAATCAAAATAAAAATCATCAAAATATTTGAATAAACGCATCAGCAAGGAAGACATAGAGATGGCAAATAAGCACATGAAAATATGCTCACTTTCATTAGCCATTAGAGAAATGCAATTTAAAACCAAAATAAGATACTGCTGCCTCCCTATGAGAATGGCAAACACAATTAAAACTGAAGTTTAAATAATGCCAAGTGCTGGTGAGGATGTGAGGAACTGGAACTCTCATACGTGACTGGTGGGAATGACAATGGTTGTGTCACTTTGGAAAATAGACTGGCAACTTCTTATAAACATAAGCATATGCTTTCCATATGACCAGAAATTCCACTTCTAGGTATTTGTCCAAAATAAATCAGAACTTATGTTCACACAAAATCTTCTATAACACGTTTATAGCAGCTCTATTTTTAACTGCCAAAGCTGTAAACAACCCAAATGCCCTTTAGTGGGTGAATGGATAAGTAAACTGGAGTGTATCTATACAATTGAGTATTAAACAACTATAAAAAAAGAACAAGCTATAGATGCGTGGATGAATCTCAGAGACATTAAAGAAACCAGGATCAAAGATTACATGCTGGATGATTCTGTTTAAATGGCGTTATGGGAAAGGCAATGTATAGCGATGGGGAGCATGTCAGTGTTTCCAGGGGTTAGGGAAGGGGGAAGGGATGCAGTATGTGAGGATTTGCAGCATGAGGTACAGCCTGAGGGAATTTATTGGGGTGATGGAACTGTTCTGGATTCTCATTGTGCTTGTAGTTACACAAATCTATAAATATTTTTAAATGTATACAACTGCACATCAAAAATGTCAATTTTACTATATGTAAATTTGAAAATAATCATACATTTAATTAAAAGGGGAATAAAACAAAACGTAAAGTGGAGGGTTGGTGAGTTGAATTGTACGGGTGGAAGAGGGAGAAAGGTTTTGGTTACTTACTTGGAGGCTATGTAAGAAATATGCATAGATTTATAGCAACATGTTACATAAATAACTCTGTGGCCTTTGGAATGATTCTGAGCTGTAGATAAAGATTTGTGAGTAATGGAATGAAAATGGTCTGTGAAATTATAAGTGAGGATATAGCATTCTATTAAAATATTAAAATACCAATATTTAAGAATTATACAAGTGTTGTGTATACCAGAAATATAGTAATATAATCAAGGTAGAATTCAGTAGGAAAGCCAACAGAATATTCCAAGATGATAAGTCTGGTCAACTGCATCAAATGCAACAAGTTGAAAAATGATCTTGACACTGATATTTGGGGCTGGCCCTGGAATTCCATATCACGGTAAGTCCCAAGAATTTCTATCAAGAGGTAGAATGATGGATTGATCATTCCATAAAGTCTCAGGGTGTTTCAAGTGTATCCAGATGGGCCAAAGCAGCATATTGGATTATTAAGGGTAATGAAAGAGTACAAAGCATGCATTGATTTTTTTGTGTACTATGACATTTTTTTCTGTTCTACCTTACTTTTTGGTCAATAAACATACAATTTTGTAGTTCTGTAGAAAAGGATTTCAATTAGCTTCCCAAAGAGGTTTTATTTTTAAGCCAAGATGGAGAATTATCATAAATTTATAAGTGTACATAGAATCATAGTGAAGATTCCTCAATTTACAAAATGTTCTTCCAGTAGGATGGAGTTAACATTTATTGAGTTTTTACTATGTGAGCATCACTTTATTTATAGACATCATTCATTTAGTCATCCAACGATCTATTCAATAATCATTCATGTACTGAACTCCTGAAAGAGCTAAAGAAGCAGTGAGAAATAAGAACAAACAAGATTTTAAATTCAAAAGTTTTTGTTTGTTTTTTGCAACCAAGATTCACTATTTATTCTCCATAAGTGTAGTCACTAATGATCTTAGTCACTTTACACGGTTTCCCTCAGGAAATTGACCTTGATATCCTCATGCATGAAGCGTCAGGGGAGATGTTCCATAAAAGCACGATTCAGTAGAGGAAGAGATTGACCTAGAAAACAGTCACAACAACGGCCTCAGTTGATCCCACATGGAGCTGTGGAGCTGGGATGCCCCTTCAGAATGGTCCTGCCTTGAGACAGAGAAGCCAAGCTTTTGCACCCCTGCATGTTCCAGCCACTGGTCATGGACAGCCCCTTAAACACTCAGCGGGGCCATGACTTGGGCAAGGCAGCTCTCCTTGGCTTAAGGTAATTTTTCAAGAGGGATTCAGCTGAGATTCAGTGTCTTCTGATGCTCTGAGTAGGCAAGGGAATGAATGTCTCACTTATGAAACAGGCGGGTTTCAGAGGATGGGTGGCTGGGTAGAGTGTTATAGCATCCACTACAAGCACCATTTGATATCTCCAATATTTATCAGAGTGCCTAGAACACACAGGGACTGAAATAATGGTAAGAATGTAGTCTCTGCCACCAAATCTCGCTGTTGAGGGAGAGAGTTGCAAATAATGAAAAGTTGTGTAATAAATGTCATAGCGAATGTATGAGGAGACACTATCTCATCTAATCCTCACAACTCCCTAAGAGATAGGGCTGCTAGATTTAGGAATTAAAATACAGGATACCCAATTAAAACCAGAATTTCAGATGAACAATATTTTTTCCTTTTTTTTTTTTGGATGAGGAAGACTGACCCTGAGCTAACATCTGTGCCAATCTTCCTGTACTTTTTGTAAGTGCGATGCTGCCACAGCATGGCTTGATGAGTGATGTGTAGGTCCCCACCCGGATCCAAGCCTGCGAACCCTGGGCCAGCAAAGCGGAGTGTGTGAATGCCACTGAGCCAGCCCCCAAACAATGAATATTTTTTAGTATAAATGTTTCATGCAATATTTGGAATACATATATGCCAATTTCATGGGACACATTCATGGAAACTACTTATACTAAAACATTATTCACTGTTTATCTGAAATTGAAATTGAATGCTAAGTCCTGTATTTATTTCTGGGAAACCTTGGATAGAGGACTGAAGATTACAGTATTATTTAAAAAAAAAATAGTAACAATACCAAAAGTTACCAATGGTGCAAGAAATTCAACTCGCCCTGTTTAACGATTGTAGCAGTTATTAGTCTGTGGTCATTAGCTCCATTTGCATCTTGTGATTTTTGAATTTCAGGGAGCTAGAAGCCTTTATATATACTTCCCAGGTTCTGCCCATGGGAAGAATTGGCAAGAAAATAGAAGGAAGAGAGAGGGGCATTTTTTACCCTCCAACCTCTGGTTCTTCCCTTGGCATCAGTAGCAACAACAACTTGAGGTGGCTCTGGGCTCTTGCAGAAACTTTGGCCTCAGCCCCATCATCACTGTTAGTGGTTTCAGCAGCACCAACATCCCTGTGGGTTCCTGGGATTCTGTTCAGCAGGAGTGTTTTGATCCCAGCAGCAGCAATTCTACTGGCAGACTGGCCTGAAGTATGCATCATGGGTTCTAGCAGTGGATATTCAAAGACAGGACTCTGGGATGAGATACTTGACCAGACTGGGGATCTTGGAGTTATTTTGAAATGAAGTGAGCAGCAGGGGTGGAGTGGAATATGATACTTGCTTTAAAATTAGAAGAAAGTGAGTCATAAGGAAAGCTCCATGACAGCTCCTGGCAGAGAAGATGTGTACCATCACTGATGCCTCACGGGAAGGGATCAAGGAGTAGCCAACAATAGCATCAGCAGTTCTTCTGTCTTCCCCAGGTTCTAGTGCAGGTTTGTTTTAAATCTTAGTGATATCCCAGGACTTGTACCATCTCTCACACTTTGTTGGTCCTTGAACTATATTTACTCCAGTATCAGTCACTCCTGGGCTGTACATCATCTCTGTGCTTCTAAACTCAATCAATGAGCCTCTTCATGGACTTCCTTCTGATATATGCCCACTCAATCATTTAGGTGCCAGCTGTATTCTACGTATATTGGCATCTTTCAAATTTCCTCTAATCCCTTTGTCAGCCTTCTGAATCTCTGGAGTTGAGAATTCTCAGATGAGAAACGGTAACTCCACACAATTCCCAGCTAAGAGCTCTTAAGTTTGCAAATCTTGACTATGCTATAATGATGTGACTTGAATGTGAGAATCTTGACATTCTCCCTTATAGAAAAAAAGAAAAAAAAAACTAGTATGGCTTCATTAGTTCTCCATGAGTACTGAATGAAAAAAAATAAGTAAAACATGTGTACCTTAGCTCTTAGAAAATAATAGAGTCTCAATAAACATTTGAATAAATTTTAATAAAGATTGGTCCAATCAGAGGACTTGATTTATTATCACTATGGAAAATCTCTCTACTGTCCTCGATTTTGCTGTGAACCTAAAACTGCTCTAAAAAATAAAGTCCACCTAAAAAAAGTGAAAATTCTTTCAAAGATCTGTAACGTCTCTCACTATCTCATTGTCTATCACTCTCGCCTTCATTCTAATCTAGTAATGCTACCTCCTTGCTCTCCCACAAACATTCAGTGTGATCCCACATCTGGGCTATTGCAATTGTGTTTCCCTCTTTCTGGAAACGTCTTACTTCATCGATCCAATGACTCCCTGTATCCTAGGGATACAGGGTTCAAATTATTTTTTAATTGACATTCTCACTGACTACTATACTTTATTTTATTTTTAACAATTTTATTGAGATACGTTTGACATGTAAAAAGCTGTCCGTTTAATGTATACAACTCAATGAGTTAGTTTCAGCATAAATATACCTGTGAAAACATCAGTACCATCAAGGCCATAAATATATCCGTTTCCTACCAAACTTTCCTCTCTCCTCCTTTATTATTATTGTTAATGTCATTATTTGTGTGTGTGTGGTAAGAACATTTCATGTAAGATCAACTCTCTTGGAAAATTTTAAGCATGCAATACAGTATTACTAGTTGTAGGCACTATGCTGTATAGTAGGGCTCCAGAAATTGTTTTTCATGCATAACTGAAACTTTGCACCCTTTGACCATCACTTCCCCATTTCCCCTCCCCTCAGCCCCTGGCAGCCATCATTCTACTCTCTGACTCTCTGAGTTTGACCATTTTAAATTCAACATATAAGTGAGATCATACAGCATATTTTAAATCACGACCCACACTCTAGAATGGGAAGTCCATTCTCCTCCCCTATTTTATTTTTCTTCATGCTCTTATCACCATCTAGCATACTACCTATGCTAGTTATTATCATTTTTATTTTCTCTCTTCCTCTAAAGGATTATTAAGTTCCATGAGGGCAGGAATTTTTATCTCTTTTTTCATTTTCTTACCCTCGGTAGCTGAAAAAGCATTAGGCAAGAAGTAGATGCCCAATAAATATTTCTTAATTTAATAATAGACAAACGTACACTTTATTAACGGTAGAAAATAGTTCATCTAATTGCTTAGGATAATCAAGGTGAAGTTTTACAGAAGAAATACAGGTTAGGGAGTAAAAAGGCATTTCTGGCAAGGACTAGAACAGGACAAAGGTATGAGCCCATTCATGGTTTGTGCATGGATGAAATATAGTTTTCATTATGGAAAATTAGAAGGAACTAAGATTAGTGAATGAAGCAGGAGTCTTCAAATTTTTGACTTTCAAAATGTGTATCTCTTGCATGTAATTATAATTGATCACCTGACAGGTCTGAAAACAAAAACTTTCCAGAAACTTGTTTCTCCAAAGTTGAATATGGGATGTGTTTTTTTTTTCCCCTTTTATGAGTTAAGTAATTGACTGCAATCAATACTGTTTTACGAAACAAGAGATGGAGCAGCACATCCAGGCCCTATATTGAGTGAGAGAAGGCATTTACTTAGGCAGGGAGCTGGATCAGACCTGCCCTCCTCACCACACCAGGTTTCCACCTGCACCTGATGCCCTGTCTTCCCCAGTAGGAGCCTTGATCTACTCATTAGACATGCAACAAATAGCCAGCCTGTGGAGCACACATTCATATTCATAACTCGAGACTGCTGGAAATTTTACATTTTTCTCTCTGGGAACTCATGATAACAAGGACCACATATCCAAGCAGCACAAATGGGACTGATGTGTGGGTCCTTGATACAACCTTCTCCAGCCCTCCCTCCACACTGCTGTCTGGTGGCCTTTTTAGCAAGGTAACGGGACCATGTCACTTCCCCACTTAAAATTCTTTCAAAAGCCCACGTCCTCTATAGAATAAGGTATAAGATTTTTTACCTTATTATGTAAGGATCTGAATTATCTAGCTCTTATTCAACTCTCCAGATTCAAGTTTTTTGTTCTTTGTATTTCCTTAAGTACGTTTTTAACAGGCTTATTGTGGTATAATTTATATACAGTAAACTGCACATATATAAGGTATTCATTTTGATAAGTTTTCACCTATGTATATACCCTTGAAAGCATCAGGACAAATAAAATAATAAACGTACCTCCATCATTCCCAAAGGTTTACTCATGCCCCTTTATTACTCCCCATCCTGTCCTCATGTAACCACTAAGAAACTTTCTTTCACTAAAATTTAGTTTATATTTTCTAGAGATTTATATAGATAGAATCATACAGTATGTTTTGGGGGAAGGTGTCTGGCTTCTTTTACTCAGTATTTTTATTTTATTTTGTTGCTTGTATCAATAGATCTTTCTTTTTAATTGCTGACCCATATTCCATTGTATGCATATATAACAATTTGATTTGATCTCAGACAATGTGAGAATTACCTTGTTGGGAGATGAAGATTTTGAAATTTCTACATATAATGTTGAGCTTTGTTCAGGGATGTAGTTAACGTACTTGTAAACAGTTTGATCCTTTTTGATATTGCTTTTAATGTATGTGAGATGGGAAAAGAGCTATGTTTAGTCAAGGACTAATTATTTCTACTAGAGACAAGAACTCATTGAGTACTCTCTCCCATGTCCCATGAATTATGAGGCTTTCCAGTCTGGCTTGTGAAAGCAGCCACTATTATTGGCTGTTTGTGAGTCCTAAGCCTTTTTCCTTCTAATCCTTTCAGATGATACTTTCCCCAGCCTCATGTCATTGCCTCAGATCCACACACTCACGGGTACTCTGCAGAATACACTAGGATTTCTCTCTGCAGCTCTCTCCTCTTTCATACTTTGTCCTGTGGACTCTAATTGCCTTCATTTTCCATGAGTTTTGGCTCTGGGAATCTGCTGTGATCTACCTGGGATTCCTTCCCTCTGTGTTGTGGCCTTGAAACTATCTCAAGTCAGTAAGCTAGGTCAATAATACGACTTACCATGTTTGTCCTCCAATTCTATGATCACTGTTCTTTGTTGCCCAATATTCAGTATCTTGAAAATGTTTTTTCATATACTTGGTCTACTTTTTTTTGGTTGTTTTAGGTAGTAAGGTTACTACTCCTTGTTACTTCACCTTGTTAGGAATTGAAGAATCGTTTTTTTTTTTTTTTTTTGGAAAGATATTGTCACTAGGTATGGAAATCTTGGTTGACACATACTCTTGCTTTTTCTCTTTTTCATTTTAAAAATAATACTCCATTGTTTTCTGGTTTGTGTCGTATCTGAAGAGAAGTCTTGCTGTAATTCTTTTCTTTGTTCTATGTGTAATGTGTCTTTTTTCTCTAGTTGATTTCAAGATTTCCATTTGTCTTTTGTTTTCAGCTGTGTGAACATGGTATTCTTAGAACTATGTGGTATATTTTTCAAGTCACTATATTTTTTCAAACATTTCTTCTGCCTTATTCTCTCATTTTTCCTTTTGAGATTCCAATTATATCTTTAATAGACTGAGGTTGTCTCACATCTTTTGGGGCTGTGTGTCTTTTTGTTTGTGTGTTTGCATTTGGTCTTTCCTCACCCCTTCTTAGTCTTTGTGTTTCTGTTAGAACAAGTTCTCTTCATCATTTTTCAAGTCCACTGATTCATTCTGTAGCTGATTGAATTGGCTGATGGAGCCCATCAAAAATATTTCTCATCTCTATTGCTGTGTTTTACATCCCTAGCCTTTTCATTTGATTTTCCTTATAGTTTCTATATCTCTCATGAAATTACCAAAAAATATTGAATCATGTCCAACTTTTCCACAAGAACTTTTAGCATATTAATCATAGTTATTTTAAATTCCATGTTTGATAGGTTAACCTGTGTATCAGTTTGTTGCATGGGTTGCTTTTAGTATGTACCTGTGTGTCCGTGTGTGAGCAACTGAGTATTTGTTTATTTTGTTTTTTCTACGCTGGAGTAAAGTTATTGAGGAGGCAGTGATGGGATCTGTGCTTAAATGAAGGTTTAGCATTTACCTATAGAGTTCATCCACAGAAGCAGGAGAGAAGCAGAGAATGCATGTACAGATGTAAGTAGTTAGGTGCATGTGGTGATCAGAGCTTGTGGAACTTGGTTTGGTCTTATTTATTCAACATATTTGTGCCAGATACTCTTCTAAGAACTTGTACAGTAGCAGTGGGAAAAATATTCCTAAGATCCCAGACATTATGGAGCTTACTTTCTAACAGGAAGTGGGAGGACAAGCAATAAATAGACATAATAAATTTCAAAAAGCATACACAAACAAATAACCTGTGTTAGAGAGTGTTATGCACTATGGAAATGAATAGATCAGGTTCAGGGGGATTGGGAGCACTGGGGTGGACGTGGTTGCAATTTGTAGCAGGATAGAAGGGTAGCCTTCATTTGGAAGATAATGTTTGAGCACAGAATTTAGCAGGTATGATATAGCCATGCAATCAAGTAGATGAAGAGCTTCCCAGGGAGAGGGAAAAGTCAGTATATCATTTCTAATAAGAGGGTATACCTGATAGTTCTAAAGAATAGTAAGGGGACGAAAGTTGCTGAAGTCAAATGAAAAGGAGAAAATTAGTGTGAGATGAAATCACACATATAATGGAAGAAGGCAGATCACAAACAGATTTATATCTTTATATAAGTATTTTGGCTTTTAAACAAAGTTCTGACATCATCTGCCTTTTAACAGGATGCACCTGGTTGCTATGGTAAAAATATAATACAAATGAGTGAGGTTAGAAGTGGGGGGGGGCAGTTAGGAGGTAATAAAGCAGGTAAGTTATCAGGATGGCTGGGCCAAAGGTGATAGCAATGAAGGTGCTAAGAATTCATAGAACTCTAGATATATTTTGAAATGAAAACCAACAGGATTTTTTATCTGATTAGATATGGAATATGAAAGAATGGAAAGAGAGAGACTGAAGGCATTTGGAGGGATACAAGAGTTGATATCAAGATAATGTGAAAGACAAGATCAGACAACTAGAAGTGGCCAAGATGGAAAATGGTATTGAAACCAAATGCTAAGCTCACATATTATGAAAGCTCTACCATTTTCTAGCATTTATAAATTCAAGCAAGTTATTCCTCTTCTTTTTATCTGATTTTCCTCAGTAATAAAATGTAAATACTTAAATTTCTTGATAACAAAAACAGTGAAAACAGATAACATTTACTGAGCCCTGATTTTGTGCATTAAGCATATATATTACTCAAAACAACACTGTGATATGCACATCATTTTACTCCCTCCTTTCTTGGATAAGAGAATTGTGGCTCAAAAAAAGTTAAGTATGCTTCCTAAGGGTATGCAGCCAGCAAGTGGCAGAGCTGAAATTATGTCCATACAATACAGCAGCCGCATGGTAAAGGGGACTTTACTATGTACAAGTACTACAGTACTTGTATTTGACCAGGATTCCTCTTCTACTTTCTGAATTGTAAATCCTTGTCTCTGACCAGCTTCTCAGGGGGCATTTGCTGCCTTCCAGCTACATAAGCTCCTTGACTGCAGTGCCCTATTCTAGATCTGGTCCCTCTTAATATGATCATGTTATACAGATGAGGACTTAGCATGACAAAGGGAGAAAGTTCAGTAGAACCTGGGTGAAGAGAAATGTAGGCGGGCCCCTCCCCAAGGCTATTCTATTAGCCATACTGGCTAATCCACCACGCATCCTTTATAGAATGTAACTATACTGAAATGTTCTCATATACTTGTTGCAGAAATATATCATTCTTAGAAGAAAGGCATGAAACCTGGTGAACAAAATTAAGAAAACATCTAAGATTATTTCTATGGCAATAACTGAAATAGTTAAAGATGATAAAACATTAAAAATAAGCACTGTTGCATAGTAGGTATATGAACACGCATATTATGTTTGTGTCCATGTGCATATTAGCTTGAGAAGCAAAGACACTTTTGATTAAATGTTCACCTCATCTTCTAACTATTTGACCTGGGAAAAACATCCATCCTCTCTGAGCTTTGATTTCCACATTTGTCAAATTAGAGTCAGTGATTCCTATTTTCCAGGCTGGCATAGTTTTAATGACAGCATATATGTGGAAAGAATTAAAGAACTTGCTAGCTTTTAGTAGGCACTTCTTACATGTTCTTTTATATATATATATATATATATGCCAAATGAAAATAGCGTCTAAAAAGTTTCGTTTTAATTTGAATGAGGTAGTTTACATATTATGGACAAAATGCATATCCTACCCTTGTGTTGGACCACAATGAGTTAATAAATCAAAATTTTTCTCTTTATTGACAAGATATTTCCAGATTTCACCATCACACTCCCTCATGTTCCAAACCAGGCAAACTGCAATTGTTGATGATTAAAACCAAAGAGTCCTGGAAACAGTTAGAGTAGGGAGCAGATGATAAAGCCTGCTGGCATTAATGAGCACTTACTATGTCCCAGGCACTTTTGAATAACTTTATGTTAAGTCTCCACAAAGTTCTCATCAGACACAGTCAGTGATTCACTGACGGTCACAAAGCCGGTAAGTGGTAGAGCAGGCAATACAGCTTGTGACTGGACAACCAGATCTGCCATGCACCAGCCCTGAAACCTCTGTGCCTCCTGTACGTTCTCACTGACTCATTCACTCATGCATTCCCCAGATGGGTTCCTATGTTTGAGAACTCACATACAAATATACTATGACCTCCTCTCTCAACTAGGTCCATCTATTTGGGGCAGAATACAATTTCTTCATCTGTAAAATGAGGAAAATATACCCTGCCAATCTTACAAGGCTGTTGTGGAAGTTGAATTTACATATTTGAAAGTCTTTGTGGGTTGCAAATTACTCAAAAAGCAGGAAGCATTACTGCTGTGGCTGAAATTCTTGGGCCAGATATTGAGATTTGTGCATTTGCCATGAGAAAAAAAGAAAATGTCTTTGCCAAAACCCAAAGGAGCTCAATGCTTCCAAAACAAAAGAAGGGAAGGAAGAGTCCATCAATCATCCCTCCTCACCACAGGAAGACGCTGCTCAGAATGCCAGCACTGCAGAGATCTGTCAACTTGGCCATACGTTTTTTAATTACTTTGCTAATTAGTAGGCAAACCAAAATTAGAGGTAGCTCATTTTTTTCCTTTTTCATATATTCCATTATTCTTTCTTTCATTTTAATTGCACCCTGATGCTGCCAGGCACCCCTTGCAGGGAACTAGCAGTGCTCCAGAACTTGAGAACTGGAGTTGGGTTTGAGGACCCTGCAGGCTGTAGGTGAAAGAAGGTGAGTCAGGGGCTCAGGGATAAACTAAACAACTGAGCATACAAAGATACACCAAAGTAGAGAAAATAAATATTATTTCAGTGTACACTACTCCTTCTTAAATAACATTTGTTGAGCACATACTATGCAGCATGACACTATAATAACTGCTACTAATTCTATATTAACTAATATAACTAACATAATTCTATATTAACTAATTAACTAATATAACTAAATAACTTCTTGAATTCTCACAACAACCCTACAAGGAAGATTTTATTTATTATAATGCTCAATTTTCTGATGAGGAAACAAATGAGAGAAGTAGTTTGCCTAACATGCCTTAATATTTATAGTTATAAAATTATGAAATAGAGAGTCAATTCTAGGGAATTTAGTTCCATAGGTCATGCCTTTAAGTCCTTAACTATATCACACAACAGTCAGATGAGTTTTCTTGGTACTCTTGGTTTAGAGGAGAAAACAAGTCTCAAATTCACATATGTCTCTCATGGTCACTCCATGTATTAATCAGCTTGGGCTACTATAACAAAGTACCAAAGACTGGGTGGCTTAAACAACAGGAATTTATTTCTCACAGTTCGGGAGGCTGGGAAGTCCAAAACCAATATTGCAGGAAAACAGGTTTCATCCTGAGGCCTCTTCTCTTGGCTTCACGTAGCTGTGTACTCACATGACCTCTTCTTTGGGTGTGAGCAGGGAGATCATCAAAAGAGCAAAACTCTTTGGTGTCTCTTCTTATAAGAGTACGAATCCCATCCTGAGGTCCCCACTCACACGACTTCATCTAAACTTAATCATCTCCCAAAGGCCCCATCTCCAACTACCATCACATCGTGGGTAAGGGCTTTAACATATGAATTTTTAGGGACACATATTCAGTCCACAACTTTCTGCCCCTGGCCTTCCAAATTTCATGTCCTTCTCACTTGCCAAATACATTCATTCCATTCCAACAGCCTCCAAAGTCTTAAATCATTTCAGCATCAACTCTAAAGTCCAAAGTCTTATCTAAATATCATCTAAATCGGAAATGAGGGAGACTTGAGGTACGGTTTATCCTGAGTGGTTAAAGGGAACATCCTTGCCTTGTACCCAATCTTAGTGGGAAAGCTTCAAGTTTCTCACCATTAAGTATGATGTTACATGTAGGTTTTTTGTAGATAGACTTTATCAAGTATAGGATGTTCTTATATTCTTAGTTTACTGAGAGTTTTTGTCGTGAATGGATGTTAGATTTTGTCAAATTCTTCTTCTGCAACTATTGATATGAAAATATGTTTTTTCTTTTTTAGCCTGTTGATGAGATAAATTACATTAATTGATTTTTGAATGTTGACCAAGCCTTGCATACATGGGATAAATCCCACCTGGTTGTGGTATATAATTCTTTTTACACATTGTTGGATTCAATTTGCTAATATTTTATTGAGGATTTTTGCATCTATATTCACAAAAGATATTGATCTGCAGTTTTTTCTTATAAAGTATTTGTCTAATTTTGGTATTAGGGTAACGCTGGCCTTATTGAATGAGTTTGGAAGTATTCTCTCTGCTTCTTTCCTCTGAAACGGATTATAGAGGATTGGTATAATTTCTTCATTAAATGTTTGTTAGAATTCACCAGTGACTCCATCTGGACTTGATACTTTCTGTTTTGGAAGGTTATTAATTATTGATTCAATTTCTTTAATAGATATGGGCCTATTCAGATAGCCTATTTCTTCTTGTGTGAGTTTTGCCAGATTGTGTCTTTCAAGGAATTGGTCCATTTTGTCTGGGTTATCGTATTTGTAGGCATAGAACTGATGATAGTATTTCTTTATTATCCATTTAATTTCCATGGGATCTGTAGTTATGTCTCTTCTTTCATTTCTGATATTAGTAATTTGTTTCCTCTCACTTTTATTCTTAGTCTAGCTAGAGTCTTATTGATTTTATTAATCTTTTCAAAGAATCAGCTTTTGTTTCCACTGATTTTCTATATTGATTTCTTGTTTTCAATTTCTTTGATTTCTGCTCTAATTCTTATTCTTTCTATTATTCTGCTTACTTTGAATTTAATTTGTTCTTCTTTCTCTAGTGTCCTAAGGTGGAGACTTATATTACTGATTTTAGATCTTTTTTCTTTTCTAATATATTCATTAAATGCTGTAAATTTCCCCCAAGCACTGCTTTCACTGAATCTCATAAATTTTTTATGTTTTAATTTTAATTTCGTTCAAAATATTTTTTAATTTCTCTTGAGATTTCTTCTTTGACCCATGTGATATTGAGAATTGTGTGGCTTAATCTCCACATATTTTGGGGTTTTTCAGTTATCCTTCTGTTGTTGATTTCTAGTTTAATTCCATTGTGGTTTGAGAGCAGTCATTATATATTTTTAATTAAATGTATGATTTAGATAGCTAATATTTATTTATAATTTCTGATTATCTATTAATATGTAAACTGAGCCTATAATTTTCATTTCATGCGGTTTCCTCATTTGGTTTTGAATCAAATAATAATAACTTCATTAAATCATGTGCCAAGTGTTCTTCCTTCTAGTTTCTTGAATAATTTAATTCTTCCTGGCAAGCCAGCATATCGTGAATGTTTCTTGATGATACTATCTGGAGTTTGGGGCAGAAGGGTTCTTTGACCATTATTTCAATTTATTTAATGTATACTAATTTATGAGTTTTCTATTTGTTTTTTGAGCAAATTTGACATTTAATATCTATGAAGTTACATATTTCCTCTCATTCTAAAATTAACTAGTGTACAGTGGTTAGCCATATTAATTTTTAGTCTCAGATGTATCTCCTCTTCTCAGTTAATGTTACCAGACTAGAGATTAGTCTAACTTACTTTTCAAAGTAACACTTCTTTTGTAAATATTTGCTATTGTTTTTGTTGCTATATTCTCTATATCATTCATCATGCCCATATCCTTATTACTTTTGTCTCTTTTCCTTTGGGTTCAGCTAGTTAATTTTTTCCCAACATTTTGAGTTTAATGTATAATTTATCTTATGCTTTTTTGTTTCCTGCTATATGCATTTAAAGCCATACATATCTCTCTGAGTACTGCTTTAACAGTGCCTGCTTTTGTATCTAATGTAATGTTGGTTCACAATCTGGCCCCTGTACGTGGAAGGCAAGAAGAGAATGAAGAAAGAGACAAGGCACACCAGATTGGTAGGTGGTAGCTTTAAGAAGCAAAGGAACTTATATACAAAGCTTGTCTTGGGTGGCTTTAAGATGAGTAGATATCCTCACCAACCTGCCAGAATCTTAAAAGTTTATGTATAGGGCTTAATGGGGTTCAGTTACATACACAGTCCAGATGATCTCAACAACAGATTGCTCTCTCAAGGCGCCATCCTTGGAATAGTTCCCATTGTGGGAACTGTGGGCAAAACATACATTCCAAGGACAGGGGAGGGGTGAGGAACCTACAATTACCTGGGTCCAGCTTGTGGATCAAGCTGTGGTCACGTCCTCTCAATGGGTAAGTGTTTCTATGTCTACATATACTTCATAAATGTAATTTTTCTGTCTGCAGAATATTTCATTGTTAGTATTTTCAGATATGCACATTGTTTCCAGAATGTTAATATTATAAATGATGTTATGATAAATATATTTGTGTTTACAATGTTTTCAGATTTGCTTAAGTTTGATTTACTTCCAAATCATATTTTGATCATTCTGGAATCTTACAAATGAGATTATTGAGTCAAAAAGCATGAATGTTTTTAAAGCTCTTTTAACATACCAAATTAATTTTTGCAAAGCTGTTATAACAATCTCATTATCATCAGCAATTCGATATATGGAATTTTGCCACTATTATTATTTTCTCTAATTTAGAAGAATTCAATTCCAAGAAAATGGGCCAGTCTGATGATCCTTTGCCTGAATCCCTTAGCATTTTAATTTTGGACAAAATTTTAAGACCTTTATGTCCTCAGTCTTTTAATCTATTAGGAAAGGAGGTAGCAATACATATCAAAATATTCCTATTTTAATCTTCTTGGTTTTAATGATCCATCCTTACTTATGTATTCACAGAAAAAAAAGGAAAGGTCATTTTTTGTGTGTGTGTGTGAGGGAGACTAGCCCTGAGCTAACATCCATTGCCAATCCTCCTCTTTTTTTCTTGCTGAGGAAGATTGGCCCTGGGCTAACGTCCATGCCCATCTTACTCTGCTTTATATGGGATGTCTTGATAGCATGGCTTGACAAGCAGTGCACCTGTCCTTGCATGGGATCCGAACCTTCAAATCCTGGGCCGCCAAAGTGGAGCATGCGAATTTAACTGCCACATTACTGGCCTGCCCTGAAAAGGTCATATTTTTCAAGTTCTAATTATTTGCCTTATAGAATGGTGTTCCTCAAATATTTTGGTCTCAAGATTCCTCTATTGAATGCTCAAGAAAGTTTATGCTTATATGGGTGATATCTATTGATAATTAGCATATTAGAAAATTTAAATTAAGAAATAATTAAATATTTATGTATTCATTTTAATAAAACTAATTTGGTAATTATTCATTCATTCATTCATTATGGACTTCATTATTTATTCATTTTTAAATATATTAATCACATTATGGATTAACATGCATAGCATGTTTTTATGTGTTTATATTTTTCAAAATGTGCTTTACATGTTTATAGTTTTCAAAAAAAGTATTTGGAGAGAAGAGTAGCATTACATCAGATTTTTGAGAAAATTCTAATGCCTAGCTTAATAATAGACAGCTTGATTCACATATCTGTTCCTGAATTCAATCTGTTGTGAGCTTTTATTTTATTTTACTTTTTAAGTACAATAAAGAATATATGGCCTCACAAGGATAAGTAGTTGGAAAAGAAAAGTGTACTTTAATAAACTTTTTAAATAATTGTGGATATTTTTTGTTGATACTAAACCGAACCTGATTAGTGTTAAGTGTCTTAAAAATGAGTTGCAATGTGGAGCCTAAAATCCATATCAAATTCTTTGTATCATGTTACATAAACATCCATTGGTCTATCTTGCACTTCAAGTGGGTCTTTTACCTGTGTAAAATTTTGTTCCATCATGCACTAGTATTTAAAAATATTAGTTTACTGATTTATGTAGATCTTTCAACTGCTGGCATATTTAATTATAAAACATCAAAAATGATTTATTATATTGCCAATATTTTCATAAGAAAAGTCTTTAAGTTTTGAGAAACAGTCAACCTCACAGTGGGAGATACAATTTTTCCAAAACTCTATTTTCATATGTAAACTCAAATATCATCGTTAGCAACACAAGACAATTGTTTTAAGAGACACATTCACTTAGTTTTTTCCTGAGGTAATATCTACCACAAACCCAAGTCTGAATACAGATAGTTTTTCTCTCTGTCATTTTTTTCAAGTAAAAATGCTGTTCTATGAAAAAAGGAGCTAGTTGAGCTTGCAATTCAAACACACATATATATTTTTTTTGAGGCAGAAATGCTTCATATGTACTTTCTGTTTTGTTACCCAGAATATTATAAAGATAATTACTCAAGTCTCAAAATTTGATATAATTAATATTTTTATTTCTTTCTCATCAAGGACATTTTAAAGTAGAACACGCTCTTTTCTTTTTCTTAAGCGTATGGCAAAAAAGGACAAACGTTTACTGGTATAGATGGTCCCGCTGCCTTGATTTGTACTAAGATGCCAATAGCTTCAGCCACCACTTCTTTTGTATCATTAATGCAAGTGTCCACCCGATGAAAACAGACAAGTAATCTCCTAGTATGGGAGGAAATGGTGTAGGCTTCATAAACCCCCTGGAAGGGTCTTGGAGATCTCTGTGTCCATGGGATGGAATGTCTTAGTGTCCATGTCCTAGAATGGAATGATGATATCAATTATTCTTTCTGTGTTGAAATATGTTCACATCTTTGTGTAAGCCATTATTCATTAGGTATTCCATTAAACATAGAAAACTCTATTACTTGCTGATATAGAATTTGGCATAAAAATAGAGTGCTATTGATATGAGAATCTAAAATGTGGCATTAGCTCCGTGGAAAAGGTTCAGCAGCAAGCAGAAGGGTCTACCCACTGCAGTCTGGAAAGCTTGTGACTGCTGTTAGGCATTGTCAAACCATTCTGCCTAACTATTGTTTGCTTTCTCTCTGGCTCAGACCATGCAGTGACCAAGGCTGGGGCCTTTAGCAAAATTATAGAAAACAT
The DNA here is from genome assembly GCA_031878705.1 of Tapirus indicus. Taxonomy (NCBI): domain Eukaryota; kingdom Metazoa; phylum Chordata; class Mammalia; order Perissodactyla; family Tapiridae; genus Tapirus; species Tapirus indicus. The sequence continues at coordinate 7,351,396 of CM062935.1, read as the reverse complement.
TTAAAATGGTGGTGTATGTATTTCCTTCTTGATCCATTCAGCAAAGTCTGACAAGAGAAAAGTAAACATAATTTATCTTCCAAACTCAGACTCTTTCACAGTAAAATGAGGAAACTATTAATAAACATGTCTGGATAAGAAGTGTAAATCAGGATTACACCAGGTGAAATGGAATATACGTTCGATTTATACACGATGGAGATAAACTCACGTTATACCATGTGGCTCTGCTGAATGAATAGGAACAAATATCACAGTGCTAAGGGATGTGCTATGTGTGTGTAGCATTCTAAGCTTATTGAGAGTCTTATTATTTGTAGCATTGCAGTGTTGGAAAAAATCATTTTTGTATAAAAACTTTAAACAATCATAAGGGGTCACTGTGAAATGGCAACCATAGTAAAGTAAGAATGTGGCCCCAAATCTTTTTCAAAAACCCCACCATTCTTCAAGTATTCCTCCTTGACTTTGGGAGCAGCAGCACTAAGTGTTTCCCATTGTTTCCTATTGTTTCAAATGACCTTAAGCCATAAAGTAAGAGAGGAAAGGACCAGAGAGGTCCATGGTTAAAAGGCAGAAATCATCATGTCTGAAATGCATGTTGTGACACCATCTTTACCTGTGGTTATTTGCACATAAAATTAAAAGAGACAAACATGCTAGCATGATTTTTGAGGAATCAGTATTTCCAAATAAATGTCAATCTCAGGTCTATCTAGCAGAATCCTGTGCTAAAGTGATTCTTCTCCAGAAGGTAATTAGCTGCCAAAGAGTCAGATGCAGACTTGACAGAGGGGTTCACACGACATCCAGAGATCCTGGAATTTGAGTTTGATGAGGGTCTGGGTTGCATTTTGAGTTGAATAGAATGTGCCATCATCTTTAATTCATTGCTATTCTATCTTCTGTCACATGCAGCTGAAATCAGCCTCCACCTTATACAGCCTCCTAGCTGAGTTGACTCTCTGTAAAATTTAGCAAACATAACCTTAACCCATCTATATCCCTTTATTCTCTGTCTATGTCGTCCTGACTTCCCCTGGCATATATGCTGAAATATTCAACCTGGATACCAAAGCTCCCCAAACAAGCAAATTGTTGTTCCCTTATCTTTGTAAAAATTTCCTAACTTGCCCCTCAAAATAACTGTCTTTTTTTTTTTTTTTTGGTGAGGAAGATTGTCCCTGAGCTAACATCTGTGCCAATCTTCCCCCATTTTGTATGTGGGATGTCACCACAGCATGGCTTGATGAGTGGTGCATAGGTCTGCGCCTGGGATCTGAGCCCGTGAACCCTGGGCTGCCGAAGCGGAGCATGCGAATCCAATCACTACACCACTGGGCAAGCCCCTGTCCCTTTTTTGATTAAATAAACCTTGTAATTTATAAGAGGACATATGTCAAATTTTATGAAAACTCTGACCTTACCTTGGCAGGACCTCTAATTTAACACTATGTGGTTCAGTAAATGAATGAATTTTTGCATACTCAATGAACTGACCATATTTATTTTTCTTCAGATTTTAGTCTTTCAGAAATCTCTTTCTTCCTCTTTCCCTATCGCTCTCTGTCTCCTTCTACTTTTTTCTCTTCTCCTTTCCATCTCCTTCTGCTTCTCTCCCTTTTCTCTACCTTCCTACTCCTCCCCTCTCAGTCCTCTCCCTCTTCTCTCCTCCTCTTTCTTCTTCCTTTTCTCACTTTCCCTAGGATCCAGCTATGAGGATCTTATGAACAAATGCAGGAAAGGGTTATCACCAGTATGATAGCTAGTATTTAAAATATATCATGGAATTAATGTTATGAGTTTCTGAGTAATATTGTATTTCGTCCATTTAGACATGACAAAAATATTTCACAAAAGTTACATAACTGTCTAGGTCAAGTAAAGTGTAGCTTTGTAACTTGTGTAGTAATTATCTAGTGGTTTATTTATTCATTTATGCATTCAACAAATATTTTTTCAATTACCCTTGGCATTTGAGTCCTGTTTGGGATTTTGAAAATACAGTGGTCAAAAGACAAGTGAAGTCCCTGCCCTGATCCTGATTAAGCATATATTTTTGAGAAAGCGGTCAGATTGAAAAAAAAAAAAAGGTAAACTAATACAGAAAATAAATTAATTGAGTTGTGGAATGCTGTGAAGAAAATTAAGTGGAATAATTTGGTAGAATGAAGTAGACTATGTTGATGGGGAATGGCTGGAAGAGTTTCAGAGAGGACATATATGTATATAATGAGGCTTCTCTGAAAAAAGTAATATTTCAGCAGAGCTCAGAAAGCCAGGAGAGCCCAGCTATAAGAAGATCGGAGGGAAGAGCATACCCAGCAAAGGGGCAACAAATGCAAAGTCCCTATATAGTGAAAACAGGAGAGAGGTTGAGGTTGATGTAGAGGCTTAGGCAGGGAGCCAATCATATGGGGTAGATGCCATTGTGAGGTGTTTAAGTTTTATTTTCTTTGTAAAAGACAATTCCTGGAGAGTTTTTTAAATAGGAGGTGAGAGACATGGGGTGGTTAATATTTAAAAGTCACCCCAATTGATATGTGAAGGATGTTGTAAGAGAAGACTATAATCAGGAAAAAAAATTTTTTTAAAAGACCATTGAAGTGCTGCAGGTGAAAGAAATCAGGGATGTGGAGATTTACTTGATAAACATAGACATGTTGAAATTACAGTCTGAAGCTCCAGGGTTAAGAGAAAAACACTTTTGAAGGCTATACAACAAATCAATAACTTAAGAGTTTGTCTAGGAAGAGAGGAAACATTGAGGGAGGGAGCCACTGCACCATAAACTCTTTTTACATTTGGAATTTTGAACCCTGTGAACATATTACTTAGAAAAAAATATAAATTAAATAAAAATATACATATATTTGTGTCTTTTGAATAAAAAATAATTAAAATAAACCTCATGTATATCAACCTATTTATACTCTTCATTTTTTTTCATGTTTTAGACTTTATTCCATTCTCTAAAGGAGTTACTTCGTGGGATGCCAAACAAAAATTCCATTTATTGGAAGAAAGGTAAGTATAAAGAAAATGTGTTTCTTATTAATAAAATCATGGATTAAAATAGTGAGAAGTGTTTGCTCATTGCAGGTATGTTATATGAGTGGAACCATGCAGTATGTAACCTTTTAGGACTGGCTCTTTTCACTCTCTATAATTCTCTGGAGATTAACCCAGGTGTGTGCATCAATAGTCTGTCCCTTTTTATTGCTGAGGAGTATCCCATTGTATTGATGTGCCATAGTTTATTTCATCATTTACTCACTGGAGAACATGTGGGTTTTTTCCAGTTGGGGCTTTTATGAAAAACACTGGTACGGACATTTGAGTTTAGATGTTTATTGTGAACTAAGCATTTATTTATCTGAGATAAATGCCCCAAAGTGCAATTTCTGGGTTGTATGGTAGTTGCCTGTTTAGTCTTTTAAGAAACTGCCACTTTTTTCCAGAGTGGCTGTACCATTTTTGCATTCCCACCAGCAACGTCTAAATAATCGTTTCTCCACATACTCCTCAGCATATAGTGTTGTAACTATTTTTATTTTAGCCATTCTGATAGAAGTCTGGTAATAAATAATTGTGGTTTTAATTTGCATTTGCTTAATGGCTGATGGTATTGAATGACTTTTTATGTCCTATTTGTCTTATGTGTATCCTCTTTAGGGAAACAGCTGATCATGCCTTGTGTCCAATTTTTAATTGTATTTTTTTTCTGCTGAGTTTTGAAAGTTCTTTATAGATACTACAGACATGTGATTTGCAAATACATTCTCCCAGACTGCAGCCAGTCTTCTCATCTTCTAAACAGTATTTTTCACAGTGTACACATTTTTTATTTTGATGAAGTCCAATTTGTCAGTTTTTCCTTTTAAGGATCATGATTTTGGTGTCAAGTCTAAGAACGTTTTGTCTTGTTCTACATCCTGAGAATTTTCTCCTGTGTGTTTTCCTAAAGATTTTAGTTTCAAGTCTCAAATTTAACTCTGTGATCCATTTTGAATTAATTGTTTTATAGGTTTTAATGGTTGGGTTGATGCTCCATTTTGCCCAGCTAGAGTAGAAGTCTAGGTGCCCCACCGGGCCTTTGCAGCACGAGTGAGGGTCAGTCACAGGTTTTTCGGGGGTGTTTGGCTGAAGTAGAGAGGTCATTGTCAAAAGGTTTTCTGCCTTGTAAGGCTGCCCCTTCCTGGTCCTTTAGCTAAAAGGAGTAGGCTTTTCTTTTTCCCCCTCCCTCCCTCCCTCCCTCCATCCTCTCACTCTCTCTCTCTTTTTTTCTTTTCTGTGCCTTTTGGTGTTTCTGGGTTGCCAGCTTCTTCAGCTCCAAGTCTGGATATGTGAGGTGAAAAGCAAGCTCAGGGGACACTCCACTGTGTCATTCCTTGTGTCCTGATATCCCTTAGCTGGTATGCCTTCTTTTCTCTACTTTGCAGATCTTTTAATGTTTGTTTTATATATGTTGTCCAGGGTTTTTAGTTGTACTTAGCAGGAGGAATAGAGAACACTACATCCTCTCTGCCTTCCCAGAAGGAGAAGTCTTATCCACAGATTTTTATGATGTATTCTTGAAATTGTCTTTTAAAAATTCAAGGAGATTCAAACTTTCTTGCACTTAAAGGGTATAATAAAATGTATACTATTTAATATTCTTTTAAAAAATAATGTTATGGCCATGATTTATTGTGAGTGTTGGAGAGTAGGATAATGCTTCTCTAATTTTCAATTACCTGATTGTACATCTTTAGGATAGAATGGCAATGGCAGGGCTTGGAAGAATATTCCCATTAAAAGATACACGGGTTTTATTTTTACTAGTCTAATTTAACATTTCTCTCTCTTTCCACAGTCAGCCCACAACCTCTGAATATTTTTTCTGGATGTGATTCTCTCAGGTTTCATTCTGTGTTAATGAATGTAGATAACATCTTTTCATGTTTAGTTAAGAGAATATTTTTAATCTTTTCTTTGTGTGCAACTCTGTTCTATATGGTTCAAAAGGAGCTAATCAGGCCTTCCCCAGAGAATGAGGTAGTGAGAGAGAGAAGTGTGTGCATAAATCCTAAGTGAAAAAATGGATGAATTTTCCAAAGCAAACACATCTGTCTAACCGTCAAGAAAATGAATATTATTAGCAACTCAGGGATATCTTTAATACCCCTTTCAGTCACTATCCCACCACTTTCCCAAAGGTAACTATCTTGACTTTTAACATCATATCTTAGTTTTGGCATAAGAAACTTTGGATTCTCTTGTGCTTTTGCGACTGGCTTTTTTAACAACGTGTTATCGATTATAGTCATTGGCGTTGTCAAATGTAGCAGTAGTTCATTTATTGATACTATTGCATAATATTCCATTATATATACATTTATTTATCCATTCCATTGTTGATAGACTTTGTATTGTATCCAAGTTTTGTTTCTTTATCTTTCATATTTATATTTAAAATCCGCTTGGAATGTTTTTTATTTAAACTGTGAGGTAGAAGCTAACATTCTTTTTTATTTCCCATTTAAATGTCAATTGAGGAGTTCGGAAGATGGCGGCATAGAAGGATCTTGAGCTTGCCTCCTCCCACAGACACAACAAACCTACAACCACCTGTGGAACAACTTCCTCTGAGACAAATCTGGCAAGTGGATGAAAAGGATCTCCACAACAAGGGACAACATAGAGAGGTAGAAGAGGCAGAGACATAGTCCTACTGAGGAACAAAAAACAAGCCCTAGCCACAGCACTTCATGGCCAGGAGCAGTCTCAAAGCCACAAAGCTTTTCCCAGAGGAGCGGGGGATTTAAGCTCCACATTAGGCACCCCAGCCCTTAGATCCAGCACAAGAGAGACTAGCCTCAAAACACTTGGCTTTGAAAACCAATAGGGAATATGCCCAGGAAAACTGCAGAACTTCAGGGAAAGGAAAAGTTGCTCTTAAAAGGCCCATGCACAGACTCACTTGACCTGGAAACCAACACAAAAACACTAGACTAGATAGAAAAGTGCATTGTCCATTGGTAAAAAAGACTCAATTACTAAGCTCAGGGTACAGCCCAGAAAGGCAGGGGGCAGCTTGGGATGCCCTCTCTCAAGGGACTGAGACACTGGCAGCAGCCATTTTTGTGACCTAGTTCAGCTGTGCTGACACAGATGCAACAGGCACCATTTTGGAATGCTCCCTCTAGCCTGTTAGTGCAGGGGCTTGCCTTGCCCACTAGAGTACCTGGGCAATCGAGTGCAGCCAGGCAATACAGGCAGCCTGCCCCAGGGACCTCTCCCTCAAGAACAAGCTAGCAAGAGCTGCATCACCAGGTGCAAACACAGTCACACTGGGGGCCTGCCCTGCTCACCAGGATGCCTAAGAAAGTTGTGTACCACCTGGTCACATAGCCAGCCCATGCCTGAGGCCTACCATGCCCAAGCATGAGCTAGCAACAGCTGTGCCACTGGGCCACAAACCTAACTGCCAAGGGCCTGCCCTGCTCACGAGCACACCCAAAACAGCCAAGTGCTCCTGGGCCATGCAGCCAGCCACAATGGGGGTTTGCAACAGTTGTGTGCCCCCAGGCCTAGCAACCAGACACACCAGGGGCCTGACCTACTCACCAGTAAATCTGCAGTAGTTGTGAACTACCAGGCCTCACAACAAGCCATGCTGATGGCTTACCTCAACCAATAACATACCCATAGCAGCTTTACATGACCAGGCCTTCAACCAGCTTCCTCGGGGGACAGTCCAGGTTACCTGCATACCTGTAGCAATAAGAGCCCTGCCACAACAGAAGGGCACAAGTAGCCCACACAAGAGATACCCCTGGAGCATTTGGACAGGTGACAAGAGGGGAGACTCCTTCTGTGCCTCATAAGATATCTCTTACATAAGGCCACATTTCCAAGATTGGGAGATGTAGCTGATCTACCAAATACATAGAAATAAGAACAAAGGAGACAAAGGAATATGTTCCAAATAAAAAAACAGGACAAATCCTCAGAGGGAGGACTAAACAAAACAGAGATAGACAATCTACCTGATAAAGAGTACAAACTAATGGTCATAAGGATGCTAACTGAACTCAGGAGAAGAATAGATGAACAACCTGAGAACTACAACAAAGAATTAGAAAACATAAAAAAGAATCAATCAGAGCTTAAGAATATAATAATTGAAATGAAAAATTCACTAGAGGGAATCAGTAGTAGAGTAGATGACACAGAAGAATGGATCAGCAATCTGATGGCGGAGTAGAGGAAATCACTCAAGCTGAAGAGAAAAAAGAAAAAAAGAATTAAAAAGAACAAGGACTGTTTAAGGGACCTCTGGAACAACATCAAGTATACTAATATTTGCATTTTAGGTGTTCCAGAAGAAGAAGAGAGAGACAAAGGGGCAGAGATCTTATTTGAAGAAATAATAACTGAAAAATTCTCTAACCTGGGGAAGGAAACACACATCCAGGTACGGGAAGCACAGAGAGTACCAACAAGATGAGCCCAAAGAGGCCCACACCAAGACACATTGTAATTAAAATGTCAAGAATTAAAGATAAAGAGAGCATCTTAAAAGTTGCAAGAGAAGAGCAACATGTTACATACAAGAGAAACCCCATAAGTCTATCAGCCGACTTTCAGCAGAAACCTTACAGCCTAGAAGGGAGTAGTATGATATATGCAAAGTGCTGAAAGGAAAAAACTTACAATCAAAAAAGCTCTATCCAGCAAGGTTATCATTCAGAATGGAAGGAGAGATAAGGAATTTGCCAGACAAACAAAAAACTAAAGGAGTTCATCACCACTAAACTGGTCGTATAGAGAATGTTAAAGGGACTTCATTAAGTAGAAAAGAAAAGCCCAGAAATGAGAAATTTATCAAAGAAAAAATATCACTGGTAAAGGCAAATATATAGTAAAAATAGTGGATCAACCACCTATAAAGCTAGTATGAAGGTCAAAAGACAAAAGTACTGAAATCATCTATATCTACAGTAAGGGGGTGAGAGATACACAAAATTTAAAAAGGTAAAAGAAAATGTCAAAAAGTAAAACTTGTAGGGGGTAATAAAAATGTAGGGCTTTTAGTATGAGGTCAACTTAAGAGACCATCAACTTAATATAGATTGCTATATACATAGGTTATTATATATGAACCTTATGATAACAATAAAACAAAAACCCATAATGCATACACAAAAAATAAAGAGAAATTAACCCAAACATAACACTAAAGATGGTCATCAAAAAACAAGGGAAAAGAGCAAGAGAAGAAGAAAGGAACAGAGAAGAACTACAAAAACATCCAGAAATAAAGTTACAAAATGGCAATGACTACATACCTATCAATAAATACTTGAAATGTAAATGGACGAAATGCTCCAATCCAAAGATATAAGGTGGGCGAATGGATAAAAAACAACACCCATATATATGCAGCATACAAGAGACACACTTCAGAATTAGAAACACTCACAGACTGAAAGTGAAGGGATGTAAAATGATATTCCATGCAAGTGGAAACAAACAAACAAACAAAACTTGGATAACAATACTTATACCAGATAAAATAGACTTGAAAACAAAAACTAACAAGAGACAAAGAAGGACATTACATAAGGATAAAAAGAAGAATCCAACAAGAAAATATAACACTTGTATCTATACAACCCAACATAGCAGAACCTAAATACATAAAGCAAATATATATTAAGAGACATAAAAGGAGAAATTGACAATAAAACAATAATAGTAGGGGATTTTAATCCCTGCTTACATCAATGGATACATCATCAAGACAGAAGATTGATAAGAAAACAGTGGCCTTAAGTGACACATTAGACCAGATGGACATAATAGATATATACAGAACATTCCATCCAAAGACTGCAGAATACACATTCTTTTCAAATGCACATGGAACATTCTCCAGGATTGATAACATATTAGGCCACAAATGAAGTCTCAATAAATTTAAGAAGATTGAAATAATATCATGTCTTTTCCAACCACATGCTATAAAATAGCAATCAACCATGAGAAGAAAACTGGAAAAGTCTCAAATATGTGGAGATTAAACAAAAGGCTACTGAACAACTACTGAGTCAATGAGGAAATCAAAGGAAAAATCAAAAAATATCTGGAGACAAATGAAAATGAAAATACAACATACCAAAATTTATGGGATATAGCAAAAGCAGTTCTAAGAGGGAAGTTTATAGCAATACAGGCCTCTCTCAACAAACAAGAAAAATTTCACATAAACAATCTAACACTGTACCTAAAGGAATTGGAAAAAAGAAAAAACAAAGCCCAACATCAGTAGAAGGAAGGAAAAAATAAAAATCAGAGCAGAAATAATTGAAATAGAGACTAAAGAAACCATAAGAAAAAAACCAATGAAACAAAGAGCTGGTTCTTTGAAAAGATAAACAAAATTGACAATCCTTTAGCTAGACTCACCAAGAAAAATAGAAAGAAGGCTAAAGTAAATAAAATCAGGAATGAAAGAAGAGAAATTACAATGGACACCTCAGAAATACAAAAGATCATAAAAGAATACTACCAAAAGGTATATGCCAACAAATTGGATAATCTAGAAGAAATGGATAAATTCTTAGAATCATTCAACCTTCCAAAACTGAATCAAGAAGAAATAGAGAATTTGAATAGACCAATCAACAGTAAAGAGATCAAAACAGTAACAAAAAAACCTCCCAAAAAATAAAAGTCCAGGACCAGTTTCCCTGTTGAATTCTACCAAACATTCAAAGAAGACTTAATACCTATCCTTCTCAACATTTCCAAAAAATTGAAGAGGAAGGGAAGCTTCCTAACTCATTCTATGAAGCCAACATTACCCTGATACCAAAACCAGACAAATACAACACAAAAAAAGAAAATTGCAGGCCAATATCACTGATGAACATTGATGCAAAAATCCTTAACAAAATACTAGCAAATCGAATACAACAATACATTAAAAAGATCATTCACCATGATCAAGTGGGATTCATTCCAGGGATGCAGGGATGGTTCAACATCCACATATCAACCAAAGTGATACACCACATTAACTAAATGAAGAATGAAAATCATATGATCATCTCAATAGATGCAGAGAAAGCATTTGAGAAGATATAGCATCGATTTATGATAAAAACTCTGAATAAAATGAGTATAGAAGGAAAGTACCTCAACATAATAAAGGCAATATATGACAAACTCACAGCTAATATAATTCTCAATGGAGAAAAACTGAAAGCTATTCCTCTAAGAAAAGCAACCAGATAAGGATGCCCACTTTCACCACTCTTATTTAAGATAGTATTGGAAGACCTAGCCAGAGCAATCAGGCAAGAAAAAGAAATAAAAGAGATCCAGATTGGAAAGGAAGAAGTGGAACTACCACGATTTGCAGATGACATGATTTTATATATAGAAAATCCTAAAGAATCCACCAAAAAACTTTTAGAAATAATACATGAATATGGTCAAGTTGCAGGTGAAAAATCAACATACAAAATCAATTGCATTTCTATACACTAACAACAAAGTAGCAGAAAGAGAAATTAAGAATACAGTACTATTTACAACTGAAACAAAAAGAAGTAAATACCTAGGAATAAACTTAACCAAAGGGGTGAAAAGGATCTGTACACTGAAAACTACAATACATTTTTGAAAGAAATTAAAGACTCAAAGAAGTGGAAAGATATTTCATGCTCTTGGATTAGAAGAATTAATGTAGTTAATTGTTAATTGACATAGTTATAATGTCCATACTTCCTAAAGAAACCGACAGATTCAATGCAATCCCTATCAAAGTTCCAACAACATTTTCCACAGAAAAAGAACAAAGAATCCTAAAATTTATGTGGAACAACAAAAGACCCCAAATAGCCAAAGGAATACTGAGAAAAAAGAACAAAGCTGAGGTATCACACTCCCTAAGTTCAAAACATACTACAAAGCTATCGTAACCAAAACAGCATGGTACTGGCACAAAAACAGACACACAGATCAATGGAACAGAATTGAGATCCCAGAAATAAACCCACACATCTATGGACAGCTAATTTTTGACAAAGAAGACTAGAACATACAATGGAGAAAAGGGAAGTCTCTTCAATGAATGGTGTTGGGAAAACTGGTCAGCCACATGCAAAAGAGTGAAAGTAAACCATTATCTCACACAATACACAAAAATTAACTCAAAGTGTATTAAAGACTACAATGTAATACCTGAAACCATGAAACTTCTAAAAGAAAACATAGGCAGTATGCTCTTTGACTTTGGTTTTAGCAGTATCTTTTTGAATATGTCTTCTCAGGCAAGGGAAACAAAAGAAAAAAAATAAACAAATAGGACTACATCAAAATAAAAAGCTTCTGCATGGCAAAGAAAGCATCAACAAATCGAAAATGCAACTTACCAATTGGGAGAAGACATTTGCAAATCATATATCCGATAAGGGGTTAATATCCAAAATGTATAAAGAACTTATACAACTCAACAACAAAAAAAACAAACACCCAATTAAAAATGGACAGAGATGGGGCCGGCCGGGTGGCATAGTGGTTAAGTTCACGCTCTATGCAACTTACCAATTGGGAGAAGACATTCGCAAATCGTATATCTGATAAGGGGTTAACATCCAAAATGTATAAAGAACTTATACAATTCAACAGCAAAAAAACAAACACCCAATTAAAAAATGGACAGAGATGGGTCCGGCCGGGTTGCATAGTGGTTAAGTTCACACTCTACACTTCGATGGCCTGGGGTTCGCAGGTTTGGATCCTGGGCACAGACCGACAGACCACTTGTCATGTGATGCCATGGCGGCATCCCATATAAAGTAGAGGAAGATGGGCACAGATGTTAGCCCAAGGCCAGTCTTCCTCAGCAAAAAGAGGAGGATTGGCAATGGATGTTAGCTCAGGGCTAATCTTCCTCACAATAAAAGGAAAAAAAAATGGGCAGAGGATCTGAACAGACATTTTCCAGAGAAGATACATAGATGGTCAACAGGCACATGAAAAAATGTTCAACATCACTAATTATTAGGGAAATGTATGTCAAAACTACCATGAAATATCACCTCACGCCCATCAAAATGAGTGTTATTTAAAAGACAAGAAATAACAAATGTTGGAGAGGATGTGGTAAAAAAGGAACCCTTGTACACTGCTGGTGGGAATGTAAACTGGTGCAGCCACCAAAAACAGTTTGGAGAGGCCTCAAAAAATTAAAAATTGAACTACCGTATGAACCAGCTATACCACTTCTGAGTATTTATCTGAAGAAGGTGAAAACACTCGTTTGAAAAGATATATGCACCACTATGTTCACTGCAGCATTGCCCACAATAGCGAAGATTTGAAAGCAGTCTAAGTGCCCCATCATGGATGAATGGATAAAGATGTGATGAAATCCGTTAGAAATTATTTAAGGTTCTGGATGGTGGTATATTCCTGCTGTTAGAATATATTTTCCCTTCTGTGAAACCGTTAGGCTAGATCAGATCACCTTAATCCAGTCTGAGATTAATCTGACTTGAAACTGGGGTTCAATCTTTATTAGAGTTTGTTCATTTCCATTTCATCCTTTCTTCCCATCTTTAGCCCTTTAGGAGGCTACGTGTTTATCAGGGACCCTCTTTCTGGTGGATCCTGTCATCTAACATGTATCTTCCCAGACCTGTCAGAATACAAATTTATCTTCGCTTTTCAGCCCTTTCCCTAATTCTGCTCTACTTCTCAACTTCTCAGCCACTGCTAATGAATTACTAAATTTCCTATGTGGAAAATTAGTACACATATTGGATTATCTTTTTATGTTTCCCCTCTTTTTAGGACTTTTTACCTTCAAGTCCTGCAAGCTTGGTGGCTCTGTGGTGGCTTCAAACACATATGCTTTATAAAAATTTTATCCACTTTGTCAAATTGGTCTCCTTGGGAATATTAATCTCACACAATTTAGTTCTCCATAACCAGGAGCAGAAGTCTTTTCCTCTCTTTTATGTTAACTCTTGTTCTAATTGTCCCAGAGTTATCTTCTGTCATGGTGGAATTTTAAAATTCTGTGATTGCAAAGAGAAAATCTCTTCATATCTGTCACCAATTCTGGCATATAGGTGTCTGGTGATCATAAAGGCTGCTATTTTTCAGATGATTTAAAGAAACTTTTGTAGTATGTCCATTCCTCTAGACATGGATAAAATATCCTTCTATTAATATTTGGAATTGATATGTGTTATAAAGAAACTTTTGTAGTATGTCCATTCCTCTAGACATGGATAAAATATCCTTCTATTAATATTTGGAATTGATATGTGTTATAAAGAAACTTTTGTAGTATGTCCATTCCTCTAGACATGGATAAAATATCCTTCTATTAATATTTGGAATTGATATGTGTTATAGCTAAAATGTTTTGGAATTAGTATCCATACTTTATGCTTTGGTGCTATTTTGTCTACCTTCTTGAATGGTCTACCTTTAATTTTAATTAAAAAATATTCCTCTTCCCAATATAATTGACAATATTTTCCATTGCATTGCAGTCTTCTGTTTATTAAGAGATAGTGTTTTTTAATACTTGTTTTCTACTGAGCAACTGTTCTTAATAAAATGAAAACTGTGAATCTGCAGTATGTAGTATTTCCCTCTTTGAAGGGACTGCTAGTAAGGTCAGAATGAAATTTGTTGCCAAACAATAGCGAGTTTATAGGAAACTTTGAATATATTTTGCAGATGAGACTATCTTTGGTTTTATTTTTCTACTATTATTTTTTTGTCTTAATTTCTTCAGTTATGTTTAAGATTTCTGTTGAATAATATAGGGATCATTTTGTTTGTTTTTGTTGTTATTTCGTCAGCCACTTAAAAACCTTTCATAAATGTTGATAAAGCAGTGAAAAAGTGATGAACTAAATAAAAAATAAACATTTTTATCTCCCAAAACTCAATTGTAAATCCTCAAAGAATGAGAATTTGCCATTTATTTTGAATAAAGCTAGGCAAGAAGAAAGCACCTTAAATAAAATATGTGCTGAATACAGAATTCTGTCTTTTATATATTATTTTCTATGCAGGACCCCTGAGATTTTCACATATTAGGTGTTTGATGAATGATAAATGAATTATTCAATATGTATTGAGCAATAATACATAAATTAAGTGAGAGGGAAGTGAAATTAGATATACCAAACTCACTACTACTTGGGGACATAGAGACAGAAACATATTTAATATACAATAAATTAACATAATTTGCCTCTAATTGATATGAATTAATTAGCTTTCAGTATTGATACATGTAGAAGTCTGAAGGGCTAAAAATGTTTGCTCTATTTTTAAACAGAATGCAGATTGGCTTACAAGAACTCTAAAGCCCTGCTTGTTTTCAGATCACGCGTCGGAGTGGAACAAGCAGACTGCGCTCACACATACTTAAATTTCAGTGCTTAAAAAAATATCATTTCTGTGACCTTGAAAATTTATTTAACTTTTCTGAGCTTCAGTTTCCTCAACGACAAATTCACGAATAAAGTAAATTCCTAATTTTATTTTTTTGGATGCTAAATAGACGAGTGGGCAAAGCAAATTTACAAGAGGAGGGCAAGAATGAGGTAGATTTCCCGGCATTTGACTTTTAGTAATGCGCAGCTTTCCACGGTTGGTGAAAGACCTTGAGCAGCAGAGCTGTGGCCTCGTATCCAAATAAGGGGAATGTTTGACTTGAAAGTGGCTAAAGGGAAGAGTATTCCTAGTCAGAAACAGAGGAGAGGAAGAAGGAGTTTCTGAAAGCAGTAGGAGAAGTCTTAGCATAATTTCTTGTATTAACTGGCTGGTCGATGCAGAAAACCATGGTAACCGGTCACTCCTCTCCTTTCATTTCATTTCTTTTTTACTTTATTTTTTGAGATGGAATGTATAGACTTTATATTGTTTGTTGATTTCAACAATTGTAAACACCCATGTACCACCACCCAAAATAAGACATATAATGAAAATTCCCTCATGACCCTTCCCAATCAACTAACTCTACCTCCTCAGTTAAAGGTTTTCTGATATCTAGCACTCCAAGTTGGTTTTGTATGCACTTGAACTTCACATAAATGGAATCATACATTAATTTATTTTTGTGCCTGGCTTCTTTCATTCAACATAATGTTTTTGAGATTCATGCACATTGTCGCATATTTCAGAAGCTCATTCCTTTTTATTAATGACTAGTTTTCCACTGTATGAATACGCCACAGTTTGTTTATTCATTTCTGTGTTGGTGGGCATTTATTATTTTACTGGCTATTAGCTATTTTAAATAATGCTGCTATGAATATTCTTGCACAAGTCTTTTTGTGGACATATGTTTTCATTTATCTGGAGTAAATACTTTAAATCCTAACTCAGTCCATACAGAAAAATTAATCCAAAATGCAACATAACAAACTTCAGAGTTAGAAGCAAAATGCTTCTAGATGAAAACACTAAAGAATACCTTTATTAGTTAGGGGTGGGCAATACTACGTTAGGACATTAAAAAATTCTAGCCATTAAAAGATATAAATTTGCATTTATTAAAATAAAACTTTCGGTTATCAAAAATCACTGTTAAGAAAATTAATGGAGGGGCCGCCAGGTGGCGCAGCAGTTTAGTCTGCGCTTGGCAGCCTGGGGTTCACAGGTTCGGATCCCGGGAGCCTGCAGATGCACTGCTCGTCAGGCATGCCGTGGCGGCGTCCCATATAAAGTAGAGGAAAGATGGGCACAGATGTTAGCCCAGGGCCAGTCTTCCTCAGCAAAAAAAAAAAAATAAAATAAAATTAATGGACTAACACAAACACATATATATAATATATGTGAAGTACCCCTACAATTTAACTATAGAAAACTAATAAAAATGGGTAAAATTTTAAATAGACACCATATGAAGAAGATCAGTGAAGGGCCAAAATAAGTACATGAAGAGGTGCTGAAGGTCGTTAGTCATCAGGGGATTGGCAACTGATACCATAGTGACATGCCTTTTGCCGTCCACTGGAAGGGCTGAAATCAAAAAGGCCATCAATACCAAGTGTTGGTGAGGATGTGGAGCTGACGGAAATGTGTGCCAACACCTTGGAAAAATGCTTGGTGTCCTCTTAAAAAGTTCACCGTATCCGTACTCTATGACCCAGCCATTCCACTCAAGTACTTTTTAAAAATAATAACTAACATTTATTGACTATTTCCTAATTGTGAGACAATGAGAAAATCAAGTTTCATGTGTGTTATTCCATTTCAGACTCCCAATGATACTCTGAAGAAGGACTAATTGTATTCCCACTTTGCAGATGTTTAAACTAATGCTGTGGGTGATTAAACTGCACGACCAAAATAAAAATATCGGCAATTGTCATAGCCGGTATTGTTATCCTAGTGAAGGGTCACAGTCTCATCATTTGTGATTAAGCCATTAAAATATTTCTAAATTTTCAGGGTGAAAAGAAAAATGCACAGAATTTGGTCAGATACACTTGATTTGGAACCCAGTTCTGAATCTCTTACCAAACAAGCTGTTTGACCTCTCAGAAACTCATGCTGCCACCTGGAAAGTGGGCAGAGACATGACATCAAGGTTGACTGAAACGAGTAAATGTGGACCTGCCTGATGGCATAGTGGTTAAGTTCCCGTGCTCTGCTTCCGTGGCCCAAGGTTCACAGGTTAGATCCCGGGGACAGACCTACGCACCACTTATCAAGGCATGCTGTGGCGGCGTCCCATATAAAAAAATAAAGTAGAGGTAGACGGGCATAGATGTTAGCCCAAGGCCAATCATCCTGAGCAAAAAGAGGAGGGTTGGCAAAGGATGTTAGCTCCGGGTTAATCTTCCTCACCGAAAAAAAAAAAAAAAAAGAGGAGTAAATGGATCAGCACATGTGAAGGGATAAATAGAGAACTTGTCCTGAGGGATTAAGAAATGCACATTCCTCCCCCCTTCTTCTTAAATATATTCTCATGCTTGGATATTTGTAATTTGTGACATCAGACTCAAGTGCCTGTAGTTTCAAGAAAATGTGAGTTTTCAATGTATTATTGCAAAACTAGTATCTACATTTCTGAAGAAGCACTAGTTTGAGAAAATGCAGGGTCTTATTCATATGTAGGTACCCTAAGACTCACTGAACCTTTGAGTTTATGTTTGAGATTCTGTGCTCTCTGATGTGCCATCAGATTGTAGAAAGGGGTCCAGCCTACCAGAAAGGCTTGCAATTGCCATATTACAATGATCAAGGGGATTTTAGCCACAAATACCTCTGTGGTGAGAAAGGAGAAAGCCTTCAAGCTAAAGAAAGTCTTAAGTGAAGTGCAATCATCAGGAACCTCTTACACATCATTTATATCCTCTGCTCTTCCAAGGAGAAGGCTAAACACTGATGAGTCCATTTTCTTACCAAGTGTTGAGCAGAGCTTGCTCCCTGTCACTTAGAGCTCCACAGTATCTTTCATGTATCCCCTCTTGCATCTCTAATGCTGGGGTCCAGTGACCATGAAAGGCACATTTACTGTCATACTCTGTTAGTTTGAGAAGGGAACTAGGACATCTATTTGGGAGCATGGACTGAAACAGAGGAAGGAGATAAATGCTAGGCATTTGCCCCTTACTCTATTCTTAGCATTGTACTAAGCACGTGTAGCTCTTTCTAATTTAATCACCATCATACATCTGTGAGATTGGCATTATTATGTTTACTTTACAGAGAAAGAAATTGCCCAGGCTCATGCAGCTAGTAACTGGTAAGCCACGATTGCAACCTTATATCTTATTGCAAAGCATTAACAATTTGGCATCCAAATAAAACTTGGTCTGGTGATGGTGATTTGGTGGTGTTGATGGTGAGAGGCTGACGGTGGTGTTATGATGATGATTATTACAGTGGTGGTAGGGTGAATGAGCAGTACATCCAGAGTAGGGTTATAATTTAGGACAGAATACTTATCATGCACTTAAAGAAAAAACAATTCTAAGCACCTGCAAACTATGGATACTAAGTTAAATAACACATTTTTCCTATCTTCAATTAGTTAATGGTCTGATGGAGAAAACATATTTAGGTAAATAAATACATTTAAAATTATTAGTGTTCAGTGCTATATAAGTATTTCAGTTCAACAGATATTTTGTATGACTTTCATGGGCTGTGTACAATGCTGGGTGCTGAGGAAGCAGAAAAGAGGTGCTCGTGGCATGGGGGAAAGAAGAGGAGAGGGAAAAGGCAACATGTGCTGGAAAAGGAAGAGCTACCAACCAGGTGTGAGCTCAAGGGTCCTCGGAAGAGTTCATACAGGAGGCAGCAGAGGAAGTGCTTTATTTGCCAGATAAAAATGGCATGAAAACATGTAAAACTGCACAAGTAGTAAAGAAATGAGTAGTGAAAAGCTAAGGAAACATGAAATCACATGACACGACAGTGACATCTAAACAGTCAGTGTGTTGGCCTCGGGTGGAAGGGAAAAGCAGAAGTGGAAGTCTTGAAAGCTAACCAAGGTCCACGCCACAGGGCCTCTTCTGCCATGTTCCTGTGATTGAACTTAATCTTGGGAATGAGACTGGGAACGAGCCGGATTTTAAGAACAGGATAGACATGGGAAGATTTGTCATGTCACTCTCCAAGAACATGCCTGGCATTATGCCTCTCCCGCATACTGGCATAGGAGAACTCCTAGAGACCCTGACTATTGGTGCCAGTAGCCCTGGTGCCTAGCAGGCCTGGTAGAAAATATGCATTGTCATTCACTCAGTCATTCAACAAACACATTACATGTTTACTACGGAGTAAATTAGTGTGTGTTTAACTTTTTGGAGTTTATACTCCAAAGTAGGGAGACAAATGCAAGCGCAAAATAGTTTACCTCTTTTAAAAGCCTAGATATTGTCCCCATGACTATGCCTTTCTTTTAACTTGTCTCATCATCAGGAATTTTAAAAATATAACCCAGTGTATGAGAACAGTAGAGAATATGGATTTTTTTTTTTTTTTTTTTTGGTGAGGAAGTTTGGCCATGAGCTAACATACGTGTACATCTTCCTCTTTTTTGTATGTGGAATGCCACCATGGCATGGCTTGATGAGTGGTGCATAGGTCCAGGCCCAGGATCTGAACCTGCAAACCCCGGGCTGCCACGTGGAGCATACAAACTTCACCACCACACCACTGGGCTGGCCTGGAGAATGTGGATTTTGATGTGAAACATACCTCATTTGAATACTAGATCCAAAATTACTCAATTGACGTATGACCTAGAGCCTTAATTTAACCTTTTGAAGCCTTAGTTTCCTCATTTGCAAAATACAGATTAAAATAGGACATAATTGTGAAAGTGTAAAAAATAATGCATTTAAAGCATTGAGCACATGTCAGGCACATAGTAAATACGCATAATATTAGCCGTTATCATTAATTCCACAACTGTTACTAGCTGGACTATTGATGTCTGTTTCTAATTGTTCTTCTTATCCCCAGTGTATTTCCCAACATTTGAAATCTCTAGACTGTTTGTCATTATCCTTTCAAAATACCTGGAATAACAATTGTTCTTGCTCTTAAAACTTTAGTGATTTCTCTTTACCTATGGAATAAACACAAGCACCTTAGCTTTCAAATCAAAATTTCAATCTTTTCCATTATTCTGATTTGTACATTCTGTCTTAAAAAAACATGAATAAACTGTTGTTACATAAGTCCATGCCAACTTTCCTGAACCCATTGTTTTGTTCAAGTTGTTCTTTCTGCTTGAAACTTTCTCTATGCTCTGTTTCTTGAAATCCTGTCTTACTATTTTTCATGCTCTCCTCTCTCCAACAAAACAAAATATACCTCTCTTCGCCTGAACTATCATAGCATCATTATATTTATGCTCCCCCAATGACATTGGTTACATATATTCTTGGATTATTGCTGTCATGAGTTCATGCTATTTGACATAATGATGATGCTAATGTATACTATTTTTGAGTATCTACAATGTGTTACACATTTTGCAAAGTTTATAACCCACCATATCTTAGACTTTTACATCTCTCTGAGATAAGTATTACGGGTTCCATTCACTTAGGATAATAATGAGGTACAGAGATTTTAAGTAACGTTCTAAGATCACATGGTTAGTAAGTGGAAAAAGCAGGTTTCAAGCCCATGTCTGACTTTGAAGCTCGTTCCATTGTCCCATTTATATTTTCCTCCTGCTAGGTGACAAATTCTCTGAAATCAGAGAAAGTGTCTAACTCAACACTGCGTATTCTCCAAGCCCTACCTTTATGTCTATTTTTCAACACAGAACTAGCCATTAGGCTATGTATTTTTAATGTTATTTCAAACACTGCTGGCAATAACTCTCTAAGATGGATGTTATTACCATTGCTATTTGAACTCAGATATGGAAACTGAGACAAAGAGGGGTAGAGAGGTTAGGTAACCCATTCTAGATTCTATGGCAAGTAAGTGTCAGAGGACAGATTTGAAGAAAAATAAGAAATTCAGTGTGCCGGAGTTGTGAACTGGGCACTAGCTTAGGCATGGTGGATGCTGAGAAACAATCATAGCCCCTGACGGCAAAACACTCTGAGTCACTGAAAAGGTGTGTGAAGAATGTTATAAAAGATGTTTTTAAAGGGAAAGAAGTGTTTGAGCTCCAACCAGCAAATCTCCTGTCTTAGTGATGGCTGCATCAGATTAGGCCCATACATTTTGACAGTCACTCTCAATTTTATCCAATTTTCTTCTGAAGTTTGACATGTACAAGATTACATAGGGGATGTTATGAAAAATGTCTATTTTTACATTTAATTTGCACTTACCAAGATGAGAATTTTTAGGAGACCTAACTTTGCCTTATGGAAAATCCTCTGTAAGTCGTTTTTGGCCTTTTATTCTTAGGAACCATCTGGTGAGAAACCTGGGCTCTTAGCTGGAAACTTTAAATTTATCCTTTTCTTTTCTTTACATCCTCTTTCTCCCTTTCCTTTTTTATGATTCCAGACAAACTTACTTCCTTTCCTCACTTCCTTCATCTATCTAGCAATGACCTTTCCCTCTTTATTGGCAGACATGTATATATTTATGAATACTACCATAGAATCAATTAGTATTAAAAGAGTGCTCTATTAAAAAAAAAAACTATGGCATTTGTAGCCAAATAGACTGTGATTTAAATATTGATTCAACCACTTTATAGAAAATTAGCCTTGAGTAAGTTCTATAATATGCTCTGACATAATCTATTAACCAATAAAATGGGAATACTAAAATTTATATTTACAGTATCTTGGAAAGAGTGAAGGCGTTATAGTGAAGAGGTTGTCATGGTGTCAGGTATATGAGACAATCAGTAAATGGAAAACATTCTTATCCCTATTATTTAATTGCTATCCTGTGCAAATTTATGAAATCCATGGAACTACTAGATGATATGGTATATTTCTGGACAAGAAATAAAATGAAAAGCTACAGCTATTGGTGCTGTGAGTGACCCAAAGGGAAGACATCTTCATATACAAATGCACATCTTTCTGGCCTGTAGGGTTTGTCTCTCAATGTTCTCCTAGGATAATGGGCCAAAAATTAAGGGAATTAATCTTTCTGTCTCTTAGACTTTGGAATCACTGCACAAATATATCTTTGCTTTATAATTTAACAGGTAGTGCTTATCAGATGACCACAGAAGCATCCTCTCTCTGAATGTCTCCTCACTTACATTCCCTAGTCTAAATACAATGTGACGTTTGAGTAATTTTGTTTAATTTAAAAGGGTACAGTAATTTTTCTTTAATTAATCTGCTCTCTTGGTTATAGGTATTTAGAAAGTAAACTAATTGAATGCCACCACTTTGCTGAGCTCCTGCCTAGCTCTTAGTCCTTCTCTGGGCCTCCTGGAAGTTACTTTTCCTTCTACGGGATCTGCCATTGTCTCTCCATCAGATAATGGCAACCTGAATTGTGTCTCTTCTTACATCTTGTAAATTCTTCCCCTCAGACCAAGGGAATTTTTCTCTGTTTAAACTTTTCCTGATTTCATGGCGACCAACTTATTTCTCTCTGCCAGTGACAGAGAAGCACATTTCCTCTTAAAAATATGAAGGGAAATACGATTTTCAACTATTAAAATTATTATTTTTTAGTAGAAACAATTAATTTAATCTAATATGTTTTCATACAGTCTGCATAGAGGATCCATACCCTTCCTATTAAATAGACTGACCTTATTCTTCACAGAATTATAACCCTGACTAATGGCATGTTTCTTCTTGTTCTCAGCCATCTGGTGTTAATGGTGCTATGTCCAAACAGTTTGTTTCTGAATCTCACATAGCTTATCAGCCCCTGATAGCAGCAATGACAGTTTTGGCTCATCCTGCTACCTCAGCATAATTCAATAAGGTAATATTTATTAAACACTCACCATGTGCCAAACTCTGTGCTATGAGGAAAAATAAAGCACTGTATCAAACAACTGAATAACTCAGATACTGGGAGGACACCACATGTCATGGTGCCTGGATTTTATAAAAGAAAAAGAGAAGGTGCACTAAAGGTTTTAATAAAGAAGTCTCAGTCCATATAAGGAAGGTCACAAAAGCTTCACAGTTGGTTGATGAAGTTGAGCCTCAAAGACTAAGTAGGAATTTTCTAGTTGGGAAAGGGAGTCAGGTAGAACAGTAGAGCAAACTCAGCAAAGATGATCAATACTTAAAAACACAGAGGGAGAAAATATTAAGGGATATTTCGGAAGTGCTATGGATTACAATAACCAGAGAATAGTGCTAGAGGGAAGAGATAGGGATTCACAAGTTAGGCCAGGGCTAGATGTGAGGATTTATTAGGTCATATATTAGAGTTTAGACCTTATTCTGTTGATATACTCATCAAAGTATTTTAATCTGGGGAGTGACATGGTTAGATTTGCTTTTAGAAAATCTCACTCATCCACATAGTACAGGACAAAGTGGAGGCAGAGAGACAGAGAATCATGGGAGATTCTCATGATTCCTCAGTCTGGAAACGTAAGGACCTAATTCAGGGAGGTGGTGAACATTCACGAATAATGAATGGAAGAATTTGGAAGCAAATACGTGGGCTTGAGTTATTGCTCACCTCTTACAAAAAGTGTCTTGGCTGAGCTTCATCCTGTCTCCAAGCCTCATATATAAATTGTGGATAACGGTATTGCTCCCCTAAGAAAATTGTATGAGACCAAAATTATATAATTCATTCATCGCAGTGTCTGGTTCACAATAAATGTTCAATAAAATTATCATTCTTATCAATATTATAGCTAGTGAGGTATCTGCACTGGTAATAGAAAATAAGAGACAATTACTAGATATACTCAAGATATAGAAGTGATAAAGAGAGTAAGAGAGAGATAGAGAGTTGAACAACACCAGGTTTCATGGGTATGATAACAATAACATTAACAACTATTATTTATGGACAATAATAAATGGTCTGATCTGACCACTTCATATGTAACATCTCACTTACTCTTCACAACTACTCTGAGACAGGAAATACGACTATCATCACTTTACAGATGAGGAAACTGAGGCATAGAAAGAATTAGTAACGTCCAGGAAAGTTGTACTGAGAAAGTGGCATTGCTTGAAACAGAACCAAGCAGTCTGTTTCTGGAATCTCTGTCTTTCATCATGTGTCTGAGAGCTTGCTGTGGATTCTTGGAGGGAATCATTAGTTACAGACAGCAATAGCTCATGGATGGCAAATTAAAGCGTATCAGTGAGGAAGATTGTACTTGCTTTATTGTGTCCATGGGAAGATGATGGCCATTAGGCTCAGAGTATGGTGAGCCTAATACTATAGGTAGCATAGACTGTATTTCTGTTGTACTCCCTTGCAATTATTGTATGTGAGTGATTGAGTGAGTGAGGATGGATGGAGCCAGGAGTCATCAATCCCCTTCATATTAGCTCTCTGCCCCATAGGTTCCATATACAGTACTGGAAACCCAGAGCAACTACGCCGTATTCAGCTCTATATTCCCTAGGGTTTATTACTATTTTTGGGTACATTGTAGGTGAGTCATTCCTATATGTTCAATTGAACAAAAATGAATTGAACACTACTGAAGAAAGAAAAGATTATCAGTTACTCAAAGCAAAAATATAAATATTTGATAAAGAGCCTTGACTAACAAGAAGCCAATGATCTCCTAGTTGAAACGTCATTCCATTTTTCTTATTAGGTAAATATCCTATAGAATTCTTAATATATGCCAATTTGTGAACATAGCATAGGTCATTTCACATAATCCTCATTAAAACCCATTGAAAAATATTTTATTACCCCACTAATCAGAGAAAATCAGAGAAGGACAGTGCAACCCAAGGATCTAGATGGGCTTGCCAAAAGTCAAATAATAATAATAATAATTTTACTATCTATTGAGGCTCCAGTGTACACTAAGTATTACCACATTTACCTTACACACATGCCTCTGTCTGTAAATATTATATGTCCTCTCCCTGATATTATACTCTAAGGTGGGTCCTGCTTGTTAAGACTGGTTCTTGGACTTTTGAGAGGGAAAGTCAGGAGGAATATTATGATGGTAGAAGGCAAAAGCAGGCACAGGGATGTCAGGGCTTAGAGGTGAGAGAAATAGGTATTAAAGGGAAAAGGAAAGGTTTCAAGAATTTTGGGGGAACTATGGATTCCCTTCATGAAATTTGAAATATATACACATAGAAAAGGAAGTAAAGGTCTCAGGTTATTGAGAAATTACCTTTATTTGCATGGATTATGTTTTATTAACCAAAATACCTCTCTGGGCATAATAGAACTACATGGTGACAGCTAAGCATTCCACATGGAGCACTTCTGTTCTCCACAGCAACCATGTATGGAAGGCAGACATCTGTGTCATATTTTACGTCTGAGGACAGTGAGGTTCAGAGAGATCAAATTTTTACCTGAGGCCATATTGCTAACCACTCGTAGTCCTAGTCAGAACCTAGATCTCCTGAATGCAGCTCTTTCCAATGTCCAGCCTCTGTCTGCTTGGGATGCATTCTCTGGTCTATTCCTCTAATGATCGGAGGCATCTCCATGCCCATGGCTGCAGGTGCTTCAAATAAAAACCAGTGGTATCTTGGGCCACTACGCACAAATTCCCACTTTCTCCTTCTCTTATCCATTTAGAAATTGTTCCCACACTGGCCTCATTTGGTCCCTAGCATATATAGATTTATAATCCAGAAAGGTGTCATTTGGTTATCAAATGGACTCAGTAACCTGCCTTGAAACTTGCTTTGACAAGAGAAGGATGAGTAACGCTATTGCTTTGCCCTGCTCAAGACTCTGGTACCCCACCGAGCCAGCACTTGTCGCCCTCAAACTCTTCTCTTCCAGGGAGAGGGTGGAGGATATATCCAAGCTCTTGGAACACTCACTTATGTATCAAACACTTTTGTGTTTTACCATGACATGCTAATTTAGTATCAAAAGTCCCCTGTCTTTCCCACTTCATTGAAATAATCACTATCATCACTCCTTATTTTAGTATGACACTATCCATTTTGTAAACTGCTTTCCCATGTATTATTCTAAGTCACAAACACCCCATGAGATATAGGGACACAGAAAATTTGGAAAAAATGTGTGGGGGGGAAGCTAATTATAAACAGCTACCTTAATACAACAGTGATAATAATGAGAAATCCCTAATTTTTTTATCCATGTGCATTTACTCTATTGATTTATTTTTATTTAGCATTATGTATTGGGATTCCTTCTTGGTACTATATAAACTTAACTTTATGATTCTAGTTTTAATAAAAGCTATAACTTCCCAACCAAGTATATTCACTGTATTAGGTGCTTTACATACAGTATCAATTCATTCTTACTTAATAAATACTATTAAACAGGTAACATTTTTCTTGTTTACAAATCAGAAAATTAGGTTTCAGAGATATTGAATAACTTGCTCAAGATAATTTGATAATTTTGTGCTATAAAAGGAACCAATTCTTCCTGATGTTAATTTTCATATGTTCCTTATTTTTTGCTACTATAAGTAATACTGAAATAATCTTCATATATTGGGTTATTTTTTCTTCTTTTGTATTATTTCCATAGGTTACTTTCCAAAACTCAATACTGCTAGATCAATATACTTATACACATATACTTTTTAAGTCTATTGACATTGTTTGAAGAATAAAATACTCCAAAGTAAAACCAACAATAATTTGCTCTTATAGCAGCTATTCATTTCACAGAACAATTGCTAGATTAGGTTTAAACATGGTACCTCATTATTGTTCTAATTTTCATTCCTTTGAGCACATTTTTTCCATATGCTGCTAAGCATTTGTATTTTCTTTTGTCTGCATTAATCCTTTACCGCCTGCCTATTGGAGTCCTAATGTTTTTTTAAGCATATGTACAGAATTTGTAATTATATTTATAGTCAGTTGTACCTGCAAGTGTGTGCATGTGTGTGTGTGTGTGTGTGTATGTATGTACACATGAGAGAGAAAAGTTTGATGATCCCTTTCAGAGGATGCATTTGCCCAATCAGCATCCATTCTTCCTTCTTATGGTCACAGCACCTGGTTTGCATTTAGGAACTGTGATTCTTCCACCCTAAGTCTGTGTGGTTTAGGTGCTACCAGCATGGGATCCTGCATCCTCCTAGGAAGAGTAATGGGCTAAGATCTGGGAACCAAATTCAAGATGGGGGCAATGGAACACCTGCCCAGAAAGTTTGCTGGAACTCTTGGGATAGAGATCCTCTCCTAACTTTGGAAATCCTAAGCCAGTTAAACACTCATGGTGCCATTTTTTCCTCAGGGAAAGGTTTCCTGGGAATCAAATCACTACTGAGGAGAGTAAAAAAAAAAAAAATAGAGACAGAGACAGCATTGGAGTTCCTCAATTCTGCTAAGACTGAAACAAATTCTAAATATGATCCTTTTGATCATGGGAGACTCCAATTTAGATCAGTTGAGTTGAATTCTGTCACTTGCTATCAAACACTGTCTGCACATCTGAGTCTACCTACCAGCTTCTCATTCACAGCCCTCACTAGTTCTAAGAGAACCACTTTTCTAAACCAGCTTCTCACCAGGTCCCATCTGCCTCCTGTTTCTCTTTCAATTTCCTTGGTCAAGGGTCTACACATTGGTTACAAAGTCCATCTTGACTGTCCTCAGAAAAGAGCTCCCAGATGACCACAACCCCCATCCCGCTGATTTCTTAAATTTCTTGCTTCAGAGTCCTTTCCCTGGCATTCTCCCTTTTTTGATCTGAGTCCTATGACTCTGCTTAGAAATTCCGACAAGCAGTGCCTGAATGTCAACATCCTATGTTCTTTACATCCCCTTGCTGTGTATTACTGGCCACCCTCCCCTAAGCCATGGCTATACCCAGGTTGCATTCCTACCCTAAGTGTGGAATTCCATATTGATGGTCATGACAGAAGTTTACATTATCACCATAAGCTTTAACTCCCAAGCTTGTCAAAAGTACTAAAATATGTCTTATTGACTGAATGACTGCATAGATTAATTTTATCCATATTCTGGTATATTTCAATCATTCACAAAGAAGAAAACATCTATTTTTTCTTACATTTGGCGCCTTCATATGATACTATGCAAAGAACACCAGGTGTCTTTGGTGCTAAACTTCAGTAATGTGAATTTTATTAAAATGTATTATTCACTGCCTATGTTCATGGCTTGCACAGCTAAAGCTATTGCTGAAATTTAAACTTCCTAATAAACAAAATTCATATTATAAGGTCACAAGTGATCATGACAACCAGAAAATTGCAAACAAATAAATGATTCCATCCAATTATGGTCCCAGGCATATGAAAGACAAATCACTAAGAAGTTGAAGAAAATATATCCTCCCTTAGAATCATCCTTTCGATTGAACAGATCTGGTTCTGGAATAGAAATGTCTTTCTGACCAAAT
Source organism: Tapirus indicus (assembly GCA_031878705.1). NCBI lineage: Eukaryota > Metazoa > Chordata > Mammalia > Perissodactyla > Tapiridae > Tapirus > Tapirus indicus. The sequence goes on along the minus strand of CM062935.1, from coordinate 7,323,412 downwards.
CCTACTGGGAATTAAACAGAGTCTAGAATTAACCTAATATTGTCTCAGCCTTAATCACATTGTCCTCTTTTGATGTCATTCTCTTGCTCTTTTAGGGAAGCTTAGCTGTACTTAAGCACATGTAATTCCTTCTTAACCCTTTTCATCTGCAGACTTTCATATCTCAAATTTTGTTAATTGACAACAGGATGGCTTTTTTTAATAAAATGAGAAAAATTGTTTTTTCCTGTATTTCCTTCATTATTGTTTCTGGTAAGCAACTTAAAAAGAAGAAAACTTTGTATTCACCCCTCACTTCTCCCTCTCTCCTCCCTCTTGCTTAGCTGCCAACCTCTTTTTCCCTCTTGTATACTTAACTTGAGACACAGGAGGTTGACTTCTTTGTTATCTGGGCCAGTATTTCCTAATCATTCTCTTTCCAAATAATCTGATTCATATTTTAAAATGACGGTGTCACAAGAATATACAATTTTACTGTGAAAACTTTGGGTTCAAATTCAAGTTCAAGTTTTATGACCTTTGATTAACTTACTGATCTCTAAATAGGTCTTCATCTGGAAAAAAGGTTTTACAAAATACTTAAATTATATAATGATATGATTTCTATTTTCCAAATTGAATATGAATGTGATATAGTCAGAGACCATATCTTCTTTGCATATCTAGTGTTTTTGATATGCTTGCTCAGTCATGATGAGTAATACATATATTTGTTACGGCCATTTTGGAAATATAGCTATTGCCATGTATAATATGAGGACATAGAAATTGAGTAAACAGGTTTTATCTAATTTCACTTAATTTTTAGTAGCACTGAAAATAGTTTATACATGAAATCCACATAATCCCTTTTATTTTCTTTATTAAAAAGGCTGTTTTTCAGACTGCCTGACTTCACTCATACAGATACTCACACACACCTTGCCTGTGAGTATAATTACAGATTACAGACTAATTAGAGTGTTATTTATGCCTGAAGATTACATGCCAATTATATGTGAAGTTATGGGAAACCTGGCAAAGGCTATGTGAGCTATTGCTATAAAATTATAAGTGGATGCTGTTTAATTTTATGATTATTTGTACCATATGAAACAGCAAGTTGCCAAAAATCAAACCAGAAGGGTGTTGTGAATCTGTTATGTGTGTCCTTTTAATAATGTTGAGTCTTAGCAATACCAAAACCACAGCTTGCTTTGGTTTCAAGGACAGAGGCCTTGTGGGTAAAGCTAAATTTAGAACTTGTGCCTATTATATAGGAAGTATAAACTGCTGTGAGATATGTTATACAGGCCTAGTTTGGGGTTTGGAGATAAATTGTGAACACAGAGTTAAGAGGTAATCATGAGTCACTCAGTGAAAATTTTAGTTTTATAACAATAAATATACAAACAAATACATAAATAATAAACAACAAAATAGTAGTAGTAGTATGTGCTTCCTATGTGCCAAGCACTGTTATAACACTTTCACATATTACCTCATCCCATTGTCACATTGGCTCTGTGAAGGTCATCCTATGAGACACAATATTTCCTATGAGATACAATATTTCTGCTTTGGAGATCAGGGACCAAGACACAGAGAGACTTCAAACCCATGTCACACAACCATTAGGTGACAGAGAAAGGATTCCTATCTCAGAAGTCTGCCTCTAGGATAGGCCCTTAACCATCTAATCATTTTCAGAGACAAAGGATGCTAACTGATCCCTCATTTTCTTTCCTCTTGGCCTTAAACATATCCATGAAAATGCCCATCTTCCTTTCCTTTCCTCCACTCTCAGGAAGAGGAACGACTACCTCTATTCCAATTCTGAACACTTTCCTGGTCTGCTCCTTTGGGATCCTACTCTCTCTCTCTTTTATATTCAACTGCCCTCCCTCTTTTGCACACATTCTCTTGGTTTACAAACATAAGATTTTACTCATTGAAAAAGCTCCTTTCATACTGCCTATCTACAAATCTACCAAGCTTTATCTTACTCTTATTGTTATGGCACAAAATTGGGGTTCTCTGCCAGATGCACATAAACAAGCCAATTAATTATGGCATCAGCCTTTGGGAAAGGAGATCAGCTTTATTCTGTGAGATTGATCTGCAGGGAGATGGGGGCGTGTGCCCTCAGATCTGTCTCCCCGATTCAGAATCTGGGGTGAAATTTAAGAGAACAGACTGGCACCTGGAAATGCTGGTGGGACAGGTTTCGATTGATGTGCTTCAAGCATTTACGATAAGGTTTTAAACATTTATGACAGGGTTCTAAACATCTATGATTGGGTTCTAAACATTTTTGATGAGGTGGGGAAGGAATTTTAACACCAGATCTTCCTGAATGAGGGACTCCTTGCTTCTCATAAGAGTCTGACTTTCAAGTTCCGGTCGTGTCCCCCTCCGTGGGTTCTGTGAGGAGGAGGAGCTTGGGTTCTGAGGTCATTTCAGGTCACAATTTCTTCTATTGCACATGCCTTGGCTATGTGACTTTGCAGATTTTCTGAAAGGCAATTCGTAATCACTCTGTTGATAAGAGATGGGGTCAGTTGAACTGCTCCTGGAGGGCCTGCAGTTATACTATTCAATGTCAATGGGAGTAGACCCTGTTCACTTTCTCCACTTTACCTGCTACCAACACACCAGCTTATGATGCCATGGAAGCCCCTCCCTTTAATATCTCCATGGACTCATTGATGGTCCTCTCGCTCACTGTATTTTAATGTGATCCTCTAAAGCATACACAGCTATGTTCTTGAAATGATCCACTCTCCTCACATACAGGATGTACCTGTCTCCTACTCTCCCTCCATTTCCTGAACTACTGTGATTTTGCCCCACCAGATTCTACATTTTCTCACCAGTGTATTCCCAGCCCCTAGTATACTTTCTGGCAGATAATAAATGCCTCATAGTAGTTGAATGAATGAAGAGTGGAGTGAAAAATGCATTCTAAAGGGGATAATTTCCTTTCATGTTCATTTTTGATGTTCTGAAATATTCATTTACAGATTTTTTTTTTCTGTCTCCTGGCAATAGAAGGCACCTTCCCCAAGGAGAGAAACTTGTCTGACTTGTTCATACTTTTAACCTCGGTGTCCAGCATAATGCCTGGTAGGCAGTGGGTGCTTAACAAATATGTGTTCAACAAATACATGAATGCACATATGCACCCTGCAGAAAATATAAAAAGCAAAAACAAAAACAACCAGTGTATAAAGATGAGGAAGCCATTGAAGAACAGTGAGAAGAGCAGTAAAAGAGACAGAAGCAGAATGAGGGCAAAGTGGTATCCTCTGTTAGGGAGTCACATGTGTTTGACTATATGCGTGGGTGTGATTCTGTAGTCATGCAGTGATGTGTTTGTGTGTGTGTGCGTGTGTGTGTTTGTGGTGAGGAACTATCATGCATTAGACTGTGTAAGACAATTATCATGTGTCAGACTGTGTCTAGGTGTTTGTATCTGTGTATCAGAACTAACGGTTATTTAGTTTCTGCTATCAAGATATGGGGAATGGAAATATTATGCTTTAGCATCTACCTTGTGCAAGTAACAATTGTAGGAGAGAAGCATAAATATCTGACTGTATTTCACATCAGTGTTTTAAAGTTTGTAATCATGTGGATGAATCAAACCTTGAAACGCTCTTTTTATCTTGCATATTTTCGGAGGCTGACCTATCAACCCAATAAATCACAGGTTCCTGTGATGTGGTCTTAGGAGTCATCTACAGAGTTTTTGACTCTTTAACAGCTAAAAGGGTTTGTAAAATAGATGTGAATCATTACCAGCAGTAGCTGTTCCAGCCTACTCAATATCTATTACATGAAGATTATGATGGAAGAGAGATAAAGAACATTTAATGTTCCATTTGATGCAATGGAAAGTAATAGAGCAGTGTTATCACATCCAGGTCTTTGCTACTGTCATAAATGTATGTCAGTGATGATGCCTCTTAGACTTTAAGGAAGATAGTGAAAGGGCAGGTTAACTCAACTGGGAAGGATAGGTTTGTTCAGATATTTTATTAACCTTGTTTGGCAATAAGAATTTAAATGTTAATAGCCCTTCGTCTGGACCACCCTCCTGTGCAGATCCTCCTGCCAGACTGTCCCATGGGTTAGAACTTGAGTCACCACTCAGCTTAGTAGCCATGATCTTGAGCTTTGGCATAAGTTCCAGATTCATATATTGGCTCTGCTACTTACTAGCTGTGTGACTGGCGACAAATTACCCACATTCTCTCTGAGCCTACTTTCCTGGGGATAAAAAATTTGTACCTCACAGGGCTGTAGCAAGGATACACTGTCACTATTCTTTTGGAGAAATAGATGAGATAAATGTGTAAAACACACTACTTGGCACATAATAAAATACTTAATATTAACTATTTTTAAAAGTAGTAATACAATTGTTCACATGCATTAGTTTATTTGATACTCACAATTTAGGTTGGAGAGTTCCATTTCCTTCATTTTGTGCATGAGAAAACTGTGGTTCAAGGAAATGAATTGTTTCCCAACAGTTATGCATGGCCCATCCTATCTCTTTGCCTTTATACAGTTGGACTGAACTCGAACAATGGTCCAGTACCCAAGATCCATACAAGCCCGGTATTCTTAATATTTCCCTTCTCATGTGGGTACCCTGTGAATCTCTCTCCCTCTGTTTGGATACCTCCCCTTTCTGAAATGCTCAACACTTCAGACACTGTTGACTTTGGCTTTAGGCTCTTTGCTCCAAACCTGTTTGTGTCTCCCTAAAATGGCTCTTCATGTTTGACACTCTGGACAGATGCCCAACTGTCCTCAAGAGGGGACCTTCCATTGCCATTTGCCCCATGCTCTTCAGTTCATTTCCAGCTCCCCACCCCCCCCACCCCCAATTCCTGGCTGAGCTCTACTGACAGAGCACCAGCCTAGTCTAGAGCACTGGTCTCCTTGGGTAGAAAATGTGGGCTCCAAATTGGGCCAGACTTTCCACACCCCACTCGGATTGATCATGGTCTACATTTTAAGCTGTTAGCTTTGTCCTCTACTGCCCACCTGTCCTCAGACACTCTTATCCATGAACTCATTTCTAGTCTTCTAGGCAACAATTGAACCTCGGACAAAATGCTTCATTTTGTCCCTTCTCCCCAGGAGCACATGATTCACATGTACTCCTGGATTATGGGTGTCTCTATTTACCAGGAAAAAAAAAATACTATTCCTTCCAGTGTACACCCACCTGCTGGAGTTTTTCAACCTCACAATTAGTAAATGGTATGCTAAGACTTGAGCCTTTCTATTATTTCAGTCTATCCTTTTGCAAGTTACCATTGACCATTCCAGTACACACTGTGGAACATACAGACCCATAAGGGAAGGCTGAGTGGCTCACAGATGGCATAGGGAAAACAATGCAAACACAAGTACAATCAATGCCAGAATATGATCAGCTAATAAATTATATCAAGAACACTTTCAAAGATGTATGAAGGGATCCAAAATGGAGATGCATTCATATATATTCTCTCTCTCTCTCTCCACCAACTGAATCTATCTTGAAGCCAAGGCGTCACCTTTTTTTTTTTTTTTTTTGTCTGACCTTCTCACTTGGGAGGAGAATGGTCAGATGGTGCCAGATGGGGATGTAACAATGTTACACAAAACATGTCCTCTGGGGACATCTCCACAAATACCACACATCATGAGTGTGCCACTGCACTTTCTTCCACAGGGTCCACTACATTCTCCATCTCAGTGTGACAGCTGAAAGAGATTAGCAACACACTATAGGAGAGGGATTTTGAATTGTGAAGGATGTTTGTTTGCCCCACATTTTTCTTTCCCTCTTCACTAGTTCAATCTGAGGGGCATTTTTACTCAGAGCTTGCTATTATTTTGCCTTGACCACTGTGTGACCTTCATTTCCAGGATCTGACTTAGATGATGAATTCTGGAATGACATTCAAGTTTGTTGGTCTTTCAATCTCTCCTGCTTCATTACCAATGCTGTGGAATTTATCTTTGGTTATCTATTTCCAACTCATAAAACCTCTGTATCAATCCGACTAGACAACTCAGAAGGGAGGACAGAGACAGTTGGCATGATTCACTGTGAGGGACACTCTGAGAAGCTCCCTTCATTTGTTGTTCCCATGTCAACCATGACCCTTAAGCCACTCATTTAGAATGGAGAGGAAGCAATCAGGCGTCACCTAAATACATTTAGAATTTGTCTGTTTGTTGATGATGATAGTGAAAGAAGGATAAATTTGAAAGCACCACTGTTCCCTTGCCTGCCACGGACAAGAGCAAGTTCCTTTTAATCCAAGGAGAAAACTTAAGGCAGGGCTGTTCTTGCTTTAATAACTCTGCTGCACTCCCACCTCCTGCCAGAATCTCCAAGAAAAGCACATACAGAAAAGCAGGAATGAGAGATAAGAGATAAACAGTTTTGATATGCTTAGTTGGTTATTTCAGTATATGCTAGCATGTGTTATTCAAGGGGAAAGCATTTACAAAGGTGGCCCATTTCTCCTTACCTTCACCCTGGAATGCAAGCCTGCAAGAAATTGTAACAGACAACCATTCTGTTCTACATCCCCAGATATGTGGTTTGATGTCCAAAGCCTTTAAACAATTTGCCTAAAGCCACACAGAGAATTAACACAAAGAAGCAATGTTACATCATAAAAGAGGATGGCTTTGATGTTAGACCAACAAACTCTCTGATCCTGGTTCTTGCCTTGCAATGCAAGTGATCATAAGCAAGTTCTGTAACCTTTCCAAGCTTCAACTCATTCTATTTTTAAAGTGGAGATGAAAATATCTACTTCACTGTACAATCTTGAGAGTTAAAAACATAAAAATATATAGAGTTACTATAGCAATGCCTGGATCAGAGTAGTTTTACAGTAATTCTAGTTGTTCACATGCCATCCTGGTGATACCCGCTATGCATACTCACCATGGTCTCTACAATTTAGCTGCACAGTCTCAGCTCTGAGTGCTTCCCCAGTGCAATGCCAGATACAGTGAAAAGATCACTTCTTCCCCTTCTTGAGAGGTGTGCACTGGTCTCCTCTCATTCTTACAGATGCCCTTAGCACTGGGAGAGGGCAAGCTGCACAGAGGCATTTTCAGAGTGCCTGGAGGGTCTAGGAAAGCACTGTGGCATCATTTGGACCACGCTCCCATTCCTAAGGTGATTGGTCTGTGGTTGGTGAAGGCACTTGCACATTAGTAGCATGAATTTTTCTATCATCACCTGAAAAGTGATGACAACTAGCACAGACCTGGGCTCAGGAGAACAGGAAGCTCCCATCCCCTTAAAGACATGACTCCAATCCATCACAGCTCCAAGCACCTGAGTGATGCTCCTCACCTGGGTCCTCCTGACAACCCACCACAAAGCAACTACCAGCTGACACTCACACCCTTCATGCACAAATCCAGCTCTGAGACTCCTAGTGATGCCGGCTCAAGACAAGGTTGACATAAAGGAAGCCATACTGTAGGAAAGAAACTGTATTGTAACTTTGAATGACCTCTGATTAATTAATTAGCCCAGACACGCTCTATGGATTTTGTGGCCCATCCCAGCTACTATAAGTTGATAACCTCCTTCTTTTGAGTTCCTTAGGAATGTGATGACCTCTGGGCAGAGAATCTAGGCTGATAGCCATCATCAAGGACCATTAAAAGATCAGGGTATAGAGTCTTGCTCTGGTCTCTGCATATCAAGCAAAACAAAAGACTGCCAGGAACTAAGACTAGATGGATGCCCCACCCTGAGACCAGATGCCCCCCCCACCCTGTAGTCTTTATTTTGTAAGATGCTTCTTTGAGACATTAGTCAGCCATCCTCCCTTTTGCTAGCAAACTGTAATAAGCTCTTTCTTTTTTCCATCATCTTGCCTCTTGACAATTGGCTTTTGTCTCATGGAGAGCAGATTGTGTCCTTTGTGTGGTAACATTAGCCTCCGCCTATCCCTGCATTCCCCTCCTTCCCTGCCTCTCGAACTTTAGAACCAAACCCCCTTTATCCCTCCTTAAAAACCTATATTTTCTTCCATAATGGCCCTGGTTGTCTGCTCAGGAAGAGTTTTAATCATATACAAAAGGTGGAGCCCAATTCATTTCAAACACAAAAGCTGGTCTCCTTCCCTAATTTTCAAGGTTCGAGAGGAGTTTTCTTCAGAAACACAATGGCCAGGTATTCATTCACAGAAGGGGAGAATGTTTCACTGAGTCCATAAAAGATTCAAACACTCCCCAGAAAGGACAAAGAAAAAGCGCAGTTTTTATTTTAAAGATGTTAGAAAGTCTGCTTTCCAGTGAAAATTCAAATTGAATCACAAAACCAATGGAAATTGATAAACACTTGTGGAATTAAGGTGATTTGAAACAAAAATGATCACTGTTCTACAGGAGAGTGACTCTTTGTGTAATTCTGAGCATTGCAAAGGCACAGCATTGACTTTACAGCCAGTCTCTCACACTTTTCCTGTCTAGTTGTTAATCAACTTGGAACTAATGAGAAGAATTCCAAATTCAACTTTTCTTACCAAAGTACAGCTGATAGAAGGCACCTTCCTGTCCAGCTTCACTTCTAAGCTTCCCTAATTAACAAATCTTTCACTGACAGTCTCAGAAATAACTAGTAAGCATCTCCACACCTTGACAAAGGTGTAGGAAGATACAGAGGAAATTAGAAAATCACTGAAATTGACACCAAATGGACCTAGTTTTAAATTCTGGCTTGAGTATATATTGACTTTATGACCTTCAGAAGTTAACTTAGTCTCTTTCTGCCTCACTTTACTCACATGTAAATTGGGGAATATAATTACTACCTTGCTGGTTTTGTTGTGAAGATCAAATCCAAAATGACTCATATAGTGCTTTTATACACACATGCACAGACACACACAGACACACACACACACACTTATAGTGCCATTGTGAAACTGACAGAGAAGAGTGCTACACCTAAACATAAACTATTTCAGTGTTCATTTGCTTTAATTTTAAATTGATCTGTGACCAGTTCAGCTTTTTAATTGTATCCCATTTTTCATTTGTCGAAAAGGGTTTATTAACATTTGTTCTCATTTTGCTGTTATTCTTGAATTTTGTTACCTGCAATGTATTTTCCAAGCATCAAATCAACTTCCACTTCCTGAATCTTTTTAATCTGCCACATTTCAGGTCTTAGTCCATTAGGTACTAAGTTCAAATGCCCCAGAATAGCATTTAAGAGCATGAACTTTAGATCTTTGTGTATTTAAGTCCATTTATACTGTTTATCAGTTGTGTAAATTCAGCATGATTAACTTCTCTAAACCTCAGTTTCTACATATTTACAATTGGGCTAATGACAACTACCATCTGCTCATTGAAGATTAAACAAATTAACATATATGTATATGTGTGTGTGTCTGTGTGTGTTTGACATATGAAAGTAGAGTACTTTAAATCTAAAGCATCCTATTGCATACAGGTATATAAAATACATAGTGCAAGATACTAAATATAAATGTCACTAAAGTTAACATACTACATTAATATACTAATTATAAACAAGCTTTGTTTAATTGTTTTTTCAGTAATCCAAAATCACGGCACAGCATAGTGATATACTACAATGAAATAAAAACATGATGTGTCCTTCCAGCTCTCAAATAATTTCTAAACCATCTTTTTTCCCTCTCATAAAGTAGTTCACCATATGCACAATCATGTCTGGAAGACTGGCAAAGGAAAAACTGTCTATGCTTTCAAAGCCATCCAATTCCCCAGCCTGATCCAGAAGTGTAAGTGAAAGGACAGTGACAAATCTTTGAGATAATAGCAGCAGGCGGGATCATGGAGGTGAAGAATCTGTTATCTGATGTAAACTGCTCATCCATGTGAGGTGAATGAACTCTTTAAGGGGTGCCATTTAGTTCTTGGACAAAGATAATTTACTGAACACTACCCAGTGCCCGAGGCTGGAGAATTCGTTCCATTCAGCTAAGCAGACCGCTCTGAAATACTTGTTTATTCCTCCCTATTCATCCAAGGCTAGATCTAATGCATTAATAAGAAATGGCAAATGATTCATTCATACTCTATGTATTGTGTAATTCTAAAAATGACCACTCCATATTTCCAGTGCATACATTTTTGTTTGGTGGAAGTTTTCATTTTGTCTTTTTGGCTGTGTTTTCAGATGGCAGTGAGGGAAGGTCAGTCTTTGGAACTCCTCAAACTCAGATTTGCCCCTGGCTCAGCCACTCTTTCTCAGTGTGACCTCAAGACAACATCTTCATGATCTCAGGAAAGGAAAGACATGTTACACCACACACAACGTGTGCTATCGATCCATAAAAGAAAAGACCAATAAGCCTGCCTTCATCAATGCACATCAAAAGATGCCATTAAGAGTAACAACACCTCTTATACAGATTATATAATTGACTTTTACAAAATAATGAAACAATAGACAGCTTATCAGAAAAGGGACACTTCACAAAACGGAAAATACAAAAGGTAAATAGACCTGTGAGAAAGTGGTCAAACTCATTAGCAATCGGAGAAATACAATTACATAACATTACATACTCAGCAAACTGGCTCAAATGAATGAATAAATAAATAAGTAAATCCATCAATATCAAGAGCTACAGAGATGTGAAGTAATGACACAATGCTCAGAGACTGCTGATGGGAAGCCAATTTCATACAAATATTTTAGAAAACAAGATGGCACCGTCCAATAAATCAGTAGATACATGTATCCGATGGTTCTGCCATTCCAATACTTCTATGTAACGAATAGGAAAAAGTGCACATGTGTCCTAGGAGATGTGCAAAAACTGTTCATAGCATCACTATTCATATTAGCTCAAAAGTGAAAACAACTGAGGTGGCCATCAGTAGTAAAAGTGTGGTATATTCACACAACTAACATTTCAAATAAGACAAATTACCAATTCAGAGTTCCATGTGATGGAAGAATCTTACACACATAACATTGAGTCAAAGACACAAAATAAGGCGTACTAGACAGTTAGAGTGCTGGGACTGTGTAAGACCCAGTGAGGAGCTTACCAGTGAGTCCCAATGAGAAGGATTCCTAATATTGCCATTAGGATATTTCTGGACTTGAGTGGCATTACGCTAATTCTCAAGCTCTAATAATTTTTAAGTTGTCTATTTATGCTGTGTGCACTTTTGTGAATTTGTAGTATTTATGAAGAAGAGGTTTAAATTCATAAGTAGAAAAGAAACCATTATTTTCAGAGTGCTAAACATTGCTCATCTTTGTAAGTGTTAAATACTTAAAATGCAAAGAGCACAGGGTAAAAATCAGTGGCACTTGGACTGACTAAGGAAATTTTTACCTTTATGAGTTTTGCTATGGTCGTGTTATGCTGCCCTCCCTCTTATGTGTGCACCTATGTCCTTCCTTACCTGCACGGTTGGGAATGAAAGAGAAGCTAGGCATCGCTGTTCTGAAAGGACCTGCGCATTCCCCAGCAATCAATCATTATTAGTGGAAGTGAAGAGGAGGCCCCAGAACTTTGAATCATTCTAGCAAGTACCTATTCACTATATCCCCCAACAATGACAACCTCACTACATCTGTTCTCCTTGAGATCATCAAAACTAAACTCTTTAAGTTCTTGTTGCTTGTTTCCATAAGTCACTAAAATAAACTAAGGATATCCAGGTCAAATCTCCTCTCTCAGAGTCAATCTTCATATTTCTGTGAGGGCAATGAGGCCAACCTTGGCATTCCTTATCTCTGATTATTTTTCTTTATGGCATGTATCATAATATGATGTAGTATATATTTTACTAATTTGCTTATCTTGTACCTCTAGAATGCAAGCTTTGTGAGATCAGGGACATTTTTTTTCTCGTTTTTTGCTTTTCTTTTGTATGTTCACAGCATATAATAGACGATAAATATGTATTGAGTGAATAAATGAAATGCAAACAAATAGAAAGCTGCTGTAGCTATACTGACATCAAGAAAAATAGAACGCAAGGCAAAAATCATTACTAGATCTCAAGTGAATCAGCAAATAATTTAGAAAAAAACTAAATTTACCTGAAACATATAAAATGTATGAATCTTGTAGGTATGCAATGACATAATTTCAAATACTATAAAACAAAATGACATAAATACAAGAAGACTTTGATAAGTCCAAATCACAGGGAAAGTTTTAACATTACTCTCTCACTAACAGATCAAGCAGACTAAATAATAATATGGAAGATTAAAACCACCAAATTAATAGGATTTATCTAATTAGGGATGCCAGATTTAGCCAGAGAAGAAAAAATAGAATGACTCCTTAAATTTGAATTCAGATAAACAACAAATATTTTGGAACATAAAAATATTTGTTGTTTACCTAAAATTCAAATTTAACACAGCATCCTATATTTTATCTGGAGGCCTTATATCTAAAGATCATATATAGAACATCTAACGATTGCATAATACACATTTTTTTCAAGCACACAAAGATCATTAACAAAAACTGACAACTTATTAGCCATATAGCTAGTCTTAAAAATGTGAAATAATTGGTATCTTACATAACACATTTTCTGAGCATATGTAATTTTGGTAAAAAGCCATAATACAAAAATAAGTTTAAAAGTACACTTATGAATAACCCACTCACTCATCAAAGAATCAATTATGATATAAATTGAAAAATATTGAGAATTCAACTATAATAGATCATATTAAAAACATCTAGGTTGGAGTTAAAACAGTATTTTCAAGAAAACTTATAGTTTTAGCATTTATATTAAAGAAGGCAGTTTTAAATTAATGATCTATGCATCTGGTTTAAGGAATTTACATAAAGAACAGTAGAACAAACCCAACACATGTAGGTAAAATGAAATCATGAAGAGAAGATCGAAAATTAATAAAATACAACGCAAGCAAAAGATTGAGAGAATGTGAAAATCTCAAAGTTATTTCTTTTAAGAGACAAATGTGTTAAAAATTTGACCAAGAATAAAGAAGGGAAAATACACAATATTAGAATTTTAAAAGGAGATAGAAGTTCAGATACTACAGACATGATATATTTAATAAAAGAAAGTTATAAACATTACACCAAAATTTGGAAAACTTACATGAAATCGACAATTGTTTAGAAAAGCATATCACAGTAAAACTGATTCAAGAAGAAAAAGAGCATGTGAATAGTCTCATAATAATTAAAAATACTGACCGCTTTCAGGGACTTGACCTGAGGGAGGCTTTGCCATTTTTGCTTCAAGGATGCCATGGTTATTTGCATCCCCACCAAGTGGAAATGAGAAAGATGATGGAGGAGAAAGCAAGAGGGATTTCTAGAGGCCAGGCCTGACAGTGTGATATGTTTCACTTCTACTTGAATTCTGTTAGGTAAAACCCAACCACCTGGCCATAGATAACAGAAAGGGAGACTGGGAAGTTTGCATTTTCATGTACAGATAAGAGTTTCTCCAACACCACATTCACACATTAACAACAATAACAAAAAAAATCATATGATTAACTCAGTAGGTACAGTAAAGGTATTTGATAAAATTCAACAACCATTGACTGAATACAAAACAAAACAAAAAAATAAAGCAAGAAAAAATTCTGGCTATTTTAGGAATAAAGTGCAGCTTCAATACACTGATAAAAATATCTACAAAAATAAGTACAAACATTATATTTAATGATAAAATATTGAACACACTCCCTTTAAGATTAGAAAAAAAGACATGGATGCATACCATACCCACATCTACTTATTATTCCATTGGATATCATATTAAGTTTTATGGGGAAATGAAAACAAATATAATATGTATGAAATAAAAAGAAAAACATCCCAAAATAGTGGTATGATTGCTTAAAACAATATAATCCACAGATATACAACTAGAATTAATAGAGAGATTGTCCACTCACTGGTTAAAAAAATTAATATACAAAATTAATCACATCTTCTCACCAGCAAAAATATTTTAAAATTTAATTTAAAATGGTAACTTTTGTATAACATTAAATATACAGAGGTTTGAAATAAACATAACAAAAGGTTTGCATGGTTATCAAGAAACTTATAAAACATTATTAAATAAAAACAAACCTTAATATAGAGAGAAATGATAATATTCTTAGATCGGAAAATTTAATATCATAAAGTAAGTAATCTTTCCCAAATCAAATCACAATTTAAAAAAAATTGCAAACAATTCCCAATGGAATATTTTGTTAACTGACAAGATGACTAAAAAAATGTTTATAGAATTGCAAACAGTCAACAATAGTAAAGACATTTTTGTAGAACATGAAGAATATGAGGACTTGCCTTACCAGACAATAAATATTATTATAAACCTACATTAATTAAGACATTAAGTCTTTGACATAAAATAGAGATAAAGTTTGATTGGATAGAATAAAAGAAGGAGTTAAGATCCTTGATTATTTGTAAGCTTCATTTATGATATAGCTGGCATATGAGACTAGTGGGAGAAAGGATATTTGTATAATGGTTCTGGGAAAGTTGGTATTCCATATTAAAATAAAATAAAATAAAATCAGAGCCCTACTTTCCATGATGCAAAATAATTAATTCTAGGTGGACTAACTATCCACAGGTGAGAGCAAAATTATTCAACTTGTAGAAAATAATATAGAAACTATTTTTTACCTTAGGCTAAGAAGGAACTTTTTAATTAAGACCACGAATATTCTAAAAGTAAAGAAAAATATTAGTAATTTCCATGACAATAAATTAAATACACTTGCTCATCAAAAAACATCAAAAGAGAAAACATAAGTGCAAACTCTGAGAGGATAGTTTTGTAAAATATAAATGTGAAAACATATGTGCCTAAAATTTATAAGGAATGACTTCAATTCTATTAGAAAAAAAATCAATCAAGTAGATAAACAGATAAGCATCTTCAACAGAACTTTCACATAGAAAGTGTCCTAAATGGCTACCAAATGTGTGAAAAGGTGGTCAACCTCATTGGTGTTTAAGAAAATGAACAATGAAATCATAGTGAGATACCATGCCACAGCTCCCAGATTGGCAGTTAAAAAGCACAAAGTCTGATGGTATTGTTTTGGCAAGGATAAAACATCCTAAGCACTGCTGGTGGGAGTGTAAATTGGTACAATAACTTCTGAAAACAGTTTGCCCTTGTCTGGTAGAACTGGAGTTATGCATACCAGGTGGGTGTGTTGGCCTAACACAAGGGCATACATGGAAGAAGATACAGTGACTACTGAGCAGGTTCCTACAGGTGTCTCCCACTGGTTCTTCAGAAAAACCCTGGGGCAGGAAATGAGAGATGCATGATCCATCTTTAAGTTGTGGTGTTGGCAAAACAAAGCAGGTCAACTTTCAAGAGACTGTTTATCAGAGGCATTTTTGGAGTCATAGGTGAGACCACGAGTTTGTGCAGCACTGCACAAGGTGTCCAATATACTTGTGACCCCACCATTCCCCTCCTAGGAAGCGACCCCGAAGAAACTCTTGCATCAATGCATCAGAGGCCATGTGCAAGATGTTTTAAGCTGTATTTTTCTCCGTAATACAAGGTGATGGATAAATAGTGGCTGATAAAGCAATAAAATAAGGATGAATACAGGCACACTAAAAGCATGGATGATTATCAGAAACATAAGATTAAGCAAAGAATGCTGTAAAATAACACAGAGAGTATGCTGCCATTTATTGAAAGTTTAAAAACATTAAAAACCAAACAAGATGTTGATGTGAACGGAAAGCATTCATATCATGTTCATATCAGTGCAAAGGGGATGATATACACAAACCTAAGGACAGTGGTTATTTCTGAGGGGGGAAGAGATGATTGAATTTAAGAGAGGTTTAAATAGGACTTTAAAGTCAATGGTTATACTGGTTTTTTGTGTGTGTGAGGAAGACCAGCCCTGAGCTAACATCCGTCGCCAATCCTCCTCTTTTTGCTGAGGAAGACTGGCCCTGGGCTAATATCCGTGCCCATCTTCCTCTACTTTATATGGGACGCAGCCACGGTGTGGCTGATGAGCAGTGCATCGGCGGGCACGGGGATCCAAACCTGCAAACCCTGGGCTGCCAAGCACGGACTAAACCCCTGCGCCACCCGGCGGCCCCTGGTTATATTGTTTTTAAACTGAATGGCTTGTTTCATAATAATTTTCTAAATCTTAAAAGCATTTTATACATTTTCCTTTTTATCCCCCTGGTAATTAATAAAAATATAATTAACAGCAAAAGCAGTAGGAAAAATTATAGAATTTGCACTTACACTTATTTGTTATATCCTCCTGTTTATCTATTTTCCTTTGCTGACCTGCTATGAATTTGAATTCATTTATCTATAAAAACACTTTGTTAACTTATTTTCATCACTTTACACCACTACAATATGATATTTTTTTTCTTTCTGATTTTAGAGTTTATGGAACATTTTAGGCAGACTAACCAGACTCCAGTCACAAAAAAAATGATTCAGAGGATGCACTTGACAATTAATATGCTTGGTTTAGCCCTACACTGTTTAAAAATTGAATGGGGATGCCATCAGGATGGACATACACCCTACAACTAGCCAGGAACCCACACATACCCTATGGCCTTCCTTCAGCTGGCTTCCCTCACTTAGTTTACTCTATTGGCTGATATAGACATTTATGACTGTGACTCTACTTCAAACAAACCTAAACGTTGGGAAGCAGTAGTTCACTGCTGAGAAGAGGCAAGACCCCCGCCTCAAAATAAAATGAGGGGCTTCAGCTTAGTATGCCCCACACCTGTACGACACCAGCACATACTGTGATTGGTTTTTAATAGTCCTTACTTACTTCCCACCTACACCTTCTGAAAATGTGATTCTAAGAGTTAACTATGTGTTTTAATTCCTCTTGAAGCCAGTGACTCCGCCATGAGAGTCTGAAGGGAAGAGGTGTACCAAATAAGCTGAGGCAACAAGAATGGGAGCAGATTAAAGATTCAGAGAATGTGAACACGGGCTTTGGGCTGCCTCTCTGGAATTAGCAATGAGGAATGAGTTTATGAGGTTTATTTGAGCCCACATCTTTCAGGGTTGGCAGGGCCACCTGCAAACACATTATAGAATTCATAATGGAAACTAGGGCAAGGTTTGCTTGTGAACAATTTGTTGCATATCACTCACATTTGGACAATATCCTCTGAGGAAATCACGCACTGGCCTGATACTTGTCAATAAAGAGGGGAACTGACAGCTAATCTAACTCTTCATTACCATGGCTCAAATTGTTCTACTAAAGAGGCAGGGGAAATAGAGTATCATTATTAAGTGCATGTTAATACTCATGACCTGAGAACCTCTCATCTATCAGCTTGCACCACGGCTCTATGAAGAACAAACAAGATTTAGCTCCTGCTCTCAATGAAATGAGATAGGCAAATGCTTACTCACAATCATACTTATGTGAGAAGTACTAATAGAGATCGGTACAATATTGCATCAGGATCACAGAGAGCTCAACCATTTTGGTCTGGAAGCTGATTCAAATTCTCTGTGCAACTTGTTAGGGAAGAGAGAGAGATCTTTCAAAGTTGATGTAAGAGCAAATAGCTGAAGGATACGTTGAGATTGACAAACTAGAGAAGGAGGCTAAAGAAATAGGAGGGGCAGATACAGAGTAATGATTGTAGATGTTAAGTTTGGGTACCAGGATTTAAGCAAATATGAGTGTATGAATGGATGATGTAAGAGGACATAAGATGTAAGAGGGGAATATTACATTTTAAAAATGCATAGAGGAAAACACACTGGGACATTTTAACATGACGTATGTTGGTTTTCCTATGTCTTTCTGTAAAAGTTGAAAATTCATTTACCACCTTTAAATATAATTAGTAAGAGCTAAATTTGACTGAGAATGTCAAAACTTTTTTAGCTTTAATTTAAAAATTAATACTTTGAGTATGCCAAGGTACAATGCCTGCAAATTTAAAACATTTCACCTTTGAAAATGTGATCAGATTTTAAGTATGGAAGACTGTTGGTAGACTAAATAAACTATAGACAAGCCCAATCAGTTTTATAAAAGACCAGCTAAACAGTTCAAAATTTCTGTCATTTATCCATCTTGCACCTTGCAAGCATCCCTATGAGCCCATCAACAAGTTTCCTTTCTCCTGGTGATAGAGAGACTGCCAACACAGCTCAAATTACAAAAGATGTTTCAATATTCCCACTCTTTCCCATTCTCTGACTCACTGATATCTTCCTTTCACCCTATGGTGGGCAAATTACTAGATATCACAGCTGAATTTAAATTCTGAATCCACCCCATAGTAGCTGTATAGCCAGGAAAGGTCAGTTAATTTCATTGAGACTCAGTTTTCATGTCTGTAATGTGGGAATGATAATGGGATCTGCCCTATATGGTTTTCAAGGCTGTGTGAGAGATCAAGATGTGGCGAAGATTACAGAAAAGTGTCCTTTATGATCATAAAAATAAATATGATTATAGGTTGTGGTTATTGTGATCACCATCATTGTCATATGCAGACACTTTCCCTCTTACTTGGCTTTTGTTTCTCATGCCCTGATAAGTAAATCTCACTATAGAGTTAATAATTACTTGTGCCTAATGGAATACCTTTCCCTTATATGCTCATTTTCACTGGTGTATCCTGAGGCCCCTCACAACAACCCTGAGACATAAGTAGAGTAGGTACTGTGATGAATAACTGTAACAGAGAGGCAACATCATATTTTGGTTTAGAGCAAGTATTATGGAACCTGGCATCTTGGGTTCAAATCCCAGGTTTTTCACCATTAACTGCATAACCTTGGAAAAGGTCTTTAATTTCCCCTTGCATCAGGCATCTTGCTGGTAAAATGGGGTTAATACTATTACTTATTTCATGGAGATTTTATGGATTTTAAAATAATATGTGTAAAGTGGTTAGAACAGTTCTCACCAATTAATACACACTCAGTAAATGCTAGCTATTCACTTTCTGTAATGATTAAGCCATTATTTTGTCAAGGCCACTGCTGAGAAATTCAGATTCAGTAATTCTGGGTGAGGTTCAATAATAGGCATAACGACAAGTTTTTCTGGTGCTGCTGTTGCAGGTGCCACAGAGCTTGCATTTTGACAAGTAAGCATTAGTTAGCATTAGTTAGCATAGACTAATGGACATGAACTTCATTCACTCTGGCATTTATTGCATGCCAACTATGTGCCAGATACCATGTCAGGCTCTGGGGTATGTTTGTTCTTGCTTTTGTCTTTGGATTGGATTGGAAAGGAGAGAGACTGGGGCAGGGAAATTGGATAGAAAGCCTTTGCAACAATCCAGGAGAAAGGCACAAGTATCTCGTTGATGATGGAGAGGAATGAAAGGGTTCCTAAGATAGAGCTTAAGGTTTCACTTGAATATTGGATATGAGGGGTCGGGTTCACTGAAAAGAGATTTCCTCATTGCTAATGTATTTTCTGTCTTTGATAAACCATATTGTCATCTCTCTACAAGGTATGACTCCTTTTCTTGCTTCCTCCTTCCTCATATTCCTTCTAGCATCATTTCACAGCAGAGTTTGACATGTGCAGAAACTGAGCCTTTAAATATGAAGCTCCTGGAATAAAAACACCTTCGTTCTTAACTTTGTCATTCTAGGCAGAGTGAGTTCCAACTGCAGAAGAGCAGAATGGAAAGTTGGGGTGTCCAGTAGGATTGTGTCTCTGCTTTTTGGATAAATCTTGAGTCTTTCTCTTTCCCTGTTTGTGCCTTTGTTTCTCTAGCTCTAAGTAGGTTCTAGCAGCCTCAAAGGGGTTTGGAATAATGAATGCGTTTTCTTGGGGATGGCTTTGAATTCTCAGATGAAAGGTGCTGTGCCACCAAAATTTATAATTCAAATCAAAGCACTCAACCTTTCATCCTTACACACCTTTGAGGTTTAGAGCCCTTGTGTGGATTCCAAATAAAGTAAGAAAATGGCTCTAAAAGGCCAAAGAGTTTCTAAAAGCAAAACATGGGGAAGAGATTTTCCTTCTTGCTTTAAAAACAAGGATTAAATAACAGTATTTCCTAAAATCGCCATACACTCAACTCTTAGATCTTTAGTATCCTAATAGAAGAAAAACATAGGGATAGAAATGCCTTGTTTTTCTACTATATTTCAGTTGAGAGAATGGATTTGTTTAAATTACATATTCTTATACAAAAAATAACTTAGGATAATTATGACTAGATTAAAATTCATACTTTTATTAAGATCCCCACTTTGCAAATGAGTACCCTCATGCAACTCCATTCTGGATAGAGAAATTTGACATTCCTGAGACATCAATTAAATTGTAGGAGGCAAAGATAAAAATTTGAAAGTTCATAGTCACTGCAGACAGAGAGACCTGCCTTTCAATCCCAGTTTAATCACTTCATAGCTGTGGGAAAAGAGGGAATTGATTTTCTCTTGCAGACTCAAGTTTCTAATTTTTAAAGTGGGAAGAAATTCTACTAATAGCTGTGAGGAAGTGACCAGCTTCTGATTCCATTGTACTACTTCTGCAACTGCTTTAGAGACCTTATACATAGAAAACAAACCTTGGAAAAAATCATACTTTTCACTACTATAAAGTTTGGCCTCATAAACCTATGTGGGACCCTAGCACAACTACTGATGAAATTTTTGTTAAAGAACCACAAAAATGTCGGACAGTATTCTATCCCAAGCAATCTCATGAAGAAAAAAGATAGATAAGCAAAAAAGACGTACTATATTAATAGTTATTATTTGTAAGTCTGTGACCCCAGAATCCGTTGAGAGCTCTAAAAATTGAAGCTCTCTCTTTCATCCTAAGCCAGATGAGCATGAATGGCCTGGAACAAAAGCAGTTGGAAGTCTTGCTCTGCAGGTTTCTCACAGCCCAATTCGGACAGCGTGAACTTTTCACTCCAATGAAAGGAAACACACACACATGCATCAGGGAACAGAAATTCAGGGAAGTCAGAAAGTTGCTCGCCTTCTTAGATCTTATCAGACCAGAACAGCTACCCTGTGGCCTGGGGGGCTGCATGAAGGTTCAAAGTGAAAATGTCTGGCCTCTTCTGTTACATACTCATTCCCTGGCCCTTATCACTCTGACTGCAGCAAAGAAAAGAGAGAGTGAAGGACGTTTTCCACTGTGTTGACATGTATTCCCTCTAAATATTCCATTTCTACAAAAAGTGACCTAATATGTCTTTTCGAACTTGAGGTGGAGGTTTGATATTTTTAGCTACCCCTTGTGCAATATTAAAGAAGGGGTGAAATTTGGGCGCCACTCATCCACTCTATCTCCTCTGCTAAGTGGCCGACAGCCTTGAGCAGACTAGACAGAATTTTTTCCCTTTTTGCTGTCCTCTGCCCTGCATGCTCAAGGCCAATTTTATGACACCAAATACACGTAGTACAAAAAATGTGACAAGGTGACACAAGAGAGGAAAATCAAATAGGATATTCACCTTGAAGTGACATTTATACCCTCTAATACGTGGCCAAATATTGTATTGATCTTAACCGATAACAGTAGTCCTCCTGTTTCTCTGAGTAAGTGGATGGTAGGATCATAAACATAGAGGGAAAGCCTTATCATCCAAGATAAACTAAGAGAAATGTGAAATGTTAACTAAGGAAAGCTTAGGCAAATTATTTCACTTCTTGGGCTGGATGGTGTGATGTCAACTTGTCTAAGACTGGGAACTTTGATTCCCGGATTCCCCCTCTCTGTAGGTAGTAGGAGTCTTGTTTGGCCAAAAAGAAGAATGTAACTCATGTTTTGGAAGGAAGATATGAAGCAGACATCATTACTTTCTGAGGTTGTAAAGACCAGACATAGTGACAGAAAGACGCAGATGTGCATTATGGCTCCCAGCTGATTGTTGCTTTCCTCTACACCATGTCCAGCTCATCTTTCCAACAGCTGCACCTGCTGAAATTCACAGTCCCCGGGCAACCAGGAGGCACTTGGCTGCAGGTTCACAGAGGCAGCGAGTTCTCTTCCTGTACCACGAATTATAAGAATACTATGTGCTTTTGGAAATTTCACTATGGGAAGACGTTTATGTGATTATTTTACGTGTAGATGACATCAAAAAGGTTAAGAAAGAAATTATTCCAATTCTTCACAATCCCTCAAGAAAATAGAAGCAGAGGGAACACTCTCTAACTTATTCTCTAAAGCCAGAATTACTCTAATACCAAAACTAGATAAAGACAAGCAAGAAAAGAAAATTATAGACCAATATTGCTCATGAACATAGATGAAAAATTCTCAACAAATAATAGCAAATTGAGTTCAACAATGTATGAAAAGTATTATATACTATGACCAAGTGGGATTTATTCTAGGTATGCAAGAATAGTTCAACATTTGAAAACCAATTAATGTAATCCATCATATCAACAACCTGAAGGGAAAAAAAATCATATAATCATATCAATAGATTCAGAAAGAGGATTTGACATAATCCAAAACCTAGTTGTAATAACAACTCTCAGCAAACTAGAAGTGGGAATTTCCTCAACTTGATAAGGAACACACAAAAAAACCCCATGGCTAGCATCATACTAAATGGTGAGAAACTAGATATTCTTCCCCTAAAATTGGGATCAGGGCAAGGATGTTGCCTCTCACCACTCCTATTTAATGTCATAAAGGAAGTCCTAGCTAGTGCAATCAGACAACAAAAGGAAATAAAAGGCATGCATATTGGAAAGGAAGAAGCAAAACTCTCTTTGTTCACAGATAATATGATTGTCTATGCAGAAAATCTCAAAGAGTCAACAACAACAACAACAGAAACTCCTGGAACTAATAAGCAAACATAGCAAGGTCACAGAATTCAAGGTCAACGTAACAAAAGTAGATTCCATTCTTATATATCGCCAATGAATAATTGGTATGTGAATTGTAAAAAATACCATTTATAAAAGTACCAAAAAAGAAAAAAAAAATACTTGGGTAAAAGTAGGTCCCACAACTGCCAGAACACCTGCACGCTCAGATTCTCTCTTGCTGAGAGAGGGGATGGTTCCTCTGTCAGTGCTGGCAATTGTTAGACCCAACTCTCATGGACCAGATGCAATGTGACAGGCTTTTAGAGACTATACTGCATAAAATGGTGGGGACTTCCTTTTGAGAAAAGGAAGGAAGAATTATAAAAGAGGAAACCCTGGAGCTCCCATGTCTCCGTCACAAGGCTGTCATTACAGAAAAGGGTATAGAGATTTAGACGAGGTTTGAAAAACTCACCTGTGGGACTGAGAAAAGATAGGAAGTGAGGTAAATAAATCCACATTCATATCTCTGCTCAGCTAACAAGTGGCTGAGTGACTTTAATCATATTCTAATATGCATACATATCAAAGTTGAGTTAGCCACTCTCCTGATAATGGGCATCTGAATCATTTCATGTCTGGGGCTATTATGAAAAAAGTTGCTAAAAGAGAATAAATAAGATGAATTCAACAAATCACAGAGTAAACTATGAATTACAGTTCTCCTGTGACTCCTACAGATGGGCTCAAATCCCAGGTATAACTTTATATAATTGTGTTTCAGAACCAGGTCAGTATCTCATTAGAGCTTGAAAACTTGATCATTCTCAACTGACTTATCCAGGATATAAAAAAAAAGAATTTCTCCTTTGAATTTGTCTTCAGCTATTTTCCCAAGAGAAACTGAATTATCACATGACAATATATCCAAAAATAAGGAAATCTATTTTCTGGTGAAGCACAACGTCCATAGAAGTAGATCTCATTTCTTAATCCCTGATTTATGCTCTTTGATAGGGTCAATACTGTCTGATAAGGTTAACAGACTGTCAGTTTTTTCCACCATAGCATAGCTCCTTAAAGATTTTTCTCAACCTTTTGCTCATCCTCCCGAATTATCCCTTATAAATGCATAGTTGAATCTTTTCTATTATAAGACTTTGTCTTATCCAGTGCCATTGTTTTATCTGCATATTTCTGAAAACTCTAATTATAGATTATTTTCTTCAAACTGTTCATCTCTAAACGAGAAATTGCACCCTAATCAAAATTGGACTTGGTGTTTCCATATTGCTTTTAATCTTAGGGACATGGTGTTCTTATTAAATGCCATTCTGTATTGTTCCTCATCATTAATATCAGTCTTCTTGGGTGTTAATTTATCCTTTTCAGTTTCGAAAGCACTAAAAAGATGCATAAAACTCTGTGGATTTAGGGCACTTGCATCGACAAATTACGGTTTTTTTCTTTATTATAGTACATCTTGACCTAGACCAATAAGAATGTCCTCTCAATGCCTTCTTGTTTTGGTTTGAGTCCACAACACATAAGATGTTAAAGAAGTTGTGTGGCATTTACATAACTTTTGTAGTGGGTTCAGATAACTTTACCAGTGGATGTTAGAAAATATTTACTTCTTAAGCCTCAATAACAAGCAATTTGAGGGTTTATTGCAATAGCTAAGAAATATTCTAAGACTAGCTCATGCTTTTTAATGATGCAGATAAAGGATTGGTGAGGTGGAAATAAAATTATTTATTTTTATAAGCTGCTAGGTTTGGCAGTTAATAAAATGTATTTTTCAGAGTATGAATTCAATTTGGAATTTAAAATATATTTTAAGTGTATAACTATATCTATTTCCAAGAAGATTTGTTGTAGATAATACAAAGACAAAAACCTTCAGGGACATCACGTACCAACTGTAGGAATCTGGTCAAGGACCTTATCCTTTCTGAGCCTCTGACTCCTAAATGAAATTGCCATATGGATTAAAATAGTCTGTGTATCTAGAATCTATGTATGTATGTGTGTATGCATCTACCTATCTCTTTGTCATCTGTATATCTATCTAATCATTTATCATCTACCAGTTATTTACCTATAGAATCTCTGTATACATATGTTCTATCTGGCATGTAGTTGAGGCTCTCAATGAATGTAGTCATTCTTCATTTAACCTAGAGGTAATTGATTTGGAGGTAGGGCAGAATAATAGCATAGAAAAGCAGACTTACAGTCATAGAAGCCTTAGAGTACCCATTATGTTAGCAAAAAAAAAAAACCTTTAAAAGCTATTTCTCTGCATAGTTATTCCTTCACTCTTATTTCTCCAGTTAACTCCTAATTTTCCATCACATGTCATGGCTAAAATAATCTCCTCTGAGAAGTTTTCCCTAACCACTCTATTTGAAATGACTGCTCTTCTCCTGCATTATATTAATTTGTGCTCTTCTCTTTGTCCTGTCTTATCAGTTTGTGCACATACTACATTATGAAATCATCTGCCTTCTGTGCTAGACAATTAACCTCCTAAACAGGATCTATGTCTCTAATTCATTCATTTTTGTATGTCATTCAAGTAATATATCCTTACAATAACTTGGTTTCAGATAGTTTTCTTAGTGTTAGGAATAGAAAATAAATCGGACAAGAATATAGATCTGATCTCAGGTACTTATAGTACATTACATAGATCCAATCACATAATCACATAGTAAATGTTTGAGCTGCGTCCTGAAAGATAAGTAGGTGTTTGCTTATCTGAGAGAGAAGAGAAATAGTTCTCACAACGAGAGCAGCAAGAGCAAAAACATCAAGGGATAAAACACCTGGCCACTCTTTTTTGTTTCCCTGGAATCGTACACAATGCCTACAACATTGGAACTAATCAAATTTTTAAATGAATGAATGAAGACAAGAATGATTTCTGTAAAAACACTTAGAGTGCCAAGATTTTAAAAGACCTCAATAAATTAAATAAATTCCACATGTCAATTAGAACTAAACTGAGTATCAAGAGACATGGGGATTATTAATTGGGGCATTAAAAATACCAGCTGGTGAGTTTACACATGACCCAAAACATGGCTGTAAGGATTGGTAACTGCACTTTCATTCACTTCAATCTCTTGAGAGGAATAAACTCTTTTCACCTTATTGTCTCCCTGTAATGGTGTTTCTATTCATAAATTAATAGAACAGGTGAAGAAATTCTAATACAAAAGCAAGGGGAATTTTAAATTCTATGGTCCCCAAGAAGTTCTCATCAGTCGACCTCCATAGACTACCTTTTATTTTCCTGAAGTCCATGTCTTGCCTTTCAATGATTATTTCAATAAATATTCAATAGATATTATTTCCATTATTTCAACTATTACTCAATGATGTCTTCTGATCTCATGCTCTATCACACCCCAAACACAACCTTTCCCCAAATCCTCCCAGGTCCTTCTTCTTCCACACTTCACTGTTTATTTCCTATTCTCCAAATATGCATGTAACTTCTCTAATTATAATGTAATTAACCAGAGATGGGCCTTTGTACACTGGGATTCCTGGGAGTGGAGCCTTCACAGTTCTGTCCTATGCAGTCTCAGCCCCATTGGTTTGGAGTTCAAATCTGCCCCTCCCTTACCTCATTCTTGTGGTTGCAATCTCTTTTCTTTATTCCATTTATTTATCTTGCAGCCCTGGTCTTGTTACTAGCATAACACATTTAACTTCTACAATTAATATTAATATTAACTGGGGCCGGCCCGGTGGCGCAGCGGTTTAGTCCATGCTTGGCAGCCCGGGGTTCGCTGGTTCGGATCCCGGGCGCCCGCCGACGCACTGCCTGTCAGCCATGCCGTGGCAGCGTCCCATATAAAGTGGAGGAAGATGGGCACAAATGTTAGCCCAGGGCCAGTCTTCCTCAGCAAAAAGAGGAGGATTAGCAACGGATGTTAGCTCAGGGCTGGTCTTCCTCTCCAAAAAAAAAAATATTAATATTAATTAATATTAAATTATATTATAATATAAATAATATTAAATTAACATTCCTGGTGATGGGGAGATTATTCCTGAAATAGTGGCTAAGAACATGAGCACTTGTTTTTGAATCCTGATTCCCCCACTTAGTGAGTGACTACGTTTTCTTATATATAGCATGGAGACAGAGTATGCTTAGGAGGATTAAATGCAATATTACATGTAGAGCTATTCCAGGCTACCCCTTCAAATGCCTCATTATCACCTCAAAGCCTCCCTAACACCTACCATATAGTTAGTGACTTTCTTCATTCCCTTAGGGGAAAAAATAAAAATGAATATAACCATTTGTGACTTTTAACTATAGTTCTTAAGTTATAACACGATTTTTGTATTTTTTTTTTTCTCAGAAAGATAGTATTTCAGAAATTGTAACCAATAGCCCTGAGAGTTGTTTTAGAATTCAGGCTTTTTTTCTAACTGTTGGATGGAAAAGGTAGGAGAGAGATATTTAAATTGAGGATGGCTCAAATCTTACAGTAATTTTCTTGGGATTGTTACATCTGGGATATGGTTTGATGTGCTGAATTGCCTACACCTATGACTCTGGCAGAAGGTAGAGGAACAGAAATGTTCTCCCGCACCTTTAAATCAGGCTCGTCATGCTTTCAGTTGTTTATCAAGGCGACCATTTATAGTCCCAAAAGTACTAAATGGAAGTACATTCTGGTCTAAGTAACAGAAATACGTTTTGGGTAAAAGGATAATGGTGATGATGATGGTGATGATAAACATATTAATATAGAATTGTTTCCATTTTAAGCTTTTAGCTTATCCTTCTAATATCTTAAGAAAATGAACACTGTAAAGTATGTATAAACACAAACACTTCAATCTAGAGGAATCCTTTCCATACCTCAGGCTATTAACCTCTTATTAGTACAGCAAAATGTACCACTCTTAGCCTGTTAGAGGTCCTTGAAACTCCATTTGTGGGTTGGGACTCCCAAAGAAAATACCAATTTATAACAAAATTTTCTTTCTTTCGCCACTAGACATCCCCCTAATTTAGTTGCAGTCTGAGTGCCTTAACTATAAATCCAGATGACAAAATGTTATTATAACCACACAGTTTGAATTTATGTTTAAAATGTAAGCATATGATTCCTCAAGGACCTGCAGGCAAGTAGAAAAATACTCTGCCCCTTCTATACTACCAGCTGCACTACACCCATCTGGATTGGAATACGCTGTAAAACTTAATCCTTCCTCTTTAGCTACATGTTCACTTCTCCCCATCTCTGGTTTTTAGTTTTTTAAAATTTGGCCCAGAGAAGGTAGGAAGTAGCATTACCTGTATTTTACCCACTCCTACAGAGTCAGGGCTGTATTCTCAAGGAGCTTTGGGTGTGGCTCCTCCGTTTCAGGGGGCACTATTTACATAAACCCTGTATGATCTACCATAGAGTCATACAAGGTGTGGCTCTGGATTATTCCCTGGGTCAAAATCTCCTCTTTCTCCTTCATTTTTTTGAGAGCCTCTACTTTGAGTTTTATTTCTGGGAACAAAAAGTAAGTTTGTAATTAGATTAAGCTCAGAACTCTTATACGAACCAGGACCGGATTGGGTCCAATAGATATCCAACAAGAAACAATTATTTATATTTATTTAATCATCCATATAATCACCCAAACGTTTACTGAGATTTACTGAATTGATGTAGAAACCTAAAAAGGAATAAAATAGACATATGATCTGTCTCCACAGAGCCTACAGTTCATTGGTGGAGGCTTATATTAATTGGGTGTACAAAACATTGTAATAATAGAAGATATATTACAAATTTTTTAAAATTGAGAGTTGACAGTGTATATCAGGAATCAGATTTGGTCTGTAGGTATCATGAAAGGCCTCCCAGAAGAATTTAAGGGTTGGGTTGAGCTACAAAGATGAGTAAGAGTTAATAAATTCAGAAAGAGGGGCAGAGGGAATTGCATGCCCAGCTTGTAGAAATTGAGGAAAATCAGACTGACAAAACATAATGAGCAAAGAGGAACGTATAAGCAGATGAGGCTGGACAAGTCCACGGCATTACTCAAAAGACCAAACTAAGGATTGTGGTCATTGCTCTAAAGAGCAGTGGAAAGTCCTTGAAAGATTTTAAGGAAATAAATGTCACAACTATGTTTGCATTTTTAAAAGATCGCTCTCCTTCTGTTGTTGAGAATGAAATGAAGAGAATTAAGAGTGGATCCTGGAGAAAGTGAGGAAACTATTACAGTAATTAACAAAAGAGACATGAAAGAGAAGGTGGTGGTCATGATCCAGCATGGATTCTAGATTTCTCTGAGTTTTAGCGAGACATTTCTTATCTCTCTTTCTCTCTCTCAAGCTCAGTCTCTATCTTCATCTTCATCTCTATACCCTTTTCTTTCTTACCCAGGGCACATCTCTTATAAACTATTTTCCATGCTCACATTGACTTCCTTTCTCTGCAAAGTCTACTCTCAACATCACTCACATAATTGGCTACCTATTAGCTATACTTGTAATATAACCTTGCAGGTCACGGTTACTTGATCACAGGTAGATATCTCTATCATGTTGAACCTGAGAGATATGTTTCTTAAATATTTGGACTTCTGAATCAGAAGCATGAAATCTTGAGGTTTGGCTGAAATTCAAGTTTTTGGACTTCACAGACAATATCTCTGTTTTTATGATATCCTGATTGTTTTTTTCAAAAGAAGCTTTTCAAAATATATAAAGATAAATGAATTTAGTATTTTCGAAATATTAAAAATGCAATTTATTTCCCATGAATATAGTACTTTAGTTGTCACATTAAAGATTGTTATTTCTATTTTGTGAGAAAAATAAAAGTTGCTCATGTGAGGATCTGGTTGTTCAAATGTGTTTAATATCATCTTTGGTCATTGAGTTGACCTATCTCTCTATGTTTTCTTGTTTTGTTCCATTTCAATTGATTTTATTTTGGACTATGATAATAAAATGTTGAGTAATACATAACATATACTCTATGATATATAAAATTAAACATCTGAAATAGTTTTATATTGATGAAGTGGAAATCAAGTTCACTAAAAATAAAATTTGGGATATTTTGAGTCACACAATATAATTTTAATGTATGATTATCATTATTCATAAAATAATTGATGTTCTGGTATCCTATAAGTGTTTTGTGTGCATAATTATCTTTGTAACATTGGCCTTAAGTGTAACCCAAAAAACTGAAATGATTTTAGACAGTTTGTATTCTAGTTCAATATTCACATCCTTAAACTCTTTGGATTTCAAAATCATTTGTTTTCTCACAATATGTTTATACTCATAAACATCATAGAAAAATTAATGATTTTATTATTATATACATTGTAATCACCAAGATCATATGGTACAATAAACTTGGTAAAATTAACCATGCTAAAAATAACAATGATAAAATTAACTAAAGGAATATTAGGAAATGTAATTTTGTGACCTGAAATTCTGTGTCCTAAAAGCCACAATGAGTGTTTGACTATGTGTGTGTGTAAAATATTCAGGATGATAACTCACTTTCAGTTTTCAAGTTTCTGCTAATCTCAGTGAATTGTATTTTGTCATAGTAGGACAGTGATTTTCCTTTTTTTTTCTTTTTCTGGTAGCAGCAACATCTCTTTTGAACAAAACCTTATTTGAAACAGTATTCAATTGGATAAAGGTGGCTTTGTTAAACTTTGTTTTGGCTTAACTATGGTGAGTGTCCCTAAGCCTTGTTCTCTCGACTCAATCTCGTTGAACCTTTGTGTAAACGCTAGGTTTCTGAAGATCTTTTCCGAAAAAAACATTATATAGAGAATAGTGTGGCAGAAAAGTCTTCTGCAATGGAAATATGAGACTTAACTGGGTAACGTACTAATCCTTTCAACTTGAACAAGTCATATAATCTGAAACTGTCATTTAAACAATGAGGATGATGATAATCAATTTAATAAAATGAATGTTGGTATGGTGATTGACAAGTAGTTCGTGCTCAGCAGCTCACTTACCCATTAATTTGTCTCCAGATGCTTGCAATCATACGTCACGAATTGGCTTCTGCAAGAAGCGTACTCTGGAATAGAGATTATCATACAAGATGTATATGAGGAAGTGCAATTGGCATCAATTCCTAAAGAAAGGAAAAGAAGGAAGCAGGATTAAAAAAAAAATGAAAAGTTGAGCTTCTGTGAGTTTCTAACAATAACATTGGCTAAACCCTATGAGGAACTCTCAAGTAAAATGACTCAGCAAATGTGTCCTATACGTATTGTGCCAAAAAGGCTGGGCATTTTATATCCATGACATCCAATGATGCAAGGCACTCCAGGTAGGGTATAAGTAACTCCCTTGGACTTTTAAACCCTTTTCTCTACTGTCTGTCATGGAAATCCAGATATTTACATTTAATGTAGCATAGGCCATTGTTTTACAAATGTTTCTAGTAACCACCCTAACATCAAGTTTGAACCATCTCCTAGGGTCTTTGCCAGGGTATTAAAACTCGTGTCTTGGAAGAATGATCCAAAATTAAAAAAAAAAAAATCTCCATTATGCAATATTGCTTCCTAGTCCCCTATAAAAACTACCCTCAGAACCTAGTTTCATGCATTTCCCTTCTAGCTGCTGCCTTCTAGTTCATTCTGGCTAAGTCTTGTCACTGCTTGGGAGAATAGTCCCTTTCTTCTTGTATCAGACCTAATATGTTCCCAGCTGGATTATTCAGTGGTTTAACACTAGGCAGAAATTTAGTGTCCTGTAGGGAAAGCCGGGACAGCTCCTGAGTAGAGGGCTGTATCAAAGGACAGAAACATCTTAATTATCTTAAAATAGGAGTGGGATACTGACTCTTAATAGATCTTCCAAAGGTTCACAGGCTTCAAGTGAATCTGGGTATTCAAGATCCCAAGGGCATCAAATATGTATGGCCCCATCTCAAATATTAGAGTGTCATTCTTTCTCATTAAAGATCCTGACCTTGGTATAGCAGAAATGCTTAATTGGTAATATCACATTCTTCGGGGCTTGGCTATCTGATAATTAAGTTCTGGTACTTGTCTTGGGCTTTCTCTAAGCCTCCAATACAGAAGACAAGAGCCTATTTGCATACCACAAAGGAGACCCAAAGGCTTTGACACATGGCTTTCAGCTTCTCTTTTTTTTTTTTCCTAGACCATCAATTGAGTCAAAATGGCCATCTAATTCTATTTTCCTGGCTACCATTTCTCCCATAAATCTCAAATGGCTGAAACACTGTATCGGGTAGTACATTTGCTCCTACAGATTCAATATCTCAATTCACTACCTGTGAGTTTGAGCAACTGGATCACCACTGTATGCAATGACGGAATGTGCTCCACCTACCACCACTGATGAAGTCCTCATTGCCAGCCAAGTGATGAGTGATCCATCTACAATACACCGCCTCAGACTCCTAGAACTAATTTTCCCTGGCTTTGTTCTCTCAGAGAGCAAGTTAATCAGATAGTATATTTATTAGGTGGTGTTCTTTTTTTCTTACATTAAAGAAAATTTACTTAGTCTTCTTTTTAAAGCAATCTAGTTTAAAAGCGAGTTGTGGTTAACAGAAGAAAGAACTTGAAAATTTCTAACAGACAAAGTCAGACAGACAGACAGACATGAGGGAGGATGGGCATGGGTCTGGGATTTCCAAGTCAGATCTTCTTCATCTTGGAAATGAGGTCATCACAAATTCTTGTCAGTTCATCATTTTCTTTTGTCTTCTGCTCAATGGTCTTCTCCAGTGAGTAGATGAGAAACTGTTCCTTCCTCAGGCTTGCCTAGAATGCCAAGGTCCCCACTTCAGCCTGGCTCTGGCCCTGGGTGATCTCCTTACTGGCCAGCTTGCATTTCTCTTCTGCGTGGGCCTCCAGCGCTTGTATCCCTGGCCTTCCTTTTCAGTTCTTACTATGTAGTCCTCCACTCACCTCTTCAGTGTTTCTTCATTTGTGTGGTAACCTTTGATCACCTCCTGTGTTTCTTGAGTGGCTTGAAGAGGACAGAGAAAGATTTTTCTGTGGAGTTCAGGTCTGCAGTGAGTTGGTCTTTTTCTTTCAAAACCTTCTGGATCTCAGTTTTGGCAATTTCCTTCTGTTTTTGAGCCTCCTCCATGCCTGAGACAGCATCCACTCAAACCCATCCATGACCTTCCCCATCTCCAGGTCCTTCAAGTGGAGCTCCTCACACCTGCTCTTCAGCAGTGGGTTCTCCTTTTGTGTCACTTCCACCACCAAGATCCCCTTTGTAAGAGACATTTACATTTGTAAGGGAAATCTCCATTTTTAAAGGTATCGTCCTCTCTGTGCCAGGAAGAAGGGGGGGTGACCTTATCTCTACAAACTCTTATCAAAGTGGAAGTTCAAGAGTTAAATCTGCATAATACCCTCACTTTTGTGTCCTGTGCTTTCCCGGTAATCTCCCATAACTGACTCCTCCCACTCCCAACTTCCTCCTTTGTGTTAAGCTGAAGATAGTATTTAAGATGAGAACCTCTGCCATTTTGGTGAGTTGCTCAGTTTTCCTGAGTGTCTCCCATGTATACACATTATAAATCTTTGTTTTATTTTCTCTTGTTATTCTGTCTCATCTCAATTTAATTCACAGCCTATCCAGAAGGACCTAGCCAGAAGGACCCAGAGGTTAGAGGATTTGTCTTCTTCCCCTACACCATCATGGGTCACCAGGGAATCTTTACTTAATATATTTATTCAGGAAATGTGGCTCACAGAACAGCCATCTTGAATGTTGTTGGTTACCAAGCCAGAGGAAAGAGAGTTCTGGAGGTTCTCAAACCCGAAATCAAGTACTCTGGCCAGGAATCCCTAAATGTCAGTTCTGTTCACCAATATTAGTCAAATCTAGTTTCATAGAGCTGTAAAATGCAATCCTACTGTGTGTTCAGAAGAGAAGAACTGGTGGAAAGTGAGCAGCTTAATTACCACAGAAACCCCCTTCACCAAATCTCCAAATACACCTCTAATCTTATTACTTCTAACTACATTAAATGCTGCTTCTATACTCCAGTTATCTTGAAATTTTCTGAGCTTTTCATTCTCTCTCAATCCAATATGTATTTGCTTATGCTCTTCCTCTGCTTTTGCCAAGAAATGGTTTTTGAGTAGGTTTTGAATAGATGAAGGAGAAGATTGTATTTTCATAAACCAAATTTCTTTTTTTCTTCATTGGCGCTCTTATTTTAACTCTGGGATGAGTAATCATGTGTCAAAAGATCATCTCAGTCAAACAAGATTAGGTATCTCCCTTTATCCTAAAACACCATTTTTCCTCCTGGAGTATAGACATTCTATACATCCTATATGGCCTATCTCCAACTTTAATTTTTTTTTAATCTCTAGAGCACCCTTTAATCCTTCCACCTTTTGACAGTAAGCAATTATTCTGTATATCATTAATTAGGGAATTATTAAATACTAAGCAAATAGGAGAAATCTTAGAATATTTTCATGTATTTTAATTTACTCCTATTTCATTTAAGTTTTAAAGCTATGATTTATCTTATAATTACCTCTTCTGCTAATTCACTGAGAAATAGAGAAGATCATCTGTTGCACAGAGAAAACATCATTAGAGGAAGCCAAGATTTTCTAAATCTTTGTCCAGGCTCAGTCTTAATTAATCTTGCTTGATAATATCACCTAACTTCAATTTCCTCATCTGTAAAATAAGAAGGTTTCACTAGAAAATCTCTAAGGAATAGCCCACAATTAAAATGAAGTGATTCAAAAAGTGGATTAACAATTCTCTGAGAGCAGAAATTCCTAAATAGGACAATAATTCACTTTCCAAATACTATCATTGCTTTGCTTCCAATCCACTAAAGACTTTAAAAATCACAGTTGTGTTCTCTGGTGTGGGAAGTTGTTGGGACAGGAGACAGATATAATGTCTAAGTTACAAATTACAAAAATAAGCAATTTGTTCCAATACTTTGAAATTAATAATCTTTTTAATTATCAGAGAATACTTACAGGGAAGATCTAGATCCTGAAATTAGATACTCTACTGAGATAAAGGACATGGAAAACTGAGTCTCAAATAGCTAAAGCCACTAGGATAAATTGTAGTTGTCATGGACAGCAAGTCCACTATGACATCTAAAATTGAATAAAGATTACACACAAGTGAACAAACATATATAGTTGCATTTTCAACACCTTGATTATCATGACTTCTCTACAGTTTGCTTCACTAAATCGACCTTGAGACTTAATGTCTATTATTTGCTAAAGAAATAATAGGGATATCTGGTCAGATGGCATTGCCAAGAATGGATGTTAAAGTTTAACACAGATTCCTTGCATTTATGTTGAGATGATCAAATAATTTTTCTCCTTTATTTTATAATGTGGGAAATTACCTTAATGATTCCCTACAGTAACCAAACTTAATTACTGGAATAAATGGAACTTGATTGTGGTTTATTATTATTATTTTTTATATATCTCTGAATTTGGCTTCCTAATGTTTTATTAAAGAGTATTTCATCTATTTTCATAAAAGAGATTGGCCTATAAGTTTCCACTTTGTAATATCCTTGTCATATCTCGGTATTAAAGTTATGGTGTGTTATAAAGTGAATTTGGGTATGTTCCACTTTCCTCAAAGAGTTTGTGAGTTTGTGTAAGATAGAGTTTATTTATTCTTAAATGTTTGGAAATATTTATCACTGACAGCATCTGAGACTAGAGTGATTTTGTTTTAGGGGAGAGCAGTTAAGATTTATTTTTGTTAGTAGGTTTAAGACTGTTTATAGTATTCTGTTAGTTCCTGTGTCAATTTTAAGTTGTTTTATACAGAAATTTGTATATTTATTTAAACTTAAACTTATTGGTGTGAAATTTTTATTCAACAATATTCTAATTACATTTAATATATGTAGGATCTGTAGTGATGTATTATTTTGCATTCTGGTTATTGGTATTGTTTTTCTTTTGCTTAGTCTTGCCAGGGTAAAGCCAAATTATCAGACTTTTCAATGAAAAAATTTGAGGTTGTTGATTGTCTATTTGTGTGTTTTGGGGTCTGGGACTTGGGCAATAGATATTTCCTTTTTATTAGGGTAACTTCCTTTGGCCTCTTGCTCTTCTATTTTTTAAAATAATTATTAGCATATATAATAAGCAGTGCCCTCACTGTCTGCCCATCTATTTTGCCTCTATTTTTCCTTAGCATGCCATGCATTATTAATCATCTTCACAACAATCTGCAAACCAAGCCGATTTGGCTGCCACTGTGGTCTCCCTGGTTATTAGCTTAACTGCCTCTCCTGGACTTCTAAGGGTTAACTGCTTCCACCTGACCTCTATTTCTTCATGGCCCCATCATCCCCATTTCTTTCAGTGGACCCAGCTCTGTGACTACCCCTCCCACCATCAGCTCTGACCTGCTGAGGAGGCCACCACTGCAGTTCTCAGTAACTCTAGGGCCTCTCTCACCAGCACATTCAGGATGAGTTCTCCGGGCTTCGTTATTTGAGGAGTGGGGGAGCATTTGGTTTGTCTTCTATCACATAACATCCACTTGAGAAGGCCCAATTTTCTAAGCTATTTAATCCCTTCATGAACCATCTTCTATGGAAACTTGGGGACTTCAGCTTCACTCAGTATGGGCCATTATTGTCCCTGGCTTCAAGGAACAACCCTAACAGATAGTTTCCATTAGGCCCTGGAGTCCTTACTAGTGTGTTAAGCAAGATATCCTAAGGGATGATCCTCGGGTGAGTGGACTCTCCCTTCTCTAATCTGATGCCCTAGCCTCAGCCTAAACATTGCAGGCAACCCCAGTGTATCTGCTGCTGGAGGCTCAGCTAACTGAACCCTCACTGCCACATGACTAGATCCCTCTTAAAGGGCTATCCAAGCTGCATGCTTCCATAAGTGTCTACAGTTTCCCCCAGGGTTATGAAGCTAGTGGTTGCCTGGTCTTCAAGCAGTTTGGCAGGAAAAACACAATAAAGTATAGAAAGATAGACCGTGTGTAATTGGCAAGTAATTGGAATCAGGATCAGAGTTGATGAGTTTGATGCTAAATAGCCAAGGTGCCCAAGTGGTGGGCACATGTAGTTAAGGAGGGTAGGGGATGTTAAGAGCTGATATTCCCAGATGGCCTGGCAGGAAGTAACGCCAACACCAGGTAACAGGTGTTACCTGTTGGTAGGTAATAGGTGTTTTCCGTCAGCAGGTAACAAGGACAAAGTCAGGCTTCCTAGTAGGCCTGAGCTTGGGAGCAGGACTTCGGCCACAGGAAAAGCTCCAGAATTGCATTGGAACTGGTGCACAGGTCAGTACACAGGATGAAGAGTGGGCCTCATCTCTAGAACAGTGAGCTGTCTGGAGAAAAGAGGGAAAACCCCAGCATAATTATAAGAAATGGTGCAAAATTAGTGGGAGAAGAGGAATAAGAGAGACTCCAGTCAGTCCTGGAAACTGTGGGAAATGATATCATCTATTTCTTTCACTCCCTTTACCTAAATTAACTCCTTTGGAGAGAATTTTCTTCATGCCAAGGCCAAACATGCTTGTACCATTTCTCAAAGGAGAGCATTATCTTTATGGGCGATATCCAAGTGAGTCCTTTTCTCCTTTCTTTTTCTCCTTCCTTCCTCCCTCCCTCTTTCCTCCTTTCCTTCCTTCCTCCTTTCCTTTCTTTCTTTTTTTTTTTTCCATCTTTCCTTCTTCCTTTTTTCTTTCCATAGGTTCCTGGTGCATTGGTTTATTGAGTTATTGGGATATTTTCATTAAAAATAAATCAGTTTTAGAAAGATAAAAAATTCAATTTTTATATAGATAGGCGAGAAGGAGAAGAAGAGAGAGAGAATGAGCTGATAATTTTGCTTGTCTTATTTGACATAGAATTTTTTGACAGTGAATTGACAAAGACTGGTTTTCTCCAGGGTTCAAAAAATGTGCTATTGTTTTCTGCACTGAAGGTGGTTAGAATTCTTATTCACAATCTAAAGAAAGTGAATGACTTCTTCATGTTTGGCAACTTGTCTTCCTTACTTTTCCTCCTAATGTTCTTTTTACTAGTATTCTCTTTTCAGCTTTTCTTAGCATCCTAGACTCGCACAGTCTCAGAGCTGAAAGATGCCTCGAAACTTTCCAGTATCATCCATTACAGGTAAGGAAATGAGAGACTGCCCCATAGCTACAGAGTTGGTGGAAAGAAGGTCTGCTCACTACCAGCTTAACCCCCAACCCAGGTCATCTCTGTCGTGTTTTTCTACTATTTTATTTTCTTATCTACTTATTTCCTCCAGCTAGAAACTAGAGCCAAGACTTTCCCCCCAGACCTGTGTGAATTTAATCTTAATTTTTCTAGTCTATCTTTCCTCCATTCTTACATGTACTTTTCTGTTCTTTCTTCACTCCCCCTTCCTCTTTTTTCATCTATTACTCTCTGCTTCATTTTTTTTCACTCGCTTTTTTTCAACCCCTCTTCTTTTTCTCTCTTTCTTCTTCCCTTTTTTGTCTCTCTCAATTTGTTGCCTTCCTGATTACAGCAACATACAGCATTTATACACAGAGCCATTTATTTGATGAGCTCAGAGCACTGTACATGCATTACTGTATTATTAATCTCTCCTATCATTTCTGTAAGGCCCATTCATTACCTCTCATTCACAAATAGGAACAAGAGACACAGCATGATTAATTGAGCTATTCAAGGATAAACAATGAATCAGTGCCAGAGCCATAAACAAAACCAGGTTTCCTTGACTTCCCCATATCAATTCTGGCCATGTTTCTCTTTTTCTCTCTAAATTTTGCCTCGTTAAGTAGCGTTAACTCATCCCTGAAGTACTTGGAGGCAATCTGCCACAATCGACTGTGTTCTGGGACATTGGGACAAAGATGACCCTTTAGTTTTGTCTCTAATGATGTTTGTGGGAACTTGGCCTTGTCTGTCAAAGTGTTTGAGTCCCATTTTCCCCGTGCATGTAATGAGAAATAAGGGACTTGTACTAGGAAAGTGCTTCCCAATGTGTGACACGTACGATTGTCTTATCAGTACAGGAGTTGATTTTAGGTGGTGCCAAAACAGAGTATTAAATAAATTATGACAGTATCATCATCATTTGTTTCTTTTAAATTCTCCTGGTGACTTCAAGGAGAAAGATTTCTGTTATGTTTCTATAGCATTTGTTAATTACATGTTTAACAAACAGAGTTTAGTACCTCTGGTGGCCACAGTTGTCTTGCTATAATTTAAAGGAAATAATTTATTTTTTTTATAATAAACTTACATTAATGATGAGGAAAACAGGTTTTTCATTTAAGATAGTGAAACAAAGCTTTTTTAAAAAGTTTTTATTAAGGTATCATTGACATACAACATTATATTAGTTTCAGGTGTACACTATAATAATTCGATATTTACATATATCGCAAAATTATGACTACAATAAGTCTAGTTAACATCCATCACCATATGCAGTTACAAAAATTTTTTTTCTCATGGTAGGAACTTTTAAGATTTACTCTTTTAGCAACTTTTGAATATGCAATACAGTATTATTAACTATAGTTGCCATGCAAAGCTCCTTTTTAATATAGATTTCTATAAATTTGTGAAACAATCAATGCAAATAAAAACAGAAAGGAAGTAATGATATGGGTGGTATATAGATATGGAACAATGTCTTGTAGGTAAAATTATATGGCTGAATTTTGGGAAGGACAGAACTATAGGATACATTTCCATTTCTACAACATTGATCTGAATCAGGAATGGTAGATTGGATTACTGTTCTTGGTTCTTTAATCCCTTCCTTTGCCATGTGACCTCCTAGTGCCTCCGGGTAGGGTATATATCCTCCTCTCATTGATTTTAGGCTTGTCCAAGTGACTTGCTTTTGTTAAGAGAATGTTCACCAACACGGTTTGGTTTGGTCTCCTTGCACATTAGTCTTCCTACCATGAGAAGAACATGAACCTTGTTGCTGATGTTCCCAGAATGATAAAACCCTGGTGCTGATCTGACCCTGAATCAAAGCCTGGACTTTAGCCTAGCAGGCCCAGCCCAGCAAAGACCAGCAGAGGGCAGCTGAACCACCAACACCTGGATAAGCTTAGGGTGTTTCCTCAGCCACAAGGAGCTTCAGGGAAAAGAAGAAAACAAAAAAGTAAAACAAACAATAAAAGTATGTTGCTGTTTTTTTTTAATCTCTGCCCTTCTTTCTCAGGATGCCAGCAGCTTCTGATGTTTTTCTATTAACAGGCTGCAATCCTGGCCAGCACGTTAGTTTGCTTAACATTCCTCTGTAAGACACTATCATCTCACCACTGCCCTGGTGTTTTCCTGTCAAGCATTGATGGAGCCCCAAGGAAGGCCAGTTGGGTGAGATATATGTCTAATGGATGTAATTGGAACCCAGTTGGCCCCCAGCCTAGATGGGAACATGACACTAAACCCTGGGAACCTGGCAGCCTGCAAAGCCAACACGTTTCCCCTCCCAATGTGTCTCTACCTACAGGATCTCATTTTATTACAAACAGTGCATCAGATTCAAGAGGACACATCTACATCCCTACTCTCTGCTTTATATGTTTTGTGATCAAAGTTGAGTTGCTTAAACATTTTAGGGCTTGGTGTCTTTATTTGAAAAGGTACATAATTCCTGTCAAAAAGTATTATGTTGATTGAACAAGCTAATAGTAATAAAGCAATTAGCAATGTGTGTGACTCACGGTCAGCACCCAATAAATGATATTTGTAATTATAATTTATTTAACCTCATCTCCTATAGCCCTGAAAATGCACCCTAGGTTCAAATAACACAGAGGGGCTCTCCTAACTCATTAGGACAGGACATAAGTTTAATATATTTATAATTATAATTTAGATTATTATTGATATATTTTTCAATTTTCTTATATTGATTTATCTTGCCAAATTCTCCTTTGATTTAAATTATTTTCATTAAGGTTCCTGAACTTTCTACTACAAATCAAGATATGTTTGTTTCTTCTTTTACCATATATTGCAAATTTTGTCTTCTTGTCTCATATTAGCTAGTTCTTCCAAGATAATGTTGAATAAAGTGGTGACTACACATTTTCTTGATTTTCACAATCAAAGGCTTTAATATTACATTGTTTAATCCTGTTTACTGTTACTTTTTGTAAATAATTATCACTCTTAGATACACTTCTTCCCTTCTTACTACTTACATAATTTACAAAACTTTTCAACTTAAGGTGGGTATTAATATTTATATGTTTTCCTTTATGTTGAATAATTATTTTCCTATACTGTTAGATATGATGTGATAATATCCCATTATTAATTTTTTACATCTAAGATCATAAATAAAATTGGTCTGTGGGCTTACTCTTATTTTTATCTTTCAACAAATATTTATTCAGTAAGTATTGTGTTAGATATTTTGCTAAAATTTGGCAATTCAAAGGAAAACAAAACACATTTTCTCTGCTTTTATGGAGCTTACAATTTAATGCACAGTATCAAAATTTGAAAATGTTAAAATTATAGTATGCTCTTGAGAATATTAGAGATGGAAACAGCTAACCAAGTTTAGTCAGCTAATCCCAAGTTGCACAAACATTTTATTGAACCTTGAAGAATATGTAGGAGAGAATGGGATAAAAGAGGAATGAAGGGAAGAAGGTTGGAGTGGCTGATCACATTCCAATTGATTTATTTAAGGAAAGACAAGCAAGTAAGCAACCAGCTAAAGCTAACCACCACAAAAGGGACATGAGAATGGTAGTGTGAGGAGTAATGCTGCAAAATAGGCTGGAGGTTTAGGCATGGACATGATACTGCTGAAACATTTGACCATGGTGATTTTAACTTGATTCAAAAGTTTAAACTTGAATCAAGTTTTACATGATTCCAAAGGCACTAAATATTTTTAAGCAAGAGATTTGAGTAGGCTGTCAAATACAAGGTCTGGCTCACAGACTAGAGGTATGTTCTGAAGGTACAGATTTGGCATTGAATAGCTCCAAATGATGATTTCTACCATCTGTTGGGATGACTTTAGGGGACAATGTAAAATTTAGTTGCCTCATCAGCATCTCAAAATCTGTATACCCAAAACAAGGAATTTGCCAACTTTCTGTCAAATGTGCTTCTCCTCCCAAGTTCACTTGTTAACCAATGACATTACTATTTAACCATTCACACACACTACTTCTCTGTCTCAGTTATCCAGCCAGTATCTAAATTCTGGCTTTTCCTTGGAAATTCCTTTCATGTATAATCTCTTCTTATCCCCTCTCTAGTTGAATCTGTCGTTGGTCGTTCCCTACACTTTTTCAGTAGCTGAATATCTGGTCTCCCAACTGCCAGTCTCTATTACCTCAAATCCAATGTATATATTTCAAAACTGTTAATTTCTTAAATACAGATTACGTCATTGAAAAAAGCACAAGAATAGTTATTGATTTTAAATATCAGATATTTAAAATAAGATTAAAATATTTTAACCACAGATTCATCATCTGGCATAAAACATCTGAGAAAATAATAGTCACCACGCTGGACTGATGTAAAATTAGATAATCCTAATCTTATCCTTAATCCTTAACCCTAGCTCATGTCATCCTCAATAAATGCTGGCTATTTTATTCCCAAATGTTTCTTTTTTCTTGCAATTATTTTTTTTTTCTGACAAAATTAGAATCATCCAAGGACTCTTGAACTAACAAAGGGAACTGACGTGGTTCACTATTTCTCAGGATCCACCATGTGGCTCAGCGGCATTGGGGTCCATTTAAATGGTGCCTTTACTATGGCTCCTTCCCTCATGATATTCCTGAGAATTCCATATGGAGAAGTGTCTCAGCATATACTTCCTAGATCTGAATAATTTGTTTCCATAAGCTGTCTTCCTGACTTTTTAAGAATAAAGAACAAGGTGATCTTAACATGATGTGTTAAGCATCTTAATACTCTCAACTGTGCTTATTTTAAAGTGTTTTATTGTAATTGCATGCCTACCTAAAATCTGAACAGTTTATCTGGGGCCTCTGGGAAACTATCTGGCTACTAAATTGGCACTCAGGATTACTGTTCAGGTGTACCAATAACAAGGTCATTACAGTTAAATAGAAAATGCTAGTGAGAATTAAATGCTTTCTAGCCATTATTTTTAATTTGAATTATCCACTAAAAGAAGGTAAAAAAATTTAGAAAACAAAAGCTCTCTGTCTTATATTGAGTGCAACGATTGTAATTTCATGGTTTTACCTCAACAAATATATATTGCAGCAAAAGTTACTCCTCCCACCAATTATTTGTGGAATTACATAATTCTTTTATGATGTTTATCACTTCAGGAGCCATTTAGCACTAATCTGATATAATTCCTTCCACCAGGCTGTGGTGTTGGAAGAATGCAATCACCTCATAACAACCTTTTGAGAAGGAGTAGTGCTGACATGGATGATCTACAGAGGAAGATGCTGATAGGTCTTAAAATAAGGTAATGAATGTCTAGAAGGAGGATTATAAAGAAACATTTAAAATCAGATAACTCTTTCCCCCATTCTCAACTCAACCACAGGGGTACCAGAAATGCAATTCTACATGTGTCTGGGGGGCAGAGAACTTATATTGCTTTCTTTTTTACGGATATATCTTCATCCCCATTGAAGATATGTCCTCAAAATACAACACTTGGGTCCTTTTCTCTTATCTGTCAATGTATATTAAAAGAAAAGACAATAATAATAATATTTCAAATCCTTATTTGTCATCATTAATAATGTATAAAAGAGTTATTAATATTTATTGTTGTATAACTGTTATTTTTGAAATTACTACTATTTGGAAAGGAGGACTGTTATTTTACCCACCTTAGAATCTGCAATATCTAGCACAGTAACTAGAAATAAATAGATGTTAAATATGTTTCTTAAAGTTTAACTGTAATTATTTCTCTGTTAAGATAAATAGTTACTGAAATAAACTGTTAGTGGTAGCAAATGCCTAGTTCCTACTTCTTTGCAATCATGAATCTTTAAAAATCCTCTTTCATTTTGACAGGGAGTAATGGCCACCTCTTTCTCACCACTTAATTTATACCATAAATGTATTAGAAAATTAATTTCATAAAAGAGAGAAAATGATTAAGCTCCAATAAATGTCCAGCACACCTGGGAAAATGTGTATTATTGAAAATGGAGTCTGCATTGAATCTTGAAAACCTGGAACTCACTGCTTATAACTGTATTTGTTTTATTGAATTGCCATGATTAAAAAGGAGAGTGGCTTAATGTGAAGGCTTTTCCAGTAAGAAAAAAATACACACACACAGCCACACACTTACACACACATGAGCCTTGCCTGAAGCACAGAATTTATCACTTTCATTTACTGTGTTGGAATTGCAGTGGTGTCGAAAATAAGTCTGTGAGGTTATCTGTGTGCACTCTATGTTACAGAGCATTCTTCCATTGAACTGGAGTTCTTGGACCTAATGGAGTACACTAAATGTTTAAGCTATATATCCAACTTAAAAATAAAAAAAGAGACCAGAGAAGTATTTAGAGCAACTTTGAGAGTACCATGTAAAAAGTGAACTAAAAAGGTAACAAGCAATCTATGCAAAGCTTATGAGGGTTCACTGCCCCACACCATTCCCAAGAAAATGTTGAATACCTAGGGACATAGAACCCACTGATTATACCACTTTCCCAGTGGCCTTCACCCTTTCTTGAGTTCTCTCCACACCTAACTTAGGGTATCATCAAAACCTCCCCCTTGCGTGCACTGACTGCTACTT
Organism: Tapirus indicus; assembly: GCA_031878705.1. Lineage (NCBI taxonomy): Eukaryota > Metazoa > Chordata > Mammalia > Perissodactyla > Tapiridae > Tapirus > Tapirus indicus. The sequence continues at coordinate 7,278,782 of CM062935.1, read as the reverse complement.
TCTCCTTTCTCCCTGGAAAACAGAAATACTAGATTGATACAGCCGTGCTTTCCTTTTCCCACATGCTCAACTTGGCTGAAGGAAAGAGGTACGACTATGCTGAATGGTCCCTTGTTTAATTCCAGCTCACAAGTTTTACATGGACCCTGAGCAATGTCCTGTGATCTTACATTACCAGGCTATTTTCTACTTAAGTCAATAACTTCTAAATTTTGTCCTTCCTTTCCACACATTCTGTTGATGACCATGCTTTGTTCATACTTACTTTTTCTTTTTCAGAAACTAAAAATAAGAAATTCTCCATCAAATTTGTAAATGTAACTTCTTATTAACTCATATAAACCAGCATATAAACAGGCTGAAATATCTCCCACCTTAGGCAAAAGAAAACAAGTAAAGAATAACTTGTTTCATTCCAGCTTCTGCTTCATTTCTTTGCTCTTCTTTACAGTAAAACTCAAAAGGGTTTTCTATTCAGTCTGGATCCCCTCCTTGCATTCCATTCTCTTTGAACTTGCTCAAGCCAGGTACTTGTAGCCATCACTACAGCGAAATCATTTTGTTAAGCTGGGCAACAAACTCCATGTTGCTGAATCTATGGTCAGGTTTTGGTGCTCATTTTACTAGAACTTCAGCATCATTTCTCAGAGTTGATTACTCCCTTCTTGAAATAGAGTCTTTTCACTATGATTTCTGCACACTACACTATCCTGTGTTCCCTCATTGCTGATTTCTCCACAGTCTCCTTTGAAGGCTTCTTCTTGTCTTTCTAACTTCAGAGTGCCACAGGGCTCAGCCCCCAGATATCTTCTTTCTATACTGTCACTCTTGAGGTGGTCTCATCTAGTTTCCTGGCTTTAATATTCCCAAATGATAGACCACTGCCAAAGTAAGTCTTCATCCTCACTGTTCCATCAAGTTTAGATTCCCATAGCTAAATGTCTATACATATCTCATATGGATGTTTGATAAGCATATTTTTTAAAATTCAACTTTATCTTCCCCAGCTTTATTGAGGATTAATTAGCATGCAACAAACTGCATGCACTTAAAATGTACAGTATGGTAGACCTGTGTAACAATCACTAATATCAATATAACAAACATATCATCACCTCAAAAATTTCATCATGTCCCTTTTAATTCCTTACCTTTGATCCCTCCATGCCTACCCACTCACTCTTCATCCATCAGCCACAGCTGATCTGTTTTCAGGCATTACAGACCGTTTGCAATTTCTAGAATATTATATAAATGGAATTACACAGTATGTACTCTTTTTTGTCTGGCTTCTTTTACTTAGAATAGTTATTTCAATATTCATCCATGTTTTATCACGTATCAATAGTCCATTTATTTTTAAATTAAAACTCTTTTACAACTAGAAATGGCTAGTTGTAAGAGAGTTTAAATTTTTAAAAAATTCAATGAGATCATTATGACTTAGAACAAATGAGTCAGAAGATGGAAATAAACCACACATAAATCTTGTTTATGCACAGTGTAAACCATATCTCAAGATTCATGAATCTCAAGATTCTTCATCCACCATTTAAAGCCTCTGGGAAGGCTGTTTTTCATCATTGAATTTCATCATTCATTCAATAGCATGTTTAATAAATCTGCTAAATAAAATTTCTTATATACCTATTGGTCTCGTTCTCCTGTCAAACCAAATTTTCATTCAGTTGAGCACTCCTACTACACGTGGACAATGCATTTCTGGAAAGGGGACCCTGATTATCTTAAGGGAAACAGCACTTTCTTCAATGGTGAGATTACTGGCTCAGCAAGGAAGGTTAGCACAGGGTTACATATAAGTTATCTAGAGTTAATCTGATCACTGGGTCAAAGCTGAGCTCCTTCACAGCCCAAATGTATGATCGTGGCCTGGCATTTTTAACAACTCTATGCTTCAGTTTCCTTATTTATGAAATGGGAATTATAGTCATCTTTTTACGTGTTTACAGAGAAGAATGAATGGAATCTTATTAGTTAAGTGCTTAGAATAGTGAATGGCACGTAGTAAGTGCTCATTGAAATGTAGCCATCTTTATTGTGATTAGTGGTTGACGTATGAGCTACATGGTCAATTAAGAGTAAATATTAAAATTCTTGCCATTAATGCTGTAGCAAAGGCACACTCTCTTTTGCTGGCTCTGTACATAGTCTCATTTGCTGCAAGCATTCCATTGCTAGAAGGGGAACTAGCCTTAGGATAAAAATAACCCTAATAGGAGAAAGAAAAAGACAAGATCCTTGATTACATTCACTGAGATACTGAATTAGATAGCTTGAAGCCCACACAACCTCTGTAAACACAGTGGCATGATCTAGTAAAACCCTCATGATTACAGTGACTGATACACTATTTAAATGATGTCGTTAAGGACAGATAGCAAGCAAATGGCTTAGATAAGACTTTGGTTTTGATCCCATTTTTTCTTATAATGCATTCAGTTATTAATTTTATTATAGTATATCTGGACCCGTAATTGTGGTTACAAAGAGAAGAGAAAGTCTTTCATGCTAATTCAAGCGACAGATCCTAAGAGAGTATCATTCAATGTCCAGAGGAGGAAAGCTTGTTCTTAAGAAGAAGATGGAAGGCAAAAAGTTGAGAAGGTTGGGCATAATGAAGTTTAACACAAGGGAACAACCTCCTCCCAGAAGTGTGCCATTATCTACACATGTTTTAAATGACCACTGTAGGTGATTTCCTATTCTGTTATTCTCCTAAATCTGTGAGGTGTGTGTGTGTGTGTGTGTGTGTGTGTGCACATGCATGCATGTGCATTTCTAGGGGTATTGGACAGATCTGCTGATATCTTTTGAAATTCATGTCTTTTGATTTGCTTTTCTTCTTAGGTTAGGAATTTGGGGCATATTTATGCAACATATCTCTATCAACAATACCTCAATGAACCCCAGCTGAGATTTTACAAAGGTTGTTAATATTAATGAAAAAGAAACAGGAAATGAATACAAAGTACAGACTTACATCCCCAAGGAAACTGAGATTTGCAGCCCACCCACGGTTCCATAGACCTTTAGTCTCTGTGACATGGGATTTTCTTGTCTGCTGAAAACCTGTATCAGAAAATAACTATGTCTAAATTGGTAACAATGGATACTGTGAAGTCAACGGCTCATAAGATGATATAAGCAAATTGAAATATCTTTATGCAATATAATCATTATCATCACAGATAATATTTGTTTATCAATTATTTACTTTGTGCCAGGGACACTGTAATAGTTACTGCAACTTGATGTCTCTTTTAATCTTCATTATAGCCTTAGCAGTATGATATAGTTATTATCTATTTCACCTACATTTAATAAAAGAGAAAACTGAGACCCAGGTTAAATAACTTGTGCAAAGTCATAAAGCACAAAGTAAGCGGGGTAGATTACAATTTTTGACTCTCTTCCTCTTAAGAGCTGGGTATGTTTTCTTCCCTTAAATCTAAAGGGGCTTGGTGTATGTGAAGAAGTGATGCTGCCAGCATCAATGCCTAGGCATTGTAGAGACCGGTGGTTTTAACTTCCTGTCTCTTGGAAAGTTGCTCTTTGGAATACTCACTTTTGGATGACTTGTTCTGGGGGAAGACAGCACTAGATTACTTCTGTCTATCATGAGGCCATCTGCTATTAGAAAGTCAATATATGAGAGGAGGTCCAGGAAGATGAAAGAGCAGGAGGAAAGAGACAGGACAAGGAGCATCAAGGCACTAGATATGTGAGACCAGAAATCATCTTGGAAGTGGATCCTCCACCTCAGATGCACTATGTGATCCCATGGTCCTAACTGATCCTTTCTGAATCAGAGATAATCTCTTTTTGAATACCTGAATTACAACATCATGTGGAAAATTAAAACTTACTTTAAGCCAATATGTTTTGAGGTTGTTGTTGGTGTTTAATGGTATTGCATTAGACAACTGGAACATGATATGGTCCCTGGAATCAGGATGCTACCTTAAGCAAGTGGCACTGGCTTTGAGTCTGGTCAGTGCACTAAATCTGGAGTGGGCTGGAGGATGCTATTGGTGAGGATGTGAAGGACAGCAAGAAGAGTATCATTGAAGGGAGGAGAAAAGATGAATTGTGTTCTGTAGCAGAGGAAAGTATATATATAGATATATATATATATGTGTGTGTGTGTGTGTGTGTGTGTATTCATATATATATTTACTTTATATATACTATATACTATATATATACACTATATACTATATATACTATATATGTACTATATATACATACTATATACTATACTATACTATGTATACTACATATTACATACTATATAGTATACTATATATACATACATACATATATACATGGTATAGTATGTATAGTATATATATAGTATGCATATATAGTATATATATACTATATGGTATATATACTACATAGTATATAGTATAGTATATGTAGTGTATATAGTATGTGTATATATAGTATATATATATAGTATATAGTATAGTATATATATTATATATAGTATCTAGTATATAATTAGTATATACATATGTACTATATATACTATATATACACTATAGTATATATAGTATAGATATAGAAAGTATATATATACGTGTGTGTATATATATACAGTAATGTATCAAAGGAACTGGTGGAACTGGCTAAAGATATTTTTTAAGCAGAATGTTGAAAGTGCTTACTGGTTCCTTTTAGATGTATATGAAAATGTGTGGTAGAGGTAGATCAGTTAAAGAAGCTATTTGATTTTTTAACGAAATTTATAGGGAATATAAATGATTCAGCATTTACCTGCTTGAAACATAAAAATTTCTCATCCACACTCTTTCCAACTAGCAAATGATCTCAGTAAGACATGGCCCAAAGGACAAGATCAAATTCATTTTCGATTGATAGAGTATTGTCACTAATTTGACATGTGGTCTCGTGGTAAAATTCAAATCAAGGATTTTCTGTAAAACCATTTGATAAGACCTCAGAAAGATTTAAGGAATTACTTCAAAGATCCTCTTAAACAAAAGGATCTCTAAAGATCTTACAGGCATGACTTGTAGACCCACTCACTCAATCAATAGGGCTCCTAAGAATCTTAAGCGTATTCTCTCACAGTAGCATCACAGCTTTATCAAAGTTTCAAGATATAAATATGGGTATGGCTAATGAAGTGGAGTGTGAGTCTATATACTGGAATGCCATAAAGTTTTTACAGAAATTATACCAGCTTGGATTGAAAGGGAGAGAGATAGTAACAAAACTAAATAATAAATTAAAATAAGCCTTTAGATCCTTAATTATGGGCAAGAAGCTGGCTGAGAAAACTGTTTAGTTGCAAAGAAAATTCTTACAGAAAAGGAAAGATTACTCAGAGGGAGCAGTCGAGAGCCCAAAAGGTACAGGCAACAGTGGCAGGGAATCATTTCCTAATTAAGGAGCTGGGAAGACATGCCCAGCTGGATTCAGAATTGATATGGATCATTGACGGTTGCCTGACTTCTATTTACCCTTATTTGAAGAGAACTATCTATTACAGTTTCTCTATGCTTGGCTCATCGCTGAATATCGTGTGTGTGTTGGGGGATGCAGATCATACGTCTCTTTAATGCACAAGTTTTAAGCTTAAGGGTAACCACAATCAAAGAGCATCATCCACATCTAATTTAGAAGGGAAGATCCTGGACCTCCAACTTGAGCCTGAAGCAGTAGTGGGATGAGAGTTTTGAGTGTCTTGAGAGGTGGTAAGGGTGTTTTGTTTGGGATAGCAAAGCAACTATTCTGTGACCAGAAGGTAAACTGTGGCAAGTTAAAGTTGGTCACTGTTAATTTGCTAGGCCTGCTATAACAAAGTACCACAAACTTGGTGGCTCTGCAGTTCTGGAAGCTAGAAGTCCAAGATCAAGGTGTTGGCAGGATTGACTCCGTCTGAGGGCTGTGAGAAAAAATTCTGTAATACACTTCTCTTCTAGCTTCTGGCAATTTGCTGGCAATCTTTGGCATTCCTTGGCTTGAAGACACATTATCCCAATCTCTACCTTTATGTTCACGTAACATATTGAGTGAATTTGGCACAATTATACATATATGACAGGACAAAAAATCTTTCAGCCAAGGGAGCAGAGGGCTAATTGGAGAAAAAAAAAGTGATTACAAGGAGAGCGTAGGAAAAAGATTCTGAAAGCACTTATGATGGAAAGAGTGTAGCCCAAGATACCACAGGGATGGTGTTGAGATGGAGTTCTATGTCTAATCCTATTTTTATCTTTATATTGATGGTTACTACTGCCTAATTAGAATTTCCTGGCCAGGATATGTTAGGAAACAAGTGTGTAATATCATTTTTCTCCCCTTTCTATGTGGAGAATGACTAAACTGCATGGGTTAGATGGAATTTTTACTTCATTCTCAATATTTGATTAAAGCTCAATCCTGCTGTGGCCCACCGAGGAGCCATATACAATGTGCCTCAGAATTGAATGTTCCTTGTAACAACAAAAGGAAGCATTTATCCACCAGGTCCCACCAACCCCTGCCTTCATCCTTCAAGGGTTGCCCCATGGGGCATTAGTGAACTTGCACCTTTAGGCTGTTTGCTGCAATTACTCATTTATAGGACATGGAAGTACTACAAAGTTCATAAATTAGTCATCTGAGTTTCAATTGTACTTCTTCCTGCTACACATGGTAATGAGATTCAATTGCCTGTAATGGTGTGAAAAGCAAAACAAATGACCAAGTGATAGTTGTGGACTTAGAGTCAGTTGAATCCATACTATGTCCTTTCATGAAAATCCAACCAACTTTGTCACCAGGACAGAGCCTGAAGTTGAGCACACAGGAAGTACAAATTCCTCAAGGGAATCATTAGAGCAAGGGCTAATCAATCTCTCACCCTTCAGTTCCCAGACCCATTGGTTCTAACTCTTGCGGACACAGCGCCATATATTGCCTGTTTGTTCTATGCATATACTATATACTGGAGGAGAGCTTGCCAGCCCTGCACACAAGTTGTTGTGCTGAGCCAGTATCTCAGCTGAGCCTTTAATTGACCATTTCATTATATGCCAGGTCAAGTGCTCTAGGTAACTTGGCCAATGTTAACCCCAGTGGATCCTGTGGTCATGCACCCACTGTCAAAACTGCTTTGTCATAAGATGCCTCACTTGTTCTGAAAGAATGTGATGCAAGATCTCATTTCACTAAATCAATCATTTTTGTCTGGAGGCTCTGAGGAAAATTTTGTTCTCACACTTACTGTTAACAAATTTCAATTCCTTTGTGTTGAAGGACTGAGGTGCCTATTGTCTTGCTGGCTGTCAGCTAAGGGCCATTCTCAGGTCCTAGAGACTGCCATATTCCTTACCACATTGCCTCCTCCATCTTCAAGCCCACAGTAGTACATCTAATTCTTCTTATGCTTTGAATCTCTGATTTTCTATTCTGTGACCAGGTAGGTAAATAAAAATGTCTGCTTATAAAGGGTTCATGTGATTATAAAGGCCTCAAGCTCATCCATATAAGCTCACTTTTTAAAGTCAGCTGTACTACATAACCTAATCATATGAGTAAAACCCATCATATTCACAGTCCTAAGGATTATTCAGGGTATGCACACCAGGGGTGGCAAATCTTGGGGGCCATCTTGGAATTCTGCCTATCACAGGAGGGAAGACAAACACATACACAGTGTAGGTACCAATTATGGTAAGGATAAATCTCTGCCCCATCCAGGATGGAAGGAGTCTGCTATAGTTTAGATCGGTTCCGCCATGGATGATGCTATATCGAGTTCTCACTATCATACTATAGTAATAGCAGAATGAGCATATAGCAATGGAAGAACGTAGATCAGTCTCAGTGAGAGAAAGTCCATGCTGTTATTCACATTCATAGCCTCCATCTGAGTCACTACAGCTCTTCTTTTCATGATCTCACTGTGGCAGCAATGGGACAGCTGAGAACTGAGGCCAGGTGACATCCTTAAAATTCGTTATCCTGGATATTTGGTGTCTCTTCTTCGGTGATTACTCTATAGTGGGCATTAATGACAGTAAAGATCTTTACCTTTGTGCTCACTTTTTTCTCATAGGTCCATACACTTGCCTCTTCCCCAAACATGTTGTCTCTGATCATCCATTCTTGCCTCTTTAAGGTTTTTGACTACATAGCCAAGCCACCTGCCACTGCCCAAGAATCTATATATTTCTCACCTCAAGCCATATCTATTTATCCTTCATACATAGTAAATGAGCGAGTTTGCTGCTTAACGCAGTGCCCACTGGCAGGATCCCTTCACCACAGTCCCTTAGTGTCTCCCCTCAGTAAGTAGGGCAGTAGGGCTGCGGCTGTCCACTGTTGGCTTCTAACAGCATTTCAAAATGATTAATCAGTAAGTGAGGCCCAAATCTTACTCTCCTGTCAGTTGGCCCTTGGAAAGTTGTCATGAGCTCATGGAAGTTTGTTGAATTAATGTGTAATTGACTAAGACATTTCCAAAGAGGTGGGGGCAGAGGGTGGTAGTTTTTTTATTTCTGCTTTAGGCTGGAAGATTTAATAAAAATTATATGCCTCAGGACCTAACTCAAAACCCAAAATCTTTTTGATAATTTCCAACAAGAATTTCATTAAATCAACATTTAAATTTAATTTTAGAGTCAGATTAATTACACTGGAAGAGGCAAGATGAGAGTCTCACAATAGGGATATTCTGTCCTTAGATCCTTACCACAGACATATAATGGGGTAACTATTTCAGCACAGATGTTGATTCAACATGCTCCTGCCTTTGCCTGGATCTCTGCTGCTTACCTTCATTCCTCTAATTCTTTACCTTTCATTTTGTCTTTGTCACCAAATTGTTTTGGATTAGCAAATAACATAATCTAAGTAATTATAATCATAGTTTATGTTTATAATACCACAATAGGGTTGGAAATTAACAGAGTGAGAGCATAGAGAACTATGTCTGAGTTGTTTCCAACCTGACTACCTGTACAACTTTGATTGTCTCTTAACACCTATGGACTTCAGATTCTCTTCTAAAAAGGAAATAATAACATCTTCCAGGTGTAACTCACAAGATGCCGCACAGAATAAATAAGAATTGATAGAAAAAACATCTTGTGATTTGTATAACAAATACGTTTACCATTTTTGCAGACTGAGTATATGTTTTCATCTTGCAATACAATAGGATAAGCATATTACAAAGCAAGGTAACAGTATAAACAATATTCTGTGAGGAATTTATTATTTTTAAAGTACAAATTATTAGCCCATGAGAATAATTAATTTTAAATAAAAATGTCATGCTAATCTCAAACTTCTTATCAATACATTAAAGTAGATCTCTGCATATTTGTACATGGCGATACTTCATCTTTGAATGATTTTTGTTCTTGAATAAAATAAATCCACGCATGCTATAATGTCTAGACGCCAAGAATTCCATCTGGCACTTTTCCAGTTTCTTGAGAAAAGTGAAATAATGCATGGAAAGCGCTCAATTCAGTGCTTTAGAAAGGCTAGCTGTTGTTGTTAGATACTAATATTTTTTATGAGACCAGTATTTGACAGGTATATAGCTGTCCTAATCTAGAAAAAGTAGTGTGGATTGAAGTAACAACACCTTTAATAATTAAAATTGGTCTTGCAGAACTGTGGTAGGTAGAATAATGACCTCCTACCTCGCCAAAAAATATCCATGACCTAATCCCTGGAACCTGTGAATATTCTGATTTACATACAAAAAAAAATAAAAAACTTTGAAGATGTGATTCCATTAAGGATCTTGACTTGGGAATATTATTCCAAATTATCAGAGTGGGCCCAATGTTATCACAAAGGTCCTTGTAAGAGAGATGCAGGAGGATCAAAAAGGAAGAAGGAGATGTGATGATGGAAGCAGAGGTCTGAGATTTGAAGATGTATGTTGTCAGTTTGAAGATGGAAGAGGGCCAAAAGCCAAGAAATGTCCATGGCCTCTAGAAGTTGGAAATGGTAGGAATAGATTTTTCCTTCGAGCCTCCAGAAAGAATGCAGCTCTGCATTGTTTTAAAATCTCCCCTTGATTTTAGCTGAGTGAGGCCCATTTGGCACATCTGACCTCTAGAATTGTAAGATAATAAATGTGTGTTGCTTTAAGCCATTAAGTTTGTTGTAATTTCTTACAGCAGCACTAGGAAACTTTTGTAAATGTAAAACTTTTACCAATTATTGAATTCCTACTGTGTGCCAGGCACCATTAATACAATTACTTTCTTTTCTTATGAAGATCATTTGCTTATTCTGAAGATTTTCCTTTACTTTAGGTGATATTTCAGATAGATAAACTATCTAATGTGTAAACAGGAAATAATATTCTGAGATATATTGTGGATTAATTCTTTCTGAAAACTCTGAACACTGACCATTTTACATGTATCCTACATAAATCATGTGTTATAGATCAGCAATGAAATGTAATCACTATCATTTAATTTGTATCCATGATTTCAGTTTAATCAATCAAAAAAAGCCATAACATTACTCTTTGATTTATTGGTAATATTATAAGGCTAGAGTAAAACTAAGCAATACATTTCCTAAAAGGAGGCAATTCTCAACAAGGTACTAAATTTTGATAAACATGTTACAAATTAGAATGTGGTTACATGTTAAATAACCAATTTTACAACCAAAATGAGTTGCTAATGCCTACACTTTTCTTTAAACTAATAGGTAGTGAATAATGTCTGTACATTGATTCTGAAAAAGAATATTGATATCTTCATGTTTAACAAAACACTTGATTGTTTTTTGTCTCAGGCACTGGCTGCAAAGAAATAATGATTTAGAAAAGCCTGCTGAAAGCTCCTCAGATTCAGAATAAGCTAGGTTTGTCATTAATAACTGAAATGGATATAGTGGTTTATAAAGGACTTTTACATGAATTATGTAAGTTGACCCTCTCAATGATCTTTTCTACAGATGAGAAAATTTAGCTTTAGGTAAGTCATCAGATTTTCTTAAAGTTGTAGAGCTTGTTGATGACAAGACCATGATTTAAAGTGAGTTATTTTGCTTACAGAGTGATAAAACCACCTTTAAACCACAACATTTCTCTAACTTCAATCATTCAGGTACCTCCCCCAGATTTTTTTTTACTTTGTCTGTGTGCCACTTAATTATGATTTTTTAAAAAATAAATCCATTAATCCTTTTTTTCTTTTTGAATTGGCTTGGCTGGCTACAGTGTTCCTAGAGCTCCCATTAACATCTTTATCATGGCATCATCCATTTCTATTGTATTTAATTGTCTATCCCCCTTCAGATCTGAAGCATTGCAGACAAGAACCTTGACTACCTTGCTCATCCTGTTATTTCTATCACCTGCCACATAGTGTGCGCTTAGTATATATATTAAGACTTTTTTTAGAGCAGTTTTAGATTCACAATGAAATTGGAAGGAAGGTACAGAGATTTCCCATATGCCACTTGCCCCACATATGCATAGCCTCCTTCAATATCAAGAGTGGTACATTTGTTACAATTGTTGAACCTACATTAGCACATCATACTCGCCCAAAGTCCATAGTTTACATTGATTTTCATTCTTGGTGTTGTACTTTCTATGGGTTTGGACAAATGCATAATGACATATATATATCATTATAGTATCATACAGAGTATTTTCAGTGCTCTGAAAATCCTCCGTGTTTCACCTATCCATCCCCTCACCCCAATCCATGGCACCACTGATCTCTTTATTATAACCATAGTTTTGCCTTTTCCAGAACGTCGTATAGTTGGAATCATACAATATGTATGCAACATGTATTTAGGTTGGCTTCTTTCACTTGGTAATATGCATTTATGGTTCCTCCATGTCTTTCATGGCTTGATATGAATTCTTTTGAGTTAAATAAATTTTTTAAAACAAATCTGTATAGATATGGGTTGAGATCTACAAGATATTTTTAAATAATTATAATAATTTTAAATACAGATACTAAACAGTTTTAATGTTAATATGCTTTCCTTAAAGACTTGCTCTGATGTTGTTTGTCTGTTTGTTGGGAGTTTATTTCTTTTTGGACAGGAAGATTATGGCGTGTTTGAGAGATTATCACTGAAGTGAGACCTTCATTAAAACTATGATTTATGCTATTTAAGGGAAAGTTTCCTACCACCTAAATTCTTCTAGTGGACTGCAGATGGGTTTTATCCCACACTGTGGAAATACTGTCATTCACGTTACTGCCTCCCATCTCCTGATGCATACTTATTCTAGCACTAATATGTAGTGTAAACCTGCTGAAAACATTAGAAAGGAATTATCTTTTATGGTCCATTCATACATTTTTTTAAATTCATTCAATGAATATTTTTTTTCAGAATAGTCAAAGGGATATTATAGATTCTCTGTTACAGAGATTGGCAAATTATAGTCCACAGGCCAAATCCGGCCTGCCATCTGTTTTCGTAAATAAACTTTTACAGGGACTTAGCTTTGCCCATCCATTTACATATTGTCTATGATTGCTTTCAATTTGCTATAATGGCAAATTGATTAGTTGCAACAGATACCATATGGTCTACAACCCTGAAATATTATTCCCTGGCCCTTTACACAAAACGTTTGCTGACCCCTGGTATAAAAGATACCCAAAATAATGACATTCTTCCATGTTCGAGAGACAGGCATGCAAATAATTATATATACGTATAGAGAGAGATTCAGAAGTGAAATATGTAGAGGGATATGGCAAAAGAGATTAGGGAGAGATTAATGTCAATTCAAGGCATACTGAAATGTTTGATAAAAGAAGTTGTATTTAGCTGGATCTTGAAATGTGTGACAAATTGCAGTATGTGTGAAAAGGAGGGGATGTGGACCAGAATTGGGAGGTATGCTCTCAAGAGAGTGATTTTTATCAGCAAGTCACCAAACAACAACAGTAGCTTAAGCAGATAAAGGTTTACATTTTTCATGTAATGAGAAACTGGAGAGAAGCAAATTCTGATTTTTTTTTTTTGCTGCAGGCTCAATGGTGTCAGCAGCTTTGTGATTCTCTTGACTTTCCAAAATCTCATGTTATGCCTCAGACATAGCAAGGCAGGAATAAGAGAGGAAGGCACGACACCAAGGACACTTGTCACTCTTATTGGGAAAGAAACACTTTCCCCAGAGCATCGCTGTGACCCATGCTTATAGCTCATTGGAGAGATGTACTTCATGAAATTACCTCTAGCTTCAAGGGAGGTTAGGAGAAGAGTCCTTAGCTTCTGATAATATATTTTCCATCTCTATCGTGGAGTCTGTCAAGTGATGCTTAATGGGTATTGGATTAGAAAACCAAGAGTGTCCGCCACAGACCCTACAATGAAAGGGAAATATTTAAGAATGCACACCATATCAGTGGTGAAGCAATGGATTAAAGCCTGGGTAGTATGGATACATCAAAAAGGGAATTGGAAACAGTAAGTTGTGCTGCTTCTGAAATTATTGTCTCTGACAATGATACTTCTCTGTGTGAAGTAGGGACTTCTTGTTGGGTATTCATCATCATCTTCTTCATCATTACCATCATCAGCACAATTCACTATGTCGCTACTCCGTAGCAAGAACTCTGCTTGGAACTTTTTCTAAGCTATATTTAGGGAGGAACCCATATTTTGTGGGGTCTGAAGTAAGAAAAAGAATACACTACAAGTAAATATTAGATACAAAAGTGGATATTTATTTAGAATGAGATATGGAATCACAGCAAGGTACAGATGTTTGAATGACAAATATCAAACATGAGAAGTACCATAAACATCAAAAACTCTACTAAAGCAATATTATTTTAATTAATTAACTACCTAAGAGATCTGTATGGTGCGATTAATTGTTTACAATTTTGTAGTAGAGACTGTATTTCTAGTGCCAGGCACTGTAGGACATATTTATATTGTGGTGGAACATCTGTCTCTATACCTTGGTGTCAGTGAGTCTGCATATAGCAAAGGAGTTGTATTCCTGGAAGTCATCCCTTCCCCAGGATTGCTGGGAATAACTTCCTCTGCACAAAGTGACTCAATATCACAAAAACCTATTCCACCAAACTGTACTCAGCCTCCTCTCACCTGGATCCCCAAATACCTCCAGCCACTCTAACACCAACTTACCCCAAAGGAAGTGTGAGGTAAGGAAGCCAGAGGGCAAAGGGACAGTAGCTTTAACCAAAATTGAAGTTAAAGCATCTTACTTTACCAAATTTTACGAAAAAGTAAGAGCATGTTAACATGTTGTTAGGATCCCTCCCTGCACTTTAGAAAGGGGTCCTGCAAGTGAGGGACTCTGATGCTTAAGCTGCATTAACTTCATGGGAAAGCTGCCTCTGGGTAAACATAAATTTTCAAAATAACATTGAAATGTATGTAGTGTTTAAAGATGAGAAAACAATGAGGTCAAATCCTTATAACTATAATGAAGTGGAATCAGAGTTTGAACCTAATTTGGAGTTCTCTTTTCCTTATAAGGAAAAAGGAGGGGGTATTGATAACAGCTGTTGATAAACAAATAAGGTCCCCTGACCTGCCAGTTTACTTTTACATATACTGAGGCTTTCACATAAATTTTGTGAGAAAACAAAAAGTCAAATGGAAAAAAAAAAAAAGAAGAAGAAAAGCTCTGATATTACAAGGACACACAATTTCTGGGTTGTCTTCTGCAAAGTGGGAGATCTTTCTTTCTTCCTTAGTAGTTTGTGTGGTTGTTCTCCTGAGATGATCATTTCCCACCTTTATACTAAATTGATAAGAACTTGTCAATAACATACTTAAATATGATTTGTTGCCTTAATGGCTCAATAATGATGATGATTGAGAAAAAATTCAGAAGAGACAGAAACAGTTTTCTCCTGATCAATTGAATGGAGCCCAGAGGCTTATATAACCTTAATGTACTTCGAGGAGAAATTTGACTGTGATTAAGACCTGCTTCAGAGATGGATTTTGGCATATTCTGGCTGAGGGTTGAGAATGCTTTATCTTGTTCAATTTCTTTCCCAACTCATCAAAGCTAGGCTGGGTAGAAACTTCTTTACTTTGCGCTTGCTCTTTTCAGTTCATCCCTGTACCTTTTCAAAATTAATTTTGTCTTAAAATTAATTGAGACAACCACAACTTCAGACTGCCTCTGCACTGGAAATCAAGATTTCTAGAAAAACGTTCCCCACAGTTCTGTTTTTCTTCTTTGTTTCCCTTGAATCTAATAACAAACACTTTTTGAGCATCAACCATGAGCTGAATGTTCTTCCCCGTCCCGGATACACGGAGATGGATAACACGGAACTTCCGTCCTTGGAAGGAATTGTCTTCTGGTAAATGTATGCATGTGGGGGAAGGGGGGAAATAGAAGTAAATAAAATTATACTCTCCTGGGTCACTGATGTCTCACTTTTAGTTAAATGTAGTTTAAATATTCAATCATCATCCAATTTGTGATTCTAACAAGTGACTATTGTTACCTATTATTTCGTTTTTGAGCCTCTCTCCATGTCTGTCTATCTAGGGGGAGAAGTTGAGTCTGATTTTCTTCTGGATGTCCTCCTGCCTCTCTGGATGCTCTTTCTCAGAAAATTCCTGAGGTTCTGCTCTTTTGCCTCTGAAATACTGGTAATCCTGACCTCAGCAAAGCTGTCACGCGCCGTGCACCTTGGGAGGACTGTTTGTCCTCTTGCCTCTAGTTGATGTACTCTTTTACCAACGGTGAGAAGGTTGCAACTGTGGGGTGGAGGCTTATCTGGCCCACGTTTGCTCTGCTAACTGATGCTTCCTTAGCTATAACTCCTTCTGAAGGACTAACTCTAAGGATTCTCTTATTGTCACCCACTTCTTGATGTCCTCGCAATTCATCAAAATGAGGTGATTGTCTATCTAGGTTTCCCAGGGACAGTACTGTTTATTCCTGTTTTTCTGGCATAACACCTATGTTCTGGCATAACAAAGCATCTCCTATTCTCTCAAAAGTGCCTCTATTTTGATGATGAATTATGTGATCAGCTTAGTCACAAACCATAATTTTTATTGTGATTATATTTTCCATTCAGGATTTTGTTTCTATTAGAACTTAAGCTCCAGCATAGGAGGGATGCTCTCTTGTTCTGTCTTTTTCCCCAAAAACTAGAAAGTTGCAGGTGTATAGTAGATACTCAATTATTTATACATTGGAAAAGGCAACTCCACTGTATCTCCTCCAGGGAAGATTGTTCCCGTCACAACTGCGTGAATGGTACCTCTTGTGGTGTAGTTCTTAGCCTGTACAGCTAAATACAGTTGGCCAGTCTTAAAATTGCCATGAAGAACATTCCTGATCTACCCTGACCCAGTTAGGTGCTTGGCTGGCTACCGTGTTCCTAAGGCTCCCATTAACATCTCTATCATAACATCATCCAGCTTCATTTCTTTGTATTTAATTGCCTGTCTCCCTTCAGATCTTAGGTACCTGCAGACAAGAACCTTGACTACCTTGTTTACTCTGTTGTCCTGACTGTTACCTGCCACATAGTGTCTGTTTAATAAATATATAGAGATAGATTTTTTTTTTTGAGGATGTTTGGCCCTGCACTAACATCCGTTGCCAATCTTCCTCTTTTTTCTCCCCCAAAGCCCCAGTACACAGTTGTGTATCATAGTTGTTGAGCTGTTTCTCCTCTATGTGCGACGCTGCCTCAGGATGGCTTGTTGAGCAGTTAGTATGTCTGCACCCAGGATCCGAACCAGTGAATCCCGGGCTGCCAAAACGGACCACGTGAACTTAATTGCTATAGCACCAGGCTGGTCCTAGATAGATTTTTATTAAGATATTTTTTAAAGCAGTTTTAGGTTCTCAACAAAATTGAGGGAAAAGCACAGAGATTTCCCATATAACTCTTGCCCCCACACATGTATAGCCTGTCCTATTATCAACATCCCCCACCAGAGTGGCACGTTTGTCACAGTTGAACCTACATTGACACATTATAATTCCCCAAAGTCCAAGTTTATATTAGGGTTCACTCTTGGTGTTTTACTTTCTATGGGTTTGGACAAATACATATTGATGTGTATCAATCAGATGGTATTATACAGAGTATTTTCATTGCCATAAAAATCCTCTGTTCTCCACCTATTTATCCTTCCTGTGCCTGCAACACAGCATGAAGAGTGATGTCATAGAAAAATAATACTGTGATTGGAAATGACTTATCAGCTGGAGAAGTGGTTTTCTGCCATTTTGCAGTCATGGGTCCAGTTAAGAATATGATATAAGTTATGAACCATTCCATCTTAAAGAAAGCATATAAAGATACAATGTTGTAAATATGTTTGGGGTTTCTTGTATCTCCCTGGACCCTTTCTCTGGTCCAAGGCCACCATTTTACTCAGAATGAAACAGCACAGTGAAATATCTTCCCATCTTAGTTTTGTGCCCTTTCTGGTCACTACTATCTTGTTTGTGATCCTGGCTTTTGTTCTCCGGGTGAGCAACTTTAATTTTTTTCCATTTGGAAAAGAATGGATTCACAGAAGAAGCACAGGACTTTTATGAAAAATACTAGTTTATGAATCAACAGAGAAAGCTTTTTGTCCTAGAAATAATGTGTTACTTTAAAATAATATCACATCCAGGCTTATTTCTTGAGGAACCTTAAAAGTCATGTCCTCCCTGCCTGGGGCATAGCATACATGATTCACAACAAAGATATGCCTGCGGTTATGTTTCTGTCGAAAAGCAAGAAGCAGGGCAGATCCACCCAGATACATCTTTTTCCAAAATACTAACCAAGATGCAATATAAACCAAGAAAGGTCATAGTAGTTGATTGAATGAGATCCCTCCAGAGACTTATTTCCTCATGTTTGTGTATCACTCTGAGGCCGCAGGAATGATGAGGAAACAGGTAGGCCATCTTTGGGATCAGAGGTGTCCTTTTTAGCACTGTGGTCCGACGAGAAGCAGCTGGGGCCTGGAAACATTGCAAGTTTCTCCTCAGAGTCAGTAACGTCTTGACTGGGAGCCTGGCAGGAGAGATCGAAAATGACTGTGCAGGGAGTGGGGACATTTATAAAAAATCCACACAACCTGAGAACACACCCATCCAGACATTCTCTCTAGTTCATAACTTCATTATCCTTTGGAGAGAAAGGCTGCCTCACAATAAACTTGTCAGAAATCAGCACCAGCACTTGCCTTTCTATCTTGTCCCCTTCCCAAGAGTTCATGTCAGAGGGATCTGGGCAAGATTCTTTGGAATAAGGCAAGGGTGACTTAGAATTCTGACTCGACTCCTTTCCAGTTGTGTGAATTTGCATATGCTATTTTTCCTCTCTCAGTATCACTTCCCTTTCATGTAAAATGAGCTTAATAAATTGTAAGGATTTTGAGCTTCAGAAATAATGCATTAACAAAGGGGACATAGTACATGCTCAGTAAATGAGAGCTATTTGCATTAACACTGCCTCATAATGGACAGTAAATTGAAATGGAAACCTGTGATTTGTCTTATTTTGAACTAGCTCAAAACCCATCTCTGAACCATTCTCAAAGCCCAGGCAGTGAGTCCTTCCCTTCTCTTTGCTTTCATACTACTTCACACATAATTATACTTATTGAATAAAACTCTATTAAGTCCTAACAATGCCAGATGTGAGGCATATAAAATAGACCCTGCTCCTAAGTAGCTAAGAGTCAAGAGAAGGAGCTGAATGTGTACGTGATGACAGACGTTCACATTCACACAACAGCCCAGCAAGACCTGCATCATTACCTTCATTTAGAGATGAGGGCCCTGCGGGTCCATATGGTTAAGTAACTTGCCAAGGGACAGGCTGATAGTAAACCGGTAGATCAGAACTCAACCCAGGTCTATGTGAGTGCACACCCTGCGTTCTTTCCGTAACGGTAGCCTGTTCTGGGGCTAAACCCTGATTCATCTGCATCCTCCAAGATGTATGTCAGATATATGACATTTCTTCTTTCCACACGTTCTTCTTTTTTATTGTTTACCATGACTTGTACTTACTATGTATTTTCTATGTTCTAGGCTTTTTTTCTAAATGCTTTTCATGTTGTATTAGTTTTCTATTGCTGCTGTAACAAATTACCGCAAAATTAGGGGCTTAAAATAACACAGATTTATTTTCTCATGCTCTGGAGGTCAAAAGTCCAAAATGTGTCTCACTGGGCTAAAATCTAGGTATTGGAAGGACTGCATTCTTTCTGAATGCTCTAGGAGAGAATTCATTCCCTTTTCCATCTTAAAAAGCTACCTGCATTCTGTGGCTCATGATGTCTTTGTCCTTCTTCAAGGCTATGAGTGTAGCATCTTCCTAACTCTGTCTGACCTTTGCTTTCATCATCTCACATCTTTCTCTGACTCTGAAATTGCTTCCTCCCTCTTGTAATGACCTTTGTGACCAACACTGAAATACTGATGTAATACAAGATACTTTCCCGTCTCAAAATCCTTAGCTGAATCATATTTGCAAAGTCTCTTTTTCGCTATGTAAGGTAATGTAGCCACAGGTGCCAGGGATTAAGACGTGCGCATCTTTTGAGGGAATCATTTTTCTGTCCAACACACATTTATTACCTCATCTAATCCTCACACCAACCCTGTTAGGTTGGTATGTTTATTTTCTCCTTTGTACACATTGGGGGACTGAGACATAGAGATATTAATAAATCTTCTAAGGTCATTTAGACATTAATCTGCAGGAGCAAGATGCAACATGGTTACTCTGATTCTAATGTCTGGACTTTTAGCCACTGTGCCTTAATGCTCTGCAGTTGATGTTCCATGTTTGTCTTTTTCGTCAAACTCCAAACTTCTTAAGGAGAGGAATATGCCTTGTGCCTATGCTTTGTGGTAGGGATACATTTCTTAATCAGTGGGCAAGGTAGGATAAAAAAAATGAGAAGCAAAAAGAGGAAGGAAACAAACCAAAAATAACACCCAAACAAAATTCTGCTATTTCAGTTTGTTTTAGAAAAGGGTGATGAGCCAGAAACTTCCCCAGAAACAAGACCAGATGGAAATCTGTCCATTGACTGCCTCAGCAAATTTCCACACACACTTCATCTTATCATGGTCAAATGAACCAAAAAGACATGGATCAATAATACTTGAGTCTCAGAAACAGCCACACAAAAACCTTTTAGAAATTCTTTTTTGGCCTCAACCAAGCAAGGGAGTTGGGCAAACAGCTCCTCCATCTGCCTGTGAGAAGGAAGACCACACATCACTCAGCTCATTGTCCTTGAGGGCTGCAGTCTGCCCCTCCTCCCCTCCATTTCTCTGTTATCACAGCTTTTTACCATTGCTTTATAGAATTTTCCCTCCATAACACACACATCTTCCTATGTTGCTGGATGCGGAAATCTCCTTAATAGGTGTTTTTGACACCTTTCCTGTGCAGTGTCAGGATCAAAATGTACGTTGCTCCTTGGTCCCTGACCTGACCTAGAAGAGTGACTTTCATTTATCAGCACTATCCTTCCCCTATTTTTTTAATCCAAATAAAATCTGACAAGAAATTTCAATGTGTAAAATATTTACAGATTCTTTTGTTGAAATTCACTGTATTCTTTTTGACTCCTACTGTAGAGTGACTACTCCCTTCCTTCAGCTACATCTCGCTACCCACAATTTCTCAAGAGCTCATCATGAAATCTGGCCATTCCAAGGAGCAGAGTTTGAGAACCACCAGCATGAATCCAACAGCAATCTGATGTTAACAACTTTGCTACTGATTTACTCAGCTTAAGCGTTTGCAGCAGCAACAAGTCAGGTGACCAGTTCTGGTACAAAACCAAGTACAGAATTCAGACGTTCCACATCCTGGCTGCTCCTCTCCACAATTCCAGCACCCCTTGATCTCTGCTTGTTCTGCATGCCTTCCCCAGGTCTCAGGCCATAAACTATCCTGCATGTTTTCAAAGGCTACATACAGTTAAGTGAATAAGAGTTATTTCCACTGATTATTCTCTGACCTGGGGATTGGTACCACATGTGGGCAATTCTACTCTCTCTTCCCTTGCCACCTGCTGCTGTGAACAGCTTCATCCAGTTACTGACTGGCTTATTTGAGAGGTGCTTATAGTCAAGGACATAACAATGAGTGACAGGGATGGCTCTGATTCAATGAAAGTTTAGAGGAAATCATACTAAATGGTAATCTACATCTACAGATGAGTTCAGCAATGTTCTTTCAGGTTTGAGCAGCTGGGAGAGTGCGAGGCACTTGATTCTTCTCCATCATTCCAGGCTACTTAGCTGGGTCATAGAGAGAAGCTCTGGAAAGCTCCATCTTCTCCAGGTTGTTCACCAGGTGGAAGGGCTGAGAAATTGAATTTTTTAAAATTAATTAATAGATTGATTTGAAGTTTTCTGGATGGAAGGGAAGTTGAGAGTTATTCTGTGATGTTTTCTGCACTGACAATAAACTTTGGCCAAATAAAATATGCTGCAGGAATGTTTTGCACTGCGATGAAAAGCCCTCATCATCATGGTCTCGGGCCATGAAATACATGGGAAAACAAAGGGGAGAACGGTAAAATTGTTTTAATTCCGGCAATTACCATCTCACCATATAATAGAGCCAATGAAAGATTCCTGAAATGTAATGTAGGCTGATTTTCAATGTATTAATTCATTCTACATACACTGTCTGCTAGATGATAAGCATTGTACTAGCCTTGTAGATATCAAAAGTTGAAAAAATGTATATACTTAGAAATTACAGTTTCATAAAGGAGATAAGGTATAAACTCAAATAATGGAAATCTAATAAAATGTAGAGTCATTTTTTAAACAATTCAGAGAGATATAGGGAATCATTTTACAAATATAGGAACCAAATCTCACTCTAGTTTAATGATTTGTTCAAGATATTACATAGGTCATTTGTGCATTAATGATGCTGTCAGAAGGCTAAATTTCAACTTTCAAGGATACATTCTTTCTGTCATTCAACTATGTTAGCCAGAGTGCTTTTGGCTGTAAGTATCAGAGAGTCAGGTTAAACAAATGTAACGTGAAATGGGTAGATATATTAGCTCGTGCAACCAAAAGTCACAAACAGCTTCAGGCATGGCTTAATCCAGGTGTGCAAACAATATAATTTGAAGACTATATCTTTATTGTTAGGTAAGACCTTTCCAAATTGGTGGCAAAAGGGTCAAAGGAGGTTCTAGAAGTACTATCCTTCTTACAGTAAAAATTCTGAGAAGAAAAAAGAGGTTTTTTGTTTTTATACTACCAGCAAAAATTTCCAGGGATGTTTGTGATTGGTCCAGCTAAGCCTCCGTGGCGTGTAAAGTTTCATATTCTGACTAATTCAGATTATGTGTGCACCTTTATGATGGAGTCAAGGAGCCAATTAGTTAAGTCTTACAGAGAGTGGGGAGAAGTTGGTGCAACGCTCAGAAGCAAGAAGAGCTGAGAAGACTATAACAAGCCCCCGGTAAAGAAAGAAAGAAAAGAAACAACTAGAAAAACCAAGAAGTGCCTCACAGATAAATATTTACACTGAGTATGCACTATCCCGAAAGGAACTTGAGATCATTTACATCAACTCCCTTACTTAATAGATGAAGCTGCTGTTGACCAGAGAGGTAGGTGGACTTGTCCAAGCTCTCAGCTCTAGTTAGTGGCTGAGTGTTGACCACAGTTTAAACCTTCAGAATTGTTTCATTATGCCTCGCCATTTCTCTAGGCATCGTTGTAATTATTTGTCCAAGGAGGATCGTAGGATATCTGAAATTTAAGGTAACTCTCATGTTTAACAAGCGGAACCTGTTTTCGTTTCCTTAATGTAGTAATTTGCTTTCAGTCTGATGGCACCACACACCAAGTGTCCAAGCTGTAAAGAGAATAAAATTTTACAATTCCCCTTCAAATTAGTCTATTTCATATTTTTATCCTGAGATAGCCTCATTTCTACCACTGCTGGGGACTAAAACTAAATTATATATATATATGCATGTGTCTTTAGTGACTGGAATCACGAAAGAAAATGATCGACTAACCTTTGAGAAATTCTTCCAGTGAGGAGCAATTATCATTTTTATTTGTTTGATTTCACTTTAGAGGAAAGTGATGGCTCTCACAAACTATTAGAGCCAGTGGGATGTTTCTCATACTGGAGCGAGACTGTGCACATGAATTCATTTCGCATCTACATTTATCAGGACTACCCTGATTTCCTTGTATTCCCTGGTTATCCTTCGCCACTCATCAAGAGGGCTATCTTTTCTCCGTACATTGCTCCTTGGTGTGTTATTTCTGCCTGTGATTGGCAAGGCTCAAACCCCAGTGCTTCAAACCCTAACCTTAATATTAATGACATCTCACATGTATGTTGCATTTAGCACTTGACATATGTTAACCTATTTAATCTTCCCAGCAATCATGTGAAGTAGGTTCTATTACTATGTCCCATATCATAGATATGAAAACTGAGACACATACACTTGAATAACTTGTCCAAAATCACAGCTAGTAAGTGACAGAGCCAGATTTACACCCAGTCAACAATGTTAGTGTCCATACCCCTAACTGCTATGATATGCTGTTCCAAGTGACCATAAGATTGAATCTAAGAAATGTGGTTAGGAACAAGAATATGTTGCATTTGGACAGCATTTCTCATTGAACAAAGTTTTCGTTACCAGCTGCCTCTGTCACGGAAGAGATTACTTGAGGAAGGAGATTAGTAAAGTGATTAAGAATCCTGACTCTACAGACAGACATATCTGCATTAGAATCCCACTCTGGCAATTCCTCAGAGAGATTTGGAGTAAGTGAGCCCATACTTCTGAAACATACCAAGAATCTCAATGATAATAATACTTCTAGTAGAGATCTCCACTGTTGGATTTTCTGAATGTAACTTCCCTTCCCCTGTAGGAAAATTTCTCTTTGGGTGCCATACTGTTGGGAAACAAACTCTTACCCCCCAATCTCCTAGCAACTATGGTCTGGACAAAAAGTCTAGAGCTGACCAGTTGAGTTATGATGTTATATCTGATACTCAATAGATAGTAATGCCCCCGTTGTACTGAAGAGTACAATAAAGACTAGGGAATCTAAGTGACATACCCCAAGCTTTGCTTTTGACAAATGAGGATTATAGGACTCGTATCCATATTTGCCTGCCTCCAGAGGCTGCACTTTCCATTATTTCATGCTTCCTCACTTGCCTTCATGGAGTTACATGTGGGCCATTTACAGGCATTAACTTACTTTGAGTCCAAAGGGGTGGAAGCATCCCTGATTTCTCTTAGGAAAGGTTAGATGCTTGATCCTGATTCATGTAATAAATATCTATTTAGAGTAAATATTACAACTGGTGTAATTATAATTTTTGTAATTGTAATCATATTGTAATTATTTGTTTAGATGTCTTTCCTTCCACTAAAATGTAAATTTTTAAGGATGTAGCTGTTTCTTATTCACTTCCTTATCAATAGCAAACAACAAAATGTGCAGCCTGCAATGCATATTTTTTGAATTCACTAATCGTTACTCATTCTATCAAACAATATTATTTTAAAGTGTGAAAGCATCTTTAAACTGAGGTGAAGTAGCCGATAACCAGATTTTATCAGTAGTATAAGGACAAGTTGCTAGAATTTGTTCGTCTTGCATAACTGAAACTTTATGCCCATGTGTGTCATGACTATCAGATATAGCATCATAAGGCACTTAATGAAGTGCCACAAACTGGATGTTCAGTAAAGACTGACATTTAAAAGTATCGAGAAGCATATATTTAAGGACCGGCCCGGTGGTGTAGAGGTTAAGGTGTAGAGGCTCTGCTTCGGGGGCCCAGGGTTCACAGGTTCGAATCTCAGGCATGGACTTATGCACTGCTCATTAAGCCATGCTGTGGTGGGGTCCCACATACAAAATAGAGGAGGCTGAGCATGGATGTTAGCTTAGGGCCAATCTTCCTCACACACACTCAAATGTATCTTATATTTGGTTTGTTAGAAAGATAGAAGTTCAGAAAATTATTCTCTGCCATTTCATTTTTTTTCATATTTGTTATTAACTTGTGAATCTTAAAAATTGGTATAAATGGTGCCACTGCTTAATATTAGACAAGTCAACATAAGTAAGACATTTTTGGATTTATAATTTAAAATGCTTGATTAACAACAGGCATTGGGTTCCACTCCCTTTTGGACCGCTATAAAATTAGAGAAAAACTCAATTTTTAAAAAGTGGTATATCATAATAACCAAAGTAGTATGGAAGGAGAGAATAACATACAAAAAACTGAGCAAATTTCAAAAAGATAAAGCTGGAGAGGAAGTTATAACATAGAGACTTCATGGGGGTATTCTCTTAAAATATGAAGCAATTTTCCCCGAAAATACCCCAGAGAGAATTAAGTACCCTGGGATAAGATGTGGTTTTGAAACATGTAGTTGAAAAGTGGGGTGGGTAGTAGTGGTTATCAGCTGTGATTCTCTACATGGATTACTTAAACCCGCAGGTTCCCAAACCCACTCTTCACAGCCAGCATGTAGTTCAGCAATTTTACATTGCATCCTCAAGAATGATATTGGAGATGCTTTTCTCAAAAAATTGAAATGGTCCAGTGAAAATTCCCTGAGATGCTAATATTTGGGAAGTCACAAAGAAAGAGGATTTAGCAGTCTGATCAACTCTTATTTAAAGCCACAAGGAGGAAAGACCTATCCTTGTTTTATGATGTCCCAGGATCAAGTACTCCATCCCTAAGGTCCAGAAACACACCAAGAGCCATCACTGAAAGGACATAAACTTCTTTTGCTGTTGATAGAAAGACTTTCATCCAGAATCCCAGGGACCTGCATTATGATTTCTTCACTGGGATTTGCCTTGAGCTCTAGGCTATATCTTTTCCCACTGCTGACACCATAGAATGTCAGCCACAATCTAATCATTAGAAATAAGTCTCCAAGGCTCTATTTCATCACAATCAGTAAAGATAACATACAAACACTCAGCTGTGAACTGCTAAGTGTTCTGTATGTGTCAGAAACTAACATGCTTGTTGGAACAACTCGGCTTAGCCTTTCGAGGGTAGGACTGTCAAAGAGCTATGGACCGATTTTAAAACCACCACACACTAGAGTATAAAATCTAAAGCAATGTTTCGGATCACTGGATTTGTTGTGTAGGTGTTTCCACCACAAAAAAAGAGCATGGCTAGAAGATACTCTACCTCATAATAGTGGAATTACCTTGGTTTTAGTGTGCTGTGGAAAAAAAATAATAAAATTGATTGAAAAGTGCCTATCAAGGGTTCAGGGCAAAGCTTTCATTTACCCTAACAGCTTGGACACCAGAAAGAGATCTGGTGCTGTTCTCTCTGTAAACTTGTGTTTATAGGTCCTAGATTTACTTCTCTGAATTCTATCAATGGAATTTAAGGGAAACTAAAATAATATGAAGAAAAATATAAACTCTTAAACCTTAAGTGCCCTTCAGTAACTGATATACTATCTCAGGCAAGTTGTCTCAAACTGTACACCAAACATAGTAATATGTATCAAAATGTATTGAAAATCTCATGTAAATTGCTCAATAATAAATTCTATAGCAAGGATAAACATTTTAAAATCAATTTTTAAGTGAAAAATTTCTCAGAGGTTTGAATATTTTAATTTCACTTTGAATTTTCACGAACACAATATAGATCCCAGATTTTACACAATGTATTTGACTCTGGAACCTTAGTTTTGTAGAACACTTATTTTAAAACTTTGAGAAATTCTGGTTTGAGTATGAGGCAATCCTGACTTTGAAAACAATTTACAAGTTAGCTTATCAGTCTTCCTTTGTATGAATGCCTTTTCTCTGGCTTACCTTGTGCAGGTCCCAATGGCCCTCACTCCTGCACTTGTTGGACTCTGGACTTTTTACTTGTTCCGATTATGGGCTGGTCCCTGGAGATATTTTGGTGTGCAACCATAACTTATATTTTTAAAATAAATGGTTCATGAACTCAAGTTTTTCAGGATACCCCATAACCTGATTGCAAAATAGCCTAACTTCCAGATAATTCAGAGTTCTATAAATGAGAATGACAGAGTAAAAGGAGTGGAAAGAAAACTGGAATTAGAGTTAGACAACATAAGTTAGAGACTCATTTCTGCTCTTTATTAGTTTATGATTGCTTTGTTTAGCTTTCTTAGCCTAAATTTTCTTTTCTGGAAAATGGGCTCATTAATCTCCACCCTGCCTATCATCAGAGTCAGTGGTGATTATGCACAAAAACTGTGAAGTGCTAAGTGTTCTGTATGTGTCCAAAGATAATAGGTGCCTATTGGGACAATGCATTGAACAGTTATCTGCCGTTAGGCAGCATCACTAATAGAACAAGATGTGAAACACAGCTCATAAGTGGATACAGAACCTTACTTCCCACGTGGACAGGACACCCGTGGTGAACAATTTCTTTAGCAATCTCTCTGGCTTAAAGTATTGAAAGATGTGTTGGTGGATTTTGTGGAATAAGCCAAGAATTAAATTTCTTCTACTGGGGCTGAAGGCAGGGGAGAATTTGGTATTAGGCTTCCCTTTTGTTTGGATCAAGGGATAATGAGTATGTCTAGAGAACAGAGAAGAAATCACACACCATTCAATAACTGCCAATTCTATCCAGTTGCTTCTCTTTCATATATATCAGCTAGAAAGAGAAGGGAAACAAGTGCTGTATATTAATTTTGATTTTTTTTCAGAAAACTTCTGAAGCAGGGCTTAGATTTCTGGGAGAAAACATATCTAGAGAGGTAGATGTATAGATGTAGATATAGACATAGATGTAGATATAGATATAGATATAGATATAGACATAGATATAGAAAAATTCTGACAAAGAAATTACGGATTCTCATCATCTAAAAAATATATAATAATAGGATCTCGTGTTAGAGAAACCTAAGTCTGAATCTCAAATCTACTGTTTACTAGTATTATGAACTTGGATCAATTATTTAACTTTGAATCTCAGTTTCTTTGTATGTAAAATTGGTTAGAATAGCATTAACCACTCACAGCATTGTTGTGAAGATTAAATGAGGTAATACATATGTATTACCTAGCACCACACCTGATGCATAGAAAACCTGAAGCCACTGTTAGCAATTATTAGTAGTGGAAATATTTGCGGTATTGTGAGCACCGATGATGAAAGCAGTATCCTTTGCCTTCAAGGAAATTTCAGACTAGAGGATGCTAGGGTGCGAGGTCAGATCATCAAATGTATTGCAAGGTGTGATGTGGTGTGTTACATGTGTGATGTGCTATGGTATGGTGGATGAGGGAAATGGTGATTCTGAGTGGAGGACCAGAGAAGCCTCAGGGAAGGTGACATTGCAGATGGGCACTAAAGGAAGAGGAAGACTTTAGCCAGTGTCTCCATATGAATTAGTCTTATTTCCAATGTGGGACTGTGTAAAGAACATGAAATACAGATTCAGACAGACCTTGGTGACCTTGGGAAGCAATTGTTTTCATTCATTCTACAGATGCTTATTGAGTCAAACACTGGGGTAGCCACAGGGGATACCAAGATGAATAGAATGTGATTCATGACATACCAGGGACTCAAAATCAAGGGAAAGAAATAGACCAATATCTGTGGCAGGATAAGAGTAGGGGAATCATATAATTTGTCATCCTAACCAGGTACTTTTGAGTACGTAGGTGGGTCACTATCAATAATTCTACCAGGACAAAAGCACATACCAAGTTGGTCCTCAGCAAACTGGAACTTACTATAAACCTAGACAAATGGTATGAGATCTCTACAAGTACTATGGGAACTCAGACAATGAAGGGATCAACTCACTGTGGTGGACAGCAAAGACTCTGAAAACATCTATGCTACATTTTAATAGACAAGTAAGAGATCACTTGGTAGAAAAGAGAGGCTGGGAGCCAGCATATGGAATGGCACAAAGATAAGAAAATGAATGGTATGTGTCAATACCCACAAGTAGCTTCATGTGACTGGAGCATAGTATAAATGAAGGGACGTAGCAAGACATTATCATAAGGTACTTAGCAAAGAATATGTCTTCAAGAACTAAAGTGAGCATTGCTAAGGATAGAAAATCAATAAAGGCAGGGAGGGGATCTCTTTGACTCCTGAAATAAGTCATATAGATGGTTGACTACACTTCCCAATATCATCTTTGTGTCTTGGCGTGAGAGTTCAGTACTCACTGCTGTGAGGTATTGAGTGAAATATAAGGTCAAAGCATTGTATCCCATGGCGTTTTGTAGATTATGAAAGAGCCCAAAGGCTCACATTGCATTTTCTTCCCAGTAGTAACGCAATTGCATGAGACAGCCGGGCTCCTCACCACACGCACATTTTCAGATAGTTGAAGTGACATGCACAGACTTACTGTGTGTTGCTTCTTCACAACAGGAAAGATATCAATGTCTCCTCTGAGAACTGAGAGTGAAACATTTGTCAGCAATATGGAGGGGTCCAGATAAGAGAACTGGAGAGAAAAGTTTATTAAAGGGGAAAAAGAAAGCAACAAAAGGAGGACAGAAAAATCAACTTCTGAAGGCACTTCTGCTTTTCAAAAACAGATTGATTCTGTCTTATGTCTACAGAATCTCCATATAGACTCAAGGTTAAGAATCAGATTCATAATTTACCTACAGGGAGAAATGGTGATATTACTTAACTTGTTGGAAACTTAGCATCTTCACCTGTAAATTGCGGCTAATTAAGTGTATGTTAGGGACTTGATTTGTAGATTATCTGAAACAGCGTATATAAGGCAGTGACCAATATGTGGTGTTTATAGCATGTGCTTAACACATTTGTTTGATTGTCTGCTGTGTTCCACAGTTGATGGTTTATGCCTGGCCAATCCTTCAGAAATGCAGTGCCCTCATGGTTCCTCATGAACACTCTCTTGGTCGAAACCCACTTTCTTATCCCTTATCAGACAAATATGGAGATGATTAAATGCTGCATAGAGAGGCAACTTTACGTAATTGAAATTCACACTGGCCCATCATTCAGAAGTCTGAGGTTAGGTCTTGGATCTTCTGCTAAGTCATTTGGGGCCATAGGTAAGTCACCCATCTTTCTGACTCTCAGTTCCTTATCTATCAAATGAGGATATTAAATTAGAACAGTATTCCCCAAAAGGTTTGTCAAAGACGGTTGCATGACTTTTTTCTCTGCATTGGTGACTATATCAATAGTTTTTTTTTTTAATATAAAATAAAGTTTTCTCTTGTTAAATACTTGTAAGAATATTAGATTAAAAAGCTTTATTTGTGCAGGACTTATAAAAGCCTTTAAAATGCATGGATTCATCCTCTCACTCTTTGAAGAAATATCTATTATGTGGCATTCCTCAATGTATTTGATCACATAATTCTCTTTTTTTCCCCCTTGAGAGTATTTTCTGACGCTTGACTCCACTGGAGAACACTTTAGGAATTGCTGGATGGACCATCTCCAAGGAATGACTTTAAGGATATTTGTGTTATAGTGGGAAGACCACTGTACCTGCATCATAAATTTTTGTTCAGAATTGTCAATTATGAACAAAACCATTTACTGAACTACCTTGACAATCAATTTCTTCTTGTGGTTAAAGTCTTCCTGCTACATCAGTTCAATCACTCTTGAGTTTTGTAATATATGTAGAATATTTGTAAGGGAAACAAGTAGTGTAGGAACTCCAATTTGGGATCAGCATAGAGAGACATGATCCAACATGGAAGCAAAGTGGTGTGTTGTTGAAAACATGGATTTCTGAGTCAGAAAGCCCCAGGATGGAATACTACTCAGAATTTTCTGAGCTTTGTAACCATGCACATATTAATCAATCTCCTGAGCATGTTTCCTCCTCCATCTTACAGGGTTCTTGTGAGAATTAAATAGGATATAACAAGTCATGATAGCATAGGTCACGTGGCACTTAACAAACAATCCCAAAGCTATATACAATTAATAATTATTTATGGAGCCCATATTTCAGAATTTTCCTACTTGCTAAAATATACCCATAATTCAAAATCAATACTCATGGTTCTTTAGAGATCTTTTGTAGACATGTGCAGGACAGCAAAAAAAAAAAAATTGAATTGTCCAATGTGTATATTCCCAACTGAAATTGAATAAGACAATGCTCTATCTTCTTGTTTCAGCTCTCATATTGTAGAAGTGTCATTTTCACTGTCCATTTAGTGCCACATTTTTTCACATTTTTGCGCTTTTTGGTGGCAACTTCATTGTTTGAAATAGCGACCAAGCTCAGGGCTGCAGTGTTGTCTAGTGTTCCTTAGTGCAAGATGGCCATGACGTACCTTATGGAGAAAATACTTGTGTTAGATAAGCTTTGTTTAAGCATGAGTTATGATGTTGGTGGATATGAGCTCAATGTTAATGAATCAACTATATATTAAGTACAGTATCTTTAAACAGAAACACACACAAAACAAAGTTATGTATTGCTCAGTTGGTGAAAATATTGTGACCAGAGGCTCACTGGCACCTAACCTGGTATTCCCCAAGGAGCAATGGTTCAATATTCACTAATTCAGTGCTTTCAGTGACTTTTTAGAACACAATTACCATGAATAATGAGAATAGATTTTATCTTAAATGAAGATGGTTTCTTGCTTGCATTTCATGTTCATCTAAGTAGGTGGGACCACTGTTCCATGTATCCTTTCAGTACGGAGGTTGACAGAATTTTGATATCAAAAATGCTGCAGGTCCCATCACAGAGGAAAAGAGAAATCTGGAGTTTGAATTACTAATTGAAATACTCAATGGGGAAATTGGCCAAACCCAAACCCAAGGAGATCTAGAAGTGCAATCCAACCATGTGCCCCAAAACTGATGATGATAAATATTTAGCAGTCGGCACTAACATGTATTGAGCCTAGAACACTGCAGAGTATCTATTATATGCTCAAGACGTAGCATGTGCTAGCTCACTCAGAGAATTGAGTAGGGCCAGGAAAGGATGTCAAGGAGGTTCAGAGAGAATTTTGGGCTGACTACAATCTCAAATTTTGGAGCAATCCTTAATTCCCCTCTCTCTGTCTTTTGCCCCACATCCAATCCAAAGAGACACTTCCACAAACAGATAGGCAGAGAGGCAAACAGATATATAGATAGATAGAAGTAAACAAAATGAAATTTATGTGTATTTATAGTTTGAATATTATAAAAAATGAGTTAATAGTACAGGTGGTCATATCTTTGCTTTCAAAATACTTTTATTCTTGTGTTTAATAAATTTCCTTTTTCTTGAAATAATGAAGTGCAAAGATTAATTTTCTGAAGTATGTAAAGTACAAGATGATTTATTTTTCTGGTAAACTGAGTTCTCAATAAAAATAAAAGAAATTCAATGTTTACAGAAGATGACAATTTTAATTAATGGCAGAAGAAGGATAAAGGAGAAAGAAGAAGAGGAAGAAGAGAAAGGGAAATAGAATATTTCATATATGTAAAATCTCAATGCATAAAACAGGATTTTAAATATATTTTTAATGTATTACTCAAAACTTCAGTGTAAGCTGCTAGGGAGTGATAAAGTTATGAGCAAACTCAGGCTGCTTGTAATCTGCTATCATGCTACAATTCCTTCAAAATTCTGAACTCAATTTAACTAATTTATCATGTCTTACTTTTCAATTGGGAGTCCTAGTTTTTATGTCCTTTTTATTTGCATTTTCCTGCATATATAATTGTCCCATAAAGTGTGGAATTTTGATTTAGAATGAACAGAATGTAACAACTCCTTCTGAATGAGTGTCTTATAGGCGGCTTCATGCATATGCTGTTGAGGTTATCATCATTGAAGACATCTCTGTTTCCTCTTTAAAAATCCCTTTAGCATTGTTTTATGAGCCATAAAGAAAAAGCAGATTCTGTTAGTTTTATTCATGTCTCGTTTTTCATTGAGGTAACATTGGTTTATAACATTATACAAACTTCAGATGTACTTCATTATATTTTGATTTCTTTGTAGACTGCATCATGTTCACCACCCAAAGACTAATTACCGTTCATCACCACACACATGTGTCCTATCACCCCTTTCACCCTCCACTCTCCACCCTTCCCTTCTGGTAACCACCAATCTAATCTGTATCCATGTGTTTGTTTGTTGTTGTTTTTATATTCTACCAATGATTGGAATCATATGGTATTTGACTTTCTCCGTCTGACTTATTTCGCTTAGCATAATACCCTCAACGCCCATCCTTATTGTCCCAAATGGCAAGATTTCATCATTGTTTGTAGCTGAGTAATATGGTATAATGTGTATATACCATGTCTTCTTTATCCATTCATCCACTGATGGGGACTTAGGTTGTTTCTAAGTCTTGACTATTGTGAATAATGCTACAATGAATATAGGGGTGCATGTATCTTTACACATTTGTATTTTCAAGTTCTTTGGATAAATACCCAGAAGTGGAATCACTGGATCATATGGTAGTTCTATTCTTAATTTTTTTGAGGAAATTGCCATACTGTTTTCCATAGTGGCTGCATCAATTTACATTCTCATCAGCAGTGTGTGAGAGTTCCCTTTTCTCCACATCCTCTCCAACACTTGTTATTTCTTGTCTTGTTAATTATAGCTATTCTGACGGTTATGAGGTGATATCTCACTGTAGTTTTGATTTACATTTCCCTAATAGTTAGTGATGTTGAATATCTTTTCATGTGTCTGTTGACCATTTGTATATCTTCTTTGGGAAAATGTCTGTTGGGATCTTTTGCCGATTTTTTAATTGGGTTGTTTGTTTCTTTGTTGTTGAGTTCTTTGTATAT
Source organism: Tapirus indicus (assembly GCA_031878705.1). Lineage (NCBI taxonomy): Eukaryota > Metazoa > Chordata > Mammalia > Perissodactyla > Tapiridae > Tapirus > Tapirus indicus. Next base: position 7,244,937 of record CM062935.1, on the reverse strand, counting down.
TTTGGATATTAACCCCTTATCATATATAATGTTTGCAAATATCTTCTCCCAATTGTTAGGCTGTCTTTTTATTTAGTTGAAGGTTTCCTTTGCTGTGCAGAAGATTTTTAGTTTAACATAGTCCTATTTGTTTATTTTTTCTTTTGTTTCCCTTGCCTGGTGAGACATGGTATTCAAAAAGATGCTGCTAAGACCAATGTCAAAGAGCATACTGCCTATGTTTCTTCTAGAAGTTTTATGGTTTTGGTTCTTATATTCAAGTCTTTAATCTGTTTTGAGTTAATCTTTGTGTATGGTGTAAGATAATGGTCTACTTTCATTCTTCTGCATGTGGCTGTCCCATTCTCCCAACACAATTTATTGAGGAGACTTTCCTTTCTCCATTGTATGTTCTTGGCTCCCTTGTTGAAAATTAGCTGTCTATAGATGTGTGGGTTTATTTCCGGGTCTTTGATTCTGTTCTATTGATTTTTTTTGTCTCTTTTTGTGCCAGCACCATGCTCTTTTGATTACTATAGCTTTGTAGTATATTTTGAAATCAGAGAGTGTGATACCTCCAGCTCTGTTCTTTTTTCTCAGGATTCTTTGACTATTTGGCATCTTTTGTTGTTCCACATAAATTTTAGGATTCTTTGTTCTATTTCTGTGAAAAATGTCATTGGGACTTTGATAGAGATTGTATTGAATCTGTAGATTGCTTTAGGAAGTATGGACTTTTTAACTATTTTAATTTTTCCAATCCAAGAGCATGGAATATCTTTCCACTTCTTTGTGTCTTCTTTGATTTCTTTCAGCAATGTTTTATAGTTTTCAGTGTACAGGTCTTTCACCTCTCTGGTTAAACTTATTTCTAGGTATTTTATTCTTTTTGTTGCAATTGTAAGTGGGATTGTATTCTTAATTTCTTTTTCTGTTATTTCATTATTTCATATCTCACTTTGACCCCAATTGATAGATTTTACCTTGAACACTCCATTGTTATCTAAATGATTTTCAAATGATAAGAATTCAAGGTTGTTGATAGGGAGAAAATCATCTCTTGGTGTGGGACAGCTACATACCACAGAATGAATCATGCCCTTAAGGATCATCTTCTATTAGGGAGTCTCCCTTTTTTATCCAGATGCCTCTTTGCTGGCCTTTATGGGGTACTGTAAGGTAAGACAGTGTTCTTCTTAAAGCTTCTGACCATATGGACATACTGTTAATTGCTCGACAATATATGACTGAAAGATAAAGTTCTGAAGTTATATAAAGTGTCAGTGGAAACAGAGAAGAGTTTTAAGTTTCAAAGAGTAGGATCTGCAGGAGTTGGTAAAGATTGTAATATATATGGCTTCCAGCTGACCATAATAAGCTAGATAGAAGTAGGGCAAACAATGTTTGAGGAGAAAAAAATGTTGAGTCCAATTTTGAATCATATTATTCAATTTTTATAAATTCCACGTGGGAATATTTGGGACCTGGATAGTCCCATCATAACAATTTCAGCACACATGATATGAAAATCCCTTAGTTGTGCATTCCTCATGTAAACCACCATCTTCCAGCTGGGATCTCTCTCACTGGGAGGCCTCACACTGATCTTTGTCCTTGGTGTGTTACTAAGAAATTGTGCCATGATAGAACCAAATCCTCTCACCTCACTTCTTAGTGTCTTCTCTTAGGTCCTTAAATTTTGGGGTATTTTGGACATCTCCATTTTTTGATGGGAAAGGAGAAGTGAAAACCTAAGGATTGGTATAAATTTGAGATTAAGAATCCCAAAGTGAGAGTTATGACAAAATTACATGCATGTACTGGAAGGTTTTTCCCGGTGTATTGATGATGGGGCTGATGAACAGACACCAGAGGAGGAGTGGGCTATACATCAAAGACACCAAGTGTAAGTTTGGCAGGAAATAACCACATGATACAGTGATCCCACACTTCTTGCACTAGACTATCCTGATTCCAGTGAAGCAAGAGATGTTGATAAAGTCTTTTCAAATGAGAGCCTATAGATCACAGGGTGTACACAGCTAGACTTTGATGTCCAACACCCTTTATCTCCATGACGTGATAATGCCAGAATTAGGTAGGTTCTCTACTCACCACCCTAAAACAGCATGGTGGGGAAGACCTCTAAAAAAAAAGGTATCTTTTTGTAACTATGTAATACACAAGTGCCCTAGTAATTCTCTTTGATATGTCTGAGGACCTGTCTGATTCCATTATCACACTCTAGCTTGGATGTTTAGCTGGAATCAAATGCTTCTCGTAGAGTCCTCTGGCTTTTCAGTCTATCATTTCACTTACACAGCAAACAGAGAGAAGGAAACAAAAATATATTTACGGCCTTACATGAACAAGGCATTACTCTAATCTTTTTGTATATGACTTCTCACTTAAAGCCTTATAATAACCTTACAAGCTAAGTTGGTACAATGAAGTTTTTTTGCGTGTGAGGAAGACTGGCTCTGAGCTAACATCCATTGTCAACCCTCCTCTTCTTGCTGAGGAAGATTAGCCCTGATCTAACACCTGTGCCCACCTTCCTCCATTTTGTATGTGGGACACTGCCACAGCATGGCTTGACAAGCAGTGTGCATAGGTCTACACCCGGGATCCGAACCTGTGAACCCTGGGCTGCCGAAGAGGAGTGCAGGAACATAACCACTACACCACTCTGCCGGCCTCAAGTACAATAGAGAAGTTTTAATCAGAGGTTCAAAGATTCATGTCTCCTTCAGGATATGCTTCATTTCATAGGCACTATGTCACAGTGGTCAAGATCACAAACACTACAGCCAGACAGCCTAGCTTTGAATGCTGCCATTACCTTTCACTAGCTGTGCAATCTCAGACAAGTTACTCATTTTCTCTGTAATTCACTTTCCTCACCTGTAAAATGGGGTGATGATATTAACCTATCTAATAGATTGTTATGTCATTTAAATGAGTAAATGTATGTAAAGTGCTTAGGACAGTGCCTAGCAAGTAGTAAGCACAAAAAGTTTTGCTATTATTACTGTTAGTTCTATTTGAAAGATAGTGAAACTGAGTCACGAAGGGGAGTTGTAACTAGCCTGAAGTCATAGTGGTAGTAGTAAAAGTGGATGAACCAAGGTTTGGGACTGGATCTAACAGGCTTCTGGCCACTATCAAATTTAAAAGAAGGAAAATATACAAACAAACAAAAGCAAAACCAGCTGCTTTTCTTCTCCCCAGTAACTAAATTGGGGCTTGAAACCATGCCAGCAGTAAAACACTGAAGTTCATAAGCACACATTCAATTTAAACTTATTAGCACAATTAGTTGTCTATTACTTCAATAGGAAGTGATTATTAAACCCATAATTAATGAGACAGAACACCCTCTATTTATATTCTAAAGATATCTATAGTACTCAAAGTTAGAAGAGCATCTGGCTGCCTTCTGGGGATGAAAGATCCCCAAAGTCATTAAAAATGCAGAATCTTCATGGGCAAGCAATGACCAGCAGTATGAAAGATCAACGGACATTAAGCTTTCTCAACATTAGTGGCCGGTCCCTGCCTTGATCAGCTAGCAGATTGTTTTCAGATTCAACCAACCATGCTTTCAGTAAAAAAATGTCCTGGGGACCAAGAGATACTGAAAATAAAATATGAGTAGTATCATAGCTAACCCTTATTGAATAACTATTTTATGTGTACTATAACGTTTATTCCATATGACAACCCACTGTGGGTAATATTTTTTAATTACTCCAATTTTATAAATAAGGAAAATAAAAATTAGAAAGATAAAATAATTGTCCTGTGGTCATTCATCGTAAGTGACAGCTGGCAATATTACCCATGGGTATTTGACAATAAAAGGCAACCCTTAACCAGTCCTCTATACTGCTTCTGAGAACTAAGCTTTTATACTTTAAAGTATGATGATGGTTAGTTTGAATACACATGTGAATAAAGCCACAATCAAGCTGCTGAGGCTCAAAATAGAGGAATGACATTAATTACTTAATTGATTCACTAAACAAATATTTACTGAGTAACAAACATATACCAGATACTGTTCCAGGTGATGGGCATAAAAGCAATGAATAAGACAGAGTCCTAACTGTCATGGAGCTGGCTTCAGCTGGAGCGAGACAAACAAGAAACAAATACAGGAAAGAGATCATATTAGCTGCTAATGCATTCTTTGAAGGTGAATTTGGTGTTGTGTTATCCAGTTAATGCCAAATGACTTTGGATTCGGTGCCCAGAGGAGATGACATTTAAGTTTAGAGAATGGCAAGGAGGAGCCAGCGGAGATGGGGGAGGATAATTACAGGGAGAGGAAAGAGCTAGCACACAGGGATTGGCAAAGAATGGAAGGCCAAGAGCTCTGATTCTGTCTCAATCAAAAAATCTTGCACACTGGTGATATGAAGGCAATTACACTATGCGAAGGGAAGGGCAGCCAGACCTTGTATTCTGACTACAAATTTAACTCATGCATGTGAACATTGAGAAGTACCTTATATCAAATATAAGAAGTTTAATTCTGTATCTTATATGTAGCTTTTATCTTTCTTAATGAGTGTTTTTGAAAAATGGGTTTATGCTATTCCTGTTTTACTATTATGTATGTATGTGCATGTGCGCATGTGCACGTGTGTGTGTGTTTGGAGAGGGAAGATCGCTTACCTTTGTAGTTTATAGTTTTCTAGAGCACAAGGAACCACATCCAAACCTAACAGAAAGGACTGCTTTTCATCTAGCAATCCTAGATACTTAGTTGGCAATGGTAACTGGGTAGGATGTTAGCCCATTTCCTTTAAGGAAGGATGATTCAGTGTTGTGTGTTTAGAAAGAAAGATGCAAATGAGTATTGGGTGAACAGAAATCTGTATTGTAACAGGGATTGCCAGCTTCTGACAAAAACCCATTTATTCTTCTGCGCACACGTCTAGATTACATAGCCCAGCCTGTCTGCATGCAGGGGAGGCTTATGACCAAATTCTGGCCATGAAAGTTGAACAGTAGGGATCAGATTTATTTCTAAAGCCCTCACACACACACTCCTCTGTGCTCTTATCTGCAGTGGCTGGCTTTAATGGAGACAACCCAAAGTGTGACCTCAAAAGCCACATGACGAAGAGGGCAGAGCCCCTTCAACCCGACTGGCTACCCTTATTCTGCTGACCTGTTGTTCACCCACATGGTATTTTTACATGATCAAGATTAAGCTTCTCTTGGTTTTTCTTTTATACATTTTTGTATATATTTTACACACCAAAAAATGCCTGGGTTTATATACAACATTTAGCTTAGTAACTAATTAATAAAGAGGTGGAGAAAATTGAGAAATTCTCTTCTTTGACTAGCTCGGGAAAAATATAAATAATAGTGGAGAGCTGAATGGTGAGTGGGGGGCAGAAGGGTGTTCCCCAATATTAAAGTGCTGTGCATTCCACAAGAGTGGAGACTTACCCTCTCAGAAGTTACTCAGAGAAAGTTCAGAGAAGATTATTAGAGAGAGTTGGAAGGAATATTGGTCTTCCCCACGTGGTATTGTGGCAAATACAGGACTCTAGGTTAAGTGGAACAATATTTATAAAAGCAGGTGACATGGCAGTGCATGGTTCATCAGATATCCATGAAATTTCTAATTTCAGAAATACAAGTGACCCACACATCTATGAACAGCTAATTTTTGACAAGGCAGCCAAGAACATACAATGGAATAAGGAATGTCTCTTCAACAAATGGTGTTGGGAAAACTGGTCAGCCACATGCAAAACAATTAAAGTAGATCATTATCTCACACCATACACAAAAATTAACTCAAAATAGATTAAAGGCTTGAATGTAGGACATGAAACCACAAAATTTCTGGAAGAAAACGTAGACAGTACTCTCTTTTACATTGATCTTTTTCTTTTTCCCTTTCTTTTTCTTTGTGAGGAAGACCAGCCCTGAGCTAATATCCGCCACCAATCCTCCTCCTTTTCTGAGGAAGACTGGCCCTGGGCTAACATCCATGCCCATCTTCTTCTACTTTATATGGGACGCCGCCACGGTGTGGCTGACAAGCAGTGCATCGGCGGGCACCTGGGATCCAAACCAGCGAACCCCGGGATGCCAAGTGCGGACGAAACCGCTACGCCACCAGGATGCCCCTCTTTTACATTGATCTTTGAAGCATATTTTCAAGTACCATGTCTGACCGGGCAAGGGAAAAAATAGAAAAAAATAAACAAATGGGACTACATCAAACTAAAAATCTTCTGCATAGCAAAGGAAACCATCAACAAAATGAAAAGATAACCTAACAATTGGGACAAGATATTTGCAAACATTATATCTGATAAGGCGTTAATATCCAAAATATAAAGAACACATACATCTCAACAACAAAAAACTAACAGCCCAATTAAAAAATGAGCAAAAGATCTGAACAGACATTTCTCCAAAGAAGATATACAGATGGACAACAGGCACATGAAAAGATGTTCAACATCACTAATTATTAGGGAAATGTAAATCAAAACTACAATGAGCTATCACCTCACACCCGTCAGAATGGCTATAATTAACAAGACAAGAAATAACAAGTGTTTGAGAGGATGTGGAGAAAAGGGAACTTTCATACAGTGCTAGTGGGAGTGCAAACTGGTTCAGTCACTATGGAAAACAGTATGGAGATACTACAAAAATTAAGAACACAAATACCATATGATCCAACTATTCCACTTTTGTGTATTTATCTGAAGAACATGAAAACATGAACGCATGAAGATATATGCACCACTGTGTTCATTTCAGCATTATTCACAATAGCCAAGACTTGGAAGCAACCTAGGTTCCCATCAAGGGATGAATGAATAAAGAAGATGTGGTATATATACACAATGGAATACTACTCAACCATAAAACAGGATGAAATCATGCCATTTGTGACAATGTGGGTGGACCTTGACAGTATTATGCTGAGTGAAAAAGGCAGAGGGAGAAAGTCAAATGCCATAAGATCTCACTCATAAATAGAAGATAAAAACAACAACAAACAAACACTTAGAGACAGAGATTGGATTGGTTGTTACCAGAGGGGAAGTGGGAAGGAGGAGAGCAAAAGGGGTGATTAGGCACATGTTTATGGTGATGGATTGTAATTAGTATTGGGGTGGTGAACATGATGTAATCTACACAGAAATCAAAACATAATGATGTACACCTGAAATTTATATAACGTTATAAACCAGCGTTACCAAAATAAAATAAATAAATAAATAAAAAGAAATACAAGTGGGCAACATATAGTGGTAGAAAAGCCTGTGGAAGAAGGTTAGAGTATGCATTTCACAGGATTTCCATATGAAGCAAGTAATCAGAAGTGTGCCTTACATACACAAAGCTGTACATGGTTTCCAAGCAATAGAAATGCATGATCATTTTGAGGTAGAAATCTGGCAACCCAGAGTTCCAGTATATGTGGGCAAGTTTAGGGAACTTCTAAAGGTGTCTTCTTCCTCATTAACAGGCAGGCATAGCCCCTAAGATAAACATGTGGTAAAGAGACACGGAAATATTCTTATCATTACTTAGCCATCTGTAAGCGATGTAACTTTGATAAAGTCATTGCACCTCCCTAAACCTCAGATTTCTTATAACAGGAGGAGTTAAACTTTATGCATAATTGGGCTGTTAGCCTACATGGGGCGCAGATGTAGGTCTTCTCTTTATTTCTCAACTCCCAGCTCAGTGCATCATATAGCTCAGGCTCACAAAGGAGATGTATTGAGTGACTGATGCAAAAGTAAACAAATCAGTGAATCTCCTTAAGATCAGACCCTAAGAGAATCTCAATTTAATACCTACACGCAAAATGGAAAATCTTCCTTCAAATTGCCACTGACTGGGATGAGGCGCCTGATGATTAAAGACAAAGGAAAATGAAATAGGAAAAGCAATTTAGAATATGATAATACACAATAAATATGACCGTATCTAAAGCAATTTGGAGCAGGAGTAATTTTACCGAGATTCAACTGAACTGTACAGAGATGCTGCTAGCATTATGAAAGTGCATATTTACATCTTTTCATTAAATAAGCTCTGTCTGTGCCAGCGCTGCCACTCCCCATGTCATATGTGAGGTCCTGAAGAAGATGTGGGAAAACAAGATAGGGCAGAATGTATGGAGCACGGTATGCAACTGCGTGGCCCTGTGGCTCTCAAATAACACCCTACAGCCCCTGCTGCACTTCTTTGCTCACGATGATGTCTCTCTCCTTCCTCAACTTGTGAGTGCCTCTTGCCTGGGACTGACTATTAATTGTCTTCCTATTACACTTCTCTGCATAATTTTCTCTTCCTGTCTGCATGTTAAAATATTCTTTATAAATTTAAAATAAATAAATAAAAACCTAGGAGAATGATTTTGTAAATCTCCATTTGTGATTTTTGATTCACCATCAAGATTAGAAACTACTGATTTAGCTGGGTGCCTGGCACATGTGTGAACACAAAACTTTCTGAATACACGCATGCATTCATGTATGAATGAACATGTCAGTGAAATTGGTATGGGCCATGACTGTAAATCATGTGTAGGATACTGTCATAATCTGGCCTGAAGTTCTTTCTCTTCCATGTATTATGCTCTAGTCATACCATGCAGCCAGCTGCTCTGGAAACTCACCATGGGCAACTACACAAAGGTCTCCTAACCGGAGAAGGTGCATCTGTAGGACATGAGTAGTTTTAAAGGAGTTGATTAAATTATCTTCCTAATTTCCTTTTTCTTACTATTGATCTACCTAATAAAGGGCCTTTAGAGGCGTCTTGCCCTTCTCGCTGCCCCTCTCACAATTGTCCTTCTTCCACTTTACAGAAAAGCCTATCTCTCACCTACCCACACACTTACTATGGTGCATTGCCCTGGGGTGTAGACATCTCCAGAGTGTATTGGATTAGTTAAGATATAGTCCCTTGAACACAGACTTTGTTGTCAACTTGGTCATGCAGCTTACTGGCTGGATGATTTTTAACACATTATTTGGGATATCTTCATTTTATTCTTTTCCAGCTTCATTGAGATATAATTGGCATACAACATTGTGTAAGTTTAAGGTAAACGATGTGTTGATTTCATACATTTGTATATTGCCAAATGATTAGCACCAAAGCATTACCTAACATCTACATCACCTCACATAATTGCCATTTCTTTTTGTGGTGAGAACATTTAAGGTCTATTTTCTCAGTAACTTTCTAGTGTATAATATAGTGTTGTTAACTATAATCACCATGCTGTACATTAGATCCCTAGAACTTAATCTTGCAACTGAAAGTTTGTATCCTTTGACCAACATCTTTCCATTTCCCCCACTCCCTAGCCCCTGGTAACCAACATTCTACTCTCTGTTTCTATGAGTTCAACTTTTTTAGGTACTACATATAAGTGATATCATACAGTATTTGTCTTTGTCTATCTTTTTTTCACTTAGCATAATGCTTTCAAGATCCATCCATGTTATCTCAAATGGCAAGATTTTCTTCTTTCTCATAGCAGAATAATATTCTCTGATATATATATATATATATATATATATATATATATATATATATATATATCTATCTTCTTTATCCATTCATCCTTTGATGAACACTTAGGTTGTTTCCATATCTTGGCTATTGTGAATGCTGCAATGGACACAGAAGTGCAGATATCTCTTCAAGATCCTTATTTCATTTCCTTTTGATATATACTGATAAGTGGGATTGCTAGATTATATGGTAGTTCCATATTTATTTTTTGTTGAGGAAGATTAGCCATGAACTAACATCTGTTGCCAATCCTCCTCTTTTTTCTTGAGGAAGATTGTACCTGAGTTAACATCCGTGCCAATATTCCTCCACCTTGTATGTGGGAGACTGCCACAGGGTGGCTTGATGAGCAGTATATAGGTCCATGCCTAGGATTCAAACCCACGAACCCCGAGCCACCAAAGTGGAGCACATAAACTTAACCACTACACCACTGGGTCAGCCCCTATATTTAATTTTTTGAGGAACTTCCATGCTATTTTCTACAGTGGCTCTATCCATTTACATCCCTACCAACAATGCACAAGAGTTTCCTTTTCTCCATATCCTTGCCAGCACCTGCTATCGCTTACCTTTTTGATGATAATCATTCTAACAGGTGTGAGGTGACATCTCATTGTAGTTTTAATTTGCATTTTCCTGATGATTAGTGATGTTGAGCATCTTTTCATGTACCTATTGGCCTTTTGTATGTCTTCTATGAAAAGCGTCTGTTCAGTTCCTCAGCCTATTTTTTAACTGGACTGTTTGATTTTTCTATTGAGTTGTATGAGTTGTCTATATATTTTGGATATTAACCCATTATCAGATAAGTGATTTGCAAATATCTTCTCCCATTCCATAGGTTGTTTTTTCATTTTGTTGATTGTTTCTCTTGCTGTGCAGAAGTTTTTTACTTTGACACATTGTCTGGTTTGTCTGCATTTTCCTAATCTGAAAATAAACACAAAATCTTAAATTCCTTAAAAGGGACATTAATTAGTAATAATGTTAGTGTTAATGTTGGCAAGGCTATAACTCTAATAGTAACTCATCATTTAACAAGACAGGTAGATTTCAATTCTTCCCTTTCAACAAAATAAAGGAAGATTTGAATTGAATTGTTAGTTAACAGATTTAAGAAATGAGAGAGAACTTTGTGATTTGTGACTTGGTAGAAGTGTAAAGAATTATGAGATATTACTAGAATAAAACCTCTTGTGTACAAATTTCTCAGTACTTTGATGCATAAAGATGAAAAATAGAAACAGAGCTAAAACTGAATCTATGTTACTCTAAGAATGAGATATTTTAATTCATGAATAATATATTTGTGTTTCAGAATTATTTATCTAATTATTATCAAATTATTTAACATATTTTTGTTGTGTATAACGTTTTTGTACTAAAAGTAATTCTAATAATGAAAATGATAAATACAATCAATAAATGTTTGTTGTATAATTTTATTTGTTAATATTAAAGACATGATCAACAAAAATAAAAAATAATTTTGTTGCAGAGAACTATGGGTATTGATTGATATGATACTTTAAATATAAAATATTCACTACAATGAAATTCTGAGGGAGAATTTGAATAGAAATATACATTTTAGGAGAAAAAATGAACATTGTAGTACTCTATACTATTAAAAAGAGTTTATTTATTGGGTGTCAAATTATTTTGGTATTTCACTTTCATTTGACTCATTTTTTTGAATAAAATTAAATAATTTAATTTTAAAGTGGCAATACTTAGAGTATTCTTTGCAAGTACTTTAATCCAAGACAAAAGTTTTTATAATTTAACCTAAAAGTATGTGAGGGTGTGCATACTTTGTCAGAATTTATTTTAGCATATATGCAAGCTAAAAAAGAGAAAGTCTCCACTATTCTGCTTTTGCACCTGCTTCCTACTTTGCTTTCTCAAGTTTAAAGGTTCATTACTTATTATACACTTCCTCTCCCTAGACCTGTGCTGCTCAACAGAAAATACTAGCCACATGTGGCTACTTAATGTAAATTAACTAAATAAAATTAAAATTCAATTGCCCAGTTGCAGTAGCCACATTTCAAGTGCTCGACAACTGCATTTGGTTAGGGCTATGGTGTTGGCAGTGCAGCAAATATAAAACATTTTCACCATCACAGAAAATTCTATTGGGAACACTGTTCTAGACAGAACTGTTGTAGAGTTTGCTTTTACTACACTATAACTTTCTCTAGGATTGATAGGTTCATTTACTTTGTTTGCAAAAGTCTAGCCCATATTAGACCCTCAATAATGTCTTTAGATTAAAATAAGTTTACCATAAGACAATAAAATTAGTGACTCCCACTGACATGTTTAGTATTAATAAATCACAATCATACAAATTTCATAAAATTTATCAATGATAAGGACTTTGGAAATGATTTAAATATGACTTTTAAGAATACATATTTTTATCATAAAATCTCCAAGATTAATTGTTCACTTATTCTTTTATTGTACTTTGAGGTAAATGAAGAATATACTGTACTGCATATTTACCATGTCTCAAGTGATGAACAAAACACTTTTCAAATGTGATCTCACCTAATACATATACTATTCCTTAAGGAGGATAAACTTGAGAAGTAAGCAATCTGAGAACTATTTAATTTGCCCAAAGTCATAGAGACAGCATTTAAACTCAGGTCTATCTAATAGCAGAAGCTGTACTTCTAACTTTTGTGTAAAAAGAAAAAAAGCCACCCAGAGAAGAAAGAACCTCTTGCACTAGTTATTCAGAGAATTAGTGACCAGAATACAAATCCAAGATGTGTCCTGATTTCCAGATGGCCTCCACCCCACCCTCCCTTCAAGAAGGAGCAGTACGTGTGCTGGCTGAGAGCAAGTTTGAATCCAGGCTGCCCAGGTTCAGATCTGAATCCTGACACCTACTAATCATTACACCCTTAGGCCTGTCTTTGATCAGGACTGGGACATTGATATTGATACAATATTGTGTCAATTCATACACTTGATACAATGCACTGATCTTATTCAGATTTCCCCAGTATTATTTATACTCATTTATCTGTGTATGCATGCACTTAGCACTATACAATTTTATGACATATGTAGGTTTGTGTATCCACCATCAGAGTTAAGATATTGAACAGTTCCAGCACCATAAGAATCCCTCATTTTGCCCTTTTTTAACCATTCTGTAGTTTTTCTTTTCATCCTCCTCACATGGACTTTCACATTGCAATTTTAAAAAAAAAAATTTATGAGATCCAGTTTTTCCAGTTTTTCCTTTTATGGATTGTGCTTTTGGTTTCAAGTCTAAGAACCCATTGCCTAACCATAGATCCTGAAGATTTCTCCTACTTTTTTTTCTAAAAAGTTTAATTTTACATTTAAATCTGTGATCCATTTTGTATGAAGCATGAGGTTTAGGATGAGGTTCATTTTTTTTTGCCTGTGGATGACCAATTTCTCCAGCACCATTTGTTGAAAATGCTATCCTTCCTCCATTGAACTGGTTTTACTCCTCTGTCAAAAATCAGTTCAGCATATTTATATGATTCTATTTCTGTGTCCTCTGTTCTGTTCCTTTGATCTATATGTTTATGTCACCACCAATACGACACTGTCTTGATTACAGTAGCTGTACAGTAAGCCTTAATACTGGGTAGAGTGAAAACCCTACTTTATTCTTCTTTATCAAGTTTGTTTACGGTCAGTATCCTTCCACATAAATTTTATAATAATGTTGTTTACATCTACAAAAATCCTTACTGGGATTTTGTTAGGAATTGTGAGGAACCTGAAGATAAATTTGGGGACAATAAATATCTATATTATGTTGTATCTTCCAATCTTGCAATATGTTATTTCTCTCATTTTATGTAGGTCTTTGTTGATTTCTTTCATTAGCATTTTATAATGTTCAACATACAGATCCTATATATGTCTTTTTAAGTGTACATGTATATATTTCATTTTCTCTTGACCAATTGTAAATCATACTGTGTTGAATTTCATTTCTTCATGTTTGTTAGCATATAGAATTGTCATTAATTTTTGTGAAGTGATCTTGTATCCTGTTGTTTGCTGGATGCACTTATTAGTTGCAGAATATTTTTGTAGATTCTTCAAGATTTTTTACGGGAACAATCATGTCATCTGAAAATAGGACTATTTTATTTCTTCCTTTCCCATCTTTATACCTTTCATTTCTTTTTTATTGCCCTATTGAAGTGACTAGAACTTCAGTACTACATTGAATAAGATTGGTGAGAATGGATATCTTTGCCTGGTTCTTGATCTTAGGGAAAAGCATTCAGTCTTTCATTATTAAATGTGATGTTAGTTGTAAGTTTTTTGTAGATGCTATTTTATCAAGTTGTGGTAATGCCCCACTATTCCTGACTTGTTGAGAATTTATACCATGAATAGGTGTTGGATTTTGTTAAATGTACCATAAATGGGTATTGAATTTTGTCAAATCCAATGGTTTATCTATGTCAATGCAGTTGCTGGTCTACATTTGTGGATTGTGGTTTCAATGATTTTCAAGACTTCGTACTGTTATTTTGGCCTATTTTTTGAAAATCTGGTGCTTCTGGGCATCCCATTAGTCCCTGCTGGTTCTGCCTGTAGGGGAAGAAAGGCTTTTCCCAAGCTGGGCTTCCAAGTGTTTCTAGATAGGGCAGGGGAATCTCAGGCTCACAGTAACAAAGAGTCTTCCCAGACTGGGCTGCTTGTTGTGGCTGTCTCTCTTTCCAGTTCCAACTGCTCAACTTGGTGTCTCTTGTTGGGGAAGGGGAATCATTTCTGCAAATTTTCTGTCGACACTGTTTCATATATTAAGTTCAATGTTTACACAAGATGGTTATCTGGAGGCTAAGTAGGACTCTGCTATTCAGAACCAAGTAATTCCAATATATCCATACAGCAGTGGAGTGGGTGAAGCAAAGACGGGCATTATCTAGGCTATTTAGTGAAGTTAAGATTGCATAAGCCGTTTTGAATATTTGGTTAATGTTGACTACTGAAATACAAGTTGATTTCATCCAAGTCTGAAGAGTCATAGGATAAGTTATAAATCTCTTTTCATCTTGTATGTATACTTAGGTAAAATCAAAGTGTTGATTAATGCCTGCTGAAAAGCAGAAAAATTGAAAACCAATGAGATATATTTCTTTGGTTATTTATACACTTTTAATTTTGGCATTTTGTATCTTATATAGAATAATTAGTACAAGACTTCTGACAAATGAAGTCCAACATGACTTAATCATGATTACTTCATTTAGCAAAATAATTTTCAAAAAAGCAGATTTAAGAATTTGGCTTACTTTCTCCAGTATTTCCTGCCTTCTATCCTGACAGAGAAATGATGTAACTTACCAAAACTTATTTTAAAAGACAGTATATTCTAGAGTGATTGTTCTCATATTTGACTCTATGGAAAATTAAACCTGAAGCTGTTTCTATTTTTAAAAATCCACTGTAAACACTCTACAACATAATCTTCTTTGTAAGATTCATACTGTGTATCAGCATAAGTGAAACTCTAAAAAGTCTTTCAAAAAGGAAAATTATTAAACTTTGTGTTCAGTTCTTTATTTCCAAAACACATTTTATCACTTAACAGTATGATGCTTTTTTTTAGTCTTACATCTTCTAATAACTAAAGGAGATAGGAAATAGAGAACTGAGAAGAAAAACAAAAACAAACAAACAAATAAGCAAAGGACCTGGGAGAATAATGGGAAATCCTCCTTATGAAGTTTTCTGTTGATGAAGATGCCTTAATGTTTCCCTAAGTTTGACTAAAGTTTAGACAGCCTTCTTCCTGACTCTAGGCACTAGCTTCCCTTTTCTTATTTTCTTTAAAAGACTTGCAATTATAAATCCTTTCTTTGCCCCTTTGAGATATAGGTAAATCTTTTTAAAACAATCTTGACAGTTTTACAACGCAGGAATGTCTTTCTCAAGGACCTGGGAGCCGTCCCCTTGAAATGTAATCATCACAGACAACATTACCCCATCCTATAGTTTATCCTGGAGAATATCAGCTGAATTTTGGGGGGAGCCAATTAGCAACCATAGATGGTCTAATCACAGATAAAAATATTTACAACTTCAGGAAATAATTCAATGTGTTCAGCATATCCCATTGATCAACCTCCCTCCTGATGTCCTCTAGTACTTTTCTGTTACCTCACTTGAGCTCTTAAAAACCCTCTGCCCTTTGTTTCAGCATATTGAGCTCTGACAGAGTTCTAGTCTCTCTCTCCTATTACAATAGCCTTGAATAAAGTCTTCCTTGACTGTTTAACTTTGCCCAGTGCAATTTTTGCTTTGACATTGTTGATCCATTTTTGCTTCAGTTCTATTCCCATGAGGAATTAACAAATCAATATCAAGTAGTTGGGTCCTAGATCCTACCAGATTAGGGTAGGAAAACAAAAGTAGATAGAGAAACAGTAGAGAAAGAACTAGGCAAAGTATTTATGAGGGAACTGAGGAAGCAGAAGCCATAGAAACAAGCTGTAAATAATTTCTAAAGAACAAGAGCCAAGACAGAAGTGAAGAATTAGGACAACCAGAAACCAGCAAGAAGGATCCAGAACAATGGTTCAGTAAAATAACATCTCCATTTAGGAAACAGAATTTTTAAAAAAGCAAATGTAGAATTTGCCCTATCTTTGATACAGATATTTTTCCTGCTGTTCCTCCCCTCCTATATTGCTCTCATATACTGTTGAGTAATTGTGGCTAACTATGTTATAGTAATCATGTAGGACATGAGTGTGTTGGGATTTCTTAAAAGTATAGGATCAAGGCAGGCAGGCAATTTTTGAAAATTTTTGGATGGACAGAATAATATTCATGTCTCACATGGAAGCACTGGCATTTGCCGTGCTATGTAGCATCACTGATATGACATTTACTACCGACTCCTTGTTTTTTGTTATCAGACAACAATTTCTGCAAATAAATTGGATTTCAAGCTGAGTCAATGGTTTTTATCAGCAATGCAAAAAGTTAACATTGTCTCCTTATTCCTATATTTAATTCAGCTCTGGTTCTACAAAAATACGTAAAGTTCCCTTGATGTTGGTCATTTTTGCTTTCTTTTCTGTGTAAAATTGCAAGGGAAACTTAAAACTGAGACTTCAAAGGATCCTAAGATATGATCACAGTATGTTGCTTATATATATATATATATATATATATATATATATATATATATATATATATATATATAGGAAGGAGGCAAACTTCTCACAGGAAACATGATTTTAGGAAATGGTTGCTGAAATAGAAACAGCTGGTAGCAATCTCTAGGGCTTGCTTTGAGAGCCAATGTTATACTGGAGAAACAATGGACCCATGGGGCTTCTATGATTGATAAAGTGCTACCACTGGAAGTGGAAGTATGACCAATAAACACTAAAAGGCCTTAGGGATGTCATGGTCGGGAACATCTAAGACGTATTATTATTTTCTTTTCCCCTTCCTGTCTGTTTCCCTATCTTGCTCCGTCAATAGTCTGTATTAATTTACTTTATGTAAATTAATCTACTGAAAATTTATTCATTCAATATAAACGGAGTGCCTACTATAGACTTAATATCTTCCTTGTAATCAAAGATAAAGTAAAATAAGCCACAGATTCTGCTTTCAAGGAATTTAGCATTCAACTGGGGAAATCTGATAAAGAATCAAACTTTGAGATATTTACCATTATCCTTTATAGAATCTGAGGCTCTGGGAGCTCATGTAACTTGCCTAAAACAACAACAAAAAGTAGCAGAGCTTTAATTTTTAACCTAGGTTTTCTCATTTAAAATTCAGAGACGTGGCCACATTTAAGGATTTTGATGTTTGTTTTGTGTGGTTGAGGTTGTTAAATGCACTTATATTTTCTACTTATTTATACCAAGTTTTGGAAACGATTTAAGTTTGGAAGTGATTTGAGAAAATTTACATTTAAAATGCAAATTAAGAATTTAAATGAACTTAAGTTGTACTGAAATTTAGAGCACAATGATTGTGCTAACAAATTATATTCAATCAATAGATGGCTTGAGTGGTTATTGGGAGGAAACAGAAAGTACAGATTTGTCTGGTCCATATTATTTACCTGCATAATATTTGCATTGTGGGGATTGTAATGTGTAAACAAATAGCAACACCAGGTGTTCAAGATGGTGATCCCCAAGTGAAAGCACTGGATGAAGATGGATCGGTAAAGATCAGCAATGATTAATCAAGAGCTGGAACTGGTGTATAGCATAGGTCTCTTTAGGGATGGTGATGGCAACTCTTAGAGTAACCTTCAGCAAATCTCTGTTTATTTCCAGCATTGTTTCTTGGTTTGCGGGGTTTTCCTTCAAAAAGAATGATAAAAGAAGAAATTCTGCCTTCCTCTTCAGCTTTTTTAATCTAAATTTTCTCTATATTCAAGGACCATATCACTTTTAATACTCACCAGGAGCCTTTCCTGAATATTAAAGCTGACAGGAATCTGTCCTTTCATGGAAGAATTCCTGCATTTACACTCAGAATCAAAATTTAGTGTTCATTTATTCTTTGTCAATAAATTCATTTATTCAATAAACATTGTTGAGCATGCCTCCTTTATGCCAGAAGAGTTAGATAAAAAAGGAAGCAGAGAAATGCATTCCCAATAAAAAACAGAGCATGAACAAAGTCTTGGGAATGTTGGGTGTATGTGTTGTGAGCTGAATGAGCAGAGCAGTAGGATGGGTCAACTCTTCATAGGAAATCCAGAAAGGCTTCAGAGTAGACGGAATGCCTCTCAGACTAGAACATTTATCTCAGGCAACTCTGAATGTTTATGAAATAAAAATTAAAAGTAAGGCAGATAGAAAAGCTTTATGATAGGTGAATAGGTCATTTGTGTTAGTTACAAGTAGTCTTGGTTCTGAATAATAGAACAGTCAAAATAAGAGTGACCGAAACAGTGTAGAGAGATGTTTAGTCCTTGTTCTGGTATGCATACGCAGTTCAGAGCTACTCACAGTCCTTCCGTATTACTGATCCGTTATCCTCAATTCACAGCTTCCAGCTCCTAGGCCAAGATGGCTATCCCAGCCTAACCATCAAATCTGGATCCTAACCAGCAGAAGGACAAAGGGGCAGGGGAAAGGCTCTCATAGTGTATTTGTTTGTTTAGTGTGTGTGTGTGTGTGTGTGTGTGTGTGTGTGTGCATGCACACATCTACTGGGTTCTAGTTCCAGGCACTGTATTAGGCCCTCATAATATAAGAATGAGAAAAACTGACATCATATGAACTGACTCTACATGGTAGGAAGTGATTAGGATTTATATACATTCACATCCAGATATATGAATATATATACACTTAATGCATTAAATACTGGGGGTGAGGCAGAAAGAAATATCACAGATGAGTCTTGATTTCTACTTTATATAGTCAACCATGTGAATAGCAGAGCCTTTAGAAAACTTGGTGGAAATGATCATAATTTTATTTTGTACATGTTAGTTTGAGGTGCCTTCCAAACATCTCAGAGGAAATTTTAGGTGATCAGGAGCACAGAGTAGCAATCAAGGGTAAAGACAGAAATGCAGGTGACATTGGTATAAGCAGAGTAATTGAACCATTCTGATTTATCACATAGTTTAGTGTCAACCTATAAAGTGAGAAGAGAAGAGGGCCGACTCACGGACTTGACTGCCCACTCCATTCCACAGCATAAAGTAGTCCTACATATGCCTTCAGCTTCAACTTTAGTTATTAGCAGTATCCAGTAGAGCAGACAGAGTTATGTATTTCTGCATGCTGGGCTCTGGCTCCTTGGCATCCAGTGACTGGCGTATATTAGGTAGGTGCTTAGTCGTTATGGCTTAGTTTATCAACGGTTCACTTCAGCATATACTTATGGTTAGGTTGTTACTGGTGCAGTACCGTGCTATACCAGGAAGAGCAAGTCACAATCCCTGACACTAAGAAGTTTATAATCCAAAGTGGAGAATCCCCCAAAATACATCCAGAGATAAGCCTCAGGGTAATCCCGAAAAACTCTGAAGCTGGATGCAACATGTGTGTGGGTGAACTTGCATTTTTTTTTCAATAAACCTTTATAAATCTCAACAGATACTCAAAGGTATCTGTGACTCACCAAATATTGAAAAAGACTGACTTAGTTGTGGAGTTGTGTATGAGAACAGAGTAATTTGAGAGCACAGGTTTGGGTAACCAGAGAAACTTGAAAGCTGGGGTCAGGAAAAGGCTATATGCAGGAGTTGCCACCTGCCTGACTAGGAGGATGTCAGGCAAGGAGAGGAAAATGACACTCAAAGGAAACACCTGAAGCAAAGGCACTGACACAGCAGCATTTCTGTGGTGAGGTACAAGCATCTCCTTTTAACCAGGACATAGATAAAAATGAAAGAGTTAGGGAGTTTAATGGGAGATGAGAGGACAGATAACAGAGGACCTTGTATGTTATGTTAAGTATATTGAGGCCAATGGGGGACCATTTAAGGATTATATGTCAATCAGTAATACAGTCCTATATAGCATGAAGAATGGGTTGAATGTGCTGAGGATGGAAAGGTTAGTTGGGATATGGTAATAAAGTGGGGATTCTGGCACTATCACCACCCATGGGGAGAACCTCTGGGTCAAAAATGTCCATTTGATGCCCTTCAGAATAAGTCTGAAGGTAATCATTGAACGACCTGCATGCACTGCTCTCTCTGGTTTAAGCTTTCAGATCTGAGAACATTTAGTCAGACTGTGGGAATTTATGGACTGAATGAAGTTTGTGTACGAGACTCTTATTCAGACACACATATTTAAATGCCACCAGCAACTTAATCTTCTTACCCAAACATGAAGTAATTCAAGGCCAGAAATTGTTTTCTCCAACACTTCCCTGCTGGATAGGTTGCCACATGACTACAACATGTATTTCTAAAATGACAAATTTCTTCCCAAGTGAAAACAAACCAAGAATAAGGCTCAAGGAAAGCAGTTCTCTGAAAATTGCATACTGAAGGATCAAAATGTCCTTTTCTCATGCAAATGAAGTCCTGTTGGAGCAGCAGAGCATTACTCCATAAATCATTCTGCGCTCTCAAGCAAACTTAATGCAGTCCCAAATGTGACGCTATGGGCGTGTTTAATTGAGCACTAAAGAAGCGTTACAGCTGGTTGAGCTTAGTGCATACTTGAGCATTGAACTTCTCCCTTCATCAGAGTACTTATGCTGCATTGCCACATACTTGCTTATTTTTAGCTAAAATTCTCTCCCACTAGACTCTGAGCTACTTGAGGGCAGGGATGAGGACAGTGGTCAAAATAATAAAGTAACAAATTTTAAATGATGATAGTTGATATTTATTTATGACAAAATACGTGTCACACACTTTGAATTCATTACCTTATTTAAATTGTTCACAGAAACCACCTGAAGTTAATATAATTATCTTTATGTTCAAACAAGGAAACTGACGTTTGAAGAATTTGTATGCATGAATATCAATCCCACGGTTAGTAAGATATAAGAGTAGGATGTGAATGGAGGTCATTTGTCTCCAGACCAGTTCATACAAAACCGTTTTCCCTGCTCAGAATCAGACATGATATTTCAGTATCAATGATAACCCTCACCATCTCTGTCAAAAAAGATAGCTATTTTTGCTTATACTTGGTAAATTAAGAAAGATGCTAAGTAACTTGTTTCAGATCTCTTACCTAGTGATGTGGCTGGACCCCATTTGAAAATAAATTTTGTTTTTTTTTTTTTAATTTAGGGACTACATCATGTCCGATAATTGGTATGATAATTGTTATAAAACAAAACAATGACATTTACATTTTAGGCATCTATGACTTCAGCACACTGGAGAAAACTTTGTCAGTGTTTATCAACTTGCAAGTTGATTTCTCCCGTCAAAGACTCCAGACGTGCATAAACATGCCTCCCAACTAATGAAAGAAAATGCAATGCAAGGACTTTGTCCACTCCCATCTATAAACCTTCACACTGGTACACCATATCCAATCTCTTTTAGGCTGCACTTTACAAGACAGTTAATTGCCTCCTTTCTCCCCTGTCTCATCTATTTGCTTTATTCGAAATTTTTTTAAATAGGATATAAATGTGTGAGATTTTTTTCTTTATTACTGCAAATATACACATACGTGAAATATTCCCCATGAAATGGGAGCAGAGAAATTGCACAATAGTATTGTGAAACATGGTGTGAACTTTTTGCACATTTTCTCAGCTTCTATTTCATAGGAAAACTTCCAAGTATATACTCTGTCTTTGCAATTCCATAACCTCTCTCCATAATCTCTCTTGAGCCTAAGCCAACTGGGTCTTTGCATTTGAAACTATCTTTGTTCAGGTTATCAAGTACTGCTACTTGCCAAATCTTGTGTTGAATTCTCAGCCATCATATTACTTGACACTCAACAGCATTTGACAGATTGCTGAGCCTCTTCTCTTTGAAGTTCTTTTTTTATGTGGTTTCAAGTGTTCTTTTCACTTTTGGTTCCTCTACTTTCTCCTGCTTACTTATTTTCAGTATCTTTATTTGGATCTTACTCAGTCTCTTCACTTCTCAAAACTGTGTGTTTCCTCAGAGCTCAATCCTTTGATCTTATCTCTTCTCACCATATTTTTTATTCCTCTGTGCAATCCTAGCCTGTATTATGGCTTTAAATACTATCTATTCAATGATGGCTGCTAAAATTGTACCTCCAGCTCTGATTTCTCTCCTGGATTCCAGTCCCATATTTCTAATCACCTCTATTGTTTTCTCATGGCTGCCACAACAAATTGCCATAGACCAAGTGGCTTTAAACAATGGACATTTACTCTCCCACAGTTCTGGAGACCAGAAGTCTACAATCACAGAGTCAGCAGGCCTACACTTCCTCTGGTGTCTCTAAGGGAGGATCCTTCTTTGCTCCTTCCAGCTTGTGGTGTCTCCAGGTCTTCCTTGGCTTGTGGCTGTGTAACTCCAAGGATGCAGGTCCTCGGATTTAGTATCCACCCAGATAATCCAAGATGATCTCATCTCGAGACCCATAACTTAATCACATCTGCAAAAACTGTTTTTAAAAATAAAGACACATTCATAGTTTCTGGGAGGTGGACATATCTTTTTGGGGACTA
Organism: Tapirus indicus; assembly: GCA_031878705.1. Classification (NCBI taxonomy): domain Eukaryota; kingdom Metazoa; phylum Chordata; class Mammalia; order Perissodactyla; family Tapiridae; genus Tapirus; species Tapirus indicus. Next base: position 7,222,224 of record CM062935.1, on the reverse strand, counting down.
CCCTTCAATCCACTACAGTCTGCCCTACGACTCCCCAAATTAATGCCTATCTCACATGCAGACTGCATCACCCCCTCCTAACATCCAAAAGTCTCAATTTGTTAGAGTATATACCAACTCTAAGTCCAAAGTCTCATCTAGATATCATCAGCTGAGAAGTTCCAAATGTATTCATCAAAATCACTTAAATCCAGCATGAGTAAGATTCTGGGTAGAATTCTTCTTGAGCAAAATTTGTCTCCATCTAAGGACCCGTCAAGCTAGAAAACATGTTTTCTACTTCCAAAATACAACGTGGTACAGGCATAGGATAGAGATCCCCATTCCAAAAGGAAGGGAATGAAAAGAATAACAGGGTCCCTGGTTCCAAGTAAGTTCAAAATCAACCAGGGCAAATTCCGTTAGATTTCAAGGCTTGGAAATCATCCTCTGGCTTCATGTTCTTCCCTCTGGGCCTGTGAAGGCTGCATATCCTGGGCGACAGTGGATCTCTCAGCCTCTGAGCCATTATGGGAATTTATTATAGCAGCTGTTAGTAACAAATATACCACTTTTTCTATGTCTTCACTTAGATTCATCTTAAACTTGGCCACTCTTAAATGGAACTCTTGACTTTGCCTGTATCTCTTCACCATGAAATTTATTTCCAACTCAGTCTTTTCCATGACAGTAAATGGCAGTAATTCCTCCAGTTTTTCAGACCAAAAAAATATCTGGGAGTTATCTCTAACTCCTCTCTTTCATATTACACATTCAATTTGTCATCAAATCCTGCTGACTGCCTTTAAAACAGGCTCTGAATCTGACCACTTTGAGATATATCTTTGCTACCACACCTGTGGTACAAGTCCTTAGCTTTTTTTGTTAATTGAGGTAACATTGGTTTATAATAATTTATATATTTCGGGTGTACATCATTATATTTTGATTTCTGTGTAGACAGCATCATGTGCAACAACCAAAGACTAATTACAATCTGTCACTGTACGCATGTGCCCTATTAACCCTTACGCCCTCCTCCCTCCACCCTTCTACTCCCTTCTGGTAACTACCAATCTATTCTCTGTGTCCATGTGTTTGTTGTTGTTGTTGTTATCTTCCACTTAGGGAGAAATAATAGGGTATTTGACCTTCTCCATCTGACTTATTTCACTTAACATAATATTTTCAAGGTTCATCCATGTTGTCTCAAAAGGCAAGATTTCATCATTTCTGTGACTGATTGCTATTTCATTGTGTATATATACCACATCATCTTTATCCATTCATCCATTGATGGGCAGTTAGGTTATTTCCAAGTTTTTACTATTGTGAATAATGCTGCAATGAACATAGGGGTGCAAATATCTTTTCCCATCTGTGTTGTCATGTTCTTTGAATAAATACCCAGCAGTAGAATAGCTGGATCATATGGTAGTTCTACTCCATTTTTTGAGAACTCTCCATACTGTTTTCCGTAGTGGCTGCACCAGTTTACAGTCCCACCAGCAGCGTATGAGAGTTCCCTTTTCTCCACATCTTCTCCAACACTTGTTATTTCTTGTCTTGTTAATTATAGCCATTCTGGCAGGTGATATTTCATTGTAGTTTTGATTTGCATTTCCCTAATAATTAGAGATGTTGAACATTTTTTCATGTGCCTGTTGGCCATCTGTGTGTCTTCTTTGGAAAAAATCTGTTCAAATCCTTTGCCCATTTTTCAATTGGGTTGTTTGTTTCTTTGTTGCTGAGTTGTATGAGTTCTTTATGTATTTTCTATATTAAGCCTTTATGAGATATACGGTTTGCAAATATTTTCTCTCAATTGTTAGGTTGTCTTTTCATTTTGTTGATGGTTCCCTTAGCTGTGCAGAAGATTATTAGTTTGATATAGCCCCATTTGTTTATTTTTTCCTTTGCCTGGTGAGATATGATATTTGAAAAGATTCTGCTAAGACCAATGTCAAAGAGTATACCGCCTATGTTTTCTTCTAGAAGTTTTATCGTTTCAGGTCTTATGTTCAAATCTTAATCCACGTTGAGTTAATTTTTGTGTATGGTGTCAGATAATCCTCTACTTTCATTCTTTTGCATGTGGCTGTCCTGTTTTCCCAACACTGTTCATTGAAGAGACTTTTTTTTTTTTGTGGGGAAGACCAGCCCTGAGCTAACATCCGTTGCCAATCCTCCCCTTTTTGCTGAGGAAGACTGGCCCTGGGCTAACATCTGTACCCATCTTCCTCCACTTTATATGGGACGCCGCCACAGCATGGCTGACAGGCAGTGCGTCGGCAGGCGCCCAGGATCCGAACTCGCGAACCCTGGGCTGCCAAGCACGGACTAAACTGCTGCGCCACCGGGTGGCCCCATGAAGAGACTTTCTTTCCTCCATTGTATGTTCTTGGCTCCCTTGTTGAAAATTAGCTGTTCGTAGATGTGTGGGTTTATTTGTGGGCTCTCAGTTGTGTTCCACTGATCTGTGTGTGTCCATTTTTGTGCCATTACCATGCTGATCACTACAGCTTTGTAATATATTTTTAAATCAGGGAGTGTGATACCTCCAGCTTTGTTCTTTGTTCTCACAATACCTTTGGCTATTCGGGGTCTTTTGTTGTCCCATATAAATTTTAGTGTACTTTTTTCTATTTCTGTGAAAAATGTCATTGGGATTTTGACAGGGATTGCCTTGAATCTGTAGCTTGCTTTAGGAAGAAGGGACATTTTATTTATGTTAGCTCTTCCATCCACGAGCACAAAATTTCTTCCCATTTCTTTGTGTCTTCTACTTTTTCAACAGTGTTTTATAGTTTTCAGTGTACAGGTCTTTCATCTCTGGTTAAATTTATTTCTAAGTATTTTATTCTCTTTGTTGCAATTGTAAATGGGATTGTATTCTTAATTTCTTTTTCTGCTATTTTGTTGTTAGTGTCTAGAAATATAACTGATTTTTGTATGTTGATTTTCTACTCTGCAACTTCATTCTATTTATTTACTATTTCTAATAGTTTTTTGGTGGATTCTTTAGGGTTTTCTATATATAAAATCATATCATCTGCAAAGAATGACTGTTTTACTTCTTCCTTTCCAAATAGGATCCCTTTTATTTCTTTTTCTTCCCTGATTGCTCTGGCTAGGACTTTTAATTCCATGTGAAATAAGTGACAGGAGTGGGCATCCTTGTCTTCTTCCTGTTTTAAAGAGATAGCTTTCAGTTTTTCATTGTTGAATATGATATTAGCTGTGGGTTTGTTGTATATGGCCTTTATTATGTTCAGGTGTTTTCCTTCTAAACCCATTTTATTCAGAATTTTTATCATAAATGGATGCTATATCTTGTCAAATGCTTTGTCTGCATCTATTGAGATGATCATGTGATTTTTATTCTTTATGTTGTTAATGTGGTTTATAATGTTGATTGATTTGTGGATGTTAAACCATCCATGCATCCCTGGAATAAATCCCACTTGATCATGGTGTATGATCTTTTTAATGTATTGTATTTGATTTGTTAGCATTTTGTTAAGGATATTTGCGTCTATGTTCATCAGTGATATTGGACAGTAATTTTCTTTTTTTGTGTAGTCTTTGTCTAGTTTTGGTATCAGGGTTAAGTAATTTCCATTTTAATTTCTCCTTTCATTTTGATTTTATTTTTTTGAGGCTTCTCTCTTTTTTCTTATTGAATCTAGCTAGATGTTTGTCAATTTTGTTTATCTTTTCAAAGAACCAGCTCTTAGTTTCATTGATTTTTTTCCATTGATTTTTTTTTTTTTTTAGTTTCTATTTTGTTTATTTCCACTCTAATTTTTATTATTTCTTTCCTTCTGCTGATTTGGGGCTTTGTTTTTTGTTCTTTTTCTTATTCCTTTAGGTATACCATTTGATTGCTTATTTGAGATTTTTCTTGTTTCTTGAGGTAGTCTTGTATTTAAACTTCCCGTTTAGTACCAGTTTTGCTATTTCCCATACATTTTGGTGTGCCATATTTCCATTTTCATTTGTCTCTAGGTGTTTTTTTGATTTCCCCATTAACCCAATAAATGTTTAGTAGTATTTTATTTAATCTCCACATATTTCTGGCTTTTCTAATTTTCTTCTTGTAGTTGATTTCTAGTTTCATTGTATTATGGTCAGAAAAGATGTTTGGCATTATTTCAATCTTCTTAAATTTATTGAGACTTGTTTTGTGGCCTAATATACGATCTATCCTAGAGGATGTTCCATGTGCATTCAAAAAGAATGTGTAATCTGCAGTTTGGGGATGGAATGTTCTATATATATCTACTAAGTCCATGTGATCTAATGTGTGATTTAAGGCCAATGTTTTCTTATTGATCTTCTGTTCAGATAATCTATCCATTGATGTAAGTGAAAATCTCCTACTACTATTGTGTTATTGTCAATTTCTCTTTGCATGTATATTAATAATTGCTCTATATATTTAGGTGCTCCTCCATTGGGTGCATAGATATATACAAGTGATATGCCCTCTTGTTGGGTTGTTCCCTTTATTATTATGTAGTGCCCTTCTTTGTGTCTTGTTACAGTTTTTATTTTAAAGTCTACATTATCTGATATAAGTATTGCTACCCCAGCTTTCTTTTTGTTTCCATTTGCATAGAGTATGTTTTTCCATCCCTTCACTTTCAGCTTGTGGATGTCTTTAGCTCTGAAGTGTGTCTCTTGTATCTTTAGTTTTTTAATAAGTAAAAGTGCAGGGTCTGAGCCTTGTCTTGTACTTCTTTGATGATTCTCCATACCTACTTCATTACTTTTCCAAATCATACATTTCTTATCCATACAAAGAACATGCTCATGAAGATATTTTGTAAGCTACAAAACAGTATAGTATTTCCACACTCACTGGCTTGATTTAAATTAAGAAAAACTGTGTAATATAAAGGAACATAAACATTAATTGGCATCTTAACTACTTGTTATAAGAATTAATATGAAAACTCATGAGAAAAGATAGCATCCAACAGGTCATCCTGATCTACACTTGACCCCCAAAACTCTATCCCCAGCAAAACAGAAACCTTTTAAAATGCATACCATATTGTAGTTCTGCTTAAAGTCCTCCAGTATCATTATTGACTTATATTTATTTAGAAAACATGTATTGGTGACACTAACAGAGTAATAATTTTAAATAAACAATTACTAGTATTTGTTGAGTATATTCTAGGTTCTTTATGGTAATCACTCATTCATTCATAGTCATTCATTCATAAGTATTTATTTAACATCCATAAGTGCCAGGCACTCTTCCAGATATTTGTGATTCAATGTGCATGATAAACAATAAGTAAATAAAATATAATGATTTCACTTCAGGATGATTGTAATGAATTAAATTAAAACAAATTTAAAGACTATAAAGGGATTGCAAATTTGGCAGTGCTGTTTGTGTGTAAGTTGAATTGGCCACAGTCTTCCCATATATTATTATACTAAATCTTTACAATAACTTCTAAAAGTAGATATTATTATTTATAATTTAAAGGTGAATATACAGAGACTTGGTGAAATGTGCTCAATATCATGCAGCCAGTGAAAGCAGAATGAGAAATTAATTTCTAAACTTTATTTTAATCATTTTTTACAAATATACTGCCAAACTATTCAGGATAGTAATTGTGTGTTACCTATTCAGGATTCAGCAGTCAATAGGATTTGCTCCTTCTTTGCCTGAAAGGACTTACAATATCTCCATTTTCTTGATTGATTATCACCTATCTATCTATCTGTCTATCTATCTATCTATGTCTTCTGTTCATCATAATCCATGTAAGAAAACCCCTATTTTTCAGGATCCCTGTTCAAACATGGTTAATTTTTTTCCATTCAAAGTTCTTAATTCTCACCTGTAATCCTTGAAAACCAAAACTCTTGCCATTAGCTGGTTGATGGTATAACCCAATATAAGAAAAACAGATTTTGATGTAAAATAATCTTGGAATTGAATCTCCACTTACCAAATATATGGCATTGAGGTAGTCATGTACCCTATTTGTAACTCAGATTCCTCATTTGAAAAATGGGGAAAAAAATGTTTACTTCTAAATGTATTAATTATGATTAAATAAGACAATAGGTATGCAATGCTTAACATATAGTAGGTATTCAGTAATTAATAGTGCTTTACCCTTTAATGGAGATGAGTCTCTTTTTTCTCAAATCCATTAATTCTCAAAGTCTAAATTTTCCTTAACTGCCTTATAATAAAATAATTGCTTTAAAAATATTTTTAATAAGGAAGGAAAATAATTTTGCTAAGAAAAATCATATTTTTTTGTATGCACAAAGCATTCTCTGCATTATTTGATGTTTATTAACAAAATGCATGTTTTGTAACAATCATTAACATAGCTTACTTTGATAAACAGATGAGATTCCACTAGTGATTAAAAAAGTATTTTACACAGTAGACAGTAATAGGCAATTGCTTTAGGTATTTAGAATATCTGACTATTAACAAGAAAATGGTACATTCTGTGTTAAGTTGAAAGTGATATAGCATAAGGAAAAAAATAAATGCTTTGGAACGAGAGAGACTTGAATATAAATCTCACTTCTGCCAATTACTTGTTTTATGTCCTTGGGAAAAATCCCTTAACTTTTGTATGCCTCAGTTTTCTCATCTGTAAAGTAGGAGTAATGATTCCTCTTCTTAACTGAGTTGTTTTGAAGATAACTAAGATAACATATGTACTGTATTTAGAACTTAGAAAATGCTATATGTGTTAAACTCCAATTTGAGATTTTAATATTTATCAGTCACTTTACTAGCTGCTTATAATTCTTAAAAGAAGTCTAAAATGAGATACTGTTTGATTATCCCATTTTACAGATGAGGAAACTGAGGCATGGAGGGATTCTTTGTCATGCTTTATTGATGATGCCCCAGTTTATGCAAATAATAAGTGACAGAGCTAGAATTCAAATGCAGGCCATTTTGCCCCAGCATTTGCATTTTTAAGAATATTTCCTGCTCTCTTGTGCAGAAGGAATGTGGCAGGCAGAATGACAAACTATCATTTTAGACCTTATTTAATTTCAGAATTTTCATGTATATAGATTGGATTCAGCCACCAATAGGATTTTGCAAAAAGAAAGCATCTTTAGTTCTATTAAAGTCTTACTTATTTGGTTGGTTGGTTGTTTTGTACTAAGAAAATATGAGGCATGAAGTCTTAACTACAGTTAATCATCACTTCCCTTAGTTGCCTCAAAAAAAGTCCTAACTTGTGAGAAAAAAATACTTATATAATGTCACAGTTTCTTATCCTGTCTAGCCTCTTAAGTCCTCAAAAGTAGCTTTGAAAAATTAAATCCATTTGTATTTTCTTGAGACAAAGGAAAGGGGGTCAGCATACTATCTAAAGTCATATTTAGAGATAAAACCTAATATTATATAAAGAGGAGTGATGATTCAGTAGTGACGAAATTATAAAGTTTCAAGATTCCTAGAGGTCGTCAATACTGTTGTACAGGCATGCCTCAGAGATATTGAGGGTTCAGTTCCAGACCACTGCAATAAAGCAAATATTACAATAAAGCAAACCATACAAATTTTTTGGCTTCCCAGTGCATAAAAATGTTATGTTTACACTATACTGTAGTCTATACAGTGTGCAATAGCATTATGTCTAAAAAAAACAGTATATAATCTAAATTTAAAAATACTTCATTGCTAAAAAATGCTAACCATCATCTAAGCCTTCAGCGAGTCATAATCTTTTCACTGGTGAAGAGTCTTGCTTCAATGTTGATGGCTGCTGACTGATTAGGGTGGTGGTTGCTGAAGGCTGGGATAGCTGCGGCAATTTTGTAAAATAATACAGCAATGACGTTTGCCACATCGATTGATTCTTCCTTTCATGGACGATTTCTCTGTAGCATACAATGCTATTTGATAACATTTTACCCACAGTAGAACTTCTTTCAAAAGAAGTAGAACTTCTTTTTGAACACAATGCAGTCTATACAGAAGCAGAACCATAATGCTGTACACCTGAAATTTTCACAATGTTGTAAACCAATGTTACCTCAATAAAATATTTTTTTAAAAAACCTAATAAAAGAAGGAAGAATAAAAAAATTGGAGTCAATCATCTCAAACTCTGCCACTGCTTTATCAACTAATTTTATGTAATATTCTAAATCCCTTGTTGTCATTTCAACAATCTTCACCAGGAGTAGATTCCATCTCAAGAAATTACTTTCTTTGCTCATCCATAAGAAACAACTCCTCATCTGTTAAAGTTTTATCATCAGATTGCAGCAATTCAGGTACATCTTCAGGCTTCACTTCTAATTCTAGCTGTCTTGCTATTTGCACCAGATTTGCAGTTACTTCTCCACTAGTGTCATGAACTACTCAAAGTCATTCATGACGATTGGAATCAACTTCTTTCAAACTCCTGTTAATATTGGTTTTTGACCTCGTCCCATGAATCAAAAATGTTCTTAATGGCATCTAGAATGGTGAATCCTTTCCAGAAGGTTTTCAATTTACTTTGCCCAGATCTATCAGAGGAATCACTATCTATGGCAGCTGGGTTAGGCGTTGGCTTAATGTAATGTTGTGGTTGGTTTGATCTTCTATCTAGACCACTACAACTTTCTCCATATCAGCAACAAGGATTTTTCTCTTTCTTATCATTTGTATGTTCACTGGAGTAGCACTTTTAATTTCTTTCAAGAACATTTCCTTCGCATTTACGACTTGGCGAAATGTTTAGTGAAAGAGTCCTAGCTTCCAGCCTGTCTTGGCTTTTGACATGCCTTCCTCACTAAGTTCAATCATTTCTAGCTTTTGATTTAAAGTGAGGATGTACAACTCTTCCTTTCACTTGAATATTTAGAGACCATTGTAAGGTTATTAATTAACCTAATTTCAACATTATTGTGTTTCAGGGAATAGAGAGGCCCGAGGAGAGGGAGAGGGACAGAGGAATGGCTGGTGGATGGAGCAGTTGGGACACACACAACATCTATCAAGTAAGTTTGCTGTCTTATATGGGCGTGGTTTGTGGCACCCAGAACAATTACAATAGTAATGTCAAAGATCATTGATCACAGATCACCATAACAAATATAATAATAATGAAAGCATTTGAAATATTGCAAAAATTACCAAAAAGTGACACTAAGACATAAAGTGAACAAATGCTATTGGAAAAAATGGCTTTGATAGATTTGCTGGATGCAAGGTTGCCACAAACTTCAATTTGTAAAAACCACAATATCTGAGAAGCACAATAAAGCAAAGTGCAATAATACAAGATATGCCCGTATGAAATGAGTCTCAGGGAAGAAAAAAGAGTTACCCTAGGTCCCACTACTAGCCAAGCAGAAGATCAAGGACTTAAACCCTTATCCCCTTAATAGGTATGCTATCTTAAAATGAGTTGATTTACAAATCCAAGTTACACATTCCTTATTTATATAAAGGTCATAATAATGGTTTCTTTATAGGGTTATTAGAAGGATCAATTGAGATTATGTACATAAGCTTTTTTTAAATTGCAAAATAATAAAGTTTGCTCATAATCACTGGTTTGATTTAAAGCAGTCTGGTTGTAAAGAAGCAGGTCCATTAACTGGCTTCACTAACTAGGCTGTCAACGATGAGAACCAAAGGAAGAACTCAGGAGCAAGTGATAGACTCATGAGAAGGAACAATGACATATAGAGGCTGAAAAAGTGTGACAGTGAGAATATAAAACTGAAACATAAGACTCATGAGAAGTCAGGCTTGTCAAAAGGCTGGAAGAAAAGGGCAGATCTGATGAAGTTGAGAGCTGTCAGTGTCACCAGGCTATGTTTAACAAAGCAGTATCAATGTTATGTTCAATAGCTTAGCAACTTACCAACTAGGAATAAACTGGGAACAACAAATGCAAAATTGTGAAAGGGCCTGAGGGAACCCATAGATAAGAGTGAAATATACTCAGTCAGTTGTTAGGGCTGGATCTCGAATGCAGTAAATGATGTTGTGTCCCATTTGAACAGGTACCCTTCAAATTCTATTTTCTTTGCTGCGTGTAATATTGCATGCTCTTTAGATCTGAAAGATAATTAATTAATTTTGCCATTGTTGTTATGAACACACGATGACATCTTTCTATAAAATATATGGATGCCAACAGTGATATTTCCTAATTCTGCCCCTGAAGCCATCATTTATTGCCTCTTTCCTATTATTTTATCATGTGCATATTTTATTATTCTCTACCCCTGAAAAGTCTAAACTGCTATGTTTATTGTGTCTTCCAAAAGAGGTAAAATGGATCATGTGGAAGAAAATATCAGAAGTAAGCTCAAGATATTAAGAGAAATCTCCTAGGAACCCAGAATAGAAGTCATTTCTTTAATCATAATTGATTGGAATGTCACTGTCAAAGCTCACAAAGATGTTTATGATAATGATCCAAAGTAATTTACCCCTCCAGATAAATGACAAGGTGACAAAATTATAAGTGCCATCCTAACTGGTCTCTTTGCCCTCAGTCTGTGCTGCCTCTGGGCCAGTTTCTCCTCCACTGCCAGAAAGAAGGTACCAAGATGCCAGTCTAATTGTCTCTCCAGGCTTAAATGCCCCTAAGAGCCCTCTGCAGGTTTATAATAAAATGCCACATCCTTAATTTTGTACTTAGGCTTATTCATTATCTGCTTTTTTAAACTTGCTTTGTAACTTCATCCTCCCTCAATTACCAAGGTACTGTTTGCTCTACTTTGCCACATTCTTGACATCAGGCCATTCACTCATTTTGCATGGATTTGTTCCCTGCCCAGCAGGGCTTTTTCCTCAGTCTAACATCTCCTTGCTCATGCTAAAAGGCCAACATCAAGCATCAATTTTTCCTGGAATTTTGTCCTTCTTCATTCCTCAGAGTTATTCCAAAGAGACTAGCTTAGTCAATGACATGCAAAAGAAATTCAGTTTATGTATGTTGAATGAGAAAATAGATGAATGAACCAACGAAATAAATCAATAATGCATTGACATAAAATGTAAGATGCATCCAGCTAAGCAAGGGAGTACTGGGATGTTCCCACTTTAGCTTTTTTGTTTGTTTGTTTTTTGGTGGAAGGAAAGGAAGCAGTACATATTTTCAGCGCACATAGTTGTGGGAAAATATTCTTGACCTAAGAAGACCGTTTTTGTGTCAACATTTTATGGGAGATGGGGAATCCTAGGAATGGATTGATTCAATTTCCACTCTAACATTACTTGATGACAAAGAGAAGAAAGGCATTAGTGGCATGGACCTTCATTTTCATTTTATACCATTCATCAAATACAGGGTTTGTCACAGTACATTTGCTAATAATAGCTCCTGGAATTTTTTTATTCTTATGACCCTAGAATCTTGAAAAGTATCAAGTATATGGGATAAATGTTGGTTGAATAAAGAAATGAATGAATAACTGAACAAATTATATTTCTGAGAGACAGAAAGTAAAATTCTGGCCAAAGTAAAGGGTTATTTGTTGTGAAGGAGAATACAGTAGTCCAGGTATCAAGATGCATGAGTTCTATTCCTAGCTCTGCCATTCTTTATCTGTGTGACCTTGACCACTTCCAGAAGTTTCTCTCCTTAATTTCTATGACCACCTGCCTTAATCTTGAATCTTGTTCTTTTCTTTACAAGTTATCATTTCTTGGGAACATTCATTCTCCTTTCTTCTTATTTCACACAATCTCTCTGAAAGAATCTCATTACTAACCTCCTTATTTCAACATTTCTTACATTTATATTTTCAGCCTAGACTCTATGGGCATAATTCACTAAACAAATATTTTTGAGTACTTTCCATATTGGACACTGTCCTCTAATCATACCACAAATTTGACATGTTCAAAATTGAATAAATAATCTTTGACAAAAAAAGTTTCTTACACATATATTCTCTATCCCAGTTAATGATAATGTGACCCAGTTGTCTAAGTGAGAAATCATAGACTCTTTCTAAATTTCCTTCTTTCTCCCTGATATTCTACACATGTCACTCTAATGCTACACTTTAAATACCATGCAAAGGCCCCCCCTCTAGATTCACTGCTACTGACTTGACTCAAACCTCTGTAAACACACCTCAAAGTTGCTGTAACAACTCTCTCTCTTTATCACGTCACTCTAAAATCCATCTTCCACGCACTTGCCATGGTGGTCTTAAAAAAATTAAAAAACATGCACACACACATATGGACCATATATGATTATGTCACATTGTTGTTTAAGATCCGTGTCTTTCTGTAACTTTCAGGGTAAAATTTCAACTCCCTAGCACAGCATATGGTGCTCTCCAGGGACTGTCCTCCACTTTTCTCACCAGTATCAACTCCTATTGCTCCTCATTTCAACCTGCAGAAGCAACTCCATTGTGTTTCAATATACTATGTTTTATACTCCCATGGATTTGCAAATTCTCTCAAATCTGAGTTAATTGTTCTTCTCCCTCTCATCCTACTGGTTAATTCCTGATTAACTACAAAATTATAGAAGGGAACGATGAGTATCTACAGAACTGAGTTGATTTAGAATGTGATATGACAGAGTGACAAAGCACTATAGAAATGATCTTTATGCCAACATCCCATTTTCTGCTTTTCCACTATAAGGAGAATTCAGAAAGTTACCTAACCTCTCCATACTTCAATCACTTTATCTATAAAATATTTTCAGTTCAAGGAATGGTAACCCCTCTTTCTTTGTAAAATTCCTAAGCTTTAATGAGAGTTGAGTGACTCATTGTGATCTCATCACATGCTCAACAAACAAGTGCATGAACTAATTCTGAAGCACAGAAATGTCATTTTGTATAACTCAAGATGTAAGGGTCAATGATTAGTTTTCATTCTTTAGTGTAGGCACTACATTTTATGGTTGTTGAGAGCTCTCACAATACATTTTCTAGGATAAGGAAAATAAAGAACTGCATGCATTTTTTTTTCCTATAAATGTTGCTGAAGAAATATATACAACAGACAAAGGTTATTGATAGATGATGAAGTAATTAAATTGCCATTGCATTCCAGCATGAAGTTAGACTAGAGATGAGTATCTACAATTAAAATTTGTTTTCTACATTTTGATAACTCATCCTCTGTGACTTAAAGTGTGTATTATTTATAATAGTACCAAATTGTCCACCATTGAGTAAAATATTTTAGTTTAGAGAGGGCGCATAAAGGAAGATACAAACATTTTTAGCTTTGCCTTCCTAAAGGCTGCTCCAGAATTCCTTCTCTGTTACTTAAAGTAGAGTAGATAAAGCCCTCCTCTGTTTCCCAGTGTCAATTGATAGAAGATAAAGGACTCCAGTTGTGATGAAAAATTACCAGGCAAATTGTAGTCTCCATACAAATGCAATGCCTTTTATGTTAAGAGCCCAGGAATGGATGAAGTGCTGCTTTTATGTAAAACACGTCGATTACAAAAAGCCCTTGGTAACCGCTCCTCTAGTTAAACTAAATTTGACTTTGAGAATTAACTGCATTTGCTCTTTCAATGGATGCTTGGGGAATAAAGTTTTAATAACCCTTCCAGTGGGCATGAAAAAAATCAGATGTTAGAAGATTGAAAATAGATAATATTTGGCCTAAAATAGTTTGGCTATGCATCAGAAAAAAAAATAAATCCAGTAGCTTGAGTTCTACCAAAAAGTAACTGGACTGCACATACATTCATTTATTCATTCATTCATTTGCTTAGACGGCCATTAAAAAAGGTCCAGAAGTAATATCTATGAAAAGATATTGATAACTTAAGAACAGCCCTAACCCTTCCTAAAGGTATCGTCTTAATTGTGAAAGTCATTTAGCATTTAAGCACCTTAGTTTCCTTATATGCCAAATGGAGAGAAAAATTTTTACGAGAAAAAATCCAATTGTTATAGAGAACTCCAGGCCTCTGTTATCCTACCTGAGAAAAGAGGGGAAAAAAAATCATAATTAACATTGAAGAAAAAGAACCCAAATTTCTGGACTCCTTGGGCTAGGATTTCTTGATTAGTAAGCATAGAGTTTAAAGATTCTTGTGTCATTAGCTATAGTCTTAAAATGTACTCTGTTTAAAATATCTTTTCTCTAATGAAATCAGTGAGGTAAGGAAAGCCCAAGTCCTACCTTCTCTTTAGAAGGGAATTCCCTTACAAGTCTGATAATGGCAAAGAGGAAGTTGAGTTATGGCTAAGGTGAAGCAAAACTCATAATTTTTAGGGGAAAAAAATGCTTGGTAAATTGTTCCTTTTTTGTTTATTGCCTTTTCTTGCTATTGGAGTTGTAATAATTCCAGTTCCATTTTTACTGTGTAATTTTTAATAAAAATAATGCATATGAGAACAAAAAGACTGCTTAATAATAATAATTATAATTTGGGGGCTTTTATATAAAATATATCTATTAGAAAGAGACCTCAGTAATAGCTCGTTTAGTTAGACAAAATTTAACTTTGTGAATTGACCATATTTGCTCTTTTAAGGGCTTCTTGTTGAAAGAGTTTTAGTGACCCCTCATATTGTGGGAGCAAAATCAGATGTCAGGAGATAGAAAATAAATAAAAGTACTTTGAGTGAAAATAGTTGTGAACGTCAGCTGTGCATCATAAACCAATAATGGAATTATTTGAGTTATACCAAAAATTGCCTAAATTGTACACATTCCTGAGAGTAGATTCAGCTTGACGTAGAAGTGGGCGAGCAATACTCAAAGGGTTGTTTGTGGACTTCCGAATCCTCAGCATTCTTTCAGGGGCTCCGTCAGGTGAAAACTCTTCCCATAACAATGTTAACACGTTAATTACTTTTCACTGTGTTGATGTTTGCGCTGATGATTGCACAAGAGAAATGGTTAAAACAACTGGCACCTCAGCATGGATCGAGACAGTGCACCAAAAGTTACTTACAGTCATCATATTTGATGAAAAAGTAGAAACATTAATTAAATCTCAAGTCATGAATATACACCTTTCCAACATTCTGTGTGACAAAATAGGAAGTGTGCATAAAGCACTTCTAAAATCCGATGGGTGTCTCCAGAAAAAACGTTTGTGAGGTTGTTTACACTGAGCTACATCACCTGTTTTTGTTTTATCTGGAATGTCACTTTTACTTAAAATAATAACTCATGGAAACTATAGTTATCAGATGTGTATTTGGCAGATATTTTCTCAAAAATGAATGAAATGAGCCTCTCATTTCAAGGAAACAACTGTCAGCATCTGTGGTCAAAGATTTGAGTGTTCAAGTAAAGGTTAGAATTTTGCAAAATAAAATTCTTCCTGATACCTATAAAGTTTCCTGATGAGAATGGTGGTGATATTAACCATACAATTTTTTGATTGTATAGTGAAATGTGTGTTAACATTTGGTATAATGTGTAATTCAATACACCAATGTTTTTCCAAATGACCAACACATGAAGTTTCAAAATCATACTTGATAAAAGAGCCAATGGATTTTAAGGTACAGAAGGTGTACTGGTGGTTTCAGATTCCATATTCAATTAACCTTTTAGAAAATATCACTTGTCAAATTTTGGTGTAGTATTAAAGAATATCCTCAGTTATCTGAAAGAGCTTTTAAAATGCACCTTGATTTTTTCACTACTTACCTGTGCTTGATTGGACTATCTTTCTATACTTCAACAAAAAACATGGGACAACAGGTTGAATACAGAAGCAGATGTGAGAATTCAGGTGTTTTCTTTTAAAGCCAAATACTACGGGGATATGCAAAAACGTAAAATGATGCTACTCACTAATTTTTTATTTTGTAAAATATAGCTTAAACGCATTTAATTTCTGAATTTTGATTTCTAATATGATAAATAGTAACCCACATGACCAAAAGCTCTTTGAAGTCTTCAATAATTTTTAATAATTTGAAGGGAAACTGAGACCCCAAATTTTGAGAACTACTGATCTATACCGGTGTCTCTCATCTGTAAGAAGAATCATCTGGAATGCTTCAACAAAAGGTGGATCTCTGGTCCCTATTCCTGTAGCTTCTGATTTAATTAGTCCAGGGTGAGGCCCAGTAATCAATGCAATATAAGAATTCCCCAGATGTTTTTCAAGTATAGCCAGAGTGTAGACACACTGGTCTAGGGGGAATAATGTCTCTCAAACTTTAAGAGGTAGACTCTATTTTAGTAGGTCTGGGGTAAAGCCTGAGAATCTCCCTTTCTAATGAACTCAGTGATGATACTCAGGTTGCTTGTCTGCAGATTACATTCTACCCTCATCTGTACAGTCCAGGCAAGGTTAATCCTTGTTATCCCATGTGATTTAGCTTAGGTCACCAGGGATGACCTGGACCAGACTTCTGCATTGAGGTTGCAGCCCTCACTTTTTTAGGCTAGGGGTCCTCTTTGCAGAATTCACTCTTGAATTTGCTTTGATAGCTTTGCTTAATATTGGGAGCTTTGGAAGTCTAGCCATTTCTTATCAATTTCCCATCTCAGGGTCTTCACGATGCTGTTGTAATATAAGAACTTGTGGATATGAAAGTTCTTGGAAAATTGTGAATTCCTACATAGATGTAAAATTTTCATTTTATTATCATGATTCCACTCAGATATTCGTAAAGATCATTAAGACCCCTCTCTCTGCTATCATCTAGAAATTGTTGGAATACAAATCTAAGGCCATATAATGTGCCTCCAGGTGATTATACTCCTTTAGGGATAATAACATGGCAAATCATACATGGGAGAAATTTCTATCATTCTTTCCTTCATTTATTCAACTATTTAATAAATATGTATAATTGCCAATTATATCCCAGGCCATGTGGTAGGTGCTCAAGATAGAGATAAAACAAAATGGGAGCATTAGTTATACAATAATTGGAAAAATAAAACACTATAAAGAAGAACTCATGTAAATATCCATAATTCTACTATGTATAATTTACTTTTATTTATATTTTGAGAATTTATTTTCAGAATTTTTGTAACTTTTTTAAACTATTTACGATTATATAATAATTACTACCTCTGACCTTCAGATTTCTACCTAACATTAGCATTTTTACAGGTAATTTTTCTAAAGGATGATTTTTAGGCAGATTTTCATAATCATTACAGAGTTAAAGCTAATCTGAGGCATTATAGTGAAATGAAAATACTACCTAAAAACTAATATCAAAATAAATTTGATTTGGAGAAATGCCTGATGTATGTTTAATAATACTACTTGTTATTTAAAACTGAAAGTGCACTATGTACTTTAAATATCTTACAATTTTATATGTCAATTATACTTCAATAAATCTGAAAAAAAATTTGAAAGCAATGCCAAATATTTCCACCAAAAGTTCAAAATACTTCCAAAAATATATAACAATCAGGTAGATAATATATAGACAGAGGAAAATAAAATACATATATTATCATAAAAATTACATAACAAATGAATATTTATTATATACAAATAAATTTACTTATATATAAAATTTATCATATATAAAATATGTTTATAAATATATGTGAATATGTACATATATAGATATGATTATAAATGAATTTATTATATATAAGTAAATATATAATAAAATATGAACAATATACTAATTATTAATTAATTATACATTCATTTGATGAGAAGTTGGAATTAAGTTTTGATTTTACTTGTAATGCTTATTACAAGAAATATGCAAATAATCTTTCCAAGTTTCTGAATTCTTGCAGTTGCAGTGAAGCAACAGATCAATCCTATTAAAGTGTTGGATGATCTTGGAGGTCTCTAAACTTGCCAAACTGGGATGTTTTTCTGTTTCACTAAAGTGGACATAGGAAATATAAGAGAGATCAAGATGGAAATTTAGTTTCAAAATCCTATCTGTATAATCTATTTAAACCATCTAACAGCCCTGTGAGTTAAGTATCTCTATTTTAAAGGTGAATCATTTTCTTCATTCATATTCTAATCAAAATACAATTCTAGAGAAGGAAGTAGAAAAATTTTATAAAGAATTAAAGAATAAAAACAATTACCATGTTCTACCACATAATATTTGGGGAAGAGTTGTCTTGCTTTTGTAGTTGAGGTTGTTGGGATTATGGGTACATTGTTTTGTTGTTGTCAAAGGGCCTATAATGATTAGTACATTAATTTTGAGCATCTTCCTATATCAGCTACATATTCATTGGGCATCTTCTGTGACTAAGATACCACTAGACACTTGTCAGGCTGTGGAAGAAGAAACAATAATGAAATTAAGCAGGTAAGAATTTTGCCCTCAAACACAAGTTTGGAAAAAAAGGCAAGTTATAAAATAGGTAAAAAGTGATACTGAATTTGTCAAAGTTCAGTTGTAGAGAAAGAATTTGCTCTGGCTATTTTAAACATAAAGTGATCTATTGCAGGATAGTAAATGGATTACAAAGTCATTTTTAGGGCTTAAAATAATGACTCTAGATTCAGCCTTCAGAAATAGCTCCTTAAGCCACACTTCAGAACTGAGCTACCAGGAGGTCTGCCACCTCCCCTACCAAGAATTGCCCAATTGGGACACCGTCACTGTAGCTGCTTGCTCGAGATCCACATCCATGCCACAATCCTGGAGTCTGTTGCTGTTGCCAGCAGGACTAGAACTAGGCAGCACCCACTGTGGTTTGCCCCAGCAGAATGGAAGCCTCATACCCTGCACCTCAACAACATGAAGCTGATGACCAAACACTGAAACATGCTGATGCTGCCTTGGGAGAATGGAAAGACTCCAAGATTGCGCTTGCTGAGAGCAAAAGCAGAAGTCCAGACCTTTCTCACTCCTGCCTTCTTAGTCACCTTTTGTGCACCTGATTGACAAACTACAATAGCACATATCTAAGACATCCAGCATCTGTGTTACAGAAGACACACTAGAGCTAAGAGGACAGACTGGGTATTGACTGTTGATTCACCATATCTAACTTTCTATGATATTAATAATAATAACAGCCAGAATAATAATCTTTATTTTTAAGGAAGCTTTAGAAGGAAATAGAATCAGAAAGAATAGACTGTTTTTGCTAGACATGTGACCATAAAGAGGAGAGACAAAACAGTCTCTTGAAAGGAAGGAATAGTTAAAGTAAGGTGAACAATTTGGCTTTTAATTTAATACAGAGATAATTTGAATAGAGTGAGGGGAAGAGATAAAGGAAGGGAGAGTAGGTGGTGCATTATCAGCAAACGTTGTCAATAGTTTTGGTTATTGCAGACTAAATGGCTGCGTAAACTTTGGACATCCAAGTCCCCTCAAAGGCAATATGTATTTCTCCACATAGACTTTAGTGATGTCCTTTACCATCCATTACTCTGAGTCAGTGAGCTGCCTTTAATTCCAAGCAGCTATGTCACTGGTCTCCTGAGTTACCTCTTTCCCATGTCAAATAAATGGATATATTTTTTTTTCTTTAGGAGAAGGTAATCCTATTGGTATTTTGGGCTTTTGAAGAAGGATCAATAAAAGTTACACAATAATTAGCCAGTATTCTGAAATTTTGATCCAGAAAATATCAAACTAACAAAAATGTAGATTTTGGTCTAGAATATTATATACTTCTGTCCTAGAAAACAGCATATTCTATTGGTATCAACCAATATCCATATGATTCTGGAAAGATTCCTTAAGAATTATTATCATAGGATAATTTAAAATTCATGTTATGCTTAAGCTTTAATAGTCTTATAAAAAGAAAGAAAAAAGGCTGTTACATTCCAGTAAACTCTATAGGGAATTTTTTTCTTTACTTATCTTTGTTGTTGTTGTTGTTGAGGAAGTTGCACCCAGAGCTAACATATGTGCCAATCTTCCTCTATTTTGTATGTGGGTCACTGCCACAGCATGGCATGGTGTAGATCCATGCCTGGGATCTGAACCCACGAAACCTGGGCTGCTGAAGTGGAGTATGCCAAACTTTAACCACTAAGCCATGAAGCCAGCACTATAGGGAATTCTTTATATCAGTTTATTGAAAGTGTTAAAATTGTGTAATTGTAGCCATCTCTCCACTTGTTGACCATAACTTTGTGTTTCTCTTCCTTTAAGGATCATTAATTTATCTTTGAGCATTTTGATTATCCAGAAACCACATTCTATTTTGAAAAGGAAAAAGAATATATAGTGTTCAATCAAATGCCAAAGACCCTGTGATTAAAAGAAAAGTTGAAATCAGAGTAGCCTATTAAAAGTTTACCTGCAGGGGCCAGCCCGGTGGCATAGTGGTTAAGTTCATATGCTCCACTTGCCTGAGGTTTGCAGGTTTGGATCCCGGGCACAGACTGACACACTGCTTGTCAGGCCATGCTGTGGCAGCATCCCATATAAATTAGAGGAAGATGGGCATGGACGTTAGCCCAGAGCCAATCTTCCTCAGCAAAAAGAGGAGGATTGGCAATGGATATTAGCTCAGGGCTAACTTTTCTCACACACATACACACAAAAAGTTTACCTGCAATTCATAAAGTTCACAAACAGTCATTTTATCAAAGACTTCCCTTCTGATTAGCAAGGAAATTGGAATCTTCTGACATTCTGTGATGGATAGAATGATAGAATGATGCACTGTGAGGAAATTGAGCTATGGAAGAATTTCATCTAATTTAGAAGAATCCCAGGGAACCTCATTGTAATAAATCTTATTCCATACTTGGGAATGAGAATCAGACAGAGCAACCCAGAATCCTGGAGGAGCTGGGATGGGATGGGGCTAAAGATGAGAGCCTCAAAAGAGGAAAAGAAACACATTGGTCTTAGAATAAGCCTGAGCCGATAGGCTCGGGAATACATCTGTAGTTGAATAGAAAATTAGAGGCAAGTAGTAGAGCAAGTAGCAAATAAATATAACAGATATCAGAATTAGGTTTCAAAAGAATTGTGTGTGTGATCATTGGCCACATGAAATTAATGGGATTCAAATACATTGAAAAGAAGTAAAAAAGGGATACTAAGTTACTGAGAGAGTTGTACTGCCCAAATAACCACCAGCCTGGACTAAAAAAGAGTGAGATTGTTTGAGATTGAAACCACTCTATATCCTTAACCTTTCTGAAGCAGGAACCAAGCTGAGCAAGCTTCTAAGTAAACAGGGAGGGCATTCTCCCTGATGCCCATTTCAGATGTGGCTAAGGAATCAGATAATAAGAAATGAGTAATTTTCCCGAGAGTGGCCAGGGACCCCAAAGAACAAAAGAAAAGGAGTCTGCTACCAGACAGTAAGTGGATCCCTCACCCCCAAAGTAGGCAGAAGGGATATCAGAATTTCCACGAAGTAATGTCTGATCTGCATTTCCCACAGTTCTCCTACCAGATGGGATTGTTATCCTGCTCCTGTTCCCTCATTGCATTTTGGGTTTTCATGATGGAGATAACTGGTCCCTTTAGGTCACAGGTCTCCAAAGCACAAGGAGTAACAACTGCACCTGATGTAGAGACTACCTTCTGATAGGGGGGCTTGATGTTGTAAAATGATATGGTCTCTGATTACCTTTATTGACAAATGGGGGAAGGGTGAGTGTATTTTGTGTGTGGGAAGGAAAGTAAGCCAAATATTTGATGACTAGAATAGCAACTACATCTATATCTAATATGTTTGGATAAGCTGGACCATATCAAAATCCAAAGCCTTTTTCACACCATCAGCTTACAAAGCACACTAAAAATATCCCTATGGTCTTTCTTTTTGCCCCAGTCTCTCTGAGCCTCTTGATTCTAATAGTCCAGCCAAAAAAGGATAAATAACGGGACCCATCAATGTGAAAGGATAAAAGGCAATCTTCATTCATCTCAGCAGGCACCATGTGCAATATGGTGGCCCATAACAGAGCATCCTCAATGATCTGGACATCAATTATTGATCCATATCCTACTTCTATATCCCTTGAGGTAAAAAGGACTTGAGCTCCATCTAAAGGCTGAGTGAAGAACTTATATGCAAGGAATTGTACAGAAATCAAGGAATCACCATTAGTTAAAATTCACAAGCTGGAATTAGATTCCAGGTTTCCTATAAAGGACACCACAATTGCTTTCATAAAAAATATGCAGAATTTAGTAGAATTAATGTCAAGAAAAGTGCTTATAACATTGTCTAGCACATACTAAGCACTCAACAAATATTAGGTATTATTGTTGTTGTTATCCTTGAAATTACCAATTCAACACCTGGAGCAAAATTTAGGCTAGTGATAGGTCCGTATTCTATTGCTGCCCTGATACCTAAACATTGGAAAGTGCCAACCCACGGCATGATAATAAAATCTTAATTTTAAAAGTTCTGTCACCAAAATCAGCATCAAGGTCATGTATTGAAAGAGATTGCTGTTTGGAATCAGATTGTGCGGTTTCTTAAGAGACCTATAAGCAAGTGCTAATCAACATGTAATCACCTTGAATTTGTATTGTAAACACTTATAACTACCAGTTTTAAAGAGTTTCCTTGTAAAGCTTTAAATGATATCACATAATTTCCTCATTGCAGTGCATTTTAATGAAAGTGGAAGAACACCCTTGGAATTCTTGGAATTGAACTATACATGCTGATTCTGTTACTATTTCAGGGTATGTTTGAAATGGGCATATTTTTATAGCTAATCATAAGAGGAGGGTTTCAATGACCCTAAGTGCTTATTTTTATATCAGGATTTCTTTTTTTAGGCTAGTAAAAGTCAGAAATAAAAACCATGATACACCAGAGATGAGCTTCAGTTCCTGTGAAGGTCAAACTTCATGTGTTTTGAGACCCATGAGAGAGTTCAAATATCTGTCGAAGGAAGTTCACCCAGCATTGGTGGATAGGTGTGTTGGGGGAGGCTAGGAGATGGATAATAGTTGAAAATTAACAGTATAAAATCCATTTCCACTCATTTTTCCCTTCAACTATCTGTTTAGACAATTCACAATGAGTTATTAAAAAGGAAATAATAGTTAAGAATTTTTCTCAGATTGTAGAAAAATTTGACCTTTGAGATAAAGTGTGTTAAAAGATAAACTGAAGCATATTTTTAAAAATTGAGTTTATTTGAGCAGAAATTGATTCAAACCAGGCAGCATCCAATCTAGCAGATAAAAAGGAGCTCTGAGAAGCTGTACAAAATAAAAGACTTTTATAGGCAAAAGGAAGCAGGAACAAGGAAGTTGTACTAGGCAAAAAAGTGAATTGGTTATTGCAAGTTTAGTTTGCTTTAGGGGATGTCAGGGATCTCTTGGCCAGATTACCTAACTAGTGCTTACAGGTGATTCCTGCTTGACTGGGTTACAAGATTCCGTTTCCAGGGGAGCCAAAAGTGTAATTAAGCCTCGGTTTGGTGATGTGAGGCTTAGCATAAGCGGCTCCATTTTGGGCTTGTTTTTAACTATTGTAAACACATATATGCCACTTAATAACATGTGGCACTGTGCAAATCAGTATACCTCTCTGAATTTCAGCATTCTCATCTGCAAAGTACTAATAATTCTTACTTTTATATGGCTATTGAGGATAATAATATGAGGGAAAATATGTTATTCTGAGCAAAGGGTCTGGGACATAGTAGCAATTCAACCACATTTTACTTAAATATAGACTCTTGGATGAGGAGATGTTCCCGAGGCCACTGATCTGATGAGAACCTCATGTGGGGACATGTATCACACAGTTGGACATGCTTTCATGGAAAGAATCAAACTACTGTCAAAAAAAGGAATCTAGGGACACACAGATGAGTATGTGTAAAATTGTAGATGTATTCTCTGATTATTTCTTATTATTTCTATTCAACTGCATGTGAATCTAAAATCATCTTTAAAAAATGTTAAAAAAGAGAATCTTAGAACTGCATTAACTGCTATACTAACTTCTGATCAATCTATAAATAGAAGGCCAGAAACAAGAATTGTGAATAACAGATGGTGAGCCATCACCAGGTGTGTCATTGTTCCATTAATGAAATTATAGAGGATGAAAGAAGGTGGATAATTTGTGGATGATTTCTGAAGTTTGTCAACATTTCTAGAGAGATCATCAAGAGGCCCTTTGTTTTTTGACAGAGAGGTGGACACTTGTGAATTTAAAATAATCTGGGTGTGAAGCTTTATGCCCTCAACCCAGGAGATGCTGAAAGCTACAATTTAGTGAGAAAGTTCAAGTTGGTCACTCCATCACCTGTGTTCAGTCCCCTCAATTACTGGTCTTGTTTTTACGTATTCATTGCTATTTTGTGGATTCTCAATAGCCACAAACCATTCATTCTTTCATATGTTATTTGCTTAAAAAACAAAAAGAAGCATTTGAGCATATGCTATGTTAGTTGTGTGGGCACAGAAAGTCAATACGACAGTCACTGCCTTAAAGGGCTCTTAAAAGGAGAGAGGGAGAAGTAAATTGAAGAGCACTGCACGGTGTGGTAAGTATTAGGAACTCCTGTTACCTCATTTGTATATTCACGCATACTGCTTTTTCATTATTTTTTAAAAATATCATGCAATAAATGTACATAGTTTCAAAATTCATATTGTACCAGAATTATGGGAAATAAAACAGCAGTTCACAGCTCCTTCTACTTTATCCTCAAATTTTGTTTCACAGAGGAACCATTTTCAGTACTTAGGGCTGGTAACTCTAGCATTTCCTGCTATATTTTTAATCAATAAGCTTATAGTATTATTTCTTTGTTTTTCTTTCCTCTATTATTATAATTATATAACTCTGCTACTCAGCATAGGCATGTGATATTCCATGCTTACACGTCTTTTCTATATAACTTTTTTTTTTTCCTAGAGTTAGTAATTGCCTCATATCTCTCCTGGGCTTTTCCTTCACCTGGATAATAGGAATTTCCTTTGCTTCCATTTGTCTTAGAGCCCCTGCAGGATCCCACACCTTCCTCTTTCTTGTTTTAATCTCTCATTTTGGTGGAGGACAGACCTCTAGTAGATTCCTAACAATAGGTGAAAAGGCAGTAAATTTTGGAATGCCTTTTATTTTAACCTTCATATTAATTGACAGTTTATCTGGATAAGGAATTCTAGTTTCTTTATAGTTACATTACATAGAAATGTCCATATTTTATCTTCTGTGTCATTTTCAATTCTCATTGTCTTTAAAGGCTAATACTTCTTTTTTCCTTTAATATAATTTTGATTATGATATTTAGTAATATTTATTTCATAGGAGAGGGAAGATAAGCATATTTATTCAATTTGCAATTTCTAATTAACCAAATTGCTTTTCCCTTTCTTTCCCTTTTCCCTTTTCTTTCCTCCCTTGTCTGTTGTACCCTTCAGAGACCTGAACTGTCTCCTCTTTGGGGAGGTTCTGCATTCGTGACAGTTCTAGGAAGATTAAAGTGAATTACGTAAAGAAAGAAGGCATGGTTTGAGAAACCCTAGACATCTCCCATTCGCTCTCCTCACTTATAAGTGGAATGGAACCATCCATAAAGCCCAGGTCAAACTGCAGACTTGGGGGATAGGGATCAAGGAAAATATTTCTTCTACCCCATAAAGTTAGAATGTGGAAAGCATCTTTATAATTCACACATGACCTGAAAACGTCACAGATGGCTGTTTTTATAGACAGACTTATAGAGGTAAAATTTACTACTATAAAATTTACCCGTTTTATTGTACAACTTTATGATATTTAAAAAACTGTCTTTTTCTGGTACAGTTCTAGGAGATTTGACAAATGCGTAGAGTTGTGTAACCATCACCAAAATCATTCCATCATCCCCCCAAATTCCCTCACTGTCCTTTGCAGTCAAGCCATCATCTACTCCTACCCTCAGCTCCAGCTCTAATTTTAATAAACAATTTTCTTTTATGTAGAGAATTCTCTTCAATTCATGTATGTTATTTTGTTCTATACTCAAAGATAACAGGAGTCAGAGATTTAGGATGGTTGCCATAATTTCATCTTAATGACAAATAAGGTGATACTGGAACATTTAGATCTGACCAAGATTTCAGGGAAGTCTTTCAGAGTAATTGATTCTTATGCTGTTTGAATAACTGATTTTAGCTAAATAAGCAGAGGAATAAGGGGGCATTTTGGCACAAGCAATCTCATGTGAAAAGACCTCAAGGTTGCATGAAATAGCGTGATGTATTGAACTGTCAGGGCTGGACATAGCTGAAATCAGTGGTGAGGCAGAGAGTAAATGAGAGAAAAGACCGGAAAGAAAGGCAGAAGTCAAATTACAGAGGGTTATGGACAGTTTATCAAGGTGTTGGAAATTAATGGGAAATTTATTCATTGTTGAAACACTGGGGTGACATAATAAGAACCTGTCTTTTATTCTTATTTTTGTTATTTAGTAATTAATCCGATTCTGTGTGCTAACAAACACAGGAATAAAAAGATGTCATCCAGGAGCTCTGAGTTAGAAAATAATTGGCTAAAATAATTGCAAGTTCAATTAAAAATATCACTTTTATATGAAGTTATTTGTATAGAACGTGGAGTCTAGAAGGAGAAAACAGAAAATATGGAATATAATATTTACCAAGTTAACATCATTTCAAGATTTTTGAGCCTCTACTGGGATAGGCACTGTGGGAGATAAAGAGGGACCATGAAATTTGCAAAGTAGTTTAGAAAGGTTCACGTACATGGTTCATTTCCAAATAATATTGTAATCAATAGGTCAGCCGTACACAGAGGGGTAGAAGTATTGTGAAAACATCTTGTACGCTACCAGGTCTATATTATTATTCTCCTTTTATAGGAAAGAAAGTAAAACTAAGAGAAATCAAATAAATTCCCAAGTGTCAGAGATAATAAATGGCAAGTAAGGTTTTTACTGTCTCAAGGCCGATGCTCTTTCCAATATCATGTATTTCCTTCTGCAGATCAGAAGACTTTTATTCTTGTCTCCCTTACATTCCCTTTTTAGCTTTAGAATTTGAAACACATACTCTTGTTTCTAAATCCCCTGTTATCTTTTCAAGAATATGCTACTTTATTTAACTCCTCTCTCACTCATGTCACAACAGTGTCCCAATTTCTAAATGATGGTTAAGGTCCATCCCTACATGAATGTGTTTAAGTATGTTATATATAAATGATAATAATGATAATGCCTGTATACACAAATGGATAATACACACATACACATTATATTACCCCATGTCTAGTCTTATCTCTCTATTCCCTTTCACAATATTTCTCCAATGAGTTTTTATATGTTCTGTCTACACTTTCTCAACTCAGTTCTCTTTTCAATCAATTCCAATCTGTTTTCAAATCCAAAATTCCTCAAAATTTTTCATGATAAAATGATCATGCTTCAGAATCCAATAGTCACTTCTCTGCCTTCTGCCCTTGACCACTCCCTCCTTGAAAATCTCTCCCTTCGGGGATTCTGCAACCCCACACACCATAATGGCCTTCCTTCTCATTGAGTATTCCTCAGTTTCTTTATTCAGACCTCCTATTCCACCTGACCTCTAAATGCTGGCATGTCTTTGGGTTTTGTCCTGGAGCCCACCCCACATCTCTCCTCTGTTATATTCTCTCCCCAGGTGATTTCATCAGTCTCTATGGTCTTAGTAACATCTACACATTTATAACTCCAAATCTTTACCTTAGGCTTCATATTCTTTCCTGAGCTCCAGCCCATAGAGCCAAACCCCCTGTTTGGCAGTGTTGTTTGCATGTCTAAAGGGACCTCAGAATGAATATATTCAAAAGGGAGCTCTTGATTGCTCATTATAGCTGATTCTCTCCTAGTCTTTGCCCATTTGTATAAGTTGCATTTTAAATTATTGAGTTGCTCAAGGAAAAAATCATAGGAGTCATCTTAATATTTATTTTTCTCCTCACCCCCCACACATTTACTTCCAAATCTATTAATTCAGTTTCAAAATATAGTCAGTCCATGACTTATTTTCCTTTTCAATTTTCTTTTTCACCTTGGCCCAAAGAAGTGTTATTCCTAATCTGTATTACTATGTAGCTATCTATTTGCTCTCCTTGGATTTCAAGCTTTCTCCTCCCCAGACCATTTTCCAGAAAGCAATGAGTGGTTTTTCAGAAATGCAAATTCTATGCTTTCATTTCTTCTTAAATATTTCCCCATTAAGTCTGAACTAAAACTCAAACATCTAACCATGGACAATGAGGAGGAATGATCTGGCCCCTAAAAATTTATCTCACGTTTGCTCTTACAGTTCTCTCTTTACACGGCTGACTCATTTTATATGGTAGCTCAGAGAGGACTGTATTGACAGCCCTAACTAAAATAGCCAATGGTGGTTAATCTCTAAATTATAACCATGTCTAATTCAGTCACTAAGAACAATCTTTAATGATCTTATTTCTGAAGGCGAGCACCTGAGAATTACTGTAGATATTCAGTGAGAACATGATTGCCTTTTCACCTTGTTCCCAACACAGACATAGATGAATCTTGTCAATTTTTTGTTTTCTTATTTAAATTGAGGAATGATTCAGGGGTCTTGAGGATTTGTGACCTTGTTTTGTAGAAGAAAGAATGCCTTTGGGGAGGTTGCAATCACTGGATGGCCCCCAGTAGCCGTTGAAGCTCAGCAGTCAGATTGCCCAGGGGCTTGTAGGGAGTGACCCCTTTGTTTTTCTGATGCTCCTCCTGCTAAGCCCCTTAGCTCTATAAAACTCCTTGTTTTCTGCTTTTGTTAAGGCAGATTTGAGTGAATCCATGCTCCCACCTTCTTGTTTTGGCCAATTTGAATAAAAGCTTTCTTCATCTCCAAGCACTGATGTCTCAGTGTTTGGCTTACTGCTCATTGGGCACACGAATTTGAGATTAAGAGGTTCGGTATCATTTCTTTGTTTGCATGTTTATTGTCTGTCTAGTCCACTAAAAAGTCAGCTCCATGAAGACTGGATCATCTCTATAGTTACCACTTTATCACCAGGATACAATAATACTCAGGACCTATTAGGTGTTCAATAAATATTTAAATGTTAGTGCATATAAAAGTCTCAGATCAGTGCCTGACACACTGTGAGCACTACATAAATAAATGTCAGTCATTAATGTAATTTCTATCGTTATATTTATTACTTGAATAATTGAATGAATGAATGAAATAAATGAATATTTTCAATGTCCTCATTTGAATGTCAAAGACATTAACTAAATAATCCTTGATACCCCAAATCTATGATTAATTTATACTTTAAAATTGCATGGTGAAAATTTTCAAACATTTGCCAATTTTCCCATCTGCTTCCTGCTAATAAATGTTGATTTATGGGAGCTCACTAGATATAAGATACACAGTGAATAATGGTTAAAAAATATATAGCTCAATTTTATTAATTACTCTGAGACTCAGGTTTCTGAACTTAAATATGATTAGATAATAAGTCCTAAGCCATTGGGTTGTCATGAGGTTTAGATAGGAGAGTATATTGTGTTTGGGGAACACTGAATTATTCGCTATGGATGCAGAGTCAGTTGAGTGTAGAATTCTCATAGGTGCTGAACCATGCAGAGCCTTGTATGCTATCTTTGGAGGACAACAGAAGATGCTAATCTCCTGCTGGTAGGAAAACAATATGCTCAGCTTTTTTCCACTGCAGATATGTCTTTCTGAAGTGTGGAAGTGATAGGAGGGACAGCTGAGGGATTTTAAGTTACCTGAGAAAGGTGAAAGACATTTTTATGTATTTTAATATAGAATAACTATCCAGGTGACAGAGTGATTCCCATTAGTAACTATTTGGTGAATAAATTGATGTTGAGAGAAGAATGGGAGGATAGTGGGAGAAAGAGATCTGTTAGGAAGTTATTCCTGAAAAAAATATGCTCACCATAAATTAATAGTTGTTAAATGATTTAAAATTAGTGAACATGTTTAAGTTGGTTTACTTCTCTGAGCTGTAGTTTCTTTATTTGTGAAATTGTATTGATAGAACCTAAAATATGAGCATGTCTAACACTGTTCCCAACAAATGATACTTAATAATTGATGGTTTATTTTCCTTTCCTTTCCATTAGCTTACATCTAAATTGAGCGTCAACAGAACCCTTGTCACAAGTGATACAATCTAACAAAATGCACACACTTACACACAAGGGAGATGGTCTAAGAAATAATCCCTTCTGGTTTAGAGATGACAAAATTCTATTGATTTCCTTCTTTCTGACCTTCTCTGTAACAACATGTTCACAAGATATATATATATATTTTTTTTTTCTGATTGGATGACAAAGAGATCAAAGAGCCCCTCAAGATAAACAATTCAAACACAGATTTTCCAGACTTGCTGAAGTTCAATCACAGTCAAGTTTAATTGTATCATTGACAATTGGGATCTATGTTGCACAGAAAACCATAAAATTGTAGAAATATTTTTGCCTATTAAACAGTAAAGAACATTGCATTTCTGCTTTCACACAAAAACTATACACAGCTATTAAGCTCTGTAAATATAAGTTCTCTCCTTATTTATCTTTATACCTTTTATATGTAATGCAGAGCTTGACATATAATTGTACACCACAGATGTTTATTGAATTAAATATACAAATGCCTGAATGGAATATTTTTACACAGATTTTTTTAAAATTAAAATCCAAAAAACTCATTATTGAGCATTTTTGGTGTTCAAGGCATTAGATTAGGCATTGCAAGGGATGTAAAGATTAATGAGAGAGCTTCTTCTCCAACAGCTTATAGTTAGCAGACAAAAGTGCTTACCCCAAAAAAATCCTATTATAAAACTTCCTGTGATTGCTGCTATGATAAAAGTAAAGTTGTACAGGAACACACTGAAAGGAAATATTAAATGCAGCTGGAAAGAATTTGAAAAGTATACATAGAGAAAATAGGAATTGAATAAGTCCCTGCTTAATTTTTTGCTTTTTTGAAAAATGGGTTTTGATAGCACTAACAAGCAAAAGAAGATAATGGGAGGATTTGAGGTGTTTTAGGAAATGGTAGGAAACCTGCAGGCTGTAAGCATAAAGTACATTGTACAGAGTGAGAAGGGAGGGATCTAGCAGAGCAGCTTGAGGGAAAGAGAATACCAAGGATGCTATGCTAGACGAGTAAGGCAATCTGGCTTTCAAAAAGTGCCA
Organism: Tapirus indicus; assembly: GCA_031878705.1. Classification (NCBI taxonomy): domain Eukaryota; kingdom Metazoa; phylum Chordata; class Mammalia; order Perissodactyla; family Tapiridae; genus Tapirus; species Tapirus indicus. The sequence continues at coordinate 7,191,199 of CM062935.1, read as the reverse complement.
GTGTAGTGTGTCCCAAGCCTAGGAGGAAGTGAGCCATCTCAAGGCAACATTCTTTAAGGGGCCCTACTCACATGGTACCAAACCCTGTTGATGGGTCATCTGTTCAACCAAGACAAGATCCATTTATAGAGAAGCCATTTAACTCAGCCTTCTTTGCACCATAAGGAGCTCACAGCAGGGTTTGTTGAGCACACAGTATGTGTTCTACAGTAACAACCAGATAGAGTTATCTGGTGATCTGATAATTAAATAACATTATCAAGGTCATATTCAATTTCTCTTCCCTAAGGAGGAAGATAATAACTCTATGCCTAAAGGAATTGTAGCCTAATATGTTCCTCTAGGTCTCAGAAGTTATCACGTGCAACCAAAACCACTCTTGTCCCAATTTCTCTACACTGGAATATCTCTTCTTGCACTCCTTAAGTTTCTACTTAATAATCACAGATATTTTTATTGTCATTTAAGAAGTATCTCAAGTTATAGTTTTTTTATTTTTTACATACCAAATCTTTTTCAATACATTTTCACAAATTTACCTTATGCTTTTGTGCATCAAGGTGATACTGCTCATTGTAGGACATATAGGAATTATCAAAAACTGACAGAAGCAGAAACAAAATCACCAATGACCAGATCATTGACACAATGCATGAAAACATTTCACTGTCAGAGTTTCTTCTAAAATATTTTGTTAGCTGAATGGAGCTCATATTCTATAATTATTATTTCATCCTGCACTTTTTCTAACATTCTATCACAAGCATTTCCCATAATATTAAAAATTATATAAAAAATACTTTTATTGGTTATATACTATCTGATTCTACTTTTCTGATTTTTTCCTAAGATAAATGATTAAGAGTGGAGTTATTGAGTAAATTTGTGTAAATATGTTTATATACAATGCTAAAATTCCTGTCAGCTTCTGGTATAATTGATTTATGATGATATTGCTTTATTTTTTATTTTACATATATCTATGACTTTTTTAATATGACATTAGTGGAGTCCCTATTAAGTATTTATTTTATTCCAAATTAAAATGTTTAACAACTACGTATAGTGACTCATAAATTAATAAATGTGTAAAAAGGGCAAAGAACATAGAGAAATAGATCAAATATAAGAACAAATGGCAAATATACATAAAAATACATTATCAATGCTCACTAGTAATGATATAAAACTTCAAAAAATCAAACAGCTGCCCTATTTTACTAACTAAATTTTAAAAGTTTTCAAAATGTATTTTTGTACAATAGAATCCAATTTTAATTCTTAATTTTCTATTTACTGTTATAAGCAAGCCTTGTGTGTTTTTCCTTAAATGCATTTTATTTATTGTTATAATTATTTATAGGATCATGCTATAATATATTTAATTACTTTTAATTTTTGGATATTTTCATTGTTTATATTTTGACTATCAATAATAACGTCACAGTTAATATTTTTAATTACATACCTGTATACCTTTCTGAATATAATATTTCAGAATTAAATATTCTTTGCTTCTCAGGATGAAAGTGAGTTAAACGCTCATATGATAATTATGATTTTCTAAATCTTTTGATAGCATTTAAATACTTAAACTTTCCAATATTCTTTATTGGGTTTTTACAGTTTAGGACAATTATGTACTCATTGTAGCTTATAAATCTTATCAATATATAAAAGTCATTTTAGTTCATGGTTTTATTTTGATATTAATAAAATCCCACCTATGTTACATACACAGATATACTACATATCTACCCCTTCTCAGGTTTTGCAATTATATTTTACCTGAGGTATTTTAAAACGTATATATTTGAATTTTGTTTTGGCATAAAAGAGTCTTTTACATTAGTTGAATTCATTTGTATTTTTTTCCATAACTCTCATTCTTGGTTTCCCTCTTTCAAATTATTTTCCAAATCCTTAGTGTTTTGTTTTGTTAGCCCGTGGGTTTTGCTGCACAATTTAAGCATTATTTGCTTTGAACCTGCTGAGTAAGAAGCAATACATCATTTTATTAATTTGGCTAATATCCACCATTAGATTTTCTTATATATTTGATCCACTGTTTTCTGATTATGTCTCATAAAAATAGAAAAATTAGTTCTTTTTGATTTACATGATGAATTTATCAAAATTTTACTTTCATAAATTTTTCTTTCTTCCGTGATTTTTCCCTAAGTTAAATAACCTAGGTCTTCAGCTATAGATATTCATTAATAAAATATTTCTATTACATTTCATGATTTATTTGCATTTGAATACTATTTTCTGTATTACCATGAGTGTATATATATATGTATATATATACACATATATATCCATACACAAAGAATTTTATATAAAATTATTTCATTATACATTTTATAGTGCCTTTAGAAATTATTTTCCCTTTCTTGAAGAGTTTAATAACTTAGTAAGTAGAATATATATATACGCATACATATATACATACACATATATACTCTGTATATACAGAATGAACACACCTATATATAAAGATTGAAATATACATGTACATATATAAAAGATATATATATATATCTTTTGAGGAAATGCAAGGGAATGATCCAGAGCAGTTCTACTGTACCGCTCCAGGGAACTGTCTATAGTATATGCTATATTAACAGTTCTGCCTAGAGCTAATGACGCATGCAGCAAACACTGGTAGTACACTGTTAAAGTCTTACTTATGTGAATATGTTTCATTGACACAGTAATGGCCACTTATCTAAAAACATAATTAACATTCCACACACTGTTAGTTATTATCTTATGGCATTTCATGTTATACGGTGTGTCTTATCTTCCAGTGTTTAGTGTTAAAAACAACGCTGGCATAAAGCCAGGCTATCTGTCCTCTCCCCTCTCCCCGTTGTTACCCTGTGTATCATTTCTAGGAGAATATTGACTTTTTATTTAAAAAATTATTTTATTGAGGTCATAATGGTTTACAACATTGCTAGTTTTTAATCCGTCACCATACATATGTGTCCCTTTAACCCTTTCACACACACCCCCACCCCCTTCCACTCTGGTAAGCACTAATCTGTTCTCTTTATCCCTGTGTTTATTTTCCACACACGAGTGAAATCATATAGTGTTTGTCTTTCTCTGTCTGGCTTATTTTGCTTAACACCATACCCTCAAGGTCCATCCATGTTGTTACAAATGGGATGTTTTATCTTTTTTATGGCTGAGTAGTATTCCAGTATATGTGTGTGTGTGTGTGTGTGTGTGTGTGTGTGTATAAACCCCACATCTTCTTTATCCATTCATCAGTTGATGGGCACTTGGGTTGTTTCCACTTCTTGGCTATTGTGAATAATGCTACAGTGAACATAGGAGTGCATAAATCTCTATGTATTATTGATTTTATGTTCTTTCAATAAATACCCAGTAGTGGGATAGCTGGATCATATGGTATTTCTATTTTTAAGTTTTTGAGAAATCTCCATACTGTTTTCCATAGTGACTGCACCAGTTTTCATTCCCACCTGCAATGTATGAGACATCCGTTTTCTCCACATCCTCTCCAACATTTGTTATTTTTTGTCCTGTTAAATATAACCATTCTGATAGGTGTAAGGTGATAGCTCATTGTAGTTTTGATTTGCATTTCCCTAATGATTAGTGATGTTGCACATCTTTTCATGTGCCTGTTGGCCATCTGTATGTCTTCTTTGGAAAAGAAGATATTATGTTGAGGTACTTTCCTTTATGCCCATTTTTTTGAGGGTTTTTATCATAGATGAATGTTGGATCTTTTCAAATGCTTTCTCTGAATCTATTAAGATGATCATGTGCTTTTTATTCCTCATTTTGTTAATGTGGTGTATCACACTGATTTATTTGCAGATGTTGAACCATCCCTGCATCCCTGGTATTAATCCCACTTGGTCATGGTGTATGATCCTTTTAATGTATTGCTGTATTTGGTTTGTCAATATTTTGTTGAGGATTTTTGCATCTATGTTCATCAGTGCTATTGACCTGTAATTTCCCTTCTTTGTATTGTCCTTGTGTGGTTTTGGTATCAGGGTGATGTTGGCCTCAGAGAATGAGTTAGGAAGCAGTCCATCTTCTTTGATTTTTTGGAATAGTTTGAAAAGGATGCATATTAACTCTTCTTTGAATGTTTGGTATAATTCTTCAGGGAAACCATCTGGTCCTGGACTTGTGTTTTTTGGGAAGTTTTTGCTGCTGTTTCTATCTCTTTACTTATGATTGCTCTATTCAGATTCTCTTTCTTCTTGGTTCAGTTTTGGGAGGTTATATGAGTCTAAGAATTTATCCATTTCTTCTAGGTTATCCAATTTGTTGGCATATAGTTTTTCATAGTATTCTCTTATAACCCTTTTTATTTCTGTGGTATCCATTGTCATTTTTCCTCTTTCATTTTTAATTTTATTTGTGCCTTCTCTCTTCTTTTCTTGGGGAGTCTGGCTAAAGGTTTGTCATTTTGTTTATCTTTTCAAAGAATCAGCTCTTAGTTTCCTTGATCCTTTCTATTGCTTTTTAGTCTCTATTTCATTTATTTCTTCTCTAATTTTTATTATTTCCCTCCTTCTGCTGACTTGGGGCCGTGTTTGTTCTTCTTTTGCAAGTTCTGTTAGGTGTAGTTTAAGATTATTTATTTGAGATTTTTCTTATTTGTTGAGTGAAGTAGGCCTGTACTGCTATAAACTTCCCTCTTAGCACTGCTTTTACTGCATCCCATAAGAGTTGGCATGTTGTGTTTTCATTTTCATTTGTCTCCAGGTATTTTTTGATATCTCCTTTGATTTCTTCATTGATCTACTGGTTGTTCAGTAGCATATTGTTTAATCTCCACATATTTGTGTCTTTCTCAGCTGTTTTCTTCTAGTCGATTTCTAGTTTCATAGCATTGTAGTCAGAAAAGATGTTTGTATCAAACATGATTTTAATCTTAAATTTATGGAGGCTTGTCTTGTTTCCCAACGTATGGTCTATCATTGAGAATGTTCCATGTACACTTGAGAAGAATGTGTATTCTGCTGGTTTTAGATGGAATGTTCTGTATATATCTATTAAGTACTTCTGGTCTAGTGTTTCATTTAAGTCCACTTATTCCTTGTTGACTTTCTGCCTGGATGATCTATTCCTTGATGTAAGTGGGGTGTTGAGATCCTCTACTATTATTATGTTGCTGTCAATTTCTCCCTTTAGGTCTGCTAGTAGTTGATTTATATACATTGGTGCTCTGTATTAGGTGCATATATATTCATAAGTGTTATGTCCTCTGGGTGGACTGTCCCTTTTATGATTATATACTGCCCCTCTTTGTCTCTCATTGTCATTTTTATCTTGAAGTCTGCTTTGTCCAGTGTAAATGTGGCAACACTTGCTTTCTTTTGCTTTCCACTTGCTTGGAGTATCATCTTCCATCCCTTCACTCTGAACCTGCATTTGTCTTTAGAATTGAGATGTGTTTCTTGAAGGCAGCATATTGTTGGGTCTTGTTCTTTAATCCAGCCAGCCATTCTGTGTCTTTTGATTGGAGAATTCAATCCATTTACATTTAGAGTGATTATTGATATATAATGGTTTAATATAACCATTTTAACTCTTGTTTTCTGGGTGTTCTATATTTCCATTGTTTCTTTTCTTGCATTTCTGACTGCCTTTTAAGTTTGGAGGTTTTCTGTGATGGTTTTCTCTTTATTCATGATTTGTGACTCTGCTATTATTTTTGTTCAGTGTTTACCATGAGGTTTGAATAAAAGATCTCATAGAAGAGATAGTCAGTTTTCTGATAGCCTCTTATCTCCATTATCTTAAACAGTTTCCATCCCCCTCTTCTTCACCCTCTGAGTTATTGTCACAAATTGTTCTTTTTTGTATTGTGAGTTTATGGCAAAATTGAAGTGTTTACAATTGTTTTTGATGCTTTCCTTCCCTTTATCTTTTACATTGTAATTAAGTGTTTGCTAACCTGTTCTGATAGAGCTGCAATTTTCTGATTTTGTCTGTCTACTTATCTCCTTGTTCACAAGTTTGTAGACCTTTACCTTTTTAGTTACAGGTAGGAAACCTCGCTTCATCATTTCTTGTAAAGGAGATCTAGTGGTGATGAACACTCTCAGCTTTTGGTTATCTGGAAAAACTTTGTTTCTCCATCCTGAATGTTAGTTTTGCTCAATAGAGTATTGTTGGCTGAAAGGTTTTTTCTTTCAGTATTTTGAATATATCATTCCATTCTCTGCTAGCCTATACATTTTCTGCCAAGAAATCCACTGTAAGTCTGATAGGGATTTCTTTGTAGGTTATTTTCTTCTGCCTTGCTGCCCTTAATATATTTTCTCTGCCTGACTTTTGCCAGTTTTAATTTTATATACATTGGAGAAGGTCTTTTTGCATTGATGTAATTAGGAGTTCTATTGGCTTCATGTATTTGTAAGTCCAGTTGCTTCCCCAGGTTTGGGAAGTTCTCAGCTATTATTTCTTTGAACAAGCTTTCTGCTCCTTTCTCCTTCTGGAATACCTATAATCCTTATATTGCTTTTCCTAATTGAGTTAGATATTTCTCAAAGAATTTCTTCATTTTTAAAAAAACTTAGTTCTCTCCTTCTCCAGCTGATGCATTTCTGTATTTCTATCCTCTAATTCACTAATTCTGTCCTCCATAACATTAGCTCTCTTTTCTATGGTTTCTAGGTTATTTTTTATTTCATTAATTGTTCTTCATATCCAGAATTTGTTTTTTTTGTTTTTGTTTTTTTTTTTTAGAGTTTCAGTCTCTTTGGTGAAGTATTCTTTCTGCTCACTGATTTTATTCCTGAGCTCATTGAACTGTCTCTCTGAGTTTCTTGTAACTCACTCAGTATCTTTATGACAACTATTTTGAATTCTCTGTCATTTACATTGTAAATTTCTGTGACTTCAGGATTTGTTTCTGGAGACATGTCATTTTCCTTCTGCTCTGAAGTGTCAACTGTAGTACTTCATGGTGTTTGATGAATTGATCATTTGCTGGTGTATTTGTGATAGTATCAGTTCACAGATCCCACCTGCCACCACTGGGGGAATCAGATGCTGTGTTTTCTGATCCTGCCCCGTCTGCTGGAAGTTGTGTGGGTAGGGCTGCTATGCGTTTGTGTGGGCTGGCTGCAGCCACTCTGCAGGTTGTGCTCATGTGAGCAGGGCCTCTGCACTGGGCAGGTGGCTTGCACACTGTAGTCAAGGCCTCTGTCCTTGGAGATGGGTTACTCTCATGCAGGCAGGGCCACTGTGCTTGGCAGGGGACTGACTGAGTGGCTGCACTAGGCAGGAGAGGTGCCTATGTGGGAGCTGAGCTGCCACTCAGTGGGTCCCACAGGCTGCTGTGCTCTGTTGGTGAAGCACCTTCTGAACGACTGGGACATCTTCTTGCCTGCACTGTGCTAGGCTGGCGGGCACCTTTGTGGAGGCTGAACTGCTGCCACTCAGTGTAGAGCATTCCCACTGGTATGGCCACCACAGCATGGTGAGTGCTCCTATGGGTTGGGCTACAACTCTGAAAGTTTTTGCACAGGCCAGGCTACCCACTCCTCCTCTTATAGTCATGCTGACCACTGTGTGAGCCATGACCTTGCTCACTGCCACCAGGGAGGGGGAGAGGTGCTCTCACCTAGCTCCACTGCCTCCTGGGGATCCAGTCCACCCACCTTAAGATACACAGCTGTGTGGCTCTCTCAGACATCCTGTTATGCTGTGTAGGGAATCTTTTGCTGGTTAATGAATGTCCATTTACTTGTAACTTAGAGGGGAGAGACAAAGGGAATAACTCACTCCACCATGATGCTGACATCACTCTGACAATTTGTGTGTGTGTGTGTTTGTGTGTGTGTGTGTGTGAGGAAGACCAGCCCTGAGCTAACATCTGTTGCCAATTCTCCTCTTTCTGCTGAGGGAGATTGGCCCTGGACTAACATTTGTGCCCATCTTCCTGCACTTTATATGTGGGACGCCTGCCACAGCATGGCTTGATAAGTGATGTGTAAGTCTGCACCTGGGATCCAAACCTGTGAACTCCAAGCCACCAAAGTGGATGGTGTGAACTTAACCACTTTGCCACTGGGCCAGCCCCCTGACAATTTTTAATGCAAACATTTTATAGAATTATTTCTAAGACAGTGTTTGTTTAATTTATGTTTGATTGAGACTTGTTTACTCTTTCAGTTTTAGGTCTTTATAATCATCTATATGGTTTTTAGAGTAACTTTTGGAGATATAATTTGTGTATTTTTATTTAAAAGAATCTGTGAAATATATACAGTTTTCTGAGTTTGACAAATGTGAACACCCATTTAACATCAAACATCAAGAAAGAATAATTCACCTTATTCTCCTTTCCAGTCAAATCGTCCAACAATCTGACTCCTTCACTAAGGCTTTATTTTACCTGTTCTTAAACTTTATACATATAGAGTCATGAAATACATACCCTGTTATATCTGGATTCTTTCACTCACCATAATACTTTTATGGTTTATCCATGATATTGCATGTTTCAGGATTTTACTCTTTTTATTTCTTATTTGTGTTCTACTATATTTATCTTTTTTCCCATTAATGGATCTTTGGATTATTTTCAGTTTTCTGATATTATAAAGAAAACCACTATAAACATCTATGTACTGGTATTTGTGTGGACACACATATTCAATTTCAATTCTCTTAAGTAAGTACACAAAATTCAGTTGCTGGATTATAATATAAATGTTTGCTTAACTTTATGAGAAACTGCTAAACTGTTTTGCGAAAGTGGTGCACACTTTCCCACATCCAAAAACAACTTATGAGAGTTACAGCAGCTCCACATACCCATCAACATTTGGTGTTTACAGTCTTTTAAAATTTTTTTGTGAGGAAGATTAGTCCTGAGCTAACATCCATTGCCAATCCTCCTCTTTTTGCTGAGGAATACTGGCCCTTGGCTCACATCTGTGCCCATCTTCCTCTACTTTATATGGGATGCCACCACAACATAGCCTAACAAGTGGTGCCTCAGTCCACACCTTGGATCTGAACCTGTGAAACCCAGGCCACCAAAAGCAGAGCATGGGAACCTAACTGCTACACCACCAGGTCAGCCCCTCCAATCTTTTAAATTTTACCCATTCAGTGGTTGTGAACTGGTATCTCACTGTAACTTTAATTTGCATTCTCTAATGGCTAACATTATATGGAGACTTCTAAAATGGCACCCAAAGATTGATCCTTACCTTTTTTTAATGCATCATCCATACCCTTGTCATAGTGACCTCCCTTTGAGTGTAGGCTGTCCTTATGACTTGTTTCTAATTAATGGAATACAGCAAAGTTATATAATACCATTTCTGAGATTAGGTTACAAAGATTGTGATTTGCATCTTGCTAGCGTACACTCTCTCTTGCTGTCTGTGAGGAAGAAAGCTGCTGTGTTTAAGGGGTACACATGGAAAGGAACTGAAGGTGACCAGCAGGAAACACAGGTCCTCAGTCCAACAGCCCACAAGGAACTGAATGCTGCCTAAACCTTTTTAGCCTCGAGACATGTTTTTCCCCAGTTGAGTCTTGAGATGAGACTCTAGCTCTGGCCAATGCTTTGCAATCTTGTAAGGTACCCTGAAGCAGAGGAACAAGTTAAGCTGTGCCCAAATTACTAATCCGTAGAAACTGTGAAGTAATGTTTGTCTTTTAGCTGCTAAGTTTTGGAGTAATTTGTTTCACAGAAAAAAAATAACTAATATAGATAAACTTTTCTTTACTTCTTTGAGCGTATTCAGAATATCTTTTAAAAGTCTATGCTAAATTCAACCCCTGGACATCTCAGAATTGTGTCCTAGTCCATGTTTTCTCTATTATCTGATTAACTTTCACTTTTCTTTGGCTGTTCAGTAATACTTGATTGTATGTAGGACATTATGACTGATACACTACAGATACTCTAGATTCTATTATTGTTGGCTGCAGCCTTTTATATTTTGTTCTAGGAGGCAGATTAATTATTGCATTATCACCTCAAACTTGTTAAGGTTTAGTTTTATGTTTTGTTTGGGAAGATCTGTGGAAGCCCAAGGTGGCTGCAAGTTTCACCTTCATTTTCTATTTTTCTTTCAGATCTTCTCAAGGATTCGTCTTTAGCTTAATCAGGGCATGTCTAGAGAAGGCCTTGCTTTAGGCATGGAATCACCTTATGATTTTCCCTACTCTTAAAAACCACAGCTGTTTTGCAATGACTATAAACTGTTGCCTCATGTATTCCCCCTCCCCCCAGTTTTATAGCTATTTACAGCAGGAGAGATAGTCTGGTGCCAGTTACTCTGTCAAAACCTCAATAAAGTTTTATTCTATGAGTTTCGATCAGTGTTTCTGTTTTGTTTACTCTATTATCTCTGTTACATCATACACAAATTCTTTTATTAATATCTCATATTCTTTCTCATGGTTTTTCAGTTCCTCAGCAGATTTGACATTTATGTTTGGGAGAAAATTGGAAGTTTGACTTGTTATTTGGATAAATTTTCTGAAGGCTTCAGCGTGCTTCTTCTCTAGTTTTTATTTCTTTATTTTTTCATTGAAGTTATAATAGTTTATAATATTGTGAAATTTCAGTTGTACATTATTATTTGTCAGGTACCATGTAAATGTGCCTCTTCACCCCTTGTGCCCACCCCAACTACCTTCCCCATGATGAGGAAACTATTCTCTCTGTCCATGTGTTAGTTTATCTACCACATACAAGTGAAATCCTATGATATTTGTCTTTCTCTGTCTGACTTCCTTCACTTAACACAATACCCTCCAGGTCCATCCATGTTGTTGAGAATGGGACGATTTTGTCTTTTTTTTTATGGCTGAGTAGTGTTCCATTGTATATGTTTATCACATCTTCTTTATCCAACCATCAGTCAAAGGACATTTGGGTTGCTTCCACTTCTTGCCTATAGTGAATAATGCTGCAATGAACATAGGGGTGCATAAGTTTCTTTGTATTGTTGATTTCAAGTTCTTTGGATAAATATCCAGTGGTGGGATAGCTGGGCCATATATGGTATTTCTAGTTTCAAGTTTTTGAGGAATCTCCATAGCATATTCCATAGTAGCTGCACCAGCTTGCATTCACACCAGCAGTGGGTCAGGATTCACTTTTCTCCACAACCTCTCCAACATTCATTATTTTTTGTCTTGGTGATTATAGCCAATCTGACAGTGGTAAGGTGATATCTTAGTGTTGGTTTGACTTGCATTTCCTTAATGATTAGTGATGCTGAACTTCTTTTCATGTGCCTGTTGGCCATCTGGATATCTTCTTTGAAACACGTCTGTTCATATCCTCCGTCCATTTATTGATCGTGTGTTTTGATTTTTTGTAGTTCAGTTGTGCGCTCTGTATATATTGTGGAGATTAACCCTTTGTCAGATATATGATTTGCAAATATTTTCTCCCAACTGGTGGGTTGTCTTTTCATTTTGATCCCAGTTTCCTTTGCCTTACAGAAGCTCTTTACTCTGATGCAGTCCCACTTGTTTTATTTTTCCTTTTGTTTCCCTTGTCTGAGTAGACATGGACTTTGAAAAGATGCCTCTAAGATCACTGTCAGAGTGCATTGCCTATAATTTCTTCTAGGAGTTTTGTGGTTTCAGGTCTTACCTTCGTTTTTTATCAATTTTGATTAATTTTTGTGTATGGCAAAAGATAATGGTCTACTTTCATTCTTTTGCATGTGGTTGTCCAGGTTTCCCAGCACCATTTATTGAAGAGACTTTCCTTTCTCCATTGTATGTTCCTAGCTCCTTTGTTGCAGATTAGCTGTCCGTAGATGTGTGGTTTTATTTCTGGGCTTTAAATTCTGTTCCATTGATCTGTGTGTCTGTTTTTGTAACAATACCATGCTGTTTTGATTATTATAGTTTTGTAATATATTTTGAAGTCAGAGCTTGTGATGCCTCCAGCTTTGTTCTTTTTTCTCAGGATTGCTTTAGCTATTCGGATCTTTTGTTGCCCCATATGAATTTTAGGATTCTTTGTTCTATTTCTGCAAAGAATGTCATTGGGATTCTGACTGGGATTGCAATGAATCTGTAGATTGTTTTAGGTAGTATGGATATTTTAGCTATGTTTACTCTTCCAATCTATGTGCATGGGATATCTTTCCATTTCTTTATGTCATCATCGACTTCTTTCAATAATGTCTTATAGTTTCCATTGTATAGGTCTTTCATCTCCTTGGTTAAATTTATTCTTAGATATTTTATTCTTTTTGTCACAATTGTAACTGGGATTGTATTCTTGAATTCTCTGTATATTAGTTTCTTATTAGAGTATAGAAATTCAACTGATTTTGTACTCTGCAATTTTGCTGTTGTTGTTGATTATTTCTAACAGTTTTCCAATGGATTCCTCAGGGTTTTCTTTATATAAAATCATGTCATCGGCAAACAGTGACAGTTTCACTTCATTACCGACTTAGATTCCTGTTATTCCTCTTTGTTGCCTAATTGCTCTGGCCAAAACCTCCAGTGCTATGTTGAATAAGAGTGGCGAGAGTGGGCACACTTGTCTTGTTCCTGTTCTCAGAACGATGGGTTTCAGTTTTTCCCCATTAGGTATGATGTTGGCTATGGGTTTGTCATATATGGACTTTATTATGTTGAGATACTTTCCTTCTATAAACATTTTGTTGAGAGTTTTTATCATAAATGGATGTTGGATTTTGTCAAATGCCTTCTCTGCATCAATTGAGATGATCATGTGATTTTTATTCCTCATTTTGTTAATGTGGTGTATCATATTGATTGATTTGTGGATGTTGAATCATATCTTTGTCCCTGGTATAAATCCTCCTTGATCATGGTGTGTGATTTTTATTTAATGTATTGCTGTATTCGATTTGCCAATATTTTGTTGAGGATTTTTGCATCTATGTTCATTAGTGATATTGGCCTGTAGTTTTCCTTCTTTGTATTGTCCTTGTCTGGCTTTGGTATCAGGGTGATGTTGACCTCATAGGATGTGTTAGGAAGTGTTCCACCTTCCTCTATTTTTTGGAATGGTTTGAGAAGCATAGGTATTAAATCTTTGAATGTTTGGTAGAATTGTCCAGAGAAGCCATCTGGCCCTGGACTTTTATTTTTGGGAGGTTTTTGATTACTGTTTCAATCTCTTTACTTATGATTTGTCTATTCAAATTCTCTATTTCTTCTTGATTTAGTTTTGGGAGGTTGTATAAGTCTAAGAATTTATCCATTTCTTCTAGACTGTCCAATTTGTTGGCATGTAGTTTTTCATAGTATTCTCTTGTAATCCTTTGAATTTCTGTGGTATCTGTTGTAATTTCTCCTCTTTCATTTCTAATTTTACTTATTTGAATCTTCTCTCATTTTTTCTCAGTGAGTCTGGCTAAGGGTTTGTCAATTTTGTTTAGTTTCTCAAAGAACCAGGTCTTTGTTTCATTGATCCTTTCTACTTTTTTTTGTTTCAATTTCATTTATTTATGCTCTAATTTTTATTTCCCTCCTTCTGCTGACTTTGGACTTTGTTCTTTTCCTAATTCTGTTAGGTATAGTATAAGATAGTTTATTTGGGATTGTTCTTGTTTGTTAAGGTGGGACTGTATTGCTATGAATTTCTCTCTCAGGACCACTTTTGCTGCATCCCGTATGAGTTGATATGGTGTCTTTTCATTTAATTTGCCTCAAGATATTTTTTTATTTCTCCTTTAATTTCTTCAATGCCCCATTGGTTGTTCAGCAGCATGTTGTTTAGTCTCCACATCTTTGTCACTTTCCCAGTTTTTTTCTTGTTGTTGATTTCTAGTTTCATAGCATTATGGTCAGAAAAGACTCTGGTTATGATTTCAATCTTCTTAAATTTATGTATTCTTGCCTTTTTCCCCAATATATAGTCTATCCTTGAGAATGTTCCAAGTGCACTTGAGAAGAATGTGTAATCTGCTGTTTTGACTGGAGTGATCTCTATATATCTCTTAAGTCCATCTGGTCTAGTTTTTCATTTAGGTCCACTATTTCCTTCTTGACACCCTGTCTGGATGATCTATCCACTGATGTAAGTGGGGTGTTAAGGTCTCTTACTATTATTGTGTTATTGTTAATATCTCCTTTTAGGTTTTATAATAGTTGCTTTATGTACTTTGGTGGTCCTGTGTTGGGTGCATATATATTTATAAGTCTTATGTCTTCTTGGTGGAGTATCCCTTTTATCAATATATATTGCCCCTCTTTGTCTCTCATTACCTGTTTTATCTTGAAGTCTACTTTGTCTGATATAAGTATGGCAACACCTGCTTTCTTTGGTTTGCCATTAGCTTGGAGTATCGTGTTCCATCCCTTCACTCCGAGCCTGTGTTTGTCTCTAGAGCTGAGATGTGTTTCCTAGAGATGTGGAGTTGGGGCTTGTATTTTTATCCATCCTGTCACTCTGTCTTTTTTTTTTTTTTTTTTTTGGTGAGGAAGACCAGCCCTGAGCTAACATCTGTTGCTAATCCTCCTCTTTTTGCTGAGGAAGACTGGCTCTGGGCCAACATCCATGCCCATCTTCCTCCACTTCATATGGGACGCCGCCACGGCGTGGCTGACAGGCAGTGTGTCGGCGGGCGCCCGGGATCCGAACCAGCGAACCCCGGGCTGCCAAGCGCGGACTAAACCGCTGCACCACCGGGCCGGCCCCGTGTCACTCTGTCTTTTGACTGGAGAAGTCAACCCATTAACATTTAGAGTCATTACTTACATATGAGGGCTAAATTCTGGTATTTTATTGCTCATTTTCCAGTTCTGCATTTCCTTTGTTTCTCATCCTGTGTGTTTCAGACTACCAGTTCAGTTTGGTAGTTCTCTATGATGGTTTTCTTAGTTTTCTCTTTATGTATCATTTGTGTCTCTTCTGATTATTTGTTTAGTGATTACCAAGAGGTTTGTATAAAATATCTCATAGATGAGATAGTCCATTTTCTGATAGCCTCTTATTTCCTTATAGTAAATTGATCCCATCTCTCACCTCTTCCCTTCTAAGTGATTATTGTCACAACTTATTCCATCTTGTATAGTGATTTTGTGGTTAAAATGATGAGTTTATATTTATTTTTGGTGTTTTCATTCCCTTTATTTTTGACATTATAATTGTTTGCTAACCTGTTCTGATAGAAAGCTGCAATTTTCTGATTTTGTCTACCCATTTTTCTCCTTGCTCAAGGCTTGTATTCCCTTACCCTTTTTTTTTTTCTTTCAAGTATGAGCATTTCTTGTAGTGGGAGGTCTTGTGGCAATGAACCTCCTTAGCTTTTGTTTATCTGGGGAAGTTTTTATATCTCCATCATATCTGAAGGATATTTTCACTGGATAGAGTATTCTTGGCTGAAAGTTTTTGTGTTTCAGAATTTTGAATATATCATTCCACTCTCTCCTAGACTATAAATTTTCTGCAGAGAAATCTGCTAAAAGCCTGACAGGAGTTCATTTGTACATTACTTTCTTCTGCCTTGCTGCCCTTAATATTTTTTCTTTGTCATTGGCTTTTGCCAGCTTTACTACTATATACCTTGGAGAAGGTCTTTTTACATTAATATAGTTAGGAGATCTATTGGCTTCATTCATTTGTATTTCCAGCTCCTTCCCTAAGTTTGGGAAGTTCTCAGCTATTATTTATTTGAACAAGCTCTCTGTTCCTTTTCCCTCTCTCCTACATCTGGAATACCTATTATCCTTATATTGCATTTTTCTCAGAAAATCTCTTCATTTCTTTTAGTCTTAGTTATCTCTCCTCCTCCATCTGGAGCATTTCTGCCTTCCTGGCCTCTAGATTGTTAATTCAATCCTCCATATTGTCAGCTGTGTTATTTAAAGACTAGATTTTTCTTTACCTCCCCCACTGTGTTTTTCACCTCCAAAATTTCTGATTGGTTTTTCTTTATAGTTTCAATCTCTTTTGTGAGGAAGTTCCTGATTTCATTGAACTGTCTATCTGTATTTTCTTGTAGCTAGTTGAGCTTTTTTATGATAGCTATTTTGAATTCTCTGTCATTTAGATGATAAATTTCTGTGACTTCGGGGTTGATATCTGGGTGCTTGTCATTTTCCTTCTGGTCCAGAGATTTAATATATTTTTTTCCTACTGTTTGACCATGTGGATTTGTGCCTCTGCATAGTGATAATATCTGATGGCAGTTTCTACCTCCTGCCACTGTGTGGTAGTCAAGAGCTGTGTATTCTGAGCCTACTGCATACCCTGGCTTCTGGCTGCTACTTTTCTAAGGAATGTGCAGGTGCTTTGACTGACTGGTTGAGCTGGAGCACCTTGTAGGGGGAGGGGCGCTTTCTTTTGCCTGCATGATCCTGGAAGTTTCTCACTCTTCCCTCACTATCTGCTCTCCTGGGTTGCTAGCTTGATGAGGACACCCCTACAGTAGTTCAGTCACCCCTCTGTGGGGCTTTCCTACAGCTGTGTGGGAACTTGGAGAGCAATGGTTTTCCCAGCGAAGGCTGCCCCTCCCCCCTCTCAGAGCCATGCACATGGTCCCGGGGTCTCTGCCAGGAAGGGAGAGCAGTTCTCCTTACCTCCTTCCACTTTCTCCAAGGGAGTTCAGGACCTCCACCTTCAGACATATGGCTGTGTGTGTGTCTCAGACATCTTTTATGTCGTGTGAATATCCTCTATTGGTGTATGAGTGTCCTTTTTATTGTATCTTATGGGGGAGAGTCTAAGGGGAGAGCTCACTCCACCATGATGCTGACATCACTCCCCCTCTTCTTTAGTCTTTAGTAACATTTCACCTGGTTCTGAAGTGTATATGTCTTCCCTTATTTTAAATAATTTTATTTTAATAGCTACTTTCTCTATTTTATTGACTCAACGTCCCCTCCATTTTTACTGAGAACTCTACTTAGCTTTTAGAATCAGTCTCCGTATATATTTTATTTGGGGAGAATGAAACATTTCTTTGAGTTTCAAAGTTTTCAAAGTCTTCTATTCTATAGAATTGCAGTTCTAATGAAGTGTCTTCCCAGATTTGGTTATTTTTCTTTATTCTTCAAATTTGGTACTTAGTCTAAAACTTTTTAAGTAGGCTTTTCCAACAATTAATGTGGGACTAGGGGCTAGTCTCTTTATGATTGGATTGTTTAGACACATTGTCAGTGTGAAATAGAAGTTCAGAATTCCATCAGCCTATGAAAATTGAGAAATACTTGGAACCGCAGACATACTCTGCAGTGTAATTTGCCTATGCTTTTCCTTTACTATATTTAATGGATTCTATTCTTCCATGCCCAAGATAACTAGAAAAATTTTACTATCTACTGAGTACCCCACTCACTTTTCTTGTTTTCTATTTGTTGTCTTTTAATCCCATCCCACTTTCCTCACCCACTCCCACACACACACCAAGCAGGATCCCTGGACCTTGCTCTAGGCAGGTAGGAGTTAATTTGTTCTCCAAATGTCTTACCTCCCACTTTTTCTCTAGTGAGTTGTAAAATGGTTTGTCTTGGGTCACTTCCACTTACCTCTTTGGCATATTATCCTTTCTTAGAAACAGTGATGACTTGTTGTGTTACAACCTCCTCCCAAGCAATGTAATCACTCATTTAGCTTAGAAATCAGTTGTAGTTTTTGTTGCCTTGATAACATTCCCAAGATTAAATACAGCTACCTCCCTCAACACACATACTTTACTCCCATCTTTATATCCTTTTCTGCCATCCTAATTAAAATTGGGCTGGAAGAAAGAAACAGATAGCTAAGCTCATTGCCATCTTACCTGGGAAATAAAGGGAATCTTGCTGAATGTAAACTTAGTATTCTATGCACTAACGTGAAAGTGTATTGTCCAGCCCAGTGAAGGATCAAGGAAACTACTGCAAAGTAAATCTAAGGGATGGAGCTACTCTTCTGAACTAAATAGAATCCCCCAATATCCATGACATACTAGAATACTGGATATAAAGATAGCACATATCTGTGCAGAAGGAAAGGACCAGCAGGTAACTGTATTAGAGCAACCATTTATGTGATGCCAAGTTGTGGTTCTGACAGCCCAATTATGACAAGTGACATATTTACAAATATGTCAAATAAATGTAGACTAAATTGCTCTGAAATAATATATTGTGATTTTTTCTGCCATTTTCTTTGACCAATATACTTCATTTTGACCTTTTTACCTTCACGTACTTCAGCTGATTTGTGTGTCCAGGAACTGATAGGTGCATCTGCATTCCAGAGCAAAGGGGGAAACCACTTGCATTCACTGTCCACTTATGATCAGATTTGGTGCTAGTTTAATTACAGGGATGACCTCTGTTAATCACCATAACACCTAATGAGATCCATATTATTCCAGTTTAAAAATCACAAACCACCACATCCAGCAACTAGCCCAAAGTTATATAGCTCCATGGGAAAGAACATGCATATTTCTTGACTTTCTTTAATGCATCATTGTACCTTTTTGCAGGCATCAAATGCTGTCTTCACTTTACTCCACTGCAGTCATTGGTCATGGTCATATACCTTTTTTTGCTAATAGAACTCTCTGAGGGCAGAGACTGTGTTTTATCTCCTCATTTTTTAATTAGAAACTTAGCACAGTGGGAATCAGCAAATGTTCATTTAATCCCAAAACTCATAGAATAACAACATGGGTAAATGTTCTTGGAGATTGAGACTTAAGTTATAGTCTAGTTTCTAACTCTTATTTGTCATGTAATTCCATAATCTATACAATGGATCTAGTACCTGATGTATAGCATATTGTGAGAACTATGAAATATGATACAACACAACACAAGATAGCATAATAAAACATAACATAACGCAATACAACACAATAAGGAGAAAACTCCAGTATATAGCACACAGATAGATTACATCTGTGGTTCTTTCTACAGTCAACATCCTCCAAACCTCACATAAATGAACATACATGCACACAGTAAAATAAAGTACAAACTCAGAGTCATAGGAGCAGGATTTTAGTGCCAGTGGGTCAACATTCTTAAAAGTTATACAATATCTCATTGTATGGATTCAGGTCAATATGTTTAAACATTTTCTTGTTGTTTTTCAATATTATCTATTATGCAGTATGCTGCAAGCAAGATACTTCTACATCAATCTTTGTTTTAAAAGTGTGTTTACTGAATTCTTTGGGTTGGATTCTGAGAAACAGAATTGTGAGATTAAATATAGGAATCTATTTATGTTACTAATATGGTTTCCAGACAGTTTGCAGTCATCTACTCTTTCACTAACAAAGAATATCACTGCTGACATAAGATGTTCTTCCAAAAATCAAGACTTTCCTTTGAAGAAACAGTTAATGTGATCACTCACAAGACTGAATCTCTAAGTATGAGTCATTTGTGTATTTTATTGACTGAATTATTTTTTATGTTCTTTGATCCGATTTTCATAATAATCTTTTTGATACCTTGACAACTGAGCTAAGTAACATATTCCTAATAGCCAATATTTACGCCCTAAAAACCATTGTAGATTTTTAGATAGGAGAAATCTAAGATGCTGATTTTTGACACTTTGTAAGTAGACCATTTTTGCGCCTATTTGTTTTTGCTTGGACAGTTATCATGTTTCAATGAATTGTTATAAACAAAGATATTTAACTAGTTAACTAAGAAATATGTGTCAGACATTTTCAAAGTATATGGCAATATGTTACACACACCAATGCTCTATAACAAATAGGAAAACTATGAAGTATCAACAATGCCTTTACAGACTTATGTCCAGTGAGACATACAGGCAAAATGCAGATAAAATAGAGGATTTAGGAGGAAAACTGAGCAGAGACAATCAAGTGCCCTGATTCTCACCTTTTAGGGAAAGGCCTGACCCCTCACTTCAAGTTCAAGAGGACTTCATAGAGAGATACATTTCTGACCCTTTGTGATATTATGATTTATAATAAATATGTATATATATATTTGGTCATTCAGATGACCAAAACATATTTCTGAGATATGTTTGGTCTTCATCCACAGTTCCTAGCTCACAGCTTCAAAACCCCTGGAATTTTTTGAGTGAAAAGAGCAATGGGAGCATCTTTTGTTATATTTTGTCTCTTGTCCTCAGTTCTTGAAAATACTTCAGGGCCATGCAGGTGAAATGGGTGTCTTGTCTGTATTAATGAAAGTAACTTTTAGATCCTACCCAAGAGGGGAGGCTGGTTTCCAGGAGAACAAGTCATGTGATCTGGGGATTGGGACTTTCACTCCTACCCCCTAATTTCTAGGGAGGGGCAGGAGGGGGGCTTGAGTTAAATCAGTTGCCAATGGCCAATAACTTAGTCAATCATGACTATGAAATGATGCCTCCATAAAAACCTGAAAGGACAGCTCATTGATGGATTCTTTTCTGGAGAGCTTCCATGTGGGGGAACCAGAACACTTCCATGTGCCACCATGCTGGGCCCCAAGCTCCATGAGTACAGAAGCTCCTTTGTTCAGGACCTCATCTTAACTATCTCTTCATCAGGCTCCTGATTTGTATCCTTTAATATCCTTGTAATAAATCAGTAGTCTAGTGAGTAAATGGGTTCTCTTGAGTTCTGTGAGACATTCTAGCAAATTAGTTGAACCAGACTAAGGGTCCTTGGAACTTCTAATTTGTAGCTGGTAGCTCAGAAGCACAGGTAATAAACTGGGCTTGCAACTGGCATGTGAAGTAGAGGGTGGTCCTGTGGGACTGAACACTTTACTTGTGGAATCTGATTCTTTCTCTGAGTAGATAGTGTCAGAATTGAGTTGAATTCTCAGACACTCTGCTGGCATCTGAAAAACTACTTGTTAGTATGGGGAAGCTTACACACACACACAAACAGGAATTGTGTCCAGGAACCCTTTGCATCTAAGCATTTGGGAGGCTTGGTGCATGGGAGTCTAACTACTGCCTGTGAAATCCTCAGGATACGAGTGGAACTAACTGCATTGATGGGTCAGCCAACAGAGTCGTATCTGTCTCAAGATCTACCTTCATTCCCAGATTGTGTTCCTCATGGGATTTGTAAGGATTCACCATGGACTATGCATTAGAGATCCAACAGGGTCATCTGTGTCCTGTCCAACAGAATTGCCAAGTGAATCAAAGAAGCTAAAGGTGAATATTAATTTCTTAGAGGCTCTGGAAAGATTTGCAAGAGATCCCTTGGAGTAGTGATGCATCCACTCAAGGCAAAGGAACTTTATGTCAGAGAGAGAGCAATTTCCAGCAATGGCCCCTCAGAGAAAATGCTTCCACATTTCCCCAGAAAGTACAAACCTATCATCCAGCAAGAACTAGCTCTCCCTCCTTCCCCTTCCCCTCGCCTATGCTTCAACCCCACAACCATCGGTTAGAACAGCAAGGGAAAACGTGTGAAAGAAGAAAGACACTCTCCACCTCCTACTATCAACTGCACAATGAAAGCCTGTCAGGGCACAGACTGGGGATGTGGAGAATATTGACATTTAAAACTAGCCTAGATTTTCTTACAAAGAGTTTGACATTGTAAGTACTAGACTAAGAGTGTTTTATGACTTAAAGTGAACGTAAGACAATGAATTAAGCAAGAGTGAGCAGAAAAGTCACAAAGTCTGTCCATTTATTTTTTCAATTAATACAAGAAAAAAAGCTTTCCTCTCTGAATGAATTTTAAGGGGATAATAGAAGAAAGATAAAACTGCTTTTAATTTTATTCCTATAATGTACCTTAAAGACATATTGTGTATGGAAGAAATTATAACAACCATGGTTAAAACAATGATGGGGGAATTCCAGGCATTAAGAGAACATATTGAAAGTACATTTAATATGGAAGTGAGTAGTCAAGGGGCACTTAAATATGAATATGTAGTAGTAGTAAGCTATAGTAGGACAGGAGAAGATGATTCCAGGTAGCCTGACAACCAGATGTGAAGGTCCAGAATTACAAAAGTGAGAGAGGAAGTGTCTTCCTGTATGTTTTGTCTATGGTTGGTGTGCTCTGTTTAATGGTGTTTTATGTTCGCTTGCTTTGTGTTGTGCTTTATCTAAATTACAGAGATAGAGAAATGTGACCTGATAAGAGCACACAGCTTATGATTGGGCCGAGGCTAAATGTTAGGTTGCCCACATTGTCTTCAGAACATGGTTACTATACACATGTAGCCCTTCTCTGAGTGAATAAAAAGATATATTCTTTCTGAGATAACATGTTTTGTACTTTAAAATGGGATTTTAGTTTTCTCATAGTAATACCATTATTTTAAAATGTACCCAGGTTTTGTTTTAATCAGGTAAGATAAGACACTCAGACATGGAAATGACTGTCATAAAGGAAGAAGTTTTACGCTCATAGATTCCTAGAAACAGGAGGCATGGCCCACTATGCAGGGTTGCACCAGGGTCAGTCAGACTGCAGAGTGATGGGAAAATGTTGGCAAGAGGCTTTATCATAGTTCCCGTGGGAAAGAGTGGTCAAGTCAGGGTAAGCAGGCTTGGACTGGCTAGTTTTAATAATTTCAGTGGGCTCTGGAGTATAAGGGTTGTCCTGACTGGTCTGCTATCCGGCCCTGGTGTGCAGGGGGTGACATGTGAGAGCTCATAAAGGAGGTAGTTGGGGGGTATGAGCTTTGGATTGGTGGGTTTGTATATGAAAGGTGCATTCACAGACCCATTATTTGTGATTTATGGAAAGTAAGAAAATATAGTTAATACAATAATTAATAATGAAAAAGTTCTCAAAGTGGGGCAATAAATGCTCTTCACATGAGTCTACTTGAATTCCTCTTCTACAGATATTTCTCAGTCCAGATTATATAATGTTCAAATGAGAACAATGTGTAACCAAGATGAAATCAACTAGGTTTGTGTTAAGTTCACTATTCTTGGCCCCATTTTAAGATTACCAGATAAAATATAGGAAGTATAGTTAAATTGAATTTAAGATAAACAATTGATTTTGTGAAGTATGTCCTAAATATTGCATGGGATATACTTAAACTAAAAAAAAAAAATTGTTCTTCATCTGAAATTAAAATTTAATTCGGAGTTCTTTATTTTTATTTGCTAAATCTGGTCACCCAATCTCATTTCAAAATATTAACTGTAAGACCTCCTCTACTGATTACTTCACATTTCTGAAAAAGCTCATCTCTTCCTGGCCTGTTGAAGAGAAGAAGCAGTTTGAATAAACTTTGGCATTGAGCCTGTTTTAGATTTCACTGAAGATAAAATCTTAAATGAGTTATAATTAATGCATCATCTTGTCTGCCTTTACTCGAATATAATAAAAGGCATATATTTTCCTCAATAGCTTGTGTAACATCCATATTTTCTTTTTAATATCTATATATCTGCATCATGCAATTTATCATACATTTCTAATTAACATCTAATTTTGAATTAATTTCCTCTTCTTTCCTTTGGGCTTTTCTAATGAGAAATAAGTTACTTTTGCAAAGGGCCCATATTAACCATACTTGCTTGATTGTAACACCTTGTGGGTAGTTATCACATAATTGTCTTTTTTTTAATTATTATTTCTATTTGTTAGACTTTGTTTGCTGGACATTTTATTTCCTAAATGTGTCACAGTCTCACCAAAGGAAGCAAGCTCTTCTTGTATTATTTATCAAATTTCCCTGTGGAACTTTTATGGAAGTTCTGGTAAAAAATAAGTTAACATTTGTAGAAGCCACTGGAATTAATGGCTAAGCATCCTGGGAGTTACATATAATTGGGAGTCAAAGGTCAGGGTTCAAGTTTCTGTTTCACACCTGCTAACTCTGAACCACCAGGTGACTAGTCATTAAATTTTCCTGGCCTCAATTCCCTCTTGTGTTTTAAAAGGAAGAATAAAACTCACACATAGAGTGATGTAAAGATCAGAAGAGATACAGAAATTGAAAAAAGCTTTGTAAATTGTAAAGAGCTATACACATAAGTGTTCATGGTGATTTTTTATCCAGTGTGAATAGTACCTCTGAAATAGTGGTGACTATGCCCACACTTTGTTTCAATTCTATAAATGTTTATTAAGTCCCTTCTGTGCACAAACCCCTGTAGTGGGAAGTACGGGAGATGCAGAATTTAGACAAGTCAACCAAACAAAGCTCTTTCCCAAACTCACAAAGTAGTAGGAGCAACTACAATGCACTACTTCTTTCAATAAGCATTTATCAAGGGCTTGTTTGGGGGCAAGTACCATGTAGATTTAGGGGATAGATGTTTAATGGGATGTTTAGGAGGATATTTTTTGTGTCCCTATCATTGCCTACAGGTGCAAACTGAGTCAAAAGGAGTTAAGCAATGCATTGCATTCTTCAGCAGTAGCTCTCTACCTGGGCAACATGCTGGAATAAAATGAGGAGCTTTTAAAAATTCTGATAGCCAGGCTGCACTACAGATAAATTAAGTCAGAATATCTGGAATGCTTCTTAATAACCCCAAGGTGATTCCAATGTACAAGCAAAAGTTTGAGAACCGTTAATGAGGTTACTTTCAGGATGCCCTAGGTCAGCTAAGGTTGGGAGCCGATTGCCAGTGGAGACAACCTTGTGACTAGAGGTTTGCAAGTTTCAGTCCCACTCCCCACTACCACCTCCCCAGAGGGAGGAAGGGCTGGAGATGGAGTTCAATCACCAATGGTCAATGATTTAGTGAATCATACCTATGTAATGAAACTGTTACCACATAAAATTGGGGTTCTCTTGCCCAATGCACATTAAAAAAGCCAATTATTATGGCATCAGCTTTGGGGAAAAGGTACGTAGCTTTATTTTGTGAGACTGATCTGCAAGGAGAAAGGGGGCATGTGACCTCAGATCTGTCTCCCCAATCCAGGGCTTGGGGCACAGTTTATGGGATGAAGGGCAGGGTGGTCTGAAGTATGGAGATAGATGATTGGAGGTAAGAAGAAGTGACATAACCGATGATCTGCATAAGTCCTGTCAAGCTTCATGTTTCTTCATAGGATGCATGTTCACAGAGTGGCAGTGTTACCATGATCTAAGGGTGGAGTTTTTAGCTCCTTGATGTCAAAAAGGTCACTTATTGAGCATTTGCACAGGCCCCATTGATGGCTTGATGGTCTCAACAATGGGGTCTGACACAAAAGGTCTCATTTCCTGAAAGATGACTCTTAAGTACTCTTTTGATAAGATGGGGTCAGTTGAACTGGCCATAGAGGATGCATGGTTACAAATCCTACATAAAAACTCAAAAGGACTGGATCCAGAGAGATTCCAGGCTTGTAAACAAGTAGAGATTTGGGGAGAATGGTGCATTCCAAGAGAGCATGGAAGCTCCATGCCCTTTCCTCATGCCTTGTCCTATGCATCTCCTCCATCTGCCTATTCTCAGGTTATATACTTTTATAGTAAACTGGTAATCCAGTAAATAAAATATTTCTCTGAGTTCTGTGAGCCACTCTAGCACATTAATTGAATCCAAGGAAGGGGTCATGGGAACCTCTGATTTATAGCCAGTTGGTCAGAAGTATAGGTAACAAACTGGACTTGCAACTGGAATCTGAAGTCCAAGGAGAGGGTTGTTGGAACCTCCAGTCTGTAGTCGGTTGGTCAGAAGCACAAGTAGCAACTTCGGCTTTTGAATAACATCTGAAGTTGGAGTGGGGGACAGTCACGTAGACTGAATCCTTAACCTGTGGGATCTGATGCTATCTCTGGGTAGATAGTGTCAGAATTGAGTCAAGTTATAGGACACCCAACTGGTGTCCCAAGAATTGCTTGTTGATGTGGAGATTCCCCACCACACATTGGAATTGGGTCCAGAAACCCAAAAAGGGTGAAACTGAACTGAATGTAACTAATTATTGAAAAACATCCAAAAGAATTGGGCCAAAATGCAACGTTATGACATGGGAATGGGAAATTCTAAAGAACATAGTTGAAAGTAGTGGCTGAAAATGAAATAAAATAATTCCATAATGGAACATTGTCACGTTTTAATTCTTAAAACACTGGTTACACTGAGACTTTCAGTGTCTACCCCAGGGAAGTTTAGAGTCTGAATGGGGAAGCAAGTCATATGAATAAATAAATACTGTAAAGTTTAAGAGCAGTTGTGCTAGAAATCTCTGGAATCTAATCAAACATAAAATATGGAGGCAGCAAATTTTACAGGGGAAGTGGATCAGAAAAAACCGTGATGAAGAAGTGACACTTGAGTGAGCACTGGGCAGAATAAGAGAGAGTTCTTTGAAAAAGAGACAAAGAGAGCCTTTGAAAAAAGCCTGGAACATTTAATGAGATAAATGTAGAACAATATGGCTGAAGGGTAATTAGGGTTGGTATATAAGAGGGAAACTACCTAATGGCATGGGAATAACAATGATTCAAGAATCCTCTAGGTTCTGGGACAGAATATTGAAACAGCAGATATTAAAAGTTTGACCTCACTATCCATCATTATTTAATTTAAACTTCTACAACACGTCACTGAGGTAGGTATTGATAACACTTCTTATAGATGAGAAAACTGAGTCTCAGGAGACTTACATTAACTTGCCTGAGATCAAATAGTTATTATAGAACTGGGATTTGATCCTGTATATCTTTATCTGTCTTTGAAGACTATAGTTTATATTCTTCTATCTATGGAAAGCATTTTAAATTGAATAAACTATTCTTAAGGTAAAAGTCTTTAAATTATTCAGTTAAAGTAAATCTATCTGATTTCAGCTTTGTAATAAAGTTAAGCCAGTGTCTAAATTTATCTTCACCAGTTATTAGCTATTGTGGATTGATTGTGTTAATTAACCTAATTAATAACCTTCTTATATCTCTGTTGTTTTCCCTGTGAGCTTACAGTTTTTTCACATCCTGACATGAGGATCTGTCAGGTCACTTACTGTAGCAAATGGGACATAAGCAGAATCTTGAAACATGTGTCCATTTCTGCTTTTACTCTTGTGCTGTCGAGTTTGCTCTCTCTTGCTTCTCCTCAATTGCCAGCACGCAGGAGGGATTTGAAAGACATGTTCGGGTAGATTCAAAATGCCTATAATTCCTTTTTTGCTCCTTCCATAAAAAGGTAGAGTCTATTTAACCAACTCTTGAATGTGGCCTGGCCTTGTGACCAATAGAAAACAGTGGAAGGGTAACTTATGACTTCCAAACCTAGACTTCAAGAAACCAGGCAGCATTCACTCTCATTTTCTTGCAATGTAATGTCTTCTATCTGAAAAAGCCCAAACTAGCCCTCAGAGGTTGAGAGAGAATGTGGGGAGAGAAGAAGACTCACTATAGCCAGCACCAACTGCAAGACACATGAATAAGGTGTTCTTAGACTACCTGAACTGAGTTGAGCCCCCGGGTGAACTCAGATAAGACTGGCTGAACATAGCCCACAGTAATGATCCACAAAATCAGGATGACATAAGATGGATATTGTTTTAAGCTTCTACGTTTTAGGATGATTTATTACATAGAAACAGATAATTGATGTAAGTGTGGAGGAGAGCCAAGCTGTATAATCCAGACCCACCCTAGAAGAAACAACCCCCCGTTGAATAGCCAATTGACCACAAGCAAGCTTAATCAGCAGAACCACTCAGCCAGCCCATACATTCAAAAGAAATGATAAATAGATTATGTTTTTGTGTGTTTTGTTACATGGCAAATAGTTTACTGATATAAAATCAGTATCAAAAGAGGAGTACTCTCAAAAAAAAAAAAAAGGGAAGGGCATTGGCTTTAGGATTGAGTGGTGGGCAGGGGCTAGAAAAATAGCAAGGAAACTGTTAGCAGAGGATCAAGAAATAGGAAATTATTTGTGGATTTTGAGAATATGGCTTGGAAATTATAGAAGAGAAGAAAAATGGCAATTCATGTTATATAATATAAAATATTTGATAAAAGTGTCTGCAGTAATTAGTGAAAAATTAGAACAACTTACCAAATAGATTTTTGGATTTGAGCAACAAGATTTCCAAGCACAATGTTAAAAGAGTCAGCTAGTTGCCTAGACTGTATATGATAAGGGATTATAAGAAAGAGATAAATTAAAGGAAAAACTGCCACATTTGCAAGTGGAATTTAGAGTGAATATATTTGGGAAAAATGGATATAAAAATTAAAGCTGGTTATCATCTCTGGCCTCTCAAGCTGGTAAAATACAAAACACAGGGCACTATCAGAAAGACATTGACTAAGCATAAAAGTAAAATCAGGGTTGTGGCTTTAAATCCTTTATTAAGGCTTCTGAATGCATGGAGATAGTATCTAATCAACTCTCTCTTCTAGAGAAAATAACTTCAAGAAATCTCATGGCTGTTTTCCCCAAACAACAAGACATTCTCCCAAATAGAAGTGATTTAATTTAGATAGGCATGTCTTTGGTGTGGCATTTGTCAAGTGGAGTATCTAAGTGTCTGAAGAGGGTCTAAGCAAGTTTATAGGAAACCCACAAGTTTTTTTAAGAGAATTGTACAAAGAGAGGTGCCATAAGGTTGGACAAAAATGACTGTGTGGCTAATTTTTAAAAGGAATCTCTGTCTCCAACTTTCTGCAAGGAGGAAGCAGGTTGAAAGCTTTGCTCATGGTCTATTTCCAGTGTCTCCTTCAGCAGTCACTATTGAGGAAAATGGAAAAGGGAAGATCTTCTAGTGGGCAGAGTCACGAATCTGGAGGAGCAGAGTAAAAAGACATTCAGGATCATGCTCAAGGCCCAGTCAAGTAATTTTTCACCCTTGAAATACAGAGCTTTATAATGTTTGCCTACATGGATTTTGAATTTTCTACTGACCAGCACATGCTGTGCCCCTAGTCTTCCCTTTTTTGAAGGGAACTGATAATTAAAATTATCCTATCTTGGCCCCACCATTTTATCTTGAGTGTGTAGAGGGAGGTAACTTGATTTTTCTGTTACTAGGTTTGTGGAGTCATATCACATCTGATGTACATGACAAGATCCTGGAATTTGAGACTGAATTCCAATGAATGGTGCAGCTGTGAGACCCCTATTAAGCCTTCTGAATGTATTAAGGTAATGTCAAGTCAATCTTCTCATCTTGAACAAACCTACTTCTCGAGGACATGACTGAATTAGACTCCAGAGATCTTGAGATTAAATTTTAGGTTTTCATTTATATTTTTGCTGGTTTCCCTGACAAGTAGCATTTGAGACAGAGAAATTAAAATTGTAAAAACTGATATTGGTGTGGAAGAGATGGTCAAAGGCACAGATGGAATACTCAGTTTTAGGAAGGAGGAAGCTTCTCATCTTCTGACCTAGCAAGGGTGAGGGAAGGAAGGGTGGAGATAGTAAACAGTGGAGGTAGATTAGAACCAAAAACAGTAAGCCTATCTCTCATATCAATATTTATTTTCTGAGGGAGAGAGAATATTCTCAGGTAAGTAGTATGATGGTGACACTTAGCAACTGAGGACAGCAGAATGGGAAAGAGTCCATGAGGAATGGCTAAAAGGCCAAATGTTTAGCCAGAGGGTTTGTGTCAAGGTGAAATTCAGATATTAGTATAGGGTCCACCCAGCCCATTTGGATTAGGTTCTGCTGCAGGAGTGGACATAGGAGGAAAAGAAAAAAATAAAAGAGAGGATAAATGGAATGGCAGGAAGTGATTTTCACATATGCAGAATTTGGACTGTGTCTTTTTACTTATTTTCTGTGTGAGAAATCCTTTTTTTTCCCCTCTTTCTTGAATATAATGCAGAAATCAAAGAGGTAAACAAAACGTCTTCCTGGAAGGGTTAATCTCAAGGATTAAACTAGATAAAGTATAAGAAATCACCGGAAACAGTCCTTAGCATATAGTAATACAGGGTGAATGTTAGGGAGCTAATGTCTTTTCCTCTTTCTCCTCCCTTTCTCACTTTTACCACTACCCTCTCTCTATCTCTCTTTTCCCTTCTTTCTTTTCTTCCTTCCTTCCTTCATTTTTTCCTTCTAACATGCTTTTCTCTAAGTTGGCTTTTGTTTTCATCTTCTCTTCCTGTGTCTTTACTCAAGAATATCTATATTCTTGTTTATTTTTCAATATTTTGAGGGTATGGACCATAATTATATTTTAAACTTTTATTATGTTATCAATTTGATGGTGCAAACTTCTCTTCTCCTCACTATACACCATTTGATATTTTTTTCAACTAACATTGAGTGATCAAATCAATCAGATGATCTGTGCATGTAGAAATGGTCTGTGAAGAAATGATATTTCACTTGAATGAAGTATCAGAAACAGAAAGGTGAATTACAAGTGGACTTAAATATTTTATGCTTACATATTTTAATCACCAACCTGCTTTTTCAAGGGCAGTTTTAATCATTCATTTTATTCAAATCTAGTCATTCTCTAGATTTTAGCACCACAAATTGGGTTGAAAGTTTCAGTGACTAATCAAGAAAGTTGGATCACTGTTGTATACTAGAAAACAAAGACAATTTTAATCAAACTGCTAAGAGAAGTCATTAGAGGAGAAGATGTTGTGTTGGATGAGATTTATGTTATCAACCATTGTGCAGTCTGAGTTCTTTCAATGAAGATAAATGAATAACTCCATCTTCTCAATGTGTAGTCTCTTTAACCAACACACTGTCTGCCCTATGATTTGTGATGGTTTTACCCAGGAAAAACTAACTGAGATATATCATGGCTGTCAAATCCTGGTATTCCTGTGAGCTTTCTGAGCAGACAATTGTACTGCTTTCATTATCTTTGTGTTACAGATAATGGATAATAAACCAGCTTATGGTACCCAAAGGAGAGCTTCTTGGACCCTAGAAAAGTCTTGAAACACACTGTATACACATTAAACTTTTCTTGCCCTCCTAAGATGCCTTTGAGTCAAATAAAAATTGCTTTACTATCAAAATCAAGAATCAATTTTCCAGAGTTCCCTGGTTGAAAAGGATATTTTTATCTGTGGTCTCATCTGATTCTTGAGGAATTTTATTCTCCATTTTTCAAAGTTTTGTTGGGAGTACTGTAGGATTCACTTGGGGCTTTTTTATAACCCAGAATGACTCCCAATGCCCTTCCTTCTTCCTCATTTCAGACTCCATATTTGTAGCCTTCTATTCTCCTTTTCTCTGAGTCAACATACCCCCATCTGTCCTTTGGGGTTTCTTTAGTCCAAAAGTAGGATGTGATATCTCTATGTGTCCCTCTTCCTGTCCTATATGAGGAGGCAAGCATTTGTTTGATCATTCACTCATTTTGATTGTACATGGTTAATTTGTGCATGTACTAATCAAATAGATGAGTTTTTTTTTTCATCTACAATAATTAAGACACCATTCTTGGCCTTTGGGGTGTCTATATAAAGAAAATATAGCCCTGTCTCTCCAGTAACTCACAAGCTTTTGGAATCTTTGCCACTTTGTGTTGTATATTTATTATCACTAAAGAAAGAAGGGGGGAAAAGGCAACATTTTAAAAATATGGCAACCTGAGGAAGCTTGACAAGCTTAAGAAGTCATATAAAGGACTCTTAGTTCAGGGGTTTTGTTTTATAGTTTCTGACTTCCTTTTTTGGAAATTTCCTGGAATCTGTTGTATGTATTCCATTCCCAGTGATATATTAGTATTGATTTCATCCAGTAGGTCTCTCTTGACCTCATACTCAGAAGGTATTCATGCTGATACCTTCTTCTTAGAAAACTTCACATTGCCAATTGCAGAAAGAACAAAATTATTATTTGCAACTAGTGGTCCAGGCAGACTTGTCTTATGTATACCCTATATATTGATAAAGAGCTCTACAGGAAGTGATGTATTTCTCCGAAAAGCAAATGCTGATAATTCATCCAGTTAATGCACATTTCACTGATGACCAAGTCACAAGTGACCAACTTGCTGCAAATACAAAATTTAAAACTATGTCGTAAAGATTAAATTATAAAGTCTGTACCAATTCGATGGGGGGGATTTTGCTATCTTAAGAATTTCCACACAGACTTAGTTGAGTAAAATTCATTTTATCATTAATGGAATGTCATTTTTAAAATGTTTACTTGGGAGAACTGAAGGGACCATAGAGTGATGACCTGTTTATGAGTGTACTAAAATTGAGAAAATAATACTTAATTACCAGCACCCAAAAGTCAGCATTCAACATGAAGCTTCTCAGTTCATACTGATTCCTTTTGAATCTTTTTTTAAAAAAATCATATTAATGTTTGTCAACATTTTAGTGTTCTTTCACTAATATATAAAGTTGATGTTAGTTTATTAAGCTGAGATTTGGAAAACTATGACATTGCTTTCAATGTTTCTTGCTTTTTTGTTTATGATTTTTAAAATATTTTTAATCATTCCATTTCCAGTTTCATGTTATGATTAATGCCTGACTCATCCATGAAGTCCATTATAAGAATTCATTCCGGACATCCTTCCTTCCTGATGTGTTGAATGGTTTTACTTCACGTATTGCATCTTTCAGTAAACTGCTACTAAGTTGATGTATTCCAATTGTTTCTTGTTAGATGTCAAAATTTTAAAATTTTATTACTGTTTGGATTATTTAAGTTACCTTCAATTTCTTTTTTATGCATTTTCTTTTTCTTTAAAATTTGACTATTTTTAATAAACTTTCACCAGTTTTCACAAAAGTCATATGACCTTAATTTTGTCAGTTTATCATTTATGTTTTTATATTTCAAATTTTTTGCTGAGAGGATTGCTTCAGTTTCTGTGTATTCTTCTAAATTCTTTAAATTTTTAGGTGATTTGTTAGTATTGATTCACCAATAACTTAATTCTACATCAAGCTTAATCCTGGATTCTTGGCTATTAGTAACTAAAATATTGACCTTCCATATTTTTTCAGAATTCTTCCCAAACATATCATATTCATTTGAAAGCATTTCAGATATAGGATCCTATTCTCAGCCTGATATTTTGGTTACTGATTAAATTTACTTTTCTAAATATTAAATATTTTATTTTAAAAAAAGTGCAGGCTTTCCTATGACTCTTGGCTTTGAAGAGATCATCGATTGCTTAAACTTCCTATTTGAAGACAGACTAAAAACCAGTTAAAAATTTTACCAAAAATAAAACCAATCAAAAGTTTCTAAAATCATCCTGATCAATAATAATTTCTTGTAAACTTTATAAATATTTAACATCAATAAATGTTTGATGAGTCAGTATTTTTGTAAAATAAATAAGTTGGTCATTTAACAGTTTCCATTCGGACAATTGATGTTTTGGTGAATTGATCCATAGCCTATGAAAAAAGGTGGTATTGCTGTCTCATGCCCTTGTGGCCTTGGATAATTTTCCCTGCTTCCTTTCTTCCTTCATCTCTTTGCCACTTTTCCTCTTTCTAACCTCCTATCCAATATTGGTTAAAATGAAAAGAGTTTTCTCTGTTTACTAATACTCCCACATATGTAGAGCTTACTTAAAATGCTACTGTGATGTACTCCATAATAAAGCTAAGAGGCAAGTTCATCCATCATCAATTATCATAAAACTTAGAATTGAAAAGAATTCCGATAAGTCACTTGGTCCAGGTTTCTACCCACAAACAGGAAACACCTGAACATATACGCACAAAGATCAGCACCACATACCTGAATCACGGAGGCATTAGGAAGTTACGTAATGTTTCCAAGTTCATAAAACTGCAAAGGAAAGACCCCATCCGTTTAAATATTCCCATTAAAGACAATGGGGGAAAAAATCCGATGGTAAACTATGACTGCAACCATGTAACAAACAAGATTAATGGAAAAACAAAGATTATATTAATATAGTGAAATTTCAAATGATCCTTTTGGTCTTTGCTCTGGGTTTTGAATGTTCTATAATTTTATTTTAAACTTTTATAAAAAATAAAATGTAACCAATTAACTAAGTGAAAGAAACCCTATTAATTCTTTAAGGCACATATTCAAATGCAACTTCCTCTTGGCGGGTTAAGGAATATAACTGTTGGCAGTACATCTATGACAAAGGTTGAGGTTGGACGAGTGGAGAAGACAGGTCTGTTCTCCCACTGCCCCTAGAAGAGGTGTCCTTGGGCCGAGTTGATCTGCTGAATATGCTGTATGAGTTTTATTTGAGGGGTAGTGACCCCAATTTCTCACCATACACAAACTCTCCTTACAAGCAAATGTGAGAGCAATCTTATCAGGGAAGGCACACCCAAACTTCTGGAAAGCTAAGAAGTCTGGCTGTAGGAATTTCCTGTGGATGCCTGGAAGTCCGGGACCAGTGGGATTTTACACAGAAAGGAGGAAGCCTCCTAAGCTAAGGGAAACTGTGCCTGAATACAGTGCCTCTGGCTGAGAGAGCAGGGGTGATCCAAGCAATCCAGAGTGAACATCAGGGTCATTGCCGGACAGTCTTATCTTTGCATTACAAGAAATTTGAATTGTGAAAGGAGTGACATAGAAAAAAGAACTGGAGTTTATTCATTCCAGTACTACCTTAATGACACTGTTGAGTAATCTCTGCAGCCAAGTCCCCCTCTTTGACATATATATATCTTTCCTAAATATATATATATATATATATATATATATATATATATATATATTTCCTACTTCTGACTCTAGCAAGTCAGCAAGTCAGCAAGTCTTTTCCTCGTATTTACCAACAAATAATTCCAATTTATGTGGTATAGTTTTATCACTGCAAATCTCCAGCACTAGTTGGTAAATTCAGAATAAGGATCATGTCTAGGCTTATTGTCAGTGCCTAGTATAGTGTCTGCAACATAGTATGTGAGTGCTTATTGCTTATTGAATGAATGCACATTAGGTTCTTCTCTACTCTTTGGCCCTTTCTTAACTTCTGCAATTTAATATAAATGTAACTCAAATTGCATCAACCAAAAATTTCCATTGCCATTTTTTTTGGACATGTGTTTTCCAGTCTTACTGCATTAATACAATTCAAATTCTATTACATTATATGACTAATTATGTTTAGATGATGAATGTGATGGTACCTCTGGACTGCTTCTCATCTAAAAGTAGTCCATTCTCCTTAATAAGGAGTTCTGCATCAATGATGTCTTTTTAATGCTAGATAAAATATATATTTATGCAATTACTGCTGTAGAAAAATTGCCAAGCTTTCTTCTATTAATATAAAATTAGATACTAAAAGCCCCTTATTTAAGACCCATGAGTTACGGATAACAGCCCATCCAGTGATCAAGGCCCATTGCTTTCAGAAATGTAATTAAAAATAAGTGGACATCACTGGTTCCAACTCCTACTTCCATATTTTTTAATATGAGTTAATTAAATCACTAGGTCATCTTGGGAATTATATCTTTTTAAAAACAACATTAAACTTGTCATCTGCAAGCTTTTCCCAAGCTCAGCTAACTACTTCAAAAGTCCAATGCTTTGTTATGAATTACTAGTAAACTAGCCAAAAACAATCTGTAGGAGACAAGAAGAATATATTGTGATTCTTCTTGTGATATTTGGCTTACAGCTACACCTGCAACAGAAAGTAGAGAATGAGGAAATTATATACGTGTTTCAAAAGCATGATGGAAATCCCTTCATGAATTAATTGAAAAGATAGTGATTCTGGGATTGGGGAACAAATTCATCCTCCTGATTCTGCCACTAAGTACAAAATAATTTTTCCTTTTTGGATCTCAATTTCTCTTCACCAGGGGTGGTTATAGAATAGACTAGCTGTTCCCAATCTTTTCCTCATTTTAAATTTATGCTATTATATATTTCTATGTGTTCAGAATTAATGTTTTGAAGCTACTATGTGCCAATCACACTTCATTAACTAATATCTTCTGTGGCTTTATGATGGACATTTATACATTTTACCTTGGATTATTTGATATATGCAAAATAGCTCATTATTAAGTTTGACAACCGTAGATTGAGAACCATTTAGCTAGGTGACCTGCAGAGACATATAGCAGTTGGTTACCGCAGCTATAAAAGAGGGGTAATGCATATGCCACTGTTGTTTGTAAGTTAATTAAAATAAAACTTGCAAAAATACATCTGAGATAATAAAATATTACATGCAATTGTATAATTAAGATCATCGTAAAACCTCAAATAAATTTTCTGAATAATTTGGAGAAATTATTATCCAGATACTTGTGTATATGTGACATCCATTTAATTTGATTCATTCGTTCTTTTATTCATCCATTGATTTTATCATTCATCCATACACTTATTCACTAAGGCAACAAGTAATGGCACTGTGGATGGCACTATGCTATATTATGGACACAGAGCAATAAGGAGACAAGGATAATAACTGATTAGAATAATGGAGGAGACATGAGATAGCAAGTAAGAGTGTTTTAGTAGTGTGATAAATAATATTGTGCAGTTTGCAAAGACACTATGGAAAGGTCAAAGAGGGTGCCCACAGTGTCTGGGAAGGGGCAGGAGGTTTCTAGGAAGAGATGACAATTAAGAGAATTTTGAAGAATAAGTAGGCATCAGCTCAGAGAAGAACAGCAGTTTACTTCTTCTTTAGTTAACCCAGACAGCGTTCATTTATGATTATGGGTTTTTACAGTTTTGACAACCCTGAAAAAAAATGTCTCCTGGATTTTTTTGATGAACTGAGTCATTGGTTACCTAAAATATCTCAACTGAGTCCTTAATTATGAGGATGATACAGCTTGAGTGAAAGAAGATAAAACTTAAGTTGATTTATGATGGGAACAAAAATATATGTGTATATTCCTCCAAATCTATCTTCCATATAGTTCCATTATTTTAATATATGTTGAATAAATTACTCCACCTCAGCATTCTATATTCTACCTTCTTCACTTATTTATACATTCATCAAGAATTTACTGAGTTTTCACAATATGCCAATTGATATTCTTCCATAAAGATGGTATGGGGAAATCAAATTAGAGGAAGGAGAAATAATTTTAGTGTCAAAAACAATAATGTAAATAAGGTTTACAGCCCTGTATCTTTTAATTTACCTACAGTATCTCATTTGATCTTCAAAAGGAAGTATTTTATTAATATCATTTTGTGTGTGAGAAGTTAAGTCCAATGTCACCCAGCTTTAAATATCCAAACTGAGAGATGAACCCAGGAATCTTTATCTTCATATTTCAAGAAATAACTGTTAACTATGGTGGCTAGAGAAGACTTCATGGATGAAATGAAAGTTCAAAGACTCAGGAACAGTTGTCTGGGGTTTTGATAGGTGAATGTGAGAAGAACTAGACTTTCACAAAAGGGGAAAAATCTGTGCGATGTGAGTCAGCATTAGAAATGCATGTTTTATATCCAGGGGAGAATGAGTTACACTATTTTGACTTAAGCAGCTAAATCAACTAGACAAGTGACAAATAATCCCAAAAATGTAGGCTGCAAAATTCCTCGAACTTCAGACTAAAGCCTACACTGTCTATCTTGTAGGCAAATGGAAGTCACACAAAATATTTCCCTTCGTATTTTCTGCCTTGAGCAAGCCCTGAGCATGGGCAGAGAAGTGAAACTTATAATGAGAGTTCCAATTTTTCAGCTTTGAGCTCATTTCTACCCTCTGCATTGAAGTTCTCTTGGCTCTTTTTTTCTGCATTTCTGTGAGCTGAATGTTCTGAATTTCTGAGTAGACACTGCGGCAGGGTGGGTGTTTGGAGGCCTTTCCATGGTTATTGTTGCCATGGTAACTGCCTCCTTGATATTCCTTGTTCCTCACATCTGTTGGTGTTTTGTTTATGACCATTGGAGAAAAGCATCTCTGAAAAGAGGGGCTCTCTGGCCACACTCACAGGAAGCAATATTTACACAACCCATGGGAAAGCATTTTGCAGTATCTTTTTTCCCTTTTTTCACACAAATTGGAATCTGTTGTCAACGGAAGATGTCAACGGTTTGGAATAAAAGATGGAAATGTAAAGAAAATGGGAAAATGAAAGGGATTAGTAACATCTATATGAGCAATTCCTGACCTGAGTTTGTGTGACTCTCTCAGTGGGATATGTGAAGTGAAATCTCTTTTATTCTTCAAAGCTTTTCTAAGGCCAACATTTATTAATGTGCATTTTCTGATATACAGTACATTCAGAGTTGAGTTAAGGAGTATGGAAGGGATCTAGCTCTTAATAATGGTGGAATCGGTAAGAAATTAACAGTTCTAATGATGAACCCTCATAACACTGAAGCTGACAATAAAATTATCTGGTTCAGAAGGGTATGGTAATCACATCCCACCCAGACCAAAGGCATTAGTTTTCAGGGAATGGGATTATGAAGATGGATTCTCAGCCAAGGACTTACAGATATTTCAGCGTTTCCACGGAACATTGGACCCAACGTAGAAAATGATTCACCAGGATAAAACATATTACTAGCAATCTTGGCAGGTCTTTAGGTATGAGAGGCTTCTGGACCCTACAAAAGGAGAATCCAAGTTTTAAGCAATGAATTTATGATATAGTACCTACTTTCTATCCCACTGGAAAATGGAACAGAAACTAGAATCAAAGAAGAAAGACAGTCGAATGGACTGACTACAAGTTTTGGGACTGAGGAGGTTGGTAGATACCTGATGCCAAGAAAAACAATAAGACCTTGGGTTTCCCAGGCACACTGTACTGAAATCCCAAGAATTTTTTTTTAAATCCCGAGGATTTGAGTAGCCCCAAATTGCTAGTGGAGAGGAATGTCCAATATGATACTGGAAATTGGGATGATAGTTGGGTAAGCAGAGGCTAAAAACGTCCCATGTTTAAAAATAAGCCAGACTAGTCGGTGTCACCCCAAGGGACCGAGACTGTATCTTATTCATATCTTTGTATCTCCAGCTTGTATAATAGTGCCTCATATGTAGTAAAAGCACAGTTCAGTGAATGAATAAGGAATTCGTGAATGATCACCGTGCACTGGGGGAGAGGGGAAAAGAGGGAGCTATTAATGAAGGTGGGGGGTCATCCTAAAAGTGCAAGCAGTAGAAATTAGGGGCTAAACTGTTAAGATTAAAAAAGAAATTACTACCCATTTTCTGACAAAATGTTATTTCATAATTACCTGGAAAGATTTACAAAAAAAAAAAAAAAAAAAAAAGAAATGCCTACAAGAGAGCTAATCTGAAAAGCCCATATAATAAGAGCATTATAATTACAGGCTCTACTCTAGAGATGTTGGGGGTAAGCAGGGCATCAACATCATATGGAGATGGGGAAAGTGCTCCCAATGCATCTGAAACCCCATCTGTCTTCCTAGGAGGGCTCCATCTATGCTAAGAGCACAAGCTCCAAAATCAGACCGACATAGATCAAAGACCAATTCTGACACTGAATTGCTGCGTAAACTTGTGAAGGTAATTTACCCTCTGTATTTTACCTTGCATAGCTCTATAATGGAGATAATATCAGTATATAATACTGAAGATTGTTATGAAAATAATATAATAATACTACCTAACATTTATTGAATACTTACTAAATGCAAGATGTGGTTTTTTTTGTATGTATCTCCTTTATTCCTCACAACAAAACTTTGAGGTAGGTATTATTATTATCTACCCAAAAATAGGCACAGAAGGATTCATCCAAGGCCCCATAGTGTGCAAGTGGCACAGATGGGACGCAGACTCCCATCTTGCAGACCTTGAGGCTGCAAGGTCCATTATCTTAACTGTTTCTCAATTCTTTGTCTCTGGGGATTTAATACATGTGAAGTGGTTAGTAAGTGCAAAGTCAGTGTCACATGTTAATATTTCTATAATTTTTTTCTGAGTTACTGGTCAGCAACTGTGATCTAGGAAATAATAATGTTAAATGGTAGTTTTACTAATGCTAATACTGCTACTACTACTAAAAATAATGTCTAGTATTATTTGCTTACTCTGTACCAGGCACTGTGCTATGCATTTTACTTGTACTATCTCATTTTATTATACAGTATCTAGTATAGTATAATATCTCATTTGAATACTAACGATAAAAATGTAAACAATAGGGGCAGGCATGGTGGCATAGCGGTTAATTCCCTGTGCTTTGCTTCAGCAGCCCAGGGTTCGTGAGTTCGGATCCTGGGCGTGGACCTACTCACCACTTGTTAAGCCATGCTGTGGCAGGCATCCTACATATAAAGTAGAGGAAGATGGGGATGGATGTTAGCCCAGAGCCAATCTTCCTCAGCAAAAAGAGGAGGATTGGCAACGGATTTTAGTTCAAAGCTGATCTTCCTCACCAAAAAAATAAATAAATAAATAAATAACGTAAACAATAACATGAATAACAGCAAAAATGAGTACTTCTATTATAGATTTTGTATATTAGCTCATCTAATCCTCTCAAAGACCCTGTAGGTAGACACTTTTACTATCCACAGTTTACAAATGGAAAACTGAGACACAGAAAGGTTAAGTGACTTGCCCAAGATCACACAGCTAGTAAATGGCAGAGATGGGTTTGGGACACAAGCACTGTGGATCAACATGCGTGCTCTTAATCAGCATCTGGAATCTTGAAGAAGCTGAACTCTGGGGAGGTTAATCCACATGTCCAACCATCCAGTGAGGCGGGGATTTTCTGGGTCAATTATTGGATGTGTTTAAAACTAGTGCTTGTTATTTACTAAATGAGGGGATTGGATTCATTAGTAACTCAAGTGGACACGTTGTCCTGAACTGCAGAACGCAGATAAGCGCAACACCCCTGTGCATTCACTTCCTTATCTATTCAGCAGATACTCTGTGAGTGCTGACGGTGGGCCACGCAGTGGGCTTGCTGGAGCAGGTCCAGCAGCCAGCAAGACAGATGCAGCCCCTGCCCCGTTCGTCCCGCAGACATCCTATACATAATACAGGTTCAACGAGAGAGATGAATGGCTGTGTACAAGGTGCCCCAGGACGTACAGAAGGTCATTGCATCTAATTTAGGGATCCAGGAAAGGGCAACCAAAGAAGGAATCTTGATAGGAACACTTCAGAATGAGATCTTTGTATGCAGATGAAATAAGGACACACACATTAAAACTTAACTTTGGGAAAACAAGTTAGACTTCTCTATAAATGGAAAGAAGTGCAATTGCCAAAGACAGTATTTTTCTGGCTGAATATAGTGAGGAGATAATAAAATGCGAAGATTGGAACATCCATCGTACTGCCACTTTTAAATTAGTTAAATAATTACCCTAGAAAATAATGTTTCAATGGGTTTATTTTATTATTGAAATAATATGGTTGCTTAATGCAATTATTGCAACCAGGTTATATAACTCACTGTGATTCCTAATTCAATTGAATATAACATCTTATTTGTACAGGAATATACTTCTAGGCTTTTAAAATTTTTTTCTGTTCTATCTTTTACCTCCTAGGTCCTTCTTAATAGATTTTATTATTATTGTTATTATTTTAGGCAAGGGAGTAATATCAGATCTGTAGCCCTATATGCAGAGCGGATTGAAGGAGCCAAGGTTAGGTTTTAGGCAGGCAGACCAGGTAGAAACATTGGACAATCTCAATATGAAGAAAAGAGGATCTGATACAGGAAAGGTGGAAACAGAGAGCAGGGCACCTCTTAGTGGTGCTCAGCAGAAATCATGGATTCATTAGACATGAGATTGAGAAATAATTGCAAAGAAGAAGGGAGAATCTAGGGTGGCTCTCAAAATTTGCAAGTTAATAACTCTGAAGTGAACTTTTTTTTTTTTTTCTGGTGAGGAAGATTAGCCCTGAGCTAACATCTGTTGCCAATCCTCCTCGTTTTGCTGAGGAAGATAGGCCCTGGGCTAACATCCATGCCCATCTTCCTCTACTTTATATGGGATGCTGCCAGAGCATGGCTTAATAAGCAGTGTGGGGGTCTGCACCTGGGATCTGAACCTGTAAACCCCGGGCCACGAAAGCAGAGCATGCGAACTCAACTACGATGCCATGGGGCTGGCCCCGAATTGTATATTTTTTAACTTCTAAATCCCTTCTTCTTATAAACTCCTTTGGTCCTTTATCTTCACCTCTTTGTAGCACATATAACTTTTCACAGACACACACACATCACACACACAAACACACATATACCACATATGTGTGGCTTATTTTGACTTTTAGACTGTGCATACCATCTGGGCAGAATATCTATTTGCTTTTCTCTGCCCTTCTCTTCAAAACTCAAACCAACAAAAAAAGTGCTCCCTGCAAAAAGATGTGGAACTAACTTTTCTTATGCACTATCCACTATGCGCAGTGTCTTTTATCCACTATCTCACTTATCATTACAACAGTTCTAATAAATATGTTTTACAAATTGATTAACTTAGAAGAGTAATCATCAGGTAGCTTTCCTAAGGTCAGAGTTAGTGATAGTAGAGTAAGGATTTGAACCTAGAATTGTCTGAGTTCAAATACCCTATCCTCTCTACTCCAGCAGGATATTTTCCATTGTTTCCCAGAATAATTGTGTTTGTTAAAAAATACACGAATGAGGGCCGCCTGGTGGCGCAGCGGTTTAGTCCGCGCTTGGTAGCCCGGGGTTCGCAGGTTCGGATCCCGGGCGCCCGCCGACGCGCTGCTGTCAGCCATGCCGTGGCGGCATCCCATATAAAGTAGAGGAAGATGGGCACAGATGTTAGCCCAGGGCTGGTCTTCCTCAGCAAAAAAAAAAAAAAAATACATGAATGAATAAATGATTGCATGGAAACTACAATTGGAAATTGTAATGTTTGTAATATACTATGGATCACATTTCATGCTGTTTTTTGTTTTTTGTTTTTTTTTTTTTTTTGTGGGGAAGACCAGCCCTGAACTAACATCCGTCGCCAATCCTCCCCTTTTTGCTGAGGAAGACTGGCCCTGGGCTAACATCGTGCCCATCTTCCTCCACTTTATATGGGACGCCGCCACGGCATGGCTGACGGGCAGTGCGTCGGCGGGCGCCCGGGATCCGAGCTCGCGAACCCCGGGCTGCCAAGCGCGGACTAAACCGCTGCGCCACCGGGCGGCCCCCCATTTCATGCTGTTTTTAATCTATCATAACTCTTCTCCATCTCTAGAATATACATGAGAATTGGACCCCACATGTGTTTTCTACTTCCACTCGGTGTCATTCTGTCGTGTTATCTCATCTTCC
This sequence comes from Tapirus indicus, assembly GCA_031878705.1. NCBI lineage: Eukaryota > Metazoa > Chordata > Mammalia > Perissodactyla > Tapiridae > Tapirus > Tapirus indicus. The sequence goes on along the minus strand of CM062935.1, from coordinate 7,148,179 downwards.
ATCATTCTTGAACAGAGATGCAAATTATCTTCTCCCAATTATTTGTCCTCCTTTTTTTTAAAGTCTATATTGCCTCCATGGTTATACATCCCCCTGGAGGTGGGGTGGGGAGTCCCAATCATTACCTTGGAATCTCACATATAGTAACATTAACAGTGTAGCATGTCACAGTTCACTGACATAGCACAAATCTTATTACAAGTTTCTATGTAGCAGCCAGTATGTTTATAGTTTTAGAACTGAAATTCCTTCCTAAGAGAAATATGGCTCATGTACAAATGAACAAAGGAGTATTTATGAAGCTGAAGTAAATGAACACAAATTGGATACATATTGAATATGTTGACCTTTAAATGACAAAGCAAGATTACACAGTCACTAAACCACACAGGGACAAGAAAATTACCTAAAAGGGTTGCAAAGCCACAATCAATCAAATGGCGTATGCCAGGAAATATATAGATCCTCTTAGGAAAAATAGATAGTTCTCAATAAAACTCCATCTGGTTTGCTGGAACCTATTCTAGGTCGTTGTTATTCATCCTATCCCAAAGCTACAAAAATTGACAAGGCCGGTGTTGGAGCCTCACAGAGGGATTTGCAGGCTGTGAGGAAGGTCCTCTGTTTAGATGGTAATAGCCCCAAAATGTAATAAAAATTTCCATTAGATCATTGTTCTGTTTATTGAGGTTGTTCCTGTCCATCTGTTTCTCACTGAGAACAAAAGCTTCTTAGATCTGTTAGAACCACAAGAAATGAGAATACTTTTGTTTTGAAATGTGGCACCTTCAACACCAGACTCAAAAACTACTCTTCAAGTACAAGTTGATTGGAGTCAATGTTCAGAGAACTCACACATGTTTTCTAAATGCCATGTAGCCAGATACAAGAGAAATTCCCATTCTCGACTCACTTCTTAGACTTAACAAACATTATAAAGTTGAACATTTTTCTTGTAAGTCACTTTGAACACCAAAGCAAATTTCCATGATGGTCTCCACTGTACGGTTTCTTGATTTTTCTTGGACAGATGCTTGTATGCTTTATGCATGAAAGTATTTATGTTTTGTACAGCAGATCTCTAGAACTTATTCATCTTGCATAATTGAGACTTTATACTGGTTGAGAACAAATATGAAATGTAGATTTATTTTCCAAGTATAGATTTATAGTAACTTGATATGTGAATTTATAGGATTGCTAGAGGGGCAATATTGTGTAGTGAAAAAGGTATATTTTTATGCCATCTTAAGAAGTTTTAAATTCTAGTTTAGCTAGCTTTTGCCTATGTGATCCTAGGAAAGCTATGTAGGGTCTGTAAATCAGATTTTGTCTAAGATGCCTTCCATCTGTTATATTTCATGCTGCAATAAAGTCAATTGATGTTTTAAAAAAGTATTTAGATATTCAACTATGTGTTGAATAATAGAAACAGACATTTAGCAAACACTTTTTTTTTTATTGAGGTCACATTGGTTTATAATATTGTATAAATTTCAGGTATATATCATTATATTTTGGCTTCTGTATAGACTGCATCTTGTTCATCACCAAAAGTCTAGTTGCTGTCTGTCACCAAACATATGTGCCCCTCCACCCCTTTTGCCCTACCCCCACCCACTTTCCCTCTGATAACCACCAATCTGTTCTCCTTACCTATGTGTTTGCTTATCTTCCACATACGAGTGAAATCATACTGTATTTGTCTTTCTCCATCTGACTTATTTCGCTTAGCATAATACCCACATGATCCACCCATATTGTCCTAAGTGGCATGATTTTGTCTTTTTATAGCTGAGTAGTATCCCATTGTATATATTTACCATATCTTCTTTATCCATTCATCCGTTGAGGGGCACTTGGGTTGCTTCCAAGTCTTGGCTACTGTGAACAATGCTGCAGTGAACATAAGGGTGCATGTATCATTTTGAATTAGTGTTTTCATGTTCTTTGAATAAATGCCCAGAAGTAGAATAGCTGGATCATATGGTATTTCTATTTTTAATTTTTTGAGAAGTCTCCATACTGTTTTCCATAGTGGCTGCACCAGTTTGCATTCCCAACCAGCAGTATATGAGGGTTCCCTTTTCTCCACATCCTCTCCAACTCTTGTTATTTCTTGTCTTTTTATAATAGCCATTCTGACAGGTGCGAGGTGATATCTCATTCTAGTTTCATTTGCATTTTCCTAATAATTAGTGACGTTGAACAACTCTTCATGTGCCTGTTGGCCATCTGTATATCTTCTTTGGAAAAATGTCTATTCATATCCTCTGTCCACTTTTAGACCTGAAACCGTAAAACTCCTAGAAGAAGACATAGGCAATATACTCTTTGACAGTGGTCTTAGCAGTATCTTTTTAAATACCATGTCTCCTCAGGCAAGGGAAACAAAGAAAAAATAAACAATTGGGACTACATTAGACTAAGAAGCTTCTGCACAGCAAAGGAAACCATCAACAAAATGAAAAGACAACCCACCAACTGGGGAAAAATATTTGCAAATCATATATCCAATAAGGGGTTAATTTCCAAAACATATATGGAACTCAGACAACTCAAGACCAAAAAAATGAATAACTGGATATTTTTAAATTCACGTTTTAGTTCTAACTTTTGTTTTAGTTGTGGTACAGATATATATAGCTTTGTAACACCAATATTGAGATCACACAAATATAGTGTGGTATAGTGTAAGAATGGGTTTTGGATACAAGCTAACAAGAATATGAATTCTAAATACTTAACTTAGTATCTGTGTGAGCTTAGGAAAGAAACTTAAATACTTTTGGGCCCGTCATTTCTGATTTGCAAAGAGAGGATACTAAAAACCAATCCGAATCCACTGCTGTGAATACTAAGGTTTGTGTGCTCCATGAGACCGCCAGTTTGCTCTTTTCACTGCTGTAACCTCCAGAACCTAGTACAAGATAGGAGTTCAAATATTTATGAATCTGTGGAAAGATTAAATAAGACAATATATGGGCACCGACTGGCACATAATGATCTCTGCAAATGCTAGTTTCTCCCTATGCCCAAATAGGAAAACTTCCATAAATTACCCTAAGCAGTGAATGTTCTTAATAACCAGGGTAAAGAGAGTTGTCTTTTTCAGTGTACTAAAATGACATGGATTATCTAACCACACCAGCTAATTTTATAATTTGTACTCATCTAAACCATCTGTTTGCCATACATACACACACCCTGTCATTTGCAAACACACTTTCTCCTACTCCTTATCACCTTTGCCTGCTTAGTTTTTTACTGTAGCGTTTATTGCTTTTTACCATACTAAACAACTCACTTCTCTCTCCCACTCTCTCTTCCCCTCACTAGACTTTATGAAGATAGGGCATTTTGCTTTTTAATTTTTTTTTCTACTGCTTTATCCCCAGCAACTAGAACATAGTAGATGCTCAACAAATATTTGCTGAAGGAAAGAATTAGACAAAGAATATCAATTTTATTTTAAAAACCATTCCAAATCCTTTCACCTTTCTTTCTAGCACACATTTCCCATCATTGGGCTTAGAAAGCACTATGTACATATGTCATCACTTTCACCCAAGGCAGGTGCCATTAATTGACTAGTACTCTTTCCTTCAGGATATGACCACAGATCCTTCACAGCCCTAGGCAGCTACTTCCAATTGATTAGACTTCCCTCTTCAGATGGAAATAATCAGCACCTCCCAAAGCCTTACTCTCTATCCTTCCTTTATGCTTTTTTATTCTTACCATTTGTTTTAGTCCTGATTTTTATTTCTTAAAAGTGAGATTGTTAGATCAAGGTTATATATGCTAAAGTTAGGCAGAGAGTCATGAAGGGACAGTATGTGGGAACTTGCATATCAGCTATGATTAGGTCACCCTGCCTACCTTGAAGTCTTAGAGGAAACCGAAAGGCTTCATGCCTCATCATGTGTGAGAAAGCATTCCGATCTAACATGTCCCAAAATATTGAGAAGCTTGAAGATTGAGATGGTATTTGGGTGAAGTCTAATGAGACAAAACATAGACTAGGAGAACATACTTGTTGCAAATATAATGAAAAATGATTAATATCCAGCATACATAAAGAATCATTAAAATTTAAAAATAAAAAGACAAAGAACCTAATTTTCAACATGGACAAATAAACTGACCAGGCCTTATAGACAAAAGAAAAACGAGTGGTAATAAACATGGAAGAAAAAAAAAAAAGAATCGAAAGGATCAATCTCATTAGTAATCTTTTAACTACAATGAGACATAATTTCCCACCCCACTCATTGGCAAGAATTCATAATTTCAACTGATTGTTAGGATGTAGAGCAAGGAAACATATAGTGCTGATAGGAATGAAAATTAGTTTAAAAACTTTATAAAAGATGTTTGCATTATCTAGTAACATAGAAGTATATCCTATGACTAGCAATTCCACTGCTGAGAAGTGTGGAGAAATGCTTGCCCCAGTGCCCCAGGAAACTTGTACAAGTATGTTTACACAAAACAAATAGTTGAAAAAAACAGCCAAACAATAAATCCAAGTATCTAAGAAGAGTAGATGCTTAAATAAGTTGTGAAATAGTCGTGCAATAGAATACTACATAGAAGTGAAAGAGAATGAATAAATAACATGCAACATCATGGACAATTCTCATGAACAAAATATTGAGTGAAACTATTAAGTCACAGAATAAAACATATTTATGGTCCTTTTGTATAGAATTCAAAAATGTAAACAACATAAGAAAATGTTGCACATATTGTAAATACTATAAAAATATAGAAAATATAAACATTACTCTAGCAGGGGAGACAGATGAAATTGGGGAAGGGCGAATACAATATTCAGAGTTAAATATAACATTCTGTTTTCTAAATATTGGGGGGCTGGGATGCTTAGGCATTCTGTATTGTTCTTAAAACATTATATACATTTTTACAATCATTCCTTGTATGTATGCTCAATGTGTAATAAATACTTAATACAACAATGGAAAAGAGGAATGGTATGGAAAAATAAAAAATATAGATGTGTTCACTAAACGCTTGGTGCTGACTACACACTTCTTTGATGACTGAGTAGTAATTAGTTGAGAATTAGTCGGTGACCAATATTAGAATAGGTTCTATTCAGGAAGGAAGAAAGTCAGAAAAAGACAAAGAGGAAGGCACAAGAGTGGGGATGATGTGGGGAGGAGACCAGAGGAAGGGAAGGAAGAAAAGAATGAGAAAAAGAAGAAAAGGAAGAAACACAAAGAGGAAGCAGGAAGAAAATGAAGATGTTAAAGGTGTAATACATGCCAGGCATTGTGTTACAAGTTTTCACTTGCTTGATTTAATCCTCATATAAACACTGTGAGGAAAGTATATTTATTTACATTTTAAAGATGGGGAAAATAACACTAAAATTAAAGCCAACTATTAGGAAGGGAGGGAGAGAGGGACAGAGCAGGGGAGAGAAAGAGGAAGGGTAATGGAAGAAGGAAATAAAGATGAAAGGGAAGAAAGGAGGAAAAGATGGAAAAAGAAAAGGAGAAATGAAAATAGTAGGAAGATGTTCACTAGAATAATGTTTTCCTCCAGCAATGTTTATGAAAAAAATAAAATTTTAAATAGTATTCTGGTTTTATAGGAAAAACAACTTTCAGAACTACAGCCTTAAGTGTAAAATTTGTTCTGCATACCTGTGAGAGTCAAACACCCAGATAATTTTATTTTCTGTTTTAAAAGTGTTGAGAGAAACAACAGTTTGTTATCCATCTAAAGATCTAGAACTGCCTGATTCATAACCCCTTTGGTGATGTTTTCCAGTTTATCAAATTCTCAAACATAATTTTTGTACTTAACCTAAGTCTCCCATGAAAGGGCAAGTATGGGTGACCTTGACCTCATTTGAAAGATGGGAACACCGAAGTCCGGGGAAGTTACGTAAACTTGTAAACATAAGTAGTTGAGCTGGACAAGAACTCACATACACTTTTTTCCATCTTTTCATATTCTACATAAATTGTTTTTTCCCCTTGGAGTTAAACTATACATTCATTATGTGTATGTATACATATAATGTATACAAGGATTTAGTAACTTTATGTAGAATTGAGAACAAATTAACGGTGTTAAAAATTCCATTGCATTTGCTAATTATATTAATATGTGTTGGATAGGAGGGGGAAATGTGTGAATATTCAAATAGAAAAGAAAAAGTCATATTGTGAAGCTGAGTATGCAGTTGGAGATTTGGTTAGCTTCAATCTTCAGCACTGGTGTTGGTGTCTCAATATTCTCGTTCAAATTAACTCAGCTCATGCACAATTGCTGAAAGAATGAGTTGCACTGCTGGGTTTAATGAAGCGATAATGACTTGCATTTCGGGTGGCTATTTTGAAATCAAATGTGAAAAGAGATTTTGTCCTTTGCAGTTTTGCCCCAAGGTGGGGCCATGGGTCATCATAATTTGCTCTTTTTGCTCATTGGTTTAATCAGCATTCTAGAATAGCAGCAACTAGCTTCTTTCAGCGTTATTTCTCAGTCGCTCTGAAACAAGCATTTGGATTTTTAAGATGCTGTGTTCTCTAGAATTCTTTAGAAGGGCACATTCCGAGTATCTAATGTGTTTTATCAACCACAAATCCACCTATGCAAACATGAGTCAGGTGTGGCCCCTGCCCTGGAGACAGATGGGAACACAGGCAGAGGTAAGGGCTGTAACGAGGTGTGAAAGTAGTAGTATAGGAGAACGGGGTGGTGTGCCTAATTGTCACCGTGAGAGTTAGGGGCAGGCACATAGTAAGTCCTTGAAATGTATTAGTGAGAACAAAAAATTCCTCTTTGAGGTAGGTATTTTTATTATTTCCAGAAACAGAATCAACAGAAAACTAGAACTTAGGGTAAATTATATAGCCCGTGTCACACATTGTTATTACCTGGCAGAGGTGGGTCATGAACTATAATCGTTTAGTTATCATGTATGTGTCATCACTGTGAAACTGAGAATACAAGCATTATCTCTATTTTGTTGTCCATTATTTACCCAAAATTTAAGACAATGTCCAATACACAGTAGAGGATTAGTGAATATTTGTGCTATAAATGAATGAATGAATATGTCGACAGTCTCCCTAGATAGGACCCTGCAAACTGCATTGACCATCTTAAAAACCTCTGGGACACCCCTTTGCACCAAAGCCCACTCAGAGACAGGAAAGCACAACCAACCACTTCCTTTTTGCCTTTTTTCCCCCCTAAGCCCCATTCTGCTGCAGGTGAATTGAGCTTATACCTAGATGGTAGTATCATTTAATAAATTCAACAAGCATTCATTGATTACCGACAATGTGCAGAGGACTGTGACATCACAGAAACTACTGATGTATTGGGTGAGAAAGGTGAACTTCAAAAGCACTTCAGTAAAATGACACTTGTGCCAGAAGCAATGATCAGTATCCTAAAGATGAGGTGGTAGAAACAATATCAAAGGAGAGAGCCGAATGAGGCCTCAGAATTCCTTCTGATTTTTCAGCGCACTTATGCCTTGCTTTCTGCTTGTCTTTACACTCTCTAGCTTTGTTTTATTTATGGACAAAGGTTTCTGCCTCTTGGATAAGCCCTTAAGTCCCTTTGCCTCCCCCAAATTTACCTTGATTTGTCTACTTAGTTTCCAACATCGGAATATACTATCTAGTGCACTAGTGACCTTAGAACAAAATAGAGAAAACAACACAATGAATCCGCATATCCCCATCACACAGTCCCAACAATTATCAACACTTTGTCAATCTTGCTCTTTCTGTACCCTCCTCATTTCCCCACCCACCCCCTCAGAGTATTTTAAAAGCGAATCATAGACATCATAGTATTTACTTGTTAATACTATGATATGCATCACTATCAATGAGAACTTTTTCTTCCCCTTTTATTTGTATCACTTTCTCATCTCAGATTTTGGGTATAGCTTCTTGTAACAAAGGTTGGGAACTAAGGAAGTCTATATCACCTCACAATTGGCAGTACTCAAAATAACTTCTTCTGATCGCATTGTCTTTGGGCTAAGTCCTCTCTTTCTTTTGGGTGAGATTTTTCCCAGGAGGTTGACCTCAGTCTTACAGAAATCCTTTATTGGGCTGACACTTTATTCTGGATTTCCCAGTCATTACTGAATCCTTGAAGAAATGCATCTCACATTCTTAACCTGGGAACTCTGTGTCATAAGAATTTAATGAAATGGCGTGTCAATTAGGGCTGTTGTGCTTAGAAACAGTATTAGGAAAGAGCTAGACTAATGATTTCTTGAAAGTGACATTGGGTGAATCAAATCTTGTCATCAGTTGTGATATGCTGAACATACCCATACAATAAACAGCCCACTTTCACCTGCTAGGTGGAGCCACGCGGAGAGGGCTGTCCTGGGTGGAAATTTTGAAAGAATCATTGAAGACTGCTGTCTATCCAGTGGTTTTGACCCATGGCAAGCAGCAATCTAATGTGGCATAAATATTAGATGGTGACAAATAACACTGACATTTTGTCAGAAGCAAAGACATGACTCAGACCCAGCAACTTGGCAGAGATGAGTGCCAGCGTTTGGTGACAAATGGCTCAAATCTGACAGCATGCTTCACTGCATGGACTTTCATCCATCACAGAGATATTTTAAAAAATCACGGAACATAAAATACACAACACTCAAAGTTGGGTGATAGGAGATGGAAGCTGAGAAAAGGTAAGTCAGAGGCAGCGACAAAGACAGAGAGCCTGGACTGCAAAACAGTGACTCTCGTTTTATTTTAAGATCCCCATTTTTTCACCATTCTCACACTCCATAATTCAGAAGTGCATTCTGCTGATCCTTTGCTTTAAATCACAAAAACAGAGAGTATTGAGAGAATGAATGGTTCAAGTTGTGACCTGAGCTCAAAACTTGATCATCAAAAGCGTAAGCCTTGGCCTAGACATTTTTTGTAAATGTATATATAGGTAAATAATATATAAAATATATCATATATGAATGTATAAAAATAAATATACATAAATTGTATATAAATATATCTCCAAAATATATAAAGGGCTCATACAGCTCAACAGCCAAAAAACAATCTGATTAAAACATGACAGAAGAATTGAATAGACATTTTTCCAAAGACCACATACAAATAGCCAAGTACCTGAAAAGATGCTCAACATCACTAATCATCAGGGAAATGCAAATCAAAACCACACTGAGACGTCATCTCACACCTGTTAAAATGACTGTCATCATGAAGATGAGAGAGAACAAGTGTTGGCGAGGAAGTGAAGAAAAGAGAAGCTTTGTGCACAGTTGTTGAGAATGTATATTGGTGCAGCCAGCATGAAAACAGTATGAAGGCTCCTCAAAAACTTAAAAATAGAACTAACATATGATCCAGCAATTCCACTCTGGTTATATATCCGAAGGAAACTAAATTACAAAATCGAAGAGATATCTGCACTCCTGTATTCATTGCAGCATTATTTACCATAGCCAAGCCATGTAAACAACCTAAGTGTCCATCAATGGATGAACGAATAAAGAAAACTTGGGAGATATATATAATGGAATATTATTCATCCATAAAGAAGGAAGTCTTACCATTTGCAACAACATGGACAGACCTTGAAAACATTATGCTAAATGAAATAAATCATTCAGAAAAAGACAAATACTGTTTGATCTCACTTATATGTGGAATCTGAAAAAAACAAACTCATAGAAACAGAGAGCAGATTGGTGGTTGCCAAAGGTGGGGGTGGAGAGTGGAGGAAATGGGTGAAGGTGGTCAAAAGGTCCAAAAAAATAAATAAATAAAACTGTGAGCTAGGCATTTTCATAAACATGTATATATTTGCATACATTGCACATATGTGGAAATATATATTAATATTGTATGAGACAATCTGCTAACCTAATAGCACAATCTGCTAATTGTACACTTTAATAGAAGTTAGTCATGATGCAGTGAGTGGCACGTTGGACTTTGAATTAGAAAGTGTAAGTTTGTGCCTTAGATCTGCAAATTATTAACTGTGTGAATTAGGCTTCCTAACCCTCAGTTTTCTCACTTGTTCATTCATATGTCAAATATGTATTGAGCATGCTTAATGTGACAATCACCATTCTTGTCCCTAAGATACAATGGCAAACATGCAAGAAAGATGGCCCCACTCTGGCAAGATTCCAGTGGCATCATACAAAAAATGAACAAGTTAAAAACTAAAAAGTCAAGATAAATTTGTGTTACTACTTATTATGTGGAAAACAAAATAAGGTAATTTGAAAATGATTAGGCCATGGTTGGGGATTGAAGGAATCTACTTTAGATAGGATGGATGAGAAGAACTCTCTGAAATGGTAATAATTTTGCCTAAACTTTGATAATGAGAAGGGCCAACCATGAGGAGATCAGATAGAAGTAATTCCAAGCAGAGAGAACAGCAGGAGAAAAGTTTTGCTAGAGAATATGGAGGTCAGAGGAATAAAGTGAAGGCCAGTTTGGACCTACATCCCCTGAGGGAATATCAAATTCTCAAAACAAGCTTCCTGGGAACACTGGGTTAACATTTGTGAAAGTATTATTCTCAAGTTCAGTGTGTCCTTCAATGCGCATGTGAAAAAACGTAGTAAGCATGTGAATTTATCAGTTACTAATCAATTGCATCCTAAACAGTTGGAGCCCAAAGTGAAATGGCACAGCACTGAGAGCTTTTACCAGGACATTCCTTTAATCAGTAACCTGGGAGGTCCTGGTGTTCTGTCTTGCCCAGATATGAGTGCTTACAGGAGCAAGTTGCTAGTAGGCACATACCGGGGGAAAGAGACACACATTACTTTGTGAATATGGAGATTTTTTTATTCAATGTTGATAAGCATTTCATTTTTCAGTTATTGTGGCAGGTATTGATCCTAGGATTAGAAAGAATCCAACCCTAAGCCCCTGAGGCATGTTATGCAACCTGAGTGTTATGTACCCTCAGAAACGTTGAGACTCAGTATTAGTGTGTTACCAAAGGCACGTGTGCTCTAGACTCCTACCTGTCTCCGGTGCCCTTTCCCCAGTTTAAACCATCTTGTACATAGCTTCCTCAATGCATTTCCAAAGACCATGCTTAAATCATACTTTTTTCTTTCTCATATCAAAATCTTTTGAAGGCTTCACAACTTTATAGATGTAATCATTCGACACCTAATTCAAAAAACTCCTCTAAGTATGTATTAAGTTCCAGACAGTGTAGTTGAGCTTAATGATGCATCAATGTATAAGTTAGACACTGTTTCTGCCATCAGGGAGCCTTTATTCTGAGGAATAGATATGTTGAAATAAATAACAATAAGGATAATGATGACAATAAATTGATATTGTGTTAAAAGTGATATGAAAACTCTTCTAAAGCAAAGCATAATATACGTAGAAAAATACGTAGAAGTAGAGCAAATTCAGTGGAACTTAACACAGTTATTGTAAGGGAGCTTGTAGTAGTGGAGAGCGATATCAATTCTGCCAATTACTAGCTGTTTATGTCTCTTGTTTCATTTAAAAAACACACACAAAATGTGGTGGCTTAACATAACAACAATTTATTTGTTCATGATTATTTGGATCAGCAATTAAGGCTGATCTCAATTGGGAAATCTGAAAGTTCTCTTTCTGACTTTGTCTGGGGTCACCCATGAGATTGCAGATGTCCGGCAGCTCAGACTGGGACTGGAGAATCCCAGGTAAACTCACACACACACCTGGCAGTTAAAGGTGACGCTGAAGTGTAACATTACCAATGTTATGTGAGTAACATCACACCACTTCTACTGCTTTCTATTGCACAAAGCAAGTCACAAACTCAGTCCAGTTCCACGGAGTGGGAAAATAGACTCCACTCCTTGATGGAAAGAGCTAGAAAGAATATTTGGCCAAGTTTATTCTACCATAATTTAGAAAAGCGACTTATTCTCCCTGAACCTTAACTTACTCATCTGTAGCATGAAGAAATAATACCTACTTCTCAAGATACTTATTATGATCAGATGATGCAAAGAATGTGAAATATCTGATATATAGTTTATACTCAAAAAATGATATGTCACTCTCCCTCCCTCTTCCATTTACTGAGAAACTATTGTGTACCTATGAGGAATACAATGATGAAGAAAATATGATCCTTCTCCTTAAGACTCTCTTAACTGAAGAGATTGACATTCAAATATCATTCACTGGTAAACTACATGGAAAAAGATGTAAAATTAACAAATTGCTTGTGAAGTCACTGTCTTCCTGTTGCTTGTTTTATTACTTTAATTTCTAATATATGTCTGTGATTGAGCTCCTAATTCGATGCAATCAGATCTTTTCAAGGAGTGTACCTGTCTTTCATAGCATCATTCATTTATTATTCATTCATTTTCTCACTTACTTCCCTAGCAAACATTTGCTAAGCACACACCTAGTGATACTGTGCAAGAGGCTGAGGACACAGAGACAAGTTAAATATTGTCAGTGACCTTAAAGAAGAGCTTGATCTTAGATATAGAGGCAGGGGAATGGTAAAAAATGATAGTATAGGGTGACGAGGGGTATAATAGAAGAATGCATGCAGTTATTCCAAATGAGATGTTCTTGATCCATCCCAAAGGAAGTGACGCCTGGATTGAGTATTGGTAGAATTTAGTTAGGCAAAGAAAAAGGAATTTTGGTAAGATCATCCTAGACAGCAGTAAGTGCAAGAAAACAGCAATGTGAGAAGCCATGGCTGTGCAGTGGGAACCCCCAGTTCATCTAGGCTGCAGCATAGAGGACTGATGATTTGGCGTGGGAGTAGGAAGTGGTGAGAGCTGAGTCGAGAAGAGAAAGCATGAGCCATGTAACTTTCAATGCCCATGGATTTCATCTTGAGAGGAAAGTTTAAGTTCCACCTCACCTAGTGAAATTCCTTATCAAAATCTTCCACGAAGCCAGGTAAAGATCAACATTTTCACTAATCCTGATAAAAAAATATGACAGTTCCCCTGGAAATTCTGATAAAATGAGTTTTGTGTTCAATACACTCATTTTCTCTTCCCTCTTTCTCTTATATTCCTTTGTATCCTTCCCATGTCCCCCTTTTCCTCACTTCTTTCCTTCCTACAAATATTTATTGAATTCAGAAACCATGGTATGGACTGCTAAATACAATTTCTTGATGTGCATCTTGGGCTCTGGTCTTCCAGATCAAGCCAGCTTTTTCAAATCTTTCTACCTTTGCGCATGAAGTTCTATCAGAGATGATCTTTGCTCTTTTCTCCAATAAGTAGTCTTATTCTTCAAAACTCTGTTCAAACTTTATTTTGTTCCATAAATATTCTCTGGTTCTCCAGAAAGTTACCCACATCTCACTTCTCACTCTACACTTCTACATGTACATGTATACTTATATTTTCACATTGTATGGAGTCTGTTCTAGGGAAGGGTGTGGGGCACTGTAGGTGAACCCCCAACACACACACACACACACACACACACACACACACACATTCAAACAAGTACCCTGACATGCACACCCACACACCAGTGCACAGATGGCACTAAGTGCCATTATTGACTGTGAGACCTCATTGAACCAGGTGTCTACTCTGCACCTCATTTTTTTTCAACCATAAAGGGAGAGAGGTTGAAATGGTGAGCTCTCTATCCTCAAAATCAGTGATCCTATAGGTGAGACATCACACAGCATGTTCTTCAAGACTTATGCACACAGCTCCTAACGGCACTTGATATATTCAAAGTTATTAATATTTCTATGTGAGAGTACCAACAGGAAAAATAATTGGAGAAGACCAAAATATCTACCAGACCTAGGTGTGTAGAGGTGACTGTTACACAGGAGGAAATTGTCATCCTTGAGGCTCTGTGAATCAGTTTCAGAAAATGATTAATGTGAAGGATGTGAGACATAACACGCTAATTAGAATGCCCTCTTTTTGGCTAATTCTCCTTTGTTCTTTCCTTTTCCCATATAAGAATCTGCTTCAGAAAAGCTGCTAAGAACTTCATTGAAACTTTGACTGGCATATAACTTTATTATCCTGAATTGTGGCTAATTGAGAGATATACTGTTTCAGACAGCTTGTGGCAATTACTGCCTCTGTTGCTCATCTCCTTCTGACATCTGATATTTTATGAAAATTTGGGGGCCTCACAGAACATGTGTAGTGTTTATTTTTCCAGGTGAACTTTTTAAGTTTAAAGGGATACCTTTAAGTGGGCAGACCTTGTTGATATTCGGACCGTGGTGATCGTTTCAAAATCAGTCAATCCACTATTATAGTTTTATTTTGATGGGAGTTTTAAAAAAGAGAATAGACTTTTGGAGTCACTCAACCAAAATTTTAAATCACCTTTCCATTCTATACTAATTCTGTTAACCTTAGGAAAATTTCAATATCTTTGGTCTTTGTTGTCCACACCCATAAAATGAGGATTCTAATACCTACTACAGAGATTTATTGTGAAAATGAAATGAGAGACCGATGAAATGCATTTGTCATATCATCTGGCACACAGTTACCACTCATAGACATCCTTCCCTTTAAAATCCATGTTCCCTTCGGAACATATTGGTAATTAAATTCCTCAGCAACAAAAACAATATTATCAATAAATGCTTTACCTAATAATGTATATATCAACATGGACTAGAATAACAAAAATCAGAGTTCTTTTTATTTCTTCATTAATTTGTTTGTTTGAATGGAATTTAGGATAATGTATTCCATGAATATCAAATTATTTTTTTAAAATTCTAATGAGTAAAAGTAGCTGGGACCCAGAGAGATAGGTGACTTAACAGCTAAGCAAGGTCAGATCAAGGACAAGGACTCAGGAATCCTGACCATTCATCCAGAATCTTTCAGTTTTACTGTACTGGCACTGCCACCTCAGATTAAGCAAATCCAGGACCAAGATGGGAGAAAAGTCAAGTATTTGGGCATAGGACAGAGAGTAGCAGGCCTCCAGGAGGGAGGGAAGAAGCTGCTATGTGCTTTACTGGCTCTTCCACGCTGCCAGTAATGGTGGAATATCCCTTCTCAGTTTGAGGTTTGTGGAACTATTTTGCAAGGCAATTCCTGATACTCCAATGATATGAATATCTCCATCTTCTGCCTGACAGGATTGGCACACATAACCAATAATTTGGAATATTACATGTCTATGTCATGTTTTTGTTTTGGAAAATGTTTTTCCCCACCTCCGGCTCTCTTTATATCTTCTGGAAAAATTTATCATTCTTTCCAACTGAGGGTAATTTAATTCTAAGAAATCCTGAAGAGATCTCATGGGCACTAACAAGGAAGGTGAACAAAATCAGCAAAGGCAAAGAAATTCATAGGGGCATAACTATTTCAGTCTGGCATCATCTTTTATGTTAATTCCCCTTATCAGCACCCTCTTCCCCACTATGGCTCACACAGCATTGTACATCCTGGGTGGCTTTTACACAGTCCACTTCTGCTAAGAATGCTTGCATTCCTTGCGTGCCTTGTCTTCCTAATCTTAATAATTCTATTCATCCGTTTAGTCTTAGCTTTGACTTTCTGTCTCCCACAAAGTACTTTTCTAGCTTCTTAGCTGACTTAGGTCTCCTCCTCTCCGTGTCCTTGAATTTCTATTTACATCTTTATCTTTACATTTTCCACATTATATTATAATTGTCTATGAGTTTGTATTCACCTCTAGATTGAGAATTCTTAAGAAGTGTGGACCTATTCTTGCCTTTATTCTTAATGATAATCATAGTGCTCAGCACACATTAGGTATTATAGAAATACTGTGGAAGAGAGAAAAGGAGAGGAAAAAGGAATAAATGGGAAAATAAATCACAGAATGAGGGCATAAACCTAAGATAATTGGGAATGCGTGTCCCAGCAGCTGATTCCATTCCCTTGATGCTTTGACGTAGATCCCTTCTGAATTTGAGCCAGAATTTGTCTCCCTGAAATGTAGACCCTTTGGTTCTGGTTATATCTCTCATAACCATTTAAAAGAGATATTGACAAAATAATGGTTGGCTTTCTGAATTTTTCCTTCCCTAAGCCAACTCCTATACCTCCAAATTCTGTAACACTTTCTCATATGAAAAAGGCACACAATTCATGAATTCTTTGTTTTCTAGAATACACTGACATGTGAGAAATCATAGAAAAGAGAGTCAGTATTGAGAATACATGGTGACGCAAACCTCATGGTGAATGAAACCTACCTATGTCGTTACCAGTTGTGACACTCAAAAGATATTTAATCTTATTCAACCATAACAGAAAATTTCATTCTCATTCATAAAATCAGAAGAACTCTTTTTGTACAGATTAAAGGAGATATGTGATTTACTTTGTATAATTCCTGGCACATGCACTTACAGATGTCTTCCAAAGTTAGAGTTGTTTAAAATTGTGTGTGTGCATATACAGAAGGAATTACTTTCTGAATTAATTGGATGCAGAGGTTTGGGATAATTCTATAGTGAATGAAAATATGGACATTGCATCCTAAGTAAGGTTACTTGTAGTAAAACGATCTCTGAACTGGGAACCAGGAAATGTGAACTTTAGTTTCAGCTCTGCTACCATCTACTTGCATGATGTGGGAGAAATCACCACCTTCTAGATGGCCACATTTTCCGTATTTTTAACATGAGAGATGACGCCAAATCACTTGTGTGATTTCTTCTGATTCTAAGTATTATTATTCTATTCAATACAATCAAAAGTTATTCTGTGACAGAAGCAAACTAGTAAAACTCCAATGAAATCTCAAGATTGCTGGGAAGACATGGCTAAGTGAAAGAAGACAGAATCAAATGTGGCCAGACAAAACTGTCAGTATTTTTCAGAAAATCCTGTTCCCACCATAACAACTCATTAAAAATGCTGAGGTTGACTTCAGAAAGACACTGTTACTGTAGAATACCACCCAGTGATGGGAAGTATTCTCAAATCACTCCAGACAACTGTCCTTTAAATCTCTAATAACTTAGTAGTGTACAGAATGGCATCATTCATGTCTAATTCAAGTCATATCCAATAGTCCCATCAGGATGAAGAGCATGAGGCATACACATTGAAATTTAATTTAAGTAGTAATTGGACACAAATTGTTTCTAAGAATTCAGACACAGTACTAAACTAAATATCCAGTTTCCTCTCCAGCACTAGTAAAATGCTCCTATAATAAACACATGGAGAAAAACTGTGTGTTTTGGATGAATTTCTATTCCATTTGATTCAAGAAGCACCCACTGAGCTTCTACCAAGTGCTCTATATTGTACTCAGCACAGGAAGACAATGTTCAAAAGTAAACAAGGTCTTCTCTTTGAAAAAAAGAATGCCTCTCTTCCATCCATTTTAATTTCAATGTCATAGTTTGAGTTCTCAATTAAACTGTCATAATGTGGTCTGGAGAAGTGAGCATCTTGTACTTTCAGTTCCCCAAAAATATCCATTGAAAGAAAGAATGAACATAAAATATAAAATATAAAAGTATTTATGGATATTTAACTGATTTACTGGTGTAACATGATATACCCTAGATCATGCTGTATTTTGAAAGGGGTATTTAGTGCCTTGAACAAACTGACATTGGTCATGATACTACTAAACAACTATAAGTATATGTTAGAAATGACAGCATTTTCTTTCATATTTATAATTTTTAAAGTATTTTTACATGTACATATATTTTTAAATTTTCATTTGCTCATCCAAACACTGAGATGTAGGCAGAGCAGGAACCTTGCTTCTGTGGAAACTAAGATTCACCAAGTCAATTGCTGAGGGTCATCAGTGCTAGTGTACTATATTGTGTAGCAGAAGTAGTTTTCGATCTACAACACTTTTCCTTTTTGTGCTCCTATTTGAAAGATTATTCTACTTCAGGATTTGAATAACTTTAAGGTGGGTATTTCAGATGTGGCAAATTTGTGGGAAAAAGACATTTGGACAGATTTCTGTTTCTCCTCACACTTTTGTGTGAAGATGACAGCCCCACCACCTATTACTATGATTGAAAGGGAAGCAACCCACCTAAGTAGTCAATTGTGCAAAGTCTAGAGCCAGGCTGCCTGGATTCAATCTCAAATCTATCACTCACTACTTATGTGCTCTTAGATTATTTAACCAAGCTGTGCTCAGATCTCCACCCGTGCAATGGCGGGGATAATAGTATTTATATTTAGGGTTGTTGTGGAGATTAAATGGGTTAATCCATGTAAAAGTTTTAGAGGGTTGGCACATAATTAACACAATGTTGTGTGTTTGTTAAATAAAGAGTGGCTCCTAGTTTTTAAGAAATTCTGATTTTATGGTGTCAAATAAATTGGAAAAAGTAGTTGAAAGACAATGGGACTCAGAGACTAGACACTAATTCTAGTTCTGCCATTGTTAAGCCGTGGGATCTTCACCATTCACTCCCTTTCCTAGACTTCCTTTTCCCCCTCTGAAAAAGGTAATGATCTTGGACAAAATGATATCTGGAAAACTGAGACACAGAGGCTAAGAGAATGGGTTATAGAGTCAGACAGATGCAAATGGAAGCCTCACCTCAGCCGTTTGACCTACAATTTGTACTAGCCATTTGACCTTGAGCATCTGTCTCACTGGACAGATTTAAAAAGAAAAGTGCATGCTCATGGTTGGGTGCTAGTAATTTAACTGAATCATCCAATTAAAGCAATTAGCATTATCCATTATATTGTCATTTAATAAATGTGAATTATTATTATCACTGTTATTGATATTGGCTCAAGACCCTTTATTTCACTAAAAATTTATGATATCAGGGATGATAATCCTTTTGTAAAGGGTTGAGTAACTTCAATATTCAAAAGGTGAGAAAAGAAATAAGTGTAAATTGTACAAATCCAAATTCCACACTGGCAAAAGTCTTATCGATGTGTCCTGCCCTTAAACACGTTCACTTGAATCTCCACATTGTTCATTGCACTTTCCTCATATGACTGACTTTCCCATAGGGGATCTGGGAAAATACAAGGAAGAAGTGAAAAGGAATAGGCAACATGAAAAACTATATGTATGCCAGTCTTCATGGTTTCACTTTGGGAATGTCATCTTGAACTTCTCAAGAGACAGAAGGTGGCTTCCATTTAGAGTTATGTGAATTGTATGCAGAAGTGACTATACATTAATGATACATTTTTAGACGAATGCTCGAGCTTCAGACATAACGTGTCCTTCCCAGTACTCGCCTTGTGGACTCTATACATACCTTAAGGATAGAGCCACTTCAACTGGTTTTGAACTTCCTTTTTGGAAGTGGAATTAGGAGCCCCTTTTAAGAAGTATACTTGAAAAATATGTTTCAATGCTAGCCAGTGTTCTTCCACTACATTATCCGTGGTGACTGTCAGTTTTAACTCAGTCTACACATGCTCTAGTCAATCACTTAATCACTTTAATTGCCATACTCCGTTTCTCACATTTTTTTGCCCTTGCTACAATTTTTCCTATCTTTGATCATTGGCTCTTCCCCCTGTTTAGAATGTCTTCCACCCATCTGAGCATATCTCTGATTGCCTTTTGCAACATGGTTTGCTGTAGCAAATAACACAAATAAATAGTGTGTATGACACCCAGATTTCCATTGTGTGAATGAGGGGTGGTCTCAAAATAAAAGTTTGGCCTGATAACTAATTACTGCCAGAAAGACAGTCTAATTGTATTGCTTGTTTGCTGGTTTGTTCTAAAAGCCAGCCACTGATATTTTCTAAACTTTCTCTGTGTTTAATTTTTTAAGTGAAATAAAAAATTCCTGTACTCTTTTTCCCTTAAATTACGTATAAATGAAATATATGTGATATATATGCATATCATGTATATGCATGCATATACATATCACATATATGTGATCAAATATATGGTATAAATATGCATGCCATATGTATATTTCTTGACCATTTGCCATGTCCCAGGCCCTAAGCTAGATTCTGGAGATAAGGATAAGCAAACAAACATGGTTCCCTACTTTGCTGTGATTATGATCTGCACAGCTATAAAATTGCACACTTCATAAATGCTCTGGAGGAATTATAATGTAGTATGAGAAAATATGTAAGGAAGACTTAATTTAGATGGGAATGGGCTTAATTAGGGTAAGCCATTTTGAATCAGTGCTATTTGGTCTGAGATCTGAAGGATGAATCAGAATTAGTCAAAAGTAGCAGGATGCAGTAAGATCTTTCCAAGGATAAGTACAGAACCCAGGCATGCAAGAATGTGGGACCTTGGATAAACTGTGAAGAAGTAGTGTGGCTGTAGGGTGGTGAGTGAGGCTAACTATGATACCAGATGAAGTCAAGGAACCAAGGGCCTTATAGGCGATGCTAAGTATTTGTGATTTTGACACCTATTAGGAAGTACTTGGTGCTTTGGTGCACTATTCATTGTGAAAGACTCACCAGAAATGAATCTTGTTGAGAATCAAATGACTCCTGGGAGCCCATTCAAGCTGTCCTATGGCCGCAGACAGTAGCTCTCAACACCTGTTTTGAAATCTTCCCAGGCGCAAACTGTCTTAGCCAATGTTTTATGGTGTGAAACTGTGGGGTCTCAAAGAGACATGAATTCTCTCTTTTGGGCAAAATTCAGAGTTTATTCTTATAGAAAGGCACACCTGTGGTCCCACTTTTAGAGAGATAAAACAGTAATTCATTCATACATGAGCACTGGAGAGGCTGAATATATCAATTTTTCATCATGTCTAGTTTCCAAAGTATTTGGATCATTTATTGCACATCTACTGTGTTCCAAACAATTCTCTAGGTCCTGGGGAAAATACCAAACCAAAACGAAATGATAGAGCCACTGCTGATTTTATCAAAGCTAAAAATGTTTGTTCTTCAAAAGACACTGAAAAAAATAAAGAGAGTGACTGACAGAAAGTATTTGCAAAGCATTTATCTGACAAAGGACTTGTATCTAGAATATATAATAAACTCTTACAACTCAATAATAATAAGACATAACTTAAGTTTAAAAATTAGGCCAAATATTTGAATAGACATTTCACCAAAGAAAATATACAAGTGGTAAATCCTGTAAAGCATTTAGAATTTATCTTGAACACAAGAGGGAGATATTGAAATGCATTTTAGCAGGGGTAACATTAAAAAAAAAAAAAGTACATCCTACCATTACAAACAATGATGATTTACATTCTGCCCAGTGTATATATTTTGATATTCTTACATTACCCAATCACTGATTCTTTCTTCATCCAGTAAGTTTGTCTGTGAATATGTGTGTGTTTAACATTGTCCTAGTTCCTGAGGACACAAAAGATAATAATACACTCTCTCCATTCTCTAAGAACTCACAGTCTACTGGGTGAGAGGCATAGGGAAAGGGCGTCATTGCAAGGCTGAGTTATGCTCTACTGTGATATCTGATTTAGATTCGAAGATCACTGAGGATGGAGCAGGCATTGATCTGGAATCTTGCCTTAATGAGTTGGAGTATCCCGTCAGGTGGAAAAGATGGAGTAGGGGAGGAACTTCCAGCAGAACCAAGGAAGTGAAGGACAGGGCAGCAAGCACAAAAGCAGAAAACATTGGGAAGTGTTTCAGAGACTCTAAGTAATTTGAAAGGGCTACAGTGTAGTAGGTCAGAAAATGGAAAAAAATAATTACGTGCAAATGCACCTTCAAACACTAAAGATGCAGATTTTTTTTTTTTGGAGGTGAATATTTTCACTATGGAGCCAACAGTCACAAGATGTCTGGAATCAGAATAAAGCACCCAGGAGCAAGCAGGGCAAGATCTGGGGCATTGTCATGCAAATCCATGTGTGCAAGTGACTGGATTGTTTAAGGATGAACGTGCAGGGTGTCTGGTATGTGAATGCTTGGTATAAGTCCCAGAGAGTGGGCAAGCTAATATATGAAGAAATGGGCAGCAAAAGTTGAGACTGGGAAAGTAGTCAGAGACCAGATCTTGAAAGATGTTGTATCCTGTGATGAGAAGTTGGCATTTTCAGCTATAGGTCTGCACTACTCAATATTTTCCACTGAAGTGCATCTAGAGACAGAAAAGGGAGCATTCAGGAGGCTGGTAACCTAGCACAAAGCTGCCTGACATACACTGAAAATTTCTTTGGACTCTGATATTTCATCTTTAAAATGTAAGGGAATTTTGTGGCCAATGATACATTGGTGCTCATTTTGATATGACCTGTTTCCCCCAAATCTTCAGGTAGAATTGATACCCCAGGTATTTGGTCCATGTTTAGCAGTGGCTGGCTTAGTATCCCTCTAAGACATCTCCGTCTCCACAGGGGGATCCATAACCTGTTTGTGGATCACAGTTATGGGCGATGAGAACTCATGAAAAGGTGTTAAGTTCTAAGGGTATTAGAAGGCATCGCCCTCTCCTTTAAAGAGAGAATCCATGTGCCTCAGGAAGTTACATAAGATGATGGAATAAGCCATAATGCACCCAAAGTTCACTAGGCTCTTATCCCCGCAGCTCCACATTTAAATTAGCTCTGAACTCACTGTTAAATTAAAAGGGTCTGCATATTTTATGCTCTCCAGTGACTTTACTGCTCACTAGAGATTTGCTATATTAAAAAGTACCCAAATTACTTCTATCAATTAATGATATTATACTTAAAGTCTAGGTAAATTATTAAGTGGTGTTTGGAGCTACTGTGGGAAAAGTCTGCACTGAGTAAGAAAATGTGCTAATGTCCTCGCCTTATGTGAGTAGGAAAGTCACTTTATATGCCCACAATAAATCACAGTGATGAGGATGATAGTGATAATGGTGAAAAAGAAGATATTTCGGGTACATTAGAAGAAACTGAGGATACAGGCTTCAAGGACAAAATCCCTGGCTTCATATCTAGTCACTGGTGCAGTAAGTAAATCTACCCCAAATTATCCTTCTGTATGCTCAGTACAGCAAGACTGACTACAGCATGCATAGATGAGGGTGTCCCATGCAGACATGGGGACCAGGAAGATTTCTTGGAGAGTGAGATGCTTGCCCTGAATCTTGAAGCCAGTTAGGAATTACTCAGCCAAGAAGGGCTTGGGGATCTGCAAAAGCAAGCTTTTAAACATGTGCCACAGCAAAGAAATATGGAGAAATCAAGGTGCAACAGAAGGCTAGCAGTTAGGTTTGTTTGACTAGTCTGCACGGTACTAAAGACAGAATGGTAGGCGGTTAAAGGTCTTATGTATTATGCCGATGAGGTTGGCATCCACCTGCCAACTAGGCCGGCCAGGTGGGTCTCTGATGCCTCTTCAGGTTGTTAAGTGCATGAGTAACCTGGATGAAGGGACAGCCAAGACTGAAATTTCATTCAAGCTCTATAAGCCAAGCCGAGACTTGTGTCCTAAGTCTGGTACTAAAAAACAATGCATACAAAGGTTCCATGTGTTTGTTAAGCCCTGTGCCTGTGGGGCTCTATCCTCCTGGACGTGTGCCTTTTTGTACTCTGTGCAAGGGACAAAGGTAATGTAGGAGCCTGTAGAGGCCTCAGCAAGATGTAGAGAATACGGTGGATGTATTTCAGAAAGAAGATTTCGGTAGCTGTGTGAAGCAGGGGATAGATGAAAAGAGGCTAGAAGCTGAGGAAACAAATAAGTGACCGCTGCAATTATCCAGACAAACTGGGATAAATTATGCTGTGGAAACAGACGAGAAGGGACAGATTTTCCAAATATCTTTATCACAGTCTTCACTCATAACAGCTTACAATTTGTGATTAATTCTTCTGGGTTAAACATGGGCATTAATGCCCTTTCTTTACTTCACTTTCTGTTAAGATGCTTACTGGCCATTGCTGTTTCCATATGAGTATATTTAGCAAACATGTAGCAAGATGTGTGACAGTTGAGTCATTCTCTGCTGAGAAAGATGTACCAAAACCCTCTAATCCAGTAATAGATATAGGTATTTAGGGGCTGAAAGTTTGTTTAAAGAAAAGATATAAAATAAAAATTAAAAATGGTATAAAACTGAATATTTAGAGTGGTTAAAGAAATCACTCAAAAATAACAAATTAAGACACATCCATAAAAAATAACATAATATGAGTATTAATTAACTGCCTGACAAATTCTATAGTAACTTCTTTCATTATTTTTAGTTGCATATTTTGGATTGTCTCTTCATTTAACAGTGATTTTATAATATAATTTTTTACGGAGAAAGTAGAAGAACAGTTCAATGAGTCGTTTTCTCTAACATTATTGCTCACTTTATTTATTGGTAATTATTGATTGATAGTTTGGAAATGTTTTTCTATCTGTCAGTTCTGGCACCAGCTGCAAGACATGGGGCTTATCACCTAAATTTGTCACCTGTTTTTTTCCTTTGAAAAACAGGGCTGATGCTTCATCTTTTACAAGATGACTTGTGACTATGCATAAAAAATAGAAAAGTGCAAATGTGATGTTTCTGTCGGTTCCCCTCCTCCTTTTGAACTAAGAGCGGTGTGCCAGTTTATAATTCTTAATTAAGTGTATTCTTAATTCTGAATACACTAGAGTTAAGGCCTGTGACAACCCAGGATTCAGACGCAGGCCCAGATGGCCACGATTTTCACCTCCTCTGCAGGCCCCTGCCTCTGGGAGGAGGTCAATAATGGCATACCACCTCCTTAGAGAGCAACACAGAGGGAAGCGGTTGTCACACATGACCCATCAGCACTAAGAAAGCAAAGCAGCTGGGACATGCAGTGATCCCACAGGGAGACTCATGCTAGCAGAAATATTATGTTTGAGCAGTTTCCCTTCTGGGAGAACAGCTGGGTTGCCTGGTTGTGAGTTTCTCCTAAGGTTTTCTTCAGAGCAGATAAGGCAGGCTGAGAAGTGAGCCAATCACTTGGATGCTTTAATTAAACGGTAGAATCTGAGAACTACTGGAATCTTTATGTGTGAAACCCTGGAAAACACAAAGTTGTATGTAGTGTTACCCTGAGGAGTGAGAGAGTGCACATTCATGGTCATTGAGCCTTTTCAAAGATCCAGACACAGTGCAAGTCACCTAAATAGATGCCCTAATTCAATCTTGACAGCAACATCCTCAATTCACAGGTGAGAAGCCTGGGTGGCAGAAAGGTTAAGTTTCTTGCCTGAGCTCACACTGATCACAGATGACATAGGTGAATCCAGATTCAACTCTAAGAAAGGAAAACAAAGAGTAGCCCTTGATATGTAGAATTTGGCTGAGCACTCCCAGCCTGGCCTTATTATTCTTATGTTGGACATATATCATCTCACAAAATATCAATCTTAGACGATGTTACTCTGATGCCAGGATACAATGAGCAAAGTAAGATCACTTCGTAATTTTGTGTAAGCACAGATACAAACAACGTCAATATGCTGCCTATAAAAGACCAAATACTCCCTCTATAGGCCAAAATGAATGATGGCTCTTTCTTTTCCAATAACAGGTTTGTCTTCATTTTAGTCTGCCCTCCCTATAGATAAGATTTATTGAGATATCCAATCATACAATTCCCCCTGCTTTCTGACAGCATCCAATCTAGAGTGAACTACTACTTCCTTTGGCTCTCCCCCAAATCACTCACCCAAAGTCCAAAACCTTTCTAGTTCTCTTTTACGGAGACACTTCATGATTGCCCCATGATGTGTGTTCTCCCTCTACACGGCAGGTAATAAATCTAACTTGTTCAACAACAGGTGAGTCCTTGGTGTTTTCTGGTTAGAGAATTTGACAACCACCTCCTCTACTTCAAGATACAAAGAGCTTGGTGGGAGATGTGGTGAAAAAAGTGGATATGGAAAACTATGAGTCTTCATGTTAAGTTGGGAAAGTACTAGTTCCTATGTATGAACTTAAACAAGTCAGGGACCATGAGGTTCCTAACACAGAAAATGTAGGGTTAAGCAGTTGGATCTCCTTCTTGGTCTAAGGCCATCATCCCTTTAATGGCATTCATACTTTTGATACTTACACCTGTTTAGGTGGCCAGGGAAGGTTTTAGTATTTGCATTTGACAGGAGAAAGTAATGAGGTGCAGAAAGCCTAAGTGGTAGGTCCAATATTCAGCGGCTAGCTTATTGGGAGTCCTGACGATGAAATGAAAGCCAATTTCCACTCTCAGAGCAAAATTCTGTGTACTCTAGTAAAGATGATAATAGTAATTAACAGGATAATAGTAACTAACGATCCTCATGTCAACCCTATTTGCCAGATATTATTTGTTAGATATTATTATCATAATAATATTATCATAATATTCCCTTTTCTATATAGGGAAACTGATGCACAGAAAGGTTAAGTAACTTGCTGATGTTGATAGTTGGTGAGTGGCAGAACTCAGATATGAACCTGGGCAGGAGGGTCCAGATTGACGCTCTTCTCCCTGTGCTTTACACTCCCTTAAATACAACATGATCCATGCAAGGATGAGAGCACTGTCTCATACATTGTAGATTTCCAGTTCATATTAGCTGTATTATCATCATATTTAAACATCCCAGCACACGTATGATGCAATTAGTATTGATATCTTTACAGATGAGAAAACACAAAATCATTAAATAACTCACCCAAGATCTCACAGTTAGTATATGGCAAAACTGAGACTCAAATCAAAGCAGTTAAGTAAAAATATGCCATCTCTAACTGGTATCATTTATTTATTCTGTCTATAATCTATTAAAAATCATGTGTTTAGTAATGCAATATATGCCTTATCTCCCTCGTTTCTTACAGCAACACTATGACATAGGTACTATCACTATCTTAATTTTACAGATCAAGAAACTGAGGCAAACAGATGTCAACTAATCCACCATATGTCACGTGTTGGAGGCAAGAATTCTGATGAATTTTTCAGTGATTTCAAATATCATTTAATTAAATACTACATCATTCTGCTCCAAAGCTATCTTGCTTCTGATTTTTAATATCTCAAATTTTATATTTGACTAAAGCCTTTTTGACTCTATTAAAAAAAACCTAATAACATTTCAGAAACTGTTGAATCTCTCTGCATTTTATGGAATCAGGAGGCATAATATAAATAAATTGTTATAGCCGTAAACATCACCACAGATGAGCCACTTGTTCTATCTAAGAGACCAAGTGGCATTTATTTAAACAAAACAACTTGCATTATGATTAAAATTTTTGCAGTAAAATAGGTTAAAAAGAACCCTTGTCTTAGTAATTTATTGGACCATACTTTAAATATACAAGAATTTCTTTCAAAATTTCTTTAATTGAGGTATAATTGACATACATTATATTAGTCTCAGGTATACAACATAATAATTCAATATTTGTTTATATTGTGAAATGATCACCATGGTATCAAAATTCTTGATTAAAAATAATAATTCAAACGTGTCTATCTTCTATTATTCTAACTGAAACTTTATGCTTATATAATTATCAATAGTGGAAAGGTTACATTTATTTATAGTTGTAGTCATTAAAAAAAATCTATGGAGCACTCACAATATTCTAGCTACTGGATGTTCTCAGTAACTCCAAGGCAACTCTGACTCAGAAAATTAGATGACTTGCCTGGGGGCATTTAAATCCCAGTCTTTTAACTCTAAATCAGTAGCACACTGAATTACAGGTGAATTATAAAATGTTTTCTCAATAAGCTTTCTACTGGAGAAATTTCTTGCTAATATTTTGAGACCATAAGACAATGAACTGACTTTAGGTCAATTGTTGTGTTCAAATTCTATTGTGACTTTTTCAAGCCATAAAATTTGGGGTGAGTTACTTGAATTCTTTGATTCTCAGTTCCTTCATTTTAACAGTGAGGATAATAATATTTATCTGTCAAGATATAAAAGAAAATATTTAACATTTTTAGCATAGGATCAGGCACACATGGAGGATGAGAAATTAGTAACCAGTTTTGTAAAATTGTTTAAGTCTTAAAATAAGTGAATGTGTTCCCTAATAATACTCCTGTTTTTATAAGCAATTTGTCATGTTTGCATCGTTTCTAGTCAGGAGCCTCATTTTGATTACGTTACATGCTAGTGCTAGCACAAGCCTCAATAAATATGTAAGTAAAATTGCTGAAAATGATCCAGTTGATTTTTAAAACTAAGATTTTAAATTAACTTCATCTTTAGGGTTTCTAATAAGTCTTGAGATGGAACAATAAAGTAGAGATTGAGAGGGAAAGGCTTTTGCTTTCCCTTTTCTTTTCAGTATCTCGCAAACTAACAAAGTTCTTTAGGCTGAAAGGAAATGATACCAAATAGAAACTTGGAGCTACACAATGAAGTGAAGAGCACGGGAAATGGAAAATATGCATGAAATTATAATTCATCTTTCTCAATTTCTTTAAAGGACAATTGATTTTTTCAAACCAAAACAGGATCAATGCATTGCAACATTTATTACACAAGTAGAAATAAATGTATGAGAACGATAGAAAAAAATACAGGGGGTATGTAAATGGATGTGTGCTTTTGTAAGATCTCTATATTGTACGTGAAGCAGCATGTTAATTCATGGCCAATGATGCTAAGCTAAGAATGACTATTTTAATCTATATAATGTCCATTAAATAAAGGAAAACATAAGATCAGTATTCATAAAAAACTGAAGGGAGAGATAAAAATAATAAAAAATAAATAAATAAAAGCTTGATTTATCCAAAATAAGTCAGAAGGGGAGAGAAAAAACAAATTGATAGCAATAATATAATAGACTTAACACCAACCATATAAATACATACATTAAATGTAGAGGGACTGAACACTCCAATTTAAAAGCTTAGACTGTCAGACTGAAAAAAAAGTAAAACCTACTATTTGCTTTTTACAAAATATATATTTTAAATATAAAGAAGCAGAAATTAAACTAAAAGAATAGAAACTATTTGAAGTGTAAAACTGAAGGCTATATTAATATATTATATTAATTCTGGGCAAAGTAAACTTCAACCTAGGGAGTATTAGCTGAGGTGAAGATGGCTGTTTCATAATGATAAAAGGAACAATTCATCAAGAAGACTTAGTCATTTAATAACAGAGCTTAATAATACATGAAGCACCACAACAATAATAATAGCAAAATATGAGAAGTGAGATGAAGAATGTGTTAGCTAACCTTACTATAGTAAACATTTTGCAATATATATGTGTATCAAATTATCACATCGCACATCTTAAACTTACAGAGTGTTATATGTCAATTATATCTCAGTAAAACTGGAAAAAATACATGAAGGATTTAATTGACAGAATTAAATGAAGAAATAGAAAATTTTACAATAATAGTTGGATATTTTAACTCTTTAAGAAGTAGACAACAAAAGTTTAGAAGATTTGAACAAAATTATTAACTAAAATAATATAATTGACATTTATAGAACCTTATCTTCCACAATTGCAGAATGAATATCGTTTTCAACATGGAACAATAAACAAGATGTACCATATATTAGGCCATAAAATAATTCTAATACGTGTCAAAGAATGGAAACCATATAGTATATGTTCTGTTTAAAAAAAAAAGAATTAAATCAAAAAAATCAATAATAACAAAACGATATCTGAAAAATCCCCCAAACTTTATATTTATACATTATCCAAATGCTTCATAGGACAAAGAAGAAATCATGAGGAAATGGGGTAAATATTTTTTTTAGTACTGAAAAAGCAATATATATTAAAAAATAATAAATTAGACTTCATGAAAGTTAAACACTTCTATTCACCAAAAGACAAAACTGAAGAATATATTGACATTACTTATATTGGACAAAGGATTTATGTCCAGAATATACTAAAAATCAAACAAATGGGGCCAGCCCAGCGGTATAGTAGTTAAGTTTGCATGCTCTGCCTCAGCGGCATGGGGTTCACAGGTTCGGATCCCTGGCATAGACCCGCACACCACTTATCATGTCATGCTGTGGTGGCATCCCACATAAAATAGAGGAAGATGGGCACAGATGTTAGCCCAGGGCCAATGTTCCTCAGCAAAAAGATAAAGATTGGCAACAGATGTTGGCTCAGGGCTAATCTTCCTCACAAAGAAAAAACCAACCAACCAACCAAACAAAAGCTCTTGTAACTCAACAACAAAAAAATAACAACCCAATAATAAAGACAATAGGCACTTCACGGAGGGAAATACATGAAAGGCCAAAAAGATGTGAAAAAATACTCAGCATCGTTAGCTATGGAAGAAATGCAAATGAAAACCACTATGAGCTAACATCACACACCTATTTGAATGACTAACATGCTTAATTAGTGAAGATACAGGGCAGCCAGGACACTTATACATTGTTGGTGGGAGTGTTAATGATCAAACCAGAAATGGAGAAATGTTCAGCAGTTTCTTATATATTTAATCATTCACCTCCCCTATGGCCCAGCAATTCCATTCCTTGGTATTTACCCATGAGAGATGAAACAGGTACACAAAGAAGATCTGTCCAAGAGTGTTTATAGCAGCTTTATTTATAACAGTTAAAAATTGAAATCCGCTCCAACTACTCACCAAAGTGGAATGGGTAAACAGATGATTATGTAGTCATAGAGTGGAATAGTACTCATCATTTAAAAGGAATAGACTATCGATTCATGCAACAATATGAATGATTCTTAAAAATACTACACTAAGTGGAAGAA
Organism: Tapirus indicus; assembly: GCA_031878705.1. Classification (NCBI taxonomy): domain Eukaryota; kingdom Metazoa; phylum Chordata; class Mammalia; order Perissodactyla; family Tapiridae; genus Tapirus; species Tapirus indicus. The sequence goes on along the minus strand of CM062935.1, from coordinate 7,117,536 downwards.
ATGGACACAAAAGAACACATTATTAGGACTGTATTTATGTGAAGTTCTACAGTTGGCCAAACTAATCCATAGTGATAGCAATCAGAGCAGCGGTTGCCTAAAGGGGTGGGGTGGGGTTAAGGTTTGACTTGGAAGAGTCATAAAAGTCCTTCTGGAGTGATGAAAATATTCTACATCTTATGGAGGGTATGGGTTACATGGATGTATGCATTTTGGAGAACTCATTGAACTCTATACTTAACACCTATGCATTCACCATATATAAATTACACTTTAATAATCAGCCTTATTGACCAATATATGATGTTCCATATTCTTTAATATTTAGGATTGTCTTTTCATGGTAGAATGAACACTCTACTTAATTTCATAAAATCTTGATACAAACCTGTTTTCTCTATATAATAGAAGAGTAATTTTTTTTCAAATTTGTTCATCTCTTTGGGCCTCAAATTTCTCACCCTGTAACTTGGGTAAAAATTGTGAAGAATCATATGGTTGCATAAGAGTAATATCAGGTATCATAACTGAAAGCCACTATACTGTGCTTCTTTACACCATGCTGTGTTAAGACACAACCACTGAGGAACTGCAAATACTGTGCTTGAGAGTAAGAATTCTCTACTAATCATTCAAGACCCATGTCAGGATCTTCTTCCCCAAGTAGTCCTGTCTATTAGAGTCCCAGTTTATATTAATATTTACACTAATATTTTTACTAGTATTTCTCCTCTTTGAATTTCCTTCTGCTAAAATACCATGGCATTTGGAGCTTGACAGCACTGTCTAAACTAAACGCTGTGCAGTCTCTTATGGCCTCTAGAAATGACCTGTGCAATAGGAAGAAGTCTGCCTGGATGGAGATACAGACTCCTGGGTTCTAGTTCCAGCTCTACAACCTTTCCAGTCCCACCTCTGGGAACGTTAGTTCACACCTAGGAGTTTTACTAGTCCCATATGCGAAACAAGAAAGTTGGATGAGATACTCTCCAAGCTGCCTTTCAACTCTGAGATTTTATTGTCTTACTAGCCCCTGGGGAGCTTTTCACACCCGGCTGTCAAGAGGCACAGAGGAGTCACGGAAGACTGTCAGGGTCATTAAATCCTCCTCAGTGGCTAATTCTTTCCCAAGAGAGCCATAGGCTCTGGGGCAGCCAGAGTGCACAGGGATAAGCTTTGGGGATAGAATTGGATCAAGGTGCCTGTAATACCCATGAGGATGAAAACGACCTTCCTTCTGACCTTGGGAATCATTTACTCCTATATTTGAAATCAGCAATAAGAGTTCATTCCAATTTAGTCTTCAACATTTGACCTCTTAGAGAAGCTAATCTACTTGATAGAAGGAATAAACTGGTTTAGAATATAACAAATTTTCCCAGCATTGACTGATGCTCAAATATAAAAGTGCAAGGGAAAACCAGTCCTCTATGTGGTGGAAATGAGCAGAAAAACACCTAAGCTGACCATGAGTTTGTGTGATTTGTGAGATACACTACCAATGTGACATGGTCCTGAAAAATCACCTTCGTGTTTTTTGATTACGGCCTTCTATTAAGCACATGAAGGAACATTTCTCTGGCAGATGTTTAAGAGCTGGATACCAGGGTCGAGTCAGGAAAACAGGCGGAGTCCGAGGTACTGAAAGAATCATAGACCAAAATAACATAAGACCAGAGAATAGCATAAGATTAGTTCAGTAACAATCTTTATGTTTTAAGAATTTACCTTTCCCCCAGCAAACATTGACATACATAGACACATACATGCACAGAAAGAAAATTAACATTTATAACACTGCCTCACATCTGAGTTTACCAGATCATTCTATATTCTTTTTTTCCCACAAAACCCCATTGTAGTAGCTCCCCTTTGAATAATGTCTGCCTTAATGCCTAAAGTCTGCCTTAATTCGTGACAAGTGTCGCAAATATTTTTTCTTTAACAGAGGTATACAGGAGCTCAGAGAAAAGGGTTGAAGCTTAACTTCCCAATACTTTTCCAAAAGTTTAGATATTCCTATTTAATGGGCCAAAATGGAACAACAAAGAGGGGAGAAAAACGTCCCACCTAGTTATTAGCGTAAACTCTTCAAGCAGTCCTGGTATCAGTTATTCTTGTAACAAACGCACTGTGAAATTTGGCTCCATCACTCAGACTTTCTGATCGGGGTTCTCCTACTTCCCAGCAGAACCCTGCCGCTGGCACTTCCCTCAGCATTAGTTACCTTGCACACAGACAATGCAGTATTGCCCTACCTACCCTGAAGTACTCTTGAGATAAAGACATGAAAACATCGTGCAGTTTTAAAATACTACATAAACTTAGGTGTTAATATTACCCCCAAGGATGCATTTCTGTGGCTTTGTCAACCCAAAATATCAATCCTAACAGACTTTTAAATTACACTCCTGAGACTGCAGATTTTGACATTTTACCTATTATTTTCCTTTTTTTAAAATACCTGAACAGTGATTTTTCAGCATTGATCTTTCTTTTTGTTGAATGGTATGCTGGAGCCATCTTACTGGCTCATGAAAGTCGACTGTTAAATTTTCTGGAATTTTGCAGACTGGTTGTTAAACATAGCCATTATTAAAAGTTAAACTGTATACACTTCCAATCATATAAATTTTAATACGTTATGTTAAAAACAGAGATCAGTATTGAAACTCATCATTCCTAAATATTTTACTGCATTTCAACATTGTCTATACCAGTGAATAGCCGTATGGTGGAAATTCTATGTGATAGTGACTACTGTACCAATTCCATATTCGATGATGGCCTCTTGGTAGCTTGAAACAGGCCATGGCAGGAGTATCTACACCACAGAAATTGGAAAATGCTACAGATTGGAGCTTGGTTTAGTGTTGTGTTGATTGTCTGGACTTAAGAAAGTACTGAATAAAATGTGAATAATGCATATTACATTTAAAAGTGTGTCATGATTGTAACCATTACATTGTGAATAACACAGAATATTGAGGAAGTATTCATCCAGTATTAGACAACCCTTAATTCAGCAAAGTTAGTTGCTCACATCACTAACTGATGAACAAGTGACGTTATAACATACACCATTATTGCTTCACTTTCATTTTACTTGTTAATATAAATGAAAACATTAACCAACATTCATGTTGGAACCACATTCTTTTGTCAATGATGTGAGCAACTTATTTGCTTAAGTGGATAGTAAATAAACATTTATTCATGAGTTTGGTTTTGTGACACTGTTGTCGGCAGGAGCATTATAAAAACTTATTGTAGATTTTGCAAGAAATAACAGGTCATGCTGAAATCATAGGTTTATTGAATTTATAATATATTATTGTATATTTTATTATTTTTAAATTGTGTGCTATGCATTCTACCTATCTGTACAATTTATGATAAGTATATTTTTTTTCCTGGAAAGGTGGTTACCAGGACACCACTGCTCTACTTTTATTCCTAAAATCCTGTCTTCTCCAGCCTTTCCATTCCAACAGTTTAACCCAACACAACTCTTTTCCACAATTTGATTTATTTAATCCCACTCCTCCAAATTCAACCATCACACACGATTTTCTCTATCTCCCAGTCATTTTTTTCTCTCAAAGCCAAGTACAGTTCCCTAGTTAGGTACTCACAACCTCTTGTTTGGATAGTTGCAATAGCTGCCTAACTGGGTTTCTGTCCTAACAGTCCCATAAATAACTGCTATTTTTTACTGAGGATGTCACTAAGAGTCAGGGGAGGGTTAAACACATTGACCATGTTGGCAGAGCTAGTGCTATGGGTTTTGAATCGATTTAAACCTGCTCATTTCAAACCACTAATCCTCTACCCTAAATATTGATACATACTCATAGACACATATTCACATCTAATAATTCTTATCTTTTAGGACTTCCTTTAGACACTACTTCAAACAAAATTGTGGATATTTATTGACTACCTACTATGTGGCAGGTATTTGGCCAAATTGAAGTGCAAGCATTCTCTGATAAGTCTTCCCTAGTCCTTTAAGACAGAAAGTCCTGTCCCTGCTATATGCTATCACATAATTTGTGCTTACTGCTTTTATAGAAGGCACTTAATAATTGTGTTTTTACTTGACATAGTTTAGAGGGGAAGGCTGTGTCTTTTTTGTTCACCCCTAACCCTAGCACTTAACCCACTGCTTTGCTCTTTAATAGACTCAATAAACATGATATTGAAAGAGTCCAAGATCTCTTGAGTCAAGAGGAAATTAGGCAAGTGATAACAAGTGATGTTATCACACTGTCTTGCCCAGAGCCTGGAATCTTGAGTTAAGGCAGTCTCTCTCCAGGAGACCACTGCTTAACATGTGAATGTGTTACCTTGCTGGGCTTTCCTGTGAAGTCATTAGAAGCTATTAACACCTTAGCAAACATTAGTGTGTTAGAGCAACTACTTAAGGAAATAATGGAGAAGGGCCCTCAGGAAATGTTAGACAAAGCTGGCGTGAGAAAATGGTTTAAAAGAAACTGAAATCCGAAAGCCTACTCTGACTTTCATAAAGCACTTCCTTTGTGGTCTTTTCACAATAATATAACAGACAGATACTGCACCAGTCACTGGAGATGAAAAGACGGAGTCAGTGCATTGAGTTCCCATTGAGTGAGGGAAGGACAAGGAGGTCGATGATTGTAATGCAATGTAATAAAACCTGGTCTACAAAAGGCTATTATGGGAACACAGGGGTGAGGATGCTTTAGGTTGGTAATGATCTCAGGAAAGAATGTATAAACTGGCAAAGAAGTTTGCCAGTTTGAGGAGGAAAAAGACATTCCTGATACCAGAAAGTGTATGTTCATGACTGCTGAAAGGATTTAAGGAAGTTATTTGTGTGAAAGACCTGGCAAACTGTAAGGCTCTTCATACAGGCTGAGAAGTAATACTATCCCTTAAGCATAGGGTCCTCATTTGTACTCATAGTCTACTCCTTGTAACATAGGAGTAACACCCCTGCCTAGGTCATTATGGTTTTAAATGAAATAACAGGTAGGAAAGCATTTTGTAAACACTGTGATGCAAAGGTAAAGTAGGGTCGGTTTTAGCTGTGGGAGTACACAGAAAAAAACGTCAAATTCCTCAGCATACTGCAGCCCTGCAGGACCCTGCCAGCCCCAGCCTCACTGCACTGACCCTCCCCAGCCTTGTTTTGTCCTTGTTGCGTCAGGAGAGTTTCTCTTTTTGATTCTTTACACTTATTTTTCCCTCTTCCCACTTCATTCTCTTCCCCTTCCACCCCCAGATATTTCTATGCCATTTTTCTTCAGGTCTTCACTAAAATATCACCTCCTCAGATGATCTTCCTTGACCATCCTAGTCAAAGGTGCTGAACAGCCACTCAAACTCATCATGCTATTCCATTTTCTTCACCCCCTAAACTTATCTTATTTGTCAGCTTACATACAAACCGGATGCCTTCCTGAACTGGGATAGAAGATCCAAAAGGACAGAGGCTTTGTTTCCCTTCTTAACTGCTATATTTTAAACACCTAACACAATGTTTGTATCTCAGTAAACATCCGAGGAATCAATGAATGAATAAGTGAAGGTATTCATGTAACATTTGTGATTGTTTGGAGGATCGATTGAGTGAACAGGACGCTAAAGAAAGCCCTCCTGACTGTCATCACTATGGACAGATTATTCTTGCTCTTAGCAAACATTCTTCCTATGATCAATTAATGTATTTATCTCTGTCAAGATGCAGAGACCTAATAACCAATTCTCCAAACCTCTTGCGATGTAGCATCTAATTCGCCTTCCCTTGAATTGTCTACCATGCTCCTATTTGTTCATTCCCCAATAGTACTCCCTTCTCCATTCAAATGTCAGATCGAACCCATTCCAAAAGGTTGTTTTCAAGATTTATTACTCTTTCCAACTCATTTCCTTTCTTCTTTCTGATGGCATCATGCTCCAAGGGCCAGCTCTTCATGTACTGCTTCAGTAATTGAAAGAGGCGACAGATAACCACAGGGCCATGCTGGTGGTCTTCCCAGGAGCATAAGGGCCTGGTGATCAGGGAGAAGCATCATCAATCTCAAAGGGCAAAGGAAATCAAATGGGCACACTGGCAGAGATGATTATAAAACAAAAAGAAAACATTGTACAAATCCACAAACTCATAATACATAGTGACTATGACAACAAAGCTAGTTACTGCTTTTACAACTCTTTACAGTTGTACAGTGCAGTTCCACTCATTACCATAAAAATGCATACATATGTAAATACATATAGCTGTATGTAGTGCAATCAGCCCCCATGCATTCCCAGGATAGAACGTCTACAGTGATTTCTCTCCTGTCTTCCAGATGAGAGCACTGTCCAGAGATTGTTGTCTTTTTCTGTACCTTATTTGATTCTTACAACAGCCTTATGCAGCTATATGATCTCCATTTTATAAATTAAAATAGAAACAAAAGTAAATTTCAGAGACAGAAAGGGACTGGCTTGCGTTTGCATAACAAAGAAATGGCAGGATAGTAATTCAAAGTGGCTATCTTTATCAGAGCACATGGACGTTTTTTCCTCAGACTATAGCATTTGGCCCTTGTCATATTGTTGGAACAACTTAGAGAGGTCTCTCTTCTCAAAGGAACAGCAGGTTGCTTCATATGATAAAGAAAAAAATCCGCAACCTAACACTTTACTAAGACGGACTTGAGAATGCCACAAAGGCATGGCCATCCCTGAGCAGCCAGGAGCAACTCCTAATTCCAGAAGAGCTGACCATCTGCTGGAGGAGATAGACTTTAAATAATCACTTACATAGATAAGTAATTTTTTTGTGTGTGTGTATGAGGAAGACCAGCCCTGAGCTAACATCTGTCGCCAATCCTCCCCTTTTTTGCTGAGGAAGACTGGCCCTGGGCTAACATCCGTGCCCTTCTTCCTCTACTTCATATGGCTGACAAGCAGTGCGTTGACAGGGGCCCAGGATCCGAACCTGCGAACCCCAGGCTGCCAAGCGTGAACTAAACCGCTGCACCACGGGGCAGCCCCTAGATAAGTAATTCTAAATTACTGCACGTGAGAGGTGGATAGTTGCTAAAGGAGAGAATGATGGTACCAAGGGGTTTTGTATGGGAAGTTGTTGGGGGAATGCTTGCAAAGGTCCAGAAAACACTGTCTGAGCATCTGAATTTAAGCTGATGACTGAAGGATAAATAGGAGCTACACAAGGAAAGAGAAGAGCATTTCAGCTGGAAGACTACATGGGAGAGGGAGGCTCTGAGATCTGATGTCTTCTGCATCACACACAGTAGTACGATGTCTACTGGCCACAAGGCTTTGAGTGGCCATGAAAATGTTTTAATATCTTTAGAAATCAGAAGAATAAACTGAATGTAATCCAGCCCGGATAATACTCAGTTTCATACCAATGTAGTCATAAAATACAATTTTTAATATTTCTACGGGAAAGGACCCATGAAGGCAAAAGTGCTTCGGACCATGAAAGTCATGAAGAGATCTGCCTGAAGTGGGAAGAACAGAAGACTGGACGAAGCTGGTGTTTCTGGAGTTCAGCATCTTCTGTTTCCTGCCATCCCTTTTTTTCATATGATCCTGGGGGGAAAAAAGAGAGAGAGAGAGAGAGAGAGAAACTGCAGGACTCTCCTTCATTCCTTTTCTTGCTTCTGTTCCTCTGCACTTCAGCGAACGTTGCTTTAGCAACTACCTGTTGTCCTGTACTAAGCGTTGATAACAGAAATGTAAATGAACAGAATCCCTGTTCTCAAGGAGGGCCCAATCTTTGGGGTGGCAGGCAGATGTGTGTTTCATTTACCATAATTCAGGGTGGAAGATTCTAAATACGTGGTATAATCAAGATGCTATGGGAAACAGTCAAAAAAGAAATATACTTTCCCTGATCAGGGCATGAATGGTGAATGGAATATGGAAATGTAAGGAATGAGGAGATGGGCCTTTCCACCAGAGGAAATGGTGTGACCTTAATGAAATGGCAAATCATGCAATGTGGCTGGACAAAGGGAAAGTATTAGGGATTGTAGAATAGACTGAAAAGTTGGGTTGGAGACAATTCTCCAAAGTCATTAATCTTTCCTTAATCAAATAACATCATATGTGGAAAACTGAATATTGAAACAAATTGAATAGGCAAATATTAATAATGATTTTTAGTATCAGTACTTTTTTCTATAAACATTATCAAATTTATATAGCACTTTCCATTTTATATCAAACTATAAACCAATACCCATTGGAAGTAGTAATAAGAGAGCTTTGGGGACAAAGACTATGGCTCATGACGCTGACTCTGAGGAGGGCAAAAGAAAGAAGACTCGTCAAAAACAAATTTTTTTTTCATAGGGAAAAATTCCTTATATATCAAAATGCCCCTGTGTGATTAAAGAAAGATTATACTCTGATCAGTATATTTAGTTTAATATAGGGGAGAGATAGTAACTACAATCACTTTAAAAGGATTTCCTTCAAAACACTATTTCTAAAATATAAGTGAAAAGACATGCTTCATTTATTTAAGAAATTTGCTGAGCTTGAACCCCCCGTTTCCTTAAAATTTGATGTAAATAGTGGCATATTATTTTTCTCTTTACTATGATTTATTTTACATGGATTATAAAAGAAAGGGTGTCATGATTCTACTGTTTTTTTTCCTGCCTGCAGACTTTACTAAAAGTCTGGCCATAATTTGTACATCAGTCCCAGTGCTGCACGTTTTATTTTAACAAATATATAACTGTATGAGCTTCAGCATCAGAACATTTTGTCTGTAATCATTAAAACACAAAATTGCTGTCTGGAACCAAGGATCATTATTTTTCCATTTGTTCAGATCCCGGCACACAAAATGATCCAACTTGATTCTCGGTCCTGGGATTATCTTGCTTGCAAACCAGGATCCAGTCTAAAACTTTCCATAGGCACAGAGAAAGCCGGGGAGGTTAAGACAGTATGTCTGGGGAATATTTCACTCTCACTTTTGCTTGTATCACAGCATTAATCAGATGCCTGGCACACTGCCCAGCTCTCCAATTCCACCCAACTCAGTTCAGATACATTAAACTAGTAACTCATTCACAAAATATTGTTACTGATACATTGTGATCTCTCAATCCTTGAGAGGTATAAACATGAGCAGTTTTATGTCTGCCATAACTACTTCTATGAATACTTCTTTTCCTTCCTAACGAGTTTGGAGGGGGATCTATCAATAATATCTCAGCTCCTTTCCATAAATGTTAAGCTGTTTCATTTATTAAAATAGTCTCATTCTGAGTTTTTGTTTTTTGTTAAAACTTACTACTATTATTTCAAAGTTTCAGATTCATATGTACTTCAAAGCCCTCCTTCCTCTTCGTGAATGTGTGCCTTGAAGGTTTTCTGAAAGATGACTTTCAGAAAGCTCTCCAATTCCTGCTTACCAGTCCTTGCCATTCTAGTCTTGGAGCCTAAACAAGGGCCAGGGGATGCTGGGATATCTGCATGTTTCATTGTGGATTCTTGAGCTCCAGTCCTCTCTCTGTTGTTTGCTGTCCTTTCATCACATTGGTGCTCTGTTGTTTTCCTATGAGTGGCAGGGTTTTTGTAGGCTAGAAATACTAACTAGAACCACAGCGAAGGAGACGGAGCTTGGTTTCGACATTCCCTATTCTGTGGCCTCCAGCCTTTGGCTTAGTAGAAGGGACGAGTGCAATAGAAGTGGTAGGATAAGTTCTGCTGAAATGATAACTCCCCATTGGCCCTACTGCTACCAAACCAAAATGAGTTCGCTTCCTGGTGAGTTAAAATCAGACTCTCCACCAGAAGTAGTTGTCACACAAAGTAAAGTGTATTTGCAGCAAATAGGACACCATGCAGAATCATTTCCAAAGTCATGGGGCTCCCCTAACAAAGGGAAGCAGGTCCTTTTATTTTGGGTGGGGAATGAATATTTAAAAGGGAAGTTTCACCATCACATGTAGAGGCGGGTATTAGCTGGCGCAAGCACAGCCTGAAAACACGCTCTCACATGGCATGTTATGCTAATACAGCCTAGGCTTTTTCTAGGGCTGAGTTTGTAGAATTAAGATGAGGGAAAGGGCATTTTCTGGTCATCTTCAGGTCAGCTACACAGGCGCTGCCCTTTCAGTGGGGCTCGGTCTGGTTCAGGCCAGTTGACGCTGGTATCTCTTCCCGACATAACTCAGAAAAACAACCTTGAGAGAGAGTTAAGCACCTTTCAACTTCCTTCGAGCTGCTTAGGGAATGCTCCAGTGATACTACCAGCACACAGATTTCGTAAACAGCTTGCTATTTTCTGAATTTAAAATGTGAGATAATTAGAATTGTTTGGTCTCAGCTTTGGAACTAGACACAATTTCAGGACAAAACCAAAAAATTCTTACTTGCCTTCTAATACCCTCTGCAACACTGCTATGTGCTAAGGCGCCATGCTCCACACTCAAGAGAAGATTACTGTCTAGTGGGAGAGACAGGCTATGATGACAGAAGATTGAGAGAGGTGTGATCAGAGCCAGACAAGCACCAAATAGAAGACTTTAGCTCAGTCCTGATATTCAGGTATAAGGTTCTGGAAGGAACGACATTTGAAGAATGCATAGATATTAGCTTAGCAAGGAAGGGAAGAAAAGGATATTCTTTGCAGGGAGCCTGGGTTATTTTTGCTTGTTTGTTTTGTTTTGATTGTTTTCAGGGTATACAACAATACGACGTGGTGATTTACTATACACAAACATTGTTAAATGATAACCACAATCACTTTAATTAACTTATCCATTATCTCACATATTTACCATTTTGTGTGTATGTGGTGAAAACTGAGATGTACTTCGTTAGCAAATTTCTAATATGTAAAATACAGTTTTATTAACTATAGTCATGGTTCTGTACATTAGATCCCCAGAGCTTACTCATCCTATAACTGAAAATTTGTATCCTCTGGACAACATCTCCCCATTTCTCCCACCCCCAGCTCATGTTAACCACCATTCTATTTTCTGGTTCTATGAGTTCAACTCTTTTAGATACCACATAAAAGTGACATCATACAGTATTTGCCTTTTTGAATCTGGCTTATTTCACTTAACATAATGTCCTCCAGATTCATCCGTGTTGTAATAAATGGCAGGATTTCTTTCTTTTTTTTTTTGACTGAATAATATTCCATTATATATGTATATCTATGAAAAATTATATATATCTTATTAAATATATATCTATCTATCTCACATTTTCTTTATCCATTCATTTACCAACTGACATTTAAGTTGTTTCCATATCTTGGCTATTGTGAATAATGCCACAATGAACATGGGAGTGCAGATATCTCCAGATAGTGATTTCATTTCCTTCGGATATGTACCCAAAAATGGGATTGCTGGATCATATGATAGTTCTATTTTTAAGTTTTTAAGGAACTGCCATAATATTTTCCAGAGTGACTGCACCAATTTACATTCTCACCAACAGTGCACAAGGCTTTCTTTTCTCCATACCCTTGCCAGTGTTTAATTTGATAATAGCCATCCTAAAAGATGTGAGATGATATCTCATTGTGGTTTTGATTTGCATTTCCCTGATGACTGGTGACGCTGTGGTACCTTTTAATATAACTGTTGGTAATTTGTATATCTTCTCTGGAAAAATGTTTATGCGGGTTCTTTACCCACATTTTAATCAGATTATTTATTTTTTTGCTATTGAGATGCATGAATTCCTTAAATATTGTGGATATTAATCCCTTATCGGATAGATGGTTTGCAAATATTTTATCTCCTTCCATTGGGTGTCTTTTCATTTTGTTCATTGTTTCCTTTTCTGCAAAGAAACTTTTTAGTTTAATGTAGTCTCACTTTATTTTTGCTTTTGTTTTCTATGCTTTTGGCGGCATATCCAAAAAAATCATTGCCAAGATCAATGTCAAGGAGCTTTTTTCCTATGTTTTCTTCAAGAAGTTTTACAGCTTCAGGTCTTTAATCAATTTCAATTTAATCCATTTAAGTTTTTAATCCATTTCAACTTAATTTTTGTGAGTGATGGAAGATAGGAGTCCAATTTTATTCTTCTGCATGTAGAGATCCAGTTTTCCCAACACCATTTGTTGAAGAGACTCTTTTCCCATTGTGCAGTCTTGGTTCCCTGGTCAAACATTAGTTGACTGTATATATGTGGGTTTATTTCTGGGACCTCTATTCTGTTACATTAGTCTATGAGTTTGTTTGCATGCCAATGTAACTTATATCCATCACTATAAACAGTACATATAGATAGTATTACTAGGCTTTAATTGTGAAAATTGAGGATCAGAGAGTTTAAGCAGATTTTCCAGGATCATAAAACTAATCAGTGTCAGAAACAGGATGATAACTCATTTCTTCTGAATCAAGAATGGTGTTCACACCAGATTTCTATTTGTGAATTAAAACAATGACTTATAGCCACAAAATATATGCTTTCTTATGGCATCTCCCTTCCCTTTTCCTGCAGTTGCTTATATAAGAGAAAGGAGATATAAGAGACACAAATTTTAACACAAAGAAGACTTAAATATGTGCTATTATAGAGGTATAAGCAGTATCAGTTAAGAGTACAAAATAAGCACCAGTTATGACCTAGTTGGATGAAGAATAAATATGAGAATGAAAAGGTGATAGCTGGGATATTTTGCAGTAAAAGTCACTTTTAAATTAAATCTTCAAGGGAAAGTTGAATTTTGGAAGGTGAGGAATTAGGGAGAACACCTATGCTTAAAGAATGGCAGTAATGATAATTATAGTGTTACTATGTAAAAAAAAAGTATTTGTTTATTACTTTAAGACTTTGGAAATGGAAATGAAGAAATTGCTGGAAGGTTGATAATATTGGAATTTCACTGTCATGATAGTAGGAGGTATGCAATAAATAGTGGTAAAATGAACACATCATTCAATGGGCACTTTCTTTCTTTTCAAAACTATGTCTTTTCTGATACATGGAATAATGACCCCTCAAAGGTGTCCACATCTTAATTCCTGTCATTATGTTACTCTATTAATATGTTACCATACATGGCAAAAGAGCCTTTGCAGATGTGATTAAATTAAAAATTTTGAGATGTGATTATCATTCTCTACTATCTGGGTGGGCCCAGCATAATCACTAGGGTCCTTATAAGAGCAGGCAGGAGGATCAAAGGCAGAGAAGGAGATGTGGCAATGCAAGCAGAGGTCAGAATGATGCAGCTGTAGCCAAGGAATGTGAGCATCCTATAGAAGATGAAAAGGCAAACTATGTATTCCTCCCTACAGCCTCCAGAAAGAACTTGTTCTGTCAACACCTTGGTTTTTAGCTCATAAGACTTATTTTGGAATTTTTGCCTTCCAAAACCATAAGGTAATAAATTCATATTGTCTTTAGTCAATTTGTGGTAATTTGTTACAGTAGCAATAGGAAACTAATATAATTGAGGAGATAAATATCATTTGAAATTCACCAGTTACCAAGACTGTGAAGTGGGAATTCCACTTCTAGTAATAATGGAATAAGTTTTTGGACTAACTCTCCTCCTGAAAAAAAACTAGAAAGCACTGACTACACACACACACACACACACACACACACACACACACACTTTAAACCATTTGAAACATTTAAAAGCATCAAAGAATTGACACCATAGTAAAGAATTATGAGGGGAAAAAAATCTAAAAAAGCCAGGACTCAGAATTGTAAGTAGAACGCATAACTGAACTTTGACCCAAAAGTTATTTTTGCCAATTACTACAAAATTGAGCAGTGGCTTGACAGTTTTGCAGGCTAAGAGGGTAGTCTTAAAGCCCATGTCATGGTCAAGTTGGTAGTTAATTAAGGTTGGGCAACTTTAACGCATTACGACGACACCACAAAAGGCTACACATTTGAAACAATAGTGAATCTGCCCCCTCTTCCCACTGACAGAGCCCAGAATGGACTTCAGGAGTAATTACTGCCTAGAAGTCAAACAAAGCTGGGTGGGGAATGGATGGGAGAAAACCCTGCTTCTGAGAGACTATAATTCCAGCCAAATTCTCATATGGATTTGCAACTCAAATTAGCACAGGGTGGTCTAGGAAATCCTCATTGTGATTAACCCAAAATATTAATAAAGTAGTTACACACTGTGTCTCCCCAATAACTGCAGAGGCAAACTCATATCCTCTGCGAAGAAAGGCACTTTCATTCTAGGTTTCAAAGAAGTCCTGCCTACAGTTTTTAAGAAAAATTAGTCAGTGCACACTAAAAACGTTTGTTAAAAATTAATAGCTGCAGAGGAAAACAAAGCACCGTGAGGCAGAACCAACAGAAACAGCAGTTAGAAGATACAGATCTACAAAACTTCAGATATTGGAATTATTAGACTAAAAATATAAAGTATACTTAAAGACATAAAAAACAAACTGAAAAATATATGCAAGTGATAGGAAACTATAAAAAGTGACTTAGCAGATTTTAAAGATATCAGTCAGAATCTTTAGAAATGATCACCACACTAACCAAATTTAAAACCTCACCAGAGTTAGTCTGACAATGTATCGGGCAAAGCTAAATGAAGAAATAGTGACCTGGGAGATAGATCTGAGGACATTGTAGCAGATTTTAGCATAGAGAGATAAAAGAAGAAAAATATAAAAAGTTTGAGACATTGAGAATAGAGTAAAAAATGTCTAACTTATATTTAACTAAAGTATCCACCAAAGAGACCGGGATAGATAATGAAGTGATCATGGCCTAGAATTGTTCAGAACTAACCACAGACATCACTTAAAAGAAGCGTGAGGAATCTGTAAGAGGGATAAATATTTAAATAAATAGCTATGTAAAAAATCTTCACAACTAGAGCATCATAGGGAAATGGTAGAACACAGAAAGACAAAAAGAAAATCTTAAGAAGCCAAAGGAAGGAGGAGGGATAAACAGTTTGTATAGAAACTTGGCAATTAGAATGTCAGCTAACTTTGCAAAAGCAATATTAGAAGACAAAATGACATTTTCAATAGAATGAAATAAATTATACACAGTGAAAATATCTTTTTAAAATGAAAGCAAAATAAAGATATTTTCAGATAAAAATATCTGATTTTTTTTTCCATTTTGTATTAGCAGACTTATACTAAAGGGAATTCTAAAGGATATATTTTGGAAAGAAATTTCAGATGGGATGTTGGATTTGCAAGAAGGAATGAAGAACAAAGGAAGTTGTAAAAATGTGGATAAAACTCAATGAACAACATGCTCATGCCGTTGACAGTGTAGAGAATGTAACTTCGGTTATGGGTCTGGAGGCCAAAAAGGTGTAGGTGTGTCTTGAAGAGAGTGATTATCAACCTCTTACAAGGACAAAGACATTAAAAAGTTCTCAAGAAAGAGGAAGAGGGGCTGAACTGGGAGTCTCTATGAGATTTGCAGCTTTGGGATATTCAGATTCATTGAAATCCGTATAAACCACATTCAGAATTTTCAGTCTTTTTCTCCAATTGATGCCCTAAAATCCACAAAAGAGACCTTCATTTTAATTCTGAACCCTTTATGTGGCGGACACTGTGGATGTCCTGCCCAAATTCTCTTGGGATGCAATGTTAGGGAGCTAATTAGCAGTCTTCCAACTAGCAGCAGCGGCATCCTTTTGCCAGAACTTTCTCTGGCAGCAGGAATTCATTCTATTCATGACACTGGCAGGACATAAATGTAGAGAATGAAACCCCTCAACCAGCAGTGATCATCAACCAACAACTGACTGGTGTAGCTCTATGAACACACCTGACCACCAATGGTGGGAGGGGTAAACCTGCCTTGTGTGGTTTACACTGATCCCAGAATTTCCAGGTACCCACAGCAGTATCTTGTTTGACAACACATTTTTTGCTGGCTACCTTTCCTTCCCTGTCTCATTTCCCCATTCCCCTACTGGTGTTTCCTGAAATCACAGCCCAAGAAAACTGCTTTGTACTGGTATCTTTGCTCAGCATTTGCTTCTAGGGAAATATAAACTAATGTATCACAGGATCCAACTTTGGGAACATTGACACTATTAGGAGATTCCATTAGGACAGTCGTAGAAGCTCTCTGGATCTCTGAGTATGCCTTGAGGAAAGATGTTGAAGCTCTCAGATTTTTGTTTACTTTATGCAAACCCTCTAGTGCAATCTGGGTTAGAATTCCACTCCACAGACCTTATAGCCCTTATTTTTTCCATATTGTTGTATTTCAACAGTAGCATGGTGTCCCAAAGGCTTGTCCACAGTAGATATTTCATCCCAGGCAAGTAAAGATGACAGTTTAAGTTACTCTTGGATACCAGTATCCTATTACCCATTGACATGAGTTTATTATTTCATATTTAACTGAGACAAATAGCCTATCACTGATTCCCATATATAAAAGTATGTTTCATAGAACAAATTTCTGTACTAAATACTCTATGGGTCAGAGTATACTGAGAAACCACTTGAGGTATTTCACAAAAGACATAATTTAAATCAAGAGAAATAGAGGCTTATAAAAACTTTAAAAGGGCTGGATTAGTGAACATTGGAGAGCTGCTTTTCAGAGATTAGGAACTCATAAATAGCAGAAATTGTAGGACACCACTGCCAATTTCCTCAGTGGCACAGCATCCACTGAAGGATGATTTGTAAAAAGTTACCTGAAAAGCAGTTTCATAACCACATGTCTTGCATCTACCAAAACTCATGTACCTGCTCTCTCCATAACCAGGACCAAAACTCTGCCGGAATAATCATGGCATCTGCATGTTGTATGCGTTCCAAAGCCATGTGAGTGCCTCCCAGTGGTGGAATTTGAACTGCAACCTTGCTGATATGTGAGCCCGGGAAATGCCATTTAAGGCTTCCAGCTCCAGCCCAAATAAGGGAGGCAGAGAAGGGAGTAGGGGTGATAAAAGCTGCTCAGGGACCATGCATGACAACAAATTATGGTATAAAATCATAATATTTGTGAGAGTAAAATAAAGGGAAATTAAATAACACAACTATAAATAACATGTGTTATTAAATTACACAACTAATAAAAGTCTGAAGGGGCAGAAATGAAAAAGTGTTCTGAAGTTTGTGTTGTTCGAGGAGGGTGTAATTGTACCAAATTAGCTACGCATGTTGTAATTTCTTAGACAACACTAAAATGTTCAAAAACAGAGCAGGTAACTTAAACACTACTAGAGGAAAAAGTAGAATGACAAAGAAAAAATGAATACAAAAGGGAAAAGAAAAAAGAATCATGGAACATATAGGACAAATAGGAAGGGCAAAAGTTGACAAATTGAAATTGAAATATATACAGAATCATTTTAAATCAAAGGGGATTAAATGCTCCATTCAGAAATACAGAGATTGAAGAGTTAGACAGCACAAGAACAACAACTGCAGAAACAAAATTCAATTACATGTTTTTTTAGAAAAGGCATCTAAAATGTAAAGATACAAAAAGACTGAAAATGAAATGATAGAAAAATATATTTCATGCAAATACTATCCCACACAATAAAAATGATGATTTTGGTTATTATACCGGAGTTCAATAGCTCAGATTCACTTCTTTATTCAAAAAAGAAGTGTAGGCAAAATAGTCTTGGACAGCTGATGGTATCTTTTCTCTGTTCCTCCACTTCCCAGAAGGTCACATTTGCATAATAGTTCAGATTGCCTGTTCATCCAATAAAGGGCGATTTCAGGGCAGGTGGATTTCCACACACTTGATACACAGATTCTAAGAACATATTAGAAAAATATTATCCAGGCAGATTTATGTAGCCACTACAAAATTGCAGTGATATTTATTACTTACTCTCTAATGGGCACATCATACAATTGGCAATTCCTGGAGCCAGTGTAACACGATCACTTTCACGGCTGCTTCCTTCATGCCATAAAGCACAGAGGCAAACAGCATAAGAGAAATTAAAATGGAGTCATATGTATTTAGAATTTCTTTGAATTAATCATCAGAGAAAGCCATTGGCTAATGACGTGCTCTCTATAACTTTGTTATTAATGAAGGTCAGGTTAAACCCAGAATGCATGTCATGTCCATGGTATGAAGAAAGATTAGAGGCTTTTGTTTTCTTTCTGTCCTGATGGAACTATAGCCAATCTAATAAGAATATTGAGATCAGAATATTAAATATTATGCTATAAAAATAATTATAAGAACTAGATGTGTTCAGCAAACATTTATTGAATTTAGCTCCTTGCGATCTTTGTGCTAGGCACTGGAAACATGCACATTAATAAATCATGGCTTTGAACCTCAGGAGCTCTCAACACTCTGCAGACATCTGCGTGGCTTGGTCTTTCACTTCCTTCAAAGTCTTGGATTCTGCCACCTTTTTTTGTGAGCTTTTCAAGACCACTCATAAAACAGAGCGACGGTCTCCCCAACCCTCCTCTGCACTCCCAGTCCTGCTTACCTTTTTCCCTTACCCCAGAGCATTTACCACCTTCTAACATATTATGTAGTTATTAATTCAATGACTATATTCTATAAGAATATAAACTTCATGAAAGGCATAATAGTTTGCCTGGTATCACCATTGTTTCTGTTATACCTAAATTACTCGGTAATATGTATTAGATAATTGAATGATGCAGAAATTTAAAAACATAACCACAATGCAAAGGGATAAATGTCATTTAAAAAAATATTGCCACAGGGAATTGAAACACTGATGACTGAAGTCAAACACAGGCTTAGGAAAAGAGAATGGAACACATTCAGAGATATAGTTCAGTGGGAATGACATTTTTACCTGAGGAATGCTGAGAGCCCATGTAGGAAGGGTAAGGCTTTGATTATTTTGATAGAACAGAGATTCTAATGTGGTTTGCATGAGGGCATCAATATCTTTCATTTGAAGTTTTCATATTAACTTTGTTGTGGCCCAGGAGTAAAACAAGCAAAGACTGAGTGAAAGGGTATATGAGTTGGTCCTTCAGCTAGTCAATCAACAAACCTACAGAAAACAGCTATTGCTTTACCATCCTGAGCTACATGCAGAAACACTAAGAATAATAAGGTACCATCCTTACTCTGCATTGAGGTCTCTCATAGTCTCATTGCAGTTTTGTCTAGTCTCACTATCGTTATAGCACGTGACTTCATTAAGAGTTTTGAGGACCAGCCCCAGTGGCCTAGGGGTTAAGTTCAGCGCACTCCACTTCAGCGGCCTGGGTTCAGTTCCCGCGCATGGACCTACACCACTTCTCTGTCAGTGGCTATGCTGTGGCAGCAGCTCACATACAAAAAAAGAAAGAGGAAGATTGGCAGCGGATGTTAGCTCAGGGTGAATCTTCCTCAGAAAAAAAAAAAAGAAGAGAGATTTTTGAAAAATTATCAAGAGTAGGATGCAGAGTCATTATAAAGGGCTTGATTTATGGTGGCTCCACTCTGGATACCCCATTCCTCTTTCCTAACAGAACTCTAATGTTATCCAAATATCCATCTTTCTTACTGTATCCCATGTAACTTAGGATTTGATCCCAGCTCCAGGATGGGTCTCCTTATAATAAATATTTCATCCCTTATATCATAATTTGGGACAAATAGATGAGAAGAGAGATTTTTGGAGGCCTCTGAGTTGGTTCTCACTTTTCTAGAAGAGCATCCATCCTTCTCCCACTAGATATGAGGAACAATGTATCCCTGTTCAAAACTAGCAGCAAAAATATTGTGCAGGTGACTGTATAATTTATTATGTATCCAACTAGGACATTACTGAGAGTGAACAGGAGAGCTATTGACGATTATGCTGGGAAAAAGGTATAAACTGGGTCTTTTCCAGAAAACCAGATTTTCTGGTCACCCTATTGTGATGCCAGGAGTCAGGCTTAGGAGGAAGCTGACGCTCAAGGCAGCACATCAAAGATAGAGAAAGAAGCTGGGATCATGCTATGTTAATGAACTACTTGGACTTCCTGTTGTGAATGCATCAAATTGCTTTACTGGTTGGGCTTCTTTGAGTCAAATCTCTGTTACTTGCAGTTGAGAGCATCTTAAGTTATATACTCAGTAGCATTTTTATTTGTTTATTTTAGTCACATAGTGGGTATAAGATCTATTCTGAGATTAAGAGATATAACTAGAGCAAAAATAAAGAAGAAGTCCGTCAAGGAATGTATAATTTAATCTGACTTGCAGGAAATGATCTGGACTACCATGTGGTTGAATACAGGATTCTGCTGAGAGGCTAGTTTCATTCTAGCAGCAGCTTGAAGGCAAATTCCTCCCTCTCACAAAGGGGTAAGACCCGGCGTGCAAGGGCCTGGATAATTTATTTCTATTTCCTGTTGTGACACTATATAGCTGAGGGGTTTTGGACAAGCTATGTTCTCCTTCTGTGTCCGAAATTTCTTGCAACAATAGTCCTCATTTCCTTTTTCTCTTCTCTCCCTGCCTCACATCAAGGGAGGATCCATGGCTTGTATCTTCCACATAATCTACTTTAATTGGTAAATCTATTTTAAATTTGTGAAACATACACACACAGATACATACACACAAAACCTCTTTACATGGGAGGCCTTCAACAAATATTGTCAGATTCATCATTTCCCCTCACTTCTGGTCTATGGGCCTGGGCTTTTATTCCCAAAGTCTTTTATAACCTTTGTTTAACCATTAGGATGATCAAATTCACCTCCCTTTGGGGTAAAGAGGGAGGGTGGAAGGAGTGGTTTTGGATTTGGAGTTGTGTGATTGTCATCTGAGCTGAGGGGTTTGCCCATATTTGGGGAATTGAGAGAGAGACAGTACTGTGTAGCCGTGTGAGAAGGTAAGTTGCATGAGACTGAGCAGTGTTCATGCAAGTTACCGAGACCAAGGGAAGAGAAACAAAACTTTCGTCTCCAAAGTCAGGAATACAAAATAACAAGGGAGTGGGTTTTTTGTTGCAGTAGGAAATAAGCCCAGGTTTCTAGATTTGTTTCCAAAGAAGTGATATGTGAGATCTTATAAATATATAATTATGTAATTAATGTGTGTATATATATATACACACACATATATACATATATATGTATACATATGTATATATATACATATATGTATACACACACACACACACACACACACATATATATATATATATATATATATATATATATATATATATATAAGTATGTATTTTTTTTCCTGGGTGGAATACTTGTGCCATCCTTGGCATGAATGTTGTTGAAATACTGACAGGTTAAAGGCTAGAGAAAGAATGGATCACAGATGATGCCATAAGAGAGGAAGAATAGGGGCTATTACCAGCCCTCAGATAGACAAATTCATCCTGAGAGAGGTGAACAGCCTGCCCAAGGTCATATAACCATTGTGTAGAAGAATCAGATACACTCATACCTTTCACATATGCCAAGTCCTGTTGTCTTCCCAGGTTTCAGTTGTACCTTTTCTGTCTACAAAAATGTGTTCACAAACCAGCCAGATTGATCTCCCAGTAAGAAAGAAAAAAATCAGCAATGTTCCCCGGGGTAATGAACATTAGCAATTAGAATATTATCCAAGCAGGTCATAAAAAATAACTGCTGAGACATTAAGAGGCAGGAGTGTTATCATTAAAGAAGACTACCAAGCAGTGGCCCATAAACATCTCCAATCACCCAAAACCACAGTCGTCTCGTACCTGATGCTATAATGAGTCACAAGATTTTATCTCTGAAATTGTGTCTTGGAAGAAGAGTTATTGAGGACTTTCTCAGCCATTAAATCCATCGGCGATTTGAAGTGATTAGTTCCTCCATAGATATAGCCTATCTGACCTAGATAGCATGCATTTTATGAATAAACGAGAATGTGACAGTCAATTTTGCAAATGGTCTATGCTACGACATTCACGGCATGCTCCTACAGTGCTTAGTGGGTCAATGCCTGTTACGTTTGTCCCAATTGGTGTATTGCAATTCTCTCTAATATAATTGACAAGGTTTCTTGTTGCTATAAATTGCAAGGGGTGAAATAAGTTGACATGGTCATTTGTTTTTGAATAGAACATCAATGTTTAATACAGAAAGGACTTTAATCATTTCCCACTTCTTCAGTTAGGACAGTTTCTCAAATTAGAGTGTTGTGAAAGTGGAAAAATTTTAGATGGAGGAAAAGAAAAAAGAGAATGGATGGTTAACATTTTTAATCCACACCCTTTCCATTTGTGGTCTCTTGGTGTCAGGTCAGCACATAATTAATCACATAAGATTGCTGACCATCAGACCCTGCTTATCTTGACCCCTCTCACGTGAATTATTCTTCGCCCCTAGGATTATCTTTGCGCAAGTACTGAGCCAGACCACCAGGGTCTGGTGCCTAGAATCAAACTGGCTTGTCACTTCCCCTCTTCTCATGTACCTATGGTGAGTACATAGGGCACCACTGAGGCCACAGGGCCACAGCATTCAACAAGCACCATCTCCTTGACCCTATTTGTACCTTGGCTCCACCCACAGAAATAGGCTTCTGGATGTGTTTTTCTACAAAGCTTTCAAGTTTTCCACTGGAAATGTAGCTCTCATGATCCAACTGACTAGAATGTTCCTACCAACGTCGGATATCCATATTGCTGTCCACATGGGATAGAGTTTGTTTCTCATTCACTGACGTCCTGCCATAGAGTGACTGCCCTGAAACTTGACAGGATTACTATGTAAACTTCAGACTGCCACTATCCCATATTATCTCTTTTACTGTCCCTTAGACACTAACAAAAGGGTATTTATATAATTATGTTGACACTTTAGTCAACATAAAATCACCCTCTAAAGTAGAAAGTACGAGCAAAATAAGGTATTATCACAACTAATTAAAATAATTATTCATTGTTCTTCATATGTAACCATGACTAATAATACATATTTCTTAATGTGCTATAAGAATTAAATGAAAAATACACATAAAGTACAAATCACAGTCTTTACAGTCATCATCATTATCAACATGGTCAAAACTATAGTATAGTTGTAAATAGTATGCTACAGACTGTTAGTACAGACGTGATTCTGATCTATAAGGTATTTACCCTCCAATTAAATACAAAGCATTTATGTACAAAAACAAAAACTGTAAGAAAAGTTAGACCACAAAATCTCAAGAGTAGTGCCATGCTCTCTCTATTTGGAAATTGTACATCAGGATAAACTCGCAGGGATGCTTTTTTTCTGTAATATGGTTTATCTCCCCAAATGTTATCCATTTGGACCCAATTTTCTTTCCCTCCTCATCAACTTGTGTTGTGGATTTTCCCAGAATGTTTTCACTCAAGTCTTCCCTTGAAGCACTAGTTTGGGGCAGTAATGTTCCTGTTATTAGGAGAATTAAGCTCTTTGAGGAGGAAGACCGAGTCAGTTTTTTTTCTTCTATTTTTAATCACTGTATACACAGTGCCCTAAATAGTGCCTCACTTAATAAATACTTATGCAAAGAGAGAAGGAAATGAGGAAGGAAGGAAGAAAGGTTTCTCCTTGGTCCTTCTCTTGCAGCTCTGTTCTCAGCACACCTTAGTGACTTATTTCTGTTGACTCTTGACCCAAAAAACATTCCCAGATAAGTATGTTGACCTATTTTCTGCACTACCCTCCACCTTACACCCAGTAGGGAGTCTGACTATTTGATCTTGTCTCTAGTTGCTAACCTTTGCCTGAGATACAACTTTCTCCTCTCTTGCCTAATCACTGCATTGTGGATTTGTCCACCACTGTTTTCCTCCGTGGACGCTTTTTGGATATTTTTGATTCTGTTCTTTGCCATCCAGGAATCAGTCCTGCCCTCATTCAGAAACCCAGTTTCACCTTTTCAGATATGGGACTTGGAATAAATAATACCCTAGCTCAATCTTGCCCAGGAGATCAGTTCAGAAACTACCTATTATTTACCTGTCTTGTAGTAGTTGATAAGAAAATGAAAGGCTTGGGTTACTGGTTCTCATCTAGTATACAGAATTTCTAAATCCCAGGGTAGTACAGATTATGACCACATCATTTTTAGTAGTTGTACTACATTCCATATTTTAATCATTTCCCATTGTTGGCTTTTTAAGCTCGTGCTAACTGTATATATAATAAAAACTTGTTTATACATGAAGCTATGGAAATTGTCAGTATGTGACAAATTCCCCCCCCCTTTAGGATTGTCCTTTTAGGATATATTAATGAAAGTGGGTTTACTAAGGCAGAAGGTGTATAATTTTAAAAGGCTCTGTTGGAATATTGCCACATTTATTGCATCTTCATATACTATCATAGCAAAGTATGAGGTTGCTGACTCCATTCTATCCATTCTTGGATTGGGCACTGCCATTTTTCTTTTAAAATTTGGTCATTTGTGTTATAGCATTGGGATAATAAAAAGTCACTCTTTATTAATAAGCTTGCTGTATAAGAGAAATCATTTGCCTCATTTATTTATCCAATAAATATTAGTGGGCACTTACAACGTATTATTTATTGTTCTAGGTACTAAAGATACAGTAGAAACAAAACAAGCATGGTCCCTGGACTCTTTCAACTTTATTCTCACAGAACACCTTCTATTAAAAAATAAAAATAATATTGTCATCTTGGGTGAGTTTTGAAGAGTTCTGAAAAAAAAACTTTTTCCCGTTAAGTCAATCAAATTCCAAACACACAAATAGAGATCCAATCTTATACCAGGAAGTCTTTTTTGTTTTGTTTTGTTTTGTTTTAAACCAGTTGGCTCAGAAGCCTGGACAATTGATGGTTGTCATTTTAAAGTCTCTGCAAAGCCAGCTTCCTTTTCTGCATTATTCCTTTTTTTGTTCAAGTCAAGGGCAGCTGAGCTGAGCAATCAAACAGGTGGCTCCTCTGCTACTTTATGATGAGCGTCAGTGAAGAAAACAATGCAGCTGGTGGTGTATTTCTTGTGCCAGCTAACCTATCCTAGGAAACCAAAATTATCCCAATGAGACAATTTGATAAATGTGAAAGACTTTCTTCGTGTAATGTAATGTGTCAAACTTTAGAAACTTATTTTTTGCCAACTCTTTAATTCAACCTTCAGTTTCCCAGGCCAAACTCAAAAGAAGGAAAATTATCAAGTGACAGAAAATAAAATGCAAATGGTAGCTAAAATAGTCTTTGGCTCTGCACATCCATAGAATAGAACCTTTGTATCAAGGGAAGATTCTTAGTGTAGCCTTCATACCCATCAACGGTCTACTTTATCTAGTTGATCTGCTTTATCTAATTGCTAATGACACTGGAGTGCATAGTTCTTCCAATGGCCACTATCTTGACTAGCCAATGGTGATCTCTTCAAATTAAAAAGAAATAAAAAGTATCAAACCCCTACTAAATTTGTATTTGTCAGACATTTTGCTTGAAAATTATGTATTTTATTTTATCCATAAGAACCCAATAAATCAGGCACTGTGGTATTGTGTATAAGAAATATATATTTGGTCATTCAGATATATTTGGCTTTTGTCCATGGTTTGTGGCTCATGGCTCCTAAAACTTTTGGAATTTCCTGTAATAAGAGCAATAAATGTGTCTTTAGTTATGTTAATGAGGTGACTTTTGGAAAGCTACTAGGTAACCTAAGGATGAAGGACTCTTTGCCAGGGGAACCAACCTTGTGATTAGAGGGTTGGAACTTTCAGCCCTCCCTCCCCCCACCCCCACTTTGGCAGAGGGGAGAGGGGCTGAAGGTTGAATCAGTCACCAGTGGCCAATGATTAAATCAGTCATGCCTATGTAATGAAGCCTCCATAAAAACCTAAAAGGACAGGGTTCAGAGAGCTTCCAGGTTGGTGAACAAGTGGAGATTTGGGGAGAATGGTACACTCTGAGAGGATATGAAAGCCCTGTACCCTTTCCCTTCTCTTCCCTATGTATCTCTTCCATCTGCTGTTCCTGAGTTGTATCCTTTTATGATAAACTGGTAATCTAGTAAGTAAAATGTTTCTCTGAGTTCTGTGAGCTGCTCTAGCAAATTAATCAAACCCAAGGAGAGGGTCATGGGAACCTCTGATTTATAACCAGTTGGTCAGAAGTGCAGGTAAGAACCTGGATTTGCAGTGGGCATCTGAAGTCCAAGGAGGAGGTCCTGGGAACCTCCAATCTGTAGCTGGGCAGTCAGAAACACAGGTAACAATCTAAGCTTTCGATTGGCCTCTGAAGTCAATGGAGGGCAGTCGTGTAGGAGTGTGTGATACCAAACCTCTTAATCTCAAGTTCCAGCACAGTAAGCCAATCACTGAGACATTGGTGCTTGGATATGGAGAAAGGTTTATTCAAATTTGCCAAAACGATAAGGTGGGAGAATAGGTTCCCTCAAATCTGCCTTAGCAGGAGAAAAAGGCAGGGGGGTTAATGGAGCTAAGGGGTGTGGCAGGAGGAGTTTCAGAGAAACAAAGGGGTAATTTGTGTTTCTTTCACTCCAGATAAGCCCCTGGGCAATCTGACTTCTGGGTTTCAATGGCATTGAGACCTGTTTATCTGGTGATCCTTGAAGCATTCTCTTCTGTAAAACAAGCTCACAAATCCTTGTGACCCTTGACTTACCCCTCAGGTTAAACAGGAAAACAGCAAAGTGACCACATTTTCAGTTCTTTTCATAACAAGGTCAAAAGGTAATTTATTGAATATTTACCATAACCCTCATGTACCCAGCTTCAAGTGGAATCTGATGTTATCTTGGGATAGAGTCAGAATTGGGTTGAATTGCAGGACACCCAGCTGGTAGCAGAGCATTGATTGTTGGAGGTGTATGGAAACCTCCCCCTCAACACACACTGGAAGAATTGGTGACCAGAACACCCTACTTAGACACTCTTCTTCCCATTTTGTGAATAAGGAAACTGAAACTCACAGAGGTTAGGTAATTTACCTAAGCTACTCCTAAGATTAGTAGAGCTCAGAATCAAAGCCACCACTGCCTGACTCAAAGCCCATGCATTTTAATACAGGGTACTTCTTCATGCTATAGGATGGAGAAAGCAGTGTTAAAAAACAAAATTCAACTGAGTAAGTTTGAAGATCTAATTGGCTTTATTCAATGATTCATGAATTGGGCAGCATCCCATCTAGCAAGTAAAAAGGAGCTCTGAAGAGGCGTACAAAATGGAAGGCTTTTATAGGCAGATGGAGGTGGGACAAGGAAGTTATTCTAGCAAAGAATGGATTGTTTCAGGCAAGGTCACCTTCCTTTGGGGGAAGGAAGGGATCTATCGGGCAGATTACCTCACTAGTACTAACCAGGTAATTCCACATTGGCTAGTTAAAGGTTACATTCCTGGGAGAGACTGAAACTGCATTTAGGTTAGGCTTTAAGTCTTGGTTTGCTGATGTGGGGCCCAGCATAAGTGACTCCATCCTGGACTTGTTCCTTCTTTTTTTTAACAGTGGTTTGTGCATCAGATTGCCCATAAAAATGTATGGCAAATTAAGCTTAAGTGACTTAAAAACAGTTCATATTTTGCATTTGTGGCTATGAGATCCATTGCCGACATCCTAATGATTGTCTAACAATGTCCTCAGCATCTTGAGACATAAGAGGTCACTCCCAGGAAATGCACAACCCTGTAAGGAAAGGGAAAATAATATAACAAATCCTGTATCACTTTTTCCTCCCACTGAAAAGGGGACAAGAAGCCTCAGGTTGATGTCATATAAATAATCAATGATAAATATCATTTTTTTGTTCTTCTATATCACCTTACAATTCCATCTTCAAATTATTACGCTATCAAATTTTCTTATACTGTATTTATGGTCCATTATACCATATTACAATTATTGATTAATATTTCTGACCTTACGTTTTCTGTGAAGTTTTTGGTGATGAAAAGCATGTTTTGTGTTTGCATTCCCTTTGTCTAATACAGTATGTGATCCAAGTAAATTGTCAACAATTTCCTATAGAACTGAACTCTCTTGGACAACTTAGCTCATCTATCTATCTATCTATCTATCCATCTGTCTATCTCCATAATAGATACCTATGTTCCTATCAGTTCACATCCCACATATATAACCCACAGAGAGTGGTTATAGTGGAATAAAAAGACCTGTTTACTTGGGTATGGGTCCTAGTTTCCTCATTGATTAAGTGAAAGTGAACACAGCATGGTGCTCCTCAAAAAAAGTTTTTCGCAGCTAAAAAATACCCACATTACCAAACTCATAGAGTAATTAAAAACCTAATGATAAATCAGGTAAGTACATTAAAAAATAGTCCACTAACTTCTCTTTTCACTGAGTGGTTCCAAATGGTAGCACATATCAGAATCACTTGCGGGACTTTTAAAATATGAACATACTTGACTCCAGTAAATCTGAGTTTCTAGGGGGGGGGTGTTCCAGAAATATTCTTTTGAAATCTTCTCGGGTTATTCTGATATGTAGACCCAAATTGGGACTCTGCTAATCTAAGCTGAGGGTCTTGAATGAAAACCCTAGGTATTGGGTCTTGAATGAATGACACTCCTTTACAGCTGCCCAAGCAATAGACTTAGAGAACAAATGCTTGTTGCCTTTAGCAAGGCACACTTCCATATATTTTGTGAATTTATTAGTCAATAGTTGGATTTTATGTCAAAGAATTCTGTTTGAAACATCCTTGGTAATCTACTTTAAGATATACAGTATGTTATTAGGATAGAATGCTTATTTTGATTTTCTGAGAAGAGTAGAAATCGTCTAGAAGTTACTTTTAGGAGTTGTCTATTTTAAGAGTTGGCTTTTCTTCAGGATCCATTCCCAAATTTTGACCCTTCCTAAATTTCATGTGAGGATTATTGTTTTTTTATTTATTTTCTTTTCATAATTCCTGTAAGTTAATGTTTCCTCTAAGCAAGTATTTACTTCATTATTTTCCTTAAAATTTCATTAAAACAACAATGAACACAAGTAATCACAGCATAATCCAGAAGGTTGGTGTGACCTGTTGACCATAACGATCTCTGATTTCTGCAATATTTCAAATACTTACTGTCTATCTCCTTTGGAGAAGATGATCTCAGATCAAAAAAGAGAAGCTCTCATTACTTATGCAGGCAAATTGGATAATTTAGTAAACTTTGTAATCTTAACGTTACAAAAAACTTTTTATACAACTCTATGGAGACATTTCTAAGAAATGGAACTCCCATTTCAACTGATGCTTTTGTCAAAATCAAAGGAACAGGACAGTAAGTGCTCAGCCAAATTCTTGATTTGACAGAGAATGCAAATAGGTCAGCTTCTTAAAAAACATAGAACTCTATTAGAGAAAAGGATTATAATTAAACCTGAAACACATGATTCTTTAGAAGTGGTTTATGGACTTTGCTTGATTCTTGAGCAGACTCTGAACTCTTTGGGAATCAAGAGTTGGACTCACTCATGCTTGTGTCCCTGTCACCCAACATAGAGACTGCAGAATCAGCCCTTGGTAAATGTCTGTTAAATGGGTACAGAAATGGAAAAATATAATTTAGATGGTGTGACCTAGTCACAGGAAAAACTACATATTAAAAATTATGATATAAATATCCTCGCAGGTTGATTACTTCCATTTGGCAGAAGGTTGTAGCAACGGAAAATCCTTATTTGACTTGTACGTCTAGACCAATACACTAACACTACATGTTACCAGTCTCTATGGACTCTGAGGCCACCTTGCTCTTAAACCTCAGGACAGAAGTGACCCCACAAGTTAATTTTGGAGTACTTAAAACTGGTATTAACTCAAGAAATGGACTAGTTCTCTACAAAATGCACCTCCTCTTCAATTTCATAGACAATTACTGATTTTTTTTCCATTGCTAGATCACAGAAATTCTAAGTGTCATGAAATCTGAATAAACCCCATTCATATTTACTAGTACTAAACATATATATATATATATATATAAAGTTTGACTATTCTATAATAGCTTGAAATAGTAAGTCCTATCCTGGTTGGTTTTTCATCTTTTTATGTTTGGAAAACATGTTTATTTATTACATTTTTCAGACGGGGCAAATTGGATAACCTTTTTTGAAGTTCTTCTTATTTGAATTCTCAGAAGCATTAAATACTGCCAAATATTCCTACATTACCAAAGCACTATTTCCCTAGTTTTAGTAACGTCACATATGTTTAGTTTTTACCACCTGCTCTGGCTGCTTGTTTTTCTCTAATGCACTTCACTTGTTGGAGTTCTTCAAGGTTTTGTCTTGGTCCCCTTTCTTTTATCACCCCATACTCTCTTTGGAGCTGATCATATTCTTAGTCACAATTGCAATTACCATCCTTACCTTGATGACTCTCAAAATTATATGAGTAAGCTCAGCATGCTCATATCTAAATTCCAGTGACACGCTATCCTTCTCCATTTTTCGTTGTTGCTTTATTTGTAACTAGTGGCAAAACCATACACATAGCTGATCATATTAAGCTCTTGAAGTTTTGGGGGTCGTTTGCCCCTCCTCTGTCTCCTGGCCATGCCCAATTAGTGTCCAATTAATTGATCATAACCAATTAATCTCTAAGTCATGTTGAGTCTACCTTTGTAATGTGTCTCAGTGGGATGATTCTTTCTATCCTCAACCTTATCATCCTAGTCTAGCTTAAGAGTTAGCTTCTTCATTGGGAGCTTGCTCTTCAGTGATCCTTATCCAACTTGGTCTCCATTAATCCATTATTCACATTGCTGGAAGGTAATTAATTTCAACACATTTCATTATGCCATTCCCTTGCTTAAAAGCATCTAACCACTCTCATTAGCCCCTAGAATATAAGTGAAGGCCTTACTTGGTCTGACACTAACCTGCTTTCCAAACTCATCATGTGTCTCTTTCTCACTAATTCTTTTTGCTACAACCAAACTTGCCTAAATTTATGTATTAAAGCCCACCTATTCTTATTCACTTCAAATTCTTCTACACATGGACTATTTGTCCCTGAAATACTTGCCCTCCCACTTCTCTATCATGTTCTCCTGTTTATAAAATCTGACACAAGAGAATTCCAGTTCTGGACAATATGGAATAACAAATATTTTCCTATATTCCCATAAACTTCCTGTATTTCCATAAAATTGGACAAACTATGTTAAGGCTCTCTTTTTTTTAATAGACTTTATTTTTTAGAGTAGTTTTAGGTTCACAGAAAAATTGAGCCCAATGTACAGAGATTTCCCATATGACTCCTGCTTCTGCACGTGTACAGCCTCCTTCACTGTCAACATCCTGCACCAGAGTAGTACATTTGTTACAACTGATGAATCTACTTTGATACATCATTATCAGCCAAAGTGCATAGTTTACATTAAGGTTCACTCTTCGTGCTGTACATTCTAGGAGTTTTGACAAATGTATAATGACAAATATCCACCATTATAGTATCATACAGAATAGTTTCACTGCCCTAAAAATCCACTGGGCTTTGCCTATTCAACCTTCCCTCTTCCAAACCTCTGACAACTATTGGATCTTTTTGTTCTCTTCATAGTTTTGTCTTTCCAGCATGTCATATAGTTGGAATCATATAGTATCTAGCCTTTTCAAATTGGCTTCCTTCATTTAGTAATATGCATTTAAGGTTCCTCCATAGCTTGATAGTTCATTTCTTTTAAGTGCTGAATAATATTCCATTGTCTGGATGTACCACATTTTATTTATCCATTCGCATACTGAAAGACATCTTGGTTGCTTCAAAGTTTTGGCAATTATGAATAAAGCTGCTACAAACATCCATGTGTAGGTTTTTGTGAGGACATAAGTTTTCAACTTACTTGGGTAAAACACCAAGGAGTATGGTTTCTGGATCATATGCTAAGAGCATGTTTAGTTTTTTATTTTTAAAAACTGCCAAACTGTCTTCCAAAGTGCCTATACCATTTTGCACCTCACAAGCAATGAATGAGAATTCCTGTTACTCTACATCCTCACCAACATTTGATGATGTCAGTATTTTGAATTTTGGTCATTTGAATAGATGTGTAGTGGTATCACATTGTAATTTTAATTTGCAATTCCCTAATATGATGTGGAACACCTTTTGATATGTTTATTTGTCATCTGTATATCTTCCTTGGTGAAGTGTCTGTTCAGGTTATTTGCATCTTTTTTTAATCAGGTAGTTCATTTTCTTATTGTTGAGTTTTAAGTGTTCTCTGTATATTTTGGATAACAGTTCTTTATCAGATACGTCTTTTGAAAATGTTTTCTCCCAGTTTGTGGCTTGTCCTCTCATTCTCTTGACAATGTACTTGCAAATCAGAGCAGAAGTTTTTAATTTTAATTAAGTCCAGCTCATCAACTCTCTTTAATGCATGCTGCCTTTAGTGTTGTATCTACAAGTCATCACCATACCCAAGATCATCTAGATTTTCTCCTATGTTATCTTCTAGGAGTTTTATAGTTGTGCATTTTACATTTAGGTCTGTGATCCATTTTGAGTTAATTTTTATGGAGAGTGTAAGATCATGTGTCTAAATTCATTTATTTGCATATGAATGTCCTGTTGTTCCAGAACCATTTGGTGAAAAGACTATCTTTGCTCCATGACATTGTGCATTTGCTCTTTGTCAAAGGTCAGTTGACTATATGTATGTGAGTCTATTTCTGGGCTCTTTATTCTGTTGTGTTGATCTGTTTTCTCTATTCTTTCACAAATACAAGACTGTCTTGATTACTGTAGCTTTATAGTAAGTCTTAAAGTCAAGTAGTGTGAGGCTTCTGACTTCATTCTTCTCCTTCAATATTGAGTTGGCTCTTCTGTGTCTTTTGCCTCTCCATGTAAACCTTAGAATCAGTTTGTTGACATCTACAAAATAACTTTCTGGGATTTTGATCAGAATTGCATTGAATCTATACATCAGCTTGGGAAGAACTGACATTTTGACAATATTGAGTCTTCCTATCCATGAATACGGAATATGTCTCCACTTATTTAGTTCTTTGATTTGTTCATCAAAGATTTTTAGTTTTCCTAGTATGTATCTTGTACGTATTTTGTTAGATTTATGCCTAAGTATTTCGTTTTGGGGGATGCTAATGTAAATGGTATTGTGCATTTAATTTCAAATTCTACTTTTCATGACTGGTATACAAGAAAATGATTGTTTTTTGTATGTTAAGCTTGTACCCTAAACCTTTTTGTAATCACTTGTTAGATTCAGGAGGGTTTTTTAAAATTTCATTTTGTTTTATTTTGTTGATTGTTTTGGATTTTTTTGCAGACAATAATGTCATTACCAAAACCAGCTGTATTTCTTCTTTTCCAGTCCATATATATTTTTTCTTTTCCTATCTTATTTTGTCAACGAGGACTTCTAGCACAATGATGAAAAGGGGTAGTGAGAGGAGACATCTTTGCCTTGTTCCTGATCTTGGTGGGAAAGCTTAGAGTTTTTCCACTATTAAATATGATGTTTGCTTTGGGTTTTTGGTAGGTGTTCTTTAATTAAGTTGAGGAATTCCCCTCCACTCCTAGTTTTCTGACAGTTTTTCTTGTGAATGGGTGTTGAATTTTGTCAAAAGCTTTTCCTGCATCTATTATTGTTATCTTGTGATTTTTCTTCTTTAGCCTATTGATGTGAAGGCTACACTGATTTATTTTGCCTGAAATAAATCCCACTTTGTCATGGTATATAACTCTTTTTATACATTGTTGGATTTGATTTGCTAATATTTTCTTGAGGATTTTTGCATCTCTCGTGAGAGATAATTGTCCATCTTTTCCCTTCACTATATTTTAGTGTCTGTCTAGTTTTGATATTAGGGTAATACTGACTTCATAGAATGAGTTAGAAAGTATTCCCTCTGCTTCTATCTTTCAGAAAAGACTATAGAGAATTCGAATAATTTCTTTATTAACTATTTGGTAGAATTTATCAGTGAACCCACTTGGGCCTGGTTCTTTCTGTTTTGAAAAGTTACAAATTATTGATTTAACTTCTTTAATAGATATATTGGCCTATTCAGTTTCTATTTATTTTTGTCTGAGTTTTGGCAGATTGTGTCTTTCAAGGAATTGGTCCATTTCATCTAGGTTACCAAATTTGTGAGCATAGAGTTCTTCATAATGTTCCTTTATTGTCCTTTTAATCTTCATGGGGCATACAGTGATGTCCCCTCTTTCACTTCTGATATTAGTAATTTGTGTCTTCCCACTTTTTTTCTTTATTAGTCTGGCTAGGGACTTATCATTTTTTTAAACGTTTTAAAGAATCTGTTTTTGGTTTTGTTGGTTTTTTTCCATAGATTTCCTGTTTTCAATTTCACTGATTTCTTCTCTAATTTTTATTTCTTTTATTATGCTTACTTTGGATATAATTTTCTCTTCTTTTTCTTGTTTCCTAAGGTGGAAACTTAGACTATTGATCTTGGATATTTCCTCTTTTCTAATATACGCATCCAATGCTATAAATTTTCCTCTAAGCACTATTTTACTGCATCTCACAAATTTTGATGTTATATTTTCATCGCAACTTAGTTAAAAGTACTTTTAATTTCTCTTGAGATTTCTTTTTGACCCATATGTTGTTTAGAGTGTGTTGTTTAATCTCCAAGTATTTTGTGATTTTCCAGTTTTCTTTCTGTTATTGATTTCTCATTTAATTCTTTGTGGTCTGACAGTCTATATATATTGTAATAATTGCATTGTTTCTCTTCTTTTATATTTGTTAATGTGTTTTTATGGCACAGAATGTGGTCTATCTTGGTGAATGTTCCACGTGAGCTTAAGAAAAATGTGTATTCTGCTGTTGTTGGATGGAGTAGTCTATGGATGTCAATTTTCTCCAATTGATTGTTGATGCGTTGAGTTCAACTCTGTCCTTACTGATTTTCTGTCCTTTGGACCTGTCCTTTTCTGGTAGAGGTGTGTGGAAGTTTCCAGCTATAAGTATAACTATAACTCTCTTTCCGAACCGTGTAAAGCTATGATCTTTGAAAGGAAAGACACAAGTGAGCTCCTCATCTAATTTGGTTTTCTGCCATAGGGCAGAAATAGTCCACACTTATACCACTGATTAATTTTTCAAAAAAAGCACCTGAGCAATTCAATGGGAAAAGAAAGTCTCTTCAGCAAATGGTAACTGGAACACTTGGATGTCATACTGGAAAAAAAATTATGAACACTTCTTGTTCAAAATTGAACATTTCAAATTTCTTGTTCAATTTCAAAAAAAATGTCAGATAGATCGTAAACCAAGAGTAAAAGCTAAAACTAGCTTATTGCAGAAAACATAGGGAATTATCTCTGCAAACCTGACACTTGGCAAGATTTCTTAGAGAAGACACAGATTGTACTAATCATTAAAAATACAGAAATAAACATAAATTGAACTTCATCAAAGTTAAAACTTCTGTTCATCAAAAGTCACTGCTATGGGGCCGCCCGGTGGCGCAGCGGTTTATTCCGCGCTTGGCAACCCGGGGTTCGCGAGTTCGGATCCCGGGCGCCCGCCGACGCACTGCTTATCAGCCATGTCGCGGCGGCGTCCCATATAAAGTAGAGGAAGAGGCACGGATGTTAGCCCAGGGCCAGTCTTCCTCAGCAAAAAGGGGAAGATTGGCAATAGATGTTAGCTCAGGGCTGGTCTTCCCCACACACACACACAAAAAAAAGTCACTGCTAAGAAAATGAATAGTCAAGCCACAGATAGTAATAAAATGTTCATAATACATATATGTGACAAAGGACTTTATACTCCAAATATACAAGAACTCCAACATCTAAATAGTATAAAAGGTAAACCATCCAAATTTTTAAAATCGGCAAAATAGTTGAACAGACATTTCACAAAGAAAGATATACTTTTGGCCAGAAAACCACACATAAAAGTGTTTGATATCCTTAGGGAAACGCAAAGTTAAACTGTCTTGTGATACCATTATATTCTCCACTAGAATAGACATATTTGTACATACTGGCAACATTAAGTGTTGGCAAGGTGTGGAACAACTAGAATCCTTACACACTTTCGGTAGGTATGTAAAATGGTATGGCCGCTTTAGAAAGTTGTAGTAGTTACTTATAAAGTTAAATATCTAATTTGTTTGTGAGCAATTATACTCTTAGCTATGTCCACACCAAGATAATCTCAGTAGCTTTACAATTTGAAGCATCTCGAATATACAGCAACAGGAGAATTGATTAACACATTGTTGTATACATATAATTAAAGACTATTCATCAACAAAAAGGAATACAACCTCTGAAAGATGATGTAAGTGGATTTAATAATCATTATGTGGAATAAAAGAAACCAGATGCAAAATTTATAATATATCATGCATTTCTAAAACAGTTTAATAAAATATATGGTAATATCAATCAAAAGAGTGATTACCTCTGGTATCAAGGAGGAGATGGTCTGGGAAGGAGCAGGAAGGAATTTTGAGATGATGAAAATGTTCTATCTTTTTATAGTGGTGTAAGTTAAAGAAGTGTATATGGCTTTCAAAACTCTTCAACCTCTACACTTAAGTCTTCGGCATTTCAATGTGTATACATCATATCTCAATTTAAAAAAGTGAAGCACAAGGAAAATTACTCTGTCAGAATCTATCATATTTGCAGACGTATACAATATCAGGCAAATAATATTTGCTTAATAATGAAGGTATGTATATATCTTTTAATAACATATACATATTGATCGAGTTGGTGTATCTGTCAGGAAATTTACTAACAACTTTACTTGACTTACCTTAATCCTTACCATATTCCAATGAGGTATAAGTCATTGTTCTCTCTCTGTTAAAGATTAGGATTTTGAATTGAGCTAAATAACTTACTTAAGATCTCATAGTAGCAAATGGCAGAGCTAACTTTTCACCCTTGGGGGTTGGACTTAGGCTGCTTTTTAAGCATTACTTTGTTCCATCACCTTCCATAAGTAGTGATGACCATTATTATCACTATCATTATCAATCTATATTAATTTCTCTGTAAGTCTCATCTCCAATTCCTTAGGCAAGTGACCACCTTGATTCTAATTGAACCCCTTTAAGCTTCAAGGAACTCACAAGTCCAGGGACATCATCCTTATTGAACATCTCCAATGTTTAAAATTATTGTCTTTATCTTGAACTAAAATTGACTGGTTGTACCTCACGCATCACCTGTGAGCTATGCTGAACTAGTCTACTCTCTATTAAAATGACAACCTTTAAAATACATCAGAATGCCTATTACAGCTGATTCAGTCTTTTCTCTTCTTTTTGAATTGTGACAAGGGATTACTGGGCATATTTCTTGCATGATACTGAGGGACTCCGCAAGTGACCTAAGACTGGTCACACCAAACATCTGGACTGTGTGGCCTTGTGCCCAGTGCTGATAGCAGCCTAATGGAGCTTGACTCACCTGAACCCCTAGTCCCACTCAGTGCCCTAAAATCTTAGGTGACATTCGGAAAACACACCTCATTATACCTCTCCCCCTCCTGCTCTGCTCTCTCCACTTCTCTTGACCTGAGAGCAAATGGAGACTTCTGCTTTAGAAAGTCAATTACAGATAGTGCAAGTAATAATGGGAAGATTTGACTAATATATTACAATCATTTTTTCCTATTTAAATGAGAATGCTAAAAGTGCAGATTTTAATAGTGAGTTTCAATCCATTATCTTTCCATCGGTACAGATCTGACTAATGACAGTGTCTGGTTAGGGCAGGACCTTGAGTGAGGCTGAGACATTCAGCTCAATCATAAAATTTAAAGTGTGCCGAAATCTCAGCAACTGAGATCAATATCAAAGTTAATGCAAAGGAACTTATGATGAATAATGTATCAAAATTTTAAAATAGATAAAATAAAAATGTTAAATAAACAGATCATTCACATGATGGGCAGGATCAGTTTGATGATCTCTATATGGGAGTATTTACCAAGCAGCTATCCCACAACTAAAGTATGCCCTGTCTGAATCTTGCTAAGGTAGAACATATAGGTTTTAAATGATGATCTGGAAACAGAAGTGGGAAATCTGGGTAGGGGGTAGCAGAGAGACAGCTTGGTGGCACTCGGTGTCTGAGAGTTGCACCTTTAAACAGTATTAACAAGGAGAGGTGGGGACCTCGAGGACATCTCTGAGACTAGCAGGGTGAATAAGTCAGAAAGGAGAGACTGTACTACAAATTTCTAAAAGGCAAGGATTTATCCTCTATATCTGTGAAAATAATTTCTAGGAGGGGGAGGAATTTGGTATTAATAATAATAACAAGAACAACAACTTAACCTAGAAGGTAGACATTGAAAGAAAACTGTGCCCTTTTGAGTACCAGGCATCAGTGAAAGTTTGAATCTGAGTCTGCTCTATTCATTGATTGGAATCATTGGAGTTTTTATTTCATAGAGTTGCTGTACTGTTATAGGCCAAACTAGACTTGGCCTGAGCGAAGCCACCTTATAACTCTCTGTAACCTTTGCTTCCCTTCCCCGGTAGGGAACGCTTGAGCCTGCACGCAGTCTAGATGAATTGATAACCATCCTCTGGGAAATATGCATGCTCTGCAGGTT
Organism: Tapirus indicus; assembly: GCA_031878705.1. Classification (NCBI taxonomy): domain Eukaryota; kingdom Metazoa; phylum Chordata; class Mammalia; order Perissodactyla; family Tapiridae; genus Tapirus; species Tapirus indicus. Next base: position 7,079,048 of record CM062935.1, on the reverse strand, counting down.
TTTGGACCTCTGCTTACATATATATCTCCCAGCTGCAAAAAGGAGATAACTTTGTTCTTTTGAGTTCCTTAGGAATGTGACGACCTCTGGACAGAAATTCTATACTGGTATCCATCATCAACGACTGCTGAAAGACCTGGTGTGGTGACCCCCAGTCTGCAACACTGGATGGACGACATTCCTGATACCCTCCTCTGTAGCCCACTGGCCCTATCTAACTGCTTCAAGAGTCTGTACCCTCTTAAGATGGTTCTTTAGGGAGCTAGGCCACCATCTTCTCATCAGCTAGCTCATCATTTAATGAAGTCCTTTCTCTACCACCATCTTGCTTCCTGACAAATTGGCTTTGTCTTGCAGTGATCAGATCAAGCCCTTTGCACAGGAAGAGTAGGAATGGCATTAAAGAATATTTACAATATATATTTACAGTATTACCACAATAAGCTGCGCCACATGCTATATTATGATTACATTTTTTTCTTACATAATTTTAAAAATATTCATAGAGTTATTGCTTTTTTGTTTGCTTGTTTTTTTTTTTTAATGATGAATAATCTTGCTCAAATTCCATGACAGAATTTTCAAACTCTTCTCACTAGTCATTCACATGATGGAAACTAACAGTATCCACTTATTCCTTCGTGAGACCCCCTGCAGACCCCTCTGACCTGTTCTCAAGCTCTGGTCCTCTGCCATCCTGGGACATTCCCCACCACTATATTTCTTGATTTCTCTTTCTTAGTTTCTTCACCCATCTTGGTGCAATATATACCCTAGAAATGATTGAAATTGTGTGATGAGAATTAAATCCTGTGACTTTACATAACTTTTCTCTATTTTTCCACTTGATTAGTATTTTGATTGAATATTTACTTTTATACTGGATATAAGTTTCAGTCTGAATTTTTAAGACATTACTCAAATGACTTCCATCTTCTGGTGTTGCTGTTGAGAAGGCTGATGCCATTCTGACACTCACTTTTTCATATTAAACCTGATTCTTAACTCCTCTCTAGAAAAGTTTATTTAGTTTTTTTAAAATGTGTTTTTTTGTAGATTTCCATTCTTGCCTTGTGTTCTATGTTCCTTTCTAATGATTTCAAGCATGTTAATTTATTAACTGTAATATTTATTTTTTTGTGATTTTAAATCTCAAAGTGCTAATTCTTCTGTTTGTGGAATTTCTGCATTTTTAGCATTTTGGAGATATTGTCTCAAAATTGCTTACAATTATAATTATGTAACAGTTTTCAGCAGTGTTTATTTTATATGTAAAGAGTTTTGGGGCTCTCCTATGTGATTGGGTTCTTTCAAGGCAAAGCCATTCTTTGTTTTTTCAAGTCTCTTTGGGCTTTTAAAATTATTAGATCAGTTTTTATTTCTGGATGTGGGATTATCACACCTTGCTTAGCATAATCAGTATTTATTTAGACCACTACCTATTTGTGGTGCAGGATTGATACTGTGACTGACTTCTTGTTGGCACTGTTTTGTCTAAAACCCTGAGCTCCTTTCCTCCCGTAAGCATTAAAATTCCAAAGCCCCACCCCTAAGGCTTGTGCCTTTACTTAAAAATTCCATGGATTCCTGCAGTATCATCACTCATTTATTAATGTCTTTTATATCTTATTTAATTCCTGGCATCTAGAATGTCTTTTTTTATATTCAGTCATATTTTTGGGGCTGTGTCTATTTATAGCCATTTCTATTTTTACCACTCATATTAAGTAATCTCCATTCTCATCAAATGAGTGTGCTATATTACTGGAGGTTCGGTCTGTTCTTCAAGACCATGCTTAAATTTCTTTAATTCCACAGAAGCATTTGTGCCACTTTAGAATTCTCACTAGAATTTCTCTGAAATGCCCACATATTTATATGGCCCATGCGACCACACATCTGATTGCATATTGTTCCCCAGAGTAATTGTGTATAACCACTCTTTTTTGCTGCAAACAATGTAAACTGCTTTTAAAAAGTGTATGCCCTAATCTTAAGTCCAGTGTGACAATGGGTCAGTCTTGTACCAGAAGACTTTGTTTCCTAATCAAAGAAGTCTGAGAAAACTAAAATTCGAAACTAAGAATAAGGCCTTACATCACACAGCACATTCCAGTATATGAAGTACATCCATCGTCACAGTAAGCCTTTGAACCAGATTTCATCACTTGACTTTGCATATTAAGCAACTAAGCTTCAAGGAGGTACAGGTCCAAGGTTATACAGGTAAACACAGCAGAGGTCAGGATCAAGTTCCTTCCTTCTGCTGAGTATCCATGCTATTATTTCACATTTTCCATGCTTGTGCATTGGAGTAGTTGTGAAGTCAACGGAGGCAAAACATGGGCAGTTGCTTTATAAACTGTAGAGTAATTCATGACTGTAAAAACTGACAATGGCAATAATGCAGAATATCAGAACCCCATCTGTAACCACAGGACCAGGAATAGAATTTGCCACCCAAAAATATGCCTCTTTGGCATAAGAATTATTTTAGGCTGATTTTTGTTTGTTTGCTTGTTTTTGCCAAGGAAGACTAGCCCTGAGCTAACATCTGCTGCCAATCCTCTTCTACGTTATATGTGGGTTGCCACCACAGCATGGCTGACAAGTGATGTAAGTCTGAGCCTAGGATCTGAACCCGTGGACCCAGACCAACAAAGCAGAAGGTGCCAAGAACTTAAGCACTATGCCACAGGCTGGCTCCTAGGCTGACTATTTTTAAGAAACAGCAGACACAGGGAAAGTTCTGAAAACCTAGTAGAAGTTACCCATTTGTAAGGGAAGTTTGCATTTATAAGAGAAATTTCCATTTGTAAGGGTGACTTCCTCTCTGTGCCAAGAAGGAAAGGCTGACTAAATCTCTAGAAACTCCTATCAATAGAGAAGGCAATGACTTAAATCTACATAACAACTTTAATCTTGTTTACTCTGCTGACCTCATCTTAACAACAGAATGTAAAAGCTGTTTTTCAGGGGTGGTGCACAGGAGCATGCACAGAAGAGAAAATTTTGATCTGCCAATGGAAACTCATCCTGTCAGTGTTTCCACAGACCAGCCTGCCCTCCCTGATACCTTAAACCTTACCCCATACCCTGGATCAGGGAGACAGAATTGAGAGCCTTTCCTTCTGTCTCCTTACCAATCAATTACGTAATCAACTGCTTCTTCCCTCAAAGACAGGTGCACCACGGGTATTGCCGCATCAGGTGGAGATGTGCTACAACTAAACAGAGAGAAACCAGGTCTTTTGTAACTTATTTATAAAGCCTGGTCTTGCCTTGGTTAATTACCCTAGTGGCTGTCTCAGCCAGGCTACCTTAATAGGATTTTTATGGATGGTCAAAGCACTCTGAAGAGCTTGGTCTAAGCCAACCTCTACCTTTCTTGTTTATCAAAAAGGAAAAAAAAAATTACATTGTCTCTTTGGTCCTTAGCTCTTTTGTTCCCCTGGTCAGGAGAGTGTCATGTCCTGTCAGTCTGATCCCTATGGGATTTATGTTATAGCTGTCTCTTCTGGGCTCTCTGAAGACTTTGTTATGATTCTTCTTCTAGCTAGGTCTCTACTGTGACAACGAATGAGTGAATTGAGGTTATCAACCAGCTTATTCCAGGCAGAAATATCTCTACTACACTTGCCTGAGGTAGCTGTATAAACCCTTTCTTTATCGTTAGAAAAGCAGAAAACCATTTCAAATTGAAGTGCAGTTAGAACAATATACTTCAAAGCAAGTGTTTTTACTTTTCGACTAATTAAAGAAATCTTTAAAAAATTCAACATTACAGATGGTACACTGAGGAAGAATGTATATTTGGATATACCTCTCTTTCTCTCTCAATGCAAAATTGTACAATAAACACATCTTCATTTATAGAACTGTCTCAAGTTGTTATAGCAACTGGAATTTGGGGTCAAACAGAGAATGTATTGTTGCCATTGTTCTGTGATATGGAGAAATAGAGTTCTAACATCTGATGTAAGCTTTGAACATCATTGAAAAAGGAAAAGTTTACTTTTAGTGCCCTGGATTCCACACCTAAATACTCTCTTCAAACTTTTACTGTACTTTAAAACCTCAGCTCTTTTCAATCAAACTTGCTCTGCAAAAAGGACCCAATATCAAGTGATTTATGCTTATGTTGCTTGAGTTGAAATCACATTTGCTATTTCCAGGGAATGTTCATTTACTTACTACTTACTTAAGTAATCTTAGAGGGATTGATTCAAACCCTGGGTAGTGATGTTGGAGATATTTTAAATCATTTCCATATCTATAAAATAGGTCTGATAAAACATGACCCCTTAGAAGACTGGAATAATAAAAATACATAAAGCAAGAGAAACTTTTTGGAAAATAACAAACAACTGCAAAGATGCATTCTCTTGTGCAATTTTTAATCTTTTAATCATTTAGAAAATATGGATGATGTGTTTAATATGTGCCAAAGCACACTAAGAATACAAGATAAAATAAGATTTAGTGTTTGTCTTCAAGAGCTCAGGGACTAGTCAGAAGAAATTAGCTGATTATCAAAGTATGTGCAGAGTACTATAACAATTTACAGAGAAGAATATCTCACTGATAAAGAAGAGGTGTCTGTTTCGTCTTTTGAACCTGCTCATGTTGTCTTGGCCTCAACTCTGGTTCTAGCTGTGCTATGGCTGTGGCACACAGATCTAGGCTGTGTTGGCTCATTTCTCACAGAAAGCTTCTCACTTCAAGCCCACAGTGTGTTTTTCCAGCTTTCTGCCGCAGAGTGTCTCTGATTCTTTAGATTGGGAAGTAGGCAGAATCCTACTCAGACACACATGCACACACAGACAGAAGTGCAGGGGAGATAACACACTCTGGGACAACCCCCAAACAAAGGGAGCAGGAGCAGACAGATAAATTGTCCTTCCCTGCTGGACAGAGCACCTCACTCATGCTTTGTGGGATCTAGTCTCGAATAAACCACATGTATAAATATACTGACTCAGGCTTTGCTTACGGAAAGAATCTGGGCTTAGGCAATTGGTTTTAGGAATGGAACTAGAAAGCAAATCCCCAGGGAGGATCCTGCAACTAGATCAATCACCAGTGGATGACAATAAGGATCTTATTGTTTAAATAAATGGGGTAGTGATAACCTGACTTGTACATTTTAGCATCCTAATTACTAAGACTCTCATCTGTGGCAGAATTAGGATGTGCTTCAGGAGGACAGGGAAGAGTTGGGTTATGTGGTAGCTCTATCCTTTGATCTATATAAGGCAGTGATAATCATTAGGCTTTGAGGCTGTCCAGCTTGGGTGTGCTGTTTTGGAAGCCTTGCTAAAAGGAAATGAGAGGCTTAGGTCAGGCAAGGGTCATCTTGTGCACTCCGTAAAACCACATGTCTATAAGAAACCATTTAAAGATCATTTTTATATAAAGAGATTCTTATCTCCTGTAGCCACAGGACAAAATTGTGGTTAGAATAAAACTTAATTTCTATTTAATAATGGTGGAATGATTTTTGAAAAGCTTAGCTAAACATCAGCCTGGGAATGACCTCTGGCAGAAGTGGTATCTGTTCTACAAGATGGAGTACATACAGTAAACTAATAGCTGACATATAGAATGCTATTTGTAGCATTCTATAGGGAGACATATAGTCTCCCTAATAGATCAAATAAATGGATGGAGTACCCAAAGGGCCAATATAGCACTAGCTATCCCTGTCAACTCTTTTGGTGATCAACTTGTGGGAAGTCTGCTATTCTTCCCCACAACTGTAGACTCTGTTTGTTTAGAAGTCTTTGTTCCTTGTGGGTAAGTTTCCACCAGTGGACATGATAAAGGTTCCATTACATTTGGAGCTAAAAAAAGGGTCAGGTCATTTTAGGTTCTGCACGCCTATGAAACAACTGATAGAGAAAATATTATACTGAAATGGGGAATAGAAAATAATTGCTATGAGGAGAGAGGGGCACTGCTACACAGTGATGACATAGAGGGGCGTGTCTGCAGCCAAGGGGTGTTCTTTGTTGACAATGGTGAACGAGCAATTGCTGAAATTGTGACCAGCAAGAACAAGGCAACCATGGTATTAGACACTCAGGTGAGTAACTCAGAGAAGCTGAAGTTCTGACTAAAGGTGAGGGAAATGTAAAGTGGGTTGTAATAGGGAGATACTGAATTTTAACTACAGCCTTCATCAGTGGAAATTGTAGCTTGCTTCATTAACCTGCTTGTATTAACTCATTTTTACAAATTTGTAGCTGTCACCACCTTGACGACTCAGTGATATATTAAACTTAAAGTAGGGCACACATGAGCAATGCAAAGGTGGACTATATTAGATACTTCTTATGCACCACCTCACATCCTCATCTTGGCTTCACAGTCACTCCATTTGTGGCTACAGCAAATGGTTCTGTACAGGCTTGGACCACATTGCCCTGACACTGTTAAACCTCAAGCCCATGTCTCACTACTCTTGCTTACTTCCTGGGTCTTCTCTGCCATCACAGCATAGGGCATCAGTGCTGATACATTTGGCATGCAAACATATAGTCAGAAAGTACAGAAAAGTTAATGGCCCCAGAGGCAACCCTCACCAATGGGTCAAGGGAGATAAAAAATAAATGTCTCTCCCTGTCATTTCCTGGGCAGATAATTTGAGGAAGAATTCCGTATATTACTCAGAAGATGTTGCTCAGATTAAACCTCTGTTATAACAGCACTGATCATCTCATTAACATTCTTAAATTGTCTCTTTCATCTTGTCTTGGTCAGTGGACTCCTACTCCCTGAATTTGCTCCCAAATAAGCTACATACACAAAAGTCCTTTTCATAAGCTCTGCCTCACGGGAAGCTAAGACCAAAAGCAGCACAAAATAGTGACAATCAATCAGTCTAAAGAAATGGAGGAGAAATATCCAAGTTTTTGAGGAGAAATGTGGGGTAGAGAAGGCAGTTGGGGCATGATGTTTACAAGCAGACAGGAATGAAGGAGCTTATCCACTATTTTAAAAAATTAAATCATCAGTAACGGAGAAACTCGAATCACACACTTTACAGAGCCAATTCCTCACTTATACTAAAGGATGGGATCGCTCGAGTTGTTTTCAATGTGTGCATTAGATTAGTTTTCCATTATCCCAGAAGGCATTGTTCCTGTGAGATGGTTCAGCAGATTTTAGATTGATGTCACTAAACTGAATTACTATAAGGGCCAGGTAGGTGATACAAATGGTTGTTTTTGTCTAGGTGAAGATTCTAATAAACTGAAGATCACGTGTCATTCTAAACTGGGCAGCATTTATTCAGTTCAAGCTAATGGTTGCCCCATGAGAAAGTAGGCAGATATTTAAGATCTGTGAAGTTCTTTTCTTATTTTTAAGTTTTGTAATTTGATGTGAAAACTTAAGGATAGTTACAGGTTCGCCTATGATTCTCTCTCTGTCTTTTTAAGGAGTAGTTGTGACAAAAAGAAAACACAACCAACAACATGCCTGTGCGCAACGTTTGGCCCCAAATTTTAGCCTTCTCACTTAGCTAATGCTGTCTTTACATTTCACACATCCCACTATTATCTGCAGTTTGGTTTCCTGAGATTCAACCTGTTGGGTTAAGGAATCAGCAGCAAACATGGAGTTGGAGACCTGGACCCAAATCCCAACTACTTCTGTCTTTGTATGAGTGTAAGACATTTAATATCTCTGAATCCCAGTTTAGTCTTTTACATACCAGTCCAACAATAACTTTTTTACAACTTTGTTGAGAATTACACAAAATAATAAACCTTAAAGTCATTTCCTTAACATAAAGTTAGAAATAAATCAGTGGCATTATTTTTGTAATTCTAGGTGTCTAGATATAGGCTAAAGTGGAAAGATATATTTCTTTCAGTCCTGAGTTCAAATCCTAACAATGAAGTAAATATAAATGAAAAAATACAAATACAAAAAATACAAAGTAAATATAATATGAAAGGAATATAAATTAAACGTCACATTAATAGAATTAATTAAATAACAACGTAAAGTCCCTGGCACAGCTTTTTGTACAATAAAGATAGCTGTTGTTATCTATATTTGAACAGTTATTAGTTGTTTCTCTTATTTCAGGTAATTGCCCCCATAATTGATTAACTTGATCACCAATTTTATTTAGTTATTTAACAAACTTTTATTGAGAGCTGTCATGTGAATGCACATCCATCATGAATTTATATGAGTAATCAGTTACATTTCCTCCCTCTCTCATGTCCTCTTCTCTCATGTCACAACTCTTTAATCCTTGTTCTGAGGAGAAGTATTGGTTACAATATTTTCCTATGAGAGAATGTTTGAGAGTAAATATCTTCAATTCTTATCAGTGCAAAATAATGATGAAAATTCTCATATTGTGTAAATTTGCATCAGATAACACAGGCATGTCAGGAGAGACGAACTGAGAAGCTCAGCACTGTCCCCTTTCTGCCTTTTGGTTGCAGCAATATTCAGTAGGTTCAGAAAGGTAATATTTCACCCGAGGATTCTGAATCAGGGGTTGTTAGTGAGATGTCACAGGAACAAAGATAAATAATTCAATGGAGTTTGCAATTTTTTTAAAATTGCTATCAGTTTAGAAGACTAAACTTAATTAGCAGAGTAAATTAACTGCAAAAACTTAACCTCTTGGCCTCAAGTGTTTCTTCACCTTCCATATGGAGTTGGAGGCCTCCTTACATACAGTGTGGTGAACTGAGATACACCGGCCAGGCTTTTGTTAAATCCCACTTACTTTAAGTTTTTTGCTTGTTTGTTTTGTTTTTGCTCCGTTCTATTTAAACACAGGGGGCTTTCTAAACATATTTATGGAATAATTTAATTTGGTTCAAATTAAGTATATGGTTCTACATTACTAGGCTCTAAACCTGACATAATGTTGAGCTACCTGTTTGTTTAGTTGATAATAAAAGGTAATGAATAAGATCTTCTTGGGAATTGTTTCAAATTTCAACTTCACTCATTTACTGGAATAACATTTTGGTATTTTTAAATATGAAAAAAAGACATTCCTTTTTTTTTTAATCTGTGAATATGCTATAAGTGATCAAGATAAACATAATACAGTGTCAGCCCCGTGGCGTAGTAGTTAAGTTCGCACACTCTGCTTCGGCAGCCTGGGTTCACAGGTTCGGATCCCGGGTGTGGACCTACACCGCTCATCAGCCCTGTTGTGCTGGCATCCCACATACAAAATAGAAGAATGTTGGCACAGGTGTTAGCTCTGGGCTAATCTTCCTCAAGCAAAAAAAAAAAAAAGAGGAGGATTGACAATGGAAGTTAGCTCAGGGAAAATCTTCCCCAGGGGGGAAAACAAAGATAAACATGATATGATCATTTTCTCTCAAAGATCTGAAGGGGTTTCCCTCATCTCACCTGAAACAATCTGTGCCTCAAATATACATGTATAAGAAAAATGTAGTACATGGTACTGTCTGCAGTTTCAGGCATCCACTGGACGTCTTGGAACGTATCCCTCACAAGTAAGGGGGACTACTGTATGTGCTTTGCTGATGATCTTGATTCTGAAAGCAGTGGGAGCCATTGAAAATATTAAACATTGGAATTATATGATCAGATTTGCAGTTTGACAGTAGCACTTTCTCATGAGTATGGAAGATGGATTCAAGAATGGTGCGAACTGAGACAGGAAGAAAAGTTACGGGATACTGCAATAATCCAGAGACATAATAAGTATTCTGAGGTAAAATCATGGTAACCAGGGTGGAAATGAGCTGGGTGGGAATTATATTAAGTAGAAAAAAAAATAAGACACTGACAGGTTATAATTGGGGTTTAATAGAAGGAGAGATCTAATGCAACACCCATGTTTCTGGTAGTGTTAATGGGACAACAGTAATCAAAATAGATAAAAAGAAAGTAGTCTGGGTTGGGGGACTGCAAAATGAGTTGGGTTTTGAACATACTCAGGGTCTGAGAAGGGTCTGAAGGGCACCCTGGTTGGAAAGTCTGGCAAATGACAAGACAGAGAGGTCTAAGGATATAGTTTAGACTGCAGTTCTAGGAAGGTGCCATGTTCTTGCGAGTCATCCATTTGTGCTGGTGGTAGAAGTGGTGAGTGTGATGAGCTCTCTATGGACCAAGGGCATTTCCCTGGGAAGCTAAAGCAAGTAGGTCAAGAAAAAGAATATAAAGAGGAATTCAGAAGAGCCACGGTTGCAAACATAGAAGAATTAGAACCCCAGTCTGCTGCTCAAATCTTTTCCACGAGAGGCAGCCTCCTTCTTTCACGTTCAACAATAATTACATGCCAATAAAAACAATGTTATTTTTAATTTTAACCTTGGATTATTGTTGTTTATTGTCTGGCTTATCTGCTTTACCAGTCTGTAATTCATGGGTCAGAGACGAGGGCAAGATCCTTGACAAGCTTCTTTTTTGTTTTTTTCAGCGTTTCACACATTTTTGTAATAATTGTCACTGCTCACTAAATGTACTGAAATTCATGGATAATTGAGCAAATTACTTTCATGTGATACAAAAGGAAATAAATCCCAAAAGAAGAGAAAAAGGGCAAAGTGGAACATTGAGATGGTAGGTGACATTTATCAGTAATGCTATAGTTGACAACACAGTATTGTATAATTGAAATTTGCTAAAAGAATATAACTTAAATGTTCTCCTCGAACAAAACAAAGTGAAACAAACTGTAAATATATGAGGTGATGGCTGTGTTAATTTAATTAACTCAATGGGCGGAAATCCTTTTACAATGAATGTTTGTATCAAATCTTCATGTTGTATACTTTACATATCTTACTATTTTATGTCAATTATACCTCAGTAAATCTGGAAAACAAACAAACAAACAAAAAAAGCATGAAAAAAAAGAATAATGCTGGGACAGATATTTGAGCAAAGCCACAAGTGGATTTCTACAAGCAGGGAATAGTAGAGGGTCTTTCAGGGACTGGTGACTGAAAGAGAGTGAGCCTGGTGATGCTGAAGGAAATAGAGGCAAACTGAATACATGGCAATGTCCCTCAAGAAGTTTCATACCTAGTTGTAAGAATAAGAAAACAACTGAGAGTGGAAAAGAAAGCCTACTCTACTGAGTGTTCTATTATAAGGCTCATTGTATATGTAGCAGGGAATCAGGAGGAAAAGAGGCAAAAAATTTGGCAAAATCTCTTATGAGTAATTGTGTGTGTGTGTATGAGTTAATGTAAGTACAAATCTGGATTAGACAAGGGCTTTTGCATCTACTATAATTTTTGATCTGTATAACACTCCCTGAGATCTTTTGTCGTCATTTGAGGGATAAACACAGTGAAGTCCAGAGAGGAAGTCACTTGTCTAAAATCACACATTTAATAAATTTAAGATCCAAGATAAACATCCTAGATATTGAGCCTCTGATCCAGCCCTCCAAATCACGTTTTCTACCACAATGATTTAATAACCAGCATCCTGGTTCTGAAGCATCTCCCTACAAGTTACCTGCTCAAAACCTCTTTGCATGGCTGTCTCCCGATAATTAGCTGGGGAGAGTGTCACTGAAAAGACATACGGTGAATCCAGGGACTTAGCTGATGACAACAGCTTGATTGATGACTGAAGCTGGCTACAGCTCTTGTGCTTCTCTTGAGTTGCACTGTAGGTGCAAGGAGAAGGCTGTTGTAATTGAGGCTTCATGCTTAATAAAGGCATAGCTTAGCTCAGAGCAGCACTGGGGGCTGCACAGAATCTGTTTTGAAAGGACCTCCTGTGTGTCACACGTGTCTGTTCCGTAGCTCTGTCTTGTTGGGAAGACAATTCTTCCGAAATCTATTATTCCTTTATTGTCAGTCTAGCTGCTGTCAATTTATAGCCATCTTTCACATCCCAGATGATTCCCCATTGTTCTGAGGATCATCACATTTTAGAGCATGAGAGCACTTTACAGTGATCGCATCTAATTCTCTTAATTTACTGACAGAGAAACTGAGACCAAGGCCTATTTTCTGAACTACGCAAATCACACATGTTGTTAATGAAGGATCCGTAGTGGTAATCATAAAATATTTATGTTTAAAACAACTTTAAGGGTGATCTAGAGAAATTCCCTTTTGAATATAACACTTTGTCTTAAGATAAAGAAGACTCTGAAAGAAAATCATAAACACTATCTTAACTCATTTAATACATTTTATTGAATATATACGATGTGTCAAACACTTTTTCTCATGACTGGAGATTCATAGATAAAATTTAATGACCAATGATGGAAGCCCCACTAAAAACCAATAACTGACACAAGACATGGCAGAGTTAAACAAACGTGATTCTTATAAGACTCCATAGGTGACAAATCAAAACACAGTAATATTGAAACATATTTGGTTACATATTTTTTGATAAAAATAGATCATACATAAGGCAATGAAAATTCTTCTATTCCATAATGATATAAAACATCTGGGCATCAAAACATACATCTACTTAAAAATAGTGAGATATACCTCCCCAATACTGTCTTTTAATTCATCTTATTTTTTTAAATTTGAACCACTTACACAAAAATCATCTGATAGCATTTTATGTGTCAACAGTTGGTATAAGCAAATGATGCTATTCAATATAAAAAGTTATAACGGATGAACACTCAACACTCTGAGTTTGGAGAAAGGAAGAAAGAGCTCTTTCTCTGTTTCATTCTACCTGCTGGGCTATGTGTCTCTAAGGACCTCAAAACACTTAATTAGAGGGAAATGTTGGTTGAATGAATTTCCTGCTTAAGAAAAAGTATGAATATCTGCCCTTCTTCAGAAAAAAAAAAATCAAACCATTGACCACTGAAATATGTAAATGATGAAACTTGTATTTAGAATTTAAAAAGTAGTTTTGAAACTTTCATTCAGGGTCAGAAGAGCAATTTTGTCAATAGGAATAGAAATTCTGATTTGTGTAGAAGAGTTTTATCAGGCTATGGTTTTGTTAATTTCTTTAGAGGCCTTTCTCAAGTGCAATAAAGGATAAATGTTCATTTGAATTGGTCTAGGAAATTTTAACTTTCCAAACTTCTTTGTAATTCATTTTTCTTGGTTAAATGGCTTCTGACATATGATAATTAAAATTGAGTTTTCTAAAAAGACACATGGGTAGCCTTTATTTTCTATATTCTTTTCTTGGTGATGTAAGTATACATTAATGTATTATGAATCGAGTATGAAAAATCCCATAAGTACTAATATTGCCTTCTCATCCATTCTTTGATATTCCTCATCTGACTAGTTTACTATGGATGTGGATTTGCGATGTTTTCTTGTTATTGATAATGCCACGGAGGCAATGCCTTGTGGTGTTTTCCTGTTTTTCTTCTTTTTTGCTTTACTCTGTGTAGCTTAATTAAATTTTCCTTAGGGGAATTTTTATTTGTTTTATATATGCAGAGTCCAAATGTTTCTTTTTTCTCTCACACTCACTTTTATTCCATTTCTGAAACAATGCAATGTGCTTTATTTTTCATGGTTTCCTAGAAAATTTAAAGAAACAGAAATATGTCCTATTTTTCTCAACCGGAAAGATATTTGAGACTAAACCTAAACCAAATAAGAATCTTTATAAACTTCTATTTAATATCTAATATCCCAAGTTAACACAATTTTTTTCTTCTTAAGATCAAGATTTCTGGGTAAATATAAGACTTTTTACTAATTTGTTATCATCATTGAGAATTTGGTTCAGGAGCATTAAAACAATGCTTTTTCTTCTTTTTCAGCTATTTTTTTCCATTGCAGATATGTTATTTCAGCTACATAAAGGGTCAATTCAAATTCTGCTTCGAAATTATTAATTAAAATCAGATAACATTTTAGTTGTAAGTGGTGAAGGGAATAAGTTCTTAAGTCTAGAAAAAAATAATAGTTTATAAACTAGTGGAATATTTGTATTCGTTTGCAAGCAGACACCTTTCTCTCTTAGGCCCTACAAATGATTTCTTTCACTTGTAGACTCAATATTCTTTCATAAAACATTTATTGAATATTTGCAGAAGGCTAATGCTCTGAGAGACCCTGTGGGATTCAAGGATGTGTGTCATGGATGTTGTAATCGAAACTGTATCTCTACCTAGATGCACAGGTTATTTGATGGTTCATAGAGTAATCAGTAATTAAAAATGGATTAAATTCAACATAATCCAGACAAATAGCTGGATTATACATATAATTATATATATCATATTTATTATGTATATCATTGTGTATTACATACAATTATATATTATATGTAATCATATAATGCTTATATAATTATGTATGCATAATTTTATTTTTAATATATGCATATATATTATACATATATAATTTTAATATGTTAATCATAAAACTCACAAAGAAGTTTATATTTTAAAAATTAGAATGCCAATATACATTATTTTATTTAATCTTTTTAATCTCCCTGAGGAGTTAAGCATTTCTCCTCTCTCGTAAAATTCAGGCAACAGACCATTCAAAGAATTGAAGAGACTTCTTGAAGGTCACAATTAGTAAATGGTGCAGTCAATTCTAAATACCAGATCCCCAAGTTTCAAAGGCAGAGCTTTGTCCATATTACATTTCTGATTCCACAAAATCAATGCGCACAGACTCTATGGGCATCCACAAGATGGAATATAAGCTTCTGAAAAACTGTGTTGGACATTTATGTAGTCAAAGCTTCTTTGATGGCCTGAATGAGTTAACAAAGCTTCCAGAAGTGACTCACTTGGAAATGTGAAGAAGTGTAAACAGCAGAAATGCCAGGTTTTATATATGGCCACTACTTGGGCACACATATTCAGAGGGAATGAATCATAAAGCATTCAGCTGAACGGAAAGGGAAAAGTAAAAGTTCACTGAGGCTTTTATTTCTTTTGAGTTCTTACTTTGTTTTACTTCCACCATAACATGTAATTCTTCTTTTGTATTTATTATGGACTTCCGATATGGCCAAATCTATTTCATGTGTTTCCTTTGTCATAATAACAATTTCCTGCTCTTTGTTTTTGATTCTCTTTTCATAACAACTGTTTGATGTATTTGCATCAATCCAAAGCATGGGAGAGAAAAAAAGTGTGATTATTGAAAGATAAAGAAATAGGCCACCAACCATGGCTATAGCTTTTGCCTTTGCTATGCTGAAAACCAACCAGGGCATTGGACTATATTTAAATGACTGATTTAGTATTGGTTTGGCAGGATACTAATCATACACATAAATTAAAAGCATAAATATGGTTGATCCTCATGGAAATCATATATTCTGCTGTTTTAAATGATAACAATACCATATGATTATATAGATATGACGACGATCTAAATATGACTATTCGTATCATAAATATAATTAGGAAACTCATTAATAATAGAATGGTTGTAATTCAGGATGCTATTTCTGGTCCAGGCATGCTTTTACCAACCTCTTTCTGAACAACATACAATGTATCACCTTGTACAAGGAAGGGAAAATAGCTGCCACATATAGACATATGTGGGAAGTCCTACCAGGTGCCTTTTGCATGAGAAGTCACTGAAGTTTAGAGGAAGAACAATACCCTGAGAGAATAGAGATCCTAGATATATAAGACTTAACCAAATAGTGTAAGTTTTAGGTAAAATGGTTAAATACTTTTATTGAAGATTTTTTCTGTCCTGCACCCTATAGACTCTTACTACTAACAGAAAGAGTGTGAACAAACAATAATAATAAGTAGTAAATATTTGCAGGAAGTTTTAAAAATTAATATATCAAATGTGTATAAATCATGAAAAAATATTATTAACACTATGATAGAAATGAGCAATGGATATGAGCAGACAACTAAAGAGAAAAAAAACAATAAAAATGTTTCCAGAATAGAATTTAAAACAATGAAATATTTTCGACTATAAAACTGGCAAACCTTTTTAAATACTGATGTTTAAGTAAATTATTGTGCATTCACTTATTCTATATTTTTTTGTAATATGCTGACTATGTACCAGATACATCCTCAGAATAGAATGTTATATAGCCAAAAAAATTATATCTTTAAAGGATTCTTAGTAATATGGAGACACACTCACAGAAGAATAGTTAATAAAATAACTATATTTAGCATTCATTTAAATTTTATGTGTGTAATTACCTGTATAAATTGTTTTAATATATCTTTAATCCTCAAACCCACAGCTTCGATATATTAAATAACTTGCTCAAAGTTGCATAGGCAGAAAGTGATGAAGCAGGAACGTCAGCTCAGATCTACCTGACTTCAAAGTACAGGTTTTTAGTAATGACAATTAACTTCTTTCTGTATTAACTCCATAAATAATCAAGACATGAAGCTCTATTCTTACACTGAAAGAGCACACACACATGCACACACATAGACGCACATATACACACATATACGTACACACACACACTTCCATATGCCTAAGTGTTTGGATTATGGGTAATTTTTACTCCCCACATTCTGCTTTTCTGCCATAAATATGCATTGATTTTATAATCATCAATTTAAAAAATCAAAGAGTAAGAAACTGAGTGGTTTTGTGAGCTACAGGATAGAAAATATTGCAAGTTAGACAGGGGAGCGCCATTTTCCCTGCCTCCTTCTTGGAGGTCACACTGAAAACACATACTATAGAAGAGAAAATAGGCAACTATGATCACTCCTGGACTTAGACAGTATCTGCTCCAAGGGCTAGACCAGCTGGCCTGGCTGGGAGAAGGGAATGTGGAACAGACCGTGCAATAGACAACTGAAGGGCAAGGATAGAGCTTGTATCTTCAGCATCTGGCACTTGGCAAGACAAAAGTACATGTCAGGGACCTTCCCCTCCACCCCTTACCCATATCCCACTTTATGAACTGCCTCATATAATTGGGGGTATGTTAGGCTGTGACAAAATTCTTGACATTCTCCAGTCAGGTAGACAGGATAGGTAAAAGGGCAGGAGTGGAAGCTAACATTTGTTAATTGAGTCCTATTTTCAGGAACCGTGCTAGTACCTTTCAGAGGCATCATTTCATTGAACCATCACGAAGGCATTACCAACCCCATTTTACAGATTAGAAAAGACAGGCTCCAAAGGATAATATATGGACCGAGATGACTAGTGCTGTGATTGTGTATTCTCAGCTTATTTTTCTTAAAATTCATGTGACCTCCCCCGGATTTCACTGCCTTTTAGCCTCCCCTCATTATGCCAGAGAAATATTAATTCCTGACTTCAATATTAGCTCTTATGTGTCTTTGTATAAACTGGATAAATAGAGAGTATTCACAAAATTGATGGTCCTATGCTTACTAACATAATGCCTGCACATAATAAAAATCAGAAACTCCACTCTTCCCAAAGTTACATTTCTTTTTATTCAAAATGATTCTCCACAGTGCTGAAGACCTAAACTCTTGCTACTCGATGTGTACTCTGGGAGCTGGTAACATGGCCAGCAGCTGGGTGCTTGTGAGAAATGCAGATGGATATGCATTTTATCCAGATTCCCTGTGATTTTTGTTCACATTAAAGTTTAAAGTAGCTATTGATTTTTTAACTAATGTATTTCAACTTACACAGATAGTTATCCCTCGTGTGTGACATTGTGATGTGGCCTGATGAGAATAATAGTGGTAATTCCAGCTAACATTTATTGGCTACTCAGCAATACCAGATTCCTTGTTAACAATGTTACATGCTTTATATCATGTAATCTATGGAAAAGCCCTATTATGTTCATGTTAGAAATGAGTACGATAAGGCTTTAGAAAGGTTGCACCAATTGTAAGTGGCAGAGCTGAATTTTAGACCTATAATTGTCTCACTCAAAAGAGCAAACTTCTGACTACTATGTTTAATTGCCTGTCCTAAAGGTTTTTACAACCTGCCCATAGAGAAAGACAGGTATGCCTAAAGCTATATTGCACTGAAGGTTATCAAAAGAGCTAATTTAGAGGCACACATTGCTGTGTTATAACTTCAAAATGAAAAATGAGGTGTTCCTGGAGATTGAGAGTAATTTTCACGGAGGAGATTTTTGACTTGGATGGTGCGAGAGCGGGTAGCTCAGACCGAAAATGTCTTGTGAGCAAAGGAATGCAGATAGACTTCTGCAAGGTGTGCTTATTAACACATCATCTAAATTGTCTCTTCCAGAAGATGCAATTAGATGCATCATGGATGGACCTTGGAGATGCAGTAAGAAATTAAACAAGAAAGTAAAACAAATGTCTGGGCTTCCAGGAGTCTAGAATTTCTATCCAGAGCACAGCACAAGTTCTTCCAAAAATAGGCAAATACACAAGGCTGATACTCTACATTTTTTAAGGAAGCGTTTTGCAGTATGTGACATTCTATATTACATGGATAAGTGAATGTGAAAAGTGGATTGTGCTGGGCCTTAAGTAGAAAGCAGGCATGCAGAGTGTGCATTTGTTTAACAATGTCTGGATGGGTCGTGGCTTTCCCAGTTGATGACAATTTTAGCACATTAATCCATTCAAGAAGCTGGATTCCTCATCCTGTGCTTGATTACTGATCACAGACATTACATGACGGGCACTGCTGAATATGCAGGTGGACACACTCCATGCTCCCTGGGATCAAAAGGCCCTTTTAGAATACAAGCATAGTGCCTCTCAGAGGTCCCATCCCATATTGAAAAAGTGCCGAAGCTCTTGGCTTTAATCCCATACTGTCAGCCACAGTCCCCAAACATGACAGACCATAGAAGCCTCTTGATCAAAAAATCTCCAGTGGCTTAGCATCAACTACAGAATAAAATCAGTGTCAAAAAATCTCAGGGACTTAGACAGCCATCAGAAAGTCTTGTTCATTTTGCTTCTAAAATACTCTAGATTCTAGCCACTTCTTATCATCACCTCAGGTGCCACCCAAGTAGTTCAAACTCTTTCCGACTCTCTCTGACACGCACACACACACAGGCAAACACACACACACTTCTGTCTTTATTTTTATTATGGAACATTTGAAATAGATACCAAAGTAGATGAAATTTTTTAAAAATCCTGATATATCCATCATCCACCTTCAAGAATTATCCCTTAATGACCAATGCTATTTTATCTATACCCATACCATTTCCCTCCCTCATGCTTTATTTTGAATCAAATCCCAGGTATTGTATTATCCCATCCTTAAAAATTAAAATATGTCTCTAAAAGATAAGGAATCTTTCCTGTAAAACATAATTACAATGCCATTTTGACACCTCAAAGACAGCAATCATTTTTTAATATTGTCACATATTCAGTAAGTGTTCACATTTTTCACAAATAGCATATGCATACATATATATGTATGTATGTATTTATTGATATCTAGATAGATATATCTTTATCGTGTATATATACATATATATATGTATATATACACAGATATCCAGATCAGTAGGTAGATAGACAATAGATACATATAGATATATCTATAGATAGATAAGTATAGGTATAGATATATATGCAATATAATAGAGTTTATTTAAATCAGTATCCAAATTGGAATTGGTTGATATGTCTCTAAAGTGTGTTTTAATCCATAGAGTTGCCCTTTATCTTCCTCTTTCCTTCTTTCAGAGACGACGTCATTATTATGTCTTGATCTAGACAACCAGCTCTTGTCACAGCCTCCAAATTGGACTTCCTGCTTCCCCGTCTTTCCCACTACACCCTATTCTCCACTCAGAAACCTGAATTTCAGAGTATAAATCTATCACCCCTCTCCTAGACCTTACAAAACTTTCCCAATACACTTAGAATAATTTCCAAACCCCATACTGTGGCAATCAGAGACCTATAGAACCAAATGGTCCCTAGGATTCCTTCAAGACATAAAATTTATTATTCTTTTCCAGCCATGGTTGTGGAACATCCTAGACTTTGAAACAGTTTGGGTTCGTAATCATCAAAGTAAAACTCAAGGAGTTTTTACTTGCTGTTTCCTCTGCCTATAAGACTCCTCCCCTCATCATCACATGTCTCCTTCCTAACATTTGATCTATCTTATCCTTGACTTTTCTCATGAAGCAGAGCCTGATAACTGGCTTGTGTCTATGTTTAGCCTGGGATATATTATCAGGGAATAGAGTTAACAGATGGTAAGAGTGAAACAGGGAAGAAGGAAGAACATTATTAAGTTGGTTTCTGCTGTGAACAATGTGGGCTCTATGGCTTTTGAAAAGCCATGTAGAACAAATCTTACAATTGCCCATGCAAAAGGTGGAAGAGAGGAGCATTTATCTTCTGATGCCATCTGTCATTGGTCAAGGGTTCCCCATGGTGTATTAATTTCCTTGTCCTTCCAGGCTCATACATCTGTAAGGGTCTAATGGTTTCCTACAGGCATTCTATAGTGCAACTTCAGAGAAGCCCTGAGTAGAATGGAAGAGATACAAGGTGTAGCTGAGGCAAGGAACCATCAGCTTACAGTTCTTTGAAGATGATGGCTAAAGCTATGGCTATAGCTAGAGTAAGAAGTAGACTGAGAGGATGGAAGTGAGACTCAAAAGATGTCCACACAAGAGCTCAGCTCAATTGTTACCTTCTTAGACAGGCCTTCCTCAGCAATCCAACCTAAAATAGAGTCAGCCACCTCTCCACTCTATCACACCTCCTATATTTTTTTTTCATATTGTTTAGTCCTCTCTGGAATTACACTATTTGTTTTGTTAGTTTACTTATTTATTGTCTATCCTCCTCCAGAACATAGCTCCATCTTGCCCTCTTCACAAGCCCTAACACCTGGAAAATATCTGCTATACAATGGGCCCTCAATAAATAATTGATGAACACAGACAAAAAATGAAGCTGAGAAGGAGCTGGGAGCGACTTGTAAAAGTCATGTAAATCACACTAAACTGTTTGAGATTTTATCTTTACGTCTTGGAAAGCATTTTGTAAGCATTTTTGTTCTCATTCTACCGCTGGAGAAAGTGGAGCTCCGAGTGTTTGATTATAGGCCACAGTTACACAGCCATGCAATAAGGGCTTATTCCAGGACTGAAACACAGACACCATGCCTACAGTCCAAAAGTTCCCTCCAGCCCCAACATCACCATTCCTCACGCTGCCTCTCAGGATCAGGAACACTTGGATCAAGAAAGTCCACTGGCTTGTAGCTTCAAAAGAAGTGTGCTCACTCAGTTGCTAGAACACTAGCTTCTCCTTCCAGTCTTGCTCGGCTGAGCACATAGCGCCATTTCCCTGAGCATCACTATCTTTCTCCTCAAAGTTAAGGGAGTGATTTATGGTCCTGCTATGCTTTGTGCTACTGTCAGCATTTGAGAAAAGTTGATTTGTAATGGCTTAGACTGGCTTCCAATGTCACCATAAGGTGAGATTTGAGCAGTGTCTCCTCTTTACTCCAATTATATGTGGTACAGGCCACGATAGATGCTGTTGAAGGAATATATAAATGGAATTAAAAAGAATTTGATTATTAACAGATGCCAAATCATATTTATGCACATAATTTGTTTTCAAAAAATTTGTAATATATACAATATGTAAGATAATCAGAATATTTCAGTGTTTTCCATCTTGTAAGCAATGTGAGATCCAGGTGTGTTTGGTTTGTTTGCTTTCTGAGTTTTTTTTTTTCTCTCCTTTTTGTCTTTTTATAAGTGAGATAGAACACACATACAGAAACAGGCACAAATATTAAGGGTACAACTCGACGTATCTACATACATATTTGTGTATGTATATAATGAGGTTTGAAGACTGCTTAAGTAACACCTAGATAAGATACAGAATATTTGCAGCACCCCTGAAGACTCCTTTGTTCATCTTTCCAGTTAATTTCTCACTACACTAAGGTAATTATTATCCTGACCTCTATCATCTTGATTTTGCTTTTCCTTGCACTTCATATGCATGGAATCATGAAATACATACTCCTTGATGTCTGGCTTCTTTCTGCTCAATATTAAGTCTGTGAGATTTTTTCTATGTTGGTATATGTAGCAGTACGTTCCTCTTATTTTTTTTTAACTGTTAGGTATTATTTCAATATAAGAATAGATCACCATTTATCCATCCATTCTACTGTTGATGGATATTTTTTCCCTATTTTGGCTTTTATAAAAAAAGCTGCTATGGACATTCTTGTTTGTGTCTTTGATGGACATAGGTATTCATTACTCTTGGGTATATAAACAAGAGTGCAGTTGCTGGGCCAGAGGGTAGCTGCATGCTTAGATTTAGTAGTTACTGCCAACTTCCCAAAGTGAGTGTAATAAATTACACTCCTTCCAGCAGTATTTGAGAGTTCTGGGGGGTTCCATGTCTTTGAGGACAAGGGGATTTGCATTATATTCCTTTGTATCATCCATCACGTACTCCATATGCTTTACTTAGCAGGTGCTCACTAAATATTTGTTGAGGAGCTCATCCAATTCTTCTCCCATTGTGAGGAAAATTGACCAAATGGTGAGACTAGCTTTCCTTCCATCCGAAGGCACAGAAGGAGAACCACCAAGATGGCAGCTTCAGGAATTGCGGTTGCTGAAGCTTGATATTTTGTTTCACTTTGTTTTAAAAATGTTTCCTACCTAATAAATTGTCATTATTTCCATGATGAATCATTTCACGAATAATTAGACTGTTCAAAACCAGGACCATATAAACGACCTTCTCTGTGACTGGGCTCCTTAACAAATGTGTGGGGCCTTGGAGGCAGCCATTGTCTGAAGACCAGGCAATGCTTGGTGATTCATGGGCCATATTCCTTTGCTTGAGAAGACAGTAGCCTCATAGAACGCAGGACCTTAACTCTCCCCAGAGACCAAACACACAGCCCAAACTCTCCTCTGACCGACAAAGCAGTGTGTGAGCTGGGAGTGATGAAGAAAGGACATTTGAATAAAAAAATAATAAAAGTTAATGAGGTTTGACCACTGCCTATGGAACAGGATGATCTTTGTAAGGATTTTTAAAACTATAAGCCTCACTTCCCTCATATGTAAATTAAGGATAATAATATTTACTTTGTAGTATTTTTTGAAAAGCAGACGTAAGTGGCTGTGAAAACAGTAATACAACATGCAAGCAACAAATGTTATCTATTGGATGCCTCACAAATGTGCCAAGCACAATTCTAAGCACTTTGCAACATTATCATATTTTATCTTTTTGAAAGGATGCAACGCAGCATGGCATGGCAGGGATACATACTTGACTGGGAGTCAATTATTCTACCCAAAAGAGGGAGATAGCTTGGTTATGCCCTTCCCACAAATTTCTTAATTGTTCTTATCTCTTCCTTTGAATCTATCAGATGGTATAGTTGGACTAAAATCCTAACTGTTGTAAAATTATGTAACCTACACATTTAGAGCACATTGAATAAAACCAACATACACAAAACCATAAATAAGCAACTACTAGGTGCCAAACAGCCTAATAAACAGACCCTGCTCTCAAGGAACAAATAATTATAACAGAATAAGATAAGAGTTCCTGCAGGAAGTGGCATTAAATTGGGCTTTGAAGAATAAATAGGCATATATTAGGCAGGGAAAACCTTTTGTGCAAATGCTTGGAAATAGGAAAAAATACACTTTGTTCTGGGAAATATGAGAAACTCTTTTGTTAAGAAAGCATAAATTCTTGATGCTGGAAAACAGGTTGAGGCCAAATGGGGTTACAAAGTAAAAAAATTGAAGTGTTAAGACTAAAATCCACCCTCTTTTGAGGCTTATTATTATTATTATTATTATTATTATTACCTTGCCTCGTTTGCAGAAGATAAAACATGAACTGGTGTTGATTGGTACTCATCAGAGTGTTCAGGGGTGGGCCCCACCTGATTTGTGTGGAGACGGGGTTAGTGCAGTGTTTAGACAGTAAGGTTTTAATTCTCTGTGCACAGTTAGCATGGGAGATTGCTCCCTCTGACATTATTATGAGCCATGAAGTTCTCAGATTTTACTGCACCAAGTGAATCAAGCCATTTTGCAAAATGAATTATGGATCATAAACCCTTGGGGTGGCTATAGTGTTGCATTTTTGTGAAATCCATATTCTGGGTGGACATTTATTGAGCACATAACTATTATGAAGTGTTAGCTGCAGAGCAAGTGCTGTTCGTGGTTGACTCAGCAGTTTAACATGTTCATGTCTGAGTGCTGGATTCCAATCTTCTCTAGAAGTCCACTTAAATAGGGCTTGGAACTTAGTCACTACTCCAGGATGTGACCAGGTGAGACCAAGGCCCAGTTAAAGGCTCTTCCCATAATCTCTGTGCTGAAAAAACTATGCTGAATATGATAAATTTTTGAAGATAAAAGTTATGAGCAAAATAGAATGACTTCAGTCTCCCTAGCCCCCTCCACATAGACCATCTTCTGTAGACAGAATCTTTGTGTCCCCTTAAAATTCATATGTTGAACTATGATCCCAATGTGATAGTACTTGGAGGCGGGGCCTTCCTTTGGGAGGGTATAAGGTCATGAGGGTGGACCCCTTATGATGAGATTAATGTTCTTATAAAAGAGACCCCAGAGAGCTCCCTTGTCCCTTCTGTCAAGTGAGGTGACAGGGAGAAGACAGCAGCTTAGGACCCAGGAAGTGGGCCCTCACCATACACTGAATCTGCCAGCACTTTGATTTTGGACTTGCCAGCCTCCAGAACTGTGAGAAATAAATGTTTGTTATTAAGTCACTCAGTCTATGGTATTTTTGTTATAGCAGCTTGAACAGATTAAGACACCATCTTCCTTCCATACTTTCTGCAAAGTGATGAGAGAGAGAAAGACAGAGAGACAAAGATAGAGAAAGAGAGAGAGAGTGAGAGGGAGAAAGTCAAAGATGTCACTCTGTTGACTTTGAAGATTGAGGAAGGGATCATGAGGAGCCAGGGAATGTGAGTAGCATCTAAAAGCTGGAAAAAGCAAGGAGATGGATTCTCTCCTGGAGCCTCCAGAAGGAGGATGGCCCTGCCAACCCATTTTATAATTCTGACATCCAGAACTGTAAGATAATTAATGTGTGTTGTTTTAAGTCACCAAATTTGTGGTCATTTGTTATAGTAGCAAACTTCTCATATATATCAGTAAAGGATGTACATATTTTCAAATGTGAAAAGAGAAAAATGCAGTCACTAGTCTATGGGGTCTTTTATGGGCACTCTGAATATGCTGCATTTGGCAGCACCACCTTCTGGCTTCTCACACCATGTTGTAAGATGTAAAATACATATTCTCGTTGCAAAGACTCAATCAATTGACAAATATATGAAGTCAAAAGTCTAATTTACATTACCCCTAGTTCCTTGTATTCCTCAGGGGTAATCATAGTTATATATAGAAGTAGGTTCCAGTGTCCACCATTAATCTCATTTATCCTCACATATACCATTCTTGCACTTGTTGGGGAAAAAAACAAACGAACTCCCAACCCAGAAAACCTCTCCACAAAAGTAGAAGAGAAAGAAAACAGTTTTATTATTGAAAAAGCACTAAACTAGATGTGATCTACAACACAGGCAATTGGCTAAGAGATTGCAAAGATAGAGAGAAATCTCACCCTTTTCCATAGCCAAGCAGATACAACCCATTGCATAAATGTTCTCAACAAAAATAATGACTAGTCCTCAAGTAGGAGTACTTGATAGCACCATTTGTCACACCTAGTTCATCCTAAATTCACTTGGTAGTTGGGGTGACTATCGTGTCAGCTAATTAGCTAACAAAGGAAAAATACACTTCTCTATCTTCATGATAAGAGGTAATTTTTGCAACTTGGAGCTAATGCTTCGGGCAGTTGGAAGTTAGACCCTTATAGCCTCACAGGAACTGGGTCACTGGGCTTGTTATCTTCCTTGATGATTACATTTCAAAGACATAGTCCCCAGGTCCTTGAGAAAGACATTCCTAGGTTGTAAAGCTGGCAAGAGGCTTATTTAGCTTTTGAAAAGATTTACATACATTTCAAAGAGACAGAACCTGCAATTTCATGTTTTCTAAAGGAAATGCCCTGAGAAAAGGGAGAGGGGGAGGTCTCTCCCTTTATTTTCAACAGGAAGAATTAAGGCTAACTTTTAAATTTGTATTTGCCCTTAGGATCTCTTATCTCATTCATCTCTCGTTGTCACAAAGTAGGTTTTTGCCTCAGTTTCCTTATCTATAAAGTAAATATATTAATTAAAAGAATGAATATGTATAAATCACTTAGAATAAGTACCTGGCACATAATATGACAAGATAAGTGATTGTTAATAATTCCTTCTCATACTGCATTGGTTTTACCTCTTCATTATCTTTATCTTGCATCTCAATTAATTGAATTAGTGGTCATTATTTTAATTTTAGTCCACTCAGCATGATTTTGAGGTTTTCTGATGACAAAGACTTTCTTTTTAACCAAATTTTAGTCAAGCTTCTCTAAGGCCTCTTCTTAACTAGGCCTCTGCCTTGGCCCTTGTCTTCAGCATGGCATAGCCCAGTTTTAACAAGAATGCTGCTAAGCTAGCTTAGTGAGAATCCCTTACCCTCAATAGCTTATCACTATCTGGTCAAATTCCTCATCCCCCACCATCCACAGGTGATGTCTCATCCCCTAGCTGACCTGTTAGATCAATTCAGCAAGAATTCCCCTTCTCCTGATGTCTCCTCTTAGAATTTACCATCCACTGACTCCCTCTCCCCAGTCTGTCCTTTGGCTATAAATCCTCACTTATTCTTGGTGTAATTGGAATTGAGCCCCATTCTATACTGAGGTCTCTTTTGCTGTATTGCAATTGTTCTTCAACAAAATCTGTTTTTACTCCTTTAGCTACTGTCCAGCTCTGGTTTTCTTTGATACTAGCCACATTCAGCTGTTCAAGGCGAGGTCCAGGGGTGGAAGAGTTAGACTTGACCAGGGTCAAAAATTATCCCACACTGAGTCTGACAAAGGGAAAGGGGCAGGGAGTTGAAAGTGTATTAAAAAAGGATGATTACAATGAAGGACCGTGAAATCCAAGTTCTGAATGCAGAGAAAAGTGAGGATACAGGTAAGAGACTAAAGGCAGTGGAAATGTGGCAGGATCAATGGAATAAATGTTTCTTCAAGGTCAAATAATTGTTTCAGTCAAACTAGAAGAGTGGGAGAGCTAGGATAGTGGGAACCTTAACGGGATCATAGAAGTGAGGCAGTCACTGATAATAACGAGGTCAGAGGAGTGACCATGGGCAGAGATAGCTCAAGTAAGGTACAGAATCAGATCTTTGCCTGACAGATCCAGAGCTTGGAAGCCAAGGTATTGAAATAATTGTTGATGGTGATACTGAAATCACTGTGAATTATTAATGAGAGCAGTCTCAGAGAAGGGTCATCACAGCAGGTGCTAAAATCTCTAAGGAATTGAAAATGTGCCTCAGGTATCAATATAGCTGTAATATTTGCAACACATACATAAATGGGGCAAAGAAGGGTAGTGAGTGAAATGATTTGTCACTTCAGAGTTTTCTTGGTGGGGAGAGAGAATATTCTGGAATTGGCAATAGTAGGGAAGAACTTGCCTATTTCTCCTGTAGGCTCAGGGCTACAGGAGAAGTGGAGTCCTGAGAAGTGATCCAAGTCTTCAGTAAAAGTAGAAAGGAAAATGTCTTGGTTTGCTGTTTATGTATGGGACATACCAGGGGACTGATGGAAAAGGTTTGGGGACCTGGGCAGGGGTAGGAGAAGGAGAAGGATTGAATTGGGAGATGTACATCTGTATGTAGAAGAAAGGGTTGATGGAATGAATGAACCAAGAAAGAAATACAACCAAATCCCTCTTTTAGCTCCTCTAAGAGCTCTGACTTTTCCATAGATGTGACTTGCTAGTGTGGCAGGTAAGAGAGCTTGAGGCACATTTATTCTATCTTCTCTCCAGACCGGATTCTTGACTCAGAATTTGACTGTTTCACCCGGGGCAAGGAAGAAGCTTTCTCCCAGTTAATTACCATGCGTTAACACAGAAGCAGCCTTGCTTCCCTGCCTAATGCAATCATTGCTCCCAATATCACCATAATGATAGCCCCCTCCCTGGCCTTCTGCCTTTAAGCTTGGATTTAGAATCTCAATTGCTATGGATAAAATATGACACACCACAAAATATCACAAAAGAAAAATAACACCATAAAATGCACCTTTGGTGGTGAGTCATTTTAGTACTGGGCCCTATTTCCTTGGAGATAGGTCATTAATAGCCTGTTGCACCTGAGCTGTTGTTCTGTTGATTGTTGCCCTGAAGGCAGATGTGGGCATGTAGTACAAAGGAGATCTTTGAGACATGCCCAGAGGGAGTTGTCTTGAAGCTACACATTAGCAAATATCTATTGAGTGTGCATCAGGCCCTGTGCTGAGCGCTGGGGCAGACCCAAAGTTAAATGAGACACTATTCCTTCTCTCACAGTCTAGCTGTGCAGATAGACTGCTTTAAGGGTTGTAATGATGGGAGTAGTAATAATAATAAAAGTAAATAACAGAATTTATTATTCATTGAGTGCTTACTATATGCTAGGCACCATGCTAAGAGTTTCACATACCAAACGTCAACATATCATTCTAGCTCTGCAAGATTGGTTTGTAATAGGTTTCATGGCCTTCCAGGGACTCAGACACTTAGTTTTGGAAGGGGACACAAATGATTCCTCACATCTCATCTCTTTACTTAAGATGGTAAGTAATCTAGTTATGGGAGAGAATGTTTGGGAAAGAAACCATGTATCTGGTGAGAGGTAGAAGGAAGGACTTGGGGACTCTGGAAAGGGTAAGAATTGATGAAAGAAGCCTCGCATACACATGAAAAATACACAACATTGCAGAAAAGCGAGGATAAATCACCTGTGAATTCATGTTGCATATTTGAGAGACTACAAGGATATTAGAATTGTGACGGCTGCATATTACAGGGGATGTGCTAGAAGAAGGGGCAGCTGAAGAAGTGGTTTAAAAGAGGGTGACATGCTCAAAGTAATTAAATTCTTGAATTTGCACATTGTAGGGAAAAAACTTTGCTTTCCTCACGGGCTGAAATGATAGCACTGCCCTAACCATCTTTAAGGATACACAGGTTATCACAGATATCCTTTTAAGATTATTAAATTGCTTTGTATCGTCCAATGGTCTTGTTAAAAATATCGGGTATTTGTTGAACATTGACCACATTCCAGATACTTTTCAAAGCATGTCCAAAGATGATCATATTTAATTCTCACAATTAACCTCTGTAGTAGATACCACTATCATGTCTTTTTAAAGATGAGGTAACAAAAACTGAGAGAAAGAGGTTTGGTAGCTTGCTTAAAGTCATTGTTCCTTCTACCCTGAATTGGAAGGACCCTTATAAAGGGTTTCGCCATGGCCTTGCCTCACTGTGACCTGTACTTCTGTCCTCACATCTTTTCTGAATCTGACCTTCCAGCCTCCCTCTTATAAGAACCTTTGTAATTACAATGGGCCCAGCTGGATAATCCAGGATAATCTCCCTTCCTCAAGATCTTTAACTTAATCACATCTGCACAGTCCCTTTTGCCATGTAAGGGACATACTCACAAATTCCAGGGATAGAAGGTGGGCATCTCTGGGGGACCATTATTCTGCTGACCACAGTGTCAAAACTTGTAAATGGCACTCGATGAATACCTTTTTTTTTGGCTAGACAGATCACTGTGGTTCACTCATTCATTCAGCAGCTCTGAATTCAGTGACTACTGTGTGTCAGGAGTTGTTCTTTGTGTTTAGTTCTTCCTTCTGAAGGAACGATCTTCACATCTGCCTATGTTAAATATTCTCCTCTTCCTTCCCTCCAATTAGATTTTCTCCCTGGAAATCTTAAAATGTGACTTAACGACAGAGACCTAGGAGTTTATGGAGCTGACATCTTGATGATGGCTCCGAAAGAGAAGAGTCGTGAAGTCTTGCTCATGATTTCTTTGTTCTGTCTTGATTCCTGCTGGTCCAGAGGGTAATTCAGCACTATTTTTGATTCTAGGAGCTAAATAATTTCTTCCTTAGCAGTAGTTTTTCTTTTTTTACTTAGCCAGAGTCAGTTTCCATCACTGGTGCCCAAAAGAGCATGCCATATCCTCAGACTCTAAACTGTTTATCAATTAACGAAAACCTGCTAGTCTTTTTATGGAGAAGTACCTCAGGATTCAGCATCATATAAAACACTTTTAATCTTTTTATTGACTTAAATTTCATAAATAACATGTGTGGTTTTAGTATAAATTATATAAATAAACTAAAGTGATCTCATTATTAATAATGATAATGACTTTTTTTTAAAGTAAACTTGAATATGTCAGACTCTTTCTAATAGTTTTTGCTTAAACATTTAATGATATAATGCACACTTAAAATAATGGAAGGATAATTTCCTTTAGTAATATAACTTAAGAAAATAGCACAAGGAAATGGAAAGTGAATGTATTAATTATCTGTGGGTGCATTAAAAACTACAAGACTTAGCAGCTTAAAGCAGCACACAGGGATCATCTCACAGTTTCTGTGGGTCAAGAATCTAGGCATGGCTTGCCTGGAGGTCTGCTTCAGGATGTCTCACAGCGCTGAACTGAAAACATTGATCAGGGGTGGTATCTTGTCTGACTACTCAACTGGGGAAGGGTCCACTTCCATGCTCAGTTGGCTGTTCATAGGATTCAGTTCCTTTCAAGTTGTTGGACCGAGGGCCCCAGTTTCTTGCTGTCCTTTGAGTGTAGGTTTCCCTCAGTTCCTTTTACATGGGCATAGCTCACAACATGGGAGCTTGATTCATCTCTTGCAATCTAATCATGAAATTTACATCCTCTCGATGTTGAGGTATGTGGTTGGTTCGAAGCACATTACTGAGGGAAAGGGGATTATACAAAATCAAAAACACCAGGAGGCAGGGATCACTAGGACCCATCTTAGAAGCTGTCTATACAAAACTTGCTCTGGCAGAACAGTGATTCGTGTCTTATAATTCTCAGTGCTGAGAGTTTCCTGAATATTCTTCCCTGGTGGTATCCGTTCTCTCCTTTGAGCAATGGACTGGACTTGAGTTACTCTTGTGTCTCTGAAGCTTACTTAATCTCAGGAAAGTTATTTACTATCTGGACTCACTCTCTTTAGCTATATAAACAAAGGGATTTGGCTTGACTTCTTTTTCCTAATGATATTAAATCTTCAGATCATTAAACTATCTAAATTATCTATCTCACACCTTAGAAATGAAGAAGAGAGATAATTTATGGGAGGAAAAAAAGGGAGAGGAGCTGAATCACAATCCTTGCAAAAGAGCTAGCAGGCATCAGGTAATAAAATAGATCTTCACTGACCAACGGACTGCATCTAGAAACACTAGTTTGGATAATCTTTTTAGGTGCTGGATTGGTTAGCACTCTATTTCCTGAGTTCAGGCTTACTAAAGTTAATCATAATACATCCTTAAGGGTGGAATGTTTTATAGCCATTAAATTTTGTGTTAATAGAGATCTGTGATCATGTGATTGGAGGAATGATGATTGAATAGCATGATACAAAATGGCATTTGCAATCTGGTCTCTGCCAACAGCATCTCTTACCTGAATTACTATAATGATCTCACTGATCTCCACCGATTGTCTTCCCTACCATCTTTTTACAACACAGAATCCAGAAGGATCCTGTTACAAGTCCAAATACCACTTGTCCTTGAGAGTAAAAGGCTAAGTCACATAAGGCCTACTTTACCTGGCTCCATTGTCTCTCACTTCTTATCCTCTTATCTCCTTTTATTGACCTTCCATCACCCACACTGATCTACTTGATCTAACTTGAACTTCCCAGATGCTGTGTCTTGGGCATTTGCATTGGTTGTTCCTAATGCTCAGGTTACTGTTCCTCAAAATATCCACACTGTTAGCTTCATTATCACCTTCAATCTTTCTCTAAATATCTCCTTCTCAGTGAGGCCTACCCAGACCACCCAACTTAAAATTGCAGCCTGAGCCTATCCATTTTTGTGTGTACATGTGTGTTTCCATAGCACTTATCACATTTTAATATGTTATATAATTTACATATACAAAATGTCTATTGTCTCTCTTTCTCTCCCACTAGAATATAAGCTCCAAAAAGGCAGAGATTTGTGTTGGTTTTGTTTACTAATATGTTCCTAGTGCCTACATAGCAGTCTTTTAATAAAAATCTAATAAGTTACATTTATAAAATGTTTTATGGCAAAAAGCATAGAAGGAATTATACTAAATTATAATTACTGGACATATCTTAGTGAATAATTGATCTTTAAAATTTTGTTTTTCAATTTGTTTAAACTTTCTAAAAGTCTCACATTGAGTAGTATTACTTTTAAAAAGTAATATAACATGTTAAAAAACAGCAAATCAAATAAATTGAAGGATTTAAGTTTTCATTTTATATATGTCAGAATCTGAGGTTGGAAATGTCCATCTTAAAAGGAAGAATAAAGAATGAGTTTTGAGTTCATTAACACTTCCAATTTTAGCTTGTCAGAGTGAGCCTAAAAAAAAAGAAAAGAAAACATTTAGATGGGACCATTATAGAAAGCATTCTCTCAAATTTATAGAGGTAAACTTGAGGTTGAAAGAGAAACAGACTAAAGTGAAGAGAAAAACACAAAACTTTCATCTAAACTCTAAATGATCTAAAATTATCTAAATTCAATCAAATAATCTAAGTCAAATTTCTAAAACAAAATTTCAGATATTCAATTTATGAAATTGTTGCTAAAGAACCATTTTTTAATTTTTAAGGCAGATTCTCCTATATGGACATATTCAATATTTATTAAATGCTTGTTATTGGCAAGTTATTATCCTAAAATCTGATTGCTTAGGGTCCCTGGAGAAAGATGGAGCGGAGACAATCCAAATGACCCCTGACCTTGTTTTAATATCAAGATAAGAAACAGATATACAAATAATAACTAGACCTCCTCTAATTGAGGATCAAAGTGTGCACAATGGAAGGAGGGAAGGAAAGATCAATTGCTGTGAAGGGCAATGGAGGCAAACTCTTCTCAAGTTTTGTCTTCTCTGTCTTGCTCCCCAGTCTAATCAAATTGGTATAAGCTTCTTGTTAACTTACAAAACACTAGTTTTATTAAAATTCACAAAAATTATCTTATAAAAAGTCTCCCATTCCAGGTAGGATAGAGTAGTTTGCAACATAAAAATATTCCAGATGAGTACATCTAGAAAAAGTGAATTTGTTACCAGTGTATTAGGTCCTTGTTGTCCCCCAGGATAGAAATCAAAAGAGACAACAAGTGGGAGTAGAAAAGTAAAAGTTTATTAGCTTATGCACAAGGGAGGCACAAGGGAGCTGGTGCAGAAAGGAAAGGGGCAGGTGATTGGCTCGTTAGGGAGCAGGATTGTGGGCCTTTTATTAGGCAAAAGTTGGGGAGAAGCCTTGTCATGGCATGTAGAGGTGGGGTTGTGCTTGCGCCTGCACTGTGGCTGTACAACATGCCACCACATGAGTCCCATGTATCATCAACATGCTAGCTCTCCACCCCTGGCTGTGATTTTTACTATGCTAACGGGGCTAGGGTCACATTCAGTGGACTCCTGGGTGCTAGGGGCCCTGTTTAAGCCTGGGAACATCCTGAAACTGTGGAATGTGGATCTTGGTGGTGTCTGTCTGATTCTTCCAGCTTGTGAATTGGATAATGGCCTTATCTTGTTAGGCGAGGCACATAGCAGTTGGCCCTGTCTTGTTACACTTGTTCCTATCTCAGATTGAATATAAAAATCATTCATTTAAAAATATCAGAGAGCTATATAAACAATGACCAAATGGGCCAAAATTATGGACAGAGTTGTGACCAGGAGAACAGAGGTACTTTTCCCTGAGTGCATTTGTCAATGCTGGGTGTGAAAGAAGCAAGAAACTAGGTATCCAGGCTTCCACCAGCTGAGGGCTGCTGCTTTAGACAAAGAAGGGAGTCAAACACTTGACAGCAGCTCTGGGCTGGTATGACAACATTCAAAGCTTGAAGAGAAGAAACACAAGGCTGATTTCCCTTCAAGATATTCTCTCCCACCATAGTAGGGGAGACCCTAGTGATGCTTTCAATTGAGGGACCTGGAAGGCTATGCTCCAGGATTAGGGACAGACCAGAGATAGACAGAGCTATACCAAAACCACAAATCAGCTTCTACCAACTCAATCAGATTGGATGCAAGTATCAAATCTTCCATTCTGTCTGCCCAATATGGGAAAGTATAGGTGTTCATTGATGATTTCATAATCTCAAAGCTCCATCTCTCTCCACTTTTTCTTACCCAATGATTAATATTAATTTAAAAATTAATAGATTGGCAATAGATAAAATCACATGTCTAAAAACAAAAACAAAAGTCATGGAAAAATGACTCACATAGGATGCAGTTATTGAAGTTGACAAAGACTTTACAAAACTGCAATTAATATGCTTAGGAATACAGAGGCAAGAGATCAGAGTTTTGTGAGAGAAACTGAATCATCAAATAATAATAATAATAATGTCAAAAATTTGGAACAGAAGAAGAAATAACTGAAATTAAGTATTGGTGAGAGGGTTTAATTGATATTAGACCCATCAGAAAAGAAGAAAAGAAGTCAGATCATTAGGAACATCCAAACCATAATATAGAATGAAAAAATTGTAATAATGGAAATAGAGAAAAAAATGGAAAAGACATATGGGACTAATCATTTAGTGAAAAGTCCTAACTATTTGTGTGTTTGTAGTTCCAGAAAGAGAAAAGAGAAAGAATGAGATTAACAAACTATTTAAAGAGAAAATGGTCAATAAGTTTCCTAAACCCGTGCAAGAATTAATTCACAATTTCAAGAAGCTCTTTGAACCTGGAATAGGATAAATAAAAAGGAAATGATATCTAGGAACATTATAGAGAAACAACTGAAAAACAAAGACAACAAGAAAGTCTAAAAGAAAGGGGAAAAATAGACATTACGTTCAAAGGAGCGACAATGAGAATGAAGGTTGACTTATTAACAGAAATGAAGAGAGCCATAAACAAAGGAATTACATCTTAAACATAACGGAAAAAAATGTCATCCAATGTAGAATTCTATACACTGGGAACATATCACTCAAAAGTAAAGGCCAATAAAGAAATTTTCAAAAAAGGAAAACTCAAAGAATTTGTCAGCCGCCAACTTGCCCTAAAAGAAATATTGTTGGCAGAAGAAAAATGATCCCAGTCAAAAATACAGTAATGCAAAAGGAAAGAAAAGTGTGAATGTGTGTAAAACCAAATTTGTAATGGCTTGTAAGTATATATATGTAGTGTGAAAATACAAGACAACAATATAGCAAAAAATGAGAGCATAGTGAATAAAGTTTCTAGCATTATCTAGGAAACAGTAAAACAATAACTTTCATATGATGATTTGGAGATCCATGTGGAAAGTTCTGGAATCACCACTAAGAGATATAGTGGAGGACTGCATACTTTAATAAATAAAAAATGGATTAAGAATAATATAGTTGACTAATACAAAAGATCTAAGAAATGAGACAAAAAGGTAGGCAAACAGAAAAGGAAGAGTAAGACTGTATAATTTAAAATAAATATAATATTCATTACATTAAATATTTTTGAAGTGAATATTTCAATTACAACACTAAGTTTTTTCAAATGGATTTAAAATATTGCAAATATATGCAAGTATCTTTACTAGAGACATAATTTAGCAAAATTTGTTTCTTGGAACAGGAAGAAACAGGAAATAATTCCAATTCAATAATCAAAGTGAAGGACTTTAACATACCTCTCTCAGTATTCGATTTTAAAAAAGGAGGAGGACAGAAAAAAAATAATAGAGGCCTGGAAAATTTTAATACTTGACCAAATGTTTATATGCATGTGTGTGTGCCCCTATGCCCAACAATGATAAAATACATATTAATTTTAAAATCACATGAAAATATTTACTGAAATTAACCATATGATGGATGATACATAAAACTTCAACTAATTTTAAAGAATTAAGAAAAATCAGACTATACTTTCTAATTATGGTGGGATTACACTGGAAATCAATTATATAAAGGCATAAGCAGTCTCCCCAATACTTGCAAATTAGTAAATACTTCTCCAAATAATTCATGATCTAAAGAAAAATTATGATGGAAATTATAATATGTTTTGATCTGAATTTTAATGAATATAAAATTTCAAAAACTGTTGCATGCAACTATAGCAGTGCTTAGAAGGAAATTTACACCCTTAAATGCAAACAATATAAAAGATATGATCAAACTCAATTGTCTGAGTTGCCATTGCAAGAAAAATAAAATAAAATCAAACCCATGTAAATAGAAAAAAAGAATAATAATGATTAAAGTCAATGCAATAGGAAACATTTGTTTAGTACAGAGAATCAACAAAGGCAAATTTTGTTCATTGAATAAAGACTAAAATTGATGAAAGGTAGCTAAACAGATCAAAAATAGATAAAAGATGGGAAAAATTAAACATAAAATTACTATATGATCCAGCAATTCCCTTCTGAGTATGTACCGAAAATAACTGAAATCAGAGACTTGAACAGATATTTGTACCCGCCGTGTTAACAGCAGCATTATTCACAATAGCTAAAATGTGGAAGCGATTCAAATGTCCATCAGTGGATGAATGCATAAAGAAAATGTGGTATATATGTACAATGGACATGATTCAGCCTTAAAAACGGAAGAAAATTCTGACATATGATACAACATGAATGAACCTTGAGAACATTATGCTAAGTGAAATAAGCCAGTCACAAAAAGAACAAATATTATATGATTCCGTCTATATAAGGTACCTAGAATAGTCAAGTTCATATAGACAGAAAGTAGGAGGGTGGTCGCCAAGGGTTGGGGAGCCTGGAGGGGGTGGTGGTGATAGTAGGAACTCATTGTTTAATGGGTACAGAGTTTCAGAGAGTTTCAGTTTGGGAAGATGAAAAAGTTATGGAGATGTGTAATGGTGATAGTTGCACAACTATGTGAATGTGCTCAGCACTACTGAATTGTACACTTAAGAACGGTTACATTTAAAAATTTATGTTATGTATACTTAACCATAGTAAAAATGATGGGCAAAAAAGCCTTAAACAGATATATTGCAAGTAGGATACCCATATGTCACTTGATACATATCTTCATTATTGACAGGGAAATACAAACTACAACCATAATGAAGCAACCTCATCATACTTATAAGAATGTCTAGGGGCCGGCCCGGTGGCGCAGCGGTTTAGTCCGCGCTTGGCAGCCCGGGGTTCGCTGGTTCGGATCCCAGGTGCCCGCTGACGCACTGCCTGTCAGTCATGCCGTGGCGGCGTCCCATATAAAGTAGAGGAAGATGGGCACGGATGTTAGCCCAGGGCCAGTCTCCCTCAGCAAAAAGAGGAGGATTAACAACGGATGTTAGCTCAGGGCTGGTCTTCCTCACCAAAAAAAAAAAAAAGAATGTCTAAAATTAAAAAATCACCATTAATGCTAAGTTTTGGCAAGGATGTGGAACAAGCAGAATGCTCATACACTGCTGATGGAGTGAGAAAATGCCCACTTTGCAAAACTGATTATTAAACCTGAATATAGACTTAACCTTATACTCGGTGATTTTACTCTTTGCCACAGACATGTGTAAACATATTTACTAAAATATATGCAAGGATCCTCATAGCACACTAATTATAGCATCTGAGTGTTGGAAATGCCTAAATGTTCAACAAAAGTAAATTGAATAAATAACAATGGTATATTTACTCAATGACATATCTGGAACATTCAGAATGAATGAACTACCACTAAACCCAAATAACATGAGTGTATCTCTCAAAGATATTGTTTGGTGAAAGAAACTAGACCAAAAAAATATATTCTATTTATATAAAGTTCAAAATGGACAAATTAATTGATGGTGAAAGAATCCAGGTTAATTGTTTTGTCCAGGGGAGGGAGGGAGGTAAGTACCGATTGAAATGGGATGTAAGGCAGACGTCTGAGGTACCAATCACCTTCTGGTTCTTTATATGGATGCTCCTTACATGGCTATATTTATGAAAACACATTTAGCTGTACAGTTATGATTTATGCACCTTTGTGTACATATGTTATGCTCCAATTAAAAGTTTGTTTTAAAAATTTAAATGTGGTATTATATTTGAGCTACAAAGCTTTTTCTTATTACTTTGTTTTGGTGGGTTCTATTTAATACTAGAAGAATCTGTGACTCACTGAGGTTAAAAGACTTTATCAAGAGGAATAAGATCATTGACCCCATTGAGGGTCACCCTTCATGACACAGGCTTGAACCTGATTTTCCAGGACCTCAGTGCTGCCTCATATACTAGTTACATCCTTTGGGCAAAGTGATTGAAAAGGAGAATCTGGAGAAGGAAGAGTAGTCCAGTTTGTGTTAGTAGCAGGTGCCAAGGAAAAAGCATAACTTCCACAATACTGGGGCTCACAGTTTAGATTCCTAAATGGAAAGTGAATTTGAGTACTGAAGTCAGCTCTCCCCCCTTGACTGTTTGTATGTTTGGCCTGCAGCTTTACTAATAAGCCCTTCGATTTATGTCAAGATTTATCACTAAAAAAACTCTTTTAAAATAAGTTATCTCATATGACCCTGAAAACAACCTTCTAATGCAAATATTTTTGACTGATTATTTCAGATTAGGAAATACAATATTATTTCTCATTTTTCCCTGCCCCAAATCTTCTGCATACAATCTACAGTGGAGGTATTAACGATAGGGAGTAGAGGAGCTGAATCTATCTGAATTAGAAATATGTATGTTTTTTTCTAATGCATTTGACTCAGAACAAAATTTAGTTGTTTGTTCATTTATTCATCAATCTATTGCAAAAATGTACATATCAAGTACAAGTATTCCAGATCCTGTGCTAGGTACTATGGGTACAAAGATGAATAAGCATGGCTTGAGTGTCCAGGAAGACCTAGTCTAATGGTAAAATACATCAAGTAAGGAACTAGAAACCATTGTATTAAGTACTACTTTGAAAGTATAAAATAGACCATGCCATCTATTCTATCTGAGAATTGGAGAAAGGGTTAGAAGATTAAAAAAAAAAAAATCACAGAGGAGGTAACATTTCAGCTGAACCTGAAAAATGATCAAGAGTTACCAGAGCAGAAGAGGAGAAAGGGATTTAAGCTAAATGTCTATTTGGGTGTTGTCTGGCATCAATGCAGCTGCAAGTATTTTCACAAGCTATTGCTAATACCATGCTCTGACCTGCCCTGATCCAGAGATGTCAGGGAGCATTAGAATGGGATTTGGATGAAAATCCCTAATGGAATTTTGTAAACCTATATAGAGAAGGCCTAAAAGAAGACATTATTAATGTTAATAACCTTTCTTTTGTTATTAATTTTGCTATTTAATATTTAAGATCAAGGCTCTGCCATTAAACATAATTAAGACTTGAGAGAAATGTATTAAGTAAAATTCTTTGGACTTATATAATTCAGATGATGAAAATAATAAACCATATCATTAATAATACTGTCTTATCTGCATTTGTTTGGGAGAGACATTAGTAATGTACCATTACACTTTTTAATGTTATTGCTTATCTTGTCCAGGGACACACATTTTTCATCTTATTTCTGGTCCACATTCAGTTGTTGGAGTTTACTATGGTTGTGTCTGCCAAAGCACTTCTGGACAATCTATTACCTCTTTCTAAATCCCATCTCCTCCTGCCCCACCTCTCTCTCAATCTTACATAATCTTAAAGCTCAGTTCAAAAGCCACCTCTTTGACCCTCCTCTCAGCCTTAACCAGTCTCTTCCTCACCATGCTCCTATGATGACCTGTGCTTGAATCCCCTTGAATGGGGAGGTTCTCTAGCTTCCCCCAGCATCTGTGTGGATAGGCCCTTGATCCAGGGGAAACTTTCTCCCTTGCACATGGTGATCAATGTATGATCTGTACATATACTCAGACTCATCTAATCAGACATTCCCTAGGCTTTTCAAATTGGAGGTTAATAGAAGTTGTAGGGGAGCAGAATTTGCTACTTCAAAACGTGTCTCTTTGGTTTGATTATTTTTAAGAACAAAAGACTCAGGAAGAAACTTTGACCTTCCTCTCAACTGCCTAAAAGAATTTAACATAGAAGACCTGTTCCTGGAGGGAGCTATCACCATAGATAACTATAGTATAATATGAATTAGGTGTGGTAGACAGGGAGGAACCTAGCAAGGCCCATTTGATCAAAGTCCTCTCCATGTCCCATTGTCTCAGCAAGGCACAGCAAATGTGTTTACCAAACATTTGCTTTTCCGTCTCCATGTGAATTGCCTTCCTCTCCTTTGAAGTCTCAAACCACTACACCCAACATCCTCCTTTGTCTTTAGCTGAGGATGGAATTTAAGGTGGTGACTTCTGCCATTTTGGTCAGTTATTCAGTTTTCCTGGATTCTCTCATGTATACATGTTAACTAAACTTTGTTTGATTTTCTCCTGTTATTCTACCTCATGTCAATTTAATTCTTAGACCAGCCCAAAGAACCTAGAAGTGTAGAGAAAAATTTCTCCCTCCCCTACAGAGTATCAGTTTTATCTCCGGTAATCTTGCTCTAAAGCAGTTGGAGAGAATTAACATGTCAATACGAGTAACCAATAACCATTCTATAGAAAAGAGAGAGACAAGGTGAATTTTACTTGAGCCAAGCTGAGGACTAGCCTGGGAAGGCAGTCTCCACAAAGGAAGAAAGCATTCCCAAGAAGCATGGTTTTCAGTAGTTTTATATCTTTTTAGAACAAAGAACATATACCAAACATGCCTAGGATACATATTCCTCAAAGTTTCAAATAGATATTCAGCTGCAGATTAGCAGATCAACATGGCCCTGAGTCAGGAAAGGAAACTTGTCTTCAGGAGTACTGACTCTTGGCTTTATGGATACTGGCATACCAGAAGGGAAAGTATGCATTGTTATCTTCAAAGAGTGCATTCTTTTACTTTGAGATAATGTTTAATGCATTCTTTAATGATTAAAGCAAATGTCCAATGTAGGCCATTAAGCCAGGCTTCTTTAGTTCAGGCCAAATTAGGTTTAAACCAGAATAGCTACCCTATATACCTCAATATGTGAAAATTTCTTCTCAAGCATAACCTGAAGAGAAACAGAGACTAGACAGTAAAAGAAATCCCCAATCTTCTTCAAGACCCTGGATCTAGTTTTCTCTGAAGGCATCCACATCCTTGCCCTTTAATGTAAACCAATGCATTCTTGTTCCTCCCTTTCTCTGTCTCTCTTCTTTTTTGCTAAGCCTAATATAAGCCGAGTTTCTGTCCTTTGTAATTTAAAAATGTACTGAAAGTATAATACTCCATATTAATCATTTATTTTTCTTGCAGCTGGACGGTGGACTGATTGAAGATAATGTCTTATTTATCTCTGCACTACAACACTTGACAAGGCATCTGACATCTTAGCATACTAGAAGTATTTGTCAGATAAGAGAATAGAGATCAAACCTGTTTTATGAGGAGGTAGTGCACAATGCAACATTATGCCCATTGTAAATAGTCCACACGACA
The DNA here is from genome assembly GCA_031878705.1 of Tapirus indicus. NCBI lineage: Eukaryota > Metazoa > Chordata > Mammalia > Perissodactyla > Tapiridae > Tapirus > Tapirus indicus. The sequence goes on along the minus strand of CM062935.1, from coordinate 7,037,490 downwards.
GATAGGATTTAAATGTAGCAAAAGATGGATTTCATTTTTAAAAAACTTTTCCTAAAATCAGTGAGGCATATGCTAAATGTAATGAAAAGATTAAAAAAAAAAAGAAACCTTTTCCTCTTTAACTCTACCACTCTATCCAGGACCTTCTACACACACACACACACACACACACACACACAAACACACACACAACACACACACACACACATTCTTCATAATGTTTCCTCTGTCTGTGATACTCCCCCCCCAATCCCTCAGGCAAACTTCCCTTCAAGCTCTGTTCAAATATCAAAAAGCTTTGTCAAGGGGCCGCCCGGTGGCGCAGCGGTTTAGTCCGCGCTTGGCAGCCCAGGGTTCGCCGGTTCGGATCCCGGGCGCCCGCCAACACTCTGCTTGTCAGCCATGCTGTGGCAGCGTCCCATATAAAGTAGAGGAAGATGGGCACAGATGTTAGCCCAGGGCCAGTCTTCCTCAGCAAAAAGAGGAGGATTAGCAACGGATGTTAGCTCAGGGCTGGTCTTCCTCAAAAAAAAAAAAAAAAAAAGCTTTGTCAAGTATTTCATGATACAACACTCTTTCAACAACACTAGACATTCCTTTTTCTAATCTCTCAATGCATTTTGTGCTTTTGTTTATCTCATTCTACAGAAATTATTTATTTCATTTCTACCCCTTTTTGTCCTAGAGTTTAAGCTCTTAAAGAATGCATATGTTACTCAGCTTTGCATCTTCAGCCTCTAACATAATGACTGGCACATAGTAAGTGATCAATGAGCATTTGAGGAAAAATCACTTCACAGAGCATTTTTGTACAAGTCATGACATTTGAACTGCACAGAAAAACTGACGGGGTCCGTGTTAATCTATCCGTTTTATAGATGACAAATATGCTTATAATAATAGGCCTACTGTGCATGAGGGCAGGAATTTTGTTTCTGTGTTTCCTTAGTATATCCTCAACGCCTAGCAGAGTGCCTGGCACATGAGAGGGTCTTTATGTAAATATAAATATAAAATCATTGAGCTTTAACTACTTTCAGTGTCAGAGTCTTCATCTAAAGTTAGATTTACTAACCTAGATGCTTGGCCTCACTACGTTTATACCATCTCTCTCACTGGCCAATTGGGAGCTACTTACAGGGGGAGGTGGTGACTTAATGAACTCTGCATTGCCCTATGGTCCTTACACACACCCTTCAGGTTGTGGGGGATCAGAATTGGCCACCTCAAGATGTGTCTCTCTCTACCTTGCTCTGAAGGACATTTGAACTTCCCCCCTCCCAGCTGTCTAAAGGAATTGGGGATGGGCCCAAGGACAGGCCTCACTTTGGAAGACTCAGAATATCGATAAACCAGGAGGGTCTTTGCTATACCCATTCTTATAAAATCTCCAGTTGTAAAGATATCTCCTTCTCTGTAGGGGGAAGAGAGGTGGACAACCTTATCTCTAGAAACTGGTCAGTGTGGAAGAAGAGACCTTAAATCTGCATAATAACTTTATTGTGCTTTTCTTGTAATCCCTTATGGCTGACACTCCCAACTCCCCTCCAAAATCCTCGTTTGTCTATATAAGAGGACAATCTCCACCATTTTGTCGAGAGACACTCTCTGATCTCTCCCATGTACATGTTTTATAAAGCTTTGTTTGATTTTCTGCTGCTATTTGGCCTCATGTCAATTTAATTTGTAGCCCAGCCAGAAAGGACCCAGAGTGGGTAGAGAATGTTCTTTCTCTCCATCAAGGTGAATATTTACCATGAATCGGGAATTACGTAAGGTGCTTTCATAGTTTGAGTTGTAATCATAATAATTCTGTGAAAAGAATATTATATGTCATTGTACACAGAAGAAGATCAAGGTTTAGAAATCTAAGGCAATTTAGTATGTTATAGGTTCTTTTATTTTTTAATAGAATGGAAATGAAGTAAATTTATTTGTATATTGTTACATAAGAAGTCTCAAACTCATTTTACACTGAAAACTCTTAGAACAAATAAACATACTAAAAGGTTAAGCAAGATCTGTGTTCAGCTGCAAAGCTTTTGTGAAAATCTAGCAAAATGATGACTTCCTTAATAAACTTTGCCAATTCCTGTCAATATTTGACAGAGAGGAGTTTAAATAGCTACTTAAATACCAATTACCTAGAAATGGAAAACAAACAAGGGCAACAAGGCAAGCGTCCTGTTTAACTTACCATAACAGGGAGAAGCATTCACTAACTAGGGCAGGGATTGGGACACTCCCCCCAGGTCACACAGTGCTCCAGTAAAAATTGGCACACAGCCCAGGGAACTCCAGGAGGTTCTGGGCTGGAGATCAGCATCTGCCACTTTAGCTATTTCTTAGCCTCTTCTTAGAGACAAAGCTTCCCTCCAAAACATTGAGCCATATAGTGGATTTCTTCAACTTCCTGTGCTAAAGGACAGGAGATGTTTTAGAAAAATGGGCCCCTGATACAGGACCATACATCTTGCTATGTTCTCACATTTAGAACATCTCATATATGTTCTCACATAATTTAGAAGCGGTGCTGGTTTCACAGGCTTGCAACATGTGCAGCTGCACAGGGCCCCATGAGCGGGGGCTCCATGATTGGTTTAATATTTGGCTGTGGCTGCATTGAAATTGTCAATAATTTTATCTTTGAACTTGTATTTTGTGAGTAAAGTCCCTTGGGATATAGGGGAGGAAAAATAATTTTACCTCTACCCTTCTAGGTTCTTGGGTGAGATACCCCTATCATAAAAGAGATCAACAGGAGAAAAAACAGAAGTTTAATTACATGTATACCTCCTGTATACATGTACAGACCCAAGAAAACTGAGTACCTTTTCAAAATGGCCCAAACCATCACTCTAAATACCATCTCCAGCTAAAGAAGGTTATCAGGCAAAGCATAATAAACAAGAGTAAGGTTGTTGTGCAGATTTAAGTCTCTGCTTTCTCCACTGATAAGAGTTTCTAGAGATTTAGTCACCCCCTCTTCCTGCACAGTGAAGGAGACACCCTGACAAATGGAGACTTCTCTTATAAATGTAGATATCTCTTCGAAAGGGTAATTTCAACTTGGTTTTCAGAGCTTCTTCCATGTCTGATGTTTCTTAAAAATAATCAGCCTAAAATAATCCTTATGCCAAAGAGACATATTTTTGGGTGGCTTGTCAGGTGTTAGGAGGATTTTAGGATTTGTCCAGGTAAAAAGTTGTGGTGTTGGGAGTAGGGAGGTGGAAAAAAATGCCCCATGTAAATGGATCTATTGCATTAACCAAAGCCTGGTGAGGAGAAAGCAAAAAGAAGATATTTATAGGAAACCACAGTAACAAATAATATTTTTATTCTTGGCAAATCATCTGCTATTCTCAGTGAAGGCTCTCTTTTCTCTGCACGTCTCAATTGGTGTTGCTGCTGTAAAGAAAGATTTCTGATGTTTTCCTCCGGCTTATACATACTCTGCTGGTGCTCTGCCTCCTGTCCCCTTGGCTCTACTTCTGATTTCCACCTGCAGCTGAGGACACAATTCCATGTAGGCCTGGCCTCACTTCATTCTGCCTGCTTCAGGCTTGTCTTAGTCTGTTGGGGCTGCTGTAACAGAACACCATAGGCCGGGTGGCTTACAAACAACAGAAATTGACTTCTCACAGTCATAGAGGCTGGGAATCTAAGATTAAAGTGCTGGCAGAGTCGCTGTCTGCTGAGAGCCCACTTCCAGGTTCAGAGGGTTGTCTTCTAACTGTGTCCTCACACGGCAGAAACATCGAGGTAACCTTTTGGGTCTCTTTTATAAGGGTACTCCACCTCATGACCTAACCCTCTCTCAAAGACCTCACCTCCAAAAAGCATCACTTTGGGCTTTTGGATTTAACATGTGAATTTTGGGGGCACACAAGCATTCAGTCCACAGCAAGGCTTCACCCATCCTAAGCATTTTCACTTCTTGCCAGAGAATCCGCTGATGCCATGAATGTCAATGGGAACTCGGAAACCCAGATTTATGCCTAGTTTGGAAGTATGTGGCAGATATCATCAGAAGCAACCCTTAAACAATGAAGATGGATAAATATTCCTGACTCCTGCCCTAGGGTGGACTCTTGAGGTGGAAGAATCTGTACAACCCTCAGGAGGTACCTATGCAAAAGAACCCTCATGGACTTCAGCAGCAACCTTCCTAACACCCTAGGATAGCTTTTACGCCCTCGCCCTGCCCCTCTACCAAGGCTATCTCTCCTGCTTCTTGAGATCATCGACCAATTGAACTACCTGTTCATTAGTCTCTACGGGGAAATCCAAACTTTGAACACTTTTTATTTTTTATCCGTCTTAAATTAGTTTTCTGAGATTTTTATATGTTAGCAGGTGTAACGTTAATCAAAAGTGATCATTTTTGTGTTTTCTATTTCTCCACTACAGCTCTGAATATTTTTATTGGCTATGGACATTCTTGCTTTTTCCTGAATTTACTAGAAATATTTATATTCTTTCATTATTAATAATGATGTTTGCTACAGATTTCTGGAAGTTTCTTTAATGAGGAACCGATTTAAAATTTATGAAAAACTTTTTCGGGGCCGCCCAGTGGCGCAGCGGTTTAGTTCGCGCTTGGCAGCGCGGGGTTGGCGAGTTCAGATCCCGGGCGCCGGCCCACGCACTACCTGTCAGCCATGCCCTGGTGGTGTCCCATATAAAGTGGAGGAAGATGGGCACAGATGTTAGCCCAGGGCCAGTCTTCCTCAGCAAAAAAGGGGAGGATTAGCAACAGATGTTAGCTCAGGGCTGGTCTTCCCCACAAAAAAAAAAAAAAACGTAAAAATTTTTTTTTGCATTAATCACTTGCATCCTTCATTCTGTAATATGTTATTGCTGTATGGCTCCACAGCTGTCACAGGTTCGACCTTCAGTCCAGCTTGGCTTTAGTTTCCTACATGGAACTCACATAGACCCTTCCTACATAAGTCCCTCAGGTTCCGTCTGAAAGTGCGTGTATGCTGGAAGTACAGTGCAACCACAGATCTATATTTGTTTATGGCTTTAATTCGTGTTCTCTCACCCCAGGCTATCTACAGAAACATCTCAGAAAATAACAGGTAACAGTTCTGAGTGTGAAGCACTTCTGCTCTAGGGCCACAGTGGCTATGTCTGTTCACTGACACTGTATTGATGATGCTTTGACCTTCTGGCATCTACCTAAATCTTAGCATGATGTCTGCTTCCTCATCCTTGCTTGACCAGAGATGGACTTGCCTTTGTCCTCACCATTACAGGCTAAGATTCTTTGTCCCTCCTTTTTTGTGTACCTCTGCCTTACAAAAAAACCTTACAATACAATCCCTATTTTTAATTTTGGAGGATGTTTTCAGCATTCTCCAAGGCCTTTACACTAAAAATCTTAGAATTATCCTTAACTCTTCCTTTGGTCTTCATATCTGATATCTCCATTTTTTAGCATTTCTACTTTAAAAATCTATCGTGAACATGGTCTTCTCTCCTAATTTTATTCTTACCTGATCTAACTAGTTCAGGCCCTGATCATCTCTTGCCTAGAGAGAAGAGGCACCCACACATTTCTTCTACATCCACACTGTGCTCTCCCCTCCATTTCTCCACAGCCTCCTGTATTCTCAGATCTCACTTTTGCTCAACCACTTCCATTCATTCTCCATGGCCAACTTCATAAATTCCTGACCACTCCACTTGGCATAAGAAATTGCTCCCATGCTGGATCTTCCTATACATCCAGGCATAAATTTTGCCACTTTTTAAAGTATTAGAATATCTGAAGCATTTAAAAATGTGGAATGGTGGGACATATCATTTGAAGTTATAACTAATCAGTAACGTATTGACATAGGAGTCATATTGCTACAACTTGCCTTCAATTATCCTGTTAAAATGTTTTAATAAGAAATGATTACAGAATTCCAGGTATCCACTGAACACCGCAGAGCTAAGTAAGTCATAACAATGTACATGAAAATGCCTGACATTTTTGTTTGCTTCCTTGTCATTTTTCCCTTTGAATTTGAACACTTTGAATTATATAAAATAATTCACATCAACATTTTTTCCACTCTATCAGTCAGGTGATTCACATGGAGTTTACAATTAGTTTAAACCCTTAATATTTTTTTTCTTTAAAATGTGATATAAAGTCACAACTTCACTGATCCGTGTCTTTATATACCAATGGTTCTCCCTTTAACTACATATTAGAATCACTGTAGGAGCTTTAAAGGACACTCAGTTCTCACCTGCAGACTAATTTAATCAGATTCTCTAGGTGTTAGATCTGGACATTCTGACATGTATTTTTTTTTAATTTCCCCAAGCGATTCAAATCTGCAATCACTGTTAAAAAAAATTACTGGCTCCTCGTTGTCTGACTTCTCTTTTGAAAATGGCTGCATATCTGTAACTGCTGTTTGGTGACATCAATAAGTGTCTGACACACCTGTGATGGAAAAAGCATCTGAGCATCTAACATGCTACTTGTTATTATCATTTTTTTTGTTCTGACTCTCCCTAGACTGACAGACTTAAGAAGTATTAAAAATTCTAAGATATACCAGAAGAAATCTTTTTAGAGTGTTTATATCAGATTGTCCTGACTTTCTCTCTTTTCCATATGAAACCTATAAATATGAATTGAATATCAGGTTCTCTGCAGAAGAAAATAAAGCTGTTGAGGTTTTATTGGCGGAATTTAACAAACATTATTACCTTATATTTCCTTGGCCTAATTCCTAGTTACCAAATTAAACCACTAACACCATTTCTGCACAGGATTTTAGGAGTCTTGGGGTTCTTTTAGATTTACTGTTTTGGAATTAGGCCAAGATGTAAAAGTGAGTGAGCGGCTGTTATTTTATAGTCTAACGACTGACTGAAGCCTCTGAAAAAATTCACGTTCAGCTAAGCCCCCGTCCTTTTATCCCATCTCTGCTGTACTCTGTTTTGGATGTGTGAAATGTATCCCAGGAAGAAATAAGCTTTGTTAAAATAACATATGATGAGACGTCTGTTTACCTAGTTTCCTTCATGGTGCATCAGAGCCTCTCTGAGGTAATCAGATAGTAGACAACAGACTAGATATCCATCTATAACAGCAGGTGAAGCAGTGTTTTCAACTCCAGATTTTATAAGAATAATAAAATGCATAATAAGGAATGACTGAACATTTACTGTGGAATGCGAGGTATGTGCATTTTCATTATATGTTAACATCATCATGAATGTGTGAAATAAACAAGAAATAATAATGAATGTGTTTACAACATAAACTTTCAAATTGTGCTTAAATAACTTTTAAAAGAAAAAGAATTAAGAAAACAAAGTTCCAAATTCTTCTTTCCTCACATTCTGGTATTTCTCTTTTGCCTCTAATTCTGGTCTGCCTGAGAAAGTCATTTACCTTTCCTGGGCGCACGTCTTCAGGCTTTTCTTATTCACTTGTTCAAATTCAAGTATCTAAGGAGGGTTGAAAGGTTTCTTTCTTCCCGGGATATATTATTCTTAATAAGCTATGAAAATTCCCATGTGCTCACTGTATTTATTAATGAGGAATTTCTCCCTTTTTCTGTCACCAGCTCAGTAAGAATGACCTTGGACCAGGCAGTCTACTTCTCTTTAACAACATTTTGGATTAGTCCCCTCATCAGTAAAATGAAGGGTGAGATAGTTTAATGATCCCTATGGTATCTTCTAATTCAGAGGCTCTACGATTTTGTTGTTGCAAAGTCTAGATTTAAAAAGATGATAGGAGATTAAGGTGAATATAAAAGTAAAAACAAAATTAAACAAGGCCTTCTCTGAGAGACATGTATGTACAAAGAACTTAGGAACTCAGAAAAAGAGCCCTAAAATTAACCAGCAAACATCTCTGAAACATAATATTTTACTTAAATTTTCTTTTTATCCTCAGCCAAAGGAAAAGATATCCTCTCATATGTGTTGCATTGTAAAGTTTTCAAACTCTTATTCTATTTTCTCATGCATCCCTCTGTTTACTAAGCGCATTTAAGGTACGTGAATTAATACTTACAACACATTTAGAAGCATGTGACACAGAATATTATAACTAGAAAGGATAAATAGAAATTTGGTCTCTGCGGTTCAGGTTGGCAGTTGGGAGCCCAGTTTGTACTCTGACTACTGAAACTAGACTCTGTCCCTCTGAGATTCATCCGTAAATGGTAGAATTCGGGAGTCTCTCTGCTTCTCTTTATCCTTCTCTTTTTCCACCGCCATGCAGTCCAAGTTCCTGCGTTTCTCACCAGGAATATTGCGTGGGTCTCCTAACTCCTCTCCTTTTTCTCTTCTATTGCCTTCCCATTTATTTTGGATGTTCTTTCTAAAATGAAAATTTGGTAATGTTGCTCCCTACTTAAAACATTGAAAAGGCTTTGCAATTTAATTAATATGAAAACTAAAGCGCTTGTTCTGCCTTCAAACTATATCACAGCTTGTTTCTTACTCACCTCCAACGCCATCTGCCTCATTGACTCCTCAGCCTTAAGCTAGCTTTACTGTTTATGAACCTGCCGAACTCTTGCAGACCTGACGCCGGGCACTGGTTTCCCCTCCCTCTCCAGGGCTCACTCCAAACGACACCTCTGCAGAGGGGCTTCCTGAGCAGTCTTTAAATTTAACCTTTCACGAATATTCTCTATCACATTATTCTGTTTATGCCCTTTGTAGCACTGATCACAAACAGAAATAAAAATGCACATGTATTTACTTGCTTTCAATCTTTCTGTATCCCTAGAATATAAACTCTAGGGGGACAGAGGCCTTGCATTCTAGTTCCCACTGTGTCCTAGGACAAGCACAATGGACAAGGGACGCACAATGCTTTTTGTGAAGAATGACTCTATTTCATAAATGTAGGATCAAAATATTAATTTATTTTAAAACAAACAATAAAAACAAGGGTACTATTTTGAAAAAAAAGGTTTAAATTAAGGATAATAAATAATATTTCAAAGTTCTATCTTAAAAAATCCCTAGAATTTGTTTCTGTTTTTGTTTTCATGTAGCTAAGCGGTTGCAAAAAGTGTTACAGGTATTTTTGTTTCGAAGAATTTGCTTCATTAATTAATTCAGAAGCTTAGATGAAGTAGGCCTTTATTTCAAATTTGAATGATCAATAATTTGTAAAAACTGTTCAAACCATAAAGCTGATTGGTGTAAGAATTGAGGAAGGTTAATGAATGGTTTTCGTAGCCTGAGGGGTTTTAATACTGTGAAATGTTCAATAACGTAATTAAAATAAAATCACTTCAATCTGAGTACATGTCTTTATCAAGTATTTACTTTCGTTTAACTTTTTGGTTGCACTTTTGTTTTGTTTTGTTTTGCATATTTTAAGTTAAAAGTTGAGTTAAAATTTATGATTGCATTGCATGATTGACACTTTCTCCAGGGCAGGGCCAGCACTAGGGTGGGGCAGGCAAGGTGCTTGGGTGACCCTCCCTCTCAGGGCTGTGTGAACATCTGAGAATGAGGACCTCCTTCAATTCTAGATGCCTAGAATTGCACTAGATGCCTCTCTTGGCATACCCTAACCCAAGCCCTTACCTAGAGTTATAAAAATAGTAACACTGAGGCCCTGCCTTTCCAAAGTGAGCTCATTCATGTTATTTTGTATAGCCACAAACAAATCTTCTGTGTAACTCTGTTCTTTTGGAGAGTGACTTAGCTAAAGGAGATTGTTTTATTAGCTGCATCCCCAAAAGAAAACAATTAATGTCTCATTTTAAATATTTTTATGAACAGCTAGCCCATAAGAAGTATCAAGTTTTCTTATCAGAGTCAACTATGTTACTCATTGAAGACATCATCCACCGTGTCTATGCTGCATACTGTATTAGCTCATTTGGCCCCCTTATTTATTGATGCAGGTTACATCTGATAAAAACACATTTTATTCTGCCGTTTTATGTGAAATATTTTATTAAATAGTATTCATTGCATTAACTTGAATAAGCATAGCATTCAAAAACAAGTAAAATTGAGAGGCATACCCAGTATGTTTGGCTTCTTGACCATTTCAATTTGTGAATTTTCATATAATCTCAGTTCTCTAAATAACTCATTAAGAAGAATGGATTCAAATTCTTAAATTCTTTTCTGGACTTTACTCTCAGAAAATTGTTTAATTGTATTTTCATAGCAGCCTCCTCATCTAACCTACTTATTGTCATGCCACGTGATCAGGGTTTAAGGCATTATTATGCTTTTCCTCAAAGTGTGTGATTCTCCCTGACTTCACCCAAATTCTGAACCAATTGAGAGTCAAAAAATAACCATAAATAAATAGAAAATGTCAAGTAAATGGAGGATGTGGCTCAGGAGTACAAAACGAAGCTTCCAAATGCTCCATCCAAGATTTAGAGACTGACCTCCCTCATCCCAGGCAGCAGTGATTCACAGTAGGGTCTCTGGTCTGAGATAACCACATGGTGGAAAGCAGGTCAGAGAACACAGAAGTCAGGAGCCTAGAAGAGAAACCGGAAATAGCTGAGCTACCACATCCTCAGTTCCTCGTCCCAAAGCTGCAAGTTAGATCATTCACTCTTTCTCTTGGAGAGGAATGAGTGGAACGGATAAAAGAAGCCATTATTTTAATGGGCATCCCTCTATTTCAGAGCAAGATGAGGGCATATTATAAAAGCTAGACTTGACCATGCAATATTTAAGGCATACTTATACTAAAAAAGTACTTATTGTTTGTCTGAAATTGAAATTTTACTGGACTTCCTGTATATTCATTTGTTAAATCTGGCAGCCCCAAGTGGAGAAAAAGTGTCCCCACTGTCCCCTCAGTTTTACTCTTCTGCAAGTGATTCTCTGAATTTATTTTTCTTAACAGTTTTTTTTTTTTTTTAATTTAAAGATATCACCAGGAACACTAAAGTTACTGAGGTTTACATTTTTTATACCACCGGACTGGGAGACTTCTACAGTGTTTTTTGATTCTACAATTACGGGGACCCTGAAGTGCTAGGAGTTGGCATATTTAAGTGGCAAGCTGGGTCCTGAGGGTTCCAGAAGTCACAATTAGGATGAGAGTTGTGTCCTAGGGAAATTTCCTCAAGCTCCTCTTCTGTTCCGTTAGTTTATGAGGACCCAGGCTAGAAGAGACCGTCCAGAAGCACACTTTCTTTCTTCAAAGCATTAATATTGTAGATGTAATAACCACGTTCAGAATTTTTGTTTTCCAATATCATACAGCTGTTTGGATAAAACGGTGGGATCGAACCCTCTGCTCTTCCATTCCCTGATCTGATTTTCTTTCCTCTCCTCCATGGTGTTTCTTTCCCAGCCCCACTCCCTGCCCTAGCTGCTTAGAACTTTAAGTGTGATATTGTGCAGTTCCCAGCTTTACTCATTACCCCTTCACCGTGCTTCCAGCAATAATCATCCCTAATAGAGCTTGCAGCACACCAACATTGTAAATACACATTTCTCATTAATAGATTAAGGAAAAGTTGCTAAATAATGATGATAGCAATAATTATATAAAGGGTCTAAATACAAAATAAATTTTGAATCAGGTTAGAATGCAGAGGGAAATTCAATTTTCCAATTTGCACTGCCAAGAAGAGAAACTGCTGCCTGGTGGAATTCAATACAGGTCTGTATGTTTAACTGAGTAAATGAGCCCTGCATGCTATAACTAAAAACAATACAAATGCAGACATAAGCACGGACTCAGGGCACTTCATTTACCACCCGTGTCTCTCTGCACTCGTGCTTCTTGTCTTTGTGGCTTAAGTGAAACATCACTCTACTGTGATTGCATAGAAATATTAAATATGCTTTTGCTTAATTCTGAATAATCTTAAAAACATAGTCCTGCACTCCCTTACTTTAAAAATCTCTGAATTAGCTCTTCTTTTCTTGTATGATAAAGAGCTTCCTCCATATTACGACATAATAGGCTCAATCTACATCACCTCTTCGCTGCACTGACCATATTCTGTCCTCCCGTCAAACTGAATGCTTTCCTGAATATAGCAGCCTTTTCCATGTGGGTGTCTTGAGGGGTACAAAGAAAATTAAGTAATATTCATCTTTAATCACCCCAAAGTAGTTCTAGTTGGTGCAGGTGGTACATGGACAACGTTGAGAAAAATACTGACTCAGAGGATAAAATATAAATATGTGGTATTCTTCTCTAACTCATTCTACTGTGTCCCTCCTTCTTAAGGTTCCAATTTTTAGTCCTTATTGTAAACAGAGCCACAACCAGATGCAAACTTCTGATTCGAATTTGTGTGGATCCAACCTCGATGCAGTTGTATCTATCAAGTTCTGTCTCTGTGTATCTAGCATTCACACATGTGTCATCTCATTATTTTTAACCCTCACATTCCCTCTGGAAGGTAAGCAATCTTACAACCATTTTACAAATAAGAAAACTGAGCCTCAGAGAGATTAGGAAATTTTCCCAAGTTTTACGCTACAGACATGGAACATTCAGAGTTCGCACCCAGAGGGTCTGACACCAGATATTGCTATGTATCTCTCCTTATAATTGCACTGCAGATTGCAGAATATTTCTGCCACCGTGACAGTTTATGCTGCTTCATGGATTATGTGAACACAGTGTTATGTTTCTTTTCTTGAGAACAATGTGAAACTCTTCTGAGTCACTGTTTTTTATGTCACAAATAAGATATACGTATTTTTAAATCCTACCAAAGTTCGTACAAGGTAAATAAAATACTAGTCAGTTGTAATAACTTCTTGTCCCAAGTCTTATACCAGATAGTTCTGTGACCTTAATCGATTGTGACACTAATATATCCGGGTTTCTGTTTCCATATCAGGAAAAGTGCTGATATATTTGAGATTTTTTTCAGATTAGCATTTGTTTATTACACTGCATCCCACACATACCACATATACTGGCCCAATGGATTAATCTCCTTTTTATGACATTCATGCCTAGCCTAGAATTTTTTGTTGATATTTGAGAAGACAAATTAATGAACCAAAGTTTCCTTTATAGAATTTGAATCATTTGAGAAATATACATTTGAGACTGAGAGTAATTCAAAACCTGTCTGTTTTATTACTAATGAATCTGGAGAGAATAAGGTTTACATCTAAGACCATATACATGGTAAATGTTGTGCCTGCAGTATATTTATTCATTCACTCATTCTTCAAAAAATATTTCTTGAGTGTCTCCTATGTGCCTACGACTATTTAGATGCTTCTTGTACAGCAAAGAACAAAGGATACAAAATCCCATGACAACACACGTTATAAAACTTTTATTCTTGGGGATATTGACAAGGCTTCTGATGAGCCTACTGAATGGTTCCTAGAAGGAGGATGCAAGCTCTGACTCAGCCATGCTTTGAATATGGAAGCAGGTTCAGAGAATACAAAAAGAGAGCATGCCCTGTGTGTTCTGCTGTTTTGAGGGAAATTCAGAAGAGGTTGGACCACACATCCTCACTCAATGCAGAAACATGGCTTAATGAATGTCTGTCTTTCATTCTCAGCAGTAAAGAAAACATACAGCCTCAATAGTATGACAACCATTCAAGGAACTGAGTGATCAGTTAAAAGCCTTCCATGGTGGAAAACTCCAGTCATGCACGGCTCCATTCGAAAATTCTACCAAACATTCAAGAAATAATTCTAAGTGTATATAAACATTTCAAAGAAGGAAAAAGTGAGAACATTTCTCATCTCACTTTACAAGTTTTTTACATTGCCTTTATACCAAAACTCATAAGATCAAGAGAAGAAATGAAAATTTACAGGCCAAAGTTTCTCACTAACTTAGAGGCAAAAGTCCAAAACAAAATGTTGGCAAGGCAATCTATGTATCCATCTATCTATCGATGTATCAGTTTAACTAAAAATTTGGGTTTATCCGGGAATCCAAGTTTTATTTGGCATTAGAAAAATCTATTGGGGGCCGCCTGGTGGCGCAGCAGTTTAGTCCGCGCTTGGCAGCCCGGGGTTCGCGAGTTCGGATCCCGGGCGCCCGCCGACGCACTGCCTGCCAGCCACGCCGTGGCGGTGTCCCATATAAAGTGGAGGAAGATGGGCACGGATGTTAGCCCAGGGCCAGTCTTCCTCAGCAAAAAGGGGAGGATTGGCAACAGATGTTAGCTCAGGGCTGGTCTTCCCCACAAAAAAAAAAAAAAAAGAAAAATCTATTAACACAATTTACCACATATTCAGATTAATAGGGAAAAAAGCATAATTTTTTCCTCAATAGTTACAGAAAAAACATTTAATAAAGTTCAATATTTATTCATATTAAAAATAATTACTTAATTAGGAATGAAAGAATAATGGTTAATTTTATGTGTCAACTTGGCTAAGCTATGGTGCCCAGCTGTTTGGTTAAACACCAGTCTAGATGTTGCTGTGAAGGTATTTTTTAGATGTGGTTAACATTTAAATCATTAGACTTTGAGTAAAGCAGACGACCCTCCATCATGTGGGTGGGCTTCATTCAATCAGTTGACAGCCTTAGGGAATACGAATGAGATCCATCCATAGAGAAAAATTTCTACTTGGATTTCTGCCTTGGGATTTGAACGGCAATATCAACTCTTCCCTGGTTCTCCAGTCTGCTGGTTTCCCCTACAGATATCAGACTTGCCAGGACCCACAATCGTGTTAGCCAAATTAAAAAATCTCTCTCTCTCTTTATATATAGATGTAAAATTTGTTCTCTTTCTCTGATAACCCTGACTAATACAGAAAGGAATGTTTAAGTCTTAGTCTTAGAAACAATAATTATTATATTTAAATATGAAATGTTAAAATCTTTCCATTAGATTACTTAATCTTTCCATTAGTAGGAATAAGACCAGATTATTGACTTTTAGCATAATGCAGAAGGTCCTAGGCAGCATGGCAAAGCATGAATGAATAAAAGAGTGAATGAATCAGAATTGATTTGAAAAACATTTAGAAAGGACCATATGACTCTTTGTACACAGATTTTTTTCAATCTACTTATTTATTATTATAATTAATGAGTTTAAAAGATGGATAGAAAATTAAAAATTGAATATCTTTCCACATACCAGCAATAATTAGAAAACAAAATTTTAAAAGTTAAAATCTCATTAAAAAAATCAAGTACCCAGGAATAAAAGACAAGAGCCCCACAGGGGAAATTCTAATACTTAAATGATAGTCGTAAAGGAAAATAAGCCAAGTTTTTAGATTGAGTCATGCAATTGTGTTAAAATATCTTTTCTCCTTACATAAAACTATCAGTTCTCTCTCTATTAAAATATCGGCAAAGTTTTCAAGAACCAGACAAGTTGATTAAAAGCCTCCTATAACCACCCTATATATAATTCAAACTTCTCCACCTGACATCTTGATCCCACATTCTCTGATCTATGATTCTCATAGCCCTCTTTACCTTCCAGTCTTCCTTATAATATAACTTATTTCTTATTATTGCTGTTGCGGCCTGTTTTTCCCCACATGCATTAGAATGTAAACTCCACAGGGATGGAAAGTTTTGTCTGTTTTGTTGCATGATGCAGCCCACGTGCCTGTAATAGCACCTGACACCTAGTAGGTGATTTGTAAACATTTGTTGGATGATGTTTAAACCAATGGAGACATATAATTGGAAAACAATATCAAAGATACAGTTGAATAAAAATTAGAAAGATATCCTCAAGGCTTATGAAATTATATTAATTAGGGCATTGCAGTTTTGCTTAGATAAAAATAAACAGACTAATGGAAGACAAAGAAGAGCATACAAACAGATTCATCTCATGTATCTATGTTCCTTGATGTCACCACAGAGAAATGGGGTAAAAAACAGTCTTTACAATGAATGGAACTGGAACCACAGGTTACCCCGTAACTTCTGTGTTTCAAAAACTCCATAATGATCATGAAAAGAAAAGCTATTGGGTTAGATAGTATATTTGTTTAAATGACAAAGGACTAGTTTCATGAATATATAAATTATTCCTTCAAATCAATAAAAAGGAAGAAAAACCAATAGAAAAATGGGCAGACATCTTTAGCAGACACTTTATAAAAAGAAAGTCCAAATAATCGGTGAATGTGAACAGCTGTTCAGCTTCATTATTAATCAGAAAATTGCAAATTGAATCATAATGAGATATAACTATATTCTCAGCAGATTGGCAAAAGTTCAACAGCCTTATACTCCCATGTATTGGTGAGAATGTATAGTTGACAGAAACTCTCATATAATGCTGTTGGGAATGTAACTTCATACAGTCACTTTAGAAAACTTTTTGGCATTATCTAATAAATGTGAAGGGCTACAAATAATTGACCTCACTCCTAGATAAATACTCAATAGGACTCACGTCCACTTGTACCAGCACGCATAACAGCATTATATGTGACAAGCTCAAACCGGAAACAACCCAAATATCCATCACCAGCAGAAAAGATAAACTATTGCTTATTCATGCAATAGAATATCATACAATGATATAAAAGAATGAAGTGCTGCTAAAGGAAAAAATATGAGTGAGCTTACAAACATAAGATCACAAACTTACAAATGAACTTACAAACACAACTTAAAACATAAGGTTGAGTAAAAGAACCAAGATTCAAAAGAACACACAATTTATTTCATTTATATGAAGTTAAAAGAGAATAAAAACTAAATTACATGTATATATAAATATATGATTAATGCCCTGATTTAATGCATACTTTTGTGTGTGTATATATGTGTGTATATTTTTATATATTTAAAGTATCTATGTCGATGCTGATGTAGATATACACATAGGTATAATAGGGAGAAGAGAAAGAATGTGATCATGAAGAGACACAGAGAGAGGTTCTGGACACCAGCAATGTACTACTGTACTCCTCCATCTGGGTGGTGGTTTCACAGTGTTCACTTTATAATTACGCATTTAATTACGCAATTTTTAAAATATTTTCTGTGTGTATGTTATATTTTAAATTAAAAAGTGGGAAAAGTAAAAGATGCTCAATTTGCTACATAGTTAGAGAAATGAAATTTGATATCACAGTGAAGCACATTTGTACCCTGACTTTGATAAAATATATGTTTTTTAAACTCACACTACATGAAAAAATATCGGAAAGAGTGTGGAGTGACAGAAACCCTTTGCAGTGGAAACTATTGGCAGTGAGTTTGTGTTTTAGGCATTGGGTTTGTGTTTTAGGAAGTCTATTCTGGTGAAATTGTGGGGCATAGGATTATTAAGTGGAGAATATAGAATCTTTTGACTCACACTGCTTCATGTTCAAACTTATCTTAATATCTTGCTCTTCCAATACGTAATACTATTTCCCTTAATTTTTATTAATATATTTGAGGTTTGACTAGACATATAAAATCAGATATAGATAGATAGATATATAGATATATATATATATATATATTATTACCTATAAAGAGGTACATAAGTATGAAGTTGCACATATGCTCTCAATCATTCATCAAATATTAACCAGCCTATACTCTTGGTCCATCGACCTGATGAGTGCCTGAGGGTATAGCCTGAAGCAGATACCATTCCTCATTTAGAAGAGCTTAGCGTCTGGGAAGAAAAAAACAAAGATAAGCTAAAATTTTGAAACCATACATTAAGGTAGACAGAATTCTGGATCTGAATGTGTATATGCCCGGGAGAGTAGTCTTTATGTGTAGTGAGTTAAAGGGAAATATCCAGTTGACTGCATAGGGATATAAAGTACAGGTCTTGTCAGATAATGGAAGTAGTTCATAATGCCTGGAGTATAGGTTAATTAGGAGGCAATTGCAGAAAATTACAATTTAGGTAAGATTTTGTTAATAATTTGAACTTTTTTCCTTTATGTAATTGTGAACTATGGAAAACTTAAGAATGTTCTTGCCTAGTCATCAGTCCTCTCATCTATTATATGTATTTATACACATATATGTACATACACATGAGTATTAGGCCAAGGTTGAATTTCCAACATCAATATGCCCCCTCTAGCTCTTCTCTCTGGTTCTTATAGCTCTGAATGGCACAGTTCCACACTTGCAGCAGATAATCAATACATGTCTGCTAAATTGTTGAATTATTTTATTTTGAAAGAGCAGGTGAGTAGGGAACTCCATATTTCTCTTTAAAAACTAACTATAACAAGTTGCTTTGTCATTTCACCCTTCACTGGACACTTTTTCCCTGTGAATTAGTGGCCTACATAAATAAAACTTCCTAACCCCTGTTTTATAACATATTAATTCAAGAAGAGGTCTATATACGATGCCCATAGGAGTTTGTATTGATTGTGACTTCATAGGTCAGATATTATTATAACAAATAAAGTTATGATGAAGCAGCATCTACCACAGTCATTCATTCATATCTGTCCATTCACCTAACATTTATGGAGCATCTGTCTTGAGCCACGCCAACTTAAATGACCAAAGTATTAATTAACTGGAAGGTGGTGGCAAATTTCCAGACCATTGTCCTATGGCCGTGCTTTGAGAACATATTTTATTAGACACAAAGCTTAAAGAAGAATAGCAAATACAACAAAATATTTATATTTTCTATTTCCCAGACTTACTAGTACTGAAGAAAAGCAAAGATGTAAATGACCACATAGCTGTCACTCCACGGATCGTTAGCTAGAAGCTCGTCATGTTGAAGTCCTTTTTTGTGGCTCAGAAGTTGAGGGACTATAGCTTTGACTTCATAAATATCCATCAAGTCCTTTGTCTCCTGGGTTTTTTCTTTCTCCCACGTAATTGAAGTGTTAAGCGATTATGCCAATGAATCTAGAAGGTAACCGGCATCAAACTTTGCCCAGAAATATTCTGATTGACAATATAAACAATATAAAACTTGCACATCCAACAATAAAGAATAGCTGTATAAATTACACTGGAATCACGTAATGGAAACATTAAAAACAGGTTTCTAAATAATTTTTAAGGTTGCAAGAAAATTTCTATAATATAAAATAAGGGAAAAATACAGAACACAAAACCATGTATATAAGGTGATAATAATTTGAGATATATCTCTAACTATTAAAAAATAGAAGGAAACATGCCCATTTAGAGTTCTTATCTCTGGAAAGTAGAAGAACATTTAATTTAAAAATTCCTTTCTATAACATACATGTTTTAATTTTAAGTCAGAAAAACTGGATCAACACCATTAAATAAATTATATATATATGAGGAAAATGATTATGCCATCTAACACAGTAAAGATATTTTTAATTTGAAATAAACAAGGTGGCTCAATGCTTTATTTATTTAACTTTTTTTTTTCAAAGTTAAGAAGCAAAATGCAGAGAAATGAATTGGGTTACTAAAGGTCACACACCTGGGGAGCCCCAGGGACAGCCCTGAGACTGATATCCTGCCTCTTGGGCCCAAGTTCTGGGTTCTCACCATATATAGTCCAAATCATCTTTTTGGTGAGGTCCTTGACAACTCGAGGGTTAGAACATTGATCCTCATCTTTGCAACGCTATCGCCTAATATAGAGTCCACCAAATGTTTAATAAATGTATAGAGTCAGGGATGGGGTTAATTTTTCTTTTGAATTTCTTCTTAAATAGCTAACATAGTCCATTATGTAAAGAAATACCCAAGAAGTATGTGCCGAATTACTTTGAGTGAAAGCTTAGCATCAGATAAACACAAAAGGAAATGCCACCCAACCCGTGATATTTATATGGAAAATTAAAGTCAGCATCAAAGACAGGCATGCTTGTGGCTCTTTGGGGGGTTGTAGGGTAAACCATAAAGTTGTTATGCTCAGAAAATAGCATTTTGACTATTTTTCCCTTTAGGGAATTTATGATTGAATATGGAGTTCAGAGTAAATGCTAAATCTATCTATCTAACACTACTTTTTTCCCAAAGGATACAAATGCTATAGACTGACAGTTCCCCCCCCAAATTTTATATGTTGAAACCTAACCACCAATATGATGGTATTTGAAGGTGGGGTCTTTGGGAGGTGATTAGGTCATGAGGGTAGAGTCCTCATGAATAGGATTAGTGCTCTTATAAAAGAGACCCCAGAAATTTCCATAGCCCCTTCCACCATGTGCAAAAAGTCAGCCTTCTATAAGGAAGCTGGCTCTCACCAGACACCAAAACTGCAGGCACCTTGGTTGTGGACTTGCTGGCCTCCAGAATTGTGAGGAATATGTTTTTGTTAAGCTATCCAGTCTATAGTGTTTTTGTTACAGCAGCCCCCATGGGACTAAGACAGATGCCAAGCCGTTTTTATTCAGAAGCAGGTGGTGGGACCAGCCTGGTGGTATAGTGGTGAAGTTCGTGCATTTCGCTTAGGCGGCCTGGGGTTCACCAGTTCGGATCCTGGGCGTGGACCTATGCACTGCTTGCCAAGCCATGCTGAGGTGGCGTTCCACATAGAGCAACTAGAAGGATGCACAACTATGACATACAACTCTCTACTGGGGCTTTGGGGAGAAAAAAGCCAAAAAAATAAAATAAAAAAAGAAGCATGTGGTGGGAAAATCAATCAGTTCTCTAAGAGAAAGAATATTAGTTCAACAAAGAAAAATAAAATAATTATCTGTAGTCCTAAACACCTGGCTTGACATGGATATGACTGGGCAGAAATAGAGTGGAAGTGTGTGCAGGATCAGGGGAACTCTATTCAGCAGGGCTCAAGGTGAAGTGTGAATGTGGCAGGAAGCAAGGTAAGTTCAGGTTCTTTGCACCCTGAGTAAAATGTATAACTTAAACAGAAATAACAATTTAAAACAAGAACAGTAAGAATTATTCAGATTCGTTATTTGCCTATTGATTGCCTATCTTTAACCTATCATTCAAAACTCCGTAGGAGAGAAATCATTAGCCTCAGTTAGTCAGTAAAGAAACAGGCTCAGAGAGGTCAGGAACTTGCCAAAGCCATGCATGATTTGAACAGCTTGTGCTCTTTTGCTCCCCAAGCCTGGGAGTCAAGATAAGTCAGCAAATAGAAGCAGCAGCCAGGCCTGTAGGAGTGCGATCACCAAATGTCCCATAATGGTGTGAGTAAAGGCTCCTTACCCAAGACCAAAGAAAATTTACCTTGTCAGCATCTGACACAATCTCCTACGTTCATATGTCTCAGACTTTTTGTGCATCAGAATCAGGATGTGGTGCTTGCTAAAAATATAGGTGCCTTTCTCTAGAGTCTGAAGATTATAATTTGAGCAGTTTGGGGTGTGGTTTGGGTGTGTGTATTTTTAATCAACTCCCTGGCTGCTTCTGATAGACAGGAAAGTTTGAAGATAGCTCATAGGCGTAGTTTTCTGAAGAGAGAAGTACTCTAAAGAAGACTGGCTTTAGAATGGCTAACTTGGATTACATTGTTGCTTCTTCCATGGACTGTTAGATTATTTAACTTCCAGTACCTCAGTCTTCTTATCTGTACAGTAAGGAAAATAACACTTTTTTGCTTTGCTTTGATGGAAAAAAATAGGACAATATATGTGTTAAGAGTTAACGGAAACACATAATTTATATAGTACTTCTTGTTAAAATGCGTATTTTAATCATAAGGAGACATCTATCAAACCCCAATTAAAGGACATTTTACAAAACAATGGACATATCTATAAAAAATTTTCAATATCATAGAAGACACAAAAAACTAAGGAATTTTTGCATATTTAAATAAAAAGACTTGACAGTTAAGTGCAATCCTAGGTTGGAAATTAGACTGGAAAAAATGCTATAAAGGAAATTAATGGAAAAATCAGTCAAACTTGAATCTAGACTGCATTTACAATATCAGAATGCTATCTCTCTTAATTTCCTGATTTTGACAGTGGTAGTATAGTTATATTAGTGTGTTATTCAAAATGTGGATCTTCCCAGGTTCCTCTTCAAGGAAGGATTTGCTGCCCAGACAGAAACGTTGGGTTAGCCGACAACCTCCAGCTATCAGCTTCTTCAGGCTCCACCTCAGCTGCTTAAAGCTATCTCTCAAGGCATGAGATCATGTCCTTCCCGGGGAATTTCAAATCCCATGACAAGGAGAAGTAACGCATGGTCTATGATGAGCAATTCCCACACCAGAGCTGCCTGCAGGCCAGCCAAAGCTGTCTAGCCTGCTGGTATCACAGTTTGACTTCTGTCCAGTCCTGCTTCCTCCCTATTTCGTTCAGCTCATCGTGAGCAAAATGCAAGAATTGTTGGGGCAAATGGTAGAGGAAGGGATTAAAAGGCTCAGAGAAGTGGGCATGCTGGAGAGCATATACTATGTATGATCAAGGGACCTGGTACATGATTGTATTCCATGAAAAGTTCCCAAGGAAGTGTAATGTAGCGATGTGCAACACCAAAAATGAAACATTCAGTGCTGGTTCTCTGTAGGCCAGGATTGACATTAGGACTGTCTGTTACAAAACTTGGCTCGTTAATAACAATGGGAATGATAGTACACAAAACAATAAAGGCCTGGGGGCCTGTTAGCTGTCAAAACTGTAAACTTGCTTGTATCATAATAAGCAGCAAGAACACAGAGAGTCATAGAGATGTTTACTAGAATGTGGCATGCAATCCCACATAACATAGTATCCTGCAAGGAACATATTTTACAACTGAATAGGTGTGAGAGTGAGGCCACAACCATAATATTCACAGGTTGTATCCAGATCACGCCACCCAGAACCTGCAGGCCTTCTAGAACTCTGAGATAACCTACTAAAGGTGTGGCTAAAGTGCCAGCCTGGAGGCATGACTCTGTGGGAGGAAGTGCCATTCTGCAGATCACAGTACAGGCACTAAGTCAAAGATCATTGTATGGTTCCGTGTCTGCAGTAGAAAGAATGCCTGGATCCAAGAACCAAGAGGTGAAAGCAGGAGTTGTGTCCCTTGCCATCACACCTAATGCCTCCCATTCTGCTAGGTTAGATGTCCCGGGACACATTTTCATAGCAGTCAAGACATGAGTCTCATTGCATAATAAGCTGTGCTGCTGCCTGGGCACTTTCACCTCTTTGTGTCTAGAAAGTAGCAGATAAGAGAAGTCATCTTTCTGGCAGAGTAATTGACCTTCTTATCAGGAGGAAGTAGGGCTGCTCTTACATAATTAGAGCAAAAGGAACCCAAATGATTCCCTTGGGTGCTTCTTAGTGCCCAGTTGTGACTGCAAATAGATGAGTACAGAAATCTTGTCCTGTGAAGCTTATGTGATGAGCACTCAGGCGCCTTGAAGAGCCTGCATTGCAGTTTGCATAATTGTGCCTCCTTGACTTCCTGTGCTGAAAAGTAGAGAAATGAAGTATAAGAAGTCTGGATTGGTGGCGAGTGTGAAGGACATAACCTCTTATGTGTCCGGAGAAAGGGGAGGAGAGAGCCATATCCCTGCTGCAGACTTTTAGGCTCTTGCCTTGAATGATGTACTGAGAAACAGCTGACAGGGAGCAGTTCATTGCAGTTCCATTCACAAGCTTAGAAAACAAGAAAGTGATGCCTTAATTTTTAATAACCATTCCCCCTTGTTCATGTATTTTCCTTGACAACCAGTTGCGACTGAGCTAAGGTAGGATTTAGGTATTTCCTGTTCTCTTTGCTGAAATATCATGTAATAGAACTCCTAGCTCTTCCTCTAATGCAGAGCGCCTCCACGCACTTGAACACACAGTACATTCATTGTCTGGTCAGCCCGACATTCACACTCTTGGAGAAGTTGGGTGTTGAAAGGGAGAAAGGGCATGGCTGCAGAGATCCACAGAGAGCGCCAGCTGATACTCTCGTCAGGCTTGGCATCTGACCTCAGGAATGACCCTTATTAGGCAGAGTTTAGGGGAAGTGAAAGCTGCTTAAGAAATTGTTACTAGGTATATATTTTTGCCATTTTGAAAGCACAATAAGAGCATGGAATCCGATGTAGTCTAAAGATTCTTCATCCGTTTGTCACTAATTGAGAAGAATGCCAAAAAACATATGGTCATGGAACTATTAGGAAAGACAAATGAATGAAAAGAATTACACTAACTACAGATCTAAACAATATTGTTTTCAGTAAGTGGCTGACAGATTTTCCAGAGGGGAGAACAACCTGAAACAAAGACTACCCAGAGCACGTATGACACTGCAGTTTTATTCCTCTGTATGTTTTGACATATTTCTTGATGCCTAGAACAGATATTATCCTATAGAGACTCATGTGCTAGGGTTTATCAGTCTTTTTCTAAATAACACTCAACAAGTGTACAAGGCCTCGCATTACTTACATTTTCTTATTTTCTGTATTCTTCATGCTCTGGCATTTGGTGCTTTGCAGACCTGGAAAATTGCCCCTCCCAGGGCTAACTAATTCCTGGAGATAACAAACAACTTGCCTGCCAGCACGCCTTTTGTTATACTGAATGTTTGCATTCCCCCAAAATCTATATGTTGAAACTTAACCCCCAATGGGATGGTATTTGAAGGTGGGGTCTTTGGGAGGTGATTAGGTCATGAGGGTGGAGCCCTCATGAGTGAGATTAGTGCCCTTACAACAGAGGCCTCAGAGAGCTGCCTGCCCCTTCCACTATCTGAATCAGGAAGCAGGCCCTCACCAGACACAAAATCTGCGGGTGCCTTGATCTTGGACTCCCAGCCTCTAGTACTGTGTGAAATACACTTCTTTTGCTTATAAGCCACCCAGTCCATGATATATGTTTTGTTATAGTAGCCCCAAGGGACTAAGACACCTTGGATATGCAAACCGACCAATTCAGAGTCCATACCTCTCATAGGTCTCATTTTATGGAGCTTCTATATTCCAGGACACTATCCCCTGCTCTACTCACTGCAAGGCCAGGTACTGGACAACTGGGGGCCAGCCCACTGAGATTATTCAAACTATCCAATCATAAGTTTGTACTGCTTGCTTTCCTAGCTTCACCTGCTCCTTTCCCTGGAAAACAGCAATAAAGGCTCCCACCCTCAGTTCCCTTTTCTTTCCGCCTGCTCTTCTCTGTGATGCCCCGCTGTGTGGCCCTGCGTGGAGGGCCAGGCCTTCTGTGGTAGGGGACTTAGAGTATAATAAAAACTTCTTGATGACAATCATTTTTTCCTCTATGTGTTTTACTATACCTTCTCAAAACAAGTCATGGTATATTTTTGAAATCAGAAATTTCAAAAATAAACAGATAAATTTCAAAATTAAACAGATAAATAGGCTAAAATGCTTTAGAAATGGAGGCATGACAGCTAAATAGAAATTTCTGATTGAACTGTAGAATATTTTAAAATCTTCTTTTTCTTTTTGTATATTTGTTTCAACTAAAAAGTATTAATTTAGCATTGGGTAGTAGCTCTCTAATTAGTGATGACTAGGTAGAAATTGTTACTGTAGATCCAGAGGAGGATAGAGTAAAAGGTAGATTTTGTCCCACAAAGAGATTGGAATTAACGACTACCAGCAATGTCCTGCTCAGAAATAACCCACACGAAAAGCTTTTCCTGACTCTCATAACTACGAAATGCTTTCATCTTTATCTAATCTGCCAGAGTATTTTAAGCATACTTCTTCATGGTATTTACAAACCTTTTACACATTATTAAACCCACTGGTATACAGGTCTTATGGCATCTATGACAGGCAAAGTCCTTGCAGGGCCAGGAGACAATATGGCACCCTGAAGAATGCACACAAATCCAGGTGGAGGTGCTGCTTCTGCCACTTACTGGCTCTGTAGTGTTGAGTAAATTACTAAATCATGTTCATCTTCCATTTTCTTCTTGGTTAAATGGGGAAAATAATATCTCCTTCAACAATAGATTGTTGGAAAGATTAAATGAGGAAATACATGTAAAATGCATGAGACAACAGCAGGTGCTCAGTAAACCTTAGATTTATTTCTTCTTACTTTCTAGGAGTCTCAGGTAATCATGAGTGGAATAGTCTGCTTATATCATCTTTAATAAAGGTTCTCACATAAAGTCCTGGTTATGTAGAACCAAAGGTAAATTTACATATATCCATACATTTACAGGCAGAAGTAGAGGGTTTTAAATTAATATAACGCATACCTGCAATTGTTAAATCCTTTACAGAAAAGAAAAGTGATAATATATACATGGATACATTAAAGAAATGCCTGTGTTGACACACTATGCAGTATGCTAAAGCAAATCATGTAAGTAAGAGCTCATGGTTATGAATGGTTTCCCAGGGTCCAGCATGGTGCTGAAAATACATTACATGTGTTACTCTTTCCTGAATATGTGTTATCATTGCATCTCTCTTATTGACTGAGAATGCTAAAAGCCGGAAAAATTAAGTGACTTTTCCAAGGTTCTGTATACAGCTAGTAATTTTTTCAAGAAACATTCCATTCAGTCACTATGGCTCCAGAATCCAAGCAAATGACACGTCTATAAACCCCCCATCACTTGTATGTCTATGATATGCTTTTCTGTATTCTTTCTGTGCATTTATATTTTGTAAGTATATGTTTTAAATATGCAAACCTTGATTAATCCAACCGATATTTGTTGACCCCCATTCATTCTGAGCTTATGGCATACTCTTGCTTTGCTGCTAGGGAGCATGCTGCAGTCCCACAGTTTGCAAGGCCCACAGATATCTCTATCTCCCATTTTTCTCCCAATTTCAGGCTATATTTTAACTTTTAATTTTAATAAAGTTTAATTTATTATTTTCCTCTTTTTTTTGGTTAGTACTTTTTGTGACCAGTTTATTAAAAGAAAGTTTGCCTACCCCATGGCCACAAACATATTCTCTTATGTTTTCCTCATTCACCTTTCACATAAAAGTCCAATTCTTCTCACACTGACCCACCTCCATTTAATAAAATGACCACGCTTTCCCACTGTATTGAATTTCCACCTTTGTCAAAAATCAGTTGAGCATATGTGTGGATCTGTTTCTGATCTCTCTATTTTATTTCACGGATATATCTCTATCTATCTTTATACCAATACTACACCATCTTAGTTCCTATTGCTTCATGACAAGTAATGATATCTTGGGTGTTTCCATAGTGTAGTGGTCAACACATTCGCCTGACAAGTAATGACATCTCATGATACGGGTCCTCTAGCATTTTTTTCTTCAAGATCATCCTGGTTATTCTTTGTTCTTTGCATGTCCACATAAAATTAAGAATGAATTTGCCATTTTCCACATGCATACACAGACACACATGCACACACACACAAATTGGCTGAGATATTGATTGGGATTTATTGAATGTATAGATCAACTTGGGAAAATGGATATCTTCACAATATTGAGTCTTCGAATCCATGAACATGGTCTCTCTCTCTCTCTCTGTCTCTCTATACATGTATACATATACACACATATGTGTGTGTATATGTATACATAAAAGGATCATATATATAATAAATTATATTACTCTTGCACTATTTTGTGGTTTTTAAGGTAGTGGTCTCACACATCTTTCTTTAGAGTTATCTTTAGGCACTTGACAATTTTCATCCCCTCTTAGGTAATACTTTTTTTTTTTTTAGATAATACTATTTTTAATATTACAGTTTCCATTAGTTTGGTGTAGATGATGGATACGTACATAGATAGGTAGTTGTTGTTGACTTTGGATTCAACAACTTTGTTAGCAAACATTTTGAACACCTGTTCTATGCTGGTTGCTGGGACTGGAGATAGTGACACATACAACTTATATCCCTTCTCCTGGAACAGCTCACAGTTCGGGTGGAGAGATGCTTCATGTGAGGAGACGGAAGGAGCTACCAAATTGCAGTAGGACTCAGGGATGAATGCAGTAGCATTCAGGGAACTGACACTAGTTGATGACTTATTTCAGTTGTATTCTAGCTAAGTAGATATCACTATCTGGATCACACCTGCTCCCTGGCTCCTCTCCCATTTGACTCTCTTTGGACCCTAAATCCAGTCAAAATTGATGGTCAGTCTCTTCTTTGTCTACTGTTTTATTTCATTATGCTTTTGCACAGAATGTAAACTCGCCAAAAGAAGGGAATAATATATTTTGTTTACTGCTATATCTCTAGTGCCTAGAAGAGTGTCTGGCAAGACAAGATGCTCAATAGATATTTATCTTTATTTATCATATACTCACCACTTTCATTACCTTAAAAAACATATCTTCTTTCCTTTCATATGCAGCTCCAGTGTCTCCTCCCCACGAACTCAATTAGAATTGAGGATTAAGTCTTTTGTCCCATCACTATATTCTTACTTGTGGGAATTTGCATGCTATAATCTCTGTCTCCTCTATCTTTGTTGGAAGAGACACTGTCATACTTATTTTCACTTCCTAACTGCTTAAGTTGGTACCCAATCCACAATAATTCTTTTTTCATGAAAGAGCAAATAAACAAAAAAAATTAATGAGTGAATGAAAAAACTAAAATCAAAGGTCACAGAAATAGTAACAGAGCTCAGAAGAAAACCCATGGTAATTGGCTAATGTCAGTCCAGGCAGTTGTCTACCAGTCAGGTTAACATACTATTTCGGGGGCCCAAAGAACTTTCTTAACTGAAACCAGAGTCCATTGCCTTTTGGTTGCTAGTGGAGATTTATTCACACTTGTTTGACATCTAGTTTCTAGAGGAATTCAATAGAAGACTGTGTCTAGCTGATTGCATATACCTTGTTCATAAACCTGATCCCCGTCTCTCTTCTCACAATGGGGAAGTGGGCTGGGTGATGTTGGTGGGACAAGGACAACAAAAGTAAAAGAATTACTTCAACTGCAGCTAACATTTAAGAGTCACTGACATTGTGTTGAACATTTTCCCAAAATACTTTCCTTGACATCTCACGCAAACCTGTAGAGTCGTGGGTTGAAGCTTTTGAACCTATGGATATGGATCTGAGGATGGTGAGAATCCTTGAGAATGATGTCCTAAAGGACACAGACCGAAGGCAGAACTATGCCTATCCATCCCCTCATTGAGGAAAGATCTTGATAAAATGTGTCAGTCACTCCCCACACATGATTTCTAACCCATATGAGAACCAAGTTAGGTAGGAATCATTTTCCTCATTTTATAGTTGGGGAAATTGAGACTAATAGAGGTGACACAGCACATCGGATGTGGTGCAATTGATTTCATGTAGTGCAATTTGAACTTAGGTTTGGGTGATTCCAAAAGACTCTAACTTTTTATGAGACACTGACACTGCCTCCCTGTGACAGAAACAGATAATTATTCATAAACCCTTTTTTTAATATCTTACATTTAAAATTGGGAGGATTGCATTTCAATATTTTGAATAATAAATAACAGGATGATGAACATATTATACTAGAATATGAAATGAGTGGTCTTTTATTCCTAGTACTTATCATTTACACTGTCTAATTCAATAAGCACATCTCACGTGTGTTTCTTACTCCTTTGCATAATATTTTATATAATAATGATAACTTAATAATAACTCAACCTTATTCAAAACTGACAAGCCCTAGCTGTTGATATGATTAGTTTTTCCTCTAGTTATTTGAATCTTAAGTCTTTTTCTCCATTTAAAACAATTTGTAGTCTCCTTCCTTAGAGAGAATTCAGTACCTTTTAACAAGGGGACAAGGGAAACTTTTGCAAATTGGGCAAAAATTTGCAAATACTTGATGGAATCATGCAATATTTCCTATTTAATTTGTAAAGTGCAAGTCTTTGTGTAAAAGTTTGGAGGAGGTAGAAAGTGTCCCTGTTTCTGTAGATCATTTTTTGAGAACTAATATCCACATATCTTTCATACCAATAAGCCAGATGGCACTGGATGGTGTACCTATTTATAAAGAATTTCCAATTACCTGAATACTTCTTTCTAGTGTGGGTCTTTCCTTCTTCTGAAAGCCCATAGTACTTCATCTGTACCTTTTCTGTGATGTCTTCCCTTTCTACCCTACCTTACGGTTACATGTGTGTAGAGTGTAGTAAAGAACACATAATGCATGGAGAAGACTGACATGAATTTCAATTATTTCAGCTCTTCCAAATGTTGTCTGCATGATGTTGGGCAGGAGAGGTTATTACCAAACCTTAGACTCATAGATTCATTTAGAAATTAGAGTTGCTCTGTGAACTAAAGGCTTTAATATGTTTGTATTTATTTCTGGGAACTAAGATAATTCTCATCTTCTCCACTAATCTACAAATTAATTCAAGGCTGAAACTGTGATATATTCATCATTATCTTTGCACCTCCATAATTACCATGAACGCAGAAGGAAGTTGATTACAATTACTACCAGAAGGCTGATAGAGTTCACTTAGTTATTTTGCTGGGAATAACTAATTCATCTCAACATCACATCCTCAAATTCTCCTCTAACAAATTGTAGCCATACTTCAAAAGTCAGTGCAAAAGCTAGTATATCTATATACTCCCCTTTCATCTAACTGGAGGTAATCTTGATAGAAGTAACACATCCCCTATACTTATCTGTTGGGATTTATTTCTCTCAATCCTTAATTATACATTTGAATTCACAATTTATCTTTCTGCTTCATTTATGCTAATTGAGATTAAATACATATCTTACTATTTATCTTATAATGGGTACCCTGATGGTCAAGGGTAACCCCATGGGATTAACTCCTTTACTTTCACATTGTACATTAGTAAATGCTAGGGTAGTTCCCATAGACATTCTATGATGTAATATCAGGGAAGACCTGGGGCGAGAAAACAAGGTACCTAGTTGAGGCTCCATGAATGTGCACTAAACCTCTCGAATCTATGGGTTGATGGCTTTCACCAGTTTTAAAAAATTGCAGCCATTATCTCTTCAAATATGGCTCCCATCCCTGTATCCTCTTTCTCTCCTCCTGGAAGGTCAATATATTAGGTCATTTGTGTCCTATGTGGTTCTGTCACTGAGCTCTTTATTTCAGGGTTTTTTTTTCCCTCTTTGTGTTTCAACTTAATATTTTCTCCTAATCTACCTTCAGGTTCACTATACCTGAGTTCTACTGTGCCCAGTCTGCTGATAAACCCATTCAATAATTTTTAAATTTCAGATATTGCATGACTTTCAAGTACAGAATATCTATTCTATTTTTTTAAATGGTTTCAGTTTTCTGTTGAAATTTCCACCTTTTCATCCATTTTACCTTCTTCCCCTCTACTTTCTTTCACATCATCCCAGTTATTTTTTAAAGTTCCTGTCTGATAACTCCAGCTTCTGGATTATTTGTGGGTTGGTGTCCATGTTTTTTTTTTTTTTTCCTCTTCATTATCATGCAGGTAAATTTGCCTCCTAACATGTCTAACAAGTTTTTGTTATATTTTGATTAATTCCAGACAAGTATGTAAAAGAACCACAGAGGACCTAAATGATGTGTTCCGCATTTAGAGTTTTTCTCTTTTCTGTTAGGTATATAGGATGAGAGTCTGATCCCCACAATACCATTATGGGTTGACATAGGTTGGAGTGGTTTTCCATTTTTAGTCAGACTTCTGTCTTCTTGTTCATTTATATTTTTCAGGTGATATCCTTCTGAACTTTTTATTAAGGGTCTGGTTTATTTCTACATCCTGAGCCCTGAAAGTTCTGACTCCTGGAGATTTTAAGCCTAGGTCTTTAGCTTATTTCCCACAGTTTCAAAATCTTGCAAATATCTTGAGAGGGAGATTAGTTTTGTTTATTCCAGGTCCCCTCTCTCTTCTAAGCACTCTGCTTTTCTGGCTCAACCCCCAGCTTTCTACATCACACAGAGTTCTGCAAATGTCCTATGGGGAAATTTAGACTTGCATTAAAGATTCCTCTAGCGTACAATCTGTTTCAGTAGCCCTGCACAGCTGCCAAAAGCCCTCTTTCTCCCGATGGAATCACCTACCATGGTCCAAGCCAGATTCTCAGTCTGAGCTCAATATTGACAAAGGGCCCCAAGGGTAAAATGGCTAAAGAAAGGCAGCTTACCCAGGAAGGGCATTGCCCTCTCAGGGATTTTGTTTTAACTTTTTATTTTGAGAACATCTTAGGCTTACTGAAGAGTTGTAGAAATAATATAGATAATTCCCATAAACCCATTACCATGTAGCCAACCATAGAATATTTACCAAAATTAAGAAAGTAATCATAGTACTATACTATTACCTAAAGTACAGACCTTTTTTAGGGTTTCATCAGTTTTCTATTAATGTCCTTTTTCTGGTCTAGGACCCCACAGTGCGTATAGTTGTTGTGACTCCTTAGTCTTCTCCAGTCTGGGACAGCTCCTCAGTCTTTCTTTGTCTTCACGTCTTGACAATTTTGAAGAATATTGTTCAGGCATTTTGTAGGTAATATCATCCCCAATATTTTTCTGTTGTTTTTGCATGATTTATCTGGTGTTATGGGTTTAGGGGAAGAATACCAGAGAGGCGAGATACTCTTCTCATAACTTCATACCTGAGGGCAGTGTGGGTACACGACATCAGCATGACATCAGTGGTTATATCAACCTTCATCACTTATGGTTATAGTAGTATAAGCTAGGATAGAGCCAGGAAATACACAGATGTGTGCTTACTTGTGTATACACACATGCAAACATATACAACTATATGTATGTATGTATATATGTCTATATCTATCTATCAATCAAAAGAAACATGACATTGTCCTGATACCTCTCACTCTAACACCACAGGGTTCATTCTACCTTCTCTCTGTGTTTATTTGTAACTTCTTAATATGACAGAGGGAAACCTGGATCCCATTAGTTACAATTTACTTATCTGTTCGCCCCTTATATGCATATCATGTAGTTTCAGAATCAGTAATCTGTACTCCTGTGAGACACAAATTTTCAACTAGAGTACCAGGTTCACACAGAGTTATTTTGGTCTTTACTCTTATAGTTTCCAGTGGAAAAATTATTTTTCAATATTACTTTGGTTAGTCCCCTTCAGAATGGTTATGCGAATTATTGTAATATGGGTAGATTCATTTGTCCCAGTCTGTATTAAATTCCTCCTCCCAAGTCCCAGGTGATTTTTCCTTTAATATACTTGGAATAAAATCTACTTTTTTGTGGTGTGGCAGGCAGCCTCTAAGATGACCCTAATGATCCCTATCACCTGCATTTGCCCTCTGTACTAGCCTCTCCTTGAGTGTGAGCTAAATTTATTGGCTCACTTCTAATAAACAGCCCAGCAGAAGCAGCAGAGTCTAGGTTACTAGGAAGCTGTGGCTTCCTTCTTGGGTACTTTTTCTCGGCCTCTCTCTCTGAGTCCTCACTTTGGGGGAAGCCAGCTCCCACGTTGTGAGTAGCTGTGTAAAGAGCCCCAGTTAGCAAGGAACTGATTTTCCAGTCAATAGCCAGTGAGGATGTGAGGCTTGCCAAGAATCATGTAAGAATGAGTTTAGAAGTTGTGTCTTTGCACCCAAAGAATTATATCTTTGTGCACCTGTATTTGTAGAAAATAGATATTGATACCAGGAAATAGAACAAAATGTTGTCTCAGCATTCACTTAATAATACCACTTAATATTATTAATAGTTAATATTTGGTTACTATAAAGACTAAGATCAAATGGATTAAAGGAATGTATATAAAATGTTTAACGTATTCAGATGGTATTGATACTAAATAAATGTTAGCTATCTTGACTAATATTTTTACAATTCAACAGTTATGTGTGTCAGGCACTATGATAAACCCCTTTGGTACAGCACTGGGAATACAACTGAAATTGGACAGATAACCCGGCCCTTATGTATCTAAAAGTCTAGATGAAGAGCTGGAAATTAAATAAAGTTCCTGATTCAAATTAAGAGACCATAGGACCACTTCTTTTTTATTGTTCAGCTTGCAAAGTGAAAGAAAACAGTATTCAATTATGTTCTCTTTAAGAAGGAATTTGGGAGTATGTAAATTTTTTACTTAAAATGCTTAAAGTTGCAAAACAATTTTTGCAACTTCAGCTGCTTGGAAAACTTCCTGTACATGGAACTCCAGAATGCCTGATAAAAGAAGCCTTGCTCCACAATTTAGGGTGAACCAACATGCCCAGATTTGCCCAGAACCATCTTGGTTTTAAAACAGTAAGTTCCACATTCTGAGAATTTCAACCAATCCAGGACAGTTGGACTCTGCACTTCACATGTACCTTTAGTTGCATTTGGAAAACCCCAAGTAAGGCATTCTCTCTGTTAAAAAATGACATGATTTGGAGAGATTCTATCTAGGGGGAGAAAATAAGACTACCATAAGCCTACCTTCACTTCAAGACCTCTGGGAGTAGATAAACTTACAGACCAGAATGAAATGTCATTGTCCAAAGAATTACCAAACCTTTCTGAAAAATTGAAGAATTCTCTACAGAGAATCTCTGCAGTGGAGAAAAGAGAGTTCCTAATGCTTTCCCTTCTGAAATTGATCTTTTTTTGCTAAAACAGTATCCATTCCTTTTTTGTTGACACAAAGTACCTACTCAGGAATTGTTTTTAAAAAATTAGTTTGGCTAATATTTTTATCTTTCTTTTTCATTTGTCTTTCTGTGACTATGGTTTAATACAGTATCTGCTAAACAACAGCCACCAGGAAATGTTTACAGGGAGAACAAGTGAAAAAAAAAGCAGAGAAATTTAAAAATATTAACAAATGAATGAATGAATAAATGAATTAAATGCATTCTATGGGCTTTTAGGTTAGTATGGGTGTTTTCAGCTTGACAAGAAAAACAGATTATTAGGTTAGCAAAGAAATGGATGCAATTTGGATTATTTTGAAAAAAATCTCCCATCACGTACATATTACATGAAAATTCTTTGGTTTTGAAGGATTGCACCTCAATGGGATGGACAGTTATGTGAATATTAAGATGATCGGTCTTTAAGCAAATGAGATACTATTGATAATATGACTACAGTTATGTCAATTGATTAAAAAGATGTTAATCAGGCAAAGAGGGGATTAATCATGGTTGGAGCAGTGTCCTTATTTTGTATAATAGCTAGAGACTCTGCCCATTGGCCCGGTCTCTGTTAGTACAAATCCATCATTCACCCACTTATTCGATTTACATTCTCTTTATTGCAATCCTGAGAAAAGGCTATGAAGTGGGAATTTTGTCTTTACTATTTGTTAGCTGAGTGACTTTAGATAAGTTAGCATTCCCAAGACCCCACATGGATAGAAAAATAACACATAATAATATGTAATTTTCAGGCTTCTCCTCAGGTTTAATAAAACACTTTCTATCTGCAAACACTAATCTCTACGATTTGAGGTTTTTTTAATCATATAACAAAAATAAACAAATGAATTAAAGGTTGAAGATTTCAGAATTATAGCCATTGCTCCTGATTTCTACTTATCACTCTTGATTTCTAATGAAGATTCTCATTATGTTCATCTTTTATCATTTTAAGACAAATTTGATATATTTTGTTAAAAAATAAATGTATGCTAAAATATATTATATGTGACAATACCTTACTTCTTGACATATGGTAGGTACCTCTTAATACTGACATTCTTCAAAGCTCTTCTTTCTTATTCCTCCACTTCATTATCCTCTCCCTCCCCTTCTCTGTACCTCATATTGTCCTCCCTTCTCTCTTTCGTTGTGTTAACTATGTACTTTGTGTCATTGTGGATATAAAGATGACCGGAAATGAATCTTACTCTTAAGGAACTGATAATCTAATCATTGGTTTTTAAACATATACCTACTGATTTATATTATTTGGAAGAAATGATTTAAGAGACATATGGATACAATACTATGATAATCTAGAGAAAGGAGGTGCTACTGCCACCCACAGAAATGAGAAAAACTCTAATGGAGCAGAAACTTATAAAGGGCAGGTAAGAATTGAATGTGGAGTGATACAGTCCTCTGTCTCTTCTCTTCTCTTCCAACTGTAAAGCCAATGGTTTTGAGTGGTCCTGGGGTACCAAAGGTGGAGAGTTTAGAGGAAGCCCATCCCTCAGCTAAAAAGAATCTTCAGATAATAGGTCCTGCTAACAATACCAGTCATTAAGATTAAATCTTACCTTGCTATGGTTGAGCATTGGAATGAAGCTCATAGTTTGGACTGGCCAATATAAGAGGAGGATTACTGGAGCTAAGAAACAATAACAAGTAACAAAGTGAATAGCACTGTGGCAGTAAGAAGGCCAGCAAAGATACTGATGATCATTCTCAATTATACCACCTAGACTTGAACCACCTTCGGTAAAGTGCATGGAAAGAGACCCCTTGGAAAATGCAACAGTGATGGTGGCTCGTTGCTAGGTTTCTTTGCAATCCTCCCCTTCTAACCTTTGAAGTAGTAAGAGATGATTGAGGATATATAAGGCACTATTTTAAATAAAATTGCTGGCAAAATTTTGCAGGTAGAATTGGGAAAGATTAAATACATCGGCAAAAGCTGAAGTGTCAGTGGCTTTGAGATCTCAGAGTTCAGGCTGTGTTTTGACTCAGCATCACCTATTCCACCAGCCAGGCCAAACCAAGTAACAGATGATATGGGACAAATACACTTTCATAGGTCTTAATCTCCCAGCTACTCTTACGACTGCATAAAGGCCTCATGTACCTAGAGAGGTCTTTGGCACCAGTGGGTTAACAGGTCAGCGTTTTCTAATTATTTTAAATATCTTATTTAATTTAGCCTCATCAAGGCTCATTAAAAGAAAAAGAGATCAATACTTTAATTTTTTTCTGCCTAGAAAACTGCCT
The DNA here is from genome assembly GCA_031878705.1 of Tapirus indicus. Lineage (NCBI taxonomy): Eukaryota > Metazoa > Chordata > Mammalia > Perissodactyla > Tapiridae > Tapirus > Tapirus indicus. Next base: position 7,000,856 of record CM062935.1, on the reverse strand, counting down.
TCCCTAACCCTGCATCTTCTTCTAACTTCATATCTATCAACTATTTTTTGTTTCAGGGTTCAGCTTATATACATCTCCCCTGACCTCTCCAGATGGACTGAGATGCCTTGTCACATGCTTTTATAACATCTCAAACTTCTCATTCATTGCCCTCATTCCAATTTTAAGACATCTGTAACTTGCAAACTTTTTTCTTAAAAATATAACTCTCTTTCTAGAACATAAACCATAGAGAAATACGAACTACATTTGTCTTGTTCTACTGCATGGTAGCACCTCTTCACAGGGCCTGCCGCACAGTAGGATCTCTAAAATAGTACCTCAGAATAAATAAATGAATCATGAATCAATCAAATTTACAATAAAGGAAAACTGACATTCAGAAAGCTAAACTACTTCTTCAAAGTCATGCTTGGAAAATATGAGAAGGGTATGCTGGAAGCCACATCTTCTTCCTCAGATTTCAGTGTGGTACCTAATAGTCTTTTTTTTTTTCAACATAAAGTAGAAAAGACAATATGTGGGAAAAATATAGATAACATATATTAAGATTTTAGAGAACCGAATGAAATTTTTAAGGCATGTAGGTCTGAGAATATCCTCAGTCCTAAAATTTCCAACTTTAATTTCCTCTAATTCTTGAACCAAGCTTCACAAAAGCAATTATCATGTAATTTGTTGATTTCTTTCCCAAGTGAATGTTTGCCAAACACTCCCCATCACAGATTTCACATGCATTAGATATTGATGCCCAAGCTGTTACATAGAAAATGTGAGTATATACTTTGCTTTTAGAATTAATCTATTTCTAATTTTTTAATGCAATGTAATTAGCTGAATTGCTCTTAGAATATAATCACTTGTTGTATATTTGAATAAGTTAATCATGGCTTTGTGGAAATGTGACTCGTTTATAATTATCTAGGAGCCTTACCTTAAATGTTCTTTTTGGCTAAAAGTGTGATCAAACTTAGTGGCTACTTAAATGGAATCACATTAAGCATGACTTTGTGCAAAGAGTCACTCTTGGAAAATGTGCCTTGTTTCTCTATTTACGTCAATCAAAAACGTGAGAGTTTTGAAGGAAATCCCCTAGACCATGCCACATCTGTCAGTGCAGCAGCGTGACTGACCAATAAGCTCACAGGCTGGGAGACAGAATGCACTCTGACCACGGTCAAGGTTGCTATGATCAAGTGACCGTGGTTTCCTCATGTTGAAAATTACCACATTAGACCAGATGGTCTCTAAAGAACTTCCTTAGTTTCGCTCTGCACATTTTATAATCTTTTTTTAAAATAAAGCATATACTAAACTGGACCTAGAAACATTAGTGATGACCCCTTCATATTTGCACAAGGATCTATAGTTTTCAAACGAGATTCACATAATGCCCTCCTACTAGATTTTCAAAACGAGACCAGGAGGAATGACGTTATCCTCCGCAAATTACAGCTTAGGGAAAGAATCGAGGTTCAAAGTATATCAGGGCCTGACAGTTAATTGTTCCAAACGTTCTTGGGCAGGACAGCCACCCAATATCTCTCCACTTTTATTTCTGACCTCATCAAAGGTCAGAAATTAACCCTTTCATTTCTGACTTCATTGAAGAGTGGAATTTATCTACACCAAACCAGATGACGCGTCATGCCTTTCCCTTTTAAGATTTAGTCTATAAAGTATCCTTCAGCACTTTCAAATTCAACCAGGAATTTTGGCTGTGTCTAACTGCACACCATCAATGGCCCCGCCTTCCTGATTCTCAAGAAGTGCAGCATAGGGAAGTGGCTGCGGGACTACTGAGAACCGGTGCTGGGGATGCCTTTATCCTGGAGTCAGTTTTACCTGCCATTTGCATTGAATCCCTTCGCCAATCTGAGAACAAGTAAAGGAGCCGAGGGTGGAAAAGTTTTGAGAATGACATAATATTTGATGGCACATTCGTAGTGGAACTAATACCAAAATAAAGTAATGGAATTTTTGATATGACCCCAGATCTGCCACTGATTTGATGTTACATCTTAGCAAATAACTTATTTATTTAATCATCAAATAATTACCACTCACAACGATAACAAGGATACTACAACAATGATAATACTTACTACTTGTTCATTATTTGCTATGTGGCAAACAATCTGCTAAGTAATTTTATATCCACCATTGCATTTAATTCTTCAAATTTCCCTATCACAAAGATATTATTTTACTAATTTTGTAGACTAAAACTAAGACTAAGTTTATGTGGCTGAACACCCTCTATGCCCTAGGTCAGTGGTTCTAATCCTGGCTGTACATTAGAATCATTCTGGAAACTTGAAAAAGCACAATGTCCAATCTAAAGAAATTTTTATTTAAATAGTTAGCCCACCCATTGCACACAATTACATTTTAAATGCTCATTGTATTATGCAACCATGTGGAAAACTAATGTGTTTAGATGCTGATCAAACAAAGATAAAGAGATGGACTTCAAAGTACTTTCAGCATTACAGAGGCAAAAGCTATATAAACTCAACAGTAGAATATTACAAGCCCAGCAAAAGTGTTGTGCAAATAAGTACTTCATTGGGAGACAAAGTGGAAATGTCTTTTGAACAATTTATTTAATCTTGGTCTATTTTTCTTATCTGTAAATGAGGCTAAAAATAGCTGCCCCTAGGTCATTGGGAGATTAAGCCGAAGACCATATGTTAAGGGTCCTTAATACTGCAGTTGGCACATCGTAAGTAACAAGTCGATTCTCCTTTCCTTGTTTACAACGTGCTGTGGAGACCCCAGTTCTCTATCTATGAAATAGTGATCATAATACCTACTTCACAGGTTCCTCCGAGGAGCAAACATGACTGTAGATGTGAAAACAAGCCTGTAGATGTAAAAAAATAAATGCAAAATGTTCTTATAAATATCTAATCTGGCAGACGTATAGGGCCCTTCTCCATGAATCGAGTTCTCCTGTCATCCCAGCCCCCTCCTAAGTGGCTTCTTTTGAGGTGTATCATGTTTGTTTTTTCTTTTTTGAAGAAGAAGGAAATTGGCCCTGAGATAACATCTGTTGCCAATCTTCCTCTTTTCCTTTTTTCTCCCCAAAGCCCCAGTACATGATTGAATATCTTAGTTGTAGGTCCTTCTAGTTCTTCTATGTGCGATGCTGCCTCAGTGTGACTTGATGACTGGTGAGTAGGTCTGCACCCAGGATCCAAACCAGTGAATCCCGGGCCTCCAAAGCAGAATGTGCAAACTTAACTGCTACGCCACCAGGCTAGCCCTAGCATGGTATTTTAAAAAAATATTTTCTTTGAACTCTACAGAGCCATGGTGTGCATTTGGCTTCTTGTCGTGAAATGTCCATCCATAGTCAGAATAAAGGACAGCAAGCTGGACTTGATGATTGTCTTTTGAAGGTGGAGTAAATTAGAACCTAGGAAATTCTCACTCCTACTTATTTCAACTGTTTTTTTTTGTCACTTTCAATTATCTTTCCTTTACCACCCCAGCACCTTGGTAACTGAAGGCCGTAGGCATGCTGACTTTCTTTTTTAATTCTGCAAAATATCAGATTTATATTCTGGAGAAGTTGGCTGACTTGAGGCAATGACCCACTTTTGGTTTCATTTCATCATTCTTTTTCAACTCCCCATGACTCTTAGGAGGATGAAAAAAACTCCCCTATCCACACACACACACACACAAAGACAGCACTGTTCTTTAAAATGGCTTTTATAAGTTTGTGGATGAAGTGTAAATTACATGGAAGAGTAGAAAGATCGTAGGCCCGGGTGTTAGTGTTCTGAATTTCACTCCTGTGTCTTCCGTGAAGTCCCTGGGCCTCAGGAGGACGAGGACTGGGTTTGGAGGAAGCAGGATCGTGGGTTATGGAGACTCAGAATAGGCTATCTGTGCAGCAAATCCAAAAGGCACTCTTCAGCAAGCGATCATGTGGCAGAGTGAGAGCTACAGGCTTGGTGTTTGGCTCCCACAAGCACAGTATCCTTATATGTTATATGTGCTGTGCATCTCGTAATAAAATAGTGAATGGGAGCCTACCTTGAAAGGGTGAACAAGAGCCTGAAGCTTCCTTGGCTTTGACTATTTTGAGGTAGGTTCCACCACTCCAGTTGGTGAAGGACTTAGATCTATTTCCATAAGAAAACTAGTCCCACCTCCAGACAAACTTGGGATTTGCTTCCCTTTGTAAAGTTGGATGTGGCTTCCTTCTCTTTGAAATGTGAATTCTTTCATAGTTACACATTTGATAATTACTATTTTTAAGGATTCTCTGTTATTTGTTTAAAACAGGACGTGCTTCTAAATGTTTCCTGTCTTTCCATCACTTTCTATTCTAATGAATCCCCCTTTGCATAGAGATTAGATTGCAAGCCCTTTGGCATCCTATTCACATCCCCATGGATGCTTCTCTCCTTCCTGGGGCTGTACAATTCCTTCACAAATGTCACCTAACTACAGGTACATTCTGGTGCAGAGACAGCATGGGACCAAACAGCTAAACGTCCATGCTCTCAGGGAGCTTGTGTTCTAATTGAAATTGAAGATCATTTACAGTTCTCAGAAGACAATGCTATCTTTTGCTTCCTGGCTGTTCACACTGCTCTCAGATCTCTGGAAAGGCCTCTTCCTTATCCAGCTGCCCAGCTGGCAGCAGATGGCTTTTCAGTGCCCAATGGTCTTAGACACCATCCCCTAGTATAGTTGTCCCTAAAGGCCTTCACCCACAGCCTCCAAGTGGAGATGTCACCCGTTCCCAGGGGGCACCAGGCACGGCAACTGTCACAGATATTTTAATTTTATTTTTACTTGACTGCTGTTCTCATCACAAAGTGCTCTTAGTGGGAAGAAAGTGTGGTTTTTGCCTTGTCCCTCAGCCTAGCACAGTGCCTGGCCTAAGGAGTTCTGAATTAGTGTTGATGAAATGAGTGAATGAATGAAACACGAATGATAAATCTATGAATGAATGATTGTAACAACAAGCACACCTTTCAAGGCAAACATTACTGATGGAGGGTCTCACTTTCCCATGTTGTAAGATTGGTGTTAACTGAGTATATTTACTGACAAGATCAATAGCATGTTTACTTCCGGGGCCACCCCAGTGGCGTTGTGGTTAAGTTTGCACACTCTGCTTCTGTGGCCCCGGGTTTCTCAGGTTCGGATCCTGGGAGCAGACAGATGCACCATATGTTGGGCCATCCTGTGGTGGCGTCCCATGTAAAGTTGAGGAAGATGGGCACGGATGTTATCCCAGGGCCAGTCTTTCTCAGCAAAAAAGAGGAGGATTGGCAACGGATGTTAGCTCAGGGCTAGTCTTCCTCAGCAAAAAAAAAGAAAAGAAAGAAAAAAATAGTATGTTTATTTCCATTCAATAACTGACCCTGCCATGTAACAGGAGCTAGAAGCAAGAAACAGTGTTCTCACGTTCTTGCAAAACTTTGCTTGAACACTTGCCAGATCTCAGAAATCTCAGAAAGGACATCTTATCTTGAGCTGGTCTACTCCATTTCTCTGAGTGGGGGAGTCTCCCTGATCCAATCTTAAGTAGGAGCCAGGTAGGTACTTCTAGTAAATAAATCTGGACTAAAACAAAGAAGGTTAGCAGCTATTTAATAAGTTTAATGTGATTATTAAATAATGGAATCATACTTTTGAATACTAAGAATTCCCTCATGATTAGAATCCCAATGTGTATGGGGCCGCCCGGTGGCGCAGCGGTTTAGTCCGCGCTTGGCAGCCCGGGGTTCGCTGGTTCGGATCCCGGGCGCCTGCGGACGCACTGCTTGTCAGCCATGCTGTGGCGCCGTCCCATATAAAGTAGAGGAAGATGGGCACGGATGTTAGCCCAGGGCCAGTCTTCCTCAGCAAAAAGGGGAGGATTGGCAACAGATGTTAGCTCAGGGCTGGTCTTCCCCACAAAAAGGAAAAAAAAAAGAATCCCAATGTGTAGAGATAGCGGTAGAAAGCTTATGTAGATGCTGAAGGCTTTGCAATCACCATATTTTTGTCATTTTTGAGCCTTGTTCCTTTCCATGAATATAGAAAATTAATCTGTATCAACATTAATAATAGTAGTAAGTATAATATCTGCTATTTATTAAGTGCTATGCATTTTTCTGTACATTGTATATTTGTTGTATCTGGATAAGGTATTGGTTAGTTTTCCATATATTATCTCACGTGCTTGTCAATATTAGTTTATCGCTACATATGTTATCCCCATTTGCCGATGAGGAAAATGATGTACAAGGCTTTTACACAAACTAAGGTCACCCATTTAAAGGTATAGACTGAGGATTCAAATTCAGATTCCTCTAGTTTGTGAGAACTCTAGTTCCGGAGTATGTGTACTTTCTACAGTCAGAAATACTCTGGCAAGTATACAAAAATGTTAACTTTTTTTCCCAAAAGGATCTATTGTGAAGAACTAGATGCTGTTGGTGTCTAGCTTATATGCCCTCACCATTCACCTTCACATGGCAAAAGGCATTCGCTGTAAACACCTGTGTCTTTCTGCCTGTGAGCTGTTTTTTTTTTTTAAACCTTGACTGGGGAGCATGCTGGGTTTACATGCAGGGCAAGCTCTAAGTGACAGTAGATTAATGACCTCAAGAAACGCAGGCTTCATCCAAGGACATATGGGGAAAAAATGGATAAATAAACCTGCATCCTAATCTCTAAATTGGGAAAATGCTGATGTTTGTTCTGCAGTGTCACCGAGCATTTCCCAGTGGAATTTTGCCTCAGTTGCCCATAGTAGTTACTGGATAATTTTGAAAATTTTATTGGCTATCTTTCTTTCCTTACCTCAGTTTCCCACTCAATTATTGGTAATTCTTGAGATAAACTCTCAAATAAACTACTGCCCCCCAAATGCTTCTCTCAGAGTTTGCTTCTGGGAGAATCCAAACCGTGACAGTAATCTTGTTACCATGCCAGGTCCGTTTTTGCCCACCACTCAGAATGCCAAACACCTAGACAATGAGATTGCAGCACAGAGTTTAATAAGAAGGCAGCAAAGTAAGAAAATGGGAGAGAATGAATCTCCAATCTGCTTCCTTGAAAATAGGGTCTCAGGGATATTTATGTGGTAGGGGGCAAGGTGGTCTGAAATGATTGGAGGTGAGGAGAGATGAGGTGATTGATGATCTGCGCAAGTTGCCTCCTCCTAGGACACATGTCCACAGACTGGTGGTGTCAGCATGCCCTGAGGGTGGAGGTTTAACCACTTGAAGTCAAAAGGTCGCTCCTTGGGCATATGTCCCCATGGGCCTAGTCGATGGGTTGGTGGTCTCAACCAGCCTGAAGTGGGCAAGGGGTTCAAATTCCTGACAAAATAGCTCAAACACCCATTACCATGGTGACCCAGGCCCCAGGGAGATGTTATCCATAGGAACCTAGTGGGAGTCAGATAGCATATTGACTGAACAGCACAATTAACAATGGGTAAGTTTATCATGCAGATTTAAGTCCTCACCTTCTGTTCTGATAAGTTTCTAGGTTAGGCCATCCCCTCCCTTCTTCTTGGTACAGGGAAGAAGATAGGGTAACCAGAACTGAGAATGGGCTTTGCAAGGACCCTCCCAGATGTCTATGGTGATGGACTGTTCTGGAGGCAGGCCTCTCATCCCAAACTCTTTTGATCAGTTAGTGGGGGTGGGGGATTAAAGTGTCTTTCCAGTGGCCTATTCCAATCCCTCCTAGTTACTAGCTGTGTCATCATCAATGGCTGTTTGCCCATTTCAATCTCAATTTTTTTGAAATTTCCATGTGTTTTACTCATTGCAGGTTAATTAAGTTCCCCAGTGCTTCCGTGTTTCCCTCTTAACTGCTTTCTAGTTTGATCATTTCTGTCCTTGAAGCAAACCTGAGCACTTGGATTGTGTCTGGAAAATCCCAATCCAGTAATTAATACCTACCACTAGTACATGTGGGGATATGTTTTCTGAAGCAATATTTGCTTATTTATCTACTCTGAAGACTTTCAAAACAGTGCCCTTTTCTTAAACAGCCTCAGGGCACATGTACAGTAAAGGATTCTGTTAATTAAAATGCAGCCAGCACATTAATAAAACATCCATGAAAACTACAGAAAACACATCCAGCTGACGGTCCCATTCCTTTCTTAGGTCAGGAGTTTGCTGGGGTTTTTTTTTCTTTTCTTTCTTTAATAGGCCTGTAATACTCTATGAGATATCTATTTGGGTTGAGGATCATAGATACCTGAACCCTCAGTGAGAGCTGTACCAACTTCAGAGAAATCAGGGATGAGGATTAAAGCATGTTTGGGGGAGCATTCAGGTGGAATGCAGGTGATGGAAAAGAGGGTTCCCAAGGACAAAGAGTTGAAGAGATTTTATAATATATTTCTTCTCACCTTGCTGTATTACTCCTTTCTTCAACTTTTATTTGCTCTCCTCACCATACAAAAGCAGTGCCCTCATGTTCCAGTGAGACAACGTATGTGGTCTTGTATTACACTCTGCATCTCTAAAATAAGGTCACCACTCAATACATTTAGCCAAATATGTCTGATTCCTTTCTACAGCACAGAAAAGGGATATTTTTATATTATGTTCCCTCTTTGCTTTCTCTCCTAAGTATCTGTTGAAGTTGCTCGAGGATTGTATTAAAATGGGGGTAACCAGATACTAAAATTACAATTATGCAAAGGACAGGCCATTTCCCAAACACTCCCGTGGGCTTGCATGCTTCCACATTGGAGGACATGGTATTTTACCTTCACAGAATAATAATATTTGTAACTACGGGAATATAACTACTACTACTTATGAAATACTTCGTACTTGCTAAGCATTTTTTAGGTGAGTTTTGTTATTTTTTATAGTTGTGAACATTATATACATGTAGTTTAGATCCTGTTTTTTGTTTATTACAAAATCATAAGTTTTTTATTACATTAATTTTTATCCTATTTTATATAATTTAATACAGATATATCTTAATACACCCTAGCTATATAGGTTATAACCTTTTTTTCTTATAAATTTGATGGATGAGAACCTTTCTGTATAATATATTTTCATTTTAGAGGTTATTTGATGAGATGGCAAGATGTCAGTCAACCTCCAGATGGGGTAACTTCTGCAGGGTTTTCATATGTGATCGCATATGTCTTGGGTCATTGTTTTTTTCTCTTCAGCCTAAGAGAAGGCTGGCTGTGGAAAGAGTGAGTGAAGTTTATTTACCTGGAGGTTGGTTTCTTTGGCATTGCCTCCTGACAGATCCCTCCATAATGCTCTTTTCTGCCTTCCCAAATTCAAGGATGCGGATGCTGTATCTTCCTTGCCTGCCCTTGAAGGAAGTATTTGTAACAGTTTTGGTACATGATTAAATTGGACTCCTAATTCCATGTCACTCTGCAAACTTGGGCAAGGCGCTTTACCTTTTGGAATCTCAATCCCTATCCCAATCCTTGAAATATAGTAGAAGCTCAATATTATTATTATTATTTTTTTAAATTTTGAAACACAACTTCCACTAATTTCTACTCAACTTTGCCCTGTACCTTTAAAGCTGGCTTACATCCTCCCCACCCAGAAACACCCAAGGACGTGGAGCGAGTTCCCAGGTGGGATCTCTGTGTTTAATGCAGGCTGTATCCTGGGCAGTTTTGCTCACCAGACGTGCCCTCCATTTGTGACATGATAATGGACTTTCAGACTCCTGTTTTATGCAATGTTTGCTTCTTGTAGCTTCACACTGGTTCCTTGGATGCAGCCGGTCTTGACCGGTCTCCCTTTTTCACTCCAAGTTATGTCTGCACCCAGCTATTCCAGAGGACAGACCCAGCCTCAGTCCAGCCCAACTATTCCCAGCCTGAACCACTAGCCCTGATATCCCATCGTGTTTACTCCACATTCATCCAAAGAGAATGCCTCGATGCATTCCCCGCCATTTCCTGCCCACCTATTGAAGTTTTTATAAGCCGTTAATTTTATTTCCATAGAAAATATAACAGTAGGATTTCATCTACAGACAAGAAGTTTGTTCTGCATGGAAATATTTTTTAGAAAATGGGAATATTACGCTATAAATCTGTCACATAAAAGTGATTTCCTATTTCTGTCTTAACTTAGATGCATCTGAACAAAAAATATTGTCTTTCTTCTACATAAAGTGTTCTCTAACTGTCCTGTTTGTATTTTTAATGAACATATTTAATGACAAGGCTAGGAGATGACAAATGCGAATGTAGAAGGCTGGATAAAGATGCTGATAGATATAGACACTAAGAAATCCACAAGAAAATGTAGGGCAGAGCCTAGCTTCATGATCTTCCATTGTTAGTAAGACTAGCCATTTGAGTCAACATTCTGGAACTAGTGATTCCACACTTGCAAAGTATCCCAGCCCTGCAAGAGGGGGAGGATGGGTCTCACACCCTCTCCACTCACAGGAGCATGTAATCTGGAGAAGGTGACAGACGTACGGACACACCGTATCAGCACATTGAGGCATGTGAAACAGCTCAGCAAAAGCATGGAGACAAAAAGGAGAACATATTTGAAGAACCGAAAGTGGCTCAGAATTACTAAATCATAGGTAGAAGGTGTAGTGTTGACAAAATAGCTAAATATATATATAGTTCATATCACAAATAGGGTTTTCTCTCATATTTTTAAAATTTTTCTTTCTAAGGTTGTGAAATTGTTCAGACCAACCATACTATAATGTTATTATCTCAAGGCATAAATTTTCTCAAACATTACTTCCTTCTCTCGCTACAATTCCCCTCCTTTCTTCCCTCACATTCTTTCACTTTCCCTTCTTTCACCTGTCCTCTGAGTCTCCATTTTTTCCTTCATTTGCAAAGATTATAAATTGAATGTTAGTAAATCAAGGTCTTTGGCCTAATCTTAACTTAGTGGGAGAGGTAGATGTCTATAAAATACATCCCGTGGAATAAAGTCTGTAGGAACAAAGTATTAAATGCTATGCCCAGAGTAGGTGTTATTTGTATATATTCCTTGAATAATTAATTGACAAAGATTTTTTTAAGTTTGCCAGCTAATATGTGGCGTAAAGTAAAAATGACAATTATTTTATTTGAAAGTAGACTGAAATTATGTCATAATGTGTTAACTAAATACATTGACCACACTGAGTTGATAGATTAGATAAATTGTAGTCCATATACTTGATGGGGGAAATGGCAATTGAATTGGGCTTTGAAAGAGTGATACATTTTCTCTAGGTAATATTAAATAAAGATAGGCCTAATAAAGTTGACATAATGCATATTTATGACTATGACTGGATATTGGCATAGAAACTCTGCTTGTTAATATGTTTTCAGTAGCAATTCAAAGAATAGCCAACCAGAGTGGCTTAAAATATGTATGTTTGTGTGTGTGTATGTATGTGTGTGCAGAGACAGCGAGAGAAAGACAGTCCCCAGTTTGTACCAATTCAACATTATCATCAGAATTCAAACACTGCCCATCTTTTCACTCTGCCATCAAATCCATCACTTACACTACCAAAAATTCTCTTGCCTCAGTTTCTCTCATTTCTCCTATAATTTCTTCTATAATGGATCAGAGTTAATTTTTCTCACATAGAGTTCTAATGTGGACTCTCCCTTACTGTACTATCTACTACACTTCTCTGTATTTCTCACACTATAATGCTCAGTTACAATAGTCTGGTCTAGTGAGGCTCTGGAGTTAGTTGAAGAAGACAGTCTAGTCTGGCTGTCAAAATCATAAGGCAATCATACAACCCAAAATATTTTATTTGTGGCAGCGAATGGGCTATTTACCAAATATTTTCACTTCTCCTTGTTGCAAGCACAAAATAGCATGAGACTTCTTTCTCTGCCTCCTTGGAGTTATATGTGGCCACGTGACTCAAAACATGACCCTAAGTGATACATGTCACCATGGGGCAAGTTTGATTTTTCTTAGCAACCGCTAATGTTCAAGATGTTGGCCACTATATCATCAGAGAGCGCAGACAATGAATATTGATGACCAGTGGCATGCTGCCATGACAACCACCACCACATACAGACACACACACACAAACACACACACACACACAATGCAGCATTATTTTAGGGGCTGGGAAGGAAGCATTAAGGACACAATTATCAGAGCCTGGAAGGAAAGGAACACAAGTTATTCAATAAAAAACTTTTAGTAAAACTGCTGCTTACCATAAACTTAGAAGACAGATAATAAACCTGATAAACTTTTGTTAGTTGAGATAATTATAGATTCACATGCAGTTGTAAGAAATAATACAGAGAAATCCCTTGCACACTTTGCCCAGTTTCTCCCAATCATAACAGCTGGCAAAATTATAACAAAATATCATGACCAGGATATTGGCATTGATACAATTCACTTGTCTTATTCAGATTTCTGCAGTTTTGCTCATTTTTTGTGTGTGTGTATTAAGTTCTATACAATTTTATCACCTGTGTATATTTCTGTCTCCACCACCACAGTAAAGATACTAAACAGTACAAGGTCACAAGGATCCCTTATGTTACTCTTTTATAACTACACCCACTCTCTCAGCCCTCCTCCCTCAATCCCTGGCAACCACAAATCTGTCTTCTCTTAATATAGTTTTGTCATTACAAATGGAAACATACAGTATGTAATCTGTTAGGATTGACTTTTTTTACTCAAAATAATTCCCTGGAGATTTATCCAATCTGCTGCATGTATCAATAATAGTTCCTTTCTCATTTAGGTTTTAATTTGCATTTCTTAGTGGCTAATGATGTTGGACATTTTTTCATGCCCTTATTTGCCATTTGTATATACTTTGGTGAAATGTCTGTTCATGTCTAATGGTTGTTCTGAGACCCAGTTTCCAATGTATGGGAGGAGGCATTTACCACACCACCAAGAAATTCTCTGACACTAGCTTGGTGTCCTACAATTCAACTCAATTCTGATACTCTCTACCTGGAGATAGTGTGAGATCCCACAAGTTAATGGCTCAGATCCCTGCCCCCACCACTTCAGATGCCAGTCCCAAGCCCAAGTTTTCACCTGTGCTTCTGACCACCAGCAGTACCTGTATTGGAGTTTTCAACAATTGCCCTCCTTTGGTTTGTTTAATTTGCTACAGCAGCACACAGAACTCAGAGAAACATTTTACTTACTAGATCACCAGTTTATTATAAAAGGATACAACTCAGGAACAGCCAGATGGAAGAAATGCATGGGGCAAGGTGTGGGGAAAGGGTGTGGAGCTTCCATGCCCTCTCCAGGTGCACCCTCCCCCCAAATCTCCATGTGTTCTCCACCCCAGAAGCTCTCTGAATCTCGTCCTTTTGGGTTTTTATGGTGGCTTCATTACATAGTCATTATTGATTAAATCATTGGCCATTAGGAATCTATTTACCCTCCAGCACCTCTCCCCTCTCAGAGGTCAAGGGGTGGGCTGAAAGTTCCAACTTCCTGATCACAGAGTTGGTCCTTCAAGCAACCAGCTCCCATCCTTAGGTGACCAACGGGCATTCTAAAAGTAATCTCATCAACATAACACAAGACACCTTTCTCTCTCACCACTTAGGAAGTTCTGAGGGTTTTAGAAGCTCTGTGCTGAAAAGGGAACAGATGCCAAATATATGTTTATTATAAATCATAGTATCACAATCTTTTGCCTATTTCTTAATTGTGTTGTTTGATTTTTTATTGTTGAGGACTGAGAGTACTTCACACATTTTAGATATCTTCCTTACAAACATTTTCTTCCAAACTGTAGCTTGTCTTTCCATCCTTTTCACCTGAGATGTGTGTGTGTGTGTGAGGAAGACCAGCCCTGAGCTAACACCCATTGCCAAGACCAGCCCTGAGCTAACACCCATTGCCAATCTTCCTCTTTCTTTGCTGAGGAAGATTGGCCCTGGGCTAATATTGTGCCCATCTTCCTCTTCTTTATATGGGATGCTGCCACAGCATGGCTGACAAGCGGTGTGTTGTTCCACACCCAGGATCTGAACCTGTGAACCCTGGGTCGCAGAAGTGGAGCATGTGAACGTAACCACTACACCACTGGGCCAGCCCCCAGCTGAGCTTTTACAGAGTAAAAGTTTTTAATTTTGATGCGGCCCAATGTATTGATTTTTTTCTTTAATGAATTGTACATTGGGTGTGAAGTCTAAGCATTCTTTGCCTAATGTTATATCCTATAGACATTCTCCTATGTTTATTTCTAAATGTTTTATAGGTTTTCATTTTACATTGTCTTTAATCTATTTTGAGTTAATTTTTGTATAAGTTGTGAGGTTTAAGTTCTCTCTTTTTCTGTTTTTTCTAAGTGCCTACAAAAGTCCAGTTAGTTCAGATTATCCTTCCTTCATTGAATTGGTTTTGTGTTTGCACCTTTGTCAAAAATAAATTGAGCATATTTGTGTTGCTGTATTACTAAGTTTATATTCTGCTCCATTTTACTGTGACTATTTCTCTGCCGACATCACACTGGTTTGATTACTATCGCTACATTGTATGACTTATTAATAAGCAGAGTAATTCCTCCTACTTTATTTTTCTTTGTCAAGAATGTTTTAGCTATTCTTGGGTCTGTGCCTTTCCATATAAATTTTATACTAAGCTTGTCTATATCCTAAAAAAAAAAATTCTTGCTTGTGTTACCACACCAGGTCCACTTTTGCCTGTCACCCTGAAAGCCAAATCATGAGAGGATGAGATTGCAGCACAGAGAGAGGTTTTAATAACCACAAGGCAGCCAAGTGAGGAAATGAGACAATGAATCTCAAGTCCACTTCACTGAAAATAGGACTCACGGATATTTATGTGGTAGGTGGTCTGAAATGATTGGAGATGACAAGAGAGGAGGTAATTAATGATCTGCGCAAGCATAGCCAGGCTTCATGCCTCCTCATAGGATGCATGTCCACAGACTGGTGGTGTCATCATGCCCTGAGGGTGGAGGTTTAACCTCTTGAAGTCAAAAGGTCACTTGTCAGACATATGTCTTCATGGGCCCAGTTGATGAGTTGGTGGTTTCAACTGGCCTGAAGTGGGCAAGAGATTCCAATTCCTGAAAAAATAACTCAAACACCCTTTACCATGGTAACCCAGGCCCCAGGGACATGTTGTCTATAGGAACCTAGTGGGAGTCACATAGCATATTGACTGAACAGCACAATTAACAATGGGTAAGTTTATCATGCAGATTTAAGTCCTCACCTTCCTTTCTGATAAGTTTCTAAGTAATGCCATCCCCTCCCTTCTTCCTGGTACAGAGAAGAAGATACATTTACAAATGAAGATTTCCTTTATAAATGTAAATGTCTCTTACAAAGGGTAACCAGAACCAAGAATGGACTTAGCAAGGACCCTCCCAGGTACCCGGAGATGTCTATGGTGATGGACTATTCTGGGGGCAGGCCTCCCATCCCAAACTCTTTTGGCCAGTTAGTGGGGATGGGGGTCAAAGTGTCTTTCAGGCAGAGACATATTTTGAGGTAGCCAATTCCGATCCCCCTAGTTACTAGCTGCTTAATCATCATTGGCTAATTTTTTGCCAGTTTCACTTGGATTTTGTTATGAACTGCATTAAATCGGTAGATTAATTTTGCAGAATTTAAATCTTTATTATGTTGGGTCTTCCAATCCACAAACCTAAAAAAGTCTCTCCATTTATTTAGGTCTTCTTTGATATCTTTAATCAGCATTTCATGATTTTCAGCACATATGTTTTGCTAAGTATATGCTTAGCTATTTAATTTTTTTTGGAACAATTGTAAATGCTATTGTGTTATTAATTTTGCTTCCTACACAGAACATTTACTGTTAGTATATAGAAATGTGGTTGGTTTTTGTGGTGATCTTGTATCATGTGACACTGGTGAATTTATTGATTATTTCCAGGAGTTTTTTGTAGATTATGTAGGATTTTTTTTCCGCAGACAATTATTTCATCTGCAAGTAGGGACACCTTGTTTCTTCTTTTCCAATCTTTATGCCTTTTTTCCCCGTTTTCTTGTTTTATAGTACTGGCTGCAAATAACTTCTAACACTGTGTTGAATAAGAATAATGAGAATGAATACCTTGCCTTTTCACCAATCTTTGAGGGAAATCATTCAGTCTTTTACCATTAAGTACAATGTTAATTGTAGGGCTTTTTGTATATGCTCTTTACCAAGATGAGATAATTCTCTATTCTAAACTTCCTGAGAGTTTTTGTTATGAATGGGTGTTGGATTCTGTCACTTAATATAATTATATGAGTTTCCTCCTTTAGCATGTTTAAATGGTGGATTACATTGATTAATGTTCAAATGTTGAACCATCCTTGTATCCCTGGAGTAAACCTCTATTTGTTATAATATATAATTGTTTTTATACATAGCTGGATTCAGTTTGCTAATATTTTTTTGAGAACTATTTTGTCTAAATTCATGAGAGACATGGGTATATAGTTTTCATTTTTTTGTACTATCTTTACCTGCCTTTGGCATCAGGATAACACTGGCCTCATGAAATGAGTTGGGAAGTGTTTCCTTGTATGTTTTCTGGAAGAGATTGGGTAAAATTGGTGATTTTTTTTAACATTTGGCAGAATTCTTGAGTAAAAGCTTCTAGCCTAGAGACTTCTTTTTTGGTAAAATTTAAATTACAAACCCAATTTCTGTGATGGTTATAGGGCTATTCAGATTGTCTGTTTCATCCTGGTTGAGATTTGGTAGCTTGTAGGCTTTGAGGAGTTGTTTCATTTCATCTAAGTTGTCAGATTTATGAGGGTAAAATTGTTCATAATACTCCTTTATAATCTTTTTAATAGCTTCTGTGTCTGTAGCAATATATCCTATGTTCCTGTCATTGGTGATCTGCATTCTTCTCTCTTTTATTAATTGTTTGTCTCACTAGAGGTTTATGAATTTTATTGATAAACTAGATCTTGTTTCATTTTTTACCTCATTGTTTTCCATTTTCAATTGCATTGAGTTCTACTCCTGTCATTATTTTCTTCCTTCTTCTTGCTTTGCCATATTTGTCTATTCTCTATCAAGTTTCATGAAGTAGATATTTAAATTATTTATTTGAGACCTTTCCTCATTTCCAACGTATGTAGTGCTATACATTTTCCTCTAGCATTTTTTAGCTGTGTCCCCCAAATCTTGATATGTTGTATTTTCATTTCATCCAGTTATGTGTATTTTTAAAATTTCCTTGGAAACCTACTCTTTGACTGGTGGATTATGTAGAGGTACATTTTGTAATATTCACATGTTTAGAGATTTTCCTGTTGTCATTATGTTATATATTTCTAGTTTGATTACATTATTGTAAGATACTTCACATCATTTCAGTACTTTAAAATTTTTGAGTTTTTTTTTTATGGCCCAGAAAATTATTTATCTTGGTTACTGTTCCATGGTTGAAAAAAAAGTATATTTTCTTCTTGTTGGGTGGAGTGTTCTACATATGTCAAGTAGAAACTATTAGTGGATTGTGTTGTTCAGATCTTCTATATATTTATGAGTAGTTCTATCAGTTGTTCAGGGTGTATTGAAGTCCTAATCTATAATGGTAGTTTTGTTTCTTTCTGTTTTCAGTTTTGTCAGTTTTTGTTTTACATATTTTATGCTCTGTTGTCTTATGAATACACATTTTTTGACAAACATATATTTAGGATTATGGATATACACTCTTTGGGGTTTCCTCAGCTTCTTGGATTTGTAGGCTTGTTTATTTCACCAAATTTGGCAAGTTTTCAGCCATTATTTTTTCAAATACATTTTCTCCCCCCCTTCTTTTTATCTCCTCTTCTTCTGAGACTCTGACATAAGTGTTGAATTGTGTCTTATTGTCCCACAGATCATTGAGGCTTTGTTCATTCTTTTTTTCCTATTCTATTGTTCTGATTGAATCCTCTGTCAATTTCAGTCTACTACTGAGCCCGTCCAGAGAGAATAGTTTGTTTTGGTTTTGTTATTTTCTTTTTTATTTCAATCATTTCTTTCTATTATTTTTAAACTTCTATTTCTTCTCGGAGATCTTTTATACTTTTTCATTTGTTTCAAGAGAATTTATAATTACTAAAGCATTTTTATGTGCTTTTCAAGCACTTTTATGATGGATGCTTTCAAATCTTATCAAATAAGTCCAGCATCTGATTTATCTCAGTGTTTGCATCAGTTGACTGCATTTTCTCACTCAAGTTGTAATTTTCCTGGTTCTTGACATGACTGGTTATTTGTTTTTATTGTATTCTGGACAATTTGTCATTATAGTAGGAGACTTCGGAGCTATTTACATATTTTATTTTAGCAGGTGGTCACCCTGTTTAGGTTTAGCACATTGATCTTGGCCTAACTATGTGGGCTTCTGTTCAATGACAATTTGGTTGTCAGACCCTCTGCAGTGTTATTTTGGTCTGCTTGGTTTATCTGGTGCTGCTGGACCTCCACTGATCCCTGCTGATGTTGTCAAGGCCAGGCCCCCATGCGTCTCTCAATGAGTGATGGCTGTGATGGGACTTCCCTACTGATGTACCCCAACTACCCCAGTGACTTGTTAGAGGACAGTCTCAGGCTCCAGGGGAAAAGAAGCTTGCTGTACTAGTGTACTTGCTGTGACGTAGTTGCTTTTTCCAGTTCCAACAGCCTGCCTAAGTGTCTCTTTTTTTGAAAAAGAAGAGTCTTAGACCCAGTAGGGAAGGAGAGTACTTCCCTTGGTCCCTTCATTCTAGTGGAGCTTCCACTCAATTCACCTTGCTGGTGGTGTCAGATTCACCTGTTGTTGTCAGAAGGGTTCATGTTCAATCTGGGAAAAGAATAAGCCTTCCTGGGCTACCTTCTGTTTCTAGAGTGCAGGATGTGGAAATACTAGATCTGGATGGCTTTCCTCTGTTGGGTATGGGGTGGACACCCTGCTATTGTGTTGTTCTTCCATTCTTGGAGTCTCAAAACAGCTTACCTTCTTCTGACCACCTTTACAAATCCCCCTTTAGATTTTTTGTGTGCCATTTCCAAGACTTATAGTTGTGCTTAGCAGGGAGAAGCAAGGAACAATGGGCCTATGACATGATATTTGAACTGGAACTCAAACCAGGATTTTAATATGATTTCTAGTCCCAAATGAACTTTTATCTCCAGGGAAAAGGAATTAAGTTAAAACATATATTATGTGATATTTCCTATTGGTTGTATTTGACAAGTTGTTACAAGAAAAAGATGAGTTGAGGAAAGAATTGGCCTGTCTTAAAACATGTAAAAAAAAGAAAATAAAAGTATACTAGAAGTCTGGGGACTTGCAGAGTTACAGTAGGTTACTGCTTCAAACAGGACCAGTAAAATATAAAACTAGAAAAGGCCTTGGGCCAGAGCTAAATCAATGCATAGTTCTGTTTTTGTTTGTTTGCTTTTCTATGGGGAGAGGAGGATTGTTGTTTTTTTTCTCTTGTTTTTGTTATAACCTCCAAGAGTATTATGGTCATTTGTTACAATGGCATGCTTCAGCTTACCCAGACTGATATGCCATTGATGGTATAATGAATGGCTAGAAAAGACATATTATGGAACTAGAACTTGAAAATCTCTACCTCATTAGAACCTTTCACCATTTCACATTCTAGCTCCAGACACAGCCTTTCTCCAGTAATACAAAGTCCATAATCTACAGAAGGGTTGAGGGAATAAATATTTTCTAGATAGATTCAATGAACCATTTCAGAACAGAGAACTTTGTCTTTAATTTGGAAAGTGCTTCTCCCATGTTTTATGTGTGGTCTTTTTATATTCTATGATGTTCAATTTGATATCTCGATGTCTTTATCATCTTTCCTCTACTCCCAGTATCAATATAACAGATGACTAATACAATAAATAGTCCATAAGATGTATGAACCCCACTTTACATTTGACCATCCTCAATACACTCTCTGAACCCCTCAGACTTCCCAAACTGTAATTTAAATCATTTCATGGTGGAATACATGGATCTTCATTTTTTTCGACAACCAAGTTTTAAATCCCTTTTGGCTCTCTATTACTCTTTCTCATGCCCAGTTCTTAAGTCAGACAAACTCATTACCTTTTCCTAAGGAGACCTCGTTCTCTTCCCCCTTCAACATGCATTTATTTTAGATGTTCTCTTAATCTGAAATTATATCTCTTCACTCTATGGCACTGTCACCTGCTCATCTTTCTAGATTTAGCTTCTTCCTTCAGGAAGGGTTTCTTGTTGTGCACCACTCCAACCCAGCCAATGCTGTAATGTGTTCCTCCTATAAATGTCACAGATAATTTAGGCTACACATGCTTTAAAGTGTTCTTATAATACCTCCTAAAATTTATGTTCCTCCAGGCAGAAATCATTCCTTATTCAACTCTTTCTCCCATATATTCTTACTTAATGAACCCTAAATAAATATTTGTTAAATCAAATAGAATTAAATTGAATTTCTCTCCTAATTTACTTAGTAAAGAACTTGCCAGAGTGGGTTAGCTATTCAGCAGTCAGACCAAATCAGGGAAACACCATTCATTCCAAGGTGGCTGACAGTGTTTAAACTAACATCCTTTTTCAATTTATTAGCAAAATTACTATTTATGCACTTGCTTAACAAAAGCTATAAATCTTAGTCACATGCCCTCCAACTTTCTAAGTGGCAGTGAAATTCTTCTATTGTGAATAAAATTGAAGGGACGTAAGACATGCCAGCTGCCCACACTTCAAGCTTTGAAGGAGTTTGGAATGAGAATCTCACTATTAAGATGGCCAGACTAAGCATTGGCTCTGCCCATAACTGCAGCTTAAATTAACAACAGGGTCATATTTTTCTCCATGATAATCCCAAAGGGCACAGAAGGTGTCTTGTGGGAAACTACAGTGTAAGACAAACTAAAGGCATATGAGAGACAGTGAGGAACAACTGATTTGGTAACAGGTAGAGCTGGGTTTGATTCTTAGCTCTGTTCTTATGAGAGGTTTTAACCTTGGGCAGGTCATTGAAGTCTTATGTTTCTCTCCAAAGCCCATGTGCTCAACCATTAGGCCTTATAGTCTTTCACGGTTATGATTGTATTAGGATAAGCCAAGTGGCAGTAACAGATGAACTTAAAATTTCAGATGCTTAAAGAACAAGAAGTTGATTTATTTCCCATGTAACAGCACAGGGGATTCAGCCCCTTATGTAATCATTCACAGATCAGCATCAACAGCTGCTCTGCTATCTTCACCAAGTGGCTTCCCAGATCACCCTGTGCATCAACACTACAGTCAGCTAGTGTCTGGAAATTTCTCCAGAAATTTCCTGGAGGAGCATCAAGAAAAATTGTTTATGGACCAGGCCTGCAAATGACACAAAGCAGTTCCCTTTATACATCACTAGAGAGGGCTTAGTTGCATGGCTACCTAACTGCAAAGGAAGCTGGAAAATGCAAATAGGGCTG
Organism: Tapirus indicus; assembly: GCA_031878705.1. Taxonomy (NCBI): domain Eukaryota; kingdom Metazoa; phylum Chordata; class Mammalia; order Perissodactyla; family Tapiridae; genus Tapirus; species Tapirus indicus. Next base: position 6,979,437 of record CM062935.1, on the reverse strand, counting down.
TTTGCCCAAGAAACAGAGAAACGAGATTTTAGTAGACAGCTATTGGTCTCTAACACAAGAGGCCCACATTATATATTGAAGTTGCAAAGACATTGGAGACATGGGCCCAGAGATTCAGCAGCTGAAAATCTAGAGAAAAAAGTCACTTCATGTGCATTTTGTGCAATAGTAAAATAACATGACACATATTTACTTATTCATCATGTTCTCAGTGCTTTACACAGATTATTTTCTTTAAAACACATAAAAGAGGAGGAGATGGTACAGTAGAAATATACAGAAATTTGGAACTTTTGTTTTTGGTGAGGAATATTGGCCCTGAGCTAATATCTGTTGCCAATCTTCCTCTTTTTGTTTGAGGAAGATTGTTTTTGAGGAAGATTGTCACTGAGTTAACATCTGTGCCAATCTTCCTCTCCTTTATATGTGGGATGACACCACAGCATGGCTTGATGAGCAGTGTGTAGGTCCTCTCCCAGGATCCAAACCCATGGACCCCAGGCCACCAAAGCGGAGCCTGCAAACTTAATCACTATGCCATCAGATCAGCCCCCAGAAACTTGGAACTTTGAGACTTAGGTTAATACTTCTCTCTCTAAGGGGCTAGGATTCTTGCATTGAATACAGTGAGATTATGTGGCAAAGGAAGGTGGCTAGTAATTAAATTGTCATGTTTCCCATTCCATACTATAAAGCTGCCTTTAGAAGACAGTTATCTTAATAAGAACAACATTTTTTAAAATTCTCTTTGCAGTCATGTGTGGCTATGTATGCATTCTAGTGAAAAAATATGAGCATAAGTCATGTGTGTCACTTCAGAGCCAGTGATACTAAAAAGCAAGTGGGGCTTTTCCTCTCTTACCTCCATCTGCTTACTGGATGGAGACTTCAAGGACCTAGGGTGGGAGTCACAGGATGGAGGGGCCAGGATCCCTGAGGAACCATGGAGAGAAAAGTGACCTGCTAACCAGAAAAATAGCAAAGTAGAATTATGTACAGGAAAAATAAACTTCTGTTATTTAAGCCACTGACATTCTGTAGTTTATTTGATTGAACAGTGTTACTGAAACTAATACAATGTTTAATCAAAGTTCTAATACAACAAAAATAATACAACTCTTAGTACTACTGTGTTTAGTTTATTGCATTATAGCTTGCGTGTCAGAAGTTTCAAGAAGACAATAATGTGCTTGAAATTTTACATAGTAGCTCTTAAAGATATTTATAATTCTTATTCCCATTGTCCCCATATTCTGCCCCCCCCCTACATAATTCCACTGTTAACCTAAGACAAGTATTTTGTCGTGAGAAATCCTACCTACCTATTCCTACTGTCTCTATCCCCTCAGGAATTTAACCTTATGAAATGAGTTTGGTTTTTGCCTTTTATTTGCTTTTTCATTCAAAAAAATACTTTTTCTCCCAGATACTGCATGAGCATTAGAGACATAATTATGACAAAGAAACAAAACTAGATTTTCTTCTCACAGATCTTACATTTTATTGACAGAGATGGTCATACACCCAATTGTTTAGCTACAGGACTCACAGTGGACGCTGTCATGTCTCACGCATATTTACTTTCATGTGGTCATAAATCATACCTGCAATTCAGCAATTCAGCACTTGTCAAAGCTAGTTCAAAAAATAACAATAAAATTATCCAGATTAGCCTATTAAATAACACTAATTTTAGGAAAACCCATCACAACTAATGACTCTCTACAAATTAATAAGTAATAAAATTAGAGTATTGGATTTCAAAGTGTACTTGGCCTACATATTTTGTCAAGGGTAGCTGGGATGTAATTATTTATTTTGTTTCATTATTCATTATAATAGGAGTTTTCAACCATGGAATGAATTTTAAATAATAACAGTCAGCAGTAATGAGTCATTTGGTATGCATCTAAGATGTGTTGTTTCTGCTTGATAAATCCAGGACTTATAAACTTAGTGTTTCCCCAGGCCTGTGAACCTAGAAGTAAAGTCAACAGTGTAAGATAAGTAGAATGTAAAAGGTCTTTCTCAATTTATTCCCACTTGCTGGAATTCTATCTCATAAGTCTACACCTCTATTTCAAAGGTTCGATGCTTTTCTGGATGCTTCTTTGTTTTAAGCAATTTTTAGATGGTTTAGCTCTGGAAATATTCTTGATTAGGTAGTGACTCTCAGGCTTCCATCTGTACTGTCATGACCAACAGGTAACATTCCCAACCCAGAACAGTCTGTCTGCCCCCCTCTCCTCAACACCTGCGTTCCTCTGATGTCAGGGCCAGTTTCCTTTTCCATCCCCATGGCTAAGTGTTAGAAAATTCAACTTCAGAGGAGTGCATCACATGGAAACTTTCATAGTTCTAAAATGAAGAAGCAGAATAGTTTCACACAAAGAGCATGAGACTGTAAAGCGTGACAAGGGTGGCCTTACTTCTTTGTTCCACTTATCTAATCTCTTCTCATCTTTCAAGGTCCCTTTAATGCCTCCTCAATCATAAGTGCCCCTTATCAGAATTAATCCCATCTTTTCCTAACATCTCAGAGTTATTGATATGCATATCTAATGAGCACAGACTGTAGTCTGCATTTTATTTATGCTTTTGCTAAGAGAAAAAAACTAGGAGTGGTATAAAAACTTGATATGAGAAAATGCAACTTCTAAAAGCCAGAATACTTGCAAATATGCAACATCACTACTTCCCAAAATACACACACACACACAAAAACACATCATATGTGTGCATGTGTGTTTTGTGTGTGTGTATCAGCAGAATTTTTGATCCTTTTGGATATTGTCCAAACTATATCATAATATTAATCTTAGTCATTGAATTATTGAATATTTCAAGCTAGGAAATTGAACTATTGATCACATTTTCCAGTTATAGTCAAGCAAAAGCAGCTTTTGGTTGAGTGAGTGTTGCAAGGAAAAAACTTACCCAGAAATGTTCGTTCATCAACTTCTCTGCTCATTATTTACTCATCAGTATCTGGTAGGCTAAATATCCAGTAAAGCAGTTTATTAAGTCACAATTAAGTTTAAAGTCACTAACTCAAAATAAAAACTGTGTGTTGTCAAAATTATTTTTGAAAAATTTTTAACTTTCTATGAAGTTTCTACTTTCAATAGGTCAAACTCAAGCAGATTTTCTTCCAGCATTGGAACAGGTGCTTCTTTGGTTGAGCACCTTGTAATAGAACTAAATTTTATTGAGTGTATAGTATGTTCCAAGTCTCTTCTGAACACTTATTCATCGCCTCATTTACTTCTCTCAAACAGCCAGTGGACAAGGTGCTATATTAGTCATATTTTATAGAAGAGAAAGCTAATGTAAGGAAAGTTAAGTAGCTTTCTCAAGGCCACATTACTAATGAGTGTTAGGGATAGAATTTAAACCCACAACTTTATTGAAACCAAGGCATACTTAATTTCCTGTACTTATTGACAAAGACTGAAACAAATGAACTATTGGCAATGGAAAACCAATCATTAGCACTTTGTTACTGGACATGGTTAAAAATACAGGGGACTCTTGAGGGTGGGTCATGCTCCCCCATAGCATACTGTAATCTCCCATCTAAATGCTCCAATAGTTTTAACTCTATCCCACTGTTCTCCTTCTCACATGGGTCTTTCCATTAGGAGTTAATAACTTAACCTCTACAGTCCTAAAAGAATAACAACAAACTCTTTTTGACTTCACATTCTGCTCAGCAAACTGACTCCTTGAGAGGGCAATCTTCATAATCTGAGTTTGTTCTCTTATTTTCATGTATTCTTCAACTCCCTCTAATCTGACTTCTACTTTACTCACTTCACGGAAACAGCTTCCAATAAGGTGGTCAATAAGGTGACAAGGGTTTGTGCCACCAGATTTGTTGAGCATATTTCAGACTTCATTTTACTTATTTACTATTTTGGTTCACTTCTTGCCATTTGAAATGTTTTATCTTTTTATCCCTTGTCACAGCACCAATTTTACCCAACACCTGTTTTTAAGACTTATTCATATGGCCAAATGCACATCTCGTTGTTATTTTTAACTGCTGTGTATAATCCAGTAGGCATCCACTGCATTTTACTTATATGTTCCCCTAGTCATGTACAGGTAGGTTGTCAAAAAGTTCTTGCTATCAAACAATGCTGCACTTTCATTAAAATGTACTCCAATGGACCAGTATGGATTTCTCAAGAATAAATAATATGCAGGGGTGGAATTTCTGGTTTATGGAGCTCAAGCACACTTGATTTTACTAAATGCAAGATTTATAGCCAGAAAGGCTGTATGTGCTCATTTCCATGGAAATTTCTGTCTCACTGAAGTATCTTTACCAACACTCAGTTTTTGCCTACTTTCTAGTTGGTTGGCAGTATGATGGGTATAAAGGGATATTTCGTTTATTCACTTTTAATTTTCATTTTTTAACTACAATGGATTTAAACATATCATTATATTCTTATTAGCCATTTGATTTTCTCCTTTTGTGAATGTCTCCGTCATATGCTTGTCCTTTATCCCATAAGCTTCTCTTTACTTTTTCTCTTTCCTAGGCCATCTCATCAATGCCAACATTTTCAAAACCTATCTTTTCTCAGATGATGCTAAAATTTATATTGCTAAGCCAAACTGCCTTCTGAGTTCCAGATCCAACTCCATACTTGACCACTTTACATAAACATCTCAATGGTATCACAGACTCAACACATCCAAGATGAACTGATGTTCCTATGACTGTCCTCTGCACTAATCTAGGCCTTATCTGGTGTTTCTCTTCTCTAAATGTCATCACTTGTATGACCCAGGACTCATCTTCAACACTTTCCTCTTCCTTACTCCTAATGTTCATTGTAGACCAAGACCTATTGATTTTGTTTACGATCTCCTCAGTTCTTCTGATTATACATTCCTCAACTTCATTTGCCCTAAATGAAGATACCTGCGCTGTTTCTCCTCAACAATTACAATTTGGTCTCCCTTATCCATTCTTGGTTGCCTCCAATATATTTTCCACATTGAAGCCACACAAAAAGGAGTGTTTTTCCCCTGCTGGAAACAACCTAGTGACTCCCGTTGCTTTTGGGACAGAGGCCAAGTGTCTTAACATTTCTACAGGAGCCTGCATGGTCTGGTCCCCCCCTGCAGCTCTGGATGCGTCTCCTAACACCGCTGTAACTGCCTTTGCTCCCCCTACCCTCATCGTAGGTTAACCCTTTTCTTCATTCAGATACTGGTTCAAAACAGTACTTTCTCAGGGAACATTTCTTTACATCCTGAATCAAATTTCTTTGTTGGACACTTTCAGAATAATGTATAGAGTTTTTGCAGATGTCACTTTGTAATTATGCCTCTATCTGGGTAATTATTTGATTTATATTCATCTTTCTCACTCCTTTCCAAGAAATTATATACCACGGATATTTGTGTTCCCAAGCATGACGCCCAATACACGGTGGACACTTCATATACATGTACTGTGTGGATTAATACACGTTGGTTTTGGAAATGTGTGTGTGTGTGTAAATTTTAGAGTAGAGTGCATGACATTATTAATAATGGTTAGAAGTAGTAAGATCATAATTTAGTTAGCTGTATGTATTTTCCCCCTAAACCGTGTAATTAGAAAGTTAAAATAAGTGAAACAAATTATTTCCAAAGAACCAGTTTTCAGAATTCATTTTCTGAACCCCTTTTTCTGCATTTTCATTTCCTTTAAAAGTATAAATTCCTTGGCTGCCTTCTTTCTACCGTCTGTCTCTTCTGTTAAACATCGAAGGCCGTAAAACTACATTCTAATGACTCTCCAGGGAGCAGCATAGAGAAGCATTGGATAGTAAGCTAATTAACTAGTTACGTGTTACTTGCACTGACTAATTGCTTAAAATCAATTAGCCAATTGGAAAAAAATCAGTGATTTCTTTGAAAGAGTCATAGGGGGATATTAGCATGCTTTTTTCCTGCATAAATTACTAGCTTTTATAAGAGAGAGTTATTTATTTAAAAGTCACATGATTTGGGGGCACAATAAATAGGGAATTTAACCCCTTTAATCTAAAATAATATTGATGATACTTACGTAAGCATATTTCAAATGAGAGAAATGTTTTCTTTCAATGTATTTTATCCTCTTAAAAATTAAGGACAACAAATTAGACTTTTTAAAATATTTCTCAGACTATCTGATTAGTTAAGGATCACATGATAAAGACTAGGTGCAGAGGGACGATAACCCCAGATCTTTTGACTGCTAGGCCAGTTCCTTTCCTATGTTTAATATTTTATTATCTAGACAGCATTTTCCCCTGGAAATCAGAACTACTTGCTATGGGCTGTTCTGGAGACACCAGGCAGGGAACCATCGCACTGCCCTAATAAAACAACTGGTATTTATTAAACATGTCATAATGTGAAGGATCTTATTATATATCTACATGATCATTCCATGTAAGAGGTATTATTCTTATCATACAGCTGAGGAAACTAGATCCTAGGCAGCTTAAATATTTTAACCAAATTTACACAGATAATAAATAGAAAAATGAGAATTCAACAATTATCTTCTACAGTTTCAGCAAAGTCACTGAGGGTAAATCAACTCGTCTAGCATGGAACAACAAGAAATGAACACATACCATGTCTAGGACCTTTAGCTCTCAAAATACGTGTCTCAATTCAGCAAATGCATTTCAGCAAACATTTTCTCAGCACACACTGAGATGTCAGACACTTGTGAAGCAGTGTTAGGTATGCAAGGAAGTTGCAGATGGACAACTCCTTAGAAGGATCTCAGAATCTAGTCGTAAAGACAGTGGTTCATAAATGTCTTCTATATAATGAAATTAATGCATGCTAGACATAAATAACAAGTTCCATGAGACTATAAAGGAGGTGGCTACTAGTACAGGTTGGGAGGATGGGACGATTTAATAGAGACCATGGTATATATAGACTGGGGTCATAAAGAAAAAGGGAACTTCTTGGTATAAGAGAGGAGTAGTAAGTTCTAATTAGTAAGAAAATGCATGCAATGCACCATAGTTAAGAGTGAGGCTTGCTATAAAATGGGAGAAAAATAGTTTGTACAGATGATTTATAGGAACAGTGGAAGGAGATCAAACTGAAGAAATAAGTTGGGCAGAGCTGTAAGTACCCTTTTGCTTTCCTTCTGTGTTTCCAACAGATCTAGATCATCTGTGGCTCCTTTGACTTCCTTTGCATCAGCCCACCGCGGGCCATTGTCACTGGTCCCCTGTAAGCTGTTATTCATCACCATGAGATGTCTTACTCACCTCCCAGAGGCTGTAGCTACTCACCCCAATGGTTTGTGCTACTTGCCCATGGCAGGCTGTTGATGTTCACGGACCATGTGGAATTTTATGTGAGCCCCGTGCTCCTGGAAAATAGCTGCAGTCAAGAGATTCCCCACCATTTGTGTTCTGGGAAACAGCTTGCTGCAAAGAACCATCCTTCCCCATGTGACTTAGAGAAGACTCAAGGATGAGCCCCTTTTTCACCTATTATAAGACTAGACACAGGCATCCAAATTCTCATTCTTGTGGCATAAAGGATTAGCCACACTGTTTCTCCACACTGACCAATCTGGACAAAATATCCACTAATTTGACTTGATCAAACTTTAGTCAGGCTTCTCTCCTTCCCTGAGGCCCTAAACTTGGACCCACTCTTGAGCTTAAGCAAACATCGGGAGCTTAAACTGGCATTGGAAGATGGAAGGACTCCCTCTTCACAGTCCCTCTGTTACTGGACACATACACAGATTCTTTACCCACCACATAAGAGGGGGCAAATAAAAACTGGATTGTTAGGCTTATGGCAACAAAAGGGTTTTTATTTTGGGTGACATCAGCCAGGAGAGGAGAGCTCTCAAATTTATCCCATCTCCCTGAAAGATGGGAGGCAAGGGGTTTTAAAGGTTGTGAGGAATGCAGCTGCTTGTAGGGATGGGGAGCCTGTGGCCTTGTGGGTTGGCACTTTCCCATCAGCCTGCGTTTGGCCTTGTGAGGCTGCTGGCAGGGAGAAGGATGGCTAGATTAAGAGAATCACAAGTGGGGGTACTTGGTTGTCTGTCTCTGTGGTGGATGGTGGATTCTGGTGCCAGGAAGTCAAGGAGTTGGGGTCTGGAAGCTTCAGCTTCTTGATATTCTCTGGATGTCAGTTTCCCTGGAACAAAACTTCAAAGCAACTAGCCAAACTTCAGTGTAAGCCCAACATGAGGCCACCCCAGCTTTTAACAGTTTGTAACCTTCTATTTGCCTTGTGAAGTTCCAGGATACAAAGTTCAAAGAAATGATATTTACATATGAATGTAATTTAGAAAAGCAGGGAAAGAAGATGAGTGCTTTTGGTTTTAATCCCATACATGCTGGGTTTAATGTGGGGGGAACCGAGATCAGGGCTGGCATCTCCAGAGAATCAGCTGATGGCAAAGACAGACATTTCTTGCTCAATTGTCTGATCATGTCACCTGTTCATCAAATTCCCCTATACCTGGCTTTTTCTAGCCTTGTTTGATCCTCCCTATAAAAGAAAATTCCTTTCTACTTTAACTTTGAGATGCTTATAGATCTTACGGTTGCAGTATTCTCCATATGGCAATGGGCCCCCTCTCCTGATTGCAGTATTTTATTCAAGTAAAGTCTCTCCTTTCCTAAGTTCAGATTAATTTTTTATTTGATGTTGGCTACCATGGGCTATTGTTACCTGTCTATGGCAGACTCGGTACTCAGCCACCATGCGCTATTTTTATTAGCACTCCACAGGCTTCTGTTACTAGCACAAATCTGTAAAGAGCCTCTGAGTTTAAGTCATAAAGAGATTTTCCAGAGTTGTGCTGGTAAAATAACATCATCCTCACCTCCACATTCCCATCTTTCTCCATCAAGCTCAGAAGGAATATGTAGATACTAAATATGTGCTGAAAATACCAAAAAATTTCTTCCACAGTGGAAAAAAAGGAGAATGCCATATCCTTAATTAGAGTGTACATAATCACTTAAACTACTTAAAAGGATATTCATTATTAGGAATTAGGGATCTCTCATGGCAGGGGTATTTAAAAAGAATGCTATAATTTGTGAATATTGGATTTATCTTTAAAAAGTGAGTTTGATGTTCAAAGGACAAAATTGCCTGAAAAACCCCACAAAGGGCACTGAAAGCTTCATGAAATTGGATTATCATTATCTCTGAGAGTAGAATCTTAGCATTGTGATTAGGTGAGAAATCATTGAATTTGGTGGCTGGGAAATCTGGGATCTTGTCTGGAGTCTGTTCATTACGAGCTATGTGACCTTGGGAATGTCATTTCAATTCTTTGAGTCTTTGTTGCCTTGACTAATAAAATGTGTCATCATAATCAGATGGTGTTGAAAACCTCCCTGGAGGATGTCAGGTGCAAAGGAATGACTCAGTAATTGAGGTCCCATCCTTCTTGATTTTAATGTGCAAACTTGATTCTCCTATGATTGGATGCTTCTCAACAAAGTTATATCTCTTTATAGTTTTACACTCCAAATTGTTTGTAAGCATCCTGAGGATTGAGGAGATATTTTGGTCATTCTTGTGCCTCTAATAACACAGTAATTGACCCAGAGTAGGAACTCATTATAAGTCTATTCATTCAGTGACTGTTTCGAGATGACTTACTCAAAATGAGCAATAGAAGGTTTAGTCTTATCATTTGGGAATTTTTCCTAGGTTAGAGACTGCCTGGGCTGCTTAATAATCCCATTATGTGTAGAGAGAAACATTACAGAGGATTTAGCTATTTAAGTTTCCCCAGGGCAACAGAACATATGCCAGCTTCTTACAAAATACATTTCTACTTGAATATAAAAGAGGATCCATTTGGGGACTGGTGATTGTGGACTGAAAAAATTAGCGTCCATCTCTTTCCTCAGATGTTGCCTTAATAGAGACAACAATAACAATAATAATAATAATATCTAACATTTCAGAAATATATTAGGAGGAGACATTGTGAGCAGAGAAATCTATATATTGTTTATTCTACTGTATGTTGTGTTCACTGAAAGTCTGTATACCCATTATGGCAAGATGTAATTCTTATTATCTCAAGAAAAAAAAATGAGTACCATGTAGACAAAAATATCAGTGAACAAGTTTGCAGCCCAAAATGACTTAAAACATTACTGAGAAAAATTGCCTTGAAATCCAAGCTTTATAGAAAGAAAAAACAATTGTTTTCTTATATTCTCAGCATTCCTTTTGTGTATCAAGTATTGGGGATATTAGATTTCTATACCACATAATAAATTACAACAAAATTAGTGGATTAAAATAATGCTCATGTATTATCTTGAAGTTTTTCTGTGTCAGGCGTCTAGGCACGGCTTAACTGGGGCCTATGTTCAGGGTCTCATTGGGCTAATATTAAGGTGTTATATAGATCCCATTCTCATCTGGAGGCTTGATGGGGGAAAACTGGAAGAATCTTCTTCCGAGTTCATTCAGGTTGATGACAGGATTCATTTTCTTTCAGCTGGAAGGTGGAGTGCCCAGGCTCCCTACCGTCTGTTGGCTGAAGGTTGTCCTAAGGTCCTAGAGGCAGACTGAAGTTCCTGCACGTGTCCCTTTCCACAGGAAGTTCACAACATGCAATTTGCTTCATCAAGCCGATTTTTCCTTAGCCCATTTTTAAGATCTCTTTATGCTGATTTTTAGCAATTTGATTATGATAACTTGGTTTGGTTTGCTTTGTTTTTATCCCTCTTAATGTTCATTGAGCTTCTTGGATTTATAGGTGCATAGTTCTCATCAATCATTTTGCCTTATTTCTTCAAATTTAATTCTGTGTTTTTTTGTTTTTGTTTTTGTTTTTTTTGTGAGGAAGACCAGCCCTGAGCTAACATCCATTGCTAATCCTCCTCTTTTTGCTGAGGAAGACTGGCCCTGGGCTGACAGCCGTGCCGATCTTCCTCTACTTTATATGGAGCACCGCCACAGCATGACTGACAAGCAGTGAATCGGTGGGCGCCCGGGATACGAATCCGCCGACCCTGAGCTGCCAAGCGCGAACTAAACCGATACGCCACCGGGCCAGCCCCTCTTCAAATTTATTTCTGTTCCCCAGCTCTGTTCTCTCTTTATGGTATCCCAGTTATGCACGTTTTAGAACAATTCATATTTTCTTTGATTCTTTAATTTGGATAATTTCTATTGTTAATGTCTTCAAGTTTATGGATATTTTCTTCTGCAATGTCTAATCTGTTGGTAATTCCATTTTTAATTCAGTTACTGTATTTTTTAAAATTAGAAACTCCACTTTGTTCACTTTATATCTTTTGAATTGTCTTTATATGTTTACTTTTACATAATTAAATCTAATCATAATAGCTTTTCTAAAATCCTTGTCTATTAAATCCATCATCACTGTCATCTTTGGGTCTACTTCTATTTACTGATATTTTTTCCAGTTATGGATCACTTTTTCCTACTCCTTACATGTCAAGTAATTTATTTTTATTATAGACATTTGGAATTCTACATTTTTTTTTCATGCTGGATTTTGTATTTCTTTAGATTGTGTTGAACTTTGTTCTGGCAGGCAGCTAAATCACTAATGGATCAATTTAATCCCTTTGAGACTATTTTAAGTTTTGATAGAGAGAGTTTGATGTAGTTTTACTATGGGTCTACTTTATCCCTATTACTAACGAATGACCTCTCCACGGTCCCTATTGAATGTGCTGATATTCAACAAGGACTCTTTTTGGGGGGCTGGTTGGAATTCATATGTCTCCCAGCCCTGCAATCTCTTGGAATTGTTTGGCTTACAGATCCTTACCCATGTGGAGTTTAATGTTCATCAGCAGACTCGGGAGCATAATACTGTGCTATTATCAGCAGCTCTTTCTCTGAGTAGGTCTTTCCTCTCTGGTACTTTGTAGCCACCTCTTCCTCCCTGTATTCCAATCTCTGTCTTTTCAATTCAGCAAGACCATTGTCCTCTCCTTGGTATTCTTCTGCCTGCATTGTGGTCTAGAAGGTGACTCCAGGCAGAAAACCACCTTGTTTGATTCTCTTCATTTAGAGTTTTTTTGTCTTTCTCATTCTTTATATTTAAGACTTAACTTCTATTAATCCACATTGAGAATGGAATATTAACTTTTTATGGGGAATTGTATTCCTCATCAAGTTCTTTCTCCTCCCTTTTATCTTATGCTCATCTGATGCACCTTGTAAATTAATGACTGTTCCCTGCATTTTGTAGAAGAAATTGGGATAAAAGTGTCTCTGAGTTGGACAGCTGGATTTGAACGTTTCAAATCTGCAAGACATGTTTTCTCACTCCAAATCTGTTACATCAAATCTTCTTTAGTTATCTGTTAAGCTTGTAAAAGATAAAAACTGCAAGGCCAACCTCCCCTGTCTCAAACCTTCTTGCTGTTACAGAGGAGAGTCCGTGACAGTTTGAGGAGAACAATTTAATTCTGTTTAGACTCCCCACTTAACATCCCCTTAAACTCTCCAGGGCCCAGTGAGTTCATTAACTCTTTCTTCGGAGAGCCGGTCTGGCACTGCATTTGTCCTTCTCTCCTGCAGCTGTTTTGTAAATGTCAAGGACCACTCCACAGACACTTGAGGAGGCCTGCTGCAGAGACACCAGCAGAGATGGACAGAAAATGTCAATTGAACCTGTGTCTTCTGCAATAACTCAGTCTGCCAGGGAAATACACTCGTGTCCAATGTCTCCCCAGTGGAGTGTAGAGATTAATACCAGCTCTTTTCAATGGGACCAAAATTCATAAGCCAAATAGCTGAAAATTAATTATTATTTTTCCCTTTATAATAAATATTGATTGAATGTTTCCTATGTGTTTCTTTAAATATATTGATTGATTGAATACATTAACCACATAAAGCAGGCATAATTTATCTTCATATTTTACATGTGAAAAATCTGATATTCAGAGACAGCAATTGGGTTTCCCAATGTCATACAGCTAATAAACGTTGGAGGGGGCATCAGCTCTTCACTGCTTGATTGAAAAGCAATCTTGATTGTTCTTTGTTTTACTTGGTCTTCCCAGACGTGCCTGAATATATCTCCAGGATGTTAAATTTACTGTAGTTTTGGGGGATTTTGAGTTACCTACAATAGAAACCAAATCTGGTTAAATTCAGCAAATTATGGAAAAAATATTAAAAAATACCTGAAAATAATTCAAAGGAAAAGCTAAAGAACCAGGAGCAGAAAGATCAAGAGGAAAGATACATCTGGGATCTGGGGAATAGGAACAGAAAACAACAAAACAGTACTATTAGGTCACTGCCATTCATGTTTTGATTTTTTTTTTTTTTTTGCTTTTATTACAAAGTATCTGAACTCATAGAAAAGTATACAATATAATGAAATAGGTATTCACCTACTTACCGGATTCAACAAACTTGAATAGTTTGACATTTTTACTTCAAATATATTTTATTAAAAAAATATTGTAGAAACAACTAAAGCCTCACCTTTTTTTTTTCCTAAGGGTAATGTCTGTCCTGAAGTTGGTCTACAGCTTCTCCATTCAGGCTTTGCCTTTTATTATGTGTTAATAACAAAGTATCAATAAAGGACATATAGTTTACATTTTTTAACATTTATATAAATGTTATCATACTGTATGTGTACTTTTCCAGTTAGCTTTTTCCATCTAATATTATTTTAAAAGTTTTATCCATGTATATTTTTCCTAGTCTCATTTTTAATATTTCCATAGTGTTTCATTGAATTACTCCATTTATTTGTATAATTCCCTATTGAAGAAAAAGGTAAATCATTTCTACTTATTTTCTGCTGTAGCAGTGCTGCTCTGACTGTCTTTCTTCATAATTTACCCTCCAGAAGAGAATTGCGGGGCTATCGAGTAACACCCACTTCAACTTTACCAGATTTTGCCAAATTGTACTTCAAAGTGCTTGTTAACAACTAACATACCATCAGTAATCTAATTGAGTTCCTATTTTTCTATACTCTTATAAATATTTGGCAAGTCAGGTTAATTCAGCAAATACTTTTTGAGCACAGACTACAAGCCAATAACTCTTCAACATTTTGCAGGAACAATAGTAACAACAGAGATAAAAATGTGTGCCCTTAGAACCTATACTTAGGTGTGGAAATCCTTACAGTAAGCTATAAATAATAAAAGGTTTTTTGTTTTAGAAGATGGTAACTGTTATTGTTGGGAAAGGCAGTCTCGTGTGCACAGTCTCTGACCCCCTCTCAGCACTGGACCTGGAACACTTCCTTACCAAGAGATAAAAAGCCCACACAGCCTGTGCGTGGTTTATCACCTTGTGTGGGCATCTTTCCTTGTTCCAGGACAATGAATACTCTTTTTTCCATGCATAAAGTGTGTGCATCATATAGTACCTGGCCAACGTCAGTACTCTGTCTTTCCTCTGTGGGGAGGGGACAGGTTTCCTTCCACTGCATCAGGAGAGCGGTGCATGTGGGCAGATTGCCCTGCAGTGTAAAAGCCCACTGGCCATAGGGGCACAAACACCCACTATTGGAGCTGGTCTTGCTCCCTCTCTATTCTGCATAGGTGGTGTGTTGTTCTATCCAGTGGTTGACTGCGACTCCCATAGCAAGATGCAATGGGCAGGAGTGTTTGGAGTCCTCTCGTTGGATGGATAATCAGTGCATGGTATCCTACTCCCTTGGGATTGATAACCAGTACAAGGTACTCTGCTCCGTGGTTATGGAGAAAATCAAGGCAAGACAAAACAATGGAAGGTGCCAGAGGAGGGTGAGATTATATTTTTAAATGAACCGCCAAGGGAAGTTGTCACTGAGAAAGTGACGTGAAAGCAAAGACCTGTTGACTTCACAGGGATGCGGGAGAACAGCATTTAGTTATCTGGGAGTAACACATGCTAGACGTAGGGAAGAGCAAATTAACTCAAGCAAGAGTGTTCCTGGGTTATTGTTTGTTTTTGAGGGAGCGAGGAGGCCAAACATGGCTCTGATTGAGACAGAGAGTAGTTGGAAAAGAGAACAAAAGAATAACAGGAGTGTTCTTTTGGGGTTTGTTAACCATCTTAAGGACCTTGGTATTCATCTTAATGGGATGGGGGTCCATTTCGGGATTTTAAACATAGGAGTGATGTGATCTTATTTGACATTTAAAAGGACACCACTGGCTGCTCTATTGAGAATAGATTCTAGGAGGACAAAGATGGAAGAAAAATGCCAATTAAGAGGACAGTCAAGAACAAACACTGTGTTGGACCAGTTTGGCAACAGCGAAGGTGATGAAAAATAGTTGGATGTCAAGTAACTTTTAAAATTTTGTCCCCTGATTGACATGAACTGGCTTCTCATTGTTTTGTTAATTTGCATTTCCCTAAGTATAAGATTCCATTTTTTCCACCTGTCACTTTACATTCTCTATGATCTATCAATATGATTTCCTTTTGATTTTTAGGTATATTTTATGTATGCTTAATCCAAATATTTTAATTTTATTCATCTCAAATATTATCTCCCAGAAGTGTGGATTCTTTTTTCATTTATTTGTGAAATAAATGCATTTATATATTTTTTACTTTTAATACACTAATTAGTAATATATTTCTTTTATAATTTGTGAATTTTGGTTATTGACTTCATCCTCCTATTTCTCTTTCTTCTTTTTGTTCTTGTTCTTGGTTAAATTGCTTGTGGTTTTGGCATCATATCTAAGAAACTATTGTCTAATATAAGGTCACAAAGATTTACTCTTATGTCTTCTTAAAAAAGATTTAAAGATTTAGATCTATGTTCCATTTCGAGTTAAATTTGGTATGAGAAATATGGTATGAGAAAGAGGCTCAAATTAATCTGTTTGTGTGTGGATATCCATTTATCCAAGCACTATTTATTAAAATACCCTACTTTCCCCCATTAAATTATTTTGACTTCTTTGTTGAAAATTAGTTGAAGATGAAGAATGAAGATGAAGATGAAGAGTTCTCCTTGCTTATGTCAGTATCACACTTTCTTGATTACTCTAGTTTTGTAATAGGTTTTGAAGTAGAGCAGTATAAGTTTTGCAAACTTGTGCTTTCTTTTCAGAATTATTTTAGCTATTTTGTTTCCCTTCCATTTCCATATGAATTTTAAGGGTCAGCTTTTCAGTTTCTGCAAAAACGGATGATTGGAGGTCTGAGAGAGATTGGGTTGAATCTGTTGATGGATTTGGGGAGTAATGCCATCTTAATATATTAAGTCTTCAGGTCCATGAACATAATGTCTTTTTATTTATTTTGATCTTTAATTTCTTTCAAAAATGTTTTGTAGCTTTCAGTGTACCATCTTCAAACTTCTTTTGTTAAATTTAAACTTATTTTATTGTTTTGGATACAATTGTGAATGGAATTTTTTATTTTGTAGTTTTTTGCTGAGGAGGATTCACCCTGAGCTAACATCTGTTGCCAATCTTCCTCTATTTTTCATGTGAGCCTCCGCCACAGCATGGTCACTGATAGATGAGTGCTGTGGGTCCATGACTGGGAACCGGACCTGGGTCGCTGAAGCAGAGCACGTCAAACTTAACTGCTAGGCCACGGGGACTGACCCAGGAATTATTTTCTTAATCACCAGCTTTCTTTTTTTGTGTGTGTGAGGAAGACCAGCCCTGAGCTAACATCCGTTGCCAATCCTCCTCTTTTTTTCTCTGAGGAAGACTGGCCCTGGCCTAACATCCATGCCCATCTTCGTCTACTTTATAGGGGATGCCACCATAGCATGGATTGACAAGCAGTGCATCTCTCCATGCCCAGGATCCAAACCTGTGAAACCCGAGCCGCCGAAGCAGAGTGTGTGAACTTAACCACTACACCACCGGATCGGCCCCTCACCAGCTTTCTTTTGATCAGTGTTTGCCTGGTGTAGGTTTGGAGGTACTGTTTATCACTGAAGCCCCCTTCTTTACCCCCACCAAAAGCATTAGGCAATGCCAAACTCCTTGTTGCTGTCCACGGAAAGTGGGTGGAATATCTCCGAAATAATTTTAATTGGTACTCTGGCTTAGTGCAGTGGACTCAGCTCCTGCTTTGATCACTACTTTGAGTGGATGCAATGTGCAAATTAGAACTCGGTAATACCAAGTTATTACTGGTCTAGAACCCTACATCTTCCTAGCCCCTCAGGGCCCCTTCAGCATTAACTATAATGCCCAGTGCTGTGGTTGTCAATTATCTCTTAATTTCTTGCACCTGAGTTTTATTTTTTCTTACAGTCTCATTTATGCATTCAAAATATTTTGATATTTATCCCAAGGTTGAAGATTTTTATAGGAATGGTTTCCACTATTGGTTAGTCCGTCATATTAATGAACACAAACTCTCCAGTGAATTTTATTGTTCATTGGTACTTAAACTCAAAAGTACTTCAAATCGAAGAAGAGAGAGTTCAGTTGCTATAGACTAGTTCACTCATTGACCTTTCCATGGGGAAGATAGAACAACGTGGCTCATAACGAACACAAAGTAGTTATTCCAAAAGTAAACAGGAATGCTGTTTATAGATCTTTTGAGGAGAATGAAAGGGTAAAATAGGCTATGAGGCAAAAACAATGCCCCTCCTCTCCAATAACAGAGATAGGAAGCACATGGCTGCCGGCAGCAGTAAGGAAATCCTTGATTCTAGCTGAACATAATTCCACCCCACAGAAACGAGATTCTGTTAATGGAGCAAAAGGGAAGTATTAGACTCAAAAAAGATGTTCTAAAATATTTACTCATGAATGTACTTTTCTGCCCCACTAATCTTGGGCTTCATGACCTGTGCTCAGTTAAATGTGACCAAAAGTGACATGTGATCATTCCCAGTGGAGGCCTTAATAAATGTGTGCTTTGTTTCCCTCTTTTCCCCTCTGCCACAACAACTTCCAATGTTCCAGAATATGCTGTTTTGTCAGCCTTGGATGTAGAGTGAGGGTGATGCTAGCCTGGGAGCAAAGACCCAGCAATTCTGCAGTGGGTGCCAAGCATTAGCAAGAAGTACGTCTTTGCTGTCTTATGACCCTGAGATTTGACAGTTGTTCACTACTGCAGGATCATACAGCCATTAGAGGGTACTATAGGGACAGAGGGTTTTATGTGAACAAGTAGCATTCTCTGCCACAGGTGGGTACAATTACTCAATTTTATAGGTGAGGAAACTTAGGCTCAAGCAGTTGAATCTGCCTAATTGCATATAGCTAATTAATAATGGAGGAATTGTCCTCCAGAAACTATATTTGTAAAATTATGCCATACTGAATTGCTAGATATCATTTTTTATGATACAAATGGCTTAGACTTCTAGGTACTGAAATGATTTTCATATTTGAAAAACCTATCCTATATCTAATAATCCCCCAGACTACCCCATACCATCAAACACTAAGCAACCCTATTTTTATTACAAATTAAATCTCTTGGAATGTTATCGGGTACACTTCATTTAACAGCAATTACATTTTTCATAGGTTTGCATTAAATAATGTATTAATGAACAGTGTTATAAATGTTCTGTCATTAAGATCTGCAATTAAAATGTCCCAAAGAGTCTTGTGCTAATGATAATAACTAAATTACAGACACCTTTAGAATGACTGTGGCTTTCAAATACTTGGGCCTGGTATGGAAATTCAGCATGGTCAATATTAACTTCAGCTGTCACAAGATGTAAACCTCATGAATAAGCTTTGTTCAACTCATTTCAAAGTATATTCCAAACACCTGTTTCCAAATCAAAATAGAAATCTATTTTCAAAGGCACCAGTAAAATGGCAAGCATATTAATACAGGCTAAACTTTATTTTCATCACTTGGTCTGCACCTGTAGCATTTATTACATTGGATTGGGACAGTAAACACACAGTGGCCACTTTAGAATCTCTATTTAATAAATTTGTTAATCACTGGCCCTAAAATATCCCCTTGACACTGCTAATCTATCATTAAGATAAGTACATCTTTAACAATAATATTAATATCTAAAATTTTTATAGCACTTTTCATCTTTAAAATCACTTTCATATAAGCTTTCAAAAACATTTTAGTGTAGATTATCTTTGTACTATTTTAGAAATTTAGAAATTGAGTCTTAGAAATATTAATCTCAGAAGGGCACAGTAGAGCTGATACACAGAAAGATCTTTGGACTCTAAACTCAGTACCCTTGCCATTACATGGCAGAATGAAGGTACCTGCCAAAGATTTTCAAGGGTGGAGTCACTCGGAGTGGAGGTTATATTGGGAATGGAAGCATCCCAAAGAGTGCCAGCACAAGTCGTGTGACATTTTAAGACCTTTACCACTATTATTACAGAGAAATCTCCACTGACCCAAATGCACGTAAAACCTGGAGGTGAAAATACTTCAGCTAATTTGAGATTGGGCTGTTTATTGGCAGTAGAATTGGGTCCTGAAAGAGGAGATTTGGAATACGGATCAAGGAAGGGTGACGAAATCTGAAATGGCCTCCCGGATGCTCCAGTTATCTATCGTGACCATAGTATAACACAGTGGCTTAAAGCCCCAGCAGTCTTTTGTTTGGGTCATTGGTCTGCAGCTAGAGCAGAGATCTTCAGGAATGGCTCCTCTCCACTCCATGTGACATCATCTGGGTGTCTGGAAGGATGGGTTTGGAATCCTCTGAAGGATGCTGGCGGCCTACTTGGACGTTAACTAGGACCCTCGACAAGAATACCTACAAATGGCCTCTCCTGGCTTGCTCACAGCATGATAGCTGGATTTTCTCAAGGAATACCAGTGAAAGCTGTGTGACCTTTTAAGATCTCGTGAGACTGTTAAGACCCAGCCTCAGAACTGATGCAATTTCACTTCCATCACCTCTCTTTGTTAGTCTCTATTTGTTGAGTCTCTAAGGCTTGCCCATACTCTCATGGAGGGTAATTTGACTCACCTCTTGATGGCAGGAGTATAATATATTGACAGACATATTTTAAAACCACCACAAGCTTTTTAAGGACTGATATGGAAATATCAAGACATATAGTAATGAGAGAAAATCATGTACAGGAACAGTGTGATTAATTTTCTATCATTTATGTGAAAATAGGAGAAAAGAATATATGTGTATATTCACTTACTTCCCCTAACATTACTTAGAGCTCAGTAAATATTTGTTCAATGAATGAATTCTGAATGAACCTGAATTAGGCTCATTTCTGTCCTTTACCCTTGTGAGCATATCAAAGGAGGAGCAGGGAATCAATAGCAAACATTCTTTTACTCCTGAAATCTCAGTGAGATGGACCCTGAGACAGAAGCTTTTTGGGAAGGGAAGGGGCAGTTTTGAAGAGGTATTTGAGGAGGGTATAGAATACTTATATGGGGATGTCTTTGGTCCCTCGGGTTTTGCAGTGGTATCAGGTTCTCAAGGGAGAGAGAAAGAAAAGTTGAGACATGAGTGAGTACTAAGGACAGAGAGGAAGTAAAATGTGTTGGATGGGAAGGGCAATTGCTCTGGACACCGTGACAGACCAGGGGAAAGGCATGTGGCCTTTTTCTGAGAAATGAAAGGAGTTAAATAAGTAAATTCAAGAGAAATTCTATCAGGCCAAACTGTGGGATGGTTTATGTTTATTTCAGCATAAGGGGAAGGCTAGCAACAAGCAGGGCAAGTGGGTACTTGAAGCAGAAAGAGGTAAAAACAAATGCCTGAAGTGCTTTGGATATAAACTATTCCCGGTGACTTTGGCAATAGTGCCCCAACTTAAGGTCTAGTTATCGTGGGCTTGTGGGACTTAAGACAGTTTCATTTAACAAATGCTTGTACTTACTCATGTGCCAGACACAGTTCTGGTGTTCATCAAATGTCAGTTAATTTAAACCTCATGGCACTATGAGGAAGATACCATTATTATCACTTCCATTTTACAGATAAGGAAACTGAGGCACAGGGATCCCACAGGCAGCATGAAGCAGAGTGGGGATTCCATCCCAGAGTCTGTCCTCCCTATGCATACAGCTGTGCATAGGGTAGATCAAGGTGATCTGAAGCCGCCATTTGACCACTATGCCATGCTCCCTCTCATGAATTGAATTCGTTCAAGGCTTTATGAAAGTTATTCTAAACCCTAAATTTATGGAAGAATAATAAAGAAAGCACCCCAGTAGTAACATCATGGGCAGCTTATGAATGAGTATATCTCCTCTTCTAAGGAGACCAGCTCAAGCCAAGAGATACCTCAAGTGACCTGTAAGTGACCATCTAACAGATTAAAAGCAGATCCTAGGCTAGAAGCCAGTTGTTAATATGTTCCATATTTTAATAAAATTCCAACCATACTGACTTTATTTTCCCTTCCAACTGTCTATCTTTGTGGGGAAAGAAGGCAGTGAGAAATCTGAACGTACCCAGTTTTGAATATCCATCTTCACACTCGGGGAATTGAGATCTGGAATCACTGTCTCAGTCCAGCTGGTCGGTTTATCACACCCTAGCGTGGGAAGTGATTGTCAATTTGTCTTTCTTTTTGCCTTTATTGTAGGGAAGATTTTTTTTCCTTTCAAAGTGATTCACAGGGACTTGTAATTAGGCATGCTGATTAGAATATCTCTTATAGCACGGAGAAGATTGCCTTTTGAACAAGAGACGAATGAAGGTGGCATCTTGAGGTTTTCTCTCAGAAGATGCTGGGGAGAACCCCCCTACAGGGCTTTGTTATGAAGTGACTCTCTTTGCAAATGGACCCCAACTTCCCTTTAAATCAGGTCTTTCCTCAAGCCAGAGCAGACCCACCTAGTCACAGAGCGTGACAGTTCCCAGATGTAACGAGGAAACAGCAGGAGTTGCAAGAATCCATTCCAAGGTAAATAATTCTAACACCGTGCTGATTTACAACAAAGATTAACAGTTCAACCAAGCAGCTAAGGAAATATCTACCTATTGGGAAGCCGCTCCTTTCCAATATATTAAGGATTAATTGCTTGCTTTATGGTTGTTATTAGCCAGGCTAAATATCCCACTTACAGTACAGAGGTCCCCAGACACACTGAAAATATGGAATGGACTACAGTGGAATAGACTGATGACAAATAAGGTATTATTGATTTGCTTCTTTTTAAGATTCTATGAGAAACACTCTCCTTTCCATTTTCCATGATTCTTGCTCCTCTTGTCTCTTCCTACATATCTAATCTTTCTGGCTTTTCCTCTTCTATTCCACCCTGATATATTGTGCCCATAGGGTTTTTTCTGTGTCTCTTTTTGGTTTAATCTCTAGGTCTCCTGGATCTCCTAGTCCCGTGATTCTAGCTACATCCTACACAGTCATTACTCCTAAATCCTGGTCTCCTGTACAGATCCTTCATCTGACATCACACCTGAATGTGACATCACATCCGGCTACCAGCATCTCAGATAATAATAATAACCACAGTATTAACTGCATTCTCATAGTGTTATCAGGGTCATTGGTGGTGTTATCAGAGCAGTTGTCATTCACTGGATGTTTATACATGCCTGGCACTGTGCTAAACACTTTAAATGCATTAAATGAGTCTTTTAGAGATTAAATAAGTTGGTAACATGCAAATGACTCAACATGAACTTGAATGCAGGTTCATCTGACACAAAGTCTTTGCATTGGACCACTCATCAAAACTATTTATTGTCCTGGATTATTGATGGTTGGAATGAGTCCGTTTATAATCTTAAAAGTAGTCTCTCTGTATCCTTTGCCTCCAGTTTTCACTCTTCCTTTCCTCCTCAGCATGATCTATAATACAGCTAGAGGATTTTTCTAAAATAAAAATTGATTATGCCAAATATTTAAATTTTCTTCAGTCTTGCCTTGCCTCTAATACAATAAATCCAAACATACATGGACTATGATAAACTGATTTATGCTGTTTACAGCACCTTTTCTTTCTCTTGTGAGCTGTTATTGACAACACGTTTATGCCAGATTTTCTTCAGTTAAGTGCAGGGATCAAGTGGAAGTGGGTTAGAATTGCCCAAGTCCATCCTCTCCTGTCGTGGGAAGACCCTGTTCATCCTTAGAGCATGACCTTGCACACAAGCACTTTGCTTTTCTTTGCTTTCCCTTTCTTCTTTTTCTTTCAATGTCACCAGTTCCATCAGATGAAAGTACTAATTACTTGAGAAAGCTTATTCAGTGGCTCTTCCTCTTTAGGAAACAGGAATCAGTAAAGCAGGCATCGGCATCCCAGAATGGAGTGGAGGATTTTCCTGTGAAGTGCCACTTACTGGACTGTCCACATGACAAATCCTATCATTGAAACAGGGTTAGGTTTGCTTCCTTGACCTCTTCATCAAACAAGATCACAGCTTCCAGCATTTCAAAAGCACTCACCCAGCTTGCCCATCCTTAGCTGTGGGAAGGCAGTACCTGCTGATGAAACATTTATCGGGTCTGAGGAGGCCATCGCCCACTTGCTCGAAGCAGTCTTTATGGAGCTGCATCTACTCCCCATACTGTGTGCTGTTCATTTAGCTGTTGCCAGAAGGAACAAAAGCGTTTATGAAATTGAAAATATCCAAGAAATCGTTTTTGAGAAAGAGCTCCCTCCTCTCTCTCACTCTCTCTTTTCGTATCAAAGTGCCTTGAGAGAAGAACAAAAGCAACAATCAATACGAATTTGCAGGATTACTTTCCTGGAAATATTTGTGTTCAATGTAATTTTTCTTGTGAGCATTTGGCCTAAAGCCCAGGTCACTCTATTGATAAAGACAATTGCTTAGACATTTTGTGTTTTTTAGCGACATTCAGAATGAATTCAAATGAAGAGCCCTCACACTCATCTCAGAATCCTGGGAGATCAAAGATGGAAGATACCTGAATTTATTTAGACAATGCCCACCCGTTCCGAGAATGGACCCAGGGAGGCCTCTTCTGAGACAGCATGGGCATATAGCTATCTCAGATTTGAACTCCAGTTTTTTTTTTTTTTTCAGTCCTCTGATACTCTGTATCTATCATGCATTCATTTTTTTCATTCATTCATTTATTTATTCATCCATTCAACATTCCTTGAGTAACTCCCAGTTGTTGAGCATTTTGAAATGACATAATAGCTAACTTTTACTGGTTTGCTTGCCATATGCCAGGGTTAGTTCTGAGTGTGAAAAATTCATCTAGTCCCCACGACAACCCTATAAGCTCTAGGAGAGTATCCGCCTTCCTTCTTACAGATCACGAAAATCAAGTTCAGATAGCTTCAGCAACTGGCCATCGACCGTGTTGTGGGTGAATTGTATATCTGAGGGCAGTCGCAGCTGTGTGACTGCAATGTATTCCGTCATGTCCATGGCTATAACACAGGACATGACTGCTCTGTCAAAATTGTATGTCAAAACATGTATACAATACAACAAGTGCTATAATAGGCAGGCAAATCATGAACAACGATAAATATGATTTATTTTCCCTCATTCTAGGAGTGAGTGGTTTAGAAGATAAGAAAGTGAACCAATAGAGCTGCTCTCAAGCAACCAATTTATTGTTGGAAATATGCCACCAAAACTCTTCCTATTTATTCTGAGGCATGGTCTAGTTTTGTTTTCCTTATATACACCTTTCTGCAATCATTTTAGTATCTTCTTTATTGTAACTAAAATAAATGTCATAAATGTTCAAAAAAGCTTATCCAAACCAATTTTGTCTGATGGAGACATAGATATCTACTAACTTATGCATAGAGAAAGTTACAGTGAAAATAATTTACTTTCCACAGATTGTGCACATAGATCTTAGTATAAGCTTAGCAGCTATGTAGTAAGTGGTGATTATGTTCTAAGCACTTCATCTATATTTTCTGTTTTGACACAACAGTATGAGACCGATGATTTGATCTCTTTTTAACTAAAGAGATCAAAGATTCAGAAATGTTGCACAATGTGCCTAAAGGATGTAGAAAAAAATCTAGAATTCAAATTCAGTGTTCTGACCCCTAGTCCAATTTTTTTTTCCTGCTATGCCATGCTGCCTCATTAAAGAAAAAAAAGGCCTGAGACATTGGTTGTCTGTTCAAACTGTGTTCCCTCTCCATGCCTTTATCCACTAACTTCAGAATAGAATCATATGGAGTAAATAACGAAATCAGCTTCAGGATCCCAAGACATTTAAAAGAGATAAGTCCTTATATAATCAGATCAAGGCAGATGTACACAAAGTTCACCTTTTTAAATTGTATCCTGTTCTTTAAAAGTCAGAGTAAAAAGATAAATTAATCAGCTTATGTTCTCTGAGCTGTCAAAATGCTTTAAGTATCATTATCTTCCTGAATAACACAGATCCATGGTAGAAACTTAAGTTTATTGCAATCCTAAAACTTATTGTGTAATCTGCTTAACACTAACTTGAAGTGAGTCATCAAATATTTGAATCTGTGGATTTTTGTCCTAATTTTACAGATGGGGAAGCTGAGACACAAAAAACCAAGGTCATTTCCCAAGCTCACACGATTATGAAATGCAAATCCAAGTCTCAAGCCAAACCCATCTGACCCCAAGATTCAACTGTAACAAACATCCCTTCGTGGAGGAGACCAGATTGTCACATTTGTTCAACAATTTTGGATGTCACTAATAGCTTTGTTATTTTCTTCTAAAAATATTCTAAATTTCCCTTGTGAGTGCATTTGTGTGTGTGTTTAAAATATACATCAGCCTTAGGAGACATATATGGATAAAGGGTGAACAACAACACCTATGAAGTGTTTGTTATTTTTTAAGTTTTACTCATTTACTAAAACTTTTTTTTGTGTGTGTGAGGAAGACCAGCCCTGAGCTAACATCCTTTGCCAGTCCTCCTCTTTTTTGCTGAGGAAGACTGGCCCTGGGCTAACATCTGTGCCCATCTTCCTCTACTTCATATGGGACACTGCTAGAGCATGGCTTGACAAGCAGTGCATTGGTCCATGCCCGGGATCCAAACCTGAGAACCCCAGGCAGCCAAAGTAGAGTGTGCAAACTTAACTGCTGTGCCACCGGGCTGGCCCCTCATTTCCTAAAACTTTTAATATGGCAAATGTAGAGAGCATTTAAGCAGCTACAGCTACAACATGGAGTACACTCTACAACAATAGCCATGAGCTTCGGAAAGCTTGATAAGGGCAGCTGAGGAGGTGTGAGCATTCCATTAATGTTAGTTAATATTTCTACTTTGGATTTTGACAGATACCCTCTAGATTCAGCATGCAAATTAATAATTTAGTAAACATACACTTTTTATTTTATGCTTTCATAAAGTGAGATCACTCTCTTTTCCATCACATCAAATCTTCAGAGCAGTTCTAACAGCTGCTCTTTCTTCTGCTTGTTTTCCTCCAACAAACCAGACCCAGGAAAGGAAGAAGTTTAATGAACTGGAAAGAAATACAGGCTCTTGCTCAGCATCATGGCCAACACAGCAGCAAAGAGAAGTCAGTGCTTGGTTCCAGTGCTGTGCTTAGGGCCCTCCTATTCTCCCTGGCTGATCCAGCACTGGTACAGAGAATGAGACATGTCGGTGGCTGGAAGGGGAACATACAAATCAAGAGAGAAGAGTGATATGTCCTCAGGATGCGTAGCTAGGGCCTGACAAATCCATTCAATGAGAAATTGTTTAATGGGCATCTGTACCATATACCCAACTTATGTTACATCTGCATACGTGTTTGATTATTTGATGAATGTTTTTCTACCAGACTGTAGGCTCTTTGTGGGTGGAGATCAATTTCTTCTTTGCTTATATCATATCCCCAGTGACTATCACATTGCCTAGTACATAATAAGCACTGAATATGTTTGTGATAAATAAATGCCTGAATGGATGGGTAGATGGAAAGATGGAGAGATGGACAGACTCCATATAGTATGGGTAATCATTTGCTACAGGTTTTGTGGACAGGATTATGTACTTATTGTGGCTTTGACTTTGAGGTAGGGAAGCTCTCTGTGCTACAGTTTACTTATCTGTTGGTGTTGGGTAATAAAATGTCCCGTATCTTTTTTATGAGTTATTTTATCAAATGCTAAAATAACTTTATGCATATGGTAGAAATATGTTCCTCAAGTGTCTTCTGTGTTATAGGTGATGATACAAATAAAATAAGATATTGCCACTGAGCCCAAGGCAATTACAGTCTAGTTGGTGGGATAGAGAAACAGGAGTTCAAATAAATAATGATGTAAAACAAGCAAATTAATATGCATTCAGATCTGTCTGGTTTGGAGGTGAGATTTGGATATGTTGACATGTAGATTTAATTGATGCTATATCTCTGCTTCCTTTCTCTGGGGAAAAGCCACTGTGACTGGCTTATGTAAACATATTAGGTATTTTGTGTCAACTGTGGTTCTTGGACAGTAAAATTGGAGGTCACACCACTCCCTGCATCTTGAAAGAGAAATTCACACTCCCACTAATTTTTGTTTTCCTTGGACTGGCAAGTCTCCTCACTCTGATCCAATGGGAGTGGCCACACCCCTTTATTTCCATGGTGTTTAGGAGAAGCATGAGAATGAAATGAATCTTGCCCACTAATATTCACAATTATAAATATCTGAGTGACAACCAAGGATGGGAAAGATAAGTGAAAAGTAGAGTGTCGGCAAGACAGCATGTCCATGAAAGAACATTGTAACTGAGTTAGAGTTTAGGCACAAAGGAACATCATAAGACGGCCTGAAGTAGAAAGGAAATCATGAGCAGGGGGTGAGGGTGGACATTAATGTACCCAACTCCAACCCCAGTCCTTTCCATTTAATCTCCTGCATGCCAGGAGCTGCATCCCATAGGACACAGGGACTTTGATACATTTGGTAAACCTAGAACAACTCTATTAGAAAGCAACCCTGCTTTGCTACAGCACCTACACCCTTGCACCTCTCCCACTGGCCTGCATGAGAAAATGGGGTGAAAGCAAAGACATCTGCCTACGGAAGAGGAGATAGGTGGATCAGCGAGGGAGAGAGGCAGACTGTGGTTAGGTTATTGAAGAGGTAAACTGACTTGCAGTGGTGCTGGCATGGGGCAGTGGGCAGAGAAGATATTGGTGAGTTGGACATGGTGATTAATTCTATGTGCAGCATTCTAGTGGAAGTGGCAGCAAGCTGGGTTAGCAAGGAGATGAAGGTCAAACAAGCAGGAAATTGGGAACAACCATAGTACAGCTACAACCAGCTCTAATGTTCAAGTTGTATGTGAGACAATTTCCCACATGAACTCAGGGCCTTTGGATAGGGAAAAACTCTTAAAATGATTCTCATCAGCATCCACAAATTGCTGTTACCAAGGAGGCATGGGGGTTGCAAGTCTAATATGCTGTGATGGGTGCTAAAATGGGAAAAGTATGCAAAGAATGTTTTGCCAGTCATTTGTTTGGCTTCCAGTGGTCAGGGAGGAGATGACATATGAGCTGGCTTTGAAGAATATAGGCAGCATATACCTTCTGATTCCACAGCCTCTGCTCATCCCAGAGACCTCTGAACTCATCAGCTTTATACAAAAACATTAGTGATGGTTGGCTAGCTTGAGCAATAGCAGCTCTCTGCACAAATCAAATCGACTCAAGTCTTCCTCATTTTGCTGGGGAGTGTTCAGATGCTGTAGAATAATTTGGCTATCCATCTGCATCAAATGTTGCATTACCAAAGAAAATCATTTCTTCAATTGGACACAGGAAGTTCAAGGCTGATTGCAGACACAATCCATCTGTGAATGCAACTTTCCTTTGCCTGCCCTGATGACTGAATAGTATACAAAACTCCATGATATATGGAATCCAGGATACATCTTTTACATTGCAACCTCAAAAAAGGGAAAATGATAATACAGCTTTTGTATCGTGTCCTTTTCCATGAGTTTACCAGGTAATTTGTTTCAGGAAATAGTCTTTTTTTGTGATATTATCGGTACTTCCCTATGCAGAAATCAGAAATCGATTTAATAGCAGTGTTATTCCAGTCACCTTCGCCACTGCCCATTGTAACGTAGCCGAGGCAGAGTTGCTTCGTGGTTAAGTATGCTCGTTCTGGAGCCAGAATCCTGAGGTTCAAATTCCAGCTCCTCTACTTACTAACTGAATGCTCCCTGGCAAATTATTTAATCCCTCTATATCTTAGGTTCCTCATTAGTAAAAAGGTCACTGTAGTAGTACCCATCTCATATGATTGCTTTGAAGAAAGCTGTAAATTACTTCCAAAGCTCAACAAATCTTGGCTGTAGCAGATTCGTTTCTGACCTGCTGGATACTCCTTAGAACTCTTGGTTGACTCAACTTCAAATCTCTTATCTTCTCCGAGATCTTCCCTTACCCTGACCTATTTGTCAGTCAGTCCCCCAAATGGATCATGTTAATACTTGACTATACCAAAATATGCTCTGTGCTAGTTGCCTTACCTACAGCATATCATTTAATCCTTCTCCAAACTCTATACAATGGGAGTTATGATTATTCACATTTTGTGGAAGCAAGAAGTGAGGTTCATAGCAATTAGGTAATTGGCTACACATCTCACCCCTGGTGAGTGTCAGGGCCTGGATTTGAATTAGATTGGTCAACTCTACAAACTCTGATCTTAATCTAATTATGTCAGTCTCTCACATACCACCCTCCACTGCATTCATAATTTAAAATATTGCATCTCCCTGTAGATTATGACACAGAAGCTTCATTCCTTCTCCTTTTTCCTGTACCCTTGGGCAAGACCCAGATCTTACATTATGCCAAGACCCTTAACACCACTTATGGCTAGCATTTCTTGACTTATTCATCTTCACCCAGTAATTGATCATTTGGCATTTCATTTCTACTCTTTCTTTTCATCCTAACCCTTCCTTTTAATTCAAGTCTGATCATATCAGGACTCTGCTGAAAACTTATCAATGGCTCCTCAATTTTCTTGGATTGAAGACCAGATCCTTACTTTGGGTCACAAGCCCTGCATGATTCAGCCCCACTGACCAATTCCATCACATGTGACTTGCTGTTCCCTCTTATTCTCCACACTTCAGCCACACTGGTTCTTTTCTGCTTCTAAAATGAGCCTTGATGTATCAACCCATAAGAACTCTGATATGCTCTCTCCTCTGCCTGAGTGTCCCTTCCTTCCCCATTGTCCCAGATTATCCAGCGTTTCCTAGAGATCTCAAATCAGTCAACATTTCCTAGGGGAAGACTTCCTGAAATTTCCTAACCATATCGACCACTACTTTGTATTTTTTCATGGTGCATGCACCTCTTCTTCCTGACACCTATTAGAATTTGTCACTCCCACCAGGCCCTAAGAACTCTGAGGGCAAAAGTCAGGCCTTTTAATATATAATCACCATTGTAAAACACGTAAACAATTCATTTTGACTAAAAATATTAATATGCATAAAAAGGGCCTTCAATTCACTCTCATTGAAAAAATTCAATTGAATTTTCACTATAGTAGAGGAGATGGGATTTCATGATTTCACATACATGCATGTGCATGCACGCGCGCACACACACACACGCAGACACACTATAAAGTTATTTCCCAACTAATGGAGATGTTTTTTCTAAGCATTTTTTAGTCAGCCAACTGCAAAATTGAAGTCAGGTGGCTAATGGGATCACTCCTGGGGATCCAGTGTCACAAGGTGTCCTCATGTGTGGCATCTCTTGTAATTTAGTGTCTCCCACTGTGTCTATTAACCTCATCACAGCTGTGCTCTCAGCCCATTATAAAACACCCACCCCACCCCATTTCTGACACAGCTGACTTGTGTACTGCCCATCCTTCCTCCCAGATCCCATGTTTATCTGGGCTTCTGCTTACTCCATTCCCTACCTTGATGTCCTCCCTTTTCTTTCTGTTGTCCTATTAACAGTGCCATTTAAAGAACATAGATATGGAGTCAGACAGTGTTCTAGTCCCTTTTGTCAAATGGGAATGTCACTGCTGGATCTACAGGGATGCTGTGAGGTGACTGGAGATGAGGACTGGTTTATAACAGACACCGGGTAAATATTATTCCTTCACCATACTCCATTATTCAGAAGCCAGAGCTAAGTCCAGCTTCTCCAGGAAGGCTTCCTTGACTGCACCCATCCAGATTGTCTTACCACTTCCACATTCCACCACTATTGACTGTCTACATTGTGCATTCCTAGTCTCATCCCCTGGGATGATTTTTCACGTGTATATGTCTATAAGTATTTCATGTGTATATGTCTGGTCCTTCAGATAGATTACTCATATCCAAGGGCAGAAAACTTGTCACGTGTTAACTTCTTTATTCTCATTCATAGAGCCTATTAATATGTTAAGTGAATATTACAGTGTCTTAACTTTTACAGAATGAAATTTATATTGTACATCATATATCAGCTGTCCAGTATTATGTAAGGGTATTAAGTATACTACCTCATTAATCTCTGTGATAAAGATATTAGCCTCTGTGGATATCTAACCTCAGCTTACTAACTAAGCACAATTATTTTGGTAATAAACAGCTTTGGCTTAAAGAAGCATCCATATGGGAGAAAAGATTCTGTTAATATATTCATTTTAATCCTATCATTGCATGATTACATTAATACATCTAAATCATCTTATTGCTGATTTACTCATGCAAGCATAAACATATTTGACAAAATATTAATGATGGGAAAATATTCACAATATAATATTAATTGAAAATAGAAGGACATAAAATATGCAGTGTAATCTCAGCTCTGTGCAATGTAAAATTATAAATTACATTCTAGAAAGGAAAGCATTAAATATTAACAGAGACTCACTTTAACAGTGATTTTTGATATGATTTTTAAATATTTTTACATTCATTAGCATTATTTTCAATCCATATAATAAATGTCTATTACTTTTGCAATCATAAAATTTCAAAATTTTTGATTACATAGATGTGAGATCTACATGTTATAAACTTATATTACAAATTCTCAGTAACATTACAAATATTCCATATGAATATTGGAGATATATAAATTTATTACTTAACATACTTTTTAATTAAAAGTTTTTAGTGAGTGTCTATTATGTGCTTTTGCTGGTGGTGCTTAGTACAGTTTACTAAGTACAGAGAAGAGAAAACAATCATAAAAAGTCACCATGTTGATTCCTCAAGTATCTGCCCTTAGACTTGTGGCAAAAAAAAAAGACAAGGTCAAGTTTAAAAATGTATGAAAAGTGAAAGTGAATCAATACAGTGTATTAGTCAGGGTTCTCCAGAGAAGTGGAATCAATAGCATATTTATAGTCATACATCACTCAATGATGGGGACACATTCTGAGAAATGTGTCATTAGGCGATTTTGTCATTGTGCAACCAGCATGGAGTGTACTTACGCAAAACTAGATGGTACAGCCTACAACACACCTAGGCTATATGGTACCAATCTTATGGGACCACCATCCTACATACCTGTTTGGCCTGTTGTTGACCAAAATGTGGTTATGTGGTGTAGAACTGTATATACAGAGATCTACCATAAGGTATTGGCTCATGTGATTATAGTGGCTGAGAAGCTCCACCATCTGCTCTCTGAAAGCTGGAGACCCAGGAAAGTTGGTGGTGTTGTTTGAAGGCCTGAGAACCAGAGAGCTGAAGGTACAGATTCCAGTCCTAGCTGAAGGTCTAAGCACCAGGACTTCTGAGAGTTAGAGAAGATTGACATCCCCGCTCAAGCAGAGAAAGAGTGAATCCTTCTTTCCTCCACCTTTTTATTCTATTCAAGCCCTCAATAGATTGGAAGAGGATCACTCACCTTGGGGAGGGCCATCTGCTTTCCTCAGTCCACCAATTCAAATGCTAATCTCATCCAAAAAACCCTCATAGACACACCGAGAAATAATGTTTAACCAAATATCTCAGTATCCTGTGGCCCAGTCAAATTGACACAGAAAATTAGCCACCTCATGTAGTAAATACTGGTTGATAATGAGGGTCACCAAATCTTTCGAAGTATATGATGAATAAAATGAGATGTAGAGGATGATATGTGCTATGTCAGTAAAGAAGAAGAGAAAGTGTGTGTGTGTGTGTGTGTGTACTGGTGTAGCTGGTGGTATGCGTGTTGGGGTTCTGTTTACGTAGATGCGTCTTGGTATTTGTGTGGAGGAGGTTGGCAGAGGAGTCAGCTGTAACTAGATAAGTTACAGGTCAGAAGGGTGGATCTTGAGGGGAACAGACTTCAAAAACTGGAAATCAGCTTGCCCCTGAAAGGTAAACCATAAATTTAATTTCAATCTGATCAAAACAGAGATAAAGTCGCCGATATACAGAAACACCCACACACCCACACGCCTGCACACACACGCACACATGCAAGGAGTCTGAGGTCAGCAAGATTTGACCAATTCCTCTTTTTATTAATAAATCTTAAAAAGAAAGAGAAGAGTTCATGGAAACACCATCCAGGGGAAAGGTTTCTCTGATTCAGGAATGTACTGTTGGCTCTGCCAGTCTAAGCGCTGTTAACAAAATAACAGTAATGGCTGTCATTGTTTCAGTATTGTAAGTGCACACTTATTGTACTCAATTCTTTCTACATATATTTTCTCATTTACTTTCACACAAACCTCCAAAGTATATACTATCCTTATCCTGTTAATAAATGATGGAATTGAAGCTTGACCTAGGGTTTCATCAACTTATCCCTAGCATGCTTCAGCCTCCCTTAGTTCAGCTTGTCCCGCTTGCTACCCATTGGACATCTTGTTCCACTCCGTGCTGGGCTCTAAGAAATATGGTCATTCATTCCACACACATTCATTGTTCCAATGTTGGATGCATGTTACTAGTCTGGATTCTACTGAGAGGAAAGAAAGATTATATAATAAAAAAGAATAAAGGGCTTGAATTAAGAAGTCTTTGTTTCAAGACTCCATTCTGTCACCTACTGACTGTGAGTTCTCAAGCAGGTGACAAAGTTCTCTAAACTTTACTTCCATCGGACTCAAAATGTGTTTGGGAGATAAATTGCATATCATTGGTAAAATAGATTATTGTTCAGCAAATATTCACTCCTTCCACGCCCATCTCCAGGAGGGTAGAATACTACCCTCTGTTTTTGTCTGCATGGGCTTCCATGTCACAATGCCACAGACCAGCTGGCTTAAACAACAGAAATTTATTTCTCACAGATCTGGAGGCTAGAAGTCCAAGATCAAGGTGCTGGCAGGGTTGGCTTCTGGTGAGGTCACTGTCCCTGGTTTGCAGACACCCACCTTCTCCCTGTGTCCTCACATAGCCTTTTCCTCTGTGAGTACACTCCTAGTGGGTCTTCTGCTGCTTATAAGGACATCAATCCTCCAGATTAGGGTTCCACTCTTATGACTTTATTTAGGCTTAATTACCTCCTTAAGGCCCTAATCTCTAAATGCAGTCACAATTGGAGGTTAGGATTTCATCATATAAATTTGGGGGGAACACAATTCAGCCCATAACACCTACCTCCCAATTCATGGGAGGTAGAATATACTTCCCTATTTCTCGATTAGGGGCTCAGCTATGTGATCTGAATTAAATGGGATATTAGCAAGGTGACATTGGCAGGGACTTAAAAATTGCTTACAACTTAGACTTGCTCTTCTGAACTTCTGCTTTAGCATGAAAAGATCTGCCCTGGGTATCTATCTTGATCGTGGAGGATGAATAACCATAGAACAGAGAAATCCCACCTGGCTGACAGTCCTGCAGCCAGATGTACAGTTGCTCTAACTGGCCTGAAGAACTGCGATGTGTAATATGTGCTGTGTGCTGAGCTTGGGGGTGGTTGACCATGCAGCATTGTTATGATGTGGTGACCTTCATGGCGTCCATTCCCTTCTTCCCTCATTTGTTAATTCAGCAACTGCCTAAAATGCTGCCATGTTCTGCTTGAGCCAACAATGTCAGACAGACTCAGATAACTGGCCAAGTTCACCCAGCTAGTAAGTTATGGAAACACATACGGGAGCCTAGCCCTTGCTGGGGCCAGTCACCACCCTGGAACAGTTGCTTTCAACTCGCTCAAAAAGAGAAAGATGTACTGCCATCTGATCTCTAAAAAGCTACAGTTTCTTCCTTGAATAAACACGTATTGAGTACAAATAATTATTTGTGCTGGGTAATGTAAAGAGCTTCTGATGGCAACCAGATATTTTAACCTTTTGATGCATTGACGTCTCTATTCCCGAGGGTTTGAGCAGAAAATGGCATTGTTCACTCATGATTAGAATGGGTAGGACAAACAGGGACCACTTTGTATCGAGGATTCTGTGTCTCGTAGGCAAGATGATCTTGAGTCAGTCTCAATATGAAACGTGATGGGTCAAACTAAATGATCTCTAAAGTCTCTCTAGCTCTAAAATTCTAAATTTTGATGATGCTGGCAGTTCTCTATTGCTGGTTAATAATCCTAGACTGTGTCCTTCAGATATCTATTAATCATCAACATCTTGATAATCACAGGGAAAGAATTCTACTGCCCGCAATGCTTTGCATTGCTTAGAATTATACTTCATATTTGTCTGATCCCTCATAGTTTCCAAAGTACTTCCAATGTATTATCTTTTTTTTTTTTTTGTGAGGAAGACTGGCCCTGAGCTAACATCTGTTGCCAATCTTCCTCTTTTTGCTTGAGGAATATTGTCACTGAGCTAACATCTGTGCCAGTCTCCCTCTATTTTGTGTGTGGAATGCCACCACAGCATAGTCTGATGGGCAGTGTGTAGGTCCACGCCCAGGATCCAAACCTGTGAACACCGGGCTGCTGAAGATGAGCCCACAAACTTAACCACTATGCCACTGGGCTGGCCCCTGTATTATCTTCTTATAGCCACAATAATGCCCTGTGAAGTAGAAAGGGCAAAATTTTAATCCCTATTTAATGGTTGAATGGACAATGTCCTGGAGTAGTATGAAAATGGCCTAAAATTAGATAGAAAATTAAGGGCATTATTGGAGCTTGAAATCAGATTTCTTAAAATCTAGTGGTACATTTTTGGGACACTGTCTCTAAAGAGAGCACATATATGTTTAGGGTATACAGACAGAGACATTTTCATTCCATTTATTGTTCATTCACTAATGTAGTTATTCATTGATTCATTACTGCATTCATTCGTTCAAGGAAGTATTTGAAGAGTGTTAAGATTACAGACTCTGTAGCCAGTTGCCAAGGTTTATGTCTCAGTTCTTCTGTATGTGGTGCCACTTTCCTCATTGGCAGAATGGAATTAATCACAGAACCTACCTCATAATTTTGTCAAGATGATGAAAATGTTGGTTTGTATCAAGGCCTCAGGACAGTGCTTGCTCTCTAGTGCATTCCTAATCCTATGCGTATGCAGTGGATTTGCTTGGAACTGAGAAAAAAAGAATAAAACTTAGAACTTAGAGTTGGGAGTAGAGGGAAGAAGGAGAGTCAAATGAGTAATCTCATTACTCTCTTGGGTTTATCTCTATAATTTTACAAATATTTCTACAATTCTTTAATGGGGTTAAGTACACTCTGAAAGTAGGCGACCTCTGCTCTAAAAGCTCTCCAATAATTGTGACTTTTAAAATTCCGGCCTTTGAGTTTAGACAATAGCCTCTGAGCTTCAGCGTGGGTGGGTGTCTGCATCTGTCAATCTCAAACCAAGACCAACTCCAATTCTGGACTTTATAGTAAATAAATCAACAAATCCAGTAACTAACTTCTGTTTAAGCCAGTTGGAGGTATTCTATGACTTGCACCCAGATTTGTCCTAACTGTATTAGAGTGTAACTTGGATACATAAAATTGCGAAAGTGGACTTAGAGTCAAGGGCAGAGTCCCCTAGGCATCCTGGGGTTATGCCCCACTACTATCGCCACCATCACCATCCCCAATTTGAGTCTCCATATCAGGACTTATGTGAGCAATCAGCTTTGACCTCGTTCATCCTTCTTCTGCAATCTTGGGTTTGTCTCTGAAACAGATGAGGGCTTTCAATTCTAATTCCTGAGTGTTCGTGACTTCACTTTCATTTATCCCCATCTCCACCCTCCAGGCTGTATTACAAAAATTTGACTTCTACCCTGCCATCCATATTCTTTTCCTAGCATAAAAGTGATCTGCTTTCTAGCTATTACAAGCATATCAGGTTTGTATCCAATTAATATAATAATACACTGATCATTAACACAAATTCAAATTTTTATAAAAGGAGAACTACAAGGTGAACAGGTCTTGAATAAATATTTCAATAAGGAATATCCACGACCTGCAGCAGAAGAATTGAGAGTGGGTATCTCAGAGGCAGCTGCAGACACCCACCCACCGTGAAGCTGGGAGGCTCTTGTGTAAACTCAAGCGCTAGAATTTTAAAAGTCACAACTACTAGAGAGCTTTCAGAACAGAGGTCACTTACTTTCAGAGTGCACCTAACCTCAATATGACTAGTAAGAGTGTCAAATTCTGGAAAGGACTTCCGACAATTCCACTTTGAACTTTTTTTCTTCTTCACTCTCAGTCTTCCGAGAATGTTAAAGGGATTTCTAGGTGCAAGGCTTGCTTTGATTTATTTGCTTCCTGTCCATTAAAGTGTGTAAATAAATAATAAAAACACTCATAACAACTGATTTGTCTTATAAAGACATCCAATCCTTTCTAGCTTAAGCTGAAAAATCTTGATGCTTTTTGCATGAGTTCTCCTCTTTAAAATTGTTCTCACATTTATTATTCTATGAATTAAAATGTCTATTTTTAAAAATCTCATATTTCTTCTTCTGGATCTTATCACTATCTGTTCCTGCCTGCCTGATTTTCCATGGTGACTTCAACTAATTTATTTCCATCTCCTCACAGCAAATGAAATTTCCTTAACCTTTCTCTGTGAGACATTACAAAGGATATTACTCACTGTGCTTAATTCCTTCCCACCTTTCTGGCAATTACATGCTCAGAGAGGTGTTGCCAAATGCTACAGAGAATTCTCCAAGTGCTACATAAACTCAGCTTCATCCAAAAGAAATAGATCCCCCTGTGGTTTGCCTTATTTTCAGAATTATATCTATTGCAATGTTTATTCCATTGACTGTATATTTTACACTTGTGGGTTTTACCCTCTTTAAAATCTTCTCCGCTTTGCTCTATGTCCCAGGCTACTGATAGAAGACGGTGTATGGGCATGAACCGTCTTAGCCTTTTTTTGAAGGCCTGTAGAAATAGGAGCTCCACATTTATTGAATTCCTATTATCAGCCAAGCACTGTACTGGTTATTTGGCAATGATCATTATTAAATAATAATACTCATTGTGAATTATATCTCCAGGCTAGACTCTGCTCTGAACTCTAGATTTATATACACAGCTGCCTATTTGGTCTCTCCACTTTGATGGCCAATGGTAACTCGAAGTTTTCATGTCCAAATTAAACTTTTGTCTCAAGCCTGCTTTTCCCACAGATTTCCCTATAATTCATTTCTTACTTCTCTTTCTCTATGTGCATATTTAATCCACCTCTAAGTCTTGTTATATATTTCTTAGAAATACCTCCAGAATCTCATGAATTCTCACTACCTCCACTGGTGTCACCCCTAGTCCAAGCCACCATGGTACCTGGCCTTGACTGTTGCACTATTGCCCTCTGTTATTTTTCTATTTCACAAACAGATCTATTTTCTGCACTTCTTTGCTCTGCTGGGTGCCTCAGATGGTTGATCTCAATGGTCTGTATTGCCCATGCTGACTTGTTGATTGGTTTTCATTGCATTCAGTCAATGAGAGGCGCCAGATAGAGATCAGTATGGGTAAACATAGGTAACGTTATAAGGATATTTCCTCTTTGCACGCTGTCTTCTTTGGAGCCATTAATCTGGCACTAGATTTGTCCTCTAGGACTGCAGCTCCTTCTGTGTGCTCCATCCTCTACAGATCCAGCCATCCCTGACCTCTTATACTGCTGATCCTTCCTTTAAACTGTGAACCCCAGTGGTGGTATTGGATTCACATTGTTGCTAGTCTCTGGGTGTTTCAAAAATCTCTTATTTTGTCCCTTAACTCTGCTCACATCTCTGTCACATAGTCCCTTTATTAAACTAATTTCATTTGAACTACAAGGGGTGTATCTTGTTTCCTGCTAGAATCCTGCCTGATAAAGTAGTTAATACCAAGGAAAGAGCACTCAACATTGTGTTTACATATTTCTTGAATGCATAAATGATCTCCTTACAGGTGAGATGGGATTCTGAAAAACCTGTGACATAGTGGTCTCATTATTACACAAATTATCTCCAGACATGGAGAAGGATGAAGTTCTTTTTGAGGGTCAACGTTTTGGATGAGCAAGTGGCTACTGAATTTTATGGTAATAGAAACAACAGTGATTATAGTTTGTGGAGCAGGCTAGCTGCTTTTGACTGTTCTAGAAAGCTTACAAAAAATGAAAATAAACTTAAGTCTTTCAACTCTCTACCCAAAGAAGTGCTGGAGTACCAGAGGGTTTCTATGCCATTCATAAAATTATCCATTATCTTGTGCAGTTTTAGCATATTTTATTATTGGAAGGATTTCAGAACTTGCAGAACTGCAACACCAATTTCACGTACCACCCCAATCTGTCTTTTATAGTAAAGTGAGAACTGATTGAAAAGAGGACATAGAATGACTGATGTGTGGACACAGACAGAAGAGACTGAGAAGCTTGAAGCATGGAATCACTCTTAGTACCCTTAGTAGAAGAGTGAAGTCCCCCTCCCTACTTGAGTAAACTAGACATCCCTTTTATTAAAAGCCTTGCAGAGACTTCACTTGGAAAAGGTCCTTCATACAGGAATGTCTACTCTCTTTAAGAATCTCCCTCAACACACTTTACTTTTTCTTTCAGACCATTAATGAGAGTAAAATTCCAGTATGTCCAAGGGAACAATTGCAAGATTTACACTAGCTGGAGGTAAAATATACACAAAGGAATTATGAAAGCTTGTGAACTTTTATCACCAAGAAATTGGGAAGCATGTGTAGGTATTGGAGTGAGCACTGGATTGGATCTAGTCTGTGTAAACTCAGTCACATCCTAACCACAACCCTGGGAAGGTCTAGAGGGAATTCTCTTTATCCAGCCGTTGAAATATCTGTTGTTGAGGAAAACACCAGCATCTTCAAAGTTCTGTGGTGATGTGCCCTTGTATGGTCTGAAAATGATGTGGGGAAATTCTACAAAAGAATTGGACTTTTTGATTTCAGTGAGACAAACAGGATCTCATAGTAGTAGGGAACAGATACTGGTGGTGCATAACACCAGAGACAATGCTGGCACTTTACTATAATATACTTCAGGGATGGAGAGACAATCAGTGTTTCACCCCATAGGAATCTGTGATGGTAACTAGTTAATCCTGTATCCAAAGGAACGGCGTGGATGTGCAGCCCACAAAGGGATTACTTGATAAAACCACACATCTGATGAGCAGAAACCTGAGTTGAGAAGCTAACTTGAGAATTCTTGGCCTGAAGTCGAATCCCCACAGTTAACCAACTCATAGAGCCAGCACCCCTTGAATGAAGAGGAGGCTAGATATGTTTGAAGAGGTATGTTCATAGCAGCTATATGTAGTCCTACCTTAAATGTGTGCTGTGAGTCTTTCCCTAAGCTTTTTCCCATTTAGCATGGTTATAGTACACTGGGGAGAGGGTTATAATCAGACTTTCTGGGGTTCTGAGTTCACACCAGGCCATCAGAACCCAAAGTGCCTGTATGGTCAGATCGAGAGTTTATGGAGGTCAGGCAATAAATGGAAACTGGAACTGATTCAGTAGTACCAGTGGATGTAGAGAACCCAAGAACCCATTCTGTGGCTCCTTCCCTTGTTCCTCAGTGTACAGTTGGAATAGAAGTACTTAACAACT
Organism: Tapirus indicus; assembly: GCA_031878705.1. NCBI lineage: Eukaryota > Metazoa > Chordata > Mammalia > Perissodactyla > Tapiridae > Tapirus > Tapirus indicus. The sequence goes on along the minus strand of CM062935.1, from coordinate 6,938,607 downwards.
GGCAGGATCTCCATCTTGAATCCTTAACGTGTTGAGTTAAAAGCCAAGACTGATTTGGAGAATGACCGTGGATTGTAGTAAACTTTATCAGGTGGTAGCACTAATTGCAGGATGTGTCCAGATTTGGCCGCTTTATGCAAACAAATCAAACAACTTCTGGCAACAGATACGCGGTTACCAATTGACTGAGCAAATAATTTGTCTCTCATTCCTAACTAACGTATTCACTTGGGAGTAGTTCAATCTCACCTGGCCAGAACAGCAATACCCCTTCACTGTGTTATTTCAGGATTACGTCAACTTGAATGTGTTCTGTCTTAATATAATATGCAAGAACTTAATCATATTAATTTCTCCCAGTACATCACGCTGTTACATAACAGAGATGACATTTTGCACTAGATGGAGGGACATAGGAAAACCCTAGATGCCTTAATAGGAGACATTATGCAAGAGAAATTTCAGTGGCATTTATACATTAATGAAATTTCTAGAGGCCTAATAGTCTGGATTAGGTTCAGATATAGCCTCTAAAGTAAATGACACTGTTGTGCAAATGACATTGTTGTACCCTGTACCATCCAAAATGGGAAATAAATAAATTATAACCCTTTTTGGGAGCCTTTGGATTTTGGAGACAACATATACCACAAGTGTGTGCTGCTCTGATCCATTTATAGAGTAACCCATATGTCTGACAATTTTTTAAGTTAATAGATTTTATTTATTTAGAGCATGTTTAAGTTTCAGAAAACTGATCATAAAGTAAGTTTCCACAATCTTCCCCTTCTCCTCCACATATTTACTTCTATTATTAACATCTTACATTAATATGATACAATGGTTACAATTGATAACTAATACTGATACATTATTATTAACTGAAGTCCATAGTTTACATTAGAGGTCAGTCTTTGTTTGTAATGTTCTGTGGGTTTTGACAAATGTATACCCACCATTACAAATGCATGCATGTCATGTATCCACCATTACAGTATCAGACAGAATAGTTCCATTGCCCTAAAAATCTCCCTACTCGTCTGCCTATCCGTCCCTCTCCCCCTCCCTCAAACACTTGGCAACTACAGATCATTTTTTTAATTGTGATAAAATTTACCATCTTAACCATTTTCAAGAGTATAGTTCAGTAGTGCTGAGTATAGTTCAGTAGTGTGAAGCACATTTGTATTGTGTAATCAATTTCCAGAACATTTTTCATCTTGCAAAACTGAAACTCTATCCTCACCAAACAACTCCTCATTCCTTCCTTCTCCTAGTTTCTCATAACCACCTTCAGTCTCTATGAATTTGACTGCTCTAAGTAACTCATATAAGTGAAATAATACAGTATTTTGTCATTTGACTGAATAATATTCCATTACATATATATATATATCATATATTTTTAATTCATTCATCCATCAATGGGTACTTGGATTGCTTCCACATTATGACTATCGTGAATAATGATACTATTAACATAGGTGTACAAATATCTCTTTAAGACCCTGCTTTCAATTCTTTTGTGTATATATCCAGAAATAGAATTGCTGGATCATACAGTAATTTTATTTTTAATTTTTTTAAGAACCACCATCCTGTTTTCTATATAATTAGCCATAAGTCTGATGGTTTTGAGGGCTGTGATACAGGCTCATTATTTGATCCACACTGCCCTGACACGTGAGCCCTATAATCCAGTAGATTCAACGGTACTTTAAGTCATGTATCAGATAGGGATGCTCTATAGTGCCTCTAGTAAGCCTAAAGTAGTAATCACAGCCTAATCTCCTATGGTTTTGGAGTAAAAACTGTGTTCTCCTGTACAGACAGTTGCCTTCCTTTGAGAAGGAGCTCCCAGCATGCTACCAGGCTCTGGTGGAGACAGAGTATCTGACCATGGGGCACTGAAAGGCTATGCTTGCTGAGTCTCCCAGCATGAGCTAGGTGTCATCTGATCTAGAAAATCATTAAGTTGGATATACACAACAGCATTTCGTCTATAAAATTGAAAGGATTTTCAGGAGATCAAGCCTGAGTAGATCTGGAAGTCATAAGTAAATTGCACGAACAGAGGGCTTACATTTCCATAGTCCTTAATCTTACTATTGCACTGCTCTACCTCAGTCCCCATAGGTGGACTCTTAAAGAGGCTTTGTTTAAAGATGGGCCTTTATATTAATTTGATACCAGTTAGAAGTGAACAGCTGCTGCATCTAGTCTTTCTAATGACAGTGTCTGTTAATAAATTACCTCAAAACATAGTAGCTTAAAACAACAACTTTTGTTATTATGATCTCTCACAGTTCTGGCAGCTGACTGGGGCTGCGATCATAGGAAGACTTGGTCAGCCACATGTCTAGTGGTTGATGCTGGCTGCTGCCTCACAATCAGGGGACTAAAACAGATGGCATCCTTTAAGCATTTCTCTATGTATGTGGCCGCTTCTCGTTGTTTCTCCTGCAGGGACTACTCATATGACTGCTCAGGGCTGCAAAGGAACATGTCCAAGGTAAGATAGTTAGAAATTGTATCTTTTTGCTAGCCTAGCTGCAGTCATTATAGAGCATCATTTCCACCATTTTCTCTTGGTCAGATAAGTCACAAGCCCCCACACCCCGTTTTAAAAGAAGGAAACAGAGACCTCACCTGTTGATCAGAAGAGTGTCAGTTTTATTGTAAGAAGAATTGAAAAACATGAAAGAAATTTATATATTATACACACAACACACACACACACACACAGAGTCAATTCTCATTATTAACAACAGTTATGTCCTGCACAGTTGCCTCGAACACTGAATTAGCAAATACTTAACCATTGCTCCTAGAAGTATAGAGTTAGCTTCTCGTGAGCCTCTGGTCACATATTTTCATCAAACAATTAATTATAACCTTGTTTTATTCATGATTCTGTTTAAAGACACCTTATTAACATATACCATTTATTCGTGAAAATTGAACTCATGACCAACAGCACTTTAATTCGTGAATGAAGCTTATCTAAAAAGTGTTTCTCCCTGTGAGGTACATAACACCTTCTTTTGCTTAGGAAAACTAGACAGCACCTCAGCACTATGCTTGGGGCCCAGTTAAAACAGCAAAATCATCTAGAAAAAGCACAAAAATGCAAAACCCACAAAAATGGCACTACACGGACCAGAAAAACCATACTTGTTTACAGTCTGAGAGCTGAAACAAGAAGGCACAGCATGCCTTGTCCTACCTCATCCAGGCATTTGAATGCTGGATAACTCAAATTTTTTGCCACTCGGCACATACCTGTGAATGACCCCAAATGACCAGGACTATTGCTTTGGAGGTCACAAATAAGTTTTAGCAAGTAAATTAGCAAATATGGAATCTGAGAACAATGAGTATTAACTCTATATGAATGCATATCTCCATGTTTGGAAAATATAATCTGCTGCACGTCACACTCAGGGATGGCCCAGAAACCTGTGGTAAATGAGATCTTCTCAGTGAGTGCCAGAACTTCTAGCAGTGTGCCAGGTTGTCTAATTTGCATGACATGAAAGATGCTCTGGGGGATCAGGAACTTGTAAAGAACAAGATTAGTCCATTGACGGTAAGGTGGTATGATGCAAAGCTACATCTAAGCACCTCTCAGAATAGATACGGGGGGGCATAATATTCATACCCCACTGCAGCTTCACTGCAGAGATCTGAAAAAGCAAATGGAAATGATGGCACATTCTATAAATGCCAGTCGGCCTCTTTCCCCAAGTACTCTGGTATGTGTTACATGGGCCTGTGTACAAAGTGACCACAGAAACAGGAGAATGCTATACATGGACTCCACAATTTGGCTACTAATGAGTTCTCAAATAGCAGAGACTAAAGCTGAGCCCCTGCTAATCTACCATGAGTGGACTAACCAGCTACCTGGGACAGGTTGATTACATTGGTTCCCCTTCTATCATGAGCAGAGATTTGTCCTCACAGGAATAGATATGTATTCTGGATATGAATTTGCGTTTCCTGCCCTCAGATCTTCTGCCATCATGACTACTAAACTAATGCAGTATTCACATTTATGTTCTTCCACTCAACATTGTTTCTTACTAAAGAAATAATTTTACAACAAAGTTTGACGATGCTCTTACGCCCATAGAATCCACTGGTCTTATCACCTATCCCACCACCCAAAAGCAGCTGGCTTGCTAGGAAACTGGAATGCTCTATCAGTACCTGAAATACAATCACCAGTGAAGTTGGGATGCTGTCTTACAAGATGCGGAACAGGACAATATAGGGTGCCACTTACCTCTTCATCAAAATACGTGGATCCAGAAGCAGGGGTCGTATGAGGGGGTCTCTTTTACTATTACATATACTAACTGTCTTCTGCAGTGTTTGCATCCCCTTTTCACAACCTTGAGTTTGATGGGTTGCAAGTTCCTTAGATGAAAGCCGAAAATTTCCCCTGACCACTTGCGTTCTTGGGTTACAGAGAAAAAAATGAGTTAATATGTTAGTTAGCATAATTGACTCTGAATACTAAAGGAATGTTAGTGGTTCTCTAGAATCTAGAGGATTTATTGGATTTCTCTTAATACTCTTGTATTCAATAATCTGTACCAATGGAAGACTGTGACCATTCAATAAAGACAGGACAAATTAGGACTCAAACCCTATGACAATACATTTATAAAACAGAAATAAGACTACAATTATCTCACGGAGGAGTGATGATTAAAGTAAGTTAATAGATGCAAGACTCTTAGAACAGCACTAGAATATATCACGCACCATATTTTTTTTATTAATTTTACTCTTATTTTTGTCTCATATCAATTTGATTACCAAAAGGCACCAAGTTAAATAAAATCCAGCTAGGCTAAAGACAAAGAAAATTAACAACAATATTGAAACTATTACATATTCCCACCAATTTTTTTCACCCAATTCTCCATTCACTTAAATTTTTCTCAATGTTCACTGCCCTCCCAAATATAGTCCAGTCCATCTTTGAGTAGCTTTTCCTTTTTCTTTCTTCCACAGATTCAAAATAGGTGTTATCCTTATAAATTACACATGTCTATTTTGTTGATGTACTTTGTGCCTGCCCCCAACACAGACATATATGCACATGCCTTTTTGTCTGCTCTGCTCTTTGCTTATACTACTGGAACTGGAACACTGGCCTCTCCTCCCTGGTTTCTGGTGCATTTGCGTTGTCATTACCATTGTGGTAAGTATTCATCACCCCAAATCATCTATTTTCATGTTTTTCCTTCAATAGAGTAAGCTCCCTAAGGGCAGAAATAGTTTGTGTGAGTGTGTGTGCATGTGTGTGTGTGTGTGTGTGTGTGTGTGTGTATGCTATACGTGTATATATAATACTGTAGGTTTTCAAAAACTTGAAAAATAAATGAATTAGTTAATATATGAAAGAATGTACCAGTATTCAGCTTGATCATATCCCCAGCAATATGTCTGAATATACAAGGAAAAACAACCCAATATAATAGAAAGTTGGATAAGGTAGACCAGCTATCAAGGTAAGTACTTCTCCAAGATTCTACATTATTAGCATAGCGATCTACCTCCCCTCTCACTTGCCTGTTCTATTGCCTCCCTCTCTGTTACCAGTGAAACACCTTCCTGATCACTGATCTCTCACTGTATCTGTTGCCTCTCCCACGTTTTCCTCCTCCTTATATCACTTATTAATCTCCATGCTCATTCCTTCAGTAACTTTCATAAACAGCAATTGCTCTTGGCTAGTAATTTTAGGGTCTTCTCTATTTTAGGAAATTCTATTCTTCTTTTAATTCAGAAAGTGTTTTTATGTTCTTTGGCCATTGTAGACACTTCAGAAATGATTTTAGAGTGAGTTCAATGACTGTGATGTGAGGAAGAATGCTCTTGGTTTTTATTCACCAAAAATAAAGAAGGACAAAAACATAGAAGAAGCAATGACATGGTGTGTGCAGGAAGATGCACATTTGTAATGTTTCCGTAGTCATAGCTCAAATTGTAGTTAATTAAGGGCAGGGTTTTGATCTCATACTCTTTGCTTGGGCTGGAGAAGCAGTTCCATCAAAATGTTCTTTACCTGAAATGGATGATTTTAGCTGTAATTCAGGCTGAAACTTTGAGAAATGGCAACATCAGTTTCTAGTTTGAATTAAAGTCTTTTTAAAAAAATCAGATATCATATCCTCAAAAGCTTCTATTGTCTTCTGAGATTTCATGTAATCTTCTCTCAGTCATCATGGGCAATCTTTCAATTGAGCACATACCCATTCTCCTCTTTCCTCATTTGCACAAACAGATGGAGACCAATTACTTAATATGTTTTGCTTTCTCCTTTGTTCTCCAATGCTAAATCCCAATCACTATTCTTAAGAGAATCCTCTCTTTTTGTTTCAGTGTTGTTTATCATGAACAAGAAGAAAATGATTGCCTTTGTTCAGAGAAGCAGGTTACATGTAAGTTTTTATAATTCACAAAAATATCCAATTTTTGTGTTGAATGTCTCCTTGTTTGTTTCTTTGACTTTATGATTTGGTAGGCAAGGTTTCTAATTATCAAGTTGATTTGTTGCTTTTAAATGTTTCTAATATGTCTCTTTTTATCTTGTTTATGTTATGGTCTAATCACTTTGCCTTATGTCTCCTGCTGTCTTTTTTTTTTGACAATTAGGACACTGTTTATGAAACAAGTACATAATTTACATGAGAATGGTTGGAAAGAAATGTACCTGTCCAAAGTAAATTGCCAGTTTTCATGATTCATCATTCCCACACCCTATTTCTCTGGCAAAAAATCCATTAATATCCTTCTAAGAAAGGGAACATTTCTGTGAATCATAAATTACAGTGTTTTTTTTCATTTCCTATGAAAGATTACTTAGGGAAAATATTTTGTTTACATTTAGACTCCTGTATAGGGATGAAGACATAGTCTCTTGAAGTCTGTTTAGACTTATCTAGAGCAGGTAGGATTTAAAGATTCTGAGAATTTTAACCTTACAAGTAGGCTATCCCTTTTTGTCAAACCTCTGTCCAGGCAAGACCGGGAAACATAGTAGTAATTTTTTATTGTTATCTCAGATTTCTATACTTAGCCCCAAACTGTCTTTTAAACTCCAAATTAACAAACTCAATGCCATGCTAGACAACTTCATTATATATTGCAGACACTATAAAATCAGTATATCCCAGTCCAGAATCACTATGTCTTTTTTAACCAATCCTATCCCACAACCACCCAAAATATTCAATTTACCATTTTTCTTAGCCTCTAAACCCAACCAGGTCAAAGGGGAACTTCCTCAACTTCATAAAGAACATCAAAATAAAACTACAGCTAACTTCATGATTAATGGTGAGAAACTGAAAGCTTTCCCAGTAGGGTCAGGAACAAGGCAAGGATGTCCCTTTCACCATCTTTTCAACATTGTAGTGGAAGATCTAGCTAATGCAATATGATAAGAAAAGAAAACAAAAGGTATGCAGACTGTGAAGGAAGAAATAAAACTGGTTTTGGTCATAGATGACATGATCTTCCATGTAAAAAAATCCAAAATAATTGACAAAAAACTTCTGAAACTAATAAGCAATTGTAGCAAGTTTGCAGGATATAAAGTTAACATACAAAAGTCAATTGGTTTTCTATTTACCAGCAATGAACAAGTGGAATTTGAAATTAAAAATACAATACCATTTGCATTAGCACCCACAAAGTGAAATGCTTAGATATAAATCTAACAAAATATGTACAAGATCTGTGTGAGGAAAACTACAAAACTCTGATGAACAAAATCAAATAAGAACTAAATGAATGGAGAGGTATTCCATGTCCATGGATAGAAAGACTCAATACTGTCAAGATGTCATCTCTTCCCAAATTGATCTATAGATTCAACTCAATACTAATTAAAATCCCAGCAAGTTATTTTGTTGATATTGACAAATTGATTCTAACATTTGTATGGAGAAGCAAAAGGCCCAGAATAGCCAACAAAATATGGAAAAAAACAGTGTGAGGCCTGACACTCTCCAACATCAAGACTTACGAGAAAGCTATAATAAACAAGACAGTAAGGTATTGGTGAAATAGACAAATAGATCAATGAAACAGAACAGAGAGCCCAGAAGTAGACCTACATAAATACAGTCAAACAATATAAATATGTAGATCTTTGATACAGCTGCAAAGGGGATGCAATGGACCAAAGATAGTATTTTCAACAAATGGCACTGGAAAAACTGGACATCCACATGCAACTGACTGACTTGTTCTAAATCTCTGAGGATTTCCATTACCATCAAAATAAACTCCCAAAGTCCAAACTCCCAGGTAGGACACCGTATCAAAGATTCTACACCGTCTGCACCTGCTGTTTGTATAATCTCTGTCTTAGATTCATCTAAACTTGAGCTTTCCCCATCTATGCTTTGTTCATGTTGATCTGTCCCTCTTTTGACATTCCATTCTATAACATCTCTGCATGGTTTCATGCTCATTCATCTCTAATAACCAAATCACATGTGGAATTCAATAATTTTCCCAGAAGTAAGACTATGTAGCACATTGTGTAATAATAATTCCCAGAAGTTTATTTGTGGCACACATTAAAATTTTACAATTTTGGTAACGCTTTTGAAGTGATTAGAGGAATCAAGTTATCAATATTTAAAATTTAATTACTTTACTGAATTCATTTATTAGTTCTAACAGGTTTTTTTTTTGTTCAGTCTTTAGGGTTTTCTACATCTGTGATCATGTCATCTATAAACAGAGAAAATTTACTTCTTCCTTTCAGATTTGGATGACTTTTCTTTCTTTTTCTTGTATAACTGCTCTGACTGGAACTTTCAGTGCTATGTTGAATAGAAGTGTTGAGAGTGGGGATGCTTGCCTTGTACCAGATCTTATAATAAAAGTTTTCTGGGTTTCCCCATTAATTAAAATATTAGCTGTGAGGTTTTTTTTTTGTTTGTTTGTTTTGTTTTGTTTTGTTTTTTTTGTGGGGAAGACCAGCCCTGAGCTAACATCCGTCGCCAATCTTCCCCTTTTTGCTGAGGAAGACTGGCCCTGGGCTAACATCGTGCCCATCTTCCTCCACTTTATATGGGACGCCGCCACGGCATGGCTGACAGGCAGTGCGTCGGCGTGCGTCGGCCCGGGATCCGAACCGGCGAACCCCGGGCTGCCAAGCGCGGACTAAACCGCTGCGCCACCGGGCCGGCCCCAGCTGTGAGGTTTTAATACATAGGCTTCATTGTTTAAGGTAAGTTTCTTGCTACTTAATTTGTTGGGAATTTTTATCATGAATGAATGCTGAACTTTCTCAAGTGCTTTTTCTGCTCCTGTTGAGATGATTATGTGGTTTTTATCTTTCATTCTATTAATGTGATGGATCATATTGATTTATTTGTGTATGTTCAACCATACTTGCATCCCTGGAACAAATTTTGCTTACTCATGGTGTATAATCCTTTCATGTGCTATTAAATTTAGTTTGCCTGTATTTTATTGAAAATCTTTGCATCTATGTTCATTAAGGATATTGACCTGTAGTTGTCTTTTCTTGTGATATCTTTGTGTGGCTTTGGTATCAGGGTGATCCTGGGTTCATAAAATGAGTTTGGAAATGTTCCCTCTTCTATTTTTGGGGAGAATTTAAGGTGTGTTTAGTATTAATTCTTCTTTGAATGTTTGGTAGAATTCACTTGTGAAGCCATCAGGTCCTGAGTTTTCTTGGTTGGGAGGTTTTTGATAACTGTTTCATCTCTGTATTTGTTATTGGTCTGCTCAGGCCTTCTATTCTTCTTAGTTCAGTCTTGGTAGGTTGCATGTTTTTAGGGATTTATCCATTTCTTCTAGGTTCTCCAATTTGTTGGCATATAGTTATTCATAAGTTTCTTATGATAGTTTCTGTTTCTGAGGTATTTCTTGTAATATCTCCTTTTTCGTTTCCAACTTTATTTGTTTGAATCTTCTCTCTTTTTTTTCTTAGTCTAGCTAAGGGTTTGTAAATGTTGCTTATCTTTAAAAAAAAACAACCATTAGTTTTGTGATTATTTTCTATTGTTTTTCTATTTTCTGTTTGATTTATTTTTGCTCTAAACTTTCAGTGACATTTCTATACACTAACAATGAACTATCCCAAAAGGAAATTAAGAAAAAAATCTCATTTACAAGCACATAATAAGGAATTAAATACTTAGGAATAAACTTAACTGAAGAGGTGAAAGACTTATACACTGAAAACTATAAAACATTGATGAAGGAAATTAAAGAAGACACAGATGAATGGAAAGATATCCTGTGTTCACAGATTGGAAGAATTAGTATTATTAATATGTCTATACTACCCAAAAGTGTTCTACAGATTCAATGCAATCTCTTTATCAAAACTCAATGAAATTATTTACAGAAATAGAAAAAGCAATATTAACATTATATGGGACCACAAAAGACACCAAATAGCCAAAGTAATATTGAGTAAAAAGAATAAGCTAGAGATATCACTCTTCCTGATTTCAAAATATATTACAAAGCTATAGTAATCAAAACAGTATAGTACTGGCATAAAAACAGACACATAGACCAATCAAACATAATAGAAATTCTAGAAATAAATCCACACATTTACAGAACTGATCTTCGACAATGGTTCCAAGAACACACAATGGGGAAAATAGGTTTTTCAATAAATAGTGTTGGGAAAATTGAATAATCATATGCAGAATAATTAAATTGGACCCTTATCTCACACCATATAAAAAAATAAACTCAAAGTGGATTAAATATTTAAATGTAAAACCTGAAACTGTAAAACTACTAGAAGAAAACATGGGGAAAAATCTTCTTGACATTGATCTTGGCAATGATATTTTGTCATGACATCAAAAGTACAGACAAAAGCAAAAATAGACAAGTGGGATTTCATCAAACTAAAAAGTGAGCAAAGTGCCTAAACAGACATTTCTCAAAAGAAGACATATAAATGGCCAACAGGTCTTTGAAAACGTGCTCAACATCACTAATCATCAGGGAAATGCAAATCAAAGCCATGATAAAATATCACACCACACCTGTTAGAATGTCTATTATCAAAAAGACAAACGATAACAAGCATTGGCAAGGATCTAGAGAAAAGGCAACTCTGTGCACTGTTTTGGGGTATGTAAATTTGCAAAGTCATCATGGAAAACAGTACAAAAGTTCCTCAAAAACTTAATTAGTTAATTAATTAATTAATACAAAATTTATTCACCCATTAAAAAAAAAAGAAACATGGATGCAGAAACGTGGACGAACCTGGAGGACATTATGGTGAGTGAAATAGGCCAGACAAAGAGAGCCAAACACTTCATGATCTCACTTATATGTGAAATCTAAAATTATCAAACTCATGGAAGCAAAGAATAGAATTGTGGTTGCCAGGGGTGGCTTTGAGGAGGGAGAAGGAAATGAGGAGATGTTGATCAAAGGGTACAAAGTTTGACTTATCAAGATAAATGAGTTCTCAAGACCTAATGTACAGCATGGTGACAATAGTTAACATTACTGGATTGTATACTTGAAATTTGTTTAAGAGGGTAGATCTTAAATTGAAGATGCTCACCATACACACACACACACACACACACACACACACACACACACACAAATAGTAACTATGTGGAGGTGTTGAATATGTTATTTAGCTTGATTGTGGTACTCTTTTCACAACGTATACATATTTCAAAACATCTCGTTGTACACTTTAAATATACACAATTGTTATGCATCAGAGATATCTGGATCTAGTTGTTAAAAATGTACTTGCTACTTAAGTACAAAAAAGTCCCTCATTTCTATAATTCTCTCATGCACAGTTATGCACACACTATTTGATAGTTCACTCCACAGTGTTGCTTTGATCTTTTAGCAGACTTCTTTATTGCCTTGATAATGTTCCCTTTTATAAACACAAACCATTCCTCAGTTCTGGTTAGACATTACACTAAACCTCTTACCTCTGACAAGTTGTCACCTTTTCTACATAGCTTAAAAACACTACATACACTTAAAAACAAGCTAACCTCCACAAGCCATCTGATTTTTTTTCACATAACTCTAAAATTGCCTACTTTTAGACAAAAAGAAAGTCAAGTTTACACATTTGTCAAGTATTGTGTTATATTTGGGAAAATTTTAATTTATAGTTTCCCTTAAAACAAAGGTAGAAACTACTGCTTTAAGAAATAAAGGCATTCAACAATTCATTACAGTTATTTTTCTGTGTCTTATTTGTTCAGTCATATTATAAGCTCCTTGAAGATGTGAATAAGCTTAGAAGCTAGAGTATACCTTTTTTGTAATCAAATCTAATAAAACTGAGTCACAAATCTGTATCATGTAAATATCCTGAATTACAAGGTAAGATAGCTGGAATCAAGTCCCACATTAGCTGTATGATCTCAGTGTACTCCATTCATAAGATAAGTCCTATTTCTTTTCTTATAAAGTGAAGTAATAGACTGAATTAGATGGATCCTTCCAGCAAATCTACAGTGAGTTGAGAAAGAGCCATCTCAGGTGTGAGTTAGCTGGCTTGGGTCAGTACTAGTTAAAGGAGAGAGGTGGTGGGCAAATAACTTCATCAGTATGGAAGGCTAGTCATAGACTGAAAGGAAGAAGTGGAAACATTATAGTCAAAGAGGTCCATAGCATCATTGATTGATATACAAGGAATGGGTAGAGGAAAAAGATTCAACGCTCAGCTTATGACTAGCAACCATTTACCATATTTTAGGATGTTTAGCAGTCTAATTGTGGCAGCAGTTGTGTGGCTTCGTAAAAGACAAAATTCAATTTCCAAATTTCTATATAAGATTTAAAATTCTATTTATAAATTTCCCTTGAAAACAGGTACACATAGTTGATAAAAATAAAGAACAGCTCAGATATGACCTGTTTATTAATAGTTTGCATGAATCACAGTCATCTCATAAAATCATAACTGTTATGATACTAATATAGAAATTCTTTAATGTCTTCATTTAATTTGCATATGTAATTGATAGCGCATTAGAAATGATGAAAGCATAATTATGAAAACAAATCTAGAAGAAAGGACAAAGTCTTGACGGGTGAATTATTGCTAAGTGTATATTTTGCTTCATATTGTGGACTTGTGATTATGGACATTAATTAAATTTTTTCCTCCAAGATCCTCACTCTAAGATATCAGAAAATGAGATACAAACACATACAAGAAAAATGCTAAGCAGGGTATTCATGGCCAAGTAGGAAGTCAAAACCTTAATGTCAGTTTACTCCTATGTCATCAAGTCTAGGATAGAATAGTGCTATTACATTTATCCAGAAAGCCAGAATTCCAGTTCAACAATAAATCATGTTGCATTTTACTGTAAGAGTTAAGGATGTCTACTAATGCCAAAGGTCTACCAACTTTCCTATGAAGCTTACTAAGACATCTCTGTTAACTTAAAAATCTGTACTATATATTGGATCAACTTATTTACTTATGCATTCATTCATTTAATTTATATTTATTAAGTATCTGTGACTCAAAATCCTGAAACAAGTAAAAATAAAAAATAAGATTAATAAATTCAGGACAGGCTCACTGATACATAAACAGCTCTTAAAATGAAAAGAGAATACCAACCACCCTATAGAAAAATGGGCAATACATGAACAGATAGTTCACAGAAGAATAAATTTGCTGTTGAACACAAATAGCTGTTTTTGTTTTGTGTTTATTTTGGTTTGTTTTTTGCTAACATTAAGAAAAATGCAAATTAAAACTACATTGAGAGACAGGTTTCACATCTAGTAATGGTAGAGTCTCTTCTTGTAGATTAATTATCCTGCAAATAACTATACATTATTGAAATATAAAATAACAACTAACTAAAGCACAAGAGAGTGACCAAAAGCAAGCAGAAACTGGAGAAAGCCCTAAACTCGGAAAGAGAGGCAGCTCTTCTCACAACTAAGGACTGAGGATATTCTCTACTGGGGCATGAGGGATACCTAGAACTTGGAGAGAAACCTAGTCTTTCTTTTTTCAAAAAACCAGAGGGCATTCACAACAGCTGAAATGTGTGGGGAAATATTGCAGAAATGAGAGAGCCAGAGAGATAATGCTCTGATTTCTGCACACCATCTCTCTTCAATTTCTTGCTGACTTTGTACTACTCATATGTGAGGCAGATTATAAGCATCCCACCTAAGGTTAAAATAGGTATTTTGGCTACTGCTCATTACAGTAGGGGAGACATTGGAATTTGAGTTCAGCCAAGTTAACTGCCTGCTTAAGAAGAAAACAAAACAAAAACAAAAATAATATTGTTGAGAGGAATATAAGAGAATCTCTAAAATATATCATTCACAAAGTCCAGGATACAATTTTAAATTATCCAAATTATTTTATATATATATATATATATTTTTTTAAAGACAACATGACTCATACATAAGGGACAAGACAAGAAGAAAAGACCAACCCTTAAATGACTCAGATGACAGAATTAGCCAATGATTTTAAGGTGGTTATTATGTCTATGCCTAAGAATAAAAAAAATGTGATTATGGTGAATAATTAGGGAATAAAAATTAGCAAAAAATAAAGACTATATAAAGAACCAAAGGGATTTCTAGAAATGAAAAATGCAGTATCTGAAATTTTAAAAAAAAGAAGAAAAACATTCACTCGTTGCATGGGGTTACCAACAGATTGAAAAGGAAAGAAGAAAGAATTAGCAAACTTGAAGACAGATCATTAGAAATTATCCATTTGGAAGAACTGACAAAAAAATATAATGTTTTAAGAAGTCTCAGTGATGTATAGAACAATGTCAAAAATCTGACAGACATGTAATTGAAGTCCCCGAAAGAAAGGAAGCGACAATGGGTAAGAAAAAATATTTTTAAGAATGACTGTTCCCAAATTTCCCCAAATTAACAAAATATATAAATTTAAAGATTCAAGAATTTTAATGAATCCTAAGGAAGATAAATTCAAAGCTAGGAATTACATAGTCATATGGTTAGAAATCATAGTTAAATTTTAAAAGGGTCGGGAGAAGAGTGAACCGTTTCGTGCAGAACGGTGATGTGCATGATGGCCAACTTCTCATCAGAAAGGAGGCTGGAAGACATGGAATGCACAATTCTAAAATGACAAAATAAAAATATCCTCTCAACAACAACACTGTATCGATATTCTTTAGCAATAAAGACATTGCAGATGAGTGAAGCACAGGGAATTTGCTACCAGCAAACTACACTATTGGAAATGCTGAAGGAAGTTTTTCAGCCTGGTGAGAAACAATACCCGAGGGACCCTCACATTGTCAGAAGGAATACAGAGCCCTAGAAATGGTAAATCGCTGAGTAAATACAAAAGGATTTTTTCAATCTTTTAAAACTACATACAAAATTGAAAACAAATGAATAACAATGTCTTGTGGGTTTATATTGTTTGTTAGTATCATTTATATGACAACTTTGATACAAAGGAGAGGGAGGCGGGTAAATCAACGTTTTTATTGCCCAGTTCTTATAGTGTTTAATTTCTCTCTCCGATATTGTATTCCTATAGACAATCATTTAAAATGCAGAATTGTAGCCAAGAAGAAAACTGATTAATTAAAACGATATTCTAAAAAAATGCTGAAATAACTAAAAGTAAGCTTTGAAGGGAGACATAGAAGCCCCCTGAATATTTGCCAATTTAGCATGCTTGTACATAACCCACATATCAAAGAAGAAATTTTAAAGTGTTTAAATTTAATGATAATAAAAATAAAACATCAAAATTCATGGAATGTAGATAAATCAGTGCTCAGCGGGAAAAAATATGGTTTTTAATGGTAATATGAAAGCAATGGCCTAAGATTTTTCTTAAGTCTACATAAAGATGAGCAGAGTAAACACAAAGTACGTGGAAGGAAAGGATTAATAAAGACAGAGCAGAAGGAAGTGACACAGAACTTAAATAATGAAGAAATTTAAGAATGCCAAATTTTGAAAATGAAGTTTTTTATTAAAAACCATCCCACATAAAAAACTCCATGTCCATGGTTTCACTAGTCATCACTTTCAAGTACTAAAATAAAACATATCTAAAAATCTTCAATTTTAGAAAATAATAGAGCACTTTGAATTCTGTTTTATGAGGCAGCTATAAGCCTTATACCAAAGCTTGACAAAGAAATACACACACAAATAAAATTATAGACCAATATCCTTTATGAATATATATGCACACATTTTTAACAAGATAATAGCAAATCAAATCTTGCTATGTATGCTTTCCATTGAAGAAAAAAGACTCTCTTTATTCAGAAAATTGGCAATTAAAAGGAAAACATTAAATATTTACCCTACTTCCCTTTGATAAATGCATTTCAGTGAAATAACTCCGGTTGATGATGGTTATTAGTTCTTTATACAACAATTACAGATAATAAAAACAGAAGGAATAATAGACTTAGAAAAATCACCTTATTGCCATTTTGCCTTCCACGCAACACATATAATGGACGAAACTATTAGATGAAATATTCATTAAAAAAAAAAAACACATATCTTCTCAACGGAGTCATCTGTTAGTCACCATTTGAAATTCTAAGACCACTAATGAATTATAACTAAACTACAAGTGGGATAGTAAAAGATTTTGTGACTGCTGATGTTTGTTTTTAGTACAGCTTATGATGTATTCTTGCCAAAAAGTTACACTTTAATCAAATGAACAATTTAATGCTAATTTTCTTTTTTATAAGAAAAACAGGACAGAGGGCTATGTTAAACATCACTTTGAAATAACAAACACATCAATATAAAATATGGAACAGTTCATTTGGCAAGTTCTAGGTTTTCCAAAAAGCAATTCAGTGATTAAAAATAAATATATAAACAATGAGGAGAGAGGTTTATATTAAAAATGACTTAATATTTATTTTAAAATATGTAACAGGGAGAACCTATTTGGATCTTAACTGTGTAAAAAGACACATTTTAGACTATTGGGAAAACTTGAATCCAGCCTGGATCTTAGATAATAGCAAGTAATCATCATTAATTTCTTAGTTGTTATGTAAGAAAATGTTCACAAACCTTAGTGATCTGTGTTAAAATATGAGTGGCTAAAATCATGTGATATCTTCTTTTTTTTCCTTTATAATAAACTAGTATATAAAATAAATAAAATAAAATAGGAGATTTAAGAAGCAAATCTACCAAAATCTTTATAATTTCTATGTCTAGTTGATAGTTACATAGAGGTGAATTAAGACACTCCTCCCTATTTTTGTGAATGATTAAAACTACTCATAATTAAAAAATACATCCGTACACACACACAGATGAATTTTACAGACTCCTCCATACACATATCAAATTAAAATTAATTTGACATTGATTTTTCACGTATTGAACAAATTGTCCATTTTAATTGTCTCTACCAACAACAGTTAGGCAAAATTAGTTATAAACGTTTTAAAAATCCCTCAAACTATATATTTTAGATTTTGTCTTTTTACTAAATTGAGGAAATATTTCTGATGCAAAATTTTTATTAATTTAGAACTGAAAGACTGATTCAATTAGAAAAAAAGAACTCCTCTAAGTTTTGTTTCTGTTCTGACTTGGCCCATATTAGCAAGAGAACTTGGAAATGTATTAACTTTCAAGAATTCAGTTTTTCATCCATTAAGTGGATTATTAATTATTTGCTTCTTAATTCACAAAACTTCTAACGTGAATCAGATGAGGTGATGTGATTAAAATTCTGTCCAAGACAAATCATACATGTGATTGTGCCTCCACCCTCATTTAAATACCCTTCACTCCAGGCTTCTGGAATTTGTTTACACCAACTTTTGTGTTTCATTGACATTATTCACCCACACCTAGTCTTACACTTCATGTTCAGAAGTTAGAAGATAGCTTATGGATTCTGATACTACCACATATTCTCCCATCTTCTATCCTTGCCCAGAGACGTGGACAAGGTAAAGGAGGAGAAAAAATAAAAAACACAAAACCTCTTAGAGGAGATGTTGAGGTGCTGAGAGACGGGCGAGAGAGGGAACTCATTACTACCGCTAGGGCTGAAGGATCAAGGGGAGGAAATAGTGTTACCAGAGCCCGGTGAGAACGAGAGCCGGGAGGAACACCTGCCAGACAGACAGCCCGACAATAACTGTAGAAGCACATCGCTATGGCCAGAGAATGCGTGCAAATCAGGAGGTGCCAGGGGAGAAACGCCCCACCACTGATTTCTTAAAGCCTCTCATTGACTGACCCCAAACCAAACAGAAACCAGAGAAGAGAGAGTCCAATTAAAGCAACTCAGAGTGGGAAAGCGAACTAGAAATTACTGCAACAAGTGCTTCCTCATGATTTTGCCATAATTAAACTCAGTCACCCTGATTACTGGCCATTCCTGTTAATGATCTCAGAATAAAATAGTTTTTTTTTTTTTTTTTCTCTTTCTCTTTCTCCCTCTCTATACCGTCTCTATCAATCCCATGGAAGCAAACAGAAAATTCTTTTACAGTAAATTTCTTAAACTTTTTATATGTCAAGCTCCTGCTTTTTTTTTTTTCTTTACCCTCAGCCAATAAGGGCACATATGATAGAATTTGTACATATTTGCTGAACAATGAATGAATGGATTAGATATTTTGCATATAAAACTTAAAGTCATTGTTAGAATTACATAACTAGAAAAATATTTTGAGAGAATTGTCAAGCTGGTTAAAGTGACTTGGGAATCTTTTATTCAAATTTATAAAATAAATAAAAAGAATCATTTGCAAGCTACACAATAGCAGTGTGCAAATAAAATTGTAAATCAAGAAAACTGACTCTCTTGTCTGCTTTTTAAATAAAGAATGAAAAACAAAACTCTAGCCAATAACAAAGAAGATAAAAAAAATACTTGAAATCAATATTAATTCCAAACAAAGAAAGATGAATGGAGAGTTTAAAATTAACAATTGAATGTGGGTAAATGCATGTAGACGCTGGTAGAAAGTCAACAGAGAGAATATCAAACTCTAAGAGAGAGAGAAAAAAATCCCAGATAATACATGGGTCTAGAGCTAACTTCTATAATATTCTTTATTAGCTTGTCTTTTGGTTATTGTGCCTAAACATTTTTAAAGTCTGTTGTAATTTTACAGAACCATGAAATCTATTTGTCAAGTGAAGATAATACTAGCTGCTGTAACAAATAATACCTAAATCTCACTGGCTTGCTTTAGCCTAACAAATATCTATTTCTCATGTAGGCCAAGTTCAATGTAGATACATTTAATTGGGCATATCTCCTCTATAGCTTTCCTCCAGGTGATAGTGATTAAAGTCTTTCCATCTTGTGACTTAGCCATCTCAGAGTCTCCTGCGCCCAGGTGTATGGTCATGAGTGAAGGAGAGAGAGTATGGAGAATGTTGTGCAACAGTTTAGGAGGTAGGCCTGGAAATGGCAAATATCTTCCATCACATTTAATGGCCAGAATGGATCTCACTAATATAGAAGAGGATCGGAAGCTGTGTTCTTTTTGTGTATTTAGGTAGAAAATAAAATGATTTGGTGAACACAAAGCAACAACTAACTCTGCCACTGAAGGTAATCAGTCAAATAATTTTACTGATTCCTTTTTGTTGTCATTGTGGAGGGAGATTGGCCCTAAGCTAACATCTATTGCTAATCTCCCTCTTTTTGCTTGAGGAAGATTGTCAATGAGCTAAGATCTGTGCCAATCTTCCTCTATTTTGTATGTGGGATGCTGCCACAGCTTGGCTTGATGAGCAGTGTGTAGGTCTGAGCCCAGGATCTGAACCTGTGAACCCTGGGCTGCTGAAGCAGAGGGTGGGAATATAACCACTCCACCACCAGGCCAGCCCCTACTGATTCCTTCTGTAAGGTGTTCTGGAAGTATATAGCCATTTTTTGTTTACATATCTCCCTAAAAGATGTGGGTGATGTTCATCTCTTTCACAAATATCCTGCATTGAAACATATATTTAAAAAAAAAAAAAACTGTTCTCTGTGTCAAATTAACATGGATTTTATTCTAACTGTGCTAAGAAGATAGATACCATGTTCCCTGCACCATTTTGTGAATACTTATAAAAGGAGATACATGTTATACAAGAGAATATTTGCCAGAACACCCTGCTTCAAGTATGCTCACAGATTTCACTTGAACTCTATTTTTGCCTACTTATTGCTCTCTGAAAACAACTCATTGTTTTGCTGCACTGTGTAGGGGCTGGCATTAGCCTGATACCTGAATCACTCTCCATAAGAAGTTGAGAAAAACCAGTTCAGATTTCCTGGTGTTGTTTTTCAGTTAAAGATTTAAAAGCAATATGGTTGCTTACTGCATACGTGTCTCCAAAACTGCTGAACACCACCTTTTTTAGAAGTTGAAAAATCGTCTTAAAGCACGGCGTTAAATCAGAGGAAACTTTCCACTGTATCTGGACTTGTGTTTCCACCGTCAACGTTATTGGCAGGTTTATCAGAAGTTGGAGTTGCTCTTTTTCACGGCCTATGGTTTTTCAGGAGTATTTACCATCTTGTAGATCACCACATGTTAGCATTGGGATGGACTTTGGGGACATTCTAGCAGAACCCTCTCAATACATAGGAAAGGGAAGAGCAGCAGCGAAGTCTTGAGATATAAATCATCACAACTCTCGGTTAGAGTGAAACTAGACATTACTGGAAGTCCAGACACTAAAACCACATAAAACCGTATTACCAAAGGAGTGGTGGTAACAAAATGATAATGATACAAACATCTTTCCACAGGCGTTGTGTGCTCTGCTCTACTTATATTGATAATCTTGAAATTCTCTGGACTTGTCGTACTCTGTTTCATTCATCTGCTTTGGTATATGCTCTTTCTATTCCCTGAGAGCAACTACTATTTATATTCTTGAGTTTTACTAAAGGCGTTGGTTCCTTCCTCTCCATCTCCTTCTTGTTTTCCTCTCTCCCCTACTCCCACGCCCAAACACACCGGAATAGTACTGTATGTGTAGGTTTGTGTCTACATTTTTTCACTTCATATTATACCATAAATTTCACCCCAAGATGTTGTAGAATGCAGTATAGTATATTAATTAAGAGGTAAAAATTATGAATTAGAAAGTCCCAGGTTTGAATTCTGACTCAGTTGTTTATTGACTCTTTAGTTATTAGACGAATTTTGAAAGCCCTAGAGTTCAGTTTCTTAATGTAAAGCAGAACAAATAATGCCTAGTTCTCATACTCGTGGAGAGAATTAAATAAGATAATTCATCTAAAGCAGGGTTGCCATGTTTACCAAATAAAACTACAGGATGTCCAGTTAAGTTTGAATTTCAGATAAAAAGCAATTTTTTTAGTATATGTATTGTATTCCTAGGGCTGCCATAACAAATTACCACAAACTGGGAATGAATAAATAACTGCAGCTATTTTATAATTTTTTTCTATAGAATTTGTTTCAATAGCTTCATACTACATAATAGTCACATATATTAACTAAAATGAATATAGTGATATCACACTTTTATGACATTTTCATGTTAATGTTTTAGCAAACACAAATAAAATTTAATGCTTGGGTCACTCATTGTTCATGTAATTAACACATTGCATAATTGCTAGACATCAACTAACCTGTTTCAATACGGATAGAAAGTTCTTGCTTTGCATAACTATACTTTAGTGAGAAAATATGCAAATATCTTTTTAAATACTTACAATTCTGTTTAACTAATCAATCATTCATCCCCACCTCAATGTAACAAACAATTGAAACTGATAAGACAAATAATTCAGGCAAATAAACTAAAATTTTGGAATAAGGTAAGACATTATGTCTCCTTATAGAATACTTCTTAAACTGCTAATATTGTTACTAAAAATAGAGAGAGAATGCATAAGAGAGGGCGAGGGAGGGAGAGAGAGAAAGAAAGTTCTTGATGCTCTAGATATTTTCCATAAATCTTAGAAATATTTCTGTCTTCTTTCTGTTTTTCTCTTTGTAAGGGTCTTTGCTGAAAAGTGAGTGGGACCTACTAGGCACGGCAAGGTTCTTAAGTTCTCTTATAGCCACCCATCCCACAGTTGCTGGTTTCTTTCTGATCAAAAACTTAAATTCTTATATTATCTACAACGAACTAAAACTTGTAACATTCTTCCCTTAGATCCTGTTAAAATGGTAATTTATATTTTTCCTGGCTGATAAAATGGGTGATACCTTTCTTGTTTTTTTCCTCTATTGCCTCTTTATAAACTCATTATTCAGATGCCAAAATATCACTAGTATTCTCTTGTAAAACTGGAGTTTTAATTTAAAGCATCTCTGTATGGATATGCATGTTTTATGTCAAAACATTAAAAAGAGCTGGCTGGTGGAAAGGGTGACAGGAGTTCAGACGGGGTGAAGCAGATAGATTCACAGAAAATAATTCATCTTTTAATAGCATGGCCAAGAAATTGAATTTATATAAATAGAAAATTAGATTATTTTGTGATTTAGATAATTTGAATCTTGGAGTATCTTAATTCCAAATGAAAAAATATATACATTGTATTTTCTAGTATATATGTGTATACATGTGTGTGTGTGTATAAAACATTATATACTATATAAATGGGCTTCCCAGATTCACACAGGTAGTTTATGTCAAATACTTAAATTCCGTTTAACTAATCTACCATTCACCCCCAGCTCAATATAAGAAACAATTGAAACTCACATATACCCAAGTCTTACCAAAAAGCTCAGTCTTTTCCCATAATCCCAGATTGAGAATGAGTAAAGAAATAGTATGTAAAAAGATGGTGACTATACAGGCTCTGATTTAAATGTCCTCTGTGCATAGAGCAAAATAAAATAATATTGTAATATAAAATGTAATAAAAGTCTTAATTCCTCTGATGAGAGAGCATTCCATTCTTCCCACATTCTTCAAAGTCCTGCTCAAATGCCATCTCTTTTGGGGACTGTCTCCCAAGCTCCAGTAACCAAATTGCTCAGTCCCCGTACCCAGGTACCATGGCACCATGCATATGGCTTTCTTGTGACTCTCAGCCACCATATTGGTTTAACCTACCTTCCTCGCTAAGTAGACCTGACTGTCCTCTGGAGCTGTCTGTGTATTATTTACCTTTGTTTCCCCTGCGCTTAGCTTAGTGCCTGTGTACAGTGGCCATCCAGGCAATACTGAATTGATTAATTTTCTTCATCCCTATATGTCTTCTTCAATTATTCGCTTAATAAAACCATCATTTCATAGATGACATAAATGTGCCTATCCCACCATTGGCTGAATGTTGGAATGCAGAGTCTCAGGCGAAGATGTTCCAGACAGATTTAAAAAGCCTCACATTAATGGATCCATAGGTTTAGACCTCTAGCATCAGTTGAATTTTCTCTAATCCCAGGTATCAGGTGCTATCTCTCACCTCAGAAAACCGTTTCCAGTGGAAGCAAGAAGCATGGATCAGAAGTGAGATGATCTCAGTGCCAATCCAATTTACTATTGCAATAGCAGCCCAAAGTGAAAATCGAGGGAATGTGGGGTAGGTAGTGACTTCTCCATGCACAGATGTATAGATTTTTTTTCTCTTTAACAGCTTTATCAAGCATAATTGACATAAAATAAATTGCACATATGTAAACTGAACAATTCAGTAAGCTTTGACTTATGTATACACCTGTGAAACCATCACCTTGATCATAGCAATGAACATATTAATCACTCCCAGAAGTTTACCTTGCACCTGATTTGTATATCCATAGATTTCTAACATACAAAACATACCTCTGTGCCTATAGATCAGAACCAAAGCCCCGACATCCTACCCATAGATAGTGATGCATTTGAACATACTTTGCTTTTTCATATTTGCAGATTTCATCCTTATCTGTTGTACGCTATTCTTTATGAAGAATCTCTAGGAACAGAATTCTAGGGATGACCTCAATAAGCTTTGTATGTGACCTTCCTTGCCATATAAAGAGCTGCTGCAGATTCCACTGGAATTTTCTCATATTTGTATAACTCTATGACTTGATTGGGACCTCAGTCTCTTAATTAAATCACAGATAGGACATTTTCTATTCACAAGAGTAGAGTAAAAACAGTCTTATATGCTTGTAAGATGTTTACTGTAAAACTGCTGCTAAGTGTCATTTCCCCCTTTTTTCATCTGCTATTTTCTAGTCCTCACTCTAGACTCAGATCAGTCTCCTCATTCAAGACTCAAGACTGCCTCCCACAGGGAGCATCCTTGGATGCCCACCTTCCCAAGCCCTACAAATGGGTGAATGCTCTTTTTTATGTTTCTTCACAGCTTTTTTGTTTTACCTCTATCTAACTTTCCAACTTTTGTCTCTAACAACTTGAAACATTATGTTGAAATTGCCTGTGTACTTATCTGTCTTTCTTATTAGGCAGGGGATTCTCCACAGTGGAGCTGTATCAGGTCCATCCTTTTGCCCTCAGTGGTTGGCACAGTGCATGTCCAGAGTAGAAGCTCAATCAGTGACTGGTGGTAAGAATGTAACTGAGTCCTCAAAAATGAACATTGATTAAAAAAATTCCCAAAATATTGATGTTATGGCAACAAGTCTGCTGAGATCAGAAAGAGAATATTGCTATATTTCAGATTCCTCAAAGAATATTCCTCTAGTATCTTCCACATTACCTTTACTAATATTTCTAATCTCCATAATTGTTATTCATTTAAATATCTCTAAAACCTAAATTAGATCACATCTTATCTCTTTCTCTGACTCATGAAATGTTCCAATAGTTTGTTTTTGCTTGAATAGTGTCCAAAACTTTTACATCATTCTGAAAGATAATTAACTGACTAAATCAAAAGTGATAGCAAGTTTTTTTGGATTAATATAATATGTAGAAACTAACTGTGTAATGACAATAGTACACAGGATAGGAGGATAGAATAGGAATTATTTTGCTTAAAATTTCTTGTGCTATATGTGAAGCCATATATTATTACTTGAAGATATATTGTGATTAAATTAATACTTAGATATGTTTTTTCTATCTATCTATACACACACATACTTATGATAAAAATATTTTTTAAAAAAAGAGATATAAATAATAAGCCAATAGGGGGTAACATGAGATTTTATATGATATACTATTTAAAACCTGGCAGAGAAAAAGTAAATAAAATCTAAAGAACAAATGCAAAACAACAAACAAGATGGTAGATTAATTCAATCAATTCAATAATTACATTATATAAAGTGGTGTAAAATCAACAATTAAAAGAAAAGATTTTTAGACTGAATAAAAATTCAGAACCAAATATATGCTGTCTACAAAAAAAGTTCAAGTATAATGATATAGATTAGTTAAGAATGAACAGAGGAAAAACATATAGACCATCAAATCACCAGTTAGAAAAATAAAAAAATAAAAAGCTGGGGTGACTGCATTAATTTAAGAGAAAGTAGGCACCAGAAAAAGATTGTTACTGTTAAGGATTAACCTCACATAATGATAAAGGAGTCAAGTCTCTCCAAAAATATGAATAATTCAACAGGGATTCAAAACACATGAAGCAAAAACAGGTAGAACTGCAAGAAGAAATAGACAAACCCATAATTACAGCTGGGATTGTGTCTCCCCTCTCTCGGTAATCTACAGAACAAGTACAGAGAAAATCAGCAAAGATATAGACTATCTGAAGAACTATCAACAAACATGTCCAAGTTGTTACCCATAGAACGCTTCACTCAATATTAGCAGAATAAAATTATTTTCAAGTGGACCTGAAACACTCACCAGGATAAAACTGAATCATAAAACAAATCTCAATTATTTTACTTGAATTGTAATCATACAATGTATGTTCTGTAAAAATAACTGAATACTAAAAATAAATAACTGAAAGATTTCTGGAAAAATATCAAAATGATTGAAGAACACACTTCTAAATAACCTGGTGAGACAAAGAGGGAGTGATTAAAGAAATTAGAATATATTTTGAATTTAAAGAAAATGAAAGTGCAACATATCAAAATTTGTAGCATGTAGTTAATGTATTGTTAAAGGACTATTAAAACATTAAATTCTTATGTTAGGAAAGAAATAAATTCTCAAATCAATAATCTAAGCTTCTACCTTAAGAAGCAAAATGAAAAGTGAATTAAACCCAAAGCAAGCAGAAGAAAGGAAATAATAAAGATGAAGACAAAAATCCGTAAAATTGAAAACCGAGAAACAATAGAGAAAATCAATTAAATCAGTTGGCTTTTGGAAAAGATCAAATTGATAAACCATTAGCCAGACTGATCAAGAAAAATAGAGAAAAAACCCACATTACCAATGTCAGGAATGAAAGAGAGGACAATAATAAAGAACTCACAGGCATTAAGAGTCTAATAGAGAAATGTTATGGAAACATTATGCACATAATTTGCCAACTTATGAATGAATAAATTTCTTGAAAGACAGGTACTGCCAAATCTCACCGAAGAAGAACTAAATTATATGACTAGTATTATATCTATTACAGACACTGAATCTGTAATTGAAAACTTTCCAACAATGAAAACTTTCCAGCAATGAAATGTCCAGATGGCTTTACAGGCAAATTTTATCATATATTTGTTGGTTCGCAAACTTGAGGGCTGCCTGGGTGAAATCCAAACTGGCCCCCTTGCATGAAGGGCAAGGAGAGACTGAAGAAAGAGGCAGGCCACTCCAGACGGGTAGGGGGTGGTTTTAGTAAGAAAGGGAACTTACATACAAGGCTTGTCTTGGGCAGCCTCAAGACAAGTAGATCTCTGAACCTGACTGCCAGAATCTCAAAAGTTTATACAGAGGGCTTAACAGGGTTCAGTCACATGTACCATCCAGATGGTCTCAGCAAAACGTTGCTCCCTTAAGGCTGCCTCCTTGAAAGGGTGGGAATGGTGGGCAGAGCACACATTCCAAGGACACGGGAGGGGCTGAGAACCCTCCAATTGCCTGGGTCCAGCTCGCAGGTCAACTGGTGATCATGTCCTTATGATGACCTTGCCCAACAACATTTAAGGAAGAAATAATGGCAGTTCTACACAAAGTAAAGTCGTCTAAAATGTCAAACATTTCAAAAATCTGATTGATACTTGATAACAATGAGAGAGAGGATGGGTTGTCATTCTCAAGTCTTTTTTGTAATTAAGACCATCCATTTGCAAACATTTTGCAGTGCCTTCATTTCAACTGTGTATTTATAAATATATTTGTAGATTTAACAAATATGGCTTCAATTCCATTGGTAGATTTATTGGAGTCTGTTTAACACAGTCGTGATTATCCACTATGCAAGAAATTATTTGAGAGTGCAACACAATCAATTCCAAGTATATATCTGCTCTGTTGATTTCTTAATTTAGTAAGAACATTGCTTTAATCACACAATGTGCTCCACCAAAATTGTTTTTATATTCTCATCACAAAAACAAGTGATTTGTATCTTCCTTTTTAAAATTTTGGACTGAATTTGCAAAGCACTTATATTAATGTCATATTAATATTCACTCTTAACATAATGAACTTCCAAAAGATTTACTTCGACTCCGTGAGTTGAGTTGGATGGAAAAAAAAAAAAGAACGAGTATTGGAATTAACAGATACCATATTTGAGACATCTAATGACACCACTTTAAAACCATCATTTAACTGTCTGCAAAGATCTTCTTCTGCTAATGGAGCCAACACATCAAAGATTATTTTTTATTTTTCATACTGCACAAAGAAACTTGGAATAGACAAATAAACAACCTAATTTAGAACAAAAGGTATTTAATCCACGGTAAAAGCCCTGCCTCCATACCGTGATGAGTAAAAATCATGTAGGTGAAATTATCTTCAGTCAGACTTGTTCAAATTACTTCTAATGATTTAAGTGGATGCTCAGGCAGATTGATGTTTTCTGGTTTTCACGTGATTGGTGCTATTACTGTTGACCCCCATAGTGGAAGGTAAATACCCTCAAATATTTTGTGCAAGTTTAATATTCATCATCAATTTCACTGAGAAACAAAAATGTAGTACTTGATATTTTTGTTAAACTTTTATCTCATTGCTGCTGAAAGGGTTTATTTCAGTTAAATCGTTACCAAAAGTAAAATAAATAAATACTTGTAGATACAGTAAATGGCAAAACCACTGTTCAGACTATTCTCCCTTCCAGGGATTGGCAAACTTTTCCCGTAAAGGCCAGATATCTTAGGCTTTGCAGGTTGTATGGTCTCTGTCACAACTACTCAATTCAGCCCTTGTAACACAAAAGCAGCCGTAGACTATACAAAATGTTGTTTAAGAGTAAAAACTTGCAACTAGCAGATAAATAAGTTCTGGAGATCTAATGCACAATATAGTGATTATAGTCAGCAATACTGTGTTATCAACTTTGAGCTCTGCTAAGCGACTAGATCGGGATGTGGACAAGTGGGAGTTGAAGCAGGTGAGAGAGAACTGGGCAATCTGGGATATGCCTAGTGGTTGCCCTTGCTAAGGAAATGGTTTATTTGATCTTTTCGTGTCTCTCAGAAATATCAAGGGGTTTTTCATCTCAGACACTGCTGCTCTCTGGCCAGTGAACATATACAGATGTCTATTTCTCTGGGAAGTTTTTGTCTAGTTCACTCCATGGATTTTACTACTCCTTCCTCTGACCTACTTCTACACTCTCTGAATAATTATTACAGCAGGTCTTACAGGTTATTGTGCTCATTTACTTCATGTCAGTCTCTCCAACTAGACTGAGCTCCTTGAAGCTATGGGCTGTCTTCTATTTATCTCTGTAACTCCAGGACCTAGAACAATGCTTGACACTGAGATAAGAACTCCATAAATATCTGTTGTGCAAAACCTAATTATAGCATAGATACGATTTTGCCTTCTGCCTTTGTCACTCCCTATTTTATTATAAGCGTTTCATTTTGCTTTATAGTCTTCATAATTATCATTTTAATGGCTGCATAAAAGTCCATCAAGTTCGTGTGTCATAATTTGCTATATTATTTCTGCTTTGTATATTGAAGTTATCTCCACAGTTTTACTATTCATTAAATATTTAATTAGATAATACTTTGTCTTTTTTGAATTTTGAAAGCTTAAAGGCATGATTTGAATTACTCATGTCTTAAAAAATCTTTATAATAGAATTCGACTCGTTTTCCATAAACACATTTTCTTGTCTATCAAAGTAATGTTTAATATTATAAGTAAGACTATGTGTATATGAACAAAGACTATAATATATAAAAATAAATATACAAATAAAATGTATATTAATTATATACACGAATACAAGAGATGTTTACCATTTGAGTTGGAAAAAAATTAGGAAAGAAAGACCTTACACTCAACTTGAAAAAATCTGAAGCAGAGGGTTCAGTCTGACAGAACTTTGCTAACAAAATCCTCGCATCTGAGATAGGAAAGCATCAGTAAGCTTTGGCACATAGATCCCAATAATCATAACCTGGAAATCAAGGGGCCAGCTGAGGGACATATAATGTTCTCATTCTTTTCTAATCCATTTAATCCAAATATAATTGACTAGAAGTTTAAATTGCTTATATATAATTATTGACCAAATTTCAAAAATCATTACCAGTAATTTATTTTTAAATGGTTTTATTGAGGTATATTTTACATACATTAAACTACACATATTGTATCGAAAATGTACAATTGGACAAGTTTTGACATAGATCTATTTCTATATCTATATCTATATCTGTATGTATATACACACATGTGAAACCATTACCACTGTGAACAATCCCATCACCCCCAAGTTTCCTATGTCTCTTTGTATTCTCTTCTTCCAACCCCTCTCTGTGTTCCCTCATAATCAGACAACCACAGACAGTGCTTTCTGTCACTACAAATTAGTTTGCTTCTCCTATAATTTTATATAAATGGAGCCATACACTATGTATTCTTTTTGTCTGGCTTACTGTGTGCCAGCAATTAGGGTAACCATTTTTTATGTATGTTACCTATGTCACTATTTTTAAAGAGTGTCAAATTCTTTAGATAGCACAGGACAAGAGACAGGTTTGACATTTGGCTATGAAAGTAAGTGTCTTACCTGATTTTGTATCCTATTTTGTCACCCTCCTACACTCACAGACTATGGGATGGTCTGTGAAAACAGGAAAGTCTGACCATCTCTTTTTTGCACAGTACTAATCCCAAAACCTTCGTCTAGTCCTCCAAACCACATTTGTGTTGATTTGAACCAAATTGACATGGACCAAATGTAGAGAGCAGATAGAGTGCTATCAACAAATCATGAATTCCTAGTTTAAGAAATGTTATGCTAAAGAATAATCAGTCACTTTGCATGAGCTTGCTTTCCTATAAGCTTGGAAATACAGACTCAAATGCTGGTCCCCAAAGTATGTGGCAGCATTCATTTATTCAGATCATCACTCAAGTGATCAAAATATTCTCCCACTAATTTTTTTCTTAATATCAAAATTTGAAAATTAGGATTTCTGAGATCCTGAGAATATGTTTGTATATTCAGGTTTCAGAAATATTGGCATAGAGAAGACTATCCAGAACAATGTCAAAGTACAGGAGTTCAAGACATAGTTCTAAGATTTCTTACTATACGATCTCGTCACGTTTTTCTGAATTCCAACTGCCTCGTTTGGTATAAATGGATAATAGGAACCAATTCACAGGGCTGTTGTGAAGACTGAGTAAAAATAGAAAATATGCATAAGCATCAAGTAGAGTGCTTTGTATATTATCTTTGATGAGTAAGTGTGAACATAACCAGTTGAGAAATTCAATGGATTCTGGGCACTTAAATTTGAATACACTGCTGGGGGACAGGGAAGCCAGATATGACTTCAGATAGCATTTGATGCTTGACTTCAGTAAGCCTCTTTCAGTCAATGCTTTTGGCCTGTCTTTGCAAATCTTCAGCATTGTGGACCTGAAGACAAGAAGGCTATTTCAAGCCACCATTAGTCGATGGCTAGATATTCAGCCTTGGGCAAGCCATTCAGTCTTTCTCAACGGACTTATTTATAAAATGTTAATAATTGTACCTGTTCATTTTATCTCACAGAGTATTTGGAGGAATAAATAGGGTAATATATGTGAAAGTCCTTTGCAAATGACTGTGTATATTGCCAGAAAATCATCAAAGAATGGTTATTTATTGAGTCCTAGAGCAGTCATCTGGGTGACTGGCTTTATTCACATTCACCCTTTCTGAGCCAGGTACCTTTGGTTCCATTGAGGGTTTCATAGCATTTGATTGACTGTACCCATTACACTCATAAGGGTCACTCCGACACATCACTTAACCTGAGGTCAGGCTGGAAACTGACATGAAGGAAAAGACTGGTTACTAACTGAGATGCCCATGAGAGCTTCAAGTCTTCCCACCAACAAGAAGGCTGTCAGCCGCAGGGGAAACCCCTCCTGTGCTCCCTCTCCAGTGCTGCAGCGGTCCCTGAGCAGAGGACCTTTTGTACTTATTATGCAGCTGTCAAGGGCGCAGACAGGCAGCATCACCTGAATGAAGCAAACTGATGTCAGAACTTCCCAAAAAGATTTGTAAGTTTGTCGACTGCCATTTCATCTCATTGCAAATGCCACAGCCCCCTGAGGGTCTTCTTTCAATGTGTCACACTCTTGAAGTCCTTTTGTGATGATCTTCTCTGCCAGGGCTTCTTTCGAAGGAAGCAGCATAGTCAATCTGCACAGGGATAATCAGGCATGAGTCCTATATTCTGTTCCTAGAACAAATTAATCAAATATGACTGGGAGGAAACTCCTGCACTGAGTTATCTGGTGACATGAGGCAGCAAAAAGCCTAGTGAATCAGGAGAGTTCTACAAATATAAAATGATGGAAAAGAGGTAATGTTTATTACCAAAGAGATATAAGTAAAATAATACAAATTTTCAGTGGTAGAAAGGACTTTATTTACTATTATTTAATAAATCATATTATTTTTACAAATATTTTTCAATGACTATAAAAATAAGTATACAGCACTCTGTCTATGTTGGTGAATGGCAAACAGAACAGAAATGGCTCCTGCTTTCTTGAAACTTAGATCCCAGTGAAGAAGGAACAGATAAAGAACACACACACACAGACAGATAAATATAGGTAGTGAATGATTTTTTGGAGGAGCCATGACCCCCCCACCATGGTCATAAATAAATACATAAGAAAAGTCTCTAAACAAGAAAATTAAACCCCTAACTTGAGCTAAATAGAGATTTAGCTCAAATTCCAGGAGCAGAGTCTAGAGCTATGATTTTTTTTTACTTTCTTATTCCTCTTCCCATAGAAGCAATCATTCTGTTTTGTTCTAAGAACCTGAGAAGAGGCACGCTGTATTCAAAAGTCTCGGAGTTCTTTTGGTTACTGTAAATTCCAAAAGTGACTTTAAAAAGTCAGAGATGGGGCCAGCCCAGTGGCATAGTGGTTAAGTTCGCATGCTCCCCTTTGGCGGCCTGGGGTTCATGGGTTCGGATCCCAGGCGCGGACCTATGCACTGCTCATCAAGCCACTCAGCGGCAGTGTCCCACATATAAAGTATAAGAAGGTGGGCACAGATATTAGCTCAGCGACAATCTTCCTGAAGCAAAAAGAGGAGGATTGGCAACAGATGTTAGCTCAGGACCCGTCTACCTTACAAAAAAAAAAAAAAAATTCAGAGAGTGTAAGATATGACTAGGCATCTAGTAGGAGAGGAGACAGATATACCCAATGCTGGGCAGGGGTGGGATTTAGAGCTACTGGTGTTTGTATGTGTGAGGAAAGAGTAGCAGGGGTTGTGTGTAACGAGATTAGTCTCCTACAAATTCTTTCAGACTTTGCTTTAAAATATAGCCAAATACATCCACCTGTAACAGGTGTAGCCTCTGCTCCACTATCCAAGTCACTGATGTGTTTCCTGGGTTCCCAGGTGGAATGAGGTTGCAAATTGTGGTAGGTCATTAGATTTAGGCAAATCCTGTTGTAGTCTTCAAGATGGAAAAAAAGTAGCAGTTCAAGGCAAGGAATACTGAGAAATATCCAGGAAATAGACAACTGAGTACAGTGTTCAGGCAAAATTATCAGGATTTAACTTCCTTCTCTTTCCTATGATTTCTTCTGGATTGGCTTCATGTTAAGGCATGTCCTTGGAGCAGACTTCAAAGATCAATTTGGATGAAAAACAAAAACAAATAAAAGAGGAGGAAAAAAGACAGAAAGAAGGAAAGAGACGGAAACAGAAAGAGAGATGGAGAGAGGGTGGAGAAAGAGAGAGAGAGAAACAGAGACCAGAATGAAGCCATGTATGGAAAATTTTCCAGTATTTTTAGCGCCAGCATATCATAGATGCTCAGTAAATATAGGCTAGCTGAATCTAAATTCAATGAATGCCTGTTCAGGAATCAAAATACTTTTCTTCATGGTCCAACATCTTTTCCATTGCAGATATAATAAATAATTTAAGAAGAAATAACAAAAAATGACCACTTGACTTCCAGAATCAACCAACACAGAGAGCTATGTAAACTACAGCCAGTGTAGCTTCTGGCTCCCTGTTCTACTAACACAAATTAAGGTCACTTTAGCTCCTTTTTCTATCATTATATGTTCCAATTATTCTATGCTGAATAATCATCAACTCTGGGATCATATATTCTTGGTTTTCATCCTGGGTCACCTATTTCCTGTCGTTGTGACTTTAAACAAATTACTAACTCTTCTGAGTGGATTTCTTTAATCAGTACAACAAGGACAATATTAGGTACTTCATCAGCTCATCGAGAGGACTAACTTTGAAAGTGTAGTCCAGTGACTGGCACATAGTAGTTTCTATATAAATGGATGTTATACATAAGTCGTAATGACAAGGAGGCATACAGCCTGTCTCTCTAATTTTCTCACTTACTTTGATTCAATTAATTTGCATGAGCTTATGATGCTACATTCCCAAAGACTGATTAAGACTTTTTAAGTGTCTATACCTTCCTTTAACATTTGCCAAACAATTTGTTAATGACACCACTTTAAATGAGCCTACATTTCATGAATTGTAATCCAATTCAGAACGATACAACATAAGGTTGATAAAAACATTTTCTTCGGTGGGAATTAAATTCTGATTTTAATGAAGAAACAGATTAAGGTAAGTTGATTCCTGATTCCCATCGCTGCACTTGTTGTTAGGTACTTATTTTTCAATTCCAATCAAGTTGATTCGCCACAGATTGGGAGGCTCTTGAGTACGGTGGTCATGAGAAGGGGTCCTGAAATTAGCCTTCCTGCATTCACATTCCAGGGTTGCTACTTAATATTTCTGTAATCTTGGGCAAGTTGAACATAAATAAATAAACTTATAAATAAACTTTCCAAGCACTGTTCTAAGGGCTTCTTATTTATTCAATTATGTCCCCATTACAACAGCTCTATGAGGTATTTACAACATTTTCCTCACTTATAGATAAAGAATCTGGTGCAAAGGAACCCTTATAACCTGCCCAGGATCACACAGCTAATGAGTGGTGAAGCTAGAATCAAAATATAGGTAACCTCAATTTTCTGAGAATCTTAAAATTTTCAAGAGCCCAGTTAGGGTTAGGTGTATCTGCATTTCTTGACCTCTATTCTCTTCAATGAGGAGATTGGACTCTATCATCTCTAAGCCTATGATTCTCTCCTTTACTCCCTATTTGTGACTCTGTTGCCCTTTGTGGCCACTGCACCCCATCTCCTGCCTTATCTCTTCACGCAGTGACATTTGCCATCATTGTCTCTGGTCCCATTGGGCTCGGACTCCTGTGACAGTGTGGACTCTGCTGCCATTCAACCTTCTCCTGCATACTGCCCATTCTCCACCTCGAGGGGAAATCAGCTATAGTCAAGAGAATAATTAGCTGCTGATTACTGTTGATCTATTAATTGGGAAGTGCCGTAGGCCTCATTTAGAGTGATCTGACTAATGAAATCACAGAATCTGTGATCAAGGATTCAGTGATGCTTCTACCAAAGGATGGAAATTGGATATATTTTACTGGTGAAAATACTCCTCCCCTCCACCATGATGTTTGGTGATGAACCTCCACATCCGGGCTCCTAAGCCTTCAGCCACTGCAGTTGCTCGTGTGATTGTATCTGCCACTAGACCAGGGCAGGGACTCTGTGTATCTTATCTTTGAGTCCCCAGAATTGGCTCACTGCCTCACACATGATAAGAAATCAATAAATATCAGTAATAATAATAATAATAAATAAAGGGACTGCTCTAAGCTTCAGTTTTTGAATTTGTACAAGGAAGATAATAATACCCATCTTGTTGAATTATTAGATTATCTCAAAGAACATATAAAATGAACTTGGCTGTGGCCATCGTATAAGAAAAAGATAATGAAAGATAAATGCTTTTCATGTCATGATTATGTTTTATGAATAAATTGTTATGATAACGGATGATTAACAATGGAAGGAATGAATAAATGAATGAGTGGACTATTGAATGAAAGACAGAATAAATTAATTCAGGGATGACCTATAAGTCTGATCTATCTGGTTACTACAAATATTAGTTATAGCTGATTATCTGTTTCTGTTTTAAAAAAAAACTTAATCACTTATTCTCATTTTAGTTCTGATGTCAATAACACATTACTTCTTAAATTTTTATTCTGCCTTGAGCGAGTATCATGTACAGGTTTTTTCTCTTTTTTTTTCCTTCTTGGTAGTTACTAATTCACATTTCTCAATGAAAACAAATATTTATTGAGATGCTACCATATGTAGGCTTGTGCTAAGTTGTTTTGCATTTGTTTACCTATAGAGAAGAAGCTAATATTCTGGGTACTGTGGATTGGTTGCTTTCACCTTCCTTCCAAACTCTGTGTAGTTGCAGAAGTTAAAAACTTAAGAAATGACATTTTACTGACTGCCTTTAACCTGGGCTCTGGATATAAAATAATTTCTATTAACTAAATACACTTGTGTGATATTTGGTGTGCAGAGTGGGATGAAGATCACATTTCACCATAATTTGATTTTTTTTGTGATGTCAACGAAAAACACAGAAATGTGAGGTTTCCTGTGGCTTCACTCCGGTGTTTATTCTCCACCTTCCTGGCTGTTGGGGGACATTGTGGAGACTCCAGTGGCAACAGTGTCTTCTTGACGCTGGATGGAAGCTGTGAGTGTGAGTCCAGTGATTGCTCCAGAGGTAGCGACTCCCTGGTGGGTCACTTCTGCATTGGCATGGGGGTCATTTCTGAGTAGTAGGTCCATAAACCACTCCTTCGGGCCCAATTTCCTGTATTAAAGCACTTCCTGCTTAAAAGATCTACAGTAGTTTTTCTTTCTTGCCCAGAACCTTAACCAAAATGGAGACTATTATCCCCATTTTACAGATTCCAAAACCACATCTCTCAGAAATTAATAAACATGTCAAATATCACGTGAAAGTGAGTGGAAGAGGTAATATTTGAAAATAGATCTCTCTGATTCCTTAGTCTGGTCATATACTTCTACATCAAAATGCCATATTAGCAAAATAGCATGTAATATTATGATTATCCTTCATCTTTTCATAAGAGATAGACTAATGTATGTTTGTAGAAGTTCTAAACAGAAAGCATTCACAAAAGTCTTAGTAAATTAGGGAAAATGTCAGGGAAGAGAATGTCCTTGCAGAGTTTATAGAGTTGGTTGTATGGTTAAAAATGGCAGGAGCACAATCACCAGGTTTGGAAAGATGGAAAAACACATGAGAAGAGCACTAACTCTTCTAAGGTTGTGCAGGGAGGGGTCATTGCAACATCAGCAGGAAGGTCGGTATTACCTGGTTGTTTTGGTTTGCTCGGACCACCATATCAAAGCACCACAGACTGGGTGGTTTAGACTGAAATGTATTTTCTCACAATTCCGAAGACTAGAAATTTGAGATCAAGGTATTGGCAGGGGTTAGTTTCTCCTGAGGCCTTGCTCTTTGCCTTGTACATGGCTGTCTTCTCTCTGTGTCTTCACGTGATTTTTCTTCTATGTGTGTCTGTGTCCTAATTGCCTCTTCTTATAAGGACGCCAATCATATTGGATTAGGATCCACCATAATGACCTCATTTTAACTTAATTACTCCTTTAAAGACCCTATCTACATATACAGTCACATTCTGATGTAGTGGGGATTAGGAATTCAACACATGAATTTTGGAGGACAGACAATTAATGCTAGCCAAAGACAGAATACTCAGCATCACAGCTCTTAAAGCCCCACATGATTAAAGACTTTTTTACCAGTTTTCTAAGTCAGAAATAATGAGAATTAGCAAATTGCATCATATATTTATGTCAGTGTATACGAAGAGTTTAAAATAACTGCATAATGAACCATGCATTTCTCCTTCTGGAGCAAGAGTTCTCAACTGGAGTGATTTTGCCCCCCCACCCCCGATAATTGGCAAAGGCTGGAGACATTTTTGGTGTCACAACTGTGAGCCTGCTACTGGAATCTATTGAATGGAAGTTAGAGGTGCTGCTAATTATTCTACCATGCACAGGATAGCCCCTACAACAAAGAATTATTTGAACCAAAATGTCAATAGTGCTGATGTTAAGAAACCTTTTTTCTAGAGTATGGGCATGGTTATTTTGAACTAACCCATATTGAACTACTATTGAAGTAGTCCTTAAATTTTTTATGTATCTAAGAATCCATAATAGAAATAGTTTTAAAAGGCAATTTGACAATCCTCATTCCAAAAAATGTCAGTACATAGGGATCTTCTGCTGGGGCCCAAGTATCTGCATAAAAAAACAAAAACAGAAACAGAAAACCCACCCCAAGTGATTCTGGTATAAATAGTCCATGGATCTTACTTTGCGAAATAACTCAGGAAGAAATATAGTCTGAATAAGACTATATGCAGTACAATTTTTCTCATATATCATAATTATTTATATGTCTATCTCCCTTGCTGAAATGCTAAATCAACCATCTTATATTTATGAAGAACTTCTAACTTTCCAGGCACCACAAAGTTGCTGGAAAATATGGCAGTTAGCAACTTGGAGAAAGCCTCAACTCTCCTGATACTTAGAGGTGATCAAACTGTCTAGAAATTAATAGGACATGCTGAACATGGGTGTAATAGGTTCAACTGCATTTTCCATTTCTCCTGCATTCTATCAATCCCTAGAGCTGCCCTCTGTACACAAGATTGCTCTTTGTCGGCTTCTCACTACTTCCTTAACATGTCCAGTGTGTGGAATGTATATATTATACATACTCTTGTAGATATAGGATATGTATATCTGGAAACAAGCATATCAACATTATTTCCTATTAAGCCTTAGTAGAGCAAAGTATCCACATGCTTGTTCTAGAAGTGTCCCCACCCATTAAACAGTTCACACATCCAAAGTATGAGAAGAGCCAGAGGAAATATGTTCCATAACCATCATAATTATAATTCTAGTGGCTACATAATCTTTCACCCAGTTAAAAACCAGCACTTAACTTACACATTCCCTTATTGGTGGGCATTTTGTGTCTTTTTGATGTTTGATGAGATAGTCAAGAAAACAATAAATGTTTTTAATATATTGTTTTTTACCCTTTTCATTTTTTTCCCTTTAGGATACAATCCTATAAAATTTATCAGGTCAGAATATAACTGGTGATTGATTTTAAAATAAAATCACTTACCTTAGTCTCAGCCTCCAACTTAACAATGACTCTGTGGTGTAGAGAGAAATATATTAATCTGTAAATTGCAAGATTCTATTGCAAATCTTCTCCACAATCCTCTTCTCTCCCTATGTATCCTTGTTCCCTGGCAACAAATCCCAGGGTAAAAGATATTGGAAGAAAAAGCACTGTTTTCCAATAATACCAGTTGGATTAAGAGAAGGTAAAATCTTTCATTACCAAGAGGATGTCTCATAAACTTTTTTATTCATTCTTTCTCATAAATTGTTATAGAAAATTAATGGATAGCTATTTTTATACTTTTAGTGTAGTTACCAATTTTTCTATATAAAAATTGTCTATTTGTGATTCACTTAATATTAGATCTTGTTATCTTGATATAATAAACTCTTGGTCTATAGAGTCATTGTTTAGATCAAATTGGTTGGCCGGGTTCTTGAAGGCAGGGTGTGGGTGAGGACAGAGGGTGGCTGGTATGGACAGTTATTGCTCCCATTTGGCTTGTCAAGACTGAATGCATACACAGGTTACAAAATGTTCCCACTGTCACACAGATAGTTACTGAGGGAATCAAGGATTGAAAGGCCATGCTTTAAAGAAAGAAAATACATGCGCACACACACAGAAAGAGAAAGAGAGAGAGAGTTGGGGTGGAGGGAGAGAACAAGTTGTTTAATTTAAAAATGTTTTTCCGTGGCTGTATTCAGACGTGTTTTTAGGTTTTTAATATCAGGCCAGCATGCCGAGAGACATAACATGAACTTCCCCCGAGGGGCTGGGGTTGTATGGGCTGTTTGCATAAACTTGTTTAAGATCTTACTTTCAAACTGATTCTAATGTCTTTGCATCATACTCTTATCAACAGTCCAACATATTACTTGAAAAATGTTGAAAGAGTGTCCCTTCTGGAAAATGTGCTAGAGAAGTAACTGCTTCTGTGGCATGCATTCTCTTAGCCAAATGCAGCTAAATGGTTCAATATTTGGCATCTGTATGCTTACAAGCTGTGTTTTTTCTTTCCCTAAAATAACGCCAGAGGCAACAATTCTTATATTCTCAACCATTCACAGCTTCTTCATTAAAGGCTCTTTGACCTTTGGAGCTGACTTTCTTGGAACACAAAGGCATAGATTCTGCCCTAAAGTTTGGTCAGGATGTAGGAGGGAAGCAAGATGAGGTTGCATTCTGCTAAAAGCAGCAGATGCAAAAAACCAAGAAGCAGAATGTGGAGGCAGTACAGGGGAGGGAAAAAGAACCCTGTTCTGATAAGGCAGGACAGGATTCTCAAAGCAATGAAATTTGGGTTTGCTTTTGAAGGTGTCTGGATAGGCAGGGTGTGGAGAAAGTCTTGCCTGAGTGGGGGTGATGTATGTGGAAAGGCCAGCACCAGTGAAGCACCGTGTCCTGTCAGGGGATTAGAGATAGTTAGGGTCAAGAGGAACAGTTAAACTGTAGTTACCAATGGGTGAAAAGGAAGTGTGGGTTAGGGTCCGCTTTTCTTTTCTTTTCATCTTTTTCCCCCTTCATTTGAGATTTTAGCCATTTTCAAAACTTCTTCCTAATTTTAATTGCTTTTGGAATCTTTCTGGTAGCATAGCTTTGGTACTCCACAGCCTAAACATAATCAGAAACTTATTTGGTTCTAAGCACTGTTGATTTTAAATTCCAATTTGTACTTTTTATATTCAATGGCTCTGCCTTCCTCTTTATTTGGCTCTATTGCCACCCAAGTGAATGATCACCCCTTTCCTGAACACCCTGAAATGGAAGTGTAATCTCTAACAGAAAGGGTTCTGGACAAAGCAATCCCAATGCAGCACCCTGTGGTGGAGCCTGGAGGAAAGGGGGAAAAACACAGAAGAGAGAGAATGAGATATCATTTTCTAGGTCCTAGGAATTTCAGG
The DNA here is from genome assembly GCA_031878705.1 of Tapirus indicus. Taxonomy (NCBI): domain Eukaryota; kingdom Metazoa; phylum Chordata; class Mammalia; order Perissodactyla; family Tapiridae; genus Tapirus; species Tapirus indicus. The sequence continues at coordinate 6,897,951 of CM062935.1, read as the reverse complement.
GTTTGAAAGTGAAAGCCAGCAGGCATTTAAAGACTCTGTTAAAAGGAAGAGCAGTAGGAGGAATGATTCCATTCTTCATACCTTAGAATCTCATTTTAAGAGAGTGACAGTTGCAAGATCTCTTTGGCACTAATTGCCTTTCTCTGATCAAGTGCTCCCATCTTTAATCCTGAGAGTCTATCTCCAGTCAAGTTTATATCTGTATCTCTGTTCTGCAGCCCTGACAAAGGGATCCTCTGCGTTCAGTGGTTACATTTGCCTCTGAGAGGAGTGAATATCTTGCCACAGCATCTGTGTTTTGAATAATTATTTCTTCAGAAAAGTGGATCCCTGAAACTATAAAACTCCTGGAAGAAAGCATAGGCAGCACACTCTTTAACTTTGGTCATAGAGGGATCTTTTCAAATTTCTTGTCTACTCAGACAGTGGAAACAAAAGAAAAAATAAACAAGTGGGACTTTATCAGAGTAAAAAGCTTCTGCAAGGCAAAGGAAACCAGGATCAAAATGAAAAGACAACCCACCATCTGGGAGAAAATATTTGCAAATCATATATCCGACAAGGGGTTAATCTCCATAATATATAAAGAATGCACACAACTGAACAACAACAACAACAAAAAACAACCCAATCAAAAAATGGGCAGAGGATATGAAGAGGCATTTTTCCAAAGAATATATACAGATGGGCATTAGGCACATGAAAGGATGTTCAACATCACTAATCATCAGAGAAATGCCAGAACTACACTAAGATATCACCTTACACCCATTAGAATGGCTAGAATCACCAAGAAAAAAAATAACAAATGTTGGAGAGGTTGTAGAGAAAAAGGAACCCTCATTCACTGCTGGTGGGAATGCAAGCTGGTGAAGCCTCTATGGAAAATAATATGGAGATTCCGCAAAAAATTAAAAAATGGAAATACCTTATGATCCAGCTATCCTGCTACTGGGTATTTATCCAAAGAATCTGAAATCAACCATCACAAGAGGCTTATGCACCCCTATGTTCATTGCAGCATCATTCACTACAGCCAAGAAGTGGAAGCAACCCAAGTGTCCATCAACTGATGACTGGATAAAGAAAATGTGCTATATAGATATACAATGGAATACTACTCAGCCATTGAAAAATACAAAATTGTCCCATTTGCAAGAACATGGATGGACCTGGAGGGTATTAGGTTAAGTGAAATAATCCAGACAAGGACAAACACTGTATGATTTCACTCATCTGTGGAAGATAAACTAATACATGGAGAGAGAGAACAGTTTGGTGGTTACCAGGGGGAAAGGGGTTGGGGAGTGGGCACAAGGGGGAAAGGGATGCATTTATATGGTGCCTGACAAACAATAATGTACAACTAAATTTTTACAATGTTATAGACTAATATGACATCAATTAAAAAAAGTGAATCCCTAATTGTTGGACATTAGATTGCATTCTTTGTAGATTTTATGCTGTCTTTTTAATGGATTTGATAACATTTTGTGCAAAAAGGGAAAAGTGAGAAATTGTTATGAAAGTAATGAGAGACAATAGAGGACATGAGTTGGCATCAGATGAGAATTTTTAAGCAGCCTGATGAATATGAGTTTTCGCTTTTGCCCGTAATCAGTCAGACAGTCGTGGGTTTGAATCTCAATTGCTGTTTCATTAGGCAAATTAACCTTCTTGTTTTTATAGTACCCTGTTCTTCCTTTCGTCTTCCCATTCTGCATTTTTTAGTTTTGGGCTATGTGTCTGCCTTGCCCGCTAGACTGTGAGCTTTCTAAAGAGAGGGATAGTGTCCCAATCATTTTGTAACTCTATCACCCAGCTCAATGCCTGCCCAAGAATATCTACATGTTGCATATTTCATAAATGAACAAATCTATTTTATCATGTTCTTCTCATTCATTTTCAAATATATGAGAAAGTTATTGGTCCAATTTCTCAATATTATTGAATATTTTCTTCTTCCCCCTCCCCACTCCAGCATCCTAAGGAAACACTGCTTTGGACGTTCGTTCATGAATCTTCAAAAAGGGAAGAATTTTGCCTAACTCCCAACATTATTTATCAACTAAAGGGTGAACTATGGATGGAAAAATGTAGTGTCCTCATCTCAATCAGGAAAACAGAAGTTATGGTAAGGAAGTTGTTCTTCTCTTTAGAAATTTGAAATAATGGCACAATTTAGAGTTAGTGATGAATATAGACATGGATTGTAAAGTACTGCCAATGGAGTTGGTTTGCAACACCATGGTGATTTGTTCCCTAAAATTTTCAGTCCTTATTTAGTATGGAAAAGAGATGGTCTTCTTACCTTTCAGAGTGTTTATCATCAACTTCAATTTTTATTTCCAGCAATGTCTGAGTGCTTCATCTTAATTGTTACTCATGAAACAAATGATATAAGTGGGCTAGCCCGATTGTGCATCACCATTTGGCTCTGTCAAAATCTTAAAACTCTCATTTTTGACACTTATAAAATGTTTAATTAGGAGGTATAGGAGGGATAGATATGTGCGAAAGTACATGATATTTCATTTAATTATCAAGAAGAGCATCTCCTAAATGTTGGGCAAACCTCTATTCTGACGATTTCAAGATCAATAGAATACAACTTTGGCTTTCAAGGAGCTAATAGGCTAGTTGGGAACACATATGTTTAAAACAATGATTGCAAAGGAATGTGAATAAAAGCATTGGTGGTAGACTACTCAGGGATCACATGAATGGGTTGATCATCTATGCTCAGGGGAAGGGGGGTCTGTAAAGCTTCACAGAGAAGTTGTTACTGAGACTTTATAATGAAGAGATAACTTTCAAGCTGTACAAGGAGGCTAGGACGTTCCAAGAAGAGAAGTGAATGTTTGTGCCTCTAGGGATAAGAAAAAGATGTATATTTTTTGGAAGTCCAAATAAGTGAAATGATTAGAGTATGGAGTACATGCGGACAAGTAAACATAATTGTGGAGGTAGGTAGGATACAGATTACAAAGGGATTTGAAACACACAGAAGAGTTTCAATTATATATAGATTTAGAATAGCTATGCCTATTTTCTACTTTCATGTGGGAAAGAATGAATCCCACTTTTTTCTAAGCACAGCTATAGAAACACTCAAGTTTCTGAATATAGAGATTCCTGGTCAATGAAGACTTTCATATAAGTGTGTTCAGTCAGCTTTACCAAATCCCTGTACCTGACCCAGCTTGAAGTTAGCTGACTGGGCAACCATAACATGGCCATACACAATGAGAATGTGTTGAGTACACTAGTAATCACTGAGAGAACTGAGTCTAGTATCACAGACGTGGGCTTCAGAATGTACTCTGCTACTAATGAAAAGTAAAGAGATAAAAATTCTCTCCGCACAGAGGTTACAAAATTGCAATGAAGGGATCAAATTTTCATTGGCTATACAGTTCAAAAAAATCATTTTCCACCATTTAAAATTGGGAGATTTAACACAAACAACCTGATAGCAGGATTCTCTTGGAAAAAGTCATGGTAAGATGGAAGCAGATGCTTCAAGGCAACAGTGGAAAGGAACTGATATGGAGCAGCCAACTTAGGTGGAGCATGAGTGCTCTGGTTTGCCACATTCCTTCCCTTCCTGTGGACAACCTCACAGTCAGGCCAAATGTCAACCATCATCTATCACCACTGATGCATTGTTGATTTTCTTAACTTAGAGTTACAAGTAAAGTGAAATACTTTCTGAACTCAACCCTTCATTAAATGTGGGGAGGAAGCAGGAAGAAAGTTCTGGATATACTGAGTATTTTAAGAAAATAGCGTCAGGCATATATCTTTGTTGAAGTGAGAGAGACTCTGATTTCAACATATGAACCAAGTGCTCATCTGTCCATGGAATAAACATGAGATAAAATTATGAGCCCCATTCTGATTCATTGCTTTTCATCTTCACTCACTGTCGGAATTGCTATGATTGATTAAACTCTTCTGGATGTCTGTCTCCTCCTTGGACCCCAGGTTCAGGCTCACTTACTCCCTGTCTTGCCCAGGGAGCGCTATGGGCACAGTTCTACCACCAAAGAGTTCTAAACCAGAGTTCTAAACAGAAAGGAGCAAGCAGCTACCAGGATTGACCTCTAGCAAGTTGGTAAATATTTCTTATCTTTGATTTTTCTGTCTTTAATTAATTAATTTATTTTTTTTTTTGGTGAAGAATATTAGCCCTGAGCTAACATCTGTTGCCAATCCTCCTCTTTTTGCTGAGGAAGATTGGCCCTGGGCTAACATCCGTGCCCAACTTCCTCTGCTTTATATGTGGGATGCCTGCCACAGCATGGCTTGATAAGTGGTGCATAGGTCCACGCCCGGGATCCAAACCTGCAAACCTGGGGCCGCTGAAGTAGAGTGTGCAAACTTAACCACTACACTATGGGAGTCCCCTTGTTTTTCTGTCTTTAAAATACAAATAAAAGGCCTACTTCATTTACTTCATGAGATGACTTTTAAACATCTAGAATTTTGATGAGCATGCAAGATTTTTTTAAAGGATTCTTTATTTTCTCTTTTTATGTTGTCTTATGCTACAGTTAAAGCAATATACCTCAGTGTCCTTGAGAGTTTAAAGATCAAACAATGGCTACTATTTATTGGAGTATTTTATTAATAACCTCAGAACTGCTAAGTATTCTATAGACATTATTATATTTAATTTATCAAAATAAACACATGATTCTATTTTTTCTCAGTTTTACAGATGAGGAAACTGAGACCCAGGAGTCAGTAGTTAATTTAAAATTCTGTGTTGATTCTGTTGTAAATCCTATGGTCTTTTAGTTACATCAAAAGTGTCCCTGACACAAAACCAGTAAATAGTGGGTCATGATTTGAATCAAGTATAAATCTAAAACCCATGGTGTTAGCCATAAATCTAGAACCTGATTTTACACTCCGTTGTGCCTAGATTGCCTACTAATTATCAGAATCTAATATATGAATAAAGAATGATTTAATGAGTGAATGGATGGAATACACACATAAAATATAAAAATATGTACAAATACATGTTTGTAAATATACTGTCAGTTTTTTGGGCAAATATTCTAGAATTTATCACAGCTAGGAAAACATTTCTGGTATTTTATGTATTATGTCAATGATATTGTCTTAACAGCTCTTTTGTTCACATAATTTTGAGTAGAAAAATACAATTTCAAGCTCACAAGAGTTACAGCAAAAATAATCCCACATTAACAAACTGCAATAGCCATCATTCCCTTAGACAACATAAAAATCATATATGGCATGAGGTAGTTTACAGGCATTGTCTTTACTAATATTTGAAGTTTCCCTATGAAGTTATCTTATGAAGCAGGTCTATTCATCTCCATTTTATAGAAGGAAAACTGAGGTTCAGAAAAGTTGGCCCATTTACCCAAAGTCTCACAGTTAAAATCATTCAGGATTGTATCTTCAACCCAGGTATCTGACTTCAAAGATATGCTGCTTCCACTTCAATGCACACATTGCCTGCATCAGTGCTCATCCATCTCCTCTGGTGTCAAACTTCTGCAATATAATATAGATTTGTCGTCTGTAATGTCCAGGTGTGATTTTCAGACCAGTCTATAAATAAACAATCTTGGTCAAGCCGGTCCCAAAGAAAGATATGACTATAGAAATAGAGATTTTCTAGTGTGGCTTTAAATTGTTTTTTGTATGTAATCTACTCTCTCAACCCTGTTTCCAGCTCATAGGCTCTCAGATTATCAGACCAGAGGAAGGTTGTACTAATAAATCCTGATATATCTGTCTGATCTGGGCTAGAGCAGTGAAGCAAACTGACATTATATTCCCCTTCTTTCTGCCTTCTATCTTCACTTGCCCCTTCAGCTAAAAATTCTCAGCTCGATTTAACTGAAGGTTGCACTGGGAGACTAAAGGCCAGGGCACTGGTATCTCAATGCATGATATGAATGATAGAAGATCTTTGATGAACTGAACAAATGAAACATTGCTTTTTGAGAGAACTCCTGTCCAAACTTGCACAGCAGTAGTAAGAGGGATGGCTCTCGCTCATCCATGGCCTGCTGAAACTTCAAACTTCACATCAACTCCACGTAGTGATGAAAGAGGAGAAGGCTCTGAGATTAACCCAAGGAGGTGTTTCAGAACCACAACTGTGGGAGACAAGTGATGCCTGGCCACACAGCTGTACAGTTGTACACATAATGTCCCTCAGTCAATGCTTTCCTAAGATTCAGCTTCCTCCTCTGCTCAACGAAGACTAAAATATCTGCCTCTGAGAATCACTGAGATAAGATGAAATAATTGTTTCAAAATGTCCAGCTTAATAAACAAAATGTAGTAGATAATATTATTGTAGGTAACAAATAGTAAATAATATTATTGTTATATTAGGTAATACATATTTGTGTTATATAAGTTACATAATGATAGCAACAACAAAGTGCCAATTCAGGTTGCATTAGATCAAACCAAGTACGAAGTCCAGCACGGTGGGCAATGGTATACCAATAAAACACTGCACCAAGGAAAGAACAAAGAGAACACTTGTATGGTGATTGAGAGCTAGGATTCTTGTGTGAGTCAAATCATATTTTTGCCATTTAACGGTGAATGATCTTGGTCAAGCTATTTAACCTTTAAGCGTCAGTTTCCCTATCTTTGAACTGGGCACAACAATCATTTTTATCTCATAGATTTTAAGCAAGGATATATGTTTTTTAAATCTGTGTAAATTTTTTGAAAAAGATCTGTGTAAATCAATTCAATGCCTGACACACATTGAGCCCTCACACAACATTAGATATTACCATTATTATTACTTATTAAGTACGACAAAATGCTTGACACTTGCTCACCGTGTCTAACCTGATTCTCTCCACTGTCTACACTCCTAATTGCACGTGTTTTTCTCTAAGCCAGGATAGTTTGCTTGTTACACGGTGACTAGCTTCTCCCAGAGTGAGAATTCCAGGAGAAAATTATAAGGCTTCTTATGACCCAGCTTGAGATGTCCCAGAACACCACTTCTCTTGCATTCTATTAGTCAAGCAAGTCACTAAGGCAAGCCCAGGCCCAAGAGGTTGGAAACTATACTCTAACTTTGAATGGGAGTGGTAACAAAGAATGTGTAGCCATCTTTAACCTATCACAAGGAGTAAACACATAATGAAAAGCTGTATCGGTCAGCTCAGGCTGCCATAACAAAATACCATAGCTTGCATGGCTTTAACAATAGAAGTTTATTTTTTCACGGTTCTGAAGGCGGGAAGTCTGATGTCAGGATACCAGTATGGTCAGGTTCTGGTGAGAACTCTCTTCCTGACTTGCAGATGGCTGCCTTCTCATTGTGTCCTCACGTGGTCTTTATTTTGTATGTGTGCATGGAGAGAGAATGAGAGATCTCTCTGTCCCTTCTTAGGACACCAATCTTATCAGATTAGGACTCAACCCTTATGACCTCTTTTAACCTTAATTATCTCCTTAAAGACTCTATCTCCAAATCCAGTCACAGTGGAGGTTAGGGCTTTAACATGTGAATTTTGGAGGGACACAATTCAATCCATAGCAAAAGCAGAGAAAATTAATATTAATAAGATCTACTTAACATCTATTGAGCACCTATATCTAGTCATGCCTGAAACTGTCTACCTAGTCACTCTTCAGTAATGAGAATGGATACATTCTACTTTGTTTTAAATAAGACAATTTTGATCAGATCTTCTTTCATTTGTAATAGAAAATGTCCTGGTTGATATAACTGCCAATTATTTAATGCCATGGTAAAAGGTTACCAAGGGCAGGAAGGGGATTTATAGGAAGAAATCAGTCCTGAAACAGAAGCACAAACAGGAAATGATGACCTCAATGAGTTTGCAGGATCTGAGGAATTCAGGTATAACATGATTTATTTCCTACAGATAGTTTCTTGCTAGCTTGAAGTTACCTTTAGAAAACAAAATATAAATTTTTGAATTTACTGCAGAGAATCTTAAAGTCATCATTCAGTACTTAAGAAACAAAAGCAAAAACACGCCACAATCAAATCAAAACATCTTCTGGAATGTAACATAGATGTCACTTAGAGACTCTTGAGTTTGATTAGAGATGCATTTATTCAAATGAGTGATAATTTCAATTTCCTCTGTTTATGGAAGAAAAAAACGAATGGCCAGTGAGACAGAGTGATTCTTGCATCCTGGAGTACAAAGACACTAGCTCTCACAATAAAGATCTTGACTCATACTTAACACAAGGGTGATGTTTCCTGCTTTTCAGAAAGCAACAGCTCATCTGAATTTATTATAGCTCCATCCTCCCTTTGACTGTTCACTTCAGAGGAAGGACAGTCAGGGTAAGTCAATGGACCCAAAGGCAAAGACGGGTGTTTTCAAGGGCGGGAAGGGAAATCTGGGAGTATCTCCAAACAACAAAGGCGACCTTGGGTTCAGTAAGGTAAGATGCCAAGAATAGAAGCCCATTAATCCCTGTCGCACGGGTCACAGACAACCCTGTCAACCAAAACATGTGGCTGTCTACCTAACAGTGTGTGTTCAGCCAGGATATTACAGCACAGACAGCAATACATCTCCCTGCAGCCCCCCTGCCCGCTCTGAACGCATTAGGTCAGCGTTCTACTTTGCAGAGGGAAAATGATGCACAGAACAACATGGAATGGAAATGAAAGTAGTTGACCACAGATGAGGAGAGAGACTGTTTTGTGTGATATGTTAAAGAAGAGAGAAAATTCAGGAGGTGAATACTCTTGAAGCTTTAATTAATTTACCAAAAATTAAAATCATGGTCATAATGTTGCCCATATGACAGAAGTTTTCTCTTCAAAGGGTATTCTTACCTACTCCACTCCTTGTACTGGGAGATCACTTCTTTTTATAAAAGCACTAATTATACTGCATCTAGATCTATTAATTAACTCCACTTTTCCCACTCCCTCACTTCCCATTCCAAGAGGCAATAATTTGTCTTTATAGAAGGGACTACTTCCTTTAAAATAGTGTGTGTCTCAGGCTAGGCACTCAAAACTATTTGTGCATTTGCATTGTAGAAGGTGAGGGAGTCAAGGAAAGAATTAGGGGAGAATCCTTTACGATATTGTATCATGACTGCTGGCTTACTTGGTGGCACCGCCCCTGCCTGCCCCAACACACCCACAAACACTATGCGTGACACTATGTGTAAGGATTTGGGCAACAAGGATCTGTCATATTCCACTTTGGGTTTTGCAGTACAAAACAGAGTCCATGCATGAACTGGTACATGATGAAGGAATGAATGAATGAATGGAATACATAAACAAAAGACTTAAAGATTCAGTTGTATATTTTGTTCTCACTGGTTGGCATTCCTTGTCTAGAACAGCTCTAAGATGTCTTTATGCACTAAAATTGTATGGCTGTTTTTCTGTTTCCTAGGCTCTTTCATCCTCAGATAGTTCATCTTAAAAGTTAAAAAAATAAAAAATAAGAGGGAGAGAGAACATTTGTTTCTTTCTCACCTTAGGAGAGTGTTATATTTATTTTGTAAAAATTAAAATAATATATGTGAAATACATGTGAATGAAATTAAGAAGTACGTGGATAAATACATGTTATTATAATTGACTCTACTCCCCTTTATTTTGCCCTGTATTGTTTCTCTCTGTTAAAGCCCTGATTCAAAAGTTGCCAAAAATTCTACAGTTTAAATGGCTTGGGTTGTGAACAAAAAGAAAAGGCAGGATCGAAATGGCTAGAGGAGGTTGGGGGCAAAGTCTGCACATTTGAGTAAGAATTTGAATTTACTGGACTGTTTGGGGAATTGGGACTCTGGAGAATTGGATTTTCTCTGGGTGAATTTTTATATTTCAGCTCTTATCAAAATGATTGCAAATATTTTTAAGTCCCCAGTCTTCCTTCATCAATCTAACATGATTGCATCTTTGCTTAATGACTCTGAGTTCTTCCAAATCTTGGGCTCATCAGTGTTCACTATATGGAATTTGATGTTGATATGAGTGTTCTGGGAGGTTGAGTTTGTTTTCTTCTGAGTTAGAATGCAAATACCCATGAACCTGTGGGATTTGGGTAGAATCTCAATATACTTACAAAATAGCTGAAGTTCAGGAAATATTGGAGAAATGTGATAATAATATATGTGCTATTATGAACTATTTAATATGTATCAGGTATTGTAATAAGCATTTAACTTGCCTTATCACGTTTATTCTAAAAACCACACTAGGTTGATGCTATGAATCCCTTTTTCAGATGATAAACTACTGCGCTGGAGCAGAGCTTCCTAAACATTGATATACCTACAAATCACCCAGAGATCTTATTAAAATGCCGATTTTGACTCACATACCTGGGGTAAAGCGTGAGATTCTGCATTTCCAACAGGCTCCGAGGTGCAGCCAATGATGAACACGTTGAGTAGCAAGCACTTTGAGAAATTCCGGCCCCCTCACCACTTCAGAGGCTAGGCTAGCTTTTGTGACTCCAGATGACTACCTTGGACCACCATCAGGTTCAGCAAACACGCACGCAGAAGGCTCCTGGGGGTTCCTTTCTTGTCTTTGGCAAACACTATCATTGCACCCAGCATTTTTTTTTTTTTTTTTTTTGGTGAGGAAGACCAGCCCTGAGCTAACATCCGTTGCTAATCCTCCTCTTTTTTTTTTGCTGAGGAAGACTGGCCCTGGGCTAACATCCGTGCCCATCTTCCTCCACTTTATATGGGACGCCGCCACGGTGTGGCTGACAAGCAGTGCGTCGGCTGGCGCCCGGGATCCGAACCAGCGAACCCCGGGCTGCCAAGCGCGGACGAAACCGCTGCGCCACCGGGCCGACCCCTGCACCCGGCATTTTTTCCTGCCCAGCCTGGACATACACTCACATTTCTTCTCAATACAAAGACTCAGAAAATTCACTGGCAATCAATCCATCAGGCTTAGTTTGCAATGTCAAGCTTATGCTTTCATGGCTAGGTTTCTGTTTTGGCCCAAAGACTTACATGTCAGTCTTCCTTGAAAAACAGTTACATTCAAGTGTTTCTAAAATTATTTTAAAATGAATTCCATGAAAAGCATAAATTGGCAGAATGTAAAACAAAAGGAAAAAATAATATCTATAATCTCATTATGCAAAGACAAAGACTTTGTAGATTTTTCCTGTCAGTCATTAACTTGTGCCTGGGCTTTATATGTATATGTGTATACATATATATATATATACACAAAAGTTTATATATATCTATATATACAAAACACAAAAGTTTATGTATTACCTAAATTAAATTAAAGATTTAATAAGGTAATACATAAACTTTTGTGTTCTGATAAATTATATTATTTGTTTTTTTAAAGTGCATACTACTCAATAAAATAAGTTAATTAAACATTTTCCATGTGAGCTTTAAGAACCAAAATTTTACTATTAATTAATTAATTTTTACTCAGTAATAATACTGGAAATAACATATTTATGCTGGGCTTTTTTTCTTGTACATCAATATTATGCCAGGTTATTGATTTAAAAATTCTAAAGTCATTCTCTCTTTTCTTAAAGTTTGTGCTTCAAAAGAGTAGTGTTGGCCCCTTGGGGATATGTGTCTGGCAGATCTTACATTTTTCCAGTGATCTGCACATACAAGCTGCACTTCTTACTCTCTGATTCACATTTGGTAGTTTTTATGCCCAAACACATGTCCTGTCTTGGAGATTGTGCTTTAACACAAAAAACTGTTTGAAGAGAACTCCAGGTAACAGAAGTAAAATAATTGAAATAATTATCCTTTTCAAACTCTTAGTTAAAAAAATTACCTCAAAATGAATTCTGTACTTGAGTTGTACTTCACCGTCTTTCCCTGCTGCCCACGGCTTGATTAAAACACAAGAATGCAATTATCTGCCAATTTGGAGTCTCAGCTGATTAAAATAGAAAGAACTCGCACAGGTCAGAGGTTATCATGGTGCATAATTAATTGTCCGACATCATCTTAATCAACATCTCTTCAGTTTGAGCATCTTGCATTTCTTGGACAGGAAGGAGGGGAGAGATGTGTGATTTAATCAACTATGCCTGAGTTGTTGGAAATGGATTTGGGGAGGCGGCCTCTCCCGGTTATTAGAGAAGGAACTGAGGTGTTTCAGCCTTCAGTGATGGATCGTGCGTTACCAAGTTTCTAAGATGCAAAGTGTGATATTGAACACAAGCCTTCTATACGTGGCTCACTGCAACTTGATGAATAAATTGAAATATTAGATCTGAGAAGAAAAGGTATGCACATACGAAAGTAATCTAACATGACATGAATCACTAGCCACAAAAAGCCAGTGATTTTTACCAGTGCTAGATTGGTTGTGCTATAACCAATGTGTGTTAAAATATAGACTCTGTCCCTTTATAAAAAATCACAATAATGTGACTCGTGACATTTTCATAAAGATGTAATAGGTCAATAAAATACCATTGGGGGTTATGTTTCAAGCAAGGTCTGGGCTTCCACACTCAGAGAATAATATTGAATCCTATGCCATGCTCCAGGATAGAACATGGCCTATCCATTGATTTTCAGCACTGGAACAGGAAATCAATATGCATTTTTATCTTATTTAATCAGCATAGCAATGTGGTAAGATAGAGATTATTGTTTCTGTGGTACAGAAGAGGAAACTGAGATTCAGAGCAATTCACTGTCTTTCCTACTGATGTTAGGCTAGGAAGAGGCAGTGCCAAACATTGACCCCGTGCCCTTTGCTCTCTGCCAGTCCTGGATACGGTGTGCAGTTTGCTGCTGTAGACAGGCATTTCTACTTTGCTGGATTATCCTTACACCATGGTTCTTTCATTAGCTTCTTTTCTCTTCTCTTTGCTCCCAAAACTTTCCGTGCATGTCTCTATCACAGAGTCCATGAACAAAAGTGTCCTTGGAGTTTTGAGGTCATTTTTCCTAAGGGAGAATTATTGCTGTTTTTTCCACTTTCCACTGATTTATCTCTGAGTGAGTGTGAGCTGTTTTGGGGTGGATTTCATGTATTTCTTTTCTGATACTTCAGAGCTTAGATCAGCATCCAGCACATAGAATGTAAGCAGGAAGTGTTTGTGGAATAAACTGATAGAAACAATGAATATGAGTGGATGGACAGACAAATGGACAGGTAGATACACAGACAGATTGATGATTGAATGAACAGATGGATGGATGGGAGAAAAATTTCCAAAGGGAGATTGATAAGTCAGGTATGTTGAGATTACCCTGTGATTCAACATCGGATGAAGGAGAGCTACAAGTTTGCTGTCAAGTATTTAAGGCTTTCAAGGGGCCTCCCCAGTCTGCTGTTAACTGGCTGATCACCACTCTAATAATGGAGGCAGTGTTAAGGGTTATCAGTTTATTCCAATGTGGTAGTCATTAAAATGTCTTAATTATTTAATTAGTTGGTGGGTAGTTTTGATGTTTACATTTTATTTTACTTTTATTATGTGTATTAGGGTTCTCTAGAGAAACAAAATCAATAGGATGTGTGTGTACATGTGTGTGTATATATATTATATATACATATATGTGTATATATAAAATATATATGATTCATTATAAGGAATTGGCTCACGCAATTGTGACAACAGACAAGTCCTAAGATCTGCAGGGTGAGTCAGCAAGCTGGAGATTCAAGAGAGCCAATGGTATAGTTCCAGTCCAAGTTTGAAGGACCAGGAACCAGGAGACCCGATGGTATAGTTTCCATCCAAGACTTGTGACCTAGGAAGAGGTGAGATTTCAATTCAAGTCTGAAGACCAGAAAAAAGCTGATGTCCCAAATCAAACTCCATTAGGCAAGAGAATTCTCTCTTACTCAGGGGAGGGGTCAGTCTCTTTGTTCTTTTCAGGCCTTCAACCGATTAGATGAGCCCCACTCACATTATGGAGAGCAGTCTGCTTTACTCAGTCTACCAACTTAAATGTTAATCTCATCCAAAAACACTCACACAAAAACATCCAGAATAACATTTGACCAATTATCTTGGCACCCCATGGCCCAGACAAGTTGACACATAAAATTAACTGTCACATTATATGTCCTCCTAATTCACTTTCTTTCTCCTTCATAGGTTGAGAAATATTCTGTCTGAGCAAAAAGTCTGGAAGGCAAAGCTGGTAGGCTTTTGGGGGACTGAAGTAGAGTCAAGCTGAAGGGTAACTGAGGTTGTTGGTCAGAACAGGGAAGAACAGAATCCTACATAAGAAAGTGGTTGAAACCAAGTAAGCTGAATGCACGGAACTCTGGACAGAGATTTCCTAAAGAGCTGGGACCTCTCTCTTTTGTTTTCCACCACATTCCCATTTTTGATTTATGTCACTACTTGGAGTAGACACCCAAGTATTTGTGGTTTCCTTAATTAAGTAGTGAGGGGGCAAGTTTATATTTAACAATCATCATATGCTTTCTGCAAATATTAATAAGGCCTCACAATTCTGTCCACCACTCCTGGTACACAGTTCTGCACTATAGCTCTTCTTATGGCTACCTCCTTCTTATGGATTCCTTTTGTTTAACCAAGGAACTTCCTGACTCTCCAGGGTAGATCTCCTACTCCACCATTTTATATTTTTATCTTATACTAAACTATCCCTTTATAGCATTCCCTACATTTTTTGAGGTAACACTGACTTATAACATTATATAAATTTCAGGTGAACATCATTAAAATTTGACTTCTGTGTAGACTACATAGTGTTCACCACCAAAGGTCTAGTTGCCATCCATCACCATACACATATGCCCCTTTACCCCTTTCACCTCCCTCCCAACCTTCTTCCCCTCTGGTAACCACCAATCTGTTCTCCACATCTGTGTGTCTATTTGTTTATCTTCCACAGAAGCATGAAATCTTACAGTATTTGTCTTTCTCTGTCTGACTTATTTTGCTTAGCATAATACTCTCAAGGTGAATCCATGTTGTTGCAAATGGCAAAATTTCATTTTTTATGGCTGAGTAGTATTCTATTGTATATATATACACCACATCTTCTTTATCCATTCATCCATTGGTGCACACTTAGGTTGTTTCCAAGTCAGCTATCATGAATAACTCTGCAATGAACATAGGGGTGCATGTATCTTTTTGAATTAGTGTTTTCATGTTCTTTGGATAAATACCCAGAAGTGAAATAGCTGGATCATATGGTAGTTCTTTTTTCAATTTTTTGAGGAATGTCCATACTGTTTTCCATAGTGGCTGCACCAATTTACATTCCCATCAGCAGTATACAAGGGTTCCCTTCACTCCCTTTGTTATTTCTCGTCTTTTTAATAATAACCATTCTGACAGGCATGAGGTATATTTCATTGTGGTGTTGATTTGCATTTCCCTAATAATTAGTGATGTTGAACATATTTTCATGTAGTACTCCCTGCGTTTAATGATATTTATTTGTTTCAATGTTTATAAAACCCACTGAGGCCAGAAATATTTACTGAGTACCTACAATGTGGCACAGAGGATATAGCAGTGAGGAAGCAGAGAAGGTGTTTGAACCCCTACATTTTATCAGGGGGACACAGAACCTGTTTTTCAAAATGAAAAATAAACATGATAAAATCAGAAAGTGAGTAATTATAGAAAGGGAATAAAATTGTGGAGTGTCTGGTGGACCACCTGACACTGTATGGCCAGGTGAGCCCTCTGAGAAGTAGCTGAGAAGTAAATGATGGAGGATCTGGGGAAATGACGTTCTTTGCAAAGAGGGCCAATTCTAGTTTAAAGCCAGTAAACAAAAGTTCTAAGACCAAGTCAAGCTTTTCAAGTCCAGGTAAGAAATTTGGATCATGTTTTAAATATGATAGGATTGATTTCTTTAAAGTTCACCCTGTCGGCAGAGTGGAGGGTGGGCTGTTGGAGCCCAAGGGGAGAATTTGAATTTGTATCTTGCCCATTCCTGTAACCATAATTGTTAAGATAGTACCAGGCCAAAAAACAATTGCTAGTAAATAGTTGTTAAATGAAGTGAATTAATAAATTATTATCTGGAATTTCATTCTTTCATTGCAGGTCATCCATGCTCATAAAATTGAATTTTTTTCTCCTTAACTCAGTGTTTTTGGCAAAGACAGACATCAGAATACAGTTAAAATCATAGACTACTTTGGCAAAAGTTTCTCCCACTTTCTCATTCAGAACCCCAGCCTTTAAAACTTAATAGCATCATTTTTTTCCTGCTGTAAAAATTTCTTTCATTCATTTTTTGAAGTATCTCCTAATAAAACACTGCAAAATTAACTGTCACCGTAAACACACTTTGGCTAAAACTAACAAGACTTGCAGTATTGGGTTTTTTTTCCCATTTTTATTTAACAAAATGCTCTGAATACAGATTAACTTTATTCCCCAGTGTTTGTTATTTCTTTACCTGTTTGCAAACGCAGACCGAAGGTTCTTTGATAAATGATCATAAAACTCACTGAGTTTCAGTTTATTGTTGGCAACTTTCTCTGTTTTCTCACCCAAAACACAATCTTATGGTCTTCAGTTCAGCAGAACTCAGCTAACACCTATACCTGTGAGCTTCTTACCAGGTTGGCTCTCTCTTGCCCTCCATGTGAGTGATCTGGTGGCCCTGACATCAGAGGGACTTTCTCCAGTGAGGCTTACTCTCAGCACTGGGCACCGGTAAACACTTGGAGTGAGAAGGGATTCTGTTAGTCTGCGAAAACAGCTATGAGCACAGAATCTGGTCCTTGCAAAGACTTCCCCAAGGTTAATAGCATCCAAATGTGTATAAGCTCCAGCAGGATGCAGGAGGGAGGGAACTTAAGTTCTGCAAGATGGGCACCAGTACAGTCATGCAGTCTGAAATGAAATTTGTCAATTTGTTTATTTTTTATTAATAGTTTTATTGATATGAAGTTGACATAACATCAAATCCATCCCTTTAAAGTGTACCGTTCAGTGATTTTTAGTCTATGTAGAGAGTTGTATAAACATCACCTTTACCTAATTTTTCAGTTTTTTTGTATCACCCCAAAAAGACACCCATTAGAGGTCACTCTCCATTGCCCCCTCCTTCCATCCTCTGGAAACCACTAATGTACTTTCTCTCTATGGATTTGCTTATTTTGGAATTTTCACATAAATGAGATTATACAATACGTGGCCTTTGTAGGTGGCTTCTTCCTGTAAGCATAATGTCTTCAAGATTCATCCTTTTGTAGCATGTACCAATACTTTCTTCCATTTTATTGAGGAACAATATTCTATTGTATGGATATATCACATTTTGTTTATTCATTCACCAGGTGATAGACAGGTGGGTTGTTTCTATTTTTTGATTATTATGAATAACGCTGCTATAAATATTTGTGTATAGCTCTTTGTGAGGATATATATTTCAATTTTCTTGGGTATACCTAACAGTGAAATTGCTGGATCATATGGTAACTCTAGGTTTAACATTTTAAAAAACTGCCAAACTGTTCTTATGGAGGCTGCAACATTTTACATTCCCATCAGGAGTATATGAGAGTTCCACTTTCTCCACATACTTACCAACAAGTTATTCTCTCTCTTCTTGATTTTAGCTACTCTAGTGGGTGTGAAGGAGTATCTCATTGTATTTTGATTTGCAGTTCCCTAATGACTAATGATTTTAAATATCTTCACATGTATTTATTAACCATTTGTATATCTTCTTTGAAGAAATGTCTATTCAAATCCTTTGACCATTTTACTTGAATTGACTATCTTTTTCTTATTAAGTTGAAAGTGTTCTTTCTATATTCTGGACACAAGTCCCTTATCAGATATGTGACTTGAAAATATTTTCTCCCATTCCTTGGGTCAATTTTTTGCTTTATTGGTGGTTTCCTTTGAAGCACAAACATTTTTTTCTAATTTGTATGAAATTCAATTTATTTTTTCTTAATTGCTTGGGCTTTTTGTGTGATGTCTAAGGAACTGCAGATGGTCCTCCACTTATGATGGTTTGACTTAAAATTGTTTGCTTTATGATGGTGTGAAACCAATGTGTGTTCAGTACAAACCCACTTTGAATTTTGATCTTTTGCCAGGCTAACAATATGTGGTACGATACTCTCTCTTGAAGCTGGACAGCAGCAGCAACCACAGCCCCAGTCAACCCCGTGATCACAAGGGTAAATAATTGACACACATACAACCATTCTGTACCTGTACAACCATGCTGTTTTTCACTTTCAGTACAGTATTCAATAAATTGCATGAGATATCCAACACTTTATTATAAAATAGGCTTTGTGTTAGATGATTTTGCCCAACTGTAGGCTAATGTAAGTGTTCTGAGCACATTTAAGGTGGGCTAGGCTAAGCTATGATGCTGTGTAGGTTAGGTGTATTAAATGCATTTTGACTTACTATATTTTCAACTTATGATGGGTTTATCTGATGTAACCCATCATAAGTCAAGAAAGATCTGTATTGCCTAATATAAGGTCATGAAGATTTACTCCCATGTTTCCCTCTAAGACTTTTATAGTTTTAGGTCTGTGATCCATTTTGAATTAATTGTTGTGTGTAGTGTGAGGTAGGAGTCCAACATCATTATTTTGCCTGTGGATATCCTATTGGCCCAGCATGATTTATTGAAGAGACTATTATTTTCCTGTTTACTTGTCTTAGTACTCTTCCTGAAAATCAACTGGCCATCATTGTAAAGGTTTATTTTTGGAATCTCAATTTCATTCATCTACATGTCTATCTTTATGACAACACTACACTGTCTTGATTACATAGCTTTATAATAAGTTTTAAAATCGGGAAGTATAAGTATTTCAAATTTGTTCTTTTTTAAAATTGCTTTGGCTATCCTAGGACTCTTGAATTTCTATACAAATTTTAGGACTAGTTTGTCAATTTCTGCAAAAAAGTCACCTGGTATTTTGCTAGGGATTATTTCCGGGTGTTGTAAGCTTAGCCTTTTTTTTTTTTTTTTAGTGAGGAAGATTGGCCTTGAGCTAGCATCCATTGCTGATCTTCCTCTTTTAGCTGAGGAAGGTCAGCCTTGAGATAACATCTGTTCCCATCTTCCTCTATTTTGTATGTGGGACACCACCACAGCATGGGCTGATGAGTGGTGTGTAGATTCGTGCCAGGGATCTGAAGCTGCAAACCCCAGGCTGCCAAAGCAGGGTGCATGAAATTAACCACTATGCCACTGGGCCAGCTCCATGCTTAGACTGGTTTTTGCTGTTGTTATTTTTGGTTTCTTAAGGTGAATACTTTTTGATTAGAGACATTTATTTTTAAAAATAGATATTGACAGGTACAAATTTGCTTCTTAAGCATTGCATTCTATAAGTTTAGACGCATCCTATAAGTTTTTGTATATCATGTCTTCATTTTCATTAACTTCAAAATATTTTAGAATTTCTCTTGTGGTATCTTGTGTGATCCATTGCTTATTTATGATGTATCATTTAATTTCCACATATTTTTACATTTTCCAAGTATTTTTATGGAATTGGTTTCTAACTTTATTCCATTCACGTCAGAGAACATACTTTTCCTTCAATTCTTTTAAATTTATTAAGGCTTGTTTTATGGCCTAGCATACTGTCTACCTTGAAGAATATTCCATGTGCACTTAAGAAGAATATGTATTTTACTGATTTTGAGTGGAGAATCACAGCCAAGCCACTCATTACCTACGTAGTTTTGGAAAACTTATTTATTTGTTAATTTAAGAGACTCAATTTTTCTATCTGAAATGGGGATGATGACCACACATAAGATGTTTTATTGCTGTTGATGTTGTTGTTGATGTGTTTCTGGTTTTGTTTTGTTTATCTCTGTAATTTTTGAGAACTAAATAATGTTAAATACGTAATACGATATCTGGCCCTAAGCATATGGCAGACTCAGGATAGTTAGCACCTTTAGTCTACACCTGTGTAGAGTTCACCTTTGAAAACAAGTTTCTCTGTACAAATAAGAAGTGAGTGTGGTCTTTCTCTTCAGAGAATCCTGGGGGACAAATTGTTACATCTATGGCAATAAATTGACTTCAGAGGATCTAATGGTCTCTCTGTTCTTTGAAGAAAAGAAATACCTAATTTCCAGTAATTGACATAGAGGGAGAGAGAGAGAAATCCATTGAGAAGTTTTGAATGCTTCAATAAAGCAAAACTAATCTGAGCAACCTGCGTTAGAAATCCAGAGGAGCTGGGTCATACACGAGCATTCACCATGACTAACTGAGTTTGAGAAACTTGTTGCCTATGAGGAGAGAGAAAACATGATACAAACAGGCCCACGGCATTTGACTCCATTGTGCTGGACTGAGAATGCCCTTTTCCCATACATCACGTGGTAAAAGGTTTCAAAATTTTTAACCCATTTCAACTACTACTTCTTTCATGAAACCTTTCATAATTAAAAATGTGAGACTTCCCTCAACTAAACCAATGGTTATAGAATTAGATCTTCTTTAAAGTGGCATTTCAATTTTGTCTGAAAGTATAATTATTGACTTAATCTGTGGAATGACAATCTGAAAAACAGAGACTGTGTTCTGGATTTCCATGAGCATTTGGGTAGTTTATGTAAATTCTTTAAGCCTCAGTTTCTAACACCAAAAAAATGGAAATGATTATTTCTTCTCAAATTTCTACCTCCAGGGACCCAAGGGCCCTATCATTTAGTAAGCTGAAGAATAATTTTCTCTGAATGTAAGTAAAGATATATACCTCTACCAGTGAGAACTTTTGCTCTGCCTGAATAAGTGTGTTACTATGCTGCGTTGATCAATTCCATTCCCCAAAAATATAATTATGACATGTTTGAGTCACCTGTTCAGAATAAATTTGGTTAAGTTATAGAGCATAAAGTCAAGTTATGGGATCTGGAGTCAGGTATCTTGTTTTTAATTCTTACTCTGTGGTTGTGTGACCTTTGTCATGGCTTTGCCATCCCTGTGCCTCAGTTAGCTCAGCCATATGAGCAGTATTATAATAGCGCCTACTTTGTAAGACTAAAGAGAAAAGCAGGTAAAGAGTTTGTAACAGTGCCACACAACAAAAGAAAGCACTAAGTCAATGTTATTATTATTATTATTTTCATTTTTATGGCCATTATTTTTAAACTATCTTAATACAAATTACATTTTTCTGTTTTTAGGATCTCTGGAAATCTGAGGACCCAGACCATGTACCATTAGACCAGTTTGCCTGTACAGTTTCTGAGAGCTCTCAGATTCTGTAACTAGGAGTGCTGAAGCCCGCCACCAGTGGCAGGGGCCATGGCTCCAGAAGAAGCTGACCCAAGAAGCTAGGCCTGGGGTATTCTACTGGAAGTTTTCCAAGATAAGAATATCCAAGTGTTAATCTAGGTCTCAATCCTGAAAAGATAGTTTAGAGTCAAAGCTCAAAGTGCAGGAGTTGTGTTACATAAACAGGTGATAGAGTCAAGATTTAGAGTCTGGGAGAAACCAGAGCATAACAAAATGTTACGTTTCTTCATACCATCTTTGGTATGTTCTTTCCACACTTGTGG
Source organism: Tapirus indicus (assembly GCA_031878705.1). Lineage (NCBI taxonomy): Eukaryota > Metazoa > Chordata > Mammalia > Perissodactyla > Tapiridae > Tapirus > Tapirus indicus. The sequence goes on along the minus strand of CM062935.1, from coordinate 6,876,436 downwards.
TTAATGAAGTAATTATTTACAATTATGTCTTTCACAATAAATGATAAGCTAAATAAGGACACAAATTAACCATTTTATTCATCTCCATTTATCTCTTCAGGGCTTAGTAGTGTCTGCCATATGGCTGGCATTTATAAATGTTGATTGATTGAATAAATGAATTAGAGTGGGCCCTCAGTAGTTTAGGAGAAATGGCATAGGGTGTCTAAGGTTTCTCTAAATGAGCTACTGTTTATATCATCCCTGCGCTTCTTCTGTTGCCTAAAGCAGTAAGATTAAGATGGGCAGCTATGAGCTGTGGGCAAACGAGGATTGAGAATAGACCATAGAGATTGCAAGAGAAGCAGAGTCATTTAATTGCATTCAACACCAGATCAAGACTGATTTGTCCTTTAGGAACTTCATTAGATTTCAAATTTGCCTGGTTTGGGAAATCCCAATTTGAATTCAGAAGCTTAATCCACTCAGGTGTGTTGTGAGAATTGAATTTGGCAGTGCATAAAAAGCACTTGGTTGAACACAGAGAAAGCAGCCACTTCAGGGGACTGGGAAGGAGCTACATGCTTCTAACATTTTCGGTTTTGTGCTTGTTTCTCTTTTTTTATTTCCAGATCTTAACCCTGCAAGCACAAAATACACACTTGCTAAATGAATGAATCAGTGCATAGATGCATGGACAGATGGTTGGAAGGATAAGTAGGTAAATGGAAAAGTGTCTGAATTAACTAATGGCTTTTCTAAGATTATTCTTTTTTTCTTGTCATAGTGGGGAGAGAAGGTTTGATCAGGACAAGATTCACTGGATCTCTTGACTTTGCAAAATCCCCAAGCATGAGCATGTGCCCTTCTCTCTGTAATTCGCTCTGGCTTCAGTACTCAGGCTTGGTACTAACTTGAGCAGAGTCCAGGTTACATCTGTCCCCATGTTGCACCCAGCTGGAAACTGCTCTCTCGTGATTTCCCTGCTATTAAAAATCTCTTGCTGAAGCTTACAAATCTAGTGGAATCCAGATCAACATGCTCAGATGTGTGGAATGGTTCCAGTGATCTCAAAGTCAAGGTAAGAATAAAATAATAACCCCTGTGCAGGCAGGAAAAACAATTTCTTTGGAGGCCAATGTGATCTGGCTGTTATCAGACCTTCGTTGCTTGCTGATCTTCTACCGGGAATTGAATGTTGACCCGCTCCCATGAAGCCTTTTGAGGATCCCACAAAAACAATTTATTGGCCTCTGCTCTCTGTAAGTTCTTTTCCTGACATTTGTCATGCATTCAACAAATATTTACTAGCATATGTTGTTTGTTGGGACTTGTGTTGATATCTTAGTTTAAAAAAATTAAAATTTTGATTCTCCATGTTTTCTTGGGTAGGATGAAAACAAGACTTAAAAATAGATATTACAGATATAACAGGATCATTAATACAAGAGAAGCATAACAAAATATTGATTTGTTATTATGCCAATGTTTATTTCTTACACTAAAAATAACCCCCATTTTCATATTACGTTTTTCACTTTTATGAAACATTTCAATTGGTTTTGGATGTGCAATTCTCACACTGTAGAAGGACTACTATTAGCTCCATGTTTTTTTAACATGAGATTGTGTCTCAGAGAAGTTCTATGATTTACCCAAAATAGCAACTAGTGAATGACAACTGGGTTCAAAACCAGGTCTTTTGACTCCATGTGCAATGCCCTCTCCATGGTTCCTTATTCCTCCGTGATTTTCATCATTTTGAGGAACCCTTAGTACCTGGCACTATGCCTTTCAACTATGTGATATATGGACCATTGCTGTGGGCTTTTAGGTTCTATGAGGCTGATTTGGAATCCTGGTGGGTCTAATTTACCAACCAGGCAGACTTGTTCATAAATGACCAGAGCCTCTGGTATTTTTATCTGCAAAATGAAGATAAGAATATATACCTCATTGTATTCTGAGAATTAAATGGCCCAAGTATATCGACACTTCAGCATGCCTCCTAAGCTGGTAGAGGGAACTCTACAGACATTCGTTTGCTTCATTTTTCTTTGTATCTTTTCCTTTCAAATTGAGAGCAACGAGCTCAAAGCAGTCTCATTGTTTTTAAGTTCTATGATATTAATTTTGTTCTGTGTTGTTTCCCCAGGAGAGATAGGAATGTGCATAAACTGAGAGGCTCCAGGTCAGAGAGCGAGCTAGTGCTGAAGCAGAGCCCAGGCCTCCTAAGTGGGAGCACTTCCGTGTCCCAGCCCACCATGCTTCAACCAAGGCAACACCAGAGGAATCTATCTATTCTGAAACGAGCACCTATCTTTCCCCAGTTTGCTTCAAGCCTTATTGAAAAGCCGATGTTCCAGAGGTGATTAAATGACTGATGGTGGCGCTGCTTGACTCACGGCCCTTCATATTTCTTCCTCTTTCTTTTTCAACTGACAATCTGTGCAACCCGATTCCAAGATTGTTGAAGCAGTGACAATTTTTCTTGTAAGTCATTTCTTGAGGACTTCAAACCTTTCTGTGCTGAACGACATGGCCCTCTCTTGGAAATGTGACAGAATATTTTCCCCATTGGCCCATGTCCACTGATTTGTCCCTTGTATACGTAAGATACTTTGAGGAGAGGTAAGGAGATTAAATCTTTTCCAGAGCTTATTGTCACAGCATAGAGACCCTGTGAAAAGTTCAGTGTCTAGTATATAAAAATTGCATTTAACATACAATACTCGTATTGTATATACAATAAGTATATACTAAGGAGTCCTCTTGAGAACTACCATCTACACTGACACATGCAATCGGTGCTGATTCAGCCACTTGACATGCTCTTGGAGTGATTAGTAACAGGTATGGACGTCAGCATTACAGTTTGCTGAGTAGGGTGGTTTTCAACTCCGCCCACACTCAGTCTTCCTATGCCCCCCACTTCCAGTGTGCTGGCATTCAGTAACCCTCTGTAGCCCTGACTAGACTGACATTGTCCTTTCAGGTATTGTCTTATATTTGTACACCCTGTCCATCCACTAATGCTACTTCTCTGTAGTGCCCAATACCCATCAAGTCTTGCCTATTTCACAGAATACAGAAGATTCAATAAGAAAATAAGCAGAAAATCCTTTTGAGTGATGAGTCTTTCTCTCTCATTGTCTTCAGTCTCAGCTCCTCCTACTTTTTCTTTCAACTTTTCCCTCCTCTTCTCCACTTTCTCTGATATATTATTAATATTGTTCTTGTTGTTAGCAACAGCGGCAGCAGCAATAGTAGTAATAGTAAGCTTTGCTATCAAATATCCTTGATTCAAATCTTACTCTATCCCTGGTTATATAAATAATGATTTACCTAAACCAGTATATTATGATCTGCACAATAGGAATGATACATATCTCAAAGGGCTTTTTTGAAGAATAAATAGAAACATAAATTCTTATTAGTACCCTTTGGGCACATAGCAGTATTTAAATAAAAAAACTGTTGTTATTACCAGCATCATCATTCTTATCTACTACTCAAGTATTCACAGGAGAAACATTCTTGGAATTCTGAATCAAGTCAACCTGAAGCATCGCTGAATTCCTTGCTGAATCAGTGTTAGGAAACCTATCAACAGCAAATTTGAAGGCTCAGTATTAAACATTAAAGAATTGAATTTGAATTTAAAAAATTGGGGGGAAAGTCTGTGTATAAGCATTGCTCTTAAAGACAGCAGAAGATATAGCAAGGAAGAAAAGAAATCCTACAAAATATTTAGAGACTTCAAAAGAGAATTAAGTTGAAGCCCTTTGTACTGCTTCACATTTCCTATTTTGTATATTTTTCCCTTCTGCAGTTTTAATGCATCTCATGAAACAACACCTAATGTAAATTAAACCAAATTTGATGATGAACACTAGAAAACCAAATGATAAAACGATTCCTACTATCAGGCTATCTTTATTTTTCTTGTAAAATTTTATTCATTTAGTCTAAAAACTACAAATTGTGGCTTAAGATCTCCTGTCTACTTCACTCTTCCCCTCCCCAGCAGGAAACTGAGGGCTCAGGGGTTCTGGTTTTGAATCTCCTCCTAGAGCATATCCTCTTTATGAACTTGGGCATGTCACCACTATCATCTGTGAGGCTGTGGGTGTTCTCCAGGGGACAGTAACCATCCCGCTAACAAATGGACCAACCAAAAATAGAGAAGAAGTATTTCTTAGAACCACTATTATGAAAGTTGACACATCTATTTTAGCTCTCCTTGTCTATGGGTAATTGAATGGAATCAAAAACCAAGGCAGTAACAGCGATGTCTGAATGCACCTTGCTTTATCTTGGGGAAGACAAAACATCAACCAAATTATTTCAGGTACAGATGATAATAATAATAGACTCATAAACCCTGAAAATTGCAATAGGAAATAATGCATTGGTGAACATGAGAGACTTCATATAGCATGTAATGGGAAAGCCTTTCTGATGAGGTACCTTTAAGTTGAGATCATAAAGAAATGTTGGAAGGTGACACAGGGAATTGTGCCTCAAGGCCATTGGGAACAAGTGCCCTGAGGTGGAAGGGGCTGCTATTTTAAAGGAGCAAGGAAAAGATCAGTGTACTAGAGCAGAGTACGTAGTAAGGAGAGAGATGAGACATTTAGTCCGAGCCAAGAGGAGGTCATAAAGGGTACTGGAAATGGTCACTGTGAGGAGTTTGGATATCACTCTATTTGCAAAGGGAACTTCTGCAAGAAAATTTTTTGTGAGTCATATTAGCCCTGAGGTAACATCCATTGCCAATCTTCCTCTTTTTGCTGAGGAAGATTGGCCCTGGGCTAACATCCGTGCCCATCTTCCTCTATTTTGTATACGGGACACCACCACAGCTTGGCTTGACAAGCATTGTGTAGGTCCACACCCGGGATCTGAATCTGCTAACCTCTGGTCGCCAAAGTGGAGCCCGCGAACTTAATCGCTATGCCACTGGGCCGGCCCCTGCACAAAAATTTTAAGTAGGAATGTATCATGATTAACTTAGAGATTAGAAAGATCATAGTGATTTAGAAAGATCATGGATTGTAGGAGCAAGTTTAGCACAAACATTAGGCAGGATTCAGGGCATATTTTGAAGCTCGTGTCAACAAGATTTATTGATGCATTGGTCATGACAAAGAGAAGAATCACAGATGATTTCCAGTGCATTCATTGGCCTTTGTTTCAGTCGTGGTCTCCCTGGTTATTGATGGAATTTTCCACTTGGTACTGAAGAAGGACAACCTGAGCCTTGGCTTTTGCCTGAATATCCATGTTTGTCAAGCATTCATCTCGGGTCATTTTGCTTAACATGGCATGGACTTCTAACTTCTCTCTCTCATTCCTTGTCAATATGGGCCATTGAAATATGCAAAAATATAGCATTACTTTGGTCTGGTCCTTTCCTGCCAGATTTTTACTTTAGGGATTTCCCCACCCCAAAAAACCAATGCAGCATCACCAATATAAATCATCCTACTCCTCTCCTCTCGAGTATAAAATACTGTTATTTAATGCGAGGTGAATTCTGTGGACCAATGGAGAAGGTGGGCTATCCCATGTGGCAGAGCCTGAGCAATAAACAGAAATTCCACTGTTTACTGTGATATGAATCCCATGACTTAGGGTCAGAGACTGAGGAAAGAATATAACTTTCTATCTTCATCCAATGTTACAGCTTATCTCTAGCAGATATCAAATGCACATACACACACTTATATGCATGCATTTCCTTATTATTAGTTCTGGATGTGTGATCTATGTATTTCCTTTTTAATGTTATATTATTTTTAAAATCTCATACATATATTTTATCAAGAAGATAAATACTGAATCGGAGTCTGCACTGAAATTTCTGTGGGCAGATTCTTTGTGGTACTCGAATCTGAACCTCCATGAAACACCTAAAATAAAGGCCAGCATGGTACAAAAAAAGCACACAGTAAACAATTATTAGCTTTAATAAGTTGTTTAGGGTCTGCTAAAATTATTATCTGCATTAATTAAGCATCAGCACACTAGGCAAATCTGAAAGAGACAATATGTTCAAAACACATTGCATTTCTTGAGTTTTTAATTAAAAATAATTATTCACTCAGTGCAGAGACAGACAAATACAAAACCTAATCTTAATTAAAACCAATGTAAGTAAGTGCATTTGTGTAAAAGTGGACTGGCTTTAGAAAGATGACTAAGTTTTAAATAGAAAAACTAAATGGAACGAGCTATTACTCTTCTGATGATAAAATATATAAGCTTGCAGCCAGGAAACAAATTTATTAAAATACCCCCTTTTTAAAAAATCTTCAGGTATATTTTGATTTGTAAGCAGTCTTACCACAAGGAATATCTGGTATCTGATATTCTCCTATATTTTATTATTTTGTTTAGTTTATGCAATCTTTCTCTGTATATTATATTACCTGATTTTTATAACAACCTTGTGAGGCAGATCAGAAAGTATCTTTGTCCTCATTTTATAAGAAATTGATTTATCCAAGGTTAACATAGCATGGAGGTGACAAAGCATTAATCTTATAATCCTGTAGGTATTTCCCCTCTAATTCCTTTACACTTTGTGTGATACTATAGCGTGTACTCCAGATTTTCCACAACATTTCTATGGTCCGTGTCATTGCTCTCACTTGAATTTTCTAGGCAGATACATACTTGAAGGTACATTTTGGCATTAGAAACCGTGGTGACCATAATAAACTACTGAAAAGTAGCATTTAGTTAATTAGGTAACCTCCATCTTTTTCCTAAAATCATAGATTGAGCAAATATGAAGTTGCCAGCTTCACAGAACAAAGAAAGAAAGAGAGAACTCCATTTCAAAAAAAGAAAAATGGAAGGACTTATAAACTAGTGCTGTCCATCCAGGTTGATCAATTGGATTTTCTTGTTTCACTTGAAGAAATGCTCTCTCTACATAAGTCTGCAGAAAAAACTAACAATTTAGTGTATCAGCAACTCGATGAGATAAACTATAACCTTTGAATAATCACCCTGTCACCTGGCTCCTCCATGCTCGAATGCTAGAAATATTAACAAACATTTAATTTCCACATTAAAATTCTTGTTTGAAATAGTTTAATATTTCATTCTATCAATTTGAAAGATTAATATTTACTATAATCTGCTTTATCTTGAAATCCTATACACGCTGTTATGAGGACATTATAATTTAGTTGCATTTGACATGCTCTGAGAAGGACATAGATTAAATCCTTGAAGTGTGGCATTAAACATTATGAAAATAGCCAATATTCTTGAGAGAGAAGAATACACAGTTATGATTTGTTATTAGAAGAATAGTAATTTACAAATGCACTGCTATTGTCTAGGAAGACATAGAGAATATTATTCAGCTTTGGCTGAATAATATCAGCTGGGAAAGCAGACAGCTTTTAAAATCTGGCCTTATAAGACATTGATTCTTACTGCTTGCCCATCCTGTAGATGAGGGGGGCGGGCTGAGCAATCAGAGAACTTGGGAGCCTGTGAAGTTCTGCAGCAAGAGCCGTGAAGAGCAATGTCTTGACATCTGTCTTCCCTCCTCATGGTGATAAGCACTCCCTGTGGATACCACCATTGTGTCTTCCCAGGATACCTTATCATTAAGTATCTGTATGTTTTCTCCTCACTTACTCCTCCTGGAGATCCTCACAACTGGTGAACAAGTCCTGTGCAATTTTTAGGGACTCAAAGGATACTTGTTGAATGAATGGGATGTGAATGAGTGGACTAAAAGTCCTGAGGTCCTTTTAAGACTAAGATTATTTCAACATCCATTTCATCCCTATCACTGAAAGCTAATGCAATATTAACTTAACCATGCCCAACTCTAGTTTTCTCACCTGAACTAAGGTAATAATACCTGTCCCTGGCACTTGCTCTAATTACAAAACAAACACACACACAAAACCCACCACAAATGAAAGTCTCTAGATCACTGCTTGGCCTATATAAAGCATGTGAATTTCTCCTATTTTTTTCAAAGTCCAATGGGAACAAAAGTGGGCTCTCAGGGTCAGAGGGAGGTAGAGGAGAACAGACTCAAGAAGTGGGAAGGAGGCAGAGAAGCTAGCACTAAAGGCACTTTAACCAACCTGCAGTTCAAAGCTGAAGTATCTGGGCCTGCCCTGGTGGCCTAGTGGTTAAGTTCAACACTCTCCACTTTGGCGGCCCAGGGTTCAGTTCCCTGGTGCAGACCTACACCGCTCATCAGTGGCCATGTGGTGGTGGCAGCCCATATACAAAGAGAGGAAGATGTTATCTCAGGGTGAATCTTCCTCAGCAAACAAACAAACAAAATGGAAACATCTGGATGCAGGTCCCAATTGTGCCATGGAAAATCACTGAAGAAAGTCTTTTGAGTCAAAAATCTTTGATTATAAAACTTGACTGATAATCTTGACGAAATCACTTTATCTCTCTAGGACTCAGTCCTTGCTTTGTTTTGTTTGTTTACAATGCTTTTTTCTTTCTTTCTTTCTTTTTTTTTTATCTGCTGAAAGAAGAAAGGATTGGCCTAGAATATATTTTCAAATTTTTTCTACCTTAAATCTCAAATTCTCTTTATTTTAACTTAATTGAACAACTTTTGATTCTTTTGAATCTGTCTTGTATTACAATAGAAAACGTGCATTAAAAATATATTAGAAAGATATGATAGTCAACAGGACCTAAGGGAGATGAAAATAATTAAAATTATGAAATGCAATAGTACCGTAACAGAAAGCTCTGCAGCACGCCCTGGGAGCACAGAACCTACAGGGTTTCCTCACAGCCTGAGAGGCTTCTTGTACACAGTGCCCTGGGCAAACCTGCTCAGAGGAGGTGTTGATGTCAGAGATTGGGTCTGACCACTATCTTGGGGACATCATGGACAAATGTACAGTAGTTAAAAGTACAATAATGTTTTCTCATTTATGGGTTATCTCTATGTACCTACTGTATAAATCTTAGCCCCGAGATGTCTGCCTGAAGTCCAGAAAATGCCAATTAACCTCTTGAGATCTGGGGGCCATGGTCCACAGTAAATAGTGTGATAAAACAATATCAGAAGAGTACATTGACCCCACATTTTGAAGGGCCTTGGATGAATAAAACAAGTTTTGGATTTTGTGTGGCAAATAATAGGGAACCAATGATATTTCTAGTGAAGGTAGTGAAATAACTTAAGGTTTCAAAAGATGATTTTTGTTTCAGTGTGAGAGCCGTAAATTAGTGGTTCGAAAGATTATAGCCTGGGAAGCCAGTGATGAAGATGGTTTGAAAAGATCAATCTCCCTAAAAAAATAACCTCTTCCTAAAGTCAAATATCTGTCCTAACATATGCTACAAAATCTCTCTTCTTATAGACATAATTTTGATTTCTAATTTAGCTTAACTTGACAAAAATACGGCAAATCTATTATTGACTGTATGATGCATGTAACTTACTCAAAAACTGTGTTGTATCTTTTTAAGTTCTGCTGTTATTTTTTCTGATAACTTTATCTTTCTTTGCCCATTGAGTTTACTTTATTCCATAAATTATTGTCTAAAGTATTATTTGTTGAGCACTTCCTATGCATTAAGTACAATAGTCAACATTTTCATGTATTACCACATTCATCCTTCCAACAAAACTCTGGGCATTGCTTCCATATTAAAGACAAGGAAACCAAGACTTGAAAGCTTTTGTAACTTGGCCAAGGTCAAAGGCTCCCTACAAGCCAATTGCTGAAGACCAAAGCCAACATTCTGTCCAGAAAAAAGATTGGTGATCTCTTCCTCCTCAGAGCCTGACCCAATCAGACAGATAAAGGAAATCATCTTTGGAGTCAAAAAGATTCAAATTAGAACATTCTCTCTCTCTCTCTCTCTCTCTCTCTCTCTCACACACACACACACACACACACACACACAAATATACACACACCATGTGCACACACACACACATACAATTTCTGTCTATGGGGCTATTTACCTAAATTCTTAGGGCTCTTATATATAAAATGAAGCTAATAGTATTTTCCTAGTTGGCTTATGTTGAACACCGTATGAAAGAGCAGTTGTAGAACAACCAGAACAATGGCAAACCCTAAGGGCTCAAAAATGGCTAGTTCCTTTCCCCATGTGGCATTCTTCTGAAGTGTTTCATAGCTCCCTTTGTGCTCATTCATTGTATTTCAATTGTCTGTTAATAGGTCTCGCCAACTGCATATTGAGATGGCAAGTAACTTCTCTCATTAATCTTTGTGCCCCCAACCCTGTCCTAATTCAATGTCTGAAACTTAGGAATTTAGTAAACAATCAATAAATATTTGAATGAGTGAGTAAGTAAAGGTATGAATGGAATGCCCTCTTCTGTTTCAATCACCTCTCAAGTGCTATTGAGTATAACAGAACCTGTGGGGAGGTGTCTGGGGAGAGCCTTACTGGTGTGTGCGTGTGTGTGCAGCAGAAAGGGGACAGGAAGAATAGCTGGCATGCTCTAATATAGTATACAAAATGACTTAAAGCAAGTACAGATGGAAATCAGAATTAAGGAAAACAAAAAGAATGAAATATGCTAACCAAAAGGACTAGTTGAGCACCAAATTTGTCTCTACACTTCCTGGTTACCATGGCAAAGAGCAAAACAATAAGCTAAAAATTCTGATTATCAGGAAGGAAGACACCTACCTAAAATTTTTCCTGGCACCTAATTATAAAGATATTTCATTAAGAGGGCCTGTCAGATGCCAAACTCAGAGGAACATATCTTTAGAGAACTAGAGGCTCAGAGGCACAGCCAGCCTCCGGCCTTCAAAGGAAATCTCAGCACAGTACATCTGTGAGAATCATTTTATACCAAGTACATGATCTCTCTAACTCCAAAATTCACCTTCTTCTTGACTTATGAGACATTTACCACCCTGACATTTTACTCACATACATTGCCTCTGGCACTTGATCCACTTCAATTTTTCCTCCCCTGCACTTGAAACCAGCAAACAGTTTGCCATTGATGATTAAGCAGCAAGTAACTAGGGGAGATCGGAATTGGCCACCCCAAAATATGTCTCTGCTGGAAGGACACTTTGACCCCCAACCCCCAGTAACTGACCAAAAGAGTTTGGGGTGGGAGAATAGGTCATCACCACAGATATCTCTGGGTATCTGGGAGGACCCTTTGTAGGAGGTATTTACATTTGTAAAGGAAATCTCCATTTGTAAAGGTATCTTCTTCCCTGTACCAGGAAGAATCGGGGGATGGCCTTCCCTAGAAACTTGTCAGAACAGAAGGTGAGGACTTAAATCTGCATGATAAACTTACCCATTGTTAATTGTGCTGTTCAGGCAATATGCTCTCTGACTCCCACTAGGTTCCTATAGACAACATCTCCCTGGGACCTGGGTCGCCATGGTAATGGGTTTTTTTAGCTATTTTTTCAGGAGCCACCATTCTGTGTACATGCGTCCTATGAGGAGGCATGAAGCCTCACTACACTTGTCCAGATCATCAATTACCTCATCTCTCTTTACCTCCAATCACCTTGCCCCCTACCCCATAAATATCCCTCAGTCCTTATTTTCAGGGAAGCAGATTTGAGATTCATTCTCTCTGGTTTCCTTACTTGGCTACCTTATGATTAAACTCTCTCTCTGCTGCAATCTCGTTGTCTCAGTGTTTAGCTTTCTGGGCGGCGGGCAAAAACGGACCTGGCATGGTAGCACAATAACCTGGTAAGGGGCTCAACCTCAAGTGCCCATCATTGCTATCCTGTTCAGATTCTCCCAGCATTCCTCACCCTGCTGACGCAGGCATCTGGCTTCCTTCTTCTTCCTGAGAAGACCACTGACAACCCTCCTTCCTAGATTGCAAATACTTGCTGAGTTTGTTTCCATAGCTGCCTCCTCTGCATGACTGGAGATGTATGAGGCAACACTGTCATTTTCATATTCAGTACTATATCCCTAAAACCCAATACAGTGGCTGTCACGGAGCAGGTGTGCAGGAAATGTAGAGAACGTGTGATTGAGGGGTCTAGTCTTGTTAAACGGCTGAAATAGCACAGGACCTCATAAATGGGATGTAGTCCTATTTAATGGACAATACGAATGAGCCATGATTTGGCTGCCAAATGATTAATACAAACTTAGACACTAGTAAGTACAAAGGACCCAAGTTGAGAGAGGAAATTGCTCTCCTTCATTCTGCCTAAAGAAAAAACTTCAGGCTTCTAAGCCCGATATTCAAATCCCTGTATAAGACCCCAAATGTCTGTTTAGTTTCCTCTCACACTGCTTCCTTTCCAGCAACCGAGACTCTAGACATAACAGACTGATTGCCAAGAAATTTTTATGTCTCTCTGCTTTTTATACCATCTGTTCACACAGCCTTGAAAGATCTTCCTTTTTTATTGTCCAGCGTCTTCAAGACATTTAAAATGACACCTTCCATGTGAAGACTACTTTGATATTTTGTTAGAATTAACTGATTCTGGGCTCTTACAAGCATTTTGCATATACTTATGTTACATTCTTATTTCAGTATGCCTTATCTGACTTTCTTCTACTAGGTTTTAAACTTAAGGACAAAAACCAATCATTTTAAAAAATACGAAAAAGAAAACAAACAAAAAACAAAGAAATCTCCTGGCTTCCTCTCACAGCACTTATTGTTTTAAGTGAGATATGTTGACTGAAACAGTTCCACTGGGGGGATTGGTATGGTGAGAGATGGGGTAGGTAGAGGCCAGATTATCAGACTTTTTAGCAGTTGATGCTGTTGAAGACTCTCCTCTCCTTTTGTTTTTTTTCTAACTCTCCTGTTCACTTCTTTTTTTTGACATGTAAAAAGCTGTACATATTGAATATATACAACTTGATGAGTTTGGAGATAAGTATATACCCATGAAACCATCACCACAATATATGCCATAACCCTATCCATCACCTCCAATAGCTTCCTCCTGCCCTCTTAATCTATTATTATTTTTATTATTATTTTGTGATAAAAATACTTAGCATAAGATTTACCCTGTTAGCAAAATTTTAGGTATATAATACAATATGTTTACTTTGGGCACTATCTGTACAGTAGATATTTGGACTCTGTTCACTTCTGATCAGTCTTCCTGGCAGCATCTGTTTCTCTCCTTGGCCCTTGATATTGGTGTACCTTGGGGCTTTATTTTTACTCCTCACTGACAGTCACTTTCTGGATGATCACTTTCATTCTTTTATTAGTAAGTCCTTCCTCTGGTTGCAAATGAATGTGAGACACTTTGGCTTCCCGAATAAAAAGAAAGAAAGAATGAAAAAGAAAATAACATACACAAGAACAAGGTGGGTGGGGGCAGACTTACGAGAATTCATCATTCAAGGCAGAAAGTCAGCCAGAACTCAGGAAGGACCAGGAACAGGAATTGGATGTATGTTGGAAGCCTAAGTATGTATCATTCCTTCTCCATTTCTTTTCTCTGATTCTCTTTTTATATGTGACTTATCCTCTTTCACTGATCACAGTTTATACAGCAGAAATCAGCATTCACAGTTACTTAGTTTATCCTTTTCACACATTCAGCCATGTCGAATATCTGATTTTCTCTTTGGATCTGCTTCTTATTCTTAAGGGAAGAGAGCTGTGTAGCATGGATCAACTTCCCACCTGTTGTCCAATCAATCCTGGCCAGGCTCATGGGCTCACCTTCCACAGAAGGCTACGGTCAATCCACTCCTGTGGATGGGAAACATTTAAGGAGTTCTGATTAGCCAGGTAGACACCCCCAAATTGCTATGCCTCCAAAAGTTTCTGTTGTCTTCCATACGCTGGTATCAGTCATTGTTAAGTTGTTAGCAAAAATTCAGCAACTCATTGTTTCAACTTCCTTCTTTCTCTGATCTAACCAAGAAATCTAAAGATTATCTTTAAGTTCTTCTTCTTGTTTTTTAATCCAAATATCCACTCATTACAACTTTCTTTAAAAATTATATATATAATTTATTTATATGTATATATATATATATGTATATATATATATACATATATATATATATCTTTCATTCACTTGTCTCTTTGAGTTACCAATATTAGGCCATCATCATTTCTCACTTAAATTCAATAGTAAAATGCATTCTCCCTTCCTCCCATCTCTTTGCTTTGACATATTTCTTAGTATATAAGTTTCAGAGAATTTTTTAAACTAAAGTTATTTGCAGCTAAAAATTACAATATGTTTGCTCATCATCGTGTTTGCTATTTACAATTCTTTGAGGAAGGTGGGAAAGAAAGTCCATTTTATGGAGAAGAAAACAGAGTTTCCGAGAGATTAACTTGCTGGTGGTCGTATGGCTAGCGAAAAGTGAGTATGGGTGCAAACAATGTCTAATGACATAAAATGTCAACAATATAGTTGGTTTAGGTGTGGAAGTTCCAAAGGGGAGTAACTAGAGGAAAGTGGGAGATTTATTATCAATAGAAATAATGCAGCCTCCCATAGCAAATATATTCAACCACTGTTACATTTTGGTCTTGAATAGAGCCTGATTTATGTTTAAATGACTGATGAAGATATTTTCTACTATTAATTTCTATAAGACTTGAGTAAGTTAGTGGGCCTGAATCTTAAGAAAAATTGCAAAGACATTCTTTTCCTCACATTAATTGTGGGAAGCAGTTGGCTTAAAATTAGAATAATTTGACTCTAGTCTGAGATACTCTACTGACCTTATACCCTACCTTAGATAAATTACCTGAACTTTCTAGAATTGAGCTTTATTGTTTGTTAAAAATGATAAATTAGGGGGCTGTCTTCCCTCTCCCTGATCCACTCAGCTTATATGATTCCATTATTGCATTCAGCCAATGAAGTGTAGGTGTTAGCTGAGAACTGACTTCTTTTTCTTTAAAATGACTCATTTTTCCCAATAAGTGATTTATCCAATCCAGTTCCCAAAAAGAGTATTTATTTCAGTCTGATGATGTACAGTATGCATTTCACCAGTAATATAAGTTTCAATAGTTAATGAGCTATGGCTATTTCTAAGAGTGATGTATCTTCGTCTTTCTACAGCTTCAGTGACAGCACCTTGCCGTAATTTAACTTGACTTAAAAATGAGTCAGTCTACCACTTTTCATTTAAAGCAAAGTTTCTTAAGCCTCAAATTCTAATAGAAATTGGTTCAAAATTAGACATATTTGTAACTGTGTGTCACTTTTGACTCATAAGGCTTATTTCAATGTGAAACAGATTACCAAAACTCATTCCAACTTATGATAAATGATGAGAAACACTGAATGTCCCAAACCCTAGGCCTTTAACTCAGATCAATTTGCATGCAAATTTTGTAGCTGGCAACTGATAAATTGGGGTAATATGTGGCCAACATGGCCCTAGTTCAGGACAGAACATGGAACAAATAATTTTCCTTCACTCTGCCTTTTTCACCTGTTCCTCTCTTCTGTTCTTTATTTCTCTCATGACCTCTATTTCCAGATAATACATTCATTCCAGGTAATACATTCATTCCTTGGACTCAATGACATATTTGGCTTTTCTGGCATGATCATATGTTCTTTGCCCTGTGCCCAGGTTTGTTTTCCTAATCACCCCAGGAAATTACTCTGACTGCTTAAACCTTGTAATGGAAATTGCCCCTGGCACTGGTCAGCTTGGCTAGCTTTATGCCAGATATTCCATAACCCTAGGAAAGAGGATTTGGTGACTACAACACTGAGGGAGCTAATCCAAATTGTCTGTGTAAATGAGATAATGTATCCGAGAATACTTGTGACCTATAGGGAATTAGTCAAATGTTATTTGATTTTTGAAACCATCTCTGACTCTATTAAATATATGTAGATGAGCATATGTGTGACTGTATATGTGTGCATACAAGCATGTGTATATGGACATGCATTCATCTGCGTATATGTGGATGTATATGTGTGTGTATGCATGGCTAGGTGTATATGTGTATGTTGTATATGTGTATGTATGTATATGCAAATTATTATGTGCATATTTGTATGCGTGTATTCTGTATGTATGTCTATATATGTGTGTGCTTATATTTGCGTTTGTGGGTATGTGTATGTCACAAACTTGAATGAGTTTATTGGACCTTTCCATGCTGAACAATAATTACTCTCCCATTTTACCTCACCCTTGACCCACATTAGAACATGTCTGTTCATCTTGGTTTCCTGTCTCTGCATATTTTTTCTCTCTGGAGGTGGAACTATATGATTCCCACACTGAGACAGAACGCTGCCCCAGTTTCTAAGATAAATCCTGGTAAAGGGCATGAGGATTTTTAAAGTACTCTGCTCTAAGACAGAGCATTTGATGTTACTCATAACACTTGAGTAGTTCCACGCCTGACTTAGAGTATCTGGCTTTCTGCCTTCTCACCACATGTTTCTAAATCTTTCACTCAGTTCTCTCTAACATCAGAATTTTTCTTCTTGCCAGCCCAACCCCTGCCTATGCCTGGAGGCTAATCCTTGCATGAGAACCACACTCCCACCATTGGCCTTTATGGCTGCATATTACCAGCTCAGGGTTTCCCAAGACCTCCTCCTGTCTGATGGAACTCTTCACTGTTTGACATTGGATGTTCTTGATACTGACAATAATCTGTTATGTAACCCTTCAGAAAACAATGGTCAGAAACATAACTGTTTGCCTCCAGTGAGTGAGTTTTAAGACATTTTGAAAATAGCAAACAATAGCAAGAGGGGTGAAATTGTCATTGGCATGGTTGCTCTGACCCACAACCACACTGAGGTGAGTAGTTATCACTTTTTAGGTCATTGTCCTTCCTGGGTTACTCAAAAGGGGTAAAGGATTAAAAACATTGGTTAGGATTCAGAAATGGAGAATGCCCAAAGGATGTGTTGAAAGTGTTAAGTATGTATTTATTTGGACATCTAAATAATGCTGAATATGTAATGATTTAGCATTTCTGTTGTTACAGAAATGTCTGTATAACATCTAGCCCATTCCTTCAGGTTCCTTTGTCTACTGCTTAAAAGGCTTCCTCCCAGTCTTACCTACAAAAACCTGCTACACAGCAAGGGGTTATCCTGCTTCAGAAAATCTGACCAGATCCTGAAATGTGACTATTTCATTTTACTTTCAACAGTCTGGATGTGTTGCTGGTGATTGGTGCAAGTGATAGCCAAGCCACTTTTCCTGAATCTGAAATTTCCCTGGGCTTTTTAGTGAAATCAGAAAATAAAGTGAATTCATAACAACAGAAGCAAGGTAAGAAACACTAAGACTCTGTGTTGAAATGAAAGTTTGAAAGCCTTAGAAAATAATTAAAGCTGTTTTTAAATAACAAGCACACAATTCCAGCAGTGTGGAATTGTGAAAGGATTTAAAGGGGGTCGCCTTCTTCACAAATATACCATCTGTCTAACTGAGGCCATCCAGAAGCCTCCCCAAGCTTCAATTGCCTCAGCCATAAATTTGGAATAATCATAGATAACATTTCTCAAAATAGAGACTGCATTAGACAATTTCATATGCTTTAGCATCTCTGATTGTGTAATTCTTCCCTAATTTCTCTAGTAAGAGGAAAACACGGAAATAGATTAGAATGGTTCTTTTCTGCCCAAGTGCAAATCAAACTCTGATATGCACATTATTCTCATTACCACAACTTGGGCAAGCTTAGCCACCAGGCATGTTGGAGTGCAACCATGCTGACCAGGAAGAGGGAAATACAGGAAGTACAGAGCACAGTGCTTTCTCTATTTCTCATTCAATCTCATCTCTCATCTCTCATTTCCTTTTTTGGCCCCACTCACCTCCTTATGCCTTATTCTTAGTTCCCTGGTTAACTTCTATACATCCTTTGTGTTAGTTTCCTCATCTACTTGGTCCCATAATAATGTGTTTATCTCCACAGTGTCCCTAACCCATTGCACTGTGTTTCTCTAGTGTTTTGTTCTATCTCCACGACTGAAAGGTAAGCTACTTATGGGAATAGAATATGTTCTGTTCACTATTTTAAGTGCTTTACAAAGTAATGTACACATGTAGGTATTAAAAAATGAATTATTGATGGAATTAATGAACACACACATACATAAATATAAAATATACTTTATGTGTACATATATTATTCATATATTATATTATATTAAATGTATGCATGCAAAATATATATGCATACATGTATATATGTGTGTGTGTCAGTTCTCATATAATATGTATAGAAGTTATAACCAGACTTGGTTAGAATTTCTTCACTGACGGAAAAATTATGACCTCATAATGAATCATCCTCATTTGTTAATAGCTATAACCATTGAGACTTTTCTTTTTATACTTGGACAAAATACGCCTCCCAGTAGCATTTACAAAAGGATTGTAGTTCTGTTAGCTGGGGTTATATAAAATTACTATATATTATGCTACAAGATAAAAATTAACAACTATGTTACCCTTTACAATTCAGGAAACATTTTTTTTTCATATCATCATTTCATTGCCACAACAACTTTATCTGATAGATTTTATTCATGTCCATATTATCAGTCAGGGTCCTATTAGGAAATAGAAACCATGCTGGTTATTTTAAAAGAGAAAAATTAATATAATAATTGTCAACCAGGTTTTGAAGACCTGGAAAGACAAAACAGGAA
The DNA here is from genome assembly GCA_031878705.1 of Tapirus indicus. Classification (NCBI taxonomy): domain Eukaryota; kingdom Metazoa; phylum Chordata; class Mammalia; order Perissodactyla; family Tapiridae; genus Tapirus; species Tapirus indicus. The sequence goes on along the minus strand of CM062935.1, from coordinate 6,857,810 downwards.
CAAAGAAAAGTTGGAATTATTAAAACTTAGAAGTTCAGAGAAGGAACCCTGCAGAGCTGGGATTCAGACTGCTGAAGAGAGAGTACTGGTCACCTACTTATGGCCTCTCGAGGGACAGATAATGAGGTTGGTTCTGAGTGTTGGAAACACTGCAAACTGGAATAAACTGCCTGTTTGAATGAACGATTGTTTCAGTGAAGCTCACAAAACACAGGAAGCAAGAACAGAAATAGATACCAAACAAGAAAGAATGCACTCCTGCTTTCTCCTCCACTCTTCCAGCCTTCTTCTAGCACTCCCTATTGGCAGATGATGAAATGGAGTTAGTTTTCAAAACAGAAATTTTGTTGGTTGAGTCATAGCCCAGCACCAGAAAGCAGAGTATGAAAGGGTGGGTTTGCTGCCTAGAAACAATAGCATAATAACTGGCACTCTCATTTTATGTCCCAGAGCATTGAAGATAAGAAATGTTCATCAAGAATTTTCCCGTAAACATCCAATCAGTAGAGTGTACAGCATAGACTTGGATTTCTGTCTTTCTTCTCCAGAGTCAGTGCCAGATTATTAGACCATTCCTCACCCTCCTTCAACATCAGGGAAAGTGGTGTGTGTGTGTGTGTGTGTGTGTGTGTGTGTGTGTTGGGCAGTGGATACAACAATGGCGTGGAAATTAGAAAACTAGGGTTTGTTGACAGTATCGAGCACTGACTAACAAAGAGACCTTTAGCAAGTTACATTACCCTTCTGAGCTTCACTTTCTGCACCTGCAGATTCACATAATGGGTTTTTTATGTAACCAGATTAAATCATTCAGTGAATAAAATATTGAGAAGTCACAATATGCAGAACACTGTGCTATGCACTGGGAATAAAATGATAAACAATGAAGGTCACTCTCCAGAGGTTAGAATCTAGTGGGTGCAACAGGCATTAATGAAACAACCACAGAAAAGGTACATATAGAATAAATATAGAGTACAAGATTGCAATGGGGCTAATCACTATGGCAGAAAACCCCAGGCTCAAGATGTAATACAGAGCAAAGTATCCTGACTTGGAATGAAGTCAGGGAGGACTTCCTGGAGGAAGTGAGGTTTGACCTAAAATATATAGAGTGAATAGGAGATGCCTGGATGAAGTGGGATGGGGAGAAAGAAATATGGGTTGGGGGAGAGGCAGAGGGCATTCCAAGTGGAGTGAGCAACACAAGTCCTGTGAGAGAGGGAGCAGGCTCATTCCAGGTCCTGAAAGAGGGACCTGAAAGAGGGGCTGGGATGGTGCACAGAGAGCAAGGTGGGGAATGGAGAGATGAGTCTGGAGAGAGAGGCAGCAGCCAGAACCTTGGGTTGATAAAGGTAAGAGAGCTTTGTAAACTGCAAAGTGCTAATAAAATGTATGTATGATTATTGTTCCTGGCATTAAAATAAAACATTGGGATTTTTTACTCTCTGCCATTTAGAAAGTGAGCTATAGGAAGCAGAAGGAAAGACTGAAACTGACAAGAAATCATGAAAATGCACAAAAACCATGTGTATCTCCCCCAAATCCAAGTGGCTTCCCCACTCCCTGCATTAAGGAAGTGAAGACTGTGCAGAGGGGGAAGAGTGCTAACACCTTACTGGATAAGTTCTTTCATCAGATATTTAAAATGTAATAATAATGTGGGCTTAAAGGGTTTGATCGCTTGATCACAGCAGCTTGTTAATTAAAGGTGCGAAGAGGGGAATGATTAGAGAGGGGAAATTTGCACCTGAGGGAGAAATAGGATTAGTTTGCCTGAGAAATCAGATTAGTGCTCCTGGCAGCAGGCCAATTGCAAAGGAAGAGTACAGAACCTCTGGAGAAATGAAATCTGTATCTTTCCAAGTGCGCTGTGGGAGGAGAGGCCTCCCCTCCACATGTCCAAGGGCAGGGAAGGAACAAAGCCACTCCAGCTGTTCACCCCTGACACTGACTTGCGTCTCTGATGTGAACTGTGTGACTTGCTAATTGCTCTTGGTGGAGATAACCGTGTTTGGAATTCATTTGGCTGAGAAGTATGTGTGGTTGTGGAATCACTGACACCACATGATTAATGAGGAAGGCTGGTTTTCACATCCTCTGTTGGAGAGATTTGGGACTCCTTCCATCCTGAGGGCCCCTCTGGGTTTGGCTCATGTCACAGTGACCTGTGTTTCATTAAGCTCAGCAGCTTGGTTTCCACAGGGATGATTAGGAGAGAGATGATAAGGTGGAGCGGACTGGGGAGTGTGATGCTAAAATCCAACATGCATACGGTAGCCAAGGCGACATGATCAAATGAAAAAGTAGGGGCTTAGAAGCCAGAAGAGCCTGGGTTAGAACCCTGCCTTCCACAGCTAGGAGTCCTGTGACCTTGAGCAAATTAACTTAACCTCTCTGAGCCTCAGATTACCTGTTGTAAAATGAGAAGCATAAAACCTACCTTAAGGGGGATCTTGAGAATCTTTAGACCATGGAGCCCAGCAGTTTCTGGCATGATACTCTTGTTCAATAAGAAAAGGCTGTTGTTATTCTCATAGCAAAGGGTTTTCACATGTGTTCTTTCACTCTGCTGAGATTGGCCCACAAATGTCAGCCACCTAAGAATTCGTAATTCTTATCCAAACACTTCTAACCCCACATTGGACATTCCACCTATTATGCCCAGTGGTGCTGCCCCCAGGCAGCCCGGAGACAGTCTCAGTTTCAATTTTGATGATTTTATTCAGTAATTCATTTTCTCAGCCTTCAGTTGGTGCCCTGAAGTCGTCTTCTTCCTAAGTCAATCCTCTCTCGCCACACTGAAGCACAGCTTCCCTCCCGGGCACCGTGCATACTACCTGGCCCAATGTGACTATTAAGCTTAATGCACTGGGCACATGTGCATCTTTTTTATCATTTGCCCATTATCTTGCCCTTTTTCCTCCCAACATAGGATATTTAATCAAGAGCATATCTTATCTTTCTTTCCCTGTTACTTTCTCCTCCCAGAGAATTATTGAACATGAGGGGCATTGTAGGAGCCTCCCAGGTTTATATCCAATTGGTCAGAAGTGCAGGTGGCCCGGGGACCCCGCCGGTGCCTTGCTCCTCAAATGGGAACAGTTTTGTTGATACCGTACCCTTAAACCTGTGGAATCTGACGCTAACTTTGGGTAGTTAGTGTCAGAATTGAACTGCAATATTCTAGTTGGTGTCAGAATAAGTGGGAAGAACATCACTCTAGAAATAGTATGAACTTGCTAAAACTTATATGTGCTCCTTAGCTGTGTGGACTTAGAATTATTTGTCCTCCCTGAGTCTCAGTGTTACCACTCATCAGCCAGAAATCATCATGACTGCTTGCAGGCTGTGGGCTGTAGGTGAAGATTCAAGGTCATGTATATAAAGCACCATACACAGTGCCTTGACAATAATCAATGCCTAACAAATGTTATTTTTGGTTATGAACATTGAACGCATCACAATGGATTACTCCATCACTGCATTTCCCTCTTTGTGGCTACACAACAGACTACTCGAAGGCCTGAGGTATTGGCCAGCTTGCCAGGTGGGCACAGAGGCCATCACTGCTGTTGATGAGGGTGGTCTGTAAGATGGACTGGCAGACGGGCAGATGCAGAGTTGGATAGAAATAGTGGCAGCCATGGTTTGACTTTGGGCTTGGTGGTTTGTGTGTGGCAGGGTCAGCAGCATTACTTTAGTCTAGAGTGGCACACTGTTTGAGATTGCTTGTTCTGGCATTAGGAAAAAGAAAATCAAAAGCAGGCCAAAAAAATGTCCTTTTGTGCTCTGTGGTTTGAAGTAGGTTACTTAAACTCCTTTTATCTTAATGTCTTCATGTGACAAGTTGATGTAAAGACTTAATGAAATAATATATTGCAAAAGAACTTAGGCTAACGTTGATGCCAAGTCAATGCCAAGTATCATTGCTGTGGGTTCAAGTGCAGACCTGTTGTTTTCATCCCACAATCAGATAGTGAGTAACCAGGTCAATGGATAGTGTGCTCTATGAGGTACTAAAACTTAGTTGGTTTGAATGCACTATTTCCTGACCCACTGCCCTTAGTATAGTTCCTGGCACATTGTAGGTACTGAATAAATAATTATGAATAAATATGTGATAATATATTTTCTTCTTAACCTTGAAAATGCATAATTTCAATAAATTGCTTTAATACCCCCAGTGATACCCTGAAGATAATGTACAATTTATTGTGCTTTTAAGGACGTTGAGAGGTTTCGTGTTAGCACTGACAATTATAATATTCATCATATTCGTCTGTCACATTATGAGCCATTAACACCATTGCTTGGAAGGAAATGAAAACTTCTGAAAATATCAATAAACCCAAGTTCCATTTTTTCTGATTGACAGCAGGAATTTTATGTCTGGTTCTGTTTATTCATCTGGGGCTCATTACACTTTTTTCTTAAGGGAAATACACCTAAAAAATATCAGATTCTCTAAATACTATACCTTCCTATATTTCTTACGAGTCCAGTAAGAAACTAACTGAAGAAATATATCTTATTGGAAAACAAGTTAATATATAACTTTAGTACTACTTCATGGAAAGAAAACATGTACAAACATTGCTCATTCAATCTTCTTCCAAGCAGCATGGGCTGAAAGATAAGACCAAGTATAGATTGATATGATGATGCTGATTATTATTATGTTGTTGAAGGGACAGAGAAGGGGAATTGTCCATCTTATGTTAAAAAGGTAATTAAAGGAGCACAAGATGCAGGAGTGGAAAGTGAGGAGGACTTGGAGACTGGAACCCTGGCTGGAAGATCTGCTCTGGTGTTTTAACTCGTTAAGTCTATATTAAGTAACCTGCATGGTTGGTTACTCAGATAGATATTTAAGTTTATCTGTGTAAAAATGCTTTGTGAACCAAAGCAATTTGCTGTTACTAATACACTGGTGGGTGGGAATTATTTCCCTAGCACCCCATGCTTAATGAGATTGTTATTTCTTCTTGGAGAACTGACTCATTATCGTTACGTAATACCCCTCTTTATTTTTGATCATTTTCCTTGTTCTGAAGTTTGTCTTGTTTAAGATTAATATAGTTAATATGGATTCCTTTTGATTAGTGTTAGCCTGGTATATCTTTATTCATCTCTTTATTTTAATTGATTGATTTGATTTTAATTTAAATTACATTTAACGTGGATTTCTTGTAGACAACGTATAGTTGAGTCTTGTTTGTTTTATCCACTCTGACAACCCCTGCTTTTAATTGGTATAATTTTCAATTAAATGATTATTGATACAGTTGGATTAAAATCCACCATGTCTGTAACTGTTTTCTATTTATTGTTCTTGTTCTTGTTTTCTGTTTATTGTTTTTCTATTTATTGTTTATTGTTCTTGTTCTTGTTTTTTGCCTCTCTCTTTTTTTCTGATTTCTCTGGTTTTAATTGACCATTTTATATCATTTCATTTGATCTCCTTTCTAAGCATATTATTGATAATTATTTTAAAAAAAATTTAGGGATTGCCCTGGAATTTTCAATATACATTTTAAACTAATTTAAATCTACCATCAGAAGCACTATTCTGCTTCATGTTAGTGCAGGTACCACATAACAGAGTATTCTTAGTTCCTCCCTCCCATCCCTTATGACATTGCTGCCATTTATTTCACTTACCTATATGCTATAGTTGCCAATGACATTGCTATCACTACTTTGAACACAGGTAGGGATCTTTTAGATCAATTAAAACAATAGATCATTTACTTTCATTTTTTCCTTCTCTGACATTCTTTCTTTCTCTATGTAGTTCCGAGTTTCTGATCTATATAATTTTCCTTCTCCCTGAAGAACTTCTTTTAACCTTTCTTGCAGGGAAGATCTGCTAGCAATTAATTCTCTTAGTTTCTGTTTGTCTGAGAAAGTCTTTATTTCTCATTTATTTTTCAAGGATAATTTCACTGGACATAAAATTATAGGTGCTTCATTTTGTTTTGTTTTTCTTTCAACTGTTTAAATATGTCTAGGTGTAGGTGTTTTTTTTTCGATAATTATTATTCATGGTATTCTCTGAACTTCCTGGATCTATGGTTTAGTTTCTATCATTGATTTTAGAAAGATTTTGGACATTATTACTTCAAATATTTCTTCTGTTCCATTATCTTTCCTCTCCTTCTGGTATTCCAATTAGATATATGTTCAATCTTTTGAAATTTACCCACAGATCTTGCATGTTCTGTTGTGTTTTTACCTTTTATTTTCTTTTCATTCTTTGCTTTTCAGTTTGGGAACTTTCTATCAGCCTGTCTTCAAGCTGATTCCCTCCTTGGTGGTGTTCAGTCTACCGATGAACCCATCAAAAGGCATTCTTAATTTATGTTACAATGTTCTTTAATTCTAACATTTCCTCTTAATTTTTTCTTAGAGTTTCCATCTCGGCTTACATTGCCCATCTGTTCCTATGTGTTGTTTATCTTTTCCACTAAAGCACTTAGTACATAAATCATGGTTATTTTAAATCCCCTATCTGGTAATTCCAACATCTGTCTCATACCTCAGTCTGGTTCTGATGATTGCTTTGTTGCTTCAGATGTGTTTTGTTCTTGCCTTTTGGCATGACTGGTATTTTTTCTTGAAAGCCAAACATGGTATATTGGGTATTAGGGACCGAAGTCATAGGCCTTTAGTCAGGTTTTTTGTCGTTCTGGCTAGGAGTTGGACTGTATTTAATTTTTATTGTAATTGTGGTTCTAGAGGCACCAAATTATTCTAGCGTTCTGGTTTTTGTCTTCCCTGTTGATGTCATGTGTCCCTACATCTCCTCCTCAGAGAGAGTTTGTGGTTGCAGCTCTCCCAGCTGTTACCCCCTTGTGAATATACCGATGTCCTGTTGGTGTGGCGGTAAGGTCCAGGAGAGGGGAAGTGGTCTATAATCTTTTGATTAAATCTTATTGTTTCAGTGGGCCTGTGTCCCTGGGCTCTGACTTTTACATGTGCTTCTTAACATTTTTTTCCATCCTTACAGGAGACAGAAATTCTCGAAGGGAATGGAGTGGGAGAAATGCTCTTGGTCCATGTCGGATAAGGTTCTGATAAGGTCTTTTACCCTGAAGAGTAGGCATTTGTTATGGAGAACATTCTGAGCATATTTCACAAAGATTAGTCTTCTCCTCCTCCTGCTGGAGTCACGAGGGAATCTTTCTGGTATTTTCACTATGAGAACCTGGCAGGCCTCCTCTTGCTAAGACTTATGAAAGTTTGGTGTCCTCGACAAAGACAGGCCCCGGGAGTTTCTTACTCTCACACTACTCCAAACTCAGCCTCCAGCAATTCTTGAAAATTTCCATTTAAGTGTTTCTAACAGCTTATGGCTCCAGCAGCTTCTGCTCTAGGTAAGAAAATCTCAGCCATGAGTCTGGATTTACTTTCTCAACACATTTCAGAGTGGCAGACTGTCACACAACCCCCGTTCTCTGATAGATCCAAGAAACCGTGTTTAATATTAGATTTTCAGCTTTTTTTGGTAAGGATAGGAATAATAAGTTCCAAGCTCCATATATGTTGGAATTGTGTGATATATGAGTTATAGCTCAATAAAGTTGTTTTTTTCAAGTAATGAATAGACAACAGTTTCAAATATGGTTGATATTATTCCAACTATATATAAAAATCTCTTCAAGTGAAAATGGTTGTTTTCATTATGTTTATTTATTTATGATATTACAATGAAATATTTTACAGCAAGTCATACTGATTTTCCATTTACAGTGACAATATAAAGTTTACTCTTTTAATAAATACATTTAACTAAGATTTGAGTTAAATCAGAAAAAAATGTAACTGAGATGGTATCATAAAGAGTGTGCATGGATTAATCACGTTTGGGAAGCCCTCGTCCATACCATACTACCCTGTCCCATTGGACTGACTTTGTAACATGGCCTGCCTGGACTATTTCCTGGAATCTTGTCCACTTGGAACAGCTACTCAGAAACCAGGACAGGCCTAACCCAGTCTGTACATCTAGCCTCCTCAGATCTGGGAAAGCAGTGCCATAATTTATCCTATGTTAAAGAAGAGCTGTCTCATGCCTGCCAAAGCTGCCAGGGCTTCCAGTGGGAGCCGGGCCTGGAGGAAGCTTCTGGGGGCATGGAAGCATAAGGTTAATAAGATTGAGGCCTCCTTTGCTTTCGCCTGTTAAAGTCCCCTGTTCTCTTGCCTGAGGGCTGAAGAATCAGCAATGACACAATTTTCAGAAAGTCCCAGTGCTAGACAGAAATGTCTTCCTGGTTCACTAAAATCTCACCTGTGAGTTCTCAGAAGAGCACATACCTGCTGGCATTTTGGATATCATGTGCTGTAGCATACAGAATGGGAAACAACAGGGTAGAGTAAGAGGTAAGGAATCCACCAAGCTGAGGAAATGCTTATACACAACTTTATATTTGTTTGTTAACCAAGAATGTAATATTAAATATTGGTGGTCTTTATTTTGAATTAATAAAACAATGAGGTACTTGGAAAGCAAATTATATTAGGAACATGGAAGGTATTGTATTCCAGGAGGGCATGATGCTAAGATAAGATAATACATTAAAAGGACTCTACAGTTTGGAATTGAAACTGGTTAGGACTGGGGAAGCACTTTCTCCCAGAATGCATCAACTCAAGGATTGAGGAAAATTGTGAACTGAGCCAAAATCTAAGTATGAGGAAATTCTCTTTTTAATAAAAGTGCCAAAGCAGAAGACTTGGGACCAGTGGGAAAAATTGTTCGCTGAAAGAAGCTCAGATCAGACCCAATGATATATTGAGAGGAGCTAGATGGAGTAAAAGCTACAGAAAGTGAACGAGTAGCCCCGATAACAGACAATAATGTTAGGTGGTAATTTATAAACTAGTGCGGTATGGGTTCTGGAAACACAAGCTTTGAAATCAAGCAGGAACGCATAGATTTGAATCTGACTTCTGCCCTCTTGCGGCAATCTGTTTGACATTGGAAACTCCCAGAAGATGAAACCAACTCAATGTTATGAGGATCACTGAGCAGGCTGGGTTTCACTCCCAGCTTTGTTTCCATTAGACCTCCATTCACAGGCAACAAAAACAGACACAGGTTTCAGTCTACCCACTTGGGGTCCAGTCTATGCTCCATGGAGCTCAGCCTACTCACCATCTTCTCTTCCTGCCTACCTGCCTATAGACTTCAAGCCACAGAAAAAAATGCCTACAGAAACTGCTTAACCAGCTACACAATTGCAAAGCCCAATTCCCTAAAACAAGTAAGTGTGTGTGCTGCTTCTGCTTCTCTGGGTGATCACTGGCTGATAAGGATGACCAGCTTACGTATCCATAAAACGAATCTGCAGCAATGTCAAGCATATATGGGAGAGGGAGATAATTCTAGAAGGTGAGTTATCAGGAGCCATATAAGAATTTTGAACAGAGAAGTGAATTGATTCACCTTAGTTCACTGGGTATTGGGTTCAGCCCTGGAGATAAAGCAGTGAATACAACATGGTCCTGTCCTGGCATCAGTGCATGTGATGAATAGAAAGGAAATTGACTAAGTGGTCGTAGGACATGCCAGGTAACTATTGATAGAGCAAGAACTAGGTTAAAATGCCCAGAAACAGTGCCACAGAAGCAAAAACTGAAAGATGATGATAAATTATAGAAAAATTATATAGACCTTGCTTTTTCTCATAGTAAATTAAGGAGAAACTGTGGGTATTATAGGAAATGTATACCTCTAGTTTATGTAAGGCAATGAAGCACAAGAAAGACAAACCTTTTGTCCTTTCCAGCTACCTACAGTCCTAACACCGCCTTCATGGATGAGCGTCTTGGGTCATTAAAGAACCTTCAGAATAGCTGTGTTCTTTGGAGAAGCATCTAACAGTTATGTCAGGAAAGGTGGGTGAGGGTCATGAACATTATTGGCACATCTTGTCACCCATGTTACCCCTTGCCAATGATGCTTTTAGTTAAGGGGCAACCTATACATTCCAGAATTCAATGGTTTAGGAACTAGACTTATTGGGATGTGCTGCAACAGTATTATATAATCTTTCCCATGTGTAATCATCAATTACTAAAAGACATTTTTAATCCATCCAGATTCAAGAAACAAGAAGGGAGATGTTCTTTTTCCATTTCATTCTCTCTGGAAGTCTCTTATCCACATATCTCATGGCATACGGTAAACTCACAACATGTTTTAGCTGTAATTGTGGTTATGATTATAAGTAAAACTGTATTTGAGGAACTGAAAGTTAGCAATTTTTCTCAAATATTGTCAAAATAAAAGGAGCATGAAAGAGTGGGATGCACATGGGTTTCGAAATCTGAGAGAATATGGTTCAAATCTTGGCTCCACTTGACTCTGAGCCATCGTCTCTGTCCTCTGAGAAAGGGGGATGCCACTCATGCTGTTGAAAAGGCTTGAAGGGGTATTGTATTGCCGAGCATTATAATGTCTCATGCAGAGTAAATACTAAAAACATTTGTTCTCTTTTAATCTCCATCTCCCTCAAATCCTCATTTACTTGCTGTGACCTTTGAAAAAGTCACCTCTCTTGGAGACAAATACTCATCTATAAAATGCTTACATCAAGAAGCTCTAAGGAAAATCAGATGATATATTTAAATGTAAGTGATCCAAAAGCATTTAATTATATCAATCTGAGGTAGTCATTTAAGAAATTGTTTCATCTTTTAAGAAGAAGAAAAGTTTGTTTTTTAATCTGTACAGATGGGAATATTTAATCTGTAGGTGCATTAGCCCCTCCAATGATGACTCAGTGGTCTTCCTTGATGAACCAACAAAGTTGGGTGAAGAGGCAGTAATATAAGGTAAAATCTTTCAATAAATGTCATCACAGTGTGATGACGGATTTTATTAGCTCGTTGTTGAAAATTCCATGTAATTAGAGATTAAGCAGACATCTTGCTAAAATACAAAAGAAAATTAAAAAGAAAAGAATTTATTTACAAAAGAAAAAATGAATATTTTTGGCACCATTTGATGATTTCTTACCTGAGGCAGAGAGTCATTTCAAACTAGTCATAGCACAACCCTAGGAAAGGCCTAGCACTGAGCCACAGTTTTGACATCAGCTGGGATGTTGCAATAGACACTTTGATGTGCCACCCAGATCCCTCTTTCAAGATTGAATGAATTAGTTCCCCAGCTGCTGGGAGTGCTGTCAGTGGAAAACCGTCTGCCGTCAGCCCTTTATGAGAATGGTCACAGCTGAGGAATACAAGATTGCTCAAAGTCACGTTATCTTCCTTGGGCAGTCCATATGCAGTGACCGATAGAGTGAAGATATAATGAGCAGCCCACCTCACCACAAATTGGAACAACTCTGAAGGGTCATCCAAGCATCAGAATTCCTCTTTGGTTGAGATTTCCAATGAGTTTACATCACAGCTCCAATCTACCTTTGCCCAATCTTGCTACCTCACTTAACTTCCACAAGTGTTGATCCCAGGAACCATTTCCTATTAACTCTCCTGCAGGCTAATCTCTAACTATTGGCTTCTTGGGAAACCCAGGTGCTGGAGATGTTCTGAGGAAGCTGATGCTGGGATGAGGCTTGGAGCTGGAGCACCTGACCTCTAGCCGGTGACTCATAAACATAAGAGTATAAATGCTGAGCCCCCTCACCCCATCTTGGTAAAACACTGAAGAGTCATCTTAGGTTTAAAATTCCCATAGTGTCAGCTGAGGACTCCACTGAGACTACACTGAAGCTGAACTTCTCCTTCTGCCCAAACATACCTTCTTAACCTTTCTTTTCACAGTCATTGATTCCATATTCATAAGAATTCCCTGATAAAAATCTTACTCATGCAAATCTCTTTCTTCCTTAGGGAACCCACTCAGTGACAGATATCATCTAAATCTACATTAACAAAACTTCTCTGCATCATAAATTTGTTTCTGTCTTACTTTTTCAACTTTCTGAAGAACATTTGCACTTCTGGGTCCCCAAATACTTATGTCTTTATTTATGGACATTGGAAATATTGGTATCATCCTGAACCCTTCCCCTCATGCTGATTTCAACTTTTCACATTCCTATAGGCCAATAATAAAATTTAGGATTTAATGAGTGCTCATAATGTATCAAACACTATGCTAAAATGAAGAAACTCAAGTTGGGCTCTCCTGCCTCACTGTCATTTATAGAGCTTGAGACCCCAGCTATGTCACAAGCTCTCTAAGTTTCTGTTTATTGAACTGTAATTTAATACAGAAAATGTCTCCACAATAATGTAAAGGTTACACTTATTTGTATATGACAGTGAACTGGGCACCTCTTTAAGTGGTACAGGGGACATGTAAGGACTATCAGTGCCATAGACATTTTTTAGCCATCAGATCCCTGGGGAAAATAATAAATATAACAACACATTCACATTAATAATAATCCAAGTAGTGTTTTTTAAAGTCCTTTCTCATCAACCACTAGAACATGAGCTTTGGAGTCTGAAAAATTTGGGTTTGATTATTGCTTCTATGACTTAATTTCTAGGTGGATTTGGAAAACCTAGATTAACTTTTTGAGCCTGATTTTCCTTACCTATTCCTTATAAATCTGTAAATAAATACTACCTATTTCACAAGGCTGTTGTAAGGACTGAATGAGCAAAGTACTTAGCACAGAGCACACTTGTAATAAGCCCTCAAGAAGTGAGAACAATTATTAGTTTTATCTTGCTAGTTGTTATTACTATAAATCCATACTTTACACCTATGAGATAGACAGGAGTGAGATTATTATTAGTTCTATTTAGGGAAAAAGACAAGAAATGAGGTAAGTTTCCCAGTCATATAGCTAGAAAGAAAGTGGTGGGGTTGCATTTTGACCTGTGCCTTTCATTTATCTCCATGTCCTGTGCTGATTCCATTAGCCGTGGTGCTATAAGGGACTCAGGATCTAAAAGATGTCAATGAATAGTAGTTCAGATTATCTTGAGTGTTAAAATGTTGGGTGATACAGAGATAAATGGTCTTGGCCCTTAGCTTTTGGCAAAGTTGTCAATTTCTCAGGATTCTCTACCATCCAGCCCAGTGCTTTATGTTATTTCACTTTTATGCCACAATCCTTTACAAGATAAGTTGATTTCACAAGCTGATTGTCTGAATTCACAGCATTTTCTTACATTAACTGTTTTTCTTAACCCTGCAATTGGCCTCTTCTTGATGCCTTTTTAAGAACACCTTTTACACAGAGCTGTTTGATTTGACCTGACCTGGTAAAAACTCCCCTCACAAGGGAAATAGGAAATAAAGAAGCAGCAAAGTGTCTTTGATCACACACTACACATTATAGGGGTTATCACTATGATGGTTTATCCAGATGCTTCATTCAGAGAAACAAGAAAAAAATAGAAATAAAAACAAAAATACAAAGCTCAGGGTAGCAGGCTATTTATAGGGTCTCATATGTCTCAACATGCTTGGAACCATTCTGCCTCTTATCCTGGTATAATACTTGAGTGCCCTTTTCACTTTCAAAATGGTTCTGGAATGGTGTTCAAGTGAAGGATATGGAACACACATGCAAAACAAAGACAAAGACTACTTTATGAATCACTATAAATTTCTTCAAAGAAAATGGAACAGAGAATTAACCAATCAATATACAATTGGAAATGAAAGAACTGTAGGCAAGGTAATGACAAAGTAGTTACCCAGGTTTGAACCCAAGGTCTAAACTTTTCTAATTTATTTTAATGAAACACTATATTCTGCCTACATAAATCATATATTTCTATTAACTGATTTGTTATAAAATGCCTGTTTAAATAGCTGAAAAGAATGTCTGGCAGCAAGTAGGTGCTGGTGGGGATAATTTTGGGTCCAGACTTACCATTTGCGTTAACAGAGGAAGAGAATCTGCACCATTTTAATGAAAATTTGAAATGAAACTAAATTAGGTATTGAAATTAAGTGTAATTTCTCAAGCTAAGAATAGGAGAAAAAGTGTATTGAGTGGAGCTCTTTATAGCTTAGAGATGTGAGAATAAAAGTTTAACCCAATTGGGTTATTCTTGATGTTTCTCTCCAGCTAGAGATATCATCTTCTTCTTATCCTAATTGAGTTTCCCTATCTCACTCCCATTAATGACTGTTAGAGTGAGATATTGGTCAAGTGGAAAAATGACCATAAATGTTTTCTTGCTCTGTAGAGGATTAGGCACTTCCAATATGTGTGGAATGATGGTAATTATGACCCTTGTTGACCTATTCTTAAAGAAGAAGATGAACAGAAATTTTTAAAATACGAAGTATTTTCTCATTCTTTAAATTTCTGATACAAAATGAGCTCCTTGAACAATCTTTAATTAAGCACTGTTATGTGTGAGATATTCTGCAAGTGCTGAGAAAAAAGAAAAAAAGAGACAAAAAAAAAAAACAAGCAAGAAAACAACAAAAAGTTGTCTCTACCTATCCAAACTAGTAAGAAAGACACATAAGACAAGAAAGATAATATTCGATTGTGTGAGATATGCTGGATGGTCACAAAGGAGGGAACAGCCAGCTTTTCTAAGGCTGTAAGGGAAGGATTCAGGGGGGCAGCATTGGAGCAGGTATCTGAAAGAGTGACCAAGCATTTGAGGGGACAGAATAACGCACCCAAAGTGTCATCCGAGAATTCTCAGGAAAGGTGCTGAGTGGGCAACAAAACACCATAAGCCCTGGACATGTTCAAGGAATCTGAGGAGCATGGTAATTCCAGGAAAATGATGACGGGCAGTGTGGCAGGGACAATGCTGTGGGTTCATCATATCCTGTGCTACTTTTCCATTCTTGAGCACAAGGACAACCCCTTCCCAGCCCCCTTTCAATTGGATGGGACCACATGACTGATTCTAGCCAGTAAAATGCTAGCAGGAGTAACGTGTGTTACATCTGAGCTGAGGCTTTGAAAAGCCCCTTTTCAAAACATGATTGCCCAGTATATTTCTTCCCCTAAAGCAATAAGCTTGGGAGCCTTTGAGAGTAGGGTGCAAAGACGTTAAAGCAGGCTGGTTTACATGGGAGACAGCTGCGTAGAGAGTCATCCAGCCTACGGCAGATTCCATATGAGGGGTGTTGAGTAGTGCTTTGTGTTAAGCCATGGAGATTGGGGGATTGTTTGTTACTATAGCATAAGCTCATCCACTCCTGACTAATACTGGGGATGGTGGTGTGAGTTGGACCGAGAGAGTAAGACAAATGGCATATCATGTAACACTCAAATGAACTCTTCTTTAATTCCATAATGAAAATTAATCCTTCTTCTCCTGCGCTCCAAGAATCTAACTGGCATTCTATTCAGCACTTATTTCATTCTGAAGGTCCTAGTTCATTCTTCACCCATTTCCCCCATTATATTATACAAAAACTTGGTTTAAGTTATGTATGCTGTACTAAAAAATCCCTGGATAGCAAATACACTAAAATTTGAATATCTTTTCACTAAGAATATCCAAATGTAGAACATGACCAGAACCCTTTCAGAAATGCAAAAGAGGAAGATGGAATGGAGCAGAACTTTATGGTCTGTGCTATTTGAGAGAATCTATCATAGCTTTTTGCTATAGGTGAAAAGTCAGCTTTGTAGGCCAGGCGTCTTTCACTGTTTTACATTTCTTCTTCCAGCAGGCCTCAGAGACCCTGCATTAACCCCTTTACTAGGACCAGGGGCTACAGAGGAGCTAAGAACACAGTAGCCCTACCCTAGAGAAACTGATGCCCCAGATGCCAAAGCAAGTTTTCTTAAGCATGGGTGCAAGCTCTACAAATACTCTACAAGTAGTATTTTATCCTAGTGTGGATCAGATTGAAACACAGAAGCAGCCTAGTCCTGCAATGTTTAAGACAATCTCATCAGA
The DNA here is from genome assembly GCA_031878705.1 of Tapirus indicus. Lineage (NCBI taxonomy): Eukaryota > Metazoa > Chordata > Mammalia > Perissodactyla > Tapiridae > Tapirus > Tapirus indicus. Next base: position 6,841,931 of record CM062935.1, on the reverse strand, counting down.
GTTTCACCAATGGTCTTTGGGAGGCCCATAATGGCCAGTCATGCAATCATTTGCTAAGTTGGATGTTTATGTGTGTAAGTATGTATATTTGGGAATTCGATTCAAAACTTCCATTAAGTACTCTAAGCCGTAGTCTCCTTCTCCAAAAGCTTAAGAACCACTTCTATGGTTAGAGGCAGACATATAAATTGCTCTTTTCTGTATAATGTAGTAAGAGCAACAATAAATATAGAGAAGTTTTTGTGGTTTTATAGAAGAGGGATTGAGAGCTTGATTACTGTATAATTAAAGATCACGTTGTATGATCTATGTTTTCACATACAATTATACCCTTAAATGTATTAAGGTGAAAAATAATTGAATAATAATTTTATTATTTGACATTTTGGCAGAAAACAGGCAACACTCAGATTTGCAGGCAGATGATTTTGAATTTATTTAGGATGCCTAGTAAATGATAAGCTTCTTATCAGTTGGCAAGGCAAAGTTCCTACAGGAAGAGCTCTGTTCCATAAGCAGTGAACTCTTATGGCTCAAAACAGTCACAAAACATTTCCAAGGGTCAGTGCAAGATGTGATTGTTTTGACTTTTAGATAGAGATGAGTCGCCACACCAAATCAGACCCATTCTCTACGGTGACTGTATGCCATGAATTCCAATTTTCTGAATGGAAACGGTATAAAGGAATTGGCAAATTGGTGTCAACATTTTGTATCTCAAAAGAGGAAAGGTAAAGCCACCAACAACTTGCCCCACTTCAGTTGACAGCATCTTCATTCCAGTCATTTCCCTCCTCTCTTTGTCAGATGCCCCCCACATTCAATTCTTCACCAAATCCTTTTGTCTCTACCTTCAAAATATATCCAGAATCTGACCAATATTCAATACATCTGAGCAACAACCTACAAGTCTGCCTTGATCCCTTGATCTTCTATTCCCTCCCTCACCTCCACTCCATCAAAATCTGTGTTCTGAATCTTCTGTCTTCAGAGATGTGACAATTAATCATTTCCATCGACCTCCTCACTTTCCATGACTACAGCCCTGATCCAGGCCACCATTACCTCTCTCCTGAACTGCTACAATAGCCTCTGTGATATTCTCCTCACACCCATACTTTAAAATGTCCATTCTTAGATGTGGAAAGAAACACATATTATAAAGTGCCAATCTACTCCAATGACATTCCAAAGGACTTAGAATAAAGTTTGAAGTATTGCTGTGATCTGCCTGGCTTGACCTAAACTCCACCCCACTTGTTTCCTCTCCAGATACATGTCATGGCAGACCCCACTTCACCCAATAGATTTCAGTCATGGTGCTGCTTTCTGTGTTTTTCAAATCATCAAACATGTTCCAACCCTGGGGCCCTTGTATTTAGGATTCACTCCTCCTGGAAGCATCTTCCTATAGATCATCCCATAGCTCACAACTTTTCAGTTCTCAGCTAACTATACCATCTAAAGTATTTCTTCTCGGGTAGTTCTACCTAAAGTATATAGGATTTCTCCTATCACCAGCTCTCATATTATTCAGTTCTTTTATAAGCATTATTGCTGTCTGAAAAACTTGTTCACTTCTTTCTTCCTTTATTCATTGTCAACTAGTCTTTAGGTTCCATGCAAATTCTGACCTGGTCTGACTTCTTCACTCCTGAATCACTAGACAGTCAGTGCCCATACATATTGTAGCAACACAATAAATATTGAATAACTGAATGAGTTAAGTTGAAGGGTAAAGGATGGGGTTAAAGGAGGAATTAAAAAGACTGTAAGGGTTTCCGCTGCTACAGGTAAAGAGCATGGAGTGATTATGCCTGTCCTCATAACAAGAAAAAAACAAAGCAGGACAAAGTGAAAAGCAATGACTTTCATTATATCCATCAGAGAATTGAGGTTACAGAACAATCACCTAAAACCTGGAGAAACAGATGGGTACAGAGAATAATAGCCAAGATCAGCTTACCTAAAGCAGAAGCCACAGGAGCCACTAACTGGTAGGAACACACAATTAACAATTCTGATAGACTTCTGCAGCTGAGTGTGGACTAGTCTGAGAGTTAAAAATTCCTGGGGGCCCAGTCTACACACACTTTCATACATTTTACCTCCAGAAACTCTCTTGGTAAAGGTCAAAGAAAAGCCTCCTCCTGTCTTGGGAAAGGAGACAAAGAAGAAAGAAAGAAACAAACAAAAACCCTCAAAGAACCTAAGGGAAACTGAAGTTTCTGGCATCCATAGCTGAAGCAAAGTTTAAACACAGCCCAACTGCTAGCCGAATTAAAATAACAATTACAGTAAAAGTCTAATTAACTCAGTTCCTATTACCCCATACATTATATCCAACTTTCAGTAAAATATCCCAAGGCATGCTAATAGGCAAAAAACAGTCTGAAGAGGCAACATAAGTGAGAGAACCAGACTCAGATATGACACATTGTTTTGGAATTATCAGATAGGAAATTTAAAATAAGTCTGACTAATGTGCTAAGAGCTCTGAAGGAAAAAGCAGACAGCATGCAGGAACAGGAGAGATGGAAACTCTCAGAAAGTGTCTAGAGGGAACGCTAGAAGTCAAAAACATTGCAACAGACATACAGAATGCCATTGATTGACACCACCCAGGAAAGAATCAATGAGCTTGAAGATACGTCAATAGAAACTTCCGAAACTAAAATGTAAGCTTAAAAAAAAGGTACGGAGGGAGGAGAACAGAACCTCAAAGAACTAAGGTACAATTCTGAAAGATAATTTAGTTAAGAAAGGATAGTCTTTTCAATAAATGGTGTTGGAATAATTGAATATCAATGTGTAAAAAAACTTAGATGCGAACTTTGAACTTTACACAAAAATGAACTCAAAACGGATCATAGACCTAATTGCAAAACCATACAACTCCTAGAATATAACACAGGAGAAAATCTAGATGATCTTGAATTTGGAGATGTTTTTAGACACAGTACCAAAAGCACACTACATCAAAGGTAAAAAAATTGATCATTTGGGCTTTATTAAAATTAAAAACTTCTGATCTGCAAAAGTTACTGTTAAGAAGGTGAAATAACAAGCCAGAGACTGGAAAACATCTTTACAAAACACATATTTGATAAAGGACTTGTATCCAAAATATATAAAAAGAATGCTTAAAACTCAGCAATAAGAAAACAACCCAATTAAAAATGGTCCAAAGATTTGAACAGAGACCTCACTAAGAAGATATACAGATGGTAAATTAGCATATGAAAAGACATTCTATATTAATTGATATTAGGAAGTTACAAATTAAAACAAGGAGACACCATTACATGTCTATCCAAATGGCTAAAATCCAAAAAAAAAAATGAAAATACCATAGGCTAATGAGGATAAGAAACAACAGGAACTCTTATTACTTGCTGATGAGGATGCAAAATGGTACAGCCACTTTGGAAAACTGTCTGGCAGTTTCTTTCAAAACCAAACTTAATCTTACTATATGATCCACCAGTTACACTCTTAGATACTTATCCAAATGTGTAGAAAATGTATGTCTACACAAATAGCTCCACACAAATGTTAAAGCAGCTTTGTTCATAATCACTAAGAACTAGAAACAAGGGGCCGGCCGGTGGTGTGGTGGTGAAGTTCAACGTGCTCCACTTTGGCAGCCCAGGGTTCTTGTGTTCAGATCCTGGTGTGGACCTACACCACTCATCAAACCATGCTGTGGTGATGACCCGCATACAAACTAGACAAAGATTGGCACAGACGTTAGCTCAGGGTCAATCTTCCTCAAGCCAAAAAGGGGAAGATAGGCAACAGATGCTAGCTCAGGTCCAATCTTCACGCACAAAAAAACAAAAACAAAAGCCAGAAACAACCAAGATTTTCTTCAATAGGTGAATAAATATACAAACCATGGTACATCCATAAAACAAAATGCTACTCAATGATAAAAAGAAAGGAGCTATCAAGACACAAAAAGCTACAAAGAAATCTTGAGTTCATATTACTAAGTAAAGGAAGCCAGTCTGAAAAGGATACATACTATATGAGCCCAACTATATGACATTCTGGAAAAGGTAAAACTATAGAGACAGGAAAAAGACCAGTTGTTTAGGGGGAGGAAGGGAGGGATCAATAAGTAGAGCACAGAGGATGTCTAAGGCAGGAAAACTATTCCGTATGACACTGTAATGCAGGATACATGCCGTTCTACATTTGTCAAAACTCATTGATAATTTAGTTAATAATAATGTATCAACATTGGTCCACTAATTGTAAAAAATGTAGCACATTTCTCTTCCAGAAGATCTGAGAAATCAAAGGGAAAGTTAAACCTATATTAGGAATGCTGAACGGCCAAAAGAGAAGCACAGTATCTGATCAGGAGAAAATAAAGAGAACGTGGAAACAGTCCACTGAAGATCTATACAGAACAGATAAAATGATGATAGATTCCTTTGAAGAAGATTCCTACAAGGAAGAACCCGTGATGTTAGCAAGTGAAATGGAAGTTGCCCTGAAAGTACTGGGAAGAAATAAGTCACCAAGGGTAGAAGGGATATTGATAGAATTATTTCAAGCCACAGAGACTGAATCTGTCAAAATGCTAACAAGAATATGCCAACAAATATGGAAAACAAAACAACAGCCTACAGACTGGAAACACTCAATATACATCCCAATCCCTGAGAAGGGAGAGGCCAAGCAGTGCAGTAACTAGAGAACCATAGCTCTAATTTCCCATGCAAGTAAAGTGATGCTCAAGGTGAGGCAGCAAAGGCTTTGACATCATGGAGCAAGACATGCCTGATGTCCAAGCTGGATTTCAGAAAGGGAGAATCACACGAGATCTAATTGCAATTATTTGTTAGCTACTGGAGTGGTCAAAGGATTTCAGAAGAAGGTTAGTCTATGTTTCATAGACTACAGTAAAGAGCTTAACTGCATGGATCATGAAAAGCTATGGGCTGCTCTAAAGGAAATGGGTGGGCCTCAGCACTTGACTGTCCTGATGGCATAACCCATATTGTGGACAAGAAGCCACTGTCAGAACAGAATATGGAGAGACAGAATGGTTTCCTATAGGCAAAAGTATCAGACAAAGGTGCATTTAATCTTCTTATCTGGGTAGTCTCAGACAAAAGAGGAGTGAAAATTGGTGGAACATGGGGCAGGCCTGGTGGCATAATGGTTAAACTCACATGCTTTGCTGCTGTGGCTCGGGGTTCTCAGGTTTGGATCCCGGGTGCAGACCTATGTACTGCTCATGAAGCCATTCTGTGGCAGCATCCCACATAAAGTAGAGGAAGATGGGCATGGATGTTAGCTGAGGGCCAGTCTTCTTCAGCAAAAAGAGGGGGATTGGCAGTGGAAGTTAGCTAAGGGCTAATCTTCCTCACAAAAGAAAAATTGGTGGAAGAAATATCATCAATCTAAGACATGCAGATGACACCATCTTACTGGTGGAAAGCAGCAATGACTTGAAATGATTTCTGACAAAAGTGAAAGAAGAAAATGCCAAAGCAGGACTGCATTTAAACATCAAGAAGAGAAAAATCATGACTACAGAAGATTAACCCAGCTTTAATGTAGACAATGAAGACATTGAAATTGTAGATTTTGTTTACCTTGCTTCAGTCATCAATTTAAATGGAGACTGCAGCCAAGAAATTAAGAGAAGACTGAGATTTGGAAGGGCAGCAGTGGAAGATTAGGAAAGATCATCAAGTGTAAGGAAGTGTCATTAGAGACCACGGCCAAGATTATCCACACCCTCATATTCCCAATTATTATGTATGGGTGTGAAAGCTGGACAGTGAAGAAGGCTAACAGGGAAAAAATTGATTCATCTGAAATATGGTGTTGGAGGAGAGCTCCACGGATACCCTGGACTGCACAAAAGATGAACAAGTGGGTCCTAGAGCAAATTAAGCCTGAACTATTGCTGGAGATAAAATGAGGTTGTCTTGCTTTGGTACATCATGAGAAGGCAGGATTCTTTGGAAAAGACAATAATACCAGGAAAATTAGAAGGCAGGAGGAAGAGAGGAAGACCAAATATGAGATTGACTGACTCCATAAAGAAAGCCTTAAACGTGAGTCTACAGGAGCTGAGTAGGGTTGTTGAGGACAGGACATCATGGACATCACTCACTCATAGGGTCACCATGAGTTGGAACCAACTTGACAGCGGGTAACAACAACAAAGCACGCTAATGCAAGATATTAATAATAGGCGAAACTGTTTTCAGAGGGTTGTATACAATCTGTTCAGTTTTTCTGTAAATCAAAAACTTCTAAAAATCATGTTTATTAATTAAAAACCAAATAGATTCTAAGGCTCTGAGTCTGAAAAACTGGGGCAAAAGGGTTTTGCCATTAACAGAGAGAGTCAAAGAAGGAGGAAGAACTCATACATTTTTTTATAGTCACTTTTTCTGAACTGGATGCTTCAAGAATCAGAGCACAAGTCATTTTAGATGTCACAGTTACATTGACAAGATGATGAATCGGTCTGATGATTCCGTTTAAGATATTAATGCTGAAATGTCACATATTTCCATGCTTATAGATGCACTTGCTCTCCATTTGGTTCAGATGTTGAAAATTTATTCTAAAAACCTTGATCAATGGAGGGCATTAGAGAGTTTTCCAGGGGAACATGGTTAGCAAAGGCTAAGAAGTTTTGTGTCTTGAGTTGGACATAATCCAGGCAACTATAATGAGAGAAGCTGGGCATACTTGTTGAGGAGAAGAGTGCAGGTAGAAACAAGAGGCATACTCAATCAAGTGGTCCAGCACTGTGGGGTGGGGTCAGCAGGGAGGAGGGAGTCAGCAAGATGTTAAGTTCTTGATCACTATCATATAAGAAGATGTGCAATTATCTAAGGTCACAGCCGCTTCCTCCTTGGATGTTCAGGAGATTGGGCATGGGGATGAGGCCATTTGTTGAAATCAAGGTCCCTTTATTCAGCTTTCTGACTGCATACACGGACTCTGGCTATAAATAGCTACAGTGCAGGTGCTAGTGGAGTTTGTAGTAAATGATTTCCTGGGAGTTGTGCGTAATTTACTTCAGAAGACACAAGCTAATTTTGAATAAATCCCTTCGCTGTCATCTAGGATAAAAGCCAATTTAGATAAATTCTTGAACTGGGATTCCACATGCATAATATAGTCTCCTAAACAAAGACAGGCAAACTTGGGACATTAGTAGTATCCAAATGATGGCTCAGGTTTAATGCCAAGCTTCTTTAAAAAGTCCAATTTTTAATCTCATCTATGCAAACAAAGACAGGATCAGAAGATTAAGAGCATTCAAGAGACTGCCAACAGTACAAAGAGGGCCTGTATTTTAAACAACAAGTGGTGCCCATCCTTCTTGCCTGTTTTGTCCAGATGATCTGGCTGCTACTTAGACATTACTTAGAAGGAAAGAACTGTTTCAGTGTGTTCACTTCAAAACATAATAATAAAATGTACCTTCGATAACTTTATGATCAGGGCCCCATAGGCATGGATAATAGGCCAATGACTACATCTTCAATCCATTTATGACCACAGATTTAGGTTTAAATGAGATTGGACTTTAGTCCTCCCAATTTATTCCCACGAATATCTCACACAACTAGTTCATCTCCATCTACTATATTATCGTAGTTAAAATCAGAGGGATGGAATTATTACATTTCCTGATTCTGGTCCAGATTGTCACCCTGGGCAGGTTATTTAATCTTTCTGAGCTTTACTTTCTCATCTGAAATATGGAAATAATAGTACCATTTTTAATATTGGTAGGAGAAATGAATTAAATGTGCAGGGAAAAAATTTATCACTGAACCCACACACATACACACAAGAGCTCCTTAGTAAATGCTGGATCTGATAAGGATGCTGGTAATATTCAAATAATAGGAGCAACCTATTTAGAAGTCATGGTGCCAGAAGCTAGAAAGACCCAGGTATAGCAACAGCCCAGGCTCCTCTTGCTTATCTGCTGTGACATGCTGTCCCCTATACTTTCTTTCTTGGCTCTTATAATAATTGGTTCCTTCCTCAAACTCTTGACATCCTTAAAAATAGAAGGACAATCATTAAACAAATATTGAGTTCTTACAATGTTCCAGACCAAGTGCTCATCATTGGGGATATGGGGCTGAAGATGACAGATACTTTGTATTTCCTTGTGCGGTTTGTAATCTGTTAACAGGAACAACAACCATTTCTTGATGTCAAGGTAGGCTGTGCTTTATGCTAAGAACTCTACATGCGTTATCATATTCAACTCGTTATCAGGTAGATATTGCTGTCATCATCTTGTTGAAGAGACTAAAATGTAAGTAACTAGCTCAGAGACACAGCCTGTAGGCAAAAGAGACTTAGGCCTTCCTTCCTTTGATGCCATATTTGGGTTGGAGGATAGAGTAAGTGTTCTGTTTCTGACATATTGAGTTTTAGTTGCATATTGGACATACAGTTCAAAACTTCAAGTAAGTAATTGGATATATGTACTTAGACCTCAGAAAAAAGGAATAGAAATATAGATATGAGGTATCAGCTCAGAGTAGGAATTTGGGGATGTGGGAATGAATGAAATCACCTCAGGCTGTACCTTTGGGTCCCCTGAGGGGACTGATCCAAAATGGCAAATGTTAGGCTCCACCTCTAGAGATTTTCATTTAGGAGATGAAAGATTTTCATTTATTTCATTTCATTAGTTTTCAGTAGGGCCTAGGAACAAGTCTTTTTATAGTTTACAAAGTGATTTGAATGCACAACCATGATTGAAAGCCATTGACTTAAAAGTGAAAAGCAAAGCAAAGCAAAGAAAAGAAGACTCAGAACAGAGTCGAGAGGCTCAACTGACTCCAATAGAAGAATTCATGCAGAGAAAAAAATGTAGCTAAAGAGACAGATGAGCAGTGGGAAGCAGATACATATTCCAGCCAGGGAGATTGGGGCTAACAATGGTGTAAGTGAGAATTTGAACAATAACGTTTAGAAATACAGAATGGGACTGAGTGTGAATTTGGGGAGAAGAGGAAAAAATTGCTATCATTGGAATAAACTCCGTGAACCCTAAGGCAGCATTGAAAAATCACAAGAAAGACTTATCCAGATCAATTAGATGCTAGACATGTGTGGGTGAGGAGCTGCTAACTCCCCAGACAGATCCATCTCCTATTGGCCACATCTCTGGGTCACACTGGGTTCTCATCCATAATGCAGAATCAGGTGACAGTTAATTTAGGTCATCAGATACTGTCTGGGAACTTGAGATCCATCTACCATTTCCAATCATCAATTTACACAAACTGACATCACTGTAAATTTCTTGCAAAGAGCTGCCACTGATGGAGCAGGCAGACACAAAAGAATTCTCCAGATTGATGATTGAAATAACTCAAGAAAAAGGTCTCACCTTGAATGCCTATAGTGGGATGTGCCAGAAAAAAGTTTCATTTAGGACAAGGGTGATTCTTTGACCTTTCTGTTTACCTATTACTGTGCATGGACTTTTTGCTCTGTTTGTATTTTTTCCCTCATATGTGAAGTCATAGTTTCATCCAGAAAGTAGACCTTTTCTAAGATGGCAGTGTTAAAGGGGCTCATTATGTAGAGAATATTCCTTGTGTATGAATCCCTATGATTTAATCCTAGTTCTATCACTTATTAGTTCTGTTATCTGGGACACATTACACTGGCACTCAAAGACTAAGTTTTCTAATGTGGAAAATAGTGATAACAACAGAAATAACCTTAAAGGGGTTTCAAGAATTCCTAGTACATGTTTAGGATTCAAAAAAGTGTCTATATGGTTATAATACTATCATCATTTGCATTGCTTCTCTTTCACCTTAATTACTGAGTTCATGATTAAATGTATTTTCTGCAATGTACATAGCCTTGAGTTAGTGATAGAAATAGTAAATTTAGAAATGAATAAGAAAGGTCTCTGCCGTTGAGGAACTTATACTCTGGTGGAGGGTGTAGACACACAGAGATAACTAAGTTGTTTGGTGAATCGTATGACACAGAAACACCATGGGAGCAGTCGTTTACTTGTTCTTCACACAAATACTGTTCAGGGCTTCTCATGTGCTAGTGTCCAAAGTACCTGGCACATAGTAGGGTCTCAATATGCAAGGTATATGCCAAATGAATGGATAAATCCCGATCCCAAATCATTCATTTACAATGTGAAAATCCTAGATAGAATACTGCCTCCATGTCCATGTTACATTACATCCGATAAATCAACATTGAAAGTGCAACTTTAGAATTGAAAATGCCTCTCTCTCTTCCAATTTTTATCAACACTTTCAATTTCATAGGCATAACCTATCTGTCATGCCAAAATAAAAGAGGGGGAGTCAGCTTTAAAGCCCCTTCAATATTTTTTGTCTTAGAATGAGAATAACACAGACAAATTAAACCAAACCGGAGAAAAGACCCTCTCATTTTTCTTTTGAGCTCATTCTGATGCAGGGAGCTGATGTCCTGTGCTTCCAAGAGGCACTTCTCCATCTCACAAAGCTGCAGTGCTGCCTGTCTTCTTCCCGTCTGCTTCTGAGTGTGCATGTGTCCTTCGCTCTCCCAGAGGAGCGAGGATCCCCCGCTTTGAGGATGGGCTGTGTCAGCTTGTCAGGGGCAGTGTTGGGAGTCCCCTCCTTTGAAACACTGCAGTGCAGTCTTGCTAACAGCATCACTTGTAATTAGGGTTAGTAATTGGGAGTCAATGGGGCCATTGGGATGAATAAAGGGCCAAGAGGCAGGATTTGAAGTGCAGGCTGACTTTCAAAATGAAACTAGTGACCTGCTTGGACCCCTGGCCCCAAAATCCCCAGGGCTTATGGACGTGCCTCACATCTGTGCACAGACATGATGCCTATTCTGACTCCAGCTCTCACTTCTACTTTGCTTGCCTTTAGCCTCCTGTGATCTAGTCTCCCTTGGTTTTAGTAACGAGGTGGGGAGACATAATTATCACAGAATCTTGGGGGATGGACGGGAAGCCTGGCCCAGCTGTTGCACCCCAAGAAAAAGAAGAGTAAGGAGAGGATGCTGGATGACACTCCCCAGCAGAGATGCGTTACAGCAGAGATGCAGTGGAGAATCAGAGAGCACAGCACCTCTCCCTTCAGTGTCCCCAAACTTTCAGGAATCAGCAAACATCATTAAATATCAAATGTAACTGGGTTTCTTGTGGGAAATCAAAGTTGGAGCGTCTTTCATGTGTTGATGATTGTGAGCGTCTTTCATGTGTTCATCAACTCCAGTCCCCAAGTTACTATGAAAAAAGCAAGAATTTTCTTTAGAGTGTGTTGCCTTCATTCAGTGCATTCATTCATATGACAGAAATCTGAGTCCCTACTATGTGCACTATAGTAGATGCTTTGCTTACAGAGGTGAACAAAATTAAGTCCCTGCTCGCTTAGAGCTCCCAGTTCTTTTGCTGGGAGACTCATAAGTCATCAAGAATGCATTAAAAGACACACTGGACTTCAAGCGAGGTGCTTAGGATTCCACACCAGACTCTGAATTTAATTTGCCACATAAACGTAAATCGCTTACCCTCTGTGGTCACAGTTTCCTTATCTGTAAAACGGGATAAGAAGGGATTAAATTAGCTGCTTTATATATCTTGCAGGGAGATGGCAAGGATAAAATCAGATGTAGATGTGAAGACAGTCTCTATAGTGTAGTATATAATTCCCAATTTTCTGTTGCAGCTAGGAGTGACTGCATCATACAGTGTGCGAGTCTGGGTGTAGATTTTCAGGGGCCGTGCCATGTGTGTGTGTGTGTGTGTGTGTGTGTGTGTGTGTGTGTGTGAAGTTAATTGTGGGAAAAGTGCTGGAGGGGACCTGGGATCAGTTCAACTCTGCAGGTAATTAGGCAAGAGGTCATCAGTGCTGATTGCCATCCTTACCCCCACCAGAGTCTGCTCCAGACAGAGGAGGGGGCCTTCTCTTTAACTAGAACAGCCCAGCTGGTGGCTTGGCTCCTCTTATCCCCTAGGAGGGAGTGGGCGATAATCAGGCTAATCACCTTCTGTCTAATTATTGAGCCTTTATAGGGAGACGGTCACTGTCGTAGGTCTATGTTGTGCCTGAAATACGGTTAATCCACGCTGGCCTATAGACCCTCAAGGAGAGGTTCCTGTTCTCAAAGCTTATGGTCTGTCAGCGTAGGTCAGGGCCATGGGGGAGGCAGAGGGCTGCAGTTCCCACATAAATAATTTAAGAACATTTCAAAGCTAAATAGTGTTAGATTTCTTTACCAGGATCACACATTTACTCACAATATACTCAAGTCTGCAAATAAATAAATTAAGTTTATGTTTTCTGTAATCCGATTTTTTTCAAAAGACTCATCCTTCTTAATAGCAGAGGAAAATTCAGATTTTGTCCATTCTGATAAAATGTATCAAAGTTAATCATTTAAGCATTCTTTTAGTAGTTGTCTCTTGAACTTCCACCCCCATCTCCCTCTCCTCTAATGGTGTTGTGTTCTAACGGATCCAGGGAAGAAGAAGCCTTCTCATCCACGATGCCTCCTCTGATGTGCAATAGCTGGCCTGATCTTTCAGAACTGATGGTAGAGAGGTAGTCTCTTTGCTCTTTGCGGCAATGTTCTAACACCTAGGACTGGAGTCCATGACACCAGCCATTTGCTGGTCTTGAAGTCTCTTCACACGGAAGCCTCTTCACTTTAACCTTGGGCCTCTGCTGACCAGCAGCCTTCTGGCACCTCCCAATTTCTCCCAGGAGCATGCAGGACCCTGATTTACATGCACATTTTGGAGTCATGCCAGATATCCTCCAAATTGCTTCCGCTGGATTCCTACAGTCCTCCCCTTCATGCCTTTGTGCCCACACCACACTGGGCACGATGCCCAGGTAAAGGTGGGAATTCTCCTAGAGGACATCAAGGAAAGCAGATGGAGGGAAGGGAAGGGGTGAAGATCCTAGTTGCTGACTTTCTTGCTCTTTTCTGAACCACTCCATCACCTGGAGTTGGGAAATGTCAACTTTTCTTTTTCTTTTCTCTTCCTTTCTAAACAAAACTTCTCCTAACATTTGGAAAATAAATTTAATCAGGCTGAGTTTGAAAAATTAGATAATCATTATACTCTTTTGGGGGGTAAATGAAACCTTATAAAGCAAATGAATGGTTCAACATTATCAGGGATAGTATTTTGGTGGAGGCAAGGCTTGCTATTTTGAGGAAAAGGCTGAGATTTTGATTGGTGGTGGTTTAAAGGCTCTACACGGACCCAGAGGAGAGTACATGGGGCAGCAACATGAGAAAAGGAACAGGGATCAGAGGAGAGGCTGGCATTGAGTATGATTGAATATATTGAATATTGAATATATTTCAAGGAAGTGATATAGATCTACATGAAACCAGACCCCTGACCCCTCCAAGCTGAGTAACTTTGAGCAAGTTCTTAACCTCTCTGAGCTTCATTCTAACACTGCAGTAATGCGTATCCCTTAGGATTGCTGTAGAATTGCATAAAGCATAAGTCCTGGTCCACAGAATGTTTTCTCTTTGCTATTCCTAGTAACACATGAAAATGTTATAGGAATGGATAAAGTAATGATTATGAGAAACCACTAACAAGAGCTATTCACTTGCCCGCTCTTGTAACATTTTCAAAATTAACAGTGCCTTTTCACAAGTACCTGGTCTGGCATAGAAATCAGGGGCTTAAGGAAGCTGGCAATTTCCATGCAAGGTTGTTGTCAACGTCCCTGAGCATAGCAAGTACACTTCTGAAAATTATTCCCAGTGAACATCTTTTCCGTGTTCAAGTTTCTAATTGTGGGCTTATCCTGAAAAGCAAGTCAAGGGCATTCATTAATGACATTTCCGCTGTACAAGCACCCTGACGGCATGTGCCAAATCAGTTAGACAATTATGTTGACAATGCTTTGCCTGGGGAGCCTCCTGTGGCTTTTGGGAAAGAGCATGTGGCTTGGATTACTGCATTCTGACTCTATCCTGGGCACTGATTTCTAGACCTTCACTTCCTGGTCTGTGCACTATGGATATGCTTCCCATCGCCTCTTTTTTCTGATGCCACTGTAAAAAATTAAAGGAGAAAATCACATGAATCTAATTTGTGTAGTTTACAAATTTCTACATAAATATTGGAGATACCTAACACACACCTAATGCATTCTCCATAAAAGATCCTTTTAATACTGAAGATGCTGCTGTTGGTGGTGGTGACCTTGAGTTGTTTCCAACTCCTAGCGCCCTTGTGTACAGCAGAGCAGAACCTTGCACCATCCTCTCATGTTTGGCGCTAATATCAGACAATACTCCACTGCTAGTCACAGGGTTTGCATGGCCAATTATTTTGGAAGAGGGTGGCCAGGTCCTTTTCCTAGTCTGTCTTAATCGGGAAGCTCCACTGAAACCTGTCCACCATAGATGACCTTGCTGGTATTTGAAATACTGGTGGCACAGCTTTAATCATCACAGCATGCAGCCACCACAGTATGACAACTGACAAATGGATCATATGGTTCCCTCACTGGGACATGAACCCAGGCCATGACAGTGAGTGTACTGAATCTTAACCACCAGGCCACTGACTAAAGATGTTACTTAACATTTGTTAGATATTTATTGTCAACCATCAAAATATTTGCATTTTTGAAAAACAATTACTCTGGTTCCTTGGTAAAAAGGAAAAGTGCTGAGTAACAGGATTAGAAATAGGACAACTGGATAGGAAGCAAAATCCATTGATGTCTTTCACAGGGGGGTGAGTTATTGGAAATATGTTTGGGGGGGCATGGGCACTGGAAGACTTGGAAGAGGGGAGAGAAATCACAGGAATGTTCAGTGCATTCTATCGCACACACAAAAGCATTCAAAGAGGGAAGTAGATGCACACTTGGCTCTGGGGTTAATGAGACCAGCCTTCTTTTTCTTTTTATAATTTTTTTTTTGTTTTTTTTTTTGTGCTGAGGGAGATTCTCCCTGAGCTAACATCTGTTGCCAATCTTCCTCTATTTTGTATGTGAGCTGCTGTCACAGCATAGACACTGATAGTGGTACACCACCTGGGAACCGAATCCCTGGCTGCCGAAGTGGAATGCAGTGAACTTAACCACTAGGCCACCGGAGCTGGCCCAAGACCAGCCTTCTTGAAGCAGTCACTGTCCAAGTGGTGGAAAATGGAGAACTGCCAGACTGGGACTAGTCACAGAGGATTAAAAATGCCCAACTATTGGCCTTAGTTCTTACACTCAACATTAGGGACTAAGGAGCAACAAGGAGCCATTGGTAGTTGTTAAGTGAGGTAGTGGCAATATTAAACTGAACATTGGTATGATAGAGTAGAGGTAATATTGGAGTCAAAATCCCTGGGTGTGATCCTTAGCTGTGCCCCTACAATTTGGCCAGGTTGGAAGGCGAAGTCTTCCAGCAATTGCACTCAGTGAGCTAATGACTGTGACGAGAAAGGACCAAAAATATGGAGGAGGGTCATCTAAACCCAGCTGAGGGGTCAAATTGTGTTTCCAGAAATGGTGATAAAAGCAGAATTTTAAAATGTGGATTTGAATTATTATTATCCCAATTATATCATCATTATTCCAAACCTTTCTTTGGAACCCCAAAGAAAGGGAGGGGTTCAATTCTGAGAACACACGTTTGAGGCAGCAACACCTGAATGCCAAGTTGGGAAATTGTATGGAAGTTACAAGGAAGAAGGAGGAGCTTGTCATTGCAGAAGCTTCCGGTTGATCAGCAGCAGCACCATGGGTGGAGAAGCTGGGACGGACCAGGTGGTAGAAGGCTTTATCCGAATTTAAAGAAGGCCTGAAGATTCATCCCAAGTGGTATGTCCACTTGGACTCCCACATCATGCTCAACCTCTCTGACTTTGTTGTAATTTTGTGAGGCAGGAAATCCATCAGCAACTATTTCAAGCCCCATGCAATTCTGCTTTCTGTCCTGCTACCTGAACTGTCACAAACCCAGTATGAAACTTGATTTGTTATAGTCACAGCATTTCTTTTCTTAGGGCAATACGAACTGCCCAAGAAAAGGAATGACTAAAAAGCGCCTTCTCCCCAAACTCTCTTGTCAATAGAAGCGGGAAAAAAATAGAAAGAAGAAAAAATACCTGTCTGGCATAGGTATTGTAAATGGAGCCATCAAAACCCCCTCTGGGTTTTTATGATAAATACACACACACCAGGCAGGTATTTTGGTGAGAAACTATTTCTATTTTAATACAAAAAAGACAGACCAATACATCAGCCTCCTGCCTCTTAATTCTCATAATGTGTCGCCTTGTTTTACCCACCCTCCTCTTGCTATAGGACAAACTCTTTAAATGTGTTAGTGACAGGCTCTTGGACCAAGTCATGCCTCAGTTCAGGGCATAACCTGGTTCCCCTGTAACACCCAGAATCAGCCGAAAGTCAACAAGGAAAAAACACTGCCACCCCACTCTCTGATCATCTGGTAACTTTGTATAAGCTGATAAGCCCCATAGCAAAGATTATCTCTGCCCCCGACCCCCAGAAGCTCTAAAGATGTCCTCCCAAGTCCCTTGTTTGGACATCCCAAGGTGCAGAGTCTCAACATAACAATTCCTCCTGGAATTTCTAGGACTTCCTGAGTTTGAATCCACAACTGATTAATGATTTATTTCCTGAAAAAGACAAATTCTACCAAAGTTATTGGGAGGTCTGTGATAGACAATTTAGAAGCAAAAGATTCCTTTAGTAGCCAATATGCTTGCTACTGGTCACTTTATTGAGTCTAAGGATGAAATTGGAGAGAAGTAAGGGAAAATGAAATTGCATATGACCTCCTTTTGTCTTCTTGCAACATTTTGCTTTACGCAAGATGGGTGCCCGTAGGTGGCAGGGTAGGCCTGAGCAGCATTCAGTCTCTTGGAAAAGATTAGCAAATGGTCAGGGTGCCCTTCAGAGATTTCTAAGGGGCCAGTGTTCTAGAAAGATGTTTCATCTTGGAGTAACTTGCTTAGAGTTTTTCATGTGCTCAATGGTATTGTTTTGGCTTGTGATACAATTGCTAGAAGCTAGACCATTCTTTCCAGCTGTTGAACCCTTAGCTTAGCCTAAGACAGTGAGTTCTCTCTACTCAGCTTTTTAGTTCTCTGGGGCCCCTACCTTGACAGATGGTCCTTAATCTGTATTAGTGGTGACTTTCCATAGGGATAGTCACAGTTCCAAATTATCCATAATACTTTTAGTTATTCTCCATTAACATCTTAGTTTATTTGCATATGTGAATGTACACATATTATCTTAGTCCATGTGGGCTGCTATAGCAAAATACCAGAGACTAGGTAGCTTACAATAGCAGCAATTCTTTTCTCACAGTTCTGGATGCTGGAAACCCAAGAGCAAAGTGTCAGCAGATTTGGTGTCTGGTGAGGCCACCTTTCTGGTTGATAGATGACACCTTCTTACTGCGTCCTCACATGGTGGTAGTTAGGAGGGCTCTCTCTGGGGTTTCTTTTATAAGGGTACTAATCCTGTTTATGAGGGCTCAACCCTCATATCCTAAGCACCTTCCATAGGCCCCACTTCCTAATACCATCACACGGGGCATTAGGTTTCAATATATGAATTTTGGGGGTCCCCATTCGGTTCAAAGCACATATCATATATGGATACATACACATTGGATCAACAGAGATTATACACACATGCTGACACGTATATTTGTGTATACATATATATGTGAATATATATGGATAGATACATCTATCTATCTATCTACATACATACAGAGAGAGGAA
Organism: Tapirus indicus; assembly: GCA_031878705.1. Classification (NCBI taxonomy): domain Eukaryota; kingdom Metazoa; phylum Chordata; class Mammalia; order Perissodactyla; family Tapiridae; genus Tapirus; species Tapirus indicus. The sequence continues at coordinate 6,824,143 of CM062935.1, read as the reverse complement.
GGGAAGAGGAGGTGCATAGGCTCAAGGAGAAAAGATGATGATATTCTTATAAGGTCAACATTCAGGAAAATAGAGAGAAGGAGGTGGATTTAAGAAATATATAGAAATAATATACTAGAATTTGTTGAGTGATTAAATGTGGGAATGAAAGGGGAATGTTTTTACCACCAACTGAAATAGAGTATGAGAGGGGGTACATATTTGGGGATATAGAGATAGAAAATAAATTCATCTTTTGATATTTGAATTTTAAGGATTTATTTGGAAGAAAATGTTCAGATACAGATGTCTAGAAGACTATTAAATATGTGCCTCTGAATTTTAAGGAGGAAATCTGAACTAGAAACAGTGATTTTAGAGTTATCATAGTATAACCAAGTAGTTGAGAATAGTATAACAAATAGTTAAAGTTTTTCAGTGAACATGATGGTCCATGCATGCAACTCTGAAAAAGGTAGGGGGAAGAAGACAGTGAAAGGAGACAAGGACTGGAGGGAAATTAGGTGAGAGAAATATACAACACATCAAGAAGGAAGAGAGTGTCAGTAAATAGGGAAGGATCTACAATGAAAGGTATTAGAGATTTCCAGGACTGATCTTATCTTTGTTTAAAATTTTGATATTTTGTTCCTCATGCATTTTTCCAATATTTTGATTTTTAAAAATATTGCACTAAAACATATTTATCTTGACTACTGAGTTTTTTGGTTCCCCTTAAACTTTGCACCTGAGGCAAGATCCTCACTCACCTCACCGAACTTCCAACCTTTCCACTAAGCTGGGTCATTTTTGACTCTAGCAAGAGCATTTCCAGTAGAGAAGAGGGGACAAAAGCCAGACTTCAGAGGCTTAGGTGTCAATGGAAGGGAGTAAGGAAATGAAATCCTACAGTATAGGTCGCTTTAGAGAGGTCTTGAGGTTTAAAGGAAAAGATGGGGCAATTGATGCAAAAGGATCTGCAAGATCAACAGAAAATCAAAATGAAGAGTCACTTTTGAACATGGCACAACTTCCAAGACTACCATTGCACCCTAAGTTCTCCCACCCTAAGAAAAGTGGTAAAGCATTTTTCTCCCTCGTCTACCCCAACTATTGGGCTGAACCAAGTGCCTGTCTTTCCATTTTAAGACAAGGGCAGAGCAACTTCCCAAAAAAATCATACCATGGTCACACAAAGGTGATAGTGTCCTTACTGAGATGCAAAGGATCTTCTGAATGACAGGGAGTCACTTTCCCCCAACGTAATGCAAATGGAGCACACAGTCACTCTGCTGTCCAAAGCCCCAGCATTCATTTCTCAGATCGTTCTTGAGGCAAACAGTCAACTCATGCACTCCCACGTCTTCATGATTATGTGTGAGTTGATGATGTCTATGTCTGTATGTCCAACTCCCACCTGGAATTTAATTCTGCACAGCCAAACACCTCATGGACATGTCCACTTACATGTCCTACACAACCCTCAATCTCAACATGGCCATGCTGAAGGTGTCACCTGTATTTCCAGAGAAATGATTACACAGATGATCCCATGTGGGCATATGAAGAGAGAGGCTAACTGTTCACCAATTCATTTTCTTTCTTCCTAAGCACACAGCTTGACTACCACTGCCAATCTCCCTTGCAGTTTGGCATGGACATGTGAGGTTTCTGGCTAGTGAAATGTGCACAGAAATGATATACTTTGCTTCCAGGCCTGGCTTATTGAAAAACAACAACAAAACTGCATAATTCTCTACCTCCTCTTTTCTACCAAGTATTGATCAAATGTAGAAGATTCACAAAGGATCCAGAGGCCCGTGGGGATAGTGGAGCCACATGGTGGAGTGACCCTGGTCTCTAAATCACCATGTTGGAAAGCAGACCCCAATCCTTCCCACTGCAGTGAGAAAAGATGAAGGTTATATTTTGTTAAGTTGTTAGATTTAGGGGTTCATTGTTACAATGGTTAGTATACTTAATACATAGTATAACAGAACTGAATGTTCAATTGAAGAAATGAAAGTTGCTCTCAGATTCTGTCTATTCTTAACCCTCTACATTTAATTAGTTCTTTTAACTCTGTAACATCCATACAATTTCTCTTTCCATTTCACTTATCAATTTATTTTACTATCATATATCCTCTAGATTATTTCAATAGTCTCCTAACTGATATCATTGCCCACAGCAGCACTGTCCAATAGGACTGTAATGCAAACCACATAGATGATTTTAAATTTTGTACTACTCATATTTTTAAAAAAGTAAAAACATACTATTAATTTAAATAATGTTTTTTATTTGACCCAATATATCTAAAATGTTATTTCAGCCTGTAGTCGACATAAGGAGATAACTTATATTTTTGTACCAAGTCTTTAAAATCTGGTGTATATTTTACACTTACAGCATATCAGTTCAGACTAGAAACATTTCAAGTCTCAATGGCCACATATGACTAGTAGCTACCATAGTCATGGTGGACAGCACAGTTCTATAGTTGTGTTCTCTTCTGAATAGCTATCTACTCTATAGTCAGACAGTAGAATTTAATAATCACACTCCCTGCCTCTAGGATTAAAACGACTTTGCCAACCAGGTCTCCATCAACTCTACCCAAAACCATCCCAAACAAATGTTAAAAAAAATCAATGCAGGCTGGCCCAATGGCGTAGTGGTTAAGTTTGCATGATCCCCTTCAGCAGCCGGGGTTCACACGTTCAGATCCCGGGCGCGAACCAATGTACTGCTTGTCAGCCATGCAGTGGCTGCATCCCATATAAAGTAGAGGAAGATGGGCACAGATGTTAGCCCAGGGCCAGTCTTCCTCAGCAAAAAGAGGAGGATTGGCAACGGATGTTAGCTCCGGGCTAATCTTCCTTACAAAAAAAAAAAAATCTATGCACTTTCTAAGCAAATGCACATTCAAGATGGGCCTCTGTTCTCTTTTACCTTCTTTCATGCTTCTTAGAAGAGATTACATAGATGGTTACGAACCAGCAAATTTTAAATCTCTAGTTTTCTCATGAATGACTTTCTCCTTGTGGTCATTTCCCAGTGAATTTCTAATCCTTCTCGTGTGATAATCTTCTTTGTCTCCTGTCTACTGCCCATACAAATCCCCATATAAGAACACATATCTATTCCCACACACCCTTCACATGGTATTATGTAGTATATTTTTTGTTCAAAAATAGAATACCTGACTTAACGTGGCTTAAATAATAGTGCATTTTTGGGGGCCGGCACAGTGGCGTAGTGGTTAAGTTCACGCTCTGCTTCGGTGACCTGGGGTTGGCGGGTTCGGATCCCAGGCACGAAATGATGCACCACTTGTCAAGCCATGCTGTGGCAGCATCCCATATAAAGTAGAGGAAGATGGGCACGGATGTTAGCCCAGGGCCTGTCTTCCTCAGCAAAAAGAGGAGGATTAGCAACAGATGTTAGCTCAGAGCTGGTCTTCCACACACAATAAAATAATAATAATAGTGCATTTTTATCTCACATGTCAGGGATTTCTGAAATTTTAGAACCAGTAAATTCTACAGCTCAGGGATAATGCCAGAGCTCTGGGTTAATGTCTTTAAAATTTCTTTTTCATTCCCCTCATTGTCAATAGGTGGTTGCAACAGCCCCAAGCTTCACATTCTCAGACAACAGCATCTAAGTGTAGGAAGAGATGACAAGGTTAATTTCTATGCATCATTCTTTTTATTAGGAGAGAAGCATTCTCCAGAGGCACTCCTCAGACATTTCCTCAGGTCTCTGTTGTGTTAGAACTGTGTCATACACCCATGAACTAGTGGCAAGTAATGCAAATGTATAGCATTTCAACGCTATGGTGGAAGGTGGGAACTGCAGATATGGAGGAATAGGGGGAAAACTGTTGAGTAGTCAGTCAACAAGCCCATCTCACATATTCCCTAGCTTTGTCTGCTTGCTCAAGGTTCTAATCAGACATCAGCTCCTCTGAGCTCTCCATGAAACCTCGTTTCCCAGGTGGGACTCCACTGCTCACCTTTGCTTTTATCATGCCCTGTACGTGTCATCACTGCACCCCTTAGGACACTGTGCTGAAATTGCCTGATTTTCAGTCTCTCTCTGCTGATAAAGGGTGAGCTCCTTGAAGGCAATGAAATTGTCTGGCTCATTATTATATAATCACCACGGGGTATACTGCTTGGAATATAATGGACATTAAAAAATAGATAGTATTTAATTGAATGTTTTTATGATAAATTTCACTTCTAATTTGACAGTATTTGGATTTCATACTGAAGGATAATTTGTCTATAAATTTTGGTTTTTCCAACCTGGCTTTTAAACAAAAATAATATGAAACTCAAGGAATAATTTGTTCCAGGTCCCTGCATTTAATCATTTCATTAGTCTCACTAAAGAGATAAATTAACTGAGGTTTCCGAGAGAGACCTGCTCTAGTAGTTTGGACTCACTGCAGGAAACAAAACACTCTAAGTATTTAAAAAAAAATGTGAATTAATACAAGGAATTAAGTGCTTATGGAATCTTGGGAGGACTGGAGGAGCAAGAGTCAGGGACTTTAACAACTGAGGTTAGAGTACAGTCCATCAGATTGGGGGACTGGGGAATCAGCTGCCTTTGCCACTACTGCAACAGCTTCTTGGCAGTCACATTGCCATAACTTGACTGGCCTGCAGAAACAGAAGCAGGAAGATGACCTCCTCTTCACTCCTCTCTTCTAAATCACTTAAGTGCGTGCAATTGGCAGAATCAAATTTGCACCCAGAAGCCTACTTACTATTGAACCAAGAAATATTTATTTTTGCTTTCCAGCCTTTGTTATACAGAGAATCTCAGAGAAAGATGGGAAAGTGGATGCTGAGTCTCAATTGACCATGTCCAATGAATGTACCTAGAGTTATTAAACTAGTAGTTGGTAGAGAAGGGACTTATCTTCTAGCCTATAGACATAGGAAACATTGACAACATCCAATAAACTAGCTAACTTGTGTTAGCTCTCAACTATCATGATAGAGCAGAAAGACATTTAGAGGAGAGAAAACTCACAGTAAAACCTCAGTCTCGGGTTATCCACATAGAGATATTCTTGGCCCATAAACATTTGTTTTTCTTTTTCCAGTTAGTGGCTTTGCTACTCAGATTGAATGATCACAAATCACATATACATAGTCAGAAACTTTAAAGCTGGATGCTACAGTCTATTTGTGACTACTAGGCAAGGTGAGGAAATACATATAAAAAAATTCCACTGACATTTTTGGATTTAAAAAAGCATTTATGTTAATTTAGCATTCTGGAAATTAAAGCATAAGGAGGGAAATGAAAACCACACCTTCTAAATGTGACTCAAACATATGATAAGCCCTCGTGAAAATCTGGGGTGATACAGCCGCCATGCTTCTATGATCTGCTTAGATTTCCACCTGCAGATGACACCAAGACTAGAGGAAGCATCCATGGTAAGTTTTTTACCCAGCTCTGAAGTCCTGACACCATAAGCTGTGGGCAACTAGGGGGGAGGATGCATTCAGTCACCAAGAGTTCAAACAGACATCATATTTGAGAGCCCAGAGGTGACATCCAGAGGTAAATCAGAGTGCTCTGGTATTCTGTTAATCGCCTGAAGTCCTAAATCTGTCAGCAAGTCCTTCTGACCCTCCTTTGAAATGCTGCTCATGTCTGTACACACCTAGATGTCTTCTGACATATCCAAGCTCATATCTTTTTCTGTTCATTCACTCAGGTAGTAATTAAAATCAGACAATTTAGTACAGAAAAAGAGACCTCTCTATCACACAATCCATTTTCTATATCAATTCCAGAGATTTCTTCTTAAAGCGGAAGTCTAAGATTTCAATATTTTTTCTACTCTGATGACTCACAAACTGTGCTAGGGACAAGAGTTTACAAAACAAATAAAGCTCCTTCCCTGAAGAAATTCACAGCCCAATGAGGAGATGGCACGGAGTAGTCAAACAGATGGGCTCTCACAAAAGAATATGGGTTCACATACCAGTCCTCTACTTAGTAACTGTGTGGCTTAAGCAAGTGAATTCATCTTTGTCTACCTCAGTTCCCCATCTATAAAATGAGGACAATAATAATGATGATACCTACTGCTTTGGGTTTGTAGGAGAATTAGGTAATTTAATGCATGCAAAGATGTTTGGAACCATGACAGTCACAGGGAAAGTGGTCAGTGTATGTTGGCTCTTGGTGACCAGAACGTGACTCACTTTGATGATTGCTACGAGAGAACATAAAACCACACTAGAAGTATTATATTTAATCAATTTGAATTTCTCTAATATTTTTCCCTTAAACTAGAAAATAAAATGGTTTATTTTCCCTAATGCAATTCATTTCTTTTCAAAAACCTTTGTTGGATGCACACATCTATGTGCCCAGCATGGATGAGATGTGTTTGCATTTGTTACCTTTTTAATGTTGTCCACACGACACTATTATCATATAAGTAAAATTATCCCTCAGTCTAAACTTAGAAGACTAAATCTTAAATTGTTCAGACTAGACAGAAAGCAATATAATTTGCTGATTAAGATTATATTCTCCGCAAAGAGGAGGCAAATGTTACAATCTTAGCTCCAAAACTTGTCTGTGTTACCTTAGGCAAGATCTTCACTTTCCTGTGCTTCAGTATGTCAGCCATCAAATCTCAATAAAAATGGCACATCCCTCATGGAAGTGCTGCAAGCACAGAACAAGTAGATTCATGCCATTTCTCAGACAAGTCCTGATGCTGAGTAAGCGGTCTAAGGTCGGTTACTGTTACCATAAAACTTCCAAAGACCTCAACATTAAAATGTGACAGGGCTGGGATTTGAACCCAGATTGATCTCATTCCTGAGCTCATATTCTTATCACAACATTATACGTGCACTTCTGCAACAGTGTTTTATTGTTTGATAGGGAGGGTAGTTAGCAACACGCCCGGGCCAAATGTGCAGTCAGATGTGTGGCTTAGATGAACTGTATTATACCAAAGTGAGAATTTCAGAAACATGGAGGGTCCTGAGGAAGCCAGGCGCCTCCTACCGGTGCAGTCGTTTGCTAGACTGTCTGCTAAATAGGAACTGACACAGGGAATGCCAATTTAAAAATGAATTTTAAATTAATGGCTGTAAAAACATGCTTAATAAATGTCTATCAAGTGAGTCGGTAAGTCAGGATTAAGGGTATTGTCTGAATTGTGTTAATCTGTTAAGCTTAAAAATTCACTGTCTTTAATGAGTTATTTGTTAATTCAGGATTTCAATTTTTCCTTGAGTCAAATTTCTAACTTTTTAGGAAAATTTTTATTCCATCTAAGTTGTCAAATATGGTGTCATGGAATTATTTCGTTGGCTTAAATTTCAACTCAATAAATAAGTGTCTCCTTTTCTTTATTCCTAATATGTTTTATTGAAATATACACACAGAAAACAAAAAGAAATTCAAATATACACCTCAAAGCGGTATTGAAACCGAAAAAGGAGTTAAAATTTTCCCTGATGAGGGTGAAACTGTGTCTTGTACCCACGAGGTTAACATGGGAAACAAAGTAACCTAAGTTTCTGAGCTTGCCTTGCAGAACAGCAGGAGGGCCACTGGTAAGAGAGTAGCTTGTTGACAGCCCCCCACCCGACTCAGCATCATGCAGGAGCTTGAGAAGCTAAAGTGACTGTAGACTTTACAAGCCACAGACTAAAACTTCACACATGCAACACATAGAACCCCCCCGAATTTGCACATGCAATCCATGAAGACATATGAAAGACAGTCGCTCCTGCACAAAGGACTCTTAAAACTTCAGCCCTCAAGGCCACATGATCCCCCTCCCCTACCTAAAACCCCAGGTAAAAATGCCACCCTTTTTCCTTTTGAGGAGGTGGAGCTGAGTTTTAACTCCCATCTCCTCATCTGGCTGCCTTTCAATGATAAACCTCTTTCCTTCCCATGAGCTTGGTGTTCCAGTTTTCGGCCTTCCTGCGTAGTGGGTAAAGGACCCTGTGTTCATGTTCAGTCACATTATCACAAAGTGAACACACCTGGTGTCTAGCATGGGGTTGAGAAATGGGACAATATCGACACCTAAGAAATTGTCTCATGCTTTCTCCTAATCACTAACCTTCCTCTCCTCCTCAAGATAACCATTATCTTGAATTTTAATACCAAAATTAGCATTGCCATTTTTTTACCTTTATATAAATGGAATTACACATCACTTAGTATTGCCATTGTATGTATGTATGTATGTATATTTTTCATTTGAGCTATTTTATGAGTGTTTTGTGGCAAATCTCTGTGAGTTTAGTTTACATTTCCTTGAAGATGCAATATTTGCTGACCTTTTGGAATCTTCTTTTGATAAGTGCTTGTTTCTGTCTTCACCTTCTTCCCATTTTTAATTGGGTTCAAGGGTTTTTTTCTTACTGATTTGTAGGTGTTCTTTATGTGCATTCTGGTTATAAGACTTTTGTTTGCTGTAGGTATCCATAAATATCTTCCCCACTTTGTGGCTTTACTCTTCACTTTAATAATATATCTTGAGGAATAGAAGTTCTTAATTTTAGTAGAGGTACTTTATTAACGTTTTTCTTGTGGTTAGTAATTTTTCCTGCTGCTTAAGAAATCTTTCCTGATATTATTATCAAAAAGATATGCTACTTTATCTTTCACATTTAGATCTAGAATCAGGCTAAAATTCTTAACTATTTTTAGTATGAGGTAGGGTCTATTGTAATATTTTCCAATGTCTATATCCAGTAGTCTCCACAAATGTGTTGAAAAACCTGTACTTTCTCACTCTTCTACAATGCCACCTTTGTCATAAATCACGTGCACTTTATAATTGGGACTAATTTTCAATTCTCTCATTTGTTACCTTTATCTAATAGTTTATATTTGTGCTGATACTACACCATTCTAATTGCTATAACTTTCTCATGAATCTTCATATTAAGAAGAGTAAAACATTATATTGTGTTATTCTTCAATTTTGTCTAGGGTATTCTTAGCCTTTGCATTTACACATCCATTTTAAAATTGAGTGGCAAAACCATCTATACGTGAGGTTTTCTTTGTGGAAAGATTTTATACCATAGATTAATTTCTTTAAAAGCTATAGAACTATTTAAAATCTCTCTTTTTTTTCTACCAGTGTTTATATGTTTTTTTAGGAATATGTCTATTTGACTTAAATATCCACATTTATTTACACAAAGTTGCTCATTATATTCTCTAATATTTTTATTGATCTCTGATCTGTAGTAAAATACTCTTTTTCATTTCTGGTATTTATCTGTTCAATCCTATTTTTGTTTCTTTTTAGTTTTGGGATGGATTTATCATGTTTTAGGACAATTTCACATTAAACAAATTACACAAATCTAAAGTGTTCAGTTCACTGAATTTCGACAATTTCTTTCACTGATGAAACCACTAACCCCTCCAAATGGATAATATTTCCTTTATTCCAGAGAATTCCCCCATGCTTTCCTCACAGTAAAAGAATTGCCTGGCTCATGAATAATGCTGAGGTTAAGAAATCTTGAAATAGATAAATACATTTACAGAAAACCTATATATGACATCATATTTACTGGTGAAAACTGAATAGCTTTCCCCCAGGATTGGGAATAAGGCAAGATTTCTGCTTTTACCACTTCTGTTTAACATTGTATTGGAGGTTCTAGGTATTTCACTAGGCAAGCAAAATAAGTAAAAGTTATAAATATTTCAAAGAAGGAAGTAAAAATGATTTTATGTTAACAGCACATTATAGTATATGTAGAAAATCATAAGGAAACTACAAAAAAGCTCATGGAACTAATATGTGAATTTCACCAGGTTGTGGCATACAAGTTGAAAGAACAAAAAGCAATTGTATCTCTATATATAAGTAATAAGTAAGTATAAAATGAAGTTTTAAGAAAATTACCAGTTCTAATTGTACGTGAAAACGTGAAATATGTACAGATAAATTTGAAAAAATATGTTCAGGACCAGTACTCTGAAAACCACAAAATGCTACTGAGAGAAAATAAAAATGAAATATTAAATCAAGATGTATACAATATTTATGTATTGGAAGACCCAAAAGTTTAACATACCAATTTTCTTTTGTTAAGTTAGAGATTCAATGCAATCCCAATCAAAACATCAGCAGCCCTTCTTATGGAAAGCACAAGCTTATTTATCATCCAGATGATAATTCCAAACATCTGGAGTATCCAAAATAATTTTGAATAAGCCTATCAAAATTGAATCACAGTATTTGATTTTATGAATTATATCTATATTTTTTGCTGCATTTTGTTTTTTGTATATTTCCCTAATATCCTAACTTGAGCACATATTTATTTCATTGTAAAAAGTAAGGTACAATAACCTAAAAACAAACTAATTAAAAATACTGATGGTTGATCCACTGTATAAAACATCACACATAGAGAGGATTCCCAGATACCTCTCACAATTCAACCCTACTCAAGGGTCTGAGTTATTCCTTAACGCCTCCATCACCATAAATGATGTCCACATCCTCAGACTCTCTCCCAGGGCCTGACAAGCACCCAGGACTCTGGGTTATCCATGTTTGGCTCAGTGGTATAGATGGTCCAAACTTGAAAAGAACTTGGTGTTGAGTCTCTGCTCTTTTTTCCCTTCTAGCATCTCTTCTTCCACCTGTTCTTTTTTCACCTGGAGTTCTCTGCCCTCCCTGTATTTTCCTCTCTTCTCCTAGTCCTCCTTTCTCTCTTCCTTTCCCTCCTCTCCAACTTTATCTATTGGGATCAATATAATTTGATCAGCAAGCAAAAATCAGTATATTTCTCCCTGTTTCTCTGCAACTTTGTTTCTGCTCAAAGGTGCTCAGAGGGTGCCCCTAGGGAACCTGCGAAAAGAAAGCAGGAGCAGAAAGGAACTGAAAGACTGAGGAAACAAACACAATCATAATTTCAGATATAAATCTGCCCCCAAACCACAACAAAAACCTGGAAAAAAATGATTGCATAGGTAGTAAACCTTGCAGATACTCTCTACTTTTGTAATTCTATGATCTTGTGAATCACAGTGCTGGCATTTGAGCTACATATTGAAAGATATTATTCACTGTGTACAGTAAAAGGAAGAAAAAAATCATAAAATGCCACATGGTTAAATAACACCAAATTTCAAAAGTGGAATAAGAAAAACTGACATAATACCTGAAATTTTCATAGATGAAATAGTGACACTGTTCATCTGTTTCTGTCTCTGTTGTTTATATTTCAACTCAAGGAAAAAGAAAAATCCACTCTGTTTCAAAAATGTAAATTAAAAAAATATGTTGTTCAGGGTGAAAGTGACCATAATGCTTTTGAAAAAGAAATCCAGTAGCCCCATATTACTCCTTTTTATATTGACTCCCTCCCTCTTTTCCCACAGAGGTGACATTGTACAATTCATATATTTTATGGACATTTTGAGACATTTTAAAGCTTTGGATTTACCTTGAGTTTCTTTTTATTCAGTTTTGAATGATGGAGGTGACAGAAGATTAAAGATATTTTAAATCAAATATTTTAATATATTGAATATGTAGGAAGCTGGGGTTTCCTGTTTGAGCACAGAATTTGATTTAATTTTCCCAGTATACATTCTGAATCCTGCTTAAGACAAATGAACAAACAAAACCTCTCAAGGGCCCCGCCCCATTAAAGTTCCTCATGCTCCTCTTTGGTGGCCAGGTTCACGGGTTCAGATCCTGGGCACAGACCTACTCCACTCACCAGCCATGGTGTGGTGGCGTCCCACATACAAAATAGAGGAGGACTGGCACAGATGTGAGCTCAGGGTGAATCTTCCTCAGCCAAAAAAAAAAAAAAACCCTCAAATGTTATAGGGTTCTTTCTATATGCTAATATTTGTGCTGGCTTTTTTCCTTACTTCAGCTCAATTAATGCTCCCAAGAGTTCTGGGCAGTAGGCCTTTTTATCCTTATTTTACAGATACAAATATTTGGAATGATTTCTTTATGACATAGGTAAGAGATACAGAAGAAAATAAACACCCAGAATCTTAGGAATATGAACTCACCTTCCCAATCATATTCAAGGCATCCCTCTGAAGTATTGTACGTTTTAACAGACATTTAGCTCTCATCCATTCTCAATAGAATAGCCAGCAAGATCCTTTTAACTCATTAGTCAGGAGTGTTAGTCAAGGTTCTTTGGAGAAACAGAACTGAAACATAAAGAGATTTATTATGAGGAAAAGGCTCATGAGATTATGGACACTGAGAAGTCACATGATCTGCCATTTACAAGCTGGAAACCCAGGAAAGCCCTGGTGATTTTAGTTCCAGATCCAATCCAAAGGCCTGAGAACCAGGAGCCCAGATGTTGTTCTGAGGGCAAGAGAAGACCAATATCCCAGCTCAACAAGTCAGGCAGAGAGCAAATTCTCCCTTCCTCCACCGTATTGTTCTACTCAGGCCCTTCTAAACAGGTTGGAAGATGCCCACAGACTTGGGGAGGGCCATCTGCTTTACTCAGTCTACCAATTCAAATGCTGATGTCATCCAGAAACACCCTCAAGGACACGCCCAGAATAATGTTTAACTGAATATCTGGGCAGCATGTGGCCTAGTCAAGTTGACAGGTAAAATTAACCAACACATCAGGTTATATTTTTCTTCAGTTAAAATCCTCCAATGGCTTCCGTTCCCTCAGGAGTAAGAGCCCGGGCCCCTACTAAGGGCTACACCATGGAGCTACCAGGGGTATCTCTGGCCACACCACAGCCCCCCTCCTTCTCACCCCCATGTGTCCTGACTCCCCTCGGCTCACACCATTCCAGCCCCTCCCTCAAGGCCTTTTATGTGCACTTTCTTCTTCCTCCAGGTACCTCAGGACTTGCTCCCTCACCTTCTTCAGGCTTTGACCAAAGTATCCCATTCTCAGTGAGGTTGCCCTTGACTCTCCAATTTAGAATGTCTACCTTTCTCAACACTCCCTCTCCCTTCTGCACTTTATTTTCTCCTTAGCATTTATCATCACTTTCTATTTTTTATTTTGTTTGAGTGTTTGCCCAGAGTAGAGTGTAAGCTCTAGGGTGATGAGGTAGGCATGCTCCTTGCCAACAGTGATGCTACATTCTTTCAAGGAAGATGTACAATTAAGCCGCCAGTGACAACAATGTGATAACTGCTATGACAGGAGGAGTACGTGGTGCCAGGGAAAGCCATGAAAGCAGCTACTAGTTCACTTGTTTAGAGAGGTAATGACGTATCTTAGAATATTTACCATTATTCATTGTCTCTTAGATGAGATAATCTATTCATGTTAACGGGACAATCAAGGTAGAGGCACCCAGAATCTGAGTTTAGAAGATCCAGAGTTTGGTGATGATCGACCACTTATAACCAGTGTAAAGGCAACTTGTTCAAACTGCCTGGATCCAGTAATATGGAAACAGAAGTCAACTGAAGGTATGCTGTGAGCATTAGAGATGTGAATGATTGTGAGATGGCCTGAAAAGTATCAGGTGCCATACAAATGACAGTCATTGTTCCTGGATTCAAGGGTCTTTCTCCAGAAGCTGTGGTCATCCTCAGGTCCTAGGGTAACATTGGAAAGGCAATCACAAACACAGATTGCATTAAAATATTCCATTATTCGCAAGAAGCCAAGGGACTCCACAGGATAAACTAGAATAGAAAGTTCACCTCAAAGAATCACATTGTGACTCTTCCAAAAGTTGACTGCGCATACCCCTTCTTCAAAATGCAGATCAAGGCTGAGACCTTTGATGTTTGTCTTCTTTAGGACCTCATCTCTTTTCTGGCATGCATTGTGTCTTTGTAGTACTGCCATCTTTATTTTAGATAATCCCTAATTCCCTTGACATTTTAGAATTCAGATAGGCATTTCATTTTGGAATTTCACAGGTAACCAATATGTATAAACCAGGAGTATGAGCCTTTCTATTGGAGATTCATGAAATAAAAGAAATATGGGGAGAAGATCTATAACTGTATTACAGATAGCTAGGAAATTGACAAATTTGTTAGCGAATGTTTATGCTGATACCTGGCCTTAAGACTATTTTCCTTAAGATATCACTAGCTCCTTTGCTGGCAGTGGATGAGAGAAGAAGGCTAATGCTGTGCAAATATTAAAATATTTTAGCACTAAGTTTCTCTGGCCTCAATATGTGTTAATTATTAGAATAGGCCTTTGGGGGAAATTAGTGTATGATTGGTGCTCGTCAGAATGGCAGTTCCTTAACTACTTATCTGCTGAGCAGGAGTCTTCCTGCTATTATTTTCCCATATATTCAGTCTCTTCCCAACTCTGAATGATGTCTGCTATGGGATGTTTTGCCTAAAATGTAGTGATTAACTCCTGATAATTATGAAAAAGCTTCAATTATTAAAATGCTGTTAAAGCATGCAAATGGGATCATGTGCCGAAAAGAGAAAAAGATTAATTACCCCAATTACAGGTTCTGAGGGAGTTTGATAAGGCATTTCTGAGCAGAGAACAAGCAGAGAGTGCCCACCAATTACAAGAGCCAATCTCTCTACTCCTACAACATCTCCTCATCTCCTGTAGGTCACCAGAGCTCATGTACACACATTCATGGGAAGAGTAATGGGGAACTGGTGTTGCTGCTGTTATACTGGATGCCTTTTCAAGTCTCTTAACAGAAACCTATTTGTAAGGATCTCAGAATAAGCTGTCTGTTTTCAGTATGAGTTTATTGAATGGCTCAGGGAAGGTTTCTGTGTGGGTGGAGAGGTATCTGAGGTGGTCATCCTTCTGCGGACCCCTAGTGATGAAGGCTACTCACCTTCAACAAAGGTGAATTTTGTTTGCACAGCTTCCTCAAAATCTCCCACTGTTATGCTCATTATGGCATTTTGTCCTTGCAGTTTTATTGAAAGCTGCCTCCTCCTGCCATGAGAGTTGTGACACAAGGTGAGTTATTAATGCAGCTTCATGTGTCATCCCTCAAATGTAGTGTTTGATGAATAACCTTGCACTGAGTTGAACTGATTTGAGGTAAATTGTTATTTCAACCTTAATTATAAAAAAAAAATATGTCTTAAAGTATGGAGGGAACAGAATGTCTTCCACTCTTGGGTGGGGGAGGAATGTTGGTGACCTCCTTTCTTGGTTCTACAGAGCAGAGTATGAGTTCCATCTGAGAAATGAGGACTCTAGCCCAGGAAGAGCAATGAAAGAAATCCACAAAATTCTGGATCTCTGGTCTCTTATCTACATTTATTATGTTTCTAAGCTTCTGTAAGACTGTGATAGAAAGCAGTAAAATCCTTAAGAAAACAATCAAAGAAAAGAAAATTATGCCTTGGAATTTGTTTTTCTTTTTTAAAAAGGGAGAGGGAGTCACAAAGAATACTAGATCTCCAAGGTGGTCTTGGCAGTCAATAGAGAGAGCCAGTGCAGAAGGCTGAATACACTCTTGGAGTCTAGAATATGGGAGAGCAGATAACTTTGCAGAGCAGGCCTGGGGTGGAGGGACAGTCTTCATCATAGGAAAAAATCATTGGAGCATCTACTCAAGAAAGGATTCCAAATGTATCAATTAAAAGAAAAAAAAAAGAGGGGCCAGCCCGGGGATGTAGTGGTTAAGTTCACATGCTCTGCTTTGGCAGCCTGGGGTTCACACATTCAGATCCTGGGTACGGACCTACACCCCACTCATCAAGCCATGCTGTGGCGGCATCCCATATACAAAAAATGGAGAATGCTGGGCATGGATGTTAGCTCATGGCCAACCTCCCTCACCAAAAACACAGAAAAGGAAACATGCTTCATAGAGAAAATAATAAGAAATTTTAAAAATACAGAATATGGAACAGTTTAAAAAAAGAAAGAAAAAAGAAAGTCAGCTGTAGCTAGAAAATAGCAAGTTTCTAACTCTGCTTCCAGCTCTACTGACGTCCATACACTCTGACCTCTGCTCTCTGGGATTATTTCCTTATATACTCAGTAGGAGGACATATAGGTCACTCCATCAAACTCACAGATTTTCACCAGAAAACAATGATTTAAACTATAAGAATGTGCTCTGTAAACTATAAATGATGACATTTTTTCTTAATGTATAACATAAGCATAATGAAATCATAGTTTTGTTTTAAGGATTAAAAATAACAAACATGAAAAACCTAGCAGAGTGCCTGAGACACATAAATGCTTTCTGTTTTTCTTACTATTCCTACTATTTATTATTAGTATTAGTTTTATTGCTACTCAGCCCAGGGACTTCCAGATGCCCTTGCTGAGGGACTCCAGGTGTCAAGGAAAGGTAGCCATTTGTTAGTCAGTGGTTTGGTTAGCTTGTCTATTCTGATTAAAAACACCACCACACACTGTGCCTGATTCAATCTGAAGCCATGGCAGTGACAAAGTCTGTGGGATTTGGGTTACCTCAGGGGTGGTGAACCATATTGTTGGATAGATGGCTCTCTAAAAAGCCAGCTATCCTTCATGCTTGGAGCTGTTAAACATGAAAGCTCATTACGACAATAATGACTGTTTTGATATTTCCAACTACCCTCAGTAAGGTGGTCACTGGAGGGTCCTCAATGAGGCATAAAGCATTGCCTATGCAGTAGGTCCAAAGTCCGACTGGCCCATCAGTTTTCACAGATCTTACAGATCTGGGCATAATGTAAGTACAGGATGACTTAGCACATAGTGGCCTAATTCAAAGTCAACCACCCATGTTCTTTCTGCCTCTCACTGCTGGAAAGGCTTGTTCTCTAGATTCTCAACACCTCTTACACTACAAAACACCAGATAACGGTTATTGTGATGTCATTATTATCAATGTAACGCTCTACAGTTTAAAACACTCTGCGAGGCCCATTTTGTCACATAATCCTCAAAATAAACCCATAAGAACAGAACGCCTTATTTTTTTTAACGCAATTTCCCCTTGGTTCTTTTTTTACAATTTCCATTTTTCCTCTGAGATCCCACCTGTTTATGCATTATGCCCATCTTTTGCTTTAAATCAGAGAACAGCTTATTATTAACCACTGTTATTCCAAGGATGTTTCCGAGTCTCAGAAAAGTTATGTGACTCATTCACAGTTAATCATGTAGTAAGAGGCTTCGGGAAGACACATTCATGCCAATGCTGATCCCAAGGGAGAAGAGAAGATGAATATCCTTAAGGAGTTTATATTCCAGGAGTGGAACAAGATATGTTTCCTTTCATTCAGTAGACATACTTTATGCAAAGTCCCTCCTGCTAAGTGTATGTAGTTAAAGGATCTGGTGCCTTTCCTTGTGGAACTGACGGTTGAAGAGAGGGGAGACACCTGTCAGAGGGTAGTGACCCAGCAGTATGGGAAGTGTTAATGGAGGTTGGGCATGAGGCAATCACAGAACAAAGCCAGGTGGCCACACTGTGTGATATGTGATGCATGAATATATGAATCTAGGACAAGATGCAACGGCCATATTATCAGGTATTCTGGGCCAATCCCAATTTCCGATGTTCTGTGACAGTGTTTAGCCAAGGGTGAGATGATGTTTTCTGAGTTCTGGTTCAAGGTATGCAGAAATGCCAAGATATATTGCCAACCTAGAGAAGATTAGGAGGAGCTATATGACAGCTAACAAAGTAAGAAACTCACAGCAGTGAGAATGCAACCCTTTAGAGAATGAGTAAAGACACTATAAATACTGAAGGGAAAATGTGACATAGCTCAATTTCTTTGCATCTTTTCTGGAATTATCTTTTGGGAGGTCTGTACTATGTGTTATGTTTCCTTAGAGGCTTGGGTCTTCCTGGGGATTTGTGGTTTTCCCTACTTTTTTTTTCTCTGTCGCCAAAAAGGTATCAAAAGCAATGAGGCAGCCAAGAAGAACTGCCTAAGATTTGCCATAATAGAAAAGCTCAGAAAGGTGAACGGGAAAATTTCTATATTTCTTCTTGGGATGCCATTCCCTTTTATCTCAGAAAGGTAGGAAAGAAGGCCTGAATCCAGAGCAAACACATTTTGTCTTCCTTTCTCTCAGACCCTTGAGTTCTTCTACATAGAACTGTGTAGAAGAAAACTTAAAAATCAGTGACAGCCACTCTTATCCTTTTGGAAGTATAGAAAGGCTGATAGCTACCTAATGCTCATCATTGAGGCTCATCACAGAGAGACCACTGGCCCTTAGAGTGGGGACATAAATGCCTAAGCCACACAGGGAGTAGTACTAGAAATGTGATTAGAATACTCTCCGACAAGTTCATAAACTCTTCTAAAAATCTACTAGAGAAAGAAACATGATAATATTTAATAGCATGATCAATGCTTCCCATACACTTATGGCAGAGCTAGAATAATCAGGTCCCTGTCTCCCAGTTGACTTCTTTTTGCATCATAGTGCATTGAATTGCTTGCAAGGCTCGTGGAAGAATATAGGAGAACTGAATTGCAGTCTGTCAAGGGTGATTAGATAGGATAAAATAGTAAATAAGTAACACAAGAAAGTGTAGAAAGAACTGGGGCTGCTCAGCCAAGGAAGAAAAGACTCTGGGAATGGGAAACATAATGAGGTGTCTTCAGATGGGCAGAAGGTACTTGCATGGAGGAGTTTTAAAATTCATTAATCCAGCTAGTGGTTATGATTATGGACTGTGGAGCCCAGTTGACGGAGGTTTGATACCAGCTCTTTCTCTTACTTAAGCATTTAATTTCTCCGAGTCTAGTATTCCTGTCTGTAATGGAGGTAATTATATCAATATTATACTCTTGATGTGAGGATCGCCTAAGTTTCTACCTGGTAAACATCTAGCGCAGGGTCTGGTAAATAGTCCATGTGTAAAGTACTACTAATACTTCCCTCAAGATGTAGAACCAGGACTAATGTGGGAGAGATAAGGGGACACTGAATTCAGCTCCAGCTCAGAGCATTCTGAGAGCCAGAACCAACAGGAAATAGAAGAGGCTGACCTAGAGAGAGAGAGTTCCCTGTTATGGGAGGTGTGAAAGCAGAGGAATCCATTTAGCATTTGATGACATCAAAACAAGTAAATTAGAATGAGTCTGAAATTCTTTTGAAATTTAAAGACTTGCAAAGATTTTACGGCTTGGAATCAACACTTTGCAGAGCCATTCCGCATGCCCAATTATCAAGTAATGCAAAAAGTAATATTTTTGGAAGACATTTTCAGCCTATATTATCAATAGTAGGCTGACTGTATAATATGTTATTCAGCTAAGGATGATTTTGAGAGTGAAAGGGAGATGCTTTTAGTAATTATTATGCTGGGATTCTCCTGGTTAAACTGGATCACCTTAATTTCTGACTATTTATTACATTTAAGTGTAACTGAAAAACATAGTTATTTATATGATCTAAGAATTCAGTATAAGAAAAACTCTGTCCTGAACCCATCATGAGTTAGGACATCAAGACCAACTCATTTTTATTTGAAAGGTTGTATCTATTTTTACCGAGGCAAAATCTGCATAGCATAAATTAACCATTTTGAAATCTACAATTCAGTCACATGTAATACGTTAACAATATTATGTAAACAATATCTACAATATTACTTTTCGCATTACTTGATAATTGGGCATGCGGAATGGCTCTGCAAAGTGTTGATTCCAAGCCATAAAATCTTTGCAAGTCTTTAAATTTCAAAAGAATTTCAGATTCATTCTAATTTACTTGTTTTGATGTCATTAAATGCTAAATGGATTCCTCTGCTTCCACACCCCCCATAACAGGGAACTCTCTCTCTCTAGGTCAGCCTCTTCTATTTCCTGTTGGTTCTGGCTCTCATATGTTATCACTCCAAAAGGAGACCCTATGTCCATTAAGCAGTCACTTTCCACTCACCTCTCCCCTGGCCCCTGACAAACACTAATCGTCTGCTCTCCATAGATTTAACTATTAACTATTTAACTAACTATTCTGGATATTATATGTAAATTGAATCATATAATATATAACTTTTTGTGTCTGGTTTCTTTCAACATAATGTTTTCAAGGTTCATCCACATAAAATGTGTTGTAACTTCATTTCTTTTTATGTTCCACTCTATAGATATACGTATTTCAATTTTCCATTCATCCATTGGTAGAAATTTGAATTATTGACATACTTTGGCTATTATGAATGTTGTTGCTATGTACATAAGGGAACAAAATTTGAATTTTTGTTCCTATTCATTTGGATACATACCTAGGAATGCAATTGCTGAGTCATATCGTAATTCTGTGATCAGAAATTTGAGTCAAACTCCTTTCCACAGTGGCTGTACCATTTTACATTCCCACCAACACATTATCAGATTTCCAAGTTCTCCATAGTCTCACTAATATTTATTGTTTTACATTTGTTTTATCATAGCCATCCTAGTAAGTATGAAGCAGTATCACTTTTAATGTGCTTTAAATTTAATTAACAATTGCATATGTCCTTAATTTCATTTCCCTAATTACTAATGACAACAAACATGCTTACAGATTCTTGTTGGCCCTTTGTATGTCTTCCTTGGAAGATATCTATTCATATCTTTTGTTCATTTTAATTGGATTGTTTGCCTTTTTGTTGCTGAGTTATGAGTTTTTCTTTTCTATATACATATAGAATATATATATTCTGGATACTAGTCCCTTATCAAATATGTGATTTGCAAATATTCCCTCCTATAGATGACCATAGATGTATGTGTTTGCATGGAAACTCAGTTCCATTCCAATTATCTGTATGTTCACACTTATGTTGGTACCATGTTGTTTAGATTATTATGGCTTTGTAGTAAACTTGTTTAAGGTATAAGGAAATGTCTAATGAAAGAGGTCTGTAACATTGCTTAATCTGGGAGAAATTTTGACCACATAGACATGGATTCTTAAAAGTGGAGCAGAGAATAGATAGTCCAGTTCCAAATGATACCACTCCTAAAACATGCTAACATAATTTTATAAAATCTAAATCCAATTTATTCTAAGATGTGAAGCTGTGCAACTGGATTTAGATTTTAGATTTCTACCTACAAGAAATCTCCAATATGCTGGTCAATCTTAAATGGGGAAAAAAGCCACCTCCAGACTATATCCATAGATCTGTGCCAATGTCTATATCCGTCTATATCTATATATCTGTTTATATCTATATCTATATAACTGCATATTGGAATTTAACTTAATGAGCATATTTAGATCTGTTTTTCCCGTTTCTTTACCGTTGTGGATTGCATCTATTGTGGATTGCATCTATTATTACAAGAGTAATAATAATTATTTTATTTGCAAAATCTTCTCTATTTTATACACACCGTTGTCATATATATCATTCCACATGTGCCTCACAACAACTAAATTATGGAAAGACATCCACTCTGTGGTTGGCAACTTTCAGAATAAAGTTCAATTTTACCCCTAGCATGAGTAAGAAAACCCAACCTCACAATCTGATTTAATTTGACCTTTTGCCACTTTTTTCCAGATGTAATCACCATGTTTCCCCCACAGAATTATTGACATAGAACCAGTAAATGTGTCCCCTTGAGGGAAAAAACTCACTGTAAATAACTTCTCCTTAAAGAGAAAGGCTTATTGGATTTTCACACTGGACAACACGAGCACTAGTTAAATACAGAATGATGTTCATGTCCCTTCTGGCGTTCAAAAGGCTGGTGTCAGGTTTTTCAAGTCCAAAGGTAAGTCAGAAAAAAGCTGTTTTCATCTTATTGGGATAGAATTCTGGCTATAACTGGAAATTAGTAAAGTACCAAAACAAGAAATGTCTCTTTATTTCTAAAGTCACAATCTGGTTGTACCTACATGGAGCCAATGAAGGAAAAGTTGCAGTTAATTAATTTTAAATTGAACTCATTGCTTCTGCAATCAGAAACTTTTTTTTCAATGAATAAAACATTTCTTTTTTGGAATTTGGCTTTGGAAAATATTAAAATCTATGCTGACTAAATGATTTAAAATGTTTGACAATCATCCTGCCATAAACAGCAATGCAGACAGAAATACAGCTTCTTAATGCCACCTTGAAACAGGTGCTACTTGCCTGGTTGTGCCCTTTCTGCCAATCAGAACCATGGTTTGAATATTTAGGACATTCTATTTATTGGGGTGCTTGAAGGGGTACAGTAAATAACATATCTTTTCTCCACCCATATTCTGAAATAAATGAGAAATAACACTTAGAAAATACTCAGCAAACATAGAATTAACATACCACATGTATTATCGATAAAAAAAATAAGTTGAAGGATACAGCATACCATGAGAACCAAGATGAGCTGGCTCTCTCCCCAACCAGTTCCCCCACGATCCATCTAGATATGGGACAGCCCAACCAAATGAACATGAATCCACAAAGTGACACTTAATCAGGTACACCTCCCACTGGTTCAGCTGCATGGGGATAAGGATAGCAAATAAAATGCCCGCAATGAAGACATATGATAGATTTCACTCCTTCCAGGCAGAACATATGGACTAGTGGCTGTGGGCTACTTGTTATATAGGTAACTCCCTCCATTTCTACAGAGATCCTTTTGATGGTTCAAAATGTGAGGAGAGTTTATGGGAAATCCCTTAAAATGGACACTGAGAGGTCAGGAAAAACATTCCTTTCTAACACTAACCACCCAAAAATCTATATTGAAAAATACCTAAGTGGATCTATTATTAAAATCACTTCTGATAATAGTTACAATAATTTTGAGTGTTGTAAAGCTCATGATCTAGAAAAATTAAAATGTATATTTTACTCTATGTATTTATAGAAAATGAACTATCAAGAGTACAGTAATGAATTAACATACGTTGAGCCAATTCTGTGTGCTACCTACTGTTCTAAGCACTTTAGAACATTCTCGTCAAGTCTTCTGGCAGGCCCTATAAGGAAGGTGTTACTATGTTTCTTGTTGGAAATATTTGGAAACTGAGGCACAGGGAAGAATACTGACCTCTTTGGTGAGTAAATAATGGAGCTGGACCTGTATCAAGGAAGTATACTTTCCAATTCAAATTAGGTAGATTTAACATCAGATTTTAATACCACTACGGTAAGAGAATATTTCTGTCCCAATCTGCTTCCTTGCACGTGAATTCCGAGCTTTATTTGCCCTGCAAGGGCTTCTCTATGATGTCTGCATCTTTTGGATCCTATTAACCGGATGTTGGTCTTGTTTACACTCTTGTATAAAGTAAGTCTTTATAAATGGTATATTATCAATAGATTTCTAAAAATTGTTTCATTCCCTCAAATATATTCTGGAAATTGTTGGCTATCTCCAGGCTGGATAACAAGAATTACTGTTTGAATTTAGAACCCTTGGTCTCTCTGGCCTGGGGTTGGGAGGATTTTTTGTGCCTAAATTCATTTCAGTTCCATTTCTACTGGCTCAGAGGACTCCATATTTTTGCCTGTTTTTCCTTTGTTAGGAAGAACATCTCCTGAATGTTCTTGAAAAAATATGACATTGAATAGAAATGTACACATGCAGCACCATCAGTCTGTCCTGGCATATTGTAATCTCCTTGAGGACAGGAGCTATGTTTGTTTCAACGTTATTACACTAGAGAGTAGAATAGGGAATCTATAAATAGTTACTGAATATTGGATGAAATATCCATCAGGAATCTCCAAGCAACAGCTCAAATTAATTTCTAGATACTACCATCAATCTGTGATCATTATCACAGAACCTGCCTCTTTAAAGTATTTTGCTTGCTTATCTATACCTTAGCTAGGTGTCAGAAAAAAAGTGTATTCTCTTGATATAATGGTGTAATGTTTATTCAGAAGATCTGTAGGAGTCAGTTCTCTGGATAAAGGCCCTGCGTAGATTCTTCCAGATATTGGATCTTCAGCAGTGGTTCAACAGGGGTGGAAAAAGTATCAGGAACTAGGAGGGAGGATCTCAGGGATGAGTACAATCATCACACTGAGCCTCAAGGATGACCAACTGCACTTTTCTATAGCCATGAAGGCCAGACACTAATGAATGAAGAAGACTACCTGGTGACCTGGAGGGGAGGACAAACCAGCAAGAGATTCTAGTCAGGGGCCGTAGGCAGAAGGGTAGCAGCCATTTAGTTAAAATTGGGCATGCTGAGGTTCTAAGGAGCATGATTCAGTTTCTGGGATAAAGAAAACAAGAAAGAACTAGACAAATTTTCCAGACGATATCACAACACTATGGAGATGAGCCAAACGAGATGTACTCAGGAAAGCAAATCCTAGGTTTTCTCATATAAACATGCTACAGACAGGACATATCCCTAGGTAAATCTGCTCACGTAGACCTGAGTCCACTTCTAGCATGATATTTTGCCATAAGGTCTACCTAGAATACATTCTACTTTGCACATGGATGCAAAAGGAAGCTGCAAGTTGGATTGGAGAGTACAGGAGGCATAAACCCTCATTCTTCAGAAAAAAAAAAAAAAATCCAGTACAAAAGTACCTAATAGTAAATGAAGATCCTGCTGATGGCCCTGATACCTAAAATGCAGTCACCTTAGTCAGGATTGGCTCCAGAATTGTACAAGGCTGCATTTTCTAGAGATGGCCAACTAAGCAAGATGAAATAAAGAGGCTGGTGTATTCGAACTAGCAAGTGTGCCCAAATTTAATATCTGGGAGTTCACTGATCAATGTGTTTTCAACCTTCAGTCACCTCTGTTTAAAGTCTACCTTTCTGATCACTAGGCCTAGGTGTGAGAAATCTAGAGGATGCCAGCAAGTTTGGCTCATCTCTAAGAAGGAAATAATGACAGGACCTGCCACATTTAGATTGTTGTAAGGGTTAAATGAGCTTGCAAATCACACAACACAGTGCCTATCATGTAGTAGGGTGTAGATAGATGCTACTTATTTTTTAAACAAACAAAAAAAAAAATGATTAAAACAATTTAATAACCTTAACATAGCTGAATTGCCCATCTTTCTCTTGATAGATCTCTCTTTACTAAGGCACACATTTGCTCATGAAAATATTTAGAACAATTCTACAAAATGATAAAGTTTTTAATGTTAATGCAAGCACTCATGGTGCTCCAATAGTGCCCAGACCACCTTTTTCACACTTATATTCTACTATTCCATTTCAGATGCTCAGTGCGCAAGCCAAGCAGAAGAAAGTAGAGTCTGTTTTCCAGAGACAAGATCCAGGTCTGTGTCTTCATTTTTCTCTCAGAAGTTTGGGAATTCTCAGTTGGTTCTCTAATACTTCTGAGAGTGCCTACACACCCGAAATCAGAAATTGGCAAACATCTCCTGCAAAAGATCAGATAGTCAATGTTTTATGGTTTGTGGCCATTCAATCTCTGGTGCAACTACTTCCGCCTGCTGTTGTGGCTCAAAATATGTAATGAACGAAAGTGGCATTCTGATAAAAATGTGCTTACAAAAACTTGTGGTGGTAATTTGCCAACCTCTACCTTTCAGCCATAACAAATGACCAAGTTAAAAATGCCAATTTACGAATTTGCTCTTACAACATGAAAATTAATTCAAGGATCTGAATTCAGAAAAGAATGAGGTGGCTGTGTGAACTCTCAGAGGTTTTAGTCCGAGTACAAGATTTTCTTTTCTTTTCTTTTCTTTTCTTTTTGACTTCCTGTCAGATTGTGAGCATCCCTGAGACTCGAAGAACAGTAGAGAGATTCACTACCACTAATGGGAAAATGAGTGAGATCTAAAGGATCGGGGATCCGGACATGCCGTTGATCTAGATATTCTTACAGTGATGCCTCGAATTAGAGTGAGCTTCTTTGTCATAAAAGAAATTCCAGTCTGAAAAAAATTGAGAATTTTTCTAAGAGCCAAACCTTCAAACTTGCTATTAATTTTGTTTATCAAAGAAGTCTTCTCCTGGGTAACAGAAATGCAGAGATGTTGGAGACAGGCAGGTTTGTGTTTTTACGTAATCTTTTTTATTTTCCAGAAATTCACTTGACACATTTTTTTTTTCAATTCCTGTGCCATATTCTAGGCAATATTCAAAGTCCTGGGTATAAAATCATCAACAAAGAGTAACATATAGTCCATGTTTATAGTGTACACTTACAGTACTTGTAGTGTACAAACTTTGTGATCTGAATAAAATTAATTGACTTTTTGTAGGTTCAGCTTCTTCATCTGCAAAATGTGAAAAAGCTTATATTTCATGAGATGATGGGAATCTAATGGCTTTACTATGTGAAGTGCCTCACATAAATGAGGGTAATTATTTGATGCCCAAACATAGTGGTTCCCTTCTCTACACCTGGATTCTCATCCTCTTACTATTCTTAATTGTGGGTTCTCATAGATCCTAGACATGTGACATGTTGTTTTCAGTACAGGCTAAAAGCTTAATACATTAATTAAATCTATATAAGAAGAATGACAAAATGTTTATTGATTTAAAAAATTTAAAGAGGTAATTATTTTTTGAGCATTTTAGTTATGTATATTGATGGGTTAATGAAATGAATGATTGTGAGTTTATACAAGAGGTAAATTTGTTGTAATATAACCACTATAGAAATGGAAACAAAAAACTTCAAATTCGATGATAAGTACTCTAAACGAGTCCATGACAATTCAGGAGGATGGAGGGTTGGTGGAATAGAGGGAGCTCTGACCTTTATATGGGCATCTCTGCCATTGTGCAGGTTAGAGAGGGACAACTGTCCTTTGTGTGTGTGCATGTGGGAGGAGGAGGACTGGGTCAGGAGAAAATGGATTTGTTGTGCTTTATAAAGGGTCTGAGCTGTAGGTTCTGAGTTTATGAAGATAAGCCCTGATCATCTCTCTTGTCCGACTAATGCTTTCAGGAGCTGCCCACTAGGATTTAAAAAGATTCCAAAATCTTTCTTGAACTCCTTCAGTGTTATGATGTTTGGTCATCACTGGCTTACCACTCTCAGAATGTATCAGACAATTCTGAACAAAATCCCTTCAGACTGATTTTCAGTCTTAGAAAATCTCATGATCACGGAAAAGAACCATTAACTTTTAGATACACCTAATTCACTCACAATTATATTTTCATTTATTCTAATTATTTTTAGACAAATAATTCTCAGTGTATTAATACAATAATAATAAGAGGTAATCATTAATTCATAACATTTTATAATGACTATCACTATTACATGCATTTAATAGCAAGCACACTCATGGCTATTAGTAAGTCAAACAGACTGTAGTCCTGGAAGGAGCATTGCAGGCAAAGAAGGCAATTATATATGAATAATTTATGTTTCTTCCAGTGAGAAAATTTGCCGCCTTCATTATGATAAAAGAGGTGCAAAATAATCAACTTGATACCAAGGGATGCTGCCATATTGAGGACTTACCATGAGTCTATGCTGTTGGCGGGTTAGGCATTCAGTTGTGATGGAGCCAAGCCAACCTTGGAAGTCCAAGTCCATGTTGTTAAATCCATGGTAGCAAGACTGCCACCAGGGCCACTTTGTGTATGTGCCTATTGAGCAAGCATAACAATGGCTAGGAAGGAGGTTGCCTGGTATCTCAGAACAGACCGCCTTGTATACCTGCTTACTGACTGCCTTCTGAGTTTGATGAAAAGTCATATCAAATACAAATATCTTTAATCTCTGTGTCTCCTCCAATAGGTCCATCTACATACCTCCTTTTAGACCTCTCTGTACAAAAATTCTAATTTATTACTTCCAAGTCCATAACTATCTAACCAAATCATTAGCAACTATGCATGAACCAAGGAGGTTCTGTATATCAGACCAACTTTAAGTCTAACAAAGTAGAGAATTATGCTGCTCCAAGTTCTGCCTACTGTGAGCATTCTTTATCAGGCCAGTTTTTCAAGAACACTCCTGACTGGATCTCTGAGACAGTAGCATTCTTCTTTTGGTGGATGCCAATGTATCTATCAGTCACCTGTAAGGTAGACCTGGGAGATATACTGTTGTTGTTCATTCATTTATTTCTTTTTTAAACTAACTGATCATAAAGAGCTTTCGTAGTGTTGTAAAAGTGAATTGAAAGAAAGAAAGCAATGTGATAGGGTAGATGTCAGTAGGATTGTGAGCCAATTGCTTATGCAACCATGCAACTTACTTCTGCCTTCTAGACTGGCTTGAATGTGATCTGTTATACACCGGTTGATGAAGAATTGTTGCTGAGCATGCTCTGACTTGATGGGCCAATGGCACCCAGCTAAGAGTAGATCAGATCACAAGGCCACTGATGTCCCATGGTCAGAAATTCTGTCTCTTCAGGCTACAATAGCAAGTCAGAAACATTTTTCAAAAAGAGAATCGTTATCTTCAAACAGAGGGTATGGCTTTGTGCTGAAACCCCCAGTGTGTGCTATGATTGTCTGATTGGGGCATATCTAAAGTGCAATTTTACAAGAGATAGTTTGAATTTCATGGGCTCTACTGAACTGTAGTGCTCAAATGGAAAAGCTGCTTGAAGTGCAGCCTGGGTCTGATACAGATTCTTTTCTTTTTCAATATTCTAATAAAAACTGGCAGTCTTATAGGTTACTTAGAAAATGAGCTATAGGGCAGATTCAATGAGCCATATATTATCTCCAAAATCCAAAAAGACCCACTCAGCATTGTGCTAGATTTTGTTTTAGTGGTAGGCAGTACATTGTGCAATAATGTCTTCTTTGACTTCAGAGGGAATGTGCCAACAGTGTCCTCCAATCCTCTTGACTCCTAAGATCTTCAGTGAAATGTGGGCTACAGAATTGTCACGTGGTTTATCACTTCCTTGCAGATTACATGCATTTTACTAAGGCATGCAAGTTTCTTACTAGCTCCTACTCATCAAGTCCAATCAGCATGATGATTCAATATAGTATACAAGTGAAATGTTTCATAGAAAGTCAAGGTTGTCAAGATTCCTACAGACAATTAAGACAAGAAGCAAGAAAATTGGCATAATTCTGGATAACATGGTAAAGGTAACCTCTTTTTTCTACCAGGTGAAAGTGATTCTTGTTGATACTTTTCCAAATGGATATAGAGGAAAATGCATTTTTAGGATCGGTAACGGCAGACCAGGTGCCAGGGGCTGCACTGACTTGTTCACACATTTGTTCATACACAACATCTGGATTAGCCACTGTAATTGATGTCACCACTGATGAAGTTTACGACAATCTACTGCCACACTCCAAGATTCATCCACTTTATGTAAAAGCTAAGTAGAGTTAAGTGTGGATATAGTAGAAACAAACAACCCTACATTTTCAAGGCTTTGATTGTGGCCATAATTTCCTCAGAGATTTAGTATAGTTTTCCATTTTCTATCTCGGTAGGGAGAACAAATCCCCAGTACTTCCACTTGTCTCTTTTTACAGAATTGCCTTGATTCAACAGGTCAGGAAGCCTCTGGGGGATTTTGACAATTGCAGATTATTGGCTTGGTTTTCAGCCACACTGTCGCCCCTGTGAGAAGGCCTTGGACCAAACTCCATTTAGCACCCGATAACCATATAGCCTCACTGCTTTGACTGCCATAAAATCAGAGTCTATATCTAACAATCTGTGAAAACCCTGGGCGTGTTTCTTTCCCCAGTGCACAGTCACTATAGTCAGAAAGCAAAGAAGCAAACGACAGCAGCAACAACAAACCACATATGTATGTTAAACAATGCTTTGAGGAAGATTTACACAACCTAATTCAGAGAATAGGAGGAAAAATTCCCAACTCATTTTATAAAGGCAGTATAATGCTAACAACAAAACCCAGAAGTACCTTAAAAGGAAAATTACAGGCACATTTTCCTTGTAATCAGAGGCAAAAATTTCTCTCCCTCTCCTTCACACACTCTCTCTCTCTCAATTACATCAGTTACAATTGAGTTTATCCTGGGAATGCAGAGTTGGTTTAACAGTTGATAATGGTTTTTATCATATAGCAAAATTGAGGATAAAATCATATAATTATATTACTAGATTCAGAATAAGGCTTGGATAAAAATTCAGCAACAATTTGCAATAAGATGTAATATTAATAAACTAAAAATATAAATGAATTTTTCTTAATTGAAAAATTGAGCAAGCATTTCTCTTGATCGCGAAAAGTGGAAATCTGTCTTTCTGAAACTGGGAAGGAGACAACCGTGCCCCTTATCACAATTTCCATCCAAATTTGTACTTGAAGTCCCAGGAAGTACAGAGCAAGGGAAAAAAAAGATATAAAATGCATAAGGTTTGTAAAGGAAAGGCTACTTACGTTAGTCCCAGATGAGGAATTGTGCACATAAAAAATCCAAGTGGATTTACACACAAATTATTAGAATTAATAAGTAAATTTTGCAGAATTATTGGATACAATATCAATATACAAAAATCAGTATTTTTTAATACCAGCACGAAACAGTTAGAAATTGAATTAAAAACAAACATTTACAAGCATGTCAAAATTATCTAATACAGAGGAATAAATATAATAAAATAGTGAGGCATCTATTCAGAAAGCTATAAAACACTTCTGAGAGAAATTTAAAAATATCCAAATGAAGGTTGACATACCATATTTTAAAATTGGATGACCAAATATTGTAAAGGTAGTCTTTCTCCCTAAATATATCTATAGTTTCAATGCAATTTTCATCAAAATTCTAATATATTTGTGTGGAAATTAATAAGTTAATCCTAAAACTTATATGGGGAAAAAAGGGTTAAGAATAGCAAAATAATGTTTGGGTGTGGAGATTTACATTATAAAGAGCCCAGTAGGTGGACGGAGTGAGCAGGAGCAGAGACTGGGAAGCAGACAACCTGGCTCAAAATTTTTTTTTTGGAAAGGAAGCTGGTACAGTGAATGTCCACGATATTAAGTCAGGAGGCTGGATTTCAAGTCTAACCTTTTCCAATTACTGGTTTTGTGATGAGATATACGTATCTAAAATACACACATATATACATATTTTAACTTACCTGAGCCTTTTCCGGCACCTGTGAAAGGTAATTATAATTCATAGGGCACTGTTTCTATGGCTTAAAAGAGAAAAAAAATTTAAATGCTTGCAAACACTAAACAGTGTGTCCGTGTTCAATGTAATGGGAATTCAGGTCCCCTGTGTTTCTCTTTAGAAGCTCCAGTTTGGATGAAAAATAACGTCAATATAACTATGACAAAATAGAACCTAATCACCATCATAGATCAATATTTCTCTAGTTTAATCTTCACCAACAACTGTCGGAACTCCAGTTTCTTGTGCCTTCCTCCCATCCACCTTAAGACCATCTATAGAAGGATAGGTACAGTGATTCTGACTACTTTGAGGAGTCCAGGATTTCCTCAAGTAAATTATTATTTTTTTTAACTAAGAATTTATTTTCTTAGAGAAGTTTTAGGTTCACAGCAAAATTGAGCAGAAAGTATAGCGATTCCCCCTATATTGCCTGCCCTCCTACAGACATAGCCTGCTTCATTGAAACCATCTCTCTCCAGAGTGGTATACCAGAGTGGTTACAATTGATAAACTTGTATTGGCACAACATGATCATTCAAAGCCCATAGTTTACAGTACAGTTCACTCTTGGTGTTGTACATTCTATGTTTGGACAATTGTATAACGACATGTAACCATCATTATGGTAGTATGCAGAGTATTTTCACTGCCCTAAAAATTCCCTGTTCTCCACCCGTCCTTTGCCTCCCAAACCCTGGTAATCACTGATCTTTCTACTGTCTCCATAGTTTTACCTTTGCCAGAATGTCATACAGTTGAAATCCTATAGTATGTAGCCTTGTCAGAATGACTTCTTTCACTTATTAATATTTATTTAATGGTTCTCAGTGTCTTTTCATGGCTTGATAGCTTATTTCTTTTTAGTGTTGAATAATACTCCATTATCTGGATGTACTACAATTTATCCATTCACCTACTGAAGGACATCTTGGTTGAGTCCATGTTTTGGCAATTATGCATAAAGCTGCTTAAACATCTGCACACAAATTTTTGTGTGGACATAAGTTTTCAACTTATTTGGGTAAATACCAAGGAGTGCGATTGCTGATTCATGTGAAAAGAGTATGTTCAGTTTGTAAGAAATCACCAAACTGCCTTCCAAAGTGGCTGAACCATTTTGTATTCCCACCAGAAATGAATGAGAATTACTGGTCCTCCACATCCTCACCAGCATTTGGTGTTGTCAGTGTTCCAGATTTTGGCCATTTTAATAGATGTGTAGTAGTATCTCATTGTTGTTTTAATTTACATTTCTCTGATGACTTATGATATGGAACATCTCTTAATACGCTTATTTGTCATCTGGATATCTTTTTTGGTGAGATGTCTATTAAGATCTTTGACCCATTTTTTAATCGGATTCTTTGATTTCTTATTGTAGAGTTTTGAGTTCTTTGTATATTTTAGCTAACAGTCTTTTATCAGACGTGTCTTTTGCAGATGTTTTCTCCCAGGCTGTGGCTTGTCTTCTAATTTTATTAAGATAATCCTTCACAGCACCTTTTGATTTTAATGAAGTCCAGCTTATCCATTATTTCCTTCATAGCATTGTATTGAAAAAGTCATCATTACACTCAAGGTCACCTAGGTTTTCTTCTATGTTATCTTCTAGGAGTTTGATAGTTTTGCACTTTACATTTAAGCCTGTGATCCTTTTTGAGTTAATTTTTGTAAAGAATGTAATATCTGTGTCTAGATTCATTTTTTTGCATGTGAATGTCCTATTGTTCCAGCACTACTTGTTGAAAAGACTATCTTTGCTTCATTGCATTGCTTTTTCTCCTTTGTCAAAGACCAGTTGACTATATCTATGTGGTTCTATTTCTGGGCTCTCTATTCTGTTCCACTGATCTATTTGTCTGTTCTTTCACCAATACCACTCTGTCTTGATTCCTCTAGCTATATAAGGAAGTCTTGAAGTTAGGTTGTGTCAGTCCCCCAACTTTGTTCTTCTCCTTTAATATTATATTGGCTATTCTGGGTCTAAATTTTTTCAAAATATTTGTGAGAGAGATTTTACTGAAGCCACCAAATGTTGCCTTATGTCTTCCCATCCCATAGCCTTACTTAGCATTGCCTAGGCTACCATGATAAAGCAATTTGAGTAGCTTTGCCAGATGGCGTCACACTGTCCATTCTCTCTCTTAATTTGGTTTGTGTAACTCAAGCCAAGTGGACATACATCAGAATACTTTACTATTAACTGATAGATTGATTCATTTATTTATCATTTAACAATTATTATTATTCATCAAAAAAAATCCAGGCTTTGTTGTAGGCTGTGTGTCATTGAACACAAATGTCAAGTTTTCTGCCCTCATGGAACTTTTATTTTAGTGGAGGAGGAGAATATCATAAAGATGTATAGTGTATTATAAATAATATTATTTGGGGGAGGTATTTCCTAAATTTTCCAATATATGGGGTAATACATTGAGAGTTGGTAGGATAAGTTGCTTTGCAGTTATTTTCTCAAAGAAGTGGTTTACATTTAGGAAAATGTTTCTTTTCTTATTCCAATGGGTTAGGAAACCATAAGTGCTAGTTTGTCAGGGATAGTCTTGGTTTATCTCGCTATCTCATAGTTATTATTAATAATGACCCTTCATTATAGAGTTTGGAAGATAAATTACAAAGTCATTCTAACAATACAGTTCTTTTTGTAGCCAAAGGCTGATAGCTTCATTACCAATATTTTATGTGAGACACGGTCAGTTCAATTATAACACTTGTTCTTCCAACACTATTGTTATATTAGGAAAAATTTAAGCTTAACACTAACTTCCTTATTGATTAAATACAGTTTACAAAGAAAACTTTAGCTGAACTCAGCCCCATAGGAATATAGAAAATGTACACACTTCAGACATCTATGGGCAACTTCATTTCATCACCTGGGTATGAGCCACCTGCGTCCAAAGGTGGTGGTATAATTTTCCATCTGATTTCAGGTAACCCTCCTTCCACCACTTCGCAATAACTCACAAGCTAGAACTCTTCTGAAGCCCAAGTCGTAAAGTAAGTTCCAGGTCTTTTTCAAGGTAAAGTGCCATATATATAGTATTTATGTTCTTCTTAGCCATTTAACATGCATAAAACTGTTACCATTTTTATTAGCTTCCTATCTTTTTATTAGTTTTTATGAGTTTCTGTGAAGTTTTTGAGTCTTGTGTTCCCAGCGCCATTTTTCCTTTAAGTTCTAATGGTATTTATTGCATAATATTCCATAGTGTGATGTTTTTGAGGAACATATATATCTCATTATAGCAGAACTGACTATAGTTCATTATTGATTCAACAATACATTCTTCTGTTGAATAGCAGATATTTATGAAAACCTCCTTGACTCAAAACCATGAGTTTGAATATGTTGCTGAAGGGGGAGAAATAGCATTCTCTACCCACTCTGGGTCCTTTCTGGCTGGGCTACAAATTAAATTGACATGAAGCTGAATAGCAGGAGAAAATCAAACAAAGCTTTATAACATGTGTGCATGGGAGAGACTCGGGGAAACTGAGTATCTCTTGCCAGAACGGTGGAGGTTCTTCTCTTATATAGACAAATGAGGATTTTTAGGGGGTTGGGTCAGTTATGGGAGATTACCAGAAAAGCACAGTAAGGTTATTATGCAGATTTAAGGCCTCACCTACCACATTGACAAGTTTCTAGAGATGAGATCATCTGCCCCTTTTCCCAGTACAGAGAAAGAGATACCTTTACAAATGGAGATATTCCTTACAAATTTAAATATTTGGTAAACAGAACTTTACTATGAATGGGCCCAGCAAAGACCCTCTCGGTCTATCAATACCCAGAGTTATCCACGGTGACAGCCTCTGGGTGACAGGCCTCCCATCCCAAATCCCTTCAGGCAGTTAGTGAGGGCAGGGAAGGTCAAAGCCTCCTTCTGTGAAAATAAGGTAAAGAGACACAACTTGAGGTGGCCAATTCTGGTCTCCCACACTGCTTTGTGTTGTAGGGGAGGAAGACAATTCCTGTACCCTCTAGGTCCTTCTGGCTGGTCCAAGATTTAAATTGACATGAGACAGAATAACAGAAGAAAATAAAACAAAGTTTAGTAACATGTATACATGAGAGAAACCCAGGAAAACTGAGCAACTTGCCAGAATGGCTGAAGCTGCCACCTTAAATGTCATCTTTGGCTAAAGACAAACCAGTCTGTTGGGGGTAGTGGTTGGGGGCTTCAAAGGGGAAGAAGTCAATTAACATGGAGATGGAAATGCAAAGGTTTGTTAAACAAGTGTTTGCTGGGCCATCTATAGACAATGTGACCTGAGAGACACATTTTACATTACACTACAGTTATCTTATGGTATTAGCTGCTTACTGGAACAGGCCTTCTATCCTAAATTCCTTTAGGCAGTTAGGGGGAAGATCAAAGTTTCCTTCAGAGTCTTTTGTTCTTAAAAATAATCAAGGGAGAGAGACATATTTTGGGGTGGCCAACTCTGATCTCCCTCAACATCTAACTAATGGAGTTTCATGATTAACTCCCCTGTTTCCCTGGACAGCAATTAAACACCCAGCTCAGTTCTCAGGCAAGGAATGGAGTCAGGAGAGGAAAAGATGAACAGTATAAAAATAAGTTTTGAATTCCTACTAAGCATTAGGTGTTTTAATTAAGCAATTTAGCACTTAGTTAAACTCTGTGAGATGAGTCTGTAAACCCATGTTTCCAAGTGAAGAAACAAAGTTTTCACTAAGAGTTTTACAGTTTTATCTAGTTTGTCCATATTCATACATTTATGGACTGGTAAAATCAGAATTTCAACAAGTAAATAAATGAAAAGCAATTGTTTATATTGGAGTATATGAGTAAGCCATTTGGTGTAAAACTAATTCAATCTGACCTTGTTTTTTCCAAAAGGGCCTGACATGGCCTGTTGGGGATGCATTGTACATCTGCTTTAAATATTTACTATATCCAAAGACAAGAATGGTGTCCTTAAAGATAGGGATGTAAATTTCCCCATATCAGCATTTCTTTAAGGACAAGCATCTCTTCCTAAACTAAGGATTATTACTGACCTGCTGTGCCTACCTTGTAACCACTGATCTACTGACCACTGATCTGCTGTGCCAGCTAAGCATCTTGTGACAATTGTAAAAGGGACATTCCTATCATATGTGATGTATGCTCTTTATTCCAAGATAGTATATAACCATTCTGTACATCCCCCTTCTTTGGTGCCGTTTCTTCCTTGGGGAAGGAAGGCCCTGGGCTACTCTTCAGATCTGGCTCATAATAAACTCACCTCAGCTTTGATTTATGGATTGATTATGGATTATTTGCATTGACACAACTATGGTCTGTAGATCTATCTCCATAGTGGCTTAGATATGCACAATTTTATTCAGATTCTCATCAACTAACACATAACTTTCTATAAGGAAAAACTCTTTTTAAAATACATTTTGTGGATGAGGAGATAATTTGTGGTTTTAACTTTGTGGCTGGTTGCCACAAGAATGAATTGCTTTTGTAGTTTGAAAGAAATGAGTCCAGTAACTACCAAGTTGAAGTCATCTTGATATCTGGCATCTATCACAAAGTTTGATTGTAGGGAAGGAGAGATGGCATGTTCTATGGAAGAAGATAGAAAGAAAGAAAAACAAAGGCATAAAGAAGGAAGGAAGTGAATTAATAAGGAAATAACATTTGTCTGTAGTTTATATTTCATATCTAAATTCCTCCCTATCTGGGTCATCTGCATGTGGAAAGCAATGTACTTTCCTTGTCAGAATAAATTACCTTGATTATTCATGCTGATGAATCCCAGGACTCACTCCTTGCAATAAAAAGCATTTTATGGTCTCCAGCTAGTCCTTCAAATCTACAAAAGCATGCAGACCAGGAAGGTTAATTACAATACACAACTAATTGTGTTTCCTTGTCCTGTACCACATGGAAACAATGGAATGAATGTGCCTATAATTAAGGCTTGAAAACCCACCACTGAATAGCCAATGAGGGCCTCATGATACAGGAGGACTCAGATGAAGAGAAATCATTGTCTTCTCATCTTTCAAAAACATATACATATATATGCTAACAACCAGTGTATTCTTAGATTCTAGATAAGACTTGTAGATTGCATTGCTTGTAAAACAGTCCTTCTTAGACTTGCAACAGTTAGAAGTGGGCGGCATTTGAATTCTTAAATAACAATAATAATAATGACATTATCACCATAATTTAGAGTGAAATCAGGTCTCTTTGTTCTCTTGGAAACTGTACCTTGATCCACAAATTATTTATCTATTATTTATAATTATGATGTCATCTTGCATGGCCAAAGTAATGCTATGGATTTAGGCAGCTACATCTTCCAATAGAGTAAAAGAAATACAAAATATGTGTACAGTGTGGGGACCAGAATTGGCCACCTCAAGTTGTGTCTCTTTACCATATTATCACTGAAGGAGGCTTTAACCTTCTCTGTCCCCCACCCAGCTGTCTAAAGGGATTTGGGATTGAAGGTCTGTCCCTGGGACAGGCCATCACCTTGGATAACTCTGGCTATTGATTGACTGGGAGGGTCTTTGCTATGCCCATACTTATCAAAGTTCTGTTTACCAAATATTTATATTTGTAAGGAAAATTTCCACTTGTAAAGGTACCTCCTTCTCTGTACTGGGAAGAAGGCAGATGACCTCATCTCTAGAAACTTGTCAGTGTGGAAGGCAAGGCCTTAAATCTGCATAATAACCTTACTGTGCTTTTCTGGTAATCTCTCATTACTGACCAACACCCAATATACTCCTTTCTCTATTTAAGAGGAGAACCTCTGCAATTTTGGTGAGAGATACTCAGTTTCCCTCAAGTCTCTCCCATGTATATGTGGGGACCAGAATTGGCCACCTCAAAATGTGTCTCTTTACCTTGACTGAAGGAGGATTTGACCTTCCCCGCCGCCACTAACTGTCTGAAGGGAATTGGGATGGAAGGCCTGTCCCCAGGACAGGCCATCACCATGAATAACTCTGGTTATCAATAGACTGGGAGGGCCTTTGCTGGTCCCATTCTTATCAAAATGCTGTTTACCAGACATTTACATTTGTAAGAGAAATCTCCATGTGTAAATGTATCTCTTTTTCAGTACTGGGAAGAGGGGCAGATGACCTCATTTCTAGAAACTTGTCAATATGGAAGATGAGGTCTTAAATCTACATAATAACCTACGTTGCTTTTCTGGCAATCTCCCATAGCTGACCCAACCTCCCCAAAATCCTTATTTGTCTATATAAGAGAAGAATTTCCACCATTCTGGCAAGAGATACTCAGTTTCCCCAAGTCTCTCCCACGTATACATGTTATAAAGCTTTGTTTGATTTTCTCCTGCTATTCAGTCTCATGTCAATTTACTTTGTAGCCCAGCCAGAAAGGACTCAGAGTGGGTGGAGAATGGTCTTTCTCTCCTTCAGTTTGGTGACTTGGATGGGATAAAAATTCACTGGTTGGACACTCCTCACTCCTGGAACTGCTGTGGCTGAGAGATCCCATACCCCTGACAACAGCTGGCAGGAGGTGAGAGTTCTTACCATGTCAGTCTTCTGGGGCTCTGCATGCAGGATCCAATGGAAGTGGGAGTGGTGAGTTTTTTCTCTTTTCTAAATTTAGACTAGAAGGAGAAAATCTTGGTAAGGCTGGCTTCTTGGGCTCAGCAACTCTAGGATCTTGTTGAACTGAGTGGTTATTGTTAATGTGATCCTTTTCCTCCCAGAAATAGTCACTATTTCTTCTTTTTTTGTGTGTGTGTGATAATTTGTCATAAGACACAGGCGTCTCCATAAGCCTGTTGCCTGGGACTTTTGCCTTGTTCTATGTCTTGAGAGTTTGACTTTGTGACTGTTCTGGTCTCTGCCATTCAGAGGATGCTTGTGCCAACATGAATCATGGCTGTCAGATGAATTAGACTGGGCTTCTGGGAC
Source organism: Tapirus indicus (assembly GCA_031878705.1). Classification (NCBI taxonomy): domain Eukaryota; kingdom Metazoa; phylum Chordata; class Mammalia; order Perissodactyla; family Tapiridae; genus Tapirus; species Tapirus indicus. The sequence goes on along the minus strand of CM062935.1, from coordinate 6,785,240 downwards.
ACACTCTTTGTCCAGTTGTGTCTGCTCTCAGGAGTTTGTCATAAGGGGCCACATTTTCTTTCATAGGGGGCCTTTGTCATCTCAACCTTTGTTCTTCCTTAGGCCATTTTGGGAGTGAAATTCTCTGGATCTCTTTTGGGGACACCTTTCGTGTCCATATATGTAAGCTTTGGTGAATTGCTGTTAAGGTTAAGATCCTATTTGTCAATATGTCCAGATGGTGGATCACTTAAATTGGGAAAACCTCTAAATTGGGGGAAAAAAATGTGAGAGCTCTCATCATAATTGTTTTTATGAGTAATGACAAAAGGACCAGATTAAAATAAAAGAGAGTAAAATTTGACTAGCCTTGCACATACCCTAGGTAAGAGGAATCTAGGGGGGAATTCCTAGAAAAGAGAATCCTAGGGGAAATTCCTAGGCCAGGGGAGCCTCAAGGAAACTTTGGAGTGAATGAAGCAAGCTGACCTTTTTAATTTGGCTTTAAATTGGAAATAATTTTGTTTATAAAGTCTGAGCAAACTGCTTAGTAGAGAAATGAGAGACTGAATGTGTTACACTCCCCTTAGGTATTGTTCAGACTTCTAACAAAACAAAACTAAAAGGAAAGCAGAAAATCAAGCCTCTAAAAGCCTGACAACTTCCTGACTGGGCGGCCTCACCCTCCGAACTCCAGTTGGCTTTATGCTGAGACTTGCGCAAGTGCTTAACAAAAGAGGCGATTCCTAAGACTGAAAAAAAAGTTAAAGTGTAAGTGTTGATAAGGTTATAAAGGTTGGAGTATTTTAGATAATTTTTTTATAAAGAGGTTATATCAACTTTGCCTGAGTATGTTTTAAAACGTCTGACTAGGAACGCTTCCCTTGTCCAAAATTATGAAACCACGACCTATTGATAAATTCCTAATGAAAACTATAATTGGATGTATAGGAGGTGGTAAAATTCAGATGAAATTTTGTAGAAAAACTGATATTTTTATGTGAAGTGATTATATCTCTTTTTGCCTGATTGTATTATAGATTATATTGTGAGGATAGTTATTGTGTCTTACTGAGAAAAGGAATGTTTTCCCTGCCTGATTGTAAGAGAGTATATAAATCTGCCCTTAAGGCAGTGGTAATTAAACTTACAAAAGGTAAGTCAGTAGGGTTGCCTGAGCCCACACTGTATGAGACGAAAACTAGAGGCTAATATCAGGATAATAAAGCCCCCCCAAAGGTAAATTGGTTTAGGATTAAATTGTACACTTAAAGAGGTGCAAACTTTTAAAGGTGTGACAAGTCCTGCTGAAGTTTTAGAAGCCCCCCCTCCAAGGTAGCCTGGTTTAGGATTAAATTGTACACTTAAAGAGGTAGAAACATTTAAAGGTGTGACACATTGTCCTGAAGTTTTAGAAAATACAAATCTTTAATTCGCCTCTTAAGGTAAATTTTCCCTGATATAAAAATGGCAATTGGAAGAAGAAAAAATGTGGCTGGAAGAGTAGGTGAAATTCTTTGTCATTTAAACTGTAATCCAGTTCTTTGGGGAACTGGAAGCAACCACCTTTGTCTTAGAGATCTCTGAAGGGCCAGAGGGAGTGGCCATGGGATCGCCCTTGCCAGCGCTCTGGCATCTTGAGTGTCTCCTCCACAAATGGTAGTAGAGGACACCTGGGGAAAGATTTGGATTCATAACTGGGGAGCTTTGTGTTACTGCACCTATTCATGACAGCAATTTTAAAACAATAGCTTAGGAATCTCTGTGAATGTGTGTCTGTATGTGTGTGTGTTGTGTGTGTGTGTGTGTGTGTGTGTGTGTGTGTGTGTGTGTGATATTTTCCCTCCAGATGGTATGGCTAAAATTAAGAGCTCTATTCAACTGGCTTAAAGTAAGCACTTATGTAAATTCTAAATGTAATAGAAGTTAACTCAAATGTCTTTCAAGTTAACATGATATGCTATTACAAAACTTGTTACCAAAAATAACAACTTCAAATGATAGCTGATTTTGTCCAATGTCTCATGAAATTGTCATGGGTAGTCTAAAACATAATTGTTGGGAACAAATGATTTAGATACAAGTGATTTAGAGTTTGTAGATAAGCTTTCAGCAATAATTATAGTTTGTAATGTGTACTTAAAATTACCTTCTAAAATCTGTTTGATAACTTGAAACTTTGAAGTTTGCTAGGTTAAATTAAATTAAATGATAAAAATTCATTGAATATCAAGATCATTTCCAAATAAGATAAAATATTAGACATTAATTTATAAGTTTATCTACTTTTGCATTCTTACTACAGAAAAACTAAAAGATGTTTTGGGGTCTATTTGTAAACATGTCTTGTATTTTATTAAGATTGTACTATAAAGTAACATGTTTCCAGAAATTGTGAAAAGTGTTTATAGGTTTGTCAGGCCACCCAATGCTAATGTAAATGGGAGTTTATACTTGCTTACTTAATTTTTATTTAAAAATTAAGGTTTCTAATTGTTAAAAATTCTAATGTGTGATTAAGTCTACTAAAAATTAAGGAAAATATGTTTTTATTCAAAAGAAAGTAATATAAATGCTTTTAGTTAAAAAAAAAGGAATAAATCATGGGGATATTTTGTTTTTCTTAAGAAAGATAAATTTGTCCTAAAGTACAAGAAGGGAAGAAAGAAAGGCATGGGACAAATTCTCAGTATAAAAAGAAAGTTATAAGAGTTTTGTGGAAGAGAAATTCTAAAAAAGGAGTTTTGTACATGGTCACTTTGGCTAAGATTAAAATAAATCCAATTAAGTAAATGAGTTTTAATGTCAAAAAGTGAATTGGCACAAAATTAAAATTTGGTTTTCTCTTTCTCTTAAAAGGATAATTTAATTTTCTTGAACTTTTAGCCTGTTCCTGGTAACAAGATTTTAAAAGGTCTTTTTGAGTACTTTACCAGAAGTGTTTTGTCAAAATAAATGTCCTGTATTGTTTTCATCAGATCTTTAATCACAGGTGATAAGGTTTTTCTTTACCTTTGCGTAAGTTTACCTGAAAGACAGAGAATCTGTTTTCCTATGTTCAAAAGAACTGAGGTCCCTCTATTAAGGTTTTTTTGGACTATTTTAACTGTTGCCCTTGGCTGTTTCTGTTGTTACTTTGATTAAATGGATAACTGAGCATTGTTTCACAGTGAGCATTGTTTCCTATTTGATCAAGTGTTTTAAAACCTTTTGATACTTTGACAAGCTTCCCCCACCCAAAACAAATTTCAAATCCTGAATGAGTCTTTCTTTTGACCTGGAAAAAGGAAAAAAAAAAATGTTTTTCCTCTGGGAGGTTTCAGGGGCCCCCTGGGACTTCTCAATGAAATTTTCTCCCTCTTCCTATCAAGAAGAATTAGGCTTACGTGGTATGTTAAATTACATGGGAAGCATTGTCAAATAAGTGATGATAACCCTTCTTAAGAGGTATTGTGTGGGTGAATGTTATTGACCAAAGTGTTTAAAAAATTATATAACTTTCCTAAAATTCTGATCTATCCTGGTTATCAGTCATAGTTCTAGTTATTATACTGAAGTGTTGTATGCCACAGAAATAACCAAGTTTCTTTGTCAAGCTTGTCTTTTATTATTTACAGACAATATTGTTTTTCTCTGATACTTTTGCAAAAATGTTTCATCTTCAGAGAGATTCATGGAAAGGACTACGAGTTTACTCTAGAATACAGGTCTCTGACAGACTTTCAGATCATAAAACTGAACTGGATAGGAAATTACAGAACTCTAATGGAGAAACTGATGATTTTATGGCACTGCTAACAGAAGATTAAGATCAAGAATCTATTACACAGGACTGAATGAACTGATGAGGATGATTATAATTTTTATGATTTTTATTTGAAATACTGCTGACTTTTTTAATGTTTTGTTTTTTTCAGACTTGAGGAAAACTTTTTCTCTTTTCTCTCAAGCTAATTGTGGCTTATAGCAATTTGGTGATTTATACATTTGTAAGCAGAATTGAGACATTTATCTTTTCCTCTCTATCTGATCCCTCCAGAATTTGAAAACTCTTAGTATGTAAATATTCTTATTTCATGGCAATATAGTAATTTGCATAAGTTCAATAAGAATCTGTTCTCCTTATTACAGGACACAATTGGAAACATTGGTTATATTACCAGAGCTGTGACTGAGATGTCATTTTAAAAGACATACAGACTCAGATGTGACAAGACAGATGTGAGAGACAAAGATTGAGCTTTATGGAATACAGCCATGTGGAAATATTGGCCTGGTACCTTATCTACAGTTGTCCAAGCAACACTTACTGGATGAGAAAGGAATGTCACTTATCTGGCAGGTGTAAGGAACCTCAATATTTTGGGGGACCTCAAGAAGAGAGGAATTCACCCAAATCTGTAAGTATTACAGGCAAAGTCTGAAAACAAAATCCTTGGCTTGGCATTCCTGGCCTCGAGAGGTCTTTAAAGTTCCATCTGAGATTCCTTATAAAAAACTCCAGCAAAGCAGAATTAAAAGAGCCTATGTGATCAATTACTATTCTTGATGTGCTTATGTAAATAATTGGGCTAAATTTATTGAAACTAGGTTTATTTTACAAACTAGTTAGTCTTAATTTGGCTGTATTTGGTAAATATAAGGGTCATTTTAGAGAAAAAAAAATGTTTCAGTGGAAACTATAGTACACATTTGTAGATACTAGATCCTAGTTTTGTTAATTGTTTTTGAGATTTTGGTTTTCTTCCTATAAACTGGACTGGATCCTGACTTCTAGTCTCTTGAAATATCTAGCTACCAATCCCTGAACTAACATTTTCAATTTTCCCATCATTTTTATTTGCAATCATTGAGAACTGAACCTGCACTTTTTCCTGAATCTCTACAAACTGAAGCTTGACAACTTGATATAAACTTAAGAGAGATCACCACAGTAGCATGCCTCTTGATGACATCATCAGAGACATTTTAAGCTGCTAATGATGCTGTGATGCTCACATCTAGAAATCTTCTGAACTAGCTGTCCTCTGAACTCAGAAACTGGTTTATAATTTGCTCCATTAACCTTGTTTTTCTTTTGTTACCAAGGAAATGTTTCTTATTGATACCTGATTGCTTGCTTCCACAATATAGGCCTAACTGTGGGAGCCCACCTACATCACTGCCTTCTAAAATGAACTTGACTGATCTATTATCAGGATTAAGAAATGTGTTCAATGAGATGGAACAATCTACCAACTCAGTTTCTGGACTATGAAACATCTTTAAGTTTCAAAAGGACTGTGAAACTTTTAGTTTCAGAGGCGGGACTGTGGGGACCAGAATTGGCCACCTGAAGATGTGTGTCTTTACATCATTATCACTGAAGGAGGCTTTGACCTTCCCTGCCCCCCCAACTGTCTAAAGGTATTTGGGGAGGAAGGACTATCTCTGGGGTGGGCCATCATCTTGGATAACACTGGGTATTGATAAACTGGAAGGGTCTTTGCTATGCCCACTCTTATCAAAGTTCTCTTTACCAAATATTTATATTTGTAAGGAAAATCTCCATTTGTAAAGACATCTCCTTCTCTGTACTGGGAAGGGAGGCAGATGACCTCATCTCTAGAAACCTGTCATGTGGAAGGCAAGGTCTTAAATCTGCATAATAACCATACTGTTCTTTTCTGGTAATCTCCCATAACTGACCCAACCCCCAGTATCCTCATTTATCTATTTGAGAGGAGAACCTCCACCATTTTGGTGAGAGATACTCAGTTTCCCTGGGTCTCTCCCATGTATACACGTTATAAAGCTTTGTTTGATTTTCTCCTGCTATTTGGCCTCATGTCAGTTTAATTTGTAGCCCAGCCATAAAGGACCAACAGTGGGTAGAGAATGCTCTTTCTCCCCCTTCAGCAGAAATTTAAAAACATGCTGAAATTTTTTCATTAAATCCAATTTCATTCAGGGTCACTAAGCCTCAACAATCTCTCCCCATTAATGTGCAAGAAAACACCATTGGAATTAAAGCCAACTAAGCACCAATTTGATCCTCCTGGAGATGTCTATTATAAGCAAAAGGAGAAATGAAATTGTCCACTTAAAGGAATGAATTATTTTTGAAAGCTTGTTGTGTGAATGGAAACCATTTTAGTTTTATCCTAGTACTTATGTAAACCAGCATTGAGGCTTAAAAGAATGAACTTACAGATGTCCTCAAGTGAAGTGGCTAAATAGTGTGATTTCAAAAATAAAAGACTTTGAATGTGTAATTAGCTGACTGTTCCTCATTCAGTCATTTGCTCTATCTGTGAATTCACCTAACTTCCTCTTTGAATTTTTGTGTTCCATATCCTTAAATAGCAATGCATAGCATTTTCAAGGTTCTTTAAATAATGAAACTGTGACCATTTTGTTCTTATCAATTGGTTGCTTCATCTAAACACATTCAATGATTGGTTCTGCTAAGCTAAGAAAAGTGCCGTTCCAGGTGCTGTGAGAGGTATTGATCAAATTCATTTCCACACTACATTTATTTATTAACTCTACCTCTCCTTCTCACTGAACTGGCTCGGAGCAGTGCATAACAGATTAGCTGCATGATGCATTTGCATGGTGAAGGGGAGGAAGACTACCCTCTACCCATTCTGGGTCCTTTCTGGCTGGGCTACAAATTAAATACACATGAGACCGAATAGCAGGAGAAAATCAAACAAAGCTTTATAACTGTATACATGGGAGAGACCTGGGGAAACTGAGTATCTCTCACCAAAATGGTGGAGGTTCTCCTCTTAAATAGCATATTCAGATAAAAGCAAAGGACGATGTTGGGGGTGGGGCGAGTCAGCTATGGGAGATTACCAGGAAAGCACAGTAAACAAGAGTAAGGTTATTATGCAGATTTAAGGCCGTGCCTTCTGCACTGATAAGTTTCTAGAGATGAGGTCATCCCTCTCTTCCCAGTACAGAAAGGGAGAACCTTTACAAATGGAGATTTCCCTTACAAATGTAAATGGTTGGTAAACAAAACTTTGATAAGAATGGGCTTAGCAAGAATTCTCCTAGTCTATTGACACCCAGAGTTATCTATGGTGATGACCTGCCAGGACAGGCCATCTATCTCAAATTCTTTTAGGCAGTTAGTGGCAGTGGGAGGTCAAAGTTTCTTTCAGAGGAAATAATCAAGGTAAAGAGACATATTTTGAGGTGACCAGTTCTGATCCCCCACAATGGTGATAATTGGAAGATAACTTTTTACGATCGCATTTGACTCTGGGATTGGTCCTGTTAACAGGTACAGGAGATAATTGTTCCTGGTTTGCACATTGGAAATGAGAATCAGAAAGATTAAACAGTCATGATAACATTATATACCATTTTCTAGCAGACCCAGATTTCAAATCCATATCTGTCTAAGTTCAGATAATAAAAGAGCAAAAGAGTTACAGACAAAGATCTTAAAGTCATATTTCCTTGTTTTGAAATCTGGCTACAGTGTTTACCAACTCTTAGCCTTGGGAAAGTCTCCTGACATCCTAGACCTCAGTTTTCAATCCATCAAATTGATTTATTAGTCTTACCTACTAGAAATGGTGTGAGGATTCTGTGAGTTTATACAAGTTAAGATCTTAGTACAGTGTCTTAGTACAGTTCAATCAGAAAATAAAGGATTGTAGTCCTTTCTAGGTCCTTTTTGTGTTTAATCCCCTAATCATCTCAGCATCTATATATGCTGAGAAAAACAACCTGAAGTTGGGAAATAAAGCCCCCATGCTAAGGTCACAGAGCTGTGTGTGAAGCACAACCAGAATTTGAACCCAGTTTTGAATGACTTCAAATTCCATATTCCTTCTATATTGGCTATTAGTATACTTTGGACCATGGATCAAATCTGACCCACTACTGGTTTTTATATGACCTGAGAGCTAAGGATGGTTTTTATATTTTAAAATGGTTGAAATACGCATCAGAGAAAAAGAAGAATATTTCATGACATGTGAAAATTATATGAAATTTAAACTTTAGTGTGTCCATAATAAAGTTTTATTGGAACACAGCCACACTCATTCATTTATGTATTGTCCCTGGCTGTGTTTGCCCTACAACTGTAGAATTGAGAAGTTGCAACAGAGGTCTGCCTTTTTAACGTTGAATAATAATACATTGCATGTATACACCATATTTCATTTATCCATTTATCGTTTCCATTTATAGGGCTTCACACATGGTAACTTCATATATATGGCCAGTAAAGTAGCAAGGATTCAAACCCAGGTTATCTCACACAGAGGGCTACTTTTTCTAGAACACTTTACCATTTCCCTAGAGGATGAAAGACTCAAACCTAATGATCTCTCCAGGACAATCTGAATCCTAATCTGCATTTCTTTTCTTACTCCCCTTGCTTGAGATGGGCCACAACTGAATTCTTATTCTTGGCCTCTAAATCCATCTCTCTGAGCCAGATGAGGATAGTTGCACCCAAATGGGACTTCTACCACCAACTTATCCCTGAAAGGAGTAATTGACTGGACAAGGTCCATAATGGGATCCTTGGGGAGTCAATATCCTATTACAATCATGGGAGAATAGAACTCCAAGGGACATTAGAGATTGTCTGGTCCCAATCTCTCATTTTACAGATGAGAAAACTGAGGCACAGAAAGAGAAAATAATTCCCCATAGACACATAGAAAATCACACAGAAAAAGCCAGAACCCTAAGCCAGAGCTCCTGATGGGCAGGCCCATGCATTTCCCTCTAGATCCTTAACCCACAGAAGAGATTCCAGAGTCAGCCAGAGGTAGTAGAGATAATAGCAGATCCATGGAACTTATTGTCACAACATCTGCCTGCTTGGATGTTTAATCACTGAAACATATATATCACAAAGCACAGGCTTAAATGAACATATCAATTCCTTATCTTCATTTCTGGCAAGATTATCTCCACCACCCACCACCCACCTCTCTAAAGAAGAGTGAGAAGGATTTATAACACTTCTTTTGACATTCTTCCCACACTCAATTTAGTTTTCTTTCCAAACTATCAGCATCCTCTAGGCATCTCTATTTCCCCTGCCATGTGAGATTACATCAAAAACTGCCTTTTCCTCCCTCCTACTTGCAGCCAGTAAGGACAGCTCAGAAACTGCAATCTGTGTGCATAGGGATAGCATTGACTTCATCATTAGATCATCTGCAAGTGTTTTGATTGGTTAGTTTATTGTCGTTATTGCTGTTTTCTTTTTTTGCTATTTCTTTCTTTTAATTTCTCCTAACTTTCTTCCTTTTAACTTCCCCTATCTTCCCCTATTGTAGATCTTTCTATAAGAAATTTTAGTAACTTTCCCATAAATAAATACTCTCTAGGATTTTAAGTGGCATTTATCTAAGAAAAGGTCACTGGTAATTTTCTGTAGAAATGCAATATATGCGTATGAAGGGTGGGGTGGCACAGAGAATATTTTCCACTAAACAAGGAAAACAGGCATTGGAAACAAACCCATAGAATGGTCGATGTGGATGATGAAGGACGGTAACAGTTAAGCTGCAAGATTTCTGTGTGAGTACACAGCTCCTTGATAATTTTGCCTGACTGCTGGCAACTAATGCAGGCGGCTCCTCCTCCTCCTCTTCCTCCTTCTTACCTTCTCTTTTTGTCTGCCCTTTTCATACCTCCCCACAAGTCCTTTGGAGCTGAGACTAGACCTTGTTTATCTCAGTCCTAACGACTTAGTCCAGCATCTTGTTGTCTGAAGGAGGTCTCTGTGCCTGATACTGGCATCTCTACAACCCAGTGCCTCTTCAGATCCACTTTTCCCTCTCTCTCCTCCACTTCAGACGTGGAGATAGACACATCCTCCTTTCTCAGGTAGAGGTAGCACGTGACAATTTTGGAGAAAGAGACATAAGTAGACATTCACTATGGGATGTGTAGAGGCTAAATCAACCCATTCTCTTTCTGCTTTTACATAAACATGATGACTGAGATATGCAGAACAACTTATGTCCCTGATGGAAAGCTCCTGAATGTCCCAGATACAAAGGTCCTGATTTTGTTAAATCACAGAATCTCTACAAGTATCCATCTACCATCAGATTTATTGGCTTGTGAGGAGATTAAGTCTTTGCTTAAGTAAAATTTGGGGTGCCTTCTGTGTGCCAGGCAGTCTCCTAAGCCAGACAAGGAGATCTTTTGCTACATGCACCTAAAAGCACCCCTCGCTGATAAAAGGTGCACTTCTCTTTGTTTGCACAAATGACTCAAACTTGAGATGGTTATCCTCCCTCTGCTTAAAAGGTGGTAGAGAACCTCACTACTCCTGAAGCAGTCTGTGACATGACAATGGAAATACTAGTGTCTGCAATAACATCCTCACAAAAGTATAATATACCCATGAGTGTGGGGGGTAGTATCTTAATATTTACAAACTGTCACCTAGGGAAGTCCCTAAAACATTTTCCATGTCTAATGCTTTGTTTTTAAGTTGTGCCTCCTTACAGGAATCAAGCCAGATGGCCAAACTGCAGAACCAGTCCAAACCAGAAAGGTCTAAGATGGCGATGGGGTGCAGTGCCCCAAAAGAAACGTGCAAAAGGTACTGCGCACAAATGGAAATGTGTAAAAGGTGCCATACGCAAGAAGGGAAGATCCGCACATGCCCCAAATGTCCCCACCCAGAATGAGGATGTGGAGACCTCTCCCCCTGCACACCTTCCCTTTGGGGAGAAGGTGTTTTAGAGCACAAGTGCTCCCTTTCTCCATTCCTCCATCAATGAATAAAGTTTTTGCTCTGCTATTCCAAACCTGGTTTGGTTCTATTGGCACAAGCAACCCCAGGCAAAAAGACCCACTTTTAGGTCACCGGTCCCTTAGGGCTCGGTAACAAAACTACTGTCACAGCCTTGATCTTATATGAACTCCACAGTCCTATAAGGCTGACAGAGTGGGTAATGATCTACCCAATCAACCGATAAAGATAATAAGACAAAAATAAAACCCAATATGAATGATTTTCCCTAGGTTATTCAGACAGTGATGAAAAAATTCTAGAGCTTCTCTCTTCTTGTGTTAACTGTTTAGTCAGATACTGAGTATTACAGGAAGGAAGCATGAGTGCCATCTAGCATAAGTGACACCACTGGTGTCCCCTAACTTGAATGATCTGATTTTTAGCAGGAACATCTCATTTATAACCATTCAGTCTAGGCTCATGTGTTCAACCCTCTTTGACAAGGATGTATATTTTCAATTGGTGCCATTTGAATGAATCTCTACATTTAAACTAGGATGTCTATGATACTCTAAGTAGTTTATTTCACATTCATTCAAGGTCAATAGGAGGGAGTGGGGTATTTATTTCTCACTGAATATCTGTAAGCTTGAGCTCATGTTGGGCTGTGTTCCAGAAGCTGCATTCACCCATTAGAGGTCTTTGCTAGAGAAAGTTTTCTGCATAGCCACCTGTGTACATCACCATCACTGAGTCTGAAACTCTACCAGTGGTGATCATTCTTCTCCCTCTCCTTGATATAACCTAAACTGTTATGAAATATCCTGTATTCAAGTTATATTCTTATCCTCCATAATGATAATTTTGTTTATAACAACTAAACCCCTAGGAAATCTTAATTCCACAGTTTAAAGTGCGGGTTAGAATGAAATGGGGAAGACATACTGTGTAGCTTGCTCTGGAATCTAGCCAAAGATCATGAATAATAATAAAGGTGAATGTTACAATGAAAAATGAAACATGTACCAAATGAGAAGCATAGACAATAACCTTGATGAGAGTACAAGGTAACAAGAGATCACTGAGGCTTTAAAAATTGATAAAAATAATATTAAACATATAGGATTAAATTATACTTGAAATAAGATTATAACCCAACTGTATATATGAGCAGTGAGAGCATTACAGGTTTGTGAAAAAGCATAAGCAAAGGCCCAGTGGTAAGAAAGAACATGGTATATATGGAGAAGTTGACATGATCTACTGTACTGTAATAGACAGTTAATATGGAAGGATGTTGTAAAACCAGATTTGAAAGATGAGTAAGGACCAAGAAATGAAAGCCTTTGAATGACAGGACCAGGTGTTGGGAATGTATGGTATAGGCAGGAGAGAGGCTTGGAATTATTTGACCATGGTGGCAAATTGCACATGGCAGAGAGCTGGAAGCCAAGACCAACAAGCCTACGTGGTAAGTGGGAGAAGACTGGAAACACACGGCTCTCTATTGGGCCAGACTACAGAAAGCATTTAAATTTTGTTAAAAACTTCTCCTTTGCCCAATAAAAAAACCAACACATCCTGTAGGGTCTCAAGAGTTCTGACAATAGTTCTTGTTTTCAATCCCCCTTCTCTAGGAAGTCGCATGCCTCCCATCTCATTGAACTCTTGCTTAACTTTGAACTTGCAATTTAGAGTGGAACTCAGTGATTGACCATTTCATGGGGCTATTAAATGAGATTAAAGCAATGTTAATGGTTCCTGACCTGAATAATGAGCTTTATAAGGGAGAAGGAGGGTCAAAGGCAGCAGGAGCAACTGAGAAAATAATGGAGGCTCTTTAGCAGCTATAGTGACATTTCTGGACATGCCTATAATAGGAACTAAAAGACCCTAAAAGAACTTGAGTAATTCAATTTTAGCATAACAAAGTGTGGACTCTTCAGAACCAAATATTGGTGATATTCAGGATCAGAATCTTTATTTTTCTTAATGAGCTTCAACTAATAAAGAAAAACACAAAATTTCCCTTTTTGAATTTTTATCTGAGTTTGTGTGGCTGTTAAAAAGGCAGACTGTGGTTCTGTGGCCATGCAAAGTACCAGAACTTTTATTGTAATAAGCGCTCAGGTGTTTCTGATGGAATAAGAATCAAGTCCACACAGATCACATTCAGAGAAATTCTGCTTTTTCTGCCACTTATTGAGATCGAGCCTCACAAAGGCCATTTTACTGATATTTCACATGCGAGGAAACCTGAGAGGTTAAAAGACAATCCCACAGAAACACATCTTGAGAGGGTACAGTTGTATGGTAAAGTCATGTCTTCTAACCTAGCTGCTATTTCTCCATCTTCTGCCCCCTAGTTTATAGATGATGAAACCAACTCCATAATGTCCTGTGTAATGTCAGCAGTTGATTAGTGTCTATTCCAGAGTTCAATCATGTTTCTAGATTCAGAAATCCTTGCTAATTCCATCAGTTCTGTTAGGAATTTCCTCAGACTCATAACTTCATTTACCACTGTCCGGCATTGCATTATACACTCTCATCTAAGTTTTCCGCTTGTATAAAAAAGTTCACTCATATTGCCCTCTGAAGTCCTTAAAGGGGAAACAAATGTGGCATTTTGCTTATTTGTTTCTATCATGATTTCAGGCACATAGTAAGTGTATGTATCTGAGGTTTGAGGTGGAAGTACTGTTACTGAACCTGGTTTGTTTTTGCCCATCGCCTGGAAAGCCAAACACTGAGATGACGAGACAGCAGCAGAGAGAATGTTTTAACCACAAGGTAGCTGAGTGAGGGAATGGCAGAACGAGTCTCAAATCTTCCTCCCCAAAAATGGGGGCTCAGGGATATTTATGGGCAAGTTCATCTGATGTGTGGAGATAGATGATCGGAGGTGAGGAGAAGTGAGGTAATTGATGATCAGCACAAGTGTAGTCAAACTTCATGCGTCTTTATAGGACACATGTTCACAAAATGGTGGCATTAGCATGACATGAGGGTGGAGTTTTTAGCCTCTTGACATCAAAAGGTCACTTGGGCTTCTGCGTGGGGCCAGTTGATGGGTTGGTGGTCTCAGCTGGCCTGAACTGGACAAGGGGGTCCTAATTCCTGAAAACAGCTGAAACACCCATTACCATGATGACTCATGCACCAGGGAGATGTTGTCTATAGGAATCTAGTGGGAGTCAGATAGCGTATTGCCTGAACAGCATAGTTAACAATGGGTGGGTGAACAACTAAAAGCCATACTCAGTAATTACAAAAAAGTATAAAACAAAAAACAACCAAACGAAAACTTTAGTTAACTAACTACATAATCATCAATGGCTAACTGTTCACCCGTTTCAGTACAGGAACTGAAGACAAGACAAGTGTGTTCTATTCTGGTCTGTCTTTTATTTTGGGCAAGTTATTTCACCTGTGAGCACAGGCGACTCCTCTGTGAATGGAAGACGATCACATATGGGGTCAGGAGAAGCTAGATGAGAAGTTGAGTTAGTATGAACTCCCACCCCATCTTTTCATCCTTCTTCAGATTTTTTCATCCTTCTTCAGGGTTTGAAGATACATTTTAGCAAATAGTGGAGCTATGTCTTCAAAAAGAATCTTTGAATGAAACATAAAAGTGGAGCTGCTCCGGTTGTAAATTGAACCCCAACACAGACCCAGAAGTGGCTGCTGGGGTCATCTTCTGGAGTGTTTACAACTCTGAGAAGCACAGGGGAAGCTTTCAGGGCCTCAAATTCCAGGTATGTGTAGGGAGAAGAAAGAGCGAGGAGACTGGGCACCTGAGGGTCTAGGAAAGAGTGAGTCTCTGTTCCACTCTGTCTAGGATCACTTTCCACAGATCAAGTCAGTTTGCTGAAGCTAAGTTTAACATATAAGAATAAGCATATTATACGTGATCTCAAGGTTTCTTCCAGCTATTCTATTCTACATTATAAATTAGAATGCATAGATGAGGTCAGTTCCAGGGCCTAAAGATAATCCTCAGGAGACCATAAGCCCTCTTGAGGGCATCCACCCACATGTGCCCAGTGCTGGTCATGTGACAGGCGATCAAGAAACTCAACAAGAAAGAGTCTCAGTGGATTTAATTACGTAAAATGCAGATGACCCCCAAATCATTCACACTTGATTTGGAAATGTTTCCTATGTTTGGCTTTATATTGTCAGAGAATGTTTTAGTGTGTGTATTATATATCACTTAAACCATTGGTATGCATGTTGAATTACATTCCTTCATGTTTAAAATTTGCCATTTATAATCTGTCAATTTCAGTACATGTGCATATATACATTAGCTACCACAATGCCTCATGCACGACGACCACTCAATAAATATTTGATAAATAGATATGAATATATGTATGTACTTATATTTATATTTAGATCTGCTCAATGTGTGAATACAGCCATTTGTGAGTGTGTGTATGAGTGTGTGGGTGCGTGTGTAGTGATTCAACTCTCACACATGTCCATTTATGGTTACATAAGGAAAAAGCCAATTTAACTGATCCATGTTATTATATTTCCATCTTTTATTCAATACCTATCTGACATCTCTTGGAAAGGCATGAGAAATGATTAATGAATGCTTAAAAGACAAATGTATGCTTTGTTCCCTGCTATTTATTTAAATAGCCCACTTTAGCTTCCAATCAGGATGGAAATTAATGCATCAAACATTGAGAGTTCACACACTGAAAGCATTAGAAGACATATACACTCAAGCATAGGCACTATCTCACACACACACACACGCACTCACACACACACACACAGGCTGACAAGCTGGCATCTGACCTTCCTATACATGTACCCATAGCCTATTATTCTTTTAGATTGAAGAGCACATGATGTATTGTCAAAATAATTTTTGAATGTGCAAATAATCATTCACCCTGAATTAATGTCCAGGCTCCAACTGCAGAGATATTTGTGTTGACGTCTTAGTGGTTTGTAAGTGCCAAGACAGGGCCTCAACAATGGACTTCTAATTCTCAGTTCAGGATGTTTCCAGCCTGCAGAGTTCTGCGTGTATGTAATGTTTGTCTACTTAAGTCGCTGGGTATCCTATCACAGACGATGTAGTTCAGTTCTCAATAAGCAGGGAATGTAGGTGTGGCAGTTTTTTAGGTGAATGAGCCTTGGCTTTTTATTGCCTATTATACTCCACACTTCAGGTCATCTCACACTCCACTTTGAGAAGTTCTAGGAATGAATTTCCTTTAGATGTGACTTCAGCTTTCCCTTTTTGAACATGATACACACTTCAATTTTTGATTAAGCTACATTATGCTTCTCCAGGTCAATACATCTGATTTACCTCACTTCTAGCATCCTTTTCTTTGGCACAAGCCCCATGGCTGGAATCCTTGCCTGCTTCACTCTGGCCATGAAAATTGAACTCAGACACCCAAAGGGTCTGGAGGTGCCCTATAAAGGAGTTCAATGTGACGTGATGGACAGCAGGACCTTAAAAGAACATGATTGAAGTCTAGAGATGGGAGAGATTCCCAAGTTCATACAGTTAAACTGATGTCAAGGACCTGGGTCTTCTCATTCCTAAATTGATAGCAAGCTGTTTTTTGGAGTTGTTTTTATTTGAAGTCTGCAAATATGCTTGTGTAGAAAAACCAGTTTCCGTTCAGGCAAGAATTAAAAGGTAGCTCTCTACTCATTTAACTGGACACTCCAGTAATTATTCCACCAAAGAAAGCTAAAAGCTACTGGTATTTGTCAGCAAGAGGAGCTCCTAATTCTTAATTGACACTCTCTCTCTTTTTCTCCCTCTTTCTCTTTTCCTCTCTTCTAAATAAAAAGGATCTAATTACTGCAAATGCTAGATTCCATTCTCATTGACAAGTTTGAGGAAATGGGGCAAAACATCTGATTCAGACCCCAGCTTTTCTCATTGTCTATGATTAGCATTCCACCATCCAGATGGGTTCCCAGAGCCTTATAATCAGGAGCCCGTTAACTGTGTTCATGCTGAATTCTATTCAGAATCTCTCTGGCAAAAAGGGAAAGGAATCAAGTCACCCAAAACTTCAGCAGACATTTTCCCATCCAATGTAACCCATGTGGTTTCCAATAATGACATGTTCCATTTAGCACAAGGAAGGGCCAGCAAATTAAAGGCTGAGGGCCAAATTTGCCTCACTACATGTTTTTGTAAATAAAGTTTTATTGGAACACAGCCATCCTTGGATTTTTATGTATTGTCTATGGGAGTGTTTATGCTATAAATGTGGAGCTGAGCAACTGTGACTCTATAGCCCACAAAGCCTAAAATATGGTCCTTTACTGGAAAAGCTTGCCACCGTGGGGTATAACCTTGTTACCACTCTCGCCATTTCGCATTAGACTGGCTGTGCACCAGGGAGTCGGGACACCTGAGTTCTCTTACCCAGTTTAGTCGACTTAAGAGTCAGGGTGCAGGCAGGAAATAAGAACTCATACCAGCTGGTTCATTAGAGGAGATTTAATATAGAAAGCTCATTATAGATATAATGATAAATCTCAAAACAGGGTAATATAGACTAAAACCCCTAGGACTGGAGGGACAAAGGGAAGAGCTGGTTTTACCAGAGCCAAGAGCCAGAGCCAACTGATGGAATGGGACACGGCAGGAGGGGTCACTGCCTGGGAGCTGGGACCCTAGAAGGAAGATAAGTAGCAGGAGCTGGAATCATACAGACTCAGCAGCTACTCTAGGAACCACTGAAGAAGAGAGAGAAGAAGAGAAGAGCCTCGTTTCTCCTCTCCTTTAGCTGCCATCATTCTTACCTCAATGCTTCTCTTGATTGAACCCACTAGGAAATTAGTGAGCAGGGAGTTCTGGGAAGTGTACTTTGCAGGGATCAGATTCCTGGCAAACAGAGCAGAGCAGAGCAAGGGAGTGGAACGGACATAACAGAAAGGCACATGGCAAGTATGGCTGATATGTGATTTTGAACAAGCCACTTCAGCAATCTCAGGCCTCAGTTCCCTCAGGTGCAAAACTGAGATGCCCATTTCATGATCATGAAGTCATTATATGGGTTTACCTAAAATAATACGTTCTAACACAGGTAATGTTTAAAGCCAGTACACAGCAGATGCTACATAAGTCTGTGGACCCTGTTCTTGACAATACCTTTCCAAATTGTCTCTTCTCCTTTCTTCAGGGTTCACTCCACACCCTTTAGCACCTCCTTTGTCCATAGCTGTGGCCACTTGATCTGCTACAGAGAGGCTCAGCCTCCCCAAAGATATGATGCACCATCCAATAGCTCATTAGGGTATATGAGAACCTCACAGTTCTTGAGAATTAAACTTGAACATAATCCTGCAGTTTGTTTTGCTCTTCATTCCCAGGTTTTGGTACTTTGAGCCTTGGTTTAGGACTCTGAGTCTGAGGTAGAATGTTCCCTGTGGTTGTCTGTATATTCACGTAGACTGCTAGAGCTCCACTTACGTTAAGATTAGCATGCTGCTTCCATTTCTCAACATTCTGTTCCCTCTTCTATGAACGCATCAGAGATTAAAGTTCAGGAATTAAATCACAAGGCAGTGACTTGGGTCCTGCTTCCTGCTGAGAGATGCTGCTAAGGTACTAAATTTTTGAACTTCCAATCAATTTCAGGTTCTAGATGCCAGATTTCCCTGCAAGCCAATAGAAAAGCAAATCTCCTTTGATTATTTGTAATACCTTTGCAACTGTGCTAGACACCTTTGGTCAACTCAAAGACTGGTTCAGAAAATTCAAGTGAACAAACAACTACGACGCCATGAGATAAGTTCAGTACTCCTGCAAGATGTAAGGTTCTGGGGAGGCCAAGAACTGAAAGAAATTCATTCTGTCTATAATTGAGAAAGGGGGCAGTTCAATAAAGATCAGAGAAGAGGGATTAATATTGGAGATAGAAATGAAAGAAGTAAGTCCTACTCATCCTGAGAAGGGGAGAAAAAGCATTCCGGGTTGAAATAAGAGCATGTAAAAAGGTACAGGGGGATGACTGTGTATGATTTGTTGAAAAAATGATGAGGAATCTGACATAACCAGAAAGAAGCTCTAACTTAGTTTCATTGTGCAGCTTTCCCAGTGACTCGGGCTCTGCAGATGTCTGCATTGTTAGGACCCTCCCACTTGGGTTCCTAACCCTGTCCTGATAGAAGGTGGTATGTAAATATGAGTTGAGATTTGAAATGGACTCCTTCCAAGACCCAGGATCTGTTGGACTGGTCATAACAGCCGGATTCCCAGAAGATTCTTCTGCTCAGCCCCTTTGCCTCCAGGCCTACCCACATCTAAATGGCCATATCCAATACTCTTGAATTTGGTGTGCTTCTCTCTCTCTTTCTCTCCATTACAGGTGGTTTCAGTCTCTGGAATTGGAATTCTGCCTGTGTCCCTGTCTGTAAACTACGTCTTTCTTCCTTGGAGTCTTGGTCTCCATGGTAGGTTTTCTTTTTTTTTTTTTCCTTGTCAAGATCCCTAAGCCTTATAGCCAAGTCTCTCTTCTCTTACCTAATTAACATCAATTCTAAAACTTAGAAGAGACTTTATTTGGGGAGAAGCGTGGATATTTGAAAATCTATTGCAGAATGGAATTTGATGAAGACTTTCCCTCTCTCTCCCCATCTCTCCCTCCCCCTTTCTCTCTCATTCTATATTTTATTTAAAAGTTACCACAGGTTTACTCATGCTCTTGGATGTTTCAGGTTCTTTCCAACAGACCCTTCCAAGGCCCACCTGAGGGACAGTATGAAACTTAGGAAGAGATTCGCAGTTGACCTAGAAGAAACTCTTGCTCTTATATCAACCTGATGTCTCATTATACTTATGGGTTATTCCAAATTTTCCAATAAGATTCAGAGGGAATTATGTGGTTAATAAAGTCAATCAATAAATTTAAATCCATAAATATGTATCTATCATCTATCTGTATTTTTTAGATAGTAATAATAAAAGTATAGAAAAGGACAATTCCTGTGCTGGTTTTCTGTCAGAAAACATAGTATGATATTTCCTTAGAGCCTAGGGCCTCTGAAACAATCTCAATAAATCTTTTTCTTGTATCTCTGTGGTCAATCAAATGAAATGATTCCTCTTATAAACTGTGCTGGGTTTTAATTACAGCCAGATCGGTGGTAGATTGGAACTAAATGCCTTTCACAGTCAGACAATATGTCAGGGCTGGCAGGTGCTCTCGATGTTGGTTACCCTGGATCCCTTGCAATCTGTGTGAAAGTGTTGGCCAAAGGGCTGTTCTTGAACTTGGAACTTTTATTTTGGTTGCCTGTCCCTGGATGTGTGAAAAATAACACATGTGAGCATTCTCCCAGGGAACGCAAATCTAAATGTCATGTAGAAAATGCAATTCCCTGTCTCAATTCTACCCTGGACTTTCCTAGGTTCCCTAATTGTACAGACCAATAGGGCCTCGCCTGTAGGTTCGGGTTCATCTGAGTTCCTGGCCTTGAATACCTGGCAAAGAATACCAGGAGCTGGTGAAGAGAACATGAATATATCTATCCTCTCAAAGTTATGGTATCTTTTATGCCATGGCTGAGCCACACACAAAGGGAAGTAAGGAAACTACCATTTGTTGAAGCCACTATGTCCCAGTGCTAGGTATATTCCCATCTAATTCTCATACTAGCCAGAGAAGAAGGTACTCATATCCTAATGTAATGAAAACTTTTGTTAAACAGACTAAAGCTCAGTGGGATTAGGAAAAATGCCAAATCACATCACCAGTAAGAAAGGACTAAGGATTGAAATCTGTGTCTGATTCCAAGCCTGCACTTCTCCCAGTACAGTTCTGTCCCAAGACTCAGAGTCCTTATTCTCCTCCAGCGTGACCAAGTTCAAAGAAAGCGGTGTTTCTGTTAGAAGTATATTCTAGGGCACTTGCTTTACACATGACCAGAGCTTTGCTAAGAACTTGGTGTATGCAGTCTTGTAGAATTGCCAGCACAGACTTGTGAGCTGGACATTGCTATTTCCAGTTTACAGATGACGAGACTGAGGCTCAAAGAGCTTTCCAGAGAATCACAGTCAGAAGAGGTTGCTGAACTTCATTTAATATTTCTGATTCCAATGCTATTCTATTTCCATTCTACCACTTGACTGTATCTCACCAGGGATGTACTATTATTAAAGATTTTTGAAGAGGCTATGTGTTACTCATTCTGATTTTTTAAAAAAAATTTTGCCTGAAAGTAGAAAATTGACTAAATTCAAGAACAGTTATGCCACCTCCAAGATACAGTCTGTTCTAAGGAATCTAGGCCATATTCAGATTGCTTTCCTCAGAGGACACAAGTCTTATAACTCATTACCAACACAATCACAGCAGGAGACATTTATAGCATTACGTGCCAGGAAGGGTAATTAAAATGTTGTTGGTACTCATTTTTTTTCTCTCCCAGAGTTCGTTTCATGCTTACTGTGCCTTGGGCATCATCTGTTGCCCTGCGGGATGTGTGAGCAACCTAATTTGTTTGGGCTCTGGTTTTGTTTGGGATTTTGGTGAACTACAGTAGAATCCTCGGGCTCTGTGCCCTGCTTGGAGGCTGTGGGTACAGCTTCCTTAGGCATTCACAGCCAACCCGCTGCGCTTCCAACTGGCAACGGCTCATTTTTACTCAACTTTTCTCTGATTCTTTGCAGAACTCTAAAGTAGCTGAGGCCTCTGGTTATTTAGTCCCTGAGTTTAGTTCTGTTTTCCAAACCTACGTATCTGTTATGAACTGAATTGTGACCTCTGAAGTCTTGTAAGTTGAAGCCTAACTCCCAATTTGATTATATTGGGAGATAGGGCCTTTAGGGAGGTAATTAAGGTGAAATGAGGTCATAAGGGTGGGGCCTTAATTCAATAGGCTTGGTGTCACTATAAAAAGAGAGAGAGGGGCCAGCCTGGTGGTATAGTGGTTAAGTTCGCACACTCTGCTTCGGGGACCCCGGGTTCATGGGTTCGGATCCTGGGCATGGAACTACACAGCACTCATCCAGCCATGCTGTGGTAGTGTCCTATATAAAGTAGAGGAAGATGGGCGTGGATATTAGCTCAGGGCCAGTCTTCCTTAGGAAAAAGGGAATTGGCAACAGACGTTAATTCAAGGCTAATCTTCCTCACAAGAGAAAAAAAAGAGAGAAAGAAACAGCAGATTTCTCTCTCTCTCTCTGTCTCCATGTGCACACAGAAGAAAGGTCGTGTGAGGATACAGCAAGAGTATGGCCCTCTGCAAACCAGGAAGAGACCTCTCACCCAAAACTGAATTTTCCAGCACCTTGATCCCCCTAGTCTGTGGTACTTTGTTATAGTAGCCCTAGAAGACTAATACAGTTTCTATGTCCTTTCCCTACAAAGAACCTGTTCCTTATTTCCTCATTAATAATAACTCACTGTTGCATATGACAGCATGTTTTCACATCTTGAAGACTCAGCTCAGCCTCCCCTTCTCCAGGAAACCTTAGGGGTTACATGGCCTCCCTAAGTGCCCCCACAAAACCCAGCACAGAATCATTACAATGACCATGATGGACAATAATTTATAATGGCTTGTTTTTTAATATATTTCCCCAATTAAATTGTGACCTCTCAAAGGCATGGACAACTTTTTGTTCATTTTTAAATTCCCAAAGGGAAAAGTGCCTGCTTGGCACATTACAGTACAGTAAATTTTGAATGAATAAATAAATTTACATTATTTCATTGAATCTCCACGATGACAAATATTGTGTAGAAGAAGTAAAGTTAGTACTTTTTAAGGAACTAATTTATAGGAGAGATTAGATATTGCTTGTCCAACACCACAGGAAAATATATAGCCACATGGAAACTTGAAGGCAGGACCATGGAGTACGATGTCTTGTATTTTTCTGCCTTTCTCACTGTGAGCTGCTTTCAGTAAGATTTCTGAAACTCATTCTTACTATGCTGTAAGTGATTCACAACCACTGTGTGAAGGGGTCCCTCAGTAGCACCTGAGAGGATAACATAACAAATTGCAGTAAGTCACATAAGCACTAGATCTGTTTCTACATCTGTAAAATGGGGAAAATAATGTTACCTCAGCATAGCTCACAAGTGTGACGTAAAGGATACGGAATAGTTTTATTTTCTGAAATATGTCAGACAACTATAAAATATACAATTGAGAGAGTTAGCTTAGATAGTTTCTAGGCTATCTTGGAAAATTCCAAGATCCAGTTACTTGTCTATAAAAATGATTTATTGATACACCCAGAATGTTGGATATGGTTTGTCTTTAAGAGAGAAGAAATAATTCCATGTATTGCTCTAAGCTCTACCTTAAAATCACTGAACTTATTCAACCCCTCAGAGGTTTACCACTGCCCCAAGACACTGGCTACCATGGCACACAGTCTCCACGGTCCAGCAACCACTTGATCGAAAACTACATCTCTCAAAACACTTTTCACCCATCACTTAGTTTATACCCAAGCAATACTCAAGCTCTTGGAGGTTCACAGGACACACGATGCTCTTCTATGACAAATTTATACACCTGCCCTCACTTCTTTGTAATATCCTCCCACAGCTGGTTTTATTAGAAATCCTATATGTCCTTTGCATCTCATCTCAAATATTACTACTCAGGGCAATCAAAGAATTTTCTCTCTCTGCAAGTTCTACTTTCTACTATCATAACGATTATAGTTTTATATTAATCTCTTTTTCTGCCACTACCTACTTATCTAAATCAATGTTTCTCACCCTTGGAACTATTTAGCTTTGGGGCTTGATAATTTTTTGTTGTGTTGGGCTGTCCTGTGCATTGTAGGATGTTTAGCAGCACCCCTGGTCTTTATCCACTAAATGCCAGTAGCACCCCTAGTTATGACAACTAAAAACATATCCAGATTCTGCTTATGTCCCTTGTGAGAGCAAAACTACTCCAACTGAGAACCACTGATCTAAAAGCTTCTAAGAACAAGCATAAATACTCGAACATGCCCTTACAGAAGACAGTGATAGGAGCTGAATGAAAGAGTTCCCAATGGCCTAAACTGTAAGGGTTTCAGCACCAAAAGAAATAAAGTACTATTCGATTATAACCCAAAGCATAAAATCAATATCCTTGAGTCTGTGCCGATATAAATAATTCAATAAGTAAGTAAATGGAGGAGAATAGACAAATCTCCCATGCAGAAGAAGCCCAAATAATTTACATAGATACTTTACTCTCAAGGAGGGAGAGCATAAGCCCCTGATCTTTAAACGCAGGCTGTGCATAGTGACTTCTTCCCAAAGAGTAGAGTATGAAAGAGGAAAATAAGAGTAATTTTATACTGGAGAAACCAGATAAAAAATACCTCCTCCAAGGGATCAAGGTCAAAGTGAACATGTTGGTAAGTCATGTTGATAATGTGTGCCCTTGATACGGTATGATAAAAATGACATTTTACTTCTGTGGTCTTCCTCCCCCAAACCCATAACTAATTATCAGAAAATCATCAGACAAATCCCAATTAACGGACAATCTACAGAATACTTGACAAGTACTCCTCAAAACTGTCAAGGTTCTCAAAAATAAGGAAAGTCTGATAAACTGTTATAGTCAAGGGGACTCTAAGGAGACATGGCGGCTAAATGTAATTTGGTCTCCTGGATGAGATGCTGAAATAAGAAATAGACATTAGGTAAAAACTAAGGGAATCTGAACAACTATGAACTTCAGACAATAATAATGTACCCATATCATTTTACTAATTGCAGCAATTGTACCATTCTAACATAAGATGTAAGTAATAGGGGAAACTGCATGCAGGGTATACAGGAGCATTCTGTACTATCTTCACAGTTACCTCTAAATCTAAAATTATTCTAAAACAAAAAGTATTTTTAAAAGTTCTGGTAAAGGACAATATAATGCAGTTTCAGAGTGCCAATTAACAAATAGAGGCTAAACAAAAGGTTGCACCTATAACACTTGATACACAGGAAATGCCCAATACTTATCTTGGTATGGATTAGTCATGAAGGGGGGTTACTTAGCGCATGTGTGGACATGATTTCCGGGATGGTGAGCCCCTTGAAGATAGGATGGTGAGATCTTCCTTTCTGTCATCTTCAGAGCCCCAAGAACTGATTTTCCTCAGATTATTATCAAATGTATTTCCTATTTTCTGTTGTGTTTAAAATAAGTAGACTTGTATATCTGCCACATTTTTCTTTAAAACTTTGATGATGCCTTACCACCTGTCAGAACCCAACTCTTACATGAATCCTCCCATATTATCCACATACAGGAGTGATTCATGTTTCCATCCTCTCACTCACTCTTTTTTTTTTTTTTCATTGTGTTCTTACTGCTGTTATGGGACTGTACCAAAGTGGGTTGTCATTTATTAACATGTTTAACTGTCCCACTAGACTTTAAGTCTTTGGAGACAGGGATTATGCAATATTTATGTATTTTCTTAACAAAAAACTCAGTATAATGTTTGAACATAGCTTATCAAAGATGAATGAAAGAATGGATATTTGAATGGAGGAAATGCTCAAACAGATGAAATTAACAACCAACCAAAAGGACAAATATGTCTGTCAAAGTGTGTACATACAAAGAGCATAAAGTTTATTACTTTAAACTCTATCACTGCAAGCCCCAAAGAAATGAGCAAAATATAATACATGGTAGTTCCCTACAGATGCATCCTAAAAGCTTTCAGGTGACACTGCCTGGTTTGTCTAAGAATGACTTGCCTAATCAAAGAAGGCATCTTCTATTAGAATTAATGAGTCAGCACATGGATAGGGATTCTATCTAAATTCTCTTCTCTCTTCTTATCTGTTTGAGAAGCATCTTTAATTTTAGGGCTGAAAATTTATGAATTGAATCCTTGGTTCATTGATAAGCGTTTAACAATGTTAACAACTAATATCTTTCTTGGATATGAAACATTTGTTTAAAATCACAAGACAGTCTACCACAAAATGTTTAGTGCCTATAGAATCAAAGAATTTCAAAGCCTGTGAATGAAGTAAATTTGCTCAAGTTATTGCGCTCAAGTCAGATTATAAAGCAAATCTCATCATTTCTTTATTGTACCACGACGTTAACTCTAGAATCTTTTGGTCTTTCTAAGCTCTTTGAAGGGAGTGCTATGAATAAGCCATTTGGGATGTTCAGTATCATGCTATTACTTGGAACACTGACTGCATAATAAATACGAATTTGAAAGATTGAGCAGACACCAAGCCAGTACAAATAAATGCCAAGAATGACTCGATCCTGGACACTCTGCCAGGTACCACGGTGCTGTTGCAACTGCCAATAAGGAAACCTAGAGCCCATTTAACTCATATTGGTGGCAGGTATTGTGTTAGACGGCTCACATACAACATTTCCTATGACCCTCACAACAGTTTGGGGTGGTAAGTTTAATTGTTACCACATTCCAGATGAAGAAACAAGATGAACAATATTAAGTTGCTTAACCAAATCACACAGCAAATAAGAAGAGGGCTCAGGGTTTGCTGGGAAATTATGACTCCAGGACTTTTGCTTTTGTGTTGACAAAACCTCTTGAATCTATATAAATTTCATCTATATATGTGTGCTGCACATTGGCAGATACTTCTTGAGCAGAGAATGAGGCAACTTAAAAAGTTCACCATTTAAATGTAAGGTTTACTCCAAAATTTCCATCACCAAATTTATTAAATTTGCCCATTAACAAATAGCATCATATAATGAAAGGTCAAAGATATCAGGGGACTCATTTAGGGTAACTGACTCAGTTTACAAATGGGAAAATCAAGACATTTCTGAGGAAGAGATGTCTATGTATTATTATCTCTGCATAATTTTTAGGGAAGTTGAGAAGGGCTAGATAAGGTTGCATTTGTGTTGCCTAGTGGTTGTATTAGTTTGATGGGGATACCATACAAAGTACCACAGACTGGGGGCTTAAACCACAGAAATTTATTTTCTTACACTTCTGGAGGCCGGAAGTCTGAGATCAAGGTGTTGGGAGGGTTGGTTACTTCTGAGGGCCATGGGGGAATGACCTGTTCCAGGTCTCTCTCCTTCGCTTGTAGATGGCTACCTTCTCCCTGTGTCATCACGAGGTCTTATCTCTGTATGTGTGTGTCCCAATTTCCCTAATGATCTCATTTTAATTTAATTAGTTCTGTAAAGATCCTCTCTCCAAATACAGTTACATTCAGAGGTACTAGGGTTAGGACTTCAGTATATAATTTTGGAGGCAGGATTGGAGGGGGGCGCAATTCAGCCGTTAACAATGAGTTTTATCCCCACAGCTTAGATGGGTGGAACTTTGAAATTCTGTGCTTTCAATTTCCTCAGAAAACTAAAAAATGATCTACAACTCAACAGAAATATATAAAAAAACCTCTCTTCTTTTTAATAAAACAAGAAGATGAGTCATGCCAGGCACCACATCTCAGAAATCATAGAGAATTTGAAAAATATAAACTTTGGGCATGAAAATTTAAATTCCATCTTTTTCATGTGTCCTTTCTTAAGCACACCCCCCTTTTCTTATTTCAATAGTTTTTACCAGCTCATTTTGGAGTTTATTCAAACCCTCTTTTTTTTGTTCCATCATTTATGCATGGTGTTTTCTCTCCACAGAGAAATTAAGTACTCTTTATGATATCAGAAGCTTGTCTTATACAGAAGCTCCCAGCACAGCTCCCCAGCCTGGGCTGGGTATACTCTGGAAATGATACGTGCAATTTAAAACGCTGCTTAACAGTAATGTTTAGAAAAATAGTCAGAGTATTGGGATGAGGAGAGAGACTTTTAGTTCTCTAAATAATTATGTTCTTTCTTCCACACCTTGAATAAATTAAAAAAAAAATCACGGATAGATGATTAGTTGTCAGCCACATGTATCTATCAATCAGCCATCACAAAGGCCCTGAGAAACAGTTTACTATGCCCATGTGTAGATGAGCATATGGAACCTGAGATGGTTGTGCAATATATTCAAAGTAACACATTTAGTAAGAGGAAGATTCTGAATGAAATAATGTGTTAGTCTGGCTAATTTCAAAGCCCAAGTTCAGGTTTTAAGCACTTTCTCATGGAACCTAGATGATCAGCTGAGATTTGCATAGCCATTGACCTGGGAATATTTCTTCCCTCTGTCTATCTCACAGCCTTTAAAGCCTCCCTGAGATTGTTGAGAATTTTCAAAGGTGACAACCTCATGGTTCCCTCTCCTGCCCCCTGGAGTCCTTTGTGTACTCTGCTATCTCTGTCCCTCACCACAGACAGAGAATCAAACCCGCTCCTCCCCTGGGTTTCTCACAAAAACACGAAGCGCAGCCTTCCTATGTCTCCTAGAATGTGTTGAAGAATTGGGGGGCCCGTCATGAACCATAAAACAAACTAGTCCAACAAACACACAAGAAAGGAATCAAAGAATAGCAAAAGCCCAAGTTAATATTCATTTGTGAGATGTCCTTGCATTCATAAGTCCTTTCTGACTCCCATTCCCCCTACAGTTCCTCCACTTGGGGTCTTTGATTTGGCTCAGAGACTGCAAATCATAGTTTCTTCTCCCTTGATCTCTTTTCCCCTCCACCCATGCCCTCGCCCTCCTGCACCCTCACCTCCTGGAAGACTAAGCCAATTTCTTTCTGTGTCTGCTGCAGAGAAACTCCTTCCCTTTCCTGAATCCTTGATAGGAGATTGGGATGGGACTCTTATGAGAGAGGAAGACAGGAGGCTCTGCAGAGCAGTGTGGAGGTTCAGTGAGGTGGCGGGACCTCAGGGAGCCTACCTGGATGAGGCAGTGACTAAATTTTCCTTAAAGGAACAGTAGGAATTGACCCAGTGAGGCTTGGGGTTGGGGAGGGGGGACAGGACCTTTTAGGCACAACAGATCATCTTCTAAAGCAAAACTTTCCCCTAAAGCATTTCTTGCAAAGTTAGTACTGAATTGTTAAGAAAACAAGTCAAAACAAAGCAAAAATCTTCATACTCCCATAAAAAACTTCAGGGGCACCTATGACAGAAATAGCGTTTATTAAAAATTTGAGTGCACCTTCTTTGCCATCACAGTGCACAAGTATCTGTGTAATAGAGGGTGGAGAAAGCTGATGGCTCCTCATCTTTCTTCTCCCATCAAATACGGCACTGTGCCTTTTGTCCCAGCACATGTGGCACACTCTTTCTCTAAGCATGCTCTCCTTATACCGTGAACACTTCAGAGTGTGGTGGCAGGCTCGTATTTGCCTGGGGCCTATGAAAGCTAGCGAAGTTGTTTTGTACTCAACAATTTAGTGTGAAAGACACGGGTGCCATTATCTCTAACGCCTCTGAAAGATTATAATTAAGGGCGACAGCACTGACAGAGAATTTCAGATTTTTCTCTAGCAACAAGGCTATAAATTGAGGATGGTACAGCATTCTGGACAATTGAACCTCCACGTAGGCACTCAGTCATAATTGGCATTGATTTAACAGTCCACAGCTCACCCCCTGCATCATAAATTGATTGGAAATGACAAAGGACAAAGATTAACACCTTTCAGGGATGATGTTCTCCCTAAATAAATAAATATTGGAGGAATGATCAATTGTATTGCACTTCATACCTCCCTCTAGCCCATGAAAATCACAACAAGAAGCTATAAACTAGAAACCTTTCCCAAAGCAAAGGTGGTGACTTCCAGGCTAATCCAGGCAGGACCAGTCTCTGGTTGAGTGCCACACTGGGAGAGTGATTTAAACTGTGGTGAAGTTCACCTTTTAAACTATTTAAACTTTGCATTGAACAATGGCTTACATCTGTAGCATTTGCTTGCTTTGGAAGTTTAGAGTAACAGTTTGGGTGCAAGCTCAGGGTGCAGAAGGCCTGGGTTCAAATCCATTTGTTCCTTCAATGAGTGTATGTCCCTGGGTAAATAACTTACTTGATCCCTCAGTGCCTTAATTGTCTGAAATTTAAAGGGAAAGCAATAATGGGGACCTACCTCACAGGTAGGGTGAGAAGACTAAGTGACTTACTTAATGTGAAGCATTGAGAACAGTGTCTATGTGCTACAAATGTTAGTTATTAAAAATCAGCTGTCCAGGGGCCGCCCGGTGGCACAGTGGTTTAGTCTGCGCTTGGCAGCCCAGGGTTCGCAGGTTCGGATCCGGGGGGCCCGCCGATGCGCTGCTCGTCAGCCACGCCATGGTGGCGTCCCATATAAAGTAGAGGAATACAGGCACAGATGTTAGCCCAGGGCCAGTCTTCCTCAGCAAAAAGAGGAGGATTAGCAACGGATGTTAGCTCAGGGCTGGTCTTCCTCATGAAAAGAAAATAAATAAATGAAAAAATAAATAAATAAACTTACCAAAAAATTCAGCTGTCCAACCAGGGAGGCTGAGTAATGACAGGGCTGAGGGGAGAAGGGACTATGATTCATCCCTCATTTTTAGGGAAAATGAAATTGCTTATTTAATATTGAATACTAAGTCACATGGTCAAAACTCAAAACATATAAAAATGTATATACAGAAAACTCTCTCTGCTACCTCTTCTGGCCTTTCTCCTGACCCACAGGAAATGCGTGAGATCTTAAACGTGCACTGATGTTTTATGCCACCAGGGTTTGAGTTAATTTGTTACACAACAATAGATAACTAATGTACAACACCAGAATTTTAAATCTGAGTAAGCTCTCCTCAAACTTTTGAAGTTACAGGCAAAAGTATTAAACATACAAGAAACTAGAGGATATTTTTCCCATAAACTTAATCCACTTTTTATGCTGATTCTTCGCCAGCTGTTGGTAAGTTTTGATAATCTTTTCTTATTTTTAAGTTTCTTATAATATCTGTGTTTTAATGCTGTGCGTGTTCCTTTTCTAATGTTGTCAATTGAACAAGTTGGATTTTTATGTAGGAAGTGGCCAGGATCACCTTGAGACATTCCCATTCCAAAGGCTCTTTTCCTCTGCTGCCACAGAGACAGACCACTTCCTGCAAATATGGTGTGCGTGTGTTATTTTTGATGTAACAATATCTCCTTTGCTTTTATAAACCAAATCAGACCGAGGAGGGTTTTTTTTTTTTTTTTCCTATTCTTAATTACACCAGATCCCACTATTATCGTCGCAAAGAGGGCACATACTAGTCTCTCTTTAGGATGCGTCCCTCTCTTTTAGAAATGGTGTCTTTGCTGGGGTTTCTGAAATACATTGATTCTAAGCCCTCTCAACAGTTGTTTTTCTTCTCTTCACATAAATGCTCTGCTTCTACTAACTGCGTGATCTTAAGCAAGTTACTTAGTTGCCCTGTGCCTGTGTCCCTTACCTAATCTGAATGTTGTGTTTGTGCTTCTTGCCCCACACACTGTATTTCTTATGTTGGGCTTCCTCAAAGAAGGTATTGAGTCAAGATTGTGATTGCAAGCTGTTAATTTGGGAGGTAATCTCAGGATATACCAAGGGGGAATGGAGAGATAGACAAGGAAGTGAGCAAGCCAGGAGAGGGTACATTAGTGAGCAGCTAACCACCAGGGCAATTGGAATTCAGTCTTACTGGGGAATTTTGGGACGTTGTGTATGACACACTCCAGTATTATCTCACCAGACAGGTGAAGAAGCTGGGGTGTTTGTCTTCCAAATTCCAGCTGTCATAGACTGCTCTGGGGGATGTTAACTGCCAGAACCTCCAGCTCTCCCCGCCTCCTCATCCACAAGCATGCCAAAGCAGCCTCTGCAGTTGCAGAAAGCCCTCAGACAGAGAGCGGTGCTTGCAATGGAAAGCTGGAGACAGACACAGGATCTAAGAGAACAGGTTATGAGTGGGCACCACCTCGGGCTGTTGGGAAACTCAAATGAAAAACTGAATATGAACTCGTGGTGGATGCCAGGTCAGCTTAAAAGGAATATATATGTGTATTATTGTTATCAATACTAATTATAACAAAAGTGGTTTTAATGAGCAATCAAGCATGAGCCGCTTAAACAAACAAACAAATAATTCTGTGATGCACCCACAAACATCATAAACCTTTCCACAGGGTTATGTACCTTGTTAATGCAGGAGTTTCTGCAATGCAAGGGCTTCTTTTTCAGCATTTGTCGATCCTGTGTTCTGGATCACAGTTATCCAAGTCCAAGAGTGTTTGCTGAGGCACTTAGTTATCTTTCCCTTTGGGTACTTTGTGCCCAATACTTGGTAGGAACTGTGGAATGTTTATTGAATGAATCAACACCTTCACATTGTACCTTACTCTCTTCTAATACTCTGTAAGTTACTGTTCTTTATTCATTTAAGTAACAACACTGTCATATCTTAAAATATATCTGCCTCTTCCTTTCTAAGTACTGGCACCTACAATCAAACTGATTTATGCGGAAGCATACTTCTGTATATTCTGTGAATAATGGTGTATATAATTATTAAGCTTTGGGTTTTTCAAACTTTGGGAATGATTGATTTTTATGACCGTTTCCATCTGAGTTAGTTTTAGTCTGATCCATGATGTAAACAGACTGGGACCCAGGAGCACATTAATCCACGTGGCCCACCATTCCCCAGGGCTGCCTACTTCCTTCAGTCCAAAGACTAAAGTAAGTCTCTGGTGTTTTCCCTACTAAATCACTTAACAGAAGGTCACACAGAAAGCAGGACAGGGGTAAATGATGTTTATTGTGGAGTCAGATCCACTTGTGTATGACTCTAACTTGCAGCAATGACGAGCATCACGAAGGGGCAGGGTACCGCCCCTCGATAGAGAATTGTGCAGAGCTGAGACAGCACTGGTGATCTCCACGGGCAGTGGCCTCTGGGAGAAGAAGGCTCCAGAGAGAGAAAAAGCCTCTAGAACCTTAGCTTAGAAAGAGAAGGAACTATCTTGGCCAGCAAGTGCTAAGGCACACCTGTTAACCCGAGGGGAAAAAGCTCCCAGTAATACACTGTAGTGTGAATAGACTAAAGAGTTGTATGTTTTTCCTCCTCTTTGCTATGAGTGTTGTGTATTACCTTGTGCTCTTGAAAAATGGAATTCTACTTAGATAAAATGTGATTTTAAGTCCTTCCTTAGTTCTTTTACAATTTCGAGCTTATTGCTTTCCATTTTAACTATCCAAAATGTACTGTACTGCTTTTTGGCTTTTATTCCTCCTGAATCTTTTTGGATTTTTTGAGTATGTGCTTTTGACTTCTAATTCACAGTGACAAACATACTTAACATACTTGGTGTGGTCTCACCTACTATGTTTCCTTAAAATTATCTGAAAGTCGTTAAAAACTGGCTTATTCCTATATATGCAATTATATATTCTTACATATTTAACATATATCAGATATCCCTTTTTAGCATCTTGATATATGTAAAAATGCATAGATATCTCCTGCTTAGACTAATAGGTCCAAGGCTAATAGAAATATTGTTAGGACACAACTTACTACAATCTCATCCAATCAAAGCAAAACTAGTCATAAAACACGTGTGAATACTCTTTTCTGATGTATTTTGGGGTTCTCTGCGTTGCCATGGACCATTCTTACTGCAGTCCCTAGGAGGAGTTAACCTTTTCTCTTCTTTCTAAATGCAACACTTTATGTGTCAATCTATCATTAGATGGTAATCTGCTTGGGGGCAGGACAGGGGCTTGCTTATCACTGAGTTATTTTCTCTTAGCCCACTCTCTTAGGGGAAATAAATAAAACCATCCATTGAGCACCAATTGGACATAAAAATTGGTTTTGTTCTTGAGTAAAAGGCAGTTATGTTGGCCATAAGAGAATGTACCTGGCTGATTTCCACACCAGGGAATGTAACTGATGGTTGTCCCCAGCTGCCATGCTTTGAAATCCATCACTGTGCTTTCACTCAGGCCACACGTCTCACGGCTGCTCCCCACCAGTGATGGGTGCAGCGTGGATAGTCAGGCAGATCCGTTTCTGGGAGACTTGGGAATCCTTTGTCAGCTGACTTTGACTCAAGGATGTGATGGCTTTGCTGAACCTTCCTTAGACTACACAGAAGTCTAGGATGCTTCCACCCAACCCTCCCTCCTCTCTTCTTCACTGGAGTCAGCCTTGCATCACTGTCTGATAAGTTTCCTGGCCTTCTCCAGCTCTTTCACTATTTCTTTACACACAGAGATTTCTCCTAATAAAACCTTGATCCATTTAGGCAAGTCATAGCATTTGCTTCATGGATACCCTGGATTAACATAGCAGTGAAAAAAGACACTTGAAGTTTCTACTCCGCTGGAGCATGTATTTTAGTGGGAAAGGAGGAAATAAAGAAAGAACAAAAACATAACAGCATAAAGGAAGTAAGGAAAGAAAGAGGGAGGAAGGGAAGGAAGATGATTTATGGCACTGATATATGCTACTAAGTAAAGCAAAGCTTATAACTTGTAAGTTGGGGGAGGGGGTTATTATTTTACTAAAACTGGAGAAGACTCTCAGAGGAGGTGGACACTGAGTTCTCATTTGAGTAATAGAAGGAGATATTCATGTAAATATAGAAAAATTAACAGCAAGCACAACAATCTTTAGCAGGAATGTTTATCTGAGGCAAAAAGGCAAAGGCTGGCAATGTTTAAGGAAAGCACAGAAAGGGCTGGAGTGGGAGATTAGGTGGATGCTAGATTATGGAGGTTTTTTTAGGCATTTTAGGAAAGTGGTATCATGTAATATATCATCTTGAAAATTCCCTCAGGCCACTGTGCAGATGAACCTGAGGATAAGAACAGAAGAGGGGAGAATGGGTTTTGAGATTACTGGATTGTCACAGGTACCACAGGTAAGACATGAATGGGTTGTGGACTGTTTTTAGTAGTGGAAATTATGTGAAATGATGAGAGTTAGAATATATTTTGGAGACTTAATGAAGGATTGAATGTGAGGAGGGGAAGTGCGTGCATGATGGTGACACTCATTGAGGTGGAAAAGCTGTAAGGAGTAGATCATGTGAAGAGAATAGAATCAATATTTTAGTTTAACATGTTTACTTTGAGGTTCCTGTTATTAATCCAAACAGAAGTTTGGAGAAGACATTTGAGTATATGCTCTGGAGCTCAGGGGAGAATTCCGAGATGGAAATACAAATTTGAAAGTCTTCAATCTATTGATAGTATTTTAAGGCCAGGAAATGTATAAGAATCACCTAGAGAGATAAGGTAATAAAGAAGTAAAAACAAGAGGAAAGCACAACAGAGAGATAGTGCAGCATTTAGATCATTTGGTGAAGAAGAGAAAGATCTGGGAGAAGATACCAAGCAATCGCCAAGAGGTTGGAATAAAACAAGGTAAGTATGGAAGAAAAGAAGGCAACAGAATAGAGTTTTCAAGAAGGACAAATGGATCAGCTCACTAAACACCACTGAGAGTTCAAGAAACAGGAAAACAGAGAATGGATTACTGATTTCACAAGTAGTGTTGTGATTGATGACCCAAATGCGAGCCGTTTCAGTGGAGAATAAGCTCTGAGTGCCTATCCTCTTCTTCAAGATCAACAAGATAACATTAAAAATGTCAGTGTTCATCTTCCTCTCTTCTAGACTGCTCTGCTGCCTTTCCCTATTCACAGGGGCCTCAAAGTCAGGAGAATCCACAAGGCAGTAAAGGGCAACATCAGATGAAACACATTTTATGGCGTGCCTTAACCTGACCATGTGGCTTTCCATTCTTGGTCATGTTTGATTATTGGGACAGCTCAATTATATGCCATTATCTATGGAATGTATAAAGAAAGGAAGAGAGAGAGGGAAAGAGATTGGGAGGGAAGGAGGAAGGAAGGGCATAAGGAAGAAAAGAAGGAAGGGGATCAGGGTGCTCAAGTGACTTTCCCAAGGGTCACACAGCTAGTAAGAGGGAAAGCCAGTATGCACCTCACCTCTGACTCAATGCTGGAATTTCTGAGTGGCATTATGGAAAGAACACCAGTGTATGGTTTCAGACTGTCTTGGATTCTGAATCTATGGTAAGTATTAAATACATGAATGTTATTATACAGGCCTGGCATGCCACTTCACATTATAGGTTTATGGATATTTTGCCTCCACTCAAGGCTCACTATGTCTCCCCTAAAGAAAGCAATAATTCCCAGAGCCAGCCCTGAGCAGCCAGGTCCCTTTCCTCCCCTCAGTTACAGTGTGTCCTGCTCACAGGTCCCTCAAAAGCCCCGAGAAGATCAAAAGCTTCCAAGATAACTGTAAACATGTTTATATACTTATAGGCATGAAGGCTTATGCAATATAGTTTTGAAGAAGGTGACAATAAAGCCTGTACTATTTCTTCATTCCATCCAGTAAATATGCTACTCAGCCTGAGTACTTTCCAAGGTGAAGGAAGGAAACAGGGGCAGTAGAGAAGAAAAAGTAGAAGAATATGTCCTTTCTCTCAGTTTGTTTCCTGGATTCAGGAGTCATCCTGTACGGAAAACAATGGACAGTCTGGAAAGAACTCTGGCCTTGACGTGAGAAAGACCTGGTTTCCAGTCCCTGCTCTGCTCCAAGGTAGTTGTGGTTATTGATGTTGTTGTCTATTTTATTTTATTTTAAGAAGCTCTAGGAATTTGGGCAAGCTAACCTCTCTATCTTCAAATCTAAGATGGGGATAATAACAACTAAACCATAGACTTGTTGAGATGATTCAATGAGGAAATGTGGATACAATACCAGGAAGAAGTCTGGCTGACTGAAAGAATACAATTCAAAGGCAGTCATTTTTATTGCCTTTCCCCTAATCTTTCTCAGATCAAGAAGACTCTAAAACTGTTCAGTCCTTTATTTCACACTCATGTAATGTTTAATTTATGCCCAGAATCTGTCAGGGTCCCAGCAAGCAGCATTTGGTACACCCAAAAGAGTAATGAGTGAGACGTCAATAAAAGACTATGCGTAAAGGTGTGAGCAGAGAGAACATAGGGAAAAGGGGGCAGTGAGGATGAGATCTTAGATTTACCATCCCCAGGCCTATTGGCAAGGGAAGAAAGTAGATTCCAGACTGGGGAGAGCTGTAGAAAATGGGATGGGTAGCCTGATAAGACCTGAAGCCAAGGGATAGGAGAGAGGCTTCCAGAAATCAGGGCTAAGGGTAGAAGGCACAAGGTTCTGGGGTTGGATAATTACCCCAAGCCTCCTTTCCTTTCCCACCGTCTCTCCTACTGTGCCTTATATCGGCCAATTCCATCCAAAAACCAGAAGGTAAGGGAACCACTTAGGCCCCACTTACCCTCCGTCTTTGCATCAGTGAAATGGTTCTAAAGCATAGCTTCAAGACCTAACTCTCAAGGCTCTGACAAGATTAAGTAAAATGCTGTGTAAACTCTAAAGGTTTCCACAGAAATAAAGTGTAATTCCTGGACTTCAATTAGAAGACACTCCTTATAGTGTAGATATATCCCTTTGTTTCAATAACTAAGATTCCTTTTGAGTTTTGGTCACAATCATCTCTTTACTCAGGAAACCATGATCCTTGATTATTTTTGTCTATGGAACAGCTACTTTTCCTTCAAAGTCTAGCTCAAAACCCTCGTTATGTGAATCTTTCATGAAACCCCCACACTGGATTCATATTTCATCCCTCAGGTCTTTCATAACATGCTCCTTTCATAAAATACTGAAATATCTTCCCTTAAAATAAATACTCCAAGAATTTTTTTCATTCTGTTTTCAATTATTTTGCTTTGTTTATATGCCTGTGTCCCCAGTCACATTATAAGATCCTTCATAGAAACGCAAGTTGCGATGTCATTGCAAATGGCAATGTGAAGCCCTTTCCAATCCTCTATGCCTCTCTCTCTTCTGGGAGAAGAGTCTCTCACATGAGAACATGGAATCAAGGGTTAAGAGGAGGTAAGCAAAGCAGGAGATGAAGTGTTGGTAGAAGACACAAAAAGAGGGATTCTTCCTACACATTGTTCATGTCTTTCCTGCCGTTGTTCTAGCGTGGGAGCTAGGAAGATCCTGAGGGTCCTTCAGTTAAGTGCCCCCCTTACTCATGTATGAGAGTTGACAAATGGCATAGGTCCAGAGAAAAGAAGGCATGGAGAAGGGAAGATATGGCTGGTTCTGCTTCAGTCATTAGAAGAGAGAAGAAAATAAGGGCTCTTGAGATTTCTACATAATCCAGATGGGCTTGCTTTGGCAAGGGTATAGAAAAGAATTTAAAACAGAAGATGCAATATAGCAGGAATGCAGTTTGCATTTGCCTAGGGTATCATCTGCCATACCTCTTACCAATCAGGTATGGCTATAGTGGGTATAGGTTTTAGGTACAAAAATGGGAGTCCATGGACACCTCAGTAAAGGACTAATAGGAGGAGTCATTTTTACTCATCCCTCTAATTCCAAATTCCTAACACAGAACTTTGCTTAATGAAACTGGTTGAAGGAGTGAACCAATTAATAGATTACTCCGTCTGAAAAATAGCATTAGCACGAATGAATAGGATGGTGTTGCAAAGACTAATTTTCCCTGGACCTATGCTTGTGGTGTTGCAAAGGCTAACTAAAAGAATATTATACAAACCAAATTTAATATTTTTGTAGAATTCTTCTATTCCAAATGAGAACCCAGAAAGAGCATAAACTAATGGATCTTAGTTTATTCTTAGACTTACAGCAGTTTAAGATCCTATCATTCTGTCTCTTTTCAGAGTGCACAGGACTCAGAGGTGTTAATGTTCAGGATTTGGTGTTTTCATGAAGGGCACAAAAGCATCTGGTGCCATAGAGGAGAGGAATATTTTACCTTTGGATGTTGGAAAATTGTTCTCCAACCTCATAGCATCAGGCAGAGTAGGCCTATGATTATGTGGGTATGTAATCTGAGCTCTTGTTACACTGGAATCATAACAGATTAGACTGATGAGGGACAGCAAATTAGCATCTTGCTTTTCCATTTTGCAGCTTGTGACTGATTTGAAATCTCATCACCTGTGGAAATGTTATAACTGGGGGGAAAGACTCATCTGACTCTGGTCTTCTATCTATAGGAAGAGGCACATGCAGAATGTGACTCTAATTCTCTTGCTCTGCTATTTCAATCATGGTGGCCTACTTGTTTCTGCCTATGAACTAAGCTCTGGCTGTAGTTGTGGACCATGTCTCAGTCAGGGCTGAGAGCCACATAAGAAACCCTTTTTCCATAGAGCTGGCGAGGTCATGTGATGTGCCTTTCTTGCTATTCATGTATTGTGTCTGACCATGTTTGTTTTTCCTTTTGCTAAGCTATTGAAGACCCCACTCCACTGTGGGGTCTAGCATAATTGATGCGATAAATAACTTACCCTGTTTTAAACTGTCATCCCATGACTATCATTACTTTCTCTGTGACCCCAGATAACTTGTTTTCCCTCTGGGTATCTCTGCTACTTTACCTAGAATAGGTAGAATAGGAATAATTTTAGCCCAACCATAGTTTTAGTCTGACGCTGAAATTCACGTGGAGTGAAACATTGAAAAACTCAATAAATATTTTAAATTTCTTTCTTGTTAATATTATTCTTATATCTGCTAAGAGGGAAGTTAATAATTATCAATATTACAAACAATGCTAAGTAACTTTAGAAAATGGCACTTTGACTATCTACTGCAAAACTAAAGATAGAGAACTGACCACAAACATATTGATCTATAGTTGATAAATTTGTTTTCAGAACAATATGAAATAGCAATTCTGCAACTACTTTTAAGATATTCTAGGATTAACAAATTAATAAACATATTGTGGATAATGAGAGTCTGGTTTTTCCTTTTCAGAAAAAGAAGTCATAAATGAAGGAAGAGGGAAAGCTAGAATGAACTGTGGTGCTGGACTAGAATCAGAATCACCAGTATGAACACATGGCTTTTAATATATATGTGCAGATGGTAAGATATAGAAAGATTCAGATTTGTGCTATATACAAACCACACAGACGTGGTGTATATCTTAGCTATGTGCTCTAGGGGACTAGAAAGTGGAACACTCTAGGAGCAATGAACACCCTAGCTGTGCATATATTGGTTTTTAAATCCATTCTCCAATAAAAGAAACCAGGCCTCCTTGGAGGAAATGATTCCAGAGGAAATATAAGATGAGCCTGGAGTGTATAGTGGCACCAGAAGTTAAGGCAGTGCTCACAAAGTGATAAGGGCATTTGTATTGAAAGCACACAAAAACAAACTTGGAGATCCCAGTGGCCAAACCTGAGACAATCTGAGTCACAATATAAGTAATAATGTAAATGGATAAAATAAATATCCACAGGTCCTTACTAATATAAATAAATAACTGAATATACAAATGAATGGGGGACTAAGGAAGACAGTCCTTCCTTAAAATAGAATTCCAATTAATAAATGTAGAATGAATGATAACATCAGAAAATTACCGTTTGGCAAACACTATAGTTTATAATTGTTGCAGATGAGAATCAACAATGAATGCTAAAATTATGAGAAAAATGAGAATAATGAGAAAAAGAATATTTGCATAGACTCAAGGTATCTCCCCAAAATAATCTTATCAATTACAAAGAGAAAAATAGTAACTTCGAAATGGAGAAATCTGGCAGCTGATGCTTTAACCACATGATCGCAAATTACCGTCACCAAGAATAAAGACATCATGTCCCTCCTTGGGGATGCACTGAGAAGAAAACAACAACACTTCTGTGTTGTTCTTGCCCAATATACATAACCTCAATTGAATCAGGAGGAAACATCAGAGAAGCCCAAATTGAGAGGCAGTTTACAAAATAATTGGACAGTACTTTCAAGGTCTCAAATCATGAGAGACAAAGAAAAACTGAGGACCTGTCCCAGACTGAAGGACATTTAGAATTCATGATGACTGAATACAGTGCATCAGGATCCTGGACCTAAAAAAAGCACATTGGTGAGACAATCTGGAAAATCTGAATTATAGATTAGCAGATTTATTAACTGTGTTGATGATAACTTCCTGGTTTTAATCGTTATAATTTGTTCATATAAGATGTTAATATTTTAGGAAGCTGGGTAAAGCATTTATGGAAACTCCTTACAGTACTTTTGCAATATTTTAAAGTCTGAAATTATTTTAAAATGTAAAGTTAAAAATTATATATATACATATATGCATACTCATATACATAATATTTAATATATGTTGTAGTAAATGCAGCAATCAAAAATGTGTACAAAATGCCATGAGATCCTAAAAGAGGGAAAAGTTACATCTCTGCCAGGTATTAAATTCTCTCCTGTTGAGAGAGAAAAGGGGCATTATTAAGATGAAAGCAGAGCAATAGGTAACCCAGACCTTCAAATGCCCTAGTTTTTTAAAAGACCAGCAAGCGAATACCAAATTAAGCAGGAAATAGCATTCAAGGGAGGGAGAAAATGAGGAAGAGGAAACCAGGAAAAGACAGTACAAGGTGTGCCTGAAGCCAGGAGGAAACTGGAGTTGGTTCCCATATCCTGAGCACCTGCTGGGGCCTGGCTCCACTCTAGGTACAGGGATAAAGCAATAAACGATGTGGACTAGATACTTGCTTTCATAGAACTTATACTCTAGTGGGGAAAATTGAAAATAAATGAAGAAGTAAGTATAAATAAAACAAATCATTTCACAACGAGAGCTAAGTAAATATTACAAACAGAATGTGTTGTCTTTTGATGATACGGTTCAGTGGCCGCTGAAACTCAGATTTGAATGCTCAGGGAGAATGGGTGTGCAGATTGGTAGTGTTTATGGATTAGGGGTGGGCGGGTGGGGGCACATTCCAGGCAGAAAGGTCAACTAGTGCAAAGTTACTATGCTGGAAATGAACTTGGCCTATCCTGGGGCCCAAAGAAGGCTAGTGTGGCTGGAAGTGGCAAGGCCAGAAGGAAATGATGCCAGAGAAGTGGTCAGGATCCTGAGTATTTAGGGTTTCTAAAAGCCTCGAAAATAAATTCACTTTTCCCACCCTGACTCTTAGTTCCATTACGTTCTTCTCAGTAAGTGGAGGATTTTCAGTAGAGCGGAAAATGACCACATGCTCACAAGTTACCATCACCCATCACCTTATAATTTAGCTGAACTGATCTGACTTATAATTTAGAAGACCGCTCTGGCTACTTGGATTGGGGTTGGGGGAATGACAAGAGCAGAGGAAGACAGGGGATTTAGTAGACTCTTGCTGATAGTTAGGTAGTAGATGATGTGACTTGGATTAGGCTGGTTGTAGGAACTGAGAGAATCAGATAGATTTAAGACATGTTTTAGAGTTACAATTTGCTGATGGATTTAACGAAGAAGATCAGAGAAAGAGAAGTCCTTGGTAGATGTTCTAAAATGGGGTTCAGTGAAAGGCTTTAAGAAGAATGTGGCATAATCAAAACTGGATTTTAAAAATTCATTCTGGCTGCAGAGTTTCCTAAACCACTGTTATTATAATGTGACCTTTATAATTTTGCTGCAATCATATGAACCTCTAGTGTTATGACATTTATGTGAACTGCTACTCTTAAATATATTTATACTGTTAATTTGCATGGGCTCATTGTTTTTACTTACACATGTATCATGTTAAAATGAAACTGTACTTCATTAGGAGAAAATGCAAGCTCGTAGTAGTCTTATTTGCTGAAGATTCTATTTTGATGTAATCAGAAAAATGTAAAATACAACTTAAAGATAGAAATAACTTACTCATGCATAATTCAATATTTGTTTAATGCTGTGTGTGTATACCTATCTGAAATCATTATTTAAGAAACATGAATTTAGTGGAATATTATTCAGTGCTAAAAAGAAAAGAGCTATCAAGCCACAAAAAGACATGGAGAAGACTTAAATGCATATTACTATGTAAAAGAAACCAATCTGAAAAGACTATATACTGTATGTTTCCAACTATATGACATTCTGGGAAAGGTAAAACTATAGAGACAGTAAAGAGATCAGTGGTTGCCAGGAGTTAGAGGGGAGAGAAGGATGAATATGCATAGCACAGACGAATTTTAGGGCAGTGAGAATACTCTGTATGATACTCTAGTGGTGGACACATGTCATTATAAATTTGTCCAAACTCCTAGAATGTAGAACAACAAGAGTGAACCCTAAGGTAAACTATGGACTTTGGATGATTAAGATGTGTCAATATAGGTTGATCAATTGTAATGAATCTACTGCTCTGGTGGAGGATATTGATATTAAGGAAGACTGTGCAAGTGTGGGGACTGGGGGTATATGGGAAATCTCTGTACCTTTTGCTCAGTTTTGCTGTGAATCTAAAACTGCTCTAAAAAATAGTCTATATAAAAGAAAAGGGAGAGAAAGACCAATTTAGAGGCAGGAAAACCAATCAGGAGACATTAAAATCCTGATGGTGTCTTCTGGTATAATCCAACACTCTATCACAGTATACTTTCTGAAACATTTCTATGTTGGAGTGGGACCGAGAACAACAAAAAATGTATTTATAATTACTCTTGTTCTCAAATTAATTTTAATAGGAAGCAGACCTATGTAACATAAAACATCCTATCGGTGTGAAATAGTTAATTCCCTAGCCTCCCAACTTGCTCACAGGAAAGGAATTACGTTCTGGAATGAGTCCAGCTCATTTAGTCTTTTACTCAAGATTCATTCATTGGCCTTAGGCTTATGATTACTAGTGAAAAAGAAATATAAAACATTTAAATTTAATGTGGAAATTAAATAAGAAAGCAGAGACAAAGCCCTGTAGGAAAATCTCCAACAAAATAGATTATTGTACCATTTACTGAAGGCTGACATTGAAGCTCCAGGGAGCAGAAAAGTGTGATATATTTAGAGTTACATTTAGAGTTACAACGTGTGCTGGGCCAGACTTTCATGAGAGGAGTTGGAAGCAGGATTGGTGAGTCCAAAATAGACATTCCTATTCATGACCCACTAATGGAGGCACCACATTTTCTCATGAGTTTTCCTCTAAAGTGTGGAGTGAGTGTGTACATAGAAATGTGACTCTGTACATGTGATAAAGTGTGACTCTGTATATGTGACAGAATGAGTTTATCCCTCATCTGACTATATTAACTTATATGAATTATAGGAAAGTTTAGCATATGCAATGGTCCCAGGGAAGCCAGTGTCTTTTCTGGTTTTCACACGTAGAAGAATTGAATCAGTTCAGATTTTCATGCCAAGTGTATTCTCTTCCACTCTTATCCCATTTCTTCTTATTCACAGTTTATATTCTAACCACTCCAGCCCTCCATCCTCTCACAGTGTGTCTTTGAGACTTCCATGTCTGTGAGTCTGCCCTGCTGGCCCCCTCTACTTAAAAATGCCTTTCTATACACAGCCTCTCCAGATGTCCTACCAGCTTTCAAAAACCAGCTGAAATCCCACATTCTCCAGAAATCTTTCCCAAATCCTTCTTACCTAGTGCTTCCACACTCTAGATTTCACCCTAAATTGTTGCATCAGGCTGTCTAAGGGACGAGATTAGTAACTACTACTTTTAACAGAAGCTTCCAGTGATTTTTATCATCAGGAAAACTCTGGAAAGCAGTTCTTTAGTCAAAATCCATTGTCCAAGCATTCTACTTTTTTCCCAAATGCTGATAAAAACGTTGCAAAATAAGAATTATTAACTCAATTTACTGAAGGGGGAACTATTGTTCAGTGAAGTGGCTTGTGTAGAGCCACACAGCTAGTAAGTGGCAGTGTGTATTCAAGCCTTGCTCGGCCCTGTTTTAAAGCTAGGACTCCACTGACACCACTCTGGTACCCACGAAATATGTTTGTGTTATGTTATGTGATGCTATTTTATATTATGCTATGTCATTTCATTTCAAAGAATTATACGATGATTTTTAGAAATT
Source organism: Tapirus indicus (assembly GCA_031878705.1). Classification (NCBI taxonomy): domain Eukaryota; kingdom Metazoa; phylum Chordata; class Mammalia; order Perissodactyla; family Tapiridae; genus Tapirus; species Tapirus indicus. The sequence continues at coordinate 6,740,756 of CM062935.1, read as the reverse complement.
AGCGTCTCTGAATTTTCCAGGAAAGATAAGATGCCTGAGACCGCATTGGGTGGATTACCTCTCACTCCTAGAAAACCCCACAGTTGGTATTTTTCAGACTACACTCCATGCATCTAATTCCGTGATTAAAACCCAATCCAATCCCGTTGCTTTCCTGACTGAGATGGTGGAGATCTAATGTTTGGGAACAGATCTGATCGATCACTTGAAAACTGATTAACTATTTAATAATAAGGACCAGAAAGACGGTTTGAAAATGGTTAAACTGGAGTGTGGGCATTCTCTAGAGGGGGGTTTCCTCTGCCCTCTGGTCCTTTCTGAATCACTCTCCTTTTGTCTGCCAAAGACACCCAGTTGATTACCTTTTTGTGTCTCCCCTTTCAAACCCACTCTCAAAGCCAGGAGTAATCATATTCAGCATTGGTGTGAAAACGTGTGATCATGTTCAAGTAATTGTAGCTTTTCATTCTCTGGTAAACAAGCTTTAAGGAAACAAGAGCAAATTTCATGTCAGCTCTAAACAGCTTTCCTCTTCGACCTTAAAACATTTCTCAATGTTTAATTTTTGAAGAGCCGCGTAGTCGTGAAAGGTGGTGGATGCAATCATGGCAAGAGACAGAACTCCAGGAGAAGCAAAACAAATAACTGTCAAAGAGAATGGCTATCATACTAGCAGTGAATGAGCTTCTGCGGCCTAAATTAGCAGGAAATGCATGGATTTGTTGTTGCTAGCAATACTGGAATCCAGCTGGCCTGAGGTTGCCATGGCAGGGACTGGAACTAATATTTGGTCATAACGGATGCCGGGATATCCGCCCTTGGCTTTTCATATGGGAATTGCCTCTCTTTCTGAAAGTACTCTACCAATGAGAGAACTCAGAAGCTGTAAACAAGCTCCTAAAGTAGCCAGATTAAGGGATTATGCTGGCTTTATCATACACTACACATTTCACCCTCCTATAATGTATTAATCTAAAGTAACACAAAAGAGTAAGAAACTACCTGTTCTATATCCAAGAGAAATGATCTTTGCCCTTGTGAATTCATTCAAGCCCAATCAATCAGCAGCCACTTAGTAAACCTTCAAATGGAGTTGAATGAATACAAACAATCAAATATATGAATGGGAAGGTTTACAGTCTCACTTTATTAGGAAGACTGTTATACATAATTGTGGATTCTAAAAGTCAAGACTGAATATCAAGAAATGTAATTAGACAAAGGATTTTTTAATGTCTAATGTGTCCTTTATCCATCCATTTATTTAAAAGTATTTATTAAGTGAATTTCAGATGTTAGAAACTACAGAACTAGGCATTGGAGATACATTAAAACCCTCCGTGTGACCTTGGGAAGACCTCCCTTTTCCTATCCACTATCAGCATCATCAGCACAAGGGGAGAGGGGCTTCCTGAGCTCTGTGTTCTCTTGCAGGACCTCTGCTCTCTCCTCCCTACCAATGCTCAGAGCCTCAACTCCACAGTCCTATTGTGGTTCATTGATATTGAAGTCATTTGTCACCATCAAGTCAATAAGCCTAGGTCACCCTGTACCCCTTAGATTCTCACTCCCATGTGACTCTGTATGTTTGTAAACTGACCTTTCTTCCATTCATCACCAATGTCCTTAATATTTGCATTCTAACTTTTGGACTATTAGCCACCAGTAAATTCTCTCATATCCTCAACCTCATTCCTTATGTTTTCATGCTGTTGTTGTAACTGAAATCTGGCTCACCATGGAGAACTCTGCATCCTCTGAAATCTACCCCAAACCACAACTATTTACTCATCCACATCCTTCATGTAGATCAAGGAGGTTCCCTCTTATTGCTGTTTCCAAAGTTTGATTTAAATTCCTACTTTCATTTAACCTTCTCTCTAAAAGTCCCCAGTTTTGGAACTCATGGAATCAAAAAATACCATGCTAACACTATTGTTTTAAGTTGCATACAAACCCCCAAGTCTTTATTCCTTAAAGATTTTATCACCTGACTAGTTTCAACTTTCACTGACGGTACACGTATTGTAATTCTTGGTTAGTGTAATATCCATGTAAACTATACTTCTAATATTTTAAATAGCTTTTTTAAGGTATAATTTACACACAGTGAGTGTACAGCTCATAAAATTTGACAAATGCAGTTAGTTATGTAACCACCACTACAATCAATGTATAGAATATTTGCATCACCCCAAAGTGTTTTCCTTCCCCAATGTAGTCAGTTCCTCCACCTGCATTCAAGCCCTGGTACCACTGATACTCTTTCTATCACTGTGATTTGTCTTTTTCCACAGTGTGGTATAAGGGAATAATATAATATGTAAATGTTTGTTTCCTTCACTTAGTGCTATGCATTTGAGATTCTTACATGTTGTTTTGTGTAATAATAATTTATCTTTTATTGCTTAGTAGTATTCCATTGTATGGATTTACCATTGTCTATTTATCCACTTACAATGGAGGATATTTGGGTTTTTCCAGCTTTGGTGATTATGATTAAAGCTGCTATAAACATTTGCGTATAGATTTTTGTGTAAAGTTAAGTTTTCATTTCTCTAGGGTAAATATCTGCAAGTAGGAGCACTAGACCATATGACAAACGTATGTTTAATTTTGTAAGAGAATAAAAACTGTTTTTCCAAAATGGCTGTGCCATTCTGCATTCCTACCAGCATTGTATGTGAGTCTCTCCATATCTTCTCCAGGAATGGACATAGTCAGGTGTTTTTTTTTTTTTTTTTTTTTAAGTCTAATAGATGTGTAATTGTGTCTTACTATAATTTTACTCATGAGTAATGACATTGAACATTTTTCATGTGCTTTTTTGCTATTCTGACATCATTTTGGTTAAAGTGTCTGTTCAGATATTTTGCTCATTTTTTAAATTGAATTTTTATTTTCTTATTGAGTTTTGAGAGTTCTTTTCATATTATAGATGCAAGTGCTTTATCAGATATGTGTTTTACAAATATTTTCTATCAGTCTTAAGCTTGTAATTCTCTTTAATTAGCAATCACTTTGGAGGAACAGAAGTTTTCAATTATCATGAAATCCTAATTATAAATCTTTTTTTTAGAGGTTCTTGCTTTTGATGTTACTTCTAAGAAATCTTTACCTCATCAACGGTCACAAAGATAGCTCTACGTTTTCTTTAAAAAGTTTTCTTTTTCACATTTACATTTATGATCCATTTTTTAGTTAAATTTTGCATATGTACATGATTTAGGTTAAAGTTCTTTTTTTTCCCGCATGTCCATGAATGGTCAATTGTTTCAGCACCATTTGTTTTAAAAACTATCTTTTCTGCATTGAATTGCCTTCATATTTTTGTTGAAATCAATTGCCCATGTATGAGTGGAATTATTTCTTTTGTATTCTATTCTGTTCTGGAATATTTTCGGTCCATAATTCATCAAACATTTTTCTGTCCTCTTTCTTTCCTTTGTGGACTCCAATTACATATTTACTAGACTACTTGAGTCATCTACACAAATCACTGATGTTTCTTATTTTTTCAATCTTTTTTCTCTCTGCTTCATTTTGAATTATTTTTGTATTGCTCTATTTTAAATTTCACTAATCTCTTCTTTTAATGCTATATATAATCCACTGTTAATCTAACCCACTGTATTTTTCATCTCAGATAATGTATTATTTTTTGTCTCTAGTTCAATATTAATACTTTTTATAACTTTCATGGCATTCCTTAACATGCTAATGCTTTTCTCTAGATTCTTGAACATATAGAGTATATTCATATAAACTGTTTTAACTTCTACTAATTACATAAGCAGTGTCATTTCTGAGTCTGATTATACTGACTGATTTTTCTGCTAATAATGGCTCCATTTCCTCTGCTTCTCTGCTAAGTATTTATTGGATTTCAGACATTGTGAATTTAACATGTTTGGGTATTTATTTATTTGGTATTTCTTTTCATTTTTTGAGCTTCAATGACAGAGTGTAACTCCTACTTCAATGAAAACCATCCAAATCAATACTCTAGATCTCAACATAACCAATAATTGAATACTCTTTTTAATCCAATTTCAAAACTTTCCATCTTCTAACCAGCATCTCCTTTCATTCCAACTTATTTTTTCTGGTATCCAATTCCAACAATTCTTTTGTCTCTCAGAAGCCGATTTTATGTTGATACTAGCCCATCATTATTGCTTCTCTCACTCCTCAGGACCTTACTTTGATATTTAGTTCCACTTAGAGTCCATAGTCCATCATTATTATCAATCTTTTAAATTGAATTTCAATATGCCACTCTCTCCCCTGAATTTGCCAAGTGAAAGCCTTACCCTAGTGAAATGAAAGCCTTTACACTACTCTGTGCCAACACCCATAAATCTGAACATGGTTGAAGAAAAATGGAATCGAGTTTGTGGTTTCATGTCAATTCTATAATCTCTAAACTCCAGCTGGCCATTAGTAGTGCTGTCAATCCTATGTTCCTTCATCAATCTATTCAATCTTCCACTTTCCTGGATAGTTGTCTTATAGTTTATTTTCTACACTAAACTCTCCAATGCCATCTCCGATCTTCACTCGTATGTAATAAGCTTCTACCAATCGTTCTGAGAAAACAAAATCATGCTCCCACCAACACATTTATTTACCTACCTTCTTTCCTACTCCAATGCTGGAGTGACCAAGCCTCAGACCTCTTCAATTTATGTAGATTTACTTCTTGGAGGTTTCATTCACTCTTTTTTTTTAAACTATAGTTAAAATCATTAATTCTTTCAATTTTAAATATCTTATAAATTCTGAGAACTCTCAAATTTATATCTATAGTCCAAATTTCACTCCCAATTTTAGACTCATGATCTAACCATCAGCCAAGCATCTCTAGTTTATATGCCCCCAAACACATCTAGACTTATGAATTCTACTACTTGCTTGACCTATCATCCAATCACCTACTAGACATCTCTAGATAACATATCAAAAAACAAGCTCTTGCTTTCCCTACTCCAATCTGCTTCTCACAGTCATCCTTACTTCAGTTAATTACACAACGTCATCCATTTTTTTGGCCTTCTCTTACCACCTACATTCAATCTATCAGAAAATTCTATTGGTTCTACCTTTGAAATAAATCTGAATACATCCAGTACCTGACCACTTCTAACTTGCTTCACTGTCACCATCCTGACTCTGCTCCATTCTTTCTTGCTTTTAATTCATCATTTCATTAACCTCCCTGCTGGCCTCTCTGCTTCCTCTCTTACCCTTCCCTCCCACAATTTATAATCAACACAGCAGCCAGAGTAGGAATCCAGTTAAATCTTAAACCAGATCATGTTACTTACCTTCTGAAAATTCTCCCTTATCTTCTCATCTCTACCAGCATCTTTGTAGTTGTCTACAAAATCTCACGTAATCTGCCACCGATAATTCTCTCTGATCTCATGTCCTTGGCTCACCCTTTCAATTACTCTACTCTAGTCTTGCTTGCCTCCTTGCTGCCTCTCAAGCACTCTCATCATGCTTCCTTCCTTCTCAGTGTCTTCACACTACTATGGCCTTGATCTTGCATCTTCTGGGCTTGCTCCCTTCTTCCCTTTAGGTCTCTGATTAGATGTGGCCTACTTGATGAGGCCTTTACTGACAATTCTATTTAAAGGACTTACCCATCCCTGATACTTTTTTTGTATCTTTTCTTGAGGCTGTTTTATTTTTCTTCTTAGCATTTATTGCAATATGTACACAGTACACATAAATGCATCTACCAACACATATAGATGTAAGTTTATTGCATATTCTCTTCCACAGAGTATAAGCTCTTTGAAGACAATAATTTTATCTGTTTTAATTATATCTTAAATATGAAAGCCTAGAATGAAAAAAAGACCTGAAATAGTGTAGGGGCTTCATAAATATTTCTTCCTATAAGAATGAATTTTAAAAATGAATGAACTGTTTCTACTTTCATTGAGTCACAGTTTAGGAGGGAAGATGGACATCATATTTTCATAAACTTCAACACAAATGATTTAACAATTGTAATTTAGTTGCTTTAAATTAGGTCTGCAAAAATTAGAAAACTCAAATATCAGTTGAGGCTATATTTGACAAAATGCCTTAAGTGTAAATAAGAGAATTTCCTAAAATAATCTGTACAAACAATTTTCAAGTTCACATCCATTGTACATATGGCAAATATGTACATATGGCTTAAAACTTACTATCTCTGTTATTTGTTGAAACATGTCACCTCTAGCTCAAGAAATAAAACTCAAGGAGTGAAGTTTTTGTCACCACCATCCCTCTTTGGCTCTTCCCAATCTTCTTTGTGGAACTCCAGCTCCTTCAAATTCTGCTCTAAAAATCTCAGCATCCCCTTTTATGTGTCATTCTTCTATGTTATCATCCATCTCAGCACTCATGGGCTTTTGCCTGAGTCCTGGATTAAGAGACAAAAATATAAAAAAGATGTAAAAATGGGGGAGGGGAGTTTGATAATTGCTCCAGCCAGTAGCCCATAATTAATAAGGATTACGAGTTGCATCTTGACATAGACAAAGTTGTCCTTGGTGAAACTCTAGGCATCCATAGTGTCAGGGGCAAAGTAAGATAGGAGGAAACGAAATTGGAAAATACCATGAAATAGTTAAAAGGATTGCCAGCCCTTCCACCCAGCCACAAAGAAATTCTCCAGTTGCACAAAAAATGACGTGTTCTTCTGTAATGTCTTTTGGTTTCTGAAACATAGGGTTAGATCAGTTGCTGAGAGTGAAGAGGTGGATGACAGTGGGAAGTTTCAGGAGACAAGAGAAGGCATGAAATAGTCATCTCAGAGAGCAGGAGAGCAAGATTATGAGAGTGGGGTAATATGTATTCTGTACAGCTCAGAGAGTCTGTTAGAAGTCTGAAATCACAAAATTAAAGCAAAACCAGTCTTCTAGGCTGGGCGGTTTTCTCCAGTGATGTTCAGCCACCCTGGTACAGGCACACAGAGGTTATTTTCTTTAGGATTGGAATTTTGTGAAGAAGGAACAAAGGGGCAAGTAGATTGAAGTTGACTATATGAGAATTATTTGAACCATGAGCCCTGGGATTCAAGCAGAACAAGAAGGCAAGTAAGGACAGAAGTGAGGAAGTCACAGTATTTTGGGGTGGATCAAAGTACTGCTTGAGCGAGAATCCTTGAGCAAGCAAACTGAAAGGATAATTATGGCAACATATTTTCAGTACAGGTCTGCTTTTGAAAATGCTATCCTTTTGAGTAGTTAGGAAAATCAAGATGCTATTGTACTCAACATAAAAGAATAAGGTACACAGTTCTCATTAGCAGCAAAGCAGTTCTAAAGCCTTGCCGCTATCTGACTAGGCTGACGGGATCTTAATCCACTTGGTTCTGCTGCTAGTTGGAATCCTGTGGATCTAGTGGTCCAATGTCTCTCATCTCACCACCTAATGTTGGTGTGACATCACCTCAACTAGCACTGGGGTCAAACAGCTCCTATGACCTGTTTTACCTAATATCTCAACGCAGCATAGACTTGGGGAAAAGAGTTCCAATTATTAAGCAACAACTACATGCTGGACTTTATGTCCAGAATACACAGAGACATCATGTATCTATACACATTATACAGTGACTTACACGTTAGTAGGTATCCAAAAAGATTTTGTTGACCATAAAATGAATGGATGCTATTTTATTTGCCAACAGTTAGAGATTTTCTTTTGTTGCTTGCTCACTAGAGCACACATTGAACTCAAAGCTAACAACCATTTTTCTTTTCAGAAACTCTTTGAAGAAACATAGTAACTGCAATCACTTTTGGTGTTCAGTTTTAAAAATTAAATTAGAAGTATATTTTGAACCCCCGCAGGTTACAATGAATAACAAAAGCATTCTAATCAAAAGCTCCATTGTGTAATATTTAAGCTCACAACTGGCTGCTCTCAAGCTTAGAAATAAAATATCCTAATGGAATAGGTGATACTATATAATCCTCTTCCTGGGATTCATTACATCTTGCGTCTCAGAAAGGACAGCTGATGGATAGAAAATGGAAGTATTTCAACAGCAGATTTGTCAGCTCATAAGCCAGCATTATTTACTTTAAAACTTGCACTAAGAACACAAGCAGAGAGAATTGTCAATGAATAGTTCATTGGTATGCAAGAGAGAGTGCCAACAATTTGCTAATATTTAAATGAAAGATTATCCTGTAAATAATTATAGGGACAGACTCATCAAAGAATATTTTATCTGCAGGTTTAAAAGTTAGCATTCAATAATGAGATTTGCTTGTAGACTAGGGGAGAAAAGATTAATTGAAAGAAAACAAGAGTGATTAGTATGTTTGAGGGATAGAGAAGGGCAGGAGATATTTGCATATTTTTATAAAGAATGAGAGAAAATGCATTATGTACACTTGCTGCTTTTGCTACAATTAAATAAACTAACATTTAAAAAAATTAAGATTAAATAATCTAATAGTCATAGTATGACTATCTTTTTTGCGCAATGCTAAAGAAACAGTGTCAGAGCTTCAATATCAACTAAGTTTTGATTATGGCCAAAGTGTATATTCTGTGTCCATATCAAAAGAGTGAATGATCAGAACTTGTGTATTTTAACCCTTATTTGAATACTTACAATGCAGAAAAGGCTCTGAGACTTCCTGCAGGAAATACATTTGATGAATTTTATTTTAATATGCCTGTGAAGGAAAAAACTTCCCCTTATTTTTCTTTACTCTTACACCACTACCACACTCACAACATTTCTGACACTAGGTGGTCGGTTTATTCCCCACACCAAGCAATTCTCTGCAACACCAGGTCGGTGTGTTTGACAATTCAATTCAATTCTACCACTAATCTGCCACTAATCCAGGAGCACTCCAAGATTGCCTCATTATAACAAAAGGTATTCCTATTACCCAGAAAATTCCAAAAGTTTTAGGGCCCTTGTGCCAGGAGCTGGGAGCAGAGCCCAATATATATATATATATTTCTATTATTTCACAATACCAACCCCCATCTTAGTTGACAATGCATTAATGTGTCTATCTATTTATTCACTCATTCATTTGTTCATTCTATAACACTTTTTTACATTGTGGAAATAGTTCTATCTGTAACATACCACAGAGAAAAATGGACTGGATCAGCTGCCATTTTCTCTTGAAACTTACTGTTACAACTTCCAGGACTTAACACTCTGTTTAGTCTTGACCCCAGGAGACCTTTGGAAATGTAAAATGAGAGAGAGCACAAGTGGCTGGTGAATCTTAGCAAACTTTATTAGTCACTTAAACCACCATCTGCCATTGGAGTAATGTCCCAGTTCTGATCTGATAGAGAGTTATTTTCACAAGAGTTTTAAGAGCCTAAATTATAATAGTTTTCAAACCTTCCCACTAATCACATCCCTTTCCTAATATGGCCTCTTAACCATGCCCATCCAGACCCATATAATGGGATAGAGAGGGATGAGCTTGTTGGGGAGGCAGACCTCACCTGGGGAGGAAGCTCACTGAGGCAGCCTTTTATCTGGGTGGTCTCACTCTGTCTTTGGATAAACCAAATAAGCCATGTTGAGTTTTTATGTTGTTCTCTGACTAAATTTAAATGTTTGTTTGTTTGCCTAGATTTTGTATTCTAGATGGGAATAAAGAGGGTAAGTACTTTTCACTAATAACAGTCATATCCTTGTTTGCTGTTGGCCATAATTGTGTCTAAATCCAGCGACCTATTTGATGAACAGAGAAGTTCTTAGTCAGTGTGCTGTGAAGAAAAAGAAAGAAAGGAAGAAAAGAAGGAAAGAAGAAGGGAGGGAGGGAAGAAGGAAAAGAAAGACAGACTTGGGATTTAGCATTTAGTAGATGTTACTTTACTTACAGCTCATTCACACTGAGATAATAGAACGTCCGATAATGAGGATTGCATTTTGCAAATATGAAACCCATCCATTTTATTGTACTCCTAAGATGGGCTCCTATGCAGTCTGCCACCTCTGGCCAAGCCCTGAGGTCCCTGTTCCTGGATGACCCTGATGGTATTTCCTAGAACCAAGAAGCCACTGAGAACCTTTGAGTTTCAAAGCTGAGTTATTTTTACTTACTAGTCGTTTTGTAAAAAGAAACAAACATAAAAACAAACTAGTCATGTTAGACTAGGAAAGGGTTTTCAGGTTTCCTCCAGTATAGTTTTTCACATTGAAGATTGGGTCACAAAATCGATTGAGTGGCACTAAGATAAATTTTTGCCTGCTTGTTTTTTGTGGGTTTTGTTGTTGTTAGTTAGTTAGTTCATTTGTCCTCAGTTACCGATTAGGGCACAGCAGAATCAGTTAGGATAGAATGCAGATTGAATGTATCACTCACATCAAGAATAAATATTGTTTTGTGAAATGTGCGTATGCATTTCAGGATGAGAGAAGGACATGACAAGCAGTGGAAAGGCCCAGGGAGGGAGGAGTGAAAGGGTGCTGGATAGGATCATGAAAACGCCAAGGCTAAGGTCTCTTTATGGAGCTCTCGGAGAGATGTCTAACAGATTGTCCCCGCACCACCCTCACCTATTTTCTCAACACTTGCATCAAACCATGGGCAGCCATATTGCAGGGAACTGGAGAGCAGGTTTGGTTAGGCAGGGGAGGGCCTGCTTTGTCCTCTCTTGGGGAGCCTTTGTTCCTCACTGCCGGGATGTGGCAAGTACGCTAGTTCCTCTCCTGTCCTATGGAAATGTATAGAAGTAAGAAGAAAATGCCTCACTTTTCTTTTCTTTTCTCCAGACAACCAGAGTACCACAGGTGTTGCCAAGGATTATAGAGTGAACCTTCTTGCCCGAGAGCCATGCAGACATAATAGTCAGGAGTGTGGGTTGAGATGGGGTCTATTCAGCAAACAGATATGGACGTTTTTCTCCTAACCACATTCCAAGCTTCAAGATCACACCAGAAGTGACCTCATTTATAGACTTCAGCAGCAAACACCAGCAGAATGCCCAAGAGAAGACACTCTTCAGTCCACTGTGTGGCCCCCAAACCAAAACTTCCTTATTCTGTTCTCTCCTGTCCAAGAGAGGATGCAGGATGCTTCCTGTATCAAAGGACCCCAACTCTCTCTTCTCCATCACCACAAGGTAATGTAACTCACACCTTCCCTCATGCACCCGTGTACCACTTGGTATGGAGAACTGGCAGGCCAGCTCTGAATGGCAGTGCTTCTAAATGGATATTCTCACCTAAAAGACTGACATGGGTTTGCTTTCCTGCTCACAGAGCCTTCACCACACCACCTCCTGAGGACTTAGAGAAAATCTGATCTATTAGCATAGAATCTCACCCAACACTGTCTCAGACCCAGGGACCCATTTTATTACAAAGGAGAGGCAACAATGAACACAATTATAATGTACTCCAAATCACTGGGAAGTGGCCAGCTGAAATATATGACATTAAAACTTTGGGCTGGTGTATCCCAGGATGCTGTAAACACATACCAATGGCATATATTTTATCCAGTGCCCTAAGCACTAGAATGCATGGATCTGTGTTTCCAGTGGTCAAAGTAGATTGGTCCCTCTCAATAAACCACTAACATCTCATTTGTGGATCTTGTGCTTCTCAACTTTGAAACTTTAATCTTAGCTGCTAGAGGTCTTAGTTCTCAAGAAAAGACAGCTTCTACTAGGCCACAGTGTAAGAGAACTATTGAACGTAAAACTACAGATTCCATTCTGTCATTTAGGGCACGTGAAAGATCCAACAGAAAAAGTAGGTGTTACTTTATTGATGGGGGTCACCGACCCTGATGACCTTGATTCTCTAGGGCTGTTGCTTAAACAGGGTGATAGGGAGGAGTGTGTCTGGAGCCCAGGAAGCCTACTGGAGTAGCTCCTCTTCTGTCAGGTCCAAGGACAAATATAAATAAGTAATTACCACAACCATGGCCCTCCATGTGGCAATCACAGCCTCAGAGAATCACGCTCAGGTTACCCCATTAAATACCCCACCCAGACAGTTGATGTGCTGGTGAGGAAATTTGGAAAGGCTGATGGAGGAGATGTTGAATAATACTTGTGGTCTTGTGACTAGAGGCAGAAAGCAGGGGTAGATTGTTCCATTTCACCTAAATTAAGTCTTCTGTAGAGGTTGAGGCTGACCACTATTTTGAAGCTGACTACTGGGGTTCAAAGAGGCACAATAAATCTGAGCTGTGGAAGGGAAGGTTGCATCTCTCACTTCTAGCCTCACACCTCCCAGTTAACTTTTTAGGGCTTTGGAGACACCTGGTTTCGGTTTTTTCCTCCCTTTTCCAGCAGCATCATAGACTGAGAAGACTAAGAGGCTGACTGTCAGGCATCACAGAGTGGCCTGGGCTTGCTGAATTCATGTTGATGGGCCATCAAAGTCCAAGCCCTCCCCCCTGCTCATCTTATTGTAGGGGAGCCAAAGAAGGCCCACCCAGCATGCAAATTTGAGTTTTTGTTTCAGAAAATTGAAAATAAGATGAAGGATTCTAATCAGAGGCAATGCAGGTGACCTAAGAAGCCTATGGACAGACTAGTTCACTGGTGAAAGCTGGAGTCTAAATACCAAAAAGTCTGAGCCCCAAAACCAAATGCAGGAGACAGAAACAGACATTGTGGTAAATGGCATTGATTCCAAAGTTCAGATCTAGGCAGAAATATAATCTAAATGGAAATAGGTCAAGTCAAGAAAAGTATAAAGGCCAAAAAAATTGTAATAAATACCAGAATGTATTTGTATTAATTGTATTGATTATATTAATTAATTAATTGCATTAATTATACCAGACTATATATATATATATATTTCTCAGTGGTCTACAACAACATGTGTTTTTTACTTGCCCTACAGGCTACAGATAAGATCTGGTTCTATTCCACTCATTGCATTCTGAGGCCCAGCCTGCGGAGGCAATGGCCACCAGGAGTTTGCTCTTTTGGAGATTACAGCAGCACAAGAGGACACATGAAACCATACAAATGTTTAAAGTCTTTATCCGTGTCGTATCCCTTCACATTCCATTGCCCAAAACAAGTCATGGCCAAGTGCAAAGTCAGTGGAAAAGAGGTGCGTACTCCATCACAATTGGTGAGGGAGAGGAGTGGGTATTTGCTAATCAATAATCTAGTCTATCACTACTGGGCAAATGATGGCTTTCCTGACTAATTCTTATGAAAAGATGGTCGCATGGTATTTGTGTTTGTGTGATTGGCTTAAAATGCTATTGGCAGAGCTAGATCGATCCTCAGATTTGCAAATCCAGCAGCTCAATGTTGTCACTTCAACAAAAATGAATCAGGCTTTCTATGACTCAGCTCAACTGAGACTAATGTATACATCAGGATTCTAGTTTATTAACTTATAAGGAGTGACTATTTTTGCTAAGTAACCTGGACATTTGTTTTGATCAGAACCTTTCCTTCTTAAAAGCAAACCTATTAGGATGTCAGGTTAATAACAGCTTCTCACTTGGTGTGTGCGAATTTAGAGCAGATCTCAAGGGATGGTGTCACTCATGACCTTAGACTATCACCGCCATTTGGGTAAGCAGACTGCGTGTCCCCATCCCAGTGTCAGAAAACACAGTGCCTATTGGATTCTGTCATTTAGATTCATGTTGACCACCCTACTTCTGATTGAAACCATCTTTCTTTGTATATATAAAACAACTCATTAGTATGGAGATGGTCAGATTCCCAGCCTAGGGGTTATTTTGTCTATTTTTAAGTAAACTTTCTATATGTTAGAGCATCCATACCAGTTGCTTTCCTTTGTACCAAACTCTGCAAATTATAAAGGTGTCCATTTTCATCATCTATAGTAGTAATGTATATGTATACAATGACCTATATGCCTTGTCTATTCTGAGTCATTGAGATTTGAAATATTCTGTCTCATTTTCTATTGTATACTTCTATTTCGGGCTTGATAAATAGGATTATTCAACATGTAAAGATAACTTATTTGGAGGAGTGGTATTTTTTCAATTCTGACTTTCTTATGGTATCTACAATGACATAAAACAGTCATTGAAATATCAGTTGACAACTGGCTTCATGGTACTGTTTCATAATATGTTACAAATAAGTTTTCTGCATTTGAGAAAGTTGCGTGAACATTGAGTATCTGTTCTCTCATTTGTAAATTGTGAAAAAAAACTACCTGCTTTGAGAGCTCTAGAGAAATATTGGAAAAGAAATTAGATGATGCATGAAACACAGCTGCTTTGTCCATGGGAAGGACTCAATAAAAGATTGATGAACCTGGTTAAGATTTTGAAGTGTTTCTATGAAATTTCAAGCTATATATGTTATGAAGTAAAAGGAGTAAACTCTATTTGGTGTTGATTGTTGTTGTTTTACATCCTCCTTATGTTTCTTCTTTAATGTTTCAAAGGTTTTTTTATCAGGAGACCAAATCAAGTATCTTTCCCTGCCCTTTGTTTTCTAGACTTATTGCCCTTGTTAATAGAAAAATCCTGAATGATTTATACCTATTGTTCCATGCACCAACGAATGACAATTCAAGTCAGCAAACAATAGGAATAGGAAATATGAAAAACAATTGAACAATAGACCCAATTTTAATTTTACTGCAAAATCTCCCCCAGGAAGGTAGCAACAAAAATACCCACTTTTGGCATTAGCAATGTGCATTTATCTAATTCATTCTTCTATCATGATCCTCCCTGGTTCATTTTACTCTTGAAGGAATTCTCTATAATGGTCATTAAATTTCAAAGTACTGCACAATTAAGGATTAGTTAACTACTAGACCATATAATGCCATTCTGATTTATGCAAGCTTCATTAAAATCTTTTTAAGCTAAGATCTGAGGAGGATAAGAAATGCATCAGAATTAAGAATTCAAATCAGTTTAATGAGACTTTTTCTTTCTTGAACTCCAGCTTTGTGCCTGTGTGGTGCTAGATGCTTCAGAGAATGCAAAGAACTATAAGTGGTTGGTAATGATGACAAAAAGAGAGAATTTGGTATTTAGACAAGTGAAAGGAGCTTAAATGTATGGCAGAAAAAGGTAGTTCTATCTAGTGGTAGAATGTAAGGGTTTTTGAGTCAGACTGAACTGGGCAAGTGTTGCAATCTTTCCAAATTTCATTTATTTTAACTATGTATTAGCTTTCTCTTGATGTGTAGCAGATTGTCACAAACTTAGCAGGTTAAAGCAACATCCATTTAATAAATCTTAGTTCTGTAGGTGAGAAGTTGGGGTTGGTTCAACTGGACTCTTAGAGTCTTGCAAAGCTAAAAACAAGGTATTGGATGGTTGAGTTCTTTTCTGGAGGCTCTGGGGAAGAACCCAGTTCCAAGCTTATTCAGGGTGTTCGCAGAATCCAGTTTCTGGTGGTTGTAGGACTGAGGTGTCTGTTTCCTGAGGTCACTGGCTGTCACTGAATGTCCCTCTCTTCTCCTAAAGACCATTTACATTACTTCTTACATGGCCCTCTCTATCTTCAAACCAGCCATGGCCCACCCAGTCCTTCTCATGCTTCAGATCTCTCCAACTTCCTTTATGACTTCTTATTCTACTGAATCCAGAGAAAATTCCATGCTTTTAGGGACTCATGTGATTAGGTTAGTCTGGCCTGGAAATCTCTCTATCTATACCAGAAAATTCTATATCTCAGATGAGAGGACCGCTTACTTGTAAGACATAAATTAACAAAGTTCAATAAAGTAAAAATAGATAATTTGAATATTCCTATAACTACTGAAGAAATGAAATACCTTCCAAAAAAGAAAACTACTGGCTCAAAGATCTTCACTAGCAAATTTTACTAAACATTGGAGGAGATAAAATACCAATTTTATACAAACTCTTCCACAAAAATAGAAGAGGAGGAAACATTTCTGAATTCATTTTATGAGGCCAGCATTACCCTGATACCAAAACCAGATAGAGACATTAGAAGGAATGAAAATTAACAAACAATATGTCCTATTAATATGAACAAAACAATCCTTACAAAATATTAATAAATTGAATACAGAAATGTATTAAAAGAAAAATATGCCATGACAAATTTGAAGTTTGTGGGGTTCAAAAATATGAGAACTAATAAGTGAGTTTATCAAGATTACAGGAAACAATGCTACAATGGATGGGAAGACTCGATAATGTTAAGACGTCAATTCTAATAAATTTATCTGTAGATTAAATACAATATCAGCAAGACATTTGGAGAAATCAACAAGCAAATACTGAATTTATTTTGAAAAGCAAAGAACTAAGATAAAAAGTATTTGGAAAAGAACAAAGTTGGAAGACTAAAACTACCTGCTTTCAAGATGTCATCTGAAGCCACAATAATCGAGACAGTCTTATATTGACAAAAGCTCAGACATATAAATCAATGGAATAGAATAAAGAGTCCAGAAATAGACCCACACAAATAAGATCAATTGATTTTCAACAAAGTTTTAAAGGCAATTCCATGGGTAAAGGATAGTATTTTCAACCAACGGTGCTGGAAGAATGGGTCGTCCACGTGCAAAAGAATGAATCTTGACCCATATCTCCAATTTATTTTTAAAAAATGTGCATGACACTTACATAGTCACCTTAGCTTGGATGTCCCACAAGTAGACCCTGAGCCAAATATTCAGGTGCAAGTGATATAGTCAGGAAGTGCACCAAGGGTGGTGACAGTAAGGGAATGCAGGAAGCAAGATGGAGAAGAAGCAGAAAGTTGGAGTACATTTTCCAGTGAGGTCCCCAGAGTCAGACTTGTTCTACAGGGATATCTGGAGTATAAGTTTTACCCCAGAGACGGTCCTGACTTGAGGCAGGAGAGATTTTTTTTTTTTATAATTACACACTGGTGATTCCTTGGCTATGAAAGTAAACTTCAAGGTATTTCTTGCTCTTCTGAAGGCAAAGTAGCTTTGGTAGCCCATGGCCAATTGTCTGAATAAAATCTCATGTGTGAGCCTTTAGCAGCAAAGCACTCAGAGGCTGGGGGATGGACACACAGTACTAATAAAGGGATATAAGAGGACCTGTGTGGGCACTGAATCTGTTGAATACAATTCCGAACCACTTTCTAGGGACAGGAGATAGAGAGCTAAAAAACAGTCACTAATTATACAGATTCATAATCTAGGAGAAGGATACGGAACACCTACAATACAAAGTAAGACTTCTAATTCCAGCTCCAACATGTAAAGTACTTGGCTGTTATCACTCTTGTCCCCACAACA
This sequence comes from Tapirus indicus, assembly GCA_031878705.1. Classification (NCBI taxonomy): domain Eukaryota; kingdom Metazoa; phylum Chordata; class Mammalia; order Perissodactyla; family Tapiridae; genus Tapirus; species Tapirus indicus. The sequence continues at coordinate 6,723,526 of CM062935.1, read as the reverse complement.
ACAAAATCTTAAAGAAACTGAAAATCAACAACTTATCTTGGACCCATCAGGAACTGAGGTTGCAGGGCAAACCATCACCATGAAATCTGGAAAGATAAGTGAATCCAGAGTCGTAACTGAGATTTGCAGAATATCCAGAGCCGAAACCACTGGAACTGAAACTGGAGGAACACTTAAATTGTGATTTTGATGAATTGCTAGATATAGGAAAAAAAACTGATAAACCTCTAGCCAGACTAACCAAGAAAAAAAGAAAAGAAAATACAAATGACTAATATCAGAAATTTGAAAAAGCATTCATCACCACTGATCTCATGGACATTGAAAAGATAATGAAGGAATAGTCTAAGCAACTTTATACCCACAAACTTGATAACTTAGATGAAATGGACTAATTCTTTGAAAGTCACAAACTACTAACCCTCACACAAGGAGAAATAGATAACATTAATACTTCTCGATCTATTAAATAAATTAAATCAATAATGAGAAATTTTCCAAAAAGAAGGCACCAGGCCCAGATTATTTCACCAGTGAATTTTACCAAACTTTAAGGAAGAAATTGTACCAATTCTTCATAATCTCTTCCAGATAATAGAGGCTGAGGGAATACTTCCTAACTTATTCTATGAGGCCAGTATCACTCTATTACCAAAACCATATAAAGGCATTGCTAGAAAGGAAAACTATAGATGAATATCTTATGAAGATAGGTGTAAACATCCTCTACAAAATGTTAGCAATGTATTCCAACAATCTAAAGAAAAGAACTAAACACCAAGGCCAAGTTTATAAAACACAAGATGATACTTACTGCAGTAGAGGGTTCCACAGAGTTCTATGAGAGTGTTTGTGTGGGTAATCTAACACAGATTGCATGGAGAGTCAGGGAAAGCCTCCTGGAGAAGTTGATGTGCCCAAGATTTGGATACACAAGAAGCCAAAACACTGTGTGCTATGTGGCTAGAGTGTAGGATCATGAGGCTGGAGAGGGAGGCAGAGCTCAGCTTATACAGACAGTAAGTGAAGTGGTTTAGTGGTTCAGAACACAAACTTTGCCCAGTAGTGTAGTGATTAAGTTTGGTGTCTTCTGCTTCAGTGGCCCAGGTTCACAGGTTTGGATCCCAGGCACAGACCTACACCACTCATCAAGCTATGCTGTAATCGTGACCCACTACAAAATAGAGGAAAGACTGGCACAGATGTTAGCTCAGGGCCAAACTTCTTCACTAAAAAAAAAAAAAAAAAAAAAGAACACAAACTTTGCAATCGCACTGCCTGAGTGAACCACAACTCCCCACTTACTGGCTGTTTGACTGCAAAGAATTATTTGAACTTTCTATGCCTGAGTTTCCTTATCAAGAAAATGGAAATTTATCCTAGTGTTTTGATGTAAGTTAATGTATGTTAACCACACAGAACACTGCCACATAGTTAGCTCTTACTATTTGTTTGCTACTAATATTATTATTAATCTAGAATTTAAATATGTTGGCAGGTATTTGGAGTGTATCCTAAAGGCAACTTGAAGTTACTGAGATATTTTAAGCAGAGCAGTTGTGCAGGGTGATATTTTCATTTCAGGAATAAACATAATCACTCTGGAAGCAGTGTGGAGAGGAGCAGGATGAGTTATTGAGAGGGGTTTAGAGTCTTTAGTAGTTATTCAGGACAGAGGGGATGAAGGCTGGCATCATCAGGGGACCTGAGTGTTCTGATCTGTCTGGCACTGCAGTGGTGATCTGGAACTTGGCAAATCTCTACGTGTGGCGAATGCTCAAGATTGAACCCCTGGTGGACAGAATCACTTCGCTGTCTTTCCCCTGTAGTTTTCCTGACACAAGAAGGCTGGCCTTGCCACTGGGAGAGGTGTTGTAGTGGGGAGACAGCTATGAGAGAGGATTAGGAGGAAGAATCAACAGGGATTGGCACCTGATTTAGTGTGGAGATTTTGGGAGAAATGCTGCCCTTGGAAGCAGTAAATAATCTGCAAAGAATGAACACACCCACAACACAATTCTTTATTGCTGCAAACATCGCTCTGGAGTGAGAGCTTTGTAAATCACTGGAGTGAGTTTCTTCAGGAACTTGAAGAGTCAGAATGTGAACAGTAAGCCTCTGTGATCTCTGACATAAGCAACAGAAATCTTGCTGAAGAAGACTTGGAATGTGACTTGAAGGTTGGCCAGGGAATTCGTAGAAACACAGAAGAGTAAAAAAGATTGTTTCTAATAGCCAAGTGAGTTTTGCAAATCTCAGCAAAATCTAAACACGCAGATCATTAGGATGCCCCTCTGTCCTGGACACATGGTCTAGTCCATCTAGGACAGAGTTATCAAGGGAGGAAAGATTAAACACACCCATGCACACACACATATCATTATTTTCTCTAATACCCACTGTAGAGTCCCTAAAATATTCAGTACCAGCTAAAAAACTTACTACCTGTTTGAGATATATGGTGACTAATCTAAAAGACATCATTTGGTTCAATGCTCTCAATTTTCTGATGAGAAGAAATTAAGGGTTTAAACATGACATTCAAAGTTATCCACTACACAGAAGCAGAACTGTCACAAAGCCCACAACACTGTTTGTTCAATGCTGTTGCTTCTAAATGCTCTGGTATTTTCTCTCCCTCTGCTTTGTTGCTCATCTCCTTTCTGTCCCTTCTCTCCATCCTTCCTCAAAAATCTGATAATCACTACAAAATGGAAGACATTTTTCCACGTGTAAGTTTTTCTGAAGTTATTTCAGACAGGATGCTGTTCGCGACGGTTCACAGTCACAAAAGGGAATATACACAGAGATCCTTCAAACACGAATGGCATGCCTGTTTCACCCATAGGTGAAGAAAATAAATCACAATCATATGATTACCTCCCATTTCAATTCCCTGAGTATCCACTTTTGGTTCCCAGTATTCCAATAGTCCTCCCTTCCTTAGCTCATCAACCACTTTCTCAAGAAAAGCCTAGGAGATGGGGCCTGGGAGCGAGCACTCTCCATTGGACTGTTTCTCCCTCAGCGAGCTCCATGTATCTTACGTGCTACCCTGGCCAACAGCTGCACCATTGCCCATGTCACATCACCCCCTGCAGGGCACTGTCATTACTGCTCTTCCTGTCCTCAGGTCCCCTAGTGGCTGTCCATCCTTCCACAATCCCCCCAGACCAGCCATCTTCTCTTCCTGCCACAGGAAAATCTTTTCCTCATCAGCACATATTTCAGAGGCAATTTTCACAGCAGACCTTTGGAGACCTAGATGGGGCCTCTTTTCCTTGAGGTAGAAGTGAGAGCACCGGAGGCCAGTCTATGGGATGACCCAGGACAGCCCGACAGTGGATCCTTGAGGACTATCACCTTAGGCTTATTTATTTTCCATTTTTAAAAAGTTTCTATTTTTTCACTATTATAACTCTTAAGGTATCACATCTATTTGGTTTGTGTCCATCCAGTTAACTCTTATTTTCTAGAATTATGTCCTGTTATTTACAATTCTTTTGTTCTGTCATCTAATCTCTGAAGTTTTTATAAATTCTCATATATGTTTTCCCTTCATGTCTTGTATGCTTTTCTTAATGTCTTTTAGCCAGTTTTGAAATGGTGTGCTACAGTTTTGATCTTTCTGGCATGTTGTCTTTGTCTTTGGGACGTGAGTCTCCTTTATCTTATGGTGACTTTGCAGGGAATCTGATCTCCACACTGTTCTGTTGCTCATTTTGCAGTGAAGTTAGTTCCTCCGAAGTCTAAAAGTTCAGATAGCTACTCTAATTTCACAAACCTCACTCTTCTGTTGTTTTCCTGTGGTATTAAAAATGTGGCAATTTGCTCTCTGATCTTCCAGAGAGATCTTTGATTTTACGACACCTCTTTGTAATACGCCTAAACTCCTTAGCATGAAATAAGCGACCCTGCAAACAAGTGTTGCCCTTCATCTTCTCTCCAACCTGATCACTCGCTGCCTCCCGTCCTGAATGTTCTCATCAGTCAGTTGCCTGGACTCTTCTTCCTCGTCTCTGATTATGTCACTCACCCTACCATCCCTGTGCTTTTGGACGCCTCCATCTCCCTGGAATGCCTTTTCTTCTCTGTGCATAGTGAGATCACATTCCTTTTATAAGATCCAGATAAAATGTTATCACCTTTGGAAACCTCCCTGCTGCCTTCCAGGAAATTGCCCCCCTTGAGGTCGCATGTCCATGCCTCTGTGGTCACTCAGACTGCCTGAGCTCAACTCCCAGCTTTGTCATTTATTATTTGTGTGAGCGTGGAGGAGTTACCTCTTCGAGCCTCACGCTTCTCATGTAGGATTTAACAATCACACCTCTCCCAGAGGTTCGAGGGAATATTAAATAATCTAATATCAGTAGTAAGTTTTTACTTTTTAAATTTCCCCCATGGAAGATCAGAACATTCTGAGGTCGGGAGCTGTGGCTTCTCTTCCATCCCATTCTAATCTCCTTTCTTTCTTCCTCTTTCCCTCCTTTCTCCTCTGCTCTCAAAGATTTAGTGGAACCTCAGCTGTGCCAGGCACAGTGATATGCGGTAGAGACACAAAATGCAGGGAGGCGTGATCCTTTCACTGGGAAACTAACTTCCAGAGGTGAGGATTATATTAATCCCTCACAGGGCCGTGGAGAGTAAAACAGACGGTGCTGTTGTTGAGAAAATGTGGACATTTCTGACTGAGCAGGTGGGGGGGCATTGCACAGACACATATTGTGTCGGAGTGGAAACTGGATAGTCAAAGGGGAGGGACATTCAGGAAAGGACAGAGACAGCACTGAAGTGTGAAGGGCACAGTGGCCTGTCGTTTGCCAAAGCTGCACAGCAGCGAGTTTGGGGGGCTGGAGGTAGTGGGTGGAGAGGGGATCTCACCAGGCTGCTCTTGGCTGCCTTGGATGTTATGCCGAAAACACTTAGGTTATTTTGTTTTGGAATAGCCAAATAAAGGATTGTAAGCAACATATCCAATTTTTCCTTTTAGCTTTAGCTTTCTTGCTTCCCAGTATAGGACTACTGGGGAGAGAGAGAGAAAGACTAGGAAACTAGGCATTTAGAAAGGAATTTGGGCAGCATCTCCAGGGGAGGGAAGATGATTTAGGCTGAGTTGTAGGGAGAGGATGTTTGCTGAATACACAAGGCATTACATCAGTCATTAGTACTGGGCTCCGTGGGCTCCTTCCTCCTGAAGAGCCTGCCCCTCTCCTTTACGTCTCTCTAGTTCTTGGGATTAACACCACCAAAGTGTCTTCTCACTCACTCCAGAAATGATGATGTAATTTCTGGCTCTGGCTTAGGCTTCACTCTCTTCATCATAATTGTGTTTCATCTCTTTGGCTCCAACCATTTATGCAAGGGCTCCAAAGAATTGTTTGTTCTGCTTTCTGGTTTTATGTCTTTTTATTACACCACAGTGCAGTCTTAAAAACCTTTAGTCTTTAATATTTCCAAAATAATCTGCAAATATTAGCTAACCCATTTGCACCTTGGCCCTAGGAGGCTGGGTCAGTGTGATTATTTCTGCTTTACAGATGAGAGCACTGGATGGGGAAGGTTAAGGAATTTGCTTGAGTTTGCAATAAAAGCAGAGAACAAATGCATCATTCCCAGAAGGACCATTCCTGACTGATCACTGTCCTGTTCTTGAGAAGCAACTGGTGGAAAAGAAGAGGGTGCAGGTGGGTCAGGGGAAGTCAGAGGACAATTTCATCGTCTTGGACAAGATACATAGTGAATGTCCTTGAGCTGGTTTCCTCACTGGATATAATTATCTGTCCATGTGTTGAGTGATCCTTGAGGACAGGCATGGAGATGTACTCACCTTTACAATTAGCACAGTGTCTGATGCATAGTATGTGTTTAGTAAAAATATATGTGTCTGAAATAAAGAAGATGCTAGAAATACAGATTTCTACCCCCTCCCCCAAGCTCTTCTAGTTGACTAGAGCATAATGAGTAGCATTAGAAACATTTTCATTTATATTGTATTTGTGGGCACTGGAGTTAGCCTAATTCCACATCTTGGCTTCATCACTTACATGCCTTGCTGTCTTGGACAGATAACTCAGCCTTACTAAGCCTTATTTTCCTCATTTGTAAAACAAAACAAAAATAATAATAGTATTTATTAATGGGGCTGCTGTGTAAGGAGAACTGAAATAATTAGAACAGAATTGAGTATGAGTTAAGTCTCCCTCCCTGTCTTGAACACATGCACACATAAAGCATCATTATTTTTATTTCCCCTCACTGTGCCAAGTACAGAGTCATCAAATATTGACTGTGAAGTATACATGCTTTTGGAAACTTACTGCTTCCTTCCAAAAATTAGAAATAACTAAGGGCTAGTTATAATAAGGTAAACCCTACAGTAAACTTCAGAGGACTAATCCCAACTATTTTGGCTTATAGAATTCTTCTGTATAAATACTAAATACTTTTGGTTGGGCAAAATGCTTTTTGTTGCCATGAAAGTTTTGGGGATAGGATTTGCCTTTTACAAACACTAGGACAGCTGTATGTAGCAGTGGTTTGTGGGTACCTCATATGGGACCCGGTAACCATAGATGTTCATTAAATGTTTACTGACCATTAGGACTCTCTTGGTGGTCATTTCCACTAATAGCCACTTGAGAATAATAGAAAAAACTGTGCTCACTATTTGACATGGAGGTGGTCAGAATTTTTACATTGTATCCATATTTAACTGAAAGTTAGAGTAAAACACTACATTCACATATACACAAGTTAGTCTACTGATCTGAAGATTAGTTGGATTACGTCAAAAGCAATTGTACCTATTCTTTTATTCTAAAATATATTCTTTATTTTGAAATTTACAGGATTGAAAATGTTACATTAGTTCTCAAACTCACCACATGTCAAATGTACTACCTTGGTTTTAATTTTTTATTTTTTGTGGTACCATTTCCCCTGAAATGCCATATGTTATTCTCTCTACAAGTTTTAAAGAGCCCAAGAATTTGCTTCAGGTGTATTCTGAGACACCTGTAACACTCCTGGGAAAATGAAGAGAACTTATGTTGCATAACCAGAATTCCAAATCACTCGCATTGGAGCTTTACTGGCAAAAGAGACAAAAATTAAGTGAAAAATATAAAACAAAGTATATACCTGGCACCTACATTCTAGGCTGTCACTTTGATAATTCTGATGCAGACTTTTGATGCATTGAAGACAATATACAAGAAGGCAGAAAAAACAGTTTTAAAGGAAACATCAGTAGTCTATTTCCCAAAAGTAGATTATGCATGCAGTATGCAAATTACTTCTTGAATTTCTTGCTGAAGCAGGAACACAGAACAGCAGAGTCCATACGAACATGGAACATTCTCTCGATTACCTCATCCTTAAATAAGGAGGAGAAAAAACTGAACATGCAGCAGAGAGAGCTGAAATCTTTGCTAAAAGGGTCGTTTATATGGGTGTGTTCTGTTGAATTACAAGGCTTTTACATCCTAAATTTGAGCGTCATGAGAAGATTTTGTACTAGATGGGAGAAAGTTTCTCTCTTAGATTGTTTCATCTCATTCTTGGTTTTGAGACATAAGAGGGGTCTCATAAAGCTCTTTAGAGTTGCTTATTCTTTGGGGGTATGTGGACAAAAGGGAGAGCTTTATTTTGGCTACATTCCGTTGACCGTAATATTACTGTCCAAATAAGCAGGCTTCCCGTGAGCAATAGCGAATTTAAAAGACAAAATTCATTTTTTCTTATTCCATCTATTTATACTTTAAAGACTTTGACTTCAATATTTTTTTCTCTGCTTCTATTATTAACTTGTGCACACTGCCATTGTGGCAAACAACATTTTAATCACATTTTCTGCTTGATGAATTTCCACTCTCCTGTCTTTTATTCTAGGTAACCCCAGAACTTAGAAGAGGGACTGAGTCATTGAAGAATCTCAAATAGTTAGTAAATTGGTGGGAAAAGAAAGCTGAAATGATTTATTTAACTGTCTAAAACCTCACTATTCACCAATCATCATTGTAACAATGTTGCTTAACTAGACCCTCCAATGCTGACGGCAACACTGTTTTCACAGATACATCCAAAGCCTCAGTGCCTTAATTTGATTTAGACTTTGATTTTGCTCCTTAGTGAAAGAGAAGCTGTGCATTTTGCAGCTTAGTTAGGTTAAACGGCACGCCTTTCCTTCTATGTGCCTCTAATTGGCTCTGGATGAATTCTGTTTTGGACGTGGATGGTGGGTCTGCACCATAAGCCAGATTCTGTGTTAGGGCCCACTGATAAGAAGCTGAATAAGATTGGCCTCTGATATTGAGACCTTACAGTTTAGGTTGGGAAATGGCTTTTCAACAACAGTTTTACAATGGAAGTATGATCATTGCTCCAGTGGAACAGAGATGAAACCAATTAATTCAATGGAGCGTGGACTGGCAGCTGTCCGTAATGGAAACCAGGAAACAAAAACAACCAAGAACCAAATATTGAAGCTGTGCCTAACAATGAGGAAAGAAGCAGGATGTTTCAACAAGAGGCAAGAGCATGATCAAAGGTTAGGATGTGTTGGTCTGTAAGCCAAAATGATTTATCAGGGAGAGGTTTGTTTTTTTTTTTTTTTTTGCACATAACAAGAAACCCAGAGTTTGAGCATTTCCTAATTGGGTTATAATCAAGAAGTCTGGTTCTTTCCGTGTTTCCATTATGTCATTCTTAGCATATTGGCCTTTGACCTTGAGCTCTTCCTTCCATAGTTACTGGACACTACTGTAGTTCTTGGCCTCATGTCATTACACAAACACATCTAAATGGCTGGGGAGTAAACATTATAGCCTTGCGTCCTCTTTAAAGATCAAGGATACCTCCCTGGAAGCCCTTCCTATCTATTGGTTAGATTTGGGTTATAGACACATTTTTAAATTAAATACAGGAAGTGGAAATGGAAATGGAACTGTTATCATTGACTCTAAGATTTCCCACCAGGGCTGCGTTTATCTCCTCTAAAGAACCTGGTACCTGAACAAGAAGGGGTTCTGTCAGAATGGAAGAAGTAGGTGTGAATATGAAGTAGGACTGGCTACTGGGGAGCATCCAAGAGTAGATGGCTGGGGGTAAGGATGAAAAGCAACTGTAGGGATATTTAAGGAACTCTAAGCAATTTAACTTGGGTAGACAATAGGATCTGTGGTCTGAGGGACCTAATGTGAAGAGTTTGCATTCTGGATTAAATAATTTGGGTCCCCAAATTCTTTTCTATTTCACTGGTAAGAAAAATGTGGGAGCAGGTAAGAATAAAATTGTAGTGACCTTCTTACAATGTGATAGATGCTTGAGAGTCACGATTGTTATGTATTCTTGCAAATATTAACAGGTAGGCATTATAATCACTTTTCACAGAGGAAAAAATTGAGACTCAGACACAAAGCGTCATCAGCTAACAAGTAGCAGAACTGAGATGTAAACAGGTTGGTCGGGCTCCAAAGCCCATGTGGTTTCTAGTTCTGTGTAAGACTGGTTACCCATGCACACTTCATCAGAGTGATACCAGCTCAAGACAACGTTGACATAAGGGAAGCCATATTGTAGAAAAGAAACACTATTGTAATTTTGGATGACCTCTGATTAACTAACCCAGACATACTCTATAGATTATACAGCCCCTCCCAGCTGCTATAAGTTGCTAACTTTGTTCTTTTGAGCTCCTTAGGAATGTGATGACCCCCAGGCAGAGTCTATGCTGATAGACATCATCCATGACGACTGAAAGATCAGGGTGTAGGGCATTGCTCTGGTCTCTGATGCATCCTGGAGATCAGATGGATGACCCACCCAGAGACCAGATGCCTTCGACACCTGGAGACCAGCTCCCCATATAACTGGCCTGTAGTCTTTGTTCTGTAAGATGGTTCTTTCGGACCTTAGTCAGCCAGCTTCCCTCTTGCTGGCAAGCTGTAATAAAAAGTATTTTCTCTCTTACCACCTAGCCTCTTGACTATTGGCATGTCTTGCGGCAGGCAGACAAACCCCCCTTTTGGGAGGTAACAAGAGTTTTATCAAACCTAGAAGATATTGTATGAAAGTAAGATACTGTGTTTTTCATAAATCTCTTCCTGCCTCTGTGTGTGTGGTGGAATAGAGGTACAAAGCAGTTGAAGGGGCCTTAACAGAGTTGGGGGAGTGTCACTTCTGGCGACAGAATGTTCTCCCTACCTCCAGGTGTCTTCTTCTCCTTGCCAATGGTGGTGATAAAATTTAAATTTGTCTCTGTCTTCTGAGATGGGCAGGGTAAAGAGCCTAGAGGGAATTAGGAGGGACATATTCTTCAACCATGGCTACTCAAGGAGCTTGTAGATCCAGCAATCAGGGCTCCTCCTCTGGGCCCCATACATTGGAGGGCCCCACTCCGTCCTTCAGCAGCTGTGCTATACCCCACAGGGCAAGGAGTCTGTGGAGCCATGGGATGTATGGCTGCAGCTACTGAGAACTCACTTCCTTCTTTTGGTTCACTGTCTGGAGACTCAGGTCTCTGAAATCCCTAACAACTTCATGCCCGCTGCTAGGCCCCTGTGGGTCACCTTCCAGGAAATTTTCTTCCAAAGGCAGACTACCCCACAAGTGTATGTACTTTTCAGCAGTACTTGATGAGTAGTAAAAAGATGTTTACTTTCAGGGACTAGAGTGCTGTGGGTGGAGCCTGGGTTGGATGGGTGGGATAGCTTTTCAATAGGTGTGTCCACAAGGCTCCTCTTGAGATAGGATGGTGCCAGGAGTCAAAGAGAAGCCAGGCTGAGGCCTCTGTTCACACTCTTGTTCCGTGCCCTGTGAATATTAGGGGTGGGCCTGAGGCTATGGCCTAGCTTATAGAGGAGGGGGAGAAAACAAAGGTCATAAAAGTCATGTGGAATAAGGCCCAGGACATTAATAAAACAGTAGCTCACACTTACGTATCACTGGCTGTGGGCCAGGCTCTGTTTTAAGCCCATTATATATATTAACCCATATAATCCTTAAGAACAACTCAGTCATACAGACTGTGATGTGAATGAACTCTCTTGTGTTGTGCAAATTACAGCATGACTTAGTCCTAGAATTTTATGAATTATGACACTTTTAAACACCCATTTTACAAATGAAGACACTGAGGTACAGAGATAAAGCAACTCACTCACAGCACCCAGTAAGATTTGTTCCCAGGCCATCTGCTTACAAGTGCTTGTTTTAACCATAGCACCACTCTGCCGGATGGGAATGCGTACAGAAGACCTCACTAGGAATAGCTGTATGTTTCTCTACCCATTGCCTCTGTGTCATATCTTCAGGACCCTTGGCTTTAAGCGGCAAGACTAGAATTGAAGAGGCAAAGGAACGCTGTGTCACCCCTTGCTTGAAAACCCTCAGTGGTTCCCTATGCTCTCAGATGATGGGATCCCAACTGTTTAAACTGACTCGCAAGACCTTCAAATATTGGGTTACCTGTTTCACTTTTGAAAACTCAGTCCATTGCTTGTCAGTCTCCCTCAGCTTCCATTCTTTAGCCATTTTCTGCTATTTTCACTTCCTGACACGTAACATCATCTCCATTCCTTTGGAACATTTGCTTACAGGGTTCCCTCTGCCCAGATCTTCTCACATTCCCCTACTCCCACCTCCTCCCCCCAGTTAAATCCCACTCATTCTTCACTTTTCAGCTTCATGTCACTTCTTCCAAGAAACCTACATTAACCAATAGCCCCCTTGTACTATATGTTCACTAGCGCCCTGCAATGTTCCATATTGTAGCACCTGTCAAACTTAGGTGGCATTTCCTGTTGATTGTCTGTGTCCTCTATGAAACTGTAAATATCTTCAGAGGAGGGGTTATGTGTGGTTTTCCATTGAGTCCTCCAGAGCCTAGCACAAAGTCTGTAAGCAATTCAGAGTTGAACAAAAAATTGAAAACCCTCACTATTTAGGGCATATGTTAACAAAATTTCAACAGCTTTCAGATCATGGACTGTAATTTTAGTAATAATTAACATTATGTTTTCTTCTTTCTATTTCTCCTGCTAGTTTGCAATGGTAGGGATTACGGTGAAGACAACAAGAAGAAAATTTAGTAGGAAAATGAACTCAGTGCTTCTCTACATTTGGACAATATAAAATGTAGGATTTAAAAATTTGGGATTAGATTTAACAAATTCCAACATGTTCAGAATTTTTTGTGAAACCATATGCTTATCACCATATTTTTTCCTGCCTTTCCTTCCCCTCTTCTATTTCAACTGCACATGCAGTTCACATCCAATTTTAGGTATGGGGACAAGAAATTCAACATATTTTTCAAAAACAGTCAAATGTAAAAGATAATTAATTGCAACTCACATACTTTTAGCATAAAACTGCATATCCGTGAGACAGCACCAAAAGCAGAAACAAAAACCAAAAGAAAAACACACACACAGTCTAGATTAAATTGAATGTGAGTAGAACAAAACCTAGGTTCAATTTTTTAAGGAAAGGTCCCTATTTTCATTCCCAGTTTATAACAAGCATGGAGTGATATTCCATGCAATACAGAAGGAGGTAGATAGAAACAGTGCCAAAAACTTAAAAGTGTTTCCAAATATTTACATTTGCTTAGAGTTTCTCAAAGAAATCACTGATTTAAGGATTAGGAAATAAATAAGTACTTTTAATAACAATGCAATAATGACACAAAGACAAACAATTCAGGAGACAGCTGCCTCCTTTCTGAAAAGCATATGCAGTGCACACATTTGGTTTCAAAGGATAAAAGGAAATTCTTAGTGAAAAAAACAGCTGGGGGCCTGGAGGCGGGGCCAGAAGGGGTTTTGGGGAGGGGGCTGTCTGGTGGCCTAGTGGTTAAGTTCGAGTGCTCAGCTTCTGGCCACCCAGGGTTCGCAGATTTGGATCCCGGGCACGGACTGATGCACTGCTTGTCACGCCATGCTGTGGTGGCGTCCCACATAAAGTAGAGGAAGATGGGCATGGGTGTTAACCCAGGGCCAAAATTCCTCAGCAAAAAGAGGAGGATTGGCAATGGATGTTAACTCAGGGCTAATCTTCACACACATACACGCACACACACAAAACCAGCCTGGAGGGAAAAGGAAAACAGCAAGACGTGGGGACTGGTTGGTAGAATAGGAAGATGAAGATTGATGAACACTCTAATAGCAATATCACAAAATATTGGCACCCTGGAGGCCATCATCAACTTAGATCTGTAAGGCTGGATTATCTCGGTGTCGTTTTCCTATAAAATTTGTACATAGCGTTTTAAAGCTCTAAAAATTACTCTCAGACATTATAATAAATAAGCTGTACTGCTGTTATCCATTTCCCAAGTGCAGTGTTTATGAGAAAGTTATTATGAAGAATTACAAAGGGAATAGGAAGGGAAAATGTCACAGAAATGGAATCCTAAACCCTTGTGAGGATGAATGAGGCTATTTGGGCATCTGTAAAATGGGGTAGTTTGGCTGCATGAGTTTGCATGCTCCTGCTCAGATTCACTTAGTCATTAAACAAGTGTTGAATGAGTCCTCCTGCTGGAACACACATTGTTCTAGGCACTGAAACACAGTCTAGATGCTAGTGGCAAGGAGAAATAACCAATCACAAATCAGAAAATCAATCAATCAATGATTTAAGGAAGAAATTAATATTTATAATAAAAATGTAAGTTGGTCATGTGATAGGGAGTGACTGGCTGTGTAGGGAGAGGGTAGATTGATAGAAATCTCAATTACGAGCCAATACTTGTCTGATAATAAGGGCACAACTATATTCAAATGTCAGGGAAGACTATTGTAAAAAGATGGACGCCATGTGAAACAAACAATGAGATCAGAAAGAGCATAGATTGTTCAACAAAGAGAAAAGACAGAAGGACAAATATTGCCTGATTCCAGACATATGAGGTATCTAAAATAGTCCAACTCACAGAAGCAGAGAATAGAATGGTGGTTGCCAGGGCCTAGGGGAAGGAGGGAAATTGGGAATTGGTTTTCAGTAGGTATAAAATTTCTGTTTTGCAAGATAAATAAGTTCTAGAAATCTGCTGTACAACATGGTACTTGTAGTTAACAAAATGGTATTATGCACTTTAAAATATGCTAATAGGATAGATCTCATGTTAAATGTCCTTCCCAGCACACATACTTACACACAAAAACTCAAGGAAATTTTTGGAGTGATGGATATGTTTAGTGGCTTGGTCTTGGTGATGGTATCATGAGTGTATCCATATATCCAAACACATCAAGATATACATATTAAATGTGTGCAATTATTTGTGTATTGATTAGCCTCAATAAAGCTTAAAAAAAGAAAGAAAGAAGGAAAGAAAGGAAGAAAGAAGAAATAAAGAAAAAGAAAAAGAAAAGGGACCAATAGTGTATATTGAATGAGGTAAAAAATTAAAAGGTAGGAGGCAAGTTTGGCAAGATGCAAAGGACCATGCTGTGTAGACTCTTTCAAGCCAGAGTAAGTAAAGTAGATTTGCAATTCCTACTAGAAGAAGCCACGTGAGAGTCTTGCACTGGCAAGTATTAATTTGACTTAGGTTATTAAAACAGCATTCTCGCCACCATGTGGGAAATAAACTCTAGAGAGGCAAGAACAAAAGCTAGCAGTCCAGGGAGGGGACAATTTCAGTGGCCAGATGAGAGACAATGAATGGGGATACAGAGGAAGCAGTGGAAATAAAGCTTCATCAGATATGGGAAATATTCTGGACACAGAGTAGATCAGAATTATTCATAGATTGGAGGTGGACGCAGGTAATGTGAGAAATCAGGGTTAACTACAAGATTTTTGCCCTTTGATGTGAATGTCTTGGAAATAAGCCAGTTTGAAGAAAGGAACTTTGAGTTCCCTTTTGTCCATGTTCGGTTGAAGCCTCCATTTGACATCCTATTGGAAACATGGACCAGGCTACTGGATGTACAAGCACGGAGAAATTTGAAGCCTGAAATGTAGATGTGGAGTCATCGATGCAAACACAGTGTTTCAAGACATCGTCTGAGTCCGTTCGGGCTGCTATAGCAAAAATACCATAGACCGGGCGGCTTAAGCAATAGAAACTTATTTCTCAGAGTTCTGGAGGCTGGAAGTCCAAGATTCAGTATCTCATGAGCGCCCTCATCCTGGTTCATAGGTGGCCTTCTTCTTGCTGTGTCCTCAGATGGCAGAGGGGCAAGGGAGCTCTCTGAGGTCTCTTTTATAAAGACACTGATCCAATTCATGGGGGCTCTACCCTCATGACCTAATAGCCTCCCAAAGACCCCACCTCCTCATACTATCACATTGAGGATTAGGTTTCAATATATGAATTTTAGGGGTACACAAACATTCTGTCTATAGCAGACATGCACTGGATAAGAACCATAGGAAGAGGGAATAGAGAAGTCTTCAGGGGCCAAGAAGAGAGGCCGGAGACACATCAGCCTTTACAAGTTAGTAGGAGAGGGAAGAGCCTACAAAGAGAACCAAGAAGATTTAGACATTCTCTAAACCTAGGACTGTCAGGAGGTAATGATATTTGACCTTAGTCTCATGCATTAGGAAGCATTTATTCAATGGTCGCCACTGCGTATAAACAGTGATGGACACTGAGAACACTAAAATGAAAGACACATGGTTCTTTTCCTCAATGAGCTCAATAACTGGTGGGAAAGAAGTTATTTCAAAATCAGTGTGCTAAGCACAACATAAGATGGGAGTGTGAGGTACTGAGATCACAGAAGAGAGACTGGCTATTTGGAGAAAGGAAAACTTTTTGGATTATGAATACTGAGTGTGGGAAGGGGTGTTCAGAAATAAACCCTAGGATAAATGTATAAGTAAATCCTAGGTTTCCTAGATATATGGCTCAGGGTGTCCAAATGGGTATTCATATATTGAAGAATCACTTGAACTAGAGGTTCCCTGGCCAAACTGGGTGTTGTCCCCCCTTTAGGTGCTGAGACAAACACCCTTTATGGGGTGCAAACTTGTTTGTTTGTGGGAGGACATGCATGGGTGTGCCTGCACATGTATGTGTTTGTAGCATGTTTTTCCTTTCTCTGAATTAAAAGGATAAAATATAAGCACCTAGATGTTTCAGGCTGACATATATTAATTACAAGATTCTTCTCCTGGGGACCAGCCTAAATAACTCCTCTCTCTGCTTTGCCTCACATTCTTAACCATTCCCCCAGCCCAGATAATGAACAGCTAAGGCACTTATTTCCATAAGAAATAATTAGCTAGCACAAATTATTGTATAAGGATGTTGTATATGGGAATAGTAGCTTAGGGTAGAATTCTAAATATAATTCGCAGAATGATTCTGAGACAAGAGGCAAAAGGGAAGAAGATTCGTTTGTTGTTTTCAGAACAAAGAGATGAGGTGGTGATATAAAACCACTGGGTTGCCAAGGGAATCAAGGAAATTAAATGAATATAAAGCCACAGAACTAATATTTGTTAAGTGCACACTATGCAGGAAGCATTCAGCTGGTCACAGAAACCTTTTAGGTAGGGATTTCAGAAGATTAAAATTGAGACTGAGAGAGGTTAAGCAAGTTACTCAAAGTCACACAGTGAGGAGTTGATAGAGCCAGTCTCCCCACAGGATCTGTCTGAAGGTCTGCACCTGTCTTACTGTACAATAGTGACTCCCAGTGGTCTCTGTTATTTTCCACATCAAATCCATCCACACACCTTGGTTGCAGCTTCTGATTCTGTCTTCGTTTACTTCTCCATTGGTAGTGCCCTAATTCATGTCCTCACCGTCTCTCATCTGATGCATAGACTTGTAACTCCATTTCTTAAAACCTAAGAAGGGAGAGTACTCAAATGCTTAGCTTCAAAAACCCAAGGGAACAGGAGGAAACAATGACGGTGGGTTTCATATTTCGAACGCAGCACACGAGGCCTTGTTTGTGCCTTCTGCACATCCAGTGTGACCTTCATACACGGAAAACATGATCATCTGAGGGTATGTTTTGCATAATAACTAGGTTGGAAATCTGGTAGCACTTTTGCATATTTGAGCCAAGAATACAACTGTCCTGATAAATGTTTATTCTCTATAAACATTGGCAGCAACAGGAAAATCAGAAAGCACCTGAAATTTTGCCAGACATACCACTAGCTTGTTCACTTCCTGTGAATGTAGGGACCAATTCGTTTGAACTGATTTTCAATCAGATAAATCATGTCATGCTTATGGTTTGCTGGTGTCTGTATATGTTGTTTGTCTAATGGGTTGAAAAGCACTTGTAGCTGGATTTATGGAAGCTTTGGTCTGTTTTCTTCTTCAGAAGGCAGAGTGATGGCTTAGGTGGAGTCATCTGGGAGGCATGGAGCTCTGACTGGTGTCAATTCAAATAAATCTCTCTGATGTGAAGCAAATGAATGGAATGAGGCATATGGCTGACTCAGAGTTGCCTAACAATGGGATGCTCTCAAGTTTCCTGAAGCATTTTTCTAAGGTCATTCTGAGCCTCCAGTTTAGTCATCATCACACTTTGTTTTCAAAGTGTCAGTTTGGATAACAACTTCATTAAAATCATTATGATTTTAATAATGATGATAATTCCAGAAACTGACAGTTTAGTGGCATAAGGAAAAGATGGACTATTGCTAATTTACATCTTGGTGTTCTGTTAAGATGGAAAGCTACCCAGTCCATTCTGCCCCAGCTCATTCCTGGCGTCCAGTTCTTTCACTTGACCAATGTCAGAACTAGTCATAAGGTGGAACCTAGACTCATCTTGCTCTTCGCCTTCCCTCTGTCCGCACATCCACCAGTCACCACTTTCTTATTTCTCACTTAGAGATATCTCTTACAGGATCTCCTTCTCCAATATCCCAGACGCTAACTTTGTAAGTAGACATCAATGCTGCCTAAAGAGGAATGGTCCCCTCTGCCACCCATGTTTTTAAAGTCAGCTTTCAAAGTCATGTTACCTATAAAAATAAACAGTGAAACAGCTTGCAATGCCCCAACAAGTAGTAAAAGTATGAGAGTCTACAAAGAGTATGAGACTTGCTTCCAAATAGAGATATGCCAATGGGACAAAGTTAGAAGTGCAGAAACAGCTCAAAGCATGTGTGTGTGTATTCATTAATTTTTCACTGTTTTCTATGATAAAAGGGTGGCATCTCAAATCTGAGGAATGGAATAGATTTAGCAATAACTAATGCTGGGGAAACTGGTAAATTACTCGGAAAAAAATCTGGTACTTAATTCACGTATCTGCTAATGTGTTTCCGAGTTTGATATATCACCAATAAAATTTTAAAAGCACTGTGAGGAAAATAAATAATTTTAACCACAAAATGGGGAATGCCTCTCAAAGAATAATACCGTGGGGAAAAATCAGAAAGAAAAATGTACATAGGATTGATAAAATAAAACTATAAAATTGTTGTACATAAAAGGACATAATAAAATATTTAAAACCAACAATAGATTAAGAAAAATATGTTTCCAACACATAGGAAAGATATAGAGTTGATATTTTTAAAGAGTTTTAATAAATCAGAAAAGCAATATCTCAATAATAAAATGAGCAAAAAAGAAATCCTCACTTACACACACACACACACACAGGCACAATTAAAATTTCATGGCACAAAAGCTTATCATAAAAGTATTAAAAAGTTTCCACCTTAACTAGTAAAAGTAAATATAACTTACATTTGAAAAATTAGTTATTTCCATTGCCTACCAAATTGGCAAAATTAAGAAAAACATAATTAGTACTAATTCAGAATTTGTGTTTTTTTTCCCACTTAAATTGGAACCATCAGACACAGCAGATTTATGAATAAAATTCCAAATTAAAAAATTCTGCCTTGAAGTTTCCTCTAGAACTTGATTTCTTCTTAGTCCAGCTATCTTCATTGTTGGTTAGGAAACTAAACTCAGCAGGGAGAATGACTACAGGTGTGTAGATGCTCATCCACGGAGCCACTCAGGGCGCAGTGAGTCTCCCACTATATCCAGTGCTGGAGCATCTGCAGAGACGAGCTCCTGGCTCACCCAGGTTGTAAAACTGGCGCAGATGGGGGGCTTCGATTCCCATCTCCTAGCCTCTCAGGTCAACATATTTCCCCTTCTCCCCATCACATTGCCATAATTGTACTACAGTGAACTTTATGAGAGTGAAGTCTGAGTCTGTCTCAGTCAATAGTGAATCCCCAGCACAGAGCACAATGCCTGGAATTGTCCTCAAAAGATGTGTACTGAGTTCATAAATAGTTTTGGCCCTTCCTGGGTATATTTGCAAATTGTTCAATTAGCTGAAAGATCAGGGGTCTTCCACAGCAGATTCACAGAGGATCAACATTTCATGGATGTGAGAAAGAGAAAATCATAGCCACAGCTTGGGTCCCCCTAGACTCTCCCTGTCACTCACACCTGGGTGAAGACAAAGCATGGACATTAAGAAAAACATCTGGCTAATCCTTTTCCAAAGCTAGGGAGGCTCAAATTAGAAAAAGTTGTGGCCTCCCAGTGACTAAACAATGTGAATGGGCAGTCTCAGGAATCTTTGTGGTTCTTAGAATGGTTATGCCCATGAGTTCAGAAGATTTGCAATTCGCATTTGCTCTGTGATACTCAGAAGATGTGCAGTTGTAATTACTGTTAGAAAGTAAACCAGCAAGTGAAATAAAATACAAGTGAGAAATTTTATCCTGGGAAGGATATTAAGGAGACTTTGTTAAAATTCTCACCCTCTTCTAATTAATAGAAAGGGAAAGAAACACTGCGGAGGGAATATGTCTTGACTAAGGTCACAGAGAAAGTTGGTTTAACAACAAAGAATAAAGAATTTCCTGAACAGGTATCAAACTGATGATAAATATTATTTCTTGTCATCCCTTTCTCCCTCCCCGCCCTTTTTAAAAATAAAAAGTCTGTATAGTGAAGGGGAGGCTCACAGTAGTTCCACCCGCTGAGGGCTGGTTGGTGGAGGCAGTGAAGGAGGGCCAGGAGAGCAGATAATGACATCAGCTTTTCATGAGCACACAGGGACCTGTCCACTTCCTCCCACCCATGGAAACCTGTGATCTGGGCATGAATGAAACACTGTCTATACTCTAATTTTGCAAATGTAGGGGAGGAGAATTTGCTATCCCAAAATGTGCCTTTTTGGCTTGGTTATTTTTAAGAACAAAAGATTCAGGAAGAAGTTTTGACCTTCCCTCTAACTGCCTAAAAGAATTTAAGGTAGAAGGCCTGTTTCAGGGAAGGAAGAAAATGGCAGGTATTTCATAGGATCTGAGAAGGGTGCTTTCCTAAGCATGTGTCAGGCACCTCTAGGCACTCTTGACATATTGATGAGGACTAAGAATTGGAAGAAGAATCTTCTCTACCACCATTATGTTCCTTCCCCAAGTAAGGGAATACTAAGTTAATTGATCTGATACTAGGATGCTGACTGGGACCTGATTCTGAACAGGTTGAGTAATCATGTGTCAACAGACCATATACTCATGTGAGTCCTTCCAATATGACCTCCTGATTCCATGTTCATGGAGATCTCAGGACCAGACCAGTTTACTTTCTTTCTTTTCTTTTCACATGCGTACTTGGTAGGGTAACTGCATAATCTACTGTCTAACTGTGATTTTTTTTAGAGAAAAAAGGGAAGCTATTTAAAATTAAGCCAGAACAGCACCTATAAACTGAGACAGTCCAGTCAAAGTGGGAAATGTGGTCATTCTGGAGCTTGGTACTGAGAAGTTCTTAGAATTTCCAAGCAGACTCTTCTGGTGGTCAGGAAGGTGCTTGGGCACAGATAGTCCTTGTTTGTGTATTGAAGCTAAAAGATACTCTTCACTACAGTTTTGCAGAGAGACCAATAGAGTTATATCAAGTAGTAATATCAGAGTACCAGTTACTAATAAATGTACTTTTCATTTTACATTGTTCCTTTATATAGAAAGAGGGGTGGTTAGGAAGGCAGGATTCAAGAATCTTTGGATTTCCTTGCCTTAACATCATCTAATAGAATCCCAATCCACAACTGTTCTAATTCTCGTTTATTCTTTCAGGATCTAAAGTCACTCCTGCCATTTTCTGTCTGCATTTCCTCATTTATTAAACAGCAAAATGTGTTTCCTTTTGTTTTGGCATGCTTCATCTATTCCCTAGATGATATGTATAATGTATGATTTTTCTTCACTGATAATTGATGGCTATCAGTCATCAAGGACCCAAGCACTAAGATGTCTGATAAAATCCAGTTCTGTCTGTGCTTGTGGATAAAGTGGTACATGCTTATCAAGGTGAGAGTGAAAGGAATATGCTCTAGGGATGGGTGATTTTTCTTATCTTACCTGGAAATATTTCCCCTAACTTTCCATTCCTTTGATTGAGTAGGTGATGTATTTTAAGGATGGCGGTTTACTTGGGAGGAAATTTTGTAATGCACCCTTGTTGGAAAGTGTTTCCTTAGACATACATGTTCCTGGTCAAAAACTTTTACCATTTTGAGACTTAATACAGTGTAATTCGTGTTGCATGTTGCACGTGGCTTCAGGAGAATGAAGAGAACACCAATTTTCTGTATCCAGAGTCATGACTACTTAATTAGGTGCAACTTGAGGGTAAAATTTATTAAAATATCCAGTAAAATAAGTTATGACTTTTTTATCTTTTTAAAAAAATCAGTTATTTTCTGGTAGAGAAGAACACGCTACACAGTTTTATCCATCTGCCTGTCTTTTCTATTCCCCCCAAAATATCCTTTTAATAGCTTAATAAAATATGATCTTGAACTCTTTCCTACTTTGGGAAATTGTGATGTTATTCTTTATCTTTTGCAAGTTTCCTTCACTGAAAGAACATGCGCTTTGAGTATGCAAACTTGGGTCCAGTTCCAAGTCAGTCAACTTAAACCTGGCCCTTCTGATCAATTTCCTTTAACCCGTCTGGGCTTTGATTTCTGCAGTGGCTAAGTGTTTATTACAGGCTTGTTTTTGTGATTTTTTTTAAAGATGACATATGGAAAAAGCTTATCAACACATGTGATGCTAAGTAGATGATCAAACGTTTGATATAAAAGGCAACTCTAATAGTAAATAGCTGCCCAAAGAAGATCAAAATCTCCCAGTAGAGTGCTCAGGGGCATCGTGCATCAATTCATCAGGGCCCATGAAGATTCCTGGGCCCAATACTACACTTAACAAAACTAGGCTTTGTAGGTGGCAAGGCCCAAGAATCTGCATTTTAACAAGGTCTGCAGGCATTTCTTATGGACCCAAAGTT
This sequence comes from Tapirus indicus, assembly GCA_031878705.1. Taxonomy (NCBI): domain Eukaryota; kingdom Metazoa; phylum Chordata; class Mammalia; order Perissodactyla; family Tapiridae; genus Tapirus; species Tapirus indicus. The sequence continues at coordinate 6,701,262 of CM062935.1, read as the reverse complement.
TTAGGAAGTCTTGTTGAAGCTTTCCACGTAATCCAGACTTTATATAATTCTAACTTTTTAACTTCAAGTGATTTGTTAAATGCATATGTATAATTTAGTCATTTCAAAAGCTTTTGTTTAGACGTTCCTTAAAGTGAACAGTAAATAAAATGTTACAGGAAGGCTGAGGAAAATGCAACCATCCCAGCTGGGGATGCTGCCAAAGATTTTATGTCCTCAATTATCCCAAACATGCTATCAAGAAAAACTGCAGCAATGAAGCAATTATGCAGAAAAACTAATAGAAAACACGCTAATTGTCTAGGTTGATCAGGGGAGAGATTTTTTTCTTTTTTCTGTCCTCAACTAACTGATTTGTGGGCAGAAATCCCAACCTGGGTTTGTCACATGATGTTCAATATGAACACTTTGTCTGAGGCAAATCCCAAAAGAAGGTACTAGACAAATGCCATTTTATTTTTTAAATGATGTTTCTGAGAACTGGTTAGATGCTCTTAAATGATCCCTCCCCAGTAAGAGCATCAAAGTCTTGGGAACTGGATGCCGGAGAGAGATTTTGAAGAACCATTCCTAGGAGAGAGCTGTACTGTGAGTGCTGCCCACTCACCAGAGGGAGGTGCTACCTGCCTCCCAAGTCAAATTTGAGAGACCCATTGAAGAGCCTGCTGTGTGCCTTCTGCAGGCTGGGGCCATGCAGCACTGGTGTCTGAGTGACACTGGAGAAAATAACAGGTGAGGGGCTGACTGGAGCAGCATTAGAAAGGGCTGGGTTTAGGGAGGGAGTATACTACCAAAATTTTGAAGCTAAAAGGCGTCACAAGTATTCTCCCACATGGGCAAGATGACTCAGAGAAGCTCTTTCAGGTCAGATGATTACCAACTGTAATTTCCTTCCGCCATGTAACCAAAGATATTCAGATTCTGGGGATTAGGACATAGACATCTCTGGGAGACCAGGATTCCACCCACCACAGAGTCATACACTACAGTTAGCAAAATGAGGAAAAGAAAGTCAAAGTTCTGCATTAGAGAAGGGAAAAGATGACTCCCACACTCACTCTCTCAACTACAGGCTTACTTCCCGCTAGAGGCAGAGCTGTGAGTGAGGGCGGGTTCATTAGGAAGTCTTGACTGTAAACTATATTCCCATTACTGAGGATTACATAGGCCCAGACATTTAAATTTATGAATTTTGTATCTTAAAGTGACCTAGGAGTTTTGTTTTTTTAAAAAGAAGTGATGAGAGAAGTCATGGTACTGGCCAAAATTTCATGTGGAGCAGTGGAAAAATTAAAGCCATGAACAAACACGGAGAGGCAATAGGAGACAAAAATAATAAAGTTGCTCTACAGTTATATCCCACTGCTTGTGTTTGTGTCACTTATTAATTTCATGTGTGTTCCACATGGCTCCATACAAAGTAAAACATGACCCTATTTGAGTTAGTAAAGACATGTTTCTATGTCAGAATTTGCAAACTGACAGCATGTGATAATTGGCTGTGTTTTGTCTGAGGATATACAGTCTTTACTTTTTTAATTTGTTCCCAACATTTTAAAGTTGGAGATTTCATAAAAAATGACCTGGCATTCTGACTTCTCCTTACAACTGGAAGATCTGGAAAAAGTGGGTCCTAAGTCCTACTTTACAGTCATTTTTGGAGAAGGACAGTGGCTGCCCTCGCTGCTTCCAGGGACAGACCTACCTGGACATCTTCACCTGTAGGGTCACCTGTTTGGCCTCTGCAGATGTTTGAGCTTGTGATCTATGTAGACCAATAAAATACTTTGTGTAAGTTTGTGAAATGAATATATGTTTAGTGTGTTGACTTAGAACATCAGGAAACTGGTAAGTTAGTTGATTTGGTTTATATTCTAACTCAGTAATTTAAAACTTGTGTAAAATTAGTCAAGCTGGTTGATCCCTCTGAAGCTGAATTACTCATTCATTAACTGGGAAAAAAAAATAATACCAGAGGGTTGCAGTGGACTTTAAGAGAATCACGTCATATAAATCCCCTAGCGCATTTTCAGGCATGTTAATGCATTCAATAAATAGCAGATGATTTCACCAACAACCTGAATTTTGAATAGAGATGTCCAAGATTTTTTTCAAGATATGTAGAATTGATGACATGTTTAGGTAGTTCTCTTTTATCACATGAATATATATTCACCTTCCCCCCAAGAAAACTCAACTCTAGACTATCATGGAATAAAAGCTGGAAAGAGCTTTTCAAGTCACTTATTTTAGAGAGAAAACAGAGGCTTGCAAAGATAATGTGCTAATTTAGGATCACCTGTCAAATTAATGGGCAAGATGTACCTGAACTCTACACCCCCACAACCCTGTCAACCAGTCTACATGAGATAATAAGACTGGTGTACTAGTAATAAAAGAGATGGATAAGTTAGTGAGATACTGACATGAAAACCAAGGAGAATGAGGGTCTTTAAGAGCAAATGTGATTTGTATTTACTGCTGAACTAAGCCTGGGGTTGAGCTTTTAAGGATTGTATCATGGTCTTTGTTGTTATTATTCATGATGAAGTCCCATAACCTATAGTTTATAAAGTATGTTCCCATAAGTGATCTTATTTGATTCCCTATAATCCAGTAAGATTCACGTTACTATCCTCGTTTTACAGATGATGGAAAATCAAAGCTGAGAACCTAAAGGGATCTTGGAAACAAATAACTCATTTTAAATATTAGAAAAATGATATTGGAGAAGCAAATAACACCAGGGAGGTGAAAAGACACACTTGACAGAGACTGGACCGGAACACCTGTCCTCTGAGTCTGAGCCTTGACCCAGATGTTCATCTCTACACCTGATTCTCTGCAAGCATTGAAGTCATTAAGGGGTTAGGTTTACAAGAGATAAAAATAGAAATAATAATAATTCATCATTTGCAATGTACTTGCCATTTGCTGAGCATTGTGCTTGTCATATATCATCTTTCTAATCCTCAGTTCTGTTTGATAATGTAGGTGTGATAATTGTCAATTCACAAATAAGGCAAACTCAAGACTCAACGTTATGTAGTTAGTGGCAGGCTCCAAGACTTGGATCCCATCCTCTCTGATTCTAAAGGTCATGGTCTGAGCCAGTTGTCATTTCTTGTGCTAAGGCTTCTCGAAAGACACTATGTTTGTCAACTGGCTTTCAGAATATGCTCAGGGCATTTTTATGGACAGTCGTCAATGGGGTGATTCCTTGAATAACTTTTCAGTCTCTGTTGCATAGGTATCACAGTGGGTATTATGATGAACTTTGAACCCCCACTCCCTTTTCTAGACAGAGACTCCAATTCCCCAGCTGCCAGGACTATGGCCTTCTGTTGATTCAGAGCTGAGTCTCTTCCCAGGAATTGGCCTTCTACTGAGGGAGGATCCCTCACTCAAGGTTACACTCCTAACTCAGGGACAAGCTGCATCCAATGTGTAATTGATGTGGGGGCACAATGGCCCAGCCTCCATACAGCAGTCAGATACATCTCAGAGGCCCATGCCAACTCCAGAGCTCCTGTGTGATCAGCTGAGCCCTTTGTTGCAGCTCCACCACTTTTTAACTTGGATTCTTTTAACCCGATCTCACTTCTCTCACTCCTTATAGGAGTCATTCCCAAGAGAACTCCCTTATAAACTTATTTCACACAAATCTCCAGTTCAGAGTCTGTTCCCTGGAGAGCTCAACCTGGGAAGGCTGTGACCGTGAGTGGACCAAAGAAACATAATCTAAAATGAGATTTTGGAACTGGACTACTTGCCAATGGGCTGGAAGAAAGGCCCTCACCACTGGGGGCAGAGCACTATTAGTCCCCTGCAGGCTGCAGTGGTGCAATTATTAAAACTTATTGGTTGGAAACTGGGATGGTGTCTTAGCTCGGGCTGCCATAACAAAATACCATAGACTGGGTGGCTCAAACAACAGAAATTAATATTCTCACATTTATGGAGTCTGGAAATCTGAGATAAGGGTGTCAGAATGGTCAGGTTCTGGTGAGGGCCCTCTTCCTGGCTTGTAGATAGCCCCCTTCTAGCCATGTGCTCACATGACTTCTTTGTGTGCTCGCAGAGAGAGAGATTGAGAGGAAGCAAGCTCTCTGGTGTCTTTTCTTATAAGGGCACTAATCCCATCATGAGGGCCCCACCCTCATCCCCTCACCAACCCTAATTACCTCCTAATAGCCCCATCTCCAAATACCATCACATTGGGATTTAGGGCTTTAATGTAAGAATTTGTGGGGAAACACAAACATTTGGTCCATAACAGATGGAAACCAATAGAAAGAAAGATGCTGGCACCTGCAATCTCACAGGCATTTGAATTCAGTGGAAGTAGTAATTTTAAGGACAACAAATTTGAATGGTTTTTGCTGTGCTGTGGATACACTGGAAAAAGTCAATGAAAGACTAACAGTAATTAATCAACAATTTAAGGAAGAGTGTGGAAAATAGTGGACCTCTCTGTCAACATATAAAGAGACTATTAGCTAGAGGACAGAAAAAGTGAGGATCAACCTAAGGATTTAATTGTAAAGATAGTGGAGCTCCAAGAAGGTTGAATCCTCAGCCCCAGTAACTCAGCTATGCTATGCTCATGGCCCTGATTGGGAAGAAATGGGATCTAGAGATTTAGGGTAGAAATTTCTGAATCAAAGCATTCAAAAACCTTGAATATGCAGATTCCCTTGGCCACTCTGTATGGGCACAGCTAGTGCTTCCCCTTTGCTTAGAGGCAATGTAGACACATCTAAGTAATACGACAACACATGTGTCTCTTCAGGGTCTACTTTCATTTCTCCTCCCAGAGCCTGACTAATAATGAGGGTCCCACTCAACAAATAATCTGATGATGAAAGTACTGGGCTTGATGGAGAAAGGAGACTATACCTGAAGGAGTCACAGAACCTAGGCAATATATACCCGTAGCAAGTGGGAGAGTGTATATAAGACAGGATCCTGAATGAGCTGAATCTAATGGGGGCAGAACATAAAGTTCCATATGAGTGAATTTATTAACATGAGTGCATTCTCAGGACACACAGGATTTAGCAGCCTGGCAAAGGTCCTGGAGGCAGTGCTAACACATGGCTAGGATGCCATGGAAGACTGGATAAAGGGATAGTCCACACCAAGTGAAGTAGAAACTCCAGAACAGCAATGGCAGACAGCAGGAGGGACTGAAAACTCAGCCACATAGGTGTGCTAGAGTGGGTATTCTATACAAAGCCAAAAAACCTACCAGCAAACTATGTTCTGCAGAAGGACTCAGAGGAAACAATTTACCAATGGAATAGGAATGTGCTGGTGAGGGGGCCACCAGTATCAATGAGAAACTCAGAAGTAGTGGCTGCTGTCTTGGTAGGAAATACTGTTAACAGACTTGGCTCCCTGGTAATAATGGAAATAAGATTCTAAATAACAGAAGCTAGGTGTCAGCACTTAACCATTCAGAAGCCGGGTGGACACAATTATGGTAACAAGTTGATGTGGCATCCGAGGAAGAACTGACCTACTAAAAGCTATTGAGATAATTAATAGAATAGAGTGTTTCCAGGGAAAAGAGAGGTGGGTGTCCAGAAAGAGTATTGCTCAATCTACATCAATAAAAGAAATTAAGCATGCATTATTAGCAAACTGAGGACAGTCACCCTAGTAAAAATTAATAATCTTTCATCCAGTTCCCAACCATGTGTCACTTTTCAGACTCAGAACCCACTGGCTTGCAAGGAAACCAGATCCCTATGAGGAAGGACCTTGAAATGCCATGGCAATACATGTGGCAGTGCTTTCTCCAATCATTTCCCAAAGGAATCTCTAGCCATTTACTCGTGTAATTGTACACTTGGGAGAAATTAATCTCTAGACATTCAAGGACTAGTGGAGACAAGATCCTAGTTGACACCAACCCCTGGAAACCCAAAGTGTCTTCGTGGCCCCTGTTAGAGTGGGGGTATATAAGGGCCAGAAAATAAATAGAATGCTGGCCAAATTGTGGCTTACAGGGGACACACTGCATCCACAAGCCTACCAGTGATCATTCTTCTTGTCCCTAAATATATAACTAACTGGAATGGACATGCTTGATAATTGGCAGAAATTCAACATCATTATTTCAGCCTCTGGTATAAATAGCTATTGTGCTGGGAAATGCCAAGTGTAAGTTTCTGACACTGCCCCTGTTTGGTCAAGATAGTAAATAAAAAATAACACTGCAACACAGGAGAAATGGTTGAGATCAGTGCTATCCTTAAAATCTAAAGTATGCAGGAGTCGTAGTCTTTATCATACCCTCATTTAATTAAAAATCAAACAAAGAGATCATGTAGGATTACCCAGGGCCAATGCAAACTCACACAACTAGTAGATTCAAGTGTAGCTTCTGTGCCAATGTGATTTCTTGGCTAGAGCACATAAACCCAAATCCGGGACATGGTATGTAGATATTAATCTTAGAAGTTTTCCCATCCCTATGGGAAGGTGAACCAGAAGCATTTCATATTCATATGGAGCCAGTGATGGTATGCATTTATGGTCTTTCCCTAGGGCAATGTTAACTCTGAATTCTCTATCATAATACACTCTGAAGGGACCTCGGTTATCTAAATATTTTGCAAATTGTCACATTTGTCTGATATATCAAAGACATCATGTTAATAGGGCCAAAAGATCAAGAAGTGATAAGTTTGTTGGAGGTCTTGGTGAGACATGTGCACTCCCAAGGGTAGGAAAGAAATACTACAAAAATTCTTGGACCTACTGCACCAGTAAAGTGTTTGTCACTCCAGCCATATACAATCTCCAATGTAGAGATCAAGCTATTGCATTTCACACTTCTCACCATGAAAAACGAAGCACAATGCCTGATAGACCACATTGGGTTCCAAGTCAGCAGAGAATTCTGAGAATACTGCTCAGGCCTGTTTTCTGGATGATTTGGAAGGCTGTGAGCTTTGAATGGCCCCAAGAGTAGTAAAAAGCTTTGCAGCAGATCAAAGGTGTTATACAAGCATCCCTACCATTTGAGTCACATGGCCTTGCAGGCACCATGTCATCTATTGGTGGGAAAAGATACCACGTGCATTTTATGAGAAGCCCTAATAAGTGAATCATAAAATAGAACTCTATGATCCTAAAGCAAAGCCATGCCATCTGTAGCAGAAAATTTCATACCACAGTGATTTTGATTCAGGATCTCTCATGAAATTCCAGTCAAGTTGCCTGCTTGACCTGTAGTCACATCAAGATTTGGCTGGGGCTTGAGAATTCACCTAAAAGCTGATTCACATGGTATTTCACAAGACTCAGTTTCTTATGGACTGTTACAATGAGGGTCCCAGTTTCTTGCCACTTGGGCCTCTCCATGGGGCTTTCTGAGTATCATTAAGAAATGGCAGCTTTCTTCCCTCAGAGCTAGTGGTTCAATAGAAAGAACATGCACCCAATGCACCCAAGACAGAAGCCACAGTCTTTTTATAACCTAATGTCAGAAATAACATTTCACTGATTCAAGCACATTCTACCCCTTAAAGTAAGTCAGTGGTTCCAGCCCACATTCAACAGGAGGGGATTACACAGGGTATAAATACCAGAAGGTGGGGATTGTTGAGGACCATCATACAGGCTGCCCACTACAAGAGCTATGTCCTTTGTAGGTGAATATGTGGGAAAGTAAACCAAAAGCTGGAAATAGTGGTGGCCCTACTTACTCAGTGTGAAATACACTTGGGAGGATTTGTGTTTTTCTTTCCCTACAACAACACTAGGCTCTGTGACTCTAAGGTCCAGATTCATATAGGGGGATTGCTTCCATCAGAGAACCTACAATAATCTCACTAAACTTTAAGCTATAGCTGCCCTCTGGTCCTTGTGTAACAGAAGAGCTATAGGCAAATGAAAGAATCATCAACCTGGCAAAAGTAATTGACTGTAGTTATCAAAAGGAGGTGAGGCTATACAGTTGGAGGAAAGAAGAATGTATTTATCACTGAGGTGACACACTGAGGTCTCTTGATGCTTCCTTGCTCAGTTTTGATGACAAATAGACAAGTATTGAACATACAGCCTAAAAGGGCATGGCGATCAGTGGTTCATCACCTTCAGGAAAGAGGGTGAGTGTTACCACACCAAGTATGCTACCTAGAATGGCAGGGCTGCTAGCAAAGGGCAAGAGAAATCTAGGAGTAGGAGAGAAAGGAGAACATGCAGTTGTAGAGACTGAAGTTTGTCCTGTTTCTTAAAAGTTTCCTCAGGGAAAGAGAACAAAAGAATCTTAGAGCACATGTTTCCTGGAGAGGGGACCTCCTTTTATAACACAGGTGGATCCAAGTAGTACAAGGGGTGGACTGTAGTGATTGCTATGGTAAACTAAAAAGAATCCCTGTACTCACTACAGGAATAAGACATCCATCCCCAAGCTGCTGAGGAAATTTTCTGCTGATGAATCATAGAAGATCCCCTCTTCTGGAATTGCCAATGACCAGAGAGGGATGCCTCACGCAAGTTTACAGCCCCTCCTTAGAGAGTGAGGGTCTTGTAACCAGTTGAGACTTGTTGACATGGGCTACAAAGACTTGGGCCATTTGACTCAATTTGGAATTATTTCCAGGATCCATCCTAGCTCCCAAGGACTGTCCATGGGATCAGCAGAGGATTTGTTGCAACTGTATTGCAATTTAACTTTTCTTCATCCAGCCCTGCTTTTATCACTTCTAATGAGTGTTGTTGCTAACTACACTTCCTCCCAATAAACGTCTGGCATGGAAATTGCTCTCTCATCTATTTTCTGGGAAATCCAACCTGAGACAAACAGGTTAAAATTCTACATTAATTATTTTCCTATGTGTTAAAGTTAAACATTTTAAGGGCATAGTATTATCCATGTCTACTCATCTTTCAATCAACACAGCCAGCTGTCCAGTAGATAACTGGGACATGTTTGCTGAATAAATGTGTTCCCTTTTAGAAACACAGAAAAAGGATCTCAAGGGTGCTTCATAAAATCCTTCATTGTTTCCTCAACTTTTTTGGATCATGATCTCTTTGCTAATATTCTGAAAGTTAAGAAAACATTGCCTTGAAAAACATAGAAAATATAAGAGCAAAATATTACATGTATTTTCAGGGGGTTGATTGAACCACTTAAGTTTGTTCTTAGTGCAACTAGAAGCCATTTGATCCCAAATTAGATAAAAATGATTCCAAAAGTCTTTAAAAAGTAAAATAATGGCACGAAGAGAAGGGGTAATGGAAGTTGGGAGGACGTAGACTGAGGTACACATGATCAGATATTTGCTGCTTCTGAGGGGTAAGATGCAGCCCCTCTCCACAGTGATGTCCTATTTATTTTAGAGTAGTATTTCCAAACATGCCTGGTGAAGATATTCATTTTAAAATTCAGAATGCTAGGGTCAACACCTGGGTAAACTCTTCAGGGGAGAAGCCTTGAAATGTGTATTTCAAGAGTCCCTGGTGATTCTTATGATTAAGAACATTGGGAGAAACTGTTTTAAAGAAACTGTGCTTTGGGGCCCGCCCGGTGGCGCAGCGGTTTAGTCCGCGCTTGGCAGCCCGGGGTTCGCTGGTTCGGATCCCGGGCGCCCGCCGACGCACTGCCTGTCAGCCATGCCGTGGCGGCGTCCCATATAAAGTGGAGGAAGATGGGCACGGATGTTAGCCCAGGGCCAGTCTTCCTCAGCAAAAAGAGGAGGATTAGCAACGGATGTTAGCTCAGGGCTGGTCTTCCTCACCAAAAAAAAAAAAAAAAAGAAACTGTGCTTGGCTTCTGCCAAAGTCATGCTAAGAAGGAAAGGGAACAAGGCAACAAGGGCAGTATGGGGAAAAAAGCACAATGGTGTCTATGGAGACATCCATGCATGGTGGCATGTGGGGAAAAGGAATAAATGGCTCACCAAGAAAAGGCAGGATGGGATAAATAAGACATCAGGAAGACTACACTGTGTGAGACTGGGCCAGGCAGTTCCTCTCTCTGGGCCTAGTTTCAGTATCTTGAAGGATACATCTGTAATCAGGTCTGCTCCATGTTTTTTCAGGTTCATGGTTTTGTGATTCTCCCTGAATCTCTTGTTTCCCATGAGTTTAGAGGTCAGGGCTGATTAAGGGGTCTGGCTAGTTATTCACTGATTATTGTTTCAGATCCTTAGGGGTTATTTCTCTTCTCTGTAAACTGAATATTATATACCTATGTGACATAGGTTTTATAATATTAATTGCAGCTAACACTTAAATAGGACTTATCTAATGCAAAGCTCTGCATCAAGGGCTTTAATATTATAACTCCCCAAATTCTTACAAGGGCCTTGAGGTAGCTACTTTTTTTCATTACTTTATAAGTAAGAAGACTATATTTTAGAGGGACAAGTATACATAATCATCACCACCATCATCATAAACCATGCAACAAGTGCTTGCTATTACACAGACGCTAAGCGAGGTAACTTACACATAACATCTTGCTCAGTGTTCACACCTACCATATGACTCAGGTGTCATTTATAATTATCTTAGAGATGAAAAAATGATGCTAAAGAGATTTAGACTAGATAGGTTCACACAATTGAAAATTAGAATTTGAAAATAAGTCTCAAAAACTCCAAAGCCAGTATGCATTGTGCTACGTCAACTTCTATAATGTGAGATGTGTAGTTTCTATCTGTCCACTTCCTGATACATTGTGGGGACTCAACTAGCCTTCATTTGCAACTCTCCCCACGTCAACTCCCAATAGCAGACTGCTGTCTAAGGAGTAGCTCCTGGCTGATATTGGAGATAAAGATGGGGAAATGGGAGAAAGCAGTATCTCAGTCATCTATGGGCTGATTCCCAATGCAGGGCAGCTATATTACCTTGAGAAATTATAACGGTTGATTTTTTGCACTAATTACAGAATGCCATTTAGTTTTGGACCTATTCAGAACAAGCATAAAGTCAAGTAATAATACATTCCTAAATCCATCGGTAAGTTTGGGGTGAACAGTCTTCATATAGTGAACAGGATAGATGTTTTGATTAGAAAAAGATTGCAGTAGAGAAAGTAAAATTTTCTGCTTCCTTCAACCCCTTCAATATGAGTACCTGCTGATAGTGGAAAGGTCATTGAACATCTATCAATTTTGCATTTTCTATGTAGCTCATTTAGAAACTATAAAGCACCTCTGCCCTCTAAAACATATTTTTTGTTGTTGATAAACAGACATTTTCTTATCTCTAAATTAGGCTTACCTTGTTAATTTGTCCATAGATTACACTCAATCTTCAGGCCCACTAGCCAATCAAAATGCTTCCCCTTATCTGATCCTAGGAAGCACTTTACCTGTGGCAATTTCTTCCTGGAAAATCTATTCACAGTCTCCAAATATTGTGGCTGTGACCATAGGCCACAAAAAATAAATGTACAAATGAATGTGACCTTTCATTGGCACAGCTTTCTTTATTTTTCCTTTCTTTCTTCCCCTGTGTAATTACCTTTAGAGAATTGTGCCCATAGACGTTGGGCGTGTTGATAATTAACTTTTTCCAAAAGCTCTCCTTGGAAAGAATACATAAATGAGCCAACTTTTTAATTCAACAGGATAGTAAGTAATGGTTAGTTTCATACTGCCCATGGTAGGATAAAGCCAAAATAGCATAGGCTTCAGAATTTAAAAAAAGATTAAGGTTAAATTCTGGCATGATTTAGGGAGAAAAAAAATGTACCTTTTTAGACCACAAATCTCTCATAATACAGTCTTCTAGGACTGTGTTTAGATGAAAATTGGTCTAGATTTGTATAATTGTACAGGTTAAATGTTTCAAATGTTTAGTACTGCTTCCTGAGAGTGTGATCTAATCTCAAAGGTGCATCTTAGTAGAAATCTATCCTTCTTAGGTACCTAGTACCCAATCCTCACCTTAAAGATTTTCTGTTTTGTGTGTATATCTAGCTCCTAAATTACATCATAAATATCGATCTGCGCTATTGACTACCTTTTACAGCTAATATGATGCACTGTTAAATAAAGCCATCAGGCAGAGTAACATAGTAACTAAACCATCCTCAGATGAAGAGCAACATAGCCAGTGATTAAACATGCAGTTGCTTTCAGGATAAAATAGTTTTATGCATGGACTTCAGCCTGAGAGTACTATTTATAACTCTTCCAGAAAAAAAAAAAACACAAAGAGAATAACTTATCATTAACTAATATTGACTTCCAGGGGAATGATATTTCACAAAAGCAGAAAGTTCAAAGCCCCATGTCACACTGTTTGAAAATTAATGTTGACAGTTCCAGATGTCTACATCTACATTGCATGCCCTGCTGCAGAAAATACCTGTAGAAATCATTACTGATGCCATGTCATTTCTATAATCACTTGGTCTGTGTGCTCTTAATAAACAGTACATCTGTTCAGAGGGGTAACATGATAATGATGATGTATTTTTAATGACATAAGAGTTATACATTTTCATAATTTCACTTTAGAACTATAAACAATAAAATCATTTAGACTCTTGCTTCATGAAAAGAAAAAAAAGCCTTCAATTTCTCCCCTCTCTTTTCTACAATGTCTTCACCCATTCTTCCCATCTACCTCTCAGTGGTGTCTTGTGAAAGTCAGTGTAAGTAATCAAGAGTATGAACTTGGATAGCAAACAGACCTGGATTCCCATCATGGCACTTCCTTAAACAAGCTGAATGAATTTTGATGTTATCTAAATTGGTGAATCTCATTTTCCTCATCTCTCAACTGGGTATAATAATAAATATGTGATAGTGTGAAGACACTTAGATACAATAACATATGAAAACCACTTAACATATACGAAGTGCTCAGTAATGGTGGTAAGAGTAGTGACACTAATTGTATTAGGAGAGATGGCTATTGAATTCAAAGGTTCATTCAGGAGCAAGTCTCTAGCCTGCATAACCAAGCATATTTACAAATTAAAGACAGGAACCTATGAACGTCTACATAAATTATTATACTGACAGTTAAACTGTCAAGTCTTTAAACATATACTCTCCCGATCCTTTGCAATTTCACAGTATCCATTATTTTCATCCTTCCTGTAACTTTTCTTAATTTATCAGCATTCTGTTATTTGCATTCCATTTCACTTGATATCTTATAACACTTCTTAATGACAACATCAAAATCTTTGAAAAATATGTCTACCCTTACTGCCTTCTCTTTTAATCCCATTTACATTTATGTGTTCCCAGAGATTTTATTGCCTCCACCCAATTCCCCAAGACTTCCAAATCTGTGTATTCATGCCCCAACCTTCTACTAATTTCTAGCAAATCCTTTCTAGTGAACAATGTTAACAAATGGGTGTCTTATCGCCACTTCCATCTCTCCATGACCTACAAAATAAGCTATTACCCCTGGGGATGATACCTAATGTGTCTAACATTCAAACAAGAAACTCTAGACACCTTAGCCTCTCCTGTTCTCTCAGCTTCACAATCATGGTCAACAAGTCCTCATGACTGTACCTTCAGAGCATCTTTCACACCTATCCTTTCCTTTCCATACACAGAGGTACATATTGCCCTAGTTTCTAAATATCACCTCTTTCACCTCTGTGTTTCATTCATCCTTCCCCTTCGGTTGGTATTTTCTTGTTAAAATCACAAATCCCACAATGTGAGAAGATCTCTCTCTTAGAAAATCTATAATCCCAAAACACCACAGATGTTTATTTTTGTCTATATGTTATCTACCTTTCTTAGACTATAAAGCACTTGAATATCACAAAAATATTTAATTAGTAACTATTATGCATTTTACATAGTTTGGGGTCAAAAATGTTTGTTATCAAATTCTCTCCTTTCTGAGGTATTGTATGAATTCAAGAGTAAAAGAAAAATAATGAGAATTCAATGGCCATTTGCAACAAATGACAGAAAATGATTTTTAAAAATTCACTGTTGGTCATTTTTAACTGATTTGAATGTGATTTGGCATGTGGTTACAGTTTGAAGAACCATGGGGTTACATTAAATGAAATTTCTGATCCATATATTCCATATAATCCTATCCCTGACTGCTAATCTATTTTCCTTTATCTATTTTTATCTCTATTATGCCACAACAAGGTTCATGAAGCTAAGAACACTTTAAGCATATATAATAAATATTTATTTGTTTATATTTTTATTTTTGAAGTGAATAAAAACTAAACTTCCATGATGTCCCCATGAAGCACATGAATAATCCAAGGAGGAAGCAAATCTGCTTATGGAGAAATGCCACAATTCTGGAATTCTCTTAAAGCTGAAGGACGTGTCAGAAGGAAGGACCACAGAGGTCCTAAGAAATGTTGCCAAAACAAAGCAACAAGCCAACCTATACCTTCAGGGGGACAAGGGAACTAACTTCCAGAATGTTCATGTGACCTCTTTCTAGACAGTGTTCCTACCCCAGCCCTCAACTACTGCATGCATTTTTTTCCTAGAACAGATAGAGGTGTAGTTTGCAAAACATCTATTACTCTCTTGCTAAATATCTGGTTCACTCGAGTGAAAGCAAACAAACAAAAATATCCTGGATTCTGTCATAAATGGCAAGAGGCAGCTATTAGGCTACACAGAGAGGTCTGTTCTTAGGGTACTATCCAGAAATAGCCTTTCATTCATGAATTCATTCACTCAAAAATATATAGAATTAGCACATCCTATGTTGCACCTACTACACTGTTCAAAGGATCCATTTGCAGAAAAGCCAAATGCAGGCATTTGCCATGTGAACTGTATAGTGTTGTGAAGGAGAAAGAACAGCACTGCGGGTATCCCTAATTGTAATCATATATATTTTTTCCATTTATTTTAATACAGTCTGCCTCCTCTACTAGACACTACGTCCATGAAAGAAGGGGTTTTGTTTCTATTTTATTCATCTCTGTACCCATTAAATAGCCCAGTGTATGAAGTATAGATGCTTAAGTATATTTGGCAAATATTGAACAATTTTTCCCCATGGGAAGCTACTTGCTTTATTTATCTCTTTACCAGATATAGTTACCAAATACTTCCACTTTTTTGGAAATTGGTAACCAGATACTCCGGATTCAAATAATAGTATTATTTGCAGGTTTTGGTAAACATTGATTCCGTTCAGTCAATCAATTGGCTTATCTAATTCTGCCATAGAGTTCTGGATCTGATTTTTAGGATAAATATTCAACCACATCCTCTTGTAACTGGAGATAGTATTAAAGGTGCCTGCACAGGGTATGCTTCCTAGATCTTTCGTAGGATACTGTGGACCCATGTGAAGGTATCACATGACAGCCTCATTGGCAGATGTAGGTCAAGTTTACAGCTGTCAGGAGAAGAGCTAAGAGAGCAACATCATTCTATTAAGCACAAGACACCACTAATCATCCTTCTAGACTGAGGTAAATGCCCTCTACCACATTTGTTGCTAGGAGACTAAAAAGAAAAAGTATGTTCACACACACCTGGTAGCAATTTTTAAATGGATATAACAATAACAAGAATAATGATAATAATGGTAATACCTAAACCAGATGGATGTGTAAGGGATTGTAAAATCATTATCTTTACAATTTCCAAGCCATTGAATTCCCTGGTTGAATGGCACAAAAACGCAAAGGCATTTTCAAATATTGTTAAATTTAATACCTATTTGTATCATTGATTAATACTATATTGTACAAAATAAAATAGCAACTGGAGATTTATGCAGAGAAAATTGTTTTTAAAAATCAAGTTTGATTATGGCCAAAATGTCATCTTACCCAACCTTTATTCACTGACTGAGTCCATTCTGATTGCCTAAGAGACTGTTTGTCCTTTGTGGGAATCAGCAGGCATGCATACCATTCATTTCTCTGACAGTTCTCTAAATATTGGAAAAAAAATCCATCAGAGTGATTTCAGAACTCAGACTTTAACCCCATGTTCTGATTTTTTATCTAATAGTAATAAGAGCAACGTATTAGAAGTACAGAAGAAAGGAAAATCAAGCCTCAAGGGGAATGTATTGATAAAGAATTCCCAGAGTAAATTAGCCAAATTCACTGTGGCAAATCTTGGAGTAGAGAGGAATAGAAACAGGTGGGCAACAGAGCGAAACTCAAGGTGTGCTATTTAAGGAGGAGTGACAGATCCAGAGGTGGGAGGAGAAGTCAGTGGAAGATGCTGAAGGATGACACACTGAGAAAATACAATGGCATGGACTTGGGTTGCCACTTGTTGTTAAAAACTCCCCAAGAGCTACATGGAGAACTCCATCCACTACCTGCACACCCAAGTCAAATCAAGAGAGCATGGACCACTCCTTTCTTCTCCACTGTGCCCTGAAACAGTTTTCCATCTCTGGGGTTACTGTCACTACAATATTCAGAAGACAAATCCTGAAACCTTGTAATTGGATGAATTAGACACTTGACTGTATTAAAATACTTTGCATTGTACAGTTCCAAGGTTGCATATAAAGCTTGCTGTTTTCTGAGTACCAACAGCTGTGCCTCAGTGCTGGAATTGTCCTGTTGTATGATTTCAGCTACCTCCCACTTGGTCATAGCTACAAATAGCTTTCACAAGACTCTCTCTGCAGTTACTGTATCTTGGTATGTCTTATTCTTAGAGGGATGTTAGGTTTTAGAACTAAGACACACAGCCACTGGATTCAACGAAAATGAGTATGTCAGATTTTGCAGTTTATAGGATTTAGGCACTTCTTTGTGAGTGGTGGCTGTGATTCATGTTGGCATTCTTTAGCCCAAGACTTGCATACTATGGTTTGCCTCATTATGTCATGGAAGGTCAACCGAACATGGTATATAGGCCTTATTGTTGATTCTGGGTCCTTGTTATGTTCCAGTCACTGAACATGGAAACTGTTTCATCTTCTGATCAAAGAAGATAAAAATGCTTCCTTCATAAGGTGAGCACATCAATTGATTTATTAACTAGTTGTGAAAACATCTTTACTGCCAGACGGGAAGATATTATTATCTTTACAATAGCACCTTCTAGATTGTTGTTAGGGTGATAAGCTTCTCGAGCCCATGTTTTATAGAGCAGGAACCAAATTGAGTCACGTAACCATTGCTACGGATCATGCCATCAGACTCTCAACATAGATCTTGAAATAGGATTTTCCAACTGAAGAGAGAAAAAGTAGTAACTCATATGTCCATAATTTTATTTCCTTAAGAGAATAGTGTGTTCATTTATTTAACAAGTATTAATCCAAGCACCTGCTCTATTCAAGACCCTGATTAGATTTGTGTGTGTGTATACATGCAAATATATACACATTTTATTTATGTGTACATATACATATATGGTCATAAATACATATAAAAGTACGTGCATTTACACATATGTGTATATCTTATGTGTGTATGTATACACATAATTAAGTGTGTGTGTGTGCGCGCACGTGTGTGTGTGTGTGTGTGTGTGTGTGTGTGATTGAACACAGGTCCCTCAACAGAGTTCAATACACACAATATTTTTCCTCAAGCTTTGGAGGAGTTTAAAGCCAGGTCGATTGATTTCTATGAGGTAGGGTTATAATAAAGTCTCCTATAAATACAGACATCGAAGAGGGCATGACTAGTAGACAGGGGATGAGGTAGATCTTCACCAAGGTTGATACCAATGACCTGTATTTTGAAGGTGAGGAAGCATTTGCCTCTTTGTGAGGCATGGGGAGCAATGTGAAGGGGTATTCTAACAGCAAGAGTAGCATATCCAAAGGCACAGAGACAGGAAAAAATGTGATTTCTTTTTACATTTACACTGAGAAATTCAGTGAGATTGAGCATCATTTGGTGCAGTGACGGAAAAGTAGCAAAACTCTCAGTTCTGTGTCAGAAACCCAACGTTACAGGGACTTGAGTCCCACACAAACCTCAGTTAGGAGCTTGGAAGCCTGGGGAGGATATGACAGCTTCGCAGTCTTTAAGGATGGAGGTTCTTTTTCCTTCTCAAGCATGATTTTGTATTTCTAAATGACTGCTGGAAATCCCACCATCATCTCCATGCTTGGAGAAGGAGGAAAGAGAGCAGAAGAAGGTGAGCTGACCTCTTCTTGGGTCAGCTGCGTTTAAGGAGGCTTCCAGATTGTCTCCCAAATCATATTGCACCCGACTTTCACTGGACACACGCACCCGCAAGACGGGAATCTGCATTTTTTAACTAGGAGTATTGCAGCCCTGGATAAAATTACAAATCTCTCATAGGAAGAAGTTAGAATAGAAGCCTTTTAGGCAATTAGAAGTCTCTAGAACAAATCCCTTCAGGATGGCCTTATCTCTAATGAGCACCTAAAATGTGGAATATCTGAGTCGAACGTCTTGAGCTATGACATTTCATTTACTCTCCACACCAGCCATATGAAATATCTTCATTATTAAAAAAAAGAAATCTGAATTTCAAATTTCAACTATTTGCCCATGATCAGTCAGTGAGGGATGGCATCGAGTGTGAACCTGGATCTGTCTGAAGCCAAACCATCTTCCCACCACATGGTATAGCCTCAGGGAGTGACACAGAAAAGACCCTCTGTGTCCCACGAAAGGGACAATGCTTTTTAAAACTGTTGCATAAGTAATAATTTAACTACCATGCTCTGGCCTATGGATCACTGAATAATTTAGCTAGAGGATAATGATGTATGCCTCCATTAAAAAGAAGTTTGGTATAATTATAATTTCATTTACAAGCCACTGAACTCATGTTCACTGGAGCATATTTTCTTCCCCTAAATTGTCACTGTGCATTTCCATAATACTCATTTTGAATATGTTGGTGGCCATGAGGGCTGCAGAGATTTCTGGGAAAGCTGGGGTGATGGCAGCCCCGGTACCCGGCAGAGCTTCTGGTTACTGAGATGTCACTGCCTGTGTTGTAGACCAGGATGCCTCCTTCAGGCTGGGGCTGAGCCCAGACAGGATTTCAGATGCTGCATCTTTCCTGGGACTGAGGTTTAATTTCATAGAGAGGAGACCATCTTTTCCATTTCTTGGAAATATTTGCAATCCCTGTCTCTCTGTCTCCTGCTTCTTGCACGCTTAGCCATCCTGTATAGCCCATAATAAAGAGGGACTGTCTTTTCTATGAAGACCAAGCTTCTCACCTATGCTTTGGAGCTCCTTCCCTTTCAGCCTTCACAGAAACACTACTGACATCTTCTTCTCTCTGTTATATTTAGCTCTTCCCTCTAGCCTTCACTGCCCCCTTCTAGCTTTAACAGGCTTAAACCTCCCCAGTTTAAAAACAAACATCCAAAAAGGCTTTTTGACCCCTCACAAATCTCCAGCTAGGACACCCTTCTTCTGTTTCACAGTCCAAGGTTATTTTAAAGAGTTGCCTATACTCACTTCTCCATTTCTTCCCTCCCACCCTGACTCCAAGAGGGATTCTTCCCGTCATGCACATAAACAGCTTCACTGCTTGGTATGGTAATAGCCAAGGAATGCCTGGTGTGCCATTACATTCAACCAAAATCATTCAGTCCTCATGTTTCTTTGGCCCTAAGCAGAACTTGACCCAATTGATCATTTCCTCCACTTGAAACACTTCATTCACTCTGCTACCATCATATTCCTGTTTTCAGATTTTCCTCCTTGGTCTTAAGCTACTTCTGCATTTGCCTCAGTCTCATGCTTCTCTCACTACTTATTATTTACTGGGGCCCCAGAAGGTTCTGTCCCGGGCCCTCTCCTTTTTAGGGTGACATCATCCACCTCTGTGACCTCAATCAGCATCATTTCACAGGTGAAAGCCACATTCATAAGTCAAGCCAAGATCCACTTCCTGCACTTCCAGCACATGTTTCTAATTTCCTCCATGACATCCTCATTAATTGTCTCAAAGTCATCTAAAATTCAAGAGATATAAGAACAAACTCAACATCTTTCATCCTCAACGTGGACTTTTTCCATGTTTAAAGAATGATGCTACCTTCATCCATCCAGTTAAGCAAACAGATACACTTGCATTGCCCGTTTTCACCCCTCATGTAATCTCTAAACAATTTTATTAAGTTCACCTCCTAAATACTTCCCATATTTTTTTTTCTATCACTAAAGCACCCCAGTCTAAGTCATCATCTTCTCTCATCTGGATGCCTGCAGTTTTCTCCTAATTGAACTATTCACATTTCCTTCTCTGTTTGCTAGCCCTCCCTCCTCCTCACCCCTGTCCTATTCCTATCTGTTCTGCATGATAGAGCCAGGATAATTTAATCATGTCACAAACTCACACACTGAGTTAAGACACTGCAATAGCTTCACACTGCTCTGAGGATAAAGATGAAAATCCTTAAGATGGGTACAACTCCCTGCTTTCCTCCCGCCTCCTGCTCCCCCAGCTCCATCCGCACAGCATCTTTCCCACCACTGGCTGTATCACAGCCATTCTGACCTCGTGCTCCAGCATCCCTCCTATTGCAAAGCTTCTGAACCACACAACTTATCCTTCTCCTTGGAATATGATCTTCTCCACCCAGTTTACAGCTCCATCTCATTTTTTTTTTATTGTGAAGAAGATCATCTCTGAGCTAAGATCTGCCAGTCTTCCTCTATTTTGTATATGCGATGCTGCCACAGCATGGCTTGATGAGCAGTGTGTAGGTGTGCTCCTGGGATCCGAACCTGTGAACCCCAGGCCTCTGAAGCAGAGCGTGCAAACTTAACCACTAAGCCACTGGGCTGGCCCCTCCCCCTCATCTTTTGACTCTGCCTTGACCCGAAAGATCTTTGTTAATCTCAGAGGGTTTCCATGAGCCTTGGCACTAAGCAGATCTCACTATTACACAATAATAGCAAGCAACACGTGTCTCCTTTCCACAGCTTATTTTGCAGATAAGGGAAAGTTAGAAGCAGCCAATCCTAACTGACATTACATTGTTAATAGTGTGCAGATGTCAATGATATAAAAATTTCATGGAGAACAGGGCAGTATTCCTACTTAACAGGGTAGGACTGACATCTTCCTGCTCTACTTTGCCTGAGGAAATATCATCCTATCTATTCCCTCTTCTCTTTCAACAATTCCTGAATGAAGTGGCTTCCTAGAGTTCAGAGGTTTCCAAAAGGGAAGGGCTGCCTTTTTCTGCTGTGAATTCCTCATGACTGCTCATGTCTGTAACCCTGCTCTGACTGGTTCCATGAGCAGCCTCTTGTCTCACTCTAGACCTGCTGAGGCCAGAATCACCATACAGTTTGATCATATCTTCTAAACACGAGCAATGTCACCCCCAACAGGGCAAACATTGGTACTGGGGTTGGGGTAAAAAATCTCTCTCTTTTAGTGTATGAAGAAAAGGTATACATAACAGGACATAACTTGAGATATAGTGAATCTGTAATATTAAAATTTCATGGGGGAGTGAGTAAAGAAAAAATGTCTAGAATGGTTCCTTAGGTGGGATGATAATGAAAGAATGTTAATAAATGCTGAGTTATATCCTCCAACTACCTCCTCTCATTCCCATCCGCTGCTCCCAGCATAAAGAATCCACTGCTTTTAAAGAAATGGTTTGCCAAGTCCCAAACATGCACATGTGAAAATTCCTAAAATGTGACCCCGAGCCGGATAACGTCTGATGCAATCCATCTTTGATCTCCTTGACGTGCACACTTTTGTGATATAAACCAAAGCAATGTCCATTTCCAAAGAAGATTTTACAACCTTCTAGACCTAGACCTAGAATATCTCCTTAAATTATATCTGCCGTGATAGGGATTTACGAAGCCTTCAAATAGTATGGATATTAAACTTCAAGTCCACCTTTACGATCACATTTATTAGCATAGAACCTGACCTCTAGCAGGGGCTGGGACTTGACAGTAAATAAAAGGTTAGTTACAACTTATTGAACACGTACTATGTGCAAACACTGGGATTATACTTTAATTAATCTTCTAAACTTAAAATAACCCTTCTATGTTGGTTTTATTGTTCCCATACTATGGATGAGGCTTATGAAGTCAAGGGGTTAAGTAATTTCATCAAGGTCACGCTCCCAGAACATGGCAGGCGTGGGATTAGGACGAAGCTCTGTTTGTTGACAAGCTTGCCGCTTTGCATTTTAGGATCAAGCACTGCCACCTAAGAATGCAGTAATTCTATTGTATTAAACTTACTAGAGCCATGTCTTGTCTCTTTCATGCACTCTCCTCAGCTTGTTACCATTTGTGAAAAGCCACCTCACAATCTAGCTCTTATGAAGGAGCTAGATCAATACCTGCACTTTAACTGGCTTCACAGGGATAAAAACTCTTCATCTGATGAATCAATAATCAATTTTTAGTACTCTGGCAGGCTGAAAGAAAAAATACAGTAAAACTCTTGAAAGTTAGCTTTCATCAATCCTATGTGGTCTAGTTATGAAGAGCAGGGTGAAAGCCAGTGTTGAAAGATGGACATGTCAGGCTGGGGAATTGGGATGGTGGAGGGAGGCTTTCTAAGTCCTCCAGAATAGTCTCCTGGCCCATTCCTTTTAAATAAGATCAAAGAAAGGGGTACCAACACACCAGGAGAATTCTGAAATTTCCACTGCTCTTTTGGAAAGCCCTGCAAAGCACAGGATCAACAAAGATCCCCATCCATCTTTAAGCCAATAGATTCAACACGAGGCAACACTAGGCAGATTTTGATTGAGAAACCAGACCTTCAGAACTGTATTCTAGCCAATTGCACAGGATTTCTCCAGTCAACTTATTAGCATCAAAATAATACTCTATGATGGTTAATTGTATGTGTCAACTTGACCAGGCCATCGGGTGCCCAGATATTTGGTCAAACATTATTCTAGGTGTTTCTGTGAGGATGTTTTGGGATTAGAGTAACACACAAATCAGTAGACTGAGTAAAGCAGATTGCCCTCCCTAAGTGGGTGGGCCTTATATAATCAGTTGAAGGCCTGAATAAAACAAAAAGATGATCCTCCCCCAAGAAAAATGGAATTCCTCCTGCTTGGTTGCCTTAGAACTGCAATACAGATTTTTTTCCTCCCTTCAGATTCAAACCAAAACATTAGCTCTTCCCCAGCCTTCTGGCCTTCAAACTGGTACTAGACCATCAGCTCTCTTGGGTCCCCAGCTTGCCAATCACCATGCAGATTTTGAGACTTGTAAGCCCTCATAATCATGTGAGCCAATTCCCTGTAATAAATCTCTCTCTCTCTCTCCATATGTATACATACACACACATACACACACACACACACACACACACATTCTATGTTCTATTGGTTCTGTCTCTCTGGAGAATCCTGACTAACACAGCTACTTTATTATGGTTTTTTTTGGGGGGCGGGGTGGGGGAAGACCAGCCCTGAGCTAACATCTGTTGCCAATCCTCCCCTTTTTGCTGAGGAAGACTGGCCCTGGGCTAACATCCGTGCCCATCTTCCTCCACTTTATATGGGACACCGCCACAGCATGGCTGACAGGCAGTGCGTCGGCGGGTGCCAGGGATCCGAACTCGCGAACCCCGGGCTGCCAAGCGTGGACTAAACTGCTGCGCCACCGGGCGGCCCCTACTTTATTATGTTTTTAATTGCATTTGCTGTGTCTTCATCATTGTATGATTCTAAGGATTTACTATATTTTGTTCAAAGAACCATTTAGTTTCCCCTTAACGGAATTATTTTGGGCACTGTCACTCAAACTGTGGCCTGTGCACTAGTAACCATCACCCAAAAGCCTGTATAAATGGAGATTTTAACACCCTCTCCCAGACCTACTGGATCAGGGCCTGCGCTGTAACACAATGTGC
Organism: Tapirus indicus; assembly: GCA_031878705.1. Taxonomy (NCBI): domain Eukaryota; kingdom Metazoa; phylum Chordata; class Mammalia; order Perissodactyla; family Tapiridae; genus Tapirus; species Tapirus indicus. Next base: position 6,677,482 of record CM062935.1, on the reverse strand, counting down.
AGGCGATTTGTGTACACATTCACATCCCCCTCTGATGAGCACTCTTGAAGGACACTTGAGCCCTGGCTGGGTTATACACTCTGTGGCATATGTCAGTTTGGCCATCTGGACCTCACTTCCTTCATTTGTGAGAAATTGACCCATCAGGTTCTCAGGACAGGGCTTGACCTAGAATAGAACACCATTGTGATATAGCTTCTAGGAACGGAAGGCCCAGTATTAATAGCATTAGAAGTAACAACAACAACAAAACAGAAGATTAACAGCATGCTGGAGAGAACTTTGATTTAATAAGGAAGGGTCCTACATCTGGATTTAAACTCCATACTCGCTGGTCAAACGACTTCAACTAAGTCACTTTAGCTCTTAAACCTCGTGTTCCTCATTTCTAAATTCCCACCGCTGGACTAAGTACTCACGTCTCCCTTATACTCTCTTTAGAGAGCAGTGGTACTCCCCTCATCACTGACTTATTATATGCTTCCTAGGTTTAGGTTTCCTGCTTCTGACAGTGTCCGCTGGGCTAGCCTGTAAGCTCTAGAAAACAATAATGGACATTGCTTAAGTGTGGTTGACATCAGTGAGAAGAAATGCAGTTGTCTACAGGGCTCCTTTGCCTCCAGCTCATTTCTAACCTGGGACGATGGACAGATAGGAGGACCCTCACTCAGCATAGTTGACATGCTATAACGTTGCACCATTTAAATAAATTTTATCTGATACTTCACCATCCAGATTCTATTTCAGGATTGCGTTAGGAATACCCCTGAGGCATTGCCTTACTTGAAAAATGTTATTTCAATTCGTTGAATATCATTCTTTACAAGATTTAGGTCAAACGAGGGCCAGCACTAAATCCAAACCAAACAATATGTGTCTGCAATAAATTTCTGTTCCTGAATTATTCATACATAATGGCGTAGGTGACTCTTCAAGCATTCTGAATTAAGTAGAATTGATTTCTCACTTTTTTATGCTCTGTTGTACAAGTCTTTTTGTACTTTTACTTCTCCTTAACAAATAAAGTATTGATTCATCTCCACCGAACATGTTTTATTTAAACTTTGGTCTTTGTCAGCAACTTCGTCCTTCGTACCCACAATTCCCCTTCCTCACTTCTCAATTGTCTTTTGATCTTGAAGGTGAAATCCTTCAACTCTGCTGCTTAGCATGAAGTAACTGCAGAGTGGCTTAAGAACTCACCAAGAATGATAACACAGTGCCCTCTCACCCTTTCTTTGAGTTTTCATTCCATTAGCTCACCCAAAAAGTAGTCTACACATTTTTATTCCATTTGGATGATTTAGAAATTAACATTGGATTTGAACTGCATTACTTCTATGATTTCCAAGAGCCATCACACCTCTTTTTACTAAATCCATGAGCAACCATGTCTGTCAGCAAATTGGAGGGAAAACAGGGTACAGCAGAAAGCTTAGCATGAAGCACAGCACCTGAATCAAAGTTGAGACTCAATAAGTATATATCAAAAAATGAGTGAATCAAATTTCTATCAGGATTTATTCTTACCTTTTCTAAAAATATTTGACCAAACGTGATACAGAAAGCAGAGCATGTAACTTTAATCCTTAGTTCTCTTGGTGGCACTCAAGTTTTATACAAGAATAAACAAGAAATGAAATGAAGAATTAAAGGAATTAAAAAATAAATGAGTCAGGAGACCTGATTTCCAACCCCAGATCTGCCATTAACTTTGCGTAACCTTGCTCTCTGGCTAAATTTTCCTACCTCAATTAAGAGAAAATTGTTCTAGACATTATCTACGTTGTGCTCTGGTGCTGGGACTATGATTGTGACACAGATGTCTGCCAGTTTACTAGCTTGGGTTAAGATAATCATACTTATTGTCTACTTTCATTCCATGCTTCATCTGGAACCTGGCCATCTCTCGTCTCCTTCCCAGTGTTCTGTGTGATATGCAACAGAGCTCACAGCATGAGTGTCTGCAAACTTTCATCCATTGCAAACTGCCCAAAGTATGTGGTCTTCAAAACACATCTCCTCTTGTCAAATTTTCTGCTGCAGATGCCCATTGACACACACTCACAGTTACGTTTCACCTGTCAAAAATGCCAGGCCATTCTCTTTTTGCAAAGTACAACCCCTAAAATTAATTCTCTGTCCTTCTGTCCTGCTCTGAATACTTTCAGTATATGAAATAACTTTTCCTGGTAAGCCAGGTTCCTGATCTGCTGCACACATCCAGGTCTGCTCCCTGGTTCTTCCCTTCAGCAAAGGATTTGGTGCATATCTACTGAACACATGCTCTGTACTCAGTACAGTGATAGGTTCTGATAATGCAGAGATGAATTGGGCACAGCTCCTACTCTGAAGAGGTTTTTAGTCTGGTGGAGAAGATGTATAAATGCAGACCATTTCCATACAAACAGGCAATTGCTATTCCCAAGAACGCTTCCCAAACAAACAAGCCATTTCTCCAGGCACCTGCCTGATATCAGCTATGATGTGGAAAGCCAAGGGCCTCTTCTGCTTTGTGTTATGCTCTGAAAGAAATGTTACCAAGGCCATGTGGCCTTTATTTCAATACTTTTCAGTGAAACAACTTATTTTATTCTCTTCCTAACTCTCTCTTTCCACGTGAATACCCTAGAAGCTACGTCAATACAAATACCAGACCACATGCTCTACTCAGAAGTCCTTCCTGTGGTGCCCAAGACTGTGCATTGAGTTAAGAGTCCAGTGGCTTCTGATTCCTTCTCACAGGATGAGTTGTCTCCCCAGTGGACCCGCACTTTTCTGTCTTAGAAAAATCACTGACTTCCTTTTCTTACGATGTTCTAATGAGGAATGTTTACAAACACTCTCCTTCCCTTGTGAAATTTACCTTATCCCTGTCTATGTCCTTTTATTTCACACTTGGATTATCCCTTTTATCTGCTAGGTTGAATACGTTGGACATGCTATCTGCTTTTAAAAATTAGTTTCTCCACAAAATGGCATTTCTAGGGTGACTTTCCTTGGTGTCTCCTCTCAACTCCTCACCTCCACATACCACTTCTGCAAGAGAGTGTTTAGTCCCCAGAGCCATCTTTGAAAATATACCTCTGACCCCTTTTGTTACAGGGTTCACTTCAGTTCCCTTTGTTTGGTCTGCTTCTTCTAAACAAACAAACAAAAACAGTTGTAAAGGGATTTCAAAACACGTATTTACAGGATACCTCCTAAAATCTAGTGAACACATAACCTACACACAAATGATTTAAATCCCATGTCCGATGCCTCGGAAAGAACGATGCTCAGGTCCACCACACTTGGGCTTGAATCTTTTGTCCAATGCTTGGGCTAGTCAGGTTTTATGGACTTTCTCTGCATTTGTTTTGTGATTCTGAGTGTATCCCTGGAAAAGCTGACCCAGGACTGCAGAAGACTGAGCTGTGGTCCATGGGCAAATTAATTGCTCCCTCAAGAGGTGAGAGATGTGAATGGGAAAACCGATAAAATAAAGTAAAATGAAATAAAATAAAAATTGACAGCCTTGCATGATTTACAGCCACTGTCTTTGGTGTAGTAAACCTAATCACATTGGTTACTATTTCACTACATTCGCCTCTGGAGTCCATTAGAACAGTCTAATTTACACTGCAGTGTAATTCATCTGTTTTATTAAGGTTGTTCTTGTATTTATGTTCGAAGTAAAAGCAGCCTCTGGCTCAATGTTATACAGTCATTCTGAGAAAATGCCACAGGGCACAGCAGTTAATAAACCCGGGTACTGGATTACAGCGCCCGCATTGTTGACATCTGACAAGTTTACTGTGAATGTAGCTAGGGGGATGCAGGACCTTATAAAAATAGATGTTAGCATCATCATTATAGGCCCATTCCAAAATAACTGTAGATTTCATTTATGGAGCTAGTTAAAGGTTCTTTGCATATACTTTATTGAAAATGTTTGCACTTAATCTTTCCCCCATCTTCTCCCAGGAAAACCTATGTAGAGTTAGCTTGTATTGATGGTAAGAAAATTACCACTTCATAGAATGATGATATATTAGAGATTGGGAGATTGCTTGGTGAAGGCATGCCACAACTCCAACAAGATTAGAAATTTCCATAAAAATCAGCTTTAGCTACTGAGAAGACTCTGTTCTGGAGAGGGCTCAGTGGCCAGCTCTCCTCTGTAAGTAACCAGCAGTGATAACTGACAAGGCGTCATCCATGTGACTCCCTTAGTGATGCTTTCAGACAAGGCACTGTTATGTTACAGGATGATAGTCACTCCCCAAGGGTCTACCAGGAACTCTGTTTCCAAGAACTCATTATTTACACTGGTATATGGATAAAAAAATCATCATTTCTAGAAGGAAAAGAGAAGAAAGTGTGGTAGAGAATACGCTAAAGCCAGCTATAATTCATAAGATATGGAAGAGAGAAAAAACAGGGGAGCAAGTAATTACTGAAAAAAGAAACTGAAGACAGTTCTCAGCCTAATATTCTCTTCCTGGTAGAAAGAACATGGGCTTTGGCATAAAATTGTCTTGAACTTGAATCCAGGTATTAAAACTCACACGCTATGAAGATAGTGTTTTACAATGCCTAGTATGCAATAGGTCCTCGATGAAAAATTTATCAACAGTTTGAGGGCCATAGAGGACAATTCCAGCACCTAACACAATGCCTGCCTTATACATCATAACCATCATGAATTTTCTCAGCATTATTTTATCGGGACATTCAAATGAGCTTCGGAGGATGGCACCGAGGATGGGAAAGATGTCAGAAAGAATATGGTGTGTCCTGAAATGCATGACTACTTAGATTTCCTCATATTGTTGGGGCCATGAGAGGATACTCCGGCTCCTGGTTCGACTCTCCTACATCGGCCCAATCACTGTTAAATGCCTTCAGATCCATAACTTAGCCTATCTGGGTCTGTATCTCTTCATCTTTAAATAAGGATATAGGATAATAATATATGCATATCCCTTCTAAAACTAAAATTCAATGGCTTCAACATCTACTGAAAAGTCCAGCATTTCTGATTTGGGGCTCCCATAATTTGGGAAGAATCAGGAAGGAAATTGTGTTATTTCAATTGGCCAAATCTTTAAAAAAATTATTTCTCTATCATAATCCTTGTCACCTATATCCAACAAGTCACTGAGTCTTATAAGTTCTACCTCCTAGGCATTGTTCCAAGTCAGAACCTCCTCTCCATTCCTACAGCTACCTCCTCAGTTCAGGCCCATATTGTTTCTTGCTTCACTGCAGAGATTCCTTAAATTGATTCTCTGCCTCTGATTTCACCCTCTTCCAATCCATAGTTTACATCTTCCACCATCCAGATAACTCAAACCTTGTTGACATAAACTTACTATTTGGGTATTCCTCATCCATTCCATACTTTCACTTATTGAACAAATATTTTTCTGCCTGTTTAACTTTGAGAAAATATCGACACTATCTATGCCTCAGTTTACACATCTGTAAAATGAGAAAAATAATAAAAATATCCAATTCACTGGGTTGTTGTGATTATTAAACAAGTTAATATATGAAAGAAGCTTAGAAAAGTGTCTAGCTCATAGTAATCACCCAAGGTGATAGTTATTTGTAACATTAATATGGCCACTCATGCAATCTTGCCAAGCAGAGTCACTCTCAGGCCTTTTGTATTTGATGCTCCATCTTCCCAGATGTCTCCACGTCATCTTCTCTCACCTCATTCAGATCTCTGTTCAGGAATCCTTTGGTTTCCCCATGTGACATAGCTTCTTTGTTGTCCCCAGTCTTCTTTATCTTGTTTTGCATTTCTTCACAGCGCTGACTACTTATTCAGATTAAATTATGTGTTATTGTTTCTTCTTTATGATATAGCTTTATAATATATATGCAGGGATTGTTCTTGTTCATGTCTATGTATATAGAACAAAAGGAAGCACTTGACACAGCAGATTCTCAGTAAATATTGGGCAAATAAATGAATGAATTGATGAAATACTCAAATGATTACTTGACTACGATTGTGATCAATGCCCTAGAAAAAAATAAAATAAGCCTTTAGCATATAATAAAAGCAAAGACCAGGAAAACCTACTCTCCTGTGCTTGTTTCTACCTTTCCTCTACAAGCGGATTGTGTTGGTGTCCTTTGTAAAGGCACTCAGAGAATCTTAACATTCTCCACAATGTGTTCCAAGTACTCTGCAACTAGAATGGGAGGTTCAGGGGGACTTTATGTGAGTCATTTCTGTATGTCCTTATATACTATATTTCTTAGTGACAGGGTCTTCTACGTATCATAAATCATTCAAAAAAGGGAGCTAATCAACATCATGAATTTAAAGTGTGAAAGAAAGCATCAAGTTTGACTTCAATGTATTTGGTCCAAACAATTGTTGAGCAGAGTGTAGTTTTTGAAAATGAGATAGCTCTATTCACAATAGTGTCATTAATATCTTTGAGTAAGTGATTAGCAAATGATAATGACTACATGATCTTCAACAGCTGATAATTATCGAATGCTTACCACATAGGATCAAAACACTGAAATGTGATGCAGTGAAGTAGATACTGATTCTAGAGTCTAGAGAATTGGGTTCTATACCAAGTTCTGTAACTATACAGTTTATCTCCCACTTGGGCAAGATATTTACTCACTTAAAAATTCTGTGTCTTTATGGGAAAAACAAGGGAGTTGGACTAAATAAGATTTAAGATCCTTTCCCATTATAACATTCCATGATTCTAGGCTGAACCAATTCAGACACATCATTTAAAAAATGATTAAATGGCAAAATCAATCAAAACAACATTTTAGTTTAACAAATCAAGACTTCCACATTTTTAAGGAAAACACAGAGTTTACATTTCAGAGGGCATGAGGTCAACCCTGCCCCATGAAGGTGTGCTTTTTTAAGGCCTAAGTGCCCTTTTCTGGAATTCCCAGCTTGGCACTATATCTAAGTCTAATTAAATTCCTTTGTGCAAAGCTTAAATACACTTAATTAAAACAGGTGGACTTGGGATGATTAATTCCAAAAGTAAGGTTAAAGTGCAGGCTCATTTCTTCTGCTAATTAGTTGAAGGATGATCTTCCTTGCTGAGAGGCCAAAAGGCAGGAGATTCATTTCCTCAATTCAAATCTGTTTTTAAATGTCTTTTCAAAGCCTTTAGGCTTTGAAATTTGAATTCTATAAAACTTGAATGTCGGAGATTATTTCTTCTTACTTTATACTTAGTTAAACCCAAAGCAGGGCTCACTGGAGAGCCAAGGGTTATAGAGTAACCAATGATCGGTGAATCCAGACACATGGTCAGCAAAACTGGCCACGTGGTAACTTTATTATCACTTCATCACTCTTGAGAGACTTGTTTAACTTCATCTATTATGATAGGTTTTCAGAAGCTGTGACTTGCTCATTAAATAGTTGATTCTTTGAAATACTCACTTTGGCACCCAAGTGTCAGATTTCCCCAGTACAGCAGTCATATCCATCCTCGTATGTTTAAAACTGCTCCCATTATGGTGTTAGTGGTATGTCCCAGCTAAAATGACTGCCGGAAGTATAGTCCAAGTGGTTTGGGAAGGGATCCCCTTACGGTGGTCCCTACCATTTTGATTTTCTTTTATATTATGATGAAAATGTAATTGTTACGTTGTTACAGAAAATAAACTGTGCTATATATAATGCATAATTTGCATAGCTGATTGCAAGCATTGTCTGATTCATATTACTGAACTTTAAGTTTCTTTTGATGTTGGGCACAGGTTGTAAAGAAGACTCCTTGTGATGTGTTAAAAATGTTCCTCCCTTCTTAAAACTATATTCTGTGTAGGAATATAAACTTTTCTCTATGAAATTTCAATGATGTAGAAATGGCTCACTTTGAATCTGGAGGAGGGTTTAGGGGTCCTTCCTCACAGATCTCAGGGATGCCTGGAGACAATAGACACTTTGTGCTGAATAACAGGGCTGCTTTCCATTTGGCATTTTCTTATCAAGTGAGCAATATCAAATACCTTTCATTTGCTCAATTTCTTTCCTCTTACCTGAAATGATTTTAATGTATCTCCTAGAGTAGTGTCAAAACTGGCAACTAGTTAGCCATTGATGATTAAGTAGCTAGTAACTAGGAGGGATTGGAATTGGCCACCCCAAACTATGTCTTTGCCAGAGAGACACTTTGACCCTCACTCCCACTAACTGATCAAGAGTTTGGGATAGGAGGCCTGACCCCAGAACAGTCCATCACCATAGACGTCTCTGGGTATCTGGGACGGTCCTTGCTAAGCCATTCTTAGTTCTGGTTAAACTTGCAAAGAGACATTTACATTTGTAAAGGAAATCTCCACTTGTAAAGGTATCTTCCCTGTACCAGGAAGAAGGGGGAATGTCTTTACCTAGAAACTTGTCAGAATGGAAGGCAAACACTTAAATCTGCATGATAAACTTACTCCTTTTTAATTGTGCTGTTCAGGAAATATGCTATCTTACTCCCACTAGGTTCCTATAGACAACATCTCCCTGGGGCCTGGGTCACCATGGTAATGGAGTTTTTGAGCTATTTTTTCAGGATCTGCCATTCTGTAGACATGCATCCCACAAGGAGGCATGAAGCCTGACTACACTTGAGGAGATCATCAATTATCTCATCTCTCCTCACCTCCAATCATTTCAGACCACCTTGCCCCCTACCCCATAAATATCCCTGAGTCCCTATTTTCGGGCAAATGGATTTAAGATTCACCCTCTCCCGTTTCCTCACTTGGCTGCCTTGTGGTTAAACTCTCTCTCTGCTGCAATCTTTTTGTCTTGGTGTTTGGCTTCCTGGGCAGCAGGCAGATATGGACCTGGTATGGTAACAGTGTTTCTAGAACTAGAATAACAAGCAGGGATCTATGACATCTAAAATGATTCTGAATTTTAATATACTGATAAGCTAAAAAAAATACCTGGGGGCCAACCCATTGGCATAGTCATTGAATTCATGTGCTCCACTTTGGCGGCCCAGGGTGTGGGGGTTGGGATCCCAGGTGCTGACCTACACACTGCTCATCAAGCCATGCTGTAGCAGCATCCCACATGCAAAATGGACGGTGATTGACACAGATGTTAGCTCAGTGACAATCCTCCCCAAGGAAAAAGAGGATTGGCAATAGATATGAGCTCAGGGTCAATCTTCCTCAGACACATACAAAAAAATATCCAAAAGATTATTACTTCATTTGTTGGTCAAATCATTGTTGAACACTATGTGCCAGTCACTGTTCCAGGATCTGAGAAGACAAAATCCCTAATGGAGCTTGATTTTCACGGCCAGAGATGGAGAAAGAATATACAAACAGGGTGACTATGGAAGAGAAAAAGCATACATGGCCAAGAGCTAAGCAAGCACCTAGGCCTGGCCACACATCAGCACTGATATTTATTCTAATGTTGCCAATGAGATGTTGTTCTTCCTCTCCTGGGGAAAATTAAGGAAGAAGATGAAGAGAGGGAGCACAGGCTTCCTTCCCTCAATGTCCCAACTCCCCAAGAGAAGTACTGGGTCAAAATTACCTATGGTATGGAATCAAACACATTACTAAAATTTAATATTTTTAATAAGGGTGCAATCTGAGATTCTATAAAAAAGTCTGCCTTCCATCCACACTACAAATCTCCTGTTGCCAATGTTCTAACTACATGTGAGGAGAAGGTGTTATCAGTGCCCCCTCTAGTTATATATCTGCCAATGTTTCTTAATAATGAATTAGAATTTAGAAATGTTAATTTACAATGTATACAGCAAATGTAATATGTGATGCATATTACTTAAACAAGTGTCAATTTGGTGTCATCATGATTAATTTAGATTTCTGTATAGTAGTTGTTAAGGTAAGAGTAGATCTTGATGTACATTGGTGTTGATTTGTATGTTAAGGTGCTATGACGTGTGGTTGAAATATGATTATCTATAATTTTACTAGTCTAGGTTCAATGAGAAAAACAGAAATAGGTCCTCTTTTTTGATCAGTAAGACATTTTACACATAAATGAGAAGGTTTGGAGGAGCAAAGTTCAGTGACGATTCTGCTGGCCTTGAGACACCAGGAAATGCATCGACTGCAGGACCTGGTGACCTCAGCTGCCTGGACACAACTTGGATGATCCCTGGGAGCACATCTGGAAGCTGCTGGGAAGCCAGTACCCACAGTCTGCCAATGTCCTCTTGTAGCTGGTGCCAGAGAGTAATGGATGTGCTTCCCTTCTGCCACTCACATCTCACTGAAGTGCCTTTAATTAGAAGAACCTAAACCAAACCTATTTAACAAGGAAGCCAGGAAAATGTATTTTCCAAGATTTTGAGTCTCCGATATAGAGAGAGAGAGAAAGAGAGAGAAAGTGAGCGTACAGGATGTTGCATATAAATTATTCTATTGTAATGGGATCCTATATATATATTATATAAAACTATATATAAAAATTATGTATAATATAAAATATGTAATATATATAAATGATATGAATTATTCAATCATAATGCAGTCCTATATGTAATATGCACATAAATGGCATAAAATATGCAGACATTGCAAAAAATAAAATTACACACCAATTCCTTTATAAGTACAGTTAAAATAATTTTTAACATAATATTAGCGACTTGAATGGAATAAAATATAAAAGTATAATCTATCATGACAAAAATTAACCAGTGAAATCCACCATATTAAGGAACAAAAGAGAAAAATCATCTGACTGTCTTAGGAGATCCAGAAAGCAAAGACGAACACATTTAGCAAAATCTGCAACCGATTCACAAAAACTTCTAATGAAGTAGGAACATGAGGCACTTTCGTCCACTTTATAAAGGGCATCTACAAAATCACACAGCTAACATCATACTTCATCATACTTACTGGAGAAACAGTGAAGGCTTTGCCCCTAAGATTGGGAAAAGACGACAATGTTCTATTAATTATATTCAGCTTTGAACTGGAGGTCCTGACACAAGAAAAAAAGCTAAAAGGTATGAAGATACGAAAGAAAGAAATAAAAAGCGTGTTTGGGTACATAGAAAATCTTAAGAAATCAATCCTAAAACACTGCTATAAGGAATAAGTGAATTTTAAAAAGTAGCAGGATACTAACCCAATTATACAGAAATCAACTCTATTTCTATACACTCTCAATGAACAATTGGAAAATAAAATTTTTAAAATGTCATTTATAACGGCATCAAAATTAAATAATAAGGACAACAGACAATATAATGTAGCTAACAAAAATAAATTAAATACTTAAGGAATAAAATGTTAAATGATTTGTAAGATCTCAAGCCTGAAAGCTATAAAACTTTGTTGAGACAAATTATGTAACACCTATATAAATAAAGATATGAACCATATTTATGGATTAGAATGCTCTGTGTGGTTAAAATGGCAGTTCTTTCCAAATGTATCTAAAAATTCCATGCAATCCCAATCAAAATTCCTGTTTGAAGAAATTAAGAAACTTAGACTAAAAGTTATCAAAAAATTCAAAACAATAAAATAATGAGAAAAATAAAGCTGATGTGATTAGACTATTTGATTAAAAGATGTTAAATAAACACAGAGTAATCAAAACATTGTGAAGTTGACATACAATGGGCAAAAAATAAAAGTCAACAAGACAGAAGAGAATCCAAAAATAGACTCACATATTTTTGGGTAATTAATTTTTGACAAAACGGCCAAAGGAATGTATGAAGAAAAAGTACTTTTAAGAAATAGTGTTGAAAAACACACCTATCCCCTATTTCTTTTCATACACAAAAATTAATTCAAATGGATTATAGACTTAAACATAAAATATGTAAACTTGAGGTTCTCAACCTCTGTGCCGTGAAGCTAGATCTGTTTTGGGTTTTTTTGTGTGTGTGTCTTTCTTTTACAATAAAATTTTGTTTAACTTTGCATTTTGTTACGTTTTAGGGATAATTCTCTTTTAGGCATCTGCTTTCTTTTTCTTTTTTTTTTTTTTTGGCTTTTCTTTTTAATTGTGGTAACATTGGTTTATAACGTATAAATTTCAAGTGTACATTATGCAGAAATAGAAGTATAATGATGCACACTAGATCCGGTTTTAAATTATACTAGCTGTGGGATCTTGGGAAGATTAGACAACCACTGTGTGAAATGAGGACATGTGTAGGACGTGAGGTTATAAATATGGAAACCACTGTAATAATCCTGAGAGAAAATGAGTGTGGCCAGGACTCGGCGCCATGTCTATAGAGACGAGATTGAGAGACTCAGACAGATTCAAACGCTGAGGAGATGGAAGAGAGGGCTGTGGTGGGTAAGAGAGAAAGGTAAGAAGAGTCTAGCATCCCTCTCATGTTTCTCACTTAAATAAATGTGGTCTTGGTCTCTGAAATAGTGCACAACGGAGTTGGAATATGTTGTCAATATCGGACAAGCATTATTTAAGTTACCTGCAAAATATTCACATGCAGATGCCTTGTATGAAGGCTGTAGTAAGGACATAGACCTGAGGAGTCAGATTTAGGTGGACAGTATGATTTTAGAAATGGTGACATGTAGTTGACACTCAAAATAAAATGGAACAGATGACATTTCTAACTGGAAGGCATAGAGTAAGAAGATAAGAGGGTCCAGAATTAAACTCTAAATTCTTCTGAATTTTCTTTGTGTTTTGTTAAACTTATCATGTGTTTTTGTAAGTTAATTTTTTACTCAAAAATCAGAGAATATAGTAATCAGTAATTTTAATTGTATATCATTAGGGAAACATAGAATGTACAAACACTTGGGAATTTTAATATTATTTTTTAAATATAATAAGCCAAAACCTATCATGAGCAAATTTAAAATATAAACAAGATTCACAAAACATTTCACCACGAAAAAATGAAAGGCAGCATTATAGATATACAGGCAGATACATACACACATCAAGTACACCTAACTTTCAAAAATAATAAATATATTCCCACTAAAGAATTGGAAATGGAGCTAAAATACAAACAAAATGAGAAATTCAAATAGTCAATTACTATATGGAAATATATCCAAAATCACATACACAGAAAACAAAATATTGAATAATAGTGACACGTCGGTATTTACCTATGCAGTCATAAGATAATAAAAAGAATAGAGTGTGCATTGAGAGATGGGCAGTCAACAATCACAGAAGCAGATTTGAAATTGGTGCAAATTGGATTTGAAATTTGTCAACCTTCATTCATTCATTCATTCATTCATTCCTTAAAGAAATATTGATGGGCTTTGTGTATGGATGAGACATTATTACAGGGTCTGGGAGTATAACTATAAACTTAAATTTTTTAAGTAGCTCTGTGCTGTTGAAGCTTTCATTCTAGTTATACAGTCTAGACTACATTGCTGAGATGGGAATCACTGGCTGCACATGGTGGTTGAGTACCCGAAATATAGCAAGTTCAAACTGAGATGTGATCCAAGTGTGAAACACTCACCAATTTTGAGGGCTTAGTACAATAAAAAGAATATGAAATATCTTATTAATAATTTCAGAAGGATTATATGTTGAAGGGATTATGTTTTGAATATATTGGGCTAAATATATTATTAAAATGCATTTCACTCATTTCTTTTTACTTGTTTTAGTGTGGCCACTAGAAATTTTGAGATTATGTATGTGGCTTGCATTACATTTCTATTAGACAGCACTGATCTAGAATAGATTTGGTGTCTCAAAATATTCATTTCTTTTGACTATACTACTCAGAGATGAATTTAGAAATCCATGTAAAAGGAGATTCACCCTCATATTATCCACAGGGGCAAATGATTGTAAACAGCATACATACTTAATGATTGGAAAATGCTTTGTTTCATAGGCATTTGCTGAAAACTGGGCAATCATTAAAACTGTGATATAATCAAAGACATGAGAAAATGTTTAAATTAATGTAAAGAGACAAACAAAGCAGTTTAAAAAATTACAACTTGTTTTTATATATATAACATATTGAACAAATATGTTGAGTATGTATCTATAAACAAAACCAGACAAATTATATAGTTTGTTCTAACATTTGCTATATACATATTACACTTGTTGAATACATATGCTAAATATATATATAATTTTTTGAGTAAGAAGTGGTTATTAAACTAACAGTTCACCACTCCACGATAGTCCCTCTATTATGTTCAGTGAATCAGCCTATTTTATTCATCCTTCTCTCCCAAATGCCTAAATAACCAATGAGTCTATTGAATAAATGTATGGTGATATCTATTTTTTCTTTATACTTACCTATAATTTCTGTATGTTCTATGAATGCATATTTTTACACTCAAAAAACAAGAATACGTTTTTAAAAATTAATAAACAGAAGCGGTTTAGTTCCATTACAGTTTTACCAAAAGGAGAGCGGAGGGCTTTAGAATTTGAATAACCCACTAAAGGTAAAAAGCTCGTCTGTGGCTGAACTGAGACCAACATCTCTGCCTCCTGATCTAGTCATCTTCTCGTTGCACTGTTATTATCATCGACGTGAACTGATTGTGCGCTTAATGAATCAAAGGGGGAAGTGAATGCAGTTGAGAGTATTTAGGAGATTAGTTAAAGGGTACAGGAAATTAGTAACTGACAGAAATTTTATGGATTGGTTGTGAAAAGAAGTCTACATACTTAAAGCCTGAAAATAAAAGTGGTGATGGTGCCATAAATTGAACAAGATAGGGGATTAGGGAGGCAATGATGATAAATCAACTTCAAACATAATGCGTTTGAGAGCTGGTAGAAGACCCAGGTGGTAAGGTTCATCAGGCAGTTAAAAATATGGGATGAAAAATCTTGGAGAGATATTGAAGCCTAACACAGAGACGTGGGAGTCAGTTTCACAGAGGCTAGGTCCTCCATCAAATCTTTGAGGGGGGAAGATCTGAGTGCTGTAATCTGCTCACTTAAGTACAGGCCAGTTTTGGAGTGTCACAGATACCACAGTTCAACATCTTGCGAAGACATTTACATTCTGGCAGCAACCAGTGTCTTACCATAAGCAGAATTTGATGAGCAACTGATGAAGATCTCTCAGAAGGAAAGATATTGAGGAGAGCAAAGTATTCCCAGAGCAACTAATAAAGATGGCATTTATTTTTGTAAATACGGTGTTTGCCTGCTGTAATACAACCTGAAGAACTAAGGTACTTCTGATGTTCAGTTACAGCTGGGCAATGCCTCCCAAGTGAGTGGCAAAAGAAGGGTGCTGCTTTTCATGTGTTCTAGTTAATCCTTCTGAAATAGCATGTAACTTGCGTTGACATTCTTGATTCATATAAATTTATACATATACATGGCTCCAAACTTCCCACTAGAACTAAGACGGTATTAAGCAAGTATACACATCCGTGTACATACATGTACAGTATATACGAATAGTCTATATATCTATTCTTATATACTTACAGATATATCTATTAGAAATTAGATATTTATCATTTCTAATATATAGCTATATATCAGTATATAGAGAGAGAAAAAGAGATGACTTTTGGAATGATATAAAGGGTCAACATGCATATAATTGGAGTCCTAGAAAGAGAAGAGAGAAACAATAGGAAAGGAGAAAGATTCAATAAATTAATTAACAAAAACACCAAAAATGGGGTTTAAAAACTCAGTCTACAGATCCAGGAAGAATCTAATCTACACATCAACATGAAAGCAATAAAACCATACTTAGGCATATCCAAATAAAACTGCCAAAAACCATTGACAAAGGTAAAATTTTAAAAACAGTCAGGAAAAAAAAGATACATAACATGCAAGGAATAATGAAAGAAAAAATAATTCACATTTTATAAGAAACAATAAAGAACAAAAAACAATGTAATGACATCTTTGAAGTGATTTTAAAAAACCCCACAAAACTATCAACTCAGAATTCATCATATGTCCACGAGAAATACTATTCAAAAATGTAAAGAAAAAATGTTTAAATAAAATCTGAGAGAATTTATCATCAACAGAACAGTATTATATAAAATGCTAAAGGACGCTCTTTATGCTGAATGGAAATGACACTGGAATAGGAGATTATGTCTATAGGGAAGGTTTAAATGTACTAGAAATAGTATATATGTGGATACATGTAGACGCTTGGGGTATCTCTCTGTACTACATAACTTCTGCAAATCTAAAACTAAATTAAAATGTTTATTATTTTTTAAAGCATTAATATGGACTGTTAGCGTTCACATCCCTACTCCATCAAACTACTGAATGTATAATCTTGAGCTATCAAAATTGTTCTGAGACTCAATGGTCATATTTGAAAATTGGGAATAATGACAAGATGAACCTGAGAGGTTATTGTGAAGGTTAAATGATATGATCCATCGAGTACTGCCAGATGGATATCAAGGCAAGGTATCCATTGTTATTTGCTATTCATTTTATTGTCGTTATTTCATTCTTATTTTTCTTATCATCATCATTATTATCTCTTGAAGTTACTTGGATCCCTTGGATGCAGCTTCCTGGAGCACAGTTGTGAGAAGGGTTCCAAAGCGACATTGGGACCAAGAATTGTGATTGATTCGAGGCTCCTGCCTAATGGTGGTTTCAGGGAATGATGGGCAACCTTACTTGTGTCTATGATTTTTCGTCTCTGACTTAGCAGTTGGTTGGTCTGAGAAGGTGAAGTTTCAAGGAAATTTAAGACAGCACAGACACCCATTATCTCTGACAAAAGTTCCTGAATGACAATTCAGGATTACATTCGCAACGGTTGTAAACTTCCTGGTGAATCCATGCTTTGGAAATTAAATGTCTCTTCTTTTGACAAGATTTGCTTCTGGAGTGGGAGATGTGGAGCCTCACAAAAGCTCCCCTTGACCACCAAACTGATTTTTTTGCTGGTCCATTCTGCTTCAAGCTACATGGCCCCAATTCTTACCCTGACATTTTCTGATACACTCCCTGGCCACCTCTGCTTCTGCACGCTATCCTGCTCACAGTTGACAAATGCAGATGCTTCTCACTCTCACAACTCTAGAAATTTTACCTCCACCCCAAATGCTTCCTTTGTTCGTGTATATATTTCTTAATTCTTTTGCCAAACTCCCACTAACACTTCAGGGCTCAATTAAAAATTCTCCTTTTCTGTGAATCCAGGGTTAATTCTTTGGACAGTTAGTCACTCATGTTTTTGCTCCTACTGATGCACATCAGCTGAAAAGAACACTCTGGGAGCAGGATTATGTTTTAGGGATAAAGAGCTGCTTAGCCCTCAGTGCAATATTAGACGCAATCTTATTTTCAATGAGGCAAATCTGACATAAAGTGAAATGCATGGATCTTAGGTACATATTTTGATGTTAACAAATCCATACACTCATGGAACCAACATTCTGGGCAATATGTACATTTACTTCTCTCCCAGAAATTTCCCTCATTGTCCCTTTCAGTCAATTTGCAACCAGATAAGCAACCACAATTTTTATTTCTATCAACATAATTTGACCTTCTCTGTTCTTGTACTTCATATAAATGGAATCATATAGTATGAACTTTCATGTCCAGCTTTTTTCCACTTTCTTAAAATTCATCCTTATCGTTGCAAGTATTGGGATTTCATTTCATTTCATTTTTTTCTTGCTGAATAATATTCTAATGTATGAATATGCCACAACTTGTTCAACTATTCTCCTGTCAATGAGTTTTGGGGTTCATTCCAAATCTAGACTGCTATGACTAAAGCTGCTATAAACATCCTAATGCAGATCCTTTGTTAATAAATGTTTTCATGTCTTCTAGATACATACTTACAGTGTATTTCTTGGGCAATAGAGTAGGTGCATGATATACGTTTAACTTTAATTGTATATGTTTATATATATTTAATTATATAGTTATGTATAGCCATTTTATCACGTATCAGGGATGTGTACTAGTCACATGGCGTTACTGCTGATGTTAACCTTGATCACGTGGAGGAGCCAGTGTTTGCCAATTTTCTCCACCGTCAAGTCACTCATTTGTTTCCCCTTTTCACGCGGTACTTTTTGAAGGAAGGTCACTATGTGTGGCTCACACACAGCAGTCCATGGTTTTCAACACTATTGTGTACACCTATGCACCTTCAGTGGTCTACCCTCTGCACATCACTGAATTCAGGCTGTCCTGAGAATTGCTAACTCTCACTTGTTTAAATTTGTTTGTCTTCTACCTGCATTGATTGCCTTAAGCCTTGTTAGACTGAATTTCCTTCTCTTTAACTAAGGCTTCTGCCTGTGAACTGACTCATTTGAAATATATTGACACAGTCAACTTATTGACATCTTCAGGAAGGGGATCTGGGATCCAGGATCTACTGGCACCCCTCCTTTCTAAACCTCAGCACAAACATAGCACACTCTGCTCTAATTATGCATTTACACAATTCTTCCTTATATTAAATGTGAGCCTTTTTATAAAAACCATGATGGCCAAACTTGAGAGGACATGTGAGCCAACTTGAAGGATCTATCGATGCCTCAAAAGGAGATGATTTGAGCATCAAAAATTATATAATTACTGTAAGGAATTGAACCACATTCAAATCATTGTCAACCTATTAATTCATAATGGTATAAAAAAATGGGCCAATTTTGGCCATTGCTAGGGCACAAACATTATCCTGTTTTTGTAAAGAGAAACAATAGTAATTTTTAAAATAAAAGAGAGATGTGTGAAATGGTTAGCCAAGTGGTCATAATCATTGAAGCTCTGTGATAGGTACATGGAATCCATTAAATATTCTTTCTAATTTTGTATACTGTTGAAACTTTCCATTGTATATAAGGAGAGACAGAGACAGAGACAGAGCAAAGGAGAAGAGGGAGAGAGAGAGAGAGGAAAATGAGTCTTTTGAGGCTAGTAACTTGATACGCTCAATGTTGTATTCTCAAAGAATGCAATGCCATAAATTAAATGCTGGGTAAATATTTAAAGAACTAAGTGACACTGCCACTGATGCGTATAACCATGGCAAACTCAGGTAATTACTCTGTATGAGGACAGCTGATTAAAAATAAATCCACTGTCTCTACCATGTGCTACTTGTTAAAAAACAAGGCAGCAAGAATTAAAGGCGAGGACCTAAATATGACAAGTGGTTATATTTTCCTTAAAAATTGAATTCTGAGATTTGGCATCAAAAGTCCTAGTACTGAGGCCTGATTCTATCTTAGAAGGGTTATGCAATCTGTACAAGTTTAAATAAAGCCCCTCACAGACTCACTATTCCATCCTTCAAATGTGGAAAATAAACATCTACCTACCTCATAGGGCTATAGTAAGAAGTGAACTGGGTATATATGATAAGCACTCTGAAAAACAGAGTTTTTATAGAAATTGTTCTTTTGAAAAATTCAAAGATGGACACTGATAAACATCCTTAATGCTCATTATAGAACAACAAACAATCCCAGAACGTGACGTAGAACATTTGAGTCCACTCGTCAGAGTACTCAAAACAATGCCAGCAACAAGTCTTATGATCTGATTTGACATCCTTATGAAAAGAGAACTGGAAGTTTGATCACCTGAACTTTAATCTCAGATTGACTGTTGATTATCAGTGAGCTTGTTAGAGGGACTGGCATCTCTGGTTGTCATTCCTTTCTTGCCTATAACCCAACTTCAACTATATAAGAAATCCAAATTCATTTGACTTAGTATCTATCAATTACAGTAAAATTACATAGACTAAAAACAAATGACCCGTCTGATGAGAACTCCATTGAAATTTTCCATCAAACAGTATTCAGAGCCTGAAATCTGTTAGATACTCAATAAGTAATAATAAATTATATATAATAAATTATTTTAAATTATTTATAAGAAAATACTTAAAATGTTGGCAGTTTTGGATAGAGATCTGTGGCAGTCAGTCTTCAAAATTCCGCCATGGTCATGACCTCCTGACATTCATGCCTTTGTGTAGTCTTCCCTACCATTGATTAGGCTGACATGTACAGCTAACAGTATATTGTGGAAATGACATGTGTGACATTGTGTTGTTTCCAGATTTTAGCTAATATGGGTAAAGCTGCTATAAACATCCGTGTAGTCTTTGTGTAGACAAATATTTTTATTAACCTTTTATAAAATACTTAGGAGTGGAATTGCTGAATTATATGGTTAGTGTATGTTTAACTTGAAAAGAAAATGCCAAACTATTACTCAAAGTTATATCATTTTGCATTCCTTCCAGCAATGGATGATAGTTCCAGTTGCTTCACATTTTCATCAACACTTGTATTGTGTTTTTAAAAAATTTTTTAAAGTTTACCCATTCCAATGGGTGTGTACTGGTATCTCATTATGGCTTTAATTTGCATTTCCTGGATGATTAATGAAGTTGAACATCTTCTCATGTGCTAGCGACCATTTGCTTCACTTGTGCACAAACTGTCCTGTCAAATATTTTCCATTTTTAGTGGGTTGCTTGTTTTTTACTGTAGAATTATGAGTTCTTTATATATTCTGAGTATAAGTCCTTTGTGAAATATATATATATTGAATAATTTCTCAGTCTGCGATTTGTCAATTCATTTTTCTAATGATGTCTTTTGATAGGGCCAAAGATTTTAGTTTTAACTGAGTGTAATTGATTCTTGGTTATTTTTATGTTTATTGCATTCTGTATCCCATCTAAAAAAACCTTTGCCTACTTCTACATTGCAAAGATATTGTCCTAAGTTTTCTTCCACAAGCTTTATAAGTTTATCTTTTATGCATACATGACAGAAACTGATGAGTCCCAATAGCTAGATGCTAAAACAAAACAACAAAAAAGAGTGGTTCTAATGTATTAGCTGGGTAGCCTTGGGGAAGTCATTTCATATTCTGAGAGTGAGACAATTCATCTCTGTAATTGAGATGGAGTCATCTCTGCTTTGAAGAGTTTTTGGGAAATGCAACATCATACAGAACATGCAGGTTTTGGTAATTTACATAGGCTATAAACGGATGATACTACAGGAAGCAGCATCAATAACCAGAATACGTTATCGACTAATGATATAAACACCATTTCTCTCGTGTGGCCAATTCTGTTTTCTCTTCTCTGTTTACTGCATGTGCATCACATCCTTTATTATTTGATTCTTAATTAAGCAAGTAAAGAGTACGAGAGAAAGAGCTTCTGGACCACAAATATTTTGTTATATATACCACACAGCCATAAGAAAGTCAGCAATCTATTCGTGAGTACTCTTGTATATCAGACCCATAGTGAGTGATATACCTTAATATTTTCTTTTAGTGTGCTCTATAAGCAAATGCACAGAATTATGGAATAATGGACAATTTTAAATGATCTTTCATGATGATGTTATTATTACTTAAAAGTGAAAGAAAATGATTCTGTCTCCGAGAAGTGAGGAATGAGATCAGACTTTAGAACTTGAGCTTTGTGACAACATCTTTCTACTCCAGGATTTATGCTAACGCTTCTTAAATCCTTCCAAATTGTCAATTCTTTTAAAGGCTGGAGCTTCTGCAATTGCAATTAATTTGTCTACTCTTAAGGCAAATTTTAGCTATTTTATAAAATTTATTAATTTTATTAGACCTTAGCAACAAAATGAAATTCTTCTCCAAAATCTTATATGAATTAGTGTTTCTCATTCTACCTTTTTAATATTTATTTGTGTAAGTATCAGAATTACTTTTCTAGATGTTTGTCATGGGAAAATGAAAACTTAATATTCCCCTAATCCAATTCTCCACTGTCTTTCAGATACTCTAGAACATCTAATGGATCTCAATTAAATAGTTTATAAATTGAGTAAACTAAGGTTGTCAGTGACTTAGATTCCAAAAGATCTTTTACCTATTCATTCACTGAAAATTGAAAAGGCACACTCTGCTTCAGATTAACATGTGGAGATTGAGTTTCTCCTGACGGCAGTCAATGCATAATTAATATAAAAATGCCAAAGCTGCAGTCAAAATATTTTTTTGGTCTATTTTGTGCTCACCCCTTAGTAAACTATACCTTTGCTATCAGCCCAATAAAATTGAGACTTCCTTTGATCAGACTTCCATGGAAATGTATCTTAAGTAACCATAACTCTAGTTTCTTGGCCAGCTCCCTAATTACTGTAAGTAACTTAGCCCTCCATTTCCTCGTTTTATGTTCTACTCCATTAGGAAAGGAGATCATATTTTCTGAACTGATGAAATTAAACTCACCCATATTTTCCCAGTCATCATAATTTTTACAAAGAGCTCATCTAATCAATTCTTGGCAAGAGAACGACAATACTACACTAGATAGTGCCATTAAGATGAAATAGTCATGCTGTTGAATTAGAGGTACTTAAATTAGGTAGACTAAAATTTAGTTTGGCTTTTATTGTCCTCATTCTTCTAACCCTTAAATACATGTTTTGCAAGGCTGGTCATTTAGCTCCCATCAATATTTCTCCCAGTGCTGAGAGAAAATATCATTTTCCAGGGGTTGCAAATAGAGATGTTAAATGGAGACTGAATTTGTAAGCTTAATGTCGGATTGTCAAAGGATGCAATGACAACCTTCTATCTATCCTAGCATACAGAATCCCAACTGCAATAGTTAAGCAGTAGCAATCTACCTTAATGATATATATCTGATATTGACATAACCCAAGATAGGCCCAGGATAGCTTCTGCAGTTCCAATCCCCAATTTCTTCTGGTAAACATGGATTAGGTAATTTCCATGCATAGGCACCTACTAAGTATTACAGTGATTTTCTAGAGAAATGCGTGAGACTTAGTATCTACCTATACAGAGTTATACCTCAGTGAGAAAGACAGGATTATATAAATAAACCACAGGACCATATGAAACTGCATTAAATCCAAAGAGCAATGACTGGAAATAGCATTCTTGGACAGTATCAATTCATACCCTCACTGTTTATTAGTGAATCATCTGTCAAAAGAGGATGGTTAAAGAAATCAACCCAGGTAAACCTATAAAAATGATCACCATCCTAGGAATTAGGACCCAGGTTTCTTGGCCCAGTTCTGGGTGTGTGATGCAGGGGAGGGCAGAATGTGGGGCTTGCATATCATTTATCTGTAGGATGCACTTGGAGAGCTAAGATGGGTGATCTCAGGAATACTGTGTGTTGGAGAAACCAAATGCAGAAGCCAGGCCAAGTTTATCAAATGAGATACCTATCTAAAGGAATTAGGAAGGCTTGCGCTTGCATGAGGAAGCAAAAAAGAAACTGGAGAAATCAACAAATGATAACAGATTTATCAAAACCACCATACAATATTATTTTGTAGAATTGTGCTATCTGTTAAGAGGGAAAAGTATGCAGCATCATGCAAACAAATAAAGTGGGGAAATCAGAATGATCCAGAAGGTTCAGGAAGACTTTTTTGAAGATGTGATTTGAATCCAAAGTCCCAATGTCAGGAGGCATGTGAGAAGTCAAACACCCTCTGGCTCTAAGGATCATGGCTGTACTGTTTGAAGAATAGGAAGATGGAGAATCCTGTGGGGGGTGGTCAGAGATAAAACTAGGAGGTAAGTAGGAGCCACTGATGTGGGCCTGATAGGTGGCGCAAACATTCTGTTATTTATTCCGAGTTCACGGGGAAACTATTAGAGGTTTTCAAACAGGATTCACATGATGCAATTTATGTTTTACTATTATTATTCTGGCTGTAGTTCATATAATGAACTGAAAAGTCTGAAGAGAGTTTGGCGATACACCAGTTAGGAGGCTCAGACAATGCAGAAGAGACATGACAGAAGCTTGGGCTTGAGTGTTCGCAATGAATGTAGGGAGAAATCAATGGATCAAAAAGCAGTGTAGGAGTTAAACTGATTGGAAATGGGGTCTGAGGGAGAGAGACTCATAAAGAATCCTGTCCTTGTTTCTGACTGGTGGTACATCTTAATAGTAGCTAACTTGCAAAGTATGGAAGAGTATAAACAGCAAGATGAAAATTAACCTAGATTCCACTAGATACCTACTGGGAACCTTTTTCTGATGACAAATGTGTATTGTTTTCTACAATTGGGGTCTTACAGTATGTATAATTCTATATCCTGGTTTTTGACTTACATTGTGAGACTTTTCAATATAAAGAATACTGTAAAATCACAATTGTAATGGTTTATATTATCTTAGGGAAGTATCGTAATATATAACACCAGTCACTTTTTATCAGGCATCTGGTTATTTCCAAATTTTTATACTCATAAATAATGCTCCTGTATACGTTCTTGCTTACAAACTTTGCAAACATCTCTGAATGTTTCTTCTGTGTTAAATCACAGAAGAGAAATTATTGGACTAAAGGCATTTATTTTACCACAGTGTTTGCCTTATTGCAATGTTTTTTTCCAGAAGTTTTGTTACAAGTTACAGTTCCACCAGCAGAGTATGAGAGCATGCAATCTGGTCACCAACAGAAGCTTTCAGTTTTTAAATATTCTTTGTCAACTTATAGATGGGTAGTGTTTTAACAAATCAGAGTTTCAGAATCCAGGGAGAAAGATTCTAGAGCCAATCTCGAGTCAGGTCTTTGCCTTTTCTCCCATTATCCACGCACAGAACTCAGATTATATAGTACAGACATGACTGTGATATTCACTGCCTGAGTGAGAAAAGCCTTCTGAGAAGAGGAGAAACTTGTGAAATGCACAGAAAACCCTAAGAAATTCTAAAATGGTTAGTGATCGTTAATAACCAGATACAAGATACCTCTTTATATATTCCACAATAGAGGAAAAATAGAGATTGTTGGAAAATACTGTTTTCTACTATTATTAAAATAAAGCTTTATGGGATTTAAAAAATATTAAAAAAATCCAAATATGACATTTTCTGATGAAATAATTCCTTTTTTCTAGCCAGGGAAAAGTATTCCATTTATGACCAGGAAGGTTTTTAAACATTTTTTTTCTATTCTATTTGATGACAACTCCCACTATATTTGGATTTACTAGAGAATACCTGACCTGTTTTCTGTAGCAAAATCTAGGTAGTTTTAATTAGAAGGTCAACAGCAATTTTATATATGCTCAGATAAATGGGAATATTTGAAGAATAGGGGATCCAGGAGATTATAAATAGAGTGAGGTTGCCAAGGTATCCTTCAAGGTGACCTTATTAAAAATTATTCTTGCCTGTCCTCACACTCCCCTCCTCCAATAAGTTCCTCCAGCCTCAAATCTGCTAAGTACCTGTGGAAAGTTCTTCCTAGTCCCCTAGCCAATCCTAAAACTGGGCTGATCTGCTTGTATTAGTCTCCTATTGCTCCTATAACAAACTATCACAAACTTACCTGCTTAAAACAACCCACATTCATTATCTTACAGTCCTGGGGGTCAGAAGTCTGAAATATATCTTATATGGCTAAAATCAGGGTATTGTCAGGAGTGCATTCCTTCTGGAGGCTCTAGGGAAGAATCTGTTCTTTGACTTTTCCAGCTTCTAGGGGTTTCTTACATACCTCAGTTCCTAGGAGCATCACTCCAACTTCTGCTTCCGTAACCACATAGCTTTCTCTGACACTAACCCTCCTGTCTCCTCTTAAAGAACCCTTGTGATTACATTGGACCTAATCCAGGATAACTTCTCCATCTGGAGATCATTCATTTAATCACAGTTGCAAAGCCCCTTTTGTACTGAAGGTATTGCCATGTTCACAGGCTCCAGTGATTAGGATGTGGACATCTTTGGGGGAGGGGCATTATTCTGTCTTCCACACCACCCAGGTACTGAGCAGCCAGTATCCACAAAGGCGCATGTTCTGGGCATGGATCCCCTCACATAGAGTCCATGCTGAACATGAGCCCCATGTACCATGCTCTTGACTATCTGCTTCTCCTTCTGTTTCTGCTGCTCTGTGACAATTATTTGATTTTTTCACTTTACTCATTAGCTCATCTCCCTAAACTTACTTTTGCACTTCTTCTCATGGCAAATCTGCAGCCTGCACCTTCCCTAGGTAATCTGATTTGAACTCTGTGATCCAGAGTGGACATTGGTCAGTGTGACCAAGATAAACACCACAGCTCATCTTGCTTTCTCTGAGGGCCAGCTAGGGCTTCATCATATACAGACTGTGCCCAATGTACCCATGTGCCCAGAGACACTAGTCTTCTCATAAGTTCCACAACTGGGGTTATTCTCCTTTGGCTCCATATTTTTACTTGAGTTTTCCCTTTGGGATCTCATTACTTAGCATCCCGACACAAACCTGTCCTTGCCCATCCTCTTGTGACATGACTAAACCCTGTTGTCCCTTGTGTCTTGGAGCCTGGTTAAACTGGAAAAACCCAGAAGAAACAGGGCTTTATCAGGAACCTTATATAGAGTGCAAGCATTGCTTGGAAATCTTTCCCTCTAATTCCCACTCAAAATACCAGATCTCTGAAATAGTCACCCTTGCCTTACTCCTACTGAAGTTTGCATACCCCTGTCTTTGGGCACTTTAAGAAACTCTCATACTTGATAAACTACTTTTACGTTCTCAAATTGTACTCATACTTACAACAACCCTCTGCTGGATTAAGACAAACGTTATTTCTTTTCTTTAAATTTGAGAAAATTTAAAAAGAAAAATTATTCAAAATAATTAAGTGATAAAGTCAAAGTACCATGGAGAAAAGCAGGAAATTGTATAAGAATCTCTATGTACTCTTCTAATGCAAAGCAAATGCTGATTTCTTTAAATCTTTCTACCTGAATATATGTAATATATTTATATATGTTATACATATTAATAATTATTAATATGTATAATATATGATTATATAATACATGTATGATTAGCAATATGAGTATGCATGTGAGGGGTTCAAGTTAGCCTGTATCTACATCCAAATATGAAGACACAATACAAAAGCACATACTTTTTGCTTTAGTTGCTATCATATCTATAAGAATAGTGTACCTTTTTTTCCTAAATACGAGCATTGTTGAGTTTGCATTGAACGCACATTTTTATAAAGTGCTGTGAAAAATCAAATAGCGCTGACATCCAACCTAAAGTGAAGAATATTTCAAAACAACACCTGTTTCTGATCAATGCTGAAATGCCCATCTTCATTTTTCTCCACCTTATTTTGGGAAGCTTCTCCTCCGTCAGCTATTTCAGTAGCTATTCTAGAAATTCAGATCTATGTGTCAATGCTATTGACCTGGTGTTCTGGTTCCCAGAATCTGATGCTTACACAGAAATGTGAGAAGCCAAGCCCTAGAAAGCAGAATATTGCTTCCCGATACCAAGCCTGCCGTGCAGATGAACATCAAGAAATGGGTCGATATATTTGATAGCATCGGCCAAGTGCAATCATCAGAAGTAGACCTGCTCAAGAACACATTTACAGTTTATTTGGGGATGGCATTAAGCTGATTGTTTTAATAACACAGTCATCGTGAGCCAGACACATCAAAGCTAGATTACAACTCTGAATTATCTAAATCCAGGGTGAAGTCTGTTCACCCTCCAAGCTGCTCCACTGGCAAATTTCTAAAATTCACTTTTCTGTTATTTCAGCAGTCATCATGTTTCTTTAGCTTTTGGATTGAAGATGAGCTAGTTAGTTGTCATGTTCCCTTCAAATGTAGCTTGATATTCATTTTATGTTGGGGTCAGCATGGTATATTGCAAGAATGCCAATTCTGGAATGAGACAAAAGAGCATCAAATCTGACCTTACCACTAACTAGAAGCCTGTCCTTCCATTGGTCACTGCCTCTCTGAGCATCAGTTTTTAATGTGTCAGATAAAGAAAATGATAACTAGGTTCCTTATTTTAACAAGAATATTGTATAAATCAAATTGATTTATGTGCCAATTATTTATAGGCCATAAGGTCTTACTTATGTAAAAGGCTGGTGCTTTAGAGGAAAGAGCAGCTAATTAGGAAACAGAAAAATTGGCTTCTAGGATTTGCTTTGTAACGACTTAGGGTGTGCCCTTGGCCAAGTCTCTCAGGGTTTATTCCCCTCATCTCTAAAAAGAGAAAGAAATATTTGGTAATTCCCAGAGTGGTTTTCAGCACCAATACTCCAGTGTTCTAATATATACGTTATTACTTTTTGTTGTTGTTAATGTAAGTTTTGCATTATCTCTTAACACTTCTACTATTTTCCCCTAAATGACTATTTTCCAATTATTTCACACCTGCAACACACATGTTTTATCTATTTTCCTGAAGCATATTTTTCTGTGAGGAATAATTCTTTATCAGCGTCTCTGAGGTTTTTTTTCTCAAAATCTATTCAATCCTCTTCTATTATTTTTCTCCCTTTGTATTTACAACCCTTCCAAATTAATTTAGTAGGCACATTTAATTTAGTAGGCACCTACTTTATTCTTGGTGATAAGCTACACAAAATAAGGTAGAGTACATGAGATTTCAAAGTAAGAGTAAATAGCATGTTGATGAAATTCACAAATTATACTAAATTGGAAGATGTAGTGAGCAACAGAGTGAAGAGAGACATAATACAAATGGACTTCTAGGGGTTAGAAACCCAGGCAGATAAGAGAAAAATTGGATTTGGTTAAAAACAAAATCCCTAAGAAACAAATGTTCTAAGAATACTTACTGAAGGGGAGGACACAGTGAAAGGGGTAGGGTAGGAAAAAGTACGTTAATAACCTGTAAATATATTAGATAATTCCAAGGGTCTGGAGGAAAAATTGAAACATATCACTGTATTTCTCTCATTGCATGCAGAAAATTCACTTACTGGTGCTTTGTGCAAGGATCCTTTGAATGCTCACCCCATGGCTAACCCTACAACTACTCTGGGTTCTGGAAGACAAAGTTAAGTAGGACATGACCCTCCCTTTCCTAAATAGCTCACAGTCTAGAGGGGCTCTGGACAGGTCACACCAATTGTACTGGAGGATACGGGCACAGACAGAGGCACCTGTAACATACAGGAGTAACATGGACAAAGGAGTGAATGCCTGGTATTCACATCATTCTGGAAACATGATTTAAAGCTGAAGCTCATCAGGTGGACAAATTGCAGAGGATGGTGGAAAACATTTTAGATGGAGCAAACACCTCAGACAAAGAGTAAAAACATGAACCAGCCCAATCTTCTCCCATATTGAGCCTCTATTCCACTTAGAGCTCTGATCTAATAACTGAGCTCCACTAAAATATACCATAGTTTCTGAATCGGCAGTGTCCGTCTCTCCTCTGAGATGGGAGAATCTTGTTCTGAGATTGTTCTCCCCATTCCCACTTGTCTGGAAAGCTCTATTTTGTATTCAAAGTATCCCCCCAACATAAATTCCATGGAGATCTGTCTATCTGCCTCCACTATTGCATCCACAAGTCAGGCTGGGTTAGGTTTCTCTCCTTTCTGCTCTCATCATATCTGACATTTCTTTTTACTGAAACACCTCTCACACACTATGGCAAATAATTACTTCCTTTTCTCCATTTCCTACTAGTTTGTGAGATTTTGAAGTGCAGAGCCCGGGATTTATGTACCATGCTCCCCGAGGTATGTAGCCCCATGCATAACCCACCGTAGGATCTCAGTAAATGTTTGTTGAATAAGTGAGTGAAAAAAATAGGCACATTCCTCCAAACAGAAACTAGAGGCAAGTCAGGGGGATACTGGGCAGAAACACGGTTCATTGTCTACACATTGGGCAGAGCACTTGCGTATGAGAGTGTGTGTGAATCAGGTGAAACTGAGATCCAGGTCTGCCATCCACTAACAGTGTGACTTTAGGCAATGCACTCTGCCTCACGGATCAAAAACAAAATGAGAACAGCCCCTCCAAGTTTGTTTTAATACTAAAAGGGATACTGTATTTTAAAATCCCTAGCACAATACCTGATGTGCTACAGGTGTTCAGTAAATTTAATTTCCCTCCCTACTTTAGTCTTGACTCCAAAAAGGCTAGTCTTCTGAGGTGCCATTTTCAGGTGATGGATCACAGATTTGTTTATAGCAACCTTGTGGAGACTGTCTCAGGGCTAAGAGAACAAGGCAGGATAGCGAGGTGGGATGTTGTGAGCAGCGTGGAAACTCCACGGACTGACAGATACTCCGTTATGGGAAGATGAGAAAGCTGCTATTTGGGAAATTGCATGGGTTAGTATCATTTGTATTTTCTCTGATAATATGTTTTCTTCACTCTCACCATTTCTTTTTGAAAATGCTAATATGTGTTGGCTGCTGTAGGTTGAACTGAGAGAAAGGTCATCTGTATCCTTTCATGATCACAGGGTATCAAGTTTCTGTTCTACTGGACTCATGGACAGAAGCAGTAAAATCTGACTGCTCCCAAAAGAAGGGAGTTTGGGGGGAATCAAAATCCAGTTCACTTGTCATTTTTCTCCACCTATAAGGAGAGTCTCTTTCCAGAACACACGATGAGGAGTTGGAATTGGAATCCGTTTTCATTTAATTACCAGTAGGATAAGAAAACAGCATCTAAAGGTTCCTGTTGTAGCATCACGTAAATTCAATTTTGAAATTAAAAAAATAAAGCAGTTTGTAGAGCTATTCTAATAGATTCAGTATCCTCCTTAGAAAGTATGTGATTAAAAGAATAAAAACAATATATTTTATGGCTTCCTTTATTTTATTATGACAGTTTTATTAGAAAAGGCATTTGCAATTCATCTATGAGTGATAGATGCCGAATAAACTGAATTAGGGTTATTATTAAGGCTTCATTAAGTCAAGCAATTTCAATCACTCATTTATGCTCTCTTTAAACTTAGCATGCTAATTAAACTAAAGGAGTGTTAATATTTGAAAATTCATTGGCTTTTGAGATCCATCTTCAGCCCTACCTCTTCCAAGAAGTCTTCCTTGTTTCCTTCAACCTGTCCAGACTGAGTTAGTATCTCTGCTATGTACTAGATATCAGACCCGCCCCTACCCAAGGGACTTAACACCCTTCATGAGGATATTACAAGTACTGTCTCGTGAGAAACTTATAATAATGTTAATGGAGTTCTGCTTCCACCAGGAGGGAAGAAGATGGTCTGGAATTACAATTCTGCAAAACACAACCAGAAAAAAGGACAACAAAATACAAGAAATAAACATATTCAGATAACAGACAACAGGCAGCACAGGACTGTGATCCCTGAGAAAAGAAAGACAAGCAAAGAGAACTCAACCATCACCCAAGGTTTCTACCCTGGGAGGTAACCCATGGACTTTGGCACAGAAGGGAAAACTGAAACAAACTCCAGCTATCTTGCTTAGTTAAGGAGACAGAGATGAAAGTTTGAGGAGGCCAGGACAGCTGAAACCTGTGGATTCTGCAAAGAGTCCTTAAATGTGTGCATATATAGAGAGAAACCCCACAAAGCTGAACAAGAACAATTACCAGACAGCAAAAATTGAGGACTTGATTATGTAATTTACACAGAACACAGGGACCTGTAAGACGAACAATTCCTAAACAAGACTGGAAATTATTGGAATTCCTTCCAGCTGGAGTGGAAAGGCCTTGTTGAATGTATGGGACTTTCAACAGAGACTGCAGAATGACCTTATAAGTGTGGCTCAAATCTCTCTAGAATGAAGATGTATCTTGACCTGCTCTGATACAGCTTAAAAGCAAAACTCAAAAGGATCAAATGAATCCACAAGTATCTTAAATTCTTGACAGTAAAAGTACAACACCATTTAAAGGAATGTAACAAAATTCTTCACAATATAAAATATGCAGTGCCTACATCTAATTAAAAGTTACTAGATAGTAAAAGATTTAGAAAAATGTAACCCAGAATGCAGAGATAATGGGATTTTCAGAAAATAGCCATTATAAACATCCCCCATATGCTCAAGTGTATAATGGAAAACATGAATATGATGAAGAGAAAATAGGAGATATAAAAAAAAATACCCAACTGTAATTTCTAAAGAGGGAAAACAATATTTTAACACCAATTACTGCTATTATCATTTATCATTTGCCATTTTCCACTGTTTCACCCAGAGGGTGTTATGAAACTGGTCTCTGGAATAAGATGTCCGAATTTTAGTAGTGGATCTACTACTCAGTGACTATGTCACCTTGAGCAAGAAACTTAGTATCTCTGTTTGCAAACCCCTCATATGTAAATTAGAAATAAAATACTATCTATTCCATAGGTTTGCTATGAAAACACATGCCAAATGTTTAAAAAAGTGATCGTATAGTTAAGGAAGCCCCAATGTTGGGATTGGAATTACAGGGGAGGAAGTGAGGTTTAGAGAGCATAACACTCTTTCCAAAAGAACATAGCTGTAAGAAGCAGAGAGCAGCCTCGCACCTGGGCTACCTGGCCCCAAATCCCATGCTCATGTGATAAGAGGTTTCATCTCCTCACCAGTGCTTCAGCCTCTCTCTGGTCTTGAGCTCTTGACTTTTGTCTTGCCAGATCCTCCCAGAATTTTCTTTCTGCTCAGTCTCTTCATTTTGATAGTTTATTTTCAAACATTTGGTGAAAGATTTTATTCAAATTTGACCTCCAAGATTGCTGTCTTTGGCTTCAGGGTTTGCATTTTACAGGAAGTATAGGAAGCGATGTTCTGCCCTGCCCCAGACTTTTGCCCAGATCAAGTCAGACCTCAGTAACTCAGACCAGGAGAAGTCAGCAGGGGAATTAATTATGATTATGATGGTCTTGTCCCTAGGAATGTCTACAACACCAGGGCAGAGCCACACAATTTAGGACTTGATTATGTAATTAAAATAGAAAAAAAGTGTTAGGAATCCTTAGAGACACTCTCTTACAGGTGAGTTCAAGGATGATAAGAACATGCTGGCTCATAGTTGTTATGCCCTGTGGAGATGGTTAGACAATGAATCAGCTTCCACAAGCCAACTTCACATTTGACAGAGTGTTTGCTACATGGACCCTTCCTCATCCGTTCCTAAGAAAGGAACAGCCGCTATAGTTGTGAGATGGAGTGACCTGTTGTGGAACAGGCTTGTGTAAACACCAAGTGAACCCAGTCCTCCTACTGATCTCTGGGTCACGTCTTCTTGATTCTATCTGGACACATCATCCCGTCACTTTTTAGTCCAGACACCAGGAACTTTGCAACTGGGCTTTGGGTTAGAAGAGTTAAATTGACTATGTAGGGATCAGAAACTTGTATTTGGGAAAACTAACTCTTTTAACGACATTTTTTTTTTTTATTTTGAGTAAACACACACACACACACACATCTGTTATTTTGGCATGTTAAAAGTCCTAATACAACTCCATTCTCTGAGCTTCTAAACTCTTTACTTGGACTAAGAAAAATGGGTAGAACTATAGCTTTCTTTCTAGAAACACCCTTAAATTATAGGTTGTCCTGCTATACTATCTCCCTTGCCCACTTTTGTGTTACAACTTTCCTGAATAAGTTTGTTTTTCTTCACGTAGATGATGGTAGAGAAAGAGTTCTCTTATCTAGTCCTCATTCTCCCCAAGGCCATCATCTTCCAAGAAAACAAGTGTTTTCTAATCCACAGAACCTACTAAGTGTAACAAAACTCGGGATCTTTCTTTAAATTAATAAACCTTTGTGTCCACAAACAAAAGAAATTTCAGGTAAGAATTGGAGCGTCCCAATATATGTCATTACTCTGCTTAAATCCCTCCAGTGAGTTGCCGTTAACTTTAGAATACATTTCATGGCACCTCTTGCTGTCACCTGCCACCTCTGCCTCATGAAACTCTTCTATTTTCTATCCTCTACCTCAGTTTATACCGTTTCATCTTGCTCACCTACACTGTAACGTTACTATACCCTTTTTCAGTCCTTCAAAAATGTTATTTTCTTTCCTGCTTGAAAGCATTTATGTTTCCGCCTGGGATCCTCATCTCATGCTCTTCACATGACAGACTCCATCTCCTCTTTCAGGCATCGGGCCCTTCAGATGGGCCTCCCTTGACAACAGGGTGTAGAGAAGACCCTCCCCCGTGCCCATTACTTTCTATCATACATGCACTTCATTGCACTTATTACAATTTATATTTGTTTTGTGTGTGTTTATTTTCTTGTTAATTTCCTATCTTTCACACTAAATGGAGGCTCTGTGATAAGAGGAAATACATCAACAGTTTTTGCCTGTGTCCAGACAGCATCTGGACCAGGAAAGGGTATCAGTAATATTTGTCACATAGAATCTTGAAAAGAAGCCCCAGGGGGAAGACATGGGCTTTGAGGCCAACAGATCTAGGTTCTAGTCCTCACTCTTACTGATGACCTGAGTGACTTCATTTTCCTCCTCTGTAAAATGGAGGTACTGTATAGCTTGCAGGGTTATAGTAGACACTCAATGAAAAGTAAATGTTATTGTTATTAATTTTGTTTCCCCCAGCTCTTTTAGGGATGGGACTAATTAGAATCTGACTCATATTGTACAGTGAATTTGGATAAAAATTCTGAAATGCAATTAATTAGATAAAATCATAGACTTTGATAAGGAAAATATAATTTGTGTGGCTTCACAAACAGAAATATCAAGTAGCAGAGAATAGTGTGGTATTGGGCAAGTTCACATAAAGTATCTCCTAGTCTCAATGCATGTATGGCAATTTAGAATAATATTGGCCAATGCACTGTTTTGATACTCAAGTGAGATAAGGGTCATGTGATTGCCTCCAAATGGAAAAGCATTACTTAGAGGCAATAATGCATTGTTTTTAAATATAAGGATAAGTGTTGGGGGGAATGAGTGTGATTCCTCAAAACCCAAATCCCCTGTGAAAACCAAGACACCCCAAACCAGTTTTCTTTTACTTCATTCAAAGTTTCTTTAGGAAACTAGAAATGAGATCCATGTTTCTGTCAATCTCTAACTTCAACAGCATTGGATACATCTTAGCTGCAAGACTGTGTGTTCTGTGGGAGAAATCTTTTCACTTTGGGAAATGATTTTACTGGATTTATTGGCTGAACAGCTCATCTAGACAGTGCATGGTAAAAGCTCAACGCTGGAATGGATAAGATTATGGTTCAAATTAATGAACCGAGAAGGAAATAGGAAGGTTGCATATTAAGTGCTTTCCTGTGAAGGTTCTGGAGATCAAAACTGAATGCAGTGAAACTAATGAGCAACTAATGCCAGCCTACCAGCCTTCAGCCTCAGTAGGGATTTTCCTCTTAAAAATCATATCCTGATCAAATCTTAGACCCCAACCACCCTCCCACTGGAAAACATTTTTTAAAAACACTCAGATTCCACAATACAGTTAGGTTCAGAACACAGCAAAAGGATAGAGAAACAAAGATAGCAAATTTCTTAAGCACAGCCTTATGGGCTCCATAGAAAGAAGTCATTGTTGCAATAAATTCATCAAGATCAGAGATCTTGACAACACAGGGTACCTGAAGGGGTTTCCTTTGTTTTCAGAGAATATTGAAAAGCTCCCCTTACTTTTGCAAGTACCTCACTTTTATTGCTTCAAATTCAGGACGGCTTCATGGGTAGGATTACCACATTAAATTCAGGACATCCAGTTAAATTTGAATTTGAGGTAAGAAATGGATATATTTAGTACAAATATGGCCTACATACTGCATAGGATATATGTATAGTAAATGCCGTTTATTGTTTATCTGAAATTAAAAGTTAGCTGTGCAACCTGTATGTCTTATTTGCTAAATGTGGTGTCACTATTCGTGGGTGATATAGTGAGAATCGACATACTACTATGAAATAAAGGTGCCATGCAACATAATTTAATTACTGTTTGATATCAACATTTTTAAAAAGTACTTTCCAAAAGATTTTGTACTGCCTTTTAAATTAAAATCATCACATTTAGACTAGTATTTGAAGAGTATATATGAGAAGTGTTAATACAAAAATAACGATGGTTGTGTGTGTGTGTATATGTGTCTGTATGTGACAGAGAGAAAGAGAAGGAGAAAGAAAAGAGAGAAAATTATAAATCTATACATATATTATTTACAATAAAATTTAAAAGTCGCTGCATGTATTTGGCTGTATATACAAATGTGCATATATATGTATATATATATAACTAGATATGTGTGCATGTATATATAGAGAGAATAAATTGTATATTATAGTATATAAATGATATATTTTATAAATATGTTATATTTGTATGTATTATATAAATAATAAAATATATAATTTATTCTCTCTCTACATGCCTACATTCTTATATAGTTATATATACATGTAAATAAGTATAGAGGTATATATATATGTATATACATCTGTATATGTATAACCATATGTGTGTTTTAAGGTGGAGAGGGACAGATGTACCTGAAACCTGGGATGAATCAAATTTCCAAATTAGAGTGTTACACTTCGCTCTGGGTTTCCAGTTGACCTAAGTAAAAAGGGGACTGTAGTGTGCCATTTATTCTATTGATTTGTGCTTCAAGGATTCCTACAATAAACCTAAAAAGAAAATGTTCTATATGTTTTTCTGACTTCCTACTTTCAGAAAAAACCTATTAAAAGTCATCTGCCTGTGTATAAAGAAGTTTAACCTGACTTAGATGCCTTGTTTCTGTGCTTTATGATTCGCTGCTCTTCCCACACAGAGCACACCCCATCCGTTCAGTTCACTGCACTCTCCCACACACAGTGACTTTTGCTGTCTTTATCACCCAGCTGCCCAGTATAGCCCCTGAAACACAGAAGAAACTTCATGAATGCATTTTGAATGAAAGAATCAGATTTGCAGATTCTAGGAAGGTTCCTTCATCAAAGCCACATGCATGGAAATATTGAAGCCGAAAATCCCACTGGAAGAGACACATTCCTTTGGACAAGGGATTATAATATCTTGCCTATAAAAAAAAGGGGGTTTTAAGATTTATTCAAATATTCGTTGATTAAGCAATTATGTTGGAAGTTCTAAAGACACTTCCAGATCTGGGATTCTGCCTCCTTTTGTTTATTGTTCCTTCATATAATTTAGGACCCTCATCGAAAATTTTTTATGATCCAGTTTTTTTTAATCTTCTTGATATTTCTTGTTACTCCCTACTAGATTTTGAAGTCAATTTAATGGTTCAAGACAAACACTTTTTCTTTTAATGAAACAAAATGCATAATAAATTATCAATGAGCGTCAGGTATAGAAGGACTGAAATGTTTTCTGAGAACTTCTGTTATTAATCACATATAATATAGATGGATATAAATAATGTTCTACAGTAGCTCTCGGTTCTGGTCAAAATAGTTTGAAAAACACTGCCTTGAAAGATTCCCACAGTATGCTGCATAGACCAAATCCAGTCTGCTGCCTGTTTTTGCAAATGAATTTTGTTAGGAACAAAGTCACCCTCATTCATTTACATATTGTCTGTGACCCCTTTCATGCCGAGACTATACAGACTGAAAAACCTAAAAATATTCTGGTTCCTCACAAAACTGTTTACTGACCCCTGGTCCAGAGTATGGGGTCATAGTGAGAGGAGGCTTTCACCAGCCAGGGAGGGGAGTCAGGACACTCATTTCTGGCCATTCTCAAAGGGAGGAGTAAGACACAGAATATAGATTGGATACTCCCACAATTTTGGCCCTTTCATGTCATGGTTTAGAATTAATAACTGTGAATACTTAGAACCAATAATCCATCATAGAAAATATTACCATCAGAGGTTGTCAAAGGTGTGGTTAAGAACCCAGACTAGGGGGCCAGCTCGGTGGCATAGGGTTAAGGTCGTGTGCTCTGCTTCGACGACCTGGGTTTCAAGGGCCCAGATCCCAGGCGCAGACACACACACTGCTCATCAAGCCATGCTGTGGCAGCCTCCCACATACAAAATAGAGGAGGACTGGCACAGAAGTTAGCTCAGGGCTAATCTTCCTCACACACACAAAAAGACTAGAATCAGACAGATGAAACAGAAATCCTGAATTTTTGCCTTAGTGTATAAATTCAGAAAGTTAATGAAGACTTCTGAGTGACAATTTCCTCATCTCTAAATTGAGGATAATAATGTGGAATAATAAAAATTAAAGGAATAATGCATGTAATGACTTAACTTATTGGCCTAAAGTAAGTGTTGATATGTGATACACATTAAATATGGTAGCTTATTGAATTAACTTAGCTCCTTTGATTGACTCATTTATTTGATAACTATATGTTGGATGTTATCTCAGGGATGTGATTCTTTCATTTGGAGTACCTGTTGCTTTGTTCTCTTCTCACTATTTACCAGCTTCTTCATCCTGTACCCTCCAAAAGCAATTGGACCTGCACACAGCTTTTCCTTGCCAAGGGCCCAGCTCAAACTCATGATGCATTTTTACTTTTGTCTTCCTCTACCTATTTATTCATGCCTTCTGTCTTTATTCTTTTTCAAGTCTCTAGAGAAAAGATATTCTTGGTGTATCTTATCATTTCCTGTCACACCATGCGTCATAGGTCAAGGGTAAATAGAGTTGAGGAGCAGAATAATGCCCACACAAGGTGGCTTCTGCCCCCTTCACAGGTAGAGTTGAAGAGAACATAAGGCATTTCTACATTCTGACATTTGTTGAGTTATTTTATGATACTGACTACTCTTTAACGCTTTTTATTCTTTTGATGTTCATCTCACAACAATCCAATAAGGTAAAGCAAAAATAATGTTCTCTTCTGTAAAGGAGATGATGTTAAGGCTAAAAGCTGATGTGAGTTGTTCTACTTTATACAGCTGTTAGTGACCCTGGGTCCAGTTATCAGTTAGAGAGGGCATGGGTCATTCTGTACACATTTCAGCTGGGAATTTTAGCTCTATCCCTGTCTAAGGAGCTCTGTGCTATGAACCCCGGAAGTCAAATGTAATTCCATTGTTTAAGAACTCCAAACTTGTCTTGGGAAAAAATGAAAGATGGACTCATTTATTCAGTCAACAACGAAAATATCGATTACCCACTGTTTATCAGTTACTTTGCTGTGCAATGGGGAATATAAGAATGAGCCACACAATGCCCCTACCCTTAAGAACATCACAGTTAAGTAAGGATGGTATTAAAATACAGTGAGATAAGTGCTGAAATAAAGGCAATCAGAGAGCATATTTGGAACACATAGAATGTGTGCCTGTTTAAAATAAGTTTAAACCTTTACTTATCTACTTATTTCCTAATAATGTGACCTGGAGCAGTATTAAGTGCCAGAGAGGACTTCCTGGAGGAGGTGGTTTCCATCTAAGTTGAAACCTGAGGGGTGAGTGAGCCAAACAAAGAATAGATGGCAATGCCTTCTACCCAGAGAGAGCAACATATGAAAAAGCCATAAATTATAGAACTGTTCAACACAAAGTTTGAACCTTAATGTAAACTACGGACCTGAGTTAATAAGAGTGTATCAGTATGAGTCCATCAATTGTAATGTACCACACTAACGCAAAATGTTAATAATAGTAGCAATTGTAGAGGTTGGAGGTATGGGGAGAAGAGTATAAGAGAAATCTCTGTATTTTCTGCTCAATTTTCCTGTAAACCTAAAACCACTCTAAAAATAAAGTATTAATTTTTTTTAAAGGCTAAAATTAGAAATGATGTTGTTTAGAAAACACAAAGTAACAATGTATGATTAAAATGTGGACTATTAATAAGGAAGATGGAGTCAAAGGATCCTTGGAGTTGAGCAGAAGCTGGATCATGAAAGTCCTTAAAGGCAATCAAATGATTTAGGTCTTTATACTAAAATACGTTAAATTATTTCGTCAGTGAAATAGTACAATCAGATATGTTTGTTTATTTATTTATATTTTTTGTTGAAAAAGCTTTGCCCTGAGCTAACCTCCTTTGCCAATCTCCCTCTTTTTGCTGAGGAAGACTGTCCCTGAGCTAATGTCTGTGCCCATCTTCCCCTATTTTTTGTCTGTGGGACACCACCATAGCCTTGATGAGCGGTTTGTATGTCCATGCTGGGTATCCAAACCTGCAAACCCCAGGGCACTGAAGTGGAGAGTGTGAACTATGCCACTGGACCTGCCCCTGTTTATTTGTTTTTGAGACCCTTTCAGGAACTCTTAGGAGAATAGATTGAAGAGATTCAAGGTTCGATGATGAGTCATCATTTAGAAAGATATAGATGTACTATGGTGGGCACTGTAAGGTTGATATCGGGCCCTGAGAACTTGGACCAGTTGTAGGGTGAAGAGGGGAAATGAGCAGTTTGCCATCTGCAGCATATAAAAGCATCCTGTGCAAACAAAGTTCCTGCTTTTCTGGTAGAAGGAGATCCATACTTGCTACAGGTGGTGGCAAACCCTGAGCTTATGGCCTGAGTAATACCTCCGTCATGCTCTCTGTTTACGATCAGGAAGAACTGGCCTCTTTTTTGTTTCAGGATAGTGAGGACACTGGGGAGACAGCTGTGTCAATTGCATGCAGTTTGGTGTCAGAACTTTTTTTAAGTTTTATTCATACATTCTGCAGAAATATTTCCTCATGTCCCATGCTGGGGATGCCGAGATGAATATGATGAACCCTTCAATTTAGAAACTCACCATTGGGTGAAAGCAAAACCTTGTAAGCAAGTATTGTACTCCATTAATAGAGAAATGGACCAACTACAAAACTGGGAGATGTTATCTTTTCTTACTGAAAATAAGAAAGATTCACAGAGTGTCACTTGAATTCAATACTGACGGATCAGTTGAGAGTTCCCTAAAGTGATGGAAGAGTATTCAAGGCAGACAAAATAATAGGGACAGGGACAGGGATGCACTTGTGAAGCAGCATGCTTGGGCTAGCTCTGGAGTTAAAGTGTGAAGAACAGGCAAGATCCAAATCACTATAGACTCTGAATGGGGAAAGTCACACTCCAGGTTCAGGATCATGGGACCACTGTTAGAATGAAGATATGGGGTAGACCAGAAGGATGCTGGGGAAGGAGCAAAAAGAAAATAGGAAACAGTAGTTGCCGTGTGGCATGCAGATGAATGGGCCTCTGAGAAGAAAGAATGTTCAATTGGTGCCTAGAGTTAACCCAGATGTTTGGGGCTGTCAACATCCCAACTAGGGAATTTAATCAAGGTGGAGAGGTGATTTCCTACAATATAGCTTCTGAAGCTTGGGGAAAGAAGGGATAAACATCCAATATCTGCATTCAAGTCTGCTTGCCCAGCTGGTCAATAGCTCTGTTTTGCAATAAGCATGTCCTTGGCAGTCCTTTAAGTCCTCATGTGTCTACTTACTCACTAAATATGTGACATGCAGCAAATTATTGAATGTCAAAATGTTTTTATTTATATCATGTGATTAGTAACACCTGATTCTCAAGCTTTTGTGGAAATAAAGACATTGAATGAGCTACTTATGAAAGTGTCTGACCCCAAATAGTCCATAAATCTCGTTACACATCTTCTTAGCAAGGAGCATGTCTTATTTATGCTCAAATCATCGTTTTCAAGAACAGTATCTGGTTTATAAACAGAGTGTTTTCTTTTTAATTTATTTTTCTGGCTTTATTGAGATGTAACTGACATGCAACACCGTGTAAGTTTAAGGTGTACGATGTGATGATTTGATACACGTATTTATTGCAAAATGATTACTAGAGTGGGTGTTACATGTACGTTTGTTGGACAAATGAATGAGTGAATCCAAGAGGAATCTTGAAAGGATTGACTTTTGCATGAGAAGGCCTTGGTTTTCTTGAGTTTCCATGTCCTTCTCTTGACATTCCAACTGAGTTTTTTAATTCCTCAGATGTTCACTTATTCACACTGTCACTTCATTAGCGCCGTATCTGTTTGTGAGGAAATCTGGCAAAGTTGATTCCTCTAGGCAACGGGTTTGTACTTTTTGTCCTTTGATTGCAATTAATGAGATTAATTGTTTATCTACTTCCCCATTATGCTTTGACGAGGCCCACGCGAGTACATTTTCCAGGAATATAAGTATTTAGTATTAGTGTGTTGTCTTACTGGGAGAGCAATGTTATTATACTGCTTCATTAATGCCTGTACATGTGGTTCAATTAAGATTTACAAATTAGGTTTAATTAAGGTTTATAAGCAGTGAGGTGAACTCCTGGCTGCGTTCACAGCGCTGATTCCTCTTCTTATTCTTCTTTCTTTTTTTCCTTGCATAGCCTTAATTGTTATTGGAAAAATCAAGTGGGTACTGGAGCTGGTAAATGAAATGTCTTCTCTGGCTATCTGATTCCACCCACTCCCTATGTTCCGTCTGTAAATGAGACCCAAAACATAGGTGTCAGAAAATTCATTTCATCTGGATTACAACACATTCACATTACCACGAAAAGTCCAGGGGCACTGGAATCAAACTACTCACATCAGCGGTGTGACTTTGAGCCAGTTACTAACCCTCTATAATCCTCAATTTTCTGTTCTGAAAAATAGAGATAACACCTTTCTTGATATATTATTAGAGAGATTAGATGAAATAATTTCGATAAAGTGTCTGGTATTAGAGTTTAATAAATGATAGCTATCATTAATAAACCATATGTAACTGGATTTATACATAAAGGAATAAAGCAAACGGAAGTGTGGCCAATATTTGACCACCTACACGATGTGATTTTAATGCTTCAGGATGTCAAACAGTTCCTCTCTTTTCAATCTCTCTCTCTCTTTCTGGTTCTCTGGTCTATTCGAACTCAACAAGTACAAGTACACAGTGCGTACCTACAAGGTGTCAGACACCGAGCAGAGAGGAAATCAAAGCAAAAGAGACAAAAGTCACAACTCCTGATCCAGAAGAAGGACAAGGCCAGGTATGGGAAACAAAAGGGAGTGCCATCCACAATAGAACTAGATACAAGTTTCAGCGATGGCAGAGAGGAAGGAGGGTCCTTCCACCTCGGGAAGTCAGATCTTGGTTCACTTGCTCTTTCTCTTTGGATGCTGGCTCACCCCTTGTTTTTTATCTGGAGAATTCTGGCTTCTGGGCTGTGTCTTCAGATCAGATTTACAAAGTTTATTTTTCTTTTTGAATTATCAATCATGGCTGTTTCCAGAACTCCGTTGCCCTGCCTGGCCCATTTATTAACCTGAGAGCAACTCCCTAGCATGGGATACCCACTGTTTTTTGTCCTGAAGAGTGAACACATGGTGTAGAGTAAAATGATGGTGAAAGTTCACCTAAGAGAGCAATTCAGACGTTGGCTGTCTAAATTTGGTGACAGTGCACCCAAAGTGACAAAGCAGTTCCAAGCATTTCCAAAACTATATAGAGACAGAGTCAGAGTGTAGAGACCAGTAGCCATTTGTCTTTGCACACTTGACCACACAATATCGTTTGAGATCATTAGATTGTTATTTGAGGGACAACAAAATAATAATAATAATAATGATAATCCTTCATAGTCACATCTAATTAAACTTTACTCTGCTAGGTGCTTGACTGAAGTTACTGAATTTAACTTTTCACAACCGGATATTAAAATGGTGTCATTTACTCCTTTTTATCAATGCTGTTCAAGGAAATCAGACGCACTCAGTTTGATAGAAAAAGCTAAAAACCAAGATTCCTGCCCATGTCCTTCTGATGCTGTGCTCTTCCTACTAATTTCTGTTTACAAAATATTCTACACAATGTAAGATAATGACTCCAAGGATCTGGCAGGGGTCTCAGGACCCTCTATTAGTGGGACCCTCACCCACTATTTTGTTTAAATAAATGAAGAGAATGTTCATTTCAGTTTATACCATGAACTTATCTAGTCTTGAACTAGTCAGCAGCAAATG
Organism: Tapirus indicus; assembly: GCA_031878705.1. Taxonomy (NCBI): domain Eukaryota; kingdom Metazoa; phylum Chordata; class Mammalia; order Perissodactyla; family Tapiridae; genus Tapirus; species Tapirus indicus. The sequence continues at coordinate 6,633,822 of CM062935.1, read as the reverse complement.
AAATAGATATTGATATGGAATTGCACTAAATGACAAGGAGAACAGCATTGAGAATGAAACTCTTTCAAGGGAAATGACTTTCACCTGGCTTTGCCTATCTCAAAACCCAGTAGACTAGGAGACTAGGGATCTAATCCCAGACCTAGCCTCGCCCCTCTCAGAATCTTTATTTCCCTAAAATAAAATGTGGAGGCATCCCTGTCTGTCCTGCCTTCCCCTAACAATCGTTAACAAAATCCAGAGAGATGGTGGATATAACATTTTAAAGGATTGGAAAATGCTTGGTAAATTGTATATGGCTGTATAAACGTAAGGGGTTATTATTATGTTGATTATCTTTGATGACGGCACCAACAAATGTGCTAATTATACTCATAAAATGAAGATGCAAATGCTTTACTCTGGACTTTCAAGAGAGTCTGCTTATTCTCCTAAAAAGACTGATTATAAGCACAAAATATTTCTTTTTATTAGTACTGCAATAACTGTTCCATGTAATATTAATAACAATAATAAAATGTAAGCCACTTCTACATTATTTTCAGGGAGAAAATAGCACAAGAGCTAAAAAGTTGAGTGAGCAGGAACTTGTCCCTTTTAATGATATCCATAGAAAAGCAATGGATGTTCTAATAAATCTATGCTTCACCCAAAACCCCTTCTTGTGCACTGACCCTAATTCATATCTGTGTCCCTTTCTTGTTTGACACCATTTGTGACCTCAGTGGCTGTATTAATAAAAGTGACCATGATGATCCCTACAGCTGATTTTCTCTGTTAGTCAACAAATGCATCTTTCCCAAATTGTCCCAGACCTGTCCATTGATATTTATCACTACATTTGGCCAGAATCCTTGGATAAATTTTGATTGCATATGACAAGGTTCACTTCAAGGGCTCTTGTTTAATTTGGGTTTCACACACATGCTGAAGCTGCTACCCAGAAAAACTATGACAACTCAGTTTTTCTACATCATTTGGCACAAGCTGTGCTTATGCAGCTGGGTAAAGTTTGACTAAGAAAACTTATCTGACTTGGTTTTCTAAGACTACTTCTGAGGGACGTGTTTGGTATGAGAACTTCCAGTCTGCCTCTGAGTGAGGGTATAACTTGGGCCATGTAATAATCTGGGTGCCATGAAGGATATAGGAAAAAATATCTTGAATTCTGACCAAATAACTTCTAATTTAGCTCAGTGAGTGTATAGTTCTCTATTGTTGTTGTAACAAATTAGTTCAAAATTAGTGCCTTAAAGCAACACAAATTGATCATCTTACATTTCTGGCGGTCAGTCTGAAATGGGTCTCACTGGGCTAAACTCAGTGTCAACAGGGCTATGTTCCTTCTGCAGCCTCTAGGGGAGACTCTTTTTCCTTATCTTTTCCAGCTTCTAGAAGCTGCCCATTCCCTGGCTCAGGACCCCTTACTCCATCTCCAAATGAAGCATAGCATCTTCAACTCTCTCTAACTCAGGCTCTCCTGACTCCCTCTTCTACTTATAAGGACCCTCGTGATGACAATGGACCCACATACAGTTCAGGATAATATTGCCATCTCAGGATCAGCCGATTAGCAACAATACAGTAGTCCCCCCTTATCTGTGGGGGATACATTCCAAGACACCTTGTGGACGCCTGAAACAGGGATAGTACCAAACCCTAATAATACTGTGTTTTTTCCTAGACATACATACCTACGACAAAGCTTAATTTATAAATTAGGCACAGTAAGAGATTAACAGCTATAACTAATAACAAAATAGAACAGTTTTAACAATATACCTGCAATAAAAGTTACTGTAGATCTTAGCAACCTCAGCATCAGATTTTTTTTCATTCTTTCTTAAGTTGAGAACTTTCACCTTTTCACTTAAAGGAAGCACTTTATAGCTTCTCTTTGGCATATCCGAATTGCCGGCATTACTACTCTTGCACTTTGGGGCCATTATTAAGTAAAACAAGGGCTACTTGAACATAAGCACAGTGATACTGTGACAGTCAATCTGATAACCGAGATGGCTACTAAGTGACTAATGGGTAGGTAGTGCATACAATGTGAATACACTGGACAAAGGGATGATTCATGTCCTGGTGGGACAGAGCAGGATGACGTGAGAGTTCATCACACTACTCAGAATGGAGTGCAATTTAAAACTTATGAATTGTTTGTCTCTGGACTTTTCCATTTAATATTTTCAGACCATGGTTGACTGCAGATAACTGAAACTGTGGAAAGTGAAACTGCGAATAAGGGGGGACTACTGTAATTCCATCTGCAATCTTCACTTCCATTTCCCATGTAGCATGACATATGCATAAGTCCCTGGGATTTAAAGATGGATATCTCTTGGGGCCCACTGCCTACCACAGTGAGATCCTTGAATTATGAAACAACTCGTACATATCAACAGAAATTGTACAGTGGTATTCAACATTCTGCGACGCATAGCATTTATGTAAAGGGAAAGTCACTGACAAAGGGCAGCCCAGAAGGGAAAAAGAAGGCTCACAATGCTCACAAAAGGATCAGAGCACAGAAGATAAAAACTAGGAAGAAAGAAAAACAGAGAAACCAGTTAACTTTCCCAGGGACTCGGTCTTGGATCATGTGTCTATTAGAATAGGCTAAGGATAAGTAACATGGATTACCAAAATAAAAGAAAAGCAAGATAAAAGTTTATTTCCATCTGTCAAAGCCCCAGTCCACCAAAAGCACATAAAATTTCTGCTCATAGTCCATCGAATAGACATCAGGTACACGGCTATGCAGAACTGCAAGGAGGGATGTGGGACAAAGTCTAGCCAGACCTTGCTGTGATTTTGTGATGGAGAAAGAAAGAATGGATTTGGGCTGAGAGCTAGCAGTCTCCACCACAGATTGGAGAACTTGAACACCATTGTTCCATTTTTAGCATTCTGACCCTCTCCCTGACTTCTGAGCTGGTTTCCCCTATTACTTACGTGTTCTTATGTGGACAGTTTGACAAATGTGTGTTCTTAGTATTTTTGCCCGTGTAAAGCCAACTGACATCATATGGGGTCCTAGAATCTTGGACCACACCAATCTTATCACAACAGACACTTAGAGGAGAGAGCAGGGGTGATATTAAGGGAATCATATATGCATAGGATCATTATTTAAACCAAAGTAGAAATAGAAAGAGAACAGGCACCAGAGTCTGATTGAACTCCACTTTGCCACTTTCCAGAAAAAAAAAATAGAAAACTTAAAGAAGTTCATTATCTGTCATTGTCCTCACCTGTAAAATAAGCATAATCAAACCTATCTTGAGGAATATTTTGGATGGATTATGATAGGTTGTATAAAATTATCTCTTCCTTTGCTTAGTACATGGTAAGTCCTAAATAAAAGACATTATTAACACCATCAATATTTATACTGTTTTGCTAAAATGGTAATCCATTCCTTATAACCTCCCTTTTAAAGAAAAGAAAATTAAATTTGAAAGATTAACAAGATCTATCTGAATACTTTTTTTTTCCTTGAGTTAAACTGCATGTTTTATTTGTGACGTTGCTGCTTATATTTCTGAATGGATTTTTTTGTCACTTGGACTATGAGAAAACAAATCAATGCAGCATCAATAATTAAACAGAGAATATTAGATTCACAACCGTCTTCTTCGCAAAGGGAGAGCTTGAGAAATAGCTCCTAACACAATCCTTTAAGTAATGGACATGAAAACGGAAATTTCTACATGTGTATGTTGTAGTTTATAAGTAAACCTCTTGCTAAGGTGACCCCCAAGTGTAAATTGTATCCGTATCATATTGTTTCATCACTTCAGAGACAAGTGGAATTATCTCTCTAAAAGAATCTTGAATGATGCTGATTTAATTTGCAGCTCATAGAATCACAGACACGAAGGTTTGGGAAGGACTGAATCTATACTTTCACAAACTATCATCTGGTGTAAGAATATTTGGTTACACATCTACCAGGTGGGTATTTAGTCTCTCCCCTATTAATAATAGGAAAGTTGTTATTCAGAGGAAGTGGTTTTATCTATGGAGAGCTTGGACATCGCCAACCTATTAATTAATCAAACAACCAATTAGTTAATTCAAAATAAATATTTTCATGTATCAGATTAGGTGTTGGTTACAAACATACAGATAATAATAGTCTCCATATTCTGAGTTCCTTCTGTAAACCAGGCACTGTATGCCATCTCATTTAATCTTCCCAACAAAAGTATAATTTGACTTTACTATTAGTTCTATTTTAATATGAGAAAACTGATGTTTAAAAAGATAAAGTAATTGTCTATAGTCGCACAACTACCTGGCTTTGGGGATAGGGACAGAGTCTTAAATATCATCCTATGCTAACTCCTAAAATGCATGGTGATCATCGTTCCTGAGAATGATTAAGTTAAGATATGAAAATAAATGAATTAACATACAAGTTTGAAAGCATCATAACTGACATATGCACATAGTATTATGGGAGCACAGGAGCACACACTATTAAAATTTATTTCTGGGGCCAGCCCGGTGGCATAGCGGTTAAGTACGTGTGCTCAGCTTCGGCAGCCCGGGGTTTCTCAGCTTCGGATCCCGGGCACAGGCACATGCACTGCTTGTCAGCCATGCTGTGGCGGTGTCCCCATAAAGTAGAGGAAGAGGGGCACGGATGTTAGCCCAGAGCCAGTCTTCCTCAGCTAAAAAAGAGGAGGATTGGCAACAGATGATAGCTCAGAGCTAGTGTTCCTCACAAAGAGAAAAAAATATATATTTTAATTTGTTTTTCAAATCTGTCTCCTTTAAAAAACAAAAATTAACCTTAAGTACTTGGGGCCAGATAAAATGCCACATACTCCTTAAGGACAAATCTACATCTCATTAGACTCTGAATTTTAGGTAATAACATAGTGATAATATCAAAATTGGCATTCAATCAGTTAGAGACTATACAAGCATAAATAGTCTTGTCACCATTACTGTACAGATGTAAAATTCCCTTTTACATGTGTCAGGCCAGATTCAAATACACCCCTTTAGGATTCTTTCACCAATCTTAGTTTCTTCATTGATTCCTTACTCACATGCTGAACTAAATAAAAGAATTACAGAAAGCCAACTGGTCAGCCAGAGGCATGATGTCACAAATTAAGGAAAGCTGCCTAGATATTCTCTGAGAAAGAATGACCTTGTGTTTATGGACTCTGGAGTAAAGTAGATTTTGGTGACCTTGAGCTAGGAATTTATCCTCATTAATCCTCTTTGTTTTCTCATTAGTGAAGTGAGCATTATAATATCTTTTTCAAATGTTTATTATGAGGATTACATAAAATAATTGATCTAAAGTGTTTAACAAAGTGCCTGGCACACAGGATTATTTAGGAATGGTTGACTATTTGGGATCTTTTGTGTAACTGTGATTACGATTTCTGAAAAGCAAAGTGGAGTGTACCCTACAACCAGCCAAACCTCACTTGCCTAGTAATAAGTAATTCTTCACAGGTGGAAGGTATTTGATCATTTATAGATGCTTTTCCATTAATGATCTCATTTAATCCACACACTAACATAGGAGGTAGGCCATATTATTCTCATTTTGGTGATGAAAATTGAGATTGAGGAAAATGAAAAGTCTTTCCTGGGATTTTCTGGTGATTTTCCAAGGGCTAATATGATATAAAATGGAAGCATTAAATTATATTAATGGCATCCTCTTGCACTACAAAACTTTCTTTAGTTTGCATGCTTAAAATTTTTTAAACAATAAATTTTACTATCACCAATTTATTGAGATTGATTTTATTAGTTAATATTTCAAACCATTTGCTTCAATTAATAAGACAAAGTCAGCCCCACTGCATTTCGATGTTGGCTATAATTAATGATGATATTATGAAAATTAATGCTTTTCCATTATCCATTATGACATCATCAATGCTAATGATCTGTTTATTGCTTTGCTTTGTTGATGACAGTTAAAAGAAGCCACATTTTAAAGAGGAAAGAAAAGCCTAAATCATTTTCAAACCAGTAAAACCCTTTCCATTTAGAGAGTATTTGAATCTGTAATCATGTAACAAGCATAGTATAAAAAAATAATCAGTATTCCAAAAACTCAAGCCACATTCAGGCAACTATCGTGAAATAATTGATCAATACAATGAAGCAACATTGTCTAAGTACATCTTCCCAAACTGTTCTTCCATTTTTCTTAAATTGGGTTGTCATTTCTAACATTTAAAAATCTCTTTTGTGGAAGTTGAAGTGGGAAAATAGGAAAGAGAAAGAAAAAAAAAAAAACAAAGTTAGTAGGAATGATTGGTTTAGTATATATTAATTATTAAGTACCCATTAAACCCACAAAAAATAAAATGCAACACACTCGTTGAATATATCTGAAACTAGAAGTCCAGACATTCAAGTTATACAGCTAAAAAGAGGAGGAGCCTAAACCTCTTAAAGGTAAACATTGCTGAGATATTAATAATTCATGCCTTGTCAGCAACAACTTGATAGGAACATTTCCTGAGGGGGGTGGGTAGAAATACTGCCCAATTTTGCCTGTGGCTTAGATAAGAGATTTTTATTTATAGAGGTATTGATTTGAAAAGATTTTATGTGAATAATTGATGGACAAGACAGTGTTAATTTGCCAACAAAGCAGATGGAATCAGAAGGTTAGAGCTGGAGAGTGTCTCGTAAACCCTCTTTCTCCACAGAGAGAAAACTGAAAACGTGGATATTTCAGGGGTACACTGAGTAAGTTATGAGTCAGGACTAATGCTGAGATATCCTGACTCCTCAGATCACCGTCCGTCTTCCCACCACCTCTCATGGGCACAAAGATAAGTGTTCATTGGGAGGTCAATGAAACAAGCAGAATGGGTAAGGCAAAGGCTTTGTCCTCCTTGCAGAAAGGAAAACGAGAATGGCATTAATTTTTTTTTTCCTGTGGGAAGATTATGAACTTTTTATCTTTCCCTGCATGGATTCTGTGGTTGATTTGTCTCATCTGGCTGACTTGTCATGTGTCCCCTCCCAACTCACTACTTTTTTTTTTTTTCCTGAGGAAGATTGTCCCTGAGCTAACGTCTGTGCCCATCTTCCTCTGTTTTGTATGTGGGATGCTGCCACAGCATGTCTTGATGAGCAGTGCTTAGGTCTGCACCAGGAATCCCAAACTGCGAACCTCGGGCTGCCCCAGTGGAGTGCGTGAACCCAACCACTATACCACCAGGCCATCCCCCAACTTACTACTTTTAGTGAGTCACCCTGAAGGGTGAAATCTCAACCCAACATGGCCTTTCAGAGGAAAGATATCTGCTCTTCAATCACAGATATTGACACTCTGGTTCTCCTGTTGTAATGTGCAGGCATACTATCAAAGTCTCTTTGCTGGAAATCATAAACTAATAACATCCAAGCCTTCAGTCCCACGCTAAATAATCCCCATGATGGGGATAAAGCCCTTTGCTTAATCTGGGATATATTTTACTCACCACTGGTACAATAATCTAAAATGTCTATTACCTCAAATTCTTACTGACGAAATTTTCAGTTTCCTAAAAGACCTCATGCATAACTAATATAATAGGACTAAATAAAGACATCACTTTAGCTACCTAAGCAGAATAGAACCCAGGAGTCTGAGCCATGGATTGGATTTAAAGTGACACAGTTCCAATTAACTAGTGAATCATGGAGAAGGATTTGTGAGTAGGATGTTTAGAGCAATAGTTCTCTGCTCTATCCAGATACCTGGGGCATTCTATGTTCTGTATGGGCAGAACTTTGTCTTACTCATTATCCTCAACACTTGACAGCATCAGGCATGTAGTAAACAACTCGCAAATATTTGTGGAGTAAATCAGAATCTTATATAGAGTCTTAAAAATACTGATGCAAGGCATCCACTCAAGACCTACTGAAAGAGAATATCCTGGGGAATGTATTTATTTTTTTTTATTTCATAGATAATATGATATTCAATCATGCTAAGAACCATGATTTTAGGTACATGCCACCCTGAACAGACCAAATTTTTCTGATTTCAGAAGTCAAATGGCATACAACTTGGTTCATAAGCATCAGGACTCTAGGAGAAAGGACAAGGAAGATAATTGGCCAGCTTCTCTCCCTTTCCACAAGTCCTTTTTATTGCGAAATAGTACAGAAAAACCTTAACGATATACTCTATTTATTTAAATTAATATGGAATCTACACATTTGATAAGTCAGCCAGTTCTAAGCCATAATTAATCACAATGATAATTACTTGTAATGGCTATCTAGGATTTTATATTTCACAAACGTTTTCATGAGTTTTGTTTTTAATTTTCACCCTAACAATAATCCCAAAGATATATATTGTTATTATCTTAAACTATGAGGAAAAATAATTTCACATTGCTGCATTATTCAGAATTATTTTGTAACAAGTGGCATAATTCCAACTTAAATTTTTGGAAGCAAAGAGCACTTTGTTGGCCTCCAGACTCCATGCCTTGGACAGACAGGAGCAATGTGATAACATGTCTCCAGGTTCCAAGAGTAAAGGGCATTCTCTTTCCTCTCCTCACTGTCCCTCCTCCTCTTCTTCCTTCTCCTTCACTTCCTCTTCTTTCTCCTCCTCTCTCTCTCCCTCTGCCTATCCTGAGTCAATGGAAAGATGTGAGATGACACCCAGTGGAGAGGTTCTCAATGACAGAGTCTCCGGAATCCAATGGAATGAGAGTATAATATAGCAGCTCTCCAGTGGGCAGAGGCAAAACACATAGATCATAGGGGAGACAATTATAACAAACATTCATTAAGTTAAAAAGTTTATATCTTGAGGATCTTATGGGGTTCTTTGGGGCCAGAGAAACCACAAAACCACAGTTCACTCACATACACTTTGAGACATGTTATAGATGGTTTTTCTTGTTGTTATTGCTGTTTCTGGAAGTCCCACACCTATCTTCAAAATTGAAAGTATTGTAGAACAGATGTATGGCCAATGGTGCCAGAGTCCACACAGAGCTATGTTACATGGTGTTTTGGGAAAAAAAAAAACCTTTCAGCTTGTTGTTTATACTATTCAGTATGCCTGTTTAGATCAAAGTGCTTTTGAATACATTGGTCATATTATTATGTGTTCTGGAACATCGATGGGGCCTTCAATACAAAATTAAGATATAGTTTTTGCAGAAAATCTTAGTCAACATTTCTGTATTATCCAAAGAGGTGACTCTGTGATTGCAAAAACCCTGAGTGATCCCAAATCAAATATTTGTAAATGAGTAATCAGTTTGGAAGGAGACAAAATCCTCAATAATAGTCTATCAGATTTCTTTCAAAGCCACCGTTATGTGTCAATGGGTCATGTTTGATTAAAAGGTAAGAATCTATAAGATTGTATGAATTCCAGGTACCATGGAACTATTCTGTATGTACTAATAAAAGGATGCATCTTCTTTAAAATTTGGCTTCTGGGTGACTTTGGATTTCTATGAGAGCTCTTATGGACACAGATTTTCTGATGATTAGCAACCATTTATTTGTTTGACTTGATTATTGTCTCCTGTTCACGTGAATTTATTGCTGCCACTGAAACCATGAACATACCAATAAACTATTCACTATTCAAAAACAAAACAAAACAAAACCTTATATCTGGCAGAAGCTAGATTCCTACTCTGGTATATCTGACACCAAACATTGCCATACTAAACATTTTACTAATCTACTGATGTCAACACACTAACTCATTAACTCCAACAAAGAAAACGAGACCCCAAACAAAGCTTTCCTATGAATATTTCCGGGGGCCCAAAATGGAATTTCGGCTCAACGTGATCCTGGAAGATAAGTGTTATGGGTCATTGTGATTCGTGTTGGCAAGTTAAAGTTGGAGTCTGACAAGATTGGAATTAGAATGGAAGAGGATCAATAGGAAATGAACTAAAGATGACAAGACAAACTTGAATTAATAAAGAACACTGAGTGTAGGTGGTGGACAGTAATGGAGAGAAAGGACTACGTCAAAACAGGAAGGCCAGGCCCCAAATGCCAGGGTCTTGGTGGTATCTTCTTGTTTCATCAGTGAACAAAGCTGAAGGAGCCCCGTCAGGGTGCCTGCTAGCATTGGCTGTGTCCTACATAGAGTTCCTTAAGCCAAGTTAGAGATGCTAGGCATGTATATTCATTTTTTAAAACGGATGCATCCACATAATCCCTTGCTTTTATGAATTTGTCATAGAGTTAACAAGAGTCATGAATTAACAAATGTCACCAAACTCCTGGTGTTTAATAGGTGAATCCTGATGAAGGAAACACAGGATTGAAGTAGAAGCTTCCACACTAACCTCTCACAGTTGGTAAAAGTAAGACCAGGGCTTTCCCCCTTTCTTAGGCTCATTAAAAGTTTGAGCTTCATTCTTACAACTTCTGAGGAGATCCTCAATCCTTTTCTTTTGTTTTATGTGTTTCTAAGGACAGAAGATGTTGGAGGTGGCCAGGGTATCTGTCAGAACCAAGACTATCTTCCATCATATGTTCCAGGACCATCACAAATTAAAAGCCTTCTTCTAGGTGGGCTTGGACTTTGTCATGCAGGATGGACTTCATAGAACGCTTCAGTGCTCCTTTACTATGCTTTTCATATCACTGCACTTGTGATGCTGTATGATATCTATTGATATTTGTTTCTGTCCACACTAGAAATGATGCAGTTAATGGTAAGGATTTTGCCTTACGCATTTGACACACAGTAGGCACTCAAGACATGTTTTGGATGAATGAAGAGATATCTTCAATGTTGGGAAAGAGAAATGATTTGTGTGTGGAATTGTAAGCCCTGGTGGAGTTTGCCTTGAATTTGACTCTGCATCCAAGAGAAAGTGTTGGATCAGGCAGGAAACAAGAGGAAAGACAGACAGATAGACAAGAAACACACAGACAGGAGACAGGAAGCACACTCTCCTGGGGTTTTTGAACAGATATTTAAATGAAGGGACTCCTTAAGAGATGTGGACTGCTGAAGGGAATGGTAGGTGGTGCTGAGGTTCTAGCAAGGGAGAGAATATTACTGCCCTCAGATCTAAAATGTCAAGCGTGAGGAACATTGTTACTGGAGGCTGGGTGGGAACTGCAGCCCTGAAAAGGAGCTGCCCGATAGACTCTGTAGACATATAGGGTCAGCCACGGACAGAAATGCTTCAGAGCAGGGAAGAGGCAGGAAGAATAAGTCCCTCCAGCTCTCTCCTCCCATATTCCAATGCCCTGTAGATATGCCCATTTGAAGAACCTGCATGAACATCAGCTAGGAAGGGAGCCCAGGTGATGCTATCCACAGGGCTCAGCAGGTAAAGAAGGGCAAAGCACAGACTGGGGAGGGAGGGATAAATGCAGAATTACCAGCATACGAGTGTCTTTTCAGGACATTGGGAAAGAGGTGGGTGGAGAAACAGAAGTTGCTTTTACACCTGGGTTTGGCCCCCAGGTCACAGTGGGCCTCAAAGTGCCTATAACTGTCCTGTAGTTCTGTTATATGAAGCATTAGGCTAAAAACAATCTGAATTTTTAAAAAGGTGCTATAAGATCATTTTGCACTTAAGTTAGAGATCAAATTCAGTAACCAAGTGATCCCAATTATCTGCTGCATTCCTCTCTCTTTTCAATGTTTTTATTTGTCACCATTGACAAGTTATATGCATAAATTGATTCTTAACACCATTTCAAATATTTTTTGGAAATTAGATAAATATATAATTATTCGATGTTCATTCTTCTTCAACCAATATTTATTGAATATTTACTATATGCCAAGCATTGTTCTTATTTCCTATGGATACATTATTGAACATATCAGACAAAACACCTGTCGTCAAGGGTGTACATGTTGTAGGGAAGACAGACACTAAATAAGTGGTAATGTGTGACGCCCAGTGTGTCAGCTAATGGTACGTGCAGTGGAGGAAAGAGCAGAAACAGATGTAGGAGCAATTTTAGGGCAATGTCTCAGCTCTCCGAGGGTGGTCTGGGAAGCCCCACTGAGAAGGTGTCTCTTGAGCTCTGACCTGATGGAGGTGAGGAAGTGACCAGTGCATATATCTGGAGGAGGAGGGTGTCAGGCACAGGGAATAGAAAGTGAAAAAAATTGTGCAGTGAAAGCATGCCTGGAAGCTTCAAGGAAAATTAAAGAGACCAGTGCAGCTGGAGGATTGTGAGATGAAGAAAGCATTGAGGTCATGAAACAAGGGACATAATGGGAGGCTGCAAAGGTCATATGGGGCCTTGGTGACATTGTCCCGGGCGGAAAGCCTTTGCTGGGCTTGAGTTGTGAAGTTACATGACCTAACTTATGCTTTAAAGAGATCCCTCTGGTTGTGCTTTAATTTCTTCCCAGATGCCCTAAAAGGGTTGCAATGATTTTTCATTTTTTTTAATCTTGGACACTTCTCATCTCCTAAAGGGCTAAGCTTGCCTTTTCATTGAAGACTTATCCATCTCTAATTTTGTTATATGGTGATTACATGGGCTGTGTGAGGAAAATGAAGCAGAGAATTCCTGTCATGTAATTATATTTTAAAAGCCAAGTAATAGCAGCTACTTTTATTAGCATTAACAATTAACAGGCCTCTTAACTTCGGCTGTGATAAAGAAATCCCTGGCAATGATTTTGTAGCGGCAGTTTTACATACCTGTCATATTAACATGAATAATAGACTTAATGTCAAAGGGAGTTGATGCAGGCATTCTTTATTAAAAAATACACGGGAGAGCAGAGAAATAATTTGGCAGATAATCATAAAAACACCACCCGTGGTCCTCAGTTCTTTTATATTCCCAATAATTTTCTTGATTGATTGAAATACGTTCTTGAGAGTAGAGGTCATGTCTTATGCTTAGAATCATAAAATTTTGAAGTTGAAAAAATCCTAGAAATTATCTCAGCAGCCAGAAATTCAGAAGACTCAGAGGCTAAGCAGGTAATAAAAATGAGTGAAAATGCTGGATGGGAATGTGATAACCTGGGAAAACACAGCCAAGTCAAAAGAAGGAAGCTATATGCTCCCGTGATAAGGTTTTCCGTGAAGACAGGCAGGCCCAGTATTGGCAGATCCTCCAACTTGTCGATACTTTTTTTAAAAAAAACTTTTATAAATATTTTACTTTGACAATATGTGATATTTGAATGCCAAAACACACATGCACGCACACACACACACACATTGACACATACACATTGACAGGACTAAGTAAAGCACAGGTATATTAAAGAGGATTTGGGTCCCTGTGCTACCAATTTGCAACTGATTTAGTCCAGTTGAGAGTAACTGAGTCCAAAAGAAAACAGATAGCTATGAGTTATCCAACGGCATTCCAACAAATTACTGGCAACGTTAGTGAAATTTTGAGTCTCTCTTAACTCTCAAGAAATACTAGGTTCTATGCCAGAAAAATTACTCAGGATTACTGCTAGGTTTTCAAGAAATTTTGTTGAATTATTTTAGCTCAACTTTTTTTTTCCAGATTTAATGATTGAGTCCTAGAGAATCTAAATGACTCTCCCAAGAACGTACAGACAATGAGAAGCAGAGGTAAGTCTAGAAGATCGTCTGGTATTCTTTCTACTTTCTAATTGCATGTGTTGTCATGCAAGCAAATGACACCTGAATCTAATAGTCCAGGCCTTGGGATGTACTAGAAGTTCTTTTTACACCGTAGCTGCTCAGACACTGAGACCAGGAGCCATATGCCATGTCTGCATGCAGGTGAAGTCTTTGACCCGGCGTACCTGTGCATCCACAGGAGGCCCTGGAGGTGGTTGGGCTTTCTTACTCCTAGAGAGTTAGTGACTTCACATTGGTAGATAATAGGTTACTATCCTGAGACTTTGCCTGTGTCCAGAATGTAATGACTCTAACACTCACTCGAGTTCATTTTTAAAGCCCACTGCCAGACAATTCCATGCTACAGCAAATCCGTCTCATCCTTGAAGTTAGCCATCATAAGATATGTTCATGGATGGGTGAAAATGAAAACATAATTAGAGCTTAATATGTATGAAAAAAAGATGCAAGAGATAATGATAGAATTTTTTCCTTAAGGGCAAATTGTGAAATGTGTTCACAGTCAAGGTAGCAAGCGGGAAGCAAATGTTTTGTGAGCCATAGAATGGGATGGCCAGGCCGCCCTTAAGAGGATGAATCCTGGAGAGATAAGAATGATGAAATAGAGGAGGACTGAACTGAGGACAGGGCAGTCACTAGGTGATAACTGCAGATCTCAGGGGTGGCCAGAATTAGAGTAACAGCAATGGGACCGGGAAGGATGGGACAGCTTACAACTCTCTGATTTTTCCCATCCACCTTTCCAACATCACCATTCTGCAGTCAACACTTCTTCAGAACTACTTGGATCACATCTTGGCTCTGATTTCCTCTGGACATGTTTGTGTCATGCACTTAACCTGCACTTGCTCCAGTGCTGTCTTGTAATGTGTCCCTTGTTTTTTTCTTGATTAATTCATAGCTTGGCTTTCTCTAGGAGGCAGCCCAGGGAGCCAGGACAGCCTGCTGATTCAATCTGACATCAAGCTACAGCTGGAAGACCGAGACTATATCTCAAACTTGCCTGAGTAAGTCAGGTGTCCACCTCCCTAAATCAGGGTGACTTAACACCAGGAGACTAAGATTTGCTTTAGAGACATTCCCACACTGGTAATGTAACTTGGCAATCAACTTGGGTAAATCAACTTGGCAATTTTAATTTGTTTTAGAGAAAGACAACTTTCAGTCTGGACAAAGTGAGCCTTGGGTCCACAAGTCTTTATCAGAGTTACCCCGGTCTGCATCTTTCTTTCCCTTTTACAAGCTATCACTTCTTCACTCTCTGCACATTCTTCTCTCTGTACTTGATAGAGTGGAAAGCACACAATCTTTAGAAACGTACAGACCTTCAATAGACTTCCAGGTTAACCACCAATGATATGGCCTTGGACAATATTTTCAACCTTTTATAAAGTGTAGAGAATAGTAGATGCAGTCCATGCTTTTTTGGTGAATTATGTAAGCCCAGGTTGCAGGGTGTCTAGCACATTGCCATTGTTTAATTGAGTTAAATATTATGTTTTATCATATTTTCCTGTTGTGTTTCCCCACTTTCTCCTGTGGTATCTCCAATCTCTCTGCATTTCCATTTGGTTTACATTCCATCTTTTCCTGTTGGCCTTAGCTCACAAAAATCTTTTCCTCTATTCCTTGTCCTCTTTTTCCTGTGATAGCTTTTTATGTGTGGTTACTCCGGGCTCTCACCCTGTCCTTCTTTCCTTCCTCAGTCCTTGTCCTGTTTTCTACTTATTTCTAACTGCGCTGTTCCATGTCTCCCTTTTCGCTCACTATGTCCTTCCTCCTCTCTCCATCTTTTGTCGACTTCTCTCCCTCACTGTTAGTCTTTCAACTCTATGTGTCTCTCTGTGTCATGACTATCATTGCCATTCCTTGGATTCCATCTGTCCCTTCATATCTGAATTTTCTCTCCATCCTGTTCTCTCCTGTTAATTTGGTTGTTACCATCTTTCACTGTTTGCCTCTCTCTCTCTATCGTCCTGTCTTCCTCATTTCTCTTGCCTTCAAACTCAGCCCCTTCCCTTTAAAATGTGGCTATATACCCAATCTACACAATGAAATTGGGGTTGTGTTGTTTGGGGAATGATACATGAAGCTTTTCTTTGGTTTATTTTGACCTTGACTTCCCCTTGGATGATCTACAAGCTGTGGTTCCATTTGCATGAGTCTAGTCTCTGTTGGTTTGATGCCTGTGCTCCACAACATTGCTTCTCAGTGCGATTTCATATTTTACGCACTATGAATATCATGCCCAGAAGCTCACAATCTTTCATTGCAATGTAGCAGGTGACACAAATAGAATTTGTTACAAAGGAAAATAAACCTAAAAACAGGTCACTGTTGAATTAATAACAAAGGGTCAAAAGTCTTGTGGGAGAAAGATGAAAACTTATAGGTTTGGAAATAACATTATTTTGTACCATTATTGTGTACATTCTAGATGGAGGTCACACATTTAATGCAATATCAACCCCTTTTTGTATATGAAAAGACTGACATTCAGAAAGAAATACTTTGTCCTGAATTTCACTCAGTGCTGGTAAATGCGTGACTTGGAATTCACATCCAGGTCTTTACAGCTCCATTTCTGAGTATGATGGACCAATTACGGCAGGCTACCTCTCATACTGCAACAGAGATAAAAATACAGAAACACAGATAAATTATAAAATGTAAATCTTTACAATTATTGGATATTTACGGAAACAGAACTATAAGAACTAAAATTCCATTGTAGGAAGAGTCCCTCCTAGGTGAGCTAAGATCCCCTGTTGTTTTCTTTCCTGGGGACATGTTTTGATTTTGACTATGGACTTACCAAAGGTAGAGGGCCCTATATGGGAAACACCAACCAGTGGAGGTTCTGATGGCCTCATATGCTGCCATGACCAACTGGAGCCAAAGGACCCCCACTGAGTTCTGCAGCTGCACAGAAGGCGGGGGCTGAGCTGGGAACACAGTGTGAAATCACAGAAGACCTAGGAGAAGGGATTTCTGCTAGAGGAAGGGGCCTGCAATAAACACCTGCAGATCCTGCCCTCAAGAACTTTGCCAGAATTTGAACCTGCATGGAACAGAGGAATAAAAAGATAAATTAAAAAATCTCTAAAGTGCAGAATTCTCAGGACTCAAGATAGAGGCAGACCAAGCTCTCACACAATATCCCAAATTGTGGTACTTGAAGAGGGGGCAGATTTAACAGAGGGACAAGCTAGAGATACAGTGAGACCACCTAAAACTGTGACTCAATCTTGACCCAACTCAATTCACAACCATCCCCTAGTCCCTCTGGGAAAGAGAGGAAAGTATGACTCTTCTCTGGGGGAAATAATGTTAACTTCACCCTATAGGTTTCTTCTATATACAATACTAGGCACAAATTTAAATCCCTCTCTCTCTCTCCATACACACACACACACACACACACACACACACACACACACACACACACACACACACATATATATACACGACATGCATGGAAGCAGAAAAAGGTAACTGATAATTAAGAAAAAAAAAAGAAAAAGATAGTAAGGCAGATCCACTTATAATCCAGTGAATAGCAGAAAAGGACTTGAAAACAACTATTAAAAGTGAGACAATAACAGGAGCTGGCCTGGTGGCATAGAGTTAAGTTTTCGCTCTGCTTTGGTGGCCTGGGGTTCATTCATTTGGATCCCAGGTGCAGACCTATGCACCACTCATCAAGCCATGCTGTGGCAGCATCCCACATACAAAGTAGAGGAAAATTGGTACAGATGTTAGGTTGGGGACAATCTTCCTCACCAAAAATCAATCGTCAATAAAAGTTCAAATTTAAAAAAAGAGACAAAAACAGAGAAATAATATATATATATATATTTTTTGTGTGTGTGTGGGGAAGACCAGCCCTGAGCTAACATCTGTCGTCAATCCTCCCCTTTTTGCTGAGGAAGACTGGCCCTGGGCTAACATCCGTGCCCATCTTCCTCTACTTTATATGGGACACCGCCACAGCATGGCTGACAGGTAGTGCGTTGGCAGGCGCCTGGGATCCGAACTCACGAACTCCGGGCTGCCAAGTGTGGACTAAACCGCTGCGCCACCGGGCGGCCCCTGAGAAATAATATTTTAAAGGAAAATTGAAACATATTCTAGACCCCAAAACTACAATACCTAAAATTAAGGACTCATTGGATGAGAAGATGAAGAAAGATCAATTGAAAAGTTTCAAACTGAAACACAGAAAGAAAAAAAATAATGGAAGAAAAAAGCAGAATTTAAGAGATTATGGGACATGTTGAATACTCTAACGTTTATATAGAACATGTGTATCTAACACGTGTTAGATACAAACTTTGAAGAACTAATGTCCAGAGATGTTCAAAAAGTGATGAAAAATATCAACCCACAAATTCAAGAAGCTTAATAAACTCCGTGGTCAAGAAACACAAAGAAAAACCTCATCAAAGCACATCCCAATCAAACTGCTCA
This sequence comes from Tapirus indicus, assembly GCA_031878705.1. NCBI lineage: Eukaryota > Metazoa > Chordata > Mammalia > Perissodactyla > Tapiridae > Tapirus > Tapirus indicus. The sequence goes on along the minus strand of CM062935.1, from coordinate 6,615,751 downwards.
AATTAAAGATAATGAGAAAAAAAATCATTAAATCAACTGGAGGAAAAAATACACCATCTTTATTAGGGCAACGGTGATGCCGATGACTGAAGTTGCAACAATGACAAAAAAAAAAGATGGAAGCCAGAAGAGAATAGAATGATGTCTTTAAAAGTGAAGAAAATATAGCATCCAAGAATACCAAACCCATATGTTACATTTAGCTGACTATATTTATAAAGATTGTGAGCTGAAATTTTTCTTTTCTTTATTTTTTTTGAAGGATATCCAAAAGGAGCATGTTCTTGTGTCTTTTATAGCATAAGACCTGGGTTTGTGTTCATATCAGGGATAGGTCTCTAAGAAGATACGGATGCCTCTCCATCCCTCCATTCAGTCTGTCTCAAGAGACGCAAATACAAGTGTGGTCCTTCAGATGAAAGGTACTGATCTGGCCACATTTAGAGTAACTGGGTTGTCAGTAATTGAAAAGGTGATGCATACATGTCTGTATTTTTCTTCTTTCTCTTCTAAGATTATTTCCTTTCCTACACCTAAGCTTAAAAAATAGTATATAGGCCCCAAACCTACATTCTGGGCAGTTGACTATATGTTGCATCTCTCCAGCTTCTTCGTTTCTTTCATATCATCAGATAGAGTATAGAAAGTTCCCGAAACATTGGTTTAGTTTTCTTGGGCTTAAGATATGTGTTCCTGAATCCCTTGCAAGATATTTTCAAAAACAAGGAAAATATAAGAAAGAAAAATGAGGGAGAGACATTGCAATCACATGTGGAGGGACCTAGAAGTTTAATTTTTTTCCTTTGTAAAAAGACTGTTAGAAAGTAGAAGTCAGCCATCAACTTCAACTTCACAGAACTTGGCCAAGCAGAGCACAGAGCTGAGAGCAGGGGCACTGGGTCTTACAGGGGCTGGCAGACACTCCTGTGATTGAAGCTCCAGGGGAATTGAGGAAGCAGCTTGAGCGCACGTGTTCCACATGTAACCGCAGGTAACAGGGACATTCCAGGCCAAAGCCAGGGAGACTCGCTGCCTCTCTGGTGTCTTTGAGCTAAAGCCACTCAAAAGATTAGATTTATTTCCTTATTTTTGGTTTCTAAGGATTTCGTTTGATTGCTTGTTTGTTCATTTTGGGAAAGTGTTCAAGACAGAATCTATCATTTGAGGATCTCATGTTCTATCTACACCTCTTTATGTGACTTCATGTCAAAATTTCCTTGTAGCAGGGGGCCATGGAGTGTCATTAGTCCAAAGTATTACACATCCTCAAGAAAGCTAGTTAGGATCTGTGTAAAATGATGCAGGATTTTTATCATATCAATAATGTGGATCTTTGGGAGAGTTTAATTTTCATGTGTGAAAGGTTCTGGACCCAATTTCCAAAGTATGTATGTTGGGGGGTGGGTTTCCCCATACCACCAAGTAATTCTCTGACACCAGCTGGATGTCCCACAATTCAACTCAGCTCTGACACTATCTACCTGGAGATAGTGTTAGTCTCCATAGGTTAAGGGCTCAGTCCTACAAAACTGCCCTTCACTTCAGATGCCAATCTCAAGCCCAGGTTGTTACCTGTGCTTCTGACCAACTGGTTCTGACAGATTGGAGGTTCCCATGACAACCTCGGGTTCAACTAATTTGCTGGAGTGACTAACAGAAGTCAGGAAACCTGTTAAGTCACTAGATTACCAGTTTATTACAAAGGATATTAAAGGATGTGAATCAACAGTCAGATGATGAGATGCATAGAGTGAGGTCCTGAACAAAGGAGCTTCTTTCCTCATAGAGTTTGGGGCCCAGCACAGCGGCATACGGAAGTGTCCTGGTTCACTAACCCGGAAGCTCTCTGAACCCTGTCCTTTTGGGTTTTTTTGAGGCTTCATTACATAGGCATGATTCATTAAATCATTGGCCATTGGTGATTGAAGGCAATCTCCACCCCCTCCCCAGAGGTCAGAGGGTTAGATTGAAAGTTCCAACCCTCTAACCATATGATTGGTTCTACTGGCAACCAGCCCCACCTTTAAATGCTTTTCAAAAGTAACCTTCTTAACATTACATAAGAGACACCTTTAAGCTCTTATCACTTAGGGAAATCCAAGGGTTTTAGGAACTCTGTGCCAGAAACTGGGACAAAGACCAAATATGTATTTTTTATTATAAATCACAGTATCACAATGTGTTATCCTCCAAATGATAAGTCATGATGAGAAGATGCAAATATTCACTAAGGGACAGTAGAGATCTAGAATCTGGCAGGGGGAGAGAGTAGGGATGAGATTAAAGTGTCTAGGAGCATATGAAGAGGTCAGCAAAGGTCAGGGAGAATCCTAGAAGGAAGGGATTTGTTGGTGATGACCTGCCATCTACTCAAAGTAGTCTCAGTAACCAGCCTAGCTTGCAGAGTTAGATGTATACTTAGAAAAGGCTAGAACAGCCAAAAATCAGTAAAATTAATAATTTTCAACTCAAGTTTCAACATCAAGCCTCAATCACATGAGATCTTCTGAACTACGTATGATCTATAGGGATTTATTTGGCTTGCACTAGAAAAAGGCCAGATCTTTACTCCCATTTCCCTAAGTCCATCTGTTCATGCTTTGACTTATAATGGTGAAGAAGCTACGTCTCCCAAATGGAAGAAGGCCCCAGCCCTCTTGCACCATCAGCCTTTTGGAAAAGAGAAGTCAATACCAGAATTCTACATAACATGTCATAAAGGTTCAAAAGATTTTAAACTTTTTCTAGGCTTGTAAAAGACTGGCCTTGACCAACATCTGTGTTTCTCTCCCTCATTTGTGGAGGAAATCAAGTGGGAGCTTTGAGATCGTTCAGATGCTGGCATATGGCTTATTATCCCAACCCCATGGCTGCACCTGTCCCTGTTTCTCCTTCAACTTCAGTTCAGAGCACTTTGAAATTTGCATCGGATAGATATCTTCTCCCTTAGGGTTCCTTGGGTTTTCACATCTTCAAGACGAGAGGTTTTAGACATGATGGATGTTAAGTCTACTTTCTAGCTCTGTGATTCTATAGGTGCAAGAGGATTTGGTCTAAAAGAGTTGGTAGTCCCCGCAGAAAAGTAGTATGCAGGATGGATGATAGAAGTTATGTTGCCACATTAGGGTTTGATAAACTGCTGAATCAAAGAAACAAAATGGCACCCACACCCAGAGAGCACTGAGCAAACAGAATTTAAATTTTAAGATTTTTTTTTTTTTTTTTGGTGAGGAAGACCAGCCCTGAGCTAACATCCGTTGCTAATCCTCCTCTTTTTTGCTGAGGAAGACTGGCCCTGGGCTAACATCCGTGCCCATCTTCCTCCACTTTATATGGGACACCACCATGGCATGGCTGACAAGCAGTGCGTCGGCGGACACCTGGGATCCGAACCAGCGAACCCCGGGCTGCCAAGTGAGGACTAAATCGCTGCGCCACTGGGCCGGCCCCAAATTTTAAGATTTTTTTAATATTACTTCTCATCTCCAAAAGATTGATCTGCCACTGCAGATGGGTATTGATTGTGAGGTCAGCCAGGATTATGATTATCAAGACTGTGTTCTTGTTTATCTGCCTTACACAGACAGAAAGAGAAAAAAAATATCCATCTCAGTGAATAATATCAGCTGATAAGGGTAAAATCTGAGTGACGTTACACCTTTATTCGTATTCAATACATGAGTGAGCCAAATCTATGTTTATGATTTCCCAGGAGAGAGGTGAAACGATGCTACTGTGCACATTACATAAGTTCTCCAGGCTATTTGGTCACCACTTTTGCAACTGGCCTCAGTTGGCCAGAGTCCAATAAAGTTTCTGGGAATGAAGGTCTCTATCCATTAAGACTCAGCCTTGGCTGGTCTACGAGTCTTTCAAACTGCCTGTCTCAGACCACAATTGCCATCATAAAATCTTACATGTGCACATGCCTTGGAGCAGCATTCTCCTTCTCTAAACCTTAGACTTGTCCTTGATTACATGATTTAATCTCTCCTTTGATTCACAGATTAAACTCTAATTCTCCACTGGCTCAGAAGTTCTGCATTCTCCTCTACGTGACTGGGGCTCTAATGTCCTTCAGTGCCTCGCAGAACCCCTGCCTAGGAGGCTGGTTGTCCCAGGACCAGAAATCCTAGTGGGCTGGTTGGATCCTATGTTAACTTAAACTGAACCCCCTCCACCATGTAGAACTAAGGGGATATTATGGGCCCAACTGTAATACCTCAGTTCAGCCACCACTGCTGCCAAAGCCCTCACTCCGCAGATCACACTCATTAGAGACACACCAGCTCAACTGACCAATCACATTCCATTGGTTACTACCATCCACTCAGTCAGCCTTATGTCAGAGGCTCAGCCTTATGGTGAGCATATAGTCTCTAGAACAACCCACTATATCCCAGAAGCAGTAAAAGATATCTATATCCAGATGTCCTTTGCATATCTGCTTCCAAAGACTTTTTTCTGTCTCCACTTGTCATGAATCTTGAATCTATAGAGATTACTATCTCAGAATTGTTTGCATGCATGCAGGACTGTATTTATCCTTTATCTCCTTTCATCTTGGTGTTTATGTCACTATAATTTTGGAAATCCTAAATCCTAAATGTGATGATGATTTGAGTGGTCCCTACCATTAAAATATACAGGAGTTATCCAGAAACCATGAACCAAGCTGTGAACTTGTCTACGTTTACTACTTCCCCAGCTGGCCATAGGAAATGAGTAATTTCTATTACATTTCATCTTCTGTAATTAAGTCTGAAATTCTCAACACTAGCTGAATAGCAAAGAAAAGGTCCCTGAATGGAAGGTCAGGACTACTCTTTCCACTAATATATATGTATAACATATATTATATTTATCTGTATCTATCTATCTATCTTTTATCTATCTTCTATCTATCTATCTATCTATCTATCTATCTATCTATCTATCTATCTATCTATCTATCTATCTATCTATCCATATATCTATCTATCTATCTATAGAGGGAGAGAGAAAGAGAGAGAGATTTTAAGGATTTGGTTCATGAAATTAGGGAGTCTGGCAAGTCCAAAATCTGCAGGGCAGATTGGCAGGCTGGAGACTCAGGGAAGAGCTAATATTGAAGTTCAAAATCTGAAGGTCATCTGCTGATAGAGTCCCCTCTTGCTGTAAGGAGGTTGGTCTTTTGTTCTATTCAGGCCTTCAACTGATTGGATGAGGCCCACCCACATTATGCAGGGCAATTTGCTTTATTCAAAGTGCACCAATTTAAATGTTAATCTCATCTTAAAAAGCTCTCGCAGAAACATCCAGAATAATGTTTGACCAGAAATATCCAGAATAACGTTTGACTGAATATAGGGGCGCCATGTTCCAGCCTAGTTGTCACATAAAATTGACCACTACACTGCCTAAAAACATAGGATCTAAATTCTGAGTCTTTAAGGCCATCTTCACATCACTGTGCTCAGTGCATGAGTGCTCATCATGCCTTTCTTGTCAAATGTTTACCTGGTCCAAATATAGTGTGTTATGCATGGCCCAATCTAGGCTCTTTGCAATGAGGCCCAATGACTGCCATCTAAACTATGTCCCTGACGACAACATGGGACTATGAAAACTCCTTCCAACATGAATGGCATCATCGTTTGAGTTTGGAATGTCTTGTTAACACTGTAAATGCCTTTGAATATTATTTCTAAGGGATAAGAAGGTGCCAGAGAAGTGTTCTTTCTGAGTATTAGCATTCAAGTCAGGGGATGAGGGTTGTTTCCAGTGCTGCTTCCTGCATTCATTAGCTATGAGACCTAAGCTTAATGATATCATTCCTTTGGACTTTTGCTTTCTGAGTTGTAACTTAGGAAGAAAAAACATTTTCACATAGGTATTTTGAAGATCAAGTGAGAGAATACATCTCAAGCCCCTTTGAAAATTCTACAATGCAGTCCCCAAATGGGTTATATTAAAAGTTATCTTGGTGCCAGCATGGTGGCGTAAGGGTTAAGTTTGCGTGCTCTTCTTTGGTGGCCTGGGGTTCGCAGGTTCGGATCCTGGGTACAGGCCTGCACACCACTCATCAAGCCATGCTGTGGCAGTGGCCCATATACAAAGTAGAGGAAGATTGGCATAGATGTTAGCTCAGTGACAATCTTCCTCAAGCGAAAAGAGGAAGATTGGCAACAGATGTTAGTTCAGGGCAAATCTTCCTCACCAAAAGAAAAAAAAGTTATCTCATGTTAAATTGCACTAAAATGTCTATTTCAGCCATTGAACTATGAGCTGCTTAAATTCAGGTGTAATATCTTATTCATCAACACATCTCCAACACATAAACAGTACCCTACCATTAATATTAATTTTTTATATTTACTGATTAATTCAACTAGCACTTATTATGTGTCTTCTGTGTTGTAGCCACTCTGAAGAGCCAGCAAATGTTTATTAAACATATAAATTTAATTGGCAATATTTCCTGAGACTTTTGAAAAGAGAAGAAAAGATGAAAAGAGATGTTTCGGCTTTCTGATCAGTATATGTTGATTTTGAACTTCCATTTTTGTCTAATTCTTTCTATTCTTGACACCCAAACTCCTTTTTCTCAATCACCCAGAGCTGGAGACACTCAGTAATTAGCAGCTCTAACTTCATGTATTTGCTGCCAAAATCAAGATCCTGACATCTCTGTTGTTTATCTGGCAGAAACTAGGTGCCCCCATTCTGACAACTGACCTCTCCCCTTTCTTTGACCCAACTATCCCCATGGATGCTGGATATCTTCCCATTTTGTCGTCTTGGATTTTACTCTCAATTATCTCTTCTAGCAACTTGCCAATATATCTACTAATGGACGAGGGTGGTTTTGCTTTTTGATTTTCCAGTTGAGGTGCCAACATATTAATCCTATGATCAGAATATGCTCCTCTGTAATGATGATCGTGGTGGAAAAACCAATAGTAGTTGGTGTTTTTATATAATTTTTATTATTTTGACTAACATGTATATTTCTATGTGTATCAGGCAATGTGCTAAGGACTTGATGTATGCTATTTCATGTAATCAATCGAACAACCTAAGAGGAGATAACCAGGGACACTATCAGCAGCAGCATCATTTGGTAAGGGATTCAGAAAGTTAAAAAAATGTCCCTAGGGTGATAATACCTGAGTGATAAAGTAGAGCTTGAACTAGACTTATCTGAATCCAAAACCCATGCGTTTAGCCATTATATGGTCTATTTGTAATCGCTCATAATCTCTGCCTCTGAAGCTCTATCATTCTACTGCTTGGATGGGATATCATTTTCCCTCTAAGTCAGTCTTAATCTCTGACCAAATGAGAAGCAAAGTTGTCTGCATGCATCAGGTTGTCAGATTATCATTTTGCCTATAATAAGTTTCTTCTCATGTTCAAAGCTGCTCTTGCTCCCTGGAAAGATATGGCACAACTGACCAAATTCTGAGACAGGACCTTTTTGGTGAGGCATTATACCAGAAAGAGAAAGAGCAGAACACCTATTTTCCCTGTTTTTGCTGGAGAAATCACTAAGAAAAATAACTCCATCAAAATTTCAGTCTCAGAGTTGAATTATATCAGGAAAAAATGGATTTTTAATCAAAAAGAAAATCTGAGTGGCGTGATTAAGGTCCACCTGACTATCCTATTTAGGGTCAGAATTTTGTAAACTTCATCAGCCTTTGAAACTATTCTTGTGCTCTGAGTGCCCCCTGTTTTTTGAGAAGATCAAACCTTCTGGATGCCAACAAAGAAGGGGGCAGAAATAAAAAGCATGAGGAGTTGGATGGGGAGGAAAGAGGAATACGGATCAGTCAGATAGAGCCCTTGGCCAGCAAAGTATTTGTATCAGCAAATGAAATTCCTATTCAGGATCCAATAAATGTAACTTATAAATGTTTAATCCACAAAAAAGAAAACAAATTTGATTTGAATTGGGAAAGAATTCTTCTGCCAAGCGCAGCAGTCTCTAGACAGTCACAGATAAATTCATAGTTAGCAAGTTTGAATTTTTATAAGTTCCCCATGCAATTTATAAAGCATTTTTAATATAATGATATCATCACTTCTTCACATCTTTATTCACTGAATACCTTGACAAGATCTACTTTCCAGTGCAAGCTACATAGCCAATTAGTGATGTGCCTTTAGACAGGCACTAATTCTCTGGGCCTCAGCTGTCAAATTGGTTCAAAATTTATGTTTGAATATATAGAAACCTCTTAATACACTATAGAGCAGGGATTGGCAAACTTTTTCTATAAAGGGCATGATAGCTTATATTTTAGGCTTTACAGGACATACAGTCTCTATCACAATCACTTGACTTTATCATTGTAGCATGAAAGCAGTGATAGATAATGTGCAAAAAGAATGACTGTGTTCCAATAAAACTTTATTTATGGACACTGAAATTTGAATTTTGCATAATTTTCAGCTATCACAAAATATTGTTCTTCTTCTGATTTCTATGATTACCTTTTATAAGTGTAAGAAGCATTCCTAGTTTTGAAGGAAACATGAAAATAGGCGGTGGTCTGTATTTAACCAATGGGCCATACTTTGCTGACTTCTGCTGCAAAAAGGAACATTTGTAACTTTAACTTTAACTTTAGCGGTATGTGAAAAATAAAACAAAATTGCAAATGAAAAATAAAAATACTTTAAGATGTTATTTTCATAATGCCAATTAAAAATGGATGTCTTACCTAGTTTGTTTATGGCTGAGCCAATTTTTTAAAATTAATAAACAAATATGTTGATAAGTAGCACTCTAAAAGCATGTGATATTTCATCTAGCTGCAGAAATTATCCTATTTTCATCAAGAAGGAAGCTGTGGAAATAAACCTTAAAATCACCTTTTTAATTGATCTTATACAGCAGGAAATAGTCATAGATCATTATGGAATATGCACCAGGAAGTAAGCATAATGTTTCCATTTCAGTCTTTATCGTTAATTTTCTTCTGGTATGAACTTTGTACAAACTATATAATTTAAGAATATATGTAAAATTAATGAATCTCTACCTAGGTGAAACATATTTTGATAATTTTTCTATATGAAAAGTACTTAGTTGCACTCAGAGAAGGACTTTTCTTTTTAATTGTTAGGAAGGACAAACTTTAAATTTGGTGGTCAGGAAAAAATGTGAATCTCAGATGCTTCAAATTTAATTCATATTTATTGAGTGCCTACTCTTAGGTACATAATATGATATATAATCTAATATTCTAACTACATTTTTATTTAATATACAAAGCATCTTTTGTGGTAGATTCTAAAGTTCCAATCTAATAGATGAATAAGCCTGGAAAATTTCATAAACTTGTCATTTCTACCTCAGTATTCCACTGTTCTCCCCAAAACACGAAGTAAATATACACAAAGATAGTATACACATAGTATAGTATACACATATACAAAAGATAGTATACACATATACACAAAGATAGTATACACATGTACACATAGATGTTCTACGCAAAAGGAACTGGAAGAGGCACACTTTGTGGGTGCCTACTGTGCACAAGTTATTGTGAGAGATACAAGCATATCCACTCATCAATCTATCCATTCACTCAGGGAGAACCTCCCAAGAGCCAGTGAATATCAAACTTGCTTTGACCCTCACGAAGCAAGCATACATTATCTCAAGCTTCCAACAGCCTTGCACATTAGGAGTTATTACTCCTGCTTAACAAATGAGTAAGCTAATACATGAATTCAGGAGCTCAAGGTCACAGTGAGAGTAAGCGTTGGTACCAAGATTTGAACTTGCATTTATTTGCCTTAAGAGGCTCTGCTCATTTCACACCACACTGCTTCCAGGGCCATAGAAATAACAGACTCCCTTCATTAAGTGTCTTCAGCTGCCACTCCAAATATTTTCAACATATTTCCACTATGACAATGATAAAAAAGAAAGAAATCTGCGTGCCTAGGAGGAGGCACCCAGTTTTCTGATAATTCTGCAAATAGTTTGCTTTGTTTCAGAAGTGTACCTCTAGTGGAGAGGGCTATGGATGTTTGAAATGAGTTGAAAGCAGGATTTTATTTGTTTGAAATGATTTCAGCAGCCTTCCCTGACATTTGCTGTTAATTATTCACTGGGAAATGGAGAAATATGTCAACACAACATTTGTCACTGGTTATTTAGAGGCGCAGGTTGACAGATCTTGACAGAATCCTTGAAAGATGTATCTGACGTGGTTGCTTTTAGTCTCCTTATTTATTTTGTATTCTCAAGACTGTAAAATAAAATAAAATCTTCAGCTAGTGAAGCCATGAAATATCTACTCACAACAAAGACAAATATTTTGGGTTTGCCTCTCAGTCCTGCAACCCTGATTGAAAAGTAGGTGATCCTGATCTGGCCTCTCTACCGTGCAGTCCAGGAAAGAACCACCCCAGGGGGAGTGCAATTGGTATATTTCAGGCCTGAAGGATAAAGGTAGTCATTAAAATTTTCTTAACCATTCCCCTTAAAAATGTTCACAAGGAGACTCCTTACATCTATGCATCCTCTAAGGAATAGGATAACCATAAAATTAAAAGAAAAAATTAAAACCACAAACATGACATTATAAGCTCTGTTGTGTCCAGTGGCTCCTGTCTTGTCAGGCTCGGCCTCAGCCTCTCTCATTGCAAGTCCTATGCTCTGCCTCTGTTCAAGCTGCTCGATTCTGTGGGAGGCAGGTATAGAAATAGTACTGTTTGCTGTTCCAGAAGATCTGAACTCAAGTGCTGGCCCTGCCTTTGCTGATCTAGTGAACTCAGTCCATTTGTTTAACCTCCCAGTCTCATGTTCTTTTATTTTTTAATTCAAAAACAGATGTTTAATTCAATGATTCTTCTGCTGAACACTACTTATATTTCCTATCTCATTTAAACTAAATTCAAACTCCCTAAATTCTTGTATAATCTGTTGTTTTGTTGTTTGACCTCCTGTCATTCCTGCCTCATTTTCTCTGCTCTGGCTGCACTGACCTTCCTGCTACTCCAGGAACAGACAAGCACACTCCACCTTAGGAGCTTTAATCTTGATTCTCCTCTGCCTGGAATTCTCTTTCTTCTGACATTCACACGGTTTCCTCCATTACTTCAGGGAGGCATCTGTTCAAATGTCATGTTGTCAGAGAGGACCTCTTCATCCATCTCATCCAGAATATCCCTCCAACCTGGCAGTCTCTAACATCTTTAACACCTGAAAATATCTGAAAGTCCATGACAGCAGGGATGATTCATAGAGCAGATGTACAGGGGAGCCAATGTTCTTGATGTTTCTCACTTTTGCTTCCCCCTCTTCTTAGCACAGGAAAGAGAATCCTGTGCTCCCTGCGCTGTGTTGTGTAGTGGATGGGGTCTCAGTTATTTAAAGGTCCTGAGCGTGGACAGGGTTTCTCTCCTCCCAATTACATGCTGAAGTATCAGGGCCACAATAGCATGGGGGAGGCCATCTCTACCCTCTCCCTGTCTTTCTGTCCTCTTCCCTTTTTTCACTCATCTGTCCATCCCCATGGCACATTTGTTAAGGCTTAGATGAGTAGACTTGGATTAGAGGAGCGACTCCTCTTCTGGGAGTCTAGGTGCTCCAGCCCAGATTCCCAAACTTTGCCCTGTGATTATATGAATAAGGCTAGGAAGCAACCCATTGGTATATCTTTTCCTTTTCTATTGTGGCTTATATTTGCATCTCTTTTGAAAGCCCCTGGAGAATAATAAATGACTGACAGAGATGGATTTAGGCATCCCTGGGTCCCCGAGTGATAAAATCATTTTAATGACATCAAAGATCTCGTACAGATTTATTTACATCAAAGATGCTTTGATCACCTAATGGAAAACACTTGCTATTGGAAATGAAGCATCCAGTAAACAATAGACATGGCTCCTAATAGTATAAAAATACTTCTAATGATATTACCCAAATACCGCTTCAGTCAGCACTCATTCACTGCCGTCTCTGTGCAGGCCCTCTGCAAGCTGTTGAGTGATAATAGAGAACAAACTAAACAACAAGGATGCCTGTCTGCACTTCACAATCTAGTCAGGCAAAGGACAAAATATGAGAAACTAATAAACAAAGGAATGAAATAGAAATTGTGAAAGAAAACTACAAAATAACAGCATCCCAGTGCATGATAATTAGGAGATCTACTGTAGATAATTTAACACCAGGAGTTGATGGCTATGCAGGCACCTGCAATGCAAGGAGCTGTGAGAGTGGCGTCCCAGGGCGGGATGGGGGACAGCAGCAGAGGCAAGAGGAGGATGGAAGAGAAGGCTGTTGTAATTTAAAAGGATCCTCATTCGTCATGGTGGCATGTTTAAGCTTTATTACGAGTGCAATGAGAATTTATTGAAGGGTATTTAGCCAGAGGAATGACATAATCTGATTTACATTTTTAACATATTGTGCTGGTGACAAGGTAAAAAATGGATTGGAAGATACAACAGTAAAAGCAAAGGAATTATTTAAGAAGCTCTGGAAAAACTGGGGAAATTTACATATCTCTAGGCCTACCTAATTCTACCTCATCCAGGTGGTGACATGTAGAACCATTTCAAGTTAAACAAGTAAAGATGATAAGCTAAGATGGCAGTCTACTTTGTCTGTGGTACACAGCAGCTAGAATAAGCTAGAAGAAAATAACAGAAGGAAATAAAAATCTAGAACTTTTCCTGAATCTAATTTCATTTAATTTGTATTAAAAATCTCCTTGAGGGATCAAATGAATTCCATAAGGGTCATAGTCCAAATGATTATGCTATAATCTGTCCCTTGGTCAAGGTTTGGTCAGTTTAGACAATAATCCAGCCAGAAGTGAGAGATGGAAGTATACAATTCAATGAAAGAAGGCAGAAATGCAACCTGTTTATAAAAGAGTGTGCCACAGGTCACTCAGTAAAAGTTCACTCTGCTCGGGGGTGTCTATGGGCCCTGGAATGAGAACCAAAGCCAAAAATATAGCAGGAGATCATTACTGCAAGAAGAGAGTGGGCAGTGAGGAGCCAAGTCTGATTCTACCAGTAGAGACACAATGTGGGCTTTGTACAGCACTAGGATACTCAAAATACTGTTATCAGTAACAGACATGGGAAGTGGAGATTTTATTCTGGCCTTAAAGCCTAAGGTTGGGCATTTGGCTTTGAGATATTGCATCCTATTTTCACATCCATTGTCTCAGCAAAGATCAATAGATAGGGTTTGTTTCACATGAGTAAGTCTCCCAGGATATGGGGCTGAATACGATAGATATGGTCACCCCGTGTGATGGTACAGTCTATTGGAGGTAATGGATATTAAACCCAGGTTCACAGGGTAATTGATTACGGGGTAGAGATCATTACCACATTTACCAGTTGTGATTACTGACCAAGTCTTTGACAAAGATAAAGTGACAACCTAGAGTATTTCAAATATAGCCTACTACCCTTTTCTTCTCCTCCTAAAGGGCATAAGCTTTGGACAAATGGGCTAAGTGGTGGTTCCCTATGTGACTTGCTGGATTCAATGGGATAATTTATTGATATTTCTCAAACTCTTCAGTTGGTCATCAAGGTTCCTTATTTCCTTGAGGTAAAAGAATATTTCCCCACCCAAAAAGATTGCATTGAGAAGCTTACTCATGAAGACAGAATTCCACCAACAGAACAAAACCAAACAGTCCAGGCTCTTCATTACTCACCAGTAATGTGACTTTGAGCAAGTCTTTACCACCCTGTTTGTCCCTCTGAAAACAAGCAAGAGGGTGTGGGAGAGTGAAATATACATTATTTAAAGTCTCTTGTATTTTAACATCATGTGTCTCTATAAGTTTGGGCTACGGGAGAGAATGTATTCAGATAAACTGTGCATGTCTGCTGGAACTTATCAAAAGTTAAACAAAGAAGGTGATGAAACATAGGCCAGTATGGTGGCATCTAATAATTTCCAGCTTCGCTTTATAGAAAGGGACTCTAGTGATCCGGAACCTGGTGTCTATGGCCCCAGGTCTGTTTTAGCTTATCTTTTGCTAGGTGCTCTTTGTGTCTTCATGCATCTGAAAAGCTACCATGTGGAAAAGGCAGGAGGCTCATTCAGTGAGACCCTAGGGAAAAGAGGGAGTTTCAGTGGGCAAACATTCGGAGAGAGAAGAGTTACACTCATCACAAGGATTTGAGAACATTTAAGTTAATGATGCCTTTTGCCAGAACTGCTTCTATGGAGTGGTAGGGACAAAATCTTGATTTTCTTGGGTTTAAAGGAAAGAGATGTAAAGGGAGAAAATGAGGATAAGCTAATATATGAGAAATTTTGTGGTAAAGCAAGTAAGGAAGTTGGGGCATTCGTTGGAGACATGGGAAAATAGGAGGGGTACTGTGAGATTGGAGATACTTTAGGATATTTGTATGAATACAGGAAAGTTATAATAGGAAAAATATGAGATCAGAAAGGGACAAGGAAACTGCAGGTGTGGTGTCTTCATGTACATGAGATGCAAAAGGATCTATTGAACAAGCTGAGTGTTAGAATTCAATGGAAACAGGCATTTCATTCATTAAATAAAAATTAAAGCAGCATATATGCCTACAAATCTTTAAGCAAAGATTCAGAGATTTAGTGGTGAGAACACGGAGAATTTTTCTCTAGGTTATTTCTATTTTCAGGGGAAAAGAAGAAGTAGAGACACCAGACACAGATAAAGGCAATAGAAGAGCTGTTGATATTTGAGAAGGGAGAAAGTGAGGAAAAGACTTCCAGAACAGAGGTTTCCAACTGGAGTACTGCTAATGACATAAATGTGACATTGACTCTCTCAGCTTTTGGAACAGGTGAGTGACCTCTGGGGCTGACAGAGGCACACTTCCTCCTATCCTTATACCAATTTTGCCCTAAGTATATCATCACTGACGCTTTTACAATTGGGGAATTACTGAGTTAGGATGCTGGGAGAAGAAATGAACTAGGGACATTTAATAAAATTGCTGGGAAGATCCAAGAAGATATTTGAAGCCAATCAGTATGGTTTTGTTTTGTTCTAGTCCCCAAATGTGTTTGCCTCTTCAGGTGCAGTCATGGAGTAACACAGACTTAAACTTAACCAACTGTAATGTAAAGTCAGGCATGCCCAATGGAGTGAGGGCTCCAGGGAAGGGAAAGGAATTTGCACTGTTTGCAAAAGAGTGAGCAAACCAGAGCATGTGAGTTGGATACTGAAGGATGGGATGGTCAGGGGAAAAAGTGGTAGGACAATTAGAATACAAATCCAGGATGGGTCAAGTAATTGTTGGAGTCAGAGCTCTAAAAGAAGTGATATAGGAAAAACCAGAGATGGGCTGCTTGAAATTAACATTATAAAGAGGGAGCATTTTAGTGACAATTCTAAATATGAGCATAGATAACAGTGAGGAAAAGATTGAGGAAAGATGAAGAAGATGGAGAAAAATGAGATACCAAGTCCTTGAAATCATTGTCTTTGTTATTAATAGGGAATTTTCCATATGGATTTTGGTAATCAGCCTAGAAGCTATGGTTGAGGATGACAAGAGAGAAAAGGAAAGACTTCTGATGAGGACCTATATTTAAGATCAGGTCTGTGGAAGATGAAAACTTGAAAGGGGACAACTGGAAAGATATGAAGATAGTGTGGTGTTCCTAAAGTCAAGGGAAGACTTTATTTCCAGAAATGGAAGCAGTATGTTAAACACTACAAATAAACCATTATATTCTAAACAAGAATTTATTGTTCTTGGTCCTCCCAGGATGTCGTGTTGTCTTGTAGAAGACGACTGGGGTGACAGGACATACTTGAGCTATCCTTTTGACAGACTTGAGTGTGAATCTTGGTACAGTCATTTACTAGTTATTTCTGGGCAAATATCTTAATATTGTACATTTTTTCTGTATGCTTACTGTGGGAAATAAAAATTAATAAGTGCATGAGCCTAATGCATGGTTAAGCATTGGATATCTAATACTTTTGTGGTTCCTTTTCTTAGCAACTGAATGTATTTCTTAGCAAATGAGTAGAACTAGCTGGAGAAATATCACAAGTCCTAGCATTAAAAGGAAAACAAATATATTCATACACTTATTTATTCTTTCACCAAGCATTTATAGGATAGCTAATGTATATTATGCCTGTACAGGCCTCCAAAGATAAGAAAATCATAAAGAAAATGAGACTTATGGTCCCAAGACCTCCAAATCTAGCAAGAATTCTTTGTCCATGTGTTTTTTGAAGGAGAAAGAAGAAATTTTACAAATGTAGAACTGAATTCTTGGCATATACCTTGCCTAGGCTCTACAGATAGTAACTAATGATATTAGGTCTAGTACAGCACTGTCCAATAGGAATTTCTGTGATGATGGAAATGTTCATGTAGAACATTCATCTATTGAGCCCCTTAAATGAGGTTTGTGCCACCACGGAAGGGAATTTTTAATGTTATTTAATTTTAATCAATTTAAATTTTATTGTGAATGGTCACATATGAGTAATGGCTGCCACTCTGGACAGAACAGGTATAAAACTTGGTTTCCCTAAGCCCTGATTCATTTAATGTTTATCATCTTATCTTGATGAAAAAGGAGGCAAAATGTGACATCAGATAAAGCAAGCTGACCACATCTTTTAGCCACATAAATTGCTCCCAGAGAGTCCCCAATGTCATATTTGTCACTGTCTGTTTCTTTCAATGATATCTTAAATGGAGCATGAAGCTGTGAGAGCCTTGAACATTCTGGAGATTTTGCTTGATAAGCGGCTTCTATCAGAAATTAATCTGATGGAGGCCCTGCCTCAAATAAGCCATTGCTTTTTATCTTCTCCTTTTCTCTTCTCCATTCCCAGAATAAGCTGAAATGTTGGAACCCTTTCCCACTTCCTTGCATTTGTAAACTTCTGAAGAAGATTTGGATAAATAGAGTTCAGCTGTATATTTAGACCTGGAAGATCTAAATTCAAATCCTTCATTTACCATCAGTATTTTTACCTAGAAAACGGGGATAATAATTCCTACTAGAGTCAAAGGTGTTCTGTAATAAGGCACATTTAACTTCTTAGAAAAGTAGAGTTAATGCTTGCTCTTGTTGTAATGAGATAAGTAAAACAAGCCCTGAACTAGAAGTCAATTTGCAGAAATAAAAGTTTGTATCAAAATGAAAGAGTTGAGCTGTAAAATTCCATCAACTCAAATATTTAGGGTGGAAATAATGATGTTTATAGAAGTAACAAATATTTTTCTTGAAGCTTTCTCATCTTTCACGGCAACATCCACTATCAGGTATACAGTGTCAAGCCCAAGTGTCTGGAGTTTGCAAATGCAGAAAGGCCATGTGAAGTCAGCTGAGTCCAGCACTGGTGCACAAGCCTCTCTGCAAATTGCAGGCACTCAGTCTCATCAAGTAAACCATTCAGGGTGGAAATGTCAATTTTAGCAGATGACACTTTCTGTTTTTATAAGACTAGCAAGAGCTATGACTGTTGTAATTTGTGAATTAAATTGGATTAATTTAAATGCTTCCTTTTATTGTAAATTCACCATATATTCCATGGAGAATAGAGACAGTATTAGATAGTTCAAAAAGAAGTGGAATAAGAATTTTGTCTTCTTCTCTCCTTGTATAAACAGGTATTTATTGATCATCTACTAAGTGTGGATATTGCTAAGTTCTGCAGATAAGATTTGTATAATCTATGGCCCATGTCCTTAAAAAGCTGCTAGTACAATAGAGGGAACCATAGATGTAAATGACCACAAAATAGTGGGGTTTAAGTGCAAGGTATCTGGAAGCTCAGAGAAAGAGTAAGATGTGGAGAAAGTGCCGTGAGGAAAGGCTTTCCAATGGAATGCACTTCTTCAGCATATTTTTTAGGGTAGAGTAGAGCCTTCCCAGATGCATGGGCTGTGGGGAGGGATTGCAACAAAAGTGTGGTGACAGGGGAAGCAGACCCATCTGTATTTTAGCAAGCAGTCTGGAGTGTATGCAGGAGAGACTGTGGAGCTGTAGGAAATGAAACCCCCACCCATGGTGGGGAGAGGGGTGCTGAGGAGTATGAGGCATGCCTAGAAGTCTTGTATTTGTCTTTGAGGAAAAGAAGTAGAACAGGAATTGATGTGCTCACTCTGTGTTCTAGAATGGGTGCTACCTCAGCACAGGAAGAGATCTGAGATGGGAAGCACAAGTACTAAACAAGAGATGAAACATGTTTGAATCAAGATGATAGCAATAGAAATGAAGGAAAGGAGGGACAAATTTAAAAACAGATATAGAAGGCAGTAGCTAAAAGATGTGGTGGTTATTTAAATTCACAAGAATTTTACAGTGGGAGAAATAAGGAAGATACTCACATTCTTAGTTTTGTCAAATGGATTCAAGATAAGGAATAGGATGAGATTAGGAAAGGAATATATATATTAAAACATATGTTTCCTTCCATCTTTTTCTTCTCTGTATCCTTTTAATTTTTCTTCTTTTTCTTCTTCTGTGAGTTAGGAACTGAGGGTTTGGAATGTAATTAGCTTAATTTTGTACATTCTTTGTTTGAGGTGTCTAGATAATATCTTGGTGACATCCATCTAGAGGGCTTCTGAAAACAGGAGCATGGGGCTGAGGAGGGATATCTTGATGAGATTTTCTGACACAATTTCTTTTTTTATTTGAGGAAGGTTGGCCCTGCACTAACATCTGTTGCCAATCTTCCTCTTTTTCTTTTTTCTCCCCAAAGTCCCAGTACATAGTTGTATATCATAGTTGTAGAGTGGTAGCTCTTCTATGTGCGATGCTGCCTCAGCATGGCTTGATGAGCGGTAAGTAGGTCTGTGCCCAGGATCTGAACCAGCGAAACCCGGGCCACCTAAGCGGAACACACAAATTCAACCACTACGCCACTGGGCCGGCCCTGAGACAATTTCAAAGTTGTTGAAGCTATGGGAGTTGTTGTGTTCACCCAGGGAGGATGTTGAGTAAGCAGAAAGATGATTGGATGGTAGGGAAACACCTATTTTTCTAGGGTTATGGTGGTAAAGATGAAGAGAACCTAGTGAAGAAGACTGAAAAGGAGTTGCCATAACCATAGGGAACAGTTGAATGGACCAATTAACAGACGCCATTTCAATTACAGGTTTTATGTAAATACCACACTTGTGTCGATGTTGTACAAGTGAATGACGTAGGGACCAGAAGTCAATGAACAGCCTGAGAGACCGTCATATGAAGGAATTCTTTAAAACAATGATGAGGGAGTAGATAGATGCATGCATAAGATTCAATGAATTATATACACAAGCCTGGCACAAAATTCAACACCAGAAAAGATGTTAACGTGGAAGGTAAAGGAATAGAGTTGTATAAAATGTGTGTGGGTGAAGAGGATTGGGCAAAAGTTGTATAATTTGTAGAGGTTATGTAAAACATTGTAAATTAGAAGTTTCCAGGGGCCTCCCGGTGGCACAGCGGTTTAGTTCCTGCTTTGGAAGCCCAGGGTTTGAGAGTTCGGATCCCCGGCGCCTGCCAACACACTGCTTGTCAGCCATGCCGTGGCGGCGTCCCATATAAAGTAGAGGAAGATGGGCATGGATGTTAGCCCAGGGCCTGTCTTTCTCAGCAAAAAGAGGAGGATTGGCAACAGATGTTAGCTCAGGGCTGGTCTTCCTCACACAAACACACACACACACACACACACACACACAAAATTTCCACAGGATTTAGTGAGCAAGAGGCCATTAGTAAATTTGGCAAGATAATTCCAAGAACAGAGGGGTCAGAAACGAGATTCGACAGGATACAACATGGATGTGTAGATCATGCGTGGAGGTGGAAGGATCGCAGAGTGATGGGCCAGTGGGTAGAAGAGTCACAAGGTCAAGGTAATTTGTTTTTGGTTTTTTTTGTGTCATTTTGCTATTTATTTATTTTCAACTGGGAATAACAGGTATGGCTATATATACTCCATGAAAGAAGGCAGTGGCCATAAGAATTTTGAGGGAACAAAGTAGTAAATATGATAGTAAATATGTAATGGAGCAAGATGTTTGGGAAGGCAAGAGAGGAAAGGTTATGAGGGAGATAAGTCTATTACGGTGGTCCTCAAACAAAAGGAGATTTTAAGCCAGCTGCCTCCCACCCCTGAGTGGATTTGCCTGAGAGAAACAAGGTGGTCTTGAAAACATGTTTGTCCTTTTCCTTTTCAGCGTTTCCTTGCTTCTAAAGATGCCAAAGCTAAGATCTTCACTCTGAATCCCAAATCATGCCATTTCAATGGAAATTTCACTGAACTTGAGTCCCTACTGTCTTCAGCACGTCATGCAAGATAGAGTGGGGGGATTCATGGATTCTTCAGATCATTACACAGATGTTATAATTGGGGAAACTGGGTGAAGGGTGTACAGGATCTCTCTGGATTGTTTTACAACTGTGTGTGAATCTACAATTATCTCAAAGTTAAAAAAAAATAAAATAAATACACACACCTGCATAGTGTTTATAGGCAGTTTCAGACATTCATATGAATCGTTTATTCATTCAATAGTTTAGCCAATCAACAAACATGCAGTAATAACTTACTGTGTTTCAGGTCTTGGAGATCAAGATTCATTCAACCCTTTACAAGAACCATGCAGTTGATATTACGGTTTACTTCCATTATAAAGATGAATAAAATGAGCTTTGTCTTGCCCAAGGTCACAAGTCTAATAAGTTGTAGACTTCAGTTTGAAATGTAGTTTATTGTGTGCATGCGTGTGTTTGTTTGTTTCTCTGCACCATGCTGCTGTACAGTCAGACACAGCCTAGCACCAAGGAGTTCAACACCAGGTGAGGAAGGCAGGCAACCTCATAAATGACTGTCGGGCAGCAAGGCTATCATATGGTTTGTAATTGAGCTAAAACCAGTACTCTGGGGGAGAAATTAATCCTGAAGGAAGTCACAAACTGCTTCATGAATGAGGTAGGGAAGGAGTTCGTCTGTGTTGTGGAGGGACAGAGAGGAATCCATGGACATAGCTAGCATGAGTAGGGAAGTTTATCTCAGAGAAAACTTGGTCATATTTTTTAGTATTTTGTGTGCCATCCTTGTTTATTTCCTTTATTTCAGGCTTTGCTACTTTTTAAAGAATGGTAGTGTGTGCGGTCCTTCTCAGCCCTGCTGAGTATAGAAGAGAAAAGGGATGTGGATGTGATTGCGCTGGAACAAGAGGAAGGAAGAGCCATCCTGGGGGCCAGACTAGAGACAGCAGCAGGAATTAAAGTGTTAAAACCGCTATCCTCAACCTAACCCCGAAAGGAAGCTGAGACTAGGGATGTTGGGGTCACATGCAGGATCATTTAGTCCTGGGAGATTCTCCTTCACATTCAAAACTTTGGCAATTTGGAGTGTGATTTAAAGAAAGACATTTTCTCTTACACTTATGAGCCATGTGGAAACGCACAGTAGATTCTTTTCTCATCCACTTTTTCCCAGCATGTCTGTATTAGTCATATCTAGACACCAATTGGTCCATTCCTCCAAGTGGCAGGAGCTGCTATGTATTAAAAGCTCTGCCCGTGTGTGTGTATGTGTGTGTGTGTGTGTGTGTGTTTCTTCTTCTACTCACTTATCTTGAATTTGAGTTGACCGAGACCTGGTTCTAAAAAGAATCTTTAAAAACCGTCATAAGCTTTAAGATTCAAACCTTTGTTTCAGAGTTTGGTTGCCAAGATTGCTAGCCATAAAATGTTCTTTGATATATTAGTCATTCTTCCTGCTTTACGCACCTGCTTTAAGGAGCTTGCAGATAGGATTGACTATGGATTTGGGCAGGATCAAGGCTATTTCTGCAAGCTATTTCCCTAACCCCACTTTAATTTTAATAATCTTTTTGTCTCTACCAACATCTTATTTGGTTTGGATAAATTAAATCTCATTAACACTTACAGGATCATGAGAAAGTCACTCTCAGGACTTAGAAGGAATTCAAGATAGGCGAGGCAACATGTGTGGGGGGGTTTCAAAGCTGCCAGATGCTGCTCTAACTCTTTTCTCCCATCTTGTTTCCTCAAAATAAACCCAAAGTGCCCTTTATTCACTCCAGAAAACAAAGCATCCCAATACAGTATGCTAAGCGGGCATTCCTTTGATAAAAATTGGGATGAACAACAATGCTTGAAAAGAGAAAATGCCCTTCATTCAGATTCTATTATTTCCTGATCACAGTATGAACTAGTTCATATTCTGAGCAAACACTTTAATAAGGCAGCCATCCCAGCACCCATGATGGTGAGCTGGGTATATGGGTGTTCAGATGTTCCATATGTTTGGGCTGAACTCAGGCACAGCTAGATTCAATTTAAAGAAAATAGAGAAAGACGCCTCTCCCTGAAATTCTCTCTTTGTGAGAAAGTCCCATTACATGTGGAACCTCACTGGCAAGGAAGTAATGGTACATATCAAATATGATCATGGAGGAAGAGCTATTTCAACAAAGCAGCTTCGAGAGGACCTGGTGCTTCCGACTTTGCCCACTTGAGTTAGCAGCATATCCCGTCCAATTCCTGTTGCCAGCACTTGTGCAAACTACTGCGTTTTCTGCAATAATATGTCATCGTTAGCCATATGTCTTCTTTCCAACACTTTTTTTTCCCCAGCAATTCACCATCATTAATTTTTAGTACTCTTTCCTGAAGACAGTTGGCTCCTATCCAAACGTAATGAGGTTGAGATTTGTAAAGTTCAGTAATTGTCAGGGGAACAATATAAATGTAATAAAATGCAAGTTTCTTCTTTTTTTAATGTCTCTCAGTCAGATGGACCGACTCTGGTCATGTCCGTGAACTCCATTTGAGTTGGGATTATCAGGGTCATAAGACGTTAGCTCAATACCAATCAACTAGCAGTCAGATCTGAAGAATGCTAGGAACATGTTTTTAATAATTAATGAATTTCATTAATTTTCACAGAATGTATATCTACAAAGAGATGCATTATTTAACTTAAATCGACAGATATTTATCAAATCCCTGAAGTGTGACAAATACTGCGCTAGACTCGGTAAAAATAAAACACTCACAAATGTAGGGTATCTGCCTTCAAAAGACGTCCAGTCATGTTGGAGAGGAGAGTTATACCAATGGTAGAGTTGTTCTCAGTTCAGGAAATTCCCCAGGGGGTTATAGAATGACTGTCTCCTTTTTCATAGCAAGATCTACAGAGATTATTTTCAGTGTAGTGTGATACCTTAAATGTGAAATACAGCAGCCTGTAGCCTCTCATGGTTATTGAGCACTTGATGTGTGGCATGTGCATCAGAAGAACAGAAGTTTTTAGTTTTATTTAATTGTAATTAATTTAAACTTTTAAAAATCTGATACTTATTCAGTTATTGGAAAATGTTTAATTATATTTGTGGCAATTTGGGTATGTGGATCCACTTTTGCAATTGCAATTGCAATTTTTACGAAACCTAAATACAGATGACATATTCACTATGAAAATATAGCATCTGGATTGAGATGTACTAAAAGTGTAAAATCCACACTAACGTCTAAGGTTTAGTACAAATAAAAATAAGGTAAGCTTTTTCATTAATAAATTTTTATGTTGATTGCATGTTGAAATGATAACGTTTTAGATATATTGTTACACGAATGCATTATTAAAATTAATTTACCTTTTGCTTTCCCTTTCAAAAAAATACAACTATCAGAAAGATTTTAATTACCTATGTGGTTTATATTATGTTGGTGTTGGATGGCTCTACTCGAAATGAAAGTCATGCATCTCCTTCCTTTAGGTGGTTTACACCTAGACAAACCCAGCATACCTTGGCTCTATTAGCAGGAAGCTTTCCCCACACCTTGTAACTCATAGTCCCTGGTTCATGGGGTCAGAGGTAAAGAGACGTGCAGTGGCAAAGCCTAAAACCTGTGTAAACCTTGGAGGTACATCACCTCAGATTAACATGCAATAATACAAGCAAAACCCTTCATCTTCACATGTAAAGACACTGAAACTCAGACATATCAAATACCCTGTTTAAAATGATAATAAAAGTTAATGACAAGGTAAAGGTCAAGAAATTGGTGTCTTACACCACATTTCACAAAATAGATTAAAATTTCATGTTAATAAACTACTGATATTTTTTGAGAAAAAAATATTTAATTTTTGAAAATCCTTATACGCTGTTGGCAAGGGCAGGTATTTTTATTTCTAATGAGCTTTGCGAAAATATGTCATCCTTATCAGAGTGGAAATTACTGATCAGTTCACCTGCTTAGACAAGAACTAATGCACCTGTTGGGAAAGGCTGCATTGATTTTGCACTAACAATGGTGGATCTATGAGCATGGAAACTGCCCTCACACTACAATGCAATGTAACACCCCCACCTAGTGGTTCCCTTATTAAGTTGTACACAGCCCGTCAGACTGTAAGTACACCCTGAGTGTACATAACTCTACACACTTGTCCTTGCCCAATATTTATACTGCAGCCATGATCTTGCCCTCTGGGAGCACGTGGCCTAAACAAACCAGTTAGAGAGTGAGCATGTACTCGAAAGATTTAGAGAGTTACAACATCACGGCTTCACTAAAGGAAACAAATTAATTGAGATTTCATGTGTTTGGAAAATGCCTCTGGTTAATCCAGGTAGACTTCCAGGAGGAGATATCCTAGACTTGTGATTCTAAAAAACAAGCATAGAAGGAGATGTTGACATACCAGGTGTTGCCTTTGCATCAGGTTAAAATCCCAGTTATTTCTGGATCAGGCATTCATTCCCTTATACTATATTTCAAATTAGAATTGGCTTTGGTAAAAGGAGAAATAGGGGCCAGCCAGCTGGCATAGTGGTTAGGTTCACGTGTTCAGCTTCGTTGGCCTAAGGATCATGAGTTCGGGTCCCAGGCGCAGACTGACACACTGCTCGTCAAGCCATGCTGTGGAGGCACCCCACATATGAAAAGTAGAGGAAGATTGGCACAGATATTAGCTCAGGGACAATCTTCGTTACATAAATAAATAAATAAAGGAGAAATAACCAGCATCAATTTAAAAAATAAAATGGTGTGTAGGTGTTCAACTTATTAAGTATGAAGTCACACAGAATTATAAAGGATTTATTATTTTTAAGTTCTAGAGTGGAAGAGGAAGACACCTGCTAGGAAACCCAGAAGGGTCACTGGCCAGCCAGTTTCCATATGTAGAACCTACACGTTTAATAGGAATACCCAAAGTTTTTTCAGATGCTGAAATCAGAGCTTAAATCATAGACCTTCAGCATGTTAAAAATTTTAATCTTTATGATCATAGAGTTAGAACCCTAGAACCATAAAATTATAGGATGTCAGAATCTTAAAATCATTTAGCTGCAAAGCTAGTTTTAGAAAGCTCTGGAAAACAGAAAGTCCATTTTCCTTGTGCCAGATACAGGAACAAAGTTGAGGGACTTACTTACTCAAGAGACTCAAAAATAAATAACTCAACCATTTTCTTAGGAAGGTCTGTATTTCTCCTGGAGGTCCCTGAAACATTCTCTATCAGATGAAGAAGTTAAGGTTGGAGGTTCTCTATGGATACTTTCAATAAGAGAAAGTCAGACTAGGGGAGCAATCGGTTCCTTGAGTTTTCAGAACGTAGGAAGGTCAGGACTGCGGGTATAACTTTGGGTTGGGAAAAGGGACTTCTTGGATAACAGAGAAGCTTCTCAGAAAGAAATCGGTGCTCATGCTTACAGTAGTAAGATCTACCTTTAAAGAAAAGTTGTCTGGGTATTACTCACTGTCCTGAACCTTTTCTGTGATTATTACCCTCTGCTTATTCTCTGTATATGGTGAAGAAATGAGGAAGCGAGTTAAAGGAACAAGAGAGTGAGTTAAGGTGGTGCTGACCATGTACCAGACAATTCATTCACAGTCATTTAAGGTGATAACCTTGGAACCGAGACTTATCTCTATTTCAGACACTGAGGCTCAGAACAGTTATATAAGTTGCCCAAGATCAAATAGCTAGCAAATGCAGATCCAGGATCTTGATCTAGATCTGTCTTCCTCTAACACACTTTCTGTACTAAAATATTAAGTAGTTTTTAATCACAGAAATTGCCTATTGAACCTCTAGAATGAGCATCCACTCTACACGGCAACTTCACACACAATAATGAATTTAATCATATTTTCCTAACAATCCCACCTCTAAGTGGCCATTCTTTTTCTCATTTAACTAACGAGATATCTGAGGGTTGAAGCATCTGGGTAGACTGCCCTAGGGGACACATCATGTGATCAAGCCATGATTCCATAACTATCCTTCTTACGTCAAAACCCTGTGCTCTCTTCACTAAAATCCTTCAGATAAACACTCTAAAAAGATGTTGTCTTTTCTTGGCCCTTCCCTCATTTCCTTCAAGTTTGAAAAACTAATTAAAAAGAAAATACAATTAGCAATAATCTCCTTCTGACGCCTTTCTTGAAAGTCAAAAAATTGGAGAATGTGGCCTAAGGTTTGCAAAGCCTCCTCTCTTCTAGTTTCCTGTTTCCATATTCACAGAGCCTTATCGGAACCCCGATGAGATTGTAGAAAATGCTGCCCTTATTGTCGCTAACAGTTGTTGGTTTTGTCATTTTCATCCAAACACTTTAGTCGTAAGTAATTGGATTTCCTCACTACAGAAGAATTGGCATTTTTATGATAATGAAGTTGAGTACAGGGACTCATTTGACATTACAGGTGCTTTGCAAATATATCATGAAAATCTGGTTTAGAAGAGGATGTTAAGGAATAGAGTGAGGCTTAATTTTCAGGAAATGTACTGAAATGTCCAGAGTATACCAGTTCCAAGTTGCCCCTGCATTACTTGAAACGCAGGTATGTTTCTGAAAGGTGGTCCTTGTTTTAAATTTCAGATTCATTTCACATTTTCTTTATGTCTGCCATATATCAGAAAAGCAGCAAGTTGCTTTCAAAAACAACAAAAACCCAGGAAACAAAAATCGAAAGAAAAGAAAACAAAACCGGAATATGAGTTTTCTTGTTTGTTTTTTAAGGAAACAAAAGGGCTCATTAGCTAGAGGGAAGAGCATCAATACAGACACAAAGAAGGAAAAATATACAATGCATAATCACTGGTTTTATTTAAATGAATTATTTGCAGATGTCTGATATTTACAACAAAGACACATATCTACCCGGCCACTGTGTGGTGGAATGAGAATGCCAGGAAATCCTGGAAAATTTTGATTTAGGATCTGGGCTGAATATGATTTTAGGCCACTGATTTATTCATAAGTTCATATATAAGATCCTCATCTGAATCAGATCTTCAAGGATAGATAGAATTTGAGTGGAAATAATCAGGGACACTAGTTTATTAGTTTAAATAAGACGTTTTTAGTACATTTATCACTATTAGAAATAAAGAATCAAGTCTAGGCGCTCACTGAGAAATACCTGATGGATGCCATTTTGAAGGATTTTAGGGTGATTTCACTTAGAAGCACGTGTGTATGAGTTAGAAATTATTGGGGAAGAATATAGAGAAAAATCTTAATAATGGGAATGGTGAAGAAGGAGATGTGGATGTGGTGAAAAATAGAAGAGAATCCTATACTTTCACATTTTAGATTTTACAATTCTGTAATCTATGAATTTTTACAAAAATATATGGGTTATATTGTAAAATACTTTAATTTTTGGAATATTAAAGATCTTTACATTATAAAACATCTTAAAACATATCCAGTCCAACTATACATAGATTTTGGTTCTATGCTTCTATATTACCTCTCTATCCTTGACTGTTTGATGGTATTTACCAGAAAAATCAAATTGGTTTAGAGTTGTCTTTTGGGGAAGGTTTTGCTAACAAATTCAACTTCTATAAGACTTCACATTCTTTGTTTCTTCTTATATCAACTTTGATAAGTGATATTTTTCAAGAAATTTGTCCATATGCTCTAAGTTGTCAAATGTGCTCATATAAAATCATTGATGTGTTGTCTTATTATCCTGCCACTCTACATAGGATCTGTAATAATCACCTCTTTCTCACTCTTGATCTTGATGATTTGTGCTCTTCCTTTTTGTGATCAGTTTAGTTTGGCAATTTTCTTGATATTTTGAAGGTACTATAGACTTTGTATATTTCCTCTCTGTTTTCTATTTCATTGATTTCTTCTCTTATTTGTATTATTTCTTTTCTTCTACTTTGAGTTTATTCTATTTTTTTTTTCTTTTACTAGGATGAATCCTTAGGGCATTCATTTTATATCCTTATTATTTTCTAATAGAAGCATTTTAAAGCTCTAAGTTTCCCTCGTTTCAGCTGTATTGTCCTTGAGTTCAAAGTGTTTTCTAATTTTCTTGTGATGTTATTTTCAATCAATTAATTATTTAGATTATGCTGCTTAATTTCCAAATATTTGGGAATTTTCTAGATATATTTTTGTTATTAATTTCTAAATTAACTCCACTGTAATCAGAGAATATATTTCGTATGATTTAAAAAAAATTTGGTACTCGTTTACGGTCCATCCTGGCAACTCTCTTGGCAAAGGTACAACATGCACATTAAAAGGGTGCATTTTCGACATTGGTTGGAGGTAGTGATCCATAAATTTCAATTAAATCAAGGCAGTGGATAGTGTTCCTCAGATTTTATATGTCACTACAGATTTTTCATTGTTGTTATACCAGTCGCTGACACAGCAGTATTACCATCAACTATGGTAAATTGTGGAGTCTTCTATTTCTCCCTTTAATTACATCAATTTTGCTTTATTTAATTTGAGACCTTTTTACTAGACACATGGACAATTATAATGATTATGAATTCCTGATTAATTGTCCCTTTTATCATCATGATGTGTTCCTCTTTACCTCAGCAAAACACTTTTTTCAATGTCTGTTATCTAACATGAAAATCGTCATACTAGACCTTTTACACTTCCTGTCCATGGTACATCATTTGCCATCCATTTTCTTTCAACCTACCTGTGTCTTTGTAATCAAAATACCTCTTGTAGGCAGTTTATAATAGGATCTTGTTTGTTGGGGTTCCACTTTATCTCTGCCTTTTTTTAAAGAATATTTAGACAACTAAAATACAAAGTAATTATTGATATGGTTGGATTTTAGTCTGCCATTTTATTATTTCTTTTCACTTAGCCCCTCTGTTTTTTTATTCTTTATTCTGCATTGTCTTCCTCACATTGGAATATGTGAATTGTTTTTAGTATTCCATTTTTATTTTTCTATTAGCATTTTGGTTATCTCTGTATTTTTTTTTTTTTTTGGTTGCTCTAGGGATTATGCTATGTACATTCAACCATTCACAGTCTACTTAGAGGTAATATTGTATCACTTCACATAAAATGTTGAAAACTTGACATGACAGAAGTCTTTTTTACCCTCCCCAACACACATTGATTTTTGTAGTATACTTGTCATATGTGTTATATCTATATGCATGGAAAACACTACTGGAAAATATTATAATATTAGTTTAAAGATGGATACATATTTTAAAGTAAGAGAAAATATATAGCTTTTCATATTTACCTAGATGGTTCCCATTTCTCTTGTTCTTCCTTCCTTCCCAAAGTTTCATGTCATGCACTGGATATGTCCCTTCATTTTGAAGAACTCCTTTTAGAATTTCTTTTAGAAAAGGTCTACAACTGATCTGTTCTTCAGTTTTCCTTTATCTGAGAATTACTTTTTTTACGTTTATTCTGGAAGAATATTTTTGTTTGATATAGAATTCTGATGTGACATTGCTTTCTTTGAGTAATTGAAAGATTTTTTTTTTCACTGTCTTCTGGCCTCTGTTTTCTGATGAGAAATTAACGCTATTCAAGACAGTGTAATATGTCATGTAATATGTCATTTGCTCCAGCTGCTTATAGATTTTGTCTTTTTATTTAGTTTTTAGCAGTTTAATATAATGTGTCTAAGTATATTAACTTTGAGTTTATTGTGTTTGGGGTTTACTGAGCTTTTTTTAAGTATAAATTTAAATCTTTCAGCAAATTTGGAAAATTTTCAGCAATAATTTTTTTCAAATATTTTTCAACACCAATATTTTTTTCCTCTACTTCTATTTTTTCCAGTGACATGAATGTTAGACATTTTGAAAATTTCCCACAGGTCCCTAGGTCCTGATATATTTTTCCAATATTTTTCTCTGTTATTCAAATACATAATGCCTATTGGTCCATCTTCAAGTTCACTGAATTTTTCTTCTGTTTTCTCCATTCTATTATTGAGCCCAGATAGGGAATTTTAATTTCAAATTCTGTATTTTTCAGTTCAATATTTTCACTTGGGTCTTTTTGAAATAGTTTTGTTTTTTGAGCTGAGAACTTCTCTCTTTTCATTGAATTTGAGTGTGTATCTTTTTACCTCATGGAGCATGAATATAATAGCTGGTTTAAAGTCTCTCTCTTTTTCTTTTTTTTTCTTTTTTTTTTGTGAGGAAGACCAGCCCTGAGCTAACATCTGTTGCCAATCCTCCCCTTTTTGCTGAGGAAGACTGGCCCTGGGCTAACATCCGTGCCCACCTTCCTCCACTTTATATGGGACGCCGCCACAGCGTGGCTGACATGCAGCGCGTCGGCGGGCGCCCGGGATCTGAACCCGCGAACCCCGGGCTGCCAAGCGCAGACGAAACCGCTACGCCACCGGGCGGCCCTAAAGTCTCTTTTTTTTTCTGTTTTTTTATAATTTCAGTATCTGAGTCCTGTTGGAGTTAGCATCTAATGATTGTTTCTTCACTTGATAATTGGTTATATTTTTTCCTGGTATATTAATTAAATTTGAATTTAATGTGGACATTGTGAATGTTATGTCATATGGATCCTGGATCTTGTTATAATCCTATGGAAATTGTTGTTGTTTTTGTTTTAGCAGGCAATCAACCCAGATAGGTTCAGACCACAAATGATATCTCATCTTTCGTCTGTGGTAGTTCAAATCTCAGTTCAATTCTCCAAACTTTGTTCTGCTGATGTGGGTCTTACTCATACATTCATAAAATGGGGGATGATCCGTTCAATTCAAGTGTTCAGTTTTGCTATCATTTCAGTTCTCTAAGCCCGTGGTACATAGTTCTGGGGATAGTTTGGGATTGAACAGTGGTTCAAATTTTAGTCAGCTCCAAAGAACTTTATTATACTGATTTGTGTTTATCTCACACATGCGTAACTCAGAGATGAGCCGGAGATTTTGCAGGCTCATTCATAGATTTAGTGGACCCGTTCCTCAAGAATTAATAGTGAAATTATCTCTACATGCTCCAGTCTCCACTTTTCCTCTCTGTCTGTCCAGATATGTATGAAGTTTCTCTTCTAGTTTTAGCCAACACCACTCTGCCACTTTTCCCCAGCCGAGGCTGATACTTGGGGCAAACAAAAGAAAAATTAGAGAACTTCACTCCTGGGAGGTCACTTCTCCATGTTTGACTCTCCTTCCAAATCCGTCTGATTTTTCTTACTTTAAAGAGATCTCAGGTACATTTTTTTCTTTTGTTGGTTGTTTGTTGTTTGATTGTTAGTCCAAAGAACTACTTCAGGATCTTATGTTGCAATTCTACATTTATCAATGCAACCATATATCTTTGTGCACACTTATCCATATTCAATTTAAATATCAATCATTTATCAAATATTTACTTTGTAAAATTACCATATCAGGTGTTGCTGATACAAATGTGGATGTCTCCAATCTTCCAGAAGCTCGGGGTCTGATGAGGTACTTATTTCTCTACATGAATGACCGTGACACTTTATGGAAACTGCTGTGAGGGATATGTATGTGAGATGTCAGCAGTCACACAGATGCTGAGTTGCTTGATTCTGCCAAGGAACCCAGCAAAAACTCTAGAAGGGGGATTGTTTTTCCTTGAGTTCTAGCAACAACAGAGAGAGCTTTTTTCCTTAGGCAGAAAATCCTGAGAAAAGGTAAAGAAGCATGAAAAGTGAATGATGAGTTTATTAATGTGGTTACAAAATTAACTGAGTGAAGTAGAAGATGCTAGAGAGAAAACAGAACCCAGATCATGACCCAAAGGAGTTTGAACTTCATTTTATAAACAGAGGTGAGTGATACTATGTTTTTGAAGATAAAAGTGAAGAGAATAGACCTTTTGAAATGAAACTTATAAATGCATTTTTTGAAATTTCCTAAGCACTGAGTATAGTAAGCTTTTCATAGAATCATTTAGGAAATCTGCACAGCTTCCTCCTATGTGCACAGTGCTAAGTTGGCTCTTCATAAACACACTGTGGTTTATACAATGAAACCATTGAAGTATAAAGTAGAAAAAGAAAGTATTGAATTCATAAAGCAGGGCTTCTAATGTGTATTATAATGATATGGTTTTGAATTATCCTATTTGTTGATATTGTATGTTTATGGAAACAAAGCTCTGGCTTAGTCTTGCTTCCTGCTATGAAATTCAAACACTGGTAGAGAAAAATAATTTTAAAAATAATTTTTCCCTAAGAATATCAATGTATTCCAGGAAGGCCTGAATATTTCATGTGAAGGGCACAATTAGTCCTGGAATAGAATTTTACAAGAGAGATTTCCACAAATTTAGCAGCAGTCTACTTCTCCTGTGGGCGTTAGCCCCCAACCTATCTTTCTCTGTGACACATATTGGAGAGTGTGTATGTGCACTCATACTTGTGTACTTGAGTGCAATTTCTAAGACTTACGTAAAGACACAAGAGTTGTAAAATAGTTCATTTTGTCCAGCTCTGTTATTAAAATGGATTTTAGAGTCTGCTAAAAGCAATTTTGAGACTAATTAAAAATTTAATAAATAACCATAATATGTTAAAAGTCAAATTATAATAGTGTGATATTATTGAATTAGGCAAATACACTACACAGAGAATGCCTTAATAAATTATGCATGAGCCCTTCTAAATTGCTTCCCTCAATTTGGACAATGCCAGAGATTAAAGACGACTGTGTAATTTAGTTTGTAGTTTGAGGGCATAATGTGAGAGAAGAAACAAAGGGAATATTAATTTCAGTTTATTTCAGTATTAATGTCTTACTTCATAATTGTGTTCGAAAACATTTATTTACTTACTATTTATTTTGTGTTAGTTTTACTTGTCATGCAATGCTTTGGAAAGAAAGGCAACTTCAACAGAAGTTAAAATAAAAACTTCCTTTGGAAATATGTTTTCCCTATAAATCTTATCCATCTCTTAAGACTTTTTACAACATATTTTTTCTCTCATATATTTATTTTAAAACTATTTCAGACTTTAATATGGTAAACACAATCCTAGTTGGTGAAGCAATTAGAAATAAGACATCATTGTTCTTTTATATCTATTTTTTCTTTCCTGAAAGAAGAGATGGATGTTTAAAATAGTCAAAATAAAACACAATAAGGTAAATGTCTTAATAGAGACGCTGAATTCTTTGACGCTTCTTGGCTGAGTATGGAGTGAAGCATCTGGGCACGAAAATATAAACTCGTGTATAGGAACCAGGCAGTCGCTTAACCATGTCAACTTGGAAGTGGAAGCACAGAGATGCTGATTACACAGATTCCTCAAGAAAATATATTTTACGTTTCTTCAACTTGACTTAGAGGTAAGTGAAGATGTAAGCATCAACCCCATTTTTCAGTTCATCTGCATTTCAATGCATGTGTTCATGCGCCGCTGGATCGCAATGACGCTCATTCCCGTTCAGAGCTGGGATGCGTGCGAGCTCCGTGTTCTCCTGCACCAGGTGTTGGTCCTTCCCTGTCAGCGATATCAGTGTGCTGCTCTGAGGTGGGTCCCACGTACTTCACAAGGAGCTGTGCCCTTGTCCTCTCTTAAGTTACAATAAAGCCAGTCTGAAAAATTAGGCCATTATAAGCAGTTTTCTCAAGGCTAAGTTTTAAAAATACCGTGGCTGGGGCTGCCTTGGTGAGTAGAATTGGTATTGAAAGCAGAGAAAGGGAAAGCATTGCTTAGTACAGATTGTGAGATTCTAGAGAAACAAATACACTCTTTCTCATTCACCCTTGTGTCCACTGCACCTAATGCAATCCGTGATACTTTTTAGGCACTGGGTAAATATTGGTAAAAGAAAGAGATAGCAGAGAGAGAAAGACACAAAAGGTCCTCTCTTAGAAGGAGGGGAAAGTAGATAACTCTTTGGCAATGGGAAGAGCACAGGACAGTGCACGTTATTCTGGTTAGCTAGTGACACAATAATGCTAAGTACTGACCACCACCGCGTCCAGTGGTTTACAAAGGTAAAGCATTTATTTCTGCCTTTCCTTCAATATGCCTTTCATTGAATATGGCTCCAGGCTGTGGATTGGGTCCAGATCTGGCCTGTTTGTCCTATTCTTCTGGGACTAAGGGCAAAATGTGGCATGATGTTTTCAAAGCAGTGACAGAAGGGCAAAAAGTCAACTCTAACTACACAGGCACATTTTAAGCCTCAGCTTGCCTCACTCATGTCTGCAACAAGCCATTGGCCAAGTGAGCCAATGGCCAAGCCCAAAGTCAAGGTGTAAACTCTTTTCTCCCTACCACCAGGTCATGACAAGGTGTGGATGTATCATGCTATGGATGTATTATAGATTTGCTACAGGAGAGTAAAGAATCTCAGGATCTATTGACAACTTACTGATAAACTGAAATGTCTGAAAGGGGAAGTTATCTGGAAATAGGTTGTTAGCAAAAAGAATCAGTGATTTGTTTTTAATCTTAGGAGCATTTTCTGGGTTTATTCTTTTACTCTATGGCAAAAGTTACATAGAGAAATTATGTCCTTACTTTAAAAAATGTGTTATTTCCCTTCTTTTGAAATTATATTTAAACTTCAGCAATTACCTTAATAGTTCACCTACAGAGGCCAAAAACAGAATACTCACACATCCCTGTGATTTGATGTTGAAACTTGGCTTCACTATTACCTTTGTTTTCTCAGGAAATGTGTTTAACTCTTTTCCTCATTTAAACAAAAAAAAATCTAATAATCTGGACTTTAAAATATTACTTTTGGCATTGAAAGCTTGTGACACATAGCAGTGGCTTAATAGCTGTCAATTCCCCAAACCTAGGGCTGACAGGAAAATCTATATTTGACTCCAGAATTCAGGCTTCTAAGCAGGATGCAGTATTACTTTATGTATGTGACATCTCCATCATTTTCAGTAGGGCCATCCTAATTCCTATATCGGAACCATTTACCAGTGTATTAAAATCTCAGTGGTTTAATACAACAAGGCTTGTTTTTAAATTCCTCTGGAGGTCAGTCATGCATTCCTCTACAACCATAAAGCTCAACAGTTATGTGGTACGACTCCCAAGTTACTTTGGCCTCCGTGATTTGATGAATATTTTTCTATTTTATATCATGTGTTACCATTTTCCCAGCCTCTGATGTTACTGCCCTCGCTGTCTACTGTCCTGACTGCTTAGAATTTTGTTTTAGCAACACCCCATTTCAAGGTACCTTCGTGTTTTGCATTGAGAGGCTGGTGAATGTGGTCCACCTGTGTGCTCAGGAAGGAGGGGGCAAGCTCAGATGTTCATAAGTGCTGGCAGTCTCTCCCATATCCAATCTCTCCAATTTGAAGCTTTTGTGTCACCCTTGACTCCTCTTTTGGCAGAGCCAATGTTGTGTGTTCACCAAATTATTTTATTTTTGTTCTCAACAAACAGGAAAATGGCATTTCCCAGACTTCTTACATTTTCATGGGATTTTGAAGAGTTTGGAAGGGTTGTTAAAACATGAAATGTCATGGCATGTGATAAGCACTCAATAAACACCACTTATCTGTTCCTGGACATAGAATGCAACCCAAGTCTTCTGTTTCCAGAATGTTCCAAATGCTCCATCTCCATTGTATTTCCCAAGGAGCTGTTTAAGAGACTTATTACCTCAGAGAATCTTATGCGTTGATGACAGATTGATATTCCAAGCAAATACTTACTGATCACACCACTGTTTAGCTCACGAACTCCAGTGGTTTGCAATTAACTGTAATTTTTTCAGACTGTAGTTTTTGCCCTCTATGAACTTACCAGACCAACCTCTGCACTCTTGTCTTACTGTTTCCCTTTCATACACCCTACACTCTACCCAAACCCGTCTCTGTACTCACGTCTTTCCTTCTACAGGTGCCATGCTCCTTTCATCCCTGATCTCATGCTATTTTCTTTACTAGAAAACGTGCTCCCCATTTCCTGATCAAACCCTTTTATATCATTTGAGTTCTGTCTAAATAACCATCTCTTCCATTTTTCAGTTCTGCCGCCCCCACCACAGAAACATGTTATCTGTCCTTCCTTTGAAAGCCCACAACAGTTTTTTTATGCCTCTTTGAATCCAAGTTTAACTATCAAGAAACTGTCTGGTTTAGACCTTATTTCCTCACATTGCTGAATGTTAGTTTCTCCAACTACAAAACAGGGACATAAATATCACGTCATGGAAATGTAGGTAGAATTAAGTGAAATAATTATGTAAATATCCACACACAAAGAAGACACCCAACTACGGAATCAGTTCCATCCTACCACTTTCCCAGACAAAAAGATCGCTAAGGATGGGGAATATGCCTGATTTCTTTTAAGAGGCACAGCACATATTGGCTTTCAATAATGTCATATTAAAGAAATTAATTAAAATCCCTTCGCTAAGATATCTTTTGCACTATCATTCAAACCACTAATCTTTTACAGAACATCTCAAGTAGACAGTCCTTTTATCTCCTGAGCACCCCTGAGACTTTTTCTCAGATGCCCTAGTTTAATGAGAGATTCTGTTCCCTTCCTGAACTTATGGTACAATTCCCTTTCATGATGTTAACAAGACAAAAACAAAATCACAGAAAAAATGCTAAACTTTCAGGGAAATGGTCAAAAGAGGAAAATAACTAATTCATTTCCCTTGTGTTTCTTTTTTTCCAGCAGTTCCATTTACTTATTTTTAAAGGTTATCACCTGTTTCTCTCTGGCTAAAAATGAATTAATGAAAAACTTTGTCCAGAAGGCTTTTCTTTGAGGACTCTAAAACTGCAGTCAATTATGCCCACAATTTGGGAGTTTTCAAACTGAATAACAACCAGAGAAAAGTAGGCAGAGGGTGAAGAATGAGGAGGAGAAGGACATCACTTCTATCTTGGTAGGAAAGTCACATTCTTATCACAGTTCTGACAGCTGTTCTGATTTGCGCATATGTGACAATAAAGCCATGATCAGATTCGTTGTTTTTTGTGTTTTTTTTCCTTATCATTGTTTTTTATATGCCCAGATGTTTGGAGAAAAAGCAAACAACTAAGTTTTTATGTATGTGTATATAAAAATACCTGTATGTATCTATGTATACATGCACGTATTTTATAGATTTCTCTCAGCTTTGTTGACATGAGTGTGGTGTGATAACGGTGGTATCATAGACGCTCATGACACAACACATGTTTCCTGGCTGCTCCACGTGTGTGTAATCCTCTCT
This sequence comes from Tapirus indicus, assembly GCA_031878705.1. Classification (NCBI taxonomy): domain Eukaryota; kingdom Metazoa; phylum Chordata; class Mammalia; order Perissodactyla; family Tapiridae; genus Tapirus; species Tapirus indicus. Next base: position 6,578,300 of record CM062935.1, on the reverse strand, counting down.
TGACCTCCTACTTACCCACCTGCCCAACCCACACACACACGCACACACATGCATACATCTACATGTATGTCCGCTCCTGTGCATGGAAACTCATGTCTGTGTCTGTATGACAGTATGACAACAGAGATTTCAGAGGAAAGATGGCTGGAAGTAGCAAGGAAGGAATGTGGGACAGCGTGGCCTCAGTTTTCTGCCACTTCCCGGTGACCTGGAGAGCATAAGCCAGAAATGGGAAGTCAGAAGCTACTGCCAGTATTCAAGAGAGATTTTCAGAGTCTTTGGGCATTTGCCAAATTGCGTTAGGGCCCAAGAGATCAAATGAGGCATGGAGAGGAGGAGAAAGTGGTTCTCCATCCATCAGGATGGAATCCAGACTGGGTCCAGCCAGCACCCTGCAGAACGGAAACTGGGGAGCAGGCAGATGCTGGAGGCAGGCAGTGGAAGTGGTCTGTCCTGAGGGTGGGTCATCAGAGGGTTCATTGTCTGTGGAAAAATGGAGAGAAACACCATAATAAGGCTGACCAAATGTCAGTCTGCCTTTTACTATCAACATGACCAGAAATTTTAAACAACATCAGTGATGAGATACTCTTCCCCGAAACCAACGAAAAATTTTTTGCTTCGAGTTTTAAAGAACTGCTTCACCTACTCTTGAATTCTAAGTACACACACACACACCACACATAACACTCATACACACATATATTTGCTTCAAAGTAGCACATTCTTTTTACTTATCTTTAAATAATCGTTGCATTCCACGTGAAGGTCAATTCTTAGGATCCTCACTTATAGAATCAGACGCTGACACCCACATGGACTCCACCACACAGGTTTGTTTCAAGAGTGAGTGTGTGAAGGTTTGAAATCATCGAGCTTGCTTTGGGCACAGTCTGTGTTTTCATCCCTGTGGCACCACATATTTCCACATTAAAACAGTGGATTCGAGGTGAACAATGACAGCACAGAGATTGTAAAGACAAAGAAAAATAAACAAATTAGTGCACATTTCTGTCCTTGGTGACCACTTGCAGTTTTTATTGTATTTAACGTTTAAAACGGTGAAGCAGTGTGCGAATTGGGGGGTGTGAGAGTTCTGTTTGGTGAGTGCAGATTTTAGTAAAATACGTTATCAAATTTAGTAATATTCTAAAATCAGATGCTGGTCTTTTCTAATCAATTGTTTTAGAACTAAAGAACGGTAAAGAAAATAGTGATCATTACTATATATGATTTTGTCAAAAAGAGCAGGGAATAGCAAGACGTTCTGAACCCCACGATTTGGGAGCATCTTATCTGGCTGCGTTGTGGAACTCATGACCTCTCTGGGTAATCCCTAAAAAATCTGAGGAAACCCAGAAGGTCTGATCCTACAGTGATGTGCTTGCTGATACTGAGCTGCGAGCAGAAGGTTTAGCACCAGAAAACTCCCATCTATAAAACCAGTAACTGCCAAGGGTTTGGATTCTCTCCTCTTCTAGAGTCACACATACATGATTTCATTGGCACTTCCCACAAGTTGATCTAAGACCATTTCTGTTCATCTCCCTGCACATGGCCTTAAAACAGTTTATTTTAATAAACCTACTTAACATTTACTGGGAAATGCTTTATTCCAGGTGGGCATTCTTCCAATTTTAAAGATGAAGAAACTGAAACACAGGGAATTTAAATAACTTGCCCAAGGTCATTCATGTAGGAAGTGGCTGTCACAAGATTTTAGCTCAGCTGGTACCACTCAAGAATCAAGTCATCCTGTTGACCACCATAGTAGTGCTGCTTTGAAAAATATTTCATCATTTCTTTCCCACTCAAAATTTACATTTTAATAATGAACCTGCAATATCTTTCCCAACACTACGTTGTTGCATCTGTATTCATTGTTGCTTTGCTCATGTAGGGTCATGCTATCTCCACAGTCCTAGTGTATGTGGCTACACACTATTCCTACACTCTATAGTATTGATATGACTAATGACCATTCACAGTTCTGATCACTTCACTTAGCAGTTGTGACCTCCTGTGGACTGGAAAGAAATAAAACAATCAACAAGGCATTCAAGGATCATAGTTCTATTGTTGTCTTGTTTGTTTGTTTTATTTCCGACTTAATCTAACACTAACCAAGGCAAATAACAGCTTAGTATCTTCTCCAATCCAGGAAAAGTTTGCAAGCAATCCGGTGAAGCTTCCAAAAACATAGATATTTGATTCTCTTCACCTTCCATCTTCTCATAAATAAGTGTTGATTCCTGGATTTTATCACCTGCCTCAAAGCTTTCTATATTTTATAGCATCTTCTTTACTTGGCTTGCTTATTTAGGTTTGCTCTCATTCTCCCAATCATGAGTATAACACTTACATTTATCATCCCATCATTCTACATTAGAACTTCTGCAATCTATAGCAAAATTATAATGTTTGCTGGAATTCTCTCTCCTGTTCTTGACTTCCAATTCCTGGACTAGTCAGGGATAATTAGTTTATACTACAGTAGCAAATAACCTCCAATTCAGTGACTTAAGAAAGCAAAGTTACTTTGCTTTACATCCCATTGTCAGCAGGAATTTCATCTTACTGTAGCATTTATGACCCAAGAAGATGGAGACTTCATCTCAAATATATGAGACGTGAACAGGTGAAGGGAAGGAAATAAATTATCCATTAACCCACAAAGCTTCATTGTTGAAGTGACTCATATAAGTTCTGTTCATTTTTATTGATCAAATCAAGTCATGTGGTTGTGCCTAATTTCAATAGGAATGGGAAAGAACAATTCTACTGTGCACCATTGTGAGAGCCCTAATTTCTACAATCGGCTTTCCATCTACAAGTGTGATTCACTGCTGTAAGCCAATGGCGAGAAGGGGGAGTGACATATCACTCAATTTTTAATTCCCTTTATTTAAAGTCTTTCAGCAACCTAAATTCACAGAAAAAAATTAGAGAAACATATCTGAGTGTATATAACAAACATTCAAGTTCTTTCTTTAATATTACATCCCAATGTAGCAAACCCTATCTGAATTATGGTTTTCATAGCCCACATAATATTCTACTATAACAATATTTTAAAAGTATATAATATTTTACCTGCTCCCCAAATTTTCAGATTTCTGCTCTTTGATGCCAATATTATGTGGCTCACAATGCATCTTCTTGGTAGTCAGGATTGTACATACAAGGCCCAGGCTGCTTAGTAAATCAAATGTGATGCCTGCATGCTCCTTAATTAAGTTTTCTATTCCTTGCTTTATTAAAGTGATGGAGTTCAGGGCAGGCCACCCCAAGATGCACTACTCTGGCATGTGGATTATTTCAAGCTGAAGACAGTAAAGGCTCAGAAGAATCTTGAAGGATATTTGACCCTCCCCCCTGCCCCAACTGTCTAAAGGGATTTGGGATGGAAGGCCTGTCCCTGGGACAGGCCATCACCTTGAATGACTCTGAGTATCAATAGACCAGGAGGGTCTTTGCTATGCTCATTCCTATCAAAGTTCTGTTTACCAAACAGAACATTTGTAAGGGAAATCTCCAATTATAAAGGTACTGGGAAGAGGGGGGGGATGACCTCAACTCTAGAAACTTGTCAGTGTGGAAGATGAGGCCTTAAATCTGCATAATAATGCTTCTATGCTTTTCCGGTAAGCTCTCATAGCTCACTCCCATACTCCCAACACCCTCCATTGTCTTTCTATTTAAGAAAAGATCCTCCGCTATTTTGTTGAGATACTCATTTTCCCTGGGGTCTCTCCCATGTATACACGCTATTAAACTTTGTTTTATTTTCTCCTGCTAACCTGATTTTTAAATTATTGGGCCAGCCATAAAAACCTTAAGGGAAAGAGCAGAGGGGGAATTCTCCCTCTTCCTCAACAAAAGCATCATCAGTCCATGGATTCTTAAGTTTTAGAATCTGCTGATATTGTGTTAGTGAAGGAAGAAAATGCTCCTGATGGAATAAGGATGGGGCTTGTAAGGGGAGAAAGACTGTGAGGCAGAATGAGAGACTTCAGTGATCAAGATCACATTTATATACAGGGGGATGAGAGCAGGCATGGATGGATGGTATGATCCTCAGAAATCTAGAGGAGGTGGTTCCAGAGAATAAAAGCAGTAACTATTATAAGGGTGTGCCCAGTATACCTGGCTATAAGGTAAGGAAAATGTGAGAAAAAAGGCATTTCTACTTCTGAGGGCTGTGGCTTCCTCTGAAGACAGCCAAGTTTCATTTAAGCAAGGAGGCAAGGAGATCATTTGGAAAAGAGCAAGAGTATCTGGGCAAAGTACTTGACCTCTTGTTATCACTTTCTACATCCATTAATCTAGTACCTCGTTCCTTCTTTTCTCCTTTCCTTCTTTCCTTTCTTCCTTCCTTCCTTCAATTTCTTCTTCATTTCAACTAATATTTCAAGCATCTTCTTTTTGCCAGGGCCTGAGAACAAGCAATGGATACAAGAACCTAAGCACTTGCCTTCTTGGAGATGTTCATATATACATGCCCCATCTTCATATGTGTATGTGAAAAAGAAAGAAAGAGAACAAATAAAGATATGTTATAGTCTCAATGATATGAATTGTAAGGGAAAATAAAGCAGGATAGGAGGACAGAGATGATGGGGATGGGAGTTGCTCTTATAAAAGGTGTGTAATGTGAGATTGGAGAAGTGCCCTCTGTGGAGATGAGACATGAACAGACACCTAAAAGAAGTGAAGAAACAACAAGCGTATGGATATTCTGGCGAAAAATGTTCTAGGCAGAGAAAATAACAAGGAATGAGATGGGAGTGGTCTTCATATGTTCAAAGAAGGGTAAAAAATCAAGAATATCTGCAGCTGAAGAAGGAAGGAAGTCTGAAGAATAAGGGTAGGAGAGGTGACATGACAAGGCCTTGAGGAGCACATTAGGAATTTGTGGATTTGTTCCAAATGTGATGACAAGACTTTGGAGAACCCTGAACAGAAGCATAATACAATTTCCTTTCTAAATGCTCTGTGGATAATGGTCACAAAAACAGAATTAGACAATTCTCCAAAAACATTGGACACGTGGTAGACACTCAATGAACATTTGATTAAAATATCATTAAATAACTGATTGATTCCTTTCGCTGATTTTTGTCACTTACAGTGTGAAAAACTTATGCATATGCACTCATTATTTGGCTGCCTGCACCTAGCCATCACTTTGTATTAGCACAAGTTTCTCTATTTGGCAGCCATCCAGAAGGGTGACCATGTGACTTAGGGTGACCAATCAGAAGCCCTTTCCTGGCTCTCTGAATCAATAGCCACAGTAGAGGAGGCATCTCGCCCAGACCAATCCAAAGGGATGAACTTTGTCAGCAGTCCAAGAGCTCACCTCCAGGAAATAACTTGTTGGGGCCTCCAGTTTCCAGTCTATACTGTGAGTTTGCTTGAGCATTTTAATAAATATCCATCCTGCTGAAGATATTGTAGTGGTCATGTTACTGTGCCAGGTCCGTTTTTGCCTGCCACCCACAAAGCCAAACACTGAGACAATGAGATTGCAGCAGAGAGAGAGTTTAATCACAAGGCAGTCAAGTGAGGAAATAGGAGAATGAATGTCAAATCTTCCTCTCCGAAAACAGGGACTCAGGGATATTTATGGGGTAGGGGTCAAGGTGGTCTGAAATGATTGGAGGTGAGGAGAGATGAGGTAATTGATGATCTGTGCAAACATAGTCAGCCTTCAGGCCTCTTCTTAGGACACATGTCCACAGAATGGTGGCTCCTGAAAAAATAGCTCAAAAACTCCATTACCATGGTGACCCGGGCCCTAGGGAAATATTGTCTATAGGAACCTAGTGGGAGTCAGATAGCATATTGCCCAGACAGCAAATAATTAACAATGGGTAAGTTTATCATGCAGACTTAAGTCCTATCTTTCCATTCTAATAAGTTTCTAGATAAGTCCATCCTCCCCTTCCTCCTGGTACAGGGAAGAAGATACCTTTACAAGTGGAGATTTCCTTTACAAATGTAAATGTCTCTTACAAAAGGTAACCAGAACTAAGAATGGGCTTAGCAAGGACCATCCCAGATACCCAGAGATGTCTATGGTGATGGCCTGTTCTGGGGACAGGCCTCCCATCTCAAACTCTTTTGGTCAGTTAGTGGGGGTGGGGGTCAAAGTGTCTCTCCAGGAGGCAGAGACAATTTTGAGGTGGGCAATTCTGATTCCCTCCATGTTACTGGCTGCTTAATCATTAATGGCTAACTGCCAGTTTCAGTCACTCTTTCACCATGGTCTTTTCTCTTCCTATCCCTTTTACCAGATTTGTGCATTCATCTCTCAGTTTCTGTATGACTGATATTAACTGATTACACCTGTGACTTTCCAAGGAACGCCCTGGACACTGGAGCCATATCGCCAGCTGGTGAGAAGATCTGGAAGTGCCTGAGAGTTTGATACCAGCTCAACACAAGGTTGATATAAGGGAAGCCATACTGTAAAGAAACTTATTGTAACTTTGAATGACCTCTGACTAACTAACCCAGCTGGATTTGCACCCTCCAGGAGATCTAACTGCTCTGTAGATTTTACAACCCCAGCTGTGATAAGATGATAACTATGTTCGTTTGAGTTCCTTAGGAACGTGATGACCCCTGAACAGAGAGTCTATGCTGATAGCCATCATCAATGAAAACCGAAAGATCTGGTGTTGTGTCTCCCAGTCTGTAACACCTGGAGGTCAACATTCCTAGCCCCCTCTCCTGTAACCCACCAGCATATACAACTGCTGGAAGATTTTGTGCCCCCTTAAGATGGTTATTTTGGACATGAGTCAGCCATCTTCCCTTTTGCTAGCAAACTGTAATAAACACTTTCTTTTTTCCCACCATCTTGCCTCTTGATGATTGGCTTTTGTCTTGTGGCAAGCAGATTGTGCCCTTTGTGAGGTAACAAACTGAGAATTTTACATCTCCCAATACCCTCCCCGCACCCCCCATCCCCTCCTCAGTGACTGACTGCTATGATGTGAATGTACAGGAGCCCAGTTCCTTTGCCTTGAGGAAGGGCTAACTCCAGAGCTCCCTTCAGGATCAAGCAGAGTCTGGGACTTCTGAAATTGAGCTTTGTTTGGCTTCTTCCCATTCCTTTTCATACTCAACCATATCCTAACTGTTTTCTCCTGGTCTTAGGAAAACAAAAATATGAGGCACTCAGTTAAATAGGAATTTCAGTTAAACAACAGTCTTGCATTTGTTTGTTTTTAGTATAAGTATGTTCAATGTGATATTTGAGACACAGTTATACTGAAATCTTATTTGTTGCTTATCTCAAATTCAAACTTAACTGAGTGTCCTGTAATTTATCTGTCAACCCTACCTGGGAACCCTTTTTCAAAAAATCACCTGCACCCATATTCATTACTCAGGGTCTGCATCTGGAAAAATCTTTTCTGAAACAGACAGCTGAAGTCAGTTTCTGTTGTTTACAGGCAGCAAACCCGAGTGAGGCAGGTATATTCTGATTCCAGAGTTGTACAATAAGGATAATATCTAACCTTTACAGTCCTATAAAAACCAACCATAAAAGTAGATATTGTATTGGATATTTTTTGTTGGTCCTCCAGGTGCATTTTCTACCCTCTTCCATCCTTTCCTATGCCCTGAAGGACTGAGCTATATAGGCTCATCCCCTGGTGTGTCCTGCCTTATGACCTCTGGGTAGATAAGAACAATGGGAAGTCCCATAAGAAATATGAGTATGGCAGGAGATAGAGGTCCCCATGTTCATGTTTCTGGTCCTTTCTCTGCCAAGACAAGTGTTGTGAGTGGCTATAGTCCCCTGCTTAAGGCCCTAGCTCCTGTCAGTACAGTTTGTCCTACAACTACTCTTCTCTACTGGTTTTAGTGACCACTCCATTGCCTTGAACCTTCAAGTCCAGTGTATAGCACTCTTGTTTTGCCTAGCCTAAGGATGCTTTATTATCCTTTGTGAGCCTCTCTTAACCTTGCCCACACTTTTGTAAACATCCTCTCATCAACCACTCTTTGGTCAACACATTGCCATGTGTCCTACTTGGACTCCAACTAATACAAATACAATGCACTAAAAACAAAAAAACCTACCTACAGAAGTATGAATCATTCTCACTTTATTGTGATTAAATTATTTTACCAAAAACATTTGGGGTATTAATTTATATAATACTTTGAAACAAAGCCAGTGTACTCTTTTCCTCTAGAGTATTTATAGTACTATCACGGACTCAGTCAGGTATTGGAAGCCTGAAATATCAGGTGTATTTAGCTATTAGAGGAGTTATGTAGAATGTTGCATCACAACGATGGGCAGAAGATGGACTTTGGAGCCATGCAAACAAGTGTTTGTGTCCTGGACAGAATTTGTAATAGGTACAAAACCTTGGTTACTTCACCTTTATGGATTTTATTTAGACACCTGTAAAATGGAATAATTGAACCTAATTTATAGGTTAACTGTGAAGAAGAAACTAAGAATGAATGAAAAGCTCCTAGCACAATATAATATTAATGGTATAGATTCCATAATCAATGGCCATTTGTACCCATTTAGCTACCTATCACTGATTTAACCAGCAAGTCTCTTCATTTCTATGATGGTTATACTTTGCAAAATTTTGTGAGAATTATACACACTCTCTATGCAATGCATGGTCCCATAAATGGCAGCTACCATTAGCCTGAGGGAGAGAAGAGATGGAAAGGCAGCCCAGGGCAAGAAAATAGCTTCTGCCCTTTCTCCACGTATGTAACAAATTGTAAATGTAACCACAACAAAAATGATCTTCTTGTGGGGAATTAGAAAAGATTAAATAAATCCAAGTGAAGAAAGATTGTTTTGTGGCCATTCACAGATCACTGGCCTTTAATCATCCTGACTGCTAAGATGAGTCTCATAGTGTTTCCCCTTTGGACACTAACTAATATGTCTCCAGATACTGATAAGAATAAGCCTGAGGCTATTCTGAGGCCAGTTCCTGCCAGAGGCACATATGTCACCTGCCTCTAACTATGCTCCCAGACAAGCTCTGGGGGGTAGGACACCAGGGATTCCTGAACCAGGAAGCAAGAAAGTGGTCCCTTCTTAATGTCGTGGTACAATTACATCAAAAACAAATTTATTTTGTGGGTAGTATCCAGGACAAGGGATGTTTTTAACCTTTTTTACTTCTCAATGCTCAGATCATTTTTCTATTATTATGCTAATTCTTTCATATTACAGATTAAGAGAGAAGGAGAATCCTCAAGTATGCCTCTTTCCTACATAACTTGCTTCCTTGGATCTTTTGCCTTAAAAGTGATGTCCAGACCCATTTTTACGACAAACATGGAATGTTCTTCATGTAGGTCTCATCTCTAGCTCTGCTGTGTCTTTCCCAGTCAATACCCAACATGGCTTCATGCCAGCCCAACTTGTCACTATCATTCTCTGAGCTTGGGACACAGCTCCAGCTCACAACTAGTGACCACACCTACCTTTGCATTCCCCTCACTTCACCTCCATAAAACAGATGATCAGGGCCTTTTTAAAAATAGACTTATAGAGAGTCGCATTCTTTCTTTGGTTCAGGTTCCCATGCCTCATTTCCCCTCCAAAATAGTAAAGCCGCCACATCCACCGAAAGTATATGAGCCTAGACAGAGTGAATTGAAAAATCCTGCTCTTATGTTAAGCCAGCCACGTACCATGATCCTTACAAACAGCATGCTGGAAAGTGTGCCCAGCCTGTCTTCTCTGTGTCACATCCTTTAAAAATGTCAGTGCACTGATTGAAAGATATGCATAAGCTCATCATTTCATTGGGTGTGAAATATAGTGAAATCAGTTAAGAATTATTTTTCTAGACTTTCAATAAGTGAACAAAATGAATCCTGGAAGTTCTTGTGTGATCTTGCCTAGCTCACCAGGGTGTAATCTTCAGAGATTTGGGTGTCAAATACTTAAACTAGGTATGGAAAAAATGTGCTCCTTTCCTTTGAGTGTGTTCTTTTCACACACTGTTGGAAACTTATGATGGCAGCTCCATGGCTACCCACTGTCCCTGCCTTTCTCAGGCATAGACACACCTATGAGCTGGCAGAGATCTGCAAATTAAGAGAAAGATGAGGCTGGAAGAGAGGATCACTAAGAAAATCAAATGACAAAGCACCTGGTTTTCTGGTAGACAACTACTTCACTGGAAGTAGATGGTGCCTAACACTGGCTGAAAAAGCAAGGTCTGGGCTTGGTGGGGAGAATGAGTCATTTCTAGAACCAGAGAAGTGTCATCTCCAAATGGAGAGACCTCTGATGTGCAGTGTTTGGTGGATGGCATGACATTTACTGCTCTAGGTTGATGCTAGTCTTCCTTTATTTCAGTCAGAGCTGAGGGACTAGCTTATGACTCCTGAGAAAATTACTACTGGTAAGAAAGTGGCAGAATGTATGTTTAGTGAGGCTTCTAGAGTAGAAAAGCTTAGCCAAGTCTTGAAGAATTCAACTGTTGATGAAAAAGAAGTTTGGAGCAGGAACAGGTGCTGCAGATGACCTCCAGAATCCATATCCTGCAGCAGCTGCATTTCCTCACTTCTCTCCTTTAGTGGAGGCTGCACATCTGAGGAGCCTTTGCCTTCCTTGGGGTACAGGCATCTACCAATCAGATGTGTCCATGTTCACTTGTAAGTTCAGAGATGAAGGATTCTAGACAGCCAGCAAGGATTGAATAGTGTGTTGAATAAACTGAACCTCAACACCTGTCTCTGATGTGCCCTCTTAACCCAGCAAAAATAAGTCTCTGATGGGACTAGGAGTAAGGAAACCAAAGGGAGCTATTTGGCCAGCTTTTAAGCTAAAGGGAGAGGAAAGTCTTAGAGGCTAGTGCATGGCACATCAGATAGGAAACGGGGCCCACACTCATCAAATCAATGAAGTGTTAGTTTGTATAGAATGGCCCTGAGTCCACATGTGCCACTGGATGGAAGCCACGGAAGAGCCAATCATCATGTAGAGTGTGTGGGGGTTGAACACCCAAACCATGTCCATCACTTTCCATCAGACACTTGACTTAGCTGTGCTGAGCACCTCCCAGCTCCCTCTCACTCCTCTGGCCTTGACTCTGATGCTTTCTGCTGTATGTCTTTCTGCCTCCTTCTCCATCTGACAAACTCTAATTCAGGTCGCAACTTGGTGATGTATGGACCGAATCTGACCTGCAGTTTTTGTTTTTGTTTTAAGTTGAATTTAGATATTTTTAGTTACTAGCGTGGTCTGTCTGGTTCACCACAGGTAAAACAATCACTATTACAGGCACTATTTCTGCTTCACATACTTTCTTAACTTCCTGACTGCTATTGGTAATGAGTTTGTGTGTCTCACACCAAGTCACCTTTCACGTGCTCCAGGAAGCCTTCCTTTCCCACCCTTAATGGGAACCGGGTGCTCTTGTTATGGGATCCCCCCCCAAAAAAAAAACATTCCCATATCCATCACAGCTATTGTCACACTGCATCCTCTTGAAAATAGGAATTAGGGTTTCATCTCTTTCACCAACATCTTTCATGGTGCTTGGCACAAATAAATGCTCTTTTATCTATTATATATATATATATATATATATATATATATATATATATATAATGTCTTATCTCAAAACAGAATTCCCAGATCATTGAAGGGTTGAATAAAGAAATTGAATGTTGTTAACTTAGAAAAGTTAAACTGTTTTAAACTATTTGATAAAACAATAATTTCATATTGCATTATTTCATAATAAAGCATCCCATTCTATTTTTTTCGAATTTCATGAACTGTCTTTTTGACTGAACCATGCACTCCTTGGGAGCAGAGCCTTCCCTCTCCTCTTAAATTATTAAGTCTCTAGAGTCCTGCAGACTACATGGCAAATGATAGATGTGCAATAAATCTATTATGAATAAATGGAAATATCTGAAGCTTTAGGGTGCAGAAATACATGTATTTGCTTTCCAAAATGCAGAGCTAGCACCCCTGAGTGGCACTTAGAAGGAAGAGGACTCGAAGGCTCTGGGAAAGGAGGATAAGCAAGTGCAGTGGTGCAAACATCTGATAGACTGTTTAGTGGGACTCGTGCGTGTCAATGGTCATGGCCAACTGAAAGCCCTCTTCAAAGATAAGCTCTTCCCTTTGAGGCCTTGTGGACTGACTCTCTCACCACTGCAAGTGCCTGGCACTATATCCAGAAGAGATTTATTAAATTTAACAGACCAGAATATTATTATATAAAGAATACTGCCCCTTAACTGCAGTCAAATCACTCAGCCGTCTGTTGGTTTCACTCATTTCCTGAACACTTCATTGTTTGCCTCACTGCTGCTTGGTCAGAACAAGATCAGCTCAGTCCACTGTGCTGGGCACAGCCACATGCAGCATTGGGTCTCTGATCTCCACTGGCTGGGAAGCTCAGAGGCCTCAGTACTACCATGCTTGTTGTTTGTTGATTGTCTGATGTTCGTTTGCTGATTAGTTTTGGTACGAATTTCTGTTTGGAGTTCCAAAGAAAATAGGAGTGGCCATTAAGTGATCTCTGATTCTCTGCCTCCCACCTTGACAGCATTTGCTGGTAAAAGCAGCTTTTGCAGGTTTATGTCTAATGACTTCCATGCAAGGAGAGAGCTCTGAAGCTGATGGTTGCCCATCATGATGATGGTGTGGTGCTTTCGTATGACACAGTAGGCAAAGACCCAAGGATACCTAAGTAAGCTCTTCAGCCCTACTCTGCTCCACAGGTGAGGCAAACACATTGAGACAACTGCAAGTCAAAGCCCAAGTGACAATTCATTATCAGGTAGAGTTTTAGACCCAAACTCTAATCAGAACTTGAGGAAGCTGTCATGGAGGTGCATGAAGTACAACTCATATATTTTATGGACCGTCTATAAATTTGATTCAATTTAACACTATCACTAAAAGCTACACTCTTGACTGTTTTAAAGATATATTTCTCTTTCTCGACTTACTCAAAGCTAATTTGACTATGTGACACTGCTGTTCAACAAGACTCATAAGATCCTAGAAGGTCTCTCTCTCTCTCTCTTTCCCCTGTCTCTATATCACTCCCTGCTGTGACTTTTTTGAACCTTTATGTAATGTAAAAACTAATTAGATCTATTGGACAATAGACACACAAATATTTCAATAAATTGTTATTAATGGCATCCCTTCTGTTGATTCTCTAGAACAAGATTAGTTACAAGGGGAAGGTTTTGATAAAGGAGTATAAAAAATATAGTTACTGGTTCTTCCAAAGCAACATGTCACAATAAACTCCCAGGATCAGCACCATCATAGTGATCCAATCCCCCATGAAAAAGTAGTAGGTACATATCAAGAAAAAAATATGTAGATTATCATTGAGATTCTTCTTGTAGGTTAAGGGATGTTCTAACATAAAACATTTACCCACAGCCTGAGGAAGAGGTTTTTATGGATCTAGGCTTTGGTGATTTTTTTTTGTCACTTTCACCAAGTATATCTCTTGTGTTTTCCTTCAGACCCAACATTCATAGATCAGAGGAAGCCCACATTAAATGAACCTTAAATTCCACGTAATAAAATGATAAAGGAAATTAGGTAAAGGTTACTGGAGAGCAGGTTAATAGATGCTGGGAAGCAAAAATAACATTGGCCAGTGTAGTTAATATCCCTCCTCTTGAATTCTCGTATCTATTAAATCATGTGATAATCAGTACTCTCTTCTGGCTTCATTGTTGCCAGGAGGAGGCAGAGATTCCATGGACCCTTTCAGATCACACCTAAGAGCTGGTGTATCTTTTTCTAACTATTTGTCTAAGTGGGGTTTTGTTGCATTAAAAAATTGTATCCCTCTAGCAGTTGCATGCACGAATCCCACTCCTAGGATAATTGGGAGGTCACATTACAGAGAAAAATCCAGATACCAGGAGCATATACCAGGCTGCAATTTAGGACATTTGTTAATCTAAAATTTGTTAACGTAGGGCAAGTTATATATATAAGTATTAATGCATATATAATCTTAAGATGAGTATTTTATTGAATAGAAGAGTTTTAGAACACTTGTAAGAAATCATTCTTAGATGATGATGGAATGTGAAGCATGATGGGATACCCATAGAACACACTCAAAAGTCTGTTGTTAGTGGGATATTACAATCCTCTCAAGATAACATTACAAATAATATGGGAGCTCATATTTATTGAGTGCTTCCTATAAGCCAGTCATGGGCACATAGGAAGAACTCAATAAACATTTTTTGAATGAAAAGAGGCACAAGACAAAGCAAACAAAATAAATGTTACTGTCATCCTTGGAACTTCCTAGAGCCCATCAGACTGGGTTGAAAGCACAGTACTGAGCCCTAGGAGAGAGATTTTTGTGGGAGATGGACATACACCCACCACAAGGAAATGCAAAAGGGGCTAAACAGAGGCATGTGCAGCATTCAATACTGCACAGAAGTGGCAGTGAGAGGTCTGTCTGCAACTGCTAGGGAAGACCATTTTTCGATGGAAAAATGAAGCACAGAGAGGATAAAATTCTCCTTGTGTTTGAAAACTATCTGATGGAGGAGCCAGGATTTACACCCCACAATCTAATTCAAGTCATTCATTAGTAAGTAGTCCCCACGATGGAGTGCTCTCACTCTATGGATCCCCAAATCGGTCTGTTGAGATGTCAGAAGAAAATATTATAACTTTCATTCATATTTTTCTCATTTTTAAAAATTAAAGTATTTAACATGGGTGTATATATGAATATATATGGTAATACATTAAGATGTATATAATTTTAATGTAAATCCATATACCTATAGCCGGATGCACGTTCATTTTTTAAGCTTACGTGTATTTAAAATTAAAAAAAAGTGATAACTGAATTAAGCCATAATTGCGTGCCACCCACTGGTGTTCTTAAAGTGTGAGCCAATTGCTCCAGTCTTTAAATCAAGAACACAAAAGTAAGCAATACTTCTCTGAGTTGGAATAAGTGTTCAATTACTCTGAGCAGCTTTCAAGTTGATAGTCAAGAGGCATCATTATTTCAAAAGCTATTAGTTCCTATAGATTAAATTATATCTAACACTCACCACCCCAACCCCATTAAAATACCAGGACATTTTATACTATTCTCTCAGCTTTCTCAGGGGCTCCATTAGCATCTTGAGAAACTCAACACTGTGAATTGGCAAGCAATTAAATTCAGCATATGATGAGATTCCGAAGCTCCGTTTCTACCTGGAGGAAACCCAAGTGTCTCACCTGAGTCGAGGGGTCTAAGAATTTCTGTAATCTGAAAACATGATTCTTAGAGCAGGGCAGACCACATTATATTGCAGAGGGGGAGAATAATAGAAAATGTTCTTATCAAGAGGGACAAAGTGAAGTTCCATGGCATGGCTGAGCCTTCACAGCTGGTTAGAGTTATGACAATTCACTTTCTTTCAAGAAACTGTTACTAGGCACTTATAATGTGTCAGGCTCTGTAGAAAGTGAAGAAATAAGAAAAATATCCTGTCCTGAGGGCCTCATATTCTAGCAGAAATGACATATAAGCAAATACATTCATAATGCCCTGTCATAAATTCAAGAATGAATCAATAAAAAAGGTGTATAACTTCACCCCAAGTCTTCAAACTTGACCTACACATCTCCCAAACTTGTCCCACTGTGCTAGCACATAAACACCTTTGTAGGAGCACAGGAACTATCTTGTATGAATGCCTCAGATAATTCAACATTTGCTCTAAATTTTCCAAGTGGAAAATTATGCAATTTCAATTGAAAAACATACATAAAATTACAGAGAAGAATATGACAATATTCCTTATCCACATCTCCCAGAATGAATCACTGTTAGAATTTAGTCACTGTTTATTTTCCTTTTAAATAATAATAAGTTTATTGTTTCATAAAAATGATACATGGTTATTAAAAATTTTAAATGCATAAAAAGGTGAAATTAAAAAACAAACAAACAAACACTGCAAACCTCGCTACTTAAAAGTAACCATCAGTAACACAGGTGCTACCATGGCGGGCATCTTTCAAAGAGCGTAAACAAACGCACGGGGAGTCGATGTGTTGAAGGAGTGGAATGTTTTATAAAAGTGGGATTATTCTACTCCACATCACTTTGTTTCTGTCCCTTAGCCTTCCATTAATTCATGCCCCTTTCCTGGTCTAATTTTTGCTTCCAAATAATCTCACTGGTTTTTACTCTCTTTTGCTTATTTCCTTTGGCTATTGGATGTGGGGAGCATTTGTGATGTATTTTCAGCTTTCTACTTCATTTGCTCTTTAACTGCTTTCCCTTGCCTTTATCTTTGTGATATTTATATCTTTACATGTATCTTCTAGTTTGGGTTAACTATTCTGGCTCTTTCCATTTGACAGTTTCTAGGCTCCCCTTTTAGCTCATGTCATTCATTTGCTGATATCGATTGGACAACTCCAGTGAGCTGAGCACTGTGCTAAGTCATGGTTTCTGTTCTGCACGGGGGATAGACATAGAGTAAGTAAACAGAAAAACAAAATTATTACAAATATGTAGAAGGAAACAAACATGACGCTAAGGAGAGAATCGGGTAGCTCCTTGTTTTAGACGATGTGGGCAGGGACTGCTGCCTTAAGGAAGTGAGAGTTAAAACCTAAAGAATGACAAGCCCAACACTAGAATAGTGCCTGGCATATAGTAGCTGCTTAGTAAATATGTAATGAATGAATGAATACATTAATATGAATATTAGAGAGAAGAACATTTAAGGAGAGGGACCTACAAGTCCCCAGGCTATTTTATTGGACTTGGATTTCCTAATAATTCTCCTTTCTAGTTTTGACATTTCTTATAATTATGACAATAATGACCACAAATACTATCATCTTTATAGCTATCACGTATTGACACTGCAGAGCAGGCACTTTACTGATCATTTTGTATCGATATCTCAATGAATTCTCACAAAATCATAAGGTAGACTTTGTGTGCGTGAGGTGTTTTTTTCTTTTTTCCACATAAGGAAATCACAGCTCAAAATTTAACTAAATCAGAGAAAGCTACAAAGCTATGGGACACATCTTGAAACTGAATGCAGGCCTCTTTTTCTGAAAATCCTATGATCTATCTCTAGAGTGCTCTTATGTGATCTTGTTACAGGACACAGGTGGTTTACCCAACACACAAGAGGGTCCAAATAAAACTGGAATGCCAGGCTCATGGCAAGGAAAGGGTTTTTATTTCGGGTGACGTCAGCCAGGAGACAAGAGCTTTCAAATTTGTCACATCCCCCAGAAAGATGGGAGACAAGGGGGTTTTAAAGGTTGCAAGGAGTGTAGCTGTTTGTAGGGATGGGGAGCCTGTGGCTTTGCTGGTCAGCACTTTCCCACCAGCCTGCATTTAGCCTAGTGAGGCTGCTGGCAGGCAGGGGGATGGCAAGATAAGAGAATGGGGAGGGTGTCCTTGGTTGTCTGTCTCCCTGGTGGATGGTGGATTCTGGGGTCAGAAAGCCAGGAAGTTGAGGTCTGGGAAGCTTTAGCTTCTTGACATTCTCTGGATATCAGTTTCCCTGTAACAAACCTCACGAACTGGTAATTAGCCAAAACTTCAGTGTGGGCCCAGCCTGAGGCCACCTGGGCTTTTAACAGTTTGTAACTTCTATCTGCCTTGTGAAGTTCAGGGATATAAAGGATTAAAATGCCGATAATCACATGTGAATGTAATTTAGAGAAGCAGGGGAAGAGGATGAGTGCTTTTGGTTTTAACCCCGTATATGCTGGGTTTAATGTAGGGGAACCAGTATCAGGGCCCGGATCACTCCCATGTGATCAACTGCTTGCCTCGGCGGAAATCCCATGGAACTCAACAGATGTGAGTAATCTGTCTACCCCATCAAGATTGGGAAAGGAATTCTGAGAAAATGTGGTGATGTGGGGTGGGTTAGAGGCCCAGTACTGGGGCCAGGTCTATCTGGATTCAAATCCAGGTGCAGACACCTGCTAGGTGTACAATCTAAGGCAAATAACTTAATCCAAGTCACTTGGATTTCAACACCTGCACCATGGAGATAATAACACATTAATTCTTATGACAACTCAATAATACAATGTAAGTAAAATACTGAGCACTGTGATTGACAGAGGGTGATAGTTTAGAATATAGGTATAAAAATAACATTGGTTTATATGTGCAGAAGGGACCTGGGTTACTTCTTAGAAGAGGTGACAAATAAGCTGGGATTTGAAGGACAAATGGAATTTTACAAGGTAAAGAGAAGGGAAAAATATTCCAGATATAGTGAATGCTATGCACAAAGACAGGAGACATACTCATTATCTGGAAACCACATACTGGCCTTCAATTTCTCTGCATTTCTTTATAGCAATGTGGGGGCACCGGAATGCCATGTTTCTGCTTACAGAAATTCTGATAATATTCTTAAAATAGTGTTCATGATGATAAGGATTATAATGAAAACTTGCCCAGAAAAGAAGGAAAAAGACCCTCCTTGAATCACTATTTATTTCATTTTCTAAACCAACTGGTCCTGGAAGGATTTATTTTTGGCTTTTTTCTTTTAAGTGCCAGACTGTCTTTCTGCCTTTATTGTCCAGATTGTAAGTTCTCCTAGGCAGAGAGTTTTTCAAATTATGATGTTCACTGAATGTTAAATGCTAATAATTTTATTCTCCCTTTTCTAACACTTTGGAGTTCCAGCTGGGCCCAGAACTCTAAGTGTAATGCTAAAGTACAGAAGCCAGGGTGGGAGGCATTTCAAGAAAGGCGTGTAAACTGAAATATTGAAAAACGTCTCTGAAGAATACTGGTACTTTGCTATTTTCAGCTTAATTTAGCAGCCTTGAGAAATTAGAGGAGATTTTCATTAGCATTTTATTCCTCTATGTTCACCAGCACCATTTGGTAGGAATAAAATTTAAATCTTGCCAGCTATTATCTTTGTTAGAATCATTAAATACTTTAGTTTGGGTGGAATTATTAAAAAGGAAAGAAAGTATCTCTTGCTGACAGCCTACTGCATGTCATCACGTTGTTTAAGCCTCCCAATATTGTACTGGTTACCACTGTCACCATTTGCAAAGAGAATGAATAGCACAAGGAAGGGAAGCAGCTTGCCTGAGGTCACATGGCTAAAAAGTTACCATGCCAGGGTGCCATCTCTCCTCACATATTGAAGCCCATTTTAGAAACATGTCACTGATACCCAACCTCTTAATCTCAAATCCATGTGCCCAACGCACAGGAAGCCAAACACTGAGTCATCAGTGCTCGGAGAAGGAGAAAGATTTATTTGAATCGGCCAAAACCAGTAAGCAGGAGCCTGGGTTTGCTCAAATCCACCTCCCCAAGAACAGAAAGCAGGGAGTTTTATAGAGCCTAGAGGCTTGGCAGGAGGAGCTTTGGAGAAACCAAGGGGTCACTCCTGATAAGCCCCTGGGCAGTCTGACTTCTGGGCTTCAACAAACGCTGAGGGCCAAACTATACAGTGATCGCAAGCTCCCTGAAGGTATTCTCTTTCTTTTGCAAAACAAGCTCACAAATCCTTTGGAAAATAAACTCACAAATCCTTGAGACCCCTGAATCACCCCTCAAGTTAAACAGGAAAAACAGCAAATTGGTTTAATATCTACAGTGCCCCTCAGGTACCTGGCTTCATCACCATACACTGGTTTAGGCTAGATCATTAAATACATATCCTTTATTTCTAGTAAATTCTATGCAACATATACATGGACAAATACATTGTGAGATAATGAGTGGTGGAAGCTCCTTCATTGATTTTCTTTTTGTATACGTTACATCACCATGCATAACAGGATCTGGAGTAGCATGCGATAAAAATCAGTTGAAATTTTGGAAAAAAAAGAATAAAATCTATTGTTTAAATAATGGTAGGAGAGGAGAAAAAATCGATTATTCAAAACTCTAGGAAACGGAAAGCATAAACTTTATTTCAGAGCATTCTGGTATTCAAAGTCAGGACAGAAGCAAATTGCATAACACCATTCATTACCTAATAACAAATTGAGCATCAGTTTGCCAGGAAACATAGATGCATGTGGAGGTTATAATATCTGGTGTGGATTTGTGCAAGATTATTATGCAATCCATCATGGTCTGCTGGGAGGACCAGTGATTGCAAGTATTTAGGAATCACATGCATTACATCTAATTGCATTATTACAGCCTCTCTATTGTGCCACCTGATTGGAGGACTGTCTAATTTCCTCAAGCTCTGTTTAAAGGCCAAATACCTCTCTCCACCTTTGTTTCTAACATTCCAATTCATCCCCCAGTCATTTGCAGCCATCTCCCTTTAATACACCTTCCTCTTACACTCCCAGGTCCCTTGATGTATGCGTTGTGTATGTCTTTCATTACCTCTGCACACGGCCACCATGTTGTTTAGATTCACCTTTTCCTCTACATTTCCAGTTTCTCTCCACCTTTTCTCAGTATGAGCCCTAGATGGCTTCCTACCCACCAAGTTTGGTTAATTTATATTGGAACCAAATGAAATAAATCAGTCTCCCTCAAAAGTCAAAGTTTCTAATGATCTCATTGGATTAGTCAACTGCTTATACCTCTGTGGGTCCCCCTAGACTGTGCGTACATTTCACAGGACAGTGCATGAAGCTTATGTTTTCCTTGAACTTTTACCACGAATGCCACAGATGAGTGTGATAACAGTGGAAGTAGCAGTGAGGAGGTGAATGTGGATGAGAAGTCAACAGGCAGGACTCTGGAGGTTGCAAGAGGTCACATCCCTTCCTAGAGGAGCAGGTGCCTTGGGGTGGAGAACAACTCTCCTGTGCTTCAGTTTGTCTGGTTGCATCG
Source organism: Tapirus indicus (assembly GCA_031878705.1). Classification (NCBI taxonomy): domain Eukaryota; kingdom Metazoa; phylum Chordata; class Mammalia; order Perissodactyla; family Tapiridae; genus Tapirus; species Tapirus indicus. Next base: position 6,557,442 of record CM062935.1, on the reverse strand, counting down.
CCCTCCTGCTCAATATCCTTCCATGCCCCTTTCTCTAAGGATCAAGACTGAAATGCTCACACAACCTGAAATCTCTATCATAGATTAGCCCTTTCAACCTCTATCGCCCTATGTTTAATTAGTTTCTCCTTTGGTCTTTCTGCTCAGCCACTGTGACTCTCTTTCATTTCCTTCATGATGTCATGCATCCTGCAGCCCCAGGGCCTTTGATCATGCTGTTGCTGCTGTGAGTGCTCAGTGAGCCTCCCCTCTTTGTTTACTTTTTTAAGCTTCAAGAATCATCACAAACATCACTTCTTTAGGGAAATTGTGGGAACCCAACAAGATCCTGCCTCCCCTTATGTTCTGTCTTAGCAATGTATAACTTTCTTTACAATATTTATCATCAAGCCTAATCATATATTATTTGGATAACTATTTGGTTACTGCTCTCCCCAGCACTCTAAGCTTTAGGAAGCCAGGGTTTATATCTTTTTTACACTCACCATTTTACCCCTGGCATCTAATACAAAAAAGAAATCTTAAAAATATTTTTTTTAAAAAAAAGTGAATAAATGAACTCAGTCATAAGAGGGGAATATTAGGAGTTATTAAGGGTCTGGGTGAGCTGACACATATAGAAATCCCTTGGAAAAATTCAAACTCCCAGAACTTAAATAAAGTTCTGGGTCTTCCACTTAATTTAAATCAAAGAATACTCTTAATCCATCATTTGTAAAAGAGGGTGTTCATATTAAAGTATATCTGAGAATCTCACCATGATGATTAAATGGCATCATATCTGGCATGCAACAGGAATTCGATAAATGATAAATATGTGTTGAATGCATGAGTTAATGAATGCATGAATGTCTATTAAAATATTTATAATATGGCTAATAAATGAGGGTCAGGGATATACTTATGATGTTAATGAAAAGTCGTAGAAGAAGAGAAAAGAAAATGGAATGGAGAGGAAAGAAAGATCACACTAACAGAGGAAAAACTGTATTTTTTACCTTATTCCTTTTTTAGAGGATATGAGGTTTGAATGGCAGATTTCAAATCCAAGGATCTCAGCAAGCCTAAGATATGTGTTATTTGAATGTTTCCCAACCTTGAAATCCCTGTGGGAAGAAAAAAAAATGTCTCCAGACTTCCTCTTAAAAATCTCCCTTGCAATTCCAGCCTGGTCTGGGAAATCTGTTTTATTGACATTGACCCATGGTTATTTTGATGACAGGTCATGTTGGGGAATGCCTGTTTGGAGAATGATTGCTCTGGAATAGGACTCACCACTGTAGCCACATAAAGGAAGTGGACCTCTGCAAACAGAAACTTTAGCAGCATGGGGCACTCTGGTATCGATGTGGAGAGAGTGATTTAATGTTCACGAGATCTCCAGGTGTAAAGCAGGGCCTGTTCCAGTATCTGCATCCTATGCCTGTTCTACACTTCCTAAATGTTTAACATTGGCAGATTACATAATTATTCTGAACACCTATTATGTAGACAGTGGCACAAGGTAATTATACTTATTTCTCAGCATTGTTTGAAATACTAAATAAACTAACCCACACAAATCATCCAGGACAGTATCTATTTATATTATTGCATAATAGATGCTCCACGAACGGCAGCAAAGAGGAAGGGCAGAAATAAAGGGGGAGAAAATGAAGATGAAGGAGAGGGGTAGTATTTCCTTTCATCCTTTACTTCAGCTAATCCATATAAAATTATTTTTCAGAAATTAACTAACAATGAAGACAGTATAATCCAACTAGGTGTCAGTGAGTAATTTTAACTATACATTTCTTTATATATTCAAGCTAGATGGCAGGACACAGATGTCTATTGATTTCCCTCCTCTGAAATAGATGGTTTTGTTTAGCTCTGAAAAAGTGAACAATTTTCCTGACACCAACCGCTTGTTTAATAGTTTTGGAATAATCTATATTTCATTAAGATGATGACTTATTACACCGAACCTTCTGCTGTCTTGCAAACTATTGATTTAAGGCAGTTTAGCACTTGTATAGCATCTAATAAATTGGCCCCAATCGGCAGTGCTGCCTTATATACTCATCCCTCACTGTATAACTCTGGCCTCGCATATTTTGGAACACGTCCATAGATTTGTTTTCTCGAAAAAAATCCTTCCCCTTCAAACCATCCACAGAAACAGCTTTCCTTTTTTTTTTTTTTTATAATCCACATAAAACTTTTAGATAAGTAGAGGCCACCACAATCAATATTCATAGTGTGATTTATTGGAGGGGGAAATATTCCACTAAATCCTCCCTGTAAATCCAGAGTGCAAAGTAGTTAGTAGAGTAATCCATCTCCCGGATATTCTAAACGCGCCATTAATGGGCTTGAAAGGCAGAGTGGCTGTGAATCACCTGGCTGTGATGCAGGTAGTTAGAGAGCATTTATTAACTCAAATGCTTCAAACTCAGCTCTGCCTCTGCCCTTTCCCCACCCTCCTGGCCCCAGCCCATTCATCTTAACTCAGCTGCTCCTTTTCTCAGAATGTTTGCCTCTTGTTCTGTTGTGCATTCCAGTTCTTTTCTTTATGGATGCAACATCCTTCTGAAAATCGTGCAGGACGCTCATTTGAATGTTGAGGTCCTTTTCTATTTCCTAAATTTTTTCCTCCAGGATTGATTTTTCCACCATGGATTCTTCTCTCTTCGTTTCTTCAAATATCTGTGTAAGAATTTGGTTGGCATATAGGTAACTTACATAACTTTCCTCTTAAGTTCTCTGGAATACTCATACCTGCAAAGGTATAGATTATAGGAACCTACCCAAAGGCACACTAACTACCTTACAGTCTTAGGTGACATCACAGATGGAAAATTTTAACGAGGTCTTAAAATATGATTAAGAAAATCATAGGTAGGAAAATGAGTATTCCAAACTAATATATACTTAACTATTTAGAAATATAACAGAGCCCAGTGATTTCTAGGAACCGTATTTAGTTCAATGTAGTTAGAGCATAGGGCATACAAATATCAATTATAGGAGGTGAGTTTAGAAAAGGAGATTGAGGCAAATCTGCAGACTTACATAATAACCTTCTGCTGAGTGAATGAATGAATGAATGATTCAATCAAACAATAAATCAATGGATAAGCTCTTTCTCCTCTTCCATTTTCATGAATACATTCTCCTTCATAGACACACTGTCTTTTGTTTTACTAATCAATACCTCATTTTTATTTTTACCGTGGCATCTTAAAAAGAAGTCAGGATAATTGTCTTACCCCTTCAAAGTTTGCTGACTTTTGATGTAGAATCAAAGTTCCTCTCTATTTCTTTTAAGCCATCTGATGGCTTTTATGTCCTTGAAGGTGATAATAATTAGGTCAGAAATATTGTCACACTTGTTTCCAACTCTTTACCGCTTATATTTGATGATACACTGAGCCAACATATCAGCTGGTCCTTTCAATTGATTAATCCAAGAATCCATCTGTTTGAACTGAAGCTCTAACACTACTATTAAAGGCAGATGGACTAGTTTGTCCTAACACTCAAAAGCAGCAGCATCTTAGAAGCCTAGCACAAGAACTTTCTGCTTTTTCACCCGCAGATGGGGGAGAGGGGCATTTCCCATGTGGGGGCTCTACAACCTGAGATTCCTACGCTGAAGGCATTTAGCAGAAACAAATTACTAAGAAAATAAAATACCTAGCATTTCCATTCTCTTTTATATCGATGTTTTATGTGGGAGGAAGGTGTAGGGAAAGTCCTATAGCAGAGAACCTTTATTTAGATAAAATTTTCAAAAAGACCTCTTAACATAGAGCATCTTTGGGAATACTAGATTATTTCTATTGGACTTCACATTCCCCATTGCAATGTCAAAAGGGAATTTATGGAATAACGATGGATCATGTCAAATCCACTGCAAACTCCTTGTCATGTTGCTATGAAATTCAGTTTGGTGAGGCTGCCAAGAAAATGTCTGCCTGAGTCCCCAGCTGGCTACCTTGTCAACCACACACTGGATTGGTTCTCATCAAGATGAGGAAGAGAGAAGAAGAGTAACTAAAGCTGAGACACCAAGACTTTTCAATCCTAAAATTCATTTTCTATTTCACTAATCTCACACAATTCTTGCTATAACTTAAATTATTTATATGGCTACTGTAGTGGACCTGGGAACCTCTTCTGGTTCCTATTTGCACTCTGATAATTTTGACATTTTACATGGAGTCTGATTCCTTTGTACTCACACCGTGGCATATTTTGTTGTCACACAACGTAATATTAGGTCTAGTGTCAGTTTCAGAACTCACTATGACAGCAGATCTTTGAATTTTGTATATTAGAAATAAATCCACACAATTAGGACTCTGATGCTGGATGTTCATTTCAACAAAATATGTTACCAAGAAATTAAACCCAAGAATTATGTAAGAGAAAATTTCCATCTATTTGTTCTGAAGTGAATTGAGATGAATATCAGTGTATTGATAAAGATTGTCACAAATTCATTATCAGATGCAATGTTGAACTTTACTTCTTTAGCCCTAACAGGATATTTTAAACAAACTCTCTTTTGTCATTAAACCTCTATGGTTTCAATATTACAAATAATTAACTTTCACACAACCCCTTCCATAAATTCCCGCTCATAGATTTATTTGTTTCTGCACTGACTAGCTTAATTATTTACCTATATATCAAATACATAACTGGTACTACCTAAGTGCCAAAGATCTAAATACATCATAGATATTAAATTATTTAATCATTTGACATAAAAACGTATGAAACAGGCACATTATATGCCTATTTTATAGATGAGGAAACTCAATCATAGATGGTTTAAGTTTTTCACCCAAGGTCAGACAGTGAGTAAGTGGAAGGGTTAAGATTCAGATTTCTAAGTCCTGATCCATAACCATGGTAATCATCCAATAACTGGTAGAATCATTATTATTAAAACAAATATCACACACTATGCCATATGTTCTACTATAAACCAGTTATACTTTTTAAAAATAGTCTTAAAGCTCTCTTTTAGGTCAATATGATTTATTTTATATTTATTCCTTATGATGGAATTTATAGGATCTTATAGCATAGTATCTGAAACTATCTTCTTAGAAAAGTGCTTTTCTATAACACCAGGAAGGATCCCAAGACAGAGGAACTGAGAGTTAACCTCCAGGGACTGGTCTCAAGGTTTCTGACCTTGTTTCAACCACAGTACCTCTCCTTCTTATCAGTTTTGTGGTTTAGAATTTTAAGTGTCACAAAATCAAAGTCTTGTAGTAATTTAAAAGCACTCTTGAAAAGCACTATTTTAATCTCTTCTTTTTTAAGATTAATGTTATCAGTCTCTCCAACTGTTCTTCTTGAGAGATAGTTTCCAAAACCTGCTCCACTCTATTAACCTTTCCCAGCGTGTAATCCAGCCTGTCAATATCCTGCTATAAATGGGAATTTCTCAATTATTAGCCTGCACATTTTGTGTGTTGGGGTGGCGGGGATTAGGAGAAGTTGCCAATGACTAAAATTTCACATAAAATATTTATTTATCTTCACTTTTTAGGGTCACTTCTACAAATAAAATCACTGGAGACATTCCTAAATATTCTGATAAAATTGAGAACTACACAAGGACCTTACCATTATTCTTGAGCTAACAGGCAATAATACTTTTCAAATGAATCTATTACATTCACTCTAGTTATAGCAAAGTCATGAACAATGAGAAAGAAGACTGTCAAAAATGTATAAAGGAAATGGATCATTAAAATTACCTGGAGCATGGGATTCAGGTAGGGCTCTTTAGAATTAACAGGAGGATCCATAATATTTGGAACCTGTAATGAAATGGAAATAAATAAGCATAAGATTTGAAATCCTGAGTTTCGAGGGAAGGAGAAAGAATGAAAAAGAAAAACGAAAAAATACATTTGTACTGTTTTTTATATTTGTCTACATAGTCATTTTTCCCAGTGTTCTTTATTCTTGCATGTGGATTTGAGTTACTGCCTAGTGTCCTTTCTTTCCAGCCTGCAAAACTCCCTTTAGCTTTGTTGTAAGGCAGGTTTGATAGCAACAAAATCTCACTTTTTATCTGAGAATATCCTAATTTCTCCTTCTATTTTGAAGGATAATTTTGCCAGATACAGAATTATTGGGTTGTTAGCTTTTTTTTTTTTTTTTTCCAGCAATTTGAATAAGTCATCTAACTGCCTTCTAGTCTCCATGGTTTCTAATGAGAAATTGCTCGCTCATCTTTTTTGAGGATTCTTTGTACCCTATGAGTTTTCGCCTCTCTCTTGCTCCTTTCCAGGGTCTTTGTCTTTGTACTCAACAATTTAATTATAATGTGTTTTTTGGTGTGGGTCTCTTGGAATTTATCCCGCTTGGAATTTATTCAGCTTATTGTATATGTAAATTAATGTTTTCATCTAATTTGGGAAATCGTTAGCCATTATTTCTTCACATATTCTTTCTATCCCTTTCTCTCTTTTCTCTCCTTCTAGAATGTTCAATGTATGTATACTGATTCACTTGAGGTGTCCCACAGGTCTTTTAGGCTCTGTTCACCTTTCTTCATTTCATACTAGGCTATTGAAAGTGTCATGGGCAGGGTCTACAATACCCACTCAGTGCAGTTCTTGGATAGTTTCTCCTACCTCCTTATCCCCGCCAGGCAATTTATTCTGTTTGACAGTTACCACTCTGTGAGGGTGGTAGACTTCTAGGTTCCCAGTTGGTATTTCTCCTCAGCACAGCTTTGATTACTCTAACCCAGAGGTGGAATTCACCAATAGAGACTTGCAGAGTTGGATTTTGTCGGATATCAATGCCCAATATGTTCTCTGATATTAGAGAGATAAAAACCTCATAGACTTGTAGGGGGAAATGCCCAATTTGCAGTGTCAAAGGGAACTTGCCAACCATTTGCCTTCTGTAACCATTGATGGCAATGAGGGGCCCAGAAAATTTCTGAGGGTTACCGTGCATTAGAAACGTTCAGCTGCAGTGTCAGCCAGAGCTGTCACCTTTTGTTTATTTCTGAGGGACCAGTGAATAGTGAGCTTGACATGAGGCTTCTGCTCCTCTCCAACTGCTCTCACCTGGAGGCAGTCTTGGCTTACATCCTATACCCAGGGAATGGCAGGCACCCACCCTTAATAGGATTGTATCCCTAAAGCCTCTGCTGGAGCAGGTAGGGCATCAGGGATAGTAGCGGCAGGTGGGGCAGGTCTGAACTGTTGTTCAGGCTTTAAGTCTTTCCACAGGCCAAGCAACAAACTCAAGGTGGGTTGTCAGTCTGTCTGTTCAGGTGGAGTCCTGTCCCCAGTGAGGTCTAATCACATTTGCTTCTGGGTTACTTTTACCAGACACTTTACCGCCAACTGGGATAGTCTTGGCTTTTTGAGCCTCCTCTCTGTATCAGGTCTTTCCCAACCAGCCCATGCCTGTTCCTGGGATTGGTCAGTTTCCCCCAGATCAGCAATGGATTGCCCAACATCATAAGTGTCTTTTTCCATGACTAGGTTCAGCATGGATATCAGCGTCCCATACCAGGCACTGAGGATGGACTGGAATACCTTGACTTTCATTCCTGCAGTGAATGTGGCCCATTGAGGGCCTTCAAACACAGGGCATACATGGCCTGTCTTATTCTTAACTCCCTAAGAATTTTTGGTACCTCTTCTATAGACTTTCAGGGTCCCACATGTCTAGGAATAGCCCCTCTTTGGGCCAAGCATTCTTGTAGGCTAGAATAATCCAATCTATAAGGGACTGAGTACCCTGAACCCCCAAGCACCAGAGGGAAGGTTGTGTGGTGATGTTGGTTATTTCCTCTGCCTCCTGCCTGGTCAAGAGAAATGCCATCACCTCCCCCCATATCCCATAGCAGAACTAACCATGCCTGGATACTTTCCCTGGCCTGCGGCTGGAACTTGGCAGCTATATCAATAAGCTCAATGGGAGTATATTCTCTCATCATGAACACTTCCAGAACTGGGGCTGCCCTGCTGGCTGGTGGTGTTGCTGCTGTGCTTTGCTTTCCTTTGTATTAGGGGTCAGTGGTATGCAACATTTTGTCTGTTTCACTGTCAATCACCAAAACATCCTCCTCTTCATTCTCCTCAATTTCCCGGGGATACCACCTCTTAGCATCCCAGTCAGGCTTTGTACGAGTGCTCAGACCCCGATACTTGGCAGCTTGTGCCCTCCTACCTTTGCAAAACGGCACACTAAATTCTCCAACTTATTATCCTGCTCTCCCACCTTTCTGCCAACCCCAAAGCCAAAAGAGTAGTGGATAAACGCATGCCGTTCTCTAATCTCACCTCATTTTCCAACGTTCTAGCTGCAGCTTCATCCTCTATTTGGGCATCGGGGGCCAGACTGTTACCGGCACAGGTCAGATCAGTGCAGTGGGTTCCCAGGTTCTTGGTTCACAGACACAAAAGAATTTGAGAGCCGACACACAGCAGAAGTTTTATTAGAGGAAGCTTTATTAGTCAAGCGAAAGTACACCCCCAAGGGGAGGGACAGGCAGGCTCGAGGTGAGCATCTGCACTGAAGTTGTGACAATCGGTTTTTGGAAGGTGGGGGTCCTGGGGGGGGTGAGGGTCCTGGAACGTGGACCACTCAGGGCCTTGTCTGCACCTTCACATTGGGAGGGGGAGATTTTTTCCTTATGTAGGTATCTCTGGAACTGTCATGGTGATGTTCCCTGGCAAGCGGGGGGGCGGGATGTCAAAATCACAATGTAAATGAGCATATAATGAGGCTAAGGGCTACTCCTGGTCAGGGTCGGGGGGAGTTGCACATCCAAAGAGCTGTTGCCTGGTAATGAGGACGTTGCACCTGGTGGAGTGACCTTGCTCCCAGCTCATATCTTGCTTCCTGCCTGTTTCAAAACGAACTGCCCATAGTAGAAGCCAGCTGCCTGCACGGCCATGCATTTCCTTTCTCGGCTGCAGCACACTCTGATCAGTTCAAACAAGTGGCATCAGACCAGCTGGCATTTTCGGGGTGTCCCGGCACTCATGTGACAAGCATCTGACATATGGGCCACCCCTTCCCACATAGAGGTTGATGGTCAACTTGGGATTCCCCGACGATGCTTCTTTCCCAAGGCCCATTTCTCGGGTCTCCTGGCTGGCACTAACTTATGAGGCTTGTCTTAGGTGGCCATCAGACAAGGAGATCTCTGCACCCACCTGCCAGAATCCTCAAAGTTTATACAGAGGCCTTCACGGAGTTCAGTCATGTACACCATCCAAATGATCTCAACAACACAATACTGTCTCAAGTCTATGTCCTTGAAAACAGCTCCCACTGTGGGCACTGTGGGCACAGTGTACATTCCAAGGACAAGGGAGGGGAAGGAGCCTTGGATTGCCCTGGTCCAGCTCACAGGTCACCTGGCAGGCACATGCTCTTGATGACCTCCCCTAACAGCTGAGCCTTCACTTCCTACTTCCGTACAGCCTCAAGATCAGCAGCCGGTGAGAGCCTAGGGTCTTCTCAGCTCTTTTCCTGAGCATGTGTGTGGCTTTCTACATTCCTGGAACATATTGGAGCTTTTCAAAACCCTTACAGACATCTTGTCACCGACCCTTTCCTCCCAAGCTTTTGGGTTCCTCTGTTGTTGCACAAACATATCTGTCCCCTCAGGTGATGGCTGCCGGGACAATAGCCTATAGATATTTTCCATAAATTGCCCCCTTGCATTCCCCAGGACCCTTAGAAAGAGGCTAGTTTCAAGTTTTAGTCAAAATAATGACAACCCATTTGAGCCAGTCAAACAAGGAGCTACCAGACAGGTCAGAACAAATAATTAATTACAAGTCTGTGTGAATGAGGTCCACTCTCCTCCCTACAGTACATTGAAGCAGGCTGTTATTTTCACGGCTATCCCTGAACTTGATTATGAAAGATAGGGCTGGAGTAAGTTAAAATGCCACAAAGCTCACTGTTCTTACCAAGAATCAGCCTTTTTTAAAAAAATTATTAAATAGATGTTCTTTGGCTGGTTGCAAGGCTTTGATTCATTTCCAGAGTCCCCAAAAAGTTGATTCTGACTGGGTTTTTCCCCACTATTTTATCACTCCTTTTATGAACGAGAAGAATGTGGAGTTCCTTACACCACCATTTTCCTTGGCATCCAGCCTTCATTTCTTGGCAGAGAAAATGGCCATAAAGGAGAAGGAGAAAGAATCACAGCAGCGCTGAGGGCTGAAATCACGACTCCCTTCTTCCTGTTTCTCTCAGGCAGCAGTGGCTGAAACCATGGCTGACCCCGAGAAACCTCTGCAAGCAACCAGGTTGTTTTGACAATTTTCAGTCTTGTTTTAATTAATGAATTTTATTATATTGTCCTAAAGGTCTAGCATAACATTCCCCTTATGAAAATAATACAAACTCATTACAGAAAATCTCCAAGATGCACAGATTTAGAAAGAAAAGCAATTACACTGAATAATTAACTATTATTTCTAGTTAGGCACCATTCTTTCTATGCTTCTGTTTACAGAGTCATGACGTTCTCTGGATCTAAGTTTGCACACTGCTTATTTTCATTTTACATTTAGGTCTATGATGCACGTGAGTTAGTTCTTATATAAGGTGCAAGGTCTTGGTCTGGGTTTATTATTTTTTTTTCTGTTTGCATATAGATGTCCAATTGTTGGAGCATCTTTGATGAAAAGACTATCCTTTCTCCATTGAATTGCTTTTGTTCCTTTGTTAAATTTCCATGCACTATGTTTGGACTGTATCATTGCTAAAATTCAGTGAATCTTTTTCTGAGTTCTAAATTTTGTTCCACTGATCTATGTGTCTGCTCTTTTGCTAAGCCTTGAATACTGTAGATTTGCAATAATTCTTGAAATAGGGTAGTGTGAATCCTAAAACTTTGTTGGATTAATATTGCTAATTCTTTGCTGAGGATTTTTTTTATGTCCATAAGAGATATTGGTCCAAATTTCTTTTCCTTGTAATGTCTTTATCTGGTTGTAGTTCTTGATAATGAGATAATTATGGTCACTTAAAATGAATTAGGAAGTGTTTCTTCTGCCTCTATCTTCCAAAATAGATTGCTGAGAATGGTATTATTTCTTCCCTAAATATTTGACAGATTTATCAGTGAAACCATCTGGACTGAATGTTTTCTTTTTTGGAAGATTTTAAAAGTTTTCTGTTCAATTTAATAGGTATTGGAGAATTTAGGTTATGTTTTTCTCTTTGTACACATTTTGGTAGAGTATATCTTTCAAGGTATTAGTCCATTTCATCTAATTTATCAAATTTGTGGGCATAGAGTTGTTCATAGCATTCCCTGTCATCTTTTGTAACTGCTATGATTTATTTTTCATGTTTTTATAATATTTTACACAGATAATGTATCATAACCAATTCACATAATAATATAATTTTACATTGTTTTCTATTTGCTCTCTATAGGAAATGCTGTGGTAAGTTTTGAGAGGTGGCAAAACACACCACCCCAAAACATGCAACTTTCCCATACGGATTATTTGAGCTAAAGGCACTTGGAAACCAGCAGGTGCAAGAGCAGCATTCTAATCTCTCTTTTTCTTCCTGGAAGGAGGAGATAAAAACTCTCATATAAATGATGCCCTCCCTATACCAGAAGGAAAGTAACGTTCTTATCATCAAGGATGAGAGGTTGAGATCAAGAGAATTCTATACAAACAGACTTTGTTGAAATAATTCTTATCTTCCTTTAGCCTTCCCACATAGTTTAGTTTTTTTTCCACAATTGCCTCTCTTTGTTCAACCTAATAAAAAAGCCTATAGGTTTCACCATTTCTTTGGGCGTGCATTTCCTTATGAGAACTCTTGTGTCACGTAAAACGTATATAAATTTGTATGCTTTTCTCCTGTTAATCTATCTTATGTCAGTTTAATTCTAAAGCCCAACTGGAAAAACCCTAAAAGGAGAGAGGTAAAATTTTGCTTCCTCTACAGTATGTTAATGCATACATTGTTTCATGTGTCTGTATTACCTCCTTAGGTTAAATTGGAAGAACCAAAGATAAAAGTTGTGAATATTTCCATGATTATCTTATGCATATTTTATTTCATTTCTCAAGTTTTCTTACCAAACTTATTTTATCAAGTGTTAGAGTCCTATCAGCAATTTTTTCTGAGGTCATTCACTCTTTCATTTATTCAGCACATTTATTTGACGTTTCATTACACTGTCATTAATGGCACCATCACGTTTTTAAAGCAGATTGCTTTCAGGTTTTGAAATGCCCATGCTAAAATTTTGGCTTTCTACAATTACTGGTAAGTTTTTAATATCTTTTCAAATAGGCTTCCAACTGGGTACAAATCTAATTGATGAATTATCTGTCTATATATCAGGTAGAATTAATTTTGTATTTATGGGTTTTTTTTATTGATTTGTGTTATGTATTTATATATTTTAGCCCCTCCCTTGAATATATTGGCAGTAAATGATTTTAATTTTATTTGCAGAATTTCTAAATGTGTCTAAATTACAACCAAGGAAAAATGTAAGTAAAAAAACGTGCCATCAAATAAGGGAAGGAAGGTGAAAGTGCTCTGTAAAATATAAAGCTAAATCAGTGTATTGTTATTAATATTTATCTTCTGATAATCCTCATAAAATTAGTAGGAGTTTAAGGAATTTAGTAGAATTATGCTATTATAAAAAATAAAAGCCAGTAGCTTAGAGGGATTAAGTTACAGATCCAAAATCTTGGAAGAATAATAATTAAACTAGAGAATCTAATCCCAAAAGGACATTCATTAACTAATATCCTACTGGAAAAAAAGTGTTTCTGGTGCAATGTAAAGATAAGCCCTAAAAACACATAAGGAATCCATATTAAATATGCACAAGTCCCTATTAGAAAGGAGAAACTGCTTTCAGCTTTAAAAAAATAATTCTTAGATAGCTGGGTAGCACGGGTAGTACGTGAAATTGATAGTATAAATTTACTAATCAGTAAGTAATTTTTGAGCAGTTGCATCTCTAAGTTTCATTCTTTAGTTTTGAAAATCATCCTTAAATGTGTGATATTCTCTCCCCTCCAGTAAATATACCGCAAGGAACTTAGCTGAGTTTAGAATGTGAGGTCCATGAAGAACAGTAACTTAGTGACCTTGTTTTATACCTTTCCCCACAAAGAACCTTAACCAGACCCATAGCAGAAATTACATAAATATTTGCTAGCTAGTTAATATACTCTCAGTAAGAAACTTGACATCGCTTCATATCAGAGAATTTAAAACCAGAAGACTGGGGTTTTAATCACAAGTTTGACATTTGTGAGCTCATTTCCTTTACTGTCAGGTCACTTCAGTTAATGTCAGTGCAGCAATAACAGCCCAAGAACTCCTGGGCATATGCTGTGTGCAAGACATTGCTGAGGTCTGTGGTTGGGAGGAATATTGGGGAAATTGCCATGTATATAAACATTTTGAATAAAAATGTGATGAATATTAGGGTAAAATAAGTTTAATCTTCACAACCCACAAGAATCCAGGAGAGCTTCTTGGAAAAGTGATTCCTGATATGAAAAAGATGAACTGGGAGTTAGATAAAGAAAGAATGGAAAGTAGAATATTCATATAACATAAATATGTAATATGAAATAAAGAAGAATCAAATATACATTTATGAGTCAGTAAAAGTTCTTTGGTTTATCTATATCTATATCATCTATATATACATATTGATACATACATATATATATATGTACCTACATGGAGAGAGAGAGAAGGGATAGTAAAAGGAATATTTTATTTGCATTTCATTAAGTTTAAATGTTTGGATGCAAAAAACAAAATCCTGAAATGAAACAATAAAGGCAATTATATTATTGAACCAATTTGAAGTTCTTTTAAATAATAATTATTCCACTTTCTCGTTTTTATCTTATCCTAAAGATTTTGTAAGAAATTGATATTATTTACACAATACAACTTAAATGTTAGAAAGCTTTTCATCTTCAAAGCCTTTATAAGTGACTACAAATATTGCTTGAGCATTAATTTAATCGGTGAAAGTACTCACTAGAGAACACCCATTACTCTTGATTTATGTCAGTTTCATTAGCTCCAGTTACAAGAACACACACATAATAAGCTTTTGAATCAGCCCTCCTAACCCCTGTAAACTGTAAGTACAATCTCAATTCATCTATTGGTGTAAACTTGATATCCACTCTCTTTTGGAAATCTTAATTTAATGAGCTATATGAAACTGCAGACAATGAGAAAGTATTTGATGTGCAATAGTCAATCAGATCTTCAGGCTCATTGAGAGAGCTGTGCATAAAAGAATATAGATTTTCCACTGAGAGAGCTGAACAATTTTCAGCTAGAGCCTTGTATACCAGCCAAAGAAAACTATTCACAAAATATATCATTTAGACATTTTTCCTGACCACTCTCTCATTTCATTCCATGTCCCTCTTCCCACCAAAAAAATAACAACAAACTAAAGCCTAGAGCAGAAACTCTTAGGAGAGGTTCCTTCCCTGCCTATAGTCTCCCCCTCCGGTCCTCTTCCAGATGGCATCTAAGATTTCAGGTTCTGATTTGGATTGCCTGTGTTCAAATTCTGGATCCTCCTTTCACAGTGATGTGATGTCTTCACTAACCATTCTGTACCTCAGATTCCTTGTTTAAAATGATGACTATGGGCACTGCTTCTTACTTTGTGGTATTAAATTAAAAGAGAATTTACCCAGTTCCTGGCACTTAGGAGGCCCTCAACCAATGTTAGCTATTAATAATTATTATTAGAATTATTACATTTATTTTTCTAAATATCATCACCTTTCTAAAAATAATATCTGGCATTTAATAGCAGCTCAATAAATATTTATAGAATAAATGAATAAAATATTAAAGAATAAATAATCATGTTATGTGTGCTGAAAGCCCTCTACCATCTCTCTGTTGTCTACCAAAACCTGTCCACATTCTAAGAGGGCAGAGGGCAATCTGGAATTGACTCCACATCCATGTCTCTGACTCCTTTCTGTTTCCTTTTCCTAGGTACACCTGCTGCCCTGCCCAGGTAGCCTTTCCATCGTGATCCTAACATGGGATCCTCTGTCCAGAATGTGTTTGCCTCCTTCTGTGACAAATTGCTTCTCTTCCTTTCAGGGTCAGCTCAGTCGTGGCCCCACCAGAAATGTCTTTCCTGATTTCTCCTGGTAGTAGTCTTTCCTCCTTATGGCCCTGAGAGATTGCTATCTGTGTTTTTGTCATAGCATATCCCATGTTGTCTGTGATTCAACACTGCTGAGAAATCCTAATATGATTTCCCGGTCATCTCAACTGTTTCTCATGATGACTATTTCAAACTCTGCAATCTTGTTACACCTTGACCAACAACACCTAGAACATTTACCCTATTTTCACCCAGAAATCTTGACACATTCTTCACAGGAAAAATAGTCTTGACCAGAAAGGAACTTCTGCCTTTTTCCCCACCAAGCCTACAAACCCACAGCCATTTGTTCTGTTCCCTCCATCTATCCAATTGGTCTCCAAGCTCCTATCTAGTATTAATTCTCTAAGCCATTCTCCACACAAAACAAATGAATGTTTCAGAAAAATGTATCTTGAGACCCCTGTGCCCAAAACTCATAAATAATTTCCTATTTCCCTTAAAACAAATGTGTCACTCATCATGTTAATAACATTATAATAAGACAAGTTATGTTTCCCTTAGCAGACTCTGGCCTGGCTAGTCCTACTGGTAGAGGAGGGTGAAACCTGGCTGGAATTTAAATGGATTTGAAAGGAGAGAGAAAAGAAGAATGATATAGTCTATGAGTGTTTGGGTAGGTATTTGGAGAATTTGGAGAAACTAACTTCGCTTGCATATCTTTTTGTTGGCCAAGTGTGAGGTAACTTTAACAATGAACTTAGAAATTTGATTGACTCACCTTGTCACATCTGCTTTTATTATATGTTGGTGGTAGTGATAATTTTTGCACACATCATCTGTTTAATCCCTACCAGAAGTCTATGAGTTAGCATCTACCTAATCTCAATTGTACAGATAAGAAAACTGAGACTGAGAAATCAAACTTCTAGTACATAGGAAAGCTTGGTCTTCAATCCATGCATAACGAATCCAGTGTACACTTTCTTTTTTGGTGAGGAAGATTGACTCAGAGCTAACATCTGTGCCAATTTTCCTCTATTTTGTATGTGGGACACCATCACAGCATTGCTCTATCAGCAGTGTGTAGGTCTGCACTCCGGATCCGAAACCATGAACCCTGGGCCACTGAAGTGAAACGTGTGAACTTAACCACTGCATCACTGCACCAGCCTCCGGGGTACACTTTATTAAACATTATATTGTTATTTAATATCTGGAAATTTTAACTGTGACAAAAAGTCTTAGATGGAAGATGTTGTTTGTTTTTTATTTCTAATAGAACATTTTTAAGCCAGTTTAAGCAAACAGGGAGGATATTTCAAAGATATAGGGGCATCTCATGGAAACCCAGAGAAGGAAATGCTTCAACATCTTAGGAAGGACTTGAACCAGGGATTGAAATGTCATCAGGAAGCAAACAGCTCCTCTGAGCATCTGTCTTCCAATCTCTGCCTCTGTCTCTCTCTCTCTCTCTCTCTCTCTCGTGCTCTCTCTCACTGTGGTAGGCAGGAGTCTGAGGATGTTCCTCTAAGATTCCAGTCCCTAGGTTATTCAATCAAACACTAATCTAAGTACTGCTGTGAAGGGACTTTGCAAATACAATTAAGGTCAGAGACCATAAAATGAGATTATCCTGGATTATTTGGCTGGACCCAATCTAATTAAATGGAGTCTTAAAAGCAGAGAATTTCTTTCCATCTGGAGTAAGAGAGAAGTGGCAGTAGGAGACAGCAGGGGAGACATAAGGCAGAAGGGGAAGTGAGAAAGATTTGAAGGTTGAGAAGGACTTGCCCACCATCGCTGGCTTTGAAAATGGAGGAAGAAGGTCACAAGGCAAGCAATGTGGGTGGCCTTGAGAAGCTGAGATGCAGCTAGAAACCAGAGACTTCAGCCCTACATTCACAAGGAATTGAATTCTGCCAACCACCTGAAGGAGCTTGAACATGGATTTAACCCCCAGAGCTCCAGAAAGGAATGCAGCCCTACCAACACCTTGATTTCAGCGAAGTGGGACATGTGTCAGACTTCTGGACAACAGAACTGTGAGATAATAATTATATGGTAGTTTAAGCCACTAACTGTGTAGTAATTTATTACAGCAGCAATAGAGAATTGATACACTTATGTTCTCTTAATTTTGCATCTCTCTTTATATATGCTATATGTAATTTTCTCTCTGCATACAGGTTTCTTCCTCTTTTGCATGTGTTCTGTCTTGACAACCCCAATTTTGCCTGCAGCCCTGAGTTACATGGGTCTTTTCATCGAGTCTGGAACCTATGATTAATTAAACCTGTCTCAATATCCCAATCCCAAATTTCTAAGAGAGGAAAAATCAAATTTTGCCAGCTCAATCACTGATTGTATCCTCCTGCTTCAGGTCACTGATATCCATCCCGTGAAGTGGAGAAGGGACTTGGAGCATGTTGACAGCCCACTCCAGGACATGGAAGGGCAAGTTACTTAAGGGGGATCTGATGAAGAGGATGTGGTGGATGCCAGGGAGGGAAAGAAGTGCATCTCTGGTAGAGACATTAGGAATATAAATGGCATGGAATAGATTAAATGTAACAATGATGTGGAGAATAACAACGTGCCAAGAGAAGAGGATATGGAAAGGATTAGGACTGTCATATTTTTCTCAATCACACTTAGTTGGGTTTGCACCAGTTTCCTAAATTCAGGAAGGACTAAGATCAACATCAGGCCCTCATTAGTTTGGATATATGGATTAAGTATCATGTGGGTCTTTTGTGCAAAATGTATACATATGAATATGTATTTATGCTTCATTTTGCTGTTCATCAGTTTTTTCCATGTTTTTCACCATGTAGGCTCAGCAAAATAAAATGGCAAGTGGGATGATTAAAAGCATAAGCAGCTAAGATTAAACTCTGCAAAGATTAGTTCTGGCACCGGTTTTATTTCATGTTATAGAATAGTAACCTGGGGAAATAAAAGTGCATTCATTTGAGAAAGTTTATGGACAAAACAGGAATAGGAATGCAACAAAATTCAAAATGCAAAGGTGGATCTGGGAAATTGTGTGCACAAGCATTCTTTTCAATTCCACTAAACGTTAGCTTCATAAATCCAGACATCTAGCTCTGTTATTTACTGCTGCACCTCTCAGTGTGCTTAGCTGGCTGGGTGGTGCATGAGGCAAGCATGACTTGTACTGGTTGTGCAAAAACTGAGCAAACATTTATAAACTGACTTTTTTAAACTCTTGGCTATCTAGTAAAACACTGCTATGCTTTGAGGCTCACCTTCCATGCAGACTTTCTTAGGTGTTCTTAGACATATTCCTCTTAGCAGGTGCATTGCTTATTGAACAGTACCACCCAAGAATTAGAGTAAAAATAACTCTCATCCATTCATACACCATCAAATATAAGGCTCAATTTAACCACAAGATAAATAAGACAAATCATAGTACCAGGTTTTTTTATTCAATTAATTCAACAAATATTTACTCAGTATTGACTACATGTCAAGGACTCGTCTGTGTGTTAGTGACTCATGACCATATAACTCAAAATAAGCTTTTGTCTTCATGGAGCTTTGACACGTTAGATGAAGAAACTGTTCCTGCCCAAATTTTCCTTCTGCCCAAATTGTGTAACTATGTGAGGTGATGGATCTTAACTAAACTTATCATGGTAATCATTTTGTAACGTATACATATATCAAATCATTATGTTGTAGACCTTAAATGTATGCAATGTCACATATCAAGTATATCTCAATAAAACTGGAAAAAGAAAAGCTATATGGCAAAGGCATATTGAAATGGGGCTAGAGATCAGGGCTTCTGTTTCTGTGTTCCTACCTCAAATCTATTTGAAAGCTTGCGGAATATGCATCATAAATAAAAACATGGGATGGAGTTCTTGTTACACTATTCCAAGCTACTGCTTCTCTGTCAATTTTTCTTTTCTTTTCTTTTTTTTTTTTTTTTTGTGGGGAAGACCAGCCCTGAGCTAACATCTGTTGCCAATCCTCCCCTTTTTGCTGAGGAAGACTGGCCCTGGGCTAACATACGTGCCCATCTTCCTCCACTTTATATGGGACACCACCACAGCATGGCTAACAGGCAGTGCGTCTGCGGGTGCCCGGGATCCGAACTCGCGAACCCCAGGCTGCCAAGCGCGGACTAAACCGCTGCGCCACCGGGCGGCCCCCTGTCAATTTTTCTTAAGGAAAGAATTTGGCCACCTAAAAATAGATTTTACCACTTTTTTGTTTGTATGTGTGAGAAGGACCAGACCTGAGCTAACATCTGTTGCCAATCTCCTCTTTTTGCTGAGGAAGGTGGGCCCTGGGCTAACATCCGTGCCCATCTTCCTCTACTTTATATGGGATGCTTCCGCAGCATGGCTGACAAGCAGTGTGTCAGCCAGTGCCTGGGATCCGAACCCGCGAACCCCAGGCTGCCAAAGTGAAAATGAAACCGCTGCACCACCGACTCGTCCCCTAGATTTCACCACTTTTAATACTAGGGAAATTAAATTGAGTTGAACTGTATGGAAAGAGCAAGTAGTTACCATTTTTGATGAATATCAAACCTAAGTCAATAGACTTAAATCCATGTGAACTTGAGATCCGTGAGTCCAAATACCTCCTGAACCACTCCATCTGGAAATCACGTCAATCTTCTCAAGACTGAACTCACTGTCTTCCTTGTCCTGTCTATTCCGACACATACTCTGAATGTAGAATATAGACTCTTATATTCAGCATTTTAGTGAATAGCCCACTTCTCTGTCAACCAGTGCCAAACGAGAGCCATAGGAATCATCCTAAATTTCTCCATCTCTCTGATCATTCTTCACCAAGCTCTACCCACCCTTACTCCCCAACAAATGAACTTCTAAATTCCTTTCATTGGCTCTTCTGTGACAGATTATATGTTTGTTCTCAAACATTCACTCTCTGTAAAAGATTATATATCCCCATTGTCATTGGGCCTGGCGGTGTCAGTTACTTTATTCAATAGTGTGTGAAAGGGTATGATATATGCTACATCTGTGCAAAGGCCTTAAGAGCTGTTGAATGTTTTGGCCAGTCCCTTTCTTTTCACCTTCACTGTAATAATAGACATACCATATAGGGCTTCTCCTTCAGTTTGTTTCCAAGGATGAGAAGACACATGAAACAAAGCCCCAGTGACCTACAGACACCCACATGAGTGAGAGATAAACTATATTTATAAGCCACTGGAAATTGAGCTGGTTTGTTACTGAAGTATAACCTAGCAAAAACTGAGTAGTACATCCTAATATTTCTTGTAACTGACATCTCTCCAATCTTACTGTCACAGTCCTTACTCAGGTCCGTCATCATTTCTTCCTGGGTCTTTGGGATATAGTTATGACTTCTCATATTCCTGCCTCTATTCATCTCCCCATTTGCAATCAATTTTCAAAATTACAAAAACAGTGATCTTTCTAAAATAGAAATCTCATTATTTGAAATTACTTAAGATTTCCCAATTATCATCACGACAGATTCCAACTCCTAAGCATTCAAAAGAAGTGTCTTTACAATCTACCGTGTAATTATTTTACCACACTTGTCATTAAATATTTTATTTTTAATGTTCTACAATATAACCATGCTGAAGAAAGTAAAGCTGTGCAAAGGTAGCTTACTCATTCATATGCCTTCACATATGCCATTCTTTCTTCTGAAACCTCATAGTAAATTTCTATTCATCCCTTAAGAATTATCTCAACTAACCCATGTCTTTCCTAAAATTACTGTGCCTCCTTTCCTCAAGCAAGGATACATGTCCGCCTCTCTGTTCCCAGAGTACGCTGTGTATATGCGTGTTATAGCATGTATCACTCTGCAGAGTGAGTGCTGTTTGCATTTTCCGTCTCCTTCTCTAGACGGTGTGAAATTTGAGGAGAAGCACATTTGTTACTCACCTCCACATTCCAAACAGCAAGCATAGAGCTTGGGCCATAGTAGATACTCAATAAATGTTCTTAAAGTGAATTTATGAATTAATTAAACCAGGTTTTAGCTACTCAATCATTTATATTATGTTTATGTCCAAAACTACTAAACCTCAAAATTTAATATTTAGGGCTTTATACCAAACATTTGGATGTCTAAGAAAATCTGTATTTTTTTAACAGAGGTGATGAATTGGGTTTATCTGTGTTATGTGCAATAAATAATGTTCTCTGTTCCTCATGGCCAGGTATTCTTGGCCACCCTTGCTGCATGACTGTAAATTGGAAGGTTTTCTTTTTTTTCCAGGTGTAGTGTTTTACAGGTTTTTCTTTATTCCAGTGGCGCAGATAAGCTCTGGATGCCAACGTAGACTTACCTCTTCACAAAGCATCTTGGCCCCATCAAATAATTTTAATGAAAATAAATAACTTAGCCTTCTTGAAATTTTATTAACATAAAAATGTGGTACCATGTGTTACCTGCAAACTAGCAAAAATGAAAATATATTGGTAATGAGGGAAGGTTGAGATGATTATTTTCATACACTGGTGGTAGAAGTGAAACATACTGAATCCTTTCAAGACTGCAGCTTTATAACATACATCAACAGCCTCCAAAGAAATTTAGACACACCTATATTAAGGAGCCTTTCTTAAAGAAATACTCAAATATGATTTTTATGATCTCCTAATGTTCAGAACACTGTCACTCAATTATCCCTCCATATTTATTTATGAAGATGTCTATGGAAGTATTATTAGTAATTTTGAAAATATTGAAGATATTTAAATTCCTCTACATTAGGCATCAATTGAATAATCATAGTATGGGTGAAGGTTTAGTGTTATGCACCTATTTACACGCCTGTTAAAGAATGTTTAATGCTATGTAAAAACACTCTTATGTGATAATGTAAGATGTGTAGCTCTGTAGAAAATATAACACTAATTATGTAAATAAACTTTAGTCCAATTAAATGTGTTTTTGAGAACCTGCTTTATGTGTCAGGCATTATGTTAGGAATCAGAGATAGAGAGTCAAGCAGAGCTGTTGCCCTCAAGGTGCTTAAATTCCACATATATAATCAATCAGACATGACTAACAGGTACAGGTAGATGAAGATGCAAAGGAAACACATTTGAAGGGAATACACTAGAATATAAGAGTGGCTTTCTCTGAATGATGGGACTATTGTTGACATCTAGTTTGCCATCCTTATCAGTTTTTTCATTTGCCAAATTTCTACCGTAAACATGTACTACTTTTATTATGGTTTTTTAAGAACAAAAATTGTCATTATTATCCATCTCCACCTCTTGGATCAAATTCAGCTGAGAGAACACCTGGAATAATAATTTGTAACTACTTCATCCTGGAAACTTCAGCAGGCAGCAATGTTATTGG
Organism: Tapirus indicus; assembly: GCA_031878705.1. NCBI lineage: Eukaryota > Metazoa > Chordata > Mammalia > Perissodactyla > Tapiridae > Tapirus > Tapirus indicus. The sequence continues at coordinate 6,534,914 of CM062935.1, read as the reverse complement.
CAATCAGATTTATTGCATAGGATTGTCCCCACATCCTAATGTGGACATTACATGATACTCAGTCCAAGCTAATGTAGACATTATTCTAATACTCAGAACCCTTTTGAAAATGGCAAACAGTTAGCCATTGATGATTAAGCCACTAGTAACTAGGGGAGGTCAGAATTGGCCAACTCAAAATATGTCTGTGCCAGAAAGACACTTGACACCACCTCCACTAACTGGTGAAAAGAGTTTAGGATGGGAGGCCTGCCCCCAGAACAGTCCATCACCATAGACATCTCCGGGTATCTGGAGGGTCCTTGCTAAGTCTATTCTTAGCTGTGGTTACCCTTTGTAAGAGACATTTACACTTGTAATGGAAATCTCCATTTGTAAAAGTATCTTCTTCCTTGTACCAGGAAGAAGGGGGGATGGCCTTACCTAGAATCTCATCAGAACAGAAGGTGAGGACTTAAATCTGCATGATAAACTTACCCATTGTTAATTATGCTGTTGAGGCAATATGCTATCTGACTCCCACTAGGTTCCTATAGACAACATCTCCCTGGGGCCTGATTCATCATGGTAATGGGTTTTTTGAGCTATTTTTTTTTCAGGAATTGGAATCCCCTGCCCACTTCAGGCCGGTTGAGACCACCAACCCATCAACTGGGCTCATGCAGATGTATGTCCAATAAGCGACCTTTTGATGTCCAGGGGTTAAAACTCCACCCTCAGGGCATACTAACACTTTCATTCTGTGGACATGCATCCTATGAAGAGGCATGAAACCTGACTACACTTGTGCAGATCATCAATTACCTCATTTCTCCTCACCTCCCATCATTTCAGACCACCTTGCCCCCATCCCATAAATATCTCTTTGTCCCTATTTTCAGGGGAAAGCAGATTTGAGATTCATTCTCTCCCATTTCCTTACTTGGCTGCCTTATGATTAAACTCTCTCTCTGCTACAGTCTCGTCATCTCTGTGTTTGTCTTTCTGGGTGGTGGGCAAAAATGGACTTGGCATGGTAACACTTTCACAGGACAAAATACAGAGTTAACAGACACATGCTGTCTCTTGCAATGTGTTTTCTCTTTGTAGGGCTATTGTCATCCTTGATTCTAGCTCATTCTCAAAACAACACTTGCAAATTGGTATTGGTCTTTCTACCACACAAATGCAGAAAAGGAGGCTCAGAGAGAGAAGTCACTTCCCAATATCACACAGTATGTGAAGCCAGATCTTCTTGCTACCAAAATCTGACGTCTTTCCTGCTACATCATTCTCCCTTCCTTCTTTCCCTTCCTTCCTTCCTTCTTTCCTTCTTTCCTTGCTTCTTTCTGGTACTCTCACTTTGCAGATTTCGAGGAACAAGGAAGTTCCTTTGTGAAAGTGATGGAACAGATAAGAAATTAAAACATCCATCTACAGGAACAAGAAAAAATCATACATTCCTTTAGCCTAAAATCACTGAAAGTGACAAGAAGCAAGTTTACACTAGAAAGAGAAACAAGACAATACACGGGTGGGTTTGGGGATACAGGTGGAGCAGAGGCCAGAGATTTTAGAACTAGATTTCCCTAACATATCTATGCCAAATAAGTTGACCGAGTTGGACAAGCTGTAGAAACTCTCTGAGTCACAGCTTTCTTACCTTTAAAATATCTCCCTGTAGGTTTTTGTGAAGATCAGTGAAGATTACTCACAACAAGTACCCAATGTCATGCTCAGCATACTCTTTATAAATGCAGGGACACATTCCTCACCCACCCCCATGTCCACATATACTGCCTGCCAGCCATTTGCCACAGCCCCTGATTTAAGGTGCTTATATTCTTGGTGAAAGATCGACCTGTAAACAAGTATTTACAAAAAAGTACTGCTGCTTTTTACTCATTTATTCAATAAACATGTAGAACTTACTCTGATCTATGCACTATTCTAGGTGCTAGAGGTACAGTGCTGAACAAAATAGTCAAAGTAAGAACTGCAGATGAATGGCTAGCAAAACACTGCCAAGGCGGTGGTTAATTCTGCCTAGAAGTGGGATGTAAAAGGAAAAGCTCAGAGAAAGTGACATTTAAGGAAGCCGAAGAACCAGGGAAGTTTGATGAGGCAATACCTTTGCTACATTTTCCACGCCTGAAGCTATCTATGTACCGGCTTCCTCTGGTGGGTTTAACATAGAATTATAGGCAGGGGACCATTTGGAGACCTTCTAAAGGCCTCTCACTGTGGCATCAGTGGAGCTTGAGCAAACAATTCTATGGAAATCTGGCCTCTTTGAAGGCAAGTGTGGACTTTTCTCTTATCTGCATAAGCCATCAAGTGGCTTTTCCATTTGAATTTATTTATTTATTTTGCTGAGGAAGATTGTCCCTGAGCTAACATCTATGCCCATCTTCCTCTATTTTGTATGTGGGACACTGCCACAGTATGGCTTGATGAGCGGTGTGTAAGTCCACGCCCAGGATTTGAACCCATGAACCCTGAGCTGCAGAAGCAGAGCACCCAAACTTAACCACTACACCATTGGGCCAGCCCCTCTATTCAGATTTAAATATGTTTTACTTTTCTTCAAGGACAGGAGCCTGGACAATGGATGGAATCAAAAGGAGTCATATTTTGCCACAAATCAGGAACCTGTCAGTGACACTCAAAACTGGAATGGGTGATCCCAGAAGGCAGGGAGCTCTTTGTCCAGAACTTGTTCCAGCTGATGAAGAATGGACAGCTGTCAATGCTACATCATGGACACCTACACCAGATACAGGCTGGGACTACTGTGTCTCACTTTACTCATCTGGAAATGCAGATAAAAATACTACCTACCTCATAGTGCTACTGTGAAAGTCACAACATGGGTTAATACATGATTGAGTGTGTAGAACAATGACTGACAGGAAAATAATTCTCAATAAGCATTTAACGTATGGTAGTAATAGAAGTATTAGTGGTTGCAATTTTACATCAGTAAAATGAGCATCAGTATTATTAATACTACAAGCTCTTCAGAAAGCTCTAGATTAAGGTTATTATTATTAGATTAAGGTTATTATTATTCCTCTTTTAACTCATTTTTCTATTCTTTTATCTCATCCTTTCCTTCCTACTAAATATCAAATCAGTGACTTCTTTGTGAGTGTCACAGTTTTTGGCACTGTAGATAATAAAATGTTAGACCAGGAAGTGACCATGCAATAAGAGACAGACTCCAGAACTGAGTCATCCAACAGGAAACCACTAGCTACATGTGTCTTTTTATATTTGAATTAATTAAAAGTAGATAAAATTAAAAACTCAGTCCTTTAGTCACACTAGCCACATGTGGTCAGTGGCTAGCAAGTTGGATAGTGTAGATAGTGGATATTGAGCATTTATATCATCACAGAAAGTTCTATTGGACCTCACTGTTCTAGATGTGTGAGGATATGCACACGCATCACAATGACAGGCAGACAATGAAAGGACTTGGGCACCTGCTGTCTGTGACACCCCCCCCATTACTTCACTACTCAATCACCCCATGCTTCCTTTTGTCGCGGGCTTTCTCCCCTCGCTGGAAGCTCTGAAAACACACCCACTGCTCTCAGCACACACCTACACACCCATGCTCTCTCTCCACACACACACACTCACATCTTTACCTGTCTGTCGCTCTCTCCTATTTCGAACCTCAGCTCAACCATCATTTCTCAATGAGCCTCCCTCACCCCTGACCCCCTGGACCTGACCATTTCTTCCTGTCACATGCCCACACCCTATTAACATCTCTTCTCAGCAGCACTTTGTACAGGTGTGATTTTACATTCATTTATGAGATTACTTCATTAAAATCTAACTCTTTTAATACACCAAAAATTCCATGAAAGCAAAGACTATGTCTGGTTTTACTTACCTTTTTATCTCTATACCTGACATAGTATGTGGCATACAACAGAGTTGCAGTAAATATTTGGTGAATGAATGAATGAGAGTAGGAGAGATCACTCCTGGCTGGTGGATCAGAATAGGTCTCAGGGAGAAAAGGATGCTTTCTCTAGACTGTGGCAAGTCTACTTGTTAATAGCTTATGAAGACAGGCACGGTGCTTGTTGGGCAGAGGGACAAGTATCTCTTCAGGAATTGAATTATGCTTGGGAGGAGAAAACATCTGATCCATAGCAGGAAGAAGATTGGTAGGCTTTTCTTTCCAAAGGCTGGATTATTTATCCAATGACCCTGCTCTACTACCTGCCCTCAACACAACGTAGAAATATGGGAGGAGTGCTTTCATCATAGACAAACTGGAAGTGGAGTCGGCTTTCTGTTAAAAGCTTCCTGATCCTGGAAATTGCTATTCATTTGTTCTTTGTTACATCCTTTAGATTAATATCTAACAAACAACAACTACTTTTTAAAATTCTGCGTGCCCTGAATATTGAGGTAATAAATGGTCAAATTTTGGTGAGCAGCTTACCCTGGACCAGACACTCTGCTAAACACTTTACTCATGTCATCTCATTTAATCCTAAAAGCAACCCTATGAGAGGGATATTATTATTATTCTGTTTTTAAGATGAGAACACAGTGGACAAAGAAGTTTAATAACTTGTCTTACCAGCTCTACAACTACTTAACCTCTGGGTGCCCATTTTCCCATTGATAGAATGTGGATACACATCATAGTTACTTCATAGCATTGGTGTGAGGGTTACATGAGAAAATATGCATAGAACACTTAGAAGCAATTCAAAGTCTGCTATTATTTCTCTTAGAATTAACTTGTTGGCTATTTGCATCATGAGCACACCTACTCTCTGATTGTCCACAGGCTTGCTCTAACCCCAAATCCTTAACTTTCAGAGGTGGAAGAGGTTTTAGGATCTAGAAGAAAGTCATTTTACTGAATTCCAGGGAACGCGTCAAGTACAAGTGGTGTAAGGGTGTTATCAGACTGTGGCATATGCCACCCCAGGCATAGCACTGGGTGTATTCACATGTGAAACCTTATTTAGTCTTCACAAAGTCCCCTGTGAGGTGTTACCAACTCTTACATGACAGTTAAAGAAACTGGCTCAGAAAGATTAAGTAATTTCCCCAAAGTCGTGGAGCTAATGAATGAAAGAAATGCAGCACTTTTTTAAGCAACATCTCGTATGGTTATCTGAGTTCTAATGAATGAGACATGTCTTGGAGATTTAATTATTGCACTTAGTAAATTGGTTTCAATTATTCATATTTTTAAATGATTTTTAAAGTGATTTTTAATCACTTTACTTGATTTCCATATGGAAAAGATGCTTTCAATATTTTATCTTAGCCTATTTTAGGAGGAGTATAGCAAAGATACCAAATCAGATAACATTTTTCTTGAAAAAACTTACATTTAAAAAATCTTTCCTTTAAAATATTTTGAAAAAATAGAAATAAGCCTCCCTACTTTGTCTTACAACAACTAAGATTCAAGCTTATGTGTTTTAAGGCTCATTTAGCAACTTCTTTTTAGTCTCAGACTAAAGTGCTCTGAGAGGTAAAATGCTCACATCTGTCTGAACATTCCTGGGGGCCATAGAAGTCTCACAATCTGTGTTACACATGTGAAACTGTGTAGCACAATACTGAGAAAGAAAACGGAAGGGGGCCAGGGAGGAAGGAAGGGAGGGAAGGAAAAAGGAAGGGAAGGAAAGAAAAAGAAGAAAGGAAGCAAGGAAGAAAGAAAGAAAAAAGGAAAAACAGAAAGAAAGAAAGAAAAAGGAAGGAAGGAAGGAAGGAAAGAAAGAAAGGAAGAAGGAAGGAAGGACAAGAAAGTGAGAGAAAGAAAGAAAAAAACCCATAGCAGATGGTCCCTATATATCTGTTTAATGTTAAACTAACCAATACTGAAATGCATGTTACATAAGACTTTGCATGCATGATACACATCGGTCTTCCAAAGTAACGTGAAATATACTGTCAGTGGGTCTTAGGCATTTTAGTACCTCAGAATCACATACATGTCTGCCATGTAAAACACTCACTGACATTTGCAAAACTGACTTTTTATTTGACCCTCAAATTGTCCATATTTGGACAGCATTTCATTGCATCTCTATTACATAAATAAAAAATAAGGCAAAATCAAAATTAACTGCTTCCTGTCCCCAGAAGATTAGGAGATACAGATTTGCCTAAAATCATGAGGAGCCTAAACTCTAATCTGTCTTTTCACTCCAAACCCCACAAACTCCCACTGCATGACTCTACCTGTATTTAAGAGAAAGCCACTGTAGTGAGTTGAATAGTGACCCCCTAAAATTCATGTCTACCTGGAACATCAGAATGTGACCTTATTGGGAATAGGGCCTTTGCAGATGTAATTAAGGTAAGAATCTAAAGGTGAAATCATCCTGGATTGGGGTGGGTTCTAAATCTAGTAACTAGTGTCCTTATAAGAGACAGGAAAGGACACCCAGAGACATGGGAAAGGTCATGTTAAGGTGGAAGCAAAGATTGGAGTGTGCTGCCACAAGCCAAGGAAGCCTGGAGTTACCAGAAGCTGGAAGAGGTAAGGAAGGATTCTCCCCTAGATCCTTCGGATGGAGTGGGACCCTCCCAACACTTTGATTTCGGACTTCTGGCCTCCAGAACTGTGAGAGAATAAAATTCTGGTTTTTTTAAGTCATCTAGTTTGTGTTCATTCGTCATGACAGCTCCAGTAAATTAATACAATCATCATCCTTATATCTCCCTGGAGACATAGGTACCTTCTACAAGGAGCTCTTCCCTCTGAAACCACCAGCATAAGCCAATTCCCATCTCCTGTGGAGGCTGCTTTGCGGTAGTCCAGTGCAGCAGTTCTTACTCCAGTGGGACCACACCCAGAGGACTAGCCTGGAAAGGAATATCATGCCACGTGTTTCAAAGACCAAGGTGAGGATCCAACCTTCCATCTTATAACAAAGAGCTTGATCCTCTCTAGGAGCTCATTCTCCAGCAGGTGAGTGGATGCCAAATAGAGAGCCTCAGTTCTTCATTGTTACTAGGAGATAAAAGTCAATCAGACAGAGAATGCAGGTGACTCTACTTTGCATGCTGTTAACATGCCCCTACTACATAACTCTGGGGAAAATCCCTTTTTTGAATTATATTTATTATTTCTAGTCATAATTCTTGGTTTTATACTGTACCAGGAAGGTAACACTAGTGCTTTCACTCATAGGTCTAAAAAACGGTCTTAATGTATTCATGTAGAGCCACCTGGGAAGGACACTGGGGGACAGGGAAGATGGAGGCTTTTCCTCCAGAGGAGCTCACCTTCTCTCTGGGGAGAGATGTGGAAGCTCTGCTCTTCCTTCTCCATTTGTCCCATTCTCATCTTGTTGGTCTGCATGAGGGGCCATTCAGTGCCTCCCCTCTGGGTCATCCTCCAGCCTTTTGCACCTGAACTTATAGCTCAGCCCAGTGGTCACATATCCAGAGTCCCTCTCTGATAGCCTAATCGAATGCCATCCCTTCCATCTCTCTCTGTCACGTCATCTTCTCTTCATTTCTTCTCAGCACTTTTCACTATGACCGTGTAATGTATTTGTTCGGTTGTAGATGTTCGTTCATTTGTTTCTATTTTCATTTTGTGTCCCCACCTCCATGTAATATAACTCTCTGAGGACAGATACATTATCTTTTTCTCTGCTGCAACCCTTACATCTTGAACAGTAATTCACTCAGAAAATGTGCTCAGTAAACAAATAAAAGAAGAATGTACTTTACACATTTCTAGGACCATCTACTGCAACAATTGGCAGTACTCTTTATGGGTTGCCAGGTCTCAGCTGGTAGTTTTCCCGTAACCCGGGACCAAAATTTTCAGGAAGAATCTTGAAATACTATGTGTAAGTGTTGATATTTAAAGACGTATAATTCCATGGAACTCACCTTTTTGTGGGTCTTAGTGGTAAAATTGCATGAGATAAGACAAGCTTCAGACAACTTATGGTCAGCTAAAGGGTCTTGCCTTGGGGTCTTGTCCTCCTTTTCATGAGGACTTCAAAGCAGAACAGGCAGGAATGTTAATTTTACAGCTAGGAAGCACTAAGTGGGTGCTGAACATGTCCTAGGCATTCTATATATATGCACAGAACTCTTGGAGATAGATGTTACCCCCTCCTCATGGATGGCTCAGGGAGGACAGAAAAACTACTCAGAAGACACAGCCAACAAATGAAGTGGAGACTCAGCCCTAATGTCATATCTCTCACTGTCTCCACTTCCAAATCATGTATCTGCATCTCAGAGAGCCTGACCTTGTGAAACCACATCAAGTCCAAAAGTTAGGGGTCTCCTGGACCTGTTCCTAAAACCATGAACCACTGTCTGGCAAATTGCTATTGGAGTCCAAAGACCAACAGCACCTTATGATGGCCAGTGGACTGATCTTATGGGGCATAGTGGAACCAGCCTTTAAAGGAGCCAGACCTGGATAAACACAGCAAGCATCTCTGATAAACAGGAATTAAAAGATAAAATCAGCTTTCCCTCCCATTTTCATTAAGAGATACTTTTGAACAATTACCATTCAGGGAGGTGGGCCTTGAATTTACACTGTTGGATATTGTCTTTCCCTGAGCTACTGACATTTGGAAGGTGCTGCTCTGGGTTCTATGTGGAGACAAGTCAGCACTTGGCATTTCTGTGAATGTCCTATTTCTGCTAAAAAGGCCTCCTGATCACCCTTTCTGGAAAACTTCCAATCTGGAGGATGGGAGCAGCTCTGACATAAAGGTGGCTGTTCTTGTCAGGTGGGAGAAATGGCATCATTGATCACTGCCGAACTCCTAAAGGGCAGGCACTGGAAATGTAGAGAGTGGGATCTGCTCTGATTCACTACAAACTCCCTGGTGACCCTGGTCTGGTCACTTGCTCTCTGGGTGACCACTGCTCATATATAAAACAAAGGATAGAGATGATGATGATCACGAATAACCCTGTAGGAATAAACTTCAGCATCTTAATGACTCCATGGACATTTTTGTTCTTCAGGTTTTGGAACTTTCTCAAGGTTTAATCAAGGGTAGCTACACCTCCCAAGTACCCTGAATTTGTATGTGATTTCTCGCCAGAGCAAACTGTCTCTCAATAGTCAGGTCAATTGTTTTCTAAAACTAGGTAGGGTACATGGATTGCGTGGGAGCCGGTGCCTCCAGAGGTTGGGTGGTGCACCCAGAGGCACAGGCTGTTATCTGCAAGGTGGGTTAGCAGGCAGTATCCTGAATAATCCAATTCACATTTCACCAAACAATGCTAATCCCTTGGGTTCTCCTCCACTTGTTAAAGCTGATCTAAATTATACGGCTCTGCATTGATACATTTGAACATAGAATGTGGTGACTGTACTAGTCAGGGTTCTCCAGGGAAAGAGAGAAAGATTTTAAGGAACTGGCTCACACAATTGTGGGGCTGACAAGGCTGAAATCTGCAGGGTAGGCTGGCAGGCTGGAGACCCAGGGAAGAGTGGGTGTTAGAGTCTTGAGTCTGAATTCTACAGCCTGGAAACTCAGGCAGGGTTTCCGTGTTGCTGTCCGGAGAATTCCAGAATCCGTTCTCCTTCAGGAAACTTCAATCTCTCCTCTTAAGTCTGTCAGCTGATTGGATGAAACCACCCACATTATGGAGGGTCATCTGCTTTACTCAAAGTCTATTGATTTAAATATTAATCACATCTAAAAGAATACCATCACAGCAACATCTAGACTTGCACTTGACCAAACAACTAGGTATTGTAGTCAAGTTGACACATAAAATTAACCATCACAGTGGCCATATTTAATCTCCCAATAAGAATGAATTATTGAGTGACATGGGCTTTTGATTCTGACAAAACTGGGTTGCAAGCTTGAATTTGCTAGTGACAAGCTGCATGATTTCAGGCATTCTTAACTTCCCTGAACTTCAGGTTTCTTATTGGTCAGATGGGTTATATAAAGATTCCTTGAGATAATGCACATAAATGCCTCAGCAGAGTGAGCACAGGGTTTGCATGCACCATCTACTTTCACTTCTCTAAGAAGCCTTTTTCAATCTTGTCTAAATCGACTCTATCTCTTGTTCCCCTTTAGAATGTGGTTTGAATTTTGATTACACGATGTCTAGCATCTGTCTTAGGTAACCCTTCTATTGCTTCTTTCTGTATTCATTCATTCAACAGATACACTCTACAACAGTAATGACGGCCACTAACTACTGACCACTTACTACGGGCCTATTGCTCTCAGTACTCAACACTTTCCATGCATTAACATATTTAAACCCAGTAACAACCCTAGGAAATAGGCACGATTGTTATTACCCCCATTTAAGAGATGAGGAAACTGAGGCCTAAAGAAGTTAAGTTACCCGCCCAAGCTAGGCAATAGTGAACCAGGATTCAAATCACAGTTGAGTGTGAACTTAATAGAAGAGCAGTTCTTCCTCTTGTCTATAACCTCTTGTATTCACCCTAGCTCAGTAACCCGTGTGGGAGATAGAATAATTCCCCCTCTAATGATGTCCTTGTCCTCATTCAGAGAACGTGTGAACATGTCAGAATACATGGAAAAGGGGAATTAAGATTGCAGATAGATTAAGGTGACATCAGCTGACTCAGATATCTGGGTGGGCCAAGTGTAATGACAAGGGTCCTGATACGTGGAAGAGGGAAGAAGAGGAGAGAGAACCAGGGAGATGGCAGCGTGAGAAGGACTTGGCTTGATATTGCTGGTTTTGAAGATGGAAGAATGGGGCCAGAAGTCAAGGGGTGCGGATGACCTCTAGAAGCCAGCAAAGGCAGGAAAACAGATTGTCATCTAGAACCTCCAGACATGAACACAGGTCACCTGGAGTGTAGCCCAGTGAGACCTATTTCAGACTCCTGACCTCCAGAACTGAAATATAATAAGTTTGTGTTGTTTTAAGCTACTAAGTTTGTGACAATCTGTTAGCAGCAAAGGGTAACCAATACACCTCTTATTGATGCAAGCCTCATAATTTAAAAGAAAAAATAAGAACACAGTCCACAGTGCTTCCCAATTTGCAAAGTAGTTTCACATACACTGTGTAATTTGACCTTCACCTGACTTCAAGGTGAAGATTTACAACTGTCATACTCATTTTATGAGAGAGAACATTGATATTCAGAAAAGTGTGGCAACTTAAGAGTGTCCAGTGAGCAAATGCTGGATGGGGAAGCTTATGCCTCCACAGGGCAGCTCTGCCTGATGCACCAATAAAGGACTTTGTCCATGTTTACTGTGAAGAAAGAGAGTGTGACAAGATATGTAACACAGACTGCCCTGGATGCTGAAGGGGGATTTTAACGGAAGACCTTCCTGCTGAGACAGAACTTACACAGTGACCCCTGCAGATGCCCCCTTGCCCCCCTGCAGTGTGACCTGTGGGTGTCCACTTTCATTACCCCAATTTTCAAGAGTTCATAATGAGGGCTGCTGCCTGACGGAGACTCCAAAGCTGCAGGAGAGCTGCAAATGTATCCTCTCTGAAGCATCCTGTTTATGTCCTCACATCTGGACACCCACAGGCCAGAATGCACATTCTACCCCTACCCCCTCCTCTTCCCCACCCCAAAATCAGGCAAATGGCAGCGCCATGTGACTCTCCTTCAGAGTCCACTTAACTGAACGGAATGCGATTTCCGCAAAGCACAGGTGGCGTTGGAGACAGTGTCATGCAGCTTATGATCTGATTTGAGGTGGCAGTCTCCAAATGAGCTGCTTGCTGAGCACATTTTAATGCCCTGAGCTAGAGAGGAGCCCATGCTGAGAGGCAGGGGTGAGGGGCTCTCACCTGCTCATATGGGCTGCAATGATCTGGGCATTTCAAATGAGCCATTCCATTTAATGCTCCCAACAATTCCAGGTTGGGGGAGTAGTCTGCTGAATAAGAGACGAAGAACTGAAATTCAGAGAACTTGTGTGCATTCCCCAAGGTCACACAGCAAACGAGGATATGAGTCTTTGTCTGACTCCCCAGCCCAGCAGTCTACCCTAGCATGCCTTTTGGAGTAATTCCTCAGGGACTGTAGAGGTGGGGGGATTGGGAGGAGTAAGAGATGAAATCTTGTTCCTGAGAGGCAGATCATTAGGAAGAGGAAGCACCAGCCATCTCTTTGATTCCAGCAGCACATCGTCTATGCAATCATCGGCTCTGCTCTCAGGCTGACAAGGGCTGAGCCCTAGGTCTGCCCTTTCAGGCGGCGGAAACTCCAATGAGTCTGAGCCTGTTTTCTCATCTCTATGCAGGAAATATCAGCAAAGTCTTTCTTAAAGCCTGTGGTAAGGATTAAATGAAACAATACATGTAAAGGTTTACCCCAGTATGGAGCATATAGTAAGTGCTCAAACATTGTTAGCAGAGGTGATTTTTATCAACACTGTTGTTTTTCTCTGTCCTTGCTGGAAAGGCAGTCATTGGGCTGGGAGGACTTCAGGGCCATGAGATAGGCTCCTCTTGTTGTTTTTAACAAATTCACTATCTTGTTGATAAAACTGACTCTAAAATAAGGGCTTTAAATTGGATTCTCAAGAGCTGTGGGATGCTGCGGAGGTTCCTCATCATCCCGATGTCAGGAGGAAGGAATTAAGGGGTGGGGGTGGGGGGTGAGCAAGCACAGTTTGGAACCTCCACTGCTATTTTAAACAAAGGAGCTCCACTTTTATTTTCTAAAAAGTGACATTTCCCATAGGAATGCATCTGAATACAAATGGAAGTGAGTGTATAAGTGTCTCTCTCAGAAGGCTTGAGAGAATATTAATACATGTATACATATGTATATACACATACATATATATATACATACACAAAGAAAATAATGTATTAAAACCAATATGACTATCAATCAGCATCAACAATTGGTACAAGAAGTTATAAGGTGGCCAGTCTTGTTTTATCGATACCCCTTCCTGTCTTCACTTCAGATTACTTTATAACAAATCTCAAACCTAATGTCATTTCATTTTGTAAATATCTCAGTAGATTTCTTCAGAAGATAAGAACTCGTAAACATAACCACAACACCATTTTTATCTTCAAAAATGCTCTCTGCTGGGGGCCCGCCTGGTGGCGTAGTGGTTAAGTTCGCACGTTCTGCTTAGGCAGCTGGGGTTCACAGGTTTGGATCCCAGGCACGGGCTGACACACCGCTTGTCAAGCCATGCTGTGGCGGCATCCCATATAAAGTGGAGGAAGATGGGCACGATGTTAGCCCAGGACCAATCTTCCTAGCAAAAAGAGAAGGGTCGCAAACGGTTGTTAGCTCAGGGCTAATCTTCCTCACAGGGAAAAAAAAATCTCCTGTTATTTAAAATTACAATCAGTGGTCTCATACCTTCCATGGTCATATACTTTTTAACAATTTATATATTTGAGTTAGATATATAAATAGGGTAAATTAGTTGATATGCCTCTTCGTTTCCTTTTCTGAGGTCCCTCCACTGCCAACCTCCCATTTTGGCCACAGTGTTGTTGCAAAAACTGGAATGTCTATTGTGTAGAGACACCCACATTGTGGATGTTACTGACCGCAACACGGTGGTGCCATCTGCCATGTTCCTCTGTCCCCTGTATTTCCTATAAACTGACAAATTGATCTAAAGCCTTGATCAGATTCAGGTTTGAGGGTCATTTTTTGGTTTTGTTTTGTTTTTTTACAAAACTACTTTAAAGGTGGTATTGTATGATTACTGCAGGAGTCTCATAGTATCTAGTTGTCTTTCTTGCTAGGATGTTTATAACCATTGATAATCCTCCATTGATTAAGTAGGAGTTTCATAATGGTGATATTCTAATTATATAATTCCTTCTTTACTTACCAGCTGGAATACTTCTAAGAAGAGAAACTTTCCAGGGGAACATGGTGCATGCTCATGTCACCAACACTAACCTTATCGTAAGCACCAAAACATCCCTGATGTGGCCCCTCTCTGGAAGTCTGGTCAGTTTGATTTCCCCTGATTGTATATTTTACTGCACAGGATTCCCATGAATATCTTCTTTGTTACTCTCTATGTTAATGTCTGTCTCTATAAATCTGTTTCCTCCCATCAAGACTTCCCAACTGTTCCTTTTGGATTTATTATTCTTTCAAATCATAACACAATGACTCTCTGTCCTCTATTCAACTGACACTCATTTTTCTCAGTAAGAATTGAGGATTACAACCTTACCAATGAGAAGGGAAGTAGAGAAAAAGTGTGAGTGAATTATTAAGTAAGAAACCATCCAGTATTAGTGTCTGTGATATTGTGGTTTATAGTAAGAAATATTTATTTGGTCTTGGTCCTCATTTCTGACACAGAGCTCCTAATACCCTTGGAATTTTCTAAGCGATGAGAGTGATAAAGATGTCTTTTGTTATATTAGTGAGGTGACTTTTGGACCACACCTAAGGATGGGAGCTGGTCACCAGAGGAAACAACCATGTGATTGGAGGGTTGGAGTTTTCAGACATTCCCTGCCCCCACCCCTGGGGAAAGGAGAGGGACCCCAAGGTGGGGTCTTTGGAACCTCTGATCTATAGTTAGTTGGTCAGAAGTGCAGGTTATAGTCTGGGCTTGCCACTGACCTCTGAAGTGGGAGGGGGGATAGTCTTGTAGGATTGAGCCCTTAACCTGTGAGTTGAATTGTAGGACACCCTACCAGTGATCACCCCCTCCTCCACAGACTCACACATTGGAAGTGGGTCCAGAACCTTTAGCATCTTACCTCCCACAATGTCCCAAAAAAGAAAATTCACCATTATACTTCTAAAAGTCTAAGTTGTTCTTTCTCACTTTAGGGAATAAGTCTAGAACTTCTGTGTTCTAGAGTTGTGACCACTGAATGGAGATTGCTTTAGTCAAATACACAGAAAGAGCTACCCCCAGAGAAAGAGTTCCAAATGTCCTGAGAGAGAATGGGATTAGAGATGTCAGGATATCAATAATTTTCTTTGGAATCCTTCAGCATGGACAGTATGATATTATGTATGTGAATCTTTAAGTTAAGCTGTAGAAGCTACTACATGTCTGAATCAGAAATACACACTCCATAGATGGCAACAAGGGGTTTCTGTTATCTTTAACTCGGGTCAGCACCAGATGTTTTGTTAAATAGCATAATCAATGTTAGAAATAAGTTGTCAATGGTGAAATTATAGAGTTTATAATAGCATCATAGACTCTAGAAATAGACTCTTGATGTAATTAATAGTATTCGAGATGCACGAACTGGCTAAAAATATCACAGAGAAGTTCCCAATGTGTCATGAAAAGGGCATATGGAACTAGAAATGCTTCTCTGTTCAATACCTTTCAGATTGGCACTGGACGCATGGTTTAGGAAAAAGCCCTTCATCCACCTTGGATTCTGAGGGTTCTGTTGGCTGAAAATAACTAAGGCTAACTAAATTCTCCTCTAGAATACTGCTGTTTTTGACAAAGGATTTTTCATACACAGTGCTATCAGAGCACCTAAAAGAATAAAGAGTTTGGAGATTTTTCAACCTATGTGACTGGTTTTGTGTTTGCTTGATAATACATGCTTGTTTTAAAAATCTTACGTATCAGTCCTTGTACATGTTCAGCATTGTACTGGACGCTTGAAGTAGAAATGACTGATTAATAATGCCCCAGCTTCATGAAGCTAATTATCTACCAAGCAGGAAACACTGATAGGTGCATTAAAAGTTACAAAATTTGAATCCATAACAAGGAAGGGAATTTTTCAAAAGAGGAAGACCCAGTCCACTCTTGCAGCTGTGGTCTTCACGCTAAACCACTTCTCTCTGCTTCCTTGGACCGTATTTCATCTTTTTCATCTTATTCTCCATCCCGCTGGTTTTGACTTCATGCCAGCACTCTTCAATTAAAGCTCTGCCAGCTTCTCCATTGGTCTATGTTACCTCCAGTTTCCTGACCTTGGCACCCCACCCTCACCCCTGTCTGTTGTAGAGATGACTGGAGCTCAGGAGGGAGAGAATTTTGCCTCGGAACCAGATTTGAGCATCTCAGGTAATGGGGTTGCCCTGGGAGAAGAAATGGAGAGAGAAGAGAAAGGAGCCAGCTGCAGATCCCCGCTGTCAGGGGCTGGGGCTGGGCATGGGTTACTAATATATAAGGAGTGAGCAGGGAAAGAACAAGAGTCAAAGGGAAAAGAAGACAGAGCCCAAGATGTGAAAGGGGAGAATGGCTTCAGGAAGGAGGCAGTAGAATAATCATCCTTTCTTCTCTATTTCGTGTTCTAGCCTGGTATCAATTTTCCCTGGGGACTTGACCAGACAATTGTCACAGAGATTTTCTCTTTATCAAGGCTGCCTGCTGTCCTCTGTTAGAGTCAGAGGAGAAAGGCTCCCAACTATTAAATGTTCATACACACTACTCTTTATTCCGGGAACTGACTTATCATCATTTTTTATTCCAATACCTGCACAGTCTTTTCTCTTTCCCTGTCAGCCTCATCAGGTTAACCTTATTTCAGCACAGACATCGATTGAGTTTCCTCTGAGGAGCTTCCCATGCTGATGCTGGATGCCAATATCTGGAAATGGAGTAGGTGAGGACTGTGCAGAGAAAGGGGCTTTGATCAGCTGAGCATGATTCATGCCATTTCCTGGAGAAGAAAGAAGAGAATGGGCCCACTGATTTGGTACATGGAACCAGGTCCTGCTCGGATGCTAACAGCCTATAATCGCTAGGTGAGATGATCTGAAACCCTTTCATTCCATAGACCACATGAACATGGCATGTGTGGAGGATCTGAGTGTGTTTAAAGAGAGAGACTGAGCTCTTCCTTTTGCAGTGTCAGACTCATTCTTTTCCTTTTGCATTTTTTCTTGTGTAAAGGGGAATTCAACTATTCATTTCTTCCATTGTTTCCCTTATTCATTCATTCAAAAAGAAAACACCCCAAAATACAAAAAAAGTATGTGCCCTGGCGTCATGCCCAGTGTTGAGATGACAGAGTTGAATAAAACCCAGTCCCCACCAGCAGGAAGGACCCAGTTCTATGCACACTCTTGCTGTTGAGAGCAATGCTGCCTCTTCCTTGCCAGCCTCATCCACTACTCCTTCCTGACACAGATGGTGTAGTAGTCGAAAGAACATTAAGTAAAGATTCAAGAGAACTTTGTTCTAGAGATTGACTCTTCCCATTTGTGATGTATAAATAAAACCCTCTATTTGGAGAAGTTTATGATTTACAAATTATCCTTTACAAAGCACTTTGTCAAAATGTGTTATAGTTCATCTTGACTGAACTCTGTGGCAGGTATTATCAGTCTTTCTTTAGTTAACATCAGTTAGGCTTATCTTAGCCAAGTTTGATCTGACAGATAGTAGCAGAAAGACACTCAAATCAAGTCTTCTAACTCCCCAACTGATGTTCCCTCTACTGCAAAATGGTCTCTTCCTTATAATTTCTCCATGCCTCTGTCTCCTTATTGGGCAATGGTGCCTAGAGTTACGTCAGGCCAGTCCATAGATCTTTGACCTCTGACCCATGAAATTGGGACCATGATTCTTTCTGAAAACTTCTTATAATTACATTTTTCTTTAATGTAACAATATGATCATGAAATATTTCACAGGATTATCAAGGCTTGGTTATAACGATCTACAAAATCTGAATTTAGGAGGGCTAAGCTAAGTGCAGAGAGATAATGTCCAGGAGATGTGGGGAGAGAAAAAGCAAGAGTAGATGTGTTAGTGTTAGACATGATACTGGGATTTTACAAACAGAGGTTTTTTTTCTCCTTCTTCAATTCCAGTGACTGGATAAAATTAGTAATATTTGACTCATTTTAGAAATTGTAAGGCTAGAGTGGTTAAAGAAGTCTTATATAGTTAAACAGCTTGTTAGTGATGCAGCTGGATTAATGTTTGATTAATCCAGTAACATTCAGTTAATTTGATTAATTTTGGGCCTGGATCTGGTCATTGGAATTCCTATTCCAGTGATCTCTCTGATATGCAAGGTCTCCTGCCCACCACCTGACCCAGGAAAATATTTCAAGTATTTCTTAATACACCAACCTAAGACTATTCTTCATACACTGACCTCTAGGCATGAGGTTACAGATGAGCTAGAAAATAAATCATCGGATAAAAAAAGTCAAGGTGTCTGTGAGCCTGCTTGGTTTGCAGGCACCCATCTACTTTTGTCCAAATTCAGAGTTTCCATACCCCTAGCATTGCACACCCCAGGGTCATCCCACACATGACATCACACAGAGGCTCAATTCAGACCCTGAAAATCTCTCCTGCCCGGTTACCCAGGTATGGAGTCTTCCTAAGAATCTCTGTGACTCCAAGTGCCTTCAGTCACTGAGGGACCATAAAGTTACCAGTTATCAACAACTCTAATGCCAAGTAGAAAGCAATAAGGACCAAAGTACAAAGTGATCTGGTGTTTAGAGGATGGCAAACATTACAGGTAGGAAGATAATAATGTGTTTAGTAATAACTACCATTTCTCTTACATATATTATCTGCTTCCCTGTAAGCCAAGTGCTTTATATAAATGGTTCCATTAAATATGCCCGGCAGTCTTATAATGTAGGCAACATTTAACTGTTCACTGGGCATGTATTTACTGCACGTGTACAATGAGAGATTCAAATACTTTCCCAAGGCTGCTCAGTGGCCAGAGTTATATCTGTCTGATGCCGAGCAGCTCTCTTTCCCCCAGATCGTAAGACACACAAATGGCTCTGTGAAAGAGATACTTCAGCTAGGTATATACAATGGATAATTAAACTGAATTCAATAAATATTAAATGTCTACCAGATGCAGGTGTAGACATTCCTTTTGAAGGCTTAGACTAGAGGGACAGTGGATTAGAGATAAATATACCACAATATGCTAAGAATTGGGAGGAAGTCAGAAAAAGACATCACGGAGAAATTGAAAAACAAAAGATGCTTAATTTGATAGAAGAGAATCAGGAAAGACTTTTCAGTAATGACCTTCTTTGTACTTAAAGAGAAAGGTGTCAGGGCTATGCAGGTACTTAAGAAACTGAGGTTTGGAGATAAATAACTTGAGACTGATAAAATGATACCTCATTGCATGCAACATTTATGATGTGAGTGTGATGGAGAACATTTAAGATTTCATTGGATTAGAAAGCTCCACAGTCCCCAAATGATGAAGCTCCACTGGACTAAAAGCAGATGTTTTAAAACTATAGCCTGCAGGTGAAATCTGGCCCACTGTCTGCTTTTGTGAATAAGGTTTTATTGGAACCCAGCCACACCCATTTGCATACGGGTTGCCTGTGGCCCCTGTCATGTTACAGCAGCAGAAGTGAGTCATTGTAACAGAGACCATAATGTCCACAAAGACAAAAATATTCACTATCTGGCCTTTTACAGAGAACGTTTGCTGACCTGTTGGCATTTGAATCTGTGGTCCTGGAGATCTAGTGAAGATTTCTCACCACACCTGGTTGTTGTTGTCCTTATTGGATTTTGTCTGGTGGCTGTTTGGTTTAATTTTTAGAAGGATTGACTATATAACAATCTGCAGGCTTGAAAGGCAGATCGGAAGAGATCAATTCAACTATCACTGAGAGAGCAACTTTATCTTGCTGGACTCAGGGGGACAGAGTTGAATAATTCACGTGTTTTATCCTAACAGTAATGTGGTGAGAGGAACGATGATAATGCTGAAGAACTGTGCCAGCAAGGAGAGAATGCAACACAGAAAACCATAATATCGAGCAACATGTCATATGTGTGTTGTTTCCAAAAGGCCATGAGACTACATCATGTTGAGCATCTGAGCCGGCTTCTTGGAGGAGGGAGCATTTGAGCTGAGGATAGTTTTAACAACAGATTAGGGGACAGGCATTGTGATATGGACAGATGGGACTGTAAGCACATGTCTCCCGGAGTGCTGGTTTCAGGACCTCGGGGAGCTTTCAAGTCACTGCCCAGTTCCATTTATACCTTGCTTCATTTCTTTTTGGCTGGAGAAAATTTCCACATTTTTCTTTTTTTTTTTTTTTTTTTTTTTTTTGTGAGGAAGACCAGCCCTGAGCTAACATCCACTGTCGATCCTCCTCTTTTTGCTGAGGAAGACCGGCCCTGGGCTAACATCCGTGCCCATCTTCCTCTACTTTATATGGGACGCCGCCACAGCATGGCTGATGAGCAGTGCGTCGGCGGGCGCCCGGGATCCAAACCCGCGAACCCCGGGCTGCCAAGCACGAACTTAACCGCTGCGCCACCGGGAGACCCCCACATTTTTCTTTTTCACATGTGCAGATATCTCATGACTAATTCTAATAATTAAAGCAGAAGTAAGGGGATAATGAGGGAACCATTTTATTCAATCCATTCATCTTGGTTGCCCCATTCAGCAACTTACCAAGTTAAATCTCAGATTCACTGGGGATGTGTTTGAAGCAGTTAGAAAATTGAAAATGTATTTCCACTACATTAAGGAAATGGTCATTTTCAGAATGAATTTCTTCACGAGAAGTAATCAGAATTAGATAAGGATAGAGAGCAAATGCCTGCAATATTTAAATGGTTGCGATATTAAGGGTGATTAATTATCATCTTAAAATATCACAGGCAATGCTTGCCTCATCTGTTCTCCTGAATTGACCCCTTCCATAGCCATTATGCTTCTACTCAGTTGAAATGAGTTTATAAATGGATCTTGCAGAAGCTGGTGCTCAGCACGTGTGACTGTGACAAATGGGACACTGCCCATGGTGAGGCTCCTTGCCTGTTGATTCCTGTCAGCGTGGAAGAGAAAGATCATGGGCACTAGAGTCAGAAAGACCTGAATTAAAATCCTTGAAATTCACTTCTCTTTGGCTCATTTTTCTGGGCTGTTGTAGTTATTTAATTTGGTTGTTGTAAGAACTAAATGAGAAAATAAATATATTAAAAAGATTTAAAAAACAGTACAGTGTCTAACACACAGCAGGAGCTGCATAAATGTTTGTTTCTACCCTCCTTGTTTACAATTGATTTGCTTTTAGAAACACTATCCTGGGGAAAGGGGGGACTATTTTTTCTCCTCAAATAGATGAAAATTTGGCATCCAAAGCAGAGCAGAATTCTTATATGTGGTCCCTTTGAGGATCAGGAGAAACAATGGGAGGAAGCTGTGTTTAAAACACTCTCCAAGCAGAGAGAATGAGGGTCAATTCCCAGCAATTGTTCAACGCTAGGGAGTAAGAAGATATGTTAACTGAATGCTTTTCATGTGCCAGATGTTATTCTAAGTGCTTAATCCTCACAACAGCCTTAAGATACAAGGCACCATTACAGATAAGGAGAAAGAGAAATTGCCTTATCTGGGCACCAACAATCAGCAGGCACATCAGCCCAAACCAATAGGGTCAGAGGAAAGTATGTGAATTGTGTGCTGTACCATGTGTATACAAATCAGTGTTCATTCTAAATAGGGAACTCATCAGTATCACATAGGACTATTTTTTTAAGCACAGGTAATTCAGCAGCTGAAGAATTGGATTTATTACGCCTGGGAGGATGTACATGCATTTATATATTTATAAATCCCTGGGGATTTTGATCTTCACTGGATGTCTTTACATGAGGACCACTGATAAAATGCATAGTTAAAGGAAATGTTAAAATTGGACAAAATAAGACCAAGGGGAGTGTGTAGGGGATGCTGGGGAGTTGAGCATGGACAGTGGTTTCCACACATGGAAAGAGTCAAGAGGAGGATCATGTAGACTTGTTCTATGTGTTTCCAGAAGAGTCAGGACCAGTGGGTATAAGCTAAAGAAAGACAGGTTATACATGAATTTGGGAAGTCTTAGGAGTGAATGTACTGCCTTCTGAAACAGTGACATACTTCATGGAATCTACGCAAAGGCAGGGAAAACATATTCTAGGAACATAGTGGAGAAGTTCCTGTAGGAGGTATGAGGGGTCGAGGTCAGAGAGATCACTCTGGAGCTGGCTTCACGTTGAGCAAGTCCATGATTTGCTGGGATTGCCACAGGACTCCATCACATTCTGCACAGGTATTTCCTAAGCAAACTGGATGACTTAAAAAAAAACTTGAGTGTAGAGATTATTCTGTGCTTAATCCTCCTTTCTTTTCAAAGATAAACGATTCTAAACTACAAATAAAACATTTTAAGAGATAATCATAACCAAATTGTTTCTCAAAAAGATATGTTTTTAGTATGAACATGCTAAATTATCTGGTCCCTCTCAGTGAATCTTGTATACTCCATCCTTGTCAGCTTGCTGCCACTTTAGAAGCTGTTGTACAACCTGCCTGGGGCAACAGGTAGAAATGGTTACCTCGGGTTGACCCTGAGTTAGAGTCAAACAAATGTATGGTGAGACGCTTAGAAGTGGATAGAAGTTTGGTGGAGAACAGAGCAGCCTGAAGTTTTGAAGAAATGATGCTCTTTCATTGACAACAGCTTTTGTTGTCTCTGCTGTGCTAAGTAATAATCATATCAGCTGTGGACTTCTTTTGGATACAAATGATGCATAACCAGTTCAAACTAGTATAGGCAAAAAGGAGATTTTTTTCTCTTGCTATCTAGAGGGTAGAGGTTCTGGAACTGCATTCAGGGATGACTGCAAACACCTCTAGGACTCACTTTTTCTCCTATCATTTCTGCTTCTCGAAACCTCCCCATTTTGTTTCCTCTGCTCACCTTCCTCCAGTGGGCACTCCAGACTGGCATCTCTAAGAACTGTCACTTGAAAGGGACTGACTATTATCATCTCTGGTGCCAAGTTCAAATTTTGTCAAATGTCTCTGACATTATAATTTCATGTTTGGGGTGAGAAAAAAATGCATCCCATGCATTGAGGTGGTGTGGTAATCCAAAATAAAAAAAGGTAAAAAGAAAGGAAAGAAGGAAGGAAAGTAGAAAGGAATGAGGGAGGGAGGCAGGGGGAGAGGAAGGAAGGAAAAACCCAGAATGAGTACCCACAATTGAGTTAAAAATTTTCAGAGGTGAAACAATTCCTCTGAGGCAGTGGAGTGGTGTTAATATGAGACCATGAAGGGAGGTGAGACCTGAGCCGAGGTGGAAAGCTGCCTGAATGAGATAGATTCAGAGATACTTCTTGGTTCTGTTCTAACCTAAGATATTTACACCTTCCAAGCCCTTATCATCGTTCCCTGTGATCCACTATCATCTTTACTCACCTTTCTTTCGCTGCATTCTGTTCACTTACACCAGAGATGATAGTGAGTGGAATTTTTGCCCTGGTAGGAAGAACTTGGCTGTGGAACCAGACAGACCTGGTTTATTCGTTAAGATTCTTTTACTTTCAGGTAGCAGAGATTCAAATAATATGAAGAGAGCACTATGACAAGTATATATATGTAGGACTTTCTCTGCTCATAACTGAATACAGTGCCCAAAGATTCTAATGCATTTCTTTCTCTTCAACTTTCTTTAATTTCTGCAAGCCTGAGTACAATCACTGGCAGCTTCCACGAGGTGATAAAGATGGCCCTGATCCGTGTTATGGTCACTTGATGATGCAGTTTACAAACTCACATGTAGAGAGGCTCTTTCTTGCTCAGAGTTCATGTAAACCCTTCTTGCTGGGTTCTACGTCTGGGGGACCACACATGCCTACCTCGGAAGCAGTCAGCACATCCCTGGGATAGGACACATTGGCCTGACAGGAACTTATGGTCCAATTAAGGGCAATAGAATCCCTTAAATGACCATGACCATCTTCTCTACTCTTTTCCAGTTTTGATACAGTAAACATGAGAAGCAATTCAATGATGGTAAAGACATAGAAAGGAACAAATAGAACTGAGATCCTTAAAAACACAGTAATTATACAAGAACAAAATGATCAGCAAAATTAAACCTAACCGTAAGCCACCATACACATTAATGATGACCAAAATAACAGCACTCAAAATTCTCGACTAACCCAAGACAGCACAGATGACATACTTCAGAACAAAATTATGAGAATCCCAATTATCTCTGATTATGTATGCACAGTAGGAAGTTTGCAGTATTCAAGACAAAGTGTTGCATGGCAACCAAATTTTTTTGTTAGAATACTAAATTAGAGTCTTCAGGAAGTTCTAGTTATACAGTAATTTTAGTTTAAAAATATCAAATATTAGTCACCTTTAAAGCTAATTTTGGAGAGTTGCTAGAAAATTGGCCATAAGCACGTTAAAATATTAGTTGCTGGAACCGTGAGTTGTTTTCCCATAAGGGACACAGATAAGGCATGTATTTCTGGATTTTTTTGCAGTACACAGGAGGACCTCATGGTCTACCAGTGGACATTCACAACATAATTTATGCTCCTACTGTTAAAATGGATTTAGAGCAAATACAGAGTGCATCTCTAGCATACCCTTCTTCCTCCGATCTGATCTCACTTAGATGGGACTGGATTTCAGTTGAAACTCTCAGACCTGTTTCAGATTGAGGATTGACCCCTACCTGATGTCCACATGGTTTCCTAATAGCTATGTCCTCAAGTCACTTCAGCTTACTCATAGCCATTTTTGTTATCCATTATGCATAGTCTTTCCCGGAATAGACTGTGAGTGATTTTACTGAGCTAATTGCTGCTTCTCTTCGGCTCATGATAGGGGTTGAGGAAGGGGAAACGTACGTTTCACAGAAGGCCTTTTTATGTCCTGTGTGCAATCAGGCTCTGAGTGCTTCAGATTCCAGAAAACAGGTTTAGTATGTCCATTACAAACTCACACTCTACAGCCAGCCTGTTTGTGCTCAAGCCCAAGTTCTTATACCAGTGGCCAGAGTCTTATGCTTACATAAGCTAGGTGACCTTATACTAGTTCCTTACCCTTGATACTTCAGGATTATCATCTATAAAATCAGGAAATTGGTGACACCCACTTCACAGTATTCTTGTGAGGATTAAATGACATGCTGCAGAGACAAACAAGGAGTGTGACTTCTCAGCCAGTGTATGCTGAATAAATATGATTTCTGGAGGTGGGGAAAAGAAAAGACATTCCAGCAGTGAATAAAAGGTAGGAAGACATGGAGACACCTGTTGGAACTGTAGGTCACAACTTCATGAGTTGATCAGTGGATGAGAGAAGACAAGAGTCTGTATAAAATTACATGCTATATATAATGTTAAACTATGCTTGTGTTTGGCTGGTCCACATTTTTCAAGAGATTTTCACAACGGTGTAAGTATCACTCACAAAACAATTCATTCTTCCAAAATTGGCAAGCAGGAATTATTTCAAATAGGGAAAAAAAGAAAAAAAAAAAAAAAACAAGCATCAGAGAAGTGAATTAACTTGCTCAAGTTTGAAAAGCTCATCAGTGCTGCATCAGAATTGAAACATGTTCAGATGCCAAATAACTGGTCACTCTACCATACCAATGTAGATTATGTGGTTTAAATAAAAACACAGAAGGTGATGAAAATAATAAGCAAGATTTTAACCAGAATTTAGATGTGGCTGGACTGAAAACTGCATCAGGACAGAAACTACAAGGGTCTCTCTACTAGTTATTTATTTGTTTAATGTCTTTTTGTTCCTAGACTGTAAGTCAAATGAAAGTCACAGCTAAGCTTGATTTTGCTACTGGGATCCCGGCATATAGTAGGTGTTCTAAAAACATGTTAAATTAACCAAAAACAGTGTGGATGGCCAGTGCAAGTAGAAAATAAATAAATGTCAAATTAAGTTGAATTGATAGCTTTATATAAATTGGTGGGGAGACAGGATATTAGATAAATGTGGAGCTTAAAAATAGTTTAAAGTTATTGGACATATTCTAGACCTTGGTTTGGATGGTGGACAGGGGTGTTCATTTCCTTATAAAACATATATATGTACATTATGTATAACAGTATATCATTTTTAAAAGGAGGAAGAATTGAAGAGTGAACAATAGCAAAGAGAGCTATGCTTGAACCAAGGGTATGACATGAACCACAGAATTGGTTAATCTTATTGTTTGAATATGAGTAAAAAATAAATGGAGGGGAAGAATGTGACATTCTATTCTTAAAAATTTGTACATTTGATGAGTCATACAGCATTTAACATTTCCGAGTTCCTATTATTCGTGAGAAACTTTTATAAGTGTCTGTTACCTAAAGGTGATGATGCCATTAATGGTAAAAATGTGAGAGGATTATACTGGCCATATGGCTAGAGAGCTACAAAAGCACTAAGAATTCAGTGAGTAACATGCAGCTGAGCGACGAGTGGGAGTAATTAGGAAAGCTTTGCAGAGGAGGTTTTATAATCTGAGCTTGAGATTGACCAAGTATGCCATCTCTGAAGGAGGAAGCATTTTTCCACAACACTCTTTTTCAGAATGAAAATATGGACTTTAAATAATTTTTTTTGTATATTCTCAACCAAGTTGTCCCATAGATGTGACCTTCCCCCTGTTTATCTCAGTACATTCTGAAATAAGTCGTCTTTGCTACTTAGTATTGACTGATGGTCCTTGCTTATTTTAGAGGTAGGTCTTCACAGAAATCTGTCACAGTTAGGCGTACAGGCAAGAAGACTTCATTCAGATAATTTGGAGAGTCCATTTATGTTAATTCTCATTATTGATTTATAAGAGTATCTTGCAGCTATTAAAAAAAAGACTTTTTTAAAATGCACTTACTGTGACTATATCTATAAAACCTAATGGCCATGAACCAACTTTACAGATCATCCTCAGTAGCCATAGTTTGGTTATTTCTCTAGCCATGCCCTTAGAACTGTTATGAAAATCAGCTGGCATTTGCCCTCAAAATTGGTAGCTATTAATTTATTCACCCACTGAGCATAGCTTATAAGAATGTTGATGATATCACTCACTGTATCCCTCCTTGCACACTATACACTGCTTATAGAAACTGGCTCTGTCTCACAAATGTAAGCTCTGTTAAGCCTCCATGCCTTTGTTAGCACGGATCCTCCCTATAATGCCCTCTCCATGTTGACTGCCTAGAGGATACCTCTTCATCTTCCGAAACAAAATGTAAGTACCATGTTATTTCTGCAGGCATTCTCCCATCCAGACCCATCTGATTTCTTCTGTAGAGGTCTAGGCTTGCTGTGTATTCACCCATCAAAACACTAAAGCCCTGTTTCACATTTAATTGTGTATAAGTCTCCCTTCCTATCACTGCATACTGGCGTTGGAAAAGACCGATTAACAATGTCCTGTTTCCCAAGCAAGTTCAGAAACAATTGAGAAATAAAAGTAAAAAGTAGATGGATGGAGATAAAAATATCAAATTTATTACAAAGAAAATCTCATTGAAGAATCTGGCTTTGTAACTGGTCCAAGTAAATCTAGAAATGCTTCAACCCATACTTATTGAATGCTATCCTAATGTCAAACTTTCTTTGTCTTTCTAGAAGTTTCTCTGTCTCCCCACATTTTTATCTTGAGCCTATTTCCACCTGGTAGCAGAGAACTCAACCTAGGCAGTTCCATGTGGATTTAATCAAATAAAGTAAAATTGTTGTCACCTCATAGCCCCTTCTTCACCCCTAGGGTTGATTCTAATTTCTAAGGAAGGCCTTATGTGTCATCCAACATCAATGACCAGGAGAGGAGTCCATCTGGTCCCAGCCACTGAGGTGTAACTGCACGTGCATCAAAACCCTGGATGAATGATTCATTCTGCTTCCTTTGACATAGCCATTCCTCCTGCTGACTTGTGTTTTTTCCATCCTATCAATTAGCTCTATCTTTCAACTAATTTTGAGCTCAGCAATGCCCCCTTTCAGCCTCTGAGCATGAGGAACATTTGGGTACTCTTCTCTACCATGCTGAGGTTGTGGAAAATGCCTGATTCTGTGTCTAGTCTTTCCTGCTTAGACATGCAGTGATAGAAACAAATCACCACCTTTCCTATTCTCTAGTTGACACAATAGGGGGACTTCCATATGGAAACTGGTATATATTTTAGCTTTATTCAGGAAGCAGGAGACAAGTCCAATTTACACTTGGGTCCCCAAATCTTTTTACTCTCCATCACTTCAGCACTGGGGTACATGGAGATGGGTGGAGGTCCAAGATATTACATCTAAATCTCTTGTGTTCTAAACATTTTTGGTTGCTGCTCTAGTGTAGATGACTTGTTGTCTCTTTTCACTGTGCTCCTTACTATTCTCTGTTCTATAATTACTTCTATATCTGTACTTATAACACTTTATAACCCCGGTTTATTTGCTTGCCAATTTTCTCAGCGGATGGAAATCTGTTAAATATCCTCCTTCTCATTTGTTTCCCCAAGTGCAAGCACTGAACCTGGGACATGCTAAGTGCTCAATCGATGTTCTTTTGAAAGTTTTCATGATCATTTCCCATAAAAACTAGTCAACACGTGCAAAAATTAACAAATTTAGCATAAGGCCAATAAGTTGGAGGGAATCTTATCATTTTAATAATGGTTTATATCTGCATTAACAAAATACCAGATTGCCAGTATTGCATTGTACTTTGCACTATTATCTATAGAAAAGAAACTTAATTAAACGGCATCTCTTGATCTTTTTTGACTTGAAATTAATGAGAACTGCAATTAATCAAGACTATGTTAAAGATAAAAATTGTACATTTGAATTTATGTTCAGACTCTACTAAATATTTACATGAGAAGAAAGCCTCAAGAAGAAGAGGATTCAGATATAAAAATGGATCACAGACTCAAACATAGAGGAGATAACATTGAACTTCCACCCAGGAGATCTGGATTTTAATATCTCTTTGTTTTTAAAACGTCATCAAAATATCTCATCTCTCTAGATTTTGTTCACTCAATTGATTATTTATTAGGTTCACATTTATTGAGTGTACAATATGTGCAATATGCCAGATGTTGGGCTGGGATAACACCAATAATGGGATATGGATAAATGACTTTTAGAGTACTAGCACATCACAATTCACAAAAACAGCATTTTCATGGTTTATCTTATGTAATAGTCATAGCAAATCTATAAATTTGTTACTGTTATTATCTACATTTTATCAAGGAGAAAACATATTCAAATGACTAAGTGACTTTCCTATTATCATGTTATTGATTTTGTGTTAGAGCTAGAACTTGGACTCAAGTCTCATGAGGCACAACTCTTGGTTTTTTGAGTGGTTTTGAGGTTGCTTTCCAAAATCTCGTATTGATATCTCATGTGATTCAACCACTTATTTCATCATTCATTCTTCCCTTCCTTCCTTTCTTCCTTCTTCCCCTTCTAGAATATTTATTGAGCACCTACTTCATTCCAGGACCTCTGTTAGATATCCATCATCGTTCAATGACACAATGGTTGATGAGAATTAATAGAAATATTGTTGGCCATCAATTGTATACATACAAAATATAACATAAATTCAGATAAAGTTAGAAAGTCATTAGTCTCCTGGAATATTAAAACATAGAGTATATAAAGCAGCAGTTTGGGGGCAAAAATGATGACTTAAAGATGCTTCCATTCAAAATGTTAGTGTATAATAGAAGATGCTCCTGGGGAAAAAGCTTGTACTGTGTTGCATTCCATTTTGAAAATAATGAGCAATCATATGAAAGTTCTTATGGTTTTACTTTGCTGTTTGAGAAAAAATAGTCAGCTAGCATGAAAAAGCAACATCAGTTCTCTGTTAGTTTTTTTTTTTTTTTACAAAAACTGCATATTAATTTTATTTGGTTTTGTTTTCCTACTTATGAATAATATTACATGTAATTTTTAGAAATTCAGGGAAAATCGGAAAAGTACAAAGAAGAATATAAAATTTTCTTTACACTGAGAGACCAGAGATAACTCCTGATAATGCCCTAGGCTCTACTCTTCTGTCATTTATTTATGCATTTGAATGCTTTATTTATATCACTATATTTTACAAATTTAGTGTCATGATCTATACTACTTCTAAACCAAACTTTCCCACTAAGTACTATTTTATGAATTTTAAAAAAATATATTCTATGACTTCTTTTTAATGAAACTTTGGAACACTGTTCCCTTTATTGCAATGAGCTGGCTTTAGAGGGCTCTGGTCTGGAAATTCGTGTCTTGATCCCAAATCTGCTAGTATTTGTGTTGCCCTTGGCAAGTCCCTTCATCTTTTTAAATACCTATCTCATCCTCTGTATAAAAAGGAGATTAGACTTTCCAGTGTTAGTCTTCTAGAATTTTCTAACTCTCCATCAGTGCAAAGCCTTCCATGAGTGCCGCAGTTGAGCCTGGGGGCCTGTGGAGAAGCGCAGGACTCTGTACGTTCCAGTGATGTTCAGAAGTGCAGAAGATGAACAACATCATCCATGTGTCTGCTGCCAGAGCTTTGTGTTCTGCTCTGATCAGTTCCAGAATCTGCTCAGACCCACTGATGGGGGTATCTGTGAGCTTTCTCACTGAAGTTGAGTCCCTTGGACCACTAATTCAGCCAATTTCTAGCAACAAGTGAATTCTCTCCAGCAAACAATGGTTATTAACAGACTTCATGACCCTTCCTGCTTTTGCCTTTTTTTCTGGAAGTGCTTATGACTATCTTCCTAAAGTCTTACAAGAGGGGAAAAAAATCTTCATTTGGTCAGCTGGGACAATGCACGGCTTTTTTTCAAGGACATGTAAAGTTGTATACAGTAGAAGGGACTCATAGCCAAAAAGCCCAACTGAAGGATGGTTTTTCCACTATCTCTGTGGCTTTGACCAAGTCATTCAACCTCCTGAGGGGCAGCATCATTCTGGGGGCACAGCAAGGTTTGGAGTCAACGGATGCAGGTACTATGTGAGTTTGAGAAATTCACTTAACATCTTTTCTCTAAATGCTTACATAATATTAAAATTCTCTCATTTACTTGAAATATTTGGATGAATATCTCATTTAATTCTGAATATGCCTAATTGTATGGGCACTTTTGTCCCTTAGTGTTTCAGAAAGAATCTGAATGAGGAGTTAATATGGATGCATCCTAGCCCTGGGAGGGACCATATAAGGACCTTCGTTCTTACTAATAACATAAGAGTTTTGGCTTTGTGGCTTTTAGTCTTTCTTCAAGCCTCAGAAATCCATGTTTCTAAGGATTTTCTTACATTATTTCATAAGCTGTCAGCACAGCAGGAGGAATTTTGTCATCTCAGGGGCATAGAACTGGACTCCGCTTACTACTGGAAAATGTGACAGCATAGGACAATGCCGGGGGCAGACATTAGATGTACAACAGGCTTCTAACCTTTGAAATATGATCCAACCAGACAAGCCAAACAGGCATTAAATGTCTGACTGTCTACACGAGAGTGATCTCTGTATAATGGGAAAGAGAATGTCAAACCATTTCAATGCACTGTGCCATAACCCTATTGCCTCTGCTGGAATAGGGTGCCCACCTTCACATGGCCATCACAGAGGCTGATTATCTCCAAGTATTTTGATATTGCTCATCAACTTCCCTCATCCCTCCCTCCATTTTCTCCTTTATCCATTCTTCCTTCTAAAACCATTGAATACTCAATTTTCAAAACCGCTATGGTCTCAGATTCTGCAACTAGACTACCCAATTAAGAGAGAGAGTTGCAAGCCAATGAGATATTTACATAGTCTCAAAATAGCTCCCCACTTAACTCATTAATCACAAAGGGGAAATAGTATCTTTACACTGAAGAAAGCTGGGAAAAATCACCATAACCAATTAACCAAAACTACATCACCAATGTCGAGAGAAGCTTATACTATGTGCCTCAGGAAGGGGAAGCATCTACCATTAGGTCAACTGTATTCTATCCAAAACTTTGTAACCCAAATATATCATGAGGAGATAATAGATAAACGAAAATTGAGGGACATGCTACAGAATCATTGCTCTGTCCTTTTCCAAAAAAAAAAAAAAAAAGTAGGTCTCAAATGGAAATCTCCACTTCTTACCTTCAAAAGTCAAAAAAAAGTTATATTCATGCAAAAATGTCTATAAATTACATGATTAAGATAAATGATAAAAACTTAGTTCAGACCATGAGTTAGATAATAGTATTATGTCAATATTAAATTGTTAAATTTCCTGGTTTTGATAGTTGTACTTTTACATGTATTTGGTCCAGCTCTTCCATTTGACTCACTGGGCGTTAACTCACCCCTATTTGATTTATTCACAACTAATTTGTTAGAAACGTGGGTCTAGAAACTGGATCAACTGAAAATTGTTTCAACTATCCTATCTTGTCAAATAAATGTTTAAAAACAAACAGTAATGACAATTTAAGAAAACAAACAGCAACCCCCTGCTGAGGTGCACTGAGAAGGATCCGTGTGCTGTCTGCAGGCAGATTGACCAGCTCTGCAGTCCACGGACTGTGGAACGTCGGTCGGTTGCTTTAGCTCTCTGTGCTTCAGTTTCCCCCTCTCCCAAAAGGGAATAGTAACAGCTACTAACTACTTTTTGTTTGTTTCCTGGCAGTGATACTACATGTGGAGAACAGAACACAGTGCTTTATGTTTCATGTTAGTGTTTTACGTCCTTGCGTTCTGCCCTACATTTTCCACCCGCCCTTCCAGACCATCTCTGCATCTTGTTTCACTAGCAGCTTTAGGAAAACATTCATGGGCTCTCTTGCCAGGTAGCTTCTAGGTAGATTCAGAAACAGCAAAGCAAAACCTAGATGTGAGCAAAGGGATGGCTGGATATTTATTCTCTTCAGAAACCATATTTGGCGTGTCTCCCTGTCTTAGCCTAAACTTCTGTCAGGCATTCATTCTGCTTTTATAGGATCCTGTGACTTTCCTCTGACACCCAGGCCTGAAAATGTCAGAGGAAAGTCACAGGATCCTATAAAAGCATTTTCAGGCCTAGGAGAGGTGATAGGTCCCTGATGTTTCTCTCCCACAAGGTTTTACCAACTCATGATGGCTTTCTCTAACCTTGTTCACACCATTGTCAGTGGCCCCTTTGTTAAATTTTGATCAAATAACTTGACTGAGGGTGTCATCTATTTCTCGCCAGGACACTGACTGACATACATTCCATAAGTAAAGATTTTCAATATTTATGCATTACTTATTCATTCACCAAATATTTATTGAATGTTTTCTTGGTCAGACACTGTTAGAGGTGCTGATTTTGATAATAAAGTTGCCCTCATTCTCTCTTTTTCCAAAGGTGATATAATTCTAACAAAAATTCCCTAAGCAATCTTTTATACACTCTACACAGCAACTAATGCCGTGTCTCAGAGATTAACAGGAAAAAGAGAAAGACAGGTGTATAGACGGGAAATCTTGATGCAGTGGATAAATGGCATGACAGAGGCATGGGCAGCATGCCATGGGGAGCAGTGGAACTGGTGACATTGACTCTGGGGTTCAGAGGATGGAGATAGAGGCATGGACAAAAGAGTAGGATTTTATCAGATAGAGAAGGGAAAGGATCCCTTTGCCGAAGGAACAGCATGGAGCAAAATGGGAAGAGTATGTTCAGGAATTGGTAAGAAAATCACATGGCTGAAGAATACAGTGTTGCCAAGTGAGAAGATGTGAGAATTTGTTGGAAAGTTCGACTGAGGCCATTTCATAGATATTGAACGCTGTCTAAGTATGGGGAGCTGTTAGGTGCTAGGGATGTCATGATGAAAAGACAAACATGATCCCTGCCCTCACAGGGCTTGTAGTCTAAGGGAGGATAGGAAGACCAACAACAAAGAGTTACAAAACTATAATTACAAAACTATAATTATAAAAAATTATAATAATATACAGTCATGCATCACTTAACAATGGAGATATGTTCTGAGAAATTCATCTTTAGGAGATTTTGTTGTTGTGTGAACTTCATAGAGTGTACTTACACAAACCTAGATGGTATAGCTTACTACGCACTTAGGCTACAGGGTAATAATGGAACCCCCATTGTATATTTGGTCCATCATTGACTGAAATGTCATTATGCAGCACGTGACTATAATTACAAAATATATTAATATATATTATTACATTAAATTTTAATGTAATATATTACTATATTAATATATATTAAGGCAAAAGCCCTATTTCCAAATAAGGTCACAGTCACAGGTACCAAGGATTAGGACTTTAGCACATCTTTTTTAGGGGACACAATTCAATCCATGACATCATCGTTTCAAATGGGTCTAGAATGTCCTGGGATAAAACCTTTTGTAATGAAAGACTCCCTTAAAAAGCTGTTTCTTGTTCTTTCTTTTTTTCCTCTTTCATGAAGAGCATATGTCAGTCTCCTTGCCCCATGCTGAACTTTTGCACAGCTGGTCTTGATCAAAAATTCATCTTCTTGAAATAGCTCAAGAATTTTATTTGTGGAAGGTGCCTGTTCTGATGCTATACTTAGAAATGCCAGTCTCTGCTCCCTGCCTTGGTGAACTGAATGTCCTCCCATCGTGAGGGCTTCCCAGGACATTGGGGTGCTTTGAGCTGACTGTGGGAAATCCAGCTCCAGGCAGCTGTGGAGGCAGCCATCAAAGGGATCCTACAGAGAATTTAACCCCATTTCTCTCCCTCAGTATCACTGAGCCAGTGTCTGATTAACTGGAAGTCTCATGACAACATTCTTTAATAGGTGCATTTTTAAATCTCACCCCAACATAGCCCTTTATTATGCAAATAAGCATCATGGATTTTGGTTTGTTTATGTTTTGGCTAAATTAAAGACTATTTTGACAGGAGCTGCATTCTTCCAACAGTCATATGCTGCTGATTAATCACACATAATAGGCAGGCAGCATGTGGGGGAAAGCAATTTCACATCAATCACACCCCATTATTTAAGATCATTTTGACAAATTGCCTCATTTTATTATTATGCCTTTGGGGGTGGAATGGGAAGAGAGGAATAGAGAGAGAAAGAAGGTAAAGGAAGAAGGTATAAAGAAGGAGGAGGGGAGTGGGGAGGAGGGAAGGAGACAGAAAGCAATCCAAACTTAAAAGAACAGGAAAAAGTAAGAAACATGCTACATGAATTTGGAGGAATTGGGTAGCCTGATGATTCCTTCATGCAAAAGGATGATTGTTCAGCAAATAGCGCCACCGTGTGGAGTATGGTTCTGTGAAGGCTGAATAGAAGGCATAGATCTAATGAGGCACAGGAGAACAATGCATTGGGAGCCATTGATGTGACCCTTTGGAGCAGATAAGGGATTGAGTCCCCTTATTTGAGGACTCAGAGTTCAGGGGAACGTTTCCAGCACAGGAGACATTTGAAACATGCTTTTGCAGGGCAAGAAACAATCCACTCCTTAGCTGGCTGAAAATGCCCATGCATCCCACATTTACTGCATTGGGCACTGGGATCAGGGCATCTGTGCATTGTCTAGTTATCGCAAACAACTGTTCGATATTGGCATTATTATCCCCATATGAGACACAGAGAGTTTAAGTAATTTGTCCGAAGTCACACAACTTGTACGTCACAGAGCGACACAGAGTAATCCAGGTCTAGATGATTCCCCAAACTGTGTTCTTTACCAATGTTCTTTCTAGGGTCTTCTATAGTTTATAAGCTTTTCTGTAAGAAAGTCAAGTCAGTGGGCTGGTGCTTCTTTGGATTCAAACCGCAGACACCGGGCAAGTAGGGCCCTCACTGGGTAAATGCATGTGGAATCAGCAGTAATGGTGTGCGACTTCTAGAGCACAGGACCTACCCTTCCACAGCCTAATTCCAGTCTTGTCTTCCCACCATCCATCCACCCTTTGCACCAGTGCTGGCTACCTTCTTAAGAAACTAGTTCAAATCCTCTCAATCAACTTCTCAAAAACATCAGATGCCTTAAAAATGGTGGGTTGCTGATGGGGCTGGTGGGGAGAGATTTCTCAGTGTTGACAGTGGAGCCTCTTATAATCCAGCATTTGCAAATGGATCTTCACTTTGCAGCCTGTCACTCGAATCCCTTGTCATACTAGTCACTTTGAAAGTGCCCTGAGATTCCTATCTCTGAGTTCACATTGCCTTTCCCTGACTTATTTTTTTTTCTTCCACTTTCTCTTGCTAATGGTATTTGTGTCCTCTTTCAGCCTCATGTGAGATGTTTCTCCCTTTTGGAAGGCTTTTTCTAATCTCTCAGGAGTTAAGATGGTGTTTAGCTGCTACAGAAGAAATCGAAACGGAGGAGGAGGAGAAGGAGGGAGAAGGGAGAAGGGGGGAGGGGAGAGAGTAGGAGAAGACAGTGGGGAAAGGGAAGGAGAAAGAGAAGAAGGAGAAGGAGGAGAAGGAAAAGAAACAATGGTTTAATTAGTTTTTTGAACATTTTTGTTTTTGTTTTGTTTAATTTTTTCTTCTCATATCACAGGGGATTCTGAGATAGAGAATCCATGGTTGGTGCAACAGAACCACCAGGTCATCCTGGACTCTGGATGCTTCTATGTCCTATACTCGGTATGCTTAGTGTGTAGCTTTGGTCTGCCCAGGAATCCTTTGAAACGTAAATCAGATCATGTCACTTCTCTGCTGACAACCCTTTGGGGTGGCCCTCTCACTCCCAGGGAACACCGGTAGCTTCCAGGTGGCCTTTCCTTGAGGCTGCAGGGTCTGCGCCCCCTCGCTCCATGCTGCCCCTGGCTCTCCTAAGCTTCCCTGGCTCATCAGTGCAGACACATCTCAAAGGACGACAGCCCTACTCAAGCATCTTCTGTGGGCCAGCTTAAATCCTCTATTCTTTCTCCTTTCTCTTCTAAGTTAAATCTAATTTCCTTAATAGCATTTACTTGCCATCCTCACTGCTTGTCTAGGAAAGACTGTAAGATATAAGCTTCATTCAAAATGTTTGGGGAGATCCAGAAAATATCATATCTAATCATTTAATTGTTCCAGAGAAGATCATTACTACTGGCACAGTTGGGGCCATGTCTTCTACCAAGAAATTATGCAACAATGCAGATCTGAAGAATGCTCTGTAATGTTGGCCAAAATTCTGAGTCACACTCCTTTTTCTTCACCAATTTGAACCGAAAATCATTTAAAATTTTTATATGTGAGTTTTTGTCTCACATTAATATCCATTAAATTATTAATCTTATTTTGAATTTTCCATTCTAGATAGGGATCATTGTTTCTTCCTCCCTCCCTCCCTCTCTCCCTCTCTCTATTCCTTCCTTCTTTCCTTCCTTCCTTCTCTCCCTGGTCCCCATCTTACAGGTTTGGCCATCCTGACATTAGATTTCAAAATGAATTCTACTAAATCTAGAAATTCTACACAGTATTCTATAAATATTGGGCTGTCAGTGCCATGTAAAGCCTCATTATGCTTCACTAAGGACTATTATTCTTTGAAATATTCAATGTTCTGGATCAGTATTTACTTGTCTTGGTTGAATAATATTATTGTTTGCTATTTATTTGTCTTTTGTTTTTCTATTCTAACAATTGTATGGATGTTTTATTTCACACAAATATCTAAGCCTTTCCAGTCATAAGATCTGCATTAATGAAAGTCGATCTTGAAGATTTATTGTGAAACATGTAGGAGTAGTGACAATAATATGTTTTCTTTAAACTTAGTGTATCAAAGCTCATTACTGCCTACACTTGGAAAAACATTTTTTATAAAACTAAATACTAGACTTTTAGGCATGATTTTCAAATGGAAAATTGCAAATCACTAATTGAAATCAGAAGTAGATTGAGTTTTTCTGGAGACTTTGTCACACTGTTAGAAGGATGTGGTGGTCATTTTCCAGGACCATCCCACTGGTTTATAGTGGGAAAACCAGACATGATATGAATAATTCTCTTTTATAGTCTCATGTTTTTAATTAGTAATTAAATCTTCATTAACAATCTGTAATATCCTGTAGGTGGATCCTATGTGACTCATACTTAATAGAAGTTGGCTCATTTTCATTATTTTATATTTCTTAAAAATTTAACAAGAAATTCTCTGAGGATTTTATTTTTCTTTAGGTGCTAATTTTCATTTTCTTAAAACACTTTTGTATTTTAATTTTTATCAGGATCCAAACTCATCCTCATTGCTAATTACCTATGGGTCCAAAATAAAATGTAATCATATTAAAAGAGAATAGATTTGAGCATATTTGTATTAAAAATTAAATTAAATAGAAGAATTCAAAATATAAATTTTAATATATATTTCAAAATGTACTTTACTTTTAAAATATTCAAGATTGCCTACTAATATAACAATGCAAAATACAAATTATACCAAATCAATATAAATTTTATATTGTAACGTATTTTTAACATTTGAAGCAATCTCAAACTTAGAGAAGAGTTACAATTGCAGTATGAATAACATTCTTTTTCCTAAACCTAAGGTTTCATCATTCCTAATTCTCCACGTGTATTTCCTACAGACAAGTGCATTCTCCTACATACACACACACAATGTTCAAAATCAGGAAAGTGACATTGATCCCATCATACATCTAACTGACGTATCTAGGTCTCAGACCCCATTGAAGTTTTGCCAGTCCTCCCAGTAATGTCCTTTAAAGTGAAGGTTTCTACTTGAGAATCACACACTGTGTTTAGGTATCGTGCCCTAGCTTCCTTCAACCTGGAACAGTTTCTTAGTCTCTCTTTGACTCTCATGACTTTGACGGTTTTAAAGATTATACATCAGTTATTTGGGAGAATGTTCCTCCACTGGGGTTTAGGGTTTTTCATGCGTAGGTTCAGTTTATCCCCCTTTAGGTGGGGATAACACTGAAGCAAAGCCAAGTTCTACTCAGTGCCATCCTATGACGCGGCACATGATTTTGAGTTGTCCAGTGACAGAAGATTTTCGCCCTGGTCACTTGATTACCATGACGTCTGGCAGCCTTCTGCATTGCACAGTTACCTTTCCCCTTTTCAGTTAATAAATATTTTGTGAGGACGTACACTGATCCTATGCTCAAATCCCTTTCTTCATCAACTTGCAGCTTTTTTCATTTACTTATTGGCATGAGTATGGACCCAGAGCTTCCTATTTCATTCAGTGGGTTATAATCTAATACTATCATTACATATTTTGATGACTAAATTGCTCCGATTTGGCCAGGGGAAGCTCTTCTTCAGCCCTGCTCTATTACAGCACCCCATGTTGATGGTGCCCTTTTTGGGCTACAGTATAGCATCCTCAACCAGAATCCTTCCTCACCCAACTTGGGCTCTGGCATCTTGCACCGGGCAGACTTCCCATATGAAAGACCTTCTCACACTGGTTGGACTCTGACACCCCACGGCAGGCCACCCCTTCATGGAGATGCCCCCCTACCCCACTCTTGCTCCAAAACTCTGTATCAGACCACACATTATCTTGGTCTCTCTCCACACCCCACTGGGTTCCAGCACCCCACGTTAAACAGCTCAGTTATGCAGATGCCCTACTTACCTTGATCAGGCTCCAACACAACCCCACTGGGAAGCCCTGCCCTATGGATGCCTTCCTCCTACCACTTGGACTTGGACATTTAGCTCCAAGATGCTGCATATGTAATGCCTTCTTTCCCTACTCCAGCCCCAACACTTAGTTTTGGGCTACTTGACCACCTCCCATCCCTCCACCAAGGGTGCCTACCATGCTTAGCCCCAGCTAATGGCTTTAGGACTATGGGAAGAGAAGGGAAATAAGAGGAAGGACAAACACAGTATTTTAAACAAAAATTATCAAAGTTGACTTTTTCAGAAATGTACTTATGTATCAGTTAATATT
This sequence comes from Tapirus indicus, assembly GCA_031878705.1. Classification (NCBI taxonomy): domain Eukaryota; kingdom Metazoa; phylum Chordata; class Mammalia; order Perissodactyla; family Tapiridae; genus Tapirus; species Tapirus indicus. The sequence continues at coordinate 6,495,317 of CM062935.1, read as the reverse complement.
TTTGTTAAAAATTTATTAACAATATTCAACGTCCAGCAATAAAAAGAATCAATGCCACAATTTATCTGATCATGAATATATATATTCATGAGTACTATGAATTGTTTGAATGTTACAAAATTCTCTTCTGCTGCCAATTAAAGCTGATGAGTCTTTTAGAAATACACATAAAAACATAAACAGAAGAAGAAAATGGATGCTTGGGACTTCTGGGAAGGGGTGGTTTCACGTACTGTAAGAATCTCTTGCATCTGATGTTGTAGCTCTCTGACGTTTCTTTTCTTGCCTGGGTTTTCCTACTGCTTAACCCTCCCCGACATCCAAAGCAAATCCATGCCCATTGTTGCCACTGGCACCAACCACAGACCTCCATGGCATTTCAATGCAGTCTTTTGAGGCAAGAGATTTGAAGTTGTGTTTCCTTGGGGCCTGAAAGATGTCAATTACTAAAGCAGATATTTAGGGTTATGGATTACATAGCAGGTGTCAGTGATGAGCATCCCTCAATGATAGAAGTGCTCATGAATTCTTGTAATACATTTATTACTTTTAGAATTTGAAATATGTGGGGGCCTTTAAAACATGGGCCCAGAGCAGGGACCCCGAAGGGCTAAGGGTAATATTGTTGCGGTGGAAATTTTAGTAACAAGAAATACAAATAGTTTTCTTTGCTGAACACTTAACGTGTCCCAGGCACTATGCTGAGTGTTTTCCTACATTATTACATTTAATTTCTCCAGCACACCTTGAGGTTCGCATGAGTAACCACATTTTACATAAAAGGATACTGAAACTCAGATGTGAGTGGTTCCAGAGCTGATAAACAGCAGAGTTGAAATTTGAACCCGGGTCTTCCAGCTGCAGTGCCTGAACTTGAACAATTGACTATCAACTGTACTCTACAATGACATTCCTCGTAGCACCTTTGGGAAGGATATATGAGATTACACACACAAAATATTTGGCAAACTTTAAGGTTCACAAAAGTTAACTGTAATTATACATTGGCTAAGTAGACTCCTGAGCAATTTGTACAGCTTAATCTTTGAGGAATAATCAACTCGACCAACCATGTCACCCCCGGCTTTCTACCATCAATGGCCACAATTCCTTCCAATAGTCATTTCTTTGGATAAGGCCTTGAAGACCAGTTTGAAATGCATATATGTTAGTAGAGAAGCCACCCAATAGCCGTTCTTGTGTCAAGGTGGCAAGCAGGATGCAAAGGTGGAGACCCAGGATGGAGAGATTTTAAAGAATGGAAGAAAGCTCTAGAGCATTTCTGCACAGAATTGGGATCCAGGCAGTTGGGACACTGTAGATCAAACTTGATTGGGTGTTTTGAATCAGTCCTGGGTAGACAGTAGGCGATCTGCCATATTTAGTCAAAGCAAATCCAGAACTGAAAATTGCTATTTACAACATCTTGGGTGTTTCCTTCCTTCTTTATGCATGCTTATGTCTTCCATTACAGATTGATTTATAAATGAAGATAGATTAAATTTGGAATCCTGGCCTCCTCATCCCAGCTCAACTCTCTTTCTCTCCTTGCCTCTCCCTTCTTCTCCGACTCTACTTCTCACAAATCAGAGCCCTTTCCTTCAATCTATGAGGATTCTGAATCACAAAATACAGAAAATGTAGTAATAATTTTCTTCTAACATGATACTCCTGGAAAAAAACAATCTCTGTGTTTGAAGAGATCCATTTCTTGTTCACCATCAATGCTCCTCACTAAACTAACGTTGATGGAATATTCCATGCTGTACTCAAGGCATTTCAATAGACATTCCCACTCCTCATCCCCTCTTATGAGCACCAAGATAACTGCAGTGTGTGGTTCAGTGACTGGTACTTAAAAATATTTATTGAATTGATAATCCAGTGCTTGTACACCTCACTAACCTTCACAATCAGTCGTTGAGCCAAGGATTACTGTAGTCTTTTTATGGATTTGGAAACAGAAACTGAAAGAGGTACTGTAACAAAGACACCATATTGGAGATCGCATCTTATGATGCCACATCTCGCACTCACTTTATCCTTTGGTTACCTCCCTATTGTATGAAAGACTTAATGTTTTTAGCTTACTTAAATAAAACAGAACAAAAAACAAAACTCTCTTATTTCTGAATTTCCCTTCAAACTGGGACACTTCAGCTTGACAACACAATGGTTCACAAGTTCCCTCCCTGCGAGGGAAGGATCTATAATTTTTCATCAAGGACTGCAGAGGCAGACACCACAAAAATGCACAGGATGATGGGCAGTATGGATTACCTTGTTGCATCTATGAATGTGTGATTGCAATGTTTGACCTATTAGATTTTCTTCACACTGATGAAATTTTGGATGGCAGCTTCACTTAGAAACTAAATTAACCAAAATCCTCCATCCTGTTCAGGAATAATTTAGACTCTGGATGGACTATTTATTTTTCTGCCTAGTCAGACTCTTAGGACCAAGAAGTGATTGGGGATGGATCTGCTGCCTCATCATTTTTGGAGTCCATCTGAACTGAGTAACAAAGTCTTGTTTCACTCTCATGTTGCGGAAAAACTCATTCATTCAGGCATTCGTTTGTTACTTTATTCACTAATTCACTTACTGAATCATTTAATAAATTATTGGTGTGATGGAATCCGGAGTTTAAAAATGCAGTCAATTACCGCTCCCATAGTCAACATGAATTTTTCAAGAAAGGAGGAAGAATGGGACATGTAGCCTCTAGAAGCCTATTTTTAAGGCACTCCCTATTTCCAGTTTACTTTGAAGAAGAGTATGTGGAGATCTTATTCACAGCAATGGTCCCCTACCCCAGCCTTCTCTGGAAGGAATGCATATGTATCAAGAACAAAGTGGAGGAATCTCAAGAAATTCCTGCTCCATAGGTTTTCCAGGATCTGCGGAAACAAATCTGGTGACTAATGTGATGGGGTAATTCACTTAGGTCAGGCTCCTCTTTCTTCTGCTAGTGCCCCATGGGGCAGCTTAGGGGCTGACTGTCCCTTTTGCCTGGGGGAGACTCCCGATACTTGAAGACAAAGAGGAAACAATGTGGTGTCCAGAGGGAAGGAAAATTATTGGACTGGTTTGGGATGAGATATATCTGAATTTATTCAGTTTAACATTTAATTTTATTTATTATCAAACTATAACATGTAGTAATAAACATGTCATTAATGCTAAAGGCTTGTAACACAACCGATTCAAGAAACAGTGCCTTTTCTCCACTCTCACCCCTATTCTGCTCCCTGAGGCAAACTCCTCCTCTACTTTCAGGTTCATTTTGCTTATACTGGCCTTTTTTTCTGCCTCAGTTTATCTATCATCTGTCAATTCAGAATGTTAGTCACTTCAGAATCTCATTTGTACTGCCTTTTCCATACCCCCAATACTCCAATATAAACATATTGCAACAGCCTTACATACATGGTTGCTGATTTCAGTATTCTGACTACGAAAATATCCTCTGCCTAGTCAAGCAGTATACTATCAAAGTCCTCTTCTTGTGCAACATTTGCACTAGTTCTGAGGATAATAATTGCTTTACTTTTTTAATCTTAGATTTATTTGATGTCAGTCTTTCTACATCCTCTAAAAATTTATAAAATATCTTTCCAATCCATTTTCCATCCAGTCTAAACTGTCAAATAATTTAAAGTTTCATTTTCCCTCCTGAATATGGTCATGTCCTGCAAAACAACGTTTTGGTCAACAACGAACTGCATGTACGATGGTGGTCCCATAAGAATAGTGCCACATAGCCTAGGTGTGTAGTAGGCTATACCATCTAGGTTTGTGTAAGTAAACTCTATGATGGTCACACAATGATGAAATCACCTAATGATGCATTTCTTAGAATGTATCCCCATCATTAAGTGACACATGACTGTACATAATTTCCAATACCTTCTAACCTGTCTAACTGGTTGGTTTTGGGATCGGTTTTGCAGTTATGATTAAAATTTTTTGTTTGTTTGTTTATACCATATTTTAAAAACCTTGTACTTGATAACCTGGCCTGGTTTAAAATCCTAAATTGAAAATACATGTAGAGCTTGGGTCAAGGAAGAGAATTAACTAATGTGATTGAGAAGAAATTACTAGAGAGGCAAGAGAAAGTGTTGAGAGCATCCCAGACTAATGAAGACAGGGTCCCATGGGGGAAAAAGGTGATTATTTGTTTAAAAGGCTTTCTAGAATTCTATTAAAATGAGAACTTCAAATTTCTACTAGATTTTGTAAAACAGATGTCATTGGTGTTCCTAATAAGGATGGTCAGGGCAGAGTGTGCAGTGGGTAAGTGGAAACAGGAGAATGGATAACTTCTCTGCTAGTCTTTGCATAAAGGAGGTGGGAGGAGAAAAAGGAAGACAACTGACACGATGCTGATCCAATAGAAAAGAGAAAAATAAATTATTCAGGAGAGAAGAGATAATTCCAGAAGCAAAACCTTCAAGATAAGAGAAGATGAAAACCACAGAACAAATAGAGGGTTATCCATAGATAGAAACAAGACTACATTTTCAGTATGAATGAGAGGGAAGCAAAGATAGATATGATTCAATAGAGGTAGAGGCAAGAGTAAAGGTTACTTTAAAAAGTATTCTGTGACACTGGGATTACAAGGTGTGGCGTTTAAAGTCATTTTAGAAGGAAGGATCACTTTCCAACCAGGACATAAACAGAAAATAAAGGATATGGCATTTTCTTCACAACCCCATTACACATCTTTCTTGGGCAGGAAAATAAGGAGATCATTGCTTAAGCACTTACAACATAATGACATACAGCAGTTACAAAAATCATAAAAGTTGGAGTCTTGATGGCATAGATAACAAGAAGGAGTTCATCCTCAGATATCTATTAAACACCTACTCTATCCCAGGCACTGTTCTGTGCTCTGGGCATAAACTAACAGACAAGACAGAGTCTCTGATTTCAAACAACTTAACGTCTAGTAAGAAGACAGATGGTAGATCAATCCACAGATCAATCAATAGATAGATAATAAATAGATAATGGATATTACCCCATTTTAGAGATGTATAAACAGAGATGCAAAGAGATTATGAAATTTTCCTCAGAATTCACAGCTCGTGTGTACTTGTACCCTCTTCTCCCTGACTCAAGTGGCTGTATCCTGTATCATCTGCTAAGCTGGTTCTAGTGCACTCCTTCATACTGTGACGATAACTTTGTTACTGTAACTTTCTCTCAGCCAATTTACAGGTCCTCAGTTCTTTATGACATTTAACCTGTCAGGATTTCCAGATCCTCTATCATCCTTATCACTGTTCTTTAGATGCACTTTTGTTTGTCAAAGTTCTTTCTAAAATGAAGTGCTCTGAATTGGATCCAAGTGCTTTTGTGTTAGATAAGAAGCTGAATTTTCTTCTTAAAGGTGATTGAGAGACTTTGAAGGGGAGTACAATAAGCAGATTTGCATTGAATAAGGTCACTTTCACAATACAATGGAGAATGACCTGGAGGGGATCCAGCTAGTGGAAGAAAGGGACCAGTTTGACGGTTATTGAATCAATGTGGATTAGAGATGATAGGAATTTACAAGAAGGTCTTGGCAGTGGAAATTTCTCCCTCTATTAAATGGGTCTTAACCTACTCACTCTAATTATCTCATTCTACTTTTCACCTTTTGTTAACTAAAGTCTAATTCCCGGTATTCATGCTATTAATGCTTGCATCCTTCATTTAATATGAGCAAAGGGATTTACAACCCAAAACCATAATGTGAGTCATGGAGGAAAATTCTCCAAGAATATGAGTGATGCCATTTGGGAGTGGATGGGCCTAATATTTCATGATCACATTACTTCCACCCTGTTGTGATTCAACTTAGATGGTTACCGTATTGTTTCTAGAAGGAAATGAAATGTGAAGAGTATAAAAATGCTATCCTAGGAGAAAAGGTTCTTCTGGTCTGCTTAAATCTTGGTCACAGATGTTCAGCTTTGAGAGAGGTTTTGGATACTGTTCTGTCACCACTGTAGGAGCTTCCCCTGAAGCAGAATATCCAAGATAAAAAAAAAAAAAAGATTTTGTCACCCATGGTTTTCTCTAATAGAAATTCACACACAAATTTATCTAGAACATAGCATATGGAGTCATTTGTATTCATACATAGACATTCAGTGTATGTTCAGACATATGTCTACATACAAAACACACAAAAATACCTACATCTCTACATATGTTTGTGGCACACTGTAGCCTGCATGGAGAATGGATGGATGTCTACCAGATCTTTCACTTGGTCCCCCAAGGATGAGAGAATTTTAATGATTACAGGGCAAGGACAAACCTGGGCACACAGCTTTCAGGTTGAAGAATAGAGTTTAAAGATTCTAGCATCCAGTTGAGGGAAGTGGGTCTTCTCAATTTTTTTTTTTTTGACTCTGCTCTTTGATTTTTCAGTTTGGAATCACTGTCTTTAGAAACTCTATGAGGCTGATGCAATAAGATGCTCCTAAACAGGGCTTCATTTTACAGAACATTCCCTACACCAAGGTGGAGTCAAGGATGGAGCCAGGTTGGAGTTGCTTGAAGTTGCCTCCACTGGAGGTGAAAAGAGGGCTTCTGTCTTCTATGTGTCCCAGCCCAGGCAAAGCAGAATCTATTTAATGCAAAGTCTTATACGATAAATGGCCTGACTCACCTCCTGTGTCCCCTAAGAAGCTGTAGTCACTTGGGATTTGAGGACTAGCCCATCTTCTCTTTTCCTCTTTTCCCCAAATCTCTGTCACTCTCCCTCTCATTCAAACAACTGACCTCTTGCCCTGCTCTGGCCTCAGTGCACATACTCTTGGGGGACTCAGCTAATACAGCACAGCCATTGCCCACAGAATCCTGAAGCGAAGACACTTGCCTGACTTCTCCTTAATGATGCAACTAAATTAGACACCATATTGGCCAATTAGGACATTCGTTCGCCACATCTCTCACTTACTGAAAATATGTAGGGGAAAAAGCTAATCAAAGACTAATGGAAGGTTGTTATTGATTTATTCTAAATGGAAAACTCTCAGGGATTTCCTATAGTGACGACCTATGAAATCAGAATTACAGTTTGCTGTGCTTGACAGGCCTTGAGTGAGATACTCAATAATTTAAGAAAAATTAAGTTATACATAGACTCTGCCAAGAAAAGCACGCAATAAGATTCAGATATTCTGAGGAGTTTAAAACAACAAAAGTTTGCAATAAAATGGTTTATTGTTTAGCCCTTTACTTTAAAAAAAATAGTTTGCAGCAGCCAGAAAGAAAAAGTACAATGTTAGAAAAAAAATCCTTTTGAAACCTAGCTTGGGTGGTGACTAGTCATGTAACACTGGATAATTTTTCTAAATATGCCACAGTTTCTTTTTTGAGGAATAGAGGAAATATTTACTTAATAGGTTAGTTATAATAATGAAACATGGTAATAGCCATATATATGTATATAACTTGTATGAAAACCTCAACATTTCTAAACACTTATTTAGTGAAAGTGAACTGCAAAGACCCACTTTCCATGTCTCCTGAATGTCAATGCATTAATATTGTTTGCCATTTGAAGCTAAGCCTCAATAACATTTAAAGGCAATTTTGAGGATGGTAAAACATAACTCCATTCTTACCTACTAGGTAACTGACCTGCTGAGAAGTCATGTGTTAGTTTTTGGCACTCACATGGGTCTGTGGAATAAAAGAAGAAACTTTTATTCTGCTTTTATAGAGAAGCAAAACAAATTTGGGTCACATCTCATCTTGGTGTAGGTTTAAATTAATCTATCTTTTTTCCCCTTGAGAAATAATTACTGTAATACTCTTGTGCAAAGGATCATGGGTAATATGAACTCTACTGGAGACCAAATGTTGTTAGATTTCTCATTTTCCCTCTCTATTTTCATTCCCCTGGTTTCAGTAAGAATGTGGGTATTTGGCATTCAGGGTAAGAAATTCAGGGGAAAATAAATTTTAACTATTTATTTCCTAAAACCTTGACATCTAGTTGTAGCAAGCTTCACTCATTTGTCCTCATTCCTCTTTTAATATAATTCTGTATTTTTAAAGATAGACATAAGAAAATTTGAGAGAATAATTGATCTTCCTTTCTGTAGTTATGTATAATTACTCAACTGTAAATGCTGCATAATGCTCTGAGTCCATCTGGCTGTCTGTCTTTCTACAAGAGTTGAATCATTTATCAAAACACACTTTTCCCTCTGTGTGTTTCTAAGAGCTGAGAACATTTAATAAACCCCATCACTGTCATAAAACAGCAACAATTTTGAAATTATAATTTACTTGCATAAACAAAAGACCAATGCCAAAGAACATTGAGGTTTCCAAATAGCTATTCTTAGAGTAGTTCATCTTTTATAAAAGTGATCAGGAGTAATAGAATTCTGTGGTTTTCCTCAATTTATTAGATACAATTGAGTTATAAACCTATTATATGGCAAGGGAATTTCATCTCTGACTAAAATGCTGGCAAAATAGTATAGTTGAAGTAGGATTTAAAATGGAAATTATCCACATTAAGGCTACAGGGCTGGTTCCCCAGAAATTATTAACAATATACCCTGTTTTTAATAGATTTAAGAATATACTGTTGTTCCCAACTTTTGATGGGTATATTATTCAATACCATTTTTATATCTATGAACTTTACTAAATGCCTTCGATTCATTTAACTTGTTCACTTATCTATTCAACATTAATTGAAAGGCTTTTAGCTTCTATGCAATGTTGCTGAGGGCATAAAGGTACAAAGATACAGTTGCTGCCCTCAGGGGAATTATAGAACATTTATAAAGACATATTTTTAAAATATTGTTGTAAAAGAGTGAGCAACTGCTGTGGTGAATGTAAAGTATACTAGAGAAAGCTGACTCTAACTCTGGAAGAGTCATGGAAAGTTTCCTAGGGGAGGAGGTATATAAACTATGCCTTAAAGGTATCTGATGAAAGGGAGAGGGTGGATGCATTAAATCCAGGAATCCATCTAGTTCCTCTAACAAAAACTTTCAAGTCTCAACAGCTTAGCACGATAAACGTTTATTTCTTGCCCACTTCACTTTCCACGTCCCACTTCACCCACAGCTAAAGTGGAGACGGTGGGGCTATGGTTCAGCTTCATGCAGTAACCTAGGGACTAGGCACCTCCAGCCACTGACTCCCTCTTGGAGTCTTCTGCCTCCTCCTGTGGATCCTGCCCATTGACAAGTGGTTTTAGAGGCTGATCCTGGTAGTGTCATCCCTTACTTCTGTTCCACATTAAATTGCCCCAAACTTCCTCACGTGAGCATATAGAAACAAGAGGCTAGGAATTGTAGCTTTGTAGTGAGTCCAGAGAAGGAAGGGGAAAGTACTAGTAGTGCCTCCAGAATGGATGGGGGATCCAAAGAAAGGGGACAGGACTTGCAGAAGCACAGAGGAGAAGAAGAGCATTACATGACCAAGGAGGAGTAGTGAAGTGGATACAGAGTGAACCAGGACTTGGAACATGACACTGATGTGGGTTTTGTAAATGAGCTTAGATTTTGTTATGCAGGCATCAAGGGTGCACTAAAAATTTTTTAATGTAGGACTGATGAAATCATGTTTGCATTTATGGAAGGGCAATCTGATGACAACATGGAGGGTGAATTGGAAAAGGATAGAATGAAGTGGTATGGAATAGACATTATACAGAAACATAAATAAGGAATAACATAATTCTTGTCCTGTTGGGCCTCACTGTATATTTGAAGACTTGGATTTGTACAGAACTGTGAGTTTTCAAAGCGCTGTCCCACTGACCACTTTTTATTCTCTTGGTAAGAGTGTGAGATGAAAAAAGGTGCAGTGTAGGGAGCCGACCCAGTAGTGTAAAGGTTAAGTTCATGTGCTCTGCTTTGGTGGCCTGGGGCTCACAGGTTTGGATCCTACGTGCGGACCTACACAGCACTTATCAAGCCATGTTGTCCCACATAAAGTGGAGGAAGATGGGCATAGATGTTGGCTCAGGGCTAATCTTCCTCAGCAAAAAGAGGAGGATTGGGAATGGATGTTAGCTCAAAGCTAATCTTCCTCACACACACACAAAAATGTGGACTGTACTCTTTTCACAGAGGAATAAATTCAATTTCAGTGGGAATGATAATAGTTTGTTTTAAATAACTCACCTAAGAGAGGACAGAGAAGAGACTAAACCCAAGTATTCTTTCTTGCAGTCATCAACTTAAGATAATTCTTAGGAAAAAACTCCTTAGGAAACTGCAAGTCGTTTCATGTATGCTAAGCAAGGTCACATTGGGTGTCTACCCTATCAACCTTTGATGCTTTGGGGAGAAAGTCCAGGAGTCCATCTTAGGAGCTATAAAGTAAATTATTTCTCAGGCAATCAAAACTTTTCCTAGAACTTCCTGGTGGCATTTTTATGAGGCATTCTCAATTTCTTAATTGTTGATCAGTTTTAATCACTAATCAAACAATGAAAACAAAATTGTCATTGGACAGATCAGCCATGATTAAAACAGAAAAGAAACATAAAAGCCATAGCAGATGGATGTTAATAAATTTCATGTGTTATTGTCAGAAAACTGGAAAAATGGGTGGATTTAATCAAGTTAGAAATAAGCAAAAATACACACCTGAGTATAGTAGAGAAGTATATTTGCTCCTTGTTTCCTTCATTCCTCAGGGCATTCTGTGGGAGACTGTGATAGTTCCACAGGCTGGTTTATAAAACCTCCCTAAAGCTTGGGGGCAGAGGGAAGGTGAAATTCTCTTGATCTTATAGGGTACAACTATTGGAAACTTTTTCCAAGAATCCTTTTTCTGAGACCAAACGCAAACATAATATTTAATATGGAAACACCAGAAGCACTTCTTTTAAATAGAAGATCAAGACAAGAAGCCCATTACTCCACTACTATTTATTATTGCAGCAGAGAAATTAATCAATATAATTTAAATAAAGACAAATGGAGTGGATATAAAAAGAGTCAGTGAAACTCACAATTTGTAGACGGCATGATTATATTACTAAAAAGCAATTCAAGAGAACAAATTGGGAAACTATTTAAAACAAGATGATTCAGGAAAATAACAGAGTATAAAATTAATACACAGAAATCCATAGCCTTCACAAATATAAACAATGTCAGTAAGAATATAGAACAGAAAAAAAGACCTCATTTATGATAGGAACAAAATTATTTGAAAAAAATGAAGTAGTAGAAATATGACATGTTCAAAATCTCTATGAGAAAAACTAGAAAATAGCATTATAGAATACAAAAGAAGTCTTAAAGATATGGATTAGCATACTGTATTCTTAAGTAGTAATGATCAGTGTCTAAAAAACGCCCATGTTCCCTGTAGCAGTCATGATGGTGGACCTTCCATCAAAAAAGATTGTTGGGGCCGCCCGGTGGCGCAGCGGTTTAGTCCTCACTTGGCAGCCCGGGGTTCGTGAGTTCGGATCCCGGGCACCCACCGACGCACTGCATGTCAGCCACGCGGTGGCGGCGTCCCATATAAAGTAGAGGAAGATGGGCACGATGTTAGCCCAGGGCCAGTCTTCCTCAGCAAGAAGAGGAGGATTAGCAACGGATGTTAGCTCAGGGCTGGTCTTCCTCACCAAAAAAACCCAAAACAACAACAAAAAAAGATTGTGACAATCGTCTTCAGGGTGCAGTAAGCAGACAGTCTCTAGCTTAAGAACTTTAGGATCTACTACAGTGCATGAGCCAACCACACTCATCCCAGGCAGCCCGTGAAAAATGTGGCAGTGTGTTAATTATCCCAAATTTAGCAGCTTAAAATGAGAAACAATTATCCCACATTTTCTATGAGTATAAAATTCGGGAGAGGCTTCGCTGGGTTGTCTGGCTCAGAGTCTCTCATGAAGCTGCAATCAAAATGTTAGCTCTGGCTGCTATAATCTGACGGTTAACTGACGCTGGAGATTCTGCTGAAAGATGGCTCACCCACATGGTTGTTAAAAGAGGCATCAGATCTTTGTAACCTTGAGCTCTCCTCTGGGCTGGTTGAGTGTCTTCACAACATGGCAGCTGGCTTCTCCTTCTATAGGCTGTCTTTGTCCAAGAGTTTGTTAGGCAAACTGAGACTTTCTCAGTTGCACTGCAGCATGAGATTCTTCTACCAAACTCTCCTTCCATTTCTTTCAAAGACTGAAGGCTCTCCTTCCCTATGCTTGCCTTCTCCCATCAGTGTTTCACAGCCAGACCCTCCCAAACATCTTCCACACATGTTATTTTATGTTGGTTTCTGCTTCTAAGAGGACTAAATTGACCCCATCCATAATTTAATTTATAAATACACCATGATCACAATAAAAATACCAGATATGCTTCTGACAAAATTTATATAAATATAAAATATAAAACAGTAATATAAAGGAGCTGGCCCAGTGGTGTAGTGGTTAAATTCATGTGTTCCACTTCTGGTGGCCTGGGGTTTGCAGATTTGGATCCCGGGCACAGACCAACACACTGCTTGTTAAGCCATGCTGTGGTGGTTTCCCCGAACTGAGCAGCCATATTGACAAAACCTCACATGATATATGAGTAAAACTTCAAGTGGATTAAAATTTAATTGTAAAGTATGAACTCATACAAGTACTGGGATAAGACATAGTGAATTCCCTTATAAAATTGGGGTAATGAAGACCTTCCTTACACTAATTCAAAATATAAGTTATTAAAAATTGGCAAACTTAAGTTCAGTGACATAAAAAATGTTAAATGTCAAATGAGGAAAAATTGCTATAAGCAAAGTCAAAAGGCAAAAGAAGAACTGATAAAAAATATTTTCAACTCCGTTTGAACCGAACTGCAACTGAGGTTATCATCTTTCTTGACTTCTAAGAGCTAGAAAACAATAAGAAAAAATATCAACACAATGAGCAAGCACAAATACCTATACACACACACACAAATTACAAATTGCCAGTAAACACATGTAAACTCATTCATCTTTGCCTAAATAAGAGAAAAGCAAATTAAAAATACACCAAGAAACCATTTCTCAATCATCATATTTGCAAACATCCAACACTGAAAATACTGTTTAGTGGCAATAGTGTAAAGAAAAAGCACTCTCTTATATAGCTGCTGAGAGTGCAAAATCATTTAAACTCATAGAGGGCAGGTTTGCAATATCTATCAAAATTTTATATTTTGGACCCACAGCCTAATTACTGTGTCCTTATCCTGCAAATATACCTGCTTATGTATATATGTGTACAGGTTTATTCACTGCATCATTGCTTATCAGTACAAACCACTGGCATCCACTCAAATGCCACTCTACAGAGGACAGGTTAAGTAAATGCCCACTCAATTCTTACTGTACAACTGTTAAAAACAATCGGTACAATACAGAAACAAAAGCAAGACGTGTCTCTAAGTGCTGTTACAGAAAGTATGATGACATAGATTAAGTGAAAGCTTCCAGGGCTGTGACAGTATATACCAATTGCTACATTCAGTATGAAGTGGAGGGCATAAGAACATATGCCGTATTTTCTTGTGTTTTCATAAAGTAACACTATAAGAACAAGAAAGGAACTAATATAAAGGGGTGCCTGCATGGGATGGGGGAGAAAGCACATTGCTAGGGAGAAGAGTGGGGATGAGATTATTTACTCTGACTGTACCTTCCTCATGTAGTTTTGGATTTTTAACCATATGAATGCATTATCTGTTTAAATGAGCAAACAAGGGGGAAAATTGTTCACCTTCATCCTCCACTCAGATTTTCTCCTTTTATTCACACTTTCATTAAACAGATATTTATCATACTATTAAAGAGTGTCCTAGGCAAGAGTTCAAGGTGCTGTGGAACATAGCTATGAAGAAGATAACACATGTCCCTCCCCTCATGGAACTTACATTCTAGACTGAAGACAGAACATATGACACTAGGTGATTCTGGTAAAGGTGGATATTCATAACCACAGAACAAAACAATCTCAGCTGCTCTCATGAGCCACCACTTCCCCGCTTGTACTCAGGAAATTACTGATATTATGAAATATCCCAGTGTTGTGAAACTAACCATGTTTCCCAGTTCTGATACTTATGATTGATTTATAGGATGCTGACAATTGACGTGAGTCTTTAGGACTTTACCAGGAACCTATCAAAGCACGACAAGGTAACAAGAGAGTCACTTCAACCAAAACTGCTTCTATTGTGGACTACACTTGGTAATGTAAAAAGGGAACATTTCTAAATGGGGTTGAGGGAAGCCATTCAATATATGCCATCAAAAGGGTTAATGGCACCTGAGTGGAGGCGGGTAGTGACGACATGCACAGAGGAGGTCATGTCTGAAGGGAGCCTGCCCTTGAAGGGAGAGGGGCAGTTGTGCCAAAAGGAAAATGTGCAGGGTGTGTTCTAGGGAGATGCCTGTATACATAGACACACTCAGGCTTCAACGAACTCTCTTAGTTATTGGAACTACACAAGGTTTCACTGTGTTTAAACCCAGAAAGAATGGCAAGGAATTGAGTCCAGTGTCAAATGAGGAGAAATTTATCAACCAGGTTAACGAAGTTTAGAATTATCTTATAGGAACTGGGATAAAAAGCAAAAATATTAACTAGGAAAGAGATATAATCATATTAGTGTTTTAGGAAGATGTATTGGATAAGGAAGAACCTGGATTAAGGAAGAAAATGTAGTGAAAGTTTACCAGTGCCCAAATATACAAAACTTCCCAAAAAACAAAAAACCTGACTGAGCCATCTCTTGTTCTAAGACAAGAAAACCAAAATGCTTAAATGCAACATTATTCATTGGCATTCTTCCAGAAGAACTTGCTAAGTTCTTGGTCAATGGGCAGTGATCTAGTTCATTCATTCATTGACCTTCCCCTGTGATATCTCATGGACCATCCTCTAAAAGTCACCTCATTTGCTTCAAACTGCATCTTCTCTGCTTTTATCAGGAGCATGACAGCAATTTTAAGAAAATGGAAAACCCTCTCATGTCTAACTTCATGCCCGTGTGAATTTCTTAGAATGCTTTTATTGGAGATATTCATTTGGCTGAAAGAGAAAAGATGAGACGCAATAAAATGTGGTGTTGGGATAAGTAAATTGAAGCTATTATATTTTCTATTCCCTTAGCATTGTCCCAGCATTAATAGATCCCTGACCTCGAAAATTGGGAGTCTCCTTATTTTCTCATGCTCATTACTATTGTGAATGCTTCCCTGTCAATCAAATTTATTTGAGAAGGAACCTTGAAAAAGCTTTCTAATCAGGCTTCACAGCAATATTTTTGTATATATTGATTTAATTCATTTTTCCCATGTCCTGTGTTGCTGTGGGATTTGTATTTTTGGTTTAAAATGGAAAATCACCATGCATTGCAGAGCTACTTTTTCTCAATACTGACACTTACCACCTGTGGTCTAAGCATTGTTTTTTATTTTCCAGTCTGTTTTGTCTGCATTTCCTGGAGCCAAATATTTATGGAGTCTCTCATTGGCAAACCTACCTTAAATTTATTTTGTTATCTTATCTATTGACTATGGCATAATATTTTTAAATTTATTTTGCTCTTTTCTAACCATAACATAATTTTAAAAATTTGGGAGATTCGGAAAATGGGGATTTAGGAATGGAAGGAAGGAAGGAAGGAAAGAAGGACACAAGGACGGAAGGACGGAAGGAAGGAAGGAAGGAAAGAGAAAGAATTAATCTTACTCTCAGAGAGCTAAAATGACTGTTAACATCTTAGCAAGAGTCCTCACAGACTTGTACTGGTGCCAAAAGTACAAATGGAAGCCCATTATCATGTATTTAAATATCTAAGAGTCATAAATCAAACTTAAAAATTGACAGTAAAATATATTTTTTTCCTCCTACCTTGACAGATACATCTAAATAATGACCTGGAAGTTCAGGTTCAAATACTGAAATCTCAGAGTTCTAGAAGTTTCTCACCTTAACATGGCAATGTAACCCATCCCTTCCTCTGACTCCACCACTGGCCCCCTGCACAGGGGCTTCACGCAAGCACGTGCCCATTACACACAATCCAGCCAGCAAATCTAAGTCTTGTTTATAGACTCCAAAACAGCTGTTTCTAGGTCAACTCTTCATGGTGTGATTTATATTTGAAAGGACAGATTTGAGAAGGAGGCTGGAACCATTTGAGCAGGGACTTCTAGAGTCTCTGGTAACTAAGACCTTTTCAGGACAAAGGGGATGAGGGCTCCAGGTAGGCACATCTCATTTGCCCCACAGACACTTATGTGACAGAGATGAAGCCTGAGGAAAGCCCAGGGCAGGCTCCTTCTTTCAGGGGACTGATGTATGTTAGTATTGCATGTTGGTACATTTCCTTCCAGGTTTTCTAAGCACATGTTATTATATAGTTATGATCACATTATCTATGTGACTGCATTTTTCATTTTTATTAAAAATCATTTCTGATAGATTTATGTAATTTACTAAAGATTTGTATGGTTGCAAGGACACCCCTAGTGAATAATCCTTTAACTACTCAAGTTCCTGTTATAGAAGATTTAAATTAGCCACAATTTTGTTTGGTATAAATAATGCCAATACAAATATACAGTGTGCAAGATTTCCCCTCCCCCAATTAAAAAATATTTTTTCAAGATAGATTCCTAGCAGTCAACTTGAGGAACATGAGGAAAGTAAGAAAGTTGAAATCAAGAAGAGTTTAGAGAATTCTTTCAAGAAGCTTCGCTATGAGAGAGCAAGAAAGAAGAGAATGGTTTTGGGGGAGGAACCTGGGGTCGAATTGGCTATGTGATTGTGTGTTTATGTGTGTGTGCGTGTGTGTGTTAATGAAAAGACAACACTAAAACTGAAATTCCTGTATATAGGTGGGTGGAGAAGCAATGTGAGGTCATTGAAAGGGTAGAATGTACAGATCTGAAACTCCCAGGGAAGAATAAAAGGAGAGGGAGGAGGCACATATAACCATTCCAAAAGTGGGAGAGGAAATGCAAGGCATGGATCCCAAGCATTTTTATATTTGGTCACAGGAAGTTAAATCAGAGCCTCAAGCACAAAAGCAATTCTCATAGGAACATATGTGGTCTTTGAAGTGGAGTTTTATTTTCTCTCTGAATTGGAGCTGAGGTCATCAGATGAGAGGTCTGAAGAGTGGTGAGAATATAAAAACCATCCATTGTGGAGAAAGGCAGAAAATGCTCTCTAAGGAATCTCTTCAGGGCCATCTGGACATGCTTAGTATTCCATCATGTTTGTGATCGAGGTTCAGAGTAGCAGAGGAGGCAGAAGGGTGTGATTTTCCCCAGTACAGCTCAGTTGTCTGGAAGTAGCCACAGATCCTACAGAGAAGGGGCATAGTTTAGGTTGGTGTTGGGCCAGCAGGCAAAAAAAAAAAAAAAAAAACCAGCAGTGAAGCAAGGAGGCTTAGAATATGTGCAAAGGAAAGTAAAGAGATGGGCCAAGAATGCTAAGCTGGAAGTAAGTCAAGACAGAAGAAGTTTTCTGAAAAAAAAAAAAGAGATTAGACATGGAGTAAAGGACTAAGGAATTTAAACAACTTTGTGTGGTCATCTGAAAGAATCTCATCTTGATCTGTTTCTTAACTTCCTACATTATTTTCAGTCTCCCATGATATCTATATACCTCTTCAAACTCCATTATGTCCTTAATCATTGTATAAAATCCCCTTGTGCCCCCTGTCTTGGATGGAATTTTGTTCTCTCTTGAGGATCATGTGTCAACTGTCACTTTACAGAATGGATGCCAGTCATTCTTCTATTCCCTGTAAACCACGTGTTCAAGAAGACGACACGTGAGATCTTATTCTCTTCCAATAACAAAGACAGAGGCCAAGGGATTTGCTTTACTTGTAATTTCCCATAAACAAAGGCTGTATTTAAAGAAGAAGGATGTTTGTTCAACTAAAAAGCTATACTATAAATTAGCTAACCTGTCTCTATTAACTCCCTATCCCGTTGGAATTGAGTCATCTTAGTAATTATTAAACCACAAATGAGAATTTAGTTGTCTTCATCCTCCACAATGCTATCTTATATGCACTTGCTTCTTGGTCCTTGAAAGTGGTTTTCAAGCGAGCTTTGAACCTACAGTATGGAGATGCCTTAAATATCAGTAAATCACAGGGATGTTTCCATGCATTATTGATTTTCTATTGTCAGTTACTGCTTCATTATGTTTGGGGAGTTTATTATTTATAATCATAACTAAGCAACTCAATAAGGTTGCCACAAATCAAACTTGTGCTTCTCCAACTAGCTGTCATGTTTCTTTATGACCAATCTGGGAGTTTACATGATCATATTGCATTCTTAACTTAATTTGAAAGTACACCACGGACAAACTACTGTAATGTCAGAGTCACTAAGTACTTCACTTTGAATATATGCCTCAAGGCTTTACAATAACACATTATGAAACTACAGGATGCCAAGATTCTGTCCTCTAAGTGATGAGTCCAAAAAAACCTTAGATTGTTTTAGGCTACATACCCTAGAAGGGACAACACAATTTGTCTTGTTGAGAAATCAGTCTTGGGACTACTCTAACTCACTCGATAAGGGTTCAGGAAAGCTAAAGGACCTGGACAATACATGACTTGTGGGGACACAACAACTGTTTTGAGATTTCTGAAGGATTAACATGCAAAAAATGACTTAGACTTATTTTGTATTCCAGAAAGGAGACAGGAAATCATTAGATGCGAGTTATCAGAACATGACTTTTTATCACCACGAGGCAGAGAATTTCTAGTTAATAGAAATAACAGAAAATAGGTGAGCTTTCTTATAAGTTATTGAATTGCCCAAATACTTTTTACTTTTGGAACAGTGAACATTCATTCTTTAATACCTGTGAACTTAGCAAAGTAAGATTTCTAATTTTTGTGGTTGTTGCTGTTTTTGTTGTTGTTTCCATTATCACAATGAAATGGAAAGGGTGTGAGAATCGGTAGGAGATAAGGAGTTCTGAGGGGACTTGTGATTATGAAAATGTGACTAAATAGTAGCTACAAGTTTTTAGACTTTTTATTCTGTGTAGAAGATAGAGCTAAATAAGCAAATAGAAGAAGAAAGCTATATCAGTCAGAGTTCAACCAGAGAAGTGGAACAGCTTCACATATATGCATACATATGTATTATATATATGCATATATGTGTATCTGTGTATATATGTGTGTGTACACACATACAAACACACAGAGAAAGAGACTAGACACAGAGATAGAGACAGGGAAAGAGATAGAAATAGAGAGATTTGTTTAAAATGTTTGGACTTACATAATTGTGGAGCTGGTAGGCAGTTCTCTAAGTCTGTGTCTCTGCATATGATGCTAGAGCTTGAAGCCCACAGAGCAGATAGTCAGGAAAGAAAGACGTAAACTGAGGGAGAACAAGGGCAGGCTGGAATCTACAGGCATGTGCTAGAAACCCATGAGGATGGACTGAAAGCTGTATCAGTTGTTTTTGCTTCTGAGTTGGGTGACTTGTCCTCTCTTTCCTTGGACTAAAAATGTAGGCACCTGATCTTAAATTTATGGTGCAGCCTAGATGAAAGAATTAGCTGGTGACAGAGACCTCATTCAGACCTCAATCACATAGGAAGTATTGTCCCCCTTGCCAGATAGATCTGCTGTTCAAAACGTCATGTCTTCCTGGCATTTTGAGTCTCTGGCTTCATTCTCAAGTTTGGGAAATCTCCCTAAGTTCTCCATTTCTTTTTGGCCTCTCATTTCCATGTTCTCATTCACTTTGCCAAATCTTCCTCTTACTTCATCTTTATCTCTCCATTTCATGGTCCCTTAGTTCTGGTGCAGTTTGAGATGGAGGAAGAGACTCTCTCCCCACCAGATTAAATCTCATACGAGCTTCAATCACTGTATTGAGCTCTTGACTACTCAGCTGGAGGAGAGAGATCAAACATTAGCCCTTCCTCCACATATTTCAGTATTCCCTTTGATTAGGTAAAGCCTCTCCAGTTTTTAATTCTCTTCTGTTCTCTCCACCATGACAATGTCACAATTCCTTGTTTTACTCATTTATTTATTTAACAAACACATTGAGTGTGTACTATGCATTAAGCACTGAGGGTACAAAGATGAGGTGTCCTTAAGGAATGAACACTGGACAGAGCTAGATAAGTAAATAACTTATTAGAATAATTGTTATTATAAAGGTAAATACAGGACTATTTAAACAGAACTCCAAGATGAGATACCTAAAACAAATGGCTAAGGGTGGTGTGGATAAAGTTAATAAATCAAAGAAAGCATTCCAGCAAAGTGTCATTAAGCTGAGATTGAAATGGAGGACAAGATAGTCTTCCTGACAAGGGAAAGGACATATGTAAATCCATAAAAATATGAGAAAGGAAGGGACCTTCAAGAACATGAAAATGACATAGGAAAGTAGTTAAAATAATACTCCTTATAGTCTTGAGCACTTATTATTAAATAAGCAGTGTTCTAAGTCCCTATATTATCCACTAATACTAGCAAGAACCTTACGAGCAAGTTCTATTACAAATTTTCATCATCCTCATACCACAGATGAGAAAACTGTGGGACACCAAATTTAAGCAAAAGCTTAAATGGAAGATCCAGGGCAGGAATCCACACCCTTTGACTCTATAACTTGAGTTCTTAACCATTGTCCTCAGCTTTATGTGCCCCTGAGTTCAGAGGTGAAGGCAAGTGTGGTGCAAAAGTGCTACGAGATCAAAGGCCTTGCGTCTCAATCTTGGTAGTGACAATCAAGGAACTTCACATGGTGAAAGAATGTGATCAGATTTTCATTTCTAAATTTGCCCATTAGACAGAGCATATCTTGAGTGGAGAGGAATTAAAGACAATGACCTCAGAGAAAAGGATCTTTTAAGCAAATTTAAGCAAATGGCAGTGTAGGAGATCCAGAGCCAATTGCAATGATAATGACAATAGAAGAAAGGACTGAGAGCTGTTTAGGAGAGAGAATGAACAGGATTGGTGCAGGGTGAGGAAGAAGCAGTAGACAAGATGATGCAGATTTCTGACTCTACAGACCTAATGTGTAAGATGGGGAAGATAAGAAATGTAGATACAGGGGGAAGACCATGCATTCAGTTGTGGACATTGAGTTTTCTGTATTGCAGATGAAACTACATGGAGATATCCTAGATAGGGTGAAAAATGCCACACTGAATGATCAGGAGAGTGGTTTGATTGAAGGATATGATTTCAGATTAATCAAAGATTGCAGATGGTGAAGCATTGCCTAATGACTGCCTATTGTTGACCTCATATGACCCTGGCTTTTATGCTACAGATAGAAAATCCTGCCTGATTCTACAAAATCTAGTTTCTGCTTTATCTATTCTCACCTCATGCAGAGTATTCCCCATGACTGCAATCACACTGTCAAGTTAGCAAACAAATGAGTCCTCTACAGGAATCTAGCCCGTCATTTGTTCTCTTGAGATTCAGTGAGAATGGAGAAGCACTGGGCTAATAAGGTTGTCAAAAAAAAAGCCACATAATTATTCATTACTGTTATCTTACATAATTCAGTCTGATGCCCCAATTCCCCATCCATCATGCTCTGATGACTGGGTTGGAATCACTATTTATGCAGTTATGAAAACATCTCTTTTTAATGACTAGATCTATTTTGTTCTGCACTTTTCAGATTTTATTTTGCATCTGTGGTGACATGGCTTAAAGAGGATTCTTCTTCTTCTTGTTAGATTTTGGTGTAATTCTTTGTGTTCCATGCCAACTCTGAGTTGCCCAAGAAGTGGATGGTGCTACTTTATTGCCACTCTGAATTGTATTTATGCAAAAATAAAATACAATAATAAACCATTATTGATGGTTGTGCATCAACATTCTGGGGAGTTGTAAAAAAAAAAAAAAAATGTATTCCTGGTCTTCCCTTTAAAAAGCTTCTCAGGTGATCTGACTATAAAAAGTTTGGGTAGCCATTAGTTTAAGATTATATTTCTTCACTTTCTGAGAAAACCACATTTCAAAAATGCAAGACAAACAAGGTTTGCTCCCTCTCTCTTCCACAAACCCTGGATGTTTTTGTCCTTTCTCACATATCGCTGAGAATATTCTCTCTGTCTCCTTTGCTGACATCTCCTTTACTTCTTTCAACTTCCCCTTTAGATGTAGGTTTTCTTCATGGTTCCAACCTTCATCCTATTTTCTCATTTTCTTTCCTTTGTAATGCCTACTGTTCATTGAATAGCTATAGATCCTCTTGTGATTTCACCTATCACCTCTAGGCTGATGGTTTGGGAGCTGAAAAATCAAGATAGTCAAACAGAATTATGGTGAGGAGTGCCAAACCTTCATGTAAAGGGGCAGAGGTCTTTACCCACTGGGTACTTCAAACTCTCCTTGTTCTGAATTCATCTACTCTTTTATTTCCTTCTGGAAATGGAAAATTCTCTTTTAAAATCCCGTGTTTCTTTTATCCCAGAACACTTGACAATCTGTACTTGTCAATTTGTATTTGGAGACCAGATCACAGGGTAGTGTGATTTTTCAAGAATTCATTTAAGGTTAGGGTTTTTTTAGACAGAAAAGGCAAATATGATTGTAAATCATTAATTTAGTGACAAGAGATTTGAATTCCTAGATAAATGTTGAGACTTCCAAGGTCAGGGGCAAGAGTTGATTACCACAAGATTCTAAAGTTTCCAAAAAAGAAGACGAGATCACTGAAGGAAATCTCAACGTGACAATCATCCATATTGTGGTGAGACCTCCTGCTAACATCTATATGGTGGCCTTCCTTGAAAATGTCACTCCAACAAAATTTGAGTGCCAAAGGGAGAGGGATTTTCCTTCTTCATTCATTGATATATCCCGTGCACTGATAACAGTGCCTAGCATGTACTAGACCCTCAACAACATTTCTTGAATCAGTAAGTAAATCTCCTTAGTTAAAAATCTCCTTGAAATAGGATAAATCTACATAGCCTAACATGTAAGATATTTCCAAGTCTGCCTCCAACAAATTTAACAGTCTTATCTCGGTATGCATGTTTCCAAATTCTACCCAAATTCCAAAAACCACTCACATTTCTCCAAAGTTGCCTTTTTTAAAAAATGAAAGTTAAATCTAATACTTCTTTATTGAAGATGTGTTTAATTCACTCTTTATTAAAAAATTTTTTTGAGCTAATGGGATAATTTCTAACTGGGGATAATTGTCTTCCTTAAAAGGAACATACACAGCACAACAGGGGACCATATAGGAAGAGAAAACAAAACAGGTTTGAATGTCTAGAAAAAGCTTCTCTGAGGAAGTGATGTTTCAGCGGAAACTTGAAATATGTGCAGAATCCTTTTATACATAAACCCAGAGGCAAGGTCAGCTATGCAGTCGGCGAGGTCTAGTCCAAAATGAAAATGCAGGTCCCCTTGTTCAAGAAACAATCTGTCTTCCACCATTTCTCGTTCAACTTGTCACAGTGCTTTTATTTGCTATTTAATGTCATTCTGTCTAAACAAGAATTAAAATTTTAAATTGTTAGTGTGAATTTATCCATTCACCTTTATATGATACATTACCAGGTTTGACTGCAGATATAAGGGTATGTAGCTCATATGCAAAATCATCAAAATTACACAATTGGTATTCTGCTGCTAGTATATGCACATGTATTTTGCTTTTACCAGAACAGTGGAAATGCTGCACAAAACTAACTCTGCAGTTTTTATTTCACTTCTTGAAACATGCACATTCTACCAACACTATCTTCAGCTTAATGATGAGTAAGGAAGACTTTATCTTTCCTTTTCCTTCCACCTCATCATTTTCAGCAATTTCTGGTTCTAACAGAAAGTGGAGTGCCCTCTCAGGGCTGACTACGGCCTCATTTGCATTACAAGGTAAATGTACTTACCTTGTACTGCTTTGAGTTTTGCTGAACTCTCATGCACCCTGTCCTCCAGAAGTTTATGCCCATAAGGCATCAAGAATGCTTTGTGTAGACGGAGCAGCAAGGAACAGTGGATGTGCATATCACATGTATCTCCCCTGCTCACCTGCATGCTTCATTATCCCTTCAAACTTTACTTACAAAACATAAGTTCAAAGATAAAATTGTTAAAAATTTAAAAGTGGTGACAACAGAACATTAAACCAAGTTTGTCTTCCTTCTGAACAAGGACTTGTATTTAATGCACTCATTGTACACCCATGAAGCCAGCCCTGCCGAAAGGCAAGAGAGAGAAGAGCACATTAAGGAACTTTTCCTCATTGAGCATGGTTGGAGCATGTACTGTAAGGAGAGCTTTGAGACAGGAGATGAAGAGGATTTTAATACATGTCACCAAGTCACTAGTGTCTTCCATGGCTTTCCAGATGTGAAAGGGACTCCTTTTAGCCTTAAATATGCTTAAAATTTTTAGCAACATTAGAAAATTCTGGTTGTTTCCTCTTGGAAAGATTTGCTCCTTAAATATGCTTAAAATTTTTAGCAACATTAGAAAATTCTGGTTGTTTCCTCTTGGAAAGATTTGCTCTAGCTTCTAGAGGACTGTGCTTCCCTGGTTTCCCAGCCTGGCTCCTGGCAGCATGTTGTTGGCCTGGCTTCTTCCTATCTGTTCCTATATACCCTCAGCTCTGTCATAGGCCTTCTTATCACTCTACACTTTCTCCCCAGGCAATCTCATTCACTCATATGATTTCTATTATGATCAAAACAAGATATTAGCTCAGACTTCACACTAAAGCACCAAGACAATTTATCAGACTTCCTACTAGACATTTTTCATAAGTACCTCAAATTGTTCAACTCCGCCTGACCATCCCTTTCAAAGGTGCTCTTTCTCAGCATCCAGTTCTTTGCTCTAGAAATCTGAGAATCCATTTTGATTCTACTCTGCTGAGTTGCTAATACTTTACAATAATCTTCAAATGTCTACCAATGTCTACCCCCACTTCTACCCCCACAATGTAAGCCTAAGTCCTGCAGTCTCTCATTTCTATCTGTGGACCTTCTTTCTTCCTTCAGTTCATGCTTGACGTAGAGGTTAGAGGGTCATTAGTACACAAAATCTGATTACGTCATTCACCTGTTAAAATTTCTTCAATGCCTTGCAAACTTCTAAGGTGAAATCCAAACTTTGTAAGTGGTTGAAAGACGAGCATTTTTCAGACTTGAACAGCAGTTTTAGTCTCACCTTTTCTGACCTTTATGGTTGGAATCTAGACTCTCCTCTGTGTGATCTCAGCAAGTCACTTAACCATTTGTGCTTTAGCTTCCTCTTCTGTAAAATGGAGATAATAACAACATATTCTTCATAGGATTATTAGAAGGACAACAAAGAGCTAAAATATGTCAAGCACTTAAAGTATTAAGCACTACATGGTTATAAGCTATTGAATTAGTCAGCTATCTCTGGGTAACAAACAAATACAAAATCTCTGTGGCAAACAACAATAGGCATTTATTCCTTGCTCACAGGTATGAAGGTTGGCAGGTGGCTTGATTTGGCTGTGGATCACTTGGACTTGGATCCAAACTGCAGATCCACCTGGTATGCATACTCTGGGACCCAGGATGAAGCTGAAGCATGTTCTTCTCATGGCAAAGGTGAGAAGCTTCCAATGAGATGAGTGGAAATATACAATGCTTCTAAGTACTTGGCTCAAGATTGGCATTGAGTCATTTCATTGGCCAAAGCAAGTGCAAGGCCATGGCGTGGGAGGTACAGCCTCCTAGGGGGACTGGGGGAGTGGTGGAGTTAATATTTCTTGCATGCATGTCTAATTTGCTGCTGTAATTGTTACACGTCCTTAGTTTCCAGGCCTTGTGCTCCAGTCATACTTCACTTATGGATTTATGTCATTTATTAAAATGCCACATGCTTTACTTTTCCTCTGAAGCTCCCTACGTGCTGTCTGGGGGACTCTCTCCACTTGGCCCATTTAGTGAGGCTTCTTGTCCTTCCTTCATCCCAAAGGTCTGCCTTGATCCCTTGTCAAGATTAGTTTGCCCTCCTCTCACAGTGCTGTGTATTTTCTCATTATATCATGCATCTTGCCCATGGAATTGGATGCATGAGACATCTATAAAAATATGCATGGGTCTAGAATAGTGCCTACCTAGCACAGAACAGGCTCTCAAGAGATACTGGTAGAATGAATGAGTAATGTCTAACAATATTTATTCAGGACATTTATAGTCAGGTGAGTAACAGAGATTTGGCACAATGTGAAGCCAGACCTTACTGAGATAGTAGCTGAGTGACAGACGAAAAGCCCCAGTGCAGGGAGTAAATTACTAGCAGGAACTGTAGGATATTTTAAGGCCAAAGCCCAGTGGTTGATATTTAAGGCAAGTCTCCAATAGTATCAGATGCCTTTCTAGATTCCATTTTGAAGGGTGATGCAGACCAAGAAGAGACATAGCCCATGTAGAACTATTCAAAATATTACCAGACATTGAGAGTCAGGCCAGATCAGGATAGACTTTTATTGTGGGAGGCTGAATGTAAATTGGAATCATAGCTGAAAATATATTTCAAATATGTTGAAAAGCCAATATATTGAAGCCCCAAACTGGTGGTGATGAGGGGATAATAGGAGAACAAGAAAGAAGATTGAAGTCAAAGAAGTTTATAAGCAAGTCAGGATGTCAATGTAAGCATGAGTACATGGGTGAAGACTAAGTGCATGAACAGTGACAGAAGGCTAGAGGTCAAGTCTTTCCTCCACAGGGATGTAATATTACTGAATGACACAGGACCAGGAGAGGGCCTGAAAGCATGCAGGGATTGAGGGAAGATAGGAAATATTAGGAATAATATCTTCATAAAATTGCTTTCATTTATGGTATGTCGATGATGTGTCATGCAATGACCTAAAGGTTTTGTGTGTACTATGCTACATAATCCTCATAATGACT
Source organism: Tapirus indicus (assembly GCA_031878705.1). Taxonomy (NCBI): domain Eukaryota; kingdom Metazoa; phylum Chordata; class Mammalia; order Perissodactyla; family Tapiridae; genus Tapirus; species Tapirus indicus. The sequence continues at coordinate 6,468,385 of CM062935.1, read as the reverse complement.
CCCATGAACTGCATGTTCTTTTGTTCTCAACATTTTACTAATGAGATATCCAAATCTCAGAGGATTTCAGAAATATCGTCATGGTTATATTCCTAGTAGTGGTGCAGCTGGGGGTAAACAAGAACACCAGAGTCTTGCTTGTACCAAGCCAGGCCATATAATGCCCCAACAATGCATTCACTTGGCAGTGTTCTGGTGGGGGCACAGGTCTTGCTGGATATGTGTGTGTCAGGGCCCATCCACAGGCTTACAAGCAGAGTAAATACACTTATTCTATACTCGACCCCAGTGAATCTTATATTTATACCTGCTCTTTCTCCCCTGGCTTCAGGAAGGGAGCCCTGAACTGGCTGCCTGAAAATCCTTGGAGTCCATAGTTAAAAGAAACTGAGGAAAATAATTTCCAGCTTTTGACATAGATCTTCCTCCTTGTTAGATAAGTAATATGCTCAACCCCATGAGCAATAATCCACCAATTAGTTTCTCACTGGATGTGACCGCAGTGGAATTTAAAAGGGACACATCTTTGATTTCCATAAGAGATTGCATGAGTTTGCTGATATGCCTCCTAAAAGGAACCACCAAGAGAAAAGAATCCACTTATTCTTCATGTGTGTCTTTTCAAATCGCCTGAGTCCATCTTACAGAACCAGAATCTCAGATTCCACCTAATGACCTGGTAGTATATGCCTAATGTGGTCTTTCAGGATAAATAGTCTCTGTATGTATCACACAACTGTGTCCTAATACAAAATGTTGATTTTTGTTGGGTTTTAAAACTGCAAAATGTTAAAGATGTAAACTGCACAGCATCTATCAAAGATAAAAAGCTGAGTGATGCTGTAATTAAGGATAGTTAACTGAATCTGAGTATCTCTTTGCACCCCAGAATGTTTAATTTTTTTCTTCTTTAGACAGCTCTGCTTTGCCAGTATTAAGAAGTAGCAGTACTAATAATAATGATAACATAATAATGAGAAGATAAACGTATAATTATAAAAGATCTGATACAGACTCTTACCTGAAATTAAGTGCCCTAAGGGCCCCAAATGATTTAACTGAGCTACTATTGATATGAGAAATTTGACGTTTTTACTAATGATTGACAACTTGACCCTGGAGAGTGTAATATCTATAGCTTCTATTACAAATTGTATCACTGCACTTCTCCAATGGACAGCAGACACGAAGGTAAGGACTCTATATTTTCATGGTGCAGTGGAGAATAAGAAATCCCACTCCCTTCATATATCTCCCAATCAGAAAGGAACTAGGCCCTTAACCCTGATTCTGCCACTGCTATATGCTGTGTCACTGAAGTGGTTTGTCTATCTTTGTGGTTAATCCCAGCCCCTTGAGTATATGGGCGTGAAAAACTTCCTCCTTAAATCTCCAAGTTTGGAAATGTTTCTGAACTTAGCCCAAATTTGTCTTTTTTTTTTCCCTTGAAACCTTCTATAATAAGCCGAGCTACATGTGACCCCTGTATTCACTCAGAGCCTTTTGTATTAATTATTTATTGTACGTATCAGTCAGGGTTCAACCAGAAAAGCAAAACCAGTAGGACACATAGAATTTATTTGCAACAAGCGAATAACTTACACAGTTGTGGAACTAGTTAGGCAGTTTCTGTAAGGCTGTGTCTCCATGTCCAATGTCAGAATTTGGAGTCCATGGGGCAGAAAGTCAGGAAGGGACTACGATGAGCAGGGTGGAACCCCACAAGCATGGGCTAGAATCCCATGAGGATGGACTGAAACACATGTCTCTTCTTGTTGCTTCTGACCCTGGTGACATGGGTACCTACAAAAACCAGAGCCCTTTGTCACAGAGCTAAACACACACATCTGACCCAGGAGTCTTAAAAACTGATGGCAAACCCAGGGAATGTGGAGCAATCGCAGGCCCAGAGGCTGCTTCATGCCAATGAGGTGAGTCAATAGATTGGCAACAATGCGTGTTAGTTATAAAACTCGTAATATCTTTCTTCTGCCTTTCATATCTTGCAAGAATCTCCTTTGCAGCTCATCCTAATAGGAAACACAATTCTGTAAAATGTAGATCAATTTAGCCAGGTTGACACATTAAAAAGCCATCCTACTGTATAAAGAAAGCCCTTCAAAACACAATGGATTAAAATTATGAAATGATAATAGTAATTAAAACTATTATGTTTCTCATGATTCTGTGGATTATGTGGGCAGTTCTTCCCATTTGGGATAGCTTGACTGGAGCTGGATGATCTAGCATGATCTTATTCACATTCCCTGGGTCTAAACTGAGGTGCCTGGGCATCTCTCCCCGTAGTCTCTCATCCTCCAGTAGGCCAGGTTGAGCCTGGTAATGATAATCTAAGTGTTAATGTTAACCAAAATGATAATCAAAAGGTTCCAAGTAATAAGAGAGAACTAATGTGTAAGGCGTCTTTAGCTTCTGGTTGTGTTGCATTTAATATTCTATTGGCCAAAACAAGTCATGTGTTCAAGGGCTGTTTCAGGGTTGGGAAAATACACTCAATGGGAGGAACTGAAAAGAATGTGTGGCCATTCTCTTCCTTCCTCACATTGCATCATGGGGACAACTCTCTCCAGGTCCATGTCCTCAGTGCTGGTCGAAGTTCACAATGATATTATATGTAGACAGCTACACTCATCTCCTAACTACCTCCTCCTCTAAATTGTTTCTATAAAGTGGGTTTGACAGCATCAAATTTGTGGTTTAGAAAAATCACTCTGGACACTTAAAACACGGCAGAAAGAATCAGGAGGCAGTGATGTTATTTCAGTAGCTTAGGTTAGGGCTGGATATTGTGGACTGTTAACTAAATCTGGCCTGTTTTGTAAAGCTTCTAGCTAAGATTTATATATGTATATATATATTTGTAGGAAATATTACAAATATATATATTTGTAAAGCATTGTAAAAAAAAAAGCAAAAAACAAAGAAAAATGTATAACAGAGACCTCATGTGACTCACAAAGCCTAAACTGTATACTATCTTGCCCTTTACAGAGAAAATGTACTGACTCCTGGCCTACAACTACTCATTTAGTGAATTATAAGCCAAAGAAATTTTTTAAAAACTGCAAAAATTCTTGAATTTTACTTTAGCATTATAGTTGAGAGTCGCATTTGTGCAGTGAAATTATCTGATAGAGAAAATGAGTAAATCGATTGATGCTATTGGAACCAGGTTCTAATTCTGAGATAAAGATACACAAATATGGGAGAGGGAAATGTGAAGAAGAATGGGATAGTTTGGATTTTATTTGGAGCTACTAGGACTTTCCAGTACAAATAAATTTACTGAACACCCGGGTCTTGGTTTCTAAATATTATTTCCCATGAAAAGGAATGAGGGCTCCTTGGAGAAACAACCAATTTCAGGTCTATGGCAGGAAAAGTATAAGGTAGGCCGAGGACATCTTGTGCCAGAAACTACAGAAGCTACTGAAGAACTAATGGGAACATGTCAAGTAGATAGAAACTCGTTTGTAGCCTAAACCCCAGCCAAATATAGAACAAGTTGCATATTAGTAATAATAACCATAAAATAATAATGTTATAACACCTTGAATTTAAAAATCCAAAAGTCCATAGACCTACTAAAACAGTGAGGTAGGGTGCTACGAAGAGAAAGGAAAGGAGAATGAGAGCTTATGGAGAAAGAGTCACAGAATTTGAAAATAATCTGTATTAGGCAGAGTTCTTCAAAGAAACAAAGCCAATAGGATATATGATAATATATATAAGAGATTTATTATAGGAATTGGTTTACCCGATTATGGAGGCTGAGAAGTACCACAATCAGCCATCTGCAAGCTGGAGATCTAGTAAAGCCACTGGTATAACTCAGTCTAAGGCAGATAGCCTGAGAAGTGGGAGGGGCACTGGTGCAAGTCCTGAAGGCCCAAGAAACAGAAGCTCCAATGTCCCAGGGCAGGAGACGAGAGATGTCCCAGCTCAAGAATAGAGAGAGAGACTTCATCTTTCCTCTGCCTTTTTGTTCTATTCAGGCCCTCAAAGGACTGGATGATGTTCATCCACATTAGTGAGGGGGGATCTTCTTTACTCAGTCTACTGATTCAAATGCTAATTTTTCCAGGAAAATCCTCACAGGCACACCCAGAAATAATGTTTTACCAGCTATCTGGGTGTCTCTTAGCCCAGTCAAGTTGACAAGTAAAATTAACCATCACATCAGCCCATCTTGATTATTTATCACCAGCTGTGATTATGCATGCTCTTCTATTTCAGACAACTGATTTACCTAAGTAATACAAGTAGAAGAAATGTATTGGATTTTGAGTCATAAGACTGTGGTCCAAGGGACCGTTTAGGAAATTACTGCCTGTTTTTGTTTTCTTTTGCATAGATAATTTCTTTAAGCTCAGTTACCATATCTATATCCAGTCAGTGGTAATACTTATTTCAGCATTGCTGACTGTTTTAAATGAGATCATGGATGTAGTTTTATAGGATCCTAGACAAATATAAGGTATATTTATAAGAACAAGTTAATTTAAGAAAGCATAACTGAACCATTAGTCCGTGAATAAAGCTTCACAACAACCTGAGAACCTAGAGAAGATTAGGACACAGTAATAAGACATATTGCTCCCTTAGTAATTCTCTTTCTGCTCGATTCTTCCTTTCTTTCTTTTCTTTATTCCTGTTTATAGACATCCCTCAGTCGTGTGACACAACGAAATACACACCATTGGAAAATATTGATTTGAGGACGTACACAGGCAATTCTTTCCTTTTTTTTTTTTTCAATTATGGCAATTTCTACTTAGGCATTGTAAAATATATTGCAGGGGAAGTTTCTGCTGATCTCAGGCTTTCCACACAGGCAAGGGGGTAGTCTGCATTCACTACTCTCCTCCAGCCCCCCAGAAGGCCCTGCTTGCCAGCAATGATAGATGAACCCATATCAAGACTTCCGTGTTCCTTTCAGAGTCAAGCAGTTCTATTTCTCTTTACCTGACCAATGTTTGTTCCTCGTAAGGAAGTGCAGTTGTAGGAGATTTCTTGATTCATCATGTGCTTTCTCTTGCAATTTCTTTATTTCTGACACTTGCTTGTAGTGCAGAAATATATATTGTCACTTCAACATCAATATTTGAAATTTTGAGGATCATCAATATGGCAGCAGCTAGAAAACAAGCAATTAGGGAAAAAAGGTGTCTTTGTTGTACTTCAATATTTCAATAATAAGGGAGAGAATGAAATAATTGAGTTCAATCGGTTCCCCTCCAGTGGTATGATATAAAATTGTATTTCAGGGAACACATTACAACCATACATACTGAGTTGTTGGAAATTAATCTTCTTATTGCTGGGACTATTTGTAATGAACAAAGAATCCTTAAACCCAGATATGCTATTTGAAAATGTAGCTTGACTTTATAAAAACTGATATATACAGGAGCTCTTATGAAAGGCAAACAAGGAGATATGTGTGTCAAGCTTGTAGACTTTGATTGGCTTGGAAAGTCAGAGAGAGTTCTCTGCTTCCAATGCATTTTCCACACACATTCTGGGCAAGATTAATTTTTTAAAAATACGTCTTTTATCATATCATTGCCATTCAAATCTTTCAGCTACCCCATCTTGTCTTCCCATCTGAAGCTAAAGTAATATACTGTGGCTCAGCTTTAACTATACAAATAAATCACTAGAGATGACTCTCCAGCCACACTCTCCACTCCCATCAAGCTAGTGTCTCTGCTGTCACACTGACATGCCAACTCAACTCCTATTTATAAAGTTCCTGTATATAAAGTTGGGTTTGTTGATGATAATAATGGACTTACTATATACCAGAGTTTTAACTCTTGTAACAACTCTACAAAATAGATGTCATTATTACCAACCAGTACAGATGAAAAAACAAGGAACAGAAAAGTTAATTTTGCTAATTTACAAAACTTTCATATTGTAGAATTGGGATTCAAACCCAGGCTGACTGTCCTGTAGGAGCCACATCTTCATCATTGCAGTATTCCTTTAGAAAGGCACTTGGTTAGAGAAAATAGAGTCATAAATTTGGACTTTAAGTTCTGGTTTTGCCACTTAGGAGCTCGTGAACTAGGGAAAAGTGTCACTTTATAAAACTAAGATAGTTGTCTGTAGAAAGGAAATTATAATAATTTCTTATCTACTTTAGGGCATAATGTGAGAATCAAATGAGACAATCTATGAGAAAAAACACAGGAAGCAAATGTATGTGTAAATATAATAGATTTTTCATTCCCTCTTAAGTTTTCCAAGTTATGTTTAAGGTTAAATATTATAGCACTATCTGAGGGGGTTATAAATTCATATAGAAAAAATATATAAGATGACTATATTATGAACAAGGGACAATAAAGGAACATAAGTGGAGGTAAGGTTTCTATGTTTCACTGGAACTGGTAAAATGTCAGCACCACCATGCTGTGATAAGTTGTGTATATATAAGGTAATACTTACAGCAACTACTGAAAAAGCTGTACAAAGGGATATACTCAAAAATACTATGGATAAATCAAAATGGAATCTTACAAAATGTGCAAGAAACCCAAAGGGAGACATAAGAAAAAGAAACCCCATAGAAAATAAACAGAAAACAGCAACAACAAATTTTAAATAAAATGGCAAACATAAGCCCTGACATGTAAATATGTACATTAAATGTAAAAGGTCTAAGTACACCAGTTAAAAGACAGAAATTGGGACGGTGGATTTAAAAATCTGACCTAATTATATGTTGTCTGAAAGAAACTCACTGGAAATATAATGATATATGTAGGTTGAAAGCAAAAGAATAGAAGATATAACATGTCGACATTTATCAACATAAAGCAAGACTATATCAATATCAGATAAAGTATATTTCAGAGCAAATACAATTATCAGAGACAGAGGGGGACATTGCATGATGATAAAAAGGTCAATACACCAAGAGAACAGAGAAATTATAAATGGGTAGGTGCCAAACACAGAGCTGCAAAATAGGTGAAGCAAAAACAGATAGAAGTGTTAGGAGAAATGGACAAGTCCACAATTACAGCTAGAGACAATTCTTTCCACAATGATAGAGAAATTATACAGAAAATAAGCAAGGATACAGAAGATCCCAACAATACCATTGAACAACATGATCTAATTTAAATCCACTCAACAACAGCAGAATACACTTTCTTTTCAAGTGTTCATGGAACATATATCAAGGCAGATGATACTCTGGGCCATAAGAGAAACCTCAGCTTTTAAAAACTGAAATCATACAAAATGTGTTCTCAGATCTGCAAAGGAATCAAATTGTAAGTCAACAGGCAGATAACAGGAAGTCTTTAAAAAATTGGAAGCTAAACAATAGACTCCTAAATAATGAATGGGCCAAAAACGATGTCTCAAGGGAAATAAAAAATACATTGAAATGAATGAAAATGAAAATATAAAAAAAATTGTGGGACACAGCTAAAGCAGCGCTAAGACGGAGATTTATAGCACTAAATGCTTACATTAGAAAATAAGAAAAATCTACAACTAATAATCTAAACCCACACATCAAAATCATATAAAAATAAAACACATAAGCACAAAACCAATACAAAAAAAGGAAATAATAAAGATAAGGACATAATTCAATGAAATTAAAACAGAAAACAATAGATAAAATCAACAAAAAAAAGCTGGGTCTTTGAAAAGATCAGTGAAATTGACAAACTTGTAACAAGACTGACATAACAAAAAAGAGAGAAGTCACTAACTATCAGTATCAGAAATAAAACAGGGTATATCATTACAGATTCTGCAGACATCAAAATGGCAAGAGAATACTATAAATAATTGTACACACATAAATTTAAAAACTTCTTAGTGTAGATAAGTTCCTGGAAAAGCCAAACTATACTACAGACTCATCCAATGTGAAATACTAAATTTGAATAATTATTAAGGTAAGTGAATTCATAATTTATAAACTTCCAAAAAGGAAATCCCAAAACCCAGATGGTCTTGCTGGAGAATTCTGCCAAATGTTTAATGAAGAATTAGCGCCAATTCTACAAAAACTATTACAGAATACAGAAAAGGAGAGCGCACTGCTCAACTTGTTTTCTGAAGCTAGCGTTACCCTGATACCAAAAACACATAAAGTACAAAAAAGAAAATTACAGACCAATATTCCTTATGACTATAGATGTAAAAATCCTTAACAAAATATTAGGAGATAAAATTAATTAATAGGTGAAAAAGAATTATACAAAATGACCAATGAGGTTAAGTCCACCATGCAAGACTGATTCAATATTTGAAAATCAGTAAAAAGATCACATGGTTCTATCAATTTATGCAGAAAAAGCATTTGGCAAAATTCGACACATATTTGTGATGACTCTCAGAAAACTAGGAGTAGTGGGGAATTTACTCAACTTGATACACATTTACAAAAAAACCTACAGATATGACCTTTAAAGATAAAATGAAAGAGTTAATGTTTTCACCCTAAGATCATGAGCAAGGAAAAGACGTTTGCTCTCTTCACTCTTATTCAACAAAACACTAGACAGTCTAGCCAGTATAATGAGCAAGAAAGGAAAATCAAAGGTAAACAGATAGCAAAAAGAGCAATGGAACTGTTCCCATTTGCAGATGACATGATTGTGTATGTAGAGGATACCAAACAACGTCGTAAATAACTTCTGGAAGTAAAAAGTGATTTCAATAAGATAACAGGATGCAGGTCAACATACAAAAATCAATGAGTTTGTATATACTACCAATGAACACCTGGACACCAAAATTAAAAATACAATGCCATTTCAAATCGCTAAGGCATAAAATACTTAGGTATACATCTAATAACACATATTCAGGAATTGTATGCTAAAACCCACAAAATGCTGATTAAGGAAATCTATGTAGATCTAAAGAAATGGACAGAAATATTATGTTAGTGGATTGGAAGACACAACATCATAAATATTTCAATTTTCCCCAAATTGATATTTCAGTTTAAGACAGTTCCTATTAGAATACAAGTATGACTATCTGTAGATATAGATAAAATTATAAAATATAAATATAAAATATTGATATATTAGACCTTGTCATAAGTAAAAACTATCGCTCTGCAAAAGACTCTATCAGGAGGATGAAATGATAACTCAGAGACTGGTAGAAAATATTTGCAAATCATGTATCCCAGTAGTATCTAGTAAAAATAAAGAACTTTGACGTCTCAACAGTAAAAAACAAACAATCCAATTGGAAAATCGACAAAATACATAAAATGAGATATCACCAAAGAGGATTTATAGATGGCAAATAAGCATGTGAAAAGGTGTTCAACTTCATTAGACATTAGGGAAATGCAAATTAAAACCACAATGAGATGTTACTACAAACCTGGCAGAATTACTAAAATAAGAGTAGTGATAACAAAATTATTGTAAGGATGTGAAAAAACTAGGTCACTAACATATTCTTAGTGAGGACGTAAAATGGTACAGATACTCTGGAAAGCAGTTTGCCAGTTTCTTAGAATAGATAAACATACAATTACCATACAACCCACCGATTCCATTCTTGTACATTTATCAAAGAGAAATGAAAACCTATATTTACACAGAACCTTGTACATCAATGTTCACAGTAGATTTACTTGTAATAGCCCCAAACTTGAAACAACCCAGATGTCCTTCAATGGATGAGTGGCTAAATGAACTGTGGTACATTCACACTATGGGATACTACTCAGTAAAGGAACTAACTATTGATACATGCACAACTTGGATGGATCTCTAGATAAATTTGAGTGAAACAAAACAAAACAAAAAAAGCTCCAAATGTTACATACTGTATGGTTCCATTTATATAACAATGTTTTGATAAAATTATAGAAATGGAGAAGAGATTAGTATTTCCTAAGGGTTAAGGACAGGGTGGGGGTGAGGGGTGGGGGTATAGCTACAAAAAGATGATGTAAGGAAGCCTGTGGTGATGGCAATCTTCTGTATCTTGACTGTATGGATGTCAATACCCTGGTTGTGACATGGTGCTATCATTTTACAGGGTGCTTCCATTGGGTCAAACTGGGTAATTGCACATGGAATCGCTCTGTATTATTTTTTACAATTGCATGCGAATTTATAATTGTCTGAAAATAAAAAAGTTTAATGAGAAATGGTGCTCACATAATTTGTTCTATTTTTTAAAACTTTCCCCCAAGTTAGGGAAATAGGGCGATTACCATATGGAAATTTTGGTAGAATATTTTTCAATTGTATGGCTTTGGAAATATGTCAAAAGAAAGAGATTAAAATTCTAGTTTTTCCACTTGCTAATTATGTGTGAATGATGTCAACCACGTGACTCTTAATTTCTTCACCTGCAAAAAGGGAATAGAAAGACATAGCATTCAGGATTATTACAAGGCTTAAGAGGGATAGTGAGATGATATTCAAAATCACCTGGCACGTAAAGGCTAATGAATTTTCTGAAATGTAGTATGTAGTTCATGCAATTAAAATTTATTCACAAATCTAAATGTTAATCAAATGAATCACTTGTGTTAGTTATGTTTCAGCCATTGCTCTAGGCACTTTCATACATACTGTGTCACTTAATTTTCAAAAAATCTATTATTATTATAATTCTCATTTTCTATTATGAGGAAATGTGTGTTTAAATAGAGTTAAATAACACAATTCAAGATCACACAGTTAACAAATGTCAGCATCCAGGCTTACGGATCCATTTAGTTCTGGGATTTTATTTATTAGATTACATCACATTGATCCTTTACCACCTGGGGGTGTTAGCCAATAAGGGACCTCTACTATCCCAAGTGAAAGTTGACAGGTATGTCTTGCAAGTACTCTGATACTTTACATGAGCTGAAGGCAAATTGTGGGTTAGAGGAGATGGAGAAGCTTTATAACTGGCTGAGATCTGGAGTCCACCAAGAGGGAGATGAGAGTAACTAGCATAGAGTTAGCATAAATAGCTGATGACAGGAGGAGGTGTAGGTGGTGGAACAGTAAATCCCAAGAGGCAAGCATTGACTCATGTCAGAAAAGCACTCGGTCTCATGGGACAGATATTGTGTGTACAAGGTGTCTTACAGGATACGTTGCAAAAAGCTAGAACAATGGGTAAAGATTCCTAGCTTTGGGATGACATGAAGGGTCAGAAAACTGTGAGTTGCATGCAAGCTACAGGTTAGGGTTCAAAGGCAGGGATTCACAGGCAGAGGGGAGAGTACCGAACTGGGGAATGAGGTGGAGGCTTCATCATAACAAGGTTCTTCTAAAAAAATTAGCATTGCTGTTAAATTTATTTCACAACATGTAGTATGCACCTTCATATACTGCACACTGTGATAAGAGAAATGTCTACAGTTATAAACAAGACAGTCCCATTGCTGTTCTCATGGAGCTTTTAGACTAGTTGAGATGGAGATGACTAAACAGAGAGTTGGTCAGGTACAAACACCTGAGTACTCAATTTAGTCAAATGAATTATGTGTGTTTATTGTGTGTCCGCACATAACCAGATTCTGAACCTGTGGCCAGACCACCTATGGCCCCATAGTGTTCCCCTACAAAGGAAAAGCTTAAGGGATCTAGGTAGCATCGCATATACAGGTGAGTATAAGTGACTTCAACAATGGGAACTAGGGGACAGGTAAGACTGGGACACTGGGGAGATGGTGCCATTGCCTTTCAGTACAACTTTCCCTCCTCCTAGTCACATGTGTCTCACTTTTGCCCTCATTTAGAATAGCAGTTGATGCTGGAAACCATATTGGCATGAGGATATGGTGGGGGGTGGGCAGGGATAAGAATGTAGTGTAGAGGATCCTGGTAGCCCAACGGTTTTATAAAAGTTTGGAAATAAATTAGTCTGACATAAAGGAGTAGTTGGCATTTATATCAAGTTCAGATTTGTATTTTCTAGTGAGTCCAGGTGGAAAATTGTGTAAAATATAAGACATCGTTGAGCAGCCAGATGCTGCATTGGAATTGAGATTTCGTGGGTCAATAAATAACCCAGACCCATAAAGTATCTGGTGGTAATGGGAAATACTGTAATTTCTTTTAACAGATCAGAAAACAGCTAGTTGTTTTTCCCTTTAAGAAAAGAAAAATCCTTTTATATATTTTTTTCTGGAAAAGTCAAATACCAAGGTATCAGCACAGTTGGAAATACCAAACACATTATTCTTATCAATCAAACGTCCGAACCACAGACCTTTGCCTTTCCAGATCATTGATCTAATGGGAGTGCAGAGTGAGCTGGTTTCTCAGAGGGGCATTTTGAATCTTTGCAGGGTTCATAAGTCTAGCGAGAATTTTGGGTTAATGTGAGTGCATTTGAGAAGAATGGCCATCAGAATCTCGGAACCTCAGGATGGAAGGGTTTAACTGGTATTTGTTTTTTTTTTTTTTTCTTGTTCTATCTACAATTTCCATTTCTGTAACTCCCACTTCAATTTCCCCAATTCTTCCCCATCATCATCCAGTTTATAAAACACTCCCTGGCTATGTCTCTCATATTTGAGTTCAGATTGGAATGGGGATGTTGTAGGTAGAGGGCAAATAAACTTAGTAGTAGTGTAATAGTTCTGATCGTAGTAGACTAGATAATAGTTAAGATAGTGGTAGTTTGTATAATAGTGGTAGGAGGAGGAGGAAGATTAGTTGCAGTTGTTGTCACAAAATACAGGAATCACTATCATATAGAAGGACCTTAGACCAAAATCAAGTATTACTCATGTCCAGCCCTTGATTACCCACAAGTTTCGGTGTCATCTGGTACAAATTACATCCTCTTTCCTCTCACCTTACCATCAGTACCTTCTATCTGCAAAGATAACCAGAGATTTTCATGTAATATAAGAATATATAGATAGTATAGCAGCAGTGTCTGTTCCAATCTACACGCTCTTGATTACCTTGTAGTTCACCTGCAACTCTGATAGATAATTTCCAGCAAGATGACAGTGTCTCCCTCTCCTGACCTCTTTGTTTGATGGCTTGCTCTGGCCACACAAGCTTTCTCTGCCCTGCAATCCCAACCTGAAAGTACAAGAGAGCTGATACTGCCAGGATCAATGTTTAACAACTAGGGGATGGGAGTCAGTGATAAATGACCTCAGTCTGTCCAGCTTTTGGTAGGAAATGCTAATGTTTCTCAGAGAGACCTCTGTGGGTTTGAGTTCCAGTTGTTCAGAGTGGTAAACCTACTCATGGACATAATCCCTAGTGGGTTTTCTCTTCTCCCATTTCACTTTTCCACTCCCTTTCGTGTACTTCCTGGAATCATCTCCCAAAAGGCTTTCCAAACCCTTGTCTTGGGGTCTGCTTTAAGACAGACAGACAAGACAAACAGACAGATAGATAGACAGAGAGAGAGATAGATAGCGAGAGAGACGGAGAGAGAGAGATAGACAGATAGATGATTGGCTGTAAAATGGGGATAACTAGCAGGTTTCCTTAATAGTCCCCATAAATAAAGTGCAATAGACAATGTTTAAAAAACTGCTTGAAAGCTTGCTAGGAAATGCAGTTTTTCATGAAGACTGCGGGCTCTAAATGCCAATTGTAAGGACAATTACCCACACAACTCAAGATGCTGAGTTCCATTAGGACAGGTCTGAGTATTGTCAGTTTTACAGGGCCTGCCTTAGAGTAAATAGATAATTAAAATAATATGAACACATGAATGAAAGAATGAACAATAGAATGAGATTGATTTTTACTCAAACAAATGTGTTACTGATGTTCTGTTTCTTGGTTGGGGAGTGTATAATGTCATCCATTAGGATTGATGAATAACTTATTTTAATCAATGGTATGTATGTGTATATACAGGCACTTACCTTTCCCAGAAAACCAGGTTACTCATAGTAATAAATCAAAAAAGAAGACATGTAAAGTCAGTAGATGTCAAGAGGCAGATGTTCAAAACTCTTGGGACTAACAGAAATAAGAAATTCCTAGATCAACATTGCAACAAATGAAACCTACATGATGCCACATGCAAGGGAGCCATTAACCACCTCCTACATCTGTTGCATAACAAAGCTATTTATCATTAGAGAGTTGCCTAGAGGGAATTCAACTAGGAAAGCTACTCTCTGATGAACAGAAGTACTTGTAGAAATGGCAATTCTAAGGGGATTGGAATACTGTATAAATATCTTAGGCATATAATACCCAGTGATGGCAGAAATGCAGTCATTTATAGATGCTCATTACTATGAATACATGCATCTTCCACAGACTTTACTGGATACCTTACACATATCTAATCCAGCTAATTATGGTATTCTGGGGTTTACAAGTATACAGAGACAGCTAAAATGAGAATATAAAACATATGGGTGTGTACAATCTTAAGAAAAGTGTAACCTTGGCAACTTCTATTAGTACAGTGAAACAAAATTAAAATAAGCTTCATCATTGTTGACATATATGCACTCTGTTTCTTCCCTCAACTGTAAGTCTGCTAAAGGAGAGCGGACTTGGATTTCCTGAAAGGTATGTACTACTGTTTCATATATTTAGTAGACATCTGTCCATTACCATAGACATCTCTTTCTCTCTACCTGGGATAATAGAGAGGAGTAGATGCAGAACTTTATAAGGCAAATGATCGTTCTGAGAAAACTAGAAACTGGACCAAAAATGGAGAAAGATTGACAGTCAACGATCACACACAGTATACTGACATTGTGTTCCAAGATGATGGGTTTAAGGTAATGGATTAGCCAAAAATCCCGTGAGAGGAGATGTGTGCTGAGATGCCATCTTTTATCTTCTAGGATGCGAACACTACTTATGAGATGCATTATAGTTGGACGTGATGATGATAGTAGTAAGCTGAAGCAGAAAATCCTGAGCCAAACCTGATGGGCACAAAGGCAGAGAGGGAAGCATTGGGGGAAGAATTTGTGATGGAGCAGACAGAGAAGTATTTTCCCCTACATTTTACGTAAGCTAGAATTCCAAGTTGCACCACTGAATCTCTGCAATTTTTGACTTTTTGAGGACTTTCTTAAGAGAAAAAGACTCTATTAGGTGAGAACACTACTTCCTTCTATGTGTATTTTACAATTAATAATTCTGGTTTGAATATTTAATTTAAATGAATTAAAATTATTTAATTTTAACAGAGGGTTATTTAGCCTTGAGAAAGAAAAATTTGGGCAGGTATAATAATGTCACTCACAAGTTTAAAGGGACTGAACTTGGAAAAAGAATTTGACATATTCTTCTTGGTTCCAGACAATAGATCTTGTAATGAGTGAAAGATCATACGAAGGTAGACACTAAAAAGATTTAAGAAAAATATCTCGTTTTGACTACTTTTGGTATAAAGGTAATACTAGCCTCATAATATAAATTGGAGAATGTTTATTTTTTCTTTTCTCAACTTATTTTTATGTCATTGAATATTTAATAGAACTCATCTGTAAAATAATCTGCCTTGCTAAGATTTTTGTTTACATATTTTGTTTAAGTGAACAATCTACCTAATGACATCAGTTATTTTAATTATAGTAGTATGATTTATATTACATACTTTTTTAGAATTTTGGTACACTACTTGATTAGCTATAATTTCTAATTGTCAAGTTCATTGAAATTTTCAAATTTATTGGCAGTAATTTGTTTATAATATTTCTCTGCTGATATGTACTAATCCTAGGTTTTATATTTTCCATTATGCTTATTTGTGCTCTGTTTATTTTTCCTTGATCAATCTTAACAGAGATCTATTTCTTTAATCTTTTCAAAAATACAACTTTTGACTTTGTTCTTTTCTCCTTTACAACTTGGGCTTATATGTCATTATTTCTGTTCTTAGCTTTATGATTTCCTTTTGCTATTTTGTGTTTTATTTTGAAGTATTCCTTTCTTAAATTTTTATATTTAAATACTTACTCATTAATAATACTTAAGCTTTTCCTCTTTGCTAGTATATGCATTCAGCGCCATACATTTGCCTCAAATTTTCAATTTAGCTGCATCTCACATGTTTTAATATGCAGCCTTTCCTTACTATTTACCTATATATGTTTCATAAATAGTATTTCTGTTTCACACATAATTTATTTAGATTGTTAATAGCTTTATATATGTGTGTTGATATACAATAAATCGCGAATATATGAAATGCACTATATAATATTTTGACATATGTATATACTCATGAATTAATTACTGCAACAAGACAGTAAGCATACCCATCACACCCAAATGCTTCCTTGTGGACCTTTATAATCCCTCTATCTGACCTCAACGTCACCCCCATCCACAAGCGACCAGTGATCTGATTCCTATTACTATAGATTAGTTTGCAATTTCCAGACATTTATATAAATGGAGTCATACAAGTATGTGTACATTGTTGTCTGGCTTCTTTTACTCAACACCCTATTGGTTTTTTTTTTAAACCTTATTGTTGCTAAGCAATATGTCTAATCTTCTATTAATCACATCCAACGTAATTTTCAACTTAGGTATTGTATTTTTCATCTCTAGTAGGTCTGATTTAGGAATTTAACATATTTTCCATATCTCTACTTAACATGTTTAGTCTTTCATCTACCTCAGGAACATGTCGAATTCAGTTAAAATAATTTTTTCAATATCCTTGTCTAGTAATTCTATCATCTACATCATTTCTGGGTTGTTTTCAATTGGTTGATATTTCCATTCACTAAGCCTTATATTTTCCTGCTTCTTTGCATAAGATGTTTTTTGACTGGATGCCAGACGTTGTGGATTTTACCTTGTTGCATGTTGGCTATTTTTGTACATCCACAAATATTCTTGAACTTTGTTCTGGAGCTCAGCTAATTTACTGCAAATATTTTTCGTACTTGCTTTTTAAGCTTCATTAGCCGGTACAAGAACATCACTGAGTCTAAGGCTAATTTTGTGCCATTACTGAGACAAAACTGTTCAAAGTCCTCTACTTGATATCCCATGAATTATGAGTTTTTCCAGCCTAGCTGTTGGGAACAATAATTACATCCAGGACCATTTGGGCCTAAGATTTCTTCCCTCTAATACTTCCAGATGTTCTTTCACTGTCCTCTGATAGTTTACTAACACACTTGTGTTATCGGTGCTCCGTTGAAGACTTAAAGGAGATCTCCTGCGGGTATCTAGAACACTCTCTCTGTTTAGTCCTCTCCTCTCTGATATTCTGTCCTGTCTCCTCAAACATGAAGACTACCAAGCTCTTTCTGGGTTTCCCCTCTTCTGTGGTCTGGAAGCTCATCAGGCAATAAGCTGGAGCAATCATAGGACTTCCTTCATTTGTTTCCCATCATTAAGGGATCACTGTCCTTTATTATCAGATTCCAATGTTGTGAAAATCACAGCTTTACGTATTTTCAAGTTTTTCCTGTTATGTTATTTCTATTTTTTTAGGCAGGTGAGTAAATTAATTTCCTGTTATATAATCTTGGATGGAAGAAGAAATGACAAGTTTTTTCTTAAAAAGAGAGATTTAAGTGTCATGTTTCCAAAACGGACACAGATAGCTGTTATGGTGATAGAAAAAGCATTATGATTAATAGGTAACCCGGATACACAGCATAATTCATTCTAGACACCATTGCTGGCAGCAACAACAGCAAGTAGTGGTCTATGATCCTTTTTATCACTCTTTCTACCCTCTGACGTTGCAACACTTACTCAAAACTGATATGTTCTCAGTTTTACATAAAAAATTATATAAAATTATCATTAAAATATTTAACACTTTTATTTATCCCTAACTGGCAATATTAGTAAAGATACCATGCTTATTCAAAACCAGCTTCAGTACAAGTCTCCTAAACCCTTAACCCCAACTTTCTCACTTACCCAAAAGTGCTGTCTTTTACCCCATTAATATAGGAATCCTGGAGCCACCACTGTGTTGGTGCCTCTGAATATCTGTACCCTCTATCAGACTTCATTGGGATTAACTCAGGAGCTGTATATGGTAAGTGAATCACCACAATGAGTGCAGCTGAATCGGGATTGCAAAGGCAGCAACTAACATTGCGGGAAGATATGGTCGCCGTGTGCTCAGTGCAAAGGGGAAAGCTTGCATAGCTAACTATTAGCTGCATAGAATTGTACAATTTATTCTGCTACTATTTCAGAGGTAAGACCCATAGCATTAAGAATATAGAAACCTGAAAAAGTATTCTGAATACTTTAGAAAATTTTAAAGACATTTTTCTTTGCTGGATTTACATAAGAGAAAAGTACACATAGATCATTCAGCTCCAAAACATACAGGCATCACTGGAGACTGGATCCCAGTAACAATGACTACACATAGACAAGTAGAGTTATTTTTATTATCAAATTATACAACCTAAATTATACATCTCTACCCAGCCAGCACCACACTTCAAAAGACAGATTTTTATAGCTGTCAAGGAAATACGCAAAGAGAAGCCAGTAGTGAAATAATCATTACTTGCCTTTACTTTATAAGCAGGACAAAATAAATAACAGATTGAGTAATTGATTAGAGTAATAGACTCTGGTGTTTATTTAACCATTAAGGAAAGGAAAATGCTTACATGTAAAAGAAGAAATGTTAGACTCCTTGTTTTCAATTGGAAAGATTAAAGATTCATCAACTTATTATGTGCTATTGCATTCTAATATTTATTATTTCTGTAAACTTTGGAGCAAATCTTAACCTGTATCTCCTCCATTACACAGGATAATCTGAGATGGGTCAAAATAATATGGAATATTTAAAATTTTATTTTCAGAGCGTCCAAAGATTAAATTGGCTGCTTTAATTAGAAGTGAGTTCCTCACCTCTGGACATGTGAAAGTAGAGTCTGGATTATCATTTATTTTATAAAGCAAGAGAATAAATTATTTAAGGATGCATGTCATGACAAAAAAGAAGAGATGCAAGAAAGTCTTAAAATTCTTCTTCACTTATGCTTATTATGCTATGAGAGAGAGAGAGAGGGAGAAGGAGAGAGAGAGGAAGAGAGGAGAGGAGAAAGAAGAAGGAGGAGGAGAAGGAGAAAGGTAAAGAGAGAGAAAAAATGAATTCAGGGAATGGCATATTTTGGGAAGTGCAAATATACCCTTTCAATTATACCTGTTTCAAGCTTGATAAAGCCACAGACGTTGACAATAAGGCTAAAATCTGGGACATTTAGAAAAATGTTAAAACATCTGTAAACTTTAATTTTGTATTATGTCCTTTTGAAATTGTAAAGCGAAAAGCAAAACACAGCATTTATTCCTTTAAAAAGCCACGTAAGATGTTCTGACATGCATATATAATAGATGACAGATAAATGTTGTTTGCAATAAGAATAACTTTATTTAAATTATGAATTTGTCTATCAACTTTTAATTAAAAATTGCTTCAAAATCAATAGAGAATAGAGAACAATTATTGAATAGAGGAGAAAGAATGAGAGAAGCATATATATTAATATTGGATATACAGGAGAAAAACACCCTGATATAGTCTATCTTCCCGAGTTCAGCTCCCTCCCTGCACATACCCTCACATCTTCTGTTCAATGGATAAACAGTTCACAGACTCAATGAGGGATGCAGTTCTAGTCAAGGGTTTACTGTCTTACGTGCCTAAGAAAATGAAATGTAAGAGAGGTCATCACATTGCAAATGGGAGAAGTTTATCAATTTCCTGAGAAAATGTTTATTATTGGGGGCATTGTAGTACTTGTACCTCAGGAATGAAACATCCTGCACAACCAGTGAACAGCTATCACAGTGAAGAGCAAGCCAAAGAGTGATTCTGATCATGGCCATCAGAAAGGGGTGTTCAAAGGGCAGTCTGATGGAATTCAGCCCAGCATGACCACAGAAGTGTAACACTCAGTTAGTCACACCTGTATGGTATCCATCCATATAAACCCCTGCCGTACCAGTAGATCTCAATAAAGTACCCAGTTCTCTTTGATAAAAACTCCATCATCATCCCAAGTCAGGACATACAGATGGCATACATTCAAACAGCTTTGAGAACGTTTAGTTCAGTTTACACGATCTTGGGGAAAAATAAAACATACACATTAGAGGAAGAACATGCCTGTAGCAATGTTTTCCCCATCACACACTGAAACTTATTTATAAACAATGCATATTTTCTGTTGAATATAGATGGTTGTCTGGATCAGAAATACTAGCTCCGTTGAGATTTACTCCCTCCTACCACCTCATCCCGATGCAAATACTGATAATTTTAGAAAAGCACAGAGGAATCAGTAATTCACATAAACAGTTAAGACTTGGAAGTTATTGGAAGCACTACATTTTATTCTTGAATTTTTATGTTAGTGTCCTTTTTTTGCTATACCTTGAAAGTTTCCATTTTAGGAGACACTCAAAATAGCAACTCAGCAGGTGGTCTGAAAATGGGATTTGGGTAACCTGATATAAGACACAGTTAATAGAGATATACTTTGAGAAGTTTCCATAAAATAAGATTTCCTTTTGCTCTCATTGGCTCCTTCACACTCTATCTTTGAAATCAAGGAAGTCAGTTCTGCAATCATATTTTATTATTCCAAATTTTTTCAGCCTGCCACATTTTATAGTGTTAATTGTAATTGAATGAGAGATTTATATAGTACAAATGCCTCTCTCTGAAAGGCATTTCCTATCCTCATTCAAATACACAAGTTGGTAAAATTGACATGATTACTAACAAATTAATTTCTCACTCTGTTATGATTCAGTTTACCCTTCATGCGTTATTAAAATATTTCCCAACTTTATAAGAACAGAAATAGTGTGATTTGAATACATCTGTGCCTATTATTTTAAATCATTTTGATTGAAATACAAAAAAGAAAAAATGGTTATAATTTGAGTTTTTCAAATTTTAAACACAGAAGAAGTTTCTACAATGAGATGTAAAGCAATTTTCTAGACCTTGATTTAAAATCTTTCTGCTAGCATAGATATAAATAATTATAGTTATAATAAATTATAGAGTGGGTGCTATATGGACACTGCCATCATGGAAGAAGTGCATTTCTTCTGTTCCTATGTTGTCCTGAATTGTTCACAAGATGACTTAGTGCAGCACGAAGGACACTGGACCTGGCATAGGAAATTCCAGCTACTGATCTCAGATGAGCCACCTGCCATCTGTGTCACTCAGATGATTACCTTTAACTATCCTGAATGTCAGATTCCATGAATGGAATGAAGATAATGATGTTTCTTTTTCATGTCACACAATGGTTTTGAGAAAGGGAGAAATGATTAATGGAATATAAAAGTTTAGTCTGTGTGTGTGCATGTGTGTGGATGTGTGTGCGTGTATGTGCGTGTATGTGTGTATTTCTTCATGCTCAAAAGAAGCCATCTGCAATTATTGAGATAGATTCTTACATGAGGAAGGACAGAAAAGTGAGGGAGTGACATCATCATGTATTTCATTTCTGTTTCTAAGGACCAGACATCTTTATTTTCCACAAAGAATTAAGAGAAAAAAGAAAAGGGGCAAGGGAAGGAGAGGGAGGGAGGGAGCGAGAACATTGTAAATCCAGAGGATACTTGTTGACAGGCTCCTTCTTATGGGCTGCTGTCGGGGATAAAACACATAAGGGGGGCGTGTGGTTGGTAACATCCTCTTCAAGGAAGGACCAAAGTCTAAGTAGGAATCCGTGGGGAAGGAACAGGCATGGGAGGTCCTGGATCCAACAGTCTGGTTAATGGAGTGTGAGCTATCCTGGAGCAGTCCAGGGCAGGACACTTTAAGAAGAAGCTCTGCGAGGGTGTGGTTTGAGAGCAAAAGCTCTTCTAGATGGTGAGTATGGCCAAGTACCTTAACAGCACGTGACCACCTCACAGCGGTGTTTATCATGTTCATGGATCCATTCTCCCTTCCTGAGTATTGACATCTGTCCTTCCAGCCCTCAGATCTAAGAGATGGTTTATCACAGCAGTTACTAGCTTGATTTCTGGAGTCAGATTGCTTGGGTTCAAATCCAACCTCTGCCACTTTTTAATTCTGCAGTTAAATTACATGAGCATAATTAAATTAAATTAAATTATGTGTGCTTCATAACATCTCTGTGCCTCCACTTTACTCAGATATAAAATGGAAATAGTAAATAACTATAACATAGGATCTTATGAGGATTAAATGGAACAATGCAAGTAACCTGGGCATAGAATACACTGTCACTATAAATTACATATGTTGTAGTATGATTTGCTTTAATTAGGAAGCTGCATAGCAGAGTGTGTAAGAGTCACCCTGTCCAGGGTCAGCAAACCTCTTCCTCCACTTAGCAGCTCTGTGTTTGTGTGTGTGTGACACTGTTCACCCTCCTTCCGTCTGCCTCTGCTTACCTGTTTGTAAAGGGTAATAAAAACACTTGCCTCACAGGGTTCTTACCAGGATTGAATAAGACAACAAGTAGAGGAGGGTCTGGCCCGCAGTGACTACCCACTAAATGGTAAACATCACTGTAACTATTCCAGAGCAGCATGGAGGATCATTCTAAAGTCAAGGTGCAGGTTCTCAATTCAGTTCTTCTCTTTCTGGCCGTGTGACCTTAAGCAAGGTACTCAGTCTCCCTTTATGCACCACGGTTTTTTTTCTTTTTCCTTCAGGATATGATAGTAACTATCTCAAAGGGCCACGTGGAATGAAAGGAAGCTATTCCATCAATACCTGCACAAAGTAAACATTTAAAAAGTGTTAGCTGTTATTATCACTGTTGTAAGGGTGAGAATGAGGATGAGGATGAGGATGATGAGATGATGATGCTATGAATGGCCACCCCATGGGGAAGCTCCCAAGATGTTCCAGGACAGTTATTAGCACACTAGCCAACTGGCAGGTGGAGGGGATGGAAAAGCGCTCACACATATATTCTGAAGCCACCCTGGGTCAGATAAGAGAGGCTCTTGTCACATAGTAGAATAAATTATAAAGAATTATAGTTAAAACTTCTAATCTCACTAGTGAATTTTTAAGTTCCCAGAAATCGAGGGCTGTCTCCTGTCTTCACGGTGATGAGCTCTATAGAAAATGCCTAGTAAGGGGCAGTTAAATATTTGACTGTGGGAAAGCACTATCTTTGCATCTCAGCATCTACAGAAAAGTGGCACTATGTTTTCTCTCTTCCAGTATTTCCTTGTTGAGTATCTCCTATGTGCCTGGCTCTGCTAGGCTCTGGAGGAATAATCATGAATAAATTAGGTACAGTCTCTGCTTCCAGGAAGTTTAAAATTTGGTGGAAGTAAAGAAAAAGTAAACAGAAAATCACCCTCTTCATATTACAACCTTTCTCTCTGTGTGTGTCTCTCTATCTCTGTCTCTCTGTCTCTCTCTCATTTCACAAATGTTTTTTCCTGGGCACAAATGTGACCAGAGCAGAATTAAGGTGTCTATAAACAGGAATATGACCCAACTTCTGCTTGAGCAGTTCTCAAGTTCTTAAATACTTTTACAAACTCTTTTTAATGAAAAAATATCCTATAAAAATATAGATATGGAATATACCCTCTGGGCTTATATTTCAAGTATCCATTTAGAGTAGAAACACAAGACTTCAACAACCATATGTACATGGGCTTGTAAAATCTGAATTCTATGATAATAGTGAAAACTAGGACTGTTAATATAAAACCAAACATTTAAAGACCATTCTAAGAGACAGTAGGACAAGGAGAAGAAAAGAAGCGAGGGCATGAACAGTGAATTAATAAAGTCTAAAGAGAAAGCATATGAATTTATACCATACAAAATCCACCAGTTCAGAGACAAAATTGAAAGTCTTTCCAGGGAAACATTTGTAATTGATGATGGCTTCATAGTGGCTCAGGTATTGACCTCATTTTTAAAGAAGAAATCTACTTAAAATTTTTAAAAAGAGAGAGAGAGAATACATGTCACAGTATAAAAAAAAAAAGATGGTGCCAGAAAAATACATGTTAATGAAAAGCTCTAATATGTATCTTTTATTCACACTACAGATGTATTGGTAAATTTAGAGAGAATAGAGTTAGAATGACCGTATGTTGGAGACTTCTCATTCTCTAGATGTGGAAATGAATAGTCAGAAAGATGAAATGACCCCAAACCCAAGGAGAGGGAGAAGTAATCCTAGGACTAGAATCATAGAGCCAGGGTGCCATGCTCCCTACAGACATGCTCAGCTTCTATTCCCAATCCATCAGTGCTGTATGCAAAGGTCTAAAGATAACCACAGTGCAGTTTTCCTGAAAATGAGTCACAGTGGGTTTTTAGGGATGGGGATGATATAGCAAGAAACACCCGCAAGGAGTGGTTTTGAAATGATCTAGATATAAGTTGCTTATTGTTGAACAGTCTTGGTGAACACCCCAGAAATACATCTGGGCTAATGATCATTCGTTTAATGCCTTATTTCATGACAACTTGATTTTTGAGAGTGAATACAAACCAGCATCCTCAATGTCTAAAAAATAAGAGATCCCCTGTTTCTCTGATTATAGCACTAAGTTGAAGCATGGCAAGTGGGCGTGTGGCTCCAACTTGGTTAATCAGTGTTTCCACCCCTTGGCTGTAATGATTGTTTTGAGGGATGGATATATGCCCCAAGCATGGTTAATCTGAGTTCTTCTCCAGAATTGTTCTAATTGTACCTAGTCCTAAGAAGCTTTATTCTTTTCTAGCTATGAAGCTTAAAGCTTGAACCTGGAAGCCGGAGATGGTCAACTCTCTATCAAGTGGCTAAAGCAGTAGGAGAAGACAAAGCCATAGAACAGAATGATGCAAAGATGAAAGATGGATAAATTATTACAGATGACAGGGAGGTCCTTGATCAAATTGTTTCTAGCTGTGTTTTGTTTTGGTTTGGTTTTTTGTGAGGAAGACTGGCCCTGGGCTGACATCCATGCACATCTTCCTCTACTTTATATGGGATGCCGCCACAGCATGGCTTGACAAGTGGTGCATCTGTCCACGCCTGGGAGCTGAACCTGTGAACCCTGGGCAGCCAAAGTGCAGCATGCAAACTTAACCCCTACACCACCAGGCCAGCCCCCTCTAGCTGTGTTTTTCCCTTCACCATTACATGAGCTAACAAATTTCTTATTTGTGAGCTTTGTGTTTTATCAACTTCAGGCAATGTGCCCTGTTAAATATTATTGATAAACAATTAAATAATTTCAATGACTGCAGTAATTACAGAAACATGGATATAATACTCAAGTTTCTTACACTATTGACCCTGTAATGTATCATAAACAGCTATTATTTTTTTTATTGTGGTAACATTGGTTTGTAACATTGTATATATTTCAGGTGTACACCATTATTCTTCTATTTCTGCATAGATTACATCATGTTCACCACCCAAATACTAATTATAATCCATCACCACACACATGTGCCTCATCATCCCTTTTGCCCTCCTCCCCCTGCCTTCCCCTCTGGTAACCACCAATCCAATCTCTATCTCTATATGTTTGTTTTTTGTTGTTTTTATCTTCTACTTATGTGTGAGATCACACCGTTTTTGACCTTCTCCCTCTGACTTATTTTGCTAAGCATAATACCCTCAATGTCCATCCATGTTGTCATGAATGGCTGGATTTTATTGTTTCTTATGGTAGTAGTGGTATTCAATTGTGTATATATACTGCAGCTTCTTTATCCATTTGTCCCTTGATGGGCATCTAGGTTGCTTCCAAGCCTTGGCTATTGTGAACAATGCTGCAGTGAACATGGGGGTGCATGTATCTTTAGGTATCAGCGTTTTCCTGTTCTTTGGATAAATACCCAGCAGTAGAATAGCTGGATCATATGGTAGTTCTATTCTTAATTTTTTGAGGAATCTCCATACTGTTTTCCATAGTGGCTACACCAGTTTGCACTTCTACCAGCAGTGTATGAGAGTTCCCCTCTCTCCACATCCTCTCCAACACTTGTCGTTTCCTGTCTTGTTAATTATGGCCATTCCGACAGGTGTGAGGTGATATCTTATTGTAGTTTTTATTTGCATTTCCCTAATAGTTAATGATGTTGAACATCTTTTCATGTGCCTGTTGGCCATCTGTGTATCTTCTTTGGAGAAATGTCTGTTAAAGTCTTTTGCTCATTTTTTAATTGGGTTGTTAGTTTTTTTGCTTGTTGAGATGTATGAGTCCTTTATGTATTTTGGAGATTAACTCCTTAATTGATATAGGGTTTGTAAATATCTTCTCCCACTTGTTAGGTTGTCTTTTCATTGTGTTGATGGTTTCCTTTGCCATGCAGAAGCTTTTTGTTTGATGTAGTCCCATTTGTTTACTTTTTCTATTGTTTCCCTTGCCCAGTAGGACACCAAAATTGAAAATATGTTGCTAAGACCAATGTCAAAGAGCATACGGCCTATGTTTTCTTCTAGATGTTTCATGGTTTCAGATCTTATATTCTAGTCTTTAATTCATTTTGAGCTGATTTTTGTGTATGTTGTAAGATAATGGTCTACTTTCATTTTTTTGCATGTGGCTGTCCAGTTTTGCCAACACCATTTGTTGAAGAGACTATCTTTTCCCCATTGTATGTTCTTGGCTCCCTTGTCAAAAATTAGCTGTCCATAGATTTGCAGGTTTATTTCTGGGCTCTCGATTCTATTTCACTGATCTGTGTGTCTGTTTTTGTGCCAGTATCATGCTGTTTTGGTTACTATAGCTATGTAGTATATTTTGAAATCTGGGAGTGTGATTCCTCCAGCTTTGTTCCTTTTTCTCAGTATTCCTTTAACTATTCAGGGTCTTTTGTTGTTCCATATAAATTTTAGGACTCTTTGTTCTATTTCTGTGAAAAATATTGTTGGAACTTTGATAGGGATTGCATTGAATTTATAGATTGCTTTAGGGACATTTTAATTATATAAACAGCTACTATTTATTGAGCACTTATATCATGCACCTATACCATAATTTTATGTTTTCTATTTTATTTTTTACAAAAATTTCCAACAGAGAACGATTTTCCCCAGTATTCAGATGACAGAACTGAAGATTACAGAATATATGTGACCTATTTGTTGCACTTATGGCTCTTAAAAAAATTTGTATCCAAATGCACAGATCCCCTTTCTTAAATCCTTCCGGCTATATGAGAAACTGTGCATGTCAAGTGAAGAGTTGGGTCTGTATGCTGAAAGTTAAGGAGATATGTTAAAGAGAGACACAACATAGACATGATAAGTTTTGAGTTCAGTGTTGAGGCTGAAGTAAGTATCATATTTTTATTAATATTACAACATGCCCATTAGATCTGATGTCTTTAGATGTGGAAATGTCTCATAGAATAGGTAGTCCAACTAGGTTAGTTAATAGATGAGAGGCCTGGGGCCCAGAAACATTAAGTGTTCTTCCAAGGTTAAGTGCAACATTGTTAACATAGGGGAGACGAATATCGTTGAATCGTGCATTTGTTCCATGCAGATGTACATTGTATTTCTTTTGGCAAGTCAGGACTCTTCCTTGAATCACTCGATTGAAATTTCTTGGCTTAATTATCTTTGGTCAATTTATTTTAAATAATTGTTTGTATTTTTATACATCTGTTATATCTTCCATAACAATTTTTCACTAACAAATGTTTGATTAAATTAAGACCTTAGAGAAATTGGCTTCTGTTGGAACCTGTCACCAAGAAGCTTAATATACTTTTGACAAAGCAAAGAGCTAACAGAACAATTCTCACTATTAAAAAAATGTTCAAAACGTGCACTCTTTCAGTTTAATGGTTGTGAATAGTAGTGCATTATGGAGTTTTACTGGTTCGATTATAACAGCCATTTCTAAAATGAATCACAGTTATTATCATTTAAGGTATGGCCTAAATAGTAGACTGTAATTGCTTACAGACGTTTCTAAAACAATAATACATCTCCATCACATCTGGAGCATGCTCTTGACATAACAAACAGGCGGAAGGGTTATCACAGATCTAAAACAAAAAAATGGAACGAAAGAGAAAGACTACTGTAAGGATAAAAATGTTCCATTCACTCAAAATGAATTTTAACCTGAAATTAAAAGGAAGGAGCAAAAAGGGAATTTTCACCTTCAAATTCATAATCTTATTGTATATTTACTTGGGTCTGTGAGGATTTTCGCATAGAAAGACATTTAAAATTGTTTAGGCAAATGGATTTTATAGAGACAGCTCTCATTAACAAATTATCTATAGTTTCAACATAAAAAATAGATTAAAAGTGGATTTTTATCTGGGTGAATCAAGAGTGAATGTTTCAGAACTTTTGTCCTTCAATTCAATACCCCCTCTCCATCTCCTCTCTGAGTTAGATATGTCCAAGTCACCAATGAACTGCAGAGTAAAATCCACAACTCTGTTCTACTCATTCAACTACACAATTGAAAATATTAAAATCAGAAAATGAATATGAATTTCTCAATATGTCAAACCTAATTAGTGGAAAATCTGGGACAGGAAGGCAGGTTTCCTGGATGTTGTATAGAACATATTCTGTTGTTATGTATTGTTCAAAGCTCTTAGGATTTTCCTACCTTCTCAACATTCTCCTTAAACTTTCAGGATCCTGCCTTTCATTAATGAATGGAAGCCCAATTACCCTTTTTCCAAAGAAATTAATTGTAAATATACTTAGAATCCTCCAGCAAATTTAGTTCTAATTAGAAAATAATTTGAAAAAACAGCTAAAGGAACATCTATTTTTTTTTCACCAAAAAACACAGAAGGGAATTTACCATCTAAAATAGAAATGGCAAAAATCTTGGATGAGTTATCACATCACCTTGTAAGCCAGTATTTTATAAAGTTAATAATCTTCACTTAATCAGTTCAGATTTTGGCCTTGTGCATCTATACCAAAGAAAATACCCTGTTTTTGAAGCCAGATTTATCAAATTATTCACTGCCTGCTAAATGGGTCAATCAGATCTCTGCCATGCCACTGCCTTAACACAAATCTTCATGGCCTAAAACAATGGATATTTACTGAATGAACACAGATTTGTAGCCCACCCATGCAGCATGGAGGAGAGTGTTGCTTGTCTCTGCCACCTGAGTAACCCACAGCTGATGATGAATGAAGAGTGTCATTAGGTAGGACAGTTCCAACGGAGGATGAGTTCTGATTCTCCTTCTGTTAAATGGATTGGAAATTCTACCCTGTCTTCCTGAGATTCCAGGGGCTTTTAGCCCCACAACCCCAGAAGATGAGTAACTTGCTCAATAGTTAATTTTTAATTATCTTACTTTCCTCTTTCCTGTCTCATTTCTCAACTCCCCCACTGAGGCTTCTTTAGGTTCTTTAGATCACCTTACAAATAAACTCCTTGCAGAAAAATCCTTGTCAGAGAGTCTGCTTCTTAGTTAACATAACAATATATCTTGAACAACACACAGACACAACTCATATCTCTACTGTCATTTTAATGATTATACTTTTATATATCCAAAAGTATTTATTTAATTCACATTTGTGAAAATTTTAGATGGTTTCAATTTTCCATATTATAAAAGAGTCTGTGATAAATACCTATGCTGCATTGGCTGTTGTCAGTTCCGCATCACCGCAACTTCCTTCTAAAGTCTCCTTTGCATCACAAATTACATTTCACAGAATCCTTTTCCCTCTGTTTCCACATTAGGATCTGCCAATGGGAGACACATGTGATTTGGAAGACAGAAAAGAGAGAGAAGTGGTTGGTCTCTGGATTTAGTTGCAAGCAGATGTGTAGGCAGCTATGAATTTTAAATCAGCTTCCCCGCAAACTCTAGAGAACCACTGACTTCACTGTTGTAGACTGATGGAATCTTCCAACAGGTTAAGCAATGCAGAGGTTTTTCTTAAAGCTTTTAAGAACCACCTGCTTTGATGTTGTAGGCTGAATGAAGTGCTATGAGCTTCCCTGACCTCTGTTTCCCCATCCCGTCAAAGAGGGGTTAATATCCACTTCTCACGCCCTGCATTAAAACCTAGCATAGTCAGGATAAATAACATGGCTTCTGCTTTCTTAAACAAACCTCCACTGAACAGCAGTATGAAATCTCTTTCTCTCTCTCTCTTTCTTTCATCTGTCTATCATCTACCTATCTATTACAAGTTCCTTAAAGGAGAAAGCAGTGAGTCAAATATTATGTGCTCTAAAATAATGTTAGTGGATTCTCCTTGAATCCCTTCACTGATCACTTGGGCCTCATTTAGGATTTTCCTTTTAAATCCTAATCTTCCTGACTGAATGACAAATTTCTAACATCAGTCCAATCATTCAATGGCCTTTTGTAGATGAAAAACAAGGTGGAGTCACAGAATATTCAACAAATTTATTCACTATAATTATTGAACAATATCCACTAAGAGACCAGCTTTCCATACATTGTTTCCTCTCATGGTCTCTATTTTTGGTATGCAGCATTCCTGTGTGTGGTGTCACTCATATGTATCTATCTACAGCAGCGTGGGGTGCTTCCTTTCATTTCATTATCCTGTTCTTGATATCAAGGATCTCTCTCTCTCTCTTTCTCTCTTCCTTTCTCTCTTTTTCTCTCAATATCAAAAACCCATCAGCTAGTAAAAATAAAACTTAAAAATATATTTAAAAAAGAACTTATATTCATATGCCTTCTGTTTTCCTACCTATTTGTTTAACTGTTTGTTTTTGTTTTGTTTTTTTTTCCTTGAGCAGGAGGAGGAGGAAGACTATCGAAAGATTTCCCAGCACACGGGCCTTTACAGATGCTGTTGTTTTTGAAAGAAGAGGGTGAAGAGGATGGCAGCTGCAGTGGTGCTGTTGCTTGCACACGTGCCCTGCCTTCCGAGCTGTGGCCCCCAAACAAAGGGACTTCTTACTTGGGAAACTGGTCCTCCACACTGGGGGTTCTCTCTCCCCATGCTGCAGGACTTTCTCTGTATGATATTCCCCGTGATGTTTTCATTCGGTCCTGAACACAGACCTTCAGACTCCAGGATGGTAAGACTCCAAATGGAGTTTTCCCTCAATCTTTTATTACCTGCTTCTACCTTTAGCCTCCATCCTAAATTTAGGAAACATTTTTACAATTTGTCATAATTTCCTTTTACTTCCTACCAAATTTCAATACATTTCTGGCAAGGAAAACCATGATTCAGCCCTCCCACCTCCTTCTCTCCTTCATTTTTCCTCCCTGGATTGATCTACAGCATCTCTGACTGGCATGTTCATGTGATGGCCATTTTCCCTATTTTCCAGTCATGAAGGTGTTGTTTGTTTATTTTCATTTATTTATTTATTTTTGTGTGTGTGAGGAAGACTAACCCTGAGCTAACATCGGTTGCAAATCCTCCTCTTTTTGCAGAGGAAGACTGGCCCTGGGCTAACACCTGTGCCCACCTTCCTCTACTTTATATGGGATGCCACCACGGCATGGCTTGACAAGCAGTGTGTCTGTCTCCTCCCGGGATCCGAACCTGTGAACCCCCAGCCACCAGAAGCTGAGCGTGCGAACTTAACCGCTATGCCACCGGGCTGGACCGTTGTTTATTTTTTAAAGGTTTTCATTTTCTTGCCATTCATGGGACTCCAAAGCCATTATTTTATTCCTAGAACCTACTCTTGTGTCTTACTCACATAATTTTTTTTTTTATTGAAGCCATGATGTATGACTGGATAGGAATGAGAATACAGAAAGAAAATGGATGTCGAAATTTCTGGTGGCCAAAATTGGGAAATCGATGAGTAGTGATCCTGATCCTTTAAATAAACCTGACCCTCACACACAACATTCTCTACAAATTTCATGGAAACCAACAAGGGTACCAGTTATGCCTCTGGAATTTCCCGGACATTGTCTTACACTAGCTCTTTGACACATTATTCCCTACTATTGTCTTCCTATCCATCGTCTAGCTTCGTATGTCTTATCCTGATATTTTTTCTGAGCTTTTCCCTTCTGCTCCCCTGCCCCTCACTGTCAGCAAAAAGTAAGAGAACTGAAGTAATCAGGTTATCACAATCTGAGATGTTGGTCCACTGCCCCTGGAAGCGATGGTGACGGAATGGCTAAGCCTCCTCCCTGCCTCGAGGCATACAGAGCTGCTTTGGGGCATCAGCCTAGGGCATCACCTACAGATGACAGCCCTGGAATCTCAGCTGGCAGAAGCAAGGACAAGACTGGCCTCTGCCAGTCACCACTGACCCCATGGTGCCTGTAGTTGCTGTTAATTTCCAAAGAGATTCATGAGAGATTTCACCACCCTTCCAGCTTCATGATGTAGAAAAGGAAACCTGAGTGAGTGGAACTTTCTCTTGACTGATAATTTGAGGAGATTGTTTGATGGGGTATTACCCTCTTTTTGCCACTAAATGTTAAAACCAGATTCTTGACCCCACCTGTCAAAGTACAGTAATAAAAATGATTTCTGATTTGGAGATGATTTGATTTACCCTTAAACTCAATAACATTCATCATCTGACAAAGGAAAATGGGGCAAAGAGGGACCTAAATCCAGGAGAGGCTGGGAGTAATACTTTGGATGTGTCATCTTCTCAGGCCTTCACACGTATTCTTGCCTCTGACTACAGAGTTCTCAAAACACTGGTTGTGTCTGGGCTCTTAGTATTTCAGTCTCACCTTGTCAGTCTTCCTTCAAAGAGGTCTTCTCTGACCACTCAGACTAAGTAGCTTTCTCTGTTTAGTATCCTACCTTTTTCCTGTGCTTGTCAGCACTGTATGTGGTTTATAATTTTTTTATGCATTTTCTTGCCAGCTTGTTCATTGCTTTTATCCTCTGAAAGGACACAAAGCCTCACGAGGACTGGAACCATGCATGTATGTCTGTCTTACTTGTTATTTTATCCCCAGGGTGTAGATGATTAGACTTGGTAGGTAACAGGCAATATATAGCATATCCTGATGGAATGAGTGAATGCTGCTCAAGCCATTTCTTACTCCCTTTTCTGAAACCTCCTGCATTTCAGCAACTGGTTCTGATGTAACACTGTACCTTACCACTTGCTTTTCCTGCCTGGCATTTTATCTGCCAAACCCTTTACCTGGGGATCCTTAAAGTGGCTACCAAACCCTGGGGTGAATGTCCAGTGTCCTCACAGATCTTCTCCTGATCTGAGAACAAAGCTCCTATTCTGAAAGCTGACACTCACACTGTTTAAAGTGCAATTACTTTTCACTTACAGATTCTCTCTCCCTAGCATGGTCAAGCTCTATTGGTTCTTTATGGCTTGGTCTGTTACCATGGAGATAGATAGATTTTAGCTATTACTGTCTAGGGCCAAAGAATATACAAATAGAAGAGGTGGGAATTAACTTGGACACTCTTAGTGCAATTAGCATCTAATGAATCCATCCTCAAAATAGATCGGCTACAACCCCATTAGTCCAGAGTCATAGCTGCTCAGACTTCATGTAATAAGATGTGGAATGATAACTCGCAGCAGGGACTCTAAACAGGGCTTCTGGGGAGAAAATGTTTACTGAATAAACAATCTGGTCACCAGGGAGAGAACGACTCATTTGCATTTCCAGTTTTAATGTTTGAAAATGTTTTTCCTCTTGAAAGGGGATGCATTAAGGAGCTTGGGCTTGGAGGCAATATACCAGACTCATTTATGCAGTGGATTAGGATCTGAATAAGATTATAGAATCACATGTCGAGCATGAAGGGGAGCATGGGTGGTGTGTGCAATTTCTTTTATCTTTCAGGACCATGTTACAAGACTTATTTTTTATTTCAGTAAGACAGAGTCTATGAAATTCTTCCCTTTTGCAAAAAAGGACATTGAGGCTCAGAGAGGACAAGGGGTTAGACCAACACCATGGAGCTGGTGAGTGGTAGAGGGAACCTAAATCTTGGGTGTCCTGATTCCTGACACTTCACAGGGCACAGTGCTCCCGCTCATATCCTCACAGCCTCTCACACTGAGAGAATTACATATCATGATAGAATATGCCACCTCTTGACTGAAGATGAAGGGAAAAGTGCAAGACCCTCCAGAAGAAAGGGGAGATTATGACAAGGCTAATGGCCAGGAAATAATACCAACTCAGGTCACTCTCTGTCCTCATTTAAAAATTTTAAAAAGGCATCCTCCCATTTTCCGTGCTTTCTCTGCTACGTCCCCAAATTATGATCCAAGCTTAAATCTTTTGATTCAAAGGGTGGTACTTATTCCATTAATCATACTGCTTTGAGTGTGGTGGAAATCTTGCATGTCCTGTCTCACAGTCTCATGATCTTGCTTTCTGATCCAGTCACTGTGGTATCAACCAGATGTACTTAAGTGTAGTCTGAGGGCCCCTGGTATCACAGGCTCCATGCCTGTCTTGCTCTGAGGTGTGGCCTCTCTGCCCCAACAGTGTGCAGCATCAGGAAATGTGAGGGGATTATTACCCTTGAGTGTCATGAACAGACGGAGCATGGGATTCAACGCAGAAACACTTCTTCCGCCATGCCCCACACAGATCATTCTGAGGCATATTGTAAATAGTTTCTTATAGAGTCTCAGAAAAATTCAGCATTCGTTGCCCTGAAGAGTACCCAGTTCAATTATTCACTCTTGCCTTGCTTTTTCTGTCAATCTTCTTTCATTCTTCCCAGGCCACCCACTTTTATTCCATGGAATTACTGTCCAAAATAAACTACCTGCATGCATGTGCTTGCATACACTCTGTTCAGGGAGAACTCAAGCTAAGCTAGAGCTAGTTCTTGCGTGTTTATTGGGTGTATTGGTCAGAATTCTTCAGAGAAATAGGGAGAGGAGAGAGAGAAATTCTTATGAAGAATTGGCTTATGCTATTACGGGGGCTGAAAAGTCCCAAGATCCGCAATCAGCAAGCTGGAGACCAGGGAGAGCCTGTGGTATACTTCCAGTCAGAGTCTGAGAGCCTGAGAAGCAAGAAAGCCAATGGTGTGGCTTTCAGTCTGAATCCAAGTCCAAAGGAGAAGATGGAAGTCCCATTTCAAAGACACTCAGGCAGAGAAAGTTCCCTCTTGTTCAGCCTTCTTGTTTTGTTCAGGGCTTCAACAGATTGGATGAGGCCCACTCATATTAGGGAGAACAATCTGCTTCTCAGTCCACCAATTTAAATGTTTGACCAAATGTCTGGGCACTCCATGGCCCAGTCAAGTTGACACATAAAATTAGCTGCCACAGTAGGCTAGAACATTGTGCTAAACATAATACCAAAGTGAATCAAGAACCGACCGTGTTCCAAAATGTTTATGTGTATTATATTGTGAATCCTCAAAACAAACCACCAGGCAGTCATTTTTATTTCATTTTATAGAGAAAGAAAACTAAGGGACAGATGGATTAAATAAAATATCCACAGTCACACAACTAGTAACTGAGAGTGAGGGATTCAAACTCGGATCAACACAACATAAAAGTGCACAATCTCCCTACAATAAAATACGACCTTTCCAATGACATCAAAGGTATGTCCCAAGTAATCAAAATCCTTTGATCTGTTTGTTCCTTCAGAATCTGAACACCTTAGCATGTTACTCAAATCCCTTACGATTTGGACACTAAAATCTTTTCACCCTTATTTCTTTTCATTGCTCATCTGAGGATTCAGGTCCCACAACATACATGTACATACACACACAGGAACACACTTACACTAGAGCAAATCCTTGAAGTTCCCCTAAGCATGACTCTTTTTTTTTTTAATTCAAAAATGCCTTACAGATCCTCTCCCAGGGAAACTGGTGCCTTGGTGTATCTGGTAAGTCTCTCCTCTTCCCTCAAGGTGCCATGCCTTCCCACTGTTAATATTTAATGTAACATGTATGTAAGTAAATTTATGTTCCTATCTCTAGGGCTATCTCTCTATTTCAATCTAGGTCCTCACCCACACCCATGCCTAGTTTCTGTTAACCTGAATAAAAATAAAGGAAAAATGACCTTTATCTGTATTTTTCTTTCAGATGCTTCAGTATAGAGTGATGTGGGTTTTTTTGAAGACTGCTTCAGTTAGGAAAGTCTTGAGGGTTGAAAAGTCACCCACTAGACCTGAAAGGTACAATGGGAATTAGATCTTCAATGATGAGGGGAGAATATTACAGGCAAGATGATGAACAAAAGCCACTCCGTATGGGAAACAATGGGAGTACCAAATAACTGAATCATATCGAATAAACAGGAATTGTGGGAAGAAAGTCCAAAAGGACCAGATTGTGAAGAGTCTAAAGGACCATTTTAGATACTTTGTGCCCTGTTCTTATATTGGTATGGGTCTCCAGGAGCCTTTCAATGTGGGGAGAGCGTGATCTGGTTGAAGTCACACTTTATAAGTTTCCATAACTTGCCATGGTGATTTTAGGTCAATCTTTTTACCATTAATTTCTCTATTCATCTATTCATTTAGCGAGCACTGGAGCCCCTTTTATGTGCAAGCAGGGTGCTCTAAAGTCAAACACCTCTAAGATATTTGCAGTGCAACCAAAGATGAAATGTTACAGAGGACGTCAGGCATCAGCCAGACCCTTGGAAAGACATCGTGGTTCCTGCTTAGTGTAGTTGAAGACGAGCTTTGGGGCACGCCAGGCTAAAGGGTGAGTCCTGGCAGGAGCAGGTCCCTTCATTT
This sequence comes from Tapirus indicus, assembly GCA_031878705.1. Classification (NCBI taxonomy): domain Eukaryota; kingdom Metazoa; phylum Chordata; class Mammalia; order Perissodactyla; family Tapiridae; genus Tapirus; species Tapirus indicus. The sequence continues at coordinate 6,431,797 of CM062935.1, read as the reverse complement.
CCTGAACTTCAGTTTCCTTCTCTTGAACAAAGGTCATAAAACACATGCCACAAGCTCGAGGGAAGATTACAGTGAGATAATGTATAAAGTTAGATGCTCAGCACATGTTAAATCCCTCTCTGCCTCCAGCAATGATGAGCAAAGGGATGCTGCCTCAGGGATGCTAATCGGATATACATAGTGGGAGATTTTATCTCCACCTTTAATATCACCCCAACTCCAGACCCAAGTTCACAAGTGCCTAATAGACGTATTCATCTCATTGTTTCTTAACACACTCAAATTAAATACATCCCAGACTGCCGAGTGTACTCTCTTCTGATGTCCCCAGTCTCTGTCCATAACTGTGCTATTTACTCAAACACTCAGGAAAAAACCTAAACTTCCTCAGGTCGCTTCCTCAACTTCTTTCTCCCTCTAAAATGTCATTCTTACTCATACTCCTCTTCTTTGTAGTTTGTTATCTCTCTGGATAATGAGATAGTGACTTCCAGGCACCTCTCACTTCTAGCACAGAGTCTGGCATAGGGTAGGTGCATTCAGATGTCTGTTAAAGGAATCTATGGTTTTCACAGCTTGGTATAGGAAGTACCTGTGGATTAACCACAAAGGAAATAAATTATGGTTTGTTGCTAGCCTCCAAAGAGAGGAAGCCAGACAGATAGAGATACATTCAGAAAAAAGGGGCTAAAGAAACCATTTATTTCACTCGGGGGTGATGTTTGCAACAGAAATCATAAAATAGGTAATGTTCCTTTACATCTCCAGTGAATGATTTGAACAGAGCTAACTACAAAGAGAATTGTTTTTTCTCCCAATAGGGCTTATGTAGAGATTTTAATGAATTCTTTAATTCCAATAACTCAAACTTACAGCAGATCTAGTCACTTTTCCCTTAAGAACATAATTAGTGCCCAGGAAGTATGTTTCCCTAGTTGTCACTAACATTTTTAATGTCCTAAAACTGGAGAGCAGGAATGAGCAGTTTGGAATGTCTAGAACGCCAAAGAATTTCTTGGGTACATTTTTTTTTCAGGATATATAGAGACAAATATTTATTAACTTTTAAAATCACATTATTGATGTATGATTGGCAAATAAAAATGCACTCCTCCCCTTTTTGCTGAGGAAGACTGGCCCTGTGCTAACGTCCGTGCCCATCTTCCTCTACTTTATATGGGACGCCGCCACGGCATGGCTGACAGGCAGTGCATCGGTGGGCGCCCGGGATCTGAACTCGCGAACCCCGGGCTGCCAAGCGCGGACTAAGCTGCTGCACCACTGGGTGGCCCCCTTCTCTTAGCAAATTTTTAAGTATACAATGCAGTGTTATTAACTACAGGCACTATTATTGTACAGTAGATCTCTAGGATTTTCTTATAACTGAATCCCTGAAACTTTGTACTCTTTGAACAATACTTCCCTGTTTCCCCCTCTCCTGCAGTCCCTGGCAACTACCTTTCTACTCTGCTTCTATGAGTTTAACTATTTTAAATTCCTCTTGTAAGCGGTATCTTGTAGTATTTATCCTGTGTCTGGTTTATTTCACTTAGTATAATGTCTTGCAGGTTCATCCATGTTGTCACAAATGGAAGAATTTCCTTCTTTCTTAAGGCTAAATAACATTCCATTGTATGTATATATATATATACATATATATATATATATACATACATATACATATGTATATATATACATACCACATTTTCTTTATCCATCCATTTTTTGATGGACTTTTAGGTTGCTTCCATGTCTTGACTACTGTGAACAGTGCTGCAATAAACATGGGGGTGCAGATATCCTTTGAGATCCCTTAGCTAGACTAACCAAAATATAAGAGAGAAGACTCAAATAAATACAATCAGAAATGAAAGAGGAGACATTACAACTAATGTCATAGAAATTTTTAAAAAAGAATCATAAGGGACTATTGTGAAAAATTATATGCCAACAAATTGGACAACCTAGAAAAAATGGATAAATTTCTAGAAATATACAATCTACCAACTCTGAATCAAAAGGAAATAGAGAGTTCGAATAGACAAATAAGAAGATTGAATAACAAAGACTTAATAGCAAACAAGGTTGAATCTATAATCAAAAACTTCTCAACAAAGCAAAACCCAGGATCAGATGGCTTCGCAGGTGAATTCTACAAAGCATTTATAGAAGAATTAATATAAATCCTTCCTAAACTCTTCCAAAAAGTAGAAGAGGGACCATTTCAAAACTCATTTTATGAGGCCAAGAGTACACTGACACCACAGCCAGATGTGAAGAAAAGAAAAGAAAACTACAGGACATTCCCCTGCTGAACACAGAGGCAAAAATCCTCAACAAAATCTTAGCAAATCAAACTCAACAGAACATTGAAAGGATCATACACCATGACGAAGTGGGATTTATTACTGGGATGCAAGGACGGTTTAACATATGAAAATCAATCAATGTGATAAGCCACATTAACAGAACAAAGGATAAAAATTACATAGTCATCTCAATAGATGCAAAAAAAGCATTTGTGTACATTTTAGACATATCAGTCTCAGAACTGTCTCTCACTGAGTTTTCATACTGAAAGCAGAGAACAGAAATTAGTATCTGGTCTCCATAGCTGGGGCCTAGTACCTATAGTTTTAGTCTTCCTCACTGTTTCTCAATTTATAAAAAGGGCATAATATTAGAGAATTGTAGATGTGGGTGTGATCGTAACAGATTATCCATCCATCCTTCCAACTATTTATTACCTGTTAAAACTGTGTGGTATAAAAGAGAGCATACTTATTGCTAGGGATGCACAGATAGATAAAACAAGTTCTCTCCATCAAAAATAAGCAACCAAAATGATGTCACAAGATAGTATAGATACTGACATTATAGAAAGAATCATGTTGAATTTTGGAAGCACAAATCAAGAACACTAAACACAGACTTGAAACAATGAGGATATGGGCAAAACACTGAAAATAGGCATATACTATACATTATTAGGATTTGGTTTATGCTGACTTTTTTCCAGGTCTAAACTCTCAGTTCCTCTATTTTCCTGTACTCTCTTCTTCGGTGACCTCATTCTTTCTCATGTTTTAAACGCATGCTTATGTTCACAGTCTCCATATTTATATCTTCTGCCTAAATTTCTCACTGATTTTCAAACTATTGTTCCCAAGTCACTAGTTATATCACTGCTGGTACCGACATCACTACTTGGATATATATCACCAGCATCTTACACTTAAGAAGTACAAAGCTAATCTATTAAGATAATCTTATCTTCAAACTTCCTCTTCACTTAACCTGCTCTTCCCATCTTATATCCACTTTTTTTTTTTTTTGGTGAGGAAGATTGGCCCTGAGCTAACATCTGTACCCATCCTCCTCTATTTTGTATGTGGAATGCCACCACAGCATGGCTTGATGAGCAGTGCGTAGGTCTGAGCCCAGGATTCGAACTTGCAAACCCCAGGCCACCAAAGTGGAGCACACAAACTTGACCACTATGCTACTGGGCTGGCCCAACCCATCTTATATCCACTTTTAACCCATGTGATCCAGTTGTGAAACTGGAAATCATTCTTAATCCCCCTCTTTTTTACACCCGACATGCAATCTTGACTTCAGTCTGGTGATTCTACCTCCGAAATCTGTCTTGAATCTGTTGACTTCCCTCTGTCTTTCCTGCCACTTCACATTGTCTCACCCATCATTATCTTTCACCATTACTACTGCAATATTCCACTCCTTTTTTTGGCACTTCCACTTTCACTTCCTTATAATCAATTCTATGCACAGCAGCCTAAAAGATATTTTAAAATATCAATCCTTTCATACCAATCTCCTGCTTAAATTCCTTCAAGGGATAAAAAAACATTTGCACTTAAACTAAATTCCAAAATCCTTATGTGATCCATATGTCCCACAGAGCCCATACCTTGCCCACTTTCCCAGTCACCCATTATCTAGCTTTCTCACTATGATTCAGCAGTAGAGGCTTCCTTCCCCAGCAATCTCTTTACCACTTCAATGTGTGCTGGTGGTCCAGACACCCTGGACTCTGTGTGGCCAGCTCCTTCTCATCCACCATGTCTCAGCTTACACTTCACCTCCTCCAAGAATTCGGCCATGACCACCATATATATAGGCTGGTATTTAGCAGTAGGGACAATCTCCCCTATTTGTTTCCTTCATAGAATTTATCACAAGGAGCATGCTTACTTAATTTTTCCTTGTTGTTCCTTATCCTCAGTAAATTGCAAGCTCCATCCTAGCAGTGAGTATGTCTGTTTCTACCAAGGGATATAACTTGCAGAGTCTGACACGTGATGGGCACTCAGCGTATATTTGAGGAACTACTTACAGGCTTCCTGAATGAATGAATATATGTCTTCCATTCATTTTGAAAAATAGGTGCTCTCAAAAAAACAGAGCCTTTATACAGTAAAAGTTTATTTCATGCTCATATTGTAGTCCAGTGTGGGTATTCCAGATCAGGAGCTTCTCCTGAGAGACTTTCCTTCAGCAGAGACTTTGTTTCCTTTCTCTTGTGGCTCCTCCAACCTCAACATTTCCAGAATCATCTCCATGCAGCTTTTGGATGGTAAAAAAGAGCAGAAGATCAGTGTGGAAGGGTATTATGGGGCAGACCTGGAAATAGATCCCTTCTGCCCATGTTCCTCTGGACATGTCTGTCACATGACCCATAATAGGTCCTTACCTAACTGCAAGGGAGGCTGGGAAATGTAATCAAGCTTTGTGCTTGGGATGTAAGGGGAACAACTCAGTCAACCACCTGCCCATCTTTGACACAGAATCTTAATCTCAGGTGTATGAAGCCTTGCTCTACACTTTGCATTTTTCTATAATTTCAGAGCTATACTTAATCAATACCGTGTGAATTCATAGTATGAAGTAAGACTATTAGTCAATCATCTGGATATTTCTCCCACATACTCCCAATCACTAATTTTAAAAAGGGGGAGTAAATCATTCAGGTATCAAAATACCTGGATGACAGAAAAATATGTTATTTTGTATTTACACTTTACGTTTTTATTTACGTTTTATTATGTGTTTTACAAAACATATAATAAATGAGGAGAATCCCACTGTTCTTATGTTCCCAACTTCAATCCGGATAATTTACTGGCTGTCAATTATGTAAGTCCCCAAATGCAAAGCCTCCCACAGGAAAAGATTTCTGGTTATAATTTGAGATAATATCCCATGGTAAAAAGTTTTGACATCTGAGAGGGCAGTGGACAAGTGATTCTTTTTTATTCTTTCTGGCAAGGGTAATGACTCTGAGCACCGTGATGATAATTAAGACTCCCCCTTAACAAAGTCAGAGCAAATGGGAGTAATAAAAATACACCAGAGAAGGGAAGATAATGAAAGAGCTCATACACAGAGCTCAGAGCTCAGAGAGTATTTGCAGTGAAAGAGGTTACGTGAGTGGCATATCAGGGGGTGCTTGGAAACAGAATAAAAGGTCATAGAATCGATACTAGGCTGGGGCGGATATTTTTGCTATTAAGAGAATTGGGGAGAATGTACTCAGCCGTTGGAATGTCCCTTCAAATTTGTGAGGAGCCAGACTCTAAGGGACCCGAAGCCTCAGTGCACTGACTGTGATGCGTGAGTGAGGGCGTGGAGGAGGGATCAGTGACACGTGCTGTACCAGTTTCTTCCTCAGGGTCTTCTAATGTTCCAGAATGTTCTGGAATGAGGTCAACATACTGCTGGGATCAGGGGCCTGACCCCCATGAATATGGAAGGATAAAAAGACTGATGTCCTCAAGAATGTCCACTCAGGGTAGCTATAGAGCAGGTTCTTTCACCTGGAGTGGTGTTCAGGCCAAGACTGTGGTGAGGGCACTGGGACCTGAACAGATTACCCCAGCCCAGCCAAGCAGGAGCAAGAATATGGTTGCAAGATAAAATATAGAACACCAGAAAAATTTGAATTTCAAGTAAACAACATTTTTTTTTTAGTGTCCCAAATGTTTCATGGAGCTTACTTATGTTAAAAAAAAATCTATGTATGTATGTGTTATGTGTGTAATATACATACACATATACACGTATTGTGTGTGTGTATTATATGCATGTGTGTATGTGTGTATTCTTGTTTATTTGAAATTCCAATTTTGGAGGCATTCTGTATTTATATTTGCTGAATCTGGTAACTCTAACCTGGAAGCTTTAGAGGAAATGAATTGGATCAAGTCCTTGGAGAGGCCTTCTTCAAGCTAGAAAAGCCAAGATTCAGTATCAACACACATTTCCTCATGAGGCTTCTAGAACTGAGAAATAGGAAGCATCACTGAGACTCATACCCAGGTCCACATAGGTCACCGGCAGCACATTCAGGTGTTCAGGTTAGGAGTCCAGGTACCACTCAATAACAGCGTATTATCGTTGTTCAGACCCTGCTCTCTGAGCATATATTGCTCACCAGGAGTTATGGGCGTGGCTGCAGCCCCTTCCAACCGGAAAACAGCACAAAAATCTCCAAATGGTAGCAGCCAAGGAATAAAAGGCAAAGAAATTTTTAAAAGGGAACCAATTTTATCTGGTGGTGTACAGTTTGTTGTTTCTTAAAGGGAGTAAAAGTTTTTCTTTCCAAATTAAAAATATCACCTCTATAAAACCATCTTGGTAACTCTAATTATAGTGTTTGTGACCCAGAGGAGCCCCAAGTACATCTGTGAAAGGTAATTCTTCACAGACACTGTGGGATTTCACAGCTACCTTTGGGTTACGACTCAGCCCCTTTCATAAATAGAGCCTATTACAGACTTACTCGGAGAGCTGAATTATAGTGATGCAATTTTTAAACTCACAAAATGTTTGGTGGCAGAAATTAACCCAAGGGCTTTAAATTACATTCATTTCTTGATGGATCACTAACATTTCTATTTTCTTGATTTCTTATTGGAATTTAAAAATAGTCCCCTTTTGGTCTTTCATGAGATCTCATTTTAGCCACTTTTCCCACAGTGTGACTTCCTTACAATAAAGTTATCGGGTAAGACCCGTTAACAATTAATTGACTGAAGCAAGTGGACTCCTGGGTGTTTGAACAGACACGCAACAGTAGAATTGAAGAGAAAAAATAGGGGAGAGACTGAGTTGGTCTTGACATGCAAAGAAACAATACGGCAGCACTTTGCTTTGTCTGCTGGTTGTGAGACTAACCGCGCAGAGGACTGTGAGAACTAGAGGCCCAAAGAGGAGACTTGGAGACTTGCAAGTGTAGGGCTGCTCATGCAGTCATTTGTGGTCAGACTGAAAATAGTAGAAAGATAAGCCAAGACTGCAAATAACTTGAATTCATTTAGATACGGTCTAAATATATATCTATATACAACATAAATTTTATAGCAGATTCTATCTGTATTCCTACATATTAATTGATATACATATTGTGGCAGCTGCTAGTGATGTCCAACCAATGTGTCTTCAGCAAATATCACCCTGTCGCTCCTGATGATGTCCTAGCACAAGCACCTATAATTTTCCACCTGCAGGCTTTCTCTCACCCTGTACCAGGCCATCTGGGAGTGCCAGAGAGTAAAGCTCCTGGGACAGCCGTCAGCCAGTTCCAATAAGTCGGGATGATTTTGAGGCATCTTTTACACTGTCTCCCATAGGTTCCAGCAGCACTGACTCTGTAGCCCACAGTGAAAGCCTGCTTATTAGCGCAGCACCTATACTTGCTTTCTCCTCTACCTCTACTTCCCCACTTCCCTATCAGTGTTTCCAGGGGCACCTTCTAAATAAATCACTTGTCTCAAATCCTTGTCTCAGGACTTGCTGTTGAGAACTCAAACAAAGCCAGAAAAAAACAGCTTATGTCAGTCAGTCTGTCTGTCTGTTTCTCTCTTTTCTAGATATTTGTAGAGTAGCCAAAGCTTTAAAGGCTAATATGCCTTAAAGCATATTATCCTCACTTATGTCCATATGATTCCATCACTTTAACTCTCCATTTCATAGACAAGACAGTTATTTGGCACTTAACCATTCTTTTGAGCCCAGATCTACAATATCTAATACATTTGTGCACTGCCAATGAGATTAGAGTTGCCAAATTTAGGAAATAAAAATATAAGCTAACAATTAACTTTGAATTTCAGATAAACAATGGTTTTTGGGGGGAATAACATTTTTCTCTTCAATACTTGGGGAACACACCCCCCAAATATATATATATATATATATTTATATATATGTACACACACACACCTATATATATATGTACACACATATATATGTACACACACACATATATATATGTACACACATTGTTCATCTGAAATTCAGATGCTGCTGGGCACCCTGTATTTTATCTCACAATCCTAGCTGGGATGACTATTGGAAACCTCAGACTCAACAGCTTCAAAAATAATTTATCACCCCAAATAGTCTTACAATCTCTTTAGGCTTGTGAATTCTGTCAGTCACCATCAACTCCTTCTCCCATTCTGGAAATGTTGATGTCATCAGTTTTCATTGGTCATGCCCCGCCCCCCCCATCAGGGAACCATCATTCCCTATCAGCTGTTCCCCAGCCCAGGTCCCAGGATTTTACACACAGATGGTAAACTCAGCACAATCTGCTTTATTACCTGCTGGGGTTTTGGCCCTAGCCTCCATAAGCACTGCCACCCCCCTGAGCAAAACTAAATCACACTTCAGCCCCCCTAGTGAGTGGAAAGTGTGGAATCCTATTTTACAAGCCTCCTTTTCCTAGAATCTACCCTTCTTTCTGCTTGGTGCTTTAAGGAACAGGCAAACATTGCCTCCTTCCAAGCCAGAGAGTCCCAGGTCCACCTGAGTACACCTACGCTATAGAAGAGAGAAAATACAAATTTGTTCAGAAGAGAGGGTGGCCATGAAAGACAGCCATATGGAAAGGCAACTTTAAAATGTTTTTTTCCTACTCTTGAAATCCATCACTGGATGTGGACCAACTGGCTATCCCAAGTACCTCATTTTGATGGTGAACTGAATTCCTACTCTTTGATCACAGAAAGAAGTAGTTGAGGGAGAGGAAAGCAATTGATTTTACTTCTCAGAGGTTAAAGTGGTAATGTCATTTTTCCTGTTCTTTCAGCCTCACAGTCAAAGTTGCCAAAACTTTATTCCCATCTGTAAAGGCAGTGAATAAGGCTTATTCATCACTCCATCACATAGGACAGCTAGCAGAGAACAGGGGGATGGATGAATATTTGTTTAATGAATTGCTCATTTCTAGTTGCTAAACTTTAAGAGGGCCGTTGGACATCTGGATCATGTCCAGAGGAGATCAACCGGCAAACTGAACAATCTAGAACCAGTGCCAGATGATGGACCTGGGGGTATTTAGCTTGGAAAAGAGAAGGCACAGGGGAGAAGGAGGAGCTGTCGACAGACATTTGATACATGTATATATTTTCTTTTTATAAATCATTTAATGTTTACAATGATCCAAAAGGGTTGGCATATCATCACTACCATTTGAAGATGAGGAAGTTGAGTTAGAGGGAAGTTAATTGATTTTTACAGTCACACACCTAGAAATAGAAGAGCTGGGAATGGACCCAGCTACAGCCTGTGTTCTTAGCTACCATGTGTACTGCCTTTCCATGCATGAGTGTCCCATAGAGGGTGGGTCGTGTTCTATCAGGGGAATGTAAGACAGTTTACTCAAGACTTAAGGTAATTCATGCATGAGAGATGTTGAGCTGAGACAAGGCACGTCTATGGCTCACCCTCTCTCCATCATCTATAACAGAAGTCAGAGAGATTAAGACCCTTCCAAAGCAGCTCTCTCACAGAATAAGACAGAACCCAGCAAAATTCTCTGACCTGGTCTGTTCCTTTCATCCAATTTCAGAAAGTAGGAATATAGTTCAAAGCCTCAAGATGTTTTTCTGTTTGTTTGTTTTGGAGTCAGCTTCATCTGATCTGGGATCATATCCTGGCACTGTCACTTATAAGCCATGTAACGTCAGACAAATCACTTCTGTCTGTTTCTGATTCCACATGAGTAAAATGGGGATTCTTCTATACTTTTATGGAGTTAAGAGGAACACATGAGTTGATATTCATAAAGCACTTAGAACAGCACGTGGTACACAACAAACTCTGTGTATGTGTTTTATTTTGTTATCTCAGCTGAGACTGACCTTTAAGCTTATCTTCTCTGTACCTCACCTCTCATCAAATGCCAGTTTTCTCCTTCCTTAAATCAAAGGTGAGGAGCTTTTCATGGGAGAGTTTATGTGACTTGCCCAGGTAACAGGACTACTAAAGGGCCATGCCAGAAGTTCAGTGTAGGTTCCTAAGGAAAAATCTGGTATCCTTCTATCATGCAGGGCGGTCTTTCAGGCCTCTTGAGTATACATCACAAGAGCATTTAGAAAAACTGCAATTAATCACCAGCAGGATGGTTGGTGTGTGTTCTATTAAATATCCGCCTGTGCATGATCAACAGCCAAGTTGCTTAATCCAGTTTGCTAATTCTCTGTTTGAGTCGTTCCCCACAGGCACATTAGTGTGTTTCAGATTCCCTTATAACCGACCACAAGCAAGCAGCCTCTGTTGCTTGTCCATGACCCTCACAGTGTTGCCCTCAGAAGTGGTCTTTCCAAGGCTGAAAGAAGGGATTGTTGTCTATCTGGCAACAATGAGACGTATGTCTGTCATGTGTCGGCTGCATGACACCAAGCAAGTCACTTGATTCCTCGGAACTTTAGTTTTCTCAACTATAAAAGTGAGATAATCTGCCTGCGTTCCCTCCCAGGAGACTTTGGGGATCTCATGACTCATGAAAGTTATTGAAAAAATATAGGATGGATTTCATGCAAAGATCTCCATTTGCTCATTAAACAAACACGTTTTTGTATACACTTACATGATCCTGGCCCTTAAGAAGTACAAAAACTAGTTGGGGATTCTGACTGATAATTGTAATATTTAAAAATCAGGGTGAAATGTGCATTGGTATAGTAGCTACAAACCTTGCCCTGGCTTTTCCTCAAAGGTCAACTCAAATATCCTCATCATCTACAGTTCACCTTCATGATCATTTTAAGAAAAGTAAGGGTTTTATTCCCCCCACCCTGAATACTGAAAGCACATTCTGATACATTTTGCATTATGATTCATTTAAAGTTCACTTTGATTCATTTTACTTTTTAATGTATGCAAGGGAAATAACTGGCCATGCTTATCTGATCATCCCTACTCTACCAAGACAGAGAATCTTTGTTGTTGTTTGTCTTGCTGTTGCTGTTTTGGACCACAGTTACAGAGGGGCCAGGAAGGCAGGATGCTCCTCTATCCACAAGAGGTGCAGTCTGAGCCAGAGTGGGAGGTACAGACCACATGGTGCAGCTGGGATGTCAAATGGCACACCCTTTGGGTTTGGACAAGCCTGAAAGAAATGCACGCTGAAGCTGACTAAGGAGAGAGGAGGAGACAATGTGGGTGAGGGACGTTGCATTGCAGCACATGATGCGGTCCTTCCTGCATGTGAATTATTTGTGGAAATGGGGAGGACACTGGCTTTTCCTCCAGGTTTGCTGTGGGTGTGATCTGAGATAGCACATGGAACACAGGGAATAATCCTGAGAGGAGAGAAACAATGCAGATCACATAGATGAAGCGTTATGAATACCCCTGTAGACTACAGAGCGTAGTCATTTGAAAGGAAGTGCAGCAAACAAGTGGGACATACCAACATTTAGATAGAGTGCATTTCAAATTGCTTCACGGTCTCATTTAAACACATGTACCCCTCGCAAGTCAACATTTCCACAGTAGATAGTGAAAGGAAAGGGTCAGGGCAGGGTATTATATTACTGGAACACAACTTACAAATCATTAAGTCCTATTGCTTTACATTTATTTAAGACAAATAAGACCCAGAAAAGTCAAGTGACTTCCCTGAGGAGGGGTGTGACTGGTTAATTCCAGAGTCGAGGCAAGGCCTGGAGTTCCTAGTTTCCCAGTCCAGAGTTCTCTCACTGAACTAGAGATCACTCACCAAGAAAATACTTGCCTAACCTTCAGCATGCATAGGTCACATGGGATACCAAAAGCAGTATCTGATTTCCTTAAATATAGTTTACTCAGGCCTTTGCTGGGTCAAAGTGAGTACAGAGAATGAGGGGCCTCAGAGCAGGGAGTTGTGTGACCCAGATGCCTGAAAGCCAAAACATTTCAATCTATAACACCTTGCAGCTGCATCCAGAGGGAATCCTGGTTACAGATAATTTTTTCTCCCTTTTTTGACATCTGTCTCATCTCTAAGAGAAATGCAGAGCTCACCAGCTGGTTTTTCAGATGGGATGTGCCACGACTCAGGTGGTATGGTTTAGCAGAAAAAATAAATAAATGAGGCAGTAAACAAGCCACAACCTGTCCATCTTTTCACTGAGAACCCCATCAGCAAGGACTGCTGTCTATAGGATTCCCACCAATAACTGATTTCCACACCACAGCATTCTTCCACCACATGGTGATGTGAAATAGTTAAATAAACTGACAAGAACATCTCATTTATATCTGTTACTGGTGTTATGGCTGATTTTCTTAATACGTTAGGGAAATTGCCCATACTACACCTGTCACAGGTAAAAAATCTGCATAGACATGCATAATTCATGAATCTCCAATCCCAAAAAGAGAACTGCAAAGACTTGTTATTGCTCAAATGCCAGTTTTTACAGCAAGATCTCGGATATAATTGAAGACTCTGGAAAAGGCCACTGTCGGAAGAGGCTTTTCCATTTGCTAAATATCCAAGATTATTTGCCATTGGCCAAGGTAACTGATGCTTCTTGATTTCATCCCCTCCCCCTAGCATTTCAGCAGAGCAGTTGCATCCCCGATTTAAACAGACTGAAAATGAGGCAACCTAGATTTATGATAAAAGTTGATGGGAGTGGAAGTGGAATGGGAATTCATTGAGAAAATATGAATAATTTGTAAGCATAAAAATGATAACTTTCATATTCACATATCTGCATCGTACCTCATTGCTTCTCTAGAGGAGAGCCTAGATAAGTCACATTATAAGATTTGACTTTCTGCTTATGGTGTTCTTGCTGTCTGAAATGTGCTCTTACTTCTCTCTACACATCTTTAAATATGACTCTTCTTTATTATTTTACTTTCATCAGCAAAAATAAATAAATAAATGTGACATGCAATAAAATATTCCCATTGTAAAACTTTTAAAAACTATAGAAATATATACATTCCCCTCCTTAGAATTAAACTCGTTAACTCTTAGGTGTGTATATTTGGTTTGAGTATATACATTGTTAAAGTCTTAGGTGTGTATACTTCTAGGCTATTTTCTATGTGTTTGTATACATATATACTATAGGTACAGATACTGTTTACTGCATATATTATATTGTGTAAAGTATTCTTCTCATTGCATTTTTCCCCGTTTTATTTAAGCAAACTTTTTATTTAAGAAGAATTTTAGATTTATAGAAAACATTTCAAAAGTAATACAGAGAGTCCCTGTATACCCCATATCCAGTTTCCCCTATTGTTAGCACTTTACAGGGTACGTTTGTCAAACTCATGACCCCGTATCAATATACTAATATTAACTAAAGTCTGTATTTTCTTCGGATTTCCTTAGTTTTTCTAATGTTCTTTTTATGTTCCAGTTTGCAGCCAGATTTCTTGGGTTCTGATACTAGAATTCTTAGATTACTAGATGTCCATGTCATTGTACTCATTTTACTCATCAGTGAAATACTAAAATAATATTATCACCCCATATGTTTGTTATGAGGGTTAAAATGAACATGTGTGAGTGTGTGTGTATTCCTTCAAACACTTCCTGCCATTAATTAAAAGTTAAGTAAAAATATATTATTTAACAAATATATTTCTCTCAATAAGTTTTGTATCATCGAAAGGTAAATCTGTTGTTTTTCATACATAAAATGTGGCACATACAATATGCAGCACCAACCTTGTACATAAAAGGCTGAAGACAAGTTTGCTGAGTTGACTTTGTGAAAGTAGAACTCTCTTAGAATTGTATGAACTCTAAGAGTTTGTATGAAATCTTGAAAATTTTTATATTTCTTTTACCCTTTGAATAAGTATGGGGAAATGTTGTTAAAGATACCACTTTTTGTTTTGTTTTTTGTTTTTAGACAACAAATACTTATTGTGTGACTTCTCTGTGATAGGAGCATGGGATTAAAAGAAAAAACAAAAGATATATCTCTTGCCTTTTAAAAAAGCTTATAATTTATGGAGAAAAGCATTATCTAAAAGACCAGCATCAGAGGAGACAGGTACGAAGCGATGAAGACAGAAAGCATGGAGAAGAAGCTAGGTCTAGGTGGAAAAGTTGGGGAAGCTTCAGGAAGTAGACCATTTTAGGCGAAACAAAGGTTTCCTTCAGCATGATAGCTGCCAGAACTTACAAGGCTCTGTGTGAAGATGGAGACTTAAGTAGACAAAGCTTGTTGGGTGAATAGAGGGAAGGGAGTTTATTCCAATGAAGAGAGGACATTAATTACAAACAAGGTTTAAAATACACTCTGGAAGATCTGCCTAGTTTTAACATAAGCCCGTCTTATCTACCAAGTGTAGACACTGCCAGAATCTGGAGATTGGATTTCTCAATCCCAATACTAACCCAAGTACAACAGCCTATTGTGGATGCATTTGATATTTGAGGTATATATTTATCACCAGTGCCTAAGGCACTCTCCAGGCCAACGCAGGCTATTCCCCCGCAAGGCTTTCAGGTCTCAATCACTACTTTGCCTCCTGTCCTAGTTACCTGTGCTGAACCTTATAGAAACCTCAGGAATCAGTTTAACCCTTCACTCTCCAAAGAGTATACCTTAAGTTAGACCCTTCCCCCCTTAAATCACACTGGAATTAGTAGTGAACATTTGTCATTCTGGTCTTTGTCATTTGACATCTGTTCAGCATGCCACCCCCCTTCCTAACTGGATTGAATTTCATACTTTATGAGTTTTAGCACAAGGCAGAAACCACCTATAACTATGCAAGAAGTCATATTTTGACTTTCTCAGCCTCCTGGGTGCCCAGGGTTCAGTGTTATGATGAGGTCTGGCCAATCATTTGCACCTGAGTTGGACCTTTGACTCAAACTTGGAAATATTTTCTGGTGAGAAAAGGCAGCTTCTTACCCCATAACAGGGTTGGTGAATTGAGCTGCAGTTTCCCTGATTTGGCATCACGGTGTCAGCTGCCCTTCTATGCCCAGGAGAAGCAGTGATGGTGTCTACACGGGATCAGTTCACTGGCATTGTTCCACGTGCTGTAGCTTCCACACCTAATTATCCGGCCTTCTTAGAGCTTCTGTGAACTACCCAATAATTTCTAGTAGTTTACTTTCTGCTTTAATTGGCCAGAATAGATTTCAGTTGCTTTCAACTAAGACTACTGATAAATAAAAACTCTTAAAAAATTGTTTTGAAATATTTTAACCTACAGAAAATTTAATAATACAACAAACATCCACAGAAACTTCATCTAGATTATTCAATTTTAAAATTTTGGTGCATTTGCTTTCTCTTTCTTTCTTGATTTAAAAAAGAAGTTCGTGACATCATGAGATTCATCCCTAAATATTTCAGCATGTATCTCTGAAACACAAAGATATTCTCTCATATAATCATCCGCATACACAAGAAATTTAACATCAAAACAACAAAATTTCTTAAAAGATAGTCCATATTCAAATATCGCTAAACTTTCTAAAATGTCCTTTATATTTTTTCACCGAAAATTCAAACAAGTATCATATTTTGTAATTGGTTGTCATTAGTCTTTAATCTCCTTTAATCTAGAGCAGTGTTCTCACCTTTTTTGGTTTTTCATTATACAAGTATTTTTGAAGAGTCTTGTAGAAATTCCCACAATCTGGATTTTGTTTGAATGTTTCCTTAAAATTTTATTCAGTTAAATATTTTTGACAAGAATACCACATAGATAATGTTATGTCCTTCTCAATGCATTACAACCAGAGGCTTATGATGGATTCAATTTTTTACAATGGTGACAGAAGCAGATAAGTGGTTGCAGGTGGAAGGGGGCCTGGTTAGAGGAGGGAAGGAGGAATTACAAAGGAGCATGGGGAAAGTTGTGGGGGTAATAGATACATTCATTATCTTGACTGTTGTGACAGTCTCATAGGTATATACATATTATAAAACTTACCAAATTGCACAATTTAAATATGTGCAGCTTTTGTTCAGCTACACCTCAAGAAAATTGTTTTACAAGTTTGTAAGAAAAATAAAATTTGTTGATCAAATATATTTGCTTAAGTAGTAAACAAAATTCAGTTTTGATTCAAGAAAGTCCTGCCCTGTAGGATTTCTCATAGATTACCATTAGCTAACACATGTTTTGATTCCGTTAAGTCTTTCCTACATCTAGTAGACAACAAAACCCTTTGTTCCTTTAGCTCTGATCATCTTTCCCAGAACAAATGTTTCCCAGTAGATAATTTGGCCAGAGGGGACGTATGTTAGTTTTTGAACACACTTGAACACAATGTTAAAACTTGAGGATTCACTGGAACAAGCCTAATCCCTGACTCAAACCTCAGTTTATGAAGCACTATAAACATAATCGACATAATCAGTTAATAGGGAATAAAACAAAATTGATCATATGATGGCTGGACACAAAGAATCATTGTGAATCAGTTATCTATTGTTATGTAACAAACCACGTCAAGATTTAGTGATTTAAAGCATCCATGGCGATTTAGGTTGCCTACAAATCTGCAGTTTAGGCAAGGTTTGGTGGAGGAAACTTGTCTCTGCTCCACACAGCATCAGCTGGAGCACATCACTGGAGGATGAGGGATCCACTTTCAAGGTGGTATTCACACAAGGCTGGGCAAATTGCCTAGAAGCCCAGAGGAGAATGTGGCTTAGGACATTGTTTGCTCTCCATGCAGCCCCCTTGGAGGGTTTCTGGAGATTTCTCACAGCAGGATGCTGGGTTTTAAGACAATAGTTCCCCCAAAGAGCTAGGGAGAAGTGCATGGCATATGTTGACCTTGCTACGGATGTCCCATAGGGTCCTTTCTGCCATACCATTTTGGCCAAGTCAGTCACAAGAGTCCACTCAGGTGTAAAGAAAGGGAATATAGCCTTCACCTACGGATGAGTAGCAATGAGTTTGTAAAATAGTATGCGGGAGGGACATATTTCAGAGTGTTCTTTGGAAATGACAATCTGCTACAACAGAGTTCATTTAAGATTCACTTAGTATTTCAAAACTTAGCATTTTTTAATTGCTATAATGTTTCCTTACAATGCTCACATGACATCTTCATGGTTGTTTATAGTAACAACTTAACACAGTGTTTGGAACTTCAACAGCTTCAGTTTTATACATCTCTTTTCTAAGGAAACAGGAAGGATAAAACCTTTCAAAAATGTTAAAGCCCACACTTTAATATGAGTGTGAAACAATTAAAAAGATAAAAAACACCCACACAAAACTGTAAAGTAAAATGCAAGGCATTTTGTAATTAAAAAGTGAATTTTGGAAGAATCCATTTTAGTATGTTAAGAATCCATTTGATTGATTCTGCACCTGGATCCAAACTGAACTGAGCTCATTTGTTTTCAGTTTTTAGTTTATAATTCTTTAGTCAGATCTTTTATCTATATTTTATTTATATGAATTAATGGAAGCTATGTGTTTGCACAGTCTCCATTAATATAATATTATTATATTTTGAGAGGAAAGAGTTCTTTTCTTTTTATGGCATCATATTATATAGAACATATAAACACAACCAAGAAGTATAGTGTGATGGATTGGAGTTGGACATAAATTTTCCAACTTCTATCGCTATACCTGTGAGTTGTGACATTTCAGGCAGGTTGTTGAATCTTACTAAGCATCAACTTTCTTCATCTATGAAATGGCAATAAAATCTATGGACTGAATGATTATATGAAATAAATGTAATGATATTTTAATTTCCTGGTGCATAGTAGATGCTCAATTAGTTTTTGAATTATTTTTATCCCTATTATATCAGTTTGTTGACAGTTTTCTATTGACATTTATATCTCTGACTTATGTTAATATTTAACTCATTATTCCTATATTTCCTCTCTGAGATCTTAAGTATTTGGAACCATATTCATTTTTGTAATTGTAGCATTGCAGATCGCAAGGGGCCTGACATGCAATACATAATGAAAGTGTGGAAAATCAAGTTACTAGTGTTGATAACTTTTTTTCATATTTCAGTAGCTCTCAAAGTATTTATAAAATATTTGCTAATGTCTTATTTCCATATTGTAGCAGAGGTCTGTGAACTTTAGTTTTACCTCTAGTATACAAAGGAAGAAACAGACCAAAAAAGGCTGAATCCTGGTCTAGAGTATGCAACTAGTAAGAAATAGAATTTAATTTAGAACTCAGTTTATATCTCAGTTCTTGCATGCTGTCTCAGATTTGGGGTTAATTTCAAAATAGGCAATTGCCATAGAAAATAACCATCCAAAATTAAGCCACTCCATTTGACTGATTTAGCACTAGCTATTTCAGAAGGTTGGGAGCAGTGTACGCTGGTTGATTTGGAGAAAGGCAGACCATCGCCATTCACGTGTTAATCTCAGGACACAGCACTGAGCACACTCACTGTCAACTGGGATGAGCCAGGCACGTCTGAAGGGCACAGTTTGGAAAGAAAGAACTGCAAGGAAAGCTCAGTTTGATATTGTCAGAAAACTCATAAATGTTTCATAAGGACTCCTCAGAAGAAGAGGAAGATAAAACCTCTCCAAATGACCTCTTTTGATTTTCTCATAATGGGAAGATTATAAATCCAGATGAAACATCAGGCCGGAATGAAGACCTGCCTTTTGAAAACCTGAAAATGCCTTGTCAGAATCCATTTTCTCCTATCTGATCCTGCATGTCCCCGCTCCTCTGCACTTGAAGAGAAAGAAAGTTATCAGATTGTTGCAGCAAGGGCAGCTGTGGAATCACCGCAGAGGGGAAACCCACCCTGCCCTGCGCTGATAGTTAGGCTGGCAGACTGGATTCTGTATTGAAAAGGACCCACATGAGCTGGTCCAGGTTCCTTCACAGCCCTGGGCAGTCGCCTGTTCAGTCCAACACCCACTCCCTCTGTGGCCACAGTAGCTCAACAACAGCACAGCCAAAGCTGAATCTCCTTGGGCAAATGGTGTGAATGGTATACACGTTAAATAAATGCTGAAATTCTTTGTAAGTAGTGTGACATTATACAAAGTATTTTTTGCAAAAACATTTTCCTATTTATTTTATCGATAACAATTCTCAGTGTAGAAAGATAGAAAATATAAACAGTCAAAAGAAAACAGAAAAGTATTTACTCAAGAAGCATATATAACCTTTTGTGTGGTATGAGAGAGGATCTTCCCAAAATAAGTTTCAGGGGGCAGCTTACCCTTCTCTCCAAAACTGTTTTCTTTTCTTCAGCAATTTCAGTTCTCCTGATTACATCAGGATGAATAAGACCCTCGTATTATATCCATATCAACATATATAGATATAAATATATATGCACACATACATCCATATATATATATAATTTCACGGTAAAATGTGTCCATATATAAAACATATTTAAATCACATATCTATTATATGATTTGTGTATATTTTATTATATAATGTTTTAATATATACATACATGCATATATGCGTATTGCAAAGGGTATATATATAATTATATACACATACACACACAACTTGTAGCGTGTCTGGCAGCCATTGTGCTTACTTCCCCTGTTATTTTCCAAACACTCTTACGCACTCTTCTATTTTGAGACCTGAGTAAGTGGGCACAGAAATCTTGCTAAAAGGTCAATGGGCTTTAATGGCCTACCTTGCCTCTTCTCGTTCCAGATGCACCATTCACTGTGTCTGAGTTGTACCACGAGCCGTGGAGTGTTCTATGAGCCCTTGCACACATGGGGTACTGCTGCTACAACAGCCTCCCTCTGCCCTCCATCTAATAAATCCCATTCTATCCTTTGAGGTCAATCCTGAGTTCCACCTCCTCCATGAAGCTTCTCTGAATTTTCTAGACCACAGTGAGTGTCCCAATTCTTTGGAGTCTAAGACCACACATAGTGTATACCTAATCCTACATTTCCTTCTGCTGCTGCTTGCATAAGAGACTTGCCATTTCACGCCTTTCTCTTTCATGGTTATTGACACTTTTTCTCGGGTTAGGCTAATTCCTTTTCAATCAATTAACTTTCCTCTAACTCAACTTCCTCATCTTCAAATGGTGGTGATAATATTGCAACCCTTTTGGATCACTGTAAAGATTTAAATGAGCTCTAAATTAAAAATTTATATATATATATATATATATATAGAGAGAGAGAGAGAGAGAGAGAGAGAGGAAATCCAGAACTTACTATTTGCCTATCAAATATTTGTTGAATTATATTAAAATGGGGATATACCCCTGAGCCCATTTGTCACTCTGTATTATTGTCATCATTGGCAGTTCCAGTATCAATCCTTCTTTCTAAGATCTATGGCATCTTCCAGCACTGGATTCTGAAGAAGACACTTTCTTCCTTTTGATTGTGTCTCATTTTTACCTAAGTTCTTGTATCAAATGTTCTCCATGAAGTGCTCTAACCTTCACCTGTGTGAATTAATATCTCATTTTCTTGTACCCAAGGACACCTGGATGCATTTGTTCCTTTCTGGTCTCACTTGTTTTTACAACTTCTAATTAACACTTTCCATAAAGAAATTTTAACCTTATTGAATTTCTGCTAAGGTGTTTGTTGTGGGTGTTTTTCTAGGTTTCTTTATGTGTTATGTAAATACATGTCCGCAGGTCTGAGATACTTTCCACACAGGGAAAAATTTGAAAATTGACTAAGGCAGAATTGAGAGAATCACAAATAACCAATTTTACACTTTTTTAAATATTTTTTTTACCTAATAAATTTTGGGGCAAATTACACTAGCCATCACTGAAATCCTATCAAATTAACAAGGCCTTCAACTTATGGGTTAGTTTGCAGCTAAATACTACAATTAAAATTGGCTGCATCGCCACTGGGTAAGCATGTGGATAGATCATTAGGCTCCTTCCCATGAATGAATAGTTGTTGGTGGCCGCTGGCCTCCCATTCAGCATCTTCCTTTGTTATGACAACCTCAGAAACAGAAGTCCTTGTGCCACGCCAAGGACACACTTCTGTTGTTACTCCTGTGGCTCTGCTCCTAAACCCAGTGCTGGTTAGAGGGATAAAATCTTTCCCAGAGGATGAGAATTAGTTAGCAAAGTCTTCGCCCACATTCCTATTTTCTTCGCTTCTTCTGTAAAGGAAGATACATCTGATCTTCCTCAGATCTTTGCACGACTCCACCCTTCTCAGTATCCAGATTCTGGCTCAATATCACCTCCTCAAAAGGAAGATGATCCCATGATCAAGTGACTACTCTGCTTTAGTGTCTTCAGGGGCTTATCTCTGGGTCTCTCACTAGAATATATGAACTATGAAAGCAATTAATCCAACTTTTTTACTGCCAAATTTCTCCTGTCTATAATAGTGACAGGCACATGACAGCTACTCAGAAAAATATCTGTGCAAGGAAGGAGGGAAACAAGGAAGGAAGAGAGAGAGGAAGGGATGGAGGGATAGTAGGGAGGGAGGGAAGAAAGAAGAAAATAAGGCACACTTAACTAGCAAAACTTCAGCTTGCAATGACCTAGACTAGGAAGGCATCTAGAAACCTGAAAATGTGCTCCAGTGGAAAAAGGATGTGGGAAGACTAGTTTTTAATCAAAGTTCATGGAAAGATGGCTAATGGAGCTTTCTAAGTTCTGCATATAGTCCTGATCACCAGAAGAGAAACGTCAACTTCAGAGAAGACTTAGTTCCCAGGAATACAATGAAGATGTTTGGCTGGAATGGTTCTGTGCTGCCTTTGAAATTTAGGTGTGATTTACCTGGCAACATAGCATGCAAAACTCACTGATAGGGGACTGGCCCAGTGGCGTTGCGGTTAAGTTCATGTGCTCCACTTTGGCGGCCCAGTGTTCACAGGTTCAGATTCTGGGCATGGATCTACGCACCGCTTATCAAGCCATGCTGTGGCAGGCATCCCACATGTAAAGTGCAGGAAGATGGGCACGGATGTTAGCCCAGGGCCAATCTTCCTCAGGAAAAAAAAAAAACCCTCACTGATAGACAGGACTCCAGCACCAAATAATATGACATTGTTAGAAAGAGAATAGAATAGGGTCTAGGAGAAAAAAGGGAAGCCATTTGCTTAGGGCTCAGCTTCTCTTAGCCTTTAAAGGAAAGGCTTTAAAAGGCCATCATAGTTTCTGCATAAAGAGTTTACCAATTGAGGAATATAAAAAGAAATTCAGGGCAAAATCCCCAGGATGTTGTGTGATGATGCAGGTACAATTGAGACAAAAGAAACTTTAAAAAATGTTTAAAATGTGCTTTAAAAACATAATTTATATCACAGTATTCAAATCTATATATAGCCACAAACTAATTATCTACTTCAGATGTTCTCACACGAGCATCTTATTCTTTGAAGTCATTCTCTTACTCAAAAGTCACTCTTCTTCCCGCTAGTGAATAGAGTCAATTCTCCAAGGATCCTGCCACATCAAATATTTGGTTGCATAAAGACAATTTCTAAACATTATAATCCTGCTTGACAACAACACCTTTTGTGGAATGCAAACAAGCTCTGGGAGTCCCCCGGGGTGTTTCATCTGTGCTCAGTGTATTTTAGTCACCTTAAACCAGCTACATGCGTTCTTCCCTCCTGCTAACTTTGTAGCACCTGCTATTCCACCGGTTTCTACCATAGACAGCACAAATGCCAATGCCACAGCTTTCCTTTAACAGTGCAGAGTGGGTCAACGCTCATTTTTGAAGTTCCTGGTGTCTGAAGGGCTAACTCCAATGGTTGCAAAGGTGTTATATCAGTCAGGAGAGGCTAGGCTCTTACTTAATAACACACAGCAACAAACTCACAACAAAAACGTATTTCTTGCGCTTGAAATGTCTTCTACAGGTCCAGTCAACTCGCCATCAATTTGTGCAGGTGGTGACTCTGTGAGAAGGGATGCTTAAAATTTGTTGCTCTTCCACTCCAATCATCCTTTCATGATTGCTGTGGCAAGAAAAGGGAACACGGAGAATTGAGCACCAGCCCTTAAATGCCTCAGCCAGGAAGTGGCACACGTCACTGCCTGATATAACCAAGTGCCGGGAACTATTTATGTGGAATCACCTTAATGAAAGGGGATGAGAAAGGAGGTCTTCCATGCATAGAGGAAACATTAAGAAAGTCTGGCACAGATTGCTAGTAGGATGTTTTGTTCTTTTCTCAGTTTTACAGCACAATTTTTTGCCCCTTAACATTCAAAATTTCCTGCTGAGCTACAGTTCTATATAACTGTACTCACTCTACAGAGGCTCCAATGGCTCCTCAATAACATCTCAGACTCAAGATAGTGAAACCACCTCCATCTGCTTTCTCCCAAATCTCTCATTTGCCCCGTGTTCCTTATCTCAGTAAATGGTACCACTATTTGGCAAATTTCTAATGTCAGAAACCCAGAGGTCATCCTTTTTTTTCTCCATCCTTTCCCTTAGTCCTCATATCACATCAATAACCAAGTCCTGTTGACTCTTAAATATTCTTCAAATCTAAGTTTTATATATTTCCAAAGAAACTGCTTCGATAGGGTCTCAGCTGAACCACGACATGCTCATCTCCTACGTCCATTTCTCCCCTTGCATCCCTGCTCCCTCTCCTCCAACACCAACCCATTCCCTGAACTGCAGTCCACAATCTCACCATGGCAGAAGGCTTTCTAAAAATCTGTCAATTGATTCTCATTATTCTAGAACAAAATCTGAAATATCTAATGTCTCCCGGAATTCCCTGGCCTTGCCCTTTTCCACATCTCCAGGCTGTTTTCATGTTACTTCCCCCACCTCACTCCCCGTGCTGTGGTCACACACACACACAGATAGCTTGGGATCCTCTGTTTCCAATTCCTCTGTTGGATCCTCTGTTTTGCTGTCCTTCACATTTCATGGGCTTTGAACACAGTCCTCCAGGAAACAAACTCCTACAGACCCTTTAGATCTAAGGTTTAATGTCATTTTGCGGGTCATTTGGACGATGTTTAATACTCCACTGGTACTTTGTACTTCTAACTGCTGGTACTTATCACAATTTTAGCTAATTAATTATTTGAATAATAACTTGTTTAGTAGCTATCCCCTATTATTCTTAACGTTTTACAAGGACAGAATCTGAAGTTCTTTTTTACTACTATTAATTACCACTCCAGTATCTTACATAACAGTTCTTTACTAAATATCAAATAAATAATTGAATTAAAGTCATATAAAGCCACATGCTGAAATATAGTTTCCAATAGAACTATGTGTGTGTATACATGTGTGCATATGCATCTGTATATATATATGTATTCATGTGTGTAGGTGTGCATATATGCATATATATACATGTGCATGTGTTTGTGTGTGTATACACATGTGCATATGCATCTGTATATATATGTATACATGTGTGTATATATGCATATGTATGCATGTGCATGTGTTTGTGTGTGTGCATTTATCTTGGAGAGGTGTAGAAGAGGATTCCAGGAAGTATGTGTGTATCAAAAAACATTTAACTTAAATAGTAAAGACCTGAAAAGATGGAAAGTATTTGGAAAATGAGTTATAGGGGATTGAAAATGATGGTGGTTAGAGGTGGAAGGTGGAAACAAGAAAATTGAAAGAGGGAGGAAAGCTAAATCATGGTGTGAGGAAAAAGCATAGTTCAGAAAGATTGGCCTGCGACGTTGAGAAATAGGCATTTTGATAGATTTGAGTTAAAAGCATTTATAAGGTTGGTTATCATGAACTGAGCTTGTTGTATGCCAGGGACTCTGCTACGCACTTAACATAAGTTGACACCAATTCTCACCACAACCCTGCAAGTGATCTGCCAGGGTCATAGACTTGGGGCACAAAAGAGTGTGATTGTAGCTCTGTCTGGCCTCCAGCCACATCTTCTTCCTACCAGGCACACTATTATGCAGTGAGTACCTAATTAATACTTGCTGGGTTGAACTGCAGAGAGATGAATAAATGAAAAGAAAGCCTTGGGTGAGTTGAGGGAGAAAGTCCTGAAATCTGAGAGGATGTGGGTGGCTGTTTGCAAGTATTTCTTTAGGTGTTTCAAAGTCAATGAGAAATACTTAATTATATTCATTTTCTAAAGACCATCGAATGCTTATGATAGAAAGATAAGGGACTTTAACAAATGTTAGTGGAACTCCCTGAGACATTCAAAGAACTTTTAAAAATGTGCTTCTCTTTTTAAGTTTTATGGCCAGAAATGTTAAGTACTTTATTAACATTTTATCTAATTAGTAACTCCCGGAAAAAGAAGTGGAGATCAAGTATGAAACTTTCTAAAAACAGAACAGCATTTACAGGCTACTCACTACTCTGTCTTCTGGGAAATAACCAAAAAAACATGGAGAGCTAATTGCTGACATTTTAGCACCTGCCATCGTTCACATCCACCAGGTGATTCCACTACTATCCAATTTTGGATATTTGAAAAACAATGCTGGCCTTGAATGGAACTTGAATCCATCGACATTGCTTCAAAGGAAAATAAATTTAATTGTTTAAGTGTTCACAAGAGGACACTGATGAGAGAAAATGAAAGCAGCATTTTGATGCCAAGCTCTGTTCCTTGATCTGCAAGAAGATGGGTAGCTATCAGTCTTTAATTCATTACTTCATGACAGTCTCTGTTCAAGGCTACACACGCATTGTCATATTTACTCATTGTGTTAAACCTCACGGCTGGCTGAGGTAGTTATGTGCATCTCCAGTTTGCAGATAAGGAAGCTAAGACATGACAGAGGTTTTATCAATATTTGCTAACGCTTAGTAAGTACTTACCAGGTGATAGACCCTACTAAGTGCTGTCTAAATGTAAACAGTTCACTCCTCACATCCTGTTGTACTCAGTCACTCTGAGGAAGCTGTGCTCTGACTGGTGACAAAGGAACGCGATCTGCTTCCACCCAGTCATGCTGCCATCTCAGAGTGATGTGTTTCCAGCAGCACAGACATGAGAGACTGTGAGACTTAGTAAGGAGACCGCAGGGACCCGGCCTGGAAGTGGAGGACACTTATCTCCACCCACATTTCACTGGACACAACTCAGTCTCACTGTCCCAGCCTCGCTGCAAGAAGCTGGAACATCTCAGGGTCACCTAGCCAGAAAGAGAAACATTCTCTGCAGAGCACGAGCTAAGAAAAAAGGACCTGAGTGTTTATTGGAGTTAGAAGTGCCAGGTACTGTCTTTTTCTTTCCTGATCTGGCGCACAGGTCCTGATGAAGGGAACGGACAATTATATAAGGGGGGGCCCTAAAAGCATGGACTTCTGGAGTCATACAAACCCTGGGTTCTAAATCCGTCTCAGCCATTTACGAATTCTGTGACAGGCAGCATGTTGTGTAATTGTATCAAACCTATTTCCTTAGCTATAAAATGGTACAAAAGGTATAAATTGTTTTATCAATTATTTGTTCTTAAAACCAAGATTACTAGGTACTAAAGAAACAAAGATGGACAAAATAGGCATTCCCTGCTCTCATGAAAGTTATATAGTAGCAAAAAAAAGCAGCTAGTAATAAGATACTCAATAATCACAAAAATAAATGGAAAGATACATTAGTTACAAATGTTAATAAGCGTGTGTGCATGATGTCATTAGAAAATATACTGAGGCATTTTTCACAAGTTAGTGAAGAATTTTTTGCCATGATTATGATTGCTGTGAGCTCTGAAGGAACAAAGCAACGGGAAATGGATGGGCTATAAGGAATGGGGAGGATTCACTGAGATCAGAGACCTATTAGACTGGTAGAAGCGAACCTGTTTTTCTCACACAAATAGATGCAGTGAAGAAAATAAAAGTTATGAATGGTTTTTCTCATACTGTGTACAAACAAAAGATGCTACTCCACAATCCACTGCCCAACACACACAAAAAATAAAAACCAAACCTCTTTTCCCTGAAAGGCAATAAACACTGCTTTAATAAAGGAATCTGGTGTTAGGAATGACTTATTAGCCTCTCTCTGCTCTTCTACACAAGTAACGGCAGCCCATCTTATACTGGGGTGCAGACTCAAGCCTAAAATAACTGTGACTTCTGAGCTTTCTACTTACTTTTGGACCAGTCTGTCCCTTGTCCCTGAGAGATGGATCACACCTCAACTGCTCTTTGTGCCAAAGTGATGGCACAGTGCCTGGTATACAGTCAGTATTCAAAATATGTTAGCTCTTGCCCTTGAACTCCACAGTCCTAGAGACTGAAACAGGTGCGGGGCTGCATCACTGTGCAACTGAGGCTGTATCAACCAAATGCAGATTGCAACTGGTATATCGCTGATATGTTTCTGAGAAGCTAGAGGTCATGTCTCCTTGATGACACCTCTGTCTGAGTGTTTCAGAGCAGCATGTCTCACTGCGCTGTATTGACATAATCGTGGATTGCTGGTCACCATCTAAAATCTGCTGGTACTTGGCTTGGAGCAGCATTGTGCCCCAAATCTAAAACACTTCAGTTCCATACAGTGTCCTATGTGGTTACTAAGAATTATGCAAATTGAGAAAGTATCTTAATTTAAGCAGGAATGAGGGATATCTGATAATATAATTTTATTTTCTTCCTAATATTTTATTATTTTTTTCAAATGCCAAGTGAGAACTATAAATTACAGTTGACTGTGCCTTTTCACATTAGCTGAAGTTTATATTCTGTAAAATATTTGACAAGTTTCTGGGTGAAAGACACCTGTAGTCCAGCCTTGTTCTTGCTACACTTCAGGAAAAAACATTGGATTCAGTGAACAATAGGTCACTTACTTAACTATTAAAAGGTTTAAATAACACAGCATATATAAAGCCCCAGCATAATGTCAATTACATAACAGGGCAAGGATAGATAGAAGATATATTTGACTTGTATGTGTAATTCCATTCATTGTTGGTCATGGTCTTGGCTAAAGGATTATATACAAAATTTGGAAGCTAGGCTTTGCATCTGGGCTCAGCAGAGAAATGCCATGATGAATTAGTGATGTTTGCCAGGGGCGTGGGGAGGCGATGTGATGTAGAGTGCATGTGGCAGCCCAAGATTTACTTATTTCTCAACTCTGTTAAAAGCAATTAATATGACTTTCCATATTCCATAATGTCCCTTGGCATCAGTGGCCTCATCAGTCTAATGGGTATAGTCATACCTACCATATGTGCATCTCAGGGTGACAGGGGCTTCAGCTGAGTTGATACCTGTGAAAACTCTTAGCAAGGTAAGTGGTTGAAAAAAATTTTCAATTTTTTGATGAATACTTATTGTTGCCTTGTTTAAGCATTCACAGATCATAGTTAGAATGGCTTATAGAAACTTATAATTTTATTGCATCACAAAACCTCAGGTTTGTAATGCAAAACATTCTCTTGAAAATTAAATAAGTGTACTTTGACTACATTGCCCCTTCCCCAGGATCCAGATTCCTTATCGTGGCAGAAATTCCTGATATCTGGCACCAGTCTATGTCTCTGGATATATTTCCCACAACTCTACCTCTGTGTTGTCGTATCTGGTCCTAAACGTGATAACTTCCTAAACACAGGAATCTTGTCTGATGTGTCCCTGGCAGTATCCCTAGGGCTCATGAGTCTGGAACATAGTAGGCCAGAAGGAAAATATTTGTGCAGCCCTTTTGGACTCAGCCCTGTAGGTAAGCACCTGCCCAAGTACTGAAGGATTTGCTGTCATGGGCAACAAGATTCTATTTCACCACAAGGTACATGCTGGTGGGTGAAGTATGGTGATGGGTTGCTCTAGGCAGTGTGTGCAGATAACGGGTTGAAGCAGCACTCTGCTATCCTCTGGTCTATGCGTGTATGCACTGGAAAACTCCTTCCCACAGCTGGAGACAGGGAGCCAGATCCAGTCTCCTGACTCAGGGAACCTGGTCCTAAGTTCACGCATCAAGACCCCCAGGAGAGGACAGATATTTCAAAGCAGAGGTACATTCCTAGAGGGATGATGACTACTTGGCATAGCAAGTGGGCAGGCTCTTAGAGGGAGAGAAAAGGTAAATACCCTGACCTGGCAGCCTCCACACTGATCTTATTCCTGATTTCCTTCCTGACTCACCTAGTCCACTCACCACATTGCAGGCTCTGGAGGAGTCATTTTAAAATACATAATGATTGAAGGCATCATTTATTTTTCCCTAAAATTCTTCAATGGCTGCCCACTGCACATAGAATAAAATAAAAGTCCTTACATGCTTTAGACTCTGGAAGCTAACACAGCCTGGTACCGCCTGCCTAACTTTCCAGCGTTATATCTCCCTCACACCACCCGACAGCCTCCAGGGCTTTCTTTCAGTTTGTAGAGCTCTTCCTCACCAGCACTAATCTAACTTTGCTTGGGGTACTCTACCTCTGTTCTTTAGGTGTCTGGCTTCCTTTCCTCTTTCCTCATTTTAAATATTGTTCACTCCAACCATCCTATTGAAATAGGCACCGGACGCTGTTTGCTATTATGGCACCACTATTTGTTTTCTTCCTGTCACTTACAACTTATTATTATCTAGTCATTGCTTTGTTTATATTCTACTGATTGTCATTCTTACTAGGCTGGAAATGTAGAAAAGCAAAGACCATTTGTTTGATCTTACTCTTGATGCAGGTATCTACAATAGAACCCAGCCTAAATCATTGTTGGATGCACATAGTAGGTCTTGACAAAATTTGCAGAAGGAAGGGAGGGAGGGAGCGAGAAAATGGACAAGCTCGTGATGTCAGGGAGGGCTATGAATTCTCTGGCACGTAGGAGGAATCATCACTGAGGTTTCTTTTCATCTTCGACATCAAGTTCAAATGACACCTCTGTGAAACCATCTCTGATGCTCACGGGTAGAATTGGGTGTTCCCTTCTCTCTTCTCCCATCACATCCATTCTGTATCTTTGAAGGATAAGCAAACCAAGAGTTATAATCCTATGGGATGCCACTTTACCAAGAACCCCCTGATAACACACAGAATGTCTAACTCATCTCTGTGTCCTAGCATACTGCGTGCGGCTGGGTCATAAGACTCAACCGTGGTTGTTGTTAATAGTAGTTGTTTTAGTGGTAGTATCATAAACTCTTTACTTTTTTGTAAACTAAATTAAACTTTGTCGTCTCCAGCTCCACATCTGTTGATGGCCTGGCTTATTACTTGGGACATGAGGCTGTTATGCTGAGGTGACTGTTGTGCTTCCTGTCCCTTTACTTCAGCAGCATCAGGACAGGATTTGCCTCTCACACGTGCTTTAGAGCAGCTCTTTTTAAATTTAACGTGCAGAAAAATACCAAGGGATGTAAGTAGAGTGCAAATTATGATTCACTATATCTTGAGTGGGGCCCAATCCTCTGCATTTCTAACCAGCTCTCAGGCGATGTTGATACTTATATGCAGACTGCACAGAGCAACAAGGATCTACAACACACTTGAATCCAGAGAGTCAACATAAAAGCACTGTATCCACCTCTGGAGGAATTTTGTTTTCTATTGACCGAAACCTCCCAGTCAGCCTAGAGCCATAATTCAGTGTCAAAACCAATTCAGGTAAACTGAATATTAATGGTAATCACATTGATTGTCCACCCACAACACAGGATTAGTCTTATGTTGTAGTAACTGGAGGCTCTTGAGTCAAAGTACCTGGGTTCTCACCTTGCTATGCCTTTTGTTAGTTATGGGACCCTGGCAAGTATGTGCCCCCTCTGAATTCTTGATTTTATCTTTAAGGTTGGCGTAATAAAAATACTTATCCATTAGAGTCTGGGCAGGGAATAAAATACAGCATGCATTGCTCTTAGCACAATTCTAGCATAAAGTAAGTGCACAATATATTTTATCTATTTTTTCATTGGTACTGTTTCATTTTCTGGTAAGCCATTCCCAATTCTCAACAGGGAGAATTATATACTCTTAACTCAGTGTTGCCAAAAGAGCAATGGCTAATAATGATCTACTTCAGTTCTTTGTTTTGACTAGATATCTACATGTCTTTATTCCAGCAGGCTAAAGTCTTGCTGGGGACAAATGGGCTTTGTAGGTCTGTTGAAGGAAGTCATCAAGAGGATGGGACCGCTGGTTGACCCACAAGCTGGAGCTGGGCAATCGGAGGCTTCTCACTGCCTCCCTTGTCTTTGGAATGAACCTTCTGCCATGGGAGCTGTTTTCAAGGTCACATCCTTGAGAGCGTAAGGTGTTGTTGAGACCATCTGGACAGTCTACATGACTGAACTCCGTTAAGGCCTCTATATGAACTCTTAAGACTGGTGGGCGGGTGTGGAGGTATATTCCTCTTGTGGCTGCACAAGGCAAGCCTCATAAGTAACGATGGTTAACATGAATAAAAAAATATATACATCCAGAGCCGGCCCAGTGGCATGGTGGTTAAGTTTGCTCACTCCTCTTTGGCAGCCCAGGGTTTGCAGGTTTAGATCCCGGGGGTGGACCTGTGCACCACTTATACAGCCATGCTGTGGCAGGCGTCCCACATATGAAGAGGAGGAGGATGAGCACGGATTTTGGCCCAGGGCCCGTCTTCCTCAGCAAAAAGAGGAAGAATGGCAGCAGAATAGTTGTCAGATTAGGGCTAATCTTCCTCACAAAAAAAAAAAGAGGAAGACTGGCAGCATATGTCAGCCTAGGGTGAATCTTCCTCAGCAAAAATAAATAAATAAACATTTCTTAAAAAAATAAAGCTTTAAAAAAATATATGTGTATACGTATACATGTGGACTAAGGAGGTGATAGTCCTCTCTATTGAGATGATCCTGCCTGGGTAATTGAATTCTATGTTAGGCATTAGACTCTAGAAGTCATGTGAACCCATAGAAGAAGATACAGACTCAAGTACTTAAGACTCTTGAAGTGAGTCAAAATCATATTGTATAAGAAAGAGAAGAATGGAAAGTCAAATGGATTATCACGTTGGCATGATAACAGAATGTTTCTCTGTGAAAGAACAGGCAGACTTCTCATAATTCCCCTAAGAAAACTGTATGCTAAAATAAAGCAAGACATGGTTCATAAAATATTTTTAATGATCCAAGTTGTGCAAAAAATGGGACGGACTGACATAGGGGAAACATGTCCTCCAATACTTGAGATGTCCAATCCCAGGCTGAAAAGCCATTAAATGAGATTGCTGGGTATGCTATGTGAGCATTGGGTGAAGAGTTGAACTAGATACCCTTCAATATTAGCTTTAACTTTAAGAATCTATGATTCTGTCTGAAAGTCAGAAAAAGGTAGAGACTATGTCCTCACGTCTTAGGGTAGGGCTCAGCACAGAGTGGATGCTCAGCAAGCACATACTGAAGAAGAGAATTAGACCTCTGTTTCATCCCAGACCACAGGGAAATAGCTATCTGGCAGGTGCTCTAAACTTCCTGTATCTGTTGACTAACAAACACCGAAACAAAACTTTAGGAGCCTTCTGGGTAGTGAATTAGCTTCAAACAGACAGAAAAGTTTGAACGAAAGACACTTCCTTACCCTAAATTTCCCATTCTAATTGTGAAGACACAGCAATAAATGTAATCACCTTGTATTCACGTTCATGTCATAACTGTTTCTTACCCAGTGTCTGTAACTGTCTCAATTATCTGAAATGGTTTAACACCGCAGTCAAAAATAGGGTAGAGTTGGCAATAACAATAAAGCTAAAAAGGGTCCTGGCTACTTTATGACTCTGTAGAACTGTTATGTTCCTCAGTATTCAAGAGAGGCAAGTAACAGGAGGACACTAAAATTTTAGCATCCTCAAACAACAGTATGGTTATTGCTTATTAATTATACCAAAGGAGCACAACTAATTAGTGTAATAGGTAGCATTATGTATGCCAGCAACAGATCGGAGGAAGGCAGTGGGCTGTATAAAATTCTTTAGAGGAACAACTGACACCATCCATTACCAGTTACTCAGCACACTGCAGATGAATGGAAATATACAAGACTGAGAAAGACTTTGATTTATTTCCCCTTCATTTTGGGTGTGGATTACACTTTGTGCCTCGTAACAATCATTTTCAATCATAAGGGAATTATTTTTCCCCTTAAAAAAAAAAACTAGAAATGCTTTTCAATGTTGTTTTCTTAGCTCTCTTCTCCCAATGAGAGTAAGCTGGGAGGAGGTGGAGGATGGGAGAGAAATGTCTGAATATTTGTCAGGTGTAGCTATTTTGAAAAGGAATTTATGGATCAAAAGGTAAGCAAATTTTGAATTCGTAAGATTCTGCTGCATTGCTTTCCAAAAGCAGTTCTGAAATTTGTATTCCTATCTTTGTGTATTAGTGAACATATTTCCCCACCAAAAGGTGATTGTTTTAATTTTTTTCATTTATTTTTAGATCTCTCGTCTAATGGGTTGAAAATTGTATCTGATAGTTGTTTTAATTTGTAAATCTTTGGTTTCTAGTGCATTTTTCATTATGTCAAGTGTTTGCTATTTATACTTCTATAAATTACCTGTTCCTATCATTAGCAATTATTTTATTAAGTTGTTTTTCCCATTATTGTAGAAGCTATTTATATATTCTGTGTATTAGTCAATAAAAACTCACTGACATGACCCAGATGTTGGGATGATCAGACAATGATGTTAAAACCTCGATAAGAAGCGTGTTTAAAGACATAAAGTCAAATATGGTTATGATAGACAAGCAAACGGGAAATCTCAAAACAAATGGAAATTATTAAGAAGAAGCAAATTGACAGAAGTAGTACATACAATATTTGAAATTCACTGGATTGGACTAACAGCAGGTTGGAGACAACAGGAAATAAAATACAGTGAATTTAAAGATAGAGTCATAGAAATTATACAATCTGAAAAGAATATATATATACATATATATACACACACACACATATGAGCATATATATTGTATGTATAAGGTATATATAAGTAACTTTTATCTAAGGCTGCTCAATTACTTGCGTTCGAGTGCCCTATATTCTACCTCCAATACCTACTCAAGACCTTCCTTCTGTTATGGGTCACCTTTCTCCAATACTGTCAATTTCTAGCTCACTGCTAGAATAGTGTCAGTAATATGGCAAAATTTCTTAGAAGGGTTTTTACGTTCAAGATCCTACTTACCTGTGCACTATTCAACTTGCTCCAATCTGGCTTTAATTTCCTGTGCTCCACTAACCTTTTTCTGTTAGCCCTTCATCCCATCCTAACCCTGCTACCTACTATACCCCCATGTCCTTTTTGTTGTAGTCAATGATGCATTTTTTTGACAACTGCTTAAACAGGAAAACTAATAATCACCCTCAATCCCTCCATTTCCCTCTCCCCCAGCATCCATCCCACTGGGACGTTACAAAGGTTCTAAATCTAAACATATGCTGATTATTTTCTCTTCTCTCCACCACCATCACTACTACTCTGGTGGAAACTACCATCCTCTCCACATGGAGGACGTCAGTGGTCTCCTAACTGGTCTTTCTCCTTCCAATCCTACCACTTACAATTCCTTATCCCCCAAAGTGATCTTTAATAAACAAAATTTGTGTCTTGGTACTTTTTTTAATTAAAACTCTCCAGTGGCTTTCTTTTATGCTTAGAATAAAATCCAAACTCCTTACCATGCCTATAAAGCCTCACATGATCTAGGCCTGCCTATGCTCCTGACCTCAGCTCTAAGTATTCTCCCACTTTCCCATGATTATCCAGACACCTGTGCTTCCTTTCTGTTCCTGAACACACCAAAGTAATTCGTGTATCAGGGACATTGCGATCCTTCTTCCTTATGCCTGAGGTTCTTTTGTTCTGGCTCATCAAATGGCTGTCTTTTGCACTTTTTAAAGATTAACTCAAATTTCACCTTTGTACAGATGCTTTCTTTGTATAAAGTAACACATATAAACATACACACACATACACATCTATTTCCTTACTAAAATTTGCTATGGTTTGGAATGATTGTTTATGTATTTATTGTCTCCTCCCCCAACATGTAAGACTGATGAGAACAGCAGTTCTGTCTGACTTGTTTACTGCTGTCTTCACATTGCTAAGAATGGTCCTGAGTACAGAGTAGGCACTCAATAAATGTTTAAAAAATGAATAACAAACAAATGAAAGAACAAACAAAATATTGAACTAAGCTAGTTTCAACTTGCCTTCTGCTCTCATTAGCTTATGAAAAGAGATGGGAGATGGCAGTACAGAGGTTAACATTTATGAGCTAAATTCTGTGAGATATAAGGTATTTGGGTACTTCAGTTAGAGGAATGTCACCGCTTGCTTACTGATTGAGCATAAGGAAATATATTTTGTTTCTAAATTCAGGTTACCCACTAAGAACTGGGATAGGATACAGTTAAAATAAGGATGGATCAGTTCTGATGAAAGAAACATGAGACAGTCACAGAAATATGAAGAAAAACAGTTGCCTCTGAGAAGGGAAGTTAGTGTCTTCCTAAGTGACCTTAAGAAAATCTTTCAATTTTTTTCCATCTGAAATGGATTATATTAAATCCTATTTAAAGTCCTTTGTAGAACTCATTTTCTATGCTCTACGATTGAGTGTGTCCAGGAAAACAGCATGCGGACACTGGATATCTGAATGTGAAAAGATGTCCAAGTGGACTACAGGGATAGCTAGTAGCTACATCTGTATCTATACCTATATCTATATTCCATATCTATCATTTATATCCTTAGCTTTAGTTATTTGTTGGGGGAAATGCACATCAAATAAGAACTCTTGGGTTGGTTATTTGTGATCTATGTGTCCTTAAATAAGTCATTTTCTTCTTTTGGCTTTAGTTACTTAATTTCTAAAGTGAGGAAATTAACAATAACATCCAACTAAGTTGCTCTGATAAGTGAACTGTATATAAAAGTCTCTATAAACTCTGAAATTATCTGTAAATGCTAATCTTTTGTTCTCACAATTTTACAGAAAGATGAAAGAAACATGTTTTTGTTTAAATAAAACTCGGAGGGTGATTATACTATCTAGGACTCAGTTTTATTAGTATTGGTGTTATCAAGGTTACTGTTGTTATTTTTATTTATTTAGCTAACATTTTTGATTGCTTATCATGGGCCAAGCACTGAGCTAAACACTTTATGAACATTTTAAGCTACATCAATCTTTTCAAGTAAATGTGAATGGAATTCCACTTTTATAGATGAAGAAAGGGAAGTCCAGAGTAATCAACTAACTTCCTCAATGCAATGAGCAAGATAAATCCATGCCCTTGGACACCACATTTCCCTGTCTCAGCAGCAGAGGAGTAAGCAGGGTCAACTTGGAAAGTTGATTTTCGTCACTTAGAACGGCCTCTGTCTCTCAGTGCAGGTATGCTAGCTCTACCATATTTGCCTTGACCTGTCATGACTAGAGGGGATTATGGTGTAGGACACAGGATGCCTAAAATTCTCAGTTCCTTCACAAACTTCATAGGTCCCATAAACCATCCCCTCCTTGCTGACTTACCATTCCTTCTCCAACCACACCTCTGTAACCATAGTGGCAAACACATCCCATAATATCAATTTACCCAGCATATTACCTGTACCCGTACTCTGTCCATCTATACTATTTGTGGGAATGGAAAGCAGGAGCTTGGGCATGCATATGTATGCTATTGATATTTGCCTCCTCACCTGAGCCATGCAGATAATTTCTGGGATATTCCAGCTGCTGTTATCATTTTTTCCTTCCTTGGCCTTATTCAAAGCATCCCAGATGTCCATCTCTTTGAAATAATGCTCTCCATGCCTCTCCTGCCCAGCACTTCTCTTCGTTTCCTTCTAATATAAAACATTAACCACATTAAGTAGTCCTTAATACCAGAAATCCCCATTTTATTGGTATCAACATTTTCAGTTTAACGTATTTGAAAAATCCCTGTATTACTTCCCCAACATATTGAACTTAACATGTTTTGAAAACCAAGCTCTCTAATTTAACTACTTAATTCTTGTCCACATTTTTTAATGCATCACATAATGGGAGGGAAAGCCCATGTGAAACCAACTTGACAATATATATTGAAAAATTTTGACCAATATAAAATGACAACTACAATATGTGAATCCAGACACATTCGTCTAGGCTATTCTTACACATTTACTATGGTGAAGTTCTCACTTCTTGTTGAGATAGTCTAGCCAATTAGTGGGCAGCTTCAGCTGTTGGGAAGTTTAAGGTCATATTGACCTAACAACTATTCCCCGATATCTTTGATGTTTCCTTTCCAGTACTCTGGGGCCCCAAAAGAACAAGAAAATTATAATTTTAAAAAATCAGCTCACATGCATACAGCACATTTCACTTTGCAAATTGCAAAAAATCTATTTTGATCCCCACCTGAAACTGAGAAACATATATTATTAGTATTTCAAATACAAAGAAACCTAGACAGATTATGTGGCTTTCCCAAGGTCACACTTCAGAATAAAGAAAAGCTATTGAATACATTTTTTTCTAACTTCTACTTAAATATTTTCTCTACTTCACTGTGGCAGTCCTCCCAATATTTAAATATAATTAACATTCCAACTGGCTTCTCTGTTCCAAACCAAAATGTCTTGGTTGATGTTTGGAAGTAATCTGATTAATGTAAGCAGGGTCCTGAGCAAAGGACTAATTGTTATCCTCCTTTGTTCACATTCAACCTTGGATTTGGAGTTGAGTTTGGGACTGCTTGCTAAGTGTAAATCTGAGGAGAGGGAGGATTTTGGTAAAGAGTGTGGAAACTGTCTTATGAGGAGTGTTGTAAAAGTCTGCAGATATTTCATCTGTAAGAGAGGGAATGGCATTTCTCTAAAGTATTTAAACAATTTTAGAAAATTCTATATATATTGTATAGTATAGAAGCTAAATTAGGATAGCAAATGCATGTTAAAGGGAAACCAATTTCAGTCCACTCTACCTTATCTAGACCAAGTCTAATATTTCATTATATTCTGAATCCTTTCAATGAATGAACATATGAATTAATGAGGAAGACCTTTCAAAAGTCACAACTTTCCAAGTTGCAAAATAGTCTGCTTTACAAGAGTGATCCTAAACACCTACCTCTCAAACACTTATATTAAGCAGTTTTTCATAGCCCATGTGTTTATCCATTTCTCTGCACCTCAATGTCATTTTCTATTTTAAGCCACCATTATATCCCCAATAGATCTCAGAAATAAATCAGTTAGGAATGCTTTCAGCTACAAGTTAGCAGAATACTCAACTATAAGAGTATGTTGTGGAATTCTGGAGTTCACTCAACAAATCAATGCCATGAAATTTAAGACTGGGAATACCAGTGGCACAACACAGTGAACTTGATGTCACTGAAAGAAGTTGAGTTACTAGGCTCCAACCATCATGTGTTGGTTAATGAAGGGGCTATGTTCTGAGAAATGCATTGTTAGTTGATTTTGTCCTATGAACATCATAAATTATACCTTCACAAACCTAGGTATAGCCTACTACACATCTAGGTAAATAGTACTAATCTTATGGCACCATGGTAGTATATGTGGTCCATCATTGACCAAAATACCTTTATGCAGTGCATCTCTGTAGAGCGTATTCTCACAGTGAGTGGGGGATTCGTCCAAATCAGCATTTCTTGAAATGTGAGCTGATGAACATCTGTATCACACTGGTACATTGTATGCAATCCATAAAATTAGCTATCACGATTATGTTGTAAAAAAAAATCACTCTAGATGTTCTGTTGTGAATAATGAATAGATAGCTGAAGAACAAAAGACCGGTTACAAAATTCTCTCCATTGGTACAGGTGAGAGATGAGGGTTCACAGGAAGTAGAGACTTCAATATGTCAGGAGATGAGCATCTACTCCCAAGCTTTCTTGGGATCTATAGGAAAGTCACCCAACATAACTCAGTGGCACTCTTACGTTTGAAGATAAACTTAGTCTGACTTACTTTTTCTAGGTGTTGCGAAGATAAACCATCTGTTTCTGAAGTTCTGTGAAAATAGAGTATATTCCTACATATTTTTCCTATGTATTTCCCCAGCTCTAAGTGACATCAGCCCATTAGGAGTCAGTACATAACCTCCAAAACTTCCACCAACAACAGGATACCATAGTTGCTTGCAGTAAATTTTAGAAACATGTCAGCCATGTAGGTAAATCTCTAAATTCATTTTAATTTAATTGTATTGATGAATGTGGAGGCTAATCACTTGGAATTGATTTCTATTGATTTGTGTCTAATGAAATTCAATTAAGCCCCAGTGATTTCCATCGAACAAATTAAAGTGAACAGACTAATTGGATTCAAGGCATCTTCACTGAGGTGGAGAGCATTCATGGGGATGAGCCCACTGTGATATGGCTTTAATATAGGCTCCTAGGGTGACAGCTATTGGAATATTATTAAGAGTCAACAAATGTTTCAATTATTAAGGACACATTTTATAGAAAGATGAACTGCACAGGTCTTGTCACAACACTGAACTCTTTGACTCCATAATCTGTAAATAGTTCAAGATTAGTTCTAAGTGCTGCTCTTCTAATGGAGTTTGATCTTAAATGTAAAGAATGAGAAATATCTGGGGAGGAAAGAGAAGGTAGAGAGGAACCTAACACTTATTCAGCCCAGGGTGATTCTTTTGTAGCTTTGTTTTTGAACATTAATACTCAGAATAAACCTGCAAAGAGGTGCTTGTATTGAATACTTCATGTTTAACATTTCAGATCCTCTCAGCATTGCCTGTCCCTATTCCAGCCACCACTGCAGTGATCTATGCCCCACCTCAGGTTCTTTCTGGTCTTATTTATCTCCTGGAGCTTCTCTATGGACTCTATTACAAGGAACATCACAGGAATCCACTGGAGCTTATCTACATGCAAATTGGAAATGCAGGATAGTTAACATTCCAAGGAATGAAATTTTTGAGTAAAGATGAATGGGAGCTGTTATGAACTGAATGTTTGTGT
Organism: Tapirus indicus; assembly: GCA_031878705.1. Classification (NCBI taxonomy): domain Eukaryota; kingdom Metazoa; phylum Chordata; class Mammalia; order Perissodactyla; family Tapiridae; genus Tapirus; species Tapirus indicus. The sequence goes on along the minus strand of CM062935.1, from coordinate 6,391,648 downwards.
CCCCCCCCAAATTCATTTGTTGAAGCCCTTAGCCCCAGTGTGGTGGTATTTGGGGATGAGACCTTTGGAGGTAATTAGGTTTAGATGAGGTCATGAGGGTGGGATCCTCATGATGAGATTAGTAACTTTGTGAAAAAAGACAAGAGATCTAGCTCTCTTTCTCTGCCATGTGAGGTCATGGCAAGAAGAAGACCATCTCAAACCAAGAAGAGGACCCTTACCAGGAGTTGAATCAGCCAGCACCTTGATCTTGGATATCCCAACCTCCAGAACTGTGACAAATACATGTCTGTTGCTTAAACCACCCAATTTACACTATTTTGTTATAGCAGTCCAAGAAGACTAATATAATAATTAATGAATAAATATTTCCCATTTCTTCTCTTGAATGGAAGTCCTGAGATGCTTTTCTTAAGGTTCTTCAAATGGTTACATGGGATCAAGGAACCAGTCACTCAACTCCATAATGCATCTTTACTTTGGCTTTTCCTCCTTCAGAACTTTACTCTTGTATTTACCTTTGCTCCCAAAATAAATTATACTTGAGCCTTTGTTTTGGGTTATGCTTTCTGGGAAACCCAGGCTAAGCCAATGTCTTAGATTTACAGACAAAGAATCTGACGCTTTTACAGATATTAATTAGCAAATATTTCATTGTACAAAATTCACTGAGCCAGAATTCAAATGAAAATCTACTTTATCACGTGCCTCGTGGGAAGAGGAGCCAATCAGCATGACTCATTCCTCACCTGCATGAACGTCTGTGGTCTCTGATCTGATCCTTGGAGCTCCTGCATCACCTCAACTTTGTTTTTGGCAGCTCCCCAAAACTAGATTGACTGACATCCATCTGCCTGATCAAGTTTTTAATCCAATCAGGAGAGATTCAGGAAGTATTTCAGAAGCTTTCATCTTAGAATTAATTTCTGATGCTCAACATGCCAAACGATTTGTGCATAAGGAATGAAACACAGGTGACTTTGTACCTTTGGCTACTCCATATCCCTCTCTCCACTTTGTTGGCCTTGGATTCTTCCTAGATTTCCCACCACTACTTGACTGGAGTCTCCTGGCCTTTATCAATGAGGTCCCAGCATGCTTTGTGCCAGATCCCAACTATCTTGGAACAATTTCCTAATTTGGATTAGTGCCTGACACAATAAGTCACCTAATAACTGTGAAAATGAGGGGAAGGGTCAAGGGAGGGAGGTCCAAAGCCAGCTAACAGAGAAAACTAAAGTAATTATTTCAGTGAATATCCAACCATACATGCTTTCCCATTTCTGTATGGGAGTTGGTTTCAGGGCTAGTGGACCCTTCCCTGGGATCTGCCCTGGAAATTTTGTAATTGACAGCCAGTTAAAAAGGTAGGACTCTGTCATCACCTATGGACATAGGCTCAATGCCTTCAAGGAGTCTTCTCTGATGCTTGTAGTTGGTGCACTCATTGAGCATTCTGATAGCATTTTATTGATGCATTTAGAACAGGGAGCCCCACATTTTCATTTTGCACTGGGCCCTGAACATTATGTAGCCAGCCCTGGCTAGATTTACTGGGAAGATAAAAAGGCTTAAACTCTAGGGCATATCATTTGCAAGAGCTCATTCCAACGCTTTGGAAGAGCCTTAGCAATGTGTTTGCATAGTTCAAATGTTTTAAGAAAATTTGCAAAATTGACATTGCAACAATTAAGACATCCGTCATCACATACTTGCATAGCACTTCTGAACATATCACCTTATCCAATCTGCACAGCAACCATGGGAGAGTCTTGAGGCAAACATTGTAACCCCCAAACCAGGTTAAGGGACATTTGGAATCCCCACGGAATTTTGTTTTCCTTTCTCTTAGTACTTAGCAGGCTATAGTCTGTTGGTGTTTCTTTTCCATAGCAGACTGTAAGCTCCTGGAGGATGGAACTCATGGGTTACTAAACTTTGTCACTCTAGCTCCTGGCATGGAGCTGGTCACCTAGCACACAATCTTAAATGTTTCTTTTTCTGAACTTAATACCTTTACAAGACTTTCCAGAGAATACTACATAAAGCAGTATTCTTTCCTTAACAAGTGGTGGTGGCAATTTTCTTTCCCTTTTTTCCTTGATTTTACCTTCCACCACTGAAAACTGAAGGGCACAGAAATCAAAGGACAGATAAAGCAAAATATTTTGAAAAGCTTTAAAGAAATTGTGATCCAAACAGTTTGCCTATTGAAGACCTGAGACATCTGTGAAATCCTGGGTAACGAGCTCATTCTGCCTGGTAACTAAGGAGGCAGCTCATATGCCAGCAGGTCAGAAACTCATCCATATGTTCACATTTTTCAATAGCATCTTGGTAATTCTACTTTGAATCCTAGAATATCAGAGTCAGAAAGGAACTTGGAGAGCATCTGTTCCAGACCCACATTTCATGTTCAGGAAATTTGGATCCAGCAAGGACTTGAAGATGTGCCCAAGACCACACAGCGTGTCAGAGTCCAAGCTGGTATCAGAAACCACCATCCTGTGGTTACCAATCTCCTTCTGAATAATTTTAAACACTCAATTTTTACCACTATCCCTTCTCCTTTGTTAAAACGAACAACATAAAATAACTAAAAAGGAGCAAAATATTTCCAATGCCCCTACCCGGATGTAGGACTGAAGTAAATCCTATACATTCTACTTCAAATTATGAGGACATGACTGTCTCCAAACTTACAATTCAAGTCAGACAATAACAAAACCACGGAACTGTCAGAAATATGATTGGAATTTTGGAGTTCTCCACTAAGAGGCAGGACTAGGACTGAATCTTCAGACACTACTTGTTCTGTACCTTATAACGCTATTAGTTCTGGTTTGATTTTCTGAGCCCATTACAACAAAGGTCACCTTACCCTCCCAATTCCTGCAAATCCCTGGGGAGGTGGGAAAAGGCAAATATTGATCACCTCATCCCAAAGAGACATGCTTATGTGTAGAGAAATATTTGGACAGGTTTTAAAAGTTTTGTCCTAGATAGACTCTGCTCCACAACCATGTCTCAGCTGTGTCTGCTCGCCTGCACACAACTTTCCATTTCCTCCTACTGATCTTCCCTTCCCGGGTTACCTGTATCTCCGTGTCATGCACTCTCCTCCCATCATTTCATCTTCCTGATCTTTTGTTTGGCCTGGCAATTTTAGACTCACTTCTCTGTAATTGTTCTCTGATGCGGACCCTTTTGTCACAAATGTTTCAGACACAACAAGCAGTTTGCAATTCTCCAATGTGTCCACCTCCCTCTCACATCTAGGACTTGGTATGTGCTATTCCCTGGAATAAAATGTGCCCCCATACCAACAGAGCACTTCTCCTGAAACCCACCCTCACCCTGCAGTCCCAGCTTTGATGCAACTTCCTCCCTGAAACTTTCCCAGGCTTCCCAAGACAAAGTAAACTGTGCTTCCATGACGCCTGTTCTTATTCTTCTTCTGTAATTAATACACTGGATTACACTGGCCTGTTTATTTGTGCACATATCCACGCTTAATTCTAACGTACTTGAAGTGAGCTGCTGGGTTTTGATTTTTGTTTTGTTTTGAATGCATCTCCAGCATCTCATAAAGTATCTATGATGTTAATAAATATCAATCGTCCAACTGACACGGTTGGGATTTATTCCAGGTCCTCAGTTTGATAGCTGAGCATTCACTAAATAAATATTTTGAATATCTACTTTGTGCCAGGCAGGGTTTTGTCTCTGGGGATACAGAGGAGAGATGGAAGCAGACAAGGACCATCTCTCATGGAGCTTACATCACAGGAGAGGGGTATGAAGCAGGCAATAAACAAGCAAGTGAGCAAAAGATAACTCGAGATAAGTTAGAAAGTGTAAGTTATATTAATCCCATAAAGCAGAATTGTATAACAGAATGATGGGGTGTGACAGGAGAATCCACTTTAGACAGGATGTGGATGAGACCTGTGTGAGGACCTGGCATGTGCCATATGGCCATCTGATAGAAGAGCCTTTCAACAAAGAGATGGATAGGTCAAGGCCCTCAGGCAGAAACCTCAGGAGTTGGCTGGTTCAAAGAACAGGAATAAAGCCAGAGTGGCAGAGGCACAGGCAACAGGGACGTTTGGAATGAACCAAGGGCAGTGAGATGCATCACGGATCAGGCGATGGATTTCTTAGCCATGACCAGGAATTTGGCATTATCATAAGTGAAATTGGAAGCTGTTGAAGGATTTTGAGCAGTCATATGACATAAACTGTATCTCATTCTGAATTATCCCCCTGGTTACTGGGCAGAGTGTGGGATTTAGGGCAGCTATGGTGGAAGACGAGCATCTTTGGTGTTGTAGTTTCCAGGGTGAGAGATGATGTTGATATGTTCAGTGGGTTACCAGTGAAAGTGGAAAGAAACAGACAAATAGGACTTGCTGACAGATTTGTATTTTCAAGTAAAACAAAGAGAACAACCAAGAAATTCCCCGAGCTGGGCAACTGGGAGGATGGTGAGGCAGTTACTGAGATGAGGAAAAAAGGGAAAAGAAGAGTTTTAGGGAGGGACATCAAACATTCTATTTTGGACCTTTCAAGTTTGAGGTGCATTTGTAGATTACATGGAAATATTGTATAAGAGGTTGCATAAACAGGTCCAGATTTCAGGAGAGCGCTCAGGACTAAGGAGAGAGTCTGGGAGTCTTGGGTAGATACTGATGCCTCTGTGAGCCACAGGACCAGATGGGATAACCTACGGAGAGTGTTTCATAGAGAAATGAGAGGTCTGAGCACTCCAAAAGAGAATGGTTTCAGAGGAGGCAGAGCCAATGAGTAAAATGAAAACAAGTTACGCACAAAGTAAAAAGCCTTGAAAATAAACCATTTTAAGAAGGTGGCTATGATATGAACATATGCCATGAACAAGTCATATAAATAACGACCCCTACCATTTATAAGCATTTACTGTCTGCCCATTGGTGAGATTGTGAGAGGTCCAAATCCTTCTGAGTTCTAAAGTGTTGACTCTTGGATTTATCAAAAATAGAGGTTACTAGTTCTTTTCCTACCTCATGGCTGGCTCATCTTCCTGACATCTCAGCTGTGGAGTGTCCAAGGATCATAGTTCTGGCTTTATCATATTTTATGCTCAGTCTACTGCCAAAACTTTAACAGCCTCTAGAAGATGAGAACTCTTACGTTGAAATCCAATGACCCTGACTCCAATAAAGCACTGTCAGGCAGAAGCTCTATTTAGATACAATAGTAATTCAAGCCCAAAATGTATAAACCCAAGATTGCGGTTTCAGAGGCAGACCTAGAATGGAGCTAATGAAACTGAGGCTTGAGGGACTCTCACTTGCATGGATTCTTTTCAATTCATGTTTAAAATATATATATATATATTTAGAGATATGCCAAATTGTATAAACTTTAGGCCCCGTGGGTCCAAAGCTGCTGCTGCTGCTGCTAGGTTTCTCCTCCCCAACTTTATTCACCATCTCAGTTTCTCAGTTAATAGAAATTCCATTCTTCCAGATACTCAGGCCAAAAATCTTGAATTCATCCTTGATACCTTTCTCTCTTCTATACCTCATGTCTCATCCAAAACAACAGCCCACACTAACTTCTGCCCTCTCTAACTTCAAATTGCTCCAAAATCTAACCAGTTTCAATCTCATCTTTATAGCCATCATCCTCGTTCAAACCCTCTCTCTCACCCAGGAAGATCAAGTCTTCTCATTGGATTCCCTGCTTCCACTTTTTCTCCTCTTCCTTCTACCCCCCACAGTGCCCAGAATGCACCTTCTTTACTGAAGGTCAGATCATACGGCTACTATACTCAAACCCCTCTAAAAATGTTCTCATCTTAAAGTAAAAGTTGAAGTCAGTATATGGACTCAAGGTCTTCATGGTCAGCTCCACACCACCCTTCCCATCTCTGGTTTGCAAACTTTATGTGTTCTCACTTGACTCCACCAACCAGAGAAAATTAATCAGCAAGACTGGGGATACAATTTGGGCTCCATTAACAATATTCCAATTTAATATATTTCTAATTGGAAATGAGGAGAGTTAGGTTGTTTTTGATAGTTTTAAATCTTTAAAATATAATCCATCAGTCTAACCCCCACCAATAATTCTTGTTTTGGCCTCCACTACTTCAAGTCTTACATCCTCCTAAATCACCAGGAACAACCTTTTCTCATTTTCTGATGCCAAAACCATGAAACAAGGGAGGTGATAGGAACAGCAGAGGTGGTTGATTGAGAATTCTTCCTAATGAAGTTTCCTTCTTTACATCAAGGAAACAACTCACTTCAAGAAACACTGCGGATAGTGGATTAACAGAATTGAATTCTAATCCATAAATTCTCTTCCAGATCTCACTTTGCATGCTTAGAATCTATTGTTTGCTCTTTAATATAACACATCTATATAATGGACACAAATTCCAAAGGAATGTGTTGAGGGCTTGGTTTCTCCCAGGAGCAGATCTCAAGGCAAGGACTCAAGGTCAGGTGGTTTGTCTGGAAGATGCAGAGAACAAGAAGAGTCAGTTAGTAAAGGATGAGTTACCAAGTCACTGTGGGTGACTGGAGATTAATCCCATGGGGAAATTTGGAAAGACCTTGGAGTTAGTTCACTTGAGGGCCAAGCAACTGGATATTTTGTACACCAACTCTTATCAGCCCTTGCTTGAAGGTGGCTGAGGTCTGTCATGTGCATGGGCAGAGCTGTATCTCTCAGCTCTGAGAAATCCCTCTGCAAAGAAATTCAGTTACTGATATTTGGAAGTCAGTGAGGGTACACTGAAGTGGAAAGACCTGAGAGATAGGAGCAGTGCAGGGCCAACATCTGCAACAAGTGATCAAGTGAAAACAACTCACATTTACCATCTGCTTGGAGTGTATCAGTGTCAGGATTTTTCATGCATTATCTCTAAGTTTCCTAACCACCCATGGGTAAGTGTTATTTTCCTCATTTACACATGAGAAAATAAAGCTTTAGGAGGGTGAGGTGACTTTTCCAGTGTCAACAGCTAGCAAATGAGGGAATTAAGTCAAAACTGAGGTTTCTGTCATGAGATTCAGTAACTTTTAGGTCTATAAGAAAGTATGATGATGGAGATTGTCTGTAGAGAAAGAAGTAAAATCTAAAGCTTTCACTGCAGACAAATATTGTGGCTGGTGAGTTTGCCCTGTCGATGGACAGGAGGCCAAACTGAAAACTCCTCCCAGGTCAAATTCTTCACCCCAAGCCAGAGTATGAAGTAGAGTGTTGTCCCTGTAAGCACCCTTCCCACCCTACCCCTGTCATCTCCTGGGCCTTCTTCCAAAATACCAAGACTTTCTAATTTTAAAGATTTAACTGCTGTTCCCACTGGGAAAGCACTTAACAAAATTAAAATAGTTTGAGGAAGTTGCAAAGTTTACATAGTTCTTATAGTTGTTACCTTTGTTTTACAATGGTAGGATAAATTAGGATAGAGTAATAAAAATATTTAAAGATCATGGTCTTTATGGCAAAAGCAACTAGGCATTTTACTTCAATTAGTCTAACTTTATAAAAGTGTAGTGGGACATTTTAGCTGAGCCATGTCCTCCAATTTAGATGATAATTTTGTCCTGTTTCATGCCAAGGCCTTAGCAAGGTGGACTATATCTTTTAGAATAGATTGCGGAAAGTTACCTTGTATCACTTCACACCAATAGAATATGGGTTTGAGGTTATATTTTACCTTATTTACAACCAAAGAGTTAACCTGTTACTGTTTCATGAATGTTGGCAGAAGACCTAAGAGGCCTGAGTTGAAGGCAAAGGACTTCATTACTCATGGTAAAGTAAATGGCATTATCACCAGAATGTTGGTTTTGGTTCCTCTTGCCCCCAAGTCCCATGGGGAGAGGAGGATAACATGACCCAGATGAATGGTTTGTGGTATCTATTACTTTTACATCAAGGAGTAAACTAGCTTGTGTTTGTCCAGGAAGAAGTGCTACCTCATATGTCAAGGTTACCAGCTGCATAAAGAACATTGAGAAGTGGCCTGAGTGAAAAGCACCCAGAGCCCTCAGTCTTGTTGCAACCAACATCAGCTGTAGGGGTGCAAGAAGCACAAAAAGGAGGACTTTCCAAGAGATTCCTGCACCACTATGTTCATTGCACCATTATTCACAATAGACAAGATACAGAAACAACCCCATGTCCATCGACAGATGAATGGATAAAGGAATATGGTGTTATACAGACATGGAATTTTATCCAGCCTTAAGAAAAAGAAGAAAATCTTACATTTATAACAACATGGATGAACCCAGAGGACATTACACTAACTGAAAAGTCAGTCATGGGATGACAAATACTACATGACTCCACTTATATGAAGCATATGAAATAGCCAAATCGTAGAAATAGAGTATAGAATGGTGGTTGCATGTCATTAGCAATATGATATTAGCCACTTTAAAACATGTTAAAAGGATAGATCACATGTTAAGCGCTCTTACCATAAACACACACACATGTACACACATGTGAAGAACACAAGGGAAGTCTTGGAGGTGACTAATGTGTTTAGTACCTTGATTGTGGTGATGGTACCATGGGTGTATACATATGTCCAAACTCATCAAAATGCATACATGAAGTATGTGCAATTTTTGTATGTCAATTATACCTCAATAAATCTTAAAAAAGAAAGGGATGAAGCAGGGTGTTATGGAAACTAGACTTCTGTGTTTATATCCTTGTGAATGTTCTTATATTTTGAACTATGTAAATATATTACTTATTTAAAAATAAATTTTGGGGTCAACCCTGGTGGCCTAATGGTTAAGTTCAGCATACTCCACTTTGGTGACCCAGGTTCAGTTCCCAGGTGCAGACCTACACCACTCGTCTGTCAGTGGCCATGCTGTGGTGGTGGCTCACATACAAAAAGGAGTAAGATTGGCAATGGATGTTAGCTTAGGGTGAATCTTCCTCAGCAAATAAGTAAATAAATAAATAAATTTTAATTGAGAAAACTGAAAGGAAACACAGAGGACTCACTTGCTCAATATAGAGAACTTATTAAATGTGACTTGGGAATTCTTTCTTTATATTACAAAGTAAAATTTGTGCTGTGTATAAAATAGTTAAAGGACAGAAATGTTCACTTATATTAACATATAAAGTAACTTTGCATGCAATGCAGTCAACACAATATAGCATGATTTCATAAAATAAACAATGTTTGAATAACTACTGATTGTCACCCACTTTCTTGGCAGAACATTATATAGGCTGTGCAGGGAAACCTTCTGTAACCTGTTTCTGAGGGCTGCTCTCTGTCTTGCCAGGATGTTTGCACATTAACCATGTGCTTAGGTTTCATCTGATTACAGTGCAGTCACAGCCCAATCTCCAACCCCAAAAAGATGCAAAAAATCAAAAAACACTTAAGCAAATATTTGAGCACATGGTTTTAGCAAAGTCAAGTAATTTCAACCTAGGCCCTCAATTCCTTTAAATTTCATATCTATTCAATCATTCATTCAATAAAAATGTATCAAAACCCTGAAATATCACTGACATAAACAGAGTGCAAGTTATTCTACTTGAGAGAAGGACATCAGTCACTTAGCAGGACAAACAGAACCAGCAGAAATTATCCCACTTCACAAAAATTTAACTGAGACCCAAAAAGATAAACTTGGCATGAGATCACCCACTTGGAAATGCCATTGTTACCTCACAGAATTGGGGTTCTCTGTCTGATGTGCATAAACCAGCCAATTAATTTCAGCATCAGCCGTTGGGAAGAGATCAGCTTTATTCTGTGAGGTGGATCTGAAGGGAGAACAGGAGGTGTGTGCCCTCAGATCTGTTTCCCCAATTCATGATTTGGGGTGAAATTTAAGAGGTTAGGGAGAACAGGCTGACATGCAGAAATGCTGGCAGGACAGGCTTTGATTGGTGGGCTTCAAGCATTTATGGTAAGTTTTCAAACATTTATGATGCAGTTCTAAACATTTATGATGGGGTTCTAAACGTTATTGATGAGGTGGAGGAGGAATTTTAACACTGGATTTTCCTGAGTGAGGGGCCCCTCATTTCTCATAAGAGTCTTACTTTCAAGTTCCAATTGTTTTCCTGTCCTTGGGTTCAGTGGGAAGGAGGATCTTTGGTTCCACAGTCATTTCAGGTCATGATTTCCTCTTTTGCACACACCCTGGCTATGTGAGTTTGCAGATATTCTGAAAGGCAATTCTTAATCACTCTGTTGATAAGAAATGGAGTCAGATGAACTGGTCCTGGAGGGCCCATGGTTACATCATGAGGTGGAAGACTTTGAAACAGAAGGTGAACCTTCTCTACCTAGGAAGAAAAAAATCCCTCCCACCATCCCATTTCATATTCTCTGTCTTCTCCCCTCTCCCCCACTCCTCTTCCTCTTTCTAGTCTTTCTTATCCTCTTCCTCCTTCCACAGACACACAACACACAGACACTTCTCATAAGGGATAAAAGAGAGATGATTTGCCCATATTTCAGGCAATTATTCCAATATACTGTTAACTGCAACAGAGCTCATCCCAGTGACTTAAATTCTGAAATAGCTCCCGTCTTCCCTCCAGCTCTTTGCCCTCCTTAGCATCTCTTAATGTCATAGCTAGCTATTGCCCTTGATTGAAAATGACAGTGTTGGAGAGTAGAGATGAGCAGTGTGGCTGTCTTTGCAATGATTCAATCTGTCAAAAACAAAAACAGAAAACCTTCCCATGGGCTGGAGGCCCAGCTCTGTCCAGAGCTGGAGTCATAGAACCATTTTCCTTGCAGAGTTATTTTTGTGTATTGAGTTCATGTCTCATTTTCTGGAGTGTTGAGTCCTAGGATTGAAAGAAATACCTCTGTCTCCCTGACCAAATGCATTAGAGTTGGCAGCCTTCAGATGCAGAATTGCATGACTTCAAAAACCACAGAACCAAAACTTAATTTGAAGATGAGAAGGAAAAAAAAGATAAGAGGGAGAAATAGCTGTGGGACACTTATTCCACAGAACTGTGAGCTGTTTAAGCACCAAAATCAAAGACCGTGGGCAGCACCCAAAGTCTGGGCTTATACAAGGAGATCCCTCTTCTCCCACCAGAGACAAAAGATGAAAAAATAATTGAAGACAGTGTGACTCACTTTAAACTCATTTGACTTATTTTGTAAGACACTTATGAAGCTTCGAGAAATACAGCTGAGTGTGGGGTGACAAGGATCTATGAAGAGGGGCATTCTCTGTCCTCTCTGCTCTCTCCATGTGCTGGGGGAGAGCAGCCTGCACAGACTTAACAATAGTGCCCAAAAGGCTGATGTTCATGCTGTGAGAGAATAAAGGGCCCACTCAAGTTCTTTTTGTTTCTCCACAGAAATTTCTCCTATGTGAACGATTTTTGCTTCTCTTTCTCTCCTCTGACTCACCGTAAGTCTGATAGTTTGTACTATACTTTGGTAATACATCTTAAATTATTTTGAACATGACTATTCATGCAGAGAGGAACTGTAACTACAGGACCAGGACCAGAATTTGCTGCCCAAAAATATGCCTCTTTGGCATAAGATTTATTTAAGGCTGATTTGTGTGTGTGTGTGTGTGTGTTTGTGAGAAAGACACTCTGAACTAACATCTGTTGCCAATCCTCCTCCTTTTGCTGAGGAAGATTTGGCTTTGAGCTAACATCTGCGCCCATCTTCCTCTATTTTGTATAAGGGATGCTGCCACAGCATGGCTTGATGACGGTGTGTAAGACACCAGGCTGGCCCCCATAGTATCTTGAATTAAATAAAACAATTGCTTTTTTAAGCACTAATTATTTACCAAATATCTGTAAAATAAATTAAATAACAGTTATATTGCAATAAGGGAAATGAGCTTTATCTTCATATGAGCAATTTAATTGCTTTCTCCATTTTTTGTCTACAAATGTCTTTCATTTAACAGAAAAGGAAAATTTAGAAATGTTCATCAATTACTAACCATTGATGATTAGAAACATATTTATTGTATATATTACTTAGTGTGCTACGAAAAATTAAAGCACCTGGTTTTACTCAGAAGAAAAGATACAGATTAGAATGCTCTACTGAGAAGGCACATTCTCTCCACTAGTGCTTCAATATCTGGGCATCATAAGCCAAGAATGCACATGTAGGAAGGATCTTCTTTAAGGGATAGGAAGCATTTGGGCAGCTTAGACCATTTAACCAAAGACAGACCGCACGCAGGACATGACACTGTAGGGGAGCAGAATTTGCTACCCCAAAATGTGTCTCTTTCACTTGATTAATTTTAAAAACAAAAAACTCAGGAAAAAATTTTGGTCTTCCCCCTAAATGCCTAAAAGAATATAAAACAGAAGGCCTGTTCTAGGAAGGAGCCATCACCATAGATCACTATAGTATAATATGAACTAGGTGTGGTAGAGGAACCTACCTAGGTGTGGTAGGGAGGAACCTAGCAAGGCCCCTTTGATCAAAGTCCTCTCCATGTCCCATTGTCTCTGCAAGGCCTGGCAAATGTTTACCAAACATTTGCTTTTCCATCTCCACGTGAATTGCCCTTCTCCTCTTTGAAGTTCCAAACCACTACCCAAAACATCATCTTTTGTTTTTAGCTAAAGATGGTATTTAAGGTGGTGGCTTTAGCCATTTTGGAAACTTACTCACTTTTTCTCGGTTTCTCCTATGTATACAAGTTACTAAACTTTGATTTTCTCCTGTTATTCTGTCTCATGTCAATTTAATTCTTGGACAAGCTAGAAGAACCTAGAAGGGTACAGAAAAATTTCTTTCTTCCTTACAGCACATATAGGACATGAAACAAGAGCTAATCCATCCTCTACATTAGGGCACGCTGCGGATGCTTGAGAATATAGGGTTTGCCGCCACAAACCCTCACGACGAATAGTGACTGTGACACTTAGAATATCTGTGATTTTGAACAAACTACCTACCTTCTTTGTGCCTCAATTTCATCATCTGTAATATGAGGAAAATATTGGAGCCTAATTTATAGAGTTTTGTTTTGAGGGAGAAATCAAATATATGCTGAATTTAGCATAATACTAGGCATACAAACAATCCTAATAACTGTTAACCACTATTATTATTATTATAGTATCTCCTACAGATCAACTTTTAAAGAAATGTTAAATCATAGCCAATAGAAATATTTGTAATTCCTTTGGGAAATATGCTTTTTTGGATTAAACCTTTTTATTATAATTTTAGCACCATTATCATTAACATTATTATTACTATTATAGAAAGTCATTAGTCATATTAATAGAGATAAGAAGTTTAACTGTTCTGAAATCAGCCGTATAAAAAACATAATGATAATGAGCTACAAATCTTCTTATTTTATTGGTTCCTAGAAAAAGAAGGAGAAGAGATACTGTGTCAAATATTGTGCTCGGTAGTTTATATGAACTCATTGAATTCCATATATGAGTATGTAAAGCCCACTTTACAGATAAAATTGAGACAGAAGCTCAAATTTTGCTTAAGATTACAGGATTAGTATTTGATAGATCTGGACTTTGAACTCAGGTTTCACTAACTTTAAAGCCCTGGTTCTTTGCATTATCATACCCTATTTTTGGAAGTGATGTGTTTTATGGAATGGGTTCCAGTTTCTCTGAGTTTCTAATTAATTGATCAGTACTGTGCTGTAATAACATGAGCAATGGACCCAGCTCAAGAAGACTTGCCTTAAGCCCCCAGCCCTTCACTTACTAACAATGAACTTGGCAAAGCTATTTGTCCTCTTTGGGACTCAATTTCCTTATCCATAAAATGGGAACAGACAATCTCTACTCACAAGTGGTTGACAGATTTATGTAAAAGAATGAGAGTGTTTTGTCTATCATAAAGACCCTGGGAAATGTAGTGAATAAGTCACATAGTGTCAGTAAATTTATAATGGTCTCAATTATCAGACATACCCAGGCACCATTGTATCCTGGGCCCCCTACATCTTTGTCACCCTCTTTAACGCCATCCTCAATTCCTTGTTTCTACCCCCACCCCAATCACCATTCACTATGTCAGCAAGCCAGGTGGGCTTTGTTTAAAAATCCATCCCAAAGTGTCACATCCCTCCATCATCACTGCTAATACCCTAGTCCAAGCCACAATCACCTACAACTGGAGGACTGCATTGGCCTTGATAAGGCATTGTCCTGTTGTCACTTTCGCCCTTCTAGAGTCCATCTGCCTTCGTTGCTGGTGTGATCCTATAAAACATAGATCATGTTACTCATTTCTTTAAAAGTAGCCACAAGTCTCCATTACAGTAACAATGAAGCCCAAACTCCTTGCTGTGGCCCTAAATGTCCCCATGAGAACCAACTCTCACCCATAATTCTGTCTCAGGTCCTATTCTCCACCCTCTCAAGCACACTGGGCATCTTTCTGCTCTTTCACCACTCACAGCCTATCTGAACCTTGAGCCTTTACACTTACCTGGAGCACTACACTACCTACCATTTGGGTCCCAGCTCAAAAGGATCCTCTTCACAAGGCTCCCCCCACCTCCCTGATTTAAGTAAGAAGCCCACTCCCATTTTACTCATACCTATGTGACCTCCTATCTGCATGGCATTTATTGCTACCTGAAATATTCTTCTTTATTTATTCACCTGCTTATTGTGCACCCCCCAGGCAAGATATAAACTCTGTGAAAGATGTGCCTTGTCTGTCTTACTCATCACTAGCACCCAGAACAGTGCATAGGTATGCAACTAATATATCTTGGATGAATTTTAAACAATGAATCTCTCTTATGCTACTTCAGTCACTGCCATGAAATTTTCTGCTTCCTCAAATGTTCCCTATATTTTCCTTAATCATTCGAGTCCTACTCATGCCTTTCTCTTCCCAGTTAAGACATTATTTTCTATGTGAAACTTTCCCTAATTATCTCAGGAATGGCAGTGAGAAATATATATATTTATAAAACCTGCTTTAAGTTCTACTTTGGGACTTAAGGGACCATTTTCCAGATGAAGACATTCAAGTAAAGTGGGATTAAATCAATGTCTTAGGGTTGCCCACCTTATATGTGGCAAAGGTGGGAATAAATCCCAGTCTGACATCAAAGCAAATGCTCTTTCCTGATGTATCCTTCTTTGATTATTCCACCATGTCTACTCAGAACAATGTTGAATTTAATTGAAGGGATTGAATGGAATGAGGTGGATGGAATGGGATGGAATGCAAGTGAATAGGATGGGATGGGATGGGAAGGAATGGAAGTAAATGGAATGGAATGAGATGGAATGGAATGAAAGTAAATTGAATGGAATGGGGTGTAATGGAATGGAAGAGAAGGGGATGGAATAGGATGGAAAACAAGGCTGCTATGAAGACCACATCTGTCTCTGTCTCAATTTGATCTGGGAGTTCTCTTGCATGTCCTTGTTTACTTTGTTTGATTCCCTTCCCATACCTCCAAATCTTCACAAAGTGAAGAAAGGAGACCCAGTTGCGCCTTCTGATCATACCAAAGATTCACATATCCTTGAACTGTGAAGCTCATTGTTCTTTGGCATTTGTTTTAATGGTCAGAACGAATGGATTGTGACTGTTGGATGATACTGAAAATTAGGTTTATTTAGAGATGAACTCATCTCAAATTGCTGAAACAGTCATCTCAGGTTGCAAATACTCCATTCATGCTTGAAAAGAGAAGAAATATAAAGCATATTCTTTCCCAGTGATCTATACGAGAAAACTTGAAAACCCACCAAATTAGAATTACATTGTTCTCTCTGGGACTCAGCCAGCTTCTCGCAATATTCAAGACAATCATTTCATTTCAACAGCTCAGGGAAAATATGTTTTTCTCAGTTTAAAAAAAGTTGGATTAAAACTTCATATTTAAAATAGTACCAGGACCAGTCAAATTCACTAAGCCAGGCTATCTGGGAAAGGTTCCTCCCATGAACACACTGACGCAGGTGTTAAAGCTTGAGCACAATGGACCCATCTATGCTTTGGACAAAGAATGGGAGTAGGATTCAGGACACTTATGTTCTAGTCCTTACTCCGGCACCAGTTTTCTGACAACCCCTGGGTAAGTCATTTAACTGCCCTGAGACTCCAATTTCTTACACTGCAGAATTGAGCACCTGTTAAGTATTACAGAGAGCTGAGAAACATCACAGTGACTGAAAATGGAAGAACGCATCCCTAAGACCCAGTCACTCTTACTGAGGGAGCTTGTTCAAGCATAATGTCTCTGGATCTCAACTTTTCCATTTGTAGAATGAGAAAAACAGGGTTTTCTTCTCATGGCTCTTTGTGAGAGTGAAATGAGATAATGCACATGAAATTACCAGGAACCTTGCTGAAGATGTGCCAAAATGCTCCTCAGCTGTGTGGTAAATAACTGTGGGTTAGAATTTAGGGGTCAGGAAACTATAGCCTGCAGACCAGCTGCCTGATTTTGTAAATAAAATTTAATTGGCATACAGTGATGCCCACTTATTAATCACAACAGCAGAGTTGTGTGGTTGCTTTAGAGACCACATTACCCTCAAAACCAAAAATATCTATTATTTGGCCCTTTATAGAAAAAGTTTGCCAATTGTGGACTAGATCATTGGTAAGGATCTTTCTGCTCTGACTTAGGTGAAAATTTTTTTCTATCTCTTCTTTCTTTCCTCCTGTCTTTATAATCCCTCTCTTTTATCTCCTGCCCACTAAAGTGTTTCTTTTCTTTGCCTTCTTCCCCCCTTCCTTATTCTCTCTCCTCCTCCTCCCCTCACCTTCTCCTCCTCCTCCTTCCTCTTCCTCCACTTCTACTTCCACTTCCTCTGCTTCCGCTGTTTCTGCTTTTGCTTCTTCTGCTTCTTCTTCCACTTCTGCTTTCTCTTCTGCTTCTACTTTTTCTCCTTTTTTTCTTTTCTCCACAATGAGAAAAGGCCTGGATAAATACCCTGAGCCTTTGTGAAGATAGAAAGATGTGGCCCTTCCTCCTGGTAGATGTAACAGTAACCGCTGTCCAGACCCATGGCTTCACCTTGGCAGCTGGGAGTGGAGGGCATCCTACTGTCAGCCATGGTCTGGGCGTCTTTGATCAGAGATAACCTGAACATGGCTGCAAGCAGCCAGATATTTTTTGGACACTATTAAGTCTTTGTATTTGGTGCTGCCCTTATCCCACTTTTTAAAATCATTTTGTTCATATCATTCTTTTGTATTAGACTCTGAACTTAAGAGTGGGGGCTGTTTTATTTATTCTTAAGATCATGTACATAGATCACAGTGCCTGACATTTAGGCTCAATAAATGTTTATTGAACTGAACAATTTTCTTCAGAATTGTACATTTCTTGTTAACTGTGTATTATGTCATTTTGAAGAATTCTATAGTGTGACTTAGTCTTTTTATTTGTGCTTAAAGGGCAATAGTTTACTGAAAGCAGGAACTGATACTTTTAGTCCATATCACCCATAAGGGGTTGAATAACCGAAGAACAACTAACAATATTCTTTTTATAATTTGAATGATTTGAGGGATTTTTCCCCTAAATTAGGAAACAGTAAACATCCTTCTCTCCAGATTCTATACTTGTCACAGTGTTCAGTAAGAAAAATGTCTGGGCACAGCTGGGCCCTAAACTAACCTCTACTCTTTACCAAAGTATGACCAAATCCACCTGTGAGACACAAGATACGTTTCCATGATCTGCTCATCAGTTCAAAGTGGGTCCAATTAAACCCTCATTTGCAGGAAACTAATCATAGTTCCTGCAAATTGGAGGAAATGCTGTTCCAATCAAATGCATAATTCCCCTTCCCTTATGAGTCAAGTTTTCTGGTGTTATGTGATATTTAGCAGTTGGCATAACTGTGAAAATTATTCCTTTTGGGAAGGAATCTTTGCATTAGGAATAAAATTCTAACTAGTGCTTGGTTTTGATAGAACTTATTTTTTTCTGCCCAACCTCTTCCAATCTTGCATCATTATGTTTACAAACTCTGATGTCAATTCAACCATTTCCCATCCAATGCTTGCTTTATATGAATGTAACAATGGCTTCCATTTAGAATACTTAGTGGGAGTACATTTTCCAAAAGGATTTACCCACATTATCTCAGTCCTTAAAATAATGCCAGGAAGTATATGATATTGCCATATTTCACTATTAAATATAATACCAACAACAAAGCAGAAGTGTAAAGTGATTCAGCAAATTTTCCAAAATTGCATAGTTGATAAGTAGTGAAGCTCGTATTCATACATTGGTCTGTTTAGTTGCTTACTCTGTGCCGGTGATTACTAAGCTATGTGATTTTCAGGTCAGTCAAAGGGGGGAGCAATGGAGCAGGGAAATGGACAGTCACCAAATCAGTACCAACATACTGCAGTAATCCCCGTGTGTAGGTTGGCTGTTTAGGCAATTGCAGGATCGATCAGAGGAGCTTCTCTTCTTAGCCATTCCAACTCTGAGAGATCTTGTAGGGAATGGGTTGTCAACCTATGTCTCTTACATTTATAAATCATTGAAAAAACATCAGAGAAAATGTTTTGTAGCAGCTAAAAATTATGTGAAATTCAAATTTTGCTATCTATAAACAAAGTCATATTGGAACACAAAAGCATGAATTTATTTTTGTGATGTCTATGGCCACTTGTACATTACAACAGCAGAGTTGAGTAGTTACAACAGGGATCACATGGATAGCAAAGTCTAGAATGTTTACCACCTGTACCTTTAGTTTTCTGTTCCCTGTTTTGAGATGCAGCCCTGTTGTCATCTTCCACATGGAGTCTTGCTTTGTTTCCTTGCCCTTACCTGAATATGAGTAGTAGGGGCAGCACCTAAGGTATATGATTTCATTTATACTGTTAAGATTGAAAGAATTTAATTCCAGCTAGTCTAACTGTGATTGATGCTTGAAACCCTCTAAAACCGACCTGTACAATATAATTTCTTGTGATAATAGAACTGTTCTATATCTGTGCAGTCAAATACGACCTATGTGACCAGATGTGGCTACTGAGCCATTGAAATGTGGCTAGTGAAACTGAGGGATTTGACTTTGGCATTCAAATTAATTTGAAATTAAATGTGAGCTCCCGTATTGGACAGTGAAGCTCTAGAGGTTCCCTACTGAGTCATCAAGCAGCCTCCGCTTGAATGATTCAGTGTCAGGGAATCCTCCCAAGCCTTCCATTCCATCTTTGGGCAACTCTTGCTATTTGCCAGTCCTCCTTTTCAGTGAGAAGTGTTTCCCAATAACTTTCACACTTTATTTTTAGTTCTATCACTTGGTGCCACACAAAATAAGCCTAACTTCCCTGACATTGTCAATGTTTCATATGCCTAAAGTAAGTGACAGTGTGCACCAACCATTTAAATATCTCTGGGAAGCATGCCACATCCTCCAAGGTTGGGCTGGAAGCAAAGGGGGTAGCATTGTACCAAGTAGAACCAAGGCTATTTTGGTATCACCTGCTGAGTATTTTCTACTCAGCATGGAAACTCATTTCTATATCGGGGTTTGAGTTCTAGTGGGTAGCAGAGATCCCACTGAAGATATTCCTTTTGTTTGTCTTTTGGAAGCTCAGGCTCAGATGCATGGCCAAGCTTCAGGCAATGCATAGCTCCTATCCTCCATGTTTAATTTAGAAAGAATGAGATAAATGGAAACAGAGAGTAAGAAATAATTCATGGCAGAGTGGCAAAGTCCAATGACAGCAATATTCCAACCAGACTGTCCCTGGGTTTGGACCTATCTGATGGCTATGTTCTCAGTTTCCTCAACACTTAAAATTCCAGTCCATTGTCCAAGCCTGATTCTCCAGCTCTGCCATTGTTTTTCTCTGATATACTACTAGGGTTTTCTTTTCTATTTAAGTTAGTCAAATTGATTTTTGTTATTTACAACAAAAAAGCCAGACTAGTATAGCTATATAAATTATTCTTGTGACATTATAGTTGGTTTTGAGGTTTTTGAGTCAAATGTCCAGGGAACAGGAGGAATTTTGGGAAAGGTGACTGGTTTTGGTTGACCTTAGTCATATGCAATGCAAAAGTAGTCAGAATTGACCATGGAACTGGGTCTGCAGAGGCCTCAACTGAACTAGCAAGGACAGGCAAAGCCCAACCTTACTGGGGCCACAGGGGAAAAAACAGTCAGGTGATGGTCATTATTTATCACAACAGCATGATCTAATGCTGGAGGGAGGGAGGATAGATGAGAACACAATAACCCCTAACAGTGAGAGTTACCTGAAATGTCATTTTCTCTTTTCTGTCTTGGCTTTCAGATAGTGCAAAATTAAATTTAAATCTTCAAAAGACAGAAATTATATAAAACTACATAATTTAGTAAGGGATTTATCTTACTTATTCCCAGTCTCATGACATTGTTTTAGATTTTATATTCCTGTCCTAGGGGCCTTGTGTGTCTTTCTGAGTTTATGTTGTCTCTAACACTTGTTTTAGGGTTAGACGAGGTACAAATTTAAAATAAATGGTTCATCTTCATTCAGAAGAACATGGCTTTTCTGAGTATGCACATGGCTGTGTGTGGGAACAAAGATGTGCCTTCCCTCCACAAGAAGCACACACTACTTCAGGGACTGATCCGTGTAAACAGCTCATCATCAGAGGCTTTGAGAGATGAAGCCAATCATTCAAGCTACCAGGGGAGGAAGTATGCAGCAGCATGAGGGCAGAGTGAGGGGGATTCAGGATGTGGTTTTCAGGGATTGCCTTGTACTTGGGGTGGCAAGAGGCTGTTGCCCTGGCAGATGGTCTAGATTTGCACGAGTGTGCTGCAGGGGTCATGTGGGAGCAAAACAAGAACATACACCATGGGACTAGAGAAAGTGCCAAGTGGTTTCAGAAAAGAAAATGGCTACAGTAGTTTGGGAAGATAAAGAAAGGCTTCATATCACCATATACAAAAATCAATTCAAAATGGATCAAGGACCTGAAAGTGAGACCTGAAACTATAAAACTCCTGGAAGAAAATATAGGCAGTACACTAATTGAGACTGGACATAAAGGGATCCTTTCAGATTCCATGTCTACTCGGACAAGGGAAACAAAAGAAAGAATAAACAAGTGGGACCTCATCAGACTAAAGAGCTTCTACAAGGCAAATGAAAACAGGATCAAAATGAATAAACAACCCACCAGCTGGGAGAAAATATTTGCAAATCGTTTGTCTGACAAGGGATTAATCTCAGTAATATATAAAGATCTCATACAACTGAGCAACAAAAAAACAAACAACCCAATCAAAAAATGGGCAGAGGATATGAACAGACATTTTTCCAAGGAAGAGATTCAGATGGCCAATCGACACATGAAAAGATGTTCAACATCACTGATCATCAGGGAAATGCAAATCAAAACTACACTAAGATATCACCTTACACCGGTTAGAATGGCTATAATCACAAAGACAAATAATAACAAATGCTGGAGAGGTTGTGGAGAAACGGGGACCCTCATTCACTGCTGGTGGGAATGCAAACTGGTGCAGCCTCTATGGAAAACAGTATGGAGAGTCCTCAAAAAATTAAAAATAGAAATACCATATGATCCAGCAATCCCACTCTTGGGCATCTACCCAATGGACATGAAATCAACCATCACAAGAGGCGTATGCACCCCTATGTTCATTGCAGCATTATTCACTATAGCCAAGAAGTGGAAGCAACCCAAGTGTCCCTCGACTGATGATTGGTTAAAGAAGATGTGGTATATACATACAATAGAATACTACTCAGCCATAAGAAAAGACACAATTGTCCCATTTGCAACAACATGGATGGACCTAGAGGCTATTATGTTAAGTGAAATAAGCCAGAGAGAGAAGGACAGACACTGCATGAACTCACTCAGATATGGAATATAAGTGAACACACGGACAGAGAGAACTGATTGGTGGTTACCAAGGGGAAGGGGTGTGGGGGCTGGGCACAAGGGGTGAAGGGTTACATCCACAAGGTGACAGACAAACAAAAATGTACAACTAAAACCCCACAGTGTTATAAACTATTAAGACATCAATAAAAAAAATGGTAAAAAAAAAAAAAAGAAAGGCTTCATAGAGCAGGTGTCATAAGATGACGGCTGAATGCTGAATGTGATGAGAACAAGGGAAGGCATTCAGAGAATATACTGGATTTCTGTGTGTACATATTGGTCCTGGGCCATGGTCCTTTACTGGTGAGCTCTGAGATTATTGGGAAGAAAAAGGAGCAGGAAGCATGTAGAGAATAATCTTCTATCCCGATGCCACAGTTGGGTAAGAGCTGGCCCTGACTCTTAGAATCACAGATTAAGTCAGTAGGTATTAATAACTTAAAAGGAATTTCCCCAAACAAGGCTACCTCTTAAGTGAGAAGTCTGGTTCCTCCAGCTGGAGTACATATTGCTTGGATTCTGGCATCAGACAGACCCTCGTTCAAGGGCCTGTTCTTTGTGAACTTGGGCAAGTCATTGAACCTCTTTTGTGCCTTAGTTTTATTATCTGTAAAATCAAGGTAATAATACTTAATTTGTGAGATTTTACTGAGGATGCTCCATAAGACAATGAACTTAAAATTCCTGGCATTTCAAAGGCTCTCAACAAATGAAAGTGACAGCTCACTTCTCTTGTGCCCCTGTCCTTCCAGGCATGATTCCTTTGCTCATACTTCTGCTGCTTGGAACACATATCCACCCAACCATAAATCCAAATCCCATCCATTAAGTCCCAGTTCACATGTCTCCCATTGCACGTGTCCTTCCCATACTTTCTCATCAGATTGACTATCTATAACTGCTGTCTTGTCATTTTGGGAACTTAGTTGCATTTTCCCAATGGCACTTCTTATTACCAAGCATTGCAAAGCTCTATGTCCATAACTTCTCTCTCCTACTGAAGTGTAATCTTATAGAAGTGAGGAGCTAGGACTGGATTCATCCACATTCAGCTCAAGTTTATTACAACATACCCTTACCCAGTGCCTGCTGCCTCCCATGGCCCAATGGTAGAGTCTGGGAATACAAGGATGAGTAAGTCAAAATTTAGCCTGAATTCTTCACCAGGGGGCCGGCACTCACAACAAGAGTAACAGTCACATGGTGTTAGGTTCCCAAGACAGAGCCTCATCGTGTTGATTTGTTTTAGAGAATGCAACTATGGAAAGGGAACTGTGGGAGAGCCATGCTGAGAACTGGAGGCCTGTCAGGAAATCAACATTTGTGACTCTAAAAGGAAAGGAAGGTCTATGATACTAGCCATGAGCAGGGAAATTATGCCAGAAGTTACAACCATTCTGTACTAACTGATAAGGGGTAGGACTCACATTAATGGTAATTGAATGGAAAAACCAACCTTAAAAAATTGAAATGTGTGCTCCTAAATGTTCATTAATTTATTTCCTTAAAGAGCATTTATGGCATGTCTGCTATATTCCAGGCACTAGATACTCTAGAGTTGCAAAATTAATCAGACAGTACTTGCCCACAAGGAGCTCCAGTGGAGGAGAAAAGAAAGTAAACACATAATCACAACCAGTGTAATAATGCTGCGATGGAAAGAAGCTTTGACACTATAGAGAAAATGCAGAGAAATCTGTTTTGTGGGAGCCCAAAGTGGGGAGAGGTCAATTCTATTTGGACAGAGTTAGGGAAGACATTAAAAAGAAGGTATTTGACCTGTCCTGAAAAACTGTAAATTGTTGGTCAGGCAGACTGGGCATTCCTGGCAGAGGGGTCAGTGAAAAGTCAGCCTGAATAGAACAGGTGAGGAGGATACTAAGTGGTAGTTTGGTATCACTCGAGTGTAGAGCCAAGGAGAGAGCTAAGATTGAGTAGTGCACAGAAACCAGATCACAGAGGACCCTGTGTGCTCCACTGAGAGTTCTGAACATTGCCCTGAAGGCAACAAGAAGACATAAAACATTTGAATGAGAAGTTGCATGCCAAGATCTGTACCATAGGACAATCTGTCAATAGATCAGATGGTGCAAATCCAGCAGCAAGGAGTCAAATTAAGAAATGACTATAATTTCCCAGGAGGAAGATGATGAGAACCAGCCTAAGACAGTAGAAGTGGTAACACTGAGAAGGGGAAAGATACAGAGATATTAAGAAGATATCAATTTAGATAGAAAAGGGAGTCAAGAATGACTTCTGGTGTTTCATGTTTGACTTTCCAAATGGATGGTAGAAGGTTATCATCTTCCCTCCCACTGAATAAACACAAAATCAGATCTACTGCTGATTATTTTTGCTTTTCAAAAGTTAGTCGGTCATTTTTCCAGTGCCTTCACTGGAAATCAATAGAATCAATGGTAGTGATTGTGCAAAAATCCTGAAATTAAATTACAAGATGATCAGATTAATTTCAATAAAACCTTGTTATACACGCGTGAGTACATTTATTTACACACACATATCTTTAATCTTTGAGTATGCTATGATTGGCAAATGATTGGCAGTCTTGAAGCAAATGCAAGTAAAATGGTTCTATGGAAAGGGAGTGTTGACATGGTGTGTGGAAACATGAACCCACTTAAACTCAAACTCAGAAGTACTGTTGGAACTCCATCAGAATCATTTTGCTCTACTAAAGATAAGATTAGCCAATAGATTAAGTACTGCAGATGATTATTATTTTGCTTTAATAAGAACTACTTAAATAACGTTAATAACAATTACAACTTATTAAGCACCTAATATGTGACAGTCACTGCATTTAGATGATCTCATAACCACAGAACGCCACAGAGTGGGTATTTTTGCTCCCAATTTAAAGAAGAAAGAACTGACTTTGGAAGAGGTGAATGGCTTGTCTAGTTATGAATGGTGGTTTTAAGGTTCAAATCTAGGTCTTCAAATCCTGAGCACATTTCACAATGACACACTTTCTCCCAAAATATATTAAAATCAGAAGGTAAATTTACTTTTCTTTCTAGGAGCTCATTGTAACAGAAGATTTGAAAGTCTTCAAATCTCTGAAGTGATTTTTTTTCCTAATGTATTAGGCATCCTTAAAAATTAGGTGTCAGATCCAGAGATCACGTGTCTACTATGTTGATATTGGGAGTCATAGCTGGAGGTGAGAACAAGGACTTGGAGTTGTAGATCTGGATTTATCATCCAATTGCTATGGGACTTAAGGTAATTTCATCAGATTTAATGTGTATTTTCCCAAAGGCTATTTCATAAAATATTCTATTTTCCATCTACCCCAGTTCCATCAAGCGTGGATGATTAGAGAATTCCCATCAACAAAATTATAACCCAAGACTCTCTATTGGAAAAGGAAAAAAAATACCCTAAATTTAAGTTATTAGAAAACATTAATGACAAATGAGAAAAATCGTTGTTCATATTGTACTACTCACTTTTGAAAAAGCATTTCCATATGATCTGGACATATTAAGGAACATTAATTCAGAAACATTGGATTGGGAGAGTCTGGTCGTTCTGGGATTTCACTAGGAAAGCTTTGCCCATTCTATACCTGTTGCCATTTCTTCCTTTATTCTTAGCCTTCTGCCTTCTAATGGAGACATCAAGAATCATGGCAGAGATGGGTTTTGATTGACAGTCATAATAACATTTCAACAGTGCTTTAGAACAGGGGTCAGCAAACTATGGCCTAACATCTGTTTTCATTAATAAAGTTTTATTGAACACAACCAAAGCATTCATTGATCCATTATCCATAGCTGCCTCTGTGCTAAGCAGCAAATTTGAGTAGTTGTGACAGAGGGCTAGTGGCCCATGCAGCCTAAAATATTACTGTATGGCCCTTAAAGGAAAGATTGCTAACTCCTCCTTTAGAATCACATTGGAGTTGGTGCTTGGGTTTTGTAATTCAGCACTCACACTTGTTTCAGGTATAGCTGTCTTAAGGAGTAGAAAGAAAGATGAAAGAAAGAAAGAGGAAAGGAAGCTCACATTCTCTGTGCATCTACCATCTACCAGCCTCTATGCTAGACCCTTTGAATTCTACGTTGAATCCTCACAATGGTCTGTAAGTTAGCTATTATTATCTCCAATTTACGTATTAAGAAAGTGAGGCTCAGAGAGACTGACTTTCATATGGTTATTCAGTTAATGACAAGCTGATATTTTATCTCAAGACTTTCTAACTTCTAAGCACTATTTGTTCTTGAAGACAACCCTGCTTCTTAAATAGCAGAATGTGAAATAAATGTAAAAATAAAACAAATTAAAAATAAGAGCATTGTTCCTATTGGTAACTTTAATGGGTGAAATATAATAGGTACATGTTGTCAGGGGCCTAAAAAGTTACACTCCTGTTTCCCAGAACCAATTGAAAAATGACATACATCAAACAGGTAGGGATCCAAATATCACTTCTATTATTATTAAACAACTACAGGAGGGTGGGGCTCATGTTAATAGGGCACCTCTGAATTGAACTTACACACCCCTCCAGGAGCCCTGGGGAACCATGTACCTCCCCATGGATCTTGCTACTAAACAACTCACTGTTGAGAGCTTCAGAGAATATGTGCTTCCCTTGAAGCAACAAGAGTTTGACTGTAACTGAGGCCCCTCTTCAAGGAAACAGGAAACAGGGAGAGAAGAGGTCCCCGGCTAGCAGTTGTGAATTAGGAACTCTATTCTCACCAGAACCTGGGGCATGGAATTCTTCTCTCCTAAGCCTCATACCCAGGCAGGTGGGTAACCCTGGGAATCTGCTGGCTGTCAGAGAAGCAGCCTATCCTTTGATCCCGTGATCAGACTTGGGCGCCTCTGTGCACTTCAGGTCAGCATTGGGAATGGAGCCAGCCCTGATCCTACTGGGCTCCTGCCCACCTCTTCCCCAGGATGTGGGCTCTCTTCTCTCTTCTCCCACTTTTTGGCAGGAGTCCTGTGTCAACATAATGGGTACTCCTTGACTCATGCCATGACTAATTTCCTGACCATGAATATGAGCAATTACCCTGAGATTATTGCCATTTTTGCCCACCCAAGCAGACCAGAATTTGATTATATTTTTAAAATCATTTTATTAGGTTTATCAGCTGCAGAATATACAGAAATAAACACCAATATAATACTAGCCAAAATCACACAAGAATTCCCCAGTATGCCTTTTGAAAGCTTATGTTAGAGGAATTGTTCTTTCTCCATCCTGAGAGCACAAGTCTAGTTTCTTCTTCCTGACACTGTGGATGTCAGTGTCAGGAACATCACATCATGCCACCAGAAGAGATCACAGTGTTTTAGCACAAGAGAGATGTTTAAGAAGTCCAACCGGTTGAATGATTTGTTTCCAAAGCAGATGGATGTTCCCCTTTGGGGGCAGTTATCTCCCCTGAAGGAAGTTTCCGAGGCTCTCACAGCTCCTTTGGGAGTTCTCATTCATTTGTATTGTCGGGTCAGCAGAGAAATAAATGCAGTGCTCCTTAAAGTCTACAGTTACACTGTGCAAGCTGCTCTGATGGACAAGGAAGCCACAAATCATCCTTGAAAGTGGAACATGTGCCACTAAGGAGCTCACAGGCTACTGAGCTCAACATGTACGCACGGAGCATGGATACAATTCAGTGGGTGCTCCCTACAACAGGCATGTGCAACACACGCAGTGGGAAACACAGGAGGGGCTGGTTTATTCTTTTGAGTGGTAACAGGCACAGCTGACATTTAAGTTGGATTTTAGGGGATTAAACCATTCTTAAAGGAGGAAAGAGGAGAGTCCAGCATTATTCATGTAGTTCATGAAGACATACATGAGGGAGTAAATGGCAGGAGAAAAAACACAGGGTGGGGCCAGACCATACAGGTCTTGAAAATCCCACTAATCATCCCTTTTTGCAGATCCCCCAGCTCAGTGCCTGGCCATTTGAGGCTCTGCACAAGTGTTTGTAAAATGAAACAGTGGTGTGTCCAGAGGACACAACATCATGACTTAGAGAGGGGGCTCCTGCTCTGGGTGGAAAGTGGTATTTAATGGCCTATAAGATCATTAGCAACTCACTCTTCAAGTAGGGGAAAATGGAGGACAGGAAAAAGTAAGAACAAGGAGGCAAGCTTGGGAAATGCAGCAGGCTCTCCAGTGTCCCAAGAAGGAGAAAAATGGAGGAAGGTGCTGTCAAAATAGGATGAAGTTAAGGGGTAATTAGAAAGGGAAAAATAGAATAAACTTGCTGTTGACATTTAGCTATTTTAAGAATTATAAAGCTAATTTATGGTGATTGCTTCCAAAAGGATATGGAGATCTTGATTGTTTCAACAACTGATCTACAAACATAATGAACATCAAGTGTGAGCAAGAGATATGGCTGGGTCAGATACAATGATGAGAAAGAAAGCAGTTGTGAATGTCTTCTGTGTGCCAAGCACGTTATCACTTTTCATCCTCAGAAAATCTTGTAAGGGGATATAATTGTCAGCACTCTGTAAGGATGCAAAAATGTGCACGAGGATATGCGTGCAACAAACTAAACAGCTATGAAGGCTCTGCATAGACCAAATAAACACTTCTATGGGCCAGTTGATCCTCAGGCAGAGGGTCTGTGGTGTGGGCTTGGGGGAGATGCGGTCAAGATCAGTAGGCAGGCACTAGCCCACATGGAGTCTTTGAATTGTGCCATAAGTAATCTGGCCTTAATCTGTAGGCAATGGAGAATCACTAAAGGTTTAAACCCAGAGGTGTAGTGATGCTTTTAAAAATTCTGAACAATCAGTCTATCAGTAGTGTCCATGATCTATTAGAATGGGGTAAGACAAGAGGCAGAAAAAGCAGTTAGGGATTAGTAGCAGTAACCCAGGCAAGAAATGATGGAGAACAATGAAAAAGTAGCGGGGATCAAGAGTGAGGGCTCAATTCAAGAGATGGCAAAGAAGCAGCAGGAAGAGGTGACTGTTTCAGGCAGAGAGCTGGAGGGAGGAGAGAGTTGGTTGGCTTTGAGTTTGAGTTTGAATTATTGGATGGATGACTGTCAAGCACACGCACAAGACAAGACAAGGCCAAGACATGACCGGATTGACCAGTAAAAACACACTGGCCACTTTTAGATTCAGACAGTTTGCTACTTACATAGTGAAAGGAAGGTCAACCAAAGGTGCCAGCCCCCTGTGGTCCTTGCCTCACATAGCAGAAAGGACAACATCCAAAGAAAAGGGCTTGATGACTAAAAACAAGTTGTGGGATGCCCTGTTCAGTGGGCTGAATAGTGGTCCCTCAAATTCATGTCTATCCCAAACCTGAGAACCTGACCTTATTTGGAAATAGGGTCTTTATAGATATAATCAATTAACAATCTTGAGATGAAATCATCAAGGAATTAAGGTAGGTCCTAATCCCAATGGTCAGTGTCCTATAAGAAGGGGGAAAGACACAGAGAGACAAAGGGAAAGGCCATGTGAAGATGGAGGCAGAGATTGAATTGATGCTGCCATAAACCAAAGAACACCAGGAGCAACCAGAAGCTGGAACAGGCAAGGAAAAATTCTCCTCAGAGCCTTCGGAGGGAGTGTCGCCATGCCAACACCTTAATTTCTGACTTCTGGCCTCCAGAAATATAAGAGAATACATTTCTGTTGTCTCAAACCACTAAGTTTGTAGTAATTTGTTATGGAAGCCCTAGGAAACTAATACACTCCATTTCTAGGGAGCCAATTCCATACTGTGGCTGAGCAGTTTTATATTCTGAAGCTCTATTTTGAGGGCAAGGGACAGAAAGCCCCATACTTTCTGAGAATTCGGGGGGCAATGAGAAACTGTCTCAGGACAGCCTCCTGGAGGGGACAGGGAAGTGAGTAGGAGATGATTTAGCAGAAACTCCTTACAA
The DNA here is from genome assembly GCA_031878705.1 of Tapirus indicus. Lineage (NCBI taxonomy): Eukaryota > Metazoa > Chordata > Mammalia > Perissodactyla > Tapiridae > Tapirus > Tapirus indicus. Next base: position 6,361,848 of record CM062935.1, on the reverse strand, counting down.
AGCCTCCCATCCTCTCCTGTCCCAGGAGGATCACAAGGTGTCCTCCTAAGACTCAGAGTAGCTGCTGGGCAAGCCATCACCTGAGTGGCCTATGTGGACATGAGCAAGGTTGCCAGGGTGCATGGCAGGACCTTTTCCCTTCAATGCCATTCTCTGGTCCTGGAATCACAGAAAGGCATGTCTTGGTACTCAGTTACATACCAGAGCCTGCCTTCACTGCTGAGATGGGCTTGACTGGGAAATTCTCAGACCTAAAATCGCAGTCACGTTCTCTGATGCTGAGATTGGCTGAGCCACAGCTGCTGGGTCACACAGCTGGCCACTTAGTTCTCCTCTGCTAACAAGACCCTAATTCATGCATGGAGGTGATGCTTGAACACTTCAAATGCCTCTCCCACCTCCCTCACTGGCATAGTCTTCCTCTCGGGTTGGGTTTGCCATGACCCGCCTCAATATGGCCCAACCCAATTCCCTGCTGTGTCCTTGCCACAAACCTCCTCAGTGACTGGGAATGTGCCATCTGTCCTCCCTATATGGGGCTCTGATTTCTCTGCTCTTGACGTACCAGTGGCGGTTACTCTCAAAACGGGCAGATTCTTTCAGTGCCCTCGGGGCCCTTGAGGTTTTTAAATTTTATGGCTTCATCGTGGACTCTCTTCAATTCCCTCACTGCTCTGGTCACCCATGGAATAAAATTTTACAGTGCTGATTATTTCCAACCTATCCTGGTAATTACTACCTTTGATTTATTTTTCAGCCTGCCTTTACAAGTGTGAACATCAGTGATGGGCTCCTATAAGCTATGCCCATTCCAGACCCATTGGCCTAAACTGTCCTGTTGTCTGAACAACACCATGAACATATTTTGTGACATTTACCATATAGTGGGAGAATTAATCATATGGGCTTTGAGACCAGACTACCTAGGTTTGATTTCTGTGTCTGCTATTTACTAGCTCTGTCTTCTTGGACAAATTATTGAACATCTCTGGGCCTTTGTTTTTATGCAGGAATAGTACAAGGATTAAATGATCTAACATGAACCACCCAGAACAGTCTCTGTCATGTAATGGAGCCTCAACACTCAATGATTATTAATAATGAAGGGGATGGTGCTGGTGGGACTGTTGATGCTAACTTTGGCAATGTTGATTGTGCCCCACATTTCTCCCGCTGCCACGAATATTGCATTATGCTCCACAAAGGCATTTACTGTTTTGTAAATATTAAAGCTGTCCATTTTTTCCGGGTCTTTACATTAAATTATAAATTCCTTGAGGGCCATCATCTTGTTTTATTCATCCCTGTGTCCCTGGTACTGGGTATAGTGTCTGGCATATTGAGCCTTAGCAAAATTATTGCCTTCACTACCCTCTTCACCTTATTAATTCTTTAATAGGATGTGCCAATGGGGCAGATCAACTTGAAAGAAAAAAAAAATGCTTCAACAATTTGAATAATTATGTAGTATATGTATAAAATATTTCTAAAGCTAAACCCCGAGTAATATATTGGATAACAATGATATAAACAGTTTGAAAATATAAAGCCCATATTGTACATTTTTCTGTTGGCAGACATGCACTCAGCAGAATTATACAGCATTTTTCCTCTCTTTAGAGGTTATTTAACTCTATCAATCTTATTTTCAGTTCAATTATGAAACCAACATGCCACCCATACCATACATCCAAAAACAAATTTAGTCTTCTGAATATTAATTAACATTGTTTCAAAGAGAAGGCCACTGTTTATCATTGATTTAAATTAAATATTGAGAAGGAAATTAAAGAGATTTTTTATTTCATTTATTCAGCAGCAACATTACAATTTATACAAATGAAGGCATAATTAAACAGTCTGCCATTAAATTACAATCTGCATCTCATGTATGCAAACATATTAAAATTGAAAATTCTTGTCATGAATATAAAACCAGCTTGCCTAAATAAGAATTACTCCAAATGTACGAGGCACGTTTGAGCAATTGTTTTGTTTATTTTCCAAAAAAGATGGTGGCTCTATTCATATGACCAGCCTAGTAGGTTGTATTACTTTTAAGATATATAGTTGATAATAATAATTGTAATACAACTAATAATAGCTGGCACTGTGGTAATCCCTGGTAAGCACTTAACTCACATCAACTCATTTAATAACTTAATTCATGAGATGGGCACCATTATAATCTGTTCTATAGAGTGTCTTTTATTTGTTTGATTGATTGATTGCTTTGTTTTATTTTAGGGAGGAAGGAAAGTCATTCAGAAGTAGCCATGGGGAGGAAGGAGGCCACAAACACTCCCTCTCAGCCTGGATGTGTATGGAGGGTAAATAAAAGAAAGAGCATCCACCTGCGATGCTGTGGCAGAAAATTGAACTCTGAGGTGAACCAGGTTATAGCTAGAGCAAGAAAGCGATGGAGATTCAGCCAAGAGAAGATTCTAGGTTAAGACTGGGTCTGGGAATGGCTTGGTGAAAGGTGTGTACTCAGCTAAAGCACTAGTTCAAAATATATAGATAGAGTTAAATATAATTATTTTTAATAATTTAGAATAACAGCATCTCCTTATATTAGCTTGATGATCTTGAATAGATTATTTAACCTCTTTGAGTCTTCACTTGCTCATCTACCAAGATAATAATATTTACAATCCTTCCCAACCCCCCAAGGTGAATGTCACATGATAATAGACGGTGGCTGGTATCTACTAGGTGCTCAAAAGGGACATTCAGTAAGTGTTTGAGAATTCGAACTAGAATTTAAAACAGCTTGCAAGAGAGAAGCTCTTTCTCAACCATGAGTTAAGGAATAGCTGTGAGTGGAAAGAATGATCTCAAAGAATTTCACCTTAGCTGCCCTATCCCTGTCTTCCCATCCTCATCCTGCCCCCTTGATGTGTGGTAGTGTATATTGCAATCAGAACAGTCATTAATAATTTATAGTCCTTCTAAGGATGCAGCGTCCACCATTGCTGACCAAGGTAGAAACACATGAAGTGGTTAATATAAATTTAAATAAATAAGCAAGCAAGTTTACCCACAGCAGTTCTAGGGCTCACCAGATGGTAATTGCAAACAATTGATGTGACAAGAAATGCATTGATCTGACCAAGCAAAACTGGATGCAGGGAAAATACATTCAACTAAAGAAGGAATTTAACGGTAAGGATGCATCTGAGAGGAGGAAATGCACCTTATTACCAGATGAGTCTGCTAATTTGACAATTAAAGATTCAACTTGTTCAACTGGAGTGAGGTTGGATACTGATATAGCTTTAGGTATCCTCTGCTACTTAAGCAGAGCAATTGGTCTACTTCGTGTCAAGTTAAGGTAAAAAGCATTTACCAATGGCAGTATTTAGCTCTACTGAAACAGTCTTCTCCACAAACAAACTAATCATCCTTCCTTTTTAAAGTTTTTCCTTTTAAAAGCAAACTTAAGCTTTCTTCACTTTCCAATAATTCATGTATTCATTTCATGCATCTTCATCAGGCCCCTACGAGTCCCAACTGGAACTTGGTTAAATTCTGGGAAGGTGGCAATGACCAGAGAGCAAAGGTGCTCAGAGCCTGCTGTTCACTATTGCAGAAGGGCTCAAGTGTATGTGTCAAATTGTTTTTCTCTTCTGATTGTGTCAGCAGTGTCCTGTGTCTTTCTACCTGTTTTTCTAGTTACTAAGCACCTCTTCTGGTGTTATTAACATTTGGTCCATAAGACATTGGTACATGCCAAAAGGTTCTTGACATCTGATCATATTTGGTCCTGTCCAAAATGTCCATGGAGACATTAGGTCCACAGCAAATAGTCGTTGATATTTGGTCCTGTCCAAAAATATTTGATATGGACCAAATATGCCCATGGACATTTTGGACAGGACCAAATGTCAAGGAACTTTTGGTGTGGACCCAATGTCTTGTGAACTAAATGTCTTATGGACCAAATGTCCTATGGATGTTTTGCATAGGACGAAATGTCTGCTAATCCTCTTCAACTACTCAGCTCCAGCTTTGGTAAGGCCGAACATCACTTTTTCAACATGATGTATTCTATTTTCTCATGCCAGTTCCACCCCATTTTTTGTTGGACTTGTATCAATACCTACAGTTGGCCAATTCAGAATTACTGCTAGTAAGAAGCAGAAGTGTATTAAGACCTAGGTCTCCTCCCTTTTAGTGCAGTACCCTGTCCATGACAGCTTACATTTGCCTGATCATCTGTCCCTATAACTTTTCTTTCTCAAAATCAGGAACTATTTCACACTCTTGGATGTCTAGCCTTGACACAGACTTTGCAATTCTCTTCAGCAGAAAACATTCCAGTTGCAAGTAAACCTAGCTGTAAAATGACCAATATAGTGGATTTTCACCAAATGTCTATTGGATTGCTTCAATAGACATTTGGTGAAATCAGTAATTACCTCTCAAGAGCCATGTCCCTCAAAGTTTTCTTTATTGTTTCCTTTTGTTTCTCTCCAAACAGACAGTGACTGCAAAAGACTATAGATCTGGCTGTGATTCCTCCTGATATGATCAGTTGCTACAAAGAAAAATCATTAGCATGATGCAAAATTAATTAGAAAAGTCTGTTGCAATTTATGAATATGTATTTGTGGTTAAATAAATCTGAAGATTTGGATTTTGCTTGGTGCCCTCAGGGTGGATATTTTGCACGCTTGTAGTACACCAAATAAGAAACCTAATCAGATTGGTTCTGCCATAAATGGAAGCCATTTATTTGGCCCTAATTGGGATCTGAGAAGTTATTAAGCAATTTTTGGAGTTTGTTCAAATTAATTATTGTGAAGCAAATGGATTTATAGGCAAGCTACTTTCTCAAAACATTTTTCCCAAACCAGCTGTACCTTGTTCTAACAAATGAAAATTATATGAATAGAGCGAATATAATGGGATATTAGAGATGGAAAGAGGAGTGAGGGGACCTAGACTTAGGGCAGAGGCTTGGAAGTTTGTAAAATAGAACAGAGCTGTTTTTGCACCCACACTCTCAGAATCCAATTCACTAATCCATCTATCACATTTCCACTAGAAGAACCAAGTTTACTGCAAACAGGAGAAAGCATGCTGCTATCTAGTTGATCCTGGGACACATAGCTTTATTTTCTGGATCTAGACTTGTCCTTTACACATAATAAGCAATTCAGTAAAGTAGCCTTCATTTCTCAAGCCCCTGATTTGTACAGCTTGATGGGCTAGAACACTCTACCTCCAAGTTATGAGAATCAAGATAGAGTTAACTTGGAGAAAACTGGAGTTTGATTAAGTGGTGACTTTGAATTTTTAATGAGAGAGGAGTCTAGGTATTTATATTATTTACTCTTTCTCTAAATCACACATACCATCTGAGTTTGAATTAGGACTTGTAACAAATGAGATACATTATTATCTTCATAAGTATTTCTATTTTAATTGAAGCCACCTATGGGAATGTGACATTTTGATGTCATCTTTAACCCAACTGACCACTACTGTGGGAATTCTGGCTCCTCGAAACCAGGAACCATGGCCTTGACACTACTGGTATCAATCTGTAGAATTGTATTAGGAGTCACTATCAAATGATTAATTCTTACTTGGGAATGATGAACTTCTAAGGTGATGTAAACATTATATATTATGACCATTAGTTCTACATACATTGGCATTATAGAGGATGTTCTGCATCTAGTAGTTTAACAAGTAACCAGATATGTTTACTTTTTATTTATACATGTCTGTTCCCCCAAATTTGTCCAAATACATTTTGTGAAACAGGCGAATTTTCTATTTATACTTCACAAAAGGATCAGCGAGAAAGGGAATGTCACAAGTTATCCTCGTGTTTCCACAATCCTGCTATCCAGCAGCAACAACCAGTGCCCACTTCACTTCCTCTTTTCCAATCTCATGCAAAAACACGTAGGATTCTACTTTCAATCAAATCTTTAAAATACAGTCTTTTGCCATTGTAGTTTCTAGCCAGAAGGTGACTAGAATGTAGGATGAGTGAGCCAATGCAGAATGCCCAGCAGAAAGAGGAGAAGGAGCAGATTAAAGACAGTAGAAGCCAGAGTGAGTATATAGAACATGGACTGAGAAAGTCTCAAGAATGCTTAATAATGATGGAAACCATAGAAGAGAGTTAACAGACGTTGAAGACAGACATAAATATTGTATATATGTTTACATCTAATTAGTGTCTTAGAAGCAGAAAATAGAAGAGACAACATATTTAAAGTTTTAATTTCTAATAATTCTTTTAGACTTGTGGAAAACGTGAATCCACAAATATAAGAAACACAAGACATCCCATGTAGGATACGTAAAAAGAAATCCAACCCAAACACGTTGTCATGAAATAGCAGACCAACACAAACAGAATGACATGCTTACATGTAGCAGGAGAGAAAAGACAATGTCATGAAAGAGTGAGAGTAAGATTAATTACACAGTATAAAAATCCAATGATAATGTTTGAGAGAACATAACTGAAATGTTTAAAACTTGAAAGCCAGTAGAATCAAATAAAATAAATAAATGAAATGAGAAAACAAATAAACCAAAAGTGATCAGTTGAAAAGAAGGCTAGTAAAGGCAAGGAGGCAGATGAAGCTTAACAAAAAGTGGAAAAATTATAAATAAATGGAAAACTGAAAAAATAAGTTTAATCCTCTAAATAATAAAAATAGAACAAATTCTCTGCTTAAAGTATTTTAATATAGATTAAAAAATAACCACAGCTGTGTCCTGTTTGCAAGAGATACAACCCAGAAACCTTGAATGTAAAACTATGGAAAAAGATATATCACACAAATAATAACCAAAATAAGGCTGGCTTAGTTTTTAAATGTCATACAAAATAGACTTTAAGGCCAAAGAATTTTTATGAATATGAATGGTTAAATAAAATTTCATACCTGTAAGCTTCTGATAAAGTAGCCTCAAAATACAGGTGGATGTGATAATTAACTCTATGGGGGTAATCCTTTCACAATGTACGTGTATATCAAATCATCACAATGTACACTTTAAGTGTCTTACAATTTTATGTTAATTACACCTTAATAAAGCTGAAAAATACATTAAAATTCTCTTATAAAAATAACGTATGCATAATAACAGAAAATAGAAATTGACAAGATTAAGAAATACCATCATAGTGGTAAATTTCAACCTATATCTCTCAATTATTTATTATGTCAAGCAAACAAAAAGTTAATGAAGATGCGTAAGGTTTGAGTCATTCACTAAGGAAGCCTGATTTAACGGACACATGGAACCCTGTCCCAACCATTTGAGATCACAGATTATTGTGATCTCAAAGGGCACATGGAATCAAACAAAATATCATAAAGCAAGATTCAACAAATTTCTAGTAGCAGGTGTCACAAAAAGTTCTCTGACCATGGTAACATTGTTGGCGGTAGACTGAACTCTCTTACCTCCTTGTGCTCATGCCCTTTGATACTGTCTCTCACTTGACTCTGGACTTGGCCATGTGACTTGAAGCCTAATTGAGGTAAGCAGAAGCTTGAGACAGTGCTTGCACACGTCTATTTCCTCTCTTTTGGGCTCTGGCTGCTCCTAGGGCAGCTTGCTGGAAGGCTATGGAAGGTGAGGAGAATAGCCAAGACCAGCCTAGGCCAGCTTATAGCCAGCCAAGGTCCAAAAGGAGCATATATAACCCACACAAGACACAGACACCTGAGTGAGTCCAGCCAACACCAGACAAACCACCCAAGAAATTCACAGATGGGTAAGCAATGATAAACACTTTTGTAGTTAAGCCATTTGGTTTGGGTATTCAGTGTTTGATATTATAAATAGTTTGGTGGCTATTGTATTCCTAGAGGTGGGAATTTCAGTATAAAAGGATACATATGTTAAAAATAGGTAGTATTAACAAATCACCCCTCCAATTCCAACAGATTATGAGAGGAAACTTTACCGTATAATCTCAATCTTTTGAATGCAGGAAAGTGATGTTATATCTCATCTTGTTATACTTTGCATTTAAAATACACCTATTGGATCAGGTATAGAATGTAAGGAGCTAAACAATTAGTAAAGAAAATGATAATAATAACTATTATACACACACACACACACACACATATATATATATATATATATATATATATATATATATATATATATTCACTCCATTGGCTCATATTTATGGAGCACCACAATGTCCCAGGACAATGAGCCCTTTGATTAAGCTTAGGGATTACTCATGGACAGTAGAGCTGATGAAAGCAGGCCTCTCTCTGGAGTTGCAGAAAGATTATGAACCAGCTTCTATGTAGCTTGAGTAATTTATTTAATAGGTGCACCTGCTCCTGCCAGCTGTGAAACATTTGGTAAGGTGACCTGAGGCTCATTCCAACTGCCTGTTGTCACCTGAATGGCATACAGGGAGGAAGAAGTCAGATGTAGGAGGGAGACATTCTGGCACCTTTGAAGTGGCAGTGGTTGCTATGGAAACCCTTCTGGATGGTGCATTGGAGAAAGTCTGTCTCCTGAGTTCAAAGGACAAGCTTCTGTGATAGGTGTCAGATAGGGGAGGGGCTTGACAGTGATCCCAGCCTCTTAATATCTGTGTGAGAAATCTTAATAACTAATAGGGAGGGGGAGGCTGAAAGGGGGGCTGCCATGAGTGACACCCTAACAAGGAAGACAGCTCAACATGGTGCTCTAAAAAGAACCCTGAAGTGCACACAAAACAAGAGTCAAGGTTATATTGGGGTGATAAAATATCAGTCCATTGGGTTCATCATAAGTTGACAAATTTTGTAGAATGTTTACTCTGTTCCAGGTGTGGAACCATAACTGGGGATAAAACAGTAAGTAAGACAGAGCCCCCGCCCTCAAAGAAAACTTTAATGAAACTTAAGAGTGAGAATCCTTGTGATTTGGGCAGTACAGGGGTTATGGAAGCACCAGGAAGATAGGAAAAACCTACCCCAGTGTGTGTCTTGGGAAGGTCTATCACAGACTTCCTAGAAGCAGGATATTATAGCACCAAAACTGTAACTGTTTTGAGACTGATTTTTTAATCTCATCTGTGTAGCCTAAAAAGTTTGACACAAATTATTTGTCAGATAAGGTGTTAAGAGAATTAAATGAGATACATACTGCCTGGCATATAGTAACTACTGCATGTATGCTAGTTTTTATTATTTTTCTAATCATGTGCAGCATTCAGTGAGGATTTAGTATGGATCAGGTAATTAGCCAAGTAAATTTTTTTTTACAAAAAATAACTCGATGATTTGTCACCATAACAACTCTATTCTATTAGCACTATTATACTCTCCATTTTATGGTGAAGGCTATTAAGACAAAGTGAGACCAGATAAGGTCAAGATTACAAACCTCGTAAGTAGCAGAACCTGTCATCAAACCCTGACTGCATAGCTCCCATTCTTAACGAATGTACTCTACAGCCATAACAACAACAACCACAATAATAATAATAACGAACACATCTATAGTGCTTACAGTGTAGCAAACAGTGTTCTAACTTCTAATTTATATTGCATTTAATTTTCATAACCTGGAGCAATAGGTGTTACCATCTCCATGTAGCAGATGAGGAAAAAGAGACATCCATGGTTAAGTATCTTGCTCAAGTTTGTGCAGAAAATCAGTGGTGGAGCTGAATTTGGACCCAGGCAGGCTGGTCTAGAGTCTGTATGCTTAATTGCACTTCTAGGTCAGATTCTCTGTGATGGAGATTAATGTGCTGGAGGAGAACTGGGAAGTGCTCTCAGGATCAATAATTGTAGAGGACTGAAAGAAGCAGGGTTGGGTAGAAGGGAAGATCAAACATAGATCTGCTCACAAAAAGAACTCAGCAGATCCCACGGGGAGCTCTGGAGATGGGATCGCTCTTCAAAATTGTCTCAACTTGAGAAAAGGGGGTTGGGATTTATTCTGCTGCAGTGATCTGTCATTTGGTGCAAGCTCTCAGGAGAGGACATGTAAAGGAGGCAGTGCCCTTCAGCTGAGGCAATGCCCGGGGAGGATTTAGCTGTAAACTGGTATTAGCCAGCACTCCCAGCAGCTGGCCCTGCATCAGTGTCTGATGGCTCTCCCTGCCCAGCCCTGCTCCTTACTCTTTCCTTCCATTATTCCACAATAAATCTGTTGTACTTCCAACTCTGGCTGAGCATCTGCTTCCCAGAGGCTGCAATCAGTATACCTTTGCAAAGTGGATGGGTTTCAAGGTGATCAACTTGCTATGAAGACATGGTATCATGCTAAGAGTTCAACATGGGTCTCTGCTGTCACAGCTTTGACATCTCTTCATGTTGTCTCCTGGGTTCCTTGCAGTCAGTGGGGACTCTGTGCCATGAAGAATGTCCCCGTATTACCAAATGCTCCCTTATCAAACTTTACGTTCCTCCCCAACTTGATCCAACACACGCAGGATCCAGTCCCACAGGCACTCTTCTAGGTCCCATCAGGACATGCTGGCTCTGTCTTGCAGCTCCCCTGGCACTTAGTCTCTTTCTCCCGCTAGGGGACTCAGTACTTTCCCAGGTGGCTTGTGCTGTGACACAACCTTTGCTTTGGTCTGGACTCCAGAAGGGAGGCAAAGCTATATCCTGAGAGAGGCACATGCTGTCTTCAGGACAGAGCATTTGCATTGCCTCAAGCAAGAAGGAAGAACTAGCTTTTCAACAAAGAGTGGAGCTCTCTGTCTAAAGGACAAGAGAGTTCACCAAAATCTATGGATTCAAATGGCTTCAGTGCGTTGATCCAAATGTCCTAACTCGAAGTCTCCAAGTCCTTCCCGTATTCAATGAGAGCTCTGGCTTTGACCTAGCCAACTTGTTGAAATTAATAATTCAACTGCCCTTGGAAGACTGCTACCCTTACAATTAAGTCCTGGACTCCTCATTTTTCTGCCCTGTGGCTTGGAGCAGATGAAAGTATCTGTATATCTTTCCAAGGAGGCCTTCTGACATTCAAACTTAGCTTTCAATCAGTGATTAATCATCCTCAGCTGTGCATTGTCTTTTGCCTTGAGCCACACACATTTAATTATTCAATTCTATAATCCTTATAATCATCACATCCCCTGAATCTCTCCAAAGCCTGAGACATCGCACCTGCTAGCACATTCCCTTTCACCAATCCCCTATCCCAGTTTGCCGTGGATGGAAGCTCTAACGAATGCACCAGATACCTGGGGCTATCATTACTCCACCTATACCAGTGACGGGATCTGCACTGCCAGCCAAAGGAGGTGATCAACTCCCAAATCCCATTTTCCAGTCTGCTTTCTTGGACCACTCCCAGCATTTCCCTGAGTGACTGTGTCTGAATGAAGAAAGTTTATTGGGGAGTGCTCTCCAGAGCACTAACTTGGAGGGAGGAAGGGAGGGAAGCAGAAGTTGAATTGTGATGTGATGGCAACAAAGACCACAGTCTATTCCTTTGGATTTCTGTGACTGGCAGGGCTCTTTGGAGTTGTCTGAAATTGAGGCAAGGGCAGGGGTTTTGTATACTCATAATAACCTATCCTTGGTTATGGGCCGCCTCTGGAAAGGGACATACCATTGGGTGAGGCAGCTCATTTAGGCAAAGGGCAATTCCCAGGGAAGGACTCAGTCATGTGCTGTGGGCAGGTGACACTCCTAGCAGCTAGGAAAATGAATGACTCTCTCCTGAACAGGGGAATCTGGTGGTACGCCACAGCATCCTTTACACTCGCTCAGTTTTACTGCCTCAAAAGGCTACAGTAGAGCCCATACCTGAACAGTCAAGGAAAGTTAGCTGGGTGAGAGTTGTGGCTGGTGGGGGCAGAGGAGATTAACCATCCCAGGTAGAGGGAAGTGGGGGAAAAAGGCTGGTCACCTAATTCAACCACATTGAGCTTCACTATGGGGGGGGTCATTCCATTTACTATGGCCCCCATCACCCCATTTACTTCAATAAAGCATATATTTCATTCATGTGGAGTTGATGGCCTGGAAAGTTTGAGAGAAATCCCATGTAGTCTTGCCAGTGGCAGACGAGGTGAGCTTAATAACATCAGGAAAGGGAAAAGGAATCCTAGTATTAGGATGTACTATGCTCCAGGAGTCTTTGTAGCCTTTGAGAGAGAGAGTTACAAAATAAAATGCCATGTATTGCATGCCACCACAGGCAAAGAGGAGATTGGATAATGCAACAGGGGAAGCATCATGGAGTCAATATCTTTCCCACAATGGGGAGCCTTTTTCAGGTTGAACCCAATTTGTTACCTGTTCTCTTCCTGGAAAAAAATCCCTGAGTCAAAATGTCCCCATCTGTCATAGCATAAAAGAGAGAGACAGTGCTGATCAGAGAGGCTGAGCAGCCCAGCAGAGGACAAGCCATGATGAGGAGCCAGGCGGGCCTAGGAGTAGACTCCGAGGCCAGCGCTGTGCAGTGCGTACTACAGAGGCAGGGCCTTCCTATTGTTTTGAGCAAGTGTCCGCTCATATTGCTGAACCTGCAGAAATGCAGTCTCAGTCCTTCAATTATAACCTTGAGCAGTTGCCCAGAGAGACTTATAGTCCTCTGTTGTTGATATAAATACCCTGATATCATCATAGCCTGTGTGTTGGCCACTGTTCTCGCTACTGTACATACACCGACTCATGTGATAGAGCAGTCTGCGGAGTGAGGACTGTTAGGATTCCTGCTTTACAAATGCAGCAAACAAGGCACAGAGCTAAAGGAACTCATCCAAGATCATGAAGCATGTTAGTGGAAGAGCCTGGGTTAAATTCAGACGTCTACGGATACATACTCAGGTGGGAGGACATTGAAGAAGAGTAAGAATGTGGTTACCATAAAAGTCATGATGGGCACAGACTGGGAGGTTGGGAAGGACTGGCTACGGTTGGGAAGAGGAACATGGTCTATTACAGAGTTCGGGATATCCTGTTTCCTGATTGGGTGGTGGTTACATCAGGGCTTCTCAACCTCAGCACCATTGACATTTTGGGGTGGATAATTTATTGTTGTGGGGCCATCCTCTGCATTGTAGGGTGTTGAGTAGCATCCCTGGCCTCTGCCCACTAGATGCCAGTAGTATGCTCTCCCTCAGCTGTGACAATGGAAAATGTCTCTAGACCTTGCCAAATGTCCCCTAAGGTGCACAAATTTCACCAGTTGAGAAGCACTAGTTTACTATGTAGTTCATGGTACAAGAACTGGTTAGGTATACATTCATGCTGTTGTAGGGGAGGAATAAATTTTCCTCTACCCTTCTAAGTTCTTCTGGCTGGTCTAAGAATTAAATTGACATGAGATAGACTAACAATAGAAAATCAAGCAAAGTTTAATAATGTGTATACATGGGAGAAACCAAGGAAAACTGAGTAAGTCTCCAAAATGGCTGAAGCCACCAGCTTAAATATCATCCTCAGCTAAAGACAAAAGAGGATGTTGGGGATGGTGGTCTGAGACTTCAAAGGGGAGGAGGGAAATTCACATGGAGATGGAAAAGCAAATGTTTGGTAAATAAATGTTTGCCATGCCTTGCAGAAACAATGGGACATGGAGAGGATCAAAGGGGCCCTTTGATCAAAGGGGCCTTGCTAGGTTCCTCCCTGTCTACCATCCCTAGTTCATATTATACTATAATTATCTATGGTGATAGCTCCTTCTTGGAAGAAGCTTTCTACCTTAAATTCTTTTCGACAGTTAGAGGCAAGATCAAAGTTTCTTCCTGTGTCTTTTGTTCTTAAAAATAATCATCCCCCAAATAATCAAGCCAAGGAGACACATTTTGGGGTGGCAAATTCTGCTCCCCTAACCATGCACATTTCTGCATGGTTGCGACATTTCCCACTGAAGTAGAGTCAAACAAAAAAGAATCTAGCACAGTGTTTGGAATGGAGTAGGTGTTCAAAAATGTGATTTCCTTTCCATTTTTCTTCCAGATCCAATATTCTCTATTTCTGGACATACTTGGGATGCCTCGTATGGCATTTCTCTGCCTGATCCTAGCTCCAGAACTCTAAATCCCGCTTTAATCTAGGCTGACATACTTATGTGTCACCCAATTTACCACAACCCATTCTCATTGTCTTGTGAGTTTTTTTTTTTAACTTTGAAAGAAAGTTAAACATACAAAAAAGTAAAGGTATAATAATAAACACCCTTGGGCCCATCAAGTCAAATTAACAGATGTTAACAATCTGTCTTATTTGCTTCAGAATTTTTTATTAAATAAAAAAATATTACAGGCACATTTTTCTTTGTACCCTTCCCCAAGGCTATTTTCCTTCCACCATCCTTAGCGAAAATGGTTATCATGAAGCCACTCTATTCAATTTCTTCTATTATTCTATACCTTGCCATATATATATATGTGTCAACAAACAATATTAATAACAATAATTATTGCAGCTAACATTCCTTCAACATTTGCTATGTTGTAAAGCCAGCCCAGTGCTTCCTTTTCATCAACTTGTTTAATATTCATAATAGACCTTTGTGATACTATTATTTCCCCCCATTTTGCAGCTAAGCAAACTGAGGCATGAAGATGTTGAATAAATTTACCAAGCTTGCAAAGTTAAATTTTATATAAATGTTAAATTTTGCAAAAATGTTATCAAGCAGGCATCATCACTGTTTACCCATTAATTTCCTCTGGTAGACTCTAAGCTCTTGAAGACAGAAAACGTGTCCCTTTGTCTCAGTGTCCCTGGGGCCAACAGCAAACAATATTTAATAGATGAGCATACAAATGAATAAGTAAACAAATGGGTCAAAAATCAATAGGTCAATGCAACTTCTTCCATACAAATTCCTGTTTCCAATCCCAGCTGCAGGATGCTCTCCTCCGCTCACCTCTTGTCCCAAGGTCTGTCTTCTTGTTGCTCCCACAAAACTATCCTCCCCATCTCCCACACAAGAAGAGCAATCATGCTCCTTGCTTAAAATTCTCTTTGCAGTCAGGGCATCAGAGCCTTCTTTGAAGATCAGGTGCAAGGTGGGAGTGAGCAGAGGGACATCACAGAGGAGCCTGCATGGCACCAGGCAGGCCTGGACAGGAATTACTAAAAATGTGCCCTGGACATTCAAGCTCTCTGTCTACATCACCCACCCACCTGCACACTGTCCTCTGGTTTGGGGAGAATTCCACACCCACTCAGTGACTTTAGGGTTAACAGGAAGTCCACATCTATTGCTATACCCATCGCATTGATTACAATTGATTATGTAGATAACTTTCCAAAGTTATAATTACAGTGGTCATAATAACAGTAATGATTTTCCTCCCCTTCTGCCTGGCTCAGTTTTACTCTCTCTCCATAGCACGTATCACCATCTGACAGATCACATACTTATTTGTACTTGCTTATTGTTCCCCTTTCATTCTAGAACTTAATTACCATCAGGGAAGGTCCTCTGTCTGCCTTGGTCACTGCTGCCATACCAGGGCCTGTGTCAGGCACAAAGTAGGTGCTTAATAAATGCCTGCTGATTAAAGTCAGGAATTGAGATCCCACCCTGAGCTAAGGGGTACAGTAAGCGTTCTAATACTCTTACCTCATGAAGGCATCAGAAACTTGATAGTGGCCATGGTTACTTCCTCAGACCAGAGGAAACACAGGTGGGACTGCAGGAGGGGTGAGGAACCAGGAAGTGTCCAGGAGCTCCAGGAATCTCGGGGTAATTTGCTCAAGGTCATGTGGCTAAGCAATGGCACAGAAAGGCAAGGCTGGACCCAGGTGGTCTCTGTCCTCTGCATGCGCCCCTTTCCCATCCAACAGTAGGCTGGCCGGGACTCAATAAAAGGACTCGGTCAAATGTGTTTTATAGACTCAGTGCCTGAAATTGTGCCCAGAACATAGAAAGCAAGTGCGTGAAGAATGAATGAATGAATGAACGAATAAACAAACAAGTAAAACTGGATAAACCTCTCAGAAAATGGACTAACTGGAGACAGGAACAAGGAATTCCAGGCTTTCCAGACTGGATCAGGTCGGTAATTCCTCCAGCCAGACGTCCAGAGGGGCTCAGGCAGGAGAGGATGGGGACTCGGGGACTGGCGCTGACAGGCGGCCCTGGCTTGGAACACAGCCCTCTGCTGCCCCCCTGTGGCTCAGCCTGCTAGAGAGCATACAAACACTGGCAGGCCCGTGTTCAGTCTCCAAGGGCACTCACTCACAGGGAGCAGGAACCCTCTGTCTTTTCACTCACAGGTTGAAGTAGTGTGGTAGCTTCAGATGTCGTTGCGGTGGGGACTTTGGTTGGGGGAATGCTGAGGAGTCCCTCATCTATAGAACCTGATCAAAATAAGCTTAAGCTTTAGCATGTAGACGTATGAACAGTGAGGGCACCTTTTTCCGAGCTTGACTGAGAACATTCTACAAACTGAGAGGAATTCTATTCTTTGGAATATTGTTTCTCAGAACTTCAATTTTGCTATTCTGATTTTACGGATGGTAAACGGATCAGGTGCTGAGTGTTGTGATCCTGAGAATGTGCTGCTGCTACCTCGATGGGCGATGGAACTGTCCACACGGAAACAGAAGGTCCCATTTGAAGCTCCTGTTGACTTGTCACGCAGGGTTAAGTAGACCTCTACCTTCTACAAACAAACTCTACTTACAACAAGAAAATTAAAACTTAACCCAAACTTCTAAATTTATCTCAATATCTCACAGGGCCGAAAATTTCTTTTGTGTTATAAAGTACATTTCTTTTTGTTTCAGTGTTTCTTTTGTCCTTGAATACGACATTTGCCGTGTATCCTGAAAGAGTCTCTGAGGGCATGCTGTCTGAAAACCTCGTTAAGAGGCCTGTCACAGGCGATGGCGATCCCACAGCTGAGTCATAGAATCATGTGAATACATGGTGAAGGCAAGTTGGAGAACTATAATTCTAATTTCTGGTTTTATCTCTAGAGTGGGAGAATTTTCACTTGACCACAAGCAGCAGCCGGACACTAAGAGAGACGTATGAATAATTCTAGGTTCTTCTGATATCATACTTCCAATAACATACTGAGGTGATCATATACCTCAGTTTTATTTCAACTTTATCTGAACTGAAAAAGGAAAGAAAGAGCATTAATTAATTAATTGCCTCCTTTGTGTCAAATATTGCACTAGGCCTTTTGCTTCCATTAGCTCATTAACCATCACTGTGATGGAATCGGGGAGGCTGTTCAGTTATCTACTGCTGTGTGACAAACTGCACCCAAACTTACTGTTGTAAACGACAACTTATTCTTTTTTCTCACAGTTTCATGAGTTGACTGGGTTCAGCTTCTCACTTGGACTCTGTGATGTGGTTACAGCTGATAGGATCTGCAGAAAGAATCCTCACAAGGCTTAAACCAGGCTGATGTCCAAGGGGGCTCATTCATATGACTGGCAATTGTTGTTGGTTATTGTGGAGCTCAGATGGAGCCATCAGACAGGGTGCCCATGCATGGGATCTTGATGTGGCTTAGGCTTCTTACAGCATGATATCTGGATCTGGAGAAACTGTGTTCCAAGAGTGAGCACTCCATGAGGGAGAAAGTAGAAGCTCCTGGGCCAATTAAAGGTGATGACTAAAATGAGCAAAGTATCATTTCCACAGAGTTCTATTAGTCAAAGTACTCATAGGGCTAGTCCAGATTCAACAGAGTGGAACCTTGCAGGGGACTGGCAAAGCCATATAGCAGAGAAGTATGTGGGATGGGAGATATTGCTGGGGCCATAGCTAGAAAACATGATCTTCTATAACAATTCACATATCTCCCACATGCAAATTTTGCTTACCAGCCCCCCAAGGAATCCAGGATCTCAGCTCATCCCATTACAGCATCAGCTCAAAGTCCAGAGTCTCATCCACTAAGTCAGGTCCAGATGTGACGCTCCTCCTAGGGGTGATTCTTTGAATCAGCATATTGGGTATAACGTATCACAAGCTGAGCAACTGTGAACTAAAGATACAAACCATCCACGCTACCCACATCAAAAATAAAATAGGGGAAGAATTACATCCATAGGAGGTACATAGTAAGTACTGGTCCTTAGAGATTCTGAAATCCAGTTGGGCACTTACCATTTGCCAGTGTTTTGATTCGAGTCCAGTTCTGCTCCCCTCCCCAGGTTGTTCTCGACGGCACTTGGCTCCCCTGTCTGAGTCGTCCATCCATTTTCCACAAGAAGGAGGCTGTGTGTGCAGCTGAGTAGCTTCCTCAGCCTGCTCCCTGCCCACACAACGCCTGAGGTCCATTTTTGAGAGATCTTTTCCATTTTGGACTATTTCTGTCCATTTTTGTTCAGACAGGTAGTGTTTCTGATGATATAATCATAGTAATAATAACTAAGTAAATAAACATCTTATGAACATTGTGAGCTTGTAATGAATCTTACTGAGGTTTAATCTACTAGAAAAAGGCATACGAACAACTCTCTTCGAGATGGCCCTCTCTCTGGCTTGAACTCAGAATCAGGGTGCCATGGAAAGATACCCTGAACTTTCTTAGAAGCCTTTTTTGTATGGTTGAGGGGGACTATGAAACAATTCACTATTTTTTTTCTGAAATCTTAACAAAGAATTTTACAGTCACACACTTGAGATGGTCTCTACCCTGTGGACAGTTTTGTGTGTGTGTGTGTGTGGCCTTTTGATGTCTGGAAAAAGGCTGGTTATAAGAAACAATTTTATTTTTTTCTTTTTCTTTTTGGTGAGGAAGCTTAGCTCTGAGCGAACATCTGTGCCAATCTTCCTCTATTTTGTATGTGGGTCACCACCACAGCATGGCTTGATGAGTGGTGTAGGTCCATGCCCGGGACCCAAACCCAGGAACCCTGGGCCACCAAAGCGGAGTGTGCCACACTTAACCACTACACCACCAGGTGGGCCACAACAATTTCATTTTGAATGCAGAATGTCCTGGGTTCTATCTATCCCTTCTAAATTCTTCTGGAAAACTAAACAGTTATGTTTTTAGCCCATCTCT
This sequence comes from Tapirus indicus, assembly GCA_031878705.1. Classification (NCBI taxonomy): domain Eukaryota; kingdom Metazoa; phylum Chordata; class Mammalia; order Perissodactyla; family Tapiridae; genus Tapirus; species Tapirus indicus. The sequence continues at coordinate 6,342,890 of CM062935.1, read as the reverse complement.
TTCTATTTGTACATTATCATGTAGCTAAAGGAAAGAATTTGCGACCACCACCATTATGCCCAATAATCTTTTTAGCCAAACACATCAGATTACTATATGTACATTGTATTTTTCATGTTAGTGTTAGCCACAGTTTTTTTTCTCAACTTTCCTTTAGCATATATCACGTTTGCCTCCTACAATGATTTGCTCACTGTCCTTTCAGATCACACTAGTAGTCTCTTTAAGGATCTTCGGCCAGTCCTAGATCCACTGCCCACTGTTTTCATTTTTTGTTGAAGCAGCATCCATCTTGATTTCCAGTGCCAATTTCTGTTCTGGTCATCTATTGTTCTATAACAAAACACCCCAAAATGTAGTGGCTTAAAATCATAATTTGTTTTTGTATTTCGCATGTTTCTGTGAGCTGTTTGGGTTCTGGTGAATTTTGTTCACTTGCTTTTCCACTCAGAGATTGGCTGGAGTCTTCTGAAAGCTCAGGTGGCTCAACCTTCGACATGATTCACTTACCTGCTGGCAGTTGATGCTGGCTGTTGGCTGGCCGCTAAGCTGGGGCTGCTGAATGGTGTGCTTAGACATGCTTGAGCTCCTCATAACATGGAATCTGGGTTCTGAGCTGGAACTTCCCAAGAACAAGCATTCCAAGGGGCGGGACATGGGCATTGCCAGTCCAGTTAAGGGCTATGCCTGCAATTTACACAGTGTCGTTTCTACTGCGTATTGTTGGTCAAAGCAGACACAGAACCCACGACGATGGGCTTCATCTCATGATGGGGTGTTACAAGCTCACATTGCAGAAAATCTTGTGGGATGGGAGAAATTGTTGTAGCCAACTTTGGAAAATTTAATATGCCACAGAGGCATTATTTTCCGGTTGTATAAATTAAGAAAAAAAGAAACAGAAAAATTTTGCATTATCTCCTCTACTCAAGGGCATTGTTCAAGCAATTATTTTCTCTCTCTCATTACTATTTTTTTCTGTTTCTAATAAATCATTTCTGTCACCTAAAAGCATGCTGTAATCTCCCCTATCTTAAAGCAACAACCGTCAACTCCGTATCAACCTTCAATGAACTCTCCATGTCTACTCCTCTTTATATCGAGACTCTGTCTTCTCTCATCCTTTCTTAAACCCACTCTGTTCAGGCTTTTGCCCTCTCTCTACCAGCTTTCTCTTGTCAATATCATCAAAAATGTCACTTTGCTCAACACAGTGGTTAATGCTTCAGACCTCATGTTACTTGACCTGTCAGCAACATCTGATAGAATTGACTTTTCCTTTTTAAAACACTTTCTTATTTGGCTTCCCCAACATCAAACTCACATGGCTTACCTTCTACCTCACTCTCCCAAAGCTGCTGCTTCTTTAGACCCCTATCTGAGTTGATGAAAATTCCATTCTTTTATGACATCAAACAGAAAAATATCAGATCATCCTGAATTTCTCTCTTACTCTTAAACCACAGACCTAACCCATTAAAAAACTCCTCTTTACCTTAAAAATATACCCAGAATATGAGTAATTCTTACTATTTCTACTACTACCAGCCTAGTGCAAGTTTCTAACAAAATTGTTTCAATAGCCTCTTTACTGTCTTCCATTATTCAAACTTACTCCCTATAATCTATATTCAACAAATTATCCTTGTAAAACAATGTCAGATTATTATGCTTCTCTGCTCAAACCTTCCAAAGTCTTTCTATCTCACTCACTATAAAATAAAACTTCTTGCAGTGCTCTTTAAGACTGATACAATCAATTTGCTACCAAGCGGCTCATTGGGCTCCTGTAGTAATTGTATCATATCTTGGGCTCATCATTAGTCTGATCAAGAATTTACCAGCAGCTAGCTAGATCAGCCACAGCAAGAGGACACCCATGCTTGTGGGTCCCTGCATAGTGTTCATTCCTGACACCATGGCTACTCTGTTTATGGCCCCCTACATAACTACTGGGTTTGCGAAGGGCAAAGATGGCCAAGATCTCCTACCCACTAGGTGTTTCAATGCCTCTTCTGTGGCATATGCTCCCTGGTGGGCATCGATGTGAAAGACAGAGATCCACACACTTTGTGTCCACTCCCACATGCCCTTCCACACTCATTTTCCCCAGGCTTCCTTATCTCTTTTTTCCTTAGATGCTCTGTATTTAAAAGAAAGCAAACAAGCCCTGAAAACTTACAAAGCTCTATTATTTCATAAACTGCAATCACCTTGTTCAATTGTTTAGGGACTAGAATAATAAATATTTATTGACAAAGTGAATAAATTAGCCAGATTCTGTGCTAGACAAACTCATGCATCTTAGGTATCTTCTCAACAGCTCTTTGACATGTATATGATTATCCTGTTTATTGCAGCTCTCAAATAGAAAGTAATAGCAAAGCTGTTAACTGGTTGAGCTAAGATGTGAACCTCAGTACCTCTGACTCAAACACTGCATTGATTGGATGGCTCAGTACTTAGCACACAGTGCTCTCTTGTTAAATTCACTCCATGTCCCTTTAAAAGGAAAAGGATAATACTCAGAAGGGTCATAAGGATCTAATAATGCGGTTTATGTAGGAGGGATTTATAAAATGCAAGATACTACATAAATTGCCAGATTCATAGGAAATCACATTGATTTCTAAATCTCTAATGTACCTGCCATTTCTTGAAATAAAAATCATAAAATCATAATATTAGAGATTAGAAGTTGAGATCTCGGAGATGACCACACCAAGTGCTTTCATTCTGCAGATGAAGGGACTGAAGTTCAGGGAGATGAAGTGAGATGCCTAAAGTCAACTCACAGTCCCAGAGCCAGAACCAGGACCCAGGCTTGCCCAGCCCTCCTTCCACTATAATGTGCAACTTGAAGTGACAATTTCATTTCATTAAGCAGACTTCCTTCCCCCAACCCCGTTTAAGCAGAACTAACCAAACTAGTTCAAACCTAGTCCAGTTAATGAAGCACCAGTTATAATTCTCCTCTACACTCCACACCAGCTCTATACATCTATGATTCTTCTATTTTGGTGTCTCATCTCCTTCCTATTCTTTATGTTTGTGTTTTGTGGTTGTTTAAATTGTAGGAATAAGGAAAGGGGCACTAACATTTATTAATCCATTTCTATATGCCAGTTTGTTTATTTAGCTTTGAAACAAGATTCTTTAGTTGCCAGCAATAGAGACTAGCTCTAGCAAATGTAAGGGGAAAAGGTTGATGTGGGGATTACTGGGAGGAGAAGGGTTAGTTAAAAAATAGAAGGCAGGCCTTAAAAAGGAATACAGGAAGCAAGGATTAAAGGAATTAGCATATGTAAGACATTTCAAATACTATGGCATATGGTAAGGGTTATGGAAGTGTTAGTTTACCCCACAGGTAAAAGAATAAAATAAAGTGCTGGAGCCAGGGCAGCTCTGGGGTTTGGCATAGCAGAGGTTATAGAACTTTTTATTCATGTCATCATAATTGGGATGAATTAATTGTAATCACCCTCTGTCTCTGAGTTACCCGGATCAGGCTGCAAATGTCAAGGACAGTCTGAGTGTCCCAGCTTGGGTCATAATCCCATCCCCTGGCATGATAGATTGGGGCACCTTAACTGGCAGTTCTACCAATACTGCTTGACAAGGTGATAGAGGTGGCTTCTCAGAAAAATCAGAATGTTGACATCAAACATAGCGAACCTGGAGGCTGGGCAGCCCCGAATGGTGTTCTCCATGTGATGTATCATACAATATTAAGGTTTAATATTAGGTTTTAGGAGACAACTCCCAAAGATGGGGGCTCACACCATTGTGAGATTTATGATGAATCATGTTACTTCCCCATGCTCAGGATTCTTGTTCATAAAATAGGGGAACAACAGTAATCACCTTAGAGGTTTAGAAGAGGATCCCTAGAACAATAGATGCTTAGAGCAGAACTGACACATTGTAGGCACTCAATCAATGTTAGCTTTTTCTCATTAGCTGTGGAACCTTGTGAAATTTCAGACTCTTACTGAGCCTAAGTTTTCCTCTCCTAAAAATGTAATCAATGCTACCAGCTCTGCAGAATTGCAATGAGGGTATTAGATGTACTAGAAAAAAAAAGTTTGCAACAAAATAAATGTTTAGTAAATTATAGGAAAAAGTGCATTCTTATCATCATAATTATTGCCACATTATAAATGAAGAAACAAAGATCCAAATTATTGAGCTCATGGAAGAATGGCTTTATTATTTTTTTAACTAAATCTATGGCTGTATGAATGTTGATAGTAAGTCAACCCATGCACAGATGGGATCCTCATTTTCCCATTGCACATTCATCTTCTTCTTTAAACTGCACTTTACCATGATAGATGGAGAAAGCTGGCCATCACAGCAGATACATCAGACATCTTCCAGGACATGGGATAACGGGATATGTTTCCGTATGGCCATAGTCAAGTCTTGGCAAGGGCTGAATTTCTAGATTATTGCAATGGAGGATACAGTGAAGGAGTCACAGTTGCCCCACAAGTAAATGATGCTCTTCAAATTCCACCACCCAGGACTCAGCAAAACTTGAAGACCTGAGGGAATTTGCAGCAGGTGTGGAAATTCAGATAGCTATAAATTATCACTAAATTTGGCACCAAACATAGCAGTATTTCTCAATAATTCTTTTATGCCTGTCATAAGAATTTGGCATGCAATTCTGTGCTGCAATGCATGTCATAAATACAATAATTTATGGCTTGTTTCTATCCAGTAATGCACAGTGTCGTACTAAACTTGAGAACAAGCACAATTAGAACTATAATCAGTTGTGACATTTTTTGAAATGTTTCTATTTAATTATTTTTTTTGCTAGAGACTGACATTAATAGCTTTTCTTTTTGAGAAGACAAATCATAATAATTACTCCAGAGAAAATGACAAAGATAAATGATATTCATGCAAGAAGGCAGAACTGATCCAGAGATTGATTGATGGTTGGCTATGTGAAAGGAAGATAAAAGTTTTGCTGCTTTAGTTTGGTCTACCTATTAGCATCATCTAAAGAACAAACAGGAAGTAGACAAATTTAGCCTCCATGTTCCTCTTTTCTCCCTTGCAACCTACATCCCTTGGTGAAAGGTTAATGCAGGCTCTCCTTTGAAAAGTAGAAAGAGTGCAGGCTTTGGAATCAGGAATATCCAAAGAGGAATCCTAACAATGGACTTGGGGCAACAGTTTACCACTTGTTTTCTAAGAATAATACTACAAACTTATTCACAGTTGTTTTGAAGATTTGTTCGTATAATATATATACACAGTAAACAATCAGGATTTTTTAAAAATAGGCTCTAGAATCAAACTACCTTCATTTGAATTAGATCTCTGCCACTTTCTAGCTGTGTTAACTTAGACCAGTTAAAAATAATAATAACTAAAATAAAAATGAATTACATAGGACCTACTCTGTGCTAGGCACTGTTAATATATACTAGTCAATTATTTACCCTTCCTCATTTGAATAGCAAATAATGATACTAATACCCACCTTTTATGCAGTCACTATGTATAGGCAAAACCTTGCAAAGTGTTCAACACTCCATTTGTCTGGTAGGTGGCAAGCATTCAGGAAGAGTTAGACATCGTACATGCTCTGACTGATCACAGGAGATGGATAATAAACAATATCTCTTTTTCCTGTAACCTGCACAGGCTCTGAGACAGATCTTGTGAGCAGATATTTCATGAGTTCTAATGTCTGAGACTAAATCATCATTCCTGACATCTGGATTGTAATAGGAAAAAGACTATATCAAGCATTTTTAATAGAGTCACAAGTTCTTTAGGAGGGCATAGGGGATACATTAGTCAAAACCCTTTGGTTACAGGAGACAAAAACCACTTTGAGTGTTTTTAAAGCAAAAGTGGAGAGTGTATTATAAGCGTAGCTGGATAATTCGTTAAGGAGGACTCACGGTTTCCCTCCCGCGGTGAGGACCTGTTCCACAGAGGCTGCCTGCCCTCTAGGGACTGAGGGTACAGCTGGAATTCTCTTTCTCTCTTGCTCACCACCTCTTCCACCTCCTCCTGCTGTTTCTAAACCCCTTCGTGGGTTGGCAGAGAGGCCAGGAGGAGAGCTAAGGAGAGCAGGACATTTCTTATTTGACTTGGCACCATCATCGGCTGGCTTCTCACTCCCTAGGTCTGGCAGGTCTCTAACATGGCTCTTCCCCTCATTATGTGCTGTCATGGGTAATTTGGGATCCTCCCCCTAATCCCTTCACTTACAGCCTCTCAGCCGATGTTCTTGACCTGGGGAAAATGCATCCCATCTTGGTGGTAATGCTCACTGTCTCCCCAAACTTTAGAAGCCTGTGGTCACACTCTAGCTTCTCCTCTGCTGATGCTTCGTCTCAATCTTGTTGGACATTATCTAAGAAATCCCACTGGTGGCTCTCTCACATTAGTGACCAACAGCATTTTTTGCCTGAACAAACTCCTAAAGCAAAATTTGATCCTAATACAGCAGCGACTCCCCTTTGCATCTTCACCAATATAGCAAGCCCGACTGTGCTTGTCCTTTAGATTTACCAGGCAAAAGTCGAACAATGGTCTATTCCATCACTCCAACTAGAGGGTATATTTTAAGTCCTTCTTTGGTCCTGATGAAACCTTTCTCATTTGGCCTGAGGTAAGAGGCAGGTCCAAACACTCTTCCTCCTGAAGAGAAGGAATGGGAGAGGGAACTTCTTTCTAAGAAATCCTGTAAAAATGTTCTTCCTACCTGAATATCTTGCCCCCATCATCCATGATGTTGGCTACAGTGTTCAAGAGTCAAGTAATCAGTTTGAGGCTAAATCTCACTTTATGAATCCTCAAGGGTGGGCTGCTACCATTTCCTTTGGTATCCAACACGTGGTATCCTCATGCCTTGGGATCAGAGTGACACAGAAAACATTTCATTTTGACATCCAGTTAGTTAAACATAAGGATTTCCTTAGGAAAAACATCAGTCTGGCTGGTCTCAGCCTTCTCTCTCCTTCTTGAGTCTTGATTTCTCTCTTCAGCTCTGCTTTACTCTTACCCATCAGAAGAGTAGCTGGAGATCACCGGTCCTCAGTCATGGTGGGAAGCCACAGTGACTCCATTCCCCTGGACCTTATATTTTTTAATTCCAGCCACCGCCCAAGATCAACTTGACTTTCTCTGGTTCTCACAAATGAATTGTTCAGAAAAATAACTTGACAGACACTTCTTGGATCAGGTAACCAAATCTGGTTCATTATCTATGACAGGCCAGGACCCATCCTATAGATCGGGGCAAGTCCAAGATAAAATAATAGAGGAGGAGGTTTTCTGGCCCATGGGCTAGATGTATATCCCCAAAGTTGCCCACTGGAGGGATGAAGTGAAGAGAAGCCCTCCTGTAAGAGGTGACATTGAAATTTAGCCTTGAATCATGAGAAATAGTTGCACGGATAGAGACTGGATATTGAAGGAGTATTTCTAGAGGGATTTTGGAGAGGGCTGGTATATAGCCTTTAGTAGGAATGCAAAGGAACTAATTAAGCGTTTTATGTGCCTAGTAAAGAAATATGACAGTTTTTATGTGTCAAATAAGCAATTGAGTAATAAATGTTCTCTTTCTATTGTTGCAAGAGTTACTCTTTGTGAGAAATCAACACCATTCGTTCAGTAAGCACCTCTGAGAACCTACTGTGTTCCAGACCCTCTTCCAAGTTCTTGGAAATATTGATGAGTGCAAACATTTTCCTTATGAAGTGGAGGAGATGGAGAGAAAACAAATAATGTTTTTCCACTTAAGGATATACAAAGTGATGAATAGTGGTAGGAGAGAACTACTTTTGTTGGAATAATAAAGAAAGTCTTTTTGAATGTAGTCATCTTTGAACAGAAATGTGAATGCAGTGAGGAAAGAGAAAAGCGAACCAGTCAGAGGGAAATGCGAATACAAGGCTATGAGGTGGGGACACGTGTGGCTTGATAGAGGAACTTATCTGAACACAAGAGTGACTAGATAACTGTGGAGGAAACAGCCAGTGGAAAGGCAAAGCGTAGATTTTATAAGAAGGAGAGAATTTCGGAGAAGAGAGACATCACCATCCTTGCTTTATTCAGCAGCAACTAGGGATCTGGCCATGGACCAGTCTTTCAAAATGGAATAATGACACCTAAAGCATGAGTATGTACGAGTATGGTGTTACTTTGTGCAATTAATACTCAAAACAGTGTATCTGCCTCCAAATAAAGAGAAGTCTGTTTCTCATCATTTAATTTCTATTTAAGATGCCACAGAACCCTTACTGATGTTTCTGTTTAGAGAAACAAGAAAAAAGCATGAACCTAATAAGGCTCACTGTCCCAATCACAACTCCTAAATGCTGCCTTTTACTTTTCCAACGTATATGCCCAGCCTGGAATTGGTGCTCTGGGGTCTGGGAATGCCTGTGTCTGAAAGGCAAGGCTCTGGGAAGTGAGAAAAAGAGAAAACTAGAAAAAGAGATAAAACATCAGAGATCAGATTGATGCAAATGATTGATCTGAGAGCCAGGCTGTTAAGGCTCACTCCATCACAGACCACTGCCTCTGTCTGTCTGTCAGTGGTGACAACTGCTCAGGGACAAATGAGACCTACCAGGTCTGGGGAGGTCAATGAGAATCTGGTGTGGGACAGGTCACTCTGGCAAATGAGCTTCTACCTCTGAGAAAGCGGTGATTGGCTTGTGGTAAATCTGAAGCCAATGAGGGACAACCATTCCGTTGGGTTAGAACAATCACAGAAAATAACAGAAAGTGCCCCCCACCCCAAAATGAGGAACAATAGTCCCCGAGGGTACCAGAGAAACCAAAATAAAAACCTTAAAGGCAGGGCTTATGTTCAACGTAGTTCATGATCAGCTAAGCATGAGCCCAAATCAAACCACAGAGACTCCAGCCTTAGAGCAGAACAAAGCCCTCCCCTGCGATGGGTTAATGCCTGGTGGATGGATCCTGGGAGGAGTCAGGGAGGCAGGGCTTAGGAAGGTAGAATAGGGGTCATTTGAGGGTCTGGAGGCAGTGATTATTTTCCAAGCAACATGGAAGTATTTCCATATTTTAACAAAACATGATGCATCAGTGAATATTGTCTGGACACCTGCCCTACATATCAGGCTAAAGTCCAAATATTTATTTCCTCCAAAAAAAATGTATTCCAAAATTTCTCTTTTTCTCTGGCTCCAGTTAAGCTATGGCATTTAATGCATGGCTTGATTATTTTGTGCTTCTATTCTGAGAATAGCAAGCTTTCATTTGGAATACTCAAGATAGAGGTGGTAACAGGGATTTAAATCCAAGAAATGTTTGCTTACGCCTCCTCTTCACTCACCCAAGAGGAAAAACAGATCGATAAGACAGTAGTACCCTCAATGAGCTCACAGTGTGGTGCCTTAGAGGGACCACAAATGTCAAAGTCCACAGTGCAGAGTGGTCAGAAGTAAGAAACAGGGTGGTGGGAAAGCACCTAACCTCATCTATGAGAAGAGGATTAGTCCAGGAAGAGCATCCTGGAATCAGTATGTAACATCACGCTAAGCCTAAAAGATAGATTACTGATAGAGAGAGAGAGGAGGGCATTCCAAGATTATGAGAAAGGGGCCTGAGCAAGCATCCTAGGAGTGTATCATGACTGGAGTGTGTGGTATATGAAAACATGGCAGAAATGGCAAGAACTATTTATTTTTAATAATGATAATTATGATCATAACCTTCTGTATTAGTTTCCTAGGGCTGCCATAATAAAGTACTACAGATTGGGTGACTTAGAACAACAGAAATGTATTATTTCACAGTGCTGGAGTCCAGAAGTCTCAAATCAAAGTGTGGGCAGGGCCGTGCTCCCTCTGAAGATCCTAGGGAAGAATCTGTTCCTGGCCTCTCTATTAGCTTCTAGTGGTCTCAAATGTTCCTTGACTTGTAGATGCATCACTTCAATCCTAATTCCGTCATCACATGGCCATCTTCCCCCCGTGTCTTCAGATCATCTGCCCTCTGTGCTTGCCTGTCTCTGTGTCTCAAGTTTCCCTTTCCATAAGGACACCAGTCAGATTGATTAGGCTCCACCCTCATAACCTCATTTTAACTTGTCTCTGTAAAGACCCTATTCCCAAATAAGGTCACGTTCTGAGGTATCGGGCATTAGATCATCAATATACCTTTCTAGAGGACACAATTCAACCCACCAAACCTTCCCTGGGAAGTGGATTTTCCAGCTTGCAAAGGTCTTCCTATCTTACAGGATTTCATTTCATCCTTGAAACATCCCTAAGGGGCACGTATGAGTCTCCTCATTTTAGAGGTGGTTTGGTCAATGTGTTACTAGTAAATGCAAAAGTTGAAACTAAAATAATAATCTTTTTTTTTTCAGAGCTTACTCAACGGGCCATGTGCTTTACATGAAATATCTCATTTGAATGTCAGAATAACTCTCTGAGGTAGGCAAGATCCCCCACTTTAAACATGAGGAAACTAAGGTGTGAAGGGACTTGAGCAACATTCCTGAAATCACATGGGTAGTGGTGGAGCTGGGAATGGCATCATGGCATACTAATTCCAGAGCACATAGATGACCATGAACAATGGGTCTTATTTAACTCATATATGCACATGGTCAGCAATCACGTTTAATAACTAGTTAAAAATGCATAGCACTTCTCAAAAGCAAGAAGAAAATCTGAATAGGTTAACAGTATAGAGGGACCCCTAGGGGTGAGTGGTGGTGGAGGTAGACAGTGAAGCCCTGCAGACCTCAGAAATGAGAGACTGGACACTGACAGTGGGGTCAAGCCTTAAGAGCCATGACCCAAGTGGGAAAGAACCCAAATCAACTCCGCCCGAAGTGACGATCTTGGACCGTGTTCATATCAGTGAACTGGACCTGAAATAATTTTCTCCAATAGCTTGAATGCCACTATTTTGTGTCTTAGGGAGTCAAGTTCTACAAACAAGAACTTCATTTGAATTGTGCCTAAACAGAATAGCAACCCCCAAGGCACACCAAAACACAAACCATCTAATGGAAAGTGCAGGACTATGTAATGCAACAGGTCAAGCTGTGCAACTGCAAAACCACTAGACAGAGAGAAGGCATGGTGGAGAAAATGGACTCCCCTCAGGTTTCCAAAATAAATAAATAAATCAAAGCATATGAACTACTATACAAAACACACATGGAAACAACTCACACATTTGCAACAGAATGTGTGAAGCAAATCTAAAAGCACTTTAAAATAAGTACAGTTAGAATTCTGAAATAGGTAGGAGGGAAGAGTAATTTTGCAAAAATAAAAAATGTTAAGTAAATAACAAAAAAAGTGCCAGATATGTAAATAAATAAGAAACAAATGAAAATGTTGGAATTGAATGGTAAAGCCACTAAAATAAGTTAGTATAATAATGTCCATGGTAAGCATGAACAATGTATTAGACTTAATTTAAGAAAGAGATAGTGAATTGGAATTTAAAATTGGAGAAATCCCAGTAGCATATATGTAATAGTATATATATATAGTAGACTATAGTGTACATATATAACATATACAAAATACTATACATATATATCCTAGATATAGTATTGTATGTATATGTTAGTTAATGTGGTATTGGCATATATTATTAATATAGTATTATAGTATTAATATATGTAGTGTTATATATATAGCATATGTGTGAGAAATCTCTATATAGATATATCTATAAATACATTATAGATTATATATGTAGATGTATCTATATACATAATAGAATATATAGGGACATATAGAGATATACATGATAGAAAATATGAATGATAAATAAAAGCACAAAGAAAGCAGCATAAGCTTCAATACCTGTCTAACATACATGACATGATACAGGGGAGAATAGTGAAGATGTGGGAAAAATTTATTCAAAGAGACAAGGGCTGGGAAATGTTTAGAACTGAAGAATTTGTGGTGGTCAGTGCCCATGAAACACGGTTTCAGTCTACTAGTACCAGTGTCCCCTTACATCTTTCCTCTAGCACAAATTTTGGCTTGTAGATGCCATTCATCCTTGTCACTCTGAAACCCTACCTTTATCCTCCCTCACCTCATTTTTCAGTGCTTGGCTATGCTTCCCACCTGGAGCTGAGCAGATGCAGCTGAATCTTCTCCAACCATTGAGAATAATCTCAACAGCGTGTTCAGATCACACATCCAGGTGTCAAGCTGGACAGAGCTTTATTTTCTGGACCTTTGCTAGCTCCAAAGCTTGAGGCTTCCCTGACAACATGCTCTGTCTGCTGGTTTGATAAATGACCCACCAGCTTAATGGGTACTTCTCCTTTTGTCCTCTGCCCTCTGTTCTTCCTTTGCCAGGGACAATTGTTGCTTCATAAGTTTGTTACTCAGAGGAGGATTTTGTATAACATATAGACTTTATCCAAAACAGTTCTCACCTAGGTCATCATCAAGCAGAGCCAACTATTAGCAAGATTGGGTAAGGAACTTTCTCTAATTCTTTACATACCCATCTTTGAATTTAGAGCCACATGTCAGGAAAAGAGATGGAAATTGAAGAAGGGTTCCTGCAGCTTGGAAATTTCAGAAAAGGAGAATTCCAGTGACTGTGCTACTGTTCCAAAAGGCATGGCTAGAAATGTGTTTAAAATTATGTCAGTATTCAATATTTCTAAACTAGGACAGCTTCTCAGTAACAAATACTTGGTGGGTATTTTTTATCCTTATATGTCTTTCCTCTCCCTGGGAAATTGAACACTTTTGCTTAAGGAGGCTATTCTTCCATTGACTTTCAAATGCTTAAAACAGGTCGTATCCTGGCTGGGCTCCTGCCTACTCAGAGTCATCACCAGTTTTTGATTTGTTTCTTGACTTTTTTTTTTTCACCTGAGAAAGTAGTGTGTGCAGATGCCTAGTGATTGTTTCAATACTATTTCCAACTCATGACCTATGACATTTTTCTAAATGTTAAATTTTCTAAATGTTAAATTTTTGATTTTGAAAAAGTTACTCAAAGAAAAGTTGTTTGTGAATGAGATAAAGCAAGCAAGGCATGAACAGGCTCTCAATAAGATTTTTATTGCTGCAGAAAAAGTGACTTTAAAGTCATCTTACTTTATCAATGTAGAACACAATGAGAACTCAAAAGGTGTAAAAATAATAACAGTGGATCACAGCATCGACTAGTCCAGTCAACCTCTAATGCAAAAGAATGCTATAACTACAGTGTCCAGAGCATTAACCCAGATGGCAATGACCCAGACTCTGGAAAATCACCACTGTGCTTAAACATGAACCCTTCTCCTTTCTCTGTTTAAATTTTGTTTTGATGGCTGAGCCATAAAGCCAAACTCCTCCTTGTGGTATCTATGGTATTCTAATTCAAACCAGATCCAGATCTGTTTTTCCATGTATCTCTCCAACCTTTTCTTCTTATCTCCATCTTCCTTGAGTACCTCCTCTCCATGACTTGCCACTTAACCCCCTACAGTGAGCTGGCTGTCCCCACTCACCGGAATGCATGACCTTTTGCTGCTTCCTCAACTCTCTACTGAGTCTTCGTAATCTTTATAAAATGATCAAGAAATGACTCTGCAGTCAGTTTACTTAGGATCAAAACTTAGCTTTTTCATTTACAGGATTTGTGACTTTGGGAGACATACTTTAATTTCCTGGTGCTTCAGTTTCTTTATCTGTTAAGTTAGAATATAGTATGATACCTACTTCCTAGGGTTATTCTGAGAATTAACTGAGATAATGCATGTACAGTTTAGAACTGTGTCCCATATCTAGTAAGTGATCAATACATGTTAACCATTTTAAATTTCTTCCCCATCTATGTGGGTCAATTCCAGTATTACCTCCTGGGGAAAGTTGCCATTGGCTCCTCCAGACCATATAATAATGATCTGTTGGCCAAACTGGAAGAAGTGACATTGAAGGATTCCCTAAGCCTAGGCCTCAATAGGACATTCAGATTCTACTTACACTCTCTTTCTTCCTTAATTCAATCATTTAGCTTGGGCTGGTCAACTTAATGGTGAGAGAAAGGTTAGTTAACATCCAGTAGCAATTGCGAGAGGTATGAGTGTGGCCATCTTAAACCATTCAGTTGAGTAACCAGGGGACTGCAGCCAGAGAAGTGACCTCAGGATGGGAAGCAGACGAATCACCCAGCAGATTCCAGCCCAAGTTGCTGACACACACAGTCATGTGCAAAGAAAACAGCTGTTGTTTAAAGCCACTAGGTTCTGGGATGGTCTGCTACCCAGAAATAGGTAACTGATAGACTGTGCATCCACAATACGGCATTCAATGGCACGTACTGAACTGAGCCCTTTGTACACATTATCACATTTACTAATTTAAAAAATCCTACAATAAAGGTGTTAGTTGGCCTTCATATAATAGATAAAGAAACTTGATCCCAAAAAAGTTGTATTAACAGGTGCTAAAGTCAGAGCAGAAATACACAAAGCATTTAAAAACATCTACCTTATTCTGATGGATTCAGAAAGACTATATGATGACTTTTACGTACTCCTTCCTCCCTCACCCACTTTCGTTTTTTAGCAACTCAGTTTTGGTACATTTAAATGGTCGTGGTGTGTGCAGCTCAGATTTCATGAGAAGATGAATATTCAGCTGGAGGTTGCAGCACCAGGTTCTGCCTATGTCCCACTGAGGGGCCCTCAATGCTCAAGAAATGTTTATTTGAACGAAAATGTCTTAAAAGTCAAAATATTTTATAGAAAAAAAAATCTCAATTTGTCTGGTTTCCATTGAAAATATTGCACAAAATCTGGGAACACTGAACCACCATTTTTGTTTAAAGATGTCTGGCAGCATTTATCCATCAGCTGCCTCCTTAAGATGGGCTGTGTATCCCCTTGCTCACCACAATACATTCCACTCTTTGTCGTCTCTCTACCACTGAAACTGGATGTCAGGTACACTTATCATCAACTTAACACAGTTATTTTTTTTAATACCAAGGAAATATATCCACCTGACTTCATTCAATTACGTGACCCACCAGGCCCCTTCAGGACACACATTGGAAATCCCTGATATATTCAATAGATGTATGATCACTTTCTACACCATGGGTGTTTATTCCTCCCTAACAATTAATGAATATGAAAATAACAATCTCAATTTCTTTTTTTCTTAAAATATTTTATTAGTTTTAACAGAAACAGGTATTACATGTCAATAAAAATTTTTGTAGTTGTCTCTCAAACTTAGGAAATTACAGATCCCTTTTAAAGGGAAATATATTATAAGCTCTTACATTGATGATTTTTAAATGTTAATTATTCTCAAACAAAACATTTAAATGTGTACTTTATGCTTCTAGCTATTTTGTGGCCCTACAGCCAAAACAGACTTACCAATGACATATAAACAAAAGTATAAATGAATACAGTTCAAAGAAACAACACAAAAGCAATGAGACAAAAGATTTCTTTGCTGAAGCAAAACTACTCTTTACCTAGAGAATATAGTCTGGCTGTTTGAGGCAGAAGCAATTTTTTTTGGTGAGGAAGATTGGCCCTGAGCTAACACCTGTTGCCAATCTTCCTCTTTTTGCTTGAGGAAGATGGTTCCTGAGCTAACATCTGTGCCCATCATCCTTTATTTTGTATGTGGGATGCTGCCACAGCATGGCTTGATGAGTGGTATAGGTCCGTGCCTGGGATCCAAACATGCAAACCTGGGCTGCCGAAGCAGTGTGCACCAAATTCAACCACTGTTCCACTGGGCCAGTCCCAGCAGAAGCACTCTTAACTCTGTCCTGCCTCTATTCTGTGGGGTGAATGAGTTTCCCACCACTTTCAAAACCTGTATTCATACACTGTGTCATAATCTCATTAAGCTGCCTATGTATTTAATTTCATTACCCAATGACAATTCAGACAATTCTCCTTAGTTACATCACTCTCATAAACACAGTAGATTCTGAAATCACAAGGCAGTCCTGGAATCAAAAGTGGTTATCCTGATGGTCCAAAAGGTCTTTACATTAATATTATCAACTAGAATAAAAAATTAAAAATCTTTGTATAGAACTTAGAGATCCATGAGGATCCTTCTAAAAATGCCAAGGTTCTGATGACCTAAGGTTGAGGAACATCGCCCTACATTTCATATACACCAAAGGCATCAGCAATTATTCCACTGGACTTTTTGTCCTCACTGCTATGAAAACACCCACAGAATCTGGTCCTGATGACCAAGGATAATGCCAGCAAAGAGAACCAGAAACAAGCTCTATATTGATGAGTTGTGTTCAGATTCTAGTTTCTTAAACCTATGCTTCCACAGAAATTTTTATCAGCCTGATTCATGAGCTTTGTAGAACTTGACTGGCCATTCATGAAGATCTCTATTCTTTAAAAAGTTAGACATAGAGTTATCATATGACCCAGTGATTTCACTTCTAGCTACATATCCAGGACAATTTAAAACATATGTCCACACAAAAATTTATACATGAATGTTCAGGGCAGCATTATTCACAAGAGCCAAAAACTGGAAACAACCCAAACATCCATCAGTTAATAAAGTGAATAGCAGAATATGCTATATTCATACAAGGGAATATTATTTAGCCATAAATATGAATAAAGTATTGATGTATGCTACAGCATGAATGAACCTTGAAAACATTTCGTTAACTGAAAGAAGTCAGCCACATTTATACGATTCCATTTCCATGAAATGTACAGAATAGAAAAATCATAGAGTTAGAAAGTAGATTAGTAATCGCCAAAGGTTAGGAGGAAAGGGTAATGGGAAGTGACCACTAATGAATAAGTGGTTTCTTTTGGGGATGATAAAAATGTTCTGAAATTAGATAGTGGTGATGCTTGCACAACTCTGAAACTATACTAAAGCCTACTGAATTGTACACTTTAAAATGGTGAATTTTATGGTGTACGATTTATATCTTAATAAACAAAACATTTTTAAATGGCTTCTACTAGAGCTTTCTTTCATATTCCAAAGAATGAGCAGAGTGTTTATGGACCATCCAGACATAGCACAGAAGAATCAGCATGTCTGGATGGCAGGTTGTATGTAGAGAAGAGCTGCACATAAAGCAAAAAGAAATACCAACTGGCAGCAGCTTATGAAGCTCCATTTATACCATGCTAAAAGGTTGGGTCCAGTATCTAAAGCTCTGGGTGGAAGGAGGCCATTCAAATAGGCATGACAACCAATTACCATAATAATGCTTCGAAGAACAAGAATAAGCTTGTTTGTTTATTCATTTTCCTCTAAATTTGCTTTCTCTGAGACTTATGTAGCACATCTTGAGTACCTCCTTTTCCTGATACACCAAAATGGCAAATAAAGCAAAGATCATGTACAAAGACTTGGGTTACAGGTGGGGAACATAAAAGCTCAATGAAGTTAAAATGAAAAAGGAAGTTTCGCAGCCAACCAAAGCAAAGAAAAACACTTCAAAATATGTAGCTGATGAAGCTTTTGCAATTCCACTTAACAATTATCTAAGGAGGATATTTTACTCTTTCTTGTCTGCATGTTTCAGATTGCTTCAACAGACTGACTGTTTTGACCGAAAAATTCAAACAAGTGATTCAACTTGTCTTTAAAAAAATCCTGATTGGCCAAGCTGTTTGACTGACTTGACCAACATTGATGGACAATCTGGCAGTTGTGTGGATTCAGAACTGTTTGTGAGAATTCCATTGCAGACGTTTCCCTTAGTCATGGTTTCTGAATGGAGGGAGCTGAACTACTTGCATCATTGTCCCGTACGGACCAGAAATGGTGTATGACTTAGACAAAACAGTCAGCCTTTCTAGATCTTAGGTAAAGGAACAGAAACAAGATCAGGTGTCCATTTTTTTCTAGCTCTATGTCATTCTCTTTCTACCATCAAATAACCTGTTGACAGAGAGGTACTTTTTCAGCATAAACTGAGGCCAGTAAGTGAATCTATTCTGACATTTACTGTAGGTTTCCTCTTTCCACGACTAGAAAACTCAATAAGCCAGTGGAGTAGGAAATAGAACATCCCCAAGTCAATCTGATGCAGGTTTGTTTCTTCTCATCTTCTTAAGGAAACTTCATCATGGGTTAACTGTTGGAGAAATATGTGATAATGCTGAATGTGTATTCACTGAGAGAAAAAAAGAATTGAAATTCTATGAATGAAAATCTGTGATTCTGCCAACTTCTTTACTGTGAGGGAATGACTCTCTTCTTCTCTTCTTGGAAGTACTGCTCATTGATGTCACATAAATGGATGAAAGAGGCTGTTTTATTTGTCTCTACAGTCCCAGCATTGAACACAGAACCTGGCATAGTGTAGATGCTCAGTAACCATGGATTGCTGAATCAGTGTTGACCCTGCAAACACTTAGTGACAGAGTCTGGGAAATAAATAATATGTGCAGAAATATCTAAGATAAAAGGAATTAAAGAGAATCTGGGAAAGGGACAAAACTACAGAGTCAAGCAGGAGAGTTGATTTCTCAAGGGGGTCAAGGAATGTCAATTATCTCTAATCTGCAGATTACCTGAGAACTAAAACAACAACAAAAAAGCACACTCATTTTGGAAATAGACTCTATGTTGAAAATTTAGTAGGTGGAGTGAGGGATTGTAACTACTAATTATTGCAGTCTGGCTAGATATCAGCTGTTATGCTTTTGCATGGAAACAGGCATAGACGGACATTTGCAGCTGGCTATTGGAGAAAGCTGATATATGACAGTGAAACTCAGGTAGCAAGGTGCCTGACCTCCTCTGCAACTAGCTCCTCTCCTGTGACTGTGGTCCTATCCTGAGGGGGTGAACACTCTTGGAGAAAGGGCACATTTTATCCTCTCTGGTCTGCATTAGCCATCACTATGTTAAGTTTCAATGTGATCTTCCACCTGCATAGTTTGCCAATCCATTTAGTTTCTGATCTAACGTTATTTTTGTCCGTTTTCAGAGGATTCATTTAAGACTCTTTATATCCATAGCCAACAATCAATGGCCCAATAGTCATACAGCACCCCACAGTGCTAAACTATTACTGGCCTGGAGGTCCTAAGGTCTTCCCAGGTTTCGTGGGAATAAGAGGTTCCTCCCTAACCCTTCACCTCTTCCTCCACCCTTCACACACATGCATACACACACACATACACACACAAGCACCATAACCATAATCCATTTACTCAAGAAAAATGATCTTTCCTAGGACTCACAAATGCCCAAAAGGCCCCCAATATCTAGAAACATCATTTGATTTTGGCCTCTGATCCTTGGCCCTACTTCTGTTTCCATCAGAACAGATATCTCCAACCACTTTATTAAAACTGTTGTACTTTGATCCTGGCAGAAATATGGAAGCCTCTAATGTTGCTCACAGTCGTTATTTTATTTGCTTTTCTTTGTTCTCAAAAGCACACACTGGGGTCGGTCTGGTGGCATAGTGGTTGTTTGTGCACTGCACTTTGGCGGCCCGGTGTTCATAGGTTCGGATCCCAGGTGTGAACCTACACACCACTTATCAAGCCATGCTGTGGTGGCATCCCACATATAAAGTAGAGGAAGGTGGGCATGGATGTTAGCCCAGAGCCAATCTTCCTCAGCACAAAGAGGAGGATTGGCAATAGATGTTAGCTGAAGGCTAATCTTCCTCACCAAAAAAAAAAAAAAAAGCACACACTTACTGTAACAGCAACAACGTCAACAATAAACCAACATTAGCTGGATGCTTTCTGGTTCACTGTCTGTGAAAATCAGTATTTCCACTGACAGTATTATGTTCTCCTAAAAATAATTCCATTTCACAACTGGGAAATCATACATGCACTGAGGCAATTTATGCAATACCATATGGTCAGTAAACAACAAATTCCACACTTAGACAAAAATCATCTGCACCCCAAATTATCATATTTTTATTATCCCAAAGCATCCTGTATGTTGGCAACAAACTCAGCAGATAGTAAGTGATCAAGCCTCAAAACACGTGGATTGGAACTTAAGCATTCATTTCTGCATTTAGCAATAAAGGGCTGTGAAGCAAGAGTGGGCATCTCTGTGTAGACCATGTGGGATGAAAAACAACAAACTTACAAAAGAACCCAGGTCAGACCTGATTATTTCCTTGGACACTATTTAATCAATATCACCATTTCCTTACTCAGATGGGACGTACAACTGAGACCTTTGAAACGTTCACAAAAAAGGTTGTGGAATAGACAGAATTAGACATTCTTTCCCTTTATTGCTTGCTGGCAAACTCTTACATTCCCGCTAAGGTAAATTATCCATTTCTCTATGAGTTCTCCTCTGCTCCCCACTAACCCCTCCATCAAGAGGCATAGTTGATCAGGCCCTTTTTTGGCTTTACTCTCCTTTACATAGATCTTTCTTTTAATAGCACTTGTCTTGTGACACTGAAAGCATCTATTTAATCTCGAACTTCATTAACATCAAGCTTCTTGAAGGTAGGAACCATTCCAACTCATCTCTGTGTTTCTTACTGTATATTATCAATTGCTTTGCAGATGTCTGCTATTGATAATCAGGAGTTTAAATGACTCAGAGCAGCAAGAACTTTAGAATCTGCAGCTCATCCAGGATCACAGTAGAAGCCCCCTGGGTAGAAGAGTCAGGAATGGTTGTGCATTTTCCTAAGTACCTTTCCTTTCCTTTTACCGTGCTTCAGCCAGTTGTTTGAGATGAACACAGGTATGTCAGCATCTCCCTAGAAATCAGTCCCACTGATGAATAGTATTTAAATATCTTCCTGCGTTAGGCTGAATAAAGACGCACAATGATGTTCATATCCTAATCCTTGGAAACTGTGAATGCTTAGTTTATATGGTAAAAGGGACTTTGCAGATGTGATTTAAGGATTTTGAGATCGGAGACCATCCTGGATCACCCTGGTGACCACGATGTAAACAGAAGGGTCCTATAAGACAGAAGCAGGAGGATCAGAGTCAGAGAATAGGGGATGTGATGGTGGAAGCAGATCAAAGTGGAATGGTTCTTAGAAGGGGCCACAAAGTGAGGAGCCCCAGGCAAGTGAAAAAGTCAAGGAAACAGATTCTGACCTGGAGTCTCCAAAGGAACCAGCCCTGTCGACACCTTGACTTTAGCCCACTTAAACTGACTTTGGGTGGATGACTTCCAGAGTTTTAGAATAATACATTTTTTGTTGTTTTCAGCTACTAAGTTTGTAGTAATTTTATAGTGGCAATAATAAACTAATACACTTTCTTTTTGAAGCATACTGTTGTCCCTAATGAAGGAGTTGTAAATCACAGGATTACACAGAAAATGCGACAACTCCCTTTATAACATAGAACCCAACCCAGCTCCCTTCCCTTATCTGGACCCCCTTCTGGCCTGGAGGAATGAGATGGGATGGGGAGGCATGCTATGATATGATATGATGCAATCATTTGACTATTGTGAACTCCTTTCTCTCTAACTTGAATTTGGACAAAGACAATGCCAATTTTCTATGATGAAGGGAACAGCATAGGTCAGTAAAATTTTCAAGTGTGCTGCTGGCTACTGTTCTCTGTCTAGTTTTAAATTACCTTATTTCATCCAAAAAACTGATTAAAAAGGGGATACCATGTGCTGGTAGACCTAACAGTATCTTCACCAGTTCCCCCAGTATCATTCTTTTCTTTAATTCTCCTTCTTTTTCTTTCCTTGAATTCTGTCTCCAGGAGGGGAAGTTGGCAGGGTTCTGTCTGCACACACCACTTCTTCCAGAGTAGAGAACTAAAAGGCCTGGACAAATTCCACGGACTATGGGGAAAATGACTTTCTTCCCTTTCTTCCTGCCCCCGTGCCCTGGTGGTGTAAGCTATTCCTTGCCAAGCAATTAACATTTCAGACTCATTTTCTCAACTTCATAAAACCTCTCACTTCTGATCTTTTATTTGGGCCATGTTTTACTTTTCATAATTTATCATTCATTTACATTTCAATTAAGGACGCTGGCTGTTTTTAAAAGCTGCCCTGATGGGGGAGTGTGAAATAAATTATTGAAGTTGCTATAATCTGCATTTCCATTACCACCTCATTTACCCTAATGACAGTAAAAAGATTGTCGACCTCAATATAGCCCATCCCAGTAATAGAAATTCCCTTTGGAGTCCAACACATGGAGGTTATAGATATTCACATGTGGCGCTGGACATGTTAATGAGGCAGTTGCTGGTTGGACTTCACCCTGGGAGTCTTCATCCAGGATAGTCTCAAATAGAAATTAAACTGTATCCAGAACCTCCCAAGAAGATGCCCACAGGCTTGAGTAATGAACATTTAACAAGAAAGTCTTTTGATTACCATTACCATCACCATCATTGTAATTCCCTGGTCTTCTTTGGCATCCGTTCTGCACATATTATTTTTGCTTTAAGCAGGGAGACAGGGTGGAAGAAAAGACACTCAGTGTCCTGGGCACCTCTATGTAATGGACATGTTCTGAGGACTGCTGCATAGCATCCTCCAAGAATTACCAAGCCATTGGGAAAAACTGTCATGTACACAAATAATTATAATGTCAGTTGTAAAGGGGAACAATAGAAAGACAAAAACAAACATTTATTGAGCTCCTACTATGTTTAATGCAATTTGCAAATGTACTTTCTTCCTAATGTTTCCTGCCTAACCTTATCCCTTGCACCTGATTAACAACAGAAAAAAATAATGACTAATCATTATTGCAAATGCAGCATGGATTAGTATGGAGGATGCTATTGGAGGCCTGCCCACACCTTCTTATCATTACCACTTCAGTGCACAATGACCCAACTTCCAATTGACAACATCTGCATTTCGTTGCCTAAGGGATTTCTTTAGCTGGCAGAGCCTAGTTTGCCTACCTGAATGACAAGCCAATTTTGCCACAGAATTAATGCTCTGCCTTCTCAACTAACCACTCTTAACCAATGACTGGAGATGGTATGTAAGTAACCCATCTCTCTCACCTCTCAGCAAGGCTAACCTTGAGACATAGTCTGTACACTGGATCCTTGAAAGTTAAGCTCTAGGTTTACCCAACGTTGGTAGTCTGATAACTCACCCTGTATTAACTTCCTTTATATCTCTGCCTTACTTTTCACTCACCTGTAGGTATTTTGCAGTGTCACCTGTCCAATAAACTATATGCACTTGAATCTTGGTTTCTAGGCTAGGACTGTGGGTCAGACATGCTCTTCTGAAATCTTTCATAAAGAGTCAATCCAGTCCCTGAATTCCAACTGGGACCCTGAGTTCTTGGTCCCTGAATGTGTTCAGACAGACTAACCAGGTACTACCTGTTGGATTTGTGGTTGTTTGCTTTCAACCTTGGTTTATTTACACTTTTGGAATGTTATAGAAAGTTGAATTGTGGTCCCCAAAGGATGTTTCCATCCAGAACCTCAGATTGTGAACTTATTTGGAATAAAGGTCTTTGATGATGTAATTAAGGTAAGGATTTCAAGATGAGATTATCCTGCATTAGGGCAAAGTCTAAATCTAATGATGAATGTCCTTATTCAGAAAAGAAGACACAGAGAGTAAGTTCACGTGAAGACAGAGGCAGAGGTTAGAGTTATGCTGCCACATTACCTGGGAATACTAGGACCTATAATCACAATATGTTTTGGGATAAGAATAAAATGCTTTATATTTGTTAGAACATTTTAGCAGTTATATATTTACCAAAAACATATATATGTGCTTACTAGGGGCTAGTCATTGTTCTAAGTGTTATACAAAGAATATCTCATTTATCTCCACAACAACAATATTAGATAGGTATTGTTATCTTCTCAATTTTATAGATGAGCAAATTGAGGCTAAGATTTGTTAAGTAGTTTTCTAGAGTCACACGGCTATAACTGGCAGAGCTTGACTTCAAACCTAGGCAATCTACTTCAGAGTTCAGGCGTTTATGTGCTAGACCAGCAGTTCTCAAAGTGTGGCTCCAAGACCACTGCATTTGAGGAATTATTACACTTGAGGAATTATTACAAACATAAATTCTTGGGCCAAACCTCAGACTTATTGAATCAGAAGACCTGAAGTTGGGAATCAGACACCTGAGTAATAATCAGCTTTCCAGGTTGTTCTGATGCATACTCAAGGATGCAGACAAGGATCACTGGTCTACACTTTGTTGCCTTGCCAAATAGAAACAGCATTCAGGAAACCTGTGTTTAAGTCTTGTACAAGTCACCAAGTTGTGCTATGACCTCAGTTGCCTGTTTGGAAAGTGAATTTAGTAAACTCTGTCCCACCTAACTTGAACTGAAAACCAAGGGAATCAATAGAGTCCTCTAAAAACACAAAGAACTATAAAAATGAAATAAATCAAGAGGGGGCATTCTATTTTCAAGGAGTGAGACATTGAGGTTTTGTCAAACACAGTGAGACCTGAGCTATAATCAGACACCTAACCTTTTATCAAGAAAGATGATATTTAAGTTTAATCCTGAAAATCAGGCAAGAGAGATTCAATAGGACAAAGGAGGGGAAGGGCATGGCAGGTAGATGGGACAAAACAGAGGAGGTGCCAGTGATCAGTGTCTCTGGGTATGATGGCCAGGGTAGAGCACATGTGGACAAAGTCTGGTGACAATGTCAGAGAAGTAAACAGGGCCAGGGGGCCATACCAAGGGCACAGGTCTAACTTCAATTTTTCTGGTAATATTCAATAATTTTCTTAAAAATCAAACCTCTCCTTCCTGCCAGTGCATGTGTTTACCTGCCGTTACCAGAATTACATAGAGTTGAGAAGCCTCTTTGATATCCAATTGGCAATTTTTCCCCCTAAAGACAAAAACTATTAAAAAAAACTAACTTAAATATATGTTCTTATTGCTTTTTCCAAGGAATTGAAGCATACTCATAACAGTTAAATGAGAAAGTTTCCCAACTGTTTGGCTCATTACAGCTCTTTGAAACTACTGTTCAGAAATCCCTCCCCTGTCTTTACAGCTGGAGCTCCTACTGGGCGCCATAGAGAGCAAGCACAATGGCTCACACTCACCATTCCAGGCCTTAGTCCACCTCTCTCAGCTTTTCTGGTTTTCAATACTCTGACATATTTGCCTCTTTACATCCTTTCTGCATCCTTTATATTTGTTACACAAAACTCTCTAACTAGATCTTGACCCTCTGGCCACCACTCCTCCTGCCTAACCATGCTCCAGGACTCCCCCACACCAGCTCTGAGGTCACATCTCTGATGTGACCATTCTGTTTCTTGCTGTGAGAATTACTTTAGGATCGTAATTCCTTCTTGCATTCAGGCATTAATTTCACAAACCTTTTATGACATGCCCATTCATTCATTCATTAAACAAATAATTTGGATCATGTTTACAGGTGCTTCCATAGCTCAGATAATCCTTAAAGACCATTCCATCTGTAATGCTCTGTAGTTATATGAATCTGGTAGGCAGAACTTCTGTGTTATTTCTGACTCTGACAAGTATTAGTTGTAAGACTGATTCTCAAAGTTCAACTCTATGAACTGCATGCATTCAGGAGGAATTGCTACTGTGACTAAGAATCCCACTTCTGTACTTCAGATCTAGAGGCTGATAAGCTATCTGCATTTCACATTAGAGAAGAACATTCCACAGTTTGCCTGTGATTTGTATATCTGACATTTCTAGTGGTGTTCCCTCACCCTCCACCCAAATGGCAGCATTGCTTCCTTCACATTAAATAAATCAGAGGTAAAAGAAGAAAACAAGGGAATTTTTCAGCAGATGGCTCAGATTCCTCAGCTGTATCATTGCTGATCTAGGAGACTAACATTTTTGCACCACAAGATAAGTATCAAATTATATGCAAATGGGACTTCAGAGCACATAAACCACAGTAGATGCTCAGACATAAAGTGAATTGTTTCCTTTTCTTGTTGTTGTTCTTTGCAATGTATGGCGTTGACAGTAAACATTTGACATGTTTTACAAATAATGTGTTTAATCAGTGCAGTCACCAAAACCAGATAGCTCACTCCAATATAATTCTGGAGCAAAACGTCAAGGGTTATTGTCTGAAAGAGCCAGACTGGAGAAAAAAAATTACCAGACTAGGGGAGCTAAAAATTGGGTTCTAGTCCATGATTAATTATTAATTTGTACAAGAAGTTTTAACAAGTACCATGCCATATCTTCTATGGTTGACACATCTGAGAAATGGAGTTGGCAAGCCTTTTCTATACAAAAGATGGCAGTGAGGATAAAATAAATTGATGAATGGGATTATGCAAGAGCTCTTGTTTTTTATTAAAGTTTCAAAGAGAATTCAGAGAAAACGGGCCAGTGTGGCTCATACCAAGACCCAAGGACGGCAATGTCTTAGCTCAGGATTTCTCAACCTTGGCAACACTGACATTTCAGACCAGATTATTCTGGTTAGAGGTGGGGTGGGGGGCTGTCCTGTGCATTGCAGGATGTTTACCATCATTCCTGGCCTCTATCCACTAGCTCTCAGTAGCACCTCCTCAGTCGTGACAACCCAAAATGTCCACAGATATTGCCAAATGTCTACTGGAAAGCCTCATTTTCAAAACCAGTTCAGCTGGATCCTATTGATTTTGTAGTTTTTTTCCCTTTGGCTCTCTGGGTGTTGAATCTCAATTTTAAGAAACATGCAAAGGTGATTAGTCTCAAGGGGATTGACCCACAGTGAACAAACTAGTTGGGGCAGATGGAGAAATCAGATGTAAATTTAGTGGTTAAACTGAAAAAATAAAAGTGGCAGCTGGCCCACCGAAATGCTTTTGCAGGCTGATCAGTGCATTCTCCCCTGTTGGGTAGTCTATGCAAGAAACTACATTCTTATATAAGGCTTGGCGAGGAGGCTGGGTCCAGAGTGTGGGGAAGTGAGTTGAATCATCCTGATAGTTACCTTCATGGAGCTAGGAGATTGCACAAGTTACTTGGTCAGAGTAGCAAGCCCCTGCATTGTGCTGAAGCCAAAATGACAAATTCTTTTTCCTTGGCATTTCCTCATTTTTCAAGAGTCTGTGAACTCTCTGCTCCCCTTCTCTTGTATTTTCTGGTAAGATACCATTGATTAAGCAGCAGGTTTCTTGATGACAATTACTTTCGTGGTGAGAGTTTTCTATAGTTTATATATTCTAATTTTGAAAGACACACTTTGAGGAGGATTTTTGCTCTTCCAAAAGCTCAACGATGAGCTAGTAATATACCTGTCCTGGTGTACTCATACTTTTATTTTTGAAGAAGGGATTCTGAAATAGGGGGTGACCGGGTCAAGTGCAGTGTGCATTTTAAATTAATGGCGCTAATGAAAATGATGAGGATGCTGATGTTGATGCTAATAATCATGATGATAAATTTAAAAAATATATCATTGTTTCTGATGAGTTCGGAGAAACCGCAGGCTCACTTTGCTCCAGTTAACACAGCTTCTTGCACTTACCTGAGCAGGGTCAAGAGTGATTGCATGGGCCCCAGTACCTGGTAAGACTCCCATCCTCCCTCTTCTCCATCAATATCCAGAGCCTCACCACTGCTGTCTGCCATGAGACCATCCAGGTTAAGTTCAAGTGCCCTTTACCAAGTTAACCTCAGTCCCCAGAGAGTCCCAGGGCTCCTGGGTCATTCTTTATCCCCTGGACTCTAATCTCCATAAGGCTCTTTGGGCAGTGAGGCAGCACCTTCCTGGCCCCTGCATTCCCTCTCCTCTTTGTCTTGCTTAATTGTTCTCCTTAGCAACCAGCAGCACCTGCATACTGTATCTTGTGCTTGTTTATTTGATTATCCCCCCCCATTGTAATTACAGCTCCAGGAGGACAGATATTTTCTATTTTGTTAATTTCTACCTTCTTGGCACCTAGAACAGTGCCTAGCATACAATGGATATTCAATAAATAGAGTAGAATCAATGAATGAATGAGTGAATGGATGAATGAAGATGAGTAAGGTAGAAAGCGACTGCTTTGGAAATTTGGAGAAAGAAGAGGTAAGAGGAATGTGCATTGGCAAACATCAGAAGAGGCTTCGTGAAGATGGTGGGATGGCAACAGGGTGATGCCAGTCCCATCTTGGGACATTTAAACACTGCTCATCTCTTCATCCAACAACCTCATAACCTCCACTCCAGAGAGTGTTAAAAAGAAAGAAAAAAAAACTTCTCTCATTCTATTTATTGACCACCACCACTCCATAACCTAGCTACTCTCTCCCAAGAACTACCCAACCTTCCTACTCAGAACTCAAGACATTGACCACAATTTGGTGATGGATTTGGATGATTTTCTATGGCTTACAAATCTTGTTCATCCTGCAATTGGTATGGCTCTGGATTCCAGTGGCACCCACAACCCTGTGGAAAAGCCCCCCATCAATTTGGCTCTACAATATCAAGCTTGCCCCATCTCTATCTCACCCTAGTCTTCTTGCTAGGAGACAGAGCTCGTGCAAATGATCTTGCCATTCAGCTCCCTCTAAGCTGGAAATCAGGTAGCGGGGCTGGGAGTCAACCTCTACATGTAGGAAGATACCCACTTTGCCCATTCTATTTCATTACTCCTCAAACTATCTACTTCCTTCCAACCACCTACCACTAGCCTGGTTCATGCAAACATTGCTCTCCTGGATTACCATAACTGCCTCCTCACACTAATATAGTTTGCTCTCTGACCGATATTTTCCCAAATAAAGCAAAACAAAAAAATTGTCTACAATCATTCCATGCTTAAAATCCACAGATGATTCCCAAACTTCTTCTCCAGTACATTCCCTCCTCTCCATCCCCACATTCCATACCTCAGTGCAGGTGCTTACCATTTTCACTTGGAGGACTGGTATTGAATTATAACTAGTTTCTCTGCCTTGAGGTTGACTCCCTAATCCATGAGGTTGACTCCCTAATCCAATAGAGACAAACCAAAGCCAATCCTCTTTCTTCGTTATTTAAAATCTTTCCATGACAGTCTAATCTTTTCAGGAAAAGTCCCAAACCCTTAGCATGACATATAAGCCTTTGTGTTCTGGCCCTGACACATTTTCTGGACCCATTTCCCACCATCACCCTTTTCTAATGCTCTATATGTAACTGCAATCATCTAGTTGAAGTTCCCTGGATGGGTCACACTCCTTTACCCCCACCCTAGGATCCCCTCTGCCTGCAATGCCCCACCTAGTATTTGTGTCAATAATTTCTATTCATCCTTCGGGACTTAGATATTTTCTAACTCCAGGAAACCCAGCTTTCCTGTCTTCAAGTCCACATTATGTTTAGGGCTTTCATAGCATTCTGAGGCAGTATATCACAGGGGATAAGCACAGATTTCAAGCAAGACCACATGTTTGCGAATGCTAGCTCTGCCATTTCCTTGCTACATGACCTTGGGCAGGTTACTTTAGCGCTCTATGCCTCAGATTTCCCATCTGTAAAATGGGAGTAACAATAGTATCTACTTCATAAGATGATTGTAAGACTATTAGTTTATATGTGTACTATGCATACAGGAAGTGCCATCTAAGTCTTTTCGCCATTATCATCTCTAGCATGACAATAATGCATCGTATTCTTGTGGACTTGGATATGTAAATCTAACGTATGGTAGATGTGCCATTAGTATTTTTTGAAGGTATGTTGAGTAGTAAGAAGACACTTGATAAAAATCAAGCTGCAGAGACAGCAATATGAATGACCCTTTGAAGATGGTGAGGAACAATTGAAAGGTCTTAATCCTGAAGATTTATCCTATAACTCCCATCAAGAATGAAACATTCCACCTTATGGTCATTTAGGAAAGAAAACTTAAATGTTATAAACCAATAAATTTTAAAACCAGGAAACAAAAATATGACTTGGTTAATTCTACCTTTTTTTCTCTTAATTATAATCAATTAAATGACTCAAATATATAAAGCTTGTGTCGGCCCTCTTTTCAAACGTCATGTGGTGTGGGGAGAAGGGGCAGAGGAGAGGGTTTGTGCAAAATGAAGGTCACTGTCTAGATGGAAGTCCATTGCTAACAAGCCCATGGCCAGCCCTTGAATGTGCACTGTCTCTCAGTCTCACTTTCCTCACATGATAACTTCAGAAAAAGTTCTTATCCTATAAATTCTACTGGGTTCTTTAAAGAAAAAGATGAAATAATGGATGCAGCATCACTGTTCAAAATGAAAAGGATTATTCAAATATGAGGGGGCTATTATCAGAGAAAAATTGGAGTGAGGGCAAAGGAATTCTTCCTCAACTTTGCATGTCTCTGGTCAAGAAAGTATGTGTCAGGGTTTTGAATTTATGCAGAAGTGACCCAGGGACATAAACCTTCCCAATTTCTGATATTTTCTATTCTTTTTTTTTTTTTTTCCTTCTCTCACTAAACCTAAATAAGACAGTGTTCTGCTGACAGGAAAAGAAATGCTTAACCCCTCCATTCCTCTGAATACACAGATAGATGGTTAGAACCTGAGAATGACTTTAGCCCCTGGCAAGATTATTTCGTACGGTTCAGAATCTGCTCTACACCCTGCAGGGCAGAGGGGAAAAAAACAGTTCTTTGTGTTTTTCCCTCAAGGTGAGAAAACATGAAATGAAGACAGAGACAGAATAACACAACTGGAAAAATACAGCCAAGAGCTCAGGGATTCTCAGGCTGTCAATTTGGCTTTAGAGATGAAGCAGGGAAAGGATGCTGGGTGTGTGGACAATGCTGAGAAGATGGGGGAGATGGAGGAGGAGAAAAATGAATGGGTGGCTGTTGCCAAAGTAGGATGTGAGAGAAGCCCAGAGCTGGGTTAGTGCCCTTTACTCTGACTCACCAAATATGCATTGCCATCTCCACACCTCTGTGACTGAGCATAGGATTTTTGACTAAGGAATTAATCATGGTATGCGGAGTCTGGCAGAAAGTAAGAGAACTTTTAGAGATGGTGGTACAATTAAAAGTGCAATGGCCTTGAAGACATAAGCAATGAATTCATTATAGTTTTATGCATTCAACAAACGTTTATTGAGCACTTACTAGGTGCAAGGCATTGTCACAGATGCCGAGGATTTATAAATTAACATGACTAGATCCATGATATGAAAAAAAAATCAGAGTCTCCAGGGAAACAAATTTTGAAACAGACTGTTGGAGTATGTCATGGGAGGTATAACAGTTTAGGTAGGTTAGAATGATGCAGAAGAAGAACGGAGGGGGCATAGTGTAGCCTGGGGTTGAAGGGTGTGTAAAAGATCAGGGGAGCCTTCCTGGAGAGCTGTTCAGCAAAGGCAGACATGCCACAGTTCCCTACAACTTTTCCCCAAACAAATTCCTTTTCTGTGTTCCCAACTCAGAGATTTACACCATCATTCACTCAGCTGCCTGAGCTGAATCAGAAACGTGGGTGTCACCTTGGATGCCTTCCTTCCCTTCATCTGACACATCTGGTCATACAGGAGAATCCACATGTGGGGCACAGCACAGAGGTGGGAGAGACCATGTGGAGGATGATGGCTACTCAGAGAGTTGGGAGGATCCGACTGGATCAGGAGTGTGGGTAGACACTACTCAAGGGCTTGGATTTTCCCTGATGCGTACTCATTGGTGACCTTCGCCTCTCAGTCAGCCTGACCAGAAATAATTTTCAAAAAATATGTGAATTAAATTCAGAGCACTCAAGGATCTCTCAAAAACAAAAACAAATAAGCAAAAACAATAACAACATATTACAAAGTAAGTTTGAATAAAACTGAAGGAAATGAGGACTCACATTTACATGCATGAGGTTTGACATACTTTACCATACACCTCTCAGCAGCCCTGGGAGATAGGTAATATTGACATCTCCATGTCACCACTCCATGCACCTGGGGTTTGAAGAGGTCACTGGTTGTCAAAGGAAGAAACTGGACCTGAAAATCAGATCTATCTGACAACATATTTTGCCAAATGTCATGTACTTCTCTGATTGGCACCATTGCCTTAGGGTGGGGGATGTGACATCATCTGCCACATGTAGAAGCATTTGGAAAGAGTTGATTTTTGCCATACAAAATTCCAGGGCCCTGATGTGATGCTCTTTTGAAAATTAAGCATGATTGGAACTACAGGGAGGAGAGCAGGATGCAACAGATACTTGAAGAGCATGCTGCTTTTGCCCTGTTTCTTGGCAAGAATATAATGAATTCTCTTGTTTAAAATCATGAGGGATTAAGGATACCAGCATATACAGAGTGATGATAAGATCATCCCATGTCAGTGATCTTGTTACAAAGAACATGTGTCTCTCCACGGTTACCATTTCAGCTGAATTTTGATATCCCAATGTTCCAGCTGAAGGATGCTTAGAAACAGAGATTAATGTCATTTTTTTTTTTATTCTTCATCTGCCTAGCTCTGGGCTCTTAAACAAGCATCTTAATCTTTCTGGATCTTAGTTTCCCTGTATGTGGGGAGCTTTATAAAGCCTCATTTCTAGAGTTGTCAGGATTAGATGAGATGATGTTACCTGTGGGTACAAATGCTCCAGACAACAAAGGCAGTTCCACTGGACACTGTCTTCAAATTCAACCTTTGTCACCAACTTCCTGCAAAATATTTGCCCAAGCATCAGGCCTTTATGACCCTCAGTTTCTATGTGTAAGAGGAGACTTGTAGTAAATATTTCATAGAATAGTTGTGAAGATATGAGATTCTGTGTCTAGCACAATGCATGGAACTTGTAAGTTCCCAAAAGCGGTAGCAGTTTTCATAATTAATTCAGAAATACTTTGTACGCTTACCAGACGCTCACAAATATTAGCTCTCATTATCATCACTATCGGGGCACAAACAAAATTAATTATATCTTAGAAGTATTATTCTATTGGCCAATTAGACAGTTTTCAACTCATAAATCCAAAAATATTGAGAGCATCAACTATGCACGTCGCCTTTTCTGGCATATTTAGGACAATTGAAAGAAAAGACATTGCATCCACCAAGAATGGTACCTCTTCATGCTGCCTGGCTTCAGGGAACAAAATTATATCATGAAAATTATAGTTAATAACTGCAAAATAACTTTACAACTTAGGGAGCTCTTTCAAATCTATTTTCTTTTTTTTAATAACTCCTCTACTTTATTTTATTTTTTTAATTTATTTGTGTGTGTGAGGAAGATTAGCCCTTAGCTAACATCCCCCTCTTTTTGCTGAGGAAGACAGGCCCTGAGCGAACATCTGTGTCCATCTTCCTCTATTTTATGTAGGATGCCACCACAGCATGGCTTGATAAGTGGTGCCTGGGTCCACGCTTGGGATCCGAACCTGCGAACCCCAGGCCGCTGCAGTGGATCTCATGAACGTGACCACTACGCCACTGGACTGGCCCCTCAAATATGTTTTCTTCCTTGGTCTTCACAAGAACACTGCAAAGTGAATGATGTGAGTTTATCTACTATCACAGAACTAAAGATTAGTCATATCCAAACCCAGAGAATTTTGTTGAAAGTTCACAAAACTGGACCTTAGATTGTCTGATTTTAAGTTGTATGCACTCTTCTTGAGCACGTCCTACCTTCCAAGCCTGCTAGTGACAAGGAGAGAAAGTAAACCACAGCAAAGGAAGTAGGGGTGGCCTACCTCTGCTGATGGCAAGCCCTCCATCAGTGTGTGGCATCTATGAGAGGCTGGAGAGCAATTGGCAGGGATCTTTCTAAAGGAATCAAAGCATGAGATTCTGAATTCAGGAAAACTTTGCCAAATCCATTCTATATGTCAAATGCTGGGGATAAAGAGATGAATGAGCAAAATCCCTGCTTCTAAGGAGTCATGGTCTAGTAGGGGAGACAGAGGCTTCAGCACGCGATTATAAGGAAGTGTGAAAACTCAGTGGCTCAGGTCTGAAAGGGCACACCAACAATAATGAGAGGATGACCTGACGCCATCTGAGTCTGAGAGGGTGATTAGGTTTGGATTGGATGAACATGGTCCTAAAGACATTCCAGGAGGAGGACACAGCCTGAACAAAGCCATGGTGGTAAGAAGCAGCATGGTGCATGTGGAGAACCACAGCAGGTCCACAATGCTGAAAAGCAACATGCGTGGCAGAGAGAGTCAAGCAAGGAGGCCGAGCACATAGGCAGAAGCCTTGAATACTGTATTAAATTTCAGAGTTTTGCTTGAAGTTCCCTTTAATGTCTTAGATCCCTAGGTCTCAAGGAGCTTACAGTCTTAGTGAAGAAATGAGGACAGAAAGAGGAAAGGACATCAATTTTTCCTTCAGTTCTACCTCAGTAAATCAATTGTCCATGCACAAAAAATGTGAACTCACAGTAACTATAGACAAGAATTTTATTCTAGCTCTTTTGTCACACTCATCCTCCACAACCCCCATGGAGCCCACATCCTGGGGATTAGCACAAATGGCATCTGTTGCATAGTTCTTATTTTCTCTCCAAAGATGGTTCAGATTTATCATCTACACTTGGCTCTTGGGCATCTCTTCTAATGTATTATTCTGATCAGCTCAGCAATTATAACATGTGTTAAATTAAGGAAAAGCAAACGCTCTCCATTTGTAGTCTCTGAGCTTCAGTTTTCTTGTTTAAAATGATTATTATTAAAAAGAAAATATGCCCAGAAATAACAGACATGTACATACATACATATGTGTAGAGTAGGCACTCAAAATAGTGGCAATTATTATAAAGTTGAAATTCTAAAAAAATTGAGGAAATTTCTATCCTGTACATTAGTGGATTGCACAGTGAAAATCTGCAAAAGAAACGACCCTTATTTCTTCATTATTGCTCTTTTCTTGCTGCAAAACTCAGCTGCACGGTCTATTCTATCTTAGGAAAAAGGTGTTTTGGTTTTACTCCTCATTTCAGTCTTTTATTTCTCAGAATCGGCCCCCACATTCATAACTGCCATCTTCATTTCTCACCTCGACATTTGAAAAATATCAGGGAATATCCATCCCTTGTTTCACACATGAGGTTGTTTATGGCAACCAGCCTGCTGTTTCTTGGAACTCGGTTATGATTCACTCTTCTGAAACTTGACCAGAAGTACTGGAAATACAAAGAAGTTATGATTCAGGGTCTTTTAGAAACATAGCTTGATTGTGACACAATTTTGTTTTCTGATAATGACATTTGTCAACCAGACTCCAAGCACCTTGTGATGGGAAGATTTGTGTCTTATTCGGCCTTATATTTCTTGTATCTAGCTTGGGTTTTGACAGCTATACACATAAAAAATATACCTCAAGTGAAATACTGACATGTTATTCACCAGATATTCAGAGCAATCCACCTGATATATGAGGAATCTGAATACATAAGAGGTTACATGATTATTTAAGTGATAGAAATTACATGATCATCTAAGCATTAAGACCCAGGAGTTAGTAAGGGAAGTGAGCCTGGGTCAGTTACATTTAGCTCAGCTGGGACTGCTCGCTCAGCTGGGACTACTCAGGAGCTTACCTAAAGTTTCAGGAACCAGGAAGAGCTAGGGGAGATTGAAGCTGTGTAGTGAATGAAATAGAATGGGAACACAGAACAAGTGGAGAAGAGAAGGAAGAGGATTCCATTGTTCAGTCAGTCCATAAACATGAAATGAACACCTGTGTGTGCCAAGCAGTGTTGTCGGCATAGGGAATTCAGTGTTGAACAAAACAGAGAAGGTCCGTGCCCTCCTCGAGCTTACGTCCTCTTTGTTGTTATGGGTCCATGATGAAATTGCATGGGTCTAATTTCTAAAGGAGAAAAGAAAAGTCCTATTTGCCTAACGAAGATGCACTATTCATCTTCATCTCAGGTGCTCCTGACCAAATGCAGAGAACGGGCCAGAGTGCCCACATGTTATTTCTTGGGGTTCCTAACTTCTTGGGTGGGTTCAACTGACTAAAATAAGTAGAAATGGTATAGGAAAAAACTCATGTCTTCTATCCATTGGGTTGGATTTCTTCCTTTTCCCAAAAGTGAGACCCAAAATATTTAAAGATAAGACAGCTGGTCGAGTTGAAGAAAGGAAAATGATGTGATTGTAAATGTGATTTCTCATTCATCATGAATCAAAATCACATCATTTCTCTACATGGAGGAAGCTTTAAGAAAACCCAAAGAATCGTGATTTTTGACTTTGAATGTGTAGCATGTAGCCTGGCCACCTGCTGTGGCTCTTGCTCTCTGACGTTCATTAGCCCAGCTCCTTCCCTGTCATTTGTGTTTCTTGTGTCTGATGATTCCCAGAGTCAGACCTCAGCCTCCTCAGTACAAGAGAATTAAGAGATTGAGTGCCTCATACAGAAGCCAGTAAATATTGAATGAATGAATGAGTAAGGGTAAAAATGAATTAACATGTAAAATGCCTCAAAAATATCAGCAACCAACAGAGATTTTTCTCCACAAAGAATCTAAAAAAGTGAAAGAGTGTTAAGAAAGGACAGGAGCTGTCAAAAACATTTTGTGTCTAAAAAGAATTACTCAAAGTGATATTGATTTATTGGAATCTCTCCTGCCTAATCTTGCTATGGATGGTGCAATGGGCGATTGATGCTATAAGGATAATGCCAGATATTTTGAGTTTTGTAAGTAAGCTCTGAATTCTGCAAGGGTCATTAAAAGTGAGTCCAAGAGTTATTAAGTTTGGGGGTTAGCTGTTCACCACACATTCCCTCATTATTTTCTCAGTAAGAACTCTCTCTCTAAAGAAGGTAGAGGTACACTCCTGAGGCAGGAATCCATGCTTTACAAATAGTCTGAAAAGCAGAGGCCATGCCCTGAGAAGAGGGAACAGGATTCACCTCTTACCTTTAAGTCCCTTCAGTTATTCTCATACCCTTTTTGTTTAAATGGGTCCGTGATGAAAGTGCTCGGGTATAATTTCTAAAGAAGAAAGAAAAATCCTAATTGCCAAAAGAAGATGCATTATAATGTGTAACCAGAGTGTGCAGGAGCCACAAAGCTTAGAGAAGTCAGGAATAGAAGACTCTGTTCCCAAGAGACAGCCAGTCTGAGTAACTCCATTGGTTCAATCACACACATTTATAAATAACTCTACTTCTCTTTCTTGGAATGGAGAAGCATTGGCATTGTCTGCCACTTTGGATCACAGACCTCTTCAAAAATATGACAAAAGGTACAAATCCTTTCACTCTCCAGGAAAATGCACACACATCCAAAAAAAAAAAAAAAACAGCTTTGTTGAGGTTGATAAATTAACTTGTATATTGGGACCCACAAAATGGAGGGCGCCCCAGTGGCCTGGCCCATATCACAAATCTAAACTTAAGTCAGCCTGCACTTCCTAGAAGACCTGTTAAGGAAACCTAATATACACCAATCCCAATCTTCCAAGTCAGCTTTAGGTAGCTTACCTGACCCTAGAAATCAGCACCTGGGAGCCTTATAAGGAAATCCCTGATCTCCTAGCCAATCATGCCCTGTTTCTGTGTTGTCTCTTCTAACACTATAAAATTTGCCTCTTGCCCCAAATCCCTCAGAAACAGTGCTCCACTGCTTGTGAGGCACTGTACCACCTAATTCATGGATTGTTTTCCCTTGAATAAAGGACATCAAACTCACTACTAAATTTTTTTTGTTTTGTATTCGATGAGGTATAGCTTATATACAAAAACTGCACATATGTAATGTATACAATGTAATGAGTTTGGACATACATGTACACTCATGAAACCATCACCATAATCAAGGTAATGGACATATCCATTATAGTCACGCATCACTTAATGATGGGGATACCTTCTGAGAAGTACATCGTTAGGCGATTTCATCACTGTGCAAACATCATAAAGTGTATTTACCCAAACCTAGATTGTATAGCCTACTACACACTAGGCTATATGTTACTAATCTTATGGGACCACCATCCTATATACAGTCTGTCACTGAGCGAACATCCTTATGCCGTGCATGACTGTACTTCCAAAAGTTTCTTTGTGTCCCTTTTTTTGTGTGTGTTTATGGTAAGAATTTTGAATATAATTTGTCAAGTTCCACAGACTCTGTGAAGTCCATGTATGTCCAAAGACTGGTGCTCTAAAATCTTCAATGTATGAGAAAAGAGTAACAAAAGAAACATAGGTTTACAAAATTAGATCTTGAGGGAATCACAAGATCTGTATAAGTGACAAAATGTGTGGGACGTGGAGAGATAGTTGGGAAACAGTGTGGAATTTGAACTTGAGCTCTGCTGCCTATTCAAAGTATTGCCTTAATTAGAACACTTAAACAGTCTAAGCCACATTTGGTGCAAAAGGAACAATAACGCCATTCACAGCACAAAGATAATGCCTATAAAAAACCCGGCAGAGGGTTGGCCAGATAGCTGGCTCTCAATGCATTTGTTCAATGGAAATTAAAATTGAACAATTATTTACTGGATGTATTCTCTTTGCCTAGCTCGATGGTAGTAGAGCTACCATACATACAAAAAGAGCCATGCACCAAATGCCTGGCATGTGGTAGCACAAAGTGTATTGGCCTAATTTCAACCAAACTTATAAGTCACTGTTCTTGCTTACAAA
Organism: Tapirus indicus; assembly: GCA_031878705.1. NCBI lineage: Eukaryota > Metazoa > Chordata > Mammalia > Perissodactyla > Tapiridae > Tapirus > Tapirus indicus. The sequence continues at coordinate 6,304,391 of CM062935.1, read as the reverse complement.
AAGCTTGAGGAGATAGATTAAACACATAGAAATGCTTAACTATAGGCATTATTTAGAGATGAACATAAGAGTCCTCAAAAAATTAAAAATAGAAATACCGTATGATCCAGCAATCCCACTCTTGGGCATCTACCCAATGGACATGAAATCAACCATCACAAGAGGCGTATGCACCCCTATATTCATTGCAGCATTATTCACTATAGCCAAGAAGTGGAAGCAACCCAAGTGTCCCTCGACTGATGATTGGTTAAAGAAGATGTGGTATATACATACAATGGAATACTACTCAGCCATAAGAAAAGACACAATTGCCCCATTTGCAACAACATGGAAGGACCTAGAGGGTATTATGTTAAGTGAAATAAGCCAGAGAGAGAAGGACAGACACTGCATGAACTCACTCATATATGGAATATAAGTGAACACACGGACAGAGAGAACTGATTGGTGGTTACCAAGGGGAAGGGGGGTGGGGGGGGCACAAGGGGTGAAGGGTTACATCCACAAGGTGACGGACAAACAAAAATGTACAACTAAAACCCCACAGTGTTATAAACTATTAAGACATCAATAAAAAAAATGGTAAAAAAAAATCAAAAACTAATTGAGTGTCTGGCCCTGTGTTAGGCAAACAAGTCCAGAGTGCAAAGGGCCTTCCTCATTCTGGATCAGAGTACTGGAATTAGAGCTGGGGTGAGAACCCAGGAATACGGGCCCTTGGTACTCTTCCCATTCTAGCATCTTTCAAAGAAACTGAGACCTTGATTGCTCTCCTTCAGATGAGAGGAAAACAAAAGTTTCATGGAACGTACCTCTGACCTTGGACCATGAGAGATTCTGCAGGATACTCATATAAGACCCAGAGATAAGTGTTACCATCTCCAATCCACGTCTTAACTCTCCTCAAAGATAATGGTTAAAAAGCATTGAATGGGACTAATAGAATAGGGTTCAGAGAAGTCCACTGTGAGATCCAGATGCTTGATTGTTCCCAGCTTTGACACAAAACATTACTGTTAAACTTTGCAACCTTTCAAGAATTGATCCATCATTGGTTAAAGAGACAAGGATAACTCTCTCACCTACTCACAAGGCCATAATGAGGAGTAAATGAGACTCCTAGATAAAATGTTTTAGACAGTGACTGGCATTTTATTGGAACTTAAAATGTGTTAGTATCATCCCTCTCCCAGGCACTCCCATCTTGTGGACTAGACATGCTAGATGCTGTCAGTGTCCTCAGCCCCTCAGAACTGGAAAAGAAACCATCATCAATCAAGTGAGTTCTCCCCTGTCTTACAGCAAACTTCATCAACATGTAAATCCCACCATCTCCAGAGACACTTTCACAGTAACAAATTGCTGCAGAGCACCACAGCTGGTTACCTGATAACACTGGGTCTGAGAGCAGGGCGGGTAATTTATGGGAAGGAAGCAGATGTTAAAAGAGAGAGACTTCATTTCTTTCTCAAGAATCTGAGGCATAAAATTCTATTACTTACTCTAAGGAAATGAATGGGATTCAACCAGCTTTGAGCTAAAGAGATTGCCCCTCGTATATGAACGTGGAATTGGGCTATGACGTCTGCAATTTAAGGTACACAGACGTTAAATCACTAGAAACTATGTGTAATAAACTTCAGGCCTTTGACATTCTTTAATTATACTAATTTTTACTCCACATCCATAAGCCTCATAGTTCTACATAATTAAAGCTTTTAAAAAATGGCAAATACCCTTAATTGATGAGACAGAATTCTGATAAATTTTAAATGTTGCATTTATTATACTTTTAAGATTACTTTCATTGACTTCTTTGAACGGCTTGGCCAACCCACAAGAGGGAAAAAAAACCCTCATGTTTGTCACCCACCTGAGCATCTAGGAGGGAATGTGGAAGCACAGAAAGAGCATGAGATTAGGAGGCAGAGTGGTGTGATATCTTCAAGTTTGGACTTTGCCTCTACTAGTGCCTCAGTGGGAAGGAGTCTGTCTTATTGATCTTTGAACATCCAGCAGCTTTTCATTAGTTTTCATGAGTAAATGAATGACTGAATGAATAAATCCATGAGCCGCTTTCCATGTCTGAGTGCCATTAACCTGTTAAATGGTGATAATAGTGCTTCCCCTATCTCACAGGGTGGTTATAAAAGAGAAATAATTATTTGGGGGCGTGTGTGAGAGAATAGCTAGAAAGAGAAAGAGGACTAACATGTGTTGAATATCCCTCCTAATATCTGACCCTAAGCTCATCACTGACACATTATCTAATGGAATTGTCACAATAAAATTATTAAGAAGTTATTTCCCTTGTCATTTAATAGACAAGGAAAGTAGTGCCCAAAGGAGATATATTATTTGCTCAGAGTCACATATGAGTGATGAGCACCACCCAAGTTTGAAAGAAGGCCCACTGTTGGTGTTGGACTACGTTAACAATTAATTTAATTTATTTCTTTGTTTATTTATTTATTTAGGAAAGAAATGCTGCTGTGGAAACTTATTGGTTTGTCAGCTCTGCTCTACTTCTTTATTCTGTGAATAGCATTCTCCTTATCGGCAAGTAATATTTCTTTTCATTTAAACCACGAAGTCTAGCTAGGTCTTCCTTTGATGGTCCTTCAAGATTCCCCCCACTCACGACTCAAGTGATTGTTCCAGGAAGCCAGAAGGGAAGGGAAAATAGGGATGCAGAGTGGGAGGCACATGTAAATCCAGGCAGGTTGCTCTGAGTCCTTCCCCGGAAGTTCTGTGAACCGAGCTGAGACAGCACATTCAGACTCTCCTCGGTGGCAGAATTGTGAGCTGTGACTTGCAGGAGCTGCCAGATGTCACGTTTCTAGCTCTGTGAAAGAAGCCTCCTGTGAGACCCCACATAGGTCTCTCTGACTGGTTCAATAAGACTTCCTTTCAATTCCTATTTCAGACAAATGGGTGGAGTTGAGTTCCTGACACTTGGAATGAGCTATTTTCTTTACAAGTTTCCTAAGTCAATTTAGGATGGATGAAGATAAAATGGAAGCCTCATGCTACACCTCCTGCTCAAAGCAGGGTATTTGTGGGGTTGCCTAAGCTGAGACAAAGAGATAGTGTGAGTCTAGGTAGAAGGGAGTTCAGGGGATGGCTCCAGGGCACTTGGGCTCTAAGCCATTTGGCAGAGTCATTATGTCCCTTCCATTAGTCACAGCCCCATTGCCTTTCTTCCATCATCCATGCCTACCAATTTATTGATTAGTATCAATTTATTGATTACTGTCATTGGTCTAGGCTCCAAAAGAGTGGGAAGAAGGGAGGCAATTCCCTTGAAGAGTTTTCAGTCTGGTGGGAATTACAATATTTTAATAAGCAATTAACCATAGCAGCGTGTGACCAAATTAAGAAGCCTACACCCCTTGACCCAGAGGTTTTGTTTTAGAAATTCATTCTACAGACCTCTTGAATGGCTCCCCAGAGCTCAGTATTCAGCACAAGCCCTCTTCACTACTCAATAGAAACCTGTATCTGATCATCGATTAATCAAAAATAAAAATTGAAGAGACAAATCATATATTTTCATTTTATTTTAACTTAAAACATAAACGTGCAAATCAATTTGCCAATCTTTTACAAAGTGTCAAGGCCTTTTCCTTGAGAATGGCTTTGCCAATTGCATTCAGAGTTGTCTTCCCGCATAAACTGCACACAATGAACCAGCTGTGATTGACACATCCACTTTCATTAAAGGGAAGTAGAAACTTAAAAATACCTGGGAGTTAACTTGAGGGTGGAATCTTTTTAGATTTTGATCATTTTCCCTCAATATTTTGTAACCACATCTAATTCAATAAAATTATGGCTGTTTCTTGGTGTGTGTGTGTGTGATTTATTTAATAAAATCTTAAAGCATTCAACCAACTTTCACAGGAACATTAGTACTCTCAATCTGCATATTCGTTTTTCATTCATTTACATCATAATTAAATTACCTCATAAGCTTTTTGTCTAACATAATGGACCCTTAGTAAGTTTATGTATCAGGGGATTAGAAAGAGACTCTAGCAATTATCAGAGTTAGGTTTTGAGTGTGAGAAAAAACTGAGTAAGAACATTTTCAGAGGAAATGGTCATGAACCTGTTTCATGATTCTTAAATGCACTTAATCACTTGGAGAATATAAAATGGGATTTGAATGTGGAAGGGAATTGGTCAGAAAATTAGGGCCTGTAATACTTTCCTAGGTCTGCCATAATGAAATAACACAGACTGGGTGCCTTAAATAACAGAAGCATATTGTCTTACAGTTGTGGAGGTTGAAAGTCCAAAATCGAGGTGTCAGCAGCGTTGGTTCTGTCTGAGAGCTATGAGGGAAGGATCTGTTCCAGGCCTCTCTCCTTGGCTTGTAGATGGCCATCTGCACATTCTCTTGCTCCCTGTATGTCTGTCTCTCAATCTCCCTTTTTTATAGGACACTGGTCATATTGGATCAGGGTCACCCTAGTGACCTCATTTTAATTTGATCACCTCTGTAAAGACCCCATCTCCAAATAAGGTTACATTCTGAGGTCTGGGGGTTAGGACCTCAACATACGAATTCTGGGGAGCACAAATGAACCCATAACAGGGCCTCTATACTGGTGATGTGACCTTGTCCCTTACCCACAACTGGTGATATCTCCTGATCCTGTGCCTCAACAAGGGGAAGGCCCATACTTGTAGGAAACCACTCAGAATCTTCAAAGTGTGACCCCTGCACTTAGGAAGCAGAGATGACCAGTGCATGACTCATTGCAGGGAAGTCTAAAGCCGAGTGTGAAATGGGTCTGACTCCTGCCTGGTAAAACTAGAGACCATAAAAGGGCTTTGATGGTGGGGCCAGGTGAGTGCTGCTGGGCTGGGGTGGACATGAACACCAGGATTTGAAGGGCAAGAAACACATAGCGTCAATGTGGGCTGCATGGGACAGAGATGAGCATGGATTTCCCTCCTGGAGGAGAAGGAGGAGCCTGAGCAGAAAGAAGCTGCAGGTATATGGCCTGGTACCTTAGGCCTTGAGAGGCCAGGAACAGAGAGGCATGTTTCTGGGTCAAGGGACCTGCAGGACAGAGTGCCCAGCAGAGAGTTCCAAAGGCCTAGGGAAGAACCTACTAGAGAAAGAGTCAGTCTCTCCTTTGGCATCTCCTAGGCCCAGAGAACAGACACAAGGCTGTCAGGCAAGTCAAAACTGTCTGTCACCTCCCTTCTCCCTGCCACTGTGAACAGGAGCTGGGAGGTAGAGGAAGGGAGAAGGGAGAGGGAGGAGAAGGTGAGGACCTAGGCCCTGAGTAGTGGGCCATAAATACTTAAGGCCTAATTAAATTGGGAATATTAGCTATCACATGGGACTGGACATTGTAATTACTGAATTAAAACTGTGTTAATGGTTTAACATATCTATAAAACTATAACTTAGGATGTCACAAAAGAGCCATGGGACCATCCCAAATTTTCATCTAGGACAGGGGTAGAATACTCCCAATTAAGAAAGTTGAAAGGGACAAAAGGAGACCAAAACAGAAGTGCCTTTTGTTCAGCCATGAGCTGTGCTTTCTGACATACTGTTTATGCACCTATAGCAACCAGCGGGAAGAGTCGTCCCTGGGCATAGCAGTCACGGATACCACCATGCTGTGGGCAAGTGGTGTGTGCACAGAGGCATGACAGAGGCAGCATATTTGAAGACTAAGGAAGGCTCACTGATGATGGAGCAGAGGGTGTTTTGAGGGGAACATAGAGAGATGATGCTGAGAACACAATAGAGAAAGGTCTTGAATGGTGCTAAGCCAAAGAGCTATTAACCTTGAGCAATTCCTTTCATCTTTTTGAGTCCACGTTTCAACAAGTCCAAAAAGGAAAAACTTGCTTCCCAAACTTCAAATGTGAAATTATAACCTGCAAAGGGTGTTGCACATGTGAGATGTTAGCCGAGATGTGAGTCAGCTGGTACTGACCATGACCACCAGATGGAGATCTGTGTGTCCTGAAATGGACCCTCCTCTGGGTTTGTTCTTGAGATTACCAACTTCAAAGGCCCTGTTTCCTGCAGGACAAACTCAAGCTTCCTTACCTAAGAAACTCTCTATGATATGACCCCGTCTAGCTTACGGCTCACACCTAATCACTTCCCTGCTTCTATTTCAGGATCCAGAAACACCAGCGCCAATTGCTTTGAGTTGGCCATTTAACCATGTTTAGGTCCTTGGCCCTTTATTAACACTATCCCCTCTGCCTGGAATATTTTTACCTCCAACATTACTTCATCTGTCACAGTGCAAAAGACAGAGAATGGTCTAGAGAACTAATGACAAAGGTACCTCACCAGCATCCTGACAGAGTCCCTCATTTGCCTTTCAAAGGGTCCTTTTATGTGGAATTGCTGTGCTACTGGGCAGAGTTATATTCTCCCATCACAGATGAGGGCCTCATAACCTTCACATCATAAGAAACATTTGTATGGTCACACCAATAAGTGAGACAGGAAGGACACCCAGATTTCTGGCTCCAAATTCCACACTTTCTCCAGTTCTACTTAATCCTGGAAGTAGGGATTGAAGTGGGGATAAACACCTTAGTGCTCACTGATCAGATATTTATTGAACATCTATTATGAGCTAAGTAGTATGCCCAGCTCTGAAGATATGGAGGTGAACAAAAAAGACATCATCACTACCTGCAAGGAAATGGTGGTGCTGTGGAAAAGAGTCTTACAAAAACCATAAGGAAGGTTGTTATGAGAGAGAACATTCCAGTGACAAATGATTCCTTAGAACATCACCACACTGAGGCCAGAGCTGTCCAAGCTGCAACTTCACATCTGGGCTTCCAGTCCATAACCATGTGCTGAGTGAACTGTATCCAAAAGATTCTTGAACTTAAGGAAATCTTGAACTCAAGGTATCTCTAAATTTGCCAAAAAAAGATTTTTTTCTGTACAAAAAACTTTTGAGACTCCTAAAGGGTAACAATATTGCCCAAGCTTTAATTATTAGTAAGTAGTAGATCTGAGATTTGAACCCAGGCAAGTCTGGCCCCAAGTCCATGCTCTGCCCAGATGCTGCCCAAGATGCCTTCCTGCTCTCATTGGAACCCACTCCTGCCAGGGACTTTTGGAAAACTTACATCCCCTCTTTGCAAGGATGGCCTGTCTATGGTATCTGGATACTAAGGAAAGGTTGCACTGTTGATTGATGTCATACGTTCACTTTCACTGTGCTTCTCTCAGCATCGTTGACTACAATGTCACCAGAGATCTGTTTGAAATATCTGCACCAGGATGCCCATCTGCTACAAAATCCTTCTCATTGTTTCATCCCTCTGGTACATAATATTGATAGCGTCCCTACTTGCTTACATTTGAATGAGGAGGCAGCATTATGGTGTGGAAAGAAAAATGAGAATATTCTTAGAAGACATGGGCTCTCATCCAGCTCTACCATTAATCAGACATCAGACATGCCATTTCACCCCACTGGACTTGAGTGTTAAAAGAGGAGGCATCAATCATTAATTCATTCACTCAGTCAGTCATTCAACAAGTGTTCATTGGCACCTACTGTGTGCCAGGCAGTGTTATGGGATGGTGCTCACTTATTTACCTTATCTTTTCAATACTCTAAAGCAGGGAACACGATACTTAATTTGTTTGTTTATTTTTTTCATTCATATATAAGCAACACGGCACATATTTTTTATCAGTCAAATCAAATCAAAGCAAAGGAATGTGGTACGTGTGTACTATGTGTTAGATACAATGCAAAGTGCTGGAGAGAGAAATAAACAAGTGTCTGGCATCAGTAAGTTGAAATTGCAATGCAGGAGAAAGGCCACGAGTACAAGGTAATGTGACGAATGTCTTAAAGGACGTGTACGTATGAAGTTCTCGATCAATTTACTGTATAATTCTCCTTTGGCTTCTGGAAAAATAATCTTTGAGCTAGGTTATGCAAAATGACTTGCAAAGAATCAGGGAAAGGACTTGCAGGCCAAAAGCCACCACAGCACAAAGAAGAGCATGAAGATGTGAAGATGTAAGGTGCCTTCACAGACAGTGTGGAACCCAGCACAGGCTGAGGTAGGAGGAGATGATCCTCTGGGGATAATGTACAGCCCAGAGACACTGTGTGTCAGCCACTACTCCAGGCACTAGGCAGGGACTGACTGATTTTATTCCACGACAGTTATCCCTCGTTGTTCGTATGTAAACAAACAGGGACAAAAACACTCAGAAACTTGACCAAGGTGCACAGGCAGGAAGTGGTGGAGTCAGGATCCAGTGTGATTGTGAGTCTGAGAAACTCTACTTACTTCCAATCAGAAAGTGTCTTAGAGTAAAAGAACTCACCATCCAAAAAGGTCTACACTCTTATCTATCACTTCCCTGCAGACTGTACAGGAACTGAGAGGGGGCTCATGGGTAGAAAACATCTTCACACACGCCCTGGAAAACACATAACCCAATGGCCTTCTGGCAAGTGTGTTCTCTTTTAGCTTGACTTCACTCAAATTTCCTTAGGAAACTGCTGAAACTGGCAGCAGGTAGGTGTTTATGATACTAACACTTCATTAGCAGGACCCATGTCTTTACTTGGCATCCCCATCTTTTCTCCACCATTGATACCACTTTTGCTGGCATCATGCATGCCCTAGCTATAAAGAGCCACCTCCACCTGAAGGGTCCAGCATCTTTGCACATCCCACCATGAATGGGATGTGGAAGAAATGGCAGCTCAATGTCAGCACATCATCGCCTAACAACACCCTAGTTGGAAGTACCTATAGGTACCCATGGCACAAAAATGTGACTGACATCATCCTCCCCCCTCCCCCCTCCCCAGTAATCTTACATCTGTTTCCTGGGAAATGGAAGATTTTTGGCAAATGCTGGATAACAATGTGTCATTCCAGAGCATTTCACCGTGTATATGTGGGATCATCTTGTTTATCATCATTATCTTCCACCAGCCCACTTTTCTCCCATTTTATCCTTCATATCTTGCTTAACTTGAAGTGTGGTATTAGAGGGGGGATTTAGTAGGAAAAATTACCAGTTCCATCATGACATGGGATGTATAGGATGAAAAAGTGACCAGGTAATCAAAAAAAAGTCCTATCTTGGGGGCCCGCCAGGTGGCAGCGGTTAAGTTCCTGCGCTCCGCTTTGGTGGCCCAGGATTCACGGTTTCAGATCCTGGATGTTGACTGACGCACCACTTGTCAAGCCATGCTGTGGCAGCATCCCCTATAAAGTAGAGGAAGACGGACATGAATGTTAGCCCAGGGCCGATCTTTATCACCAAAAAAAAAAAAAGAGGAGGATTGGCAACGGGTGTTAGCTCAGGCCTAATCTTCCTCACACACACACACACACACACACGCACACAAAAAGTTCTGTCTTGAAAAATTGGTTCAGCCATCTCATTCTTTGGGGAAAAAAAAAATGAACCTCCTCCTGTGCATTCCGGGTGGGTTGTCCCTGCTCTAAGATGCTCAGCATCTTGTGCTTGTCTTGCATTTCACTTTCCATGTTTACCTTCTGCTCTATGGGCCTATGAGTGATGGAACATTAGAAACCACCAGGTCTTGTTTGCCTAAATATGCCCCACACCCAACAGAAGCAGGCACACAGTAAAAACCATAGCTAGATTTACCCAGCACCACACGTCATGAGCCACTCTAGGGGCTTTAAGTGGATTGTTTAATTTATCCTCCACATCTTCCTTCAAAGTGGATGATGTTACTATCTCCACTTTACAGACAGGTGAACAGGTACTTCTCAGAAGGACCAGAGTGAGGGCTGGAGACCATGCAATCTGGCTCGAGTCCCGTCTCTTAACCACTGATTTCTGGTGAGCTCAAGAAACATTTACTCAGTGAATAAAAGCAGGTGCATAATTTTAGCCTAAAAGAAAAATATTTGGAGGGTGGGGGTGTGGCTAGAGGGAGTTGCATTTTAAAGGTGATTTTGTAGAGAAGAGGTAAGTCTTGTTCTGACAAACTCCCGAGGAATAAGACAGAGCCATTTAGTTCTTGGGTTGCAAGTTTTGGCTCAAAATAAAGAAAACATTCTGAAAGTCAGAACTGTCTGTGAAAGCAAGGAATCAACTGAGCAGAGTCAGATTCCATGCTATGGAATGTCACCCCATTCTGGTAGAAAGCTTTGTCAGGGCTCATGTAGAGGACATTCACTCACTGGGCTGAGGTTAAACAGAGGACCTCTAAGGTCTCATGCAACTCATTCCAACATCCATGGACCCTGCAGTCCCCTGATGATGACTTCATTCCAACATCCACGGACCCTGCAGTCCCCTGATGATGACTTCATTCCAACATCCACGGACCCTGCAGTCCCCTGATGATGACTTCATTCCAACATCCACAGACACTGCAGTCCCCTGAAGATCACTTCATTCCAACATCCACGGACCCTGCAGTCCCCTGAAGATGACTTCATTCCAACATCCACGGACCCTGCAGTCCCCTGAAGATGACTTCATTCCAACATCCACGGACCCTGCAGTCCCCTGATGATGAGTTCATTCCAACATCTATGGACCCTGCAGTCCCCTGATGATGACTGTGTAAAGACTGCTCTGGTTTAGCATCCCCAGTTCTACAGGTAGAACAAATCCCCCCTTGGCCAGGATCCCAGAGAATTTGCATGTATCCCTGTTGCTCTCAAATTGTGAGTTTACCATTATGGGTTTGTCTCCAGGAAGGTTGTAAGCACCTTGGGAGCAGGGAGCATGCCCAAGGACACCTAGCACTGTGCCTAACAGTAATTGGTAGGTTCTTAGTAAACGTTTGCTGAATGAACGCTTTTCAATAAATGGAGGAGCCTGGCAAGTGGGGCGAACACAGAGTGCACCCCATGAAATTATAAATTCTTCTAGAGTCTGTCCAGAACTTTCCTAACTCTCCTACCGTGTAGTTTCTGTGAAACTATTTATCAACGTACTTGTGAGGGCACAGTAATAAGAAACTTGAAATAACAATAGCCAAAGCCAACATGGAGTATGTATTTACTAGTCGCAGGTTCTGGGTATTTATGTGCATCATCTCAGGTTATTCCTGAACAACTAAATGAGGTAGATATCATATATCATCCCCACTTTACAAACAAAGAAACCAAGGTTAGGTGAATGACCCAAAGTCACAGAGCTAGTAAATGGAGAAGTTGGGAACTGAACCAGGCATGCAGGCACTAAAGTCTGTATTCCTGTCCACTGTGACATGGTAATAACTATTAGGATTCATGAACCAGCTACTCTGCACAGGAACCGTGTGAGGTACTTCATACACTCTGACATCTAATCACTGTGTGAAATATAGGAGATAAATATCACATGTCCAATTTTAAAGGCCGGAGAGTTTAAATGATTTGTCTAAGTGACAGAGCAAATTAAAGGCCACAGCCAGGACTCAAACTTACCTGTGCCTGGTTCCCAAGCCATCATCCTAATGCAGTTGAACATTTTGGAACGCGGTATTGAAAATCTGGAGCGTTTGCCCCACTCTTTGAGCTTTACCAATACTTCAGCTTATTTGGTCCTGCCTACCCTTCCAAACCCAAGTGAAATATGACCACCATTTAGTTCCTTCCCCAATGTCCTTCCTTCCGTCCTAAAGATTTTGATGTATTTGCTTCTAGAAGATATACATCCATCTATTTCTGCAACATTGGCATCACATTCTATTTACTGTTTCATAATATACCTTTTATCAGTTGACAACATAAGGTGAACATTCTCTGACGGCATCGTTTATTCTATTACATCATTTTTAATAGCTGCATATCATCTTAATCTGTACTGTAATTCAGTAATAAATACCTACAGTTGAGTATATAATGTCTTCCAGTTTTTATTATAGAAAGCACTCAAATAAAGTTCTTTGTAGACAAATAGTTGTGCATATCTCTGTGTACATGTTTGTATACGTGTGTGTGCGCATGCATGTGGTAAAGATACGTAGAGGAAGAATTGCTAGGGTCAAAGTGGACAGCTAAATTTCATGGTCCATGATACCAAATTGCTCTCTGAGGTCTGCCCATTTCCATTCCCACCAGCAGGCAAGAGATCAATTATAGTCCAGACCCTTAGCAACTGAGTTTTAAAACTTGTAAACTCCTTTGTCAAACTGACAGCAGATTCCTTCCTTTCTTCTGCACTAGTGTGTATTTACACTTGTTGAAGGCATTTCTCCCAATGCATTGAAGCTAGTTGGATTTGATTCACCTTTGCTGCTAGCTTAGAAGTTCTTTTAGGGCAGAAATCATGTAATTCATTTATTTTCAAATCTTAACACCTAGTGCACTACCTGTTACATAGTAGATGCTCAGAAATCTTTGCTGAATGAATCCAAACTTTGCCAGTTTTGAAAGAGAGTCATCAGCAAACTATCTCTGGAAAATTCAGCCCTTTTTACTAAGGTATGATGTGTGTGTTTGCAGTGATGTTATGCTGGGGTTAGCCTGGTTCCACTGCTCCAAAATCCAGAGTTTGAGACAGACTCTTTCTGGAGAACAACACTATAACTGAGCTGCCACCTTATGTCAGCTCACTGAACACCTGCAGTCTGCTTCTTTATATATTATACACAAATCTCCTCCTTTCTGAGGGAAAGACCTAGTAATCAACAAAATGTACAGACAAGTTACCTTTAGTGTCTCAGCTTCAAAAACCAGTGATATGTACATTCCTGTTTGGAAGGAAGCCACTCTCCAGGTGCAGGTGTGTGCCAATGTTCATTCCAATCTCACTGAGACCCCTCGAATAATCACTGCTCAGACACTATACAACCATTCTGGGCAATTTACCCCAAGGGGCAGATGGACCTACCTCATTTCACTCGCCTCTCCTCTTCAAATCTTTCTCAAAGTGTTCTACAACATGGACAATTTGCTCCATGTTCCCAGCCCCTGCCAGAATTATTAATTCATCAATTCATCCATTTATTATAAGAATAGCTAACATTTATGGAGTATTTACCATCTGCTAGGCATTATGCTAAATGCCTTACATATGATAAATTATTTAATTCTCACAAGAGTGCTATAAGGTAGGTACTATTATTTTCACTCGATAGTAACGAAACTGTCACAAAAGAAGGTCAAGATCTTTCCTGAGGTTGCGGTGTTAGGAGATCCACCCATGAGGATTAGAACCGGGTATGTCTGATCCCAGAGTTCATGCTCTTAAACACCGTACTAGTCAATAAATATTTCTGGAAATCTACAATGTGCAACCCTCTCTGCTGGGTGTCGTCATTGTCAGCATTGTCCTTCCTACCTGAACTGTCTTAAGTGAGATGTTACAGACCAGAGGCCTTGGACAAAGACTGTTTTCTGATTACAGTATCAATATTCAGGTGAAATTTATTTCAGAAAGTAAATGTTTTGCATGCTGTTTAAAAAAGAACAGCTAAAAATATTAATTCTCTTTGTATCAGATATTGGTCTCATTCGCCCCAACTTGCTGTCTTAGGCCCTCATTATTGCTTTTGTGATTATTTCAAGCCTCTTAATTTGTTTCTGTTTTCTATCCTCTTGATTCTATCCTTCCAAATATTGTCTGAGTTGTTTTTCCTAAAACATAAACCCAACAATACCACCTTCTATCCCCAAATCTTCCAGTAGCTCCCCTTTCCTTCAGTACAAGGCTTCCTTACGAAAGTATGATTGAGGTCTGGCTAACATCTCCCTTCAATCATACAGACTTACTGTCCAATTAAAAGTCATTTTATTTCATACAGTCTGTGCTTGTTCCCTTCTCTTGTATGTCATTATACCCCGCTCTTGACTTAATTAACTCTTACTCATCCTTTAAGACTTAACAGGCGGTTCATCTTAATCTAAAAGCATCACCCTACTGTCCTGGGTTGAGTAAAACACCCCCTCTTCATGCTTCCTCCTCCACATTCTATAATGCTGATATTTCTCATACAGATTTTATCATATTACATAAAATTCTCTATCAAAGCTGCTATAGACTGAAAGATTTTGTCCCCTCCAAATTCATATGTTGAAACTTAATTCCCAATGTGATGGTATTTTCATGTGGGGCCTTTGGGAGGTGATCTGATCATGGGGGTGGAGCCCTCATGAATGGGATTAATACCTTTATAAAACAGACCCCAAAGTGCTCCCTCTCCCCTTCTGCCATGTGAGGACACAGAGAGACAATGGCCAACCAGGAAGAGGGCTCTCATCAGACACTGAATCTTGGACTTCCCAGCCCCCAAAGCTGTAAAAAAATTCTATTTTTTTAATCCACCCAGTCTATAGTATTCTGTTATAGCAGCCTAAACTAAATAAAACAAAAGATACAGCTTTTCTTATTCATTTCATGTAGAGTCCGTGAGCTTTGGGGAAGGAGGAGAAAATATCTCTTGTCTCTATAACCCCCAGATCTATAATAATGCCTCACATTCTGTAGGCTCTTAGTAAACTGCTCCCTCCATTTCTCTTTATCATTTAATACGCTCTGACGATATGAATCTTCTCTACTTACGGATCTTCTCCTACTACTGTGTCAGACAATCTACATTTCTCCAGGGATATTTTTCCTTCTTTGCTTTTTCTCATTTCTTTATTTTTATCTTTCTTTCTTTTACATTATTTCTCTCTGTTTTTCTCTTATTTTTACTATTCTTCCTTCTTTTCCTCCTTTCTGCTCATCCTTACAGAACGTATGCCTGAATATTTCAAATATTACTTAGCACCTACAATGTACCAGACTCTTTAGCAAACGCTGGAGATGAGGAAGGTGGACAAGAAGAATTTTCCATCCCCCAAGATTTCTCATGCTTATAAGGGGAAAAAAGACAAGTAGTTATTTCTAATGCAGTTTCATAGTGATAATGACAGTAAGAAAACTGCCTTGGAGTGCAGAGGCGGTCTCCTAACACAGCCTGGAGAGCAGGAGTCAGCAAAGACTTCTTTGAGGAGGATATGCTTTGCTGAACCAGAAACAAAGAGCAGCAGTTAGCAAAGCAAATAGAATAAAGGACATTTCAGGCAGAGAGGAGAGCATTAGCAAAGGCAGAGGGGAGTAATGGTAATATTAGGTGCAAACATTGCCAACAGATGAAATTGGAAAGGGGTCAGAGCCAAATCATGAAGGATGTGGACTTGTAGGTATACAGGGAGTTTTAAAAAGTTTTTATGTAATAATACATCATTCATACTAACATTTATGAAACAGTTACTAAGTGTCAGATACCCTTCTAAGCTGTTTGTGTGATTTATCTCATTTAATACTCTAATCAACACTTTGAGATAAGAACTATTATTATCTCCAGTTTAAGAATGAAGGATTGTTAAAACACCAATGAGATACCACCACACACCTATTAGAATGGCCAAAATCGAAAACACTAACAGCACCAAATGCTGATGAGGCAGTGGAGCAACAAGAACTCTCATTCATTGCAGGTGGGAATGCAAAATGGTACAGCCACTTTGGAAGACAAAGTGTGAATTTCTTACAAAACTAAATATACTCTTACCATATGATCCAGCAATTGAGCTCCTTGGTATCCACCCAAGTGAGCTGAAAAATTATGTTCATACAAAAACCTATACACAAATATTTATAGCAGCTTTATTCAAAGTTGCAAAAACATGGAAGGGACCGAGACATCCTTTAGTAGGTGAATGGATAAATGAACTGTGATACATCAAGACAATGGAATATTACCCTGTGTTAAAAAGAAATAAGCTATCAAACCACAAAAAGATAGGGAGGAACATTAAATGCATATTACTAAGTGAAAGAAGGCAACCTGCAAAGGCTACAATTTTAGTTATATGACATTCTGGAAAAGGCAAAACTATGGCGTAAAAGGATTAATTGATGTCATGGGTTATTGTTGGGAAGAGATAACTAGGTTGAACACAGAGAACATTTAGGGGAGTGAAACTATCTATGTGATCCTATAATAGTGGATACAGATTATTATACATTCATAGAAAATTACATCAGGACTGAATCCTATGCAAACTATAGACTTTGGGTGATAATGATGTGTCAGGGTAGATTCATTGATTATAACAAATCTACCACTCTGGTGTGGGATTTTGATAGTGGGGGAGGCTATACACCTGCAGGAGCAGGAGGTATATGGGAAATCCTTGTACCCTCTACTCAATTTTGCATTGAATCTAAAACTCCTATAAAAATAAAGTTTAATAAAAAAAATGAATGGAGGGGGCCTGGTGCACTGACAGGATGAGAATGTGTCCAAGTCACATGACAAATAAGCCAAATGCCTTGACTTACAACCAGCTGGTATGGCTACAGAGACCATGTCCTTGATCACTCTGCAGGATGCTATGTCTCTAGCCAGCTCTGATGTGGGCAGGAATTAGCATGAAGGAATCATTCATGGGAACACCAAGGTAAGTGCCTCACTAGAGGTAAGTTTAAAGAGTTAGTTTTAGGAAAGAGAGGGGGTACCTTTTTCAACATGAGATGAATGGTGGGAACAGAGGTGAATGGGCCAGATGGAAGCCATCCTTCCTAAGTACTGCTGGCAGCTAAGACCAAGTGAAGCTAGAGTTTGGTTAGACAAATGACAAGGAGAAAGGCACTGTCATTGTAATCAGAGGTCCCCCATGATAATTAGAGCCATGATGACAGTTACCTCTGTATTAGTCTCCTAGGGATGCTGTAATCAATTACCACAAACTTTGTGGCTTAGAACAATAGAAATTTATTCTCTTATGGATCTAGAGACTAGAAGTCCAAAATCTAGGTTTTAGCAGAGCCTTGCTCCCTCCAAGATTCCTATAAGAGAATACTTCCATGCCTCTTCCTAGCTCCTGGTGACTCCCAGCAAACATTGGTGTTCCTTGGTTTATAGACCCATCACTCCAGTGTCTGCCTCCATCTTCAAATGGGCTTCTTCCCTGTGTGTATATCACTGTGTGTCCTTCCTCTTCTTATAAAAATACTAGTCATTGGGTTTAGGATGTAGTTGAATCCAGGGTGACTTCATGTTAACCTAACTAAGCACATCTGCAAAGATCCTATTTCCAAATAAGGTGACATTCTGAGGTTCTGGCAGAATGTAAACTTTTCAAGGATACTAATCAACCTAGTATAGTTTACCATCTGGCCCCCAAAATTTAGGTTCATCCCACGTGCAAAATACAAATGTCCCAACATCACCAAAACTCTTAACACATTCCAGTATTAGTGCTAAATCCGAAATTTCATCTAAATCTCAACTCAAATGGTTCCAAATTCCATCATCTAAATCATCTAAATAAGGTAAAGATGAGACTCTGGCACCCTAACTTACCTCTAGCAAGGCAGTTACCATGGTGTTCCCATTAATGATTCCCTCAAGTTAACACCTGTCCACATCAGAGTTGGCTAGAGACACAACATCCTGCGGAGTAACCCAACCATGGGCAAAATTTTTCTCCATCTGTAGACCTGTTAAATTAGAAAACAAGTTATCAGCTTCCAAAATACAATGGTGGAAGAGACGTAGGATAGAATTCCAATACCAAAATGGAGAAAATGGAAGAAATAAAGGAATCACTGATCCAAAATGAATCTAAAGACTATCAGGGCAAGAATAATTTGATACAGTCAATAGGAAATCCACAAAGTTTTAAAGGGAGTTTAATAGGTAAAAACACTGGCAGCTTGCATTAAAGGGACAGATATAATTCAAAATGAAAAGAGGCTTCTGGGTCACCAACTGTTTATGGGCAGGAAGCAGGCTGAGAAAGATTCTAAGTTGCAAAATGGGATATTTCTTATGGAAAGGAAAGAGACATCAGAGGAAAGAGCCAATTGCCCAGAGAGTGGAGCCAAAGTCAAGAATAACAGTGGGCTAAAGTACCACTCCATAACTCTATGGGAGCAAAACTAGGCCCTAATCAGGAATATGTCCCTGGCCTCAGTGTGTGGATATATGACACCTTGGGCCGATCTGGACTTCTGTATTGCTATGGACCTGTGATGGCTGTGTACCTCCTGTTCCTCCCTGATTTAATAGGAGTGTTTATATTCTATCCCTTCTCAATGTTGAGGGTGGGCATACACCCTGTATTTTTCTTAACATGTGTCTAGGTCACAAGAAGACTCTCCAGAAGAAGGATCTGTTGGAGAAGGTGAGGGGGACATGTTCATTTTCAGAAGGAAGGTGTCATTCAACCGCATTCCAAATAAGAGGAGCCCGATCATTGTCCAGATCTGTTGCAGATCACGAGATACTGTATTTCAAGCCTGCATTTGATCTAATTAGGATGAGTTTTGAGGGTCCTGAGAGTGAGATAAGATTAAATTTATTTGGGGGGAAATGTGAATGTTTTGTAAGCTTAAGGCAGACTCTGGTAGACTGCAAAAAGTGACCACAAATTCCTTCTCTTTCAACATGCCCCCCCCCTTTGAAATGTGACATTGTGGCTTCTCCAATCAAGAGATGGGTTTTATTTTTCATTCACTTGAATCTCTTCTGGCCTTGCAATTTGCTTTAATAGAACTGCAACAGAAATGCCATGGCGGGAGTTCTAAGCATAGGCCTCATGGGCCTAATAGCCTCTCTTCTTGCTTCTTTGCTGCCCTGAGACTGTCATGTGAACCAGTCTGAGCTAATCTGCTAGACAGGCCGTGTGGAAGAGAACAGAGATGTCCCAGCCAACAGCCTGCACCAACCATCCGACATGGACGTGAGGCCATCTTGGATCATACTGCCCCAGTTTAGTCATCAGATGACTACAGGTAAATGAGTGATCTCAGGCTAGACCAGTAAACAATCTGCCCAGAGGCACCCCGCCCAAATTGCTAAACTGATTGTGAGCAAATTAAAAGGTATTATTTTAAGACAATACAGTTTGGAACAGTTTGTTTGATAACTAGGACACTAAAACATATATTCTTATGCAAGTGGAATAATTTGAAAAACGCTATGGATATTTGTTATGTATAGGAATTTAAGTAATTACATGACTTTTATATTGATAAAGTTAATATCAATCTTTAGAATTTTTCCGATTCATTTCATATGTGAATATGGTATGAAAGTAATATGTACCTGGATGCCAAAACTTCTAAAAATCTTATTTTTACACTATTGAATGTTTTTTGTGTTCATTCAATTCAAGAACACAATTACAGGGTGAAGTTAGGGTCATTCTGAGTACGTCACATATGTATTGTTGCCATTCCTGTTTTCAAAAGATGGAAGGTTTCATAAGAACACGATTTTGGCATTATTTTGTGTAGCACAAAGGAGCCCAGAAGAAATAGATAGTTATAGAAAAGCTGAATTCAATCAGATGTAATAAAGGAGTTCCCAATAGTCCAAATTATCCCTAATGGATAGAGACAGAGTGAGCTCTCCATATCTCAAGATCAAGCAGAGGCTGCCTGCCTGACCCTTGGAAGTATAACATGCACAATAAGGTTATGCCACATATGAGAAAAATATAGAAGACAAAACAAGAAATATATTTGCTTCTTTTTCCTCTAAAAAAGGCCTGGGTAGACAGTCCAAGACAGATACAGCAGCTCCTCTAGGTAAACAAGGACTCAGGCTCCTCCCAGCTCATTAGTCTATCATCTAAGAGGGCAGCTGCAGGTCAGTTTATCATATTGATACCGAAACTCTTAATCTCAAGTTTGTGTGCCCAATGCCCAACAAGCCAAACACTGAGACATCAGTGCTTGGAGATGGAGAAAGATTTATTCAAATTGGCCAAAATGAGTAGGTGGGAGCCAGGTTTGCTCAAATCCACTTCCCCCAGAACAGAAAGCAGGGAGTTTTTATAGAGCTAAGGGACTTGGCAGGAGGGGCTGCAGGGAAACAAAGACCTCACTCCAGATAAGCCTCTGGGCAAACTGACTTCTGGGCTGCAACAGCTGCTGAGAGCCCTGTGATCATAACCTCCCTGAAGGCATTCTCTTTCTCCTGCAAAACAAGCTCACAAGTCCTCAATACCCCTGAATCACCCCTCAAGTTAAATAGGAAAAACAGCAAGTTGGTTTAATATCTACAGTACCCCTCACATACCCGGCTTCAATATCCATGTTCCAGGTGGGCACCAGGAGAAAGGAGAAAAGAAAAGCAACTCTTATAGGTAGACTTTCAGTAAGTCCTCATCTCATCTCAATGGCCAGAACTTAATCACATGCCCTTACTTGTCTAAATGGGAAACTTATCTTGGTGGCAAGGTTTCCCAATAAACTATGATCTTATTATTAAAAAGGGAGAAATTTCATGTCAGTTTGGGATAGGTTTTGAGGAGATTAGACCAGAAACCTGGATTGGGATGCAGGAGTACAACTAGTTGACCACTAAGAACACTTCCAATGCTGATATTTCATGTTTATGTAAATGTGTTGAATGACGCCTTCCTCCTAAAAGTAAACATGCCTCCCTCACTTTCCCAACAAGTGAATTTTGGGGAAGAGGTTTATCAATGAAAATATGGTGAATAAAAGAAAGGAATATGTAATAAGCCTCCATAATAAAAGCAACAACAGTAACAATGTTACCATATTTTTATTGGACTACTTATTTTACACAGTCACAAAACCTAAGATGTTTAATGAATTACCTTACCTGATCCTTTCTTCAACTCTGAGAAATAGGAGTATTATCCTCATTTTAAAATAAAAAAGTGAATGTTCATAGAGGATGAATAAGTTACTCCTGGTTCTACAACTAGTCACTGGCCACTTGGATTTGGATGGGAGCTGTCAGTCTCCCAAACACACATTATGTGCCATGTGTCTGAGGAAGGGAAATAATGTAATGGAAAAAATACAGTTTCAGGGTCAGATGTACCTGGAATCCAATCCCAAATTACCCAATAACCATGTGAACAAGTCAGGTGAGCTTTCAGAGTTATGTTTCAATAAGGAAAATATGCTCTATTTTATTTCTTACAAAAGAGAAAAAGACTTATTTGAGGAAGAAACGTTTTTCCCACTTTGAAACCTATACTTTTCTGTTCAAAATACAAATAGACAGCCATATGTTTCTCCTTTTGACTTATCAAAAAACAAAAGCTCAGCTTGATATCATGAAACTCTTGCCAAGAGTTCTCAAATAATTGAGCCTTTTTTTTTTTTTTTTTTTGCTTCTCTACTGTTGTATACCCTACCCCCCTGAAGTTTACTGGCTTAAAACAGCAATCAATTACCACATCTCCCAGTCTACCAGTTGACTGGGCTCTGCTTGGTGCTTTTTGGCTGTTCTAGCTTGAGATCCTTCATTCAGTTGTAGTCACATGGCAGCTGCTCGAAGTTATCTAAGATTCCCCTTCTGTAAGAATCCAAAATGGCATTTTCAGTCACACAGACAATGTCTTAGCAATCCTTGACCTTGTTCTCTCAATCCAAATGGTGCCTCACCCCACAGGAACTATCAACAAGGCCTGAGCTTCTCACAACATGTTGGTCTTAGTCACACTTTTTACACTGTGGCTGGCCTCCAAGAAGCAAGAAGTGGAATTTGCCAGGCCAGTCAAGAACTATACCTAGAACTGACCCAGCATCACTTCCATAGTATTCTACTGGTCAGAGCAATTTCGGGGCCTGCCTAGATTCAAAATGGTAGATATAGAGACCCCAACTTTTGAAGGAGATAGCAAGGCCACAAAGCAAAAGAGCAGGCAAGATAGGAGATAATGAAATCATTAAAAAAAATAATCTGTTACAGTCCTACAAATTAAATGTTTTTAATTTGTTTGCTTGTATTTTGTCTTTGGAAAAAACTAGATTGTCTCTAATAATTGCCCTTGTAGGTTGGGCAGGGAGTCTTGTGAAACTAGATCACACCCTTCCTTTGAAATTTAAAAGTAAATAATATCACTGTTGAATTTTAGTTCAAAAAGAATAAAGGAGTCCAATTAACTGCATCATCAATGACTAGCACAATCCCTGGCATGTGGTAGATGCACAAAAGAAATTGTGAAATATATTAGAAAAAGTGTTAAAAATATAAACAAACTGGCTAGGTGGGCAGAGGCAAGTCACTGAATTTCCATGGGTATCTATATAGTAACCTGTAAAATGAAAAATTACAACTGAATCATGTTAATAACAATGGAGACTACAGCAAAAATAAAACTGGCAATGAACTTCATTGCTAATATTTATAAATTACAAAGAATGTTCATATTTGACTAGACATGAGTTGGTTGTCTCTTCAGAATCAATTCTGACTTCCCCAATTCCAAATGCCACTGACTTAAATTTTGGAATTCATATCATTCTGGGTAAATTGACTCTCTCTGTTCCCAGGGGTAGAACATGTGACATAGATTAACCAATCAGTGCTTTCATCCTTGGACACGCTGATTGATTTAAGGTAATCAAATTGATCCACTAAGAATTGACCATGGGATTTTTTTCTCTTTCTTTTTTGGTGAGGAAGATTAGCCCTGAGTTAACATCTGTTGCCAACCCTTCTTTTTTTGCTGAGGAAGATTGGCCCCAAGCTGACATCTGTGCCCAACTTCCTCTACTTTCCATGTGGGACTCCTGCCACAGCATGGCTTGATAAGCGGTGCATAGCTCCATACCCAGGGTCTGAACCTGTGAACCCTGGGCCACCAAAGCGGAGTGTGTGAACTTAACCACTGGGCCACTGGGCTGGCCCCTTGACTGTGGGATTTTTGCTCGGAAGGTGGAAGATTTCAGCAGCTGTCTGGGACCATAAAGGAAGCCAGCCTTAAGGTAGTAGCCCTCAGAAATATGTGGTTCCTTAGTTTTTTCCAACAGGGAATAGAAAACAGTCCATAAATTGAACACTTTAGACTATGCTTCACTTTGATTATTTCAGCTTACTGGCATGACTTGTTCAAACTTATAATGATCCCCCAGTCTGCCTTAAGCCAGTTAAGTGTCATTTGAAACCAAAAGAGCCCACCATGCCGCACACTAATATTTTTTCCATCATTACCTCCCTACCTTGTCAGGTGGTTTGCTGATTCACTAGAAGACCCCTAAGAAATTATGAAATCAAGCTTCCTCATACTGCAGATGACTTAAGGGGCTTAGAGCAAAGACTAGCTACTAAGGTCCTTTTCAAGGTCACAGATACTAAGTGGCAGAATCTGGAAACTCCAGTTTTCCAATTTCAAGGATAAAGATTTTATTAGCTGAATGCAAATTACACAAAGTCCAAGCTTTACCAGTGACAAGTCATGTGTTATTTTTTCTAGAATGACAAAGCAAGAAATCTGTCTTAAGTATCACTATCTTTAGCTCCTAGAATATTTTAGGCCTTCAGTAAATGAGAAAGTACTGTTGAATGAATAAATTATTTTAGACACATTGATTTTTCCTTCTGAGTTTCGGTCTCCTCATCTTCAAAGTAGAGATAATGACTGCTAACCCACATGTATATAATAATGATTAAAGTAGATTATATACAGTATATATAGTGCCTAAAAGCAATGGTTATATAATACATGTTAGTTCACTGCCTGCAAGTCCATTATAATTCCATGCCACCCTGTCATTCTGTATTTCCAATCTACATAGAATTTTCATTTAGAATTTCTTCTTTGACTTTGAATTGGAGCCATTTAGATTTTCTGCCACCAGTTTTTCTGCCTTGGTCTGATTCATTAGTATTAATAGCAGTGACCCCTGGCATGTCAAAGAGTGAACATTAATGACAATGGGTTTTAATTATAGAAGCCAAGGTTACAGTTGTTACTTCAGTTGGTAATTTCCAGTCTTAAGTTCATTAAACTCTTAAAAGTGGAAAGGTCAATAGTGATTTATTCCAGTGACAGCAAACTCAATAGCAATTCTGTACAAACAATCCTTCTGTCTTGACATATGGCAAGACTAATAGCTAATGAAGCTAACTTCATACGGCAGTAAGCTGTCTACTTGGATTCTGTTTTAAAAGTCCAGTGTTATATAAAAAGAAGACCTTCCAAAGGCCCTCCACCTGGGTGAAGAAGACAGAACGTGGGAACAACGTGAGGTTAGAGATCCTGCTGCCTTGACAACTCCATATCTCAATATCCAGAACATTGCTGGGTTTATGTGCTAAATGCATAAACGTGTGCAGCCCGCACTTTCATCATGATGTTGCCACGTGTTGGCAAAAAATAGAAAAACAAAAAAGTTGGTATTTAATAATTCATGTGAGGAAAGGTGGATGGCAGAACAGAAGCAAGATGTTTTACCAGTTCAGTCTTAGCAGAGCAGGGATTCTGAGGCAAAGCTCATCCAGACTTGGTATTGGCCTCGTTCCTCAATTGTGGGAGAAAGATAGATGCAATGAGAAACCTACCCTTTCAGAGTCAGGCTTGACTTCTCCCACCTTCTTGCGTGTTATGGCCTGGAATGATCATGGGCAAGGAGAAAATAACCCTACTTCCAGCAGAGATGTGCTCATCCTCTTACATGAGCAAAGTTGGCAAATATAAGTTATCTGAAGATTTCCTGTCTCAAACATCCAAGTCACTCGATCTGAAACACCAATGGAGTAAAACCATTAATCGGTTATCTGGCCTAGAAATAGGTCATTCCATCTCTCTTTTCCCAAGCATCTTGACCTACAAAGTAGAGGCTTTCTTCCGCCCCCCTCCTTCCTTCCATCTCCCTGTCCCCTGCCTCTCCTTCTCCTGCCTCCTCTTCTTCCTCCTCCTCCTCCTTCTTCTTCTTTTTCCCTCTCTCTTTTTTCTTCCTCTCCTCCTCCTTTCTTACTCTCTTATTCATTCAGCAAATGTACATCAAAACTCTACCATGTCCCATGTATTGTCCTGTGCAAAGGGAATATAACAGTACATAAGAAGCACTATTTTCCTATTATTTCAGAAGTTTGCATTCTACTAGATTAAGAAATTAAAACAGGTAAAGAGATACATGGTATAGAACGAGTATAAGAAGAAAACACAAAAGACGATTTAAGTAGAGATCATCTGTGTGAGAAGCACTTTAAATAAACTAGTCTAGGAAGACCTCTCTCTGGATGTAACATGTGAGCAGAGACTAAAATACAGGAAAGAAAAAGGCAATATAAAGAGTAAGAAAATGAGGTTTATAGGCAGAGAGATGGCAATGATAATTTCCGTAAAATGGGAAAGATAATAATATTGAATTAAATTAAGATAAATAGTGTGGAGCAAAAGATCAAAGGAGGTGATCGGGAAAATATTGTTTAAGGGGTAGATTGGGAGCCAATCATGTAGAAAGGCATAGTTTCTTAGGTCAGAGAAAAAGCACCTTTAGGAAAAAGAACAAGTAATAGGACACCACTGCAGTATAAAGGATACGGAGGAGTGGCCATACATGGCTTGCATTTTTGGGTCACTCTTACAGCTGATGGGTGTAATGGTTCCTATGTGGGCAAGAGTGAAAACAGAGAGATTAGTTAGGAGGATGTCACCATATTCCAGCAGGAGATAACAGTGGTTTAGAAAAGGTGGTAATGTTGGAGAGAGACAAATGGGAGGATTCAAGAGGTTTCTGATAGTTTGGATGAGGAGGTGAGAGAAATAGTAGAACTAGGAACGATATTTTAATCACTGTGACCAAATGATCTCTGCTTATCTCAAGAGAAGTGTACCAAAGCTTTGCTCAGAATCCTTATGGAAAACAGGAGCCTGCTCAAACACGTACCATTGAGGACTCAGCTAAAATTTAGGACATGTGTTTGATTGGCATCAATACCCAGAATTTCATTAATTTCTCTAACAGCCATTGAGGTGCAAACACCAAAAAGGTGCTTTGTTATGCTGATCTGTGTTTGGAATTTTGCTGGGCAGCTAAGCCAGAAAGAGATTGATGCAGGGGAAGTGAAAAGAGCAACTAGGAAAGGACACAGTTCAGATGAACAGCCCTGGGCTTCAGATTAGGGAGGAAAGAACAAGAGTCTAGGAGGAGGCATTATAAAGAGGGAGAAAAATAAGAAATAACGGGAGTAAATGTCTCGTTGTCGGTGTTGTGGGTAAAGGAGGGAGATGACTAGAAGGGCAGAAGATCATGTTTGTGGAGGGAGAGATCTGTTTAACATTTTAGTAATCAGTAGTGCTGGATGACAACAGATTTTAAGGTGTGATGAGGAGAGTAGAACTAAAACACAAACGGAATTGCAAATCGTTGGGGCTGAGGCAGCTGGGGACCTAGAGGTGAGGATGTGGGCTGCGTGATCCACAAGAACACGGATGTCACATGGGATAAGACCCTAGAAGGTCAGTGGGAGGAACACGGTCACCAATCTGGCAGTGGTACTTGTGGTATATGCTATTTCTTGGGTGCTTATTCACCTAGCACTTTATGTATAGGTACTTAGTGACGATTTCTCGGATAAAGGAATGTATAAATTTATCATCTTTGAGACACGTATTTTTGCTTCTACACTTAAGTCATTAAGTAGGTTTTTGGTGTTCATCTGATATATATATATATTTTTTCTCTTCTTTTAACCTGGTCAGATTCTGTTAAATCAAACATATTTAGCCTCGCTCTTTGCCCAGTGTCTTAGTTTGCTAGGGCTGCCATAACAACATACCACAGATTGTGTGGCTTCAACAATAGAAATTTATTTTCTCACAGGTATGGAGTCTGGAAGTCTGCGGTCAAGGTGTCAGCAGGTTTGGTTTCTCCTGAAGCCTCTCTCCGTGGCTTGTAGATGGCTGCTGTCTTGCCGTGTCCTCACACGGCCTCTTCTCTGTGCACATGCACCCCCAGTGTCTCTTCCTCTTCTTATAAGGGCACCAGTCCTTTTGGAGTAGAGCCCCACCCTTATGACCTCACTTAACCTTAGTTACCTATTTAAACGCCCTATCCCCAAATACAGTCATATTGAAGATTAGGCTTTAACATGTGAATTGGGGAAGGGAGAGGGACACAGTTTAGTCCATAATACCCAGGTAGTTGACCTTGACTGGGATTCTTCAACTTGTTTATTTACTTATTCAATCTAATAGGAAAAAATGATTAATGGAGTATTTAATTTGTACAAGACAGTGGTCATGGAGCTTGGCTGGACACTTACTAAAAGATGAGTAAGACATGATGACACCATCCATGCAAAGAATAAGTATTTATTGGATGTTTTAATGGCTATGCTAGATAAGTTTTCCAGACAGGTCCAACTTTCACTTTAACTCAATTGGCAACACATATGCTCTGGAAGTGGCAGCCCTCCGTGCCATCTATTCTAACCATGGTCATTGGACCAAAGTTGGACACTCACCCAGTGCTGGGTCAATCAGAGCTGTATCCTGCAATCTTATATGGGACCCAAAGGCTGTCACAGAAAATTGGAGTTGGGCACTTGTTCATGATACGAACGAGGAAAATATCCTAAAAGAAAGTATATTTTAATCTGTTATTTACTTTACAGATGGAGGAAATGAGCCTCAGAAAAGTGAAGTAGATTATCAAAGATCTCCACAGTTAGATATAACTCTTTGAGCCTTTGTTATAAGCAAGCACCAAAGAATTTTATATTATATATAATGTAATATATAAATTATATTCAGGGCCTTGACTCTTGATTTTATAATTTATTTATTATATATATATATAATATTCTTTGGTGCTTGCTCTTAATAGATGCTCAAAAAATAACTGTGAAAGTGACTTAAATTTAGGTCCCTGTAAGATGCATATATTTGTTTTACTCTGAGTACTTTTCTCTGCTTCAAATAGGCTATTACAGCCAGAGTATTTTGAAGGCATTTTAAAAGATTTTGGAAACACCGTATAGAATCTAATGGAACACAAATATTATCATCTGTTGCTTACCAAACCGAACTGCAGTAATATGTTCAAGTATTATTTCCTCACCTCATTACCACTTAATTGAATTAAAGCTAAATTTGTATTTATGCCATATAATTAGGAATTACAGGTAAGGGACAGGAACACTCTCATTATTGGCCATCTGTTTGTAGAGAAGTAGCAATAGCAAAATTCCCAGGAATGCTTGTGGTGAATGTACACACGCGTGGAAGATTAGTGCTGAAAGGACAACTCTTCATTGCTTGAATGAAGAGGTGGTAGCTCAGAGATTAAAAAGCCACAGAACTAGTTAGCAGTAGACCTAGGCTTTCACCCCATTTTACCAGCCAGCTTACTTGAAATTTATTTTTCTTTCTAGAATCTTTTTTCCCCCATGCCTAAGAAGATCTCTGTGCACTGGGCATGTTTAGTAAATGACTGACAGGTAAATGAGCAACAACTTTATGAGTAAGTCAACCTAGGGTCAAGGAGAGCAGACTCATTTCCAAGTCCTTCCAGAGAGCAGCATCATTACAATTGACATTCAGTCTCTCTGTTCCGCTCTCTGAAGAAGCAATGTTCCTCTCCGATGAATATCAAGAACATTTTTCTCTTCCTTTTGTATTTTCCTCTCTTGACATTTTTCTAGCATTTTCCATGCCATGACATTATCATTGGCATTAATGTGCATTGATCATCAGGTAAGCATAGGGGTCATGCCCCAATTTGTTGACTGGCATAATGGAGACTCAAAGGAGTCGAGTGGCTTGCCCAAGGTAATAATAGAGCTAGAACCCAACCAAAGGGTATGGTCAGCTGGGCCAATCACTTGTCAGCAAAAACAAGGAGTGTAGGCAGTTAAAAAATTGAATGGCAGAACAATTGATGGTGCCCCAGAAATGAGTAAATAAAGTTTTCATGTGTGTATTCATTCATGCCTGCATTACACTCTCATTCAATTCATAACTACTTTTTATCACCCACCCCGTGCAAGGCACTGTGCTAGGTTTGGGGAGGTCCTATAGTGCAGTGTTTATGGAGTTGCACCTTGGACTAAGTCCCTGCTCTGCTCTTCCCTAGCTGTATGACCTTCAGTAACACACTTACTGTGTACATGTTTCACTCTCCTGAACTGGAAAACACAACCAACAGTGCTTACATCTTAGAATCACAGTGATGATTACAATTTCACAAATGATCTGTAAATTCATCGATATGGCAAATAATTGAATGGACTCCAAGGCAGTCACCGTGCCAGGCAAGTGTACAACGGATGTCTGCTATCATTGTGAGAGCTGCACAAAATAAAATACAAGCTTCTTATTCTCAAGAAATGTCATCTTGGAGAGGAGTTAAGTAGTGATGCCCCCCCACACAAGGACTAGCAGGGTGAGTGCATTATAGGTGACTCAGACTAAAGAGCTTGAGGTCACGGGAGACATTCATTCTGCTTGGTATGATTCTAGAGGGCTTCAAGAAGCACGAGTTCTCAAGTAAGACCCTGAAGGATAAGTAGAATGTTAATTGGCAGAGGTAAGGAGGACAGGCAGGGCAGGTAACAGAAATGAAATAAATCTTTCATGGGGATGAGAAAAGGCAGCTGGCAAGGTATCGATAAATTGACAAGGCTGATTCCGATAGAATATGCAGCTAAGAAGGTTGGTGTTAAGTCTGAATAGGAAGGTCAGGGACAGACAGAGATTCTCAAAGGGAGATGGAGGGAAAAACCCATCTACCAGGCCTTCTGGGAGTGAAACAGAGCACTGTTCACATTCTTCATTTCCACCTCCACTCCATGCTTCCAGCGATGGCAGCTGGCTAGAGGTAAATTGTGTTTGGGGCCCTGTGTCTCGTTTTTATGATTTATTAGTTCAGTCTTTCAGCAGGGTGAGAATATAGAGTGTGTTAGATGGCACATACTCAGGGAATTTATGTTGCATAGCTAAACATCATGTCTGTCTATCTCTTCCCAGTAATCTCTGATAATACCCAAATGAGCTTTTTATTTTAAACATCTGGACAGCCTTATGGTGGTTGAGAATTAAGGTGCTGAGTGAAGAAAACAGCACAGTCGTAAAGTCTGTCGAATAAACAAAGCTTTCTTTGGAACATTAACTCCTTTATTGAGAAATCTTCTCTGTTCCTCAAAATGCACTTAGTAACTTTACATCTTCATCTCCAGGTACCACTTTTCTCTTGCAAATACTCTCATGGCATTTAATGGGGCCATTAAGGTAGGAAACTATGAGATATTAGCATAAAAAGAACATTGCCAGAAAAGAGATGCAAAGGCCTTCTCTCACACAGGCTCTTTCTCCCCTCCTACAGCATTTACTTTTGTTTTATAACAGCAGAAATTCCCATTGTGGGTGCTAGTAATTTTAGCTAGATAATAACTCTGTCGACACTGTCATAAATTGGCAAAAGGTGTGTAACTCAAGGAGGGGAAAGACTGGAATGAAGAATAATCAAGTAGTTCTATTTGTTCTTAATGCACACAGCCATTCAACAGATAAAGGCTGTGTGTTGTCTCCACCTTCTCAGCAATCTCTAGGGTTTCTTCTCACCCTAAAATGGTAGAGAAGTTCTGATGGTCAGTTCGGTCTTTGACAACTCTGAGCTTTTACAAGTGCTGTGCCATCTGCTGGATGCCCTCCCTGTCCTGGAGTGTCCGGCAAACAATATCTTCTCACTCTTCAAGATTCAGCTCACTTGTTTTCTACAGCATGAGCCTGCCTGAACCCCTCAAAGCAGAGTGAAATCTCCCTTCTCTGAGTTACCATAAAACCATGCATACATTCCCACACGGTTTTATCATTGCATTTATAAGCACACGTCCCCTACTGGGCTGTGAGCAACAAGCAGGGCTGGACATGGTGGGCGGGGACTCTTGAATTCTTTATCACTCGTTCCTGGTCCCTAGTACAGTACCCAGCACAGAGCTAGACATTCAGCATATTTTTGCATATTTGTTTTCTACTAGTGCATCACAAGTTACCACAAACTTTGCAGCTTAAAATAACACACATTATCTCACAGTTTCTATGGCTCAGGGGTCCAGGCAGGGCTAGCTGGGTCCTCTGCTTCGGATGTCCCAAGGTATCATCTAGGGCCGGGTTCTAGAGGCTCAACTGGGGGAGGACCTGCTTATAAGCTCCCACAGGTTGTTGGCAGAACTCATTTTCTTGTAGCTGTAGGACACATAACAGCTTTCTTCCTCAAAGCTGGCAAGGAGAACAAAACTCCAGAGTCTGCTAACAAGTCAGAGTCTTATATAAAATAACATAATCACAAGAATGGTGCGTCATCATCCTGGCATGTTCTATTGGATAGAAGAAAGTCACAAGTCTCACTTCTTGGAAGGGGATTACACAAAGGCATAGATGTCAGGAAGTGGGGTCATGGGGGCCCCTCCAATGTCTGTCCATCACACAATCTGTTTAATAAATCTTTAACCCAAACAAACTGCTTTGTTTTCCCCAATAGTAGAATTATTAAACCTGGTGTTGCTGCATGCCGTGTCTTTTAGGTATTTAAGGTCCTTTGCTCAGTGCCTGCCTAGTAATCCATAGGTCCTTACAGGGTAGAGTTCATGTCTGTCCTGTATATCCACAGTAGTTAGCAAGGGCTTAACATACACTAGGTACTCAATTATGTCTCAAATGCATGACTTCTTTAATTGATGGAGAGTGGATGTGAGTGTGCTCAATGCTTGGTATGAGCCATAGACTGTGGGTCTTAATCTTTATGGAACATTTTCCTTCCACGTTCTATAGGTGTTGGCTTAGGAATGAATAAAACATTGATGGTCATATCCCATGCCAGTAACTAATTTCTTTATTTCTTCAGAACTCTTCTTTAAAGCACCTCTGCCTGGACAAACCCCTCAGGCCAGAAAGTATGCAGTTATTCAAACACGAAATAGACAGAAAGAAAAGATAGTTGAAGGAGCACCCAATTTCCCTGCAGATTTTCTTCTGGATCCTGTTATTTGCATGTCCTCATGCTTCCACTCCCTCTCCACCCTCCACTGATTTCATGCTGCCTAGCCGGTGCATATTTCTGGATTTTCCCTGAGTCCTGGTTCATTCTTTCCTGCCTTGATCCCCTTGCTCCCTGACTCTGTATAGCCCTGAAAGCCTGTCTCTCTAATGTCAGCCAATTTTTACTTCATTTTCACTTCCAGAATTGTCCATATGTGAGCTGTTACCTGCCCCAAGTCCACTGTTAACTCTACTGCTACCTTCTTAGCAATGCCTGTTACAACACAGGCAGGTCTACTATCTCCAAATTTGAAGGTTCCTCTAGAATATCATCATCTTCTTCAAAGATTTTATATGTAAAGACACAGATATGTTCCGGGTAAATGGATGGAAAATATACACCACGCACAGAGAAAGTATAAGTCTTAAGTTGCATATTGGTATCTGATAAAATATACTTTAAAATCAGGAGTATTAAGAGATTAAAAAGAAAAAGCTCTGTGAGACAGGCAGGGGATGGCATTATCACCACAACTATGTGACAGATGAGAAAACTCTAACTCATAAAGATGTCTTGTTTAAGAATATTAGAACAGTCTCCCCACAAAATTACAACCTTCTTGAGGGTAGAGTTTCTACCTTATAAGTCCTCGTATCCTCTGTATCCAGAAATGTTCAGCACTGTGAAGGCATTCCACAGTTATCAGAACATAACCCACTGACACATTTTCCAAATTGCCATTCACAGCATAATGTACAAACGGGCTCTGATGTGTCACTTTAGTGGGCAGCTAATGTTTTATCTTCCAGGACCTTCCTTGGAACTGGCCCCAACCACCAGTCACATGGTTACGGTGTAAGGCTGTTAGTGCAGCCTGACCCAACGCTGGCCGCTCTTCTTTTACCCAGGGATGTGTACGTGATACAATAAGGTCCTTTGTTTTTCTTTTCTCCATAATTCTGAAACTAAAACTGAGCAGGATCTGTTAATTGGGTGCCTGAAGCTGTAATGTGTAAAACTCAAGTAGTGTTTACAGCCATGATTATCCAAAATTGACTTGAAACTTGGAGGAAGTTATTCAGGAGAAAAACAGCAAAGAATATGCAAAGAGAGAAAAAGAAGAGAGAGGAAGAAAGAGAAAGCACTTGGGTAGGTTCAAATCCCACAGCCCAGCTGATTCCTGAAACCCATCTGCATTCTCATTCTTGGGTCCTATGCAAACCCTGAAACTGTTCAAACGATTCTCTTTTCGGCTTAAGTTGGTTCATGTTGTGTTCTGCGCCAAAAATTAAAAGTTTTAACAAATATACTCATTTACATCTTAGAGTTATTTCAAATCCAGAATGCCTCTCCCATTTATAATCTTTCTTAAAAATGCAAAATAGAAAGATTATAAGAAAAGCATTTCAAGCAACAGCAGCACGACGGTATCAGATATATTTCGGGGGAAGAGAAAGGCCTTTTCAGTATCCCTAACATTTCACCATGTTGTCAGCTGCCCGTTCTCCCTACACAGCAGACAGGTTCAGTTTGGCGTGTTGTTGGGCCTGCAGCAATAATCCACAGCAGCAGGGATAGTGCCTCACCCAATTATATGGTCTATTGTTTCATTATTCACCCTACATTGGCTGCACCTGCCACCAACACTGTCTTCCTTCACTTTCTACTTACAAGCTCAGCCTCCCCCTGCATGCACCACAGTCATACCCTGTTCTGAGTCACCTCAGTGTCCCATTAGTCTCAGTGAACAAGATGCTTCACTTCAATTATACGTTTAGAAATGGTATTCTCAATTCCTACCGCCCATTTTGGCCAATATTTTACTGCAAACCAGAAGCACAGTGAATTACGAAAGCAGAAATATCAGGGCACCAAATTAAAGTGGCTTCTGTCCTCTGTTCTTCGATACATACCTTAGTGCAGGTACAGTCACACACACCCACACACACACAACATACATGCACACACATCACTTATGCTCACTGTGCACACATATGCCCACACACATACACACGCACACCAGGAGAGCCTGGCACTTGGTCAGAGCAGTTAATTAATGTAATACATTTTTTTGAGCCATGTCACTTTTTCTTTTTGTTAAATCAATCCGATAATATTTAGCAATACCATGAGACATGGAAGAGAAATGTAAATTCAGTTGTCTGCCTTCAGGGAAATTGCATTGTAGCAGGTGAAGAAAATATACACATAGAGAACACTTCCCAACAATTAGTGAGAAAGTGCAGAACTGAGTCAGGAGACCTGAGTCCTACACCCAACTGAGTCCCTCTCAGAGGCCAGGCAAACAAATAGAAATCCCATTAGCAATTCAAATAGAAATCGTTTTATGCAAAGAACTTGCTACATAAGTGTTAAAAGACTAGACAGCAAAGTGAAATACTGAGTTACCACAGTGGCAGTAACTGTAACAATTAGCTACCCTGTCTAGGATTGGGGGAAAAAATGGGAATCACTCAGGTTACTACTGTGAGCCTTTTAAAGTAAACACCATGCAGGACCCCTGAGTCTCCGGCTTACAGTCGGTTTCTCTCCCTGGCCTCTGTCCCCAGTCCTCGCTCTAATAGCAGCCCTCCAGTGCTGACTACTCCAATTGAGAAAAAGAGGCATAGACTGAGGAGGGCAAAGCAAAGAAAGATATTGTCTCAAGTCTGAGCAAACCCTCTGTAACTTGCACAAAAGAACGTTTTCCCAGGATGTACACACCCTCGACCTAGTTGATGTTACCACACGAGGTCATCAAAAGCAGAAAGTAGGAGCCATTTACTTATATGAGGGCACAGGAGGGACAGGTTTGGAAGGGGGTCTCAGGAGATTAGCTGGACGTGTTAACCTTGACATTTCTGTTAGATATCTACGTGTCTAAGTAGGCAGCTGGATACGCAAGTCTGGAATTCATGGGTGAAGTCCTTACTGGAGATAGTAATTTCTGAGTTATCAGCTTCTAGTTGGTATTTAAAGCCATGACATTGGATGAAGTCACCAAAGGACTGGATGGAGATGGACAAGAGAAATAAATTGAGATGCAAGTTCTGAGACACACTGAAGCATAGTGGTTGGGAGGACAAGGAGGATCCAGCAAAAAAGACTATGATAAAATGGATAACGGAGTAGACCTATGCCCTGGACACCGAGCTGACAAAGGCTTTGAGGTAGAATGACTGATTATATTGTCCGAAGCTTATATCATTCAGCATCCAGTGAGGAGACAGCAAGCCCACCAAATATTTAAATAAAGAAAATTTGATATAAAGAATCATTAACTAGACATTTCAGAACTGAAAAGGAAAAACAAAAAACACTAAGGTATCGTGGAGGTCAGAACTTTAGGAAGCTGCTACCACCCGGGGAGCTGGGGGAAAAAGGAAAGGGATTGAGATTAATCAATTTAGATGCTGGAGGGAGCCCCAGCAAGCTAAACTCAGGCATTCCAGGAGGGGGCGCTGCTAAGCTGATACTGGTATCTCTAAACTCAGAGGAGGGGCTATAAGGAGCTGGGTCTGAGACTTCCAAAGAAGTGACAGTGGCCAACTGGTGCTGGTGTCTCTGACGAGGCATGGTAAAACTGGCTGCTGGATCTGTAGGTGCAATTTGGAATCACATGCTGCTCTGGGAAGGAATGGCCACTGCCTGGATGAACAAGCATTGCTGGGATTGGGAAGCAAAAGCAGGAACAGAAAGCAAATAGGAAAGAGTGTAGTGTCCCTTTTCCCTTCTATAGCCTTCCTTCCAGTCTCTGTCAAGCTGGAGGATGGGAGGAGGTGGCTGGGGTAAGGGGGAGGACCGGAGGTGGACAAGCGTGGAGTGAGCAGGGTATCAGAGGGGCCGTCCATATGGATAGGAAATCCTCTTGGAATGAGGGATGGTGAGCCGGGGCTATTCTGTAAGCAATAAGGGAGAGTCCTGGTGGGGACTGGGAGTAGGGAAGGAGCATCTATGCCTCCAACAAAGAAGGTTCAACAGAAATTTACTGAGCAACACGCCTTTGTGTGCAATATGGAATTGGGCATCTTGAAAGGCAAAACAGTGATTGGGACCAAGGATTGACATTTCCTTTATCTGGTGAAGCATCAGATAGTAAACATTTCAGGCATCATGAGCTACCTGGTCTCTGTCACAACTACTCAACTCCACAGTCGCAGCAGGAAAGAAGCCATAGACAATATATAAATGAAAGCATGTGGTTGCATTCCAAAGAAACTTTATTTGTTGACACTGAAATTTGAATTTTGTATAATTTTCACTTGTCCGAAAATAGCATACTTTTTGTTTTATTTTTCAACCACTTCAAAATGTGAAAACCATTCTTACCTCATGGTGATACACAACAAGCAGCTGGCAGGATTTTTCTGCGGGGGGTGGTTTGTCAGCTCTGGGTTTCAACTCAGTCTCTGCGTTCACCAAACAGGAAAACCTGCAGATAACAAGACATGGGCACAACAATGTCTAGTTAGAGGTGGAAAATATGAATACGATTTTGGAAAGATATGCAGAAAGTTCTGTGCAAGTTCAGGAACCTAGGAAAACTGTGAAA
Source organism: Tapirus indicus (assembly GCA_031878705.1). NCBI lineage: Eukaryota > Metazoa > Chordata > Mammalia > Perissodactyla > Tapiridae > Tapirus > Tapirus indicus. The sequence continues at coordinate 6,268,125 of CM062935.1, read as the reverse complement.
GAAGTAGGAGATGAGAAACTGCAATAACTTAGAAACTGCTGACAGAGACCTGGAGAGGGAAGCGTAAGGACACCCCAGCACAAGCTGCAGGGCAGGAATCTGCAGAGCGGTGTTCTTGTCTGGGCAGAACCATGCATTACTCCCCACAGTCTCTCTAGAGTTTCCTCATCTGGCTATTTTCCATAAATTGGTCAAAACAGCAGGTTGGAAATCATCATTTTCCTAGAGTTAACGTTTTCAAATCTGATCTGTCTTTATGGATCAAGGTAACACTGGATGTGATAGAAATCTGAGATGACAGAAAGGAAATACCTAAATCCTCATAGACAAAATATGATTTACCACTGCATGAGTAATTTTCCAAAGAACACCAGGAGAACTTATAGGAAAGACAGGAAAGGAAAATGAACTCTCTATAAGAAATTAGCTTTTGGCCGATTGCACCTCTCCTGGGCTTCCTGACTGATGTGCTTTGGAATCTGAGTATACAAAGACCACCCTCTCCATCACTGCAATTCTAATCAATTTAAAATAACAGTGGTTGCTTCAACATCGTCCTTGACTTTGCCCCACCCACACTCCAGTTCCCCAAATCAGGTAAAGCAAGAGGGACACTGACATCAGCAAGGAAGAAGGACACAGACTTTAGGGGCATATGGGCTCTGGATCCAGACTCTCAGGGTCCACATTCTATTTCTGCCACCTAAGACTGTGGAACTTTGGGTAGGTGGATTATTTAATACCTCTGTACATCAGTTTCTTCAACTGTAAAGAAATAGGGATAATAATAGCGTCTATCCCATAGGATTGTCGTAAGGATTAAATGGATTAATTTATGTACATTGCTTAAAATAGCACCTGGTGCAGAGTGAACATTTAATAAATAGGATTGACTCTAAAGCCTGATGTAAAAGCCATTGTTAAGTTTCCTGAAATTGAGAGGCTAAACTCCAGGCTCCGTGCTTTGAGACCACATGTGTCGTGAGCTGCAACCACACTGGATTCCTGAATATTCCATAAACACCCTGCACCCAATCCTGTTTTATGCTTTTGTACTCACTCTTTTCTCTACCTCAAAAATCCTTCCCTACTCCGTCTTAAAATCCCCACTCATCCTTTAAGATCCAGCATGAAAGTTGCTTGATTTTGTACATTCTCTACCTCCAGAAAGCATTTAATTCCTTCTACCATGAGCTTTTCTCAGCATCACTTTTCTCAACTTGCGTAATGTCTGAGAGTTAAAATGGGGCTTCAGGAACGCTGGCACTTCTGTTATAAAAGAGATGAAGTCCTTTAAATCTCTCTGGCAGAGGACAGATTTTCCTACACGCATGCCATAACATTAGTTAGCCTTTGCCTTATACCCAAAATAGAGTTACAGGGGTTTTATATTTGCGAGAGAACTCACTCAGTGCTCTGGCGGAAAAGAAATTTCCTTCCTTTGGTTCCCCTTGGTACTGCTAAAGGGGACTGGAAAAAAAAAAGTAATAAACATCATATGAAACCAAAAGGGAATTAACCAAAGGGACACATATGCAGGAGTCAGAAAGCCCCAGCTCTGGGTATGAGCCGAGATTCCAGGTCCTACCTGCTCAGAGGCAGGAGAATGTAGCAGTATGTTATGCTTTGAGCTCAGAAATGCGTGAGTTCAAGTCCCAGCCCCAGGACCTGATAGGATGTGAACTTGGACAAGTCTATTTGTAGGTGAGAATCCTCAGTCATAAATTGGGCTAATACCAGAAATTGCTACTACGAGGAATAATTAAGTAGACATTATTGGCAACATTTGGCATTGGACCTGATTCAATATCTAAGTATGCATTAACCAAAATGTCTGCCTTAGCTACATTAGTGGGAGGGAGGTATTTGCATATTCCATATCCTAAGCAAACAACCTTCTAATTCCAAAGGAAAGGTAAAACTTCCCAGGAATTTCGTTTAACTCATTTTCAGCTCCCAGGCAAAACAGCCTACTTCCTAGCCTCTATAACCCAAGCAAGCAATAATTCTAATTTAAAAACTTGCAAAATCTGAATGCCTTGATAGAATTTAAAGCACAGACCAAGGGTACACACAAAGCCTGGGGCCCATCCACTTCTGGTTTCTAAGTACCACCCTTCCCCGCAATAAGCTGGAATTAGTGTTGACAATACCAATACCATATGCTGCAAACATTCCCCATGAACAAATAGACAGGTAGGTAGACGGATAGATAGATAGATAGATGATAGAGCAATAGAATAACATATAGATGGATGATAGATATATAGGTAGGTAGATAGGTAGATGATAGAAAGATACATAGACACAGAAAGACAGATCATTGATAGATAGATGTTAATGGATGATAGATAGATAGATTGATAGATAGATAGCTGCCTTCATCCTACAATAAGTACAGCATCCGATACGCCAGGGATTTCGATCCTATTTATCAGCCAGAGACCCTTCCAAAGTTTTCCTGCCTGACTCACTTCAACAAAGCTGGGGCCAGATCAGTCAGGTTTCTGTGGCTACTGTGTGGAAAGGGTTGGGGTGGGTGAGGGAAAGGATAACTTCAGAATATGTGGTTTCCCAGAAAAGGGCAATAATCACCTGAACCAGGGTAGTGAAATGTGTACAAATAGAAAATCAAAGAAAATGCAGTGGGGATAACCCTGGAAGCATGGAACATGGGGGCTCTAAATGATTAGCAGATATAGAAACACCCATTAATGGTTCACACCTACCCTGTGGTGTGCCAGAGTCATCTGTATTTCCAAACAATTTTGGAGAATATTTGATAGTTTCCATTTTGACCCAACTGGTGTCTTAAACCATCTCCTTTTGACTCATTTGCATTCGACTGATCTGATTTTATCAGGTCACCTATAGCTATGATATTTGGTTTGATACTAAGACTTGGCAATTAGGTTTGAGCTTGAATGTTGCTTTCTCAGCGATGGACGAGTCTTTACATGTTTTAATTTATTAATTCATTTAGTCCTTAACCAAATCCTGTGAGACAGCTGCTTATATTATTCTCGTTTTACAGATGAAGGAAACGGATGCACAGGAAGGTTACAGTCATTTGTCAAAGTCACACAGTAATAAGTAAAAGATCTGAGATTCAAAACCAGGAGGCAAGTCTGGTTCGGTCCAGACCTGTCTTGAAGCACCTTGAAACGCTATGATGCTCTGCCTCAATTGTGAAATTGCTACGCTTATAGAGGGAAAGATCATGCCCTGGTGATCTAGTAATCAGTGTTTAAAGCTTACTAATTGTAGCCTGATTAGACATCTTACAGGAGTGCATTTTATAAACAGTTAACTGTGAAGTGTTGCCTAGGAGACTGATTAAAGTTAGGCATTTTCTGGTTAGTTCTGAGATCTTTTTAAAAATGAAATTGTAAAGGAGAAGGTGATCCCTTTAAAGTAAGAGATAGAATTATGGAATAAAATAAGTAAGGCCTCTGCCATAGAGAAGAATTTAATATGACAAACAAAAGACAGATAATTCCAAGAAGGGTATTGGAAAAAATAATTAGCTGTTTAGAGGAAACATAATTACTCTGGGTCATCACCTCCCCACATGCATCCGAATAAATCCCTCAACAATCAGAGGGAAAATTTTAAACAATACTCACAAGACAAAGAAAATAGAATTGAAAATTTGCCACATCTCTGGGGAAAAGTTTGGCGTTTTAAATTCTAGAAGAGAGAAAAACAATTACAAAGGAAAAATGGACAGATTTGAATATATAGAAGTTAAAATGCTTTCTATAAAAAAAGTAACCTAAATTAAAAAGGCAAACATGTCCTGGTATTTTCAGCAAATAATTTCCCAAGGGTTATGAGCTTTATTATACAAAAAGTGCAAGCATTAATGAACAAAATAATACCAAGTCTCCAGTGGAAAAATGGACAAGGACATGAATAGAGAGTTTACGAAAGTAGAATGATAGGTATTTATCAAACATTTTGAAATATTCAACTTTAATAATATCACAAATCAACATACCTAATATAATGAGAAATATTTTTCATGTCTTGAAAGTGGAAAACTTACAATTATATTTATAGGCATTTCTACTATATAAATAGAGGCATCGCCCCATCTACTCCCATTTGGCCTGCCCACAAATGGAGAAAGGGGCCCTCTCTGTCATGTGTTGCTATAGCAATGTAAATTGATAAAAGCCATTTAGAAAATGATTAGGATAGACATGTCAATGTCCACAAAGCAATCAAATCAGAAATTAACAGTAAGAACATATATTTATTTTAAATATATATATATATTTTTAAACCCCCTTATATAACTTGGATTATAGAAGAAATCAGAACAAGTCATAAACCATCAGAAATGAATGACCAATGAGCACCAGAACCTGAAAGATGTGACCAGGGCGATATTAGAAGTAAAGTCATCCTCAGACATATTTGTGAAAAAAAAAGGAAAAGAAAATTTAAAGCATGGTCCATTATTTTTTAACTTTTTATAAAGCCAAAAATGGAAAGTTTCTTCAAATTTTCAGGTGAGATCTGAAAATACATCTAGAAGTCAGCTAAGTAGAAAAAAAGAGAAGAATATTCCAAGTTGAGGATTCGAGGGGTTAAAGGAGAATCACACCAGGTCCTGGCTATGTAGTCTCCATAGGCTGACAGCATTTCTCTTCTTAACCTAAGACCACTGAGAAATCAGGCAGTGTTCATTGATGGAGGACTGATCTGATCTGGTCTAAGGTTTTTAATTTATTACTTTTTTAGGCCCTTCTTACCTAATCTCACCCTTCCACCGCAAGGTAGAAAATGTGTTGAAAAGTAGCAGAGAAATAACCAAGAACGTGTTAGAGTTCACAAGATGCAGGAGAAGGTGGTAATTTAGATTGGGGCATTGATGGGGTAAGAGAAGTGTGTGAACATAAGAGGTATGTTTAGAAGGTAGAGCCTACAGGATTCATTGGTGGGTTGGTGCATGTAGAGCGGGTGCAGGAAGATGACTCGCCAGTCACCACTTCCGGGTGCTGTCATTTACTGCAATGAGAAACACTAGAAGAGGGAAGAAGCTCAATTGGCCCAATTTACTAATTTGCCAGACACTTGCTTTTTCAGTAATCACTTCTAGCTGTTTATAGAATTTTTAGTGAATGGGTGGTTTTAACAGCTTTTAAAAATTTCTTCAAATCTTTTGATAATTGGTTTTTATTTTGTCATCACGGCACTTCTAGGAGCACTCTCTTTGCCAAAACCTAAGAGTGATGGGTGGCTTGGTCTTTTTGTAAATATATTTATTATTCAAAAACTTATGCTACAACAGTAATCGATATGTCTACTTTTTAACATGAGAATCTTTTAATTTATGTTGATTATTGTAACCCTATGTTATGCTATTTTCTATTTTCTATTAGCAATTTAACATTTAGGATTCCTTTTCTGATTTTTCAAAGAGCATATCAATATTAAATTATGTCTGGCAATTAGTAGCCTAATTTTAATATATGATATGGTTGTTGTGGTGCCTTATAGTTCATATTAAATTTTTCCATGTTTTTTAATTGTTTTTAATTTTTATCTAAATTTATTTTTGAACTATTGCAAATCTGATGAGCAATGTATTTAAATTTTGGTTTACTAAACATGTGGCCCATTATAGTAATGTAATCCTTCCTAGGCCTGATCACTCCCTTTCTATCCCTTTGAACCATTTCCCTCTACAGTATAATTTATTCTGTAATTAGGTACCAAATTGTTCTATCCCGATGTCCTTGTTAGAACCAAATTTAAGCATTTCATCCATTATTGGGTTATTTAGATATTTCTGATTTCTTGGATTGCTTTCAAATGTTATTTTATATTTTTTTCCAAATTGAAGTACTTTTAGTATTTGTCTTGTTTTTAATCAGTTGCTCAAATGGCATGTGATTGCCAAATGCATTTCTAATTAAAGAATCAAAAAGTTGCTGTTTTGTTACGATGTGAATTGATTCCTTGCACCACCACCCCCAGCTAAACCCATGTATGTATTTTTGGGTTTTTTTATATTTTTTACTTTCAGGTTGTAGGAAGTTGAATAATGACCCCCTAAAATATATCAATGTCCTAATTCCTGGAACCTGTGAATGTTACCTTATATTTAAAAAAAAAAAAGAGGGAGGTGAAAAGGATTTTGCAGATGTAGCTAAGTTAAAGACTTTGAGATAGAGGGACTATCCTGGATTTTCTGGTTGGGACCTAAATGTAATCACGTGTGTCTTTCTTAGAGGAAGGCAGAGGGAGATTTGACCCACACAGAATAGGAGGCAAAGTGACCACAGAGACAGAGACTGGAGTGATGCAGCCATGAATCAGGGAACACCAGCAGTGCCAAAAGCTGGAAGAAGCAAAGAATAGATTCTCCTCTAGAGCCCCCAGAGGGAACACAGCCCCACCAACACCTTGACTTCGCCCAGGAACATTGATTTCAAACTTCTAGCTTTCAAACTGCGAGATCAATTTCTGTTGTTTTAAGCTACCTAAGTTTGTGGTAATTTGTTACAGTGGCCATAGGGGACTAATAGATGGTGAATGTACATCAGATTTGGGTTAGTTATCTTATCACTGTTCATGAAAACATATATATATTTATTTTAAATCACTGTCAATAAATTCTAATGCCACTGAATTTGAATATGAATACAATATGAAAAAAATAGCTCAAAATCTTCATGGTCCCTTCAGGATTTTTAAAAGACAAATCATTCGCGAGTTCGGATCCCGGGCGCCCGCCGACGCACTGCCTGTCAGCCATGCCGTGGCGGCGTCCCATATAAAGTGGAGGAAGATGGGCACCCATGTTAGCCCAGGGCCCGTCTTCCTCAGCAAACAAGGGGAGGATTGGCACCGGATGTTAGCTCAGGGCTGGTCTTCCCCACAAAAAAAAAAAAAAAAAACAAACAGAAAAAAAAAAAAAGACAAATCAGACTTTTGATTGCTAAAATATTGTGGGGAAAGCTCAAGTCGCCCTAAATCCTTAAGAGCTTCTACCTATTGGAATTCTTGCTTTAAATACACTTAATGTGTACATTTCTGCACAGTAGCTTTGTTAGGAAAAAAGATGCAGATAATTAAGAAGCTAGTTTTGTCAAGTACCAGCACAGTGGGAGGTACAGATAATTGCCCCATGTATGCAATGACAGAAAAACCTTCTCTAGCTAGGAAATGACCAAAAAAACCTTCACACTTCTTTCAGTTGCCTGGTTGAATTTTCTATATCTCTGAATGCTTTGATCAAACTTGTGATTTCTGTATTTACCATAAAAAGCTCTTTGTCCTTGTCTATTTTTAAAACACTACTATGAAGAAAAAATAAAATCTGCAGAAGTCCTAAAGTTCTACAATAAGCCCATCCAACAGAAGTTATTGTACCTTTTATAAAGAGTTAAATGAAGTATATATTAGTAGATTTGATAAGGTGGTCACTTAGCAAACATGTTTTTGGTGACCAGGCGTGAAGTCCAGAAAGCAGATTGGTATGGAAAAGCTGGATGTCCCTAATTTTATATGATTAACTGAAGGTGCCTTTGAAACGTCAAAGTAGAAATGTAGGAAGACAATTGAATGTGAGGTTCTGAGTGAGAATGGGAGGAAACTATACTTGAGAGAGAAATTAATGAGTCGTGTGACACAGGCAGAGTTGAAGCAATGAGTGGAAATGGGATTCCTTAGGAGAGAGTTTAGGTCAAAAGAGAGGTGGTCCTGGGTCCTGGGTCAACTGAAAGTGTCATTTGGATTTAATAACAGAACGGCCATTGGTAACTTCAACAAGAGATGTATTATTTTCCTGGTAGCCTATTGGGAGTGTGTTGAAAAGAAGGTGAAGGTAATAAGTAAGTCGAGATAATAAGTATAAACAACTGTTTGTAGGAGAGCATGGTAGCTGGAGTTTGGAATGAGTAAGGAGATCCTTACCACTCCTTTAAAAGCAGAGAGATCTGAGCATATTTAAGTGCTGAGGTAAAGGACTCAGTTGAGTGAGAAGTTGGAAACATGACAAAAAGAAGAAATAAAAGAAAGACACAACGTTTTACTAACCTTGAGAAGACAGGAGGAAATGGAAATCATAGCACTAGAGAAGGCACAACACATCCCTGTAACTAAAAGTAGCAAAAATAATATGGGAGAAGAGAAGGACTTCTGCTTCCAGCCAAGATAGAGTAACAGGTATAAGGTTCATCCTCCCTCGTGAACAAGCGAAATACAAATAAAACACACAAAACAATGGTTGGCAAGGTGTTGGTTATCAAGCAATGAAAGAAAATTACTACAAATAAAGAAGGTCATTCTATAAGGAAAAAGGGGTCAATTTATCAAGAGGACCCCAAATCCCTAAAGATTTATGGAACTAAGAGCCTCAAAATACATGAAGCCAAAACTGATGAGATTGCTAGGAGAAATAGACAAATCCACAATTACTGTGAGAGATTTCAGTATCCCTCTCTCAACAATTGTTAGAGCGAGCATATAGAAATGTACAAAAATATACAAAATAGAATGTTTGATCTATTTGATAGTTATGGAAAACTACACACAAAAACAGCAAAATATACATTATTTTCAATTATATATGGAACATTTATCAAGATAGACCATATTCAGGGACATAAAATAAGCCTCAATGAATTCAAAAGGATTCAAGTCATACAAGCACATTTTCTGAACCTAATGCAATTAAATTAGAAATCAGTAACCAAAAGGTCTCTGGAAAATCCCAAAATATTTGTAAATATATAACACATATCTAAATAACCCATAAGTCAAAGAAGAAATCAAAAGGAAAACTAGAAAGTATTTTTCACTAAATAAAAATGAAAACACTATATATTAAAATGTGTGAGGTGCCACTAAAGCACCATGTGTGTGTGCGGGGGAGGTTGTGACACTAAAACTCCCATATTCAAAATAAAAGGAAATACATCAAATCAGTGACTTCAGCGTCTATCTCAAGAAACCAGAAAAAATGCAAATTAAACAAAAAGTAAGTAGAAGAAAGGAAATGCTAAAGAGTGAAGATCAACAAAATAGAAAACAAAACAAAATTTTAAAACAGTCATTGGAACCAAAAGCTGGTTCCTTGAAAATATCAGTTTAATCAACAATCCTCTAGCCATCTTGATAAGGAAAAAAGAGAAGACCAATATCAGGAATAAAAGAAGAACCATAACTACAGAGTCTACAAATATTAAAAGAATAATAATGAAATATTTTTAAAACTCGTGCCAGAAAATTTCACAGTTTAGATAAAATGGACACATTCCTTGAAACATACAAACTACCAAAGCTTACACAAGAAGAAATACATAACCTGAATAGTTCTATATCCTTTAAAGAAATTGAATTTATAGTTAAATCCTACAAAGAACACGCTAGTCCCCTTGATTTCATATCTACCAAAAAATTAAGAAAGAAAGAATACCAATTCTACACAACCTGTTCCAGATATTTGAAAAAGAGGAAACAATTCTCAAGTGATTTTATGAGACCAGTATTCTCTGACACCAAACCAGATACTAAAAGAAATGTAATCCATGGACCAATATTGTTCATTAACATAGATACAAAAATTCTAGCCAAAATTTCAGCCATTGAAATTCAATATTATATAAGACAGATAATATGTCATAACCAAGTGGGCTTTATCCAGGGAATGTAATATTGATTTAACATTTGAAAACCAATCAATGTAACTTATCATATTAATAAACTAAAAGAAGGAAAACAAATAATCCTTTCAATATATGGTGGAAACACATTTGACAAAATCCAACATCCTTTTATGGTAAGTACACTCAACAAACTATGAGTAGAAAGGGACTTCTTTTTGATAAAGGCATCTAACAAAATCCTACAGCTAACATCTTGTTTAATAGTGAAGGACTGAATGCTTTTCCTCTAAGTTTAGAAACAAGACAAGGATTTTCATTCTCACCACTTCTATTCAATATTGTACTTGAGGTTCTAGTGTGACAAGGCAATAAAAAGAAATAAAAAGCAGCCAGTTAAGAAAAAATCTATATAGCTCTTTTATCTTATACAAAACATGACTGTGTATATAATCTGATGGAATGTACAATAAAACTATTACAACAACTAAGTGAATTTATCAATTTTGCAGCATAGAAGAATATCATATAAGAAAATTAATTGTATTTCTATATGCTATCAATGAACAATTGGAAATTGATATCAAAATATTTACAAATGCATCACAAATAGATAAATGTGACCAAGATGTGAAAAACTTGTACACTGACAAGAACAAAGCATTGATAAATCAAAGAAAACCTAAATAAATGAAGAGGTACACTCTCTTACTGTGTAAATGAATCTGAAGTTTTAATATTATTAAAATATCCATTCTTCCCAAATTGAGCTATAGATTAAATGCAATCACAATCAAAATATATAATTCTAAAATGGAATTTTAGAATTTGGAAAGGGAAAAGGTATAGAATGGCCAAAACAACTCTGAAAAAAACTAACAATGTTCAAGAGCGAGGATTGCCTGATATCAAGCCCTACAATGGCTACGTTAACCAAGATAACATGGTATTGGTATAAAGATAGACATACAGAACAATGGAACAGAAAATACATAATTCAGAAAAAGACCCACACATCTAAGCACAACTAATTTGCAAGAACGATTCAAGGCAATTTAGTACAGAAAGGATGGTTTTTTCAACATATAGTGCTAGAATAATTGGACATCCATATGTGAAACAAAAAGTTCATATATCTCAAGTAATATACAAAAATCAATTGAAAATGGATCACAGACCTAAATATAAAACTTAAAATTATAAAACATTTACAAGAAAACATGGGAGACAATCTTTCTGATTGTATGTTGGTCAAAGATATCCAGAATATGACACCAAAAACATAGTCCATAAAAGAAAAAAAAAGAGTAACTTGAACTTCATAAAAATTTTAAAATCCATTCTTTTTGAAATTCACTGTTAAGAAAGTGAAAAAAAAAGCCATAGACTGTGAGAAGATACTTACAAATCAAATCTGATGGAGGACTTTTATCCGTAATATACAATGAACTGTCTCAAACTCAGTCATAAGAAAGCAACTGCTCTCAAAAACAATAGGTGAAAATTTGATTTAAAATGCTCAACATCATTCATCCTTAGGGAAATGCAAGCTTAAACCAAAATGAGATGCAACTTCTCACCTGTTAGAATGGCTCAATTTAAAAAGACCAACCATATGAAGTGTTGGCAAGGAGAAACTAGAACTTCCATCCACTTCTGGTGGGAATTTAATTAGGTACAACTACTTGGGCAAACAGTTGGCAGTTTTTTTTTTTTAAAGCTAAACAAATACTTCCAATATGATCCAACCATTCAATGCCTAGATGTTACCCAGGAGAAATTAAAGTATATCCCTAGAAAGTCTTACATATGAATGTTAATAGTGGCTTTACTTGTAATAGTCAAAACTGGAAAAAAAAATGTCCATCACTAGCTGAATGGTTAAACAAACTGCAGTATATTTATACAATGAAATATTACTCATCAATAAAAAAATGCTTCAATATGTATGAATCTGCAAATAATTATGCTGAGTCAAAGAAACCAAGCTTTCCTCCCAAAAAGAGTGCATTCTGTATGATTCCATTTATATAAAATTTTAAGAAGAGCAAACTAATGTTTAGTCCAGAAAGCAGATCAATCATTGTCTGGTGAGCTGGTGACAGAAGCTGGGGGTGAGTACTGAAGGTATGAATTTTAAAGGAGCACATGGAATCTTCTGGCAGTGATGGACAAATTTACTTTCTTGATAGTGGTAATGGTTTTGTAGGTGTATATACACACCAAAACACATTAAATTCTACACTTTAAATACATGTGGTTTATCATATACCAATTATAACTCTACAAAGCTATTTATCAAAGAATCCTTTGGAAGCAGATGTAGGGATGGGGAGCATAGGTTTAGTGATGTGTACTTAACATATTTGTGTGTGTGTGTGTGTGTGTGCGCGCAAAATTGGAGATGAGATTATTTGCTTAAAGTGTGGGGAAAAGGTAGAGGGAATTCAGAAGTTTGAAGTGAGCTAAGAAGGTTTAAAACAGCAGGAGAACTAATTGACCAGAACAACAGAGAAATACCTGCCAATTGATGAAATCCTAATTATTCAACAAAATTGAGTTCTTACTAAAACATTTTAAGACACAAAAATGAATAAAATGTCATCCTAAACTCTCAGAAACCATATGATAGAATCAGGTAGATTACACGTAGCTCATCACAGGTCATGGTATAAAGACATCTATCTTGTGTTCAGAAGAACGAACAGTTTGATAGAACCTTTTATAGAGTGTTGATTCATTTTCAAAGAGATGGGCATCAAAATGCTTATAATAACAAAAAGATATGGATGCTACTTTTTTCACATTTTGTGTGAGCATTTTCCCACGTTGTAAAATATTCTCTTAACGCAGTCAATTATTTGTGAAGAACTATCACTTAATGCCCACATATGGGCAGTGGAGCTCGTTTGGAAAGTGTTCTTCTGTGCCTGGTGCCCTTTAATAATCAAAAGTGATGTTCTCAGTGAGCTGGGAGCACTTGGTCTGTTTGCAACTTAACAGAATATCAGTTCTAGGAGCAAAGGTGGAGCTGCCCTGCTATCCGTCTAGATACATCCCATTTGTTCCCCTCAACATGGCCACATAACATTAACCCTGTCATCCAACATTGCTCTGTACTGCTGAGCATACCCATCTTACCACCAAGGTCACCTGGGATCCTGCAAGACATGGATATGGAAAGTGACCTTGATGTAAAATATTTCCAAATCACTCACGTGCAACATCCCACAGTGCCTTAGAAATAGAAATTGTATTCTCCATGTTGGAAGAGCCTTTCACAATCCTATAATCATTTCTTACTTAATTCTAAACAACCCACAAAAGTGCTGATCCAAATATAACTTAAATACTTCTAATGTCTTTAGGACACCTGTGGTAACAGTTCCATTGAGGGACTCATATTGTGTTGAGATCTCTTCTGAGGACTCTATCTTCCAGGAGAAAGTAGGGTCGTTATCTATGGTGTCTGTCCAATCTCCTTTAAGTGCCTCCCTCACTCTGGAGCCCACTGTCCCTGCCCCAGGCCTTAAGTGCCTTCTCTCTGCTCCAGGCCCCCTTATATTTCACACTCTCCCTTCTCACACCATCTGCATTTCTTGAAATGGAGTCTGACATGGGGAAAAAATACCATGAATGTTTTTATGTACTAAATAAAAACTGTCTCCTTTCTTTTAGATATCAAAACAGGCTCTCATACCTCTGCTTGAAATCTCCCATTAATTCTCCTTTACCTAAATCAGTCTAAATGCCTTAGCATGGCACTTGAAGTCTCCCACTGTCTGACCTCAAACAACCTCATCAATCTGCTCTCCCAACAGTTTACCCAGAAACTAATTGACACGAATCCCGAAAGTCACCTGCCAAGTTTTACAGAAAAAGAAATCACGTATCCTCCATGTTAATGATTTGTAATATTATGCCTAATTTTAGTGTCTACGAACCAGTCATCCAATGTTAATTAAGGTTCCCTTTACAACAGCTCTTGTTCATTATGTAGTAATAACTTTGAGCCCTGGTGCTCTGTATTCCAATACCAGGTAGGGAAAAATCTTCCTTTTTGTTTTCAATGAGATTTTTACTTCTTACTATTTAATTTTAATCACAAAACCTATTTTAAGGACAGCAGTCATAAACATCCCATAGAGTTGAAGTAGTTTACATTTTGCATATATTGTCTTACTTCAAACTGTTCAAAACTTTGTAGCTCTCACTATTCCCATTTTACAGATTAAAAACAGAATTCCAAACAGAAATGATTAATTGTGAACTATATGTCAGGAATTATATTAGACCCAGGGATACAAAGATGACTCAATACCTTTATGTAAATACACTTATTAATAGCAGTCAGGACTAAATTCTGAATATCCTGACTATAATTATTTTTTAACACGCACCCTACCAATAATCCAGGCATATTTATAAATATGTATACCTATTCATGTATTAATGACTAAGCATCATAGACCACTGCAAGGTTTGATCCATATGATTTGTTTTGTATTTGTTTGTTATTCTAGAATGGAGTGGAGTCACCCTTAACAAAGCTGTATCTATGCATTATTGGCTTTACAATGAGGAAATTTAAAAGAATGCTTCAGAAGTTCAGTGTTAAGAATTTAATGTTACCTGAAATTTTTCCACAAGCAGAACATTAATTTATGGAGAACAAAAGAGGGAAAGGGAATGGTAGAGAAAAGATTAATGGTGCCACCATGGAATACCCACAGCTGAACAACAGATTTAAGAGCTGCTGTGGCAGAAAGTTATCGAACCATTTAGGAAATTGATCTCCCTTTACTTATCCTCATCGTGGGCCACTGAGTGTGATCCCACCTCCCCTGAGAAGGTATGTGCAGGAAGTCATGGGGTGGAACACTGTCTGGACATGGAGTCGGGGACTGCTGAGCAAGTAATTTAACTTCTCTAAACCTCAGTTACCATAATTGCGGAGTGGGGATAACTTTTAGCTAGCATTCAGGGCTATGGTGAGAATCAACCAACACTGTCAAAGCGCAGCACCTTGTGGAGGTTCTCAGTAAATTCATTTTTCTTTTTGGTTTGAACACAAAATGGAAGGTCTACTGAAAATATCATATTTATTTAGCATAAGTGACAATACATTCACTGATTTAATGAATACTAATTAAGTATTCCCTAATCTCTGACAGAGTAATTCAAGGAATATTTGATCAACTCTTGCTTTTTGAAGTCCGGGGTAGGAAAAATAGTTGTATATGTATACTAGTCTGCTAGGGCTTTCATAACAAAATACCACAGACTGGAGGGCTTAAACAACAAACATTTATTTTCTCACAGTTCTGGGGGCTGGAACTTTAAGACCAAGGTGCTGGCAGGGCTGGTTCCTGGTGAAGCCTTTCTTTCTGGCTTTCAGATGGCCATCTTCTTGTAGTGTCCTCACATGGACTTTTCTCCATGTGCACAGACAGAGAGAGATTGCTGGTGTATCTTCCTCTTCTTATAAGGATACCAGTCTTATTGGATTAGGACACCACCTTTATGACCTCATTTAACCTTAAAGACCTCCTTAAAGACCCTACAGTCGCATTGGAGATTATGGCTTCAACATAGGAATTTGGGGGCAGGGGGAATTCAGTCCATAACAACATATATCATAAGGAGAGAGTGGCAGGATATCTTAGAAAGAACTCAGAGACTTGGGATTTGTACAGACCAAGATCTCATTCCCTCTACTATCATTATTCTCAGTGAGACTTGAAAACTGAGTTAGCTCCTCTAAGCTTCTGTTTCCACAGTTGTAAAACTGGCATTATGATAGCTATTTGATAATTTTATTGTCAAAATTAAATAATACAGCCCACATAAATTATTTTCCAAATAGGTGCTTAATCACTATTAATTCTCTTCTGAAGCACACCTCTAAAGAGCACAGCCACCTTTTAAAATTACCATTTCTATGTCATATGCATTACATTTTACAGGTCACTTTCACATTACATCTCTTGATTTTATTCCTAAGCTAGAATAAAGAAGAGTTGAGGTTCTTAGTCACAATTAAGAAGGCTGAGCACATAGTCAAGCACTAAAATCTTCTTTAAAAAATAAGCTCTTAGGTAGAATGGAGGAACTTTTTCTCTTTGGAAATATGGATGGACAATTAAGCTCATTATAACCTGAGATGTTTGTTGTGTTATTTGTAACACATCACCTAGACATTTTTGGTGAGTAACAGGTAGCAAAGAGCAGGTGCATTAATTTCGATGGAGAATGGACTTCTGTCCTTTGTTCTAGTTGCATAGTTCTTTGTTCATTTCCATGTGCATGAAATTGGCTAAAATTCTCATAGTAAATACTGAGTTGTCGCTAATTTTAAAGAAAAAAGAACAGTTGAAATAGTCAATAAATGTAACCTTAAACTTAACCTTGGATGGATGGTTTGAAAGATCAATCTATAAATAGTATAGGAAAAGGTGTGTAGGGTGGTGGTGGGGTGACAGGGGGCCCTGAGACTTAGGTCAAGCTAAAGTGAATGGCAAAGATGTAAGATATAAAGAAGTGAGAAAGCCCCCAAATGGGAACCATCCGTTTGTTAGACTATTGAGAGCATTTATGGTTTTATCTGCAGGTGAGTCCTGCCTTAGCTCATTTCAATTTCAACATAGGTTGTTCTGAGTCCATTCTGACAACCTTATCATTGTGTTTATTCTGCTCAACTGAAATCATAGTAAAATCGACAGCTGTGCTATTAACCCGTCTGTCTACCACTCAGTTTGCAGGCCATTATGAATGTAGAGGGACAAAGAGAGCTCCTCCCCATGAGAAGGGTCAAAATCCACCCTTCTTTCCCACTAACCGCATTCTAGACCAACACTGGCACGTCTACCTGGCTCACTACTGTAGTGTATGCTAACTCTCCTCCTTGATTTTATTTTTGCACAATCTCCCCATCCTTTCCTCCACAAAGTACAGAACATTCTTTTAAAAATATGTTGCATTCAAAATTCTAAGAAATACATTTTTATTCATGTTGTAGCATCAATAAAATGAGAGGTGTCTTACAGTCAATGGCATACAGAATTTGATTGACAGAATTTTATTCTTTCTTCACAATACATAAAATTATGGAAGATGATAAATTGATGTAATTGTGGAGTAGATGAAGTTCAGTAAATTACATTATGTTTTAATACTTGTCTGCTTAAAGCTCTATTTCAATAAGAATAAAAGCCAGACTTTGTACCTGGTCCCCTCAATTTACTATACTTTCTTATTTTCTGTATTCTTGATGCTCTGGCATTTAGGGTCTTGATCCTGGAGAAACTGCCCCTCCCAGGGCTAGCAAATTCCTAGAGATAGCAAAGGACTCCTCTGATAGTGGGCCTTTGATATGCCAACCAACCAATCCAGAGCCCACACCCCTAGCCACCTCCTTTATTGAACTCTCACAAACCAATCCAATATTTTTCCTGCCCTAAATTACTCCAGGACCAGGTACCAGACAACTAGGGATCACCCCTATAGCCCAGAGCCTGTCAAAATTATTCAAACTATCCAATCCTAAGCTCCTCAGGGTACCTACTCTGCTTTGCCCATTCTTTCCCACTAAAACCCCAATAAAGGCTCTGGGCCACGCTCATCCCTCTCCCTCTGCTGCCTTGTGGCTGACCTGGGTGCTTCCCCATGTGGCCAGCATTGTGTGGCAAGCCTCCCGTTTCTAAGAATCTGTGAGTATAAACTTCCTTCATGACAATCATTTCCGTGTCTGTGTGTCTTACTATACCTGATAAAAGCGAATCCTGAGTACATTTTCACACACCCCCAATGATTTCCCTGTCAGGCCTCCTCACTCATTACCCTCCGCTTCACTGAATTGGCCTCAGCCTCACTGGGCTTCTCACTATTCCTCTCTAATGACCATGCACTGACAACTTCCTTTGCTAGAAAGTTCTTTTTCCAGATCTTCAAGTGATTTACCCTTGTAATCATTCCCATCTCAGTGTAAATGCCATCTCCTCAGAGAGGTCTTCCTTGACTGGCCTATGTCACCACTTGTTTGGTCTCCATCACAGCACATGAAATTCACTTGACATAAAATTAACCATTTTAAAATGTACAATTCAGTGACATTTAGTAAATTCACAATATTGTGCAACTACCACCTCTGTAAAGTTCCAAAACATTTACTTCAAAAGAAAGCCATTACCCTGTTAAGCAGTTACTCCTCATTCTCACCTCCCCCACTCTTGGCATCTCTTTTTAGGTTTATTTAAAGGCATTTTATAATTCTTGTTGCTTTCGTGACAAGAGACTTTTTTAATTTCCATTCCTTTGCATTTTCTAATTAGTTTTTACTAGTCTGTTGATTTTTTGGTATGTAAATTATGTATTCAGAAATCTGATTAAATTCTGCTATTAATTCTAATTGTTTCCAGATTATTTTTTTATTTTTCCTAGAAACGATTGTTCATCATTAAGTAAAGATAATTTTTAATCTCTTTCTTTTCAACTTCTTTAAAAATTATTTATTTTTCTTATTTCATTGGCTTGGACTTCTCAACAGTGTTGAGTAAAATTGGCAAGATTGTTCATTCTTGTTTCTGACTACAAATACAATTATTTTAAATGTTCAACATTTATTATTTAAGTCATGGATGGGAATTGAACTTCCTCAGATTATTTCTCTATATCTGCTGAGATGAATGTATAATTTTAAATTTGATATGGTGAGCTATGTTAATGCACTTTTATAATGTTAAACTCTTCTTGCGTCACAGGGATATCTCCTCTGTGGTCATGACGCATATGCTTGTGTTCCTGCGTACTTGGTGCATCACTGGATTGGTTTTCCTAATCATTTATCAACGTCTGTGGGCACCACTTCTCAGGTCCAGCAACTTCCCTTCTGCGTTAGATCCTGGCAATGTTTCAGCCATTATCTCTTCAACTATTGCTTCCCCACCACTCTTTTCGGAAAATATTTGATGCCTAGTTCAGCCTCTGAAACTATCTTTCCATTCGTTTAACTGATATTTTAAATTTCTATCTTTTACTCTCTCTCTGCTGGGTTCTGAATGACTTTATCAGTGCTATCAATTCACTACTTTTCTCTTTAACTTTGTCTTGGAAGTCTGCAGCTTATCCGCTTATGACATTTTATTTCTCTTTTTTATTCTAGAATTTTATGTTTTTTACAACTATGCTCTCATATTTCATTTTTGCCTGATTTTGTGTCTTTTCCTCTTTTTAATGGAAGTTATGCCTTATTTGTCTCTAAACATCTTAAGCGCACTTTATCAGACTAGATTACATTCGTAACCTGATTGCTGATTATTTCAGCCTGATTAATATTGGATTTTCTGTTTTGCAAGCTTGTTTTGAATGGAAGATTTTTTTTTCAGCTTTGTTTTTATTTTCTTCCTCTCTCCCTCCATCCTGCTATGTTCCTCCCTGCCATAATTTGGTTTTACAATTGTTTCCATCCATTATTTAAGGCAGCCTGCCTGGTCGAGGCTGTATGGTGGTGATGTGCAGTGGCTTTCCAGAGATAATCCTTGGAATATCTTAGCTCTGGCCCCGGAGCTTGCTGACTGTCTGGCTCAATAATTGGCCCCAAGGCTTTGTCATCTTCCTCATTCCTCCCTAGGTAAATGGCTCCCAGGATCTATGACTCAGGTAAGCTTTGATTAAAATCTTTTTCCAGCTTATTTGAATGAATAGTTAGTAACTTTTGGCCAGCACAAGCTTAATTAGTAAAGTAAACAATGATTATGTTTACAATCATCACTATAATTATTTACCAAAAAGAGAAGGAACAAAGAGGAACCCAAAGCAAATGGTGTTGCCAGCTGTTCAAATAGATTGTTTAATTTATTGATTACGATATCCTTCTGAGTTAGTATTATTTCCATTTACTAAATGGGTACCTGAGGAACCAAAAGATTAAGGTTCTTTTGACAAGTGTTCGTGGCTGACAGTGGGGAAAGGAGTTAGAGACAGATATTCCTGATTCTCAGGAGGGAACTGAAATGTGTTTGTAGTGTCCGGCTTTTTGTCTTACTATTGTCCCTATGGGTCAGCTGTCATTATTAGCTATAGCAATTGGAGGTCTAGGTAATCCAAGATTCTGGCTATAATTAATTTGCTTATGGAAACTTCTTAGGCACTGATGTCCCACATCTTTTGCATGGAATGGGCCCAGCCACAGCACATATATTTGGAATTTTTTAGCTTCCTCTCCCCTCAGCAAATCTGTCCTGTTTAGACATCCATGGTATCAAGTTTGAACCAAACTCAATCATAGCCTTCTTGCTGCCCAGGAAGAATGAAGGACACCTAAGACCGAGGCCTCAGGGAAGGGAGGTCACAGGACATGATCAGGGTATGGGGACCTTCTGCCCCTTCTTTTCTTCTCTTCTCATTCCGCATGAAGACTTATGTTCCATAGCGTGTATTTTGTGATTCCTTCTGGTGGATCACATTACTGTTGAGACATACTGATGCAGAAATACAGGTGAAATCCTGGATTGACTAAGATGCAGGGGCCAGCGGACAAGTGCTTTTAGGCATTGCACAGAATCAGTCTGCCATGTGTGATGTCACACGGATAAACTTCCCAGGCTCTCAGAGGGTCCATAGTCATCCACAAGTAGTGTTCCTGATGACCTTCTCCACATGTACCCAGGCAGAGTGTAGACACTGGCCTCTCATTCATTTCCAGCAAATCATTGTATTCAAGGAGAGAAAACAAGCTCCCTGTTCCCAGACTGCCTGCACTGTCCCTCCCTCCTTTCCCCTTCTGGTACAAAGCCCTCTGCTTTATTCAATGACTACGGTCTGACTTTCTCTCTTGTGTGACAGTCAACTTGCATGTCTGTCTGTCTCTGAGCTATTCTGTGATGCTACTCAGAGCCTGCTCTTTCTCATACCCTATTTGCACCCTCCCCTTCTACAGTCTTCCTCCTCCTTCTTCTCTTAGTGCTGATCAACAGTTTCCCTGAAGACAGCCAGAGTCCACCATGGCATAGAATGTCTGAACTGAAGAGGTCTTTTCATGTTTTATAATCCAGCTCCAGGATGTACAGAATACCCAGTCACCCAACTCGTCAACTCTAGTGTCAGGAACCTACCTGAGGCTCTGTGGTCCAGGGCTGTTTCCACTCAACATCCAAATCACCCCTCAGATGAGGACCCATATTTGCCATTTCTGCTTCCTTTACAAAAGTGGTGAATGGCAGTCTAGCTCAATAGGTTCTTTACTCCAGGATATTTGCATGTGAGAGGATTCCTGCAGACCAGAGAACCCCGTCTCTAATGGTGAAATTTCAATCATTTGTAGAGAGAGTTGATGGAAATATTTGGGGATAGAGGGACTGGAGGTATCTCGTAGTTATATTAATTTATATCTTGTTAATAACCCCTTTCTCTATATACCCATGTGGTTAGACCATGAATAAATAAGAAGACTCCTGTAATGAAATGTTCATAATCCTGCTTAATCCATCACCTACAGCCATAAGCAGCACGCAGGAAGGCATTTGACACTCATCTAGCACTTTCTGTGGATCTTAGAATTACTTGACCTCCCCACTTCAACTCATTTAATCGTCAGAATAACTGTTAAATACATGGTATCCTCATTTTACAGATGAGGAGCTATTGTAGAGATGTTGAGGAGCTTACTGAAAATCTCAAAGTTTTTAATGGTGCTGATAAAATGTGAACCCAGATTCTAACATTGATGTTCTTTTCATTACAGCACATGCCTCAAAAGGAGGAACTTTAAAACCGAAGGGATCCCAGAAGCAATGTGGCTTACTGTGGGGAAACCAAATTTTAAAACTGTGAAATGATATTATTTTCACCCCAAGGTCACCCAGATAAAAAGCCAGGATGAGAACCCCAATCTCTTCTGAGGCCTCCTTCAGGGCTGCTGCCACTGCCACTGTGCTTCCCTCGCTGTGGAGGGCAAGTATCTCCATTGGCGCCAGCTTGCACCCTCCTGCAAGCTCATCCCAACACTCAGGCTCCCAGTTCCTCTCTTTGATCTCTGGAACTCAAGTGCCACCAAAGCAGCTGCTCTGAAGCCCTGTCCCCACCTTCTTCTGTAAGGGTCAATTTAAATGGAGCAACTTGAAGCAAGAGGGTCAGGAGACAAACTGCAAGGACATACTTTAGCGACACTTCAAACAGGACAGCAGAGCTAGGGATGGCCAGGCAGCCTCGTGGGCAGACAGCAGCAGAGAATGACTCTCCTAGGAACAGGGTGGGACATGGGCCAGCTCTATCCAGCAGGCATCACCAAAGAATTCTGCTGCTCTAAGACAGTGTGGTGTGTCCTCCAGAGGAGGAGAGCACAGCAGTCTGGGACTCTCCCTCTGATCCACTGGAGATGCGGTACCCAGACCAGACTTCCTGGCCCTGACTCTCCCATCATCTCAGGTAGTTTCAGCAACCAGGTGGAGCCCTGCCTTCTCAGGTCTTGAGCTCCATTGACCTCTCCACTCTGCTTAAGCTGGATCCATGATCACACTGTAAAGTAGCCTCCAAACTCACTAATCAGGTCAAACATTTTCTGTTCTCAAACATTTTATCATCTTTCTTCACTCACCGCCACCAATACACATACTATGCACTATAGGCATATTCCCTTACCTTTATCTTCATAAGATTAATAGAAGGCCTCATAAAGATATTGCATTATGTTCCTGATATAAACCCAACAAAGCAACTTGAATCTGATTAGTTCCCTCCTTCTATCTTTTTGAGATGGAACAGTTTTTCTCTGCCCATCCATGGGCACCCCCTCCCCCGGGGCCCGGGACCTAGCTCTACCCCTTGAATTTTTCTCCTCTGGTGCTTTCATCTCGCTAAATGGAGCCACCAGATATCTGAGTAGCTCATACCAGAATCTTACAGATCCTTCTTGAATCCGCTCCTTTCCCTGCACTCCCCAAATCCAATTAATTATCAAATCCAGCGAGTTAACTCTGGAAAGCAAAAGGGAGGCTTGAGCTCCTTTCTCAGACCTAGATTTCTGGGGATCTAATCTATGTATCTAGGATGGATGTTTTCCTACAAGTGAGATGTAGAACGTGCATGAGCACTGAGAATGGAGGGACATACCCAGAGCCTCTATTTCCCAGAGCCTCACAAGACCAAACTGCAACTTGATCACAGATCAAATTACCCTCAATAGGCTAAATTTTCTAGATCCTTGGAACATTCCACATTCATTTCCCCCCTTTTTTAAAATCCCTGAGCCATTTCTTAAAGTACTGATTAAATGTTAGTTATCACCTGATCTCCAGTCAACCTTCAGGAATAAATGAAAGTACCTCAAGTCTGTGCTTAATAGTAACCATAGGTACATGAATTGAGCATTTATTATCCTGGGCAGAATGCTAAGTGCTCTGCAGGTATTAATTTATTTAATCTTCACATCAAATCTGCAAAATGGGCACATCCAATACTGTTAGTATTTGCACTTTACACTTGAAGAAACTGATGCTCACAGAAGTTAAATAATTTGCTCAAGGTCAGAGAGTTAATAAATGTCATTTATAAGCGAGAAAATTGAGCCCAGAGCGGTTAAGTGACTTGTCTAAATGCAAGTGGTAAACACGTAGTTAAGCTGAGATTCAACCCGTATCTGTTTGAATCAAATGACCATTCTCTTTGGAAGGTTAGCAAAACTCCACATGACCTGGCTTCAATTTCCCATATATCGTGTTCACCTAAGAAGGCTCTGACTTACTTTATCTAATTCCTCAAGGAGGAAGTCGATGTTTAAGCAGGGGCTATCTAATGCATGTGAACTGTAAGACCTAAAAGCAGGAGCAGGGTCATGACTGAGACAAAAAGACAAAAATCAGGAACGAAGATGGCTTAAAAGAGAAGAGGTAGGAATAGGGACCTCTGGGACAATTATCAAGAACATTATTGGAGTGCTGACTGCCTGGCAGGATATTTCATCCTGTCCAAAATATCCATAAGCATATCTGGTCCATGCCAAATGGTTTTGGACAGGACCAAATATCAAGAACCTTTTGGCATGGGCCAAATGTTTCCATGGATGTTTTGGACAGGACCAAAGATGACCAGATGTCAAGGATCTTTTGGCATGGACCAAATGTCTGATGGACGTTTGGGGCAGGACTAAATGTCAAGAAGCTCTTGGTGTGGACTAAATGTCTTCTGGATGTTTTGGACAGGACCAAATGTCTCCTAATTGCTGACTGCTTTGGTGGATAAAAGGCCAATACCTGTACCAGGCTAGTTGAAAGGCAGAACATTAGGGTGGAGTATTGTCACCAAGGATGACGTAGAAATTATAAGGCAAATAAAGCCAATAGCTTTGACCTCACACATTGTAGAATAAAGTCCATTTTATGAGAAGCTTAGCTAATTTCTTGAATCTTACCATTAAGTTTCCTGGCCATCTTTATTGAAAACAATCGCTGTCTTATTGACCATGACAAGGAGCAACAGAAATCTTTGTGCCTTAGCCAGACACTAAAGTTTTTGTTCTATTTCTGTGGGCTGTTGCAGACCTCCAAGGATGGAAGCAATGCATGACAGTGTGTGGCATGAACAAAGGGAAATTGAGTGGTTTTAATAAGATGTGAGCATGGCCGGAGAGGTGCAAGGCTGGTACAATGGGTGTTGTGTAATTCAGCACAGATGCTCAAGGGTTGGGCTGGTAATCAAAACCAATTAGTAGCTCATACTGTGAGGTGAGAAAGGAGTTTGGTTTTTTTTCTTAAAAATCAGATGGAAAGTGAGAACAAAGCCTATTCTTTCTCCTGTAAGACATACAAAAGGAGAGAAAAGCAGGGATAAATTTGTACAGAGATAAAAGAGATTCTACTGCTTGGTGAGAAAAAATGAATAAACCTATGGTTTGAACCCTCTGATGTTATAAATAATTTTTGCAAGGTCTTCCAGGATGGCTTCCAGCATCTGAAGAAGGAGGGGAAAAGGCATGTGTCTTGATTATAACCTGAAGAAAACTGCCTGAAATTGACTTCCAGATTTCCTATCCCAGTTAATAATGCCTCCATCTCCCAGTTTTCTAAACTACAGTCCCTATCAGCAATTCTTAGTCTGAGATTCATGGATCCTGCAGGCAGTCTACAGGTTGGCATCAAGACATCAGAAATTTTAAAAATTGTATTCAAAATTATGTGCTTGTGTGAATACATACATTTTTATAGGGGAATGAAGTTCAAAGCTCTCATACATTTCTTAGAGAAGCCTGTGTTCCTAAATGGTGAAGAAACACTGTCATCCACACAGTAATGAGGCACTAGTGATTTTCGTGATTTTCTCACACTGCCCTGATTTGGGTCCTCATCATGTGCCTCAGGTTCCTTTGGAACTGGCACTTCTATTCCAGTCATCCATCAGTTAGCCTGCAGCTCACAGCTCCTTTTCCCAGCAGCATTGGCGTAACCCGGGGGCTTGCAGAACGGAGGTCCCACCCTAACCCCATTGAATGTGCAGGGTTGACTCTCTGACTCAACTCCCGATGCTTGACTGCATTCTCTTTCTCTCGCTGCACTGTATCGTGGCCTTTAAATAAAAGCCTCATGTGAGTATGCCCTGTGGAGTCTGGTGCATCCTTTCAAATATCTGACCTGGGCAAATCTTTGCAAAGTATAATTCCTGGCCCCTGGGTTTAACCATGTGATTAGCTTTGGCCGAAGTGATTTTAGTAGATATGATACAAGCAGAGTCATGAAAGATGCTTGACAAATGGGCTTGGCCATTTTGGGGTCATTGTCATTGTCAGTGAGAGTAGCCTGATGCAGGATGATTGATAAAAAGGGGCAGGGTTAACTCAGGCCAGTTGCCTCAGCCAAGGGCAGCCGAGCTAAGAGACAGCTAGTCAACTCTGCACCTCTATGCAAGCCCAGTCAAAATCAGAGCCACCTAACTAAACCCAGCTGACCCCAGACATGTGAGCAAGAAATGCCTATTGTTGTATGCCTTGAGGATCTGAAGCTGTTTGGTATACAGCATTACTATGGCAATAGATAACATACACAGAGGAAGTCTACATCAGCCAACTAGAGCGTAGGGAGATGTATCAAAATGTGGTTGGTAACCAAAGAATTGCAACAATATGGCCAGAGTCTTCTATAAAATGCCATATTAACAAAAAACAGCAGTAAGGCTCCTCAGTTAAGTCTAGATATCTAAGTATATAGGCTGACCTTATACATGGGAATTCCAGAGGCCACCTTAGAGAAAGGTTACTAACATATTTTGAGCACTTGCTGTGTAGCAAGCACTTTCACTGGCTACTGAAAGTAGCCAGTTTCAGGTACATTTGCCAATTTTTCTCAAAACAACTTACAATATATGAATTTAGTATTTATATATATTATTCATTTACAATAGATAATCATACACATACAAGGAAACTGAATTCAATAGTGAAAAAAAGGATATAGTGGAAAGTAAATCTTTCCCCCTGAGTATATGTTTCTTAATTTTGAGACAAACAATGTGACTAGTTTCTTAGGAATAATTCCAGAGAGGGGCCAGCAAAACAATTAGCTTCTAAAAACTCTTCTGCAAACACACCTTTAAGTATTTAAAATTACAGAAGGTGGCCTGTGACATTAGTCACCACGTGCAGTACGTCCATCTTTATAGACCCAAGACCCCAGGCAAGAGTGGTTAAGTGACTTTCATAAATGTCACCCAACAAGCTGGTCTCTAAGCTCCCTACTGGCTAAACCCCACGACTAAAATACAGCCTCTGGGGGAAACACAGTCATTTGTGCATTACTTTCCCTCTTTCCCTTTGTAACAGGCATAATGTCATCTCAAGTTAAAATAAATAAATAAATAAAAAGCTGCACTTCTGAGAGTTCGATGTGGTTTATTGTGCCTATAAAGAAAGGCCTGATGTGCCGTCCATGTGGCTCTGAAAGAATCTCTCTCACTGTTGGAGCAAATGCATCCTCACATGTGGCAGGATGATAACAAGCTGTCCACGCCACTGAGAGCCTCATCTCAGTCATATGTACGTGTATGTGAGTATAGTCATGGAATCATTACCCCCACTCATGTACATACACCTTGTCAAACTGTTTGATCCATGTTGAAAACAAAGGCAGAATACACTTAACAGGATCAGAATGTGGGTGTTGTATAAAGAACACAGGCTTTGGACTCGGGAGTTTTCTATCCTGCCCTCTCCAGTACCAGCTGCACCATTGTGATCAAGAAGACCAACTTTTCTGCCCTCAGTTTCTTCATCAGTAAGATGGAGAGTGTGCTATCCACTGAACCACATAAATGTGCACTCAGCACTGAAGGGAGCAGGAGCACCTTGCCGGAGAAAAAGAGGCAGGGTTGCTCATTCAACTGCTGTTAGTGACTCAACAACAATGGAAACTGTCAAGTTTCTAGATAGCTCCTGGGCATGGTCACTTTTCAATAGGGTTAGTAAGAACTCCTTCTGCAGCCTCAACTTTACTACCTAGATTTTAATCTGCCCAAAGATTTCAAATAAAGAATTCAGTCCCTGCAATAGGGAATCTTGTGAGTAAATCCCACAAGAAACCAATACTTCTCTATTGCATCTCTGGTCTATGCTGGCTAGAGACTGTGCCTGGAGTCAGGGAACCTGGTATTCACCTAGCTCTTCTCTTTCCAGCTGTCCTCAAGAGCCCACCAACTCACAGAGCTTAAAGTTCTATGGTGGAAAAATGAGAATCAAGAACTGAATGCTCAAAATGACAACAAGCTGAATTTGACAGGTTATTCCCTGTAACAACACATTGGCTCCCTTCATAATCCCCAGCAACACCGCCACAGTTTTGTTTTCTGACCATAACCACCTCCTGGCTGTATAAATCAATCCTAGTTCCATGTTGAAAATGGGAACAAGAACTCTTTAAAAATAACTTTTTAATATATAGGTGTCTTTGGAGGTTCGTGAGCATATTTCAAAATAGAAACTGATAAATGATGATAACAACTGGCAGAGATTTTGCTATCAGTGGAGGAATTGAATTTCCCTTGGTCCTTGTGCTGGCCCCCAACCAAATGTGGAATAGATGAGGACAATCGCTGTCTTAAAAACGAGAATCTACTGAAACTTGTACTTAATTTGTCCATCTCTCAGAAGAGAGGTAAGGAATTTAAGGCATTCCATGGCAATATTCATTTTAAAAACAATCCCCTATTGTTATGATCACCCTTAGAAAATCCCCAGATGCACCCTGGTAGAGCAAAATAATGATATTTTCCATTTTTCTTCAAGATAGATGGGACATGATGATTGGACCCATTGTGCCTCAGTTAGGTGGGCACAGCTCCTATGTCCCTTGTGTAAAGATAAGAGTGTACATCTTTAGAGATGCCCTGCTAAAGCTATCAGCCCTCTCCTCCCAACACCCATGCTCTATTTTTGTTTGAATACTGGAACTTTACCTGTTTGCATTTTTGGACATGTGTGTCCCATGGATGGATGAGATACAGATAGCTGACAAACACAACACAGGAGAGCTCTAAGTGGAAATCAGCACAGGTCACTATTTCTGTCCCATTAAAGGAACTAAAGGAGTCAGAACCACCCTCTGCTTGCTAAAATGTGCACCTGCTGTAACCTGTGGAAACTTGACATCAAACTTGGAGTACAACTCTCTCTCATTCACCTGCCAGTCTCTGAGGAAGAAGACTGTGTCAGGAACTCAGGGCTGTTCTCATAACTGCAGAGTCCAAGGGTCAGCAGAGAGCTGTCACCCAGGGTGGATGTTGGTGAGGCGGGAGAGGGGGGTAGGTAAGCGTCTCTGACGGACATTGCATTTTCCAGAGAATGAAACAGTTTGATCAGTTTTTATCCCTGTAAGTTCTGAAATTTCCATTTCATTCTAATCAGAAGAATCAGAACATGATTTATCCTCCAGGAGAGGTGACATTCTTAATTTAGGGAGAGCTTAAAATAACTCTTGTTTTTAGTTTTTCTGGAGCATGAGTAGAAGGGGGAATTAGTTTTTTTTTCCTTAGGGAAGTTCCAGATGCAGAAAGATATTTCATAATGCCAGTTCATATACTTTCTTCTGTTCTCTGGTCTAAAAGGGAACTCCATTTGTCACTTTTCTTCCTTGACACAGCCAAGCAAATTCTCTTACTGTGGACATAATGCAACTTTCAACAATGGAATAAACTGTGAGCCTCAAACATGAAACGGTGTAAGCAGTTAAAAACTAGAATGGAAAGTTCCTGCTAGTGAGAGAATTTGGTACTCATCATCTCTAGAGCATGCTGTGTTTTAATGTCTAGTTTTGAAGCTGAAGTCTGTCATTTATGTTAAAATGCAAAGGGTGGGGTGGGGAGGAAGGAGTTCTGAATATGTCATCTGTGGAAAGACCACCTTTTTGCTCATTTCCCTGCCA
Organism: Tapirus indicus; assembly: GCA_031878705.1. Taxonomy (NCBI): domain Eukaryota; kingdom Metazoa; phylum Chordata; class Mammalia; order Perissodactyla; family Tapiridae; genus Tapirus; species Tapirus indicus. The sequence goes on along the minus strand of CM062935.1, from coordinate 6,239,108 downwards.
TTTGGTAAAGCTATTATAGGCTCTTCTGTGAGACATTTAAAACCTCTTCAAAAATCTTTCTGAAATTTCCAAAATTTGCCCCAATTAAATTGTCAGAGGGGAGATGTATCTGACAAATGTCTTCCAGTGGATGATCCTTTGACAACCTAGCATTTGGCATCTCCACGTGTTCATGGCCTTAGGAAGCAGAAGTAAGTGAAGGTTGGAAAGCAGGAGAAATCTGATATCCTCAGCCTTGATATCAGATTCTATAGTCTAAAGAGGAGCATTGTTAGCCAAAGGCTGCCTTCTTCATCTTATCTCAGGTGATGCCCAACGAATATCTACTTAATTCTCAACAGGCTCCTCATTTAAGTTGTTGCAGTAAGGCAAGGGCTCCAATTTTCTCTTGGTTTGGCCGCTAAATTCATGTGCAACCAGCGGAACATAAACTGAAGATAAGAACAATTATTTCCTCAGAGAGCAATTGTGAGGATTTAGTGAGATCATTGGCATCAGGCATTTGAAGTGTTCCCTGCTGCACAGTCCCCTGCCTTGGAAAGACAGTGCAGTCTTGCATTTTGTTTCTATTGCTCTCTAATCTGGTGGCCGAGTTGTGAAGCAGGTGGCAGTCCGCCTTTCAGTGGCTGAGTGTCTATGGACCCAAGTCCCTCCTCAGGTATATTCTAAGGTCTCAGCTCACTGAAGGTCATAGGAGTTTCATTGCAAGCTCCACTACAGACTTATCATTACTAAATTTAACCCTTTCTATTTTGATCAATCCTTGGTTAAGACTTACGGGATGGAGGGAGACTGAATCATTGAACATCACCAAACTGCCAACTTATATAGAAGTAGTATAGGACAGGTAGGACATCTAACCATCCCAAAAGAACCCACTCAGATCCTCACTCTCCCCTCAGCTTCACCATTCCATAATTCAGTAAGTCAGTCTCACTTTACTCCTCCTTAAAAACCTCCCCTTTCCATTCTTGCTACAACAAAATGTATTTTTTTTATCAGATGTTTATTTTGTCCCACTCATGAAGCCATTGCAATAGATGCAAAGAGAATTATGGTGTGGTCTCTGTCACCAGGAAGCATGCTACAAGTGAGGGAGACAGGGTGTAAACAATTAATACACTATAGTTTATATTAGCAATTACAAGTATAGTGTGAAATGTCCTAGATTCAACTCTCACCAGCAACATGACCTTAGACAAGTTAATTAACCTTTTTGGGATTCCATTTCATCACCTGATAAATTGATATGATATTCCTCTTTCTTGGTAAGATTAGAGACAACAGATATTATTAATCATATCGATAATAATGCCACCGTCTTGTGGAATTTGAGAGCTTTCTGCAGGAGGTAGTTGGGGTGGCCAGTCCACGTGCAGTTTAACCATCACATGCTTACATAGAACCAGACAGGAGACTATACCCCTAGGCTTGCTGATTTTGTAAGAGATAAGGTGGCTGATCCTTCAAAATATTTAATGAAAGCTACTAATGTGGAGGGTCCTGTGAGAAATAAAATTTGGATCAGGAATGGATACAAAGAAACAGACTTGGAATGTTTTGAAAAAGTAGCTGCCGCTTGTCAATGGGAAAAAGAATGTTTATGGTAGAGAAGGCATAAATATCCCAAATCTTGACTGTTGTTGTATAAGATCTAAAATTAAGGCTCAATATTATGTACTGTCTTGACATCTGTGAAACTGGGAGAGCTTCATATAGCCTAAATGCAAATTCTGCTCCATGGATAAAGTCTCCTAGCCTCATCAAGCTCCGTATCAAAGGGACCAGGCACCGCTCCTGTGTACACCCGAGTAGCAGTTTCAGTTCTCTGCCAGCCTGTGGAATTATTCGAATAAGCCAACCACGTCCTCCCATGGGAAGAAGGGTACACTTCACCCTCTTGATACTGCAAAGCCTGCCTCCCACAGCCCCTGGTTGTTTGCTCTATTCTCAGATGTAATCTTTGTGGCACATGGTGTGCCCTGCGTCTCATGCGATGTCCTCGTCCCCTGAGCTGTGAGTAGATGCGATTAATAAACTGCTTTCCATATCATCTGTCCAGTGTCAGGTGTCGTGTGTTTGGCCATCCCTGGGGTAGGAATCCTCCCCAACCAATGAGCATAGGAGGCTCCTAAAATAATTGTTCTCTGGTGATGTTATTTGTCTGCATTTCATGTCATTCTCTGTCTCCAAAAATAATACATTTTTTAAACCTGTATGTGTGCTTTATTTAAAACAAAAACAAAAAACAACCTTAGCATAATTAGGAGTCAGTCAGACAAATTAGGAAACAGACAGTTGGACTGCAAAACTGGATACATGGAGATCCCTCAGTACAGTTGAACCTGTTTGCCCAAGCAAATCCGAGTAAGTGTGCTTGCAAATGTCAAATATTTTAGTGTATTGCCAATAAAAGCTCCCTTTCCATTAAGAAACACTTTTAAAAGATTCTCAAATGCTTGGGATTTAATACAATTTTTAAAAGAACACATTTTACAAATGATTTCGTGTAGCATCATGATGAATTCTGGCTCCAATTCCATTCTGAGAGTGATTCCAAGTCATCACTCACGGGGGGAAAAAATAAATCTACCTTTCTAGACCTGAGAGTTTTCTTCCCCAAATGTAAAGGGGTGGCTGACATATCCTTTCCAGTTTAGCATTGTACTGAGCGCCAACATCTGATGTAACTCAATAGTCATCTGAATTTTCCAAGTAAAATGTGATTCTGACTGGTCTAATATAATGTTAGTAAGATGAAGAGGGGTTAGGTGTGCTGTTCCTAAACACTTCATCCTTCCTATAGGTTTTCTTTGCTTGCAGGCAATATCAGATAGAGTCCAGGATATGTTAAACCAATAGACAAGAACACAAGCTAAGAATAAAATAGGATCTGAAAGTGAGGGGAGAAAGACAGCTCTGACTCCATCACTGTCGCTTGTCCTTCTTAGTGGTGAGGTGCCTCTATGATTACCTGCAGTCCTCATCTTATGCTGACTTTGGCAGAGAGAGCCCTCCATTTTATTCTCAGAATCAGAGGATGTTACACCTTTAACATGGTTTGAATCAAGCAAAATTATAAGTGAAACCAGTTTGGTTATCTTCAAAGCTCCTGGTACAGTTATTTATAATAAAGTTATATTTCCTTTATTTTTAATTTTTTTAAAAGATTCAAGTCTCAATCCTATCGATGTTTAGAAGGCACATGTTCTCTGCAGGTCTCCTCCTCAGGCCCAAGAACTCAATGGGTGCTTTCTCAATTCAAAGAAGTTATTTCTGTTTACAAGTGGCTCAAAAAAACCCCCAACACATAGTCATCCTGGTCAATCCATAGAACTACCTCATTTGTGAGTTCTAAACTATCATAGGTCATCGTCAGAAACATACACTTCTGACATTTGATGTGGGGAAATTCCCTCTGCTACAATGCTGTCCTTCCCCTGACAGTTCTACCTTCCTTATCTTGATGTGGGTAGAGGGACCGCCTTCCACCTCACCACTGTGCTCCCTTGGGGAATCACTTACGGCAGAAGTAAATAGAATTGCCCCATGCTTCACTTGCTCTGGGAGACTATCCCTCAACAGTATAAGGAGGGGCAAATCTGACCTTTTGGGACATGAGGCCTCCCTTGCTCATGCCCCTGAAATCAGCTTTGTCAAATTTTACCCTCGAGACCCTGCAAAACATTACCTGCTGCTTCATTGCTGGCTCGATGCCCTTGTGAAATACTGGTTCTGTTTTCTTTATTCCTTTTGCACTCCCCCATCCCCACCTTTGTGTTGGAGTTTACCATGTTACCCTGTAATCAAAAGCAAAGAATAGGTAACAAAAAAGGGGGGGGGGGGAATCTGACCTGTGAAATCTCAGCTTTGTCCACACCTAATTCAGACACTGGGAACCCCCTAATCCAGGGTCTGCCTGTCTCACTTGGTGTAGCATTCACACCTTGACTTTTGGTGTTCTAGATGAGAATGCACACTCATCAGAAGGAACTGTCAGACCTCCTTCCCTCTTCAGGGAAAACAAACAAAACAAACAAACAAATCATCATATTTCCTTGGACATGGAAATCAGTTGGCTTTGACTTGAAATCACTGGCTGTCTGAAAAGAAGTGTGCTTAGTTTGGCTCCTTGTCCATGAAAAAATATCCATTCTTCAGAGCTCTGCTCATGTACTGCCTCTCGGTGAGAGGCATCGCAAGCTTCTGCAGCCCGCAGAGGAGCACGGCACATGGTGAAATCCATCAGAGTCGGAGGGATTCCCTGGAGGAGGCACTAGGATGAACTGCCAGAGAAGACAGCGGTCCTCAGAAGGACAAAGAAACAACAATCTCTCAATTTCCATCTTCCTGAAAGTTTTTGACTCCGTCTAGCAAGAACCCCCTCCCCAAATGGTACATGGATGTCATTTTACAATGGAAGCCCATAGTAAAATTGGACCCACTTTATAGAAATTTGCTAGGACCCTTTAAATCCATAAAATAAAACATGGTGTTCTTTTACATACGTTTCATAGACAGTCAATGCATTCTACTAAAAGATATATTCTTTATGTTATCTCTAGTTTTTGGCTCCAATTAGATTATAACCTACTGAAAGCCAGAAAACTCAACCTTACATTTTCAGTATTCTTCTCTGCGGAACCTACTATATTAACTGCATTAACCTGACTGAACTTTGGTAAATATTGATTGAGCCAAATTAAATTGAAGGACAGCCTCTCTCCAAGAGTGATTTCAGAATTAAAAACACAGTGTCTACATGGTGAACTTGGGGGCATATTTCCAGGGCCCCGAGTGCTGGCTTGAAAATGGTGAATTTTATCCTCTGCAAGTTCAGCAACTGAATAGATTTACTCATCCAGTGCAAGAGAAGGAATGTGAAACAGAGGAGAGCTGTCGTCCACACACTGAGCTCTGGATCAGTCCAGTCCTGAGTTTATGGTCATCATTGACTTTATTCCATTAAAGCCTGGATATGCTTTGAGATCTGGACATCCTCATGTGAATACACCATGGCCATGTCTTTCTCAGTATGTTCAAGGCTTAACCTGACATCTGTTCCCCCAAATCCACAACCCTTATCCTTTACCCTGCATTGGTTCACTCTTGACTGATATTCATTATAAGCTGTTCCTGTTTCTCATGCATTCTGCTCCCTCATGCTATACGCAAATTCCAATGCTTAAAAACAGATCAGTGGCTTTGCATTGTCAACAAGATGGTCAGTATCATGACTTATAGATTCCCCCATAACCAGGGTCAGTTTTCCTTCTCAGCCTCACCTCCATCCTCTTGCCTACATACAAGTTACACACAACTATAGGGCATTCCTACAATGCAGTGGGTCCCTTGCACTCCTCCACATTTCTATATGCTGATTCCTTGAAGGGGATGCACGTACACACACACCTTCATGCCCAGTCCTCTAGACCAGCTCTGTCCAACGGAACTGTGTGATGATGGAAATGCCCTATACCTGCACACCCCAATACAGTAACCACTGGATTTTCATGGCTATTGAGCCCTTGAAATATGACTAGAGAGATGGATAAACTGAAATTTTTATTTTATTTTAACTAATTGAAATTTAAACTTAAATAGCTACATGTCACTAGTGGGTACCATCTTGGACTGTGCAGCTCTAGACTATATTTCCATATTTAATCTCAGAGTCAGCTTGATTCAGATAGCTAATAACATACACTAACTCAGGTCTGTTTTTTGGGAAACCAGAATGTGAGAAATGCATCTTGGCATCTTTTATCCAGAGTGACAGTGACATACACTGACTCAAATCAATCTTAACTGATTCATTTGTCTGGAACAAGTTGCCATGCTAGAATGTGGGTTCATCCTCAAGACATTTCACCAAGAATCTCAAATCTATCATCATGTTTTTCATTAAATGAACATTAAAAAGTGACTAGTTCTTCCCTCTTCCTCCTACGTCACTATACAGAGGAACTCAGTTAACATTTGATGAACCTTTTTTATTTACGGGGTTTTAGGATAAATATTGAGGATGAAAAATGAAGAAGATCATGTTTCTGTCCTCAAAAAGCTTTAATATTATTAGGAGGAACAAAGATAAGCAATTAAATCAGAGCTTGGGGGGGGGGTGTGTTAACAGGATTCCCTGAGGTGACTACATGAAATGAGTTACGCAGGAGTTAGGATATAAACACCTCTCTTTTCTTGCCCTTTAGGTGGATAACCCTAAGATATGTGCCCTACGCTTGTTCTCAGAATTCTCTCGTCAGTTTAGGGCTTTTTCCCGGAGTGGCAACTTGACCCCTCACATGTTCTTTATTGACTGAATTCCCAAGTCTGCATCACTCCCCCGCTCATAAAAGTGCTTCTGGAATCACCTTCCTAATACACCGCAAACACTCAACACTTGTCTCAGGGTCTGACTTTAAGGGACCCCAACCACAGATATAAAAATAATAATAGGTAAATATGTAATTCCATGGGTCAATATATTTTCAAGCAGTATCAACATATGATTGTTGCATTTTTTTTCAAATTTGCCATGTTGGGACATTTAAAGAACAGGAAAAGACCATCAATAAATAAAAGCATTTCTTAGAAGAAAATAAAATTTTTCACCCCTCTGAATGCAAAATAATAATGATAATTAATAATAAGATGGGAATGATTCAATGTCAGTAGAGGAGGTAATAATTTTCAAAACGACAGTTATCTTTGTTTGCCCCTGCTTTCCTCTTTTCACTGTAGACTAGTGGGAACCATATCACAGGTGGTCATTAGTCCATGGAACTGTGCTTACGAATTATTGAAGTAGAAAAGGAAAGGGGAATAAAATGCAGTCAGGGAGATGGTGCAGGCAATGGGGCAGCATACGGAAGTCTTTAGTTTGAAAGGAAATGAAGTGTTTGAAGGGCTATCAGAAGCTTCAATGATTACAGGGTAGGAAGGCTGTTAGGTATGTGTTGTACCTTTTCTCTTTGCCCCTCCAGATTCACTCCTTCTCTACCCTGCTCTGTTGCCTAGGCACCTGGTCTCTATCAAGAGCCTAAACAGCTTCCTTTGCCCCCTGTTTTCCAATTAGCTGAGGCCAATGGGAGGCACAGATCGTAAATCAGAGAGCAGGAGGAGCATGACCTCTCCTTGTCTGCTCTAGCATACTGTAGGATGACAGAGGCTGCTTTGCTCTAACAAAGCTACAGCTCATGCCTTGTGACCATTTCCTCCATTTCTCTCTAGATTCCAATAGCTGTTTCTTCTCCAAGCTTCCAGGCTTTCAGTGGTAAAACCTCCCTATTTCTACTTACTCCAGGTTGCCTCACCATCTCTTGTTGGTTGTCCTTATCCCCATTCACACCATGTAAATAATCCTCAAGTACCCCACAAGAAGACCTGACAAACACAGGTGAGATTGAAGCAGGGATGGAAAAAGACGCAAGGAATATAGGAAGACACCCGTCTACACATGTGCTGGAGATAGCATTCAATAGAGAAGGTAGGAGGTGGATGCAGCATGAAAGCCATCTGGGAGAGGAATTTATGTCTTATCTGCATAAACATACCTGTACTTCGTTAAATATACACACACACAAACACACACACAGACACAAACACAGCCCTAACCCCAGACCTGCAGTCAATCTCCAAGTTCAGGAGGGGATATTAATTATAAAGGGGGAGGATATGTGGGAACTAACCATTACTGATTTTCCCACAGAAATGCCATTTAAGCAACTACCACATGTCTATGAAGTATCTCATTTAAATTATGACTATTAAACTATTTGACTCAAATAATTATTGAGCATTTAATACAACATAAATATAATCATAAATGGATGTTCAATGAAATGGGAACAGACTTCTCCAGGGAAGAAGAACGTATGGAGAAGGTATTGAGTCAATTTTCAAAGAAAATGTATGATTTAAGCTGAACCCTGAAGATTTCTTAGAATTTTGACATGCAAAGTGGAAACAAATAGTATTAAAGGTAGAAAGATCATCCTGAATAAAATTCTAATGTCCTGAGGAGGAAGATTTGATCAGGAAATGGCCAGGGTCTATTGAGGCCCAGGCATGGAAATTGTACATGGTGAGGCTGGAAATGCAACCTGGGATTAGGTTTGAAGAGCGTCTGCTGTGCTAGAAGGTTTGGTTACAAGGGCCAGGTTCCTGGCATTATATTTGCATTTTAGAAAGTTTGACAAGTTGGCAGTGTGGAGGATGGATAGAAGGGAAGAGAGAATGGGAACAGGGAGACCTATTAGGGATGAGCTGCTGCCAGGGACAGGGAAGATATGAATGAAGCCTGGATTGGGGTGATGATAATAGGACTTCAGAGAAGAGAACCAATCCAAGAGATGCTTCAGAAGCAGAAGACTGATCTACTGTGGAGAGAAAAGTAGAAGGAGGAGTCTAGGATAACTCCCGTTTCTTTTTTGGGTGATGGGTGGGTAATAGTGTTGTATGGAATCTATTATACAAAAGGAGAAGGTGTAGGGGGAAGATAATGAATGCCTGGGGAACTATCAGACCAAAAGATTTTGTTCTGCAGGGAAATGTGTGTTTTTGTGTGTGTGTGTGTGTGAACAAAATGAGACAGAGAGAGATTGAAGTTCACTCTAGAACAATGTTCTCAGCTCTCAAAGAGGAGCAATTTTGTCCTTCAGAGGACATTCGATGATGCCTGGAGACATTTTGTTTGAAGAGAGTGCTATTGGCATCTAGTCAGAAGAGGCCAAAGATGCTGCAAGACATCCTACATTGCACAACAGAGAATCATCCAGCCCCAAATATTAACAGTGTTGTGGTTGAGTAACCTTGTTCTGCAATTAAAACGAGAGTGCTGAAAGAGTGTCAACTTTGGGGCAAGGCATACCTGGATTAGATCTCAGATCTACCACTTACTTGCTGTGTGACCTTGAGGATGTGATTTCTTTTCCTAGAGTCTCAGTTTCTACATGTGGAAAAATGAAGATACTGTCATTGTTACAAATACTACAGGAAATTATGTATATAAAATTGCTGGGTGCATAACAGATATTTATCACATGCCTCCTTTCTTCTCCTTATATTCAAAACCCATAAATGGTTAATAAAGCAGGTCCTTAAAAAGTATCATTAACTTCTATTTTCCATGGCTGTGTCTTTATCTCTAAAAACCATTCTGGCTCAGGAAGTCTACAGTGAAGCTGAGGTAGAATTCCTCCAAATCCTCATTCCCTCCCTTAAATATGTTCTCCCTGTCATGGTGTCAACTGTCGGTGCATTCCTGCATTGCATACAGATCGTTTATTTCTCAACATTCAGATGGTAAGCTCCATGTGCCCAGGGATCCTGTCATATTCAACTTGCATTCTATTGTCAGTGCTACCCACTCCTTCCAGCACCAACATGGTGGTGGGCACAAGGCTTAGCCTAGCTCCCCTGGGGCTCTTTACCTACTAACTTTCTGGAGGTTATTTCATCTACTGCTTTGGCTTTAGGTGTCATTTAAGGGCCAGTGTCTGTGTGGTAGAAATGGCTGGTTATCTCCCCAGTAGCCAATCCCACTTTTTATTTACAACAGAATTCTGATTTGATTCAGTGTGGCAATACAGAGCTTCCTTGACTTACGATGTGGTTATGTGCCGATACACCCATCATAAGTTGAAAATATCGTAATCAAAAATGCATTTAATACACTTAACCTACTGAACATCATGGCTTAGCCTAGCCTGCCTTAAATATGCTCAGAACACTTACATTAGCCTACAGTTGGGCGAAATCTAACACAAAGCCTATTTTATATGAAAGTGTTGAATATCTCATGTAGTGTGTGCTGAAAGGGAACTACAGAATGGTTGTGGGGGTACCAAATGGCTGTACGTGTATCGGTTGTTTACCCTCGTGAATGCGGCTAAGTGGGAGCTGTGGCTGCTGCTGCTGCTGCCCAGCATCATGAGAGAATATTGTACCACACATCACTAGCCTGGGAAAGATCACAATTCAAGATTCGAAGTGCAGTTTTTACTGAATGTGTATCGTTTTCACACAATCGTAAAGTTGGAAAATCGTAAGTTGAACCGTTGTAGTCAGGGACCATCTGTATACTCAAATTTTAAATTGTTTTTGAGCCTCCCTTGCAGATGGGCATGGCCTATGGGATAAAAAAAAAGAGTAGAAGTCATCATGTTGAGCTTCCAATAAAACCCCCGTTATCCCTTTGTGCTCTTTTTCCCCAGCATAGTTCATTTCTGGAACACAGGTAAGATGGCTGGCTCTCCAGAAAGCATCTTTGAACATGAAGCCAGTTTAGTGGTTGAAACTACTTAATAAGATTTGTGGAGAAGACAGAAGGAGGTTGAGTCCTTGATGACACTGAATCACTAAACTGGCTCAAGACCTTCTACCTTTGGGTATTTTTTAATGTGTGAAAACAATAAGCTTCCCTTTTGTTTAAGTTGTTAGTTTCATTTGTTACTAGCAGCCAATGGCAATTTGTAGTTGATACAGACTCCCAGTTTTATATCTACAGTCATAAACATCCAGAATTATAGACTTTGACAAAAAAGTCCTCATAAATATCAAATATGTTGTGCACGCAAAATATGGACAGAGCAAAACTCTTCCTTTCTTCTTGAAGACATGCTCCTGTTGCAATCTTCCCCATCTTGGAAAACTTTGCCATCCAAGCTTCTGCTCAAGACAACTGCTTTAAGGGTTAGTCTTGGGTCTTCATTTTTCCTCATATTCTTCATGTTAGTTCTACCAGCAAGTCCATAACATTTCATTCCTTGCCCAAAGCTCGTCCTATATCTTTGCTGTCACGTGTACAGTCTAGTTCACACCATCATTCTCTTTTCCTGACTAACTTGATAGCCCCCTCACTCTTTCCACTTCTGCTTGTTGACAATTTCCATGCAGCAGCCAGTGATTTTTAACAAGTACATATGTTTACTCAATTTCCTTCCCTCTAACTCTTCAGGGCCTTTCCATTGTAGTCAGGAGTATGCAGCCCTAACTGACCAAGCTTCTCTATTCTACATCTTAGACCTCATCTCAAATCACTCACCCTCCACTATGCCCCAGACACACTGGGCATATTGTGTGAGCTTAGACACTTAAAACTCTCACTCAGCATCTGCCAGCTATTTGTACAAACCATTCACCTTCCAGGAATGTTTCCCCCTCTGATCTTTGGTGTCCAGCTCTTACTTCTTACCCAGAGGTGAGCTGAAAAGCTATCTTCTCCATGAGGCCTCCCTGAACTCTTATCTAAGGTAGCCACCGGTTACTTTCTATCTCATCACTCTATTTTAGTTTGCTGCCCAATCTTCATTATTTTATATCTATTTTTATTTTTGTTTATGTATTTTAGCTTATTTGATATCTTTGTTTCTCTCGTGAATGTAAGCTCCATCACAACAAGGATGTTGTCTCTCTGATTTGCTCACATATCCCGAGCTCCTGGAACAGGGCACCACACAAATAATTTCGGATTAAAGAAACGAGAATAACTGTCTTTGATTACTTCAGCCCTCTTCTCTGAAATACCTCACTCTGCCTCTTTGTATCCGTAGGTAAGTGGCTCGGTGTCTCAAGTTCCGTGTCCCCAGCTTGAGCTTTGGGACTGTGGTTATGCTTTGCACTTACTTGTATGCTGAGTACATCACACAGTTCAAAAACCCCGCCCAGTCCTATAATTTGGCCACACAGAGCTCACCATTGCCCAAACACAGACACGTCTCGCTTTCTCACTACTCCCATCTTCCTGTGCTGTTATTAGTGCCTGGAGCGCCCTTCTCCTTCTACTCCATGTGAAGACCTCCTACTTGTCCTTCAAAACTCATTTCAAACATGATCAAAACCTCCTCTCCTCCCTACAGCAAGACAATCACGAATTTCTTTGGTTCAAATGGTACTTTTCATATTCCTTTAGTATTGCATCATAGTAATTATATGCCTGCTGTTTTTATATCTCTGTCTACTTCTCTAGCCAGATTGTAAACTCTGTGAGGGCAGAGGCCATGCCTCACCCATTTCTACAACCCTGTCTTCCAGAGCAATTTCTGTCATATGGTCTCAATACCTACTTGTGGAATGTGCTCAGATGCTGGTAGTCTGGGTTATGGTCTTTTTATAGGTTTTCATAGAAAGAATGATATTTTTTCCAGACGAAATATATCATCAGCAATTCTCTTAAGATTACCTTATTTATCCACGTCTATTTTTCTGTGATATCCGTTTCCTCGATAACTTATTTTTAGACTGCCGCTTGAGAGGCTCCATTTCCAGGTTAAGGATGGTGAGTGAGGAGGAGGGAACACAGTTGCTCTTTCTTTCTTTCCTTTTTTTTTCTTTAGCTATAAAACTCAGAAAGAATTATGGTATGATTCCATGAAGTACAGAAGAGAGAATGAATCACATATTTTTCACAGTAACTGTCTTCATCATCTCCAACAGGTAGACTGAAGCAGAGCTTGCCATCACTGGCCGAAAAGATGTCTGTCTCAAAGAGAGAGCTGAGGCTATCAGCTATACCTCAGAGCCTTCTTTTCTCCATACTTGAGAATCACCACTTTTAGGGCTAGAAGAATTCAAAGTCATATTGTCTAAACCCCTCATGAACAGAGGAGATGCCCCAGAAAGGGGATGGGGCCAAACTACAGTTATTTTGAGCTAAAGTTATTTAATATGATTAATCAACTCAGCAGAATTATGGTGGATTCTGAACCAGATCTCAGCCCACCATATCCCCCAGTGCCCTTTCTGCCACACCATGCTACCTGCCCACGCCTCTGATATCATGTTTCTCCATGGCTCCCTGCACTGCCCTTATCAACAGACTAATTGAACCTCCTTTTGGGGTGCGTAGTTACTCTCCAATTGTCTTTCTTCCATGCTAGACTGTAACCTCTCAAAGAATAGCAAGTGTGTGGAGTCTTCTCTACATTCCTAACTCCTAACACATTGTGTGTCTCATGAAGACACTCAACAACTGTTTGTTGAATGAATACGGAAATAATAAATAAGGTTTTTGTTTTCTCTCTCTCTTTTTTAAATAGAAGACTCAAATTTCCTACTAAATCTCCACATAGAAGAATGTGTGAGAGCCTGTGCATCCCAGGGACTATCAAAATCTCTCTAGTTAGAAACTTGTATTTAACTAGGACCTTTATTATCATAATCTATATACAGTTTTCCTAAGGATCTAGGAGAAGAGGGATACTATTTGGAAATCAGAAGCCACCTGAGAAAATATCTAACCATTTTGATAACTTTTCTCCAAATGTGCCCAAAGGCTTTGGCCCCTGTCAAGTGATTTTTCTTTCTCCTTTTTATGGGAAGAGAGGGTATTAATAGATGAAAATCGTTATTCTTAAGCAAAAATTTGCAATGACCTTTCCCATAAAATTTCTGCATATCTGAACTAAGGAAAAATAAGTATTGCTCTAATTCTTTAGCTAGTTCATTTGTTTGAAGTACATATATTTATACAGTTTAGGAAGAAATTTGTTCCTCTGATTCCCAATAATGCAAAAGGAAGTAGAAGTTGGACTTTTCCATGAACCCAGTTCCCACTCTGGGATAGTATGGGAGGTAGAATTGTAGCACCCCAGCGATGTCCATGTCTTAATACCCAGAACCTGTGAATATGTCACCTTACATGACAATAGGGACTTTGTAGACATGATTAAAGTTAAAGACCTTGAGATAGAGAGATTTTCCTGGATTTTCCACATGGGCCTGATGTAGTCACAATGCTCCTTAAAAGCTGAGAACTCTTCCTGCATGTGATCAGAGAGGGATGTGACTACAAAGTAATGGTCATAGAGATGCAGTGTTGATGGCTTTGAACATGGGGAAAGGTGACATGAGTGAAGGAATGCAGGTGGCCTCTAGAACCCCCCAAAAGGCAAAGAAATGTGTCTTCCCCTAGAGCCTCCAGCAAGGAACACAGTCCTGCCGACGCATGTAACAATGAGACCCATGTCAGACTTCTAAACAGGTATTGAATAAGATATTTGTGCCATTTAAAAATACTAAACTTGTAGTAATTTGTTACAGCAGAAAATAGAAAACTAACACAAGGGTAATAAAAAGAGTCAAAGAAGCCCGTCTCAGTGCTGGAAGTTTAGGGTAGCCTGATTGAACATGTGGTTTCTGGGCTGTTAGGCTAGGACAAGTCCTCGGTCATCATCTGCCTCTGATCACCAAGCTTGGGCTAAGAACCATTTCCCTGTCTTAGGATGCTCACTTCTGGGAGAAGGCCGGATGTGGGTGGGGCTATCTGGTTAAGCAACATGGAGCTGAGACCCCACTCACCTCTCTATCTCCACTGCTAAGTTTAGTGCCAGTAGGCATAGAGAAATGTTTTTGAATGAATGAGAGCTATTTGGACACTACAGTTGACCTATAATAAGGGGAGCATAAAACTCTTACACTGATCTTTGCCATATGATGTCCTGAAATTTTGGTCTATTTTGATTTTAAGAAAAATCAAAGCATAGTCACATCCAGAAAAAAAGAGGCTTTCTCACTAGACTAACTCATCTCAGAAGTCAACAAACTGAAATTCTGAGAAGGTAAGTGATTTGTTCAGAGTCACCTAGTAAATTAGGGAGAAAAAGAGACTTGGGGACACCATCCCCTGACCTTTTGCTATCTGTAATATACCAGCCTGCAGTAAAGACTGGAAAATCCATTACAGAGGCAGAAGGCAGACACACTTCCATACATAGCACAGGAGGTTATTAAGAACATAAACTAGTAATTTAAACACAGAAATCTATGCAATAAAAGCTGTATGTGATGACCATTTGCAGAAGCTACAGACAAATTCATGGAAGGCCAATCCATGATGTGTCACTCCATTCCCCACCACTCATAGGAACAGAGCCCCTTTCTATGGAGAGGACAACCACACCCATGTATGGATGAGTTACTTATCCAAGTTCCTGCCGTCATTCTCTGAAAAGGTAGGGTACTGGAATTAAAAAGAATACAGGCTTGAAATTTGGAAGGAGCAACATTTGGATCTTGACTTGGCAGCATGAGAGTGTCGTAGGCGAGACTTCACCGGGAATGCGACCTCTGGAACCCTCAGTCTGCTCATTATAAAACAGGGATAATAGTGCATGCTTTGCACAGTGACTGTAAGGATTTATTTATTCAGTAAACCATGAAATGAAATTACATAAATGGACAGAATGTTAATTAAATAGTGTTTCTCACCTGGCCCTGTATGAATTTTCTCCTAATATCTGAAAAGAAAGTTTGATAAAACACATGTTGTAAGAGAAATGCCTTGCATATGTGCTGGGTGAATTCCAAGGATCCCCAAAGAGATGGACTTGCTGCTGGTTTGTGTGGGGTTAGTCTGGCTCTCCTTCCTTTCGTGAGAGTGCCTGTTCATTTTGATTGTGGACTCACAGCTCCATCTCGTGGACGTCTGTGGACTTTCCTTTTCTTTTTCCAGACTAGAAAATCCAACAAACTAAACACTTCACTTCTGTTAGACACAGAGGATACAAAGACCAACATCCCCCCAACCCTGACGTCAGAAAGTAAAATCTCTTGTGGAGAGATGAGCACGTCCCCAGCTAACTGAAAGCAAAGGAGAAGTCCATGTAGCCTGTCAGGTGAGCTTCCAGGAAAGTGTTTCCAGAGCACCAGGGAAAAGGTGCCTTGGGGAGTGCCTGGAGGCTTCCTGGAGGAGGTGGCAGATCACAATAATAACAGATGATATGCAATGAACACATGAGGCCTGGCATTCTTTTTAAATTTTTTTTTCTGACGAAGATTCGCCCTGAGCTAATATCTGCACCCATCTTCCTCTATTTTATATGTGGGTCACTGCCACAGCATGGCTGCCAATGAGTGGTGTAGGTTTGTGCCTGGCAACTGAACCTGGTCTGCCAAAGCAGAGTGTGCCGAACTCAACCACTAGGCCACAGGGCTGGCTGCTGGCTTTCTTTTACATGCTTTAATTTAATGCTAACTCACTTAATCTTCGTGAAAACACCATGAGCATATAGCAAATGCTGGTCTTCAAATTCAGGTGGTCTGACTCCAGAATTCAAATTTTTAACCACTCAGCAATAAATGCTAGTTACTACTAGTTATGTAGTAATTTGCATTTCAAATAGAAGATAGACAGTGGCTGAGATGGGCTAAAATCCAAATTCCCTGATTCCATATGAAGGAAACTACTTTCATTCAACTGAGCCATGGCCAATGGATTTTTAAAAACTAAGTTATAGTGGTTTGAGGTAAGTGAGGTAGTAGGACTGGGTTCAGGGTGAGTGAACATTCCAGGGGGAGGAAGTAATATAAGCAAAGTACGGCTGTAGAAGTAAAGAGTGATCAGGAGGAAGGGTGACAGTAAAGAAAGGGTGGTTGTTCCCCCAGGTCCCATGTAGGGAGACTCAGTGGGGAGAGTGGGAGGCATGTTTCACAGAGTGTTGAATATCAGACTGCATAGGGAAGGAAGAGTGCTGGACACTGAGGAATAGATTCAAGGTTGCTTATTGGCTCTTCACTCACTGAGTTCTGTGACCGGAGATCAGTCAACTTATAAACTGGGCATTGTAATGCCAACCTCAGACAATGGCTTTCTGATGTGGGAACATCTTGGTGAGTTCCAGGGACAGCAGCAAGGGGCAGGTGGTAGAAAAGGAATCAGTGTGCGGTGGGAGTAGAGCGGGAGGCAGAACAGGCAGGCACTGGTGCAGCAGCGCAATGGTGTTATCATTAATGTGATAGCACGCGTCAGAGGGTTTGGGGCAGAGGAGTGAAATGGTGTGATTTAGGTTTTCAAAAGGATTTCACAGACAACAATATGCATGAATCTCACAGATACGATGTAGAAGGAAAAAAGCAAGGCATAAAAAGACATGCACTGTATTCCATTTATACAAAGTGGAGAAGTGGGCAAAACTCTTCTAAGCTGTCGGAAGTCAGGACGAAGGTTGAAGTTGAGAGCAGATGGTGACTGGTGGGGAGCAGGAGGCAGCTTGAGGATGGCTGGGCAGGACTAATTCTTCATCTGGATGCTGATTATAAGGAGCATTCCATTTGTAAAAATTCATCAAGCTGTGTGTTTATTGTATGTGCACTTTTCTGTATGTGTATTATATGCTAATACAAAGTTTAAAAGGAAATATTCCTGTGGGTCCTGTTTGGGTAAGAGATGGCAGAGAAATGAGACAGGAGACTAGGTAAGAGATTACCTCAACCATCCTGGTGAGAGACAGTGGGGACTGGAACTAGGTTATCTGGCCAAAGGTGATAAGAAGTTGTCAAATTCATTCTCTGCATTTCCATCATCACCTTATTCAAAGCCACTATCATCTCTTTCTCTCTCCTCCTAACATGTCTTTCAACCTTTGTGCCTCCCCCATGTATAACACATTCTCCTTTCACAGCCATGGTGAAGTTTTGAGTGCAGAATTGCCCTTCTCTACTTAAAATCTTCCAGAGTTTTCCTGCCTGCGTCTCCTGCTCTCCTCCCTCTCCCTCTCCAACTCCAACTAGAGTTGCTGGCTCATCTGCCAAGCTCCATCTTCCTTTTGGCCTTTGCCCTCACTGTCCCTTTGTTCAGAATGGTCTCCCCAGAGATTTCTGTTTTAGTGTTTGGCTTAGTCTTCAGATCTCAGCTCCGTAAGGCTTCCCCTCACTATTTAATCTAAAGCCACCTCTAATCTCCCTTCACTCTCTATGACTTTACCCTGTTTTGCATACTTTACAGCACTCAACATTTCCGAAAATGCTTTTGCATTGTTTATTTTAATCGCCTATTTTACCAACAAGAATATAAGCTCACAAGAGCAGGGATTTTACTCTTCCCTGCTATATCCACAAAGCAGAATGGTCCATATTAACTGCTTAATAAATATTTGTCATGCACTTGGCCATGGGCTATAGGAAGTTTCTGTATGGTTTAGCTTCTGCCAAATTCTCTAACTTCATTCATCACCACCTGTCCTTTGTCACTCTATTCCATGTGCTGACTTACAAGAGTTTCTCAATACATCGCTCTTTTTCTCCCTACAGTGCCTTTGCCATCACTGTTAATTTGGCACACTCTCGGCCATGATTCAGATCAAGAGTTTCTCCTCTGGAAATGCCCCAAAGGAGAGCCGTCACCTCTGTCCCAGGTGCCAGCACTGTAGGTGTGCACAGTTCTATCACTTCCCACTGCATCCTGGGCCATGATGAGTGACCTCATGTGTCTTCACTGCGGGGCCAGGTCATGGTGGCCTCATAGTCTAGGAGGGAAGAGACCATGAGCTCATAAAAAAGCAGACCACAATGTGGAGAGAAATGAGGGATGAGGAAGATGAGCCACAGCGTCTGGAGTGATCTGGGATGCTTTAGAGAGGAGGAGATATCTGAGCAAGGTTTAGAACCGTGGACGGGATTTAAATATTTGTAAACAGAAAAAAAGACACCCTATGCTGGCGGTACAGCATGCACAAAAGCAAGGATGGACCATGAATCATAACAGGCTGAGCAAGGCCTCTGAC
This sequence comes from Tapirus indicus, assembly GCA_031878705.1. Lineage (NCBI taxonomy): Eukaryota > Metazoa > Chordata > Mammalia > Perissodactyla > Tapiridae > Tapirus > Tapirus indicus. The sequence continues at coordinate 6,220,608 of CM062935.1, read as the reverse complement.
ATGGACTTTACAGTTAAGTACGGACGTTTCCCCAGGGTCAGAATACTTCAAATGCTGCCTCAGACAAGCTCAAAGGCACACAGAGGCAGGTCGCCACTGCCACTGACAGAATGAACAGTCTGTCTCAGCCACATGTTCTACACATAATCCCGTTGGGCAGGAAATTGAAGAAATTCTTAAAACTGCTTCTTTACACTTTACATATCATTTCCAAGTATTTTAAAGTGTGGAACTGAGGCCACTAGAAATGAGACTTTTTTTTTACAATGAGCAGAAGCTTGAAGAGATGAGCATTGTCCTAGATATTAGTGTCCTTCTGAACTATATTGATGACTCAGAGCTGCAGACAATAGCTGTTAGTTTGAATGAATACATCATACCTTTGTAAGTGTGAAAGCTCTTAATTAGTTCCTGGAACATCTCTGACAAAAGCTCTGATCCTGAGGATGGAAATAAAGCCATTTTGGCCATAATTATTTAATTTATTCATGTGTTTATTGTTTTTCTCTCACTCATTAGCATATGGCCCTGCACACAGTTGAGGCACAGAGTAGGTTATCATTAATCAAAACAAATGAAACATGTTCTAATGAAGAGCTCAGAAAAAGTCCCTAATTGATGATTATCTATTTCACAAATTATGGCCCCTCTACTCTTGTTAAGTGAATAAAGTAGAATAAAATAGCCATCTTACAATAGTTCCTTTTATGTCTACCTTCATAGAATCTTATGATTCTAATCTTGTGATTCTCAAATGGTGTGCAGTTTGAGAAGTCATAAGTCTAGGCCCCTGAATTCAAGTTGGAGAAATCCAATCCAAGTTTTTCCCAGTGAGTTAACAGGGTATGTTATGAAAATGGACTCTTATTTGGAAAATATCAAACTAATATAAATTGAAGTGAAATATTATTTCCAGAATGCTGTGGATTAAGGCACATTTTTTGTCTCTCTGAAGGGGAATGAAGGGTGTTGCCTTCTCAACTACAGTGATTATAGGACTTCCTATTCTCTATAGAGCATCTTTTTGGGTTAATGTTTCCTGGAACCGACTGGAGACACTCAGACCTGAACTAAGGAAAAGGACTAGATTTTGTCGGTGACACAAATGTCTGCATCTAACATTAAAACTAAAGTAGTCATAACCAAAGGTACTGGCCAATATTTAGGTCATAGCACCTGAGCTACAAAGTATGTTAGAGATTGTTGAATGTAAACATTTGCTTTTGCAGATGAGGAATGAGCTCCAGCAAAGACTTTAAATTCAGAGCTATCTGTGGCAGAGTCAAGCTGGAACCCGTGTCTCCTGCCTCTTGGCCCAGTAGCATTTCTTCTTTACCTAATTTCCCAGCTTTGGTAGCATCCTTGAATAGTTTCATGTTGAAAGGGGCAATAATGCATAATTAAGATTCTATACTTGAAGCCCTTATAGAACCTGAATGACATCTTGACTCAGCCCCTCAACTGTGTAACTTTATGTAAAACATTTAATCTCTAAGGCTGAGTTTCTGTATCTATAAAAATGGTGAAAATAATATTAATAATCATCTATGAAAATAGTATGAAAGTGTTAACTATTTCATGGAGTGGGTATAAACCTTTGGTACTATCTGACACACAATAAGCACCTAACAAATATTACTTGAATGTAATAGAGGTGATATTTAAGGTAATTATATCATAAAGGTGGGTGGGTAAAAAGACTTAAATGATGCTAAGTTCTCTATACATCATTTAAACTGGTAAAACATTGATAATAGTAGACTGTGATAAGGTTTGTAATCCCTAGAGTAACAACTGCTAAATAGATGATTGATAGATAGATAGATAGATAGATAGGTAGATAGATAGATGTAGAAATAAAGATATGTACTCAAAAACACTTTAGACACACCAAAACAGAATACCGAAAAATGTAAACTACCCGAGAGAACAGCAGAAAAGAGGAAAAATAGATTTTTTTAAAAAATCAGAAGAAATAAACAGAAAAAAATAATAAAAAGGCAAATTTAAATCTGAACACATCATTTTTACATTAAATATAAATGGCTAAACACAGCAATTGAAGGTAAAGATTGGTAATGTGAATTAAAAAATAACATTTATATTATGTCTTCAAGAAATTCACTGTTATATAATAATAATCTAAAATTTATAATATGGGAAAAGATATGCCATTTAAATATGCATCAAAAGAAATCTGGAGTGGCTATGTTAATTTAAGATAAAGTAGACTTCAGAGCAAAAAGAGATTACAAAGGGACAATAAGGGACATTTCATAATGATTCAATGGTCAAGATACAATGAAGACATAACAGTCCCAAATGTGTATTCACCTAAGGACAGAACTTCAAATACATGAGACAAAAACAGAATTGGAAAGGGAAAAAGATGAACCTAAAATTATAGTTGGAGATTGAAACCCTCTTATTTTAGTAATCAAAAATGTAGTAGACAAAAATGATACAGAAAAATTAGACAAAATCAACAACTGACTGAATCTAACTAAAATGATTAAAATGTTCAAACTAAGAGCAGTGGAATACACATTGCTTTTGCTTTTTAACAGTGTCATTAAATATAATTCACAAAACCACACAGTTCACCAATTTAAAGTGTATAATATAATGGTTTTTAATATATTCACAGTATTGTGCAACCGTCACCATCTTCTAATTTTGGAATATTTTTGTCACTCTGAAAAATAAAACAACCACAACACTGGTCCAATGAGTAGTTACTCCTACTTCCCCTCACACCAATCCCAGCCCTAGAAAACTGTAATTTTGCTACTTCTCTATATTAGTTTTGCCAGTTCTGAACATTTCACATAAATGGAAAAAAATAATATGGAGTCTTTTGTTACTGGATTCTTTCACTTAAGATAATGTTTTCAAGCTCATCCATGTTGTAGCATGTACTTGAACTTTATTTCTTTTATTGCTAAATAATATCCTATTATATGGATGCAGTGCATTTTGTTCAGCCATTCATCAATCAATAGACATTTGACTTGTGCCCAATTTTTGTCTATTGCAAATAATGTTGCTATACACGTGTATGTACAAGTATTTGTTGGACATGTCTTACCATTTCTACTGATCATATGCCTAGGAGTAGAACTGATGGGTCATATGGTCTATTTTTTACATTTTTAGAAACTTCTAACCTGTTTTCCCAAGTGCACCATTTACATGGACACCAGCATTGTATGAAGATTCCGATTTCTCAACATCTTTGCCAATACTTGTTTTCAATGATAGACACCCTAATGACTATGTAGTGGTACCTCCTCCCCCAATGGGCCTGAGAGTCACCCACTCCCTCACTGAGAGATGATGGGACAGGATAGCAGAAGCAGGAAGAGGGAGTTAGCCACAATGAGCAGCCTGGACAAGGAAACCTTTTGCCTTCAAAGGTCTGAGACTCCCGTCTCTGCCCAGAGTCAGTGGGCAGCCAGGGTATGCAGAGGGGGACCAAGCAGAAGGACCCATCTCATCAATTACCTGGCTCCAGAAACCCTGTTCATCTTCACAAACAGGTGAATCCCACCACAACAAGTGTTTAGTCAAGAAACACCAGTATTCCTGAAATTCCCTCCCTCACCAGGAGACAATGTGGAGAGAGGACAGAACCATCTAAAGGGACCCAGTCTCAACAAGTGGACCGGCTAAGGAAGCCTCTTGTCTTCTCATGAACCTGAAAAATGTCATTCCCTAGGAGACATTCCGTAGCCTGACCTGAAGATAGATCTTCCAAATCCTCAAAAAAACACCAGAAAGGACCACTGGAAGGTGCAGGGGCACCCGATAAATCAAGAAGACCAAAATAAAATCATTCAAGTCTTTGAAAATTAAATTGTCATTGGAACCACAGATCACCACAGTAGGCCAGAACCTGCTTGCTAAACCTTAACAGGATCACTGCTAACAGTGAATATTTATAATAATAAATGGTTAAATGCTCAAAAGTGAATCAAGAAATTCCAGTTTAGGGGACAGCCCTGGTGGCCTAGTGGTTCTTCTTTGGTGGCCTGGGTTCGGTTCCTGGGCGTGGACCTACACCACTCGTCTGTCAGTGGCCATGCTGTGGCAGCAGCTCACATACAAAAAGAGGAAGATTGGCAGCTGATGTTAGCTCAGGGAAAATCTTCCTCAGCAAAAAAAAAGAAATTCCAGGTTAGGACAATATAGAATAGACTCATTTCTCCTAGGTCTTCCCTCCTACAAGTAACACTGGACATAACACAATAGGCATAGGAAGACTGAAAAGTAGAAATAAGAAGGCAGACTGCTTATGGACCTCGGGGCTTAAATAACGGCAGTGGTAAGTTCCCGTCTTTCCCCATAGCCTCCCCTATATCCCAGATAGGGCAGAGTAGAAGCCTCTAACCTAGAAACACTGACAGGCACAGACAGTGAAAAGCATGTTCCCCACTAGCCAAAGGACTGGAAAAAAAGTAGAACAACAGAACAGAAAACCTTTTTGGCAATACCCTCTTTTCTCCATCCAAACATCAGTAGAACAACCGAACACTCCACCTGCCCCCCGCCCGCCCCCACACACACAGTGTCAGCAGTGGCTGATCAGGGAGTGAAAGCAGATGGCGGCACACCTTTCTCCCATCCAGCAGCATTGGCAGGTCCGAGAGGGGAGCTAACCTCCCATCTTCCACCTTGCAGAAGCAGGTAGTATTCCAATTCCTCCACAGAAATAGTGTCAGTGAGACTGGATGTGGGCTTATCTTCCAACCCCCACCCGGCAAAAGCAGGAGGTGTTCTGATTCCCTTGCTAGGGTAGTATTGGTGAGGTTGAATGGGAGCTGATCTTCCATTCTCTGCCCAGTGGAAGCTGACAGTGCTCTGAGTCCCCTGCTAGGGTAGTTTGTATTGTTGTAGTTCAGTAGCAAACTGCCTTGACTCTCACTCAGCAGTACCAAGACTTAATGAAGTGGGCTGATCGCCAATCCACTTAATCCCTCCCCCAAGTCTCAGTGGTGTTCAATGGGGAGGTGAGCCGCCACCCTTATCCATTATCAATAAGGCAGATTGAAGTGCTGAGAGAGGAGTCCAGTTGCATTCCCTCCCCTCCCTTGGTATCATCTGGATCCAGAGGGGAGCTGTACAACCTCCCCCACCCTGCAGCAACAAAGTAATGAGTCAGCCCTCTGCTTTCCTTCTCCCTGTTGTCAGCAGGCCCAGTGGATCTAAGCATACACTCTCACTCAGAGGCAACAAGGCAGTGTGAGTGGTGTTAATGGGAGGTGTGAGGGGGGAAGAGGGAAAGTTAAACTTCCACCCACCAGTCTAAAATAAACATGTGTGAGTCAACACTCCACTCTCGACAGGTGAATCCCAGTGGGAAGTTGAACATGAACACTCACCTGGCCCCCACGTCACACAGTGACAGGAGGGATGCCTGCTAAAAAAGGTTAAATAGGATCCAGAGACTCATAGTATCACAGCCAACATGTCGGGGACTTCTACCAAGAACCAGGATAATTACAACTTGAATGAGAAAAGCTCATCAACAGAGGCAAATATTGACATGGATCTGATGTTGGAATTACCTGGCAAATATTTCAAAGTAATCAGAAAAACATTTCAAAATGTACTTACAAAATCTCTTGAAATAAATGAAAAACAGACTATACAATGTTCCACCCAAGAGCAGTGGTACACGCAATCCTTTTTAACAGTGTTATTAAGTATAATTCACAAACCATACAGTTCACCAATTTAAAGTGTATAGTTCAATGTTTTTTAGTATAGTCACTAAAGATGCTGAAGTTACTATAAAAGGGACAAGATGGAAATTATAGAATGTAAAAAATGCAATAAAAGAAACTAAAAATTTACTGAATGGACTATATAGTAGAGTGGAGGTGACAGAGGATAGAATCCGTGACTTTCAGGACAGATCAATAGAATTCAAACACTCTGAACAACAGAGAGAAAATAAACTAGAAAAACCAATAAACAGAGTTCCTGGGACCTGTGGGACAATAACAAAGGAGCCTAACATTCATATTATTGGAGTGTCATAAGAATAGAGAGAGAAAAGGACTAAAAAATTATTCAAAGAAATAGTGGCTGCATCTTTTCGAAATCTGGCAAAAGAAACCTGCAGATTAAAGAATCTGAAAAAATCCCAAATAGGATAAGCACAAAAAATTCCATGCCAATATATATCATAATTAAACTTCTTAAAACTAAAATAAAAGAAAAATTTTCAAAGCAGCCAGAGAGAAATGGTGCATTACGTCCAGGGTAACACCAATTCAAATAACAGTAGATTTCTTATATGAAACCTTGGAGACCACAAGAAAGTGACACAATGTTTTCCAAGTGCTAAAATTATTCAAGAATAATAAAGGAAAAAATTTCTCAAATGAAGGTAAACTAAGAGAATTATTTGCTAACAAGCATTTCCTTAAAGAATGGCTAAAGGAAATTCTTCAAACAGAAAAGAAATGTTAAGAGAAGAAGGTTGGAACTAAAGAAAGGAACGAATTCAGAATGAGTAAAAAGACATATAAATTCAGTTGAACATCCTTTCTCTTATGAGTTTCTTAAATTATATTCGATGGTCGAAGCAAAAATTACACCACCATTGGATGTGGTGCTCAATCTATCTAAAGGAAATACTTAACAGGATAATATATATTTTAAAGGTTAAGACAGTAAAATGTCTGAAATGAGACTCACAGTGATGAAAAATCAACATATCAGCAGACTGGGATAAGCATGCATATTATAATAACCAAAAACACACTAAGAAACCTATACCAAGTGATACATTAAAAATGCTACAAATAAGTCAAGATGTAATCCTAGAAAATTGTTTGAGAAAGACAAGAAAGGAAAAACAGAGGAATAAGAAGCAGAGACAACAAACCAAAAACAAATAGTAAAATGGCAGACTCAAATCCTGCATATTAAATATGTAAAAATCAAAATATGTAAATACACAAGTTCAAAGACAGAGATTGACAGAGTTAAAAGAAACAAACAAACAAACAAAAACTTAGAGGAGAGGAAACCATGGAACATTTGATGAATTGTATGGATCCACTGTATGGATAAAGTTGACAGAGCAGGGAGGTGTTGGAGATAAATCAGCCCCAATAGGAGGCAGACGCCAGGAATTTTTATGTTGGGTTATGTATTTGGAACTTTATTCTAAAGTTGATGAGGAACTGGTCAAGGTGTTAGAATGTGTGTGTGTGTGTGTGTGTGTGTGTGTGTGTTTGAGAGAGAGAGATTTTATCATATTTATATTTTTAAAGCTAATTGGAGAATGAATTGGAGGATTCAAGAGTGGAAGAAGAAAGACCAATTAGGTAGCTATCATGAGAGTTCATTTTAAACAACTATGAGACTTAGAATAGGAGGTGGCTAGGACTAGGGAAAAGAAGTAGGGGATAGAAAAAGGGACCTAATTCAAAAGACATTCAAAATGGAGAATGGGCAGAAACTGACTAGTAATTGAGTGTGAGCTCCTGAGGCAAACACTACTGACAGACTCTTGAATTTGAATTTCTTTAATCTTCTTCTCTATTCCATATTTTAAGTCATGGATAGAGTCATCCAGCTATCTTCTTATTTTTCAAATATATTGACCACAGCCTTTCTGTAAGAATATATTTTACCTCAGTACAATACAGTCCAAAATGTGTGAGTTCATAGACACCTGTGAGTGTATGCACACACACACACATACACACTCACAGATTTGAAACAGAGATATAGGAAACAATATTTAACCTTCTTAACTGGGATGTGCTCTGATATAGTTTATTCTTATTTCAATCCACCCCTTTCTATATCATGGCGATCTAGTATGTTAAATTAAAAATAGTGTTTCAAACCTAAATACATTTAAGTTTATACTAAACACTAATGACTTTTTATTCATTGTTTGAAAAATCCTGCTGAGTGCAATGCCCATATGCTTTATGAACTTACATCAGCCTGAGAGATTGAAAATATCCTGCCAACTGCTTCCTTGCTGCTCCACTCCCACTTTCAGAATAAATTGCTTCAGCCCTTGAGAGTATTGACATATTTATAAGGTGGCAGGAGAAAAACTATTATCTAGCTTCCATTGGATTTAAGCATATTTTCCCTGCAACAATGACTTTTCCCTAATTTCAATGTGAAGAACACAAGGAAGAGACGCATTGGATAAGCAATGATTCTACAAAGTTATCTCTATGCATGAACAAGGACAATTTTCTTGTTTCTTTTATTCAGCAGTGAATTTTCAAGGCATATAATTATTCAGTCTTTATTCTATGCTTTATCTGTCAGCATATCTCAAAATGTGTTCCGTGGGACACTAATTCCCCAGGACATATATATGCATCATGAGAAAAAAAGATTTCTTCGTCAAATTGCTTTGGGAAACTTTGGGCTAAATAATGATAAAGCAGTTTGCTTCATTGCAGAATTTCTTAGAGCTTTTAATAAACTACATATAAATTTATATGCATGATCTCTTCCCTAAATTCTTGATTCCATACCTAACTTGAAATCTCTATCTGAATATGTAGTAGGCATCTCAACTTTAACATGGACATACCTTTTGAGTCTTCCTTCCTCAATACTTGATCCTTTCCTGGAATCCTTCCTAACTGGCAACACCATTGCCCAGGTGCTCAGGTCAAAATCTTTAGTTTTATCTTTGCCTCAGTTCATTCTGACATATAAACTCGAGCTACCATCAGTTCCTGCCATTTCACTCAATCAGAATAAATCCCAGATCCACCCCATCTGAACTGGTCCAAATCACCATCATTTCTAGTCTGCATTATTATAATAACTTCTAAATGGTCTCCCTACTTCTAGAATTGATCCACTTCTAGCTGAGCTCTACATGGGACTCAGAATGGGGTTTTTTTTAAAATGTAAGTCAGACTATGTCCGCTCCATTTCTGATCAAAACTTCCCACTGCCTTCTTTTCATATTTGGAATAAAATTCAAAATCCTTAGCATGGACGTCAAGGACCAGTATCTTCTGGATCTTAGCTAATTTTCTGACTTAATTTTCTACCACTTTTCCCTCAGCTTTTCCCCCTTTCTCTTTCCCAAACATGCCAAGTGCTCTCCTACCCCAGGAATTTCGTATCTGCTTTATTCTATGCCTGTAATGCTCTTTTCTTTGATATTTTTGTTTCACTCCTCCACGTTGCTCCAGTGCTTGCTCACACACCAACTTCCTCACCCACCCCATCTAGAATTGCTTCTTTCCTTACTCTCTATCCCCTTTCACTGATTGTTTTTCTTTCTCTTTGGACTTCTATCTACCTTACTTTATTTCTTGTATATCTGTCCACTTTTTGTTTTCTATGTCTTCCCAACTAGACTATGAGCTCCATAAGGGCAAGAACACTATTTTTATTAACAGCCACATCCTCGGTGCTTAGAAGTATAGCTGACATATAGTAGGCACTCAATAAATAAGTGCTCAAAATAAATGAATTAATATGGTTATTTGAACTATTTCATTATTTAATATAGCATTTTCTCAACAATAGAGAAATAAGGCAAGTTTTCTCCTAGGAGTTCTGGAGTATATTTCTCTATTATCAGAAGCCTAGGGGAATTACTAATTAAAACTTTCATTTGTATTAGGGGTCAGATGGTGTGCAGCATTTAATCCATTTCACTGTCAATCAACATAACATCCTCCTCTTCACTCTCTTCACTTTCTCAGAGTCCACCTCTTAGCGTCCCAATCAGGCTTTGTCACAAGTGCTCAGACCCTAATCCTTGGCAGCTTGCACCCTCCTAGCTTTGCACAACCGCACACTAAGTTCTCCAACCGAATATCCTGCTCTCCCCCTTTGTCGACCAGCCCTGAAACCAGCAGAGTAGTGGACAACCACACATCCTTCTCTATTCTCAGCTCTTCTTCCAGCTTTCTACCTCAAGCTTTAGCCTCTAGCTGGGCATTAGTAGGCCCTATGTGGCCATGCATTTTCCTTCTTTGTCGCAGCACGCTCTGTGCAGTTCAGACAAGCGCATCAGACCAGCAGGCTTTTTCCAGTTGTCCCCGCACTCATGGAGGTCCACAAGCATCTAACATACAGGCCAACCCTCCCCATGTAGAGGTTGATGGACAACTCGGGATTTCCCCCTTGAGAGCCTCTTTCCCAGGGTCCATTTTTCCAGTCTCCTGGTTGGCTCATCAACTGTTGGTTTGCAAACTGGCCCCTGTACACAGAGGGCAAGGAGAGACTGAAGAAAGAGGCAGGCTCCTCCAGGTTGGTCAGTGGCAGGTTGAATAAGCATGGGAACTTACATATAAGGCTTGTATTGGGCAGCTCAGGAGGAGTACATCTCCACCCCTCCCTGCTAGAATCTCAACAGTTTATATAGAGGCCTTCTCAAGGTTCAGTCAGGTACACTGTCCAGATGGTCTCAGTGACACATTGCTCTCTCAAGGATGCATCCTTAAAAATGACTCCCACTGTGGGAACAGTGGGAAGAAGGCAGAACATACATTCCAAGGACAGGGGAGTGGGGAGGAACCTCTGCTTTCCAGGGTCCAGCTCCAGGGTCCAGCTCAAGGGTCAAGGGAGGTCACATCCTCTCAATAACCTCCCCCAATAATGGGGAGGAGGTGCCAGAGGTGTTAGTGAGCCCCTTAGGTCACAGATGTTGAACCATGTTCTCCAAATAGCTTATCCCTGCTGGAGCTGATCCTTGTGTCTGTTTCCTGTCTCCTGTATCTGTCTCAATTGGTTCTACACTTGGAAGGGGAAGAAGTGAGCTATATATCACCCCCCTCAATCTCCAATACCACATGCTGGGGTGATTAAGCTGTTCCACCTGAGAGTGTCCACTCTATGAAATATGGAAGGAAGGAATTGGTTGGGAATAGGGAGGTGAACGCCAGAGGTTGGGCGTAGAAGCAGGTGTGTGAGCGGACTAGGAGAGCATGACAATCAGTTTACTAGGCTAGTATGGCAAGGCTGTCTGTCTGGATTGAGTGACAATCTGAAATCTGTCCTTCCTACAGCGTTCACCTGTCAATAGCTAATATGCATTCAATGGTTTATCAAATGAAGAATCTCAGCTATTTTAAACTTCTTTTTCACCTAGGAAATTATTGTTTCCAATTCCCCTGGGTCATCTCCTTCTCTCTCTCTCTCTCTCTCCTCAGAAAAAAATCAAGAGAAGTGAAGAAACATCAGAAGAGGCCCCAGCCTGCAGACAACTGAGCTCTGCAACCCTCCTTCCTTCAACAGGCACCCTGTCACCAGCATGCCACCATTCCTTATCACAGAGTCCCAACCCACATACTCGTCGTTCTTATGGTTAGAAAGTTAGAAAGCAGGCTCAGCTCCACTCATCAACACTAACTGCATCCCATGAGTATGTGTAAAATAAGCCTGTCCCCTTTCCCCTTTTTCGTATATGATAGCTCTTAAGATCCTTGAAGACAGAAACTGTTTCCTACTTTAGAGACTGTTTTGGATTAACAGGCTTATTCTTTAGAATTAAATTATACATATATGTGTAAATATCTCTCCAATGATTAAGAGGAGACTGTACATAACCACATGGCTTTTCTGTTTCTGGAGCAGAAAGAATAGAGGGAGAGCTTTGGGAAGATGGGAATGTGTGTTCTGTCCTACCTGCCAGAGGGTCAACTCTGTCTTTCTGGGTGCTGGGGCACAGGGGAAAGAGTTTGCTGAATGAGGAAAGAAGAAATATTTGTGTAATGGAAAACACAGAGACTGTGATGCTTAACAGATCTCCTGGCAAATGAGAGCTTTTATATTAATCAATCGAATGGCCCAGGCCAAGTCACTGAGTCACATGTATTCTGATCTTTATGATAGGATAATCCCTATCTCTTGAGGGGGAGGGAAGGAGAGAGGGTTGTATCAATTAAATTTAAAGAATCTGGTATACATCATACTGTTTCTAAGTTGACATCTGTCTATCGGGTATTTAGATCCCAAATACAAATTTTGTCAACTTTTAAATTTTGCACAAGCTGAATTTATACTCAGAAAATGTGTTGTGGATGCAGCTACAGCAGGGCTTAAAGAGATATTTATAGCATTAAATGTTTATATTAGAAAGAAAATTCTCATGTCAGAGATCTAAGCTTCCACCTTAGGAAACCAGAAAAAAAAAAAAAAAAAAAAACATGAAACCAAATCAAGCAAAAGAACGGAAAAAGTAAAGACCAAAAATTAGTGAAATTGCATAGAGAAAAAGTAGAAAACCAATGGAAAAAGATTGTTCTTGGAAAAGATCAATAAAAATGGTAAACTGCTAACTAGACTGAATAAGGGTAAAGGAGAGAAGACCCAAGTTGCCAATATTAGGAATGAAAGAGGGGACATCCCTATAGATCCTTTAGACATTGACAAGACAAGAAGAAATGTTATGAACACAGTTATACCTATACTTAATCTAGGTGAAATAGATTCCTGAAAAGCCATAAACTACAAGAGCTCAATCAAAAAGAATAGATTACTGAATAGCCCTTTATCTATCAAAATAATTAAATTTATAGTTAAATGTGCCTATACAAAATAAAAGAAGAAATATTAAAAATCAATAATCTAAATATGTTTGCAGAATTTAGAAAAAGAACAGTAGATTAAACCCAAAGAAAATGGGCAAAAGGAGAGATCAATGTAAGAATACAATTTAATAAAACAGAAAACAAATTTTTCATAGATAAAAATCAACAAAGCACACAGACAGTTCTTTGAAAACACCAATAGAATGGAAAACCTCCTCTTAAGAATGCTGTGAAAGACAGAGACAGAGAGAGACAGAGAGAATGCAAGGAAACATCAAGTGTTAGGGCTAAGGTTAGGGTTAGGGTTAGGGATTGGAAGAACCACTATTGCAAATATTCAATCTTCCTCACATTGAACCATAGATTTATGGGATTCTAAGCAAATACCAAGAGTATTTAAAATGGGAATTGATAAACTGATTCTAAAATATACATGGAGATACAAAGTGACAATAAAAGTTAAGGCAAACTTAAATAAGAACAAAGTTGGATGACTTAGTAGTAGAAAATAAGACATTATAAAGCTACAGTAGTTGTGACATTGTGGTATTGGTATAAGTGTAAACTTTAGAATGGAATCGAGTTCAGAAACAGATTTATATATGTATGATGTCTTGATTAATGAAAAAGATTATATTACAGAACCATGGGGAAATGATGGACTTTTCAATAAATTATGCTGTCAATAGATACACAAATGGAAAAAATGAATTTAGATTTCTACCTCATGACTGACATAAATTAAGACAAATTTAAAATGTCTCTGTGAAATTGAAAACAGACATCCTATTAGAAGAAAACAGTAAAATATCTTCATGATGTTGGGATAGGATAAAGAATTCTCAAACAGGACATAATATGCTATAGTCATAAAATAGAAGTTTAACAGATTGGTCTTGATGAAAAGACAATTAAGAGAACGAAAAGACAAACTTTAGGATGCGCGGATGGGTATAAAATATTCTACAGACATTATACATAGAAAGTATAAAACTCTATCAAATCAATGAGAAAGAAAGACAACACAATTTTTAAAGGTGCAGAATACAAATAAGAATATTAAAGTGACCGTACATACATGAAAAGATCCTCAACATCATTAGCCATCTGAGAAATTCAGATTAAAACTATAGTGAGATACTATTACCCAGTCACTAGAATGTCTAAAATCTAAAAAGATTGACAATATCAAGTGTTGGTGAAGTAATGGAGTAGTTGTAACCTTCAAATATTAGTTGAAAAAGTGCAAATTAGTATAACCACTTTGGAAAACTGTTGGCACTATCTACCAAATCTGAACATATGAATACCCTTTACTTAGCAACTTCACCCCTAGCATATACCTACAGAAATGTACACCTATGTGCACTAAAAGACATATACAAAAGTGTTCATAACAACAATATTCTTTTTTTTTCCCCTGAGGAAGACCAGCCCTGAGCTAACATCTGTAGCCAATCCTCCTCTTTTTGCTGAGGAAGACTGGCCCTGGACTAACATCCGTGCCCATCTTCCTCCACTTTATGTGGGACGCTGCCACGGCGAGGCTGACAAGCAGTGCGTCGGCCGGCTCCCGGGATCGAACCCGCCAACCCCAGGCTGCCAAAGCGCAAGTGAAACCGCTGCACCACCGGGCGGCCCCAACAACAATATTCTTAATATTCAAAAGTGGAAACAACCAGAATATAAATCTAAAATTAAATGGAGAAGTAAAATTGTCATGTATTTTATAGTGAAATATGGTAAGAATGGCTAGTTTTCCACAATACACAATAGGGATAAAATTCACAGACATAATGTTGAGTGAGAAAGCCAGACACAAGGAGTAATAAAGTCTGATTCTATTTATGTGAAGTATGAAATCAAGCAAATCTAATCGATGGTGACAGGCTTCAGATTGTGATTGCCTTGGAAGTGTATAGGTATGGAAAGGGACAAGAGTTTTTGTTCTATTCTTCATCTGGGTTTAATCTATAGGTGAAAAAAAATTACAGAAGATTTTGCACCAACGCACCTTTCCGTATATACGTTAAACTTTATACAATATTACTTTAAAACACTTAGTCATCTTCAAGCAGTTTTTCAGGGTTGGGAACACAGAATTTGGAGTCAAAAAGACCAGATTTCGAATTTTTACTCTTTCTCTTCATTGTTGTGACCTTGGGCAAGTCATTTAATATCTCCGAGCCTGGATCTCATCTGTATATAGGATTTGACAATAATAGTCATATCACAGAATCATTATAAAGATTAAGTTAAGTAACATAATTTAGGTGAGGAGAATTTAACAAAGTATCTGACACCCAATATACCCGCAAAATGTTAAATATAACTGTCATTGCATATATTTAATATGTTATGATAATATTTAGTATGTGATAAGCAATGTTAACAGCCATTATTATATTAATATTATTAACAAAACTAACATAGGTATAATTTTAGCCCGATGCCTACTACATATTATTCACTCTCTAAAAAGATTTGCATGCCAATATTCAAGAGTGACACTAAAATTCTAAAGACAAGCAGGCTAATCCTTGGTCCCAAAGTCTGTGATTGCTCCAAACCTCCTTGTTTTCTAAAAGACCTGGAGATTGTAGAGAAAAAGCGAGAATTGCTCTCTGGCAGTTATCCCTGAAGTATGGGGACCATGTTGATAATAACTAAAAATTGCAATTAGAGGAATTTCCTCACAGCGCCTCTGGGTACCATCACCCTGGTTTCACTACAAGAGCATTTCACCATTTCCAATCTGTGCCTCATTAGACAGTTAGCGGTGTGTGCATCCTATGGAGACGTTCAGAAAATAAGCTTTGTGAAAAGGTCCTCCTTCTCCCTCCCAACCTTTTCCAGACTGCAAGTGTCTGTTCAACAGATGCTGGGGAACGCCAAAGAGTGCTTTGGGACAGAGACATCCCACATCTGCACCATCCCACAAAATTTCTTTCTCTCAGTTTATGTGTGAGCAAAAAACATGGGAGACATTTGCAATTTTATCAGATCATAAATTACTTAGCTCTTATGGAGTCCTCTCACTTTCCTGTAACCTGACCAGACGCCCAGGTGATCCAAGACCTCAAACGCTCTGGTGGAATGCAGTCACTTTATTCCTGGACAGAAGAGACATAGAGGGATCTTACGACTACCCACACGGCCTTGGGATAGCCACTTAACCTCTACGTACCTTGGTTTACTTTTCTGGAAAACAAAAATTACCTGGCCAGTTTTGAGGATTGAATGAAATCTAGAGTCATCATCAACGTTGCATTTCTATTTCTTCATGTTTGGATTCAAGGGATTTCCTTGACCAAAGCATTACCCCCAGCTAGCCACCAGACTCCAGGATACTTCCCAACAGAAACCTTCCAGCGTCTATCTTCCAGGCCTTTGCTCAACAAATGACCTGTCCCAGATGTGTAATTTTGTTTTCCATGTGCCCATGGGAATAAAACACTACTTTCTAGGGCAATTCCAAGCCTATCTTTTTATCCCAATTAGAATTAACCTCATCTGAGTCCAGTGGTTCTCAATCCAGGGTGATTTCCCACCCCTGCTCCAAGGGACATTTAACAATATCTGGAGACAATTTTGGTTGTCACAACTGGGACAGATCATCTTGTAGGTAGAGGCCAGCGCTGCTGCTAAATATCCTAGAATGTGCAGGGCAGTCCCACACAACAGAGAATGATCTAGCCCAAAATGTCAATAGTGCTGATGTTGAGAAGCCATGCATGAAGGTGTTATCTTACAGACCTCCATGGCCTCCCCTTTACCACTGGCTTCCCTGTGCATCCTTCTCAAACATGAGGACTGAGTTTCCAGAGAAGGGAAGGAGTTATAAGCTGGTGTAACTAAAGTTTTGGTGGTAATGGAAAGCTTGAGTGAGCTTGAGTTGCCTATTTTCCAAATGGATTCATCTGCCCAGTTTATTAAGAAGATGAAGACTATGTGGGCTACCAACTGAACGTCATGGGATGTTAAATAGAACAATTAAGCTGACTGGCATTTGCTGATATTAGAGAGAAAAAAAGGTCCATGGAAAGTCCCATCAATCATTAATCACATCGTTAAGGGAACTTGAAAACCAGGGGTGATTTTTGTATCATTTTAAACATCTACATTTTAGCCCTTCAGGTTGATGCTATATTTTACCCTTTTGTGAAGAGAAAGTCCTAGTGATGAGTGATTACTGTGGCTTTTATTGACTTTTGAAAGCATCACAGTGGAGGTTTGGCTTTGAAAGTCCATGAATGTGTCTACGAAGTGCTTCTGCTTTGCATTTCTCTCTTATATTTTCTGCTTCACCCGTGAAATGCCATCCAAACGGCAACGAGGAGCAACGCTCTCTGACATGAGGCCCACAACTTGCATTTTCTCCCTTACTTAGAGCAGAGGATATGGATCTTGGTCCAGGCTCCCACATCCTCTCGCTCAGACCACATCACATCTCAACAAACGATACTACTTTCACGGGAGAAGCAAATATCGGGCCTGAAGACATTCGCCCATGAGAGGTTGGTACTTTTGCTCTGACAAATGTGGAAATAACAGGATGAATGTTACCTCATCTTGAAGGTATTCATGAAAGCTTTGAAATTATATGTGTCACACATTTGTTTCCAAATAAATGCGTAGGCATGTGCATGAAGTGGTATTACATAAGCCCAAGTGCATCAATGTGTAGTTGTTCTTCACTTATTAAAACCCCTCACTGATTAAGTATACAGCAATTGTTATCAACTGGGGGCAATTTTGTCCCCCAGATGACATTTAGCTACATCTGGAGATGTTTGTGGTTCTTACAACTGAGGAAGAGTGTGTTACTGACACCTAGTGGGTAGATGCCAGGAATGCTGCTAAACATCCTACAGTTCATAGGACAGCTCTTTCAGTGAAGAATGATCCAGCCAAATATGTCAACAGTGCTGAGGCTGAGAAACACCACCCATTGTACAGAGTGGTGCCCAGACTCCCCAACTTGTCATTCAGATCCTTCTGTGACCTGGCTCTTGATATGCCATCTCCATTTAATGCCTCAGCCCTCTCATATGTTGTTCTTCCATCTTGTTGATCTATTCATAACGTCTGAAACATTAGAAATATGTGAATCCCAGGAGGACAAGGAATTTTTTCTATTTTATCCACTGTAGTTTCCCCAGGGGCTCAATAAATAATTGTTGAATGAGTGAGTGAGTGAGGGAACGCTAAATGCAGTTCATGCCCACAAGGATTGCACAAACGGTCGCCTCTTCCTAGAATGTCTTCTTTTTTCCTTGTGATTCTAATGAAACCCTAGTTATCATTCAACACTCAAGCATCACCTCTTTGCAATGTTCCTCCTTGCCCCAGACAGAGAGTCCTACCTCCTCCACTGGGCTATTTTTCACCCTTGACATTCTTTTACTTTATTTTGTCACATGGCTTGCAATTTATCTTCTCTGTATGACATCAAGTGCCTTCAAGGCAAGGCTCATGTCTTATTTATTTTAATATCCCCAGCACCATTCACAGTCCCTGACACTGAAGAGGGTCTTAGTAAAGGTATTTTGAGTGAATGAGTGAATAGTAACAACTAAGTTCTCATCATGTGACAGACATGGTGATAATTGAGAAGTTGGAGTGTGGAGAGAGTCACTTTAGCTAAATAGCAAATACAGCCTACCACTCAGCCCCCCTTCTCAATGTGTATTTATGATTCTCCTCATCACCAAGGAGGATGTAAAACCCTTGTGGAGTGCACCAACTGTTTACTAGTAGCTATTGTGGATGTAGGTTGGGATTTGTGAGAATAGAAATAGCACATTGTATAAATTTACAAGAGTAAGAGAAATAAAGTGTGTGTTAAGAAAGATGTAAAGTATGAGTTGGAATATTTTGAATGAGTTCTTCACTTTTCATAGAGAAGATGTCATGGCGAGACATGGGGAGGAATTGATGTTTTCAGGGTTGAGGCAGACACTCAGAGGAATGGTGGAGTGGATGAAGGGTCCAGGGAAGTCACCCGCCTCTCTGCACTTGATTGCAATGAAGGTGGAACTCCACACGTGGCCAGATGGGCTAGGGGTCAAGGTGGAAGGAGCTACGGAAAGAGGAGAGAAGTCAGGACAGGAAATTAGCCCAAGGGGAGGGTACAAATTTAAGATTGGCAAATTCTCCTGGTGTTGAGCCTGGTGGGAGTAGCAACTGTGCTAATCTCTCAGAGTTTATGATTTAGCAGGGAAATATAGTAAAAGCTGCCACCCCACATAAGTGCCCTTAGCCTGTTTATTTATGCCCAGAGTAAGGAAAAGCAGATTTAGGGCTGGCACAGGTCTAGAAAAAACAAGAAAGAGAGGGATCCAAGAAAGTTATTAAAAAAAACCTGTTAACTAAAGATGAAAACAAATTTGGCAGTCTAAGTTCTCTTATTGAATAAATCCATGAGTACAGTTTGTGAAGCTCTTTCTGTAAACATTGCAGGCAGAGAAAAAATAGTTTCTTAATTAAGAAAAATCATTTAAGACAAAACCCAGAAAGTGGTTAACTTGTGATGTAGGACCACCATTTGCTTTGGGCCCCGGATTCTCTAAAGGAAGAGATTTGTGAGGAAGTAAGGAAGCGATTCAAACGTTTCCATGAACCAAAGGAGAGGAAGGTACATCTCTTAGAGATCACTGTGAGATTGTCCACATTGTTCTGAGGCCGCTTCCCTTTGAGACCAGAAAGATCATCAAGGAGAGTGTTTTAAGCCAAACCACATGGATTTGGCAGTCTCTATAAGGATGCAATGTGTTTTGGCTAATTCAGTGGCAACATTTCTTCTAATTTTCCAAACCAGCTCAGAGCCCTGAATAAAATTTGCTGCTCCCATAAGTCAAACAGTTTACAAAATGGTGATCCACTGGTCTTAATTGCCCAAAGTATTTTTGCCATGGTATATTTAATTTTAAAAAACTGTATCAACAGTTGAAAAATGAAAGATTTCACATAAAGAGCCATATTTATTACTTCTTTCAAAAAATCTGAAGATCTGACCACATTGGACCTTCTTTTCCTCATAGCAACCATCAGCTGAAGCAGGTCCTCCCCCATCTCCTTCTTGCCTTCCATTATGAATCTTTTGCGGGATCTTGGGGCCTCTGGCTGACCCTCATGGCCCTATCCCCATCTTGCCCAATTCTCTCCAGTGGACGATTTGGGAGGGCTGTGTGCTTGCCTTGAGTCCAGCTTCCCCAAGTCCTACTCTTTCAATGGCCCCTTGGTACAATTAAGTCCCATCATGGTCTCCATTCCTAGACCCTGCATAATAGCTCCTGCCCATGCAGAAGGGCTTTCCAGACACCAATAGGTATGGTTATTACCATAACCCATAATTAGTAGGATCATCAGAGGGTTTGAATGAATCACTCTTTTTCAGGTGTACTTTATGATATTTTCTGGGGGGAATGGTATACTGTCTTGATATTTGCAAATTTGAGAATTCCAAAGACTGTGGAACTTATTCCCTGTGAATGTCAGTCTACCATAACCACTGAACCCAGCACAGTGCCTGACTGCAAATGTTTTATAGAATAAATGAATAATGTAATACACACCATTTATTGAACACTTATTATCTACCCACAGCTTTTTATTTATTATCTCCATTAACCCTCACAACAATCTAATGATGTAGGTGAGTGACTTTGTCCCCAAAGTAGACATGAGATGACTGAACCTTAGAGAGTTAAATCCCTTGTCTGAATTCTCACAGTTGGATTTTAAAAACTGTCTCTCTGACTCCAAAGCACTTTAGATGAATGAATAATTGAATGAATGAATGAGTGATTCAGTGAATGAACATATAGAAAGTCCAGTTATCAGGTTTCAGTACCACATCAGGGTCAGACACAATGATACTCAACTCAGGCTGTACATTAGGATAACCGTGGAGTTTTAAAAATATGTTACGTGGGCTCCACCCCCAGAGACTCTGGCTGGATTGGGATGAGGACTAGGCGTTAGGAGTTTGTTGAAAGCTCCCGGATGATATTAATGTACACTTAGGTTTGATAACCACTTGGTTAGAGAAAAGGACATTTTTCATTGGGCCTAGTTGCTTGATGAAGGAGATAAACTATGGGCTTATGTTAGATATTCATAGTGGCCTAGGATGTGTATTTTAACAATCACATCTGGTGATTCTTATCTTCCAGTGAGTTTGGGCATCACCATACTAAAGATGAGGCAGCTGGTCAAGTGTCTCCTGCCCAAAGATTAGGATTAGGCCTTGGAAGGGCAATAGGCCTGCTTTTACAAGGGGTCAGGGGAGGTAAGAGCTTCATAGCCCTGTCTAGTGATGGGAGGAGAAGGAGTCCCTTGGCTGGAGTAGGAGATGCCCCAGAGAGGCCACTAGCTTGCTGCTCTTCAAACTCACAGTCTTCAAATATTTGTTTAACATTTGTTTATTAGGGGGTTGGAGGAATCCATTTGCTATTGATGCAAAATGTGGGCACAGCAATGTGTTATTTGGTTTGAACACTGTATTGCTGAGACAGCGTTTTGAAAGAAGAAAAATCGTTTACTAGAGAATGCCAATTTTTTGGTTTTGTTATGAATCATTTTATTTTAATTTCCAATTTTGGCAGGCATGATGCCAAATTATATTAAATAATTTATTCTGTGGAGTTTGAAAGCCACTAGGTATTATCGCTTATAGACCAAAAAGCTGCTTTTCTATTGTTTGAGGCATTGTGCCAGGCCCACTGAAGGACAAATGGAAAGAAGCAGTGAACTCTGCCCTCTAGTGGAACCAAGTCTAGTTGCAGAGACTCACATGCATAATACTAATCTCAGAGATTAGCCTTGTTCAGACCACCACGTTCAATGAGGAATGAGGAGGGGGCTCTGTCTCACCTCAGGCCATCTTAGAGGGTTTATCACGAGTCTTCTCTATCCTGTGTCCTGTCCTAAATGCCTGGGATAGAAATGAACAAAACAGACAAGATTCTGGCTTTTATGAAATTTATATTCTTGCTAGAGAAGAGAGACAGTGAACAATTTAAAAAAATCCGTATTAAAAAATGGGCAAAGGACCTGAATAGACATTTATTCCAAAGAAGATATAGTCCAACAAGTACATGAAAAGGTGCTCAACATCACTAATCATCAGGGAAATACAAATCAAAGACAACAATGAGACACTACCTCAGCCTGTTAGAATGGCTGTCAACAAAAGGACAACAAAAAACAGGTTTTGGGAGGATGTGGAGAAAAAGGAACACTTATGCACTGTTGATGGGAATGCAAACTGGTGCAGGAACTATGGAAAACAGGATAAAGTTTTATGAAAAAATTAAAAATAGAACTACCATATGATCCAGCAATAATTCCACTTCTGGGTATTTATACAAAGGAAATGAAATCATCATCTCGAGGAGGTATCTATACTCCCACATTCATTGCAGCATTATTGACAACAGCCAAGACGTGGAAACAACATAAGTGTTCCTCCACAGGTGAATGGATAAGGAAAATATGATTATATACAGATGGAACATTTTTCAACCTTTAAAAAGAAGGAAATCCTGTCATTTACAGCAATACGGATGAGCCTGGAGGGCATTATGCTAAACGCTAAGTGAAATAAGCCAGACAGAGAAAGAAAATACTGCATGGTATCACTTATATGTGGAATCTAAAAAAGTGCCAAACTCACAGAAACAGAGAGCAGAAAAATGGTTGCCAGGGGTTAGGGGTTGGGGGAAATAGGGAGAAGCTGGTAAAAGGATACAAACTTGCAGTTATAGGAAGAATAATTTCTGAGGATCTAATGTATAACATTGTGACTATAGTTGATAACACTATTGTATAATTGAAATTTGCTAAGAGAGTAGAACTTAAATGTTCTCAACAAAAAAAGAGAGAAATATGTGAGGTGATGGATGTGATGATTAACTAGACGGGGAGAATCTTTTCACAATGTATTTGTACATCAAATCATCCCATTGTACACTTTAAATATCTTACAATTTTATTTGTCAATTATACCTCAATAAAGCTGCAAAAAGCCCATATGATTATTAATGCTGGCAGAGAGTAATCACAGGGGACAGAGAATGACTTTGGGGTGGGTGGTCAAGGGAGGCTTCTCTGAGAAGGTGAAGCTGGAACCTGAATGGAAAGAGGAGCCGCCATACAAAGGCACCTGCCTTCCAGAAGAGGCCCTGGGGTGGGAATGGTTTGGGTGTGTTCTGTGTGGCTGCAGCAGACAGGAAGGGAAGCAGAGGGGCCAGAGGGAATCACAGTGCTGGACAAGGACAGATCGTGGAGGACCTACAGTGCCAGGCTGAGAGGCTTTATTCTAGATAAAAAGTAAAACCATTTGAGGGTCTTAAGGAGAGAAGTGTTTTGTGCTGGTCTCAGCCTATTAATAACCAGTGTGGTGGCGGCTGGCCCTTGTGGTTCTTATCATGAAGGCAAGATGCCCTCAGCAATGACCATCAGGAAACTTAGAAAAAAAAACATTTTATTACTCACGGGTCTTAGAAAGCACATGACACATCCAGAGCCACATGGCGAGGTCACAGGTAGAGGAAACACGAGTGCCTGGGTTCTGTTTTTATTGGGGTTGAGGGTGGAGGCCTAGGGTTTCATGGGCTCACTGTTGGTGAATTTAAAACGTAAGAGCTAGAATTTATTTTTGTTGTTGTTGCTGTTGTCTTTCTCCTAGGGCATTTTTTAAAATCCCAGTAACGTTGGTTTATAACATTATATAAATGCTAGGTATACATCATTATATTTCAATTTTTGTGTACATTACATTGTGTTCACCACCCAAAGACTAATTACAATGCATCACCACACACATGTGCCTAATCATCCCTTTTGCCCTCCTCCCTCCCCCTCCCCTCTGGTAACCACCAATCCAATCTCCGTCTCTATGTGTTTGTTTGTTGTTGTTTTTATCTTCCACTTATGAGTGAAATCATAGAGTATTTGACTTTCTCCCTTTGACTTACTTTGCTTAGCATAATACCCTCAAGGTCCATCCATGTTGTGACAAATGGCCAGATTTCATCGTTTCTGTGGCTGAGTAGTATTCCATTGTGTATATATACCACATCTTCTTTATCCATTCATCCCTTGATGGACACTTAGGTTGTTTCCAAGTCTTGGCTATTGTGAATAATGCTGCAATGAACATAGTGATGCATGTATCTTTACACATCTGTGTTTTCATGTTCTTTGGATAAATGCCCAACGGTGGAATAGCTGATCCTATGGTAGTTCTATTCTTAATATTTTGAGGAATCTCCATACTGTTTTCCATAGTGGCTGCAACAGTTTTAACTCCCACCAGCAGTGCATGAGGGTTCCCTTCTCTCCACATCCTCTCCAACACTTGTTGTTTCCTGTTTTGTTAATTATAGCCACTCTGATGGGCCTGAGGTGATATCTCATTGATTTGCATTTCCCTGATAATTAATGATGTTGAACATTCTTTCATGTGCCTGTTGGCCATTTGTATATCTTCTTTGGAAAAATGTCTGTTCAGATCTTTTGCCCATTTCTAATTGAGTTGTTAGTTTTTTTGTTGTTGAAATGTATGTGTTATTTATATATTTTGGATATTAACCCCTTATCAGACATAAGGTTTGCAAATATCTTCTCCCAATTGTTAGGTTGCCTTTTCATCTTGTTGATGGTGTCCTTTGCTGTGGAGAAGGTTTTTAGTTTGATGTAGTCCCACGTGTTCATTTTTTCTATTGTTTCCCTTGCCTGGTCAGACAGAGTACTTGAAAATAAGAAGAGAGAGAATTTAAAGCATGGGAAGAGAAAAAACCAAACATCCCAAATGGTTAGTTACCAAAATCAACCAAGATCTCTAAAAGAAAGGAGCCTGGGGAGGGGTATGCTGGTTCTTTATCTAGTCCTGTGACTGAATAACAAACAATGTGTTGTTAGAGATAATCATCTTTGAAGTGGATACCTCTGCAATCAAAGCTTACGTCAGGCACTTGCATTACAAAACAGGGAAAACCCAATTGTCAGGGCTTACACTACAGGGTGACATGATATGACCTGACTTTGCTTTGGGAGAATAGGTGACAGGAGCTCAAGGGAGGAAGCAGGGGGAGAGTAGGAGAATTTGCAGTGATTCACACCATGTCGTGAGGGAAGTGTCAGCAGGACTTCATAAAGTGATGACTCTGGTGCAGTGAGGAAGAGAGAGGATGAAGGGTAATTCCTGGAGTTTGGACCTGAGCCTCTAGGTTTGTGGTGGTTCCATTTGCTGCAGTGGTGAACACTGGGGGCAGAGCAACTTAGAAAGAGGAAAACCCTCAAATTCTGATCTGATAGATAGAGGTGACTATTCTGGACAGAAGAATGTACAGAAGAAGCAAAATTAATACTGACAAGGAATATCATTCTACTAAACATTGCCCTGGATAAATAAATATTCACAGTTCAGCTAAACACATCTTTACTGAGTAGCATCTCGTGAGACCCTCTGTCCAACTGTTTGTGGTCGTTAGCATGTTCTCATTTTCCAATCGAGGCTGCTCCATTCAGCCCTCCCAGCCAGAGTGAGTGTTCTTGGAGGTCTGTCCTCCTACGGAGCTGGGACTCTTTCCTCCACCTTGGAGGGGGATCAGGGAGGGAGCATGCAGAGCTTGCACATGAGTCCTCCCTTGTTTTACCCTTGGCCCTTGGGACTCAGAGCTTCTGATCAGCTCTTAGCTCAATCTCTACAAATGCATTCATTCAATTAGGCACAAGATCTCTTATGTCTTTCTAGATTCATTTTACCAAACGTGCTGGCAGGAACAGCAGAACATCTCAGCGTTTCTCTGAGCAAAAGTAGGATAGATCAGTAACTCATAAAATCTAAACTAAGGACATGTATGATGGCGAGTTACTTTTTTTATTCTTCAGCTTCTTTCTTTCTGGTAACAAAGGAGGTATGGATGGAATCTGTGCAAGAAATTAAGGAGGAGTTTTTTCCAATGTTCCAGGTGCAGAAATGTATCATCTTCCTATCCAAAACTGGTTGGAGCTATCATCACCAGCAGTGGTGATGCCCATTGCTTAAAAAAGTCAACATTTTATAGATTTCCAAGACGGCTTTTTTACTGCCCAACCAAGCCCCACCTCTCTAATCCCAACAAAGGAACTGTGGCAGGAGGAAAACGTGGTGGGTGACAATACTGAATCCAGCTGTGTTGCCTTAAACAAGTCCCCAAGCCTCTCTGGGTCTTATTTCCTCCAACTATTAAATGGGAGTAGCCACTCCTACTCTGCCGCAATATGACATTTCCACAAGTATCAGAAGAAAGCACACAGTGTGAGACAGCTTGGTAAATCCAAAAATCCTTCCAATGGAGGAAAAAGAACACTCAGGTCTCCTATGGCTCTTCTTGTAATCTGTGTGACTTTTGGCAAGTTTCCTCTCTGGGTTGCAGATTCTTGATCTATAAAATGGACTTAAAAGAGAATGTGATACAGCATGTGGCAGAGGAATGTCTTTCTCAAGGATGTGGGAAACCTCTTTGAAATGTAATCATCAAAAAAGATAGGGGCTGACCCATGGTTTAGAGGTTAAGTTTGCACACTCTGCTTCGGTGGCCCATGGTTCGCATGTTTGGATCCCTGGTGCGGACATAGACACCGTTCATCAAGCCGTGCTGTGGCAGGCGTCCCACATACAAAGTAGAGGAAGATGGGCACGGATGTTAGCCCAGGGCCAATCTTCCTCAGCAAAAGGAGGAGGATTGGCAACAAATGTCAACTCAGGGCTAATCTTCCTCACCCCCCCCCCAAAAAAAAGATAGCACTCATATCTCCCATCTCTGCATGATTTTAGGATGCTAACTTCTTGGGCACATTGCTCCATGTTGTAAACAACCTGCTGTCACAACACAGGAGAAAACTTACCTCTCCCAATTTGGGTAAATCCAATTAGCAGATACAGATGGCCCGTGATTGCCTTCTCACCCAGCATCAGCTCAGACTGAGTTCTGGCTTCTCTCCCCTATTGCAATAGCCTCAAATAAAGTCTTCCTTGACTGTTTAACCTGGTCCAGTGCAACATTTTTTTTTTTTTTTTTGGTGAGGAAGATTAGCAGTGAGCTATTATCTGTTGCCAATCCTCCTCTTTTTACTGAGGAAGATTGGCCCTGGGCTAACATCCGCGCCCACCTTCCTCTACTTTATATGTGGGTCACCTGCCACAAGATGGCTTGATAAGTGGTGCATAGATCCACTCCCAGGAGCCAAACCTGTGAACTCCGGGCCACTGAAGCAGAGCGCTCGAACTTAACCACTATGCCACCAGGCTGGCCCCCAGTGCAACTTATGCTTTGACACTTTGAATCATTGTTTTCTGTATAATTTTTACCAATTAAATTATTGTCGTGTTGGGGAGAGTGTCTGCTGAGCTCCTTCCTCCACTGTTCCAGAAGTCTCAGCTCCTTGTACAAGAAGTTTCACCCTAGACTGAGGCAATTTCCAGGTTTGTTTATCCCCTCTACATCTTTGATGCCTATCACAAAGTGGGCTCATAGTAAACGGTGGACGAATGAACAATAGTGAACAGTTATAAAGCTCCATGATCCACATTCTCTGCTGGCTTCTAGAGATTTAATAACGAGCAAAAGAGACAGAACTTAGAGCAGGCTAGGTCAGGTCAGGTCTTACAAGAAATTTACCTTTTATCCTAAGAGCGATGAGAAGCCACTGCATTGTTTTAAACAGGAGGCCATTGTTTAAAGATGATGCATTGTTTAAAGATGAATCTGTGAAATGAGTTTTTTACAAATGCAAAGGCTGAATATTTTTCCCTATGGTAGTCTGAGCCCAATATTCACTAATTACGCTGACTCATTTCTAATTATTATCCTCCATACAAGAGGATAGGCCATTAGGGGCCCTGTTGGTGAGGGCAACTAGGGAATGGGCATGAAAAAGAAAACACAGCCAAAAGCCTTTCTATTTAATTTATTGGAAAATTCCAATTAATTTATTGAAAAATATATTATTGGAAGGATTTAAAATGATCTGAAACTGGAAAGCAAATGTTAATGCTCAACCTATAAGCCCAGGATTAATGAGAACACATCTCACATCTGGTCTCAGATTTAAAAGGGTTAGAGGACCCTAGTGATCAAAATATGAATAAATCCACTCTCTGTCTTTCATCCAGACACACGTTTTTTTAAAGGGGAAGAGTAGAGGAAAGGACACTTGGGGCAGAAAGCTTTACAAAAGCTACCCCAGGACCCACCATGTGACTGCCCGCTGATGG
Organism: Tapirus indicus; assembly: GCA_031878705.1. Taxonomy (NCBI): domain Eukaryota; kingdom Metazoa; phylum Chordata; class Mammalia; order Perissodactyla; family Tapiridae; genus Tapirus; species Tapirus indicus. The sequence continues at coordinate 6,192,792 of CM062935.1, read as the reverse complement.
ACAAGGAACTGTAAACAGTATAACTCCTGGCTTCGATGGTGTGGCAACCCCCCCCCCCCACATGAGCAGAGGAACTCGGGTAGCAGTGGGACCAGCCCTGCTATAGGCCACACAAGAGGAGGAACTATGTGTCCTGGGGCAACTGAGGTGTCCTGAGTCTCAGTTTCCTCATTTGTAAAATAAGGTGATAGGACCCATGATTTTAGGAGGAACTCTCCACTCTAAGAGTGCTGATGCCTCTGTATTACCAGGAAAAAAGGAACTGGTTTCAGAGTGGCCAAAACCACTAGATCCCGGGAGAAACTTCGCCAGTTCTTTTCACCTTTGGAAACACTGGGCAGCAGGCCCTTCGGGCTGTGGCCATTTTCCTCCCTACACACTACCGAACAAAAGTTAGAGCTTTAATGAAGTCTTTGGAATAAGCTGAGTCGTTTAACATAAAAGTAAATAAAGAGGGACAAGAAGAGAAAAGAGGAGAAATGATGCTAGCGGTATGGTATGTTGTATGCTTTTAGGAGCGGAGACTCTGGCCCCAGACTCCCTGAAGTGGATTCCTGGCACCCTACTTTCCCCCTCAACCTGCTGTGTGTCGTTCACAAGTCACTCTCGGAGGTCAGTTTCCTCATCAATAAAGTGGAAATACTATTCGCATATACTTGATGGAGTTTTGAGGATTAAACGGCATGATGCCTGTGTGGATAGAAAGTTGTACTGCCCACCGGGAGTTCCCTCTAGTGCAGAATCAAAGCTCTAGGAGAAGAGGGTCAGTCGGGGAGAAGTGGGGTACGTCCTTTAAAACCAAAGGCCCCGCATACTAGCTTTGTCACACTTTATGTAAGCAAAATCTCTCAGCGCTGCTAGTTGGTTATCCACATCTGATAGGCTGATAGGCACTGGACCAGAGATTGCAGGCATCAAGCCTCCCTCTTGGGAATTTGACATCCAAGTGTCTCTGCCTGGTAAGAGATGGGCCTCTACGGTGCTTAGTCAGCAGGCTAGAAGTTCAGGGTATCACATGCATGGTGTTTGGCAGAATTCCTGGCACGTGATATATCAGTATAATTAATATCACTTGAAATACATATATAAGAAAAATATCAGAAACTAGATTATAGCTGTTCCTGGAGTTATGCCAAATCTCACGCAGTCCACCTGCTCCAGCGGTCATCAGTCCTGACCCAGTAACTGTCAGCTTGATGGACATGCTTTATCTGGTGAGCACTGGTCTATATCAGGTAGCTTGCCTTATGCTTTCTGCTTCTGTGTGCCCTGCTATTTAGAGTTTTACTGCATACTAAGCATGTTTATTGCACAAGCTCTGTTCCATATGGATCTGTCACCCACTGTATCCATGCATTCCCCCATTCCAGTTCAGAACTTTATGTCATTGATGCTTTTCCATTTTCATCTCCAGCCAGTACCCACCCCAAACTGTCTGCTCTTCCTTGTCACAGGAAGCCTTCATCAATCTCCAGACACAAATCCCCACACACCTGTGCCTTTCTTTGCACAGGCTGTTTTCTCAGGCTGCACACCCTCCACATCCTCCATCCTGGAATCTCTGGGTCTTCATTCACAATCCAGACAAATCTCACCCTCACCATGAACTCCCCCACCCCCAGCTGCCCTTAGAATCATTGATCTTTGATCCTCCATGTCGCTAGAGCACTTTGCATGTTGCATCACCTTACATCATCTTTAGGTCCAAGTTTATCCCTCTGAGTGAATCAGAGGAAAGTAAGGAGGAAGCAGGAATATTTATAGAATCTGTCAAGAGGCAAGAATGTCAGTAACGTTTTACGCACGCAAAGATTTTAGAAACTTGCATGAGTAGGGAGTGGCAGTGGAGGGACTCTGGAAAGTATCCTTGTAAATATAGCAGTTCTAGCCCTGCAGATGGATACCTGAATTCCCCTGGGGTGGGAGACAAGAGGACGGGTCAGGGACAGGGTTACACTGTGTCTTTCTTTTATAACATGATGTACAGGCATAAGGCTGGTGCTCCTCCTGCCTCCGTGGAAATAGAATACTGGGCCGAGAGATCTTGCTCTGTCATTGGTTTGCTAGGTTGACCCAGAGTTGTCTCTGAGATTTAAATGATGTTTTGTTGAGTACTTTCAATGGAGAAAAATGTAGAAGGCATGAAAGGGTTAGATTTAGGGGAATAAATTTGCCTTAAATAAAATCCTTGTTTCTATGAAAAAAAAAATTTTTCCTTCCTTATTTGCAAGTTGCTTGTAGGAGCTGAGGCCCAGGAAGGAGACATGAAGGAGCTGCTTCACGCAAGATGTTTGCCCCTGAGCCTGGCTGAGAGCCTGGGGAGAAGGTTTCTCCTTCCTGTCCCACTCTTGCTCTGCCACCTTGGGAGCAACAGGACTGGGCAGCCCTAGCTCCTTATCTGGGATCTCATGGGGGACAGATCAGCAGGGGCATCAGAGAAAAAACTGAAGGACAAGGAGGGTCACAGGGCTAAGAAGTGGTGGCTGGGTTCCCTGCAGCCTTGTGAGGATACAGCACGTACAGAGTTATTGCTTTTGCTCTGCAGATGAAGAACTGGAAACCTAGAAAGGCCCATCCATGTTTTAGTCTTAAATGCGTGTCCAATGATCATTGCTTGGAGAAGATTCCAATCTGATGCGGAAAAAAGTCAAACTCTCAATAACACAAGCAGGCATCAATAATATTATTAATCATTATTAGTAATAATAACTATAAATAATAATAATGTTATTGTATCACACGATGTGGACTGAGAGAGAGACAGAAAAAACTCTAAGGAAAAGAGAGGAAATAATAATTCCAACTCTGGGCAGCAGGGGGAACTTTCTGGAAGAAAGTCTTTCTTCATTTATCATGTCTGTTGTCATTGTATAGCCCCTCACTAGGAGGTAAGCTTCATAAAGGCAGGATCTTGGTTTTGTCAAAAGATTCTCTCAAGTGCTTGAAACAGAGCTTGGAACATTATAGATTCTCAATAAATATTTGTGAAATGAAAGAAGGAATGGTTCCCACCAATCTCTTAAGGATTCCCTCTGCCCTACAGGCAGCAAGAGCCTGCTTTAAGGGAAACTAGCGATTATCATCTTTCAGAGGGGAAATTGGGCATCCCTGTCTGAGAAGGCAACTTTCGAGCTGATAACTGAAGCATACACTGGATTCTGTTAAGGAGAGCAGCCTAATCTTCCGTGGATTCCTTGTCCTGGCACCACTGCCTGCACGTGGAATCAGGCTTGTAGACTGAATTGGAATAAATTCATTCATCGTGTTAACCCTAGCTAAAAATCCTGAAAAGTAGAGATGTCCCTCCTCCCTAACTCTAGCTTCTTGACTTCCATGCTCCTTTCTTGTTTCCAAAAACAAATTCCATCTGTACTTTTTCTTGCTCAGATTCCAAGCAAACTTTTGGAAACGGGACCTGAAGCTCCAAGTTTCAGCTAGTGCTCTCCTATTCGCTTGGGGCGCCCTCTGCAGGCCGCTCGAACCTCTGTCGCCCTCGGCGCTGCCCCAGGCCTGCCCCAGGGCAGGGTCTCTCAATGGCGGTATCCCCGCAGCCAGGGGGCCGCATCGTCTGTTTCCCTGGCTGGAGGAGAAGGTGATAGATCACTGGAGAGGACCTAGGTGCTTGGACAAACTAGTTACGGATGCCCCAGGGAGGCAGCCTGCTGCAACAGAAAGGCCTCCAGTGTAGGAATGTGTTAGCCAATATTCATTTAGCACCTGCTGTGAGTCAAATATTCGTTCATTCACTAAGCAAATTTTGATTAAATAGGTAGTGAGTTAGACTATGGTTAAGTGCTGAGGAGAAAATATGAAGCATGAAGAGGTCTATGAAGTTCCTGGGGTAGGGGTGGGGAGCAGGGAGGTTTCAGATCAGGTGTCCAGGGAAAGCCTCTATGAGAAGGTGACTTTGCAATAAAGATCAGAAGGAAGGGAGGAGAGAGGGTTGCAGCTGCCAGAGGAAGGACATGGGGAAGAGGGAGCAGCCAATGCAAAGGCCTGGGGGCAGTAGTGTGCAGGTGTGTTGAAGGAATAGAAAAGCAGCCTCCTACCATAAGGAGGAGATGAAGAGCCTCTGAGTCCAATCCAAGCTCCAAAGTGAATTCAAGCACGTTGCTTAACCACAGTCTCCTCAGCCATAAGACATGGACAATCACACTGGCTTGTGGGATTAAGAAAGTGCCCAGCCCACTGTCTGATGCTGAATGGGTGCCCAATGAATGCTATTGTCCCTAGTGCCCGTGCACACTCCCCTGCATTTCACATTTGCTCAGTAACTTAAGAATCTCTAAAATAGAAGTGCAAGGCATGTTTTGAAATCGATTCATATTACCCTCCACTTCTGCTCTCCATTCATTCTGTGCCTGGGTGCCTACTGCTTCCCTGTCAAGACTTACTGTCCCTCTCTCAGGGTTCTGTTCCTAGACATCAGCCCCCATAAAAGTATCTTCAACTGCATCTCCACTGACATTTTAATGGAAAGTACCTTCCATTGAAGGGGAAGACCTGGAAGGGGAAATTGGGGAGGCAGAATTGGGGAGGCAGTGCTGTTTTTTTTTTTTTTTTTCATTTATTGGAGACATAAATTTTGGTCAAACACAAACCCTCTATGCCTTAGATTCCTCATCCATCAGACAGTCCTATCTTATAGAGCTCAGTAAGGGTCCAATAAGATAACGGATGTGAGCACCATTTGGAATCTGTGATAACCGCAGTATGCCTTTACCCAACATTTTATGCATCAGTTTCAGATTTCAGAGACTCTTAAAATGTTCACATAAAATTAGAGCTGGATTTAAGTCTCGGCTTTGTCACTAATTATCCTGGAAAAGGGAGTTAATTTCTTTCTTTCTTTTTTTGTTTTTTGAGGAAGATTGGCCCTTAGCTAACATCTTAGCTAAATCTTCCTCCTTTTTTGCTTTTTTTTTTTTTCCTCCCCAAAGCCCTGATAGGTAGTGGTATGTCATAGTTGTGCATCCTTCTAGTTGCTCTATGTGGGATGCCGCCTCAGCACGGCTTGATGAGCGGTGCGTCAGTCCCACCCAGCATCTGATCCGGCTAACCCCGGGCCATGGAAGCGGAGCGCAGGAACTTAACCACTAGGCCACCTAGCCAGCTCCGGGGATTAATTTCTTAAGCCTCCCAGAGCCTCAGTTTCTTTCCATCTAAGTTGGGGGAAATAACGTCTGCTTTTCCTATTTCACAGCTTGACTAGAACGATGAATCCAAAGGACCTTAAAAAAAATAGGCTATAAAATTGGGAAGAATATGTTTAACTGATAGTTTAACCAACACTTTTTACTCTAAGTCACACAATTTTGAACTTTTGTTCAGGGGCCCTGAAGATCACTCATACGCAGAATCCTCGATGCCGCATGGGAGACCCAGGACGGTGGTTTCTCATGATCCCACAGAGACTGGAATTAGGAACCCAAGGCAGCTCCAGGGACTGGTTGTCCCGTGGTCCTCTCTGCGATCAGAGTGCGTCTCACTGGTGCCCCCCCTTTGTGGTGACCCAGCCACCTGCTCAGGCCGAGTCTCTCTCTTTCAGCTGCTCCACTACAGATGCTCACTACAGTCTCCAGTCTAGAATCTAGAGCTTTCCTGATTGGTGTTGCTAGTTTACTCCATCCCTGTCCTGCTTCTCTCTCTGTCACAGGCCAGTCTACAGAAGCTCTGTCCTTGGCTCAGTTGTCCATCCCTGGTCCTATGAGCTGTGACCAGTGGGAGTAGGGTCAAATGGTGCAGACACCATACCACACTGACTGCAGAGTTGCCTGGGGGCTCCTTTTCTGTCAGGGGCTATAGTCATGGGTGGTTTCTGCTGGAAACAGCCAGTGGGCATGGCACTCATCACGGCTGACCTTTCAGTGTAGCAGGAAACAATGGGCTCTCCCTCCCACAGTGGGCTGCTTCTGATCCTCCAGACATGCTCAGCCAATCCACCATCCAGAGACCACAAACGACCACAAACTCATCCCTCCAGAGGCCTTTTGAATGAGCAGCTCTGAGTATTAAAAAGTCCAAGTAATCAGGGTGCACTGAGCATAGGGATGAAGACCCGAGTCTCCTAGTCACTGAATGACACATCCCATTCTCTGAAACCATCCTCTTAGGGTCCAGTTTGGAGACCTCCTTGTCCTGTTCAACCACCCAGGATACCCTAGGTTCTTCCTATAGTGTGCATCCCAGAAATAACAACCGTACTCCAGATGTCCTCTGACCAAATGTGGAAATAATTGCTTCAGCCCTAAGTGCACTCCTAAACAGTGGCTACCATACATTCCATAAACACAAAGTCCTGGCAAAAGAAAGTCAAAGGATTTTTTATTATTATTATTGTGTTTATCATTTATACACACCACGAGCTACACAAAATGCCAACCAAAGAGCAAATGTAGAAAAATAGTAGAATTATATTGTCACAAATGACCTTGTTATTACTATTGTTGTTGTTTTACAGACAATTTGCAAGGGTGTGCAGGAAATTGTAATTGTTGTATACAGATATTGTCACCAGAATAAACACGTGTTAGGAATTCACAGTGGCATCAAGCTGTACATTCAGGTTCTTTTTCAGAAAAAGGGACCATGCCAAAGACCCTGCCTCTCTTTACCTTCTACAATGTAGGAGGTCACATTTGAAAACTAAACTAGAATAATAAAATAAATTCTAGAGCACTCTATGGTGTGATCAATAAACATAAGCTAACAGGATGTGTTGGTCAAGTCTGAATGGGGTAATGCTTCTGGACACGACTGATGTGCCTTTTATGTATTTGATAATCTATTTTTGTCTATTAATTTGAAAAGAAGCAGAACACTTAGTCACAGAGCATCCAAAGACTTTGTACTAGAGATAGGTATTATGCCACCGAAGAGGAGGTGCTTCCTGACAGACGGGGCTATAATATGCACCATCATCTTCCCCTCTGGCAAATTTCCTAACTGGACACTGGTCTGGGCGTGGTAGACCCAATGACACTCTGAAGTCTGACCTGAGCAGCATAGCTGAGGTCACTGTGATATCTCACCTGGGCAGGTGTTCTGCTTCCAGACCCTGATGCGATGCTGAAGCTCTGATACCAGGAATGTGATTTGTTTTACAAGGTGCTGGGAAGACAGCATTCTCAATGTTCCCCACCTGCTCTCTTGCCTCATTATTCTATCTATGTGGACATTATTCTGTTTATGGGGGTGTCCACACCCCCCACTAGATTGTAAATTCTTGAAGGGTAGGGTCCCGTCTGATTAATTTCTGTAGCTGCTAGCACTTAGCACAGAACCAGGCAGAAACTAAACAAACACCATTTAAAAAGAAATGCATTCAAGTGTAAGTTTTGGGAAAATTGTCAATGAAGGTAAAATCACAGACTTTCATATTAAGTTACACATAGAGAAGAGTGTGTGGGGGAAAAAGTGAAGTGCTCTCTTTAAAGGAAAAATAAAAAACAGGCAAAGACATATGCATAGATTATCAGACATACCTGGATTACCATTAAACTTCCTCAGAGCAGGAAGGATGAAGCAAGGCATTTTGCCACATGCAGTAATTTTAACCTTGAGCTAAAAGACATTTCAAGACGTCTTTTCAGTTCAATGTAGTAAAAAGATTCTGAGTGACAGCTACAGAATTCAAACTTCCAAACGCCTTAAATTAGATGTAATATTGTTTTCAGCTGTGTGTCAAGTTTCAGCCTTCCTTCCACTGTCAACAATGGCTTGTACTATACCCTGAGCAGGAAAATAGTTTTACTACATAGATCATCCAATCATGCACTGAATTGAGCTGGAAAACGCCAGTTTAGAGGCTCCTGGAACCACAATGGAATGTTCTGAATGCTGGAAACCTAAGCATAAAGTTTCGAACAAGGCAATCTCCCTCAAGCCATCACATATGAATCACTCTGAGGCCATGTAGAAAATTTCTTAACTTATTACAAAGAAAATTCCCTATGGCCAAACTTTTGCTATAACATATTCCTAAGGTACCCCCCAAATTTTAAAACACCTACCCTACACAGGCACTGTTCCAGACACTCTACTTTTCATTTCTCATCCACACCCACCAACTACCTTTCAAAGTAGATGTTTTCAAATCTGTTTTATAGGTGAGAAAATTTGACCCTACTCCCACTGGCTTGGAAGCATGCCACAGAGATATAGTTGCTCTTCCCATTGCAGAAAACGACCACTATTATGTCTTATCTCATGAAACTACTTTCCCTTTGCAAATTCAGAAGCTTAGAAGGTAACCATGAGCTAATGTCAAACCCTTTCTGCATCAGAATCAGTTGCTATGGATTGGCCGAGGGGCTAGAGAAGAAAACATGTGCTTTCAAAGAAGTATCCTTCCTCAGCAAATCTGTACTGAAGCTCAACTCTGTGCCAGGGAACAGGTGGAGCTGCAGGGATACACTGATAAATTAGACATGGTTTCTGCTCTCGAGGAGTACATACTCATATGTGGGAGACCTCCAAGGACACAGATAAAACATTGGATGAGGAATGATAAAGGAGTGGTTTCACTCGACCAAGAGAAAACTTAGCTCTGATGGCAAAACATGGAGCTCAAATTCATCCTGAAACAGGAATCTACAGTTCATGAACCGTTGAGTACAGGTTCAAAACCTCTAGTATGGGGACTTGATTTCTGGATGAATATAACCAGCCATTCCAACATGGGACTAGCAGAAAGAGACAGAAGGTGTACATGGAAGAGCATGGTCCAGGACAGGTATGGAAGAAAAGGCACTATGGTTTGGGGAAAAGTGGCTTTGGGCTAGGAGGAGAAAGAATCTTGAGACACAGTGATTCAGAAACATAGATGATGAGCCAAGAATGGAATGGGTCAGCCAATCACCCAAATATGCTTCTTGACAATGCTTTATAAAACTACTTTGTCATTAAATTCTGTTTTCTTTTGCCATGTTACTGATTGTTATGTAGGTGTCTTGTATAGGAAAAAGTTCTAATAGAAAGCTCAAAAGATTATGGTTTAGGAGACACGGACTTGAACCCTGGCTTTGATTTTAACGAGATGTGTGACTTTTGCTCACAAAGTATTAATTTCTCTGGGTTGGAGGAATCCTAGCACAACAGAGAAAATGGAAGCTCGGGGCTCAGATCTTGACTCCAAATCAACTTATTTGACTGTTCCCAGCATCATTGATATGTTGTGTGGGTTTTAAAGATTAAACCAAATCATATATGCAAGACCTATCAAATAAAAATTGGCATTGTACGTTATTTCCATTCATTTGCTCCTCCATTTTTAAAACTGACACAAATGAGTGTCCAGGTTTGTTTTACCTCTAAAAGTCTCTGAATCTGTGAAGACTCATGAAGTTTTGGAATTGAGGACTGTTTTAAAGCCATATAATTAAACTACATCTATGAAACGAAGACACACACATTCTCTATAATTTGGCTATGAAAAGATAAAATATAGGGAAATCACTTGCTTTAAAGATTAACAAAACATAACCCAAAAGCATCCCTACACTAACATTGAGGACATTCTTTTGTGTGACAGAAGGCATTGGGGCCCTTTTCCCTAAAGTTAAAATTGGTTTACAGAGTTTAGACCACTGAAAAGTAAAGTGCATTATTGCCATTCACCATGAAAAGAAGTGGGAGGAGTTCGGGTTTTCTTTTCTAGATTTTTGGTAGTCCTTTCTATTGAGACATCTCTAGCATTGCATGTAATGTTGAGGTACCATGAAAAGAAAGCAAAGCAAACGTTTTTGAAAAAGGGATACAGAAAGATTTGAGAAGGTACTGTAAAGGTTTTGAAAACTCTTCATGGGGGCAGCTCTTTATCTAAATGAAAAAAGCATGTGTGTCCTACTGCCTGTGATGTCACCATGGTGCACTCTTGGTGTGTCACATGTAGATAGAGACCCATGTGGTAAGTGGAGCTTGGAGGGGCACAGCTCGGGATGTTAAATATCAGCTAGAATCTGGATTAGACACCCATTGTTCCTCTTCCAATTCTGAAATACCATGATTTTAATTTAAAATTAGAACATAAAAATAAAACGCTAAGTTTTATTATCCTCCCAGATTCTTTTAGTGTTTATGATGATATGATTTATGTCAATATCTCTATAATCCAGTACAATACCCAGAACAAAATAGATGCTCACTAAAACATGGAACGAATAAGTGAATAAAAAAAATAAGAAACAAACATAATTGATGCAGATGTGAGCATATGGTGCTTGGCTCTATCAATCAAATAATGGCATCCATCCTTCCTAAGGATATGGGGATGGATACCTTACAAGAATGATGTAAGAAAGCACAGCTCCTTTTCTATGTCTTCATTGCCATCCTTTTTCACACAACCTGTACGACTGTACACAGCAGCCCTGGTTATTGCCAATGCTCAGAAGTATACTCTGTAAAACCAAAACAAACAGCATGGCAAATAAAAAGTGGCAAGTATATTTGGGGTCTTGCAAATACCTAAGAGCAGACTTTCAATTCAGTGGCTACATCTTGGAGAGATGCCATCATCTCACACAGGTGAGGGCTAACTGAATATTCTGTCGTGTCCTCGCCCTTTTAAATGTTTTTATTCCTTACAGAATAACTGGGGTCACACACTACTATTTCTAGTTTGTTCTGTTCCGTTCATGTGCTGTTGGTGGTCCAACCCCCACTGAGTCCTCTCATGGCTCCTCTGAACCCAGCCTTGGCCACGATACTATGCTTCTTATTTCTGTTCTTCACCCTCCCTTTGTGTGCACACTCCTGAGGGATGGGGTGTTTGGTTATTGTGTGTTAGGTTTTGCTCTATGACCAATACCTGGTTCATTGCAGTCTGTCAGGAAATATTCATGAATGAATATTTAGTTTTGAGCAAGTTACCTCAACCTCATGGGGCTGCAGATTGCTCCACTGTAAGCTGAGGATTAAGTAAGTTTCTCTCCTGCATAAAATCATATGATCTGAGAGCAGGTAATGTGGTCACCCCAAATACCAATACAGGAATTTCACTTGACTGCTTCCACACATGAAAAATAAAAAGAAGAAAATAGTAATAATAATAATGATAATAATAAAAATAACTTAAACCAAATCGCTGGTCCCTCTACTTGGCCAGTTCATGTGATGCCAATCGCTCCAGCTTTTCTCCATAAGAAGTCTAGCAGACACATCTACTATGCTCCTCAGAGAGAGATTTCAGGAATGAGTGGTAGTGAAGATATTTGACCCTAGACTTCTCACAAGATGGGAGGATCAGGCCTTTCCTACAAGCCAACCCTGGAGAGGGATGTGATGACAGGGGTGGGCGTTGGTCTCCCACAGGACCCTCATTTCTCAGTGGAAATTTTCCTGCTAGTGTTAATGATGGAAATGTCCTCCTGAAATTAGAAGAATATTCCACATGGTGGCTGGCTTCTCACATCTCCTTTTTGTTACTCTTGTACCCAGACATGTCCCCCATCTGCCCATCCAGTGTCACAAATGTTCCTGGCTCTCTATCACCTTGAGCTTTTTACCCATTCTGTTCCTTCTGTGTGGGTTCCTCAACACCCACCCTCCACCTAGACAACTCTTCTCCAGCCTTTGTGTCTGGGCTTAGCCATCAAGTCTTCCCTGAGACCTTTCCTGACCATGCACTGTCCCACATCTCCAGTATGGGTTGTCCCACATCTCCAGTATAGGTTGGATGTCCCTCCTCTGAGCACTTGGTAGATCCCTACCACTTCCAAGCCTAGCTATTTTAACTGCCCATTTGATTGGCTGCGTTCCTTGCTAGACTGTAAGCTATTGAATGTTACCAGTACAGCCCTGGCATACAGTAGGACTTCAGTACGTATCTGCTGAATGAATGAATGAAAGAATGAATAAATGAATTGATAAATGAGTGCACTTTGTGGTGCCAGGCTGTGCCAGGCAAATGTCTCACTTTCAGGGCTCCCTTCTCAGCATTCCCCAGTCAATGAGGATCAGATTTCTAGGACCACCTTGCACCTGCCCATACCTCATCAAAGCCCCATTATATCGCATTGTAATAACAAGGCTGGATTTTCCTTGCATTCTTTGAGGGCAGGGACTGTGCATCGTATCCCTGTGCTCCACCTGGCACAGATAGAAGCTGCTCAGTAAATATCTGTTGACTGTAGAAACTAACAGGAGACCATCCTCTCTCCATCTTCTCCCAGGTTCATAGAACTCCAGCCACTGTCAACCTGCCATTGAGGTACTGATTTTGCCCCCGAGGTGACTTTAGGTTCATACCTGCTTCTCTGTTTGGATTTGGCTTGTGAACAACAAATTCCAATTAATCTCAATATCAGCCATTTTTATTTCTAACTAGTTCTGAGAAACTTAACAAATCATAAAAACAAAAAACAAAAATAATGCCGAGAATGAAGACATATTAGGCAATTATCTTGGCAGGCATTTTGTTTATCATTTTTATAATCAATAATAGAATGTCCCTGTTTTATATTTTATATATATATATATATATTATGTATATATATATATTAGATATCTATATTTCAATAGAAAGAGACATAAAAAAGCCTTTTCAAATGAGGCATGACACACATTACTTGACACTCTTATTTACAATATAGAGATGTACTTTCTACACAATTATAATAGATGCTCAGAGGCCAGAGAGGGTGTACAAAGACAGCAGAGCACCCCTATAAAAAAGAGGTGCACCATGCAGCTGGACGTTTATTGCCATTAGTTCTCACTATGTCCAGACAGCATATTGAAGTTAAAAATGGCATCTGGTATTGGAAAAGACGATGATCATCAGATTCACCCTGGCTCCATAACCGCTGGCTACGTGGTCTTTCAAATGACCAGGGAAGGACGAACTTGGCTGATGGGAATTGGAAACACAAGATGAAATGCTCTCATCAGAGGGGCAGGGCTCCTCATTTGGCCAAAAAGGAGAAACTGCTGCACACATATGGTCCTGCACTGAGCCTGGGCACTTGGCCAAGAAACACAACGCCATGGGCTGCACTACCAGAAACCAAATTCCTCGTGGGTTATATAGCGGATTGGTGCTGTAAATGAGTAACCGCAGTCTATACCCATCAGGAACTCGGAAAAATACCCAAAGGACTTACTGATCCCATATGGGTTAAGACTTGGATACAGTGAAAGCTTAGAGAAGACCCACAGAGAAACCCTAAATCTGCTGCTTGGAAGTCTGCCTTTGCAGAACATTCAACTCCCCCCTCCACTTTTTCCTTCCGTGAGAAATCCACAAGTCTACTCTCCTACAAAGGTGCCTACCTGGACTTATTTCCCAAGGTCTGCATTTGTTTTGCAAAGTTACATTGTTAATATGTGAGGAACTGAAATTCTCAGATAAGTCTAGAAGTACTTGGCTTATTTCCATGACATTGATGACCTAAGATCACGGTGCAGGTGCTGGGACTAGTAATCTCCACTTCAGAAGGGATGTTTTGCAGAAGCAGAAGCTTCCACCTCCAGAAGACAGGTCTCCTGTGTTAGTCATCCTTATTGTCCTGGTTCATGCATCCCTTCAGTACAACCAAATGATTCTCTAGGCTTCCTTTAGCCCATGGAGTGTGCTCAGCCTTTGGGACCATATTAAACATCATGGTAATTTTCAACACTTCCCCTGAAGTCACTTACCAGGAACAATTTAAGCTGGGTCCTCGATCTGCATGTTGTTCTCCTCTCTGATCTCACTCTTGTCCTGTCCTCTAGTGGCTTTTATCAGTGGTGACCTTCCCTAGCCCTTAAGTTTCCTAAGGCAAGAAGACATTTCTATTGAAAGTTATCCAGCACCCTTCTTAGAGCTCCCCTGAGGTTTTTAATCCAGCACTCCCCCATTTAGATGTCTTTCTCCTTCCACGGAAAGGAGAAGCAGCTGGTCATGTTAACGGTTTTCATTTTTTGCAATTGCATCAAATGCTAACAGAGCATTTCTTTGGAAGGATATCAGCAGGACCTTCGCACACGTGTGCATTAATCTCAGCGCCCCCTTCTGCTAGGTTTAGTCTAAGTCAATTTTCCCTACTGTGGACAGAGATGTAAGCAATCACAAAAATCATTTGTGGACCAGGGCTGTGCATAGAAAAAGTCTGGAGAAGTAGGTGGATCAACTAGTTCCCCACATTCCCTATAGTTATTTTTCTTTGTAACAAACTTGCACTTACCAATAGCATCATCCTTATGCCCCCATACCTTAAGTCACCCCACCCACTGCTGTTATGAAATAAAACTGAAGTTTGTAAAGCATTCCTTTGCCCCTTGTTGGGAAAACATGAGGAGAGGATGGGCATCACGTTGTCTTGAACAAGTGGCACATTTGAATCTATTAAGGATTATATTTACACAAATATGTTCCACTTCTGCACAGAGGTTAACCTGAGTTCTGAAATGCTTGTGTGCACTTAATTTAATCAAAAATGATAAAGCTATGAGCTAGTAACATACTGAACAAATCTAGTTAAATTGGAGTGATCTGTCTGTGAGCCAGTAGTAGTTAAAAAGGTGAGCTCACCAACTCCAAGTATTCTGTTTCTTTATTTTCTCATATTTCTCCTAGAAAGCATCTTGAATGAGACTCCAGGTGGCTAGACAGGTTTGGGCAAAGTCTGTTGTCTTTTACACTGTTGGTTCAGCTTTTCCAAATCTCCAAAATGAAAGCACCTCTAATGTCCAGTCTCTCCCCACCCACCATCCCTCAGCACCTTCCCCTCTAAGCTGCACCTGGAATGACAGAGGACTATAAAAGGATGTCTCAGCAAAAGCTCTCATTGATCTTAAACGTTTCTGGCGAGCTGCCCAAGGCCCGCTCCCTCAAAGCCACTACTTGAAGTAGTTGAGTCCCGCCACCAAGAAGAACTTTTCCAGAAAGAGTTCTGAGTCCAGCACAGCGATGTGAGCTGCTCGGCCAATCAGGGTGTTGGCAGTGTTGGGCAAGGCATGGAACACATTGTGTCGGATTAAAGTGCAGTCCTTGGCTTCAACCAGCGGGCGGAGAAGGTTGTTGATCATTTCTGCATAAACAGGCCCTACAAGGAGGGAAGAAGGATATCAAGTCAGCGCAAAACTCAGCAGCAGAATCCAGAGAAAAAGACTGTGTGTGTGCGAGGTTCCTATCTTGGGTAGAACATCTGATGTCTCCTAATAAGCATAGCCAATTTCATGAATTTACTTCAGGTTTTAAATTAAAAAAACAAAATTAAATGCAGCTTACCTGTGTGTCTGTCTTTGAGGGCAGTTTTACACATTTCGATCCTGGCTGAATGAAATGGCACATAGCGGTCTTGGGGAGAAGCAACCAGCACGACGTTTTTAAAATACTGCAGACCTGCAAGAAGCCAGGTGGGTGCTTGTTACCCAGGTAGTGTCAACTTACAGCCTCTGGTTTGCACACATGTTACAAACTTGCCCCGGAAAGAGGCAAAGCAAGAAGATATCAGACACACTGGTTGTGTCATTGCATAAAGACCTTCTGGTCTGAGAGGTTGAGAAAAGAATTTGCTATACTGGAGCTTTTGTACCTTAGAGGGAAGATGAAAGCTTTGTTCTCATCAGCTGTGGAAGTTAAGGAGATACTTCGCAAGCTACTCGGAACAGTGAGAGATAAGCAATGCCTAAGAGACGAAAATGCCTTTCTGGACCAGCTAAACTAAGGAGTCCATAAGGAGGTAAATCTAGTATCTTGGTCCTCCTCAACCCGACAGCTCTCGTAATTCCGGTCCTCATCGTGTCACCTGCTTCAGGAAAACAGCCTCTGAACTCACCTCCCTGGGTGCAGCCTTGCCTTCCTGCAATCACCTTCCCACACCAAGACGGAGGGATCTTCCCCATTAAACATCACGGCACATTCCTTCAGTCCTCTGGCCCATCACGGATCTCCAGGCGCTGCAGTGTGCCACCTAGGGCCTCCATCGGGACTGTCTCAGCCCAGTGTCCCTTCAGGAGATGCCTCCACTGAAATGAGTCTTCTCATCCAAGATCACATCCCAAGACCCCACACTGGGGGGCCAGCCTGCCTCAATGACTGGTAGATACGGCAGGGGGCAGGGATGGTGGGTATAAAGAACAGCTCCTTGCCCTACTTCAGGATAACTCTGTGGGACTGCATTCCCCATGGGGGCTTGCTGAGATCTCTGTGATGACCACGTTGGAAGTCCAACATCCCCCTCTGCCCAATCTTGCTTTGCTCACTTCCCCATGGGGTGTAACCCTGAGAGCTCAACTTAATGCTCTGAGACACGAGGTAGGAAAGGAACTCCCCTGAGGTTATACATCAGCCTGTGGCCATGCCAAGACTCCCACTGGGGGAGGTAAAGAGATATCAACCAACAGAGTCAATGTCTATAATTGCTGGAAGATTGGACCACGGGACACACCCTGGGCCAGGCAAGCTTGCTCAGCAGGACTGAGCAGGCCAATCGGTAGGCCTCTCTGCTTCCTCACTGGACGTGGAGACCACTGTTGTCCTCTGCACATTCCCACAACATGCAGGGTCTTCAACTCCTCTGGGCACTTCCTCATTATGGAGTGTGGGTGAAGCTGTAATATCAGGCCTGCCTGAAAAGGACCCCTGTTTCCCCCTGCACTGTCAGCATAAAGGGACAGGGTTTATCTGCCTTGTTTGTAAGTGGATCTGCACCTGGGTGAAGGAGCTGTGAGTTGGTACACAGACCTTGGGACCATGCAATAAAAGACTGGTGGGAAGTAGATGCTACAGTCTCTGTGTGTCAAGATGAGCCCCTACACACGTGATGGCTCTCATCTGTGATATCTTTCACATGCCATGGGGGAGACAGGCCAGGAGCAGCTGAGCTGTGGGCTTCCCAGTGAATTGAAGAGGCCGTGTGCGCTGTACCTCCTGAGCGTACTCTTCTATGAGTGAATCAACGTGGCATTGAAGCTAATCTGGGTCTCGGGCTGGATCTCCGGCTCACACTCATGACCACAGCTGGGTGTTGCATAGGAAGCCACTCACCTGTTTTTTGGCTTAGTTGATAGAGGAAACATTTGCGCAGATCAGCATTATCCCTGAAGGTCAGCTGCAAAAGGGACCCAGATTTCTTCAACTTCTGCATTAGCCACAAGCCTAGAACAACAACAAAAAAAAAAATCAAGCAAGTAAAACAAAAGAAACAAAGAAAGAATTGGGGAGAGATTAATGTTAAATTGTGATTTGCATTAATGTAAAAATAAGAGAGCAGTAGGCATTTTAGCAAATACTTGGGAAGTTAGAGGGACATTTGGATTGTTATGTACTGGTGGCAGGGATATAAAATCATCTTGCAAAATGACATGGCGACAGGCTTCAGCAGTCATGAAACTATCCATATCCTTCAATCTAGTCAATCCTCTTCTATCAATCGAGTGTAAGGAAACGATCCTCAATACAAAAACATGTGTAAAAATGCTCCTTACAAATCCATTTGGGATATAGGAAAACTAAAATCCACCTTGTATTTCAGAGTCCATCCACTTACCTATGGTTATGTTGACACTAACACTAATGAGTCTGAGCATTATATCACAACCACACAAAAAATGAATTTGATAAAAATGCAAGGAAATAAACAAGACACAGTGTGTCTATTATTTTATGATTATTGCCATGTAAATGGTGTGCATGCGAAGATGGGTAGAATAGATATGCTAGATTGGAAGAATTATTGGTAATATCTCTTTTTTAAACTTTTTGTAATGTAACAAGTTTACCTTATCATTGTGGAAAAAGAGTTAAATGTGGTTTAAATCACTTGTGTCTGCTGAAAGATGGTTTTGAGGAAAGGCAGTGAG
Organism: Tapirus indicus; assembly: GCA_031878705.1. Taxonomy (NCBI): domain Eukaryota; kingdom Metazoa; phylum Chordata; class Mammalia; order Perissodactyla; family Tapiridae; genus Tapirus; species Tapirus indicus. The sequence goes on along the minus strand of CM062935.1, from coordinate 6,175,005 downwards.
TGGCAGGGGAAAGGACTTCCACATGTTAGGTATCAGCAAGTCAAATAACTCAAGTTCACACATAATATCCTTAAGATAACATAAAGGAAACAAACAAATCTGACCCACCTCATGTGAAAAGCAAGCAGCACAGTCTGCCCCGGGTGTAGGGAAGGTGTAGGGGAGACGTGGTAGAGGGCTGGAAGATGGGCAGAAATGGTGGAGCTTCTTAGAGGTGACCCCAGATGCCAAGTAATGGATTGGGGCAACTGGGCATTACTGAAGTCTTGTAGTAATAAATAGTCTTAATCGATTTATTATTATATAAGACCCAGTGACCTATTTGGGCTGCCATGCGCCAAGTCATGTCACTTCCACATTACCACCCCATTAGTAGTAGCATCCATACAGTCTACAGTTTAGTCCAACACCCCATCACATCATGTGAGGCCATGCATCATCAGGCTCTTTCTGGGAGCTTCACTGCCACCTCCTGCCCTCCAGGTTATCCGGATTTCTGTCGCAAGGAACCACCTGCTGTTTGCTGATTGCACCATGCTCAATGTTATTATATACACTATTTCTTCTGCACAGAAAACTCGTCCACCATTCACTGTCTTGGAAATTCTGCTCAGCTTCCAAGAATCAATGAGCCTTGCTTCTTACCTTCCATGATGTCCCTCCCTTACAACGTAGAGGAAACTGTGAGAGCCTCAAAGCTGGGGGCTGTGTCATCACCCTCCAGCAAGAAGTATAGAATTAGTTAACTTCTTTTTTCCTTCTCCTGTTTAATCCTCAACAATTCTATGACACACACATACATGCATGCACACACACCATATATATACACACAGATATATATCACATGCCTGTTTATAGACATACATATATATACACATATATCTCATAAATGTATCCACACACATATACACACACACATTAGCTCCACTTTAAAAATAACAAATCTAGGTAGCATAGAGATTAAATGTCTTGGCCAGAGTCTTCTCTAAGTGTCTCAGTTAGAACTTAACCATAGGCTTGTCAGGAAATAACATAATTTAAATCCCATTGCTATAGATTCTGCTCTTACATTGACTTCTAGCTGAGTGCTATAGATGTAATGTTTGTATTCCCCCAAAATTCATATGTTGACAACTAACCCCCCAATGTAATAATATTTAAAGGTGAGGCCTTTGGGAGGTGATTAGGTCATGAGAATGGAGCTCTCATGAATGGGATTAGTGTCCTTATAAAGAGACACCAGAGAGCCCCTCACCCCTTCTGCCAGGTGAGGACCCAGTGTGAAGACGGCATCTATGAAACAGGAAGTGGGGCCTCACAAAACAACAAATCTGCTGGTGCCTTGATCTTGGACTTCAGCATCCAGAACCATGAGAAATAAAATTCCATTGCTGATAAGCCAACCAGTCTCTGGTAATTTATTAGCAGCCCAAAAGGGCTGAGACAGTCATGCTCTCTCCTCCACACCATTACACCTTCTCAATCTTTTCCAGCCAGAGCCCCAGGGACATCACCTTTCTGTTCACAGAAAGCAGAAGCAGAAGAGACCTTGGAAACCTCTGGTCTAACCTCACTCAGCTCACAGACAAGAAGACCAGGTCTCTTTCCACCATCCCATGCTTTGAAGAGGCTCCAAGTTCACAAGATTCCATCAAGAAAAACATCTGCCTCTGGTTTCATCTCCCCTCTGCCTGAAGGAATTTTGAGGGACGACGAGGCTTGGAAAAGTCTTACCTGTACTAACCAGGGTGCTGTTGTTGTACAGGGTCCCTAGGTGAGGCCCGGACAGCGACAGGAATGTGTGGAGTTTGTTGAGGTAATACCGGAAGCGGGGCCGTGTCAGGACCGATCGGATGATGATGTTGCCCAGAGAATGGCCTATGAAGCTGTTTAGAGACAGAAATGGTGCACTTGAGTGTGACAGCAGGAGGCCAGCTGCTGGGAGAGTGCTGCACTGGGAACATCAGGGGGTCAGCTGCCCTCCAACTCCCACTGAATCTAGGGGGACTGGCAAAGAGAACGTGGGCCTCTCATCCATCCCCATCAGGTTTCCAAACTCTGGCCACGTTAGGCCTGAGATGGGGTCTTTGTGAAGGAGAGCTTCTGTGCCCAGTGTGGTCAGTAGAGAAGTGTGGACATCTTTCCTAGCATTGGATTCTTAGAGCAGACCCCTCTCTGGTCTGGTCTCCATGGTTCCTCTCGGTCCACCTGGGGGTCCTTCCAGATAATACACATCTGAGCATTGAATTGTCCTGGTCATTCACAGGATAAATTCCCAACTCCTTAGCCCGGCTTATGAAGCCATTCATGACCTGAGTTCTGTCTACCTCTCCAACTTTATTCATTCACTCATTCATCCTTACAAATTCACTGAGTTGCCTGCTCTCAACCCACACTACATGCTCCCCTCCTACATGCTCTACTCCAGAACTATTGCTATCCACATATCTATAGATCCAACACAACATTGTTTTCAAATTAAATAATTGTTTGTTGAAATCCTATTATATGAGAGGCATACCTCCCTACCTCTTCTAATTTGTGTCCTTTTATTTTACCCAACCTCTGTAGCCCTCTGAATCCTCATCTGTGAAATAAAGAGGTGGTATTTTTTCTCTTAGGCCTAAATGGGATATGTGTATCAAGAACTCACCACTATGTCCACATACTGCAGGTGCACAAATAATGCAAACTATTTACCATCACCTTAGTCATTTAAATATTTAAACCAAGTTATTTGTTACTGCGGAAGGACACAATTAGCACTGATTGAAGCCTTCTTATTTGGTTGGCAGTCCATTCAGCTACTTAACACATCATCTCAGTGCTGGTTCTGCTTAATAGATGGGGAAACAGAGGCTCAGAGATTTAGAAAGCTTCCAGTAGTTTACATGTTAGAGCCAGGATTCAAATTTGTGAGTGTTAGAAGAACAAGAATTCAAACCTAGGAATATTTATTTAAGTCCAATTCTCTTTCTACTGAGCCACAAAATGTTTATTCTTCCACACACATACTATGACAATATGGGTGTGTCAAGCAGTAGCAGTGCCAGTCTCATTTCTGCTCTGAGAGTCATCTACTCCATTAAAAATCACGAGTTAACTTATCCTGGTGGTATACGGAAGGCATCATGATGAACTTGTATACAGCAAACACTCAAAATTGTCACCCCTCTTCCCCCAGCATTAACTACCTGTGGTTTCCTTTTACCTAATTCGGGATATGGAGAGGTTGTACAACTGTATGTGCTGAATGATTTCATCCAATAACCGATCTGTCATGGTGTCAAAATCTGCAAATGTGTCCATCTGGAAGAAGAGAGAGGAAATGGGTGTTGAGTGGGGTCACAGCAAACCCAGGCTCTGTGCAGAAGCCCACCTTCCATTAAATATCACAGCACATTCTGGGAGTGAGCCTAAGCCTGAGGTTGGGATTCAAAATCGGGAAAAAGGGCCCAAAGACTGTGGCTGTAATGAAGATTAGGGCTCTAATTGTAATGAAGAACAGAGGTTGCTGAAGAATCCTCAGTTAGGAGGATGACTGAAAACTTAGGGGAGAAGTGGAAGAGATGGAGAAGAGTAGTGTGGATGCAGTGCTACTGCCACAACTTGTACCGTGTTTCTCACATGCCCACTGGCATTGCTGGCCCACCTCACAGAGGAACCAGGCTGAGAGGTGAGGCAGTGCATGAGCCAGTATTCACACCCAAGCCTCCCTCACTCCAAAGCCCTTTCCCCAGCACAGCCTTTAGACTGCTACCAGGCCAAGTCCTGAGGGCAGGGGGCAGCTTTGAGAAGGATCTCAAAGCCATCTGTGTCTTAGAAAGGAAGGTCAGATGATATGGGAGTATAAAAGGAAGAGGAAAAAATGGCATCTGTGTCTTTGAATATCTGAAAGGGCAAATATGGGGAAGACATACTAGACTGATTTATATAACTGCAAGGACTAATTTTTGGAAACATAGATGGGAACCACAGGGAGGGATATTTGGGGCCAACATAAGAAAAAAATAGTTTCTCATAAGTGTAGTTGTCCTACAATATCATGGGCCACCAGATATTGGAGCTGTACTGAGCTCCAAGTTACAAAGGTGGGCAAGAGGTCTCTTGATATTCATTAGGGTGGGGAAGATGGGGAAATGAAGAGAAGGCCTTTAGGGCTCATTGTCACCTGCCCTTCAATGAACCTCGAGGCACTAGAGGGACAAAGCACACTGGTCAATTTCTTAGTGTCCATGGAAGAAGAAAGACTTGTGTTTTGCAGGCCAGAAGCTCCAGCTTACGGGGTCTGTGCCTTGGATCTGTTCTTCCCCATGTTAAACCTAAGCCTCCTCCTAGGTCTTGAAGGGAGATAATGTAGCCTACTCCTCAGCATCAGTTTAAAGATAAGGTAAAATATTTGCAACACACCTAAGATAGATGCTGCTATGTTTATTACCCTCTAGCCCAGAGCCTTTTTCCTCATCTGTATAATATTAACATGAATTATTAAATAAATGGTAGTAATTATGAGGCCTGAGTTGACCATATGAGAAATGTTCTGGAAGTCACAGTAGGTTTAAAAAGTGGTATCAGGAACTCCCCAACCAGGGTGATTTTAAAGAAATGCACTGCAAATTTACATGCTTAAGAGGTTTACAACTTTCAAGAAGTAATAATAACATGTTGTCCAACATAATCATTCCTGATGACCAGTCCCTCCAGTTAAGTTATGTCTGTAAAGACCCAGCTCTTCAGTCTCTATGGTATCCAGCTGCCCTGGGGGCTGCATCAGAGAGCAGCTGGATGAGCACACCCAGATGGCTGGTTTCCTGAGCAGATTTTCTTTGCTAACCACCCCCATGTTCCCTGCAAAGAAAACCTCACTAACACAAATCACAAACCCAAAGTCAGCAAGTGCTGGTCACTCACTTCCTTGCTCTCTCCTCTGAACGTCCTGGGCATCTCGAGTCTCCACCTCCCTTAGGACACAGATCACATTGGGCGTATATTACAGTTGGGTGTGCACAGGTATTATCCCCCTGGAAAGCATGGATGGCATCTTCCTCTCCAGGTCAGACCATGCAACCCTGATAACTCTCAGAACCTCCACTCCCTCTTCCATGAGAAGAAGATGATGGTGTCAACACTTAATAGAACCATTGTGAAGATTAAATGAAGAAACAGGTACAGAGTGCTCAACACATAGTAGATACTCAGAATCATTCTTCTTCCTCTTCCTCCCATTTCTACTCTTTGCACTACATAGTGCCTGGCTCTGTGTATAGCAAGTGTCAAAGAGAAGGCAACAGAACTGAGCATTGACAGTGGAGGAATGAGATTCTGTCTTCCGGTGTTTGCTTGTTGATTGCTGTCTGTATAGTTCCCATTTTCAACGGTCATGTGACCTTTTAGTTATAAGCAGTTCTATGCTTCCAAAGAATACTTGAGCACTCATCCATCTCAAGTCCCATGGGGTGGGAATCAACAGCAACTCTCCACCCAGCCCCATCTCTTGGTTATGAACTCTCTAAATTCTCATCTACTTTGACACCTCATTAGGGCTCCAGACTCTACCTACCCTGAAATGGCCAAGAACCCACAGTTCACCTCTGACTGCAAAGGGGTCATAATCCAGTTCCATTGGTTACATATACACCAGTGACAGCCCTTCCCCCCAGTACAAACCCACAGCTACCCAAATCATTTATGCTCCAAGATGTCACCCACCCCAATGCCCTGTGCGGTCAAAAAGTTCTTGAGGCACATGTTCCCACTTGTTACTCTTTCCTCACCCTCACAAAAGAAAAGAATGAGCCCCTTTTCTCCAGACCATCCAAGTGCCTGGCCAGCATTCTTTGCAAGGTCCCCTCCTACCTGTGTGTCCTCAAACTGTCCCTGTGACTTTAGGAGGCTCATATAAGACACCACTCAGGGATTCTTTCAGTACTGATGGTTTGTTGTCATACCTGATTCTTTTCAGACATTAGGAAGTCCAGTTTTCCTCCGGGGAGCCCCAGTTCTATGAAAGTCTTTACCAGCCGGAGATCCGCACTGTTCCCTAAAATGACAGACAACCCACCCCAGACCCGTGGTTAATCATATAAAAGCTGACACACACGGGATTTATTTCCCCTCTTCTCCCATTACCCTGTTTCCCATTTTGTTGTTGTTGTTGTTAAGCAGATAATAAAAATAACCAAAGCAATTCCAAACCACTGGTCGCGTGCTCCACCCATCCCGTCCTCCCCCTCAGGGCCAAGGTCTTTCTAGAAGTCCTACCTCAATGGAATTATTCCCTAATGTGTAAATATGTGGCTTGTGAACATTCTATACACAGGGACAGTTGGAGGAACACTGCCTCTCCCTTCTTCCATAGCCAATTCTGTTTACTCAGGACACTGTGGAAGTGGTGCCCCTTAATGGCTGATGTGGCACCATGAGATATCTACAAGTTCCCCCTCAAGTTTCTTGCTTAATACAAAGACTATCTTGTTTTGCCACTTACAGGTAGTCCACAAGTCCCCCAGACAGGCCGGTCAGGGTGTAGTTATCTACAATAGAATAAGAACGGCCTTTGGGAACAGGAGTCATGAAAGTGTAAGCTCCAGGGATGCTGTCTGCTCCACAGTGACCATCAGGGGCAGGGGAAGGAGAGCTTAAGAATCTGAGGCTGCTGCTCATAGCAGAGGCACCAAGAACACGGGGAATGGATTCCTGAAGTAGAAATCACATGGAAAATGGATTTGATATAACAGATAAAGATACATATTCAAGTATTTTTAAGTGTAGATTTCAGGCAGGCCATGTGGTTCAGTTGTATTTTAATGAATGTTTGACCTCTTCCTCAAATGCATCCCTGCGCAGCTGAAAGTTAGAAGCTGCTTATTTGGGTATAGAGGTGACCTACTCTACCATGTGACCATAGTTTCAAAGTAGTTTGTAAACTACGTAATACAGATTACAACCAATTTTATATCATTCTTTATGAAACTACCAAGTGATTCAAAGGATGGGGAAAGTGCCACACAGAATTTGGGAGAACTACAGGTAGTTGAGAGAGAATCCCTAATCTTTAAGGATGAACCGATACACCCAAACACCACCTGTGATGGTGGCCCATCAGAGCACATGCCCATGCACGGAGGGTCATAATCACCAAATGCTCATATTCTATTAGGAAATGTTTCTATTTTGTGTTATTAAATTAAATTTTATTCATTCCTTTCATTTACGACAATAAAACTAGGCTCTTCAGTCTTGTTGTTCTTGTTTAAAGCTACCTAATGACATTCAAGGACTTGGCCTTAAAAAAAAGTTGCGAGAGTTTTTATTTAGCATAAGGATCTAACTAAGGGATAACAATGGTCCCCTCTCCTTCAGCTACTGAGCAGGAGAGGACTTTCTGCAACTTAAAACTTTCTCAGAAAATATGATTTGATAAAGTATTAAATTGAGAACATTTATACGAATATAAATCTGAGGCTTTCGCACACCATGAAGAGTTGTGAGAATATTCATAACTGTTATCAATTTGTTCAGTTCTCAGTTAATATAAATATATCCTTGGAAGCAGAATTTGAACAAATGGATCCCATAAAATTCTGTAGAGTTTAGAAACCTTAAAAAGAAATGTGTGCTTGTTATCAGCTGTCTTCTTGCGGACTTTATGCCCAGGTAACAACGGTGTAACCGGTAGCTCAGTTTTCTGGCAGAGAACAAACACTGGTGAAGCTGCTCTTCCTTTATAACATTCCTCTTCTCCCACACGCATGATAGAAAAAAATAAAAGTCTGTGGCCTGATCATATTTCTTATTTTAACAAAGAGATCGAGAGTTTTGTCTCATTTGAATCTAATATCAGATAAGTGAAAGGTGCACACTGGTCATGCATGACATGATGCTAAGCTGACCATAGATCCTATGTTAGGAATACATTAAGCCAATGGTGAGAAGGTTATCCTTCGTCTTTCTTGCAATCCTTCTGATTGGAAGTCCCAGTCAAAAACAAGTATGTCTCCAATAGCTTATTAAGAGAGAAAGTGAGTCTCAAGCTCAGTCTTCTGACAAGGGGACTAGTCAAACTTCAGTAAAATTAGTTTCTTTCCATTGTAATTATTTTTCATGTTACTCTTCATATGTGGCAAGTGATTCTAGTATTTCATTTGAGGTTGTTATTTGAAGTTTCTTTTTTAAACAAATGTATTCAAAAGGCATGCCAATTTCAGTACAAATTTTGAAATTATATACAAGGTACATGGATAGAGTTAAAATGGGGAAGAGAATGTGTGAACAGCTGAAATTTGGTAAACACTGAATTCAACGCAGAGAGAGGAACACTCACCAGAGAGAAAGCCTAGCATGAGCAAAGACACAGTGGTATGAGATGGCTGTGTCCCTGGAAATGGGAGTGAATTGGTACAATTGGATCAAAGAGGGCAAAAGCAGGAGATGATAACAGAGAGGGACAGAACATAAAGAACTTTCTACACTAGGAGCTTTCTAAGGTATGAGTTTATTTTATTTTATTTTCTGAGAGCTACAAAGAAAGGTTTTCAGTAAAGGAATGGCATGACTAGATCTGGGAAGATTTTAAGAACATGGCTCAAACAGGGATGTGGATGAAGGTTGAGATGGGGGAAGAGATGAGCTTGTTGGTATAATGCAAAAGAAAACCATGAGCTCTGGAGCCTGATGGCCGGGTTTTAATCCTGGTTCAATCACATTAGCTGTGGGAGTTTATACAAGTGACTTAGCTGCCCTCTTACTCCATTTCCTCACTTATAAATGGGGGTAACAACAGCACCTACTGTGCAGGGCTGTTGTGAGGATCAACAACATTAATATACGTTAAGCATCTAGAATGGCGCGTGGCCCCTGGTGAGTGATATATAAATGCTGGTCTTCATCATCCTCCTCCTCCTCCTCCTCCTCATCATCATCATCTAGAAGGTACTATCTACCAATGGATTGTTTGACACTTCACCAAATAGATCTGTTGACTTAGTGTGCTGGTATCCAAGGCATGTAGCTGGAAGTTGGTGAAGACAAATAAACACATTACCCCAGGAGTGAGAAGCATTAAGAATATTAAGAAGAAGAAGATACACTCTAAGAAGAGTGCATCATGGAAGCCTAGCACACCACCTGTCCCTGTTTAATTATCAGAAGAAGATACACTCATCACCTGTGAAGTTTTGCTACTCATCACCTGTGAAGCCCCAGAGAAGTCCTTTCTCTCTTCTGACTCAGTTATACATTAGAATCCATATAAAGTGGATGCCAAGATTCTTCCAGAAAACATATTCTAGATTCCAATTTTCAGATCAGTTGTGATCTAAACTTGAGCTTGAGGAGCAGAACACAAATGCCTTTTACCTCCAATTTCTCTGATCACTTTCTTCAGCCAGTTAGGGAGAGGCTGAAATGCATAATGGGAACTAGGACCAAGTGCTTGCTTTTTCATGCAGGCTGAGCTGGGACCTCAAGATCTTCAGGCAGAGCTAATAAGCTCTGTATTTTACAGAACCTTTGGAGTGACATGAGAAATCCTAAAGAAACCTGACACTAGGGACTAGGTCATTTGGGTGGGGGAGAGTCACTTCCCTGGTCCCTTCTCTCTTCCCTTGGACATCTACAGCACTGGCAGGTAGTTCTTTTGTAGCATTCAGCTCTCAGTTCTGTGTTTGCTGATCTCACTAAATTAAGAACTTTTTTAAAATCAGGAACCATGTCAGATCTCTGCAATCCCAGAACTTGGTACAGTGTGATATATGAAAGGTGCTCCATAAGTGAGGAGTTAATAAAAATAGGCAGGAAAGAAGTTTGCACTGCTAACCTGAGCTCCAAAAAATGAATCCACTTATCCATTCCACTCCATTTCTTTCCTTATTCTACCAATTCACACATTCCATTAATTCATGCATTCCACTTATTCATGCATTCCAGTAATATTTTCATTCCAATAATGCATTCATCCCATTCATTCATTCACTACATTCCTTCTTTCATTTTTGCTCATTAGTTCCATTAATTATTCATTCTATTTCATCCTTCCTTCATTCCATTTATTCACCTATTTATTTATTCCATTCATTCCTTCATTACATTAATTCATTCATTTATGTATTTCATTTACTCAACAGATTTTTGTACCAGAGAGACTTTTTTCTTTGGGAGCAAGGCTATGCCATTTCCCTAGATTCAGCATACTTACTGTCATTTCATAGTTGCTAATTGAACATTTGTTGACTGAGTACCTAATCTAAATTAATGCATAAATACTACAAGTTGTTTACAGTACAGAATTTTCAGGAGGAAACCTTTTTAGAACTCACCATCCAGGCCATGGACACAGACTACCAGGTGAATCCCATCTTCCAAATTTTCTTCCTCTTCCTCTGGTGGGAAATACGGTATATCAGAAGCTAGTACAGATAAGTCACTGTACAGAAATCCATCAATCTTCAGTTCTTTTTTAAACTTTTCTTTGGCCTGATAAAAACTGGAGAATACACTAATTAATCAGAAGCCAAGCTGTGTATTCCATGTTGAACAGGAGATGAGTTGAGCTGGGATGTAGGAGTGATGAACATCTACAAGAGAGTATCTACAGAGTGCAAAGGCTGAATATGAGAACTCAGGGGAGATGCTGGTGAGGGAAGTGTGTTCTGAACAAGGAGGCAGGAAAACACCTGGGAAAACCAAAGGCTATATTGGTTTTGGTTCTGCAGATTTCTGTGTGGTTCCTGCATTGAATAGGACTTCTAAGATTCTATCGAGTGCCAAGGTTCCACACGATCTTCAAAAAGACCTCCCTAGAGTAAATGCTTCTTAACATTGCCTACAAGACCACCATGGCTTGGCCTCCACCTACTTCTCCAGCATCATCTCCCAGCCTCCAAAATGAACACATTTCTCATAATTCCCTGTGTGAGTTACGTTGCTTGGCTTTACTTCCATATTTTTGTGCATTTGGATCTAACTGTCTGAAATGCCTTTCCCACCTGGTTATCATGTTCTTTGCCTGGTTATTTGACAAAGTAGTGGTTAAGAGCATGGACTCAGGAATCAGACTGCCAAGGTCAGAGTCTCAGCTTTGACGCTTATTAGCTGTGGGCCAACCACTTAACCTCTTTGCATTCAGTTTCCTCATGTGTAAAAAATGAATAACACCATTATCTAATTCACAAACCTATTTTGTGTATTAAGTAATATAATCTATGCAAAATACTTAGAACAGTACAGATTAAATAGTGAAAAAATGTTATCTATTACCAGCCACATCATCATCATCATCATCATCATGTCTCATAGATTGTCCTGAGCTTAGGTGCTACCTCTAAAAAGCTTCTCCTGGCCACCATCTCTATTCACACTCACTGCCCCCAGTTGATTAGCTCCTCCTTCTGGCTCAGCTGTGCACACATGAACCATCCCATTTACCCAATTGCCCTCATTTTCTTCACTCATCTCTCTGTCTCCCTGATAGACACTGAGTGCAATAACAGCCAGGACATCACTGGCCAGGCAATGGACATGCCTGCTATGTATTAGTTAAATTGATGACATGGCATATAATAGGTTTTTAATATTCCTTATAAAACAAGGGATCCAAAGTTCACCTGTCTGTGCAATTTCTTTTGGGGATATATTAACATGTAACTCTTTAGCATTTTGAAAAAGAGTAAATAAGATGGGATGTTTTGATAAAATGATTCTATAATATACTTAATCAAATATATAGTATATAGGTGAGGGATCAATATGAATTCAAACCCAATAAAAGGAAGAAGGAATGGATTCTGGCATTGCAAAAGGAATGATAAACTTAAGAACCACAGAAAAGGGATTTAGGAGGCAAATCTGATGAAGCAGTCCTATTCCTCAAAGGCTTTTAAAGAACTCACCTCTCAAAACGTACAAAGATAGAGGTACACTGACACTTATAAGAGAGTTGTTTGTCATAACAAAAACTGAAAAGAAACTTAAATATTCATCTCTAAAGGATTTTGTTAATGAATCAAGGTACATCTATACAATGGAATATTGTTTAAACATCAAAATGATAAGGCAAAAATAAATTTATAAACATAGAAGATATTTCCAATATATTGTCAAAAAAACTTAGAGTTTGTACAGAAGTATCCCATTTTTGCATAAAAAGAATATATAGATATAGATGCACATAGAAAAAAAGTGTGGAAGTACTCACACAGTGGCTGTATTTGATGAGCTTACCGATAATTTCCACTTCCTTATACTATTCTACATTTCTGACTTGTATGATATGAATAAATGACTTCATTTAAATCAGAAAATAACTGATATCTCAATTTTGAAATAGTATGCATGAAATTGAGAAATATGTGGAAAAATCTAAAAGACTGTGCTGGGATAGGTAAGCCATCAACAAGCTCACCTAAACATCCTTTCACTGACTTCTTCCTCCAACTTGCTGGAATAGGTAGAAACGACTCCAAAGGAACCCAAAGGCTGATGAGTGATGGGAAACGAGGTCTGTCTGGAAGAGAATCCAGCCATGACAGGGGTCTCCTTGGGCACAGATGAGAAAGGGAGACACGTGGCAGTGCAAGACAGAGATAAGTTGACGACCTCCACAGCTTTCAGGTTGTCCAGAGCAAAGGCCTCTGCAGGAGTCAGGTGGGACACCATGATGGAAGTGCCTTCCCTTGGCTCTTGGTTTTCCAAAACATGGGAGTCAATGGAGTGAGTCACAGTGGAGCACACAGTGCCTGCTTCATGTCCAACCTCCAGGAAGGTGTTAGCTCCTCTGCTAAATGCTGTATCATCAATGAAGCAAGGTGAGCTGCTTTGCTCACCTGTTGAATCCACGTCGATGGCATCAGCATCTGATGTAAAGCTCAGCTGAGGCACCTTATGGTGGGTGACACTCTCAACATCTGAGATGCTGCTGTTGGAAAGAGCTCCTTTCCCCACATTCAAGTCTTTAGGCATGCCCATAGGGGTCTCCATTAGTGCTCTAGGAAAACATCTGTTCACAGGGTTTTCAAGTGCTATGATATGTGGCATTTTTAAATTAAGAACTTTGGTTTCAACACCTGGAGGGTTCTCAGTCCTGCCATCAAGACAACGGGGTCCTTGAGAATCAAACTGACTCTCTTTGCCTTTGGGGATGTCTATGTATCCAGGGCTCTGCCGGTTGTTAGCATCTGAAACCACCTCCACAAGGGAATGGTCTACCCCAGTGTCTTGGATTCTGGAGCCATCACTAAGTTGACCGCACTGTCCTGGGGGATCTATGCTCTTGATGTGCACAGCTGAAGTTTCAGCAAGACCTCCGTCTTGCTGCATGGTGTCCGTATCTTCAGCAGACTCCTCTGGGCTACTGATTTGGGGTGCAGATACAGACTTGGTCAACTTATTGAGTGCCAACTCCCGCTCTTCCTCCTCAAAAGGCAAAGAGCTAATGGAGGTGAGAGATGCCTGGATCCCGCTTGGTAAACTCGTATTGCTCTCTGTGTGTCCACCCTCTAAGGAGTTCCTGTGCAGGGCATGTCTTCGAACCAGCTGGTGCAAGACTTCCCGGTCACTAGGTAACTCCAGGGCCCTGCTCCGGGCCTCGGACCAGGCAACAGAGCTTGGCTCACTCTCAATGCCTGAATCAGAGATGATGGAAGAAGATCTCTTGATGACCCCAGACAGCACTGACACTTCCTCCTGCTCCTCTGTGTGAGGGTCCTTTGGGGAAGCCCTAATGTCCAAGGGATCCCTCAAAGTAGAGCTTAGTGGGTCACAGGGCTCAGAGGGGATGAGCTTCAGACTTAGCAGCACCATCTTACTCTCTTGGTCTGCTCCCTTTCCTAGAGTATCTAACTCATAGAGTGTTGTTTTTTGTGATGAGATGGCATTTGGATGACTTCCACCTGCTACCCCTTTGCTTAGCACAGTTCTGTCTAATTCAAGGTTACCTAGAGAGTGCCCACTCTCATGCTGAACACTAATGACCACTGTGGGTTCAGCTCTGCAGGGGTTCTTATTGCTAGATTTCACATCAATGTAGGTCAGTGCTGGGGCCTGGCCATCCTCTGAGCCCAGATTCCTTCTGGGCAGGTCTTCATCTGCCAGTGGATGAGTTCCAACATCAGACTTTTGGCCAATCCAACATTCATCTTCAGGTGAACCTGCTGTGTTCTGGAATTCACCAATTGTCAGATACACCTGAGATTCAGAGCACACGTCTGCATGATTTGGTATGGTTACATTCTCATCTGGCTCTGGACACCTGATAACCTCTTCATCAGAGTCCATTTGGCGTGGTTTCATAGTGGGCAAGACAAGGTCCTCCCTAAACGATGACTTCCTATTTATAATATGGTTTTCTTCTCTGTCTTTTAAATTCATTATTGCAGGACTTGTCACTGGAACATCAAAATTAGGGTAAACACTCAGATTATGCCCTACAAAAAGAAAAAAATATGTATTATAGCTTAAGAATCTATGTTCACAAATTACCTAGATGCCTGATTGTATAATAAAGAAATTGGCTGGACTTTGTTCCTCGTTCCTGGGAGATAACCTCTAAATTCTTGTACTTTCCCAAGTGACAGGAATATCTTTATTATTCATGGTGGGTTCTGATAGCTTATGCTAACCACATGACCCATGGGGAGTCCTTTGATTATTTATGCTAAGGAGATGACTAATCATGGGGGCCGGCCATGCCAGAAAGACCAACTATGTGATTAGTTGGTTGGGGCTTCAAGCCAAGTGATACAAGTACAATCCCTAGGGAGGTGTGGTGGCCTGGGGATTGAGTTCAATCATGTGGCCAATGATTCAGTGGACCATGCCTCCATAATGAAACCCCAATAAAAACTCTGGACACTGAGGATTGAGCAAGGTTGTCTGGTAGGCAATACGCATTGATTTGCCAGGATGACCAGTCCTGGGGGCATGGAAGCCTCATGTTTGGGACCCTCCCAGACCTTGCTCTATGGGTCTCTTCTTTTGGCTGGTCTTTATTTATATCCTATATAATAACTGTAGTCATAAGTATAGCACTTTCCTGAGTTCTGTGAATTGTTCTAGCAAATTATCAAACCTGAGGGGGTTGGGGGAATCCCTGAATTGGTAGCCAGTTGGTCATAAGAGTAGGAGGCCTGGGAACCCCCAAGCTTGTGGCTGGTATGTGAAGTGAGGCCAGTCTTATCAGACACTGTGCCCTTGACCTGTGACGTTTGACCTAACACTGGGTAATGTGTCAGAATTGCATTGCACTAATGCAAAGTTGTCAAATATTATAATTCTTGATTCACCTTTTACTTATGAAAATGTTTTTAATCATTACCATTTGTAAATATTAAAACATTTCTCCATCTTACGTACTATATTTATAGAATAGAAAGAGAGCTTTCAAGCTAGGAAGGCCTAGTTTCCAAACACACTGACACTGACACTGACCAGCTGTGAGACCTTGGGCAATTACAAAACTTAAATAGGCTTTTTTCCTATTTGAGTTCACTTGCCTCAACTCTAGGGTGGGGAGATTCATAGGAACCAGCATTCCTCACAGCCATAGCTCACAGTAAAGTTATGACATGAAATGTTATGTGTGGGGAAGACAGATTTCTGCTTTCTGCAGAGAAACATGGCCACCCTTGAGCTCTGTAACCACAGCAATTATCCTATGTGGCATTCAGACCACAAGAGTCTCCTGGATCACTTTGGTCTTTACAGTAGGATGGATGGAGCCAAAGTATGATCTTCTTTTTCTTATTTTTCTTTAGGGGAAACTATTCTCTCTCTCATTCACTCTCTAAGTCACTCCTCTCTTCTCTCCCATTCTCCCCATTCTCTTCCTCTTCTTCTTCTTCTTTCTCTCTTTTCTAATAATGTATAATTGGAAGCAAATAAGTGCCCACCATGTCTGTCTCCATTGCAACTCTCTTGAGAAAGGCATGGGGCTCTGAGACACCACCAGCTCATACCTTTGAGTGAAATTTATGATTGGGTCAAGGATTAGACAAAGATTGTGATAGGATGGATCTCTTGCTTACCTGGACACATTCTTTGCATCTTGGGAGACAGCAAATCTCTCTTCTACTGGGGCAACTTTCCTACACCCTACAGCAAGTTAGATGTTCTGTGCTATAAATTCCCAGGGTCCCTCTACACACACATAGTATAACACGTCTACTGCCATACTATGATCCATTTGTGCATTTCTTGTTCCCACTGGGGAGAAGAGTTTGTGCTTTAGGAATATCCATATCCCCAAGGCTGACATCACTGCTGACACACAGTCAATGAATTGTGTTCATAAAATGCATTGAGAATAAAACAGAAATGCTGCAGAATAAAGACTATTACTCTCATTAAATGTTTGTATTGGTTTGAAAAAAAACACAAGTTCAGTGTCATTTAGTCCCACGGAAAGCATGTTGACATATTCTGTGTACAAAGCCCTATACTAGGCTGTGGGTTAGGGAGAGCGGAAGTGAGGTCAGTTATAATAGTGAACCAGTTTCTGCATCTAAGTGAGGAGGACATGAGGTTAGGCAGGTAGAGAGAACCCACAATATTAATGAAATTGAATGCTCTGTATGAATGAGGAGTCTGGTCTTTACATTACAGGTAACAGGTGGATTGGTGGATTCTTCAAACAAAAATAAAAGGTTTATCAGATTTATCATAGACAGTTAAGACAGGATGCAGGAAGCCCAGTGAGGAAGTAGATTGTCAAAATAGCAACATTTCAGTTTCCCTATTACAACTAGGAAAAATGAGGCCAGCAAAGGGTCTAATTCAAAGAAAATGGATTTCGAGTCAGATACCAACAATGGCATTACTTGACATGCATTCATAACTTCCTTTGCACCAGAAAATTTTGAGTGTTTTATGGGCGGATTTACCCATACTCACAGTAGTCCTATCTACTAGAAATTATAACCCCCTTAGCCCAGTTTCACAGTTACTAATGATTGGAAAAAAGATTCAAATCCAGGCAGTCTACCCAACTGTTAAGGCCTTAGGCAGACTGCCCAATTGCCTTGAGCAGGGGAGTGACGGGTGAGTGGGAGAAGGGATTACAGATAAAACAGACAGACTTCAGGAGCACCTGGCACACAGAAGGTATTCTAGCCATGGGACTGTAGCAGACCATGAACAAATGGTATTAATTTAATATGGAAATGAACACTTTTGTTTCACTTTTTCATGGCACTAATACAATGGAATGCAAATCTGATAACCTCATTTGCAAGTTACAAATATTAAGGCCACCAAGCCCTTCAGGAAAAAGGAAATAGTTCTTTAATTGCTAATGCTTTTGCTCTGGGATTAAAGAATCATCAAAATACATTGTGAAAGAACAAGAATGTCAAGGAAAGCTTTGTGTTTTGAGTGGGAACACAGATAACTCTGTAAAAGTAGTCTTGTGGATAGGGATGGATCACGTGAGAGGTCAGTGGAGAGAAGCCTTGGGGAGATAGCCAGGCCTCTGAAAGCCATTGCCTTGGGGTCTTCTAGGAAGATGGGATCATTAGTGCTTGGGTTGCAGACTCAGCCAAGACCCATATGCCAAGCACATTACAGAAGCTGCAAAGAGATGCTAGTCCAGAAGACTATGTAGATTTGGACAATCATGGCTTAGAGGAACCTGTATGGGCAAATGGCCCTAGAAAGACCTCCCCCAAACATGTTTTGCTGCTGTTTAAAACTCTAGAGCAATGACATGGCGGGTGGTGGAGAAGGTTGGCAGGAAAGCCCAGAAAGACTGAGGTTGACTTTCCAGCCCATGGTGTAGGATGGATGGGGCTCAGCTGATGTGAACTTGATTTATAAAAAATAAAGATATGCTATATAATTGCATGCATGAGTTGAGGGACTAAGATTTATATCCACTGGGGATTTATTAATATGTATAGGAAAAAGACTGGAAGGCAATCTGCAACAAAGCCTAAATATGATAATATTGGAGGGTCTGATGGGTACTTATTGTCAATTTCTTTTCTAAATCTTCAAATTTTCTGTAGCTAAATTATATAACTATAATGAAGATGAACATACACACATATATACACAGACACACACACACACACACACACACACACGTCTCAATGCAAAACTGTAAGCTTTTTTTGACCAGGTGGGTTGGCTGCCATCTCTAGAGCTAGTACACATTTTAGGCGTCATGCACAGTGTTGACACTAGATGTCAGGGTAATACTGAGAACCAAAAAACATTGGTTTGCAAGGTTGCACTGTCCTTGGAAGTCACCTGGACTTTTCAAACACCCTACAAATCTCAGATGGCAGAAACTCTGAAATTTAAATGGCCCATCATTTAAATGATGGGCACCCGAGCATCATGGCTTCAGACACCTCACAAAGGGAGGGCAAGGCAGATCATGGACTTTCGAGTTGGAGGGAATTGCTTTGAATGTTGGCTTTTACAAGCTGCATGATCTTTAATACATACTTAAACTCCTTGTGCCTCAGTTTCGCCCTGTGAAATAGGGCCTGCGAGGTTTCTGTTACATAATTAAAAAGATAAAACACATAAAAACTCTAGCATAGGGCCTGGTATTTTCTGGTCCTTTAAGGGATCATGGGGCTATTTCAGCTGTGTCATCTGTAGTAGCTTGTCGGGTTTCCGTGAGCAGGCCTACGGGAGGAGACAGAGAACTACCATTCCTTGAATGCCCCTTTGCACCAGGTGCTCTCCAGTTGACCTATCAGTTCACTAACAGACTGCCCAGCACCAGCAAAACAGACTGAAATCTGGATACACACAGACGTTATCTTTACTCCCTGAAATGAGTCATTCATCCACTAACCCGTATATTGATGCAGCCCACTTTCTCGAATACCCTGCCTGGCTTGTGGCACACAGTAAGCACTCTATAGGAGTCTAAACTGAATGCCATTAAGTTCAACTAGAAATGACTTTATATTTGAGTTGCACATTTGAGATAAGAAAGACTTTCCATCCGATGCTCATGGCACTCTGGTTAGAGGAAGAATTTAGTCCCCATTTTGTAGGTGAAACAGGCATTGGGTGCAATTCCACCCCACAAGGAGCTGGGAAGGGAATCTCTACTATAATGGCCCTTCTGTTACATTGATTTGTCAATTTCACTGAAATTAACTCATTTCAAACAACTAGTTTAACCTTAGTTTTAGCTTCTCCTCTCTGAACTGACAAATTACTTCATTAATTTGGTCCCGTTGCTGTTGGGACATGAACAGGACACCTGAGTGGAACCCACTGGGAAGCCTTATTCTTGAGTCTTTCCAAAATGAAGCAGATAAACCTGTCACGGGGCAGTCCACATATCTGTCCTCAAAGATAACTGGCAGGGTGTTCCAGTCGCCGTCGATGTCCAGGCACTCTGCGGGCAGCGGGGGCATCATGGTGAGGTATTCTGAATTCCGGACGTCCAGAGACAGCTGGCTATGGGTCTGCATCCTGGGAACACATGGACCGATAAGCATCCAAGGAAGACTTAAATGTTTTAGAATTGTTACCCCATCTCCCTAATCCCGAGAGAACATTAAGAAAATATTCAACAGACTCTGACAATAGACTACTTGTCTGTCCATCCACCTGCCCTGTCTTCCCAGCCAACCCCCCTGCCCCCAAAGCCATAGTCTGCTTTAAATTGTAACTGGTCTGGGCACTGAGGTTAGAGGTCATGGATCACATGATTTGGGACATTTACCACATACCATTTTAGCGGAATGTAATAAATACCATTCCGGTGGATCAGGAGCTGAGTTTCTAAGTAGTAAGGAAACTTAAATTCTCACTTCGGAGGAAAAACTTAAATGTACATATCCTTTACTCTTGCTCTCTAGCCTCCTATAGCACTTAGGGTCTGAATCATGTTTTGTGACATTTGTATTAAGAACCAACTAATTTACTGCTTATCAATAAATTACTGTTGGACATTGGCATCCTTGATTAGGAAATAAGTTCCTCTGGTTCAGAAACCACGTTTTTTTATTACTCCATGTAGGATACATCAATGCCCCATATTCTTCCTCCACAACCCAGATATCCTTCCACCAGTAGCAATTTGATTTCAGAGTTTGAAATAATCGGTATTCCTAATTCAAAGGCTGGGATGGTTAAAAAAAAAAGTTTATTTCCTTCTCCTCAGGTCCCTGCAAAAGGGAGAGAGGTTATTTACCCCCATGAAGCAAAAATATTAACATTCCATCATTTTTCTCCATGCCAACTCAGTCACTCTTTCACAAGGGAGGAGATGGGCCTCATCGGATAGGCGAGTTTGAGAGAAGAACTGAGCATGTGTAGCTAGTGTCTGTCTGTCTGATTGTCGCTCTTTCTGGACACTCCCTCCCTCACTTCCCAGCTGTGTAGGTCATCTGCCCCCTTAGAACTGCTTTGTAGCTGTGGAAATCCACACAAGTACAGAGAAACTTCCCCAATTCAGCATTCTCAGTAACAAATATAATGAAGAGGAACACATATGCACATATGGTATTTGATATATGTATATTGAATATATATATAATATGTATATTTTATTTTTTATTTCTCAATTGGCTTTTATCCCAGGAAAGAAAAAGAAAAGCAATTTATTCTCTTCCTTAAAGCCCTGAAGGCTGCTGCAACTTCATAATATTTTGAACCTTTCTCTGAATATGTAAATGGAATTTTGTTGCAATCTATTCTGCACTTCTTAGCTATTATTTGAAGGTGGAACTTTTGGTCCAGTTGTTAGCTTGTTAAAAAACGATATTGATTGAACCCAATGTGCATAGGACTGTGTAGAGGGCTTACAGCTAGAGGACTGAAATGATTCTGGATCTAAAGAGCTTGCAGAATCATGAATAAATCAGGTGGTTAATCAAATAATTATAATACAGCAGGACAGGTGTTGGAGAGTCACATCTCAGTTACTTTCTGCAGGGAGTTATCTCCTGCTGGGAAGTAGCTTCTTGAGCATAAAGACTTTGTGAATATGACTAAGTACCTAAAACAGTGCTTAGCATGTGTTAAAAATGACTAAAAATTCTAGGGCACATATACAATGAGATAGCACCTCACACCTGTTAGGACAGCTATTATTACAACAAACAAAAATACCAAGTGTTGGCGAGATGTGGAGAGGTTAGAACTCTTGTACACTGTTGGTGGGAATGTAAATGGTGCAGCTGCTAAGGAAAACAGTATGAAAGTTCCTCAAAAAATTAAAAATAGAAATACCATATGATCCAGCAATCCCACTTCCGGGTATCTCTCCAAAAGAATTGAAATCAGGATCTTTAAGAGATATCTGCACTCGCATATGCACAGCAGCACTATTCACAATTGCCAAGAGATGGAAACAAGCTGAACACCCATGGACAGATGAATGGATAAACAAAATGTGGTACAATGGAATATTATTCAGCCTTAAAGAAGCAGAAAATTCTGCAATATGAGACAACATGGCTGGACCTTGAGGACATTATGCTAAATGAAATAAGCCAGTCACAGAAGGACACATACTGCGTTATTCTATTTATATGAAGTATCTAAAATAGTCAAATTCATAGAATCAAAGAGTGGTGTGGTGGTTGCCAGGGGCTCAGGGGATGTGGGAATGGGGACTTGCTAATCAACAAAGTTTCAATGAAGTAAGATCAGTAAGTTCTAGAGATCTGCTGTATAGAGCATATAGGGTGTGGTTCATTACCTATTTATTTCAATGTCAGGTTTACAGCCCAACCACATAGAGAAACTTCTATTTTAGAAGTTGAAAAATCCACATTTTATTTTTTCTGGTGTATTATTTAGCATAATGATTCAACACTATACAGAGGAGCCATAACAAGGAGGCTACGAGTGTGGGATCTGGACTCTGACAGATCCCTGTTTGCACCACTTGCTCGCTGTGTGGTCTGAGATAAGTTACTTAACCACTCTGAGCCCAGGTTTCCCCCATCTCTTCTGTAAAGTGGGGATAGCTGTTCCCAACTCACAGGGTTAATGTGAGCATTCAGTGAGCCAATGCATGTAAAGCACTTAGCACAGCTTCTTACCAGAGTCATCTCAATAGACTAAGCACCAGGAAGGCAGGTAAAGTGCTCAATCCTATATACATAGCATCTTGTAGAATGAATGATTTTTTAAAAATTAGACAATGTTACAATTATTACTGCAGAAAACCTAAAAGAGTGATACCTCAATTGCCATTGTTACAGAAATTAAATCATCAGTATAGGTCTTCATATACATCAACATTCTCACATTCATTCATTCAACAAACTTTCATTGAACACCTCCTTACTCTGTGAATAGCATGCCAGACATTGGTAAAACAGAAAAGCAGCACAATACAACACACCCCTGCTACTAGCCACCTAAATCATTTTTAAACACTTTTTAAATATTGCAACTCATGGCAAGAAGTAGTCTTCACTTTACATGGCAACCCAGTACAATCACACACACTCCCAGAAACACGCACACTGAAACAAAAGTTTCAGAAACATTTCTTACTCTTACTACCTATTCTATCTTGTCCTATCGCATCCTCTCCTATCCTGTCCTCTCCTGTCCTGTCCTGTCCTATCCTGTCTTGTCTTGTCCTATCCTATCCTATCCTATCCTACCCTATTTCATTTAAAAAGTACTGTTTCAAATCCACTAAGCTGACTTCACAGTCCACTAAATGATTGTGACCTATTGTTTAAGAAACACCATCCAGTTTGAGCTTGAACAAGATGGGTCTTGACAGATGAGTTTCACCTGGGCCTCTTGGTCCTTCCACTTGTCCATCCTGATTTTGGAGGATGCAGATGCCTCATATGTAAACAGGATGACCTCCCTCTCTAGCTCTGATCTCCGGAAAATCACACCCGTGTTCATGCACAGTTGCCAGAATGGCACAGCACCTGTTCACCATCTCAATCTAAATTTCACTTCTGTTCACAGCACTCTGTACCCTTCATCTAGTAATTTTCTCATTCTGAAATAAAATTTCCTTCTCTGTTCCATAGTTATTATTCTTAATGACTTAATTAAAAGTTTACTTCCTCCTGTAGTGTCCTTTCTACCCTAGTCTATGCTCTATGTATAGGTTCATATCTACTAATAATTAAATGATTACAAATTCCTCTAATCTCTAAAGTTACACTATGCAACAAATATTATGATCTCCTAGGTATCTACAAGTCTCCATGTCTCACCTGCTTCCCATCTCTGCTCAAGTGTCATCTTCTCAGGGAGCCTTTCCCTGACAAGACTATGAAACAGGAGCCTCTGTTCTTCTCACACTGATAGATATGTCTCCACAGCACTTGTCACATTTGGCATATCATATTTACTTATTTATTTATATGTCTTCCTCTACTAAAATATAGGCATCACGAGATAGGGAATTTGTCCGTTTTGTTCACTGCTGAATATCCAACACCCAGAAGAGTGCCTGGCACACAGTCAACACTAGACAGATATTTGTTGAATGAAGGAATCTCCCCAGTCTGAGCAACAAGAGAGGATTAGTAGCTGGTTTGATGTCACAAGTATTATAAGTTACAGGATCAAGATTTCGAACCACGTATGTGAGATTTGAAACCCAAGGTCTTTCCATCATCCTCAATTGCCTGTTTTTACAAAAAAGGCACTAATCATAATTGTCATGGAACTAAGTTCGAATTCCTTATCTTGGTCCATAAAGTCCCACATGGGCTGGTCCCTACCTACCTACCTCACTGGTCCTCCCTCCCTCACAGTCTTCCTCTTGCTGGCTCCATTCTGGGTACACTTGCTTCTTGCAGGTCTTCAATCACTTTGCGTTCCCATATAAGAAACTTGACACCAGCTATGCCCTCTGACTAAAAAGCCTTCTCCCATATCAAGGCATGGCTTGCTATAACCCAGTCTCTATTCAAATGTTACATCCTCAGAAAGACTTTCCCTTATCACTTTGGCTACAAGTCCTTATCCCACCCCCAGTGTTGTGTTGGAGCCAGTTCACACTGGTTTGCCAGAGCCAGTTGTACACATCTCTTCCCAACTCCATGTTCAGTGATGACATACCGATCAGCAAGCACTACAGATCCGAGCTTTGTGTTTGCCTGTTTTTGCTCATCCAAGAGCTGACTGTTGAATATTTATGAGGACCCTGGCTGTACCCCTTCTCATCATTTGCTATATCCTTACCTTGATTTGTTTTTCTTTACTTGTCACTACCTGAAATGACATCACTCACGTCTTATCTGTTTCTCCACTAGAATGAGTGATGCACGAGGACAGCATCCTTACCTTGTTCTCTGCTGTATCCCCAGTGCACATGTGTACAATAGACATTTGTGTAACTCGACAATTGTCGCCCGACATTTCCTGAGCAGAATCTGTGGCTTGCACAGTGTGTTCCATGTGCATGAATGTTCTCATTTGGTCCTTATAACTATTATCCTGCCCATTTTAAGGAAACTAAGACTATGTGAGTTTAAGAAAAATAAAAAGCAGCAACAGCAAAATAGCTTTCTCAAGTAAATGGAGGAAGAGGATTTTTCATCTGGGGTGGGGGGGTGAGGAACACTGGCCCTGAACTAACGTCTGTTGCCAATCTGCCTCTTTTTGCTTGAAGAAGGGTGTCCCCAAGCTAACATCTGTGCCAATTTTCCCCTATTTTGTATGTGGGATGCTGCCACAGCATGGTTTACCGAGTGGTGTTTAGGCCTGCGCCCGGGATCCGAACATGCAAATCCCAGACCACCAAAGTGGATCGTGTGAACTTTACCACTATGCCACTGAGCTGGTCCCAGAGGATTTTGAACCCAAGTGGACCAAATGCTCTATCATCTGTATTTTGTATGAGTGGTTGGCATTCCAACAAAGCTCTCCCAGGAGAGCAGTTACCTATGTGTCTGTCACTTTCAGTGTCCTCATGTTCCTTGGGAACACACCAGGAACCAGCAATCTAAGGGTTACCTATTGTTGTGGTGATTCAAGAAGCAGATTTCCTGCAGTAGCCCTGATTTGCAGTATTTTACTCAGTGGCCCTCAAAGTTGTGTTTATATTTGTCAGACTAACTCTTCTGATTTTAGCTTTAGAAAATATATTCAGCCAGTTCTAGCTGGAGGCTGGACTGAATGAATGAATAAATGAGTGAGTGACAGACTCTGGATATTTCTAGACAAGCTATTTTAACACAGAGACGTGTTTTCCTTGGTGCCCCTCTCACTTTCAGAATCCATGAGGCAAACTTTAAACATCACTGTACTTTCCAAACAGAATGAAGTGTGGGGAGAAATGAGGTTACAAGATGAGGGTGAAGAGATCTCCAGGTCTGTCTTGAGTGATGAGTGAATTGCAAGTGTTTCTCCTGCCAGATTGGCTGTGGCATCTCAAATATTATTCCATCCACATTTATTCTCTGAGATGAACATATCATTCAGAAACAAAAAGGAACCCTTGGTTTTTAGCAAAAGCCAAAACATCTTGGAGGAAGCCCTGCTCCTGTTCAGCAGGGACATCTACGAGAGAGGATGACCTCATCTTTTGTTACTCTCTGACTTTTTGGAGTATGTTTTAATTTTTTCCAGAAGAAGGCAAACTAAAAAATTAGTGCTTAGCATTAGTGCTCCTAGTTAGGTAGTTCAGGCTTAATTCTTATGCTAAATGCATTTTGTAGCTACTGCTCAAATTCAGGCAAATTCTGTTTTGTTTTTTTTTTTTTCTGACAGAACTTGTGGCCACACCACCTGTTTCTAATTCATTTTGCAAAGAGGACTCAGCACAGATGTCTTTAGGGACCTAGGAAGTCTTGATTCTGTCTATAGAACCATAATGACACTCAACAAAAGAAAACTTTGGCTGTTGACCTTCTCTGCCACCTGCCAGCTCCCGCCTCTGCAATTTGTCTTGACTCTTCTGCCTGCAGAGAAAATGCAGCCAGAATGTGCAGAAGTGGGTACACTTCCCTCCTTCACAGCCTGAGATGAAGGGAAGAAGGAACTTTGAACAACAATGCCTTGGGTGGCACTTTCAGGGTATGACGTGTGAATGCAATTGTTTACTTACAGATTTTCCTGAAAGGTCAGGACTGCGAGTTTTTGGTGCTCCATATAAAAGAAGGCCTCAGAAAACCTTCGGACCTGAGGAATACAACAATGTAAACAATTTAACTCATTGGTGGGTATTACTTCTATTTTTTAAAGGGAAATTGAGGCTCAAGGAGGAATGTGCTAATAGGAGGAAGGCTAAGCCCACTACCCAGAGGCTCTGAAACAACAGTCTGTCTACTCTGCCACAGCTGCCCTCTCTCATTTATATCTCTTAGCCCAAACCTGGTTTATGGACACAGTTTAATGCATCTTTATAATTCTGTTCTTGCATTGCTTTCTGTCATTTTTATATTTAGGTCTTATTTCTTCTACTAGAATATAAGACACTTGAAAACAAAGACCATACATAAATGCATGTGAAACAGAATTTGCAAAGTCAGTTATGTAAGTGTGTCCCCTAGGCACTTTGTAGACTCAGATATTTGGTCCTCTTGCTGGAAATGAGAAGACCAATATCTTTTCTTATGCATTAGTACCTGCCCATACACATTCAAGCTGGTGTGAAAGAAATACAGTAAAAAACAACGTCTTATGTTTGAAAACACTTTTTCAAAACACTTTCAAAGTACTTGTAATATCCATTGGGATAGGCTCTGCTATCACCTGCCAGCCCAGGCAGGTGTTTCATGGGTGACAGAGCAAAGGTTTGAGAGGCTGAGTCCATAAAGTCCCACTGCAAGTTCATGGCGCATCCAGGACCAGCACTCGGGTCTACAGAAGTCAATCCCAATTCTTATTCTCCCCAGTGAACTGACTTGTGACCCCCTCGAGAGGTCACTGGCATGTGATTGAAGACTTTATACCATTTGATAACCTACCCTCAAGGTGTGATGTTCCTGGGTGAGATAAGTGGTCACTTGGGAGTGTAGAGTCACCGTGTCCAGGAATTGGGTCCACAGGGCCATCAGGTGGGAGGCCAGCCAGGCGAGATCCTTCCTTATTTGCTCGGCTATCTTCTCTGGATTGTTCAACATCTGGGGAGGCAAAGAGATGGTGGTGAAGAAGCTCCACTCCATGAAGCTACGGCAGACTCCTCCCTGAAGTCTTCACAGACGTCTCTGCTTTTAACGAATCTCTCTCTTTCTCTGGACTCTACTCTCTGCCCCATTACATCCTGAACTCAAGTATTCTGCAATCATTAGAGCTCCCACTTATTGATACCTACTAGTTGGCACCAGGTCAAACACTCGGTGTTTTATATGTGCTTCCTACTTAATTCCTACAGTTAGGCTTTGGTAGAGTGACCATAACCATTATTTTACAGAAAAATAAAATGAGAGTCAGAGGGATTAAGTAGAATTCCCAAGGTCACACAGAGCTGGGATTCAACTATAGGGCTTTCTAACCACAAAGCCACAGCACCACACAGCCATTACATAGTGGGTGTTGTAAAGGCATCTCCTGAGAAACAATAAAACCTGTATAACCTCAGACATCTCACTAGTCAGGTGATTTCCATGTGGTGGCTACTCAGTAGCCCCACCACCATCTTCCCTCATCACTCCAAATTTCTTAAGGAGGACACCAGTCTGCCTCAACTAAAACTTGAAGGAACCAGCCTGGAGAGGGCTGAGCCTTTGGGGGAATGTTTGGATAGCTGGAGAGAGGCTTTCAAATGGACCAGTAGCAGCTCGTCTTTAGATTCTCCAACCAGTTACCCTCACTAATGAGCACCAAGCTTCTGCACCAGTACTTTGTACCATTTTGGCCCTGACAATATTCTCTGCCTTACCTCTGGCTACCTTCTCTTCTTGCCCAGGGCACATCTATTGCCCCAGCCACACTGACCTGCTCACAGTGGCCTGAACACACCCAGCTATTTCCAAACACCAGGCCCTTGATCAGTTCTCCTTGGACTGCCTTCTCCTCTCATCTTCCAATCTCCTTTCCCCCTCTCTTCGCCACTTTGGCCTTGTCCGTTCTCCACTGGGTAACTGTTTAAGGAGTCAGTGGAGTCCCCCTTGTTTCTGATGATTCTTTTGAAACCTCTCCTATGCTCCCTCTACATGCTTATGCATGTGTAAGACCAATGTCCCTCTCCTTGAAGTCTACCTGACCTTGCACAGACCACTCTCATGGCACCACTAACCACACATTGCTTGTTTTACTTCCGACATCCCTCCTGCCTGCATTTTGAGCTTTAGCTTTCTCAGTATTCCCAGTACCTGTACAGTGGCTGATGGGTAGTGTGAATTCAGTGACTATTCACCGAATAAATCAGTGACTTTCCACAAATGAGAAGCACCCCATTCCTCAATTACTGGACTTCCCTTAGTGGGTTTCTCATTCTGTCACCCATAGCTTTCCTCCTACCACTACAGCAGTATTGGCAAACACGGCATGAATTCTGAGCTCAGCCACTAGAGTGAAAAGGAGAAAAAGAAAAGCTATTCATTAAATGTGTCTTTGGGAGAATTATTTCTTCCCCTGGTTGATTATAGAAATGACTCCAGATAAAGTTAAGGGAGCTTCTAATTAAGCCACAAGAGGTCTTTTCTACTCTCATGGATGCCTGGGCCTGTGCAATTACAAATGATGGGCGTGAAGGGGTTTCTCCAACGAGATCGAGGAGAGGCCCTTCACGCTAACAAGGAGGGAGTTTGGACCCAAAGCCATTTCAGGTGGAGCTGCCAGAAAAAGTGCACAGCCATTCACCCTTGCTGCTCCTCCCACACTTTTTGGCTGGGCTCTAACCACACTCCTTTGTTCATTCACTCATTCTTTCATGCGCTCCCCACTTTGATCGGTTTATTGAGTGTCTGTTATGTGCTAGGGGTATGCTGAGCTCTGGGGAGCCGAAGATAAATACATCCAGTCCTGGAAGAAGCATATGATCCAGTTATAGCTATTTATTTAGATAATTATAATATACCTACAAAGTATTGCGACAGAGATATATACTGAATGCTGTAGAAGGGTCATGGAGGGCTTCCTGGAGGAGGTGATGCCTGCATTGTGTCTTCAAGATAAGCACACATCAGATCAAGAAAGGTCTGCTTTACATTCCCTGAACTAGCCATGTTCCTTCACAATGGTCCTCAACCTTGGCTGCACATTAGAATCACTGGGAGACCATAAAACTACAGATGTTTGGGCCCATCTCAGAATCTCTGAGGGCATAGCCCAAACACTAGAATTTTTAAAATGTTTCCCAGGTGGTCTTAATGTGCAGACAGGGTTGCAAATCCCTTCTGGATCACAACTCCTTCCATTGCACATGTCATCACCTTTGTCTGGAATCACACACACACACACACACACACACACACTCTGCAGTGTCCACTTATGTTTCAGATCTCAGCTCAATGCCACTCATCTAGGTGGCCCTTCCTGAATACACAAGAGGGCATCTAATAATGACAATGGGAAAATGACAACTGAAAATTACAAGGCACTTTGGGCTGAGTGCTTTATAGAAATTAATTCGCTTAATCCTCACACCAACCCTATCAGGTAAGTGCTATTATTATCACGTCTGTTTGATGGATGGGGTAACCACGGCACCAGGAGGTTAAACAAACATGCCCAAGATTACACAGATAATCATCACGTGGGAGCCAACGACTGGACCCAGGAAGTCCAGCTCCAGAGCCCACCATGCTGTCCTGTGTCTCATTAACCCCACTACACCCTGTGTAGACATGCGTGGTGGCTCCTATCCCACAAGAGTGTGCCTTATATCTGCTCAACCCACCTACAGATGTGAAAGACGGGAGACATCTACAAACTCATGGGATACACCTGGAGGCTCTGGCTTAGAACTCATCTAATACCCCCTTCATGGGCCATTTTCCCACTCAGGTGCCCAAAGGCTCTTTTCTTCAATGTTCAACAACAGTTCTACCAGCTCATCTACTTACATGACTCAGGACCAAGGGTGACGTGGATGGAAGAAACTTCAAGTCTTTCTGAGAGACCTTCACCCATTCAATCAAACCCGAGGGCTTGGCTTGGGTTGATAATTCCTTTGGGGAACTGTTCTCTACTTGGTGCTATTTGGAGACTCATTTGGCATATTTGCTTCAGCAAATATTTATCAAGCACCTAGTACGTTTTGGTAGCAGGCTGCAATTATAAATAGAACTCAACCCGTTCCAGGCAGGAGCTCACGGCTTAGTGGAGGGGGGAGAAAAGTGCCACAAATTGTTTTTTATCACTGAGCAATGGCTGGATTAGAGTGCTGCCCCATTGGGCAGATGAGGTCACTGGGAGCCCTCAGGTCCCAGAATCTCAGCTGGTTCCCTGAGAAGCAAGCATTTGGCTTGGGCCTTGCAGGCTGACTGGGATTATGTGAAGAATGAAAATCAGGCAGGATGGGAGAGTCAGGCAGAGGCAACAGCATGGAGAAGGGCACTGGGTGAGAACACTGCTCGGCCCCGGAAAGGGGCTGGAATAGCGCATGTGGAGGAGGGCTGGGGCAGGCAAGAGGAGCAACACACCCCCATTCTTTTGATGGCCATACTGAGCAACCAAGCCCTCATCCTGTGGGTGAATGGGACCCACTTGGAGCTTCTACACAGGACAGCGAGAGTTGTCACGGTTCTGGTTTCCATGCTCACTGCAGCCTGCTCCGTGTGGGACGTCGTGCAAAACAAAAGATGAATCAGGCAGGGCTCCTGCCACCGCATAGCTTGCAGTTACAGAAGAGGTCCCTGTAAGCGGAGCAACCCTAGGTTGTGGCCAGGTCCCTCTGGGCCTGTGGGCCTCCACATTCTAGGAGAGAAGCTCTTAAAAGCAAGCAGGCATTGCTGCCAAAGTCCAGATCCTCAGTAGGGATGCTCTGGAATGCAGCCAGGGGCCCTGCAGCTGGGGAGGGTCACACTGGGTAAGGGGAGTCCAGGCTAAGAAGAGTCAGGCTCTGTGCCCAGCCTCACAGTATGGCAGACAGGGCCAAGGATGGATGTCAACAGGAAGGGCATCCCCTAGCAGAGTCTCTGAGTTTGGACGCTATTCCAACTGTGGTCAGGGAGTACCAGCTGCACTGTCATCTCCTTGGGACGTGTTAGAACTGCAGAATCTTCTGCCCCACCCTGGATCAAATCAGAACCTGCATTTTAACAGGATTCCCAGGCAATTCATACGCACATTAAAGTTTGAGAAATTCTAAAATTAGAGAAAGGAATGGATGGTACTCAAATGAGTTGCCTCTAGCTGAGCTCTGTGGCTCCCTAGCTACCCTGGGAGGGCTCTAAATAATCAAAGCTCTGAGTCACCCTCTAGAGTTTGTGCTGAAAAGTAATAGAGCCAGGGACTGTGGCTGGCCAGGAAGAGCCTCAGTGATCACAGGGGACAGTCACTCTCTAAAACTTTAGTTTCTTCTGCTAGGAAACTGGGCTAATAAAACCTACATCCTTGGATCAAAACAAGGATTCAGTGAAAAGGCTTGTAACGTCCTTATCAATGGGATCACCCTCTTGAACCAGCTCAAAAGATGTTTTCAGGCTTAAATGAAATAATTTTAAAACTCTCTGGCAAGGGGATTGGAAAAGAAGACAATTAAGTAAACAAAACAAGCAAAAACCGGGCTGCCTCCAATGGGTAGCTGTTCATTCATGCCTGATAATCTATTTTCAGTATTTCCTGCAAGGAGGACACAGCTCAAGGAAAGACCATAGGACACTTGGGATCTCCCAGAAGTTTATGGGGGCAACCAGGGAAGAATCTTTTGTATGGTAAGAAACCCTATCTTGCTGTATTTTTAAAGAAAATTGGCAGCTGCTTTCCGGGAGATACCCAGCATGTGTTGGACTAGTTTGCTGTGCCAAAGCGCGGAGCTGAGTTGCATCAGAACCTTTCCATCCACTGTGGAGAGCCCACCCCACCCCTCTGCTAATCAGGCTTCACAGCGGGGATGCTCATCATCTGCTCTAATTCACCTTTCCAGCCTGGCCCCCCACCACTGTGTTCATGCGTTCCCTGCCGCGGCCATCGCGGGCCCCAAGCGCCGCTGGTGCATCGTCAGGTCGGTTCTTACCCTGGGCTTTGCGTGGCTGGTCCCTCCCTGTTCTCCCTCCTTCACGCTAACCTCACACAGAGCCTGTCGTACCCCGTCCCATGCTCCCTCAGCCCCTCGGCTTACTCTCTCTGGTCTAGCACTGACCCTATAGGCAACGTCTGCCCTGTGTGTGAACAAATCTGTCTTGCACTGGGCTGCTAGTCCTGGGAAGGTCTCTGCCACCTTTGTATTCCCAACAAATAGCAGAGCGGCTGGCACACAGTAGGTGCTTAATAAATGTTTATACGATTCACGTGGGGGTAAAGATGCATACGCACTCCTCCATCGCGTAGAGCTCTCTGTTTACGAATTGTCTGAAATCACCTGAAACAGCTTCCACCCCACCCCCATCACCCCGCCCATCCCTGAGATGGGTGCATTCGCGACCCTGTGCGGTTGGCCACCAGGTGGCGCTGTTCTGCCTCTAACCACTCTGCCAGCTGGGAGCACGCCTTTTGGGGGCATTGGGGAGGGGGCTTTGTCTTCCACTTCAAGCACCAGGACGCCCTTTAGCAAACCACGGAGTAGGCTGACCCCACTCCCACTCTCCTTTTCCCTCCCTGTCACCCAGCCGCATCCCTGCAGCAGGCAGCTAATTTGATTGTTGTACCAAATAAAACCTGGGGCAACACTATCGCTCAAAACTAGGCGCACCATCCCTGCTGCTGGGTGTCCGGCGCCAAAGAAGGAAGGCAACACGTTCGCCCTTCGTGGGATATATCTGATACACTCATTTGCAGCCGGGGTTCTCACCTGGCCCACTGCAGGGTCCAGATGCCTCGATATGGCAGTGACTCGCACAGGGCCATGGGTTCAGACCCCAGGCCCACCCCTTTGTGGTTCAGGGACTTTAAGGAAGCCACACCCCTCTGTGTCCACTTGTGGTAAAATGAATGGGGGATATATCTGTGCATCCCCCTGCACTCTAGGTCTGCTGCCAGGGCAAAGCCCCATGCATCACAGGTGGGGAGCCAGCATCCAGTACGTGGAACTTGGCATTGTCATTGTTTTTGCTGTATATGCCCTTAACCACTGCTTCCTGCCTTGAGATGCACTCTCTTTCCCTCTTTTTTCCACGCAACCCCCAACAAGCTTGTCACCCTCTTTCTTCATGGCTCTCACTAACATGGGAGGTTAGTCCAAGCTCTGTACCATGCAGGGCAAGCAGGCCCCTTCATCGTTAGCCTAGGATCCACTCGGAGCGTCAGTCACCCCACTGCGTCCCCTTCCAGGACCCCTGCTCACTGATGTGCAAGCACAGCCTTGCACCCTCTGCCTCCAGCCTCTATTGACTGGACTGCCCCTGCACGAAAGGTCGGGCTCCAGCATTCCCTGGTGGCTTGGCTCCAACGCAGCCTCCTCTCTGGGGTCCACTAGCACCTGACTCTTCACAGACAGAGTTAGTGTCAGTGACACATCCTCCTGGGGTCCCACAACCACACATGTATCTGTGCCACATATGCAACCCCCACTGGCCTGTGAGGCCCTTCAGGGATGGTGGTGGGACTGTGTGCACATGCAAGCTCATTTCACCCTGTAACAGCCCCTTTACACGTGGAAAACCAGCTGCCGAAAGGGGACATGGCCTGCCCAAACTGGACAGCCAGCCTGGTGCATTCAGGACTGCACCCTGCAGTCCAGCAGAAGCAGACTGTAACCACTACGCAGAAAAGACAGTGAGTGTGATGACAAGTAGATGCCAATCTGCTCTTCGACCCAACCTCGTGAATGGTGAATTAGAAAGTTGACTGTGTGCATTTTTTTTTAATTGCTAAAACTAAATATCTGATAACTTACAGATTAAAGCAGCTTCTCCTTGGGATGCTTGGGATGCCTCTGGTGGGCCCATTCCCCTGGCCTGGAGCTGGGGCCCCACCAGGCCTGGAAGGAGAGGCCAGCTCTGCAGAGCAGACCCCGTGAGCCCGGCTCCAGGCAGGGTCCCTTCACGGGCTCTTGTGGTTCCTCCAACAACCCTGACATGCAGATGAGGAACCCAAGGTCCTAAAGGCTGAGTCACACATCCAGGATCATGCAGCTGACGTGCAGAAGGGCTGGAGCCTGGATCTGAGCCCAGGCCAGTGTAGCCGAGAAGCCTGTGGGCCTTTTTCACGGTGGCGCTACCTTGGGTGCACTCAGGGGAAGAGGGGAGAGCGGCCCACATCTGGAGCCTTAGGCCTGTAGTCTGCTTAGCCATCCACTATGCTTTACTGCATCCAGGCCTAGGAAGTGTCTGCTCTCACAGGTTGGCATCCAGGTCCTTTGCCAGCCTCCTCTTTCCCTTACATGCTCTATAAATGGGCTCCTGTGTTACTCACATGTAGCCCACCACCCCCACTTTTATGATGGGCACTGCCTCTATTATCCCTACAGGTAAGCCCCCCCTTACTCGAGGCTCATATCAAATGGCCCCTCCCCCATAAACCCTTTCCTAATGCCCCCCCTCAGTACCCACACCCATCTCTGCATTCTGCCCTCTCATGGGCGCCTCCTGTCCGTCCACTGAGTTTTACTAACTTCATAACGTGGTTTAAGGCGGGGGGTCTCAGCCCTGGTGCACATTATACTCATCCAGGGAGATTTTTGGATTTTTTTCTATTTTTTCCTTCCAGTTTTAAGATATAATTGACATATAACTTTGTATACATTTAAGGTGTACAACATACTGATTTGATTTGTGTATATGTTGCAAAATGATCACCACATCTAGGCTAGTTAACACTCTATCACCTCACAGAGTTACCATTTTATTTTCTTGTGATGAGAACTTTAAAGATCTACTTTCTTAGCTACTTTCAAATATACGATGCAGTATTGTTAACTATAGTCACTGTGCTCTACATTAGATCCCCAGAAGTTACTTATCTTATAACTGGAAGTTTGTACCTTTGACCATCTTCACCCATTCCCCCCACCCCCACCTCCCGCCTCTGGCCACCACCAATCTCTGTATCTATGAGTTTGGTTTTTTTGATTCCACATGTAAGCGAGATCATACAATATTTATCTCTCTTTTTTCTGACATATTTCACTTAGCATAATGCCCTCAGGATCCATCCGTGTTGTCACAAATGGCAGGATTTCCTTCTTTTTTATTACTGGATAATATTCCATTGTGTGTGTGTGTGTATGACAATTTCTTTATCCATTCATCCATCAATGGACACGCAGGTTGTTTCCATATCTCGGCTATTGTAAATAATGCTGCAAGGAACATGGACTGCAGATATCTTTTCGAGACAGTGATTTCATTTCCTTCAGATAAATCACCAGAAGTGGAATTGCTGGATCACATGGTAGTTCTATTTTTAATTTTTTGAGGCACCTCCATATTGTTTTCCACGGTAGCTGCACCAGTTTACATTCTCACAACAGTGCATGAGGTTTGCCTTTTCTCCATCCTCACCAGCACTTGTTATCTCTTGTCTTTTTGGTGACAGCCATTCCAACAGGTGTGACGTGATATCTCATTGTGGTTTTGATTCATCTGGGGAGCTTTTAACGAAAATATAAATACCTCAGCTCTACTCCCAGATTTTCTGTTTCAACCAGCTTAGATGGAACCCAGGCAAAGGTGTATTTTTAAAGTTCCAAATGTGTTTCTACTGCTTAGCCAGGGTTGAGAAACACTCGTTTAAAAGACGGAGATGTCAGTTTTCAACGAGACAGCCTTGTGAATCCTGCCTCTGGCATTGATTAGCTGCGTCACCCAACTGAACTACCACACTCCCTTCCATCTCAATCTGCCTCTCGTTATAGAAGGAAAATAGTACCAACCCAGACCATCCAATGCAATGGGATGTGAAAGTGTTCCAGAGATTGTAAATAACAGTAATATCCATTTGCCACGTATTTATTAAACACATATTCTCAATATATGCTTGATGAATTTTTGGCAAATGCACATTACTGTTTTCATCACCATCATCATCGTTGTTTAAGCTAGGCTCCTGCCATATCTGAAGCCGTCTGAGCACAGGTGCAAAGTCTCTAACCCCCTCCCATTAAATGGAGGGGAAATAGACAAAGGAATAAATGTAGTGTGAGTTCCAGGGACAGAGACCTGTGATCTCATTTAGTTTTTCCAAAATATCTAGCACAGAGCTGGACACACAGTAGCAGCCTAAAAGACACTTAATGGTTTTGGATAATGGGATATAAAATTATTTCTTCAGTTTAAGATGTAGAGTGAGTTTACAAGTCCTGTCTTTCATCTCTGATTTCTTTATCAAGAAAGCAAATTATGTTTGCCCCGTGTAACTACCACCATTCAGACCCGAGGAGTCGGTTCTCTAATTACCTGTAGCTTTGAGCACAGCTGAGAAAGCGTTTCTTCAACAGCAAGGGACTCTAAGAAGAAAAAAAGTGCAATTGAATGGACACACGCTGAAATGCAGCAGTTGCTAAATGCATGAAGTGAGCATAGGTTTCAAGTTGGCATTCAAGTCACAGAAAGAGACACAACTCTGGAGGACTCTCCTATCTATTCTAACTGCCAAAAGGGGTCGTGTTTATAAAGAGAGAGGGTAAACCTGATTTGGAGACCTGTGACTTCACACTTGATAAAGGTCAACACCGTCTCCTGGATGCATTTCTGAGAAACAGTGGATCCCCACATTCATACAGCACTTTGAGTGGTTCAAAGTGATTCCACATTCTTCTGTGCTTTTGTGGGTATATGTGCACACACACATATGTATGACACATATGGGACATGGATTTGTATCTCCATGATACAGATGAATGATCAGAAGTTCAGAGAAGTGGACTGGCTCCACCGACTGCCCAGCTCCACCGACTCTGATATTAATGATCATCACAACCTTCCACGCCACCCACAGAGGAGCCTGCGGTCCCGCCCAGTGGTCTCTGGCCATTTCTGATTTACTGTTCAGTTTTGCATGTGTTTGAACTCTTCCCTAGTCCCATGACGTATGGTCAGTGGTTTGCACTTGGCCACGACATGAGTTCTAATAAAGCCTTGCTGTCCAGGTGAGTGGATGCAATCCCTCTGCACCATACGATCCTCAATGCATGTCTGATGAGCACACATCTATCCACCCGGCAGCTCTACTCAGGCGGAATGGAATTTTGTCATGTTGATCATGGCTGTGTCCTTCGTGTCTGACACAGAGTAGATCTCAACGAAAATATGATACTGAGCAAATGAACAAATAAACTCAGTTCCTTTGGGTGAAAAGAAGTAAAGCAAGAAGCCAACTGCTACTGCACAGTCTCCACTCTCCCTTCAAGCTCTGTAAACTGGCTCTGATTCTGTGCATGTCTTTATTGCAGGCATAACATTTGAATCTGAAAAAAAATTCAACTCCACGAATGTGAGATTCAAAGAGCAGCGCCTGAGCCTGGGGCCTGTCTGGGGTGTTAGAGCTGATAAAGCTAGAGAGTAATGCAGCACCAGAATTCAGCTCATCAACAACAGTGCTGCACCCCCTCCTTCACCCTACATTCCAGGCACTGTGCTTAGGGGATCTGAGGGGGCTCTGCTCTCAAAGACCCCGGGGTCTTTCAGACCCCTCAAAGTCTAGCAGGGAGGAGAAACATGGCAAAGGAATCATTATTATGTGATGTGTTCAGTGCAATAGTGGACAGTGTACAAGGCTATAACATCACCAAAGCCACAATTATCTCAGCAGGTGAGGTCCAGGGGTACAGGGAGGGAAGTTGAGGCACCCAGCAGGATTCTGTTGTTAACCTGGAATACCAGGCTAAGAACTTGGCCCTCTCTTCTAGGGGCAAAGTGGCCTCATTAGAGGATTTTGAGCAGAATCACAATGCATTGCCGACTATAAATGAGTGTGACATGATATAAAGGACCCTGCCCCGGGAGTCACTGCAGGATCTCTGTGCTCCTGTCATGGTTCTGCCACACATTGCTGTGTGACCATAAGTCACCTCTCTGAGCTTTGGTTCCACCATCTGTCAATCAAGAGGGATTCAGGCCCAACGATCTCCATGATGTCTGATGATGTGCAAGAAGCAATATATCCACAAAAAAACAAGTATGATGGATGGCTACTGAGAGTTTTCTACAATCATCCAAATTAACAAATACACATGTATTTCTCTCTTAGTATTGTTTTACACTCTTGTAAGTTGCAATCCCGTAACTACAGCCTAATTAAGAAAAGGCAATAAACAAGCATTTTCCCTTGGAAAGCAACTTAACATTATGCAACAAATGCACCAGGTGTGTAGTAGGTGTCCAATGAATGCTTGGTGGATGAGTGAATGAGTGAATGAATGTGTCCTGAGGTGCTCCTGTCTTTGCTTCCAGCGTTTGCACTTCCAAGATTGTCTCCTGCTGGAATGACATAGAGTACAGAAAAACCTACCTGAAACAGGGCTTGCTCCCGTGACATTTACAAAAGTATGTGGACTTTTCTCAAGCCCTAGTCCAAAAGGGGAAGGCCGGTGGCCGGGGTGAGGTTTCTCCTGCGCCCAGCCCTTACCCAGCTCCGTGTGCGGCAACTCTGGGATGTCCTTCATGATGACCAGGAAGTAGGCACGGAGTCCCCGGTAGGCATGTAAGAGCAGGAAGCACAGCTCCCGGTGCCACCTGTAAGCGTGCTGCATACAGTGCTCGGAGGGCAAATAGAAGCTCCCCTGCAGGGGAAACAGAAACAAAAGCTGAGGGAGTTTAAAAAGACTATCGCACATGGCCTGGTCCTGAAAAAAACTGGGAAATGGTTCCAGATTCCAAGGAAAAACAGAGTGTGAGCCTTTCCAGCCTTTTGTGCAGGAAAGCCATTGAAATCCACCAGGCCTCTGTCTTATCATGTTCAAATTAAAATAACAATAATAATAATAAAGATGGTGAAGGAAATGATGACGACACTAACCTCACAGTTCGTGACAACTGAATGACACCCATTTACAAACCTCTTTCCCCTGCTACTATAAGAAGAGGCCATGGGGACAGACAGAGGTGAGCTCCTTTTCACAGGGTGATAAGGAATTTAGAAGACCCTTCTAGTAGGTGGGTGAGTAATACATAGTGCTGAAAAGGAGGAAAATGCATTGTTGTAATTTTAAGTAATCAATATTGAGAGTGCATTTTGTAAGAGGCTCTGTATTGAGCATGCAGTGTCGGGATGTCTGTCCATTATATTTTGTTCATAGCTGTAGGACGCATTACACATTTACTGGTAGAATTACACACATGCAGTTTGTCTGATGAGGGAAAGATACCTAAGTCCACAATTTACTTGGAGATCTAGACATGATGGAAAAGAAGGAACAGAGCAGTTCCAACTCTTGCAAACCCAAGAGAGAGGATGTCTTGGGGTGAATTTCAGGAGGGATTTGCTGTGAGAACAGAGAAAGGAATCCTATGTGGAGGGGCTTGGGTAGGAGAAAAAGGGAGGTGCTGAGTTGTGTGCTGGAGAATTACATGGACACCCATCTACTGCTCATGTGACCATGAGGGGAGGAAGTAAATGGCTCTTCATGATCCCATGCTGCCTTGTCTGTCCTTCTGGAAGAAACTCCAGGTGGAGTGTTGGTGGAATTCCATTCTCTTGGCTTCTGTGAGTTGACTTGCCTAGCTGGTGATGTTTGGTCTCCTTTTTCCTTGCTGCCATCTAAGAGGGCTGAGTTGGTCAGTGGGGGCAGGACAGGTCTGATAGGGGTCAATATCCACCTGCACTTCATCTGTACTACCAAAGGTGCCATGAAGGCAGACAATGATGTGGGTAATTATACTCACTCTAATCACTGCATCATGATTGGGTAATGTGTGATGTAAGGTGCTACAAATTAGGAAACCCGGACGGGAGTCTCAGGTCTGCTGTCACCTCGTTCTGAGATAGTCTTAGGTCAGACCCCTAGAAAAGAGACTCCAAAACAAAAATATGCCTTCAAGGTCATGTGATGTGTGCTCAGGAGCAACACTGTGGGAAAGCAGGATAGGACAGAAGGAGGAGTTGCATTGCACTGTCATGCAGCCACAACAGAGACCTCAGTCCATCCCATGGGGAGCTCTGGACCTACCGAGCTGTCTGGCCTTGGAGGAGGCCAGGTCTTTGCACCCATGCTGTGACCAGTACTAGATGTGGGTTACCCCTCGGAAGGAGGTGTGACCTTGGTCAGCTGCTCTCTCAGACAGGGCAGTCTCCATAAAGGGACTTGGCCAATTGCTGTTGGCCACTAAATCCCTGGCAGCATGAAGAATAAGTGATTCAGGCCTGAAGATGGGGTCTGGGCAATGCACCAGTGAATCTACTGGAGACACCCTCAGCAGCTCTCTTCACTCCTCAGGGCCTCACATGAAACCCGGCTTTGCATTACAAGGTCACCAGGTCCCGTCTGATTTGAACTTAAGAGAGATATTCAACAAGTTTTGGAATCAAAAGACTTTTCCATTTCATAAGCAGAAAATTCAGTCAGCTAGAACATCTGTATTCATCAAGCACTCAGGGTAATCCATATATTCCCATTTCTCATCTTTCCTATCATGTTATGATGAGAAGTCAGTACAGTTATAGAAAGACTAGCAGAGCTTATGCATAGCAGAATGTGTGTGTCAGATTCCCCAGGTCCATGGAGCAAGAAGGAATCCACTGTTTATGAAGCGTCTAGATAGTCCCATCATACTTTATCTCATTTGATCTTCAACAAGCACCATATAAGGCAGATATTCTAATTATAATTTTCAAAAGAGAATGTAAATATGATAAAAATCTCAGTATTACTAAGGGAAACAATATAAAGCACCTCATTCCCCAGAGTCCAATAATTTCTCTTAGATCCTTCTAGAAGACTTCCAAATGCATAGGTGCATATGTGTGTGTATATGAACTTAATATATGTATGTGTGTCCTGAAAACACTCACAGACACAATGCCAAGTTAGAAAATGCTCTGGACATTTCTATTCCTTGCTTTCATTACTTATTATGCCTTGAAGTTCTTTCTGATTAGATCAAATAATAAGTAACAGGAGCTCTGATTCCCATTTCATAGATCAAAAGAGTGGCTTAGAGAATCTAATGAGTTGTACAAGGTCAGTCTGCTTTGCCAGCAGCAGAAATGAGTTTCAAGTTCAGGTGCTAAGTGGAGGCGGTCCTCTCTCAGTATGCCACATGTGCCTCTGGAAATAGTGCCTGGCAGAGGACAGATGCTCGACAAGGTCTGCTTGCCTTGGCTGAGGCATTAATTTTAGTCCTGCAGTGCCTCCGTTTGCTCTGACTAAGCAGAAATGAAAGCGGACAGGGGATTAACAAGGGCATCAGATCCAGGAGCTATGAGTCCCCAGTCTGTTTGCTCCAAGCAGCCTTAAACCTTCCATTGTCTGATCCTGCCACCTGCTCACGATTGCATCTTCTTATCACCAAGGCCTCCTTTTGAAAATGCCTCAGGATCCATTAAAAGGGGCAAGGAATCTATGAAATCTGTTACTAAGTTTGACTTTTAAAACGACCTCAATATCACATGGATTTTTCAAGAGAGACATAAAGAAAATGTTGGAGAATCTTCAAGAGGTTGATTCAACATGATTATTGAGATAATATGAAGTCAAGATGTGAATCAAAAGAGAAATTTTGAAAAAAAACATATGGCTGGAGATTATTATAAACAAAACAAAACGAGATGAAATGTGTTCTCCATAAATTACCCAACAGCACGACTTTTAGAAAGTGAGTGATACGCCACAGAAAATCCCATCAGCTGGCCCTCCAGGCCTGCAGAGCCAGTGCGGAAGAGCCCATGTACCACCATTAGAATTGCTTGAAGTACATTGAAAAGCCTTGCACAATCTCCCGAGCATAAAAAAGAACACTTCAGGGTGCCAGCCCAGTGGCGCGGCGGTTTAGATCGCACTTGGCAGCCCAGGGTTCGTGGGTTCGGATCCCGGGCACCTGCCGACGCACTGCTTGTCAGCTATGCTGTGGCGGCGTCCCATATAAAGTAGAGGAAGATGGGCACGGATGTTAGCCCAGGGCCAGTCTTCCTCAGCAAAAAGAGGAGGATTGGCAACGGATGTTAGCTCAGGGCTGGTCTTCCTCACATAAAAAACCAAAACAAAACAAAAAAACACTTCAGAAACCCCCCTTTTCAGCAGTCTGGAATGGAAACCTTAAATTATACAATAGGATTCACGCAGGGTCAGTGGAACATTAGGCTGTGCGTGATCTCACAGTGGAAGGTTCCCAGCTGGGGCCCGCCCCACAACTGGTACATCATCTATAGAGGGGATTGTCATGACATGGCCTTTCAGGGGTGCTGTGAAGGATTAAACAAGGCCATTCAGGGAAAGTGCAGACTCAGGTGATATCCCAGTGTAATGTCAGTGCGCACTAAAGGGAACTTTTCTTACTCAGGATACACCCATTGATGGCCTCTGGGAACATGTCTATGGATTATGCAGCTCAAACATCAACAGTGATCTACTTAGAAACCTAAAAATTAATTTTAACTTAATTGAAGTCCTTTGGGAGCTGTGCAGGGACATGGTTTGGTTAGAAAACAGTACCTTGCTTGTGGATCAGGCACCCACTATCAGTGTGACTAAGTTAGTCCCTTAACATCGGAAGTGTCAGTTTCCTAACCTAGAAGGTAGGGATAATAATAAAGTCAAAGTGTTTAGTAGAGTGCCTGGTTTATACTAAGTACTTATTAAATGTTAGGAAGCTGTGCTTTTTATTTCATTCATTACCTGAAAGAGAGCAAAGTTTGCTATCAAATCCGACCTTTATATAAATGCCTCTTGAATCCACATATCTAAATCTAATTCCTGCCCTGGGATCTAGATCTCTACTCCAAACTGCTGATAGGAAAGCTTACCTGCTGTCCCAAAGGCATCTTAAAAGGAGCTTATTCCTGTCACCCTTACCAGATTCTTCTCTTCTTTCTGGTCTTCGTTCATGGACCCAATTTGCCCAACACCCAAGAAAGCCAGGGATTTCTCCTACACTGCAGACTTCTCTCTTACCTCAAGAATCTGTTATAAGTTCTTGGAGGTTTTACCTCTGGAATGCTCTTGCCTCTACCCTAGTTCGAGTCATCAACATTGCTCACTTGAATTATTGAAACATCCTTCTAATGGGTCTCACTGCTCTGGCCTTCCCTTCCATCTGTGGCACAGAGTACGCAAGTCAGTTTATAGTGTTATCCACTGTCTACAAGATCAAGATCCAATTCCTTAGCGTGGCCTTCAAGGCCTTAAGCCCTGATCACATTTCGAGGGCTTAAGCTGTTTCTTAAGCTGCCTCCTTTTCACTCCAGGGCTCTAGCTGCTTTTGTCCATAGAAGGGTCTGACCCTTGCTGCCTGAAACTCACCACCAAGACTCAGGTCAAATGTTAGCTCCTCTGTGAAGCTTCTCCAACCACTTCCTCCTCTCAGGTCCCTGGCACATTCCTTATTAGACCACAATTATTTCCGTATATTTCTTTCTCTCCAACCCTCCCTGAACACCTGGAGGGTAGAAGCAGTGTGTTATTTGTCTTTGAACCTGAAACACCTAGCACATAGAAATTCAATGAACGCATACACAATGAATGAATGAATGAATGAATTGTAGCATTCCTCTACAGATCTTGACAACATCAAGACAACATAGACTTGATGAACACAGGCCTGAATTTAAAGTCAAAATTACCCTCATCTCCCCATACTTTAGAATGGTGGGGTTTTCACACAATTTTGGGATTTGGATTTGAATTTGCTGGATTACCACAATAATCATGCTATAGACATTTATGTCCTACCTAAATACACTTATTTATACTTTATATGAAATATGCACACAGTCTGAGTTTTATTTGGCATGCGGTAAGCATTGATAACTTTTCATTTAATCAAACATGCCCATAAAGGCAAGACATATTTTTATATAGAAATATCGGTACATCTTCTGTATTACAATTATGGGAGAACGCATAAATGGAATTAGCTTTTAATATTCTGGATGTTTATTGAAAAAGAAATGCAAGCTCTATCAGACTTCAAAATCTAGAATTCTCTTAACAGTAGCTGATGTTCATGATATGCCTGCTGTGTGCCTGGTACTATTTTTTGATCCCTGGATTCCTCCTTTTGGTGATTCAGTGAGTTTTTCATTATTATCCCATTTTGACAATAAAAAAAAATAATAACAACAACAACAGCTGGCATTTATTATTTGACCCTATTAAATGTCAAGCACTGTTTAAGCACTTTACATGTATGAATCATTTAATTCTTATTTATCCCCATTATGTAGACTGGGAAATTGAACCCCAGAGTAGTAAATACCTTCTTTGCAGGTCTCATGGCAAGCAAGTGGTGGATCAACAAGTCAGACGTGGTCTGGCCCTGGAAGCCACACACTCTACATCTTAATGCTCAGCTAACTCTTTG
This sequence comes from Tapirus indicus, assembly GCA_031878705.1. Taxonomy (NCBI): domain Eukaryota; kingdom Metazoa; phylum Chordata; class Mammalia; order Perissodactyla; family Tapiridae; genus Tapirus; species Tapirus indicus. The sequence continues at coordinate 6,130,606 of CM062935.1, read as the reverse complement.
AACTGAGCTTCAGGAAGTTTCACACCTCCAGGAAGCAGAAGAACTAAGCTTCTGGCCCAGGTTAGAGCCCAAGTTTTAAAAAGAAATCAGGTCCATAAATTACAAAGAGAATCAAACCCCCTTGTGCTAGCCTTAGCTTTGCAAGTAAGTAACTATGATCCAGGAAAACAATTTTAACTTTCTGGCCTTTTAATTACTTGACAACAATTTAATTACCAGCAATAATTGCTACTGTCCTAGTCAGCAGTCCCCATTTTTTGTGCTCCAACACACTGGATTGTGGTGACCAGATGTGAGTTGGACTACAAGTATCTATTACCAAACTCAGTTAAAACACAGAAATCACAAATGATTTCATATTAATATGGCTTGATTCAAAGTTGCCCCTATTGTCCCCTTACTGACATCATGCAGAGTTTATTGGAGGAAGAGGAAAAGGGAGTGGGAGCAGTCAGGCTTGGGCCAAGGGATTGGTGGGGAGTGGGAGGAGGGTCTGACAGTCCTTTATCTAGTCCATATTCCCACCCAGGCCTCTGCTCCAGTCTGCATGTATGTGAGTTCTACCCTCCACCTATACATTGCTCCAGGTTGAAGGATCCTACAAGTGACTGTTGAGTGATCACAAAGAAATCTGTGTTGCTCCAGCTATATAAGAAGTAAACTTGGTTTTACGTTTCTCTCCCTCTGTGAGTTTCTTGTACCCCCACCTTCACTCCTGGAAATCAGGGACAGGATATTATTCATCTCCTACTCCCAGCTACTTTCACATAATGGGCAGTTCATCCATGTAGTTAACTAAAGTGACAGAAAAGATGAAGGTTCATGGTGAAGTTGGACAGCTGCCCTCACCTCTCTAACGGGCTATCACATGGGAGTTTCTCATATAAGGTCCCACTGAGTGGAGCTAGAGTCAATGGATGGAAGTTCCAGGAAGGCTTGTGTCATGGGTGAGAACACTGCTTTTCCACTCTTGATGTGTTTTCAATGTGGAGAGACACCATTAGCATAATACTCCTGGCTCCTCTCTGCCCATTTATTGGGCAAATGATGAGTTTTGGATAAGAAACTGGGCTTTCTCCTGTCCTCTTTTCTTGGGAGCAAGTCCTCCCTCAGAGGCTTTCATCTCCATCATCATTGGCCCTGGGGTAAGCATAGAAGAGGAGGTGGTCTGCAAGGAAGGCCCGCATCTGTCCAGCACTGTGATTCCTGGGTAGATAAGTAGTTATTTCTAGAGCTCAATATCTGGGAGCCCCCTTGATCAAAGATGTAAACCAAATGATCTCACATCTTAGTTTGATCTCCAATTTGTCTTATTATTTTGTCTTATTTTCCAATTGGTTCAGCACTCAGTTGGGGAGAAGAAGGTATTGTGTATTGGTCCCCCTTCACACTCAGCAGCAGATTTGATCTCCTTTGCTGATGAGGTCACTGGCATTGATGCTGCCGTACTGTGAAAGAACGCCTCAGAAGTGTCATATCACCTGGGGTGCTCAGGACCAGAGGGAGCAAACAAGGAGAGTTGGTCAGTGTTGGGTAGAGGGTTAGAAGAGACCAATGGATTTCAATAAGCATTTCGGAAAGTCATGGGGGTGCCACAAACAGCAAGAGAGGGGCATCGTGGGAGAGGTTCCCACTTTACCAGAGCCTTTTGGTTCACAGTAGATTTATATGAAGGGTTCTACATAGGAATTCCTTTGAAAAAAAATTTCTTAGTTAAAAAATTAAAGTTTAAAAATCACTGGACTAAGCTAATGACCCTTGAACGTTCAACTGTTCTACTGTGGTCCAGAAGACAAGTAAAATTGTACGGCTGACAATCAGACCTCAACAATCCTTTTTGGTCATTGTTATCATTCCTGATTCCTGAGTATTGTTTTCTCTCCTCTCTGTTTATAAACCTGTTTTAAACAGCAAATTTTAAAAGATACTTTTTTTGATTCAGCTTGCTCCAAATCACTGTGAGGTAAATTTTTTGTACTTCAATTTGTGCAGCAAAGCAACAGAGTTCCATAAAAATTCAGTACACTTGGAATTACAGGAATGACCGGGGGTCAGGGGGTCAAGTCCAGCGTTTGCTACTCACCAGCTCTAGCACCTTGGACAGGGACTTAGCTGTTCTCATTGGGCAAGTCTGAGGATAAAGGGGAGTAGTTCTTTGCCTTCCACAAAGCACAACAAACACGCAGTCTATTAGTCTTATGATTATTGTTGGTAGGAATTCCACATGAATCCTTTCATTGATGTACTTAAGTGATGGCATTTTCTTTAGTAAATTGGTCAATTCTTACATCACCAAGAGATTTTGACCTATTTAGAACTTTAAAAAGTAATAACTCAATAGTAATTAGATCAGTTGATATATTGACTCTGAGTAATTCATAACCATCTTCTAAGTTACCTTAATGCTTATAATGCATTTTGGCTGAATGCATACATTGTGGCTATTGATTTATGTAACTCTAGAGAACCATATTTTCATATTAGAAGTATTATTTTTGGGAGTCCCATTGGGTTTCTTTATATTCCTCAGCAAGTCAGTGGAGTCAGTCCAATTCATGATCCTAATTGCTCTGTATTTGGTGCTGCCTGTGTGCCCATCACTGTGCTAAACAAGTGAGCTCCAGAGATTAACATACGCTGTCCCCACCTGGAGGAAAATATATTCAAGTTGGAGGAACTAGGAACACAGACACATAATTGCAGTGAAATGTGGTGTCATACTAGAAGAAACCTTGGATGCCATGAGTGTGTGACGGGGCATACACAACCATTAGGAGGGTGTGGGTAGGGAAGGCTTCCCTCTTCTGGGAAGGCTTCCCAGAAGAGGTGAGGCTGCAGTTGAATCTTGAAAGGTCAGGCAGGTGGAGAAGGATGAAAGGAGGGCATGGCAAGCACAGGAACCATTGCAAACAGAGACACAAAGTGAACGAATGAATAAAGCACAGGGAAATATAATCAATGGTATGGTGCTAAGCTAAACGAGTCCAGGAGAGAAAAGCAAAAGATGATGCTAGACAGACAGGCTGGAGTCCAGTCATGGAAGGTTGAGCATATCATGTTGATCAAGAATCAATTCCCAGGCACCCAGAGACACATAAGAATTGTGACAAAATGTGTACTAGTGTGTTTCTCAAGAGGCTATGGGAAGGTATGTGTTGAGGGTCTCCTCTATGACTCTGGCACCTCAATAGTCATCACATCTAGTCCCTCCAAGCTTCAGAGAGGTTAAAACCATGATGTAAATTTACAAAACTGGAATGGGCCCAGAGAGTTTAAGCAAATGGCCCTCAGTCCCATAATTACTAAGAGACAAGTCCAGGATTCTAAAACAGCACAGCTTTGCTGCGTTATCCCACAGGGTACTATTCTGAATTCACCAGAACTAGTCTTCTCAACTGAGGGCAAGACAGCGAGAACAGGGATAATGAAAACAGCAGGAGTTAGGTGAAATGGCCATCAGATATACTAGATTAATTATGCAGTGTGTGAAGGGTCAAGCAATTATCACTCCCATCCCCAAGAGGCCAGTTCTAAATCATAAACTCAGACGTATCTGCAGAATGAGTGAGCTATTGGTCTCAATGCCTTGGGACATTGTGACCATTGTAACTGTTTCTACTTGGGAAGATGGAGAGATTCACTATGGTGTCTCAAAGATGTAAAATTCTATGCTTTTGTTATTTTAATTATGCAAGGTATTGAATTCCTTTAAATGACACTGGGGCAGGCAGAGTCAGCATTTGGAATTACTGCCCTATTGTGAGTTCCAAAGTCTCTTGTGTGAATTTGGTCCTTGTCTCTCCTTCTAGATCTTCTGGTGGACGTTCTATATGGCTCATTCTGTATGGGAACCTGGGAAGTAGACCTGAGCAGACCAGCATTGAAAACAGATTCTATGTTCTGATAGCAAACATACAAATACCCAAGTGGCTCCTCATAAATCTCCTTATCTGAGACTCACGGAGCACCCAGAATCATGTCCATGTGTGAGGTGGGAGACCAGGAGTGATCATTGGTCTCAAAGTCAGGTGGGCATGGCTATGACATGAATAAGGTATTATGCCTGATCTCAGAACCCACACTCCTAACGACTGCCAATTCCACCTCCCCATAGAAGATGCTCAATGAACATCAGCTCCCTCTCGGCCCCTGCAGAAAACAGATCAGGCTGTTCTGAGAGATTATTAAGGCAATTGGGAGTCCATCGTATCAATATTGTCATATTAGAATGATTAATTCTATAGAAAACCAGCTCAGAGTACATCTAGCTTTTATTGGAACAATCATAGCAATTGTAGAAAACAAAATAAGAGCATTTGCATAATAAATCAATTTACTTAGAGCTTCTAAATCAACTCTGTAAGGTATGTGTCATTATTAGCCTTATTTTATGGATGAAGAGACAGAGTGGTGGATCTCTCAGACATAGTGTCAGGAACTGAAAATTTCCTACAAAAACTACTTATCAAAATTCATAGGCCAAAAATAATCTGAATATATTTTAAATAAAATTTGCATTGTGTCGATGATCATGTTGTAATCAAATATTGCTGTGCAGTTTTAGGAGCTGCGTTTGCCTTAGGATTCAAGATCAAGTTTCAAATGTATGGCCACCAAGGTGACAGCATGGATATTGCATTGCAACACTTATTATTTGAGTCTAGGACATTTGACTTGTGCTCAATGCTGGTCTGCATTCATGGACTACTTACTATTTGATAGTACTCTGTTGAAAACCGTGAGCACCTTCTATGTGGCATACAGCCCATTGTGTATTTTTGATCATTTATTGCCTGACCTATAAAATAGGAGTAATAGCACCAATTACCTCCAAGCAATATGGTAAGGAGCAACTAAGGTCATGGAAGCAAGGTACTTTGATGGGTATCCAGCAAAGACGAGCACCTGACAAAGAATAGATATTGGTATTATGGGAACACAGATGAAGGGCATAGAAGCCAGTGTGCAGGTGTGGGAGGAGAGATGACAGAGTTCAAAGTGCAAAGAGAGGACAGGTTAGGGGCCCAGCAGGCAGAGTGGCGATGCTGGCCATCATGCTGGCGACTGCACTATACAAATGCTGCCTCCCTTTTCTCTGAGCTGACGAGATCGAGGCAAAGACAGAAGTAAGGTGGAGCCAGAACCATTTCCCTGCAGTCTTCCAAGCACAGGTGCCCCTCTGGCCTTTTGCTTGTCAGTATTGTAGACAGTGCCCTCAAATTATATGAACAGGCCACTTCACAATTGTGTCTACTAACAAGGACTCTGCAGACAGTAGATTCTTTAATCAAGGTGACTGGAGTGAATACATTGTGCCAGTAGAAAACACTTAACACTCCACATTGGAAAATGCTGAATCTATCTATTAAAACATTTATAGCTTTGGCACTTTCACTTTCTAGTATTTTACTTCCATTTGTTCTTCATTAAAAGCAATTCTCCAAACTGTGTGCAACGTACAGCAATTTTGTTAGCAGTTGGCAAATTGGATTCTTAATATTTAATCTAATTTAGAACAACATTACACAATTCAAACTGAACAAGCAATTTAGTTGTCAGATCATCAAAAAACCCCAAACACCTTTCTGATGAATGTCTTTATTTTTACAGTCTAGTTTGAAGGAAGGCTCTGACTTAAAGAAAAAAATATATTATTCTCCAATTCAATCAGATGTATATATGTTTCTTAAAAATTACCAAATAGTCACTATGTACAATATTTTAAAAACATGAGAGATCAAGTGTTGAGTGAAATGAGCATTCACTGCATTGCCAGGGTCAACCTGGATTCAAATACTGGCCTTGCAAATTATAAACTCCTCAGGACTCCATTCCACATGTGAAATGCTGAATCTATCTATTAAAAACAACTTTGGAATGAGATACTACCTACCATCTAAGATTGGATTTGACAGGATTAAATTAGATAGTAAATCAAATGCCTGATAGATATTAAGTGTACCATATGGTCACTCCATAAATAGTAGCTACCATTAATAAAGTAATAATAATAAATAGTATCATTATTATAGTTAGTTCTATTGTTTTTATTAATACCATTATAGTGTTAACAGAATGTCATCTCATTTTTCCTCCTAATTTGATCACATCCATGATAGGAGACAGGCAGATGGAGCAACGGGAGATTGGTCACATTGCGTGTGTTGTTTTCAATTTGATGTAATTCCTTTTTGTTTCACTTAATGTCTTTGATTCTTTACGACTTGGTTCTCTGATCTGGCGGGAACATCTTTTGGGGGTAGGGCTTTAGCTGGTTGAAGATCAAATGTCGTGGAAGTTTATCTCCCTCGCGAATTGCTGTTTGTTGACGTAAGCAAGAGAAGAGTGGATACGAGAGGTGAAAAGAAATGGGAGTGGACTGGATGCTGCATAAAGGATGGAAGGTCTGATGAACTTACTTAGGAGTAGAGAGAAAGCAACAAGCTCCACTGGGCTGGAATCCACTTAAAGGTCAGGACCAAGTAGGCACCACAAAGAACAGGAGGGGTTGATGGATATGAGCATGTCGGCAGTCCTGGAGATTTGTCGCTGGAAGTTGGCTCTCAACCTGACTCACAGTCACCTTGCATGCGGGACCCCTGGTTTCCTCACTCAAGCTCCCTACTCCAGAGACCAAAGCATGGCCACTCTCCCTGCAGTTTCTCCTTGCCCTGACTTTAACTGCCCCAATACAGCCTGCTCTGTGCCTGAAAACAGTCTCGCCTCCTAACCTGCCTGCATCTATACTCAATTCTTGTATCTTACCAAATCCATGTCACAGATGGCTATGATAGCCCCATGCTGCTTCTCAGCAGAGATCTTAGTCAATGAGTTTTTCTCCTCTTGGGAACTGCTCTGTCATTTCCCTGACTCGAATGCTACTTTTAGTAGTACTTCTATGCTAAGGCAACAGAAACTTCTTTCAAGAAGAGTTTTGGAGTTTTTTGACCCTAATTATGGTTAGTATTATTACAAACAGCCATATTTGAGAATTAAGTAGAATTATACATACATAAAGTGGTGCCCAAGTCACTCATGTATACGTTTATTCAAGAATCATTTATTGGGTGTTGTTTCTGGGCTAGGCACTAAGCAGAATGCTATTAGGAAGTGAAAAAAGATTATTGATACATGATTTCTGGATTCAAGACCCTTGCAGTCTAGCATTTGAGGCAGTACACAGATGAACGATTTCAGTACAGCCTGGTAACTGCCATGATAAATTTATACACAAATGCTGCTGCAGCACAAAGAAACACGTTTGTATCATTCTCAGTCCAGTCAAGAATTGCCATGTAAGAAATGACCCTATTATTTTAAAGAAATAGATAAAAATAGGAGGAAGAAAATTCCAGGCACATATGTGAAGGCATATGTAAAGGAAACCTTTTGGCAAAAGTAAAAAATAAAATTGATATGATTTTAGCATAGTATATGTATGGGGATAAGATTGAAAGCGAATTTAGATGTAGAGACATGAGGCAGTACGAAGGCCTCTCTTGTCTGTCATGATGATAAATTTAAGGTTCCTCACCTCAAATTAGCCTAGGTGAGATGGGTAGAGGGAAGAGGAACAGAAGACAAGGGGTAAGTTTGGAAGCTGTGCATTGTCTAGAAAAGCAATTAGGGCATCTGCTTAGGCAGTAGAAGAGGGAGAAGGAAAGACACAAAAACCAAGACATTAAAATAGAGTTTGAAGGAATCACCCACTGAGATGGATGTAAGAGAGAAGAAAGGATCAAGGATGATTCTGAGGTTCCTGGTGACTCTCTGAAATAAGCAACACAGAAAAAACGTTGGGTCCCAGGAAGATGACCCCAACTGAATAGATGTGATGGTTAAGATTAAATCTCTAGAGTCCAACAGCTTGGGTTCAAATCCCAGCACCATCATTCACAATCTACGTGATCTTGGGCCAGGTACTGATCCCTTTATGCCTCAGTTTCCTTATCTGTAAAATAAGGGAAATACTAATAGCTTCCACATAGGGTGCTAGTGAAGAGTTAATCAGATAATGTGTGCAAAGGCTTAAGACAGGGACTGGAAGAGAGTAAAGACTCACTATATGTTAGCTAATATTATTCTATTAATTAATTGAAAGTAGGGAGCCTGATCTGAATATTAGCCATGGAACCACATCCCTTATATCTCTATGAATTCACTGCCATGATCACCAGAGACCACTGTTATGTAGCAAACAGAACACTGGATTTGGAGTCTTAAATCCAGCATCTAACACTTACCATATGGGCAATCCTAGGCAAGTCACTTTCACTCTCTGGGCCTCACGGTCCCCTTCTGTGAAAGGGTTAACATGTCACAGGGGTGCTGTGAATATTAAATGAGCCAACAGGGTGAAAGGGCTTGGGGAGAGAGCACTATGGAACTCAAGGATCTTGCTGCCACGACTCAGTGCATCAATGCTGATTCTCACAAAGTGCAGCTAAGCCATCTTGGGAAGTTTGCACAGGTCTCCACTCTCCCTGCCCTGCCCCCCACCTTTGAAGGCTCAGATCCAATAGGCAAGGCTGAGCAAAGATTAGAGTATTCCTTGAAGCCTCCAGCAGATATTCTGGCAGCCACGAGCAAGCATCAGTTTCTTTGAAAGTGCTCTTGGGAAAGAGAATGAGATCAATATGGAACAGGATTCTCTGTGCTACCCAGAAAAAGCAGCCAATGAGGCAGAGAGGACAGCAAAAGTCAATGAGGAATGAAATCCATTTCCAACAAGAAATATTGGAGCAGACTATGTTAAAGTGAAAGGTACAGTCAGCGCAGTCCTGGGCCTGCAGACACAGAAGCTGTGTGCACCTGGAATGATCTGAAGACATGACTCCAGGGGGGTTTCGTTGTCATGTCTACTTCAGGAATAGGAGGTCTAGGGTGAGTGGTGGCAGGGAGTTAACGGTTGCCAAAAAAATATAAATGACTACAACAAAACTGTCTATGAAGCCCCCACTAACACAATTTACAACAACTGGGGGAGAGTAAATAAAAGAGGACATACCTAATCCACTCTGGAGTATGATTTTTCAGAATAGCTTCTATAACATTTGTACATATGATACTAGTTGAGTGCCAGGTGCTCACACAGGCGATGAGGGTTACAGCATGAAGGAAGACATGGTCTGCCCCCATGGGGCCTTCAGTCTAGTAGGGAAGACAGACAGCCATTTCCAGTGAGATGGGCTTTGCACAAGGTGGGAAAGAGAGCAGTGAGGGTTCATAACCAGTCTGGGTTGTCAGGTAGAGCCTCCTTGGGCAAGTAATATTCATTCTGAATCCTGAAAGATGGGCCAGGGGAAAACTGAAAAACAAAAATATCCAATATTCTGCCTTTTTCACTCATTTGAGAAATAAATACTCAGTCCCCTGTTATGTCTGTGAACAAGATGGCACTTGAAAAACACAGCTGTTTCTATACCAAGCTGAATAACTAGGGATGGAGTAGATGTTGGAGACTAAGAATCAGCTCCCAAAATTCTGATTCATTCACAGGAACTTTTGACCTGGTGGGCACTGCAATAAGCCTGTTCAGATAACATAAACCATGTCTTTGGAAGAGAGCCACAATGCTAACAATTTTATAAAGGGGGAAACTGAGGCATGAGACCACATAGATGGTAGGCTGCAGAACCTACTTGGGCCCTAGACTATGGAGTCTACCAGCTTCTTCACTTCCCAGCTGTATGACTCGGGCAAATAACACAACCTCTCAGTGCCTCAGTTTCCTGATGCATAGTTATAATCATGGTAGCCTTATAGTTGTTGTGAGGGTTAAATGAGATAATCTGTGTAAGTGTTGGCTGTCATCGCCGTCATCATCAAAATCGTCATCATCGTCAGCACCTGACAAACATGCCACTTAGGTCAAGAGTCTGCAAAATGTATTCACAATCTATGTTTACACAAATGGTAACTAAATGGAAAAGTGTGCTTTATGGCTAGAATTATATATATATCTCCAGTTACTCATATCTGGACCACAAAACGGTATAGCTGAAAGAGCTCTTAGCTTAAGAGTTGGAAGAACTGATTTTGGAATTCCAATATCCTCCTCTATAACGTGGGAAAACACAAGCCTTGCCTCTGGCATTCCTCATGAAATTACTCATTTGTTCCCTCGTCATTCCTACCAATAGTTTGTGAGTGTCCTCCCACATCCAAGGCACTGGATACAGCAGTGTTCAATAAAGACATGGTCCCTTCCTTGACGCTTTTGTAGTGATGATGATAAAATAGGAAAAATAGAAGAAGCAGATTGATACTATGAAATAGCCATGGGGTGAAGAAAAGAAACTCCACGGTTTCTCTACACAGGTTTTAAGTTTTGGGAATTCTCATTTCTATAACAAAAATGATCTCTCTCTTCCAAACAACAGCGAGACTATAAATGGAAAACATACTTAACCTCCACTCCTTCACGCTCAGTATAATTGATAGACTCTAATGGGTGCAAATTTAGTGTTTATGGAAACATGATAACTCAGATTACTTCCAAATATGTGAGCAATGAGACTTTGGGGGAAAAACTGAATCCCTATAAATGTAGTTCTTGAGTTAATCAAAAATCTTTTGTTGCACATGAGCAAAAATAGTAATAATTCTACTTCAATTACTTCTAATTGTTGTAAAATAATGAGAAAAATTTAAAAAGGAGAAAAGAGCTACCATTTATTCAATATTGACCATGTGCCAATCACTCTAAATACATTAACCATGAGAAAAACCACTGGGGCTAGCATTGTGTTCTGCTCAGAACCTCAAATTAATTTACTGCAATACACAAAAGAGAATGATCACTTCAGAATTATATAGAGGTGGATCAGAATTCTGGTTCTAATAACTGCCCTTAGGGAAGATGACTGGCCTGTCAGATCCTTAGTGTCCTCATCTATAGAATGGCTCTCATAATTAGAAAAGTTCCTGGATGTTAGAAGACTCAAAAGAGATCATGTTTGCAAAAACTGAGCAGTGTGTACAACACATCATAGTTGCTCAATAAATATCCCTCCTCCTTTCTTCTGTCTGGGTACTAGATTTCTTGCCTCCTAAAGTGTGCTATAGCCACTGAGTCTACATTCCAAAGGCCCTGTTCAATGACCTTCCTCCTCTAAACATATGTACACATGCACAAATAGAATGGTTTCCCATCAGACTAAGCACACAGCCAAGAAACTGCTTACCAGACACTGGCAATATGCCCTTCGAAAGCTTAAATTGAACCAAACCAGAAAACAAAACCATTTTTAAAATCCCAACAATAAACATAAGTTGAAATGAGTTGAACACATTGCAGGTGACGATTAATATCATCTGCTTACTTACCAAGCTAACCCAACATGTGTTTTATGGGCAAATGGCATTAATAATCACACAGCTGAACACTAGCAATTTGGTCTCCATGGGACCAGAAGGTAATATTACATCACTGTTCTTTGATGGATCTTTTATTATTTCAATATTTGAAAAGTGATTTTTCAAAGTGATAGAAACTACCAAATATATTCAATTATGCATAATATTGGAGATAGAACATGTAGGGTTTGGAATATTCCTTTGGTCCTGCTCATTTTTCAGGGAGAAAAGAGAAGGACATTGATCAGGAGAACAGGCTGATATTTTGGGAAAAGGATCATAATGTCTAGTTTTCCTGTAATTTCTAGAATTGCTAAGCCTGGAAACTGCCCCTAGCAGCTTTCATCATGGGATTGATTCCTGCCTTCAGTCATTTTACAAACACCCACCAGGATCAATGAACACCCAGGGCCCTAATAAACTCAAGAGACCACTCAGCAATCATTTAGTAAAAAGCATCACATCTGGTTAAATATTTGAGATGGAAATTGAGAAAATATTGAAAGAGAAGCTTAAGGTAACAAATGGGAAAGGCCATACTGACCCCAATTAGCCAAAAACAGAAAATACAAGAGTCATTCTTGAATTTTCTCTCTCACCCAGACCTACTTATTCTCCCTCTAAAATGCCTCTCACTCTTTACCACCACCACCCCCATTTCCTGTTATCCTTACCTGGGGTCAAGTTCTTGCCTAGATTACTGCAAGGATATCCTGCCTGCCCTGCTCCTTCCCTCTAGGAGTTCTCTGGGGTGACAGAGAGGTAAGTCCACACATGCTGGTGATAAACAGTTAATAGAAACTCGTACATATTTAACAGCTTATGGAAGGCTGACCTTGTGCCTTGCATTATCTTATGTTTTACTCTATTAACTCATTTACTTCTAACCCCGCACCTACAATTTTTCCATATTAATATTATATCTATTTTACAGATGAGTTTAACTCAGGTATTGAGAGGACAAATGACTTTCCTAAAATCACACACACACACACACACACACACACACACACACACACACACACATGCTAGTGCACAGAAAGTGACAGAGTCGAGAAGGGACCATAAGTGATATAGAGTCCATGGTGGATATTGTAGGCACTCCAGCAGGTATGTAATTTGAAATGCATGAGTTGTCCAAAAATGACAATATTATAACAAGGGCCCTCTGGCATATGGTTATGGTTGGGTCATCCTTCTAGCCTGGAATCTGGAACAGACCTGCTGATTTTTCCAGACCTGCATTCTTTCAAGTGCATTTCAAATGTCACCGCAACCAGCAGCTGAAGTGCTCCTCTTTCCTCTGGGGCATCCTGGAAAGGTCCTACGCTGTTCAGACACAAGGGAGATGCAAATAGCCCAGTTGTTGAGCCTGGAGACTCTGCAGCTACACCACTTGGGCATGTATTCTAGACTACTCCCTACTAGCTGGTTTCTTGACCTTTCTGTGCTTTGGTTTCCTCATCTTAAAAATGACACTAATAATAGCCTGGTTCATATGCTGTCATTATAACAAATGAGTAAATAAATGTAAAGAACTTACAAGTGTATCTGGCACCTCAATGATGATGAAGATTGTGGGGGATGGTGGTAATGAGGATGAAAATAAGCTTTGTGTGTATACCTCTACCTTACAAAAGATTCCCAAGAAAACTCATTTTTAAGCCCTCTATTCAATTAGCTAGTGTAGATTTCATCTCATGGTTTACAAGGAAATGGGAAATAGAACAAGCGCAACAACAATAAGTTCCTGCACGTATACTGATGTTTCAAGCTTCCACTAAAGGGGGGAGGTGGGGTGGGGAGAGACCACTGCTTCATCCAACAATGCCTTCCCACTTGAAACAACCAAAAATCCAGGTAAAATATATGAAACAATGGGTTTCAGGCATTGGGCATCAGCCTTCTTAGACTACAAATGAAGTGAGTTCTGCTATTGTCCTAACACACGGCACGCAGGGAGTTTCCGGGACATGATGTAGGACCATGGAACTTGTGCAAATCCTGGCAGACTCCCTGAGTTGAGGAGACCAAGTGGAGAGTACAGGGAGGCCAAGGGGCCTAGAGTTCGTGGGACAGAATCCTGGAGAGGAGAGTGAAGGAAACAATCCCCAGAGCTCATGCAGGGATGGGAAAAATTGGTGTGTTCACAAATCAGAGTGGAAGACCCTACAACTCATGGGATGCTGGGTAGAGAACTCAGAAGGGCATTGTCTCAGTACTTGGGTAAAATTGTCCTAGACTAAAGACTTCTCTGGTCCCTCCTAACAAACCTTAAAAGCAAGTATAGGAAGGATTAAACTGATTCCAAACAAATTAAGTGCATCCCTTAACAAAGCTAAACATATATGAATATATTAATCTAGCACTGAAAATGAAAAGGCAGAATCACAATGCCCGGCATTGAATCAAAAATTACCAGGCATGCAAAGAAGCAAGAAAATACAATACAAAATGAGGAGACATATCAAGCAATAGAAACTGGTCCAGAAATGACACAGATGATAGAGAATTTCACAGCAAAGAGAGTAGCAGTGAGGAAAAGGAGGAAAGGTAGAGATTGGGAGGTGGAGACACAGAGGAGAGAAAGGAGGAGATGGAGAGAGAGACAAGAGGAGTTGAGAAGGAGGCAGAAGCAGGAGGGCAATAGAGAGATAAGGTAAGGGGATAAACAGAGCTAGCCATGTAAGAAAGGGGAGAGATAAGAAGAGAGAGGACAAAACAGATTCAGGGGCAGACGCATGCAGTGACAAAAAAAGGGTACTCATGTGATGACAGAAAGAGGGTAAAATAGTAACCACCTGCCCTTCTTCATTATAACTCTAATCAAAATGGTAACTTATGACTTATTAATGTAATTATTTATTTAATATACAACACTCTACTCCCACAAACTCCCTGTCCCAGTGTCCTGCTGTCCATGATGGCAGAACAACATGTATCTTATTCACTGCAGTTTCACCAAAGATGAACACAGTTCAGGAAATCAATGAGGTGGCCAAGTTACTGAATATGTTAAACAAGAAAGGGAAAAAGTAGTACTGTGACATGACTGACCAGAGGAGACTGATTCTCAGAAGTTTCACTGACTTACTCAAGGACAAAAGCTAGTACATGGCAGAGTCCAATTTAAACATGGATTTCTTTACTCCAAGGCCAGGGCATTGCTAAGAGCCAGAAAATAAAATGATTCTGTTCAGTAACTCATGCCAAGTCTTTAACTACTCAATGAATAGTTATGCTCAAATCATGGTTTATATTTTCTCAGTTGGAGCAATTATGAGTACAGACAAGCTCAGGGAGCATTTCTGCTATATTTAGGAGAAAGGAACATTCTGTACAAGTTGCAGGTAAGGGAGAGGCAATGGGATGGACAGGGCATGGCAGTGTGGGAGGCTGCTGTCAAGGACATGAGGTTCTTTATACGGTGGACTAGGTCCTTCCATGTGCAGATTTAAGGTTAAGCACACAGGTGGTGGACAGTCTGCCACACTGGGATCTCCTATGCAGCTTTCTGCTTATGTGACATGAGGCAGGTAATTTGACCCTCTGAGCCTGTTTCCTTATGTCCAAAATGCAGATGATGATGTTAAGCTTAGAGAGTTATCATGGGCATTAAATAGGACAAAGCGTAGAGAGCATCAAGAGCCACGTGGTGAAGACTATTCACCTGAGCTCCATTGCTGAGACACCTGTTGGTCTGGAACTTCACAGTGAGGAATAAGTTACTGCCCCAACACCTGCAGTCTAGGCACTCAAAGTCTAGCAAGAGACCAGCTAGAAAACAAACAATGGCAATGAAAGTGTGCGATGGCAAAAGGGAGCAAGAAAATTTTGTTAGCCCATAGAAGGACCTCCTACCCAGCCTAGGGTCAGAGGAGAGGGTGGGAAGTGAAGGTTTTTGGGGGAAAGAGTGCTGTAATCCACAAAACCTGATAGAATATGCAGAAGCGTATATGCTACGGCTTCCATTGCATTCTTCATAGACACAAAACAAATTCCCAGTTGAGCCAGGGATGTTACCGAGCCCTGAGTCCATGTCAGGCAATTTCCATGTGCATTATCTCCAGCTCAGAGAGCTGATGACCTCAAGGACTAGAGTGAACGATCCTGGGTTTGAACCCAAGTGTGTCCAACTCCAAAGTCTGTACTTTTTGGTTCTTTCCAGACCTCAGCTGGAGGGACATATCAGAATCAGCCACCTGGGCAGATTTTAAAAATACTGCTATCTAAACCTCACTCTAGCTGGGCTGAATCAGAATTTCTGAGAGTAGAACTCAGATACACATAATATTTAAAAAAAGAATCCCCAGGAGATTCTGATGCCCACTCCTGGTTAATAACTACTGCACTACCCCCAGCTGCAGGGGCAGCCCCAGGAAAGGCTCTCTGTTTGTGGCCTGACACCATGTTTATCACCAATGAGCTACTAAGAAGTGCAAGTCTGTTGGACTGTTGATGTCTAAACCTATATGAAAAAAAAAATAGACTGAGAGCTGAGAGGCTATGAAGCTTGACAGGCATATGTTGGCAGGGGGTAGACCTGTGTTTGACAAGGTAGGTTTGACAGGCTGAGCTGAACAACAGGCTCCCCTGAGCCAGCTTATTGGGAGTGTATGGCATATATTCCAGCATTTAGGTTGCCTATCTGAATTTCTGTTTTTTTATCTTAACTGCAAGCATAACTTTAGTCCAGGAAGAGACTTGGGAAAAGGAGGAAGGAGGGGAGAGGACAGCTAGGCTTCTAAGCGCTGCCTGCATTGTGGCAGGATGCCCTAGATGACCCCTTGGTTCGCAGGATTCTCTCCAGCTACCCGCCTGCAGCATCTGCTCTGCCCGGGCCAGCTGAGATCTCAGCCCGAGGAAGAAGAGGCGTAGGCCTTAGGGAAGTAGGTGTGCACTGTCCTGCTAGTCTGCTGATTGGATCAAAACAACACAGCTTCTTTTGTGGAGATTGCTTCATCTCTCCTGCAAACACAACCACACGTACCTATATAAGCACTCACACGTGTGTGCACACGCACACAACACTCATGCAGACACTGGAAACACTGTCACCAAAAAGCTGATCGTTCAGTTCCTGGGTGTTTTCATTATCGGGGGAAGTCATTTAAAAGAGGGGCCCTGGGTTCATATCATATGTACTCTCTCCCTGCATAACCTCTACTGTGTCCTACTCTTTGGTACTCTTTGCACGGGGCCTGCTAGAAACTGAGTCCAAGAGAATCATCACCAAAGACGTGTGGGCCTGGCATTGGAGACCCTCCATGATCTGGTCCACCTCTCCCTAAACCCCACTGTGCATCCTAGATCTCACACCATACCACAATCTTAAAGCAGGTTTTGCATATCAGATTCTAGTCTTTGATAAATCTGAGTGTCTTTCTCCAGAGATCTACAGTTAGAGTCAGGATAGGTTAGACAGCACTGCAGTAACAAATAACCCTGAATTCTCAGTGTGTAACATGTAGAAGCTGAGTTATCACTTATGCAAAGGCTGCTGTGCGTCAGTAGTTTTGGTGAGTTTTCCTAAAAGCAGGGACTCAGGGATCCAGGGTCCTTCCATCGTGTGACACTCCCACCTTTCACGTGCACTCTCAAAGACACCACAGAATGGAATCGAAAGCCTGGAGCATCACGCAAAATATTTTCAAGGGATGAGTCTTATGTATTCCACTAGCTGGAAACCAGACACATGGCCCCAAACTAACTGCAAGGGAGGCTTAGAAATGCATTTTCAAATGTGCACATTACACATTATGAGGAAATGGGACTGGTGAGAATACAGCCAGTCTCTGCTACCACTGTCATTCTGATCACCAATGATCTGTTTCACTCTACACCTAGAACACCCCCACACAAGGAGAACAACTCTACCCTCACGCCCTCATGCATTGTATTCCAACTGTAGGATTTCTGAGTGATGGGAGGTGGTGTTGAAATTAGGTCTAGATGTGGCTCTCCTTGGTCCAACAACCAAAGACCTAAAAATATGAGTTATATAAGTTAGCTGCCCTTCCCAGTGTACAATGATGGAAGTGGGAGAGGGTAACTGACATGGACTCTCCCATTCGGAATGGGAAAAGAATGGGGCGCACACAGCAGACATAGGCCTACAGCAATCCTGAAATCTGCTGGGCAAAGTGAAGGCCCCCAGCTGGGAGTGGGGAAGGTCTCTTGATTAGGCCTAAATTCTGCTACGAGTTAGAACTCTGGTCCATTCCTCTGGATCCATGAAACCTTGGCCCCTCCGTCTGCCTTCTGGGAGGCTGAAGTGGGCAGTGGGGAGCTTGATCCTTTGGGGACACAGCTATCAAAGCCTATCTCTGTGCTGCAACACTGGGGGCCCAAGGGTTGAGATTATCCTAGAATAGTCAAACAGTCTTATAGTCCAAGCTTGTGGTTCCTTCAACAATATGATTTTCTTAAAAACTTAGTATGCTGTCAATCTATGTTTCTGGTCTCTTCTACACGTTCTTAAATTTTCTTCATTTCTTTGACTTTCTGCCTCCAAGTCTCTCTCTATAAACTAAATAGAAACTTACTTGAAGCTTTCTGGGTTGATATGTAGGGGAGTTGAAGAAATAATCTGATTTCTGCCCTAGGTCCCTGTCACTTTATTCAACTGAGGAGTTTTCCTGGGCTCTCTCACTCAAAGTTGTTTTCTTTTTCTTTTTCATTTTTTAAATAGTATTCTTAATGTTTGTGTTCAAAAAGAAATAGGCTTTTCCAACTCTGCCAGTCCACAAATTTCTGCACAGACATTCTCTGTTCTCTTTCATGTCTATTTGAAGGACAATTCACTCTTTTCTGAGCTCACCTGTTTCTAGTAGGGAAACACGGTCACAAGGGGCACAGATGCACTGCCAACGTTCTCTTTCCCAACCTCCTCCTCCAGAGAAGTGACGCTCAACCAGAGGTCATTTGGCTTCCCAGAGGACATTTGTCAATGTCTGGAGACACTTTTGGTTGTCACAACTGAGTTGAGGGTGCTATTGGCACCTAATGGGTAGAGACCAGGAACGCTGCTAAACACCTTGCAATGCACAGGATGGCCCTCACAGCGACGAGTTATCCAGCCCCAAATGTTAATAGTGCTGAGGCTGGGACCCCTGCCCTAGAGACACAGCTCAGCAGGCTCGTGGTCTGCCTTCCAAGTTCTCAGACGTGACAGTTTACCAAATGTTCTGCCACTATGTGACATGGATCCTCACGTGCCCATCTTTTGATATCAAATCCCCCATTTCTAGATGCCTGAGTACTAAGGTTAACACCATGTATTTTAGGTTTTTGTTATGGTAGGTCCAGTGAAAGACACAATTTTTTCTTAATTAATACTAACTGCTGTAACAAACAACTTCTAAATCTCAGTAACTTCATATCGTTATTTTTTTCTATTTTTGCAAATCTGATACAGGTCAGTGGATCTCCTGCATGACTCCTCCTGTGTCTCCAGGTCCAGGTTCTTTTGTTTTGTGCTTCTGAGGTCACCACGGAAAGGGATGAAAGACCAGAGGAGCAAGCAAGATGTTTTAAGAGTGAAGACTGGAAAAGGCTTATATCACATCTGCTCCCATTTTATTGGCCAAGAACCTAGTCTCATGGCCTAAACGTAATTGCAAGTGCGGCTGGGAAATGTAGTCCTCAGATACACTCATGAAGAATTAGTGAGATTTGGGAGCATCTCCTCAGTCTCTTCCACATCCACCCCACCCAAACTCCAAGGTTCTGCATTTCCTGATTCAGCCCATCTGCACGGGGTGGCCTCTGCTGAGGTCACACAGCACAGACACTGGGGGAGACCAGTTCTAGAATCTCAAAACCCTGGCTCTCACATCAGTGTCCCTTCTGCTAAGACCACATTAAATGAAAAAGGCCTTCTCTTTGACATCAAGACATCCACTGAGGAATATTCACTCAGCTAGATGGCAAGAAAGAAACAAATGAATAACCAGTATTCTGGACAAAGTCAGTTACAGACCTTTGCCATTCAGCAAGAACTGGTGGAGAGGTTTTGGTCCCCAAAAAACCATCAACGGTAAAATCCTTCGTGTTCAGAGCTTGTTTTCAAATTCACACACCACTGAGCATATGTTGACAGAGATCCAACACCCCAGCCAACTGTCTTCGTGACTGTAACTGCACCCTCTCTCTCACTTGATAATCAGTATTTGCACTGTTCAAAGCATTCGAGAAACCACCTCCCAGATTCCTCTCTTCCCTCGGGTATTCTTGGAACACAGGGTGGACCCATTCACATTCCAGGTCAGAGCCACAACCAATCCAATAGTTTAGTCCTCAATCACCCAAAACACCTACATTCTGATGAAGAACCATCATGTTCTCAGGCAGCCTCCTCCTGTATCTGGTCACTCACAGTTGACTTTCCTTATGAGGCCATTTTTCATAAATGACAAATCACCTTGCTAGAATGACTGAATGTGGGATGGTGACTGGAGACCAGCAAAGCTAAGTGGACATGTGGACGCTGGAGGTTAGGCTCTTCGGTTGCTGTGATAACAGCAACAGCAGCTTTAGTTTATGGAGCCCAAACTTCCTGCCAGGCTCTGTCTGACTGCTTCAGGTCCATACAATACTTGATCATCACAGTGACCCTGACTGGTCAGCCTTGTTATCCTTTGTATGCAGTCTGCAGGGTCCTGCAAGTGGTGGCTCCCACCTACCTCAGCAACCTCACTCATATCCCTTATCCTCTTGGTCACTTGGTCCCAGCCCCACTGGCTGCAGAATCCTTCATCACATCACTTTTCCCACCCTGGGGCCTTTGCCACAGCAACCCCTTAGCTAAAACATTCCTCATCCTCCAAGGTCACTGTGGGCCCATAGGGTGCCTTTGTGCTAACCAGAAGGAGAGTTCTCTTCTTGGTGAGCGAATTGGGGAAAAAGGGTCTCTCTTCTGGGTAAACATCACCCTACTGATGCACAGCTTGGCAAGTGGGAAATGGGCAGGATTTCAGCCCCAACTCACCTGCTCCACCAGGCATCTTTGTGTAGTGTACAACTTACACAACTGTATGTGGTGACCTGCTTCCCTGCTCAGTTCTCCTGGCTATGTCTTACTCATCCTTCATATCACAGCGTAAATTACCCTTGCTCAGGGAATCTCCCCTGTGTTTCAGAGCAGGTCAGGTTCCCTGCAAAAGCAACTTCTTTACATTCATTACAATTATTATTAAGTACAAATCTGTGTGTTTTCTATCTCTTTCCTCCCTGACAACAGGAAACATGAACATCTTGCTCCTAGCTAAATTCCCAGAGCATAGTATGCAGTGCAGGTTAGATACCAACGAACGTCTGTAAAATAAAGGATCAAATACAGGCAAAGGATGCCCTTTAATGCAGGTGTGTCTGACCCCAAAGCTTATGAATTTTCTCCCCTGCCACATTCTTTCTCTTGATAATATTATCGCATTGCTGGTTCTTGAGCAAGGGAGTGACACAGATGATTCTCGTAATGAGTACCCTAGCAGGCTGGTGGTGAGTTAGATGACATGGAACAGTGACAGGACCCACCCAAGAGGCCAACTCTCCCTTTTGTGCCCAGGCTATATATGAGGGCTCGATCTCTTTCAGCCCCCTAATTCTCCTGCTTTAGACTTCCACATGACATGTCATGACATCCACAAAGAGGGCAAAGACAGGTAAGTGGCAAAGAGCTGTAGACACTGTTAGCCCACTCGCAGGGTCCCTAACCCCTTTTATGCTTAAAATTCTGCTTATTGACTGAGTCTGTCATGTGTCTACTTCCTCAAGTGGGCAACCCTGGTCCACCTTGGGAAAGGAGGGTAAAATGTCCTTGGAGTGATTTAATTGTGAATATTGAATGACTATGCCCTCACGGAATGCTTTTAAGTGAATCAAAGAGAATCAAACAATTATTATGTGTAGGCAAGAGAACAGAAGCATATCCAAAGTGCAAATGTAGGACAGACAAAATAGTGGCTTAGGGTATCTGTGGTGGTCAGAAAAAGCTTCACAGAAGAGATGATGACTGACTTGGGTTTTGAAGGATAAACAGGAGTTCATAGGGTAGAAATAGTGATGGGAGAGGGTCAGAGAAGGATACTCTGGGCAGAGAAAATAGCATATGTCCACTTCTTTGAGTTAAATGTTCATTTTTAAAATGTAAATGCCTAAACTAGGGTCACCCAAAATGGATGATTTCAGCCATTCACACTTTAGTGTGAATCAAGTTTGCTAATTCTTACTGGGAAGCTAGCTCACAACTGAGCCCTTATGACCCGTGACAGACAGCTACCACATCCACTTATTCTGAGAGTTCTCTCCATTCTACTTCAGTTGCAGCTCCAACATGCATTCACCTCTTTACTCTGCTACACTCACTTGTGCCTTGCCCAGGCCACTATTCTACTCTTTTGGGGACCACGGCCACAGCCTCCACCCTTGTCTCTCTGCCCTCAGCCTTCCTCTCCTTCAATCAACACTCATGCAGCAACACGGATGGTAACACAGCCTATCGTGCCAATCCCCTGCTTGTAACACTTTTGTGGGTGACCTGATTTGCGGGGTTCCCAATGATCAGGCCACTGGTGGCCTTCCCAGCCCGATGTCTGGCTACACTGACCTCCCTGGAGTCCCTAAATGTGCCATATCCTTTCACTCTCTACCCTTCACTGCAGTTACTCTCCCTTACCTCTCCCCTCCCCTCTACAATTGACAATTCATTCATTGGACTCAGATGAGAGATCCTCCACTCTGAGAAGTGTTTCCTGTCTGTGTCCAGGTCTGAAGAACCCGGAACTCAGATGCATCACCAGCAGACCACTAGCAAATGACTGATCCCCTGCAGTGTCCGCTCCTGTCTGGGGTCCACATCTCTCTCTCTCTAAGCTATGTGTTTAATTCATCATGAGGGCAGTCATGAGGTGCTCTATAAAACATGTTAAATAAAGTAATCAAAGCTTCAAGCTAAGGGTATTTTCTCTAAAAAGAAAGATGTGCCACATAACTTTGAAGGTCCCAGTAACGTCTAGCTTTGGAAGGTGGAGGACTTAGGAAGCCACTAGTCCATGGCAAGAAATGCATGTAAACTCAGAGTTCTGCGTTCTGTTACCTACTAGCCAATTAATCTGCTCAAATTCCCTTCCTCAGAGATGCTTTCCCTGAATCACCCCAATACGGTCGAGCCCCCCCTTATACACTCCAGCAGAACTACCGTACTGTAGATGATTCTTGCTTAAGGTTCATCTCACATGAAATTCTTTTGCAGTATCAATTTTTTCCTAGCTAAATTTTGCAGACTCCATGAGTGTAGGGATGGGGCTGATTTATTCACCATCATTTCACTCATCATCACACTTGAGTGTTGAATATAACCATTGTCTAAATGAGCCCACAACGAACAGCTCAGAGTCAGGTTCCTCACCTGCAAGAAGGAGCAAATATTAATAGAATTACTTACTAAAGAAATACCTGTTGGTGACTGCTCTGGGCTGGGCACTGATTGTGACAGACACAGTCCCCACCCTCACTGGGAGGATTAAAGGTGAGGAGCAGGTGAAAAGTGTTTCAAAGTGGACAGAAGGCGAGGGTCACGTGCCGTCAGACCTGGGCTCGGATCCCAGCCCCGCTGGGGACCAGCTGTCTGATGCCGGCCAATGTGCTGAAGTTATTAGAGCTTTAGTTTCCTCAACTACATAATGTGACTCTACTCCGGGAGCTGCGAGGAAGTATGTTAAAAATATCCAGCACAGAGCCTAACACGAAGATGTGCTCGATGTATCTAGCTTATAGAATTATGTTAGAAGGCAAATGTGATTTGTGGTGCCATCATCACACCCTCCCTGGGGTGGGGAACAGGAGGAGGAGAGAGAGAGGTGGGAAGAAAGGGATGCTCCAAGGGGGAAATTTTCCTATCTTGAGTACCAGGCAAACCTTATAGGGTGAGTAGGTTTCATCTCCCCCACTAAGAAAAGAAGAAACAGAGGTTCAGAGTGGTTAAATGACATGCTCAAGCTCTCACAGCTAACCCACTGGAAGAACTTAACCTTAGTCCTCCCAGGTTTCCTTACTCTGAATCCAGGGTATTTGCCTGTCTGCCCTGCTGCTCCCTCATCCTGTATCCACTCAGTATATGTCGATTGCACTTCTGCTGCGCTGGAGACCAAGGACACAGTGGGGAACGCAGGACCATCTGGGAAGGGATGTGTGTGCCTCATCCTTGCCACCTGACATCTCCTATCGTGCCTGGAAACCTTGGAGAGGAACGAGGCATCTGAAGGCAGGCAATGTGAAATAAAGGCAATTTTCACTAATGAAAAAGGTGGTGCGTAAATAAGCAATACCGGAGACTTTTGCATGAAAAGCCCATTTTCACTGAGTTATATCCTCTTTTGGAAATGCCCTGTGGAATTATGCTGAATTCATGTGTGGATCGGTGTAATGCACCACGTCCTCAAAGCCCATCACCGCCTGTGCACAATATAGCAAGTTACTACTTATTAGATAATCATTTAAATGAGAAATTTAAAAACTATTTCATTTTAATGGAGCGGGAGAACACAACAGTGCTTGCCATCTTAATTCTTAAAATAGTAGAAATCCTTAAATACAAATTTTAAACTATAAAACATGTTTTTCTTTAAAGAACTGTTTTGTTTTCCTGTTAACTTCTGATTCTTCCCCAGGTAGTTAATCGTAGAGCGTATTATTCACAAATTGAAACAGTTGTTCCCCTGCACTCAGCCGTTTCCTCCCCATACAAATGTCTGTGTAGGATGCTCCATGTGCAGGCGTCATGCTGATGAAATGGGTTTTGACAAAGCACAGGGCCAAACAGAGAGCTGAGTTCTGGGTTGCACCTACCCCCCTTGGGGAAGTGTTCTGGGTTCCCTGGGCTCTGCTTTCTTATGTCTATAATCAGGAAGCAAAACTGAGGGGTAATAATGATTATTCCCAGAGCCCAATTAGGACTTTTGCAAGCCCCAGGCACTTTTCACCTATTGAAAAATAGATTTAGGGGCCGGCCTGGTGGTAGCAGTTAAGTTTGTGTGCTTCATTTCAGCAGCCCAGGGTTCATGGGTTTGGATCCCGGGCACGGATCTACACACTGCTTGTCAAGCCATGCTGTGGCAGCGTCCCATATACAGTAGAGGAAGATGGGCACAGATGATGGCCCAGGGCCAGTATTCCTCACAAAAAATAGATTTAAAACTATATTTTTATGACTGCATTGATATAGAGATGAGTATAATCCAGATTGAATTATATGCACTTCTGATTTTAAAAGAAAACATTCTCTTGGTCCCTAAAAGCACTGTAGTCCCCAAGCACTGGGACTACTGCGTCTGAGGGCTAAGGCAGCTGTGGTCATTCCTCATGTACAATCAACCTAACGATATGTCATGTCACCTCATTTGTACATCCAACATTAACTGAGCACCTACAAGGTGCCAACAACTGGAACGGACACCAAGGGCTGCAGAAACGAAGGTGTCCCGCCAGGCGGAGGCTGCCGTTTCCCTTAACGCTGAGTCACTAACTCCTCACACAGTGCCAGAGATGTAGCAGGTGCTTGGTAAATATTTGATCAGCGAATAAACCAACTACAGTGTCCTTGCTGATGGAGATGCCACAGTCCAGAGACAATAGACTGATGTGTTAGCAGTAACATTGAATGTCTGCATCTTATCTGCATGACTCTGGAGCCTCGTGAAAGCGACATGAAGATGTTCACGATAACAAGCAAGGGTATATCTAAAGCAAGCGTACACTGCACAGAACCCAGTAAAAATGGAGCAAAAGGGTAGAAAGAAGAGCACGCCTGGGAGAGGGAGATTTCTGCCTGGAAGTCAGCTCTGTGCCTCAGTTTCCCCCTCCCCACCCAACCCTGCTGGACATACACCTGCTGTCAGTGAAGGAGAGGCTGTCAGAGTACAAAGCTCAGCGCAAAGACTTCGTAAAGCTAAGCACAGTGTGTAGGTGTGCGCTGTGAGCATTATTCCCTTCAAGGAAGAAGCTGTTCTACAATTCCCTGCAATCTGACTTAAAAGGGAGCTGGCTCCAGAGCGGCACCCCGGAATATCCTCTTAATGGCATGGGTGCTCTGTCTGGGAAACCGTCTTCTAAGTCAAGCAGAGGACGGAGGGATTTTACTTTGGTGGCCAATATATTCATCTCAGATATTTTCATCGGCTCTGGCAGAGAACACTCCCCACAGCACGGCTTCTGTGATCTCCACAGGACAGCAAAGGACCAGGAGGCTCAAAGCACCGGCTGGAGACAGATCTGCGGGAACGTTGAATGCCTTACAGTGGACT
Organism: Tapirus indicus; assembly: GCA_031878705.1. Lineage (NCBI taxonomy): Eukaryota > Metazoa > Chordata > Mammalia > Perissodactyla > Tapiridae > Tapirus > Tapirus indicus. Next base: position 6,104,948 of record CM062935.1, on the reverse strand, counting down.
TGCAAGGGCTTTTGTTCTCCTGCATTCGGATGTTCCCGGATTGCTCGGTTTCCGACACTCATTCATTCAACAAAGGCTTCCTGAGCACATGCACCGCGCCAGGCACACACAGGTGAATAAATCAGAAGCACACCCTGCTCCAGCAGAGTGGAAGAGTCAACGTCCCTTCTTTGGTTAACCATTCACCTAATGGGTCATGACGGGGGTGGGGAGATAGCATCAGGCAGACCCAGTGAAAACTCCAGCTGGGTCCCTCCCACCTGTGTGACTGTGGAGACATAACCTAACCTCTCTCTGACTCAGTTTCTTCATCTGTAAAAGGGAACATGAAACGGTTGTGGGAATTGCCGGAGTCCATGTGCATCAATGGCTTACCAGAGCAGGTGTTCAAAAATGTGATTTGAAACGGTCAGCATCACAATATTGCAGAATGTAAAATTTTTAATTACTCCTTTGCCCCACACACTAGATCCCACGACCCACTGAGGGTAAGGACCAGGTTTTATTCATCTTCTTAGTGCACAGATGCGGGCACACAGTGGGGGCTGAATAAATGATTGATGGTTAAATCAATGAACTGATGCACTGATGCCCAGCCCAAGGAGCAGAGCTCTGAAGATGAGGAGAGTTCTAAAGATTGCATCTCTCCACCAGGTTGCCATTCTCCCCTTTGGGCAGTGGAACAACCCCACTTATTTCAGTGAGAAGAAGGCAGGTGTGCAGTGTTCCTGGAGGGAGAAAGGGATTCTCTTGATTTTGAGCAATTGGATTCCTGATCTTCAATGTAACTCTGTCAGACCCTGAGCATTTATTAAGTCTGATGGTTAATTATATGTGTCAATTTGGCCAGGCCACAGTAACCAGATATTTGGTCAAACATTCTAGATGGTTCTGTGAAGGTATGTTTTAGATGAGATTAATATATAAATCATTAGACTTTGAATAGAGCAGATTATCCTCCATAGTGTGGGTGGGCCTCATCCAATCAGTTGAAGACCTTGATAGAAAAAGACTGACCATCCCCTACCCCTGCAGGAAGAAGGTATTCAGTCATTCAGCCAGCAGATGGCCTTTGGACTCAAACTGCTACTCTTTCTTGGGTCTCCAGCCTATTGGCCTAGCCTGCAGATTTTGGACTTGCCAGCCTCCACAATCACATGAGACAACTCCTTAAAACAAATCTCTCTCTCTCTCTCTCTGACTCTATGTGTGTGTGTGTATGAGTACACACACACACATCCTATTGATTCTGTTTCTCTGGAGAATCTGGACCAATACATCAAGTATGTGTCAAGCATCTCCTAACCAGTGTTAGGGAAATCACAGTAAAAATAGCACAGAAAGGGCTGATGGAGGCCTCCAGGATGATCCCATCCAATCCTCTTTCTGCACTGTGGGAAACTGAGACCCAAAGAGGGCAAGTGTCTGGCTCAGGGTCACATAGCAGGTTAGCACTGCAGACAAGAACAGAACTATCTCTGAGACCCTCATTCAATGTCCTGCCCACAAGATCACACTAGGGCTCTTGGAATAACATTTGATTAAATTATATGGACGAACTAAAATAAAAATAATACCAGCAGAGGGTTTTATTGAGCACTTTTGTGCCAGGCTCTACGCTCAAGGCTTTTATAAGCTTATTTCATTTAATCTCCTCAGCAATCCTATGAGGCAGGCATTAGTATCCCCTTTGACAGATAAGCCAGGAGTAGAGAGGGAAATAATTCCCCTGGGGCAGAGCTGCTGGCTTGTGATGGGGAAAGGACATAGCCCAGTTCTAAATCGGAGGCCCTACCTCCCCGATGTGCAGCAGGAAAAGCCGCTATGGGGCGAGAGGGGCCTGGCTACAGGAAAGGTACGTGGCTCCCCCCGCCAACCCTCAGCTCCCCATGATTTGTCTGGCCAGGCAGCTCATTTTGCTAGGAAACTCTGCAAATGTCTGCAAAGTTTCTGCAAATGTCTCTGCGCAGAAAGGCTTATTTTGAAGGGAACACCTGTTCTCTAATCCTCCCAACCGATGCAGCAATCTGTGTGGATTCTGATGTTATTTGCTAATGCACTGGGCTTCTTGGGGATTTGGAAGTACAGCTCCCAGGGGAGGGGGAGAGTGGATTTTATTCTTTGCTTGGCAGCCTTCGCCTGTGGGAAGGCACAGGGTGGGCGCGTGGCTCTGAGCCCGCATGACTGGACGGGGCCCAGATGGAAAATGCACAGGAAAAGAAGCAGGTCCTGAAAATAACCCATTGAGCTGAGCTCCACGAGCAAGTTCACTGCTGAGCACCCACAAATAAGCTATTTTATCTGACTCTTGTGAAAGACAGGGATGTCTTCTTTGACACACATCCCCAAAAATAGCCAAGAAAAGAAATGGAAAAAAAACTATATTGTATCATGTGCCTGCTGTGAGTCTATTTCTGTACAGTTTTTACACATATTAACTCCTGAAATCCTCTCTGAAATATAAATGTTTATTCCATTTTAGAGTGGAAGGACCTGAGTTTCCACAAGGGTGAATAAGCCCCTCCCCAAGTCACCTAGTATTTAGCATAGCAGGTATTTGAGGTCACATCACAACAGTCTCCAAGGGAGAGATTTGGCTGGTTCTTGCTTGGCCTCCTCAGATGCAACAGAATCAGGTGGATTGAAGAGATCTACGATGTTCTCTATCCACCCCACCCCACACCAGGCCCAGGGTTTCTGAACAGTCCCTAAGGGCAGCCCCGCTTGACAGTCACATGCCAATGGAGATGCCCGTCACTCTCTGGCTCCCTCCCATTGGTTTCTGTCTGCCGCCGTACAAGGCAAGAAACATCTGTGGGGCTTAGCTCTCTCATTGCTCAGAGTTCTGCATGAACACAATTCATGCATTTGGACCAATCATTCCTTCAACACACATTTCCTGAGAACTAATTAGGTGTGCCAGGCACAGTGCTGGGCCCTGGGGATGTGGGGCTGAAGGAGATGGCCTCTTTCTCCACCATTCGGAGCCCAATGGAGGAAAGACAGAGATGCCTAGAGTTGACTGTGGAGGAAGCATTTGGGAGGGGGAATTTCTCCCCAGGGAATCAGAGAGCACTTCACAGAGGTGGGGGCATCTGAGCAAGGCATCAGAGGATGCGTAGGGAGTTGTGCATCACAGTTCTTTCTGGGCAGACACCATGTCATAACCAGCCTCATATGCTCTGGTAAGACCAGCAAAGGCCCTTGTCTTGGGATTAAGTGTTGAAAGTGCTGTGAATTGATCTATGACCTCTGACATTCCCTAATGTCCCATGCCACATTCCCTGAAAAACAGAGTCTAAGCTGGAGATTTTCAGGTAGGAGATCTACTGGGGAGGCTCTCGGGGCCAGCACATGTTGGGGAGTAAGAAGCAGGACTGGGCAGAGGGAGAGGCTGGGCTCTGATGTGGTCACAACGAAGCCTTCAGCTGACTCACAGGGAGGCTGGAACAGGGATGGGCCAGTAGCACAGGGTTGAGAGTGATCTAGGAGACGCACACAGCATCCACTAATGGTGAAGTGTCGATGCTTGGCCTCGGGGATGCAGAGGGAGCAGGAAGTCCCTTCCTGCTATCCCTCCCCAAGCCCATGCTGGAGCCTTGAATCCATCCAGGCACATGAGGTAATACAGAAATGCCCACCTGTGCCAGCTCCCTGCCTTCTAGTCCCTTGTTACTATCCGCCAGGTCCTGTGTCAATGCTAAAGACACTGTTCCTAGAGGCTCGGTGGTTGACTGAGGTCCTAGATCCACAAGTAACTGGAGTCCACCTTCAAGCAGTTTTTTTGGCTCTAAAGTCTGCTCCTTCCTGGGCATGGATCCCCATCCTGGGTTGTCCCCTGTCCCTCGGGAGGGCCTAGCAGCTCTCTTTTTAGCTCCTCCAATAAGAACATGTGACACAGAGGCTTTGACCAGATGGAGACATGACTTGGGCAGTTTTCATGGCCAGACCTCCCGGCCGGGGCTCAGAGCTGGGAAAGGTGACATCACAGGAAAGCAAGCTGAGTGCAGAACTTGATATGCGGACCATCTAAGTATGGAGCGTGGCTGCACAGGAGGATGGAACACCTCTTTTGGGGGGTGGTTGAGTGTGCACAGTCTTTCACACTTACACAGTGGGCTGTCAGATGGTTGATTTGTGTGCCAACTTGACTGTGCCACGGGATGCCCAGATATTTAGTTAAACATTACTCTGAGTGTGTTTCTGAATGAGATTAACCTTTGAATTAGTAGACTGAGTAAAGCAGATCGCCCTCCCCCATGTGGGTGGGATTATCCAAGCTGTTGAAGGTCTGAGTGGAACAAAAAGAATGAGTGAGAGAGAATTTCCTCTCTTCTGGTCTTTGAGCTGGGACATCAGTTTTCTTCTGCCTTAAAACTCAGACTCAGACTACAAGTTACACCATTGGCTCTCCCAAGTCCCCAGCTTGCAGATGGCAGATTGTTGGCTTTCTCAGCCTCCATAATCACACGAGCCAATTTCTTATAATAAATCTCTTTAAATAGATATATATAGGCGATATATATCTCCTGTATCTATCTATCTATCGATCAACTGTCTGCCCCCTATTGGTTCTGTTCTCGGGAGAACCCAAACGAATCCAGGCTGGTTATCTCTGAGCAGGCCCCTAATAAAAACAATCATGCATTGGCCCAGGAGAAATATGGGCAGAGTGTGCTGTGTGTGGCCAAAGCCCTGTGCAACACAGAAGAGTAACAACAGGTGTTTATTGGGAAGCAGGAACACGGAGGACAGGATGTGTGTATTTATTGAGCACCTACTGAGCACCAGGTACTGGACTAGAAACTTTACATTCATTATTGCACTGCATACACATACTACCTCAAGGGATTATTAAGCATTAGTGACCCACTCTACAGGTAGGAAAACTGAGGCTTGGAGAAGTGAGCAAATGAGAGATGGAGCCAGGTTTTGAACCAGTTCAATTTCAACAGGCTTTCAAGGTTACCATGGGGTCCAAGGGGAGCACCTCACACACGCCCCATGAGCTCCAGAGAACCATATTCTTCAAGGGGACCACATAGAAGAGGTGCCATATGAAGACCCTATTCCCTACATCTACCCAGGGCCTGGCATTAAATATGTTTGACGAATATAGCAGCGATTAAAAGAAAGAACAGATGGATAGATGAAAGGAAGGGACACACAGAGCAAAGAATCTATAAATGAGACATTTGAAAGAAGTGAGAACCTCATAGAACACACATACCCTGCAGGGTGAAGTATGCAAGTCTTGGGGCCACTACCCCAGGGAGACATTACCTCTGAGAAAGCCGGCTTGCAGTATCCAGCTCCAAAGACCAGGTTTTCCAGAGAAAGGCTAGATGGTTCTGGTCCCATGTCCGGGCCACCTTTACCAAGCCAGGAGCCTCTTCCCGGACGAGTAAAACTGAAAAGAAGAGAATGGAAGAGGGAGAAAAAGAGCGTAAAGAAAGTGATGGTGCCATCAACTCAGCCCCCTTGGGAGTGTTATTGGGGAGCCTAGGAGATAAGTCATTTAGAAGGGGTGGTTCACCCCCTAAGAAGTGCTTGGGAGGGACTTTTTTGGATGCTGCTATGACAAGGGGGTGCAACTGGCATAAGAGCTTGGGAACTGAGGATGACCCTTATCCTACTATGTGTACAAAGAAATGCCCTCTAAAGGCCAACAACATGCCTGCTAAGAGACACTGAGGCACAGCTCCAAGGTTACATACCCAGAGGGGCAGGTGGAATGGGCTTCTAGCCAGAAGGACAAAAGGAGGTTCCATCTGACATGGTCTGAGTCCTGCCTCTACTCCTTTCGGTGGCACAACCTGGAGTGAGCCCCTTCAACCGCTGTGCCCTCCCTGAGTCTCCGTCTATTCTTCCATGGAAGAACGTAAGACAATATCTACCTCCATGACCCACACAAGAGTCTAATAGGATCATGGATGTCAAACACTGTCACCATTGATGGGGCTCACTATGTCAATGTTAGCTGAGAATACTGCAATCTGTTTCACCAACAAATACAGATTCTGTCCAGCTCAGTGAGTCATCACAAAGACCAACTGACACAGTGTGATGGTGATTGTCCATCTTATAATGGAAGGAGATTAGGAAGGCCTGAGTGATTATTTGAATTTCTCTTCTTTAGGTCTATGACCATCTCCGTCTCCCTTTACCTCTGATTTTCATCAATTGACATATCAGCAAAGTCCACTTATACTCATTTTCCCTTTCTTTCTCATCACGTCTATTAAATATCCTCATGGTTAATCACCTTGTCATATTGTGAATACTATCTAATAGGCATGCCTTATTCCCTCAGTGAGCTCCATAGTCTCTGATGCAAAGAGGGTCTTGATAATAAATAGCCTCAGGTAGCATCATCTCCATCACAGGAGCTCAAGAAATATTTGTGGAATAATTTAATCCAAGACACCCACATTCCTGCTTAAAGTATTGACAGGGATATAAAGCTAACATTAAATTTTGTTTAGTTCATTTATTAAAATGTTTACTAGGCTCAAACCACACGCCAGGTAGGGTGTCAGGTGATGGGGCAGCAAGAGAGTTAAGACATGACCCTCACCTTAAAGACATTTTGGTCTAGAGAGGGAGACAGATGTAATATGATGGAGGTAAACTCAGGCCATTGAGCACAGAAGAGTAGTTTATAAGCCAAACTGGGTGAAAGGGATGAATAGTTAGAGATGACGCTCATGTAGAGTATGGCCGAGTGGTCAATGAGGCAGCCAGTGAAGCCAGCCTGCCAGGGTTCAAACTCCAGCAGCAGCGCCTATATGCTCTGTGACATAGAGAAAGTTTTCCAATCACTTGGTGCCTCTGTTTCCTCGTATGTCAGAAGGGTTGATACCAGCACTTTAACCGTGGGGTTATTCGGAGGATTCCAGGATTTCACGAGATTAGCGAAATACAGCTTTAAGCACAGTGTCTCGCAAATAGCAAAGATGCAATAAATGCTAGTAGTTCTCATCGATAACACCACAAACAATAAAATCTAATATAGACATTATTATATTTATAAAGCTATTGTTGATGATACCACAAATATAATAAAGTATAATATAATCATTACTCTGATTTGTTTCAAATTGAGATCTGGAACAAGTCTACAGTTTAGCTAGAAGATGGATAAAAGGAACATAGCAGAATAAAAGTAGACTACGTATACGAGCAGTGATATTCCTGGCACATTCAGGGGAGAGACTGCAAATTAATAACTAAAATAACCCACTATTTGATTTAAGTGTGACCTCAATTAGCTTTTCCAGTGGATCTGAATCCCTCGAGTGAAATCTAATTGTACCCATTGATGGTTAAAAATTGGATCCTTTTCTTCAATCTGTTTCAGGGAAGGTGAAGGGTTTTTTCAGGTTAAATTTTAATTTCACACCTGCTTCTTCCTGATTGGATTTAACTGATGCTGCAAAAACTGCTTTTCTGGAAAAGCTAGAGCTTACCCTGTTTGACAGGTATTTCCCAGAACTTTAAAGGGCTCCCTTTGATCCCAGCCATGGTGAGTTAACTGATAGACATTCTTCCTGCAGAATCCAGAGAACAGAAGACAGTTCTGTTTCTAACCCCATCGCTGGAGAAACCTGAACTCTGACTGAATTTCTATCTGTGCTCATCTCCAGTGAGGTTGCTGCGGACAAACTTGCAGGGACCATTTCTGTCGGAAGGTTAAACTTTCTACTAGGAGTTTCTAGATCCCAGATCCTTGTTAGAATAGCATCAGGGATCCCAGCAGCAAAAGCAGAGAAATCTGCTTTCACTGCCATTTCGGTCGCTGTAAACACTTCTCATCTCCTAGCTGGACCATCGCAGTCTCCTCCTCACTAGTCCTCCTGCCTCCATCCTGATGTCACTTCCAGCTCAACCCACTCATAGGGGCTGCATGGATCTTTACAAAACAAGGTCCTACCTGGTTAGATTCTCTTGCTCAAAACCTTCAATGCCTGTTTCTTATACAATAAACGGATTCTCAATCCCTTAATGTGCCATTAATTGCACTATTAAATATGGCTCCAATTTACCCTCCCAAGTTTATTTTTCACCGTTGCAGTCTCTGACCCACTGGGTCCAGCTCAAAGGCCGTTTCTTCTCTAAAGCCTTCCCTGATTTCTCTTAAGCAGAACTGCCTCTTCCCCGTGCTAAAAGTTATCTACTATTGATTAAGAGCTTGTTACGTGCTAGACACAGGCCTATGTCAGAGTCTGGAATATGGCAGGTGCTAAATAAATATTAACCAACTGAATGCATGCCCAAGGGTTCCAAATGTTCTATCTCATTTAATTCTTCTAACAGCCTTTTGGTGTGGCCTGAAACCGAAACTCAGAAAGCGTTAAGTCACATGCTACAGCTAACAGGCTTAATAAGCGAGGGACTCAGAACTCAACCTGCAGCCGTCTGATCCTAAAGTCCACGCTTTTAACCCCAACCTTACATCATGGTCCCATGATAATTTGCACACTGAAAAAGAGTCCACTGCTTCTGTGTATTTCTGCCCTGCCAGGCTTGGAGCCTTTTAAGGTCCCAGATCGGATCAATTCATCTCAGAGCTTTCTGGCTTGACCTTTCTAGGGGAAGTGGATAAAGCTTAGTTACACCCACCGCTAACCAAGCATGTGTTCTCCATGTGCGACATAGACTGTGTGCTTCATCTCATTGCATCCTTTCATCATCTCTGTTGGTTTAGTATATCTGCCCATTTTTTTTTAAATTTCTCCTTACCTATCTATCTATATCTATTATTTCAATGTTGAAACAGATGTTTAGAGAAGTTAGGTTATTCATCCAAGGATCCCCAGAAGTTACATGAAAGGCTAGACAGTAAGATGGTCATGACTCCAGTTGATGCCAAACAATTCAGACTCAGGGCCCAGGACCGCCGACAGGGAGCTCTGCTTTTCCTCCCTGGGGTCTTGCCTCACCTTCAGCAGCCGAGAGCCAGTAATTCCAGGACACAGCCTCTGGCCCTCAGCCCTGCCTCACTGAGGGCAGACAGATCATGTCCTTAACTCTTCATTGAGGCCGCTTTTTGCCAAGCCTCAGGGCGAGCTCACAGCCAGGGAATATCCTTCACAGGATCATCAAACCATCTGCTGCTTTCTAGCTTCTATCTCCTGTAGCTTCTGACTTCGGGGCTGCTTTCCTTTGATTCTACAAGCACGATTCTTGTAACATTTTCTATCAAACCCTAGGATGGCATTTGCCATTTTATAATTCCATATAAATAGATTGGCCGCCCCACTCGGCTGGGAACTCCTTGAGGGAAAAAATTTATCCTAGTATTGCTTTAGCTCCCACAGTGGGATCTACTGTGCGCATACAGCACCATTCCCGGGGCACAGCAGGCCCTCAGTAAAGACCCACTGAGTGAAAGAATCATGAACAGCCCCATGGCCTCTCTGACACAGTGTCTGATTAACTTCAGGGCCCAGTTTCCATCAAGGAGCTCAATCTGGTTTTGGGCAGGAAGATGTCCAAACTTCTCAGCAGGGCCCCGAAGGCCATGTACTCTCTGGTCCCAGCCGTTGACTCCAGGCCGGGTGATGGTCCTCACCAGCTCTCTCCACTCCCTCTTCACCAGTGCCCTAGGCTCCTTTCATGTGCTCTCAGTTAACTCCCTCATGGGATTTCTCTCTGTCAAAACACAACACCGCTCAAGACCTACCCCTGTGCAATGTCCCTTTTTCTCTCATCCCACCTTGCCCTTAAGCTCCACCTAGTCTTTACCTCTGGGTGACACTTCTCAGTTTGGGGATTATTATTAATTTGATACACATCCATCAAGGCCAGTATCTGCTTGCCCATTAGCAAGCAGAGCCCAGGGTGGGACTCAGCAGATGGGCACAGTGGCTGGGTGAAGGCCTCCAGGAGCAGCGTCTCCTAGTGACATCACATGGCCAAGATCAGGGTGTCTCATTTCCTACTCCCTTCCCAGCAGGGAATCGGGATAACAAAGGCCCTGCCCAACAATGTCCCCTACATGCGTGCGTTTCAACTTCCAGCACTGATTAGCTGTCCTGAAAAGGGACATTGGGAAAGTTCCCTTCCTGAAGCTCCATGTGGCAAGATTCTGTTCCTAAACATCCCTGTGCACACTTGCAACTCATGCCCATGTGCAGGTGGGAGGTTTTGAAGTGACTAAAAGTACATATCTAGCCATGCTGGATGTCTGAGGATGGCCAGGCACAGTACAATGTGCTAATAGTTGTCAGTTTTGTCCCTCCACTTACAGAATCCATAAAGCCTCAGTGCTTCACAGGGCCTTAGAGATGCTCTGGGACAATTCACTGAAGGGGAGAACATAGGGCCACACAGGTGGTCCTGCACTTGAATGAATAGCAAGCTGGGGAGGGGAGAGAAAACAGAGCCCCTACCGTATGCCTGGCCACTGTCCTAAAGTGGGATTTACTAAAAACTTATGTAGATGGGACACATTAGTGCTCCAGTTTTAGAGATGAAGATTGTGTGTCTCAAGAACGTTAGGTGACTTCCCAAATGAGGCACAGTTAGAAAAAAGCAAAGCCAGGTGTAGAATCCAAGTCTTCAGGTCTAACTCTAGCTTGTAGTTCAGCCTCGAGGCTCCCTTCCAGCGTCTCCTTGACTCCTGATGCTCTCTCCCACCCCCACCTACCTCTCCCCTGCCCCTCAGTGAGGCCCAGAGCCTAAATTTTCAACCTAGGAGAAGCTCCTCTGGTCTGTGCTGGCCAATCCCAACCAACTTCAGGCTCTCTGCTGCACCCTAGGTGGAAATGTAACAAGAAAGCCAAAGCAGCCCCCACGCCCCAGGGCTCACAACCTCATACCTGATCAAAGGCTGTTGCAGAGCCACCAGGGCAGCGTGGATGGTCACAGAGATCACCGACAAATGGAAATAGTCGAACATGACGGGGACCTGGTGGTGCAGACCTCTCCGGGGGTCGAAGTGCAGGCCAAGCGTGCGGCTGCTGATCATGGTTGCCCCGGACACGTCCCTCAGCCTGGAAGGCAAGTGAGCGAGCTCACATGAGTGATGGAGGGTTGCCCCTGCTGTCATCCAGGCAGGTCTACATTACAACCTCATCCATGCACAACCACCATGCACAAATCATCTTATTCAATCTCTCCAAATACTCTGCCAGGTAGAAATCATTTTTCCCATGATTGGCAGATGAGGAAATCGAGGCTTGGAGAAGAAAAAGGGTTCATGAGACATCACGCAGCTGCTATGCAGCAGATCTGGGACTCAGGCTCTGCTGTTGCTGATGCCAAGCTCACCCATTAGTGATGGAAAGATGCCCAGACTATTTCCCAGACTTACCTCAACCCTGAAGTCCCCCTGGCTCTCCTTCCCCACTCGCTCATGTATTTCCCCCACAGATGCCCAGCACTGCACTTCCTTTGTATGTCCTTTGTATGTCTAGATTCCTACCTCTTACAGGCAGGAACTGGGACCAATTCATCTTTATACCCCCAACACCTAGCATAGAATCTGACATACTGTAGAAGTTGGTCAAATGTTTGATTATTAAGAGGAATAATTGGCTGACTGACAATGAATGACTCCCAAAGCATAATGATTACGTAGTCTGACCCCCACCTTTGGGGAGCAAAGGACTCCCCACCTTTGCTCTAGCATTTTGTCATTGGTATGTGTCTGATGCCTAAGAGATAAAGCAACTGGTAGGCAAGGCCCAACTGAGACTTTGATTATAAAAATGAGAGTGATTCTTCTCTACTACAAGCCATCCTGTGCTCATCTCAAGCTCTGCAAACCAATCACTCAGGCTCTTCATGTGTCTGTGAACCAGAGCACTTGGGAAACCTAGAGGGAGCATCTTCTGTGAGTAGAGCAGAGAGCTCAGAGAACATTCAGAGAAGCTTCTTCTTCGCCCACATACGAGGAAATGAGACACAGAGAGAGGACTATGAGGACAGCAGACTCCAGAGACCCAGCCTAACAGGCTTTGCTTCCTGGAATCCTTGTTGCTTAAAGCGTCTGTGCAAATGAATGCCAAGTAAAAGAGCTGACTAATTCATTGGAGCCCAGTGTGACTCCATAAAAAGACCAAGTAATGGTCTCCTCTCATACCAGGAAGAAATCTGATGGGGAGGGGCACAGGGTACCCCCCACCCCGAGTCTCAGAAAATCATTAACATTTATATTCATTTGAATTCTGACAACAATTTATTGAGGCATTACTAAGAACTGAACATGGTACTTTTTCCCTTAATCCATATGACAATCATATGGGTATTAACTTGTATTATTCCATTCATAGATGAGGAAGTAAAGCCAACATGAGTTAATTGACCTGTTCAAAGTCACAAGGCAAAACTGAAACGTTAGACCCAGGTCCGTCTGAGTCCACAGTCTGTTCTGCGTTGCTGCACATTATTGCTTTGAATCCATTCAGACACAGGGAATCATGGTCATATCCTTAAGGCTTGAACAACAGGAGGTGAAATACATATCAGGGTAGCAGAGATGTCAGAAATGTTAACAAGATTTAAGCCACATTAATAGGAGTAAAGAATTCAGAATGAGGGAGGCAATAGCTCTTTTGTGTTCTGAAATGGATAGAGTCGGTTAATGGAGATAAAACTCAGTTCTTGGGGGGTCTCAATTTAGATAAGGTGGAGACAAACTGGATAGCACTGAGAAGAGAATGCCTGGGTTCTCAAACGGAACTGAAAAAATAAAACAAACAAAAAACACGGAGAAAGAGCCCTGATGTTCAATTGGAGACAAAGAGATTACTTAAAAAGTCTTGTTTATCTGGACTGCCATCGACTCACAACTTTTCTGGATGGTTGTAAGGACTAAAGTTGAAGACAACTGAGGGAAGGCACACAGGGGTGACTTGCTCCTTGAAGTAAGAAGAATTTCCAGATAGGCAGAACTGACCAGGGACAGAATAGGATATGATGGGAAGGGGTGAGCTCCCCATCCCTGTGCAAGCATACGCTCTGGGCCTTGGCAGACTAGCAAGTAAAAATGTGAAGTTAGACTAGACGGGAGTTCCTCACCCTCCGGAATGTTGACTTTGGGGACTGGATAATGATTTGTTGCGGAGTGGGGGCTGTCCTGTGCACTGTAGGATGTTTAGCAGCGTCCCTGGACTCAAACCACTAGATGCCAGGAGCATCTGCACCCCCAGTGTGACAAACAACGTCTCCAGACATGGCCAAATGTCCCTGGGGGACAGAACCATCCCAGCTGCAGTGACAACCACTGGAAAAGATGGACACCAAGAGCCCCCCGGTCCCTGATATTAGATACCATGATTCTCTGTTTAGTTCCTGCTCAGGCCTACCTGGTTCTAAAGAAGCTGACTTCCTGGGTCATGTTTCAAAGCCTAATGTCTACCCCCCAGGATGTGCTATGGATGCCTTATCATCCTTAAACCCAATTTATGAAAATGAGAAAGTATGGCATTTTCAATTCTTCCCCAGCCTCTGGCTTCCTGTTCCTGTTAGCTAATCTCATACTCCATAAAAAGCCCCTGCTCTGATTGTTATTAACTGCTTGTATTAGAGAGAGGAAGTGACATGTGGAAGCCTGGCCCCACTTGCATCTAGGAAGCCACAAAGAGGAAGAAGACATTGATTCAGCAGTCCATGCACTTGGCCAGGTATAGATACCATCTCTCTTAACCTTCATAACAGACCTATGAGATACGGATTCTATAATGATGTCCATTTTATAAATGAGGCTACAGAGATTTAGAAAAGTGCAAGGACTTTCCTAGTGTCTCATAGTTGATGAGTCAAAAGCCGAGGTGGCTGAATTTTATACACTTCATTTGCGTCCATCTCCTGTACATAGGCTGTTCATTGGTAAAAAGGTCTCATTTTCTGTGTCCACCATGATTTATCATTAAGGCTATCTGGAGAGTTAGGTGGAGAATGACTTCCAGGCTTGGTTTGGAATCAAGTTGGGTTCTGTGGTCAACTGGAAATGTCTACCATGGAGCTATGGATGAATGTCTCTGAAGGAAGTGGGCATAGGGAGGTAGGGCAGGGGTGGTTTAATGAAATGAGTGAATTATAGAAATCCCAGATGGCTGAGGGGGAATATGAGAACAAAGGAGGCAGGGGCTTCACTTCTGAGTTTATAGGTTAGGAAGAAGGCCAACCTCTTGTAGGGCCTCTGAGTTCAATATGGTGCTAGAACAACAAGTCTTGGGGATGGTGTGAGGGAGATAAGATTTATCAAGCATCCACCATCTCACCAAGGGGTAAGCAGAAGTGATGAGAGAAGCAGGTGGCCAGAGGGGCTTGGAGGTCCAGATAAAGACAAGAGTGAGGAATCGGTGATTTTGAGCCCGGACTCTGTGGCAGGACCATGGACAGATACTCTTACCAGCCCAGGGACTAGACATGACCATCTACACATCAGTAGATGCCTGTTCTCAATGCACAGACAATCAGGTCTCTGCCATTTCAGCAGTTGTCCATCTATGCTTCAGATGCCCTCTGATTCAACTCCTCGTGTTATGAAAACTCCCATGACAATCAGACACATCTCAAGGATGAGTCAGTCCTTGAGAAGGAGGAGAAAGTTCTCATAGGGAGACTGAACTTTGAAGGGATTGGAGAACTCTTATGCCAGCATTAGCCCATCAGCCACCAGGTCCCCCATTCTCCATAGGAGAAGGTGAAGCACTTGCTGAAGAGGTTGTAGAGATCAGAAGCAAGGATTAATCCTCAGAAAGTGCTCAGAGTGTACTGAGATTCTGCTAATAGAACAGAGGGAAAAGAAGTGCCCCCATCTCCACCTTAAGCCTAATGAGGGGGGTCTTCAAGTGAGCTTGCCCTGTGTCCCCTAGAATTGGGGAAACACAAGTCCTGGTGTCTGACTCATCCTGAAAAGGTACTCAGGAGAGAAGGTGAGGGTGGCTGGCTTGGTCAAAGGAAGAGTGAGTAGCATTGTGTATGTGTTGGGGGGTCCCCACCAGTGTGAGATGAGAGTTAAAGTGCATGTGTCCATTACCAGATGTGGGTTCTTTGGAGATAAGAATCTGGCAAAAGAGCTTCCTACAAGGTGTGAATGACCCAACCATAGGAGGCATCATTATATCAAAGAACTGCTGGGGTGGGGGAAGGGGGCTGCCTAATGGGTATATCTCCAAGGATTGCACAAGAACGCCATAAGAGCAAAGACAGCAGTGACTCAGCATCGAACATGTGAAAAGCTCTTTTTGCAACCGAACCTGTCAGATATGACTCCCTGTCTCTTCTGCAATCTCCTCCCTCCTGACCCTGCAAGGCCCACAGACCCCAGTGGGGAAGGAGGTAGGACAAAAATATGAAGCTTCCCACCATACCCTGCTACTGCACTAGGAGTTTCCTACTCTGAGAAAGCCTGGGGTAGGGTGAATAAAGGGGGAAATGACAATGGAAAGAAGTTATTGACTGGATGAGAGTTTAGATTTTGGCTAATACTCTTGACTGCATTTTTTAATACCTGAAAAAAAGGGCTACTTATTTATTACCTGAAAGAACCTGGGGAGGCTCTGTGACACGACAGTTGACCCCAGGGTAGGAGGAAGAGGCCATGAAGAAAGCTTAAAGGAAGTAGTTATGAGAAAGAGTCGAGTCGCCTCCTGTTTATTTAATCAGCAGGTTGCACATAAATGAATTTTCAATTTTCAGAGAGTTGAAACACAACAGCAGATATTTAGTACAAAGACGCAGAATCTCCTTTGATTTAGAAGGGGCCTTGAGGTCTGCAGCCTCATAGGGTCATTAATCTAGAGACCTAATTAATACTCATGGAAAAATGTATGGACGTGTCAGATATGAGAAGGTGCCAGCTAAGAAAGCCAAGAAGTCAGGAGAGTTCTATGCGGGTAGCATTGAGCCACCTGCCTAAAATGTATGGGGTTTGAAATGACCACATAGACATTCTTAGCCTGCATTCCTGGGTAGGCTGTGACATGGAGGGGCATGGCAGCTGATCACGAACTGGATTTCTGAGAGATGTTCTGAGGTTCGTGGCCATGAGGATGCCTCAGGGGTTGGGAAGGGTGGGAGGGAGGAAAGCACACTATCACAATTCAGGGATTTCCGGGACACTCACTGTTGTTCACTGTCTGTAAAGTGCAGGTCCACCTTGAGTTGAAAATCAACTTCACTCAGTGCCTCTTCCACCTACAAGAGAAACAAAGTTCAAGGGATTTCAGGAGTCATATCTGGTCCAAACGAAAAATGTAGCTGGTCTATTTCCTGAAGTTTAGAAAAAGAATCTCACCACAAAGTTAATGTCATTTGTGCTTAAAGCAGAATTTCCATGCATGGTCTATGGAATTCTGGTTAAAGAGGATATCTGTGAGCATTCCATGGAAAAACAGAAGGAAAAGATTTGTGTAGTCCAATTTGGGAAAAGGCCAATTTGCAAAAGATGTTAAACAAGTTCTATTGTTTATTGCAGGACTTTTGAGAACATCATTCCTCAAACAGATTTGATCTGGAATCCTCTAACCAGCAATTCTCATAGCTCCAGCTTTGGGCAGAGTGGAACAGTGAACTTGCCTAGAGTGATGGGATAATGTGGGAGGTGACGTTATTTCTGCCCTCAGGCACCCTCGAAGGGCTATTCTCCTGGTTCACAGAGGAGGAAGCTGATGCTTAGGAAAGTGAAGTCATTTCCCAAGGTGGCTGAGCTTCTTAAGAAAGCAGATCCTTCATTATCCTCTTGAGATCCATTACGTTTAACCATTTTTGCTTTAAGACACTTCAGCATTTCATGTCCTATTTACGGCTGCTTCCCTTCTTAGCTTTCAAAATAAACTTGTTTTCGTTAATTAGCACAGGAATCTATTTGTTCTACCTGCCAGCTTCTCATATACATCTAAAAGATGGTACCCCTTGTTCTCCATGCCCCACCCCCCGCCCCACCCCAGGAACTGAACACCATCACTCCTCCCTCCAGGGGAATTGTTTGCTAAATTCCAGATCTCACCATCGCCACCCCTACTTAGCCCAGAAACCCAGTTAAGTACTGCGTTCCTGTGACAGGACTTCTCTCCTCCCCACTCCCAGGCTGGCACACCCCTTCTCCTCTGTAACCCACAAAACTCTGTCTCTTTTTAATATCTTGGCATTCACCATATCCTATAAAATTGTTTCAGTTTATAACCTGGAGGCCCGTGAGCCAAATATTACCTGCAGACACTTTTTGTTTAGTCCTCGCGGTACTTTTAAAAATGTTTTGAACAAGTTACAAATGTTTAACAATCAGGCAACTTCACATTTATATTGCAGGTTTCCAGCTTCTGAAAAAACAATCCCTGGATCTGGCCATGCTGGGCTGGCAGTGGGAGCTCCATTTGGATGAGGCTACAGCATTTGCTGACAATACCCATTTGGCCTGCAGCTAAAATCCCTGGCCATTTATCCCCAGCTCCAGGAACAGTGCCTGCCACATAGAAAGTATTAGTGTATCTTGAGGAATAAAGAAAGCTCTTTTCCATCCCCACCTTTTGTGATTTTTGTTTATTTGCAAGAATGTTCTCCAACCTGCAGGGATGGAAACCTCTTACCCAAAGGCCTCTTTGGAAACGTGTTCCTGGTTAAGCTTAACTCAGCCAGACACATATGGGTGGAATTTTTCTTTAGGTCCCCAGTGTTTTAAAATTTGTTGTGGAAAAAAAAAGACTTTAAAAGTTAACATTTTGCTGAATCCAAGTGCTATGAATAATTTCCTCTCTTAGCTTTGTTTTGCATAATCACAAACCTCACTTTGTACACACAACTGAAGCAACACAGCCTCTTGCCACCAGTCCCTGGGAAGTGAGACTGACAGAGTAAACTGTCCTAACCACCTTCTGAGCATGCATTTGCCTGGTTAACAAAAATCCACTGTAAACTCCAGTTTTAAACTTGCTGCAATTCCTTTGGAACTAGGAGAGAAATCCTGGGCCAGGATGAGCTGTGGCTAGATTGAGCTTGGCTCTGTCTTCACCAATGTCTCAATATATCTTTAATTGCAAGATGCTCCAGAATGAAGACACTGGCCTCTCTAACCACTCATTTCATTGTTGGCTCTTGGCTACCTGCCCCTCCCTCCAAACACACACATGCACATAAACACATGCACACATTCACATGTACACACACTTGCACACGCGCACATTCACATGTGTACACACACATGTACACATGCCCTTCCATTGTGCTGCCTTATGTTGGTTAAAGGCATCATCTTCTTTCAAGGGCCATGTTTTAGCACCAGGAAGCAATTCATGTAGTCGTGGAAATAATAACAGTAGCTAGTATTTACACAAGAGTTACTATGTAGCGGGCACTGAGTGAACACTGTCCATATACTACCTTATTTAATGTGGATAAAACTATGAATTAAGAAATAGTGTCCCCATTTACAAATGAGGAAATTGAGGCTCAGTGCAGTAAAGTCACCTTCCCAAGCTCAACAAGTTGAGTCCTACAGCCCAGATTCTGTCAAGTATTCCTCCACTTGTTTGGCCTTTTCCCATGACCCCATCTGTGTTGCAGGTTGCACATGCTCTCACTGGTTGGTTTCAATGTTACTGATAACGATGATTCTCATGTCTTCTCTTCCTTTCTTAACTTCTCTCCTGAGTTCCATCACAGCTGGCTGGGAAGAAGGCAGCTTTGGAAGTCAAGCTACATGAGTACGAATCTTGGCTCTATCATTTAGTATCTGTGTGACCCGGGGTCAGTCAACCTCTCTAAGCTTGTTTTATCATCTGTAAAATGAGGGTAAAATAATTACACTTACTCCTTAGAGAGCACTGCTGTCACGTGACCAAGTAGAAAATGCACATAAAGGGCTTAACACAGTGTGTGAACAAAGACCATTTTCAACAAGCGTAAGTTATTGTTGTTGTTGTTGTTATTTCCAACGTACCGTGGGCCCGGCCACCTACAGGACCCCTTCCTCCACCAACACCACACGGCAGCCCTGCACAGGTCACAGGCACAGGCTTTGTGGCCAGACTGCCTGAGTTCAAATCTCAGCTCCACCACCTCCTGTGATGATTCAATGAGATCTTCCAAGCAAAGCCCTCAGCACAATGCCTGCCGCACAACACCTACCTAATAAATATAAGATGCTATCAGTGTGAAGCACGAGATTGTTATTGTAACTCAACCTGAATTCCTATCACTCCCCAACAGAAACACTTCTTCTCCCAACCACCCAGGACTGTCAATGGCAGCTCCAAGCCCATTTCTTGCCCAAATAGTAGAAGTTTAACCATTTAACTCTTTTGACTACAGGATGTGCTCCATTGGCTATGCTTTACCTGAGCCCTGTTCTATGGGCTACCTGTAGCTCTAATGCAGCCCATTCTTTCCATCCATCTCCACTGTGGCTACCTCTGCCATGGGGCTCACCAGCACTCACATGGACTATGGCAGCTGTCTCCATGCCCTGGGTCTTTGGGCCCCGTTTTCCATATTTCTGCCAGACTGACCTTTCTAAATCCCAGCTCTTCTCCTCCCAACTCCCAAAGGAGTCCCCTGCCTTCAGAATAAGGGAAACATACAGCCTTTAGGGCTCTGTGGCTCCCCATGTTGTGTCCTCAACTTCCTTTCTAGCTTTACATCTGGGCTGCCTCATATCCCACTGGAAACGGTGCTTTTTTCCCAAATCCGCCTTCTACTTTATTGCTTTTCAATGTCCTTGTTATCCTCTGTCTTGAAATACCTTAACTGCCTCCTGTGGAAATCTCACCCATTTCTACTCATCAAAACTCTCTACCAACTCACCCTCTCCACCACCAAAAAAACCAAACTAAACCAAAACAAAAAACCCTCAGCCTGACTCACTAGGTTTGATGGGCTCAAGAATCTGCATTTTGAACAAGTACTGCCAGGGGACTGTGATGTGGTGCACCAAGGAATCACACTTTGAGAAATGCTTTTCTGTTTCAAGCCTGTAAAAATGCTACCTTGTCCACAAAGACTTTTTGACGTAATCCGTTCCTCTTGCTCCTCAGGGCACTAAGCATTGTGTTGTTAATAACTGTATCTTTCTTTCCTTGGCTGCTGGGAAGCTCAGCACTAAATATGTGGCCACCATCAGCATGCATCCAGCACTATGTTTGTGCATTTTGGTCTGTTACATTTATCCTAGGCTTTTTCCCTTATGTGTTTTTCCTCTACTCTGGCTCATTCTATTGCAATTTTTTTTCTTTTTATTATTCTATGTATTTTGTTAGCCTTCTCAGATTTTCTGGGGGATTCACAGAGTGTATATAAATAAAATAACCATCCTATCTCCACACTCCCTTATCCTTTGCAACCATCACTAAAACACCCCATCTATGCCTTAAGCTATGATGAGTTCTGTTCACAGTCATCTCTTGTACTTATGTGTGTCCTCCCTGTGTGGACTGAATCTTCTTTGTGTCTGCATTCCCACAACATGTGAGGTGGCACGCTTGCAGTGTAGGTATTTTATAAATGCCTACTATTCACAATGATGGCTGTGTGCATGCATGAACAAGAACCCTGATCACCTGGCCATAAGCAGTGTTTTGGTTGTTATAAGCAGATAGACATTCACTGGAAAAGAGCTTAAAGTATCCATTCCAGATATACAATTTTTATGGACATATCCAATTAACTTTAATTGTCACTGATTTGGACATAATGATTAACTATAACATTGTTTGCTGCTGTATGGATTACCCCCAACACAATAACAAATCATTAGCTTGTAGAGATAAGTGATTTGGTATGCAGAAGGAAACAATATGTACTGTCAAAAGGACTCCCTGTTCTACCTCAGAACTAAGGCTTGTTACAACTTCATATGAGCTAAACTTGGGTGTTGGGAAAGATTAAACTTGACAGCCTTTATAAACAGGGGCAGGAGCAATACACAGATGGAATCAAGATGGAAAAATGACCAAGATGCTTGAGAAATGCCCAAACCCAGCCTCCACCCACAGTCACTCTGCCCAGGAAGATCTTTGAGATCAACGTGCCAAAGGACAATGGCCCATGAGAAATAAAGTGACATCTCCTTACTGGAAGGAGCTGAGCTTGTGCATGCAGTCTAACTGGGAGTTCCTGAACACTCAAAACAACCTCAGGGTATCTTTTCCTAAACTGGGTCCAGGAAGGAAGTAGACTATACAGTTAAAGTGAGGAATCTAAGTACAGTTCATTCTAGGGATGACTTACAAAGGTGTGGTGAGGATTTAGGGACAGTGACAGATGATGGCTCAGCACCTCAGGGTTAGTAACTGCAGGGCTTCCTTACTGCCCTCAGCCTGAAAAGTCAGGCGGAGGAGTGGTTGTCAGAACCTAGAAGTGAACTATGGAGTGAGGCCCCTGACCTGAGCTGAGGCCTTTGGTAGAAGGACACAGCCAGGGTGTGCTGGTAAGTGTTTAACAACCAGCTCTCTGAAGGAAAATTTAAAAACCCTGATTTGTAGATTGCTGATTTCCATGGTATAAATATTTCCATCCCAACTGATTTCAAGTTACCAATGTGAAGTCACTAACTGCAAAGTCGAAAAGAGATGTATACCTCGGACTCCCAAAAGGGAGTGTAAGCAGGCCCCAGCACACTCTGGACACAGCCAGCCCTCTATGACCCATCACAGAAGGAGACTAGGGAGTGAATACTCTAACCCCATCTCCTCCCTTCCTCCAGCTGCCTACAGGACCTCTTAGAGGCTGAGCCCAAACGGAAACCAAAAGGTAAGGCTACTACTGAGCAGCACATGCAGTCAGCCTCTGGGGTCCAAAGCAGGTGGGGAAGGTAGAGAGTGGAGATGGACGAGCAGTCAAAAGACAGTCCGCACAGCTCATAAGAGTTTCTTTTGGTCTTTTTAATTTCAATTACAGATAAAGTATTCGTAATCACTGTGATGTTCCTGGGAAGACAGGGATTGGGTTAACTGAAGGCTAACAGGACACATGGGGGATATACATTTCTGTTTGGAAATAAGGGGTTACAAAGACCGTAAAACAAGGGATTCCAAATTCTGTTCATTCACCAATGAAGTCATCCACCTGTTATTTGTTGAGCATCTCCAGTGTAGTCCTATGGCAGGTACTGGGGATGCAGAGAGAGATAGGAGATGCTGATGCTGAGAAGCTTGTAGACTGGTAGGAGGGGGCAAAACTCCAGAATAAAAATTGTGCTATTCCACCTTTCCGACAAAATCAAGGACTTTCCGTTGCCCAGGAATAAGCTCTACGTTCTTTCCCATATCCCACGGTCCTCTGTAAGTCTGGCCCCACCTACCTCTCCAACTTCTTCCCCTGCTCCCTTCCCCTCACTCACTGCACAAGTCACCTCAGCCTTACTGCTTTTCCTGGAACACACCAACCTCATTACCACCCCAGGGCCTGTGTCCTTGCTCGGCCCTCCTCAGAGATGACTGGCTCCTCCTTGGCATTTGGGTCTCAGCTTCATGTTGGCTTCTCAGGGAGGCCCCTCCTGTCTGTCAGTTGTCCTCCAGGGGATAATCTCCATCTTGTGTGAGGTTGTGTTGAAGCTGTGCTCTTGGCAATCTCATTATCTGAGCATCCATCGGGAGGCAACCGCAAGTCTTGCAGAGTGGGCCTGCCAGGAGTTGTCTTCCAATTTGGGTCCCACTGTAGCTTCATAGGACCTCCAGGAGTGGTGCTTTGTGAGTGAATCTCATAGAGGAGTGAGCCAAGCATGCAGCAGTGGGAAGGTTCAGTGACAGAATGTACATGATTTATTTAATTGATTACACTGCGATGTATTGATCAAACATTAAAATATAAGACCCAAGATACCAGGGATATTTTCCTGTCCACACTTTTCTCTGTAGCCCATAGTAGGTGCTTAGTGGGTGCTCAATGAATCTTTGAGGGATGGATGGGTTGATGGATGAAGAATGAATGACCGCTTTTCTCTTCTAGCCTCTGGTCACTACCAAGGAACCTGGTCACTACCCGGACCACAAAAGATGTGCACAAAAAGCCATGGGCATGAGAGGAGGAAGATATTAGATGGCCAGTAGGAGTCGTTATGAATACTACATGGGAAATGCGAGTAGAGACATGCCTGTAATTAATCTTTCCTAAATAGAAATACACTTCCACAACATTAAAGGTACCCTAGCAGGAAATAATCAGCTGGAATGTGGCAACAGAAATTTGAGGTGGGACTAGGGGAATACGGGCAATGGTTTAGACTTTAGATAATCCTTTGACTTGTGTTAATCTGATGAATAGGGAATTTTCAATCAAGTTTCCAGCAAATGGAATGAGGCGCCCAAGGCCTCTGGGCTTTTACTCATGCTATTCCCCCTGCATGGGATGCCCCTCCTCTCACTCTTTGTCTGGGGAACTCTTAGCATGTGCATATTAAAGCCAGCTCCTTGGTGAAATCATTGCTGAGCACCAGCTTTGTCCTCCCACAGAGCTCATCTCTCCATCCTTAGTGCCTTTCTTCATTCGTGCATACAGCTGGTATGGTGCATGTCGTTTTCCAGGCTGCTTGTTTATATATCAGTTTTCCCGATAAATTATCCATCCCTTGGGGTCAGAGGTCCTGCTGTCTTCTTCAGCTTTGTCCCTCATCCAAGAGCCCAACAAAGAGCCCCGCACAAAGCAAATGCTCAATAGACATCTGCTGACGGACTCGTTGACAGAGTGGTTGATAGATGAGCTAACGGGCAAATGAGGAGCACATAAGAGAGTCAGTAAATTACTCGGTGGGAACTGCTCGGAACAGGGAACAAGCAGGTATATGAATGACAGAATGAGTACAAAAATGAATAAATAAATAAGTACATGAATGCTCTAAAATCATGAATCCCTCTCTGTCAGATTTCAGAGCAAATTTGTAGTTTTTCCTTCACTTACCACTACTTACCCAACAATGGGTGCAAAAGGCACAAGGAGGGAACACAACTTGTGGCTGGTGGTAGATCCCAGGACTTACCCTTTCACCATCTAAGAGCAAATGAGCTCGGAAGATCACAGCGTCATTTATGGGCACCTCTTCATTCCTGTATAAGATCTGAAAGACCCGGCTGTGCACGGTGCTCTCATGGACGCGGGCTGAATGCAGGCTGCTGCTGTCTGCAAAACAAGAACCAGCAGAAGCCCATGAACTCCAGTGCTGCCCGGTACCTGCAGCCTCCTCAGGTGTCTGTGCAGCTCAAAGAAAGTAATGGGCCCAAACTGCATTCCAGTGTCCAAAGATTCAAATCACAGCCGAATGAGATCCCCTCGTATACAGACTTCTGTTCAATGAACTGGGCTGGCATCTCAGAAGAACCTTGTTCAGTCCCTTACAAGCCATATGATCTTGGCCCCATCACTTGCCATGCTGTGGGCAATCGCTGGAAATCAGTGCCTGCTAAATTCCTACCTGCTCACATGTCCCCTCCTCTGTGAAGCCTTCTATAATCCCCCCTCCTGGAAACAACGAGAAGAAGAGATAAAGACAGAAATTGCCCTTCTTCTACAAGGACTCCCTAGTGCCCACAGAATCTCTCTCTCCTGAAAGTGCTGTTTGCACATCATGTACAATATGAGGAACACTCTGTCTTGAATTTTAGGTAAATGTGCTAATTCTAATTGCACTAGATATCAAGTTTTTTAGGAAACTTGTTCTCCTCTGTGTCCTCCAGTGTATTCTAAATACACCTAATCCTTAACACTGTTTCAAAGTTAAGTTGAACTTCAGAAAGACAAATCCGTCCAATGAGGTTTAAGAGACCTTTACTGAATCCACTGACAGCAAATGCGTGAATTCCTCCAAATCACTAACACATAAACTGCACAGTTGGGATAATATAGAAATATTCTAAAATAAATACTGCCAATACTTATATAAGGCAATGATTACCTACTCATAATAATGACCAGCTATGTGGTAATTTACAGTTTCCAAAGTGCTTTTCAAATGTGTTATTCTCCTTAATCCTCACAGAAAATTGCTAGGGTAAATTTCACTACAGATGAAGAGATGAAAGCTCAAAGAAGAAGAGATGTGTGTCTTGGTATTTGCTATATGAGGAGGCATTGTGTGGAATCATCATCACATCTCTCTATTGAACAACCAGGAAAAAAAGCCTCAGGTGAATGAATAAAATGCACCCATTTCCTACCAAAAGGTAGCTACTCTATAAAGTACTACTAAAAGAATGAAACAGTATGCAAAGGGAGCCAAGAAAATAACAAGAAAAATCAGTCCAACCAGCAAAGAAAAAACTGCTCAAGTCCCTTGTGCACTGTTCCCAGACGGTTTAAGGAGTTCTTGGAAACAGGGACAAGAGGTCACTGTTTCAGTGACACCTAAACCAACACCTGCCTTGTAGCTTCAGAGTAGGAAACAAAAAAATGCAAAACCCCAGATCATTTCCAAGGCTGCTGAGATGTGCCTGCTCTAATTTTGCACTTTGTCATGAAGGAAATAAAATGACTGGCCTAATACAGCCCTCTATAGAACTGTTGGATTCCAATTGATGTGGCTTTTAAGTAGAAGTGATCCTCAAGTGCAAATGCTTTTCTGTTTTTATTTGCTGCACCGGCCTTTCTCTATCACTGTCAAGGTGTGGTTGATCTATAAGCCAGATCGACAACGTGGCAGAGGATGGATGGGGTAAATACTCTGAAGGTCAGAGCAACACCGAGCCGTCTAGAACCAGGAGGCACAGCCAGTAAAACAGTTCAATCACTTGCCTTCTTGGGCAAGTGATATCACCCCTTGTAACACTAGCTTTCCATGTGAAAAATGAGCATATCCACACTGACCTCCTGGGATTGGTGTAGACATAAAAAGGATAAAATAAATCAAGATCTTAAGACCAGGCATGTACTGGGCATGCAATACAGAGTAGGATGACTTTTTAATTGTGTTTAGAGAAAGGTATGAGCACTTTCTGTTGAATACATTTCTGCTGGCCACTTTTCTATGGGAGATTAAACTCCTCTGATTTTGAGCAGATTGGCAAACTAGACCACAGGACTCAGCAGTATTTACAGAAGATCACCAAATCCCCAGGTGCTCCATTAAATCCAGGGTGAGGCATTTCTTATATCCTGTGGGCCTTTCTGTGTCATTTTCTCATCACTATTAAGGAGGGCATAAAACAGGTGTCTTCTTACAAGGGAAGGCTCACTGATCATGAGACACCCTCCGGGATTGTGGGCATCACTGAGACAGCACCTGCCTGCTTTGTTCCCATTGGGATTCTCCCTTCTTCAGCAAAAATCCACACTTGGACACCCTGTCCATTATCCCTGCTCCCTCTTCCTGGCATTCTGAAAGAAATGCTACTTTCTTCTCCTTGGAAAGGTCACATCCTGAAGTTTCTAGTACTGCTTCTCCTGCTCATTCTGCAGAGCCTTCCTTGGCAGACAGAGGGCACTCATTTACGTCACATGCAGCTCACCATCCTTTACGCGCAGGTACTGAGCACCCAGAGATGAGAAAGTACATAACTCTCTTCACCCTTAAAGATCTGTTCATAATTTGGAATGCTGCCCTTTCCTAGCCTTGGGGTAAAGAGCCACTTTTCTCCTTAGAATATCTTTACTTATTGTTTAGCAACCAGATTTCTACTCAAGTGGTCCAATGAGAAGGTGTAGACTCGAGTTTTCCAGAATATCTGTGTTCTTCTTTTGTATGTGTCAGCGTTGGTACCAGGCATAAGTATCCGAAAGGAGAGTTGGAACTTTGAGGGGAAACAAGACTGATGGGAAGAAGGTGGGAGGAAGAGGAGAAGGGAAGGGAAAGGAACAGGAGAGGAGAGGAGCAGAGAAAAGAGAACAAGATGCAGGAGGAAGAGGAACTCCTCAATGGCTCCCACTGCCCAAGGAGTACATCAAACAACTTGATCTGGAATTTCATGCCAGAAGGCAAGAGTGAAAATAATTCTGGTTCTGCTGTTTCTTTTCCTAAAAAATGAGTGAGATCAACACTTTGCCTATCTATGTACCTCTAAGTGTTCATAACTCAAACAACGGCCTTTCCCGGCTGAGAGCCCCTACCAGTCCCAGAGGGCTCTGGGGGTGCAGATTACAAAGTGTAGGAGCTGTTCATCTGAGGGGAGCCCTCTGCTCCAGAGTTCAACCTACAGCCCTCTCATGGGCCTTTCTTTGTGGCCTGAACCCCACTCCCATTCCAAGAAGATGGCCATGGCTCTGTCTGCACATAGGAGCTCCCCAGAGAATTGAGTTTGTGCTGAACAGTCAAAATGCTGGGAGACCCTCTCCAACCCTCCAGGCCTGAGGATGTCTGGGTGAGGTCTAGGCTGTTTGAAAAAGAATATGCTGAGAAGCTATCACCGAATTTCTTCAAACCCAGACCACATTCGTATGGAAGAATCATCCAACGTATTAGAGCTCATGGAAGTAGAAAAGCCAAGTGAGATAATGAGCAACTCAAAGTCAGGCCCTTGGCTTTCTAATGGTTGAGAATAGGACCTCCTTCAGTAAGGCAAATGTACGTTCTAGACTTGCCCCACCACTTTCTCACCGTGTGGCCTGGGGCAGACCATTAAATCTGAGCTTAAATGAGGCAAGAAGCATGCCCTGTCTAATTTCCATGACAAACGTGAGGCTCAGAGGAGATGAGGAGTAAAGAAATATGTGTTTAAGTGTAAAATTCTCAAAACTCAAGCAGATTTCCTGGCAAGATGAAGATGATAATGACAATTCTTTATGCTAGATAATTTTCTGTCTATTTCCAGGAACAGGAAGGACAGAAAGTCACCTTGAAGCCAAACTATATTATTTTTCCTAACCGTTTCAAAGAATAGGCAGAAAAGAAAGCCACCTTGAAACAGATGTTCACCGCTTTTCCAGAGAATGATCAGAATGATTTCCTGTATCATGTAAGCGTTGTCTGGCTGGTGGGGCAGTCAATACTCATTGCCACGGCAGAGAGGTATGACATGACCTTCTCTGATTCCGTCAAGGCTGCTACTTTCCCCAGAGACTCCATCACAGAAGTACAAATGGAACGGTCTGCAAAGAGAGAGCAGGGACTCCTGGGAGCAAAAGGACCAAGGACTTCATGATTTTTTCTGGAGTTTGGAAGTTGGAGAGACCTGTTGGACTAGGGCAGACTTTTCCCAACCTAGGAGGTATTAATATATTAACGTTAACTGTGTGGATCAGGCAAGGACAACCTGTTCCCAGAAATAAAAGTACATTGAGGAAAGCCGGACCCCAGCATGATGACTCTGGATGCTCAAAATTGCCCAAGTGTTCATGAGTAGAAGGCTGGTTGGTTACATCGTGAGCTGGAAATTTCTGTGCAGCCATCTAACCTGGTCCAAAGGCTGTGCTTTGAAGATCTATGGCTGAATATGTGAACATCATCTAAAAGGTAATAACCTGGAGTCCGGAGGTGTGGGCCCCTGAGGCTTGTGCAGAGGCTCAGACCAGCAAGTTCACCATGGAGGGTACGAGCTCCTCAGAACTCTAGAGAACCACCTTCAACAGAACACCATGTCATCATGAGAAGCCCCAGTAGCAACGGCCTGATCAGACCCAGTTCTCTCCTAATCTGGCATTCAGAAAAGAACCTCACTTCCTTGTGTAAGCCCAGGGCTTTTTGGACAATGTGAGATGGGGGAAGTGGGTTGGCATTTCTAATAACAGAGCATCTAGATACACAAGCACTTTCGTGTAATATCTGAAGAGATGTGAATGTACTTGTGTCTTCAATTTTTGAAACACATCACATCGGTGACATATCAATGGAGGACTGTATTTCAGCTGTCATTTTTATTGCCATTTGAACAAATATCCAACGTTTTTCTACTTAAAGTATCCTACTGTACATGGAATATTGAATATTTTGCTTTAATGCACAAGGATATGAGTTTATGCCTTGCCCATAATCCAAGATTATATGTTTCTATGATTTTTGTTATAAGACATATTCATCCATTCATTCATTTTTTATTAATCACCTGCCATGCATCAGGTCCTGGGCAAAACACTGGGATTTAATAATGAACAATCCTATGGCTTCTTCTGGGGTATATCTGTCTTGCACATCTGTCCATGGAGTAGGGAATACATAGCCCCATTGTCGTTCATCTCCTTGTATATATGGATTTCTCATCTCTCCAAATACATTGCATTATTTGCAATGTCTTACATGGCCTACTTCAATCATTTTAATTGAGGTGGCAAGTTATGTACAACAAACTGGGTTTGAATGTAGATGTTGTTATTCATCAACTATTTGATTTGGAAAATTCACTTATCTGAAATGTATAATAAATACAAAACTGTTTTGCTCATTGCAAATTGCTCTACAGAAGCTAGCCTGTAATTGTTTGGTCTGAGTTCCAGGTACTTTATATTCCTTATCTTGATACGACCTTGGGTCTAAGAGTCTTCATTTTACTCCTGAGGAAACTCAGGATCACAGAAGTTAAGTTCCTTCCTCCGTGTCAAATATAGTAGATGGTAAATGGTGGCTCCAAATCTTGTGCTTTTTTTCATTCTTTCATCCCTTAGTTTGTTTATTCAACCATTTATTATTTAACTAAACAACCATACAGGCAGTATGTTAGACATAATGCTGGTCATTGGTGATGAAACAACAACGACAAGGAGTTTTCTTCAATATTTAGACCAATATTTCCCAACTTTGTTCTCTCCTCACCGCACCCACTTGGCGCCATCACTTCTGTTTTATAGAATAAGAATTAAAGTTCTAGAATGATGGAACAGCAGGCTTTGCATACTATAGTCACTCAGATATGCACTGAATTAATCAATTAATTAATTACTAATGAGGGCAGGGATGAAGGGGGATGACTTGCAGAAGTTTCCCAAGGTGAGTGGTAGTTCCAGCACCTAGGATGTCTGACTCCTAGACTGCTCCACGAGAAAACTCCAGTATGGCCTGACAGAAATTCATATTTACAGAAACTAAACCAATGAACTCAGGAAAAAACACTGTTTAAGCTACTGAAAATGAACAAGGGCTGCTGCTGCAATTTAGCAGTAAGCGTTCGCCCATCAACACCAAGTGGGCTTAATTACTTAATTATAAACCATTTTGACCTACCTATTAGAATGAGCCCAGTAAGGCCAGCACTTGATAACACTTTATTAGCCAATAACGTGTACTGCTGTACAATCTCAAAAGTAAAAGGCCAGCGTGTCGCCTCTAACATACTCCACGCCCAACAGTTCACCCGCTGGGCTTCCGTAGGATTGGTCCTACCCACTGAGCAGTCTCAGGTGTTTCCATTTGCATTTCAATTACAGAGTCCAGTACACGGCCTTGTACCTCATGCTTTTGTAAGGACAAGAAGTGACCTGAGTTAAAAAAGGTGGATTTGCTCTGGACTCTGCCATTCATACACCATGCACCTGGGAACAAGGAAGTTCTCCAGTCTGAGCCTCAGTCTCCTCACCTGTGAACTGGGGATGGGAGAGAGTACCTGTTCAAGGTTGGGAGGGTTGAACAAGATGACCCATGAAAGTGCTGGGTACAGGGTCTAACACTTAACAGGTGCTCAGAGAAATTGCAGTGAATACACTGCTGGATAGATAGGAGTGTGTAGCTGAAGTGACTATTAAAAATTATCCACAACAGAATTCCACCAGCTCCTAGTAGAACTCTTGGGGGAAGTGGAGAGGGAATCCTCAATTGTCCTTTGACACTGGGAAGAGAGCAGGCCTGGACCAGGGCAGTGGGCATTGTCTGGAAGGATAGAGCATGAAGAATCTCCCTGCTTACTAGCTGGGAGATTTTGGGTGAGATTTTAACTCTCCCAGCCTTAGTTCTTTCACAGGCAAACATGTCAATAACATGACTCCAGAGGTAGCAAGATGACTCCTTATTCCCCACCTTGCCTGCTGATGGAAAGTATCCAAGTTCACGATTTCCCTCTCACCTCACTGCTTCCCCTTCTTGATTCCTTGGGATGGCTCCTCCTGCACCTCCCCCCTCTCTGTGCTGTAGACTTCCAGGTCTTGGGGCCAGGTCTTTTCTCCTTCATGAACTTTGCTCTCTTCATAGGGGATCTTAGCCATTTCCAAGGCTTATATACCATTTATAAGCTGAGAACTGTCAAATGAATGACTCTAGTATCATCTCTCTCCTGAGTGGGCATGATCCCATACCCACTCAACATTGCTCCTTTGAAGTCAAATACATACCATAAACTTACATATCCAAGATAGAACCTTTGATCATGTTTCCCAAATATGTTCCTCTGCAATCTCTTATCAATAATAGTAAAATATTTCCCGATCATCTTTGATTCTTCTTTCCCCCCTCCCTTATCCAGTCATCAGCAAATCCTGTGGATTCACATTCAAAATGTGGTTCTGATTAATCTAATCCTTTCTGTGTCATTTCATGATTTTTCTCTCAGTATTGAATATTGAAAACTTTATTTTCTGCTTTTACTATTACCACTCTTTAACCTATTAATATAAAATATAAACAAGACTTCATCACCCCCCATGGGGCTGAGAATAAAACCTAAATTCCTTACTACGGTTTAATTGGCCCTAAATGATCAGTGTGGAAGCTGCAGTCAAGGAAATGGCTTAACACAGAGCTGGCACTTTGCACAGTGTCCAGACCGGGCAAATATTTATAGAATGCATGACTGACCAAAACCCCAAATGACCTGATCATGGAGAATTTGGCAGCAGTGTTTAATAAACATTGTGGAAGTGAACTAAATTTCAGCTTAAGCAGCTAGCTCAGGGAGGCTGGCTCCGCTCCCTGCTAAGTCCTCACAATGACCCGGCATCCACACCCATCCAGGTTCCCTTTCAAACAGCCGGCACTAAGGATACTGAAACGCACAACATGGGGTTTTCGGAGAAGGGTGTAACCAAGGCTCCATTTTCTAATCCTGAAACACTTTCTGTTAATAAGTCATTAGGAAACACAGCAAATGGGAGGCAAAGATCCCTGTTTATGTGATTCAGACTTGCCTCAGCCATCTGCCTCAGCCATATGCTTCCCCCCAAAACTAAGTATAGCCACAATTTCAGCTAATCAAATATTTTAAGATATGCAGTGTCCCCACCCAATCATGGTCCCTAGTATGTTCCAAGGAGCACAGAGCTATTATCCAACCCACGGCAACCTTGGCCCTAATGGGACATCACAGAATGTAGGGAGCAGTTGTGACTTGCTACAAAAATAGCAGAGAGCCCCCAGAGTCATTGGACCAGGTGAGCTCTTGGCCTTTGTCTTCCACAGACATGGAAGGTCCCTCCAGAGGACCAGCCCCACTGCCCAGGGCTGAGCTAAGACTGACCAGTCCAGAAAGAGATCAGCAGCCCTAGCCCCCAACTCCCTCCAAGGGTTGAACCCTCACCTACCCCCACCCCAAGCTGTGAATGAGTGGAGCTATCCCCAGTTACAGGACATTCTCACCTCAACTCTCTCCTATGCCTCATCTTTTCTCTATTTGACTCCTCCATCCTGTCCATTAGAGCATAAACCTGGGCCATACCTGTGGTTGGGAGATGGGGCAGGATATTCCAAATGGGTTAGTAAATGCCCAACCAATCAGAACGCATGTTAGGCATAGTGATGAGCAGGATCCTACAGGCCATCTGTTGTGCCAGGCATAAATTCTTGATTTATAGATTGTAGGGAATGTGAGGGTCTGGAATAGGGGAGCAGGCTAACTGGCCAGTGGAGGGGAGGCTTGGAAAGTTCAGGGCAGTGGCTACTATGACAACTGCTCTCACCAGATGCATTGGCTGAATGTCGCCCCTGGTTAGAACGAACAAGTCATCACTGTAACATGTGCAGGTCAGCCTAGTCATCCTTACAGGGACCTGTGCCTGCAGCTATGCTTTTGTCTTCTCAGCTTCACATGCTTTCATCTCACTCCTTCTCCCTCTAAACTCCAGTGGCAGCCCAGAGTAACCTGGGCTCTTGTCCTCCAGGACATGGATAGTCTCAAAGCTGACATTTTTTCCTTCCCTTCATCAGCTCCTTTTCCTTCCACTGTATATCTGTACCAAATGCCACAGATGCACAGTCCATCTGTGCATGAACTTGGAAATTACTCCAGGGCCAGCTTTCTTCTCTCCAACTCAAACCTCCTCCATCACTTGATGCCCCAGGTTCTCCCAGTTGACCTGCTTGCCTTAGAGTCCCAGCTCGATCACCTGGATTCTGCTGGGTCACCCTGACTCAGACCTGGCCCTGGCAATCCTAGTAACTGACCTTCAACTCCACACACA
This sequence comes from Tapirus indicus, assembly GCA_031878705.1. NCBI lineage: Eukaryota > Metazoa > Chordata > Mammalia > Perissodactyla > Tapiridae > Tapirus > Tapirus indicus. The sequence goes on along the minus strand of CM062935.1, from coordinate 6,071,762 downwards.
GCAAAAAGGACAGAAGGGTGTCTAACACATACCCTGACCAAACTTTGGGATGCTTCTTCATCTGAACTTCTGCACTTGCCACTTAGCTCCAGCCTACAATTGGATCAATCTTGGATACAATTGGAGCATATGGTAACCATCCCCTTATGTGGTCCTGACATTTCAGGGAGTAGAATGCTGAGGGATTGATGCAGGATCTGATCCCTTCCCATCTTTCTGGCGTATTTCAAACAGTCTCCCTTTCAACAGGCTTTCTCTGACTGTTGACGTTTATAGTGAATGTTCTCGCCTTTGAATCTGTACATTTATTCCTCAACACCACTCAGCATTCAGAAGACACTACCATCTATTCACTGCATCTCTCCCTGTCAACACATTCACATCCCATTCATCAAAAATATTGAGAATTCCAGGGCCTGTGCAAGATCTGTAGACTCAAGATGGTCCCTGCTCTTGGAGAGGGCCCATTATCATTCTCTTCCCTTGAATAAATGTTATGATTTCCTCAAAAGTACCATCTGTTGAATCTCGCACTTCTAACCCATAGTAAGTGATCACTATGTGTTGAGTCAATTAAACTGACATGGCAAGATAGTGTGAGCAACGTTGGAGAGCTTCTTTAGGCCACTGGGATGTAGGCGGAGCACTGAGAGACTTGGCTTAGTGTTTGGATTTTTCCCTATGAGAAGGCCATGACGTTCTTTTAATCCCTTTGCTTTCTGTAAAATGGAGCTACAATCCCTAATTACAGAGTTGCCATGAGTGTCAAATCAGACAATGGAAATAAATGTCTATGCCTCACTATAAATGAACACTAGTTTTCAATGCTCTAATTACTTTCATATTTTATGTCAAGGGGTATTGGCTCATCATGTCTTCTGCCATGCCAAATACAAGTTTCCTTCTGATTAAACTTGGTTATTTATTGATAATTTTCAGAGATCCTAGCACAGTGCTTGCTCAAAGTGGGTAATCTGTAAGTATTTTTTGAATATTCTTTTTCCTCTGACATTTTTTTCCCCACTAAGCTTTCTTCTTTCCACCCATCAAGACTGTTCATTTTATCCCTTTTTCATAAGTTCTCTCAATGCCCCAGGCAGGGATAATTGCTCCCTCCTCTGTTCCCAGAGCAGTTTTCACCAGCTTGCTTAGAACAGCTGTCACACAGTTATAGTTCTATACGTCTTTCTGCGACTAGACCAAAGACTCCTCCGAGCTTGGAAACTATGTCAATCACTGTTGTGTTCTTGCCTTCCAGCAGGGTGCCTGGCATAGGAGGCACACAATTAATATTTTTTAATGAGTCAATAGCCTCATCCTCATCTCAAAATCCTGCCTATGCTTCGGTGACCTTTCAGATATCACCTCTTCATGAAGACTTACCCATTTAGGGAAGTTACAAGCAGCACAGGCTCTGAAATCAGGTCTGTATTCAAGTTCTGACTCTATTCATTTGCAAATTACTTAATCTTTTTAAGCCTAATGTTCCTGATACTTAAACTAACCAGGAGAATCTCCTTCTCTGAAGAATCATTTTGAAGGCTAGTTAAGACAATGACTGATGTCATAATTTTTATTAAAAATACACACCTACTCCCACTTTATCCTTCTCTCTTTACACCTTTGTTGTGTCCCATATAGTCCACCTTCTATTTTATTCGTCTTGGAACCACCTTATCCCTACCTACAACTCTCCCTCTCCTCCATTGTTCTACAAGCTATGAGGGCATAGATAATAGGACAGTCATTTGAGTCTCTTCTCTGTGACCTAGATGAGTACTCTGAATAAACTAGATGCTCAATAAAAGTCTGGCGAATAAGAGGTGGAGCATTAGCCTGAGACCGTGATTATCCCCAGTGGAACGCTGAGTCCTCACTAGGGAAGGCAACTTTTCTTTTTCCATTTCTGAGCCACCATCCTAAGTCTGAGAGCCCACACATCCAATGTGGCGACTGATAGCTAAAAGAAAATCACATGGTTCTATAAACCCATTTGACAGATAGGAACTAGGAGTCTCAGAATCCAGCCCAAGGGCAGAACCAACAGTGGAATCCAGAATTCCACTGTCCTTCCTACTGCTCCGCACTGCCCTTGATGCTCACTGGGGCACCAAAGGACTATTTCTCTCATAGCCTTTGTGTCTGAACAGATTCTATAACCAACATTTGAAAGTCGCAGTAGCACCTGCCTGAGTGTCAGCCAATGCTTAGGCAGTTAGCTCCAAAATCAATGCACGCTTAGGCCTCTGTCCTCAGAATCAATTATTGCAGCTTTAGATTCAATTACCAGATGGTCTGTTTTCCCAAGCTCATTTTTCTTCACATCTCCACCTTGGTGCAGAGGCAGTCGTGAAAACTTGCTGTTTATGCACCATGGCCACTATAAGCTGGCCAGTATAATTTGTCGAGGTTGGGAGGACAGCTCACCTCCTGAACATCCCAGGCAGAGTCAGCCCCACCCAATGCTAGGCTGCCATAGCACATTGCTCTACATTTCTCCTGGTCACCCATCATCTTGTAACTATTTATTTATATGTCTATATGAGTTTCTTGGGGTTTAGTCCTGCTTTGGTTCATCTCAGCAGCCACAGGACTTGGCACTGGCCTGAGAAAAAGTAAACTTTCAATGACTGAAGTGTTTTGATTATTTTTCCTTCTTTTATTTTACTTATTCAACTTCTTCTAAACTAGATCCTTCCCAATGGCTTTTAAATGTAGTCAACTTTCTCTCAATAGAAATAAGATACACCCAGAAGCCAAAACTCACAGCCCCTCCACCTACTACCCTATCTCCCTCCTTGCCTTAGCAACAAAACTCCCCCAAAGGATGCCTCTACTGGCTGTCTCCATTTCTTCATCCTCTTATTCACCCCTCAAACCCGAAAATCTGGTTTCTGGCCCCTTAACACCACCAAAAGAGCTCCTATCAAGATGATTAATGCCATACCTTATGCTAAGAATTCAAGGAAAGTTTTAGTTCACATCGTGCTTGAATTCTCAGCAGCATTCTGCAATGTTGGTCAACCCCTCCTCCTTGAAACATCCTCTTCCCTTGGCCTCTGTGAAATAAAGCTCCACTTGTTTCCCTCTTGACTTTTCTCTGTCTCCTTATCAGAGTCACCACTCTGAAAGTTAGCATGCCTGCACCCCAGTGTCTCTCCCTACCTCCCATGCAGGGGTTGATTTTACTTCATAGCACTTATTCCTGCCAGAGGCATATTGATTGTCTTCTTTTGCAACCAGAACATAAACCCTACGAGAGCAATAAATTTGCCCGTTTTGCGCATTCTCCAAGTCCAGTACATAAAATGGAATGTAGCACATAGCCACTCCATGAAATGTATGTCTTTAACCCAGACTTTTCCTCTGAGTGAAACACCTGTATGTACGATTGACTACTTGAAATCTTCTGCTGGGATTTTTGAAGGCTCTACACATTTACCGTGTTTAAAAGTAAATTCTCTATACCTCCACTAGGGAAAAAAAAGCTAAGAAGCTCTTTGTTCTTCCAACATTCCTTATTTTAAGGAATGGTTCTATGATCCAAACTCTCATATGAGCCAGAAATCTGAGTCACCCCTAATACACCTTCTCCCTCACCTTCCAACTGTAACCCCTCATCAAGTGTTTTCACTTCTCCCTCATCTCAACCGCCAACAAACCTGTCCACTCTCCTGGCTTCTCCCTTGGATGGCTCCATGGGCTTCGCTCTGCTCAACGTGCCTCTTATTCCAACTCTCTCTCCACAATATTTCCAAAGAAGAATCTTTCCAATATGCAAATAGAATCAAGCTGCTCTCCTGCTCAAAATCCTCCAGAATCTTTCCATTCCTCTTAGGATAAAGGAAAAACAAATTTGTTTCCTAATATAGTCCTCAAAGCCAATGTGCCCTCCCCACCTTTCTATCCTAGTCTCACTCCAGGCTCTCTTGCTCACTGTTCTCTTGCCACACTCGCCTGCCTGTCCCTCCTTGTCACCACATCACCTATGATCATGCTGTTCCTTCTGCCTGGCTCTTCCCTTCCCTGTGGACTGAGCTAACTTCTGCTCACTCTTCAGCTCTCAGTTTAGGCATCTCTTTCCTCAGAAAATGTTCTCTAACCTCTCTAATATGATCAAACCCATGGTCACAGGCTCTCATGATGCGATGCATCTCTCTGTGGTATTAGTTGACATAAAAATGACATTGTGTGATTATCTGAATAATAACCACCTCCTATATTAGCCTAAGTCCTATGCAAAAGTGAGGTTCTTTTTGCTCATATAGACCTAGGGCACTATATAGCACCTAGATGCTTGATAGATATCTGTTGAAGGTAAAATTGTATATATATATATATATATATATATATATATATATATATATATATATATATACACACTAATTACTTTTGAAAAAAAGTATAAAACCATTAACCCATTGACCTTTTAAATTTTTTAAAAAATCATTTCCTTCTCACTTCACCATTCCAAAAAAATCATAAAAATATAGAGAAGTCAAGTTATCCACTTGATGAAACAAAATTAAAAAACAAACTGCAGCAGTGGTTCAGAAACACCCAACTCCTTGACTCTGCTCATTTATAAACTCGGAGATTCATTTTCCTCCTTTGAAAATAGGAACAGATACTTTTCTCCAAAGATTGTTATGAGGACTTATAAAATAATATTTACAAAATACCTAGCATAGTACCTGGTATATTTGGTTGCACAATCAATAGAAATTTATTAGTGTCGTTGCTACCAATCCATGAAAATAAGGGTCAGCCATTGGCACATATTTCAGAAGTCTGAAGCAAAGTACATTTACTTCAAGGAAGATAAAACATAATATTCATTTTCAGGAGTCATGACTTTTATTGTGCTCTAAACTTCAACAATATTGACCTGAATGGCTCTAAACCAAAGCAATCAATACTGGAGAACCTGTGCTCAGGTGAAGCTTTCAAAGTTTTTAAATGAGGTCTGGAAGTGATGTGAAATTCTTGTCATTTATCTGCTCATCCTTTCATCCACCCGTCAATCCACTGACTCAACATGTGAACCCTGAGTGATGAAGGAGTGACAGCAGGCACTTGAGCTATGGAAGCGAGCGAGAGTTTCTGTCCTAATAGGGCTCACACTAGAGTAGGAGGTAGGAAACAAAATTATATAACTAAGGAGCAAATTATCCAGAGAAAAAGAAGCAAAAGTTGTGAAACAGACATTCATAAAAGGGGAAATAAAAATAGACAATAAACACACAAAAATATGGACAACCTCCTTAGGAATTAGGGAAATGCTAACTAAGACAAGATACTGGGTTTTACCCTTCTAGATTTGTGTGGGGAAATAGTCTCATAGACTGCTGGTGGAAGTTTAAACTGGTACTCTGAAATGCATTTTGGCAGACATTTTTTAAAAATTTAAATCTGCACACCCTATGATTGACTTAGCAATGGGGCTTCTTGTTATCTCCCCTAGAGATGCTCTTCACACATTTGCACAAGGAGACACACACAGGAGTGTTGACTGAGTCATCATCATTTACAGAAGCTCCCCAAACTGTGGCGTGCTGGCCCATGTTTAGCAACTGGCTTTCCAAACAGACCTGATTTGCAGTGTTTGCTGATGTCCTGGCTTCAACAGTCCCACCCAGGGCCAGTTTTAAGCTACCAACATGAAGCTACTAAACCTGGGAAGAGATGAGCACAATTAGCTTTCACAAGCTGATGCAAGTTGACTACAGCACATCACTGTTCCAACAGTATATGTGAATAGATTCTGTTAACGTAAGAGAAAACACAATAGGCATATTATCTATTGGTGAGTAGACAGCGGAAATAAATGCAGAGAATATATACCAACAAGTTAGCAACGGTTTCTTTGGGGACGGGTGGGGTCTTGGATGTGGGTAGGAGTCAAAGATGTCTTTAGACTTATTTGTAACATGCTCAAGGAGAATTTAGAGATTAGAATTAGAACTAAAATTAGAATTTACACATCACTTCTGTAATAAATTGGTAAAATAATGAAATTATTGAAATGATATAGCTGTGTTACTTATGCAGCTAATTAATAAAAAACCAATCAACTTTGGTTCCTTTAATACCCTCCCTCCCATCATCAGCCCTTGTGCGCTCGGAGAGAAACAAGTCAAGTTTGTTCATTCATTCAATAAATGAATTGTTACTGAGGGCCTACATGGTGCTGAGCACTGCAATAGAATATGGTGGTGACCAAGACATACATCCAACTCCCCAGTTTGGGGAATTTATACTCTCTTGGTGGAGAAACAGACATTGAGTGATTTCCACTGGACTAGAGTGCAACCTCCCTGAGAAAGAGAGAAAAGAGGCATACAATAGTGTGACATTGGGGATGTCGGGGGTCCTGTGGGGTAAATCTGCAGGGCAGGGTTCCAGGGGTAGGGAAGCCCTTCTACTGTAATACAACATCCAGAAGGATCTGAAGGAAAGGAAAGTGAGGGGAGAGAGGGAAGGGCAAAGGGAGGAGAAGCCATGACTCCAAGGAGAAAGATCATGTCAAGGCACACAGGTGAGAGAGAGCAGGGAATTTTGAGAGAGTGGAAGAAGCCCGCTGGGGTTGGAGCTTGGCAGGCAAGCAGGTCATGGTGAGAGCTGATGCCAGAGCGGCAGGCGGGGCCGGCACTGGGGAAGCCATGCTGGCCAGGTCCATGTTGATAATTAAAATATTTTTGTGACAGAAGCAAACAAAAAGATAAAATTTCTCTAAAACAAACCACCAAATGACAAAATCCCCTGAAAACCTTTTCTACAAAATGTGTCTAAGATTATCCATCTTATGGATCTTGGGAGAAGTGCTGTCATCCAGTAGGTCTGCAATAAATGTGGGCTCCTTCCTGTTACAATGCTTGCCTCTATGGGCTGGAAGTACCCAAAACAGAGGTCCTGACGCACCAATTCTTTCTGAAAGCACAAAGTCACCACTGCATTCGCTCGCCTGCCGTCTCCACGCCTTCCTGCCAAGTTTCTCATTACCTACTGTCAACTTGATTCTCCTCTGGACATTGAATCCTCATTTCCTTGGCCAATTTCTTTGTGGATAAAACCTCCATTTTCTTTTTTTTTTTAATATATTATCAGCTCAGCCAGCAGCATTAGGGCTTTTTCAACTGTTAATCAAATCTCAGAGCATCACTTCTCAAAGGAGGTAGATTGTTACAGATGGCTGTCTGAGCCCCCACCACCAGGAGGCACGGATTTATAATCACCATGAAACCCCATCTAATAGGAAGCACAGGCCCTGAATAATGGAGGATTTTCCTCTCATTTTCTACTTGCACTTTCCTCTCAGATCTGCTGAAGGAAGTATCTACAGATCAACAGATTCATTCATTCACTCATTCAATAAATAGTTACTAAGCTCTGCTCAGGTTTGCACCCCTGGCCCTGGACCCTCCCTAGCATCGGCCCCACCTCTATCGTGTCTTCCCAGGAGACCCTCTTTGGACAGGTACCGGAAAAGCTCATTTCTCTAGCATCATCCCGAGTGTACTTCATCCAGCACTCCTTGCTATTGGGCACACCCAGAGCCATTAAGCCCAACTTCTCTGTTCATGCACCTACTTTGGCGTCTGTGGTCACCTTTCACTTTTCTCCCTGGTACAGCTCATCAGAGAGGCTGAGTTCTCATCAGCCACGAGCACACTTCTTTCTCTCCGGGTTCCTGTCTGCTCACTAGTCACAAGTCCATTCCAATCATCCCGGGAGGCTTCTCTAAGTACCAGCAAAAGTTCTTTTTCTCTTCATCTCATGTAACAATTATGAAGCATCTGAAAACTCAAGTGACAACACACGATGAGCCCCCTCGGGGTCACCTGGTGATGAGAGATCTTCAGTAGCACCAAGTGGAGAAGATCATGTTCAGGAAGCTGAGACAGTTAGAACACGGCAGGGCAAATGACGTAGCTCGAACACTGTGCAAAGAAGATGTATGGTGTCTGGAACCTTGAGAGAAGGGTTTAAAGGGCAGTGCTGTCTCTCAGGAGCCATCAGCAGAAGACCACAGAGCCCTCCACAGGAGTCCTGTCAGGAAGCATTACTGAGCCCCTCCTAGAGCCGGCCCTGTGGGGGTTCTTGAGATCCAGAAATTCCCACCCCTGGCTGGGAAGCCTGAGGGAAGGAAGTAATGGTGTGGCCTAAGGCATTTGTTAGGGCACAACTGTGTTATTCTGAACAGGGGAATCCACCGGGGCATGGAGGGTGAGCAGCATTGAAATTGGCAAAGAAATATCCCATGGAAGATCCACACCATCCCTTGCCCTGGGCGCCTTTCAGTTTTCTCTTTTCTAAGGCATTCATTAAATGCCTACAATTCATTTCCTTAGGATGAGAACTCAGTGGTCTCAACATATCCAGCACAACTGTCTCTAACTTTTGGCTATGTTTTCTTCTTTAAACCTTACTTTTTTTCTCCTGATTTCAAGGAGGAAGGCCCCACTTAAGAAATTCAAACTCAATTTTGGAGATCCAGCTGGGTTCTGTTGTGAATTGTTTCTGTTGATTTTTGCTTCAAAATGCTTATTTTCCCATTGTAGCAATGCCCACTCAGGAAAATAGAAACTGCTCCGAATATTTTGAGCAGAGAGGGCCCCAGTGCAGGGATTTGGCTACAACAAGGTACTGGAAGCCCTGGAGAAGGAAAAGGGAGAGAGGGCATTGGTCTGACGTGGATCCGGGAAGCTCCCACTGCCCCAGGAGCCTGCAGCTGCTGTGGTTCAGCTGGAAGCACTTCCAGGGCTGCCTGGCTGCTAGAATTCACTGCTGACGCTGAGCACAAAGCAGGGATGCTGAGGAACCACTGCTGAGGCTTCCGGAGCCCGATTTATACACTCTTGCTGCTACAGCTGCCAGAGGCGCCACCAGAAATGGCTGGAAAAAAGGAGGTGGATTTTCTTCCTTCCTCCTGACTTTCAGTCTCCACCAGCAGCTTCCATGGACAGAAGCTAATTGGAACACAGCTGGTAGGGGAGTCTGGGCAACACAGGGCACTGAGGAAGGGCAGGGATGGAGACCAGAGCCAACCAATGGATACCGGGCACATTCATGTGTTTAGAATTTTTTCCTGAGAGTTTGTATTTGGTTGAACATAGTCTATGGAATTCTGAGGACATGAATTGAGGCTGCTCTCCTCCAGAAAGGATTTACATCTGCTCCTGACGAGTGTCTGGGGGCTCCACTAACTGGAACTTCTCCATCCTTCCCTTTCTCTGATGATGGACCTGGACCTACTGGGGAGTCTCAAGGCCAGTCCCCCACTCGTCATGGGCCCACAGCCGAGTCTCTGCCAGAACTGATATCAGTATTTGCCTTCGGAGCTGCTCCCACTTGTTACTGTGTTTTGATATCATTGATTTCTCTCTCTCCCATCCTCCCTCCACCCCTTTTTTGGGGAGTGAGTTTTTTTCCTACTTCTTTGTGATCTAGGCAATACATTCAACATAGATGTATTCTATGGTTGCTCTAGGATCTTCTTGTGTTGTACCAGAAGGCACTGATGGAATATTTAATCCTCTACACAAAATTTGCTGTTTTTAATTTAATGCAGTAACTTTGTTACAATTCATATTGTCTGAGAAGCTTAGATACCCCTTCCCTAAAGTTGGCTTGCCTCCCCCTGCCCCAGGGTCTATCTATGCATCTACTTTAATCATGACCAAGATTCAAGTCAGGTCTGGATGCAAAGCCAAGATTTTTGGCCAAGCGGTCCTAGCTCCCAAGCAAGGCGCCATCCCTTGGCTACCATTATCTTCTCAGTACCTTGGGACTTAGAGGATGTGCTCAGAGGACAGCTAGTCCCCCCCACTGGGACCTCTGCTGTAACTCTTTTCTGCTTTGTCTGCCCTACTATGCACCAGACAATTTGGGGGAGTGCTTGTCAATTTCACCCAGTCCTCATGGCTGTGTGAAGTGTGTTTATCAGTGCCATTATATAGAAGTGTAAAGTGAGACAGGAAGAGTTTGCATGAGATGATCAAGGTCACAGTGCACACGCTGGGAGTGGAATGCAATCTTGGGCACTAGTTTCTATCTTTGCTTTGCCAGAGAAACAGTATCTGCAAGGTTGGCAGCGCCCCCCCCCCATTTGCAACAATGGGCATGTGCTTCATGTTCTTCTCTCACTTTCGTCTCTAAGCTTTGGACACTGTGGACCACTATTATCAGTTCCTCATAGGGAAAGGCAGGGCCCCTCAGGGCTGTGTCTGCTCAATCAGCATCCTAGTCTCCTAATGGCTTTCAAAGTTAAGAGATAGTTGATAAAACACTTTAAAACAAGATTCAGACAAGGAAATAGATAGTGTCATTTACTGTGGAAGGGAGCTTTCTTAGGACATGAGACATTCTTTGGGCTGACTCTCCATCTCTTCATTTCCATTACTCAATTTTTCAGCAACACCATGAACACTGGCTGTTAGCTTTCTTATTTCACAGATGCGAAAACTGAGGCTGAGAGAGGAAAAGTGACCTGGTTAAGATCCTGCTAACCTTTGTTCTTATGGAGCCCAAAATCAAGGCAAGGGAAGCAAATGTGCACAACTCTGGGGTTGAGCTAAGATTCAAGCTCTCTCTTCTGCCTCCAACCCCATTTCCTGTTATGCAGTTCTGCCTGTAAGAGGCGGCAGGTGACTCAGGAGGTTTGGGGACCTGCCAGCTGGACTCTCTGCACCTCCATACCCTGCTGCTATATACTCTCATGATCCGCAAAACTTATCAAATATCAGCTGTTTGCTATTTGCAACTTTTTCACAAAATGCCACAGGCAGAGCCAACTGATATTAGCCTGAATCTGAACAAACAAGTTGGCTGAAAAGTGGCTGGATCAAGGCAGCTATATTTAGACTCAGGGAATAATGAGTCTTAGTGGAAGATTGGAACCTGAAAAGGTCATTTATGTGCATACTCATTAACCAGGCATTGGACTACTGGAAGACATTTGTAAGGCAACAGACCAAGATACTGACAGAATTTAGGCATAAAATATTTATCACCTAGTCATTTAGAAAAATGATACTGAAATTAAACTATTCAAAATAATGGGAATGGTTAAACACATCACACTATATCCATTAACTGGAAGACTATGGAGCAATTAAAAAGGTTTAGCTCCCAGCATAATTAATGAAATATCAACATATTTATAACAAAAAAATAAGATGCTAAATAATCTCAGTTTTCTTTACATAAATACAGAGAGAGATTGGAAAGAGAGGTGTTTATAATGAAAAAAGGAAAGAGACAAGAGAGAGAAATGGAAAGAAGAAGTGAACAAAAAAGAGAGAAAGAGAAAACAATTTTGAAAAAGAAGATAACTCACCGAATGTTGTGTTTATATGATTACTGGTAACATTATTGGACTATTTTTATTTGCAATCAGAAGAAATCCACCCAAAGAATCCATCTACCAAACAAGAGACACAGGAGCAGAGATGCAGAAAGCCAGATGTCGTGCACTTACCTAAGTCACAGGTAAGGCCCAGGGATTAATCCTAATGATGTATCTGTGGAATAAGGACTCCAGAAAAGCCCCTTCACTTGGCCTCTGGGAAGGTGGAAGAGTCTGGCTGGATAAAACTATTTGGAGAACACATACAACTTAACAATCTTCCTGTACAAATTTAGCTTGAAGGATGTCTGGCAGGTTCCTATGAAACTTAAAGCAGTGATTCTTAAAGTAAGGTGAATCTGGAAACATCATACAGTCTATTCTTTAGTCTTCAAAGCCATTTACTTTAAAATTGTGGAAAGTGAAGGAAACTTGTATTTATTAAACATCTGTATCCATGAGAAAGCTGTTTCAAAGGCCAGAAAATTCAGCTCCACCTGTCTTCAACAAGAAAGAAAACTCCTTACCCCAGTTGTAGTTCTAGCTTCAGGTACTGCTTAATTCACTGGCTAAAGGATGAAACCTCAAACTCTGTGTCTCTTCCTGCTCTCCCTTTCTCTAGCTCCCTTTGATTACTCTGTGGACAGCCCAAGGCTCTTTCTATGACAGACAAATGGAGGCAGCAGTGTCAGAAATCTCATCCTGGCACCCCGACATCCAGGGGAATACAGAGAGAAGACAGGTCCCTCCCTAGAGGTCCTTGCCCAGGACCGAGGGATATGACCTAATCAGAGCCAGGGCTGGAGCTGGGAGTGGAATCAATAAGCCACATGGCTGAGAATGTGGAAAAGGTGCACTTCTCAAAGAAAAGTAGGGCACTGTTGGTAGAAAAAGAGAGGATAGAATCCAAGGCGTCAACTGCCTCGAGAGCACCATGTGCAAAGCTGGGAGCTTCATGCTGCTTAGTCTGTTTGGTTGAACAACAAAATGAGGCCTCTTCTTCCCCAAGGGAAATTAAAACTCAGGAATCTCAAATGAATTTCTCACTCTTCAAACTGCAAATGGAGGGCCTTTCTCATAATGGAACAAAAATTTTGTTTAAGGTGAAAATATCCATTAGATAAAGTTCCTGAATTAAAATACCAGCTTTTCCATTGACTAGTGACCTTGGTCAATTCATTTAATGACTGTGGGTCTGCAAGGTTTCCATTTAATCTTTAAAGTCCCTTTTGGCCCTAAAACTCTGCTGTATTTTGCATTGAGGTCTATTTTCTCTGGTTTCTATCTCAAAGACTTCAAGGCAATGATCTTCAGAGTCTTTTCTCAATGAAAGTTAACTAACTAGAAAGGAGAGCTAGATCATAAGAGCTCCTCACAGACTCCTGATTGAACTCTAAAATTCCACCATTGCTGGTGGTTTGTTTGGCTAGAGATCCTTTGCTCAGACTCCTCAAATGCACGAGCCCCAGGTGGGCTAACACCCAAAACAGTGAAGGCTCCCAGGGGGTGGATGGCTCAGACTGTGCTCCTAGGTGAGAGGACCAGTCTAGCCTGTTAGGAAAGGCACTGGTCTGGGAACCCAGCATACAGGTTCCCATGGTGGCTTTGACATCAACTCTTTTGGGTTACAACTTTATAGAGAGACAGAATCTCCTAACCTGCAAACATTGTTGCTGGCCCTGGATGCCAGGCACTGGGTACTGGGTCATGTGCTAAGAATAGACAGGAGTAAAAACAACACAGTCCCCAGCTTCATTGAGCTTGAAGCTGCAGAGACCAAGGGAAGAGTGGGGCATTTCTCACAGAAATACATGAACACAGTGATGAATGCCAGAAAGCAAAGCCACCTGGCACTCAGCCAGGCCAGGGGCGACTTCCTTGGGGAAGTGGCCTATGGGCAAAGTTCTGAAGGAGAAGTAGGAGTAAAGAGCCAAAGGAGAGGGAAGACAGAGGGAGATACATACATATATCCTATCTTCTCTGTGCCTGCACAGTAGTGGGGACGCTGACACACATACAAAACTAATACATGGTAATAAGCAGTAAAAACCATAAGGGATGCTCAGGTTAAACATTATGGAAAGATTATAAGAAGGAAGATTATTCCTAGGTGGAGGATAAAAAGCTTTGTGTAAGTGGGAAGAGGAAACTGAGTTGGACAATGTGACTATCAGGAAGGACAGAAACAGGGAAAAATAGAGGGAGGATAAGCACATCTGGTGGGTGTCACAGAGCAAGCAAAGGTAACTACTTCCTGAAGGAAACACATGCCCAGGCTGATCCAGGGCACGTGTTAGGGGAAAACTTGAAAGCTTTATTTCAAAGACCTGGAAGACAAAGCCTACAAATTTATTGCTAATGGATGCTTTCTACTATGTCAAAACTCTCTCTGTAACTTTTGGCACTGTGGGCTGAGACTTCCTCTTTGAAATCCAATACATCCCTTGTCCTTTTCTTTTAGTTCTCTGGCTGTTCCCCCTTCAGGCATCTCCTCAGAGCTTCGTTTCATCTGCCACCCCTGGATGGTCACCCGGCCCAGCCGTCCTTGGCTGCCTTCTCTTCAAAACCCACAGAATCTCCATGTATAAACAACCTCAATGCTGGCTTTCACCTCTGGGTATTTGCTGGTGACTCTGCATGAATTAACCTCAGCTCAGATCTTCCCAGGAACCAGCTCTGTGTTCTTTGTGCTGGGCTGTTTATGCATTTCATCATCCTGAATTCTTTTTAGGAATGGAGCTCCTTCTTCCCCCTGCCCCAATCTCCCAACTCAACCTTATGTGGAAGTCAAATCATGCTTGAAGTCAAGCCTTAGATAAGCTTTTTTTTTTTTTTTCTGATTGCATAAGATACAGTATATTTAACATTTACAATAATCATTGTTTATAAGTGTTTGTTTGTGTGATAAATACCTAATTGCTCCTATCCCCCCCAACATTGTTTTTTATTCCTTTTTTCCTTTTAACCTCCCATGATCACTATTTGCCTTGATATTATTCAAGATTCTAAAGCTGATTCAAAAAGAAAACTTGGATCAATTTTACTTCCTAAGCTCCGTCTCTAATTATATCTAACAAATGCTCACACTCTTCCTCATAAATATTAAAGTCAAATATGAAGCATGGGGAGCTTGGGGTAGGTGCTGAAATCACTCATAACACAATATGATCATGACCCGGGGTGCAGTCTGTTCTCATGTCATTGCACAACTTGGTGCTGAGTGATGTGACAGCCGGGCCTGGCATCCAGGCCCCTCACGTGGGGGTGCTATGGAGGGTGTGTGTGCTTGCACAATGTCATGTGATCAGATCTGTGCATGCCAGATTAAAGATTGGTGCATCTGCCACATCGCTCCCACAATGACAGACAGTTGAAATATGAGCAGAGAGATCAGGAAAAGCCCAGTGCAAGTTGGTGATGGTGACGAGGAGGAGAGGAGTTGACATTTGAACACTACTACTGCTTCAGGGGCTTGCATTACCCACCTGAACCTTTAACGTGACCCTGTGAGATAGGTTCTGCCCTTGCTCATTTTCATGTATCTTTATCAGTTTCACGTAGAAACTGAGTCACCCGGCACTTGTTTCACTATTTCAAAGAGGTGGAACCAGGGTTTGAGCCCAGATAGACTGTAGAAGTTATGCTCTTAAATAGGTCCTCAATGTGTAAACATTCATTAAAATAATAACATTCCACTCACTGCATTTTTAAAAAGTTTAAAATATCTAAACTGTAAAATTGGGATAACATGTGTGCAGTACCCTGGCTGGGCAGCCCACGAAGTTTTAGTTTTGTCAGTACTTTGATAGCGTCAGTGTGAATGACTGATGAGGGCAGGGCACATGAAGGGAGCGAAGTCTGTTCGGAGGCTGAGCCCACAAAAGAATGTGAGCCTGAAGCAGAGTGATGTCAGTGGGCATGGAGGGGAATTGAGAGATCTCAGGAGGAGGAGAAAGTCTCAACTGACAGGACTTGAAATTTGATTCACTGTGGAGGTGCGGGTGGGGAGGGGGCTCAAGGTGAAGCTTGGGTCCATCTTGCTGGACCAGTTGGGTGGCAGGACCATTTATCAACACAGCTGATTTGTTCCTTCTGCCGATGGTCTCCATAAGTCCTGCTCTCAGTGCTACGGGTACAGTAGGGACTGTGCAAGACTTGCTCAGACTCCAGAGCCAGGCTCACTGGGTTTGAGTTCTGGTTCCATGATTTACTATCTACGGGACCTTGAAGAGGTCCATGAGCTTTTCCATGCCTAAGTGTCCTCTTCTGTAAAAAGGGATCTATTCATATAACTCATCAACTAGGGAAGCTTAGATAATTTAAGGATATTCATAAACTGAAATTATTAAAAATATTCTATTTCCTGGCACACAGAAATAACTCAGGAATAGTTTGCTGAAAGTAGCATTATTATTAAATTTTAGAGGAGATACAGACAAAAAATAAATAAGTAATACAATTAGTTGACACAGTCTGAAGAAAAATAAAGCAGCAAAAGAAATTGAGTGACAATAGGAAATATATTTTAAAAAGATCGGGCAAGAGGACTCTCTGAGGAGGTGACATTTGAGCAGAGACCTGAATTCATTGAGGGAGCAAGCTAGGTGAAGACTGGGTCAGAAACTACCAAGGTTCCAGGTGGAGAAATTTCCAAGTTCAGAAGCAGTTGGGAATGAGCTTGTACATTCAAGGAAGAGTAAGAATGATGGGGAAGAGGGATAGAAGATGCATTTGAGGGGTGAGTCAAGGATCAGATCATGCAGGGCCAACCAGGACCTGCTAAGGAGTTCATATTCTGTTCCACGGTATTCTATGCAAGGTATGCAAGAAGCACTGTGATGTGGTAGTGAGGAGACAGACTGCCTGGATGGGATCCTGATGCCATCTTTTATGAGGTGTATCTATCAGTATCGTCATCTGTAAAATGGGGATAATAATAGTACCTACTCCATAGAGCTGTTGCGAGAAGTGAAAAGAGTTAACACATGTAAGAACTTAGAACAGAGCCTGCTGCATATTAAGTGTTATATAAAGCATGAGCTGCTGCTGTTATCACCATCATCATCATCATCATTAGAGGATTTTGAGTAGGGGTCTAACATAATCTGAATTATCTGTAAAAAACATTACTCTGGCTTCTGTGTGAAGGTGCTAAGGTTGGCCTTTGGCAGTGGTGAACTAAAATGAGTTAACTCCTGAGAGTGGTGGAGAGAGATCACTGCATTGGACATAGACTGAAGAAGCCGATTTCTCAGGCTGGATGGTTCTGTGCATCTAGATTTCAAAGTTGCCCTGAGAACAGGTGTATGCTGGGTCAAGCTAAGTAAAGTCTTTAAAAATTTACTGCCTACCCAAAGAGGAAGTACTATTACAAAAAGAAAGAGAGAGGGAAAGAAAGAAAGAGAAAAACAAAACATTCCAGGGCATTCTGAGTAAAAGCCACCCTATTCAGAGATAATACATTCCTCATTGCCTCTCCTTGAAATATTCCTAATTCCTAACAACATAAAATTGGAAATACTATTTCTGTAACCATCCAAATACAATATAGATATGAAAAAAATGAGATAGGCATTTTCTATTAAATTTCCTGCATGAGAAGTTTCAACATAAATCCATCCTCGTATCTCTGGCCATCATTGGACAGATGCATTGAAAGCCAATTTGTGGGAAATCCTGATCGAGTAACCCCACTCCCCAGGTCAACCTTACTCTGGTTTACAGCATATCTTGGTCAAGTTATTGAGCCTCTGGGAGAATTTTGCTCTGTTATAGCCTCAAGCAATAGTTTCCTAATTTTTCGCTGGGCACACATAAATAGGACAATGAATCAAAGGCACTCTATAAAAACCATGAATGTCTTTGATTCTTGATCTTTCAGGAAGGAAAAATGGTTGGAAGGACAATGTCACCTGCTCAGACAGAGCTGGGAGCTTCACGTCTATTAATGGATTGATGCAGCCATTTCCCCAACTTCAGTTATTCACATAAAACTTTCAAGATTTTTACCATATCTTCATACCACATCTACCAGCATTACAAAATATTTCTCTTTTGCAAGAATTTGTCTTGTTTTAAAATATATTTGAAAGGGAAATGTGATATGATTCTCTTAAATAAAAACTAACCCAGTGTTACTTTCCATTCATAGAAGATATTAGTGAAAACAAGTCAACATTATTAAAGTCTAGCCAGACACTCATGACGGCTAACGGATTTGATCCCACTCCTCCTTTCTTTGCTAAAAAGGGAGACTAGCAAAGGTTAATGATAAAGATTTATTAGCCTAAAATACATTTTTCCTTGAAGTAAACAGAAATCTTGAAAGACAATTTTAAGGGAAGAAACTTTTCTATGGGAACTAATATTCTGGAGCATTTTCTTAAAGGTCTCCTAAATT
This sequence comes from Tapirus indicus, assembly GCA_031878705.1. Classification (NCBI taxonomy): domain Eukaryota; kingdom Metazoa; phylum Chordata; class Mammalia; order Perissodactyla; family Tapiridae; genus Tapirus; species Tapirus indicus. Next base: position 6,054,015 of record CM062935.1, on the reverse strand, counting down.
CATCTTGATTATTCCCAGCAGCACTAAGGCAAAGGCTGCATCGTGGGAGAGTAAGCGTGGAAGGGCTCATCTTCCCTAGAGACAGCCCTAGGAGTGTGCCCAGTTCAAAGGCTGCCTTTCTCAGCGTCCCTTCCTGCCCAGGTGTGGCCATATAAAGAAATCCTAGCAAATGAGATGTAGGAAGACCTACAAAAGGAAGGGGCTGCATGCCCTCTCCCTCTGCTTTTCTCCTTCCCTCCAGCCTGTGACACAGATGTGGTGGCTGAAGCTTCAGAAGTCTGCCTGGATCCTCAGGTGATCTTGAAAGTGGAAGCTGTATAATGGATGAAGGAGTAGAAGGATAGCTGGAACTCAGGTGCCTGATGGCCACTTGGGGTCACCAAGCCAATGTGGTCTGCTCACCTCTGGTCTTTAATGTGAGTGAGAAATCATCTTCTGTCTAGTTTAAGCCCCTATAAGTCTCTGTTACTCACAAACCCCGTACAACTATTAACCAATATTGGCGCTCACACCACACCATGGGAAATGCCGATTTGCTTTTACATGTGCTGTGAGGTAGGAATTATGATTCTTATCCTGCAGACAAAAGACCTGAAATTCAGAAAGATCAAGTGACTTTCCCAAAGGCACAAAGCCCATAAGGGACTGAGCCAAGATGTGAGTTGGGCCTTGTCTGCCTTCAAAGCTCCTGCTCCCCTCACTATTCTGTCTGTGGCAGACAGCCCAATTCATCTTATTGTCATGATCAAATCTGGTTCTTAAGAGAAATGGGGAAATAGAAAATTTCACTTTTTTATTATTCAAATGAACACCGAATCAAGTAATCCAGTAGCCGTGGACTCCACTGCACGTGTAGGACACCCACCCACCACCTGGGACTGTCCAATGCCATGGCCGCCATTGGCAGGAAGCCCAGAGTCTTCAAGTCGCCCAAGGGCCTAGAAATGGTTGAGATTAAAACAAAAGAATGGGATCCAAAATATAAAAATAAAACTGCAAAGTCAAGCTTCATAAATATTTAATTGAATTTCCTCAAAATAATAGTATATTGGTCACATTTAGTCTTTATAAAAATTTCATTACACTTGCAAAGACCTTGAAGGTAGATTTTCTTCCTTTGTAACACTTCCTGAGTATGCAGAAAAATCACAACTGTTCCCGAATAAAGAGTTATTTGGAGCTAATTAATTTCAAAATTCATTTTACAGAAAAAAAATGTACATTCAATGTAGGAAATTGGTATATTTTAATATATTTCCTAAGAAGTGGGTTGGGGTCACCGAGAGTGAGTGTGCTTGGGATCTGATGGAGGTTCAAAATGGCTCTGGGGACTCTGTGTGGATGGTGCAGAATCTCCATGAGCAGAGATTTGACCCTTAAGAATGCCCTTCCTCCCTCTGTTCCAGAGGTTCTGATATGCCCGGTCTCTCCCCATGTGCTCTCTGGATTAAAAAGAAAATCCACATGTAATGGAGGCACAGACTCCCTCATTTTACATGTGAGAATATTGGACAAGATAGAGTTTATCATTCCTCATGGTTAAAAGACAGCCCGTGGCCAAGCCGGGGTAAATATGCAGGAGAGTCTGGACGAAGCAGAGACAGCCTGTCTGCAGTTCACGGCAGTGACTATTCCACTTGCCTAACAACCGTGTCTAGCTTAGAAAAAATATTTATTTTCATGATCATTCTGTTTTCCATCGGCACCAGACGAAAATCCATCTGTGAGCACATCAAGAATAAAACCCTCTGCCACAAAGGTCCATCCGCAGGGACCTGTCTTTCATGTTAAGGTGTTAAGACTTCAGAATTTCTTGTAACAGTAAGTCACTGAGGGGAGAAGACTCAATCATCCAACTTTCCATCGTTAGGATCAACTTATTAGCTATGATGACAGGATTTCAAGGTTCTCAGAGAGCAGAAAATTTAGCTTGTGCATCCCCGCATGAATTTCCAGTATTTTCTCTGCATGTCACCTTGTCTCACTTTTGGAGTTTGACTTAGCATGTCTAGGAATGGGGATCAAGAAACAGACTTTTCGAGTCCCTAGGGGATTCTGGGAGGGGTGGTGTTTGGACCACATTGTGAGAAACTCTGGGCTACAGGATGTGGCCCCCACATGCTGAGGTTTGAGGGGTTCCAGAACAGCCCCCCATCATCCTAGACATCTTCACATCCATACTCCAAATTCCACGCATCGTGGTTCACTCTCAGACTCTCAGAGACCATTTGGCCAAATGAGAAAGAGTTTGTCTTGCCTCTTTTGGATACTTTGGTTTTTTTCTAAACAATCATCGTTTAAAAAAAAAAAAAAAACAGTTCAATGACTATTAATTGAGAACTCAAAAGAGCATGCTTTCCGATTGAGATGCTTCCTCTCAAAACGATCTGTTTTGCTGAACCTTCCAGAGCTCACTGTGTTTTTTAACTGCATGGAATTCAGCCTCCTTCTTCCTTTCATTCTCTGGCCCAAGCTCTGTCCTCTGGTTTTTCACTCACTAATTCACGAAATGTACCTGGCACGTTGACTATGCTCCAGGCACTCTGGTAGGCACCAGGGAGCCAGAAGTGAATAAAGCACCAGGGTGCCAGGGCTTTGGAGCACAAATTTAAGCATCACATTCTACATGGAGGTTTAACTTATATCCCTAAGTATGAAAAAAAAATACTAACAATAATAAAAAGCTTCCTTATTTTAAAAAGACTGGAGTGACTCCAAAATGTACACTATCTTACAATGTTCTTTTCATGACCTCTGTCTCAGACCATGTTGAAAACCCTGCGTGAAACCTCTAGCAATGGGAAGTTCACTGCTTCTGAAGACATCCGTGGCCGGGCATCTGGGGATTCAAAGTTCCAGAAACAGTGCCCGGCAGGCAAGAGGCACCCAAGAAACATTTACTCAACAAGCGAAAAACAGCAGGGCTAACATTTCAGTCCATGTAAATTTCACCCATGTCTGCTGATTCTGGCTTCTCTAATAACACTCAATAGCCAGCATTTATTGAGGGCTTATGATGTCAGGCTCCCTTCTAAGGGCTTACATAATATGAACATATTTCATTCTCACAACAACTCCATGAAAAACATATTATTATTATTATTATTATTATTATTATTATTCCCATCTTACAGAAGAGGAAGATGAGGCCCCGGGGGGTTACTGACAAGTCCTAGGCCACCCAGTGTGAGTGGGACCAGGCGTCTGGTTCTAGAGCCTGTGTGCGGTGCTCCAGAGACAGAGGTTGTTCTCTCCCACCCACAAGGAAAGCTGCTCTGAAGCTCGTGTTACATCTTCTCAGGCATATGCTTCAGGGGCCCCTCACTCTCCCCTCACCTTTCTCTGTAGGTGTGTTTGCCAAAAACACGGCTGTCAGGTGCAAGCTGCCCCCACACAGGTGCAGGCGGTAGTGCTGCTGCCTGACGAGGAGTAGGCAGGGAGCTGGGGGCCCAGGAGGAGGGAACTACCAGGGCAGGTGTGCGATGCCAGGTGGGCTAAGGTGCTGAAGACCTGCTGGGGGAACTCTGCTCACTTTCTGAACAGAGGGAGGTTTGCACGAATGAGCCCGGGCCTGAAGTCAGGAAGCCTGGAAGTCAGGTGTGCCTCACAGAAGACAGACTTGGGAATGGAGCCCTAGGGCCTTCCCAGGCAGCCTGCCCTGAGCCCTGAGTACCCAAGGCCTCCCTCCTCCAGAGCCCTCATCACTCCCATTGTGATTGTCACTCAGTCCCTCAGTTCCCAATCCCAGGCTTTGAGCTCCATGAGAGCAGGGTCCGCCATCACGCTCTGTGTCAACTGTGCCTCATATACAGCCGGCTTTCAGGAACTGAGATTTGATGCTGAGTACTTATCTGCACAGAGTGTGCGTTAAATGTTGGGTAGATTCGGAGATGATTCCTGCCAACGTGATGCAAGGAGGTGATATCCTGGTGTGTATGCACATGCAGGCTCCCAGCATGACAGGAAGTCTATTCAATACCCACATGCATTACTTTAACTGATCCCCAAAACAGCCCTGTGGGGTCCTTTCTATGACTATGATTCCATTTATAGAGCACTAGACACAGAGGCTACAGCAGGGGCACGAGGAACCCAGGTGAGCGCAGCTCGGGCTAACTCCACACCCTATATTATAACTAACAGCTATACCACTTCCAGTGGTTTCTGGATACAGATGAGAAAGCAGCAGACCCAGAGACGAGGACCAGCGTGTAGGTGACTTACTATGGGTGTGCTCCAGTGAGACCAGCGTGGGTGTGGGGAACACAGGACAGGGAAGGGAGGGAGACAGGCATGGGCATGTTTCCACAGAGGTCCCAGAAGGCTGTGCCATCCGGATCCTGCAGGGCACTCTGGAGTGTGGTTGGGGGTGGGGATGGGGAAGGTGGGAATCAAACGCCCAGGCTAGTTCAAATCTTGGATAAACTGCTTCGAGGAGCCTGGGGACGGTCCTCCAAAGCAAAGCCCCCCCGTCCCGCCCCTTGCAGGTGACAGTGACTGAAAGCACAGTGAAAAGGGGCAGGCGAAACACAGAAATGGGGGTGGGGCAGTGTGGGAGGGTAGGTCCCACATGTATACAGGTAGTGAAAAGGATGCTCACATAGGGAGTCAGTGATTCTGACAGGGGCAGGAGATGGCCCTTAGAGAAGCTGCATAAGTTCTTTCTGCCAGTCTATTGGACCAGAGGGGAAAAGAGGTGAGGAAGGAAGGGATAGGCATTCAAAGTGGAAGGAACAGCAAAAGCAGAGCCAGAGAGCTGGGAAGGACAGTCCAGGAGACTGAAGAAAGCTTCCAGAGAAGGGCCTTGGAGGTCAGGCATCTTTAAGATTTGATCTCAAGGACAAAGGATAAGCGATAATTCTGGCTTGGCCCCAGAGGGATCTGGGTCACTAGACCAGCTGGCAGAGCGGATTCCTGGTCTGCACAGGGAGTCAAAGGTGAGGGACACTGGGCTTCAGTGTTCCTGAGTTGACTGCTGCTGTGTGGCTGTAAGCCTGGCAGATGGGAGAGCAGCCTTCGAGGCCCGGCTTATTCGGGCCTGTCCATCCTGACAGCCCTGAGCAGCTCCCTCATCTGGCCACAGGCGGGTCCTCAGAGCCTGGGGGCTACAGTGTTTTCCCTGCTTAATATTCTCCATGAAAACAGGCATATTTGATATTTAGGTGCACTTTAATGGACCCTGAAAAGAAATTAGATTGATTCATTTGAAGAATAAATGTCTCTCCCCTCCCTCCACATGGCAAAACTCTTAAATGCTTCCACTTAATGGAAATGGAAATTACCTCTCAAAACATTACTAAAACTAATCATGGCAATTTTTATACATTTCCACAATTTACTGTTCTATCTTTTCTTCTGCTTTGATGAGCAATGACTAGCAGATGTTCGTTTTGTGCCTAACGATTTTGCACAGAGTCAATATGCCTGAACAGTTTCCTCCCCCAGGTCTGACTTCACTGATCATCCCCCTAAGGGGGGGGCTGGGGAAACTAACACCTCCAGGTAGGAAAAGACTGCAAACATCTATTAAATAGCACCATTTTGGTGAAAGGAAATCGCCAAGGCTAAGGATACTTAACATTTATTCACAGACAGAGACAAGCCAATTACTTGTAACCCTGAGCTCAGAAGAAAAGAGAAAACAAATCTGAGACCTAAAAATGTAAGCAAGCCTTTGAAGCAAGCAGAATCACAGTTTTTAACTTCTTACTTCTGGTTCCTCTTCCTGGAATACCTTAACCTTCACATATTAATTGACTATCATTCATCTCTGTATCTTTCAGGGCCTATGTGATATTGTGATTTGTAATAAGGAATACATATTAGATCTTTGTACTTGTTCCTGGCACAGAGCTCCTAAAACCCTGGGAATTCCCTAAGTGACAAGAGAGGAGAGGTGTCTTATGTTAATGAGATGACTTTTGGAAAGCTTCTAAGGTTGGCGGCTGGTTGCCAGGGGAACCAACCTTGTGATTAGAGGGTTGGAACTTTCAGTCCCACCCCTGAATCTCCCGGGAGGTGAGAAGGGCTGGAGATTGAGTCAATCAGCAATGGCCAATGATTTAATCAATCACGCCTATGTAATAAAGCCTCCATAAAACCCAAAAGGACAGAGTTTGGAGAGCTTCCCACTTGGTGAACATGTGGAGATTTGGGGCATGTGGGGTGTGTGGAGAGGGCGTGGAAGCTCTACACTCTTTCCCCACACTTTGCCTTGTGCATCTCTTCAATCTGGCTTTTCCTGAGTTAAGTAAAATGTTTCTCTGAGTTCTGTGAGCTGCTCCAGCAAATTCATGGAACCCAAGGAGAGTGTCATGGGAACCTTCGATCTATAGCCCGTAGGTCAGAAGCTCAGGTGACAACCTGGACTGGCGATTGGTGTCTGAAGCTGGTGGGGGGGCAGGCTGGTAGGATTGAGACTTAACTTGTGGAATCTGATGCCAACTTGGGGTACAAAGTGTGAGAATTGAGCTGAATTGCAGGACACCCAGCTGATTGGAGAAATGCTTGGTGGTGTGGGAAAAAACACACATGGCAACGGGCATCAGAATTGCAGCCTAGTACCTTGTCTGACTTGTAGGAGGCATCTGAAAACTTCGTCGACCCGAGACAGATGTTGACTTGGATCAAAATAGCATATAACTGACTGGCAAGCATAAGTACAGTGTATAGTTTGGGAACAAGAGAGATCATTTGAAATCAATTATATATATGTATATGCATTTATATGTATAGACACTGATACATATAAATAGACCATTTGAAATCAATTATATATATATGTATATACATACAATTATATAGATATGCATATATATGTATATGTATATATATCATATGTGTATTTAGGCATGACATATATGTATGACATATATATGTCATATCTTGTGATTACTAACAATAACGAAAGTAACATTCAACTTGGGTACTGAGACACAAAATGAAATTTCCAAGAGTCCCCATCAGCCTTTATTAAGGCAAAGCGTGGCCCCAGTTTCTGTTCTGTTCCATCTCTGCTGAACGACTCACCATGGGCAAGCCAATTCCTGTTGACAGGCCTCATTTCAGCAACTGTGAGAAGATAGAGTACAGCCTGGCTCTGCCTTGGATGTTCAGACCTTTGTCTCTATAAGGTGTGCAGGGCTACAGCAACAATACAAAGACCCCCTCACAGTCTGTGTCATTCCCTAAGGCCACGATGCTCCCACGGCACTGCAGACACCAGGGATCAGCACACCTTGCTAGTCACGGGCTGGGTCCTGATCCAACTGTCCCAGCCAGTCCTGCATCCCACTCCCCAGCCTCCATCAGTGTCCATCCTCTCATCTCACCTTCAGACTTAATGTGCAACCACATCCTCCCTGGTCAACTTCAGCTTCCCTTCACCCATGCTGTGGGCTCCCTTTGTCTCAATTATGCAAATCACCCTGTTGAAACATCCCCTCTGGATCACCTTCATCTTGAGAACACCTCTGTTGGCTCCATCTACCAGCTTTCCTTGAATCCAGGGTAAGATTTTTTAATTAACTGATAACAACAGCTGCATTTTATCTTCCCAGTTATGTACCAAGCACTGTGCTAGAGGCTTCACTATCATGCTCTCAAAACCCCCAGCAACCACAGGCAGAAGGGATTGTTAGCCCCATTACAGTAAAAGGAAATTGAAGGCTCAGAGGTTGAATGGCTTGCCCTGTGTGGCTCTCAAATGGATGTGACTATGAGTCTAGGTCCTTTCTGCTGTAGAAACTGCCTCCTTAATAGTCAGATTCCTCAGTCTAACATTTTCCCAATTTCACTGAAGTTAAAAGAGAAAAATAGGAAGATATCACAAGGACTTTTTCCTTTTATGTTTTAGAACAGCCGAGGGATGTCCTGGCCTCAGGGAATCATTAGAGGATTACCTGTAATTTATACTTTTCTCTTTTTGGTAATGACCAAGACCCTGTGGCCTTTAGATTCATACTGAGCACGAGGGCCTAACCTCCCCCACTATCCCTACATCCACACAGACGTAGCTCTCTCTGTGCCCTGCACCCAGTTCCTAGAGCAGACCTGACACTCTGTTACAGTTCTAGTCACCTGTTCACATGCCTGTTCCTTCTGTAATTCTGGGATCTTTCTAGATTGCCCAGGGGGAGGATTGTTCCTAACTGGTGTGAGCTCAGAGCACATCACAGTCTATTCTAGGAGATAGGCAGGTAACTCAGACAAGAACAAACCATCAGTTTTCTGGAGAAACCTTCCCCAAATCACCTTTTGAAAAAGTATTACAAAAGGAAAACACAATGGGCTGCAGGGCATGCCTCCATTTCACACGGGGGATTATTATTTTTTTCTTATTCACAGAAACTAATCCTAACATCTAGCTTGGAAAAGTCAATGAGAAATTGTCTCACATCTAGAAAAGCGGTATCTAAATCATCTACATAATTGAAACACGTTTCCATGTAATGTGGCTACCAGAGAATGGATTTGCTTAAAAAGAGAACAAAAATGTATAATTCTGTCCCCTAATTTATGAGACAACATCTTGTGTTTGAACAGCGTTGGTTTAAAGTCATCAAAGCGCTTTGATTTCATCTGGCTGTGCCTTTGCATCTAAACCAATCTGCTCAGTGTAGAACAACGCGGCCTCCAAGCCTGGCCTGCAGCTGTTTCTCTTCTGATCTTGGCCCGTTCCTATCACCCGCCGCACCAGATCTCTCCTCGTCCCATACACGTCCTTGCTCTGTTCAGACCTCAGTGATATTGGTCATTGTGTCACCTCTGCCCAGGTCATCCTTCCCTACCTTTGTCTGCAGGGCCAACTTTTGCTGGTCCTTCCAGATCTCATTCCAGAGGACCTTCCTCAGCAAAGCTACCTGGCTCCTGGCATGGGCAGTCCTGATGGTCAACTTAATTTCATGTCTCCCCTACAAGACTGGGAGCTCCTCCAGGGCAGGAAGGCAGCCTCTCTTCCCCAGGGAGGTGCCCACTGGGACCAGCATGAGGCGGAAGGCTGCTAAGTAAACAACTCTATGCATAATAGCATCACTTATTCTAGCTAATGGTCATTGAGAGCTTACCGTGTGCCAGCACCATTCTAATCATTTCCTTGCATAATTCATTCGATCTCTACCACAAATCTATGAGGTAGGCACCCCTTACCATGCCCATTTTATAGGTGAGGGACCCAAAAAACAAACTGGTTAAATGACTTTTCTAAATCCATGCAGCTGGTGTCAGAAGTAGGATTTGAACCTGGAAAGTCCAGAGTCTGTGGCCCTCACCACTACTGAATTCTGCCTCTCTAGATAGAGCAAGCTTTTTCGATTTCTGTTTTAGGGAGAAGTGGAACAAATAATTCAAGTTAAATTATTTGTCCTAACGAGACCACTCAATTGGTCTATTGGATGTCCAGAAGTCCTCTGTCCTCGCTGCAGGGGCCTCTGCTCCCAGAGAAGTCTCAGCCTGAGTCAGGAACTGAGCTTACACTCTACAGTCACAGGGGAGAAGCGGAGTCCTTGCTGGGAACCTGGGGATGGCTTTCATCAGGTCGGGTGGGTGCTAGTCCCACCTGCTTCCCAGGTCTCACCCTGCTTCCCAGGCTTTTGACTAGTCCCTGAGAACAGGACCTGCTGGCTTCACACCCCAGGTCATCTGAACACTCGTTCTTCAGACTGATTGGGCTATTTCTTTGTGCCAGTTTCCATCCTGTCACATTTACATTTATGATCTCTATAAAATATAAAATGCCCTTTTCATTTATCATCTCTTAGACGAAAACTCTACAGAAAATAGATTTTTATCCACATTTTTCAGGTGAGGAAACGAAGCTCAAGCTGCCAATGCCTGGGGTCATACAGCTAGTTAATGCCATGTCAGTGTTCAAATCCTCTACTCCCTCAGTCAACTCCATGAACCTTCTTCCGGAAGAAGTTTGGGTGGGGAAGGGGGTGCAACACAGGCAGTAGCAAAGGGGAACTGCAGGCTTCCCGAATCTACACAGGGCATAGAAAAGGAGGTGATGACCAAGCTCAGATACCTGATTGCTTCCCCGGACAGAGGAGGAGAGTGGAAGAGAAGAAACACATTGGAAATGTGGCAACTGAACTATTATTTAATGCTTAACTCTGCCCAGAGTCAGGGAGAAGGTGGTCAGCAGTATCTGTCTCTTTCTCGATCACAGGCTCGAGTCAACCTGTAGCCATAAACCATTGGCCTTGCCTTGACAAGTAGCTTCCTCTGCCCCACACCTCCCACACCTCCTCCACGTGGAGTTAAACAGACCACCACATCTACACTCCCACTTTGTGGGTATTCAACTGCATGCAGTTTTACTCACCATAATATCATTGCCAATAATAGAATGGTCTAATTACCAGGGAATTCCAAATGAATTTTATGAAGGGTAGCTATGACAGAACTCTCAACTCTACTGGATTTGATTTCTATAATATTCTAGGCTACCTTTACTTGTATAGTTAAAGTTAAGCACTATTTTCCATAGTTATTTATTTTTGTGTGTGTGAGGAAGATAAGCCATGAGCTCACATCCGTTGCTAATCCTCTTCTTTTTGCTGAGGAAGATTGGCCCTGGGCTAACATCCATGCCCATCTTCCTCTACTTTATATGGGACGCTGCTACAGCATGGCTTGACAAGGGGTGTGTTGGTCTGTGCCCGGGATCCAAACCTGGGAACCCCTGCCCGCTGAAGCAGAGCGTGTGAACTTAACCACTATGCCACCAGGCCAGCCCCTTTCCATGGTTCTTTTTATCTCCTATTTTCTCTCTCCTCCATCCCTCAGTGTTTTGCCTTTTTCTTAGGGTCTAGCTGATCTATACATTCTCCCAAATTTACCAATGTAAATGTTTTTACTAGAATATAATCTTCACACCTACCTTTATTTCTTGTGTAATAAATTTTATATTTCTGACTCAACAGTTTGCCACACTGAGTACCTGCTGGGAGCCCTGTTACCCGCTCATACTCCAAATTACTCCTGATTTATTACTCCTTAACTAATACTCCTCAAATTACAGCCTGAATTGTCCTTGGTAATCCTTCTCCCCAAGCTGGCATGTTGCTCTTGACTCCTTGTCATGCATGGAAAGTGCTACCACAACTGCCTACTTATTCAGTCTCCTACACTTGGCTGATTATGCGATTCTTTTTGACAACAGGTTTCCTCTTACCTACCTTCTGGATACCAATTCCCATCCTCTGCCTCCCTGACTTGACTTTAGCCAACCTCCCACAGTCAAGTTTACCCCTAACTGCCAGCTGCTCCTGGAAAAGTGTGTTTTCCTTCAGCCAGTTTCCACTTGCAACAACGTACACAAACGACCACTCCAACAGTGGGTCTCCATTTCCAAAATTCACTCCTCCAACATTCCGCAATGATTTACTGAGTGCCTCTATGTACCCTGCACTCTGCTATGCCCTGGCATACAGTAATAAATGAAGGTTTACCAGCAGAGAACAAGCCTCCCACTGCCATCCTCCTGCTCACCTGTCTGCCCAACGATGGAAGCGCTCAATCTGTGGGGGATCCTTGAGGACAACTTCAAGGTCACTCGGATCTGGTAATACCTAAGAAAAGAGCAGAGGACAGGCTGCTGAAGATCGGACAGCTTATTGTTTGCTTCTTCTAAAAATACTTAGACTTAATCCTAAAGGTCATAGGGAACCATGGAAGTTTCTAGGCATGCATGATCATCAGGCATCAAAGAGAGATTCATTTTGTCAGCACAGTAGGGGAGGGATGGAATGGGGCCAAGCTGGAGATGAAAAGTTGAATTCATTTGAGATCATATGAGACAGATACAAGGTTGGTGGTGATGGGAATGGGAAAAAGGAATAGATAGATCATATGACACAGGTACATTAAGAAGTGTGATTTTTCTTTAGTCAGAAAAGTCTATTTTACAGGAAAATAGAAGCTTTAATGCATGGTGGAAAATCCATACATAAATTGAGTTACTATCATGTTGTGACACCAGACAAACACTTCCTTTAGAAAGACAGCAGCTGAGTTGCTAATCCGGGAGGTATTGCCAAACACTTTTCTCAGTGTACTTCTGTGCCTTTATTTTGAATATGTCATTCCCATTTCCAAGTCCCCTCATTTCAGAACATCGTGCAGGTTCCCCTGCTGTCAGTAAACCCTCTGATCCATCCTCTTTGGCTACAGGTGCAGAAGCATCTTTTGAATTTCTGTGCCTTGCAGTTAATGACCCTTTTGTTTGCAAGCACTTGGAAACATTTCTGGCCTCATAATTGTTCTTCTTTTCCACTGATTTCAAACTCACTGTGCAATGGAATGTGAATAAAACAGTGAAATAGAAGGAAAATAGACCATGAATGTATCAGTCTCCCATGGCTCATTGAGCTCATGGCTGGGGGCTATTCTGCTATTGACTCTGCTGCACTCTGAATATACTCATAGAATGTTTCTCTTGACAGCCTTGTGTTTATGTGTGTATGGTGAATGGAGGAGAGCACTGGGACTGCATTCATGTTGCTTGGGTGACATCATTTGAGAGCTATGTGACTTTGAGTATATCACACAATGTATTTGGACCTGTTTTCATATCTGTAAAGTGGGGATTAAAAAAAAAGTACCTGTCATGACTTCTGCTTCCAGGAAAGATGGAGTAGACATACTTTTCCCTATTCTTCTTACTAAGTACAACTAAAAACTCTAAACAGTATATTTAAAACAAACAAAAGAAGATTTTTAAAGGTTGAGAAGACAGCAAATAGTCTAGGGCCCTCAAGGTTCAAGAAAAGACATGATGGTGAGTTCTCTGCATTTTCTTTTTTGCCTCATATATCCCAGAGAGAAGCCTACCACCCAGGAATGCTAATGGTCACAGACAAAAAAAGAGAAAAAAACAACTGTCTTCTCTAGAAAAAGGACCAGGAAAAAGGCAGCCTAGCAAGACAGAAAAAATTTTGACAATAGTACTTCTACTCCAGCCAAGCAACACAGAAAAACTGTGGCTTCACCTCTATCCACACCAGCAAAGGCCAAGTGAAATCCTAGATGTCCACCATTGCCAAACTACAATGAGGCTCCTTCTCCCACCTGGCAAGAGAAGGTCTCAAGTAGGGAGCCAGATTTTCACTACTAATGGATGGTGATGAGAACCCCACCCACCCTGGCTTAAGTGGAGACTATTTGGGGAGACTGGATCTCTACTCCCCCCAAGCAGTATCAAGGTCACAAATATGCCCAAGTGATTTTTGAGAAAGTATCAAAAGCAGTTCAATGGAGGAAAGATAGCCTTTTCAAGAATTGTCCTGAAGCAACTGGACATCCACAAGCAAAACTAAAACAAAACAAAAAGCTCAAATTAAATCTCATACCTTATTAAAAGACTAAGTCAAAGTGGATCATAGACTCAAATGCAAAATGTAAAACTATAAAATTTTTAGGAAAAAAATAGAAGGAAGCTTTGAAATCTAGAGTTAAGCAAAAAGTCTTAGCCTTGACACCAAAAGGATTATCCATTTAAAAAATGATAAATTTGCCTTCAGCAAAATTAAAACCTTTTGTTCTTTTGTTCTGCAAAATGCACTATTAAGCGGATTAAAAGACAAACTACAGAGAGAGAGAACATATTTGCAAATCACATGCGGTTGATTCTCATTATTTATAGATTCTGTGTTTGTGATTTTCCTACTTGCTAAAATTTATTTGTAACCTCACATACAATCCTTACGGTGCCATCACGGCCATTCACAGACATGTGCCCGGTGGCAAAAAAGTTTGAATCACTTCATTCTCGTGTTCCCACCTGCAGTCAAACAAGACAACACTCAGCCTTCTTTTCTCAGCTCTCATACTAGAAACATGTCTTTTTGCAGTCTACTTAATGCAACATTTTTTGTCTTTTTGTGCTTTTTGGTGGTGATTCTTCTATTTAAAATGGCCCCAAGCGTACAGCTAGAGTGCTGACTCGTGTTCCTAAATGCAAGAAGTCTGTGATGTGCCCTACAGAGAAAATCGTGTGTTAGCATCGTTCAGGGAACAGGTGCAGTGCTATTGGCCACAAGTTCAATGTTAACGAATCGAGTATGTATAATGCAGTGCCTTTAAACAGAAGCACACCTAAAACGAGGTTATGTATTGATCAGTTGACGAAAATGTTGTGACCAGAGACTCCCAGGATCCTAGCCCTGTATTTTCCTAGGAGCAATGGCTCATTAGAAAGAGACAGTTTACTTTCATTGTGAAATCCACAGAGGAAGCACAATAACAAATAGCAATGAACACCAGTATCTGTGTGAGGGAGACTGAGGCAGAGTGGAAGGTTCCTTCCCTATCTATAGGACACAGCTGCTACTTGGCAGTAGTTAATTGTCACCGTGCAGAAATGTTGGCTGTGTATTGCTAGATATTTCAGTTTTTCAGGAGAAGACAGAAATTTGGATTTTTAATAAAATGTCTTTAAAATTTTAAATGTCGGCTCATAAATCAATGGCATGACAACAGCAACAGCAAAAACAATTAGCAGCAGCAACCACGACCACAGCACGAACAATAAAGCACTGTGTTGACAGAATGAAACACATTTGCAGGCTAAATCCCAACAGGCCAATAACTGGCAAAGTCTGATTTATACAAATACAAGATGTCACTTTTAGTGTTTCTTTAATAAATGACCTACGCATTTCAATAATTTCATCATCAAACGAAGAGGCATAAATCCCACCACCACCACCACCAGCAGCTGTAATATTCTAATGGCTTCTTCTCTGAACATGAAATGGGTCAGTCATTGCCAGAGGCTATGCATCACTTTTCTATAACACTGTGCTTGGAGCAGTGACAGCTATGCTTAAGATTTATTAAGCATCACTGTGCCAGGACCTGCATTAGGAACTTCAATGTATGTGATCTTGTTTGATCCTCCATAAATCCTCTGTGAAAGAAAGCACTGTCTCAAGTGTTAACCAAAGAAGACATTGGGCCACTGGAGGTGGAGATAGCTAACTACTTATCTAGAGTAGTTAAACTAGCAAAGGGCAACCAGGATTCTAACTTCAGAGATGACTTATTTATTTTTTTTGCCTGCTACACCTCACAAGAGTCACATTTGTTGCATAAATTAAAACCCTTTATAACCAGTTCCAAAGTACTCTCTGAATTCTTACTCCTTAAAAGCACTTGGGGCTACTGAATCTTACTTCAAGGAATTAGTCATCATCTTGAACTTCAGGCACTTTATAGGCACATGTTGAAAGAAATAAGTTCCAATTAGGCTGAGCCATTTGGGCTCTGTCCTGATTAAACAGAATGCTCAAACCCCTTTAGTAATTCTCTTTTGTCTGATATGAAGTTTCTGCCAGGTCATAAATCCATAAACCACACACCGTACATGACATACATTATATCATTTGATCCCTTCCGGAAATCTCTGATGCACTTATCATGATTTCCATTCTAAAGATGAGAAAACTAGAGATGAAGGGAATTGTCCAAGTTCACATACTCAGTAAGTAATGTTGGCAAATCTCCAAGAATGACCTTATTATTTCACACGTGGATATCCTTTAATCATCTTAGAGTCACCTTCTTCCAGCTGTGGTCATTCAAGAAGATACTATAAAGAAGGGATAATTTAGCTCAAATCCTTGGAGAATGAGCAAGTGGAAGGAGAAGATGGCAGAATGAGTTCCAGTCAGAAGGAAAAGAGAAGCTAAGACCAGGGGGTGGAAACTTCAGAGAGCGTGCTGGCGTGTTTGAGTAGTCTAGCTTTGCACCAGTCTCCTTTTGGGAAAGAATAATAAAAATAGTCATCCTTCATTGACTTCCGTTGGTAAGAGTGGCACTGAACTATGCCCTGTACACAGTGTGGTGGACAGAATAATACCCCTTCCAAAGACATTTACTTCCTCATCTTCAGAACCTGTGAAAAAGAATTAAAGTTGCTAATCAGTTGTCCTTGAAATCAGGAGATTATTCTGGATTACCTGACTATGCCTGATGTAATCAAAAGGGTCGTTCTAAGTGAAAGAAGGAGGCAGTAGAGGGAGAGTGACAGAGTAATGCAATGTGAGAGAGACTCTAGTCATTGCTGGCTTTGAAGACGGAGGGGGTCACCAGCCAAGGAATACGGGCAGCCTATAGAAGCTGGAAAACACAAAGAAATGGATTCTCCCCTAAAGCCTCCACAAAGGAATACAGTCCTGCCAACACCCTGATTTTAGCCCAGTGAGACCCATTTGAGACTTCTGACCTCCAGAATTGTTAGATAATAAATTGATGTTGTATTATGCACTAAGTTTGTGGCAATTCATTACAGCAGTAATAGTAAAGTAATGCATATAGGCATTTGAATTTCCTCCTCATGACAAAACTAAAAGGCAGGAATAATCATCCCCATGTAAACGATAAACAAACTGTGAATCAGAGAAGTTAGATGATTTTCCCATAGTCATAAGCTAGTTAATGGAAAGTTTAGGGGTTAAAATTCAGGGCCATTTGACTAAAACCACGCTCTTATATGGTGATGCAAAGCATGGTGCTTTAAACTTGATAAGCTCACCTCAACTTCCCCATCACTCTTTTATCACCAGAATCCCAATCACACTCACTCTGATCACTAATGTATTTCCCTGTTTCTTCAAAACCACCTTAAGAATAAGAATGCTACCTTTTACTTCTTTTGTATTCCTTAGAGCTTGTACCTCTGTACTAAGGGGAGAAAAGTATCTGATAAACATTCGTTCTCAGTTGATTATAGAAATATCCATTACCATCAGCTCCTGGAGGAGATAAGTCATGTCCTGTTCATCTCTGTATTTCCAGCAACTAACATGGTGCTGGCACATAGTTGGCATTCAATCCGTGCCAAAGGAATGAATTAATTAATTAATTAAAATTCCAATAACAGAGATTCCCTCAATAAGCCACAAGGTTATACAATCCACTCCCAACATCTATAACTCTGTGAGTGACTCAGAATCCACATGCAATTTTTACAAAACTAGAAATAACATTCCATAATGAAAATACAGAGATCTACGACATTTTATCACAATCACTTCCATATCAGGTATATTATGAAACAACCACTCTGACCCAGGGACATTTGACATGACCTAAAATACAAATCACTGTGTTTGTGAAAAGGTCAAAACTGAGACTGAGTCAGAAAGCCTACATCCCAAAGCCAAGTAGGCAAACTCAAGCTAGTAACTTCCCTTCTCTGAGCCTCTCTCTCCTTCTCCGTGACAATACCTGTACCAGCCTCACAGAATTTTTATGTCATGAACATGTCAGTGCATGTAAAGCCCTTGGTGTGGTGATCCATTACCATATTCCATTAAAGACAAAATATTGGTACTATTACCTAAGAAGTGTATGAAACAGACATCTTCCCTCATCCACGATCCTGATGTATCCTCCAACCTCCCGGCTGGGGTGAAGGTGGGGGAAGGGTGATGGTCTGGGTGGGACAAGGTTCAGAGATGCCTCTGGCACATAGTAATTGATAATACAAAATGGTGGACACAACATGTAATGATCTGCTGTGATATGGCTGTGCCCACCGGCTAGGAAAAAAATTATCTTTCTTTGAGTTTTCTGAGGCAATATAACATAGTAGCTAAGAGTGTGAACTCTGAAACTCTGCCTATTACTGGCTCTGTGACCCAACCTGAAAATGGAAGACTGGCTGATCCTGGAGTGAAGCTTTCTGGACTAGCAGGCAAGCGAGAGAAGTCCTTTCAGTAAGAGAGGCCCTGATGTTCCAAAAAATCAGAAAAAAAAGACCAAGGAAATAACTGATATATTTTTACTATACACTCATAGACTGATTCATCTATTCTGACAGTATCCACCCACCAAGACAGGACTACAAACTATTCTGTTGGATTGTATTGGCCTCCAAGGCAAATAATGAGATACTTTTTCAAGAAAAGATCACTCTAATATTTCAGTAAAACTTGTCTGGGTACTTCGACATGGTCAAAACAAAATAATTACAATAATTCAGTCATATTCCACCAATGTTTACTGTGACAATGATCTGCATTCCTTTACCCCCATCTCCTTGCTGGTCTGGAAGGGTCTGTATAGTATGAACTGTCTTCTCAATATCCATGATCCCCTCCTTCCTTACAAAGAAAAAAAAATTTTTTGCCAGGGAAAGTAATTGCCTACCTGAAAATACACACCCCTCCTGATTCCCTTGCAACTAGGAGAGACCATATGACCCTCTCCTGGTTAATGACATAAAAGCATTCAGATGGAGCAAACAGGAAAGCTTTTGAAAGAGAAGCCTCCATTTCATGACCTTTGAGTTGCGTGTCCCTTCTCTGACTTTGTCTTCTGACTTGACATGGATACAATATAATAGTGGGAGTTAAAGCAGCCATCTTTCAGTTATGAGGATGGCATCTAGGAATATTTAAGCCAGGGTTAATTATATGTCTGATTATTTGAATTCAAACACAATCCTAACTGATGGAATCTGATCCAGGACCCTCCTGGGGCCATATTTTCTGTAGCGGAAAACTGAGAACGAGTGACATAGGCAGCCTAACTTCTCTGACTGCCTTTTCTTTGGGCAGCGGAAAGCTTAACTTTTCCTTGCATTAGAGCCATTAAAATCTAAGAATCCAAGTTGGACTTTTAGATGGAGATAAAGCAGGTATTTTTTTGTCCACCACACTTTAAAGCTACTTCTTGGAAGAAAGGGTTCTCTTCATGTGGCTGAATCTAACTCATTGGCATTCTCCAACAGGGTTTGGGGCCAAAGACCCCGTGACAGTAAAGTGCTTTAGCTTAACTCTCTGTGCATATTATTCCTCTGAAAACTTCAGAGAAGTGGTCAAATGCAGAAATTGGAAATACCCGTGTTCTCTCCAACTATGAACTAGTCACACCGTCTGCCACTATTTCTCTCTTTCATGTCTGGCATAATGTGGCATTCACAACAGAATCACGTTTAATTTTCATGAAAATTCTATGCATTGTATATTACCATCCTCATTTACAGGTAAAAAAAATAAGCTTTTTCAAAATCGTGTCAGTCTTGGGTAGTTTCTTCACACAAATGTATAGATCGGTACTGAGCCAGACCTCAGGGTATCCTTCTGCACATATCTAGAGCTCTCTCTCTCTCTCACTCTCTCTTGTAATGGCAGAACTGAGTTGCAGGCACTTAATAAATATTTGTTCAATCAATTCTTTTTAAATAGAATGTCTGCAGAAACCCATAAACAGAGTTATTGCATTATTAAGTTACTGCATTCCTGCCACACCATTGTGTGTCAACAGTGCTCAACCTCATGTTCTTTGACTTCAAGTTGGTAGCTTGAAATTGGCCATGGTGGGATATTTACACCATGGAAATCAACAAATGTTACACGTCTCTTTTTTAAGAGCCAGTTTTTAAATATTTAATAGCACACCTTTGCTCCCCCCTCCTCTCATTACCACCACCACTCCATTCTTTTAACCAAAGGAAATCTGAAACCCAAACAGATTAAATAAATAGGCTACTTGGAAAAATTCTGAGAAAGTCACTGTTGGTTGGGTGGGATTCAAACTATTGAACCTTCAGGAAAAATACGTTTTATTGCTCAGAGACACTTCATTGAATAAAATTATAATAATTAGTCTCCTGGGATAATTCTCCTATGAGCTGGAGGGAAGAATGTCCTTTACAAAATGTGTGCCCTTTGAATATAGACTTGTCTGAACAAAGTCTGAACAAAATGGCTATAACTCTTACCTCATTTCCCCCTCTTCTCATTCGTATTAAAAACCAAAACAAAACTATGGCAGCAATAACAAAATTGATGCTTTCTGTGGCAATTTAAGACCACTTAAACTCTCTGAACTTCTGTTTTTTCATTTGCTAATGGGATATTAGTTACCCTCTGGAGTTGATATAGATAGAAGTCAAAATCAATGTGCAGAACAACACTGGGCTTCAATAAATGAGGGGTATTATTATTGCTATTGTTATTTTTACATATCACCCCAACGTGTTCATAAACAAACGTCCCTATTCATAAAAGCAGGCCCATTAAGGAAGTCAAATCTGCAACACAAATAGCCTAATTAGAGATACTATATGTAAGAAAGGAGGTTGCCAAGCTGCTGGAATACTGAAAAGTGCCTCCCTGTCCCTGCATCTCCCTCTGCTGTTTTTATTCACACTGGCTGGGGGACCTGTTGTTCCTACCCAAGGAGTCAACCCAGGTGCTCGCTTTACAGCACATATACTAAAATGAGTCAACCCAGATGGGGTTTCTAATTTGCATGAGTGGCCATGTCAATGTTGTTCTCAGAAAAGTTGCTGGTACCACTCTCTATGTCATCCAGAAAAGCACAACTTGCAGGTAAAATGAAGGCTTCTTCTCTAGAGCTAATATGGAATGGGATTTCATCATAAGATGCCTGACACACAGTGCATGCTCAACAGGTGTCAGTTCCCATCTCTTTTGATTGGAGGCAGCATTTGATTTTCTTCACATTTGTGTTGCTTGATTAAATGAGGTTGGGTGGAAGCAGGCTTTCAAGCTCCTCACACAGCTTGAGATGACATGGGTAATTTAAAACCTCAGACCGAAAATCTGCTGTGCAATATCACACTGTGACAGGGGTCTCTGCAGAGAGAATTTTTCTAATGGGCAAGACCAGCTCCAGCAACCAGTTCCAAGCAGTCAGAGGGTGGGGACAAGGTTGGGGAAGCAAACACAGTTCACAGGTCTCTCATGCAGATGGAACAAAGGCATGGAAGGAAAACACAGGGCGGAACCTAAGAGCTCTGGCTTTCACCACAGGCAGGCCAGGTGTTAACTACTGGATTTGCCACTTACGAGTGGTGCGTGACCTTGAGCAATTTATTGTACCTCTCTGAGTACTGGTTTTCTCATCTTAAAAATCAATTGTTGTGAGGAACAAACGAGATACTGCACGTAGAGCACCTGGCACAGTGCATGAGACACTGTAAGCACCTATTCCTTTTAAGACGATCACTGTAGTTATTATTATAATTATGGCTTATTCAGGTGTTGCTGATGGGACATAGACACAGAAAGGGGGAAGAGGCAACCAAGCTGGTTTGTAGAGTCCACACTAGATCACAGGACTGCTCACTTAGGTCCACTGTCCAATTCATTGCACCAATATGCTTGGACAGAATTTAATTCTAGGGTATATATTGATATGAAATGATAAGAAAAGACTTCTACAAGTAAATGAGTGAGTTATCTTGTTGTTTTCAGTTACTCCATAAATATTAACAATAACAATCACAATATCAGAGTAAGAAGAAAGGAAGCCAGTAGTTCTTGCAAGCCAACCTTGAGTCAGTTACCATAGTGTTTCACATGTGTTGTCACATTCTACCAGGACAGTATTCATAAAATATGGTCATTATCTTCTCCACTATTCCCATGAGGAACCTGAAGCTTGGGGGAAAAAAGTACCTTACTCATAGACTTATAGCTTATAAACAATTGGGATGCAAGCTCATGGCTATGAAACTCCAAGATATAAAAACATTCTTCAGACTGGCCACCATGAAATATAACTGGGGTACAGTGATGACTCCTAATAGCATGAGGAGCCCAAATATTAAAAAGCCATGCCAGTGATAACAATGGTAAAAGCCATTGCAAGCTGTGTGTACACTTCATTTATATTTTTGCCACCGGGTTATGGGTCAACTGTAAATTGACCAATGCCCAGTACAAAGCTCAAAGACAGGGGCCAAAGACACAGAGATCAATGATAAAAGCAGTCCCTGCCCTCAAGGAGCTTACAGTCTAGCAGAGAAGAAAGCCATTTCACAAATAACTATTATAAGCACTAGGAGGCTCCCAGAGTTTCCAAAAGGATGAGATAAAGGGCAAGGTGAGCTCAGAGTGGGAACATGTTGCCTTCAGTAGGAGACAGGAGTCTGATCAAGCAGAAGTAATTAAAACTGATCCATAAAATATAGTAGAGCATGCAGAAGAGACCTCACATATCATGAAACAGGGGTATGAGCCAAGAGTTCAAGGTCAGTGAAGACAGCAGAGTGACTGGAGCAGAAAGTGGCATCTTTGACGTCACCCATTTTCAGCAGAACCTTATAATGCTGGTCTCTGAGGAATAAGCCTGGAACTGTGTTCAGTAGATCGACATTCCCCAGACAATCACAGTGTTTTCTCCAGTATTAGAGAGCAGGCTTTGACCCAGAGCATGACTGAGATCCTGGTAGACAGAGATGCTCGGTAATGGAATTGTGTAGGTTGCCTGTTGCTATGCATGAGTTCACCTGACTTATGCAGGGTTTGACCCATTTTACAAGAGTAAGTTACTACCAATGAAGCTTACATGGCATCTTGGCTCACCCTTGAAGAGTGGGTAGGTCTTGCCCATGCTAGGGAGAAGGAACAATATTTAAGATGGAAGAACAGTTTGGGAAGATGAAGAGGGGTGGTTCCTGAAGAGTGTGTGTGGGGACAGTGGGCAACTGAGTTTTGCTGGAGTACAGGCTGGTGAATGAGGAACTACAAATAGATATTACTTTTCCAAATATTTCCTCTAGTGTTTGCTACTACATAAACAGATGGCCCAAGCTACCCTCCACCAGAGAATGTGAGTGTGGCAGTTAAAGGAACCAACTGTGAAATCGAAAGAAGCTTGGTTTAAATCCCAGATTCATTGCCTCTCGGCTGTGTGACCTTAGGAAAGTTACTCAACCTCTCTGAGCTACCATTTCCTTCTTTGTAACACATGAATAAACAATTAGACCAAACTCATAGGGTTGAGTGAGAGTGGACGTAAAAAATGTTTAGCACAGCACAGAGTAAGTCTTCCATAATCATTAACTGGATTAATATAATTGTTACCATTATTATTCTAGTAAGGAAAGTCTGTGAGGAAGGCGTTGTGCCACACTTGGGAGGTATGGTCTTTGGGGTGAAACCTGGATTTGAATCCTGGCTCTGCCACCTACCAGGTGCGTAACGTTAGGAAATTCATTTCACCTCTCTGGGCCTCAGTTTCTGCATCTATCAGAGAAGGATGTCCACACCCATCTGGTGGGTCTGGTGTAAGGGGTAAGATATGAAAGGGGTCTACACACCGGGTATACTCAGAGAATACAAGATGCCTCAAACATCATTTTGGATGACGTCACCTTCTATCCTGCCTCCTAGAAAGAAAAACACAAGTAATCCGGTACGAGTCATATTTCACGCAAGGGCTATGATGACAGGTAAAGTAGGCACTAAACCCTGCATAAAAGAGCAGCAAGATAGATGACTGATGTATAGACAAAGACAGATGATAGACGGATCAATCGATAGATAGATCTATAGATAGATGATAGATCGACAGACACACTTGTCAACTGCTCTCAGAGGAAGAATGCCTGACCACTCTCCAGCCTCTTGCATCAGAATGTGTCTCTTTGGAGAAGAAACTGTCACCACTCTGGTTCATTTTCCTCCATCTGCTTCGGCCCCGCTAACTCTCGTAATTGCCTTTTGATCTGAAAACTACCAGGAGCTGGAAGCCATTCTGGAGATTTCAAGGGATTTCCTTGTCTGTGTGAAAATTTCTATTTCTTCATCAATCAAATCTTTATTTCTCCAAAACTGTTCAGACAGAACAACAACAAAGACGTTCCTTAGCTCCGTTTGACTGAGAGACGAGCTCTGTAATTACAATGGGGGAGGGT
Source organism: Tapirus indicus (assembly GCA_031878705.1). NCBI lineage: Eukaryota > Metazoa > Chordata > Mammalia > Perissodactyla > Tapiridae > Tapirus > Tapirus indicus. Next base: position 6,030,335 of record CM062935.1, on the reverse strand, counting down.
GTTTTGAACCAAGAGATCATTATATGAGGCAAATAGTCCTTGCAGAGCTCCTCGCTGGTTGACGTGAGGAGCGGGGCAGAGAGCAAGGACTCTGGGGCTGCACAGATACGGGGAAGCAGTAGGCTCGTCTCACAGGTTGTCCGTGAGGCTCCTAGGAGGCAGTGGATGTGAAGAACACAGCACCATGCCTGGCGAACCCACTGTGCTCTGGTCACAGCTATTGATATTAATACATCATGATTGTGCCTGAGAATGCCCTGGGGTCAGCGCAAGAAGACCTGGGTCAGGAAGTTTAACAGATAGGAGACAATATCTAGATGTCAAGTGAGTTGAACACAAGGAAGAAAGGGAAAAAAATCTCAAATGTTTAAGAGAATTCAGAGGCTGCTTAATAAAGTGACATTGAACTGAACCCAGGAATGGCAGCTTGAGTCCCAGCGCCCCTCATCCAGGTCCGTAGGTTGCCTGCTCTTCGATGGGCTTGTGTTTGCTCAATCTCTCCGTCATCAATGTCTCCAAGGTCTCTTTCTTTTCTCCCTCCCCTGGCCAAACACACACACACATACACACACACACACACACACACACCCTCAGACTGTAAAGCCAGGGCATCTGCTCTTATTTTTGCAGCCAGGCACCAGCTGCTCATTTTTACTGTCATTTGCCTTTTCGTACATCCCTCCCCTTACCTGTAATCAGGTGCTGTGAGTTCAGAGCTCTGGCTCTGGGCTGTAGGTTTATGAGGTTCAGGGCAATGTCAGGGTCCCACGGACAGCCATCCACCACTTCCCTGTGTCTCCTTCCCCTTGAGTACTGGGCAGAGCAAACACCCAGCCAGCAACCACAAGGACAGAGCCCAGGAAGCTGCAGGCACCTCTGAATCCGCAGGCCCGCGGCGGGTGAATGAAGAACACTCACTGCACGACAGCAATCTCAACACTTTTTCTGCTCGAAGGCACTGCCCTCTCCAAATGAAATTAGTACAGCTTCTAGCTACCAGCCCCGAATCCTTCCACGTGCCACTGCTCAGTCCAGGGGCCACCTTATCTCTAGGCTTCCATAAGCCACCTAAGTATGGTCATCTCCATTTTATTCATGAAGGAAACAGGGTCCCAGAGGTGAAATGGCTTTCCCAAGGCTCCACAGCTGGTAATTAGCTGAGTGGGGATTCAGAGCGGCTCTGTCCATCCTCACAGCCTGTGTTCTCCCATTACCTTCCCACACCACTTTTTCTTAGCAGGACTTATATTCTGGAAGCTCCCAAGTTTCAGGCAATCAATCATCTCCAGAGTAAGCTGTCAGCTTCTCTCAATAAAACTGTCATTTTTATTCCTGTGTCCGTGGCATGCCATGCATAGTGGGTGCTAGGAAATGTTTTCGGACTTAATGCAGAGTCCCCAAAACATAAAGTGCTGAGTAATGAATAACTGAAATCATAAATGCATTATCTAAAAAAAGGAAATATACTTTGCCTCCTATCATTTTATCACCTGTGCATTTTGTCTTCTGTCTCAGGCATACAAGGTACCAATTGAGGGTCTTTGGGGCATTTTAATCAATAATGTGCAAACCCTAAATAGTTTATCTTGTTTTCAAGATTCAATAGTTTATTAAGTTTTCAAGAAATAAAATGGCTCTATTATCTTCAGGATTACGGAAAACAGTTTCCTTTCTTTTTAAAAGCAGGTTCGAAGTAGGCATTCTCCCAAATTACAGGTGAGGAAAGAAGCTGAGAGAGGTTGACTGACTTTCCCAAGTTCACGCAGCAAAGAAGCAGTGGGGCTGGGATTTAAAACCAAGTTTTGCTGAACTCTTTGAATAACACAACTCTACGGTACAGGAAGGTCTTCCAAAATGAAGCACAACACAGTCAATCCTTAGTAACCTCACACTGATGACAAATTAGTGGAAACTTGGAAAAAGTCTTCACTTTTGAGTGACCTGTTGTATTCTCAAAGCCCCAGGTTTGGTTTCCACTTCTTTTAGAGCAGGCTGAGTCGTAGTTGGGGGTAAAGAAATCTCACAGAACTTGGGCAGGGCCCATGAGAATCTGAGATGGTTTCCAGCAGGTAGAGGCTCCCTGATACGTCCCCATCCCTCAGGGAAAGGAAAGCCCCCGCGCGCGATGTGGTCAGAAGGTCCTAGAACCATAGCTGCCATGACTCACACGTGGCCTTAGGCAAGTCACCTCATGTCCCCAGGCCCCTCTGTCTCAATTTTCAAAGTGAGGAGATTGAACCACTTACATTCTGAAACCAGAACTAAATTCCTGTTCCAAGCCACCCAGGATCCGTCTGCAGTGCTCTAAACAAGTCTGCAATTTCCAGGTGAGGCTGTGAGCCATGTTTCCATGCTTATTTGCAAGAGAAAATGAAAAGGAAAAGTGCCACTAAGAGTGTCATCCTGGTCTTCTGATTAATGAAACTCTCAGTGAGGAGGCAGCAGAGCTCAGATTTGCACTTGGGATGCCTGGTTCTTAGTCCCAGACTCAGGACACCACATCCCCTGGACCCTCCCTCCTCTAGTCCAAGAGCGACCCCAGAGCCTGGGTCAGGAGGTCCATGTGGATACCTGCTGCTCCATGAGCCAATTTGTATGCCCATAATTCTCTCTACTTCTGGCTTTTGAATGATGCTGCCACTCCCAGGAGCTCACAGAGGCCTTTCTCTTTGGTGAGGAAAAGCATGTTTGCATTTGTTTCGATCCATTCCTTTATCCTGCCTCTCAAGAAACCAGGGATATTTGAACTAAGTTTTAAAGGAAAGTAGGAGTTCATGAAGAAACTTGCATATGATAAAAAGAGAGTGATCTGCCTCTCATCCCAGGTAAAGAGGTCAGGTAGAAGAATCTGGCTAGTTCAGGGAGCAATGAGTGTGTGTGTTGGGGGTAGCATGAGGGGTCGATGGAGTGGTGTCAGTGAGCACCCACTAGGTGCCAGGCACCTGGAGGGACACTGTCATGTGGATTATATCATCAACCCTCCCAGTCATACTGTTAAGATGTCACATCCCAATTTACGGAAGATGAACCTGAACGTCACGGTAAAACAAGGCCACCTGATGACATGGTAGAAGTGGGATTTGGACCCAGCTCTGACTGCAAAGGGCACGCTCTTCCTCTCCACCTCTCTGTCTTGCCTGAGTTCAGGCAACAGGATGGGTTATGATGCCATTAACCCTGACAGGTGAGGGCCTGTGGTGAAGAGCAGGTGTGTGTGGTCTATCGCGGGGGCAGGGGAAGAGACAAGGATGAACACTGGGTAGAGTAAACTCAGGAAGGATGCAGGAGCCCACTGAACTCCAAACCAATTTAACTGGACTCTTGACATACCAGAGAAGAAAGGAGATGACTTAAACATTTGTTCGGCTATGCCAAAACAAAGGGGCCGGCAGTGTGTTTCAGACATCTGTGTGATCTGTCCTCAGGGAGATGGTGGAGGTGAGGTGACCTTGAACAGAGTTTAGTGCTTTGTGCCAAGTGAGAGGTGACAGGATGCTGCTCTCGCCATCCTCCCTAGCAGAGAACTCTACAGTTGGGATTTGGAAAAATATATATCTTCTATTTTAGAATGACAGACCTTCAACAAACCTCAAAACACTTTGAGGAAAAAAATAACATTGCAGAATGTTTTTGAATCAAAGGAGATATGGGGCTCAGTGACCTATGAAGAAATAAAATATCCGGTCAGGGGCCTTCAGGATCAGCCTCAAAACCAATTCATGGAACAAAGACCACCTCCACATTGCCCTCCAACACCGTCTCAGGACGGCTAAGCCTTAGACCCACGCCCTCTGCACAGGATCTGCCTGTTACCAAGTTCTCTGTCTGCATCAGGCCTCTTTTCTTCTCTCCTGTCATCATCTCAAGGGCCTGCTTCGTACCGAGGCGTCTGCCTCTGCTCCTGGTGTGACATGTTGTGGTTTTGTGAATGTCTCCTGCTCTTCCGCACTTCCACACTTTTGCAGGTGCCACTCCCCCTCCTCAGGACACCAGCCTCCAACATCTCTGGAATTGTCCTCATTTGTCAGGGCTCAACTCAAAGGCGCCCTCCCTGACACCTGCAGAGTAAGCTCCACCCCTCGCCCATCCTCTGTCCTCGAAGTGCCTCGGGGTCTCCACTGGGAACAGTGATGACGCTGCAGCGCCATAGCTCGCTTTCCAGGCAGCCTTTCCCTAGCTGGACGGAGCACTTTGAGGGCAAGAACCATGTCATGCCCCTCTCCTGTTTTAGTTCAAACTCCCAGCACAATGCCTGGCACCAAGCCACCCTCAAAGCACGGATTAGGGAAGGATTAATATATGGATTCCATCTGCTTAGCCCAAGACGCTGACTGTGAGCTCCTTTCTAGAAGGACGTGTGCCTTACTGATTTCTACAGACTGCTTCTCCAACCTAGTTACTTGGAGAATGAGTGAAAAACTCAGTCCTGAGCCCACTCTAGTGGCCAGAATCTGACCACTGACTTCTTCTTCCTGACCTCTATCTCACTCTGGACATGTTGCTTGGGCAACACCTTTGCATTTTCACATCACTCAAATGTTGATTGATGGCAAATGGCTGTAGATCCCCTTAGAAAATATTCATTCATTCAACCATTAGTAATCAATCAGAAAAAAATGTGTTCAATGTGTGTGATATAATTTTGTTTTGTTTAAAATGCTCACATCAGTGTATATATTTTTCTTTCTTTCTTTCTTTTAAATATGCCACATAGTGCTTTGCTTGTGTAACTACTGTTTTTTCTTCTTTTTTTTTTTTTTTGCAGGGAAGGATTCACCCTGAGCTAACACCTGTTGCCAACCTTCCTCTTTTTTTTTCTCCCCAAAGCCCCAGTGCATGGTTGTATATCCTAGTTATAAGTCCTCTACTTCTTCTACGTGAGCCACCACCACAGCATGGCTACTGACAGATGAGCGGTGTGGTTCTGCAGCTGGGAAATGAACCTGGGCCACCAAAGCAGTGAGAGCACCGAACTTTAACCACTAGGCCATCAGGGCTGGCTCTCTCTCTATAGATGTTTTTTTCCATGCAGAGAAGTCTGTACATTTTCTAAAAGTTTAGTACTGATTTTGATGAATAGGACTTTTGTTATTCTGCATTTTCGGACTTATGTCAATAAATACGTATTTTTGTGCAATAGGATAAGTCCTTAAATGTAATACAGACATCAGGAAGTTGCCCACAAAGCACTGGCAGGACCTCCAGTCCAGAGTGGTCTTCTGTGCCCAGTTTTATAGTCTACAAATCGGTCCTCATGATGAAAATGTCCCAGTGTCACAAGTCAATGAAATCAGGTGAGCACCCTGCCAATCACCCATCACAGAGCCCCCCATGTAGCTGACTGCTAAAGAAGGGAGACCCATATCAAGGTGCAAACACTGTGACTTTGGTGGCTCATCACCAAAGACTCAACACAGGCAAGGTGACAAACGAGCTGCACTTGGTATTTAAGATGAGTTCACCAGCTGGGAGAAAATATTTGCAAATTGTTTGCCTGACAAGGGATTAATCTCAGTAATATATAAAGATCTCATACAACTGAGCAACAAAAAAACAAACAACCCGATCAAAAAATGGGCAGAGGATATGAACTGACATTTTTCCAAGGAAGAGATACAGATGGCCAATAGACACATGAAAAGATGTTTAACATCACTAATCATCAGGGAAATGCAAATCAAAACTACACTAAGATATCACCTAACACTGGGTAGAATGGCTATAATCACAAAGACAAATAACAACAAATGCTGGAGAGGTTGTGGAGAAATGGGGGCCCTCATTCACTGCTGGTGGGAATGCAAACTGGTGCAGCCTCTATGGAAAACAGTATGGAGAGTCCTCAAAAAATTAAAAATAGAAATACCGTATGATCCAGCAATCCCACTCTTGGGCATCTACCCAATGGACACGAAATCAACCATCACAAGAGGCGTATGCACCCCTATGTTCATTGCAGCATTATTCACTATAGCCAAGAAGTGGAAGCAACCCAAGTGTCCCTCGAATGATGATTGGTTAAAGAAGATGTGGTATATACATACAATGGAATACTACTCAGCCATAAGAAAAGACACAATTGTCCCATTTGCAACAACATGGAAGGACCTAGAGGGTATTATGTTAAGTGAAATAACAGAGAGAGAAGGACAGACACTGCATGAACTCACTCATATATGGAATATAAGTGAACACACGGACAGAGAGAACTGATTGGTGGTGACCAAGGGGAAGGGGGGTGGAGGGGGCACAAGAGGTGAAGGGTTACATCCACAAGGTGACGGACAAACAAAAATGTACAACTAAAACCCCACAGTGTTATAAACTATTAAGACATCAATAAAAAAAATGGTAAAAAAAAAAAAAGAAAAGAATGAGGAATTAATGAGAACTGTAAAAAAAAAAAAAAAAAAAAGATGAGTTCACAGCTTGCTCACCCAGCACCCCTCCATCTTCTACTGTTTTCTTATGTAAATTAAAGGAGTTGTGTGACATGCATATTTTTAAAACCCCAAATAACATACTATGATTTTACTACGATACACACTATGATGGTAAATATGACTATATACTATGGCTACGTGGTATTGATTCAGATTTGATAAGCCAATTACATCATGTTTAAGAAACTAGCTCAACATATATTTTAAACATAAACAATGTAGACCACCTCCCGCCCCAACCTTTGTTCACCTCTTTGATACCCTGAAGGGTGGCAGTCAGGGATAGATCAGAGTCAGGAACAGTGATATCTAACATTTCTACCATACTTCCAGAATATCAGGAAAAAGGAAAATGCATTGTGGAGACTAGGAGACTGCAGCAACCTTTGACACAACTGGGGCATGGACTGTGTTTAACAGGTGATGAGAACATTCCATCAGCTGAGAGAGGCAGCATGATATAAAGCACTAAAAAATCTAAAGGCAATCCCTGCCCACTCTGTGTCACAGGAGGGTCTCCCTAACTCACAACTCCTACCTGGGTGCCCTCTGCAGGGCAGGTCTCCAAAGAGAGGAGGCCCATTGCTTCCTGTCCAGCAGGCTTGAGAGGTGGGCTGGTGTGGAGGAGCGGAGGGGTGAGAGACTGTGCCTTGTCCCCACCACTGTCCAGTCCAGCCTGCAGTGGGCGCTGCTCCTCCATTTGATTTCCTCACATCTAACCCAGGATTCCTGGGAGCTGGCCCAACTCATCACTGGGATGGGTGGGAAGCTGTAAGAACTCCCTTCTCACTGTCTGGCAGGACTGCAGGCCTTCCTGGAGGCCTTGATCAGCTGCCCATGGAGAGCAGGTCACAGTCTAGCACTTACCTCCAGAGCATATGTGCACCCTGCTGCAGGCAGCACCACCTAATTCACCCTCCACACGGCCACCTCCAGAAAGCTCCTTCTGAAGTAATAACATTACAGGAACAATGTCCATAATACAAAGGGAAAGACAAGAGAACAGGTGACATTCACTGAGCACTCACCTACACTCCAGCTCTCTGAAGAGCGTCTGACTACTTGGTGTCTCACTTAATCCTCACAAGAGCCCTGTCCACAAAGATGCTACATTCTCCATCTTATCCACATCTGTAAGTCCATGTTCTCATCCATATGGTCATCCACAAATAGGACACTGAGAGTGGGTGACATGTCCTGGTCACACAGCTAGTAAGCAAACCCAGGACGGCCTGATCCAGGGTCCACGCCCCCACTTATTGTTTCTTATGTATACATTGAGTAACTTACCATAATGCTGTCCTGATTTAGAGACCCTCCTGACTGGGTGACCCTCCTGGGTGGTTCCTTGTGAGCCAGCTTTTCCAAATGCATCCCCTACTCACCTCCTACATGCCTCCCACATCCTAGAATGTTCCAGCCCCCACGCCCATGAGGTTCCCTCTACCCAAATGTCACTGTGCTGTTTTATATCCACTCACCCCCCAAGGGTTGGTTCAAGGTTCACTTTCTTGACAACCATAAATGACCACGCCCTCTTTTAGGACCCTTTAGTCCTTACATGTTCTCCAAATGCAGCCGTGTCTCCCTGTGTTACATGTGTGTGCTTTGCTTGCAGTCCCACAAAGTCGAGCACTTTTCCAGGGAGAGAGGAGCCTGTCTTACTGTCTAAATACTCCCTCTAGTCCCGGGACCTAGGAGAGAACCTGACACAAAGTGCTCAAAATGTGTCTGGTACTGGGTGTGCACGTGAAAGCAGGGACTCAGATATTTGCACACCCATGTTCATGGCAGCACTATTCACAATAGCCAAAAGGTGAGAGCAACCCAAGTGCCCATCAGTGGATGAATGGATAAACAAAATATGGTATATACATACAATGGAATATTATTCTGCCTTAAAAAAGAAAGGAAATTCTGACACATGCTACAACAACAAAGATGAACCTTGAAAACATGCTAAGTGAAATAAGCCAGTCACAAAAGAACAAAGATTGCATGATTCCACTTATAGGAGGTTCCTAGAGTAGTCAAGTTCATAGAGACAGAAGGTAGAATGGTGGTCACCAGGGGTTGGGGGAGGGGGAGTTATTGTTGAACAAGTATGGAGTTTTAGTTGGGAAAGATGAGAAAATTCTGGAGATGGATGATGGTGAGGGTTACATGATAATGTGAATCCACAGAACTGTACACTTAAAAATGGTTAAAATGGTACAATTTTTGTTATGTGTATTTTGTCATAATTAAAAAATTCGGAGAAAAGGTGTTTGATAGATTGAATGAATGAATGAAGATTTGGACCATGCAATAAACCCCTGAAGGTGTCTCCCTACAGCAAGCCTCTTCTAACACCACCCGCTGCCCTCAAACATAATCCGGTGCAGTTCTCCCACCATCACCCCCTTCCCACCCCAAAAGCATAAACACAAATGTCTTAGTCCAGCATTCAAGGCTCTCTCTGCAGGAAGGACATTCACCTCTCCAGGAAGGAAAGGGAAGGAATGCTTATTAAACACCCTCTTATTCTGTCGTCTAGTAAAGCTTTAACAAGTTCCAACTATGCACTATGTACTGTTTAACATGCCGAGGATACAAAGTTATTTAAGACATTCTTGGTGTTCTCAAGCCAGCAGATCGGAAGAGCACTTTGCCAGTCCTTTAACTCCACCATGAATCACCATGAGGAACACCTACTATGTGCCAAGCACTGTGCTAAGATCTCCACATTTCTTCACCTATTGATGCCGACAAGAACACCATGAACTAGGTCCTCTCATGATGCAGAGAAAACAGGGAGACTGAGCTCAGAGAGATTACACCAGCTCTCCAGCTGGGGAGAGGCAGCGCCGTGATTCAATTCCAGAGCACCCACTGTGTGCTGATCTGGGAACGAGGGACAGATGAGGAGACTGAGAGTCAGAAAAGTGAAGTGACTCTTCTCATACCACCAAGCGATCGGGGCCTGTCACAGAACCTCCGCATCTCACAGGCAGCAGGGATATTCATCCCCACTCTGACATCTAAATCGAAGCTGCCAGCTGCAAGGGAGCAAAAGACACAGCCTCCTTTCAGATCAGAGAAGGGAGAAGGTGCTTTAAACTGTGCTTGTAACAAAAAGCCCTTCAGGTGACTTTAAAGGGCCTCTGGTATTCAATCTGTTCTTAGAATACCACCTTGTGGACCCCTGGGAGAGAGGAAGACGTCTGCGAGGGCAGTTGTGCAGGAGACTATGACACTCAGCAGAGACGTCACTTTTAGCACAATGAGGTGGAGAATTAAAGAATCGCTTGGGAGAAGGGGCATGAGAGAGCAAAAGAACCAGGGTCCCTCCCCAAAGTCCAGAGTCCTCAGTCCTGCATGACAGGGTTCAGATATGTCTGCTTGTCCACTTGTTTGTTCAAGCATGCATGTGTGCCCACAAACACAGGTACATGTAACCATGCATGTCCAAAAATGTGCACACACAATCATGCATGACCACAAGCACATGCACATCCAACTGTGCATGACAACAGACATGTGTGCACACAATCATGCATGGCCACACACACATGTAACCATGCATGCCCACAACCACACATGCACAAGATTCGGAACTGACTATAATAAAGTTGATATGCTCATAGACCAGTAGCATTTCCTTCCTTAAGTTCCATGTTGCAATAGAAATGCACTGATTCTTCGCAGCAAAGGAAACCATCAATAAAATGAAAAGACAACCTACTGACTGCAAGAAGATATTTGCAGATCATATATCTGATAAGGGGTTAACATCCAAAACACATAAAGAACTCATACAAGTCAACAACAACAACAACAAAATGACCTGATTAAAAAGTGGGCAGAGGATCTAAAAAGACATTTTTCCAAAGAAGATACACAGATGGCCAACAGGCACGTGAAAAGATGTTCAGCATCACCAATTATTAGGATAATGCAAATCAAAACCACAATGAGATATCACTTCATGCCTGTCAGTATTGCTATTATTAACAAGACAAGAAATAACAAGTGTTGGAGAGGATGTGGAGAGAGGGAAACTCATACACTGCTGGTGGAAATGCAAATTGGTGCAGCCACTATGGAAAAGAGTATGGAGATTCCTCAAAAAATTAAAAATAGAACTACCATATGATCCAGCTATTCCACTCCTGGGTATTTACCCCAAGAACACAAAAACACTAATTTGAAAAGATATATGCACCCCTATGTTCATTGCAGCATGATTTACAATAGCCAACACTTGGAAACAACCTAACTGCTCATCAGTGGATGAATGGATAAAGAAGATGAGGTATATATACACACGGGAATTCTACTCAGCCATCAAAAGATAAAATCTTGCCATTTGCAAAAACATGGCTGGAACTTGAGGGTGCCATGCCATGTGGAATAAAATAGATGGAGAAAGACAAATGCCATACGATTTCACTCATATGTGGAAGACAACAAACAAACACATAGATACAGAGAAAAGATTGGTAGTTACCAGAAGGGAAAGGGGGTGGGGGGAGGGCAAAATGGATAAAGGGTGACTTTGGTGGTGAACACGATGCAGTGTATACAGAAGGAGAAATATAATGATGTACACCTGAAATTTATATAATGCTATAAACCAATGTTACTTCAATTTAAAAAAGAAATGCACTGACTTTTAAAATATGCATGAATTTTTTTCCTTTCAAAGCTTGCCCCATGAAGAGTAGTTGAAGAAACTGATGCTCTTTCACTTGCAGCTTCAAAGACTTGAAGTGTCGTGATGAGGTTCAGAGGGGAAATCCAGGCTGAGGGCCGGAAAGTAGAGGGAGGTGCCCCACCCACTGCAAGGCTTTCTGACCACCAGAGCTGTCCAAAGAGGGAACTGGCTCTCAGGAAGCCTTGGGTTTGCTGTCTCTAGAGATGTACAGGCAAGAAGAAACTTGTGACATGCATTTGCTTGTTCCCTTCTCCAACCACTGCTACCTTCATTATAGCTGCCAGGAGCAGCCACACCAAAGGTGAGGACACCCCTGACCTCAGCTTCTCAAACTCAGGGCTCTACTTCCAGGCCACAGGTGGAGCTTAGAAGGGCCTTAAGGCTCTAAAAGACTCCAGAGCTAACTCCCTCCCAACACTGGTTTCTGTTTACAGCCATGGATAGCTGAACTGAAGCTTCAGGGACTCTTCCCACCTCCTACAGGGAGCCAAGGCAGGCATGGTGAAATGAGTGGGCCAGGGCCAGCCTCCGCTAAGGCACTAACTGTCACATCTTATCCTGTTTTCATCAGCCAATGTTTAAAGAGTAAACATTGTTTACTCCCTACTCAGTTATCCTCTACCACTCAAGCATCCCATGATGTTCTGCTCTTCCTTGTCCTTGACCGAGCCTCCTGTATCCTGTTGCTACCTCCCAACCCTGCCCACTGTGCCCCCTAGAACTCTCACTGCATAATCAGAAAACTCCTCAGGCATTCCCTGCAGCTCCTGGTCTGAAGTGAGACCCCCTGTTCCCTGAGGGCTCCAGCTCCCTGAAGCCTTCAGCAGGAGGCACCAGTTTGTTTATTTTCTCTTTTCCGGACACCACTGGATTAGCAGTTGGATTTGGAAGTTCCTCCTCCCCACAGCCACTTCCAGACCACTGGGGCCCCACCCTTTTGTCTAAGCCTTCTCTTCGAGCCTGTGTCATTTAGCCCTCCTTTCCCTGCTGTCCACTGACCTCCTCTCAGGAACTGGGACAGCTGGCTCACCCATCCAAATATGGCCATGTCCTAGTTTGGGTTGGATCATCAGATGCTCCCAGATCCCTGAGTTCCTCGTCTCTAGACACCTCCTCTCCTCCATTCCATCTCTACAAATCTCTCTGTCACACTCTGGCCCTTTTAATACCAGAAATGACTCAACATCCAAAAATCACTTATTCCTGCATTCATTCCCAGTCCATAACCTCCTCTCCCTCCAGTTCATTTGTTCAATAAGCTGCTACTTTGATATCATCATAACCCCTAATCCCTATTCAGCTGGCCTCAGATGGAAGCAAGACCCCTCCTCTACTTGAAAGGAGTGAAGGAGGGTGGTTGGGGGCAGAAGAAGGCGGGTGTTTCTCATCGGGGAAGTGGCAAGGGGTTCCCATCTAACAGCCAGAGGGATCTTTTGAAACTCCAGTTGAACTGTGTCTCTCCCCAACGTTATCCCTTCAGTTTACTGAACAAATAGTGATTGTGTACTCACTGTCTCTTAGGGAGTATCCTAAGTGTCGAGATTCATCAGTGAGGAGAACAGATAAAAATCCCGGCCCTTGGGCAGCTTACATTTTAGAAGGAGGATCAAATAAGTAAAAACATGACAAATGAGTTATTTTCACAGTATGTTAGAAGATGATGAGCGAAAGGACAATCCTGACTGAGGGAAGCTGCAGGTTTCAAGTGTGATTGGAGACGGTGATATGAGCAAAGGCTTGATGAAGGTGAGAAATTGTGCTGCGCAGACATATTGGGAAGAATGTTCCAGATAGAGGTAGATGTCCCGAAGGCTCCAGGGGGACCATGCTGGAGAATAGGAAGGTGTCCCAAGTGGCCGGAGTGTCAGGAATGGCTTCATCGGCCATGGCGAGGACTTGGGCTTCCGTTCTGAGTGAAATGGGGAGTTGAGTCATTGCGGAAAAATGTTGTGCAGAGAAGTGACATTCCCTATCTTAGGTTTCAAAAGGCCCTCTGGCTGCTGTGCTGACAATAGAGGGAAGGGTGGGAACAAGGAGGAAGGAGAGAGACTGGGTAGAGGCAGTGACAGGCATCTGGTGAGAGGTGACAATGGCTTGGATTGGGATGGCAGCAGTAGAGATGTGAGAAGAGGAGCTGGGTCTGGGGAGTCTTGTGAATGTAGGTCAAAGCCATTGCCTGAGGAATAAAAAGGGTAAGAAGTGTCAAATGAAAAGGAGGAGTGTCAGGAATGACTCTGAGGTTTGATCCTGTGTGGCTGCCTGTAATTTTCAAAGGCAGGCTGCTCAGAGCAATACAATGGAAGATCCTTAACAGAGCATGGAGGCCATGCATACTCTGGCACTAGCTCACCTTTCCAGCAGCCACAACGGCCTTACTTCATTTTCTGGACTAAGCTGTTCCTGCCTGGGGCCTCGTTCCTTTGGCCTGTCCTTCCTTTGGCCTCCGTCCTCCCACTTGAACTTAGCCATTTTTTAATTAACCTTCAGGTCTCCTCTTAAATGTTACTTCCTCCAAGAGACCTCTCCTGAGCCCTCAATCTAAATGTGGTGTCTCCTGTCATACTTCCTAGGGCCACCTGCACTTTACATATAGCGTGTATTTCAGCGTGAATTATCTACTTAGAAAAGAGAGTTTACATTTAATGGTTGTCTCTCCCCCTGGACAGATGCTCCATGACAGCAGGGACTGTTCTGCTAGGGTCATAACCATGAAAGTAGCATCCAGAACTGTGTCAACTGCTCAGTAGACAATAAATAATGTTTTATTGCTCAATACATAGCTGGAGAGGGTCAAAATATTACAACCCAAATCATCCATTTATCAACAAGCTTTAATTGAGCCCCACTCTGTGCCAGCCCTGAGTGGCAAGCCTGGGGAACAGGAATTGATGGGACCTAGATGCCGGCCCCTTGCAATACCATGGGAGGCAATTAGCATAAGTGATAGAACAAAGGAGAGATGGAGGGGGCTCCTGACCCCGGCGAAGCCATCAGAAAGTCTCCTGAGATAGGTGACATCTGAGAAGAGACAAAAACTTGAGCAGGAGTTAGTGGGGAGAATATTGAAGATGCAAAGGATGCTCCTAGAAGTAGCAGGGCAGATGCAAAGCTTGAAGGCAACAGAACATACAAAGTCCAGCCTAATTCCTAATGGACAGGTAAGGTGGGAGGCTGACTGCAAGTCAGCTGCCAGAATCACAAGGGAATCCTTGGTTGAATGACACAGTGCCCCGAATTCATTCATTCAAAACCCTTTGGTGCAACATTTGAGGACTTGGTGATATTAACCCAGCCTTCTATCAGCTCTACCTGGAGCCACTCTCTGCCCCAAACTACCCAATCTTCAAGCTACAACATCTGACACCTCAAAACTGGGGGAGACCCCAACCTCTGACTCTCAATCTTTCCTGAATTTTCCAAGAGCAAACTAAACTCTACCTCAGAGGAGCTCCCATATCACCTTGCATGACCTCTATGGCCTCAATATCCCCATCCCAGAAGGTGGGTGTAGATAGGACTTGCCTCAGTTTCTGTGGAGATTAAGTGAGACCACGTAAGTTTCTCAGTAGAGGGCCTGGCATGAGCAAGAGCTCATACCTGCTCATCATAACCACACTGTACAGTAATATGTGTCTGTTCCTACCACGAGGCTTTGCAGCTCAAGGGAAAGGTCTGGTGTCCATCACGTCTGGGCCCCTAATATCTAGCACCCTGCCTGGCACATTGATATTGATTAAAGTTTGATAAGTGAATACATAATTGAGCAAAAGAAAGAATGACTGGAGGGAGGTAAAGCAGGTCCGTGGTAGAAAGATGTCTTCTCCAAGAGGAGGTGGTTGCTCACCCAGAAGATGGGACTTTTCAGAACAGGATCCCACTAACACCATGTTCTAATCCACCAAGATCATGGGCCCAGATGCTTTCTCGACAGAAGAGTGGAAGCAGAGCTCAGCATCTCAGAACATAAACCGTCACTTCCTGTGGCAGCAACAATCTGTAAGTCCAGAAGTGGCTTAGCCTCAAAGTGAAAGAAGAAAAGGGATGACAATGCTTATAGGAAGTCTGGGATCCTTTGCTCCAACATCAGAAACTATCAGATTGAGGCTTAAAAGTCATATAGGTCATCTCTGCATGAGCATAGTGCATAGAAACCCAGGTTCCAGAAAGATCACAAGAAAGAATAGCCAAAAAGAATGGACTATACTTGAAGAAAGAGATAACCTGTTGCTTCTACAGTAAACATCTCTCTTGCAGTCTCCTGCAATTTTTAAATTTCTTTGTGAGATAATCCAAGTAGGATTAGTCACCCATCATTCGTTCCGCTTGCACATCTCCAGGGGTTGACTAGTTAGGACCTGACCCAGACACACCAGTCCTGGGAGAATCAGAGACTCGTAAGATGGACACAACTTTAGAGATCCTCCAATCAGATCCTCCAATCTGATCTAATACCATGCAGCCCAGCTCCAACTCAGACCAGTAGTGCTACCTCAAATAAGTCACATCCCCTTTGTGGCTCCTGATTCCTTCACCTACACAATGGAGATGGAATCATAGTCCTGACTTCATGGGATTGTTTTAAGAATTAAACGAGATAATAAATAGAAAGCCTCGAAGAGTATCAGGCTCACCGTTCAATAAATTGTCAGCTGATACTCTTATTATTAATTTTACTGTTGTTATTCAGTGGTTTTCAAACAGGTGCAATGATGTCCTCATGTTCTGAGGAGCGGCCTCAGAGGTGCACCCCATGAAATGTCAACTGGATTAGTTCCAGTTTTTCCTTTTATATATCAGGCTTTCCTTTAAGACTCATTCTGAGGAAAGGAAGTCAAAGCTTTCAGAAAACAATATTTGAAGACTTCTGATCTAACCCATCACCACCTTCTTCCTGCCAAAGGTGTAGCTTTCCCAGACTCTCAACCATCTTAACAGAGTGAGGACCTTCATGACCTCTCAAAGCAACCCTGTCCATTGAAGACAACACCATTAGAAAACATTTCTTCATATTCAGTCCTTAAAATCTTCTTTCCTTTCACTCCCAGGGTCTCAGTTCTGGCCTTTGGAGAAACTAAAAGTGAGTCTAATTGATTTTCCTGGGAGACCATTAGTGGTCACAAAATGGTGATCACAAATCTTTGAATCCTCCAGTTCATTCAACGACTCCTTGTTGGACATAGTTGGGACTGGACTTGCCAGGCTTAGAGCACTCAGGTTTGTCAACTCACTGCCAGGAGTCCCGGACTTGACACATGGAGGGGAATACAGAGACCAGAGGTCTGACCAGAGCAGAGAGGAACAAGCAATGCCCAGCCTCCCTCTGACACCAGGACTGGACAATGCAAGCCAAGATGGTTGAGTCAGGGAGGTGCTTCTCAAAATCCCTCTGAACTAATGTCCATTGTGAAATAACAGCAACAAAAGTGAAGAGCATGTCTCTGAGCTTCCTCAATTCTTGACTCCCCAGTAAGGTTCTGAGCTGTCTGGGGATAGAGGCCCAGGATGTGGGCTTTGAAAGGGCAGCAACATGGCTTCTGAGAAACAGCATGGGCTTGGAAGTGAGACAGACCTGGAATGGAACCTTGGACCCTTCACAGAGTCACCTGCATGGCTTCAGGTAAGATATTTTGTTTTATTTTTTGTTGAAGACTGTTTGCTCATGAGTATAATGAGAAAGACAAAATCTGCTTCCCCAGGATATTTAAATGAAATGTAGATAAAATGCCTGGCTCAATCCCTAGGATACAGCAGAGGCTAAGCACAAGCTGGCTCATTTTTTTTTTCCTTTTACTTTTTTGTTTAATTCCCCAGTATTTGACATAGTACGGGCCATATATTACCAATTTGATATGTGCGTGACGAGAGGAAGAATGAATAAATATGTGGATAGATAGATGGACAGATTCTCAAAGGAGGTATTTTGTGGCCCCTACAGGCTTCCCTTTCAGCGGGCTAGATAAACAGCCTGGAGCTAGCAAAGCAAAGCATGTAGAGGGATACATCAGCTTTGCAGTGAACCAGATGCAGTCTTAAATCCTGGATTTACAATTCACCAGTGTACTGTTCCCTTAGGCAAATTGTATAATAACTATGATGATGATGATGACAAATAATAAACATGTAGCTAAAATTTATCGAGAACAATACACACGCACACATAATTTTTTGTTCACAAAAACCCTAGGAGGTAGATGATCTCATTAGCTATGTTTTTCAGATGTGGAGAGATGAAGTAACTTGTCTAGGACCACATTGCTCTGAGGGCTTGGGGTCAGGACTTCAACTCAGGCACCCTGACGTCAGAGCCCAAATCCCAGCCACTGAAGAAATCTTTGAATCTCCTCTGTGTCCTCCTCTGAGAAGTTTCCTCATTCACATGATATTTCAAAGATGTAAACTAAAACATCCTACACGAAGTACTTAACATAAACAGATAGTAATAACTGTTCTCCCCCTTCCTTCACCTAAATCAACGTTCGTGTGCCCTTATTAACAAAAGAAGGCTGCTGGACAACCAGAACACAAATTAACGTAGCATGCCCACTCTCTAATCAAATCCAACTTAGAACAACCTTACAAATCAATCCTTTTGATTGATGAGAAGAAGGTAACACAGGGAAAAACCTATTCCCCAAGAGACGTTCTTTGGAACACAAGTATCACACACCCATGCGTGCACACACACACACACACACATGCACACACATCTGTGATACAATAAATAGAGAAATAATGCTGCAGGGAAAATCCCAGGAGAGAATATGGCAGGCTGCCCATGAGGAATTAACGTTCCTTTGAACACACTTTGGGATATTTTGGTTGTGAGAGAGAAAAGGCCTTGCTTAGGAATCAGGAAATCTGAGATCCTGAGAGGATTCTCCCACCACCCAGCTGTCCATGTATTGACGAGGCAAAGTCCACTTTCTCTGTGCCCAGTTCTCTTATTCACATATGAAGTAAAGTGAACTGTGTGATACATAAGCTTCTTCCCAGAACCACCAGACTGCAGGCCCATCTACTTGTCATAGCCATCCCCTTGGGAACCTTATGGTGCCTACTTTCCACTGGATAATATTCATGGTCTTCACATCCAAAGTCCTTGCAATATGACCTGCTTACCTCCCCAGGGTCATCACTCACTATGTGCCCTGCTTCACCTGGAGTGACCAACTCATTGCAGTTTGCCTGGGAATTTCCCAGCTTAAGCACTGGAAATCCTGCATCCCAGAAAACCTCTCAACTCTGAGCAAATCTGGGCAGAATCTACACAAAACTGTCACTCCACCTACAGGTCATGTCCTTTCACGTGTTTCCAAATTATGTTCCCTCTACACAAAACTGAAACATATCATCTGTTATGGGTTGAATTGTGTCTCCCCCAAAAGATATTTTGAAATCCTAACTCCTAGTATTTCAGAATGTGGCCTTATTTGGAAATAGGGTTTTCACGGAGGTATTCAAGTTAAAATGAGGTCATTAGGTTGGGCCCTAATCCAATACGACTGATGTCCTTCTAAAAAGGGGAAACTTAAACAGAGACAGACATACCCAAGGGAAGATGATGTGAAGAGACACCGGGAGAACACCATGTGAAGATGAAAGCAGAGAGAGGGATGATTCATCTACAAGCGAGGGAGCACCAAAGATTACCAGAAAACCACCAGAAGCTGGGAGAGACGACTGGAACAGATTTTCCCTCACAGCCCTCAGAAGGTACCAACTTTTCCAGGACTTTGATTTCAGATTTTTAGACTCCAGGCTTGTGAGACAATAAAATTCCATTGTATAAGTCACCCAGTTTTGGCACTCTGTAATGGCAGCCCTAGGAAACTAATACACTAATTCCTGCAAGCTTAAGACAGATATTTTGGATTAGCAAAGCGTTCTTTCCTGCTGATCCTTGGATGGGAGCTTGGACTCCTGGACATTATACTCCAGGTACCCACCATATTGGAGAAGGGAATATGCAACCCCTCTTCCATGCTTGTCATCTGCAATCTTTCCTTATCTATTCCTTTCATTCAATGACCACTTGATGAGCAATGATGATGAACCAGACACAGTTACAGACACCTGAGCACTTTTAGTGAATAAACCAGGCATCACTCCTTCCAGGAGCTTGTAGTCCAATGGGGTGCAAGGGGAAGGCAGCCAATAACCAAAACATATAAAGTAGAGCAAGGTAATAGTGTTCACGGGGCTAGGGAGAACCAATAGGGGGCTTGCAGTTTTGAAGGAGTGGGCAGGGCAGGTTTTTATGTTGGGCTTCCTGATAAACAGACTCTGAGTGGGAGATCTGCATACAGGATGTTTATTGGGGAGTGATCTCAGGAACACCCCTTATGGGGGAGTAAGGAAGGAAAGACTGGAGAGAGGGAGAAATTGGTCTGTAATTGCAACCATAGATTCAATCAATCCATGGGGAGCCCTGAACCTGGGATGGCCCAGCAGAGATGTCCCTAATCAAGGAAAGAGGGACGGGCCTTTGTACCACTCATCAACCAGTCATTGAACGTCAACAGCCCCTGGAGGGGGGGGGGCATGTAACTTTGGGCAAAGCAGAGTCCTTCAACTGAGGGACAGTTCCTGAGAGGGATTCAGCTGTGGGCACTCAGAAGCCTATCATCAGCCACAGTGTTGGAGAGAACCTGGACTGCACTTCAGCATCCACTACAGTGTGGATTTTGAGCAATGACTTGAAAGAGTTAAGGGGAGAACATTCCAGGCAATGGGAACAACCAGCACAAAGGCTCTAAGGCAGAATCATCCTGGGCATAATCAAGGACCCACAAAGAGACTATGGTGGCAGGAGGTGAGTGAATGAGGGGAAGAGTAAGCATCCATCGTAAGGACTTTGATTTTGTTCATAGTAAACTGGAGAGCTATTGCAGAGGTGGAGCAGAGGACCGTCATGGTCTGACTTACGCTTTAGAAGGACCATCTGGCTTCTATGTTGTGAGGGGACTAGGGATGGGCAAGCAGAGCATCAGGGAGATCAGATGGGCAAGATTATTGTACAAATCCATATGGGACGAGATGGTGGCTCAAACCAGGGGATTAGCTATACAGGTGGGATGTCGTATTCTAGATATATTCTGAAAGTAGAGTCAATAGGATTTCCAGCTGAAATGACATGAAGTGTGAGACAGAGAAGTCAAAAACTGCTCTAAGATGTTGGCATCAACAACCAGAAGGATAGAGTTGCCATTAACTGAGATGGGGTTGTTGATGGAACAGGTTTAGGAGGGTGGGAGATCAGATTTTTTGTTTGGATATACTGAGTTTAAGATGCCTTTTAGACAGCAAAATGATAATTAGTCAAATTCTACCAGGCAAGTGTGAAGTTTGGAAGAGAAAGGGAGCTGATTACATAAATTTGGGAAGCCAGTGGCACATAGATGGTATTTAAACCCATAGAAGTAAGTGACCCAGGAAGTAATTGTAGATAGAGAAGCACTGCCAATTTGATTGGTTAAAGCCTGAGATACTGAACAGGATGTATTTTAATAAAAGGTAGGGTAACTTTGCCTTAAATATTAAGAACCATGCAAAGTCTTCTCTCTGAGATTTATTCCCTATATGCAGTAATTACATCTCAGCCGATGGACCCTGGGCCCCTCCTGGGGCCCAAATATCCATTCATCTTCTTTCCTTCCCCCCTCCCTCCCCTTTGTCTCTAAACACTTAAGTCTAAGATTTATCTCAGTTGGAGGTCACAGAGACAGGAAGAAATCCCGTTTCAGCCTCCATGCCTATGCCTAATCCTTATTGCTCAATCTGTTTTCTCAATACTCTGTGCCAGGAGAGTATTAGGAACTTTCCCAGCTATAAATAAAGTACATTGGTTCCATTTCATTACTGTTTCTTATGGGTTTATAGCTCACTACGTCATGGGAAGAGAGAAATCAGTGGTGAGATTTGAGCTTTACAGAAACCTCAGAAACTACTCATCAATAGGATTTGGTGTGCAATAAGAAATCTCTTTGTCACACTGCTCAGTAAACATCTCCTTCATCAGCACTACCCAGTTCATATAAGTAACTGCATCCAATAACTATAAATTCAAGTATGTGAGTGCCAACTATCTTCCAGGCAGGCACTGCTTCTCTCTGCTGCAACCCATCCTCCACACTTTAGCCAAATGATGTTCTAACCCAATCTGATTATGCCCCTACTTGAAACATTCCATACTCACCCCCATGGCACATCTCTAGAAGAGAAAGTTCAAACTCCCTGGTATGCTCTTCCACCTCCTCCCAGGAGATTTCTCTGTATCCCTCCCACCCCTTCCGCATCAGCTCTGAGAGGGCATCAAGTGGCGAATGACTATGCCCCTTAGCTTTACTTTGCTGGATCATATTGAATAGCAAAACCTAGTTTACATGTCAGTTGTCCCCAGTATATGGTGAGATTTTCCCCTGCAGGATCTGCTCACATCCATGTTTGCATACCATGCTTTCCAGCTCCTTGCTCTCAGCATACAGACACACCTCTGATGGAGGCAAGCCTTGACTGCCTGAGGCCAAATTCAAGACACTTTGGGGTCCTCATACCCTTTGCTCCCTCTGTAACATCTGACCCTGGGGATGACCCCTCCTCAGGCAACTGCATTTCTTGGCTTCTGTGATTTCTTCTCTCTCCTGATGCTCTGGCACCTCCCCAACAGCTCTAGCGCAAACACTTTTGCATGGTTCTCCACCTTCAAATGTCCTTTAAGTTGTGATTTTTCTCTTAAAGTCGGGCCTAACCAACAGAATAAAGAACGGAGTTGATAATACTGGCTTTGGAGACTAACAGCCTTGAATTTAACCCCTGACTCTGCTACGGGATAGCTGAGTGTCCTTGGGCCTCAGTCTGCCCTTATGTAAAACGAAAATAACGATATCTATCTCATAGAGCTGTTGACAGCATCGAATGAGTGGATAGAGCAAAGGTCCTGGCACATGGTCTGAGCTCACAAAGTGTCACAAGTCACTGAACGATTTCAGCCGGGCTCAGTTATGCCCATGAGCTGACGAATCCCTGCCAGACTCCTGCCTGTCCTCTGGACTCAGGTACTACATCACTTCCAGACCTCTAGACCCATATCGTCTTCTCCAGCTGCCTGGTCCTCCTCCGCCTTGGCTTAATCTATTAATTCACTCAAGGAACAGCTGACTACCATTGTGACCTCTCTCTCTCCCTCAACATTATGTAAAAATGCCAATTCTTCCAATTCCATTGCCTCAACATTTCTCAGCTATTCTCCTTCTGAGCTATCCCCATCAGTTTCATCATTTTTCCCCACCCCACTTGCCATCCTCTTTGCTTCCAAAGTGTCATTTCTACAATACACATAATCAAGTGATTCCCTTACTTAAATTCTTTCATAGCCCTCCTTTATCTACAAGGTGCAATCCCAGCTCCAGGACACAACAAATCCACCCCTCATGATCAATCTCCCTGCAACATGACTCATCCCATCCCTCTCCCTCTATCAAAACACCACTCTTATGCAGCACTCCTGAGCACCAGGGTATTTCCCAGGAGATGCCATGCTCTTTTTCATTTCCAGGTCTTTGCACATGTTGCTCTCAATGCCTGAGATTCCCTTCCAGCCTTTATCTGACTAGTAAACCCCGTCTTCCAGGTAACTTGTCCTGATGCCTCCCAGGTGAGGGGAGAGCATCCCTGTGCCCCCTCAGCACCTTGCCCATGCTTTGGCTTTTCCATTTCTGACATCACTTTCTTGATTTACCTCTCTACCTCCCACAGTATGTCGTAAACAACTTGAGTTCATTGCTCTGCCTTTCTCATTGTTCTGCCCAGAATTCCTAGGATGGAGCTGACAAGAAAAAGAGCTCAATGTCTCCCAAATGAGTAAATTAATGACAGTTTATAAATAAATAAGTAAAAGAACAGATGACAACCCTAGGTCTGTTTTACAAGGGGCAATGTGTATGGGAATTTCAGTGGGAGGGACATCACACATTCTCTCTTGAGGAGGACGATGTCAGAGCAAACTTTAATGGGTAAGAAGAAGGGGGAACAATTGATCATCTCTGAGGGTTCTATGTAGGGAAAGAACTTTTGTCAAGGAGATGTGAATATATTTAATGAAGAAAGTGCCTCTGGGGTCTGTTAGTCATTGGCTGGGAGGATTCAATTCCCAATTCACCACCCTTTCATTATACAAAGAAGAGATCCAGGCAGGTGCCAGGCAGTCAAGAAAGAAAGTCTGAGTACGATTTCCCCCTGAAAGTGGTGCTCTGTAGTTTTGTTGTTTGCAGAAGGAAGAAGGGGAAAAAGACATCACAACGTCTGAACATCCTTGTCTGGCCCAAGGGAAAAAGAACATGCCTGGTGGAGTAGAGATAGTATCTGGACCCTGGAGTCCAGGCATCCCCGAAAGAACCCTTGTCTGGCCACGTGCAGAATGTGCAAACTTGAGCCAGACATTGAACCCACGTTAGCCTCTGCTTCCTCTAGGATTTAGGAAGAATACGATGCTCCTTGTAGAACTGTGAGGTACGCAAGGTTATTTTAAATACGGAACTTTAAAATTTTCTCCTCCAAGGAAATTCTGGTTGTGGATTGAGACATAGAATTTAGAGATGGTTTCATCAAATGAAACTAAAGAGATATTTTTCAAAGAAAGCATAGAATTTCACCCTTTTTTGGGAACACAAAGTGTGCTGGTGAAAGCAAAGATCTGCCTACTTCTAGAAAGAGTAGCAGAGGGCCAGCCTTTCAATGGTGTCTTCCCTTTCCCCAAAAGTTCTCAAACAGTAACTTCAGCTACCTGAATGTCAATTACTGGGATCTGTGGCATCATGGAGACCAAGCAGCAGCTAGATGAGAGATTTTCAGGGTTTTTTCTGTTCATAAAAGCTGCTCTCACTCAAAAGGAGATCTGCTGCCTGACACTGTGAAGTTTCTTAATCAGTGAGGGGTTTAGGAGGAGGCAGAGCAGAGAAGATCTGAGAGTAAGTGAGGACTGTACAGCTGAAGATCATTTCCTCCCTCCACTTGTTGGATGATAAAAGTGCTTGATCACACACAGTGTCAATCTTCATCACTATTACCAGGGAATTAGAGGCAAGACAAGCAACAAAATTCATTCATTTTCAGAGTATGTTGTTTATATTATGAAGAGTAAAGCATTTCTTAATCAAGAAAAAAAATACATGACAACTTCTAAATAAAGAAATGCATTTTAATATTAAAAAACAAAACAAGTAGAATGTCCAAAAATTGAGCACTGGTTAAATAAATTATGATGGAATCCTATGGTGGATTCTTTGCAGCTTATTAAAAATGTTGTAAAGGAACAAATAGGATTATGGATAATGTTCACAACATGGAAAGAGAAAAAAAAAGAGAGAGAACAAACTAGTACATTACATTTTAGTAAAGGAAAATACATGTGCATGTAAAATAGTGTCTGCCTAGCAATAAAAGTAAGACAGAGAGAGAGTTCTGATTATAAAGTGATATACATATTGTGGAAAATAAGGAAAAGTGCAAAAATGAAACTGTCACCATAATTCTTTCACTAGACAAAAACTATTTTGTGTGTGCAATTAAAAGTTTAAAATGAGTACATTTGATAAAATACATTTAAAATTGCTTTTGAGCAATATTTGACAACTGATGGAAACAGAACAAGAGCAGTTAAGGACCTCACTCTCTTATACCTTCTACTCTGACCCAAGATCCATTCAAAGAAACTTCTGAAAAAGAAACATCCTGTGGTTTAGTACATCTCTGTTGACTATATTTCACTACTGTCCCTAAACCTATTATTTCTTTAGAAATGTATTATGTATTTGAAAGTTGCTAAGAGGGTATATCTTAAATGGTGTCACCACACACACACACACACACACACACGCATGCACACACACACACAGGTAACTATTTGAGCTGATGGATGTGTTAGCTAACCTATTATAATCCCTTCTCAATAAATGCATATATCAAATCATCATGTTGCTCTACACCTTAAACTTACACAATGTTATATATCAATTATATCTCAATAAAACTGGCAAAAAAAAAAGGAATTTTCACTTTGTAAATCCCAAATATGAGGTAAAGAACAGAAAGCAGGATTTCCCCCACTGAGGCCAATAGGAATCACTATGGAGTCCATCAGATTTTCCACTGACATGGAGACCCCTTCTTGGGGGATTAGTAGTGGTAACTATAAAGCACCTGCTTAAAATATAGGAGGGAACATCTAGTTCAGAGTCTGACCAGATCGGCAGTCTGTTCCAGCCCTGGCACTAACCAGCTGAGGACGTCTGGTCCAGAGTTTTAGTTGTAATTAATGAGATAGATGGCCTACAGTGGGCTTAGGCCATCTTTGCATTGCAAGGCCTGGACCTCTATTTAACTAGGTGCTTTACAAATATTACCTTAGTGACTTCTAATAAAGATCCTGCAAAACAAGTGAAGAAACTGAGATCAGAGAAGGTCAGTAACTTACTCATGGGCATTCCATTAATAACAGAAGAAATGGAATTAGAACCAAGATCTACGTCTCTTAGATGGTAGGTCTATGTCCATGCTTCTCCCACAACACCACCTTCAGGACCACATGCCCTTTCACTCTCCTTGAGAGGCCTGGCCAAGAACCACCTTTACAGCACAAAACTAGCAAGGACACACTACCCGGTGGCATTCTTCTCTGACTTTGATTCCACCAGGAGGTAATTGGGCCCTTTGGGTGGTTCTGAGCTAACCAAATGCATTTTGATCTCTGCAGGAAAACACTCAGCCCCCTGGAAGGGTCTTTTCTTTATAGACCTGCTGAGCATGTCCTCAGCCAGGGGTTAAGAAAATAAAAGGCTTAAAGCAACAGGCTCATGAAGTCACAGACTCAGGGGTAAAAGAAGGAAAAATGGGACAAGGCAGTTGTTAACAGGAATGTGGATTTGCTAGGAAAATAATCCAGAATGCCCACCTACACAAGCACATGGGTAACTGACATCTGTTCACTCTCCATAAGAATAATTATAATAGTGTCATTGTATGGGGAAGGGGAGATCACATTTTTATTAAAATAATATTATGGGAATTAAGAGAAATAAAGACTCTTAGAGATCACCGAGCCTATCTACTCTCCTTGTGATAGCTGGGACCCTTGACCGCAAGTGACAAAAATCCTAAATCAAACTGATTTAAACAAAAACAAAGGGAATGTGTTGGTTTGCATAGTCATGGGACTGAAATGGTGTATTAGATCCGTGGCTCCCGTGATGGGCAAATGGTACCCACTGACCACTCATCAGGGCGCACACTCTGCCTTAGCAGATGCCGTCCTGTCAAAGCCCTTGTGATGCTTAGCTCACAGGTTCACCTCCACCCTGACCTCCAGCCCCACTGTGGTCTATGTGTACCCCACAAAACTGAATTCAACGGACCTCTCAACCGTTCATCATCTCCACTCTCTTTCAAAAGTGTGGGAGTGAATGAAAAGGATCTCATCATATTTTAATAACAGAAAGGAAAAAAAGGATTGTTTCTGACAGAACCAGACAAATCAATTAATTGATCTCTGGCAAGCAAAGATAATTGTATTTCTGAGTCTATTAAGGCACATTAGGGCTGGTTAGCTAATTTCACAGGGAGCTAGCTGTCGCTGGGCATTAGATGGTGACGGGGAATGTCAGGCCATAAACACAAGATGGCATTTTCTTTCAGGAATCACTTGACTTACAACTCAACTGTTTCCACTCTGGTCGAGAAAAGGCAGGTGAGTTTGTTCAAAGGAGATTTCAATCCTAACATTTCTATTAGCATTCGACCTCTTACATCAGATCTCATAATACTGATTGTAGGTCCTTTTTGTGCAACTATTCCGTGGGGAGAACAGAATTTATCTAAAAACGCATCTGAAAACTCTGGGCAGAAAATCTTCTACATAATAGTGTACAGAAGGGGTGGAGGAAAGACAGGAGATGAATCTAAACATTAAACAATGAAAAACTTCACTCAGAAAGAAAATCAGTTTGATTTTGAGCCTTGTCTGAATTAAGATTTAAAATGAAATTTGAATTCATTTTCAAGGACAAATGTTAGCTCCCTTTCAGCTAACAATATTAGAAATGAAGGCTCATACTCTCATAAATAGGTGTAAATGAGTCATTAATATATTGATGACATACAAATATCCACATAATGGGTTTTATAATGAGTTGTTCACTCAAGTATTTCCTTATGAGAAAATTATTGTAAATGAAATAAAATCTTCCCTTCTGCTTTCTGACTCGCAGAACCCATGCTGGAATGCTAACACAGAATCTCTGTAAGTTCTTGAGCAGAAAGCATAAGCAAAGGGAGTTAAGATCCAGTCTCCTATCGGGGAAGAGGAGATGTCACAATCCTATTATGAAAGAAGAGATCCTGGTCATTAACATCCCTATAATCACAAGTCTAATAAAAGATAGGCTGGGATAAATTCTATAATCCTCTTATCTCTATCCACGCCTCCATTCTGACTCTTCACATCACTTTTGTCTTTTGGGCGGGCTCTGCCTCCCAACAACAATGAGCCATTCTGTTCCCTGCCTTTCCACGTCTTCTGCACAATCGACTTCCACCCATCCTTCAAGTGACAGCTCTGTTATTATCTCCTCCAAGGATACCTTCTCTGACTGCCCACAAATCCACTCCTCCTTTCTGTTTCACTTCTTAGTGCCCCAAAACTGTCCTTGTGACAGAACATATTGTACGTCATGGTCATTTTCTATGTACGTGTCTGTCTCCCTCATTCGCTGGTAAACACTTCGAGGGCAGAGTCTCTATCTTTCGTCTTTGTGCTTGTAATCATGCATGCTTACTAGTGTTTACAGTTACGAATGTGTGAGTGGTGACAGAATAAACATAAGACATACTTTAGGAATCTGGAAAAGAGGGATTCATAGGCAAGTGTCAATGTATAGAAATGGCTTGGAGAGGAGGTTATATCTGAGCTGGAATTTGCATAGAGTAGAATTTTCAGGCTGATATCAGGAGGAGGAGGGTCAAGAATGGTCAGAGGACAGACAATAAGATGGAAGAAGCTTAAGGTCAAACCATTCAGGCTTTGAGCACGAGGCTGAGGAGTGAGAGCAGAAGGAAGCCGGAGGATTTTTAAACAGGGAAGCCCTTTTGGGTAATAGTGCCATCAATAGTGTTAAGGACAGACTAGGGACAAGAATTTACTAGTAGTAGTGACAATTCAGATAGCATCTACTAGACCAGGTACCATGCTAGATGCTCAGCATATATTAATTAAACCAATTAATGCCATAACCCTTCAGATTACTCCATGAGATAGGCTCTGTCATCACCATTTTACAGGTGATAAAATGGTAGCTCAGAGTGCTTTAAAGGGACGTTCCCATGTTATAAGTGGCAGAGCCTGGCTTCAAATTCAGGAGCCCAAGTCAGGCTCCCCAGTGCTCCCTGCCCCTGCGTTTTTGTCAGGGTGAGTCTTGCTGCTGAGAACAGGGGAACAACTCATGATGCTTGTTGACTGGTTTGAGGAGACCCTTTTCCTCTGAGAATTCGCCTCAGTCAATATAGACTTTGGACAGATGCAAGTTGACTGTATGCTCAAAGCAAATATCACCCAAAGGCAGTATGCGCCCTGGGACTAGAACAACCATCCACAAACATAAACATGCTAGGAGCAAAAAACTCAGCAATCAGGGCAACTTCTCATGCAATATCCTGAGTTCTGTACCCATGTGGTCCCAACACAGCTTTTTATCTCATAACAAATCAAGAGGAGGCATATTCTCCTCCTTTTGCAACCCCCCAACTCTAATTTCTACCATCCCAAGGACCCTATGGAGCGCATATTTAATCATACATCCTCACACCCCCAAAATGGGCCAGCTTCCCCAAATACTACCTTCCTTCTCTTTACTGTCATAGGAGATCACCCACTGTCTTTCCCCCAGGCTCCACCTTGCCCACTAGGCTCGGATCGCAGCCGTCACTTCCCCAGGGAGTGCTCGCTAGGTAAAGTAATTACATTTCATTATAAGCATGGCTCCTGCGGGATTCAGAGCGGAAAATTCCTTGGCACTTGAGCATCAGGGATTGTGCCTGTCAGGAACTCCCATGGCAAATGCAGAATCCTAGCTGGCATTGTGCCCAGCCTGTCCACAGCTCCCTGCAGGCAGGATCCAGGGGCTGGGGACTGTTAACTTCAAGGTCTTCTTGCTGATGGGACCT
Organism: Tapirus indicus; assembly: GCA_031878705.1. Classification (NCBI taxonomy): domain Eukaryota; kingdom Metazoa; phylum Chordata; class Mammalia; order Perissodactyla; family Tapiridae; genus Tapirus; species Tapirus indicus. The sequence continues at coordinate 6,000,986 of CM062935.1, read as the reverse complement.
CAGAGATCCTAGAACTCACTCCATCCCCCTGAAAGGTCTAACTGCCTTCATCCAAATGATGCCCCTGCCTGTTCATGGACACAGCTGCAATGAAGCTCGCCCTCAAGCAGGTTAATCACAAGATTGTACCCTCATCCACATCAGAGTACGTGCCTAAATACACACTTGTTGACACCATGAAATGCTAGCACTAAGAGCTAGAAGAAAGCTGTGAGATTCCTCCTGGTTATGCTGGACCAGTGGTCTCAGACAGTTAATGATTTGCATACTTACCAATAAAAACATTTTGGGTGTGCCACCCCAAGATATGTATATTTATTTATAAACCATGTGCATGTAGAATTCTACTCATAAACAAGATGCATTATAAATATAAAAAGAGATCTTTTCTTTTTTGTGTGTGTGAGGAAGATTAGCCCTGAGCTAACATCTATTGCCAATCCTCTTCTTTTTGCTGAGGAAGATTGGCCCTGGGCTAACATGAGTGCCCATCTTCCTCTACATGGAATGCCGCCACAGCACGGCTTGACAAGCGGTGTGTCTGCCCGCACCCGGGATCCGAACCTGCAAACCTTGGGGCACCAAAGCCAAGCACACAAACTTAACTGCTACACCACCGGGCCGGCCCCTAAAAAGACGTCTTTTCAAAGATGAGGTAAGGAATATAATAATCCATGTTTTAAAAATAATTATTTTTATATATTAGTAGAACACATAACCTTTTTGTTCTTCCTAAAAATATACATATTACAGTGATTCAGTGTTCTGGTTTTAATTTAGCCTAATTCAATATTAGACCCTGGGGGTGCGTGTGACTAAAAGAGATGCCTCCTCCAAACCACACAGATCCTGAAATAAGAGGAGAGCATCAAAGCCTTGTGGAATAAGTCACGATTTCCACGCTCAGCTTTCAGCCTCCTTCACCAACGGCACAGGGGTCTTTTCAAATTTTGGGTGTGTCATTTAAAATGCCTTGCTAATTATGATGATTTCATACCAGCCTCAGTCAATATCTGGAACCCAAAACACAGTGAGGAGGAAGTGTATTATGAATAATGGTGGTTACAAATCCATACATGGAACAGTTTTAAAATAAATTTCAATTTCTCAGCCTACTGATTATCGGATCCAATTACCTGCTCCCTCATCTCAGTGTGTGTATCAACAGGCTTGTGATGGAGACTGTATATGTGGTTCCGTCATTTCCCGGTGTTTGCTCTACTTTCATTATTAATATCACCTTCAATTCATGATTTCCTTACAGTATTTATTTTCAAGCCACTTGCTGTTTTCTGAGGACTAGTGTAGTTAAAACTAGAAAATAATTTATAGATGTACATAACTGACCAGTCACAAACCATGGTATTTTGTGACTGAGGTGGAAGAGGCAGAAATCCCTTTCTGGAGAGAAAAAAAGCCACCTTCACTAGCCACAGCCCTTCTTTGACATCAGTCTTAGCAGCATATTTTCAAGTACCATGTCTGATGGGGCAAGGGAAACAAATAAAAAAAAAACAAATGGGACTACATCAAACTAATAATTGGGGGGCCTACTCACTTAACAGAAAAACTGCAACAGGAATGTGCTATTAGACCTTGCAGCCCCTTATCAGATATATGGTATTCCTTTGTCTCCTCATTTTGCCTCTTTCTCTGTGCTTATATCTAGGTATTAGGTAGGTTAGCTATGTCTCCTGATCTTGGAGAGGTGGCCTTACGTAAGAGATGCCTTATGAGGCCCAGCAATGTGCTTCCCTCTCATCACCAGTTCCAAACGTTCCAGGAGTGTCCCCTGTTGGGGCTACATGTACCCTTCTGTTGTGGCAGGATGGCTCTTGCTACAGGTGCTCAGGGAGGCTGGGCTGTCCCCCTGGCCAGCTGGTTGTAATGCTCAGCTGTGTGTGGCTGCTACACTCCCTTCAGTCACTTTATGGGTTTTTGGGCTCAGGGGCTTACAATTGCTATAGACCTCCTGTCACAGACATATGGTACAGTCTTGAGTTCTGCTCAGGAACTCAGGTATCAAAAGGAAAAGGGTGTCTTCGGTCCTCTCTCAGGGGTAATTGTTCCAAGAGTGGTTGTAAATTTATTGTGTCTGTGAGAGGAGGTGAGTTCAGAGTCTGCCTACACCATCATCTTGATGCCATCCTAGAATTTCTATTTATAATTGTTTTAACCAAAAATAAGAAAGAAATCAGTCTTCATTAATAATTAGAACCCAGATTGACCCTGGAAAACTTGCTGTATCCATATGGTACAGTCTTGAGTTCTACTCAGGAACTCGGGTATCAAAAGGAAAGAGGGTGTCCCACAGCACAAATAAATGGACGATGTCACCCTCCCATCACAAAATACCATGGTTTGTGACTGGTCGGTTATGTACACCTATAAATTATTTTCTAGTTTTAACTACAAAAAACAATCTACCTGACAAAGAGTTCAAACAAAAAGTCATAAGGATGCTCACTGATCTTGGGAGAAGAATGGATGAACTCAGTGAGAACTTCAACAAAGAATTGGAAAATATAAAAAAGAACCAATCAGAAATTAAGAATACCATACCAGAAATGAAAAATTCACTAGAGGGACCAGAGTAGATGATATAGAAGAATGGATCAGCAAGCTGGACAAAATACTGGAGGAAATCACCCAAGCTGAACAGATAAAAGAAAAAGAGTTAAAAAGAACAAGGACGGTCCAAGGGACCTCTGGGACAACATCAAGCACACTAACATCCATATTACAGGTGTCCCAGTAGGAGAAGAGAGAGACAAAGGGGCAGAGAATCTCCTTGAAGAAATAATAGCTGAAAATTTCCCCAACTCAAGGAAGGAAACAGGCATCCGGGTACAGGAAGCACACTGAGCACCAAACAAGATAAACCCAAAGAGGCCTGCACCAAGACACATCATAATTAAAATGTCCAGAATTAAAAATAAAGAGAAAATCTTCAAAGCTTTAAGAGAAAGGCAACAAGTTACATACAAAGGAGACCCCATAAGGCCATCAGCAGCTGACTTCTCAGCAGAAACCTTATAGGCTAGAAGGGAGTGGCATGATATATTTAAAGTGCTGAAAGGAATAAACCTACAGCCAAGAATACTGTACCCAGAAAGATTATCATTCAGAATGGAAGGAGAGACAAAGAGTTTCCCAGACAAGCAAAAATTAAAGGAGTCTATCACCAAGAAACCAGTCTTACAAGAAATGCTAAGAGGGTAATGGATACACACACACACAAAGGGGTTAGATCTGATATTAAAAACAAAAAATGTGGAAAGAGGGGAGTAAAAGAGTAGAGCTTTTAGAAAGAGGTCAAACTAAAGAGATCATCAACTTAACATAGATTGCTATATACGTAAGTTATTATATGAGAACCTCATAGTAATCACAAACCAGAAACCTATAATAAAAATACAAAAAATTAAGAGAAAGGAACCCAAACATAATACTAAAGAAAGCCATCAAAAAATTAAGAATAGAACTACCATATGATCCATCTATTCCACTGCTGAGTATTTATCCAAAAAACTTGAAAACACAGATGTGTAAGATACACGCACCCCTATGTTCATCACAGCATTATTCACAATAGCCAAGACTTGGAAGCAACCTACATGCCCATCGAGGGAAGAATGGAGAAAGAAGATGTGGTATATGTACACAAAGGAATACTACTCAGCCATAAAAATGGATGAAATCTGGTAATTTGTGATAACATGGATGGACCGTGAGGGTATCATGCTAAGCGAAATAAGTCAAATATCGTATGATCTCACTCATAAATAGAAGATAAAAATAACAACAAACAAACACATAGAAACAGAGATTGCATTGGTGGTTACCAGAGGGGAAGGGGGGAGGGAGGATGGCGAAAGGGGTGATTAGGCACATGTGTGTAGTGATGGATTGTAATTAGTCTTTGGGTGGTGAACATGATGTAATCTACACCGAACTCAAAATATAATAATGTACACCTGAAATTTATGTTATGTTATAAACTAATGTTACCACAATAAAAAATATTCTAGTATTTTCTTCCCACATCCTGATGGATATTTTGTGCACCCCTGGGGAGAATGCAGCCCACTTCGGAGACCAGTCTAACATAACAGAAAACAATTAAAGATTTTGAGTGAGAAAGCCTTAGCCCCAGGGCCCCCATCTGCTATGTTAAAGCCGTGCACTGCTTTACTATGCTGATCCCAAGTTACCTGTCTGGCAAAGTACTTCTATGGTTGGTTACAAGGATTCAAAAGATAATAAATAGAAGAGTGTCTAAGAGTATGACAGACACACGACATTCTCAAAAATGCTTCCTTTTCTCATAAACGTGGAACCTGCAGAGTAGAGTGGAGTACTATGCAAAAAGAACTCTGAAAAGCAGTAGCCAAGCCAGGTCTCAGGAGGCCTGGCCCCAAGCCCAGCGTGCTTCTCACTATAGCACATAGCTTCTGATCAAGTGAGGAGGGGTGGACCAAGAGAGAAGAGGCTTCCGGAGGATGCACAGAGCCTTATTTCATCAAAATCCAGCTCCAGAACTCTTCCTGCGCCCCTTTCCCTGAAACACAGAGCTGGACCCAGAATCATTTCCCATTCCCTTCACTGCCTGATTCAGGTCACCTACCAAAATGACTCAGCCCCACTGAACTTTGCCTTATGTGAGAAGGGGACATAAATACACTTGAAGAATTAATTTCAGAACTACCCTTTTGAAAATGGAGATTAACCTTGGGTGGCAGATTGTAAATATGTGCACAGATTCTTCCTCTCCCATCAAGAGATGGTATATATTTCTCCACCCTGAATCTAGACGATCCTTGCCACTTGCTGTGGCCAGCAGAAGACAGTGAAAACAACTTTATGCAAGTTCTGAGGCAAGGCAGAAAGAAGTTTTGTGTGTTTCCACTCTTGCTCTTGGGACCTAGCCGCCCTGCTGGAGGATGCAAGACCACAGTGGGGAGAGCCACAGCCTCCCAGCCGAGGGCTCCAGACCTCGAGCAAGCCCAGGTGAGATCAGCTAAGCCTGGCCTGATTCAGTAGAACCGCCCACTGAGCCCAGCTCAAATTGCCTACGCTCAGAGGCTAAATTGAAAGTTGTTGTTTTAAGCCACTAAGTTTTAAGGTAGTTTGTTTTGCAAGCAGCAGAAGCAAACCAATAGATCCCCTTTGTTTTGCACACTTGTTCACTAACTTGCACACATCACAAATTCAGTTTCTATGAACTTTGGTTTCCTCATCTGTAACATGGGAAAAGTAGTAGCAGCCGTTGTGTGTACATACAGTTCTAGCCTGTGGTTAGATGCTTTATATAACCATTTCACATCTTTATTATTTACAGTGACCCTGAGAGGTAAGTCTATCATGAGAACTTATTGTGATCATGCATGTAAAATGCCAAAGTCAAAGTACATCCTCAAAAACTGGAAGCAACTATATTTTAATCACATATTCAAAGCTGATGTTGTGAATTCTCAGTTTTTGAGAGATTTGGGCACAGGTTTTATGATGTGTGTTTGGGGAAATGGCCCCTACAAATATTGATCATACAGACACCTTTTTATCAGAGCTACCCAGGCAAGCTTCATTGTCAATAAATACACTTTCCTTTAATACTGACTGGCAGATTTAATGGAAAGAGCAACCTAGAAGAGAGACGGTAGAAGGAAGTACAGGAAGAGGAGAGAAATGAGCATTTTCTAGTCTTTGTCAATACATGGTTTATTTTCAAATGCACTAAAGGTCTAGATTTTCCTCTTGGCAAGAAAAATAATGACAATCCTTCCCTCATTAATCCAAAAATGTCCTATCCACACCACCTTCACTCCTTTCCAGGGAAAAAACAAAACAAAACAAAAAGATACAAGTAGCATTTGATAAATACAAGTAGTGAAGCATACTCACCCTCTCTGAAAGAGATCCACATTATAAAATTTATGTAGCTCTACAGAAAACTCAACAGTTCCTTGTACTTCAGACATGATCTTTTTGGTTCATTACCTGAAAAACAAGAGAGAAATTAACAGTTTGATGTCACATCAGCCAGACACAGAGAGCCTGGGTTTCTACAACAGGAAATCAAACAGAGCTAACTTAGATGGACAAGAGTACTTGACCAACAGGATGATGATGTGTCCACCGGATGTCATCACTCAGGGGTTCCTTTTACAGGAAAAGGCACAGAGAGATGAAGCAATTTGTTTAATGTCATACAGCTCACACCTGAAAGGACTGGGACTTGGACACAGGTATCCTAATTCTAAAGCTGGGCTCATCTACTGTTCTTCCTTATCAGTCAGTACCACAGAGGCCAGAGCATCCCAGCTATGAGCACATGCTTCATGGCCGACGGAGCAAGAATCCCTGCTCTTCCACTTTTACCTAGGTGACTTTGAGCAAGTCACTTAACTTCTCCCATCTGTAATATGAGGACTGATAATAACATATAATTCTGATAGATAATAGGAAGATTAAATAAATCTGCCATATAGAGCACTTTGCACAGTTCCTGATGTGTAGTAAATACTTGATAAGTGGTAGATACCATCAATAATGATTAATAATAATAACTGAAAGTGGTTCTATCATTGTTAGTATAAATACAGTCTCTAAAGAGCTAAGGCACCTGGAGTGGCAAGGACATTGTGTTTTCTATTAAGCATGGGAAGCAGAGGGAGTGGGTGCCGTTGCCAAGCAGATGCTGAACCCACCTTGACAGGCTAGTAATTCTCCAACCCAGGAGAACCTATGGCCAATAATAAGAGGGCTGGGTGGAAAAGACGGGAGGGAACAAAATTAAAATTGTCCAAGTCTAGGATGAAAAACAAACCAAGAGGGAGACTCAAGGCAGGCTGGATTTTCTGAGGATATAGAATCATCTAGATACCAGGAATTCAGAGGAAGGGAAGAAACTGACTTTTATTGAGCACCTACTAAATTCTTGGTGCTCCAGAATGTATTTTAGGTTAAGTTGTTTAATTTTGCCCAAGAAGAATATTGTGATAAAAGTTCTTGTCCCATATTGCAGATTAGGAAAAGAATCAGAAAAGCTCTAACCTGGAGCAGCTTTCTGACTCTAGAATGTTCTAGTGGTATGTACTTTGGTAAGTCTCCTCACTTTCTCCAAGCCTCAGTTTATCACCATGTGTAATGGGGATGATACAAGCTACCTAGGAGGATTCTTGATAAGATAGAAGATAACTACTTGCAATTGAGTGGTTCTGGGGGAACTAGAAGGTTCTCAATAGGTGGTAGGTGGCATGATCTTGGGGTAAGGGGGAGAATGAGGGAGACAAAGGAGGGAAAGTAAAAGGAGTTTCAGTCTGTCCTAGCTGTCAAGTGGTGATTGGCTTCTAGGTCTCCTTTCAAAACCCCTCTCCTTTCTGCCTCCAAGACGCCTCGGGGACCAGACCACCACCACTGTGGTTCAGAGCCCAACCTCACTGCAGCTAATGGGGCCATGCTCAGCCAGCTCCCAAGAATAAGAGCACAAAGGATTAACTAGCTTCAACTACGTCTCAGCTCTGGCAAGGGTGCCATCCAGGAAAACATTTCTGAAGATGCAGAATTCCGCATACCAAATTAAAATGCCGCAGATCCCACGACCCAACCTCTATAAATTCTTCAAGACAGAATTTCAAGCTGATGAGCCTGGAAAGTCTTGACTCACAAAATGAGCTGAAAACCCATTTCCCTAATGGGAGAGCCGTTGAGGCCCGCCCTGGCCCTGCCTAACACACCGGATCCAGTCAAGGTGGGAACCCACCACGCAATTTCAATTTCAAGGCAATTCCAGTAAAAGCCAGACAGAGAGGCCAGCAAATAAAGCTACTCTGTGCTTCATTTTGTTATCACCTTAAACAGGACGGCTGCATCTTCCCCAGTTGCTCATCACCCCACTCAGTCTCTGAACGCTGCAGAGCCAGCAAAGCCACCTGACTCCTTGCTTGTGGTTATCAGCTTCAATAATCCTCAGACCCTCTCTGATCTCTAATCCTGGGCAGAGGTTATCGAAAGAGGAACAGAGAGAGAACAAGAACAGCACACACTAACATTCAAGCCTACTACGTACCAAACACTGCTAGGGGCATTCCATACATCCTCAAAACTGCTCAGAGGTAGGTGGTATTGACCCTGATTCACACAGAGGAACATTGATGCCATATAGAGGAAGAACACTGACCCAGGAGGGCCAACACTGGTTCTCCAGCTCTGGCCCTTACTGGCAGAATGACTGGAACAGTGTCTTTCTGGTGAATTAATATTTAGAAGAAAAATATTTAATGCATGGAGAATACCACACAGAATATTGTTTCCTCCTGGGAAGATGCACCCTACCACGCTTTAGTTCAGGACTAATAGGATAGACTCCTGGAAATTGTAGATGCAAACACACCTTCTTGGTGGGAAGCTGCCTTTTCCTTTTTTATCATGTGATTCATTATAACCAGACACCCAGTTACTCAATGAGGAAGATGAGCTCACATTTAGAATATCAGGTTTAAAAACTCCACATTGGAGGCTGGCCCAGTGGCATAGTGGTTAAGTTCACGCGCTCAGCTTTGGAGGCCAGGGCGTGGACCGATGCACCACTTGTCAAGCCATGCTATGGCAGCGTCCCATATAAAGTAGAGGGAGATGGGCATGGATGTTAGCCCAGGGCCAATCTCCCTCATCAAAAAGAGGAGGAGAGGATTGGCTCAAGGCTAATCTTCCTCACACACACAACTCCACATTGATTTTGCTGGTAACAGTACGTGGTCCAATTTGTAGGAATTGTAGACATCTAAAACCATTGGCTTTGGCCCCAACCCTCTCCCCTGTTCTTTCTGTCTGAGGATTAGAGAGAATATATTTAGAGTGGTGGTTTGAAAGTGTGGCCCCCAGGTCAGCAGCATCAGCACCGCTTTGTTATAAAAGCAAATTCTTAGGTCCCACCCCAGACCTACTCCATCAGAAACTGCAGAGGTAAGGCTCAGGGATCATGTTTTCACAAGTCCTCCAGGGAATTCTGATGCAAACACTCATCTGAGAACCACTGGTGTAGAGACTGGAGTTTTGGAATTAACCGGCCTTGAGCTTACTTGGTTCTCTGTGAGCTGCAGGACCTTGGCCCACTGCTTTGCTTGATCTCTCTGTTCCTTGCTGTCCTTGTCATTCAGCTGGGAGTAATGAGTACCTGCCCCATAAAGTTGTTTTCAGGATCAGTAGAGATAAAGTATGTAAGGTGCTTCATGTGGTGTTAGAGCACACACATGACACACACACATCACACTCAGACACCCAATACACACCTATTATACACACATCCATACACAGACAACTCTGCACTAACTTCCGGCTACAACTAGTACCGCCCATAATTCTAGAGATTTCAATCATCTCCTACATTAGGTGTGACCCTGAGATGCTCAACTTCAAATATGCTTTTCGGGAAGGCCTGCTGTGAGTCCAGGTGCTATGCCTAGGGAACTCAAACCTAGCCTTGCCCTTGTGATGCTGAAAGACTGGGAAAGGGCGATCAAAGGTAAATCACAATGAGAGTGATGAGGAGAAGGAGGACTTGGGTACTCGAGGCTCCGCGAAGGACTCCCTGGGAAGGCAGACTTCTGAGAGACAAGGCCATGCCTGGGTCCAGGGTCATCCATGCCAACCTCCCTCTGTTCAGAAAGTGAGCAGAGTCCCCCCAGCAGGTCTTCAGGACCTCGGCTCACCTGGCATCACACACCTGCCCTGGTAGTTCCCTCCACCCTGGGCAAGGCTCCTGGGCCCCCAGCTCCCTGCCTGCTCCTCGTCGGGCAGCAGCACTACCACCTGCACGTGCGTGGGGGCAGCTTGCACCTGAGAGCCGTGTTTCTGGCAAACATACCTAGAGAGAAAGGTGAGGGGAGAGCGAGGGACCCGTGAAGCATATGCCAGAGAAGATGTAACACAAGCTTCAGAGCAGCCTTCCTTGTGGGTGGGAGAGAACAACCTCTGTCTCTGGAGCACCACACACAGGCTCTAGAACCAGACGTCTGGTCCCACTCACAACGGTGACCTAGGAATTGTCAATAACCTCCCTGGGCTTCATCTTCCTCCTCTGTAAGACGGGAATAATAATAATAATAATAATAATAATAATAATACCTTCTTCATGGGTTGTTATAAGAATGAAAAATGTTAGCAGGTGTAAGGCACGTAGAACAGAGTCTGGCATATAATGAACCTCAGATAAAGGCTAGTTAATTTTAGTTTTATGACAGAAGGCAGCACAAGAAGAAAGAGTGGAATAGCGTGCATTGGAATTACAGCCCCAATGGGTTTTCATGTATCCAAAAAAACCTTTATTGAGTGCCCCCCATAGTCTTGCCCTGTTCTGGGACCTTTCTAACCATCACGGCTGCCCAGCTAGAGACGGATTCTCCTTGTGAAGCAATGAGCTTCCCGTCACTGGGGTTTCCAGGCAAATGATAGAGGCCCTCTTTTCTGGGATCTCAGACCCCTGCCTTGTGTTTAAATGGCAATTAAATTCCCTTTCAGCCACCAAGTTCTAAGACCCCATAATCCCCAGGCCGACCCTGCTTATCTTTGATTGACAAGGAACAAATTCTAAGTCAGAGAGCAGAGGAGAACTAGGTTGTGATGGCTCAGATCCAATTTCTACCATTTAATAAGTTACCTAACAAGTTACTTCGCCTCTCTGAGCCTAGATTTCCATATCTGCACTTTGAGGGAAAACCTACCTAAGAGAATAATATGAAATGGCAACTAATAAAAGAGATTTTCATAAAGTATTAAAATATTTTCATTGTCAATAGGGTCTTAGTAAAGTAATGAAGAAAAATTATTTTGGAAACATAAGCATGTTACTTATTCTTCATTGAGGAGATGACTAGGAGTTATTTAAGTCCCTAGAAAACAGAAGTCGTGCTTACTTGTGGCTTTCTGAGTACTCCATGGCTGACACAGTGGTTCACAGATACATGTGGAATTAATGAATAAAAGGTAGCATCAGAAAACAGAGCTGCGGCCAGAGTGTGAACATGGGAGGGGGGCAGAATTCTACAAGGAAAACCAAAGCAACACAAAACACAACCTAAACCATTAGGAGATTGAACAACGGCGTGGGTTATGGTGGGAGGGAGCCTGGTCCTTGTCACTAGAGATGTCCAAAGAGAAGCCAGCCAGGAGAGCCCTTTTGGGACTTGTCCAGCACTGAGGACTGGCACCAGGTTCTGAGAATGAGTCCTGACAAGTGCCGTGTGAGGTGTCCAGGTGGAGTGTGCTCAGGATGAGGGCAGGACCTTCTCCTAATCTCTCCATCCAGTGTGTCAGGAAGCACTCCCTGGGTAGTCCAAGTTTCCTTGACACTTGGACCAAGGACCTCCTCCAACAGAACAATCTGGGAAACACAGAAGAACCAGATTCTTGGGTCCTACACCCAGACCTCTCAATCAGACTCTGGGAATGGGGTCTAGGAATACGGAAGCTAAAGGGTGAACCCCGTGATGCAGCTGCTTCTATGCCAATTGTGATGGGAAAACCATCCACAGAGATAATACCTGAACCAGAGATTAGAGAAATGCATCTGTTGCCACTTGTGTGACCCAAGAAGAGCAAGAACGCATCTTTGGGAAGAAATAATGCATGCTTCTCTTTCAGAGATCTCTTTCAGAAATCAAATTCCTTTTCTTATAGAGCTACAGAAAGTGTTCTGGCTTTGTAAAGTGTTATGTAAAAGGCAGCAATTCTGAGTGGCTTCTGGAACTGGGCCTCCACGGCAGTGTGTGTGCGTGTGTGTGTGTGTGTGTGTGTGTATGTGTGTGTGTGAAGATCAGGTCTAGGGATAAACCAGTCAGGAGCCAGATATCTATTTTACAATTTACTGCAAGTTACAAAACTCCCCAGGCCTCAGTTGCCTTCTCTGCACGTCTGAGATAGTAAATCTTTACCCCCAGTGGGTAATACAGAGGGTTGAGAACAGATGTTAGTCCCAGCCCTCCCATGACACACAATGTTTGTCACTAAGAATAACTGTTAATGCATTTAGTTAATTGTGTGAAGGTTTCATTTTTGAGTTTTCTTTTTACTTTCATCATCAGATTTCACTGAGCTTTTCTTTCTGTGTGTGTGTAAGTCGCTATTATCCAGAATAGTGTCTTCAAAGACTCTGGGCAACATGGTGGTTGTTCTCTGTTCTCTGTTCCAAAACCACGGCCTGCAGCTCCTCTCTGCCCTAGTGATGGGGCCAGGGGATAGATAACTCTCCACCCCTTACACCAGAGGCATCCAGAGTGATGTGAAAGCTGCAGAAGAGCCATCATCTACCCAGTTGTCTGTATGTCACTAGGCATCAGCCCCTAGTCCTCCTTTCCCCTTGCCCCCTGCTCTGGTCTGAACATGTCCCCCCAAAATCCATATGTTGAAACCTAGCTCTCAAAGTGAAATTATTAGAAGGTGGGGCCTTTGGGAGGTGATTAGGTCATGAGGGTGGAGTCCTCATGAATGGGATTAGTGCCCTTACAAAAAGAACCCCAGAGAGCCCCCTTCCCCTTCTGCCATGTGAGGACACATGGAGAAGTCTGCGACCTGGGCAAGGGCCCACACCTGACCACGCTGGCCCCCTGATCTCGGACTTTCAGCCTCCAGAACTGTGAGACACAAATTTCTGTGGTTGATAAGCCACCTGCCTGTGGTGTTTGGTATAGCCACCAGAAGGGACGAAGACGCCCCCAAAGACAAGGAGTTGTTGATTTTCACCGTCTTTAGCTCCTCAAATCCAAAGCTTTTCTCCATCCCCAAAGCCACCGGTCTGGATGTCCTGGTCACAATCCTCCCGCCTGGACTATTCCCACCTCCAGGCACGGCGCTTTATTCCCCCTCCCTTGTCATAGCTGAGACTGAATCCACTTCCCTTCATTCTGACAACACGTGATCTTTCGAGGATTCCATCTCTCCACATGTACAGGGGAGAATGCCAGTGCGTTAGGATGGCACTGAGGATTTAAGATGATCACGTATGTAAAGAACTTCAGTCATTTTCTGGCAAGTTGGCTATCACTCATCGGTGATGGCAGTTATTATTTTTGTTTCTGCCTTCAACACTGTTGGCACACATCCAAAGGGCCCTCATGGAACCCAGACCCGAAGCATTTGTCCTCCCTCCATTATTGTAGACGTTCCGCGGTCCTTGGAGGCCTGGCTTCCATGTCAATTAACACTGAGTAATTGTTTGTATTTTTCATTGCAATATTTCTAAAATGTTTAATTAGTTATTTACATTTTCTAAAATATTTTAGAAATCCTCAGTTGCCTCTGAGGAAATTTGTTAAAAATATTAAGAACATTTTGGAGAAATAGCACGATTCCAATACTCATTAGCTACTGCTTGGAAAAAAATCCTTTTACAAACATGTTTCCCTTCAAAATGTAATTTTTCTTTTAAGCATCAATCTTCAAAGTGTGTGGCCTTTGAAAGATTCAATGAAAAAAGCACGTTGATCTTAATACGCATCAGCATTTACTTTATGAAAAGGGCATGTGGAGTTAATGTGCTCAAAAGATTATCAATCAAGGAGTTATAACATGGTAAGTGGGGAAGGTTCAGGAAAGAACCCTCTCATGCCACAGAGCAGAACAGTAAGAACAGAGAAGGGAGGCTGGAGTGTAACCCAGCAAGTTCACGGGAGAGCCACACTTGAGCCCGGAACATTCTATCAGAATGTGCCTGCTTCCCTGCAGTCTGAGAGAAGCAGCAGAAATCCTCCTTGGACCACCTGTAGCTGCATTCAGCATATGACCATCCCCCAGGCAATTTACTCTAGGCAGCCATTCTAATGAGGTAGATATCTCTAGTTTTCTGCCCGATCCCTGCGGGGAGAATCTGTTACTTGTTCAGGGAAAATTATCTCATTAGGGGTGAAAACCCGTGTTTCTTCATCAGGAGGGAGAGTCACCGAAGACGCAGGCTTCTGTCGTGCTGTGAGAGCATCGATTCCACGTGAATCCTGACCCTGGGTCTCTCCCCTGTATGGGACCTTGGACAAGTCACGTAACATCTCTGAGCCTCAGTGTTCACATCTGGAATACAGCCAACACTGTCCTTTCACTGCAGTTGCTTAGGATCAAAAGCGGAGCATCTCATGGATTTCAACACCCTGGGGTCAAGCACACAGAACTTCTCAAAGCACCAGGGATACAGAGACAACTGAACCATAGTCCTCAGACTGTCTGAAGATGCAGATCAGAAAGGAGAGGGGCAGGTAACAACTGTGGTCCACTGGGATAAGTGCCACAACATAAGGATGCACAGAGAAGGCAAGAATGCCCATGGTGCAGGCTATGACCCACCAGGGCAGCCCAAAGGATACACAGCTCAGCCCCTCAGTAGCTGAACAACCTCAGGCAAGATCTTAACCTTGCTGTGCCTCAGTTTCTCCAACTGGAAATTGCTTGGGAGCCTGGCATATGATAAATGTTTAATAAGTACGAGCCATTATGATAAGGATCAAAATCTAAAAACAATTGTGTGGACGTGGCAGGAGAGAAATGATGACCAATACCCTGGCAGGCTTTGCCCTTCCCCAGGGTCTCCTGGCTGGCAGGGGGCAGAGGGAAGGTCAGAATTCACGTCTCTGACTTTCACCCGTCACAACAAATGCAGCCCTGGCCACGTGGCCCCCTGACGTTTAAAAGCATTTCTTTCCCTCAGTGTACACATGGAAATGGGTTGTATATGTTTGTTTCTTTTTTTCACGTCTGAACACGATGCAGATAGAAGCATCCCACACAATGCCAAGTTCCTGTTTTCCTCGGGGTTCTGTGCCGCTCCACGGCAGCATCTTCAAATGCAGGCGCGAAGGCACATAAGATTTCACAACCTCATAAAAAGATAACAGACTTGCAAACTCAGGCAGAGGCCTCAAAGCACCCACCGAAGACAAGGAAGTGCCATTGCCATTTGCAGCTCTCAGCATGGAGCCTTCTCCTTCTGAAAATGCTGTAAGTTCCAGTGGCACTCATGAGTTAAGCATGTGACCCTAGTGGGTGGCAATTCCTCTCTCCTTCCACCTACTGAAATGCATGCACACAAATGGACACTTACATCCACACACATGCACCAAATGCACGTTGTGAGCCAACCTCTTGGAGAGACAGCAGAGAATCATGGAAAGGACAGCAGCCCGGACTCTGCCAAACATGGGTCATGTCCTGACCATTTTATGGACTAGCTGGGCTCTGCTAAACAAGTGTTAGCCCTCCCCATTTCCACGTCTGTAACCCTACAATAGTAGCATCTACTTTGCAGTGATTTTTTTTTCTTTGCAGTTTGACACTAACATATAATTTTGGCAACATTATGGGTGCTCAATAAATACTGGATAATGCTAACATTAGAAAAACTAATAATTATAATAAATTATATAGGAGAAGAGATTACACATGGCAAAGGTGAGCTTAAATACCCCAAGAAATCCACCCTTGAGGGAGGGGGAACCAGCAGGAGAACCTGGGCGAAGGGGGCAGACAAGAGCACTGAAGATAGCTGGGCATGTCCAGGGCCAGCTATCAGGACCCAGTGCCTGGGGGAGGCACCCTGGGCAAGGGCGCTGCATTCAGAGTTAGGTTCCTGATTCTTTGGGTCCTGGGGGAGATGAGCTGCATCTCTCCTCCTGGAGAAACGTAACACGGGGAGGTGAGAACAGCATCTCCCACTCACTGAAGTGGGGGAGGTTTCAACATAACGACAGAAATATCTAGAGTCAGAGATAAGGGACAGGCCTGCCTTGAAAGGCAGCAATTCCCTGTGTTGGGAAGAGCACCGGCAGATGCCGAGTCCTCCCCAGAAGCTGAAGGGGGGATGCCCGCTTTGGGAGTGAGCCTCGAGTAGACGTCCTCTATGCTCCCTGACAGTCTCAAGCTTATGAGTATCACACCATCTAATTTTAAGGTTCTGCATTCATTAAGATGTTTCGAGAGCATGTTGTTTGCAGAACGGAAGTCCAGCCAATTCAAGCTGAGTCACATGAAGATGTCAGCTGGTTTAGCATCAGCGTTTTTTGTCGTTGTTCTACTCTTTGAGATCATCAACATTATACAGGTAATACCTCATATGCCCAAGTGTAGCCATTCAGGGGGCCCTGAGATTGCCTCATCCACCCTCATCACACAGATGAGAAACATGAAGCCCAGAGAGGAAAGTTGCCCGCCCATCATCACAGAGCAAGTGCCCCCCGGACTCCTGTCTACCTGCTTCTAGTCCAGGGATCCTTACATTCCTGGTGTTCAAAGTTCTCACATCCATGATCTCACCTGATCAGTGAAGGTGCTCCAAGAGGTAAAAACAGAGGATGGAAGCCCTGATATCTGCATGGAAATGGGGAAGGAAGTGGGTGTGACTGAGATTCATCAGGATCTCAAAACTTTAGACCTCGCAGGAACCTCAGGGATCACACAGCTCAGCCCCCTCATATTGGGGCCCAGGAAACAGGACATCAGGGTGGCTTTGGGGCTGTCTCAGGGTCACAGAACCATCTGAGAGAAAAGCCACAACTGGACCTCCAGGTTCCAAGTCCTTAGAGTATTATGCTCTAAGACTGTACAAACAGACCCACTTCTGCTCCCAGGCAGTGCAGCCCTGATGCACATTTAACCTCAGCACGGCCCAAACTCTTAGAGTGAAAACCAAGTGCTCCGGACTCCGGGCCCCTCCTGCCCTGCCAGCCATCTCTCACTATGTCACTCCGTCCCCACCTCCATTCAGCCTCATCAAAGTGCCCCACCTCCTCTGAGCATGTTCTACCTTTGCTCAAGCTGTTATCTCCACCCAGACAGCCCACCTTTCACCTTCCTATCTGATGAGCCCCCCATGCTTAAGCGTCCAATGCAGCTTCTCCAGGAAGCTCTTCCTGAATGGCCATCCAACCACCCTCCCAGCACAAGCCTCCACCTCGCTGTGTGCATGCCAAACAGCCCAGACCCCTCTGTGTTCTGGAAGCACATCTAACTTTCAGGTTAGACTAGGAGCTCCTTACCGGAAGTAACAGCCACCAAGTTTAGCAAAAAACATGCTAGAGTATAGTATGCAATAACATTTGTGGGATGAACTAGAGAAGGAATGAAAGAATAAACAAATGCAAGAGAAATGCACGGATGAATGAATGAATGAGTAGATTACACTTTTTCCAATCAAATACAGAGCTTCCCTGAGCACTTGGCACCAGCCCCAACTTAGACCTTGGAGACCAAAATAGCTACATGGCTCTTATTTTTAATTCCAGCCTGCACGCTTTTGTCCTCTGTGTGTGCCTACCGAAGGGAAAAGGAAGGAGGTACAATCCATCATGCCTGCGCAGATCCCACAGAGGAGCCAGCATCATCGGGAGAGAGATGCAGTAACTGATGGCGGCTCCACTGCAGAGGAGCGCTCTATTTATCCTTCCTGAGACCACAGTGTAAACAGCAGAGGAGGTGAAAGCAAGCCACGAGGCCCCCAATGAATGAGTCAGGCTGGCATTTCAGACGTGCTGTCTGTCTGTGCCCTGGCCATGGCACTTTGGGATCCCATTTTGCTTGCATCTGTCATTAGCTTCCAAGTGCGGCAATGACTCAGCCCGCGTCTGTGTTCCCACGCTGACCAGTCACAAGATCTGCAAGCCCCCACTGTCAACCTTCTCACACAGGCGTGGGCCACCCTCCTTCCAGCTCCCCTCCCAGGCAAAATAGAAAGCCAAGTAGGGACAAGATGGAGAAGGCCTTAAAAGCGATGTGAAACAATGTTTTCTGGAGCCTCCTGGGAGCCAAGAGCAACGTGGGGATCAGTCTGCCCTGCGCTCTGTTTAAGGTGAAGCAGATGCTGCAGGGCTCCCCGCCCTCCAAGGCCACAGGGACCTCCAGGGGTGCAGACACCCTGAGTAAGGCCCCTCTTGAGGCCTCAGTTGTCCACTCCCAGACTCAGGGCCGGAGGGGTCTTGGGGGTGAGTAAGCCCAACTCTCCCCTCTTACAGAAGA
Source organism: Tapirus indicus (assembly GCA_031878705.1). Lineage (NCBI taxonomy): Eukaryota > Metazoa > Chordata > Mammalia > Perissodactyla > Tapiridae > Tapirus > Tapirus indicus. Next base: position 5,982,995 of record CM062935.1, on the reverse strand, counting down.
GAAAACCGAGACCACGCAGAACGTGAAGAGGCAGCTCGGCACAGAGGAAGTAGCAAAGTTTGGCGCCAAAGTATCGAGGCCGGGATCCTGTCCTTTATTAGTACCCGATCTTGTGTCGGAGACGTTGTTTCTCTGATCCTCAATTTTCTCATCTATGAATAGGGGCTAATAATATTCTTCATTCAGGGTTAGTGTGAGAAATTGGAGAATTTGTATGTAAAGTCCACAGTACGGTACCCAGCACACCGAAAACACTCAAAGTAGCTGCTACTCTTATTAATGTTATTTTTATGGAAACAACAAGCACTCAATGAACAGTGATTGAGAGGAACAACAACCCTTTCATTCAAGATTAGAAATATTCTCCCTTAAAATGAATGGAGGGCTTTCGTTTCATGTATCATATTTCCCTGAACACCCGCCCAACAGGCACAGTCTAGCAAGAAGTTAGCCCAGGACGATGGAGAGGAATCCAGGAGGAGATCTGATGGGTGGAGAGAATGGGAACATAAGCAGATGTAGCCATCAGCCTGACCCAGACGTGCCCACTGTCAAAGAGGCCAGATGGAATCACGGGATAGGCAAACTTCAATCCTTTGAATGACTTCAGGTATCTCCATTCCTCCCAACCACAAAAATGCCCCTTTCTGCACTGTCATCTACTGGCCTAGATGTCAATGAGGCTGACGATCTCCTTCAGCTCCAGTACAAATGATTCCTTAGGTTCAGACCCAAACTCAAGGCCAGTGGCTTAACGTAATTGGGCCTCAGTTTTCTTCATCTGTAAAAAGACACATGCTTTGTAGGAGAAGAATAGAGATTGATGAGACATAAGTGCAATCTGACACATAGGGAGCATTCATGTTAGCTGAGGTTTAGGTTGGTGGGACCCTGAGTATTCCATCTGTGTTTCTATTTTTCAATTATCAATATAATTTACTTATAAACATATGAGAATGGGTACGTTAGAGGCAACGGGGAAAGGAAGGCACAGAGGCAAATGTTTTGGAGCACCATGACACCGGATACCTCAACATTTATTTCAGAAAGCCCTTCCATTTTCACCTCCAAGATACATATATATTCTATACAGAGTTTGGCCCCTGGTCACCTCCTCCATCACCGCCTCCCTTGACTCTCACCTGGATGACACAAGCCTCCACACTGCTGTCCCCACTCCTCTTCTTGTCCCCTTCCCCCAGTATCCCTTCTCCACACAGCAGCATAAGGGATGGGGTCTTTCTACAAAGTAGCTCTGATCATGTCCCCTTCCATGGCCTCCCATCTCCTTAGTTAAAACCCCACAACCTTACCATGGCCCACATGTCCCATGCCCCTCGCCTCCTGGCTCTACCTTGGATAATCCACTTTCCGTAAGATGCCCCTGGACACAGGCTCCTCACTGTTTCTCAAACCCACTGAGTCTGTGTCTGCATGTGGTTCCAGCCTGGATCTTCACTCATCTCAAAGGCTCTCTCTAAAGACCATCCCAGAGCTGGCCCTCACCTTTCCTCCTGGTCTCAGCTCAAATGTCATTTCTGCAATGAGCCTTTCACCTCCTCTCAGTTCCTTTCTAGCATATCACCCTCTTTCATTATATTCGGAGCATCAACCACCCCATGGAATTCTTTACTTGCTTCATTTCTATCTCCCCTCTCAGGACCTCTCCTCCAGAAGGGCAGGCCCTCATCAATCTCTGGGCTGCTTTGTCCCCAGTGGGCAGCAAAGGGCTTGACCCAGAGACAGCACTCCGTACATATCTGTTGAATAAACTCGAGGTAAAAATTGAGCTGAGTCCTGAAGAAAGGCTGGGATTTAGGAGTCAAGAGCTAAGAAAGGACGTATTTAAAGTAAAGGGGACAAGGGAAGCTTGGGGGAGGAGGACAAAACTTTTAACACAACTATGATACTGGATACATCATCATTTCATCTCAATCTTCAAAGTCCAATCTAACATCATTATAAAAAATGCCCATTTTTTTTTTTGTGGGAGGAAATTGATGCTAAGGGAGGCAGTCGCAACCACCTAAAGCCACACAGCTAAGAACGTCACCATGGTTCCACAACGGCACAGCCTGTGCTATGGGTTCTTGGCCAGTGAGGCAGGGGACGGATGATGAGCATCATGGAAAATGGGAGCCAGGGTTGTGCAGGGAACTTTGCAGGGGAAGCAAGGCTAGAAGGAAAGGCCCTGGAGGGAAAAAACAATGAGGGCTCCGGCAGGTTTAAGAACGTGGGCAGTTGCCTTCAGGGTGATACAGAATGAACTTGAAGTAGGAACTTTCACACTGGCTTGGATATTAATCTTCATCAAATGACAATGGACGACCTATTTTTTGGCATGAATTAATCATGAACCTATGCTTTTTAATTTTTAAAAACAATCTTCCCTTTATAAACGTCTCAGCAAAGCCTGCCCAGAACCCCTCTGTGGTCACGATGAGACCACCGGTTCATTCAATCCTTTGGCAAATATTAATATTAACTAAAGGCCAAGTATGTGTCAGCAACTGCACTAGGTATTAGATAGACATGAATGAATAAGACAGGAGTTCAAGAAAGGGAAACGAGACAACAAGTAATTATTGTACATGACAATAAGGACCATAAGGGGACTGTGCAGGAAGCCTGTCACAGGATCATGGAGCAGCCCAATCACTTCTTCATCTGTGTAAGAGGTAGAGGGAGATGAAGACTGCCCTACAGGACCCACACCCTCTAAAGGCTGAGCATGTGTGAAATGCAATCACTAAGGTAAACTTATCACCCACTTAGCCTGACATAGTTAACCACATGCAAAGGGTTACTCGACATTCAGGAATTAAGGACAAATGGTAAACAGTTCACATAAACATTACAGTTGTACAGACTAGTCAAGCATTGTGGGGGAAGAAGGAAAGAGGGGAAAGCAGAACCAGACTTTCTAAAGGGCCATGCCAGAGCTGGGGCCCAGGCCTCTCAGGATCTGTAACTCTGTCCCTCCCTCCAACCTCCCACAGCCCCCTACTCCCAGCACACTCAGATCCCAGGAGGCTCAGGCCTCCTCATGCTCTGTGGGTCAGGGACAAGGGAGTCTGCCCAGGACTGGAGCCATGGAGAGAGAGAAGATGATGCCGTCTTAGACGTGTCCACTGTCCACCCCACCTTGCTCTCTCTTCTCATTTTGCTCGCTCTCCCCCCAGCCCAGAAGGGAGAGAGAAGAGACCACCTCCTCAAAGTCTCCCATTAGACTTTGACCAGGTCACTGGTCAAAGCTGCTGCCTCAAGCTGCCGCCAGGAAGGCTGCTCCTGTTTCCCAGAGCTCCTGCTACCCGCCAGACCCAGGGTGGGCTCTCCAAGCCCATGATCCACTTAATCCTAAACACACTTCCTAAACACGTGTGGATGGTGCTATTACTCCATTCCACAGAGTAGGTATCTGAGGCTCAGGGAGGGTGCGACCTACGCCATGTCAGAGACAGTAAGTGACAGAGTCATGACCCACAGTCACTCAAGCCCCTGTTATCTCTCCCTCAATCCCTAAAATACTTCACCAAGTGGTCTCCCTGCTTCCTTCATTCTCCACCCAGAAGCCAGAGGGTCTATTGGTACGAAAATCAACTCATGTAATTTCCTTGCTATGAACTCCCATTGGCTTCCCTTCACCCTTTAAATAAAATGAAGTCTCTCCAAAAAAGACGTGCTGATGACCAACAAGCACGTGAAAAGAGGCTCCACGTCATCAGTCATTAGGGAAATGCAGATCAAAACCACAGTGAGATACTATCCCCTAGGATGGCTATGATAAATAAATAAATAACTGAAAATAAGTGTTGGCAATGATTTGGAGAAATTGGAACCCTCCTACATTGCTGGTGGGCATATAAAATGATACAGTCTCTGGGGAAAACAGTTTGGCACATCCTCCATGAGATAACATAGAATTGTCATATACCCGGCAAATCCACTCCTGGGTCTAAACCCCCCAAAGTTGAAAATAGGTCTTCAAACAAAAATCTGTACATGAATGTTCATAGCAACATTATTCACAATAATCAAAAGGTAGAAGTGAACTAAATGTCCATCAACTGTTAAATGAATAAGCAAATGTGGTATATCTAAACAATGGAATATTATTCAGCCATAAAAAATAATGAAGTACTGACACACACAGCAACATGGAAATATTAAGCAAAGTGAAAGAAGCCAGACACAAAGGCCCTATTACATAATTCCACGTGTAAGAAATATCTAGAATAGGCAAACTCATAGAGACAAAAAGCAGATTAGTGGTTTTCCAAGACTGGAGGGAGGGGTTGGGGAGAGAGCGCTAATAGATGTGGGGATTCCTTTTGAGGTGATGAGAATGTTCTGGTGCTAGATAGTGTCAATCGTTGCACAACATTGCAGTGCACCTAATGCCACTGAATTCCACACTTTAAAATGGATAAAATGGTGAAATTTATATCATGCATATTTTACCATAATAAAAAGAGGAAAATAAATCAAGTCTCTCTCCTTCATCCTCTTCTGAAACTTCTCTTCCTGAACAATTCAGGCCTAAGGCCATTAGGGGATCCCAGCAAGTAGACACTTAGGATAAGGATGCCCTATTGTGATGATTTGCACTGCACTGATCACTACAGTGATATTTTCCTGTTTATTCATCTCTTCAATGTTCACACACACCCACTGGAATAACCTTTGTTTACCTTATTCTCCATTTAGCCTTGCCAGACTTAGCAAATAAAAATACAACAAATAATGCAAAATGGGGGACATACTTGTACTAAAAAACATTAAATATTTCTTTATCTGATATGCAAATTTAAGTGGGCTTCCAACGTTATCTGGCAGCCCTATCTCACCACTGTACCCCAAGAGCAGAGTAGGTGCAGAGTAAATATTTATGAAAAATTGAATGAAGAAATAATTCCTAGTCTGATACCCTTATGCTCACTTATGAGGAATTATATACATATATATATATTTCCCACTGGCACTATCATTATAATTCTAGTGCAAGGGAGAGCACAAGGAGAAGGGAGAGGCAGGTGGGCAGGGGGCACATGTAGATGGGGTTTTCCTTTTCTGTCTCCTTCCACAGCCCTCTATAGTCATGCAGAAGCAGAGTAAGCACTGGGGATATCAAATAAGTAATTTGGAACCTCTGCCCTTCAGAAATTTGCAATTTGAGGGGAAAGACAGGGAAGCAACTATACAGAGCATGACGACACTGGAAGTGCGACCCGGGGAAGCAGAGACTTCTGGACACAGGCAGGAAGGTTGATCCTCAGAGCAACCTTCCAAGGATCTGGACTCTCCAACAGGGTCACCCTCCCTACCTTCCTGGTCCACCACCCTCACTGCAGGCCCAGAAGCCCCATTCTCTCCTAGTGTCTGAAGGCCTTCTTTCTGATCTTGGAGCCACAGGGACTGGTGAAACACCTGTTGACCAGGTCCCTCCCAATGACTGTCTCACTGCCCGTGGGTGTCATTGTCCCCATTTTACAGATGAGGACTTAGAGCCCCATCCCCCAGCCACCTCCTGCACCAGCTACCTCCCCCACCCCATCGACCTCTCTCTACCTGCCAGCATCACAGAGATCTTAGTGGTTTCCAGAACATAATTCTCACCTCCCGAGCTCTGCACAGACTTCCTGGGCCTTGACCTAACCTCTCCAACCCAGCAACCTCCCACTTTTCCCTCAAGATGAATTCAAATGCCAGCTGCCCTGTGAAACCAAGCAGCCTGGAAGGCAGGCCCTCAGTCCTTGCACGGCTTGGGTCAGATCTCCTCTTAGTGGATACCATTGTACGGTCATGATCACGCTAGCTAATATTTACAGAGGGCTCCCTGTGTGTCAGGCCCCGTCCTGAGATTCTTATATAATTAATTTAATCCTCCCAACAACCCCACACAATAAATACTATCATTATCATCCCCATTTTACAGATGAGGCCCAGATAGGCTAAGTAACTTGCCTGAGGGTCACACAGCTAAATGAGCAGCAAAACCCAGATGAGAACCAAGGCATCCTGGCTGCCGTCCCAACTCCTCAAGGCCACAGCAGGCAGGGCAGCCAGGAGGGAGGAGGCTCGCCCGGCTCACTGGCCCCAGCCCCTAGCACTGGAGCAGCGCAGGGTGAATAGGGCTGGGTATTAATTCATTACTTGAATGGAACTAGATAACGTGTGGAAAACACCTTGCATAGTGAACGTCACACATTCAAATAAAGTTTGGAATTTAACCATCTCATTTGAATAAACGTTTGCCTTTCCTGTCTTTGCAACTGTCTCTGCAAACCCCTCTTTCATCTTCTGGCCCCTGGCCCCTCCCACCCAAATCTCACTCCTACTCCCAACTTGCTTGTACCTCCAGGGCTGCTTCAGGGAACTCTCTAGGCCAGAAGACTAAATAACACTTTGTTATGTGTGAAGACATTAGGTAATTAGAGTAATTCACATTAAAGTGTGAAGGAAGCCTACAGTTAGAGGGGAGCCAGGAGGGAAATACATCAGGAACTGAATAAATCCTGTATTTGCTGCATGTGCCCAATCTTTCTGGAACTCAGGGTCCCTGTGGACACTCCCAATCAGCTGTCCACCTCTCTCACCTCCTCTAAGGCACAGAGTGAAGCTGTTCTGTTGTCCACTGGATTAGGATTTTTCTGTGCAATAATGGGAAAAGAACAGTGCTTTGGAATTAGACCTGAGTTTGAATCCCTGTACTTTCTAGCTTGTGACCTTGGACAAGTAACTTAACATCTTCTGAGCTTCTAGGTTCTCATCTGTAAAACGGGTCTGGGGGGTTCGACTAGCCCAACACAGTCCTGGCACAAGCAGGGACCGGGTGCTGCATGTTAGTTTCTCTTCCCTGTGCCAACCTCTCGACCTCTCTTCCCCCTCCAGGCCTCTAGGAAGGAATAAGAAACCACCCCCCAGACTATGTTCTGAAAATATTCTTTAACAGGCGTTTCTTCTCAAAAGAGTCTCTTGGTCAAATAAGTGTGGGAATCACCAGATTAAACAAGGTGAATCCTTGATCCTGCAGGACTTCTCAGAGACTTTAACACAGTGGTAACTTGGTGCAAATGTCCAAGGTGAAAGTACTCTGACACTGATTTAGTCCAAAAAAACACACTTTGAGAGTGTGCTATGAGCCATGGAAAGTATTACCTATGAACAATGAGCTTACTTCCTAAACTTGGCTCACAGGCTGGAGGGGCAGATGCACTAGCAGAAATCCCCCTTCTGCCTGAAAGGATTATGATGATCTCAGCCTGGGGACCTCTGTGAGGAAGTGGAACCTCAGTGGGTGGCCCCAAGCTGGAACCCTCAGGCAGTTTACTTTCCACCCCCTGCTGAGCACATGCCTAGCACCCCGCCACACACCCCCATCCTTTTTTCCTTTGCTTTATCTTTTTGTGTCTCTCTCAGAGCCTCTGATGTCCTGGGGAACAAGGCGGCGTGTACCACAAAATAAGCATCCACGTAATGATTGTCAACTGGAGGGATGGAGGAATCGATGGATGGATGGATGGATGTACAGACAGATGGAACGATATGAGAACCAAAGTTCTGATCGAGGATTTATAACACCTATGTGTGGAACCCAGATCTTCCCTGAGCACCCCACACGCCTGTGACTCAACCATGTACCCCTTGGGCCTCAGGGTCTTCATTGATGAAATGGGGAGCTGGGCCCAATTGGGGCCAGGCAGGTACATGCATGAATAAGTGGAGACTATGGGTCATGTGATGGACCAGAGAACAGCACCTCTGAGCCCCAGGGACTGTGGTCTTTTAGCAAGCCTGGGGTCACCCCATCTATTTTCCAATAGAAGACAGACATCTTATTTACTAGGTGAAATCTCCTGATATCAACTGTTGGAGATGAATTTAGTAATTTTCAAAACTGCCTGCAGTCCAAACAAAACCCATCTGTAGAGTGTGTTTGTCCCAAGAGCCACCGGCTCATGAGCTGTGGACCAGATAATAACGAGCCAGTATTTACTCAACAGCTGCCACAGGCCAGGGCTATGTGCTTTACCACATCATCTCATTCAATGTTCCAACCATTCTGGGAGTAGTTACTATAATTATCCCCATTTTACAGACGAGGGAATAGAGGTTCAAGGAGGCTAAGTAACTTCCCCATCATCAGAGAATAGAGCCTGGACACCTTGGAGACCCACCTTCTGTGAATGGCATAAATTCATGGAGTCCCATCCAGTTCCGAGCCCTTGGCACGGGCTCTCACTCAACCCCACACAGCCTTGTGAGGGTCAGTGTTCCTCTCTTACCAGTGAGTTCACTGGGGTTCAGACTGGCCATGATGCCCCCAGGGCCAGCACCACTGAGTGCTGAAGACAGATCCCAACTCAGGTCTGTGCAACTGAGAACAGAGCGCTAGAGTTAGGCTGCCAGCTGTGCACACCAGAAAGCCAGTATATCACACCATTTCCTGAAAGATTCGGGGTGGGGGGGGCAGTGCACACACAGCCATTTAAGGCAAATCATTTAACAGGTACGAGTATGATTATGTCACTTATGTCCCTTCTCAATACCTTAATTCTCCTCTATTCCTCTGCCCCTCTCCATCTCCACCCTTTTTAAACCAGCCCCACTGGCCCAGCAAGGCTCCTGATGGAGTGAGTTAATGCCTTTACCTCTCTCTGTGCCACTCGAGCCTGTGAGGGAAACATGCCCTGAATCCCAGGTGCTATTTATCTAATAAGACCACAGTTAATTATATTTAAATGTCTCCACTTGTACAATAAATTTGCCTGCACAGCCCTGCCATTATCTCAGCTCTCTGGTCCCCCTCATGGTCTCTGGGTCCTTCCTCTGAGGGATTCCCTGAAGAACGCCAGTCCCCAAATAGAAGGTGACTGGAGGGGAGATGCCACACCTGCTGGCTTAGTATTGGCATGGAAGGTCTCCTCCTGGTTTGCATTGCAGATGCGCTCCATTACTAATTACTAATTATAGTAACTACTGAGGCAGACACAGAGCTTGGAAAACCAAAGGGGCTCCAGGGGAAGGGGAAACTGAGGCTCAGACACACCTGAGTTTGCACCCAGGCTCTGCCACTCACCACCCGGCTGGCCTTGGTGCTGTCACCCAACCTCTCGAGATCCGGTCCTATTGGATTATAGGGTTTGGATGTGGGCAGGTATGAGGATGAATCTCATCTCTCTGGGTGGCAGGTGTGTCTCCTTGGACACAGGACTCATTGATGCAGCAAACATTTACTGAGCACATATCATGTGCCAAATAATATGCGGGGCACTGGGCATTGGAACATGAAAGAGAACTGTCAATCTCCGTGCTCTGGGGGCAGAAAGCAGAAAGATTCTGGACTCATAAAGACCTCGCTTTTAGCCACTTCTCTACTGCTTAGCAAAGACTTTAGGTAGATTATTTAACTTTATGGTGCCTCGTTTTCATTACCCGCAAAAGGAGAATAATAGTTACCTTCTTCATATGTCTGTGATGATTAAAATAATATTCACAAAATCCCTCCCACAGTCTTTGGGTCTCAGCCTGTGCTCAACAAATCGAAGCAGTTATTCTAGTGAAATCCTATGGACAGGACCCAGGGCATGAGGATGGCAACATCAGCTTCTCTGGTGTGAATTCATGCCATTTATTTTCGGTTTTATGGACCTCAGTTTACCCATTGGTTCAATGAAAGATCACTCTGCTTCCTGGAGAGACCACGGGCTTTGGGGTCAGACTTGGACTTACTGGCTGTGTGGTCTTGAGCTACAGGACTTCTGGGGGCTCCTTTCACTGTTTTCTCCCCCGTGGAACCATAAGCCCCATCCACACCCTTGACCATGTGTCTATAAGGGAAGCACAGTGGCCAGCATGCGGCAGGCTCCATGAATATTTGGAGTGAATAAAGGAAGGAAAGGGATAGAGGGAGAAGATTGACAGCTACTTCACAGCTTTGCTGAAAGACCATATGAAATAGCATAAACACATTCTTGACTGTGTTCAGGCTCCTTCTGATCATCTGATCTACCGAGTCCCCAGGACACAGGGACGGGGGTGTGGAGGATGAAGAGGGGACCAACGCATGAGCAGGTTTATTGGGTCCTTTCTCCCCAGCATCCAACACAAGCCCTTATACACTGTTAGTGAATGCTACATAAATATTAGTCTATGGAAGCATTTATTTAAACCTCACAGTGACTTTGTACAAAATACTTATTAATGGTGGGGAAATTGAGGCCTATGCAGAAGTGCAGACCAGTACACACATCTTCCCCCACAAGCTTCCACTCTGATCACCTTACCACAGGTGGAAAAACCTCATCCATAGCTGCAGGGCCACCAACTGTCTCCCCAACCAGATCACAACATGTGGCTGTGCAGAACAGGGCCCCAACCGGTTGCCCTCTCCCTCAATCTGTTCCATAGGCAGCACCTGCTTCTGCTCCAAAGGTAACGCATGACCCTCAAATTTATCCATAGAACAGATGTGGCTCATTCAGTTGCATAACCAGCAAACATGAACACAAGACAGGGTGTGCAGTCCCCAGGTTAAGAGCAGAGTGTGTGGTTAGCCACCTGACCAGGCAGTTGGCCCTGATCCTGAGCTGCCCAAGAACCCAATGAGCTGCTTCAGTAGATTCAGTTTCCACAAGTGTTTGTGATCCTACACAGGGCCTGGCTCTGTGACAGATGAAACATTTCCAAGAACTCCAGAGCCAGCCAGGAGAGTGTGCAAAATCCATTTCCACAACATGGATGAATCTCAAAAACATGATGCTAAATGAAAGAAGCCGCGCACAAAAGGTCATGTATTGTATGAATCCATTCTCGTGAAATGTCCAGAATAGGTAAATCCATAGAGACAGAGTTTGTGGTTTCCAGGGACTGTGGAGAAAAGTAATAGTGAATGAGTGCTAATTGAGTACAGGGTTTCCTTTGGAGTGGTGAAAATATTTGGGAACTAGATAAAGACGATGGTTGCACAACATTGTGAATGTGCTAAACGTCATCGAATTGTACACTCCAAATTGTAAATTTTATGTTATGTGAATTTCACCTCAGTTTAAAAAAATCTAATCTCCAACATCACACTTGCTTTTATTATATTACCCACATATCCAAAGCTCAGTAAAACTAGGTAGACTATTTCATTCTGAAAAAAACGTTAACTATTATGATTTTATTTAATGTCTTAGCTCTGATTTCAAGGCTGCCTGCCCTTCCTTGGTTTCCAATTCTTGGCTTAAACTCTACAGATTAAGTCTCCATCTCTCACAGGGCAGAGCTCCAGGAGGGACGTCAGAGCTCATGTCCCTGAAACCTGTTCCTCTGAAGACCACACACACTGGGGTCTTTCTCACTTCAGAGGGGAATGAGGTGCTGCCACCTCTTGCCCATTGCAGCCCCAATGTGCCTGGAAGGAAGGCTTATCCCCTCTCAGGGAGTGGCCTGACCAACCAGGGTGGCCACCTCCTTCCTCTGGACACTGCATCTATTCTTGCAGTTTAAGGAAGTACACACCAGCTTCTGGCACCCTTGCACATCCTTCTCCTGGGAAGTGGAGCTCTCCTGGACTTGAACTTCAATCTGCTCCTCTCCCTCAGCTCCCAGACAATACAGACTCAGGTGGAGGTGACAGCTCTTCAAAGACTGTGTGATGTAGCATGAGCTGTTTCACACCTTCTGTAAAATGGGGACAATACCACCACCCAGCACCTGTCGGGGCTGAGAGTAGACACTCCCCTGTGGGGGTTCCTAGGGTCCACACAGGTGAAAGGGCTTGGGGAAGAGAGGGTGCACTGATTAGATTTTCAAGGGTGTGAGCGTGCATGTGTAGCCAAAAGGATGCTGCTAAAAATAGCAGTTCTTCTGCAGATGATTTCTCATTAAATCTGCTCCATTTACATGTCAAAATCATACTACCTTCCATTTCCACCCCTGCAGGCCTCAGGTAACCTCAAACAGATGCTCACAGGGCATGAAAGAGTGTGTCAGGGGTTTTAATAGAAATGAGCCAAGTTCAGAGACCCCAGAGGGAGGGGTCCAGCTCATCAAACTGCAGACTCAAAGCCATGGTCTGGAGTGACAGCTTGACTTGGGGATAACGCGGCAGACATTAGAAGCTCCTGCTGGTGGGGAGGGAGTGGGGTGGTGTAGGAAGCAGAGAATGGATGGAGGACATTCCCCCAAAGTGGGGGTCTTTCATTAATTTTAAGGCAGCATGTTGACGTAATGGTTTTAAGCCTATGATGAAAAGATGCTTGAAGCGGCCGTGGAACATATGCTGTTGAGACATCAGTGGTCAGATCCCAAGAGAAAGTAAAAATGTCTTGTCTTTCAGATATGCTCAGCCCCCACCCCTACCCTGCCCTGCCTCCAGCTTCTATTTCCCCTAATACAGAATCTGGTAAATTCCCTGACAAACTTTTGCTCCAAGATTGGCTAGGAGAATAGTAGACACCTGTTATTGGGACTTGAACCCAGATCTCCAGGACCCTGGAACAGCTCATCTGCCACAATATCTTGCTATGGAGTCTAGTCTCAGCCTCAGTCTCCTCGTTAATAAGAGAATAAGAGGAGTAATAATATTTAAAAATACCACCAATTTAGGGCTTTTGTTGCACAGCATCATCTCAATTAACCCACGTATCCTTATTTTCCAAGAACTGTCCCAGTTAACGTCTAGTGTCCCAGCAGAATTATTAACAGTGTCCCCATTCATGCTCAGAAGTGGCCGAGTGTGAACAAGACATTGTATGATCACCCTGTCCACAGCAACACTCTAAGATATGCCTTGTCATTGCTGCCCTTGCACACATGAAGCAATTGAGGCCCAGAGAGATGAATTATTTCAGCTAAGTGGCAGAGCAGGATTCAAATCTAGTTGATCTAAAAGAGAGGCTGAGCTCTCGTCTCTACCCATACATTTCCTCTCAAAATGAGTGGTTTTCAGAGAGGTCCCTTAAACCCCAGGGGAGGGGAGAAGCGTTCCTTAGGATCCACCCAGAAAACTTAGAGAAACCAAGTGGGTGGGGCTTAGGGGTTCTACCACCTCCACCGTCAACAGACCAAGCACCTTACATCTATTTTACAGAGCACGGGAGTCTCTGCAAGAGCTCCTTGGGGGAAAAATCCCTAACATTTCAAAAATTGAATGCAATGATTTTATTTATTCTTGTACCACCGGTGCCTATAACAATGATGGGCACACTGGGTCCCCAGTAAATGCTTATTGAATGAATGAGTGAGTGAATGAATGAATGAACTATAGTCATTACCGAATAACTTCCCAGGCTGATAGCTATTTGAACACATCCGTCACAGACTTCCTGGTGACCAATTATATTCACATCAAAATTCACTACCAAAATATTCACGTCAGAATCATCCAAACCCAACATCAGAGGGCATTACATGGAAATACAACAAAAAGTCCTAATAACGGAAGGCATCCTTGAGCTCACCTGGCCTTGTAGGTAAAAAGCGTACCTCCGGCAAGGTTATAAACCATGACTATATATCATCATCCATTGAAATTACCTCGCAAAACACATACTTTTTATTTTCTCCTTAAAGCTGGCCTTTAATTAGCGTGCGTCCTCTCTGACCCCCCAATGCCTGTATGTTCCTCCATTCTGTTTATCTAGTGCATAGATAGATAATTCCTCATTCACTTATTTGTCTTTCCCTTCACACCAGAAGCCCCAGGAACTAGGTTTTATTCATATCTACACCCCAGGGGCCTTGCAGACTACTTGGCACTGTGGAAAGATTCAGTAAATAACAGATGAGTGAATGGATATTTGGGGTGAAGGAGGCCCGTGTGCTAGATCTCTCTGGAACCTGGGATTTAGGTGTTCTGGAAGCCTGATAATACTTGGCTGGGATTCTGCCTGAGGTCGACAGGAAGCCTGACTAATGCTAGAGCCAGAGCCACTCCTCAGATGCCCCAGCTCAGATGGGGTGGGAGAAGGCGAACGTCCCAGGCCAGGAAACATAAGGCAAATCACTCTGCCACTTACCCAGGGCCCTGTCTAGAATGGCATCCTACAACTACCAGTTCTGGAATGCCTGGGGAGTAGGATGCAGTGCCAGGGATCAGAGACTGAGTGGTAGACTAGAAGTCTGGTCATTCCGGTGAGGCTAATGCCCCGTGTCCCCTGGTTTATCCCAGTCTCACCCTCCACCCACCACCTTTGGAAGGAAGTGGGAGGAAGTGAAGAATGAGAGGAGGAGGAAAGATGAGTCAGGGAAAAGTAGGTCAGACGCCTACTCTCCAGCAGAATCCCAAATGCGGAAGGAGCTGCCTGATGCAACCTGAGGGATCCCCTCTAATTCCTTAGCACCTTGATGCCCGGCCTTTGTTGAAACCCATCCTAGACAGGAACCTATGACCCACCAAGACTACCATGACCTTTTCCTCCTTGGGCTACCCACAGCTTCACTCTACACCCATGAGAGGTGATCCTTCCCCTAATTTTAGACAGCTCCAAATCCCATACTCTAATATGCCCTGAACATGCAGCTGTGTTCCAAGAAACTGGAATGTATGAGAAATACTGTCTTAGATAAAGAGTTGAAACACTGGCAGACTATTTGCAGTTAATTGTCTAAAGTTTGGTGACTTTGCAGAAACTAAATCATTAACCACTTCAGTTCCTCTGATAGGATTTCACGGTGCAGTATACTTACCAGCAACTTGGAAATTCAGAAAACTCACAAAGTGTTTGGGGTCCAAAGGGAGAGCCCTTAGAGATCATGTAATTGAGCGTTAATTTACAACATTATGAACGTGGAAACTCCTTCATGTGAAATATTAGTTTGTGATATATACATATACACATGAGATATATATATATATATGAGGTATATATGAGGTTTCAAACTTGGGAGAAACTGAGTTCAGCAGATGTCAAGACTGCAGGACTTCTCAGAGCCTTTGAGATGACAAATCCCTCTATGACACTCCAAGCAGATCTAGAATAGAATATCTCTCTACCTTCCCCGATTACGGAATTCTTATTTTGTGGGTTATCACCTGGACTGATAGATGATGGTACACTCTTTGAGAAAAGCCAATCTAATCAAACTCCCTCCTATTAAAGACAAGGAAACTCTCACCAGCTCTGTCCCCTTGAGGAAATCATTGACACTTCCTGAACCTTCGCTGCCTCCTCGGCAATCCCCATGCTGCAGCTGTGGCCAGAGGTGGTCTAACCCTGAAAATCGTGAGCAGGCACACAGGAGGCACATGGCACCTGTGTTGCCTTTCTTCCCTGAGTGAGTGACAGTCACAGGCTTGAAAGGAACCCATCTGTTTCCCAGCCCAGGCTCGGAGCCAAATGTTAGTCCCAGGGATGTTTTCACATCGATTTTCCCAATCTTCCCCAAAAAAGAAAGAAAAATGGTCTTTTAAGCCCAGCTGACACAGCAGTGGGACCTGGGAAGGCCAAGGATAAGAGTCTTTCTATCTAATGCAATATTTTCCTCTAGGGAGAACCACCAACTGCATTTCCTTTCTCAAGAGCTGGGTGATGAATGTGACTGATGGGCAAGAAATATCACTTGTAGGTCACACATTTCAGGGTAAAGCTAGAGAGCCAATTTGCCTCATCCTCTCTGAGCACTGTCTGGCTTAAGTGGATCTTCACAGAAAATATCAGCATCCTGGGAAGGTAGGCATGGTTTACCTGGGTAAATTTCCATAAATATTTACACTGAATTCCATAGATATTTATACTGTTCACATGCCAATCAGATGGCTTACAAATAGTTACTAAGTGCCTACTATGTGTCTGTCCCTGGCATGTGTGTTTGAGAGAGAGAGAATTGGTGTAGAAGTTCTCCAAGCAATAGGGCTCCTGTGAGAGAAAACGAGAAGAAAGAGCAGCTGAGTAAACTCCGAGTTCACTGGGGTCTTAGAAACCTGCAGACTTAGAAGCACCTGGAACATCTTCTCCCAGACAGAATCAACCCTTGCCGTGGGTGTGAATCACACAGGGTATTTCTGGTATTGTATTGGGTCCTATAAAGTCAGGACGCTTATGGAGAAGGGATTTCTTATTTTGCTTGGAAAACAGAATGCACACTTAAGAGGAAACAGGGTAGGAATGTAAATTGGATAGCCTTTATAGAAAATAGGATGAAAGTCACTTAAGACTTAAAAACAGAGCTAACATGTTAAAACAGAGCTAGCAATCCCACTTCTGGATATTTACCCAAATGAATTGAAATCAGGATCTCAAAGAGATACCTGCACTCCCATGTTCCTTGCAGCATTACTCACAATAGCCAAGACATAGAAACAACCTAAATGTCTATCAGTGGATGAATGGATAAAGAAAATGTGGTATACACATGCAGTGGAATATTATTCAGCCTTAAAAAAGGAAATCCTGCCATTTGCAACACTGTAGATGGACCTGGAGGACATGATGCTAAGTGAAATAAGCCAGACACAGAAAGACAAATACTGTATGATCTTACTTATAAGTGAAATCTTAAAAAGTAAAACTCATAGAAGTAGAGAGTAGAACAGTGGTAGCCAGAGGTAAGGGGGAGAGGAAAGTGGAGAAATGATGGTCAAAAAATACAAAGTTTCAGTTATGCAAGACAAGTAAGTTTTGGAGATCCACTACACAGCATAGTGCCTATAGCTAACAATATTGTATTATAAATTTAAAATTTGTGAAGAGAATAGATTGTATATTAAGTGATCTTATCACACACACACACACACACACACACACACAAAATAATGATAACAATAAAGGGGACAGGAGGAAACTCCAGCAGATGATGGATATGTTTATGACCTTGTGGTGGTGATGGTTTCACAGATGAATACTTCTCTCCAAACTCATCGTGTTGTATACGTTAAATATGCATAGCTTTTTACATGCCAATCATACTTCAACAAAATGGTTTAAAAAAAAACTCAGCAAGGACAGTGTTCTCACTGTAAGTAAATAAATAAGTAATAAAGCTGACTCACACACAAAGAAGTCAACAGGAAAGAACTCGCATGTCAGATTCTCTACTGGGCACCGGACATGCTTGACCCAGGTACAAAAGTACTGGACAGCTTCTGTTCTACCATACCCACCTCAGGCAGGACCCACAACTTTGTCACACCTCTACCCTCAAATAATAGGGATAAGAGTTATGAACAGAGCACTCACCCTGGGCCAGATATTGTGCCCAGTGATCCCCGACATTAGCTCACCTCTGCCCAAGGAGGTAAGTGCTTCCTGCTGAAGGGGAGATGAAGGCACAGGAAAGCAGTTCATGTGTCCAAGGTCCAACAGCAGGAAGGGACAGTGCTGGGACCCACTATGACGGTCTGCCTCCAGACCTGGTGCTCTGAGAACCTATGCTACACGCCTACAAGTTTCTGCTCCCAGTGCAAAAGTGAATAATGCAGATTAAACTGAAGTTTGTGAGGAAGTGAGTAAATATTTCTTTCTCTCACTGCAGAGCAAAACTTCAAGATGATCCCATGAGGAAACTTCTCAAGCTCCTCTCCAAAAGCAAGCTTCTTCAATTCCTTTTCCCACTCAACCTTTCACATATCCAGACAAACCCCTCTCACCCCCCACTCACAAGCTCCACTTGGCAGAAGCAACCTTGACCGCCTTGGAGAGTGACTCAGAAATCACCCATAATTTGCAAGTCAAGTTTCTTGGAGGGTTCATTCAAACGGCCCATAAATTGTTGACCCAACAATGTAGAGCTCTTCATACGAAAAGGAGTCTGCTACTGTGGAAAATAAAGTTTCTTCATATTGTTACACAGAGATTATTTGATTTAATCCTTATAACAATCAAAAAAAAAGAGAATTTTTGTCTCTTTCTACAAATGAGAAAACCGAATGCCAGATAATCGAAGTAGCTTCCCAATGGCAATGGAGAGTGGACTGGACCTTGGCCTTGTGCTCTGGGTACAGTGACCTTGAGAGTTTGGCCCCTTCAGCACATTCTACATACTCATCTGGGTCTCTCTCTGACCGTCCCCCTCCCAAGACACACTCCCCTCAGCATCCATCCAGTCATTCACTCAAAACATTTTTCCTGAGCTTTTGATTGGTACAGCGCAGAAGTTCTCAACTGAGGGTAATTTTGCTGGCAATATCTGGAGACATTTTTGGTTTTCGCAACTAGAGAGGGCCACTGGTATTTAGTGGGTAGAGGCCAGAGATGCAGATAAACATCCTGCCACGCTCGGGACAGTCTGTCCCACAACAATAGTGTGGAGGTTGAGAAATCTTGGAGATAGGGTATACAGAGAAAATTATATACAGAGAAAATTCTTGCACTGTTTTGATGTACTTTTCATGTAGTGAATTAACCAATCTTCACAACAGCACTACAAAATGGGTAATAGTACCATCCCGTTTAAGAGGAGGAAATGGAAGCCTAAAAGCTTACTCCAGTTGATCAGGATTATAGAGCTGGCATTTGGACTCAAAAGTCCAGCCCATACTTTAAACTGCTCTTTGCAGTTGAATAAGACATTGTTAGTATTTTATCCCGTGGTGGGAGTGAGAAGTTTCTGCAGCACAGACAGTAGAACCAAGGCCAGAATATATCAGGATGTCACACCATGCTGCCCTGGGGTGCAAGGCAGATCGACAGGAAGCAGACATCAGTGGGCCTCCAGACAAAGGAGGGATTGCAAAGCCTCTCAGTTGATTTCCTCAGTGGCATAAGAGGATCACGCCCCTGGCATTTCTGTGAAGATTAAATGCTATACACTTTGTGTGGCAGGCAGCCTCTAAGACGGTCCAATGACCCCATCTCCTAGTATCTATGTCCTTGCGTAATCCTCTACCAAGACTACAGAGATTCTGGCTTCTGCCCTGCCTTGCCTTCTCTTGCTCTCTCTGATAAAGCCAGCTGCCATGTAGTGAGCTGCCCCATGAAGAGGGCCACGTGGCAAGGGACTGGGGGATGCCCCCGGCCCACAGCCTGAGGGAAGTGAATCCTGCTGACTGCCACTTGAGTGAATTTGAAGATCATCCTTAAGAGGACTGCAGCCCCAGGCATCACCTTAATTACACCCTGATGAGAGACCTGGGCCAGATGACCCAGCTCAGCCACATCCAGATTCCTGAGGCACAGGCACTGTAAAATAACCAATGTTTGTTGTTTTAAGCTGTTAGTCTTTGGGGTCATTTGTTACACAGCATAGATAACTAATGCAATGTGCATATCAGATGTGTCCTGTGCAAGGCTCCAGATCCTCCTGGCCCCACCTGGTTCCAAACCTAATCATTTCAAAGGTGACCAGTTCTGTTTGGGCTCCAATCACCTTCATGTAGGTGGAATCTGATCCCACCTTGCCCGAGTCTCACACCGCAGTCTCTCCTCCCACCTGACTTGCACCCATACATGTCCAGTCTGGACGTGCAGGGAGTTAACTGACTGTGGAACAAACCTTTGACCAAGAACAGACAGAAACAATGGACAAATGATTGCCACTTTCCTGCCACCCAGGATGGACATCTAAGATACATTTTATAGTGCTTCTCAGGCACTGCTTTATGGCAACTGTGGAAGTATGCAACTTGGAACTACAGACATGGCCACCTGGGTAACATCTGCATTGGCTCTCTCTCCTTATACGCTTTGCTTCCCTGACCCTCTCTCCTGCAACCTAGGATCACACACCCTAAGACTGCAAGCACACAATCTCTCAAGCTCTGCTTTCTGGGCCAGCTAGACTAGGATGGCCAGTGTCTAACAGCAGAGATGCTTGGTCATTGGGAAATATCAAGCCTTCTCTCTCTATGGCTGGGTGGCCAACTGTGTCCCTTTGAGTTTGAACGTTTTATAATTCCATATCTTTTTACTTTCTTCTCATAACCTCTCACCTTCACCAGGGTACACAGCAAAATGGAAGACACAAAGCACTTGTGCAATGAACAGGTTCCAAACCACATGGATAAAGAGTTTCCTTCTTAACTTTCTCTCTCTCCTGTATCTATAACTTCTCCCACCATCCCCCTCCCTGCTGATGCATTCCAGCTTAGGTTTCCTCCATCTCACCATCTGTTGAATACTTCCAAGTCTCTGCTCATCTGTTCCCTCTGCCTTGAATAACCTCCGTCCCACTTTCTAGTTAATTCTTAAGTATTCTTAGTGACACACTTTAAGGGTTATCCTGTCCAATAATCTAGGACATCTTCCCCAAATCCCCAGTTTAGTCTAAACCCCCTTCTCTGAGATGTTGGAAGCACCTGCCACAAATTATTCATTTTTCTCAAAAAACATTGCAAACTCAGTGGGACAGGGATGACAGCTTTTTCATCTGGCACCCTGAGGGATTCATTACTCTTTGTTGAATGAATGGGTGATTTGAATAAAGGAAGAAGAATGGCAAAAACTAATTTTCTTTTAAACATAATGCTGACAATTTCAACATAAATCTGCAAACTGCTCACTCTTGTGTTGGAAGAGAGATTGGAATAAAAACACAAATTCTTTCAACCGGTTCTACATTCAGCCCACAGTTTGATGAACCATTGGTGCAGTCCAGCAAGGCCAATGATCCACCCCTGTAACCTGTGCATTTGTGAGATGACAAGTAAAACATGCAGAGCAAATCTGAGAAGGGGACAAGTATTTTTCACCTCCCTCTTTATCTTGACTAGTTCAACAACTCTCACCTCCCAGCACCCCACCTCCAAAGCTGGCTTTATTTCTCAGAGTGATAATAGGAAGCAGCCAAAGGTCTATAGCCTGAGAAATGTGTCTGCAGATCAGGGACTTCAAAATACTGAGGAACTTCTGTGACAACTTAACAATTCAATCTGTGTAAAATCCCCTATATGTGAGTTTGCATGCAGGCGTGCACACACACACACACACACACACACACACACACACACACTCCGAAGATGGGAAGCTCATTACTGCCTGACAGCTTATTCAGTTTCCACCTAAGTAATGAATAGACAGGGTTTTTGATATGCTCTTTCTTAGGATAAGTGACCTGTGCCGTCACTTACCCACTGAACTTCAGTTTCCTCATCTATAAAATCAAAACCGTAGTGGTCCTGCATGGCTGAACGCAAAGGATGGTGGTCACTGTTACAGGAAGTAATATGAATGGAGTAAAACTTTGAAATATAAACTGATATTTTCTTCTAGTACAGACTGTTTTCCCTGCACCACCTTCCATTGGAGCAATTGGGCATTCTGCATTCTCCACCTCCAGAAGAGAGATGGCACATTAGAATCAGACATAAAAAGAGAAAAGCTGGTCCTGGTTTTAAGTTTCAAAACAGAGTTTTGAATTTAATAGGAAAGATTGTAATTTGATAGCAAAGATTTGGGGGTTTCAAAAGTCTAGGAATTCAAGTACGAATAATAGCTTTAGAAGATTATAATGTAATCAATCCTTCCCCCTCCCTAAACTAGAAGCTAGGTAAAGTTTGATTGGACCATTTGAGAGAGAGGTGAAGGGGAAGCAAAGACGGCTGCACCACTGGTGCATTCCCTGTTAAGAAGTGCCATGCTCTACCCCCAACTCTCAAACCTGCTCAGTGTCCTTATTCTAAAGAGAGAATGAGAATCCCTAGATAAACTGGAGGAGCCTCTGTGCAGAAAGTGCCTGTGTCCTCAGCCCTGGGTCAAGCTTGGGGACACAGCAGGTCCCCAGAGTTCCCCAGGCACTGACTGGTGTCTTATCAGAAGGACCTTAAAGGCTTCAGGGAGCCCGAAGTGGAAGCCCTGGGGTAAGGGATGAGAGGCTGATGACTGAGGATCCTATGGGAAGATATAAACCAAAAGTTGCTGGTGAGAGCAGACAATAATCAAGGGGTAACCATCCATCCAATCTCCCATCCTCAATCCCCATCTCCAATAGTGTGCAGGAACTTGGCTTCAACCTCACAGAAGAATGAGGAGAGATCCTGGACTTTGTTGTTATCTGTGGCCTGGAGGATCAAATAGAAACGAGGCTCAACTACAGAAAAACAGCTACATTTCTTGTAAATCTGAATTGGTGAGCTATGCCACTGTGAGTAAGGGGCCTTGCACAGTATCTGGCCCAGAGCAGGTGTCCAATAAGTAGCAGTTCCCTTCCCATGATGTTGAACTGACCCTAACATTCCTGCTATGCTCCACAGCTCCCACTTTAGCTATCTGTGGTGACAATGACAAAGGATTTAATCATGGAATCTGTGCCCAATAGGGAACTTGCCAGGTCAGCTCTCTCAATATAGAATTTGGGAACTAAAACCCAGGGAGGTGAAGAGACACCCCAGGACACAGTGAGGTAACAGCAGAGATAAGGCTGGAATTCAGGTGTCTCATTGATGCCAGAGCTCCTTCCATTTCCCATGAAGCTTCTCAAGGAGCAGAGCTAAAGATGACTTTGCAGGAGATCATCGATGATTTAAGTGGCTGAAGACAGAAGGACAAGAGGCAGTTCAATAGTGGGAAGAGCTAATTAAGAGGACATGGCCGCAAGGGGAATCGTACTACTCTCCAGAGTCCAAGAATGAATGACAGTGACATAATAACTTAACTTACTCTAATCCCTCAGCTCCCCTTAGGCCTGTCTCCTGAAAAATGGCTTCATCTACTTACCCCTTTACCAAATATCTCCATTAGCTTCCCAATGTCTGGAAACTAAAGTCCACCTCTTCAGCAGAGCATTCAAGGCCCTTTCTGATTTGGCTTCAGTGCACTTTCTTAGCCTCATCTCTCACTCCAGCCTCCCAGGCAACCTCCTCTTTATTCCCTTGGTGATGTCACTTTCTGAGCCATACATCACACTGCATTTTATGAATAGTATTTCTCAGGTGGCTTTTCAAAGTATACTTGCTATGCATTGCTACCACGTAACCTCTGCAATGCTGTTAGCTATAGTCTACTCCACTGATTTGTCTCTTACTTCAAAACATGTCTCTCACAAACACATCCCAAAGTCATGTAGAGCCAACCACACGGTCATCATTATCTTTTACTAAATCTCAAAATTACACACTCCAAGTATTACCATTAATAATAAGATCTAGTATTGAGTGAGTGATCACTAGTTGCCAGGAGTTCTTCTGAGTATTTTATATTCATGGACAATTTGATCCTTATAATAATCATTAAGCTGGGTGAGATTACTCCAATGTTAGGTTTGAAAAAGACTCAGAGGGGCCAAGTAATTTGACCAAAGATCAAATAGAGTAAATGAGAAGTGGAAGTGGATCTCAAAGCACATACTTTTAGGCACTATATTTCAGCCACAATCACTTACTTGGAAACATCAAATGTAGTTGGTGAGAAGACAAATATCACTCTGACAAGGCTCCTTGTGAATAAGACGTGGTTGTGGAGGGCATTGGGGCACAGCCTACTCTTGTACTCATAAAACTGTCCAGATAGAATGCAGTTCTATCCCTTACAGTTGTGCTCCCTACAGTGGCCATATTAGAATGTCTCTTGTTCCCAAGGACTCCACTCATTGGCTTAACTGAGCATTCCATTTGGAATGACTCTGGCACAATGGAGAAGGAAGGGTGAACCTAGCCTTTTTCACCCTCTTTAGAGTGGTCAGAACACAATTAGCATCCGCCAGGTTTGGCTTTCTATCCTGGCTTCACCTCTTACTCAGTGTGGACCCTGAGCTCTCACATGAGCTTTGGTCAACACTGTGGTAGGTGCTGAAGTCACAAGAAGGAATGAGTCTCCATTTACGCCATCACAGAGTTTACAGGAATTGGAGAATTTTAGTACAATATGGTAAGCACGTCAAGAAAGGGACCTAAGCCTCAAATTATACATCAAAATACTGCACCCAAAGACCAATAATCATATGAAAATGTGCTCAATGTGTCATTTACAACCTTATAAATGCAAGTTAAAATCATAATATCACTTCACACTGACCAGAACGTCCAAAATGAAAAAGGTAGACAATATCAAATTTGTGAGGATGTAAAATGACTGAAACTTTTATGTACTGCTGGAGTAAGTGTAAATTGATATGACCACTTTAGAAAGCTATGTGGCAGTATCTGCTAAAACTAGGCATACACATACCCTATAACACAGCTATGCCATTCTTAGTAATATATTCAACAGAAATGCATATACATATGCATTAAAAGACATACATAAGAATGTTCTTGTCATTTCTTGTAATACTCCAATACTGGAAATTACACAAATCTTAGTAGAATGGGTAAATGAATTGTGGCATATTCACACTTTGGGCACCATATGGCAGAGCGAATGAAATACTACTATACACAGCAATATGGATGAATTGCGTAATCAAGTGTGAGCAAAAGAAGCCAAACACAAAAGAATGTGTATTATATGATTCCATTTATATAAGTTTCAAAAACAGTCAAAACTAATAACCTATTGTGCACAAGTCAGAATAGTAACTACCATTGGTGGTGGTGGTGGGTAGTAACTGGAAAAAAGGCATAAAGAGGATTTCTGGGAGTGTGGATGACGTTCTGTTTCTTGATCTGGGTGCTGGTTAAACTGGATTTTTGAGTTTGGGAAAAATTATCGAGATTATACAAATGTATATTTCAACCCCCAAATTTTGGTTCTTCCATGGCATTGATATGTTGAAATATGCCTTTCAATTTGATTTTTCTAAAGTCCTGTATTTTATCTGGAAACAAAAACTACATTTCAAAAATACAAGTTAAACTTTCTGATCCTGGATCAATAAGACGAGAATTATAATATCTACCTTCATAAAGTGGATGTAAGAATTAAATAGGAAAACTTACACAGCAACAACCTACTGGCATGATAAAGGCTTGCAGTAAGTAAGTGAGTTTCATCAGTGCTGTTACTTTAACATATTCCATAGTTTGGAAAACCATGTAGCAGTATTTACTAAAACTGGACATGCACATATCCTATAATACTGCTACACTAATCTAGCCCTAGGATGTAGAGCATTTAAACAGATGTTATACAATAATAATTCCCCATATTTTAATTTATATTGCCTTGATACACCTTTCTTTCTTGATGTAATAAACCCCTACTCATCCCAAATGCACCCCATGTGTTTCTCTACCTGGTCTTGACCTAGATTGTTCTGTCTGCTTGGACTTCCCATCCCATCAACCTGTCCAGTGCATTCCGATTTTCTCAATGCCCGTGCATGCCACATGAGCCTCCTCAAAGTCCTCTCCCTCTTTTTAACTCTTGTCTTTGTCTACTCTTCCAATAACAGGAACAACATCATCATCAAAATCAGTTGCTATTTATTGAGTATCAACTGTGCATCAAGCTCTCGGATAAATGCTTTACATACATTAACTTATAATCCAATCCATCCCTGAAACTATGCTGATACATTGCTGAATATGTTTTAAATAAATAAATTATGAAACACATTAACAAGAACCAAGGAAATTAGGCATCATGATTCCATTTTTAAAATGAGGAAACAGAGCTTCCAATTGATTAAGTAACACATCTATCCTATACAACTGGGAACTAGAGGACCTGGGATTCAAAACCAGGGCTGGTGGACCACAGTATGGAATGTTCTGTCCCAAACTACCTCAGTTTGTGATTGACTACCTAAAGTGTGGACTCAGCATGGTAGATCCAGACATAAGTCTGTCTCTTGCTATAACACAATTGTGATTTGTCCATTTACAGTTGGGGCACTGAGAGAGAGAGAGATCTATTTCAGTGCCTAGGCCACTGTATCATATTTGATGCAATAGAGGAATCCTAAAATTGGAGTCAGAAATCTGCAGCATGTCATCTCTAGCTGCCAAAGAACTCACCTGCGTTACTTCATCTGATTCTAAAAGGACAGAAAATATTCTCCTCAGTCTGCAGAGTGTTAACTGGGAGTCAGAGAGGTTAAGTAGTGGTGGGACCTGGACTTAGAACCATCAACTTTAATCATTTTACCCCAGGCTCTTTCCATCACAAAACCCACCTCCCTGAAGATTCAGATGTCTGTGAGTTTTGGTAAGGATCTCTGCCAATTCCATAACAAAGGGCTAACTAATGAGGTCACACTTTGCTTCTAAACTGTCAAGGTTTTTAGATTTGCTTTTATTCCTGCTGATTTGGATGCAGGCTTCTATTCATCCTTCAAAACGTAATTCAAATATCTCATTCTCTTGCAAGTCTTCTCTGATCTTCTACTCCCTTATTTCACTTGACAAACCTCTCTGAGGGCTTACTATGGAGGGGGCAGGGGCCAAGGTACCAAGGACTCAGTGGCGAATAACTAGCCATCCTCCCTCCTCAAAAATGTAAGCGCTTCCCACTGTGGAAAATGCTAGGAAGGAAAACTACAGGGAGCTTTAAAACAATATAGTGGCCGGGGCCGCCCGGTGGCGCAGCAGTTAAGTTTGCGCTTGGCAGCCCGGGGTTCGCGAGTTCGGATCCCGGGCGCCCGCTGACGCACTGCCTGTTAGCCATTCCGTGGCGGCGTCCCATATAAAGTGGAGGAAGATGGGCACAGATGTTAGCTCAGGGCCAGTCTTCCTCAGCAAAAAGGGGAGGATTGGCAACAGATGTTAGCTCAGGGCTGGTCTTCCCCACAAAAAAAAAAACAAAACAACAATATAGTGGGGCATTGGGTTTAGTCTTGGAGGTCAAGGGAGACTTACTATTCCTCAGGCAGAGTTAATTAACCTGGTACCATTTGCACCTTCTGTATTTGCACTCACTTCACTGCACTGTAATTTATTTCCCTGTTTCCATGACAGTGCATGAGGAAGCCAAGGACAGGACCATGTCTTATTTGCACCTTGATCCCACGTCCTAGAAAACTTGCATGGCCTATTACAGGTGGCCAATAGATCTCTCTTGAATTGGCTTTTATTATCATTGCCATTATTCCTGCTATCCTCATGGCTGCCACCATTCTTGGAGAAAAATGTAGGAAGCAGCTGAGTGAGCTGAAGCCCAGTGTGACAAACTCTGTTTTAATGGCACCTTCTTGGCACCTAAAGGAAGGAAACAGCAATTTGTTGATGACAAAGGAACAAGAAAGCTTACTAACTCCAACTACTCTGAAACGCTAATTTGCTTTCCGAGCCTCCTCTCCAGTTCCTTTAGAGCACTTTTACAAGCTTGTAGCACTGGCAGCTTTCTGTTAAGGACTGTTTGCAAATCCCATACGAGGACTGTGTTTTGCATTAAGCCTGGTAAAAACACCAGCTTAAAGGAGGACAGCAGACAGAGATGTCATCCAGCCCAGAGCAGAGATCAAAGATGCTGCCTTGGCAGGAGAAAAGATTTGCTCTTAGGTTCTTTAAAACTCAGATCTGGATTTGTTTGCATCTGTTAGGCCCCTTTCAGAAGCCCTCTCAGAGCACCATAATGAACAAAGAAACAGACCTGAGAAGATAAATTCCAAGACATACAGCAAGCAAGGGACAAAAATGGTTCTTGGGTCCCAGCTTTGTAGTTTTTTTGTTTTGTTTTGCTTTGCTTTTAATGCAAGAGTCCTCCCACTGTGCCCAGGTTATTTCTGTTCTCCTAGTGCTTTGTGGATTTATTTCATCCATTTATTTATTCACTTTCATTGTGGTAAGAACACTGAACATGACATCTACCCTCTTAACGAATTTTTAAGAGCAGGATACAGTGTTGTTAACTACAGGCACAACGTTGTACAGAAGATCTCTAGAGCGTATTCGTTGGGTATAACTAAAACTTTATACCCATCCCAAAAGTACGAAATTCCAGCTAAGGTAGCACTTTCTGGAGAGGAAGGGTTACATAGATTGCAAATTTTTCACTCCTGCATTCAATCCCTTTGCAGCCCACCCCCCCTCTACATTATTCCATACACACTGTATTTGGTTCCTATGGTTTCCACTTCCATCTGTAGAGATAACAGCAGCCACTACCTATTGATCACCTATGAGCCACCCTCGGTCAGACACTTGGCATACACTACTTCTAACGCTCAGAAGGACACTGCAAGGACATTTAGTATCTGTTCTGGATATCTACTGATGCCTACCAAAATCACCCTGAAATTTATTGACTTAAAGCAACGACAACTTTGTTGGTTCCCAACTCTATGGATCAGAACTCAAGTTGTGCAACTCCACATCCCGCCTGGAAGCTCTCAGTCATGGCTGGAACGTGCACAATGGTGTTTGGCCTCTCTCCCCTGCTGGGCAGTCAGAGTTCAAGTTGGTTTCCAAAAGAGAACATTCCAGGAGGTGAGAGTGGAAGCTGCAGATCTCTTAAGGCCCAGTTTTGGAAAGTAAACAGCAGCACTTCAGCCACATCCTATTTGTCAAGCCGGGTGAGAGGACTGGCCCAGATTCAAAGGGAGGAGAAAGGGATTCTGCCTCTCCATGGGGGAGTGGTAAGGTCATTTGGCAAAAGGACAGTCAGGATGGGACAGGAGATATCAATACAGGCATCTTTGGAAATAAAATATACCACAGTATAATGGTTAGATACCGACAATGTCTGATAGGAAGAGCAGCTGCAGTCACCACAAGGGTCAAAGGTGACTTTACAAAGTGTTCAGAGAAGGACTCAGAAGACATGACATCCGAACACAGCACTGAAGGATAAGAAGGAGCAGACCTTAAAAGGACTGTGTGAAAGAGCTTTCCAGGTACAGAGAATTCCCGGTAAGGAGCAGGGCCAGCATCCAAAGTCCTCTCTCTGGATCCAGAGCCTGTGTGGTCTCCACATCCCCAAGCTGCCTGCTGAGATTGCACAGTCTCTCATGTCATGGTCTTCCTTGACATCTTCAATCACGACTCCAAACCAGCTGTGTTCTCTTCCTTATTCATCCCCTCTTCCCCAATCAATCTCTGTCCTTTTCTCATCCTCCTGGGTACATACTTAAGTGTGGACTAGTTTTGTCTTCTCGTCTCCTATTAGGATGTGAACTCCTTAAAGTCAATGACCATACCTGATTGAGATCCATAGCTACTATGATAATATCTAACACAGTGTGAGCACACGCTATGTTCTTGATAAATGTACACTGAATACACATAACAGTGTAGACCTGTGGCAGTGTTTGTTTCAGTTTGTTGGGGGTGATAGGGCCCCAGAAGACATTTATTTTCTTGCAACAGCCCAGGTACCCAATCAATAGAAACGCGGAAGGAAAAACAATGCGATGGTATCCATCCAAGCATCAGTTCGGAAGATTCTGATGGTAAAAGTACCAAGTCGTAACAGTGAGGCAAAAGGCAAGAATGTACGTAGTGTGTTCTATATAGATAGTGAAGGGTGGAGGACAGACGTGGAGGGCTTAGAATGCCATAATAAAATTAGGTCTGATTTTTCCAGCATTGAAGAGCCACTGAGGAGCAAACAAAATTTACTGATTACCTATTGCATTTCAGGAACTGTGTAAGCTATTTTAAATACACTTAATCCTCATACAAGAGACTATTAAATAGATGCAATCTTTATTTCATAGATGATGAAATTCATGCTCAACAAGGTTAGATGGCTGAGGGTCACACGGTGAGAAAATGGCAAATACTCAAGTCTATGACTTTTATTCTCAACCACACAGTTGACCAATTTAATAATCCACTTCAGTAAGAAGACAGAGAATAGGTTTTCTGGAGGAGGGGAGATATTAAAGGTTGGGACATCTGTTAGGAGCTGTGGTAAGAATCCATAACAGAGAGGATGAGGCCTGTCTCTAGGCACTGTTACCAAAAATCAATCATACTTGGAAACTAAGTGGGTGAAGAGAAGGGAACAGCTGCAGATGATACAAATGCATCCACCCTGGGGAGGTGGGCTATGAGGAAACAACGATTTTTTCTGCTTGTGTCCCTATGATTAAATCAAAGCATCGGCAAAATTGTCCTTGGGATTCTTCACTCTAACTCTGGGTACACATTCTAAGCTTAGACAAGCTTTAGTCACAAGGATGGAATATTATTAGTTTAGCTGTGTTTTAGCTCCAGCGTTCTTTATGAATCATGAGCGCATGAATCATAATCACCACTCTTCATATTTTAGAAGCAAATGTATAATTTTTCTTATCCAAGAAAAAATCAATTGCTGTCTAAATATGAATCTAATGTTGTTTCTGAAGCTCTTGGATTTATTCAATTCTGAGCCTTCATTTTATTTAGGAGTGAGAATAATCAGGAAAGCTAAAAAAAAAAAAAGTGACATATATTGAGCATCTGCCTTGTCCGTGATCTGCTCTACACTTTTCTTTTTTTTTTTTTTTTTACCATTTTTTTATTGATGTCTTAATAGTTTATAACACTGTGGGGTTTTAGTTGTACATTTTTGTTTGTCCGTCACCTTGTGGATGTAACCCTTCACCCCTTGTGTCCCCCCCACCCCCCTTCCCCTTGGTAACCACCAATCAGTTCTCTCTGTCCGTGTGTTCACTTATATTCCATATATGAGTGAGTTCATGCAGTGTCTGTCCTTCTCTCTCTGGCTTATTTCACTTAACATAATACTCTCTAGGTCCATCCATGTTGTTGCAAATGGGACAATTGTGTCTTTTCTTATGGCTGAGTAGTATTCCATTGTATGTATATACCACATCTTCTTTAACCAATCATCATTCGAGGGACACTTGGGTTGCTTCCACTTCTTGGCTATAGTGAATAATGCTGCAATGAACATAGGGTTGCATACGCCTCTTGTGATGGTTGATTTCATGTCCATTGGGTAGATGCCCAAGAGTGGGATTGCTGGATCATACGGTATTTCTATTTTTAATTTTTTGAGGACTCTCCATACTGTTTTCCATAGAGGCTGCACCAGTTTGCATTCCCACCAGCAGTGAATGAGGGTCCCCATTTCTCCACAACCTCTCCAGCATTTGTTGTTATTTGTCTTTGTGATTATAGCCATTCTAACCCGTGTAAGGTGATATCTTAGTGTAGTTTTGATTTGTGCTCTACACTTTTCAAAGCCAAGGTAGATGCAGGTGTTTCCATTGCATAGATGGGGAGCTTACATAAGCAATTTATTGGCCCAGGATCACACAGGTAGTAAGGAGCAGAAGCTTAGGATTCCAATTTGGTGTCCATAAGACAACAAATCCCATGCTTCTGATGCTCCTGCCCCATCTTACCTGGTTATAGCATCACAAGTGGTATCAGAGTAACTCCACGTTACAATTCCTTTTGGAAATGACATTCAAAGCTCTCCCCAACATGGCTATGACATTTGTCATCTACTATCACCTTAGGACACTGCATGAGCATTTGGGAAGCTAATTAGTGGTGAATCTGTTAACTATGTATGAATTGGGGATACCGATCAGGCCTGGTCCTTAGAGTTAACATGAAATGCATGGTTCAAGTAGAGGGTGGTCTATGCCAGTGTAGCATAATTGTTAAAGAGTGGTGCCAATCAGACTGGAGACCTCTCCCTTCCAGGACACGCCCTGAACACTCCCACCCACCTGCCACTGACCACAAGGCTCCTCCAGCGCAATCCTTGCTCTTGCTCTCAGATGATGCAGAGCTTCCGATGTTCCATGTCTGGTGGAAGCCATGCACCAGGCCCCATGCTTAGCATCCCACTGACGTCTCCTAACCACGTGGGAAGCTTAGCATGTTATCCTCATTTTACAGGTGTGCTGCTTCACTATTGTATTCAAATATAATAATACTACTATAATATTACTTATTAAAGTGCAATAATAGCATTGTTGTATTGAATATTACTTGTCAAATGCAATAACAATATCTATGAATAGTTTATGTATAGAGTTTTGGAAGTTTTTGTGTATTTTCAACTTCATTATCTCACCAGGTCTCAATTTTCTCTGAGAATTAGGTCCACAATAAACATTTCTAAATAAATCCACACAAATGAGCCTAAACACATATTCGAAGAGCACCAATTGCCCTCTGGTCTACTCTCAAAGTGATTTTTCTAAATCACAGTTTTGACCATGTCATCCCCTGTTTAAAAATTGTAGGGGAGACTTCAAATCTGATTCCCTCCAGTGGAATTGAAGTAAGCTACTCTGATCACCTAACTGAAGGCTAGGGGTCTGGAATCAGCAGATATCTCAAAACCACCTTGTTCACATTGCCTGGTTGATGAGGGTTATTTCAGCTTTCTAACATCCCACATTTCCTGACCTTTGGACTACACCTTTGGTCTGTTCTGGGAGGGCTGCTACAGTCCCACTTTGTAATAATGTCATTAAAGAGAGCTGCAGTCCTTCACCTTTATGCAATGTGATATACAGGGAGCATTTAATTGAATGCTTATCTTAGATGTGACAATTGGGCATTGGAGAGGGCAAACACGGAACTAAGCAATGTCCTTGGTGAGAAAATGATGAGAGAACCTGGATTCACAAAAAGAGAAGTTTTCTGGGCATAACATGGTGGGACCAATGCATCTGATTTGCTGAAAAAAATCACACTTATGTGGACACGTCTTCCATTTCTCTGGAAAACACCCCTGCACGGTCTTTTATATGATGTGCTTTGTTACTGTGACATAAGGAGAGTGATGACAATGCATCACTTACTCTATAAAAATATTTGTTGAAATGTATTAATTTGAGCTGGACAGCAGCGATCAAAGCACCTGCTGGCTTTGCCAGTGGACACCGCACCCTGAATATGGCCGTCTGTGAAATGCACATGGCAGTCTGATCTCTGCTCCCATCACATCAACCTGCTCCTTGTGGTATCAAAGACTGAGGCACAGGAAGGAATCTTGGCTTCATAAACAATTCTATGAACAAAACAGAAACTAGGACAGCAAAGGAACACCACTGGGCTTATCTCTGGGCATGGTTATCTGTAAACATAAGCATGCCAAGGCTAGTATGGACATGATAGAAAGGGCACTCTTGTGTTTTGCTGGTATGACCAAGTTGGCAAATCACAATAGTCTCCAAATGCCAACTTGGCAACTATGTGTCCACCTTGAACAGAAAATCCTTACATAGCATGACAACATAGGTGGGCATATTCGATTCAGACCGATTTGGCCATCAGATCTAATTAGAATGTAACTTTTTAAACAGTGTAAGAATGGCAGGAACAGCTTTTGGAGTTAAACAAGCTAGTGACATTTTTAAAGGGCTTTTGATGCAATACTGAGAAAACCCTTTAATCTTTCTAAATCTCAGTTTGTTGCTCTGTAAAACGGTGATGAGAACCTACCTCATAGGGTTTTTGTAAGAATAAAATTTGGCAACATGTTTACTACCATGTCTGTCCATAGTATATGCTCAAGAGAATAAGAGTCTCCTTCTCTTTGCCTCTTAGACTGCTGAGAGCTGAAGATTAACATTGGCAAACAGGATTACACATATGGCAAAATAAAGTCCAAATTCCTTGGTTTGTTTTGCAACCTCCCCACATTCTGACCTCTACCTTCATCTCCTCTAACCACCATACTGAACTCCCATTCCAAGTCAGCAGGTCTATGATGAGCTCCTATCTCTGATGAGAGTGTGTTATATTCCTCAGGAGTCTAGGATTAAAGAAGGAAAAGTAATAACATTTGGTCATGATATTGGTAAGGAAGAAGAATATAGGCATAAGAATCAGACAAACTTCAGTTAAAATCCCAACTCTGCCACTTCCTAGCTAGAGGACCCATGGCAGGTTGCTGAACTGCTTTGAGCCTCAATTTCCTGGGCTGTAAAGTAAAGACAAGACCCACCTGATGGCAGCATAACGTGAAGAGAAGACGTACCTTACAGAGGCATTGAGAAGAAACCATGCACTACTGCAAACGAAGTGCCAGGCACAACGCCTGACATGCTGCAGCCATTTGATAAATGGTAGCATAAATACTCTTATTGTGAACACCAGTATTCATGAATCACTGATATCATTATCACTATTATTCTGCAGAGCAATGAAATTTGGCAGAGTGGTTGGTGTGCTCATGCTGAATTCACCTGTACTCAGAACATCACAGTTTGACTAGTTAAAGAACTTATTGTGCCTCAATTCACTCACCTGTAAAGAACACCCAACAGTACAAAAACAGTCACCTTCTTTGTCTGGGAAGTCTGCTCATTTTAATTAACCTAAAAGATTTCTAGCAATTCATGTTTGTAAAGTACTTTGACATCCTAAGAATAAGAGGCAATTTAAATGCAAAATTT
This sequence comes from Tapirus indicus, assembly GCA_031878705.1. Classification (NCBI taxonomy): domain Eukaryota; kingdom Metazoa; phylum Chordata; class Mammalia; order Perissodactyla; family Tapiridae; genus Tapirus; species Tapirus indicus. The sequence goes on along the minus strand of CM062935.1, from coordinate 5,948,945 downwards.
TATTATAACATCTTTTTATGATTATTACTCAAGGGGCTCTCAAGTGAGGAGCTCCTAGAATTTCGCACCTCTCATTTAGGAGACAGTGCTATATCTTCCAGTTGAGGAATAGGATGCCATGGTCTTCCCTGGAGTTCTTGGAACCCTGCTTCCTTAGCAAAAATGTGGGTAGAGTTGGAAAATATAGTAAAAGAGAGTAAAAGGAAGGAGACTTTGAGTGCTTTCAAATACCAGCTAAATTCTGATTCCTCCTAAATCTGCAAATCCAGTTCGAATTGCACTCCTGTAACTGCACTCCTGTTTCCCATTCATATGGCTTTGGCATGAAGGCAGGGCACCACCTTAAAAAAGACTATAGCATTTTTGGCCTGAAGGACCATAGGACACAGTTCAGGGCAACTTCAACCTCTGTGAGGTGAGGCAGAAACCTAGAAGGGAAAGAAGCAGAGAAGGGAGCCACATATTCTGTCCAGATATCTGGCTGACCCCAAACCATGCATATGTGGGGCAAACTCCAAGCAGCTGGACCAAGGATAAAAGAACTGAACTGAGATTTGAACTGCTGCCCGAAAGGTAGAGGCTGCAGTTTGAGTTCAACTAAGTTAATTGTTCACTACAACAAACAAGCCAACAAATAACAACAACAAAAAACACTCATTGGAAGAATATTACAGAATCTAGAGTCTCCACAACACAATATTGACTATATCCAGGATAGAGTCCAAAATTGTTAAACATGAGAGGAAATATGAAAATGTGACTCATTCTTTTTTTGTGTGTGTGAGGAAGATTAGCTGTGAGTTAATATCCATTACCAATCCTCCTCCTTTTGCTGAGGAAGACTGGCCCTGGGCTAACATCCGTGCCCATCTTCCTCTACTTTATATGGGACGCCGCAACAGCATGGCTTGACAACCAGTGCACATGTCCATGCCCGGGATCTGAACCTGTGAACCCTGGGCCACTAAAGCAGAGCTCACGAACTTAACCACTATGCCCCCAGGCTGGCCCCGAAAATGTGGCTCATTCTTAAAATAAAAGACAATCAATGGAGACTGACCCCAAGATGATCCAGATATTGGGATCAGTAGACATCATAACTATGCTTAATGACATAACGGAAAATATGCTCATAATCAATGAAAATTAGCTATAAAGCTTGCATATTCCTTAGATTTCAAATGAAAAATAAGTAAAGAATCCTATAGGGTTGGAAAGTTTTTATCTCACAAAGATATTAGTGTTAGGAAAATGTATATTTTCCTGGAGACAAAGTATTTGGATAGACCAGTTATAGGAGACTGAGAACTCACTATAATTAATTAATTAACTAATTAAATCAACAGATAATTATTGCAATCATGCTAAGTTCCAGGCATAGTTCTAGAATTGACCTAAACAAGTTACCAGCTTTCTTGGACATTCTGTTATATATTCACTACAGATTATCATTGTTTTGTGTGAGATAATTAGATTACATCATATAACTGACAATTGAAACAATTTTATCTGGGTCTTTTTAAACTTTATTTCATGCATTCTGTCCTTATCTTCTCCCCAAAGCCCTCATTTATTGATCTAGGTGCCAAAAGGTCACCACTCAATGTGTATATACAGAGAAAAAGACTGAGAGAGAGAGAATAATATAATTTTAAATCCTGATAAGTTGTGTGCAGACAATAAAGAAAGTAGAATAAAGAGTGCCTGGGGTATGGGGTGGATGATTTTTTTGTTTCCTTCTGTGATTCTATGATATGGGATTTACACTTTATTGTGGGCAGTTAGGAATCATTCCAGACACTGACATAGTATTAACTGCCCTAAATGATGGCCCACAGTCACCTCATGCATACTTTATATTGAATTGTGACAGCTCTTGTACAATACATTGAAATTTGGGTTTCCACTCCTTCCAGTTCTTTCCATTCCTAGTAAAAAGGCAAGTCCTCTAAGCATGGAGATCACAGTTTCTTTTCCTTAGGCTTATGCCTAGCCTGATGCCTGGCACAGAGTGGCCCTAAGCAAATACTGGTCCGGCTGCTGAATGAAATGTAACAATGGCTAAAGCAAGCTTCCCGGGAGCTCATTTTACTCATTAGTATTTCATGTCTTTCAATGGGATGATCTTCTTCCCCTATAATGGCCATGGAGACTTCATGGGTGGGGCAGGAGAGGGCACTGTGCAAACAGGTTAACAGTGACAGATGTGACTTCTGTTTGATAATTGGTACCTGAGAAAACAAATGGGTTATCACATTAGCTTGACTCAGGACATCTCTCACTAGACCATTAGCCTTTAGGAAACACAGATCTCAATTAACTTTCATGGAAATTAGATTATTTCCTGTCCATTTGAAGGCCTTCATTTATCCACAGGGAGCTTTACCACACAAAGGTTCCAGTGCTTGTATCCATGGAAATCTTTGTTAAGGGCCAGCACAAAAATGGTATTCTTCCAGGTTACAAAGTACCTTCCCATGAATGATCCATTGTCATTTCATAATGGCTCTGTGTGGTCCGTATAAGGGGAATCTACAGTACATACAACAATAAATGAGGTTTGAGGGCTAAGTCATATCATCTGGCGCCGCCAGGGGTGAGGCTAAGCCCGCCTGATCCCAAATCCCATGCTCATTCCACTACTTGTGTGACCTCAATACACCAGTCTCATCTTCAGTCCTAAAGGGAATATTTCACACACAAAGCCACACAACATTAGAGGATGGCACTATCTTCGGGGAGGGAGCATTTGGGGCTTCCTTTTGACTGGAGGTCATCAAGAGATGCTTGAGATTCTGTAAATGGGTGCTACATATTAACAAAAAGGGAGAGAACTTGCTTTTGTTCTAGGTCTCTGTGTTCCAGAGATCCTCTAGGTGCTTCACAGCTATTCTCTAATTTAATACCTCTGCCAGGTATACATTATTGTGCTCCTGCTATACTGCCTCCAAGGAATGGTCTGGACCACAAAGCACATCAATTATAGGGAAGGCAGAACCACTCCTGAAACTATGTATGCATTTTTTATCTGCTATGTGTCAGATATGTTCTAGGATCTGCCGAAATATAATGATGACTATGAACTTGCTCCTGACTTCAAGAAGCTTAGAGTCTAGTGGGGGTGACAGGCTGCACTCAAGTCAAGAAAAGAACTGACAGTTGTTAAAAAGTCCACTATGTGCTAAGCATCGTGGTAGGAAATTAATTATGTAGTATCATTAATTTATCAATGACTCTATGAGGTAGGCAGTAGAGTCCCACTTTGCAGATGCAGCAGCTGAGATTCAGTCACTTGGACAAATTCACCGAGCATTTAAGTGACAGACCTTCCCTTGAACCTCAAGACTGTCTAGCCCCAAAGCCTATGTTCTTTCCCTTCCACCTATGCCTAAAATTTAATGATAACAAAAGAAGTGGAATGAAGGTACAAATAGCTTTCTGATGAAATACACACATACACGATGACTTGAAAATGAACAGTGACAGGAGAAAGGGCTTCAGAGAGGAGGCAACAATTGAAGGAAGCTTGGATGTATAAGGAGATTATGTACAGATGGACAAGGGGTAGGAAGATAATCACAGGTAGAGGTGAGGACACGAATAGCAGTAAGGAAGCATGACAGCATGTGCCATGTAAGAGTAAACTGAGCTGGATCATCAATGGCCCTGTGAGCCAACATGTAGAGGTTTGGATCTACCCTGTGCCCTACGGTGAGCCACTGAAAGGGTTTAGCTGGAGGAATTATATAATTTATTATTATTATTATTATTATTTAGAAGAAAGACTATCTGACAGCAATATGAAGGAAGGACTAGAGGAAAGCACATGGGAAGAAGGAGATCAGGTAAGTCCTATAGTAATGGAAGCAAAAAATGGTGCAAACTTGAAACTAGGTTGTGCTTGAGGGAACAAGGAGGAGAGATGGATCAATAAAATACTCAAGAGGTAAAATTTAGCAAGATCTGATAAGATTAACTGAAAGTGGAGAATGAAGGAGATGAAATAAAAAAAGCAATACTATGCAAATGAGAGATTGGTTTGGTAAATACATGCACATAAGAACTTTCAGTGAACAGAAATTATCATTATTAACTCCCATCATGATCATTATTACTATGTAATGGATCTTTCTGGTCCCCAGGACTCAGCAGACACCCTGGAACAGCAGGTTGACTTTTGCCTTTCCATAGCTCTATTTGGGTTATTTACTTTTGTCACGCAGCTCTGAGCCCACCTCTCTATGCTCTGATTCTGGAGCCGGGAGTCTGCAAATCACATTACCCAGACTCACTAGCAGGCTGGCTTCCTGTTATATATTGCCAATGGAAGGTACCAGAGGGGCAATGGGAAGCAACAAAAAGGAAAAATGGACTTCTTTCATCTTTTCAGTTCCTGGCTGTGCAGTCCTAGCAACAGAGCACAGCTCCACTTCAGATGTGGGTTTCCTTCAGCACTTCTAGCATCATCCTTTAAAGCTCCCACCAACAAAACTGGATTGTGTTTCCCTGTCAGTCAAAATATTACCTGCAGAGAGCCCTTCCCAGATAAACAAGCAATAGTTTTGCAGCAGGCCCCTCTTAGTGATCTCAGCACTGGCCATGTAAAGCTTCCTCTAGAAGTCTCAGCTCAAGTTTCAGTGACTCAAATTCCTCCTTTTAGTTCCCACAGCCCTAGAAATTATTGCCTCTTCTTGCAATATTATTAATCATCGATCATTAATAATCATAATTATTAATTTTTAAATAATTGAGTCACCTCAGTGTCCCCTTTTTGCTCTGTCAACCTTCCAACACTTATATAATCAATTCTCTACATTAAATGCCCTCTGTTTGAGATAACTATTGTTGATCCTGTTTTTCTGACCAGGCTTTGAGGACCACTTTGCTTGCTACCAGTAGTAATACAAGGAAGCACACCTTCAAAGACAGGGTTCAAAGATTCTTTGATTGTGTCTTTGGAGTCAAATGCAGTGCTGAGCTCCTTATTAATGAAAAATGGGATACTAATAATACACAACAAAAAGTGGTATGACAACTAATTCATTTATTCCCTATGCCTTCTTGGGAGAAACTTCCTATTCTAGTAAGTGCCTTAGGACCAACTAGCTACTGAACTTGATTATAATGCTAAAGATGACCACAAGGACACTGAGTGGGGTGGATACTTCTCACTGCACCGGAGAGACAGCAGGAAGAAAATAACAAGATCCGGACTTCAAACCGTCATGTTGACTTAGCTATAATCGGTGAACAAGACTGCTTCCATGGTAGCTTTAAAAGAAGTTCCTATTTCTTGGAGCCACAGGGCAGATAAGGCTAAAAATCAGAACCAAATCTTATTTATGTGGGTTGCAGAATTACAAGGAAAGTTGAAGTCATGTACTCACCAAGTCTCTGATGTGAACTTTAGGGCATCGATTAGGAAAGAGGGGGACACTGACACTTTGATTGGGGGCCCTTGGTTGGGTTCAGGCCAAACTGGGAACCTTCAACTATTATCCACCATCATTATTATTATGTAAAGAACTTAACACACTGCATTTAACACAGCCTGACATGCTATTTGCTTCTTTTCTTTTTCATTCTTTGCCCCTGCTAGCAAATATACTCCACGAGCACAGATTTTTTGTTTGTTGCTTTATTTACTACCTAAAACAATGCCTTCTATAGTAGACATTGAGTAAATAATTATTGAACAAGGGAAAGAGAGAGAAGAAGTTTGGGAGGGAGAAGGGAGTAAGGGGAAAAAAGGGGAGGGCTGAGAAATTATATAGATTTATATACGGAGATGTCAATTGGATCAGTTAGTTGAAAATTTTATATACCAGGTTGGATAAATAAGTCTTTATGCAGTAGGCAAAGGATGTAAAAGATTATTTAGTTATCCTCTCTTTCCTATTTTACAGATGAGAAAGTAGAGGTCTCAAAATATTACATGACTTGTCCAAGGTATGCTGCACAAGCAAGACTAGAATCCAGCTTTCTTAGTCTTAGTCTAGAGTCTTAAATTTACAAATAATCAGGTTTAATGTGAAGAAGATGGGAATTATGATAATTCTTGACAGTGGAACTTCTCTTTATAGGTCACAGTGTGTGTACGTGAGTGTGTGTGTGTTTCTGTGTTTACTATTTCATTTGCTTGACACATATTTACTGAGTACCTACTATGTGCCAGGCACATACAACATCCCTCCTAGAGATGTTGTTAATCATCCCCTTACAACAGGTTTTAAAACGCCAAATGATCATATGTAGCTGGGACTCAGGTTCTACCTTTCAGACCTAGAATTGATATATTTTTCCACCAGCAAACGCAAAGCAAAATAAAACAAAGCAAAAAAAAAGAAAAAAAAGAGAGCGAGAGGCACAAAACAATCAAAATTATTCTGGAGGGTAGCCAGAACATTATGCCAGGCACTCCATGGAAAGCAGAATGTAAAAAGTAATAGATCTTCAATTCACCAACTCCCTGGAGTAATGAATTCCAAGTAAACCATATTGTGTCAAAGATCCTCGCTGTGCAGAGGAGTTCCCGCTCCCAGGGGGAAGGGCTAATGCTTGGTAGCTGGGTCTGTAATTTGATTAAAAACAGAACAGCAATGGAGTTTGGGAAATGGATCGATTTTAATGCAATGCCACTGACAAATCATAAAGGTTCTTTGGAGAACGTGCCTGCGTCACCTCATGGTTTACCTTGAGGATGGTTTACGTTTAATTAAGTTAGTGGATTACAGAGTCAGGGGCAGCTTCTCCTGATGATGAGTCAGGACTCTACCAAGGGTTGCATTAAGTGGAATACAAGAATCCCACTAGGTGCCATCTCCAGACAGAACTGTGTGTTTGTGGAGTTGCCTGAGATGGAGAAATACAGTCCATAATCTACCATAATGCTAGGCAGTAAAAGTCTCGTTTCTCCTTGCATCTGGGCAAAGTAGATCTTGTCAACCCCAAATAATAGAACAGGAAACTAATGTTCCAGCACTAGTAAGTAATTGAAACAGAATTTGAAATCTAGTCTATCTGACTCAAAAAACTTTTGTTTTCTTTTTACTAGGTCATACGGGTTCCAAAGAAGTTCTCCAAAAAGGAGCCAGGAAACATGAACTCAACTCACTAAGTCAGGACTATACGGGATGCACTAAGGGTCTGGGCCTTTCACTACAAGAAACAAAAGTCGGAAATTAAAAGCAAACAAAAAGAGACATTGTGTCATCTAAATCTAAAATCTTCCATCAAACCTGGAAGGCAGAACTCACACGAATAAAGCTGCTAATTAGTCAATCCAAGACATCTTTATTTTCAAAATTGTCATTCATTAAGTTAATTCAATCAGCAAGTATTTACTAAATACAGATTATGGGGTAAGCTTTGCTGAAGGCTCTGAGAATAGAGCGGTGGACACATTTGACACGTGGAGTATGAAACCGTCTTGTTGGGGAGAGAGACAGCAACAACAGCCAAAACGACAACACAGAAATATACTATATGTCAAGTCATATCAAGGTTTTATGAAGACAAAGAAGGGTAAGGAGGTAGTGTGCTAGGGAGCCATTCTGAGCATCAGTAATCGCAGGACACATTCTGTATTATAAATGACTGTAGGCTCCTGCCCCGTCCTACACCTGCTGAGGGTGAAAGAGCCTTGCTTTTGAGTCCTCTCCTATGATCTCATTTACTGAGCTGAATTAGAGTCTTGAGCTAATCTAAGGAAGAAATAAGAATGCAGAGAAGCTGTACACCAAAGGGCAGTGGCTGGGAAGGGAGGTCAGAGAAAGCCGAAAATTCTGGGTGGGTGTCTGGATGGTTTTTGGAAGGGAACTAGGAATCAGAGAGAAAGTTCTTGGGAGTCAGTCTCTATCCACTTGGAGATAACTGAGATGAGCAGAGAGAGGAAGTGAGGATTTTAAAGATGCTTTCTTGTTCTTTAAGAGAGAACCCCTTCTCCACACCCATATTTGTTTGGGGAGCTTTTCTCATATTTCAATTTCTTCCATTCTGTTGTTGGTATTGTCCAATTGTCTCTTTTCAACAATAATTCTAATATATTTACTGTAAATAAATTGAAGCCACACGAGGCCCCAGTTCACTCATGGGACAAAATTCTGATATGTACCAAGCACTAAGGATATATGATAACCAAGAGATAAGAGTCTATTGGGTCAGAAGGCATTCAATTGACCTCCACACAAATAATTAATTCACGCAATTGTATTAAGTGGTATAAAAGACAAGTGCGGCCTCTGAGAGAGCCATGCTGGGGAAACTGACCTGATCCAAAGGGCCAAAAAGGGACCACAGCTGACCTGAACTAAGGCTGGGATATAAATTACATACAAACAGAAAAAAAGAATGCTATTTTAAAGAGGAATTATCAGTTTGTGGGCATAAAATCACAAAAACAATGTGAATTCTATCATAATATAATCCACAATTTCTTATTTCATCCACCCAATCTATCTTTTAAAGTGGAGATGACCAGAGTCTGTAAATTGAAGACAAGGAATGAGAAGCCCAGAAAGGTTAAATGTGACCACAACCAAGAGACAGAGGTAACATCAGCCCTCATCTTTTACACAGACATCCTTTCAGCCCTTTTCCACACCACCACAGTGAAGAGGACAGTATTAGTTACCTACATGGTGTAACAAATTACCTCAAGATCAAGCATCTTAAAAACAAAAAACATTGATTATCTCACAGTTTCTGTGGAAATTAGGAAAAGCTTAGCTAGACCGTCCTGGCTCAGGGTCTTTTATGAGGTTGCAGTCAAGATGTCGGGTAGGGCTCTGGTCATCTCAAAGCTCACCTGAAGCTGGAGTCCATGTCCAAGATGGCTCTCTCACACGCCTGGCAAGTGGATGCTGGCTGTCGGGAGGAGGCCTTAGTTTTTCCCCTATGCCTCTCACAGGATTGTTTAAGTGTCCTCATGACATCGCTTTTCCCAGAGGAAATGATCCAAGAGAGCAAGGAGGAAGCTACAACGTCCTTTATGACCTAGCTTAGAAGTTAAGCTCTACCATTTCTGCCATATCCTATTGGTTCCACAGGTCAGTGCTGGAGAAGACTACACAAGCACACGAATAGAACATCAGGAGGTGAGGATCATTGCGGGCCATCGTGGAAGCTGGCTACCACAGGGACTCCATTCAGAACTTAAAAATGAAACAGAGGAGAGACACAAGTCTGTCAGACAGGAAGCCAAGAAACTCCCAGGCCTGATCTTATTACCTCCATATTATCATCACCCACCATGAGGACATGGCCCTCTTTCACCCACATTTAGAATCCTATACATGAAAAGTCCATGCTAGGGACAAATGTTCATTCTGGGATAGTGCTGAGAGGTTATCAACAAATATCCCCTCTACAAAACCCCTATCATTTACATATGAATATTTATTGTGGGCACCCTAATTAATTCTTGCCTCCCACCCCTGTCTTCTCCCACTTAAGTCCAAGCAAAATAAATAAATAAAATTATAACAGGCAAAATGATGCTCTTCATTTGTCTCTCAGTCTCTTGTCCCCAGACCCCCTCAGCTCCACAAACCAAAGGAGCTCCTCCCTGCAGTTTGGGATTTACTCAATTAGCAGCATGGTGAAGATCAGGCCAGAAAATAAGCAGAAGCCGGGGGACTACCTGAAGCTAAGGGGTGGAGTCCGTAGTCAAGGTTACTCCATGGGATGAGCAGGTTTCCTATACTGCTCTGAGCTCCCTTCTTAGAAGTAGTGGAGTGCGGTGGTCCAGAGAGCAGACACGTCGGTTCAGCTTCCAGCACTCAGCACACCTATTAGCTTTGTGACAATTTCTAAGTGACTTCAAATCTATGGGCCTCAGTTTTAGTATCTGTAGTGTGGAGATAACAATAGTACTGACTCCATCGGGTGAGACAAATTAAATTCGATAATACACATAAAGTACAAGGATCATCACTGCACTCTTGACAACCTTACACTCTCCTCATTGCACTAAAGAAGGATCTGATTCCCGGGGAGGGTGAGTGGTTTTTCCCAAGGCAATGCAGATGGTAGAGCTATGCCTGGAACTCATGCGTCCTAACTCCAAGGCCTGGGGTGGGTGCTGAGTTAGTCCAGACCGGTAGCAGAAAAGGAAAATAATTCTGCTCAGGCAGGAGAAAGGGAAGGTAACTGCAGGAGAGCTCCTTTTAAGTCCACTGCTTTTAAAATGGAGAAGAATAATTCTGAGAATGCCTTTGTGACAAGCAGCCTAAGTGTTTAAGCCATTGAGTTGGCCAAGGTTCTCTTCAAAAGCCAGTTCTCCCAGCCAAAAAATGGGCTGAGCTAGAGGTAAAGTGGATTACTGGAACACAGCCATGTTTCAGTGTCCCATTTTCTCCTACATCCATCAAATGGAAAATAACTGCCCTCGATGCCTCCCTTGAATGATGGCTTTTGAGGGATTTATAGTCTTAGTTCCCATAACAGGGGTTACAAAAATGGTTGTCAAATTCCAACATCTTCCCCCGGAAGGGACCAGGGAGTTTATCTATCTGAGCCACCCCATTAAACAGAGGAAGAAACTAAAGTCAAACATATTATGAAATTGTCTTGATATTACCAAGCAAATAGTACACAACCAGGGCAAGTACTAAGGTCTGACTCTGTAGTCTTTCTTCCTCTGTCACCCAACACTCAACAGTAATAATAATAAAAATAAATCCTTGTCCCCATAGATCTAGTTTAAGTTCCCTGGAGGAGTCTCACTCTGATACTGTTGTTCCTTCATGAACAGAGAGCACCACTGAACTTGGAATCAGCAGGGATGGGAACAACTCAGTACTGTGGACCTACTATGTGCCAAGTACTCTGCTGCATGTCCCATATATAGCCTGTGTGCCCCATAAGACTGCAGTCTCCTGGAGAATAAGACCTCTACCTCTACCCACCATTTCTCACCTTTGTATTACTAACCCTCAGCTCAGGGCTTGGCATTCAAGAAACACGTTGAGTAAATGAATGATCTCACTTAAATCTTAAGAAACCAGATGAGTAATGAGTCATAAATAAGAGAACTGGGGCTCAGCTTCATTGAATAATTTGCCCATTCAGGATATAAATGGGGAAACTAGGAGTACTTGTGTGACCTTCAGAAAGAGGAAGTCCTTGAAGGATCTATTTTAATGTAAAAGTAAGATTGCTTTGAATCCAACAAATCAGTGTTGTTGGTACATAGGTCCTCTTGAAGTGCTTTGGAGGTTAAATATGTCCCCAAGCTGTTACGCTGGTTCTGCCTGTTTGCTCAGCAAATTCTTTGACCGTGGATAGGAGAAATGAAAACTGGTGGGGCCTTGATCTGCACAACTGTCACAGATTTCAGCCACTGATGTCCAAAATAACCAGGGTCTCATATTCTATAAATGCCAAGTAGTTGGTCTGACAGCATCTCTTAAGTTTCAGCCAACTATGTGAAATTAGCATAATACAGTTGAAATAATAATAATAAATACTAATGATATAATAACAATTACAAAGTGTCAGGCATTGTTCAAAAAGCTTTACATGTATCACCTCATTTAATCCTTACAACAAACCTAAGAGGTAGGTTATTACTATTGTTATAATAATCCCCGTTTTATAGATGAGGCAACTGAAGAAGAAAGAAATGTTTAAGTCCATTAGACCAACTACTTCTAAATTCTGACTCTGCTTCTTCTAGCCCAGCATTATTCTCCTTGTGAATAGATGGGTAGATGGTGGATGGGTGGATGAATGGATAGAGGGATGGGTGAATGAAAGAATAGGAAGAGATAAAGAACTAAGTGAGTATAACCACACAGATATATAGTCTCAAGTATCCAATCTAATTCATAATTCACAGTGTGGATGACTCTTGTGTGGTCTGAGTCATGCTTGAATTGTTGGGGAGGCCAAGAATGGTGGTTGTGTAAGCAGGCTCTAAGATACGCCCATCCATATGCCAGTTCCACAACTGACAAGCTGTTTGCCCTTGTGTGTGACTTCTCTGAGCCTCAAAGTCTATCTCTATAAAATGGCAGAAATGAATGATCTACTCAGAAGAATGTATGAGGGTCAAACTTTATGCTGGCATGTAGTAAGTGCTCGGTGAATGTATGTTGAAAGAATGAGTAAATGAGTCAATAACATAATGACATCCCACACATGAAAGGGATCTGAATTAAAGTCAGGATTCAGTGGGTCTCCCTTATTATATGGTTTGAGCTACAAAACCCCCAAATGCAACAAAATCATAAAAATCTCTAGATTTATATATATATTTTTTATTGTGGTAACATCAGTTTATAACATTATATAAATTTCAAGTGTATTTTATTATATTTCAATTTCTGTATAGAATACATCATGTTCACCACCCAAAGACTAATTACAATCCATCACCACACACATGTGCATATCATTGGACACATAGTCAAAATTCTCTGGCTTAACTTACATTCAAGTCATCAAAATGAACTAACTGCTAACTGTGATCCACAAAGCCAGGTAATCTTCTTAATACATTGTGTCTCTGAACTGCAGATTTACCCTTTGCCAAAAACAAGTGCATTTCTAAAGAGGGTGAAGGGAGTTGGGAGAAAGCATTTTTGCTGAGACTGCAAGGTTAGGACAGAGTGTTGGCTTCTCTGTGTTTGCTGCTTCTATTTAACCCATGCACCCAGCCTAGGGAGAAGTCATTCTCTAGCACCAATAGGAAGCCCCGGCCCTTAAGGACATGGGGCTTGTGAGTGGTGGGTGTCTCTGGGTCTCCTATGAGCAGCTCCACCAGCTCCTCGGTAATAATTATGCACCCAGCTGGAAAAAAACAGATCATTTTAAAGTCTTCATAGCCTTCATCTTCTCTAGGATATACACCAAAGGTGGTTTCTCCATATTCCCTTGAAGCTCTTTAGAAGCACATTTTTCCCTATCAAAGAGAAGATGAAAAGGACGTTCATGTTGTAAGGGTGACAGCGAAGGACTTGGCGTTATGCTCTACATAGATCGGTACTTAGTAAGATGAAGGGCAAAGTGGATGGCGTAGACAAGACCCACACTCCCTCCCTCAAATCACCCTCCATCTCTCTCATCTCTGACATGGAAAGATGAAACAAACAAAGGGCCAGGAAAATCATTCCGGGAAGCTTTGGGGAGAAGAAAACTGGGACACAAAGAAGATGTAAAAAGAAAAATAAAAGGAACAAAAAGAAAGCTTTAATGTAGAATTTAAAATACAGAGGTTAAAAGAATAGACAAAATGTCTCTGGAAATGAGAGAGGATTGTAACCAAGTGTCCATGCTAGACCTTGGAAGATGACTAGAAGCCAGGTAAGAGGGACAAGGGCATGGGTTATGTGTGTTCAAATAGAAGGAGGGAGGCAGGGCCTCAGAGACGTGGGGAACCGTGAGAAGCTCAAGGCATCTCCAAGCTCCTCACAAGTGAGAGCCACAGGAGGCAGGAGAAGGCTGCAGAATCCGGGCAGACCATAGAAGGCGCCCTGTGCCACACCGTGGTCTTCCTCAACATATTGTCTAGGCCAGAGTTTCTCAAAATGTGGTGCTCAGACCAACCGCCTCAGTGTCACCCAGAGACAGTCACTAAAATTCAGATTCTGAGCCCTTTCTGAGGTGTTAACGGGCTGAACTGTGTCCCCCTGTAAGGGACTGAATGCTTGTGTCCCCCCAAATGTATAGGTTGAAGCCTAATCCTCAAATGATGATATTTGGAGGTGAGGCCTTTGGGAGGTAACTAGGTTCAGATGAAGTCACGAAGGTGGAGCCCCCACGATGGGATTAGTGTCCTTATAAAGAACCCAGAGCTCTCTCTTTCCGCCAGGTGAGGGTACAATAAGTCAGCTGTCTGCAACTCGAAAGGGGGCTCTCACCAGAACCCGACCACGCTGGCACCATAATCTTGGACTTCTAGCCTCCAGAACTGAGACACATAAATTTCTGCTGTTGATGAGCCACTCAGTCTATGGTACTTTGCTGTAGCAGCCCCTGCTGACTTAGACCTCTGAAATTCACATGTTAAAACATTAAACTCCAGTACATCAGAATGTGACTGCACTTGGAGAGAGGGCCTTTAATGAAGGGATTAAGTGAAAATGAGGCTGTTAGGGTGGGCTCTCATCCAATCTGACTGGTGTCCTTACAAGATGAAGAAATTTGGACACACAAAGACATACCAGGGATGCGGGCGCACAGAGGAAAGACCGTGTGACACACAGGGAGAAGGCAGCCATCTGCAAGTCAAGGAGAGAGGCCTTGAAAGAAATCAACCCTGCTGACACCTTGTTCTTGGACTTCTACCCTCCCGAACTGTTAGAAGATTAATTTCTGATGTGTAAGCCACACAGTCTGCAGTATTTTGTTATGGTGGTCTGAGTAAAGTAACACACCAGGCTTAACAAATCAACATGGCAGAACGCAGGTGACCAGCTTTGATGCCACCAAGGCCCCGGGTGATTCTCGTTTGCACTAAGTCGATGACCTTCCACCAGGCCTCAGGCAGCCACTGGTGAGTTTAAGGATTTGACACTCATTTTTCCTTTTATAAGCATCTTCATCATCTGTTATGCCTTAGTATTTGTAACAGTTGTCAATTTTATATACAAATTATACAGTCTTATGAGCATCTAATGGCTCACCTATCATATGTTTCCCCACTAAACTGTAAGCTCTGTGAAGGTGGAGACCATGCCCCTTTCTGTTCATCTCCGAAGCCTCAGCAGTTAGCACAATGGCAGCCTGTCACATGGTAGGGACTCCATGCTTACTGAAAGAATAAATGAACAGATGCACAAATGACTGCACTCTGAGAGGAGTCTGAATGACAGATTAGAGGATGGAGATCTGAATCAAGATAGGAGAATCTCAGATAATCCAGATGAGAGGATTATGGCCTGAAATATAATAGTCAAGGTCACAATGGGGAGAGGGAACAGAATCAAAATACTCTGATAAAGATTTCCTGCATATGGGAGGGATGACTATTAGGCCAAATGAGTGAGTAGAAGTGCCCAGAAAATTTCATGCTTCCTTCCTGTCGCCAAACCTACTACAAATCTGGCCCGCAGCTTGTCTGTGTAAATAAAGCTTTATTGGAACACAGTCACAGCCATTCATTTACATATCATCTATGGCTGCTTTCTCACTACAAGAGCTGACTTAAGTAGCTAAGAGGCCATTTGGCCTGAAAAACCTAAAATATTTACTTTCTATTTAGCCTTTTACAGAAAATGTTTGCTGACCCCTGATTTAGGGGCTCATTTAATTCTCTGCTCTTTTAGGAGTTACACTGAGTTAAGAGAGAGTAGCAAACGATGGTTTTTCTGCCAGCACATGGCTAATTTAAGCAGAGGAAATGTGAAATGTGGGATTTCTGACTTGCAAAATTGCTGGCATGTACTGTTGGCCACACAGCGCATGGGTGTGGAAATTCCTTACACAGAAAAGCTTGGGCAAATACAACAAAGCTTTGGTTTCTGAATCCACACAGCCCCCCCCCCCCCCAAAACCTGCCTGGAGCAAAAGGAACTGGAGAAAGTTATGACCACAGTGGCTCTGAAATTCTGTGATGAAGAACAACAGGGACTCAGCAGAAATAGTAACTGATGGAACAATCAAAGACAGACATTACAGGACTCAAGTTATTTTGCCATTAACATCAGCAGGCTCCAAAAGCACCAGTTCTTGGGCATTAAGGGAATTTGTTAATACTGTTCCAGAACCACTTCTCACAATTGCCAAAATGCTATGAGGGGAAAAAGCCAGATAAACAAAGAAGAAACAGCAGTGGGGAGCTGGCAGGGAGGCAGGCACAAGGTTGGGGTCTCAGGGACAGTTGTAAACCTCTAGAACTGCAGGATCGTAAAATCAGAAAGTTGAAAAGACACTTCAAAAACATCCAATTTCTCATCCAGTCTGCAGCCAGAGAGGGCTGCCCTCAGATTATCAACAATCACAAAGATCCTTAATGCCTTATCAACAATCTCTTTAAGGACCAGGGCGATCACAAGAGTCAGAGCCTGTGTTGATACAATACTCAGATTTGGGACCTGGTCATGCATGCTCAGTCCCACCCTATCCCTTCAAGGATAACTCCACCCTGAACCTTAGCTCTGCACAGACTCACTCAAATCCCAACTGCCTAGGGCTCAGACTCCCACATCCTACAGCCAAAACTCTTACATTCAGAGAGCTCAGATTTTCCTGAATCCTCACCCAACCAAGGGCAGAGGGAACTAAAGAAATAATAACCAGGCTTCCTCTGAGAGTCTATAAGAGTCACGTTAACAAAGTGATTGAACATGGGCATGGGTCCACACTGCCTTGGCTTAAATCCCAGGTGACCTGAGGCAGTTGCTTCATATCCCTGTGCTCGTTTTGTTCACCTGCAAAATGAATACAGTAATAGAACCTTCCTCCTGAGTGTGCGATGACGAGGATTAACTGACTTCATATGTGCAAAAACACTTTGAAGGGAGGTGAGCTCATGGCAAGCATCCCATAAGTATTAACTTGTTCCTTCCCTTTACCTTCAGTTAAAGCAATCACCAAGGAGCACTGTGCTAAGCACTGTCCACTCATTATCACATCTATTCCTCGCAGCCAAACTGTGAGGCAGAGGCATCACCTGAATTTCACAGATGAGGACACTGAGGCACAGATAAGGGACCTGATTTGTTCTGAGCCGCACGGCCACTAAGCAGTGGAGCCAGGAATGGAAGATTCCATGGACCGTCTGGCTTTGAAGCCCATGAGTTTGACAACCCAGTGCCATACTGCTGTGCCCAGGACACCCACAGTCCCAGGAGCTGAAGCCTTCCTTCCAAGTCCAAAATACTAGTCAAGAGGTGAGACACATCCACCTGGACGCGGAGGGGAGCAAGGGACATAGTGAAAGTCATAGTGCCGATTCACATCAACAGGGTATTGACCCAAGAAGGGCAGGGGCTACTGGCTGTCTAACCCAAGAGCTATTATTCCAGTCTCCTCTCATGCCTGCCTCTGACTATAAAGGCTAGGGAAAAGCTGAGAGATATTCACGTCCCCAGCATTCCCTCTAGTTATAATAGCCATGTGACTCTGCTTTGGCTAATAAAATGAAAGGTGAAATATTCTGGGAGGCTTCTGAAAAGGTTTCTTATGGTTGTTAAAAAGGGGTAGACAAGGGAGGAGAATGTCTGGGGCTGCACTCCCCTTTCCTTCTTCCTTGAATACAGATGTGATGTTTGGAGCTGTGGTCATCATATTGTAACCATGAGGCAACAAGCCAATAGCTAAGGATGGCAAAGAACTTCATTTGAAAAACAGAGTTGATCCCTTTTTACACATATGAAGGAAAAAAAAAAAGTCAGGAACTGATTACCTCCAGGCTTGGTAAGTAAACAACAGTTGAAGCCACTGTTAGTCAAAGCCAACTGTTACTTAGGCTGACAGTAATCCTGGCTGACAACCCAGGGCAGCTCAGATCTGCAGGGGTATTAAGTACTTACCATGAACCAGAAAGTGGGCCAAGAGCAGGGAACGGGTCCTTGTTCCCCAAGGAAATATTTACCCTCTGGGATATCAATTCTCATTTGTAAAAAGGGAAATAAAACCCATGTCAGCAAAGATCCATTTCAGTTAGGAGATTTTATGACTTTTTGCAGTGAGGAACTAATAAAAAGGATTCAAACAGTAGTGTGACACAATAAAGGTAGAGTTTATATACAAGAAATTACCAGAAAAATCATTTAAAGATGGCCTCGGGATTGACACGTGACTTGCTCTTGGCTTCTGAATCTGTGCTACGGTAAATGAAATGTGAAAAAATACCCTATTTCTACAGGGCTGCCCTATTGAGGATCCTTACAAGGTTTCTTACACATTTCTCACTTAATCCTCATGAGAACATGAAGTGAGTAGGATTACTCTGTTTAACAAAAGATAAAGCTCAGACCTCAAAAGTCTAAGTCACTCCAGGACCTCACAGCCAGCTGTGACAGTGTCGGGATCCAAGCCCAGGCCTGACTCCCTCCACAACCCATGGTCACAATGACTCTGCCACCTGATTCTTCTTAAAACCAGCATATACTCAAAAATGATGATCTTGTCTCCATTGCATTCAACCACCAGGGTGGGAGAGAGTTGCTAATAACCACCCACCAAGAAGAGCATGACTCATGTGGCTGTCATCCTGCTCGAATGACACAAACCATTACTGAGCTGCTGGGCTCCTGTCAGAAACCTGAGTCAACTTCATGGCCAGTTGAGCCAATTATCCAAGGTTGGCTTGATAGACACAACTAATAATAATAACAGTAATAATAAAACATAGCCATCCAACGTAAATACTTCCAGAAACAAAGAAGAATACACATATGCGATACTTTAATTCTTTTCTCCTTCTTTCTACTGATTTCTACTTTATCATATACCAAAGGTCGTTTGGGGACAACACATTTGTTCGATTGCTCTTTGCATTTATTTTTGTCTTTGTGGCTTTGCAGAAAGTCTTTCTATTTGGTAGAAAAGTCACATCCAAGTTCTTTCAAGGATTCAAGAGAGTGGAGATTAAGGCCCCAGTGTTCTGTTATAAACTAAGTCCTCTCCAAGGGAGGCAGTTTTACTACCAAGCATATATTTGCAATAGGAGTCAGGAAAGAACTAGAGAGCTGTGGGTTTCTAATCCTCCCCCTGAGAGCCTGTGGGTGCTGGAATGCTGCCCTAAGGCACAGGGGAGAGGTGGGCAGAGTAAAAGCCATGGCAACTGAGTGAGGCTCTGGACCCCCAACCCATGATTCAACCCAAGTAGCGCTCCTCTCTCTTCATTTTCTATATAGGGATTTTTTATTCAACTTCATTTGGAAAACAGAGAGTTGGTGCCTTTTCGTAAGTATGAAAAAAAATTATAGGGAGTTAGTCATCTAGCACTGACCAGCATGATGTGCAAAGAAGCAAGGTGGGTCAAGATGCAGAAACAAGCGGAGGAGGATCAGAGCACATCTGGAGGTGGGCCCAGATCAGGTAAAGTCACTCCCCAGGCCAGTCTAGCTGAGGGTCTCACTCACAGCCTCTCCAGTGGTTCTAGGGGGTCAGAATCTAGAATTTGCTCTGTATACTCATCCAAAAATTAACCACTGGTGGACCATTTCCACTACATTTTTTAAATAATTGAGAGAGTAAGAAATAACAATAAATTATTTGCAGAAGAAAACAACTCTCAAGTTTTCTATACTCCCAGCCCACAAGCACCTACCTTTGTGTTAAAAAACAAAGTTGAAGATCGCAAAGATCGAAGCCCTAAGAGGAAGCCTCTGTTCCTGAGGTTTTGGTCAAAAGGCACGTATTCAGTACATGCTTCATCAGGTTCTGCTGCCAAGCAGGTTGGGGAAAAGAGAGATAGAAAAGGGATGGTCACTACCTTCAAATTCCTTAAAATCTAATGGGGGCAAAAAGGCCAACTCTCAAATAAACACAATTCAAGGCAGAACGCACATGGTAAGGGAGCAAGAGAAGGACAGAAGCCCCAGCCAGGAGGTAGAAAAGGGGGAGACAATTCAATTAGGGAATTCCAGGAGGGTGAAAGAGGATTACAGCAGGGCTGGTGGGTGTTGGGCTTCTCAGATAGAGCAAAAATCCCTTATAGGAAGCTATGAAGCCACAGTGAAGTAGGAAAAGCTTGGAATCCCAGCTCCACCACCTCCTGGCAACTCTATGCCTGAGTTCCTCCATGTAAAATGGTGGCGATAATACTCCTCTCTCAGGACTTTGTTAGGATAGAGTGGCCTGGCTCACCCTGCATGACTCCCAGAGCATAGCAGCTGCTCTACAAATACTGAGGTCCTTTAACCAGTTGTGAATCTGGAGGGGTGCGAGGAGAAAGAGGAAGCAGCAAGCGTGGGCACCTCTTTCAGACAGGGAGTTAATAAACAGAAGGAGAAACAAGACCGTAATCCAGGATGTAGCTGAACAGAGGGAAATTTCAGCAGGAAACGCAAGCGTGACTCCCGAGCAAACTTCAGAAGAAGGGTCCAGGAGAAAGAGATTGTAAGATGCAAAGAAAGGTCCATTGGTTGAGAAACTCTTTGAAGGGTGATGATGATAATAATAATAATAATAACAACCACATTTATTGGGCACTTACAAATAGCAAGTTTTATGCTATACCATTAAGTTGCATGATCTCATTTAATTTGCTCTACAATTATATGAGGTACGTGCTTGCAACCTACTTTTATAGACAAGGAGACTGAGGCTCAGAGAGATTAACCAGCTATATTCACTCATTCCCTCATCAGATATTATTTGACTGTTAAAACCATGTGCCAGACACCATTAGATAATGAAAATGAAGAAGCAGCGAGCTGGACACCAACCTTGACATCAAGAAGGCTGCTGCAGCACAGAGGACAGTAGGATGGCTAAGATGTCACTAAGCAAATGTTAACCAAGTGGATACAGAAGGTGGACATGACGCTTAGGGTGGGTTCTTCACTCCCTCCTGAGATAGGAATGGATATCTCCTTGGTTTGCTGTGCTTAGTTCCCAGGGTGGTGCTCATCCAATAGCCCCCCTCTCAGATCCAGACCTCCAGAGAAGGACTTTTCAAAGCCTCCCCCCAACAGGGCACATGATGCCAAGAGAGAAGAACAACATGCGTCCCCTTGGAGCAGGAGTTTCATTGCATCTCTGAGCCCTCTGGCCTTAGGGACATCTATGGAGAGGAATCTTTTTTGGTGTCTTCTAAACACATGAAGAGACAGCCTTAGAATTCAGGATGAGGAGAATGTTCTAAGAAAGGAGGGAAGAGATAGGAGGTTCGCTGAAGCTAAAGTGCAATTCTGAGATGGAAAAAAACAGAATGGAAGGATTTCAGGATATTCTGCCATCATCCCAACAGAGATCCTTGGGGCTGGATGGCAGTGGGCCTGCTGCCCAGAAAGCTAGAAAAACAAGTCAGAGCATATTCTCATGGAAAATGCATCCAGACATTCTGTACCACTGCGTTAAGTGCCTAGGCTGCATCACACTCCCATGCAGGCCCTGGCATGTGGCAGTCCAAACGACAGAAATCCTCTCTTTCTGTGCCCTGGCACTTAGAATGGACCCGGCCATACTGTAACCCTTCAGCGAGTGCAGAAGAATACATCCACACGTTGGGTAAAACTATGGGCTGTACTCATTGTTTAAAGAACAATTAATGAGGAAACAGTAACAAGCTGGAATCATAGGCTTGAGGGCAATTTTGCAATTAAGAAAATTAGAGGCTGCGCTTTCAGGAGACAAACTGTCAAGTGGAAAGCAGGAAGAGAAAAAGATACACAAACTGAGCCAGGCCCTCAGGGCATCCAAACAAATACTGAGACACGATTTGGGTCATGCTAACGTCGGGGAAAGGAAGGGAGCAGCATTGATGGCAGTTATATATATCAGATGTTTTACATCCCAAATACCATCTGCCCATTACCCTCCACGATCCTTTCTCAGTGGGCATTTATGAACCGCCTGCTCTGTGCCTGGCCCTACATGAGGATCTTTCAGACACATCATCTCCTGCGATCTTCACCTTCCTGTGAGGGGTTAATCAGATCCCCAATTTACAGATGAAGTCACTGAGGCTATGTTACAAGGTCAATGACTTTGCCCAAAGATCACGTGGTAAGTAAGTGTCAGGGTCAGGAGAGGAACTCAGGGCTGGTTGTCCCATTCCAGAGACCTCGTGCTTTCACGCTGCCAAGCTGCCTCTCTGAACTCTTTCTTGCTCGTTGGTCTGTTGTAACCACCAACAAATGCAGTCTCCATCCTTCATCCCATCTTGGTGTTGTCTCTTCACTCACTGAAGCCACATGCAGCCCACGGAAGCTCCAGGAGCCCAGCTCTACAAACAGCCAAAGTCTGTCTCCTCTCACCTGAGTCTGGGCTTGCACCTACCCTCCTGCTCCGCCCTTATGTCCACCTGGCCAGTAGAGAGCAAAGCCCCTATGAGTCAAGGATAAGACTGACTGGCCCCTGCTTTTGACACCTCTTTGCTGGCGCTGAAACTAAGACAGGTCAAAGCAAGCAAGATAGCTGCACTGTGACCCAATTAAAGAAAGTGCGCCAGAATCCCGGTCAGGAGTGAGAAATAGGTCAGTGTCAGGCTGAGAGGGAAGTGAGCCACGATGAGATTGGAAAAGATCTGCGAGTGGGTAAGAGTAGAAACTAAGGCATAAGAAAGGACGATGCAGTCAGATGGGCAGGTGAGTCTAGAGTTTGTATGAGATTCACAAAGTGGAGGGAACCACGATGATGCCCACTAGAGGATGCTTATGTGGAAGAGTGGGCATCTGGCCCTAGAAGTTGTTCACTAACATCTGTTGAAGGAATTAATGACTGAACAACTGAATTTTAAAAACTAAAGAAAAAGAACAATACTGTGTCTTACGAGACAAGTAATGGCAAATGAATATATCTATGCCAATGCAACTAGAGTGGCTTATAAGAAACCTTTCTATTTTTAGAGCTCCTAGTTAACTATATGTAGGGCTGGGATGTTCTGTTTAATTTACTTTATGTCTTGTTCAGGAGATGAGAGAATGTCATTTTTGCATCAATCTCTGTTGTTAAAACTTTTTTCTTTCCTTAGTAAGTATGGTGTGGCAAATTTATGTAATCCTTGCTTTGATGATTCAGGATCAGGCAGTTGTGTCATCTGTGAAATGCTGCCTATTATCACATGGAAATATGTATTAAGGAGATATGACAAGGTGGGAAGAACGGAAGCAGATCTCATAACTAAATATGGTAAAAAAGTATTCTTCCTGGTTGTTTTCCAATAATTCATCTCCTCACTCAAAAGGCAAATTCTAAGTAAGCCCCTTGGTCACTAAAGTTCTATATAACTCTTGTCTTCCTTGCCTTCCCCAAATATGAATCAGAAGATCCCATCTGGCCTATGTTGTAGACTGGTAGAGGAATTGAAAACCACAGTCTGGGATTCACTACATGCTACCTTATACTAGTGGCCGATCACTTTAATTCTAGTGTTCACCTAAGGGTGAGAAGAACTAAAACCTTTAAAAATTCAAAACAAGTTAAAAACATCCTTGAGGTATTGTTGCTGAAATATCGAACCTGAATTTACTTAAGCCCCTAGATCCGTGCTATCTAATAACCACTAGACACATGTGATTACTTAAATTTAAGTTAATTAAATAAAATTAAAAAGCCATTTCCTTAATTGTACTAGCCACATTTCAAGTGCTCAATAATCACTTGTGGCTAATGGTACCATATTGGACAATGTATATAGAACATTTTCATCATCACAGACAGTTCTATTGGACAGTATTTCCTTAGATTCAACTCTCAGTGTTTCTGAAATACAGGGGACAGAGAACCAAGGTAAATGGCATTATGAGAAAACAATTAGAACTCCAGCATGTGGGGATTTTTATAACACAACTGACCTATACCCTCAAGGAGTCAATGCTATAGGTGGAAGGTTGGGAAGAGAAATTTGAGGGACTGCACTAGATCTTGTTGTGTAGCTATGCAAAGTTCAAACTATGTGGTACAACTTGCTAGCATCCAGTGAGCCACATCACTCTCTCTGAATTGAGACTAAATTTTTTCACCAACTGGTGTGTGTGCATCTGTGTGTAATTTTTCATTTTTCAACAGCCAGGCTACTTAAGACTTTATTCTTTAACCAAAATAGTCAGGCAGGCTATTTCCAGCACACATCTGTTGTCTTATGGAACCTCAACTTTTACTCTGCTACCCTTAAACCAGTTTTCTTATTTCAAATTTAGACTTTCATCCAGCAACTAAATATCAAGCATTGTCATTCATTTCTTCCTACCAGTCAATTTGTTCACTTTCCATAAAACAACCATCTTTGTATTATAATGGCATTTGTTTTAGTGCTTTTCACATTTCCCTTCATTGTTTAAAATAAATAAATTGAAAAACACATACGCTAATATTAGCTGTAATGCAATTAAGACAAAGATGGAGAGAGAATGAAGTAGACGTAACCACTTCAGTCTGCTTTGGATGCATATTGGAAGTAAGCTGGTTGATTACACACTTAATTCTGAAGGGAAATAAAGTAATTTAAAAATCTATGAAATACTGGTAAGATATTGTTGAAGATTATATGTCCAAAAGATGAGGTGTTATAATAGAGGTAATGGAGAGATTTTAAAAGTTATGGATTGAGAGTCCATACTAATAAAATATTCAATTGATTCCCCTAGAGAATTTCATTGGCTTATATATCATCTCATAGAGATACAACTTCCTTTAGACTCTTAATCAAGAGAATTAAAAGACCAGACTCAGCCGTCCTCCTGTCAATTTAAAAAATAATTTATTTAGAGCAGAAATCCATAAAACTGATAAACAGAAATCAATATAGAAAATCAATGAAACCAAAAGCTGGTTCCTTGAAAAGATCAATAAAATCAATAAGCCTCTAGCCAGGCTAATAAGAATCAAAGAAAGGACACAGATTACTAATATGAGAAATGAAAGATGTAACATCACTACAAACCCCATGGACATTAAAAGGATGATAAAGGAATACTGTGAACAACACCATGCACACAAATTTGATAACCTAGATGAAATGGGCCAATTCCTTGAAAGACATAATCTGCCAAAACTCACACAAGACAAAATAGACAATTTGAATAGGCCTATACCTCTTAAAGAAATTGAATCAATAACTAATTACCTTCCAAAACAGAAAGCCACAGGCCCAGATGGGTTCACCAATGAATTCTAACAAACATTTAAGGAAGAAATTATGCCAATTCCCTACAATATTTTTCAGAAGATAGAAACAAAGGGAATACTCCTAATTCATTCTATGAAGCCAGCATCACTCTAAAACCAAAACCAGACGATGACATTACAAGAAAGAAAACTACAGATCAATATCTTTTATGAATATAGATGCAAAAATCCTCAACAGAATATCAGCAAGCTGAATCCAACAATGTATAAAAAGAGTTATACACCACAACTAACTGGGAGTTATCCCATGTATGCAAAGCCCATTCAATGTTCAAAAATCAATTAATGTAATCTATCATATCACCAAGCTAAAGAAGAAAAATCACATGAATATATCCATAGATGCAGAAAAAGCATTTGACAAAATCCAACACCCATTCATGATAAAAACTCAATAAACTAAGAATAGAGGGGAATTTCCTCAACTTGATAAAGAATATCTACAAGAAAACCCCCATAGCTAACACCATACTTAATGGTGAGAAACTTGAAGCTTTCCCACTAAGCTCAGGAACAAGGCAAGACCCCTCTCACCACTGCTTTTCAACATCTTACTGGAAGTCCTACTAACGCAAAAGCAAATAACAAGTATATGGATTTGAAAGAAAGAAATAAACTGTTTGCAGAAGACATGATTTTCTATGTAGAAAATTTGAAAAAATTGACAAAAAAAATCTCCTAGAACTAATAAGTGACTATAGTAAGGTTTCAGGACACAAGGTTAATAGACAAAAGTCAATTGTTTTCCTATAAACCAGCAATGAACAAGTGGAATTTGGAATTAAAAGTACAATATAATTTATGTTAGCACCCCAAAAAATGAAATACTTAGGTAAAAATTGACAAAATATGTACAAGATCTATATGAGGAAAACTACAAAACTCTGATGAAAGAAATCAAAGAACTAAATAAATGGAGAGATATTCCATGTTCATGGATAGGAAGACTCAATATTATTGAAATGTCAATTCTTCCCAAATTGATCTATAGATTAAATGAAATCTCAGTCAAAATCCCAGAAAGTTATTTTGTGGATATTGACAAGTTGATCCTAATATTTACATGCAGAGTCAAAATATCCAGAATAGCTCATATGATCTTATAGAAGAACAAACTTGGAGGACTGATACTACCTGACTTCAAGACTTACTATAAGGATACAGTAATCAAGACAGTGTGGTATTGGTGAGAGAAAAGACAAATGGATAAAAGGAATAGAATAGAGAGCCCACAAATAGACTCACATAAGTAGACTCAACTCATTTTTGACAAAGGAGCAGAGACAACATAAGGGAGAAAAGTTAATCTTTTTAACAAATGGTGCTGGAACAACTGGACATTCACATGCAAAAAAAAAAATGAATGTAGACACAGGGCTGGGGAGAAGGGAAACTGGGGAGATGTAACCCAAAAGGTACAAGCTTTCAGTTATAAGAAGAATAAGTGCTGAGAATCTAATGTACAGCATGGTGACTATAGTTAATAGTATGGTATTATATCCTTGAAAGTTGCTGAGGGTAGATCTTAACCATTCTCGACACACACAAAAATGAGTTAGCTATGTGAGTTGATGATGTGTTAATTATCTTTCCTTGGTAATCATTCCACAATGTATATGTGTATCAAATCATCATGCTGTACACTTTAAATACATACAATTAAATTTCTCAATTATTCCTCAATAAAGTTGGGAAAAAATCAACTCAAAATGGATCACAGACCTAAATGTAAACACAAACCTATAAAACTCCTAGAAGAAAACACAAGAGAAAATCTAGATGACCTTGGATTTGGTAATGACTTTTTAGATATAACCCCAAAGGCACAATCCATGAAAGAAACTACTAATAAGCTGAACTTCATTAAAATTAAATTTTTCTGCTCTGAAAAAGACATTGCCAAAAGAACAAAAAGACAAACCAAGACAGGAAGAAAATATTTACAAAATACATATCGGACAAAGGATTGGTATCAAAAATATACATAGAATTCTTAAAACTCAACAATAAGCATAAAAACAACCCAATTAAAAAATGGGCCAAAGACCCTAACAGATACCTCACCAAAGAAAATATACACATGGCAAATAAGCATAAGAAACCTCATCATATGTCATCAGGGAAAAACAAATTAGAACAACAATGAGACATCACTATACACTGACTACACCAGAACACTGACAACACTAAATGCTAGTGAGGATGTGGAGCAACAGGAACTCTCATTCATTGCTGGTGGGAATGCAAAAGGGTGCAGCCACTTTGGAACACAGTTTGGTGGCTCCTTACCCAACTAAACATACTCTTACCATATGATGCAGCAATCATGCTCCTTGGCATTTACCCAAAGGAGTTGAAAGCTTATTGCTACACAAAAACCTACACATGGATAATTATAGCAGCTTTATTCATAATTGCCCAAACTTGGAAGCAATCAAGATGTCCCTCAGTAGGTGAATGGATAAGTGAACTGTAGTACAGCCAATGCAATATTATTCAATGGTAGAAAGAAATGACCTATCAAATTGTGGAATGGCATGAAGAAACCTTAAATGCATATTACTAAGCGAGATAAGTCAATCAGAAAAGGCTATATAACATATAATTTCAACAACATGACATTCTGGAAGAGGCAAAACTAGGGAGATGGTACAAAATATCAGTGGTTGTCAGCGGTTAGGTGAAAGGAAGGGATGAGTAGGTGGACCACAGAGGATTTTTAGGGCAGTGAAAATATTCTGAATGATACTATAATGGTGGCTACATGTCATCATACATTTGTCCAAACCCATACTATGTACAACATCAAGAATGAACCTTAATGTAATCTTTGGACTTTAGGTGATAATGAGGTGTCAATGTAGTTTCATCAACTGTACAAATGTACCACTCTGGTGGGGGATATTGATAACGGAGGAGGTTAAGCATGTGGGAGGGTGGGCAGGAGGTATATGGGAAATCTCTACACCTTTTAACTTTGCTGTGAATCTAAAACTGCTCTAAAAAAATCAATCTTTTTTTTAAATAAATGCATACACTTTGCTTGGATTCTGTTTAAACAAATAGCTATAAGCAACTTTCTTGACCAACTGGGGAAATATGAATGTGGAGTGTACAGTGGAGTGTACATTGAATGGCATTATAGAATGTCATTTTCTTCAGTGTGATGTCATTGGAGTTGAATCGCACTAAAGAATATCTTTTCCCGGGTGAAGCATGCTTACATATTTGGGTTGTATTGCCTTAGAATCTGCAACTTATTTTCAAATGATCTAGAAAAATATGTATGTATTCATATGCAGATAAAGCAAATGTTCGAAAATGTTAACAATTGTTAAATCTAAGTGTAGGAAATGTGGGTATTCATCACACCTTTCTTCAACTTTTCTGCATGATTGAAAATTTTCACAAGAGAATTTTTGTGAAACAACATCCCTATGGAATTTACAGAACTAGACACGTGTCAAAACTCTACGGCAGTTTGTATGTGAAAGTCCTTTTTACTTTTCTTACCTAGTAATGAAACATTTCCGTTCCTCTAACACTGTTTTATTTACATGTGTCAAGAAGATCAAATGAGAGGAATGACTGTATTGTGCCTTCTGACTCAACAGCTTTTAGCTTTTCATGACTCATTATCCATGGACATGAGAAAGCCTGCACATTTTACTAACACACAATTTTCAACACACGTCTCTCAGTCCCAAGGAGTCAATTTCATTATGATCCCACTTCAATTACTTTCTTTACTCACCTCCTTCCACTCTTCCTTTTTCTTTTTAAAGAGGGTATTGAAATTTATATGCAATATTTGTTTGCCCATTAAACACCAGGCACTTCATTTCTCCTGCATCCATCACAACTTGATTTCAATTCAGCCAACTCTAACAAGAAAGCCTCGTCTTAAACTCCAAAACTTAAAATAAAAAATTATAAGAAAATATTTTAATTAAAAACTAGAATAGTTTCCCCATGTCAGGAAGAACAGAGGAAAACAAAAAGTAATCAAGTTCCTGGAATTAAGGAACTCCATGATAAACCATTAGAAAGGAGCTGGCATTGGTGGTGTAGTGGTTAAGTTTATGCGCTTCACTTCAGTGGCCTGGGATTCACAGGATAGGATCCCGGGCGGGGACCTATGTACTGCTTATCAAGCCATGCTGTGGCAGCGTCCCATATAAAGTAGAGGAAGATGGGCGCAGATGTTAGCCCAGGGCCAATCTTCCTCAGCAAAAAAAAAAGGCAAGACTGGCAACAGATGTTAGCTCAGGGCTAATCTCCCTCACACACACACACACGAAAAACGAGCTGGCATGATTAGACCTAGGAAAGGGAAGACAGAGATTTCTTTACAGGGCAACTAGTGACTAGGTGCTTCTCTGAACAGACCTAAGTAGCTTAGGTGGCAGCTAATTTAATACAAAACCTGGCTGCCGACTGGGGACCCTGAGAAGGGAACATGCATTTGCAAAGCACACAAGCCCCTGCACATATTCAGGACCAGGGAAGGCAAGTAGGAAGAGAAGAGTCAGGGAGACAAGAACGCATTGAGCCCACCCATTCCAAATGGACTACGGACGCAGCCCTCTGCCCTA
Source organism: Tapirus indicus (assembly GCA_031878705.1). Taxonomy (NCBI): domain Eukaryota; kingdom Metazoa; phylum Chordata; class Mammalia; order Perissodactyla; family Tapiridae; genus Tapirus; species Tapirus indicus. The sequence goes on along the minus strand of CM062935.1, from coordinate 5,919,603 downwards.
GAACTGCAAGTATCAGAGATTCCTCCATTAATCACACCACTTCATATGTCTTGAGGCAAGGTGGCATGGCAGGACAAACACAGCATTAGAATGAGCAGATATTCTCTCTGAATTTTCATGGTAATGCTACCTAATATCACTACAGGGAGAATTTCATCCACCGGCTTTTTAACAGGCTTGGGTGACAATCTCTAACCCAGAGTTCCGAGCATATTCTACAAGTGGTAGCATTAATTGGGAAAATATAATAACAGCTGCAGTGCAACTAGTACAACATCTGACACAGATTCATTGATCCATCCATTCTCTAGTCATTAATTCAACATGCAGGATGTGGTGGCTGACGAGCTAGAGGCTATAGTTCCAGAGGTCAGCAAAAGTAGACATGTTTTCTTCCACAGGGAGCACGCGGGCTAATGAAGGAGGTAATAAAATCACTAAGGAAATAAGTTTAAAACTTAAGATAAGGGTAACTGCCATGAAGGATATAATACTTGAGCTGAAATCTGAAAGAAATAAGTGGGAAGAAGCCAGCTATATCTCAGGCAGCAGCCCTGAGACAGGAAGAAACATACAGCTTCAGTACAGAGTCTTCTGAATGTTCTGGAATACACATCACAAGCAGATAACAAAAACCACAGACACACACACGCACATGCATGCACATAGATATCATATTCTATGTACATTAAATATCCATACATTAAATATCCATACATTAAATAATATCTCAAGTCTCAGCGTATTTAGAGGCCATAGCTCACGGTGGATGTGGGTAAGTGTAAATCTCTACTTCAAAAGGTCTTCTTGATAATATTTTTTAAATTTATTATATTATTTAAATAGACCAACTTTGTTTTTTTAACTTGTACTGTGGCTGCAAAAAAGCTTCTATTTGATTTTCATTCACATTTTAATTATCAGCATTGTCTTCAATCTGTAGTTTCCTTGCAGAAATATTTTAAAGTTCCTTGTTCATTTTGTGAGGGCTATTTAATTAAAACTGAATATGATAACCCACAAATGAACATAACTGGGCCCTGTAAATGACAGATTGTCGCAATTAACTGAATTTGAAAGGACAAGTAAGGAAACCACTCCAACCGCCTTCTTAGGAGTCCCTGGCTTCCCTCAGGACACTTGTCATGCTGCATGTGAACACCTGATAGGTGGACAGGGGAGGGCACCAATATCATGAAGACTATTAAACATTAAAAAGTCCAATTTCTTACTTCCTTTATAATATAATTATAAAACCAATATAAATAATATTTCTAGCTTTTTCTGTCTGTGCTCCAAGGAACTCTCTCAAGCATTGTGGGGAAGCCGTGCCTCTCACTCTGGAAACCACTGCTTTGAGGAGCTACAGAGTCAAGAGTAAGGGAGAATGTGGGGCTGAAAGGTGGCAAGATTGTCATAAACTTAGACTGTGGAAGTATTGGCTTCTAATCTTAATGGCTCCTGACAGCCCTTGGAAGATTCCTCATGGAAGGTGGGAAGTGTGGGATCACATCTGCATTTTGGGAATTTCAAATGGAGCTCAGATTTGGGGTAGAGTGTGGCTGGTGTATGTGGGGAGTCAGTTAGGAGGCTATCACTGCAACTGAGCTGAGAGATGACGGTGGCCTCACCGGGGTCATGATGGGGAGGATGAAGACGGAGGAAGGTTAGGAGTGTAGAGGAGCAGAATTTGCTACCCTAAAATGTGTCTCTTTAGTTTGATTATTTTTAAGAGGAAAAGACTCAGAAAGAAACTTTGACCTTCCCCCAACTGCCTAAAAGAATATAAGGCAGAAGGCCTGTTCCTGGAAGGAGCTAACACCATAGATCACTATAGTATAATATGAACTAGGTATGGCAGACAGGGAGGAACCCAGCAGGGCCCCTTTGATCAAAGTCCTCTCCGTGTCCCATTGTCTCTGCAAGGCCTGGCAAACATTTGTCTATCAAACATTTGCTTTTCCATCTCCGTGTAAACCACCTTCCTCCCCTTTGATGAAGTCTCAAACCACTATCCTCAACATCCTCTTTCCTCTTTAGCTGAAGATGGTATTTAAGATGGTGGCTTCTGCATTTTGGAGAGTTACTCAGTTTTCCTGTGTATCTCCCATGTAGAAATGTTATTAAATTTGTTTTATTTTATCCTGTTATTTTGTCTCATGTCAATTTAATTCTCAGACAGCCAGAAGAACCTAGAAGGGGAGAGGAATATTTCTTCCTCCCCTACAAGGGAATAGAGATGGGCTGGTGATGGTATGGAGAGAGGCATATTTGAGAAGGATGACTTCTGCTTCTGGCTTAGGAAAATGAATGGACAAATGTATCATTTATCCAGTGAAATACAAACATCGATTGTAGGAGTGGAGGGTGAAAACCAAGATAAATGTGTGACTTGTTGAGATTAAGGTGGTTTGAAATGTGCTCCTGGAGAAGTCTAGCAGGACACATGGGTTTGCAGAAAGTGATCAAGCAAGATTTAAGAACCAGAAACCTATGGAGAGTAGTTGAAGCCCTTGGCTTAGATGAGAACACCCAGGAGTAGTGTTTACCATAGAAACATCAAAGGACCAAGACTCATGCCAGAAAGAAACATGGCTTTTAGGAAGTAAGCAAAAAAGAGAGAGGCAACACGTACCACAAGGAAAACAGAATTATCGTGTGACAAGTATGAAGACATCGAGGAAAGAATGAAGTCAGGAAAAAAGGGTGAAGACAAGTGGTTCCTAGAAGGAAAACATAGTCAACTTGGTCACTCAAAGAGACATCCTTCCAAGGACCTAAAGAGGAAACATTTCCAATGAATTGGCAATTAGTAGACTATTTGGTGATTTGCACTCGGACATGCGCAGTGGAAAAGGAGTAAATGAGAAGTGAGGAAGTGAAGACAAGAAGGTTAGACAACCTTGTAAGACTGGCTGTGTAGGTCAGGAGAGAGAGAACAGGAGCACAGGAGCAGGAAGGGGACATAATGTGTGCCTGTGTGTGTGTGTGTGCGCACGCGTCTGAGTGTGTGGGTGTCAGAAGGTGTGAGTGCATGCATAAGTGTGTGTGAGTATATTTTAATAAGAGAGAGAAATTTTAGTTGTGTGTACATGCTGATGGGCTAATGGAAAGGGGCCAGAAGAGAGGAAGAGGCTGACCATTCCGAAGTGAGAAGGAATGTCATGGGAACAATTTCTTTGAAGAAATGAAAGAGGTTGGGATCCAGAGCAGGAGGGAATGGGGAGGATTTGGACTTAAAAGCAGGTCCATTCTTCCCAAGACATGTGAGTGCAGGGATATTAAGTAGGAAAAGTTCCCACCTTGTTCACTTTTCACTTCGTTTTCCTAGTGCATGGGGTGAGGGAGATCTCCTCCCAGATGTGAGGAAGTGTGGTAGAAGATAGATAACTCAAGGAAGGTGGTAATTTGGAAGATTTTGAATAGCTCAAATTCCACTAGGAAAAGGTAAGGTAGAGAGGAGACTACGGAGGTTTGAAGAGTTCCCCAGGCAATGTTAAGAACCAAGCTTAGTTTTAGGGACGGTGGATTTAAATTGACATCTTTCCATTGTGTGTGTGTGTGTGTATGTGTGTGTGTGTGTGTGAGAGAGCGTGTATGTTTTCCTCCAGCAGCCAGGACACTTGAGTGTAGCTCGAGGGAGCCACACACTTAGAAAGACTGAGGCCTGGGTGCTATTGGGTGTAGATGTTACAGTTTGTCTCTGCTGATATTGATTTGTTAAAAGCAGATGTATGAATTTGTGCCACCCGGTGTCTTCTCTAAAGACAAAGGGATGGAGCATATTTCATCCAGAGGTCATTAAATCCTGTGAGTCCATGATAGAGCACATGGATATCAGGAATTCTAGCCAGAAGCACAGCTGTTAATATGAATTATTACATATTGAAAAAATAAGAATAAATTGAAATGCATTAAATTCTTCTCAGCTCAAAATGTTTTCACATTTTATTCCACAGAAGATTGTGATCATGTGAGCAGCTTTTCTCATGACTACTCACAGCTTTGTATTAATAGGGAGAGTCAGCAGGATCCATATGAGAATCTGAAACTAAGGGTCAAGAATAAGAAGTACTGACCCTATATCCAGCCTGACCCAATCTATAGCCACAATCTCATGGCCACAGAATAATCCGTAAAAAAAAATCTAAAATCGTTTCATGTCATTCCTTAGCTCAAAAACTTTTCACAGATCCATGGTGCCTACAGGATACAGCATAGCATCCTTGGTATGCCTGACACAACCCTCTAGGATAAAGTCACTGCTACTTCTCCAGGTTCTTGTCCTGCTCCTTCCCACCACAGATCCCATATTCTACATGGAAATATGTATATACCTTGGAGAATTCTAAACTATCATAACCATTTCCTTTCTAACTGCTGAAAGATGGTCATTCTTGAAATGGGAGCAATACTCTAAGGAGGCAAAGACATTTTCCAACCCGATTCAGCCTAATGTCTTTAAAAGCTATTTCCTAAAGACTCTCTGGATACTGATGGCAACTATTTGCTGCCAATGAGAATAATGCACTGGTAAGTCACTAGCACACAACCAGGAGATCAGCCTGCCTCAGGGCAATTAAGAAACAATAGTGAAAACAAAAAGAACAGAATTGTTCTTGACCAACTGGTAGTTATTTTTGGATTACTTCTTTTTCTACCTACCAATATCAGAGAGAGAGAGAGAACTCTTCTATTTAATTGTAATTTTACTGTTTTTATTCATTCCTAGCATTGTGTAAATATGCTTAAAACTATAAACAGAATGAGCTCCCTCAAACACAAGCCATCTCTGGGGATCACAGCGCTACAAACAGTTCCTTGGAATGGAATTATTCTGCACATTACACAAAGATCAGTATATCATGTTTTATTTGACTTTTTCAACTTGTCTCGGGCAAAACTTTAAATAGATTCAATGATTCTATCTGAGGGTTGCAAAACCATTGTACAGAGTCAGCCAGTCAACAGAAAACAAATACAGCCCTGGTTCCTTCCTTCCAGTGCAGACAGAGTTGACATTCGCCCTGTGGAACACAGTGGACAGTGTTGCCTGGGCCATTTGTGGAAGACGGTGTAGATGGCTGAACAAAGAGTGAGGAATTTGAAGCCAGACAGACTCCAAATAACATCCTGGTTCTACCGTTCATTAACTGTGTGACCTTGAGCAAATTATGTATTCTCTGATCCTCAGTTCCTCTCCTGCAAAATGAGAATAATAATACTACCTGTCTCACATGGCTATGGGGACAAATGAGAAAAGTCAAGTAGTAAGCACAGAGACCAGCACATGATAGGGACTCAATCACAGCTCCTTCTTCTCACATAAGCTTTATTTCTACATTATTCCAGCTATAAAGATGCAAGCTCACTGAGGGTCTGGGTGAAGCAGTCAAGATGTCATCTTGAGCTTCCCCCCAGTCCTTCGAATAGAATGTCACACAGCCTGCCTCCCAACTTTATTCAGGTCTTCGTTCAGATATCTTCATACCAGATAGAATGTCCCTGACCACTCTATCTCAAATAGCACTTCTCTGCCTCCCCCTGCCATGTTTTATTTTGCTGTGTTACTTCCTAATACATTTATTTGTTTATTTTTTAATTTATGTATTGTGTGACTCCCTCCACTAGATAGAGGGCTCCGTGAGAGAGAGGATTTGGTCTGATTTGTTCACTCTCTATTCCCAGTGTATTGAGTAGTAACCATCCCATAGTAAGTGCTAAGAAATATTTGTCAATAATGAATGAATAAAATACTTCACATACTCACTTTGGGACAGGACCTGGTACCATCTTGTGCTATTATCAAACTGTGTAGCATTTGTTCTTTCTGCTTCCAGATTAGTAAAAAAATATACCTTTTGAAAGCCATAACTTACATTTGCTAAGGATCATAGGCAGCCTGACGTAACTGGGTAATTCAGTTCAGCATCCACTCCTTCGGGTACCAAATCTTGTGCAAGACACTATGTTGGTTTCTGTAGGCTCTCCTTTGTCTCCTGACCTTTTCAAAGTTGGTTTCCACACCATCCATAATTCTTTCTCCTGCCCTCTTCTTTCATCTTTCTACAGGAAAGAATCCAAATGCTCTAACTAGTTACATCAAATCTCATGAACTCAACTACAATCTTCATGCCAATAACATCTGTATTTCTTTCTTTCTTTTTTTTTTTTTGTGTGTGAGGAAGACCAGCCCTGAGCTAACATCCGTTGCCAATCCTCCTCTTTTTTGCTGAGGAAGACCAGCGCTGGGCTAACATCCGTGCCCATCTTCCCCTACTTTATATGGGATGCCGCCACGGCATGGCTGACAAGCAGTGTGTCCGCCTGCTGGCACCCGAGATCCAAACCCACGAACCCCAGGCTGCCAAGCACGAACTAAACCACTGCGCCACCGGGCCGGCCCCAACATCTGTATTTCTATGTCCAACCCAGACCTGTGCCAACATCCACAGACTCTGAGGATAGCTCATAATGAGACAACACATTGTGGCTCTGAAACTTCAGTCTAGATCCTTCCTTCTCCTACGCTTACAAGTAGCATCACCATTCATCCTGTCACCCAAACTAGAACCCCACAGTCATCCAAGAATCACTGTGCCCCCTTGACACCCAAAGCCAATCCATCACCGACATTTGTCAGTCCTAAATCTGCAAAAGTTCTAGTATTTGCTCACTCCATCTTCACTGCCCCAGTCTTAGTCCAGGCCCCACCATTTCTCACCTGGAAAACAAAATACTGACAACACAGAATGCTGGCAAGGATGTGGAACAACGGGAACTTTCATTCACTGCTGGTGGGGATGCAAAAAGTGGCATAGCCACTTTGGAAGACAGTTTTGTGGTTTCTTACAAACTAAATATACTCTTACCATATGATCCAACAATCTCATTCCTTGGTATTTACCCAATGAGCTAAAAACATCATGTCCACACAAAAACCTGCAGGCTGATGTTTATAGCAGCTTTACTCATAATTGCCAAAACTTGGAATCAACCAAGATGTCCTTCAGTAGGTTAATAGACAAATAAACTGTGGTATATCCAAATAAGGGAATATAATTCAGCACTAAAAATAAACGAGCTACTAAGCCATGAAAAGACATGGAGAAACCTTAAACACATATTACTAAGTGAAAGAAGCCAATCTGTGAAGGCTGCATAGGGTATGATTCCAACTATATAATATTCTAGAAAAGACAAAACTATGGAGACAGTACAAAGATCAGTGGTTTCCAGGGGTTAGGGGGAGGGATGGGTGAAAAGACAGGATACAGGGAAATTTTAGGGCAGTGAAACTATTCAGCATGATACTAAAATGGTGGATACATGTCATTATAAATTTGTCCAAACTCATAGAATGTACAACACCAAGAGTGAACCCTGAAGTAAACTGTGGACTTCAGGGGATAATGGTGCGACAATGTAGGTTCATCAATTGTAACAGATGTATCACCAGGGTACAGGATGTTGAAAGTGGAGGATGTTGTGTTTATGTGGGGGCAGGGTATATATGGGAACTCTACTTTCCATTCAATTTTGCTGTGTACCTAAAACTGCTCTAAAAAATAACATCTATCAAAAATAAACAAACAACCCCAAAATAGCCTCCCATCTAGTTATGTAGGTCCACCATGGCCCTATCTAATCAATCCATCACAGAGCCTAGAAATGATTCCTAAATAAAAAATCTGAGCAAAGTACCCCACTACCAAAAAACCCTTCCATGCTTCTCAATAGCCTACAAATTAAAGTGCTCTGGGTGAAGGGTTAGCAAATGTCTTTTCCCTTCTGCATTAAGAAGCTGACCACTGGATAAACTTTCTATATCTGTTTCTATGGAAACAGATAATGATAGTATATGTCAACTATATCACTAAACAATACTGCTCATTGTAAAATGACCCAGATTGGGTAGACTGCATCTGGACTGGGAAAACTACAGGTATTTGACGGAGTATACTACTTTGGACTTCCCTGAAAGTGGAGACTCATGTGCTGAGCATGTGCCTTCAGGGACCCTAGAAGCTATGCTTCTGGAGATTTTACAAGAGATAAATGGCTCCTGAAGGCATGAGGCTCTTAAGCCAGGGTGGAACCTGCATCATCCAGGGTGGGTTGTTCCTCTTTGCACCTGAGCTATCTGCCGAATGGTTGCTGCAAAGATTCCTGCTAAAGAGGAACACCTGTGGTTCCTGAGTAGGCAGGGGCCACGTGTGGTCTAGGGTTGTCCCATGAATCTGAATGTCTAGTTGAGACTAAGAAGACTCCCTGGTTGGTTCTTGCCTCTCTTTCAAGTTTCACATCCTTCTCCCATTCTATTCGACTCTGATAGAATACACAATTCACATTTGCCAGCCAGTATCATCTGATCTCTTTCCTCCAAGCCTTCTTGCATGTCCTTACTTCTTCTTTGTCATCTACCCATGCTGTTCCTCCAACTCAACCCCCCAGTCACTTTCTCTGGGAACTCCTACCCAGACCATGCCCGACGCTGGGTGAAGCATTCCTTCATCTGACTCCCACATCACCACTAATCTTCCTTACCCTATATTATCATCATCTGTTTATTTACCTGTTTTTTCATTATGAGCCCCCCTTTGGTGGTCATGATTGCAAGATCTGTCCCTTGATGGTTGCCAAAGCCATTTTTGGTAAACATAAGCGGATCATGTCACTCACAATGGCAGACACTGATAGTTTCTGATCCAATAACCATCTTCCCTTTTTCAGTAAACAGAAGCCTGATTTTTTTCTGGCACAGCCACATACCCAAATAGGCACCTCAGGTGCCCTTTTGGTCATTTGTGGTCATGAGACCTAGTTCAGACCAAGGAGATGTTAGTGGAAGTCTACTGGATGAAATTATGAGAAAGCTATTGTTTTCCTGATCAAAAGAGACAAACTTGGCTGACACATGCATTTTGCCCTTCACCCTTCCTGCCTCCTTTATATCTGGCATATGGACACCATACCTGATGGTAGAGAGGAGATCTCACAACCACGAATCTGAAAAGAAAGCCACATGCTAAAGATGGCAGAGCAGGAAGCTTGGAGAGCCTGGGTTGTTGATGACTTTCTACAAGCTACTCTACAAGCTAGACATGTCGCTACACAAGAAAAATAAAACTATTTGGATAAACTACTGTTGTTAGGTTTCTGTTATTACAGTTGAACCCAGTTTCAACTGACACAGAACTATACACAGTTTCTTCTGCAACAACAATACAAAATCTCAACCCATTCCCATGATACCTTTTTCCATCCCATTGCCTGCAAACCTATCACTCTCACCTCCTCATCACCACATGCTCTCTGAGCCCCAATCATTCTAAATGGTCTATTAACAAGCCCCCTGAAAACTCCATCTTTCTATAGGTCCCTGTCTTTGCACAGGTTCTTCCTCACCTTAGAATGGCTATTCTCCACCAGCTTCACCTGGAGAGGCACAACTGTCCTATCAAGACTGGGGTACACATCACCTCCTCTATAAAGACTTCCTTGATTCCATGGTTCCTCCCTCCCCTGAAATTCCAGAGAGCACCCTTGGGTTGCTTTTGCTATGGCAATTAATGGATTACTTTCAAATTATTCATTTAATCATCTGCCTCCTCCTCCATAGCTTGAAACCTGGAGAGCAGTGATCTCATCTTATCAGGCATTCAACATATATTTAAAGATGCTTCTAAATCCACTACCTTCTCCTATTAAAGCCGTGACCTTTATCTTCTCTAAATTATTTATCTGTAAAACAGAGATAGCCCTAGGGCTGCCACGAAACACAACTCTAAAGGATATTGTACTGTATATAACAAATGCCCCACCCTGGGGTGTGTGTAGAATAAAAGGTGAATGGCATCCCTGGAGTTGAGCATCTTACAGATTAAATACAATAATGCATGCAAAGTGCTTAACAGAATGCCTGCTAAAATAAGTTCAATAAATATTAGCTACTGGGATGATCAGGCAATTGTATCTTTGTATCCTCAGCACTGGACTTGACCCAAGGTTCGTGCTCAGTAATATTTTCTGGATAAATAAATGAAATAAAATCCAGGTCTTCTATTTTGGTTCTAAATTGCAAAGCACTCTGAAGTCCCAGCCCAAAATAACACAAAATCAAATGATATCACTTTGTACCTAGTTTTCCCACCGAAATAACTCCTGATGTTCATCCTGCAGAGCTTACCCCATCAGGCAGTCTCACTGCCTGCTTGAGACAGTCTGTTTCTGACACAGTGAGACCCTGGGGCAGGAACTTTCTGGGGAGGATCTCAGTGGGACCAATTGTGCTGGCAGGCGTCAGCTAATAATAAACAAGGCTAAACAATGTGGCTGTTAGCTGGATCTGGATGCCCATGGGCCACTGGGAGTTCAGCTCTGGATCTATCATTCTTGAAAATTTAATCTTCCTGTGCAACTTCCATAAGGGTTTTCTGGGATAAGTGAAGGTTGGAGAGAAGTGAGTGGCCATTCACAATCCGTGCTCAGCTCGGGGGAGCCCGGCTTAGTAAGCAGTTCTTGCCCTATGCTGGAGGGAACCTCCGAGCCTCAGTAATTCTGATCCTACTGGTTCCAAAATATCTGTACTATGACATGATGGGATTTCTGTGGGCCACTGCACTCAGGTTATTTCATAAAATCCTAATTGAACAATTAAATGATATAAACATCTAGTGTACATCTATGATAACGAAACCATTGTGGAGAAAGATGGACTATGAAATAGACTCAGTCTTCTGAAGGAGAGCAGAATATGCCATGTCAAAATATGCCATTTTGGCATATTGATTATTTTGAATTAAAGTTACTTGAGAAACAGCTGGTGCAAGAAGGATACTCTGACCCTCCTTTGTCCTTCTGAAAGCAGGAAATAAATCTCCCATGTGAAAGGTACCTTCCCTGTACCAGGAGGAAGAGAGACATCCTCATCACCAGAGATAGTGAATTTAGGGCTGAGAGGGCTATGTAAACAAACCCTGTTACTTCTTCACTAATTTACTACCACAAGCCTAAATTTCTTTGTCTTGTCAATTCTTCACAAATTTATTGTTTCTTTGTCTAAAAGGTATAAAAGCTACCTGCTGTGGTCACTTCTTTGAGCCTCATGACTTTAGGGTTTCTATAAATACAAAATTAAATTATTTTTTCTCCTGTTACTCTGTCTTATGTTAATTTAATTATTGGACCAGCCAAAGAACCTAGAATGGAAAAAGGAAAAAGTTTTTCTCCCTACACGTCAAATTGCTCACAGTCCAATAGGAAAGAAATAAAATATGTATACAAAGCCCTCTACTAAAAGAGAGAAAAAAAATAAAGCAAATATGAGAATAAGGGAAAAAATGAGAGAGGTTCAGAGATGGAACAAATTGAAAGGAAAGAGAAATTATTTCTAAATGGAAGAAAGTCCAGCAGAAAGAACACTAGGATTTATCCCTTCACCCCTTCTCATTTTAAAAATGGGGAAACTGAGCCTAAGAGAAGCAAGTCAACTTGCCCAAGTTCACGTTGCTCTGTGACTCTGAGTCCTTATCTATTTTACAGCTTAGCCTCAGGGAAGAGCTTTGGAATCAGATAGCTCTAGGTTAGAATTTAGGTTCTGAGACTGATCATCTGTGTAATTTTCAGCAAGTTAGCAAACTCTCTGAACTTCATAATCTTCATTTGTGAAAAAGGACTAGTAAGAATGCTTTTATCTCATAAAACTGTTGTGAAGATTACGTGAGAAAATCCATGTCAAGTGACTGACTCAGGGAAAGTGTTCACATATATGCTGGATGAATGCGTGCATGCACGCATGAATGAATGAGTGTTTAAGGGCATTGTCTAGAAGAGAAAAAAAAGAGAAACTACTGCCCTGTTATTTCTGGCTTCTCTCTACTTTACTCACTGGAAAAATGTAACTTCCAAGAGAGAAGGACCAAATCTGTCTTGCTCTCAACAGCATCCCCAGCACGTAGCATGATGCTTGGCACATAATATGCACTTAATGAAATTTCCTTTACTAATGAAATAGATATTCCTTCTCAAGTCTTTGGCTCCGCATCAGGCATTTTGCTAAGTACTATGCATGAGGTAGGTATATAATTTAATCCTACAGTCCACCTATGAGAAAAGTGGTCTTGTTATCTCTGTTTTGCAGATGAAGAAACTGATTCAGAGAAGTTGAATAGGTTTTCCAGATCGGAGCTTAGTGAGTGGCAAAGCTGGACTAGAGTCAGGACTTTTTGAACCCAAATGCTTTCCTTGCCATCTTTAGTCAATTTGTTTGCACATCACTGTGGGTGTGTCAGGATGGGAAGTGGGGACTGAGCAAACACCAGCAGGACAGGCTCTGGGAAAGAACCAACAGTTGCTCCATTCTGTTAAGTGGCCCAGTGATTAGACTAGGTATGCTTTAGAATAGTGGCCAGAGCCTAGCCCATCAAAACCTGTTTCCACATTGCCCACTTGGCTGTGTGACTTTAAACCCAGTCAGACTTTGCTCATGCTCTAAGTTGAATGACAGCCCCTCCATTCTATTATTTTTAACCTCCACTTTGCTCCTGTTCCTGTCCAGTCCAATCCAGTGTCTGCCCAAGTGCCCTCTCCCAGCTACTTCAGGGAACCATTCTGTAATAACCAGCTCCAGGACGCAACACCTCACCATGGGAGTGTGCACCTGACAGTGCCAGGGCCAAAGCTAACTTTCCAAGGATGATTGGAATAGCCAGGCATTGGCTGGGGGTACAAGGTAAGCAAGTAAATCCCTGCCCTGGAGGAGCTCACAGTCTGGAGGAGAGTGTGAAACCCATTGGTTCAGTGATGGACATCCGCACAGGCTACATGATCAGCACCAGGAGCTGAGTGGTCCATTCCACACAGGAGGTGATGCTTGAGCTGCGACTGAAATATGCAAGAGAGATCCTCAGACTGAAGAGGAGGGAGGAGGAAGAGACAAATGCCATTTCAGCAGAGAGGACATGAATGTAGGCTGTGGAGGTGTGATACACCTACTTTGTTTCCAAAGCTGTGGGGGAACAAGATGGTGTATAGGATGCCTGTAATGTGTGGACAGGGGTAGGTGAGAAAGAAACAAGGTAGAGGTGTGTTGAGGTACATGGCCAGAATGTCATCATATGCCTGCTCAAGGAAAATCTTTAATACTTGACAGCTTCTGGAATTCAGGAAAATAAGATCCTACCAGGACTGGCTTTATAAGTATGTGACCTGTGCAGTCATACAGGGCCCAATGCCATGCTTAGAAGAACCCTGTGCTTGGTTAAACATTCTTCTGTAACCATTTTGATATTAATAATAATTTTAACAAGGGCCTCATATTTTAATTTTGCACTGGGCCCTGCAAGATATGTAGCTGGTCCTAGGTCCTATCTAATAATAGTACCTCATACTTTATAGTGTTATAGCATGCCAGCCACTGTCGAAGTGCTTTTCATATATATTAGCTTATTTAATCCTCAAAATATCCCACTAGGTAGGCATAATATTATTACCATTTTTTGATGAGAGAAGTTATGTCTACACAGGTTAAGAAACTTGATGAAGGCCAGTGGTAGGATTAAATCCAGTTATCTGGCTTCAGAGTTGGTCCTCCTATCCACTCACGTTGGGTCTCTTAATTTTACATTTTCACCATCAAGTAGAATGTCTTAAGACAGCCAAACCTTTACAAGAAATGTTTTCTCTCTTTCAGAATCCTCTCACTCTGCATCCATTCATCCATCCACCCACCCACCCTCCCACCCATCCACCCATCCACACACACATACCCACTCATCCATCCATTCATCCATTCAATGACTCAATAAACTAAATTTTCCTGCAAAATACATGCCATGATAGTGCCTGCACTTAGGAGCCTCAATGAATTTTGGTCCATTGAATGAATGAGACTGTTTCAGGCATCATGAATAAAAAGTTGAAAAGTACCTCACTATCCCAAGAAAGAGACAGAGAAGGACTTAAATCAATGTTTAAAGTGCAGAAGGTAACATTTATCAAGTCTTGCTATGTGCCAGATATTATTCTAAACACTTTACTTGTATTTGTTCTTTAATCCTCTGAAAAATCTGAAGGAGGGGCCGGCCCAGTGGCGTAGTGGTTAAGTTCGTGTGCTCTGCTTCAGTGGCCTGGGGTTTGTGGTTTCGGATCCCAGGCGCAGACTTCCACACTTCTCATCAAGCCATGCTGTGGCAGCGTTCCATACACAAAGTAGAGGAAGATGGGCACAGACATTAGTTCAGGGACCGTCTTCCTCAAGCAAAAAGAAAACTGGCAACAGATGATAGCTCAGGACCAATCTCCCTCGCCAAAAAAACCCTGAAGGAGGTACTATTTTTTAATCCCACTTTTATAAATGATGAAATTGAACTACAGAGAGGATGGGTTATCTCTCCCTGGGCACACAGCTAACCAGTAGCAGAGCTAGGCTTCAAGCAAAGCATAACCTTTACATTCAACAGCCTCTCACAGTTTGATGCTGTGATCAAGTTAAGCCCAACTGCCATGGGAGGCCAGAGGAAGATGACAGGTGCAACCACTGCAGGAGTGGAGAAAGGCTTTTCAAAGGAGATGACAACTGGGGTGAATCTGAATCAATGAAGAAGTTGCCCAGATGAAGGGGTGAGGGGAGGTGGGGTGGTGTGTGTGTATGTGTGTGTGTGTGTGAGGGGCAATAGCACATTGTGCTAAAATTATAAATCGATCAACCTGCTCTTCTCTGGGGACACCTCACTCTCCATCTCCCTGGAAGCCATAATCGTGACCCCAAGATTACCTACAAAGGAAACTTCCAGCCTGATGCACACTTCATTCCTGCTGTGACTCTAGACAAACCTCACATGACACGCCACTGGATGCCAACCCAGACTCAATTTTCACCTAAAATGACATGCAATTTAAAGTAACATATCGATTTTAAGTCTGGATGTATACAATATATTATATTAACATCCCAGAAGTTTTGACACATTGATTAATCACTGAATTTTGAATAAAAATATTCATGAGGACACTCAATTAAATCACACAAACAAAGAAGAAAAGACAGATCTGAAATTTCAGTAAATGTATTTTCTTCCATCCTGGTTTGAGACAGTCAATAAAGTATATAAAGGGTGAAGGTAAAGACCTAAAATTTCGACTACCTACCTGAACAGCTAGGGAAGAGATAGATTGCCTTGGATGTCTTTCTTTTCTTTTCAACTTAAGCAGGCCCCTAATTCTACACAGTGTCTTTCCAAGTAAACATGCTTGAAGTCTTTCACGCATATTCCAGCATCAAAAGATGTTGGAAGCAGACTTAACATCAAGGATCATTAAATAAATCCCCTCCTCACCCCCTTCATATTCCAAGTCAAACAGAAGCTCAATCACGTTCCCAAATTCACACACCTGAGTGGCTAACAGTAAAATATTTTGACTGAATAGAGTTTTTGAGTTTTGTTTTGTTTTATTTTTATGATCTATAGCTGAATTTTAAATGCCCTTTACAAGGCTGAGAAGGAATAAGCTTTGGGATCAGACCAATCTGGGGGTCAGGTTTGAGCTTCGGTTCTTGCCAGCTGTGGGACTGTGAGCAAATTATTTCCCCTCCCTGTGCCTGGGTTTTCTCCGCTTTAAAGGGGGCTGGTCACACTTTCTGCATGAAGATTAAACAAAAGTATCACTACAGAAAGCACTTACTACAGTCATCAGCACATAGTAGGTGCTTAGAAAGAGCTTTCTCTTCCCTGTCACCTGCACTACCACATAATTGAATCCAGCCTGTCACTTAAAGATGATTTATGATTGTTTTTTGTCTCCAGTATCCACATGCTTTTGGAAAGAAAGGAGAAAAAAGAAAACCGGGGAAATCTCATTCTATTATTCAGAAGCAATTATATTAATATTCATTTTATTATCCCAAAAGGCCAACACAAGTCAGCATGTTAAAATACCAAGCTTGATGAATTCTACCTTGGGCCCAAGATACCAAGGATAATCTTATCTTTAAACATTTCCTTTAAACAAACTAAAAAAGGCAATTTATTCCTCAGTGCATTTTATATTCTGATTTTAAATCAACAAGGTATCATAAAAAACACCAGTTCAGCTGTCTGCTCTTTCCCTGCAGTAACACCTCAGGTCTGATGGTGTGTTCCCAGAAATTCATTTTCCAGATAACTTATACCAAATCCTATAAAAACCAAATACTTTTATATTTAATTTTAGCAATTTCTGATGTAACTCATTTTAGAAATAATACTCCCCTGCCTTATTTCAGGAGAGTTTACAGACTGTAATTTAGTTTTTCCTGGTGACTCACTGTCACACTTTTGAACATAAGTTATTGCTCAGTGCTATCATACCTTGATACCCTCAAAGACTCCTAAGGCAGGAATATCTCCAAAGTTCCTTCACTTAGGACCCCAAGGTTCTACTTAATGGACATCCCTTGGTCCACCTGATAGAGAGGCTCCATTTAAGGAGGCGTCTTATCCAGGTTCCTCAGTTTTCATAGTGGAATGTCGATCTCACCATCCTCTTAGTTGATATTAAAGTGTACAGATTAGGCTTTAATCAGAATAAACACTGATTAATCAATCACCTACTGTGTGCCAAGTATTACAATAGATTTTGTTTAATGTTATTTATTTTTATTTTTTCATTAAAAATTCCTTAGGGTGGCCTATTACTATTGTTTTAGAGTTAAAGAAACTAAGATCAATACAGGTAAAGTAACATAATACCTTAGAGAGAAGTTGAGATTACAACTACATTATTGGGAAGCATATTGTGGAAACTATGTACCATGTACCCCACGTGGAGTAAGGAGGGGAGTTACAGAAAAAACAAATGGCTAATGAATTGAAAGTAGAGAGATCATTGGCCAGAAGTTTCCATGAAATCAAAGAATGGCAATCATGGGAAAATTTCTCAAGCAAGTTAGGAGAGGAGGCTGTGTTCAATAGATTATTTTTATAGAATAAGCGTGCTATGTGAGAGAGTGCAATAGAGGAAAAGTTATCCAAGCTGAGAAAATGAAGGCCAGGGTGCTGTAAAGATCATTTAGCTGGACTTGGAAGGCATCCAAGATAGTGGCAGGACTTGGGGTGGTGAGGAACACCAAGACCCAGGTGCCAAAATGATCACTGACTGAAGAATAGTGGGTGAGCAAAAGGCGAATACATAACTGGTCCAGCTAGTAGCACCAGAGGAGCTGGCACCCCATTGCAATTTTCTCTGGCCAGTGATGCTTTTAAGAGATGAACAGGAGAAGGTGCGGCTAGATCAGGAAGGGAACCCACAGTAGTGCTCCTTGGGTTCCCAGCATCACAAAGTTTAGAGAGATCATTTCATAGTATGTTTTTGTGTCTCCTTTAGGGCACAGACATTCTAAGAGGATGAGAGGATGGTATGGCTGAATGTCATGAGCCCCAAAAAAGCAACTTTGGAGGAATTTGTTTGTCTTAAAGGAAACATGGGGAGCTCTAATGGAAATATCAATTACAATGTAGTAGACGCTATTGGTGCCCCACCCTGATCCCCTCTACCAGGTTGGTGCACCCATCATCCAGCTGTTTGTTGACTGATAACAGCCCACAGCTGCCACATTATCCTGAGCATTTTCCTCAGCTGACAGGAGCTGCTTTCCCCAGAAATACCTGAGTGCATATGTCTCCTAGAGTCAGATCCACAGCAATGACCTTGCCACAAGGCAGAAAATGTTGTGGAGCTACGTGTGTCCCAGAGCTCCCTGTGTGATCGGGCTGAGACCAGATGAGGCTGCACCCACATCTATGCCTGTCTTTTCTCCTGTCTATTTCTGCTTTCCTCACTCCCTCTGAAGTTTCAATGAGAGCACCCCTCCATCAATCATCTGTATGAGACGCACTTCAGGCTCTCCATCTCAGGTTGTAACATGTAGGGCTACATCTCAAAGTCTAAGACAGGGAACAGGTAGGACTATTCCACCAAGGCCAAGTAACTATCCAGGGTCACTTGGCTAACAAATGTGAGAACTAGGGTGACCAACCAACCTGGCTTGTCCAGGACTGACAGGGGTCCTGGGATCCAAGAATTTCAGTTTTCAAATTGGAACAGTCTCAAGAAAAAACAGACAAGTTGGTCACTTTAGTCAGAACTGGGATTCGACCCCATGTTTATGTCACTCTAAATGGTGTCTCACTCCAGACGATGCTCTTCCATTTACATCAGCGTTGCCTCTGGTATAACCCGGGTGCCTGCTATCTCAGGTTACACCAGAGAATACATCGCCACACGGTGCCGATGCAGGAACGTTTGCAGGCTCCCATGCAGCCCCTTCCCTCTCCTAGAACAGATATTTTTAGCTGGGATCCATGGAAGAACTTCAGGGAATCCATAACCCCTCTGATAGGGTTGTTATTTCTTTTTTCTGAGAAGACTGACTGCAGATTTCATCATCAGATGCTCCAAGTGATCTATGCCATAATTAAGGTTAAGAACAATTGTCCAAGAGCACATTGCTTTTATCTCTGGATTAAGTAGAACAGTAGGGTGCTGCATTTACGTCTCATACATCCTGCTCTCAAGCAGATCTGTTTCCCAGTAAATGACCAAACACCGACCTCTGCATTACCAGAGCGTGGCGGGTTGAAGTTGTCCACTGCCTTCCTCAGGCTGTCCTCATCCTAGTCCTGGGAGGGAAATTCCTCTTTTATTTAAACTGAAACTTGAAAGACATTTGTCAGGGTTGGCTGAGGAGACAGGGAGGGCAGGCCATTCCAGGGAGAAGGTACAGCAGCAGGGAGGAAGCAGCCTTCCATATGTCCCTGAATCGGAAGCCTACCTTCTGACCAGGAGTTCTAAGTGGTACTTAAACAGGGTTCCATTTATTTATTTTTAAATTGAGAAAGTGTTATTCCATTATGGAAGATTCCTGGTATTAATTCTTCCACGTGTGCTTTATAAATATTGGTCGCATGCTCATTTCATGAGTGCCAGGGAATGTTCTAAGTGTTTGGTGCAGTTATAAACATGGCAGAGTTCCTGCACCATGGAGCTCACTGCCATGCAGAGGACAGAGTCAATACAGAGAGTAAACAAATATATCTGTAATAATATTTCAAACAGTTATATAGTGATGAACGCTGTGAAGGAAAATAGAGCAAGCTCTGTGGCTGGAGACTAGAGGGGACCATTTGACTAGGGTGGTCCAGGGAGACCTCTATAAAGACAATACTTGGATGAGGAGAGGGAGTGAGCCATGGAAACATCAGGGGGCAGCTTGTCCTAGCCAGCAGCATGGAAACAAAGTAAAAAGCCCTTAAGGCAAGAGGAAGCTATAGAGTGTGTTTTGTATTTTTTGCTTTATTTTTTGAATGGGCAGTGATATAGACTTTGTGAGTCTAAAAGAACACTTTTATTTCCTCATTCTATATACACCCCTTGGGTGACCACTTCGTCTCCCATTGTCTCAATTCACATCTATGTGCTGATGATTCTCTGAGTCTTTAGTCAGCCAAGAACACTTTTCTGAGCGTGGCTAATATCCCTAATTGCTTAAAATGTACATGAATGTCCTCAGAAACCTAAAAATGCATTTATTTCAAATAGAACTCATCATTTCCCCCTCAAAATCTATTCTTTCCCCTGTGTCCCCAGGCCAATGAACAGCAAAAAGGGCAATCCATCAGACCAAGTCAGAAAACTAAGAGTCATCCTTGATACTTCTCCACTATTAGATACTGTTTGTTGAGTCATCCAACACTTCCCAACATTCTATTGCCTCGATATTTCTCAAGTTTATTCTCCTTTCTTCATTCCTATTAGCTTAACCATGGCTGGGGCCATCAGTACCGCCATATACTTTGGATTTCATGCAATAGCCTCCTGCCAAGTCTCTATGCTTCTCAACTTACTCCCCTCCAATGCATTCTTATACTGCAGCCAGAATCCAAATGCTTATTTCTACCTGTCGTTTCCCAGTTTAAAACCCTCCCACTGCTGAACAAAGCTGGAGACATCACATTTCCTGATTTCAAATTATATTACAAAGCTATAGTAATCAAATAGTATGGTATTGCCATAGGCCAATGGAACAGAATACAGAGCCCAGAAATGAACCCACGCACATACAGTCAACTAATCTTTGACAAGGGAGTCAAGAATACAGAATAAGGAAAGGATAGTCTCTTCAATAAATGGTGTTGGGAAAACTGGATCTTCACATGCAAAAGAGTGAAATTGAATCCTCATCTTACATCATACACAAAAATCAACTCAAAATGAATTAAAGACTTAAATATAAGGTCCGAAACCAAAACACTCCTAGAAGAAAACACAAGGAAAAGCTCCTTGACACTGGTCTTAGTGATGATTTTTTTGGATATGACACCAAAACCACAAGCAAAAAAAAAAAGCAAAAATAAACAAGTGGGACTGCAACAAACTAAAAGGCCTCTGCATAGTAAAGGAAACAATCAAGAGAGTGAAAAGGCAACCTACAAGACAGGAGAAAATATTTGCCAACCACCTATCTAATAAGGGGTTAATATCCAAAATATATAGGGATCTCATACAATTCAATAGCAAAAGAACAAATAACTCAATTAAAAATAGGCAAATGAATTAAATAGACAAGTTTTCAAAGAAGATATACAAATGGCCAACAGTATATGAAGAGGTGTTCAACACTATTCTAATCATCAGGGAAATGCAAATCAAAACAATGAGACATCACTGTACACCCATTAGGATGAGTATGATTAAAACCAAATTTAGATAAGTGTTGGTGAGGATGTGGAGCAAAAGAAACTCTGGTACACTGTTGGTGGGAAAGTAAATTGGTGCAGCCACTATGGAAAACAACATGAAGTTTTCTCAAAAAATTAAAAATGGAACTACCATATGACTCAGCAATACCATTTCTGGGTATATGTCCAAGGGGATTGAAATCAGGATCTCAGAAAGATACCTGCACTCCCATGTTCACTGCAGCATTACTCACCATAGCCAAGATACAGAAATGTCCATTGATGGATGAATGGATAAAGAAAATAAGGCATATACACACAATGGACTATTACTCAGTCCTAAAAAATAAGGGAATCCTGCCATTTGTGACAATATGAATGGACCTGGAGGATATCATGCTAAGTGAAATAAGCCAGACCCAGAAAGACAAATACTGTATGATCTCACCTAAATGTGGAATCTAAAATAGTCAAGCTCATAGAAGCAGAGAGTAGAATTTTAGTTACCAGAGGCTGAGTGGAGGGCAAATGGGGACACATTGGTCAAGGGGTACAAAGTTTCAGTTATGCAAGATGAACAAGTTCTGGAGACCTGAGGCATAGCATGGTGACGACAGGTAACAATGCTGTATTGTATACTTGAAATTTGCTAAGAGGGTATATCCTAAGTGCCCTCATCACAACTGATTTTAGTTTCACAAAGATCTCTCTAGCTGCCATGTGCAGTGTAGACTGCAGGAGCAGAGATGAAGCAGGGATATCAGGTCAGAGACTGCTGTATTAGTCCAGGGGAGAGATGAAGGGGCTGGAACCAGAGTGATTGTGGTAGGGATGGAAAGAAATGTCACCCATGATCCCTCCCTCCTCTTGACCCACACCGATGGTCAAAAGTCCCTAGAGTGTTCCATCAATATTTCTCTGATAATTGATGCAGTTTGTTCATTTACTTGACCCTTCTCCCTCTCTCCCCCTTTCGTATTCCTTCTCTCACTATTTCCTGTCCATCACTTCTCTTCATCCCAACTCTCATTGCCTGAATTCAAGCACCTTTTATCTGCAAAGTCTCCTAAGAGGCCATCATATTTCTTGGTTGATCCATCTTCTCAAATCCAACCTCTACTCTGAAGCTAAGGAGGGTGTTCTGCCCAACTCCAAATGTTTCTGTGGTTCCCATGACCTTCAGGTTAGAGGACAAGCTCCTTAGTCTGGCTCACAAAACTCTCAAAGATGTGTCCCCTATCTGTCTCCCCAGCCCCAAGGGACACCAATTCACTCCTCGTGTTCCAGCCCTGCACATTCATTTCACTTCTTAGCTCCCTCTTGCCTCCGGAGCTTTGCATGTTACTTCCCCCTGCTGATTGCCCTTCCCTCCAGTCGCCATTTGGAAATTCCTTCAGACTTCAGTTTAGACTCTGTCTCTTTTGTGAAGCCCTCCTTGACAGCCTCTCCCAGGAAATGTGTCAAAAACACTTCTCTTTGCTCGCACAGTACCCTCCATTGCCTGGTTTGCTCTTGTCTATTTCCATGCCTGATCCTCCAACTACATGGGGTAGATTCTTGTTCACAGGTGACTCTCAGGGTCTGGCATGATGAGTGGTACATGGCAGCCTACTGATTCAGATTTCCTGTACTGGGCACACCACAGTGCCTCTCCATCCACACCAGAGGTGGAAGGCCACAGGACAGAGCACTGGCCCATAGTGCCAAATTCCTTTGTAATGCTAAAATCCCCCTCAGGAATCACTCCTGAGATTGGTGTGCATCCACCTAGAAATGATTCATGTTTGAACAGACATTGCTGACACTGCCAAGCACCCAGAATCTGGGAAGGTCAGCAAATATTAGAGACGTCCATGAATTTCCTCCAGCTCTCTCAGGTAAGATCGGGCTTTATATAGACAATTTCTTGTGTTTTGAGTGAAGGAGGTCTGCCATGATGGACAGCAGAACATCTTACCTGTGGTCTGATAAGAATTAGGCTGAAACAAGGAGGAATAGCATGGGGTATGCAACACTTCCTAAGTCCCAGGATCATCTTGGGGGTGCCAGCCTTCTATACTGGGGGAAATTCTAAAAGAAGAGAAATATGGTGGTGGGGATACGGGTGTAGAGTGCATTAAAATGTAGAGTTTGGATAAGTGATGAGTCTTGACCACAAGGACAGCCTGAGGGCCACAGATGTAACCTTGGTGAGGAGAAACAGATTTGTGTATGAAAGCAATGAAAACAGAGCTGGACAGGGCCATTTATAGATGAAGAAACTGAGGACCAGAAAGGTGAGGAGACTAGGTCAGCGGTCCCATGAGCAGTCTGTTTCAGAGCTGGAGTGAGGACTGAGTCCCCAAATCTGAATCGTTAGCTGATTCTACTCCCTCGTGTTATCTCACATGAAAAGACAGCTCTTGGTAATGAGGACTGCCACTATCTTCTTATTAGTATCCTCTCTCTATCTCAATCTCTCAAAGAAAGGTAAGTGAAATACAGGGAAGAAATGTATTTGGGGCATTTTAGAAAATTCTGGAAACTTCCGTCATTGGCAATTATATCTATAATTTGGAAATTACGGGTATTATGTATTAAGTGCCAGGCATGGCACTTTTCTTAATGTACATCTTCTGACCCATCTTGAAAGGTAGCTGTCATCATAGCCAGATGCAGAGAAAGCAAATGCCTGAGGGGACAAAATGATCCCCTGAAGGTGACCCAGGGCTAATAAGTGGAGAAGCCAGGATTTCCAGTCCATCTTGTCTGACGCTGTGTAATTAGAGAGATTTTGCTCATTTTCCAGAGCCAAACAATTAAGGAAAAGAAATAATTTATTGCGTAGAGCATTTTACAGTTTATAAGCTTGCTTTTACTACACAGCTACTCATTCCCTCCAAGCACTCAGCATTCCTGTAAGATGGGTAATATCACCCACATTTTACAAATGAGGAAACTGAGGTACAAAGAGATCAAGTGTCCTAGTTCTAGGTCCCCTCTGAGCCAGGATTCAAACCTAGGCTTTTTGATCCAATTGATGTGCTTCTCCATAATATCAGAGCTGAAATCAAGGAAAGAAATTGAAAGGCAAGAAATACATTTTAAGTTTTAAATATTCCATCAGATGTTTTCGGTGAACATTATATGAGGCCATTCAACACCAGATTACAGTTATTCTAAAGTACCCACTTGAAAAAAATGAGCATTTTAATGCAAAATATGTATTTCTGTTCTTCTTCACTCTGATCCAGTAGGTTGACCCTAAAATAATGCACAGCAACCCAGCGAGCATCCTCCAGGTCGGCTGTGCATACAGGGGGAATGTGGCTGGAACAGTCTTCGTGCAAGCCTCTTCCTGTGCAGGTAGTCACGCTGCAGGTAAGACCTGTTCACTCATTTAACCACTCCCCATGGCAGTCATTAGGCCAGGTTCTGGGGCCACAGCCATGGTAGAATAAGGCAAGGTTCCTGCCCTCACGAAGCATGAAATCTAGAGAGGAGGCAGGCATGTGTGCAAGCAATGACAACATGACACAGCACAAGCTGTCACAGAGCAGGTCCAAAGTGCTGTGGGAGCAGAGAGGAAAGAGCCCAGGAAGGCTTCCCCCAGGACGGGGCATCTGAACTGAGTTGTGAAGGGAAGGGGGAAGTGAGAAACGGTTATTCTAGGCAGAGAGACCAGCATGAGCAAAAGCAGGGGTATAAAAGAGCAGAGAATACATAGTATAAGACAGTCCTGGATCCTTCCAGAAATCGTGGTTCCCTTGGCAATTACATCAAGCTGTAAGCATTCAGTCAAATTGGGCAAGCATTTGGTAAACATCTGGCATTACAGAGCAGAGTTGGATGAAGGTGAATCTTGCCCACAAGGAGTTTGCAATGTGTCCAATGTATCCATCTAACCAACAATTACATGAGACCCTACTATGTGCAAATCCCTATCTACACTATAAAATGCTTAGTCCAACCCTGTGGTGAGCAGATCTCAGTGTTCCCAAACTAGATGAATACTGCATTTGATGGCAAAGCCCTTGACCTTCACCATTTGTAAGCAAAGAAGGAGAACACGCTGTGTTTCCCCTGATAAAGCCTTCTTTATATTCCTGAGTGTATCTTGGACCAGACTACTGCGTTTCATCTGTGAGTAACTGACCAATATTTCTACTCCCTTTTCATAGTTGATGTCTGTTTTGACATGATTTGCTGATCTGAGGAAGGGAGTTTTTTAGAAAATGATGATAATTCCTTTTATTTGCATGGCACGTTAGGTTTTGAAAAGCCCTTTCCCATCCATCCTCTCCACCATCCCACTCAATTGTCACAAGAGCCTGGTAAGCTTCAAGAACTGTTAGCATGCCCATTCTACAGATGAGAGAAAGGAGTCTCAGCAAGTTGGAGCAACTCAAGGTCACGTGGCAAGTGTATGGTGAAATCAGAACTCAAATCCGTGTTTTCTGATTCCCAAATCTCGTCCTCTTTTCTCTAAACCTTACGATTTGCTTGGAATACAATAACATCATCCTCATTATGCCACGAATCCCAAATGTAATGCTGGCCAAATCACATCCCCTCAGACAACATAACTACAGCATAAATTAAAGGCCCAATTAAAGAACATGGCCTTTTAACTGGGACTTGTCACTGTCCCCTGCGGCCAAGCTATAAAGACAGAGCCCTACAAAAGTCAACGGCTGCCCATCGTGGAATTCACCCAGAGACCCACTTACCCACATGCAAGAGCCTTTAGCCTCAAATTATCCACCTAACTTTATATCCCTTCTCTATGGTCTTCTGGGGCCCTGGCCCCTGCTGAGCTGGGTCTGGAATAATGTCCAAACCACGGCCCCCCTCTCTGGCCTTGAGGTGCACTTCACAGTCCATCACTCCCCATGGACAGCCCAGGTGCCTCTCGGCTCTGACACATCTCTTAATATCAAGAGCATCAGAACCTAATGGAAAACAATGCTCCCCTAGTTCACACAGAGAACTGAAGCAGAATTCTCTAGCTGTCTGAAAGTGGGATAGTGTGCCAATGGCTGGAGCCCTCGGGGTGGCCAAGGGGACAAAGGGTGTTATTATACTCAACGCTGTCTTGTTTTGCTGACAACGGGAGGGGTGGCTAGAAACGAGATGAGGAGAAAGCAAGGGGGCATTCTTGACTGCTAGTTTATAATTTTGTATCAATTCCCACCCCACCCCCAATAGCCAAAGGCAACAACATGATGAACTCCAGGGATACCCCTGGGTCCCAAAATGATAATAGTTACTACTCCCCGTGTCTAGATATCCTCTCCAGTTGCTGGGTTTGAAGCTGACTTTACAGATGAAGAGCTAGTTTGAGCTCTGGTCCCTTTCCATGTCACAGCTGAGCTGCAGTGCACCCCCACCCCTGTCCCCAGCCAAGACACCACAAGAATGGGTCTCTAGGTCAGCCTGGATCACAGAGAATCGCTCCCGCTATCCCCTCACACCATCAGGGTCTTCTCTGGAACCTGCCCTGGTTCAGGGCTGAGAGGACCTGCCTGGACAGGATGTGGAGGTGCTCCCTCAGCCTCCATCTGGGACTTCTGCGGGGACCACCTCATTAACCCAGCATCTCCCCACCTACCACATCGGATTTCCCCTCTTGCCCTCTCAGACCTGCCCAGATGTGCTGCAAGACTAGAGGACAGAGATTGGGGGAGATAGAAGGAGATAAAGCACGTTTCGCGGCGGAATCCCTGTTAACTAACAGAAAGCCATCCAACTAGCAACCACGCTTCCAGAAACGTCACTGCCACAGAGGGGAGAGTTTTGCAGCTGCCGACCCCGGAGCGCTCTCACCTACCTGTCTCCCACTGCAGGGCTCCTCTCTCTCACCTCCTCAGGCCACCGCTCCTGGGTCCCTCACTCTCCTCTTTTCTCCTCCAGCCGCCAACACTCGCAGCGGCGGTGGGCGGACCGCGGAGTCGGGGCACCTGCGAGCTGGGTCTCAGGTCCCCGCGGCGAGCCTGCCAGGAGGAGGAGCGAGAGGATGCTGCCCTCGCCGCCGCCGCCGCCACCGCCGTGGTGCTGATGCGGTTGCTATGGTTATGGAACTCCGCAGCTGCCCCCTCTCAGCGCAACAGCTGCCCGGCCGCGGCCTCCGGGCAGCCCCAGCGAACCCGGCCAGGAGGAGAGGTTGTAAACACGATGAAGGGGATTCGCCGCCACCACTGCAAAAGAGAAACGACCGAGAGTGCCTGCGGTCGCGCCGCTCCGCTCGCGCCTGCGGGGCTCCGCGCCCTTGTTCTCTCCTACCCCTGCCGGGACGCGGCCAAACCCAGCGCCGCGCGCAGCGCGCCCTCGCGGCCTGGAGAGCCCGCCCTGCCGCCACCGGCTGGCCCGGCTCCCCGCAGCCCTGCGCACCGCCCAGAGGCTGCGCGTCTGGCTGCGAGGCTCGGCGCCCGCTCTCCCAGCCTCGGCACTCTTAGCGGCCAGTCAGCGGTGGAAGCCTCAGGGCCGGGCAGGCTGCCCAGTGGCCAAACCCCGCCCGCTCGCCCGCCCGGCCTGTTGGGGGCGCAAGCTGCTGGACCCGACGCCCACCGGCCCCCGCCACCCGGGCCTGGACGCGAGCATGCTCAGTCTCCGCGTCGGGAGTTGCCCATGCGAATTGGAAGACTAGGATGCAGCGGAAAAGAAAAGGTCCTTTCCAGACCCCCGGCGGAAGGAGGACATGTGGCTTGGGGGGGATGTTAAACTTTGAAGAGGAGCCCAGGGGAACCCAAAAGATGCCTGAGGAAAGAGTAAAGCCCTAATTAATCCGTGCCTTCAATATGAAGTCAGCAGTGGCTGTCAAGCAAACACCTAACCCATTATTTGCTGGTCACTTACTTCACGCTGGACAGTGGGGGGTTAGAGAGATGTAAGATTCGGTCCCTGGAGGAGGGGAGAAGATTGAGGAGGGTTAAGCCAGCTCCGGTCTACGGAGCATCCTTCACCAGACAATGCTTATGGAGAGGTCTCTAACTCTTGGCATCATTAGGAAGGTCTCCCCGCACTCGTGTTACACATGAGAGTCTCAGAGACGGAGTCAAAACTGGGACTTCCAAGACCAGTGCTCCATCCATTAGACTGGGCTGCACTAACTCGCAACCCAAGAAGGGACATTGTAACCAAGCAATTACAACCAGTGTGACTAGCGTCCCAAGCAGTTGGGGGAGTGGAAGTGGGGGAGGCAATCAGGGAAAGACACCTGAAGGAAGGGACAAGAAGAAGCAAAGAGGGGAGAAGAAGGGTGGGGGAGAATGTTCCTTCCAGAATGTGAGGACTGAACATGCAAAGGCCTGCAGGCAGGACAGCCAGACTGGTTTTTGATCCATACTTGGGATGCAGAACAGCTGGAATAGAGTGTGCCAGGAGAGATGAGGCAAGTTATGAGGTTGGAAGGACAGGCGTGGTGTATCAAAGGCCTTGGAATCCAAGTGAGGTAGGTTGGAACTTGGCCCTAAGGACAATAGGGAGCCACTGAAGGAGCTTAAGCAGGGGCAAGGCTGGGTCAACATTTGGGAAGGTCACTGTGATTGAAGTGAGTGATGGGTAGGGTGGGTATTAAGTCTGCAAGATGTACTATCATGAGGAGGGTCTTGCTGCGGCCTGGCCAGGGCAGAGGAAGGCTGTCTTCTGTCTGCCTTCCTGTCCTCCCCACAGCACCCAGCCAAGCCTTAGGCAATGCATGTGCTCAGTAAATGTTTGGTGAATGGCAAATAAATGAACATTTATTTCTCCATAGAGAAAACGGGTGCCTTTCTTTCACAATTTTTGCCCTTAAAATGTGATCAAAATCATGTGACACTTATTTTGCTATCAACACTGCATTTTTATGTAACCTCATTTGTGAAAGTCAGTGCAAGTCCCCAGCATTTTCCTCTGCATTTGCTAGTTCCCAGCAGTGCAGATATGCCAGTGGCACAGGGTTTGCTTGTATCTGCATGTGTTCCAATTGCCCAAATAAAAGATCTCCAGGATATATTGTTAAGTGAAAGAGCAAAGTGCAGAACAGTGTTTATAATAAAGTAACTCTTGGGAAAGAAGGAGGGAGACACAAATGTATATTTGAATTTGCTTGTATTGGCATAAAAATATACTGGAAGGCTATGTAAGAAACTTGTAGAAGTGGATATTAGGGATGGGGATGGGGTTGGGTGGAGAACTGGGTGGACAAAGTCTAGGTGGGAGTAAGACTTAAACTTTCAATGTACACTTTTATGTAATTTTTTTGATTTTTGAACCAAAAATAAAGTATACTCACACACGTACATATATGTGGATCACATACACCATCTCTGACTAGAATCTTAATGAATCTTGAGAAAATCTCAAATGCAACATGCAACATGTCCCAAATGGTCGTGTCCCTAGACCTCCTCCCTCAAATCCTATGTGGAAAAATAGTATTAGGACTTATTACTGTGAAGTCTTCCTCTTCAGTCCCTGCTACACTTGTGGATTGGAGCTAAGGCGAGAGGAGGAAGCACAGAGACAGGAGCTGAGGTTTCTGGGAAGCCAGGAGTGCCAATGCCAGCACTAGGGAGCTGTGTGGATGTAATCTATGTGTCAGGACCCAGGGGTCCTCCCCTCAGCAACTATCACTGGCCCATGGTGGCCAACATGACATCCATCCATCATCCAGCTGGAGTGATGCCCTCTGGGCCCAGAGATTCCCTCACCCAACACCCTCCTCGTAGATGGGCTCCATGCAACGCCCTGCTCCAAACTCGTGAATTCTCAGCCCCACAGAGTGAGGCTCTGAACAGCTAGGGGGCTGTGGGAGGTCTGGAAAGGAAAGCCCCTGCCACTGCCCAGGGTAGGCTTGGGTGGAACGGACTGAAAAGCAGAAATAACTCTCCACTGTGATTCTCCCCTCCCATGACTCACTGTGCATCAAATCACAGGAGCCAGAAACCTAACATCTCCCCAGGCTCCTGGTCTCTCTGCCTCATTCTCTCTACTCCTCTCCTCTCCCATACATCTAATTAAATACCAGCTTCTGTCAACTCCACCATGTAAATAGCTCTCAAAGTCATCTATAACTGGACCCCACAAGAGATTTTATTTTAATTTTCTTCAACAGGAGTCTCTGAGTGATGGTCTAGAGAAATGGGTATAATCTTAGCTTTGTTTTGATGTGAGCAGCTACAGCCAGGGCAGAGGACATTGGTTCTGGGACAGATGCGGAGTCTGATCCAGCCCCAGGGTTCTGGTGCAGCTAGAAGATGACACCCCATTTGAAAGAGCTGAGCACTGAGAAATACAGCTAAGCATGAGGTACTTCTGGCTGAGTTTGGTTCTGGGGGAATGAGGTTGCCCTCCCTCACAGGGCCACGGGGGGCTTGAGCCCAGTAAGGATGAGCAAAGAATCACAGCAGGGTGGACCAGCATTTTCTCACTGCGCTGGAGAAAGCAGGTTTTGAATGGTGACATCCTGTGGCAACAAGAAGCAACTGTCATAAAATGCTTATCAGACCCCACACAATGCACAAGAGGGGGGGAAATTGGAATAGCCTCCCCTTGGAACTAGGTAAGCCCCCATTGTTTGAGGACAATTTGGGAGGAGAGAGAAACGTCATCCCCTGCTAATAGAAGAACACAGACTGAGAAAGCTCGCCCGGCCTGGAAACTGACTTCACTACTCTCTTACTGTGTGTCCTTTAAGATACAACTTGACCTAATTGTATCTCAAGTTCCCCTTCTGTAAAACAAGGATGATAAGAAAATATATCTTATAGATTTGCTGTGAAGATTAAATGGATTAAAACATGTGGATTTAAATGGATTAAAACTTAGAAGAGTGTCTCATGCAGAGTCAGGTCTTATGTATGTGTGAGCTGTCATTATTTTTTAAATGTCGGAATGAGTTGGGGAAACAGAAGAGGTGCTTAGGATGCTGTGCTTATCAGGCATACTTTCTTTTCATTCCACCCCCTGTGACCCAGACCCCCTGTGACCCCACCTCCTTGACCAAGACCATTCTGTTTCTTATCTGAAATACCAGAGTAATGTCTTAACTAATCTCCTTAATTTCAGTTCAGTCCCCCTTAACCCATCTGCCTCACAAGCCATATTGATCTTTTAAAAATGTAAGTCTGATCCTATCACTCTGCCTCTTAAGATCTTTCAGGAGTGATTATCGACTTTCAGAAGGAGCTCCAATGTCTTGGAGTTCAGAGACAGCTAAGATCCCACACACACCCTCCTCCATTTCATCCAGCAATACTAAACCTCTGTACCTCCCAGAAAGCCCCAGGCTGTGAGCACATCCACGAATTCTTACTCCACCTTCAGACCTTTGTCTACATATTGCTTCCTCCATGAAGACTCCTCAGATCCACCTTAGAGTGAATTGCCTCCTCCACCAAGCTGCCTCTGAACCTCACACGCACTTGGATAAGCTCTCAGAGCTTTGTAGTATAATGATTTATATAAAAATGTATTTCCCACAGCAGACTGAGGCGTCTTTGAAGGAAGTTCTTAAAGAAGAGCCTGTGTCTTTTTATCTTTCTTTATGCAACCCACAGCACGGGATCTTGAACGTATAGATGATGTTCACATTTTTAAACTTTCTTGGAAAAGATTTAGGGTTGATTTTCCTCTCATGTATTTGTCTTGTCTTGTCCTGCCAATCAAAAATCAAAAATTTGTTTTAAACATCTTTGCACTTATGACAGGTGCTCGATTACTGTGTTCAGTTTGACTGAGGAAGTGATGTTCACCTAAGAGCCAGTTTGATTAGCACAGGGTGGGAGGAGCATCCAGAGAAGGCCGGCTTGGTTACACCTTGGGATGAGTCTTCAAGGGAAATACTTCTCAGCAGCACCGCAGTTCAGCCCCGAGGTCTTCACATGTTTCTTTTGTGAAGTTCTCGTCTCATTGCTTGATGTGAAGGACATGTGGCTGGGGTGGCAGCAAACACTTAGGCACTGGGCTGTCTCTAGGCACCAGGCACTGTCTAGACACTTTATATGGCAACTGCTGTCATCTTCACAGCAACCCTGTGATGACCCTCCTATGAGGAAAGGGAGGCACGCTTGCAGAACTTGACTAAAATTGCACAAGTACAGGGGGCTAAGCCTGGATTTGAACAGTCAGTTCCTGCTCTTTACCACTACATGGCACTGCCTATGTGCTCTGTGCTGAGCATGCTTCTGTTACCTGTGTGGCTGATGTTTATAAAGTATATGGCAATCTTATCATCACTGTCTAACACAGGGTTTCTCAACCCCAATGTTCTCAACATATGGGGCCAGATCATCCGTTGTCCTGAGGGCTGCCCCGTGTGTTGTAGGATGTCAGCAGCATCCCCGACCCCTACCCACTAGATGCCAGCCCTGCCACCTCCGCCAATTGTGACAACCAAAAGGCTCTCCAGACATTGACAAATGTTGTGGGAGGAGGGCAAAATTGCCTGTATTGAGAACCACTGAGCCAAAAATAGATTTAGGGCAAATTTTATAACAAATGGTAGTGAATTAAACCCAATTTCAAATAAAATTATTGATATTTTTAAGAGGCCAATACTTGCTAGATATGATCACATCAACTTTGTTTTTACTTGAAGATTGGCTGGCAAAGGTGCTTGACTGACCTTTTCTTCTTGTTCTCTTGTGTTTCTCTTTTATGTACATTTATCTTTAATAAGCATGCGTGCACATGTGTGTATGTTTTGAAGGGGTCTTTTTAAGCCATCTGACCAATTTGTGAGGATCAGTTTAGTTAAAACACTTATATAATCATAATTCAATTAACTAAGCATAGTAGGCTGTAGCATTTCCTATTACACTGAAAAGAGGTGCCACTGTCAAGTTCTGCTCACCGTGTGCTCCTCAAAACCATCTTTCAGGATCAAGCCAGGCAGGTACCCATTGACATGGATTGAGCTAGGGTGCCATTGTCAATCTTCATATTAAACATCAGTGAAGCTTAATCAATTTGAAGACAGAGCTCAATGTAAATGGATACTTGAATATATTCTGGCTGCACATTCTAAAATATGGGTAATGCTGCACCTGCCACCTCCCAATCTGGAGGTCTACAGAGTTCTTCTGGAAAGCACACAGGCATTAGAACCAATGGGACCGGATCTGACCCTACCTTCAGCCATTTGCCACCCATGTGACTTGGTGCATGGTACATAATCTGCCTGAACATCCTTCTCCTCATCTACAGGTTTACAAAAGAATTAAATACACACAGAAAAAGGCTCGAACCTCCTGCCCGTTCTCAATAATGGTAGTCATTCTAATTCATTCTAATTCTTTGCAGCCACCAAATTGCATTTGTCAGCCCTCCTTGTAGCTGATGGAGACCTCAAGACTGCATCCTCACCAATAGTCAGATGAGCAGGAGGGATGTGTCACTTCCTGTATGAGGAAATATAGAGTGGGTATGAGTTACACACAGGCGCGCACACACGCACACACATGCACATACCTCTTCGATCTGTGCAACTGAAAACAAAAATAAATATCCCTCCCCCAAAAGAAAGACAAAATGGCCAATTTCCAAATGGAGGTAGATCAGAACCGTGCCATTGCCTCTGAAGCTCCTGATGGTAATTCCCTGGCCCACATCAGACTGTGATGGGGCAAAAAAATCCACTCTTATTTATGTCCCTGAGATTTCAGAGTTAATCTGTTTGCATAGCATTGAGTAGCTGATTCTGACTAACATAAACAGAAAGACACAGATGTCCAAACCAGGAGATCATCACCTCAAAAACCACACCAACAACTCACACCAGGAGATAGGTGCTATTATATCTGTTTTTTGCCCCCAGTTGAGGAAACTGAGGCACAGCTAGCTAACAGACCTTCTCCAAGCTAGAAAGTGACAGAGCTAGGACTCAGCCCTAAGCAACTAGCCCCAGGGTCTGCACATGTGGCATCTGCTCCGTTGCTTGGAAACGTCGGGAGCTTCCCAGGCAAAATCTGAAACGAGCCCCAGCCACATAGTTCAGGGAGAAACCAAGAAAGAGGCAGGGCACTCCAAATTGGTAGGTGGCAGTTCTAATGAGCAAGGGAGCTTTCACACAAGGCTTGCCTTGGACAGCTGCAAGATGAGTAGATCTGTGCACTAGCCTACCAGAATCTTCAAAGTTTCTACAGAGGCCTTCATGGGGTTCAGTCATGGACAATGTCCAGACGGTCTCAACAATACATGGGTCTCTCCAGGCTGGGTCCTTGAGAACGACTCCCACTGTGGGAACAATGGGCGGAATGTTCCATCCATCCATTCCAAGGACAAGGGTGAAGGGAGGAGCCCCCTGATTGCCCCAGTCCAGCTTCTGGTTCAATCAGTGGTCACGTCCTCTCCATTACCTCCCCCAACATGTTCTGAGAAGTGTCAAGAAAGGTTTGTGTAATGAATGCCTGATGGAATTCTGGGTGCAAGATTTATGTTTACTTATCACACTTAATAATGCTCATTACTTTACTGCTGAGAAAAGCTAGATTCACTACCAAAAAAAAAGATGCTAGTTGGTAACAAATAAATCATTTGTGTCTTTTAGAATGTCAGCAACTTTGAAAAAAAGGGGACTATTGAGTGTGATGACATTAAAAAATAAATGCCCTAAGTTGTCAAATAACGATACCATTTTTCAACTCAATAAAGGAAATTATCTATCTATCCATCTATATATATATACACACACAATTTATCTCCATCATTTTAAGTTGGTGAACCATTAAGTTAAATGACTACAGTAGTACTTTAGGACAAATTCTTCCTTTTATAAAGGACACAGCCTAGGGAGTTGGCCAGTCCACTGTCACTTGTCTTGATCGAGGTGTTGGGACTTTAGTATCATTTCTGTCTACAGAATCTCCAGGCCCTGTTCCAAGGCCTTCCCCTGGTGAATTGCAAAGGGGAACAATTTATCTCGAGCGGGTCCCATGCCTCTTTTCTCTGAGACTCGTTTCCTCCTCTGTGTGATAGGATATGAACACTGTCCCTTGTGGGGTGGTGCAGGGGATTAAATGACCCCAGAGTGTGCAGGTGCCCAGCATGGGCCTGGCACCTAACAGACACCCAGTATGTCTTGGGCCCATTCCTCCCAGACTCCTACTCATTTCCTCTTGAGACATGAGTACCTATGGCTCACCTTCATTCTCAGATTCCCTTTAGGGGGATGCAAGAGACTCAGTGACCAGATGGTAACCTGCTGAGAATAATATAGTCAGGGAGCTTTGCTTCTAGTACTGAGTCTGCTAGTAATGTGCTCAGTGACCTTGGGAAAATCACTTTGACCCTCAGAGCCTCAGTTTTCCTGTCTCTATAATGGACAGGATTTACAGGAAGAGCACCAGGATCCATTCTAATTTTGACATTTCATGGGTCACCAGACCTGCACTCCATTCCCTCCACACTTTTGTTGCCTTGCAAGAAACAGTGCAAGTTCAACACGAAACTCAGCTCAAATACATACTCTTATTTGGTGCCAATGCTTTCTCCTTTAATTGAATATATTTTCTATTGGTTTAAGTTTTTTTTCATTATGAAATAGATCAAACAGACAAAATGATATATATATTACACACACATGCATATGTATATACAGAGAGAGAGCATAAGCATACATGCCCATGACAATAAATAATAATAAAACAAAACTAGGTACACCCAGTGTATCCACTGTAAGGAGAACACTGCCCACACCTCTGAGGGGCTGTATGTGTGCTTCCTGATCCCCATCCCTTTGCTTTCTCCCACCTGGTGACATTACTCTGAATTCTGTTATTAAGTCCAATGCCTTCTTTATATTTTACCACAAATATGTATCTCTTAAAATGTATTGTCTAGTTATTTAAGTAAAAGGAATTCAATTATATGTATTCTTCTGAGACCTATTTTTTTCCTGAATGTTCCCTCATGTTTTTGGAGAGTCAGTGATGTTGAAACAGGTAGCTGTAAATTCATTCATTTCCATTGCTGCATCATATCCTGTTTAAGAATAAAGGGGAACCCATTTAAGGAATTCTACTATTGAGGGATATTTGGGTCGTTTCTTCTGTGTGTGTGCATGCCAGCACTATTTTCAATAAGGTTGTTATGAATATTCATGTGTTGATGAATATTCATGCATGCATATCCTGGTACACCTGTGCCAGTTTTTCTCTATATTTAGGAGGACAATTGCTGAGTTTGAGTACACACAAGTTCTAATTTACTGGGTAGTATCACATTATTTTCCAAAATAATTGAATAATTTTGCACTCGTATCAGCAGAGGACATGAGTTCCCGTGGCTGTATATCTTTCCAACACCTGGTAAGGTCAGACTTTATTTTTGCCAATCTGATGAATTAGAAATGGAATTTCATTCAGAACTGGTTTTAATTTGCATTTTTCTGATTACTAATGACGTTCAGATCTCTACATATGCTTACTGGTCGTTCATGTTTCTTGTTCCCTGAAATGTTTATTTTGCTCATTTTTATTATTGGATCATTTGTCTTTTTCTTATGGGTTTGTACAAATTCTTCATATATTTATTGCCTTTCTTAGGTTTTATGTATTCAAATATCTCCTCACAACTTGTGGCTCCTGTTTATCCACATCTCCATGGTGTCTTTTGATGGATAGAGCTTGTTTGTGTTAACACCAAGTTCATTCTTTTTATCTTTATCTGTGCTCTTTTTTGATGCTCTTTAGGAACACTTCTCTATCTTGAGGCCATTGAGATCCTCCCTTATATTATTATTTCTTAAATTGTGAGTCTTTGCTTTTTACCCTTAAGTCTCCCACCCAATTCCCTAGCACTAGTCGTTGTCCTGGCCACCCTTTCCCCAGTAATCTGCAATGTCAACTCTGCTGTAGGGGAAGTTGTCATACATGGGGGCTCTGGGCCCTCTATTTGCTCCGTTGTTATAGTTTTTTTTCCACTTATCAACAATATGCCACTGTTTATAATACTGTAGTTCTACACGGAATTTTTCTGTCGAGTAGGATAATACCACACACTTGGTTCTTCTTCAGAAGTATGTCAGCTATTCTTCACAGCACTAGACTATAGCAGTCTGGAAGGAATGGGACTCAAGTTTCTTTCTTCATTTTAATTTTAGAGTAGGCTTTGTTAAGCTTCATCACAACACCATTTAAGTTTTTTATAGGAATTGCATTGAATCCATAGAGCAATATAGGAGTAACTGACATATTTATGAAAATAGATTTGTTTCAGTCTTCTAATGCAATAAAATTTTATAATTTTCTATTTATACCACTTTAAATATTTTGTTAGATTTTGACCTAAGTACCTATATATTTATTAGTAGTTTAAATGTATCCCTTTGAAAATCACCTTTTCTAATCAGTGGTAGATAGAAATGCAATCAACTATAGCATTGTTTTTTGGGCCGTATTTTTATAATCTGTTACTAATTCCAATCATTTGTCTATAGATTCTTTTGGTTTCTTGCGTAGAAAGTTGTGTCATCTGTGAATAATGATAGCTGTAATTCTTCCTTTTCATATCTTATACAAATTATTTCTCTCCCATGTCATAGTTGCCTAGCTGAGCGCTCCTGCAGAAAACACAACAGAGGAAATGATAGTGAGCAGTCTCGTCTTGATCTTGATTTTAAAGAGAATGCTTTTTAATAATTCAATATTGTGTATATCATTCCCTTATGTTACTTGTAGATGCGTATTTATTGCTAGTTTAAGGAGATTTTCTTTTATTCGTATAATGCTACACTTTTAAAATAATAAGTGGTTATTAAATTTTATGAAATATTTCTCATTATGACTATTAAGATGACAAAGTGATTTTTCTCTTCTGTTAATAGAGTAGGTTACAGTAATATGTTCCATGACATTGATGTAAATTTGCATTCCTGGAATAAACCTCAATTGGTCATGATGTACCATCTTTTTGTATATCCTGTTCTCTTCAGACTGCCAATGTTTTATTTAGAATTGTTTCATTATACTCATTAGTGACATTTGAATATAATTTTTCTTTACTCTGCTAACTTTGTTTGACTGTAGAATCAAGGGTATACCATCCTCTTAAAATAACTTGTGCAATGTCCCCTGAAATGTAATGTCCCCAAGAAGTTTTTCACTTCTTTGAAAGATTTTGTGTAATATTAACAATATTTGTTTTTTGAATATTTAACCCAACTGTAAAATCATTGAGGGTCTCACGTTTTCTCTGTGGGAAGAGTTTTAATTATTGACTCAGTTGTTAAATGGAAGAGGGGAATTACTAAAGGAAGCCCCAGGGATGTTTTTCAGGGTTGAGCCTGTTTATAAACTGAGAGGAAACAGCCCTAAAGGGTGAGACTGCAGATAAAGGAAAGAAAGGGAAGGAAGTAAAAGGAGGTCCCTGAGGGGCTAGAGGAGGTGATTCCAACTCCAGCTCAGTGGGGGATTAGACAGACCAGTGGAACCAGCTCTGCTTTTCGGGTGGAAATAAAAGAGAATGGAATATATGTAAAAGTAATAGGAAGCTGAAGCACAGTGTTAAGGACCTTACATGCATTATGTAATTTAATCCTCACCACAGGATGATGAGGTGGGTCCTGATATTATCTCCAATTTACAGATGCTTGGAGAGGCGGAATGCCATGCTCAGCTGGGACATTTCTGAGATGGGATTTGAATTCAAGTCTTTCTGATCCCAAAGTCTTTGCATTTAACCAGTTTCCGACACTGCTAGAGAGGCCAAGAAGTTGGATGAGTCATTCCCAGGACATTGAAATCTCCGGGCATAATAGCAGGACTCGGGGTGGAGAGTGAGCCTCTGAGCCAGCAAACGCCACAGCTAGAGTGGAAGGTGGGAAGAACCATGGCTGCAGATTTCAAGACCCCAGGTCGTGTGCCTTGTCACAGGTCAAATTAAGGTGGATTCTTTGAAACTGGGTGCTCCGGGGGGTTTGCAATATTTGTGGACGCTGTGTGTGGCACAGCGGCATTTGCGGTCTATGAAGGCAGTCTCATCCTGCACGTTTGCACATATATGATTTAAGAGTCTCCCTTCCTCTTCTCTTTTCTCCCTCCTCCCGAAAAACAGGCCTCCTGCTCTTGATTCTTAATGCCATCTAGTTCCCAATGTTGGCATGAGAACGGAGCGAGGCGATTCACATTTAGCAGCTTTCTTGATCCCCCTTGCCACCCTGTGGGTTAGATATTATCATCCCCATTTTATATGCAACAAAACTTAAGCACAGAGATTTGCTAAAAATAAATATCCCTTGCACTTGTAGAGCTTTTCGAAAAAAGAAATCATTTACCACATGGTTTTGTATACATGACCTCTTGCAAAACCTCCTGGATGATACAAGTCCTGGTACCCCATCGGCAGAGTAGTGCTCCTTGATTCCAGCCTCATCACCAGTAAACGCTGGAGCTGGGACTAAGCCCTGACTCTTGCTGTCTTGTAATTTTTGCCCAAGGATTATGGTACTTCTTCCAGAACCGGAGACAAAGGGCTTATCTGCAGGCTTGAATGTCAGGCTAAACCTGGAGGGTTCCATCAGTTTGGCTGAGGCCCCCCCGAAGACCTTGCTGAGGCTGGTGCTTACTGGGGCTCCCTATGTCCTGAAGCACCTTGTCTTTAAGGAACTGCTGAGGGACTG
Organism: Tapirus indicus; assembly: GCA_031878705.1. NCBI lineage: Eukaryota > Metazoa > Chordata > Mammalia > Perissodactyla > Tapiridae > Tapirus > Tapirus indicus. The sequence goes on along the minus strand of CM062935.1, from coordinate 5,880,309 downwards.
CCAAAGGGCCCTGCAGAAGTCTGACCCAGGTCAGGGAAAGGAGTGTCAAGGCCCCTCATCCTAGAGGCTCATCAGTTGGCCCAGGCCCGGTGTTGAACTGCCTGGGTTAAATTCCAGTTTAGCCGCTTACTAGCTGCACGCTCTTGAGTAGGACCTGAACCTCTCTATACCTCAGTTCAGTATTTTTCAATAGTGACAGCAATATCCCTACTGTACAGAGTAGCTGTGACAAATGCTCCTCAAATATAAGCATTCCATAATTGTTGCTTAGAATAAAGATTATTATTGTTACCTAAACAAATGTGAAAACTGAGGCCCAGGGAAGTCAGGAGAATTTCTAAGTTCCCACACTGAGCCAGAAGCCAAGATTCTGTGGGTTTTGTTTTGTTTTTTCTTTTTTTTACCTCAGCATTCTTCTTCCTTTATGGAGACGAATTGGGGTATTATGGGTTAAGTACTGTGTTAGTCTGCTGGAGCTGCCATAACAAATCACCGCAGACTTGGTGGCTTAAGCAACATAAATTTATTTTCTCTAGGTTCTGGAGGCCAGAAGTCCTAGATCAAGGTGTTGGCAGGGTTGACTGTTTATAAAGCCTTTCTCCTTGGCTTGTAGATGGTTGTATTCTCCCTGTGTCTTCATGGGGTCCTCCTTCTTTATGTGTCTGTGTCCTAATCTCCTCATCTTATAGGAACACCAGTCATATTGGATTAGAGCCCATAGTAGTGACCTCATTTTAACCTAATTACCTCTTTAAAGACCTTATTTCCAAATAGAGTCACTTTCCAAGGTAGTGTGAGTTGGGACTTCAACATATTGATTTTGGAGGGGGTACAACTCAACCCACAGTAGATACCTACCACAGATTCTGACACAGAGAAGACACTCAGAAAATATTAACTATTATTGTCACAGCATGGTTACTACTGTGCCTTATCTCTAGAATTTGATGAAATTCCTGTGTCAAAAATATGTCACATTCATAGCAGAAGCCCCTCAAACTTAGCCTTTTGCATGTGACCCAGAGAGGAGGTCACACAGTCCTGGGAGCCTACTGTGCCCATGGGACTCTCCTGAGGGAAGAGAATCCATGTGACTTTCTCTGCATAGAGTTGCTTTGACTCCTACTGAGTAAATTAGCCCTACGACCACGCCCACAGGACTTTGGTCAGACATCAGTGTAGGTTCCAAAGCAACCAGGGATGGGCACTGAGCACAGACCTCCTCTGTCTGTGATGTGGGGTGGTGCTCCAGTCAATGGTAAATGTTATATAGTTTGGTGACTAGGAACACTCTCTTTGAGGACAAACAAATCAGACTTGTGTTTGATCTCATCTATAACCCTTCATATAAAAGAAAAAGACTTTGAAACACCTTTATTTATGTGTTTTCTCTTGGGTTTATCATGCACAATCTTTAGATACAGGGTCTTTTTATCCCCACCAATTTCCAAGGACTTTTTCCACTCCCTTCTTCCCAAAGCCAACCATATCTTCTTTCCATGGAAAATAAAGCAAAAGACAAAGATAGAATTGCACACCTCCCATTCAATCCTGAGAGAATGGGCTTGGAGTGAGGAGCTGGAGTTCCTGTTCAATACCAGAAGCGTCTGTAGTCCCCTTCCAGGATGAGAGAATTGTAACACTGGGCACTCCTGTGAACCAGAGAATTGCATAAAATATGCATTATGGTCCTTCCCAGCTCTGGCAGTCTGTGACACAATGTATGGTCCCTATATCTGGGGTGCATGCACCTCTGGCCATCCCTTTTGCTGTCACACTACAGTAAAGCCAAAACCTCAGAAGGCAATTCACATCTCTGCACTACAGGGAGATGGGAATGATGGATGGAGAGGGATTTCACAGGTTGATATCAGTGAGTGTGTGTGTGAGTGTATGTTTCAGTCTAAAGAATGCAGGAGGAAATGCCACATCCATGTATTTATTTATTCCTGTATCAAACAGAGGGTATGCTATGGCCCCTGCACTGTGGTGGGCTCTGAGATCACAGGAGAGTTTGGCATCTTGGAGGGGCCACCCGCCAGTAAGCAGATCACTGAAGTCTACAGGAAGCCCACCAGAGGGCAGCTCGCTTGGCCCAGGGACAATCCAAGAGCTTTCAGAAGAGGGGGTTTTGGCCATTCATTGGCTCCGTAACCTTTGACAAGGCCTTCACACAGCACGGCTGAGAGATCTTGAGAGTTAAGGAAGCACTCTGTGAACTGTGAAATGCATTACAAATGCTAATTATTATTAGGAAGGTGATTGCTCTGGGACATGATAAAGTTCACGTTAGCTTAGCATGACAGCCAAGGCAGCTAAAACTCTGACTCAGGTTATGCCACCTCTGCAATGTAGTCTGTGCTCCAGACACGCAGGGCAACTTGACATTTCTCAAACCGTCTATATCTTGTCATGCTTCCATGCTTTTGCTCCCTTCCTGCTTGCTGTTTGGCAGATCACTGCTTATTTATGAGAACTACAATCTCATATCACCCCCAACACACACACATGCACCTGTGCACATTGACACAAGCAACATCCATCAGCTATTCTCTCCTGGGTAAACTGTTTGATCTCAAGATAAGTCAGGAAAGACCAAATTCGTTAAACAACCCCCAGTCACCTTCTCAAGATGCCCCCCGATTCTGATAACCTGGCGGGTGTGAAAGAGCCCTAGCTAAGGTCTTCTCCTGATCCAACCAGCAAATTCTCAGAGTGAAGCCCAGTGCAGCGGGCTCATGGACAACCTTTGGCCTGCAATACAAGCATGTCCATCCAGGCGTTGTTTGTAGTAACACCAAGCAGGGGAATGTATTTTAATGTACAACAATAAAAGGGACTGGTTGAATAAAATAAAAGATGACAAGCTATTAAACAACTATTAAAGTTATGCTTTAAATGTATTTGAAAATAAAGGAAGATGTTCTATTCAATGGAATATAGATTTTATAAGAGTTTTATGGTGTGATTCCATTTTGTACAAAACTAATAGAAAAAAAAAATGACACCCTGAAAATATACAAAACCAATGTAGGCTCTGGAAGTTGAGAGTAGAGGTGATTTTAATTCTCTCCACTGCATTTTGATACATTTTCTAAATGTCCCATAAGAAATCATTCTCTATATCATCAGGCATAAATGTGGTTTAATTTTTTTTAAGAAACCACCTTGATTCAAAGACCCAAAATTTTGAATTCTAGACTTTTGTGTATTTTAATAGTCAACCATCCATCCATCCCTTCTTCCTTCCATCCATCTATCCATCCATCCTAGGAAAATAACTTATCTCACTACTTTGGCCTCATTCCCTGAGACCCTTCGGATATAACAGAAGCCAGAGGGAGCATTGGAATTTGTCTATGTAGCAGGAGGAGGTGCTAGGACTGTGGAGTGGCCCTTCCTTCACAGCTTGCTCTGCTTTACACAGATATGAGTACAGGTCACAAAATAAACCAGGAGTGTCTCTTCCATCCCAGCAGATTGGGAGTAGCAGCCAAGAGCAGGCCAGGAGATGGGTCAGAGGCATGCTGGACAAGGTCCAAGATAACTTCTGAGTCAGACTCCATGCTGAGACTCAGAAAACTGTGGATGTCCATGGACAGTTTGCTAGATGAGTGTCTCAGAATAGGAGTTGGTGGCAATAGTGATAACTAACATGTGTCAAGTCTCAGAGCCGCATGCTTCACGGTGCAACCCTCTCATCTCTACTGATGAGAGAAATGAAGCTCAGGGAGACCTTGCATTCCAAGACACCGGGAGGCTGAGCCCTGACAAGGACCCGCATCCTTACCTCTCTCCCAAGAACCCCTCTGACACTGACATGCCACTCACCGGCTTCACAGCCTCCGGGGAATTGCTCAACCCCTGTCCTCAGTTACAGTTTCTATAAGTGGGGATGATGACATCAGCATTGCCTGCCTTTCAGGGTTCTTTTAAGCAACAAAAGGACTAACAGATGTGGAAACCCATTCAAAGCTTCCACTCCCTACGTGTGTGACCTGTGATTTGCATTATGCAAGTAGGTTTCATGCTTGCCCACTTCATTTTGCAGAAACCCAAACCATCCCACAAACAACATTTTTCACATAAATGCATCTTTGGAAGCTGTAAAGGCTCCAATAAAGATTTTGATGCCTAAAAGAAAATGCATTCCATCTCTTCTGATGTAAAAGTAATTTAATAACTTCCTACATAAAGGGTCCTTTTCATTTAAATGGAGAAGAAATCTTAATAATAGATGATTGCTTTATGAATATGAAAATTATATATTCATTGCATAATCAACCATTTAATTGACACATCATTGCATCTCCCGTGGAGTGTGTGGAACAGATTTGAAAGCACGTGACTGATTGTTCCGATGCTTCTTTTAGAAAACAAGGGGCCTGCTGTTCAGCTGAGGGTATAAGGAAATATCATATTCACATCCTCCATTACTTAATAAGCACCTGTTATCTGCAAGGAGAGATTGCTGCAGTGTTTACAATCTTCAGGGGGATATTCCCCCCAGAACGAAGATCAAAATTCATGAGATTAGTTCACAGATTATTATAATACAATCTAGATGAAAATCTATAGGGGAAAAGGCTGCTCACATTGATGAGAAAAGAAAAAAAGAACAAGTTTTAAGAATCAACTGTGGACAAGCACTTGAAATAGATATTCTCACTTAGTGTCAACATCTGATACATACCATTAGCCACATCTTATACATGAAAAACTAAGTCACAGCAAGATGTTCACCTTCCCTGAATACATGTTATAGAATCAAGAAGAGAATCACCTGGAGGAAATGTCCACTTATGACTTTACATCGTGCTCCCTCTCACATAAATTACCAAGAAGAAATGCCCGCAAGGTTCTAAGTAGGAACAATGTCTGAGTGACAGGGCGTTGATACAGACTTCATGGAGCAGGACGTATTCCAAAGGGGCTGTGGAGGATGGGGCAGAGTTTGAACTGAGAGCACTGGGCTAGGGAGAGAGGGTGTTCCCCATGGAGGCGGTGAAAACAGGACAAAATCCTCGCATTGCGCAGGTGGGCTGGTTAGCACACATGTTTATGCCTGAAAGGTGGATCAGAAACAAATTAGGAAAGGCCTTGGGCAATGTGTGTCTTTTTCAGGCCAGAAGCCCTGAGCCCCTGAGGGGACCCAAGCAGAAATGAGCTCTGAGCTCACGTATGCTCTGTCTTCGCGGGACAGGGCGCTCGGTAGACACTGGAGGCACAAGGCCCCTTAGCAGGCAGTTTCACATCAATTTCCCTACAGAATGGGCTCTGAGCACCATGTAAGCCTGGCCCACGCCATCTGCAGCTGGCTTTGTCTGCATCGGGGGCTGTGGGGTGCTGCACAGATCCCAGTACAGAGCACTTCGCAGCCAGTGTGCATGGTCAATAAGGTCTCACCCCAGAGTCGGAGTGTCTGCCACGGACCCAGGAGGAATACCAGCAGGAGGGCAGGCATGGACAATGGCAAGATTCAAGAAATGGACACAAACACCATGTAATCATTTGAGTTGTATTCAGTGAAGGACATGGATGCCAAGACCCTGGAAAGGGGTGATCAGTTTCCTTTTCTCCCTGGTGTTGTCTTCCCTGCCTCCCATTCCATAAATATATATTGCCTTCCCAGGATGTGCCAGGCACTGTGAACTGCAGTTACAAAGATGATGCAGCCTTGAGTACTGGGTTTCGATGCTGACTTTGCCACTGACAAGCTGTCTGATCTTTCGTTGATCTTCAGATTCCTCATGTGGAAAATGGGTATAATAGTGCATTCGTGCAAGGTTGTTTCAAGGATTCATTTAAATGAGGTAAGCACAAACTAATACTCAACAAAAGGAAGTTGCCCTTCTCTGACTCCATCCTCCTTTTCTATTTGTAGAGAAAGACATGTAATCTCATAATCATAAAGTAGTGAGGCAATGGTACAAGGTTTTAGGGGCCCAGAGGAAAGAGCAAGTTCTTAACAGAAGGTGGTGTTTGGCTGTGTCCCAAAGAAGGAATGAGGTGTGCTAGACATAGGTTTTTAAAATTTAAATCTGCCCAGGGTTCCTTCCTGTGGAAAGTCACCCCTTCTCCATCCTTAATAATCCCTTTCAGTCCAATAGTTTGCTTGGGGCTTGTCTTGTTCCCAGGGCTCGTGTCTATTGTGGGAGCAATCAGCAAAGGCTCTTACCCCTTCTCTGAGATCTTGAACCCCCAGAATTGGACAAGCCTGAAGCTCCTGGGGCATTTTGCGGTCAGCTGGAGTAATCACACCTGAGAATGAAGACAGAGATCTGGTGACGTAGTTCAAAGCCCTGCACTCCATCTGAAGCCAGATCTGCCCCTGGACCTACCCATTACATTACCAATAGAGGCTGCTTTTTGCTTAAACCAGTTAGGTTCAGGGCTTTGTCACTAGTAATTACACAGCTCCCATGCTAGGTGACGTCTTACGTTAATTTCTCAAATACTCAATGTTGCCTATACTACCTGATGAATATAAGAAAAGATATAGTTTAGAAAAAAGTAATAATCAATTCCTATTAAAATTTAAATGATCCTTTCATCAACAAGTTGTTAGCTGATTATTGGGATTTGCATCTCAAATATTTATAAGGTGAGACATTTTTATGTGAGTTTGATTTGAAGGGGGAAAACTTCAGATATTGGACAATAATAACACAGGAAATAACATGGTTACTTAAATCAACCCATTTCTTTACTTTAACAAACTTGATATTCCTGCAGACAATTGATGAATTCTAGATTGTGGCAAAATCGTAAGGAGATACCTTTGCCTGGACAAATATTTGGAGATTCAAACTGAAGTCATAATGTAGATTGCAATTCATAGCAAACTGTATCTTTTCTTTGCATTCTTAAAACATTTCTGAGTTAGCTTTAGTAAGATTTTCTTTTTAATTCTAGGGCACTTAAAGTGTTAGAAGTTCAACTCTTTTATTTTCTGGGAATTTTATGAATATTCAATATTTGCATTTATGTGAGCACTTTTTTACCTTCATATATCAATCACAACAGAGTACCTTTAATCTAAGAGACTTCATAATCTAGTTTATTAATAACATCTGGACGTCAGAAAGCACCACCCACTCACATAATGATAATTGAAAGCCTTTTTGAATTACAGAAATACAGACGCAGAGAGCTTTGAGCTTCAGTTTTAGCCATAGGCCAAGAGACACAGAAACACAAACTCACAGATCCAGATATCACGAGCGGTTCTTCTTCCCAGTGGGCACAAGATTCTTAGTTTGATCTGAGCCCAAGTAGACAAATAGACACACAGACAAACAAAGACTAAACACAGATACTCCATCATCTCTTACCCAGCAAAGAGTGGTCTTTGTTCTCTGTCAGTCCTATTACAGAGATCGCTAAATGGTCAGATCAAACTCCCAATCATTGTTGCCACCAACAAGAAGTAACTTTATCAGCTGTCAGTGAACCAAAAACAAACAAAACACAATCGAAGAGAGGAAAATAAAATAAAACAAAGATTCAGCAAAATTCTATTGCAGCCTGGAATTCCTCTCTGTAAGACAAGAAAAGGTACAGCTGGGCTTAAAATGTTCTTTTCTGGAAACAGTTTACCTGGCTCTGTCAGGTGACTCCATGGGGCATCTCAGTGGATGACTTCTCAAACTGGAGAAGGATATTATTTTTAAAAAGGTAAGCACACAACTTTTGTACAAATATAAAGTGAGCATATGTCAAAGATTTTATTTAAATTATTAATAATGAGCAGACCAGTAATATGTTAATATTGGTTCGATTAATTGTTTTAACCTTAACAGCTACTCAGAAGGTACACTGACAGATAGCAACTTGACTTACTAGTGATGTGTGTCCTAAATGTGGAATGTGGGAATGGCTTTATGCCTTCCTTGAGGTAAGTAACTTTACAGCACTCATTTTAGGGTGCAAGTGATTCAGAAGGAAAAGCCAAAGTGCCTGCGTGTGTAAGTGTATGGGGGGTGGATGTGGATGTGGGGGGGCGCGTGTAAGCACTAGGTCCTAAGGGAATAGACTGGCGATGGCATCTCATTGTTCCGGTTTTGGCAGTTTCACACTATAACTTCATATTAAACAATTTCGTGAGAGTCTGATATTAAAGTGCTAAATTCCTTGAGGTCAGGTGAAGTGCTGGAAAAGCAAAATAATCCAACTGTAAGGGAAAAACATCTACTCTTGGCAGTCTCCTCAATAACACCCTGTTTCAAGACCAGATATTCAGGTGGGTGGATCCCTTTCCTTAAATTTTACTTCACTTCAGGAGTCTCCTGGCCCTTCACAGGTAATAGTATCCCTTTCTAGTGATCAGCTTGGCATATGCCTCCTCCTGCAACAAAGAACACTTACTCCATTTGCATTTCTGTGACTAAAACAGAACATTCAAGTGATTCTTTGCAGAACAATGAAGTTCTGATTCAAGGTGATTTTTCTAACTATTGTTGAGAATTAGCCATGACTTTTGCTTAAAAAGAAAAACAATAGACTCCTCATAAGTCTCATCCTTATTGCCAATAAACAATATTCTAATCTCAAATAAAAAACAATAAAATTTCCTGCCATACTTAGCAACTCCTGTAATAGTCAAAAGTCATTATTACAAGTGCCCAACTTAAATAATTAAAGAAAAATTTTAAAATAATATTGCAAATAAATTATTTGGAATGTATTGTCCCCTGTAACAGAAACCTCATAATGAAACCAATCCCTGATAAAACCTAGTTCTGGTCTGGTTCTGTTTGTCATGACTTGACCACATTCATCGGAAAAACTTTCTCCATGTGGTGGGCAAAATGGTCTCCAGGAAGTCCAGCCTGAAATAAATTGTCTGCAATAGCAACAAAACTGGTTCCTGTTCTACAAGTAATAAGACCACAACCTTTGAGGTTATCTTCTCTACTGGACAGAAATTATGTGCATCATTACTAGAGAAAGTTGACAAGTGGCCAGGAAATGTCAAGCAGAGATGTCAAGTTTCCAAATGAAACAGAAGTAAATTCCCCTAGATAATTAAATAATCCTTGAATGCACTTGTTAAACAATGCCCCATTGTGACATTGTAAGGATTTGCCATACTCTCTTGGCCTTATTTTCAAGTTGTGGATATGTTTTTTTAATCAAATAGAATGTTACAACAGAGAAGTCTAAGAACAATGAAAGGCAATGATAGAGGAAATTATTCAGTGTAAAATAATAAGATATTGTGCTAATCTGTTAGTGACCTTTTTCTGCTTTTTACTAGTGATAGGATTCAGGGCAGTTTGTCCCAGAATGTGCCACTTTGGCATGTGGATTATTTCAAGCTAAAGACAGACAAGGCCCAAAGAAGAGCTTTTTACCTCCCCTTAACTGCCTAAAAAAGTTTAGGTAGGGAACCTGTACCAGGAAGAGAGTCATTACCAAAGATAACATTTTTACATCAGAAAGACCTCTCCGGATGGGTCTTTCCATCTTTTTATGAATTGTCTTCCTCCCATTTGAAGTCCAAGACACCTGTCCCCTTCTCCTTAGCTCAGGATGGCATGTAAACCTCAATAACCCGACTGTAAGCGAGCGTCTCATGTCTTTGTGAGGCTCCCATTTGTACAAAATTAAATTTTTCTCCTGTTAGTCTGTCTGATGTCAATTTAATTATTAGGCCAGCAAGAAGGGAAAAGTTTTCCTCCCTGACATTAGCTAGTTCTAATACTAGAAAGAATGCTTTCAAATAATGTTCATATGTTAAGGTGAAGTGAGCAATTCATATACGTTGAGTACTTTATTATAAGGTCAGTGAGTTTAGGGTGCAGGATAATTATCATGAGGATGGATGGCAAGTTTAACCTCTTTTGACAAATATAGTTTACATGAAATAAACAAAATAATTCCCTACAACAAAAAATATAACAATTATGATTTCATAAAATAAATTCTTATAGTCTAAAGTTACAAGTCAATGGAGCCGAAGATAATTTTAAAACTAAATCTTGGAATATTATAGAAAGTTCTTTGTCCTATTAGAAAATAGACATTCAATTTTAAGGCAATAAGGTACGGATTAAAATTCTATGACCCTTATCTTTCTAAACAAAGAATAATGTTTAACTCATGCTTTGCCCTTTCAGATTTTCTCATGAACTTCTGATGTAGACTGTGGTTTCTGGTTTCGACTAAAATGTTAATCAAAGGTATTGAGGTTCCATATATGAGTTGCTACACTTAGTAGGGAAAGAAGGCTCAGTAAAGGAAGCAATTGTTAAACTTAGGTCTAAAGAATGAGTAGGAACTAAGTCAGTGAGGACCAGTGGGTGGGGAAGGGAATTCTAGACGATAGGAGGAGTAGGTACAAAGGGCCTGCAATGGGATGAATTGTGCCATATTTGAGGAACTTGAAGATAGCACACATCCAGAGCACAATGAGCTAGGATGGTGGTGTGAAATGATTCTGGGGAAGGGCTGCCCTTACAAGGCCAAGTTAAGAGATTTATTCTTTAACCTACAAGGAACGGGATGGAATTGAGAGTTCTAATACTGAGTTGGAGACAGGAACATAATTAGATTTTCTTTTTGAAGATGACAGTTTGGCTATTATGCAGAAAAGATGAGAAGAGCCCAAGACTGGCTGAGGCTACACCAGATAGGAAGCAGTGCAGTAGCCCAGGTGGTTGTGGTGGGATGGATCAATATGATGGTGATGGAGATGGAGGTAAGTGGGCCAACTTGAGACTGTGAAACCCTGAGGACACACGGAAAGATGAGGCAAGCAAAAGTATTTAGCAGATATAGTAGGTCAATGGGAGAGGTTACAAACTGGAGAGTTACAGGAAGAAATCAGCCAACTGACAGGTTGTTTTGGATTGCAAAGGAAATTTCACATAAAAATTCAGATATTTCTCTTCTCCCAAAAAATCAGATGTTAATATTTGGATGGCAATCCTCCTTGGCAATTATCTGCTGGAGTTGATAAGTGGCTGAGTTTTAGACTAGAAGTACTCTCTGCATCATCATTCCAACACCACCCCACTCTTTATTGCATTACCCTACTTTCTGCCCTTATTCAGTTACCTAGTCCTATAAATTAGTGGGTCTCTCCGATCTGTCTAAATATTATTTCAAGAAGTTGAAAAATTACTCTTAGGCAAATGTAAAATGAACATGCGTCAAAGATGTATTTAACCCATTAATGTGGAAACCAGCAAGATAGTAGGGCTAGTTCAAAGGAGAATTCAAGAAACAGAAAAAAAAGTCCATACATACATACATATACACAATATAACAATCTTATTTCATATGTGTATTCATGTGTGTGTGTTTGTATGAACAAACATTTCATATGAAGTAAATCTGTTGAGTTAGAGCCAAAACCAGTTAATGTCCTATAAGTCCATAAAACCATTAGATTTGTGCTGTCTTCCTTACCAGAAAGAAATCATTCACATTTCTCTTAAGCAAAAACCTGCAAATTGACATTCAACTTCAGAGTCTGGACTCCAATCAACGGTGAAGAGTGAGTCAAAGAAAACGTTCCCTAGAGAATTAAGCGCTCCTTGGGTTAGCCTGTTAGACAAAGTTCTGGTATGACATTGAAAGGATGTGCAGTCATTCTTTGTTTATTTCTAAGTGTTGGAAAATTGTTTTCTTCATATCCCCCTGGTTTGGATGAGCTTGAATTGATAGGGTTGTCTTATGACAGGACTTCTTTTGAAATCCCTCCAGAAGGTTGTAACTGCTAGCTTTAAAGGTACATTATTCTGCATTTGTTCTCTTAATTTTCTGAGTAAATACAAGTAAATTTATACTGCATGCCTAGGAAACTTAACTCCCTGCCATTATTTCTAATCAGGCTCCTACCTATTACTCCCTCTTTGTCCATTTGTAAATCGTGCTTTTCAATTAAGCTGCTTCACTCTGTGAGTGAAAATCAAGGAACTGGGTTTGGCTGAAATTACGTCATTTACCAACCCCTCTATTTCTACTAATAATGACTCGTGCAATCTCCGCTTGGTTGTTTCTTGTCCAATTTTTCTTTGAGAGCAACAGCAAGTCATGGCTATGTTTAAACACAACGAGTAAAGTGGAAAATTGACACAATGCTCCCAATAATTTGAGCTAAAAGGAAAACAATAATTGACTGGAAAATAAGGCATATTTCAGCAGACACTATACAAATAGGCTATCTTTATTTGTCAAACTCGTCCTCCTAATGATTTATTTCATGGATTCTCTCTAGTGGGTTTTGTAGTCAGATATTTTATTGCACATGACATGGAGTCAGTTCAATGTCTATTTGCTGAGGAACAGATTCCAGTGAAATCTTTGCTGCATTTTCTGTGGAGTGAAAGAGACTGACTTACCTTAGACAGAGCCAGCTGTAATCCCAGCTCCACTCTTTACTAGCTATGGCAGTAGAACAGATCTCTGTGCCTGCTCTGTCCAATGGAAATGGCAATGCCAATATTCCAGGTCATCATGAGGATTAGGTGAAACTGTGTATGTTTGTCATGGTGTCCAACATTCAGCAGGTTCCCAGTAAATGCATCCCTATATCCCTGTCCCTTCCTCTTTTAGGAGGTTGTTTGCAGGAGGGTGGGGTTCAGAGAGGGTAGGATATGGATGCACAGTGTGGTGAGAGGTGTCCTCCCAACTCCTCTGGTTCTAAGAAACCCTATGAGTACTGGTTAAAATGTGAAGGGGCATGTCCCGTCCCAGACCCACTGAATCAGATTCTCCAGAGAAGAGGCCTGGGGCAAGAGGATGCTCAGTCTACAGAATACTTCATGGAAGAGAAGATCTTGAACCTCTGAATAAAGAGAGCTGTGAGTAATCTGGACAACTGACATTTCAAACAAGCTTATTTTTTTTTTCCATTGCAGAACTGTGTCTTCAAACAAATCTAAGTTGGAAGTGGAATATAAGAAACAGCTAAAGTGGACCCCTCTGGTTTGAGTAAGAGAGTGAGTAGGAGTTTTCTTTGGGGTGTGCACACTGTGGTAGACAGACTAATGCCCTTCTCATAAAGATGCCCCCCCGATTCCCAGAACCTGTGAATAGGTTACCATATATGGCAAAAGGGACATTGCAAATGTGATTAAATTAAGGATGGGGAGACTATTCTGGACAATCTGGTGGGTCCAATGTAATTACAAGGGTTCTTAGAAGAGGGTGGCGGGACAATCAGACTCAGAGAAGCTGTCATGACGGAAGCAGAGGTCAGAGCGATATGGGATCATGAGCCAAAAAATGCAGGTGACCTTTAGAAGCTGGAAAAGGAAAGGATGCACATTCTCCCCTGGAGCCTCCAGAAGGAACACAGCTCTGCTGACCCAGTTTGGACTCTGACTTCCCGAACTATAAGAGAATGAATTTGTGCTGTCTTAAGCCGTTAAGTTTGTGGTAATCTGTTGGAGCAGCAATAGGAAACTGATACATATACCCAGACACTCATCTTACCACAGCTACAAGTTATTAAGGTGGACAGGAGATGTTCTGTTGGATGGTGCCAGGAAAAGGTCCCCGAATCCAGATCCAATTAAATGGAGGGCAAAGTCAGCCAGGGTCACAGTGAGTCATGTCATCAATGTTGACACCCCAGCCAAACCCAAGAAACCCAAGTTCTAGCTGAGCTCTACCATCCCCAATGCCCAAGGTAGTGTCAGCAATTGGTAACAACAATAGCTACCATCTACTCAGGGATGCTGCATACAGCCACAGAGCTTGTGACTTACACAGCTCTAGGGGGCACCTTTTACATGGTCTACAATAATGAGTGGCAACTGTTGGATCTGGGTAGCATTCAACTTACATGACCTTTCGTGGAAATGTTGGCATCAACATCAACACTGTTTTAGGCACTAGGAATGAAAACATGGGTAACAAACAGTTCCTGCCCCAAGGAACTCCAAGAATTGGCTGTCAATGTGTGTGTCACACCCACTAACCCTTGAGCTTCTAGATCTGTGTGGCTGGGTTGTCTTAGAGGCAGATATGTGATGGATTGAGTGGAAAGCCAGTGGACCCCCTCCACAATCATGCAGACCTTAAGAGACTTGAGAAGTGCACAGGTACATCATTCACCAGTAAGCTGTAATTTAGCTCCTCTCATCTCTAATACGAAAACTGAGTTCCAGCTCACAGAGAGGTTGAGAGGAGGAAACAATGCAAAGCATGTAAACTACTCCATATAGTGGTTGGTGCAGTGAGTTCATCATAAAGAAAGAAAAAAATCAAACATAAGGTAATATTTCTACCCTTTAGACTCTCGGTAGCTCCAGAGCAGCAGCCTTATCTCCTCCTGAAAGCAGTTAGCATTCCTCTTCCCCTAATAGTAAACTGCATCCCAGAGAGATCTTGAAGACAAGTGGCCTGATTGGCTCCATATGTCTACAATTATAGGACAGCCGGAGTACCGGATTGGCTTTATGCTACATTGCTTAATAAGCTTCCAGGAAATCTGCGGGAGAACCTCACACACAGAAGGCAAATGGCTTTTGCTGATTCCTGCAGCCCTGTGGATGGTGTGCCACTTTCCATGCCCGATTCTCCCTCAGGCTGACCTGGGACTCACAGCAGACTCCACGATGAGTGCGAGGGCTTTTGCAGCCCCATGACCTCTGAGCTGGAGAGAAGCTTGCTCTGCAGTGCATTCTGGAGAGAGCCTCAGTAGCTGCATCTTAGCTTTGAAGGGCTGGGGAAGGACAGGAAAGGAGCCAGAAGAGGTGCAGAGGGCATGTGTTGAGGACCCACTCTTGCTAGAGACTGTGCCAAGTGCCACACATGTAATACCTCCTTAACCCCTCCAGCAACCATGTGAAGTAGCTATCACCATACCTACTTAACAGATGAGGAAACTAAGACTCAGGGAATGTAAGGGCCTGCCCAAGGCACTCGACACTGAGGGTAGAATCTGTATCTGTGACCCCGCGTTTTGGAATCTGGCTGTTACTACTTCGCCACATCTTAACCACCAGCTGGGGAGTGAGTGGCTGGGCCAAAAGACATCCTCTTTCATCCACTTATGTCCTCCTCTTCTCCATACATGCACAGACACAAGCTGAGAGTGGGAAATTAAAAAAAAAAAAAAAAGGAAGTAGAATCTCTGATATCAGACCTGGGAATAATCCGGTTTAGGCTCATCATCGCCCCATCGACACTGATATTTAATGAGCATCTATTACGTCAAGACACTGTGCTAGCCCAATACTGCAGGGCATTTATAGGCCATGGTGTGAAATATGGAGATTTTATTCTTAGTGTGCTGGAAAGTCCTTGGAAGATTTTGAGCAGGTGAGTGGCATTGTCTGGTTTATCTTTTGTAATGATCACAGGTAGGGCGAGTAAGGCCAAGAGGCATAGAGACCATCCTTGGGTAGCACAGTGAGCTAGCACTAAACCCAGGTCAGAGGGCAAAGTGATTTCAAAAGAGGGAAGAGAAAAAAAAAATGGAAAGAAAAGAGAAGGTAAAAAGAGAAAAAAATTAAAATAAATACATGAATAAATAAATAAAGACAAGTCCAAGAGAGGTAGAGAAATGAAATAAGTCAGCTCTTTGGACTGGGGGGATACAGATCTGTGAGAGTATGGATCTTGCCTATCTGGTTCATGGTTATGTCCCCAGTGCCTACAGCAGTGCTCAGCTTGTGGTGTTCCATAAATACTTGTTTAAGAGGGAAGGAAGGGAGGAAGGCAGGCAGGCAGGGAGGGAGGGAGGGAGGGAGGAAGGAAATAATAACATACTGACAAAATGTGAAAATGCAGCTATTGAGCTGAAGTTTGGACAATCATGAAGAAGAGGGGTCCTCAAATGATAGAGATGGATGAAACATGATGCTAGGTTTTTAAAAGGTCTGAAGAAGGCACATTCTATAAAATATATACCATGAGCCTGGTGTCGCTCACGTATTAGGATCAGTTTCAGCTGTGAGTGAAGGAAAACCCAAAATGGCAATGGGTTATAAGAGGCAAGATTATTTCTCTCTCAAGTTCATGCAGCCATGAGGGAAGCGTTCCAGGGCTTGCAGTCTAGCCCTGTTCCATGAAGATCTCAGGGATCCAGGCTCCTCCCAGCTCACTCTCCACCATGGATAAGCTGTGATGTTGTCCACATGGTGCAAGATGGTGGCATTTGGATTGGAACCTAACACCATAACTCACACTCAGTCTCATCAGCTGGAGTTTTATCACATGATCCCATCCAGAGAGGAGTTGTCAAACTACCATAGGCTGGCAGCCTGTTTTTGTAAACAGTTTTATTGGAACATGGCTACATCTATTCAGTTACGGATTGCCTATGGCTGCTTTTGCTACAACAACAGAGTTGAGTAGTTGCAACAGAGACTGTGTGGCCCACATAGCTTTAAATATTTACCCTCTGGCTCTCTGCAGAAAAAGTTTGCCGACCTCTTATACTATAGAAGACAGAGAGGAAGACCATTTAGGGACACCTCTGGTTAGTGCTGTGGAATAAATCTCCAAAGAGATGAAGTGTGTGGACCTAGCTTTGTTCCAAGGAGCCAGAGGGAGTTCACTGAACTAGAGGGAAAGAGGGTGGTCCTGGTGTCCGGAAGACCCCACTCAGGACCTCTACTTGCCAACAAATCTGCTTTTAGATGGGCAATTTCTTTTGCCTCTTCGAGTCACAATTATCTCACCTATAAGAAAGTATAATAAAAACATCCTTTAATGAGAGCTGTGAGGATTGTACGAGCTGAAAACTGTGAAGTTCCTTGTACCAGGGCTGCCACATGGCATATGTCCAAAGAGTGGATGCCGTCAGGATTACCCCGTTAGGATTACAAAGAATAAGTCATCACAGACTCACCTCATTTCCTTCTTCTACAGGATCTTTACAGGGTGCATGGGGCGGGCAGTTGACCTCACATTCTGGGCCTTAGCATGATCTTAGAGAGAAGCTCTGGACAAAGAGTGTGTGTGTGAGTATGCACGCGCGTGTGTGTGTTGAGCTACATTCTATAACAACAAGTAAAACAGTAATAAATTGAGTAATTATGCTAAAAAGTTTTGGATTAATCCATGTCGAATTACTCAGTATTATAATAACACTAGCCTCATGCTTGCGATACCAGCAGAGATATTAAAAACAATTTTTAAAAAACTCTTTTGGAAAGATGTTATATTTGTATGCTCTAAAATATCAGCAGAATTAGAACACATGGGATGTCTCTCCATTAATTTTATGGTTCATTACTGTTTCTCTTTTAATGCCATGTGAGGCACTATAATACCTTCCGTGCCTAGAACCCTCCCGGGTCCTTGTCCAGAGCTGTGGTAAGGATGAATGTCAACATGGAGGGGTCATTGGCGATGTGCTATGTAACTGAGTCAGTTCTTGACAGAGGCAAGGACGCCAACAACAAACAACCAAGATTAAATTTAAAAGCCTCACATATAAGACCTGCAGCCACATCCCCTGAAGAAGCAAGCAAACAAGCAACAACAGTTAAAACCACAATGACAATAACAGGCCAGGAGAGCAGCAGCTCTTAATATTATATCGGGGTTGTCTCAGGAAGCTCAAGAAAGTGAAATCGGAACAAAGGCTGTGCTAGGCTGCCTCCAGAGATGCTCAGCATCCTTCTTGGACTTTCAGTGGTCACAGGACCCTGGAGCAGTGGGTGTGGTGGAGTCACCTGGCATAAGGGAAAGAGCAGCAGCTTTGCAACTAGCAGATTTGGGCTCTGGTACCAACTCTTAAAGGCCATGTCATCTTGCACAGGTCACTTTGCCTCCCTCAGCCTTGATTTCCTCATCTATAAAATGGGGATGATGTCTACTTTGCAGGGCTGTTGAAATTTAATAAAAGAGTGGGTGTCAGGCGCTAGCTCAGTGCCTAGCCCAAGGCAGGCATGGGGAGGACTTGGCTACAGAACATGTGAACATCCCACTAAGTGAATCTGGTTCTCAGCTCTAAGAAAGCTCCAGGATTCCTAAGGGACCCAGATCACAGACCCCTAAGATTGGGTTATGCTGAGATTCCTGTGATACACTTCCATATGAGGCTCAAAGTCATTCTAATGTGTGACCTTGATATTTTAAAGGTATCTTTCAACAGCAAAGAACAACGTCTAAAGGTAAGGACCACTTTACTATTCAGCAGAGCCCTGCTCTACTACTCGTGGAAGGCAGACACCCACAGCCCGCGTTACTACAGGTGTCTGAGCTGAGCCAGCAAGAGGTGCTCGCATCCCCGGCAGCTTACACTTCACCAAGCACTTCCCCTTGATTATATCATATAATTCACAGAGCTGTCAATGTGCTAAGCATTCAACCCTTTAAAACAGCAGAAAATGTATTAGTTACATAGGAAAGAATGATTGATGAAAAAATAAATAAATGAATGAAATAAGACAAAAGTTTGGATTCAACTCCTTGTCCTGCAACTTCCAATTAGCTTAGTGACTTTGTCACTTTAACTACTGTGAGCATCGGTCTGTTCTCTGTGTGCATGGTTGTTGGGAGAATCTACTGAAGCCTTTGTAATTAATGCTTGGCACAGGACCTGGGACATGAGAAAGACTCAAAATAAGGTAGTTACCATGGTATTAAAGGAAGGCTAACCCCACAGGGATATTGTGACTCAAATGAGATAATGTGTACAACAGCTATTATACAGTGACAAATGCTTGTGATTAGGATTCTAGCTAAGTGGTGGTGAGTCAATGGCAAGAAGTAGATTTATTTTCTTGGTAAAGGAGGTACAATCCTCAGTGAGTCAGCATAAGAACACAAGTTAGATGACCATGAAGAAAATATTTACTTCCCACACCATAATAAGAAACATTGCAGAGATTTTAATGGGTTTATTATTTGTTCCATTCCAAAAGTAATATATACTCATTTAAAAGGATCTGGAAATTGTATCAAAGCAGGAAGAAGAAAATACAATTACTCATCTACCAGCCAGAGACACACTCTGTTAACATGGTAATTTGTTTCCCTTTATGCTTTGATTTTCCTCTTTATAGTTTTTAACAAGAAACTTTGTAGACTTATTTTTTCACTCAGCAGTGAAAATATGGTATATGTAACATTTAGTGTTTTACATGTTGTTCACTTTTCTTTATAAGATAAACATTCTCTCCACCTTTGCTTAGGTTTGTGAACACAATTGTTACTGCCTACAAAATATCTCAAGTGCATATGCCGTTTTACTTAATCATCACGATGAGTTGTTTCCACTTTTTATTGATCTCGGTAAGGATGGAGTGAACAACTTTTCACATAATGTTTTCTTTCAAACTTTAGGAAATCCTTTGCATTTGATCAGCATTTTATTGTTTGCAAATTTGGTTCGTTTTACCCCATGGTTTGAGAAATACGTAAGTGTCTACCTCATGCCAGGTACTGCTCAAAGTCCTAGGGATTCAGCAGACAACGAGATCCTGCTTTCCTGAATGGTCGTAGATTCTAGAGAGATCGTAGACAACATCTCCTCAGCCATTACATTTACCCAGTGTTGCAGGCACCTACGACTCTCATCAGTTTAGGTACAAGGAGCTTGGAGATTCAGATGACATACTTGTCTGTGGCAGAACGACAATAACATAGATTGTTCTGGAGATAGGTCCAGGATGGTTTCCTGCCTTCCCACCACTCCACCCCTGACCTATACAAGGAGAACTGATGGCTGATCCCTTACCTTTACTGCAGGGCCAGCAGCACTGCCATGGGTTTCTTTGTGCATGCTGTTGGCCCACTGGACTGTGAGGTCATTAAGGGTCAACACATGGTCCCAACATCTCTACGCCCCCAGTGCTCAGCTCCCAAGATGGTGTTCAAGAAATATTTAATGGAAAACTTAATGATTTTGTCTTCTTTTCTCCTTCCCAGTGTCCATTATAAGGCTGCCCCATTCATCCTTCTATCAGCAAACCCATTTCTACAGCCCAGCTATGAGCACGTCACCACTGCTCCAAACCCTTCCAACAATCTGCTGTCACCACTGGGTAGTGCACTGAGGGATTGACACTCAGCCCCACTGTAAGTCACAGAGTGCCACCCAAATTCCAACTGTATGCCCTTGGTTGGGTCAGCAGTGCATGCCCCAGGAGGTGAGGGCGGAGGGATGAACCCAAGTGAGACTGCAGGCAAGAAGGGCAGAGTTTGATGAGAACAGTGGGATGCTTTCCATCTGGGCGTGAAATGGGGTTTTCTCTGTGGCTAATGAGAACAGCCTGTTTCCAATTTGACTAATGCCTTCCATTAGAGCTTTGGCACAGGCCAGCAGAGAGGCACGATCGGGGGCTTTGCTGTCATTTCTTAAAGCCAGAAACTGCTATGTCATTCAAAATTTTCCTTTGATTTGATCCTGCCCTAGAATTCTAAGGCAAGATTTATTGAGGCAGATCTGAAAAAGAGTCCATCTCTCCTTCTGCTGACTAGCTGGTAGCCTTGGGCAAGATTCCTTACTTCTCTGAGCTTCAATTTATTCTTCTGTAAAATGGGGGTAATAATCCTGTCCAGCCTGCTTCCCAAGTTCACTGTGAAGATCAGATTTTGAAACAACAAACAGTAACAACTGCTACAATTTATTAATCCCTTAATATGTGCTAGACACCATATAAGACATTTTACCCTTCACATCTCATTTGGTCCTTATAGCAATCCTGCAAGATGTGGTAGGTAGAATAATAGCCCCCCAAAGATGGCCACATCCTAATCCCTTGAATCTGTAAACATGTTAAGATTACATGGCAAATGAGGACTTAAAGTTGCAGATGGAATTATGGTTGTTAATCAGTTGACCTTAAAATAGGGAGATTATCCAGATGGGCCCAAAGTAATTGCAAGAGTTCTTAAAAGTGGAAGAGTCAGAGAAAGAGATATGACCATGGAAACAAGGTCATAGTGACGTGATGTAAGAAGGACTCCCCCTGCAGTTGCTGGCTTTGAAGGTGTTGGAACGGCCGTGAGCCAAGGAATGTTGGCAGCCTCTAAAAGCTGGAAAAGGTAAGGAAATGGATTTTCCTCTAGAGGCTTTGGTAAAAACACAGCCTGCTACCACCTTGACTTTAGCCAATGAGAGCTGTGTGTGACCTCCAAGCTGCAGAAATGTAAGATAACAAATGTGGGTTAAGTCACTAAATTTAAGGCAAGTTGTTATGGCAGCCATAGAAAAAAATACATTTTTTTTTCCTTTTCTTTCTGTTTATAACAGATGCAGAAACTGAGAATCAGAAAAATTAAATGTTTTATCAGGATCTATCAACTATAACTAAACAAAAATCTGTGTTCTTAAATCATCTCTGACAGCACAAAATGATAATTGGCTATAACTGTGTGTCACAGGACTGGGTTAAATCACATTTTGAGGACCTGTGTATTTCTAGATGTACAATGTGCCTGCTGCCCACTGAGGCCAATATCCTCCTTCGAAAGGGCTAGTCATCATGGCTCCCACCTTCTAATGTGCACTGGGAAACAGGCTTCTCCTTTCTCATCTGCAGTGGAAGGGCTGGAGTGGAACGGTGTGTTACTTTCCTATTGCTGCATAGCAAATTACCACACACGTAGAGGCTTAAAATTATACCCATTTGTTATCTCGTAGCCCCAGGGGTCAGTAGAATGGGTGTAAGCTTGGTGTCCAGTAGGACTAAACTCAAGGTGTCACTAGGCTGTCTTCTCATTTGGAAGGATCCACTTCCAAATTCCCTCTGGCTGTTGGGAGAATTCATTTCCTCGCAGATGTAGAGGTCATGGAGGGTCGCTTCTTCAAGGCCACCAGGAGATCGAGTCTCTGACATCTAGATCTTTTAAAGAGCTCCCTTGACTGGGTCGTGTGCAGCCAGGATAATCTCCCTATTGATTAGTTTAAAGTCAACTGATTAGAGACCCTAATCACACCCGTGAAACCCCTTTACCTGCGCTAAGCAGTGTGACATCCTCATGGGCATGTCCTCTCATTGCCTTTGCTGTATTCAGTTGGTTAGAATCGACTTACAGGTCCCTTCACACTCAAGGGGAGGGGATTGCACAGGCCATGGGTCATAGGGTGGTCAGAGGGGTCGGAATTCTGCCTCCCACAAAGGGAATGGGATGGAATATTCCAGCTGATAGACACCCTAGAGACTGCCTTATCCAAATACCTTCCTTTATAGATGAGGAACTCAAATCTAAAGCGGTGGAAGGAATCGCCTCTTGTCTATTCCACACGTTGTCACCAAGCACCTGTCCTGTTTCAGCCGCTGTTCTCGGTGCTAAGGATACAGTGGTCAACAAAGAGCAGGCGAAAGTACATGAAGAAAGACAATCACCAACGGGTAAGTAAAAGGCTGGGTGAGCCTCTTGGCTGGAGAAATGACACAGCAGGGACGATGGGGATGATGGGCCATTCCCACCCAAGGAAAGGCTCCTCCGACAGGAAAAGCTCCCACTGGATGGGTGCTCCAAGTTCCAAAGGCTTTGCCTGGCTCCACCTCACAGCAGCCATGTGGGGTCTGGTGGGCCAGGGGTTGCCTGGAGATGTAGCCCAACCCAGTGCCCAAGGAGGTGAGGGCGTCATGCTTGGGGGCAAAGGGGAGGCTGAAAGAGGGTGCCTAGAAAGAACATAGGAAGAAGAGAGGAAAGGAGAACAGGAAGACAGGTGGCCCCACTTCCCCTGGGAATTTCTAATGAGGCCTGAAGCTCCTGTGTCCTCCTGGGCTCTGCTCTCTCCAGCTCTCCAGCTCTCTGGTTGGTTGCTGTTTTCCTCTGCACCCTCTCTCCCTTACTTTCTTACCTCATTGCCTTGTTCTCCAGGACTCTTTGGCTTCCTTGATTTTTCTTTCTCCTTACTTTTTAACAACCCTGTTTCTCCTTTTCCATCTCTTTTTCACTTGCTCCTCTCTTATTCTCCCATCTCCCACCCAAATAACAGTCACCTCTGGGATTTTGCCTTGTCTCTCTTTCTCTCCCTCTTTACTCTTCTTCCAGTCCTCTCTCTCCCTCCCTTCCCCTCTCCTTCTCTCTCTCTCTCTCTCTCACTTTCTCTCCTTCCCTTCCTCCCTCTCTCTCTCTTTCTCCCTCTCTCTCTTCTTCCCTCTGTCTCTCTCCCTCCTTCTCTCCTCCCATTTCCCAGCTTCTCTCCAAATCCTTGCCCATCCTCTCACCTCCCTTCTCTTCTCACTTCTCTTTCTCTCACTTTCTCCCTTATTTCTTTCTCTCCTCTTTGAAAATCATTTCCCACTTCAGTTTCTTCCTGCTTGTCTGGCCTTGAGCAGCCACTTTCTCTCTCTGAGATTCAATTTTCTCTTCCTGAGTTGGTAATAATTAAAGGAGGGAATGTGTCAGGTGCTTAATCATACAAGACTTTCAATGACTGTTGGCTTCTCTCCCCTGATCTCCCTTCCTTTCTTTCACCCTACCCAGTGACTTCTTTGCTCTCTTTATTCCGCACCCCCCCCACCCCCACCGCTCTCTCTCTCTTGTTCTCTCCCCCTCTCATTTCCTGCCTCCATTTGCCTGGCTGAAAGGGGGAGAAAGGGATGGATTTCTGGTCGAAAATTTTTCTCACTTCTGCCGTCCTGGCTCTTCCACATAATGCTGCAAAATCTGTATACAGTCTGCCCTTCTATTCCATTTCCCTTTGCGTGTTCTTCATTGCACCTATCACCATATGAATTGTCTGGCTTATTTCTTTGGTTACTTGTCCCCACCTGAATGTAAGTTCCTTGGGGCAAAGATCTTGCTTGCCTTGTCCAAGGCTCTGCTCATAGTGCTCAGAGTGGTGTATGCGCATAGCAGGTGCTCTACAAATACTTGCATTCATTGAATGGACGATAGATGAATGGATTGGCTAATAAATAGATGCATGAACAGAGGATTTTTTTAATAAAACAAAATCAGGTCAAAGTCATGGGAGTATCTAACGCAGCAATAAATTGAAAGGAAGTCCACAGAGAGGACCCAGATTGGAATACTAGTGGCCATAGCTGGAACACATTCCTACTCCTCATCCATGTGGAGTACCTTAAAGATAGCAAATGGCTTCTGGAAAACTGACCAGCCTCCACTAAAACACTGCCCATGGAGCACATTCTGCAATTGTGTTACAAAAACAGTCCCAGGCTCCTCACTGCAGTAAAATCCACTAAAATGAAGCCCCGGGCAGCCTCCCTTTGCCAGGCAGGGTTCTAACAGAAAGAGTACAGACAGACTTGCATTCCTTCTGAGAAAAGTGGTGGTTCCTGAGCCAGATATAGCCCCAGGGAATGTTTATGGACCTGCTTACTTGTTTCAGAGCTAAATTAATCAGAGACGTAACAGGGGATGGAGATATTTCTCATTTCTCAAGTTAATGAACAAATGGATTTCCTATTCATTATTCATCGACTTTTGAAGTTTAATGAATAGCTCAGGGGCAATCACTAAATTTTGGTATTTATAGAAAATCAGCACCAGCCAGATTCACTATGCATCAAGTATTCAAGTATCAGTTTATTATATATAATGAATTTCACTTATTACTTTAACTGGTATTTATCAACTTTACATTTTTAATGAACAAAAAGTGATGAATTCATTAAGAATTCCCTTGCTTTTCACTCTCCTTTGACTTTATTCCTTTGTGAGAACCACATGCAAGTTTCCAAGGGCCTACAAGACCTTTTATCTGTGTGTTCTAAATGTTTTTTTGTTTGTTTGTTTCCAGGAGAACTAATCTTTCTCTTGACATTCTACTTTTTCCATTAATTCCTTCTTCTGCTGGAAATTATTTTCTTTCCTCCTTTTCTCTCCAGAAAGAAAATCATGGATCTTGTATTTAATGACAGAGTAAATAGTCAGAAGAAAACACATTTTAAGACTAGTCTTTTATAATTAACTTAAAACCAGCAGCAAAAGTATATGAAAGAGAATAAAATTCCATTTCAAAAGCTCTCACCCGTTCCCCATAGTCTACAACTATAGACATTGAAAGAGAATAAACTTAGAGATATTTTCAAAAGGAAGAAAAAATAAGAGATTGATATTATCCAATAGAGCCTCTTGACATATCATTGTTATAATAATAAATATTATAATCAGTACATCTTTGTTTGAAGGAGGAGCCTAAATATGCTGGAGGCAGAAATATGAAATGGTTTTACTTTTTCCACTAATGATCACCAGCTGTGGTCTGTTAAAATCTCCCTTCCCACTAGGCAATGGTTTTCTTTAGCATCTAAGTCAGATTCAATAATATTTTCAGTTATTGAAGCCACCTTGCTTAGGTTACTAAGGCTCACCCCAGTCATTTGCATATTTCTATCCATATCTGACTCAAGCTTCCCTACACCCTGACCCTACCACCCCGCTACCTGTGCAAGCTAATTGGTGCTTAACTGTTGGCCCTAGAGACCTGATGGAGAGAGCAGAGAATGTGGTATTCTCTTCTCACCTCCTTCTTCCCAATCTTAGCCGCTGATTTGGGGGAAAAGAGCAAAGAGAAGGGAGCTCCCTAAGTGACTGCCTGTGGGGAAGTTGATGATGGTGGATGTTCATTTCAACACACCCCTTTCGCAAAGAACTCCTTCCCAAACAGGCTATGTCTGCCTGCTGACCTTCCAAGGCTGACCCTCATGATACACTCCATCCTTTTGCTGTAAGAACTTCTTACTTCCATGTGTGGGAGTCCCCGCCCAGCCTGAATCCTCCAATCTCACACCATCATGGACCCAAACTCTGGGATCTATGCATGGATAGGTTCCATTTCTATAACTCTTGGGAATGGAAACATGAGGAAAGTGGCCCTCTCTCCTCTTTCTGCATGAACTTGTTACTAGGCCAACCTTCCCAAATCTCTGTTGCTTGCTCCAAGATCAACCAAGTCAACAACCCCAGTGGACAAGGGGCACACAACTGGGGAACAGTAGTCATCCCTCTTACAGAACCTCCCAATTTGTCCATGGTTTTATGAGTTGCTCTTTGGGAGCCTAGATCCTTTGATTTAAGTGAGGAAGAATCTACTCTAGAGCCTCCTTCCTATAGCCATACCCTTTGAAATAAGACTTTGCAGCTAGCACCTCCCATCAAGAGGTGGTGTCTACTCTCCCACACCTTGAATTGGGCTGATTTGGAACTTGCTTTGGCTATAGAATGAGGAGGAAATGATATGTTACTTCTGAGCCTAGACATTCTCTTGCACTCTTGCAATTCTCCCCAGCAGTTATTAACAGTTTGCAATTAAATTGTTATTTATGTAATTTTAAAAATCTATCCCCTACAATGCATTGTAAATTTCTTGAGAACAGGAAATTGTCTATTTTGCTCTTCATTGGATACTCAGCTCCTAGTACAGTGTCTGGCCTTCAGTGTCACCCAAAACTATTTGTACTGGGGGAAGGACGGACCAAAGAGGAATTTCTGAAGGGAAGATGCTCATAGATAATATTTTATAACTGACTGAATTATCTACTTTTTTAATGATGTTGCTGACCTGGCAGATCTTCTTGGAGCAGGCAACAAAGCTTTGGGAAGTTTGGCCTAATAACAAGTTTCATGCAGAAAGGGCAGAGGGGACCACTTGCCTCATGTTTCCATTCCCAAGAGTTGTAGAAATGGACCCTACCCCTGTATAGGTCCCAGAGTTTGGGTCCATGATGGTGTGAGATTAGAGGATTCAGGCTGGCCGGGGACTCCCACATGTGGAGGTAAGAGGTTCTTACAGCAAAAGGATGGAGTGTATCATGAGGGTCAGCCTTGGGGAGGTCAGCAGGCAGACATGGCCCAATTAGGAGGGAGTGCCTTGCAAAGGGGGCATGTGCTCATGAGCAACATGAGCCCTTCCTGTCATCACTGTCACCCTCCCCACCCCAGCTCTTCAGTAAAGTCAATTCCTCTTACAAATGTTATCATGGGTTTGAACCTTGTGTATTTATGTTTCCCTGAGGAGACAGAGGAAGAGATTAAAGTCACATCTGAATCAATGTGGTGGAGAACCAAAACTGACCACAAGAAAGTGGAGCCCAAGGGGAAGATGGGATCAAAGAAATGAATGACTTTCATAAATCTGTATAAATGTGGGGGAGATTTCTGGACTTTCACGGGCTGTGGAATTTGGAACACCAAGTCACTTTCATCTAGAAATCTGCAGAGATGCTCCATCCAATATCTGGGGCACATAAAGATGAATGAGACATGGTTCCTGACCTTGAAGAATTTATACTCTGGTCATATCTGACCATTATGTGTACATGAGGTTTTTGTGGCCAAGTACCTCCAAGACTGAGCTCCTTCAAATGCTGTGCACATCTCAAGGGGCAGCACGGGCAACAGGGACATCATTGAATTAGAAGTCAAAGGGCCTGAATGTTGACCTCAGTTTTGGCACTGGACCCCTGAGTGTGCCCAGACAAGGGCTTCCTCTCTCTGGGGCTTAGTTTGTGTGAGTTAAGAAAATACACTGGGAATACCCACTCTGCCTTGGCTCCATGTTATGACTCGAATGAAGTCAAGATATGATGGGGTGATGGTTTCTGCTACTTTTCCACCTGATGTATTATTCATTCTTCCACCAGGGCTATTCAATGGTCACCCTAAAAAACAGAATAAGTAAACTATACAGGAAAAGCACACGTGGCAGAGATGAAATAGACTCATTCAGAGAAAGACGTGCTAAATCAGTAATGGTCGCTGTGGCAAAATTTGCTTCTCTAGTGGAAAGTGGAAAGAGATGGTGAGATATCAGGGTCATGAGCCACTAAAAACTCCTTTTTCCTCAAACAGGATAGAACGTGTGTTTTAGGGACTCAGTAACATTTGAGAGGGAAAAAAAAAGATAGAAACTTCAATGGTTGCTAGGCAGCCTGAAGACTTAGCAAAATAAATATCGTAAGGTCGATGGTCAATCTTTCTTAATATTATTTCTTTCCCCCCTGGCAGGGCTGTGGCTCTGGGGGATGCCAGGGCAGAGTTACTAGCAATTATGAACTATGTTGGTTTGGAAAAGGTCGACAAGGAACAGATTTATAAATCCTGTTTCAAGGTGTTCCCCTCATTAAACCACATAAAAGCTCCCCAACTAGTACCTGATGTATTCATTCAATCTGAGAGACAATTAACATCCATTGAGTGGTACATGACAGGCATGGGCTGGACACTTGAACTTGGGTTGTATTTATTTCACGCTCACCTGAACTCTTTGAGACAGAAATGAGTAGGCATTTACAGATAATGTAACTACGGCCCAGAGAAACAAATTGACTTGTTCAAGGGCAGAATCAGGGCGAGAATCCCATTTTCTTGACTCCTTGTCCAATGCTACACATTTTCCAGATCCATCTCTCTCCCTGTTTTTTGTTTTTTTTTTTTTTTTTTTGTAAGGAAGGCCAGCCCTGAGCTAACATCCGTTGCTAATCCTCCTCTTTTTGCTGAGGAAGACTGGCCCTGGGCTAACATCGTGCTCATCTTCCTCCACTTTATATGGGACGCCGCCACGGCATGGCTGACAGGCAGTGCGTCGGCGGGAGCCCGGGATCCGAACCCGCGAACCCCGGGCTGCCAAGCGCGAACTAAACCGCTGCGCCACCGGGCGGCCCCTCTCTCCCTGTTTTTGACAGTCAAACTTTGTGTCCCAAGATATAACCCGAAAAAATGTAGTTTTTTTAGTCTTAATCATCATAATGAGTTTCTTTTGTTTGGTTTTTACTATGCAGGGCATCATGCTTGGTGCTTTGTTGCATTATTTCACTTGATCCTTGTCAAAATCATATGAGGTAGAGATTATTAGAACCAATTTTACAGCTGAAGAAATTGAGACTCTCAGGGAGATGAAATAAGTTGTTTAAAATCACCCAGGTAGAAAGTGGCAGAGCCAGGATAATTCAGATCCGCCTGCCTCCACGGCCTGGCTGTTCAACCACTTTGCCATCCTCACCCCCCATACCAGAGTTTATACCCTAAGCCTGTATCCCTTTCTGAACATAGTGAGCTGTGCTAGATGTTAAATTAACACAAAGATCCCTTACAAACCTTGACTCCTTCCTATCATTCACATTACCTGCAACTCTGTTCTTTGTCTTACATCCCATATACAATTCATCAACATATTCTGTTGGCTCCACTATCAAATGCTACCATCACTTCTCACTTCCTCCATGACCACCAGCCTGGAGTGAGCTAGTGCCATCTCAGACCTGGGTCACGACAATGACCTCCTTACTGGTCTCCCTGCTCATGTCCTTGACCTCTCTGGATACTGTTTAATATACACAACCAGAATACAAACCAGAACACATCACTCCCAGTTCTCAAGCCTGAAGTAGCTTCTCAAATCATTACAATAAAATCCAGACTCCTTCCCATGACCTTCAAGCCCCTGTGTGAGCTGCCTCCAGCTGCCCCTCTGGCCCTGTGACCTCCCTCTGTCCAGCCACAAGGGTCTCTTTACTGTTGCTGAAATGGGTCGTGCACATGCTCATCCCAGAGCCTTGGCGCTGTTTGTTTTCCATTCCTGGAATGCTCCTTCATTGCAGAGGTACGTGGCTTAATTCCTCACTTCATCCAGCTTTCTCTTCTGATCATTCTACCTAAATATTAATCCTTCATTCTATCTCCTTACACACTTTGTCCTGCTTTATAGAATATTTCACCACTTGAAATTATATTAAAAATTTGATTCTTTCTCTCCTGTTGGCCTGTAAGCTCAACGAGGACAGGGACCTTTATTTTTCTCACCAACATATCCCCTCCCCCAGTGCCTAGAACAGTACCCAGTGCATAATAGGTGCTCAGTGGACTTTTCGAATGGATGAATGAAATCCTGAGATTCCTTTCCCTTTACTCAGAGCAATTCTAGAAAATCTCTCCTCTCTTCACTAGATTATAAGTTTTTCAAGAGCAAGGACCCTATTCTTCTTTGTGAGCCCAGTACCTAGAAGTCTCAAAGAAAATTTATTGAAATAAGTGGAACATGAGGAGTGCTGATGTAAATAATCCCGGTGGATAATAGCTATCTGCCAACAACAACAAAACTAAGTTGTTGGACCTCTAGGAGCACAGGAAACCATTCCACTGACCTACTTTAAAATCAATGAATCAAAGTACTGCCAATACAATAGAAATAGCACACACTAAAGGAATTATTTTCTTTTGTGTCTTTGTGAGTTTATTTCTTTGTTATCATGTTAGTGGGGCTTCTGGAGGGAACAAAAATAAACTCTATATTTAATCCTCATGATTAATGAGAAGTCCATCATATTCTTCCCAGGGTCCTTTAAAGTATCACCTAGGTGACTAATTAGTGTTCCCTGCTCTTCAGTCCCTCTGATTCTTCAACAACTGCTTCGTAACCTTTTCAGGTATGAGGACCCCTTTTCAAAATCAAGTGCTGTTATCCTGGAATTCACTGATTGAGAAACTACATAATAGTCAAAGTCTCCTATAGGCTTAGCCTGTGCCTGGCAGAAAATCAGTAGATAGTGAATACATATATGTTGAATCAACAAATTAAATCAATATTTGTTGGACGAATCAATGCTGTGGTCATCTCTAACCCACCTCTCTATTTTATATTAATCACACAGCACCCATGCACATCTGAGATGATCGATGTCGTAGGGAATGATCTGAGCATCACGTGAATTCTGCGTTTGCTCATGTGTGATTTTCGTCTGTGAGAAACTACCAGGTGAATGCAGAAATCTGCGCCCAGCTAAACCAGGCCACGTAGGAATACCAAAATGCATACGCCTCAAACATCTGTGAGCTGCCTCACTTCACCAGGTGCGTTCAGAGCCACACCCATCCACAACTTCTCACCCCACATCACATAGCCCTCCTTCTACTCCTTCCCAATGATTCATAGGCTGTAACCCTTCCGATGCTTCTATTTACAAGCAAACTCCAAGTCTTTTGCAAGGTAAAGCACCATGTTTATCTAATAGTTATGTATTTCCTAACCATTTTCATGTTTAAAGCAGTGTTATTGTTTTAACTGAGTTTTTTTTATGTGTCATTGATGAATGTTTTGAGTGCTGTGCCCCTGGCTCCATTTTCCTATAGGCCTTGAGGTTTTTGTTCCACAGTGATTTTTAGGAACATATATTCCATTAGACCAGAACTAACTATGCGCATATATAGAGAGAATATTATTTATTCAGCAAATCCCTAAGCTCATGGATTTAGGCATGGTGTAAACTGTAGTCTTAAAGCTATAAATTGGTGATTTCTTTCCTTTTGTATTTTAATGTTTCTGAGTCAGGGATCTTATATCATTCAAGGTTTGACCAGAGAAGCAGAACAACAATAAGCAACAGATAACAGGAATTTGTTGTAGAAATTAGATCTCATACCATTGTGGGAGCTGGTAGAGAAGTCCATGCAAGGCTGTTGTCTCAACAACTGTCACTATAGACCATTCAGGCCAATAGTTGGAGATGAAAGCTGGGCCTGAAGTAGGACAGAATAGGGATGAACTGAATGCATGAGGGCAAACTGAAATCCACAAGAACATCCACCCAAGTCTGATGATTCAGTGACCTGCAGGAAAGCTTTGCCAAGGAGATGCACACATACCTGGTCCAAGACGCAGAGAAGCTGAAGGAGGTGATCTGGTGGGATCTGAGGGAGTTATGGGCCTAGGTTCTGCCTCCAGAAGAGCTATGAGGATGTAAGCAAGCTGCCACAGGACCTGGTGCCCCACACCAACCTTCAGAGCATAAGAATGGCGGCTGCTTCAGTTCCTCCTTCCAAAGGTGAAGAGGTTCAGCTTTCAAGAGAGTAAAAGCTAGTGCAGTACTTTTCAAATTTGAGATCTCTCAGACCCACCAGCAAATATCTGCTAACCTCCAGAGATCCCCAGACCTCAATGGGAAAATACTGCCTTAAAGGCCAAATGCTATGATTTAGGCTTTATTGTCAACATGAATACAAACACAAATGCAACCCCAGAAAATGACGGATGCAGTTTCCTGTGAGGTAGGCATCCAGGTGGGCCAAAATATGTTCATGTTATTTTTAAATTAAATTGGATGTAAAACATTTTAGACATCTAGTAGAGAACTTATGGAAGCCCACACCTATAATCCCAACTTCAGTAACTCCATTTGTAGTGGTTAAAAATTGGCTTTAGAACCAGAACTGCTTCTACCATTTAGCTTTTCGACTTTGGGCAAGTACCTTTAAATTCTCTGAGACTCAGATTCATCCTCTATGAAGGGGGCAAACAACAGTAATTACCTCATCATATCGTGAGGATCAATGCGATATTGGAGGGTGTTCAGCGGGGTGCGTGACGCCTCAATAGCACCAAGAGAATGTGAGCTCCTTTCTCACTGCTATCACAACTGATAGCACCGCCATCATCATTAAAGTTAGTGTTTCTATTATATGGCTAGTGCTCTCTGACTGGGATAAGTAGCAAGGTCCAATTATGTGAAAATTGTTCTCTGAAAAGTTGAGGACAAAATCTGAGCTTGGCGCACCTGAGATTCAGAATAAATGAAGATGGAACTGGTTCTATGACCCAAGGTTTCTCGGTCTGCACAGGGCACCAGCTATATGCTCGCCCTTCGCAGTACAAGACTTTCCACCTCCTGGGAAACTGGCAGCATATTTAGAGAAACAGTGTGATGTATTCAGGGAGCTCTGGGCAGAGTGTTGGGGACTGTAAATCCATCATCTGCTCTGCCATCACTTGCCAAGAGACCTGAGCCAGCCCCCTTCTTCTTGGCCTCCATTTATAGGAAAGAGGGCAGAGGGGTTATTAAGTTAAAATCTGGGGTCAAAAACTGACACGCATAAGCCATATGTTTTATTTGACCCACAAGGCATTTTGGAAAGCTTTTGATCAAAATTCAGAAATGTATACATGAAAGCCTGTATTTTCTTAAAAAAGGAAAAATGGTGGGCAATCTAGCACTTCTACTTGCTTGCTACCCATCTGCTTCCAGTAGACAATGAGTACCACCACCATCCCCTCCCCTTCATTGTATCCCTGACCAGGAGGCTGTCACTTGGCATTTATCATTGGCCTTGAAAGATTGTTTTTCTTATAATACAGATATGTGTTTCTGCATCTGATTCAAACCAAACCAATGGGGCAAATAAAAATGGATCTCCAGTTCCTTGGATTTCAAGAAAAATGAGCTAGAGTGTATTCCTTTGTGAAAGGGAAGTTCTATTCCTGCAAGTCTGTATGCAAAGCCAGTGTGTCAAAAGCTACAAAGTAGGATGTCATTGTAAAACAAATCATCAAGGCAAAGACTTGAAGCCATCTCCAGTGTCTGTTCTTCACTTCTCTCTCCATAATAGAAATACCCAAGTTTTGCCTCAGGACATGGTAAGTCCATAAGTGGAAATCCACCTCATGTTTGGTTGGCCCAGCATACTGTTACAATTTCACACCATGTTTCAGTTGAGGTCTGCACCTCTGAGGAGATATGGAAGAAATTTTTCAGGCTTTCAAACTGCATGCCCAGTTGCAATGGAGCAGTATTTGAGCATTTGTCTCCCAGCAAGATCATGCTTTTGTAACATTTGATGGACTTATGATTCCGCATAGACAGTGGGAAGGCAGGTCTGGGGCAGGTGCTCCATTCCTCTAGGCATCATGGGGAGGGTCAGTCCAGAGCTAAAATTTGGAAGCCCAGGAAGGACCTTGGCTGTTGGGAAATAAGATACTAGGTCACCAAGTCTTGTTCTTGCTGTCTCCCACTGTCTTTGTGTCCATCCCTTCCGCCCAGCACTTTGGAGCTTGTGGTTCAAATCCACCACAAGTCCAGGGTTTTTTGCCTCCTAAATATCTCATCTGTCCACTTTTCATGAACTACCACCTACCTCCACCACCCTAGCCCAATTTTCCTTCCCCTTTAAGCATGGATTATTGAAATAGCCCCTTCACTGTTCTCCCAGCTTCCATCTAGTCTGTGTTCAATCCATTCTTCTGGCAGAAGCCAGAGCCATCTTTGTAAAATGCAAATTTGATCCCATGTAAAAACTTCTAATGGCTTCTCACTGCTTTAGAATAAAAACTAATAATCTAAGCAGGGGCTTGCATGGCTGGCCTCTGCTTAGCTTGCCAACCTCAGCATATGTCTCATATCTCTTGTCTTCTCTGCTCCCTCCAGGCATAGTGTAAGTTTCTTCCATGGGCTCCCTCATTCTGTAGGTCCATTGTGCATCTCTTC
Source organism: Tapirus indicus (assembly GCA_031878705.1). Lineage (NCBI taxonomy): Eukaryota > Metazoa > Chordata > Mammalia > Perissodactyla > Tapiridae > Tapirus > Tapirus indicus. The sequence continues at coordinate 5,846,215 of CM062935.1, read as the reverse complement.
TCTCTGCTGTAATTCTTTTGGCTTCACCTCCTGCCCCTTCACCTAATCCTTCATACCTAAACTCACTCATCACCTCCCAGAGAGCCCTTTCTCTCCTCTGACTAGTTCCACTCCTGCCATCCTATGCTTCCATAGAACCTGTATCTTCTTTGCTTGATGCAAATCATGCAATCTGCATGATTTGTGTGGTTCCTTGGTTAATGTCCCTGCGGTGGCCATGAGAATTCACGTCACCATCCTCTAACTGCAGGGAGCATAACTGACTGAGTGTCCCAGCTCCTGTGCTTTGAGATCCATCCTCAAGTTTACAACCAGGCCACACCTCCCATGGGCCACTACCAGTCAGTGACAGAGCATAGTGGGGATGCTATAGCAAACCTGTTACTCAGTGACATGGGACTCCTCAGACAGCCAAGTTTGGCTCCAGGATTCCCTATTGGTTTTGCCAAACCTGCCTTAGACTACATGGCCGCCTAGACAGATTCTATCCAACCATCTCTCCTTTTCTCTTTCACTCAGACTTGTATCACAGACTTACAGCTCTCCAGCCTCTCCTGGCTCCCTCTCTATTTTTGCTTTCATAGGCAATATCCTAATACAATCCCTGCATGCTTAATCTCACATCAGTGTAGGCCTCTCAGAGCACCTGGACTAATACAGTCCCTTTTCCTAACTATATGTTAAACTCCATGAGGATAGAGCACTAGCATCCCTCTAGGACACCACTGGCCCCCAGGACCTCCCACAGCATCTGACACATACTCAGTTGTCAACAAATTACTAAGTGAATGAAAAATCTTTGCTTTAAATCATACCTTTCCCTCTCCTTGGATTAACCCCCCCATGTGTTTTAGCCTCTTGGAGGGCTCCCCTCATCCATCATAACTCACCCACCAGCCTAGGAAACATTCACCAATACCATGACTCAGTTATTTATTCCCATTCCTGTGCTACCATTAAATGTTTCACATTCTTCCATCACAGCACTTTTCACTTTGTACTATAACTATCTGAATTTCAAAATCAGATTTTACCACTGATTCTGAGCTCCTTGAGTGCAGAGATGGTATTTTTCATTTCTTCATTCATTTCCTTATAGTCTAGCACATTGACTAATCCATTTTAGATGATTGTAAACATGGGAAGGAAGGAAGGAGAAGGGAGGGAAAAGAGAGGAAGGAGGGAGGATGGGTGAGAGGGAAGGAGCAAGGAAAGAAACAACCTCTCTAATCATTCATTTCTTCATGTTTAAAATGCTCCACTTATTCCAAAGTATTTAGGGGAAACATGTGAGATAATAGACAGGCTTCATGCATCCAAAATTATTATTTAAATAGAAGCAATTCTAGAAGAGCTTGCCATCATGGGATGGACATGGACTTTGAAATCTCTCATCCTTAGGTCAAAACCTCAGTGTACTATGTGCACCTCTATGACCTTGGGAAAATCCATAGCCCCCCACTCCTTCATTTCCCCAACTGTAAACCAGGATCCAGTACAATGTCACAAGACAATGCATGCAAAGTCCTTGACATGATAAGAACTAAGAGAAATAAAAGCTATTGTTTTCTTTAATCCTTGAGTCTCGGGGTGCAGCCTTGAAACACATGACTGGGTTCAATATTTTAGTCTAGAGTTTTGAACAGATAAAGAGAAGCAGCAACCCTTCTGCAGAAAAATACATATTGGTGTCCTGGCAGGCCATTAAAACACTGAAAATATCACCCAGCAGTAACACTAGTGAATCCTGTTCATATTTCCTTGACCAAAGAGAATCAGATGGCATTGACTAACTTCAAGGAATTTAGGGAAGTAAAATTATACCCTGTGTCCAAAAAGAAGAAAAGCTGGAAGTCTTTAGTGACAGCTTATGACCACCACCATGGCTGAGAATACAGACTCTGAAATCAGACCCCTCCATTCACTAGTTGTGGAATTTGGGGCAAGTTGCTTAATTTTTCTATGCCTTTGTTTATTCTTTTAATTCATTAGTGAAAAGACACATTAATAGTAAAATCTAACTCAGAGGTTTGTCCTGAGGATTCAGTTAATGTATGCATGTCAAGTTTTAGATATTTGAACAGCATCTGTTCTCATTACTCAGTAGTTGTGTTAGATAATGAAGAATTCCTGACTCTGTTGCAATGCTTCCTGACTCATTGAGAATCTGTTCGTCAGCGTAGAGAGAATGACCAGTTACATATCCATGTTACAAATATTTGTTGAGGCCACATAAGCTTCAGAAAATGTTATAGCCCCTGAAGATCAAACAGTAATCTAAATAGACAAAGATCTGCCCTCGTGGAGTTTACATTCCAGAGGAGGGAGACAGACAGTAAGCAGTTGGACTTGGTGGTGATAGCTGCTGTGGAGACAAAAAACCAAGGTAAATAGGAATCTGACATCAGGAAAGAGGGTAATTCACATAAGATTCTTGGGGAAAGTCAAGAGACGAGTTGACATTTCTGTAGAGACCAAAACAAATGATAGTCATTTGGCTATCCTTGAGGAGAGTTACAGACAAAGGAAACTGCATGTGTAAAGGCTCTGGGGCAGCAGCTTGCCTTGTGTATTTGAGGCCCATTAAAGAATTAGTGTGATCAGAGTGAACGTGGGTTGGGGGGGGTTAAGTGGGGGGGGGGTGGGCAGGGAGTGAGAATGGAGTGGGAGGCTAGCGTAGGTAATGTTGGGTTCTATAACTCATTGTAAGGAATCGGGATTTTAATTTGAATGAGATGGGAAGCCAGTGGAATGACTGGAATGGAGTTATCACATGATCTGACATATTTTTTAAAGGATCTCTTAGGGTTTGGGTTTTTTTCTGAGTCTAGACTGTCAGGCTCTGAACTCCTGACTGACCTACAGCTCTTGTCTCTCAGATGGAGGCTTCTCGGACAGGCTGCCTTGCAGGGTCCTGGCACCCTGTCTATCTCCCGCTTCAAATTTCTTCCCCCACACTGGCCCTGGTTCAGATGTCCTACCATTGTTTCTGAACCCCTGACTTTGGATGGATAGGGTGCTCAGGAATTTTCCTTGGCTATCCTCTCCTTGCTTACCCTGCACTAGAGAATGTCCCCTAGGCTGAGCCAAGGACTACTGTAGGTCAAGTTTCTCAACAGGGACTATGAAAAGATGCTTAACCTCTCCACTCACAGGGATGTGAAATATCATTCAATCCTTATGACTGGGGCTAGTGTAGCGGAAGATTGCATTTCTGAAGCTAACGACATAGATTATAATGAGCTCTTGGGGGGAAAAGAAAAGAACTATGAACCATGATTCATGCCACAAATTGAAGGTAGGACAAGTAGTTCTTGAACATCCTTATTAGATGTTAATCTTGTTTTAGCAGCAGCAGCTCAAGTTAATGTTTGCTCGGCACAGTAACGTCATGTGGATTGACACACAGGTAATTATGCTATTTATCTTCTTACAAAACTCTCTCAACTGGGAACTGTGATTATTTGATGCTAGAGAAGGCTGGGGACAAAAGTCACGCTGGCAAGTGGAAACCAAGGAGTCCTTGACTAATGGGGATGGTGTGAAGCCTGCAAGACGTGTTCTTCCAGTGGGAAAGCAGCTGTTTTCTCTGGGTTTTTCCTCCCAGCGCACTCTTACTGTGCCTCTCGAGGACTCTGCTCTTCAGACCATCGGGTTCCTGATTCTCTCCATCACAGGCTCATCTTTCCCCTTGCAAGAGCCTCCTAGTTGGCTTCTGGTCCTCTCCCTCCATTCCCACCTCCAAGTCGCCCTCAGAATGACCTGCTCACCATGCCTCTGTTCTCCTTTCCCAGCTCTCTCAATTATTTCCTCACTTAAAAGAAAATTTCTCCTTTATCTCTCGTTTACTCAGTAGTTCACTTACCTCACATATGTGAACAACTGCTTTTCTGAAACACAAGCCAAGTCACATTTTCTTTAAAAACTGCTAGCCTTTTATTACCTCCAGAATAAGAACCACACATCAGCCTCAGGTCAAGATGCTCCCTGAGAAGCCTCCATTTGCCTTTGAAAAGCCCCTTGCTGCCTCACTTTGCAGGAGACCTAAACTCTGTGCATGTCCACTCACCCCTCCATTTTGCTATGGCCCCTGGACCAAGGCACAGATGAGTGATGGATGCTGCAAAGACAGAAAACCCTCATTAGTAACAGCAATACGGAAGGACAGGCACCACCTTGGGGAAGAGGCCAAAAGAAAGGCTGGAAATGTGGGAGGAAGTGAACTTATGCTCCTAGATCCTAGATTTAAATATATACATATATATATAATTTAGATATAAATATAATTTGAATAGATATAGTTTAAATATAGATATATATATAATTTAGAGAGATATATTTGGATATATGTATTTATGTACAGATATAGATGATATAGATATAGATGTAGATGTAGATACAGATATATAGATGTAGATGATATAGATATATAGGTATACCCATCTCTACATCCCTCTCTGCCCTTCTTCCCAGCAAAATTCCTTGAGGAGTTCTCTGTATTGATGTCTCTATGCTGTCACTTCTATTGTGTCCCCAACCAATTCAGTTAGGCACTCAGACTCATCACTACTCTGAAATTGACCTTAACAACTTTATGAGATGCTTCCACCTGGTTCCAGCCAATACTCAACTCTGTTCTCACCTTACCTGGTCTTTCAGCAGCAGTTGGCATGGCTGACCCCCACTTATTATGAAAACCTCTCTTCTCTGGGCTTGACTGACACCAACCAAGCTGGCTTCTGCCTACTTTGCTGCCTCTTCCTCAAGCTTTCCTTGGACTCCTCCTTCTCTAGGAACTCCAGGAGTTGCAATGCAATGGGGCTCATCTCTCTTTTCCTAGAGGCAAGTGCACGTGGATAAGAGGTTGCATCCACTGCCATGGCTGTAGATACATTCTCTATGCTGAAAACTCTCATATTTACATCTTTAATGGGATCTCCTCTCTGACCTCCAGCTACATATATCCAGCTCCACTGGGCTGTCTCTCTTAGGAGTCTTCAGGCATCCCAAGTTAACCTTTCTAAAACACAACTGTTGGTTCCTCACTTCTCCCACGCAGTACTTCTTTGTTTCAGGCTATGTCTCCTTCACCCATCCAATGCTTATGCCAACATAGAAGAGTGCTCTCTCTCTCCCCCACACCTTGCATCAGTAACTTCCTTCAGCAGTACCTCCAGAAGATTCCCCAAAGAGCTAGTATTCCACCACCCCACAATGGCCTCCCTAGTCCCAGCCCATCCTCTTCACCTGGGCTATTGCAACACCTGCTACCTTGTCCCCTGGCCTCCCAGCTTGGTCTCCCAACTCTGTCAGAGGGACATTTCTGAAGACCTTTTGCTGGTTTTTTGTTACTCTTAGAGTAAAATCCAAGCCTCCTATCCAGTCCCTGAAGGCCTTACTGACCAGACTCTCTCTCTGATCTCAGCTCCCTTTATCCTCCATTCGGAACCCCTCACACATGACATGCTGCTTCCTGCCACAGAACATCTGCATATACTGTTCCTTCAACTTGGGATCTTATGTCTTCCCTGCAGACCTTTAAGTGGCCGCCTCCTTCCCAGCATCCAAGTTTCAGCTCAAATGTAATCTTCTCAGGAATTTCTCCTCCACTCTCCCTAAGACAGGCATTCCATCATTCTACCCTGTTCTCTCTTATTTGTAGTCTTTTTCCACGTTTTTGCATCGTGCGTGTGTCCTTAAGTTACATTGCCTCTCTATCCCCAGTAGAATAAAACTTTCCTAAAGACAGGAATAATTATCTTTTAACTATTGCATCGCCTGTGCCTGGCACGATGCCTTGTTAAATTGACAACTGTTCTCCGGTAAGTTACAGACTATGCAGGTGGAGCTGCAGCCCAAAGACATCATGTCTAGACGTAACCCATAACGTCAGCTGAAAACCTCACAGACCCTATGTTCAGCAGCATCCACCAATCCTTAAAGAAGTGCATCATCTTTATGTGCTGCCATCAAGTGTGAGTAATTAAACAATTTTCAGTCACCATCAAATGCTGTGAAATAAAGGAAAAAGTAAATTCAAAAGCAACACGTTGCTTATAGAGAAAAATCATTCTTCCCTCCATTTGAATCCTGTACTTACTGGCTGTGTGAAAATGGGTAAGGTCCTTTTTCTTTAACATTCATCATCTCTGAGCCCCAATGGCGCCATCCATAAGAGGGGGTGACAGGCACACCTATGCTGGGGCTAGACTTTGAAGATTACACATGACGATGTGGTTCAGCCACAGTTGTGGCTGCCTCTTGCCTTCACTGTCTTCTGAAAAATGAGGTTTCTCTCTTTGGTCTTGAACCAGGAGGATCCAGGACAATGACCCCGAAAGGAAGCCCCACATGTGTCCCACCACCTTTGTGTCCCTTTCCCCAGGCAGCCCTTCCAGGAGAATGTCAGACAGAACTCAGCTAGAGTTTGTTTCAAAAGAGGCTCACCTCTCTCCTGCACCAATCTCTCTCCTCACTCCCAAAACCCACAACAGAAGGAAGCCCTCCTCTGGCATGCAACTTGGGGATGAGGGTGTTTGGTCTAGAGAAGAGAAGGCTCAAGGGGGCCCCACCTGACCATGGCCCTCAAAGATCCAAAGGACTGTAAGTAGAGGAACAGCCAAACCAGGAATCCTGCCAATCCGGGGGAGCTAAGCAGATGGCTGTTGAACTCTGGCTCCACCACACACTGGCTTCCTCCTCTGTAAAATGCACACAAGGCCCTAGTGGTGATGGTGGAAGGGACAGGAGGTGAAGACCTTTAGCAAATGGTCACACTGCTAGTGGTCAAGCACACATGTGGACCACAGAAGGATGTGCGACAGATCTTCACATGGGGCTGGATTCGTGCAAGGCCACTTGGATAGCTGCATCTTCTCTCCCCATCTATCCCTTACAGCAGGGACAAAGTTTTGTGGTTCTCCTGGGTGTCACTCAGTGCTGCTGGGGAAATGGTGCTCACCAAGTAAATGACTCACAGAGGGGAAAAAAAGGGGAGAGTGATTTCTCCCTAGCTTATCTTCTTATTTGACCTTAAAACCAATCCACAGCACCTTAGGCAAATGGCCCATTTTCTGGAAGGCAGAGCTGGTAATGTGATACTCTTGGCAAGAAGGTAGCCCTTCCCCAGGTAGGATGACTTCTCTTGACTGGGTGGTAACAAAAAGTGCTGGACATGGAGCTGGGTGCCTGGATTTCATGCTAGCTCTTCCACTCAGCATTTGCTTCTTCCTAGACAAGTCATTTCACCTCTTCAGTGTCTGCATCCTGCAAAATTTCATCATAAAACCCACCTCACAATGCGGTTGGAGGAATTAAATGAAACAGCACTTGTGAAAGACATCAGCAGTATTGGGCATAAGTCGGAGCCCAGTGAAGGTTGGTGCGTGGGGGCTTCAGGCAGCAGAGGATTAGTAGAGAGCACTAAGCCTGGGAGCAGATTCCCCAGCACTGAGCCTTCAGGATGAGCGCTCTGGAGGCCGGAGCAAAGAAAGGCTGAGGTAGGGGGACCAGAGAGATGACACTGGTGCCCATCCAGGCAGGAGAGAAGCAAGACTACACAAGGCAGTAATTTGGGATGGATGGATGGAGAAGGATGGGAGAGGCTGAGGTGGTGGGATGAAGAGTCACCTTCATCTTAGGACCTGAGATATTTCCACATTTCCAAGGGGAGCAGTTTGTCCAGGAGATGACCACCACATGCAAATATCAACTGGTAGTGAGAGGAAGGGGCAGAAAAAGCCAGATAAGTCCTCGGGGTCTGCACTGTAGCTGATCTGAACAGAACCTCAGAGAGTGAATGTTCTACTTTTGCACTCCACTTGCATCTTCTGTATCTCTTTCCTCTCTTGTCTCTCAGTATTTAGTCAAATGGCATCTGGAAGTGTTCTCTTCTCTCAGGTGTTTGGGGAAGTTCTGCAGGAGAAGGAATACACCCCCACCTTGGGAAAAGGTTGGGAATGGCTGTGCCCAGCTCCCAGGGCTTGAGGAGGGAGTGGAATTCAAGGAAGAGACCCTGAGGGGAGGGAAGGGCTCTGGGGAGATAGGGTGGAAGCAGATCTTCACCAGCCTTACCAGGGTCCCTCTCTGCTCCCATCTGGGTGGTCAGGCAGCCTTGTGTACACAGAAAGGCCACTGTCTGACTCCACTCACTAGGTGATGCTTTGAGATGGGTCTATTTTGGTCCTCGAGGGGTAAGCATTCCGCTGGGCAAATGAGAAAGAGTCTCAAAAACAGATAAGCACAGGTGCCAAGCAGGGTGAGGGGGGATGCCCAGTGTGGGTGTCTGAGACCCAGTGGGGTGAAGGGACATCTGCAGGGGGTGAGGGAGAGGGCAGTCCACTCAGGATGCCACAGCTATAGTGGGTGAGGAGGATCCCCATGGGGGGCTGTGGGGAGTGGAGTGTCAGAGTCTGGGCAAGGTGGGGGAGTTGACAGCAGTAGGCTTGAGACCATACAGGCTCCACTACAACCATGAAGTCTGAGTGGACCCCGAGGACAGGTAGGGGGACCCAGCGGGGGGGCAGAGGGTGAAGTTGACAACTGCGAGGGCATCCTGGCAGAGGGGAATCTTTGCAGGAAATAGCGGGACACTGGGGGGTCTGAAGGTCCTGGGTGTGGCTACTGGAGGAAGGACTTGAAGGCTCTAATCCTCAGAGTTGGGGCCGGAGAGGCAGCTGAGGCCAGACTGAGAACGCCTGCCACATTTCAGAGGAGACCAGAGGGCCACACGCAAAGAAGTGGCTGGAAGGAGGAGCTGGGGAGTGCAAGTCACCACCCTGCAGCTTCCGAATCCGGGCATGGGCATGCTCCGAAAATTCCAAACATGGAGCCCAGGAGTTGCTGCAAGACCAAGCTGGGAGGGACATGCCTCCTCATGGGGCTTCAGAGAGAATGGGGCTTCAGCTAAGATGGGGAGGAAGTCTCATCTCAGTCCCTCAGTCCCAAAGTGAATATGTATGAGAAAAATCATCAATTCCATTAGAACTGCAGACACAGAGAATGTGCCTGTTGATGACCACGCTTTCTGAGCCTCCCAAGCAGAGGCTCTAATGGACCCTACACAGAGAAAAGCCCTTGACAAACACTCGCGTCATCAAATAAAGCAAAGAGCCCTCTCTTACCAGAGGGCAGAGACTCTTACCTAACTCTGCAGCAGAATGTGTTTAGCCTTCAGGGGAAACAAGCCAATTGTGCAGCTCCAGGCTAGGAAGGAATGTATTATGCATCTCACATCCTTGTGCAACAAATGGGTGGGCTGGAAGGCAGGCCAGGCGTGAGGGCTCCACAAGTGCTCTCCAGGAGAGAAATCCTGCTCCAGGCAGGGAGAGTCTTCACCTGCTGAAGAAATCACTGGGCCTCTGCCTCAAGGGCCCAGAGAACTGAGGCTGGCTTGGCCTGGGCTCCACAAAGGCAGGAGTGAAAACAGGGCCTGGGAAGCCTGAAGCTTCCAGAGGGGAGAGGGGCAGTCCTGGAGGTGGGTCTGAGTGAGAACAGGGGTGAGGGGAGGGGGCAGGTGCTGGGAGGCAGGGGTGGGGGTGGGGGGAGAGCCAGGAGGAGATGGGAGAGAAAGTCAAAAGGAGGGAAAAGCCAGTAATGTGAAAAATGCCAGGCTGAAAATGTATAAAGAGAAAGAGAAAACTAGAGGGAGAGAGACTGAAAAGGGCAGAGAGACAACAAGAGAGGCGACAAAGGAAAGAGACAGACAGCAGAGTAGGGAGGGGAAGGGGCAGAATTTGTCAGAGATAGGAGAATTGATAGAAGGAGATAAAGAAGAGAGACAGAGGGAGGGAGAGACAGAGAGGGAAAGAGACAGAGAGGGAGAGAGAGACAGAGAGGGAGAGACAGAGAAGGGGAGAGAGTGCAAACCAGAGAGGAAGTAGGAGGATGACGAAGGGAAAGGGGCTGGCAGAGAGTGGTCAAGGATGGAGAGCAGAGGGGAGGGGAGGATGAAATGGAAGACAAACCCTGGGAGCCCCATCTTGGAGACAAGTGATGAAGTAAAGAGCCAGAAACGGAGAGTGGGAGGTAAGGGAGGGAGAGGAAGAGGGAGGGAAGGGAGAGAGTGAGGAAGAGGAGAGAGCCAGCTGAGAGCAGAGGGGAGGAAGGAGAGGAGAAGGAAGGGAACAGAAAGAGGGAGCAGCAGGCAGAGGAGGACAGGCAAGGCCACCTGGGAGGGCGCTGGAAGGGTATGCGTCTCAACAGCTACCTCTGGTGATGCTGCCCTGGAGAGAGCAGCCACTGTCCCTCCCCTGCACCTCCAAGATCCCGGATAAAATCCCATCTCTCTCAGTTCTCCTTCTGATTCTAGAGAAGAGGAAGGAAAGGGAAGCTCCCGCACAGAGTAGTCTGGGAGCTGATTTCACCTTTTCTCTCTGAATGGAGAGAAAGGCCAAGTTGGGGGTGGTCATCCCAGCTCCATGGCCAGGCGCTGCCCTTTTCGCTCCCTAGCCTCCCTCAGGGACCAGGCCGCCAGAAAACACGGGGCCTTCTAGTCAGTGGAACCCTGAGGAGAAGCGTGCAGAGTAGGGCGGCAGACATCCTGGGAGGCGCTTCTAGGGCTCCCCTCACAGCACACTGAGCAGGGCCCCCTCCTCGCCCCAGTCTAGATTCTCGAAAGCACAAAGGCCACGGGCAGGTGTCTCAACTCGTTTATCGCCCCCCCCAAAGGGTGTGCGGGTTCCTGTTCAGCTCCACAGGTTCCTGTCAAAATCAGACAACTCTCATTCCCTGAAAGCATGACTGAAAAATAGAACCAAAGGATCCCCAGTGTGTGTCTCACCGAGAGAGGTGTTGAAGTTGCTGAACGAGGGAGTGAAAATGAAGAGCAGTCTCAGCCATAAGCAATGCCCGCCCACGTCTGCTCACGGGGGGTGGTCGGGCAGGAGGAGAAGCTGGCACCACAGCCTGTGTTTCCATCGGGACTCAACTGCAGACTGACTGCTGTGTGACCTGGTGAGAGTCACCTCACACATCTCATCACCATGCATGTCCTATAAAAATGAGGCCAAAAACACTGTCCTCCACGATGGTTGTGAAAGAAAGTGTGCAGGCTCCAGGCACACACTGGGCACAATAACTGTCAGATGATAATATTTTTATTTTTATTGTAGAGTTTTCCGGAATATCTATAGATTTTATCTTTCATAGCACTCATGAAATTAAACTGTAAGGCCCTGTTCTTTGGGTGTCTGTCTCCCTGTGTGTTGCCCAAAAATAGTGTTGTGGAGTTAATGACACACCATTCCCTCTAGATGGACCTCCATGAAAACGGGTTTGTATCCTGTTCACCTTGCTGTCCCCAGCACCTGGCGCCATGTCTGCTGAGCTCAAATGGACGAGCATCCATCTGGGAATGGACACATGTCTTCCAGCCCCATCTCTGCCATGTCCTTTGTCTGTTGTATCCTCGACCGCTGAGACCATTGGCGAATAAGACCTGCTCTGAAAGGCAGCCAGCTCAGTAATCCCTGCCAAGTTCTCCATTCTTCCCAGACTACAGGAAATATTCCAGAAGGGAACCAAGGTGAGCCTGGGCCTGAGAACCTCAAAAACGTCTCCATAGCAACAGCTTGTCCTGTTGGACACAAATGATCGTGGTTAATTGTGCAGCCAAAGGTCAAGTTGTCCGAGTGAGACCTCCTTGCAAGTGCACCTCTCAGAAGAGGACGGGCATCCTCATTTTCACTCAGTTTCCCGAACCTCAGGGTTATAAGAGGCGAAGACAATAACCGACAACTCCCTTGGAGGAAAGGTTGTAGGAATGGGAAATTGGTCTGGCAATGGTCTGTGTCTGGTATTGCTTCGTTTTATGCACCTTTTTGGATCTCATATTTCTCAATGACAGAAACATCTCTGACTCCACGTTCTCCTTCTTCCAAATGAAGCTTCCAGGCAGTTCCATGGTTTTAGACGGCTTTAATAACTTACCATTTACAGCAACACACAGCACAGTCATAACCCTGACTTCACAAAATAGCACCACAAAGGGACATGAAGATAGACATTCCCAACTGGAAAGAAAAGAAAAGATGGAGAAATGGAATGATGGCCTTAAAATAGCACCTCCCCAACCATGTCAAAGCGAACCAGAAAGGCACACTCTCCTTTTAATAATTTAATAAATGGCATCTCCTTTCCCCAGGGGAGCATTTTTAAAAATGCATGTTTGGAGTTAGCCCTGTGTGTACAGCCAGGAGAATGCAGTTACTCCTTAGAAAGCACTGGTGGGAAATAGACAGAGGCGGCCCAACCACGGCTGCAGTTTGCGGGCTCCCTGGCCCCTCAGCATGAGAAGTGAGCTATGTGTGTGACTTTGGGCAGGTGGGCCATCCCCTCTGACAGGGTTTCCTAATGACCGTAGGAGCAAAGAGCCATGCCCAGCCCCGGACAGGTGTGTTGCAAGGAATAAATGAAAACACCTAAGGAAACGTGCTTTGAAAAACATGTAAAGTGACTGGTCTGAAAGGAAGGGTTTCTCCACTGGGATTTAAGTAAACAGATGAGCAAAGTTGACTCAATTGCTCTTAAAGGACAACAGATGAGAGGATTGTAAAGGACGGATCAGTTTGCCCTGCTTTTATGTCAACTGACATTACTGTGGCAAACATTTCACAATATATACATATATCAAACGATTATGTGGTATATCTCAAACTTACACAATGTTATGTGTCAATTATATCTCAATAAAGCTAGCAGAAAAAAAATTAAGCCTCACACAAATCCTGTGAAGTACATGTGAATTCCACTTAACGGAGGAGGAAACCAACACTGAGGTTACTCAGTCATTCACCTGAGGGCCCTGGGTTAGCACAGCTGGAGGGTATAAGGCAGCAGGTGGGCCTCCCCACCTGTTTGCTCCATCAAGACCTGAGTGAGGCAAATTAACAACTGAATAGGGGCAGGTCAACCCTGCAGCCTGTCTGAACTCAATCCAGGAGTTCTTGCAAATCCTGGCTCACAGAAGCCAGAGGTTGAGGGCTGCTGATCAAGGATCCTCCAACCTGCCCTCAACAAGAAACCAGAGTTGTGCCCTGAGTGGAGGATAAAGCAATTCCTGAGCCAAGACTGATATGGCAGGCTTCCACTCCTTCCCCTTCCTCTGGCTGGAAGAGGAGCAAGATCTCCTTCTCACACAGGAGAAGCCCCGGATATATCCCAAACAGGCCTGGTGTTCTTTGGGAAGCCTCTGCTCTCAGTCGTCCTTTCTTGAACATCTACTCTGTGTCCACTGAGCATCTGTGCCAGGCACCAGGCCTTCTCCTTCTGGGGCAAGGAATCAACTCTCTCTGCACCTTCCCCAGGGCGTTCTAAGAAAAGAAGAGAAGGTTGCAGAGATGGGTCCTCTGGCTGTAGCAGTTAGCAGGTGGAAAGCGAGTGTTGGCTAGAAAATGCTGGAGATAGCAGGCTTGAGCCCAACTCTCTGGACCACTGATGTGTATTATCTGTCCCTTCCAAACACAGGGCAGAATTCTCAGACAATAAAGATGAAGCATCTCATCTTTGCAGGTCTTAAAATCTTCGGGGGTGTGGGAGTCTGGCCAAGTCCTGGGTTTGCCTATACCCTGAGCCCCTGGGCTTGGGTTGAAGCAGCTGTTACTCTGGAAACTGGGCCAGCGTGGGCCTGGGAGGGAGGCACCAGGGAAGGTCTGGAGTGGGGTGGAGATTCCCAGACCCCGCAAGGTTGAGCTCTCCTGGGGAGACTTTTCAAAATAGATTACTCAATATCATCCCCCAGAGATCCTGATTCAGTGATTCCAGAGCAGGCCCTAGAATTTATAGTGTTAAAATCAAAGTTTCTCTGTAAAATTTGATCATCTGGCGTATCGGGGACTCACTGAACACAGGGAATGAGCCTTTGTACCCAAATACTACATGGTTACGATCTTGGGGAAAATCACTCCAACTTTTTAAGCCTCATTTTACCCATTTGTTAAAAACAAATCAGCATTTGAACTACACCAGGGGTCCCCAGATGTGAGAGTTATGAACTGGGAGTTTTGTTTTTTTTTAAATCTTGGGAACTGAAGTGAAGATACTAGAGCCCGATCTTTATTTTGGCAGATAAGGATATAAAAAACAAACACACGAATGATTATTACTCTCCCCTTCCCCTCAGACATATTCTTTCTCTCACAGTATAAGACCTAAAAAATCCCTAAAATTAAACCCTGAAAATTAGCCAGACCCCAGTCTCAGAATGAAGGATCATCCTCTAAATGAGATATACTGGGTTTGGCCTTCTGTCCAGCTCACCCCACTGGCCCTGGCCCCACCAGGCTTGGACCAGTGAATGCCTCGCCCTGGATCAGAGGCAGGGAACTCCCTGGCCTGTGATGGCAAGGCTGCCTTCTGGCTCTGATCAGCAGTGACTTTCTAGACATTCCTGGTCCTTGTTTGCAGTGTTCCCTCACGCTGGGACATCATCCCCTCTGCATTTCCAAATGCCCCAGACAAGCTTAAATTCCATCTTCTTGGTGAACAGTGCCCTCCCCACACCCTGCCCACCTCAGGCAGGCGCCATCTTGGAAACCAGATCTACCACCTGGGAGCCTATTGTAGAGTTTGGCCTGAGTCCCTCGTGCTGTGCTGTCTGCTTCTGTCACCAGATGGTTGCTCCTTGGGGGCAGGAGCTACCCCTTGGTCACATTTGTGCCCTAGTGCTGCTGCATAGTGGGTGTTGGAACAAAGGTCTGTGGGAAATTCCCCTGCATCTGCTGGTGCTTGTAAGATCTGGAACTTTCTGCCCCACTCTCTTAATACCCTGGGATTTCTATCTGACACCTTAGTTTAGGGCTCCCACCGAAGTAGCTCTGGCCCTGTCCTTTACTCATATGCTGGGACTTCATTCACACATTTGGTGACACTGAAGCCAATGACCTCTCATGGCCACACTAAAGGGAGGAAGGCCCCAGTCATGTTGTATGGCCCCTGACAGAGTCCTGTCCTGCCACACTAAATACGTCACACTCTTCCTGGACTCCCAGGAGGCCGTTAGCATCCAAGGATCATGGAAGTAGATTGAGCACGGTTAACTTAGAGATCCTTAACCTGACCTTTGCTCCTCCTATGGGAGGCAGGGGACATCTGAGCCCCACATAGTCACCCAGTGAGGGGTGCTTCCTCCCTCCTGTGGCTTCTGGATTTTATATTTCAGGAACCGTTATAACTAAAATCCAGACTAACCAGTCCTGAAGAGGTGGGGAAGGAGAGAAGAGATGTGCCTGCTGCCATGTGCTGAAAGGTCCCCAATAAGCCACGAAAAAAAGAAGAAAAACAAACATACTTGAATTAAAAGTGAGCTCTGATCTCAAAAGCAAAGAAAATAAACAGTGCCCTGGAAGAGCATGGGGTGAGGAGAAGCAGATGCTTTTCCATGTTGATGAAGACTTGGTTTCTCATCTGAGCTGCCCAGGATGACGATTCCCTGGAAGGACCCCTAGATCTCAGCACTGATGACCTTACCAGCACTCATGTTAAAAGGCTCTGCAAGGTGGGCAGGGGGCCCGGGTAGGCAAATGCAAGTGTGATGTCAGGACTGGCCTCCCGGAGGCTGTGTCTTACCCTGAGTGCTGGGCAAGCAGCTGTCAACTAAACTAAGCCCCTGCCCTGGTGGTCCTGGGGACTGTCCAGGTGACTGGAAATGGCCAACTGAGTTGCCTCAGAACAGAGCTCCTGTGCATGCCTGCCCCATGTTTGTTGTGAGAGCGTGGGTCAGGCCCATCCCCTTTGGATGCTCTAATGTCCTGGCGTGTAGAAGAGTTGCATTGGCTCAGGAATCCTGTGTTCACAGGGGCCCGTCTATGGAGACCCATCTTAGTGTGGTTTCCCTTAAAGCAGAGTCTGATCCAAGGATGCAGTAGGAGGTAGCTTATCTGGAAGACTGAGGCAGGCAAGTATGTACAGCCATAAGAATATGTTATTGAGTCGGTCACAGTTGTGGGCTACTAGGGCCCCCTTACCCTGGGGACAGTCTGAGGAACCATATGGGTTATACTTCAGAATGATCTTTCCAGAGGGAGGGAGGCTGGAGGCCTTACTCCTGTGGCCCCCATCCCCCAGTGACTGATGGTCACCCTTAAGGTGTTCATTCTCTTGCACTTCCGGGCAGAAAAGCCTCCCAGGCATTGGAGAAAGCCATGAGGCCAAAGAGTGGAGAAACGCTGTGTTGCATGCTTGAGGAGGGACCCTGGCCCCAGGCACAGGACCACGTGCTTTAGGGACACTGAAATCAGGGAAGCACCAAAGAAATGCAGTGTGGGCATGAAAAACATCTGCTTTCCAAAGCACAAAGAGAAGCAATCTGAACTTTACTGGTTGGGGGGCACTGAGGCTCCCCCTTTTGGTTCCTCTCTCCTCCTGGCTCCTCACCAGGCCCCTCCAGAACCCCAAGGGCTCACAGAGGAGCATAGTTTAAAAACACTATTGTGACATTTCTTTTAACCTATAACTCTGACTTTCTATAGTTCTCAGTCCTGAGACCACAAGCATCATCAGTACAAGCAGCACATGGATCAACATCCACCAAAAGATCCCATCAGAACGGGTGGTGTGCTTGAATGTTCCTCTCTGGAGAATGGCTTGTCCTGCCAAGGCTGATGGAAGTCTTCTAAGGAAATTAAAACGTCCTGTTTTCTAAGCCCACTCCCCAACACCGCCCCCCCAACACACACATACTTCCATTGTTTACCATTTTAACATATGTTTTTAAATTGGATACTATCAAAATACTCAATGCTGCTGATTCTTTCATCTCTGTTTCCAGAAACCCATCAAGCCCTGTGCCTGGAATGAGTATGGCTGATGCATTCCTCCTGCTGTCTACAGACACAGCCACTCCCAGCCACTCGGGGAACAGAATGTCTCCAAAACCCAAAGAGGAATGACCATGACCCTTCTCACTCCCACCGAAGTGTCTGAGAACCCCAATAATCAAAATGGTCTTTGGTCTTACCCAAATCCTTCTTTCTGTTGTAGAAAACCCTTCTCCTAGTTCCATTCTTAGTGCATATGATGAACAGCTTAAAATACAGGAGCAAAATAAAATGTGAAGAGAAAAAAACATTCAGACCATCAGAGAAATGGACTCTACCCAAGGCTCTGTGGCCTGAGACAGGCTCTCTCCATGCCTCAGTTTCCCTCTAGACTAAAGCACTATTTTTCAAACTGTAGGTTGCCACCCGCTGGTGGGTTACAACATCTATTTAATCAGCTGTGGAGCATTTTTTTAATGAAATAGAATAGTAAACATTAGAGGGCATTGTGTGTGGTCAGGATAAATATCGTATCATCAAACCTTCCAACATCTTTGGATGTTTGTACTCCTGCTTCCAAAATCATTTAGAAGTATCTAGTATGGAGGTGATAAAAAGGAGGTGCTTGATAGCCATATGCTGTATTAGTCTGTGAGTGGGGACTGCTTGGGTGATGAACAAATGAATGGATGGATCAATCAATCAGTCAATCAGTGAATACATGAACTAATGCTAAAAGAGCATTCTTCTAGACCGCTGGTAAATCACCTGGCCTCTGGGCGCATCTTGGCAGGATGAGGCCTTGAGTCTTGCTGAAACCAACTTGCCCCCTTGCTTCACTCCCTCCCCACTGTGATCCTGCACAGACATACACATCCAAATGGCTTCTTCCAGAGCAGCCCAGTGATGAGCATGATAATGAATTGCCCAGAACTAGCTTAGCAACACACACTCACTCACCCGCCTGTGCATTCAGCACATGGACTGGACGTGTGGCTCTGCCCTAGACCTCCCAGAGGAAAATGACTCCTTCCAGTCCTTGAGGGTCACATGCAGGTGGACGCGAGAGATAAGAAAGGAGTCATCATGTGGAACTGAGGAGAAGGAAACTAGGATTTATTGAGCACCTTTTCATGCTGGGCATGTCTCATGCACACATACACTCAATGCAATTTATTTCAGAGATGGAACCCTGGAGGCACAGATTTCCCAGCTCTGGCCAGTGCCCTGGCCGATTGTCCTCCATCAGGAAAACATGCGAATGGTCACCGGACCCCTTATTTTACAATTAAAGTGAGTGAAACCAACAGTGAGGAGCTCAAAGGAGTCTTATCTGCAGCATAGAAGCCAAATTACCACACAGGGGCTGCTTTCTCCCGACCAGCTTCCCCATCTTTGGCCTACACACAGGATTCCACGAAGCTTTGCCAACCCAAGCACCATTCTTTCATGTCTGCAAGCTTGAAACACCAAGGTGGCAGCATTTGCTCCCAAAGGACCAATTCTGTGCACTTTCCATCAGGAGGCGAGAACATTCTTCATGTCTGCAAATTCTTCTCCTCCTGCTTCACTTGTCTCTCCTGGGAAGTGGTGACTTTTGGATAGTTTCTCACTGGGTGACCTCTGGGCATGACCAAAAATGGAAACTCATTGCCTCATTTTCTTAAAGTTTCCTTTCGAGGAAAGAGGTCAACTTGGCAAGTGTCTGGTCAGGGTTTCATAGCACCAAGAGTTTCCTTAAAATGGGCAGCCACAATTCAGGTGGGGGCTGTCAGAAGAACTGAGAAAAATAATGCACTGCCCCACAAATCAAGTTTTCCCAACTTTAGAGGAGAGGGAAAAAACTCACAAAGCATTATCATATGAAATAATAATAATAATAATTAACAATAATAATAATATTAATAATAATCTGACCGACCGGCAGCATCTGTTGGTTTTAATAATTTTGAGGTCTCTCAAGAAAATAAAACAAAAACAAATGATAAAAGAAAGAAAAATCACATGGCTGAAATGTTTCAAGACCTCTGGCTTTCCATCAGGCTCTGCATTCAAGTTTCAGAAATCCACCGCCGTTTCCTGGCATTCCCGAATCTTCTAGGGGCCCTTCACATTACTGGGTCTGGCAGCGAGGCTGGCGAAGTAGGCACACTGGGAGGGGTCACACTGGCCAGGGGGGCCAGGTGGGCCTGGGGGGCCAGGACGTCCAGCTGGTCCTGTCTCCCCTTGAGGGCCGGGACCCCCAGGGAGCCCATCTTTAGCGTAGCCAGGTTCTCCGGGTTGACCTGGCCCAAGGAGCAAAAGAAACAGTAGTTGGTTCAAGTTCCTCCAGGAGCCAATGAGCCCTGCCTTCACTGCTTCCTTCAGTGTGAACTGAGGACTTGAAACATCCTCAGAGAGAACACCCCACAGTCTGGGGGCTCTGCCCTGAGTGATTAGAATGGTTCACCTGGACACCAGGTAGTAGAAGCACCTTCATCTGCAGGAGAAGGGATTGTCTTAACTGTTTGGACAAAGACAGCAATCATGGTGCCATTGGAGAGAAATAAACAAGGGTAGGCCAGGTAGGGAACATGTTCTCCATCATGAGGTGGATGAGAAACCAGGACTTCTTAGAGGTTCTAGGAGATGTGTCTGAATTGGAAGTAGGACACCAAGTCCTCATCATTAACCATGAGCCCCAATTCATGTGTATTTAGAGATACCTGGTGACAT
The DNA here is from genome assembly GCA_031878705.1 of Tapirus indicus. Lineage (NCBI taxonomy): Eukaryota > Metazoa > Chordata > Mammalia > Perissodactyla > Tapiridae > Tapirus > Tapirus indicus. The sequence continues at coordinate 5,826,746 of CM062935.1, read as the reverse complement.
TCCATTATCCAATATCCAACTTGTCCCAAATATTCTGTAGTTTCTAAGCTTTATCTAAATGCTAAATTTGAACCATATATTTGGACTACATTAATCTATTCTGCAAGCCATAGTCAAAGGCGATGTAAGTAGGATGTAACTGACATTAAGAGAGCCCAAAGTTTAGACCCTGCAAATATTACCTATAGATAAACTTCTGTGCCTCCACTTAACAAGCATCATAATATCATATGTAATCAATTGATCTCTCCTTCTGTTTTGACAACTGAGAAGCTCAGAGCTGTGTTATAGTTAACCCCAGCAATGATAATGCCTCTTAAGTCTTAGCAATCACCATCTTAGAAAATCTGAGTTCCCCTATAAAATAAACAGTAGACTTTTCCCTTTAAAAGATCTTTAGCCATTTCATGAATTCTAAAATTCGTGAATGCTTTGGTAGTAGTTATTTTATCTATAGTCCTGCCTATAGAGCAAGTTTTGAGACGAGCAGTGTTATTCATTCCTTCATCTAGAAACCACTGAAGTACGGTCATTATCTCAACCTCATATTGGTGGTTATTTGCCCCTTCTAAATGGTTTCTGTTCTGCCTTTTAATATTTACTTGAAATTACCTTATTTTAAAAATATTCTTAATATTATAAGTTACTGGAAAGTACGCTGTCCAAAATAAATATTTATAATGCATTTCTAGTTATCTCCCCATGAGAATAACAATACATGTCCACTGTAGGAAATTTGAAAAACCAAGAAGATATAAATGTTAAAATGAAAATTATCTATAGGCCTAATATTAAGAAATGATCTCAGGTAACCATATAAACTAGAATTAAATAAAAATAGAAGCCTCCGTGACGTGGAGTTTGCACCAATCTAATTTCTTCCACCTTCTGGTTCTGCGCCTCATCTTGGAACACGATGCTGCTCCAATCTAGAGATCTTCCCATATTGCCACTAGGTAGGGTGACCAACCTGTCTAGGGTTTGAAACTGAAAAGTGCCATGTCCCAGGAACCTCCTCAGCCCCAGACGAGCCAGGACTGCTGGCCATCCTGCCCCTGGGCCAGCATCCCCCAAAATATGTTCTGAGAAATAGTAATGGGGTATGAACTCGTGCACAGTGAAAGAAAAAGGGTTCCACGTGCAAGTGAGTTTGGGAAAGGCTTGCTTAAACAAAATAAACATTATTTTTTTTATGCAAGTTCCTTAGCACATGTAAGAAGTTAATGTGAACTAGGGATAACTAAAAGGGAGACACAGTTCCCAGCACTGCCCAGATTTGTTTACCCCAAACTAGCTTTTGTCAGGACCATGTCATAGGATTTGCAATTCATGGGATACACTTCAAGAACTCATGCGATATACTGCAGTTTTCTTAGCAAGTCAAGAAGCTAGTATTTTAGAGAGATTTAATAAAAATAAATCAGTGTTCCTGTATCCTGTCAGTTACACCTAATCCTTTCTCCCGGCCCTTCCTGAGGCCTGTGGTGATGCAGGCCGAGAGCCGCTGTGTGTGTCTCACCCCATGGTGGATGGCCACCCCCACCCTGGAGCTCCAGACACTGTCCTTACCTGGAATTCCAGGAGGTCCCATCTCCCCTCGGAGGCCAACTCCAGGTGCACCGGGGTCACCTTTGGCTCCTCGCTCCCCTGGTGAGAAAAACATGCCCCTTGGTGGTGGGCCCGTGATGAGGGCAGAGACAGGGGTCTCACCCTGCAGGAGGGGCAGGGCCAGCACTGTGCTGCTGCAGCCCTCCAGTCAAAACCACCCTCGCTCACACATACTCCACACTAGGACCCCTAATTCCTGTTCACACACTCAGCCTCACACATACACTCACATTCAGAAACACACACACATGAACACCAAAATAAACAGACATTCCCTCCTAAACACCTGCTCAAATACAAATATTTACTCGTAAATATGTATTCAAGTGAAAAACTTCTCAATTACCTTCAGACATACATACGCATGTTCACACACATATTAGCAAATGTATACATACGCACTTATGCACATACGGACTCACTCAAACATAGGAACCGCATGTACACACCCACACACTCTCTCCTATACCTACACTTATGTCCACATACATCCACTCACACATGTCTACACTTCCCCAGTTCTCAAAGCCTTTTACCTGACCCTTTTTCAAGAAGGAACTGGGCAATGAGCAAATTAAGCATCCTCGGTCATACGGGCATATACATAAGACATAGCTCTACTCTCAAGAAGCCTGAAATCTCATAGGATAGATGAAACCAGGCACAGAGAGCATTCAAATATGCAGCAGAATGTGGCAAGGACCACCACAGGAATTTAAAACCACAACAGATGTTCAGAAGAGAGAGGGTCCATTGCCCCGGGAGGATATTTAAGATTATATTTGAGTTAATACTGTACAGATTTGATTGAACTGTCTCTGTCAACTTTTTTTTCCATCCTTCACTTTTTTTTTTGCCACGTTGTTTCCAGAATGTCTCCGATAACGCAATATGTTATATTTTCTTTCGTAATCCAGATTGAAATTTTGCAAGTTCATCAAGACTGTAGACCATCCTCGTTTATTGTTACAGTTATCACATTTGGTCAGTCATCTGTCACAGTCTGAAGTTGTCCATACTTTATGCTTTCTTATTGACATTTATTTCATGTGTTTTTTTTTATGCAGCAATACAGGTAGGACTTACACGTAAATTGAACAAAAAGTTCAGTAAGGACAAACATTATAAGGAAAAAATGAATGAAGAAAGAATTGAAGAATGGAAGACTGAAAGAGACAGACGTAGGGGGCATCCATTTCCTTAACCCCAAGGCCCCAGGTGGCAGCTGAAGCCACACCTGGGCTCCTTCACCACCCCACGTTTACCGTCTAACCTCCCCAGAGAGAGGAGTGAATGATCAGATTTGGCAGTGAGTTTGGCTTCAGGTCCTTCTTCGCTCTCACATGGGTCTGCCTGCAGAGAGAGTGTGTTCTGACCTGCTGCTACTGCATGCTAGGTGAAGTGGGACCAGTGCTGCCCTTGAGGAGAGACCTACCTGTCCAGAGCACCTACGTCCAGGTAAGGCACCCCACCTGAGGGCTGGAGAGGTAGCAGCCATTTTTGGCTGCAGCTCCAAGCCACTTCTTCAGTTTTAAAGCTGGCGTTTAATGCCCATTCACCTGGAGATTAAGCGTCTTACTCCTCAGTTCTAAGCTCAGAAGAGGAAAAGGGGCATTTTGTATCACTCCCTTCAACTCGAGCAGTGGAGATGGAGAGAGAACAAGAGAGCAGGAGGGAACTGATCCAATCTTCCTGGCAGAAGCATAATTTTGCAAAAATGTCAAATATGAAAACCTCTTAAATTATATGATGCCAAAATTCAGGGTGTTACCAAGCTACAGGGATGAGAACGGAATAAATTATGCATATTCAGCTGGAGTGTGCGCCTCATATCCTAGTTCCTTCTCACCCTGCTGCAGTCGATGAAGCACTTCTCCTCTGGGTCCTCACTCACCTTTGGGACCTATTGGTCCAGAAGGTCCTTCCAGACCCACCTGCCCGGGCCGTCCTGGCTCCCCCATCAGGCCTGCCCGGCCCGGAAGCCCATCTTTTCCAGGGGGCCCTGGGGGGCCAGGTCTGCCTTGAGATGCCTTCACATGCACTGGGGGCATCTGGGCTAGGAGGTAGGCGAGTTTGGCTATGGAGCAGGAAAAACAGAGAGGCATTTCACGAAAAAGAAATAAAGGACAAAGGACAGGATGGCAACTCATGGCAAAACTCAGAACTGAAGAGACAATAACAATCGCAGACCACCACCAACATTAACCACACCAGGAGTACACTCTTTAGCACGTGTGCAGACTTGTACATGCACCTTCTGCCTGAGGCCAGCCACAGGGGCTGACTCAGTCAATGGTAACCATCACTGCCTCTGGAGCCAGGCTGCCTGGGCTGGGTGCCAGCTGTGTGGCCTTGGGCAAGCCACTTGACCTTTCTTAGCCTTCATTTCCTTTTCTATAAAAGGGAGGCAATGAAATAACACCCACCCCATTGGGTCGGTGTGAGGATGGAGTAATGGGATAATGAGATAATGCATGCAGAATAGTGCCTGGCATATGGTAAGTGCTCAGTGGACGCTGGTTGCTCCAATTACGGCAGGACTGACAGCAGTAATAGCAGCATCAGCATCAGCAACAGTAGAAGGAGTTGTTCTTGTAGTAATTGAGCTGGGGAAATTGGGCCTGGGGGGTGAGAGTTAAGTGGCTTGCACAAAGCTATTTAATAAATTATCTGAGTGTCAAATTCCTCATCTATAAACTGAAGGGCTAGATATGATGTCATTAATGATCCTTATGTGTCTAAAATGTTAAGATTACAGAATTGGTTAAACAACCAGAGGTTCATTTGCTGGCTGCCAGATCTTTCTATTCCACTGGGGATAGAGTGCCCATCCAATGGCCACCAATAGTTGTCTTTGTTTGCTATTTAGTCACAGATAATCAGGCTAAGCCCCTCATCTTCCACATAATGTGACTGAGCCCAGAGAGGCTGGGGGCTGCCCAAGCATCCTGGGTTTTGGTGGTAAGACCAAGGCAGAGTCAGGGTCTTCTGAGCACCCCAGTGATTCACTTCTCACACGAGGTGGCAGGAGGGTGTGGTCTAGCTTTGCAACCTGGGCAAATCGCTTAACTTCTCTGAGTCTCGGTTTTCTCATCTTTAAAGTGGAGCTGATGCTTCCTCCTCCAAAGATGGTTTGGAAGAAAGGACTCAGCCCAACAGATCTTCCATCTGAGCTCGTTCAAAATAGGTCTTCTCTCTGCTTTTGGGTTGGAAACTCCCCCAGGGCAGAGGCCATTTCTGTCACTGATAAATCTAACACTCAGAAGGCAGAACATAGAGATTCCCAGACAGGAAACCTCAGGACAGACCCGCCCAGTGGCATCCACCATTCCAGTCTTTGGTTTCCCTCTTTTCATCACCTCCCTCCCTTCCCCACCCAAACCCCAGCTCCTTGCCTTCCACTCCAGGTAGTGGTCTTTGGCTCTCCTGTGAATGGAGATGGACCATGCTCTCCTGGACACTCCAAGAAGGCTGGGATGAGTGTCATCTTGTTCAACGCTGCATCCCCATACCCAACTCAGAGTCTGACATATGGTAGGTGCAAGACAACCGTCTGAGACATGACCACATGAATAACTGTGCCCTTCTGTTTGGTCCATCTGTGTCTGGAAGTAGTCATGGATTTCTCATCTTCCCTGCCACAGGGTTGTCTGTGACTTTCTCCTCCTAACAGTTTCCATCACTGAGGGAAGTGGGGACGTAATGGTTAAGAGCAAGGATTCTGCAGCAAGGTTGCCTGAGTGTACCCTGGTCAGACACTTACCACCTCTTTGGCCTCCAGTAAGTTACTCAGCATCTCTGCTCTTAACAAGTGTACGTGCCTCATGAGACAGCTGGGGGGATTCCACGAGTTAACATGCATAGTGCTTAGAACTCCACCTGACATACAGCAAGCCCTACGTGCTGGTGATATTACTATTACCTTCCTACCCTTCCCTCTCCCTGAGCATCTGCTATGTACCAGGCTCATGCAAGTCTGTGGGATTTAACAATAAATTTAATAGAGTAGGATTAAAAGGATTCTAGTTCCTTGAAAGCACTGAGTGTGCCTGCTCCCCTTGGGGTCTTCGCACATGCTGTTTCAAAGGACTGAGGTCTCATCCCTTCTTTCAGCTCACACGGGCCCTCCTCTGAGAAGTTTTCCCTCATCTGTTCCCTGCCCTCTGAACTACGTTAGGTACTTTCCTCTGTCCCCTTTCAATGCCCTCTCTCAGTGCCAAATTAAATCACAGAACTTTTCTTAATGTACCGAAATCCTCTTGTTTGTTTCCTTACCCATCTCTTCCCCTGGACTGTGAGTTCTTTAAGGCCCACTGCAGGCCTACCAAAATTGTGTGTCGATTAGATAAATGATTGAATGCACAGAATAAATGGTTGATCATGGCAGAGCTGGCTCTGTTGAGAGTGAGCAACCCTTCCTAGAGGTAATCAAGCAGACGTAACTCAAGCTTCACTACAGAGAAGTCTGGAGAGGGACCTGTTGTCAGGAAGGCTGGCTGGAGCCTACAGGACACTCCTCAATCCTGATTTCTACACGTGAGCTGCTTTTCCGGCGCCTTTTCTAAACCAGTTGCGGAAGTACCAAAGGACGAATGAAGGACTGCTGCCGGGCTCTGAAAAGCACCCAGGCCCACATCTGAACGGCTGGGATAAAGTCCAACTACTCACTTTCCAGCTGTTTGCTGAGTTCTTCTTGGATGAGCCGCCGGAGGGTGTCCAGAGACGGAGACTCCCCCTAGGAGGGAGGGAAGGCAGAGTCATTTATCTTCCCAGTAACTCCTGCCACCCGAGACCCCTGATGGCTCAGGAAGCCAAGAGGGTCACGGGTAATAGCAACCATATGTTCGTACCCCATTTTCCTAGTCCAATCCTTTATATACCTGGAATCGCCTTCCCCTTACCCGGTCTTGCAGGCAGCATTGTCCCATTTGACCCCAGACTTCAGGCTCTCTGAGGCCCCTCCCTCCACACCCTTCCCGCTCCTTAGCTGTATCTCCTCCTGCACAAACCACTTTCCGAGCCCCAGACCTGGGTAGTCTGGCCCCGAGTCTCCCCCTGCCAAAGCCCTGTCTCCCTCCAGGACACAGCTTGCAGGACAAGGTTTAATTAGCCGTTCTGGTTCCCAGGGTCTGGTTTTCCCTGCTCTGTCACCTTGGCCCTACACAGGTGTCTGATACAGTCCTGGAGCTTGGTGTGGAGAAGTCGATGGGTCTGCTGGTCAGAGAAGCAGAGTGCCGCCTCCAGGCTCACAGGTGACGCACGGTTCTTAGAAGAATCTACGAGGGCGGTCCTCACACCATATTGGCTTGTTCCTTGTTGTCCGACTCCTTCAGGGCAGTGTCCATCCCCCATGGGTGAGGGTCTTACTGCAGCCCCCACACCTGGCATGGGGCCCAGCATGGGATGGATTCCATTTCCTTATTCTCTTTGTTTTTCTGGTCAATGATCTTTTATGAGAGTCCCAGATTGTCCACTGCTACCTGCAGCAGCAGGACCAGGAGGACTAGGCAAGGATCCGAGGGGACTTGGAAGCCCACCAAATCCTCCAGTCCCTCCCCTGAACTTGGCAGAGAGACAAGCGCTGGCTGCCCAGCCTCTTTCAGGGTGGCTGAAACTCAGGCTACTGGGAAGTGACAGAACCACAGAGCATCAGAGCTGGCAGGGACACTGGAGATCCCAAAGCCTAAGCTCTGAGGACTACGAGGGTCCCCAGAGGACCTGAGGTGGGGGAGAGGTCATGTGGACTGGGCAACCAGCCCCCACCAACAGGTCTGCCAGAGCCAGTCTTTACCTTCCTATAGCCAAGTGGCAAGTTTGTATAAAATAAGAGTTCTGCCACTAGAATAATAGATGTCAAAGAAAAAAAAAAACAAAACCCTGCTCTAAACAGTCCTTTCCTTTTCATCTGGGAAAAGCGAGACCCAAAGGGAAGAGCAATCTCCCAGGGTGGGCAGAGAGGAGAGGCAGAGCCAGGCATTGAATCGACAGTGAGCCATCCCAAGGAGAAGCTCAGATCACAGAGCTGGCTGCGTCTTCTCAGGCGCCTTTGGCACAGGGTCCTGGAGAGGAAGAGTCTCCAGCCCAAGGAAGGGGGATTCATCACACTGGGACAGAAGACAGAACAGGAGAAGGGCTCTACTTTTGAGCCCTTCTTAAGCTATGCACGTTATCTCTCTCAAGCATCACAACACACCTGTTATGAGAAGATATCCTTACCCTTTCCGGCAGACACGGAAGGGTGGGCTCGGAGAGGGGAAGGAACCCAAGGAGCCCACCAGCATTCTTACCCTCAGTCCTGGGAATCCTGGCTGGCCTGGAGGTCCCGGGGGCCCGGCCGGTCCATTCTCTCCAGGTGGTCCCTGGGGGCCCATCAGGCCTGTATGGCCTTTGTGGCCAGGGATTCCAGGGTCCCCAGGCTGGCCCTTCCCACCAGGAGCTCCTTTGTCACCTTTGACCCCAGGATCTCCCTAGAGGAGGAAGGAGGCATGTCAGTGAGCAAAGGACTGAAGGTGCCCCAGGGCAGACAGATCCGCTGCAGCCGCAGGGGGGATTCCCTCAGGCCTCTGCCTCCTGGGCACTAGAAAGGAGACCTCAGTCCTGGCAGACCACCTCAGAGCTGATTGCACAGATGAGGACATGGGGCCCAGAGAGACAAAGCCACCTGCCCAAGCTCACACAGGCAGTCTGCAGAGGACAAAACAAGAACTCTGTTTCCAAATCCCAATCCCACGCTCCACCCAGTGGTGCAGCTCCATCCGTCTGACTGGAGAAGGCCAGCCGCTGAGACGACCATGGGGGCTGTGGGCCCACTTCTGCTCTGCTGTGTCCTCTGTCTGCTGGAGGGACAGTGGCACTCTCTAGACAGAAGCATCTCACTCGCAGGTAATCTCCCGCTCCCTTCTCTCAGCTCTTGCGGGTCCACAGAGGATGACACTGCCTAGGACCCTTTTCTCCCCATTGCTGACCCAAAGTTTAAAGTCCTGGATCAATGCTTTGGGAACCATGGCAACCACGGGACCGTCCAGTCCTCTGCCCTCTGTGCTACTGTGTGTCTGACCAGCAAGTCCCAGTTGTTGGTGGGTCTGAAAATATGGTGGCCACTTTAACAGCCTCAGGGTGTAACAGGACTCCATTGCTGGCATGTAGCAGAGAGAGGGAGGCACAGGGAGAAAAAGAAGGGAAACAGATGGTAACTGGAAATGCGGTGTGGTGACAGACATGACCCAGAGCGACGGCAAAGGAAGACTGCACAGTTATGAGACATCTCCCACAAACGTGCTTGGATGAAAAACAAAAGGAGAAAACAATGGGTCAGGTCTGATAGATTCTGGGGTAAAGAAAAGGGGTCTGCATATTGATAACACACATACCCACACGGTTCTGCATGCACAGACTCGAAAAATAAAAGGCAAACACGCAGTGATGGACCCTGGGAAGGGGACGGGGGCCAAAGGGCCTGGTGGCAGGACACCTACTTTTTGCTACATTCACATTTTTTGCAATTTGCACTGTTTACCTATGTGTCTGTCTTGCTTTTACAACAATAAAAAAGAGCAGTAAATTATTTAAAAAATGAATTTAGCTAAATTCAAGGGCGGGGTCACTTCAGTTTCTCAGGTGTGATGTATTTCATGGGGTCATTTTCATTCGTGAGTGGTCTTAAGTTGCAGGGTCAGTGAGCGTCCTGGTGGTTCGAGTACCAGAATGCCAAGGCCCCATCACACTGTGGTACAGCATTTCCTATTCATTAAATGTCTCCCTATCACTTTGTGTTGAGAGGACTCATCCATATTTCAAACGTTCCCAGGAGTGCAAAGGAATGAGGAGCCTGACCGCTCCCTGGCAATGCGCCATGAAACCACTTAACAGGGGAAGGCGGCTCTCCATTTATTGATTAGGTATGAGAGAATAAATTCATATTTGTGGTCTAATTCCCTGGCTCCCAACCAAAACTCAGGACACCCCCCGCAGCCATAGCTCCCAGGAGCACTTGTGTGACACTAGCGTGGGGGAACCTCAATTCCTTCTCAGCTGCAGCCCCCTTCCTTGGCTCCATCCTCAGGAGCCAACAGCCACAGGACAGGGAATCAAAGCCACCCAGAGGGAAGGAGGGAGAGAGATCCAGAGAGGCTGAGAATGCATGCTACTCTCTGCCCCCCCTTTTCTGTCTCCTCTGGCCTGCAGGAGAAACCGGCCCCTCACCCATCCAACTTGCAAGGAAAGCCGAAATAAATTCTCTGCAGGACCGTGGAAAACAAGGTGGGGGTGGGGTGTGGGGTGTGGGGTGGCAGTGACATCCATGTTGTGCAACAGTGTGACAGTGTGACGGTTGACCAAATGGAGGATTGTGGGCAAACGAGACGTTTAATTCCTCTGAAGAGAGAGACAGTCTCACTGTCCCCCAACTGGCGCTTCTGCCAAAAAAAAACAACAAAAAAGATTTTCCCCTTGTTGTTTTTTGGAGGAATGAAATGTAAAGAAAAGCTTTCCGAGTGTGGTGCCAAGGCGATTCATTATGGGAAAATCTGTTCCCTTGTCACCTCCAGTGAGAAATCTGGCTCCGGGCAAACTGGCACCTTCTGAGCCAAGAGCGTCATGCTCGGGCATTCACGCACAGAGAGGGAAATCTGTCAAAGTCTGGGAACACTTGCCTTTGAATTTGTAATTACGATGATTTTACGTCTTAAAATAACAATCAAAAAAAAAAGGAAAAAAGATAACAACATGGACTACCACAATATCAGGGGAAAGAGCCTCCCTTAGTGGGGCTTGTGAACACAGATGCTGCCACGCCAGCCAGCTCTCCAGGCCTGGCTGGTCACTAACTGCCTTGGACAAAGTCCCCTGGCCACCGTGAAAAGGTCACATTCTGTGACTACCTCCCCCACTTACCCTTTCTCCTTTGGGTCCTGGTTCTCCAGGCTTCCCAGGGACACCCTGCAATGAAATCCAAGGAAGGATGGTCACTGAACCATGGCCACCCCACCTGTGCTGGCATCTTTGCCTTTCTCAGTTCTTCCACACAATCCTGTGTGCTGAGGATAAGGGATCTCAAGAAATCAGGTCCTCCAAGAGCTACTTGCTACTGGTCCAGACATTGCAGGCATTGGTGTGCTTCTCTCCTCTCCTCCTGCCAAGGCCCACCCTGGACCAGTGGCACCAGGCCTGGTTGGCCCTCTAGGATTCCTCCCCTACTGCTCTCAGAACAAATCCCACTCCCCTTAACACAGCCAGGAGACCCTGCATGAATTGGTCCTCAGTAAGCTCTCATTGCCCCTGCCACCTTGGCTGACTCCACTCCTGCCAAACCGAATGATTTATATTACTCCCTGAGGCAGGGAGCATGTGGTCTCTGCTGGTCATCTTCCCTCTGCCTGTAGCATGCTCCCCGTCGGTTGTGGACTACGTGTTTGTGGCCCTTCAAAATTCATATGTTGAAGTTGTAACCCCCAATGTGATGGTATTAGGAGGTGGGGTCTGTGGGAAGTAATAAGGTTTAGATGAGGTCCTGAGAGTGGGGCTTAATGATGGGATTAGGGCCGGTGGACCTGGAGACAAGGTTTCCAGCTAGTGCAATTAAAGAGAGAGGGAAGGGAATCTGCAGGCGTCTTGATCTTGGACTTCCCAGCCCCCAGAACTATGAGAAACACATGTCTGTTGTCTCAGCCACTCAGTCTGTGGTATTTTTATAGCAGCCAAGCTGACTAAGACACTATCCCTCTATCAGGATCACTAACTCCCAACTGGCCTTCAGGCTTCCCCTCTTGGAAGCCCTCCCAGACCACCCAACATTTAGGTAGGGGCCCTCTTTTGTTCCCATAGCCCCCACCCCCCTCCTGGAGGACAGTCACATTGGGGCCAGGGACACAGCTCCACAGACCCCGCTGCTGGGACACTTCCCTGCTTCTGGGATCCTCTCCCCTGAAACGTCTCTGTACTCCTCTTTGCCCCAGCCCCTCTGTCATCTCCCCTGCAAAGCTTTGGCTAATCCTTCTGGCCAGTGTCCATCCTCACACATGTGTTACTTTGCCACTGGCTGTCACCTCATCTATCTCCCCAGGTGAGGTGACAGTGGTGTGCTTGTCTGCCTCCCTCTCAGACCACAAGCATTTGGAAAGCAGGGCCTGTGCGTATTCACCTCCGGACTCACTCTGCTCCCATTCCCAGCCCTGCTCTGCCCGTAGCAGGTGTTCAGAAACTATGAACTGCAGGGCTCGGAGTCAGGGGATCTGTCAGCCCAGGGCTTGTGCCCTGTCTCCTGCTCCATAGATAGAAGGATTCTCTAGAGAAGAAAGTCAAGACAGCAAACCTCTCCAGCTCTTCTGAGCTGGGGCTAAAACTGTCATTTCAGTTCCGGTATGTTCAGTGCATCCCCTTGATGCAGGGGCCACACTCAGCCCTGTGACCTGTGCAGAAGGGAGGCAGGAGGCACAGCCCTTGTTCTCATGGGCTCACAGCCTGGCTAAGAGGCAGGTGTAGGCATGACCGATTCTTATACAAGGCAGACAGGTTTATTTCTGTCACAGAAACAAAAAGTTGCTTGGGGAGCCCTGGGAGAAAGAGGGTGATTCTGTGTGTTAGAAGGCATGGAACCTTGAAGGACAGATCAAATTTAAGAAGCAAAGGCGGTAGGGAAAGACCCTTTAGGTGGATGGAAAAGTGAAGACTAAGCCTTGGTGATGGGAACTGGGGACATGGTGTGCACAGGGCAGCAGGAGGCAGGAGCTCACATGAAAAAGAGAGAGTGGAGTCAGGTAGGGGAAGACCTCAATGCCTGCTCAGAGGCTGGACATTAGCTGATAGTCAATGGGAGCCAGAGAGAATGTAGGCAGCAGCCCTCAGAAGCGGGAACTGGCGGTGTTTTCCCTCCACTCAATCCAGTGAGCAGGAGGAAACAGTGATTGATCAATGAGTGAGCAATATGCCCTGTGAATGGAAAGCTGGGCTGGGGCAGAGGGCAAAGCCTTCCCAGATATGAAGCCATTTGATCTGGCTTCAAGGAAGCCACCCCCTCCTTCCCCCAGTTAAGAAAGTAACCCAAAGGCGCAGAGTGAAAATGGGTCTTCCTCATTCAAGAGGGAGTGTGTGCACTTTGAAACGGATATGCAGATTACCATAGAATTCCTTTCTAGGCATTCACTCATTCTTTTATTTGTTTCTCATCAAACATTTTTGGTACCTACTCTGTGCTGGCATCTTGGGCTTGGGCAGAAGACAGCAGGGTGATAAGACAGAGGATAATTGGGGGTCTGCTTTGTTTTGAGTGGTCAAGGAAAGTCAACAAAGGCAACATTTCAACACAAACCTCAGGATGAGTAGAACTAGGCATGGGAAGGGGTGGGGGAGTGAGGACATGGGCTTTGTAAAAAGAGGGCCCTTGGGAAAGAACTTGGCAAGTTGCAGGAATTAAAAGGCCAAAGGGACTGGAGCTTAGAGAAGGAGAGGTTGTGGCCAGGGCCAGGGCATCAGGACTCTACTGAGAGTGCCGGGGAGGACAGAGCTGAGGTTTGACCTGGAAAATGACGTGATCTCACGTATATTCTACATATATAGAACATAACAACCCATCTGGCTGCTGGGTGGAGAAGGACTGCAGAGGGGCAAGGCTGGAGGCAAGGAAACTAGTTAGGAGGTCACTGAATCATCCAGGTGAGAGATGATGACAGACTGGATTAGGGTCCTAGTGGTAGAGATGGAGAGAACTGGACACAGCTGAGAGGTACTGTGGAGTCAGCACTGACAGCACTTGTTGATGGATTGGATACAGAGAGATGGGTAAGTGAAAAAGACATACCAAGACGGCACCCCTGGACTGGCTATATGATTTGTGGGCCCCATGCAAAATTAAGATGTAGACCTTGTTCAGAAAGCATTAAGGATTTCAAGACAGTGACAGCAGAGCACTGAAGCAAGTGCAGGAGCCCTGCTAAGCACAGGGCCCCATGAGACTGAACATGTTGCCCACTCATGAAGCCAGCCCTGTGCCTCCCATAGGAAAGGGTCACCAACAGGAGAAGACGTGAGTGATACTTGCCTCCTTGCCTGGGACTCCTTTCTCTCCTGGCTCTCCCTATGAAACAAAACAAAATATCAGCTGGCTCTGCAGCATCAGCACATTGCAAGTAACATGACTGTATTCAAAACAGACATTTTTACTCAAGTCAAGTTCTAGCAAAGACAACAATCAATGGTTCAGCCAACCAAGGATGTCCCAAACAGGGTTCTTTGGTCAGTCTGTGTAGAAGAAAGCAAAAAAGAGTCCCAGGGTGGGAAGAGTTGCCATGGATTCTGGGCTCCTCATCTATAGGATGGCTGTGACTCCACCAAGAGGGCCTCTAGGATATCAATTTGACAAATTATCTAATTGTGGTAGGAAGGCCTCTCTGAGAAGCAGGCTTACAGTGTGGGAAATGACACACCAGTAAAACTCTGGGCTCTGGAGTCAGCCTGTCCGGCTTCAAATCTTGGCTTCTCCACTTACTGGCTCTGTGATCTTGGACAACCTGCTCATAACTTTCTTAAGCTCTCTGTGTCTCAGTTTATTCATCGGTAAAATGGAAATAGTAGCCATACCTTGCAGATAAATGATCTGCTATTATCATGACTAAAGGAATAATTGTTATAACGAGTCTAGAAGAGTGGGTACCTGGGTGCTCCATGGCAGCCAGGTTATTAATAAGGGGATGGAGAAGGAGGCATGGGCCTTTAACAGTTGGGCAACTGAGTGAACAGGCTCAAGTAAAGATCAGTGGACAGAGTCATGTTGGGGCTTGGGCTGCATGGTGGACAAGGGTGAAAGGGGTCACCTCAAGAGGCTTGGCTGGGCTGGCAGTGGGGCACCCTCGGGGTGAGAATTAAACTGGAGGGGGGATGGACAGGAACATGGGTAAGTTTCTACTCCTGCATGTTACATACAACCCTCATTCACTGGTCAGCAGCCCAAGGTGTGGACTGTAGCACCAAAATGTAGTGCAGAATACACCAGGGCTTGGTTGGAAATGTTTTGAATCCTGCAGCATCCCTCTGCCCAGATACCAGGCAAAGGTCACCCTACAAACTATCAAGTGAGGAGACCTGGACTCCAGCACCAGCTGGAGCACAGACTGACCATGCAGTGATTAACCACCTACATGTTCTGCCCCTACAGCTGAAACTTGGTCATCTGTAAAATGATCTTGAAGGGTTCCTGAAGTTCTAGGATCATTATCGCCACCACTACCCCACCACGGCCATCATTCAAATACCTCATATTTACTGAGCAACTGCAGTAGGCTGGGCACCATTGCTACTCCCTTTACATAAGTCATCTCATCTAGTCCTCAGAGAAAGAGGCTGCTATTATCCCCATTTGAATAATGAAGAAGCCAAGGCACAGAGGTTATGAGACTTTCCCAAGACCTCACGATTAGGGAGCAGTGGAGCTGAGAATCCCACACAGGTGTGACATCTGGCTCACGTTGTAGCCAGGGCACTCCATTGTATCCCAAACCATGACGCAACTGTGACCACACACCAGATCGCTGTAATCTGAGCAGATGAACCTCAGGACACCAGAGGTGGAAGGCAATGCACTGAATGGGACCCTCACATCTAGAGCCAGGCATCTTGGCCCCCTCAGAGTCTCTGCTTACCGAAGGACCACGGGGACCCAGGAAGCCAGGGAGTCCTGGGCTGCCATTCTCTCCTTTGTTTCCCTTCTGGCCCTGCAGAGGGAAAACGGAATTAATTCTTCAAGGTCAAGGGCCAACTCAAGAAGATTCAGAAACCTCCTAGCCCCTCTGTATTCTGAAGGCCCGAGACATCAACAAAATAGAATACCTCTTTCATGTAATTGAGGGGAATGGGGCAGGGAGAGACATGGGGTATTGTGAATCTTGATAGCGCTGTCATGGAGTCGGGGAGCAAGATGAGAATTTCCCTGTAACAGTTGATGGCCTGTCCATTCAAAGCAACAGAAACACAGTGGGACAAATATTTAACAAAAACACCCCGATGTGTGTCTGGCCCCTCCAAGTAGCCCTCCAGCCAGGTAGTACACTTCTTCCCAATAGGACACCAAGGCTCAAGGTTTGGTAGGATCACTTTTTGGAAAAAAGCCTTGGGGAATCTTCCAGCTTCAACCTTTCCGAGAAGCCACCATATGTGGGTCAGCTCTTCTGGGACCGACTCTGCACTGGGAGTGAATCCAGCCTCCTGACCCAATCCCACCCCATCTGCTCTGTCTCACCAGCAGCAATAAGCCTCACACCATGGCTCCTGAGGAACGTCATTACATTTGCTAAGGAGTTAGATTCCTTGAGCATAGATGTCCCTGATCCAACAGGAAGATGGGGCTCCACTAGGGGGACCAGATGCCCCAGTTTCCCTGGGAATGATGGGTTTCCCATGATATAGGATTTTCAGTGCTAAATCCAGGAAGGTTCCTGGCAAACCAGAATGGGCTGGTCATCCTATTTTCCACAGTGACAACAGTTACCTGGCCAGACTGGTCTGCCCATTGCCCACTGCAATTGTTGCTTGACTATCACACCATGTGGGTGGTCTTCTCAATGGGGCTGCCAACTTTACCAAATAAACATGCAAGAAGGCTGGGGCAGGAGGAGACTAGTGGACAGACTTTGACTTATCCAACCCTAGAATCCATCAAAGACCCATCTTCCCCACCTTGTCTCCCTATTTACCAGACCTGAACCCCAAATCCTGAACCCCTATCCAGTGCCCAGGACTCTGCTGATTACTCATGGCTTCCTCTTTCTAGTACCTATCCATTGTTCCCTCTCACTCTCCCCATCCCCCACCTCCCAACCAGCAGAAGGACCCTCTTCAGACACATCGGTGCTACACCCATTTCCCCTATTGCATGGTTACCCTGTCATCTGAGATGGTAAAGGTTGGTGGGCCTGACCTGTCCTTCATCCTCTAAAAACATCAAACAACTACCATGCAACCTTATTATACATATATATTTTTAGTCTTTAATAGTTTTGTCCCTTTGGATGTTTATCATTGTGGACAACAGAGAGCCAAGGGCATGAAAACACGTATTTAAACTTCAGAAGAGGTCCTTCCTAGATCCTCTTGCCTCCAGCCTATTTCTACCACTCAAACCCCATATTTTCCCACCAATGCTTCTAGGGCTGGAGACCAGACAATTTGTGATATGAGCCACATCCCCTTTCAAAGCTTGCCTGATTCCATACTGTAGCAGTGGGAGAGTACTCACTGGGCTTCCTGGAGTGCCAGGGTCCCCTGGAGATCCAGGTGATCCGTTCTTACCCTGGTGGAAGAAATACAGGTAATAATTCTGCCAGGACTCTCTGCCAAGGTGTCACAGAGCAGGAAAGTGGAACAGAGAGATTGCCAGTTGTGGAGAACCTGATTTCACACCTAGGACTGTTACTCAGACCAGTATGGCTCTCAGTAAACCACTTCGTTACTCAGAGGATGTTTTTCAATTTGTAAAAGAAGCTCATAATATTTAATTTATAAATATTGTTGTGGAATTAAATGAATCCACGTCTATGAAAAAGCCTAGCCCAGTGATTGATGCCCACAGCACAGTAAACAATTATGACCACATTCATTCATTCATCCATTCATCCTTCAATTCAAACACTATCTTTGGGAACAAACAAGCCATCCAACACAAAAGTGCTCACATCACCGCAGTGCTGTTCTCAGCTGAGGACGTGTATCCTTGTACTGATCTCATTTTATTCCTCCACTAAGGGCACCATTATGTTGAATAGATGAGGATACTGAGACAGAAGAAAAGTAGCTTGTGCAGAGTCATGAAGCTACTAAATGGAAGGTGTATTCACTCCAGATTCTAGGACTGACTCTCACAATGCTAACATTCTCTAACTTGATGAGTATTCTGTGCACATTTGTAATTTTGATAAATACATTTAACCAATAAGATCCCTGCTGGCTTAAAAATCAGAAAGTTCAAAATTGCTCCTAGCTACCATCTTTGAGGAGCAGACAAATTCCTATTAAGCCTAAAATCCCCAGCTCAACTTCACCAGGCTGAGTTGGTCACTTCCTCTGCCCATCACTTTTCCTCCTTCTTGGGACTTTCCCCCACTGGATGGTTGTGTCTTTACCTGTCTCTCTTCCCTGCCAGGAGTAGCCCAGATACCAATCTGTGCCTCGTCTCTCTATATGCCCAGCATCTAGCACAATGCCAGATAGACAGGAGGTGTTCCACTAAATGAATAAACCAAAAACATCGTAGGAAACCACTCTTCATTGATCTTTAACCAAAATGTGCTAATGCCCTATAATCTGTGAAGCATGCATTCACTAAGGCGCCAACTTCAGGGAAACACATTACAGTAAAAAGAAGCTAACATTGCCCAGGCACTTCCTACACACCAGGCTTCACATGCATTAACTCTCTTACTGCTCACAACAGACACAAATGCCGCCATTTTACAAATGGGGAACCTGAGGCACAGAAATGCTAAGCAATCTGCCTGGGAGAGAAGCGGAGGGGCTGAGGTTTGAACCCAGGTGGCACTGATCCCATCCCATGCCATCTCACTGCTCACTGAAGACATGGTTTGTCGGTTAGTGATCATAAATAGGGCTGCCACCTTGTGCCTCAAAAGTGCACAAGTGATCGTGGGTGATGCATATGCCTCATCTCAACAGATCATGCCAGGAATTGTATAGGGTAGATGTCTTTATCCCCATATTACATATGAGGAAACCAAGGCACAGAGCAAGCACAGGACCTGCATGGGATCACCAAGCCATGATAAGCGCTCATATGGATTAGCCAGCCGGTATCCAACTGCTCCCCGACTCCTCCCTTCCAGGGAAGGCTGTATGATGGCTCCTCCCTGCACTTCCCCCCACCCACCCACCAACCCATCTGTGCCCCTCTAGAAATACACACTTTGGCTCATCCCTATGGTAATTATATCTCTCCTCCTTTTCCCGCTGGTCCTCTCTGTTTGCAGGGAGGATAAGGGCCAAGACACATTAGCACACAGTGCCAACATAGGCGGATGTGCACAGAAGGAGTGGTGCCTCTGGGCGGCCACCTGTCACCTGTCTGTGTGCTGGAGGCTGGTTGGGGCCAGTACCTGGCTCCTTCCTGGGCCATGGGCCACTCCTCAGTCCCACTTGTCTTCATGGAACCCCTTGGTCTCTGTGACTGTCAGGAATGAAGGCCACACCCCCTCTCCCACGGCTCTGAGCTCCAAACCCCCA
The DNA here is from genome assembly GCA_031878705.1 of Tapirus indicus. NCBI lineage: Eukaryota > Metazoa > Chordata > Mammalia > Perissodactyla > Tapiridae > Tapirus > Tapirus indicus. The sequence goes on along the minus strand of CM062935.1, from coordinate 5,807,918 downwards.
TTCCAAGCCCCCTTCCTACCAGGTGATGGTTCTGAGAGGGAACTCTAACACACAGGCCCAGGGAGGTGCTTAAGTGCAGACTCTTGAACCAGACTGCTTGAGTCCAAATCCTGGCTCTGCCACTTACTTGCTGTGTGATCTTGGGCAAGTTACTTGACCTCTTTGCGCCTCCATTTCTCATCTGTGAACCAGGACATAACAGCACCTGCCTCACAGGGTTTGGGGATACCCGAGTGAGTGAATTATGCAAATGCTGGTGCAGTCCCTCACACTACTCTCTGAGATATTTCCTGGAAGCACCCCATAAATATTCCGTGTCTGGTTCAAGGTTGTGTGAACCTGTGGAGGTTGGTAGGAAGCTTTTCTTCACTCAGGAAAGCGGATCAATTCCAGTTGAGTGAGAGCGAAGTTGTCAGAGAAATAATCTGGAACTGCTCTAATATGTCCAAAAAAACAAGCATTTGGTGAACTTTAGCGTTTCTTGTTGGTTACAAATTCCTTGTGATGTAGTTCACAGCCTCACCTGGGCCTGCAGGCAGCATCCTCCACCTCACACACCTGTCCTGGAGTGCTCACTGTTCCCAAAATTTCCTTCCCTTTCCCTCTTCTGTGCCTTGAACACATCTGCGTTCATCAAGGATTTACTGAGTGCTGCCATGTGCCCTCTTGGAGGGAAGTAGAGCAAAGACCCCTCCGTCCTCCAGGAACAGAGATCAGCACGGGGCCCAAGGATGGTCACTATTGGGCACATTCTGAGTGCTGGGCACTCTTCTGTCACTTCACTGGGTTAACTTGCTGGATTCTTACAATTTCTCCCCATTTTACAGATGAGGAAACCAAAGACTGGGAGAGGTGGAGAAACTCACCCATTCCACATGACGGGTTGGAGGAGAGCCAGGAATCGAGCCCAGATGGCTCAACTCCAGAGCCCAGATGTGGAAGCTGATGGTGGGCCAGAAGGGGCCTGAGTTGGGTGCCATTCCACGTCTAGGATCTCCAGAAAAGGGCTTCTCCACCCTCTTGTCATCATACCCGCTCCCCAGGTGCCCATTCAGACATTTTGTGTCTAATTGCCCCACATGAAATTTTAATACCACAGCTACACTCTGTGTCTGCTTCTGTTCTGTGTGCATATCTGTGTTTGACGCATGAAGAGTAAGGGTTTTTGGCACCCCAAGAACCAATCAGCACCCATCAGGAATGTATGCCCCAGAGGGCCTGAGCTTTGGGGCCGTCCACTGGGCTATGTGTCACTGGTGAGGGTCCCAGCTGGGGTCAGTCTCCTCGTCCACACCTACAGAGATGGTGGTAATGCTCCCAGGGAGTCTGCAGGTCCACCCCACTCAGTGGGAGAATGGATGCAGAGCGCCTGACTCGGCCCCTTGCTCTTGGCTCAACCCAATGCATGCTTGTTGAATGAGCAAATGCCACACTCTAGAAGGAGGACATGGGTGTGGTCAGACAGTGAGCTGCTGCTGTAGAGTGGAAAATAGGAAGCCAGGGGTGAGAGGGAAATCCGAAGGGTACTAATGCCCCATCCTGAGCATAGATGTTGCCCTGTGGCCAGCCCTGCACTGCACTCTACACCTAACCCTACACAGCTGGGACACCTGCCCCAGGACCGGGAGGCCCAGCATGGCACAGGCCCACTGGGCAACACAGGCCCCACATCCTGATCTGAAGGCTGTCTTCACACCAGCCGGGGACCCCCAACTGTGGGCGTGGAAGGTGTCTGGACACCCTGCACCCCACAGGCTGCCAACTTAGAGTGGGAGGCTGGATTTGAGTCACTGCAGCCCCATCAGGGGAGAATGGGGCTCCACCTGGTGAGTTCTGAAAAGACGTGGCATTCAAATGCATACAACCTGCCCCGCATTCCTTCTGTAGGACCTGAAGACAAAGCACATGGCCATGGCCATGATATGTAGACAACATCGGATTTGGTGTCAGAAAGTCCTGGGTCTAAACTCCCACCTAAAGCTCTTATCAGCTGTGTAGCTAGGTCTAGAAAGTCCTTGTATCTATCTTATAGGTTTATTCACTTATTCGTCTATTCCATTACTTATTCAAAATATACACACATACACAAACTATACAAAATAAGCAAGCTGCAAAGATAAAGTGCTGTATAACAAACATGTACTATACCCACATGCTGGTAGGTGCATTGAAAATATTTTAAAAGTGAAATGCTAATAACAGTGGCTCCCTCTGGAGTGTGGGATGGGGGATGAAGAGGGAATTTTCTCTTTATTTTGTAACAGTCCATTCTGCATGATTCCTTTTACCATTGGCATGGATCACATTCATGCTAACGTCCACAGGCACGTGTATTATGGCAGCCTCTGCGAGGGGCCCCTGGCTCAAATGGGAGAAGACACATGTTCCTCTCTGCACAGGATGAAGCATGTAAGGGGCTATTTTCTGCCTCCCTCTCCCATACTCTCCCAGGCTGCTCTTAGATAAGAGAAGGATTTGCCTACATGCATGAACAGGCAGGGATGATATTTAAAACATTTATCAACCACATGGAATGTTATGAGTTGAATTGTGTCCCCTCCACCAAAATTCATATGTTTAAGTCCTAACCCCTGGGATCTCAGAACTTGACCTTATTTGGAAATAGGGGCACTATTAATGCAGATGTAATTGGCTAAGATGAGGTCCTACTGGAGTAGAATGGGCCCCAAATCCAGTATGACTGGTGTCCTTATAAAAAGAGGACATTTGGACACAGAGACATGCCTCTAGGGGAATGCCATATGAAGATGAAGGCAGAGATTGGGGTGATGCTTCTACCAGCCAAAAAAATGCCAAAGATTGCAGGCAAACCATCAGAAGCAAAGAGAGAAGCATGGGACAGATTCTCCCTCACAGCCTTCAGAATGAACCAACACTGCCTTGATTTTGGACTTCCAGCTTCCAGAATGGTGGAGACAATAAATTTCTGCTGTTTAAGCCACTTAGTTTGTGGTTCTTTGCCACAACAACCCAAGCAAACTAACACACAGAGCATGCACCAAACATTAGAATGGTCTAAAGCTAGAGCTGGAGGGGGGACCTACAGGGCTGCTGCCATGCCAAGTACACCTTTTAAATTTTCAGATTGTGGGTAAGTGGTCCCAAAGAAGAGCCTGCAGTGTATGTGGTGGAGCACTAGGGGAATTTAGGGCAGCGGCTATTTACCAGCTGCTAAGACAAATTGCCATTTTCAACAACACATGACGCCGCCCCAGGATGAGCCAACCAAACATCACCGTGGTAACAGGCCCTGCCGAAATGTGGAGCAGATTGTCTCAAATCAAAACTCACCGGTAGGCCCCTCAGTCCTTGGGGACCCTGTGGCCCTGTGGGTCCAATGTCACCCTGGAACAGACAGAGGCCATGTTATCAGAGTTGCTGCAAGACAATGGGGGAGGCAGTTTCCAATGTGGATCAAACTTCACCAAGTTCCTCCAGAGAACCAACAAACTGTGTCCAAAAAATTTCATCTTCAATCACCAGTTATTCCAAATGTGGACAAACTCATTTCATGGAGATGAGTAAAGGCACGAAGACCCTTATTTGTGCATTTATTTATTTACTTGCTTAGACTTTTTTTCACCTGGCCCCACAAGGATTTCAGGTAGCTCCATCCTGAACTAAGGGAAGCGACCAGAGAGGAAAAGCTCTCTTTGAGCTCTGTTCCTGATTCACTGGACAGTCCCTTGGAACCATCCTTGCCCAGTCATCACAGTAAGGAAAACACCGCCCATCTGCACAGCACATTCCAGTTTGCACAGTGGTGGTGATTTGCCACCACCACCTCCCATGGCCTTCCAAGCAGCCTCGTGACATGGGTATAATTCTCTCCATGTTATGAATGGAAAACACAGAAGCTTGGCCATGCTCCTGCACAAAGTAGACTGTAAAAGACTCTAGAAATGGAGCTTTAAAGTTGAAAGTGTCAGATAGCTGAGAAGGAGGGAAGAAAGCATTTGCCCCATGGTCTGGCATCCTGGGCTTCTGTCCCAGCTGCACCCTGACCTGCTGGGTGAGCTGCCTGTGGAGCTCCTTCCACATTCTTTGCTGTAACTTGAAGTGGGAGGGATGTCTAGACCAAGATTTTTAAATGGTCCTTTAGGGCTTGAGGCGCCTTTGGGGGACGGGGCTGGGGAGATACGCTCTCCTGGGTCAATGCAGCTGCTCTTCGCTGCATGCAGGGGGTTCCACATGCTAGACTGATTTTTTAAAATAGGTTCTGCTGCTAAGGAAACACATGTGAGCTAGACTGGATTTCTTCTAAGATTCTTTCCAGCTCCATCATCTCACAATAGCAGACCAGCCTAGAACACAATATGATTTTAGTGCATCAAGAGCCACGGAGTACACTTCTCCAGTGGTTAAAGGCAGGTCTGGCAGAATGCAAAGGAGCATGGGACCCCTTGGACCTCAGGACCCTGTGCCCACCCTCCTGACCAAGCACCCACTCCCAGGTGGCCAAGATACGTCCACACAGGTCAGACTGTCCTGGAGGATGTCATGTATGATGGCCAGTCCCCCATGGGCATGTGGAGCTGGCCACTTTGGAATCAAAGATGCCTCCTTCTGCCTCTCTGTATGACCATGAGTAAGTGTCTTGACCTCTCTGGGTCTCAGGTTTTCTATCTGGACAACTAGAGTAGAAGACAACTTGCCCTGCCTTGATCCCAAGACCAAAAAAATAGAGAGAGAGCAGGTGAACAGTAAAAAGTGCCACACAGCACATGGTGGGTGGTGACTGTGATGGGTTCACGAGACCGTAGAACATTGGGGATGGAGAAATAATCTGGGAGAGACTCTGAAATGCCGTGTAAGCCCATCTAAGGCTGGATCCAACAGGTGCATCATTGATACCAACAGACAAATTGCGATTGATTCAGCAAGCCTCCTTATCAACCACATGGCACAGGCACCAACCCATTAATCTGCACGCCCAGATCCCAGAGCCTCCTCGGTATCTAAGGAGGACTCACGCAGCCCACGGTGCTGGCAGGTGAGGCATCACTGATCGGTTCTGAGAATCCACCTGAGAGTGCCCCTGCAGTAGCACCAACCTCCCTGGCCCAGTTTCTGGGTGTCTTTTGGTCCTCCAGTGAAGCACACTTTACACTTTCTCTACACCCCCTCTTGCAGGCTCAGCCAGGCCCCACAGGACACCCAGACTTACATCTTTTCCTGGTGACCCTTCTCGGCCAGGTGGCCCCATGGCACCGGGCTCTCCCTAGAAGGGGGAAGCAGAAACAAAAGGCCTGCTGTTAGGGAGAAAGACACAGAATGCCAGCTGCCTCAACTGAGGAGTCTCTGAGCATCTGGGAGAGGGAAAGACCCAAGAGGATGGTCCACCAGAAAGCATGCCACTGAAGGGCAAGACTCCCTTTCCAGGCAGGGTCCTGGCCCGAGGTGGGGTCTGCAGTGCCCCCAAGGCCGGCTGAGAGTCCCAGGTCATGCTGTGCTCTCTGTGCTGCAGAGGAATACCAGCTAAAGGGTCAGGCAAACCTGCCTGGAATTCTGCCTCCTCACCTGCTGACCCATATGACCCTTCCACACCTCAGCTTTCTCATCATTATGTAGAGCATGGCAGGGGGTCTAACCAGTGCACCCCTGAGGCCCCTTCTTTTTGAGGTATTTGGAAGAGAGGGAAGAAGGTAAAGGATAAGCAAATAGGAATCTGGGATAAACTGATGCTATCCACCCATCAGTCCCAGGACCTTGGGAAAACCACCCATCCTCTGGGGCTCAGCTGCACAGCTCGTGCGAAGCACAGCCCACAGAGACCACACCCACCTCCCGGCTGATCTGTTCAAATTGGCTGTACGTCAGTGTCTGGTCCCCAGAGGAAATGTCTAGAAAAACTAGACCAAGATTGGGAGATGATGCTTCCAATTATGCCCACTGTCTTCTATCAGGTGACAAGGTACTGCACAGGCTGGCAGGGTCCCGGAGCCCTTGGGCTAGAAGTGCCAGCCCAGTCCACCTGGGATGACCTCCATGAATAGACATCCACTTACCCGGGGGCCAGGTGCACCAGAATCACCTGTGTGTCCCTTGAAGCCCTAGAAGAGAGAGGATGAAGTTATTCCACCAAAGAGCAGGCTGAGAAGGCAAGAAAGGGCAGGCACCCGGCGTGATGGTCCAGCCGAATCCTGACCCTCCACATGCTGTGGCTCATCTGACTCCCTTCATTCGAGACCCACTGAAATGTGACAGGCCCTGCTCTGTGCCAGGTGTGGACCAGGCCCTTGATGCCTGGTGACTGCGTGACAAGGCCCTTCCTCCCGGCTCACTCTGCACCAGGAGATCGTCCCACAAATGCCACAGGGTGTTGGGACATCACCCCACGTGTCTCCTGCATTCCATCCTCCTCATCTTCCTGATCTCACACCACTTGGCTTGCGCCTTCTGGGGCCAGTGCTCCCCCTGTAAACAATACCTTCACCCCGAGTTAGGTCCTGGAGCACATTCCTTGTTCCTGCAGCCATGGCTGGTCCCACCCAACACCCATGAGTAAGGCCAGCCCCGCAACCTCATCTTGGGCCATAGAGCTGGGCTCTCCCTGTGCAGAATAGCAGCTTGGAGATGTGTCACCTGAAGCCACTATAGAGTGTCAAGCCCTATGAGTGAAGAGGAAGTTGTTAGCAGAACTGACACTATTGTTTCTAGCAGACTAGCCTGAATGAGTAATAATCCCCATTTCACACAGGAGGAAGCTGCAGCTCAGAGAAATAAAATACCTGCCCAAAAGTCCCAGAGCTAGAAAGTAATCTAATTTGGATCCAGGCAGGTCTGCCCAGATCCCACACTCTCCTATTTTGCACCATTCTCCATGGTCTGTACTCGGGTTCTGCCCCTGACCGTTTGGAAGGGCATCTCTCCAACCTGAGTGTCAGGGGACTCTGCCCACCTGCAGAGACCCAGGGCATTCACAGAAGGCAGACTCTCCACCTATGCAGCCCCTGCCTACCTGGCCATCATCAATGTACCATGACCCAGGTCTCAATATCCTCTCCAAGCTGCGCATGTTGCTCCACATGTGGTTCCTGTGACCGGCCCCACACATTCACCCTTCCAGACCTTTGCACATGCTGTTCTGTCTCCCTGGCATGCCTCTTGCCTATTGGGTACATTCCTCCTGGTTAGAGGCCTTCCTATCTACCAGTCTCCCATCCCGGACTGCCATCTCCATCACTCCCACTGTCACTCTCCAAGACCCTCCTTGTGCCTTCATCATTCTGCATCATCTCTGTGCATCACCACTGCCAGAGTACTGCTCTGAGTCCCCTGCTAGATGAGCCCCTGGACGGCTGGTCCCCAGCCAGTGGCTAGCACAGAGCGACGAACGTGGACAGGGGCTGATGCCTGCGCACACCGGTCAGAGAGTCTGGGGAGCACCTTGGGTGGGGTCTTGAATTTAATCTCAATTGTCCAACACTATCCCCCGCAGACAGGGGCCCGTGCAGTATGGGTAACCGTTCCCTGCTCATGAGTAATCAAGAGGAGACCTGAAGGGGGCCCTGTCCTCACTCCTCACTCACTGAAGGGCAGGAAGGGAGGGGGGGAGGGGCAAGGATGATGTAGGAGAGAAGAGCAAAAAATCCCTTGTGGAGCCCTGACCATACACTGCTGCATCCATTGTATGCACCTTCATTTCAGTGTAAGAAGCCCCGTAAGATAGGTTTTATTTTCCCCACTTTATGGATAAGAAACTTCAGGCTCGGGCCTATCACATGGATGGTAAGTGGGGGAGCCATGATTCAAACAGAGGTCTGCCTGACTGCAAAGCATAACCTCTCCACTGTCACACTAACTCAAGGAGGCGGCAGTTCGTGGCCAAATAGAGCCAAGGCCAAATGTCTCTTGGCTGACTCCACCAGGCTCCTCTCTGACCTTATCTCCTGATTTTATCTCCTGGTTTCAAAAAGCAAATGAAGACCCACCTGGGAAGAAGGCAGCCCCAAAGCCTGGCCATTTGAAGAGAGCTACAGCCTAGTGGTCTCTGTGATGTGGTGGCCATGGTTGACGTCCTGGAAATGTGTTCTCTACCTGTTTCTCCCAACCTGGGTGATGAGAACGTGCGACTTTATTTGGCCTTCAGAATGGAGGGTCTGGGGACTCCCCGAGCAGCAGGGTGGTGCAGTAGAAGGTGGAAGCTCTTGGACTCTGGGAGAGGCAGGGGATGAAGGGGGTCAGGAGCCTGGCCAGGCGGGTTTCAGATCTCGGCTAAGCCTCGAGCTGAGGGACTGTGCATTTCATGTCTCCCCTCCAAGCCTCGGGGTCGTCATTCTGTCACTGGGGGAATGGTCCCTGCCCTGCCAGGTTGTGGCAAGGATGGAAGAGATATTGCAACCAGACACGGGCCTGTCCCCTGATGAGCTTTCACGAACGGCAGTGACTGATGAGGAAGAGGAGGAGGAGGAAGTCATCTCAGATTTGATTCCAGATTCAACCACTGTAACCTTGGAATATTCATCTTATCCCTTGGAGTCCTAACCTCATCATCTCTAAAATGAGGATGATAAAAATGCCTTCCTGGCACAGCTTTGTGGGGTTAATCTATGGGAAGGGGCTTCATATGCTGTTAAGTTTGATGGAACAGGGCTGACTTTGGAGTCAGGCCTGGGACTGAACCACAGCTTCCCACTTTCCAGCTGTGGGATCCCGGGTGCTTTACTTCCCTTAACTGGGACTCAATTTCCACATCTGTAAAATGAGGGTAGAACCTACTTCTTTAGTGTTGCCATAAGGATTGAATAAGAGATAAACTGCTCTCCACTGCTCAAGACAGACCAGTTCCCTTTTCCTAGAGAGGGACAGGGCCCGCCTGGGTTCCAGCAACTTCCTCAGACACCAGAATTCTAAATGTAACCAGGTCAGAGGCAGGGACCCTAGGGTGCTCTCCTCCCACGTAATCATGGGCAAAAGCACCAACTGAGGGAGCCACACACGTGCCAGGCACTTGGCTGGGAATTTTACAGGTTTAATCTTCTCCTTTAGTGCTCACAACCACCCTACTGAAATGGGAGCTGTTTTCATCCCCATTTCATAGCAAAAGAAACAAAGCGTCAGAAAGGTCCCCTGACCAAAGTCAAAAGGTAATAAATGACAAAGTGAAGCCTGAACCCAGACTTGTCTATCTCAAAGCTCACGCCACTCTGACCCATGTCATGCCAGCCAGGGTCTTCTTTCACCTGGGAAGTCACTCTCCCTCCAATAAGCCAGGAACCACCTCAGATAAAACCAGTCACTAGTTCTGTGTTTCAGTGTCTCGTAGGAGGCAGCATTCTCTGTTCTTAGGTTTCTTCTCCTGGTGCAATCAGGTGAAAAGCAAGGAGATTTAGGAAAAGGAAAATTGATTTGGGGGTTTTATTTCCTGCTTATTGGATACTAGCCAGGTGAGTTATTGATTTTTTTTTTTTTTTTTACAGAAAAACACATTAAGGAAATAGAACTAGCATTTTGATCTCCTACTTCTTGCCAGATAATTGAATTTCAGGATTTTCATTAACATTTTTTTTCAAAAAAAAATTTAAGGAATTGTGTAAACAGTTTTGAAATTATGAAGGAGCAAAGCATTTAACAAAAAAACCCAACAACCCCAAAATACATAGAGTTCATTTTTATAGAAAAAGTGTCTGTGTATGTTTATATGTTTAATAGCTTGACAGCTAGATACAGATTTTGATATATAAATGTTGGAATTCCTTTACAGAAAAATATACTAGAATGTTAACAGAGCTTTACCTCTGTTTTGTAGAATTATAAGTAACTATTTTCTTCTCTGTCACATTATTTTTCTTATTCGTTTTCTTATTATTATCATCATCATTTGTTACTGGTATGCAGTGAGAATGGGTTACTTTTATAATCGGAAAAAAAACTCTTAATGTGGAAAGTGTTCACAACTAAAATTAAGATTCATTTTTAGGTTCTATCACCCAGAGAAAGCCCATTCAAATTAATCAATAGGATAAGAACAAAGAAAACGTAGAACAACATGGTAAGGATGATTACAATTTTGAAAATAAATGTTATAGGCACGGCACGTGAAAGAACTGAATTTATCACACAGATGCACCAGTGTCCTGAAGAAAAGGTACTTCTGGAACCCAGAGTCAGGCAGACTCGGGGCCCCCTACCCACCATGTCACAGCCGTGTGGCTGATGGCTTTATTCTACTGTGGACAACACACACACACACACACACACACACACACACACACACACACACACACCCCAGCACTTACGGGGAGACCTCGGGCTCCCTCCGGTCCTGGAAGACCCGGCTCTCCTGTTTTGCCCTAAGAGTAAAGAAGAAAATAATTTGAAGACAACATTTTAAGGATCTTCCTATTCTTGGCTGCCTGGGCTTCATAGTTTATATTTCCACAAGGCAGTCTCTGCCTCCCAGGCCAACTCTTTCCCCTGGCATTTTGGTCCATTTCAGCCCATTACAAATCACCACCACGTATTGCAGCCTATTTTGTTCCTTGTTTTCCTGGGACAGTGCTGGTTGCACAGGTGTCATCTCTGAATCAATTATTCATAGTGCCCCTGTTCGTTCTCAGAAGTGTTCTGGTCTGGATGAGAAATTATGTAGACATCCTCATCATAAATGACTTTATACCTGTTTACAAAACCACTTCCAAGCAGCTATTAACTATTGCATGTTACAAATGGGGACACCGAGGCTCAAAGAAGTTACAGCTTCACTGAGTTAATAAATGGCAAGGCCAGACTGAGTCCCAGCTGCATGCGACACCCAAAAAGATGCTCTTCTCACCCCAGCAGCTGCACCTACTGACAGGGAGGCTGTGAGTTATCCATCCTTTCCCTGTTCCATCTTCTCTTAACTATCAAGGAGTTATGGGGACACTTTTGCTATTTAAAATTCTTCACTACTAACAGCTTGGTATTCCCCTGGATAGAACCATGCCTCAAATAAAAGCCAATCTGAGACTTGGGTGCTAAAGTCCAGTGGCCAGAGGCAGGGGAGGGTGGTCAGAGCAGGGGAAAGTGGGTGAGAGGGCCTGTCTGCTTGATGGGGAGAGGGGGCAGATGCTGGCTCTGCCTTTGTTGCAGCAGGACGGTGTGCCCAGTCCACAAAACTGTTTCCCTGATTTTCACAGCTTATAAACTTTGAGGATCGGATGGGGCCCATCGGGGGATAGGAGTGGGAAAGGAGCATCCTCATACTTAGAGGAAAAATGACAGGGAAGGAGGATGGGGCACAAAGTTCTGATTTCCAGATCTACTTGTTTGTTTCTTCTGTCTTAGCTTGTCCAAGTCTAGCTGTGTGATCTAGGGGTGTCATTTTCCCTCCCTGGATCTGGTTCTCAGTTGTAAATTCAGGACAATCCCCCCATAGGTCTTTGTGATTGAGGGTATATGGGCCTAGCCTGGATCCTGCCCCATGGTCAAGTGGGATGGCCATCACTGGATCAAGTTATCAACAGAAAGATGGTAACAACCAGCAACTGCTGAGGGTTCTCCACATGTCAGGCACAACTTCACTGGATCATGTCAATGAGTCCTCACTGTAACCCATGAGGGAGGCACTACTGTTATCCCTCAGGCAAAAAGGCTGAGGCACAGAGAGGTTAAGTGATCTGTTCAAGGTCACACAGCTGGGGTTCTAATCCAGACATTTTGGCTCCAGAGCCTCTGGACTTCATCCTACACTATAATTAATGCTCAATACCTCTTAACAAAAATTATGCAACAGGCAACTCAAAAAGCTGCCTATCTATCCATCTGTGTATCCATCCATCCATCCATCCATCCATCATCTATCCATCTATCTATCTACTGTCTGTCAATCCATCCATGTCCCTAAAGTATAAGAACTTGAAGGAATAAGTCAACATGAAGAGTGACGACCTAACACCTGGAGCAAATGCTGCTGTTTCCCAGCCACATCTCCCTGGTTCACCCAGGAGGGCACCTGCCACGTTGTTGCACAGTCCTGCCTGGGCTGGGGCTGTGCACAGGTGGCCTTCGGGGCTGCTTGACTTTGAGGTGTGGAAGGTCCAAGTGATCCTCCACCAAACAGGCTTTGAGGTTGATGGATAAATAGCTCAGCTGGTCCCTGGCAGGGGTGGGAGCAGGGATTCCAGGCGTGTGTCTCCCAAACTCTTGGAAGGTCTCCAGCGAGATGGCCCGGGTGGCCCATTGGGATGGCTCACTCCCTGCCTGCCCTCGGGCTTTCCTTCCTTCCTCACTCCTTTTCCTCACTTCCTCAGTGCTTCCTGGGATCAGCTTTCAAATACTCCACCTGCCTCCAAATCCTTGTCTCCAAGTCTGTTCTCAGGGGGACCACGAGGCCACCCATTCCTGGGCCAATTTCCTCCCCAGGAGCTCAGAGTGATAAATGTCAGGATGGCTACACACAGAGATCCCAGAATGAACCCACAGGTGAAGTCCCGCCTTTTCTAAGAGAACCAGCCTCCAGATGCCCTGACTTACCCTCTGCTCACCCAGCATAGGCCTTGTCTTATATCAGTCTACACCCAGTGCCTGGCACAGGCCTATCTGGAAAAGGCCTTCCATGAACAAACTGAATGAAGACCAGCGGCCTCAGTTATCCTCTGCAGTAAATGACAACCTCTCAGGATAATACACCTTCTGCAGAAAAGCTGATTTCCTGCTCTGCAGTACTGAACTCCGGGGTCAGCCTCTAAGGTGTGAGTCCTGGATGCTTCCTTTACCAGCTGTGTGACCTTGGCCAACCAACTTAACCTCTCCATGCCTTAGTTTTCTCATCTAGGGCAATAATGATACCACACCCCTCCCTAGGGTTTTTCTGAGGATTACATTGGAAAATGTAAGGAAGTGCTCAGTACCCCCGGCCTTAGGTCTGCATGCAGTAGCTATCAGCCATGGTGCTGATATTTGTCCTTCTCTCTCCCTTCCCACATTCTCAGCCTGGCTACCCGCCATTTGCCCACCACGGGCAGCTCTGCTGGGCATCAGCCTTCAGTGGCTTAGGGGAGCTCGTTACTTTGCTCACTGCTGTAAGTGCTCTCTTTCCCTCTCAGCACTGAACTCTGGTTTCAATGTCTGGCAAACAGTGTGAGATGATAGAGAAGGTGCTTCCGGCAAGTTGCATAAGATGCAGAGTGAGTCAGAATAGTTTATGACCAAACAAATTAAATGGAACATAAACCTCGCTGTAGAAACTTTTATGTAATTCCACGGAGTGGTTCTACGGGCTCTGCAGTTCTGACCTCACCAGGAGTTAGAATGAGGGCAGTTGGAGAAAGTAACTTTCTAAATAATTAACAGTTAGATGAGCCTGGTGTGTTTAACGAATTTCTCACCTCATCTGCTTCTCCAGCAATTCTGGCAAGTTGGTACTATTATTCTCATTCTATCTGAAAAGAAGCTGAAACTTGGAGATGTATTCTGACTCACTCCAGGTCACAAAGCCTGTGTGGGGTGGAGCCAGCATCTGAAGACAGTTTCCTTCTTTCTTTTAATAAGAATCTGAAAGTCTGACTATTCAAAAATTGTATATCATATTTATAAAATAGTCAAATGAGATCCCTATACTTATTGTCATGATGCATGTTTTTAAGAGAATTGGGATATTGGGTATGACACTTTGAAGCCAGTTTCTTCTTCTCTGGTTGTGGTTGTAACTTTGGCATAAAATATTTTAATTTAATCATTATACTTTAAATTTAATTTCATCAGTAAGTGATACATGCACTTGGCTCCCCAAATTTATAAGATAACAATAACATACTACGGAGTATAAATTTGCTTTCCCATCCCTATGTCCCTTCTGCTCAGAATCACCCTCCCCTGGATGGTAACTACTTCTTTGGTGTTTTGGGGAGTCTCGCAGAGTTCCTTTATATAAACACTAGAAAAAATATACATACACCCATTCTTGCACAAAACAGGGCAGGCTAAACATACTGCTCTGTACCTTTGCTTTTTTACCTAACAAAATATCCTGGTGAAGCCCCACGTCAGTACTAGAGACTGTCCCCCCTCTTTCTAACAGTTGCTTGGCACCTGGTGGGTGCACCCCCATCACTAACCAGGCTCCCACTGGTCAGCATTTGGAAAACCCAGGTCTGTAAGCCCCAGATGCTGCCTTCACCCTTCCCCTCGACACTGAGGCTGTGGAAGGGATGTGTGAAGAACAGTGCTGCCAATTACTGAAGGATCCTTGTCATTACGGAGCCCTGACCCACAGTCAGGAGGAACTGACCAATTTCAGCAAGGACAACTTTGAGGTCATAGATATGGGTCCATAGAAATCCCTGAACTCTTCCAACCAACAGCTTCTGGGGCCACAGAGACTTCCTCGTGAGCACTTGGTCCCTCTCACTGTGTGTCCTGGGCAGCTGTCATTAAAGAAAAAACAAAACTAGAGATTCCACATCAAACGTGAAGAAAGGGCAACTCACATCCCTGGAGCTGGCTAGTGCAGCTCAGTTTTTTCGGTGGGTGTTAACTGGCTTTTTAGATATCAGATCTCAGCTCCAGCCATGCTCACTGGCCCCGGTTCCCCTCCCACATCAACAGGACTGCTGCTGCACGGGGCAGGAAACAAAATGCAGAGGAGGGACAGGAGTCCGGGCTCAGGTTCTGATTCTGTCACCAGCCCATCATGTGACTTTGGGCCCATCACTTCATCTCCCTGAGACTCAGTTTCCTCAGCTGTAAAATGGGGACAGTAGTATTGACCTTGCAGGGCTGTTGGGAGAAGTAAAGGAAGTAACACATACAAATAACTCTCATCGCACCCAGTTCATAGTAGATCCTGGACACACGGTAGTTGTTATTGAGAAGTTACCAATTTCGCGTATAAAATGATAAGAAATTTAGAGTCCCTTACCGGCTCTCCAGGGGGACCTGGTTTCCCATCTCTGCCCTCTTTGCCCTCTTCTCCCTGCAGGAGAAATTCAAATGGTTACCTGGCCAAAGATGCTCAGAGGGAGGAAGGAGTTTCAGCCTGTCTTTTTGCCCAGCTCACAGCTGCATTCACACTTAGCAGCTAAGGGGTGTTTCAACAAACAGGATTTCCTGGTTTCGTCCCCAACACCAAGATTCCGGCTTGGATCTCTGATCTGCAGTGCCTGGCACATAGTAGAAAAGCCATAAATTGCAATAGCACCATTATTATTGCTACTGATGGAGAGAAACCTCTACTGGGCATTTTCATGAAGTCGGACTTGGACGACAGACAGGGCCTCATATCTGGACTAATGTGGGGTGAGGCGGGGAGGGTGCTGGTGCTGGTGAAGATGAGGAGGACACTGAATCACGTGCAGCAGAGCACCCAGCACAGCTCCTGGAACACACCAGGGGCTCAGAGATCCTTTAGCTTCTCAGAGTATCAATTTCTTCACCTTTAATAAACAGGGATTCTCACACCTACACTGCAGGGGAGCATCTAAGGTTATAATGTAGATACTAAAGGGTCTTTCTTGCCCGGTGTGTGGTGCAGAGCTACCACTTAATAAATGGGGAGATTTATTATTTTACTTCACAGAAGCTAATGCTGCTGCTCAATGAATGTTAGCAGAAGGTTACACTGCATCCCTCACAGCCCCTAGCAGAAGTAGAATACACTTCTTAACATTTGACAATTCTAATAGCCAGTAAGTATATACATGTCTTTTTGCAGGCTGGTCCTTCTACCTGAAATAACTTCTTCCTGACCCCTCTCAACTCTCTCTGCCTAGATAACTTGACCTTGAAGACTCATCTCCGGTGTCACCTCCCCCAGGTGCCCCTCCTGGTTTGGCTTGGGTGTCCATCCCCTAGGCTCTGATCTGTCTATCACATTATGCATCAAGCTCTGTGTCAATAGTTTTTTTCCTTTTTTGTTTGGCTTTTCCATGAGACCCCAGGCTCCACGTTGGCTGGAACTATGGCCAGGGATGTCTGGTACCTCAAATGCTGGCACAGGTCAGGAGCACACTGCTCCATCATGTATCACTCACTGCTCCTGTCCTTCATTCAGCCCAGATTAGGAAGCATCTACTCGCCACTGTGCTGGGGAGGGAGTGGGTGAAGGTAGACAGAAAACCAACAGGAATTTATGGCTGAAGATTCTAAGTTCTACGAGGGGTCAGGAAGGGAGAGCACAGCTCAGATTCCTACCTACCCCACTGGGGAGGTTCAAGGACATCTCCCCAGAGAAAATGATCTCTAGCCGGGACCTTGGGATGAGCAGATGAGTGGGGCCATGGTGAGGGCTGCATGTATTAACACATGGAGAGCTCTTTGCACAGAGCCTGCCATATGGTAAGCACAATGTCCATGAAAGCTATTACTATTCTTATTGCCCAGGCAAGGGGGAGGAAGTGTTGTCTAGACAGAAATGATTTGTTACAGGAAGGCAAAGTAGTGTAGAGTGGCTGGGAGTAAAGAGTGAGGCTGGAGTTCAGAGGGCAGGAATAAGAAAGAGACAGACAGGAAAGCAGGGTCCATTCATGAGACTTAAGAGCCTTGACTTAAGTCTGAGGACAGCAGTGAGCAGAAAGGAGTGACAGGATGGGGTCTGCATTGGAAGGAAAGGAGGGGAAGAGGGAGGGATGGAGGAAAAGAGGGAGAGAGGGAGAGAGGGAGGGAAGGAGAGATGGAGGGAAGGATATTATTAAGAAAATGGCATTACCACATCTAAGATTGTTTCCCTCTTCCCCAGTACTCCAGGACTTGGATGATAAGGGATCAGCACAAAATCCAAACTGGGATTTTCTCTCCTTAGATTTACCATTGATAGAATTGAATCAATAAATATTTCCTAGCTGCTATGACACACTAAGCTACAGGGTTGTAGTTTATACCAATAGGGGTTTCACATCCCAGCACGTCATTTAAGTTCTGTGCACCCTGGACAGGTTACTTGACCTCCAGGGACACGTGGTTGTATCAAGGGCTATTGATGATGCTCGGGAAATGCCTCCTCAATCAATGGTAGGTAGCACTTATCAGATACTCTAGGAAGAAGGGCTCTAGGAAAGCAATTCATTCATCCACATATTTTTTAATTAATATTTGCTGTGTACTCACTGTGTGGGGGGAGAAAAGGCCTGCTCTCTTAGACTTACAGCCCAGAACATAACCCCATGGTTACCAGGCACCCTGCTGTTATGTCCCCAGATCTAGCAAATAGTGGGTGCCTAATTAGTGTTTGTTGAATGAGTGAATCAGTTAATGAGTAATGGAGGAGGTGGTCACTAATCAAACCATTACACAAGTAAAGACGTGGTTACCTGCTGAGATGCACACTCAGAAAGAAAGGAAAAGAGACTAAGAGAGTCAGTCCTAGCCTGGGGGGCAGGGAAGACCTCCAGGAAGTGATGCCTGGGATGAGATGGGAGGGTCAAAGGCATCAACTAGTGGAAGAGGTGACGAGAAGGCGTTCTGGGCAGACAGAAATGCATGCACAAAGGTCCTGTGGCCTGGAGAGGAGAGGATGCAGAGTGTTCAGGGAACCAAAAGGAAGCAAGTGTGGCTGGAACAAAAAAAATGCACTGTGGAGGGCGGGGGTGGGGGACTGTGGCCAGTAGAGGCCCCAGCAGCAGGCAGAGGCCAGACCTGGAGCCACACAAGGATTCCTTCTCAATGGAGAAGGCAGCACGTGGCCTCCCTGGACCAGCCTTATTACTATCATGCTGGAGAGCTTGACTCTAGTGAGAAGTATATTAAATTAAAAAGTCCATAACAACATTTGTGGAAGGTGATTTTGCAATATGTACCAAGAACCTTAGATATTATTGTACTCTGACAAGTAAACCCCACTTTGGGGACCATCATATAGAAATTAGAAAAGTGGTATGCATGCAAAATAGACTATTGTAGATTTTGAAAATAGTTATAAGATTTATGAGACAACAGAAGAATCATTACATATATTATGGTGCATTTATTGGATAGAGTGTACGTAAAACTTATGAGCATTTACTTTCAGTGTGGAAAATAGAAAATGTTTATATTTTCACAAATAACTAATTATCAGTTATTATGTATGTATGTGTGTTGATTGTCTTAGCTGTATATATATATATGTATATATACACATATGTGCATGTGTAGAGAGAGAGATGAAAATACTATTTATGTAAGTAAATAACAACAAATATATGCATAAAAGAAGAATGAGACTAAGACTGACTCAACCAAAAATTCAGTTGGCTTTGGTTAGTGATTATTTTTCCTCTCATTTTCTATAATACACAGAATTCCCCCAGTGACCATGCCTTGCTTTAACAATGGTGAAATATATTTTTGTTTGCTTATTTTTGGAGTAGAGAAACTAGATTTTTATTTTAATGCCACTTACTGGGATTCCAGGTAATCCAGATGGGCCTTGGGGGCCGGGAGGACCTTCCTTCCCCTAAAAGATCCAAGACATAAAAACACCATTAAATCTCTCAGATCGACTTTTCTGGAAGTAAATGGTCTCACACAGAATCGCCTGCTGGGTTGGAAGGAGTCTTTGGAGAAACAATGGGTGCTTCTGCATCCCCCTCGTTGCTTTCCAGGCATTGCCGCCTCCCAGATTAGGGAGGTGCCCTGAGCAGAGTATAATTACACCAGTTGGTGTACAGCCAAGACTCATTTTGGTTGTATTACCTAGACTCAGGGAATTAGAGATTAGAAGTCTAGAGGGAAGAAGATTTGGGGCTTTGGGGTCCACAAGGCCTGGGTCCAGACCCAACTTTTCACTTTGTCCCCAAACTGCCTGAGACTTGGGTCTCACCGTACAGCACAGACCACAGCACCTGGGAGTGTTGTGCATACAGGACCCAACGCAGATGAAGAGCTAACCAGGGAGCTTTATTATTATCATCGTCTTGTCCAGAGATTTCTAAACTTTTTACCACCTATGGTCGTTTTTAGTATCTCTTTTCCCCATGAAACAGACCTCATGATTTGAAAGTCTGTGTTTACCAAATCACATCAATCAATACTTCATTTCCTGTTTTATTCACCAAAGACACACATTACTGTCAACCAGTGCTTCTAAATCAGCATGAGCCAATCAGTGTCATCACTTCTATCCTGATGAGCACGTTTCTATCATCCTGTGTCTCTACCACGAGTGTTTAGACAACCTTATTTTCTCCTGCCAGTGTTTCTTTTATGATAAGACACTGATGCCAGGGTTTACATCCTAATCCACATGCCACACAAAATGAGGTATCCTTAAGGGTTGTGATTTTAGCCTCTTGGAAGAAAAGCAAAAGCAGAAATATTTTGATATTTATTTCAGATTTATCCAGATTTTATATATTGTCATATAAAAAGTGTCCAATCAAGGGACCGAAAACACACTTCCTTTAAGTACTAGTTAAACTCAGTAAAAACTCAACAACTGAGTTTTATTTCCATAGCTGAAGAAAATGAAAGACATCAGTAATGCATCGTTAAGATAGCAAGGATATTTTTTATAGACTCTTGGGAACCAATAAAGAATGAACAATGTTTTAGGTTTACTATTGGCTTGTTAAAATCTTTTCTCAAAAGGATTTACACTCTACATTCATGTTAAGAGATTACTCAACTTTTTTAAAAAAACAATGCTATGTTTATCCATTTGCATTGATAACAATTCGGCATCAGCTGCATCTCTATCACCTTACGTTGCATGCAATTTGAGACTGCCCAGACATATTGCCACGTAGACCAATGCAAAATAATAACAACGATAAAACCAAAACACTCACCCCTCCCCACATCACAACACCTACAAACACATTAACAAGTGGATTCTTTTTGCCAACTCGGGACAAATATTCAGTTATCATTAGGGATTTTTAAATATGGATAATGCAGCTTCCTGAACTCCTGTCTGGATGCTTATTGTTCCAAGGACCCTAGTATGGGAACACTAGTGATCTAGGACAGGGGTCAGCAAACTCCAGCCCTCTGCCTATTTTTGTAAACACAGTTTTATCAGAGCACAGTCACACTGCTAGTTTACGTACTGTCTGTGGCGGATTCCACCTCACCACAGAGGAGTTGAGTATTTACAACAGAGACCATAGGGACCACAAGATGAAAATCTTTATTATGTAGATCTTTTTTACTCTCATCAGATGAGTTGAAGATTCAACAAGGAGTCAGTATGCTTGTTCCTAAACCTATTTGCACCAGTTGTTATTTGCTATGGAAATTATACAGTTTAATTATTTATCAGGTAACCTAATAAAATTCAGGTGGCACAAGAAAAAGAATGATCTTTTTATACAAATTAAGTTAGAACTTTGAGTATATTTGATAAAGATGAATCACTCACTATCTAAATAGATGCCAGAAAAGAAGAAAGCCAGAAAAAATTAGCCAAAAAATTCCTAACGATCTAGGATTCTACATTCATGTGGCTTCACAGGTGTAGTTCTAGTCCCAAATCACTTTTTTAAAAAATGCAATAGTATGCGGGTGGATGTTCTTTTTACAAGAATAATGACAAGTACTCCATTCATGGGACCTGAAATCAAAGTAAGGGTCTTCATTTTATGTCAAAAAGACTGGCAAATGGTTTATATAATTTAATTCAACATACAATGGAAATGTTTTAGATTTGTACGTGTATATGTATACATACATATATATATATATGTATATATTTACTGTATACCATTTAACTTGGTTTATTTCTAGTTTTTAACTACCAACACTCGTCGTTGCTAAAAAAACTGACTATTTTCTGGTTTGTTGAGGATGGTGAAATATCAGGACCACGGACAGCTTCAAGCACCTCCATAACTTCCCACAAGGTCCCACGATAGAATCAGTGTCTTATTTAATATGGTTCAATTCCTAGGAATGTAAGGATTTACATCTGGGCCTCATGTCTTATTCTCCTCGGGCAAATAGTCCATTAGTTTTTATCAGGGAAACCTTTTGCTGTCTGAGAATCAATAAAAAGCTGCCTGCAGTATGTTTTATATTTTAGTCATCCTGGGACTTCTGGGTAGGCTGCGTCCAAAGGATTGGACAGATGACAATCATAAAAAGACCCATATGTCTATTATTTTTCAATCTCAACATCCCTCCAGTCCCCAACCCCAACCATCCCACACAGGGGTCAGTGTGAAGTAGTAGAAAGAATACTGAGTTGGGAGTTTTCTAATTGACTTAACTCCCAAACTAGATATTAATTTCCTGGATGACCTTAGACAAGTGACCTACCCCCATCAGCCTTTGTCCTCCTTGTCTGAGGAGGAGAAAGTGACCCCTAAAGTGCTCTGGACACTAGAATCTAGAAATACCAGGGCAGGGTTGATCTGGATGTTCACCAGACTTGGAATATGACACTGAGATTCCTGTAGACCAGGGTTTGCATCTGGCTCTGACATTTCCTCATTGTGTGACCCTGAACTGGTCATTTCATTTCTCTAACCCCCCCCTTTCCTTATTTACAAAATAGAGATAATAATTCAGGACATTTCTAACTAATAGGGCAGTCAGATGAGATAAGGGATATTAACGTACTGCATGTTCCTTTAAGGGAATACGCATGTGGTGGCTACTAGCAAGATGCCTGCTAAACTGAGGTTCACCCTTTGCTTTATGGTGTTAAAACCAAGAGTGGTTCTGGTGGACTATGCAATGAATATAATGCTGTTTCTTGAGAAAAAAGCCTAGGGTTCAAATGCCAGCTCCACCTGTTGTGGTTTCAGGACCTTGACTTGTGACTTCCCCTTTCTTAACTTCTCTCTGCCTTTTGAGCAATTGGATAACAGTGGCTACCTCCTGCCTGACATGCCACCTAGTGCATACCATAGGCTCATGGTGGGTTAGCTCCAAGCCTTTCCACTCCCCCGTCCCTGTTCAGAAGAGAAACCACACTGAAAAGAAATAGAGAGACGGGGCTAAACCTAGGGCTGGTCTGAATCAGTTGTAAACTCAATTCTGGAATCACAGATTTCCAGATCATTTCATCCAAACCTTCATTTTAGAGAAGTAACTGGGGCTTGTTAGAAAGTCAACCCTCCTGTGGTTTCACTGCAAGATTAGTAGTGAACAGAACCACAAAATGAGTGAGCCATGGAAGGTAGGGAGGACCGGGGCAGGGCTGGCAAACACTTGGGGTTCTGGGAAAGTCTAAAGACAGACTGATGGCAGATCCTGTCCATTGAGGAACTTACCGGTGGTCCTTGGATTCCTGGTGGTCCAGCAGCTCCTGCAATTCCACCTGTTCCCTAAGGATGACAAAGCAGAAAGCTAGTTTGTTGTCTACCTGAACAGAGATCATTAGCACCTCCTCTCTGTGCATGAAGCAATGCACAGATCTTACAACCTATGCCCATTCCCAGTTGCCTGAACCATAAGTATTTCAAATGTATTTCTGCCTTCCCCATCAGGTCATGCTAGTCTCTGGGAATACAACAATGTTGGGAGGACAGCAGCCACATCTCAGGAAGGGCCAAAACATTCACTAGCCAGTCATCTATAACACAACTGTAAGTGGTCTCACTTCAGAGTGGACATTTTCTGCTAATACCAGGGAACATTTAGGACAGAAGGCAAGAAATGAACAATTGTATTTATCTTACAGGGAGATAAGGCAGGCAATTGCTTCTGTAAACTCAGGGGTGAAGAGATATACAGATGGTTAAATGGAAGAGGAGTTCCACAGTGGTAAGGTAAGTGGTGCAAAGTGAGCCCCAGACACACTCTGCCTCAGGGCTGTTGCAAGTGCTATTTCTTCCGCCTGCAACCTAACCCTCCATGTGTCAGAGCTCTGATCCTCCTCTCCTCCATGTCTTGCCTTAGGTATCAGCTTCTCAGTGAGACATTATCTGCCTATTAGATCCAAAATTGCAAGCCCCTGCCCCTCACAATCCCTTTTCTGTCTTTGTTTTTCTCCATAGCATTTGCTACTATCTGACACCCTTGTGTTCATTGACTTATCTGTTTATTGGGACCTGAAGCAGTGCCTTGGAGATAGTGGACATTCAATCAATATTTCTTGAATAAATGAATGAATTAGGAGCTGGGCTGGCTGGGTGAGAAAGGCAGAGTTTCTTTAGACTAATTAATACATTGTCTCTTACTAGCTTAAGTCAAGCCATAAAAGATCTCTAAGCCTCAGTTTCCTTACCAGTAAAAGGGTAGGAAGTGATATTGCCCACACCATAAGGAGGTGAGGAGTAAATGGGGTAATGCTTACAATGTGCTTAGCACAGAATAGAAGGTCTAGTCTAGGAGGGCACCCTCTTAGAGCCAGAGTTCCTAGGTCCATGCCCTGGTTCTTCACTGACTAGTTGTGTAGTCTTAGGCAAGTTATTTTACTCCTCTGCATCTCAGTTCCTTTGTAAAATGGAAAAAAGGTACCACCTATTTTACTTGAGTTGTTGAGAGAATTGAGTAAGTTAATACATATAAAGAGTTAGCCAGCACCGGGCACGTACTAAGGGCCCTCCATAACGGGTTTTCCATTATCATAAGTGCTGGTGACAGTGGTCTCCTTCTGTGTGTGTCTGCTGGCCAGCCCACAACCAGGAAATTGCAGATAGTAACTAAATATGGGAGAACAAATAAGCAAGCTCTCACAGTACTTTATTGATATCTTTCCAGCAGTCTTTATTTAGTTGTTTCACATACATTTACACAGCACCTATGTTGTCCAGGTGCTGGCAAAGTTTTAGGGATACAGAAATGGCCACACCATGATCTTAGACCTCAAGGAAATCTGATGTAGCTGTAGAAGATTTGCCTTATTTTCCATGTAAGACAAACCCTGGGGACAAGATGCAGTCTGATTTGCCTCCACCTCTTCCACTAGGTAAAGATTCAGTAAATGTTCACAAAATAAAAGGATATTGATAATATTTAAACAAATAGCCTAAGATTCATGCTTCCCTGCACCTGGGCTGCTGCAGGGGAAAATTACACAGCTAGTCCAAACCTAACAGAACAATGCAGTTCTACTCTAAATCTGGATTCTTCTACATAATTTTGCCAAAAGCTTCTGGCATACTAGATTCTGGAACCTAGCTAAACTGGAATTAAATTTCCTACTGCAAGTTGGGAACAGGGTAGGGCTTTATCTAGAACAAGGATGCTGACTGAGCACCAGAAAATAAACTCTGAAAGGAGCCTTGTCTGCTTGGTACCTTGGACAGGTCCTAATAAATAATAAGCACTCAAAAAACAATGCATAAATGACCGGGAGGCTAATTTCCTGCTCTTAAGTGGCTTTTGCATGACTAACTGCTGAACCTGAATGGGCAGCTGACTCAGCATTCATTCCCAAAGACAATTAACAGTAGAAGGCATGACACAAAGTAAGAGCTCAATTAACATCTGCGAGTGAATTGAAAGCATTAATCAGATGGAGACAGACAAGCTGGCTTCTGATTGTGATTGTTTCTGAATCTCAGATTCATCATCTTGCACAAGAATAATAAGCCAGGAGCCATTTCCTACAGTTGGCGTAGAGTTCTACATTCCAGCAATTTCCAATGAGAAGAGAACATGGTTTCCTTTGCATTGGAGATGTGTCATGCGCTTTGGAACTGCCAAGGTGGGGTGGGGATGGGGCTTTAACCCAACACTCATTTTCTGAGTCCTTCAGCTTTTAGGTGGCACAGGGAAGCTAAAATAATCATTATATGAAATTATTCATGAATGAACTGTTTTGAAGTAAAATTAGTTCCCTCTCGAGTGTCCTTCCTCACTTATGCTAATGCCTTTCCCCACTACCCACACTATTGCCATCTTGATTGATTTTTCCTTTTGTTGATTGTCAGATGCTATAAACCCCAATAACTATGCAAATACAATGCAAAGCAATTTCTGAAGTGAAATCATACATTGGAAACAAATGCAGAATTTCATGAAGTTAAATGACAGCAAAACGATGAATCCCCAACAAGGTTGTTCACAAATGTGCACACGGCAAAGTAGCAATGGTTAAGGAATGAGGCTGAGAAACTGAAAAGGATGTTAACAGCAAAGACACTGGAGGTGGTGGGGGTGAGTGGAGTATCAAAGACTTGAGGCAGGATCCCTGGAAAACTGGGAAAGCTTTCATACTTTTGTAGATGATTTATCTTTTATGACTTTGCTGTAAAAGTCAATCATGAAGTGAAAGATGTTTCATGCTCTCATACGATTTTATTGAAAAAACACATTTAAAGCAACTCGATTTGTTCTAAGAATTAACATATAGTTACAATTAGAAGTCAAGTAGAATTTGTTAAAAAGAAGACAAAGCAAGCTTAATTGCACACATTTTAACTTCATGATCCTAACCAAACCTCTTTTTCAATATTTATTACAAGTTGAAAAATGAACAGTTGAAAATGGTAATAACGAATAATAATTTGTAGTTATTATTATTGTTATTGATTATAGTAAATCCAGGAAAATCGGGACTTATACAGACACTCTGAGTCCCAGAGCCTCTCACCATGGACAGGTCCCTATGGAATGGGAAAAGTTGCTTCTACATTCCTTACTTAAGATCCTACTTGCAATTATCCCAGGCTTCCCATCTCCTAAGCTGGATAAAAAATAATAATAACTCAAGACTGTCCATCCCTGCCAATGCCCCCTACTCCCAATAGCATCCTAATTGCACTGTCCATCAATGCTTCTCAAGCCCCCCTGCACACTCCCCCAGATGCCTTTGGGACCTGCACTTTTAGCTCACCTCCTGGCACTTTTCAGGCACCAGCCCATTCCTTAAAATGAGAGGGGAGTCCAGTGTGATACCATCTCCAGTGAGTATGGAAGACTGTTCAAATGTCAAGGCCAAAATAGGAGGAGATTAAAAATTGGTACTTACTGGTGGCCCAGAGTTCCCTGGGGGCCCCATGAAGCCTGGAACTCCAGGATGACCCTAGGAAACATGAGAGGCAATTCTTTAAAATAACTCATAAAGTTTTTTCACTTCGTGCAAATACCAAATTTCAGTGAACAATCCAGAATCTACTCTCTAAGTCCAATAACAATTTTGGGTAAAGACACTGACCACAAAAAGAGCTTTTTGAATATATATTGCTGGTGTTTCAGTAGGTTGAGACAGTATCTGACAACATTTCCAAAAACAAATCTATCCTGAAAGTGGATTTGCGTCAAAATAATGTGAAGGAAGAAGGTGTGGGGAAGTGGTTGAGGATATAAATGAAAACAAGAGTGGCCATAATAGATGAAAGATATTGTGGCTGAGTGATAGGGGGTTCCTCTTATTGTATTTTCTTATTTTTATGTGTATTTCAAGTGTCCCATAATAAAAATGTAAAAGTGAATAAATACATACCCACATACAATATATGCCCACAATGGAAATTGTAAAGTTAACTGAATTATGGCATCCATACTATGACAATATTGCAGTTATTTTAAGAAAGAGATTCGTGTCTCCATGCAGAGAGGAGGCTGTGTGTATTTTAGAATGTGCTAAACCAGTTACAGAGCAAAGTGTATTGCATCTAACATTTAGTTCAGTACAACAATGTTATGAAACCAAACAAACCACCATGAAAGAAATGATTTCCCTGTCTTACACCTCCATCTCCTGCGACTGGAAAATACAAGCCACAACACTCAGTATAGAGTGCATTGCCTTTGACAATTCACTCTTATAAGAATCTGTTTTTCCAAACAGGTCTTGTTTTTCCAGATACAGATGGAATTTTAGCTGAGGATGTCATTCAGACCTTGAATATAGCTCTTAACTCACTGCCTCTGGATTACGTGCTCACAAGCCTCTCTCCCTCACGAACTGAAAGCCCCATGCAGTTAGGGATTTGTCCATTACCCATTCTGTATCTCAGAGCTTGGTGCAGAGACTGGCATGGAGCGGGTTTACATGAGTGCGGACTGAGAGATGCATAGAAGGGTGACAAGGAAAGGAGGAGGGCAGATGAGAGAGAGGAAAGGGAAAGAAAAGAGGGAAAGAGTGACAGCCACGAAGCAGAAGCGTGATAGCCCGTGTAAATGGCAGAAGGGCTGCTACAGGCTGAGTGGAGACTGCAGAATCAGCCGGTAGCACTATAGAAGAGGATGGGGAGAGAGTGTTCAAATCCATGGAAAGAGCAGCCTGTCATCACTGGCGCCATCTTACACATATTTGGGGAAGTGGTCCAGCAGGGCTGGATGGGCACTGGGCAGAGAAGGAGCATCTGTGAAGTATTTCAACTAGCACTAGGGATCACATGACAGAAATGATGGGAGGGTGGAGGAAAGAAGGGGACATTTTGTATTGAATCATTACCATTTCAGTGAACAAGAATCATTAAAGGTAAGAATCTAAAATAACAAAAGAAAAGAAAAGGCATGCTCCTCAGATAATTGGGGGAGAGAAATGCAACAATGAACCAGAGGAATCTAGATGAAAATGTGATTTAAAACAAAAGTCATACTGCAGGCAAAGAAGAGACAAAGAATGATGTCAGAAATTGTGGAATGAGAGTTACCTAGGAGAAACAGTGATTATTCCTTAGGGTGAATGGTTCATTATAAAGTGAGTTTTTACCTGATCGCCTTTCTGTCCAACCTCACCATCTGCACCACGCTCTCCTTTACTTCCCTTGGGAGAAAAAAAGAAAGAAAATTACTGGAAATTTTGTTAGAAGCACATTGGAAAAGGAAAATTTTGCATGCATTCATTCATCCATTCATTCACTTATTCATTCATTCACTCATTCTTAATCAGTCTCTTATCAAGTTTGTGCTGTAGGCCAGGCATGGTGTCAGCAGTTAGAAACGATGAGGCCTGGTTGAAGAATTGTTGGTGGATTGGCTTAATTGGGTTGTAGCGTGCTGAATGGGGGGCTGCAGAATATGAGGCTGGGGATATAGGCAGAGCCGCTTCATTGAGAGTCCTCTAAGTTCACCCTTGAATCTGCATTGAGTTGCAGACACTGGAAACCATTAGAAGGATGTCTGCCTGCCCTAGGTTTCAAAAGGGCTCCTCTGGCTGTGGTGTGGGGTGTGCTAGATGGTCTGGGATGTAGAGAGGAGGCTCAGTTAGGAGAAAACTGGGATGTTACAGGTGTGAGAGGGAAAGGAGCAGAGTAAACATAGTGTCTGTGGGCATTGCAGAGTAGGTGTAAGGATGAAGGAGAGGGAGAAGTTGAGATGGTGATGCACAGGGCAGCACTGCACAGTGGGCTGAGGTGGAAGACTGTCTCCGTACATATGCTCCTTGCTTCACCCCTTCCTAGCTGTGGGACCTTGAGCAAGTCACTTAAACTCTGAATTGTAGGGTTTTTCAATCTACAAAACACAGAAAATAATGATGCTTACCCCATGAAATGCTGGATGAATAAAATCAGGTAACACAGGGAAAACACTTATAGAGCTCAGAACACAGTAAAAGCTCAATAAACATTGGTTATAATTATTATTTTGTGTTTGAATCTTAGCTTTGTCATTTACTAACTGCGTGTCATTGAGCAACATGCCTCAATTCTCTGTTTCCTTATTTCTAAAATGGGAATAAAAATAATAGTATCTTTGGCATGGGCTCAGCGTTAGCTCTCAAAAAACATTAGCTATCATCCCTCTTCCCATCATTATCATCATGATCATCATCACTATCACTATCACCATTGTAACCATCATCATCATCATCATCACCATCACTATCACCATTGTAACCATCATCATCATCATCATCACCATCACTATCACCATTGTAACCATCATCATCATCATCATCATCACCATCACTATCACCATTGTAACCATCATCATCATCATCATCACCATCACTATCACCATTGTAACCATCATCATCATCATCATCATCACCATCACTATCACCATTGTAGCCATCATCATCATCATCATCACCATCACTATCACCATTGTAACCATCATCATCATCATCATCATCACCATCACTATCACCATTGTAACCATCATCATCATTTTCACCATCATCAACATCATCACCATTGTCATCATCATTATCATCACTACCATCACCACTACCATCACTATCCTCCTCCTCCTCCTCCTCTTCCTCCTCATCATCAACATCACCATCACCATCACTGTCACCATCATCATTGTCATTATCATGGTCACAAGACACTCACAATATGTAACCTACCAAAAGTATTTTTTACAGACTAACTCTGAAAGTAACATTCAAAATTTCCAATCTCTCTCAATCATCACCTATTCTGGCTCTGCATTTACTGTGTTCACAAACATATTTCAGTAAAATGTTATTAAACAGAAACATTTTAGTTCCTTTAAAATAATGCATTTAGTAAAATAAGTCTTTGGCAGTAAGTCAATCTTGGCTCTTGTTCCAGGTCTCTCTCCCCTCTCTTTGCATCCTTGAGCAGATCATACCACCTGTTTGTTTTCAGTTTGTTCATCCAGTAAATGAAGAATGGGGGGCAGGGGAGGTCAGTCTATGAGGCTCCTTCCAGGCCCAGAACCCTATAATTCTTTTACTGAAACATCAAGTCCAGCCCTCTTCCCATCCAGACCGTTGCACATCAGCAGTTCATTCATGACGATGACTACATAATAACACTCATTCCTGCCTCCTGGAAGTATATTGAGGGGGGTAGGTTGACCTAATGCCTGTAAAGTGCCATGTGCCATTGTGTAGAGGAGAAAAAAATAGGTTCAGAAGGGAAGAGAATTTGTTCCAACATTTTTGCATGTAATTATTTCTACTGTCTTTAAATCCATAAAGCCAGCACACTGTCTGCAGGCAGCTTTATAATATCAACGAAAAGAAGTGACACAGAATAGCACACCACTTTCCTGACATTTAGGACAACTGCCTTACAGAAAAATAGTATCCTTTCAAATTCCAGTCCTCAGTCTGGGCTTAGAGTGGTTTCAACTCTCGTCTCCAAACAACTGAAATGTCAGTGGCTCAAGGATCTCCACAGTTGTCCCTGTCTCCTTCTCCACTGCAGCTGGCAATCAAAGCAAACACAGCCACCCCCAGGCCTGACTCATTTCCTTCCAGAAGAGAGGACTGACATTTTCAGAGCCTCTACTCTGCTGGGCACTCTGCCGGGGTTTTCCACATGAGATTACACTTCATGTATTTCTTTGCTTATATCCTGAGCTGATGCAAATAAAAAATTATAATAACATGACTGTGTTATCCAATTTAGCCAGTAAGACTACTCGTGAGGTAGGGGTTATTATCAGGGTGTATAGATAAGAAATCTGAAGGCCAGAGAGGGTAAGTCATTCATCTGAGGTTACACAGCTGATAAAAAAACAAAATTTGGCATCTAATCCAGATCTGTCTGTCTGATTATCAAGTATCCAGGCTGCCTCTCCCTGCCCAAATTACTTTTCTGGCTATTTTCCTGGGCCGTGATGCCTTATTCCACTGGTTTTATAATGTCAAGAGCACCGGATTTCTAGTCTGGAAGGCTGACTGAGCATGCTAACCATGTTCCAGGAACCTTTCTATGCACTGAGGATACAGCATTCAACAAGACAGATTAAAAACAAAACAGAAAGAAAAAAAAAACCACCACCACCACCCAGTGTTTCTATTCCAAAGAGATTGCTAGTTCATTCCTCTACCAGCTCAGCTCTCTTCAGAAGAGGTTCATTGAGGATCCATTGTAAGGGGCCAACATTTCCTGTTCAAAATAAGGGAAGAGACTCTCCCCACAACCTCTTTTGTTAGAACATTTACTTTAGAAAACTTGTCTTTGTGAGTTGTCTCTTTGAAATGTATGTAAATCCTTTTAAAACCTAATTAAGACTTTTGCAGCTCGAAGAGCCAGGAAAGTCCTTCTGGAGGACATGGGAACCATCTCTTTGAAATGTAATTATCAAGGAAGATAGCATCCCATTTCCCAGTCTCTGTGGGAAAGTGGGAGCCCCACTTCTGAGTGCCTTCTCCAAACTCCAAAACTACCTCCTGCCATAAAGATGTGAGAAATCGCTGTTTCTTTTGTATAAAGTTGATTAACTAACACAGGTGGGCACTCCAATTACCAGGTGAATTGAGGATAGACATGTGTGACAAATGGTGCTGTCAGGTCCTCTTACTTGAGGACTAGTGACTGTGGATCTTGAGGACATGTATGCGATGGGTGGTGGCTGCCTGGCTATAGAGAAGGGTGAGATTTCTTTGTCTTCGCCATCGCGTGGCTGCTTGCCTGTGATGCACATTGCCTTCTAGGTTAATGCTTTTTCAGTAATAAAACTGTTTTCCTTCTCTTCTACCTTTGTGGAGAGGTCTTCTGGGCTGGGAGAAGATTACGTTTGGTTTTTAATTCTATTTCCTCAACACCATCATATGCTAAGCAGATAACGTAACAATTATTTAGAGATTCTGTCCATACTAGGGCTGCTTTAAGGATGTTGGCCTTTGAATCCACCAAACAGGCAATTTTTTCAAGGGGTTTACAAACTGTTGAGGGCAGGGCCTAAATTTTCTGAAATTAATAAGTCTCTGCTACTCTCAGAATAACCCCTGTCTCTGAACTTTTGCATGCTGTTTTTCTGCCTAGAAAACCTTTCCCCAAGGGTGCCTGGCAAATCTCTGCCTAACTTTCCTATGCAACTAACATCCTACCTCCTCCAGGTGGCCTTCACAGGTGACCCCTTGCCCCATGGCATTATTTTCCTTAAAGTCATTTATTCTTCTCCTGACAATTTGTCATAGGTGTTATTAACTCAAACAGAGTAACAAGTATGAGGACCGCTCCCGGTAACATGTATCCAAATGCTTCCTATGTGCTGGGCACCATGCCTGGTGCTCTGTAAATGTTTCTTTGTCTAAACCTCACATCCTCTTAGTGAGACAGGCCATATGGTTCTTTTACAGATGAGGGACTTGAGGTTCAGAGAAGCCAAATAAATTGTCCAAGTCCTATAATTAGTAAGTGAAATTCACTCAGCTCACAAGAAGCAGAGCCTGTTGGGGAACCACTGACCTCCAAAGCCCAGGCTTGTGCCCACCACTCTCAGTAGCCTCCAGGCCAAGTCTGACTTCTCCAAGAGTCACCATCTTGTAAATCTTTCTTCTCCAACACAGTATCAGGCTCTGGAAGACATGGCCCATACCTGACCTATCACTATACCTCCTGACTTGGAAGGGAGTTGTTTAAGGGGATGCTTGCTGAGAATCTTTCAGGATTGAGGCAGCTATGGGCGAAAAGAAACTTCTGCTCCTGGAGAGAGGAGGGACAAAAAGGCTCTGGGTTACTTTCTGGGCACAATGGGATTCTATGGCCTCTTCTGGCAGTTCTAATAGCAGCGGAGAAGGTATTATCTCTGCCTCCCCAGAATCATCTAGAACCTCCAAGTGGGGGGCTTCTGCTCATTTAGTGTCTCCAGTCCCTACAGTC
This sequence comes from Tapirus indicus, assembly GCA_031878705.1. Lineage (NCBI taxonomy): Eukaryota > Metazoa > Chordata > Mammalia > Perissodactyla > Tapiridae > Tapirus > Tapirus indicus. The sequence goes on along the minus strand of CM062935.1, from coordinate 5,775,624 downwards.
TCCATTACCTGATTGGTGGACACATGAATGAGAAGGAAACCAAGTGCTTTTCATGGAGGATAGAATAATCAGCCTTTCCAACCCAGAAGGAGCTTTTACATGTGACTCTGCAGAAATACATGTCCCCAGGGTCATCATAATGCGGGCCCTGATTTCAGTTCCCCTTCATTAAACCCAGGATATATGGGGTTAAAACCAAAAGCACTCATCCCCTTTCCCTGTTTCTCTAAGTTACCTTCACAAGTAAATATCAGTTTTTCAAACCTTTGTGTCCCTGAACTTCACAAGGCAGATAGAAGTTACAAACTGTTAAAAGCCCAGGTGGTCTCAAGCTGGGCTCACACTGCATTTTTGGCTAATTACCAGTTTGGGGGATTTGTTACAGAGAAACTGATATCCAGAGACTATCAAGAAGCTGAAGCTTCCCAGACCTCAACTCCTTGGCTTGCAGAATCCACTGTCCACCAGAGAGACAGACAATCAAGGACAGCCCCCTGCCGATTCCCTTATCTCACCATCCCCCTCCCTGCCAGCAGCCTCACTAGGCCAAATGCAAGCTGATGGGAAAGCTCGATCAGCAAAGCCACAGGCTCCCCCTCCCTACAAGCAGCTGCACTCCTAGCAATCTTTAACATCCCCTTGCCTCCCATCTTTCAGGGAGACGGGACAAATTTGAGAGCTCTCATCTCCCGGCTGACGTCACCCGAAATAAAAAGTCTTTCCTTGCCATAAGCCCGGTGTTCCAATTTTTATTTGGCCCCTCTTGGGTGGCAGGTAAACTACTGTGTTTGTGTCCAGTAACAATCACTCTGATTACCATCTTGTTCCTTCTTCCTCCTCTCCATGGATTATAATCATGACAGCAGCCACTATCTCCAGATCCTATCCCTTAAAGTCGATATTTTATACAGTTTGAAAGCTCTACAATGGAGCTCTGTAATTGACCATGGCATTAGCTGCCAGAGAGAGCAGCTGCAAATCTATAAGATAAATCTTGGGGAGGCTGATCTCCCAGATGCTGGATCACAACTGCATACAAACAAGCACACCAAATCCTCTTGGTGATGCATGTGACCAGTGAACACCAGGGCTTTTGGTTATAAAAAGACACTAACAATGATCATAAGTGCTCCGCCACCAGTAGCATTGTCAGTTTACAACTTCATCACCAGTAGCATTGTCAGTTTACAACTTCATCTTTGTGTCCGCAGGTCTAGCAGAGATCCTGTTTGATAAATGAAGTTCAACAGAGAGGAAATGAAACAGTCCTCCCATGTTTTCTGGGATGCATGAAGAGCAGAGACCGGCTGGGGTTTGAAGCCAAGAACCAAGGCAAGCCTGTGAATCCTTAGATGAGATATGTAACTCCTCTGTGACTCATTCTCCCAACAATAGGGTGAGAAGGGGAAGCTATTACAGGGGCACTACCAGAGGCAGTGTAGACAAGCATTGCCATACACGGGGAGCTGTCCTTGGTGCTGGTGTTGGTGACATGTTACTAGTATAACAGGATACTAACCAATGGGAGTCTTGGAGTTGGATTAGCAGGGATTCACCTCGGCTGTATGGCTCTATCATCTACTAGTTTCATAATACTGGCATTTAATCTCGCTAAGCCTTAGTTTCCTCATCTGTAAAGGGAGCCAATAGCTCTATCTCCTAGGATTATGCTGAAGATTGCAGGAGATTGTAAAGCAGGTGACTTGGCCCTTGGCCCTTAGAACGCTGGGTATACTGCCCACTGAAACCACCTGGGGGCTCATTATGTAGGGCAGACCCCTAGCCCTGAGATCTTCCCAAGGTCACCACGGATGCCCAAGTGGAGAAGCTAGAATCCTGTCTTTCAGATGCAACATGAATTTATGTTCTCTTTCTGGATAGAAGCTTTCTCTGAATATTTAAAGAAACAAACCCTGCCTTGAAGCAAATTATAAAGGAACAAAGGCAGAGCTATCCCAAAACACCAGCATCTCAGGGCGGTGGGGGGTGGGGCGGGCTGGACTGATAGAGAAAACAATAAAACAATTCCTACCTAGAGGGGGAACTCCTTATCTGTTTAATTGATTTGCTTTTGTTTCTCTGCATAAAGGCCATTCCTGGCAGAGGCTACTCCCAGCAGCCAGCACGTTGACAGCAAAAGTTACTTAAGGGTCAGCTGAAATTGCTCCCGGCAGAACCCTCCAGGCGAGGAGCTTAGCCTCCACTGAGGACGCTCGAAATGGAGGATAATATGCGGTAAATAGCGCAGAGGATGCTACACTTTGCTGGTGTCTCTTAACCTAACACTGCTCCGGGCAGTGTCTCTTGTTCCATCTACACTGAGACCTGATATCTTGTAGTTCCTGAAGCAGGAGTCCTGGGTATGTCAAAACCCTACAAGTCTTCAAAAAGTCTATGGATAACTAACGCTGGACATCTTGACCTGCCTGCCAAGGCCCGGGAGATTTCTTCCATCCCGATATCCCACAGGTCTGGTTTTTCTTTTTTTTTTTTTTTGCTTGCCTGCTTTTTAACAGTAATAATAGCTCCAATCCCTTTTTCCAGGGCTGAGCCTGGGGCGAGGCAAGTAAGGGACTTACCTTGGGTGTAAAATGTAAGGGGCTCTGGAAACCTCAGGTTCCAAGATAAAGAAGATTCCAATGCCATATTTTAAAAAGTCAAACTAATGCCAACAAATCCAAGATGAACAAAATAAAATGTAAATAAACACGAGGCTCCAAAGGGCTGGTATTAGGGGGAGGCGAGGGAGGTGAGTCCTTCAAATACAGGGTTGGGTCCTGTCTTTATTTAAAATTTTAATATTTTGCTTCTCATGGATCTATTGCATTCATTCTAAACTTTAAAAAATATTGCCTTAGAGTCTTATTTATCTTGGTTACTGAGGTTTTCGGCTTCCCCTTACATTTTCTAACTAGTCCTCACCACAATCCTGGCCCTGCCACTGGCTGTGCCCCCAGAGGCTGAAAGAGCAGCAGGAGCTAAGGATGATGCAGGGCTTACAATGCAGCAGGTGCTGGTGGGGGAATCTGAGGACCACTGTCAGGGCCACAAGTCTATAAGTTCTCTGCTCTTCCCTCCCTAGTTTATGGGTTGGAAATGGAAGGGCAGAGAGGTAAGAACTTATCCCAGGGTCAGAGATGACACAGCATTCCATCCCTGAAGGGATTTCTTTACACTGGACATCACTCTTCCTCAAACTTGGATTAACCAGTGAGATGAGCAGAATGGATGCACACAGAGGTTTATAAAGGTTCACTGACCTGTGGTCCAGCTATTCCAGGGGGGCCTGGGAGACCTCTGGGCCCAGCATCTCCCTGGAGCAGGGACAAAAGAAAATAAACCAAGAATGAGTGTCTGGAGCCCACGCACAGAGTCATCAGCAAGCCATTGCCATGACACATTATTCACTGATTTCCCACTGGGATTTCCCTGTCTCCATACCCACCCCCAGGGTGTCTGAGCAAAGGATGTGAGCAAATGGAGGTATGGGATGTGGCTGTGCATTCAAGGGCATAACCCAGGACTAACGTGGTTAATTGGTGTGGTAGCCAGTCCTCAAGATAACCCCAATGACCCCTGCCTCCCATATTCACCCACTTCAGTAGGCTCTTCCCATTTCTTCTAGAGAGGCAGTGTTAGGATCTGCAAGATGAGGTATTTCGTTGCAGTAATAAAGGCTGTTTCCCCTTTTCTCCTCACCTTTTTCCCATCTGTGCCTTCTCTCCCTGGCTTTCCTGGGAGACCTTTGTCCCCTTTAAAACCTGGCAGACCAGGGAGGCCTGGGGGTCCCGGAGGACAGTCATTGCACACATCCTGAGAGAGAGAGAGTAAATAATACAGTTACTTGTAAAGCAAAAGGTGGCCATAGCTCCTCCCTCTCCAGACAGGAGGATGCTGGCGAATGACGGAAAGACAAACAAGTGGATTGAGTCTTCACCATACACACACTTTGTGTCACACTTTGCATTTTTCTCTCTCTTAATCTTAAATTAGATTTCGGTGCTGATATATCTGGATTACTACCTCATTTCTCCCTACTTCTGGCCAGGCAGGCTGCTGGAAGGATAGCCCAAGATAATGATGTCAAAAGTGCACGTACCAATATCTTTGAGCATCTAAAAACATCCACAGTACAGACTCAATGCAAACATTTAGTATTGCTGAAAATAGCATGCTCTGTCCCTAAGGCTAGAGACAAAACAAGGCTGGAAGCTGCGTTCTCTGTCTTGTGGGTTTGCCTAAGTGGTTTCTGAACAAAGAAGCAGAACAAAGGAAGCAAGGGGCCCATACCCTCAGGACTTTCCTGCGGTGACACACACCCAATCTGACCAGGCCAGGCACTGTTCTTTGTCCAAAGTTGGCATTTAATAAATGTTCCTAGAATTGAGCTTTGCTCTACTTCTTTGAGGCAGGTAAGTGCTGTCTCTGGAGTGAATTTAAAGTTCTCCCAGCCCAGGACACACATTTTCTACTTTGTCTACTTTGTCTGTGTCATCCCTAGATCTTGCAGGCTGGAGCTCAGTATGTACCAAGTAAAACGCATGGGAGTGACCACCCTCTGACCTGTCTCACACCCCAGAGTCTTGGTTTGCATTTTCTCTCCAATCCTCACTCTTCCTCCTCCTTCTCTCCTTGTGATAAGGGTTAAATGGGATAATGCAAAGAAGGCACCTAGAATCCTGTCAGATAATTCCCAGTGCATTTAGTCACGTATTCATTAAGTCATGTATTCACTCAGTGACTCCCTCAATGGAAAAATCACTTGCAGAGCATCCACTGTCAGACTCAATGCCTTTCTGCTCCAAGAACACAATGAATATGTGTCTTGAAGAGCTCACGATTAAATGGTGTCAACGAACACAAATAAATGACTTAACTATGGCCTTTTGAACACTCCACTAGAGGGATCTGCACAGACCCTTGGAAGCTGTGCTGGTTCACAGACAAGGAGGTGGTGTTTCAGGTGATTGAGCATTCATCCTGCTCTCTAGTTCAGGATGGAAGGGTTTTTCCATTAGAAAGGCAACTCTGAATGGCCCATCTTCCTTTTACTTGCTTCATTCCTGCTCCATCTTTGAAGATTCTTTAGAAGTTTCCTACTCCAAGAAGCCTTCCTGATTGTTTCAGACTGGGGATAAGTTCCTGCTCCCATGGACCCCAGGAATTCCTGCTATTGAAGCCCTTGTCTCACTGTTGACGTGGTCTGTTTCTAACTCCATCCCCTCCTCACCAAGCAAGAAGAAAGTGTGAGCTCTCAGAAGACAGAGGTAAAGTTGCTTTATCAGACAGCCTTGCACACAGTATGAGTTCAATAAACGAATGAGCCAGCCGATCTGACTGATCGACTGACCACCTAACATTTTGGTGGCCTGTGTCATCTTCCTTTAGTGGGTGGTTTGAGAACCTGGTTGAAAAAATTTTTTGGAGGGTGCAGAGTACTAAATGTTGGGGTATATGAAGCAAAGGTGAATGAGACAACTGTAGGATACCATTTTGGGCTGCTGGGTTTTGTTGGGAAGAATAGCAGAACCAGAATGAACTCAGTCATTCCTAGACCTTCTCTTATAGTCCTTTAAAATGAGATGAATCCATGAAACACTGCAACAATGGCTATATGGATGTCTGGGAATGTAGTTATCCTGGTGGCAGCAGAAATTCTGGCCACTGAGATTTTGCTGGACTTGGAGGGTGCAGTGGTGATTAGGAACCATTCTTTGCAGAGGAATCCACAGCATACAGTGATTATATCTGAGTGATACAAAATCTCACTACTTTCCTATTTCTTTCCAATTTCTGGCAGGGCTAACTCTCCACCTGGGTCTGTCTTAGTCACAGATTCTGTGCAGGATTGTTCCCTGAAGCCCAGAGCTGTCAGCAGCCCCCGCAGCCCACGGACTTACCAGTGAGGAGGCTGGACTTACTGCACTGACTCAGTTCTGGAATCCAGTGAGCCCGGGGCAAGAACAGCCCTCAGCCTCAGTCCCACCAATGCTCACCTGGGGCCCCAGTCCCTCCTGACCCTGGGCTCTCTGAAATGCCTTGAGACTAGACAAGGTTTTGCTTCTAACCAGATGGGCTTGCCCAGACCACACTGCAGCCTCGGCCCACCTGGGACCACAGCGCCACCTCTCTGAGCCCTCAGCCTCCTCATTTGTGAAATGGAGACCTCAAAGTCTGGTGAGAAGTAAATGAGACAATGAATGGAAGATGCCAGATGCCATGCCTGGCATGGTGAGAACACAAAGAATTTTAGCTGCTACATGAGCAATTGTGGTTTCGGTTATTATTTTCTTCCCTAAATTTTGCTCCATTCGCAGATCAGATGCTCTTGATCACCAATACTGGCCTCCAGCTCCTCTGCTTAACTGAGTTATCTCAAGTCACTTAATCCCTTTGAGTCTATTTCCTTATCTGTGAATGAGGATCATTCTCCTACCTTAGGAAATGGTTGCAAAATTTAAGTGAAAAAATGCATGCAAAGCTCCTAGCATGTTGCAGGGTTCCCTGTGCCTAATCTATAATCATTGATTCCCTCTGGTCTCTAGCCCCTTCCTTTTGTCTGAGATCTTTTCAGCACCTGGTTCCCTGTGTCGTTGTATTCAGCGTGGTACAGCATTCCAAGTAAGTGCTCAATAAAATGCCGACAAAAGGGAGAGATGCTGCAGTCCTTGCTATGTAGAAAAAAGCAACTGTTGCTTCCCAGGAGTAGAAATAACATCTCATCCAACCTCTCATTGGACTCCTGAATCTTCACTGCCAGAGGGTTGTGTAACCTACATTTCAAACCTCTGGTGACAGGCAGGGGACTCACTCCCTGCCCATACTTGATTAGGTGGCCTCGGAAGTTCTGGCTCACACAGAGATAGTCGGACAGCAGAGGGGTAAGCACAGGGTTTGGAGTTGGTCACACTGGGCTTGAGCCGTGGCTCTGCCACTATCCAGCTCTGTTCTCTTGAACAAGTGACTTGCTCATCCGTGCTCCACCTCCTCCTCTGTAGAATGCAGATAGTAATAGTATCCTCCCACAGGGTTGTTTGTGAGGGTCGGATGAACATTTATCCAAGGGAACATAACAGAGTCGTCCTGAGGATGACCTCCCTGGGCACAGATCCAACTATGGAAGTTCATTTAACAGGGACTCTTAGAAGATGACTTTTCTACCCAGGCAGTTTTCCAACTATCAGAGTGAGGTATATGATGTTGTGAAAGTCTTTGGGGGCAGAGGTAAATATTCTGTAATAAAAGATGCCTTTTCAGCAAGGAAGGGACCTGCCACCAGCCACCTGGAGCAGACCAGCAGGCATTAACCTACAACGTAAAGATGCCTGCAGCTGACTACAAAACAGGGAGCTATGATAGTCGGTCTGCAGACCCAGGCAAACCCTCCTGCCCAAGCTGTTGTCTACGGGTTTCCAGGCAAAGCACAGCTCTGTGGGATGAGGGAGTCTCAGACGCCACCCTGAATGTAGGTGCTCCCATTCCCTCTGGGGTTCCCAGCTGCTCTGATGAACAAAGCTGCATCCTTTAACAGGGAAGGAATATTGATTTGACTAAATATCCGTCTCAATGCTGTAGCCATGAAGCATCATGCTTAACCCCCACAGTACTCACTCCTGTTATCATTGGCATAAAGATTGGGACATGTTGAGGTTGAAATCTTTGGGGAGGTAGGGACAGGGGCGAATGCAAACCCAGTTCCTTCCAGAGTGACAGAATTATTTAAAATGATCTAAGCTAATAAAAGTCTGTAATAAACAAATGGATTAAATCAATAGATAATGATTTCTTATCACGTCCTTGGAAAAACCCTCTCTCTCTTCAATAAAAGTCAGGAAAGATTGTTCTACTTCCTCTCATTTTTTAATAAAATGTATAATTTTCCATCAAGGCATCTCAATGTGTAGAGAGATGAAAAGTCCCAGGCTTTGGAGGAGGTTTTCTTTTCTCTTTTGTTTTTCCCCTTTTGCTCTCATTGACGAACTAGGTATTTGTTGACATCACCCAAGGGTTTTTTAGAACACAGGAAATGAAGAAAGGGCTGATCACACAATTGCCAAGTTTCACCCAAAATAAGACAAAGGCGTGAAGTAGAGGCAGCGAAAGGGTCCTCCACACTCATTGCAGCAAGACTGTTCATTCTTTTTTTGGTGAGGAAGATTGGCACAGATGTTAGCTCATACTTTGTATGTGGGACACCACCACAGCATGGCTTGATGAGCACTGTGTAGGTCCGTGCCCAGGATCTGAACCCACGAACCCCTAGGCTGCTGGAGTGCAGCATGCAAACTTAACCACTATGCCACCAGGCCAGCCCCCAAAACTGTTCTTTCTGAAACATACTACATCTTGCCTGGTCTCTGTCTTGCTCACAGCCTTTCCCAGCTGTCCACCATTTAAAATAGACCTGAGGTCCTTGGCCAGGCACCTAGGCGTCCAGCATTCATTGCTCTATGTCAGCAGAGTTAGGATCAGCTTCTCAGGGCCTTTGCCACTCACAGGGAAAGTGCACATGGTTCTGAAAACCAGCTAAGCTTGCACTCAAATCCAGGCTCGTTCTGGCTAAGGGGCCAGGCAGCTGCCTCCACCTCCTGCACCTGTGCTCCAGCCCTTGCGCCAGCAGGACCCACACCCAACTAGGTTGACTCTGTCTACGGCCCTCTTTTCAGAACACGAGGTGGTCCTGTGTAGAGTTCAAGGTCAGTCTCTGGAATCAGTGAGGAGTAGCTTCTATTCCCAGAAAGTCACTGGCCCTCACAGTACCTCAGGTTCCTCATGCAAAACAAGAACATACACAGTACCAACCACATAGAGTAACTGTGTAAATAAGAGAGGCACATCAGGCATTGAGCACAGCACTGCCCAGGAGAGCTTTCTGTGATGATGGGAAGGCCCTACATCTTCACTGTCCAGTAAGACAGCCTCTAGCAACACAGGGCTATTATGTAGTTAGAATGTGGCCGGCGTGACCAAGGATCTGAAATTTTAATTGCATTTAATTTTACTTAACTTAAATTTAAATTAACACACGTGGGAAGTGGCTGCCATATTGGACAGTGGATTTAGCACATTGCTGGATACATAGTGAGTTCTCGACAAGTGTTTCCATTATCATTAATACTAGAATATAGTTGTTCTGACAAAAAAAAAAACAAAAAACACCACTTATTATTGACATCTCCAGTCCCCCATCACCATTTTCAAAATGCATGCACATTTATTTTATGCTTTTACCTTAACCAAGAGATTTATGTCCCCTGGAGACAGTAGTGGAGAGGGGCCCTGCCAAAGTAAAAATAAATAAATACAGACATACACACATGCATCCATACAGTATATTCCATGCTCCTTGAGACAGTGAAAGGCTTTCACAATGTAAGCTGTAACTCATCACACATCTGTGCCATGCACAGGATGCAAACAGCCCAGCCTACGTCCCAAGCCTGGGAGCCACAGAAAGAAGACCCTTCTGAGACAGTGAGTGGACAGGCTGCCAGTCCTAGCCAAGTCTCACTGACATCAGTATTTCTGGTCTCCAGTCTCCTTCTGCTGGCCCCTTCTCTTCTTCTAGTGGTGCTTCCTGCCCACCTCCACCAAAACCCAATAGATCCTATGAGTACCATGTGAGGCAAAGGGACGGACTGTCCTGGATTCCCCAGATGGGTAACAGCTGTTGCTATCAGTCATTCCAACCTAGTCTGAATTTAAAGCAATGCCTTCAGCTCTCCCAGGTGAAATAGCATTTTAAACCTCATCCATCATTATGGGTTGAAAGTCTCTTAACTCTGGGAAGGAGATTTCAGAAATTAGGAGTAATTACAGAGCCTCTGAAGGTATGTAGGAGTCTGCAGGACACTGAATTCACATTCAAATCCACTGTGAGATGGAGTGTGACCTGTTATGATTGTGGCCAGCAGGGAGCCCAAGATGGGCTGGAGGCTGGGTTCCCATTAGGGTGCAAGGAACACAAGGCTGGGAAGGAAAATGGAAATTAAACGGAAGACACTAAAGGGAAGAAGGGAATCTGGGGGAGGGATCGGAGATTGGCCTGCTTCTTTGCTAACTTCTAAATTTTGCAATGGAAAGAAAACCAGAGAATCCATTCTCCAGAGGCAAGGTGGTAGATTTTCCTCCAAAATATGAGAAGCTGCGGTCACGATTGGACTTGTCATGGCTGATTTCTTCCGATTAAGTTTGAATTTAAGGTTTATGAATTCTGAATCAAGTCTAGCATCTTGGGAAGGCTGAAACCAAGACAATTTTCCTGGCTTACCCCCTTCTCTGATCCCAGGGGTTTTCTGCCACATCTTGTGGCTAACAAAAGCCACGTGACAGTAGCATCACATAAGTTTGCGTAGGACAACCTTGGCAGTGGCTGGGGACATGTTTGTGCTGTCTTCTGTGCTGATATGCTCAAGTGTCTGATCGTCCTCTGGACCCTTGCAAGAGGAGGGCACCCCAGAGAGACTGGGTGGGACTGGTTCAGATTTGGAGGTGCTGAAGGAACAACGAGGCCTGCACGGCAGCTCACATAGGCTGCACCTGCTAAAGGCAAAGCCAAGACCTTCCCTTGTCATCTGAGTGAGACCTCTGGAGGAAGGCCAGCCTTTGCAACATTAATTTATCAAAATCTTAATTTAAAAGGAGAACAGGGGTTTCATTTTGAAGCCTTATATTTTTTCCCTGGGAGGTTAATACAGTAGAGGATTCATATTGTTCAAGTCGGGACATTTTTTGCTGCTGGCATTGTATTCTTTGGGACATTTTTATGTGTCATTTGAGCCCTTTGTATAATTAGAGTGAGCTATATTAGCCAACACGGCTGGGCATTAGTTACAGAGGGAGAGAACAAGGAGTGAATTTTCAGTTTAGGTACAGTGTGGCCTTGGGGATAATGTAATTAATGTCTTGTTCTGACCCATTTCTGCAAACCTCACAAGATAGGTCTCAAGAAGATGCATGGGAACAGGGTCCATGTGTGAGCAGTGGCCTTTTGAAGGTGGACACAGGATGCACAACAGACTGTCCTGCTCACCTCTGAGGAGTTGGTCACGCATGGTGGATCATTGTTAGGCACGATGGAATAAAAGGACAAACCATAGGAAGTGTTGAGGTTGTAGAAGACATAGTCTGTGCCCTGTCTAGATCCCCCTTACCTCCTGGTATAACCATCCTCCAGATGGTGGCAACGCTGGCTGGAAATGCCAGGGAGGTTACACAGCCAGTGACTGGTCAATACGGAATTAAAAAAGAGTGGCCCCTTGACTCCAGAATGGACAGCTCCATGGTGCCGTTCATACTCCAGAGCTCCCTGTGGGATCAGGCCAAGGCTAGACTCCACTGAACCCACATATTTGACTGGCTTTTTCCCAGCCATGTCCTGCTTCCCTCAATCCTTGCAGCTTTCATCTGAGAGCAATCCCTCAACCAATCACTTGCACAAGAATCCCTACCAGAGGCTCTGCTTCTAGAGAACTCAACCCCAGACAGGGGGATTCCTGGTAGGAATTCTAGGGGTGCAACATTGGAGAAACACTTCAGGTACCACTCTCTACCTGCTAAGGGATGATGACTGCGGTAACGGATTAACTCAGCAGGCCTGGGTTGTCCAAACGCTGCACTTTCCAAAGAAAGTTCTGGCCCTTGCCAGCTCCTGAGGGATAATCTGTGTGCCCTTGGAAAGTCCTGCCTGATAAGAGTGTCTTCGTTAACCTAGGGTCTTGGGCCATGCAGATAGTTTATGCTAACAATGTGCTTCACAGTGGAGGCCTTGGGCTGTGCAGTATCTGTTTGATCTCTGGAGGGGCTGGAGACTGAGTAACTAACATCAGCCATGCAGGCATGCCACCCTACATGACCAACCCCCAGTAAAAACCCTGGACGTCAAGGCTTGGGTGAGCCTCCCTTGTTAGCAACATTTCGTGTTTCTCCAGAGCACTCATTGTCACCTCACATGTTGTTTGATTACACGTAATTGCTGGGAGAATTAAGTGCTGTCTGCACACACTCACTGGGAGACGAAAACTGGAAGCTCTGAGTGTCGTCTTTCAAGGAGTCTGCTCTATGCATCTTTTTCCTGTGCTGCTTTTAATCTGCATCCTTTCACTGTAATAAACCATAACTGTGAGTATACCAGCTTTCCTGAGTTCTGTGAGTCCTTCCAGTGACTCACTGAACCTGAGAATGGTCTTGGGGACCTCTGAAGAAATGACTTATCTGATTAGCAAGAACATAGAGACTCTGATAACTACTGGCTCTACTTGGGACCATTTGGAGAGAGTGGTCCAGTGAATTTAAGGGTACTCAAAAATAGACTGATTTCCTCTCTCTCTCTCTCTCTCTCTCTCTCTCTCTGTGCTACTGGTGACCAGCTGTGAGACATTCACAACTGTCCACATTGTCAGCTGGACTCTACTGACTCAGTTCTCTTTGGAGAGTGGCATCAGGTCTAGATTTGGCAAAGGTCATTTGAACCCCCATTTAACCTCAGGCCTGAACCCTACTCTTTCCCCCACTTCACCAGGGCCTTGTACTGGCATAATGAAGTGGGTTCTATGAGGTGTATTTGGCTCCTGTAAAGCTGACTCCATAGAGGAGGATGAGTGAATGAAGAAGTTCTCCCTAACCTCCAACAAGACTTTTCATCATCCCATTGGAAAGTCTTCAGTGAAATATTTCAGGACCCTTCTAGACAGACCAGGACCCCCTTCCAGGTCTTTGCTGTGCCCAGAAGTCTGGATTAGGGAGGGATAGTTGTTCAAGCCCACAGGGGCCTCTGTGCCTTGAGTCCTTGTCTGAAACTTGTAGCAGGACAGGCTTTCAAGGAGACAGGTGGCCTTTCAGATCCACCTTGAGGTGAAGGTTCTGCCCAGGTGAGCACACTGGTTTCTGGAACCAAACTTATCATCTCAGTCTCAAGGCCTGAGATTCCCCAGTCTTGACTGCCACTGTCTCTTCCATCTTAGGTAACATCTTTCAATGGACTAATTTCTCCTCTATCTGCACATTTGCCTCCTCACTCACCCAGACCTGCTCATCTTCACTGCTCCTTCCCTGCAGGGCCCACCTATGGCCTGGTTATACTTGGCTAAATCTGTTGGGCTTCTCAGGCATTGATTGGTAACTTAGCCAGGGGGGTAACCAGAAGATGAATGTGCTGGAATGTGGGCTAGAATATGGCCACACTGCCAAGGACCAAACACTCAGGATTGTCCATTTCTGCTCAGCCTTTCACAGTTTGCACTGTTCTCACTGTGAGAAAGGAAAGAAAATACCTGCTACTGTTAAGAGTGGGCAACTGGGAGGTGTTGACATTATTCAACAAAGGGGCAGGAAATGAGCCAGTTAGGAATTTGCAATGTATGCCGCTAGTGTCCATTTGCTCACCCCAGATCTACTTTTGATCATTCTCTGTCCTACTCCATGCCCAGGAGGCTGCACCCCTGGGAATGTACCACTGCTCACTTGCCTGCTGGCATGAGGCTGAGCTGGACCAACGAGAGGCACCCTTAGGAACCTGGAGGGGGGAGACATTGCTCCCTCCCTGCCTTAGGCCAAGCTTTCTGGCCATGGCTTTGAACCCATAACTGCAGCTCCCATCTGGTAGCCCCTTCCCCACCATTCTCACTCTAACTTGACTCTGAAAATAGGTATAATGGTGGTGTCGGCTTCCCCCTGTGGTTTATCTCTGGGTGTCACACCATCTCTGATGAGTTTCCTCTGCCCACAGCTTTGTAAAAAGTCCCCTTTGAAAAGTCTCTTGAACCATCTGATGCATTTTATTCTCACTGGAGCCCTGACTGATAGTCAATATTCATCCAGAACAGTTAGATGACATACTGGTTTACCAGGGGGTCCTCTTTCTCCTGGATTTCCTGGTAGACCCTAAGAGAAGAAAGAAACAAAACATTAACTGTGCTAAGCGCATAATCCTGAGCCACTCTGCCCCAACCTCTATATCTGCCAAGTGTAACTCGGTGGGAAAAATGTCACCCAACCGTGAAGATTGGTACCAATAAAAGTTCATGGTTTCTGATCTCAGCTGAATAGCCAAGGCTTCTCAGGAAGGAGTCAACTGTCTCAGATGTTTAGAAGGGTGAGCTGCCCTTCCTAGAAATTCTATCCAAAATGCAAAACCAAAAACAACTCACGCACATGGGGTGTGTATGTGTGTGTGCACACATCCACACCTATCTTAAACTCCTTTTCCAAACACAGGTGGAAGAACTAGCTTTGAAAAACAGGAGGATTCTTCTATTGGACTGGCTATAAGAATGTAATGTTGAAAGCAGAACAGGTAAATTTGAATATTTGGAGACAAAAATTAGAGATAACTTTCTTCTGTGAAACAGAACTCAAGGAAGGGAAGGAAAGGATAATTTATTGTTCCTGCTTACGGTGAACTAAACCTTTCTGTTTCTATAGAAATGGAAAGATGCATGTCTAAGTAATAAATACTACTGCTTAAAGGTGCTAGACATCTTTGCTCCTAAGGACTCATCTTTGTCATTTATCCATTTGGCCAATGAGTATGTATCCAGTAATTTCTATGTACCTGGCATGTTTTTAGCCATCAAGGACCTACAGATGTATAAGACACATGGTCCCTACCTTCTTGGAGCTCAGACCTACCTGAGCAAAAGCCAGATCATCAAAATAAGAGATGATTATCATTGCCACAAAGTGGGAAGGGATGCATCCTCAATGAGCATCAGTTAGGTCTGTGGAATTCCCTTGAAGGGAGAAAGCCATTATAGGGATGGGTCAGGAACAAGTCCATGGAGAAGGTGGTACCTGATTTGAGCAGAACTGACTGGCTAGATATGTAAGAAAATTGACAAAAAGAGGAGGCATTATATAGGATACCCAGGAGCTTACAAGGTTGAAAAAGCATAACACAAAAGCATTAGAAATAAAACTAGACAATATAAAACTATAGGCTACAATCAATAGAAGAAGGGGAAGGGTTAGTGGAAAAGAACAGCTCTTCCAGGGGTTTCCCAGTCAAGGGAGGACAGGAGATGGTGGAGGGTGAGCTTCCTGGGGAATTTGTAAGAACCTCGACTGAGCCTGTATCACTTCTCTTTACTTACATCCTGTCCAGCTGGTCCCTGGGGGCCGGGGAAACCAGGCAAGCCTCGAGATCCCTGAGGAAAAAAGAAGAGAAGACACCCCCAACAGTTTAAGCAAAATAAGGCCCCCTTTCCATGGCAGCAGGTGGCTCTTCTGGTACAAATGGCCTGTTGCTATGAGGAATCTGATATAACGTGTGCAGCAAACAGCATCCCGCTTAGAGCTTATTCCTTTCTACACTTGAAGAGGTGAATGTGTTAAATATGCACAGAGAACACTCTGGAAAACTTTTGTGTGAGCCTTACCGCCCAGGCCCCATTTGCAGGTCCCTTTCTTGAGTGGAAGAGACAGCTCCTGCAGTGGACAGGCCGGAGCACAAATCTTGGCTCACTCCTTCCACCTCCTGTGGATAACCAGCCCCTGGGCTTACTGACCAGCTAAATCAGGTAATTTGTACCAGGCCCAACACAGTGCCCAGCACTCAGATGAGAGTTATTATTTTTTATAAGAAAATCATTTCCATTCTGTTGAAAATGTCTGGATAATATCAAATTGGCACAAATATCTATCATTATGGATCTCACTTCCTGTAGAAATTTTCCTTAAATAGATCTGCAGATGGGAATCAGCTCTTTGTCCTGGTGGGTGCTGGAATTGTGCCACATGGCTGCTCAGGAGCTAACCCTGCCTCTTCCGGGGCTTTCACCAATCTCCCCTACACCCTGACCCCTCCATCAGTAGTCCCATCTACCTTTTCTCTACTGTACAATAACTTGCTCTGAAATCTCATGCCTACCAACTAACTGCTCTGAGCCTCAGTTTCCTCATCCATAAAAAATGGGTATAAAAATCCCTGTTCTCTTCAGTTCAGAAATCACATGAGTGAGCAGAATAACATACGTAACATGACGTAAGGTACAGTGCCATCATAGCTGCTAATACGCAGCTCTTCCTGCTGCGGGGTGAGCTTATAGAAATTCATGTTTCTTGGTAAATGCAAGCATATGCTTATCATCTCTGGCTGCTACTCCAAAGAGCAAACATTTACTGAGAGCGCTCCTATTGCTTCACATGTGTGGTCCATCAGATCTCCACAATGGCCCCTGGGTCTCACCACGCCCACCCTAGAGATTAAGAGAGACCCTTCATTTGACCATGGCTGTGTGCCTGGGGGTGGCGAAGTCAGGATCCAAAATTAGTTCTTGTGGCGATTTGACTGAATTCATTAAACCATGGCCATCCTT
The DNA here is from genome assembly GCA_031878705.1 of Tapirus indicus. Lineage (NCBI taxonomy): Eukaryota > Metazoa > Chordata > Mammalia > Perissodactyla > Tapiridae > Tapirus > Tapirus indicus. The sequence goes on along the minus strand of CM062935.1, from coordinate 5,759,311 downwards.
CTGTGACGCAGAGATGCCAAAAAGCAAAGCCAGGACGAGTCTGCCCAGGTATCACATGACACACTGGACTAGGTGACCCCCCCCACTCCTTCCTACTCTGTCATCAAATAGGTCAATGCTGATATTTTGGAGACCATGCACTGTTAATGTTAGGGATTTTTCTGAAACTACTTTAGTTTCTGGCCCCTCCCATTTAAAATTGCTTTGATTAGAACAGAATTTCTCCCAAAAAAACCCAGCCTGTTATTGAAGTCATACTGTACCGGAGGCCCTTTGTCTCCTGGTGGTCCAGAAGGGCCCTAAGAAACAAACAGACAAATAAGTAAGCAAAGCAGGAATGAAACGTTCATTTAAACCTGCTGCGGTGTTTACTGCCAAGCCAAGCCTTTAATTGTCCTTGAAGGAGTTGGTAACTTCCTCCTATCTTAAGCCACATGTCACACTCTCTCACTACCCACCCAGGAATGTTGCCCATGGAGATCTTCCCGGAACCTTCTCCATTTGCCCCTGGACTGGTACCACCCCATCCTGGCGCCCACTTGGTTCCTGGCACCTGAATCCATCTCTAGTTCGGTGTGGTGTGGGAACCAGCATCCTCGTGTTGTGCCCCCTTCCTGCTCAGGATGGGCTGGGGGGCGCAGTCAGGGTCAGATGCCCCAGTGAGGCCTGCTTGGCTGATGCTCCAGTGGTGCCCCTCTCTGCTCCTACAAGTGGGTGTACACACACATGCACGTGCACACACAGACATAGGTCTGCCATCTTACAAGTGTATCCAGCTTAGAATCAGGCTTCTAGATATTGCACTTAAGATGTGTTCATTGGTTGAGGCATTAGTGTCTAGTTTCAGGTCCTTGAGTGAGCGGAACTCACCCTTACTCCTGAGTCTTTCCTTTGCTGGGCTTCTGCATGGAAGACTCTGCCCTGCCTTTCTACCTGGATACATTCTTGTCACACTTCGGTTCTCAGCTGAGATGCAACACCCTTGAAAGCCTTCCTTGGCTTCTCCCAGGATGCTCATTAGAGGTGGTCCCCTACCCCCTCTGTGCATTCCATCAAGGGCATATTGCCTAGTATCGTCATTGCTTCACGACCCACCTGCCCTCGCTACTGAATGGACTGCACACTGTGTGGTTGGTGGGCACTAATCTCCTTGCCTTGCACAGTCTCTCCAGTACTCAGCCCCGTGCTCTGTGTGTAGTCAGACACAGTAGGGCACAGCAAATAGCACTCTGCCAAAAGTAAACTTTTAGGGCATGAGGAGAAGTTGGGAATCATTTGTCATCATCCCTCCTTTCCACTGATGATCAAACAAAGGCCCAGAGGAGACTGGGACCTGCCCAAGCCACACTGGCAGTCCCTTGCCAGGCAGGGTTAGTCCCACCTCCTGCTCTCAGTCCAGTGCACCTTGCATCTCCCTGTAGCAGAGCCTGTGAGAACTTTCCTAGGTATTCCAAAGAGGGAGAGAGATTTCACACAAATGCATAGATTTCTGAAAGTGTGATGATCCAGATAACCTAAAAGCCTCTCTATTAAATATGTCCCAGAACTGCCTCATAAAATAGAATAAGCATCATTTTAAGTGCATAGTTAAGCACTAAAGAAAGTAGAGAAAATCTCCAGAGGTCTAAAGCCAAGCAGGTAAGTCAAGCAGGTAAGATAATGGACTCAGAATTACACCTGGGGTCTATTTGACTGAGAAGTCGCTCCTCCCTCCATTATTTCTCATTGCTTCTGCCAACTTGTAAGTCAAGTGTACATGTGAACCAATATACATACATCTGAATTTTGTTCCTTTCAAAGTAGTTCCCTATTGAGACGGTACACTTATTCCTCAAGGAATGGACTTAGGGACAATTTATTACTGGCACAGGGAGTGCTGCCATGTCATTTTAGAGTCACCCTTTGTTTCCAAATTAAATTCCACGATCCACCTCAGGCATTTAACTTGTTCATTACACTAAGCTCCGAATTCCTGTCTTACGCTATTTAATATAAAATTCACATGTGAAGCATGGATTTTGTTGTCAGAAAGGTCTTCATTTCAAACCTTAGCTTTACCAATTATTAGCTGTTTGACCTTGAGCAAGTTACTTAGTCCCTCTAAGCTTAGGTTTCCTCAGTTGTAATGCAAAGCTAGATGATTATCTTGCCTTGTGTGAGCAGAAATAAAAGAAGATGCTACAAGTAGAGAACCAGGTCAGTGCGTGGCCCATAAAAGGCATTCCCACAGCTATTCTGTTAGGATACTTTTAAGAAATGCAGAAGTGTGTTGAGGGGGAGGTACTGCATAATGACTTCCTAATGTCATTCCTAAAGCTGAAGCCTAAATGTGTTTTCAACAATAACGATTCTCTTTTCCAAGATTATGCCATCTGATGTGTTTGTGCAAGAGGCACCTTACCCTAAAGCACATATTTTGACCTTTGATACAATTTTCCACTAAAAGGAAATACAACTCCTTAGAGAAATGACTGACCCCAGATCTGGGCAAGGAATGGATACAAATGTTGTCATTCCAAAGAGCAAGGGAACCATCAAAGACTGCTAGTCTTGTGTCAAAAGTCCTTAAGGTCAACTTGAATGAGCTCCTATTGGCATAAGATAAGACAATTTGAGCATCGATGGAAGAATAATTGCAATATATTGAAACACATCAAATGTGTTTAAGTCCATGAGTTCGAAATTATTGATAAAAAACAAAAACACCTAATTCATCATCTTTGCAAGATGTTAGGGAACCAAGTAGTTATCTTAAAATAATTAAAGGAAAAGACAGGAGCATTTTCATCCTGCCTTCCATATGAATCGTACCACTGGGTATCCAAATGAGGGAACTTTCTCCATACAGAAGTATTCTAGCTAATACACAAAAAAGAACTGATAGAGGGGCCGGCCCGGTGGCTTAGCAGTTAAGTTTGTGTGCTCCGCTCTGGCGGCCCAGGGTTCACAGGTTTGGATCCTGGGCGCGGACCAACGTACCACTTATCAAGCCATGCTGTGGAGACATCCCACATAAAGTAGAGGAAGACGGGCACAGATGTTAGGCCAGGGCCAATCTTCCTCAGCAAAGAGAGGAGGATTGGCAACAGATGTTAGCTCAGCACTAGTCTTCCTCACAAAAAAAAGAAAGAACTGATAGAACTAGAATAGCATCAATTTGCAACCCTTGATGTGCTAATTGATCTAAGCTAGGAAATCAAAGGGTGTGAACATCACAAGGGACCACCAGACATCAAGTGCCCTCTGATGGAAGAACACAGCACCTGTGAAGTCCAGCCAGAAACATCAAACCTGAATCTGATCAAGCCTCGGGCCCAAGTACCAATGTATAGTAAATACAAGCACAGAGCAACCTGTTAAACTGTTAAATTAGCAAATTCCGGATTGTGGGAAGCTCTATGAGACCAAACAATAAATCTTGTTTCATCAATAAATAAATTGCAAAAGGAAAGAAAAAAGAACGGAGAGAAAATCTATAGCTTAATAAAAGAAAATTAAAAAAAAACAATTGTTCTCTGTGTATTTGGATCTTGATTCAAACAAAAGAAAACTGCAGAAGCATGACATTGATGGAAAAAAATAGAAACTTGATGATTGACTGGGTACTTGATGGTGTTATGGAATTATTTGGGGTAGGGTGATAATGAAATTGTGGTTATATCCTTATCGTTTAGAAACATATACTGAAATATTTACAGATAAAATGATATATGTCCGGGAATTGCTTCAAAATAATGGAGGGTAGTAGAGGATGAGAAGGAAGAAGAGGCCATTGGCCGGGCAGCCTGATTGTTACAGTGAAATGTGGCTACAACTCGGGTCATTTTACTCTTCCGCCTGCCTTCGGTATATCTGAAATTCCCCCCAATAAATGTATATATATAATATATGCATATATTATATATTAATATTATTATAAAACATATATATTATATATTTATCATATATACACACAACACACTCACACACATATCCAGATACAAATACACACACACGTGCATGTGCAACACAGACACTGCAACAGTTTCGTTATTTGCTGATAATTGCAGTTAGTGAAAACTCAGAAAACTGAAAGCCCCGAGGGGCTTAGAGATGCTAAACACCTTCTCTTCTTTCTCCACAGTCATGCTGTGCTAAAATCACTGTTCCCTCCCTTGCAGGTTGATCACCTCTCTCCCCCTCCCCCTATAGACATATGCCTGACAACAAGATGAATTTTATTTTCCAGAATCTTTGATCTGAATGGTAACATGTGCCCGGCTCTGCGTTGGGCTTGGGGGCAGATGACCAGATGGTGGGAGGACACAGAGCCCGCCTACACTGAGCACTCCAGGCGTGAGGAAGCCACCCTGTGATAAAAATGGGGACTCAATGGGTCTGGGTTCAGACATGCCAGAACCACTGGCCTCAGTCTGAGAGCTTTTGGGAAGCCTTTCCCAGAGGGTGCCAGGTAATAAGGGGTTAAGGGGAATGGTGGGCTTCACAGGCAGAGAAGGGACAGGGATGACTCTGGCAGAGGGGAGAGCTTGGCAGAGGAGAAGTCAGGCTCTATGCCCGGAAGAGAACAGGTGTCCTCTGATGTGTGGAATGCCTGGCTGTTGTACCTGGGGGTTTCCAAGGGCAGCTGGGGTCTGGCTGAGAAGGGCCGGGAGTACCTCTCAGGAGAGGCCTCCGAGGTTACTAGGCAGGTGAGGGATGAGCTCAGATCCAGGCTCTGGTGTGGGATGGAGAAGCAACTGGAGGGAATAGAATAGTTCCAGAGGCCAGGCAGGAGGCCAGGGTAGAAACTGAGGAGACAGGGAGGAGGGAGACTGAGGCCAGAACAAGAACTCTAGAAGGAGATGGGGACCAGGGATAGCTGGTGGGGGCTTGGCCATGGCAGGAGCAGAAATCACAGTCACTGGAGACTGTGGAGTGCGATATGGTCTTCTACGTCCAGTGCAAAGAATGCAGAATCCCCAGGACAGCATAGGTCCTCCCGCCACGTCATGATGTTAGGTCACTCTGTCCAGTCCACAAGAACAGCAGAGGTTGTCTTCCAGCTTAGGAACCAAGAGCTTGGGCTTCAGAGGAAGACAATCTGGGGTTCAATACCTGCTTTGCCTCTCACGAGCAGAGTGACCCAGCCAACTGGGTGAACCTCTCTAAGCCTCAGTTTCCTCGTCTGTAAGCTGGAAAGGCTAACAGTGCACAGCTGACAGGACTGCTGCCAAGGTCAGGAGGGTAATGGACATAAGTGCCTCCCACAGAGCCTGGACTTTGTAAGTGCCTGTATGCCTTAGGACTTATTACTAGGAACAATAAAAAGCCTTGTTGAGATTAGAAAGGAGAGTTTCCAATCAGAAGTGACAGTTGCGACTTATTTTAAACCTTTTTTTCATCAACAGAAAAATCCCCTGAGAATTCAATCTAAAAACCAAGAGTGGAATATTCAGCTCCTGGTTGTACACGAAGCCCCGGGCCTGGGGGGTGCACTGTCTATCCCCTCCCCACGCTCCCCTGCTGCCCACAGGACCTCTGTGCACGGAACAGGATGAGCGCACACATCAGTGAATGAAGCCGCACGTTTCCTGAGCGTCAGCCTTCGCGTAACGACTGAGAAACGCCTGGTGTCCCCAAGTAGCAGCCAGACAAGATGGGCCACATGGCTGCACATACTCCTCTCTAAGGGAACCTGGCCAGCCTACTTCCTGGGACAGGCTGAGTGGCTCTCTGGTTCTTATATCCAAAGGAATTGGACTAAACAGGCAGATAAGACATACGAGCAAAAACAACGCTAGACTTGCAAGTCCTAGTTAGGACCACTAATGCGCGTGAGGAGACGCTGCCAAGTGAAAAGACTGTGAATGTGAACCCCCCACTACTGGTGCCCTGCTCCAAGAGCCGTTAGGGGCGTCTGCTTGGGGCTAGAATGCTGGGGCTCCCGTCCTAGCTCTCCCAGGTCCTAACTGTGACTTCAGGCAAGGGGTGTCACATCTCTGCATCTGTTTCCTCATTTTAAACAGGAGACTAGGATCCGCCTGGTAGGGTTGCTGGGGAGATGAAATGAGAAAATGCCTGTGAGATAAATGAGAGAACGAATGTGGGTGCCTTGCTCACTGCTGGCCCCTGCAATAGGCAGGTGATGTCAGCTGTGGTTATTATTACTCTGTTTTAGCGGCTTTCATCTTTATGCTTATTATATTATTTCCCAGAAGATGGGGAATGTCGAAAAAAAAAAAAAAAACCCTATGGTAGGACACTGGATCTATTTGATTGCACATAATCAGTTCCACTCTTCTTTCCTCTATCAGGCTGTAAGTCTAGCAAGGGCAGTGGGACAGTCCTGTTTGAATGTGAACGCTCAGTGCCTAGGCCATGTGAGGCCTCTGTACAAGTGATTCAGGAGGGAAAGGCTGAAGGAAGGGAGAGGCAATGTAAGGCTGCAAAGGCTGAGAAAGATGTCGGGAGAGGATTTGCATGACAACAAAAGGTCAAGGGCAGGGTACCACGTGTTGTAATAAACCTCGCAACACCCCTGGTGCTGCTGCAGAAATGCTGGCACTTCATCCGTGAGGAACTAATGCTCAGAGTTGGAGGGCCTGGGTCTTGGGGTACACGATGTCAGAGGGAATCTTGCCCTTGCAGACCTCAAGCTCCGGGCTTCAGTGAGGTTCATTAGCACTTTGATCTGCCCTCAGGCCTGAGTGGGATTGTTTTTAAGCATTTCAAACCTTGCTAAAGGAACATCAGAGGCAACCTGAAGATTAAAGGGTTTTTTCTTGATGTCTTGAAGGGGGAAATCAAAACACCGGACAACTTCCTGCCCATCCCTGTCTGTTGATGGTGCAGAGGTTGGCAGAGAAAGCCCCGGGTTCCCTTCCAGGAGTCAGCGCTGCTCCTGGATGCCAAAGACCTTGGAGCATAATGCCACAGGAGGAATAACTTATACCCTGATCCATCCTTAATGTGAGAATTTAATGGAAACGAGTAATCCTGCTCATCCTGCAGAAGCCACAAGGCGAGGTGATGCAGAGGAAGAGAATTGGTTTTGGAGGATGTGGGAAGTGCTCTGCATCCTCACCCTGGCCCTGGCCCTGGACTAGCTATGTGACATTGGCCAAGTCACCTCACCTTCTGAACCTCAGATTGTTTACCTGGAAAACAGTGATGTAGCAGACACCGTCAGTGACCCCCTCCAAATTCCCTGGACATGCACAAACATGGCAGCTCCCTGCTGTGGGCACCTGCCCCAGGGATTTCTAAGCCACAGAAGGACACTTGGCCTGAGTGCAGAGCCAGCCAAGAGTTCCTGGGAGTCAGTTCCCCAGGGAGCAGCTGTCAACCAATGACCAACAGTAGTTGGTACACGAACACTCCAGCTTTGTGGTCCCTTTCAAAGAACAACTCTCCAACTGCACCGTACGGTCTCCAGGGGTTGTCAGTAGATGTGAGCCCCAGTTGTCCACAGAGGACACCTGTTCATTAACACATCTTCCCTTAGTTCCTTTCCTTTCCCTCATGTTGCCACTCCCTAAGTGGTGAGTTCTGAGATCATTTCCCAGATAAACTCCTTGCCCCTGAGTCCTGTTCTCAGAGGCTGCTCCTGCAGGATCCCAGCCTTCACCAAATGATAAACCAAGTTTCACAGGACTGAGGAGATGGTGGATGTGGAGCTTCTAAATGGAGCACAGGACCAGACAGAACCACTCAGCTAATGGTAGGGATCTTGTAAAGGGGCAATTGCATCCCCATTGAACTCACACCCCCGTGGTCATCCCTTCTCCACACACCTGCTCTCAGCACAACGCTGAACCCTCCATGTAGATTCCCAGGCCATTAGCAGCCTAGGCTAGTGGCCAAAGACAGGATTTATGAAAATTCAATAAGGTTTCATCCGCCTCGGAAGCTTTTAATAAGTCGAAGTATAGCAGAGACACTAAACCGTTGATTTACAGCCTCCTGGCTAGAGCCAGCCAACTACTTTTCAGGTGGAATCACTTAGGCAGGAATATATTTCATGGGTGATTTTAGCTGGCTCTCACGTGGGAAGTGGGGTAAATTGTGTCCACCTCTGCTGCCTGGCTTTCTGATTAAGGCTTTGGTATAGTGAGTCCTTAGGAAGTAGACTACTGGACACGTAGAACCCTATTAAATGACAGGGGGACCACACCCAGGTTCTGCAGTCTCCCTTACAGTCAGTTTTCTACTCCAAGGGGTAATTCCTGCCTGATCCAGAATCCTAACTCCAGCTGATCAGGTCCCCTTAAAAGGAGGATTTCAGAAATAAGAAAGTCTGAACTACTGTGTTTCTTCACTGCATCTTTGCCACATTGTTTTTTCCAGTTACCAAAAGACTGAAAAAAATAGCCAAAGACAAAGTTGGTGTAATGAAGTGGAGGACTTTGTTCATCAGAAATTCTAGCTGAGAATTTCTTTTAAGAAAAACAGTTAGACTAAAACTAGACATTTCCCAGGGGACTCCGCACATCTTCTTCAGGGACATTCAGGAAGTAACAGAGCCACTGGGTCTTCCTACCACCTTGAAATGAGCCCCCATCACTAGGGGGTGGGAGTAGAAGTGAGGTGGTCATTTCTGGTGGGGAGGAAATGAGGCTCACGTGGGAGTGGGAGGACAGGGAAGAGAGTGCCCTGGAGAATTTCAGGGAGAGAGCGAGAGGCCCAAGACCAACTCTGGGATGGAAGACGGCCACAGAGGGAAGGAAGGAGGATTTTTATTTTACAAGTGACATTGTGGGTAATAAATTGGATTTCCATTCAAATTCTTTGAGAGACAAACGAAGAATGATATTACCTTAACTATTTTTGGTTGTGTTCTGCATTTCTTGAATGCAAAACCATGCAGAGGCTGGGCCATGTGCTGCTCTGGTTTTTACTCAGGTTCCATTATTAGGGGTAAGGTCAGATTGTGCTCGGGGTTAAGATAATGAAAATAACAACAACAACAATACATGGGTAGTTGGGATATGGTGAGGTTTAGCAATGGCATTTGAAAAGGACTTGGTATTTGAGCTTCTTTTAAATAATAGTGAGACAGGTGCTACAGACCGAATGTTTGTGTTTCCCCAAAATTTGTATGTTGAGACCTAATACCAAAAGTGATGGTATTTGGAGGTGGTGTCTTTGCGAGGTGATTAGATCGTGAGGATGGAGCCCTCACGCATGGAATTAGTGCTATTATAAAAGAAACCTCAGAGAGGTCCCTGGCCCTTCCACCATGAAGACACAGTGAGAAGACAGTCGTCCACGAACCAGGAAGCGAGCCCTCACCCGGCACTGAATCTGCTGGACTTCCAGCCTCCAGAACTGTGAGAAGTAAATTTCTGTTGTTATAAGGCACACAGACTGTGGTGTTTTTATTATAGCAGCTCAAATGGACTAAGACAACATGGCTGTCAAGAAAAAAGTAAATGTAATTTTAAGGTGCATTAATAGGGTATAATGTCTTTAGCAAAGAAGGGACAAAACAGGAGAAGATAAAACCCCGGGATTGAAAACTGGCCTTAAATTCTGAAGGTTATCATTCAGTGAAGGGGGGCAACGTGCTGTTTGTGGCACAATGGGAAGAATTAGAAGCAACGGGGGGCAGATACAGAAGACCATATCCTATTCTCTATGGAGAGGAATTTCTAATAAACGACTATTCTCTATGCAAATAATTGTCTAAATTTTAAATCCAAATGTACTAGCTTTGAAAGAAGTGTGTCTTCTATTTCTAGAGGCAATCAGACGGAGGCTGGCTGAGGATATTGAGAGCAATCTTCAACTTGGCTGGTGGCCGGGACGTCATTGATCCTTATGATCCCTTATAGCTCAAAGGCTTTAGAACCCTAAAGTGTCCACCTTTAGGGAGCTTGCAAACTCACACCCAGTAGACTGGTGTAAATTATTCATCAAAACTAACAGTTTGAGGATCACTGCATAGATTTTACTTTGGAGACTGTACCAAAGCCTTTTTTGATCCCATTTATGTTCTCACCTGTACACTAACTGGAGGAAGAGGGATAGTGAGCTCACTTTTGCCTGAAATACACGAAAACACGCTGTTTCTCCCAGATCACACTCCTTCCTCAGCCAATTCAGTTTCACTGGCTATAACTCAGCTTTTGCCAAGTTTGGCCAGAGTCTTTTTTTTTTTTTTTTTTTTTAGTTTTTGTGATTTTTGTTCTCTCCTCTTTGAATCAGTCAAGTCTTGGTCTCCCCAGAACCTTATTCCCATAAGAAACACTCTCATAAGAAATAGTAACAATGTCACCCACAGTAGACAGACCTATCACCCTGACTGACAGATCAGTGACCCACTACCACATCAGCTGGAAAAGAGTGTCCCCACAGCAGGACCCAAGCCACACGTTCTTGGGAGCCAGCAGGGAACGGCTGTGTGGCCCAAGAACAAGGAAGTGCTAGATAAATAAGGACTCACAGGAGGGCCAGCAACCCCAATGCCCGGGTCGCCACGGCTGCCTGGAGAGCCAGGTATCCCAGGTGCACCTCGGTCCCCCTAGAAAGAGAAAAAATAAGATCAAGAGGTCACTTCCGGGAGGAGAGGGCCATGGTACAAAAGGAATTATGCTCCTCCCACTGTCCTGACTGCATTCTCCATCTAGCACCTCTCCCACCACCTAGACCCCACGTGCCCCCTACAGTTCACCTAAGCAGCCCATCACCCCACCCAGTCCAGCACACACGGACCACAGCCACCAACTGCAACCATGCAGCTTCCAAGGCTGACCGTGCCCCAGTCTTGAGCATAGCTCCAAATGTGGTTATGACAATATGACCCCCCATGTGACCACAGTTTTAAATTTTACTGTCTTTTCTCCAGACCTCATCATGCCCCTATCCTGACTATACCCCAGATTTGACCATGTACCCACATTTCAACTCAGTTTCCAAAATCACCAATAAATCAATTCATCAATTCACCAATAATTTGTCAAATACCTGTATTTTGTGGATCACTTTTCCAGGGGTTGGAGGGGCAAGGATGACTGAGTACAACCTTTGCCTTCAAGCATAGTGGTCAATATAGTGTGGACTTAGGGGTCAGGTGCCTGGGATTAAGTTCTGGCTTCAACACTTACTGTCTATTTAAGGAAGTGACAAGTTCCCTGAGCCTTAGCTTCTTCATTTTCAAAGGGGTAGGGAAGGACAGCAGCAGCCACGTCTGCAGATGTCATGCTCATTAAATGAGATTATGCAGATAAGGTGCCTGGCACTGCACTCAGCGCAAGCAGCTGCTGTGGTTGTTGCTGTTCTCACATACCTGTCATTCTGGACTCTGAGGGGAAGAGAAGGAGAAGGAAAGAGAAAAAGGGAAGAGATTCTGTCTGCCATTTCCTCTAGAAGGAAGCTGAGGCAGAGTCACACCTTCTTTATCCACAATTTCAAAATCCTCAACCTCTGAAAACAAGTGCTTGTCTTAACCCAAGTGGCAGCAAAACCTGACTTGTACTGACACGGGCTATTTACAGTCTTTAGCTACCGCATTTTGTATGGATATTTACACATTTCTGTTGAATCAATATTAATGAGTTTGATTAGGAGTGCTGCCCCACACACCACAATAAATGTTATATATATATATATATATATATATATATATATATATATATAGTTTGCAAATTACTACCTTTCTAAGTTACAAAATAAATTCAATCCAAAACACACATGGCCCCAATAATTTTGTGTAAGGGACTGTGCACCTATCTTAGGTCAGCGGAACTGCAGCCAAGCCCAACACTGAAACAGCAGGTGATCTTGTTCAAGCCACTTAATATCTCAGGGATGAACTAACTTGTATGACAAATGGAAAGAGCCATAGAAGGTTGTTATGAAGAGCCAATGAGACTATGTGTAGCAAACTGATTTCGGATAGAACCTGATATTGCTAGGCAACACATTGCTTTATTAAGGTTTATGTTTTTAAGCATTAAAAAAAATCCAGTTAATAATCAGCTTATCCTCTCTAACCATCATTTCAACTGGAAAACTTTGCATTTTGGACTTTTAAGAAAAGTAATACTTCTAAGATGATTTGTTTTCCCTGCAGTATGACTGTTGCTTGGACGACTATGTCAGTTATGTATTCATTCAACCAATGGTTCTTGTTTATTCATTGCCAGCAGCAGTCAAGGTTCCAAGACCAAAAGATGACTCAGTCATGAGCCCTGCCCATTTTCAATACTCAGTGCTAAGTTCTGAAGAAATCTCGTTCACACGAATTGGGAGAAACAAGGCTTGTGACGTTTTCATAAATGAGATGAACCAAAATCCAAACTTCTTTCTAGGCTCTGGTCACAATGTCTCTTCACCTTGTCCCTCCAGGCCCAGGGATGGCCATGCTCCTGAGAGCCACAGCATCCCTCTGCCCCACCCTCGCTTCTGTAAATAGTCCCCTCCTGAAATTCTCTTTAAAGTCTCAGATGGTGCATTCTATTTCTTTAGAATAATATGGTATGGCTGAACCTGGGAAGTATAAGATTCTTGGGACTGCTGGAAAATCTTAATTTCTGTGCATGGGGAAAATGGGGAAGGGAGAAAGTCAAGAAAAAAGGCAAATATGGAAAAAAGCGTAATGAACTAAAAATGAATATGATCAGTGTTGTGTCAGTCACCAGCACATTGCAAAAGAGGAAGTATCAGGCAGGAAGATTTCAAACCAGCAGTCAGGTGACTCTAGGTCTAGTCAAGGACAATGTCACGCTGATCCTGTGGCCTTAGGTAAGTCCCATAACCTCTAGGGGACTTAGGATCCTCATCAATTATAAAAAAAAAAGAACATTCTACCAAATTCTTATGTACCTTATAAAGACTCATTTAAAAGGTAAGAGACAAATATCAGAGAAATCCATATCCTTTTGCACTTCAGTGGCTCTTTCAAATATTTAATGTAGATTTTCTTATTATTTTCTGTTTTAGCTTGGCTCCCCCGTTCTTCCCCAGGCCATGTTTATGCACATCAACAAACCCTACCTACTGCAAGCTAAACCACACCAACAACCGAATTCGTATCCTTCCGTACTATTTGTTTACACCCCTGCTCCCTACACATGCTGTTCTACTTGGGCAATGTTCTTCTGGCCATGTTCAAAGCTAAGACTAAGCCTAATCATTCTATTTCCATAAACTCACCTCTGCCTGCACTCCTCTCTGTCCTCTTGCAGACATTTGTATATATCATCATTAATCTTAATACATTATCCTCCCATTTTGTCTGTCTGACCCACTGACTTCTATGTAACTGCCTTAAAAGTAGAAACTATCCATTCATTCATTTGCCTATTAATTCAACAAATATTCATCGAGTGTCTAAAATGAGTCAGACCCTATGTTGGGTACAATATCTATATACTTTTGCATCCACAATGCCCAGCTTAGGGCCTGGCACAGGCGGCAGCCTTTAGTAGCAATTTCCTGAATGCCAGAATGAATAAATCCATCATCACTCACATTTTGTCAGGTACTAAATTCTGCCTTTGACCAAAATCAACTTTTTACAGAGGAGGGAGCATGATAGAAAGACTTCTCCTAGCCCAGCCTGGAATCTGAGTCACAGATTGTTCTCTCCTGCAGGGTAGCTAGGCCTGGCTTCATCTGAATGTTTATAGCCCATTGTGATGCTAACATTTTCCCCAAGCAACAACACTTCACAGCTTAATGGACTGAAACTTTTAAAAAATGGCCCTGAGAAAAGATTGAAAGACCTTAATGTTCTCTCAGCAAAAGCAAGAAGGCTCATGACTTTTTTAAAAAAGGGGCACATGAGTTAGAATCTGTAATACTAACTTTAGTTCCTGTTTTGGCTGCAAGACATTCTGGGCCAGTTCTACAGTGTCCAGGGAAGAAATGAGTGAGGAAGTGTGGAGTCTTAAAAGGAGAATGACATTTATTGAGCAACAACTATGTGCCATAAGATCATTTCTCTCCACAGGAGCTCTTTGGAGGTTAAATATGCTTTACTCCTGCATGCAGAAAAGGAACAAAGAGTCTCAGAAAGAATAAGCCACTTGCCTTTAAGTCATCCATCTTGTAGGTAGCTGAGCTGGAATCCTAACCCAGTTCCGTATGAAGGCAAAAGCTGCTAGAAACCAGTGCCATCCAAGAGAGGGAAAGGCATCTTTAAGAGTCTCCCTGCAGTTACAAGTAATTAGGATGGGCTGAGGGGGTGCCAGTGAAAACCTTTATATGGCTCCCTTCCTTAATTCCAGGAGGTGCTTTCCATCAGCACCAGGGACCGCACCAAGGCAAGGCATATAGCAGGTGCTCTCTCTGGTATCTCTCTCCATCTCTCCCTCTTTCCTCCCTCCTTCCTCCCCTTGAGCTCCCCATTCTCCAACTAAAGACCTCTCTGAATTTCAACTTACCTTCCCAATGCCAGTTGACTACGAAACCTTTATTTTTAAACCACATTCTAACTTACAAATGTATACAATATCAACATTGGAATGGGTCATCTGTTTATACATTTTAAACAGGAGGAAACATTTGGCCAAAGGGACAGCATGACTTACCCTGGGTCCCATGGAGTTGAAACTGGTTGGTCAATTGGACCCCAAGTCAAGGCTTTCTGCACTCCTCACCCCAGGGTCTCAACCTGCCTCTTTACTCTTCAATGCTGCCTCCACCCACTTCCGCTTGGGCTTTCTCTCTCCAACAACATGCTTGCAGGGACAGATAAGGCCTTTCTAGATCCCCACCTTCTTGCTGCAACTCTAAAGCAGACTCCACAGGGTGATCTAATAATAAAGATCACTAATATTTATTAAGCATGTACCTGTGACAAGCACGAGGCTAGGCAACTATTTTTAGTTGCATTATATTGTTTATTTTTTTCCTCAAATTGCCTGGGAGATAGATTTTATTAACCTCATAAATAATTATCACAGAGAAAGGACATCTTAAGCCAGCGTTTCTGGTGTCCTTGCCTTCCTTTCTTCTAAGAGGCAATCAATTTCTTCTAGATCCAGAAGGTTCCTCCTTTAAGGGGAAAAGTGAGAGCACATGAGCACTGTCAGTCAGATGCTGGGCTCACCATCACAGGGGAACCTCAGACACACTCCTTAGGTTGGTTGTTAATTCACAAGGTTCTCCAGACTCTGGGTCCTGCTCTCCACACATGCCCACTGCTCCAGGCATATGGAACTATTTTATATGCCTCCAAATTCTAACAAGTTGTTTGCAATGATTTTTAAATTCAGAACATAGGGAGTTGCCATATATTTGCTCAGATAACTCAAAGAAACTTGATCATTTCTTTTTACTTTGATCATGAACAACAAAAGTCACTATTTGGAGAATGCACATTAGCCTACTATGACCTCAATTAGTACAAGCTTAGGTCAGCTGCCTGAATAGGGGAAAACAAAACAAAACAAAGTAGTCTGCTGTAGATGATCAATTATTCCTGAAGCCTCAAACTTCATATCCTGGATATTACTGTAAATAAACCTTTTACATACAATTTAATAAGCAACACACTCTGTGGTTATGTTGCTGAGATCCCAAAGATAAAGCTACAGAATATAAGGAGAAAAGAAAAACTCTCCTACTATTAAGTGTATCTGGGGCTTGGGATACATTCCAGAAGATTACTTCCAGTAACAGCAGCAGGTATGGATTCCAAGAACTTAACTCAGCTGGGATGGATGGTGATGCACTTTAGAAAAGTACTAGTGGACTCAGAAAGTGGCTCTCAGGATGACTAGCAATGACACTGAAGGCACATACAATGAATTTTTTAAAATTTGTTTTCATAAACATACGCAAGTGGGTAAAAAGTAATTATGATAATTATACAATAACACTTTCATTTATGTGATTCTGAATATATATGTTAAACTAAAGCAAAAAAATAAACATTCTAATGTCCACCATTGACTATTTCACCCACATTCTTAAGTTTATGTATTTGAGTTGGTCAAATAATTTCTCATTGAATGTGGGCATATTTACAGCACAGGTTCATCTCTGAACACATTCTACCTCATTCCTCAGTGTCTTCCCCCATGTTAGTACCCCTGCAGAGTACTCCTTTCTTATTTTCTTCCCCTTCCAACTGCTACACACACTTTAAAATCAGGACAAATGTCACTTCCTCCAAGAAGCCTTCCAGTCAAACCAGGGTGAGTCAAGGAGCCTCTTCCAAGCTCACTGGTGTCTGAGGTTCCCTCCCAGCTAGCACTTGTCTGCTTTGGCCTGTTTGTTTATCCATTTTCCCCTCTGGCGCCTGAGCTACTGGAGGGCTGAGAACACATCACATATGTCACTGTCATCCCATGGCCCATCTCCAGATCTGACACATGGCAGAAGCTCAGTGGATGTTCAATGAATGAAATAACAAATGCATTGGTAATTGATGCATAAATAAGTCAAGGAATAAGTGATTCAGCATACAGATAACTTGAGGAAAGCTTCCTTGGTCACTCAGGAAAGTTCTCTTAAGTATATTTCCTAACGGGCAAAGTCATCTTTTCTGAGTTGTGGTTGCAAGTGAATTGAAGATGAAATGGCTGGCATTTACCAAAGTGTTTCCCTTTCCTCCTGGTGCTCAGCTAGATGGCAGCCCCCACTTCCCCTGTGGTGTCAAGAGGTTGGTGGGAACGAATTAGCACCTCCATGAAATCTTCCCACAAATCCTCCACTGTCTTTTCCCTCATTTACCACTGCACACCAAGGATTTGGTAGAGGACACTGAGGTCTTATAGGGTGGCATAGTCACTGGACTGAAGGAGTGTGAGTCCCTGAATGACTATGTGGATCAGAACTCCCCATCCACCAAAACTCCCATTAGACTTAGTGTGAATGAGAAATAAATTTATTATGTTAAGCATCTGAAATTTGGGGATCACCTGTTACCACAATTAGACTAATAATACAGGACTGCTTAGAGCTATTGCTCTGCCAGTTGAAAACATCTTTTGCAACCTCATTTAATCAGTCGATGTTTATTAAGTACCGATTGTGTGGCAACAACTTCAATATCACAGTTCAGAGTCATAGAGCCTTTAGTTAAGTGGAATGTGATGAACCGAAGAACGTGGAAGTGGATGGAGGTGACCACAGATGCTTACAATTAAATTTTCCAAGGTCTCCTTCTAAATGCAACCCACAGCATCCACAGTTGGCTTGGATAAACACTTACCTTGGTTCCTGGGGGTCCAGGTAATCCAGGTGGTCCACGAAGTCCCTGGGGAAATGAAAGATACAAGAACAGTCATGGGACCATGAGGGAGCATTTACCTGTCCACCACACGCTGAGCTGTGTGCACCCTATGCTGTAGGGGATGGATGGGAGTCTTACCACGACTTCTCTTGTACAAGCTAAACAACCTGGTCCTGAGCCAGAAGGCCCTTGGGTGTGAATTCAGACTCTGCCACCTACCGCCTCTGTGTGACCTTGAGCAAATCCCTCCATCTCTCTTAGTTTGCTTTTCCACTTAAGATCCTTATTTTATAGGCTCCCACAAGTAAGGCAAGGCCAGGTTTCAAGGTAGGATTCCAAAGCCTGATCTCTTTCTTATCAATCCTGCTATTAAGACCTGGGGGAGCCAATGGGAAAAGTCTTCAATTTCAGGCTGAAGGGTTTCACCTGATGCAGCATGCATTGGCCAGAATTAAAATCACAATCTGCTTTTGACAGTATGGCTGAAAGAGCCACAGTGAAGAAAGATAGCACAGTCCAGGCCCTGTGGGTTCACAGTCAAGCTCTCCCACTTTCTGGTTATGTGACTTTGGCAAGTGATTCACCTCTCTGCACCTCATATTCCCCATCTATGAAATGAAGTTAATGATACTGTGATGGTCTGAACATTTGTGTCCTCTCCAAATTCATGTGTTAAATCCTAATGCCCATTGTGACGGTATTAGGAGGTAGGGTATCGGGTTATGAGGACGGAGCTCTCACGAATGGGATTAGTGCCCTTATAAAAAAGGTTCCAGAGAGATCCCTCACCCCTTCCACCATGTGAAGACACAGCGAGAAGTCAGCAGTCTACAACCCTGATGAGGGCCTTCACCAGAACCTCACTGTGCCGACACCCTCATCGTGGACTTCTCCCCTCTAGAACTGAGAAATAAATTTCTTTTATCTATAAGCCATCAATTTACAGTATTTGTTACAGTAGCCCAAATGGACTAAGACAAATACTCATTTCGCAGGGTAGTTGTGAGGATTAAGTATAAGGTGCTTAGTACCTGGTACAAGAAAATGCTACACTAGTTAATAATAGCTAGCTGAGTGGCACCCACTGTGGATTTATGTGAATCATCTCACTAAATCCTTGGGTGGTAGGTGCTAGTATCATTCATATTTTAGAATTAAAGGAAATTCACATTTAGGATTAAAGATGAAGGATTTAGGCACAGAGAATTTGAGTCCTTTGTCCAAGGTCACACAGCTGGCAAGTTGTTCTGACTTGAACCTGGGTCCATCTGTCCCTCTCTATGGGGTTGTGAGCTCTTGAGAGTGAGACTGTCATAATTATCACTGTCTTCAGAATCTAGTACAGAGCCTGGCTCAGAGTGGGCCTTGGTAAACTGAGGCAGATTGCAGTATTGGTCCCAACTCTTCACTCCCCCTTCCTGTGAGAGGCTTATACGTGCCCACCTGTTGCCAGTGGACTTGCAAGACCTGTCATAGGGGCAACAAACAAGTCTGCCCTGTTGACATTGGGCTTGGCCTAGTGAGTTGCTTTAACCAATGGTAAATGAGCAGACGATGTAGAGCCACTGCATGTCTCTGCCACAAGGACATGGCATCTCCTTTAATCATGGGTTTCTTCTTTAGCCTTGGGCCCAGAATAAGAAGGCAAATGAGGCAGAACCACAGCAGTCTGATCACAGATGTCACATGTAACACAAGGCTTTTTCTTAAGGGTTGAAAGCCACTGAGATTCTGGGGTTCTTTGTTACTGCAGCAAAACTTACTCACACATCTCACTTTCTATTCAAGACATAGTGAAATGTTTGCAAGTCCCCATGGATATAGCATCCTCACGTGTTAGTACAAACAGTCCATCCATATGGAATACCCTCCCTGTGCTGTTCTGCCTGAAAATAATTTCTTCTCAACTTTAACTTTTAGCACAAATGCTACTTCCTCTGGGGGTTTTCCTTGACTTTACACGTGGACCAAGGAGCCTCTTCTCTATGTGCACACCCATGATTGGCCCAAGCTCTGGTATTCTGTGTGCACGACTGTCTCCCCATTAAGTCAAGAGTATCTCAACATCACAGATGCTAATCCATCTCTGTGTCTCCAGCACCTGGCCCAGAGCCTGACACACAGCAAGCAGTCCATGCACGACACTGAGCTGCATGAAAAAAGGCACCAGAGCACACTGCTTCCCCCACACCATGCCCCTTTCCCAACCAGCCCAGTTTCACTGGCTATCGCTCAGTTTCTGCAAACTTTGGCCAATGAGTCTTTTTTTTTTTTTCCTTTTTAAGTGTAGCCTGGTTGTCATGAGCACAGAAACCGCTGGACCTGACACTTACCGGCTCTCCATCATTCCCTTTTCCAGGTGGCCCAGGGAGCCCGGGAGCACCAGGATTACCCCTGGGGCCAGCTGGCCCTGGGCTCCCTTCTTCACCTGCTGCTCCCTGGAAAGAAAAGTGGACAGTTTCCAGGATCACTGACATGCCGAGGGTGAGCTTTTCAATGATGAGCCAACCTGAAGTGGGTGAGCAGGCTTCCTGGAATGCCCTGTTTCAGAAAGCCTATCCTTTCTGAGAGCATAGAAAGATGGACTGCATAATGTGTGTAACAGGTTGGATCGTGACCCCCAAATTCATATGCTAAAGTCCTAACCCCCAGCACCTCAGTTTAGAAATAGGATCTTTGCAGATGTAATTGGTCAAGTTAGGTTGAAGTCACACTGGATTAGGGTGGCCCCTAATCCACTATGACTGATGTCCTTATAAGAAGGGGAAATTTGGACCAGGATATGCATAAAAGGGAGATAATGTGAAGACACAGGGAGAAGACAGCCTTCAATCAGCCAAGGAGAGAGGCCTGGAAGGATCCTTCCCTCACGGCCCTCAGGAGGAACCAACCCTGCCAACACCTTGATTTAGGACTTCCAGACAGGGTGAGACAGTAAGTTTCTGCCGTTTAAGGCACCCCGTCTGTGACACCCTGCTACAGCAGCCTTATCAAAAGAACACAACATGGGACATGGGAATCAGTGGTCTTCAAAGTCAAACCCTGTTCTTCACCACCTCACCTCAACCTCCTCCAAAAAGTGCTCCTCTTGCAATTTCTACCATCTCAGTAAATGGCAACTCTACCTTATCAGTTACGCAGGTCAAAATCCTGGAGGTCATCTCTGACTTCTCCTTCCCTGACCCCATATCCAATCCATCAGGAAATCTTTTGGGTTCCACCTTGAAAATATATGCAGAATTTGACTACTTCTTAAGCCACCTCCACTGTTGCTTACCTAAGGTCCAAGCCACCATCAATGCTTTCCTAGATTACTGCAATAGCTTCCTACAGTCTCCCTGCTTCCATCTTTGCTCTCTTTGCAGCCTCAACACAGTAGGCTTTCTTTTAAAATATAATTTAGATCACGTCAATCCTCTGCTCAAAACAGAAAACAAAACAAAGTTTAAAAAAATTTCTAGTCCAACCTCCCACCCAGTGCAGGAAACCACCAGGAGCATCTCTTACAGGCAGTCCTCCATTTCCTCTTGAAATCCTTCCAGAGTAGAGAGTTCACCACCTGCCCAGGCCATTCATTCCTTTGTTAGGCAGCTCTATTACATAGCATTTCTTTACATTCAGCCAAGACAGCCCTCTCTGAAATCGTCCAGACATCTGACTCTCAACCTGTTCCCTGCAGCTCTGTGAACAAAATCTAATCCCTCCTCATAGGATAGGCCTCCAGCGATATGAACATAGCTGGGGGCTCCAAAGTAGAGAGAGAGAGAGTGCCAGGATCTGACAGGGCAGGCACCTATGCTTTGAGCTCCCTTCAGAGAAGGGCTCACCCTTCTGACCACAAGGCCACGAGCCCCATGTGGCAGCCCCGGCTGCAGAACGTTGGGTGGGACCACGTGAGCCACAGGACTCCTTTTCCCAGGCAGGGGTCCCTTGGGCCTAAGCTGCCACCTGAAGGTCTCCAGACATTCCCCGATGGAGAGGAGGGACGACGTACCAACGATGGACAAGGCAAGGGATGGAGAGGACTCTCTCTAAGCTGCACGCAGGATCAGCTTCCCCAAGCCTCAGGCCAGCCACTGGACACAGTGAGAGAGAGAGAGAGAGAGAGAGCGTGCCCTGGCATCAGGGATTTATGCCACTTTGCAGAGCACTCGAGGTTCCTTCCACAACCTGCCCAGGGCCTTGGCCCTCAGCCTGCGCCTCTGCTCAGCCAAGGGGTTTGGCTCCCTCTAGAGGCTGGATGTGCCAACAGCTCACTGATTCTCATCTTTGCTCAACTAGCCTTAGAAAATCCCTGACGAGGGGGTCACCCCCTTCTAGGTTGTCAATGTCCTACTTACAACGTGTCCAGAATGGAGAACGACCCTTTAGACGTGGTATAATCCAGGTAGAGCAGACGGGCTAGGATTTTTTCCCTCGCTTAATCTGAGTGTTCTACCCGTATGACTGCAGTCTAAGACAAGACTGTCTTTCTTTCAAAAAAAAAAAAATGTATCACCTGCATCACATGCATCACATAAGGGTTATTATTGAACTTATGATCACCTAACATCCCCAAACCTCTGAGACAACCTGTGAGACATATTTTCCACAGGTTAGTTGATCATTTTTCTCTGCAATAAATCATTTTTTTCTCTGAGACATGTATTTTAAAATCGAGCCTTTCTGCCAACATGCAAAAGTATACATCTATTCTTCTTAAATTTTGCCAAAATATAAAAGATAAAATGACCACTTCATTAAAAGGTTCCAGGCCTAGTGGACTTGAAGGAATTAGTATTAAGAGGTTTAGACACTTGTGTGCTGGGAAGGGGCCTCTGCAGACGATCCATCGGGAGTTGAGGGGGCACTGGGACACCTGTCCGTGGATGTGAAACCTGCTCACGTAGAGAGATCGGGTGAGCCCTCTGACATGTCAATTCTTCAGTTAACCTTTGTGACCTACGATCAACATACGACTGTCCCCATTTCACAGATAAGAAAATTCAGGTGCACAGAGGGCACCTGAGATCAAGGTTTCCCAATTTGGCACTATTGACATTTGAGGCAAATAATCTATGTTGCAGGGTGGAGGGGCACTGTCCTGTGATGGTGACACTTTTAGCAGAATCCCTGGTCTCTACCCACTAGATGCCAGTAGAGTAGCAGTCCCTTACCGGTAAACATCAGAGACACTTCTTAAAATGCAAGGTCAGAGATTTCAAAAAGCTGTGGACTCTTCTCGTCTGCCCCTGGGGTGTTGGTATCTTGGGGGGTACACTGTGTCTTCTTTCTAATAAATAAAGCTCTTTCTCATAGTGGGGAAGTTCTAACTATGCACCCAAAGGTGTGAGATGGATGAGTTGGTGCACGGAATTACGAGAAAGCTGGATCTGAGTCAGACAGACCCAGCTCGGTGGCTCACTAGCTGTGAGATGTAGGGCAAATCAATCAATCTCTCAGAGGCTCCGTGTCGACATCTGTCAAATGGGGATCCATCTGACTCACAGGTCTGTTGTGAGGGTTAAATGAGATGATTTCATGGCCTCCCCCTTCCCTTCTGCTCAGACAGTCCCTTCTGACTCCTGGGTCCTAAACCAGGCCAGAAAAGTCGTGTTCCTCCATGCTTCTGGGAAGTCAGGAAGAGCTGCTGTGTGCTGAGAGGCCAGACTGTGTCTTACCTTCTCACCGCGTTCCCCATCTTTCCCAGGGGGGCCTCTGATGCCAGGGGGGCCCTGAAGAAAGAAAGGTCATTGACATGGTGAAGTCCAAGATGGCCTGTGGACCACAGAGAAGGGTGATCGGGTCCCCTTTTAGTCCACAACTCCAGCTCTGTCCCCACTTGTTCCCATCCCTGACTTAACTTCCCCCGGGGCCTCGCCACCATCTGCTCCTGCCTGCAGAGCTGCTCCTCCCTGGTCTGCTCACACCTCCTTGCACACCAGAGCTCTAAATATGCAGGCCTGACTGTCTGCTCCCCCTGGGCTGTAGCTTGCAAAGGGCAGGGCAGGGCCCAGCCTAGAGGGGACTCCAGGGAGGATGAGAATGACCTGTCATAGAGACCTGCTCCACCAGTGTCTTTGGAGTCCCCCAGAGGTTGATCTTGAGACAAGGCTCAAGTGCAAATGTTCCCTGGGTGCACCAGGAGGGAATGGGGAAGTGAGAAAGGGGAGGACAGGCAGGTAGTAACACTTTTGTGCAACCAGGGCTCAGTCCTGCCGGGCGTGCTGAGAGTCAACATAGGAGGGACCCGCAGAACATCTCCACCGGGGTGAAGGAGCTGGGGCATTTATACACCCATCAGTCAGTGCTGCTTCTGGTGATGCTATTGGCCATATGTCACAGGGCTGGCTGGACAATGCAGTCTCTAGGAGCCCCACACAAAGGAATGCAGGCCTGGCTCCTGGAAGTCAGCGGCAAGCACTGAAGTGGGGAGGGCGACGTGATACAGGCAATGTTCCGGTAGCATCCACCGCAACCACTAACGACATGACTCAGTCTCCCTGTGC
Organism: Tapirus indicus; assembly: GCA_031878705.1. Classification (NCBI taxonomy): domain Eukaryota; kingdom Metazoa; phylum Chordata; class Mammalia; order Perissodactyla; family Tapiridae; genus Tapirus; species Tapirus indicus. The sequence goes on along the minus strand of CM062935.1, from coordinate 5,735,659 downwards.
CTCAGTTTCCTCCTGTGTAAAATGGGGCAACAGCAATATCCACCCCCCAGGGTCCTGAGGATTAAATGAATTAACACATGTAAAGTGCTTAGAACCATGCCTAGCACGGACAAACGCCCAGTATTTGTCTAAACTGCTGTGATTATTGTAAAGGTCGAAGACTGAACAAGACTGACTTCAAGCTATTTTAGGAGCACAGTTCTCCATTGCCCTTGACTAGATGCCATGGGGTGTTTTCTTGCACAATGTGAAAGTCGAAATCAACGTCTATGGTGGATCTTAAAGCTAGTCCATTAACAGACACCTTGGGAACCACACAGGAGAGGGAGGACCCAGCAGGTCAAGTGTGGTGGGACGTGAAAGGTGAACCAGCATGGCCTGCTCTCTCCACGTTGAAGAAGAAAGAGCTGAGGCTTCAAGGAGTGGTTTGCGGAGGCCTGACAGCCAGTTCAAGGCAGAGCCATGACTGGAATCCATCCACCCTACCAGCCGGGGGCCTCGGCTTCGAAGGTTCATTTTGCTTCTTCTAAGGCAACCTTTGGCGCTGCTTACAACATCAGTGAAGTTTACAGACTTTCTGCGGTTACAACAACTTCATTTACCACCTGGAGATCTGAGGCGTTCCCTAGAGCCTTAGGCTGGTAACTTTCTAGGTGACATTTGTCCATCTGTAAAATGGGACAGTAGAGATGCTCACTCCCCTGAGTTTCAGGGAGGATAAGTAAGGAAACTCAGTGGATGGGCACTGTGGATCCACAACCAGTGTTGGTGTCCTAACCCACTCCACCGGATTACTCACCGCACTTCCTGGGGGGCCACTGGGACCAGGGGAACCTACAGGTCCAGGAGCGCCCTATTCGGAGGAAGAAGAAGTTTAGAGAGGCACAAGTTATTGATTATAAGTCATTACCCCCAGTCTCTCTCCAAATCTGCCTCCTACTCAATTCACTGTGATTTGCTGGAACTACTTCTAACCTGAAATTCCCTCCACCAGTAAGATGAACCTCCTCTTCCTCCTAGAACTTCCAACGAGCCAAGCCTCAAATGAGTGGGATTCTGGCACAGAGGTGGGAGATCAGAGGACTCTAGGAGGTTCCTTAAGACCAAGGCACAGGGGGCAGAGGTGATGTGTGTGTGTGCATGTGGTGCATGTGTGAGTGTATGTGTGTGTGTGTGTGTGTGTGTGTGTGTGTGTGTGTGTGTGTGTGTGTGGTGGAGCAGAGGAGGCCAGGCTCTACCATGGACAGAGATCTTAGCTGAGGTTTGGCCATTATTCTAAGTGCGTGGGGAAAAGGAAACACTGAAAATGGAACAAATCGTTCAGATCTGAGTCGTAGAGAAAAAATGCTCTGGTGTGATGAAGACAGTCGACCGCAAGGGCACGAACAAGCCTTGGAGACTCGAGAAAGGATACGGGTTGAGCAATGGCTGACCACGGGTTGGACAGGAAGAGGCGTTCCTGGGGAGGATGCAAAGAGGAATGGCCAGGGCTTGGTGACCAGCTGCTGCTGGAGGGAGAAGGAGGAGTTCACAGGACAGTCACAAAGTCTACATGGACCTTGGCAAAACCATCTTCAGTCTGGGTCACTCCGAAGATGCTGGTGCTGTTCACAGAGAGAGAGAGAGCACCAAAGAGAGAAAGTGTGTGTGTGTGTGTGCACGTGTGCACGTGTGTGTCTGTCGCCTTTGACTGGGGAATCAGGGAATGCTTCCTGGAAGAAGTGGATTTGAACTCGACATGGATGGTTGGGCCAAGACTCCATGAGAGATGTGGATAAGGACACTCCAGGTGGGTCAACGCCATGGAGACGAGGAAGCAGGGAACTCCAAAGTACTGGAGGCCCCTCAAGTCACCTCCAGCATTGTTCCCCACCGTCATGGGGCTTTGTGCATTTTCAAGGTCAGAAATCATGGATCACGCTCCCAGCCTCCTGGCCTACACTCCGCTTCCATTTCCCTTCCAGCTGCTCTCGGTCCAGGGCTCTGTCCTCTAGCAGGGAGGAGCGTGCCATCTGCCCCTTCTCTGTGATGTCCACCCTGGTCATTGCCCTTAGCTCATCCCATTCCCACTCAGCCCTAAGCATGGATGGCCCGGCCATGCAAGCACGTCACAGCAGGTACGTCAGGCCTGTGGTCCTATGAGCAAGCGGACGCCTGCCCGCTGCTGCTGCTCCTCTATCTACCACCTCCTTTCCTGGGAGAGCCGGCAGAGTCGGCCTCATCCTGTCCTGCCTCCTGCCGGCTCCACAGAGAAGCCAGAGCTCTGCGGCTCTGCACCACGAGACAGACTCTAGTCAGCCCTGCAGGATAAGTGCCTACTCCCCAAAATACTGGCCCCAGGGGAGGTGAGGCAGGAGCAGAAGTAGGAGAGCTCAGAAGGCCCGTGCATGAAGGCACATGTCTGTGTGTGTTTTCCAGCTGCAGCTGCATGTGGGGGTTTATATATGTCTGTGTGCATCACAGTATGTGTGTACCCAGGTTTTAGAACATGTGGATGTGGATGTGTACATGGGAACACTACTCAGAGTAACAAACCCATCTGTGAGTGGGTATTTGTGTGGGTCCGGGTACAAGTGGAAGGAGATTTCTTTCGTGAGTCAATCGCATGGACAAAGCCCTGAAATGCTGAGAACGTTGCAGAGGCCAGCTGGTCTCTCAGCCCTTGCTGCTCAAAAGGCCCCCACCCCGGCTAGCCACCCAAGTGTGCATTGCACTTACTCGGCCCCTTCCCCCCAGTTAGCCCAGAGCTGTGGGGGCAGGGGGCAGACCTGCACCCAGCCTCCTTCTGTGGACCCCCTACCCTCAGAAGGGAGGCGGGTCACAAGGACTCACAGGGTTTCCAGCTGCTCCAGGCACCCCATGTGCACCTTCTTGTCCCTTGGCACCCTGTACGGGAAATAAAAGGGAGAGGTAAGACATCATAGACAACACTGTCCTCATCCCCATGGAAGGACATCCCAGGGACACCTTGCTCATCAATCAATTGATCCAAACTGAAAGCACAGGCAGCAGGGTCTAAAAGGTGCAGAAGTCACATCTCCTGGCTGTCCGCCGGAGCTTGCTATGTTGTTCTTTTATTCCATCCTCACCACCCCCAGGACATAGGTGTCAGCAGGGACAGTTTATCTTTATGTCAGCGGGGCTCAGAGGGACATGATGGTTCAGGCCCGCCCAGGAGCACACAGGCAACAAGGGGCCCTGGCGGATCTGAGCCCAGACAGGTCATTCTGATGGGAACTCGCAAGAGAACTTGAACAACTAACTGCCAGAGAAAGAGCCAGTTAAGAAGCAGAAACTGAGAAAAAGAACAAAATCAAAATGCTAATACGCACTGAGTGTCATTTAAACCAGAGCTGCCAGTCAGGGTGGGAGGCAGGGGGAGGATTTCCAGCATCTGAAAACCTCAGGGAGCCAGGAGCCGCCTGGTCCAGAGCACACATCCCCATGGGCGCTGAGCCCGGGAAGGGAAGGGAGAGCATGGCAGAACCGAGCTCGCCTAAAACCAACACGCTAGCGATAGAGTATCAACATCCAGAGGTCCAGAGGCAGGGCCCACCCCTTTGGGGCTGCATTCTGGGGGCTTTGTGAGAGCTTCTCGGCCCGGAAAAGGAGCTGGGTTGACGGGGTCCCCTCAGCACCTGTGGCAGCGCCCCCTGGTGGGCACTCCCCACATGCCAGGCAAGTGGGGCCAGCGGTGGTCTAGGAGGGACAGATGGGCTGGCAGGGATTTCTGAGTCTCAGAGCCAACAGTGGAGAGAGGGTTTTCTTACCGGTGGGCCAGTGGGTCCTCGGGGCCCTAATTCTCCAGGATGGCCCTGTGATCCCTGCAACGAAACAACCCATCAGTGAACTAGGTCATCACCCTTGATCTGGGCCGATGGGACGGGCGTGGACACGGGCAAAGAGTGCAGTTTGAGATCCGCGGAGGACGGGCAAAGAGTGCAGTTTGAGATCCGCGGAGGAGACGGCCTTGGAGCCCTGAGGGAGAAGGAGGGGGCCGCATTCGGTTCATCGGGGCTCCTGTGTGCAGTTCAGACGTCCTGTATCCAGGTAACCAGATGCACACGCTGAGAGGCTGGGGCATGGGATTCCAGATGCGGGGCGCAGAGCACCGGGCACTCACCGGTTCCCCAGGCACGCCGGGGTCGCCCTTCTCTCCTTTTGGCCCTTGTTCTCCCTGTTGGTGGAGAAGCACAGAGTACAGCAGACATGTTCCACCCTGTCCGCCAATCGTCCACACAGGCCCCCTCCAGCCCTATGTGTGCATTGGACCTGTCCCCGCACCCACCAAAGGCTGTTCCTTCTGCCTGGGGGCCTCTTCCCTCCCACTCCACTGGGACTCTGATGGATCTTATGCATCTTTCAGATCTAAGGTCAAGAATAGCTTCTTCAGGGAAACTGAATCCAAAACTGGGCCATGCCTTCTTCTTATGGACTCGCATAGCACTGTCCTCCTCCATGGCATCGGTTATGGTAGCAGTTTTACACCTATTTGTATGGTTTGATTGCTGTTTCATCCAGCCCAGAGCCTGGTAAGCAGTAGATCATCAGTGAATAATGATGGAAAGAATGCTAAGAGGAGGGAGGATCTTTCTTGGCCCCCTGGCCCAGATGGAAAAACTGGGGAGGGAGCTTTGCTCTAGAGACTCAGCCCTTTGCGGACAGACTGGGGAATGAATGCTGGACTCTGGCTGGCCAGGATGGCGAGTCTAACTTTTGCTAAAGAAGAGATGGGACATGGGTTGGAAAGGGGCGTGCCGTGCCCAGGGCTGTCCGGAATAGAATAAGCCAACGGGGAGAAGGCAGGTCATTCTCTTGATCTGCTGGTGTCACATCCAGGGTGCCCAACATGCCTCCCAGGAAGGTTGGAGGGCCATGAGATCCTCACCCTGCAGTTTTTAGGTGACAGGGAGAAGGTGGGCAGGTAGGAGGCTATATCAAGGGCAGACCTGGCAGGGCTCAGGTCTCCATCTTTCAATAGCTGAAGGGCCATGATGTAGGAGAGGGGTGGGGACAGTGAGCCATGTGAAAACAGCCTCAGCTCTAGATCCACACAGACCAGTTTGGAACTGGCTCTCCAACTCACTGGCCTTGCACCCTTGGGCAAAGCATTTACCCAGTGACCTCAGTGTCCACATTTGCAAAATGAACAGGTGGTCTTCACTTCACACAGGGTGAGGATTCAGTGGCACAGACAAGGTGCAGCAGAAATGAGCCCAAAAGGGGAGACTGGGCGGGTGTGGAGCTCTCTGGGGAGAGCAGAGTAACAACTCAAGCCTGTGCATTAGAAATGCTGTGCGTGGCTCTTTCTAGAGGAGCAGGACCTAGAACTGTCCAAAAGTGCCATGGGCTGCTTAGGGAGATATTGGGCTCCCCATCTGCAGAAAGACGCAAGGAGAGATGGGTGAGCATTTGCCTTGCATGTAGAAGGAAGTCCTGCATAGCTAGGGAGTCTGACAGCAAAGGCTTTGGAGACCAGGAGGTCTGGGGAGGACCCTGGAAGCATCCAGAAGGCAGGTTCTAACATGTGAGTTAGGGAGCCTGAGGCAGGCTAGTCCTAAACCTTCAGTTTGTGGAGGAGCCAGCACAGAAAGGCATTGCCCTTCGAGGGTGGTCATGTTGCCTTCTCTATCCATGAACTTGCAGATTCTGGAGGTTTTGCCCCAGAGGCTCCTGCCTGCCCTCCCCTCCTGAGCTACTTGTTGATCCCCCATTAGTATCTGCACAGCCCTGGGCTGGTTTCCTCACTCTCTGCATCATCTGTTGAGTGGACCCTGCACGGTCTACCCCGGAGAGTTGTGACCTAGATTAAATGAGATTGCTCTTGCAAAGAGCTTCATGGTACCAACACAGAGGAGGTTTTCAACAGATGCAAATTCATTCCCTGTGCTAGAATCTCCATTTCCAACCAGCTCAGAAGAACAGACTCTGGCTCCGTTCACCAGGGGCAACAATATCTGTATTTCTAGCATGGTTTCCTCCTAGGGAATTTCCAGTGGTGGGGATTTGTGAAACTCTTTGTCTGGTCCTCAAGTCATTCTCCATACAATCCATAAAGACAGAGAATGTACAGGGTTATTTCAGGTGATGCGCTGGGAAGAAGTCTGCATACTCTTTTTCTGCCAGCTGGGGGAAGGGATTGTAGGTGGTGAGAACAGAGACTCAGGACCCATGAGTGGTCAGACCAGGCCAGAGGAGGGACCCTGGGGACTCACAGGCAAGATGCTCAAGCCATTTCGTCCTGGGCCTGGGAGTCAGGAGGCAGAGCCTTCACTACGGGGCACATAGTGGTGTTCACCAATAGCTGCTGAATGCATGTGCATGACTGGATTCTTTCTCCTCCCGACTGCCCCACACTGGTGCTGTCAGCCAGGTCCAACACCCTCTCTGGGCTCAGTATCATCCCTGCAAACTCACGACGTTGACTGGGCATTCTGGAAGACTCCTCTGCAGGCTGAGGGGGTGGAGTCAGGCTGCCCCAGAGCCTTCCCAAGATGACGCTTCTGAACCACCTACTAACGCCCCAGTCACAAAGCTCCTCTTGAGTTCTCAAGTGTAATTTCCCCAAGCCTGAGGTTGCCTGACCCCCTCTTCCAGCTAAGGAATGAGTTCCCTCTTCCGTCTGACATCTCCAGACCTGCACACCCCCTGATCTCCACAAGTCTCCATCACCACGCCACCTCGGGGCTTCCCGGAGCACAGTGGCCAGCCTTCCCCAGGAGCATCCTTAATCCCGGCAGTCGGGGCTTCTCCCTTCACATTCCTCCTCCTTTCTATTCCTGTTCTTAATTGTGCTGCAAACTTTGCTGCCCCTCTAAATCTCCCCCAGCCCTCCCCATGTGCAGGGACTCAAAAGGTACTCTCCTGAGGAGAGCAGGGAGAAATCAAACAGAAGAACAGTTTTCAAAGCCATCAATACAGACACAGTCACCATGGTGACGAGGCCGGTCCCAGAGAGATCCATGCAATAATCCACAATGAATCTGTTTTTTCGTAGACACAATTTCCTTGCTTTGCATCTGAAAGTGGCTTCCTGGTTCCTATGAAGCTCAGACCCTGGAGGAAGGTGTCACCAAGGTGTCACCACTGGAATTGAAAGGACAAGCTGGGCACGCCCCCTGGCTCCCACTCACGTCCTTTTCCATGGGAATCATCTTTTATGGAACAATTCCTTTAAGGAGAGGCTGGATGTGTAGGCTTGTCTCAAGCTTGAGGGGCTCAGGGCGGGCCTGAGGGAGGGAGACCCAGAGGAAGAAGGGGCAGCGAGGCAATGTGTAGGCAGAGGTGGTCTTGAAAGAGCGAAGCGGTGGGATGCTGTGATGGGGGCTCCCACCTGGAGGGCAAGTCTGGAAGTGCAGCAGCAGGTGGAGACAGCAGCTCTGGCCAGGGCCTTACGGCTGGCAATTCAACTCAATCCCTATCTCCAGTAGGCCCTTTGCAACTTGTTTAGCTCCTGTGAGCCATGGGGGCATCATCTGTAAAGGAGGCACATTGGCCCTCCCTCAGGGATGGTCTGAGCGACGCCTGCACCATGCCTGCCCTGTGATGCTCTCATGCTCTGTCTCTTTGAGCCCTTCTTTTGAGAGAGTAGGGGACACAGCCAGAGCCCCCAAACCTGTTCTTTCCCACAGGCCGTCTCCCAACTAGTTTTTCTGAAGTCCACGCTGCAGTGATGGCCCCTCCTCCTCCTCCCTTCCTCCTTTTCACCTCCGAAGAAGCTCAAATTCCTTCCTTCTCCTTCGCAATGACCTCAGTACCGGGCTCAATCTCTCCACCTGCTCAGTTCTTTCCTATCATATGCAGAATTCTTTTTAGCTTTTTAAGTTGTGTCTACTCAATTCTGAAAACACAGAGAAAGCAGCTACTGGAATGTGGACATCTCCATGCAGGCCTTTCAGTGGTCACCCATGGAGGGTCGGCGGGTCAAGTTCTAATAACAGAAGAACCATGTCTGCAAGAGCAGAGGAAACAAACAGAAGCACGCCTTCTGGCCTTGGTGTTGCCAGGAGCATGAAGAGATCCTGGAAACACTTATTTTCACAAAAGCCATGCATGAAAAGAGGGGGAAAGGTTCCTAGGGGTTGCAGTGATGGTAAGCTTTCTTTCTGTCAAGTGTTTTAGTCTTTGCAAGAAGCCATAGCTCTCCCTCCATTGGCCACACCCCAAGCAGGCTTGTCTCCCTTGTCCCCTGAACAGCCTCTCTTAGACCTGGGTCCCCTCTAGGCACTCCACTCTCTGGGTCCCCTTCACCGCCAGCATCCATGGTAACTGCTTCTCTCGACTCTTCAATCTTCTGCCGTCTCACACAATTCTGTTCTCAAAGCCACCAGTGACTCTCATGTGGTGAAGAATTAACTTTACCCAAAGAGAGGTTTGGCCTTTGTCCTCAGCTACTGGGAGGTTGCCCCTAGGCCCCTAGAATGGTCTGCCTGACACTGGAGGTTTCTTGCAGGGCCTGTTCCCCACTGGCTGCCAGGACAAGGTCTGCAAGTCCAGGTGCCTGGCAGTGACTCGCACGGTGGGGCTGAGAGTCAGACCAGCCCGGCCCCAGCCCCAGAGCACATGGGGATGTCACAAGCCTGGCTGAGCGGCGGCGGGCAGCACCAAGGGGCTGCTGCTACTTACTGGCATTCTCGGGTGCGGTGTGAACAGGGCCGTCTGAAAAGGAAACCACAGAAATGAGAAAGATGTGTATCGATTTTAAAAACCTGTCCCTGAGAGATTTACCAAGTGAGAGAATACAGTCCCAACATTTCTTTTACTGACTATGAGTATTGATAATTAGAATCAGATATTTCTTTAAAGTCCCTGAGCATTTGTGAAGGCAGGGCAGGAAAGCACAGTGGTTAGATGCGGGAACCCTGGAGGCACACAGCCTGAGCTCAAATCCTGTCACCTCCACCTAAAACTGTGGGACCTTGGATGTCTGTCAGCTTCTATGTCCCTATCTGTAAAATGGTGATGAAATGTCTCCACTCAGGGTGTTGTGGGGCCAAAATGGAATCATCCATGCAAGTAATTAGAGCCAGCCTGGGACACCGGATCCCTCCATCAGTGTCTCCTTTCATGGCATCTCCTGGCAAGGATGCAGGTGAGAAGGAAACCTGGAGGAGGAGGCTTAACCCCCCAGGCGTGGAGAGCCCAGTTTATACGAAACTCTTTATCTCAGCAGATAAACACCCCCCTCTCGGGTCCCCATCTGGGCTGCGGTTAATGCTTCCCAGGGGCCGTGCTTTCTCCAGCCTCACAGCTTTTGGCTGCTGTTCCTCTAGCCCAGAACACACTCTCCTCCCCCCAATATCTAATTAACTACAGCCCACCCTTCAGGGCTCTTTGAACATCATGTCTTCAGAGACCCCCCTTCCCCTTCCACCACTCAAATATAAATTAGGTCCCCTCGTTATTCTCACTAGCTGCACCTTCTTCTTTTCCTTGATAGTATTTACTCTGATTTGGAATGCACGTTTATCTGGGCCACTATGTGACTAGAGTTTATCTCCCTCACTAGGCCTTAAGCTCCATTGGGTCCAAACCTTGCCAATGGCTGGCTCACAGCAGGTGCTCAGAAAAAAAGCAGTGAATGGATGAAAGGAGATCATGGATTCTAGTCCAAAAACATGATGAATTCAAAATGGAAGGAAAAAAAGAAGTCTCCTATACCTTGCCCTCCATGTCCCCAATCCCAGGTTCTTCCCCATAAGAAACCACTGTTTTTCAGTTGAGCACATCTTTTGGACCTTTTCTATATGTTTCCATACAATTATGAATGTATAGAAATACAGAACCCTGCATGAGAGTTGTACAAATAGTAACAGCAAACACACTGTTGTTTATGGTTGTTCATAGGTATTAACTCGCACATTCCCCACAATAACCCTAAGAGGGGAGATTATCGGTTTCTGCACTGTTGTATGGATAGGAAAGCTGGATGGCAGCTGAGTAGCTACGTAATGAAGTGGAGGCAGCTAGTGAACGCTGGAGCAGGAACCGACATCACATGGGTGGGCTGTGGAGCCTGTGATCTTCGCCTTTACACATAATGATTTACAAATTAGTTTTTCCACTTAATTTTTCTTGAGTATTGGTATCTTTTCAAGGCCATATACATAGCATGTGTGTGTCCATGTTTATTTTTATAAAATAGGATGTCATGATATGGATATTCTGTGGCTTACTTAATTCTATGCTTACAATCATGTAGGTCGCCTATAATTTTTCATTATAAGCAACCCCACAATGTACATGCTTTTTAAAATACACAGTGGAAATAGTTATCTAGGGTAGATGCCTAGAAATGGAATTTCTAAGCTAATGGGGGGACACTTTATGATGTGTTAATACTGAGTAACTTCTCAAATAAGCATTACCAATTTGCCATCCCACCAAATAATAGCGCTTATTTACCCACTGCTTGCCAACATTAGATGTTACCAGTCCTAAATAAAAGTTTTATAGGACCAGTTCTGACTCTAAATTTGATTCTGAGATTCTTGTGACATCCTTGTGAAATGGCTGAGACGCATTTTGATGGGCATATGTGTGGGGAGGAGATTGAGCTGCAGAATAATGATTTAACATACACAAAAACCAGAGTAAAATTCTTTGTCACGCTGCAAATGGGATTTCTCTGTGTTCAGGCTTTCTCATCTCCTGGACTCCAGACTGAGGTCATTCCCTGCCTTGGCTAGCAACTGACCAACCCTTCCTTGCCCAGTCATGGCCAGCACCGGGCGCCATGCTCAACTTCCCTGAAATCAACTGATCAAAGCACAGAATATCAAGGTTGAGGAAAAACATTAAAATGGAAAAAAAATCCAATATGTGCTCCCATATTTATATAGCAGTTGTTTTATATTTAGTATTTATTAATGTACCAGAAACTGTGCTATTTACCTGGCATTATCTCAGTTAATTTTCAGTACGAATGTACAAGATAGCTGGGCATAATATTTTTTCTTAACAGATAAGAAGAATGAGTCTTTTTGAAATTAAACAACATATCTAAGACCACAATGCTGGTGAATGGCAGAGCTGGGACACAAACCCATGTTTCTCTGGCTCAGAAGCCCATCCTCTTACTCGCTCCTCAACACCAGCTCACAATGCCCACCTTCACACCTGCAGAGGACGGAAGCATGAGCCATGGTTGTATGTCCATATTGCAGTCTCATCCTGGACAAACTGCTTGTCTCTGGACCTCAGTTTCCCCATATGTGACAGATGAGTCTGTATTCTCAGTGTTCAGCCAATGTTCTGATAGTAATCGTGCTTGCTGAATAAAATAATCAACAGGCACATGGTGGCTCTTAGAGAAGCTTACATAGTTTTGGATTACAAACCTAGGAAGACGTCTAGCTATTGGCAAACTCTATTAAAACGATGTTTATCACTAAGTGGTGTGTGTGTGTGGAAAGGGGGCATCCCAATGACTTAGGAATTCAAAGAAGGTGAAAGGATGAGGAGCAGAGTAACTTACAGTTCCAGGTAACCCAGGGGGTCCTGCTGGACCAGCTTCGCCCTAGAGGAAGAAACGGAAAATAAATGACTATTAATCCTCCTGCCAATCAACTCTGCTTATCCTGGGACACCTTTCCGCAGACAGCAGAGTCACTCACCTGCATCTGCTTGATAGATAGATTCCAAATTATAAAATATTTCAGGCATGAAAACCTTATGTTTTGAGAAGCATCCATGCTGATATGTGTAGCTGTGGATCATTTATATAACTTATGCTAGTCCCTTGTACATATGGAAATAAAAATGGAAGATGGATCCATTATCCATCTTCCTGTTGATGACATTTCAGTTGTTTCCCTCTTAATACAACTGTAACCAGTGTTGCAGCAAACATTCCACCCTACATTCCCAAGCACAATGACTTGAGCTCCCTAAAGACTCCACTGGGCCCTGTCCCATCCCCTTTGAAGGGGACAGGCTGTTCTCAGGGAGCTGAGGGAACAATACTACATTCCTGCAAACACCACAGGCTTGGGATTTGAATCACCTGAGCTTGAAACCTAACTCTACCATTTTATACATTATTTTACCTCCTTTGACTTGTTTTCCTCTTTGCAAAATAACGATAATAGTACTCATAACTTACAGCATCATATGGGGACTAAGTGAGACCATCTTCAGCAGAAGCCCAATAAGGAGGAAATTGTTATGACATTTGCCCTGGGGAAAGGAGGTCATTGGGCTATTCCATGCAGGAAGAACTGCAGTGAGCAAACAAGGTCCCTAAGCCCATCATTCCACATGTGCCACGTGGTGCCAGGACATGGATGTCTATGCCCAGGTGTGTTCTTTGCAGCCCAGAGTTAGGTCTTTGCAGGCCTTCCACACATCATTATCAGTGGACAAATGAATGAGTAGAGGGACAAGGTCGCTTTCAGTAAACAACAATAATATGATAACAAAAGTAGCTCTATTGTTTTCTATTATTATTTCTACTGTTATATAGCATTTAATTCCAGGTACCGGCTTACATTTTTACATGTCTTAACTCATTTAATCTCTATAGAAATGCCCACAGTGTAGATACTTTAGTATTCCCATTTCATGGATGAGGAAGCTGAAGCATAACAACATTCATCCACCTGCCCAAAGTCACAGCCAGCAATTGGCTGAGCCTGGTTTTAAACTCAGAATCCAAACTCTTAACTACTGGCAGCACTGCCCTGACTAAAGTTCCAGAAGCTTGGGAAAGAAAAAACACTTTCTCCATGCTATTTGCATTACCTGATTTCACCCAGTTCTCCTCCTGACACTGCTGACCTCATGCTCCAGAACCAATCTCATCTAAACCAATTGACCCAACATTAAAACGTCCAAACGATCAAAGTTTGAGTGTTTCCCAGTTGAACGAATGAATGGGTATCCACAAGAAGAGGACTGGAGGAGAGATGCGTCTCCAACCCCAGGGCCTAAAGACTGCCTTTCGGGAAGACCCTCCTCCTCGGCGCTGTGGGGGGAAGGAAGGAACAGTGGGAGGGGTGGGGAAGACCCCAGCTCCTCCAGGAGTAGTTCAACTCTCAGTAGCCCTTGTTGACAAAGGGGCATTTTCACACCTGCTCTCCAAGATGTTGGGTGGGGGTTGTTAAATACTCACAGTGGGGGGTGGGGAGGAAAGGAGGCAGAGATGCACAAGGCACAGTCAGAAGGGGGCGATGTTGCTTTAATGTCTTATTTTGGATTCTTTGACCAGAATTATCTATTATTACATATTTCTCAGGCGGAAAAGAAAGGCAGGTCAGATTCTTTGGAAGCTTGAATGTGATTCTGCTGAGGGCCCAGCAATTCTGCCAAAGCAATAAAAGGGGCTTTATGGTCTCGCTGAGTCCTCTGCATCCTGGAAATGAGTTTCTCAAATAAAAATTGCATTTCTAAAAAGTCCATGAGAGCAGCAGGCATGAATGGCTTACCCATACAAGGCCCTTTCCATTTCAGGCTCTCTATTTATAGAGAGAAGGTCTGTCTGGAGTAAAGCCCTCAGCCTTCAGCCTGAGGGACAAGGGGGATAGGAGGCCCCTCTTGGAGCCAAGAAAGGATGAGGGCAAAAGGACAGCAGGAAATTGCAGGAGAAGAGCAAGCAGCCTCAGGACAGTGAGGTGACCTGCACAGCGCAGTGCAGGACAAGGGGCAATGCAAGGCCCCCTGGGTGTGTTTCCGTTCCTCAGGCACCTCTGGGCCAGGCCCCCACTGCACTGTGAGGGGCCGGGACTCTGGGTCCAGACTGTCAGGGGTCAGGTCTTGACTCCTCTGCACTCCATTCATGCAGCCCTGGGAAAGCAACTTGGCTTTTCTGTGCTTCAGTTTCCCCATCTACGAAGTGGGGATGTTGTTGAAAACACGACCCCTCTCAGGGTTGCTGTGAGGATCACCTGTCACTACACGTGCAGTACTTCCAGTAGCTCTGGCACACAGTGAGTCTGCAACAACCCATCCCACACACAGGGTATCAGTCACTCCTTACAACCAACCTCGGAGGAGATATTAGCAGAACCATTTTCAGGCCAGCAAGTCAAGGCACAGGGAGGTCAGATAAGAAGCTCAGAACCTCCCAGCAGGTAGAACCAGGATTATAACCCAGGCCATCACTTTGGCTCCAAGAACGGGGCTCTCTTCTCTGAACTGCAGGTGATGCACATAAACACAGACGGAGGTTTTGCAACTAATGCAACTGATGACAGGATGACAGCAGGAGTTCCTACCTTTTCACCTCGGTCACCTTTCAGTCCCGGGAGGCCCAATTCACCTTTCTCTCCCTATGACAAAAGATGAACTTAGAAAGCATTAGAACTCAAACTGAGTGTAATGCCTGCCTCTCCCCAGGTGAGAGCTCTAGGATCTTGGATAAAACCCTTTTTTCTTTCCGACCTGCCCTTGCCATATCAGTAAATGCCCCAGTGAAGCTCAACCCCAAGGGCTTTCTGTCAGTTACGTGTGAAGCACCTAATTCCCATTTGGCACCTGAGAGATGACATCCCCCCAACCCACTCCCATCAATTTCATCTACAGATGCTCCATCCTTTTCAGAGAGATCACTCAGCCTTTTGTTGCAGCTCATGGACCAGAACAGCTCACTCCTCTTCCTTTTCTCTTCTACAAACCCCAGGGAAATACCCTTGAAACCCAGCCAAGATCACCCATCCACCTCAATGGACTGACTCCAAAGGGAACTGGCTGCTTCCCATGGGCACAGGCAAGGTGGCCTTGATGGGAAGAAGCAGCCGCCACTTACCTGTTCTCCTTTCTCTCCCCTCATGCCAGGGAATCCAGGAGCACCCGGGAGCCCTGCCTCCCCCTGTGGAAACAACATGGCACCTCTGTTCATCAGGCTCTCAGTCAGGAAGCTCTCCTGTGGGCCAGGCCACGGGACATGTGCCCTCTATTTCCTGCTCTCCAGCCCCTCAGAGATCTCTGGCTTAATGGAGGCAGCAGGGAAAGCAAACTAGTGGAGAAAGGGGAATTCTAGAGAATTTGTTCACTGGGGTGTACCCAAGCTGTTTCCCACTTTGGCCATTCCCTCTCCCAGGAACCCTTTTTTCACCTCTCTTGGTGCCTAACTTCTCGTCCTCTAGGACTCAGCCCTAACGTCACCTCTTCACCATCTTTCCTGACATTCTCCAGGTCTGAGTGAGGGGCCCTCTCCTATGCCCTCCCACCCACACCTGCATGTCGTCACTCACTGCATCTGTTCAATTGCTCTTGGTTCATGGTTGTGACCCAGTGCTCCACACAGCAATGGATGCATTGGACATGCCGATCATTATCAGGTAAATAAATGAATGCATGAAATGAATGTAGTGCGCCCCCAGAAGACAACTGATTTACAACTGTATAATAGTGAAAGAATGCACTGAATGAAGAACACAATGAATGAATGAAGGTATGACCAAACAGACCTTCTCTCCAGGTCGGCCTGCCAGGCCCTGTTCCCCAACTTCACCCTGGAGACAGAATAACAGACACGCCATTATTTTCCATGTACATTTACAGAGATGGCTGTCATTCCCCAGTTGGCCCCACACATTCACAGCACCTGCCCACCGCAGTTCTTGGTCCTCAAACATGTAGCATGGTTACAGCCCAAGAGACACAGGCTGTGGAAACCAGTGTGTAACATTTCTGGAGAGAGAGGTTGCACACTCCATATTGTTTTTTTCTTCCCCCAAAAGAAACAACTTCTAGAATTGTTCTGACAGAGTTTATACAAGTTGAATCCATTCATCTTGAATCTAAAAGGCTTACAATTCAGAACAATGACAAACCAAAATCTATGACTCCTGGATCAACCCCAGCTCTGAGGTTTATTGTACTTTAGGGAAATCCAGACACCATGCTGGATCCAATGATGAACTTATCCAAGCTGACTGGCTGTCCTGTGAGTGCTGTCCAGACTTTTTGGTAAACACAGACAGCCCCATGGTAAAAGGTGGGTAAGAGCTTCATTTTCCCTCTTGCATGGTGTGTTACAATAAAGGCAAGTCTTGGATGAAATCCTGTTAGCCATCCAAACATATTGGAAACAGGCCCCCAAACAGATATACTCTGGTTTCAGTAGCTAGGGTGAAGTTTTGTCCTCAGCCATTAGGTTCCTGACTAGCCTGCTGCGGTCAGGTGAAGTGGGGGACATGGGACCAAAGGGGCTTATTCTCTGATCCCAAGGCATCAGGCCACTGTGCTTACTGGGTCGCTGTAAATCATTGCTGCAAAGAGGTCTGTAGTGGTGGTGGTGCAGAGGGACAGTAACTTCTAACCAACCATGTGTCTTGAGAATCACTAACTTCTTGAATGACAATTTCTTTCTAGCATCCATTATGCTGTTTAATAAAAGCTTTGTGTAGCTTTCCATAAGGAGATGTGGTTTCTGAAGAGTAAATGGACACGTGAATGAATGAATGAATGAATGAGAGGGGATGCATGCACATAGGGATTTTCCCTGAAGCTATGCCAGACTCAGTTGGTAGTGAAGGCCTGCCCCCCACCACTCATCAGAGAGGAAGGCAAAAAAAAAAAAAAAAAAAAAACCCACGTAACCTAAAGCATTTTTAGCATTAAATGATTAAGCTCACATTTTATTCTGCAGCTCTGGTGCCAGCATGGGAACAGGAGTTGGAGTTAGCACATGTTGAAATTTTAGATGTGCTCCAATACTCCCATCAATTCCCAATGTTTACAAGCACAATTAGTAAGAATTGCTCTAACCGGAATTGTGCAAATACTTGTCACTCAAAATGTCACTTTAAATCTATTAGGATGGTAACACCTTTGCAGTGGCAATTGCTTCTTATATGCTGAGAAAGGTGCTGAGGGGTTAGAAAGCATTTTTGAAGACCAGGGGACGTGCTTTCTGAATTCATGAGGTGAACCCTAAGCAAAGGCACGTGCACAGAGGACTGGGTGACGTCTTTAATTCTTGATGTGAGCCCAGAAGGTCCATGTGTCTGCTCATCCTACAAACCAGCTCTATTCCCTCAGTGGACTCATAAACCTGCCGTCCATGACATGTCCATAATCTTCTTGGAAGATTTTTATCTTTAGTTGGCATTTTGTCAAAATAAAGTAACAAGACCCCATGCCACGTTCCCTTTGAGGTAGAGTCTGTTGTAGAAGTATCAGACCTGCAGAAATTTATAGTTTTGAACTTTCTAGAGAAATGTTTTAAACATATCGCACTAGAAATTGTGCAAAAATAGCATGTGAGATGTAGCAATAGATTTCTCTGTTTGAATCTTTCAGCCATTAGTGATTATCAAAATATAAAACATAGATGGAATGACTAAGGAAATCCCCAAGGGCACCTCTAATTTCATGCCAATACTTCTCATAATTGATCGCCTTCATCTGCAGAACTGTGCAGGGAACTCAATGGGACTAGATTGCTTCTGAAGACTATTGAATAGGATGTTGAAATTCTTATGGTGCGAGCCCAGAAGGATTTGACAATTCATAAATTTGAGAAAACACAACTCTAAGGCATGGCTGACTCCATAAAATCCATGAAGTCAAGAATGGGAAAGAACAGCAAATCTATGCAAATGCTTTAAGTCTTTTCTGGAAATGGTTGAATTTCAACCAATCAGTCAAACACAGAGAGGGGCCTGGGTGCTTATAATACCATGTGACTCACCCCCACACACAACCACCTGAGGACATGCATGGACAAAACACAGCAAATTACATATTATTACATTTCAATGATGTGGGGATCATTATAAATATTTTTAAAAACACCAATGTTGAGTCCTAAAATATGAAGGACCACAGTGCTTGTAAGTGGCAATGGGATGACTCACTGTGCACAAATGGGGAGTATGAGGGCTGCATTCCTAGAACCTGGAATCCAAGAAATGGGAGGTTCCTAGTGGATCTTGGGATGTTCTTTCCACATTTCAGTCAACCTGGGCATCCTTGAGACAGCTGGGGTGAATTTTAACCTGTGCTTTTTCCACTCCCTTTAATTTGGGTCTTCTAAAGAATGATCACTTTATGAAAAGGCGAGGCAACAGAGAACCTAGGCCCGTGGCTTTGCCTGTCAGCACCTTCACTGGCCAGAAGGTGATCTGGTCTTGTCCTTCCAGAGGGCAGGGTCACCACTGTGTTCAGTCCAGGTCACTCCTGTATTCTTGCTGGGCTGAATTTGTTATCCATCCTCCATCAAGGAAGTCCTTACTGAGGACCCACCAAATGCCTGACTGTGAGCTGCGGTTGGGGAGCAGGGGTGACTAAGACCAGGTCATTGCCCTTAAGTAGTTCTTAAGCCAGAGGAGTGGGGAGAGGGAGAGGGAGGGGCAGGTTCCCCACGCAATCTCCTGTCTGGCCATAGGCTTCCCCAGAACCACAGGTGCATGCATGCGCAGGCTTCCCCAGAACATACACAGACACATACACACACCCAGTCCAGGCCTCTCTCTTCTGTGCTCACTGCATTCTGAGCCCAGGCCAAATCTGAGATATTGAGCTGAGGGCCTCAACATAAAACAAGACCCTGCAGCCCATCGGGAAAGCCCCGCAGAGAAGCAGCAGTTCCTGGAGGGAGTGTGGGCACGGAGGGACAGCCAGCCAAAGTCAGCACTTGGGGTCCCAACACCCACAGGAGGCGCCCTGTCCAAATCCCATGCTGAGTGGTCTCCACTTCCCCCTCAGATTCATTTTCACACATCTCCACCCGCTGGAAGCCCTGCGGGCTGAACTCTGCAGATGGCATCAGCCAGGCTTCCTGGCCTCTGGCTGTCTGTTGGGGTCAGGCATTAGGGAGCACTGGAGGGAGATCAAAGCTCAGGGAGAGAGAGAGAGGGACAGAGAGAGGGTAGTGTCCCCCTTGCTCCCTCCCTGCCAGGAGAAGCTAGACAGTGACAGTGTCCTTCTTCCCAAGGCCACAGCTCTCTTGGGGACTTGTCCTCCAGCTCCAGGCCTCCCTAGGAACCCATTCATCCCCTCGCTCCTCTGTCCTAGAGCTGGGGAGCTCTCCGTTATTGCCATTCCCATGGTGTGTCACCCTCCCCGTTGGAGCCCCAGCCCTGCCCTCACCCTTTCAGACAGCCCCTTGTCCATGATCCTATTTGTTTCCCGCCAGACCCCAGTTGATAGGGACTCTATGCTCCATCAGTTGTAGTTCATGCACAACCCCAAATACACCATTTAGAATAACAAACATGACGGCAGGTGGCGGAGTCCATACCTGAAGGCCAGGTTTTCCCGGCAGACCATCTTCCCCTCTTTCTCCTGGCTCTCCCTGGAAGGAATGCAAAGACAAGTTAACTGGGGTGGGGGGGGACTTGGAAGAAACAAACTGGCTACTAGTTACAGACTAGTAAGGAAGAGAACTACCTGTATTCAGGTGGCATTGAACACCTTTAATTCTGCATGAGCATGGAAACCAAAAATGGCAGCTCATACCACCTCTTAGATTTCATGTTTGACGGCTGTACTTTAGATTTATTTTATAAAAACATAATTGAGTAGAAATGGTGCTGTTCCCTTACAGAGCGATTTAGTGTAAGGAAGATATTGCGCAGGTGTTTTTGAGAATACAAAGCACTTGGTTAGCCCTTATCCTTTGTCTTGAAAGATAAGGGAGAAGGATGGAGAATATTTACATAAAATATCCATAAAATTAAGTTAAATCCATTCTTATTTTGTACTTTGTCATGAAAAAGTTGAGTTTCTAAGTCTACTTATTGAAAAGGATGACGCATTTTCCCACAATATTGAAAAGTTGCCTTGCGAGAACTGTTGACACTTTCTTGAGCTTATGCTATGAAAGAACAAAGTTCTTTTGTTAAAATATTTGTTGTATAGTTTTGTAATTGTTCATTTGAAGTGTGTAAACTGTGAATTTGCTTGTCAACTTTATGATATTTAACCTCTGGCTCATATCTTAATGATCCTACTCTAATGAGCCCCACCAGGATACTTTTCAAAATTGAAGTCTCTTATTATGTTAGCAAGAGTATCTGAAAGTTTTTCCTTCTTGCAAATATAGTAAATATATATTTCTAACAGATCATTTTAAAGCCTAAGGCCTCCAAATTACCTACAGAGAAATAAGGGGCTCACCCACATCTGACCTCATAAATCCAAGCATTTCTGAGTCCCGGACAAGGGCCCAGGCAATCGATGTATTTTAGATTGGATGCTGACGCCGTGAATACCAACCTTAGGTCCTGGCAGGCCTGGGGGTCCATTCAGCCCATCCTTTCCAGGAGGCCCCTGGGCCAAGAGGGAAACAGACAGAAGTGAGAGGGGTGTGTGGGAAGCAACACATTAAGTTGTCTCCAGCAGGAGCTGATTCTGCGTGAGAACAGAGGCGCTTTCTCTCCAGGGCGGCGTGGTGTCTGCGGGACCAGGGTTTCTTTCGCATTCATTATGACGGACATGAACATCACTTCTGACCGATGTCCTGTTGCCAGTGGCCCTGGACACGCGTGGTGGGTGAGAGGGGGCAGGAGAGTCTGCCGAACCTGGCTCTGGTGGCTCCATTTCAACCTCCAGCTTCTGGCAGGCCCCTTGGGAGGGCACTCTCCACATCGCTCCCACTTTCTCCTCCCCGCAATCTCCTTTCTTATCACTTTTCCCCTTCCCACTGCTATCCTCCCTTCTTATTGCCCTTCAAAAATGCATTAATGACGTTAATCAATTCTGCCTTTATTTCCAAAGACGGCACTGAGGGGTTCCATGTCCTCTTTCCCAATACAACATGCAGGCTTCCTCCACCCCCACCCTAGGACAGGCCTCGCTGCAGCTGTTCGCAGGTGAAGAGACGAAGGTCCACAGGCTGAGTGACCCACTCCAGGTCCCGCAGCTGGTAACGGGGGGGGACGCGCAAGGTGTAAACCCAGGCCTCCCGGCTCTGCCTCCGGGTTCCTCCCACTACTCAGAGTTGCTTTCTCTTCTGCTTTTCCTCTGCGCCTTAAATGATGCATCAGGTGCCCACGCACTCCCTCACGACAGATAGAAGAGAAATCCTTTCCCCCAACAGAAGTTCACACATTACCGCTTGGCAGCTGAAAGTGCCATTCAAAAGTTAATTTTTTTATAAACCTGGTGATTCTTCTGCCCAGAAAACCCCCTGCCACCCAATTTAAGACTCCTATGTCCCTGTGTCTCCAGCCTGGGCTGGTAGCCCATAGAAAAGGAGAGTTCCTCTTCCCAGAGCAGGGGTCCTGGCAGTCAAGACCCCTGGGAGGGCAGAAGGAGGTCTTGTTCGGGGAGTTAAGGGGACTCGGGTCAATGGAAGCACCATCTTGTGAAGAGCAGATACCGAAGCCAGGAGCAGTGCTGCCAACCTTCACTGGCCCTGATGTCACCTTATAAACTGTAAATGCCGTTGGCGATTGTTTCTTCTTCCTGCTACACTCTCCCCTCTTCTGACTGTTCACACTGATATGCATCCTTTCTGATGGACCCATTAGATTAGATGAGATGGTTAATGTGCTTGAACTGTCACTCGCGTCACATGTGCTGTTGGTGGCTTTGCAGTTGACCGACTGCTCCAGGTTGGGACCGGTTCACCTGAGATCGTACACTGCAACACTGAATCTATGCCCGATGCCCATGAGCACGGCGCCCGGGAACCAGCAGAGCTAGAATGCTGGCATCCCAGCATGCCCGGTCCTCACTCCTGGGTGCCTCGACCTACGGCCACCAACGGATCTGCGGTCCATTGACAAGGGGCACAACTGCTGTGTGCTGCATGATCTGATTCACCTCCATCACCCTTTCCCAGGGTCTGCATCCCCCACCAGTGCTGTGGGAGCCTAGGCTTCCCCAGCCTTGGCCTTCCCCACCCCTGGCCCCATGAGAGAACTAGTTGTAAGGAAATCCCTCCAAGGGGCACAGGGGCCTCCCTGAGGGCTGTTATCAGGTCTATGATGGTTGATCGTGGTCACATGATGAGGCTCACAGGTCACACGTACCCTCCTGCCCTGAAGAGCTACAGGCCAAAATGGCAGGAGACACACCCAGCTTTCATTGTGCACCCACCACATGTGAGACATTAAGGTTTGCTGAGCCCCATGCTCGGGACTTAGAAGAAATAAGAAGGCCTCAGATCCCGAGGATCTTCTTGGGAAGTGAGGAAACACAATCAGGATAATGACGGGAAGAGCTTTGCCACGCCCGTTACATCTGTTACCCTCTGTAGGGATCCCTTATGGACAAGAAAAACTCTTTAAACAGCAAAGGACTGGACTTCTGAATTTGACTTTGGTTGTAAGAGCAAGGGCAGTGGCCTAGGGAAAGGATGCCCCAATCTGCACCCCGCTGGGGCCCGTGGGGGAGCAATTCCAGGAGATGGAGCACGTGGAAGGAAACACGGAAAGCAGAGGTCAGGCTGAGCGCCTGGCCTTGGTCCCTGCCACCAGGGAGGAAAGAGCATGGAGAGTCCCCAGCTCTGGAAAGCAGCCTTGATGGCCAGCTGGAAGGGCCCAACCATTCCTGCCATAGAGCAATGAAAGAGAGGGAGGAGCGTAGGTAGGGATGCTCCAGGACACTCACCACCTGCCCGGGGAGGCCAGGTTTTCCTGGGAAGCCGATCTCTCCAGGTAAACCCTGAAAAGGGAATCACATGGCAAATGTCAGTCTCTCCCCTTCACAGCATCAGATGCTTTCTTCCAAGGCCTTTCCTGGCATGGGCCCAGGTCTCCGGCTCTGATGAGGACACCAGGGGTGGATATGCCTCTGGGCACTTGGCTGTCCTTAGCACTGGCCACTGTGAAAGGCAGAGCTGTCACACCTCTAAAGTTGGCAAGTCCACGGCTTGTCTGGCCTGCAGTCGGGGCCACCACCACATTCATTCCTACCTGGCAGGATGGGTGAACCTTCTCCCTCTGCCAATTGCTGGGCCTGCTCCCCACCAGCAGGGTCGGGGTGACTGGGGTAAGGTTGACAAATACCTATCCTGGCCCTCTGTGTGCCTCAGAGCCAACCCATAAACTGCTAAAAGACACTGAATGGGCGACCCCAGACTAACACGCCTCCTTCAACACATCTCTAGAAGCAGCCAACCAACATGCTACATGAGCTCAAACAATAATCCCAATCTAAGGGGCTCAAGGGCCTGAGAGCCAAAGGCTTGGGGGTGGCTTCAAGGGGCTCCTCCTCGTTTGCACCTTTGCTTGGGTCTTGGACAAAGAACAAAGACGTGGCTATCCAGGAAGATGGTCCTGGCTCCCACAGGCCATGAAGCTCCCTCTAGGGCCCTGGTGATAGGAAGCCAAAGTCAGTCTTACCGGGGGGCCTCCGGGTCCAGGGGGGCCTGGGACACCCGGTGATCCTGGAGGGCCCTGTAAAGAAAGAGCACAAGCGGGTTATAAACGTGCGTGGAGCAGCCTCCTGGTGCTGCCGTCCTCTGAGAGAGGAGGGAGGGGACACAACGTCGGGGGGTCGGGGAACTTCAGCTTTATTTGTAATGTCTTATTTTTTAAAGAAAAAGGAACAAAAGCAAAAAGAAGAGATCTGAAGTAAAATTTGCAAAATGTGAACAGGTGTCATAACTGAATGATGATTGTAAAATAGTCTGTTATATTATCTGTTCTGCTATATAGTTAAAATAGTTGAGCATTTAAAATAAATACATATGCACGTGCGTGCATGCTTACACACATACACACTGTGGGTTCACCCATTAACAAAGATCTTCTAGAACAGTGGTTCCTAGGCATTTGTCAGCTTGGAATCACCCGAGGGAATAACACAGATCTCACACCCCAGGCCTGTTCACAACTTCTCTCTCTCCCCCTCCCTCCAACACTGCGTTCATGGGCCCTACACGAGTTCTGGGAGACGTACCTCTGGTCTTTGCCTGCTCAGCTCTTTCTGCAGATGTGCCCTCCCCACCTCGCCACCCTTCTCAGATGCCTCCACCTCTATGAAGCTTTCTCCAATTCCCCAGGGGGAATTCATCACTCCTTCCTGCAAGCTCAAGGCCAGTGTAATTGTGTTCATCTGACCCACGTGCCCTGGAAGGCAGAGGCCCCTCTTGTTCCCTCTGTATCTCACACAGTGACAAGCCCACTTGGCACAAGGCTTGGCACACAGCAGGTGTTCAATAAATGTTTGAAGAATCTACTGAATTAAAGAAGAGAGGACAATATCACATCGCCACTAGATGGCGATAAATACTAAAAAATGGCAAAGGCAGCCACTTCCGTGGACTGTTCCCTTTTCTCCCTCTGGGGGCACACGTGAGTCGAAAGTGGGCTTAGAAAGGGACAATTTACTGAACACAACTTTTTGGTGGCACCTGGACCTGGTTTTCTCTGTAGCTCGCCCAGTCCTGGCGAGTCTCTGGGGACAGCATCTACTTTTGTCGGGAGACATTTGCCTGGAGCTGGAGCAACTGAGGGTCCGGGCAAACCTGGACGGAGGCTGGGGTGCCAGGGCAGGGTCCCCCCCAATGGATGGGGGCCGGAGGAGGGCACCCAGCAGGCTTGTGGCCTCACCCCTTGTCGCTCAGCTGCACTCCGCCCAGGTGCTTCTGCTCACCTCTCTTGGCAGAGCCACAGCCTTGCAGGGAGCACCCACAGGACCCACCCCTCCAGAAGGCATGGCCAGGTGATCTGTTTTGGCTTCAACATGACCCTGAGGTTCTCACAGCACCCTCAACCCCCCAGAGCTTGTCCAAGGCCCAGTCTCACCTCATATAGCACTCTCTTTGATAGCAATTTGGGTGCATTTAGTTTTCTCCCCCCTTACATTCCCAGGGATGCTGATGGCCCCTGGAATGTTCTATACTCTTTCAAAGTGATTGTTCCAGGAAGACTCTGACCAGCTCATTACTCTGACCTTGTTGCTGTTTGCTTGTTTCAGAGTCTCACGGTGTGTCGGAGCAGACAGATCTTTAGTGACTGTCTACTGGAAATTAAACCTCCCCATTTGACAATAAAGAAAACTGTGGCCCAGAGAGGGTAAGGGCCCACCTAAAGTCACACAGCCATTGTCTCCAGGTGCAAGAGGCCAGGGGATCCTGAACAGTCTGGCTGCTGCAGAATCACCTGGGGCTTGTTATAAATACAGGTACACAGGCCCTTTGTTTGGACTCTGAGGCACAGGTCTAGGACAAGTCCAAATGGTCAGTGACTTTGGAAACACTGCCAGACCTGGGAATTACCCACCCAGACCAACTCCACGTACCACCCTAACTATCACCCTCACTGCTGATCGTCCAAGAGCAGTTGTACAAACAGGGACCATGAGAGGAAGGAGCAGAAGACTCTGACATAGAAGGATGAGGGGGCAGCCCTGCCATTTGGGTCTACTCCACCCTGGGCTTCCCATACTTGATCTCTTCTCAGTCCTCACGCCAATCCTGTGAGGCTGGTCTTTCCCGTCTCTCTTATAGATGAAGAGCTGGAACTTGAGGAAAATTAACTGATATTAGACAAAGCTGGCATTCAGCAGCAATGACCCTGACCCCTTCACGCCCCATCCCTGGGACCCCACCCTCATAAACTGTCTGCCCAGCTCAGGGACACGGGACTCAGCCCCTCCTGTCACAGCCCATGTACCCTTGAACAGTCTGATCTCCTAAAGACGGTCTGCGTGTTAAGTGGGACTAGAACTCAGGGCTTTCTGCACGGGCTCCATGGTCTCTAAGTC
The DNA here is from genome assembly GCA_031878705.1 of Tapirus indicus. Taxonomy (NCBI): domain Eukaryota; kingdom Metazoa; phylum Chordata; class Mammalia; order Perissodactyla; family Tapiridae; genus Tapirus; species Tapirus indicus. The sequence goes on along the minus strand of CM062935.1, from coordinate 5,710,054 downwards.
GCCCTTCTTTGTAGGACCCACAGCACCTGAGTCCTTGCTATGCACAGAGTAGGGGATTAATAACTGTCCGCTTGTTTGATGCTGTCAGCCCAGGAACGAGAGCAAAATCCTGCAGGGTAATTAACCCTCAAAACTGCAGTAGCTGTTTACAAAGAGAGAGGAGAGGCTGAAAGCAGTGGAAACAGCTGTCTGGGAGAGCCTGGAAAACCGCTTCCAGCAGAGGCCACACAAAGCGGGTGGGAGAGTTGCCTCCAGCCTCCCTTCCATTGACAGGGTGCGTCCTCCAAGTCCAGGGGGGAAACCCATGGGGTGGGGGGAGGACACAGCAGTCCGGATGCGATTTCAGCTAGCCTGCCCTCTGGACCCTGCTCCGATGGCCACACTGTGCCTTTTGATGCCACACAGGGACACGCAGAGGCAGCAGAAGCTCTGCACGGAGCAGCCACCTGGCCTCGGGAGGTTCTGACCGCCACCTCTGGGGAAGGCTTTGTCCAGCCTCCCCCAGGTTACCAGACACCTCATGCAGAGTGGACCTCAGCTCTGGCGAACACTCAGATTGTTTCCGGCAAGCCCTGGCAAGGGTCAGTGGAGCAGGAGCAGTGTGGGGGAGCTGGACACGCTGGCCTGTCAGCCTATAGACCAGGGATGGCATTTACACCGGGCACTTCCCCAACAGGAAGGGAGAAAACTTTATTTTTTAAAGCACCTACTATATGCCTGGCCTTCTGTGAGGTCTTTACCCATGTGGCCCCAAGCCCCCTTGATTGCAGCTGCTCCCCACCTATTAAAGTTCCTAGACCCACACAGTACCTGATCCCCAAGGGGGCAAAAGGAACCCTGGACCCGCGACTGCCTAGCCACATGGCAAGCTCCTTGCTTTACGAGGTCCAGTTTCCTCATCCCTGAAGTGGGATCACAAGTCCTCCATTCCTGAAAATTGAACCTGACAGTGCAGGCGGGACCCTGGGCTCAGGGCCAGGGGCCACCTCCCAGGTGTGAGTTTCACTGTTGTTTTGGTCTCCTGTAGCGCCTGCCCCCAGCATGAATTCTGAGAAGACTCTCAATAAATATTTCTTGAATCAAGTTGAATGGCTACTGCAACATCACACCTGGGGAAACCGAGGCACAGAGAGGGAACAATGAAGAAACTTCTCCAAGATCACAAGATCCTAAGAATAAAGCCAACTCTGGACCCAGTCTGCTTGTCTCCAAGGCCGAGGAGGAGGAGAACAGAACTCATGTGGGAAGGGGGTGCGTTTGCCAAGGCTGCCGAGAAGGAGAGGTGACACCTCCCTTGGTGAACCCATCATGGTTGACGGAGAACAGACAACAAGGGCAAACCCTCTCTGGTCCCATGTTTAGGAGATGTAAGCAACCGAGGCCAGTCTTTGCCTCAGGAGGATGGAGGCCGAGAGGGGGACGGGGCAGGACTGGGATAGGCAGGGACACGGGCATGAGTGATCAGACGCCAGATGACCACGCAGTCTCAGCCTGGGAGTAAGAGGCAGGGCTGCACTGCTTTCAAGAAATTGCTGGACAGCCCGACTTTGCCGCATCCAGGCCACCCACGGCTTTCAGGTCATCGGTGATGTCAACTGTGGACACAACCAAACATCATTCTAATCTGGAATTCTCTCCACTGCATGACAGGGGATGGAGGGAGCTAGGGGGTCCGCATTTGGAAGGGACTTCAGAGAATTCCTTGGACAACTGAAGTGCTCTCACTTTTCATCAATGGTGTGTAGTGCCCAAGTATCCGAATGACCAGAGGGGACCAAAGCTTTCCTTTCACTCATCTATTGTCCCCTCCAGATCATGGACGACTCACAGGGAGGCATCTTGTCCTGCTCTCTACCCCAGGACCTGGCACGTCAACATATTGCTTACTAACTCCACTGTGAGGCACTGAGAATGGAAGAACCTCACAAGGGGTCTCAAGCTCCCATCCCTGGGGCCAGGCAGGAACAGGCAGGGAAGGGAGGGCCAGCTGCAACCAGAGAGAGCAGGGCCTGTGGAGAGCTGGGAAAGGCTTCTCAGCTTAGCCCACCACTGCTCTGAACTCATGCAAGCTCAGGCTACTGACATTTCCTGGACATAACTGGGAAATCTAGATTTTTAGGCATATTCTTTCATTTTTTTCAAAATTCATCTTGGCAACTATTTTGGGAATTTAAAAAAAGCCAAACAGCTGTGCAAACCAAATAAAGCACATCTGTGGACCAATTAAAGTGTTCAGGTTTGTGATCTATGGACTGCAGCTTTTCAGTCTCTAAAGCAGACAAATTGCCAACAGGTGTGGGAGACGGTCTCAGTCGGAGGATGACAACTGGGGAGGCACAGGGTCTGGAAATGCTGCTGTAACTGATGTTCGATAGAGTGGAATAATGCACTGACAGTGGTGCCAAGACCACTGGCAGGGTGGGGACACCCTCACGGTCCCCAGTGAACTTTTTGCAGGACCCGAACTAGAACCACATTTCTTGTCTCTGATCTTTGGCTGTGCACAGTATCACATGGACCACATAAGTGCTTCTTTGATGAGGCCAGAGGTCTTTCCCTTCTGCTTTTGAGGGAAAAGAGCTGTGGGGAGATGCCCTGTGAAGTGCACCCCAATTGTCCCAGGCTTTGTGGCAACCTCCGTCCTCTCATGACCTGCATGTGAGAATGTTCTCCTTCCCTAAGGAGGCTTCAGGGGATCAAAGTCGAGGCAAACGTGTTGTCCGTCACTGTCAGGAAAAGTGTAGAGTGTTCGTGAGTGAGAAGCAATGTTGAGCCTGGGAGCACAGGAACCTAGATGGAAGAAGAGGGGTCAGTAGGTGACAAGATGTTGGCAATGCTCACTGATGCCTTCAAGGGGAGCGGGGAGAGGGAGCAGACATAGCCTTCGGTCCTTAAATCAAAGTCCTCTGTGATATCCTGGGGCATCTGGAGAAGTCATGCCTGGAGACCCAGCATGGTCGGGGATGGAGATCTTTCCTTCAGCCAACAGTTATCGAGTACCTACTATGTTCTCTCTGGGCTCTCAGATGATCCAGCCCTCCCCTCCAGAAGACTGCAGTCTAGCAGAATAAATAAAACGCATGCCTGTGACCTCCTGGAAATAGCAGTGGGTTTGGCATCAAAGGCAGGGTTAAATCCCCAGCAGCTGTCTGACAGCAAGGTGTTTGGTTTACCCAAAGCCTGGGTTCTAAACATGTATAATAGGTACGATAATACTTTCTTCTCAGTTTTTGTAGAAAAATCTTGGGTCCTGGTACAATGCAGAGTTCATGAGATTTTTGTTGAATCTGATTAAAATACAGAAAATGATAACAAAGAGGAAAGATGCTCTAAAGCCATAGCAATCAAGTAGAGGCGAAATGGGGAAATCAGGGTTGCATCTCAGAAGTTACATTCAGTTTGGTCTTGAAGGCAAAGAAGGACCTTGACAAGTGGGAATGGAATGAAAGAGAATGGGTACCTCATGTGGGTGGAATAGCTGAGCCAAGGCTGGGTGCTTGCTTGATAAGCAGAAACAGGCAGCTCGGGGTGGCTGGGATGTATAGTAACAATGGGAAGCAGAGGCGCATAAAACGAGGCAGCAAGACTGGGGTAGGAAAAATCAGGCTTTGTCTTTGAGGTAGGGAAAAAATAAAGAGATGTCCTAAAAGAGGGACACAATCAGATGCATGCTTAGGAAGACACATTTCTACCATCCTTAGGATTCACTCGTGAGAGAAATCCTAGAAGAAGTGGGACCAGGAGACAGTTAAAATATGAGAGCAGGCAAGAGAGTTGTGGAGCTGGTGCTAGAGCTCCAGTGTGGAGGGGAGGGAGGTAGACGAGGGAGTGGTCTGAAGGAGAGTTCAGTGACTCGGTGACCAACTAGATTGTGGGTTGGATGCTACCTGAGACACTGAAAGCAGGAGATGCCTAAAAATAGACTCTGCAGGGGAAGGGGCAGATTTGGGTTTGAGGTAGGGGTGATGGGTTTAGTTTTGAATGTGTTGAATTAAGAAGACTTCAGAGCTTCAGGAAGAGAGAGATTCCCATGGGATCATGGAATGTAAGGAGAGTGCTGGTAGACCCACTGTGCAGAGAGTGCTGATATATCCCATGGAGAGAGAGAGAGAGAGAGAGAGAGAGAGAGAGAGAGAGAGAGAGAGAGAGAGGAGTGCTGGTATACCCAATGTAAGGAGAGTGCTGGTAGACCCCATGTCATCACTGGCTGGAGGCTTCCAGCAAGGCATGAGCATTTTCCAGATCCTCAAGAACTCTACAATAGAGGCTAAACATAGTATCATCTTTCTTGGGTGATGTATACGGCACTTCAGGATCTTCCCTGGTCTTGGGCACTTTACTGTGAAGGTCAGTAACTACTGTTGAGATTGGACTAACCTTCCCGGGACTTCTGATTAACTTTAATTAGCGCCCTCACATCATGTTCTCTTTCTCCTGAAAATAAGTTGAACAATATCCCAAACAGAACAGCCATTTGAGCCACCTAGTTGCTAAGTTTCCAAATGAAAGCACTGATAAGCGTAGGAAAGCAACTTTGAACTTGTTTTCTATTTTTTTCCCTGCATATACTCAACTGGCATTTGGATTTTCTAGGCACAAAGAAGCTTCCTTCCCCACTCCCCCACCAAAAAAAAAAAAAAAAAAAAAAAATCCTGCTTGAAAGCCAAAGATTCTCCACACTATTATCCTCTTTCACAGATGAGGTTAGTAGGGTTTCAGGGAAGAGATGGGGCTCAAGGAAAGTTGAGACTGAAATGCAAGTCCCAACATTGCCAGGGACTCTCCAAAGAGCCGTAGGCAAGTTACTTCTGCCTTATGAGTAAAACGGATGTTCTGTATTAGATCCGGTGGAAACCAGTGTTCCAAGGAATTGTCTTCAGAGGCATGTTCAGTGGGTGTGTTTTGGGGGAGAATCTAGCCCCCACCATTATTTCACCTAGAGAGACTCTGCATTTGTCTATTTTATATGTTTGGCTTTTACTTAAAAAAAAAAGAAAACTTGAAAATTGGAGGAATTGACTGCCAAATTTTCTCCCAAGCTTTTGGGAGAAAGTATGAAGAGTGAGAAATAACTTCAAAAAATAGTAATAGGAAATGTCTAGCACTTTTCTGACTGGATATTAAGACCCAAGAGGGCAGAGACTGTTTCTGGTCTTGTTCATTTTATTCCCAAGGCCTGGCACAGGCATGACATTCAGTCAACGTTTACTAAAGGAAAGAGTATTAGAAAGGGGGTAGAAATGAAGAGGAGGATAAGTGTGAAAGAGAGTTTTCAGGTCACTGCAAGTGCCCGCAGGGTGCTTCCACCAGCTGAGAGGCAGGACAAGGTTTGCCACGCCCTTGAGGCATTAGAAGCTGGCAACGGGGTTGGGATGAGGGAGAGAACAAGCTTGTGAAAGCAGTAAAAAGGGAAATTTTGAATATTTACTCCTAGGGATATGATAATTGTGATTGTGACTGAGGGACTCTTCTAGATGGGGCTGGTCAAGGCAGGCCTCTCAGAGGGGCCACGTTTAGGCTGAGACCGACGTGATGAGAAAGTCCAGGGAAAGAAAGAACTTTGGGTATAGGGCCTGGGATGAGAAGGAGCTCCGTGAGTTGGCGTGTCTGACAGGAAGTCAGTGTGAAGGATACCTCAAATGATGGAGAGGAGGGGTGGGGGTCAGGGCCCCCCGGCAGGTCTCATGGGACATGTTAGAGTGAGGAGAAAAGGAAGTTGGGGCAGTGCTCAGGGATGAAGGATGATGATGGTTTGGATCTGGGTTTTAGAAGTGGAGACAGAAAGAAATGGTCTGATTTAGGATATATTTTGAAGGAGAAGTTGACAAGATTTAACAACAGATCAGGTCTGTGGAGTGAAGGAAAGAGAAGGGTCAAGGATGACAGATATGTTTTCCCTGAACAACTGGATAGATGATGGTACCATTTGCCAAGATGGGGAAGACTGTGGGAGGACCAAATCTGGAGGATGGTGTGGGCATTAGTAGTTCTTTTGGAGAATGGTGTTTGATGTTTGTGAAACATCCAAGTAGAGCTGCTGAGGAGTCAGGAGCTCAGGGGAGAGCCTGTGGTGGCGACTGAGATCCAATCATCATCAGTACATGGATGGTATGTAAAACCAAGTCCCTGAGTGAGATCATGAGAGAGGGGGCGTAGGGAGCCCTAGGTTTCTTCCTAGAAGGAACAAAAATGATCATTTGAGAGGTGGGATAGGATGAGGCCAGAGAATTGACCTCTGTCCTTGGTAAGTTTTTGGGCATCAAAGGCCTAGAAAGGAGCTCTTTCAGTGGCATGTCAAGAGGAAGGCAGACATGAAGGAACTTAGGAAAGATTGAAAGTCGTGTGAGGAAGTTGACCTTGAGAGCAGACATGATTTCCGAAAAGTTTTGCTGTGAAGGGAACAGAGAAGTTTGGCAGTAGCTGGAAGGAATACTGGATAAGATGAGTTATTATTTTCAAGGTATGTGGCATGTGTATGCTGGCAGTAATGATCCTATAGAGAGGGTGCCCAAGGCTTGATAGTGCTGTAGTGAAGTCCTTGAGAAGGAAGGAAGGGCTGAAACCAAAACACAAGTGAAGGAATCGGTCATAGATAGAGCAAGGACTTTGTCTCAGTGGAGCCAGAGGGCAGAGTGTGTGGTACAAACGCAGGTGAGAGGAGACGAAGGCAGTTGGAAGGAGAGGAGTTTCTTATCTGCTTGCTTCTGTCTCCTCTATGAAGTCAGGGCCATTGGCTGTGCAGTGGGGGGAGAAGCATAGAGGATGTTGCAGAATTAAACACAGAGAAGAGAGTGTGACCTGCACATCTCAGGATGGGAGGGCATGTGACTGCCCATCAACATTGGGTCTGCATTTACAATTGATCTGTGGCCATACGTTGAAGGAGAGTGGATCAGCAGGTGACACAATTTTCCCCAACAACATCAGTGCCATCTTGGGCCCTCCAGCAGGCCTGTCTCCCACTAAGGGCAGTATTCGAGCATACACAGAGAGAGAGAGAGCTGAGCGTAAAGACCAGGAAACACCCCGTCATCGCACAGGTGAGAAAGCTGAGACCAGGGCGGGAATGAGACGTGGGCAGAGGAATGCCCAGGATGGCTGATCACATATGTGGGCTTCCCCTGATCCCATTTCTAGTTCTTTCTACAGGAAACCAAACCATCTCAATTACCTGGTCTCAACACTGAATGATGTACGGGACGGATGCTTTAAGAACTTCTTCCAGGACTGAAAGTGTGAATTCTGGCCAACTCCGGGGTTCGGTTTATTTCTCCTAGACCATGAGCTCCAAGAGAGCTCCCCGGTTGTCTCTGCACATGACTGAATCCCCGCACCCAGCCTGGGCCTGGTACAGAGGACACCCTCAATAAACACTTGTTGAATCATGCAGTGCCATGTCGAAGAAGACTAGTCACTTCCTTCTTTCAGGGAGCCGAGGTAGGCATGTATGTGTCTGATTTTCACAGGGTTTCTGACCAAGGGCAAACTGTCCTGTCTGCTATTCTAGGATTTCAATTAAAGACTATAAATTAGAAGTTTATCTTAAACCAAAGCTATTTGACTATTAATATCCTAAGTAGTGGCAGTAATGGTGGCATAAAGAGATACAAAACTGGGGCTTTGGTTTAAGATGGCCTGGGTCAAATTCTAGGTGGCCTCCTGCTACCTGAATGGACTTAGGCAATGGACTTCACCTCTCAGCGCCTCAGTGCCCCCAACTATAACAAAAAGGTGGGGGGCCCCTCCTCGTATCATCGTAGTATGGATTAATGAAGGCGTTTGAACCAGCCCAGCACATGGAGCCTTTCACAAATGTGACTTCACTCTCTTCCCTTTTTATCAACAAAAAATATCTAAACAACCAATTAATCTAATTATTAATGAGAGTGACAAATTAGCCAATATAGCTAAATGTTAACAACAAAATAATGACTGTTTTGATTATTACTAACAAAAACAACTAAGTAATGACTCTACTTATTAACTAACCAGTCTAATTATTATTAATGAAACATTTGATCCTTCTAATACGATAGTGACTAAACAGCTATTAAATGTGCTCAGTAATTACGATGATGATGCATAAATATCCAATTAACCTAATTATCATTAATAAAAGAATGGTAAATAGTTATTCCTAATAACCACCGAGTTCCAATTGGAGTAGATTTATGAAGTTGGATGGAATTTGAAGATGCATGAAAATTACTTGCACAAATTAGCATGGCAATCACACTGCCTGTGTGACTCGGAAATGTTTGCTTTCTGGGGAAGTTGTTCATAATTTGTGAGTCCTCCCCTCAGGATGTGGCTGCCGGGGGCACAGCCATAATGACTACCCACCTCAGCAGGTTGCTGTGTGGAGGCCCAGGCCCACAAGCCCACCCAGCCCTCTCTGGGGCCAGTGCCTCCCCTGGCTGTGTTCCCACAGATTCAGGAGACTTGTGTCTGTCCCAAGTGCAACACCCAACAGCGCTGCCTTTGCAAACATTTGACCAGACGAGACACAGATTTCCATTTTTCCTAAAAGGCTGCCAGGATACAGGAGCCACCACCTACGACATCACGGATGTATATATTTCTCCTAAAACATTCCAGCAGGTGAAATTTTTCCATCTTGAAAAGGAGGCACCAAAAGCATCTCACAGCTGCCCTGGGGCTTCCCGCACTCTGAGGCTGCAGCGCAGGTTGTCCCATTACGTGCAAAGCTAATTAAACTCTGAGCCCAGTTTCTTTAGATTTTAAGTGGGATAAGCATTCTTTCCTCACAGGTGGTTATAAAGAGCAGACACAATGATATATGAACACTAACGAGGGTGTCTGACAATAACAGAAACTCAACACACGTATCTTCCTTCCCTCCGCTTCTCAGAGCAGAAAACTCTGTAACTTAGATTCTGCAGCAACAGGATCAACCTTGATTGGCCAGATCAGCGTAGGGACCCTCCTCTGGGTCCCAAGAGAGGCTGACTACTTCTCTCCCAGAACTCAGCTCAGTGGAGAGTCTTTCTCTATCTGCATGTCCTCCTGCCCTGTTAACATATGGCTCTGCTGGGCATGGATAGTGCCTGCCCAGATTTCACCTCTCCTGAGCTGGATCTGGCACACAGTGGGTACTTACTTGATAAATAGCTGTTGGATCAATGAATCAATGACCAAATGCATGGATGGCAAGCAGAAGAAAACCGAGGCCAGGCCTAGGAAATGTGGGCATGCAGATATGTCAGGAAGAGTGACTTAGAGGAGAGGGCAGAGGCCCACCGGAGAAATACTGCTTCTTGGTCTAGGCGTGGTTGGCCTGAACACAGCTTCGTGGCCATCGGGTAGTGATCCGATGCAGGGTGCCAAGTAGTACATACGATAAACTGTATATGGCCTAGTTCTGAGTCTCAGAGACCCAGATATATCAGGGTGCCCTGTTTCTGGCAGAATGCCTGCCGTGGACAGCCTGATCGCATTCATATCTACAGCATCCAGCTCAATGCCTGGCATTCAGTAAAGATTTGCTGAGTGAAATGGTTTCAGAAATAAAAACGAAAGAAGGAAATATATTTTCCAAGGTAGCAAAAAGAGCTGTAGGGGGAAAAATGCTCTGTACTTAAAGTAATTTGATGGAGCTGCATTTATGGTGAATTTTTGAAATACACAGACTTTGCTCACTGGAAAGCAAGGTAATAAAACAAATGCAAAAAACACTCTATTTTTCACTATTAACATCAAAATGCCACCATGACTGTGGAATCTTTAGAAGACCATGAATTATGATTGATTTTATATTCCCTTATTCCGTGCTATTTCCTGACCCAAATGCGAGGTGCCGATATGAAGTCTGAGATGGCGTGCAAGGTGCCCATCACTCACAGAGCACTTTATATGTCAGCGAGCAGTAAGAGCTGGTTTGGAAGTGCAGTTAGCAGTGTCTCCTGGGGGGGGTGCTCCCTGACGGTGCCCAACGGGTGGTGTGGCTACCACCACGGGGAGCTGGGCGTGGAGACGAGGTGTCCAGTGACAGGGGGCGCTAAAGCTGACTGCTCAGGGAGGAACCAGATGGGAGAACCCAATGATTCCATTGTACCTGCTCACTGTCACTACACCCAGGAGAACAGGGATAGCCGCCCTACCTAGTGCTCACTATGCCCCAGGGACATCACCACCTGGGTCACATCCTTCATCGAGCTATAGTATTGCCCTCCCTATTTATTTACTTATTATTTTTGTGTGTGTGAGGAAGATTGGCCCTGGGCTAACATCCGTGCCCATCCTCCTCTACTTTATATGTGGGATGCCCGCCAAAGCATGGCTTGATAAGTGGTGCATAGGTCCACCCCCCAGATCCGAACCCGCGAACCCTGGGCTGCCAAAGCAGAGCACATAAACTTAACCACTATACCATTGGGCCGACCCCCCTCTCTCTTTATTTTTATTGGTATTTTTAACAAATGATGAAACTGAAGTTCAGAAAGTGAAGTAACTTGTCCAAGATGCTACAGGGGGAAGACGGCAAGGGCTGGGATTGGAACCCGGGTCTCTGACTCTGTAACTGTGCTCCCTCCCCTAACCGATGTGGCTTCCCTATGTATCTACTGATCCCTAGAAGGCTGGGGCAGGGGAACCTGGGTGGGAGCAAACTGTGATGCAAGAGGCAAAGGGAGAATGAAGGGAAAGCAAGTGCCAGGCACAGGGCTCCAGGCATTCACCCATTTTGTCCACATGAAGGTGGGGGGCTTACAGTGGTGCAGCATTTACCATGAGGGGAACTGAGAGGGTTTGGGGCCAAGGTCACCTGGGGAGTGAAGGAGGTGTCTGCTTGGCCCTGAGCAAGTCTCTGCGTCTGGGAGTCTCGCCCCTCATCTGTGAAACGGGGACAGCGACCATGAGCCTGCACATCTGGCGAGGTGTCTGTGGGGTCCACAGGTGGTCACAAGTGATGGTACATGTGGAACAGCATGGGAGCAGGGAGCTGGACAAACCATGGGGCCAGAGGAAGTTACATCGGCGCTGAGTCTGAAACACCGTGGGAGTTGGGGGAAGAGGAGGGAGAGCACGCAGGGAGTGAGACAGCACAGGCCCAGGAACAGATTGTGATGGGGGCCCTAACTCCATCATTTTACAGATGGGGAAACTGAGGTCAGAGAGGGGAAGGGACTATGCCGATGTCACAGTGTGTCGGAAGTCAGACATAGACCAGAACTCAGATCTACTGACTCCTAGAATGGTGACTGCTCTTTTGATAGTTCTGGCCTTTTAGCCAAGAGCCCCTTGCAATTCTGAATTCATTGTCCAGCCACCCCCTGCTTGGTGCTGGAAGCCCCAGCCACTCCATGGGCCTGTCCACTCCTGCACACACTCTGTGTCTGAAGCCAGGCATCCCTGCAGAGCTGTGCCCCTGCTGAGAAGGCCCCTCCTTCCACCTCCACCTGGCTAAGCTACACACTGTCTGTTAATGGACATCTGGTCCTGGGTGCCCCCTCCCCATGCCTCCATTCTTTTCCTTTCTCATAACACTGCTGATCACTCTGTCACCACTTGTCTGCCCTCCTCTAGTCCTAAATTCCTCCAGGGAGCAAACAATGGCCATTCTCCCAGCACAGGAGGGGAAGACCGAGGAAGCAAGGGACAAAGGAAGTATGAATGAATCACTGAACATTCTCTTTAATGCTTTGATGAGGTGACCCTACAAGATTCTGGTTACCAACCTGAGAACTGCTACCTGATCATTCTTTAATCAGAGAAAGCAGTGTTGCTAGGGAAGAGAATTTAAAGATAGTAGTTACCTGCAGCCCCAACGATCCAGGGATTCCAGGTGGGCCCACTTCACCTTTCTTCCCCTGAGTGCAAAAGAAGAAGCCAGAATTAACAGGCTGGTGGTCAGTGCCCAGAGCCAGTCTAATAACACGTCTCGGTGGAAATTTTGGTCTTGATTTCTCAAACTCCCTGATTAACAGATCCCCATTCCCCCCAGGATGCCCTACAGAGAAACAGAGGGGTTGGGGAAAAAGACTGAGGCTTTGGGGTCCGGGAGGTTCAGCTTTGGATCCCAGTTCTGTAACTTAGATGATTTTGGTAACACATAGCCCTAATTCAAAAGGTACAGACAGGTATACCTGAGACAAATCTCCTATCCCATCCTCAGCCACTCCATTTCTTTCCTTGAAAGTAACTAATTCTACAAGATGTTGGTGGATCCTTCCAGAGGCATTTTATGTGTGGGCAAGCATTGCATATGCACACACACATATGCGTGCGCACACGTACACTTATGCACATGCACACACGCAAACAAGGACACACACATGCTCTCTCTCTCCCTTCCCCCTTTTTTTCTTTACAAACTGTAGCATATCATTCAATCTGCTGATAAACTGCTTTTTTTTAACTTTATCTCAGATGCGTCCTATGTCAGCATGGGGAGAATCGCTCCACTCTTTCACAGTTATGTAGTTTTCACCATAAGGATGAAATGAGATGCATTTAAACAGGCCCCTACTCCTGGACAGGTAGGTCGTTTAGACCATTTCTGATCTTCTGCTGTTAGAATCCACGAAGCCGGGCATGACCCCTGAGGGGTCATCTTGTGGGGTTGATCTGCCTCCTTAACCTCAGGGTCTATCTTTTTGCACAGAGGTAAGGGGTGTGGGTTAGTTTAATTTATACAACCTGCAGCATATATTATGGAACAGGCTGTCTGAACGATGGAATGCAGCCCTTTTTATCTTCTTCCTTATAGTTTTCCTCATGAAGTCAAAGCATTGCAATCAGAAATTGAAAGTAACACAGGACTTGAGTAAGACCCACATTCATTGAGCACTTCTGCTGCTGCAAACCCTCTGTGAGGTTCCTCCCACATTTTCCTTACTCCATTTCCAGAGAGGAAATCCTCTGCAGGACGACCCTGTGTGCAGGCATTCTCAGTCCCATTGGCCGGTGTGGAAACATGTCAGAGTTAATCTCTCGCATGTCACACAGCTAGAAAGTGATGCAGTTTAGATTCAGCCCCAGTTCTGTGTGGTGCTGGAGCCGTACACACAGCACCTCTCAGGGCTCTGAAGACGACTGAAGGAAATAATTTACACATAATATCTCTAAATGAGCCTGTAAGATTATGGAAACTTAACAATTTCAACTCCTTCTCTCATTTGGCGACTCTGGCCCTCTCAGCTCTCTGCTCCTTGGGGATTCTTGCTTGTCCTCACATGCCCTCCCACCCCACAAGTACACCACAATAAGGCTGTTTTCTTACCTTGGACTGTGCCCAGCCCAGCCCCACTGGTGTCCCATTGATCCCCATCTCCCTCCCTTGCTCCCTTCCTTCCTCCTATATTTCACGAGTACTTAGTACCTGCTGGGCCCAGGAAACAGTCTTTGTGACCTCTCCACCCACAACCTCCACAAATGAGCCCTTCCCCTAGTGCAGTGGGCCATGCGCACTGCCAGGCTCTCCCACCTCCAAGTCAGAAACTACAACAAAGGGCACATCTTCCACAGATACCCCTCCCAGAGGCTGTTGCAGGTTCTTACTGATATGGCTTTTTTAGAGTCTCGAGAGGTTTAGGGCTTTCTAGGAGAGAATTTGGTTGAGCTCAGAGGAAATGTTCTTCAAGGAGCTTCAAGTCCTAGAATCCCAACAATCTCACAAGTTGACTTAGTCTGCTGTGGTTGAAAGTAGAAGATACATCTCTGCTGCTTCTTCCTGCTTATTCACTCACACACTCCACTCCACTCTGTGCCAGGCCCTGGGGTCACCAGCAGGGCTACACCATGGCCTCTGCCTGAAAGGGGCTCACGGTTTCCTGGAGGTGGGGTGACAGACGTGAGCCTGTGTGATTACAACACATCTGATAAACATGCAATGGAAGGGTGTGCATAGGGCACCAGGAACTCCTAGGTCTGTCTGGAGGTCTTGGGAAGACTTCCCAGAGGAGGTAGTGCTGAGGTAACATTGGAAGAAGGAAGAAGAGATCCTCAATTGGATACCTAGGGTGCAGGGAACAGAATAGGCAAGTGCTCAGAGGCAGATGGGAGTAGACATTGGCAAAGTTTTTACATGATCCAGGACAGACAGGACTGCAGTGAGGCAAATGACGTCAGCAGGAAGTCATGGAGGGCTTCAGTGCCCTGGACCAAGGGGAGCCACCCAAGAAGTTAAGAAATTTGAGTAACCACACAGCGTGGTCTGATTTGTGTGGCAGCAAGAATGGAGTGAGGCTAATCAGACCACTTCTCAATGCTCACCACAACCCAGACCACTCACTAGGCCTGCCTACCATTCCCCCTCTCCTGGACCATTGCAGGGGCCTCTCAAACAGTCACCCTCCTTCACATTTGGCCCATCCACTTCACTTTCCCCTGCAAATCAGCCAGAATCATATTCTTAAAACACAAATCAAGTCATAGCTCCTCTGCTCAGAATGCTGCAATCCTTCTCAACTCAGAGCAAACTTGAATGGCCTCACACCTTCTTCCCATGACAGCACCCCCACCTGCTCTTTTCATTTCCTGTCCTCTGTGTCTTACTCCAGCCAAGCTGGCCTCCCTCCTCCACCTGGAATGTGCCAAATACATCCCCACCTCTAGGTCTTTCCACGGGTTTCTCCTTCTGCCTGGAATGCCAGTTCCCCAGCATCCACACGGATCAGTGCCCCAATTCAGTCTGGTTTCTGCCCAAATGCCACCTTACCCAAATGCCTTCTCTGACCAGCCTGGCTGAAATAGCACTTCCTCTGTCACACATGTCCCCTCACTCTGCTGTATTTTCCTTTGTTTGTATCACTACCAGATATGCCATGTATGTATGTATTTATTTATAGCCTGTCTACCCTCTACTGGGATGCAAGCCTCCTGAAAACAGGGACTGGCTCTATTTTTGTTCAATGTTATATCCATGGGCCCAGAACAGTGCCTGCCACATGGTGGAAACTCAATACATGTTTGTGGGTTGGATAAATAAATTGTCCCTTTGTGGTTGATGTGCTCCCAAGCCATGACAATGCAGTGGAAACAGCAGTGAGAGGCTAGAGAGAAGTAATGTTAGGAAGGGAAGACACCACTTGGCAGTCTATTGACTTGCAGAAAGAGCGAGCTGGCCTGATTTAGAACCCCCTGGATCCATAGGCCCTGAGCTGCAGAACACATCCACCTGGAAGGTGCAATGAGGTCCAGGTCAGAAGGAGTTTCTTGATGCTTGTCAGGTAAAATTCAAAATGTGGTTACAGACACCTTTAGAAGTGAGCCAAGCCACGGAGGCATTTTGTTTTTGCATCCATCTGATCCTGCGCTCATTAATACAAACACCAAGGAGCTGATCATAAGAGAGCTAAGAGATGCCGGCTTCCTTAGGGAATGGAAACCAGACACCTTCAATTTTCTATCTAGACAGATATCCCCTCCACTTGCTTCCAGGTTATTCCACAAAGAGTCACTGGTTATTTACAAGATGAATAAACCATTTTCCCTCAAGGTCAGTGGAATGGCCTGGTGAATTGTCATCAGAATTCAGAACCCAGACAAGCAAAGTAACTCTGTTTAGAGGAAAGGCTGAACGAAACGAGAGATTGGAACATTTAATGGTTGGTAGGAAAAGATCAGAGGGAAGAAGAGGGATATAAAGGTCTAGGTCGTGATTGAGCAGAATTACTAATTAAAATGCCAATTTGATTGGGGATGCAGCATCAGTTTCCCTTTCCCAGAGGATCCATCAGCTTTTGAGGGATGTATGAGGTCTCAGCAGCTCCCTGCTTCCCTGGCTGGTTTGGGGATCTTATGTAATAATGTTATTAATGCTCCACGAACATCTAAGATAGTCATCAATTTGTAGAAGGCACGGAGTCAGGAGGTGCTCCCATACCAGGGAAGTAAAAAATTGATCTGGAAGAAGAGAATATGGACAGGTAAGAGAGGTAAGGTGGGAAAGACAGAAATGCAAAGAAATACACCTAGAGAAGTAAATATTCCAAGCATTAGGTTTTCAACAAGGAGGGAAAAAGCAAGAAGGTGGCAAGAGTCCAGAGGGTGAAAAGTGTCAGAAATTTGTGATCATAGCAGTGTCATAAGGAAGCCTCTCCTCCAAGGAAGGCACAGTGTTTCATGGACCATTCAAGAAGCTGCGTCACCCAGAGAAACATTACAGTAACCTCTCTGGCCAGTTCCGCCACCTGCAATCATATACTCTCCACTCACAGTGTCGGAGCTGTGCCCAGTGCCGCTCAAGGCTGGCCTGCCTGCTTGCCTGCCTTCCCCCCTCCTTCCCTCCTTTCTTCCTGCAGCCCCAACCACAGGAGCCAACCCTGCTCACATGCCCAGCCCCTTCCCTCCAGACTATTCTGGGCGAAACTAGGCTGGCAGGTTATCCTTGCTAAAGGATGAGAGAAGCTCTGTCCAAATTACTTTCCACCTCTAAAATAGTCCCAGGTTCCTCTTATCTAAAATACATATAATCTGATGTGCCTCTTCAGTTTTGTGTCCAGTATCCATGCTCCCATCCCCTAAGCAACAGCTCAAGTGGGCTGCTTGACTTGGCCCCAAACACCTCTTTAGGACCTCTGGCCTCTGAGACTATGCCCACACTGCTACCTCTGTCTGTAACACCCATGCTTCATCTCAATTTGTCAAAATCATATCCCAATCCAGTGCCACCTCCTCCATGAAGCCCCAGCAGTAATGAGGACTAATGGCAAAATATGATAGAACATATTTGAGAGACAAATTCTCCAGTGCTACCCAAGAGCTAATGAATTAGAATTGCCAAGGATGGGGTTTAAAGCTCTAAGTAAGTAGTTATAAGGACCTGGCCACTCGGTGCAATCAAAAAAATTCTCTGTGTGTTCTTTCCCCAATCCCTTTCCTCTACAATACTGTAAGGAAAAGAATCCTAAATCTAAGGTAGATGGGGAAGGGCAAGCCACTTAACTTGCTTAATCTTAGTTTTCTCATGTAGAAAATTATAATCATTTTAATTATCTGAAAAGATAGTAGTGGAAAATATAATTCAATATTTGAGGAAGTGATTTATAAAACATAATAAAGCATTATGCAAAAGTAACAGATAATTGTGAGAATGAAAAGTAAAACGATGGTGATGATGATGAAGAAGAATGGTCAGAGCAGGATTTTGACTCCTTTGAGTCCCTGTAGTAGGTGACAGTCCATGTGTCAAACAGATCTGGTTTCAAAACTGCTAGTTCCCAGCAGTGCCATGGAGATTAAGTGAGATAATGCCTACAACGTGCTTAGCACAAAACCTGACATTAGGAAGTGTGCAGTAGAGGTGGTGGTGGTGGTGGTGGTGCTGACGATGGAGATGATGGTGGTGGTAGTGGTGATGGTGGTGGTGATGATGATGGCGGTGATGGAGATTGGTGGTGGTGGTTGTGGTGGTGGTGATGGTGGCGGTGGCGGTGGTGAGGGTGGTGGTGTTGATGGTGGTGGTGGTGGCGGTGGTGGTGGTGATGGTGGTGGTGGTGGTGGTGGTGACAATGACAGTGATGGTGGTGGTGGTAAAGGTGGTAGCTCTAGCAGTGGTGGATGTAGCAGCAGCTATGTAACCTCTGCATTTTGGACCTATGAGTGGCTGTGGGGATTTGAGAAGTGCTGGCCAGGGCAAGTCTTACAGCAATAAATAACTGTTTTACTAACAATAAGCCTGTTTCTTGTCATTTTTCTTTTCTTCTCTTTTAAATTGTTATCCAACACAATATCTGGATAAGTGTTTGTAATTTATCACGAAAGGAGATATTTCAAGCCATTCTGAATGCCAGGATGCTGAGTAGAACTGATATTTCCAAGGCTGCCTGTCTGCCCATGGAGAAGAGGAAGCCTATAAATTCAGAACAGCAATTTCTTCCCAGCCAGGATGAGTTAACACAGCCATGTGAGGGGCCATTAACAGATAAAAGGATTGCCTGTGCAAGTGATTCTAATAGGTGCCGTATGGTCTTTCGCTCAGTTCCTGTTCTCTATGCCTCCAAATGCCAAACATGATTATTTTCTACTGGTTAGGGCTGAAACCAGGTGCTTAGGGTAAACCGAGGGTGTCCTGATATAAACCCCGGCTCCATGCCATGAAATGAATCAAACAGTAGCCTGTGATCCAAACGATGCTGTTACCATCTGGTCGAGCAGGAAAAGGCAAGATAAAGGCTTTATAAATTGAAAAGTAAAACAAATTCAACCCAAGTTGCCACTGACAAAAGACTGCCCATGTTTCTCTCCTCGAACTACTAGAAATCAGAGCTTATGGCCCTGATAGCTTCCAGCAATATGAGACCCTCAGTTCCAAGGGCAACAGCCAGAGATTAAAACGATGCATATTCAGTGCATCCTACAGAACAGGCACTGTCAGTTACTATGGGGTCCAAGATCCCTCCAAGGCATCCACCTCAAGGACTATTAATGTCCAGTTTAGAATTCTGGTGTGTACAGGGACACACGTGCATGCGCATGCACACACACAAACACGCACACACACCATCCCAAAGCAAAAACAGTGAAGGGTTTCGAGCCAGGCAGACCTGAGTTCTAATCCCTGTCCCACCATTTATAATCTGTGTGACACTGGGCAATTTGATTTATCCTGTTAAGTCTTGATTTCTTCATTTGCAGAATGGCATTAAAATCTTCATACCTCATAGGAGCCTTGTGAGAATTAAGTGAAAAACATGAGTGCAAAAAAATACCTAGCTAAGTGCCTGGTATGCAATGATCGTTCAACCAACGTTACTTCCTTCCTATCTTGTATTAGTTCTCTGCCTATATAGAGATTCTGTTCTAAAAATATGTTGTTAAGGCAAATGACACAGTCAGGCAGACTGTGAGACAGTTGGGGCCTGCTCCATCTGTAGTAAGAAGGGGAGCATCGTATTTGATAGGGTCACTTCTTCATTCTCACCTATTGACGGGACAGAAGAGAAACCAGAAGATACTGAGAAAATGAACAAGGAACCAAGGAGATTGTCACCAATTTGTGGGAAGGGCAGTGACAAAGTCCTGAATGACCTTGAGCAGGTCATTTAATCTTTCTGCACATTAAATGTCTCAGTGTCAAACCCAGGGATCCCTTCCATCATGAAGAGTCTATAGTTTAGATACTCCAAATTTTATATTGAGTTTAAATGCCTGATGACATAGACTTCTGTTAAGCAAAACTTGTTTTCCCCTTCGTTGTCCAGAGAAGAGGAAAGAAGACAGGTGGGACTCAGTACCACAGAGGAAGGTCAAGGCAAAGTCAAGTAAAAGTCCAGAAGGGACCAGGTTATCCTCTTTAAAATTAGACATACCTGGTCAAAGGTCAGAACCCAGGCGACCAGATGCCCAGTTCTGGGTCCTGTCCTCTTCACACAACCCAATTGTGTCAGCCACCCAGAGAGCAGCATTCATGTGCAATTCATTTACTCTTGCACCCTAATTGTATTAGATGCTCATCAATGCCATTACACATTTATGCATTTTTACATGCTTACATATATATTACATTTATATACATTTTGGGTGTGTATACAAATATATATGTTTTATAAGGGTGAGGCAATCTTCCAGGTGCTGCAGATACAAAAATAAAGAAGAATGTTCTCACGGACTTACATTCTAGTGGAGAAAACAAAGCAAAACAAAATTCTCAAATAAGAAAAATACCAGATACGTCCTCTACAGAAATTAAAATAGGCCGGTGTGAGAGCGACAGGATGTCTATTTTGGGGTGGATGATTAGGGCATGACAGAATTTATTTGGAAAGATCAGCCTCCTGGAAGCTTTTAGTGTCCAAGTGCCTCAATGGCCTTGAGCCAGGTTGGTTCTACTTCCAGAACATTCTGGGTTCAGATGCAACTGTAGTACTGTCCACTCAAGCTAAGTGACAGTGCTCGCCAGTCAATCTCTCCCTAATGCCCAGCTCAGACAACAGGAGGAAATTAGAACCTCAGAAAGAGAAACGCAGGACCTTGTCTACCTCCCGTCCAAGGTGGGGAGACCAGCCTAGCAATGACTGGCTAACATCCTCCAGCAGGGGGCACATCTCCCACAGCTCTGCGGGGCAGCCTAGAAGGTGCCTGGCTCCTGATCCTCCCCTTTCACTATGTCTTTGTGGAAAAATACCAGCTTTGTCCAAAATGAACGTATTTACCTTGCCGGGGATTACATTGCCTGCCTGTTGCTAATCTCTAAAATAAAGGGCTCTGTCTCCACCCCGTATTTCAGTCTCAGCGTCTCAATTCCCAAGTCCCTGTGCCTTGTCATTGTCTTGTCTCTTCCCTTTTCAGCGCCTGAGTGTGTGCAGTGACATTAAGGAGCTCTTCAGAGTGATGTTTCAATTGAAGCTGATGAGGAGGAAATGACAGGTCACGGTGAGGGAAGGAGAGGTAGAATTTTTAGAATAAGTCATTCTGTCTCGGGTTTTCCTGACTCAGGCAGAGGCTGATTGAACAAAGCTGCTTCTGAACCCACAGCAGCCTCACAATTTGTCTCTGCTCTGTTTCTCTATAGGTGCAGCCACTGAACTAGAAACATCCGTGGGATGGAACACAGACCGAATCAGAAATCATCAATGGCTATTGGAGGGTCGGGGCACCAAAGACACACTTGGTCATGGTCCTCCACTCACTAGGGGAAGCAGGAAAGGAGAGGAGCCCTCTAGTAATCCCCTCATCACCCTGCCTGTGACTCCCGGCTCACAATCCCTTGCTAGACACTGAGTCTTTCAGGGTGTGACTTCTGCCTTTTTCTCGGTGTCCCCACTGCCTGGCCCAGGATGGCCGCTCCTCCTAGCCCCCTGCCCTGGTCTGGACCACCACCCTTTCTCTTTTGATGGCTGCAGTCATCTCCTAACCCCTCTCCTTCACCTGTAGTCTCTTCTCAGCACAGCGACCAAACGGATGCAGCTAGAACGTAACTGGGCCGCACCATTTCTGTACCCCAAATCCTGCACTGATCACACTACAACAGAAATGATGAGACAGTCAGGGAAATGTTGAACACAAAAGGAATGCATGATGGAACGTTTTCATAGATTTAGGTGGGATGATGGCATTATGGTTTTGTTTCTAAGATTCCTTTTTAGAGATAACATACTGAAATATTTCGAGACACAGTGATGTGATGATGTTTAGCATTACTGCAAACTAATCCAGTGCTGGATGGAGGTGGGCACTGATATAAATTAAACAAATAGGCTAACGACTTGTTAAGTTTGAGGTGAGTTTGGGGTATATAGGGGTTCATTTCACTACTCTTTCTACTTTTGCAGATGTTTAATTTTTTCATAATAAAACATTTTTGAAAACATTCAATAGCCCCATGTTTCACTCATAGTAAAAGCCAAAATCCTCCCAATGACCCACAAGGCCTGACATGAACTGGCTCCCAGTTTCTCAGACTTTATCTCCCCCTGAGAGCCCACTCAGATATGACCTTCTCTGTGGGGCCGTCCTGCACCATCCATTTAAATGCTGATTGTTATGTGTCTCTTCCCTTGCCTGTCAGAATGTACACATCATGAGGGCAGGGATCTTTATTCTTTTCGTTGGAGGATTCACTTGTCTGGAGCAATGCTCAGCCCCAGTAGTGACTGAAGAAATATTTGTTGAATGGACGCACTTGTGGAAGGAAGTAAAGGGGAGAAGAAATGGGGCAGGGATGGGAGCAGGGCTAGTGGAAGAAAATAGCAAAGATAAAAAAGGAAAAGAGAAACAGAAAATGAAAAGGAAGAGGGACTGGCCCAGGGTCTCCAATATGATGTTGGCAGAGAATAACCAGAAGCCATGATTCTGATCACTGTGAGGGAAGGAGAGAGAGAATTTTTTGAATAAGTCATTCCGTCTTGGGTTGTCCTGACTCAGCCAGACGCTGATCGAACAGGAAGCTGCTTCCCAGCTGGGAGGAGAGAGTCCAGATAAAAGCTGATGGGCATGAGCAAGTGTCCAGATGCAGGCCATCATCTCCAGGGGGTGGGCACTTTCTGATCTGAATTGCTCTCTCCCATCAATTCCTGCTGAAATACACCCACTCCTGTGAGGCCCCCCTTCCCTGTTCCCAGCCCCCACTCCCCTGCCCTCACTTTCCTCTGAACACCCAGAGTCTTTATCACTGAGGCATCTGGGTCATCTGTTCATGTCTCAAGTCCCCTGGGCTGTGAGCTCCTGGCAGTTGAGACTTTAATCTCTTTAGAGAGTCCCAAAGCATTTAGCAGAGTGCCTGTGCATCCTAAGAGCACAGCATGAACTTTGTCGACAGACTGGTGCATGGAAGGAAAGAAGAATTCAGGCTTTAGAGACACACAGTCCTCGGGTGCATCCCTGAGAGGCCACTGGTGGCTGTTACAGGAGCCCTGTCCTTCATCTACGGACTGTTGTGAGGTCTGATACTCGGAGCTCAAAAGCTCAATAAATACCACCCCCTCTCCAGGCCTCCACTCCCCTTCCCCTGGTTGCTTCTCTGGGTCCCCTTGTTTTATTCCTCAAGTGTCCAGTCTTGGTGCATTTGTCCAATTCCCACGGCCCCTGGCCATTGTTAAGGTTGGACCAGGCCAAGCCCCCACTGCACGGGTGGCTGGCATTACTCTTAGGGGTAAAAGGCGTTTCTGGGGATGACAACAGCCATCCCTGGGGAACACATGAACGCTTCTTGCGGTGCCAAGAAGTCATAGCCAAGGAAGCGTGGGCCTCGAGAAGCAAGCTCCAAGCAAGAAGTGTTGCCTTTCCCCCTTAATAAGAGTCAATTAGATAAAGATGTAGATAAATAAAAAAATCTTCACAGTCATCTCTGTATCAAGAGTTCCACTCACCATCTAATACTATATTAAGAAAAGTAAAACTTGCAGCAGTTCCACACAAGATGAAATAAGGTTTAGCTAAACATCAATTACATAATGTACAAAGATTGTTGTTTTCTCTTACAACTGTGCATGAGCATGTTGGGAGAATGAGAGCATGACAGCTGCAACATCTTGCTGCCCACCAATGACCAAGCCCCACTGTGGGCACTTTTTCTCACAACAACTCAGCCAGTGGTGACGCCTTCCCACTGTCACAAAGTAAACAGGCTCAGAGAGGCTAGGTAACTTGAAGAGCCAAACAGCTGCTGAGAAGAGAAGCCAAGCTTCAAACACAGGTGCATCTTGCTGCAAAGTCCAGGATCGTTGTGCTATACAGAGGAGAAGGCAACCTGGCTTTGACCCATCTGACTGACAGGGAAACCGAGGCCTAGGCTGGTGATGCCAAATGGGAGGTGATGTATCCAAGGTTTCCTAGTGGGATAAGTGACTTCCTGCTCTCCCACCCAGCCCTCCTTCATGACACCTTTCCGTGTCTCAAAATAAGTCTTCAAAATAAGTTCCTCTTAGAATCTTGAGGTGTTTGAAAACCAAAAGAAGCTCACTGGTGGGTAAGAACAGGCCGGACTCTGTGCTGAGTGGTAAAAGCGGGTCACTTGATTTCAGGACTGAGGATGTAAAGTGTGATCAGAGAGTGGGTCCAACCCCTTAGATAGAGTGAATCCACAGCAAATCTGTGACACCATCCACTTCACTGAGCTACAGAATCTCTAGGCTAAGAGAGGCCATAAATAGGACTGGACCAGCCTCTGCCAGGTGCCAGGACCCCCATTTCCACCCATCTTTCAGTGGTCACCTGGCCTCTGAACCAAAACCTCCAGGAAAAGTGAGCTCACTACCTCTAGCGACTGCCCAATCCATCTTTTCATGTGTGTGCCCCTTGGACAGTTCTCTATGTGAACTAGTAAAAGATGCTACAAGCTCAAGGACCAGAGGTCAGCAAATGTGAGATGAGTCCCTACTCTGAGCCAGGCACCCTGCTGGGAACTGGGGACAAAGAGTTGAGGGTCAGTCCCAGTCTGCTGTGGGGGTACCGAGGAGGGCACCTAACCGAGGTGTGCTTCTACACCCCTCTATCTTAAAATATATGACATTGTGTCAGAAGGTGTGCTTACTGGTGAATTAAAACCCATAAGGTGTGCACAATCTGGATAAGAAGACAGCTGCTTAATTAAATTAAATGGAGGACCATGAGATATTATGATATTCAATAATAATATGGATACTTAGATTAAAGTAGCTAAGAGCCTATTGGCAGATTTCTATCCTTTAATCTCTATTTTTTTATTATTCCTTCCTCAAAACTTAGCTCAAACATCACGTCTTTCAAGAAGTCCTGGCTGCTCCCCAGGTTGGGTCAGTTGCCCCTTCTCTGTGTCCTCTCAGTACTGGACTTCCTCCTGCAGTGGCTGTGATCACACAGGGGTGTCAGTTTCTACATATATGACTCACGGCAGACAAGAGACTCCATGTCCCCAGGACCCAACTCAAGGCTGAACACATAGTAGATCCTCAACCATATTTAATAAACTAAATCTAATCTTTCAATCTGCTTCCAATATTCATTTCAAGCTCAAGGGGCTGGCATCATCTCCTCTGTTTGAGCTGCTAAAAGGGGGCCAGTGTGGGTGAGTCAGGGCATCAGAAAGGAAGGATAGTTTACTTACTCGGAGACCTTGTAAACCAGGAGGTCCATCCTTGCCTTCTGGACCTGTCAGACCCTTTAGGAGGGGGAGAAAGGAGAAAAAAGAGATAATGGTAAATACAGGGCTCAACACCACAGATTATACTTTGCTCTCTCACTCTCATTGGATAGGAAAATACCATCCTGTTTCAATGGGGAAACTGGGAGGTCAGGAGGGAAAAAACATCTTATTCCCTTAAATCTATCACACTTTAAAACATGTGCAACTATCTGATCTAATTAAGTACATTTAACAACCAAGATGTAGAAACATCATTCACACTTTAAAGATGAACACAGAAAGGATCAGATGCCTTGTGTCTGTGCTTTGCATAAAGCACACACAAAAGAAGTGTCTGGAACCCAAATGTCTTCAGCCCTAAACCCGGTGCCATTTCCCCTATATCTTGCCAGCTCGGCAAGAATCGGCTTGGGTTATCTGACTCTTGGTCAACATAGATATACAAAATATGATAGTCTGGACAAATAAGTGAAATTGCCTTAATTGAAAGATCAGTTTCAATTAAGCAAGGAACATTGGTGCACGAAGGGGTCATACTCACCTAATTCAAATCCTGCCCCCCAACCCCCCACCATGGATCTGCTGCGTGACCTCAGACAAGTCACTTGGCATCCTTGAGCCTCAGTTAGCTCACCTCTGAAGTGAGAATAATATGTCTACCTGCTGAGTGGTTGTGATGACCACATAAAGAATGGACACAAAAGCCCTGACACAGCATCCGGACCTCCTGACAACACCCTGATTTATACCCAAATGATGGCACCCAGCATAAGGCCCAGAATGTGAGTGGGCACATGAAACTCTTGGCTCTAGCTGTGACTCAACACTAACTTTCTGGATGAATTTTGGCCCAAAACTCCCTCTCAGCACTTTAATTTATTCATCTTCAATAAATATTATCATACAAATAGCTGCTATTGCCAAATTTTGCAATAATTAAGTGACGGAACTGTATTTAGGTCCAAAGGCTTTTCTCTTAATAACACCATGGAAATGAATACATAAATGGACAAACTACAGTAGTTAAAGGTTTAAATCTCTCTTCCTCACAAAGATTATTCTGTTGAGCTCAGGGTACACAGAGAGAAAATACCCTGCAGAAGTGAGATTTCTTTAAGCATCAAGAACACCTGGCATTTGATCTGTCTAGCTGGCCCTTCTTTATTATGCTCAACCAGACATTGACAAAACCACCAGAGCCAGTTTCATCTTGGGGAAAGGATGAAAGATGCATGCCTCCTCGACAACTCCAGCATTTGGATGCAGAATGCTGCACTCTGTTTCCATTTTAGAGAATGAGATACATTTTCCTCTCTCTGGGATGGCTAAACACAAACTCAAAATTTTCCATTCTCAACAGACGTCACTGAAGCCAGCTTCTCAATTTGATTCAATCCAATGAATATTTAGGGAGCAACTGCTCTGCAGAAGGCCCTGGGCTAGGTGCTGCTGGGGATTCCAAAAAGACAAAAATGGTAATTGATATTAGTACTGGGCTTAATAAGAGCTCATAGGGCACTGCTTTGTACATTAACTCATTTAACCTTCACGGCACATTTATGTAGGAGGAGATGATGATGATGATGATGATGATTTCCAAGAAAAGAATGAAGCAACAGAGGATCAGACAGGTTAAGTGATGTTATCAAAGACACAAAGCTACTTGGTGGAAGAATTGGGACATGAAACCAGATGTTCTGGCTTCTAATCCCAAGAGGCTTCCATGGCCATATTGCTCTTTATGAGCTCACACTGCAATCAGGTCCCACTTTAATGTTCCTCTTGAATACCTGCTGTGGAGCGACTCCTCTACACACATGTATTAAGTTCCCACCATGTGATAAAATGTTGTGGATTTAGAGATTGGCGAGATATTGCCCCTGGCCTTAAGAATCTTACAGTCCTGGTCTCTCATCACTCTCCCTCTCCTTTTAATAAGGTCTTTAGGCAGGCTGTTGGACTTTTGAACTTCCAAGAGAATTTCATTACCAACACCATGTATCGTACTAAATCCCATTCTATCAAGAGCACTTAGCCTAGAGGGCATCTTCAGAGCCATGGACAGCGCCACTGGGCTGCAAGGTTGAGGGTCATATACAATGGGCCGCAGGAACAACACTTGCAGTGAATTC
Source organism: Tapirus indicus (assembly GCA_031878705.1). Lineage (NCBI taxonomy): Eukaryota > Metazoa > Chordata > Mammalia > Perissodactyla > Tapiridae > Tapirus > Tapirus indicus. Next base: position 5,683,399 of record CM062935.1, on the reverse strand, counting down.
TCACTAATCATCTAGAGATTGCAAGTGTTTGCTCACAATTATTATTTTTTTCATTACTCCTTAATTAAACTATGAGAATAGTTCATGTGTTTTCATCCCTTAATCTTCAGCCTTAATATTTTGCTTGATATAAAGTAGGTGGCTACAAATGTTTGAGGTTTCTTCCTCTTCTCCCTCCTTCATTTGTCATAACAAAATTTTCATAAAGGAGGAGGTCTACCCATTATTTCATCCTAGATCCCAGAGTGAGAGGTCAAGAGGGCTGCCTCATGATTAAGCAGGGCTAGGCATTATTAGCTTCTTATTCCTTAGCGGGAGCCATGAAGTAAAGTAATTCTCCTTCACATATCTCAGAGGAAGCATCACTGCACTGTGCACTCAGGGATGAAAAGAGCACGGGCTTGACAGTCAGACAGATCTGGGTTCAAAGCTCGGTTTTGCTTATTAATAGTTGTGTGACTTTGTGCAAGACACTCAGTATCACTGCACAAATGTCTTCATTGGTAAAAGAAGAAAAATAACACCTCACCCTTGCCGACTTCATATTTGCATATAAAATATACTACAGTATAGACATTCAGTACTTGTCAATTATGGATCTGAGATATATATGCGTAGAGAGCTAAATACTGAGAGCATCCTGCAGTACTTGCATTATCTACTTTAAATCTCTCAACAGTTACAACAAGGGTGGGGAGTTCTGGAAACTGAGCCTTAGAGAGGTTAAACAGGACTCTAAGTCATAGAGGCAGAAGGTAGATTTTCTGACTCAAACTCTTTGACATCAAATTGTTCTAATTTTTGAATTAAACATCTTCTAAGTTTCTTCTAGTTTTACCCCAGCAAAAACATACATATTTAACCTAATGAGGAATAGGCCTTGATGGCTTAATATAAATATGATTTATGGATGTTTCAAAATAAGTTGTCTTATTTCCTTCAGTAAAATACAATAACTTGAAAGAGGCATCAGCATGTTACCAGGAGGAGCATGGTTAAGTCACTGACCTGTGGGACTTACTGTAGTCTTATTGTTATCGTTAATATCTGAACTCACATCACAAAATCATCACAGAGTCCTTTCAAATGGCCTCTTCCCAAATGGTTATTTACACATCATTAGATTCTTAACAGAGGGAGAAACCAGAAGCTGAAGTGTTCTGAGCCACTGCAAAGTCAGTATCAATCAGAAACATAAGAAAAGAAAATGTGCACTGGAAATGACTCAACAGGCATTGAAGTGTCCAATGTTTTAATTCCATTTTATCTGAAAGGAAACTGAGCCACAAGACTGAGCACCAGAAACCCCAGTCATGGCCCATTTGGAACTGGGGGCTCTGAAGGCAGTTTGCCTGGGCTTCAGCTCCAGTTCCACACTTGGTAACTGCATGATCTACGGCCAGTCATTTCATTCGTCAAGCCTCCATTTCCTCCTGTGCAAGATGGTGACAACCCCACCACCTATCACTCAAGGTGATGAGATGAGCTTCTGAAATAACGCAGTGCTCAGTAATGAGAATGGCTATTATTTTCCAGACCTAGAGGTGTTCAGAGCAGACCCTGGGATGGGGAGGGATGACTTACTGGAGCTCCTGGAGGCCCAGGTGGGCCCTGGTGACCTCGTGGTCCCGGAGCTCCCTGGTAACACAAGGCAAACATGCATTAGCCATGACTCACCCTTCCATATGACCACAGCCACCACCACCCATGACCCTTTACTGACTCAGAGTTTACTTCCAGAGTTCCCAACAGGGACCTAGAGATACAGGGTGGGCATTTGCTTTCCTGGCAGAAAGTCAACTTAACATATCTCTGAAAGGCTCCATCTGAGCTCAACAAGCAGTTTTGACCCCACAGCTGTGGGATTTCCATTTCAGCTACCACCTAAAGCCTCACAATGGGAAAATCCACATTTTCCTTACCTGCTCACCCTTCAGGCCTTCTCTCTGCACCTGAGAGACAAACCAGGCATCAGCAAAGATGGTGGCATTTTCTCAGTAGTCAATCTTTCTCGGTTCCATTAAGGGTATTCACACAGCATGCCATAATGCAGCAATTTCTGATGTTTCTCTGATTTTATCCCATTTTCAGTTTGAAAGCCTTGTATCCAGCTTGTGTTGTCAGAAGAGTTCTGCCTCATTATTAGAGGAAGGACTCTTCCTACTACCCAGTTCTATCAGCATATGAGTTCATGATTCCAACCACTGATGACTGTACCACTTACCACAGAGCCCGGTACACCAGGAGGTCCTGCAGGCCCCACGTCACCCTGCACAGAAATGACAAACATTTCAACAGAGGGCACTTTCTGCCACCTTCTTCTGCTATTCCCCATCCCTTTGAGGCGTTTGCTTATTCATGCAAGTCCATGGAACCACTTCCTCCTTTGTGCTCCACCACACATTGTCATCATGCCTGGTCTTTCTCTCTTCTCATGATAGTCTCCAATTTTCCTGCATCCAATTCTTATCTTGACATCAAGATCGTAGGAGCCTTGTTTTCTCTTTTGGCACATCCAGCCCAGTGCCTACATCCGGTTGATGCTTTCACAACTATTTTCTGCTCGAGAGCAGCCCTTGGTGCACTATTCACTGAGCACCTGCTTCTCCCAGGCATTGTGTTAGGCACAGCAGGAGCAGCAATTATAACTTATGGTTTCTCCCTTGTGCCAAGTCCATGGTGCAGCACAAGGTCAGTGTTCAATAAATATTTATCAAAGAAATAACTAACACAAATGCTGTGATGATCCCCATCCATTTTACAACAAATCATGATATACACAAGACTTGTTTGGTGCCTCCTTCTCCAGTACCTCCAGGCCACCTGGGCCATGATGGCTGTGGCTGGATCAGATTTCCCAGGGTGTTAGCTACATCTTGTTGACTGTGGCAATAGAAAAATATTGACTGCTATTCCTCTAGTGCCCTATTGCTAAAGCAAGGACACTACTTGTAGCCAATGTCCCTACATATGGCTTGAGGACATAACTTTTCATTTTCCCTATAGGCTAGGTCAGAGCGCATGGGAAGCATTCCAAAAATACTGTTGAATAAGTTGCAAAAAATGATTGAGTAGCTGAATAAATATGAAAGTATCTATTAAATCCTAAGGCTAAGGAGTAGGAATGAATGACTCAAGGAACATGCGTCATCCTTCACTGCAGTTGAGGTTCTATTATATAGACAGGGCATGTTTTCTCTGACACTGAAACTGATACAGTCCCAACTCCACCGTCCCCCCTGCTGCCCAAGACTTGGAAAAATCACCTGTCTTTACATAGCATCAGGTGTTTTTCTAAAATCTCAATTAATAATATTTCTTTAATAGACTTTATTTTTTAAAATGCTTTTAGCTGCACAGCAAAATTGAGTGGAAGGTACAGAATTAATAATAAGTGTCAATCTTCTTTGCTGTACCTTCCTTTTTGTCTCTCACATGTAATAATTGAGTCCTGACTCAGAACCATCTTTCCATTCTAGTTTCTTCTCTCCATGGCACCACAACCCACATACACATACACGTGCACACACACATGTGCATGTACATACACTCACACATGCATTTTTACCATTCTATAATCTCTCCAGACACTTCTGTGACATGTACACATGGCCATCTCCATGTACTCAGAACCCAGCTCAATTTCTCTATTTCTCCATAAGCATTCTCTAACTCTCCCAAGCAGAATTATGTTTTCCTTATACTCCCACAAACCTTATTAATATTTTAGTAATATATGATTGTTAGAAGACATTCTGAACTATACTGTAATATTTTTGTGTGGTTATCTTGAATATATATAAATATATGTATACAGAAATTTATATACAAATGAGAGAGATATATGTGGCTGAATAAGGAATCTTTTGAGGTTCATAACTGGGTCTTCCTTCTTTTCTTTCCACTATACCTCACTATCACATTTACTTTTGTTATTTTTATTGTTGTATTTAACATCACTATTATTACATCACAAAAAGTGAATTTTCAATGACAGTTATGAAATCAATTAATCAATATGTTTTCTCATTTGCATAGGTAATTTTACAGAATATGACATCAAATATCCAGATATATTAAATCATTATTAAGGAAAACTAAGATCCTATAGTTTATGCATAATAATTGTGTATATAAAGTTAATAAATATCAGAACTTTTCTAGCTGCCAGGCCTTGTTCTAAGGACTTGACATGGATTAAATCTTTTTCCCTCCAATACTATCTCTCCAATCTTAGAGATGAGAACACTGCAGCACAGAGATGTTTAGTAACTTGTTCAAGGTCAAAAAACTAGTAAGTAACAGAACCAATAGTCTGTCTCTGAATCATTTTCTTTCCACTATGTGGGTGAAACACATTTGCAATGATCAATTTTAGCCACTGTGGTAGTCAGCCTCCATAATGGCCCCCAGCGGCCCTGTCTCCTGGTATCCAACCCTTGTGGAGTGACCTTCCACACCGTACCAGCGTCAGTCTCTGTGACCAATAGCATACAGCAGAAGTGTGTGTGGTGGCTTCCAAGATGAAGTTATAAAAATGACTGTGGCTTCTGTTTTGGGCTGCCTCCACCCCTAACCTCAGATCACTCACTATGCACTCTAGGACAAGCAATTTCCACTTCTGTGAGCAGCACTATGGAGTGGCTCATGGAATAAGGAAGGAAAGCTCTGGCCAACAGTCATCAGGAACCATGGCCTGCCAAAGATCATGTGGATGAACTTGGAAGGGGATTCTTCTGATGAGAGACCCATACCCTGGCCTATAGCTTCACTATAACCTCATGAAAAATCTTGAGCCAGAACAACCCAGTCATGCTGTCTCTAGATCCCTGGCCCTCAGAAACTACATGGGATTGTTTGATTGTTGTTTTATACTTCTAAGATTCAGGATGATTTGTTATGCAGTAATAGATAACTAATACAACCATGAAGTCAATCCAGTAAAACTCTCAGGGGCAGGTAGATCTACAAGCCTTTGTCTGTAGCCACTTTGGAGTCTTGAACAAGACACTTACTTTTCTGGGCCTCTGTTCTCTCATCTGTGAAGTGAGGGGGTTTAAAAAGGTCAGCTGTACAGTTCCAATGATTTTCTTAAACTGTGAACCATCTAAGATTTGTCCTGATGATGCTCTCTCAGAACCTGAGCATCACTGGTTTCTTGATTATTCCAAGGAATGCCCCAAATTATCCATCACCCTTGACCTTGTCTTCCCACTTCTGCTGCATTCATCTTAATAAGCAAGGACAACTGTTTCCCAAACAGGAGGGGCCAAGAAACATCTATAAATGAGGTGGAATTTATAATAAACACATGCACACACACACACGGGCAGTAGCAGGAAAGAGTTGTCACCTAGATCCAAACTTCAAAGATCATTCCCTCTTAGCAACTTGCAATAAATACTTATTTTAGGATTTAGCATGCCCTGTCAAGGAACTGCAAGAATATATTAAAATATTGGCACCAGGAAAATAGAACAAGGTAAATCTCAACTCTAAAAATACTCAGAAGGAGAGAGAATAATTAACTCAGCTAGAGCTGAAGCCCAAGTGAGCAGGTTTGGAAAACATGAACATTCTCCAGCCGTCATTCCTAAGCTGAGGATTTTTCAGCCTGTAGTTCTATTTATTTATTTATAATGTACACCCCATCGGCTTCTATAAAGAGTCAGAGCAGCGTTTCCCTTTTCCTTTCTTTTCAGCATAAGCTGGGAACTAGTCTGAGTCAGGCAGTGACCCTCGTCTGAGCTCTGCAGGGAGACGCTGAGTAGAAGTCTCACTCATCTTGGTTTGGCTGAATTCCTCCTGCTCCCCCTTCTCTCCCCAGCCAGTCTCAAACCCCATGTCTGATTTCTTTCCCAAGAGCCTGCCAAAATATCTGGAAGAAAACCATTCTCTTGCACTCAAGTGCAGGGCTGTACCTTATCACCCCTCCCACTACAATCCAGAATACATCACACCATCTTGGTTTCCCTCTGCTCCCCTGAGTGCCTAGGAAGGGCATTTTCATCACACTTCGCATTTTGCAAAGAATTTTTATACGCAGTTCTTTCTGTTGAGATACAGAAATTCTGAGCAGCAAATTTATGGAGTTAAGCCTTGTGGAGAAAATGCTCTAAAAGAGGCAACCAGTATGATGAATATAAACTTTAATTTGTTTATGAAAGATCTAGTACATTTTCAGGATTATTATTCTGCTAGAAAAAAAACATTTTTTTTTGCAGAGGAGAGAGAAGGAGAAAAGGAGGAAGATGGAAATTATTTTTTAAGTTTTTTTTTGTATTTATTCATAGCCTGCCTTAGTCCAAAAAGCAATTTAAGTAGCATAGTATTTGAATATGTCTGGATATTATATAATAGGAGGCACTTTTTGTTGTTTTTAATTTGATTTTTATTCCTAAAAGTAGAAAAAAAATTAAATACAATAACCAGAAATTTCTGGTTAGCTGAACTCCTGATACACAACTCACCATCTTTGTCTGCACTTTATTCCCAGAACTCTAGTCCGCTCCCCCCAACACCCTGGGCCCTGATTTGTTCAGGTAAGTAGCTCACACGCCTGCTTGTCCAGAGCCCAGAGCCACCCCTCACCCCAGAGCCTGGCTTACCTTCTCTCCCTGGGGCCCTGCCGCACCGGGAGCGCCAGGTCTTCCCTGGAGGAGAGAAAGACAAGGTGGGCTGTCAGTGGAAGTGAGGGGAGAAGGAAGAGGTCGAGGGCACTGCAGCTCCAAAGCTGTAATTTGCTTTTTCCCCAGAAGGCACAGGGCCACTTAGACCAGACTTCCTGGACTGTGCTTATTGCTAGAAAGTTCTTTCTCAACTAGCCTAAATGCTAGTTGCAGTCTACATCTCCACATCTCTGTGTGGTCCTCTTTGGACTCTTGCTGGTACTGCAGTGTGGAGAATGCGTTCGGGGCAAGCCAAGGACTGTTTCCTGATGGATGTGAGGCAACAGGCAAGAAGTAAGAAGCAAACAACGAAGATCTGCCTTGGGCCCAGGGAACATGGAGGGCCAGGTTTAGTGGTGTCCTGTGGAATCTGTAGGAGGTGCTAAGGACTGGGGAAGTCTCCAGGGCTGAGGGAGGAGGGAACAGGAAGCCTGGACTCTGGACTAGGATAATTTAATGCAACAGGTAAAACGAAGGTCCCAGAGGGCTTGCGTAGGAGATGCTGAAGACTCGCCCTTCTCCTCTTCAGTGTCCCCCTGAGGACGCCTTCCAAGAGTGGCCTGGTGGACAGTCTGGGCATTTAAAGCTCCCATTGGCGTGAGAAGTGAGGAGGGGCCCAGGAGCCACCCCACACTGGAGACCCCCTGTGATCTCCTCATAGAAATGAGGAGGAATCTGGAAGGCAGTTGGACAATCAGTGTTCATCCCCAGTGAGAAGTGGTTTTTGTAGGAACTCGTCCTAAAGTCATAATTAGAGATACACTCAAAGACGTGTACGCAAGCACTCTCACCTCCTTTTTACTGGAAATAGCAAAGATCAGACGGAACCTAAATGTCCCTTCCTTGATGCTCACAGTTCCTCTGCTTCTTAAACCCTCACCTGCTACCTTCACACCATCAGCATTTTATCTGTTTGCTGGTTTATTGTTTTGCCGCCATCTCCGGTGGGAAGGCGCCTTTTCTTTCTTGGCCGTCACCAGGTGGGTCTTTCCAGTGATAAGAGCCAGGTCTGGCACAGAGGTGGCCAAAATGAATATTTTCAAGCAATAAAAACAAATAAATTATGGCACATTCACACCATAGGATACTAAGAGGTCATTTGGGTCATGCTCTTGGTGAATATTAAGGAAAATGGCTACATGTTTATGATATCATGTTGAAGGAATGGGGCAAGATAAAAAAGTCTGATTCCAATTTGTTAAATGATAATAAATATAAATCAAGGTATTATTTTGGGGTTATGGGATTAACCATACTTAATTTAAATTAATATGGCATATTAAAAATTAATAATTTATTATAATGAATTTATATACTAAATACAATTAACTTTTATATTTAATTATTTTATCTATAATTTAATATAAATGCATTGACTAATGGATATATTGATGTGTTCAATTGTATTATACAAATAAGTATTTTCCTGATTGTCTTCAATGCAGATTTGTGATTTTAGGTTTTATTTAGCTTTAAGTATTTAAATTTAGTTACTTTTTGGATGACACATCCACATGATTCAGAATTTAAGTCCATAACAATTTTCTTCCTGTCCACTCCTCCAGTCACCGAGGCTCCTCTTCCAGGAGCAACCAAGAAAGCAACTTGTTAATTTCTTGATCATCCTTCCAAAGACAGTCCATGTCTATATAAGTCATAGATGCATTTTTTCACACCATTCTACACTTTCCTTCATTTTCCATTTAACAGTATATCTTACAGACCAACCATATCAGTAAATCAGGAGTTTCTTCATTAATTTCCATGGCTTCACATTATTCCCTGGGATCAATACACCTGGTTTATTCAACTAGTTTTGTATTGATGAGCATTTGGGTTGTTTGTAGCCTATTACTCTCACAGATAAGATTGCAATGAATACATCACTTTGAACATGAGCACATCTTCACGGCCTCTACGACACAAGTCTTATTACTGAGTTTGGAATGGATGTAAAATGGTGTGTTCTCCGGGATCCCTCCACTCCAGTGTTGGAGGAGCCCACGTGACCATAATCTGGGGCTGGTCACTAAGCCTCCTGGAGCCTCCAGCCCAGCAGGATTGGGGCCAAGGTGCTCAGGCCCTACAGAGCTTTATGTCAGGCCCCAGCCATCTCTGTCGTCCCACGAGACCCAGCTCACCAGCGCCAACACCAACCTACCTGCTCTCCTGTCTCCCCATGCTTCCCAGGGAATCCATCCAGGCCTCGCTCACCCTGGAAAAAGAACAAAAATGAAGAAAGAACAGAAAAGTGATCACCAGACAGCAGCCAGGTGGACATACCTGTGGTCGATGTCATGAAAAGGAAAAGCAACCAAAGGCCCTTAGTGTCCAATCACGCTCAGCTCCACTCTCCACCAGGCACCTTCAGATACAGGAGACCCAAACACACAACAGCCTAGAGTTTATGTGTATTGGGGGGTTAAGGAGCATAGATCAAAGGTCAGAGAAACTGGATTTCTATCTCTGCTTTTCATTTCCCAAATCTGTGATCAAGAAAAGACCAGCCTGGTGGCGTAGCACTTAAGTTCACTCATTCTGCTTCTGCGACCTGGGGTTCCTTGGTTTGGATCCTGGGCTCAGACCTACTCACCGCTCATCAAACCATGCAGAGGCAGCATCCCACATAGAAGAGCTACAACTCTACAACTATGACACACAACTATGTACTGGGGCTTTGGGGAGGAAAAAAAAGAAAAAGAGGAAGATTGGCAACAGATATTAAAGCAGAGTGAATCTTCCTCAAGAAATAAAAAGAAAGAAAGAAAGAAAAGACCATGTAGCCTCTTTGAACTACACAGTCTCCTCATCTCAAGGGTCTTCATGGGGTTCAAATAAAGTAATGGGTACATGTGGTTTGTAATGCAATTCATGAAACTGTGGGCACATTTTATTCACCATTCATTCACCCAGTAACTGTATGAACATCCACTACATTTCCAGTACTTGGAAGAGACCTTAAGAGTTCATTGTTGGCTGACAATAGGCCATCATCCATGCAGCCATCCAACGTCCTTCCATCTGCTTACGTTCAGGCAGAGCTGGTTTTAATCTCTCATTAGCTGTGGAATCTTGGCAAGTCACTTCACCTCTCTGAGACAGTTTCTGTTGATCATGTTTCATGGGGATGATAATAATCCCGTCCTCAAAAGATACCTATGACTAAGGAGTGAGATAATCTATCGAAGACACCTGCTTATGGAAAGTAGTCAGTAAGGCAGCACTCTTCTCCCAGCCACTCACTGGTTCTCTTGAGGCAAAGCCATAGAAGCCGGTGTTCCATTCATGAGTCAACTCCTTGTGTCTAGTGTTCCCCGCTGGTGTTCTTCTCCCAGCTAAGTCCTAAGAACTCAGTCAGTGGAGAAAGGTGACTCCAAAAGATAGGTCCAGGCTAATATTAACAGTCTATTACATGGTACTCTAGCAGCTGCAGCTTCCTTCTTTGAGTTTCTCAAGTAGAGCAACTTCTTTCTTGTTTCCCCATGCTGTGCTTGCTGTTCCCTCAGCATCCTTCAGGGCTCACTTACATGTCACCTCCTTGGCCTTTTAATCTAAATTAGATGTCCTCTTCCTCTCCAGCATGGCCTCAGATTTGCCTCCCTCATAGCTCTTAATTCAATTTGCATTTATTACCCATGTCACTCTCCTTCTGTCTTACATGAGGACACGAGGTGTGTTCACCCCTTCATTATCATGTCTCCAGTGTCCAGCTGAGAGACTCAAAGTGTGACCCCAGGTGACATTTATTGAGTGACCGGAAGACTACGCATGAAATTTATTTCGAACTCTCCTTCCATTTCTCTATAACTTCACTTCTTAAGCTGTTCTTTCTTCCTTTTTCTTAAGGTTGGTGCCTTTCTTCCAGGATGTTGTTTTTCTTTGAGTGATTAAAGTTCTTGGTTTTCTGCTTTTTTTCTTTTGTGCTTGTCTTGGGTTGCCTGCCTCTGGATGCTGATTCTGTTTACTCCAGCCCACCATTGGTGACTGCAGGGTAAGGTGGAACTTCCTGACAGGTGGGATGCATCAGTAGTTTTCCTTCTCGGGGTGGATGCTCCCATTCCTTCTGGGGTTGTTGGCTACTGGGGGAATGGTTTCTCTCTCAATCTGGAGGCAAATACTGATGCTTCCCACTGGCCAGTTCAAGCAGATGTCAGGGAAGGAGCTGCCCAATTCAGCTGCTCCAAGGGAAGGGCCCAATTAGCCACTGACAACCACCCCAGGATCCCTGGTCCCCACATCCACTGACTTGAACTTGGGGATTGCCCCAGCACTTCTTCCAATTCTGCAATTTGGTTTATAGTTTCCCCTCATCTTGCAACTACATAAACTTCATCGTATACATTTTCTATCCTTCAGAAATTATTTAAAAAATTCTAGAACAATGATGTACACATTTCTATTTTTAAGCACTATTACATATTCATTCTTTAAAGAAAGCCTTTTCATTACATGAGTTTTGGGGTGAACAGAGAGGAGAGCTGCCTGTATTTTATTTCTCTGCCAACCAGTTCCACATCTTCTCTTCCTCAAATGCTATGAGGTTGGCAGGTTTGAGTGCCAATGACAGACGAGGAAACTGAGGCCCAGATGTAAAGCCACTTAACCCCAGTGGCACGTGATTGCACTGGCACCAGAACCTGGATCTCTTGACCCTCAATCCTCTACTTTTACCTCCCCACAGGGTCTGAGCAGAGGCCCCGGGAGGAGCACGGGCATCTCTTCCATCGATTCCCCAAGTGGTTGAGCTGGCAAGGTCTTACAGCCCGTGAATCCAACCACCTCATGTATAGATAAGGAAATTCACAACCTTAGGGGATGCATCTTGTCCAGGGTCACACAGAAACTTAGTGATGGAGCCAGGACTAAAGTCAAGGCCTCCTGACTTCCAGCCAGAGTTCTCTTCCTTGTAGGCCAGCCTACTAAATGTCACCCCGGAATATGGCACTTCCATAGGGCTCAGCAAAGGAAAAGGTATGATTTCACAATGAAATAGTGAAGCAGAGGGCTCTGCCTTTTGCTCAAGTTTCCATTTCTTATTTCCTTGCACTTGCAGACCAAGATCAGTGGAGCCCGGGGCCAAGATTTCTCCCAGCTGCAACTCAGGACAGCTGCAGGTGCAGGGCGAGGGCTGGGCTGGACATGGAATCAGCAGTCTACATAGCTAGTCAGCACACAGAGAGTGAGGTCAGGAGGGACACAGCTGGAGTGCTGACAGATGTGTGTTTTCATTAGCAGGGGGATGAGAGGAAGAGAATGAGCAGGAGGGGGTGGATGAGGGAGAGAAAGACACTGAGGTCAGAGCAGAGACACAGAGAGAGATACAGGCAGGGACAGAGACAGAAGATAGAAGATGGCAGTCCACACAGCAGGGTCTCTAACATAAATGCTCACAGAAGCCCAGCTGGCACATGAGGTGGGTGGAAGCAACAGGGAAGAATTGAATTGGAGCCCAAACTAGAGAGAGCATGTCCCACCTAAAAGCTTGACACTCAGTTTTGTTTTGCTGTTGCTTGGTTTTGTTGGGTTTTCTTACCACGACAGAGGACAGGGTTTGGACAGCTGACCACCAGCTTGGTTCCTGGCATGGACTGAGTGGCAGCGGGGCTCTCTGGGGTGGAGAGGTCCAGGGAGCTGTGGTCAACCTCACGACTCAGACTCAAACCTTGGCTCTCTCACTTTCAAGCTGTGTGACCTTGGACTAATTACTTGGCATCTCTGAAATTCAGTTCCCCCATCTATAAATATGGATGATATTTACCTCATAAGGCTGCTGTGAGGCTTAAGTGAGATAATATATGTAAAATGCTTAGAACAGTGCCTGGAAGTTGTACATGAAAAGCTGGTTAAGCAAAATGAAGAGTGACTGTTGGACTGGGGAAAGGAGAGAAAAAGAAATCAGTTGAAAGGCGCCAGCAAGAGAGGAATGTCACGGGAGAGGAAGGGGTGTGAGCTGGAGGAACAGAAAGGATGAGAGGAGAGCAATGAGCTAGGAGTCAGAGACCTGAGTTCTAATCCTGATTCAGCCAACACTGGCTGTTCCCAGAGAGTCTACCCCGCTCTGAGATTCAGTTTCTTCATTGGGTTGAAATAATGAAAAACAAGAAAAGAAAAAAGGTAGCTGTATTGCAAGAACTCCAAGACCTCTTCTGCTTTTCACATTCCTTAATGGATAGGGAAGAGTCTATATACGCACATTATGGGAGAATCAGTCCTTGTCCCGAGCGTCTTCCGGGTACCAGATGCTAAAACAGGCAGGATCACGTTTAAAATTCATATAAATCCTGTGACAGATCGTCCCCATTTTTAGTAAAGGAAACTGGGTCTCAGAGACTAAGTGCATCATCCTGGTTCCCAAAGCTCAAAAGAGGAAGATCCGGTATTTCCTGTCTCAATCCTGACAGCCAGCCTGCGAAGCCCAGGGAGGGCTCCCTCTGTGCCAAGTCCACTTGCTCCGGTTCTGAATCTCCAGCAGCAGAGGGAGCGCGCACCCCGCTTAAAGTGGAAAAACACCCTTAGCTCCTCTCATCTGGGCTGCACAGTCCTGACAATTCTGAAATCTTGGTGTTGGTGTGCATATTTAATGTGGGAGGGGGTACGTGGTGTGTTTCTTCCGCTGGGTACTTGCTCCGCAAAGGTTTGAACCATAAAGGTTCGCCAAATGAATGAGTGACTGCACCTCTGTGCACCGAGCACACAGTGGACATTCAACAAATAATCATCACAGGAAGACCTGGTGGGCAGCTCTGCCAACCCTTCTAAAACAATGCAAATAGAGGGTGATGACTCACTGCAAGGCAGAGTTGGGGGCCGGTGTCTGCGGGATGGATCACGGTTTCAGTCCCTTCAAAACTCCCACTCCCTTTTGTTAAACATTTAGTCAGAACCTACCAGGTGCCAAGTCCTGTATTTGCTTTCACAACTAATTTAACTGGGTCCTCAGAGCCACTTCCTGAGACGCTACCCCTAAGTGTTAGATAAGGACACAGGGGTCAGGAAGGTTAAGCTTGTGTAAGGTCCCAGGGCTCCTAGAGGCAGAGCCAGGCTGAGAATCTGGTTCTCCAGATTCCAAAGCTGATGTTATTACTATTTACTAGGGCTGCTGTGCCCTGGGCTTCCCTATTCCCAAGCCAGGGCAGGACCCCTGGAAAATCCTCCCTGGGGCCTCAGGAGCTTGACTGTCACATCCACCCAAGGTTGTCCTGGGGGCACAGTTATCCAGACAGAGCTGGGGCCACTGCATCCAACTTTTGGCCCCTCAGTGACTGGACTCCTCTCTTTGTGACTAACTAGATTCACCTTACAATTCGCCAATTGTCTCAAGCCCAGTAGCCCCTGGACAGCTCATTCGGGCCTCACTGCCCCTCAGTCACCAGGACATCCTCATGCCAAAAGAGACTCCACACCTCACTGTGCCTGCAGAAGCATCTTCTGGAAAATGCCTAAAGCAAGGGCTGTCCCCCTCCTTACAGAGAACGCCCTGCTGCATGCTGTTGGGAGGTGGCCTCGGTGATGGATGGGTGGCTGCTCTCTCTGGCCCAGCTCCATGCCAGGTGAGGCCCGGCAGCTGGACAGGGCCATCTCAAGGGGAGATGGAAACTTCCCTCTTGCTGAGGTAAGAAATTAGAGAGGTTCATGAGAAAATAAACTGTTTTAAGTCCCATTAGATATAAGAACTGGAAAGGAGCCTGAGGGATCATGTAGTCTGGGCTTCTTGTTTGATAGATGGGAAAATGGAGGTGCAGAGAAGGGACCAGCTCTCCTCAGAGTCACCCAGAAAGTTAGCAAGAGAGTCGGCAATCATACCCAAAGCTGAGTTAGCAGAGGCCCGGCTCATGCTTCCCTCTCTCTCTCTGTATATTTCTCTGTCTCTCTCCATCTCCCCATCCCTGATACATATGGCACACATTGCCCAGCACTGTTCTAAGCATTTTACAATTGCATTGAAGGGACTTGCAAGTGGCATTTGGAATAACTGAGGATGTAGGCACAGGGCAGTCTATGCTACGATGATGCAGCCTGTGGAGACTGAGGCTGATGGAAACACTGGCTGAACTTCCTCTCCTGGACCTCACCCAGAGGTGGCCCTCCACTTTCTGAGCTTCCCTGCAAGGCATTTCCTGAAGGGGGTAGGACTGTGGGCAATCTGAAGAGACACTTCAGGGGAACGTCGATTGCTCTCCATTTCTGGTGGCACCTCACATGTGCCATGGTGGGGAAAGCTCAGACTGGGAATGAAGAGTTTCTATCATATGCTCTCCTTATAAGGACCACATGGCACCAGGCAGGCCATGGCACTGCCTCTGGGCCCAGTTTTCCCATCTGTACAACAGGACATATCCCCAGGGTCTCTATACTCCCTTATAGATCTGATAATTTAGGATTTTGATAGGAATGCAGCATTTCTTGGCTGGACAAAAGTCTTAGCACAAGACTCTAAAAGCTTGCTGGAAAAGCAGCCCAACACTCCATGGGAAAAGGCTGTTGCTTTAAAACAGGGTTTTGGCAAGAACAACGCACTGAGTGTGTACAGACTGAATTTCCCCCCAAAAACAGGTAGGGAAAGGAAATGAGTGTTTGTGGATGTGTTGGTTATGTGCTGGACACTTTGATTTGTTATCTTATCGAACCTTCCAACAAGCTTCGGGGGAGATATGAATATTTCCATTCTGCAGATGAGGAACCCGAGGCTCTGGTAGATCGAGTGGCTGTCCCAGCTCCTAAGTGGCAGAGCTGCTCTCACTAGGCCCATGAAGAGTCCTCAGCTCTGTACTTCAGTCTTCACTGAAACCCTGGAAATCCAAACCCACCCTTCCTCAGAAGCTCAGCTTAAGCTGCTACAACCAGGAAGCTTAGAAGACCATCTTTCCGACAGAGCTGCTCCTGCTCCGGGCCTCCAGCACCTTCTGTCTGTGACATTTCCTAGCTGACATGACGTGGTCCATGCAACTTCCTGTTCACCATTTCATCCACTCTCGTGGCCTCATTTGACCCTGAGTGCTGAGATGAATCTTCTAAATCCATCCTACACATCTCTCCAAAAGTCCAAGTCCAGACACGTGTTGGTGAAGGCCCTCTGTAGTCTGAGTTCCATCTTGGTTCCTGCATCATTCCTCACCCATGCCCAGGGCCACACCAACGTGTCAATGGATGAGGACTGGTCAGGTACTACCTCAGGGAGTGAGGACCCGGATATGCATAAGGCCTGAGCACTGTGCTCAAGATGCCAGGGGTCTACAGGTGTGTGCGGGGGTGAATGACAAATGTGACACAAATGACTACTCAGGATGAAAACTTCCGGGCTCTTAGGGGCACAGAAGTGCAAGCTCTGGGACATACCTGGGGACCAGGAAGACTTCTGAGCGATGGACTCCTGAGCAGAGAGTTGAAGGTTTCACTAAATATTGGTGGGTGGGCAGATGGGCGGGTATGTGACTGAAGGAATGAAGGAGTGAATAAGTGAATGGAGGAATCAATTTAACTTTTCACATGTTCCCAATCACTCTTTAGGCTTCTTAAGGACAGAGGTTCTGTTTTCACTTTTTGGGGTATTTTATGGCACATTAAAAAAAAAATTAAGCCCTCAAAACATAGCTTTTGATTTGGGGAGGATTTCTTCCACATTCTTTCATGAGGCAGAAGACACTTCAGTGCTGGGAGGTGCCTCCAGACATGCCAGGCATCGCGTGTAGATAGATGGCAGGCACCGAGTCCGGGCACAAGCTCCCCACCAGCTTCTGGCTCAATCCAGGTCTCAGCTGGGATTTTACAATGCAACAAATTGAGACCCAATAAGGAGAAGTTTTTTTGTTTTTGTTTTTGTTTTTTTAATTTCCTTGTTCACACTTAGGATCAGTGCTGTGTGACTTGAAACCACATCTCTTGGACCCCATGGTGTTTGTTGGAACACTGACCCCACATGAAGCAAAGTGAAGCTGTCTGTGCATGAGCAGGAACACCACAGGCCCCTGATATGACCTTCATGAGCTCCTGCCTGTGGGTCCTCGATGCCCCTTACTGCAGACCTGGAAGCTATAGCCTTGACCCCTCTGTTTGGGGAGACCCCTTCCCAGGTGATCCAACTTCTGGGTTTCTGCCCATTGCAGCACTGTTTCAGTTTTGGACCTGGATCTGGTGACCAAGGTCCCGGGGGTGTGGGGGTCTGTACCCTCTCTAAATACAGCCATCTTGTCTTTACATGACCTAGCTGTGTCCACACTACTGTCCTCTGCTTTGCTTCCCACACCTTCGATTCACGAGTTATCCTTCTTTTAGGGGATCTGGCCTTAGGACTTGTGATTTTATGAAGGTCTCATCTGTTCACTAATTTATCTAGCAAATGCCTATTGAGGGCCATCCACGCTCCAGGTTCTACGCTGAGCACTGTGCACCTCATACAGCTGTGCATTGAGTTGACTTTGTAAATGTCTTGCCCACTGAACTCTGGGACCTTGAAGGCAGGACCTGTGCCTCAGTCCTCACTGGACCTGCCACCTCCAGTGGACTCGACCTGCCACGGGCACTCAGTAGGGGCCTGAGAGAGACTGAATGCTCCGAGGACTGTTTTGAACCCCAGGTCATGGCACAGGCTTAGGTCTCTGACCTGCTCTCAGGTGATGGCCAGGGGGGAGCTCCACATGCCTGGGACTTGGGCCAGAATCACTGCTGAGCCCGCCATGCACTTTGAACACTGAGCCTCTGTTTCCCTCTTGCTGTTCTACAGCCCAGCCCTACTGTAGGGTCAGTTCCCCAAACCCTGCCTGCTCCCACAGAGGGGCTTCAAATCAGACAGCTCTTCCCTCACCCACCAGAGCTGCCCATCAAGCCACACAGCCCTGTGCCTGAACCCTCAGTTATTCCAAATGCCACTTTCAAGTCCCCAAATTGTAAAGGAAAAAAGCTGAAAGCCACAGAGAGGAGATCTACTGGTAAACAAATACATGGAACCATCTTAAAACTCTCAAAAGGACCAAGAGATGTAAATCTTAATGACCACGGGGAGAGTGATTTTGCTTTTTAAGTTACAATGATTAAAATTTAATATATACACAACCAGAAATCATACTTTGGAGGCGGAAGTGGGGTACCATGTTAGCCCCTGCCTCCCTTTATTCTAAGAAAACGTCTGGAAAGCAACATATAATGTGCTTCCAGAGCCACACACAGGTTCATTTTCTCTGACTGGTAATCTCCCTTCTGGGAGAGCAGCCTAAGTAAATAATCCTAAATTCGAAAAAAAAAAAAAAAAAAGAATAAAGCTTAGGTTTAAAAATGTTCACCAAAGCATTATTTTTAATCATGAAAAACTGGAAGCAACCCTAAATGATCAGTAACAGGGGAATGGGCACATAAATCATGGTCTATTCACAAAATGGAACGTTGAGCAGCCATTTACCATAAGTCACAAAAATTCTAGAGCACATGGGAAAAAATACCACATGCAGAAATAACAAACAAGGCAGGTTGTGAAACTGAATATATTATGTGTGACTATGTGAAAAGAAATCGGATATGTAAGAAAAGTCCTATAGAAAACATGCACTGTAGTTGTATCAAGATGGTGGGATTATAGGCTATTTTCCACTATTTTATAAATATATTGAAATAAAATTAAATTACTTAAGGGGCCGCCCGGTGGCGTAGCGGTTTCGTCCGCGCTTGGCAGCCCGGGGTTCACCGGTTCGGATCTCAGGCGCCCGCCGACGCACTGCTTGTCAGCCATGCTGTGGCGGCGTCCCATATAAAGTGGAGGAAAGACTTAGCCCAGGGCCAGTCTTCCTCAGCAAAAAGAGGAAGATTAGCAATGGATGTTAGCTCAGGGCTGGTCTTCCTCACAAAAAAAAAATTAAATTACTTAATAATTTAAAATAATTTAAAAACTCCTTATGAAACTAGAGGAACATGTACCACTGGAAGATAGGATGGAGTAGATTGAAAAAGCGTCTGGAACACAGCTTAGGAGGGCCGAGTTCCAGCTCTTGATCTGAAGGACCCAACGAGTGGGCCTGGGGCGAGATTCCCGAGGATTCGGGGCCAGCTGCTGTTGGGAGGTGAAGGTGGGATTCCCAGCTTGTTCCTACCTGGCAGGACCCTGAGCATTCTATGACATTGGCATGTGTGGAAGGACCGGGTCTGAGGGCATCTTGTTGTGACCTGGTGGCACAGTCAAGAAGGAAGGGCCAACCTTAGCCCTCCTCAATATGTCGGCCACTGTGGCAATCTGCATTTAAGAGGCTCAGCTTCAGTGAGTTCACAACACTTGGTGAATGTGCTAAATGTGAGTCACCAATGTCACAACTGTCACCACACACCCTCCCTTTTGTTTGAGAGTCAGGGTAACTGAGGAGCAGAGAAGTTATGGAACTTGTCAAGTGAGATGTGAGTCCGTGGCAGCAACCTAGACTTTTTTAGTCCCAGTCTAGGGCTCTCTCCAAACCTCTCTGGCCTGGGGACCCTGCACTCTGTCTTTGTGAGCAGACTGCAGTCCCTGCAGGGACCGAACCCACAGCCTGCCTGGCCCATAACTTTCGTTTAGGGTGGGAAACTAATGACTTGTCTGCATGGGCCCTCGCTTGACACATGTGCACATGCTCAAGCACGCACACACAATCACTGTACACACAGACACATGCACACACATACGCATGTGCACATGTGCACACACACATACATGGGCGCACACACATGCACCCACAAGCAAGCACAGAGTGGCCGGTCCCAGGCGCCCTCTTCCTCTTTTCTAGGGAAAGCTGCATTGATCGAAGCCAACTGTAAATACCTTTTCTCCTCGGGCTCCCTTTTCACCTCGTTCTCCCTGGAGACCCTGGGGGGAGAGGGGAAGATGAGTAACACAACATCTCAGTCCAGCTTCTCTGTTCTTACCCTCTGAGGGCCCAGGGACAGACTGCCTGGGATGGTGGTGAAGAGCCTGTCTCCCGAGAAGCCTCACTCCACACGGTGGCCCGTGTGCGTCCCTCAGGCCCAGGCAGCCAAGCTAGGCCTCTGCCAGGGTGAGAAGTGAGCTCCAGGCAGGTCCCCTGGCCTGGGTCATCCAGGTCCTGCCAGCCACAGACTTGAGCACACCCTGGCCCCTGAGCTCACTTGGTCAAGGGCAGGAAAGTGGCCTCGGAGTCAGTCCCCACTTCCACCTGGAGCCTGCAATTCCATCATGATCATAGAATCCAGAAATGGCCCCAGCATTGAGCCTGAGACTCTGGGCCCCTTTCAGCCACATCTCTCCACCTTTCCAGGTAGAGAGCCACTGCCCTGTCCTGCATCCACCCCACCTTCCTCAGGAGCAGCATCCAGATCCTGTGCTAAGAACTCTCTCTCCTCTGTGAGCAGACTTGATGGAAATGTCAGCCAAGATGTGGGCTTCTCTGACCACAGGATCTAAAACACAATCACTGTCCCTACCTGTCCCTAGTGGTTCTCCATCCTCTTCACCACACTTTACTTTTCTCACAGCACCCAGCCCCATATGACACATTTTCTGCCTTCCCCCAGTAGAGTGTAAGCCCCATGAGGGCAGTGCCTTCATTCCTTCAATATTATATCCCCAGGGTCTAGAACAGTGCCTGCTACTTGACATTCGTAAACACCTGTTGAATGAATAAATGATTCAATGAATGACTGCGTCAATCACTTGGTTGGCACAAGAATCCTGTAGAAGTTTAGCCTGAAGGCTACTGTCCCCACACTAAAGTGCAGAAGATCTGAATAGTACGTGTGTCTGCTCTCAGACTTGTAGGATGCACAGTGAGATGTGGGGCCACCAGCACCAGCTGATGAAAGCACGGCTCTCCCAGGCCAGGGCTTGTAGGCCAGAACAACAGCTCGGCACACGACTCTGCTGGGGAGGCATGAATATGTCCTGTGTCACTATGTGATCTCCCTGTGTGGCCCCTCTCTCTCCTCTCCTTTCCTTGAGAAGAGACCCTTGCATACTCTATGGAAAAGATGTTGAAGAAGGCAGAGACTGCACAGGCCCACTTGTCGATTCCAGGAATACTACACGCATCTTTGGTGTCTGGAGGAGAGGCACAGGGCCAGAGCCACGGGATGCTGTCCCAGGGGGCAGAGGGTCTGCAGACCACTCAGGCCATTTTAATTCCATCCAAATATTTTGGCCAGACACACAGAGATCAGAGGTCTTGAATGCCCCTGAGGCGATGCAGACTGCCTTGTTTGAAAATGACCTTCTATACTGCTTCTTTCACTTGGAGATTATCTCAGATCTTTCTTAATGAGAATGAAGAATAAGGTTAGACACCCAAGAGGCCACCACGCTCCTTATAACCCTATCGACTTGTTCATTGCTTTATTCCTGGAGCACATGGTCACTGGACATCCACCATGTGTCTGGCAGTGTTCTAGGGGCTGGGAATTAATAAAGACTCCAGCCCCTCCAGAGTGGATAGCTCGGTAAAAATGACTTCTTTAGGTCACGTGTCAGAAACACCTGGGCTGCTGGATAAAAATGCAGATTCTGTATTCCACACAAACCTGGTGCTTCATTGTCTAAGAATGGGGTCCTGGGAATGTGCATTTAAACTTCTTCTCCAGATTCTTAAGTACCATAACGTTTAAGCATTTCTGATCTAAGAAGAAAGACCAACACTTCACTGTCATAGACATGTGCCAGACAGTGGGTCCTCTGTGTGAAGATGTGGGAGGGGGCTTGTCAGAGAACCTGGGTCCCACTCCCTGGAGAAGGGAACAGAGCCCCTTCCAGACAAGTGCCTTTACTTACAGGAGCTCCCACATGTCCGGGAGGTCCGGGAAGTCCAGGTGGTCCTTGGGATCCCTGCAGAAGAGAGTTGACAAGAAAGATTAGAGAATGGAAAGAAAAGGCAGGAACAGAGGCAACCCTCACTCAATAACACGTTTGTGGAGGAGATCCGCTGCTTCTCACCCACCACACGCTGCCATGCTGCTCACACAAGATGGCGCCAAGAGACCCTCCATCTCCGCTGCCTCTCCCCTATTGAGAGCTCCTGACATCCCCTGCCTAGTGGAGCCATGATTTATACTCAGAACCACTCAGCTTCAAGGAATAGCTAGCAGTGTTTGCCTCTGAGCTATAATGAGGCTAATGCAACAATTCCCAGTTGCACTTGCCCCGTATCCCGTGGCCTTCCCATGATCTGGCCAGGGTGTGTGCGCAGCTTCTGATCAACGTGACTGATTTCTGCAGCTCATCATTCACACTTTGCCATGGGGCCAGTAGAGCCCGGACAAGTCCCGACAAAGCCCAACAGACGTCTGCAGAGCCCAGAGGCTCCCCTGCCGCCTGTACCATGAATTGCTACAGCTTTTAAGCAACTAATTTGGCAATATATATTAAAATCTATCAAAATTGATATGTGCATTTCTTCAGACAAAGGTATCCCAATTTTTGTAAAGGTATCCCAATTTTTGTAGTCTATCCTACTAAAATTAAAATATAGTACATAAGGAGAAACACACATACACACACACGCACACATGCATGCATTTATTGCTTCATTGATTTTAGTGACAAACAAATGAAATAGGGGCTATAATGGGGAAAGGTTATGTAAATTATGATACATCCATATTGTGGAACAACATGCATTGATTAAGAGAATTGGTGGTATCTGTTTGTGTTGGTGTGGAAAGATGTCTCTGATCTCTTGTTAAATTAAAAAGAAAAATGGCAGAGCATGGTATGATTCATCTTTTGGTAATAATTTAGGAACAATCATATATGTGTGGATATCCACACACAAGTGTGCATGCAGTTATATGAGCAGAGTCCGTAGGGAACCCATTTGTACATCTTCTCTACACCTAAAACAACTGGCTTTGCCTCAAGATTTGTCCATTGGGAACATTGGAGGAACACAGCTCAAAGCGACACTTACCCGCATGCCCACCTCTCCAGGCAGGCCTGGCTCTCCCGGCTCTCCCGGCTCCCCCTGCACACACAAAACAGCATGTGGTCATAGCCCAGGGGGACACAGGCCCAGGCACATGGGGTCTAAAGCCTCAGAGGCATCCATTCCTGGAACTCAGAACTCATCACAGAAAAATCTAACCACCAGTGACCAGAGACCCAGGCTCCCTCAGAGACTCTTTCTATAAGTAAAGGGCTGATCTTCACTGTGGGTGGTATGATCTCAACCCCACTTGCTCCTGCCGCTGGAGGTCAACAAAGCTGAATTTGGACAGAACAGCAGAGAAAGCTTAGTAACTGGAGTGACGATGCAGGCCTTCCTCGTGGAGGTCTCGAGATTGACGGAACTCCCATTTCTCTCCTAGTCTCTGCCGCAGACCTCCTTCCTGAAGCGCTGAAGGCTGTGGACTTACAGGAACTCACAGTTGGGGCTCCACTCTGAGGCCTGCTCCCCTGTGGCTGACAATGTGAAAATCGTGAAGGGAGCAGAGATGTGGGGCACCTGGAACTGATTTCCCTTTGGGTTCTTTGTGCAGAAGAGTTTTACCCCTTTTTCCCTGGGGTATACTGATCTGCCCGAGAGGAGATTACTTTTTGTCTGGGTTTCTGGAGCATATTTCCAGTCATAGGTAGGGGGATGCAGAGATGAAGTCAGGGTGCCCACAAGAGGGAGGATGGCTGGCTGGCCATACAGAGGACATGGTGCTGCTTGGGTCCTACCCCAACTCCTCTAGCTATGAACGGGGGCTTGGGTGAATCCTCCACCTTGGACCTCAACTTGGTTCAGGTCTGAGCATTGGGGACAAGACCTCCTGTGCAGAGCTGCTTGTCAACTGAGTGAGAAACTGGCTGCCAAGGACATGCAGGGGGTGTCTGGTGGCAACAGCTGTTGCTGGTGTTGCTACAACTATTGGGCTGACCTCCAGGGACCTGGGAAGATCCTGATACATATGAGCCCCAGCTCAGGCCTGGCCCTGGCAAAGGCCACCCCCCCTCGAGGACATGGGGCTCTGACCAGGTGGTCCTTGGCCTGACACTGCACAGTGGGAAGGGTGGTAGGAAGAGACGTACCCGCACGCCTTTGCTGCCGTCTCTCCCAGGAGGACCGGGCGGGCCCAGGGAACCCTAGGATAGGAGAAAGAGAGCAGCAATTAGTGCAGGGTGGGGACAACGCTAGTGACAGGCTCTTAGAATGCCAGTGCAGTAGAGAAACCAAGACTTTGCTATTCAGAAGGTGGTCCACCAACTTGCAGCCTGGGAGCCACCTGGGAGAGAGTAAGAAATGCAGATTATCAGGCTTCACTTGAGACTTAGGGCATCAGGGTTCGCATTTTAACAAGACCCCCAGGTGGTCTGTATGCATCTGACCGCGTGAGCAAGAAGCCTTGGCCACACAGCTCCCCTAACTCCCCATGTGGCCCTTCCTCAATTCGGGCTCAGTATCACACATGTAAAGCAGAGCGTGCGGCTGGAGCAGGTTCTCAACCTGGGCTGATGGACAATGGGCTGGATGATTCTTTGTTGGGGGGCTGCCCTGGGCGTTGTAGGATGCCCAGCAGCATTCCTAGATGTCAGCAGCACTCTCCAGATATTGCCAAATGGCCCCTGGGAGGCAAGATTGCCCCCAGTTGAGAAGCACTGGGCTAGGACAGAGGTTATTTAAGCTGAGGCAGACTCCATTCTAATGACTCACACACAGAAGCATGTGACATGCACACTCATGGAGCAGCTACTCATC
The DNA here is from genome assembly GCA_031878705.1 of Tapirus indicus. Classification (NCBI taxonomy): domain Eukaryota; kingdom Metazoa; phylum Chordata; class Mammalia; order Perissodactyla; family Tapiridae; genus Tapirus; species Tapirus indicus. The sequence goes on along the minus strand of CM062935.1, from coordinate 5,659,077 downwards.
TCCCTCTCTCCCTCACACACATCCTGGGGAGGGATTGGGGGCGCGACTTAAAAACAGGGACCTCCAGGATAGCTAAGCTCCCATCCAGCTCCCACACCATCTGATTCAAATCAAAGGATTAGCCAGGACCTTCAGCTCAGCTTCCCCTTCCCTGTCAGTTTTCCTTGTGACACTGAGCAAATCAGCGACTCTTACTGGGCTTTTCCATCTGTGAAAGGAGGATGTTGGACACCCAATGAAAGAATGAATTGATGAATCTCTAGGTAATATTTAGAAAATACTACCTGCTGGATCCTGTAGTATGTCTCCCACATATATCATCTTATTTAGTCCCCATAATAACCCCGTGAGATAAGTCTCATCATTTTCTCAAAGGCACATCAGACACTATATATTTCTAGTTTTTATCTATAGATTAAGATGCATGCATGTATGTATACATGTACACACACATATATACCTCTAAAATGTCTATGAAGTGCCTTCTATGGCCTCAATATTCTGTCTAGTCTAAGTCAGTGTGATATTGAAGAGAAAAACAGACAGACAGATGGACAGACCTCTCTGGCCCTACCATCAGACAGACGTGAGTCTGCGCCCCTGCTCTGCACCTTCTGAGCCATCCCTGAAGGCTCAATGTGTCAGTCATCTCTTGTCTAAGTGTGGAAGGTGACACCAGGAAGGATGAGGCGAGGTTTGGGACTCAAGCCCACACGCTGTGCTGTGGGGATATTGTTGGGCCTCCTGGTGCATCCTCTCCTCCGGGACACTGTAATCACAGCTGCCCTGCCCGTGATGATTAGATGGAATCACCCCACTCCAGGCACACCCGTGGCCAGAAAAATGATGCCTTTACCACATGTGATGTGCATAATAAGCTGCTTGGGACGGTCACACAAGATGCCCTCTCGCTCTCACCTAGCAGTTTAAGGGTGGAGACAGGGCACTTGTGCTCACACAAAACACTGATTTGCTAGTAAGTGGTGTTTGGTTCTTAGGCTCGGGGCCAGGAGAGCCCAGCCCTGGAGACTGAAGGTTTGAGTTAATGTGGGTGGAACCTTCCAGAGGGGACGTCTCTAGGCAAGGCAGCCTGGTGAGCAGGGCGTCATGGACTTGGCAGGCTGAATGCCGGCTCCTATAACCCTTGCTTAGAGGGGAGTGGGCCACTTTGGGCAAATTACTTATTCTCTCAGAGTCTCAGTTCCACACTCTGAAAAATGGGAACAACCACAGACACTGTAAGGTTTTTGTAAGCATTAAACATCTCCATGGTGCTTCATATAACATTTCCAAAGTTGCTCTAGATGATACCAGTCTGATTTGTAATTAATGTGTGATGTGGGTGGGGGAAGGCTGGGGGTTCTTTGGTCAAATAGGTTTGTGAAATATAGAGTTAAACTAAGTTAAACAAGTCCCTTCACAGCAGGCTTTCTTGAAACTTTCAATATGCTCTTGCTGATGGATCTCCACAACGTCCTCACCTCCCCGACCTTCCCACGGGCCTGGGAGGGGACTGCAGTGGCCCAGCGCACACGAGGGAAGATGGGGCTCTGCTTCTCTGTGCCTCCTCAGGGGCAAAACTGAGTTCTTTAAACACATGTGTCAAGGGGACCAGGCTGCCATGGGCAGGGATTCTAAAGCACTGGAAAAGAGAGTCAACCTTATTTATGGAGTAAGAAGAGGAAAGACCAAGACAGTCCCTGACTGGCAAGTGTTGCTTCAGTGGGATTTTTGGAGAGGAGACTTTCTCACTGGTCTTCGGGTACCTTTGGCTGTCCTTGGCTGGACACAAGGAGTGGGTGAGCAGTTTGGGGATGTTTCATAAGATGAAGAGTTGTTCAATGATAGGGGCGTGGGGCTTTCAGCAGCAATATTTCCTTGGGACAGTGGGTGTCAATGGAGTGCTTTCTAGGGTCAAACTGTCATTATGAGGGATGGGCCACTGTGGCAGGCAATTTATCAGCCCCCATTCACATGCTGGCACAACAGCAATCAATCCCCTGCCCGCCCCCCATTTGGCTATTTTGAAACTCAACCATCCAGAGTTTGAAGAGGTAACCAGGATAGATGGAAGTGATTTCTGAGATCCCAAGTGCCAGCTGAACACCAATTGCCATTGTTTTCGTTAGCACTAATAATGGTAGAACTAACAGTAACATTAAATTGATATTAATAATAATATATTAAAGTGATATTAAAGATGCTGACAGTCAATCCTCACTGTATATTTATGACTTGCTAAGTATTATGAGCACTTAACATTCATCAGTGCATTTAACTTGTCCCCACAACAATTCTACAAAAGAGATGAAAGTATTATCTACATTTCATAGTTTAGGAAATGGAAGCACAGAGATTCAATAATTTTCCCAAAGTTACAGCATTTGTACATGGAAGAGCTGGACTCTGGGCCCCAGAGTCTACCGCATGCACAGCTGTTCACTGGACACTCAGCAGTCCTGTGGGCTAAGTGTCTTCATCCTCACTTTACGTGGAGCACATGGGCACAAAGGGACTATGACCTTCTTGTGGCCACCCAGTGGTCTACACGGCCAGGCAAATCAGGAAAGGGAGGCTAATGCCTGAGCATCCAGCCCTGCTCTCCCCACAGGGGTCATGCTCTTCTCCCACAGCCTCAGCAGCCCCACCTCCGTGGGAAGTGTTGGAGCTCCTTCAACTGCCTCACAGCTCTGCATCAAGTCAGGATGCTGGGGGTCAGGAATGGGGTGGGCTCAGCTCCCCAGACACCCTGCCTCTCTCCAAGGCCTGTGTTTTATCCCCTACCCCATCCTGCACTCATCTGAGCAAATGGCATAAGCATTTCTAGATGGCAGGGATGCTAGCCCGCTTAGCTCTGCTTCTCTACAACTCTAGGGCTAAACTCAAGATTTCCCAAAAGGTGGAATATCAGAGACTAAGGACTTCCTCTGAGGAAATGCCCTCGCTGGTGCTTCCCTCCAGAATCAGGCCTATTGGAGTGACTCAGTGCAGAGTTCACCCCAGGTGTTGGTTACCAGTTAAGACAGCAGGTCCTTGAAAGGCCAGTCTGTCTTCTGGCTGCCACAGGTGGAGGAGTCCTGCAGCTGAAGGCAGGGAAGGGATGTCTTGGGGAGCTTCTGCCTCAGGAATAAAGCAGGGAGGGCAGCAGGGCCTTGGAACTCCCAGGACCGTCTAATAAAGGGATCCAGGGAGAAGACAAGAGACAATGCCACAGGGAACTCCAGAGAGTTCCGGAACCTTCCCTCTGCCCACAGTTGTCACGTTTCCAGCCTTGTTGGTGCTTTCCAATAGATGATGCCCAACAAGTATCTGTGTGAATCTGCCTCATTCACAGGTTGGGAGCTCTGTGAGGTGGGGAATCACCTCCATGTCACCAGTGCCCACTTGGCACAGGGCCTCACCAGTGTTCCATGTCCGTCAATCCCTTCTGGAGCACCATGGGCTTGAAAGAGGAGACAATGGGGGGACTTTTCTACTTTAAAATTAACCTTTGGAGTATGAAACCCCCAAGAACAGGTGAACAGCGGGGTGTTGTGGAAAGACAATGGTCTCAAGAACCAGCACTCCTGCTTCCATCACTTAGTACTAATGGCCTTGGCCGAGTTAGTGAAACGCTCTGAGTTTCAGTCTTCATCTGTAAAGAGGGACCATAAACCTAGCTGCAGCATTTGTGCTTCCCAAGGACATGGATGGCTTGGCAAACTGGTTTTAGATGACTGATGTCATAGACCCAGCCGCTTCCACTTTGTTATGGGGGTGGCCTACCCTTGCTTCGTATTCTAAGAAATCAACTAGAGGCCTCTCTAGAGGTGAATACTTTCTTTGTCCGAGAGTGTAGCATTTCTTTTTGAATCTTATTTTACGTGGTTAGGATAACCAAGTTGGCACTGCAAATAGACACATTCTGAGAAATTTCCACTTTCAAGTCATGGTGAGATCCAGGCATTTCAATAGATGGGTTCCTGCTCTTATGAAAATTGTGTCCCCAAGAAAAAGTCAACCTGACCCAGATATTTCATATTTTAGTGTCACCTAATCTTGACATCACAGACCACCATGTCCCTGTGACACACCAGCCAAAATCCTCCAGTTGGACTCACCATCAGCTTCCTGCAGTGGCTTTAAAAAGAGAAAGTTATACCCTTAGGCTGCCCATTCATATCCCATCAGGAAAGTCACTCAACCTCTCTGAGCTTCGGTTTCATCATTTGTAAAATAGAGGTTCATGCTGCTTTCAGATGGGAAAATGAATGTGGATATAATTTGTAGACTATAACATATTATTACAATGCATTTGCTTATATTCTATTGAGAACCAAGAACATTTTCTCAAGTCCGTGAGTGGGTCAATGAAGGGAGTGGGGAAAATACTGGAGGTTGCCCTGGAATTGGTAAGGTCAGGCAGAAAGAGATTTTTAAAGGGAATATGTGTACCTCAGGAGCCACAATAAAGTACAAAAAAAAAAAAAAAAAGGAAAGGAAAGAGAAGGGAGGGAAGGAAGAAAGAGAAAGAACTAGAAAGAAGAGGAGAGGAGAGGAGAGAACCAGACTAGAAGGAGGAGGGTCTGGATTTGCATGTAGCCTCTGCTGCCTGTGAGCAGAGCAAAAGTCACTTCACCTCCTGGGTCTCAACTCCATCGCCTATAAAAAAGGTGATGCAAGGAGTAACGGTACCTCTGGCTCAAGGGGGCTGGTAAGATGCCTTGAGACCATGCTTGGGGAAATGCTTTGTATGCAGAGAAATTCAAAGCAAGCATCAAGTACTGTTATTTTGGGTAAGCTACCCAAACCTCCATTTTTCACCTGGAAAAAGGAAATCACTCAGGTAAACAGGAGAACAATAGACAATGCAGGTGAAATGCATTACAGAAGATAACTGGGGCCCAGGAGGAGGGGCCTTCCCCATTCACATGGCAGTGGGGACTCAAAATCGGGACCCTGACCCCAGGGCAGGCTCTGACCTCTCTGCCTCCTCCCCTTCTGCCTCCATGATCTCACTAAGAGCCCCCTGGGAGGGTAACACCTGGCAGGAAGTTACCTGCCTACGCCCACTTGTCAGAACCAGAGCCCCAGGAATTGCATGGTTACCTCATTGGGAAAAATATAGAGAAAAAAGAAAACAGATATTTCCCCTGTTCTTTTGGTTGATCAACTATCAGGGCTTTTTCTAAATGCTGACAAAGAGATTGCTTCATTGCTAGAGGTGCTATGCTAGTATTCTTCATCCATTTGGTAGGAGCTGGAGTAGGCCCTTTAGGTGGGGTGAGGAATGCTCTGGGAAGCAGTCCTCCAAGTGTGGCTCCTGAACCAGCAGCATCAGATTCACCTGGGCAGTGTTAGGAAAGCAGATTCTCGGGCCCCACCCAGACCTACTGAACCAGACATGCTGGGAGCGGGGCCCAGAACGCTGGTTTAACAAGTGCTCCAGGTGATTCGGATGCCTGGTCAAGTTTGAGAACCACTTCTCAGCACTGATAAATGCAGGCTGTGGAGTCAGAAAACATGAGCTCAGGTCCTTGCTCGGACACACAGACAGATAAAGTCACATGTACCCGGTCATACAGTTAATAAGCTTGTAAAATGAGGACAACAGTATCTACTTAAAAACTAAATAGCATGTGCATGAGTCTTGGCAGACATAGTACTTATAAATAGCAGGTACCATTATTATTCTTAGATGCCCTGTGAATTATTTTGGATGAACTGAAGAAACAAAAGGACACCCTCCATCTCCATGTTAGCCCACCTGGAACATGCATTCTAACATTCTCCAGGCTTCCTGAGGCTTTGGGAGTTACAGAAGTCCTCCTCAGGGGGAGGCGGGGAGCTCTGACATTTCGCAGCTGTCAGCCGCCCCTGGAGATAAGACCTCATTGACGCAGAGGATACAGAAGACATCATTTGGGGTATAAAAAATGAAGCACCACGCTGGTGTAATGGTAATTATATTTAACATCTATGAGCACCTTTTACAAATATGTCATTTATTTTCATTAGCTCATGAATCCTTGTAGCAACCATCTGAGGCGAGTACTATTATAGTTGCCAATTTATAGACGAGGAAAGCAAAGGTCCAGGGGCTGAGTAATTGCAAAATGTTACACAGCTGCAAAGTGGCCAGGCAGGGTCTGAACCCAGCCAGTCCGTGTCTAGGGTCCACGCCCTTAGCCTCCCCCAGCCCTCCCAGTACAGCTGTCCAGCTGTCCAGCATGTACCCCTCCCATAAATGCTTTCATCTTCCTGTATGAAGCCCGTTGGTCATGTGACTGGCCCATTAGACCTGACAAGTGCCTGAGTGTCAGACAGAGCTGGGGGGAAAGTGCAGACTTTTTCTATTCCAGTTCCGCCTGGGGCTGTGAGATCCCGTGAACTCAAAACTTCTCCAACGTGTCCTTCAGCACCATGGACAGGATCTACAGCACCTATTTATTCCAACTCTCAGCACTTTGCCCACAACTTAAGAGGCTATTTGAGGGCACACAAGCAGCTATTTTACCCTAAGCCCTTTAATTATTATAAAAATAGAAGGCACTCAACCACAGTTATCCAACGCGATAACCATGAATAATGCACATTAATGCACAGGATAAGAATAGGAGATGGGGGTGTTGATAAGCCAGTTGTAAACAGAGAGAAAATGACCCAGAGCTAGAGGCAAATAGCATAAATACATCTTAGAAGTTTCACACATACAAACACACACATATAATTTATATTTTATGACTCAGAGGCTTTACAATGTAGTCATTACATAAAATAAGTTGATTCCCACAAGGGACATGGTTTTTGAGGGTCAAGCATTGCCAGATACGAGCATCACTTTTGGGAGAGAGCAGAGAACTGGAATTGGCTAGTGCAGTCATTAAGAATGGGGATCTAGAGCCAGAGAGCTGTGCCCTCAGCCCTGCTCACCCACCAGCCCTGTGACGTTGGGCATGTTCCAGACTCCTTAAAAAGGATGCAGGAGGCTGATACTCGCCAACTGAACAGGTGGCGCAGATCAAGAGGCCAACAGAAGGCCAATTTCATGGTTCTTTCCACTACATGGCACCTTCTTTGAGACAAAGTCACTATACCATTCCAGATAAAATCACCAAATGTGGCCCATTGAATTCTGCATGGCTCACTTTGCCAATGACCCCACCCCATCCTTTCAGAAAGAATCAGGGACATAAAAGTGTGCCCATGACCCCTTGCTATGCCACGTATTTCACTTACACCACAAACCCCTGATGTGTAGAAGCATCTTATGGTTCCTAGAGAACTTTTTGGTCACTGCTCTGGAAAGGAGGCCCCAGGAAGAAAATCCATATGTAGCAGAGCCCTCTCTTCATGCCCTACCCACATCTGCAGTCCATTTCTACTTCTAAAAAAACTCCTCAGCTCACAGTTTCAACTAGAGCCTGCCTTTGAAAGACACAAAAGTAAGAAATAGCTCAGGCGGGAAAGACCTGTTATTTTACACTGTGGATGGCACAAGGTGTGTCTGTCATGTTGGCATCAGAGGAGCATCATTGTGACAGCAGGTCTGACTGTCCCCTGCAATAGGATCCCAGGCACTGCTAGGGCTGCTTCACACCAGGAGCCCTCAGCAAGCTCAGGCCAGGAGCTAATTAGGAGCAGTGTTGAGTGGGAACATTACTTCTAGCTACTACTGGCTCTGCCCAACTAGTCACGTGGTGGCCAGAGTGGTTTCTTTCTAGACAGTCTTCATCATCCCCTGAACCCCCACCTTTACTCTCAGGTGCAGATGGTTGAATTAATCAGACTCCAAAGCTCATGTCCCTCATTTTGCTGTCCCTCTCCAGTGCTCTAGCACAGTGCCTGGCCCTAAATGGGTAGTTGCTATGATTCTGAACAAGCCAGAGCTTATTATAAACTACTTTGTCCTCTTCCTACAGCTTCTTATAATGAAAACATCAATGCGTGTGTGTCTCTGAGTCTCAGCGGCCTTTTCCATGTGAAGGGGATAATGGTGCCTTCCACCTGCACTAACTGGGAGGAATGAATGAGATAATGTCCATGGGACCACCTGGCTCTGTGCTTGATGCCTTGAAGGTTACTGGATCAGAAGCATCCTTAGGATTTCAACAGGCAGAGGGGAATGGTAGAACTTGCAAGGAGAGGGAATCAATGATGTGGAGGAAGAAACATCGAGGGAATGCCCTGGGAAAGACGAACCCGGAATCGGCAGGAGAAAATATGGGGGAAGGGTCACTTGGGGCCCCATCATAGCAGATGGGAAGTACACACCAGACACACAGGACTTCCTCTGCCAAGTAACATGGAGCAGCTGAGTGGTGGTCAGAGGAAATGGTGAGACAACTGCAGCATTTTAAAATCAAATGCAAATTCATGTGCACTTGCATGTTTCAAATGGGACAGTGGGTTTAAGCCAAAGGAAGGCATTCGGAGCTGACCCACTGCTGGCAGTCACTTTTTGGCAGGTGGGTCCCCAACACCTCTCAAGCCAGCTGCCTTTCCTGAGAGGCTGGATGCTTCATGGTCCACAGCGATGTGGAGGAGCCTCCTTTATCCCACTTCAAATCATGAAAGAACAGAAAACCCCGGGCTCCTCGGGAGCCTGATCTGGAATAAACATGTGTAGAATCTACTTTTCTTAGCCCTGGGGACCAGGACACCTCAGCTGACTGCTGTGAACCTGGCTTCCTGACAACCCTCCTTTATTTCATCCTGATGGCCTTGGATTCTCTTTCTCCAGTTTTCCAGCTGGCACCTTATTTGTTTAGCTTCATGGTGAACCAACCCGCAAAGACCCTCATACGCACTGACGTCAGAACACCCCGGCACTGCACGCAGCTCTGTGTCCTCTTCAGGACAATCAGTTGAAGGTTCGAGGAGGCAACATCCCAGGAAGTTGGGACAGCCTCGGCTATTTGTCCAGCTCAGATTCCTCTTTCACCACATCAGTCCGTCCCATCAGGTTCACAGTCCCGGTAAAAATTGAAGAAAACCATAAAAGACAGGGAACCGATGTTTGCATGACCTAAAATATCTGTCTGCTACTGAGTCAACCAGCCCGATAAAATTCAGCTGAGTTCCTCATATTTGCTCGCATATTTTTTCTGGTACACCACACTGTGAAATCTGAGCACAAAATCCATATGAAGTTTTATTTATTGCCATATGGATTTCTGTGAAAATGCTTAAGAAAGAACTTTTTGGCTGTTGTTGCTTTTGTGTCTTCTTCCCCCTCTACCAGACGCTGGGTACTGAGTTGCTGACCCAAGCATGGCTTTATGGGATACTTTGCCCCAATTTCATCCCCTGTGGGTCCCAAGGGCCCTCACTATCTATAGGTGCAATCCAGACTTGATGAGGGGCTGAAAGCCTCCTGCCTACTCTGTCCTCTGTTACTGTCCACTCCAGGGAAACTGAATTTCTGCAGCACCCAGCCCTGTCTCACCTCCATGCTCTGGTCTATGCCAGTCCCTGCCTGAAGGCCACCTTCTACATCCCAACCCAACTCTAACTGTGATACTCTTCATGAAGAAAACAACCTGGCAGGAAATATGTTGCTTCACGTTTTGGAGCAGATGGAGATGCTGGCTTAGCTGAGCCTTGAGTCCACTCAGCAACGTCACTTACAAGGATCCATTTCAGGCCTGACTTCTGAGTGTCACCTTCACCTTACTTGAACTGGCTCCTTTCACGGTAGCAAACGGCCGCAGGGATTTCAAGGCTCTTAGCCTCACAGCCTCAGGCCCAGGGGGAAAGAACATCTGTCTCCAGACTTCGAAGCCAAAGGCCTGAGTTCACCTGGTTTGAACTAACGTAGATAACGTGCGTGAATTGATCATTGTGCTCGGCGAATCCAGTGCCTGGATGGCTTAGACTTGGTTCTTACTGACACTTTCTGAGGTTATTACTTCCATGTGCCCTGCTAGGTTCTTTCCACGGATACCATCCCTGAACTCTCACACCAACCTCACAAGAGTGTATTGTTGCTATTATCTTCAGTGGACAGGCGAGGAAACTGAGGCACTGGGGATTGTAATGACCTCCCCAAGGTTACGCAGCTGGACAGGGGCAGCACTGGGTTCCCAAAGCCTGACCTTCAGCGATAGCCACGTTCTGCCATCCGGACCCACCAGCCACCACACCATCCAGTATTCAGCAAATTCCCCATGCTGGGAGAGAGGGCTCTTCCCTCCAAAATCATAGAGCTTTTGGGTTTCATGCATAAACAATTGTGAATAGACAATATTTAAAGGGATATCATATTAAGATCCAGTGTTTGGTTAAATGTTTACAGGCATACTAATGTTGTAGCACCATGAAATGCAATTAGCAAGACATATAAAATAACCCAAATCCCACTACCTCAATGTGTTGGCTGTTTTCACTGCACACACATCTTTTCACGTGAGCACATATGGCTTCCTATCCTACCATTTCTTTTGCACCATGTTGCACGGGCACCTCCATATTATAAGGTCTTCCTAACTTTCACTTACGTCCACCTGGTTGATGTAATGCAATTTTCCATTAGGTCGATCCCATTTTTATGTGGTTGTTGTTGTTAAGAGTACTTATAAAGAACAGAGTCAGCTCAGGGTCATTTCGTTTCTGTTTCTGGTTCTCCCTTCATATGAATTGTGCTTATGATAACTGCCTCGAAATTGGTTTCATTTTCTAAGCACCTTCCAGCAGCACAACACCAAGTATCCTAGGAAAGCCTCAAAGTGCTTTGCTGGTGTGACCACTGTCCACTCCTCCATCCCGAGCACCCTGTGGCCCCGACAGGGTCTCCTGACAGTGTCATCATCCCCTGTGTGTGTAACAGTGTGGGGGGGTAGAAGTGGCACAGCCTGACTCACTTAAGGACAGGTAAGAGGCCTTAAAAGACCAAAAGAGGTTTAAAAGACAACCATGTGACTGGAATTTGCGTGTCTGTCTCCTCCACTGAACTGGTGAATGAGCCCCTGGAGGGCCCAACCCAAGTTTAGACTCCGTGAACCCATCACTCTCTCCCGTGTCCTGGGTTCTTGAATGCTACTGATCGAAGAGACATATATGTCCCTCTTTGATCGACTTTAGAGTAGCTTCTAGCAGACAAAGGAAAGGAATAAAGACACGGGACAGATTTTCACCTGCACCTACCACGTGCCAGGGACTAAGTCAGGGCTTTCACAGGCATTATCAACCTCCTATAATCCCTCAACAGCCCCAGGGGCTAGGCACCAATGGCCCCACTTTACAGATGAGGAAGCTGAGGCTCGGAGAGACACTAACCAAAGATCATGCAGCCACTGCAGAACTGGGATCCAAACCAGATCTGCCCAGCTGCGCAAACCTGCTTTCTTTCCGTCACCTGAGCCCACGTTTGAGCACAAAACCAAGGCTCCTTTTATTCTCCTTCCTCCCAGATGAAGATTTCTAAGGAAAAGAGGGCAACCCCAGAACGGCAGAGATCGCCCCACCATCACATAGGCGAGGGGGCCCTGCAGAGGAAAACTGGAGCCCACGCTCTGGCTTCCAGACACCAGGGGGCGCTGTGGGTCCAGGAAGCGGGGAGCAGGCAGCGGCTGGGCGGGTTCCTCCCCCGAAGGCTCCGGTCCGGGAGGGCAGAGGACCCTCAGCATGCACCAAATGGAGGCTCTCTGGAAACCGCACACTTTGCCCTTGTGTTTATTGTTTCTGAATCTTTTCTACCTGTGGGGCTCACGGTCCAGTTGATTCTGCAGCCCACATCTCCATGGAATATGGACTGAAGCGAGGCCCACCCAAAGGAAACCTTACGTCAGTGTCCTCACTGTGGTTATTAATTTTCTCAACATGGAAGAACCACGGGCAGGAGGGGCACGGAGGTCACCACTCCCTCCCTGCGCTCCCTGAACCCCCGAATTGCTCCAAACCAGCCCAGAACAGTGACTAAATCCCTCATCACCATCGCCACCAAGACAGCATTGAAAATCATGATAGAGGAACAAGAACAGCGGTGTCACAGTCACGGAGCGTCGCTGTGCCAGGCACTGTGTCAAACCCTCGATGTACAGTTTCTCCTTTAATCCTCCCAGCAACCTCACATGTAGGAACCGTAATGATCCCCTCTCCCCCGTTTCACAGAAAAGGAGACTGAGGTTCAGAGTTGCCCAAGGACAGACGCACGGTTAAGATGAGGTGGGGCCAGAATTTGAAGCTGGGTCTGCTCCACTGCAGTCTGTGATCCCTCCACCGAGTCGAGCTGGCCCTTGGTCCTGGACCATGGAGGTCTGCATTCCACTCATCTGTTCACCCACTTGGCGAGCATTTATTTAATGCCAGCTGTGTCTTTAAAGGAGACTCCATCCCTCCTTTTCTCTCCTTCCATGCCGCCAACACCTGGGCATCCCCTAAAATGCTGCCTCCTCCCTTTACCTTAGCCTGATTTCATATGTACTAAAACATTGAGGGAGATTCACCCCAAGAACCCCATGGTGAATAGGAGGTGGAACGGCGAATATGAGAGGAGACTAGCTTCCAAAATGAGGGGCAGAGGCAGCCTGGGAGCACGGCACCACACAACGGAGGATGCCGAGGAGCGTCAGCCTGGGAGAGTCAGGAGGCCAAGTTCTCCAGCAATTTTCAGCTGTGTGACCTTGGGCCAGTCACTCACCTTCTCTGAATCTCAGTTTCCTCAGCCACTGGGGAAGGAGTAATTCAATCAGCCCTCCAGGTTCCCTTCATCTTAGTAATAACCAGTGGTTGTGTTTCCTAGTCATCTTACTAACTGTGTGACCTTGGGCAGGTCACTTGTCCTCTAAGCTATGTCCTGCTCATCTGTGAAATGGGCATAGTAGTGCCTTCCCTGAAGTATTGTCTTAGTGATGAGACATAACACACCTTGCATGGTACCTGGCCCTCATGGAGGCCAATGCACATTGTCACAGTGGTTAATTACAAAACCAAAAATACAAAAAAAAAAAAAAAAAAAAGAGCCAGAATCAGAGTAATATGATTCCCAGACCTACCAGGCTCGAGTCCATCCAATTCCCCTGGCACTCTGCAAACACTTTGGAGAGAATATTCAAGCAAAGAAGCCAGGTTATGAAGCCCTGTCCCAGTGCATTAGTCACGCGTGGCCTTCTCCCCTCTGTGGACTCTATTGCTCCCGTTGATCCACCTTGGCCCCGTCATCTTTGTAGGGGAAGCAGAGACTCCAAGTTACAGAAGAGAGCCCCAGGGGCTCAGGCTGGGGTGAGCTGATTACCAAATCTCAGAGCTGCCGCCCACGAGGGCCTTTATGCATCATCTCCCATCACCGCGTTTTTACAGATGAGGAAGCAAAAGCCCAGAGAGGGAGGTGACTCACCCCGAATCATACAGCTAATATGTGGCAGAATCTAGACTCAGACTTTGCTAAAAATGCCCAACTGCAGGAGAAGGTCAACTGAGGACAGAGCCGGAAGTGCCAGAGTCCAATCAGCTGCCCGTCTCTCCTGCCAGCACTGAATATGTGAGGAGGTCTTCCCATCGCAACTGTGATCCGGCAGCTTCCAGCCCTGAATGTGGTGCTGCAGGCAGGGCTTCGGGGCACCAGAGAGGTGCCTCCAGGCGAATAAGGCTGCCTGTCCTGAGCTCAACCAAAAAGGACGAATCAGAGATGCACCTGTTGCTCATGGGAGAAAGGAGGCCTGTCAGTTGCTGCCTGGAGACACCAAGACATGAGAAGGGCAACACGTCAGTCAGAGGACAGGCTGGTCCAGGAGTTGCATGTGGGTGTTGCCCGGCAAGCATCACCAGACCGAGCGCCCTGGCTTCAAGGGCTGCGGCAGCCCCAGTTCTGACACTGAGGAACATTTGGGTGTCCTGTTAAGGCCCTGTGCTCTGGCTCTGGGCCCACAGGAACTGAGCAGGCTGGCAGCCATAGAAGCAGTTGCTGAATCGGACCACCTAATTTCCAGGCGCTGTGCTTTTACACAGCGGAACCATGAAAGGTAGCTGCCGTCAGCCCCATTTCAGGTGTCAGGAGACCCAGACTTGAAACTGATGGCAGACCTAGTGAGTGGCAGAGTCAGCTGAACCTGGTCTGCCTGGTGCAAAGCTCACGTTATGCTGTGTGTCATGCTGCCCCTCAAAGTGTTTTGCATTCTTGTGCAGTAATGTGTGTGTGTGTGTGTGCTTTTAATAGGGGTCAGAAAGAGAAGTTCACTGTGGAATAAATAAAGACACCGAGAAATACAAGGAAAAAAATAAATACCCTCACAACTTTGTTACCCACAGACAGCCAGTGGTTAACAACGGGGGTTTGCCCTCAGAATCTCCCTCTCTGCCCTCTCTCTCTCTCACACACACAATACACACACACAACTGGGGTCTTGTTGCATAGATATTTTGCAATGCCTTTTAAAAAGTAACAAAATATTACCTTCATTTTCTAGGTCACTAATTAATCTTCTAAATGTGATTTTGCATTTCTGGATGCCATTGCATTGTTTAGCTGGACAATGACTTATTTAACCCTCTGCCCACTACACAGCATTATGAATGTTTCCAGTCTTGCTTATAAATTACACTGAACAAAACCCGTGGGTATGTACTTGTGTGTATCCTTAACTTGTCTCCTTAGAGTAAATCTCTAGATGTGAAAGGACTGAACAAAAGGGTACTTGCAGGGAGAAAATGGGCCAGCCACTGAATGCTCTGTTTCCACTGTAATTTAACATAGTGGCACCTGGTTTACACAACTAGCCCCAGTCAAGGAGTTCATGTGAGCCTCCTCTGAGCAACAATACCCTCCTGGGGTCCAATGGCTCTGCGCTCTGAGTCTACAAGTGCCTGTACTTTGGTGAAATAATCAACATAAATGTATGCTATAAAGTCTTGTGGCTGCCTCTCCTGGGAAATGGGAGATATATTTTCAATAGCTGGTGTGAATGGAAAATGGCATTTTTAGTGACTCTCTGCTTTTTATTTTTCCTTATAGGCTAACATCTTAAGAAAGTCTTCCTCTTCAGAAGGAATCCCTATGTCCCAGGCTCGGTTGACCTTGTGCATATTATGATAAAGGTAAAAGAAGGCGCAACATTCATATTTGGGGAGAACATTTATAGGTTCTGTCCCTCATCATCTCCTCTTTAAACTTCTGCAACAATCTCCTGACTATTCCCCAAATTCCTCTGGTCTCTCCTCTCTCACATCTATCGGCATCTGCTATTTAAATGTTCTCAGCCTGTCTGACCATGCACAGACCTTTCAATGGCTTCCTACCACTGCAAACAAGGCCTAAACATGTATTGATATTTACACCCTGCATGCTGGTCCTCAAGTCGCTTCTGCAGCTCTGTACTCCACTCCTATGAGCACCATCTAAGCATTGTGAACCACCCACCTCCCGGCAAACACATTCCTCCACTGCCCCCTGCATAATATGCACATGCTCTTCACTCTGCCTGGAAGCTCTGACCACTGTGTGTGCTGCAACCGCCTGAGTCAGGGAGGACACACGGAGGCCAAGCACTCAGCCCAGGAGACCTCTTGTCTTCCACCCAGATTCTTACCAATAACACATACCTCTCCCAAATGCAAGTCCACCCATCCTGTTCCCTAGCCACCCTGCAGCCTTGGGGGGGTATGAGAAAAGGGGGGGGGGACTTACCTTTTCACCCTTTTCTCCCTGGACAAAAGGCCCTCTGCCCTAGAAAAGGAAAGCAGAAGGCAAAGGTTTACTACAGAGTATCTCCCTGGCATGACATCACACATGGCCGCAGCATCCTGGGATTTGAGATGGTCGGATGCTTTGTCATCAGCTCTGCCAAGGAGTCTCCAAAAGAGATGATGACTATTATTTACTGAGTGTTGATTCTCTTGAGTATCATCTCATTTAATTTTGCCAATAGCTCAATATTATGATTCTATTCTTTTTTTCCATATCAGCTTTATTGAGATATAATCTACCTACTGTGTAATTCACCTATTTAAAGTGGAAAATTCAATGGTTTCTAGTATATTTACAGACTTGTGCAACAGTCACCATAATCAACTTCAGAACATTTTCATCTCCTCGAAAAGAACTCCATACCCATTAGTGGTCACTCCCCATTCCCCCTTGCCTGCTTCCATAGGCAAACACTAGTCTATTTTCTGTCTCTATAGATCTGCCCACTCTGGACATTTTATATAAATGAAATCATACAATATCTGAGCTTTTATGAATGGCTTCATAGCCAGTCTTTTCTTAGCAAAGTGTTTTCAAGGTTCATCTACATTGTAACATGTATCAATACTTAATTTTATTGCAGAATAAATGCCATAGATACAACACACATTTTATTTATCCATTCATCATGGATGAATGATGGATAAATAAATCATGGATAAATGATATCCATTCATTCACGATGGATGTTTGGGTTGTTTCTACTTTTTAGTTATTATGAATAATGCTGTTATGAACATTTGTGTACAAGTTTTTGTATGAACATATGTTTCCATTTCTTTTGGGTATATACCTAGGAGTGGAATTGCTGAGTCATATGGTAATTCTATGTTTAACCTTTTAAAGACTGCCAGACTGTTTTCCAAAGCAGCTGTGCCATTTTACATCAGCAATGTATGAGGGTTCCAATTTCTCCAAATTCCCAGTTGTTCTAACCATTATTGAAAGTGAGGTATTGAAGTCTCTAACCATTGCCATTGAATTATCTATTTCTCTTTTCAGTTCTGCCAGTTACTTCTTCTTATATTCGGGGGCTCTGTTCTTAGGTGCACATATGCTTATAATTGTTATATATATTTTAAAAGATTCACACTTTTATTATTATGAAATGTCCCTCTTTATTTCTATTAATTTTGCTTTTAAAATATATTTTGTCTGATGTTAGTATAGTCACTCCAATTTCTTATGTTTTCTATTTTCAGAATGTATATTTTCCATTCTTTTACTTTCAACTTATTTGTATCTTTGATTCTAAAGTGCATCTCCTGTAGACAGGATATAGTTGGATCCTGTTTTTATGTCCAGTCTGAAAATCTCTGCTTTTTAATTGGTTTGTTTAATACATTTACAGGTAATGTTATTACTGATATAGTTAAATTTACATATGCCTTTTAACCTTTTGTTTGCTATGTCTCCTGTCCTTTTTCGTTCCTTTATTACTCCTTTGCTGCTATTTTTTGCATTACATGAGTACTTTTTAGTGCAACATTTTAATCTCTGTAATGTTATTTTCACTGTATGTTTTTGAGTTATTTTCTTAGAGATTGGTCTTGGGCTTACCATATACATCTTACCTTATCAGGATCTACTTCAGATTTATACTAACTTACTTCCAGTGAGGTTTAGAAACATACTCCTATGCAGACCTATTCCCTCTTCCCCCATTTTTTGCTATTATTATTATACAAATTTATTAAACACCCAATAATACATTATGATAATTATTACTTTGAACTTGTCATCTCTCTGCATTCTGGCCTTAATTATTTGATGATAAGCCAGTTGATAATCTTATTGGGGTTTCCTTGAACATAATGAGTCATTTTTTTTCTCTTGCTGCTTTCAAAATTTTCTCTTTTTTTGACATTTTTACTATGATGTTTCTGAGGATGGATCTATTTGTGTTTATCTTGACTGGAGTTTATTGAACTTCTTGAAAGTGTAGATTGCTGCTTTTCACCAAATTTGGAATGTCTTGAGCCATTACTTCTCTGAATACCTTCTCTGCTCCTTTCTCTCCTCCCCTGTAGGATTCCCATTATGTGCACATTGGTGGACTCTATGGGTCCCCACATTTTTCTGAGGTTCTGTTTATTTTTCTTCATGACTTTTCTCTCTGTTCTTCAGATTACATAACCTCTATTGATCTATCTTCAAGAATTCTCACCCTTTCTTGAGTCAGTTCAAATCTACTGTTGAGCCTCTATAGTGATTTTTTTTTAAATTTCAGTGTTTATAATCTTAAACTCCAGAACTTCCATGTGGTTCCTTTTTTAATTTCAGTTGTACATTATTATTTGTCAGTCACCATATATATGTGCCCCCTCACTCCTTGTGCCCTCCTCCCAACCCCCATCCCCCTGGTAACCACTAAACCATTCTCCTTGTCCATGTGTTAGTTTATCTTCCACACATGAGTTAAATCATATGGTGATTGTCTTTCTCTGTCTGGCTTATTTAGCTTAACATAACTCCCTCAAGGTCCATCCATGTTGTTGTGAATGGGACGTTTTTATGGCTGAGTAGTATTCCATTGTGTATATATACCATATTTTCTCTATCCAATCATCAGCCAATTGCTCCCACATCAGTGGGTTGCTTCCACTTCTTGGCTATAGTGAATAATGCTTCAATGAACATAGGGGTGCATAAGTCTCTTTGAATTGTTGCTTTCAAGTTCTTTGGGTAAATACCCAGTAGTGGGAAAGCTGGGTCATATGGTATTTCTATTTTTAATTTTTTGAGAAATCTCCATATTATTTTCCATAGAGGCTTCACCAGCTTGCATTCCCACCAGCAGTGAATGAGGGTTCCCTTTTCTCCACATCCACTCCAACAGTTGTTATTTTTTGTCTTGATGATTATAGCCATTCTAACAGGTAGAAGGTGATAGCTTACTAAAGGTAAGATTTGCATTTCCCTGATGATTAGTGATGTTGGACATCTTTTCATGTGCCTATTGGCCATCTGTATATCTTCTTTGGAAAAATGTCTGTTCATATCCTCTCCCCATTTTCTGATAGGGTTGTTTGGTTTTTTTGTAGTTGAGCTGTGTGAGTTCTTTACATATTTTGGAGATTAACCCCTTGTCAGATATATGATTTGCAAATATTTTCTCCCAGTTGGTGGGTTGTCTAGTCATTTTGATCCTGGTTTCCTTTGCCTTGCAGAAGCTCTTTAGTCTAACGAAGTCCCACTTGTTTATTTTTTCTTCCATTTCCCTTGTGTGAGTAGACATGGTATTCAAAAAGATCCTTCTAAGACCGATATCAGAGTGACCTGCCTATATTTTCTTCTAGGAGTTTTATGGTTTCAGGTCTTATCTTCAAGTTTTTGATCTATTTTGAGTTAATTTTTGCATATGGTGAAAGATAATGGTCTA
This sequence comes from Tapirus indicus, assembly GCA_031878705.1. NCBI lineage: Eukaryota > Metazoa > Chordata > Mammalia > Perissodactyla > Tapiridae > Tapirus > Tapirus indicus. Next base: position 5,640,034 of record CM062935.1, on the reverse strand, counting down.
TTTTTATTCTTTTGCATGTGACTGCCAGTTTTCCCAGCACCATTTATTGAAGAGACTTTCTCCATTGTGTGTTCTTAGCTCCTTTGTCAAAGATTAGCTGTCTGTAGAAGTGTGATTTTATTTCTGGGCTTTCAATTCTGTTCCATTGATCTGTGTGTCTATTTTTGTACAAGTACCATGCTGTTTTGATTACTATAGCTTTGTAGTATATTTTGAAATCAGGGATTGTGATGTCTCCAGCTTTGTTCTTTTCTCTCAGGATTGCTTTAGCTATTCGGGCTCTTTTGTTGCCCCATATGAATTTTAGGATTCTTCTATTTCTGTGAAGAATGTCATTGGGATTCTGATTGGGATTACATTGAATCTGTGGATTGCTTTAGGTAGTATGGACATTTTAACTATGTTTATTCTTCTAATCCACGTGGATGGACTATCTCTTTTCACTTTATGCCATCATCGATTCTTTCAAGAATGTCTTATAGTTTTCATTGTATAGGTCTTTCACCTCCTTGATTAAATTTATTCCTAGATATTTTATTCCTTTTGTTGCGATTGTAAATGGGATTATATTTTTGAGTTCTCTTTCTGTTATTTCATTATTAGAGTATAGAAATGCAACTAATTTATGAGTTGATTTTGTACCCTGCACTTGCTGTAGTTGTTGATTATTTCTAATAGTTTTCCAATGGATTCTTTATGGTTTTCTATATATAAAATCATGTAATCTGCAAAAAGCGGGAGTTTCACTTCTTCACTGCCTGTTTGGAGTCCTTTTATTTCTTTTTCTTGCCTAATTGCTCTGGCCAAAATCTCCACTACTGTGTTGAATAAGAGTGGCCAGAGTGGGCACCCTTGTCTTGTTCTTGTTCTCAGACAGATGGCTTTCAGTTTTTCCCTATTGAGTATTATGTTGGCTGTGGATTTGTCATATATGGCCTTTATTATGTTGATGTACTTTCCTTCTACACCTATTTTATTGAGAGTTTTTATAATAAATTGATGTTGAATTTTACCAAATGCTTTCTCTGTGTCTATTGAGATGATCATGTGGTTTTTATTCCTCATTTTATTAATGTGCTGTATCACATTGATTGATTTGCGGATGTCGAACCATACATGTGTCCCTGGTATAAATCCCAGTTCACCACGGTGTATGATATTTTCAATGTATTGCTGTATTTGGTTTGCCAATATTTTGTTGAGGTTTTTTGCATCTGTGTTCATCAGCAATATTGGCCTGTAATTTTCCTTCTTTGTATTGCCCTTATCTGGCTTTGGTATCAGGGTGATATTGGCCTCGTAGAATGTGTTAGGAAGTGTTCCACCTTCCTCATTTTTTTTTTTTTTGGAATAGTTTGAGAAGGATAGGAATTACATTTCTTTGAATGTTTGGTAGAATTCTTCAGAGAAGCCATCTGGCCCTGAACTTTTATTTTTTGGGGGGTTTTTGATTACTGTTTCAACCTCTTTACTTGTGATTGGTCTATTCAGAGTCTTCATTTCTTCTTGGTTCAGTTTTGGGAGGTTGTATAAGTCTAAGAATGTATCCATTTCTTCTAGATTGTCCAATTTGTTGGCATACAGTTTCTCATAGTATTCTTTTATAATCCTTTGTATTTCTGGGTATCCACTGTAATTTCTCCTCTTTAATTTCTAATTTTATTTATTGGAGCCTTCTCTCTTTTTTTCTTAATGAGTCTGGCTAAGAGTTTGTCAATTTTGTTTATCCACTCAAAGAACCAGCTCTTTGTTTCATTGATCCTTTCTACTATTATTTTTGTTTCAATTTCATTTATTTCAGCTCTAATTTTTATTATTTCCCTCCTTCTGCTGACTTTGTGCTTTGTTCATTTTTTTCTAATTCTGTTAGGTATAGTTTAAGCTTGCTTATTTGAGATTTTTCTTGTTTGTTAAGGTGGGCTTATATTGCTATGAATTTCCCTCTTAGGACTGGTTTTGCTGCATCCCATATGAGTTGTTATGGTGTATTTTCATTCTCATTTGTCTCCAGGTATTTTTAATTTCTCCCTTTATTTCTTCAATGATTCATTTGTTTTTCAGTAGCATGTTGTTTAGCCTCCACATATTTGTCACTTTCCCAGCTTCTTTCTTGTAGTTGATTTCTAGTTGCATAGAATTATGATCAGAAAAGGTGCTTGATATGATTTCAATCTTCTTAAATTTATTGAGGCTTGCCTTGTTTCCCACATATGGTCTATCCTTGAGACAGTTCCATGTGCACTTGAGAAGCATGTATATTCTGCTGTTTTTGGATGGAGTGTTCTATAAATATCTATTAAGTCCATCTAGTCTAGTTTTTCATTTAAATTCACTATTTCCTGTTGACTTTCTGTCTGGATGATCTATCCATTGATGTAAGTGGGGTGTTAAGGTCCCCTACTATCATTGTTTTGTTGTTAATATCTCCTTTTAGGTCTGTTAATAGCTGCTTTATTTACTTTGGTGCTCCTGTGTTGGGTGCATATATATTTATAAGTGATATGTCTTCTTGGTGGAGTGTCCATTTTATCATTACATATTTGCCCCTCTTTGTCTCTCATTACCTGTTTTGTCTTGAAGTCTGCTGTGTCTGATATACGTATGGCAACACCTGCTTTCTTTTAGTTGCCATTAGCTTGGAGTATCATCTTCCATCCCTTCACTCTGAGCCTGTGTTTGTCTTTAGAGCTGAGATGTGTTTTCTGGAGACAGCATAATGTTGGGTGTTGTTTTTTAATCATCCTGTCACTCTGTGTCTTTTGATTGGATAATTCAATCCATTTACATTTAGAGTGATTATTGATAGATGAGGGCTTAATTCTGCCATTTTATCACTCATTTTCTGGTTCTTCTGCATTTCCCTTGTTTCTTGTCCCATGTATTTTGGACTACCAATTAAGTTTGGTAGTTCTGTATGATGCTTTTCTTAGTTTTCTCTTTATTTGTCATTTGTGTCTCTGTTCTGATTATTTGTTTAGTGGTTACCATGAGGTTTGTATAAAAATTTTCATAGATGAGATAGTCCATTTTCTGATAGCCTCTTATTTCCTTAGACTAAGCTGATTCCATCCCTTTCCTCTTCCCCTTCTAAGTTTCATTGTCACAACTTATTCCATCTTGTATTGTGAGTTTGTGGTTAAAATGATGAGATTATATTTATTTTTGATATTTTCCTTCCCTTTATCTTTAATGTTATAATTAAGTGTTTGCTAACCTATTCTGATAGACAGCTGCAATGTTCTGATTTTGTCTACATATTTATCTCCTTGCTCAAGGTTGTGTAACCCCTTCCTTTCTTTTTTCAGGTATGAGGGCCTTCTTGAGCATTTCTTGTAGGGGGTGTCTTGTGGCAATGAACTCCATTGGCTTTTGTTTATCTGGGAAAGTTTTTATTTCTCCATCATAGCTGAAGGATATTTTCACTGGATAGAGTATTCTTAGCTGAAAGTTTCTGTCTTTCACAATTTGGATATATCATTCCACTCTCTCCTAGCCTGTAAGGGTTCTGCTGAGAAATCAACTGAAAGTCTGATAGGAGTTCCCTTGTAGGCCATTTTCTTCTGCCTTGCTGCCCTTAATATTTTTTTCATTGTCATTGACTTTTGCCAGTTTTACTACTCTATGCCTTGGAGAAGGTCTTTTATGTTGATGTAATTAGGAGTTCTGTTGGCTTCTGTTACTTGCATTTCCTGCTCCTTCCCTAGGTTTTGGAATTTCTCAGCTATTATTTCTTTGAACAAGATTTCTGCTCCTTTTTCCCCTCTCTTCTCCTCTGGAACACTTATAATCCTTATGTTGCATTTCCTAATTGAGTTGGATATTTCTCGGAGAATCTCTTCATTTCTTTTTAGTCTTAGTTGTGTCTCCTCCATCTGGAGCATTTCTACATTTCTGTCCTCCAGCCTGCTGATTCACTCCTCCATAATATCAGCTCTGTTATTCAGGGAGTCCAGATTTTCTTTATCTCATCCATTGTGTTTTTCATCTCTAACATCTTTAATTGGTTTTTCTTTATAGTTTCAATCTCTTTATTGAAGTTCCTGATTTCATTGAACTATCTATTTGTATTTTCTTATAACTTGTTGACTTTTTGTATTGTAGCTATTTTTAATTCTCTGTCATTTAGATTATAAATTTCTGTGCCTTCAGGATTGATTTCTGGGTGTTTGTCATTTTCCTGCTGGTCTGGAGTATTAATATATTTTTTCAGAATGTTTGATGGCATGGACTTGTGTCTCCACATAGTGATAGTATCTGGTCACAGATTCCACCTGACACCACTGCACCCAGTCAGGGGGTCAAGAGCTGTGTATTCTGAGCCTGCTGTGACCCCAGCTCACTCACTCACAGCTGCTGCTTTTGTATCATACATATGTGGGTTCTCTGGCCGACCAACTGAGCTAGAGTGCTGGGGTGGGGCAGAGGCACTTTCTTTCACCTGTGTGATCCCAGGGGCATTCTCACTCTGCTCTCACTATCTGCTTTCTTGGGGTGCTGGTCTGATGAAGACACCCCTGCAATAGCTTAGTCACCTCTGTCTGGGGCTTTCCCATGGGCTGTGAGAGAACTTGGAGAGTGAAGGTGTTTCCATGAAGCACCACCCCTCCCCCCTCTCCTCTCAGAGCTGCGTGCAGTCTCACACCCTGGGTTGCTGCCATTGGGGGAGGGAGGGGAGGTGCCTTCACCTTCTTCCACTTCCTCCAGGGGGTCCAGCACCTCAACTTTCAAACATATGGCTGCATGGTTCTCTCAGACTTCTTTCGTGTTGTGTGACTGTCCTCTGTTGGTATATGAATGTCCTTTTTGTTGCATCTTAGGGGGAGAGTCTAAGGGGAAAGCTCACTCCACCATGATGCTGATGTCACTTGTCTCCATTTGGTTCTTTTTAACAATTTCTATCTCTTTATTTGTATTCTGTGTTTGATGAGATATTGTAATAATGCCTTCCTTTACTTCTTTAAGAATGGCTTTCTTTAGTTCTTTGAATATAGTTTTAATGGCTACTTTGTAAGTTGTGTCTGTTAACTCTGACATCTGTGCCCTCTCCCAGGCAGTTTCTGTTGCCTGTTTTCTTTCTTGTGCACAAGTAAGATGCTAGACCCCACCTGACCAAGTTGATGTGAGGGTTAAATAAGCCTAAATTTGTAAAGCATGTACCACAGAGCCAGGCACACAGCAAGTGCTGTTAAATGTTAGCAATTCTTACTTTCATGTTATTTTGCACACAGCAGGTGCTTCCTACCCATACACAGGAGGTAAGTATATCCAGCATAGGTGAAAAGTGTAGCACAGCAAGTGAGCATGAGACTCAGATTAAAACAGATGCAGGATCAAATTCCTCCTCTGCCACATCCAGTCTCCAGATCACAGGCAAGTCACTCAAGTCTGAAAATTCTGTGTCATCCCATTAGAGAAGTGATGAGATTATGTTTAAAATGGTGTGATAAGGAGTAATGAGAGATTCCATAGGAAGCACCTGTGGAGAAGAGCAGATGGTGCAGCTATGGCAATGAGCTATTGGACGATGAGACTGTGGGGTATTGAGTGAATCACATTTGCCAGGTTAATTCTTCAAGGGAACTGGCTTTGTCTTGTAGTCTGGGGTTTCCCCCTGAGCACTGAGAATCTAGAAGAACTCATTATAATGGCAAATAAAGATGACTGTCATTCACTGACCACCTACAATGGACCAGGCATTTTATAGACAAATAGTTGTTATTTTCTTCATTTTGCTAGTGGAGTAAATGAGGCTTTCAGAGAGGTTAAGGGACTTGCTCATGATCACACAGCTAATAAAGACTGCAGCCAAGGATAATAAGTGAGGTCTATCTGACACCAAACTTGTGCTATTGATGCTACATGATGCTGTGCTGGAGGGTGAGGGGTCAGTGCTTCCACCATGCCAGGTAATCACAACAGCAACAAAAGCATTTACTATGCTTCCACACTGTTCTAAACCATTTACACGTGTTAACTCATTTATTCTTCATAATGCTAGCGGACAGTTAATTTTATCATCTGCATTTTACAGATGAGGAAACTGAGGACAGAAAGGCTAAGTATCTTGGTGGAGCCAAGATTTGCTTCCCAGCCATTTGGCTCCTAAGACCCTGCTCTGCACCATGACTTGTTCATCTCTGTAATTCTTCCCTGACCCACCATCAACTGCATTCACTCATGAGCTGAAGGATTCTTAAACACATTCATGCTAGGCCAGGTGTTGGATATGCCATGGTGACACACCACAGACCAGGACATCAGGGAGTTAGCTGATGCTGGGACTGAGAAAGTGCCAGTGACATGAGGGCACAGAGGTGGTGTGTGACCCAGACCTGGGGGTTGGGAAGATATCCTGGAGAACCACACGTGGTTGAGTTTGAATGATGAGAAAATATGAGCCAGGCAGAGAGGGAAAGTGAGGAGACATTGGCGGGGGTGGAGGGAGGTGGAGGGCAAAATTATTCTTGGTAGAGGAAAGAGCATATGCAGTGGCCAGCCTGTTAAGTGGCCAGTTTGGAGAATCATAACTGCCAATTTGGGAGCACAGAATTCTGGGGGCAGGGGTGGGGGTGACAAAGGATAGGCCTGGATCAGCCAGCTGGTGCCACATTGGCAGACCTCCTGTGCCCATGGAGAGGAACTTGGACTTCATTCCGAGGGCAGTAGTGGCCTGGCACCCACCAGGTGTTCGGCCCATTCTAGCTGACACCCATGCTTGGGGGAAAGTCCCAGGTCTCCCACACCAGCCTCGTAGAAAGGGGCCCTTACTCACCATGTCACCTTTCTCTCCCTTAGGTCCAGGAGCTCCAACCAGCCCAGTGGCTCCCATGTCTCCCTGAGGGGTTGAAACCAGAGATGAGCATTGGGTCAGGTCCTTTGACAGGGCTCCCCTGCACAGGCTGCCCATGGTTAACTTAGCACCAACTCCCTAGAAGTGGTTGATTTTATCATTGCCAACTGCATAATGAGGCCACACTTCCCACCCGTGGAGAGGGAAGAAGCATCTGAATAATTTCTCCAACCTCTTAATCCCAGGAACTAAGGACATCTTGAGAAAGCCAGTGGATGAAAGCATCACACGTTTGTCCCTGGGAATGGTGCAGCCACTGGTCCGTGGCCAGGACCACAGAAGCAGAGTTAGAAGCCACAGGTTCAGACCTCTGCTTTGTCACTTAACATGAGAGCATCATTACTCTTTGGGCCCAGGGCTCTTCCTCTGTGAAATGGGCATGCTGTCATGAGCACACACAAAATTAAGAGCATGATAATGCTTTGAAAACTTCCAGGGGTCAAAAAGGTCCCCTGATTATGCCATTCATATGACAAGTCTGTGCCCAGGAGGGCCCTGGACCCTCACAACTATCCATGAAGAGAGGGAGGGAACGCAGAGGAGAAAACAGTGTCTACAAGGGAAGAAAAGATTCACCAAGGGCCAGGTGTGGGACTGGAGCCCAGATCTCCTACTGGCCCATGAGGCAACCCAAGACAGGCTTGGGTGCAGGACACAGGAGGCTTCAGTCCATTTCTTTGAGTTTTCTTTTCTCTTAGTATGAAATCTTATTTCATACTTTACACTCTAAGAACATATAGCTACTTTGTTTATGCTGTTCCTTGTCCTGTAAAGCCCTTCTCTGCCCTCTTTATTCTGGGAAGCTCTTATGCATCCTACTAGACTCAGCTTGGCAGGGCCTCCCACAGAAAGGCATTCTGAAGCCCTGGTTCTCCCCCACACAACGTTCCAGTCCTCTCTGTCCACTCCTCTGTCTTCCCACTGGGCACAGGCTCCCTGTCATTCAGTGTCATGTTCTGCATCTAGAATGGGCCTTGGCTCCCAGGAGACACCAGGCCATGATTGTGGACACAACCTGGGCTATTTCTAGGTAAATGGAGCCATTGGGAACACAGCTGTTCACTCAGCGTCTTAACCACAAGTTAGGACAATTTGTCTGGTGATGCTAAAGGGCCAGAATTGCAAATCAGCTTGGGGGGAGCCAGGCCTGTCTCCAGGTGGCCATATCCATCCCCTCCTTAGTATTCCTTCTCTCCCACCTCTTCTCTCCCGCTGTCGGGGGTTGGGCTCTGCTGCCCGCACGGTGCTGGATCTGTTCAACCACAGCAGTCGTTCCATAAACAACCACTGCTTCAGACAAACGTTTTCTACTTATAGGTTCACAAACGCCTCGACATCTTTGCTCTTTTCTTCCATCTGACAGCCAAGGAGCTGAGGCCACAGCCCAGGGGGTGCTCAGTGAGGCAGAAACTCCTGCTTTCTCTCTCACACGGACCGCCTGGCCGCCTGGACCGCTGCTTTCAGCATTGGGGGAGGGGAGCTGAGGAGACTGTGTGTCTGTGTGTGTGTGAGATGGAGTGTGTGTGTATGAGATAGTGTGTATAGTGTGATTGTGTGTGTGATGGTGTGTATGTGATAGTGCATATATGTGATGGTGTGTGTGACAGTGTGTGCATATATGGTGATATGTGTGTGCCTGTGCTCCCCATCCTAGCAGAGTGGGGACAGAGGGGAGAAGGGCGAGAAAAGAGGGAAGGAGATGAAGGAGGTACATACAGAGGCAGGGAAGGAGGGAGAGGAGAAGGACTAAAGGGACCTTAGCAGGTGCTCAAGAATGATGCTCTGAATAAATGCAAAAATAAGTAATGCAGGAGAGGGAGAGGAAGTGAGGGAAGCTGTCTCTAGATGTTTCCACCACCACACTCAGCCCCTCTTTCAAACACCAGACCAGGTAGTGGCCACTGCATGACGCCAACCTCTCCCACTCAGCCTCTGTGTGACCACAGGAAATTTGCATTCCCTGGGTCTCGACTTTCTGAGACCAAAATAACGATGCTAGAAGAGAGCCCTGTCCAGCTCTGTAAATGTTATATCCCTGGGCAATGATGGTGACAGAAGAGGCTGCCCACGACTGAGGAGGGAAGACCCCACGAGGAAACACCGGGCTTTGAGCAATTAGTGAGTTTGGAAAATTGGTGCAGGAAGAATTCCATGCAATTTACACAAACAGAACATGCAGTGTAAACAAATAGACTCTGAAAAGTCCAACCCCCAAAGTTTCTGGAATATAGAGACCTGAAAGGATTGATGCAGAATTAGCTGACCACGGAGAGCTGCATCTATTGGAACAAACAGGGTCCGAGCCAGGGTTTGTGTAACCCAAACCTTTCTTGCTCAGATTTTCAGACAGAAATGGAGGCTCTGAGCAGTGAAGAGATTCAGAGGTTCTGAACTTTGTGCCACTTCCTCTATCCTTCTATCTTTATGAGCTTGGAAGCAAAATACTGCAGGACAGTCATTGTACACACTGCTTTGTTCCTTCCTTACATAGGGAGCAAAGCCAAGGATTGCTTGGGCTCTAAGTGCCCCTCTTCCAAATGCAGTACTGACCTTTGGGCCGGGGAGTCCCATGGGGCCATCAAAGCCCTTTTCACCCTAAAGGAATAAAGACAGAAAAAACAATTAAGGCTCCATTTTCATTTTCCCCCTTCTCTCATCAGTAGCTGGTTATCCACCCACCCCACATGCTCATAAGCCAGTCTCTTGCTAAGCCACGTGCTGACCAACAAGATGGACAAGGGAACTGGTTTACTGGAGCTGAGAGCCCCATTCTTGAACTGCAAACCTACATGGGAACTTTGACATCGTCTCCAAATGCAGCCATCAGTCGAATAAAGATAGAAACCAACAAAATGGCACCCTATGGCTATTTTTACCTGCATACGCCATCACTTCAGTTTAAAAAAATCATGTGATCTGCTAATGGTTCATATAATAATTATTCACTAAAATAGAAAACAAGGCACAAATACAATTACAAATTGTACAATTATATGACACAATACAATACAAAAATGTCTATAGGCTATTTCTAAATGTAAACATTGTTCATTTTTAGAAATATGTGCTATTTGTGTAAGAGATCTTATTACTAGATTTAAAAATTTGATCTAAGTTGTGGATGCGTGTAAATATTACCATACTAAAAACAAATGCAACATGATTCATATAATTGCACATGTGAAAATCTTATCACATTAATGAAAAGTGACACTATATCCATTTACACGGGTGCACCACCCATCACTAAAAACCCATGTGCACTCCAGTCACAGTTGTGTACTCAGCTACTTCAGGAACATATATATTTTTAATGCATTCATAGATGTCATTTACACATGCAAGTGGAGATCAATGATTCTGTGTGTGTGTTTGACCTCACATGATGCCCACCAGAATGCCCGTACACAGTTCGTGTTCACCATGATGCTTGGTTCTAGAGATGGAAACATGGACCCAAAAGGCATCATGTTGACCTAGGTGAATAACGGAATGTGTTCTAAACTGAATAGAAGATTTAAACCATCGGAAGCCAAGTCTGCCTGTGGCCAGAGTTCTTCCTCCTAGGAGAGAACTCTCAGACTTCCTGGGCCCTTTGTTTTGCATTTTCTATGGAACTGAAGACGGAGGAGGCAGAGGTAATGTCTGTTTAGTGAGGCGGTTGTTGAGGCTCCTCCATGCATTCTCTTTTGGAGGGAGAGGAGAAGAGGACCCCTTCCCACTGCCTGTGCTTGGAAGGTTCTTGAGCAGGCCTGGGGGTGAGCTCCCTGGAGCTGCACAGGCCTTGGAGCTCCTAGGCACCCCAGCTACGTAGTAGACTTTTGAGGACCATGTCCTATGTATCTTACAGCATCAGGGCTCAGCACACAGTGCGTGCTTAATGTTTATTGTCAAAAATAAGGGATGATTGAGTGAATAAAGGAATGGGTTATTGGGTGATGCCACCCAGAATTTGAGGCTGAAAATTAGTAATTTGATTGGTAACCTTGAACAGCGAGACCCTGTCCTGCTGGCAAGAAAGAGAGGGTGTGTTCATTTATCCCTCCCTCCCATCTGTCCATCCACCATCCATCCCTCCATCCTTCATATCTTGATCCACTTATCCATCAATTCAACCATTATTTAATAATGTTAGGCTATGTATCAGTAGCTGAAAATACAGATATGTCAAGATTCAATCTCTGCCAACTGGAACTTATGTAATTAAAGACAAGTAGACATTTTTAATCCAATATGATCATTGTTTTGGTAAATGGAAGTTATGGTAGATGGAAGAACAGGGAGAGAAAACAGTTATAGGGTCTTGGAAATAGCAGGTGCTGAATAAATAGTTATTGAATGGATGGATGGTGAATAATAGAAGGCAGGAAGGAAGGAGGGAAGGAAGACAGGGTAGAGGGCAGGGGGAGGGAGGAAGGAAATCATATAGACAATAATGTGCTCAGGAAAGGATTCCTTGGGGATGTCTTAAAAGAAGAGCAGGCATTAGCCAGGTGAAGGAGGGGGAGTGGGGAAAGACGTTCCAGGCAGAAGGTGCTGCATATGCAAATGCCGGAAGGAAAGATCATGACCCTCTCCAAGGAACCAGAAGTCCCTGCTAGGCATGGAAATTGGGAGGGTAAAGTGGAGTGAAATTAGGCCAGAAAGGCAACTGGACCACGCGGGGCCACACATGGTGGGAGAGGTGGGGGAGGGGATCCATTATCCCTGCCAAGGAGGTGAGTGGAGAGCCAGGGGATGTTTGAGAGCTGGAGAGTGGGAAGATGGGGGGAAAGGAGGGTGGAGGGGCCTGCTTGACTCCAGACTTCCCTCCCCATCAGTCTGCACCAGGCACCACAGGAGCCTCGGTGGGACACATCCAGGACACAGGCCTGGCTCTAGGAAAAGCCGTGAACTGGAAAGAGCTGGTGCTGGCCACCCTTCCTGGCACAATCTGTCCGTGTGCATAGTGGCTGGTGATCCAGACCTCATGATACCATTACCCTTCTCACCCAGGGTTCTTAATGGAAAAGGATTCAGCAGGATTTGGGTTTAGACAGCTGCTTTTCTTATTTCGTGGACAGGCGAGAACTGGATCAACAGATTGTCTGTGGCCACCCTGAGCTTGCCAGGGGACGGAGGAGGAGCTGCCATCCAGCCCTGTGTGTGCACCCACCCTGGTTCCCTCCTGACTTCTCCCGTTCCCAACCCTGCGGGCACCAGGCCCGGAACGCCTTCCCTTCACCTTCTGCCCGGAAAAAGCCTCTGCTCGCAGCGTGACTGAGCCAGCTCCACTTGGCCTTCCAGCAAGTTGGGCCATCGTTTAACAGCCCCACTTGACTGAGAGATCCCTGGGGATCCCCTGTCTCCCCAGGGTCTGGTTGTCTGGGTGGAAAGAAGGAAGGAGGGAGTGAAGGACAGAGGAGAGGAAAGAAGGGAGGGAGGGGAGTCTGCCAGGACAGGCTTACTGAAAGAAAACTGTTTGGAAATTCTTAGTGTGTCCACTCCAATCAACTTCAATCATGATTTTTTATCTTTGTCTGTGTCTCCCTAGTCCCTCACAAAATTGCTGAGCACCTCCTGCTTGCTGGCCCTGAGCTAGGAGGTGCCAACACAGTGATGGACAGACTGCAGGCTGGAGATCCAGGCCCGGGGGCTATGGGTCCAGCAGAACTTCTTGGAGACCTTCTCCAGCACAGTTCTACTTCTTGTCATCCTTGTATATTTGCTTGTTTACTTCTGCTCAAACAGTGGAAAAAAAAATTTTTTTGCAGAGGAAGATTCGCCCTATGCTAACATCTGTTGCCAATCTTCCTCCTTTTTTTCTTCTCCACCCGCCTCCCATAGATAGTTGTGTATAGTTGTAAGTTCTTCTGGTTCTTCTATGTGAGTTGCTGCCATGGCATGGCTACTGACAGACGAGTAGTGTGGTTCTGCGCCCAGGAACTGAACCCAGGCCGCTGAAGCAGAGTGTGCCGAACTTAACTGATCAGCCATCAGGGTGGGTCAAAACATTTTTTTCTTATCAAAAGGGCCACTGGTCTGCAGAAAAGCAGAACAGATGAAGACCTCAGGCGCTCAACGAGACATTTAATATAGGCTAGTGACTGGTAGTGGTGCTGTTCATAGAAACACACTAATTTTTAAAATTAGAAACAAGACGCATAGAACTCTACTCATAGATGTGTTTAGATTATAGAGTGTGGCTAATGAAAGAAACATTGAGGGAAAAGGGATGGGGATGTACTCTGGAGAGCACATGTAAGCCCTCAGCCATTGCCCGTTCTGAGTCTTATTCTCAAACCACATCTGCTTTAGTTGGCCGTGAATGGAGAGGATACAAGCAGGAGGCAGGGAAAACCTCAGTAATACATTATCAACTTCAGGGAAATGTTCATTAGAGCCAGTCTGAGGAGCTCCCCTCCAGTGTGCACACAAATCAAGAAATAAGAGTTCCAAGGAGCAAGAACAGTCCCCTGGCCTGAGAGTCATCCAGAGCCTGGGCCATCCAGACCACATGCATGATGGGAAATTCCCACCTCCACTGCCTGTCCTGCTGACCACCCTGCCCAGCTCAGCTCTGGGGCTCTGGGCTGGGGGCTGAGGGTGGACTGCAGAGGGTACCTTTTCTCCAGCTGGGCAGGAGCAGTTGATGGTCTTCAAAAACCCAATCTGTTCACTGCCGGCGGTGGGAGGCTGTTGGGGCAGGGGTGCAGGCTCTGTGAGCACCGTCACCTGGCACTGGAAAGAAAGTCCTGTGAGTCAGAATCTGCTTCTCATCCAGCACTGCTGCCCAGCAGAGGTGCAGTCTGGAGCTTCCTCAGAACCACACAGGCAAACGGGAGCCAGAAACCCTGACTCCGCCTGAGCATAAGCAGAAAAGGCAAGTCATGCTTGCCTGCAGGTCCCGGGCTCTGAGGCCTTGGGGTCAGACTGGCCTGAGCCAACCCGGTCTCAGCCACTTCACTAGCCTCTCAGCAACCTGCAGGAACCGCTTGACCCCTCTGAGCCTCAGTGTTAACCTCTGCAGAATGGGGAAAAGGGCATTTCCATCATACTGTGGTGAAGAGGATTTATTGGGACAACACATTAAAGCACCCAGCTCAGTGTCTGCACCCAGCAGGTGCTCAGTAATGACTTATTTCCTCACCTCACCACTTCCCTCTCCTTCTGCCCTCACTCCCTTCCTTCCCTTTATTCTCTCACACTCGTATCTGTCTTCATCCCTTTCCTTTCTCCCCTCAGCCTCTCTCTCAGCAGTCAGGCCCATCTGACCCAAATCCCTGGTATGGGAGCGACCACCACTGTCTGCCTGTGCACCATAATCATCCTGGGATGGGGCTCACTGACCAAGCGCTCAGTGTGTCCTGGGGACTGGACCAACCAAGCACTGTACATGGATTTCATCCTTCTCCCTGGGAAGCAGGCTTATGACTATTCCCACCTTGCAAGCAGACTTGGAACTAGGATTCGGTGGACAGGTTGAAGAGGGAAAGACTTGGAAAGGGGCAGAGGTGGAGAGATTCCAGGGAGAGGCAGAACCTGAGTGCAGGGTTGAGGGCCAACTCTGGTCCGTCTTGCCCTTTCCAGTCCTGACCACGAGCTGCCTCCTCCTGTTTGGCCGACCAGCCCTGAGCATCCCCATCCTCCGAGCACCGGTCGGCCCCTCCTAGGGACATGCTGCCAGTCTCTGCCTCTCGCTCCCCAGAGCTGGGCCTCATTGCTTGGCCTGTAGCCTTAAGTGGTGCTGACTGAGGCTGGGTTTCACAGACATTTAGTCCCATCCAAAACATCCATGAGACATTTGGTCCATGCCAAAAGGTTCTTAAAATGTCCACATTAGTCCACGCCAAAAAGTCCTTGATATTAGGTCATTATTGGTCCTGTCCAAAGTGTCCATGGAGACATTGGGTCCATGCCAAAGGTTCTGGATATTTGGTCCTATCCAAAACCATTTGGCATGAACCAAACATGCTCATAGACATTTTGGACAGAACCAAGTGTCAAGGACCTTGTGGACATGGACCAAATGTCTGCTAATCAGGCTGGGGCTGCAGCAGCCCACTGAGAGGACCTACATGTCCCTGTCTCCCATCCCATACCCTGTCTGCCCAGGAAATGAAACCCTAGTGATGATCACTAGGCTCCCTCCCAGGAACCATTCTGATGGCAGGTGTCCCCCTGACCCCTGACCATCCATTCCTAGGCCCTGGACACCCCCTTCCCTTCCAGAGACTAAGTACCCATTTCCTCCCAACATCTGCACGCAAGAGCCTTTGCTCACCGGGCCTGAGGGGATGTCACAACAAGTCTCCAAATCTGAGTGTCGGGAGTCACAGTAAATCACAATCCGCTGTAGGTCGAACTGGAAAGAAAAACGAGGACACAAGATGAGTTTGGGGGACTGTGGAACCTAAAAGCCTCCATGGTTTCAGACAGGTCCTGCCCAGGTGTCAGGTCCCACTTCCTCCTCGGGGTCCCTCCTGGTCTGACCCCGGGTCACTCTCTTCCCTAAGCGGAACTTCAGAGGGAGCCTAAGAGTCACCTGCTTACATGCTCCCCTTCTAAAAGTGAGCCCCAAGTGCAAGGAGGTTTATCGGCACAGATTAAAGTCAGTGCTTTATTCTACTCTGAATGTTCTGTGGCTCACCCTCCATCACACCCATCCTCCTCTCCCTCTCACTGCCACTGCATTTATTTAAAGCCCCTTCCTTGATACTGCTGCAACAGTCTCCAAAAAGTCAGTGAATCTCTATTTTCAACCTCTCCAGGCAACTTCATGTGGTTGTTTAAATAAACTTTTTAAAATGAAAATTTGCTCCTATCACCTCCTTTAATACCACAGCCTCTTAATATAACTTAAAGGGACTGTGGTGTCAAACACACACACACAGGCAGACACACATGTACAGTCTACAGACAAAGCCCAGGCCTTCGTGTAGGATGGTCAAGCCCTCCAGGAGCCGGCTCTGCCTGCCTCTCTGGGTGTATCTCTCTTCAATCCGCATGTGCACTCTACCACATCTGATCTCATGGTTTCTCACATCCATGTCTTTGCATGTGGTCCCTGTTCTAGAAGAGTCTCTGAAAAACTAGCAGATTCTTAGTCACCTAAAAGACATGGAGCTTCATCCCTCCCCCATTGAGTGTAGGAGGGACTTAGTCATTCGCTTCTCATGGCTAGAACATGGCAAAAGTGACAGCACGCCACCTTTGAGATTAGGTGAGAAAAAGACTGGTTTCTGTCTTGAGTGTGAGCTCTCTCTCTCCCTTCCTGTCTCTCTCTCTCCTCACTCACCCTGGGGGTCACCAGCTGCCACACTGTGGGCTGCCCTATGGAGAAGCTCATGTAGAGACATTCCAGGGCTGTTTCCAGCAATCCACCAGCGAGAACTGAGGGCCTCAGTTCAACAGCCCACAGGAGGCAGCCAACAGCCACCTGAATGAGCTTGGAGGTGGGTGTTTCTGTCCCCTTTGAGCTTTGAGATGATCACCAGCTTGCTGGAAACCTCATGAGACACTGAGCAAGAACCACCCAGCTTAGCCACTCCCGGATTCCTGAACCACAGGAACAAAGACACAATAAATGTTGCTTGCTCTCATCTGTTTTTGTTTTCTTTTTTTTGGAGGAAGGGCAATTTGTTATGCATCCACAGATAACTGACACACCTCCTCTATTGCCAGGAAGAATTCATCGGGCCCTTTTTTCTATCACTTTGGCACCTTGTACATACAACGAACATAGCAGCGTATGCAGTAATTCTAAATTCATGTGTCATCTTCCCTCTGGGCTCCCCATACTGACCCACACCCCTCAGACACTGAGCTCTGTCTGCCCACATGCTTTGTCCTTGGGGTTCCCATGTTTCCTCCCTCCTGCTCTTCACAAGGCTGGCTCCTCCCTCTGTTCACCTGCATAACCACCCATCCAAGCCCAGGCCCTCATCACTTGTCACTCTAATATCATCCTGTACATCTTCACAACAGCACTTACCACAAACAGGCATACCTTGCTTTATTACACTTTACAGATACTGCATTTTTTTTTACCACTTGAAGGTCTGTGGCAACCCTGCGTTGAACAAGTCTATTAGCACCGTTTTTCCAACAGCATTTGCTCACTTTGTGTCTCTGTGTCACATTTTAGTAATTCTCACAATATTTCAAACTTTTTCATTGTTATATTTGTTATGGTGATCTGTGACCAGTGATCTTTGATGTTACTATTGTAATTGTTTTGGGGAGCCACAAGCCGCTCTCATATAAGATGGTGAATTTAATTGATAAATGTTGTATGTGTTCTGACTGCCCCACCCACCAGCCATTGCCCAGTCTCTCTCCCTCTCCATGGGCTTCCTTAGTCCTTGAGAGACAAAAATATTAAAATTAGGCCAATTAATAACTCTACAATGGTTTCTAAGTGTTCAAGTGAAAGGAAGAGTCGCACGTCTCTCACTTTAAATCAAAAGCTAGAAATGATTTAAGCTGAGTGAGGAAGGCATGTCAAAAGCCGAGACAGGCTGAAAGTTAGGCCTCTTGTGCCAAACACTTAGCTTGTGAATGCAAAGGAAAAGTTCTTGAAGGAAATTAAAAGTGCTCCTCCAGTGAACACACAAATGACAAGAAAGTAACACAACCTTATTGCTGATATGGAGAAAGTTTTAGTGGTCTGGATGGAAGATCAAACCAGCCACAACATTCCCTTTAGCCAAAGCCTAATCCAGAGCAAGGCCCTAACTCTCTTCAACTCTATGAAGGCTGAGAGAGGTGAGGAAGCTGCAGAAGAAAAGGTTGAATCTAGCAGAGGTCGGTTCCTGAGGTTTACAGAAAGAAGCCATCTCCATAACATAGAAGTGCAAGGTGAAGCAGGAGGTGCTGATGTAGAAGCTGCAGCAAGTTATCCAGGAGATATAGCTAAGATCATTAATGAAGGTGGCTACACTAACCAAAAGATTTTCAATGTAGACAAGAGAGTCTTACACTGGAAGAAGGTGCATCTAGGACTTTCATGGCTGGAGAGGGGAAGTCAATGCCTGGCTTCAAACCTGCAAAGGACAGGCTGACTCTCCTGTTAGGGGCTCATGCAGCTAGAGACTTTAAGTTGAAGCCAATGCTCATTTACCATTTCAAAAATCCTAGGGCCAAATCTACTCTGCCTGTGCTCTATAAATGGAACAACAAAGCCTGGATGACAGCACATCTGTTTACAACATGGTTTACTGAATAGTTTAAGCCCATTGTTGAGACCTACTGCTCAGAAAAAGAGATTCCTTTCAAAATATTACTGCTCATTGACAGTTCACCTGGTCACTCTAGAGCTTTGATAGAGATGTACAATTAGATTAATGTTGTTTTCATGCCTGCTAACACAACATCCACTTTCCAGCCCATGGATCAAGGAGTAATTTCAATTTTCAAGTCTTATTCTTTAAGAAATACATTTCGTAAGGCCTTAGCTGCCATAGATAGTGATTCCTCTGATGGATCTGGGCAAAGTAAATTGAAAACCTGGAAAGGATTCGCCCTTCTAGATGCCATTAAAAACATTTGTGATTCATGGGAAGTGGTCAAAATATCAACATTAACAGGAGTTTGGAAGAAGCTGATTTCAAACCTCATGGATGACTTTGAGGGGTTAAAGACTTCAGTGGAGGAAGTAACTACAGATGTGGTGGAAACAGCAAGAGAACTAGAGTTACAAGTGGAGCCTGAAGATGTGACTGAATTGCTGCAATCTCATGATAAAACTTTAATGGATAAGGAGTTACTTATGGATGAGCAAAGAAAGTGGTTTCTTGAGATGGAATCCACTCCTGGTGAAGATGCCGTGAAGATTGTTGGAATGACAACAAAGGATTTAGGATATTACATAAACTTAGTTGATAAAGCAGTGGCAGGGTTTGAGAGAACTGATTCCAATTTTGAAAGAAGTTCTACTGTGGGTAAAATGCTATCAAATAGCATTGCCTGCTACAGAGAAATCATTCATAAAAGGAAGGGTCAATAAATGTGGCAAACCTGATTGTCTTATTTTAAGAAATTGACACAGCCACCCCAGCCTTCAGCAACCAACACCCTGATCAGTCAGCAGCCATCAACATCGAGGCAAGACCCTCCACCAGCAGAAAGATTATGACTCGCTGAAGGTTCAGATGACAGTTAGCATTTTTTAGCAATACATTTTTAAAATTAAGATATGTACATTGCTTTGTTACACAAAATGCTACTTTACACTTAATAGACTACAGTACAGTATAAATATCACTTTTATATGCACTGGGAAGCCAAAAAACTTGTGTGACTCACTTCACTGTGATATTTGCTTTACTGTGGTGGTCTGGAACCGAACCTGCTATATCTCTAAGGTATGCCCGTACATCATTTTGTACGTATGCCTTAGTTTACTTTTAAAATCTGTTTCCCCTGCTAGAACATAAACTCTGTGAGCCAGGCTCTCTTATCTCCTGTCTCTCACTGTACTCCCAGCACCAGAGCTGTTCTTGACATATAGTGGATGTCCCAGAGGCACAGAACTGATGGTTGAATGCATGAATCCATGCATGGACAAACATTTATCAAATGGCACTTGAGCTGAATCAACGGACAGAGGAATGCTTATCTTATTGAATGCCGATAAATGCCCTGGCCTTGCACCTCCCTGCGCCCCTCTCTGGCCCATGCTGCACTCTGAAGTCCCTCAGCAACCCCATCAGCAGGCGGCCAGCCCCTGACCTCATTCTCCTGGCTTTACAACGTGCCCCTGTAGGTGAAATCTGCACCCCACTGACTTGGCTCAGCAAAAACCAACAGCAATTCCAGTTGTCCATCTGTTTTATTTCCTGTAGAGACACCAGCCCACAGATGGAAGAAAACAACAAAACACAAAATTGTGCTTTTGAACAAGACCTATTTTAAAGAGACGGTCCTGTTCTTTGCATTAGCAAGCATACACGCTCAGCAGCTGGGCCTGTCTGGCAAAGCTGCAGGGATAGGCATGTAGAGGAAACAGGCAGATGCTCGGGGTCAGGGACAGAGCATGGACAGCCTGAGACCTGGGCAGAGGAGCTCCCAGGTAGTGAGGGGGTCTGGGAGCCAGGAGGGGCCCCTTTCCAACTGCCTGAAATAACACCGTTCCCTTGCCACCTCAGTCCCTCCTCCTTCTCTCCTCCCTCCACCAAGTCAGGGTGTCCACCTCCTGAAATCCCCTGGCCCCTACTCCATTCTGAGAGCTCTGCTCACACTTATGCCCTCAGCAATTCTGGGTTGAACTATTGCTTGGGTCTTCTCCCCAGCCCCAGCTTCCCTCCGGGTCCCATCCATTTGTAGCCTGGTGGTCCTTTTCTGGCTACAGCGTGGAAACCAACTAGGGGATGCAGAGAGCTTGGAATCTGGGATTAACCAGGCCACATCTGAGTCTCAGCTCTGCTCCTCCCTCACAGCAGCTGGTCAGGGCATGCCAATCCTGAGCCTCGGTTTGTCTTCTGTAAGATGGAGCTGACGACACAGGCTCGCAGGGCTGTGGTGAAAACCAAGTGAGGCAAAGAAGCACCCGCCCACCACAGGTGGAGCTGCAGGCATGCTGGGGTCTCTCCCCACTGTCTTCAAGGCCCCGAGCCACCTGGTCGCAAGTACCCCAGCCTATGCTTTTGGAAGATTTACTAAGGGACGAGCGATTTATGGATTCTCTCTCCATATATTCCAGTAGTATTTGTCTTTAATCTGGAAACCCAGCATAAAATAGTAAGTGGGTGCAGTATTCTGCTGACAAACATCGGAGGCTCTGGAATTTCCCAGTACTGGGTACAAAGTGGACACTTAGCTAACGTCAGCAGCAAAGGGAAAAGAGAGAAGGACCCACCAGAGTCCGGAGACTCCACACTGTGGGTAAAAATGGCCCAATTAAGGGCCCAACGTGACCATCGAATTAAGAGTCAGGGCAGGACAGGACAGAGAGTTCCAGACTTACAGTAAAACGCAGAACTTAAAAGCAGACTGTGAAGCCTGCACTACCGCTTCCCAATTTTGCCACTTTGAGCAAGCTGTTCTCTCTTTGTGCCTGAATTTCCTTGCTACATGGTGCTGACATGGTGAAGGAGCTCGTGGGGCTGAAACACAGATTAGCTGAGTTGGCGCGTGTGAACTACTGGGAATCTGGCGAGCAGCGCACAGCAAGGCGCCGTGAGGGGTGTGCTGCTGACTCCAGTGCTCACGGCTCAGACTCCAGGTGGGGTCGGGCCTGCCCCACAAAACTAATAGGGTAGAAGGAAGACAAAAACAGCCAGCAGCCTCCTTCCCAGTCGGAACACAGGTGGACTTGTCTCTTTATTATTCTTTTTTACCTAAAAATGGATCGTGGCTTTGGGGCTGGAGTGAGAGTAGCAATGTGGGCAGCCCCATAAAATCCCTGGTGCTGACATGTGGAGGGGGGCCGCCCCCCTGGGTTTGCTGCTCAGAGTGAGGCGGGCGGGGGCTGGTTCCAAGCGCCAGAACTAGCCACGAAATGGCCCCAGAGAACTGGAGGGCATCAAAAATGAATCCATCTGGTTCCTGAGAGGGGTTACGGCTTCTCAGCGACCAACGCCACTCCCTAGTATCTGGAGGTTGGCAGAGGCCTGGGACACGACACGGGAGCAGAAATGGGAAGGGAAGGCTGACAAGGCCTTAAGAGAGAGATGGGGAGGAGCCTCAGGAGATGGACGGGGAGGGGCCTCAGGGGAGGGGAGGTGGGAGGGGCCTCAGGGGAGGGACAGGGAGGGGCTTCAGTGGAGGAATGGGTGGGGTGGGGTGGGGTGGGGTGGCCTCAGGCGAGGCAGGTGTCAGAGACAAGCTCCACCCTCGGAGCCCAGAACACCTGTTCTCACCCTTAGGGGTTTGAGTCTCCTCTCCCCGTTCTCCCCTGTTCAAGGACCGGGTCCATCAGCCTAGAGCCCATCCACTCGCTTGCCTGTTTCTCGCGCACCTGCTGTCAGCAGCGAGTCACAGGAACCGCACTATTCCCGGGGCCAGCACCCAGCCCTCTCCTCCAGGACACTGGCCTAGTCCCAGCCCAGACCCCTGGCCTCTCTCCTCCCTAATCATTCCCTAATCAGCCTCACACCGCCTACTCCTTCCCACCCTCCCTGCTCTCCGCAGAACCAGGGAATGTCCTCCAGTACAGCCTTGACCTTTCCCTGCCCTGCCTCAACCCTTCCTGACCCACTTCACCTAAAGGCCGATCCCAAGTCCGGTGCATGGAAAGGCCTGGCACCTGCCTTCTGCCCAGCCTCACCGCACACTGTGCTTCAAGCTCCTGCCACCTGACGATGCTGTGCACACAATGCCTCGATCTACCACGTGGCTTCAGGCTCCTCTACACAAAAAAAGCCTACTTATCCTTCAAGGCGCATCCCAGGACTCACCTCCTCCAGGAAGCCACCCCTGCCCACCCCCTTCTACATTTCCTCATCCACCTATCCTGCTCATGTAGGATATCCTGGGTCCTATCTGATAATATCTGGGTAATTACCTATCTGGGTAATATCTGATGCTTATTTCTCTCCTGGAATTATTCAACTAGACCGAAATGACCTCAGTGTGAATCTTTTTTCTATATGAAGCCGTAAGTGTCCTTAAAGTCAGAGATCTTTTTCTATTCATTAAACATAATGTTGACAGCCTACTGTGTGTCAGACAGATGAAGTGACAGACAAGAAAGAAACAGCAGCCACCGTCATGAACCAGGCATTCTCCCAGGGCAGACAGATGGTGGCTACTTGATCACACAAACTACCCAGAACAACAAGAGGCTCCAGCAGGTGTCCCACTGACATGCTGGTATGGACTAGAAAGGCCAGGCATTCTCTGCCAGGTTTTGGGGGAGCAGGTGTGGATTTGCAAACCCTCTCCATCCCTGACCAACTGGATGATTTTAGGCAACTTAAAAAAAAAAATATATATATATATATATATATATATATATATATATATATACATTTGGCTAATTACACAGGTGTACACATTTGACAGAACTCATCAAAGTATACACTTAAGATCTGTGCATTTTACTGTATATGATTATACCTCAATAAAGAGTAAAGTAAAATAGATATTTATTGAATGAGTTAATTTAGCCTTACTGAGTCAAAGCTTCTTTATTTAAAAAATAGGAACAGTCTAGAAATTTCACAGGAATTATGAGAATCAAATTAGGTTATATTTTTAGTACCTGAACCAAATAGGTGCAAATATAATTAGTATAATGAACAACATATTCTTCTATAATTATATAAGTATGTATAACTAAATTATAATAAGTCTATTTGCCACTATTTATTAAGTACTTATTATGCATATGGGTTATTTTACATGTTTCATTCATCCTATACCTCTTAATCCTTTTAATCATAAATTTCCTCTTATCAACAACATTTCACAGACGAGGAGACTAAAACTCCCAGCTCCACCCTTTCCAGGGTCACCCAGCCCGTGAGCCTGTCTGACCACACAGCAGACACTCCGACCACTGCCCCACCCATTCAGCCCCTTCCTTCCCCTTGGCCGGCCTCTCAGAAGTCAACCCCAGCTCAGGATGAGGTCTGATCTCTGTGTATTTGCTCACTTGAAGCAAGTACTGGTCTGATGAAGGTCATCTTCCTGGGAAAATCCTCCATCCCTAATGGTGCAACGGTCCTGCTCTCTGTTCCCGGTTTCAAACACCCCTGGTGCAGGCACTTCACTGTCTGAGCTGGAGTGTGCTCTCAGAAAAAGCTTTAGGGGAAAATTGCTTCCGCACAATGACCAACACTCCAAGACACCAAACACACATCAAACACACATTCCACAGCCCGCTGAGCAAACCAGAAGAACAAAAGGGCCTGCGGCTGGTCCTGTCCCTGTTCAGAGGGAGACTCAGCACAGAAGCTGCTGGAGTGGAGCGAGGGGCAGAGCTTTGCATCTCTGGGACCAGGAGGAGGAGGAATGTGAGTGGGAGGGCACAGGGCCCTGCAGGGGAGCCCCAGGGCACAGAGTGGACACAGCCTCAAGACACAGAGCAGACGCAGCCCCAGGACTGTGTGTGCACCTGCACCCTTGGCTCCATCTCACTCCCACTCCTAGACAGCGTGGTCTCTGAAGCATGCACCATCTCTACTATTCTTCATGGGCTTAATATGTGCCAAGACTGTGCTGAACACTTGGTAAGGATCATTCCATCCAATCCTCACAGCCTTCATATTACTGGGTATCACTACTGGGTACAGGGAGCTGTCATCGTCCCCTGTTAGAGTCAGGGAGATATTGAGCATCTTTAACAACCAGAAAGTACAGGCCCTGCAATCAGAAGGGACCCCGAGGCCTCCCGCGCCAGGCCCTTACCCTTCATTTGCTGGAGAATGGGGCAGTCTGGGGCACACCAGGAAAGGATAAAAGCTGAGGCAGCCAAGATGGAGACGGGGTACTGGGAGGCTTGGGGCAGGTGCTGTTTACCAACCAGCACGGAAAAATTTCAGTATTTTAGCAGCCAATGTAACTACACTTGTGTGCACAAGCTGCAATTCAGTCCTGGTTACAAAACAACCACAACAACAAAACCTGAGGATTTGACGTGTTGAGCAAAATTTCCAAGGATACACAGAGATAGAACAAGGACCTGAATCCAGGCAGCTCGCTCCAGAGCCCACCCTCCTAATTGCTGTGCTGTATTGCCCTAACACTCCTGAGAACTCACCATGTACCAGGCTCCTTTAGGTGCTGTATATACATTAGTTATCTCACTCAGCCCTCACAACCACATTGACGGGTGTGAGTCATGGTCTCCATTCTACAGAGGAGAAAGCAGGTACAGAGAGGCAAGAACATTGGCCCAGTTGTACGGTTGAGTTGAGTTTAGCGACCCAGAGAGATTTATTCAAGTGAAAATAGTATGTTCATTTTGTTTATTTTATTTGGGAAGCACTGGTAGCAGAGTTGGGAAGTGAGTTAGCCAGCCAAGAGTTACTATCAAGGACATTAACATAGTGGGCAACTTCAGTTTAAGCCTGCTGGGGAACTCGAGCCAGAGGAGAATATGTGATTTAGTTAGGATGCTGAGAGGTGCAGGAGCTGGGGTATCAATACTCTAACTTCCACCAGCCCTTGGCTGAGGGCTACTCCTGGGGGTGTGGATGGCTGCTTAGTATGGGCAGCACTGTTTAGCCTGGGAGATTTAGGTGGGTCAATGAACACTTCTGCTACACCACAGCAATATATATAGTGGGAGATGGTGCCCCCAAGGGAACCCAAGTCTGATCCTCCATTCCCTGCTTAGGCTCAACTATATAATACAGATGTATACCTCAGAGGGCATGGAATCTAATCCTCTTCCTGTTCACAAACCCTCCCAACACCACCATGATGATGTGATGATGATGGTGGTGATGATGTTCATGACGATGACTAGCATTTATTGAAAACTCGCAATATTCTGGGCAGTTTTCCAAGAACTTTATGTATAATATGATGTTTACTTTCACAACAACCCTGTGTAGTGGACACTAATTTTTCCTACTTTACAGCTGAGGAAATTGAGCTTCAGAGAAGCAATGGTGGAGCTTCGATACCAAAGCAGTTTTGTTTAACTCAAAGTCTAGGACAGGCATCTTTATGGATGTTGGGCTATCTGCTAAAATTGTCTCTTGTTTTCAGGAGAATTCTAACTCAAACACAGTGTCCTAGTCCATTGAACAGAGTGGAAAAGGGGAAATAGTGGAAAAGTCATTGTGAGATGTTTTGGAATTGGGGTAGAAGAATTTAATCTTGCTATATATCTTTGTTCATATCCATTACTCCCTCTGAACCTCAGTTTCCTCATCTGGAAAGTAAATGAGAGGATGGACAAGATGATCTCTGAGTTACAGTTCAGAGGGTGTCTATTTCAGGGATGGTCCTTCAGGGACTGACAATCCTGCAGGGTTAGAATCCCAGCCTGGCTGCCCGGGACTGGCGGGATTTAAACAAACCAAGTAATGTTTCTGAGCTGGAGCCTCACCACCTATGACATGGCTACCAACACCCACCTAACTGGCTTGTAGGGAGGACTAAGAGGGGTTATGTTTG
Organism: Tapirus indicus; assembly: GCA_031878705.1. Taxonomy (NCBI): domain Eukaryota; kingdom Metazoa; phylum Chordata; class Mammalia; order Perissodactyla; family Tapiridae; genus Tapirus; species Tapirus indicus. Next base: position 5,614,134 of record CM062935.1, on the reverse strand, counting down.
TGACCATGAAGCACACTCTGAGGGGGATTATCATTGATCCTTATTTCTATCATGAATACATCATGGCTCTATCTTCGTCCAGCCCCTGACACCTGTTAGCTTAGTCAAGGCATGGTTTGCAAATGGGCATTGAAGCTGGGCTGTTTGAGTGTAAATTCCAACTCTGCCACCTGAGAAGTCTAAACTTCTCAAGGAGTGTCTCTCTCTTGCCATCTGTGAATTGAGGGTGTTAATTGTATCTACTTCATAAGGTTGTGGAGAAGATTTGATCAGAAGTGGAGTGAGGGGGCACTTCAGTACAGTGCTTGGCACAGAGTAGGTGCACAATTAGCTGGAATTAGTAGTAGTCAGAATAATGATTTTTACAGCTTTACTTTGATTAAACAAACAAGCCAGGAAATCCTGAAGAACACATAGAGCATGACTTTTGCGGTGCCACCATCGTCGGCTGGAGATGGGGCTGGCATGTGAGCCACAGGTTCGATGGGTGTGCATCTTGCCCTCCCCTCATCCCCTAATCTCTTCCCTTCCTAGTACCCCTGACTAACTCACTTTGGCCCTCACTTTATCCGTATACACAGGCAATGTTTACAATTTATCATTTGGGTAACAAAGCAAGTTATAAAAGAGTTGATAACTTGTTTATGGTGTTTTTTTGCCATAATACCATTTCTTGAATCTTGATGTATTCAGACTTGCTCATTTTTTCAGTTTATGGTTTGTGCTTGACAGACCAGGAAACAATATTTGCAACATATATAATAAATAAGCCATCAGTATCCAGAATATATAAAGATTATCTAAAAATTATTAAGGAAAGAAAAACAGCATAATTGTAAAAATAGAAAAATGGTATGGACTGGCATTCACCAAAGTGGAAATCATGTGGTCAATCAAGAAACACATGGAAGGATTCTGAGCTCAATGGTATTCAGGGAAATGCAGATGGAAACCATAATATGATACCATCGTATGCCCATCAGACTGGCAAAATAATCAAAAACATAAAAACAATAAAACCAATCACTATTTTGGTGAGGATTTAAGAAAGTGGGGCTTTCATACATTGCTGGTAGACATATAAATGTTCTGTCGCTTTGTTGAAAAAATTAAATATGTGAGAAAGTCAAAAATTGTATATCCTACAATCTAATCATTAAACCCAAGCATACATGCCCCAGAGAAACTCTCTCAACTGGTCTACATCGCCAGCCTAAAGGGCAGGAGGTACTCCATTTTCTTTATGAGGAACGCATACACGGAGATGTGCCACCATGTTCAAGACCCGAGGGTTGCTGAGTATGGTGGTGAAACATCAGAAACAATCTAAATATCCACTAACAGGAGAACGAATAAACACATGTATAAAAAAATGAAGTATTATGAAGCAGCTAAAAGAAGGAGTAAAAGCTTAAACATAATTTTAAGGAACAAACCCCAAAAGCAAGATGTAGCTATACATACCGTACATCATTCACATAACCTTGAAAAATCCAGCATACATCCAATGACACTATATTTGATAATAGATATGCCTCTGAGTGTAAAAAATTATAAGAAATGGTTTTGGAAAGAGCTGTCTCACATCATGATTTGGTTGCTTCTCAGGAAGTGGGGGATGTTCCTGGTCACGGAGGATAAGGTTGGCTTCCTCTTAAAGACAGCACATACGGAGCACCGTGCAACTCTTGTGTGTATATTATGTGCGTGCATACTTACGGGGTGTGTGTCTGTGTATACAGATTTGGGAATATATTTCTAGAGAAAAGGGAGAGAGAAAAATTAAAGGAAATGAAAAATAAGAGAAAAGTCAGGAGAGAAGAGAAAGAACATTGATGGGTTGATGACAGCAGGACAGCTACTACCAGTTATTGAGTCGTGACCAGTTGTCATCCCTGGTTGGTGGAATGAGGATGATTTTTATTTCTTTTCCATATACTCTCCTATATTTTTGAAATTTTCTCAATCAGAGAAGAAAGGAAAAAGTCTCTCTTTAAATTTACAGGAAACTTTCTAACTCTATATTCTATCTTTCTATCTATCTATCTATCTATCTATCTATCTATCTAGCCATCTATATATATGTAAATATATGTACCATGTCCCCAGTGCTGAGCACAGTGCCTGGCAAACAGTAGGTTCTCTCTCTCCCTCTCTCTCTCTCTCTCTCTTTCTATGTATGTATATATATATGTGTGTGTGTATATATATACATACATATACATATATATACATATATATATGTGTGTATATATATATATATCAAATATATATATATGATAAATGATTGACTGAATGACTGAATAATTGAATGAATGAATGAGTGATCATGAGTTCAGTTTCCAATTTGGCAGTTTTCTGAGTCAGGGTCCTACCTTCTAAGACTGTCCAACAAAATGACTTGATAAATGATACAGGTGGGTGTAAGAGACATCAGGGCACCTGGCTTCTGACGCTCCTCTTGGTGGCCCCAGGACCTTTGCTGCAGAAGGCACCCCCCCCCCGGTACTCACGTCAATGGGCACGCTGTCATAGAGGCGCTTGCCGATCACGGTCTTCCCCTGGATGTCGATGTTCTCCCTCTCCTCGATGGGCAGCGTCTGCACCAGCGCACAGTCGACGTAAAGGGAGACGTTCTGGGCTTGGATGCTCAGGGCGATCTTGTGCCAGTCCCGGTCAAAGAGGTCGTTGACCCGGGGACCTTGGAAGACTACCCTGACAGCATCCTTCATGGCGCCTACGGCATTGTATTCGACCGCCTTGTTCTCACCGTCCAGCCGGATGGACACCTGGGAAGGAGAGGACCAGAGGCTCCTTAAGCTGCATGAGACCAAGGGAGACAGGAAGTGGGGAGGGGCATTTCCGAGTCGGACCTGACAAACTTGAGTCAGATCCTGGCTGTGGTCCCTACCAGTTGGTCAACCTTGGGCAAATCACTTCACATCTCTAAGCCTTGGTTTCCTCCTCAGTACAATGGTGCTAATAATATCTACCCTGCAGACTCTTCTAAGCCCTGTATTAGATGGAATGATTGAACTCACACATTAATCCAGGGATGACAATCTCCACTGCCTGGAGGGGCTATACAGGTAAGAGCACTTTTGTGAGACTGCGAGACAAATGGTACAGAGAGGCTTGAGTTGTGAGCCAGCCAGTTTCAGTGTCTTTTAAAACCCTGAGCTGGGGTCTGGCCTGGTAGCATGGCAGTTAAGTTTGTGCACTCTGCTTCTCGCAGCCCGGGGTTTGCAGGTTCAGATCCCGGGCTCGGACTGATGCACCGCTTGTCAGCCATGCTGTGGCGGCGTCCCATATAAAGTAGAGGAGGATTGGCAATGGATGTTAGCTCAGGGCTAAGCTTCCTCACACACACAAACAAAAAAAAAACCCTGAGCTGGCAAAACAGAACACATCTTCTGGCCAGATGCCAGGTACCAGTCTGAGACCCATCCATTAACCCGCACTGTCTCTCATCTTGAGGATCAAGTTGAAGCCCCAGTAGAATAAAGTTCCTTGATGGCAGGAACCTTGCCTGTCTTGTTCACTGAAGTACTCCTAGCCCTTTGCAAAATGCCTAGAAAAATCTTGAAGAAATGTTTACTTTTGTTTTTCTTAGAACGAATGAATATGCTCTCATCCATGTGCCCATTTCTTCACCCTTGTACAATATCATTGAGTATCCTCTGTGACAGGCAAGCAACACACTGGGTGTCACAAACGCAACAGTGGACAAGATTAGTACTCTATGGGTGCATGAAGGTGGAGGACCTAACATATCATATGGAAAATAAGTATTCATCGAGTGAATGAATGAATGAATATATCTGTGTTTTATCTCTATGGGGTTAGTCTTCATTTGCCCTGAGATCCATGCTCTACCCTTCTCTGCCTGGCTCTAGGCTTGCAGAGTCTGACCTTTAAGGATTTCTCCACCTGGGCTCCTCTGCCCTTTAGCCCACGGGAAGCCCATTGGAGTGGAGATCAAAGAGCAGGAAGATAGAAGGGTCTGTCTGGGTGTTGATTCCTCCTGCCCCTCCCTGCTCCCTGTGGTGCTAGGTGGCTGTGTTCCTCCATGTACTACGGCTCTTTGGGAGCTCTCCTCCACCAGGATTCCAGAACTCACCATCTCCAGTAACCACCAACCTCCTCCTGCCCAGGGTGGCAGCTTCCTGCTGTTGCTAATCCCAGATACCTCAATATCCTTCCTTGGTTTCCTTAACCAGACCCTTAGCCTCATCAGCCCCCTTTACCCTAGCCACGTTATTAAAACACTCTTCAAAAATTTGGGCTATTGCCTGCCTACACCCAAAGTGACAAGTCACTTTGAGCTGTGTGATTTGGGCAAGTTATTTAACCTTTCTGTACTATTTCATCATTTGTAAAATGGAACCAGTAATAGTGCCTACATCACAGAGTTGTTATGAGGATTAAATGAATTAATATATGTATAAAACACTTACACAGTACTTATTACATGCCAAGCACTGTTCTAAATATTAGCTACAATGAATCAAGCAAGTAAGTTCAAAGACATCACTGCAGTGAAGCCTTCTCTGACGACACATACAATTGGATTCTAACCTGGTCATTTGCCCTCACATCCCCAGGCATGTTATTCACTTTTGTTCATAGCACTTCGTCAGTATTGGACAATATCCTGTTCATTTCTTACGTTCACTGTTTATTGCCTGACCACTCCATCCTTTCAAGCAGGCATTTTGTCTCTCTCGTTCATCTCCTCTGACAACACGTGGCACGGAGTAGCACTCAATGAAAAGGTGCTGAATAAATGAATGAATGAATGAATGAGAGCCCCATGGTTAAAGGAGGGTGCTCACCGCAGTGCAGGAATCAGCTACGGTGTTTATAACGCACCCCAGGTGTTCTGGTTTCTCTTTCTGGGCCCTACATGGCTTCAGTACAGCCAAGGGGGACCTAAGATGTATTTTTAATTGCATTGCCTGCTAGTAGTTAAGGTTAGGGTAAAAAACAGAAAACTATGAACCCTGACTAGTAATCTAATACTTCTAACACACGTAGTCTAATGCTTCCGTGATTAAACATAGTCTTCTATTTCTTGAAAATAGTTTCACAGGTTTGAGCCGTGTCCCCAAAACACCCTGGGAGCTTCATGAGGACATGGCTTTCCCATCGATGTTACTTGTAGCCTGATACAGAGCAAGGGAAGGCACGCGGCCAGCCTACCTCCTGTGTTGACCAACACCAGCTGGGGACCTTGGGAAGGCACTTCATGGCTCAGACCAATCAGCAAAGCCTCTTGGTTCAATTTTCAAAATACATCCAGAATCTGATCATTTCTCCGCAGTTTACTATCACTACCTGGTTTGAGTCAATATCACCTCTTGCCTAGACTACTACAATAGTCTCCTAATTGGTCTCTCTATCTCTAGGCTTGCCCACCTCCCGAAGCCTAATCTCAAACAAGAGGTCCCTACCCAGGCCCACAAGGCTATGAAATCTGACCTCCCACCACCTCCCAAGCCTCATCTCTAACTACCCCCCACACTCTGCTCCAGCCATACCAGCCTCCTTCCTGTCCCTTTATCATATCTGGAATGAGTGAATATCCCTTAGTTTCCCCAAATGACAAATGGGGAAAGTGGCACTTTTAAGTGTAGTTGTAAATATTGAACAAGATCGTTGATATGAAAAATCTAGATCCATAGACCAATGACTGAAAGAGGGCATAGGAATGCTGTTAACACCATTCTGCTCAGACGTCATCTTCTGGCGGGGCTTCATCCATTTTCCTGTTTCTAGCCAGTATTTCCCCAAGGCATGGAGGTGGCCATCACTGGCACTTCCAGTCAACAGCAGTCTTCCAAGGCTTGCTCAATCAAATGGAACCGCCAGGTGCCTCTTTGAAAATGAGCCTGAAGTCCTTCAAGGCAGGCTCAGTCTCTGCATGGCTCTGCAGGATTTCGGTCCTCAGTTCATTCTGGCAGAAGGAGGGAAGGAGGCAGACATGGCAGACAGGGAGCATGCACAGCTCTGCAAATGCCATGAAGGAAGAGAACCCAGACGAGGGGGCGGTGTGGGCTCGCCCCACAAGAATGTCATGGCAGGCTCCCAGTCCCATTGCACCAGACCCTGGGAAACTGGAGAAGCAAGACCTGCATGCCTGCAGAGGGAGGTGGATGAGGGACACAATGAGCTGCGTGCTTTCCAGAAAAATGGCCTCTGGAGGAGAATCTCATCTCCTCCATTCAGCCTCCCACACTATGAAATCAGGCCACTCAGCAGTGAAGCCTGAACAAGTTTATGCATCTCAGTCTGATCAGGACTGAGAAAAATCACTCAGCAGGACTAACTGATGGAGACTGGAGCCAGCTGAGCATGGTAGATAAATGAAAGACTTGGAGGTTGACTGCCTGGGCTCAAACCCCACTTCTCCCTCTTATGACCTATGACAATAGACAAATGCCCTAAGCTCCCTGTGGCTCAGTTCCCTCCATTGTGAGGTGATAACAGTAGATCCTACTCACAGGGTTGTGATGAAGACTTACTGAGTAAAGACTTTTGAAGCACCCAGGACAATCCCTAGCTCCTACTAAGTGCATATCAGTGTGGATAACCATGTGCATGCAGTGCCGGGGTCCAGCTTTAACCACAGCAAGGAGAGCCCACTGTGTTGAAGGGGCTTGTTCTCCCAGACAGTAGCCATGAGTGTGGCTGTCGTGGTCTGACACTTTAGCACGCTTTCATTTTATTTAATGCCAAGTGAAAATATAATCAGGATCCCCAAGCTGAAGAAGAATAATGTCTTCACATAGTTCATTTCTCAAGAAAAAAATGGGGTAAATGACAGACAAAGATACGGTTGATCCATGAACTCTGAGAACAAGTGGACTGGGATTTGGCACAAAAAGTAGTGTCACTTGCATCTCAAACCAAAGTATTGTGCTGAGGGCTTTGATTTTGAGACACGTCCTTTGTCACTCAGCCACATGTTGCTGATAGGTTGTTCTACCTTCATAGGAACTGAGAGCCAAAACACACCTGAGGTGGGCAAAGACAGGGCTCTGGAGCCTCGTTTGGGGAAAACTCAAAGAGCATCATAAGAAGAGAATTACCCGTGACAAGACTGCATTATGTATCAGGCACATTCTAGACACTTTGGAGGCATGATCTCACCTGATGCTTCCCCAACCATTCACAGTAGGCATTCTGTTCTCCATCTTACAGCTAGAACATCAAGCCTCAGAAAGCTAACATGTCTCAGGGCCACATCAAGGAAGGAGTGCACACAAGATTTGAACCCAGTCTAGCTGACCCCAAGCCAGTTTCTTCCACTACATCACGAAGCTGTGTCACTATTGCTGCTATAGAGCACATGCCATAGGACTGCAGAGCTGGCTGCCACCTCCCTGGGCAGGCTGAGTGTCCCTGAGTCAGGAATAAGGGCTTCTGCCCCACCAGAGTGCCAGGCACTTGGCCATCACTGGGAGAAGAAGCTGCACCCCTTTGGTGGTGTGACATTCCCCTGCAGGTGCCCTGGGCTTCACACACTAGACTCTCCACCTCCTCGACCCAGGACAGAGGCCCTGGAGAAAACACATGAGTGATGCCACCCCCACGAGAAGGAAACAGAAAGCCACAGGCCTACTGAGACAAGGCGTACTGCTCAGACCTGCGGGATGCCGTACTGGTCGATGACCTGCCAGATGTACCAGTCTTCTTTCCGAGACGTCTTCCTGAACCGGAAGGTTGTGACAAAGGCGTACTCATCAGGCAAACCTTGTGGGAACACATCCCTGGAGGGAGACAGAGACAGAGGACACCAGGCTGAGCGATGAGCGCAGGAACTGCAAAGGAAGCCTATGCATCCCGTGGGTCACTAAGTCCTGTCAGTTTTACCTCCTATTTCTGAATTCCACCCTCTCACCCGCCTTTACTGCCTTGTCCGTGGATCAGGGCCTCAATATGACCCTCTGTAGACCCTTGCTGTGGTCCCTTCCTTGTCCCCCTGCCCCCATCCTCAGCCCCTTCAAATTCACCCCCGCAGTGCACATTTGCTTCCTTCTCTCCACTGTCACCTTCTCTGACAAAACCAATGAGAAATGCTGAATTGCCACTCCTTCAGGGTCAAATGAAGCCGAGTCTCCCAGCCGGCACCTCTCCCTGCCTGCTCCTTCTCAGTGAAGCCCAACTGTGATATCTTATCCTGCTTGGTTCCCTGCTCCATGCACCAGGACATCCTCCCATCTCCACAGAGCCCTGGGTAAACTGCCCAGCTTAGGGGTCAGCCCCACATCTGGGAGAGTCCTCAACTCCCTGCAGCCCCACCCCAGACAGGCCAGTAACTGCCCTTTCCCCTCCAAACTCAGAATGAAAATTGTTCCTTGCAAGAAGCTATGAAAAAGGTGTTCTGATCCTCATGTTGTAGCTGATGGCATCCAGGCTCTGAAGGGTTAACTTGATGCAATCTGGCTGGTAAGTGGCAGGGCAGAGGCTCACACCTGGAGAGAGGGCCTGGTCTCCAGAGCTCTTCTCTTAACCATCAGCTGGCTGCACCTTCACCCTGCAGAACCTGGCCACAGGTGGGACTAAACCCTGCCCTGGGGGCGGGGAGCTGCCTGGGGAATGCATGTGGTAGTGACTCCTCCTTTGGAAGGGGTGGAAACTGTCTGGCCAGAGAGCCAGGAAGGGAAATGAGGAGGCGTCTGGGTTCCTGGTTCCCAGACTTGCAGACCTTCAGGGACCCTTTGTTTGGCTGTAGTACCTGTGAGCAAAGATTGGTCCTCCCTTTCTGGTTCCAGATTCACAGATCCAAGCTGGCAGTTGGCCCTGTTGTTCAAAGTCATTCTCTGGGCTGGAATTTCACCCAGGACCACATCCAGGCACTAGGAGTAGTACCTATCACTCACAGCACTCGGAGGTGCTCAGGACTCAGGGACACCCTAGGCCACTGCCCACAAAGGAGGAAGACGGGGCTTCCCCACCTGTCTGCACAGACACAGGCTTTGCAACCACAGAGAGATATTTCACTCCACTTTCTTTTTTTTTTTTTGAGGAAGATTGGCCCTGCACTAACATCTGTTGCCAATCTTCCTCTTTTTTTTCTCTAGCCAAAGCCCCAGTGCATAACTGTCTACCGTAGTTGTAGAGTTGTAGCTCTTCTATATGGGACACCGCCCCAGCATGGCTTGATGAGCGGTGCATAGGTCTGCACCCAGGATCCGAGCCAGCGAACCCTGGGCCGCCAAAGCAGAATGCATGAACTTAACCGCTAAGCCACCGGGCCGGCCCTTCCACTTTCTTTTTCTTCTTATTTCTTTAATGAGTCCAACTATGCCACAGGGTTTTTCTAAACGCACTTTTTCTTATACTTTTGAAATAACACACACGTATGTGTGTGCACAGCATACAGATAGATACATACAGAGGTATACTCTATATATCTATATATGCTATATCTATCTATATCTATATGTAGCGAGTGAGAAAGAGATTGACTTTTCCTTAGGCTGTATATATATGCATAGTTAACCTAAGAAAAAGTGATTATAATCAGCAGGGTGGGAAGGTCCTTAACAGAGAATATCCAAAGGAAACAAAATGGCCTAATCTAATCCTTTTCACAAACAATATAGCCAATTATCCAATTACAGTAAAAAGAGTAAACAGTATGCAGTTGGAGGACCTGAGTTTGAGGCCAACCTCTGCTTCCTACGAACTGTGAGATTTTGATCAAGTTACTGTCCCATTTTGAGTCTCAAATGTCACACTAGATAAATGGGGAGACTAACCCCGCCTCCCTGCTCACCTCATTTTATTGTAGTGAGAAATAACCAGATAAGGTGTTTAAAATGCCCTTTAAATGTCAAACAAGTGAGAAAAATATAAATATTGAAAGTGACATCCCTTTTCATTACGAACAAAATTAACCTTAAAATTATATGTGTGTGCGCATGTGTGCATACATGTGTGTATTATCAGTGTGTAAATCGCAAAGCATTAGAAATTAAAGGGACACTATTCTTTCCTGAAATGTCAGAGCTTTGTCGGTTTGATTTTGTTTCTGGTGTTTTGCCATTAAAACAAACTTGAAACCATATATGAATTCCTTCTCAGAACGACTCAGCATAACATGAGCCCAATTCCATTGCCCAGGAACACTCCAATCACGCCTCCCACAGAGCAGTGCCCACGGCCTTGCTGCTGTTCACTCCAAACGCCTTATTAGAAAGACAGTGTCACCAGCAAGTGGAGGCCCTCGGGCACGCCTTCCCACCTCACTTGTGTGATGTGTGCTTTCTTCCCTTGTTTTGTTCTCTCTCTATTGCATTTTCCCTTTAAAGTGAAACTGCGTTTCCTTTACCGTGAAGCTGTTTCTAAGCCATGTGGATGGTGAGTTGGATGCATTAGGCCAAAGAAGTAAGGAGAGCAAAGGGGGAAATGGAGCCTAGACTCTATTCATCCTTGTGTAGCCCCAAATGAGCACAGGAGCAAGCAATTAAGAATAGCATCACCCACTGTCAGAGTTAATTTCCAAAATATATAAAGAACTTGTACAACTCAACAACAAAAAAATGAACAACTGCATCAAAAAATGGGCAGAAGTTATGAACATTTTTCCAAAGAAGATATACAGACAGCCAACAGGCACATGAAAAGAAGTTCATCACTATTTATTAGGGAAATGCAACTCAAAACCACAATGAGATATTACCTCACACCCATCAGAATGGCTGTAATTAACAAGACAAGAAATAACATGTGTTGGAGAGGATGTGGAGAAAAGGAAACTCTCATTCACTGCTGGTGGGAATGCAAACTGGTGCAGGCACTACGGAAAATAGTGTGGAGATTTCTCAAAAAATTAAAAATAGAAATACCATAATGATCCAGCTATTCCACTAGTGGGTATTTATCCAAAGAACATGAAATCAATAATTCAGAAAGATTTATGCACTCCTATGTTCATCGCAGCATTATTTATAATAACCAAGACTTGGAAGCAACCCAAGTGCCCATCAATGGATGAATGGATAAAGAAGATGTGGTATATATAAATGGAATACTACTCAACCATAAAAAGACAAAATTGTGCCATTTGCAACAACATGGATGGATCTTGAGGGTATGATGCTAAGCTAAATAAGTCAGACAGACAAAGACAAATACTGTTTGATTTCACTCATATGTGGAAGACAAACAAACAAACACATAGATAAGGAGAACAGATTAGTGATTACCAGATGGAACGGGGTTAGGGGGAGGGTGAAAGGGGTAAAGGGCCAGATATATATGGTAACAGATGGAAACTAGATTATTGGTGGTGAACACGATGCAGTCTATACAGAAACTGACATACAATAATGTACACCTGAAATTTACACAGTGTTACAAGCCAATATGACCTCCATAAAATAATTAGGAAAAAAAAAAGAACAGTATCAGCCAGCATCTGTGTGTCAGCATCTGTACAAAGAGAGCAGTGCTCACTGTTGGGAAAGACATGCCTCCCCTAACAGTCGCTGACAGTAATTAGGTCTCTACTGCACTCGAGGAAAGGAGACTCAGAGACAGGAAGAGACTTGTCGCTTTCCTCCTCCGCACGATCATTCTCACGTGATGTAGGTGCTGGGAGCCGCGGACGACGCTAGAGTCTGACACGACACCTGGTGCACGGCTGGCACTCAGAGGATGCTCACTGAATTAGAAAAATGATTGCACACACGCAAGAGTCCAAGCTCTGTGGCCTGGTGTTCCAAGCCCATCTTTGCTGGGTTAGTATATAACAGAGCATTTTCACTCATTATGGATTCATTCATTCATCCATTCAACAGATACTGACTAGTCCCCTCCTCTGGGCAGGGCTCAGTTTGATGCTGGAACTGCAGCAGAAACCAGACTCAGGTTGGTCCTAGAGCTTCTTACTGAGCAGGGGAGACAGTCTATAAATGACTAACTGAGCAATCGAGGAGTTAGCTTCAACTTTGTCACATTTTATGCAGGAATAGAGGTTGTGAGGAGAGAAGATAAGGGGAGGCCAGACTTAGTGTTGTAGTTCAGGGAAGGCATCTTTGAAAGCAAAATGGTTGAGCTGTACTTTGGAGTACGAGCAGGTATCCCAGAGAGAGGGAAGAGCTTGAACAAAGGCCCTGCAGTGGGAGGGAGATGCCTGGGAAGCAACCAGGACAGAGACAAAGAAGCTGGATAAAGGATAGCCAGGGGACAAGCTTGAGGCCAAGAAGGCAGGACGGGGCCAGTCACACAGGGCCTTCCAACCCTTTAGCTTAAGAACACTTGGAAGCAATAAAAGGTTTTAAGATGGAGGGAGGTGGCATGATGAAACATCATTTCTGTTTTCAAAAGATCTGTCTGCCTGAGATGAGAAGAATGAAACATTTATTCTGGCATCATCATCCGCCCTTGACTGGAGACCCTGGATGGATCTTTACATCATAATCATCTCAACAATACGACAAGACAGGAACATTCATCTCAGGTGGAAAACATGATATAATTGAGGCACAGGGGCATCCAATAACTTGCCTAAGACCAGGCACCCAGTAAATATTGAAACTGGTCTCCACTGGCCAAAATGACTATGTGATTCTGGGTGGTGCTACCTGCCGTGGAATGTAGTGGCTGGTCCAGAGTAAGTGTCATGTACCCATAACCATAAATGTTTGCTATCTGATGAAATGATAGAAAAATGCATGCATGAATGAATGATTAAAACCCAATTTGCATGGAGAGGTGAGTGTAGAAAGACCGGGGAACCAACAAAGTCAATGGTAACAGATTGGCTAAGAAACAGGTGGGATTCCTAGGTCAGTGGCTGGATTGCTTCATCTCAGGGCAACCTTACCAGACACCACGTAGGTTAAAGCCCTACTCCTGCTCGGTGTGCAACCACGGCTGACTGGCCTCCTTCCTGACCTTTCCGAGGAGTCCAGGGCAGGGCTGGAAGAGAAGTAACCACTCACTCTGTCCTCTGCACCACAGGGAAGGATCCCATCCGGACATAGGAACTCTGCACTCCGTTCTCTCTCTTCCCCAAGATCTCCTTCACACTGAACAAGTCCATCAGGTCAAAACCTGTCCAAAGAGAAGAGCTGGGAGTGAGTTTGGCTGGGAGGATAGGGGACAAAGGAAAAGAACGTCCACTCTCTGCACAGGCAGACTGACCACACGGCCCCGGGGAGTGGATGTGGGATTTAAGCAGCGGGAACTGTTCAAATACATAGTCAGGGACAAAACCTAAACAACAGAGTAAGGAGATGTACACTTTCCATTATTTCCAATACCAGGAAAAAGGGGCAGGAGAAATGCAGACCCTGGGTTTTCCAACGAAATGTGACTGTTAGGAAAGTCCTGGATTACGTCGAGCGTAAGAAGAATGGAAGATGTCTGGCTGTGTGATGGTTGCAAGGAGTCTCCTGGGAGTTCAGGAAGCCCCTGGGGGACACTGTGCTCCCAGGCTAGCTTTGCTGGCAGAGTGGCCATTTTGGATTCTCCTTCCTGCAGCCACAGTTTTGCAATTCATTTGGGTTTTGCTTGGATTATAGTTTGACAGCTTTTAAATTTCACGATCTTAAGGAGTGAAATGTCAGAGAGAAGAAAACTATGTTTATGATAGTGCATAAATTGAAAGGTGTTTTTTATTCGCTTTGTTTTGACTCTAGGAGGGACCTCATGGGCATTGGCAATGTAAAGTAATAGAGAAGTCATGACCTTTGGGCTCAGGTGAGTTGGTGGGGTGAGGGGGAGGTCCAGCCCAGTCACATATTTACGTGACACTGGGCAAGTTACCTAACCCGCAGGAGCCTCAGTACTTGGCCACTTGATTGTAAAAGGAGAGCAATGATGCCACCACACAGGGCTGCCCTGAGAATTACATGAAGTCTGGAATACACACCACTCAGTACAGGGTAGGTAATCGATACCACAGGTCCATTATCACTCATGATTCACCACCGCCACCACACGTCCTCATCCACATTCCCCTACAGGATGGTCCAGGCCAGGCTGGAGGGCTGACGAATCCTGCAGAGCAGGTTCTCAGAGGAGCCCGACCACACTGCCCGTACCGAGGCTGACCTCCTGTGTGACGTGCTGCCTTGAAACTGTGTCCCTGGGGAACGGGAAAGCTCGTGGCAGGTTAGAGGGAGGCCGACTGAGGGCAGGCACTAGGCCCCCCCTTGTTTCTGCATCCCCAGGGCTAACACAGCTCTTGGCATCGGCAGCAGCTAACTCATGAGACTTTAGGAAGATTCCTGCCGTCTCTGACATTCTAAGGCGCTGCCGTGAGAAACAGGAAATGAACTTGTAGGGCTCACACTGTGATCATCAAAGCATCTTCCACCACTAAACTCTGTCCTAAGAGATCATTTATGCACTCAACACATATTTTTGAGGACCTCCCTGCTGCAGGTCCTGTGTAAGGAACAGCAGGGACAGAAAGGGTTTAAACATTGATGGAGAGCTGGGTTGTAAGTCAGAGAGGTCTGGGCTGTGTTCCTGACTGCCAGGTCCTAGCTGTGTGACCTTAGGCAGGTTGCCTGACATCTCTGGGCACCAATTTCTTCATCTGTAAAAAGGGGATTATTTTAGTACGCACCTCATAGGATTGTGGTGAAGCTTGAATGATATGATACAAGCTCTTCATACAGTGCCTAACATATAGTAAAAGATCCACAAAATAATTTTTTATAGCCATCATTTTCCATTATAATGATTTCAGCCTCTTCTACCACTAGATGCCGTCCACAGATGTCATTTATTCATTCACACATATTTTTCAAGAGCCTGCTCTGTGCCAAGCATGTGTGAGCCATGGAGATGCAGTAGAGAGAGACAAAGTCCTGGCTTTTGGGGAACTGGTACCCTAGTGGGAGACCCCATATCAGCAAATGTACAGTACGGATGGAAAGGACAGTTTCAGGCAGTGGGAGTGACTACGCAGGCCTGGGGTCGACAGGAGGTGAGCGGGAGGGACCGGACAGGCCTCGGGGACCGGGCCACCCGAGCAGAGGCTGCGCTGTCCTGGAGCAGGGCCTGCGATGGTCTGGGAAGGGGTTCAGTGCAGAGCAGGGCTGTGCCGGGACTCAGGCCCCTTCCCTGCCCCTCACTATTCTGAGGCTGTCGAGTTCTCAGAAAATGACTGACAGTTGCCACGATGTCATTTCTAAATAGCATTTCACACACTGGCTAATGAACGGAATTCTTGATATAATGTTAAATGATATTTGGTCCTTAAGACAGAAAACATGTATCCAGAAGCTTCCTCATGGATGAGAAGGGCACACCTTCAAACCATGCTTTGTAATGCACACCGAGGTGGATGATCCAGCCTCTCCAGAGATGGCGGGTTCCCCCAGGGGCAGGCACCCCCACATCCCCACCTGACATCCACCACTTGTCTGGGCAGCTAAGCACAGGCCGAGCAGGGCCTGCGTCCCTCAGCTGACAGCCGCTTGAGGATGGAACCTAGTGTGCTGAGCACACCGCCCCTTCCCCATCCCCAGAACCTCAGGCCTGGCCCACAGCACGAATTTTCGAAACTGGACTTACAGCCAAGCTCTAAGCTGTAATGCGCCCTAACCCCTGGGCAGACTGTGCAGAGGAGAAAGCACCCAGAGCCCAGCAGCCCAGATACCCCCGGGTCGAGTCCCACTTACAGCTGTGTGACAGATGTGACTCACATCTTAACCTCTCTGAGCTTGTTTCTTCTGTATTTCTGCAAAATTGGGATAATAATCATGTAGGGCAGTGGAAGAGTGAGGGCTCTGGAAAGAGAAATATTTGGGTTCAAATCCCTGCTCCTACACTTCTCCTACCTGCTCAGTCTCGGGCACATTATTCAGCTTCTCTGGGCCTCATTTTTCCATCCACCAAATGAGGACGGAAGCTGCTGACAAGTGGGCGTGGGCAGGTGAAACGGCCCCGCAGAGCACCTGCCTGTCTCGCAGAGCACCATGGGCAACACATTCTGGCTCTAATAAGCATTGATATCTTGGAAGATCGCGTTGAGTTTTAAATGAGGAAATACGTTAGAATATGTCTGGCATACAATAGGTGCTCACTAAATGCAGATGTTCTGCGGATCCTTCACCCTGAATGAGAATAGGGTCACTCCTCCACCCTATAAGAAGCTCTGAACAAACACTCGGGGATGGAGAGTTGGGTGGGTCTCCATGGCACTGAGCCCCAGGGCTGAGTCACACCCCCGCCCAACCCAAATCAGTTCCCTCATCTGTAAAATGGGAGAGCAGGTGGAATTTGATCATCTTTTGCGCTTCTAGCACCAAAAACTATTTATCATATTTTCTCCATGGCTGGAAAAAGCCACATCTTCCAGTCAAACTGCATTTCTTGCATAACAGTGAATTTAAACATCCGATTCTTATGCAGTAAAGAGCCCCTCAGTTCAGCAAGCAGGAGGCTGCTGGTAGGGTACAGTTCCAACTCAAAGCAAGGGGGTGAATCCCAGGCAAACATACAACATGCATCAGGCATTTATGATCACAAACGCAGCCCGAGGCACACCGTGCCCCACACAGACTTCCAGCTGACTGCTATGGACTGCACGTGTGCCCCCAAATCCATATGTTGAAACCTGATCCCCAATGTGACAGTTTTAGGAGGTGGGGGTTTTGGGGGTGATGGGTTCTGCAGGTGTCTTGATCTTGACTTCCCAGCCCCCACAATTGTAAGAGATAAATTTCTGTTGTTTATAAGCCACTCAGTCCATGGTATTTTTGTCATAGCAGTCCAACGGGACTAAGACACTGAGTGACTTTGTGGAAGTTATCTGATTTTTTGAACTGTTTCCTTAACTGGAAAAATGGAGAGAATAATTCCTTGCAGGGCTGTCATGAGATTTCAGTGAGTGAAAGTGCCTGCAGGGAAGCCAGTACCTAGTGGCTGATCAGTCAATATCATGAGCCCTTGCTGGGGACCACAGCGGGAACCTTTTTGACCCTGTCCTCCATGAAATCCCATCACAGGGAGCCTCATACCCTGGCAATAGCCCCACCACGATTGCTCTGGTTATGTAGGACCAGGCCGCCAATGCATGTGGCAAGGAGCAGGCACCTCCCCTGGCAGAGGGGTGTCCTGGGGAGACCCCTCCTAGGGATCCTCGAGCTGTAGGCAGGTCAGGGGGACCACATGTTGGGAAATGCCTGCTGAATGAAGAAGGAGAGAAGGCCTCCCTCCCTCGCCTCACCCTGCACATCTGTTGGCACAGCCCTGCCTGCTTTGAGCAGGGACTGGACACTGCTGTTTAAGCATCACCTGGGGCAGAGGCATAAGGTGACCCCGTGGCTCTGAGCTCAACACCTCAGAGTGCCCAGTGGACCCAGCTAGGAGCAGCTGGTGGAACTGACTGGGCCGCACACAAGGAGGGACCTTCTGAAGCCCCAAAGGCTGCTGTGTGTACTGGGGCCCTGTGCCCAGAAGTGTCCCGGCGGGGCTAGGAAGCACCTGGTAGTGGGAGAGGCTGATGCCTGGAGATGAGGTGACCAGAGGAGAAGGCCCTGGAGGACCCTACAGTTCTAGCGGTCCATGGAATGGATAGCAAACAGTAGAGGGCTTGTTTAAGACTCAGATTCTGTCCCAGAGGAAGGCAGGACAAGAGGAAACAGGTTTTGTAGCCAGCCTGTCCCGGGTCCAGAAGCTGGCCTAGCACTGGCCAGAGGCACTGTCAGCATCCTCACGCCTCCTTCATTAAGGATGCAGAGAGGAGGGACAACTCGCAGGCCTGCCACCCCAGGATTCTGCGTGCTCCTGCAGGCAGAGCTGCGCTTAGCAGGTGCTTACCCCTGTCACCTCACCTACCCAGGGCAGGTGGGTCCCTGCAGGCTCTCCCATTTGTTAAATTCTCTTGACACTCTTACCCGCCTGGGCGCAAAACTCCTGGAGCAGTTACTCCTGGGAGGTGGAGGTGGGGTGGGTTGTTGCTCAAAAGAAGCCGCCAGTTTAATTTAGGGAGGGAAAGTGTGTGTGTCCCAGTCAGACACACCCAGGCCCCGTCCCTGCTCTGAGACTCCGAAGCAGGATGACTTTGGTATATTACTCAGCCTCTGAAAACTCCATGTCTCAAATGTACAGAAAGGGTAGCAGTGGCCTCTTCACAGTGCCCGAGGCCTCGCATGGATGCCCAGCCCCTGAAGTGGTGGCTCTTATTCAGAGAGCCTGTTCAAAATCTGGTGGACATGTGCCCAGTGCCCAGCCGGCGAGAAGTCAGGGGCGAGAACGGCAGAGTGGCCTGTTCCTCCACTTTATGGCTTCATCATCTGTCACCAGAAATTGCCACCTGAAGCTGGGTTTCCCTTTAGCAGTTATATGTGGGAGAATTAGAAAAAAAGTTTTAAAAAAGCAAATGTATGCTCTACTTACTGGGTTCCACTTTTATTGGTTTCAATGAATAAAAACAAAGACTTAAACATGACAAAACTTTGAGCAACAAGCAATTAACTAGGTGGCAGCAAAGGGCACCGAGAGAAAAGATGAATTGCCTGCAATAAATAAGGGCCAGGAAGGAAAATGAAAAATGTTCCCCAGGTAAATGGACTCTGATGCAAAGCACGGTGAGATAAAGGAGCAATTGTTCAATGCAGAAACTACGAGGGTGCAGCATCCTGAAGGCAGGGAGTCAGCAGAACCGGGCAGCATCCGGGAGACCGCTTATGACTGCCCAGAGTCGACTGGCCGCACCTGGTCCACGCCACCGCCTACTGTGCACTCTCTCCATCCTTCAACAGTCTGCACTGGATGAAGCTTTGCTGGACTCCCCCAGGCATGCTAGTTACTCCTGGGTCTTTAGTGGGTCCGGCTGAGGTGCACACAGCTTGTCTGTGGAACCGCTTCCCTCACTAGATGGTGAGCAATTTGAGGAATGGGACCAGATCTGATTCATGTTTCCATCCTTAAAAAAGTCAGGAGCTTTGGTCGCTCTTGTTTGCAGAACCATTTGTAGGAAGAGGGACGGAGAGGAGGAAGGAATGCACCAAACCATTAAGGGCCTTCTATGTATTAGATGCCTCATTGGCTGCTCAGATTCCGATAATGGACAAGACAAAATCCAGCTCCCCAAAAGTCTAGTGTTTAAAGGGAAACATACAAGATTGAACAGTGTTAGTACTGTGGTTAAATGATAATGAGGGGGAATGACTGGGCTTGTATAGCAGCACATGGAATATTTTCCCTGCCCAGCTGAGAAGCAATCAGGAGGGCTTCCCAGAGGAGGCCTGGCCTGAATTTGAAGAACAAATAAAAGCTGGGCAGACAGAGAAGGAAAGGGCATTCAAGGTAGCTGGACGTGCAAAGGTCACTGGACTCAAGTAAGCCAGATTCCTTTTGAGAATCGGGGCTATTTTGGGATGTCGGGAGCCGTGGTTAGGGGGACACTGGCTGCAAAGGAGGTAGCCAGGGGCAGATCAGGCTGGGTTCTGCTGGCCATGTGGGAGAGGCTGAGTTTCTTTCTGCAGGCAATGGGGAGCGCTGAAAGGACTTTAAAGCAAAGGAGACAAACAATCTGGTTTCTATTTTCGAAGGTCATTCCAGCGGGGGGTGGGGTGGGACGTGGAGGAGCCAGGAGAGCAGTGAGGACAAGACCAGGTAAGTTGGGGCCCAGTGGAGGAGGCGGGAGATGCTATTGTGCTGGAAACTATTTGGGAGGTACAAGGGGTGTGACTTGGTGATTACCTGGCTGTGGGAGCCGAGTTGGGAGGGGAGAGAAATCCAGGATGTCTGTGGCCGAATTTCAGCGCTGCACCACGCGAGCACTTTCTTTAAGCATTAAATAGCTAAGCTTCCAGAAAAGTCATATAACACCTTTAATTGCTAGAATTTGCGAAACATTCAGTTATGAGAGCCGAGAGGGGTCCTCAGAGACATTATGTTGGCCACACTGTTTTAGAGGCAGGAAAACGACCACAGAGATGTCAGGAGACTGACGCAAGGCCGCTATACCTCCCAACTGCCCTGTCTGTTCTCTTCTCCATCCTCACTGGTCCAGCCCAGATAAGCCCTAAAAACAACCAGAGTCATTTAAGGAAAAGCCTGGAAGTGAGGCTTTTGGGAACTGCATTTTTTTCAGACTACAAAAGCCGCATGGATTACCCAATTGCATTTAAATTGGCAAATCTGAGGCTCCATCTCTCCAGAACTCCCATTTCAGCCTCAATATGGCTGGGGCCTTTTTTCTGGACTGGTTATAACGAGAGGAGACGACAGATCCAGCAGGCTCTCTGTGCGTTTGGAGCTGTACAAGCAGGGCATGTGCGCCGCATGCTAATGGATGCCCACCCGGCATTGTGATCTATTTCCCGGGAGTCTCGGGGCCTACGGAGGGGAGGGGGGGTTTCAGGGCTCCCCTGGCTCCAGATGGACACAGCAGATTCTGAAAAGAGGGTCCCATTCCTATCCAATCACCAAACAGACTCTTCAGTAGGATCCTCTTCATATGCCAGAGACTGAAGAATTTGTTCACAACTCTGTACATGCATGTGTGTATACACACCACACATGCATGCGCATGCACGCACATTTGCCCCCCACACACACACATTCTGAATCTTCCCAGCAAGAATCAGTTATTCTTAAGCAGAAAAAATATTTGGGGACCTTCAGTCCACAGACTGACGGGAGAGCCATTCAGATTTACAGACAACACAGGCAGATTCGTTTGCTCATTTGTGTACCCATCCTTCCTCTCTTCTCTCCTTCCTTTCAGTGGTCTGGATGTGAGCCCTGACTACACCACAAACTCAGGCAAGTTACTTAATTTGTCTGTGCCTCAGTTTCTCCAACTATAAAATGTATAATAGTGCCTATCTCATATGTTGTAGGGTTAAATGAGAAAATACGTGCAAAGCCCTTGGCACTTACTGAGCAAGTGCTCAGTTTACTGTCACAACTGTTCCCTTCTATGGACACACAGGGTGCTGGATAATGAATTATTTAGGGGAGACACTGCTATGAAGGATTCATCATTCATGAAGCCGAATATGGAGAATGCAGCAAGGTAAGAATTTGCTTTGAAGAGTGACGTCACTGGAAGCTGTCCTGGGGCAGAGTCGGGCAGCGCACCCACGCTCCAGGGAAAGAGAATAATTATCCAGAGCCAGAGCATGGCTGGGGATTTCCAAGGGGACAAGCGGGAACATCTATGTCAAACTGCCCGCCCTCTGGGCAGAGGGACTCAGCTATGAAAATACTCACTTCAAGGTAACTGAGTTAACAAAGTAAAGAAGATGAACATCTTCTTTATCTCATGAGTCGAGCAAAGAAACCCCAACAGTGGTAGTGCCTCCCTGAGCAACCACACACCGGTGTCTTCCAGAAGAAAAGAGACCACTGGCCTGTCAGAAGTGCTAGTAGTTTCTCTGGGAGGCACTTGTCAGAGGAGTGGGGACAGGAGGCAGGGAAGGAGAGCAGTGATGAAGAGCATGGCACTAAGCCAGCTGCCCAGTGGTGACTGTGGCTGGATCCCACTGGGAAACTCCGGGAAATGGGTCAAACGTGGACCTCAGAATAATCTGTTCCCTGCCCAGGGGCAGTAGAGCCAGAGTATTTCTTCACAGATAGTCACTGGTTGAGGGCTGAGTCACTCCTGAGGAGTGTTAACTCCCTGGCACATTTTGCCTGCTGTGTGCATAGATAGCGCAGCCTTCTACCATTCTAGAAACATCCGTCAGGCTCAAAGATGCAGATGCTGTCATCATCATGTGGGCAGGGGTACCCTGACACGGTAGGGTCCCTGGGACAGGAACAGGGCACTGGCAGTGCCTACATAACCCCCGGTCCTGATCTCCCACAGCTCACCACCTAGGATGGGAGACTAACTCTTCAGTGTTACACAGGGGTTAGAATTGGGCCCAAGATGCAGTGGGATGGAGAGGGAGGGCACCTGACCCCCTGGGCACTGGTGAGGAGAGCAGGACTGGTGTCCTGGGGGTGGGGAAGAAAATGTCCCTGAGATCATGCATTTAAAGGCTCAGCAGGACAGCTGGCCAAGGTAGGAGTAAACCCATGCTCCCTGTTATCAGGAAGATGGGGAAGCAGCTCAGCCATGACCCACATTCCCTGGATATTCCATCCTGTAGGAAGACAGCCTCTGAGCAGACTCTGCAGGGTTTATTTCTGCTGCTGGGTCTGCAGTCATGTGTCTCTCTGTTCTCTCTTCCATCAATTCACTCATATATTTATAACTCTGATTCACTCTTTCCTTCACTCCCAAACGTATGTACTTATTCACTCTTTGCTAGCTCTGCCAATCATCTGCTTACTCGTTCATCAGCTCCTTCACAGCTCCTTCATTCTAATGAATGACTTAGTGGCTCCCACAGGATCACTACCGACTCCCAAATGGAAAATGTGAATGCTCTTCACTGTTGGGCAGTTGTTGATGGGAGTTGCTATCTGCACAGTTCACACCGTTCTATCAGGACTTTGGTGGAAGACGGGAATGAAAGCAGCCTCAGTGAGGCCGCCCCCGAATCAAGGAGGGCCATGCTCAGGACCAGCAAACAGTGCAGCACAGCCAGCCAGCGTGGGGGCGCGGTGTCCCTCTTACCTGTGATCTCCTTGGTTCCGCCATTGATGCGCTTGAAGCGATCTCCTTCCACACGGACACTGGGGCAGAGCACGTCTGAGAAAAGCAAGAGGAAGCAGAGAGATCAATGAACAAATATGGTCCGCAGTCACTCCGTGGAACGCGACGTCACACGGGCCCTGCCCCATCTCACAGCCTGTAGGATGTCCAGCGCATGGAGCAGATGCAGAGGCAGCGCCACACTTACTGGTTGTCTCATCTACTCCCTCATGTACATGTTAAGCATCGACTGCAAATACTGTGCTCTGTACTGGAGGTGAAGTATGTTCAAGGCTTTGTCCCTGCCCACAAGGAGCTCACGGTCTCATCCATCAGAGGGAGCCAGACACCAAAAGCCGTATGATCAACAGTATAATGAGTGACAGAAATGTGTATAGTTGCTGAGCAATTCAGGACACAGATCCAACACCTAGCCCAGCTTGGGGAGGTCAGGGAAGCTTTCCTGGAAAGGTGGCGCTTGAGGTTTCTCTTAAAGGAACAGTAAGACTTAGCCAGACAGACAAAAGAACAAAAGGTGATACAGGCCTTTTGGGGGAAGCTCATTTATAAAGGCACAAACATATATATATATATATATATATATATATATATATATGTATATGACAATTCCAAGTCAGCAGGTGTCAATGAAACCAGAAATGTGTGGGCTGGGGGCCCACAGAAAGGTGTCTCTTATGCCACCCTAGGGAGCATCAGGTACAATTCCACAAGAATGGGAATTCCAGAAGAAGCAAAACTGCTCAGTTATACAAAGGCAATGAGTAAGTCAAATAGTAAAAAATACTTCATTATAGGATATTTCATAAATTTCTTATCTAACTGTCTCCATGATCCATCATTAAAAAAAACAAGTTGGAAGGAAAGGGACTCTTCTAGTTGCCCTAAAAATCCCAGAAAAAGTACTAATTGGGAATTTTAAATTTCTTGGCCCCAGTATTGTTTCCACTACAAGTCTCCCATCTCTAAGTCTCGGTGCGAGCATCTGTGACACGGGAGATCTTACAAAGCACACACTTGTTGCAGGGCTGCTTTAAGGACTGGGCAAGACCAAGCCCATCACAAGACTGGGTCTAGGAAAGGAGGCCCTATCTTAACTTTAGCACCAGAGGCAACTTACTGTAGACCCCACCCTGCCCATGAAGTAACTTGGTCATGCACATTATTACTATCATCACACATTATTAGGCAGTTCCACCATCCCATCAGTTCCACGTGCAATAACCTCTTTTCATATTTGGGGGCACAAATGTTTCACTGTGGGACTAGTTTGAGGCCCCTTTACCAATCAGCAGTGAGGGGAAAGAACGAGATCGTTCCCGATTTGGGAGGAGGTATGTTTATCCTAAAAGGCACCACGAGGTCTGAGGAATCCTAAGGAAGGGGTTATTTTGGAAATAGCACCGAGCTGTCTGTCTAGAACTAATGTGAGGGAGGATGCAGGCACCACGCAATATTTAGACGGCTCCACCCAGGACAGTGGCAGCTGGGGGTGACCATCAATCACCTTGACTCTGGCAGGCCGCCAGAGAGACTCGCTGGGGATCGTGCGTCATTTAAAATGAGTTGACTCAGAAGGTTCCATCCTTGATTATGAGCAAATCTCTAGAGGCTGATGGCTGGGGCTCAGGGCAGGCAGAGCCACTGAGCCTTGTCTCTGCAAATATCCCGAGGGGATGACCTGATTCCCAAACCTGGACGGGCAAGGACAGTTGGAAGACCTGGACACAGAAGAGATGGAGACTCTTCAAAGACGTTAGAACTCGCCTGCACTGCTTTAAGGAACCGTTCCCCAAACCGCCTGCCAATCTCCTTGTGGGGCCAGCATTAAGCCTCACATTCAAAAGCCTCAAGGATTGGGGGCCGCCCGGTGGCGCAGCGGTTTAGTCCGCGCTTGGCAGCCCAGGGTTCGCGAGTTCGGATCCCGGGCGCCCGCCGACGCACTGCCTGTCAGCCATGCCGTGGCGGCGTCCCATATAAAGTAGAGGAAGATGGGCACGGATGTTAGCCCAGGGCCAGTCTTCCTCGGCAAAAAGGGGAGGAGTGGCAACAGATGTTAGCTCAGGGCTGGTCTTCCCCACAAAAAAAATAAATTAAAAAAAAAGAAAGAAACAAAAGCCTCAAGGATCAATTTATAGCTGACTTAGTAAGTCAGGACAAATGGCTCCCAAAATACCCCCTCCAGCCAGGCCTCCTAGGGATGATGGGGCCACTGGGGTTCACCTGCTTGGCAGAGAGGTAGGATTAGCATCTCATGTCCCTCTCAGCCTATCACCACACCCATTCAGCCGAGATATTTCCACATCTTGGATAATGATCTATTTATTTCCAGATTAAGTCATTTATTCAAACTAAAATATTTATTATTTATAGAGCTCCACATAGGTTCCAGGCACTGAGCTAGTTCTAGGCACACACAAATGAACGATAGCTAAGTTACTGTCCCTGCCTTCAGGGTACTCATGGGCTGACTGCGGCTATGGACTCAGAACATGCAAGCTCAGGAAAGCATCAGAGTTGCCGTGACATCACTGTGTCTCCTTGCTTCACAGGCTTCTCCTCCTCAATCTCTGAGACTCTGCTCAGTACCCCATCCCAGGGCCTTGCTCTTATTCACCCCAGCCTGGGTAAGAGCCCCTCATCAGGGCCCCATGTCCTAGAGCTGAAGGCCCCATGTTGAAGGCATTGATTGGCATGCCCAGTGAGTGGGAGTCTGCAGATCTCACTGGATCTCAGTAAAACTGTGTATGTCCATTGTCTTCACAGTTTCAGGCATGGAACAGGCCTTGAGTTCATACTGAACTGAAATGACCAGTGACACCCGAACTGCAAAGTAAATGCTGAATGAGTGGACTGGACATCCTTCCAGGCATGGGCTTCATCATAATGTTGATGACCAGGTGAGAAGATTTCACAGACTTCTGGGCTCGGGCCACAGAGTTATGGCAGATACCTTTAGTTGTCAGCCTAATACCCATTCTTCACTTCTTCCTTGCTAAAAGAATGCCACTCCTGTTCAGAATGGCAGAGTTTTCAGCCCAAGGAGAAAAGCTGTGGCTGGCTTGTCTATGCCAATTATGGTTATTCTGTTCCTCATCCTTCCAGCCTCCCTTGCAGCTAGGGACGGACAGGTGACCAAAGTTCTGGCCAAGGAAACAAGTAACAGAATCGTGCTGCGATTGGGGGAGGGGTGGTTTCTTCACAAACATTTGCTTTCCCCGATGTAAGGGGATGGATAGGGAGGTGGGGTTGGCAAGTGTACTTTCCCTTCTTCTGCCTTCGAGTGTGGGACATAATGTCTGCAGGACTGTCCAGGAGAATTGAGGAGAGAGGGACTCCAACACCAGCAACCCCACGCATGAGTGAAAAGCATAAGAAAAGGAAACTTCTATTGTTTAAGCCACTGTGGTGGGGTTTTCTTTATTTGCAGTTGAGTGTATTCCAAACATGTATGCATTCCTTTCCTGAGAGCACCATTGATAAGCCAGGCAAAAGGATTTGAAGGCCAGCTTCTCTTTCAGAATGCCTGAGGACAATAATGAGGGTGGTAAGAATTGGCACACTATTTTCCTGGCAAAGGAACTACTGACAGACTGGGTTTCCTTTGTTATCCCAATGGATATGGATTTATCAGGTAATGTTTCAGGATCAACCTAAGAAGTAGTTCTGGAACTAAGGACAGGGGTAAATTCTCAGGAGTCAAATGTGTATTTACATAATTAGTTCTTCCTTCATTGATTTTCCTTTTTGAAAACATGAGAACACAAAAAAGGACATGGCTGGTTACAAAGACCCTGCTCCCTTAGAGGTCACTTATTGACACCCATTGACATTCGTTTTCCCTCAGTCTTTAGGTGAGTAGAACATCCTAGGCTTCTGGAGAGGAGAAAGACCTCTTTTTCTACAGCATGGGCTCTGTTTCAGCAGAAACCTTCCACAGAGGCCAGGTCTTGTTGATCAGAGCTGCTGCTCCAAGGAGAAAACACCAAGAACTCACTGCAGTTTCTCTGGAAAAACACTTCAACTTGTCCTCAGTTTACGAAATGGCAAAAGGGGAGAATGTGTTCGCACATTAGGGGAGGAGGGGGGCTTGCACAAGATGGTCCCTGATGTCCTCCTGCTTTGATCTGACAGCTGACATACCCAGGTTCTGTCTGGAGAACACATGGCCATGCCATCTGCTGGCTCTCAGCCAAGAGTTTCTCCAGGTGGGAAAAGAGGGTGCAGGCAATTATTGAGTGTCTACCGTATGCCAGTCATATGTGGGGATTTTACTCACAACAATCATTCTAGGAGGTAGATTTTGTTCCCATTACACAGATGTAAAAACTGAGGCCAAGAGCAGTTAAGAAACTCAGCAGAGAGGAGGTCTGGATTTGAATAAAGGTCCACCTGCATCTGGAATCTAGGAGTAGAGATGGTGGCCCCAGTCTAGATCCGCAAGACCAGTAGCAGCAGGGAACAGAGCGCCAAGGGCTCAGGGAGCAACAGAGAGGAAGCAATCACTGCCCATCCATCACCTCGCAGCAGCCGCTGCTGAGTGCAGCTAACCACAGAGGAGATGATGACATTCCAAGTGGGCAGGGGAGGAGGTGGGGGAGGGAAGCGATGAATCAGACGCCCAGCAGACACACAGCACAGTTCCTCCACTGCTCCCAGGCCAGCCAGGAAATCGTCCACACATTCCCACTTTGGAGAGCCAGCAACACTGAGCCAGGGCCCCAGGGCCCCAGGGATGACAGGAATAAAGATTACAATCATAACAGCTCCCAGATACTGTGCTGGGCCCACACTGTGGACTCTTTCTGCTCTGCTGGGGGATGGCGATATCTCTGTGATCAGCAGACAAGTGTAGGTGGCTTGCTCTGCACCAGACACTGTTCTAAGCATGTTAAATACATCAACACATTTAACTGGATCCTCCCTACAGCTTTACGGGATAGGTGCAATTGTTTACAGTTGTGGAAAGAAAGGCATAAAGAAGTTAGTAAACTGTCCAAGGCCAGCCACAGAGCTAGCAAATGGCAACGTCAGCAGGCTGGATCCAGCATCTGGCTCCAGACCACTACACTATGCAGTCTCCCCAAGATCACCTGCGCAAGGTCACCCAGCATTTAGGGACCCAAGTCTGTCTGTCTCCAAAGGCCGCACGGACAGACGGCCAGCTTGCTAGCTCCTGGGGCAACCGCTTTGGCCTCCGAACAGCCCTGACCTGCGGAAGGGGCTTCTTCACTCTGCACCGATGGGATTCCTGTGCTCTCCGAGTTCTGCCTGCCGGTCCCTTTGCTTGTGTCCACTTGCACCTGGCTCCGAGCTGGGCAGTGGGGACCCTGGGGTGGGCAGATGGCAAGACCCTGCCCTCGAGCTTGCCCTCTGCTGGTACCAAACCCAAAACAGGTCCCCATTCTCTCGCACAGACCAGTTCGATGTTCCAAGACAGTGGACATGCTCCTCCCACCCTCCAGTCTTCTTCCTCTGCTGTGTGTCCCTGGCTCCCCAGGAGTCCCCTCACCCAGAAGAGGAAGAGTGGAAAGAATAAGATCCACTGGAGCAGTCAGAATCCATGAGCTGCTGGAATCGCAGCTCTGTGGGCACGGTGGATGTGCGCTTGCTGCTGACAGCTGCCAGTGGTTAGCATCCTACTTGGCACATGTCAGTGCTATTTACTGTGCTCATTTTGCAGATGAGGAAACTGAGACTAAGAAAGCTGAGAGGACCTGCTCAAATCATACCACGAGTTAGTGGTGGAAACAGACTCAAACTCAATATGACTCCAGCACTTCCATACGTGCTACCACAAACCAACGTACACGTGGGTGTCTGGAAGAACAGGCATAAGATTTAAACTGTGATTATCTCTGGAGGCAGAACTTGGAGCAACTTTTATCACTTTTTTGCTTTTCTGTATTTTCACCTTTGCTTACAGATTTGAACATGATTTGCTAGTACAGTATTCTTAGGTCATCAATATTATTATTTTTTTAAAGTAGGCCTGCCTTGCCCTGGGGCCTTGAGGCAGTAGGAGGCTCCAGGGGAGGGGCAGTGACAGGCAGGTGGCCATAAGGGCTGTTTCCAGGTGTGAACTTGGAGTCTTGGTGGACACGTGGGGCCGCACCAGCTGCTGACAGTCCCGAGGAGGCCTGGAGAATGACAGAGGGCCTCGTGGGGAGCAGTATGCACTTCTGGACCCAGGAGCCACTGGCCAGGGGACGGGCCCACGGTTTCAAGGGAGCCACCATGGAGACAGACAGACAGTCAGCAGACAGATGGGAGAGTGCTCTGCACACTGGCCAGTGAATACCTGCCAATGCCAGGAGGGTCAGCGGTGGAGGCCGAGGAGACAGGGACACCCTAACAAGGAGCAAGCCTGTTCTCTGAAGTCAGAGGACCAGCACTAAAATCCCGGTCCTATGTTGTGAACTCTTGGCAACCCTGGGCACAAGCGGGCTGGGGCCTTTCTCTATCCATCTGTGAGATGGTGGGGAAGAAAATGGAATTGCTTGAACCCCCACTGTGCACCAGCTACCAGGTAAAGCATCTTCAGGCAGTTTATGTGCTCTGATTTCACAGCAACCCTGCAATACGGGCATGCTTAGGTGTGGGGAAGCTGAAACAAGCTCGGAGAGATTAAGTAATTTATCCACCATCACACAGCCAGCAAGTGGGAGAGGTTAAGTAATTTATCCAACATCACACAGCCAGCAAGTGGCAGAGGCAGGAATTGAGCCCAGGAAGTAAGGCTTGGGCATCGAGTGCTGGACCACTTTCTATCCACACATCTCAGCACTGGAAAGCACACTGAGTGCAATATAATAATAACCAGCCAGTCGTTGGACAGCTACACTGTCTCGAGGTCACACACATGCTCACATTTAATCCTCCACCGCCCTGCAGGGCAGATATTAGTATCCATATTTTACAGGTAAGGAAGGAGCTTTCCCACTTGTGAAAAAAACAAAGATTGTTACTAACTGCATCCCAGGGCCATGGTGTGGACCATGTGAGAAGATGAAAAGAAGATGACCCAGGTCCAGGTTCTACCTCCACCTTCTGTTATAGAACTTTCTGGAGATTCCTGGCCTGCATTTCCCTTTTAGGTCAAAGTGTATCAGCACCGATTGCCTCCGCTGAGGCCCCAGATCCTCTTGCTGATTGATCCTCACCTCTCAGGTCCTTTAGGCTGGAGGGATGGTGGGTCAGGGTGCCAAGTATTTGGGGGGAATGTTTATGTAACAGTTTTAGAGGCAGCCTGGTGGAAAGTGACAAAATATTGCTAGAAAGAAAAATCCCCCTGGACCTGCTGACAGCTGTGAACACTGGGTCCACGAGATCAGGGATCACAGACTTCCTGTCTCAGGAGTACGCATGGCATGAGGCATGACGGCCGGGCTCTGACACAGCTGGGAACTTCCTAGAGAGGCAGAGGAAACAGTGAGGAGAGGCCCCCCAGGGCCATCTCCGCTCCCCCAGCCTGAGCATGTGCCTGCTTGCTGGTGTACGGAGAAGCTGAAAGAGGCCCAGACGGAGAAGGTGCTCCCCAAGGTTGATGGGGAGAAGGGCTGGAGTCTACAGACCTCACCCTTTCATGCCAGGTGCCCCTTCTGTGTGTTTCCAGACCTGGAAATAGGGATGAAAGTGTGTGGCTTTTTCCCAAGGTCGTCCCAAAGATTAAATGGAGAGTGGATGGGAAGTTTTTTGGCATGAGGCCTGGCATCTAATACCTGCTCATTCATGCATTCATTCATTCACTCAGTCAACACAAATTTGCCAAGTGCCCGGCACATATGTCCTGGCATGAGGAACAAACATGTAACATGCAGGCGAGGTGGCCCTGCCCTCTTGGTGTTCATGTGCTAGAGGAAGCAGCAGAGAGCAAACGCAGAGACAGACACGGAAAAGCGTGCTGGTTGTCACATGTGATCAGCCCCATGGAGGATGGGGTGCTGGGTGTGGGAGCCAGGATGCCCGTCACTTATGCTGATCTGGGGAGGTCTCTTGGCTGAGTGACATCTGAGCTGAGAGCCAAGAAGGCCTAGAACCAGCCATGGGAAGAGCAAACAGGCAGAAGGTTCCAGCAAGTGCAGAGCCCTGAGGAGCAAGGGGCCAGGCTTGCCCTGGGGGTGGGGAAGGGGGCGAGCCCTGAAGCTAAAGCAGAGTGGGGGAGGGGGGGTGGGAAGATGCCTAACACGGAAGCCTTGTAATGCAAGGCAGGGTTTGGAATTCAGAGCAACGAAGAGATGGCTCTGTCCAGGGATACAACAGAGGGTGACCAAGGCCAGGTAGAAAGTAATGGTAGTTACTGTATGAGTGTGACCCATCCAAGGAGGGTGTGATTTCGAATGTCCCTGGGTTCCTGGGACCTTGTTTCCCTCCTGGGAAATGGCCCAGCACCAGTAGGTGTCACCAGAGACTACAAGGACCTCCTCTAGGAGGGGCGGGAGGAGGGCATAGAGCCCTTGGCCAGCAGGCAGGTACCACAGGAATCCTGGTCCCCTAGGCTCACCCTGCTCAGCAAAGCAGCGACCTTTAGCCCCTGGTGTCTGAGAGGCACCAAACCTAAATGCAAACCTTTCCTTCATTCCACATTCAACGAATTTCTACTATGTACCTGGCACCGAGGTATAGAATAACAGGCACAGTGACAAGCCCTCTGTCCTCAGGGAACTGCCATCCAGCAGACAGGATAGAAACTGGCCAAAGAAAGCAGTGATGTCTCCAAGAAGGGCTTGATTATAACCAGTGGGAAGCGCTGAGGCCAGGGTGGGTGAAAATAGTGGGATCAAAGCTGTCTGCAGGGTTGGAGTGTCTCCACTGAGATCTGAGGGTTCGAATTATCCATCCACACTATCTCTAGCAGTGATGGACGAGGGAGCTCCTTGGGGAAACTCCAGGAAATTACACATGCTCCCAAATGCTTCCTAAACATGTCTCTTTTCTTTATGAGTGTCTCCCCTTTAATGATTTTAAAATTATTTTCACCAAGAAAATTAGAGAGATGCTAATTACTCTGTTTCAAAGTTGGGACTCTCTGAGCAGGTACGTGGACTGACTGTCACCTGGTTCACCTTGAAACCAACAAGCTCAATATTCCAAATAACTCAGCAGTGTTGAAAATACCTCCAAATATTTCAGTTTAAGGGGGTGGTAGTCCAAGGAGGAAAAGAAAATGCCAGTAACTGAGTATCTCGATACACTGAGCACAATGACATCCTACCGCCTTCAACAATTCTGCAGCTGAGTGCAAATTTCTCAGAAGAGAACATCGAGGCTCGAAAGATTAAGTGACTTGTCCCCAAGCACCAGAATTCATAATCGGAGACCCAGAAGTCAAGCCCAGGCTTGTCTGATTCCAGCATCTCCCACCATCGCATGGCAGCAGGCTGCCGTGTGGACAGTGAGGGAGAAAGGTGTCCTGTTGGCTCCTTCGTGGGGAGGGAACTTGGACTTTTTCTGTGGCACCTCAGTCTTTTCTGACCATGCAGTTTGCTCAATTCTAGAACAGAATTCACGCTCTTAATATCTACCCTTCAGGGTCCTATCAGGGATTAGCAAGAGAAAGTACATGAAACGCCAAATTCAGTCCTAAGACCACCATGATCTCACGCGGCAAAGATTCTCTTTTTCCTCCTGTCTGTTCTCACCACGGGAGGCGGGTGCCAAGGAAAGCATCACCTGAACCCGGTCTGCCATCTGTCACCCACAAACCCTGAGCTTCCCCAAGATCAGAGAGGAGGGGGCATCCACAAGGACTTATCACAGGGCGCAGGGTACTAGGTGACAGAGCCGCTGAGCAGGCCTCCAGGTAAGAAGCAAACCCTCCCTTCTTCCCTAGGTGGGCTCTGAGCAGACGGAGAAACATAAAAACAAAGCAGTGGCAGACTGCAAATTTACCATAAGAATCCAGAGAAGGGATTCACTTTGGCCCCATGGAGAGGAGGAGAGGTGGAGGACAGGAGGTGAGAAATATGGCCCAAAGAAGGCCCGGTGCTGGTAGGGCGCTCACCCCACGTCACTCGGCGCCCGGGGACCATCTCCCCCCTCAGTCTCAGGAAGACAGGGCTGGCTGAATGAGCCCCAAATGCCTCCCCACAGGGACATTCCTGCCTCCTCCCATAGTCTGTGGTTCTCAGGGGAGATGAGCGAACACGATAAGGTGCTATTTATTTTTTTCTGGTCGTGGCCGCATTCCCTCCATTAGCATATGGCCTGGGAGCAGACATGTGTGTCCAGACACAGAGTCACGTCCCCAGAATCAGAGCACCAGTGACAAAGGCAGTCCACAGGGACAGCAGGGCCTGATTCCCCAGGAGAGGGCGGGGAACCGGGCTCAGCTCTCCACCTTGTCAGGACCCTGAACACCTTGTGGGAGCCGATGGCAAGACCGGCGAGCCCTTCACTGGGTCCCAGGTCACTGGGCAGAGGTGGACCTGGCCAGCCTGGCTTCTCATTTGCTCCTGATCCCTCTCCCCGGAGGGCTGGTGGATGTGGGTTCCTGGAATGGCCACTGGCTGCATTCCTGTGGGGGCTTTGGTGAGGCTGGTGGGAAATCACAGCCAGATGTTAATGAGGAACAGCTGCCGCGGCCTTTCTCCTTCCCCTGGACAAATCCAGCTAGTGAAGGGAGAGCTGTAACTGGAGGCTGGACTGAGGCCTGAGGGAAGGGCGGGGACGTCCAGTGCACACACTCCGGAGATGGAGGTGGGGTCACCGCCCATGAGCTCTCCTTCTATCAGGATACCCACCTGGGGCTGCACCTCCCGCTGCAGACTGCAACCATCTCTGAAGATTTGCAGCTGGAGGGGCCAATCTGGGGTGGGCATTTGGAGCTGTCACCTGCCTCTGTGCCCCTCCACGGCTGTGGTTCCCCATCTGCAACCCGGTTCTGCCACACCTGCCATCCCCGCACCTGGAGAGTGAAGCTGCTGGGCTGTGAGTTTCCCCTTCAGCTCTCATTCCCTCTCCTTCTACCTGACCATGAACCAGCTGCCTGGTCCTTCTGGCCTCCATTTCCTGGGAGTTTCCCCATGTGCTGGACCTCTGTTCAATTCTCTAATCGCTTTCCTAATTTCCAGCCAACCCTTCCACCCACCACCACCACTGCCCTTAAACCCTCTTCTCGGGAAACCCCACCCCCATCTCTCTGGGCTTCGACCACCTCACCTGCCAGTCTCCTTTGCTGGCCCATCTTCCTTCATTAGACCACTAAGCATTGCGGGGCCTCTGAGTTCCTGCTCCTGCTCACTTTTCACTCTCTTTACCTTGATCCTAGTTGATTTCATCCAATTCTGGGGTATAAGACGTCACATCTATGTCCCCTCTGCAGCAGGGCCAGGAAGAGGATGAGGCCTACGAGGGCCCAGGGACACAGTCTAAAGAGCCTCCCCCAGGTGCCTACCTTGATGTTGCAGGACCCGGAGAGTTAGCGCCTCCTTGAATGGGGCGCCTCACTGCCTCACCCTCCTCCCACCCGGCTTCTCCGGGTCTCCAGCTCTTTCTTTGAATTTTCTACATGTATGACCTGGAAGCCCCATAGAACACAAAGAGTTCACACTTTCTCCTGCCATCCCACTGCTCCCTCAGTCTCCCACCCTATAAGTGTCACCCAGGAATTAGCTTTGAATCCTTCCCTTGGCCCACACCCCTACGTTTTTCTCCAAATATAACCCCTTCTGGGAACTTCCCTCCATCTCCACTGCCTCCCCCTTGGTCCTGCAGTGATGTCTCTTGGCCACCCCTATAGGACACCCCCTCCATCCTCATCCATCTCCCAGACTTCCTCAGCTCATCTGCAGCCCCTCTCCCTCCACCTCCTGTTCAGTGGGGATCCCCAGCCCCTCCTGCTGTTCCCCATGCCTCACACCAGCCTCCTCAGCTGGACCCAGGAAGGCTGCTCTTCCCCACAGCATCCATCACTCCTGCCAGGACAGGAGCCTTAGGGGCTCTGGGTCCCGGGCAGAGGAACTGGACCTTGGAGGTTACAGCTCCACCCACCACTTCTGTGCTCAGATGAGGCTCATGGGACCTAGGATCTGGCCTTCCCAATGGTTGCACAGCCTGGAACTACAGAGGAGTCAGCACCCCCTGGGGTGAATTTAACCAGCAGAGATGGGCAAGAGTTGGCAAATAAATTCTCCACACCCCGCTCCATGGATTATCCCCAGGGCACTGATTCCACGTGGGTCTCTGTGCCGACATCCTTCGTGACTCAGTGCCCAGATCTGCCCCTGGTGCAGCCGCTGCATCTCAGTATGCCCCACTTTGCTTTCCTCCCTCCCAGGCCTCACTCCTCACCCCTCAGTCTTGCTGCCCTGGGACGTCGCTTGCAAGAAAGACCAGAACATACACTTGGCCTCAGGTTACCCCTGACCTGGCCTGAGACTCCCTGAAGCTGCCCCTCTTTATTTCTACGTCCCCTGGTTGAAACCAGCTTCCACCAACAGCACCAGTGAACTTAGAGCGTGAAGAACCAGCACCACGCTCTTGCCTGAACTCCTTCCGTGGGCAGAAGGCACGTTCCATGCATGAAAACCCATCAAGCCGCACACTCAGACATGTTCCCCTTTATGCGTGTTTCTTGCACTTCACTATAAAGTTTAAAATGAAACAAAGTCTTTGAGGGCTTGTCATTCAAATCAGAATAAAGCTCCCAGTTCTTCCCATCGGCTCCTCACCACTCCTGTCTTCACTCAAGACGCCCCAGGGTGTGAGATGCCTCACAATGCCAACCCCGCTCCTTTATATAAAGTTTTCTCTTCCCGGAATGTTCTTTTCTTGCCTTTTTCCTGGCTGTGTCCTCAGAGGGCCCCCTAACAACCTGATCTAAAGCAGGACCCCTCTTTCTTGTTATGTCCAATGGAGAACTTATTTAAACGTCCAGCTTGAATTTTCACTATCATGTTTAAGTGCTAACTTTCTGTGGGCTTTTCTCCCCTCAGATAGAAGCTCTGTGTGAACAGGGGTGTGTGGATCACATCTGCTCCCCTCTTCCCATGATCCACCCAGTCACGGTTTCCAGCTCCTGGTGAGCATTTCATCGAGATTTCCTGAACCAATGAATGAAATGCTGCAGCACAGCTATCAGGTGGGTTTTCTCATCCCTGGGCTTCAGATGAGGAGACTGAGGGTCAGAGAGCTCCTGTGACTTCCTCAAGGACAAGTGAGCAACAGAGAAGAGTGATGGTGGACACGCGCCCCGCATCCCCTCTGTGTCGGGCGGCACCCCCTCTGTGCTGGGCTGCCGGGCACTGCTCTAAACACTCTTCATACTTTGATGTATTGAATGTTCACAGGAGTAGGGGATTGGTGTACCCATTTTACAGATGAGGAAACCAAGCACAGAGGTTAAGTAACAAGTAAAGAGATGCTAAGTGGCAAACCCAGGACTTCAAATCCAGGTCTGTCAGCCAAAACATCCAAGCACTGAACTATGATATGAACTGTGGGGCCTCAGGAGTAAAGATCCAAAAAAAAAAAAAAAAAACAAAGGAAGAAAATCCCCTATAGCTCAGAATTTTAACAGGTCCTCACTGCAGGTTTACTGGCTCCCTCTTTCCTTCCTTCTTCTCTTTCTCTCTCTTTTTTTTTTATGTTTGCTTAAGGCTCTTTGTGACCCCCAGTCAACAAACACCTTGTGGATGACTGTGCCTTAGACATCTCTCGGCCAGGCCCTCTGCCCCGCTATGGTCATGGAAGACACAGCACAGGCTGATTGTCTGTTTGACACTGGAATCGTCTGCTGCTGAGCCCGAGTCCCCAGTGAGACATTTCTAGTCATCCATCCCTGAACGTGGACCCTGGAGTCAAACTCACAGGAAGGAAGGAGGTGGGCGAGACGCTGACTGGGTCGTCGATGAAGGCCCCTGCCAGCCCAGGCCCCTCCCTCCGAACCCCCGCACTTCTCAGCATCGGTGTCTGGGGCCTGCTGCAAGTGGACCAGGGACTCAAGTCCATTTTACCCCTGAGCTCCAACGTGCAAAGAAACAGTGCAGAATAGCAATTTTCACTTCCTAGGCCTAAATTTCTGCACGAAGGACGAGGGAAGAGGGGTGAGAACACAAGCCTGGGCCCCGGGCGCTGGATGGGCGCTCTGCCCCCGACAGTCTCAGTTGACTCGTGTTTTGCCTTTTCCTGGCTCGGGGTGACAATGGGGAATGTGGGAAGCCGTGAGAATGGCGCCTAGATTCACTCAGGCCATATGATCCACAGACATTCACGGAATCTTTGCAATGTGCCTATGGGGAGAGTTTTGCTTCCTAAACAGGAAGTTCCCTCCAGACAAGGAAACCGAGGTTCAGTCTCCTGCCCAAATCCACACAGCTGGTAAACAGCAGAGGAGGGTGTACGCGTATGTGTGCACATGTGTGCATCTGAGCGTGTGTAGGAGTGGGCATGTGTGAGTGTGTGCATGCCTTGTGTTTGGGTGTGCCCATGTTTGTGTGAGTGTGTGTGTGGGGGGTAAACTCAAAAGAAGCTAGAGCGTCTGTAATTAGAAAGAGAAAGACAGACACGTTTGACAGCAAAACAAGTCACTGAGAACATGCTGCTTTGACAACTGTTTTCCTTCAGCCTTCCTGTAAGTGTGAGGGTGTATCGGAGGCGCTGCAATCAATCAACCCCAGTTCTTGGACAGCCCCTAGACACAGTGGAACCCCCATGCCCCACTCGTCCTCTGTCAAGTGGGAGACAAGTTCAGCTAGGACAGGGTTAGCTGCAGGATGCAAGACACTCAGAAACGCAGAATTTCTCCATGCAGTGTTTAATGATATGGATGCATATTTATACATAGACATATATCTATATATAGACTGTGTGGACGTACGTACACTTTTTGCAAGTGTCAATTTAGTTGTGACCACTACATTTGATCCCTTTATCAACTCAAAACTAAAACCACTCTGTGAAATGTACAGTCAAACCTCCAGGAGCTGGAATGCCTGGTGTGACACAGTCCCAGTGAATGAGATGGTCACGCCTGTGGGGGTGCCTTCTCCTCTTTACTTGGGATGGCACAGGGGACAAAGAGTGCTGCGGCTGGCACAGGCCCCTCAGCCAGACAGTGGTAAGGGGAGGATGCAGATTCACATTTGACCTTAAAGCCCTTTCCAGTCCCACTGGGGCATGAATCCTTGTCTGTGACCTGGGAGGGTAGGAGGATTTCTTAAGGCTATATGGGTAATCCCTAAAATGACAAGCAGAGGAGGCATCTGTAAGACACCTGCACACAGTGTGGGTAGCTGGTTATGCATGATGGTGACTAAGACACAGAAGAGAAGGGGGGCCTCAAAGAGGAATCCCACCAACCACACTCAATACCCAGAGAGGAAATCAAGGCCCCCATAAAATATCCTATCTAGGGTCACCCCAGGAGTTCCTGACAGTGACTTCAGGTCCCCAGCCATCATATCAGAACACACCTTCAGGGGTGGGCAAACTTTTTCTGTAAAGAGCCAGACAGTATATGCTGCAGACTTTGCAGGCCATGTGGTCCCTGTCACAACCACGCAGCTTTCAGTTGTGGTGTGAACGCAGCCATAGACAACACATAAACAAGCTGACATGCAGTATTCCGATAAAATTCAGTTTGTAAAAATTGGTGCCTGGTCAGAGTGGGCCTGCGGGTTGTAGTTTGCCATCCATGCATTAGATGAAGGAAGGTCTCACCTTCCTGAATGGGCCAGTTTCCTTTACAGATCTCACAGTCTATGAACTTCTAGACTCTGCTTGATTCCCTCCTGTGACGGGAGCTCAGATCCAGCCACGGTATGTTTGGGCACTTTGACTTGGGGCACGTTCCTTTTTATAAAGACTTGCCATAAAAATAAATATGATAATAACAATACAATAAAAACAATAAGAACCACGGTCAGTTATTCGCCAGATTGGTAAATATCATCTCAATTTTACAGACGAGGAAACCAAGGCTCAGAGAGGTGGAGTCCCCACCCCAGGGCCCCCCAGCTGGCAGGTGGCAGTGCGGGGATTCCACTCCAGTCCCTCTGCCACAGATCAGAGGTCTTAGCAATGTTGTGCACTAACTGTGATGGGCACTATCTAGGCACCGGGCCACAAAGGGAGCCTTTTATGTGCACGTTCCCTCTGCTCTGGAAAGTAGGAGGTAATACTGTTGTCTTTGTTTTAAAGGGAAAGTTAAGGCTTAAAAAAGTAATTTGTTAAAATAAACAGAGAAACCTAGATTTAACTCAGACTTTCAGACCTGGGTCCATCTGCTGAACCGCATGCTACAGAGTCCCATCTCCCGGGGGAGAGAAGGCAGGATCTGAGCCTAGGCCTTCCCTGAGTTCTCAGTCTGTAACCTTCTCATACACCCTAAGTCATACACTCTCAAAGGGGGCGACATTGCCCCCCAGGGGACAAATCTGCTTTGAGGGAGGAGGTGAAAAAAATCTCAGAGATTACCATTGTCTGTGGCCCTCCACAGCTCGACCCTACCCAATAGCATAAACAGATAAAGTTACACGGGGTGTTACAAGTTCAGAGAGGGAGGCCATCAGGAAAAAAATCCAACATTTATATAGCCTCCCTTAGAGGGAGGTAATAAGAAGAAGAAAAAAAAAGGTTGAGAAACACAGCTCTAAGTGAAAAGTGTTTAACTCAATCACCTTTCTGGAAAGTAATATACAGATACAGATAGACAGAAAATATATATATATATAAAAGTTATATGTGTGTGTATATATATAAATGTATACAGTAAGAGCAAACCCTTGCACAGCACGTGCTCAGAGCCATCACTGTGCCAAGCACCTTCTGTGTCCCAGCCTGTTAGATCCTCAAGACCCTCTGTAAAGCAGGAACGTTGCCATCACCCACTTTGCACCAATACAGAGATGGGCACAAAGAGGTTAGGGAACTGGCCTAAGGGTCACAGCGGGTGAGGAGGCAGAGCTGGGCCCCGCCAGTCAGCCGGCTCCAGCCCCGCGGCTTCACCAGCACACACCACGGCCTCTGCCACCCGCGCTGCACTGACGGAACCATGGTGCACATGCATTGCCTGTGCAAACCTCTTCCGGGAATCAACCTGCGGGGACAAATTGGCAGGCGCACACAGAGCTCAGTATAAGAAAGACACCATTGCACCCTCTCAAGAAACCAGAACCCAGAAGCAAAGCGAGCGATGGTCAGTTGGGGAGAACCGAGGGAATGGTGGTACGTGCTCCTCACAGTTGAGGGGACACACTCGTTGTAGAGAATGAGATGGAGCCACATCCCCTGGTTCAACAGAGGCTAAAGGCAGAGGTGTTTGGGTTTTGATATGTGGGTCACACAGATTTGGGGAGAGACAGGAGTTTGGCAGAGACGTGGATCAAACAGCTCCCAGGGGTCATCTTCAGGCTTGGCCCTGGCTGGGAAGAGTCGGGAGACAACTTCTTCTTCCTTGATGTACACAAATTACAAATAAATGATGGGTAGTTTTTAACTTTTTGTCATTTTCAGTAATTTTCTAATAAGATTTCCCAGCACATAATCAGAATTAAGTAACTCAATGACTATTTCTAGGGGTGACCTCAATCATAACAAGTTTTCCCACGAGGAGCTCCCAGTGACCTTCAGGAAAAGGGTGGGGCCCCGGCCGGAACTGCTTCTTGAGGCTGTTGTGGTCCCAAGGGCGAAGCCACGTGGCAGCTCCAAACCCACAGCTGATGCTGCCGCCGATTCCTCCTTTGGAACCACCCAGAGGACGAGCTGGGTGGGTCACCTTGTGGCCACATACATTTTCCCAGATGTATGTGTGTAGTGTGTGCCGGGGGGCACATATACGTGTATGTTGTGCGTGTGGTGTGTGTATGGATGTGGTGTGTATGTGTGTGGGGTGTATATGTGTGTGTGATGTGCATGTGTATGTGATGAGCGTGTGATGTGATATGTACGGATTGTGTGTGTGTATGTGGTGTGTTTTTGTGTATGTGTGTTTGGTGCGCATTTGTGTGGTGTGTGTGTGTATGGTGTTTGTACTGTGTATGTGGTGTGTAGTGTAGTGAGTGTGTGATGTGCATGTGTGTCTATGTATGTGGTGTGTGTAAGGATATGTGGTGTGTATATGTGGTGTCTATGTTGTGTGTGCTGTGCACGTATGTGATGTGTATGGACTGTGTGTGCATGTGTGGTGTGTATGTGTGTGGTATGGTGTTTGTGGATGTGTGTTTAGTGTGTGTGTGATGTGCACGTGTGTGTGTGCATGTGATGTTCGTATTGTGGACGTGGTGTGGATGTGGTGTGTGATACGTATGTGTGTGTGATGTGTGTGTGAACGCATGTGTGGTGTGTGTGTGCATGTGTGTGATGTATATATATGGGGGTGTGTGATGTGTGTATGTGTGCCTATGTGATGTATGTGTGTGTGTGTGTGTGTCTTGACTTTATCACTGAATCTCCAGGCAGCGCAGAGGGACGTGGGGATGGAGGCAGGAGTGTGGTCAGGAAGACTTGGTCACTGGGGACAATGCCACCAACAGGGTTGTGCCCTCTTTGATGACTACAAGGCTCAAGTTGAGAGGAAGACGGGCCCAGAGAAATTCCCAGGCTGGACATGCCACCCAGGCACGCCAACAGCCAGCCCTAAAGCCCCTCCCTTGGGCATTACCACTGGGTCTTCAAGGGGACAGCCTATTACAGGGAGTTTGAAGTAGACTCTGCTTCTGGCTGCGGAGACTTGCAGCTGATCCCTGGACCGGCTCCTTCCAGCTGTGTGAACTTGGGACAGTTAAGCCACAGAGCTAAGCCTCATTTCTGCCTCATGCCATGGGGATAATAACCCTGTCTCCTACGGACTCATAGCTGCTGCCCTCGCCCTCAGCACGATCCCCAGCACACAGGCCTGTGCCCCCCCAGCATGCAGAGTCCACAACAACTGGGTCCTTTGCTCTAGCTGTTGCTTCGGCCTGGAACTCTGGGCCCATACATCTCGGCGTGGACGGTGGTTTCATGTCAACTCGATTTTTCTCTTCTCAGAGAGGCCTTCCTGTGATCTGCCCTCCCAAGTCTTTTCCTCACGTGGTGGCCCCGCTTTACTGTCTTCAAAGCACTCACCACCATAGGGACTCACGTGCCCATTGACTTCACCTGTTTATCATTTATCTCCCTTCCTTTCTGGAAAGCGTCACCCTAAAAGTAGGCTCATTGATGTCTCACCCACCGTTGTAACCCGGTGCCTCAGAAGAGATGTCTGGGAGATAACGGGATCGACAAATACGTGTTGGAAAAAAAGCAAATAATATATATATATAAAGGGTCCTTAAAACCCCCACTGTTGTGAGATGGTATCTATAAGGCCTGTCTAGTCTAGTCCCAATCACATAGATAACTTGTGTTATTTACTGAAAATGTTTTGCATAACAAAAAGAAAACAGTACAAAAGAGATTTTGAAATGAACCTACTAATTCACTGCTTTAGAAGGTGAAGTGGTCTGTCAACAGCCACAGTGAAAGGCCTGGGACAGCCTCTCAGCACCCGTCCCCCTGCCTAATCTTACTTATCGTCACAGCAGAGGAGTCTGGGACGAGGTACTGAACCCACATGCAGGCAACTGAGACTCAGGGGGGCTGAATGGATGCACAGAGTCACGCACGAATCAAAATGCAGAGCTGGGGTGTGGATGCAGACATTTCTCCACTGAGAACTGTAGGGGAACTATAAAATCAATCTCCCCCTCACACAAAAGTAGCATCTCCCCTCCACCCTTTCTCTCTGTCCTAGTGGTAAGTATAACATCCAGTCACCACACTCTCACTGGAACAGCACTGTAGCTAAGGATGAGGACACAGCAACAGAGACAGGGACAGAGGGAAAACACATGTCACATGCAGGGCACTGCAGGAGCCTGGGAGAGGCCCCTTGTTGGCACTAATCTACACTAACAACTCAGCCCAACTGTCCAAGAGCTAAAAGACAGGACCAGGAAAGTCTCCCCTGCCTGTGGGGAGAGGGGAGCAAGGACCACCAGAGAGTCCCCCCAAAATAGCAGTAGGTGGAGGCTCTCGCAGCTGTGGCCAGCTGGCATTCCACAGGCTCACTGACAGCCACCCGATAAGCTATATAAAGGTTGTTTTGTGGCCAAGCCAGAGCCAGGGGTGGAGAAAGCTCTTAATTATAGCCGATGCTCCGGGGCTGGCCCCATCTGAGCCTCCGCCCCACATGCTGCAGGAAGTCAGGCTGAGACTGAGTCCCCGGGGAACCTGGTCAGGCCACAGAGAGGAGAGGCAGGAGTGGACACAGTGACATGGAGGAGCCTCCCTGCAGGAGCCTGAGGCCAGGGGGACAGTGAGCCACGTGCCATCACAGACCTTAGGGGAGGCCACTGGGAGCGGCCATGGAGGGCGGGACACCAGAAATACATCTCTAATAACAGTGGCAGTTTGTAATTGTTGCTGTTGGTATTCCATTCATAAGTTTGCAGATATTATATCTCATTTATAAAATAGGGAAAACGATTTCTTCAAGTGCTGTGAACTTCATTCAGTTATTCAACAAACAGCCATTAGTCACCATGTGCGAGCCAGGCCTGTGCTAGGCACTGGGAGAGGGTCAATAATTAGATAGCCAATAGGATTACAGACTGGTAGCTGGAAAGGACTCAGCCTCTCAGCCAGTGGATTCTGAACTGAACCAAGAGTTTACCACCTGGTTCCCTGTGACCCTGGGTGAGCCGTTTACCCTCTCTGTGCCTCAGGGCATCATGGATAGAATAGGAAGAACCAGAAAGTTTATTTAGGGGATTGGAGTGAGACTTCAATGACAGGGTGGATCTAAAGATGCTTCCTAAATATAACTTACCTCTAAGAACTCAGGACCTGGGGTCATACAGAACAGGGTCAAACTCCCAGTTCTGCTCTTTGCAGGCTGGGCCACCT
The DNA here is from genome assembly GCA_031878705.1 of Tapirus indicus. Classification (NCBI taxonomy): domain Eukaryota; kingdom Metazoa; phylum Chordata; class Mammalia; order Perissodactyla; family Tapiridae; genus Tapirus; species Tapirus indicus. The sequence continues at coordinate 5,570,678 of CM062935.1, read as the reverse complement.
TGGGGAGTAACTCCAACCCAGTCACCTCACCAGTAAGTCAGGAGTAATCCCAGTGCAACCTCTAACATACATGTTGCACATATTAACTCAGAAAATGGATGTAAGCATAGGGCAAATCCCAAATGTGCTAGAAAAAAGTCAATTAGTAGGACTCAGTTATCCTATTTGCAGCTATGACTTAGGCGGTAGGATACGCAGCTGAAATTCTAATGAAGCTCTTAGAGTCTTGAGGTCCTGAGAAGCAGAAGGACAGGTCAGGACTAGGGGTGGCCGAGAAGCATGTGGACAGAAAGGCTTCTGCAATGGCCACCCCAAAGAAATTCTGCCCAATTTCAGGCCTGTTCCTGTTCCCACGTCACCTCCTCCTCTGCTCACATGGTCACTCTCAGCTGGGGTTTCCCAACCTGTGCCGGGGGCTGCTGCACCCCACCCTGCATGCTGGCCCCTCACTTCCCGTGCAATGACCTGGGATTCAGCTTCCTCTCTGAAGGGCAGAAGCGGGGAGCCTGCTGTCCCTCAGAGCCACCCTTCCTCCCTTCTGTAGCCAAGCTGGAGGGAAAGCATGCGCTCTGGAAGCAATCGGACTTCAGTCATCATTGGCAGCACCAGTATCATAGAAGAAGGAGAGGGAGAAAAAGGAGAAGGAGGAGGAGGAGAAGGGGAGGAGGAAGAGCCTCATACGTGTGCCTTATATGCAATGCTAAATTTTCTAGTAGCCATACTTAACAAAAGTAAAAAGAACCAGGTGAGATTAATTTATGAATATATAATATTATTCAATGCTAAATTTCCAAAATATTATCACTTAAATATGTAATCAATATAAAAACATCCATGAAATGCTTTACTTTCTTTTTCATGCCAAGTCTAGAAAATCCGATGTGTGTATCACTGGTAACACTTCTCAGTGTGGACCAGCCCCCGATTGGCCAATGGCCACAGGCTGCCAGTGCAGGTCTGGAGCATCGGTTTCCCCATGTGCAAAATGTCAATGTCAACACCCACCTCACAGGGCTGGGTGAGGACGGAGTGAGGGTGTAAGGCAGAGAGCTGTCCACATCCAGTGCTCAGTGACCCGCAGACTCCCTTAGTTCTATTCACCTCCAGGGAGTCGGGTCAGGGTCCATCTCGGCATTTGTCCCACCCTGGGAAGCAGGGTGATATCTTTGGCACAAATCAGCCTATTCCAGCAAGCCTGCCTTTTCCGGATCCTCATCAACCTTCAAAATTGAATCTTTTGTCTCTGGTCATCAAAATATGGAAGAGTTAAATATTTCAGTTACTGTTGGCTATGATTTCAGATTGGCTGAATATTCTTATTCTCTGCATTTGGGAGGGGTGTAGATCATAAGTACTTCTAACGTGCATACCCCAAGAGCAAGCACAGAACTAACTGCCAGGTCACTGCCCTTGATTTCCTTGAAACACTTTGGCAACTCCTCCTACACATCAGGCTCTGTTCTAGGCACTGGGGTGTGGCGAGAAACAGACTTTGCCCTCATGAAGCTCATGTTTTTGTGTGCAGAGACGGATCCTAGACAAATAAACTAACAGATAGATAAAATGGCAGGTGGTAACCAGCGTACACACTCCATAATATAATCATCTGCCACTTTCCTGCTGTCCCAAGTAGACAAAAGCTTCTCAAGGACAAAAAGCACATCAGATCGATCACTGCATCCTGGGCACTTGGCATGTTTCCCAACAGAGGAATCACTCAGTGTGGGGTTGTTGAATGAACGGATGGACTGATGGAATCAATGGTCACTACAATGCATAGTTGGGTTGAAGCTGAATGAATGAATGGATTAGATTGAATCCAATGACTGCTACTATGTATGGCTGTTGAATGAATGAATGAGTGGGCTGCAAAGATTGAAAGATTACTACACCAACAAAACCCATATTATTAGTCTATGATTTTCCAGATCATCAATTTGAAACCCCCATTCAGAACAGCTCCTATCTGAGCTGCGAAGTTTTCTTCCACGTCCAAGGGATTTCTGGTTGTTTGGGTTTTGGGACATTCTTTGATTTAATCTTACTACATGCATTTCAATGTGTCACTGTTTGCTATTTTGTTTTGTTTTGCTTTGTTTCTAATTGAAGCGATTGTGAGGGATTTTGTTTCGTTTGTCACCAGAATAGAGCAGGCCCTCGTCAGCTCACAGCTGTATTTACAAAAACAGATTCCCTTCAGACGACTGAGCGTAACTTGAATCTTACATCTATTCAGCCATTTGGAGAAGCCTGGCTGCAGCGAATCCGTGAGTTCTTCCCAATGATGTCATGGCAGCTCGTGGTGTTCCGGGCTGGCCTGTATGTTCCCCTTCTCTTGGTTACAGCCCCCCAGTCTTCCTTCATGGATTAAACCCCTGTCCTTGAGGGAGTGGGGGTGGTAACCAACTTCACTCCCAAATTTTGGACAGAGTCCTGTGGTTTAGGCCCCAAACAGTCAGCTCCCGGAGGCTTCAGGGATTGGTCTGGGAAGAGCCACAGGCCTACACCACCCCATCAGACTGACGCCACACCCGCTGGGTCAGTTTCCTCTCTTCCTGCGTCTGAAGACTCACAGAGCTCTAGGACTCACTGGGAGCTGTCTTGGGTTGGCAGCCCCAGTTTGCCCTCACACATCCCTTCTCTCCTCAGCCTGGGAGGCTGGCCACTGTGACTGCATCATCTGGGCTCCTCTGTGGGCTGCTGGGGTCAGGCTAATGGGAGGAACCAGCCAAGCCAGAGGGCCAGAGGGCAGGGGCTTCTTTCCTGCTCCCTGCAGGAGGGCATAGTTGAGACACCAGCTGTGTTCCTCCATGAGGTAACTATGGCTTCTGTCAGGCAGCTCGCTCCCCACCCCACAGGGCTCCCATGACACCTCCATGCCTTCTATCAGCTGGCTTCTCCCAATACTAGTTCCTAGTGCCTCAGTATCTCTCACTGACCTCAGTCTTCTCTAAACAGAACCTTCATCAACATCTCTTCAGTGAAAACTGCGCACTGCTGGGATCCTGACACATAAGTCTGCCAAAAACAGAGTTAATGCCAAGAAAGAAGAAGCTGGAAGTGGGGAGAGTGGAATAAGCCCTGGTATCATCCTTTGAGGCTGCCTGACCTCTGACCTTTTCATTATGTGTGATGTCCACTTGCTTTATTCTTTAAGCCAGTTAGAGTGGGGTTTTCCATTCCCCGTGACTGAAAGCATTGTCCCGAATCAGGGCCAAGTTCAGTAATGGTGAAATCTGTGTTCTGGGGGCACTGTAGGATGAGATCAGCACATGGAGGCTGAAGGCTTGGATTCTGCCCACAACCCTGTCACTTTATTAACAGAGCAGCATGTTCCGGTGACTTGACCTTTCTGTGGTTGTCCCTGCCAGTCCCAGAACCATCCTTGGGCATGGAAGTTCTTCACAATTTAGATCTGTCCTACCAGGATCTTGAGCCAGTCTGCACCAAGGCTGGCAGGATAGGAATGTGCCAGTGGGTAGACTCTAGAAGTAGCCTTGCTTCCCAGGGTCCTGCATCAGGGCCTTCTGGGATGACAGCTAGGTGCTCGTTGACCGTGGGCCACCACAACGGACTTCTGCCTCTTGGCTGTGACCGCACGTCTGGCCCTCGTCGGCCCAGATTTCTGGTCAGCGCACACGTAGATCAATTCTTAGCCCTGGACCTGCCTGGGCTGTCTCTCCTCCCTTACTCCTGTTTCCCAGCTTGGCCCCATCACCGCACTGGCCTACTGCGGAGGACCCAGGAGGCCTTGCACTGTGCCTTCCAGGATCTCAGCATTCTGAATGCTCTTATCTGTGAAAGGAGGTCACCTTTATCTCATGAGCTTGTAACGAGGGTCAAACGAAGTCACTTATGGAAAGTCCAAGGCCAGGGCCTTGCATTCTATAGGGGAGGTTACCTTCACTTAGCCCTCTGGGCATTGATTTCCTCACCTGTAAAATGGGCCTAGTCATCAGTGCTCCGTCTATTTCCCACACTATTCTCTGAATTTCTCCAGCAGCCTTGTATAGCATCCCCCTTTTTTCCTGCTGTCCTGCCAGTATTCCATCTTCACAAGGATCCGACTTTGTCATACTACTGCACAAAACCTTCCAATGCCTCACCTTAGCACACCAGGCCCTCCTTTATTGAGACCCTGACAACCAGACAAAGCCACCAATCCCCATGCCTCTCCTTTACCCTGGCCACATGGGCCCATTATAGTTCACTGACTGTGTTGTGCCATCCCTCAATCCCACCACTTCGTCCTGCACCTCATGCTTGTCCTTCTAAACCATTGAAGCACCAACTCCTCCAGGAAGCCCTCCTTCATTCTCAGGATCACCATCCACCACAACCACAGCAGGACTCTGCCCATGAGACTCTGTGGCACCTTTATTAAAGTTACCTTCACAGTATCACATTCCTTTTTACATGTCTTTTTCAACATCTAGACTATGAACACCCCAAGGGCAGGGGCTGGCCTTATGCCTGTCTGTAGACCCAGAAATCGACACAAGGCAACATAAAAAGAAGATCCCAGTAAGTGTCTATGAAGAGATACATGGAGATTAAGTGAGCCAACACAGAGAAAGGAGTCACAGAGTGGTAAAGAAACAGAGGGCGTCCAGTCTGGGACACGGTTTAGCTGTTTTCTCACGGGGCTGCAAGCCAGGGCATCCCTGGGACCAGATCCTGCTGCTCTGCTAAGTCAGACCCAGCGGCTCTCACGGCCAGCCCCTCCTCCATGGCCCCAGCCCCCAAGGCTTCCCTGCCCTGAGCGTTGTGTGACCCTCTGGGCTTGCCCTACCCAGCACGGCTCAGCCTCTGACAAAAGTCAGCAAGACAGAGGCTGAGAATCTGCCCCCAGCTCCCCCGCCGGCCCTGGAGGGGTAAGTCATCCAGCACCGACTGTGACCCAAAAAGGAAACATAGACCCAGTGAAGCAGGCAGAGGCGGAAGCTGGAGACGGGCTGGCGCACAAGAAACCCACTTCACCCTGCCTGTCCTGGGGAAGGGGTTGGCCTCAGAATGACCCCACTAGGGTCCTGGAGGTCAGCCTTCCAGGTCAGAGCCCCAGGGGCCAAAGGATCTCAGTCTGCTGTCCATCCTCCCCTCCTCCCGCTCCCATCCCCCAGCCCCCAGCCCCAGCCACAGTCAACAGATTCCAGACAAATAAGTTAGAGAGCTCGGGTTATCTCAGAGGGCACCAGGTCAACAGCCTTGACCTCTGGGATAAGCAGCTCCAGGCCATCTCTATATGGCTGACTCAGGGTCGCTGAGTTCCTGAAGCCTGTCTGGGCCCATGTTCTTACATGATCTCTCATTGCCACCGCTGGGGAGAGGAAAAGGACCCGATATTACCAACCTTCTGTACAGACGCTTTAGCAAGGCCTTTGCAGGCACTGCTCTGACCTCCACAGCCTGGGGAGTTAGTAGAGGTTTACCCACTGCAGAAACGAAGACACTGCTCAGAGACATTTACCTAGCCTCCAAGTATCTCAGGGCGGGTGGGGTTTAGAGCCCAGCCCTCTTTAATTTCCTTTCCGCTTTTGCCTCCCCATGTGGGTGATGGGCACCTGCTGGGTATAGGTGCTACCAGCTTTCTTACATAACCGAGCCCGGAATTGTGGCCTCACTCCCACCTCGGCCACCTGCTAGTTGCCAGGCTCAGGCCTCCCCTGACCTGGACACGTGGCTCCTCTCTGCTCGGGGAGCCCCTGCTCTGGGCCGCTGGTCCCTACGCGCTTTTGTTAGGTGGCCAGGGCCCCGCGAGGGCCCCGGGCCTCACACTCACTTTCACACAGCCGGCGTCTCAGCTTGCCCCGGATCTTGTCGATGGCGCTGAAGTCAGACACGTGGAAGACGTGGGCGGACTTGGGCTCTGAGGCGATCTCCTCCAACTCTTCCTTCAGCGCCTCCCCGACGCCCACGGCGAAGATGCGGATGCCGGCCCGGTGGGCGGCGGCTGCGGCGTCCAGCACCAGGTCCTGGCTGCGGCCGTCGGTCAGGAGGATGGCCACCTGCTTGAAGGCGCGGTCCCCAGGGCGGCCGCCGGCCTGCGGGGAGAAGCTGTGGCGGGTGATGTAGCGCAGCGCGTCACCCGTGTTGGTGTTGCCGCCGTGGTAGGCCAGGTGCCGCGCCGCTGCCTTGACCGCCTCCCGCGATCCGAAGAGGCCCAGCTCGAAGGCGGTGGTAGGCTGGTCGCTGTAGCGCACGACCCCCACGCGGGTGCGGTCCGCGCCCACCTCGAAGGTGTCCACCAGGTTGGCCACCCACTGCCGGACCTTCTCAAAGTCCTCCTTGCCCACGCTGGAGGAGGTGTCCAAGAGGAAGACCAGGTCATAGTGGACACTTTTGCAACCTGCAGGGGTGAGAGGGGACAAGGGTTGTGGAAAGAGGGCATGTCCTTGGGGCCTAGAAGTGTGGTCATTGGGGTCACAGGGACCTGACTAAAACACCTGCCCGCCCTGCCTCCCACTGGCTGGGGGCCTAACCTGGCTGCCTTAAAGCTCCGAACCTTAGTTTCCCAACTGTCACAGGATAACTGTCCCCAAGGTTGCTGTGAGGTTCAGCTGACAATATATTATCTTACACAAAAATGATTAACATTCATGGAACACCCCTGTGCAAATTTCTTTAAATACATGCATTTTGGTTACAAAGTGACTTCATTATTTTTCAAACCTACTACAAATAATGCATGCCCATTTCTGAAAAGGCAGAGAGAAGAATGTTTTACATGCGCATATTCCCATCTACACAGAAATAACCAACCTTAACCCCTGGTGTGTATACCTAATTATTTTCTATTTCCATATAGTTATTGATGGAAGTGGGAGTGCACCAGACACACTGACAGATAAGCTGTTTTCCCTGCACCCAGCAAGATGCTGGCAACCCATTCCCAGTGTGACAATCCTGGTTTCCATGGCTGCAGAGTCCACTGCGTGGATGAACATAATTTATTTGGCCAGTGCTCTCCTGTTGGATGTTTAAACAGTTTGTACTATTGCACTATTAGAAATCATATAAAATATATTGCATTCATATATGTTAAATATAAATCTTTAGAAATTCTCTAAAGCTTTACAAAATTATGCTTATATTTTTATAAATATAAATTTTATGTAAACTATACAATGCTTTTGATTAAACAAAATACAGCACTATATAATTTATTTCTGATCCACATGCAACCCAGTGCCGAGAGCTTGCTCATCTCCGTTTCACCATTAGATCAAAGGAGGAAAAGTGTTTTCTAAACTCCAAAGTACTGTACACATGTACACGGGGACTATCAAGAAGCCACAGGCTGGGGCCGCCCGGTGGCGCAGTGGTGTAGTCCACGCTTGGCAGCCTGGGGTTCGCAGGTTTGGATCCCGGGCGCCCGCCGATGCACTGCTTGTCAGCCACGCTGTGGTGGCGTCCCCTATAAAGTAGAGGAAGATGGGCACGGATGTTAGCCCAGGGCCAGTCTTCCTCACACACACAAAAAAAGTAAGTCCCAGGCTGGACTCTTCCAGAATCTGAGGCTTGGTCATGTCAACAGCAGCAGCTGACCAGGCCTCTGGAAATACCTGGCACAAACATTTGGCTCATATAAACTAAATAAAAACAAACAAACAGAAAACCCCATTTTGTTAAACTATCAAATTGGCAAAAGTCAAAAGACCATGGGAACGTGAGGAAAATGCATTTGCCTGCTCCGCACATGGCTGTGGGGCTTGTCACACCCGTTTCCAGGGTCCTAAAAGCCTTATAAAGGAGGGCATATTTTGATCCATCGATTCCAAATTTAGTGATTTACCCTAAGAAAACAAGCAGATAAATGGAAGGGAAAAAAAAGATGTATAATGAAATTCATGGCAGCATTGCCAAGCAAAATCCTGGAGACAGCCTACCTGATCACCCATGTGGAGCTACTTAAATAATAATCATCCTGTGTTCACACAGTGGAAGCCAGGCAGCCTCCACAGTGATGGCCGTAAAGGGATCCTTACTTACCAACATGGATACATTGTCCAACACATCGCTGGGTGTGAAAAGTTGTGTGTGTCTATGTGTGCAATTGTGTACACCTGCACGAGGGAACTTGTGAAAGAAACATTGCTTACCTCTGGCAAGCAGAACCATGAGTGAATTTCATTATTTTGCATTTCTTTTTTTTTTTTTTTGTGAGGAAGACTAGCTCTGAGCTAACATCCGTGCCCATCTTCCTCAACTTTATATGGGACGCCGCCATGGCATGGCTTGACAAGCTGTGCGTTTGTCCGCGCCTGGGATCCAAACCTGTGAACCCCGGGCTGCTGAAGCAGAGCGCATGAACTTAACCGCTATGCCACCAGGCCGGCCTCTATTTTGTATTTTTGATTTTATATTTACAAGCAATGAATTAAGTTCAAAAAACAATAAAGCTGTATGTATGTACACACACACACACACACAGAGATACTTCCCCATCCCACCCTGAGCCACTGCCACACTTGAATTTTCCACACCTACCTTTCCTCTAGTTTTTAAAATCCAACTTACAGTCTGCCTGTCTGGAGCCGAGGTAATTCCCTGCCTTCGCAGGATTGATCCCTAACAGGATTAGAGCTTCTGGAGTGTGCTGGCCCAGATGTGTGGACTCAGAGATAATTCCTGGGGAGGTTTCTCCCTGACACAAAAGGTCATCCTTTTGTTTTTGGGACAATAATCCCCCAGCCTGTTCGGGATAATTGCTGCTGCAGGCCAGCAGGGCCCGGCCTGTGGCTGTAATCCTTGAGCAAATTTGTTTTAAGACTGCAGAAGTTTCATTTGTTCAAGAGCCCTCACCAAGGGGCCCTTTGGAACTCTGGGTACATTTTCTCCAGGAGATCAGAGAACAGACTGGATCGTGGGCACATGAGAACTAAGTGTGATGTCACAGGGAGGGCCCTGACCCTGGGTCTGGTGCCCTGGCTTCTGGCTTCTGCCACAGGTTAGGGCCATGTGACCCCTGGCAGCTGACCACTTCCCTCCGGGCCACCATCTTCCAGCCTATGAAATACTGTCTTTCCAGCTAGCCAGGCTTTGAGAGGCTCAGGCAAAGTAGAACACACGAGAGAACTTTGTAAAAACCATATAGAAACACAGGCCTTTGAGGGTTTTTCTTTGTTTTTTTCTTTGCAAGCTTAGGGGAAAAAAGCTCTGCTCCAGCGCAGCACTTCCTGTGTTCTCCCTGCCTCACCTGAGGTGAGGGGCGGAGGCTTTGGGCTTGTCTTTACCTCACTTCCTCACTTGCAAAATGGGGGCAGTGTTTTACGTCCAGCAATCTGGTGACAGGCCTCTCCCTGCCGCCTTGTGGGCAGTCCCTGAGCGTCCCACCCATCTGTGTGCCGAGGACCCCCATGTGCAAGCTCTGTGCTGGGTGCTGCATTCCTGACCCCGCCTTCATGTCTCCACACTGATGGTGCCTTCTCCCAGGAGGCCCTCAGACAGGGGAGCAAAGCATCCTGTTCTGTCTCACCCCCTCCTGCCCCTGGGCCTCCTCTTCTCCAGCAAACTCTCCCACTTCCTCTGTCTACTGCAGAGGCGCGTTCTCCTCCCTGTCCTGGCCACCTCTTCTGGCTAGACCCCAGCGTGTCCATTTCCCCTGGAATGGCCCCAAAGCCTTCACAGGACAGGACAACACAACAGAGTCCAGACCCCTGCCCACTGTCCCCCAAACCCTACAGGCCCTTGACAGAGAGAAGCTCACGACACATTATATGATTGGCTCAAGAAGTGTGTTCAGATGGCTCATTCTTCTCTCTATCTCACACCCTCTCTTACAACACACCCTCTCACACACACTTTCTCATACACTCTCACACATCCTCTCCCACATGCTCAACCACCCACACACACAAATGCCCTTGCTGGACAACTGACTATTACACACATTGGTTGGAGGACAGCTGACACCCACACTTGTTGGATGATCGGTGTGTGAGCACTTTCTTACACACACAGCTCACTCACAGGCACGCACTCACAAACGCACGGACGTGCACACTGACTGCTATGTCTTCAGCCTGGCACAACCCATGGTGGCCCCACCTGCCCTCTGGGCCTGACACCCGCCGTCCCCACTCCATAGCAGCAGCATCCAGAGAAGGCAGGCCACAGCGTTCCCTCGCAGGCTTGCCATGGCTCTCTTGTGCTTGGGGACAAGCATTTCTTGGCCAGGAAGAGACACTGTTAGGGTCTACTGGAGCATTTCCTGTGTGGAGAAAGACACACCTTTAGAGAAGGGACCTCAATCAGAGAAACCAAAAGAAGTAACCTCTGGGTCCCACGTGGGAGGAATTCCCCCAGACCCAGCCTCCCAACTTGTCTTCATTCCTCAGACTCGACTCTTCTCACAGCCAACAGTGTGACCTTCTAAAGAGCACAGCCCAGTGATACCTTTCCCTTCACTGATTCATCCATCTATCCCCCCACCCATCAATTAGCCAAAGTGTGTTGAGGACCTGTCAGGCCCCATCATTACTGGCTACCTGGGATCATACCTGTGGCACCAGCATCATTGTTTTAATCATATTTTCTACTTTTGGACATTTAATAGGCTGCTTTATTTGTTTAATAGGTTACAAGAGGGCATCTTTGTACCTAAGTCTATGCTCATATTTAACTATTTTCTTAGGGCAGGCTTGTGGGAAAATACTTAGGGCATCATATAAGTTTTGAAAGGTTCCTGACATGAATTGTCAAAGTGCTTTCCAAAAAGGTTGTACGGTTTCCACTGCCTCCAGCAGCAGAGGAGGGGGTACAGGTGCCCCTCTCTCCGCATCTCTGGCAGCATGGAGGATTGTCATTCCTTCATCCTTTGCCAACTCAACAGGAGAGATACTGTTTCTTGCTTTCTATGCATTTCTTTGATCCATGAGGTTTATTAGCTAAGTGTATTTCCCCTTCTGTACATTTTACTATCATGTGGATGTCCATTTCAAAAAGTATTCATCATTATTAAAGTCAAGATCCAGGAAAGGGCAAAGAGTTTATGGATTTAACCATTGATTTATTCACCCCACAAATATTTACCAGTGGCTCTAATGTGCCAGGTGCTGAGGGCAGGCGGATGAAGGACACCAAACTCACCCTCGAGGACACTCACTGACACCTGGGAGACAGGTAAGACACAGGCCAGGGCAAGGTAGGATGAAATGAGTGCCAGCAGAGCATGGCGTAAGGGGTTATGGGAGCATAGAGGGCAAGGTCAGGTTCCCTGGACCAACGATGGCCAAGCGAACTTGGAAACTGAGTAGGACTCAGCCAGACAAAAGATGGGTGACCATTTCAGGCAGAGTGAACAGCATCTGCGGAGCCCCAGAGGGGAGCCAGGCACAGTACTGGGGAAGTTCCCCATCAGGACAGGTGTGTGCACTGTTCTCAGGACAGGTGCAGGAATTCTATACTCTGGTCCCTATCACCCTCAGGGCAAAGTGCACTCATTTCAACAGGGCACAAACGGCCACCTCACCAGTGCACAGGGTCTGACAACCCAAATGACAATACTCAGAGTAGGAGGAGGCAGCCACAGGAGCAAAAAGACAGGCAATGTCCCAAAATGGCACACATAGGGGCAGAGGCCAACATCAGGGATCAGAGGGTACAGGGGGAGGAGGGACACAGAATCTTAGCAAGTCAAGCAGGCTGCCCAATCCTCTCATTCTTCAAAACTGTATGAAAGCAAGGACTTGTCTGTCTTGTTCATTCTGTTGCCCAGCATCCAGAATAGTTCCTGGCACACAGTAGGCATGTGACAAATAAATATTAGATTTATTAATGAATGATGAATGGCCAGCATCTGCTGCTGTCATATTATCTTATTATCTTAAGATGGCTAGGAGCCATTCATTGGAAGAACATAGACATCATCAAAGAGCTATGAAAGTAATTGTATAACAACTATGTATTATCTCCCATGTGCCAGGCACTTTATGATTATTGCATGAGCTCATAGGATGCCTTAACACAGGCAGAATCATTTCCATTTGGTGAAGGAGGGGACTGAGATGGAAAGAAGATATGTACCTCTCCCCAGGTCACCCAGCTGGTCAGAGGCAAGACTGGGACTTGAACTTATCCTCTTCTAGTCACTGAGCCCACAATCTTTCCATGATCTCCATGGATACAGCAAATCCAAATTTTAGCAACAACTATTGAAGCATCATTTTTTTCATGAAATAAGATGGTAGAAAGGGGAAATAAAACTAACAGCCAAAGTTATTCAGTATTTTCCAGGGCTCAAGAAATTCGATAATTTTTCTCATTGCAGAAACTAGGCTTCATCCAAGTTGTACTCTCCAGGTTTTTAGAGAAAATCTTGGCCATATATCTTCCCAAATACACACACACAAAAGAGAAAACTACAGACCAATATCCCTTATGAATATAGGTGCAAAAATACTTAACTAAAGACTAGCAAACTGAATTAAGCAGCATATTAAAAGGGTTATACACCACAACCAAGTGGGATTTATCTCAGGAATGCAAGGGTGGTTCAATACACAAAAATCAATCAAAGTAATACATCACATTAACAGAATAAAGGGGGAAAAAACCACACATCATGATCTCAAATGATACAGAAAACACATTTGACAAAATCCAACACCCTTTCATGATAAAACCACTCAAATAAACTAGGAATATAAGGAAACTTCAATATAAAAAAGGCCATATACAAAAAACCACAGCTAACATCATACTTGAGGTGAAAGACTGAAAGCTTTTCCACTAAGATCTGGAACAAAACAAGGATGCCCTCTTTCACCTCTTCCCTTCATCATAGTACTGAAAGTCCTAGCCAGAGCAATTAGGCATGAAAAAGAAATAAAAAGCATCCAACTTGGAAAGGAAGAAGTAAAATGATCTCTATTTGTAGAAGATATGATCTTCTATGTAGAAAACCCTAAAGAATCCATTGCATTTCTGTACACTAGCAGCAAGAAATCCAAAAGGGAAATTAAGAAAATAATTCCATTTACAATAGCATCAACAAAATAGCATAAAATACTTAGGAATAAATTTAACCAAGAAGGTGGAAGACTTGCATTTTGAAAACTACAAATCATTGCTAGAAGAAATTTAAAAAGATCTAAATAAGTGGAAAGACATCTCCTGTTATTGCTTAATGGTTACAGAGTTCCAGTCTGGGGTAATAAAAAGTTCTGGAAATAGACAATGGTGATGGTTGCACAACATGTGAATATAATTAATGCTACCGATTTGCACACTTAAAATGGCTAAAATGGCAAAATTCATGTTATATATTTGTCATCTCGATAAAAAAAAATAAAAAATGTTCATACCCCCATATCTGTGAATATATTATGTTACACAGCAAGCGAGAATTAAGGTTACAGGTGGAATTAAGGTTGCTAATCATCTGATCTTAAAATATGGAGATTAACTTGGATTATCTGGGTGGAATCAATGTAATCACAAGGGTCCTTACAAGAGAAAGAGGGAGGCTGGGTCAGAACCAGAGCAATGGCAGCCTGAGAAAACTTGATCAGCCATTTTTGGCTTTGAAGATGGAAAAAGGGGTCACATGCTAAGGAATGCAGGTGGCTTCTAGAAGCTGGAAAAGGCAAGGAAAGGGATTCTCCCCTAGAAACTCCTGAAGGAACACAGCCCTGCCAACCCCTCGATTTTAGCCCAGTGAGACCCATTTTGGACTTCTGACCTTGAGAACTTTAAGATGATAAATTTGTGTTGTTTTAAGCCACTCTGTTTGTAGTAGTTTGTCATAGCAGCAATGGGAAACTAAACAGTTATGAGAGTTGAGGAGAAAGGAGGACCCGTAAGTGCTCAGGGCAGATGCTGGAGCGTGGTGAGTGGTCCCTCCTGACATTCTCTCACCTTCCCTCTTTCTCTCTGCCTGCCTCTTACAAGTGTTTGTTCAGGTCCTTTGCTATGGACCTAACTGTATCCCCCCAGATTCATGGGTTGAAGCCCTCACCCTCAATGTAATGATATTTGGAGGTGGGGCCTTTGGGAGGTACTTAGGTTTAGAAGAAGTCATAGGAGCAGTGCCCCCATGATGGGATTAGTGCTCTTATAAGAAGAGGAAGAGACACCAGAGCTCACTCTCTTTCCACCATGTGAGGACACAGCAGGAAGGTGGCTGTCTACAAGCCAGGAAGTGGGCCCTCACTAGAACTGAATCTTCTGGCACCTTCATCTTGGACTTCCCACCCTCTAGAACTGTGAAAAATAAATGCCTGTTGTTTAAGCTCTCCCATCTGTGGTATTTTGTTATAGCAGCCTGAGCTAAGACATCATTCTAGGTCACACTAGGGTCACTCTGTCCTGAGCCTGGGGCAGGCCAGGAGGGAGGAGACTGGGGAGTCTCCATCTTCTTTCCTTGGAAAGATTGTGAGTCCTGAGACTTGACGGGAAGACAGCAAAGGGGATGGAGTTCCCAGGAGCTCCTTCCTCTCCTGAAGGCAAAGCGGTGGCTGATTGAGAAAGCAGGCAGCAGATTCTGTAATAGCCCATGAGCATCCCCACACCTGGGCTGAGGACAGCCTGACTCCCAACATCCTGCGTGGCAGGACAGCACGCTCAGCCCTCTCATGTTGCCAGCTCTTTCCAGCACTCACCGTTAATGTGGATCAGGAGCTGTTCTAAGGGCTTTACACCCGATAACTCATTTAATCTGAACAGCAGGGATCATAAGCCCCACTTTACAGAGTGGGAAACTGAGGCACAAAGGGCTTAGTAACCCACCTAGGACTCCACACTAGGAGCTGGGGTTCAGTCCCAGGCAATGACAGGCCCACGCTCGTAATCATGCTGCAAGGTGGCTTCTTTCGGGATGTTGGGATCTGGCTGGAGCGACACTTGTTTCTTAAGCACACAACAGTGTGGGAAACCAGCAAAGAATATAATAAAAAACCAAGCTATGCACCACCCAGTTCACAGGAAAGGGGAGGTCAAGGGCGTCAAGGTGAAGGGGAAGAAGCTTGGCGATGATAGCCCAGAGGGAAGAGAATGGCCTTCCTTGTCCGTCGGTGTGATGGATTTAATTAATAGATTTTCAAACACTGAACCAGCCTTACACACCTGGGATAAATCCCACCTGGCTGTGGTGTATAATACTTTTTATATCCCTGTTCATATTCAATTTGCTAATATTTTGTTGAGGATTTTTGCATCCATGTTCATGAAGGATTTTGGTCTGTTGTTTCCTTTTCTTGGAATGTCTTTGTTTGGTTTGGGGATTAGGGTAATGCTGGTTTCATAGAATGAGTTAGGAAATGCTCCCTGTGCTTCTAGCTTCTGGAAGAGATTGTCGATGAGAGAATGGCCTTCCATCCACCCAGGAATAAGTGGAATGTTCATGACAAACTGTCCACCAAGTGAGGCAGGTCTGGTGTGGAATCCTAGCTTTACTCCTTAGCAGTATGTGTGAGCATTTCATCCCCATAAGACAGGATGATCTCTACTCCACCGGGAGTACTGTAAGGGTTACACAACATAATTTCTGCAAAGCCTGCAGCACAGGTCCCAGCACAGACTAGGTGTGAAGGAAATGTCTCTCCAGCCCCCAGTCCAGCTCAGGTTGCAGCCTTGACAAGCATGGGCACCATTATTCTCTCTCTCTCTCTCACCAGGCCCTGAGCTCTTTCCAGGGCTTGGCTAATAAGCTGGCATGACACAGGCCACACCTTGTCCCTGGGAGGCAGGGCTCTGCCATTAGTCTCCAAAAGTCCAGCAATTAATTTACTGAGCTGAGTTCCTTCTACAAGCCAGCCCATTGCCATAGTAACCAGCATTCCCTATTCAGGGACCCAGAGGAGGGGGAGGAAAGACACTGAGCAGAAAGCAATTTAGAGAGAGAAAATGAGATTTGGCACATTGCTAGTACAGCCTGGGCAGACTGTGAGCTCTGTCTCTTTCAGAGGTCCGGCCGCTGCCCACTGTGGGTGGGGGTTGGGTGGAATGAGGCACCACTGATGTGTTGCTGGGGTGACGGGCGATGCTCTGGACAGGAATCTGGTGGAGACATAAAAGCATGGTGTGGCTGTGTCCAGACCACTGAACTGGGTCCTTTTCTCACAGGCCCAGCTCTGAGCCTCAGGTGCACGTCTGCTGAGCTGTCTATGATGCAAACTGCACTCGCTGGTCAGAGAGGGGAAGAGGGAGCTGGGTGGCTTCTGTTTCTGCAGAAGCCCAAGTATCAAACTACCTGGGAAGTGCTGGAGATCCTGTGCCCTGTGTTCAAACTTGGCTCTGTGTGACTTGGAACAAGTCCTCTTTAGTCAACAAATACATACTGAGTACTTGTGTATGCCAGGCACGGTCCTAGCATGGACTTCTCTGGGGCAGCTAGCATCACGATGAAGCTTCCCAATCAGATCCTGTGTTCAAATTCCACTTCTGCCTCTTACTAGTTGTGCAAACCAGGGGAAGTCAGTTAACCTCTCTGGACCTCAGCCCTTTCATACATAAAGCGAGGATAACAATATCTATCTCACAGACCATTAGGAGAATTAAACGTCACTAAATGTCAAAAGCTTTGAACTATGCCTGACCACAGCGAGGGCTTAAGGCATACTATTTTTGTTATTTTCCAATCCTTTGTTTCTTCACCTATAAAATGGCAACAATGTCCCCTATTTCACTGATCTGTAAAGGAGATGACATGATGCAATGGGTCTGCTAATGTTTTATAAAGTAAAATCTTGGCCAATATTGCCATAATCGATATCAAGGGGAGACTTGTCAGTCTGAACTACTCAGAGAAGTCAGCTGATGTTGATGGCACAGGGGTACTGGGGGTTTCCTGTTTTACTCTGTGCTTCAATCCTGCCCTAAATGCATGTTAAGCACTTACCAAGTGCCAGGCACAGAGGAGAGGACACTTTGTCCAAAGAGATTGCAGCCTAATGGTGGAGACAGTCAAGCAAGTAGATGCCTACATTTCCTTGTGGTCAGTGCTCTGATGGGCAGGGGGGAAGGACAAGTGGCTAACTGAAGCCTGGGAGGTCAGGGAAGACTTCCTGGAGGAGATGATGCCTTAACTGAGCTTGGAAAGATGGGTGGGGAGGAGGCAGGAGGATAAGGGTTGCCTTCACCAGGAATAGCCCACCTCCCCTTCGAGTATCATTCATGGGATGAGCAAGAAGTACAGTATTTTAGAGGAGGGGATGAAGGGAATGGAAAAAATTCAGGCTGGAGCAGAAGGTAGGGATTTGTGGAGAGGAAGGCATTCAAGTTTGAGGAAAGAGCATTAATAAAGGCAGTCTAGAGACTTGTGTGGTGACCCAGAGAAAGGGGTCAGACTCTGCCTGGAGACCTCATGGGACCAGAGGATGTTTTCAGGCATGGGAGCGGAATCTACTGGTATGATGTAGGAAACCCTGTTCAGAAGGATGGATAGAGTAGAGGGACAAATGAAGAGGCCAGTGCAACATCAAAAAAGAGATGCAGATGACCTTCCCTAGGACAGCTACAGGTCATGTGGTCCAGCTGCTGATTCCATTATACCAGGTGACTGACAGGGCATGGAGAGATAGAGGGAGAAGGGAGGGTAGAAGGAAGCCCAGAATTCCAGTTTGAACATCTGGGAGCCAGTCACTGAGGGGGGCAGGGATGATGAGTTCCAGTTGGACATACTTAGTGAGTTTGAGCCACCTGGAATACCGCCAAGTGAAGAAGTCTAAGAAAGATAGACATTTGAGTCTAGAGCTCAGAGGAGAAATTGGGGCTGGAGATACTCCTGGGACAATGCAGAGGGAGGAGGAGACAGAGCTCTGAGGGTACCAGTGTGCAGGTGAGAGTCAGAGGAGAGAGAGGAGCCAATTGTTCCCCACCTCCAGTACAAGTGTCAGCTTCACTTTCATTACTACGCTTACTAATAGAAGTGGACAAGCTATAGTTCTTATCTATCTTTGGCTTTTTTCCCCAATCCAATATTTTTCCTGTGACTTTTATGGTGGGTAGTTCTGTGTGGTAACTTTAAGAGAATGAAAAGACAAGACACAGAGTAGGAGAAAATATTTGCAAAAGACACATCTGATAAAGAATTGTTATTCAAAATATACAAAGAACTCTTACAACTCAACAATAAGAAAACAAACAACCTGATTTAAAACATGGGCCAATGATCTTGACATCTCACCAAAGATATACAGGTGGCAAGTAAGCGTATGAAAAGATGCTCCACATCATAAGTCATCAGGGAACTGTAAATTAAAACAACAATGAGATACCACTACACACCTATTACAATGGCAAAAATCCAGAACACTGACAATACCAAATGCTGACGAGGATGTGGAGGAACAGGAACTCTCATTCATTGCTGGTGGGGATGCAAAATGGTACGACCACTTTGGAAGACAGTTTGGTGGTTTCTTACAAATTAAACATACTCTTAACATACAATCCAGCAATTGTGCTCCTTGGTATTTACTCAAAAAAGTTGAAAACATGTCCACACCGAAAGCTGAACATGGAAGTTTATAACAGCTTAATTCATAATTGCCAAAACTTGGGAGCAACCAAGATGTCTTGCAGTAGGTGAATGGATAAATAAACTGTCGTACATCTGGACAATGGAATATTATTCAGGACTAAAAAGAAATGAGCTATGAAGCCGTGAAAAGACATGGAGGAACCTTAAATGCATATTACTAAGTGAAAGAAGCCAATCTGAAAAGGCTACATACTGTGTGATTCCAATTGTATGCCATTCTGGAAAAGACAAAACTATGGAGACAGTGAAAAGATGAGTGCTTGCCAGGGGTTAGGGTAGGGAGGGTTGAATAGGTGGAGCATAGGATTTTTAGGTCAGTGAAAATATATGTCCAAACCTGTCGAATGGCAGCTGATCCAATAGATTGTGCAGTGACAGATGTGTTGAACACAAAATGTCACAAATGATATAAATGGCAGCCAGAACCATGCTGGTTGTTTCACTTGCATTGTTTTATCTCTTCATAACAAGCGGACAAAGTGGCTATTACAGGTGAGGGATCTCAAGTTCAGGAAAGTTAAGGAATGTGCCCCAGATCACACAGTCAGGAAGTGATAGAACTGGAATTTAATCCCAGGCCATTATGATCCTAAATTCTGTGTTCTTTTCATTTGACCAGAGAGGATTGGTCTGTGCCTCTACAGAATAAAAGTGCTTGATTGGGTGCCTTGTAGGAGGGGAGAAACAAAAAGAGCTTGGGCCTTTAGGAGATTTTGGTCCTGCTAATGAGCAAGAACATCCATTCAGTCCTTGCGTCCTCTTCATTCAGACATCCCAAGATTTAAATGGAATCCACTTAAGCCCTACACTGCCAAAACACAGGATTAATTTGATTGAAGGAGATGGAAATAGAGTGAGAAATGTGTTTTCCTAACCTCCTTCTTTATGCCATGAAATTCAAAAATATTTCCTATCGGTTATTCTTTTTTCCCTAAGAAAAGGCTGGATGCCAGTTGTGTTTCTGTCCCAGTTGCTAAAAACTGTGAATGAAACTCAAGCCATATCTGTCTATTCTTGAAACAATGAAGATTTCTTAAATGGGCCCCCAAAGGACTTGAAAGGCACATCCTCATCCTGAAGCCATGATCTACTTCTTCACTATTCTGCACATTCTTTGGAGTCATCGATTAACTAATTCAACAAGTATTTATCAAACCCCAGACTAATCACTGGTTACAGCAACATCCATGCCTCCTTGGAGCTTACTTTCTACAGAGAGAAGAGAAAAACTAAACAAGGAGACAAATAACAACATGGTTTCCGAGAGTAATCATTGATTTGAACACAACAGGGTCAGGTGATAGAAGGTGACTTGGGGAGGACAAATTTTACACTTTGCAAAAGGAAAGCCTCCTCTGAGTTGGGGACATTTGAACTGAGATCTGATGAATGAGAAGGAGCCATCCATCCAGAAAGAGGGAGGGGTGAGGAGTAAAAGGCCTCCATTAGTTCTTGGATTCCTGCAACTAACAGCCTCAGACGTGGCCTCCAGCCCTCAGACTCATCCCTTACCTCATTGTCTGCACATCCTCACAAGAAACAAGTGAGGCTCCTAGGGTCCAAATATGATCTTTAGACCCGTTGGTGAATCCTGCAGTAACCCCTCACTTTGGATAGGGCTCAGGGTCCTCCTCATCATGGACCTTCACTGGCAGGCTTGTACTCACCTCTCTGGCCTCACCTTTGTCACCTGATTGCACGTCTGCTTGGCCCTATGTGAACAAGGGAAAAGAGGATGGGGGAGTTGGCAGGGCAGGGGCAGGGGAGGGGCAGAGTGCATTCCCATGATTCCATGTGGCAAGAATGAGCAAGTTTCCCACGAGTCAAATGAACACCACAGAAGGAGGTAGGCTTGAGTTATTGGGTTGGTCCCCAACCAAGAGAGCTGTTTGCACAACAAGGAGACCCCAGGTATAAGCAGCCATGAAGGGCAGTGCTGAGGAAGAAGGAGAAGGGGTATGGGAGAGATCTAACTAGAAGAGATCTCCCAAGTTGGGGGACTCTGAGGTGAGGAAGCCCCATTAGAGAGCCACCACTTGGGTACCTTAAACACAATGGTGGCAAAGACAACCAGGGGAGGGATACCACTGCAGCCACTGAGGTAGGGACCTACTGCCCCCTCAC
Source organism: Tapirus indicus (assembly GCA_031878705.1). NCBI lineage: Eukaryota > Metazoa > Chordata > Mammalia > Perissodactyla > Tapiridae > Tapirus > Tapirus indicus. Next base: position 5,550,073 of record CM062935.1, on the reverse strand, counting down.
TTCCCCTTCATCCTCACTCCAACCTTCCAGAGAAAGAAGGAGGAAGAGGGAAAGAGCTGACCATCCCCTCCCCACCCAGATCCCTCAGGAAATGGTTTATCATCAGTGGTGATGGGAGGGCAGAGAGCTTTACAGTGAATATAGGATTAAACTTTGATACTGGAACTGACTGGAACCACCTTTGCAGCACCAGAAAGTGAACAGGAAGTCATGAGATTTGGTCAAGGTTTGTTAAGGGACAAGAAAGGGGGCTTTGATTGAACACGGTTGAAGACAAGGACGGGGAACATAAAACTTTCATCCTCCTGTGTCATTGAGTTTCAGTTGTCCAAGGTGGTTCCTTCAGGATTATTACTATTAATCACCCCTGCATCTGACTGACAGGACTGACAGGTACATAAGAAAAATGCTCCCTATGCTAATCCGCTCCAGGTTGGTGGCACTCGAATCAGAACTGATTTATACATGAACTCAATTAAGATTCGAGCAGCATCAACCACACAGCAGGTCCAGAGCCAGGACATTTACCTGCTCAGTCACAGGGAGTCCCACAATAGCCTGATGCTCAGAGTTACTGTCCCCTTTCAGACTGGAATCCCAAGGCCAGGACACTCCTCAAGGTCATGCGGTTATAAAATGCCAGAGGCTGGATTCACACTCTGGGCCACCCACATCCAGGAGTTACAGGCTGCCTCCTGAAGGGAATCAAGGTGTAAGTGGAGAGGACAGTCTAGGACAGACCGTGGGGCCTCGAATGTCAGTGGTTTGAGTTTTGTGCTTTAGGTAACATGTAGAAAAATGCTCATCGATTTTGAATCATATGTTTAGTTCCACAAAGGCATTGAAGCTAATGGGCTTTAAGTGGAGTTGAGAGAGAAGGGGGTACATAACTTGGCCCCATGTGTATCTCAGAAATGGATCTCCCTGAGACCATTTCTGCCTGGTCCCCCACTGACTTCCTGCACACCAATGATTGTCTTCTGCCTGGTCCCACGATTGCTTTGGCTGCCCAAGACTCCCTTCTTCGGGTAGTAGAACCCATCTCTTGCTTTTGGTGAAAATGTTTCCCCTAACCATCCATTGATGTGGTTTACGTGAGGGGACTCCACTTGCCTGGCTAGCAAGGTGGCATGCGACCAGACTGGCCCAACATGGACGCCACAACCCCCCTGGTGCTGGAATTTGACCATGGACAAACACATAATCCAAGTTGGGCCCATTAGGGCCATTCCTGGGACCTCTACAAGAGTTTCTGGGGAAAGAGGTACTTTTCTGCTAGAGTTGCTAAGTCTAGAGATGCTGGAGGCCATTTGCCACAACATGGAGGGACCCTGATGGAGAACGAAGCTGCACACAGAGGGGAACAAGACAAGATTCATCACCTGAGCACCTTAACCCGGTGTCACCCAAGTCCAGAGGCACGCAGAGCTTTTGTGTTGCATAAGGCAAACATTTCCCCACCCCCATTTTGTAAAGCTAAGCCAATTTGAGCTGGGGCTCTTTTATTACAAACCACAGAGCAGACACTTGTACTTAACCAGGCCCAGCAGATACGGCCACCTCATCTCTGGAGCTCACCCAGCCTCTCACGTGGCATCCCCGGTTCCTTCAACTCCCTCCTCGCTCTGTATCTTGTCTCCTTTTTCTCTCCTTTCATCTTTGATTGACAACCCAGTTTAGATAGACTTTCCCAGAATTATCCTGTTCAACCTTTTCCTCCAAGGGCTGACTTCCAAATCTATCCAGATACCCCACCCCTGCACCCTTCCTGGGCCCATGGGGCGGGGCACAGACAGGAGGATGCCCTCCCTGCGGCCACCCCACCACCAGCACAGGAAAACGCTAACTGCCCTTCATGATTATATCCGTCTATCCAAACATCTCAGAGCTGTCACAGCCCCATTCTTGTTTCTTTCACATGATCAGCATTGAATTCTTCCAGATTTTTTTCCTCTTTTTTCTTTTCTTTCCCTCCCAAATACGGCGTCTCAGTTCATTTCACAAGAGACTGTCTCAGATTACAGGGTCCTGAGGACACAGGAAGATATTTCTGTTTCACTTATTTTGAGCAGCCTCTGGTCTGATGAAGCAATGCATATAAATAGTGCTACAGCACCCGCACTGATTTTGGAGGCTCCCTTTTTTCTGGGGGAGAATAATGACAGCTACAAGCAGTGCCTCCCTGTAAGACAGTTTGGTGGATGGGAAAGCCATGGACCACATGGCCAGACAGACTGGTTTGGCTCCTGTTTCCATCTCTCATGAGCTGTGTGATCCCAGCTGTGTCTCTGTAAGCCTCAGTGGTCTCAGCTGTAAAATGGGGGATTAACCTGCCTCACTAGTTGACTGGAGGGATGAGAGTCCCTAGCACAGTGCCTGGTTGCCAGTTAATGGCGTCCATAAAAAATAAAAAAACAAAAAAGCTACAAGCAGCCAATTAAAGGAAGTTATTATTACTAGAGAATCCTTTTCGGCATTTATTTCATACCAACAGTCCTTTCTGCATGACCATATAATCCAGCTCAGAGACCTCTACTTGGCAAGAGTGGTCCACCCCAACTCCCCCATCAACCCATGCTCAAATCGCCCCTCTGCCCCTCTTACACACTCATTTAAGTCTGGATGTCTCTAGTAACCAGTGCTCACAACTTTGCAAGGCCCTAAGTGCATCTCTAATTCTAAAATGTTGGCACAGGAAGGAGTTGGAGATGTTAGCCCTCGTCAGATGAGGAAGTGAAGGAAAGGTCAGTGGCCAAGCTAGGATTAGGCCCCAGATTCCCCTTTCCCAGTCAAGAGCTGTTTCACCCCAGGCAGCCTCCAGCAACTGGGCTGTTTGGAGCCCCCACCTTAAGAGACCCTGTAGTCTTTAGTCCCAACTCCCAGCTCTGCCCCTGAGGGCACACACGCCCCACAACCTCTAGGGACAGCTTCCTGTCTGAGAGTGAGACTCTACGTCTGCTCCAGATTGTAAATTTCCATTTGTTACATTCATGTCAGATTCTGTGAGTCTGCAAAGGGCCTTGCTCACTCGAAGCATAGACACCATCGGATGAGACAGGTCCATTCGTGTCCTTTCCCAGCTTACAGGCTTCTCTCTTAGGCCTTTCTCAACCTGACCCCATCCCCCTTTTCCAGCCTCCTGGCCCCCATGCCTCACTTCACAAACCTTGTTCTCCAACCTCAAAGACTTCCCTCTCTTCCTCCAACACCCCAGCATGTTCTTTTCCTAATTCTTTGACATTGCCCTGCTGTGACCTCCGAGATGATGTCTTTTCCTTGCCAGGCAGACTCCTACTCATCCTTCAAAACCCAGTTTATGTGCCTTCTCCTCTGTGAAGCCTTCCCTGATTTCCCAAGCAGGGAGTGTGTCACTATCTTCTTTAGGCTCCCACAGAACCCCCAGTTTTTGGCAACCCACAAGTGGTATTAAAATTGACCGACTTATTGGTCTTCTCCCCTGAGCTCCTTAGACTTACAGATTATGTCTCTGGTCTCTCTTTCTCAGTGCCTGGAATGGTGACAGGCACAGAGCAGGTGCTCCATGTATCAGTGTATCATAGAAATGAACCAATGGGTTAAGTGTCTGAAGTATAGTTAACTCTATATTTAACTTAGTAAGAGAGAATTCTTTCATTTTTCTCTAAAATAAAAATTTTTAAATGATCTTGAAACTTCTATTTCCTGAGAACAGAGACAACATGTGGATTAGCACAGGAGTTCCAGTCTTTGCCTAGTCACCAAGGATATTTCTTTTCTTCTAAGAACCAGCCTCAGATCCTAGTAGGACTCCGTCGTTTTGCAGGTGTGAGCAGGCGAGAAGGCAGGGATGCACAGGGAGGGGCCAGGAATGGAGGCTTTGCAGGGTGAATCTTCTTTCCAGGGAATTGATTCACAAATGTGCCCAACACGGTGGGACAAGGGAGGGCTCTGAGCCATCACAAGGTGAGGTTCTCCAGCTCATTCCCTAAGGGAGCCTGTGGCCTTGGCATCCCTGTGCTGGGACTCTGGGACCAAAGCTGAGGGGAAGCTCCCGGAATGTCTCCCCTTCAGTGGAGCCTGTGGGAGGGAGCTCTGCTCATTACCTCAGTGCTTTGCTGTATCTGGCCAAGCCAGGCTTCTTAAACACAGTCTGAGCATTTATTGGTGGGCGAATTGAGCAGGAGGGACAGAAGAAAAGCCTCTTGAAAGGTTCCATCTGAGCAAAAGACCACGGCAATCTCATCCTATTTCCTTTTCACCTGAGGGACCATCCAGGCATGGCTGATCAAAACTTGGCGATGTTAATTAATTCACTAACTCATTTGTTCACTTATCCATTCATGTATTTGCTTTCTCATTCATTGTTTCATTAGTCTGCTCATTCACCCATCCATCCCCACGTTCATGTGCTTCTGCACTCCCTCCTCCCCCCTCACTAACCCACCACTAACCACACAAGCACTCACTCACACCACACACATTGTATGCCCCTCTTCACCAGAGCTGTGGAGACAGAGATAAACAGTGCTGAGTTTCCGCCTCTAGGACCATACGTTGTAGGGGGGCAGCACGAAGGAGGAACAAATAGTCTAAAAATAGTGCTGTGAATTCTCCTGTTTCCCCCAAGACTCAGCTTAGATGCCATGCCTCCAGGAAAACTTATGTGAAACCCCAGCCCATCAAACAACACTCTGACACAGAAGAGAAGGGATGGGAAGACAAGAGAAGAGAGGAAGTAGAGTAGAGCCAAAGTGGAGTAGAGAAGAGTAGTGCAGAGCAAAAGTAGAGTAGAGTGAGTTGGAGTAGAGCTGAGTAGAAGTAGACTAGAGTAGAGCAAAGTAGAAGTAGAGTAGAACAGAGCAGAAGTAAAGTAGAGTAGAGCAAAGGAAGCGTCTGCTCTTATCTGGCCATTGTCCTTGGACAGGTCACTTAACCTCTCTAGGTCTCTCTGCGTATATAAAGTGATTACTAAATACCTCATTATTGGGGGGGGGTGTAAACACACAGTGCCACTGTCTGTGTTCTAGTAAGTGTCTGATGCCCAGTGAGTGGTTGAGTCGGGGTGCGGTGCACTTCTCTCTCCCTCATAGCACAGAGCACCTGAACCCTCACCTTGAACACCCTGTGAGTAGTTTGGCATCACAGCTGGGTTGTATGCGCCCCTTTGCTCCCTAAGCATTCAGAGTGTGTCAAATGAATGACTGGAGATACCCCTGTGGGAAGAGCTATCTTGAAATAAACAGAGACAAGGGATTACGGATATTTATATGTGTGTATACAGTGTGCATCTACGAAATCACTTTGGAGAAGAGGTGACCAAAAGGGTTGAGGACTTTCTTTCCTAGTGGAAGAACAAGCTAGTGTGGCTGGAGGGGAATCCTGGGGCCCGTAAACCTTGTAAAGCGCATCAAAAATCGACCTACCAGAGCTAAGGATGTCAGACCTGCTCACTAACCCGAGATTCCAGGGCCCTAAGCTGAAACTCATCCTGTTTTCTGAGCTCTTTCCCTGGGCTCTGACACAGAGATGCTCTAAAAGGTGCTGGAAACCACAAAGCTAGCAAACGGAAGGGCCACATTCAGACCCAAGCCTGATTTACACACACCAACACAGCCCAGCCCATGGATCCAGGCCCCCGGGGCTCAGTGAGCTGCCTGGTCATCAGACAGAGCCCTCCCTGAGCCAGAGCTGCTGATGGGGGAAGGATGAGCATCTGCCACACATGCATGCGTGTGACACACTGTGCCAGCCATGGTCAATATCGACATGACCTTCTCAATTTTGATATTCCATTCACTAACTTAATTGTGATTTAAATTAAATTGCAATTTCATTAATCCAATACCTACTACATGCCAGGCACTTGATTATCATCGTTTTGAAATTGCTGCCTTCCACAAAGATTTGTTGAGTTCCTACTGTGTCCAGCATTGTGTGTACACTGGTAGTTCATAGGTAAGTAATGCGAAACCCACGAACTTGAGGAACTCATTGCCTAGTGGCAAAACCAGACAAGCCCATGTGGATTACAGCAGGTGATGACGTGGAGCTGTCAGCAGCATGGGGTGCTGGGGGCAGGGCATGTCAGAGAATCCAAGATGCACAGAAAACCCAAGGTGACCTGCCCACAGCAACTCAGGAACAAGGGAACAAAGTTTGGTAGCCGTAAGGTGTTTCTCCAGAGCCCTGGTAACATCCCATCCAGGGCCTCATTCTGCCCATCAGTGTTGCTGAAGGCAAATGGAGACCATTGCACCATTGCCCAGCAGACTCAGGGCAAGAGTCAGACCATGCAAAACCAAACACAACAATTCAACCCTTCAATTATTAACGGAGAACTTCCTATGTTCCTAGTTACATCGTGCTAGGTAAACATCTTTTAGCATTTGTTGGTATTGTTCCCAATCGTTCAAATGCTGAGTTTTGACTGATGTGTATGTTTCAATACAAAGTTGTGAAAGGATATTTGCCAGAATGTTACTATTGGTTACCAACGGGTAGACAAGAACACAAGGGGGTTGCTGATATTGTTGCACTTGTAACAATATGCCTTTGTGTCTTTAATAATTTAAAACATTTAATGAGAAATATTTTTTAAAAAGAAAAGGGTATCCCAAATGGTATATTTCCTTTTTGCATGAATTCTATACATTTACCTTAGACACTTAAGGCAGTCTGGGATTTTGGTTAAGGGCATGGGATTTGCACTAAGACATGGGTTTGAATCCCAGTTCTGCCACTTACTAGTTGTGTTCAATGTCTGTAAGTGTCAGTTTGTCCATCTGTATGGGGGTAATCACAGCTAACTCACAGAAGTCAATGATGTATGTGAGAATGTCTACCAACAGCCTGGCACCAACTGGCAGTCAATTTCAGATAGGCTTGGGGGCACATTAGTTTTGTTTTTACAGAGTTCAAATGATGTCATGGGAAAAGACATTTAATTTAATTTATTTTAAGTACTCCCCAAAAAAATGACAGATGGAAGTGGCAGAGAGAGAGCTTTCATTTTTTTTTTTTGAGGAAGATTGGCCCTGAGCTAACATCTGTTGCCAACCTGCCTCTTTTTTTTTCTTTTTTCTCCCCAAAGCCCCAGTACATAGTTGTTTTTCCTAGTTGTGGGTCCTTCTAGTTCTTCTAGGCAGGATGCCGCTTCAGCATGGCTTGATGAGCCATGAGCAGGTCCGTATCCAAGATCTGAACTGGCAACCCCCGGGCCGCCGAAGCGGAGCGCATGAACTTAACTACTGTGCCACTGGGCCGCCCCGAGAGAGCTTTCCTTTTGATAAAAGGAAGAATTTTATATCCAACACTGCACCATAAGCTGCCTTAGGAGGCACCACTAGAGGTGTATTCTTCTGCCCCTGGAGGTGGGCCAGGAGAAGTGGGCAAGTCCCCAGGAGAGGTGTGGTTCAGTCATCAGATAAGGAAGTTGGAAAGGTGGTCGACGGTCATCTTACAGTCTTCAGATGGAAGAGCCCACAAAAGGAATGATTATTTGGTAAAACCCTATGTGGTCACTCTGAAACCACAATCACAAAGATGTTTGCAGTTCTATTTTATTTTTAAGTGAGATTTTGTTTAATTTGTTGTTGAGATTGGTATGTTTTTTCTTGTCTTTATGGAATCAAGAGCACACTGTCCCCCAGCAACTTGGCTACCAGGCAGTCAAGGCTGGCTCCAATCGCCCTGGCTCTGCCAGTATGTAGTTAAAGGAAAGGCTTCTCCTTAGAGATAGCTCCAACCGAAAGATGGTATAAATTCCTATTTTTTTTCAAAATTTTATGATTAACCAAACTAAAAAAAAAATTAAAATGATACTCTCACCTCTACCAGAACATTGCCAGAATTAACTAGAAGTAGTGAGCGTCCAGTAACTGGGAGTGTACAAGCTAAAGCAAGTGGACAGTAGGAGGGAACTTAACCATCAGATGGGGTTCGTCACTCTGACATCTTCATGACCACAGCAGGCTGGTGGGCCCACCCTCCACACATTCCCTGGGTATCTGCCAAGACTTCCCTTTGTTTGTGCCATGTTACCCGGCTTTCCGCCTCTCATGAATGTTCAGCCCTAATACCTCCTGAGAACCACGAAAATGCCTATGCCCTTTGACCCAGAAATCCTATCCCTTGAGAACAATCTGAAGAACATCACTGCAAAGTGGGAGAAGTCATGTGCTCAGAGACGCTCGCTGCAGCAGCAAGTGGGAACAGTTACCATGTCATGGCTCATCCACTTGAAGGAATTTTAAGAAGCAAAACAAAATGGTACTTATTAAAACCACAAAGACAGTGACCGGTTTTGCTAAGTAATAAAGCTTGAGGAATGGTTCTATCATTCATTCATCCAACTTTGCATTCACGCGGTCATTTACTCACACACTCATTGACTCAACAAAACCTGTGCTGGCCCCAGGCAAAGTGTAAAGAAGGAGATGTCAGTCTGGCCACCTGGCCTTGGACCAGTTGTCTCAGACACCAACCCTGCCCCACCAACACGCACACACACACACACGCAATGCTGAGCCCTGGGCAGAAAGACCAAACAGTCAATCCCTCTATGTCCTGGTACCTCATCAGACCTGGGTTTGAGACTCAGCTCTTTCTCCAAATGCAAAGCAGGCAAGTCACTCACGTTGCCCTGGACCCTGTTTCCTCATCTATAAAATGGAGAAATGCACTTTCCGATCTTGCCAGATCTTGGTCTTCCTAGATTTTGTAGTCTTTTTGTCAGGCAACTTGGCATGTACTCATTTCTTGAGTAGGAGATTGGCTAAAAAATCCTCAGGGACATTTCCCCGAAACATCCCTGTGGGCCTTTCTCATTTTCTAGTTCTCCTTGGTAGGCCTGAATCAATAAGGATGTCCCCTTTGGAGGGGATGTTTTCCTAGCATGAGCAAAGAGACCTTTGTTGAATGAAAATGGGCTTTGATCTCCCAGATGTAATTTTGAATCAGCCTCCTTTTGTCCTCTCTACCTGTCCTCAGGTAAGTCACTCAAACTCTCTGAGCTTTCTTTCCTTGTTTATAAAACTAGGATATGAATGACACACACATAGCTCATGGTCCTAGTTCATCGTGACCACACAACCTGTATTAGCCTCTCTCATCAGCAGCAGCGGCACTGAAGGAAGAGAAGAAGGCAGGAGGGGACTAGCAGAATTTTAAGGCTGGAAAGGAAGCACTTAGGAAGTGCAGGACCTCAAGCTGGGAAAAGATCTTAAATGTTCACATGGTCCTAGCAGTCAAGGTCCAGAGCAGCCCTCCGCTAGACCTGTGAAATGGCCATCCAACCTCTGTTTGAACACCTCTGGCAGTGGTATTCACTGGAATTGAACTGGAATCCAGTGCCCACTAGTCCTCCTACATCCACCCTTTAGGGACCAAGACAGTAGATCAGCTGCCTCTTCTATACAACAGCCCTCCAGATCACATGTGTTCTTTCCTCCACACCAGAGGATCCTTCTTATGCTAACATTCATCTTTCCACATGAGCCGTGGCTTTGGTTGGTTTCCAGGACATCCTGGTTTCTCTCCTCCAAATGCACGTCCATTTATCTGCAACCCTTGTCCAAGGGCATCAGAGGGAGAGAGACAACCTGGATCATCTACACCAGAGCTGGCAAACTCTTGTGTCTGGGGAGACTCTGCTGATCACATGGACTGCCGCAGATGACAGGAGGGCACATGCTGGCTAAAGTGGGTGACTGCTCTGACAGCCTCGCAGGGATGTCCCATCTTCTCATTTTTCAAGAGAAGCCAGAGATTGAGATTTGTACATTCTGTGTTGGCAAGTAATTAAAACAAATTTAAAACAACCTATGAAGCATTAAAACTGTCTGTGGGTTGGATCAACCTGTGGGCCACTTAACCATTTTGTAGGTGTAAAAACTTTTGAGAATCTGATGAAACTTTGAAGAAGCTCCAGAAAAACTAGATACAAACAAATTTCTGCTGCAAATGTTTTAAAGGGTCCATAGATCTCCTGGAGCCACTCCTGGGTCTCCAGGGCAGAAACTCTCATCTCTTCCAGCCTCTTGCTTTACAAAAGACACTACAAGGTGACAATTTCCTGAGGTCACACAGCTGGCAGAGTGACAAGGAAATCTAGAATGGAGTGTGGGTGCTCCCTCCCCAGGTCTGAGAAGCAGAAGCCAACTAACATATGCTGCCTGCCCACCACACACCAGGCGCTCACAGGGTTATCTTAGTGCATCCCATCTCTCATCTCCACCTGGTAGATGAGGAAACTGAGGCTCACTGGGCACGGTCCCCTAGCCCGGGGCAGCCAGATAAAGCAGCACTTAGGACTGGAAGGCCAGACTAGTAGCAAAGCCGCGGCCCTTCACCTGCACCTACAGCCCCAGCTGAGCAGCACACCCCACTCAAAAGGCTTCTCACAAGGCGGAAGGCCTGGAATTTAGAACTTCCCTGGAACAACTCAGTGAACTAAACTAGCAGGGGTCTGAAGATGTGGCCCGTAGCCAGGCAGTTCTCACAGGCAGAAATCTGGCTTTGCAGGATTTTGCTGGGTATACGTCATCAATGAGAGACAGATTGGAGGCTGGACTGACCCGTGTAGAGACAGAGTGCTGGCACCGGGTTCTGGAAGATGACAAGTAAGGGAATAAGTTCTGGGGAGGGGGACCCAGCACAGTGCTCCAGGACTGGCCGGTGGGACAGCCTCCTCCGGGGTGCGCCTGATAAGCGTGTCCCTTGTCATCTCTCAGTCTCCACTCGAGTGGGGAGAAGTGAGGGCACATTTTCCTATAATGCAACTAATTCCAGGTATACTTTATAACCTGGGGCAGAAACTCTGGTCTGCTACAGAGGATGATACATAGAAAAAAGGACTCAAACACCACCCAGGGCTAGAGAAAGTTGGGAGAGGGGGAAGACATTGCTCAGATAGAAAAGATCTAAATTTAGACCCAAAGGCAAAGTTCCTTTTGACAATAAACAAGCGAGGGTCTTCGTCCCCTCCACTGTTTTTGTTTTGTTTTGTTTTGGTTTTGGTTTTCATGTCTTTCTGGCTCTTACTCCAAATTTTTTACAGGAAAGCTGGAAGGGGCTGGGATATCGCAACAATGTTCCAAGTAGCATCTCAGAAACAAGCCCCCGCATGGGACACTCTGCAGTCATCCCTGGGCTCCTGCCCTCTGGGCTGCTCAACTAGAATCAAACAGGTACCTTCTTACAGACTTTGCTCCATTTTACTCTGCAGTTTCCGCGAAGCACAGACCTGTCTGCTCAGGACTTGGTCACTCCCTAAAGAACTCAGTGTGTTCCGAAGGACACAGACCTGAGTTGGCGGTGCTCTTCCCTCACCGACATGGGGAGACCCGTGGAAGCTCCAGCAGCCGCTGCAGAGAAGACACCCGGCCTTACCTGACGGGGGAGAAGCTCACAGGGATGCCAGCTGGGGTTCCGTCCAGGGCCCGGGTCCACTGGAAGCAGTGTCCGGGAGAAGACGCCAGCCCTGCAGCCCCCTCCTGGGGGGTCACCTGCCAGCAACCTCACCCACCTTCTCCCCAAGATCTACCAAACTCACTCTCTAGACAAGACTTGTAATAAGTCTGGGGGCTTCCCCCAGGCCAGGGGTCCCGAGAGAGAGCTAGCTTTAAAACAAATAGCTAAATAAATACGGTAAATACGTAAGGTTTGAAACTTAGAGAGTAAAATAGAAAGTGTGGGAGAAACAAAAATAGGGAAAGGGAGACACTTCCTGGGGAGAAATGCAGCGGCGGCAGCCAGCCCAGCTGCTGCCCAAGAACAAAGCTGCTAGGTCCCCCCAGGGGCGAAGTGGCCGGAGCGCTGGGATTGCCAGCCCGGAGCGCGGAGGGAGGAGCCGGGCGGTGGGCGGGGCGGGCAGGAGGGGCGGTGGAGAGCAGAGCAGGGGACGGGGATCGGTCCCCCTGAGCAGAGCAGGAGGGGCCCGAGGGCGGGAGCGAGCCTAGCCCGCAGGGGAGGTCCCCAGATGAGAGGGGAGAGGGCCGAGGGTGCGCCCCTACAGGGAAGGGGGCGGGCGCCTGGGGAGGAGTCTGGGGGGCAGGGACAGCGTCGGGTTCCAGGCAGTAGAGAGGCGGCCCTAGGAAGCCCAGGACTGGGGCTGAGAACTCTGTCCAATTATAGACTTCTCCGGATAATTTGGTCCCTTCTGCAGCCCGGTCTGAAACAGTCTCCCACTAGGCAGCAGCTGCTGGCAAGTTTGGAAAGTTTGGAGGGGCAGGGGATGGCGGTAGGGTGGCTTTGCTCTTCCTCCAGCGCTGAGAGTCCCACTCCTGTCCCAGCACCTACCTGCCTCTTCCTCCAGGTGGCCTGTTCACTGGCACTCACTACATCCCTGGGGTAGATGAGGACCCTGAAACTCAGAGAGAGGCAGAGTCACCGGCCAGGGTCCCGGAGCAGAGGACGGAGCGGCCCAGGTGGTTCTGATGAGAACATGCTGCATTCCTAAAAGGCTTCCCAGCCCCCAAAAGGCAGAGGATGAACAGGTGCTGGCCCAAGAGGCTCTTCTACTTTTTCTTCCTGACCTCTGTTCCTAAAAATGGGTCCGCAGGGGTATTTTGAACTAGATGAGAACATGGCTTAATCCATATGACCTCTCTCACCCCCAACCCCTCCACAACCAGGCTCCTAAACTCGCGTGTCTTTATTTGGCTGTTGGCTGGGTAGTGAGGATTTAATAAACAGACAGTATGGGGCTCATCTGTGACCCAGGAGATTCTCAACAGTCCGGCCCCTTCCTCTCCTGCCTGGTTTTCCAGCCGCCCCTGTGACATTCATTGCATGCGTGGCTATTGAGCACCCCTTGGTACCAGGCAGTGTGGGGTGTCAGCTAAATGGAGCAGAGGAGGCGTGCTGGTGAGAATGGGACCTGGCGTGGATGGTGAGGGGCCCAGATGGGTGCCCTGCTTATCAGAGTCACAGGTAGGGCGGGGAGGCAGAGAGGAGAGTGACTGCACCTGCCTGAGAAGGCTGCGTGGCACACGCACTTAGCAGCTATCACGTGCCCTGCATGTGCCGGATGGTCCAGGTGTGGGCAGAGTGGCGAGGCCAGGGGATTTGCCTCTGCACATCCTCATGGGGAGACAGACGGAAAATCACCACACTGGGAAGTGGACCGCCACACTGAATGACTGAGTTATCCTAAGTGCTGTGAAGGACACAAAGAAGGAGGACGAGTCGGAGAAGAAATGAGGGGAATAATCTCTAGATTCAGTCCCGGAGAGGCAGTGACTAAAGAGTGGGAGAAGCCCCCGTGTGAAGGAGGAGACCCTGGAGTCAGGGCCTGAAGGGGGCCCGGGAGTTCACCAGGGCACTGGGGGCCTTCCACACAGAGGCAAGGACTTAAGCCTGGAGCTGAGGACCCCTTGTGGCCTGGGGCTTGTGTGGGGCTGTGGCCAGGGACAAGGCTGGAGAGGGGAGCAGAGCACAGGTGATTGATCGGAGCTGCGAGGCCTGCGGAGGAGAGTGGACCTGGGCCTGACAACCAGGCATCTCTGAAGTGCTGCAGAAGGGCAGGGCACGGCCAGTGGGGGGCTTTCTAGAGCCATGGGCATCGGTGGGGCTGGGCATGAGGCAGGGAGACTGCTGAGTCACAGAGAGAGAGAGGGGCGATAGGCTAGTCTGGAGGTACGAGTTGGAGCATCATCAGCCCACACTTGTAGCCACAGGTAAGAGGTCTCCAAAGAAGAGGGAGGTCAGAAGGGGGACTCAAAGTTCTAGCCATATTTAACGACAAGCTTGAGTTTTTCAATTTAGTTCAACATTTGAGAGCCTGTAGTGTCGGACACTGGGGATGCAAAGCTGGATGGAACATAACCCAGGCCCTGGAGGACTGAGAAACGCCATGCCCATTGCTCCAGCTCCTGAACCAGAGGCATCCTTGCACGGTAAGGGATCTCAAGGGCTCGGGGCTCCCAGTTGCCCAGTAAAAACCCCACCCCTTTGCAGAAGCCCCTCTCCATGGTTTTCTGGAGCTCTCTAGGGGATTGGGAGTTGGGCTGGTGAAGGCCCAGGTGGGTCCCCTTAGGGTCTCTGAAGATCAAAGAGCCTCTTTTGACCCAAGGTACCACCATTTCATCAAGATCAGACGGCTCAGGCATCTGCCAGCTGCTCCGATGTCGCAGTGGGAGGCAGAACCGAAGCTCCTCCTCTTGGTGTGACTCCCACCTGGGGCCCCACAGCCAGGAGTCTTGGGCTCTGTTTTCATTTTCTGTTCCTGCTGTAAAAAATTACCACACATTTTTTGGCTTAAAACAACACAAATTTGTTATCTTACAGTCCTGGAGGTCAAAAGTCCGAAATGAGCCTTAAAAGGTTATAACCAAGGTGCCGGCAGGGCTGGCTCATTCTGGAGGTTCTAGGGGAGAATCCGTCCCTCGCCTCTTCCAGCTTCTGGAGTTTGCTGCATTCCTTGGCTGTGGCCCCTTCCTCGAACCACTCCAACTCCTTGCTTCCATCATTATATTTCCTACCACTGTGATCAAATCCCCCTCTGCCTGCCTCTGAAAAACCCTCGTGATGACATTCGGCCCATTCACAGATTCTCCAGGATCATCTCCCCATCTCAAGATCGTTAACTTCATCACATGTGCATAGTCCCTTTTACCCTTGAGGGAAAATGGTCTCAGGTTCCAGGGGTGGTGGGGTGGGCATCTTTGGGGGCCATGGTTCAACCTCTCATAGGCCCAGAGCATCACCGCCTAGCCTGCAACTCTTTCTGTCCTCGTGGGCCCTTGCTCCCTGGGTGCACATGCGTCATAGTGATGGCTGTAGTGGGACGGGCCCCAGGAGAGTCATTCACACTGTGCGTGCTGTGCACACTCTGTGCAGGCACGGGGGGTGTGGCAGTCATAAGACTACCCGAGAGTGACTGCGTGGGGCTTGTGTGCCTACTACTGGGGGATAGTAATCACACAAACGTGCCATTTACACCCAGGTGGGGATGAGTGAGTGTTAAACAGGGTGAGGGCTCCAGTCATCTCGAGTAGGTCCTGCCTCAGATGAGGTGGTGGCACATTCAGGGAAGGCCTCTTTGGGGAGGTGTTCTTTGAGTGGAGACTGAAATGAAACGAGGGAAGACGATATGGGGAAGACTGGAAAAGAGTGTGCCACTTGGGTGGAACAGCAATTGCAAAGGCCACGCAGTGGAAATGAGCTTGGCATATTTGTGGGGCAGCCACAGGGGGTTCCCAGAACAGCCTGCCCCCTAATGACCCTTGAGATCTAAAGTGGGGTGTCTGCCTCATGGGGACAAAATTCCTTTTCCACCATTGGGAATTGTCTCTGAGACCCTGCACTGTGGCCTTCCTGCCGCCCAGCATGCTCCCCCTACTGCAGGCCCCAGGCCTTCACTGCGACTGCCTTTGTCTGAACCCCCAGGTGTGGACAGGGCTCCAGTCTTCCCCACCACCACTCCACTCAGACAGCTCCTCCACATTCCACCTCCCCTTCTGCTTCCGCCATCTTGAAACTGGGATAGAAACCTACCCCAGGTTGGGGAATGCCAGGGTACCCATGTGGACCCGTGGCCTCCTCTTGCAGCTGCCATCTCACTGAGTGCACTGAGGCCCAGAGAAGAGGCCGGGCGTGTGGTGTGCATTCAGCACTGGCTCCCAGCCCCTCCCTGCTCCAAACCCAATCCCTTCAGGACAATGGAGCCGTGGGGTGCAAGCATCACGCTCTGCCTCAGAGAAGAGGAGCACTGGGATGCACTTCGTTCTTCCATCTCTGCCATGAGGCTGGAGGCAGTGAGCGAGGGCTCTGGAAAGATGATTCCAGAAAGCTGTCTGTCTCACTTCCTTCCCCTTCTGGCTGTTTCTCTGCCAGGATGACAAATTGTTTGAATTTTTAAGATGTGTTAAACAGAAATAGAAAATATGCTTATAAATAAATCATTAAACACACACAAAATATATGGATATGCATTAAACAAAGAGCAAGAAAATGACCCCATAGGAATTCATTTCTTTTTATTTCCATCATTCATTCTATCCCTGTGATAATTAATGCCGCGGTCAGTATACGGAATAACTTGAAGGCGATTACCAGTCACAGTTCATATTTCTGTGTGGAAACAGAACCTGTCTTCTCCATCAGGGGGCATCTGCTCAGGCTTTCACAAAGCTACAATCAGGTGCTGGCGAGGCTACGCTTTCTTCTGAAGTTTCTGGGGAAGAATCCGCTGCCAAGCCCATTTGGGTTGTTGGCTGACTTCATTCATTCCTTGTGGTTGTCGCACTGAGGTCCCTGTTTTCTTGCTGCCTGCCAGCATCCAGCACTGCTCTCAGCTTCCCTTTGGGCGGTTGCTCCTCTCCATCAGCTCACAGGTGGCTGTTTGCTTCTTCCTCATCCGGGCCAGCTGGAGGACAGCTCTCTTGTGTCTTTTTCTGCCCTCTTCTGCCGCCAGCTGGAGAAAATTTTCTGATTTCATGGGCTCATGTGATTAGATTAGGCTCACCCAGATAACCTCTCATTATTGAGGTTATTTTTGCCATATAACATAACACATTTGCCAGAGTGGTATCTCACCATGTTCTAAAATTCTGGGGATTAGGGTGGGACATTTTCCTGAGGGTCATAATTCTGACCTACCCTGCCCTTTTTTCAAAATTCTGCACTTACTGGGGTAGGCCCCATGGCATAGTGGTTAAGTCTGGCATGCTCCACTTCTGTGGCCCAGATTTGTGGGTTCAGATCCCAGGCATGGACCTACACCACTCATCAAGCCATGCTGTGGTGGCGACCCACATACAATGTAAAGGAAGACTGGCAGAGATGTTAGCTCGGGGTTAATCCTCCTTACCAAAGGGAAAAAAAAATTCTGCACTTATTGAAATTAGTAATTCTTATTTTTCTTCTCCTTTAAAAAAAATGATTTCCTGCATTTCTATTTAACTTTAATCTCTATGAGGGCAGTAAATGCATCTTCTCATTCACTATTGTATCCCCAATTCTCGCATGGTGCTTGTGCATAACAGGAGTCGACGATATTTGTGAGATGTATGAATACATGAGTGAAAGAATGAATGAATGAATGGTGGGGAGAAAGCTCCACTCAAAATGACGCTCACTGGGCCAACTGTAGGTTTTAAATCAGATATGACCGACACGTTAAGACATACAAGACTGAGAGGTTAAAAAAATGAACGTCACAGAAAAGCGATGGGATCAAATTGACATGGTTGGAAGGGACCACTCTACAGGGAGGACAGGGGGTTTCAATACCAGACACTCATGAATTGCCCACTTTGTGGTGCTGTGGGGGCCGCAGGGAGCAGGGGAGAGCTTGGTTGGAATCCTTACGCTGCTTTGAATTCACTTGAGGGTTTTGGACTGGTTTCTCAACTGCTTTGAGATTCGGTTTTATCATCTGAATATGTGGACTGTAGCTCTCCCATTCTTGGGACGTGGTGCAGAAGGGCAATGAAGCAACACATGTCCCGGGCCTGGCAGGTGGTATGTGTTCCTTTCATGGCTGTCCTAGGGATGTGCCAGGTGCTGGGGAGGGAGCCACACTGATAGTGTTACCCCTGTTCCTCAAATTCTTGTAACCTATTTGGAGAAATGAGATCTAAAACACAAATGAAATAAATAGACATACAATATTGCATATAATTAGAAACCTTCATGAGCTGTGTGTGGTCTCCTAAAAGCTTGTAAAAATAAATAAATAAACAAAGAGAAAATTGGCTCAAGTGATGGGGAAGTTTCTTGGAAGTGTGAGACTCTGTTTTACTTCATATTCATTGCAGAAAAAATGGAGATACTGAGAAGCAAAAATAAGACAAATACCAATAATCCTAGAATATTTCTTACCATAAAAATAGCTAAGAAAAATGCCACACATCATTTTTCTTTTCGTTTTTTTGCCCCTAAGCCTTCTATCCTATATGTCTTGTTTTCCCAAAGGTTAAGTGAGGGATGGCAGTATTAAAGTAACCTTCTGGAGCTGGCATGTTCTGTCATGAATTTAAGATGCCTGGCAGAGGGCAAGGGAGGGAAGTTAGGAAGAATGCGTCTTAGAGAGGTTTGCAGAGAAGAGAGAGGTTCTGCTAGTGAGGACTTGTGCACAGATTCTGATCAGAGGACCACAATGGAGGCCGCAAACAGGTGAATCCTGCAAGAAGGTGGGCCGAGAGTGGAGCAAATGTACATTTCTCATAGAGATAGGCTGTTGGGGCTGGATGGAAGTTCAGAATTCACTGGGTTTTATTCCCTCATTTGACTGATGAAGAATCTGGGTTGCAGAGAAGGGGAGGGAAGAGTCCACAGTGGCTCATCAAGTTGGATGCCCTCCTGGGTCTCAAGAACAGACTTTTTTGCTGAACTCTATGCTGTCTTCATGAAGGCCTGGAGGGAGGCCATGCAACCAAACTGCAGAGTTGGGGAGAGGAGAGAGGGTTTGGATGGAGTCTCCAGGTGCATCCCCTCTCAGCTTCAATTAACCTTCACCAAGGGCCCTGGGCAGGAGCTTCCCTCCCCTCCAGACACCCCCCCTAATCCTCCATCCCATTTTCCCCATAAGGACCTGACCTTTCTTTCTTCACACCCCCATGACCTTTCCTGCCCTTTCTGAGCTCTCCATCCTTGGGTGCGGGACACTCTGACACTAACACATAAGAACAACCCATGTCACCCTCGTCTGAACCCCCTTGGCCCCTGTGTCTATTAGTCTGTGAGCTTCTAGAAGACATGGGCCCTGTCCTGGCCCATGTGGACTTCCCACACCCAACCCAGAGGCTGACATAACAAATGCTTAATGAACATTATCTTCTATAAAATAGCACGTTGTGCTCTATCACATTTTCTTTAATTATCTGACATTCCCCACTTACCTTCACCCTCAGCCCAGCCTGAAATGTGCATTCTGTGAGAGAGGGAATTTGTACTGCCTTGTTTACTGTTCCTGGATCCTGGAACAGTGTTGGGTGCTCCGCTCATATGTCCATTGAATGAATGAAATGGATCATGCTCCTGTCTCACAGCCCGTAGTGCATTGAATTTTCAGCAGTCTCTTGATGGGTTTGAATTTTGTCTCCCTTGGTTGTATTACACAATTTATGGGGCAGGGGCCATGTGGGTCTCCCACAACGTCTAGGAAAATTGCCACGTACACAGGAGAGGTTTCATAAATGTGAAGAATCAATTTATTTTTGTCAAATCATTAAGCATTTGGTTTTTAAGCTCCTCAGAGATTAGTCAAAACCATCTCCCACACCCGTTCTACAGTGATGAAGACTTGAGTAAGTTTCCCTAAGGTGACAATTTGTTTTTAAAATAATATACATCCTACAGTATTTTACTTGATAAAACTGGCTTCAGTTTTGTTACATTTATTCCTTTCAAGAGAAGAGCAGACTACTCATAGTAATATTTCATTTATTTCTAAAAAATTATGTTCTTTTCTTATTTAAAAAAACCACATCAGTACTTAGAAAAACATAAAGTAAGACCAGATTCCTCCAGTATAGAGCAAATAACCCTTGTTGCCCAGAACACCTGGTCTTAGATATGGAGCCCCTTGTTCTGTATCCGCACCCTGGGTGGCCACCCTGGGAAGTCATCCTGAGCTTGAACCTCAAGGGAGGGCCCACAGAAGGGTGGGCACCTCAGAGCTTTCAGATGAAGGCATCTGTGTGAGAACACTAATGACTGCCAATTCAGTATGTGCGTTTTCCCCAGGGAGCAGTGAGGTCGGCAGTCTCTGCCTTCAGCTTTCCTTGCCTAAAAGCCTCACCCCACCCCTCCAGGCCTTGGTTTCCTATAGGATGTGGAGTCATGTTTGGAATGGATGATCTACTCAGAGATTCTGGTCGACCTCTTCCCTCCACCCACCCAAGCTATTCTCCCACCAGCAAAGAGGGATCCTTTGAAAAAGAAAATTCAATCTCTTTGTCCCTGCTGGGGACCCTTCTGTGGCTTCCCCTTACACTTAGCATCAAATCTAAAACCCCAGGGTGCCATGTTCCTTCACAAGCTGCCCAGAGCCCTGCCCACCCCACCTTCTACTACCGGACCCTCACTATGGAGCTCCAGCCACAGGGGCATCCCTGCCCTTCCTCACACCCTGAGCCCCACTTTGGGATCAGGACTCTCCAACTGCTGTCAATTGGAGCCCTTGCAGTTGTCATGTTCTCTCCCTCCAGAGGGCCCAGATCAAAGGCCCTTCCTCAGGGAGGCCTTGACAACCACCCCATCTATGTTTATTGCAGTATTACTCATAATATCGAAGATATGGAAACATCCTAAATGTCCAGTGATGGATGAATGGATAAGAAAAATGTGCCATGTACCTGCAATGGAATATTATTCAGCCTTAAAAAAGAAGGAAATCCTGCAGTATGTGACAAGGATGAATCTTGAGGACATTATGCTAAGTGAGATAAGCCAGTCACAGAAGGACTGTATGATTGCTGGTTGCCAAGGTCTCAGGGGGAAGAAACGGGGAGTTGTTCAATGGGTATAAAGTTTTAGTTATGCAAGATGAATAAGTTCCAGAGATCTGCTGTATGTAGATGTGCTTATAGTTAACAATACAATATTATATACTTAAAAATTTGTTCAGAGGGTATATCTCATGCTAAGTATTCTCACCACAATAAAATAAAATAACCACCCCATTTAAACCTGCCCCACCTCTCTCTCTGCTCCCTACTGGATTTTGTGGTTCTTTGAGGCCCTTAGTGCTATCTGACAGCCTATTGTATATTTTCGTGTTTGCTCTTTATCTCCCTAGCCGGAAGCCAGATCCAGGAGGCAGGCAATTCTGTCACTGCTGTGTCCCAGTGCTCAGGACAGTGCCTGACCCAGAGGAGGGATGAGCCGTCATTGAATGAGTGGACTTAGTCATTGGCCTGAGGTCTCCTCCTGAGACTCCCTAACTTCTCCAGGAAAGAAAGCCAAACAGTCGTAATCATAACAAGAACAACAACAATAATATGAATAACAATGGCCATTGGTTAAGTACCTATGTGCTAGACACGCTTCCAGACCCTCGTATGTCGTATTTCTCATGTGCAACACACCTGGTAGGATGATGGTGATATCCTCATTTCACGCATATAGAAACAGAGTGTTGGAGTTGTGGAGGAACTTGCCAGAGTTGCTCGCCTGACTTCAAATCTGGGTCTGCCTTCTTCTAGAAACTTGCATTTTCTTCTATATCTCGTCCTGAAAAACAACTTTAAAAGTTTCCTTTTTAGCACTAAGATTCTCTGGTTTCTGGGAAATTATTTTGAATTGTCTGCCGAGAAGTCAAATTCCGGTTTCCTGGCAACTCAAAGTGCCCTTCTTCCTGGGTCTTGCCCCATGTTCCATTCAGAATAATTCAACCAAAGAGACTGTCACTGGCTGATGGTGTGACCCTGTCAAAGCCACTTCACCAATTCCTGCATCAATTTCTTGTCCTGTATGTGAACGCCGTGGGCCAGGCTTCCCTGTTTCAGAAGTCGAATCAGTTACATCAACATCAACAGCCCCTTCCCTCTGCAGAGTCCGTCCTAAAATTCCTAGGCATCCCCGGGGTGATGTGACCACGTGTGTCCATGGATCTTCCCTGTCGGCCCTCATCATCTTAGTTGGCAGCATCTCAAGTCATATACCTCCATTTCCAGGCGAGGACAGTGAACTTCAGAAGTTAATTTCTTCTGTCTCAGAGCTAGTAAAAGGCTGAATCATTCCCTGATTTTGAAATCAATTAAACTGTGTGCAGTGATCAAAGATGACCAGAAGTAACATCAATAAAAACGACAGCAATTCTACTCCCAGGAATGTATGATTCATGGGCAAAGATACACTCCCAAAATGTTCAGCTCAGCATTGTTTATCAAAGTGAAAAATTCGCAAGACAAAATGTCCAACACTAGGGGATCAGTTAAACAAACGATGGAAAGTTGTTCAAATGGTGATACAGGGTTGTGTTCACTACTGTGTAGAGATGGCCATGCTATATTGTTAAATGGGGAAAAATACAGCAGATGTGTAGAGCAGGGCCCCTCATTTCTCTTTCCAAAAGTCTTGATTGAAGATATTCTTGTGTAGCTATCTCAACATTTTCTATTCACTCAAAGATGTTTTGTCTGGTACAGACTCGGATACATCCTATTTTATAAAATGAGGACATACTCTTTGCACATCTGATTCTGTAGCTTGATTTTTTTTGCCTAACAATATATCCTGGGCCCTGGTCAATGTCAGTTCATTTAGGTTCACCTCATTCTGTGAATGGCCACCTCGCATTCCATCTGTTTGTACTTTCATTCCACTGATATTAGACGCCCAGCATATGCCAGAGACCGTGCAAGGTAGAGCTTCATGAAGGCTGGCATATGGAAGGACTGCCCTTTCCTTCATGATTCCTCAACAGATGGATGTTTATTTCCACTTCTTTTTTCAGTTACTACGTGTTGCAATAAACGTCTTTGTATATCTCACACTGTTCTGTATCTGTATTTGTATACATGTATGTGGCGGGGGGCGGGGTGAACCTACAAGTGGCCCCACGTGGTCAAAAAGTGTGCACAACCTAAATTTTGATAGATATGTTTTTCTTGGATATCTCAAATATTGGAGCCTAATAAAGAACTATGGACATTATCCTGCACAGGGCAAAAGCCGGGGGTGGGGGCGCTTTGGGGATGGGAGGCTGATTTGTACACTTGTGTTTTAGAAAAGGAGGGAAAGTGAGGGAGCCACATGTATGGAACATCTGCTATCTTCTTGGCACTTTCACAGGTGATTAGATGCATCCTATGCATCAGCTCGGTCATCGCTCAGAGGACATGTGATATGTGCTCCATAAATATGCTTGATGTGAAAGAATGAGTGAATTTATGGAAGGTACTATGATCCCCATTGTAAAGATGAGAAAACAGAAGCTTGGAGAAGTATAAGACTCATTCAATATTCCCACTATCAGGGAGTGTTCGCTGCTGCCCAGAGGTCAATGTGTGTCCACTTGTGGGTAGTCTGGAAGGTAGGAGAGAGCTGGGCCAGGAGGCCAGTGAGGACAGACGGCTCACAGGGTTGCCATCCTGTGATGGATGCCTGTGGAGCAAGAGCTAGAAACACAGGACGGAGAAATAATAAGTGTCTGAATTTTCCAGAGATAGTCTTGGCTACACGGAGTGGCATTATCTGTTCCTGTTGTTCAAGAAAAACAAATCCACTTTCCTAAATTACATGCCTCCGTCTGTATTATAGGGATTACACATCCTCCCCCATCTGCTCGGCAAGCATCCATTGTCCTGGCCCTCTGGCTCAGCAGTATCAATTATGTCGACAAACTGCCTGTGCTCACATGCCTGGCTGGCTTTGCACTCACCCACCTTTGCTGGAAGAGGGAAAGACTCCTGTCAAATGATCACAGAGGGAAAATAAGCTGGGGTGGGAGGTTGCACACCCAGGACTACTCTAGACCTCAGGTTACCTAGACAAGGAAGGGGTTGGGAGGGGCCCAGCTCTGTTTCCAAGAGTCTGGTAGGCGGACCCCATCCACAGTCACAGAGAGAGGCCTTGAAGTCAGAACATCATCCTCTGGAAGGACACAGGGAAGTGAGTTAAGAGACTTCACTTTGAGCCCCTGTTCTGCCACTTGCTTGGCTGTGTAACCTTGGACAATATACCCATAATCATCCCTGGCCCTATGTTGCAGCGCCTGTAACAAGGGTTCAAGGATGTAGTTCAAGGGTAACTACAATGTAGTTTCCTAAAGTAAATGAGATCCTTTATGTGAAATTAGCCACAAGTGCTGGCACTTAGTAGGTGCTCAGAAAAGTTAGTCATGGGCCTCTTAGAAAGCCATACAGTCTTCAAAGAGTGGTCTGTGTATGGGGAGCGTGCGGCACTGAGGGTGGAAGAGAAGATACATATGGGCAAATACAGACACATGTGAAAGACCACCCAATGAGTGATTGGTGTCCACTCATGGCCCACTCCTGTCCTCAGACAAGGCACCTGCGACTCTCCTGCTCTCTGGGGTTGGAGTTAGGTGTGCACTAGGAAACTGCCTGCCTCGAGACGGTTCAGACTTTCTCTCTTTGTGCTCATTCATTTGCATGTAATGTAAGTTTCACTGCTTTTTTTTTTTTTTTTTTTTTTTTTTTTGCTTTTTGCTTTTCAGACCACTTAAAATACTGCTTTTCTTTGGCTTTGCTTTTATGTGAACCTATATTTTATGTGATCAAATTTTTTTGGCCCCTACTTATCTCCCCATGGTAGATTTTTAATTGTGCTTGACTTTCTGTTTATTTTTTAAGACTATTTTTTAGAGTAGTTTAGGTTCACAACAAAATTGCACTGAAGGTAAAGAGCTTTCCCATATACCTCCTGCCCCACATATGCACAGTCTTCCCCATTATCAACATCTCCCACCAGAGTGGTACATTTGTTACAATTGATAGACCTACACAGACACATCAGTATCACCCAAAGTCCTTAGTTTATGTTAGGGTTCGATCTTGGTATTGTACATTCTATGGGTTTGGACAAATGTATAACAACATGTATCCACCATTATAGTATCATACAGAGTATTTTCCCTGCTCTAAAAATTCTCTATTCCCTGCCTCACTCCCCCTCACTCCACCCAACCCCTGGCAACCACTGAACTTTTTACTGTCTCTGTAGTTTTGCCTTTTCCAGAATGTCATATAGTTGGGATCATACAGTGTGTAGCCTTTTCAGATTGGCTTCTTTCACTTAGAAATATGTATTTAAGTTTCTTCCATGTCTTTTCATGGCTTGATAGCTCATTCCTTTTTTGTGCTGAATAACATACCATTGTCTGGATGGACCACAGTTTATTTATCCATTCATCTACTGAAGGGCATCTTGGTTGCTTTCAAGTTCTTACAATTATGAATAAACGTGCTGTAAACATTGGTGTGCAGGTTTTTGTATGGACATAAGTTTTTAACTCCTTTGGGTAAATACCAAGGAATGTGATTGCTGGATTATATGGTAAGAGTATGTTTACTTTTGTAGGAAACCACCAAATTATCTTCCAAAATGGCTCTAACATTTTGTATTCTTACCAGCAATGAATGAGAGTTCCTGTTGCTCCACATCCTTGCCAGCATTTGGTGTTGTCAGTATTTTGGATGTTGGCTATTTTAATAGATGGGTAATGGTATCTCATTGTTGTTTTAATTTGTATTTCCCCGATGACATATGATGTGGGACATCTTTTAATATGCTTAATTGCCATCTGTATATCTTCTTTGGTGAAGTGTCTGTTAAAGTCTTTGGCCTATATTTTAATTTGGTTGTTTTCTTATTTTAGAGTTTTAAAAGTTCTTTGTATATTTTCGATAACAGTCCTTTATCAGATGAGTGTTTTGCAAATATTTTCTCTCACTCTGGCTTGTCTTATGATTCTCTTGACATTGTCTTTTGCAGAGCAGAAGTTTTTAATTTTATAATAAAACCCAGTTTATCAATTCTTTCTTTCATGGATCGTGTCTTTAGTGTTGTACCTAAAATAGCATCACCATACCTAAATCATCTAGGTTTACTCTTAAGTTATTTTCTAGGTGTTTTCTCGTTTTGCAGTTTACATTTAGGTGTATTATCTATTTTGAATTAATTTTTGTGAAGGGTATAAGGTCTGTGTCTAGATTCATTTTTCATATGTGGCTGTACAGTTGTTCCAGTGCCATTTGTTGGAAAGATTACCCATTGTATTGCCTTTGTTCCTTTCTCAAGATCAGTTGGCTGTATCTTTGTGGTCCTACTTATGGGTTCTCTATTCTGTTCCACTGATCTATTTGTTCTTTCACCAATACCACACTGACTTGATCACTATAGATTTATAGTAAGCCTTGAAGACAGGTAGCATCAGTCTTCCACCTTTCTTCTTCTCCTTCAGTATTAAGTTGCCTTTTCTGGGTCTTTTGCCTCTCCATTGTAAACTTTCGATCTGCTTATTTTTATAACAACTTGAAAATTTTTATTTGTATGTCTTACGATATTCAAAATATGTTAGTAATCAGAGACACACCCACACATACTTTACAAAATAAAATACACTTATGAGATATGTGCTCTGCATTTTTTTCGCTAATGGGGTGCCTTTTGGAAAATATTGTCCAGGAACATCAGAGCTAGAAATGGCCTTAGCAACTTTAGGCAACTTGCTTTCCAGTTTTAATGGGTCTCAGACTTGGCTGAGACACCCCAGCTCAGAGGTTTGGGGTAGAGCCCAGTCATCTGCTCTTTCACAAAGTCTCTGCATGATTCTGCTGCATTACTCTTTGGACCACACTTGGAGGAAACATGCACCAGTTTATCCTTTGCCTTAGTACATGTAGAAGCTGATGCTAGAAAGGGAAATGCCCTGTCTGTGGTCACATGACTAGAAAGTAGCAGCTGACACTGGGACCAGGGTTTGGACTCTGGGTTTGCAAAGAGAAGGTCCAGGGCCCTCCTCCCTTCTCTTAGCTCTGTGGCCCTGGAACATCCTTCTTACTGCCTCTCCATCCATCCTGACTGCCATTTGCCCTCTGGAGTTTCTTCTTTACTTTCACCATTAGTGACTCATAGAGAGTCAAATGGCTTTTCCTCCTGGATAACTACCGTTTTTGTAGAAGAGGCTTTCTGAGGACTAAACAGCTAACCATAAGGAATTAACCCCCTACCCCTACCCTCCTTTGAGCTTCATTGCTATTTATCTGTGGATCTCCTTTATTATTGTTCCAGAATTCTTCTGAGAATTTAAAGAGATTCAAAGCCTCCAGCCCCCACAATTCCAGTGTAGAAGGTCTCACTCACTTAATCCTCACAACAACCCTGAGAGTTGTGAGAAATAGGAGGCTGTGAGAGGTTAAGCCACTGACGTAAGTTCCCATAGGTGGAGAGTGGTAGGTCCTGAATTTGAGCCTAGAGCTGAGTTCTTTTACATATTGAGAGGCTGGCACACACATTAAGAAAGAAAAAAGTGGCTGCAAGGCATGTATTAGAGATGAGGCCCAATGTCAGCCCTGGAATAGCCAATGAGACTGAGTCCCAGCCTAAGGGTCAGCATTAGGGTGAGTTTGGTGCTGGAATCTCTCCTGTCTCAAGTTAGGGGTAGACTGAAGGTCTGGGCTGAGCTGAGGCTGCATGGAGGCGGGGACTAGGGGAAGGGAGAGCTGTAGGGGCTGGAGCCAGGCCAGCTGGCCATGATGGTGGTGACCCTTTCTTTCTATCCTGACCCAACCAAGAGCAGGAGGCTAGTCAGACGGGGAGATGGAAGGAGGAAGGGGGGGGTGATTTTAAGGAATAATCTAGCAGATTTGGTTAGGGATAGGACAAATAAAATGCTTCCAATCTGGGAGAAAAAGTGCTGTTAGGAAAGATCTTTCTAAAGAAAGGTCAGCTGCAGGGCTCCCAAACCCAGGCCATTTAGAGCATTGCCCTGGCCTGCTGCCCTCCCAGCCCCCACCTGCCTGCCCCCAAAGCCCAGTCCAGGCCCACTTTTCTATATCCACGGCTCCATCCCCTCCTCAACAGAAGCACCTTTCTTCTCCACTGATTCAAGACTCACTTGTGTTTTGAACAGGCCAACCTTGGAATTCAAAGCCAGTAGGATGAGGCCAAAGCTGGAGAGGAGGAGCCGTGGGAAAGTGGAGGCCCCACAAACTACAGCACGGACACTGTCTTCCATGCTCAAGGCAAGACGTGCCCGGCTCTTTTCTCCATACTTCAAGGCGCCCCTCTTTCTTTGGGTACAATATGGTGAGTAAGTCCTGGATTGCAGGCCAGCGGGACATCCAGGCATTGTGTCGGCCATAACGAGGGGTTTTCTGTGGGCCACGGGCCTCACAGCATGGGAGTTCACGCGGTTAAAGACACTTTGTGAGGTGGCAGGAGTTTCGGGGGCTCTCTCAGAAAACAGTTAAACAGACAGCCTCTGCCCTCAGAACAGGCCCTTAGAGAATGCCAGCCTGGCTGGGTTCCCAGGCCCATGGCAGCTTCTGAGAAAAGCCCTGACCTGGGTGGCTTGTGAGCTCCGCAGAGCCCAGGACGGGCCCATGTGCGGCCAGGTGCCAGGGCTGGAGACGAGGCTGGAGACGAGGCCGGACACCAGGGCAACATTCCCGCTCTCACACCAACTGGCTGCTCCGGCCTCTGTTTCCGCATCTATAAAATGAGAGTTAGAATTAAGTCCTCCCAATTCCCTTTCAACTTTAAAATATTCTGTTCAGGACTGGCTACGTAATATGCAGAATCTAGCACAAAATGAAAATTCAAGGTGCCTTGTTCAAAAAGCAGGAAAAAAGTGCTGTCAACGGTACTGAAATGCAAAGTTTTTTCCTTTCTTCCATGATCTCTGTCTCTCAAGGTATCATTGTGGTTTTTATTTGCTATTTAATGTCATTCTAAGGAAAGAAAAATAAAATTTTACATTGCTAGCAGGAATCTTACCAGCCGTCTTTATATTATGTGATGCCAGTTTTAAATGCAGATGTAAGAGCATTTATCTCGTGTGCAGAATTACCAAAATGACACGATGCGTGTCTTGTAGCTTGTTACATGCATATGTATTTTGATCTTACCAGACAATGGAAACGCTGCACAGAAGTAACTCAGCTGTTGTTATTTCACATATTGATTTGGGCACATTTTACAACACTCTCTACCTTCTGCTTTCTGCTGAGTAAAGAGGGACTGAGGGGAAAAGGAACTATGGTCTGCTCTATCTATTCTTTGTCATCTGTCGCATCAATTTTGGCATAAGTGGTTGATTCAAGCGGGGAAGTCACAGGAGAAAGAAAGGCTGGGATAGGTTCTTTGGTTGCTCTTGTGTTTTGGAAGGCCATTGCCCTCCTTCTGTGTTTGAAGCAAGTTCTGTGTCTCCCCTTACCCAGTCCTAGAAGGAGCACACTTGTGTTCCCCGTGAGTCTCACTGAGCTGCAAGAGCTCATGGGCCCACTGCAAGTCTGTGCTCATGGGGCATTGAAGAGAAATGCGCAAGTGGAACAGAAAGGCGGGGTGCATATTGTGCATGTCTTCTGTGTTCACGCACATGCTCCATTGTCCCATTGGACTTCACTTAGAAAACGTAAGTTCAAAGATAGCATTGCTAAGAATTTCAAGATGGTGACAGCAGAGCCAAAGAAAGTCAGGGTTCTCCAGAGAAATAGAACCAGTAAGATTCTCTCTCTCTCTCTATGATCTCTCTCTCTCTTTGTCTGTCTGTCTGTCTATCTATCTATCTCTCTCTCTATCGAGGAACTGGCTTACCAGTTATGGAGGCTGAGAAGTCTCAGGATATCCTGTCTGAAGCTGGAGACCAACCCAGGAAAGCCGGTGGTGCGGTTCCAGGCCAAGGGCAGGAGAAGACCGATGCCCCAGCACAAGCAGTCAGGTGGAGAGAAAGAGTTCTCCCTCTCCTACCTTTTTGTTCGATCTGGCCCTAAACGGATCGGACAATGCTCATCCACGTTGGAGAGGACAATCTTAGTCGAATGATTCAAATATTAATCTCTTCTAGAAACACCCTCCCAGACATACCCAGAATAATATTTAACCAGATATCCGGGCATCCCATGACCCAGTCTGGTTGATACATGACACTAACCATCCCAGAGGCCCTTCTGAGCCTGGGGCCCTGTGTGACTGCACAGGTCTCCTACCCGTGTGCCGGCCCTGCCTCTTGCCTCTAGTCACCTCCACTTCTCTGAAGACTTTATCCAGTTTTGCTTGTACTAGAACCTTCCACATGGGCTGATAAAGCAAGGACACACACATCCACTTTCTGTTGGACAACCTTAGGCAAATGGCTTGCACACTCTGAACCTCATCTTCCTTCTCATCTGTACAATGGGGATACTGATGCTACTTTGTGTGACTCTTGCAAGAATTACATTCACAAGTGACTGGACCTCTCTGAGCCTCGTTTCCTCATCTGGAAAACATTCATTGTTGTTATAAAGATTAAATTAAATTAAATGATACATGTAAAATACTGGGACATACCGCAGCCCTCATTTTAATACTTTTCATAAATAAGAGCATCTTCCCAGGTGGGTGACGAATGACAGAGGGTTCCTAGGCTGGAGGGATGCTTGGAGTCAGGCAGGGCAGAGGTGTGATTCCAAATACTTGGTCTGGAGTAGGATAAGAGAGCTGTTGGAGTTCAAGGGGACTACCCAGCTTGCAGGATCCCAGGCAAGCACTCTGGGTCCCAGGGCTGATCTCCAGTCCTAGACAGGAGCCAAAGTGCTGAACAGGAAACTGAGGCAGAAATGCAGCTTCTCAACAAGACGGAGGTTGTAGACCATGGATTTGGGGTGCAGATGCCCAAGGCTCCCCCCACCACCGCCACAGAGAGCACTCAGATACTAAAGAGGAGGGACAGTTGGTTTCTAGACCCCTTCCTGGTGAGAGTGTGTTTATCCCCCCAGCCCTGGTCCTGGTCAGGATTGGCTCAGAAAAATACTTCTAAAAGTGTCTTCTATGAGATGTAAATACAGGTTTCATGAAAACAGAAGGATGAGGAGGAGGAGAAGGAAGGGGAGGAAGGGGAAGGGGAAGAAAAGGAAAAACAGTAACAACAGCAACATGATTATTTGGGAAATACCAAGTTAAACAGATTTCGACCGATTCTTTATATGGAAACCCGCAGCACCCCTAGTATATCAAGCATTGTGAATCTTAGGCAGCGTTTCCCAAACTGATTTGCACAAGGACCGTTTTTCATAAAACACTTTGTGGAGCACAGTTAGGTGATGCTGACACCACAGAGGCTCTGGTGCTGCAGACAGGGATGTCTGTGCCTGCCAGGCAGAGGAGCAGGGGTGGCTGGGAGCTCCTCCTCAATGCTCCTTGGAGGGACGCAGAGCTTTGAAACCATGAGAAAAAAGGCAGGGGGTTAAGAGATGTGCATGCAGCTGTTCCGGGGAAGGACGCTGTTGTGGGCACCATGTCTGACTGCTACAGTGTTGCAGGTGGTCATTAACCTTCCGTGGAAGCCAGGCAGGCGGGGACACAAAACACAAGAGTCATTAGGGCATTCCAGCAGGGCCACATCTAGCTCCTGTGCCAGCCTGACAGAATTCAGACTGTCCCTCCATCCAAGTCCAAGCACATGTCACCCCTCAGTCCTCCAGGCTCCTCTCCCGAGACCCAGCTCTGCTTCTCCAGAAGCCTGGTGCCTTCTCCTCCCAAAGCAAAATCAGTGTGTCCCACACCATCCCACAGCCATTCTCCCCAAATCTCTCCTTGTCCCTTGGGATAGTGGTGTAACTAACCTGGCCCACCCGAAACTTCTTTGGAAGATATTGTTATCGACCAAAGGAAACCAAGGGTTGCGTGTGAGGAAAGTGATGTAGGTCATTTGCAGCACAGTTCTTCGCCCTTTGCCTCCTTAAGAAGGTCTGCTTTCTCTCCATTGGAGCCCAGGAAACTGCTCAATGGGTGAGCACTCGGTGCTCCAAGTTCAAGTCCAGAACTTGCAGGTGATTTACTAAGATCGCCGCCCCTCTTTGAGTCTCAGATTCTGTACATAGAAAACGAAAGTGCTGGAAGTTGGCACTTCCTTCTCAAAAATAACGAGCTAATATGGAAAAATGTTGGGCTAGGTCCTTTTGCTTGGTCTCCAAGGGAGAGGACCTGAATCCATGAATGGGACCTGAAGGGAGACAGGTATCAGCTCAGAAGAAGAAAGCACTTTCCAATCACAATGGACGGGGAAGAGTGAACAAGAGATCAAGACTAGGTGCAAATCCTGGGTCTGAAGTCTGATGAGCCCTAATCTGAATTCCAGCATTTCCACTTCCTTAGCTGTATGACTGAGGGCAACGTACTCAACAGCTGTGAGCCTCAGGTCCTGTCTGTAAAATGTAGATTACAATCAATTAATGTGCAATGCACCCATCCTTTCGTCCATCATCGTTAACCCAAAGTGTTTGTGCTGCTGCAGACTGTGGCACCACGTTACAAGGGCAGCATCCCATGGGGGTTAAAGCTGTTGAAAGTCAGTGCCTGGTACAGCATGGCAGGTGCCCAGCAAAAGCTGACTTTTGTTTGTATTACTTTTCAAATGATGGAGCTCCTCTTGATATAGAGAGCTGCCCAAAGAAAGCCGGATGAGCGCTGAGAAGGGATGTGAAGGAGATGACTCTAGCATCAAGCAGGGAACATGTCCTGCTTACGGGCCTTTCCTGGTCACACAGGGACGGAGGCCAATCTGGGGCTGTGACCCCAGTCTGGCCTCCAGAGCAAGGCTCTTCTCAGGGACTCACACAATAAGCCAAGCCAGTGCAGAGCCGACAGGTAGACTGAGAGAGGGGGCAGCAGGAAACAGATCCATCCAAGAGACAGCTGCAAAGTGAGCATGCACAGGTTCAGGGGGCAATGCTCCAGCCACTTCTGCCAGGGCTGATTCATGACAAGAGTGGGCCCTCTGGTGGGCTGCAGGGGTAATGATTCCTGCCCAGGGCTATGGCCCCTTTCTGAGCCAGCCTAGTCTTGACAGGCCTGGACTGCCTTGTGTGGTCTTAAACATCAAAGCACATGCATTATTAGGAATGGAGGGGAAGGTACATTCAACAAGAATGAATTGTGAATGGCGGGGAGGTTAATTTGCTATTTTGAAGACCCAAACGTTCTCCCACCCCAAAGCCTTGGAGGGGACTCTTCCCAGAAATCCACCCTCCACTCACGGCCCACCTCACTCATCTCTGCTGCTCCTGAGCAGATTCTGCTCTCTCGCACTCTGGGCTCTGGGTTCTGACACTAAAAAGTGAGTCATGCATGGGCTCAGGGCTCATGCTGATCCCCGGGCAGCAGAGCTGGAGAATGGCCCATGATTGACTCATTCTGTTTTGCATGAGCATGTAGCATAATATTGCTGAAGACGGACACGTTGTTTTAATAAGATGAGGCGAGAGGTGAATTAACGCCCTTAGCAGTTGGTGGAGACTTACTTTCCAAGCAATCCCACCATGACCTGGTTTTTGTGGTGCTCAGGACTGAGTGCCTGCTTGTACCTGCCCCCTTCAGAGACAATTTCTGCTAGTGATCCCTGCTAAGGGAGTAGTACCCATCATAATCACTACAGATTGGCCAGATGGACACCACCCACAGACGATTGGCCAGGATGGACACCTGGAAGAGTGTGGCCACTCCTGGCCATGGCAACCTATGGTCCACACGGCTGACATTAAGGATAGCCAGCCAACTAGCTTCTCTCTCTCAGGAACTGAGCAGGGACCTAGCAGTGGGATCCTGGTACCAACACTGAAGGTTCATGTAGAGAGAGGGGCTACACATGAGGCCAAAGAGTGGGGAAATGGACTTGGTTACATTTCTGGCTTTTGGTTAACTTTATGTGTCAACTCGGCTGGGACACAGTGCCCAGATATGTAGTCAAACACTATTCTGGATGTTTCTGTGAGGGTGCTTTTGGATTAGACTTACGTTTAAATTGGTGGAATTTGAGTAAAGCGGACTGCCCTCCATAATGTGGGTGGGCCTCATCCAATCAGTTGAAGGCCTGAATAGAACAAAAGACTGACCTCCCCCAAGCAAGAGGGAACTCTATCACTCTTCCTGGGTCTCCAGTCTGCAGCCCACATTGCAGATTTTGGACTTGCCAGCCTCCATGGTCACATGAACCTATTCTTTAAAATAAATCTCTCGCTCTTTCTCTCTGTGTCTGTCTCTGAGTGTGTGTGTGTGTGTATATATATATATATATATATATATATATACACACTCCCATACACACACACACACATATACACACACACACATGCACACAAACACACATATATATATACACATATACATACACATCCTATTGGTTCTGTTTCTCGGGAGAACCCTGACTAATCACTGACTGATTGTGTCTCTTCTATTTCTTTGTCACCAGAATTTGAGAAAACAATATTCCTTCTTCTCCCTTCCCTCCCTCCACAATATCTTCTGGCAATCTACTTCATTCAACAAATCATTACTTTGCTGATTGTAACATCAGTTTCAGGTTTTTACAGGATGGCTAAGCCAACGATGATCACATTTAGTTGGTTGTGTTATTCGGGACATTGTCACTATTCTCACTACTTCTGACCAAGAGCATCATGTAAGGCGGATGTGAGAGCTGTGTTGGGGGCTCGGGCCAGCAGCTGTGCAACGTTTTCTCCATGTGTGGCATGGAGAGTCTCAGTTCCTCCTCATTACCCACCACAGTCTGAGTTTTCAACAATATATTTGCAAGGTTTTGTGTTTAATGGTGCCTCCTCATGCTCCAATAACCACCAGGATGATGATCTGTGGGTGTGCACACATGTGTGTATATATGTGCACAGATGTGGAAGCATATGTTTGATGTGGGTATATTCATTTGTCTAGAGATAAAATTAAAGCCTAATTCCATACTCACCTGCGAGCCCACCAATCTGGTGACTATTTGCTGCCTGGATGCCTCAGTTTGGAGTCTCAAACAACCTCACATTAATCAGGATTAGGGCCGCATTTACCTTTTCACTCCCAGCTCCTAACACGGGGACTAGGCACAGAGGGGCCATGAAGAATAATTTGTTCAAGCATTCATTGAGCACCAATTATCTGCTATCAGGGTTCTAATTGGACTCACTGTTTAGATGATAGAAGTCAATGATGAGTAAATAAATACTATACTACCATCCTGGCCAATTTTCCTGTGTTGAGTGCTGAGTGCCCTTGGGCAGGTCATTCTTGTCCGTGAACTCCCATTTCCTTATTGTCAGAAGGAGAGTAACTTGTCCTGTACCGCAGCAGTTGCTTTGACAAACTGCTGTAATGCAGGACAAGTTAGCCTGCTTCTTGAGAGCCAACATGACAAGCTCTGTGAAAGCTGAGTCCTGAGAAAGGAGGAGCGGGCCAGGTGACAATGGGGGGAAAGTCATGTGATGGGTGATGATGGTATGAGTGAGATGGTGATGGTGATGTTGGTGATGAAGATGGGATGGTGATGAGGGCACTATGTAGGGTACTCTAGGACCATGGGAGCCTCATGTGTCTATGGCTCCATCAGGAATCACCGGGTTCACCTCTGCTGGCGTGAATGGTCCTTCAACTTCTGATTCTTGGCCTGCTCACACATGCCAGGGTGCACTCCTCCTCCCCAGACACTGGAGAGACCCAGGGGAGGAGTTTCCCAGGCTCAGACGATGGGCTATATCTTTGTCTCTAGATCCTTGATCTCTGTGCCCCAAAATGGGGGCGGGGGCTGAGGTGGGCATCAGGAAAAGGCACTTCTGGTTTCCTTGAAGCAAGACTGGAGCAGAATGTTCCTTGGCCCTTGAGATGCATCACATGGCTTCAACATCTCAACCCTTGGATTTAGAAGTCAGTCTTTCTAGTGTCCCAGAAGGACTCTGCAGGGAAATAAAGGAGCAACTGAGATGATTTCCCAGTCTCTCTGGAGGCAACACAAAGGAATGGGAAGGGGATGCATCTCAGAGACACACAGGCCGACGGTCCTGAATCCAAACCCCAGGTTTGCCTCTTGACACTGGCTGGATTGGGGAAAGATCCTGACCTCCCCCAGCTCCCCTTTTCTGTTTGTTTCTGGGCTCATACATTCCCAAGGCTATGAGAGCAAACCCCAGTGCCACAGACATCCATCCTCTGAAGGTGCAGAGTTACCTCCTGTGGGAGAAATGATTCTACATCCTGTCTGCCCAGTGCAGTGACACACAATGCAAACCATGACAAACATCCAACCATGCCCCACCTGTCCTCCTCCCATCCCTGCTTACTGACTTTCCCCTCAGTTTTAATTTGACCATGATTTAATTCCAGTGACATTTAATGCTTTCCACAGTGGCAGCTGGAAGAGAAGCTCAGACTACATGACTTCAGCCCCCACCAAGAACAGCTCCGGACCAGGAAGTTCAGGATGCTCTCCAAGGACAAGGACAGTGCACAATGAATTAGGCAGGTGGATTATCACAGAAGTACCAGTCTCTTCCTTTACACCTGGGATGCTGTACATACAGTCTCCACTAAGCAGAAAGATCCAGGGCTTTTTGGCATCTAAATAAGGCTGATATTTAATAAGTAGATATGTGTGTATAATTTTAACATATATCTAGATTATATAATATATTTTTAGACATAAAAATAAATGATTGTTGAATTATTAGTATAATAAACATACCTGTGTTTATGTGTAGGTATACCCACACAAGACACATATATATGTATTCATGTGCATATTCACATTCAAAGATGCACATGTGTATTGTGCATGTGTGTGTGTGTGTGTGTATATATATATATATATTATGTATTCAGCAAACAATTTTGACCTGTGACTGACATATATCAACATCTATGCAATCTATCACATTAGTACCTCACCTCTCTGTCTCTCTCTCCTAAGATACAATTGAAACAGCAATGAATATAGAATCAAAAGACCAGACTACAATCTTGGACTTCTTCTTCTACCTGCTTGACCTTCAGGCAAGTTAATTAAACTCTTTTAGCTTCAGTTTCCTCTCCTGTAACAGTGGGATAATAATCCTTTCCTGGCAGGAGTTTGGTGAATATTAGAGAATATTAGAGACTAGACTAATGCCTAACACAGAGCGGGCTTTGGACCACTCCATCATTCAGTATTTGTTGAGTCCCAACTGTGAGTCTACCAGGCCCAGTCTGGGCTCCAGATGCAGAGATGAGAAAGAGGATGTCTTGGTCCCCAAGGAGCTCACATTCTGTTGGGGAAACAATGCAGCATGATGTGTGCTAAGACTGGGGCAGGGGCAGGGGCTGTAGCATCTCAGAAGAGGGGGACAGATCCCTGGATGACAGAGAGAGTTTCACATAAGAGATAGAAAATGATATTCATCATGCAGAATGTGCAGAATTTGGTTCCAAGAGCAAAGATGGCAGGAGAGTGACCTAGACTGGATGTGCATGCTAAGAGGTGCCTAGGAGAGCATGAGTGTGTCTGCTTTGGGAATGACCAGGAATTTGGGTACGGGGGGAATACTTGTTGCAGTAAATATTCTGAATCATTGTCTTATAGACTAGAGATAGGATTGTAGTTTCCAGGCCTAGCTTTTCTGCAAATTTACTCGCTATGTTTCTTCAGGGAAAAACAGCAACAACAACAACCCTCTCTAGGCCTTGGCCTTCCTCCTCTTTAAAATGAAGAGATTGGCTAAAACCAGCTTCAAGGCCGTAGTTAGTCTATGAAACCATGCAGCTACAAATTTAACAATGTCACATGAGGAGGCTCTGATTGGGGGCTTGGAGTCCCCAATGCCCTTTAAATGTGATTTCATCAAGATTTCCTTCATCATTGTTATAATAGTTCTCTTCCTATTTTGCTAAATAAAAAATGGGCTTTAATTCTGATTTCAGCCCTCAAGATGACCAGTTTGTTAAGCCAAGGTGGGAAGATGATTCAGGAGTGTATGTAAATCTGGAGCTTTGACATCCCTAGATAACTTTATATTGCACTAAATGCCTAGTGATGTGGCTTCAGGATGCTCTCAACACCTACTATGTGCTGAGTGCTATTCTAGGCACTGGGGGCACATAGATGAGGAGACGTGGTCCCTGCCTGTCATCAAAGAGCTCGCCAAACAAAAGACAGAGAAGAAAGTTGATCATAGAGATGTAGAATGTCAAGAGATTTGTTAAAAGAAGCATCAGATGATATGAAAACACACTGGAGACACACTTTATCCAGGCTTGGAGTACCTATAAAGCTTCATTAAGACCAAGCTGAATCTTTAAGTGATAAGGTTGGGGTTGAAGAGGTAGGTACAAGGATGCATCAGACAGAGGGAACAGTATGTGCCAGGGTCTGCAACAATATGTAATGACAGTGACAACTCATGCTAATTTGGTGCTTTCTGTGCCACACAGTGGCAGGACAGGAGAGCAGAGACAAATCCCTTTGAATCACGTCAAGCCTTCATAGAGTGCACTACAGAGACCCTCTGAAGGTTGAGAGTGGGACAGAAGACCTCCAAAGACAGAAGACAGGGGAATATTGCTAAGAGAAACCCTCTGAAGGATTCCAAGCCTTTGCTGAGTACACTAACTGCAGTGCCCTCTGAAGGCTGAGGTCAGGGTAGCAGGGCAGAGGGACATCTCCTGAGGTACAGAAATCAAGGGACAGAATCAGAGGAAGAAAATAACTCCCAAGGACTCAAAAGCTGATGTCTGAGTTGAGAGAGAGAGAGAGACCAACCACAGTCAAAAAGCTGGCAGCGAGACTATAAAGCATGAAGAGATCACTAGAGTTTTTTCAGTGTTCAGATGCCAAGGAAATGCCTTCTTATCTCTTTTAAAATAATTGAAGCCAATTGTGCACCAAATCTAAGTGAAAGTGCAAAAATTCCCAGGTTAACTGCAGATTAAATTGACTCAGCACCCCTTCCTCCCACACTAGTAGCCTGTCAGGAGGAGTATGCCAAGACCCGGAGGTAAATGTGATTTAGCTCCACCTCTACTGCTCATTTACACATAATGTTTGACATAGAATCAAAAATTATAAGACACACAAAGAAGCAAGAAACTGACTCATGGTCAAGAGAAGAAACAGTCAATAGAAACAGAAACAAAGAGAGCTGAGATATTGGGCTTTTAAAACTATAAAACAGAGACTGTAAAAAATATGTCAAAGGACAAAAAATGGTATAACATGAGGGAACAGTTGGGAAATTTTTGTGGGGAGATAGAAACTATAAAAAAGATCTAAACAGAAATACTACAAATGAAAAATATACCAGAAGTGAAAAGTCTACTTGAAGGGCTTAATAGCAACAGAGCAGAGGACAGGAACAGTGAACTTGAACACCGTGAATTATAAATATTAAACCTAAACATGCAAAGAAAAAAAAAAGCTGGGAAGAAAGGCACACAGCACCTGGCAGACAGAGAACATATCAAGCAGTCAACCATGTGTGTCATTGGAGTAGCAGAAGGAGAGAAGAGAGATCAGGGCTAAGGAGTATTTGAAGAGAGGATTTTTAGAATTGCTGAAAGCTATCAATTCACAAAAGCAAGATAACTCTGAACAGGATTAAGGACACAAAAAAACCCACCTAGGCACATCATGGTCAAAATGCTGAAAATAAAATAGAAAGATAAAATCTTAAAATAAGCAAGAGGAAAACGACACATTTCATCTAAGGGAACAATGATGCAAACAAATGCAGACTTCTCATTAGAAACAATGGAAACCAAAAGAGAATGGAATGGTATTTTTTCCTGACTTATTCTCTAGAGCATTTTATTTTTTTTAGCTTTGTTGAGGTATAATTAATATACAAAAAATTGCACACATTTAATGTGTACCTCTTGATGAGTGTGGACATATTCACACACCTGTGATACCATCACCACATCGAGATACTTAACATGCATCACCTCCAAACACGTCCTTGTGTTCTTTTGTGGTTATTTTTGGTGGTGGAGGTATTTTTTTGTTTTCTGGGTGTTTTTTTTCTTTCTTTATTTTGGTAAGAGAGAGATGCTTTAAAAATAGTACCTATAGTTAACAATATGGTGTTTTGTACTTTAAAATATGTTAAGTGGAATAATACTTTTAAAGTGTTGAAAGAAGAAAAAAACCCTGCCAATTTACATTACTGTATCGGTCAAAAATAGTCTTTATAAATGGAGGCAAAACAAAGACATTTTCAAATAGGTAAAAACAGAGAATTCATATCAAGCAGATTTTCACCATGAGAAATACTAAAAGTTCTTCAGCTTAAAGGCAAAGGATGCGAGAAGGAAGTTCAGATCTACAAGTAGAAATAAGGAGCATGAGAAAGGCAAATATATGGATAAATAGAAAGAATATTTTTATTATTATCTGTTTATGTATATGTGTATGCACATGTACATATACACAGACATACACACACACATATATGCATACAAAAAGGCAATTGGTTGTTAAAAGCAAACAAAAAAATGCAACATATCATGGATTTTAAATATCATGGATTCAAAATTTAAAAAACAATGTGACACAAGAGCACAAAGGGTGACAGGTGTTAGAAATGAGATTATAATCTTATAAAGTTCTGACATTATTCTAAAAGTTGTACAAAGTTATTTAAAGGTAGACTGAGGTGTCATAGATTTATATTTGTAGATTTTAATCTCTAGAGCAACCACTACAAAATAACACAAAGAAATACAGTTAAAAAGTCAATACAAAGTAAATTGGATTTTTTAAAATAGAAAGTTGTTTCTACAAAGTTTATTATTTGAAATGAAAGGAAAAGCAATATTTCCTCCTAGGATATTTTTATCCATTTATCCAAGATTCTTATTATGTCTTGATGCCTTGGACCAACAGCTTTTTTTTTTTTAAGGGCATTTCATAAAATGCTTTTTAACTTTTTTTCATATTGCCTTTTTTTTAGCTATGCTTTATTTACACACAGTAACAGTCACTCTTTTGGGTGTTCAGCTCATTTAAACAAATGCACATAGTCATGTAACCACCACTACAATCAAGACACAGAACATTTTCATCACCCTCCTGAACTTACCTCCTGCTGTCCCTTTATTGTCACTCTCTCCCCCTCCCACACATGGTCTCTGGCAGCCACTGATGTACTTTCTGTTCCTATGGTCTTGCCTTTTCCTAAACTGGATTTTAAATGTGTGTAGGAGGCAGTAGTGGAAGAGTCATCCTTGTATTTTGTACTTTTGCATAATGTGTCATGATCCATACTTGAGAAGGTATATTCCATGATACCTATGGATATAGATATATGTGTTTTTCAATGTATATGATAAACTTTTTCTAGCATAAATTAATAAAATTAAGTAAGCTTTAAAAAAAGGCAATATAGGAGACAAAACAGATTTACATGAAAGAAGGCAGGAAAAGTGAAAAAGAGGATCAAATAACATGTGAGATGAAGAGAAAACAAATTCCAAGATGATAAACTTTAACCCAGTTGTATTGATAATTACATTAAATGTAAATGGTTTAAAGAGTATAAAAATGGGACAAGGATTTCCATCTACATATAAAAGTGATACCATACTACTTGCTGCTTATAATGTTCATACTCTAAATATAGAGACACAGAAGATTGAAAATAAAGTGGTGGGCAGAGATACACCCAGCAGACAGTAAGTCTGAGATAGCTGTTGTAGTCATATCAATCTTGGAAAAAGTGGCTAGTGAAAGACAAAGACATAAATAGAGACACTTTATATGGATAAAAGTGTCAATTTATCAAGAATACACAATTCAATATATATATATATGTGTTTTAGAACAGAGCTTGGTCAAACAAACAGAACTAAAGGAAAGAAGAGACAAATTCACAATTATTGTTGGAAATTTTAACACTGTTCTCTGAATAATCAAGGAAACAAGTAGATAGATATCAATAAAGATAGATAATGTTAGAACAATATATCCCAAGGTTTCTCAAATCAGCAATATTAACATTTCAGTAGAATAATTCTTTTTGGGGGGCAGGAGAGTTTCTGTGTATTGTAAGATGTTAGCATCATCCCTGACCTCTCCCCACCAATGTCAGTACCACCCTCACCCCAATTGTGGTAACAAAAATGTTTAGACATTGACAAATGTCTCCTGGGAGGGGGCACAAATCGCCCTCAGCGAGAATCATTGATATACAACAGGTGCTGGGGCATGAGACAAACCTAAACAATTTTTAAGGTATTGAATGCATACACAATATGTTCTCTAAACAAAATGGAATTCAAATAGAAAATTACAATAAGATCAAGATATCTGGAAAATTCCCCCAAATTTGTAAATTAGGCAATGCTTTTCTAAGAAGACCATGGTCAAAAAAGAAAAGAAAAGAAATCACAAAGGAAATTAGAAAATAGTCCACACTGACTGTTAAGGATAACACAGCCTGAAAAACATGGTGGGATTCAGATAAGGCAGTGCTGAGAGGAAACCTTCCAGCTTTAATTCAAATATTAGGGGAAAACTGTAAAATCGGTAACTTAAGCTTCCATGTTAAGAAACTCAAAAACTCAGAGCAAATGGAATATTTAGTGAATTTTAAGAATGAAGTAAAAAAGAGCAAAAATCAACGAGCTAGGGAAAGGATGAATAGAGAGAGAGAGAGGGCAACCCAAAGTCCCAGTGAACGAGGGGCAGGGCCAGGGCTGGACCCGTCTTCTGAGGCTGGGGGCTAGCATGAAAGCTCACCCCTTCCTCCACAACTTATTCAGCAGGTCAGAGGAGGAACAGAGCTGCACGTGGGAGGGACCCAGGCCTCAGGGGGTGGGTGGTGCCCAAAGGCAGGACTAGAGCTGCAGGAGCATCAGGTCATTAGATTACCTGACTCGAAACCCTGTGGTGATTAAGGAAGAGACTTGTTTTGGCAGCTCTGACAGTTAAAGACTGTGTTTCCTTGGGCAAAACATTAGCCTCTCTGTGCTTTAATTTCATCCTCTGTAAAATGGGGATGATAGCAATGCCTAATCTGGGTGGTCACTGTGAGGACTGATTAGGATAATGCGGGTTAAGGACCTGACGTGTAACGGGCACACCACACATGGGATGTATTGTTGCCATCGTTATCCACAGCAGGAAAAGCTGGTGGTTGAGGCCAAGCCACCTGACACTCTCTCTTCCCTCCTGCCTCACCCCAGCTCTCCTGTACCGTCTCTTCCTGACTCAGTGCCTCCTGGATGCCAGCGCAGCCGGCACGCTGAGCCCAAGGCTGCCTCTCTCAGGTTGAGCGACACAATTATAAATATCCCAAATCTGTAAACGGACAGCTAGCAAAGAGCCAGATGCTGTCTGGGGCCAACCCAAGGAACAAGTAAGCAGCCGCTTGAACGCCAACTGAACACAGGGACAGCCAGGAGCTTATTAGCTCCAGACAGGACAGTTTCCACCTTCCAGGGAGCACTCTCTCTCTCTCTGTCTCTTTCTGTCTGTCTCTCTCTCTGTGTCTGTCTGTCTATCTGTCCCTCTCTGGGGTGGAAGGCTAAATGACAGAACATCAGCCACGCTCTCCCAAATGCACAGTGTTTAGATACCAGTCAAGGAGAGGCCTGCTCACCAGGAGCCCATGTCAGTTTCTCTAGGGCAGAAGGACAGAACTGGTGGCCTGCAGATCAACCTAGGCTTTTAAGATTCTCATTACCATTGTTATGATTCTTATTGTTATTGCCCGTGTGGTATTAAGAAAACAACCTGAATCCATTATCATCATTCAAACATTTTGCAATTTCATGTTCAAACTTATGTTCCCAGCTTCTCTGGAAGAAGCAGTGTATAAGACCATGCTGAGCACATGAGCATTCCCACGTGGCACCACAGGCTGAAGCGGAGGAGGCCCCACCCCTAGAAAGGTGGGTCCATCACAGTTTGCCATAGTTAGTGCCATCCCTGTCATCTCCTCCTCCTCAGGCTGGCATTTCTGCCATGGCTTCTTCCTTGTTTTAAATACTCATTGGGCCCGTGTGTATATTTGCATTTACAACCTCCACTTTAATACCTGATTTATTAGACAAAGGAGATGAGACCCCTGTAGGGAAAGGGAGAAGGGACTTGCTAAGTCATCATCTGAGTGGGAACAGTGCAGCCGCTCGAGCCAGAGAACTCTGACTTTCTGATACTGTGTCCCTCGAGACCCAGCTCCAATTCCATCTTCTGCCTCCAGAAACCACTGGGGGCAACACAGTCCTCTCTCTTCTCTAAATTCCAGACCACCTGCTGTCTCTGCTACTCACACGGTAATGACACATCCACCACCTTTATGATTCTGAGAGTTTCCATTGATGTCTAATATATGCCAGACACTGCGTTAGGTCCCAGGAGGGATAAAAATGTGTATCACGCACAATCCTGCCATCCAACTGGCTGATCAGTGTAGGAGAAAGAGCATAGGCTTTGGAGCCAGCCAGACCTGGTTGTGAAATCTGCTCTGATTCTGTCTGGCTTTGGGACATCAAGCGAGTTATTCAACAACTCTGAGCCTCGGTTTCCTTGTGTAAAACGAGGGTTCTGAGTCTTTCCCCATGTGTTTGTGAGGGCACACATGTGAACCCATGGCACTGGCTCTGGTCTGTTGACTCTCGCATCCACCCATCTGCTCATAGCCCACGTGCACTGTCGGGAACTGCATCCCCCAGACATGCTGGCCCCTGACTTCCCAGTGGGGATAGCCAGCATGAGGCCAAGAGGAAGACTGGAGGGCAGCTAGAAGAGGGAAGTTGGGGTATTTCTCCCCCTGTCTCTTACCTGTGGGGCATTGTTGAGCCATGGCTGTGTGTCCTCCACAGTCCCGCCTCTATGGCATCTGCCATGGCTTTAGCTGCTGCTGGAAAACCCCAGTTTCCAGGATCTGTTAATACCAGACCAAAGGTGCCAGTCCTTTTTACTGTGGCCAATTTCTCCCTTGTTAGGCATCTCAGCTCTTCTAACATCTGTGTAATAAATTCCCTACTATTATGGGCTGAATTGTGCCCCCCAATTTCATATGTTGAATTCCTAACCCCTGTACCTCAGAATGTGACCTTATTTGGAAATAGGGTCATTGCAGACGTAATTGAAGATAAGGTCATACTGTGGTAGGGTGAACCCTTAATCCAACATGACTGATGTCTTCAATAAAGGGGGAAATTTGGACAGACATGCACAGGGAGAATGCTGTGTGAAGATGAAGGCAGAGATTGAGGTGATGCTTCTACAGGCCAAGGAACACCAAGGATGGCCAGCAAACAACCAGAAGCCAGGAGGGAGTCCTGGAACACATCCTCCCTGACGTCCCTCCAAAGAGCCAACCCTACTGACACCTTGACTCAGACTTCCAGCACCAAAACTGCGA
The DNA here is from genome assembly GCA_031878705.1 of Tapirus indicus. NCBI lineage: Eukaryota > Metazoa > Chordata > Mammalia > Perissodactyla > Tapiridae > Tapirus > Tapirus indicus. The sequence goes on along the minus strand of CM062935.1, from coordinate 5,505,305 downwards.
GACAATAAATTCCTATTGTTTAAGCCCCTCAGTCTATGTTACTCTGTTATAGCAGCCCTAGCAAACCAATATGCTGACTTTAGATCCCTCTGTTTTGAAACATACAGAGTGGTTTCTGTTTTCTGATTGAACCAAACTGAATCAAATGGATAATACCTAGCCCTGTAGCCCACATCTGATACATTGTGTGCAGTTTGATGGGGAGCGGGAGCAGGGAGAATCAGCTTTGACATCAAGCAGAGTGAAAGCCAGAGGCTGAAGAAAGTTCATCCAAAGGGTATTTGGCTTTCATAGAGTTCAAGGTATGTTCGAGGAACTCTGTGTGTGTGTGTGCATGCATGTGTGTGTATCTGTGTGTGCACATGCATGTGCGTATGTGTGTGTGTACGTGCATGTGTGATCTCAATGAACTATCAGGACAAACTCACGGGATAGGCGTAGTTACCTCCATTCTATAGCAGAAGAAATGGGTTCAGAGAAGGTGAGGGCCTTCCTCAGCAGGACAGACGGGAGAGAACCAGGATTTGGCCCTGTCTGTGTGACCTCCCAGCTCTTCCTGAAACATACGTGGTTATTGAGCACTGAGAATGTGGCTAGTGTGACTGAGTGTGAGCAGAATACCGTGCACCGCTTATTAACCCCAGGTGAGCAGACACTGCTAACCAATCCCAGAGAAGGACTCCAAACACCCCTGCCCACTGCATCTCGGGACGGAATCGCCAAGGGGAACACAAGGCGGTCAAGCACGGGGTGGAAGGAGCTCTACTCACCTAGGGAAAGACAGGACAAGGTCTGCTCCTGTAGCATCCATCGGTCCCTCAGGCCCAGCAGGTCAGCGGCAATTGGCCTGTGTGCACCCATCTTGAGCCACAGAAGGAGGACTCGTCTCCCCCAAAGTCTGAAGCACGGAAAGCTGGGGGCCTGCGTGAGGGGCGTTGGCACACGTGCTGAAGCAAAGCAAAGGCACAGGCTTTGCTCCTGAACCAGGGAAAGACATCCCCACACGCAGTCAAAGCCTGGCACAGGCTGTGTGGCTTTTCCTCTCTTCATAAGGACACGTTCCAGGCCCAAGGTCCGTTCTTACGTGGCCGAGTCGGGGCCCAAGACTGTGTGCACGAGACTGCCCTTCCCAACACCGACGAGCTGAATCTGTAACTTTATTTAATTTTAATTAATTTAAATTCAAATATCTACATGTGGCTCCTGGCCACCATAACGGATAATGCAGGCATGGAATGACCGAATACAGATGGCGAAACACCTCATAAACACAAGAGCAGTTTGCAGATACAAGATGCCAGGGCAGCCCCACTGTTCCCTTTTCTCACAGTGGCATGTGTTTTGAAATGCCGTCCTGGTGAGGAGCACAGGATAAACACATGATCTGTGAGAATTCTGATGTTGCTAGTCTAATCACAATGAAACCGATTTGACAGCTATTGTCAAATCAGTTGATTTGACAACCAAGTAGATGTCCTTGTCCCATCTCTTTCTGGAAGACAGTGAGTGTTTCCATATAAACTGCTTTCCCGAGGAAGACCTGGAAGAAACAAATGGGGTCCTTAGAAGGAAAGTGTCTCTGCTGAAGTGTAGGCAAGGACTGGGACTCACTGTCCTTTAGGGTTGTGGAAAGACCATTACAATTTAATCTTCTATCATGCCGCTGTGAAAACTTAGAGAATGTATACACACCACCACCAAAGGAACCTTTTGCTCATGGCTGCAAAGAACAATTGGCAAATTCACCATCCAATTTTCTAGTTTTCATTTTAGTTTGAAGCACAATCACTGGTTTCCTTAAGAAAGAGTGTGTCTCTTCATCATGTTGGACTTTGCAATTCTTGTGTTTTCCAGGAGAAAACTATGAAAACAGCGGGCTTTACTGTTAGCTGAAAAACCCCAATCTTAACTCTGACAGAAGACAGGACCCGCTGAGATCTATAAGGCACAGGAGACCCAAACATACCCAGAGACAGTTGAATACTGCCTTAGAGCCCTGGACTGCGAGAGGGGTAAGGGGCTTTGGGGGTCAAACTCCTTCCGCAGGAGGCTGCTCCTCAGCATCCTTTTCTGAGCAGCATCTGTTTGGATGCCTCCAGGAATGGGCAACTCAGCACTTTCCTTGGCGGCCTTTCACTAGCTGGACAGCTTGAGCTGCCAGAAGATGAGACCTCTTGTTGGAGACGGCAGCTCATCTGAGATTTTACCCACTGAGCCTTCTCCTTCCCAGCTGTGTACGCTCTCCATGACGCCTGTGTCTGTCTGAAGTCGGGATCCTTCCCAGCACACTGCCAGCACACATTCCCCCAAATTTCAAGTGGCCATGTGACCTTAGGCAAATCACTGAAGTCTGAGCCTCCTTAGGAAGGTAAGGACAGATATCACCTGCCTCAGAGAGTAATTTCTAAGACTCAAGTAACGAATCACGTGAAGTGCCTAGAAGGCCTCCAGAACACAGCACCCTCTCTGTACCTGTGGCTAACATTACTATAGTGTCATCATTATTGTACTATGAGTAATAGTCACAGGCAGCCCCGTTCTCCTGATGTATGATCGTTTTACTAGGGCTGCAAAGTGCTTATTCTTCACATCTCCTTCCACTAAGATCACCCATATTGAAGCTTTGGTTTCCTGAAAGCAAATAGGACGACCATGTGTGCTCAAAGATCTGAGGTGAAGATTTAATGTATAGAAAAGTGCTGACATGACTCTAGATTCAAACAGTGTCAGTCTCTTGACCTCCTCCTTCCCTCCTACCCTGGGGTAGACATAAGCGCTACCCCAGGAGAGGAAAAAAATCTGGAGCCTCATACATAGCCTGAACATCCAAAGAACTTGACCATTTTTTGTCAAGACTTAATCCACATACTACAAAATTCATCATTTTAAGGTGTATAATTCAGGGGTTTTAGTATATTAACAGAGTTGTAAAACACCACCCCTGTCTAATTCCAGAACATTATCATCACCACCCAAAGAACCACGTGCCCATTAGCAGTCACTGCCCACCCCCCGCTCTGTCCAGTCCCCGAGAAACCACGGACCTCCTTTCTGCCTCCATAGATTTGCCTCTTCTGGACTTTTCTTGTAAATGGCATCATTGGACACCTTTTGTGTCTGGTTTCTCTCACTTAATGTCTCCAAGGTTCTTCCATGTTGTAGCCTGCAGTGGTGCTGCATTTGCCTTTGGAATGGGACTCAGCGCGATAACAGGAGTAGGTGTACTCTTCCTTCCTTGGATGAACTGATTCACCCCAGGCCACCATGAAAAGTGCAGCTGCTCCTTGACTCTTGGCCTGTGCTCTGATCCCAGCTGAAGCTGTTCTATGGGAATGTTTTCCTTCCCCTTCCCACCCCCTTGCCCTCCATGTTCCTGACCTCTACCCTTCCCCCTGACTTTCTGCTGGTAATTTGGAGTAACTTAGATGTGGGTTCAAGCCCAGCTCACAAAGTGGATTATGTGCAAATACTGAAAGCCCTCAGCCTCAGTTCGTTGATCTGTGAAATGGGGATCATGGAGCACTTCCCTGGCGGGGTTAGTATGGATATTAAATGAGGCAGTCATGTCTAGTGCTTAATACAATAACCACTGATGGTTAGTAACCCATAAATATTGGTGATGCTGTCATCTGTAAAGTGGGGAGAGCAAAATTCAGTTCGCAGCTGTGGCTGGAGAGAGGCAGGGGGGCAGTGGTGCCTGAAGGGCTGGCATGGAGCTGGCCTTGTGCTGGCTGTTCATATTACTGTCCTCATTATAATCATTTTTTCTCCAAAGTTCTAGCTATGATGCTCCCTCCCACCCCCACATCTGAGCCATCTGCAGGCCATTGCATAAGTCCACTGTGATTGACAAAGTTGATGCTCATCCAGCAAAGTTTTGAAGTGAATTCCAGAGAGCAGCCAAGGTCTGACCCAACGGGAGCACAAAGCCGGTCACATCTGCACACTCCCTGCAGCCACTTTGGCTGACTGTCCATTTGGCTCTCTTCAGCCTCCTGGACTGCTCAGGCCACTCAGAGCAGGAAGGCCAGGGGTGGAGAGCGCAGCCACAGTGACTGTACCCTCCTCCCAGCCTCATTTAGATGACACGGTATTCAGACCAACCTCACTCCAAACTCTGTTGTCATCTTTCCCAGCACAAATCTCAAGGGTCCCAGCAGGCTGCCAGGGCACACTGCAGTGTTAGTGATGTTGCTTTCTGTGAGTTTTGAACCAACCTGAAACTCTTGCTCCTTTCTACACCCTCCAGACAGTCTCTCTTCTCCAGTCAGCACCATCCAGCATTAGTGAGTCTCAGACTTCGTTTTCCTTGTGAACAAGCACCCACCACCCCCTCAAAACCGATCCGGGGGTTAGTGGTTCCTTATTGGCCACAGACAGAATGACTCTTTTTCATATCTCCATTTAGAACATTGTCACAGTTTGCTGCAATCATTTGTTTATACTTCTGCCTTCGCCAACCCAGAGGGCAGAAGATGACCCATTGTCAACTCTATGTGACAGCTAACACTGCTCTCTGACCCCAGAGCAGGGAGAGCCAAGGGGCTGCAGAGGTCAGGGAAAGTTCCATGGCAGGGATGAGCTCTGGTCCAGGCCTGGGAGGGTGGGGACAGTTTGTACAGCTGGTGAGGGGAGGACGTATTCCAGGAGGGAGCTGTAACGTGGACAATGAACGAAGGAATATTTGGAGAAGGATTTCATAGAGTCGAACTCTTTTTAGGGTTGGAGGGTGAAGAGAGGAAGCTATGGGAAGACCAATAAATGTCTGAGATGCCAGATCAAGAGGTGGAACAAGACCCTGTTTGCCACAGGAGAGAGAAGGAAGGGAACTTTCATCGCTTGCATGAAACTGTGTCCTGAAATTGCTCTGAAAAGGTTTACATATAATTTTATACATAACTCACAACTCTTCAGAATGAGAAAATTTGGGTTCAAAAAGCCCAACCAATATTACCCAACTAGGAAGTAGCAGAATTATAATTGATTTAATTATAGACACCAGGTCTGTCTGTATCAAAAGCTCTTAAACTTTCTATTATATCATGTTGCCTCCAAAGCAATGTTTCAAGAAATTTAGACTTGGGTTCTTATATATCTGCATCACCAGAGCTGGCAGATGACAGAGTCTCAAAAATGCTTTTTGAATAAATAAGATGATGGAAGGATGTGTGTATGCACGGACACATGGGTGCATGGATTATGGGATATATGAGCAAATGGATAAGTGAATGGATAGGTGGAAGATTAGAGGTTGCATGACTTGATGAATGAAGGAAAGGATATCTGAGTGAATGCAGGAATTAGTAGCTGAATCTATGGATCGATTGGTATGTAAATGAATAAATAATGAGTGAATACATACATGAGTTACGTATCAATGAATGAATCCGTGAATAAGTGCATGAATGAATCCACGCATATGGACGATTGGATAAATATTAGAATGGATAATAAATTAACAGACATGTAAATAAATACGTGAATATGTGGATGGATAAATAAATGGATATGTAACAGAAAGAATTAATTAATATGAGTATATATGAATGACCGTGAGAGTGAATCACTGGTTGGATAAATGAAAGGATATTTTAGTGCCTTTACAAATAAATGGATGCATTCATATACATTTGGAACATTGGACAAAGAATGATTGTGTGAATGAATGAGTGCCTGAGCAGATTGATAGATGCGTGGCTGAACAAGGGACTGTCAGGGGACAAATGCCAAGGAGCAGATCTTCTGAGCCCTGCCTGGGAGGAATGGCTCCACCATTCTGCAGAAGCCACTCTTCTTCCCCTTTGATGGGATTTTTTTCTTCTGCATTTCTCACAGAACTGGGAGAACTGGAAGCCACAGTGGTGCTTCAGAGTCCTTTCTCCCATTGCCGGCTGAGGGTGCCTGCACCCGAAAATGAGGATGAGCAGCAAGCAGCCCTTCTGCACTAGAGTCACTTGCCCACCCGCACCTCTTTTGTGCCTTCCCTTGCCAGGTGTGGGAGGTTTTGCAGGTAGGACATGTGGGGTGGGGTCTATGTGATCACAGGTGCCAAGAGCTAGAAATGGAACAAGGACAACTGATTCTTGAGCACTTGGCATGCGCCATGGTAAGGTTTTATGTACATTATCTTGTGTGCTTCTAACAACTCATGAGATTCTTAGTATGGATGACCCCAACATACAGATAAGAAGTTCAGCATCTCACTCAACTTTACAGAGTTGCGAGGGGTCTGATCTCAAATTCAAATCTGTCTGATGCTTGACCATTAGACCTTTGTCATGTATTGTAGAGTGACTTATATGGAGTATGATATATCTACGGGCATTATATATATTCATATCTGTTTTATATTGTAAGTTGATATGTTATTTGTAAATCCATGTTTCATATGCATATATATGCATTATATATATAATATCATACAAATATAAGTACTTCTGAATAGTACATCTATTATATAAAGTATAAAGTAATTAATAGCCATATCTACATATATATCAATATATTAGATATTTGTTATCCATAAGGAGATATGTGTTATACATGTATATATGTGTGTATATATATATATATATGTGACTATAAGTTTTCTGATTTTATAATTATTTTCCCTAATCTGATTTTTGAGCAATTTTAAATAACTTACCTGGCAAGATATAAATCATGGCAAAATTTCATATTACTTTAAATTCTGCTTTCTTTCCTCTTGAATGCCAGCCTCACAGCCCTGTTTACAGGGCGAAAAACAATAAGGAGATGTTCAAGCCCTGCTCCTCCTCACTAACTGGGATTTATTACTGGTTCGCTTGCTCACAATGGCAGGGAGCAGACCCATCCTTTGGTTGCTGGGCTGTGAGCTCCTAATTGGAATGTGCATTGTGTAATGAGGTTTACTATTTATAGCTGCTTCATAAAGGAGCAAACCTCAAAGATGAAATGGTATTTTCATGTATCTGTTATTTTATATATGGCCTGGGGTGGAATGATGGGCAAAATCAAGATGAGCTTTTAGAAGTGTCTCCATCCCATGGGTTTGGTCTTCACTCATTCTCATGCAGTCACTTTTCATTAGGGATTTACTGACTTCCTCAGGAAGTATAGAGGGAGAAGGGACTCCTTCTTATGGTGAATTCCAGAGAAGGCCTCATGGAGGAGGTGTCATTTGAATTGGGCCCTGGAGGGTGAGTAGAATTCTCATGAGTTGTGTTGGAGATAGAAAGGCAATGAAGGAGAAGAGAACACTTTCTAGTTAAGCTAAGAGAGCCCCATGGGCCAATTCACTCACCAATCATCCAAAACATATCTATGGGCCCTAGTATGAGTGGGGCACTGCACAAGGTGCAGCAGACGCAATATAATCAGCTAGAGAGAACCAGAAGCAGGCTCCACCATCAGAGGAGGGACCCTGGGGGAGGACAGTGGGGAGGGGGACACACAATGAGCATGACCACCCGACCGCCATGTTGGCTTGCAGGAAAGTTTGCAAGTTTTTTAAAAAAACTTTATTTCTCTTCATTTCACAAGGTTTGTTTTTCACAGCACCTTTAATGGAAGGAGGGTAACACTTTATTGGGACAAAGACCAGGAGGGTTATTGGGGGGTTTGGTCCCAGCTAGTCCTCTGCTCAATGTGACTGAGCATCTCCTGTATCCTCAGCTTTCATCTTTCCTTGGCTGGGAGGATGGAAAAGTCTGCAACTTCCTCCTACTTCTTCAAATATCCTAATGACTAAAACATCTTTCCTAAAATCCAGCAGTTTAGCCTAAATGTCCTTCCAGTATAGGTAACCGCTCTCTTCTCTTGAGTTGTTTGTGTGAATCTTCTCTTTGCCATTGGCAGGATTCAATGTCACCACGATGGGTCCAGGTGCATTTTCTATTTATTCCCCTGTGTTGGGACTTGTGTGCTTCCTGAGTGAGGACTGATGTCCTTCGGCAGTTCTGGGCAGTTCTCAATTTCTCTGGCCCTTCCTCATTATGTCTTGACCTTGTCATTGCCTTGTTCTGATGTATGTTATGCCTCCTTTTCCCGAGATCCTTGTAAATTCACATCTTTCATGTTTGTCTCTCTCTCTGGATCGTGTTTAGAGTGGTACGGCAATGTCACCAGATCTAATATCTAGATCACGTTATATTGTCGCCTTCTTCACGTGTGCATTTTTGCCCATTCGTTAATTTTGTTTAAAATTTCAATGTCTATTTTCATTTCTGGATGTTCTATTTCCCTGATATTCTGTTTTGAGTATATTACTGTTTTCCTGTGGTTTCGAGTCCACCTTTCATTTATTTATTCATATTAAACGTACTTATCCATAAACTCTAAGCATATTTACCTAAAGTTCTTCGAGGTCTAAAGCTGGTGATTGCTGGGCCTGTTGGCTCTGACGTCTTGTTTGTGCAATACTCACAGGTACTGTTGCGCTGTGTCGTATACATTACACATGATATATTGTTTCTCTATGTATGTGGTCAGTTTAGATGTTAAGATTGAACTGGACCTGGCCTATACTTCACCCTAGATCAGCTCAGCCCCTTCTGACCCCACTTTCCAGCTCTTGGCCATGCATCATTTCCTTCAAGTGGTTCCCTGGCAATCGCTTATGTACTTTGTGCTGTCGCAAAGCTCTCGTCACACCTGCCACAGTACAAGCTCCCACTGGCCTAGGAGCCCTGATGTGCACCATCACCTGATGAGGGAGAAATTGCCACCAGAAGCTCCTGCTTCCCCAGAGGCTTCCTGCAACACATAGATGGCAATCCCAGAAGACTGAGGGAGTTAACATGCTGTCAGGTGTACTTTGACCAATGAAGAAAGGAGACTGGGGGCCAGCCCCGTGGCCTAGTGGTTAAGTTTGGCATGCTCCGCTTAGGCATCTGGGTTTATGGGTTTGGATCCTGGGTGTGGACCTGTGCCACTCATCAGCCATGCTGTGGTGGCATCCCACATATAAAAATAGAGGAAGATGGGCACAGATGTTAGCTCAGGGCTCATCTTCCTCAGCAAAAAAGAAAGGTGACTAGAATGAGCTAGCAGGTAAACCTCTCACTCTTCCTCCCCCCACAAACAGAATGCTCTAAGATGCCGTGGTTACATGTAGCCTTCACCTGGCATGCTTTGTTTTGAAGCAGTGGCTAGCTCAGGAATGCATCGTCTTGAAATTTCTGTGTATAAGGATGAAGGTAACACACAGCATCAGGGCATCAGGTTGTGAGGTTGTATTGACAGTGTTCATAACTTACATTCCTGCACAAGTTTTCTTATCTTAGCTATGAGTGTCATTTACGTGAATAATGATAAATTGTGTGGATAAAGATTTGCATTGCAGGACTGTGAATAACTCGGCCGAGTTACAAAAATAAAATATATTATTAGACACAATCCCCTACCCCAAGTCAGATGAAAAATAATCTCACATTGCAGTTTAGCAGAAGCTGGCTACTGCGAGCCTGATTCTCATGTTTCTTTGGGCAATTTGCGATGTGAGGCACTTCACTGAGGAAATCACATCAGATTGATGTCTAGAGGCTGGGATTTGATCTCAGCTTTGTCCTTACTAATTCTGTGACCCTGGGCTGGTTAATTAACCCTACTCAGCCTTGTATTTTTTTCTTATTTGAAAATTGAGAACAATGACCCATATGTGGTAGGGTTGTTGTGAGGGCTAGGGTCATATAAATGCAAACTGCCTGGCACAGTCCCTGGCGTTTAGGGTGGCCTCGATAAACAGTGGCTGTTGTGATGGACTGTTCCTTACTGCAGCCCTGATGTGGGAGCCTCATTATTCAAGTCCCTTTGTGAATCTATTAATAACTTCAGTGCAACAGACTTTTCCCAAGACCCAACAGCGCCTCTCACTGATGTAGGCTCTGGGGATTATACAAGTGAAGAAGACTGCTTAGCAGTGGGAAAGAAAAAAACACTAAAATTAGAGCCTAGATCTCTTTGAGTTAATAGCAAAATGCCACTTATTCCTAAGCCTTGTTTCCAGGGAGCAGGTAACAGTAACTTTATGGAGGCATTTGTAAAAATAAAGACAGGCCTTGCTATCTGATACCTTTGTGCAAATTATAAAAGGACATTCCTTCCAGAGAGATTTAGGAAATGGCACCATCTTCAGGTGGACAGTTAGATAGATGTCCCCCTAGGGATGGACACTGCCCGGACAGGGTGATGCTTGCTGAGCAGAGCATAGGCAGGGTGTCAGCGGCCACTCTCTCAGTTTGGTGGTGATGTTTGTGCAGTGCACAAGTCAGGTATCTATCCACAGCAGCCCTGTGCAGACATGCAGAAAGAAACCTCCCCACACAGAGTAGGTCTCATCTGGTCAGTCCCCAATTCAAATTGATGTTACTGCGTAAATACCTCGTGAATCAGGCTCCTCTCCACCTGCACCATCACTGCCTGGGTTCAGGCCCCAGCATCTTGCATGCTGCAGCCAGAGGCTTGATTCAAAAACACAGTCTGATCACACCCTTCTCCTGCAAGCATCTCACAGTACTGCCCCATCACCTACAGGTGCAATTTCCACTGCTCTTGGCCCCCATGGCTCTGATCCCCTCCTCTGTAAGATTCTCCAGGATTAGTACGAGGGATTTCAAAAGGTCTGGTCATGGACATCTCTCCAATGTACAGAAGAGGGAGGAAACAGAGAACCACTGACCTGCAGGAAGGTACAAACACCTTTGCCTGGTATTGATGACAGATGGACTCCAGGTGGCCCCACCCCTTGACCCCCATTTCCTGGTGCTGATGCCTCTGTGCAGCCACCTTCTAGTGTAGATGGGACTTGTGACTTGCTTCTGGCCAGCAGAACTTGGCAAAGGTGATGGGATGTACACGATTATGTTGCATAAGATTATAACACCCATCTTGCAAGGAGACGCCCTCCCTTGCTGGCTTTGGAGAACCCAGCTGCCATGCTGTGAGCTGCCATGGAGAGGACCACATGGCTGGGAGCTGAGAGTGACTATGTTAATTTCCTCTGGTTGCTGTAACACATTACCAAAACTCTATGACTTAAAACAACACAGATTTAATCTCTTACAGTTCTGGAGCTCAGAGGTCTGACAAGGGCTCACAGGGCTGAAATCAAGGTGTTGGCACAGCTGGCTTCCTTCCAGGGGCCCTAGAGGAGAATCCATCCCTTGTCTTTTCCATAGAGGTGCCTGCACTCCTTTGCTCATGACCCTCTTCTTCTTCAAAGCCGGCAACACACTGACTGTTCTTTTGTTGTCACATTTCTCTCTGACTGATGATAGCCAGAAGTTTCTCACTTTTAAAGATTCACATGATTAGATTGGGCCCACCTGGATAATCCAGGATGCTCCCCCATCTCACGGTCTTTAACTGTAATCATGTCTGCAAAGTCTCTTTTGCCATATAAGGGAACATATTCACAGGTTCTGGAGATGAGAGCCTGGACATCTTTGGTGGGCCATTATTCTGCCTCCTATAGTGATCTCCAGCCAACAGCCAGGAAGAGACTGAGGCCCTCAGACTAACAGCCCACAAAGGACTGAATGCAGCCAACAACCACATGAGCCAGGGACAGGCCCTTCCCTGGTCAAGCCTCAGATGAGACCAGTCCCAGCTGACACCTTGACTGAAGCTAAGGCGTGCCTGGGCTCCTGATCCACAGTAACTGAGATCATAAACACGTGTTGTTTCAAGCAGCTAAGATTGTGGTAATATTATCACACGGCAATTGTTAACTAATTTATATACGAAAGTCTATTTGGCTTTGTTCTTGCCTATTTCTCCAAACTCATCTGCCGTTGCCCTCCCCTCAACTCACACATGTGTACATTCACAGAGACACACACACACATACACACTACCACCTACAATAACTACTCACGTTTAGGGTTTTTTGTTTGTTTGTTTGTTTTGGTTTTTTTTGTGTGAGGAAGACCAGCCCTGAGCTAACATCTGTTGTCAATCCTCCTCTTTTTGATGAGGAAGATTGGCCCTGGGCTGACATCCGTGCCCATCTTCCTCGACTTTATATGGGACGCCCGCCACAGCATGTCTTGACAAGCAGTGCATAGGTCCACACCCAGGATCTGAACCTGTGAACCCCGGACCACCAGAAGTGGAACTCGTGAACTTAACCACTGCGACCCCAGGCCTGCCTCTGCACTTTTAGTTTTTTACACAAAACATGTGGTTTCATGTCTCTGGGCTGTTAAAATAAATGAAGATCACCCAACTGAGAACAAAGGCTATTTATTCTAAGCTGGCTATAGGAAGAGAGTCAGCCACCTTCATTTGCCTTTGGCAGAGAATCAAAGGCAGGCAGAAGAGTGGGAAAGCTTTATGGTAGACAAAAGGGAAGGCTCAGGTGTGCCCTGATTGGAGGCTGTTAGCATGGGAAGTGGAGGTGGGCTAACTACACGCAGGCTATACTATGTGATTGTTTAGGGGTGAATATTGCTTTTGTTCCAGTTGGTCCTAAGTTGGAAGTGGTGGCAAAAATTAGGGAAGCTGTCAGTTATTAATCAAGACCTGGCCATTTTGGGCTGATTGTTACAGAGTTTATTGTTTGGTTTCCTGGGTTGGTCACTGCAGATAATGGGTTGGCTTTCTGGACTAGTTGCTGCAGATTGTTGGTCAGAGTTCCGTGTTTCCACATGGCCTGGCCACTGTCCATGGGTATTTTAGGGCTCACAGCACTTCTCCATGGGCTCTTGTTTCTACTGAGAGCGCCCATGCCTATACCTTATCCAGCTGCCAAACTCACATCCAACCTTCAGAACTCTGCTGAAGTGTAACCCCTTCTGTGAGACCTGCTGTGATCACTCTACCCCTCTATAACCATTTTGGTTGTATATTCATATTAGTGTTGAGTGTTCCAGGCCATGTTATTTTCTTAGCATATGTTTATCTGCCCAACTCGATTGTGAGCTTCTCTATTTGTTCATGTCTCCAGCTCACGTCCCAGTAACTAGGTGCTCAGTAAATGCCTGCTGAGACATTGTAAAATAGTCAGGACCAGCAACAAACCAAACATTCCCATAATCTTCACCCAACCCAGTGGTTTCATTTTAATGTTAAACTGAAGTCATGGAGTCATGCAGTCTTGGAATTGGAAGGCAGTGAGCTCATCGTGGCCTACTGCCAGGGAAGAGAAGAGGAATGAGAGAGAACCTTGCCCAAATTCCCACAGGGGGAAGAGTCCAAATAAGAACCGGAAGCAAGAGCCCTAGGCCTGGGCTCCTTCTGGTACTCTATGCATCCTGGAGACCTTGGGTTGTTGGAATGGCCCAGAGCCAGAAGTGCCCAGAGCCGGAAGTGCAGTGGCCTGGGGCCTCCATCTCAGTGAGTAAAACAAATGCTGGCACATAGAGGCTGTTTGCATGCAAGAATGCACTCATGAACAATGGTAAATCACTCATCGCCTAGCAGCTACTGTGATTCAAACTTCCTGAGGAATTAATAGCATAATCCAGGAAGGCTGTGGAAGAGAGCCTGGCACTGTAGAATTATGTGAATCTACCACTTTTTCTGTCCATGTTCTCATTAGCCCCACCTTATGAAAATACAGACAATTATAAATATTCCAAGTATATATAAATCTATTGTCATATAATGAACTCAGTAGAAAAATGTAAGCCCACAGCTGTGTTATTTCTTTGACTTCTCTAATCATTAACCCAGGTAAGTGGGCATGCTCAGGATTTTTCTCTCTTTTTGAATCAATTCAAGTCCCTGTATGGTTAATTAAAAGCAGTGGCATCATCTCTACTGTGATAGAACAATCCCCTCTCAACAATCCATCATGCTAATTAGCAAGAGGAGAAGGGATCTGTCTACTTTCAAATTGTCTATTCTAAAACTGAGAGAATTCAGAGGAGATGTGCCAAGCAAAATCCAACTTGCAAAATTTTATTTGCAAAAAGATGTCTTGGGATTTTGAACTGTCACTGGATTTGTTCAGATTTGAGCCTCTTGCATTATTATTGTTACTGCAAAGTAATAATAACTTAACGATATTTGTTAACTATAATATCAGCATTTTAGAATGTCTTTTCTGTTCTACATCATTTTCCCAAGTGTGTTCACGTGACACTAGTCCTTTGTCATGGAAAATGTTTGCATGGGTCAGAAATGGATCAGAAATCTGAACGTCCCAGTCCCTCCTTGGAGATTTTCAACGTTCACTAGAAAAATCCCTTTGGAAGTCATGACATTAAAAAAATTAATTTCTATTCAGAACTATTGAACCATACCTGATAATGGAACAGTGTGTATGTGGAATATCTACTTGCACCACGGGAATTGGTGCTTCATGAAATAGATTTTGATATTTTAATCATTAAAAACAAACTATTAAGTAGTTATCCCATTACAGATAAGAAAAACGAGACCCAGAGGGGCAAAGAGATTTGTCTAAAGCCAACAAGTAAATTCCATCCCTGGAATTTGAACCCACATCTCTCTGATTCCAAAGTCCATGCTCCCTTGATGAATGTATCTTGTTGGCAACTTGAATCTTGGTCTGTGCATGTACTTGACCATTCAAGTTAAATCTTCCACCTTTGCTGTTTGATGATTCCTTTTGAAAATTTGCAAAATGAAGTGCCCAGAACTAGATGGAAGACCTTGATTCAAGTCTTCACATGAGGCATGGTGGGCCTTTGATCCCTTTGCTAGCACAGGAGACTCATACCAGTGTCACACAGCAAGAGGCCACAGATGGGGGAAGGAGGAAGGACAGGGAGAAGACAAATCTTTCCTTAGCACTGATGAATGGCAGGCTCTGGGCTGGGCCTGGGAGACAGAGATGCACAGGACCAAGGCATGGTCCAACAAATCATTTTTTGTAATTTTGGCTTTGATGATCAGAATTTCCTAGTTTTAACATGTTCTAATTTATCTTATTTGTTTTCCTTTTATGATTAGTGGTCTGTAGCGTTTTTGAGAAATCTTTTCCTAAAACAAGAGCATGAAGATGTTTATTTTATTCTGAAGTTCGATTATTTTAACTTTCAGATTTATGCTTATAGTTTTCCTCAAAATAAATTGTAAAATAGGGAGGAAAGTTCATTTTTTCCCATATACACACTGGAATTTTTCTGGCAAAATTTATTGAAAATCCTGTTTTTCGGTGAAAATCTGTGTCACTGTATATCAAATGACTGTCTACGTAGGGGTTTGTTTTGACTGATTGCTCCATTGGTCTCCCTTTATGTCAATATCCACATTGACTTAATTACTTCACCTTTATACTAAGTCCTGAAACCTACAAATTCTCTGACTTCTTTAATATTGTCTTGGCTCTTCTATGTCCACAGCATTTCCATAAAATTTTTGAATTTGTTTATCAATATCTATAATACTAACATAATAAGAATGATCCTCTGGGATTTTGATTAGAATTACATTGAGTCTATAAGTGAATTTGGGGAGAATTTAAATCTTAGTAATATTAAGTATCTCAATTCCTAAATATGGATTATCTGTTCATTTTTTCAGGTATTCCTTACTTTTTCTCAGCAGTATTTTGTTTTGTTCTGTGTGGGATTCTTATGCACTTTTCCTTAGATTTATTGCCAGTTATTTGATATTTTTAAATATTACACATATTTCCATAGATTTATTCCCATGTACTTAATAATTTTTCTATGCAACTGTAAACAGTAGTATTTTCAAATTTATCTTTCTATTTTTTGCTGCTAGAATATATAAACATAGTTGCTTTTATATAGACCTTGTAATACCTTGTTTTTAGCATCTTTGCTAAATCGACTTATGACTTCTAACTGTAGATTTAGGTAATTCCTACATCCATAATCATGCCATTTATGAAGAAAGATGGCTTTTTAAATTCCATTTTTAATCTTTATAGCTTTTATTTATTTTTTGTGCATGATTGCACTGGCTAGTGTTTCCAGTGCAAAGCTGATTAAAGGTGATGGCAGTAGACAACTTTTTTCTGTTCCTATCCTCAGAGGGAAAGCATTAAATAGTTTACCACTGAGTATGAAGTAAGCAAAAGGTTTTTAGCTGATATCTTTTATCAGATTAAAGAAGTTCCCTATAACTCAGTTTGTGGATTATTTTTTATTATTAATAGGTATCAAATTTTGTCAAATGCTTTTTACACATCTACTGGGAAAATCATAGAGTTTTCCTCCTGTATTCTGTTAATGGGTAAATTAAAGTGATTAGAATTTTGATATTAAATCAAACTTTCATTCCTGGAATAAACCCCACTTGGTCAAACCATATTGCTCTTTTTGTATATTGTTAGGACGTAAGAGGTGTTCAATAGATATTCACTCTAACATCTCTTACTGCTCTCTTAATAGAATCAGGGAGATATATATACTGATACCCATTAGAGATTATATATAAATGCAATATTATATATAACATATACAATTATATATATAATATATAGGTGATATGTATAATAACAATCACCTAATGGGGACCACCATTTCTATCTAAAGAGTTTAGAAAAGGCATTAAGAAGGATAAGACATTTAATTCAAGTTTTAAAGAATGAATAGTATTTCAACAAGCAGAAGAAAGAGTACAAAACATAATTGTTTATTAACACCCTAAATGCACCTGGTGTCTCTTTTGAGCATTCCTCTGAGGAGGTTGCCTCAAATATCATTGTATAAAGATTGATTAAGACTAATGGGATGGAGCAACCACAGTCTAAGACAACAAGCGAGGCTACTTGGAAGAACAAAAATTACAAAATAGACAGTAATTTAAAAAGTGGATAGTAATTTGTCAAATGATTTGAAAGAATTTCCTGAATAGCTGGAAGAATTAATGCAGTTCCAGAAGTTTTCTAAAAGATTTTCTTCTCAGTCCACTAGAAAGAACACTTGTAGGGCCATAGACAAATAAAAGCTCTGTTTCCCTCACTCATTCATTCATGAATCAGCTTTCATTAAGCAGCTATTGCATACCAGACACTATGATAGCTACTGGAGATACAAAGATGGTGGAATGTAGAAAATGAGAAGGACTTTACTCACAAGATTTTCAAGCCATATTCCATATGGAGCTCTGGGAATTCTGTGGGATAAGAGGGAGCAGAGCCAGTGGATCCCAGAGAAGCCACACCCACCTCATTCAGAACAGCTCTGCTTTTGCTTTTGTAAACTTTGCTTTTGAAGAAATAGAGTTTTGGATCTTCGGCGTAAGGCTTGATGACTTTTTACAAGTGAATGTAGCCATGAAATGAACACCCAGATTGAAATATAGGAGATTATTTACACTTTTAGAATCCTCTTTCATGTCTCCTTCTAGTCAGTACACCGTGAAAAGTAACCAGTCTTCTGACTTCTACAACTATAGGTTAGTTTTCAAGATTTTGAACTTCCTAGAACAGACTCATCAGCATGTACTTATTTCTGCTGACTTCCTTAACTTTTTATGTTTGTGATATTTATTCAAGTTTTTGTATATAATTTTTCCAGTTACTGTGGCTGTACAGCAAATCATCCCAAAACTCAGTAGTGTAACACAGCCACTTCTTGTTCTTATGGATTCAGGACTTTGGACAGAGCACATTATGGCGGGCTTGTCTACACACTACAGTATCTGAGGCCTCAGCTAATTCAGTGTTCTACACTCCCAGGTCTGGTGGTTGATTCTGGTTGCCAGTGGAGACATTAGCTCCTACACGTGGGTATCCATGTGAGTTGGGCTTCCTTATGATATGGTGTCTGAGTTTCCATATTAAGTGTCCTGAGGGAGTAAGAGAGCAAAGCAGAAATCGTATTTCCTTTTCCTACCTAGCTTCCAAGTGGGAAGTCACACAGCATCACTTCCATCTCATTATACTGGTCAAGGCAATTACAAAGCTATGCCCAGGTTCAAGGAAATGTGAAAAAAATTCCTCACCTCCCAATGAAGGAGTGTCAACATCTCATTGTATGAAAAACTCGTGGGATGGAACACATATTGGTCATTCCTGATGTACATTTGAGTTGCTTCTAGTTTAGGTATTATAAATAAATCTACATAAAATATTCTTGCATGTTTTTAAAAAATACATAAGCATTTATTTCCACTGAGCATACATTATGTTGAATGGAATTGTTCAGTCATGGAATATGGGTGTACCCTTTAGTACTAACTTAGTAATTAGTACTAGAATTTTTCCACAGCATTTGGACAAATCTACATGTCTATTGACAGTATATGAATAAAGTATTTGCTCCACATCCTTATTATCACAAGTGAAATAAGAGGCTGGTAAGCAAGTTAGGGACAGATTTCAGGGAGCCTTGCATTCATGCCTTAGAGTTCAGACTTCTCCCTCAAAGACAAGGGTTTTAACCTGGAGGCCTACAGGCCAAGCCTGTGGATACACTTCACACACGAGGACTGTGGTGGAGGTGGTGCTGCTGTTGTTGCTTTTAACTGACATTGAATACCTTAGATTGGGCGTAACTCACCCGCCAGTATTCCAAGATAGTTACTACTCTGTAATTTCTTACTCTCTCAGAATTATCCACTTTGCTCCAGAAAGCATTTATTTTTAAAGTCCCCAAATAAGCAAAATTAAATACTGTATTGTTGGGGATATAAATAAACATATATAGGGTAAATGTGTTTTTAAAAGAACAAGAGGATTATAAATTCAAAACTCAGAATGAAACTTACCTTTGGCGGGAGGCAGAGGGTGGGATGGGTGATAACGCCTGTGTCAAGTCAATGATATTGTAATGCTCTAGGTATTAATTTGGGTAGCAGGTTCATGGGTAACATTTTAAATTTATTTTTTACATATATTTATATATATTCTTTGTATGTGTGTTTGTACATGTATATGCATTCATCAGTTCAGTCATTGTATCAAACAATGGTCTAGGTATATAAGTATAAATTATTTCTCAATAAAAAATTAAGTCCTATATTTCTTTCATTAAAATGTGTGCATATTGCAAAGTGTTATTTATGGGTGGAAATTTGTGAATATGAGAGGCATAATAAGATAAAAAAGACGAGAGATATATAAGCCTTCTTTTAGGATAAATGGGAATATTCTGTCTTTTCCTTAACACAGACTGGGCTGTTTATTTAATCAAATCCAGATATTTTCCAAAATAAAATATTTGAGGACAAAACACTTAAGAGTGTTAAATGCTGGAAATATGCCCAGATCTGGTTGAAAGCAGCTCAGAAAGAGGGTGAAAACAGGGAGGAGAGGGAGCAGTGGTGGCTGAAGGGAGAGTTTCCACAGTCAGGCAATTCACTGCTTGATATCTCTCAAAAAAGCCTGTGGCCAAATGGAGACCCCAACTCTGAACACTACATGTTCTCATTTCCAACAGGGAGTTTGAAGCTAATAGTTATTGTGGACTCATTGTGGCCATGTACCTCAATCCACTTCTGGTTTCACTTAGCAGATGCTTAATATTTACTGAACAGAAGTCAGATATCACCTGATTTAAATCTCACCACTAACATTCCTATGACATTTGTAGTATTGTCCATATTTTACAGATGAGAAAACTGAGTCTCAGAGATAAGTACCTTGTTGATGGGGCGGATTGTAGTTTCCAAATATAGACATAACAATGGCCCACACTCTCTTCTGACAATGTGACCCATCACTTCCCCATCAAGAGGAGGAGTGTATGTCCCCCCACCCTGAAATCCAGTGGATCTTTGTGGCTGCCTTGATGAATGCAGTGTAGTAGAAGTGACCTCATGTGACTTAGGGTCATAAAAGGAAATAAGGTTTGTTCCTAACTCCCTCTTTCTTGAGACCTTTACTCTTGGAACCTGTCCTCCACACTGTGAGGAAGCCCAGGCTGCATGGAGAGGCCACGTGTAGGTGATCCCGCTGACAATCCCAGCAAAGGTCCAAGCCAACAGCCAGCACCAGCTGACAGACACGAGAGTGAGGATGCTTTCAGAAGGACTCCATTTCAGCCACACAGGATCGCAGCTGAATGAGAGACCTTGAGTGAGAGCCTAGAACTGAGTCCAGCCGACCCCCAGACTACGAGAAGTAATAATAATAATGATGATGGTGGTGGTAATGACGAACTATGGGGTTTTTTAATTGCACTATTTGGAGTGGTTTGTTAAGTAGTAATAAATAACTGAATCTCTCAGTAAACCTATGGGCATTAAGCACCCCCTACCTTCCAGAAGCTAACACTTATTTGCATTATAAATGATGCCATTAGTACCCCTAGGAAATGAGCAAGTTCTTCCCTGCAATTCCCTACAATTCTGTAGATATCTCTGACTTTTATTAATCAGATCTCATCCTCCTTTTCACACCTGAAATTCTAGACCTAGCATCCCGGGTATAATGACAATTAACAGCACTCTATCTCAAGGAGCTCAGAGTTTGGTGAAACAGACAGACACATAGACGAGTTATTGAAAGCATGAGGGTCAAGGCAGATGGTGGTGGAATAAGCTATAGGGACATTAAGGAGGAGTAGCATTAGCATGAGAGTGGGTGGCCAGTAAAAGCTTCCTGAAGAAGAGGTTGGCTGAGAAAATCTTGAAGAATTAAATTAAGTTGGAGGCAAGGGAACGAATTCTCAAAAAGATGGCAAAAATGTTGCAAAGGCAGAGAAGCAAGAACTAGTTTAGTGCATGAAAGAACATATACCCTGGCATTACTTCAATGGCATTTGAGGCCAGTTATGGTAGAAAAAGATGCTGGCATGGTGGTCTGGTGCTACTTCCTAGAGAGCAAGGCATGCCATCTCCAGGGTTTGGGTTTTGAATAGTACCACATGGGGAATATGGAGTGTGGTGGAAAGAGAGTTTGTTCTGCATGTGAATGAGCTACCAAAAAAATAGTTCCTCAAGGCTTATCCTGTGATATTCTCATTCTGTAATTCTAAGTTGGGATCTACGAATTCTGATTAAAAAAGAAAGGGAGCCTCACCCAATGATTCTGATATTCCGCCATATTAAGGGAAACTGCTTGAGCCAATGAAATCCACTGAGGGATTTTAGACAGGAGGAGGAAAGAGTTGGATTGTGCATCCAAAATGATCATTCATCAAGCGGTTTGGAGCATGAAGTGGGAGGAGGCTGGGACTAAAGGCAGGGAGACCAGTCGAGAGACTGCTGCAGTAGATGGTCCAGGTGAGAACCCACGAGGACCAAATCAGGGCGGTGATGATGGGATGAGAGGAGATGGATTCAATCACAGTCAGACTATACAGTTGGCAGGGCTGGTGATTGGCAGCTGATAGAGAGGGAGAGAAAGGAGTCAAGGATGATGAGTGGTGTTGGCTCAGATGAGATGGTACACGTTGGGACTGTCAACTCAGATGAAGAGAAAGAACAGGCACAACAGAAAGCTCCAACCTTGGGGGAACAAGAATTAGTCTTACTACATGAAAAATAGTTATTCCTGTTCAAAAAAATAGAAATTAAATTAATGACAGGCCAGGAAAAGATTCTTCCAGCTTCTGAAACAGACACATGATTTATATCAGTAATAAAAAATGAAATTCCTGAAAATAAAAAATAAGAGATGCTGAATGGAGTAGAAATATGAGCTGAGGCTATAAATAGCCTACTGACAGATGGGGAAGTCTAAATTTCTAACATGTTTATTAAAATTTTTCAAATTCAGTAATTAAAAAAATGCTAATTTGAACAACTAAAGGTACAAGTTTTCGCCCTGACAAAAATTACAAGGAAGGACAATTCAGGATGTTGGAGGGGAATTGGACAGGGGACACTCATGGACTGCTGGTGGTTCAGCAGGATAGACTGGATCAGCTATACCTGGGGGACGATGGGTGGAATTAGTGAAATGGAAAGGTGCATAGCCAGTGATCCTGTAGAGAAGCCGCTATAGAGGGAACAAATATAGTGAGACTCATTTCAGCTTTGTTTGTGGTCGCAGGTGTTAGGAGGGACCCAGGTGCTCATCAATGGGCTAACAGGTAAGATGCATGAGCACACACTATGTGATATGAAGCAATTAGAATTAACAAATTAGATGAACTTACAGCAACTCAGCTACATCTTACAAGTGCTAAGTGAGATGAAACATCAGCACAATATCATTACTATACATTTAAAATATATACTCAGAAAACAATATTGCACATTTTATAAGGATACCCACATATATAGGGGAAATCTCAAACACATTACAGCAGTTACCTATCAGGGAGGTGAGGGATATAATGGAGGAAGAGAGGGAAAAGGAAGTAAAACAAAATGACAGGGAGAGAGAGAGACAATCGTTGGATGGATTTATGATGATGATGTTGGTCTATCATGAACTAAGGAATACAATCAAGTCAACTCTCTGCACCTGAGATTTCTACACCCTCAAATAAAGATTGGAGCTGACGGAAGGTCTAGTGGAGAAGATATTGATGAATTTGAGTTTGACACGACTATTGAAATTCACAAAGCACGTGGAGAAGTACAAGGTGAGGGGGAAGAATCTGGAGATAGAGCCCAACACAGTCAGAAGATAAAACCATGAGAAACAATGAGATGTCTCAGGGAGGGATGGAGTCCAGGAACTGAGAACACCTGTCACCAGTGGGCTGGAAGCAGGGGTGGGTGGGCTGCTCAGGAAACCAAAAGCCCACAGTGTCACCTTGAGGGGACTGAGGAGAAAGGGAAGAATGTGGCTCGTGGACACCAAGGGAAGAGAGTTTCCAGGACTGAGAGCAGCATTTGAAAGCCAGCTTAGAGGCCCCATAAGAGAAGGGCTGAAACCATCTTCTGCATTTGGTCATGATTTATTGTTCTTACCACTAAGTGGTCCATCGGTTTGGGTAGGTGGGATTAGGGGCTGTGGTGGAGAGAAGCAGCACAGAGGAGCAAGTAGAGGTCCCTCTCCCTCTTCTGCAACTTATGAGGCATCTTAAGTCATCTTAAGATGTCACCTCTCAAGATGTGAGTCATCTTTCAAGTCATTTCTCATCTCTGGTTCTCAGTTTTGCAGAGATGAAATAGATAATTATCGTTTCTTGCACTGTCCTCTGTGGCTTCAATTAGATGGCATGTGTGAAAGTCCTTTTATACTTTATATTCCTTTGAGCATGGTAACTTCTGCAGCCACGGTTCTACTTTCTGTCTGTATGGATTTTCCTATTTTGGACATTTCATATGGAATCAATCAAAAGGAATCGTATACTACGTGTACGATTCTTTCACTTAGTGCAATGCTTTTAAAGCTCCTTTCTTTCCCCTATTAATTTATCCCCAAATATCTATCAAGTGTTTACTATGTCCAGGGTGGGATGTTTTGAGAGAATTAATTGGCTTAGTCTCTAACCACTAGGGAAATTGGACCACAGATATTTCAGAATCAATGGGGTCCTTCAGAATGTCCAGTCCATCCCTCTCAATTTACAGATGAGGATGTGGAGGGCCAGAGAGGAAAAGTGATTTCTCAAAGTATCAGAGTGACTGAGGGGCAGAGACAGGCTGGGGCCAGACCTCTTTACTCCCGCTGAAGAGATGCTCTCAGCATCCCTGCTGGCCCCTTTCAGGTCACACAGCCAGAACAGCAGAAGTCTTCTCATTGCAAACCATCCAGTTTTCCCCCAACACTGAGTTTTCAGAAAGAATTGCCATATAAATTATCTGAACAAAGGGAACGTGGAAAATAACTGAACTCGGGGCCAAGAAAAGCATATTCCACTTCCTTTCATCCCTCCGACTTACTGTGTGAGGAAGTTCATTTCCCTTTCTGGCCTCAGGAAAATGCAAGAATCTCATTAAGATCCCTTCTGTCTCTAATATTCTGCAATTTAAGTGGCAAAAAGGGCCTGTTTTTCCAAGCTCACAAAAATGTTGGGCTTTTATCTGTCTGACTTCAATTCATGGGAACTAAAGGACATAATCACCCATTCCTGCTTCCACTGAGAAGCTAATTGGGCGCCCCACTGCACTTCAGGGACAGGCTATGGATCTTGAACTGCTTGTCTTGGGGACACATGGGATTGGGCCTGGCTCTGCCACCTGTGTCTCCCTTCAGTCTACAGAGAAGCAAAAGCAACAAATCGCAGAACTCTCTCACGTGGCTGGCAGGACCTGCCCTCCTACCTTCTGATGAGAACGTGTAGCCTTTGCTTTTGCCTCTTGTGGGTCTTCTAGGCAGGCCACTTCTCCAGGGTGTGGGCTTTGGAATTCCTGAGCTAGGCAACAAAACGTTGAGCTGCATTTTGACGTCATTGGGAAAAATAGTAGTGCAGATTCATTGAACACTTGCTGTATACCGAGTAGTGCTCTGCTATCTGCTTTTT
This sequence comes from Tapirus indicus, assembly GCA_031878705.1. NCBI lineage: Eukaryota > Metazoa > Chordata > Mammalia > Perissodactyla > Tapiridae > Tapirus > Tapirus indicus. The sequence continues at coordinate 5,481,075 of CM062935.1, read as the reverse complement.
ACTCATTTTATTTAATGCCCACAACAACTCTATAGTCCCCATTTTATAGATCAGGAAACAGGTTCGGAGTTTAAGCAGGATGCCTGGGGCCACACCCTGGCATGGGATGGAGTCAGGGTTCCAAACTAGTCCGACACCAAACCCAGAGCTCTGTTCCACCACAGGAAACAGCGCCTCCCACTGTGATCTGGGAAGGATGCTAATCAAATGCAGAGCTGATTAGTTATTTAATTTCCCAATCTGTATCTACAAAAGATGAGAGAGGAAGACAAGCTAACCTCTAATGCATGTTTAGGTTTTGAGAACTGATGCTCCCAAGTGGTGGTGCTGGTGTTAAAACCTAGGATTTCAACCGCACAGTTCAGTGACCGTACATTTCGGTACCATTAAGGCAACCTGCATCTGAGCATGACTTTCACCCCTCCTGCCAGGTGGTAAGAGTTGTCCTAGGAAGGAAGGCACACTTTGTCACTTCAAAATAGAGAGATATGTAAAATTATACATATATATTTCAAGGTCTTGGCAACGCATTTTATAAAATCCACTCCCTGCCCCTGAAATCAATTAGATACATTTCTTAAATTCTAGAAGACTGTGTCAGCTGCAGTCTCCTCCTAAATTCAGTGGAGCAGATAATAATATTTCCATGACTTGCCAATTCCCAAGGCATCACTGAGCAGGGGACCCCACTGTCATCCACTGAAGACATATGACTTTCTCCCTCTCTCTGATAGCATGCAACATCTGGAAAACTTTTGAATTGGATTCCATGGTTCTAAGGGTTCCATAGCATTGCCTGGCTGGCCGGAAAGGGTTAAGTACAGAGATTCTGCTTGGTGAGAACTGACCCCTTCAGTTAATGGTAGAGAACATTTCACATATCTATTCATTCATTTCCTGCCCACTCCTCTGTGCCAGGGACTGAAGACAATGGTGAGCAAAAGCAGATCTGGGGTTTGTACTCACACGTTCACCAAACTCGTCCACTGGTAGAATATGACACACAAGGAGCTGGTGACAGGTGAGGGGTTGTATTAGGGTCAGGGGGTCTGATGGGGGTGGACCAGAGCATTTAGCTTCTAGAAGGAGGTAACACAGGTCAAGAAGACCTGAGAATGAGTTTCTGGGCCAGACCATGTAGGGCTTTATAGGCCATAGAAGAAATTTTGTTCTATATCCTAAAGTCACTGAAAACCCAAGTAAAGGGTTTTAAGTAGGAGTAAGGATGAGAGATATGATCATATGTATGTTGTGAAATAAGGTAACCAGAAAAGGCTGGGGAACAAGCACAACTTGGAAGATGGAAGATGTGCAGACATCCTGGGTCTAGAATGCTCAGGATCAGAGTTAGCTCTAGGGTCTGGTCTGGATCATCCAGCCCCAAGCAGCAAGAATTCAGGAATGCTGGGTTCCGACAGTAATATAGCACATGCCCTCTTCCTCTGTGACCTTGAAGGACATGTTTTTTTTTTTTTTTTTTTTTTTGGATACATCTTTTTATAAGTAACAGAAATCTCAAGTCAAACTGGCTTAGGCAATAAAAGACAGTGGGATTTAGGATGGCTTTATAGGCCTACCTCTCTGTTTCTCTGTAATTCTCTTTCCTCTGTCCATCTCTGCGTGTCTGCTTCCTTCTCATATTGCGTTTTCTCATGGTGGGGAAACAACAGCAGTAGTTCGAGTTCCAAGCCTTTATTTTCAGACCACAAATAGGAACCTATTTCTCAGAATTCCCTGCAAAATCCTGAGTTCATAAACCACTCCCTGTGGCTAGGAAACCCTGGGCATCTATTGGCCTAGGCTACTCAACTCAACAAGGAGGATGGGATTAAACATTGGGGCCTAAACACCCCTGTAGCTTAGCGTGGGATCCCAACCTCACCCCAAATCCAAATGGCAAGGTGGATTGGGTATTGGAAGGGCAAACACAATGTCATGCACAGTGAATCTCTTTACTTCTGTTCCCATCATCAGTTATCCATTCTTCCATTTTGAATTCCTCAAAGAAGGACTCTGACTGTTTCAACTAATCACCATCATCCTTTCCCTGGTCCAGGCTGCTGCAGCTCAGATTGTAGGGGGTCACATTGTAAAGAGCACAAACACCCCAGTGCAGGGATTACAGCCTGAGAAGTTCCCAGCAGAAGTTATGGGGGTGGCAGGGACATAGAACAAACAGATCTTCTTTAATATAGTGAGGGCTGATCTTGACCCTCTCAGGAGAGGCTACTTTTCCTGCAGAGGGAGGGCTTCCTTCATTGGAGGAAGCCAAAGCTGGATGACCACTAGATGGTGCTGTTGAGAATTATCAAATTATCAAATGGGAGTGAGGTCAAATTACCTCCTTGTTACTTTGAATCTACAACTACAGTATTATTTAGTTATTCCCCTTATTTCGTGGAAGATGCCCTCTCTGAGATCAGTATTTCTTATTACATTAATTGTTTCAATATTGTCTTCTGGGAAAAAGACTTGGCAGCATTTCAGAGCTCCGGGAAGGTCAAAGCAGATTTTTTTTTCCACAATAGTATTGCTTATGTCTGATTTTTTACTTAAAGTCACAGCAGGTAAAAGCCAAAAGACTCCTCCGCGATGTGGAGACTGAGGCACAGAGAGGGGAAAGGACTTACCTACAATGACACAGAGAGTTAGTAGGAAAAGCAGGTCAGGAGCCCAGGTGCCCTGACCACCAGGGTGGTGCATTTTCCTCCTCACCATGAAGTCTCCTCAAGTATTAACGACAATGCCTGTCACACTGCAGGCTACATCCTGCCCTGTGCTTTCCATTTGTTGATGCTCCCTGGCCATGGCCGGCCCTCTGCCTGCTGCACGACCCTCTCATCTCTCTGAACTCCTTTCTGCAACACTTCCCTGTCCCCCAGCAACCTGAGACTGGAGTCCCCCACCACGCCATGCTCCTCTTTACTCTGTGCCTCTTCCCTGCCTGTCCTCGGAAAACTTGATGGGACTTGGTCATGCACACTGTGATCTTTCTCCAGGCCACTGCTTCTTAAAGACAAGGACCCTTAATTGATTCATATTTCTATGATTGCATCACGTTCGAGGCATTATAGAGGCTCAATGTTTGCTAGATAATTGAATAAGTAAATGAATCATTAATAACTGAAATGAGCAAACTGAACTTATACAAATAAGATCACCCTTAAAGTGAACATTTCTCTGAGATGATTAAAAACTGTGCAACGCTGTGGAAAAGAACTGTGTGATCTCTATAAGCTGCCAAGTGAAGATGCTCGAGACACTTGAACTGAAAGATGTGTCGGAAGAGTATATGTAGAAAAAATCCTACCCTTCTAAAACAATGAGGAATTATACCTTCGATAAAATGTGTGTATATATAGATAGATACATATATGTATCTATATATATGTATATATATATCTATATATATATATAATCTGTATATATACATATATATATACAGATATGTATCTATTTTAGTATAAGCATGCATTATATATGTGTGTCTATATTTAACCACATTTTAAATTATGAATTAGACTCTGAAGTCTTTGCTTAAAACCTTCTGGTGACCTTGTCCTGCACTTGGACTGTTATCTCAGTGCACTTGCCAAGGCTCTGCGTGACATGGACTCCAGCCCTCCACTGCCTCTCCTTCCACCTGCCCCCATTCCCATGCTCCAGCCACTCTTCCTGGTGGCTGAATGCACTGAGCTTTTCAGGGCCTTTGCATTTTCTCCCCAGCTCACTCTTACCTCATGCTTTAAACTGTCTGATTCTCTTGTCTTATTTGGATCTCAATTTGTGAGAACCTGCTCTGATCACTCTCTCCAGGGAAGCCCTCTTCCCAGCCTCTCTCCACCATCTCCACCAAAATGCTGTTTCTTGCCATTTCTTTGCTTCTTGTTCACATCCATCACTGGAATGTAAAGCCCATGAGAGTGGAGACCTTGTCTGTCCTATTGCTGTACCCTGGTATCTAGCAGAGTATTCCAGTACACAGTAGGAAATCAGTAAATATATGTGGAAAGAATAAAAACATAGATGCAATTTAAGCCCATAAAAATTGTGAGAATTATGTATTAAACTCTTTATGGTAGTCATTTCTGAGAACGGAAGAACAAGAAAGTCAAAGTGTTTTTATTATACTTGACAATACCTAATAAATATTTTACATGAGCGCATTTGGATCTGGTGAGAATAAATTTTAAAAGTTTGGTTTTGGTTTTTATTTGTTTTTTAACAATAAGCTATTATTTTTTCCCGGAATTGTGATCTAGACATGGTCTGACAAACCTTTAGGCATAAATAGAAAAGGTCCTCCAATGATGTAACACGGATCATGTCCTTGACATCCTTGAGTGCTTTAGCAGGCACAGTGAGAGGAAAAATAGAATCATGAGGCTGGAAGGGACCAGCCGTTAGTCTAATTCAACTCTCTTATTTTACTAATGAGGCAACTGAAGCTCCAAGAGGAAGGTACTTCAATAGTGGACAGATAAATGTACGGTAGTCAGAGTTCTGACTCTGTAATTAAGTTGCTGGATAACTTTGGACTAGTCGCCTGTCTCCTCTGAGCCAGTTGTCCATGCTCTAAAATATGAAGGGGATTGTCTTGCTGACCTCTAAGGATCTGTTCAGTTCTACCAACCCACTTTCCTATGGATGACTCAATAAAAGAAGTCCAGCATGACAAATCTGACTATGTGTGTCTAAATATCCAAAAATGTAACCAAGGTTAATTTCCTTGAGTTATTGGTTGGAGACAGGGACACACTACTTCCAAATTTAAGGGAAATAAAGAAAAGAAGATAATGATGTGACCATTCTGAGAATATCTCCTTCTAGTCAGGATGTAGAAAGTCTCAAGAGACTGTCCCAACCACACTAAAAAAACAAGAACCAGTGAATAAACTAAATGATCATAATTTTTAAAAAATCAGAGATCTACATATGCAGAATGAAGTAAATGCTAGAAAGGGATGAACTCTTCCTAGGAAAAAAGAGTCCCACACCTGTTTTCATCCCTGGGAGCACAGCAGAAGGAAGAGTGAATCTGACATGAAAGGTGGCAAGGAAAAATCAGCACAAATTTTAATGGACATTTAATGGCCATGTGTGAGTTTATATGATGGATTGGAATTCCTAGGTACCCCCATCTCAAAGCTAGTTGGAGCCACCTGCCACCATTTTCCATAGGGCCCTTACCAAGTACATATGGTGGCGTATTGAATGTTGGAGGCAGGTAGAAGAGCTAAGAGAGATCTTTCAAGTTGAATGGAGCCTTTCCCCAGTGCAAATGCTTGTTTTGGGATGGAGGCGGGGCAGGAGAATGAGAGATTACCCCCGGGCACACAAGGCCTTCACTGAGTATAAGGTAGCAGGTAGCTGAAAGTTGGGGGCAAAGAAACAGAATGGAGATGGATCTTTCCAGAAACAAAAGGCCAGAGGCTGGATGACGGAACAAAAAGACTCAAAAAACTGGTGGCCGACATATACATCAGCGAGAGAGCTTCTTTGATTCAGAAAATTGGCAGATGGGTAGTAAAGCAAAGATAGGTCTTTGGCATTTTACCAATAGTCAGATCCCAAGAAGTTTCTGAGAATAATTATTATTTTCTTTGGCTCTACTGTTTGTTTGCATATAATGCCCAGCATAAAATAAAAAATTAATATTATAATATGTAAAGAAGCAAACCAACCCAAATCAGGCGACACCACATTGAATAGAAGCAGATCCCACAAATAGCCCAGAGGTTGGAATTAGCAGATAGAGACTTTAACAAAGCTATGAGAAATGTATGAAAGGATCTAGTGGAAAAGGTAAAGAGGAAAGACACCAGATGGAAGCGCAGATCTACAAGAAAAATAAAAGACCATCAGAAGTTATAAATATATACATAAATATATGAAAAATCGTATTATCCTATACATTTTTCTTTAAAACATAATGACCACATACAACTAACAAGGTATTGTGGGGTTTGTGAAATCTGTAAGTGAAATCCAGAGCACAGAGGGCAGGAAAGAAGTAATGGAATACAGATGCAAAAATTCATAACAAAATTTTACTAAAAATATCTAGAAATATATAAAATGTAACCAAGTGAGGTTTATCTCAGGAATGTAAGCTGTGTTCAGCATTCGAGAATCAATCTGGTCAATGTAATTCACCAAGTTAAGAGAATCAAGAAGAAAAATCATCTGACCATTTTAATAGAAGAAAATAAATTATTTGATATAATTTGATAAGTATTCATGACAACAACCCACGTCGAATAGAAATAGAAGGTAACATACTCAATCTGATAATGGGAATCTACAAAAAACTACAACTATTTTCATACTTAATTATTTTAATAATATTGAATGCTTTCCCTCCATCGCTGGGTACCAGGCAAAGATGCCCACTCTCACCACTTATACACTGAACTAGAAGTCTTAGAGCAATAGGCATGGGGTGGGAGGAAGGCACAATCGTTACAAAGGAGGAATTCACACTTTCTGCATTCTCAGATGACATGATTGTATAGAAAGAAAAATCTAGGGAATCTAAAAAAGGAAAAGTAGAACTGAAGAAGGAACACAGCAGGGTCAACTTGCTCAACAATTGGGTATCCAGATGAAAATTTTTAAAAACTAAATCCCAACTGCAATCATATAGACAGAGTAATTTAGTGTAAATTTGAAATGAATCATAGACTAAACTTTATAAATAGAGCCACAAAACTTGTAAAAGAACACATATCATTATACATATGCAACTTTTTGTAGGCAAAGATTTGTTAGGACACAAAAATAAACCCTAAAAGAAAATAAAAAGAAAAATTGGGCTTCACCAAATTGTTTTTTTAAATGTGATCATCAAATGACATCTTTAGGTAAATTAATAGATAAGCTGCAGATTGGTAGAAAATACTTGCAATGCAGATCTGACAGAAGACTTATATCCACAATATAAAAGAACACTTAAAAATCAATGATGAAGGGGCCGCCCGGTGGCGCAGCGGTTTAGTCCGCGCTTGGCAGCCCGGGGTTCGCGAGTTCGGATCCCAGGCGCCCGCGGACGCGCACTGCCTGTCAGCCATGCCGTGGCGGCGTCCCATATAAAGTGGAGGAAGATGGGCATGGATGTTAGCTCAGGGCCAGTCTTCCTCAGCAAAAAGGGGAAGATTGGCAACAGATGTTAGCTCAGGGCTGGTCTTCCCCACAAAAAAAAAAAAAAAAAAATCAATGATGAAAAGATGAAGAACAGACTCTTTCCAACAGCACTTTTGTACAGATGCTGAGCAAATTCCCATGGCTTCAGAGAATGCCCTAAGACAGACAACAAAAAGACTCCAAGCAAGTGTGGAGGGTGTGTTGCTATTCACAAGTCTCTACAGGTATGGTTGAAATCACAGGGGCCAAGGAGATGCCACCTGGGGCCCTGAAAGTATCTTTGATAAAGTTTAACTCCCATACCCACTCCCTCGATGTTCATGGAATCAAGCTGAATAAAATGCTGCCAATGTATTTTCTGAGCTTAAATCTTCTTTAAGAATGTGGGGGCCTAACAAGGAAGAGGGAGGGGGGAAGCAGAGCAGAAAGGCAGGAGGTGGGCCTCGGGGTCATGACTGGACTTGTACTGTCCACACCACCCAAGAGAATGGCTCTGTTGCTGTGAACTTGCCCTGGACTGGATTGGAGTTCAGGGAGTGGGGAGCAAGTGAGGGAGGAGAAGAGAGAAGCAGAGGCAGAAGATGAAGTAACAGAAATTCCCCCACTCAAAATGAGCCAGAAAACCAAATTTAAAGCAAATGAAGGAAGAAGAATTTACATGACTGTTTCCCAGATGTACTTGGGTGAAAATCCCTGAGCAGTGCTGGGTGGAGAGCAGAGAAGATAGGCGGAAATACCTGGACTCTCCTTCTTCCTTAGCCTTCCTTAACCTTAGCCATGTCACCTAATTACTTTGTGCCCCTGACCCCTCCTCTGTCAACTGGAAATACCAAAAATGTTTTCTTATTTTTCTCCCAGGATTATTACAAGTATCAAATGAGAGGAAATGTATCTGGAAAGTATTGCTATTATTAAGACCACACTGAAAATGATACAATATATCAAGGACTCAGATGGACCTGTTAAGATGGATCTTAACAAGGAAAATATAACATAGGGACATTTAGTACAAACAGGAGGATAAATATGTTTTTGTTGACTTTTTAGGACAGTAGAACACGGATACTATAAGCTTATGTAGAATGAGCTGGACTAGATCAAAATGATCTCCTCCTTAGTAAAGCAAGCTTCTCATTAAAAAACAGACAAATGAAGACCACCAAAGCTAAGAGAGAGAGCCAACAAAATCAATAACATAAATAAAAATTGCCCACTCCAGTTAAATTATTTTTATGAAACAGTGCAAAAATAATTTCAAATTAAAATAGAAGAATATTTAGAATGCTGTACACTATAATTTTGGTTTAAAGATAAAGGTGAATTAAAAACAATGATGGGGGAAGGGTGTTCAGTGAGGAGTTGAAATGTACACGTCCTCAGGACGACAGAAATTAACATTATAGAAATATTTAATAATAACTGAAATTTAATTAAAATGTAGTTAGACATTTATCTTAAAATAAGGGTATTTACTAAAAGAATAGATGCAAGTAGGTTCCAACCAGCAGAGAATAAGGGAATTACAGGCTGCTCTGTCTCTCAGGAAGAGAAGCATCATGTCACAGGTTCTGAGGGTGGGGAACGTGGGCGCCCTCGCCCCTGGCTGCCTGGGTGTCATCTCTAGGTTTGACAGTGGGGATCCCTTCCAAGGTCACTCACCAGGCTGTTGGCAGCTCCTCACTGGCTGTTGGATGGAGACTTCAGTACTCTCAACGGAGACTTCACAGTGTCCTCAGGACATGGCAGCTGGCTCTCCCCGAGTGACTAATCTGAGAGGGTGAGTGAGCGTACCCCAGAAGGAAGCTGCAGCCTTGCATAACCTAATCTCAGACATACCATCGTTTCTGCTGTAGTATTCATTGCAAGTGGTTCACCAAGTCCAACCTACACTCAAGATGGGGGAATACACCAGGGAGTGCATTCCAGAAGGTGGAGATGATGGGAGCATCTTAGAGGCCGCCTATCACAGTGGGTGTGTGGGTGTGTCTGTGTGTGTGCAAGTGGTCTGGAATAAAACAACAAATCCAAACTTAGGTAAGGAGAGACTATTCTGAAGGATTCCTGCAGGAGGGAGGAAAGGGACTGTTGCAGGAGGGAGAACCATGAGATCTGCAGGCATCCCAAGGATTCCACAACACGGGTTTTCCTCTCAGGGGAGAAGCAGGGGAGTGTAGAAAGAACCACTGTGGGGACGTTTTTCCCTGAGACCAGACTATTCTCAGGAGGGTCCTTAACAGGGTCTCAGGCTGGGGGTGGGTCAAAGTTCAGGGCCTGGGGAAGGAGAGAAACTTCACCAAAGTTTGGTTAAAAAGCATTTGTTCTCATTGGTCAGTGGGGACAAGTAGTTCAGCAATTCATTACGGGGTGAACAACGGGAACGGGGAGGTCTATGTTTGTCCCCGTCAGGGGTAAATGGGCCGGCATCCATGGGTCTCATCTAAGTCCCTGAGGGAAAGGTTTTCCTGCAGTGAGCTGGTGCCTGGAGCACAAAGGGTGGGAGGGGCAGATTCTTTCACTGTGTTTTCTGGGCTCACAGGCTCGGGTAAAATTCCACATCGTCAGTGACAGAGCCATAGTATGGTCTCATGGAAAGCTGAAGAGTAAAATTGGTGTGGGCCTTGACAGATGGTTAGAATTTCAATAGACATAGAAGGCCAGAGGTTTATATAATTTTGGATATGCTCAGCTGCTAGTAATAAGATATCCAATTAACAGGGGCTTAAGGAAGAGAATGTGTAATTACCTCACCTAACAAGAGGTGCACAGAGGGCAGTGCCAGGCTTGTTCTGGAGGCTAGGCCATGCCAGCGCCTGCCATCCATCCTCTTGGCTTTTCCGTCAATGTTGTAAGAAGGCTGTTGCTGCTTAGAGCACCTGCCCTCGTGCAAAGCTTCTCAAGAAGGAAAGAAGCAGGTCAGGCAAAAAAAGGGGGGGCTTTGCTTTCATCAGGGAGAAAAAGCTGTCACAGAAGAGGCATCACAGGCCATCCCTGACCGGAACCCACCGAGGGGCCACATTAGTGCTAGTGTAAAGGTGGGTGAGGGACATGAGCATCTGATGAGGAAGAATGGGATTGCCAGTGAGACAGGCATCTTGGTGGGCTAGGTGGGGCCCTAGGTTGCAACAAGCCTGCACAAACATCTGCCTGAAGTTGCCCACACATCCTGTGACATGGGACAAGTCAGCGCCTGTCCACGCCTGCTGAAACCCAATCAACAGAGGGACCACAAACTAAACATGCAGCTTCAAAACACGCATCCTGTGATCCAATCCCCAGTCGTGGCGTCCAGTTCCCATCCAGAACCCCTTAAAAGAATTCCTTTCGAGGCCGGCCCGGTGGCTTAGAGCTCAAGCTCGCACGTTCTGTTTTGGCGGCCCAGGGTTCGCCAGTTCGGATCCTGGGCGCAGACCTACTCACCGCTCATCAAGCCATGCTGAGGCGGCATCCCATATAGAAGAGCTACAACTCTACAACTATGATACACAACTAGGTACTGGGGCTTTGGGGAGGGAAAAAAAGGAGGAAGATTGGCAACAGATGTTAGTGCAGGGCCGATCTTCCTCAAAAAAAAAAAAAGAATCCCCTTTGACCCAGCTTGAGGCTGCTCTCTCTGCTTTCCGAGACAGCCCAGGCTCTCTGTAGCCTGTCCCTTTCCCTTACTAAGTCTTGCTTAGTTGTTTAATAAAACTGTCTTTGTCTTACTCTGTGGCTCTCCCTTGAATTCTTTCCTGTGGGTACCCAAGAACCCACTCTTGGGCTCTGGGTCCATGAGGGCCCTTCGCACTCTGAGCCCTGCAACACCAGGACTGGCCGAAACTCACGGTGACCATTCCCGGTGGTTTGGAGGGGCTACCTCCCCCCAGTGGAAGTCACTGCCACCTGAAAGACCTGATTTTTGTTAGCAGGAATGGAAGGAATGAAGGGTGGTTACTAAAGCCCAAGAAAACTCAATGTCTGCCCCAGGGCATTTCTGACTGAGCCCTTCTGCAAGGGTCACAGTCACCTGGGGGCCCAACTGACCGGGCTGCAGACTCACCAGCTCTGAGGAGGGGTCCCAGCCTTGGCAATTCCAGAATTTTTCCAGGAGATGCTGATGTTGCTGATCTGAGAACAAATCATTGAGGACCACTAGTATAGGCCAAGGTTAGGGGCATGACCATCTGTTTCAAGTTCCCCATAATTAGCAGTTGAACATGTGGGATTGCTCCATGCTTCCTTCACCCCGCGGAATGGCGAGTCTGGATGTCCAGCTGAGCAGTTTAGAATTTACCCTCACTACGGCCTAGATCACCTTGCTCAGTAGAAATATAATGTGAGCCACAGAGTAATTTTAAATTTTCATGTAGCTACATTAAAAAAGGAAAAAGAAAAATGTGAAATTAATTTTAATAATATATTTTATTAAACCTATTTAAACATGCAATTAATACAAAATTATTAATGATATTTTTAAAATTAAATCTTTAAACTCTAGTGTGTATTTTACAGTACATTTCAGTTCCAGGTAGCCGCATTTCAAGTGCTCTGTAGTCACATGTGGCTGGCAGCTACCACATCGAACAGCAACTTGATACAAAGGCTTTCCTTGACCACCTAGCCTAAGGTCCAGTCCCCATCACTACCTCCCCAAGGGAGTGGCAGGGAGGTCAATAGGCACCTTTTTGGTGGTTTGGTCGGAGGCGCTGAAGCCCTGGGTGTAACAGTCCAGGTGTGCTAGAGATAATTGGTTTCATTAGGTGAACTCCTGCCATTTCTGTTATACTATCTCTCACATTAATCCACTGGTTAGTTTGGCACTGTTGAAAGTGGTGTTAGTCTCAGACACGCAGAAATAAACAAAGACCACCCAATGAGAACAGAGGCTAAACAAAAACTTGCTATAGCAAGAGATTCAGCCACTATCACCTGCCTTTGGCAGAGACTCAAAGGCAGGCAGAGGAGTGGGGACGCGTTCTGTGCCCCGATTGGAGGTTGTTGGCGTGGGGAAGCTGGCAGGTTAACTAGAAATAGGCATCTCGTGTGGTTGCTTTGGGTGCATATTTGCCTTGTTCTGGTTGGTTCTGAGTTAGAAGTGGGGACAAAAAATTTGGCCGCTAGCAGTTGTTGACCACATGCTGGCTGTTCTGGACAAATTGCTGCAGAGGTGGTTTGGCTTCCCAGATGGATGCTGCAGAGGTTGTGGGACAGAATTCTGTTGTCATGTACAGGCTGGCCATTATCTATTGGCAAATTCCATCTCTCTGCTGGAAAACAAAACCTTGATTCTATTGCAGCTAATGATTGCTGAAATGTTGAAACCCAGCGTCAACAAAATGTCTTCCGAGAAATTTTGGGGCTCCAGGATTTCTTACTTCCCGTTGTTTTCCTTAGCCATTGCCTGAAGGTACACCGTGGTGATGAGAGGGGCCTACATGCTGGGCCCAGCTCTGCTATATATAATTCAGGGAAGTCACTTCACCCTCTGGGCCTCAATTTCCTCATCTGTAAAATGGGACAAACTTATAGCAGCTCTGCATCCCCCTAAATGAGTTAACTTTTCTGTCTGTAAGGATGGGCATTTTCTGTTATTGCTACAAACATAAAGGTGAATGAAACATAGGCCTGCTTTCAAGAAGTTCCTAAATCTAAGCACTTGAACTAGACTTGGGAACACAGATGATGACAACAGTGATGTTGATCTTGAGAATGATTATGGCGTTGATGATGATGATGGTGATGATGTTGATGATGATGATGGTGATGATGGTGTTGATGATGATGGTGATGATGACACTATTGATAGTGTTGATGATGGTGATGGTGTTGATGATGATGGTGTTGATGATGATGATGGTGTTGATACTGATGGTGATGATGATATTGTTGATGACAGTGTTGATGATGATGGTGATGATGGCATTATTGACAGTGTTGGTGATGATGGTGATGGTGAGGATGATGATGGTGTTGATGATGATGATGGTGTTGATGGTGATGGTGTTGATGACAAGGAGGAGGATAGGGATGATAGGATGATGATAATGATGTTGTTGATGGTGACACTGCTGCTGGTGATGACAATATCTTGATAATGATGATAGTGATGTTGATGATGAGAGTGGATAGGAGTTGAGCACACTCTGTGCCAGGCGCTGTGCTTGGATATTTACATGGTTTGCTGCATTTAATCTTCACAACTCTTAGAGCAACTGCTATGATTATCTGCATGTTCATAAAGAGGGAACTGAGGTTTACAGAGATTAAGTAAATTGCTCAAAATCACATTGCTAGCCCATGGTGAAATCTAGATTTTAATGTTAGCACTTTTGCTCCAAAGTGGGTTCTAATAACCACTTCACTCATCTGCCTCATTCTGTGCTGTTTTCCAAAATGAGATGTGCTATCACCGAAGTATGTGAAGTGTGGGGACAGAGGGAGGCATGCAATTCTACAGAGCAGGATGAGTCTGAAAAAACTTCACAGAGGCTTATGTTTAACCTCTGAATGACCAAGAGAAATAGAAATAGGGGGATGATCTTCCCCAGCAGAGCCAGTAGGAAATTTGCTACAGGAGGGTGGTGGTCCTAACTGGGGCAATTTGAAACATATTATGGCTGAGATGGGAAATAAAGCTGGGAAGATTGTTTTGAGGCAGGTAGTTACAAGCACCGAGTTCTGTGTTAAGAGACTTACAGTCAATTGTGCCTCTAACTTGTTGGGTTAAGTCTAAGGTTAGATCTAGTCCATGATTAAAAACACCTCAATTTATGACTGGAAGTAGCACTACACAGGTTTGTTGTGTTGCTTCACCTTCTTCCTCCTCCAGCTTGAGGTGGATAGTAAGTGTCTTGATTCTTTCTGGGCCCTGGATCTCACCTCCCAAATGTTTTTGTGAGCAGCCAGGCCACTCTATCAAATGTGAAGTAAGTGAAGGCCTATGGCAGTCCAACCCCATGCAGAGAAAAGTGACGTTTCTCCAATCGAAGCAACACAGTCTTAGAAATTCTTCTCCTACATCCAATTAATTCCCATAACCAAGAAGAACACATCCTTTCTCATTTTGTCTCAGAAAACTCATTTGGGTTACTTTGCTGAATTAAATTTCTTTCCCAAGGCATGAGGATAAGAAATTCTCTACATGTGCATTACCATGTAGTAGATTTCCTTGAACAAAGTTTAGTCTGCCCTAAAAATGGTCAATGTGATCTCCTCTTAGGATATAGTAATGACTTATATCATTTAAAGGACAGTTGCCCATCTTCAAAATTTTAGAATCCAGTCCAAGCCAGGGCATCCTGTTACATTAATAACCTTAAAATTGGTTTGGAAAGAAATAATGTTTTGTATTATATGTGTGGGTGCTACATTCTGGATGTCTGATATAGAGTGTGGGAGGAAGACTGTCACCCTAGTAACTGCTATTCACTGTGGCTGAGGTAGAGGGTATTCTCCCTGGAGCAGGGGTGAGAAGATGGGTGACCTCTGGGGGTGACCATACACTGCTTCCTCTCATGGTTATTTCCCTTCATGCCTCTTGGATGCGAGGAGATGGGAAGGTTCTTGAGGGGAGGGACTGTGTCTCATTCCCTCAAGTGGCCTCGTTTTATACCTGGCCTTGTGGTTCGTATTCCATAAAAGGAGACAGAAAAGAAAGGGATGAAAAGGGACAAAGATGAGAGGAGAAGGAAGGAAGAAGGCAAAAGAAAGAATGGAAATAAGTGGAGAAGAGAGATGAAAGCGGAACATACACAGGGGGGCATGATCCAGGACCTCCGGCAGGTGTCCTGGAAATCTCCCACTGTCCCATTTCAAAAGTACCAGACCCCTTAGCTAATTTGTATTCCTTTTTGTAATGTTAAGAGTCAAAACTCTCACCATCTTCTAAGCCCCACTGTCCTATGGACCCCAGAGAATAATAGTAATTAACATCCAATCTGTGTATATGAACTGCTGTGTGTGCAACACTATACTTTTCAAAGAATGGTGACCCCTTTCTCCTATTGAATCATGAGCCAGTTTAACTTCCCACTAAAGTTCTTGCCAAATATCAGTGTTCACAGCAACCTCCAAATACGAGTATTACTTTTATCTCCTTGAAATTTTCAGGTAAGCAAACTGAAGATCAGAGAAGTTAAGTGATTTGCTTTGAGTCACAGAGCTGGCAAGTGGCGGCCCTCTGATCTTAAGAGCACATTCTCCTCTTTATAAAGGCTGAGATTCAACCTGTAGGGGCTGCAGGAGGCCTCCCCTCACAGCCCCCACCTCAAGCCAGCCTGCCTGAGTCAAGCATCCTGGTCGTCACTCACGGTTAATGTGTTGTGAACGGAAATGTGAACCATGTTGTTGGAGACTGGCATTATTTAACTAGACCGTGGTAACAAACGTGTGCATATTGAAACTGTGCTCACAGAGGACTGCCTGGCTTTATGGGTGCTTCCTGAGCCAGACACCTGTATCAAGGGGCCAAATATCAAAAAGAAAACAAGCAGAGATGTCACAGAGGCTCTGCCGCGGGTCTGTAACTCTGGAGACTTCTCCACCGTCCCACTCTACAGATGAGGAAACTGAGGCCCACAGAGGTGAGAGTGCCTGCTGTGGTCATCCAGCAGCTACTGTCCAACCCCAGACTAGAACCAGGGGCTGATGGTACACAGCTACAAATATCAAATTGTAAGTCTCTCCAGAACATTCATGAAAAATTTGCTCAATAGTTGTAACTTATCTCCTTGTCCATCTCGGGGCTGTGCCTGTTTCTCTCAGGGCCACTGACCCAGGTCCAAAGGACTGCTGGCCAGGAAGTTCCATAAGCCTCACGTGTCAGGATCTCTACCCCACACTGGGTATCTGTACACCTCAGTGTAGGAAGATGGCGCCCAAATAAAGGGACCGCCCAAGAGTTTCACCATCACAAGCCAGTGGGGTCTTCTGCTTTGTGTGTGTGTTTAGTGAACAATTTCTCCTTTATCACATATATAATAGGGTAGTGATTCCTACCATACAGAGTTGTTTCAATAGTAATAGCTATAATAATAGCACTTATAAGCCATCTGCCACCACTTTATATATATATAATTTACTTATTAAATCCTGATCTAAAACCTTTTGAGGGAATTATAATTACATTTATTTTGCAGGTGAAAAACTATAAAATCCTTTTAGAAAATGGTAATAATAACAGTAACAACAAGTTAACTGATGTCCTTGGATAAGAACTCAGGGTCGCTCTGCAATAAATCATAATGAAAGCAAGACCACATCTTCTTTATCCATTCATCTGTCAATGGGCACTTACGTTGTTTCCAAGTCTTGGCTATTGTAAATAATGCTGCAATGAACACAGGGGTGCAGATATCTTTTCAAACTAGTGTTTTTATGTTCTTTGTGTAAATACCCAGCAGTTGAATAGCTGGATCATATGGTAGTTCTGTTTTTAATTTTTTGAGGACTCTCTATACTGTTTTCCATAGTGGCTGCACCAATTTGCACTCCCACCAGCAGTGTATGAGAGTTCCCTTTTCCCCATATCATCTCCAATACTTATTATTTCTTGTCTTTTTAATAAGAGCCATTCTGATGGGTATGAGGTGATATTTCGTTGTGGTTTTGATTTGCATTTCCCTGATAATTAGTGATGTTGAACATCTTTTCACGTGCCTGTTGGCTATCTGTGAACATAACAGTCCATACAGAAGTTGAAATACTATATACACTTGAAATTTATATAATATTATAAATCAATGTTACTTCAATTTTAAGAAAAAAGACCAGATGCCCACTAACCTCTCTGAGGCACCTGCTCTAAAGGTGGACCATGGAGACTGTCACAGGCTTGTGGAGGGGAAAGCTTACCTGCAACAGTGGGGCGCTCTATGCTGGAGGTGCTCTGGGCTCTGCATTGCTGAGGCAGACCTTGGCAGTGGGGTCTGTGAGAAGAGGGCTGGGGGCTCTGCAAGGGAAAAGTTTAGGGAATGGAGAGAAGTGAGGGACAGCATGAGATTCCTATTGCATTGTCCAACCCAGAGCTCCAGGACCAGAATAGGGAGAGGGACAGGGCTTTGGGGCTGGAACCCATCTCTGAAATATCCCCAACATCCCCTGGGAGGTGACTGTCCAGTGACTAGGGCCTGACAAGGCACAGAACCAGCACTTTCTGAGGAAGAAATAAGTTGCACTAGACATCCTTATTCTACTGCCAAAGGGACAGGGAAAGCCGGGGGGATTGGGGAAGAAGGGGAGAGGGGGTGGGATGGGGTGAGGAGGAGGGGAGGGGAAGGGGAGAGGAAGGGGAGGGAAGTAAGGGGAGGGCAGGGAAAGGGAGGTGCCTGGGGGTTGGGCACCCCACAGGAGTCTGCTCAGGTGGCTGCTCCCACCCACCCCAGGGGAGGGAGAGAATTTGTGATGTGGGTGGGAGAGGTGCAGAGAGGCAATCTCAGTGCTGAAAATGAAGGCCTCTGGTTGGAGCACTAAGCCATAGATGGCTGCTCCCCTCTTCCCATGGCCAATTCCTTTCTCATTTCAAGGTGATGATGGTATCACTGGAGGTGAAGTCACTTTTTCAGAATTTAATCTGGACCATTTGGGACCGTTCTGGTCAGTGTGGTGGGAGTAGAGGAAGGAGTGGAAGAGGAGGAGCTCTAAGAAGCACCAGCCAGATGCTCACAGGTCACAGGACCCTTAAAACAGATCCAGACAATGGACTGCATGTTGGATGTTGCTAAGAGAGCAGATCTCAAGTGTTCTCTCACGCACACACACAAAGGCGACTATGTGAGGTGATGGACATCTTAATTAGCTTGATTGTGGTCATCATCTCACAATTTACTTATACCGAATCATCACGTTGTACATTTTAAATACAATTTTTACTTGTCAATCACACCGCAATAAAGCTGGAAAGAAGAACAGGCGCAGGGTCCTTGTGGAGGGTCCTGTTCACTTGCCCTTTGCGCCTTTCTGAAGCTTTTCATCCTTGAGGATTCATCCTCTTTCTCCCCCAGGTACCCAGTGCCCTTGGATATCAACCTTCCCAGCAAACCAGTCCTGGAAAGATTCTGACAAACACAGTGTGGCTGTGGTGCAGCAGATTCCTTAAGAGATGAAAGTGTGTTTTGAGCAACAGTCGAACCACGTCTGAGGATATATTCATGTTAATAGAGGAGGAGGAGGAAAATGTCTGAGGTCCAAGAAAGAAATCTCAAGTAGTCCAAGCAAAACTAAAAAATTGCCAAGAGCTTTTAAATTTTCTTTGTTTTGCTATTTTTTTGGTCCATGCTTACTATTTGTTCTCTTTTCTCTCCACACATAAAAAAGGAAAGAGCCCAGCATTAACTGACCAACATCATTTTAATCAAACTCCACAAAAACCTCCCAAATTAAGTAGTAATGAACACATATTTCAAATGAAGAGAAATGCCTGAACTGATGGTGTGGCTGCAGAAGGGGCAGAGCTGAGATTTGAAGCCCGGCTGGCTGAGTCTCAAACAGGCTTTCCATGTACCATGATTTCTCAGAACATGCCTGCTAATAAAAATCAACAGAGGCACTTATTAAAGTCACAGATTCTAGGGTCCCTCCTCTGGGGATTCTGATTGGAGTTTGGAAATCATTACAGTAAACTAAACTGCATTGGGAGAGCCCTGTGCAAAATAAAATCCCAGAATCCACGGGCTAAAATCCCAAGGATGGGTACAGAACTCGTTTGCAGGTTTCCTCCCACTGGGCTCCCTGATAGCTTTTGACGGCCAGCAGGGGGCAGCAAAGAGCTTGCACATGTGTAATCACTGAGTAATGTGGCTGCGATGGGAGCCTGAGGAGGCATCACTGGGGGGAGTTTCTAGGGGTGTAGCTGGAGCCTCGGTAGCACGATCTGAGGCTGGTCAGTAGGCAGGGTGCAGGTGTTGAAGGATAACATATGCCTTGCACCTGCAAGACATGGGGAGTTCCTAAAAGATTTCACCTAGGGAGGCAATAGCTCATTTGTTGTAGGAAGCTAATGTGTCAGCTGCAATGCATGTTCTGGGGATGGAAGTAGAGAGGGGAATCTTGCTAGGGGTCTTCACCTCTTAGGCATATGCAGCTCAAGGCAACCCATTTAACCTGCAGTTTAGTGTGTAAATGAGGAATAATAGCATCCACTTCAGAGGGCTGTCACTAAATGAGTTAATCCACATAAAGTGCTTACTGCGATGTCTGCCAAATGCTTAACTATTGATAAAATGTTAATGATTAGTAATGTCTTCACTGTAATTTCAGAGACATTTGTGGTCTCATTAACAGGACATGGGGATAGGCTGGGTGTAAGGTGAGGAGGGCGGTGGGGCCCTTCATGGAGACTAGGCACGGAGGTGGGGAGAGAGGATCTAACCTCCCAGGAGGCATCCAGATAAGCCGGGCCCCCCTGTCCAGGTGAGGATGGAGGCACTGGTTCTGAGAGCTCATGGTGAATAGGAGGGGACTGTATCCACAGGGTGTAAGAGTCTCCCAGGGAGATGACCAAACTAACAATTACATGACAGGTCAGAATAAGCTTGGAGAAGAGGAGAGAAGTGAGATGGGAATCACAGGGACCTCTGCTGTTCAGGGTGTTCAGGCAGGAGAAGAGCCACCAGCAGGTGCGAGGAGGACAGGTGAAGGCAGCAGCACAGGAGCCGGGAGAGGCAGGTTTCCAAGGAGAAAGTAGCCAGCAAAATGCAACACAGGTGTCAGGCAGGATGAGGCTGGAGAGAGGAAGTGATGGGCGACTTTCCCGAGAACAACATTAGTGAGGGCAGAGGCCCAAATGCAGTGAGCTCAGGAGTTGACGGGGGAGAGATGGAGGATGCAGTCAAGGGAGACGCACGGGTGGAAAGGTGGGCGGCCAAGTTGAGGCCATATTTTGAAAGGTCTTGGATGCCAACCCACGGTTTGTTTTATAAGTAGACATCAGGAGCTAACACATAATAATAATAATAACACAGCTAATATTCATTGGATGCTAAACCATCAGTCACCATTCTAAGCGTTTTTCCTGCATTAACCCCTTTTCCCCCACAGCAACCCTATGAGGTGGGTATTTTCCCGACTTTGCAAACAAGGAACATAGAGCACAGATTGTTTAAGTGACTTCTTTAAGGTTTCGCAGAGAGTAAGGGGTCTAACCCAGGATGTCTGACTCCAATTCCCACCTTCAGAGGTATCTGGACAGGGCTCTGCTTTAGAAATATATATATTTTTAATGGTTTTATTGAGGTGTAACTGATATACAAAAAAACTGCACATGTTTAATGTTACAAGTTGATGAGTTTGGACACAAGCAAACACCCATGAAGCCATCACCACAGTCAGGGTAATCAGCATACCCACCACCCCCACGTTTCTTGGTGCCCCTTTGTTTTCTTGGTTTGTTTTGTGGTAACAACAATTAATATGAGATCTACACTCTTGACAACTTTTTTAAGTGCACAATACATGATTGTTAATTATAGCCACCGTGTTGTAGAGCGGATCTCTAGAATTTATTCATCTTGCATATCGGAAACGTCAGCCTGTCAAGGGTGTGTGTGGGGCAGACTAGAGGAGGGGAGATACCAGAAACGGGTAGTGACAAGAGCCTGCTGTAGGGGGGGTCAGGAGACGAGGGATGATGTCACTCCAGAGAGGAGCCAGCTGCCTTGCTCACACTGCTTCAATGTTCAAATGCATGAGATTCAATGTTTAGAGGGAAAAAACATTGAGGGGAAGCACAGTGCATATTGTATGCCTCCATTGAGTAAAATGCTTGTGTAGGGGAGGAAGACAATTCCTCTACCCTCTAGGTCCTTCTGGCTGGTCTAAGAATTAAATTGACATAACACAGAATAACAGGAGAAAATCAAACAAAGCTTTATAACATGTACACATGGAAGAAAGCCAGAAAAACTGAGTAACTTGCCAGGATGGCCAAACCTGCCACCTAAAATACCATCTTCAGCTAAAAACCAAGGAGGATGTTGGGGGTAGTGATTTGGGGCTTCAAAGGGGAGGAAGGCAATTTACATGACGATGGAAATGCAAATGTTTAATAAACAAGTGTTGCTGGGCCATCCATAGACAATGTGACCTGAGAGACACATTTTACATAACACTACAGTTATCTTATGGTATTAGCTCCTTCCTGGAACAGGCCTTCTATCTTAAATTCTTTTAGGCAGTTAGGGGGAAGGTCAAAGTTTCTTTCAGAGTCCACATGTTGGGGTGGCCAGTTCTGATCCCGCACATTTGCATAAGCAGGGAATATCTCTGCAAAATTATGCAGGAAGCTGGGGAGGAAGAGCGGGGAGGAGGAGGGAGAAAACTCACTTTTTACTGTGTACTCTCTTTGCTGTGTTGAGAAGACACAAGCCCAGCATGGAGTCACTTGTGCTCAGACCCACCAAGATTTAATACTCAACTGAACTGCAGTTTCAACCTCTCCCAGGAGTGGAACTTCAACCAACCAGTCTGGAATTTCCTGGTCAGCACCAGGGGCTGATCTGCCTGACAAGACCTTGTGCCTCCCCTGAGGGAAGGTGACCTTGCCTGAAATAAGGGCAGACTTTAACTTCCTTGTCCCACCCTCTTTCTGCCTATAAAAACCTTCCATTTTGTACAACACCTTGGAGCACCTTTCTATCTACAAGACAGGATGGTGCCCAATTCATGAATTGTTGAGTAAAGCCAATTAGATCTTTAAATTCACTGGTTGGACTTTTTTCTTTCACAGCTGTTTAGACAGTTTTTTTAAGCAGTATATGTATTCCTGCTTTTTTATTTTAAATATTTTAAACATGTAGACTATTACAGAAAATATCGTGTATTCAGTAACAGGTTTTATTACATATTGATATTTGACCATTTTGCATCTTTTATTTTTTTTTCAATATGCACACACAGAGGCCCCACAGACAGATCATAACACCTGTACGTCCCCACCCTCACAGTCATTCTCATCCCTCTCTACCTTGAAAGAACCACTATCCTCAGTTGTTCACTATTCAAGTGGATGTCTACATGATCTTTTTTTCTTTCTGCTGGGGAAGACTGGCCCTGGGCTAACATCCATGCCCAACTTCCTCTACTTTATAAATGGGATGCTGCCACAGCACAGCTTAATGAGTAGTGTGTAGGTCTGTGCCCGGGATCCAAACCTGCAAACCCCAGGCTGCCAAAGTAGAGCACGAAAACTTAACCACTACACCACTGGGCCGGCTCCTACACCATTTTTTTTTAATTGGCATGCTTTTAAAGTCTATAAGCATGGTCTGTTAAATCACTGTTCTGTAACTTATAATTTATTACTCAAACTAGTTAAGACAGTTCATTTTACTTGGAGGGGAGCAGAATTTGTCACCCAGAATATGCCTCTTTGGCATGAGAATTATTTTAGGCTGATTATTTTTAAGAAAAAGCTTTTCTGTTTTTTAAGTTACAGGAGAAGCTCTGGAAACCAAGTAGAAATTACCCTTTTGTAAGAGAAATGTACATTTGTAAGGGAAATCTGCATTTGTCAGGGTGTCTCCCTCACTGTACCAGGAGGAGGGTGATGACAGTCTAGAAACTCTTGTCAGCAGAGAAGGCACAGACTTAGCTCTGCATAACAGCCTTACCCTTGTTCCTGTGCTTTGCCTAATGAGCTTCCATAACTGGATTCCCTCTGCCCACCCCACTCCTGCCCAGCATCTTCTTTTGTCTTTAGCTGGAGGTGGTATTTAAGGTGGTGGTTTGGGCCATTTAGAGGAGTTCCTCAGTTTTCCTGGGTCTCTCCTATGTATACAGGAGGTGTAACTGCAAGCCGACCAGGAGCAGTTCAACTGACCCCATCTCTTATCAACAGAGTGATTAAGAATTGCCTTTCAGAAAATCTGCCAAGTCACGCAGCCAGGGCATGCACAAAAGAAGAAATCATGACCTGAAACACACATGGAATGAAAGATCCTCCTTCCCACAGAACCCCAGGACTGGGATATCACCCAGGGAAGTCCCTAATACATTTTCCACATCTAATGCTTTGTTTTTAAGTTGTGCTTGCTTATAGGAACCAAGGCAGAACAATGCCAGGTGGCCAAATGGCAGAACCAGTCCAAACCAGAATAGTCCAAGATGGTGATGGGGTGCCACGCGCAAAAGGAAATGTGTGCAAAAGATGCCGTGTGCAAGAAGGGAAGATCTGTGCATGCCCCAAATGCCCGCAACCCGAGCAATGACACAGAGACCACCCCCCCCATCTTCACATCCCATAAGAACCCTGCTCACCTTCCCTTGGAGGAGTTGTTTTAGGGCACTAGGGCATGAGCTCTGCCTCCTCCATTCATTGATCAATGAATAACGTTTCTGCTCTGCTATGCTGAACCCAGTCTCGTTCTATTGGTGCAGGCGGCTCTGGTCAAAAGGACCCACTTGCAGGCCACTGGTCCCTTAGGGCTTGGTAACAGGGACACAAGCGGAACTTGAAAATCGGACTCTTATCAGAAGCGAGGGGTCTCTCATTCAGGAAGATCTGGTGTTAAAATTCCTTCCCCACCTCATCAAAAATTTTAGAACCCCAATATAAATGTTTAGAACCTCATCATAAATGTTTAGAACCCTGTCATAAAAGTTTAAAACCTTATCACAAAGGCTTGAAGCCCACCAACCAAAACCTGCCCCACCAGTGTTTCAGTGTGCCAGCCTGTTCTCCCTAACCTCTTAAATTTCAGGCCAAATCTTGAATCGGGGAGACAGATCTGACAGCACGTGCCCCCTGTCTCCCTGCAGATCTATCTCACTAAATAAAAGCTGATTTCTCCCCCAAAGGCTGATGCCATTATTAATTGGCTTGTTTATGCACATGGAGCAGGGAACCTTTATTTTGTGTGGTAACAGAGGTATACATATTATTAAACTTCTGCTTGTTTTTCTCCTGTTAATCTTTTTATTATGGGTGGGGAGGGGTCTCAACCAAGAACCTAGAAGGGTGGAGGGACAATTATTCCCCCCCCCATTTATCCCTACTTTAGAGAGAGTTGTTACACATGAATACATGTTTGCTAATCCTTTACTTTTTCCATGTTAAGTTGCTCACTCCTTTCTTCTCCTTTATGTGTGTGTTGAATCTTATTACTAGAGTTCCTGAAATTGAGCCATCTTTGCTTTTTTGCAGAAATATGTTACCATTTCAAATAGATGATTTTTAAAGGCCCATGGCCTGCAAGCACTCCAGTGGAGCTTTATGTTAGAGTCTGCCCATAGAGGTGTCTTGTAGGAGCTATCACATACCGTTAGGATAAAACCACATCCCCAATTATCTAATTCTCCTATTTATAATTCTTCAGTGGCTTTCTTTTGTTCTCTGAATTTCAGGCTTCTCAGAGTATATCCAGGGCCCTTCACACTTTATGATCTCATCCTCAAATTCATTGCTTATCTCTGGCTTATCTTCTAAGCATCTCATATCCAACCAATCACTAAAGCTTGACAATTGTCATCTATAACGTTTCTTTAGTCCAATCCCTGTTTTCCATGTTTAGAATCCTCACCTTAATCCAAGCCTCTGTATTCCTTATCTCAGCACCACTCTAAATGGATTCAACAATTATTGTTGTAAGGCACAAATGGGGCTCTGTCACTTAATTGTTCAAAATCTTAAAATGGCACCCCTTGTCCCACAAGATAATGGTCAAACTCCTTAATGCAACACATCCATGACCAGGTTCCTGTCTGCAGGGCACACGTCCCTGAGAAGACTGTCTGGATGACAATTTGCAGTACACAACTGTGTACACACCAGTGGCTACACTTTGAAGTCCCTTCTCAAGGGAAGCCTACTTCCCTCTCTGTGAAGGGACTCTGAGTCTGTGAACTGACTCCTACCGGGAATGGGGTAAAAGACCACACATCCCCACTAGGGGGACTCAAATCAAGTGTATGTCTGCCAGGTCTGGAATTTTTCTGACCCCAAGAGGATGCACATTTATTTAAATCCAGGTGTCCCCATTATCAAGTAGCCACCATGACCAAGTCCTGCCTGTCAAAACAGGCCTCATCTCTCCTCCCCTGTGGCCTACTGTGGCAATTGTGCCTACCTTATCTCTGATGACCAAGACCTGCCACATGGCCCATAGCATCCTGGGTCCCCCATTTCCCTGAAATCAGAGAGCCTGGTTTAAGGTAGCATCTCTCACCATCGTCCCTATCACCACAGAGCTGTTCAAAGATGCTGATGTCCCTCACCCCCAGGCATTTCTTGATGTCTTCATGAGGAGAGTGCCCTCCAGGCCCATGGGGGAACATGGTTACAAAGTATCTAAGCAAGTTACACATAACAGACTCACTGAAACCCCATCTAACCAGCCATCTTGTGCCTCCTCGGTTCTTCAGGGATGTCCTACACGTTGGCTCTTTGGATGTTCACCATTGTTGGGCATGGTGTTCAGTTAGCCAACCAGGCAGAGCATTACTACCACGCCGAACATATTAAGCCCCCAATCCTGGGTGAGTGTGAGTGTCTTAGTCTTCTCAGGCTGATGAAACAAAATCCCGCAGACTGGGTAGCTTAAAAACAACAGACATTTATTTCTCACAGTTTTGGAAGCTGGAAGTCATAGATCAGGGTGTCGGCAGGGTCAGGTGAGGACTTTTCTGCGTCTCAGACTGTGTCCTCACATGACAGAAGGGGCTAGGGAGCTCCCTGGGGACTCTTTTATAAGGGCACTAATCCCATTCATGAGGGCTCCACCCTCATGACCTAATCACCTTCCAAAGTCCCCACCTCTTAATACCATCACATTGGGGGTTAGGTTTCAACATATGAACTTTGGGGGGACGCAAACATCCAAACCATAGCAGTCCCACCTCAATGGATTTGGCACAATCCAACGTTATATTCATCTTCCATGGTCTAATGCCCTTAGGACACTTTCCCGTTGATGTGTCTCAGACAGTGTCAATAAAGAAGAGAAAGATTCTGTAACCCAGTTGGTGTATAGGGGCACACCTCCTCCTGCAGCAAGGCCTCTATTTCCCCACCTTGGCTTTGCTGGAATAAAATTCTTGTTATCAGCCCAGAGGCAAAGGGAGCTAAGGGCTGTCTGGAGGAGAGCTGGCAATCCCCTGTGAATCAACCACCCTTTCTGAAGTCATCAGAAGCTTTTTAATAAATGCTTTTTTAAATGCAGGGAGAGGCTCTTTCCTTCATATAGGAAAGCGGATTGCTTTCACTGTAAAGAGGGTTCAGAGTGATTCCAGAGTTCAAGACTCCCAGCATTGTATGTGTCTGCTCAAATGTTCTGTCCCTTGGGGTCCCCATCTCTCCCCATCAGTTCCAGTTCCCTTGACTTGGCACAAGAGACCAGAAAGAATTATTATCTAACTGTCACTATAATCCGGTGGCCCTTACAGACAGACTCTGGGCTTGACTTGCATTCACACTGACTGGCAGCCACAGGTGGTGAGGGCTCCTCTGGGACTGCCACAGAGACTTTTGATTTTGTGTCTGTAGCCTGAGTTGAGAATTCGAGGCTTTAAGTTTGTTGTTTTCTCTGGATATGCTCTCTAGGCCAGTCAGAAGCTGCCAGCCCATATTTCAATCTTTGTAATCACCATTGTCAACTCAGCTGCTAAGCGCCATAGTCAATTCTGGAATCCACATCTTGCCTCCACCTCTCACATCACGCCAGCTGAAGGCAAGTCTCCTCACACATCTTATCAACGTCCCATTTTCCCTTGGTGAAAAGGTTATATGTTCATGTGTTAAATATGTAATCAATTAAATTTTTAGAATCCAATTCCAGAGTGTGTCTAGGGCCACTTCTGTAGCAATAACTGGGTTCTTTGGGGTACTGGCAGAAAAGAGTTGACACACCTGCAAGGTGCGTGAAGGGTATTATAAGGAACTCTTTTCAAAGTTTTTCTAACTGAAAACAACCTTATAATTAACAAGATCCTCTCACACTACAATTAAATGTAAGCTCCTTGAGTAAAGGAATTTCTGATGGTTTTCTTTATTGACGTCTCCCTCGGGTATAAACCATGCCCTTGCACACAGCAGGAGTTCAGCTGATATTTGATGACTGATGAAGAAATGATGGCAAAACACAGTTTATGAAAGAGGCTAAATATCAGAAGCATCCCCAAATTGGAATTACCATAAGATATTTTATGATCACACATTTAATAACTAAAGAACATTAAAAAACTTTCTTTTATTTGAGCACAAAATCAAACCCCAAAGTGCAAAAATCAAAAATGTACAACTGAGTGAGTCCTCACACAGTAAAAATTGCCTGTGTAACCACCACCCAGGTTGAGGAAAAAGAGTAAAAACAGTAACAGTGCCTCCCCAGGCTCCTGTGGGTTCCCCCACAGTCTCAATGCCCATCCCCAGAGGTAACCATGACCCTGATTTCTATCGCCAAAGATGAATTTTTCCTGTATTTGAAATACACACGTGCACACACACACACACACACACACACACAACACTTACACACGCACACCCACACTCATACGCATACACAGTACAGTGTGTATCTCATTGTGTCTGGGTTTGTTCATCAATATTACCTTTCTAAGCCGAGATGTATCTATGCTCTTGTGCATGACAGTATTTAGTTCTTTTTCACTATTTCATATTCCACTACATGAATATACCACATTTATTTATCCATTTCACCAAATATGAACACTGAGTTGTTTCCAGGTTTGTTACAAATGGTGCTACAATGAAAATTCTTGTACATGGCTTCGGTAAACAAATGCTCTTATTGTCACTTAGGAATGGAATTTCTGGGAAATAAAGTATTCATTTGTTGAGTTTGCATAGATATTGTCAACCAGTTTTGTACAATGGTTGTAACAATGTACACTCCTTCTGGCTTAGTGTGTGTACTGCAGTTGACAAATCCTCACCAGCACTTAATATTGTCAGTCATTTTCATTTTAGCTTTTGGGGAGTCTGGGGGCATTTATTAGGATCTCAATGTAGTTTAAATTTACATTTGAATAAATGTTGAACATTTTTTCATATACATGTTGGCCTTTCAGATATAATTTTTTGCAAAGTGGTTATTCAATCTCTTGCCCATTTTTCTATTGAAGTTTCTTTCTTTTTCTTATTGATTTAAAAGATTTCTTTATTCTGGATGTAAGTTCTTTGTAAGATATAATCTTCTCCTACCTGTGGCTTGCACAATTCCTCTCTTGATGATGTGATTTGATGAATAGAAATTCTTAATTATATTCTAGAGAGATTATCTTTTTCAAAATTCTTTATGGTTAGTTCATGTCTTTCCTATTTAAAAAAATCTTTGCTGGGCTGACCCAGTGGCATAGTGGTTAAGTTCGTGCACTCCGCTTTGGTGGCCCAGGGTTCACAGGTTCGAATCCTGGGCGTGGACCTACGCACCGCTCATCAAGCCATGTGTGGCAGTGTCCCACATACAAAATAGAGGAAGATGGGCACAGGTGCTAGCTCAGGGTTAATCTTCCTCACACACACAAAAAAATCTTTATTTACGCTATGGCATTAAGCCAGTCACCAATGTTACTTTTTAGAATTTATAACAATTTTCCTTTACATTTAGGTGTATAATCTATCTTGAATGAATTTTATGAATGCAATGAAGAAGGAATCAATATTCATATTTTTAAAATATAGATATCCAATTGATCCAGAATAGTTCATTTATTTACTGCATTTATGTTTGCCTGTGTGTTTAGTGGAAATTTTATTCCATTCCATTCCACTATTTGCCTATTTTTGCACCATTATTGTACTGTCTTAATTATTTAACTTTACATGAATCTTAATATCTGGTTACAGAAATCTTCCATGTTTGTCCTTCTTCCTCAAGATTGCCTTGGCTATTTTTGGTTCTTTGTATTTACATAAACATGACTCAGATAAAAGAAGCAATATCCAATCCAATTTTAGAGTCACTTCATTTTGTTTTTATTTACTCTAAGATTTTTGTCCCCAAATTCTAACTTCCTTGATAGATTATCTGTGCCTATAAATACACACACACACACACACACACACACACAATGCACTGTGTTTCCTGGGGCACACGCACTTTTGTAGTCTCCATTCACATTGACTCTTGGCTTGTCTTGGCCGTGTGACTCTTTTGGTTCATGAGACTTTGGCAAGCTTTGTAGGCCCTGAGGCTCAGTCTCCAGGAACGCTCACTTTTGGGATGCTTCCCCTCGGAACCTAGATGCCACACTATGAGAAGCTCCATCTAGCCCCTTGGAGAGGCCACATAAAGAAATGAAATCCTGGCTGAGGTCCCAGCTGACAACCAGCACTAACTTTTCAGCCACGTGAGTGAGCCTTCCTGGAAATGGATTCTCCAGCCCTCTTTGAGCTTTCCCAGCTGGGGCCATAGGCCCAATTGTAGGATCTTGAGAAAATAAATTATTTTAGTTAAATTAAGCCTTTTGGGGTAGTTAATAATACATTCATGGAATGTATGTGTATATATATATATATACACACATATGTGTGTTTGTATGTGTGTGTACACATGCATATATTAAAGTGGTTTATTACACACCCATAGAATTGTAAAGGGTAATTAAATTTTATACACACACACACACACGTGTGTGTGTGTGTGTGTGTGTGTTTAAATCTAGCTCTTCTAGTTTATCTTGGAAGGAGTCTTGGTCTAACAGTTTTTCAGTTCAATCAGAGAGGTAAAAATATAATTGAAGAACAATTTTGCATAGTGAGTGGCATAGAAGAATGATATGATTGAAGCATTGTGAATAATTGGACACTATGCCCCATTAATCTGATTTATCCCATAAAGACAGGGCAGGCTACATCATATAAAATGAATTACTACAATGGTAGTTTTGCTGATAATACAAGGATTGTGATTGTTCTCAGGTGCTTGTACGGTTGATGGGTAACAAGTCCTTGGAGTAATTGAATTGCAAATTGTGTAAATATATGTTGTATATCATGTTTCTTATTTCCTATAATGGAAGGAGAACCTAAGAGAGTATATGCCAATGCTATTGCAAATGAATTATATTTTTTAGATAATTATACTCTTTCAAACTGCTGTATTTACATTTTAGAAATGTTATTTGTCAGGAACGTGGCAGGTCATATACGTTCCAGTTAAATGATCTTTTCTGCATCTTTGTACCTCAAATGGTTTAGAGACGTGCCACAAGTAATTTGAGACTAATAACTGTCAAAATGCTGATGTTGGCAAATTATAAACTTTGTAAATAACTTCAAGCGATTCAAGGTTATCTCTATAAAATTCTTCTTGATTGCATTTTGATGTCTCCTTAAAATTGTGTGCTGTAAATTTTCTGTCTTTCCCCCTCCTCCCATGCACTCTCTGCCCTCTCCAGCTGGCTCTAAGCGCACGGATGCTGAGCCAAACAGGATGCAGAAACAGGCTCCCGTGCCCACTGCTCCCAGGATGGATTTGGCTAATGGGAAGCACTGGCAAGAGATCTGAAGGAGGGAAGGTGATAAAATCAGAGTTTTTATGCTTTTGACTCTCTCCCTGCGAGACCTCTGCAGGTTGACTGTGTACCTTGACTGACAATCACAGCTCATCTTGGATGTTGCTCTGCACAGCTCACCCTCTCTCTGTGTTCCAGTAACTGCACCGCCACCACCTTGCAGGCCTAGGAGTGCCATGGCTGACTTCAGATACGGACTTTCCCTCCTGGACACCCTAAATCCTGCCCACAGGGTGAAATAGTTCCTTTTACAAGTTGTTCTTATGTAAATTCTCTTTAAATATGTGGATGCCATCTCTCTCCTGCCAGGATGTTAATAAAAGTTGAGATGATTTATTTCTCAGTATGTTTTACTTAAAAATCTGGGTTAACGTGTGGGATTGGTGTCTGAACTTGAGTAAATCCATCACTGTGCCAGACACTCATCTAAAAATTAAAGTTTGACCTCTGAACTGAGTCCAACGCAGCCCTTCAGAAGTAATAAATTATAATAACAGCATCTGCCCATTATAAGAAAGAGTGGATCCTAGAATTTCTGAAGGTCCACACTGCAAAGAAACTTAGAGTTCTGATCTCACCTCTTCTTTCTTTACATGGGAAAACTAGGGTCCAGAAAGTGGGCATCACTTTCCCAGGATCAGAGTGTGAATGGGTCTAAATGCTACCAGCAGGAGGCTGAATGCTGCGTGTTACAGGAAAAAATTGTGAACTGAGAATCCGGAGTTTTGGTTTTTACCAATTCACTCAACAAGCAAACACCAAGAACCAAATATATGCCAAGGCCTGTTCTAGAAGTGAACAAGGCAGACATTGTTCCTGGACTCTTGCAGCTTCCATACTTAAGGGGAAGACGGAAAGTTAGAGGTTAAACAAATAATTATAATTTGTCATTATTACTGTGAGTGAGACAAAAAGGTAATAAGAGGGAAATAAGGAAACAGTTGGGGAAGAACTTTCTGCAGAGGTGATATTGAAGCCCATACCCAAATGGGTCATTAATGTAACCACCCACATGTTCTTAGTGAGTGCCTACTGTGTACCAAGCACTGTGCTGTGTGCTGGGACTTAATAGTGAGTAAAACCTGACATTTTATCTTAGTAGAAGAAAGAGACCATCAATTTTAAAAATTGAAGCTATGAAATGACAAGGGTCATGATGGTGACTGATATGACGCATTGAGAATTAATGAGGGGGTGTCCAGAGCGGTTAGAGAGGTCACGGTGGGCTTCCCTGAGAAAGTGGTGCTCACAACTGGGTAGCAATCAATTGAAAGAATAGGGGTAGAAATAGCATTCTGGGACCCCAAACAAAAACAACACAAAAGTGCAGAGGTGTCCCAAGATTCTGCAAGAGGCACACAGGGGATGTGAAGGATTGAAAGGCCAAGAGTTTGCAAACCAGGAGTGGGAGCAAGAGCCTGGTGCAAGACGAGGCTGGAGAGAAGTGGGGGCAGAAATACAGGGCTTTCCAGGTTTGTTAAGGATTTTTGCTATTATCGTTAGAGCACTGGGGGGTAGTAAACAGCTTTAGATGTGTGTGTGTATGTATTTGTGTGCGCACATGTGTACACCCAGACACAAAGATTACTCTGCCTGTAGCATGGGTGAAAAGATGATAACTGTGTGAAGAGTGGGGGGAAAGCCGGGTAGACAGTCAGAACATGAGCAAAGGCCCTGAGATCAGAAGAGCTTTGCACATTTCTTTGACCAACGTGTTGGAGAACCATGGATGAAGTGAAGAGAGTTGTCAGATGAGGTTAGAGATTAGGCAGGGCCCAGACTGTGCTGACCTATAGACTATGAGAAGACATCCTTCCAGTAACCCCCTGGGAGGAGCTGATGTAGTCTGTGTTCATTGCTTACTAGTTGTGTGACCATGGACAAGCCCCTGGTCCTCTCAGAGCCTCAGTATTCTCATCTGTGAAATTGGGCAAACATGGCCACCCTTGCAGGGCTGCCCAGGGAGATGAAATGAGGTAGGACTACATGGGTGCCACTATCGTCCTCGTCTTGAGCACATCTCCTAATTTCAGTTTCCCCTTCTGCAAAATGTCAGCATGAACTAGGTCAGTGACTACTGAACTGTGTGTGCATCAGAGCTTGTTTAGAATACAGATCCCCACCCCTCACTCCTGGTTCAAACCCAAGTCTACTGACCCAGAATTTGCAGGGACAGGGCCTGGGAATCTGTATTTTTGAACAAGCATGCCAAGTGACTGATGTTTGGAAGTACCCTGAGAAGATGCCCTCAAAGAGTCCTGAGACCCCAAATACTCCATGATTCCATACCCCTACTCTGGCTCTGTAGCCTGCATTGAATGTGACTCCCTGGAGGTGACTTCTGCCAATTTCCCACTCCAGGCTCAGCAGAGCCTCTGCCGATTACATTTGACACCTGCTCTCCCTCCCCCTGCTTCATAATCTAATTATCACAACAACCAGATGCGACAGTCTCCCACTCAAACCCATTTAAACATCTCAAAGGGCACCACTGAGGACCCAGGCCTTTCATCATTTGCCAGGCCCCGACCCTAGAAGCCTGGAAGATCTCCTTATGCTAATTAGCAATGAGATGTCCTTCTGCCAGAATAATCCGATTATGGGGCCCTGGAGCAGCTGTGGACTGTCATAATCAAATCCACATCAAGAGAGCAGATCACAGAGGGTCAGCCCTCATCCTACCACTGCCCAAACACTTCTGGGGGTCTGCAGCTCTCTCTGTGTTTTGAAGGTGTGATGCATGTAAAGGTGTCTTTCTGCAGGAAATTAAATGCACATGTGCAATCTGATTTACCCCAGTCTCCAGACCTCGGGGCCACTTCAGTCCATCGGTGGATCCTACCCCACTGTGCCTCCTCTAGCGGCTGACCTGACTATCTACACCTGGCTACTCACCGTGCACAGCTTGCTATGTTTCTTTCTAGACCTTTTCTTGCAATGTGCTTTTCTTTCTAGCCACGTGGGATTATACAATGCATATTGCTCCTTATGTGAATGAACAGATAAATATAGGAAAAAAGTCCTGAATTTGAGATGGAAGATCTGAACTCATATTCCAGCTCTACTTAGCAACTATTTAAACTTGGAAATATTACTGCTCTCTGAGACACAGTGCCCCACCGATACCTTAGGGGAGGTGGACAATGAACCAGAAGCTCCTGGCCTCAAGTAAGATTATTTCACAGGGAGCTCTGTGTGCCTGTGCAGTGCTGGCCGTGGTCATGATGGTGACAACAATGACAGTATAAGTACATATTGTATTCCAGTTGTTGTATGACTGGTTGAAGCATTAATCAATATGATCGCAAAATAAACTCTGGAAGGTAGGTAAAAACCCAAGGATTTTGTAAATCATTTGGCAGAAAAACCTGGCTAGAAATGGCATGGCATTATTTATAGTTTTCCTTTATTTCATTCTTATGAATATTCATGGCTCCCTGCAAAAACAGTAATGAATTTTATTAGAGCCCTGCCCTTGTCCCTTCTTGGGCATTTCACAAAATTAGAAACATGCATTGTATTATATTAAACTTGTAACATTCAAAAACCTTCTGAATTCTGAAACATTTCTGGGACCAAGGTTTTGAATAAGAGATTTGGACCTGCATATATTATAGTCATTTTCAAATTGATAAAACTGAGGCACAGAATGGTTTAAGTACTCTCCCAAAATCAGGTCGTAAGTAAGTGGGCTGCGATTTGAACCAAGAACTGTCTGACACCATAGACCATTGTGTTCTACTAGAATATGCATGTTAAAAGTGATCTAAGAAGCGGAAGGGAAAATTGGATAAGGTGACCCCTATCTGTACGTTCTAACTCTGAGATCTGTGCATTTCAGACTAACGCAGCTCTTATGTACAATCTATTTCTCCAGTGCAGCCATGCTTCAACTTCACTTTTGTTTAACACTTATCACTCAATTTGGAATCTAGGAACAAGTAATCACTAAGTTATTCTAGTATGCTTTGGGTAAGATATCTGTCAGGGTCAGAATTATATTTAGGAAACTGAATTACACTGACATGGTTCAACTGAAACCCTGCAAAAAAGGAAATATTTACAGTAGTGAGGGAAGTGTTAACAGACAGACACAGGATGCTGAAGCACCCAGAGACAAGCACCCCTAGGAAGCAGATACCACCCCTAGGTGTGAAGGGATGAGGGGAGGGGACACAGAGGGCTTAGATCCAGAAGGAACTTAAGCTTGCAGGGGAGGCCACCAAGCAAGAGCTGTAGTGAGGAGGGAGGCAGTCCCCACCAGACCATGGCATAGCCAGTCCTTTATCCTGACCTCTGGCTCTCCCCTAGTGTTTCCCAGTGGCCAAACTCAGGCAAAAGTGAGAAGGCAAGAAGCCCAGCAGATGTAATTCATAGAATTTGGCCTCATAGAGCACAGTGGATGGCAGTGAAGAGTGGACAATGGCCCTTTGGGCAGAGAGGATAGAGAATAACCAGTGCAGGTGAAGTCATGCTGCGAGATGGTTTTGCATGGTGGTTAGTTGTGTGAGCTCTGGACCCAGCATGTCTCATGGGTTATTCGGCTTGAGCTGCCCTAACAAATTACCATAGGCTGGGGAGTTTAACAACAGAAATTTATTTCTCAGAGATCTAGAAGTCCAAGATTAGGGTGCCAGCGTGGCTGAGTCCTGGTGAGGGCTCTCTTCCTGGCTTGCAGATGGCCACCTCTTTGAGATGTCCTCACATGGTGGAGAGAGAGAGCTTTGGTGTCTCTTATTATTATTATTAGGGCACTAATCCCATCATGGGGGCCCCACCCTCATGGCCTCATCTAAACCTAGGTACCTTCTGAAGGCCCCCTCTCTAAATACCACCACGTTGGGGGTTAGGGCTTCAATATGTGAATTGGGGAGGATACAATTCAGTCCATAGCACCTCGGTTGAACTTGAAATCTCTTTATGGCAGTCATGAATTCACTCATTCATTTAGAAACTTTTTAAGGCACTTATAATTGTCCTCATCCTCCTTTTTTATCTCTTTCTCCTAAGGAGCACTTACAGGTGCCACGTATTTTACACCATTAAGTTATAATAATGAATCATGTTATGAATGAGGCAACTGAGGCATTTTACTATTAACTCATTGAATCAAGACTGAGAAAATTGCTATTATGAAGAGGGTACTATATTTATTCAGGAGAAATATTTTTATAAGTTTTTTAAGATAGAAGTGAAACCACAAAAGTTTCCTGGTAAAAAGCCTTCCAGGGAGGGAGCCCTCTGTAATTCGTGAGCCTCTTCTTTAAAGAGCATCTGATGGTCTGAGAAAAGAATTGGGGAGGCAGGTAATGCTGAAGTGGAGTTTCCTCCTTCTGCATCATGGGGGGATTTGATTGGGCGTGGGGCTGCAATCTGGAAAGAAAGGGGCCCATAGGGGCAGTGTCCATGAGCGGGCAGACAGAAAGGAGAACAGGGTAAAAATAAAGACAAGCAACCGGCCATGCAGAGGCACAGGTGAGAAGGGAGTTTGGGGAATGTTGTCCATTTTTGTGAGTGGCTCATTATGTATGGCAGATGCAATGTAAACCCTCCTCCACGTGGAAACTTCAGGAAAGTCTACTGTGCTCACTGAGGCTTCGGTGCAGCTGAGTTATTTCAGGGATGTCTAAGAGGATGAATTCTGTTTCCAGGCTAGCAGGAAATGAAAACTGGTTCAGCCCATGTCGAGGAGAGAGCAAAAGGACACCTGTGTAGCCTCTATTTTATGGAAGAGCACCCTGAGGTTTGGTAAGTATATTGTCTAAAGCTACATTACTTGTAAGTGATAGAGCTTATTAAAGTAGAATTTAGATTTGTCTAACTTCAATGACTGAATACTTTACACTCTTCTGTAAAGTTTCTAAAGAGGTCGACATTGGATAATCGCTATAACATGGTACAATAGGTGTTTGTAAAAAACAATGCTTTCCTCCAAAAGTTATATGAGGACCAACCCATTCTTGCTTGAACACCAGGAGTGATAGAAAGCTCACTGCCTCCCAAGGAGCCAGTTTAATTTTTAACATTCCTTGGGGTCAAAAGGAATATACAATAAAAAGAAATATCACTTTCAATGTTTGAATCTATTAGTCATAATTCAGAATTTTGAGGTACCATCAAAGAATTATTTCCCCCAAGCTATCAGAAAGTCTTTCCGACTCTTAGAGGGGAAATCACAGCTGCAATGACCCTTTTCTCCTCAAGGCTAAGCGACCACAATGTTGTGAATGAATATTTCTATGACAGCAATTCCTAGTTCTTTCTCCAAAGGTTGCCTAGTTCAGTTAATGATCAACCTTAAAGAATGGATAAACATTATTTGAAATGAGTATGACTTTTTTAAAGAAAATCTATCCATATTATATTAATCACCAACAACTTGCCTTCTACTGAGCCAAGGACATGTTGGGAGAGACCTGGGAGAGAGCTCGGTGTGCCAACTTATAGAGCAATGGAATGAAAACCGCCATCTGGTAAGTGGAAGAGAGGACCTGAGAGGTGCCCGGAGGAAGCACTCATCTGCACAGAGGAACGTGGGGCTGGTTCCCACACAATTAAGAGAGAAGACAAATCAGGTAGGAAAGTCTCCCTAGGAAGGAAGCAAGTGCCCTGTGGGAAATGGAAGTGTCCAATGCACTGTAGGGATACCTGGGATTGCGGACGTTGGTGGGCGTGTCTGGCCAGGGAGGAATGACTGGAGGCATCATCATCATCTTTTTCATTTCCTGGCTGTGGTCCCTGCACTGCCAAAGTCCAAGTCATACTGAATCATTGTCAAAGCGCTGTCAGGTCTCCTGCCAAGAAGCATAAGGAAAGGCTGTGGCCAAGGACCAAGCGGGAGACAGAAGAGGGACCAGTGACAGCTGTGGCTGTGGAAAAGCCACTGACAAATTTCTAGAGGATTCAGCAGAAGAGCCAGAAGGCGCAACCTGGGACTCTAGGACCGACTGCAAATAGTTCAAGGTTCCAAACAGGGAAGAAGAGGCATTGGGTCATTGAAATGTTGACATTTAAGGACAGTAGGATGAGTTGTGGTGATATGATTACAGAGTTGAGTAAAAGTTCTAGGTTTCCAAATACTCTTAGAAATGTTCATATTTATTACTTTCAGATGTGTACAAAGAAAACAAATAAACTGCACTAATGAAAGGTGGGTGTGCTATGGATTGAACCTCAAGAAGTAGTTTGAATAAAATCAGACATATTGATTGATGTCTACTTCAAATGTGTCTCCACTTTTTCTCTTTGATATCATTAAAACATTATCTGTCATATGAGCAACAAACATATGAAATACTTAGTGATGATCTTAAAGACACACTATTTGAAAAGAAATAAAAGTTCAAAAATAAATGGAGATGTACCATGTTCCTGGAAGGCCTCACTCATTTTTGTGAAAATTACAATTTGTTCCAAATTAATGTGTATCTTAAACATAGTTCTAACTAAATCTTAATGTGCTGTTATATTAGTTGGTAAAGTGACTCTTAAGCAAATCTGAGAAAGTAAACAGGATAATATCTAAGACTGTTTATAAAAGAAGACCTCTGGGGGGGTTCCTACCTGTCACATAGCACATGTAACATAAACCTAAAATAATTTAAGTCCTGTGGGACTGGTATAGCAGTGAGAAAATGTAGTAGAATGAGACATAATCTATTATTTAAACTTTAATATATGAAAGAGTAGTGGCTCAAATTTGAAATTAAAGTGGTTATTTGATTATATGTTAAATAGTATTTTGAAATTTGGCTGAGGGAAAAATCAGGCAGATACTCATCTAACATGTAAAAATAATTGTGGAGAGTAAAACTGACTATGAAACGTGTAGTAATAACAAGAAAGTATAGGCCTATATAAAAACAAGTTTGAGTAAAATTTATAAGAATAAAACAGAAGTTTAAATATCACAAATAAAAAGATAGATGGAGGGCTGGCCCAGTGGCATAGTGATTAAGTTTGCACACCGTGCTTCAGCGGCCCAGGATTAGCAGTTTCAGATCCTGGGCGCAGACCTGTGCGCTGCTCATCAAGCCATGCTGTGGCAGGTGTCCCACATATAAAACAGAGGAAGATGGGCACAGATGTTAGCGCAGGGCTAATCTCCCTCACCAAAACAAACAAACAAAAAGATGGATGGACTTACTAAATGAAATGTTATTCATATATGTGTATATGCACGTGTGTGACAATGTGAAGGATAAACAGACTAACACAGAGCTACTTGTATGATATGAAGAAGATCCCCTAAGTGGTAATGAATAATCACGGAGGTAGAATGTTTAATTGTAAAAGGTCTTCATTTCATGTCCAATAAGCGTAGTTAATGATATTGGAGGATGATGTGTCAAGATACTGAATGTTATTGTAGGACTGATTGAAAAATGGTCCTTCTGGCCTATTAAATGATAGACTAGGAAATACGCACTTGGTAGATTAAAGGTGCACTTCAATGACACATTTGAATTCTCCATTGTGTTTCAATATGAGAAGCTGATCTTCTTAAAAATCTTCAGTCAAACCAGACATCAAAAGACAATCACCTAGCTAACACAAGGAAATATCTACTCCGTAAATCCAGAGGTAAAAACAAAAGCAAAGTTGATTTTTAAAATGGTCTTATTTCCTGGGAAGTTTAAGTCATAAAATATGTTTGTTTTTTTGGTCAAAACTGGCATTTTTGTAACAATGGTTTGCCCAACTTGTCCACAATCTTTACATTCTACGTGAAAATGTGTGTGCGTGTATGTGCGTATGCAAATTTATTGCAATAATTTTGAAAAAATATATAAGCATTCTGAAACGCTTTATAAGCATCAACAATCATGCATTATTAGCCCCAGATATAGGTTACTGTTTATGACTCTACCGGCATGAAATGTCCAGTTATATTGATTTAAGTCTTTCAGGTTAATGAGAAAATACAAAAGGATGATTTAACATGTAAGTGATATGTTTGTATCTGGTCAAGTAAAGCAAAACCGATATCATGGTAAGTTGTACCATCAATGTGTGGAGGCTTTTTCTATGTTAGGAATGAGAAAAGAGGTGAGGAAATGGAATCACTTGGTGAAAAGAGATAAACATGTCAAAATTTAAATACCTCTCCTGGGTATAGGTCATCACTATGCTCATGTAATGTTTCAAGCAGGCTTTTACATTACTTTAGAAAAACAACTTTTATGCAACTCGTTAACATTGTTTGTTTAAATTTTATTTGCTTTATGGCTTTATTTATATTTCTATTATAAATTTTATTTGACTTTACAGTTGACTCAAAAAATGCTTAATTACCTGCACAAAATATAATAGAGCTTTCAAATTTTCTGCCCCCTTTGAATATAACCCATTGGAATGAATGCCCGATTATATCTCAGGATACCTGGGATGAGACCTCATGTTCTGACTGGTATCTAAGGTCAGTTCCTTCTGCTTTGGGGGCTTCAATTTCCATATACAAAAAATGAGAGGTTTGAACACAAACTGTGGTTCTGAAACGTGATAGAGCATAATATCACTGGGGAGCTGGATGAACATACACAGGCCATGGTCTCCAGATTCAAAGAAGCTAAGTTAGCAATCTGGTGGCCCCAGAAACCCTCCTCAAGCACTCTAGGTCATCCAGATGCAGGTATAATCTGATCACACATTGAGAAAGGTGAAGCCATCCTTAGGCAATTATTCTGATGCTGGATGCACATCAGAATTAGCTGGGAGCTTTGAAATCACATTGATGTCTAAGGCTTTACCTAAACCAGTGTAGACTTGACAATGTATAGGTTTGGTTTATAAAGTTCCCTCAGAGACTCTAGGTGCAGTCAGGTGTGAAAACCACTGCTCTCAACAGATGTGTTGGATCCTTTGCAGTTTAAACCCATTACTTGAACAGGTAGCTCTGGATCAAAAGATTAGCCAGGAGAGAGAGGTGGGTGGTGGTGGTATCAGATCCTGTGCTACAGGATAATGAAGGGCAATGGGAAAGAAATGCAAGAATGGAGGGGAAACTGATTCCTTTACCACAGTCATGTCATCTGCTTTAATCCTATGAGTTAGTATTATTGCTTATCCTATACAACAGATGAGGGGAACATTTTTGTAGAAGTAACATGATTTATTCCAGGTCTGACAGACAGCAAGTGGCAGAGCCAGGATTTGAACTGTGTCTGTTTGACCCCAAAGCCCACCAACCACATTCTACTGGAAATCAGAAGATAGGTGACAGTTTCGCTCACTCTGGATCACTTGGTCCATATGCCTTAAGGGTAATTTATGTTCTAGCAGTTTCCTCTAATGTTTCCAGGATGGAACAAATGAAACACAAACGAAATCAACTAAAAACAAGATCATCTAACTGACAAAAGACATTTCCCATTTTTGTAAAATCATAGTCCTTTCAAGGGTCATATAACTCTATTTTAAAACTTAGTCTCCATGGATTTGGGGTCACTCCAGGGAAGAATCTACATTCCATTCACTTGTGAGATACACACCTGTGGCAGACCCCACAAGGGATGTCATATTTAACACGCTTGCATGGACCTACCACACTTTTACAAAAAAACCCCAAATTTTTAAAAAGAATGAAAGCAAATAGTATCATAGACTTTCTCTTTTGATGTGTTATTTAGAAAACTATTCACCAACATGTAGGCCATTGAAAATCTGAGGAAGTACATAGATGAGTCAGAGTGCAAGATTCTGGCCATTTCCTAATTAGACACTCACAGGAAATGTCTCTCCCACTCCAGCATCGGGTTAGAACCAGGAAGGGAGGGGGCTGCCCTGAATTTGCTCTAATTTGCCTGTGTGTCTGTCCCTGTATGTGAGAGAGCTGTGTGTGTGTGTGTGTGTGTGTGTGTGTGTGTGTGTGTGTGTGTGTGTGTATGTTTTATCCAAACCAGAAATAAGTTACTTGATCAAACATCACACTAAATGCTAACCGATGTATCTTAATCACATAGCTGAGAACCTGCCCATGGGCCTCTGTTGGTCAGTTGTCAGACAGGATCACCTCACTCCTCAAGGATTGCTCAGGGAGCTCCAGACACTTCTGCATGGGTTTCAAGATGTATGATATGACATATTATATACAGTTGTATGGGGAAGAATTAATAAAATCTGTGCTTACACATTGTATACATTAGTCCTATAAAATGGTTGGGAGAATAGAAACAAAAATTTTCAGTGGTTATCTGAGTGTTGGAATTTCATAACACCATGTCTTCCTCCTCTTCCCTTTCTTCCTCCTCTTCGTCCTCTTCGTCTTCCTCCTCTTCATCCTTCTTGTCCCCCTTCTCTTGGTCCACCTCTTTTTCCTCCTCCTCAGTACTTTTCTTCTTTGCTGACCTGGATTTTCAAATTAGCCACCATGATTATGTACACTGGCTTATTCCTACTTATTTTCCAGGACTCTACGTTTCCTCCAAGAGGACTTTTCAGAGATCCCAACTTGGGATAACTTGTCTTCCTGCTTCATCCTCCCATAATCCCCCAGACCTTCTTTCCCATAAGTGTCACCCACTTTCTGGTACTTAACTGTTAAATCGTCTATCTATCCCACTAAAGTGTAAGGTGCTCCAGAGCGGAGACTGTGCTTGCATCCTAGCGCCTCATACAGTGTGTACTCCTGACCAGGCATCCAATGCCTATTTGTTGAACTAATGTCTATGAAACAAGGAGCTATGGCACTGCACATCCTTGGCCAAGGCTGCATCATGCTATTGTGTGATGGAAGGAGCATTTGATAAAGTCAGGACCCTGGTCCAAATCCTGGATCCACAATTACTAGCTTTGTGAACAAGGGTTAGTTACTTAACCACTTTGTGTTCCAGTTTCTTTACCTGTAAAAATGAGGATGCTAATGTGTACTACACAGGATGTGTGTGAGGAGTAAATGAGATAATGTATGCATCATGCTTCCCAACTTGAGAAGTGAGGTACAATTCAGTGGAAAATGTAGGAAGGCAAATTACAAGAGCCCAATAAACATTACTTGGATCTGAATATTTGATCCAAGTCAATGAATGAACAAGTAAATAAGTCTTTATTTGACCAGACTAGATAAAACCCCGATGACAAGTTTTGATAATTTGTTCATTTATATGTTAAGAATTTATTGAATGTCTTTTATGTACCAAGACTATGCAAGGCACTGGGGATTTACAGATAAATATGACAGGGTCTGCCCCTCAAAGAGCTCTCATAAAAGTGAACAGATGATTACAACACAGAGCAGGAATTGTTATGAGGGGTAGAATGTTGTGTGAACCAAAGGTTGTACAGGTGAGGCATCAGGATGACCAGGAAGGCTTCATGGAGAAAAACATACTTGAGTGTAGTCTGGAAGAAGAAGTGGGAATTACCCATTTTAGGGAAATGGATGCAGCATATCCAGGCTGTTGTGAATGATGCCCTGCTTCTTGGGCCCTAGGACCCAGCATACCCAGTGACGCTGGAAATGTATTCTGGCACAGATGCTACATTTAGTCTCTGGAAATCACCGCAGGTTTGGGAATGAAGACTTACCCTTCTTCTTTGTTAACAATTATTCTCTGTTTGAAAAGCATCTCCTGGTTTGCCACTGGGTTCTGATAAAGGCTTCACTGTGAGATGGTATAAGTGAGTATCCCAACTGAAGTTATTAATTATACTCATAATTAAATGAGCATAATCTGATCCAAAGAGCCATAAAATTAGATATACACAGTAATGAGGGCCTAGTGTGCATATGGACTTCTATGGAATGTTTCCAGCAACTTTAAATAGACAGGTGCTGCACTTGAGCACTACTCTGTTGACCCTGAAATCTTCAATGCCAAGAATTTGGTGTGGAAGGATAGGTGTTCTGAGGTGTGGATCTACATCAATTCTTGGGCATGGGCAAACGAGTTGACCATCTGATCAGGGGCTTTTAAAGTTTGGAAGACTGATGTAAAGTAGGTATGCCAGAGAGATATATTGACGAACCCCTCAGAATGTGGACGTCCTGTCTGCTGTTTAAAGAACAAAGTTTGAGCTCCTTAAATGATGATGCACAATGCCACATGTATAATTGGTTCTCAAATTACCTGATGTCAAACTCACCACTCTGCCACACACATTCTAGGTCACCATTAGCCTGAAATTCTCTATAGTTTTTGAAATGAAATACTCTTTTAGAATTATTCTTTGCCCACATGCTTCCTCTGTTGTTGTCATTTCTCCTATTCTTCTGTTGAAAAACGTACTTTTAAGATGCATCAAGACTGATGTAAAAGAGTGCACTGCTTATGTTTCCCTCTACAAGTTTCATGGTTTCAGGTCTTACATTCAAGTCTTTAATCAATTTTGAGTTAATTTATGTGTATGGTGTAAGATAATGCTCTACTTTTATTTTTTTGCATGTGGCTG
Source organism: Tapirus indicus (assembly GCA_031878705.1). NCBI lineage: Eukaryota > Metazoa > Chordata > Mammalia > Perissodactyla > Tapiridae > Tapirus > Tapirus indicus. Next base: position 5,437,101 of record CM062935.1, on the reverse strand, counting down.
TCCAGTTTTCCCAGCACCATTTATTGAAGAGACTTTCCATTCTCCATTGTATGTTCTTGACTCCCTTGTCGAAAATTAGCTGTCCATAGATGTGTAGGTTTTTTTCTAGGCTCTCCATTTTGTTCCATTGATCTGTGTGTCTGTTTTTGTGCCAGTTCCATGTTGTTTTGATTACTATAGCTTTATAGTATATTTGGAAATCAGGGAGTGTGATACCTCCAGCTTGGTTCTTTTTTCCCAGGTTTCCTTTGGCTATTCAGGGTCTTTTGTTGTTCCATATAAATTATTCACAATAGTCAAGATTTGGAAGTGACCTAGGTGCCCATCAAGGGACAAATGGTTAAAGAAGATGTGCTATATATACACAATGGAATACTATTCAGCCATAAGACACTATGAAATCCAGCCATTTGTGACAGCATGGATGGACCTTGAGGGTATTATGCTAAATGAAATGTCAGAGGGAGAGAGTAAAATACTGTATGATCTCACTCATAAGTAGAAGATAAAAACAATGACAAACAGTCACATAGAGACAGAGACTGGGTTGGTGGTTGCCAGAGAGGAAGAGGGGAGAGAGGAGGGAGAAAGGGATGGTTAGGCACATGTGGGTGGAGATGGATTGTAATTAGTCTTTGGGTGGTGAACATGATGTAATCTATACAGAAATCGAAATATAATGATTTACACCTGAAATTTATATAATGTTATAAACCAATGTTACCACCACCACAACAAAAAAACAGACACACAAAAAAAGATGCAGGCCAAGAAACCTTCTATTTCTCACCCAAGAAATTAATCAATTTGCATTTTGTGATTCAGTTACATTTATCCATGGCTCTGCTAAAGCACTTCCTGGATCTTTATATGTCTGTTTTCCTAATAGACTGTGAGTTTCCCTATAGAAGGAAATCTGTCTTAATAGCCACCACCTAGCACCATTAAAGTTGAGCAACAAATAATTCTTGTTTAAAAAATTGGTGATAATGCAAAACAAAACAGACAAAATAAAAACCTAAGAATTTGCAACCATGAGGAGAAATCAACTTAGGATGCACATACTGTAGGAAACCTGAACTCACTTAGGAAGATTTTTATGAAGAAAATTTTTAGAAAGTGCCCTGGCTCCCTCCCTGTGGGGTTGGCAACATTTGATTTGGCTGGGTCCTTCACCTGTGACTCAGTTCTTTAGAGGGTCCTACACCATGACTCTTTATAGGTTCTTGTTACCACACTATCCTCGGAGCCCTTCAGGTGTAAGTATGATAAGGGACCACCATGGTTATTCGTTCTAAAGTGTAGCACTCATCCTTGTGGTTTTCCTGTAGCTGTCTAGATTTTTGCAAATTGTCCCTTTTTAATCTTGTTTCAGATGATCCAATTTGTGTGTGCCATCTCTTTCCTGCCATGAACCTGGCACTGTGCTTCGCACATCATAGGTGTTGATGTGTTAATTTGTACAATTATTTAATTGTAAGTTTCTTGAGGGCATGAACCATACCTGTTATTCTCTATTGTTCCTCAGGGTTCATTTATCCCATTATATAGTTGTTTATGTACTATTTAATAAGCACGCATGGAGGACCTTCTGTGATCAGGCTCTGTCTAGGTGCAGGGAAGACAAAGCTGTATAAGCCAGATTTTTGGTCCAAAAAGCACCATAGTCTTATGAGTCTGAGTGAACTGAGCAGGCATATATGCAATATGCTATATATAGCACATTACAAAAAGTGTTAAATTAGAAATATGTAGGTATAAATACTCTGACACCTCAGGAGCGACTAGAAAGTCTACCTCTGTCAGGGGATATTCAGTGAAATTTCTCAGAAGGTGTGATAGAGCTAGAGATTAGTATTGGATGTGTTAAAGTTGGCTTGCATGGGAGACCATGTATTTATTAATTTATCCAATAAGTATTTATGAATAGCCTACCAGGTACCAGGCACCATGTTAGTTTCTGTGCTGGGCTATACCATCCCTGGCACTGGTCTTCTAACCTGCTTTTCAGAAGAGGAAACAGAGCCAGGGAACAAACCTGGGACCCAGAGAAAAGTCAAGAACCATAAATATAGCAGATACACGACCCAAGAGGGGAGGGGAGAAGTGTCTGGCAGGAAGCATGACCAAGGCTGATGACAAGATCAGAAGGGAAGCATCAAATGTGGTGTATGTTGCTTATAAGGCAACCCCCCCCCAAGATAAGGTGGTAAAAAAGTGACAGTGATACATAGTCACAGGAAAGAAGATTCACTGGGGGAAGATTTCTAAGCAAATATTGACTGAGCTGCCTCAGTTGAGGCAATAGAACATAAGATGGAGCTCTTTTCCAGATGGTGGAAAGTTTGGCACCTAACTGAACTGAGCAGAAGGAATGAAGGAATGGGGGAAATCTGATACTCCCAGCGGCTTAGATTATTTGGGCTCCTAGTTTATGACATCACTAAAAGACAAATTAATACTTGTTAAATAGTTGCAAACAACAAATTTTGCATCTTCCCTTTGCAATCAAGAACAAGCAAATGTTAGCATGTTAGAAATGATCTATTTTTCAAGTAGTTAATTGAAATTCAGGAGAATATTTTGATCTATATATTTTCCAAAATAATTTTCAACTATCATTAGAAACTAATTTGTAAGCCAGATATCTCTCCTCTTACATAGTCACAAAATGCTTACTGAAGAAAAAAATTGAGGCATCACAGAAGAGAACAGAGTACTATGCAGTAGTCTGAAAGATTTTCTAAAGGAACATTTTCTGCCCGATGAATCTAATCTTTCATGACAAGGTAATGGTGCTTAGAGATGGGAAGATAGTGATAGGTGTAATATATCTTGACTTGAGCAAAGTTATGGATTCTTTATTGCATAACACATCTGTTTCATATTAAAAAGATATTCTAAATGACAACTGCTAGGTACATACCTAATCATGTTTTCTTAGATAATATTTTGTGGATGAAAGCTGTCTAAGCAAAGTATAAAGAAGGATTTTCTGAAAAGATGGACTGAAATGCCAGAATTCTAAAAATTCAAAAGTCGTCTTCAACTCCTCCATGTCTTTGACCCATCTCCTTCATTTGGCCCCCGTAGACTATCAATTCTACCTCCAGGGACTCTAACTGAACTTCATATTGTGTAAACACAGAGTCTTCATAGCAACAGAATCAGAAAAATAAGCTCCTGACTTGAATGCCCTATATCTCTAAATATGGTACCAGGAGAAAAAATTTTAAAGATATTGTACTGATTTTCACTTGCAGAGTAACAGAGAGGGTGAATTGCTAGATATTTCATCTAACCACCTACTTCTCTACAACCCAACTGCCACTGCTTTAGATGAGAATACTAGTGTCTATTTCTAGGAATATTGTAAGAGCTTCTCAACCACCTGGTATATAACCAAGGCTCAAATTCCCCGTGTCATCAATGACTTCTCCTTATATGTTGTACAGAATTTCCAATTGCTTCTTCATCACTACTGGACGTTACCCCTCACCTCTACTATTGTGGACATATGCTCACTGGCATCTTCATGCCTCTTCAGTTAATATTCTGCTTTCAGATTCCTCTTTATGGATCTGACTCTATAATTCCTCTAGAAAATTCTGTGGTTGCCCAGAATTATTGCCCAGCAAAAATAGTCCAGAATATTTTATATGCCCTTTTATGATCTACTTCACGTCTACCCTTTTGTTCTTGTTCTCTAGTAAACTACTCATTAGTCTATAGTCATTTTCCTAAAATTCATGAGCACCAGAGTTCTTCTTTGGTGCCTCTGTAGGCGCCATTTGCCCTGAATGCTTATACTTTCCAATATCTCTGCTTTCCCCAGAATACACCATCCGAAGAGACAAGTCTAGTGCTCCCTTTTTACATAAAGCCTTCTCTAACTCCCAGCTGGAAAAATTCTTCTCATTGGAACTTTACAAATTCATTCTTTCTTATGGCAATCTTAAACCATCAAAAGAACTTGAGTTTTTACTCAGAACATTTGCAAGTTTGAACAGATGAATAACACGGTCTTTCATGTTTTATCAGAATCACTCTTGCATGTTTTTGAGAACAAATGACGAAGGGCAAGGACAAAAGGAAAAAGAGTAGACAGGATGCTATTGCAATGAAACAGGGGGAGATAGTGGAGTCTGTACTAGGTGAGTAACAGCAGATGTGTTAGGAAGTGGTCAGATTCTGGATATATTTTAAAGATGGTGCTGACAGAATTTGCTGACCTATGGGACATGGGGTATGAGGGAAAGAAAATAACTTAGAATGACTCCAAGGTTATTGGTCTGAAAAACTAGAAATTTGGAGTTGGCATTAACTGAGATGGGGCAAACATAGAAAGCCAGGATTTAGGGTGGAGATTGGGAGTTCAGATTTAGACCCGTGATGTATGAGTAAACTAGAAAATATGCAATTGGAAATTTTTAGTAGGTCATTTTATATAAAAGTCTGGCATTCAGGAGAGAAGTCTACTCTGGAAATAAAATGGTCTAGAAATAAAATTTGGGAATTGCCAGTGTTATATAGTCTTTGAAGCCTTGTGATTCAGTAAGATAACACAGAGAGTGGATGTAGAGAAGGGAAGAGACTGCAAGCCTGATCTCTGTTGCACTCTGGTGTTTGTAAGTTGGGGAATGAAGATTATAAAGAAAAAGAGACTGATAGGTAGTTCAGAGAAAGACAATGGGTATGTGCAACTGGAAGCTAAGTATAGAAGATGTTCAAGAAGAGAGAATCCCTTGGTCAAATACTTCTAAGAGATAAAACAAGATGTGGATTGGGGCATTATCATTAGGTTTCACAACATGGCAGCCCTTGGTGACTTTGACAGGAAGAGTTTGGTGGAGTGAGGTTGAAAATCTTATTAAATTGAGTTTAAAGAGTAGGCAGAGAGGAATTGGTGGCAATAATTGGATAGATACTTCTTTTAAGCCAATTTTTAATGTATGGGGAAAGAAAATGGCATGGTAGCTGAAGGGAGAAGTGGGATCAATAATGTGCATTTTTAAGATGTGAATAATAAGAGCACATTTGTGTATAGTGATGACAATAATCTAGTGAAATAGTAAAAAGTAAAGATGCAAGATATAAGAGTAGAAATGCCAAAGAAATGTCCTTGAGTAGGAAAGAATGATTGGGATCATGGGCACAAGTGAAGGGGTTGAACTAAGATAGACATGGTTATGGGAGAGACATCAGAGTGTATGGCTACAGATACTGGTAGATAGGCAGATATGGCAATGGACCTTGTTGAATTGCTCTTTTGATTGATTCTTTTTTTCTTAGTAAGAGAGGATGTAAGGGTAAGGATGGGTGAAGTGGTTATTTATGGTTTGAGAAAAGAGGAAGTCATGCCACATAATGTCTATGCAAGTGATAGAATGAGTTAAAAAAGGGAAGTGATGTTTGGAGTGTTCTATGGCCTACTTGAAGTTCATGGTCAGATATTTAAGTTGTAACCAATCACCATGGTTATGTGTAAATATTTCCCCCTGCAGTCACTTTCAGCTGCATGTATGCAACAGCAGAGTAGCAGAGATTTGAACTTAACTACAGTTGGGTGCTTTGCTTAATGAGAAATATGAAGAAAGAAAGGATAAAGGAAAATAGAGGTTTATGCAAGGGTGTGATTATAATAATTGTCTATGGAAACTGAGCTGGGTACACTGGATACACTGGGCTTCATAAGGGTCAGGAACAATGAGAAGCTGATAAAACCAATGGATAGTAGGTCCTGATGGGTTGAATGATTGTTGGGGATGGGAATCACTTGGAAAGGTAGGAGGTGGAACTGGATATGCCAAGGCTCATTACAAGTTATCTGAGGAAATGTAAAAGGAGAAATGACACTTATTCCCTGTAATTCATGGTCTGATGGGAAAGGACAAACTCAACATGTAAGGGAAATAGAAAAGTTAATTAATATTTAATGTGCACTTCTGTGTACCAGGAAATTTACATGCAATATTTCTTTTATACCTTTATAAACTTCCAATGAGCTAGGTATCACATGTTCCTATGTGATAGAAAAGAAAATTGAAGCGCAGGAACTTGGACACAGAAAGATTCAAACTTCAGTCTTCGGACTTCACAAATGTTTATTCTTGTCACTAAGTCTGAGAAGGTATATCCAAGACATGATTACAAATAAAAAGACAAGCAAATGACTGGACTTTTTTTTAATGTGGGCCTTAAATCCTTATAAGTGACATACCTTGGAACAGGTAGGTATTTGATGCATTTTGTTCATGACCTAACATTGGAAAAGAATGAAGTAAATATGTAGATATTGACATAGATGGTCATGATATATGATGGGGAAGAAGCAACTAATAGAATCTATGTATGTGATGATATCATTCCACCAATGCTCTGTATGTGTGTGTGTTCATAAAACCAAAAATCAACAGTAACTGGAAGAATGCCAATGAATTGTTAATAGCAATTTTATCTAGTTAGAGAACAAGGGTTGGGTCTAAATGGAGTAAAAAGATAATTTGGATTTTTATTACATACAGCAATTTTGTTAAATCTGAAAAGACATTAGAAAAATATGAAGGGGATGTATATATAACAAGGGTGTTTTTGATTTCTCAATAAGTCAACAGCATTAGATGGAATCCATGTTTGCTCAATTTAACCAAATTTTGGAGTTGATGATTGGTATGACGGCTCAGTTAGGGAAATTTATCTAATTGCATGAGAGTCCCTATCTATCTTTTAGGGACCTCAGTGCTTTCAAATATATGGTAAAAGATAGGGATGAGATAACTTCTAAGATTCATTCTCATTCTACATCCCTATATCTTTTTTTTTTTTTTTTTTGTGGGGAAGACCAGCCCTGAGCTAACATCTGTTGCCAATCCTCCCCTTTTTTTTTCTGCTGAGGAAGACTGGCCCTGGGCTAACATCGTGCCCATCTTCCTCCACTTTATATGGGACGCCGCCACAGCATGGCTGACAGGTGGTGTGTCGGCGGGCGCCCGGGATCCAAACTGGCGAACCCCGGGCTGCCAAGCGCGAACTAAACCGCTGCGCCACCGGGTGGCCCCTACATCCCTATATCTTTTGACCGCAATGTTGGAAAATATACCAATGATCAAGTCCAGAAATTTGCATTCTAATACTCCTTTGATCCTAACTCTTGGAGTAAATTTTGGAAATTTCACTTTTCTTAATTTGGTCGTAGTCTTGCTGTTGGGAAAGTGAGGAGCTTGAATTAGATCAGCGGTTTTCAACTTGACCCCACATTATCTTAACCAGGAGTTACCTTAGGTGTGTCACCTCATCTTTATAAGCTTCAAGTTCTCATGCTTGAAAATGATAGAAAGAACACTGGTTTCTTTGCAGGATGGTTGTATAAATAACATTTATGAAAATTAACTTTTTATAATTGACATGTTACTTATAACATTCGTGAAAGAATAAAGACTAATATTGTCCCTGAGTAAATCCCGACCTGCAGAGTTCCAGGATTACAGCAGAAGTCTGTCTAGTAACATTTTTGCTGCTTTCCCGTTCTGATTTGCTTCCCTTTGAGGATGTGGCACTTTGTCCAGGTCTCCACAGAGCAGAATTTATAACTGCAGAAGGAAGATATGAAGACATTTCAGAGGAAGAAAATGTATAAACTGTTAAGCAAGAGAAACTTTTTCAAATTTAAGTTGACTTCAATGCCAAAATCTTCCTTTTAGACGAGTGCAAACCCACATTTGAAACCAGATATTAGAGTTTAAAGGTCAAAGCTGCTTTCTCATTTCTTTTCTTTAATAAGCAAATCCTGATTAAATAAATCATAATGCAAAGCCATAATTTATCGAGTGTCCTTAGTATGATGGAAAAAGCTGACTTTAAGATTGTTGAACTTGTAAGACATGATATAAGGAAGAGGAAAGCAGAGATAAAACATGTGCCCCTCTTTACCCTAGAGCCCAGATATTTTTTCTTAGCTCAGACTTATAAGCATTTTATGTTTCCATTATAATTTTTACTACCCCATTAGAAGACAATCATTCATGAGAGGGAAGTTGAGTGACTATTATGAAATCTCTGCAGGTTCACGAATATCTCATAGGCCCCAGTGTCTTTGATGAGCTCACTTCCTGAAGTCATCAATAAATGCTTTAAATGCAACCTTGACTGTAGCCTCAGGATTCCTGGAAATTTTATCCGATGTGTTCTAATGCACGAGGAGAGTGAGTAATGCGTTCCTGATCTTTGTTCTGGGTGGCAATGGCAAGAGTGGAAGGCAAGAAGTGGAAGCCATTCAAGGCAGAGGAATGAGCACAGGGGAGGCATGGAGGGATAAATACACATGGCATGTTTAGAACATAATGCCTTGACTGAATTATTTTTCCTTGTTATGTTGATTGTTTCATAGATTAATACAAACTGAAATGGAATGCAAAGAATCTCTAAAGGTCATTTCTCTTTATTTACAATTAACATAAAGGCCTAAAGGGCTCCACTAAAGTAAATAAGAGTAAAACTTCAAAAGTAAAACAAACCATTGGAGAGGTCAGTTCACTGGGATGCAACCGAGTGCTGGCTACAAAGATGGGTACCGAAGATTTGGTCCCTATTTTGTGGAATTTGAACCGATAATGAGGATCATAAGAGTACTCAAGTAAATATCCAAGATCGATGCATTAATTTCCTATTTCTTTCATAAAAAATTACCACATACTTAGTGGTTTATAACACGTTTATTTTCTTACAATTCCAGGGGTCAGAATTGGGTTTCACTGGGCTAAAATCAAGGGGTCGGCAGGGGTGTGTTCCTTCTGGGAGCTCCAGGGGAGAATCCATTTCCTTGCATTTTCCTGCTTCTAGAGATCACTTGCATTCCTTGCTCATGGTCCTTTCCTCCATCTTCAAAGCCAGCAGTGTAGCATCTTCAGGTCCCTCTCTGACTTTCCTGCCTCCCTTTTTCACTTATAAAGACCGTTGTGGTTACTTTGGACCCACTGTAATAACTCAGAATGATCTCCCCATCTAAGATACTTAATTTAATCTTATCTTCAAGGTCCTTTTTGCATGTAAGGTAACATATTCATAGGTTCTGTGGGGTTATGACATGGGCATCTTTGGAACATGCTTTAGTTGTATGTACTAAACTGCTCTAACTTCAGCAGGATGTAAGAAATGGGAGAAATTATTTCTGCATCTGCAATCTGCAAATATTTTATTAATTCATTCAACAAGTGGTAGCTTCAGCCTACACTATGACAGACACTGTGCTGGACTTCAGTGATGAGGTGAGGAAAAATGGGCATGATGTCTGCCCACATTGAGCTTGCAAGGTAGACAGAGGTGTCAATATCAGAGGATCACAAAATCAGTGTAGAATCCCACCTATGCTAAGTATCAAGAAGCAGAGATATAGGATGCTATGAGAATGCATAGAGGTGGGTATGGAAAGAAAGTGTTCCAGGCCACAGGGAAGCACATGCAGAGGCTCTGTGATGAGGAGAGCCTGGTAAGGGTACAGAACTGAAGTCCAGTGAGTCTGGTGCTTGTTGGGGGGGCATTGTATGAGGTTGGAGGGATAGAGAGCAGCCAGACCATTCAGAACCTTACAGGGTAAGGCAAGGATTTTAGCCTTCAGCTAAAGAAAAATGGGAAAGTAATGAAAGTGTGTACTTCTTGTGTGTGTGTGTGGACACAGACTAAAAAAAAATAACATAAGAAGAATGACAATGGATTTGGACTGGTAGATGTTATGGACTGAATTTTGTCCCCCTAAAATTATGAGTTGAAGTCTTAACCCCCAATGTGACTGATTTGGAGATAGGGCCTTCAATGAGGTAAATAAGGTTAAATGAGGTCATAAGGGTGGGGCCCTATCCAATAGGAATAATGTCCTTATAAGAAAAGACACAGACACCAAGCATGCTCACACACAGAGAAAAGGCCATGTGAAGATGCAGTGAGAAAGTGGCCATCTGCAAGCTGAAAAGAAGTCTCAGGGGAGAACAAACCTCCTGACACCTTAATTCTGAATTTGTAGCCTCTGGAATGGAGAAAAAATAAATTGCGTTGTTTAAGGCACCCAGTCTGTGGTGCTTTGTTATGGCAGCCCAAGCAAACAAATACAATGGGTATTTGTTCTACTGAACAACAGGGGGGCTTCACTGGAGAGATCAGGGTAGGAGAGAAAAGGATGGGGATCACAGATCTTCAATAATGAAGTCAGGAATGGAAACAATTGATATGATCAGTAGTGGTTAGGAAGCATCTGTAGAGAGAAAGACACAGGAATTGCCCTCAAACTGTTTAAGTGTATGTAGTATTAGTATCTGGCTTGTATACACTTGAAGATTAACAAAAAATAAATATGGCATAGTGAAATATACACTGATTTGAGTTAGATAAAGAAAAAGAAACTTTGTTTCAAATTCCAAATCATATTTACTGTATTAATCAGTGTTCTCCATAAAAACAGAACCAAGAAATATGTATATATTCCTTATAATAAAAATATATATAACAGGATACATATACATATGCATATATATACATTTCCTACAATAAATTTCTTTATATAATTTAAACTTATAGGATAAAAGGGGCATTAATTTTCATATATATGTGTATATACATACATAAAGAGACTTATTATGATGAATAGGCTCATGTAATTACGGAGGTTAAGTCCCAAGATCTGCAGTCAGCAAGCTGGAGACTCAGGAGAGCTGATGGTGAGCTCCAGTCCAAGTCAAAGATCTGAGAACCAGGAAAGCCAGTGGTCTAAGTTCCAGTCCAACAGCCAGCAGGCTCCAGATCCAAGAAGAGCCAATGTGTCGGCTAGAATTCGAAGGCAGGAAAAGACCAATGTCCCAGCTCAAGACGGGCAGGTAGGAGAAGTTCCCTGTTACCTGCAGGAGGTCAGCCTTTTTATTCTATTCAGGCCTTCAGCTGATTGGATGAGGCTCACTCACATTAGGGAAGGCTATCTGCTTTATTCAATCTATCTATTCAGATGTTATTCTTATCTAAAAACACCCTCAAAGACACACCTAGAATAATGTTGACCAAATATCTGGGGATCCCGTGGCCCAGTCAAGTTGACACATAAAATTAACCTTTACATTTCCCCTTGTGATTGATAGTAGTATTGTTCCAAAATATTTATTGCTTCCTCCTGGAAGAAGAATTATATTTCCCAGCCTGATGGACATCAGATTTGGCCATACCCCTTTCTTTCAGTAATCAAATGTAAGTATACGGTGTAATTTTAGGCAAACATTTGAAGAGCCAACACCTGTTTTGCCATGCTATCTTCTCCCTCTGCCACAAGGTCCCAAATAGAGACTGTTCCATGTAGCCAGGTCTTGGTGAAAATGACATGGAGCAGAATTTCAAAGGATCCTTGCAAAGGATAAGTGATATGAATGAGAATTGTAGCTTTATAGTTACAAGCAAGTTTTCAAGTTGTTTCATAATCTATTCTGTCCTAACTGTTACAACTATGTATACTTGGGCAAGCTCCCATTCATGTTTCTTATTCAAGCTCCCATTCATGTTTCTTCATCTGAAAAGTAAGGAGAGCAGACTCTGCTTCAAAAATTAAGTGTGTACAATCTATGCAGATCTTTGTATATGTATACTTTGTATTATATATATTTCAAATGGAGAAACATAAACTAAAATACATAGAAAACACCAGTACAGATCCTGACACAGCAAGAGTCTATAAAAGTTAATTTTCTACAGCAGTGATTTAAGATGCATCAAGTTCTAAACTGTGTGGAGTAGAGAGTAGATCTGGGGATCTCAGAATAGGGAAAAATTGCTAATATTACTGGAAGCAGCAAGATTGGGACTATTTCTCTGAGCTGAGCCTTGAAGGTTGGGTATGATCTGAATAGACCAAGTTTTCTTTCTTTTCCCTCCCTCGCTTCCATCCTACCTTCTTCCCTTAGTTAATTTAGTCCAAAGCCAACGGCAGGACCAAAGTGAATCAGTGACAATACCCTATAGGATGGTATCAGAACCAGATCCAGTCCAGCAGTGACAAAAATGGTAGTCTGAGAGATCCAGTATTGGGACAGGGTAAAAGGAGCATAGGTTGGCAAGCAGGAATTTGAGCACATAAGTAAATACGTTCGGAATGGGAGCCAGCTTTTTAATGACGTGAAGGGAGGTAGAAATCTGGACAGAGACCCTGCAGTATTGAGATCATGTTTTATTACATAAATAGATGATAGGTAGATGTAGATTTAACAATAATTAGATTTCAGGGTGTTTATGTGCATGCATATATTTCCACTGAGAGGGACTGGGGACAATAACACTGTGGTACCAATTAGCACACGTTGCATTTAGAGCTTGGTTTCTAAATACTATGGGGATGGAGTGCTCTATCCAAGGATCCCAGAGACTATCAAAAAACTAGCATTTCAGTGTCCTAGACAGCTCTCTGAGGGCGTACTTGCTACAAAGACATCAGTGTGACATCCAGCTGCAGATCTGAGAAGTTTCTGACCATCACTTCAGTACTCCAAGAGAAGCACTATTTCCCTACACTGTCTGCTGATAAAAATGCAATCTAGAAAAAAATCACCATTCAATGATGACTAAAGAGAACACCATTTCATCTATGAAATATAATTGCATTTCAATGGGGATTAAACTGTTTGGCTTTAAAATAAACACAAAAAGGAAGAGCCCCTGTAAAGGGGAGCAGAAAACCACGAGGTAAGCAAAATCTAAGACAAAACACCAACAGGATGAGATGGCAGAGGAAGCTAGATAAGAAGAGAAAAGTCACATTGGGAATGAAAAAACGGAGATGTGAAATTGCATGGACTCAAATAAATAATACAGACAACAAATATACAAAAATACCTCCAGGTTTCAGAAGAAAATAACTGAGACTAAAACCATTAAACCAAATTAGTAATTTAAAGCGGAGCATAATAATGGATGCAGAGATTAAAATGTATAAATTCCAGATTTATGGAGAAATGTATTTTCAAATTTCTCAGTAAAATTGAAACTCGCTACAAACAATGATTATATATCATTAGAAACATAAAATGGCCACAGAAAAACCTATGGCTATTGACAGAGTAACTGTGCACCAGAAAAAGGGAAATTCCCAGACTTTCTATTGGACACAGGCTCTGAACTATTGCTAATCCTGGGCTCCCAAAAGGTCCCTGAAAACTGTTAGTCGGTTTGGGGTTAGGGCCATCAGGTGACTTACATCTGATTTTGACTCACATCTGTCTCACAGTAAGATAAGTGCTCTGCCACATTAATGAAGTTTCTAGGGATCCAGGGTGTAGGGTAAGTTGGAATAATCCTTCTAAAAGTAGAGAGAACTTGCTTCACCTTATACCACTCTGCAGAAGAGAATACAATGCTTCATGGATCTTTTTGGATTTTAGAGGTCACCCTATACCACATTTGGGAATACTGTTCAAATCTATTTACTGGGTAACTCAGAGGCTGCAGGTTTTCAAATAGACCCTGCACAAAAGAAGGGTCTGCTTTAGTTGTAGATTGAACTTTAGACTGCCACCCAGATCTCCTGAACCAGCTAATAGTAAAAAAGGATCTGTGGCAGAGCAAAATGCAGCAAGAAGCCTCTGGTAAGCCAGATAGGAAGATATCGGTGCGTATTTCTAGACATCTGCAGTAAGATCATGTTCTCTTCTTTTGACTACTGTTATTCACCTGGGACTTTTGTTGTTTATTATTTTTTCTTTTCTTGTCTTGTTTTTCATTAGGACTCTTTTTATGCAGATACCAACATGAGACTTTTATCAAAGTCTTTCTGTTAACTACTTTGAACATGATATAAGAATTTTGTAGAGTTAACAAAAAATAAACCACCACTTATAATTTTATACTATTTTAATGTTTTCCAATTCCTTCATAGACATTACATCATGTGCATCTCATAATAACCCCATGCAGTGTGTTATAATCTTTATTTATTTCACAGATGGGCAAACTAAAGTTCAGAGAAACTGATTTGTTCCAGGCACAGAGGTAGTAAGTGTCCTTAGGGAAACCAGTATGACACATAAACTTCCTTGGCGCCACCAGTCCTTTTTATATGCAGTAGTGGGAAGAAGAAAAGAGTATTAAATTAACTAACAAAACATGTGTTCTGGTTACTGCTTCTGTAGCTAATCACAGGAATAATTCAATAAATCATAGCTGCCTTCTGCCACCGCCTATCTCATCTTCCTCACCCCCTCTGACAGCCTCTCAGTGAATTGCAATTTTCTTCCTGATGGTGTCACTGATACCTTTATTCACACAGAATTCATATGCTTGGTGGATTTCTCTTTATTGGATTGCCAAATTTTCCTATTTTCTGTTATATGGGGGCATGAGATATCTAAGAAATAGTCAAGTGCATTCCTCAGATTTCACAGACTGTCTTTCTTGACAAGAGGGTGGGGCTCTTGCAGACTTGTACCCCTTTGGGTGGTCTACCTCAGCTTTAGAGGCAGTGCCTGCTCTACAGATCTGTCATCATTGTATTTGTTAGATTTCTCTTTGTCCCTTGACGGGTAATCTACTGGTCTAGTTAATAATTATTTATATTAGACTTTTCATTTTCAAAATATTGTGTTGTTTCTGTCTCCTATTTGGACTCTGACTGATACAAATAGCTGTTGGTTTAAGGGACACACCTCATTTCGTGGTTCAGCACTCCAAACTTGCAGGGTGCTACCTTGAATCTGTGTCTTTAATCTCAGAAGCCCATTCAATCTGTTTACCAAGCCAGTGATTTTGTTTCATAAAACACATGATAAAAATATTAATGTGTAGGTTTTAGCTCATTACAAATCCTCCTTCACAGTAAAATGATTTCCTTGGTTTCTGTCAATGTAAAGTGAGAGACTACAGTGATGAATTCCGTAAGTCACTGAATGATGGTTCTGTTAGAAAAATTTTCTGCAGGGTAGACAAATCTGTATCCAGAATATGTATGTGTTTCTGTTAGAATAAATTTCTGCTCACTCCACTATGGAAGGGAAAGAAGTATTACACTCTCCACCTGGTAGCAGGATGATTGCTCTGGGAGCGGTGCAGTATCAGCAGGGTGACCATATGATTTATTTCCTAAAGTAGGACACTTTTGAGAAGGAAAAAAGGAGCTAATGGGACTCTAGGACAAAAGGGATAAACCAAGACTCTAGGGGCAAATTTGAGTGCTTGAGTACCCTGCATATTGGGTTCTTAGCATTAGTCTCTGCTAAAGACATTACCAGTACTTGGCAGTAGCACTGCCCCATTCAGCTTGGTGGAGGATGTCCAACTTGTAGAGCCCATACACAGTCTTCATTCCTGATGCCACTGAAACCTTGTGCATAGGCCCATGGAGAAATGCCAGGGCTCCTAGGGAAAGGGGCTGACTGAAGTCCACAGGATGTTCATCTTGTCCACCTAATTATTGAGAGTTTCTCCCACAGGACATGTCTCCTGGTGCTCATTTAGTTTTACCGTAAGTATCTTCATTCGTTGTGCCCTTTCTCCCTTTTTTTTTTTTTTTTTTTTGTGGGGAAGACCAGCCCTGAGCTAACATCTATTGCCAATCTTCCCCTTTTTGCTGAGGAAGACTGGCCCTGGGCTAACATCTGTGCCCGTCTTCCTCTACTTTATATGGGACGCCGCCGCGACGTGGCTGACAAGCAGTGCGTCGGCGGGCGCCCGGGATCCGAACTCGCGAACCCCGGGTTGCCAAGCGCGGACTAAACCGCTGCGCCACCGGGCGGCCCCCGTTGTGCCCTTTCTAAGAGGTCCATCCCCATATCGCTCCTTTATATGACACCTAATTTCCAATAGTTATTTTTTCAAAATCCCTGAGCAGCCAACCAATCCATTTGCAATCACTATAGGCTATGCCTTTATCCATTGCACAATGAACATACAGAAATACTATCCAAATTCTTCCCATTGAGATCACTTCCCTGCATAAGTGTCCTACAGGGGCACCTGAGTGGCTCTATCTTGCAGCAGCGATTCACTTCCAGTGACGGCAGCATACTGTGCACATCCATCTTTGAAAGAAACCCTCGGTTCTTTTCAGTTGTGTTAACTGCCATTAGACATATGCGCGTGAGGCTGTGGATGTGAGTTGACGGAGATGTGGCAAAGCAGTATGTGTTAGTCATCTGGGCTGACACAAATACCATAAATTGGGTGGTTTAAACAACAGAAATGTGTTTTCTCACAGTTCTGGAGGCTGGAGGTCCAAGATCAGGGTGAAGCCATGGTCGGGTTCCAGTGGGTGTTCTTTTCCCGGCTGCAGATGGTCACCTTCTTCCTGTGTCCTCACATGGGGCTGGGAGGAGAGAGACAGAGAGTTTCCTCTTCTTATAAGACCACAGTCCTAATGGATTATGACCCCATCCTTATGACCTCATTTAACTTTAACTCCTAAAGACCCCATCTCTAGATGATTTCACATTGGGGGTTAGGGCTTCAACACACGAATTTTGGGGAGACACAATTCAGACCACAGCACAGTAAGAGCAGCTAACTTTGGAGTGCTGACCACGTTCTCATGCAGGTTACCTGTGCCTTCTGGATTGGCTTTGGCCTGGTCTCATGTAAATCATTTCCATTTAACCAAACAACTATTTTTATGATTTGCCGATTCAAGTAACATTCAACTAATGATAGTAAATTGAGGTTGCAGAGTCACTTATATTGAATTATATGGAATGATCAAGCATTCAATAGTCATCAGGGCCCCGTAAACCAGAAGGTGCTTTTCAAAAGAAGAATAATTGTCTCAAAAGAGGTCATGGTTTTACTCCCAAACCCTCAATGCCTCTGCTGAGATTCATCAATGGGGGCTTTCCAGAGGGTCCATATGATATCTCTGTCTGCCCTAAATGCTTCTAGTATCATTAGATCTACTAGCACATAGGAACAGAGCAGCAAAATGCCTGGATCTGCTGAATACCCCTTTCTGGCTATAGGCTCCAGAGAAAACTTAGTCTTATGGGTTTCTTGGTAAATCGGTCAGAGCATCATGTCCAGATGTGGCATATGTTACCACCAAAAATCCAAGAGGTTAACCACACTGTCTCTTTCTTGATTGCAAAGTACAAACGCAGTGAGCTGTATCTATCTCTTTTCAAAAGAATATCTTTATATGCCCCAGAACATTGAGCCATAGGAACATTATCTGTGTAGCAGACCACTAGCCTTCTGTGGGTTTTAACACCCACTCTTTGACACAAGTATGCCTCACTAAATTACCTAGGGTGAGAGCTATAACCTGCTCAGCAGGGACATTTAGAATAATGTCATCAATTGAAATGACCACTGGGATGTTCTGTGGGATATCAAAATGAGTGTCTTAAAGCAGAGTGTGTGGAAATAAATCTAAGATAGGAAATCACAGGCAGAAGGTTTACTGGGGAGTGTCTTCAGTATATACAACAGTAAGAAATTAGAAGGCAAGATATGGCGAGGAAGAAGATGACTGGCAGTGGTGTGACTGAGGCCTCAGCCACTCCTAGGGGAGGTCTGGATTTGGGATGGCCCCTCAGCTGGGTATTTGCATCCCCCGTTCAGTCAGTCATTGGTCTGAGTCATCTCCTGGAAGGTGTATTAGTCAGGGTTCTCCAGAGAAATAGAACTAACAGGATACACATAGATATATAAGAGGAGCTTAAGTAGGAGAATTGGCTCACATGATTATGGAGGCAAAGAAATCCCACAATATGCTGTCTTCAAGCTGGAGACCCAGGAAATCATCTGGTATAATTCAGTCCAAGTCCAAAGGCCTAAGAACTGGGGGCTGCTAGTGTAAGTCCCAGAGTCCTAAGGACCAAGAAGCAGGGGCTCCATTGTCTGAGGCCAAGAGAAGATGCAAGTTCCAGCTCAGAAAGAGAGAGAGAGAGAATTCACCCTTTCTCCCCCTTTCTGTTCTAATTGGGCCCTCGGTGGATTGGATGATGCCCACCCACATGGAGAGGACAGATCTTCTTCATGAGGTCTCTTGACTCAAATGCTAATCTCTTCTGGAAATACCTTCATTGACACACCTAGAAATATTTTACCAGCTATGTGGGCATCCCTTAGCCAGGTCAAGCTGACACATAAAATTAACCATCACAGGAGCATCACCTTAGGTGGGGCAGTTCTCTATTGCTGAGGACAATTCCAGTGAGGGAGATTTCTATGAGTCTTCAGCAACCAGTATACCTAGGAGCTATAGAATGAGTACATCAGCCTTAAAGAAAGAATCTGGGTAGAGTACCACTTTATCCTCTACAAGAAGCATGCTGGGGAATTGCATTGTTAGATGATACCTATCTCTATCTCTATGTCCATCTCTCTAGTCTATACCTATCTATCTATCTATCTATCTATCTATCTATCTATCTATCTATCTATCTATCTATCTATCTATCATCTATCTATCTATATCTATCATCTATCTAGCTATCAGAGTGTCAAAGTGAAGAAAACAACCAACCATAAAGTTAAGTTTCATGTGGATATCACATCAATTTTTTACTTCTGTTTCCAATCGTGTTATTCCTTTCAAATATTACACCAGTACTACATTATAGTTAAACCCCTGTAAGTAAGATAAAACAATGCAATTGCATAAAAAAGTGAGGTAACTTTATTTGAAGGTTAGTGAAATAACAAGAGTGAGCCTGCTATGGAAGGTGGAAGCCTATCGCTAATTTCATTATATCCTGATTTGTGTAATTACGGGGTTCCACTATATTAACAAAAACTTCCATTTATTAAGCACTCGCTATGGAGTGGACCTGTGTTAGTGTTTTTCATGAATGATCTTATTGAATTCTCTTATCAGATTCATCAGCCCCGTTTTATGTCAGAGGAACCTGAGTCAAAGAAAGGTTAATGAACATGCTCAAGGACATACAGCTTGTAAATAGAGATATAGACTTTATCCTAGGAATTCTTATACAGAGACCATGCTTGAAATATCTAATTTGTCCAGTAAAGATATAAGGAAGATGTAATACCCTACCTTAGGAAAATAAATAAATAGAATGCTTATAACAGGTGGGATTATTGATGGATAAATTATTTGAAAAGCACTAAGCATTTGACAAAAGGATCATTAGCATGCAAAGCCAGCTCTTGCTGCAGTGGCAAAAGTCAAGTGCCAGAGGCAAAGTCTCCTTCGTGGGACCCCAGCCAATTGCAACCCTCCAGGTGCATCTACAGTTGGTTAATTTGCTGGATAAATTCTACCCTGAAAGTCAAGAAATCATCTTCAGAAACGAAATTTTTTTCCCAACCTTTTGCAGAGGAGCCAAAAACCAAATAGAGTTTTTCAGGTGTCCATTTGTTCATTTGTGTTCCAGGGAAAGTCAGGCTCACAAAAAAGTATGCCTGCCATTTAATGGATGCCTGGTTCCTCCCGCTATGTGCTTCAGTGATCAGTTTTTAACTTCATGTATCAAGATACATAGTGTATGGTGGTCTGGGAAGAGTCCAGGATTTAGAAAAGTATCTGAAACACATAACACCTTGTATGATTTTTACAAAATGAAATTAAATAAATGGTGTAAGCAATGGGGGTCTTTCCAACAGCTTGAGGTATAAAAAGTCACTCTTTTTCTACCCTTTGCATATCCAGATCCCAGAAAATTCCATATGCCATTATTATCCAAAAACCTCGCATCACCAGTCGGAAGGTGTCAGTCCTACATCCAAATCCCAGGCAAAGATAACTAGGAGTAACCTAATCACTCCACAAGGACGTTTCATTTCCTGGCTCTATAGCTTTTGTTGCAGACCAAAGGGGTGGCCTGCATGATGTGTTATTGTCCATTGCTTCTTGGATGTTGTTATGAGTTGCATTGCGTTCCCCCAAAAGACATGTTGAAGTCCTAACCCCTGGTACCTGTGAATGTGACCTTATCTGGCAATAGGGTCTTTGCAGATATAATCAGGTTAAAATGATGTCACACTTAATTAGGGTGAGTCCTAATCCAAACTGAGGGACGTTCTTATGAGAAGAGGAGAAAAGACAGACACAAAGGGGAGGACGCCACGTGATGATGGAGACAGAGATTGAAGACATGTACCTACAAGCCAAAGAACACTTAGGATTGCTGACAACACCAGAAGCTAAGAGAAAAATGTGGAATCAATCCTCCCCTCAAGCCTTCAAGGGAGCATGGCTCTGCTGACACCTTGATTTCAGACTCTAGCCTCCAGAACTGTGAAAGAATGCATCTCTGTTGCTTTAAGCCACCCAGTTTGTTGTACTTTGTTACAGGAGCCCTAGAAAACGAATACAGCTGTCTTACTGTTCTGATCCAGCACAGGCTGAGACTGAGGTGTTTTTTGGTTTTGCTTTGTTTTTTTCTTTCTGACAAAGATAATCCCACCCACTCCAACATTACACATGGCAGCCCTGCATCCTTGAGCCATTGAACTATTTAGTTTATACTTACATTCTCAACACAACCCCCCTCCAAAGAAAAAAAAGCCCTTCCTGTGCTGGGAACTGGGTTAGTGTGGGGCAAAGATGGAGAAAGGGATTTCCCACCATGACAAAAGTGGGCCTGTTACATGCTGGGTCAGAACAGCCTCCCTCTACAACTTTGTGCCAGAGTAGTCCCATAGTCCCAATTTCATGTGTGTGCAATGGCTGAGAGTACTTGATAAGCATCCTAGTTCCCAGGCCTCACCTCAGACCTCCTGACCCAGCCTCAGACCTCGTGGGAACTGTTGAACCCTCCAGGCTACTCTTATGCAGGTTGTCCATGGGACACATTTGGAATAACAATCTTCTTGGCATTTTTGGTGAGCTCAGTTCACTCACCCAGATTTTCTCCGTGAGCCGACATCCACCAGGTCTCTGTCACACTGCCTTCTGAGTTTGGGGATATATGCCTCAGTCACCCCAGTGAGTCTGAGAACAGAAAGCACATGGCAGCACTTGCAAAGGAATTTGACCGTCCTTAGGGAGGGGGCACACACTTCTCCAATCCAAGGGGATGGCAGTAAAGAAGTGAAGGCACCGTGTCTTCAGTTTTTAAAATTGGGTAATCTGAACTTACAGTGCAATGGTGCATGCTCCATGTATTTATTAGCTGGCCTATATTTTTCACTGTTTAAAACTGAGAATTTTGGTTTCTGGCCAGTACCATGTGGCTGATGGGCAGGAAGATATGTCATTATACAAAAGGGCTGAGACCTTGGCCCCAAGAAACCTGCAGCTTGGGTAACTGTTGGATGTAGAATATCCACATTAAATATCAATTTCTATTACATTTCTTCATCAGTGAGTTTGGGCTAATCAGCTGATTTTTTTCTATGGCTAAAAATGAGTATTTAAACATCTCCATGCTCACTCTCCAATCTTTGACTGAATATTAGTAACAGTTCTGGGCTTCAACTCTTGATGGAAAAAGCTGAAACGTGTTGTGACTGTTTCTGCAATATGCTACACCTTCCAAAATGTTATAGAAAGCAGGTTGAGATACCCATGAACATAAATACCTATACCACAATGTATAGACAAAATGCACCATTTAAAAGTACAGGAAGGTATGAGAATAAGGTACATTTCAATAACCAAGGGAAAAAATAGAGAAAGTCTTGATGTATGTAGTCATATTGAACTTCATCTTGAAGGACGATTGTACTGAGGATAAGGTATTTGCTACTCCAGCCGAGGGAAGAAGGTGAAAGGGAGAAAGGGTGCTCAGGGGATGAGGAGTTGTTGGCTGTAGTGCAATCATGATGTGGAAGAGAAAGGAGGGAGGTGGGAAAAGGAGAAAGGGAACCAGATATGAAGAACTTTCAAAGGGCCCTGGAAGTCCCGTCCACATTCAGAAGGTACTGCTGAGCTCAGGGGGGAGAAGTGGTGCCACCAGCACGACGTTCAGAAGCTAACCAGGGAGTTCTATTGCATTAGGAGGAAAGTGAACCAGGAATAGTGCAAGCAGTGAGGAAGCTTTGGAACAGGTCCAACTAAGTGAGAAAGAGAAATGGAACTAGCCCTGCAGTGGTGGGGAATAAGAGAAGAGACAATGGATATTTGGGAAAAGAAATGGAAAAATCAGTTTCCAACAATTGGATAATATGAACCCCTTGGTACCTGTCTTCCAGACTAGATAGTAGAACTAAAGGGTATGAATAATAGGTGAAGGCTATAGTGATGATGCAAGTTAATAAGAACATTTTAACAATGAGCTTAAATGAAAATTCTAGGGTTGAAGAACTAATTAGGAGTGAGTGTGATTAGAGGCTCAGCACTAACATCACGTTCTGTGCCTGGATTTTAGTGATGGTTCCGGTGAAGGGGATGACACTGGACTATGTGAAGACAGCGTATCAGTGACACATCAGGCATTCGGAATAGGTCCTCTGAGGCAGAGTCCCTGATATTGCCAAACATTACTCTAGACACTTGGGCTTCATCAGGAAATAAATAAACAGAAAAACTCTGTCTTCTTCAAGTAGATTCTGTAAGTGTCTGTCATCTTCCTTCCTGAGAACTTGTACCAAGTAGCTGAACACTTGTAGCAAGTATCCTAGTGCTAGGACAGAGCAATAAACATCTTATCCTTATTATCAGGAAGAACTTTGGACATTGTCCTATAAAATTATAACCCTTGCTTTTCGTAACTCTTGAGTTCTGACCCTGTACCATACATAGAGTAGTAGCTCTCCATGCGCTAGTTCACTTAGTGGGCACAACTTCACCCCTGATGGTGTAGGGAGTGATTAGGAAAGCTAAGACCAGGGCTGGCTCCAGCAGGTACCACACAGATGCTGGCGGACTGGACCACCTGCCTCAGCAGAACATGCAGTCTGACCTTACCAACTGAGAAATCTTGTTTTTATTCTCTCAGTGAACTATCATTGATATGCCATCCAGGTAAGCAGTTATGGCTATTAATAACTATATAATTATACGGTCATCAATAGAAGCCATAAACACAAAGTCATCAAAGAGGAATTTCTGCAGGTATTGGTATCATAGAGGGAGGCTGACTGCTGGCTCAGACAGGACCTTGGTGAGATTAATGAACTCAAACTCTGGTCCATAGCTTTTATAATAAGAACAGAACTTACAGGTTCTCCTAGAGTTTATTTCACTCTGCAGAATGACTCATATTTACCAAGCTCATGACATGAAATTGAGTACCAATTTATTCATTTTCGTGGGGAGACATAGCTGCCAAAATAATCAGTTCATTCTCTCAGGCCGGGAAAATCCATTCAGGAGACCAAATCATGAAAAATTAAATGACGAGAGCTGATCTACATGAATAGAGCATCTGGGATGCATTGGGTGCTAGACATTTTATTTATATTATCACATTTCATTCAAATGAATACTCTATGAGCTAAACGACCTGAAGCTTATAAAGTTTCTATAACTTTCCCAGAGCTGGTACGTGGCAGAACCAGAAATTGAACCCACCTCTGTCCGTCCCCAAAAGCACTCTCACAATTCTCCACTTCTGAAAATTTAGAAGCGTCCTGGAATTAATTAATCATGGTGTTGCATTTTGTTTAAATATATTTTTCATTCTTTTAGAGTGGGGGGCAGAAATGTGCCGTGACTGAGAACATGGAATCTAGAGTCATACTGCTCTGGTTCTGATCCAGGTTCTGCTTCCTACATGGTTGATATTGGGCAAGTCAGTTCAGCTCTCTGAGCAGTAGTGCTTTAACTTTAAAAATGGGAGAAGATATAGCAAAGTGTCTGGCATGTAGAAAGTGCTCAATAAATATTACTGTTTGCTTTTATACCCAGATTGTTTTTGCAGGTATATTTACGAGAACCAACTTTGGCCATGTTGGTAAAATAACTCTTCTCCAGGAGAGTCACTATACATCCTGGCTTTTTGTCCTCTTCTTTGTTTTTCTCAAGATTTTATGCACACTCTGTCATTTTCCTTCTACATCTTTATTTAAGAAAGTTGGATTATGACACAATTCCATATGGTGAATTTCATTTTCTGGAATTTGCTCCCTCCCAGTCACCTTTGCTGGGTGGGGGTGTTTCCCATCTCCTCAGCAGCCAGATAGTCCAGTCACCTCCAGGACAATCCACCTCTGATTCTTACTGGTTACACCATAACAGTGGTTTAACAAGTTTCTGAATTGTGTGGACGTTATCACACACGGAAACTACATGGGAAGCTTGAAGTGTAAGGACATTACGATCCTCCTTTTAAAGATAAGACACTGAGACTTATATAGAAGTGCAGGCCATTTATCAGCAACTTGTTCTGGGTCAGTATTCAACAGATTTGAAAGCACTTCTTCAAGTGATCTGATTTGACTTACAGAACAGCATTGTGAGACAAGACAGGTAGACATTGTCAGCCCCATCTCAGAAGACAAATTATATATCTCCTTACTTAGACTCCATTATCTATAGGATAAAATTCATTCTCCAAACTGGCTCTGTGGGTTGGCCTCTGCCTTCCTGCTCAGTTGCATTACTCATGACTTTCTGCCTCATAATTTACAGTCCATACACATGGAATTGCTGGTAGTGCCCCCCCTCCATCTACTTGACCTACTCATACCCACAGACCACACTCAGCAACACCCCTTCCTGCCCCACGTCCACAGCTATTTCTCAACTCCTGCTCTGTGCTCTCACTTATCCCTCTTTGTAATGTTCTTCTATATGCCTTTCTCCAAGCTAACTCTGACTCTTTTTTTAGGTAAGACATTTTTTCTTTAGTTAATAGACCTTATTTTTTAGAACAGTTTTAGATTTATTAACATCTTGCATTAGTGTACATTTATTACAAGAACCAATATTGATACATTATTACTAACTGAAGACCATAGCTTATGTGAAAGTGCATTTTTTTTGTATTGTACAGTTTTATGAGTTTTGACAAATACATCATGTCATGAATCCACCAGTACAGCATCATACAGAATAGTTTTACTGCCCTAAAACACTTCTGTTTCATCCATCCATCCACGCCCCCACCCCATTCCCCAGAACTCCTGGGAACTATTGATCTTTTTACTCTATAGTTTTGCCTTTTCCTGAAAGTTATATGACTAGAGTCTTAAACTATGTAGCCTTTTCAGATTGGCTTCTTTCACCTAGCAGTATGCATTTAAGGCTCCTACATGTTTTCTTGTGGCTTGATAGCTCATCTCTTTTGTTGTTAAATAATACTCCATTGTGCGGCTGTACCACA
Source organism: Tapirus indicus (assembly GCA_031878705.1). Lineage (NCBI taxonomy): Eukaryota > Metazoa > Chordata > Mammalia > Perissodactyla > Tapiridae > Tapirus > Tapirus indicus. Next base: position 5,411,929 of record CM062935.1, on the reverse strand, counting down.
GTTTCCTTGTATACTCACCTATTGAAGGACATCTTGGTTGTCTCCAGCTTTTGGGAATTTATAAATAAAGAAGATATAAATATCTGCATGTAAGTTTTTGTGTGGACATAAGGATTCAAGTCATTTGGAAAAATACCTAAAAGGATACTTGCTGAACCAAGTGATAAGACTATGTCTAGCTCTGTAAAAAAAACAGCCAAACTATTTTCCCAAATGGATGTACCATTCTGCATTTCCACCAATGATGAATGGGAGCTCCTTTTGCTCTGCATCCTTGTCAGCATTTGGTATTGGCAGTTTTTTGGATTTTAGCCATTTAAATACGTATGTAGTGGTATCTCACTGTTGTTTTACTTTGCAATTCCCTAACAACATATGATGTTTAGCATCGTTTTCATATGCTTATTCACCATCTGTTTGTCATCTTTGGTAAGGTGTCTGCTTAGATCTTTCACCAACTTTTTTCACTTGGGTGTTTATTTTCTAATTTTTGAGTTTTAAGAGTTCTTTGTATATTTTGGGTACAAGTCCTTTATCAAATATGTGCTTCACAAATATTTTCTCCCAAAATGTGGCTTGTCCTTTAATTCTCTTACTGAGTCTTCCTTTTTTAACTTCAACAATTTTCATATAAGAAATTAAAATATTTTTCTAAAGGAAGTAAAGCAGAAGCGCTGTGCTCTTCTCTGCAGTCTCAGTTCTCCCCCTCATTCCCCAAGGTGGCTATTACCATGAATCCCTTCCTACTCCTGCTTTAAAATTCAAATCAGTGCCACCTCCCCACCGAAGCTACCACAATACCCTCTTATCCATCCAAGGCAGTAAGACAGTAATGGATTCCCCTAGCCTATGCTTTCCTACGTTCCTCTAACACTTGTACACCTCTCTCCCCTTTCTCTAGCTCTCTGAAATCCTCAATTATGTGATGGTTTTCTGTTCATGAATCAGTTTTCCCTCCTGCAATGAAAGATCCCTCATGGCAGATTATTTTTCTTGTTCAGTTATGACCATCACCACCTGACGCAGAGTGAGACGCACAATAAAAAGTTTTGATAAATATTCTTGAATACATGAATTTGTTTAAAATATTGAATATAGGGGCCGGCCCGGTGGCGCAGTGGTTTAGTTCGCGCTTGGCAGCCCAGGGTTCGCAGGTTCGGATCCCGGGTGCCCGCCGACACACTGCTTGTCAGCCATGCAGTAGCAGCGTCCCATATAAAGTGGAGGAAGATGGGCATGGATGTTAGCCCAGGGCCAGTCTTCCTCAGCAAAAAGAGGAAGACTAAGCAACGGATGTTAGCTCAGAGCTGGTCTTACTCACAAATAAAAAATTAAAAAAATTAAAAATAATAAAATATTGAATATATTAAGTCCTTGCTATACACTCAGAATAAAAGACTAGGCATTCTGCCACTGCAGACCACTTTTAAGACTTATTCAGAGATATAAACTCTCCTCTCAAGCTGCCACAAATTAATAAAATATACAAAACTTATAGTACATTAATATACCTAATCTAAAAATTACTTTTCATATACATATGAAATATTTGGATTTTTGACCAGGTACTAGATCACAAATAAATCTCAACAAGTTTGAAATAACTGAAATACAGTCCATATTCTCTGACCACAATAAAATTAAATCATATTCCAGTAGTAAAAACATAAACAAACAAAATAACGTACAACCACTACAGATTTAAAAAAAAGCAAAACTACTCACAACTAAATGACTTAGAAGGTCTCCATCAATATTCACACATATGCTAATCACAGGATAGAGAAACTGAAAGTTAATCAGTGTTTCTTTTATAAAATAACTTTACTAAAGGGGGCCGGCCCTGTGGAGTAGTGGTTGAGTTTGTGTGCTCTGTTTCGGTGGCCCTGGGTTCATGGGTTCAGATCCCAGGCACAGACCTACACACCGCTCATCAAGCCATGTTGTGGCCCCATCCTACATACAAAATAGAGGAAGATGGGCACAGATGTTATCTCAGGGCCAATCTTCCTCAGCAAAAAAAAATAATAATAATAACTTTACTGAAGACGGCATATGGTCAATTCACCTAATTTATGAATTCTTGTAAATAACATTTTTAATCTCATTACATTTATAAGAAAAAGGTTTAGCGTACCTCAGAATCTTTTGGACTTTATTTCTTGGAGGCCTGACGTTGTTCAAAGTTGCCTCATGGGCCATGATGATGGGCAGCATCATTCTTATGTCACCAAGAGGGACCTTCCCCAGTAAGGCTGATCTGAACTCCATGTAAATAGACTCCTAACTCAAAACGACTTAAACATTAGAGAAATGTACTATTGCATATAATGTTAAGTCCAGAGGTAGTGTGGGACTTCTCAATTGCTTGATTCAGTGACTCAATGATATCATCAAGGACCAGCATGTTATTTTTTCTCTTTCACATTGCCATGAACCATGTGGCTTCACTCCTAGCCTTAGAGAAAGTTTGCTGCCACAATTCCATGGGTCACGTACAAACACAAGATCCAGGCGAGGGAAAGAGAGTGCCCCATATTAGGATTCTCTCCTAGAAGGAAGGAAACTTTTCCCAGAAGCCCCTGTCAGCCTTCCCTACAGGAACTGGTCAAGAACACTCTGAAGACAGGGTAGGATCAGCCTCCACTGAGACACTTTGCTGTCAGCACAGAGTGAGTAATTGCTGGGTAGGTTACCTCCAAATCAAATGCAAGTATGTGAGTTAGTAAAGTTGTGCATGGGTGTATCCACATAGGGTTTCATTTGAAAGAAAAAGTTTTATTTTAAAAAGTAAGCTGGGAAACGACTGACTTTAACTATCTCAAAGATTATTCTCAATTATCAGTCTACAATGCATGACTATACACACCCCAGGGTTGTGTGAGACAATATATTTAAAGCTCCATCTAAGTGCTGGCACTATATAAATAGTGGTCGATTCTAAATTTGTTTCTAGTACCCTGTTGGCTAAATTGGAACCTTACCTACTCCCTGTGTCATTCCTTCTGGGGTTCTTGGCAAAAGAGAGCATTTCCCTCTCCACATGGAGATGTTGTAAGCCAATAGGACAAAGGATGTAACTGCAGGGTGGAGAGTCAGGAGAGCAGAGGGCAGGGTGACCCAGATGGCAAGGAGAAAGACAAGGTGGCTGTCCCAGCAAGAGTTGGGGCAGGAGTGGGGTTAGAATGGGCCATATCCAAGATTGTGAGCCACTCAGTCACATTTAGGACTCTAGCATTGACATGGCTATAAATAATGCCCATGCCTCAAGCAAGTTGCCCATCTATAAAGGTTTCTAACCTTCTCCTTTCAAAAAAATGTATAATTTTATAAAGAATATGGTCTACAACCCCAGGATCCAAGGTTATTGTTCATCTGGGCAATCCCACTGTTCTACTAATTCATCATTTTCCAAACAATGAACAAGAAAGATTCATCATTACTCTCTAGTTTTCATTTAGACTTGTGAAGGAGAGTGAAATTGACCTTAGTCATGTGTGATTATGAAATGTCAAATACTCATAGAATTTAGCAGCTGGAATTAGGGAACCTAGAAATCATAGAGTCCAGATTCTCATTTTACACATGAGGAATCTGAGGCCAGTGAGTTTAAATAACTTGTCAAAAATGCAATGCTACTAACTTGAGGAGTGAAGGCTAGAATTAGCGATTCCTGATTCTCTCCAGAACTCTTTTCACCTCGTCTTACACTGCATCGGATTCACACTGTCAGCCAGAGGGGCCTGCAACATTTTAGCTTCTTGCCTGACACTCCAAGTCATTTCTTAATCCGGGACTATGATGGGCTAAGCCAGAGATTCCAGCCTGGATTTGTTTAGCATGGGAAAGTTCTTAAAGGAAGTCAAGTTAAGCTAAGGTTAGAAATATGTGTGTCAATCAATATGGGATTAGAAAGAAAGGGTATCCCACCCAGAATAGACAGTTTGAATCAAATCCCCTAAAGAAAAACAGTTTGTGAAAATTTAGCTACTTTGGTAGGACCAGAGTGTAGGGCAGAGGGAAAAGTGATGAGATTGATACATTCCTAAATGAACTGTTTAGGCAAAATGTACTACATCACATTCAATCTAAATTATCCCTAAGATGTCTTTATAAAATCACTTTTGCCAAATGTAGAGCGACTCTTAAAATTCTGAATGAGTCAGGGGCCGCCCGGTGGCGCAGCGGTTAAGTCCGCGCTTGGCAGTCCGGGGTTCGCGGGTTCGGATCCCGGGCGCCCGCCGACGCACTGTCTGTCAGCCACGCTGTGGCGGCGTCCCATATAAAATGGAGGAAGATGGGCACGGATGTTAGCCCAGGGCCAGTCTTCCTCAGCAAAAAAGAGGAGTATTGGCAACAGATGTTAGCTCAGGGCTGGTCTTCCTCACAAAAAAAAAAAAAAAAATTCTGAATGAGTCATTTTTAAGTTCTGGGGACACTAGGCAGATGAGTTAAAGGAAAAGTTTGGAATATTAAGACCCATGACATTGTTATTGTTTCAGATGTGCTATATACCACCTCCACAGACGTGTACTGACAGCCTTAAAGCAGTCCTCTATACTTACTCATCTTTATAGGAATGCATCTTGAGTTGGGACAAATATAACATATCCAAAAGGACCAGGGGAATGGAAGATGGTAATTAACAAAGAAGAAACCTTGAACTATGCAAGTAATCTTGCAAAATCATATCTCACTTCCTGCTTGTTTTGTGCCCATCTCAGCCTATCAATAAACAATGTTGTGGCTGGACCTGCCTTTGTGGTTCTTGTGATTGCAAGACTCCCTCAGCAGTAACCATCAGGAAACTTAGAAAAAAAGGTTTATTACTCACAGGTCCTGGGAAGCACACAGCGCACCCAAGGCCACTCAGCGTGGTTGCTGGTGGAGAGAGAGAGGGCGCAAACATGCGTGGGCCTGGGGTTCTGCTTTTACTGGGGTCCAGGGTGAAGCCGTAATGTTTCGAGGGCTCACTCTGTATTGGTGGATTTAAAACATAAGAGTAGGAATTTGAAATTCAGGAAGAGAAAGAAGTGGCCCAAATCATCAGTCGTGGAAATCAACGAAGATCTCTACAACAAAGGAGCCTGGGGAGGGGTGGGGGGTTGCGGCCCCGCTCTGTGTCTAGTCCTGTGGCTGGCAATGTGTTTATTCCATGCTCATCTTTGAACTGGATGCCTAGGCAATCAAAGCTGAAGTCAGGTACTTGAATTACAAAAAGAAAAGCAAACCATCAGAGCTTACACTACACTGCTCTTTCTCCCTCACAGGTTCTGGCCAACACAGTGAAGCTCATATAACGTTCTCCAATGCCTATAAAATTTACTGTCTAGCCTAAGCACAGGAAAGACCAGAGGAGCCCACGGGGCAGTAATTGGGAAGTGTGGCTCAGATGAAAGTTCCAGTGTGGAATTTGCCCGAGAGCTTCCAGGAATAAATGCATATGGTGGAGCCTTTATTCAGGCTTGCGATTTCAAGGTGAGACATGCTGTGCCTGAAGCTTGGACTCATGGACTCGGTGTTATCATAAATGGGTGCTATGTTCATACACTATGTTTGGGCTAATATTTTATGAGTGCCTTCTCAAACTGAAACATTAATTACATTTGTACCATTCTCTCCAGTGGGAATATAAGTTTGTATAGTCTTTCTGATGTCAAATATAAACCATGGATGTATTCAATCCATTACTAAATCTCCTGAGGTAGCAATGGATTCACCTTTATGCCCACATCCTATTCTGGCCAGCATTCAGCATACATTGCGAGGACAAACCCTCATAATTTTAAGACTCCTTACTGTGTTGTGGATGAAGAGAGGCTAGAATATGGCAAGTGCTCATCAGCTCTGATTGGGGATGGCTTTCAAGAGGTGGAAGCAACATTTCTTGGCATTTTTGTAAGGACTTCTTCCTTTTATTCTTACATTCTTAAACATGTATTTGGCCTGTCTTACAATGATACAGGGCCATCCTGGTAGCACAGGGAAAATAACGCAGATCTGTCTCCCAGCAGTTATGTCTTCTGGGTCCTCAGTGGTATCTTCCAGGTCTCCAGGGGACGAACAAAACCCTCCTTGTTGCCTAGACAGCTATTATGAGAACATATCGTGTGAGATGTGACATCTGGGTGAAGTAAGGCTGCACTGTTTTAGGGGCCAAGAACTAGCAGTATTGGGGTGGCCAACAAGGTGTGACCATTCATCTCCCTTCAGCAGAACAAGCATATGGATCCCATCAGTGGGTGAGAAGTTCTGGGTTATCAGAGGGAGCATGTCCTAGGTTCCCAGGTAGGGGAACAAATTCTAGGGTAGTTAACCTGTGTTTCATGAGGCTTAGTGATCATAGCAGTTCCCTGGTTGACCTATGCCCCTGCTAACCTTTGGATAAACAGTGAATCCTTTGGATAAATGAAATCATATGGTCATAGGCAACAATTTTCAATGTAAACCTTCATGTAATTAATATTAGGTGATAAAAAGTAGGTTAATCTCAACACCTTAGTAAATGCAAATTAAAAATAAAATTCATGTTAAACTGTTTCACAAAAAGTGCCACAAATATATCAAACTAAGTTCTCAATGGAAATTGTTAAATTGAAATCTCCTGGATATACTTCTTTTACTAACGAAGTAAACATGATGTGAATTGAAAGGTGTCAGAGATTGTTAATACTTTTGAAGAGATGTAGTATATTTCAAAGGTAATTCTTCAATGGCAATAGACATTTTAGGAAAGCTCATGAGAATTTAATTAATGTGGAGTGTGACCATATAACACCATCAAATGTTATTAATTTAGCGAGGCCAAGTTCATATCCAACAACACATATTAAGGTTTTTCTGTTGAATTTGGAGGTGATGTTCTTTGTCCTTTTAACTCCAACCAACACACAAAGAATGAACCACTCTTTATCGGCTCTATAAATGAGCCACAGATTTCCCAAATGAATGATTTTCTTATAGAGATAAGCTGCTCAACTGTTGAGACCTGTTCCCTGGCCTGTCCTCCCCACATGGGCCAAAGTGCTAGAAGCATTATCCTTCTGAGCATCTGAAAGGCCCCAGCTGCCCCTAGCAGAAGGAGGTCAAGGAAAGTGCTCTGGGCCCCCGTGGACATTGTTACTGTTAATTGTGGGGGGTGGAGCAAAAGGTACATAAAGAGAAGACAGGCCGCCCCCATCATTTTGGTGGATCAAGGCGGTGAGGGTGCCTGCGTTGGTGGCTCCGTTGGTCACCAGGGATGGGTGCTTTGGGGTGTGCTCAGTTCTGCTTCAGGGACTGGCTTAGCTTATAATGGACGTCCAGGGAGAAGAGGACTGGTGGACCTGTGTGATTTTTTTCATTAGGGCAAAGTTCCTGCTTTTTCTTCCTAATGCCCTTTCTCTGGCTATCTACACCCTGAGCCTGCTCTCACTGGAAGACTCTCTCTCGTTTCATATCTCGCTCTGACCGATGGAGGGGCAGACGTGGAAGCCTCTTGCCAGCCTCTCGCTGACCTCTCTCAGAGACGCTGTGGTTCTGTAGGATCTGCTGCTGCCCTCTTTTTCACAAAGAAAGTCTCCTTTCTTCTGAAGCCCTTCTCTATCTTCAGCAAAAGGACTTTCAGAACTGCATATCCTTAGCTCAGTGGGCCGGATGACTCAGTGGGCCGCCTTACTCAAAAGAATAAGGCAGAGGGGACCTAATCCCCCCCCCACCTTCTAGAGAATGATAGATGAGGTCTTGAGGCCTCAGTGGAAACAAAGGCTGGGGGCAGGGGGCATGCATGTGAAATAGGGCTGTGGGAAGTTCTGGGGAAGGAAGCCTTGGCAGAAGTGTAGGGTCCTAGCAGCGAAGATGGTTCCTATTGTTCTCTTCCTGCCGCCAGTGAAGAAGCAAGCAGGACTGAACAGTCTCTAAAAGAACCATAGAGTTAGAAGTAAAACAGTAATGATGACTCCTTAACTGGAAGACGTAGCTATAGTTTGCTTCATGCTCTCTCCTCTTCTGCATAATGGGTAGAGGCTGCCATCCCACTGCCCAATAAGCACCGGGTGTTGCTTCTGACCACTTCTTTAAATGATGCCTGTTATAGTTGAGGATTAAATAGCTGGGTACTGGAGCCTTCTCAGACTAATCCTTTACAAAGCCCTGTACTGAGGTCCAGAGAGCTTAGGTTCAGCCATTGGAGTGGTAGCCAGTCAGCTGTGAAAAACAGATGGCCTTTAATGTGGCAGCTGTGGGCTTCTCAGAGAACTTGGGTCCTTAATTCAAGACTGGTTCTTTAAGTATCTCCTTACAAACGAGAGCATGCTAACTCTGTGAGACACCTGTGGGCATGCAGGTGGCTACTTGTGGACTTGGCTCTTCCCCCAAACTCTCATAACTAAAATCTCTGCAAACCACTAAATAGACTGGTAAACGCATCCCGTCACTTAAGATCAGCCTAGGACCCAAAGTGCTACAGACCTGCTGCCTAATTCTACTTGAATACTAGATTTGGCTAGCATTTCTTTGTAATTTTAGTGATGCTCATTAGCCCTATGAGACAGTACAGAGTAAGTGACATTTTGGGCAAACACACTTTGGGTGAGGACTGAGGTCTCTGTGGGCGTGGGTGGCTTTGCTTCTCGCTGATGCCCTACTTGCTTCTGTGGGTGGGAAGCTGAGAGGCCACGCAGCTGACTGGAGCGAAGGCTTAGGTCCAGGAGTGTCCAGGCAGGGGCAGTGGGAGGCACAGGTCTCTTTTGGACTTAAGATGATGCAACAGCACTTTGGGGACCTGGGGATAGGGTGAATATATTTGCATCTGGGATGACCCTGAATCGTGGGGTCCAGAGGGCCTGCTGGGGCTGTCTTGAGTCAGTCAGTTCAAAATGTCCCTGATTCCACCCCCCTTCCATCTTATCTTACAAGCTCTATTGTCTGGTGTTACTGGGAGTCATGGGCCTTGGGGATGACCAGGATTATCTGGGTGGGCGCCCAGAATCACAGCTCTAGAAAGAAGCAGCCAAGGGTGGAAAAAGTCAAAGTGAGCCCAATGCCAGAAGTGCAGGCCATGCTCTCCTGTGGGCCCTGAAGAGGAAAGCTGCCTGGTTGTGAAGGGGCCCGAGCATAACCTTTTCTAGTGTTTCCACTACTAAGTCCCTATAGCTGCAGCCACTGTGTCCCCACCATAGCTGGTTCAGTTGGCCCCCAGTGTGCATAAGTCCTCAGTGTCTTTATTCATACACATAGCCCAAGTGCAGAAAGGGCCAGAGGAGTCCAGGGGTGATAGGGAGAAGTGTGGCCTAGAGCAAAAGGGGCCAATGTAGAATTCTCCTAGAAACCTCCAGTAACAAAGTGCCCATCATGTTGATCCTTAACATGCTCTTTGTCTTATAAATGTTTTGAATAAAATGTATACCTTTTAAAATGTAAATCGTCTTGATTGCTAAAATTTAATTGACAGTGTTAGGGAGAAAGTGTCACCGTTGTTACCGAAAGTGTGAAAGTTTCATACATACAACTTTGGAATTGCTGCTACTCACATAACCATTTGTCTCACTTGGGTTTTAACAGAAGGAGGGTCTTGTGCTTAAACAAGCTGAAAAATAACAAGACGTAATCGTCTAAATTAGAATTGTTAAACTACATTGGCTTTCTGTGGCTAATACTATAACTGTATCCTGTTCCTTCAAGTTCTTCAAATGTCATCAAAATAACAGAATGAAGAGTCTTTAGAACAAATGCTGCCTCTTGTCGCTTACGTTCTATCACAAAGTTTTTTTGCAACATGGCCATTTCCTTCCAAAGTTCACTCTGTTCACTAGGAGGAAAATTTTCCTGATTCTTCAATACTCTCGAAGAACTGCTCATTTCATGTTTTAATTGCTTGCATTGTCTGGTTCTGAAGAATTTCATATTCTTTTTTTTCTGGTGAGGAAGATTAGACCTGAGCTAACATCTGTTGCCAATCCTCTTTTTGCTGGGGAAGATAGGCCCTGAGCTAACATTCATGCCCATCTTCCTCTGCTTTATGTGAAACACAGCCACAGCATGGCTGACAAGTGGTGTGTCGGTCTGCGCCCAGGTTCTGAACCTGTGAACCCCAGGCTGCCGAAGTAAAGCGTGAGAAATTTGCTACACCATCGGGCGAGCCCCAGAATTCTATTTCTTGAAGAAACTTTTGTTGCTCTGGCAATTTTTTGGCTAGTTTTTTCTTCCTTGGATTTCTGCTCATCTATATCCCACTCCTGAAACAAAGTCCAAAACTGCTGAGAATATTCTTGACAAAGCTTCTGCGTTTGCTCTTGCTGGATTTTCATGGCCTGTGCAATTTTCTGGTTAACGGTTTTGAAAAAAACGTTGGTATCCCTTTTGAATCTTTTGCATGAAGAAACTTTTTAGTTACCTTGAAGACTTTCCAACATATTCTGTAATTCATCCCCCACATCTTCCTATATGGTTGACTTTTCCCCATGGTTGTCAACTATTGGAGCATTTCCTTCGGGAGCATCCTCTGACCTACTCAGCTCTCCTCTCCTGTCTCCCCAAGTCAGAGGCTGCCACACCCGGAGCCTCCACTGGGGCCTTCACTCTCCTCAGGCACTTCCTCCCACTCAATGCCATGCCTAGGTGTCTTCTGAGGTAGAGAGAGCTCTCTGGTCTTCAGAGCTCCCAGCGTCCCCCACGGAGGTCTAGGGCAGCCCCCTGCCCAGGGATCCAGGTGTGTGCTCTTCCCAGGTGGGCCTCTCCTACTCAGCTGCACACGGAGGCCTGGTGCTCGCGGAGCCATGCTGCAGGCTTCGGAAAGTTGTATACTTTGTATTCATCAAGTTAAAGTCTAAAATCCTTACGTTGTTCCTGGATGCTTTCTTGAATGGATTGTATCTTTGAAATCCTGGGAGGCCCTTCTCTATTGGACTTATGCTACTGAGAGGTGAACTTTGACGGCAATGGGCTCTTCCCATGAGCATGCTGTTTCGCAATGGGCTCTTATAGCTAACTGACCCTACAGCTCACATGTGGCCCGACTTGTAACAGAGTAAATGCTGACCTGGGGGATTTGAAGCCTGACCTCTACAGAAGGTCTACTCCACTCTGGCCAATACCAAATATGGTCCCTTGTAAAATAGATCTTCAAGAAATAAAAGCTCAATTGTGAAGATGAATTCCTGCCACACAGAAGTTCAAGATGGTCTTATTTGAAATTACAATGCTGTGGACCTGCTTGTCTTCCTTCTCGTCTCCCCTTCCAATAACCTGGGCTTTTCTGAAAGCAGATGTGTTATACAGGGGTGCTGCTAGCTGCAATGTGTGTGTGGGTCTATGCTTGTAAGGCCACTCTTGCTTCCTGAAACACATTGACCAGAGGTGGGAACATAGAGCTCTGTCTCCTTTGTGGGTCTCCTCCAGGCCTGTCCATTCTCATCGTCTGCTTTCTAAATGACACGCTGAGGTCTTCCTCTCAATTGCTGACTCTCAGCGTCTGGTAGATGTAGACACAGTGCTAGGCCCTGGGGATAGAGCCGTAAAATGTGTGAGGCCCCTCTCTCCTAGACCCTGCAGTGAGGAGAGAAGTATGACAAATCAGGACAGGGTGTGTGTGGGGAGACTGAGAGCTTGACTACGATTATTCGCTTTCCTTGTCTTTCCATTTAGCTCTTTCTTCCTGGATGCTTCTCTTAAATCCAGGTCCTCTTTGTCTCTTTTGTATGCAATCCACAGCCTTGTCTGTCAAGGGTTCCTTCATCGGCCCCTTCCTTCCAGTTCTGCTCCCTCCACAAGCTGGTGCCTAACAGATCACTTCTGCCCGTTCTAGTTGAGTCCAACCCCACAGCAGTGACCTAGGAGGAGGATTGTTTCTGTTTCTATGCACACTGTCATTCACAGCACACGTCCTCAAAAATGAGCAATATCAGAAACCTAGGGCACAAAGAAGCCACCAGTGAGGACCTGTAGTTACATTTCGATGGGATGATAACTCTCACTCTTAACAGAATGTGACTATACTCTTACTTTACCCTCCACCATCCTCTTTGATGCAGAGGAGGAGATGGATAATGAGAGGTGGAGAAGATAAAGGTGAATGTTTCCTCCCCAGAGCACCACCATGCAAGTGTTCTTACATGGAGCTTTTTGGAAGAAACCCCCTGCATCATACTTAGAGGTTTCTAGTTCCCAGAGTGATCTCAGCTGCAAACTCCAAGCTCCTGGTTCCCTGGGACAAGACCAGGCCACCAGGTATTTCCTGAATGCACTGGCTTGAGTTCAGCCATGGAGATAATTCAGCTCTTCTGTCTACATTTTTGTCTTTGCAGACCAGCTCTCTGCTTGCATGGAGAACACGGCCCTCAGAGCAACCACAGTGGCTGATCAAATCCATGAGTTCATATTTTAAAATTCTATTTCCTACTTCCTGAGAGTCTGACTTTAATGGGTCTGGGAGAACGGGGCTCTATTTTAACCAGACCATATGGTCGTGGAAGGACTGGGGTAGTGAAGTGGGCCCCACAACCCTGGGATCCATAGGTCCAAAGCTCTCTGAACTTCTATCTCCATTATCGGACATGCCAGTGCAGTGATGCATAGAGAGGATGCACCAGGAAAATAACTCACTGATGAGGAGTAAGTAATGGGGAGCCTGGATAGTTCTGACAGTGGGGGCTTCTCACCAGTACCCTCCCGGGTGCTGACTCGCACAATCTTAACGTGAAAACACCTCCCTAAGTATGGGGCCATAATAGCTAAAGCCACCAACGTTCTTGTTCCAAAGACCTAATAGAATTTTCTTTGAGACATTTTGCAATCCTTTACTTAGGAACTTCCCCTGATATCTTATTTTTCCATTTTGGTGGCAGATGGTGGCTGACAGAGCCCTGTAGTTCCTGGAGGCCATTAGTCCAGCTTTTTCTGACTCTACTTTAAGTGAGGATGGTGCCTGTGCATTTAGGACCTGAGGGGCCTAAATACTTTCTCTCTTCAGAGTTTCCTGGGCTCATACCCCTATCTCTGGGAGGTCTACACTCAAGATACCCCTTCTATTTACTGTGCTGTCCTTGCACAGGATTTTCTTCCCTTCTCTGCATCTGCCAAAACCCTCCCTGGAATTTCCAGAAGAATTTGATCCTGCAGGTCACAGAGAAACTGGAAAATCTTACCTAATGCTTCCCTGAAGGGTGACATTCCAGGTGAGTCACACTGAGGCCCCTGGCATACACCTTGAAGTACTAAAATCCTTCCAGATCAACCTCACCTGTGTACCTCCAAGTTCTCCTGTCTCCCTTTCAGCCCGTGGTCGCTAGGGCATGTCTTTATGGTGTCAGTATTTGGCATTCTCTGCAATCTCTCTCAGAGGATGGCTTTGCCCTGGGGATGGTCATCTATGTCTGCTCCTCAGATGCTCTTACCTAGAAATTATCCCAGTATGTCACACACTCTGCCTATTTCTTTTTCTACCATTGCTTATAACTGGAAGGCTTAGATATTGTGACTCCAGGCTTGGTACATATTTTTCTTTACTTGTAGCTACCCCACATTCTGTGTAAAATTAGACGCTGACTACAATCTCTCAGACTTTTCATTGGCTGCCTGATGAGTGACGATGTGTTCTCAAGGTAACATGCCTATCAAGATGCAGCAAAATTCAGGGAACAACTGTGGCTGCATGTAATCTTCTGCAAGCCCCACTTCCATTGGTCTCCTCAGATGACTCTTGCCCTTCATGGAACCCATTGACACGGTGTCAATTGCTACTTGCATGATTGTTTCCCTCTGACTTCTCCATCCCTAGTGGAACCCCTCTGATGCCTGGGCCACATATTTGAATTCAAGTACAGAGAGCCTGAATTTGAAGTCTCAGTGAGATGGGCAGTGGGAGTAGCTAGTTGTTCAGAGTGTTCTCTGAACTTACTACATTCTATTGTTCCTGATCCTTGTGATAATGTCAGTTGGAAAAAACGTGATGTTAGGTGTTTGTCTCATCATTTCCCAGACTTAAAAGATGAGCCAAACCATCAATTATGAATCCAAGGTCTAAGGATGAGACAAGCTTTTCCATTAGTCTTAGATATTGTCACCTTATTTTAACAGGCAGATCCTACCTACCCGACATGCCCTCGGGTTGACTCACATAAGTTCTACTCAAAAGATCTGAAATATACCAACTCAGAAACTGTCTTCATTCTTAGGATCTTTTGATCACAAGAGTCAGATAAGGCTCATATCTGCATTAAAAACATGAGTGACTGAGGGAATTGAGGTTAGGGGTCCAACCTTCTCATATCTCTTTCCTACACCATGTAGGGACATATTAGAGGCAGGCACAAAGGAGAATGACGGGCGGACAGACAAGGTTGGTAGGAGGTTTACCAGATGGCTACCACTGCAAGGTCCTGGAGAAATTTCAATGGAATGCTCTGTGTTGGGTTTGAAACATGCAGCCCCTGATGATGTGGAGAAGGGAACAATGCATCCTGGGTGGTGGCAGAATGTATTATTTTGAGATGGGTGATCTTTCCTGGAAGCATCTCTTCTACTCTCTTGAAATCCCAAAGTCTAAGAATTCTTCCTGAAACTCCAACTACTTGTTTTTCCCCAGCAGCATGGTGAGGTTCCTCTGGGAAAACTCCTGAGCATCGTGTGCCTGAAATTGAACCTCACAATTGATCTTCAGCTTAACAAACCTCAAAGTTTTCAAATTATTCTAAGGGAGTAGATTTGGGGTGATCAAAACTTGTGCACTTTGCTTTTTATCCATATAATAAAAAAATAATGGCCATTTCTTGTACTGAAAAAGATGAGCACAATTCAAATCTCAGGCAATATTGCCCAAATTCAATGCCAAGACATTTGGCTGCCCAGGAGTTTGTTCTACCCAAAGGGGTAGATGCTCAGGACATGGACTATGACTTAGGGTTCTCCAACCATGTAGCTTGTGTTGACCTGGTGCCAGAACAAGCAAGGTAGAGGCCCAGGACCTCTCTGGCTATATCACAGTACTTGAAAGGGAGTCAAACTCTTATGATATAAAGTGAAGTCCTGGCTTCTGGTAACTATCCAGGTATACTTTTAGGAACTGACTGGGGTTGAATATGATGAATCTGGACCAGGGTGAGAGGCTCGTCACTTGTAGTAGTCCTCATTTAAAGTGAAGTGCAAATAGTTCTTCCTGAAGGCAAACGTTAATAAGCATCATATCCTAGTTTTGGAAAACTTGCTGCTGGCATCTGGAATATTGCATCTGTCTTAATCTCTTTTCCTTCTGAAATGACAATTGCATGCAGGTTGGACCTCTTTGCTGCATCCCATATCTTCTATGCTATTTCTGTATCTTCCATTTCTTTTGACTACTTCTACCTCATTAATACCATCTCCTGAGGTACCTATTCTGCTTAGATTCCATCCACTGAGTTAATTTAGTAAGATGTCAGGAAGATTTTGGATACTGGCTAGCAACATTTTGCAGCCTATCTTTAGGGTAATTGTGGTGCGAGGCTAAAGGGATGTGAGATGTTGGAAACTTGCAGAGCCTCAGAATCTAGACCAGATCTACACACACATACCCTGGGAAGGGATAACACCTCAACAATTTGTGATTTCCATTGGGGCAGGTGCAAGTCCAAGTGCAGCCAAACACTTGAAGCTACAGATTTGCAGGACTAACAGCCCAAAGGGGCAGTACATCAGCATGTATAGAGCTGGGGTGGAGTCCAGCAGAGGGGGTTCATGAGTCCTCCTGGGAATTCAGGATATGGCAGGAAAGTAGTTATGCCTAAAACTCTGTAGCTGTACTGGGCAGTCAAGTTTCCCACAAACCAGGTAGGGAGAGAGGAATTGGACTTCTGCCAGTAAAGGTATGGAAAAAGTTCTGTAGAGTCATGGGGGACTCTGGGGTCTGAACTGAGCTTGTTGCTGGTAAAAACTAGTTAGGAGGACCCATCTCAGAGGACAAGTACTTGTAAACTATCTTGGTGGCCACAGTTCTTGGGAGGGCATCTATAATGATATTGAATTTGGAAGTATCTTGTACATAGTCAGAATTTAAATGTCATTTTGTTCATACAGACAGACTGAACCTTGGAACGAGTTGTGCCTAGAAAGCCTGACTTGTAAGGTTTCCAGAATTAAGGAAGAGACTCTCAGGGTTAGTTTTGTCTGCTTCCATATGGAAAAAGTTTCCAAAGGAGCTCTTCAGGAGAAACTGAATCACTCCTGGTACACAAACTGGGTTACAATCTCCTGGAGGAAGATCTTGAATATGTTAAATGAGGAATTCAGTTTGGCAATCCAGATAAGCAGAGGACAAAACTGATAGCGGGCCTCAATTCCAATATTCTTGGTTTCAGTGGATATATCCCATTGAGATACCATCAGTATTGATGAGCAATTGTCATCATCCATTGATTTGTAACCACTAAGAAATTCTCATGGGTAATAAGAGTGAACAACCTTAGAGACCTTCGGAATCATTCTCTATTTTCAGAATGTGTATGAGTTTTTTTGTCTCAAAATAGCTCAGCCAATTGGCTAAGTGTTTCATTATATACTGGGAAACTATAATTCTGGAGTATCCTGAGGCTCTGGAAATAGTAGCTTTTCTAGAATGCCCTATGAACTGAGTAGGTGCTTCCTGCACAGAGTAGTGCCATCATTGTCTTGGACTGTTGCTTATTCCAAACTCTGAGGATATTAGTGATAACTTGAGAGCCTGTCAGTAGATGTCTGAAGGAAACCCCAAATTTGTGTCAGTATCTCTTTTTCAACTTTTCAGCCACAACCTCTGGACACCATGATTTTAAAGGGATAATACCTTCCTGAGCCTGTATCCCTGGTTGGGGGACTATGGTTGGGGTTGCTAATATTGCCTGTTCTGGTCATGAGAACACACCTACCAGGACTCAGAGGTGAGGGAGCTCATCCTAAAGCAGGTCCACATCACCCAAAGCAGACACCTTCAGCTCGTGTCTCAGGGACTTCCAGTGGGACTGGGGATATGAATGCCTCCAGACAGAGGAAATGACTTTCACATAAGCAAGATGAGTATACATAGGGCAATATAGAGATAACAATATGAAATAAGAATAGAATACACACACAGTCAAATGGAAAATAGGTCTGAAACAATCTTAAAACCGTAAGAGTTGAAAAATACAAGGAGTACAGGTAAGGAATGAGTTGGAAGATGAAAGGAATCGAGGGTAATGAGTTGGGTAACATATAAGCCCACATTTGGAGATGGAAGACTGATGTACCAGGCCAACATTTAGATAAGAGACCTGGAATCAGAAACCACAAAGGCAGAAGGGGAAGCTGTGGAATGAGGCCGGGTGGAATGCAGATCTCTAGCGTTGGGCTCGAGGACATCAAAGTCAGCAGGTGGGTTTAAGATGTCTTTTACCTCAACCCACCTCAAGGGTGCATAAACCCACTACGTATGATGCATATGTATAAGGCCATGATTTTCTAGGTTAGTCTGAATTCCTTTTTCTATTAACTCTTAAAGTTTTAGGCTATTTGTTAGTTAGAATAAGGAGAAGCTGGAAATAGGATAATGAAGGAACAATGCAGTCTGAGGCTGAGACAGGACCTGTGATTTTTGGTATGAGAGAGACTTGTCCTGATAACTACTCCATTTTTGTCTCAAGGTGTAAACCCTAAGGAACTAGAAGTTCTCCAGCTGTCTCTTCCTTCTCCAGGCAAATCATCCAAGAATCTCTGGTACCACTGAAAGGCTATTAAATCACTTGGGCATATGTAGTAAATGCCTCCTGAATGTCTTGAAAAAGAAAAAAAAACTTCAAATATTTAAAATCAAGACAAACTTGGAGTAGTAAAGTTAGAATGAACAGTGTATGCCTAATCTGTATTTTGACTATGAAAGAAGCTTTAAAAGCTAGATAACGTTCAGGAAGTCAAACAGTTTGCATTGCTGTCAATCATGACATTGATAGTAGACCTTAAGGATGGGATGGAAGGATTTTTAAGGTGTCTACTTACTGTAGAGCTGGTCACTGCCCAAGATGGGGACAATTGTAAGAGAAAAATGGGAGGAGAGCTTCTCAAAAGCATAGAAGGGGCAGTAACAGGGTCCTGATGTTTCTCCAGAAACAAACCCAAAGGTGGTTTGCATTTCCTGGACAACCTGGAATTCAGGGAACACCCTGGTTCAAGTAGCTTGTTTAGTCACATATGAATCAGAACACTTTTGTTCTTGAATTTTCAAAGATTTTTATTGTACCAATGGAAAGTAACATAGCTTAAATCCAGGATGTATTTTTCAAAGTTACAGCTTGCAAGAAAGGGAGGAGACCTGAATGAAGGAACACCACTAAGAAGCTTAGAGAACTTACACCTTCTTCATGAAACACTAGGAAAAACTATGGATAGATATGATGCCCATACACAAAAAATGCTAAAATTATGGAAAGAGCAAGATTCATACTTTCCTGAGTGATTGTTTGGAGTTGCTTTGGTACCTGACCCTGCCATTTCTGTATGTTTTAAACACTCCAAGGGAAATCATAGACAAAGACTCCATGATATTATGAAATTTTTGAATCAATCATTGAGTGAAGAACCAAAACAAGGCAAGGAGAACAAGTCTAAGAAGGACTCATTTACACATATTTCCCTTCTGGCAACATCAGAAGTCAAACCTCTGAAGTTAGATTGTTGTCTAGAAAAGGAGGGCACACTACATGTTCTGAACATGAGTTTTTATCCTAGCTGGGAGTGTCGGAACTGGCCACTAGAAGTGACTTCAGCCTCCAGCCAGATGGCCGAGGAGGTGATGATGGCAGGGAAGAGGTCATGTTTGTCATGACAGTGCTGTTGTTCATTCAGCCTTCAGGGATGGCGTCCACTACCTGGTGCCCATGGTGCCTCCAGAGGCCATGTGGAGCTTGGCAGCAATCATTGAGGTAATGAAGAGCTGCCCACAGGACAGAGAAGAAATGCTCCCTTTGGGTTTCCAAGTGATGGATCCTGCTTCTTGCCTTGGTCTTTCTCCAGAACATGATGAGTGTTCCTTGTTCCTCCTCCTTTCTGTCACACTGGCTCTGCATCCCAGGAAAGGAGACCTGAATGGGGGTGGGGAGAATGATGCCTCCCACCTCCTAAAGCTGAGGCCCTGGTGAGCTTTGCAGCTCATGGAAGGTTAGGCTGAGGGGAGTCTTGGAAGGGTAGTGCTGCCATGCCAATGTGCTCATTATGCACCCAGAATTTTCCTGGGTATGTGTACCAGAAAGGAGTATAAGTGAGAGGCCCTCTCGCAGAATTGGTCCTGTTGGCAAGTGACTCTTAAGTCTCAGAGGAGGATGAGTTCGCTCCTCCTTGCACAGCCTGGATGGGCTGGATCCTGGTGATTGGCCCACACAGACCCCAGAGGGACCCCAAAGAACACAGAATGTGGCAGAGATAGCAGGAGCTGCTGCAGCAAATGATTGGATGCTCCCAAGAGGCCTGGAGGGAGGAAAATGATGAGAGCTTTCTGGGGACAGTGGACAGGTTGATTTGGTCCCACAGAACAGTCAAGTGAGACCTAGGATTGGGGCCTTCTGAAAGGGCATTCATTGATCCACTTCTGCTCTGCCCTGTGTGCTGACCTCTTTGGTTCTTTTTTGTGTGTGTGTGAGGAAGACCAGCCCTGAGCCTAACATCCATTGCCAATCCTCTTTTTTGCTGAGGAAGACTGTCCCTGGGCTAACATCCATACCCATCTTCCTCCACTTTATATGGGACACCGCCAATGCATGGCTTGACAAGCGGTGTGTCTGTCCATGCCCGGATCCAAACCCGTGAACCCTGGGCTGCTGAAGTGGAGTGCGCAAACTTAACTGCCACACCACTGGCCCGGCCCTGACCTCTTTGGTTCTAAAGCTAAAAATCTGAATTCTGGATTCTGGAATGCCTGTCTGTCTAGCCAGTTCTTCCATGGTAGCAATGCCAGGAAATCAGTGATTCTCAAAGGCTTGAATGAGGATATTGGTTTGTGGTCGAGTGATGGATGTCCACATTCTGGAATCTTTTGGGAAGCATTCTTGAGTCCAAGCTTAAGGCTGTTTCTGCTGATGCAACTGCTCCTCCCCTAAGGAGTTCACAGATCCCACATGAATGCAGGATCCCTGAGTGACCACCTGGTGGAGATAGGATATCATTTCTTACCCAAGAACACAGTTCCACCTCCTCAGATATGGTAGAAGATTGCAGTCAGAATCTGCTAAGGGCAGAGGGAGACCTGCTTTATGCCCTATTATGTTCACTTGATCCTTCAATTTCAAGTGTGGAGTTACTTGTATCTCCTATCATCGTTGGTGTTCATGGTATGACATGGATCTGCCAGGTAATACCATAAAGTTTTCGAGTTGAGCAAGGTGAACTCAAACTCAGGGCAAGGCTTCAGGGTAAATAAAAGGTAGATCTACTTTTCCCAAAGAGTCTAAATTTCACGTTGACCTCTGTTACACTGGGCAGTCATTGTCTGTGGGGTTTTTTTTTTTTTCCCCTTACACAGTGTCTTGGGTCTTCTTAGGATGAGTTTAGTTTCTGAGTTGGACCTGGCCCAGGCTGTGACCACTGAGTCTCTACCCTCTCTCTAGGGGACTATGTGATGGAAGCTGTTGGGGTTGGTTAATCGAGGTCCCAGACTCATCCTGCTCAGGGATCTGTTCATGGAGGCCATCAGAGGGATGGCCAAAGGCTCTTCCTTGGGAAGACATATTCCCTCCACTATCATGTGCCCCATCTCTGGCCTGCCTGATTCTGCATCCATGACTGTGCCAATGGCTCCTCATACAATACAGCCCACTGTGCTGCCAGACCAGCCTTCCTGGAGGCAGTGATTAGGACTCTCCATCAGGTTCCTCCCCTGGGACATAGCGTGTCAGAGAAAATACCTTCAGAATCTGATAACTAGTCCAATCAGCTCTAGAGTTGTGATTAGCCAGGAGTGGTCACGCTCCTGACTTACTGTAGTAATCAGCCTTCCTATCCTCTGTTCTGGCTAAATTCAGTCTCTTAAGCCTGTGGGAAATGGCATTCTATATAAATATCATGACCATCTTCCCTCCCTTTTTTTAGGGAGACCTAGATGTATGAATCTTAGGTTGCCAACTCCATTTTTGTTGCAGACACTATGCAGTGTTCAAAGAAGCTGGCCTGATCCTTCCAAGACAGATGGTTCTCAATCATAATCAAGCTCTGCTTTTCTTTTTTGCTCCCTATGTAGGATCTAGATTCTAGACAGTCACTTCTGAGGTATTAACATAGTTTGGGAAGAGATCAGTCTTCCAGAACTTCTACATTTAACCATCTATCTTCTTTGTCAAAGGAACTTCCTCAGAATGTTCTGACCAATCTTTCAAACTGAAGTGAGCAGATGTATTCAGTTGTAGAGGTGCTTGCTATTTCAGTTTATATTTTGGCTTGTATATTTTTGTTTCTTTATTGTGCAATATCTCTCAAAACCATCCCATGGAGACTCACACAGGATGTGGGTCAAAAGCTCATGGGAGCCCTTCATGTTTTGTCCAATCCTTGCTGATGCTAGTGACTTTATGGCCAAGTTTTCTGAGGAATGTGCTAATTAGGAGGGTGGTAGCATAGGCAAGTGATTCCTTAAATAATTGTTAATGGAAGAACACACATTTCCCTTGACCCCCCTCTTGCTCTTGACAGCCAGTTATTCTGAAGTTGGTATTTGGGAAGCTTACCCCACACCTAACAAGTTCTCAGACAATGGATGGGATGAGGACAAGGCATAGTAGATGGGGGATCCAGCAGAGTTTAAAGGGATATTAGATAGGAGTTGATAAGAGGAAAAAGTATCTAAAGCTCCAGATTCTTCTGGGAAGCAGGCTTCTTCCCATGGTGTGAGGAGGTCTGCCAAACAGGGATACTCTATGGCAGTTTTCAAACAAGGCTTATTTTTAAGGAATATGGGGATCTGTATATCTACCTCCTGTAGCTGAGAGCATTATTGCCTTATTGGCTTAGTGGCAGGTCAGGTAGTAAGTCCTCAGATCAGGAGCCTGGGAAACATGAAGTGCGCACTATGCGAAGGCTTTCTATGTGCCGTTAAGCCACGTTCTCACCTCATGGCCAAGACTTTTTTCCAATAAGGGGACCTGTGTGGTGAGGGGTCTAAGAATTCCAAGTAAGTGACAGTATAATAAAGGGTCCCACATTGTGATCCACTTCAACCAAGGGGCTAATAAGAGTTATCCAGGCTACAATTACATTGTCAAAGGGTGTGATTATGAAACTAAAGTGTGGAGTTACATGAAAATTGGAGGAGAGAGATGGAAGCCATTCTTTCCTAGATGGGCAACTTATTTTCCAGGAAAGCCCTTATAAATCAGTGATGCTTGTAGCTGGTTGTTGTTGTCCTTGCTCCTCCACCCCACTCATAGTAGGATTGTCTTCTTGGTCTTGTTGGTTATTAATTAGAGCCAAAATACCATCACCCACCATGGAACATGCAACTGATGCAACGAAACTGGCATTTTCTGACTAAGAGATATCAATAGCTCTAATGAGTCTCTGCCAACTTTATGATTCATTTCCTTGATTCTGTTAATGTATTCCATGTGTACTTAAGATGCATATCTTATACTTTTTGGGTTTGATTCTGTGTGTTAATTTATAGTTGCCTTCAAATATGGAAAAGTTTTGACCACCATTTCTTCAGATATTTTTCTGCCTTCTCACCTCTCTTCAGGAACTCCATTTACGCATATGTTAGGTCACTTAGAGTTTGTCCACAACTCACTGTTACGTATTAAGTTTTGTCACTTTGGACATCTTCTATTGCTCTGTCCTTAAGTTCACTAATAGTTTCCTCTGCAATGTCTAACTTGCTAATCCTGTCGGCTATAATTTTCATCCTAAACGTTGTAGATTTCCTCTCTGAAAGTTTGATTTTGATCATTTTTATATCATGTCTTGTTGCCGTGAACATATGGGACACTGATAACTGAACATATAAACTGTAAAACCATATAACTTTTCAACCGATGGAACAGCGTTATAACTGACTTAATGCTCTTCTCTGGGTCTGGGTCTGTTTTGTTACAATTGATTTTGTTTCTTCATCTTGTGCATGTGGAGGACTGGTTCACAATCCATTCTTGTGGTTGAGTGTTGGGTTGGTCTCTTCCTTCTAATCGGTAATCCAGATTCAAACTAAGACAGTCCAGAGAAACAGGGATGCTTTTCTCAACAGTCTCAGTGGAACTGCATGCTTATGTCTAAAAGCCTTTTTTAAGTGGCGTATAGTAGAACTTGAGACTGACCAGCTTAACTGTCCTTGCTGATTATGCTGCTACTGGTCCTGTTGGACTTCCAATCCATTCCTTGCCTCTAGCCTGCTCTGTTGTGGGAGACTTTACCTTTGCTGCCTGTGTTTCCCAGTACAGTACCAGCTTTCTTTGAGCTGGACGCAGCCAATGGGAGGAACTAGCAGGAAACTGCCTCAGGCAGCGTTTCTGAGTCTGCTACATGGCTCCAGCTTCAGACAGAACAACAATGATTTCTGTTTCTGATGGAAGCCTCTGCCCTTGGGATCTAGCCACACCACCTGATAAATTGTGCATTCAGCCTGGGAGTGGTCACAAATGAGTCCTGTCTTAAAAGCCAGGTGTACTTTGCTGTATCCCCATGGACTCTAGAGCTATGGTGCCATGTTACAATCTTGGCTACATCTCTCAATCAGGACCAGGTGAGGGAGTGTTCGCTTTTATATGAAACTCTTCTAAGCATTTGAAGTTCCCCATAACTTGTCCATGTCCCAGAGCCAGCTTGGGCATCCCCTCCAAGAGGGGTAAATGAAGAACCAAGACAATGGCTTTCAGTTTAAAAAAAAAAATGCCTTGTCACTGTGAACCTATGGATTATAGTGAGCACTGAAAATGAAGTGTGTGACTGCAGTGTCATAGTGAGACTCTGATGTCTGGTGCACTCCCATCTATCCCATTAGAGGATTTATAGCTCTAGGCCTGGACTTCTCCCTAGGAATGCTAGCCAACTTCCTAACAACGGAAGGCTCAATGTTACTTCTGGAGCCGTGCGTACCTTGTAGCCTGTGGAATGACTTTGCTATCATGTGAATCCAGGCTCTATGGGGCCTTTCAGGAGCATGTGCCTAAGCAGCTGCTGATAATGTGGCAGGTCCTGAAGAACAGATAACGTCATTTCTCAAAGTAAATTCCCAGTCTAGTGTAGGGGTTCAGAACAAGTGTCCCCAGAATGTGCCACCCTGGCATGCAGGTCATTTCAAGCTGAAGACAAAGCGCAGCAAACTCCAAGAAGAGATTTTGGCCTCCCCCTTACTGGCTCAAAGGAATTCAGGTTAAAAAAGTTAAAAAAACTACCTTCCTGGAACAGGTTTATCACTTTAGCACAATATGAGCTAGTTGTGGTAGACAGGGAGGCGACTAGCAAGTCTGTCTGTAGGCTCCTCCGTGTCCTGTTGTTTCTGTGGCCCAGCAGACACTTGTTTGCCAAACATTGGCTTTTTTTTTAATCTGCCTGTGAATTGCCTATCTTTCCTTTGGAGCCCCAGACCCCTACCCCCTTTTTCCTTAGTCCAAGGTGGCATATATACCTCATTTTGTCTTCTGAATTGCATGTTATTGTTATTCTCCGTGCATACATTATTAGTTTTTCTCCTGCTAATCTGTACTATGTTGATTTGATTCTACCAGCCAGGAGAACAAAGAGGAGAAGGGGGAAGTTTCCCTTCCCTGACACACAATTCCAACATTAACAGGAAACAGACTGAACTTCTCCCCTTGTCATCGTCCTCGATCCTGACTTCTCTCAGTCGGCCAAACTAAGATGGGAAGCCAGGAAAACACGGATTGGAGAGGCTTTAAACTGAATGAGGGAAATACTTAGTCTTTGTGTCCATTTCTTTTTGAGCAGACAGGCCTGGTTAAGAAGACTATAAACAAAAATCGCAGCACAGATCCTGGAGTATTAATACTTGAAGTATTAAATCTTATGAAATGATGTGGTCTGCAGTCCCAGCCCTACTCTCAGCTTTGTTACTTGGACTTACAGTAAATATCCCACCAGAGCACTGTTGGATGTGGAATATGAATTCAGGCATCTAAGTGCTTGTAATGACCCTCCTCCAGCAAGGCTATTGGCAAACTCTAGTGTAGAAAGTGGTGTTTCCCATTCCTGCAGGCACGGGGCTGGTAAATGCTATGAATAGTTACAAAAACAGATGTATGCATAGAGAGAGTAAAATTGATTTCCTGTCGGTTTTAATTAGAAATGAATGTAAACTTATGCACATGAAACTAGAAATATTGTGATGTCTCATGTGGCAGTGTGGGCACCACAAAGCTCCTTGGCACAGTGGGAGCTGGCCTTCCTGAGTCAAGCACAAGAGACAGTTCCCTTCCCCTCATTTTCCACCCTTAGGAGTTTTGGGGCCTTCAGAAGCCTCTAGTTTGGCAGGAAATGGGTTTTGTGAAGGGAACCCCTCCACAAAGTTGAGCTTCCCAAGAAAAAGGGCCTGGGACCTGTGGGAAGAGACTCATTGCTGAGATGCCAGGGAAGAAGAATGAAGTGACACTTTCCTAGACCCCTGCTTAACGCTTGTTCTCTCAGAAGGGCACACAAGTGATGGATACAAGGTGGCTGCTGATAATCAGTTAAGAGGATGGTACAGATATAAGGAAGGCCAGCTGTGACAAATTCAGAGTAATGTGGCTGGAGAGTCAAAAATCCCTTCTAAAACTAGCCCATTATACTCAGTGAAGCTACAGATAGAAAAATGTGTAGGGAGTGATGGTTTTTCTATAAGAATGGTGGGGAAGATGTGTAGACGTGTCAAATCAGAAGACCATAGTGCCTCAGTATGAAGGACCTGTCTGCTCATGGGTCTCTGACTTCAGCCAGTGATGGATGTCCCCAAGACAAAATCAACATGCTTAATGCAGAGCCGGCACTGGGTCCAGAAACTATCACTAGAGGCATTTCCAGAGAACTGGGAAATCTGATGAGGTGATGAAGTTTAGCTAGGAACGAGGATCTTTGCATAGAGGTGGGTCACTAGAACTTGGGGCTCACAGTAACTGAAGCATAGAACTCAGGACTCGGAGAAAGAGCTTTGATGTGGCTTGGAGTGTCTTCAACGCTGGATGATGCTCTGGGAAACTCTCATTCATACCCATGGCTTGAAGTCTTTGCATCTCACCCTGTATTGCCCTCTGCACCTGAAAATTGATCTTCATTCTCTTCTCTGATTGGAGGGGGGTGTCGCTGGGCTTGCAGGCTGTTCCCAGCCTCTCAGACGTGAGGCTTATCTTCTCAAGGCAGCAAATTATTGATGATACCCAAGCATCCCTCTCAGAAATCAATGACTGTTTTGGAGCTATTCTGTCCATAGAGAACACAGGGCCTTATAAAAATGCTGTTACCTCAGACCAAAATGACCATTATTCCACCAATGCCCAGTGGTAGCCACAAATGCAAAGGTGGCTGTTTAGAGACACAGATCTCTGTACTAGATGAAGCTTTCTATGGAGAACTTTTTTGCCTCCTTGGATCCCCTAAAAATTTTCAGGGCATCCTCAATAGATGCTGACATATCACTGTTTGGCATTTTGTATACATATCTGTTCAAAAAGGAGTAATGACCCCTGCAAAGAGGCCTGATGGTTGGCATCTTGATAAAAATGAATTATGTTGAAGCCAGGAGCTAGATTGACTGAGGCTGGTGGCACCTCATCTGGTTCCCTTTAGGGGCTAGATACAAGGTGATCTGTGGCTATAGACAGCCAGTGGCAATGGGAAGGCCAAGAAATTCTATTGGCTCTATGAGAATAGGGCACATTTCTGGCTGTGTGTGTGCACATGTGCAGGTAGGGACATCTGAAGGTAGAAAGTACAAAAGTCTAGGAAGACATGGTCTCTGATCCTAGAAGATTTAATGCCTTTCTAGAAAACTTTTCTGTGTCAAATCCCTTCTGGTCACATAGAAACAGCAGGTGATTCTTTCATCTTATTCAAGCTGTGTGAAGGTCCCACTTCCCTGGTTCTCCTCCTGGAACTCTTGTGTGTGAATTGGACTCTAGAATCTTCATGGACTCTGGATCTAGTCCTCATCCTGTGACGTGACCTTTTCTGCACTTGCATGCCATTGACCTGCCTCTCAACTGTTTGAGGATGTCTGAATATGAGACAAGAAATGTGGGCAAGAGGGGCAATCCAAAACTTTTCCTGCTATCCATTAACATTCAGCTTCTGTTGGATCACAAAAACCAGACTGTGGTGAAGCTTGTATAACTTGTTGAATTGTGTCAGCAGGAGTCTTGGTGTCTGGGAGAGCATTTGAGATTCTGGTGGCTGAAAGGCAACAGAACTCTCTCCCACCTTAGTCTTTTCTCTGGGAATACCAAACTGAATTGTGTTGGGGAATGGGCATGTTGCAGAGGGGCCTTGTGATGCACATGAGACCAATTGGAAGATGAATCAGCTGAGGTTTTTCTCAATGTGCTGAACTTTCTAGCCATAGTAACTAGAGGGTCAATGAGGTCCTTGTCACTGATAGGTGCAAACTTGTCATACAGGCTCTGTCGTGTGCATGAGTGATGTTGCATGTTAGCTAAAGTCCCCCGCTCCTATATGCATCTACTTGTTCTGTGCTTAGTCAGAATAACAGGGACTCTCTGTACTAAGTACAAGTGACTGGCGTTAGTGATGTCTTAAACTATTTTTTCTCTTAGCTTCTTAGACTTCTGAGTTCTAGAACTTGCCCTGTGGAAAAGCCCATGAGCTTTGGATCCTGGTTTCATCTTCAAAAGCTATTACAGATCCTAAAAATATTTTATTCATATGAGTTCTGGTTTCTCTGCAGGACTGAGGAAACAATTTATTCTCACCTAGGTCCTATCTAGACACATAATAAAAGTGATGGGATGGAAGGACAGGAATCAAGGAGGGTTTAACAGTATGACTTTTCCAGAAGTAGAAGGGCTTTGAGTGAGTCACCCATTGAATGTCTGCTCTGACAGATGAAGTTTCTTTATTTCAAATCTCTTAAGGCAGTGACAGTCAGAATGGCTGTGGATGGAGCTCAGGTCTCCATTATGAAGACGAAAGTCCTAGCTGGTAGCAAGCACTTCCTCTTCCCTGATAGTCACTGTGGCTGGTTGTAGCCCCCTAAATGGTCCAGAGGGGGAAGCCAGGCCTGACCTCCATGCTGCCTTGTGCTTGTTTCCTGGGATCTCGGTGTCATGCAGAGAGATCAGAGACAACACAAGCAGAACTATGGTTGAAAAGGAGCAGAATCAAAGTCCGGGAGAGAAATCTCTATTTATAAACATAAAGTGCTTTCAATTGGTTTTATAAGTCAGGGTTCATGTAACTGCTGACCATCAACACAAGTCCATAGAATCGGTCTTTATTTTTCTAGAACCAAGAGACTCAGGAGTGAGGAACAAGTCCCCCTGAGAGAGACTATATCGTAGACTACAATTATAGTTGCAGAGGAAGTACTCCCATAAAACACTTTCCCAGACAAATTGGATATGTTTGTCTACTGTGGCAACTTTAAGAGTGAAATGTTGAATCCAGCACTTCCTTTTTAGGACTCACTTGGGTTTACATGGTCAGGTCCAAAGACTCAGGGCTTCTGTGGGGCCAATTCAATCTTCCACTCAGATGTCCTGCTTCCTGATGGGAAGAATGAGATCAGAAGGCAAAGAGGCCCTTTCTTGACTACATAGGGACCAGGATGAGAGAAGTACCTTAGGGAAAGGTAACCTTTAGGAAGGTGCCTAAGCCAAAATGTGCACCAACTGCTATGACATTGGGCACGGTTGGGGAGGGGCAACACTCAGCAAGCTCTGCTGAAATGTATTAGACTAATACATCTTCACATATGTGAAAAGATACAAAAGAAAGTTGTGATATCCTATTGTCCAGGACAGCTCTGTGCAGATTTGAGCCTTTAAAGTGGGGATTTCCTCCCTGTAAGATTTTGGTAAGATACCCATCATCAGGTCTGGGCTGACCAAGCTCTGTCTGGGAACATAATCTAGAGTCTGTCTATCTTCTTGCAGTACTACTTCACCAATCTGCAGAGTTAAGATAAGTGTGAACTATGGTGTCAGTCTCATTGCAGTTCTCTGTGCCCCTCGTATATAAGAGGCCAAAGGAAGCTGTGTATTTAGGAAACTTCTGGGTTCCCCAATAAAAAAGACATTGTAGATGTATTTCCTGTCCTTTTGTGATCCTCTTATGAAGTCAAGTAAATGATGTATTAAAGCCTACTATGTCTTCTGAGCTGTCCAATATGACCCTCACTACTGTTGTGCAAGATGCTCATCCCAGGAGGTAGGGTGCTGGTAGAAGTGATTGCTTGCCCCTAACTAGATATAGAAGTCAGGAGTGGGTCACTGTCCTCTCTCCTTCCAGGTACCTAAGAGTAGGAGAGTCTTACATGTCTTTGCTCCACCTAGGTTCAGACTCCTAAAGCAGAAGGAACAGCAGTATGCTAGGAATTCAGATGCCTGCCTGTGGTCCTGTGACCCAAAGACAGGGGAAGCCAGAGCTCCATGCAGATGTCTCCTTGGATGAGGACCATTTTGCTTTTATGTCCCTTCTGATGCTTTTGAAACAGCTTCAGCCTTTCACTGGGTCTCCTTAAGGCCTTCTCTAGCAGGACCAGTCCTTGAACACTACTGGTCCTGAGTTGATTGAAGAAATTATGGTGAGAACATGAGCCCAGGTGCAGCTTAGGAGCACACTTATTCCTCAAAGTGGCTTTAGGAAATGTCTGGCTTTCAAAGCTGGAAGTGCTTGGCACCAACTGCAAAAGGCAGACTAACCAGAACTTTTGTTCTAGCAAGTACAGTAGTTTAGAAGGAGGAGCCCAAGTGCTGCCTTGACTTCCCAGGCTGTCCCATTGAGCCACCAGGCTGGCATAATTGGTCAAAACATGGAAACATTGCTTGAGAAATCCTTCCATATTAAGAAAATAGAGAGAGCTCTCCCTAGCCTCTACCACTGTGAAGACTATTCAAAGCCTTTTTACCCAATTCAGTCCTATGGTCTCTGTAGAAAACTGCTTCTTCAGTTGTTCAACTCAAGGCAATGTACACATTTTTTCCCCATAACTTTACTTTTTCCAGATACTTAAACTAGAAAATTTTCACCCAGATTTTGGTTGTATTAAACCTTCAAAACTGAACTCCTGGCTGAAAAAAAAGTCCCTTCAAATGCCGCCTTTTGGACTCCCGAAAGTTGGCCATGGCTGCCAGGTCAATGTAATCAATGGTCTAGTTATCTCTTTGCATAGACTGTTGCTGAATGTGGTTGAAATTTGAGGTCAGTATGTTGAGGAGCTGGCTTTTCTGAAATGAGGACAGAAGAAGCTGGACCATGTGTTGAGCTGCTATGACTTCCTGAATTTTGGCAATAGTGTGGTCAGTGCTTTCCTGTCTCATAGCTAAGGTCAGGAACAAATTAGTGTGGTCTCCAAAGAAACCAGTACAGAACAAATGTGCAGGGGAACCAGAATCATTGGAGTTGGTTAAAAGTATTCTTTTGATTTAGCTTACTGTAACTCATTCTCCCTAATTAGGGGTGTGGAATACACCAGGTGTAATTAATTGGCTGTGTATGGAGATACCCATCTCTTACCTGCCAGACTTTGGCTAACTTCATTGCCAAAATCCATCCAAGAGTGTAGGACATCTAGGGTGCCCACCTGGGAGTCATGATCTTACTTGGCAAGCACCACGAGGCAACATCCTTAGAAACTATGAGAAAGTTGCAGTTTCTGCTGGGTGATCATGCTTAGGAAGAATTCATTTCACACTCACTTAGTTCCATATAATTTGACCCAGGTGAATAGCTTCTCCCCACCTGCTGTGGCTCTCCTACTATATTCCAAAGTGGTCACAATGTGACTTGATTAGCAATGTTCGTGCTCTGCCTTCAGTTTATCTCTCCTTTACAGACAAGTAGCTTCCTCGGAGTCTAACTTACAGACTAACTTACTTTTATTCATTCTTTCTAGCAGCTTTATTGAGGTGAAGTTGCTTACCTTTACTGCTTCCTCGACCACACTGCTCAGCCATCAATTCCTATGATACTTCTGGTTGTACACTGAGTCTTCCTGGGAAGATCTGAGGCTTTTATATTGAAATGTACCTGTCTCAGGCCATGAACAGAGGACCCCTGGGTTCATAGACAGAAATTGATGGGACCTGCCAGTCCAGATCACATATAGGCATCTCCTTGCTCCTCAGTTGTCTGAACTCATGGAGGCCCTCTAAGGGATGGTCATTGCCTCTTCCTTGGCTAGTCTTCCTTGCTCTATCCACCCTCCAAGTATACCTGCCAGACTGTTAGTTTCCAGTAGAGCCTGTTTCCCCAATGAGAACTTGCTCTGCTCCCACACTGGCTTTCCTAGAAGTAGCAGCAGCAGCTTCCTTGAAACTGATCCATCAGGATCCTGCCTTGGGACATATGTCATTATGTGGGAGGTGAGAATATCTGCCTCTGAGTAACTGTTCTTTTCTGCCTAAGACCTGAGATTAGCCAGGTCTTCCATGTGAATTCAAAAAGAAAGTGTATCTGTGGTTTGGGGATGGAATGTTCTGGATATATCTACTAAGTCCATCTGGTCTAATGTGTCATTTAATGCCAATGTTTCCTTATTGATCTTTTGTTTGGATGATCTGTCCATTGGTGTAAGTGGAGTGTTAAAGTACCGTACTATTATTGCATTATTGTCTATTTCTATTTTTATGTCTGTTAATAATTGCTTTATATATTTAGGTGCTCCTATGTTGGGTGCAAAGATATTTACAAGTGTTATACCCCCTTATTGGATTGTTCCCTTTATCATTATTCTGTGTCCTTCTTTGTCTCTTGTTTAAGTTTTTAAAGTCTATTTTGTCTGACATAAGTATTGCTACCCCAGCTTTCTCTTCATTGCCATTTGCATGGAGTATCTTTTTCCATCCCATCACTTTCAGTCTGTGAGTGTCTTTATGTCTGAAGTTTGTCTCTTGTATGCAGCATATATATGGGTCTTTTTTTATCCAATCAGCCACCCTATGCCTTTTGATTGGAGAATTTAGTCCATTGATATTTAAACTAGCTATTGATAAGTATGTACTTATTGCCATTTTCTTCTGGGTGTTTTAGTAGTTCTTCTTCCTTTTTTCTCTTGCTCTCTTCTCTTGTGGTTTGATGGCTTTCTTTAGCATTGTGTTTGGGTTCCTTTCTCAATTTTTGAGTATTTATTATAGGTTTCTGGTTTGTGATTACCATGAGGTCCATACTTAATAACCTATGTATAGTAATCTATATTAAGTTGATGGTGTCTTTAGTCAGAACTCTTGCTAAAAGCTCTACTCTTTTACTCCCCTTCTCCCACATTTTATGTTCTTGACATCGTATTTAACCTCTTTTGTGCATGTGTATCCTTTACCCTCTTATCAGGGAGGTAGCTAATTTTAGTACTTTTGTCTTTTCACCTTCATATTAGCTTCATAGGTGGTTGATCTGCTACCCTTACCGTATATTTGCTTTTACCAGTGATTTTATTGGAGGTTTTTTTTTTTTTTTTTTTGGTAATTTTCTTATTTGTGGTCTTTTCTCTTCCACTTAAATAAATCCCTTTAGCATTTCTTGTAAGGCTGGTTTATTGGTGATAAACTCCTTTAGTTCTTGCTTGTCTGGAAGACTATCCCTCCTTCCATTCTCAATGATAACCTTGCCAAGTAGAGTATTCTTGGCTGTAGGCTTTTTCCCTTCAGCACTTTAAATATATCGTGCCACTCCCTTCTAGCCTAAGGCTTCTGCTCAGAAGTCAGCTGATATCCTTATGGGCTTTCCTTTGTATGTAACTTGTTGCCTTTCTCTTCTCTTTATCTTTAATTCTTGAAACTTTAATTATAATGTGTCTTGGTATGAGCCTACTTGGGGGTTTATCTTGCTTGGTGCTCTCTGTGCTTCCTGTACCTGGATGTCTCTTTCCTTCCTTAGGTTAGGAAAGTTTTTCAGTTATTTCTTCAACCAGATTCTCTGCCCCTTTGTCTCTTCTCCTCTGGGACACCTGTAATACACATGTTAGTGTGCTCGATGTTGTCCCAGAGGTCTCTTAGACTGTCCTCATTCTTTTTAATTCCTTTATCTGTTCAGCTTGGGTGATTTCCTCTAGTCTTTCTTCCAAATCCCTGATCCATTCTTCTGTATCATCTTCTCTGCTATTGATCCCCTCTAGTGAATTTTTCATTTCCGATTGGTTCTTTTTTATATTTTCCAATTTTTTGAAGTTCTCACTGAATTCATCCATTCTTTTCCCAAGATCAGTGAGCATCCCTATGACTACTAGTTTATAGTATTTATCAGGTAGATTGCTTATCTCTATTTCATTTAGCTCTTTTTCTGAGGATTTGTCTTCTTCCCTTATTTGGAACATATCCCTTTGTCTCCTCATTTTGCCTCTATCTCTGTGCTTATATCTTTGTATTGGGTAGAAAAGCTATGTCTCCTGATCTTGAAGAGGAGGGATTATGCAAGAGATGCCCTATGTTTCCCTCTCATTACCAATTCCAAATATTCCAGGTGTGTCCCCTGTGTGGGCTACGTGTGTCCTTCTGTTATGGCAGGGTTGCTCTTGCTGCAGGTACATGGGGAGGCTAGGCTGTCCCCATGACTGGCTGATTGTAATGCTCAGCTGTGTGCTGCTGCTATGGTCCCTTCAGCTACTTTATTGGGCCTGGGGAGCCCCAGCACTATTGGCTGCAAGGTCTAGTAGCACATTCCTGCTGCAGTTTTTCTGTTAAGTGAGTTGTTTTGGAAAGCAACCTAAAATCACAAGAAAGGTGCACAGTCCATTGAAAAGAGACTCACTTGATAGGCTCTGGGAACATCTCAGTGACAGGTGAAACCTCCCCAGGCTGGGATCACCTACCGATGGACTGAGACATTGGTGGCAGCCATTATCATGACCTAGTACAGGCATGCTGACACAGACACTAGCAGATGGCATTGGAGTGAATTTGTGTGTGGGCCCTTTAGGAGCAGGCTATTTCTTTCCCTTATTTTCATTAGCTTTTCTGGGGGTATTTCCCATTGTTAATAGCCAGCAAAGCCAGATATTATGACACTCATCTCAGTTGTGCTGAGTTCAAAAGCTGCTTATTGTGGCAAAGCTTTCCCACTCAGATGCCCTGCTTTTCCAGGGAAAGCTTCATACCTTAACATTTCTCATGGCCATGAAGTGCTGCAGCTAGAATGTGGCTTTTTCCTCTCCAGAAAGGGATTTCTGCCTCTTCCACCTCATTCAGTGTTGTCCCTTGTTGTGGGGGTTCTTTTTATCCAGTTTTCAGTTCTCTCTCAGGGGTAATTGTTCCAAGGGTGGTGGTAAACTTGTTGTATCTGTGGGAGAAGGTGAGTTCAGAGTCCTTCTATGCCACCGTCTTTCCAGCCAATCTGGTCACCAGGTCTTGATACCTGAGTTCTGTGCTGTCCCATATTCTTCCTTATTTATGCCAGGTAGATCTCTTCTCATAAGCCAGTGGGAAGTTGTATCACTCATGTCATATCAGTATAATTGTCATCTATCTTATTTTGTTTTGGAGCAGTCTAGGTATGAGCCATAAAGGAGAGTATCAACTATGTAAATATGTTTTGGAGATGTTGTTCTGCATCCACAAAATCAGCTTCTCTTCCTTCCTGATGAAATTTGTGTTCAATTCAGGATTATGCCTCCCATCATGCAAAACTAGGTGAGTGAAGAGACATCCGGGTTTGTGATTCTGTCCTGTTTTTGTGTTGCTCTAGATACATCCTTATCCCTGACCCCTGGGTCTCACCAAGACCATTAAATATCAAGAGATTCTACTATGTGCAAATGGGCTGCCCCCACCATGTCTTTCATTCCTCAGAATGTTCTTGGGCTAGTTCCCATGTGTACTCAGTGACTTACTCTTCCAGAAGCTGGACACATTACCCACAGCAGACCTTTGTACCTCCAAGGTGGGTTTCTGATCTCTAACACTTTGATCCACTTTGAGAAAACCACCATGGCTGCCTGAACGGATATCCTGCCTATGGCACTAGTTTTCCTTCCAACAAAGACACAAGGCTTAACAGAACTGATACCTATTTTAACATTGTCCACTGGGGAAAACTCAGACAGTTGCATAAGTGTGTATTGTGCCCTTGTATTCTGGGGCAGAGTATAGAAGTTTGGCAGGACAAGCAGACTCTGGGCAAGGGTCTCTGTTGCTTGTGATCTGGGATTTTAAGCTTCATGATTAGGGAAAAACTAGCCCTCATCTGATATGATCTGAGCCATATCACAGAACCTTGGCTCCAGAACTATCCTGCCTGTGAAGTATTTATGGGATGGGGGAGCTTTAGACTTTCCCATAATGTGACCTTGGGATAGGTCCAAACCCAGCTTTTGCAGTTATATAAACCTCACAACAGGAACTTCCATCTCTGGGTTCATGGTTGAGAAGAAACAGCCCCTTCCCTAGTGTGATTTTTGCATGGGCTAGAATAATCCTTGTATTTGAGGATGGATTGCTTTGAGCTGAGATGCAGACAATTTCCATGAAGACTTGCAAGGGACAAATTCCTTTTCTGGGAGGCCAGACCTCAGGGAATTAATCCTGAACAAGCTAACTTCTGCCTTTCATTTCCTCTGCAGAATATTTTCAAAAATTGTTAGTTGATCACTGATGATTTATTTCTTCCAAAAGTGTGGAGTCATTCCCCTAGGCTTTCTTCCAGGAATGGTGTAAAAAAAAATCTATACCCCATTCTAAATGATGGAACTTGGGTATGTACCAAAGATGTTCACTTGTTTCAGTTTCTGTGTTTGGGGTTGTACAATATTTTGTTTCCTTCATTTTAGAACCTTCCCATCCCATGTATTTCACACACTTCATTAGGAAGCTCACAGTTGTCTTCTCCACTGCTCTTCTCAGCCCTGGATGAACTGGGTGACTTCCTGTGACATCTTGGTAATGATGCTCTTGTAGGTGGTGGCAACAAGGTCAGGTGCTTCCATGAAAGAAATGATCCTGATAAAGAAGAGCAGCTTAAACACAGAACCCCTCCTCTCTTATCAGTAAAAGCCAGCTCTTTGTTATGAAGTTGGTTTTAGGATCTTATTTCCTTAATTAACCATGCTTAGATTGAGATCTTGATCAAGGTCAAGCCACAGTTCAGAGGAGATCTAAAAAACACACTAGATGGTCAGGTTTAAGAGGGAAAATGTCCCTAGGGTTCAGGATACCTCTTAAAGGCTCCAGCCATGGCAGAGTGTTCTCCTGCTCTAGCAAGAGGACAGTGTGGCATTTCACTGGCTTACACTTGACAGTTTCCAAGGAGAATCTGTGACCTCAATGCCTAGACTCCAGAGCCTTGTGTCTGCAGGAATTGGGAGTCTGTCCAGGTGTCAGGCTGAGTAGTGAGGTGTAGGGATTTGCTCAGGAGCTTGATAACTAAGGAAGACTCTCATAGGTGTTAAACATTTGTCTGTCACTGTGCCATTGACCTGCCTTCAGGGAAAGATGTGGAAAGAATCCAAGACAAGGGGAAGCATAAGTTTCGAAGTGGGGGCTCCAGGTGCATGGCAGTCAAAGGGGTCCTATGTTGTGACTGTCATAAAGACCTGCCCCAGGGTATAAATTGCAGCCTTGAACCTCTATCAAAGACTGGAACTGTGGAATTGGAAACAATCAAGACATGAGTGACTGGCAATAAGGTGACCTTCTGGGAGGACAGGCTCACCACTGGACTGGATGCACCTAAGCCAATGATGTTAATTTCAGGAAGTCCTGGCTCATAGCCAGGGCCTCTTCCAGCCAATAGAAGTGTTCTGCTTCTCCTACTTAACTTCAACTCTTCCAAATCCTAAATTTACCAAGGAGTTTGGGGTTCCTCTGTCCAAAGATGGTCCATATCTCAGGGTCAGAACAAGTGTTACCTCACTAAGGTTATTTGAGAGACAATGTAAGTAGCTTTCAAAGTGAAAACAGTTATCTCTAGAAAAACACTGATTATATTGAGCTTTGAAAAATGCTGTTCTTTTGTGGCTTGCTTCTTAGAATTTTCCTCTTCTGCCTGGAATGCCTTTAACTCCAGAACATCTTCTTGCTATTCCTAATTTATGGAGTATCCTTTTTATTTTTCTGTGTTATTTTTGTTCTTATTTTGCATTAAATACTTCATATCATTCCCACTTTCTTTTCTCTCTCATTTCCTCTCTCACCCTGTTAGATATTCTTTCACTGTTCTTCAGTGGTTTATCCTAGGACTATTATTGCCTGCATACTTGGAGTATTAAGGCCTAACATAAATTAGCTTTTTAACACTCATGGGATAATGTAAAGGTCCTAGAACACTAACCTC
This sequence comes from Tapirus indicus, assembly GCA_031878705.1. Taxonomy (NCBI): domain Eukaryota; kingdom Metazoa; phylum Chordata; class Mammalia; order Perissodactyla; family Tapiridae; genus Tapirus; species Tapirus indicus. Next base: position 5,374,567 of record CM062935.1, on the reverse strand, counting down.
ACTTACTACCCTCCTGACTTATGTGCTGTATTAGTCTGCTTGGGCTGCCATAACAAAATGCCACATACTGTGTGGCTTAAACAACAAATCTTCTCACTGTTCTGGAGGCTAGAAATCCAAGCTCATTGTTTTGGCAATTTTGGTTTCTGGTGAGGACTCTCTTCCTGGCTTGCAGATGTCCACCTTCTCACCCTGTCTTCACATGACAGAGTGGGCTCCCTGGTGTCTCTTCTTACAAGGACACTAATTCTATCAGATCAGTGCTCCAACATCATGACTTCATACAGCCCTATGACTTCCTTATAGGCCCCATCTCCAAATACAGCCACAGTGGGAGTCAGGGTTTCAATATAAATTTGGGGACACACATGTTCAGTCTGTACCACGTGCTATTACAATTGTGAGTTTGGATTCTCTGTTTAGATCACAGACATTGCTTAGATGCTGATTTCTAGGGTTCCACAGAGTGGGAACAGCATGTGCAAATGCTCAGAGAACTACAAGATCATGGCCTCTGTAAGGGACTATATACCATCCAGAGTTTCTGGAAATTAGGCAGGAAAGTTTGGGTGATCACAGATGGCCTTGGGTGTCTCTTGGGCATGGGGAGCCACTGAGCTGGTAAAAGATGTTGAGTAGTTAAGTAACATGCTCTGATTTGTTTTAGAAAGCAAGTTTTATTCTAACTGCCTTCTAGAGCATCCTCCCTTCCATTGTCAATCAAACCACCTCCTTCCTTTTCCCTGCTTACTGTGCTAGTCCAAGTCACCCTCCTATCTTGCCTGGGATGTAGTGATAGCTTTCTGTCAGTCTCTCTGCTTCAACTTTGCCCACTAACAGACACTTTCTCCCACAGATGCAGGGTATTCTCCTAAAAATGTAAAACAGTGGGGCCAGCCGAGTGGCATAGTAGTTACGTTCACGTGCTCCACTGCAGCTGCCCAAGGTTCGCAGGCTCGGATCCTGGGTGCAGACCCAGGCACTGCTTATCAAGCCATGTTGTGGCAGGCATCCCAGATATAGAAGAGAGGAAGATGGGCATGGATGTTAGCTCAGGGTGAATCTTCCTTACCAAAAAAAAAGTAAAATCACAACTATGCACCACTTCCATCTTGCTTTGAGTAATTCTAACCTCAGCCTACCAGGTTCTATGTGATGTTTAACCCAAAGCCCACCACATCACTGAAGAAGGAGGAGTGTTATAAGCTTCAGCCATACTAGCTTCCTTCCTGTTCTTCTAAAATAAAAATATTTATGGCATCACTTGTTCCTCTGTTTGGAACCTTCTCTCCAGTATCCACATCGATCTGTCCCTCTGCAATCTGTCCTCTGCTCAGCTGTTCATATTATGATGTCTACCCTACTGCATAGAATATAACCCTATCCCATCATACTGACTGAAGATGAACTCCTAAATGCATTCCAGTGGAGAGACCTAGCAATGCCACAAAGGAGAGTTATATATTTGAAGGAGCATTTATATATGACTCCATCTCCTGTGCCAAAAGCAATACCTGCACATGAGTGCCCCAATAGATAACTGTTGACTGCATAGATGCTCAACATGGGAGGAGGCATGGGTACAAGCTATGGACATTGTAGCGGGAATGGTGACCAGGGAGGAATCATTAAGGTGATAGCATGGAAGAAACTTGGAAACTCACCAAACTTGACAAGGGAGTATGAGCTCTGTCTAGTATCTATTGGACCCAGAGCATAATCCTTAGTAGTATCATTCTTGTTCTCCCCAGGCTACAGATCTATCAGGGTAGAAGGTTCACAGTAAATGAGTCTAGACATCTTGTCAGATGGGGTGTAGAATATTCCAGCAGATGCATTAGGACTTTGCAAGAAAGAGGATCCATGCAGTTCCCAGCTTTGGTTAGTAAAGGCTTGAGGAGTTGCCCATAACGGAGATAAGAGGTATGATCTTCCTCACCCTAGGAAATGGGAAGCACATGTCTTGTCTTTCTTTCTACCTAGACAAGATTCCCTCCACTTGCTCCCAGGACACCTCATATAAAATCCTCAGGGTCAGATAAGATGAACTGTTTGCCCTTGAGGTTTTGAGATATCAGGAAGTCCTAGGAAACTATCATCAGAATTTGGAAGCCAACCAATAGTTGTTTTGTAAATTAAGACAAATCGGGATTGAGAACTCCCAAGAATTCATGGAAAGTGTGTGTGTGTGTATGGGAGAGAGGGACTCAGTGTTGTGAAAGGGTAGAACTAATTAAAGTGCCAGAGGGGCTAGGGATGCACAATTTCGCATCTCCTGGGTGATCTGATAGCTTTCTGAAAGATGCTGTGGAGCCTCAGATTCTCAGCCTGTAAGCCTGGTGTGGCACTTCTGTTTAACACTTTTGTTAACGTTCTCATTGAGAGAGCATCTAAGACGGTAATGAAATGTGCAAAAGGCACTGAGCTGGAATGTTACCAAAATCAAACAAATCAATGCGGAGGGAGAAAAAAATATGGGCAGACAAGAGAGGAGGAAAAAGGTATTTTATATAGGATAAGTATGAAAAAGTGATCCAGGGAAGCAAACATTACAAACCCCAGGTTTTCACCCAGGTCTCCCTCCCCCCACAAAAAAAAGCAGGGCAGCAAGGCAGGAGAAGAGAGGGAGAGAAGTGGATGATTTGCAACCTGAGAAACAGGAGGGAGCAGATTCTCTTCTGACTTGTCTGTGAGGAAGCCACCCACAGAGAAGAAAAATGGTCTGTCTGGACAGCTGCAGGGCCTGTGTTTACATTATCCCACCCCACAGGGTCCTCAGCCTATGAGTGCAGCTTCTCAAAGCCCTCACAGTGGAGGTGGGCGGCTGCAGCCGCAGGAATCACATTTCTTCTCTCCTCACAAAAATGGTCTCTTAGCCTCCAGATCCTCGTAAAACAGCACTGGCAGGTCATTCTTCCTAAAGAGTAGAAGCCAGTGCTGCTCAAACCACCCCCCATCTCGAAGGTGCTCAGTGGCTCCCTATTGTCTACAAAACAATGTCTAAGTTCCCTATTTGGAAATCCCCCCAACTGGTTCCAGTCCTACACCCACTTTTCATGACCCTATCCCTGTGTGCCAGCAAAAATGGATCACTTCAGGCCTTACTGCTCCCAGGGCCCCTTGAAGTTTCTGGCTGTGAAGGTTTCACTGTTTACTTTCCTCAGGGTGGTGTCCACTCCCCAAGTTGAGTGTCCTCCTCCCACGAAACTTTGGTAATAAAACAACAAGCTATGACTGCCGATCCCCAGATGCCACTAAGTCAGAGCCATGAGAGATGAAGCCTGAAAAACTACATAGATCTATAGGTTTTAAATCTCCCCATTTAATTACGATCATCAGAACGATTGTGGAAATAGTGATCTCAGACAAATCTCAGAGATTAGAGACCAGTGTCAAACCTGCCACATGGTGAGCACTTAAGGAATTGCAATTATGATGGGATTATGCTACCCAGGAGCATGATATTCTTTTTTCAAAAGAGGCAGTAGACTTAAAAAACAAAAAGTCTAAGTGACATGCCCGAGACCTCACTGTGGATGTCAAGGCTGAGATTTGAACCCAGGTGTGCCTGACCCCAAGGTCTCTGCTCCTCCTAAAACCTCACACTGCTTGTCCAGGGAGAGCGAGTCTGTCCTCCTCAGCACCTGCACCATTCTGCTCTGCGCTGCGGGCATGGACGCACCTGCACTCTCTTCCTGACATCTCAGGTCCTGAGAGATGAGAACTTCCCTGCCCTCATCTCAATCTTCCCCAAGGACTTCACCCACAGCCTGGCACATCGTAGATGCTCAGTGAATGTTGCTGAATTGAATCGGTTCATCAAAGTCGGCCTTCCCAAGGCCTGATCCAAGTTGCACTTAAGAGACTTTTTCAGAAAAAGAATGTGAAAGAAGAGGAAAAAAAATAGAATTTTCTCAATTTGGTGGAGTTATTTTTCTCAGGTTCTGAGTAAATATTTATATGGCTATAGAATTTCATGGAAATCTAGGCTATTATCAGTGCATTCTTTATTATTTCCCTGTGTAACATAAGTAATATACAGAAGTTTCCAAATTCAAGATAGACATTTTACAAATATGGGAAAGGGCAAGCCACATAATCTTGCTGAGTCTTTGAATTATAATTTTCCTGGTGAAGGAACTAATTATCTAAAAGCAGAACTAAAAGAGAAAATGCTTGTGAAAGCAACATATAAAGGATAAGAAATGATGACACAAATATAGTAGGCATTAATAAGGAGGAGCATAATGATGGACAAGGAAGAGAGGATTGTAACCTTAGCATTTTGGCCCCTTTGGGTTCCTTTAGTGTCCTGTAGCACAGACTTGGTGTCAGTCATTATCTGGATTTGAAACTCTGGTCAGCCTCTTATTTGTGAGAACCTGGATAAGTTTTAAACTTTCCTGAATTTGAGTTTCTTCATCAGTAAAATGATAATGATAAAAGTCGCATGGGGTTATTGTGAAGATTCAATGAGAAGGTAATGCCTGTGTTATGGACTGAATGTCTGTGTCCCCTAGAAATTCATGTTGAAGCCCTAACCCACAATGTGATGGCATTTGGAGGTGGGGCCTTAGAAGGTGACTAGGTTTAGATGAGGCCGTGAGGGTGGGGCCCCACGATAGGATTTAAGTCCTGCAGGCTGTGATATTTTGTTATGGTGACCCAAACTGGCTAAAACAGCATGAAAAATGCTTAGCTCTGTCTGAGCACATAATAAAAACACTTAATTGTAGTAGGAGTAACACTACTTGCAGAAGTCATAACAGTGTTAATGATGGAGTATCTTATTTTGGTCTCCTTGGATTCCTATAGTTGGCAGTGGTGATCTGACAAGTGTTCACCAAAGCAAGCTTTGCAGAAATAACTGTTTTGAGGCTGGGGAAGGCATTCTTCACCATTATTTTCTCCTCATTTAACCAAACATTTTGTGGGGTAACAGTGTCAAAGTTTGTGACTTACTATGAGGGTATGTTTTTTTCATACCAGCCTGACCACCAGTATGCTAAATGGAATTGATAGTTCAAAGGCAGCCTGTCTGCACGCCGAGAAAATGGAAGCATATTAATTCATAATGCCTTCCAAGCCAGGCGGAGCTCACATGGTCGAGCGCTGGGGCATTCGCAAGTGAAAAGAGTGCTTTCACAAGAGGATCTAAGATGCTTTATATCTTGTGCTCAGTCCCTGTGCTTCATGCCTCCAAAAGTCAAACAGCATTAAGTTCTACTGAAGAGCTGAAGCCAGAGGCTCCGTACGCCTGGAGTGTCCTGACATAAAGCCCAGCACCATCTTCATTCCAGGTGATGCGGTTCCCATATAGTGGAGCCAAAGAGGGCAGAAGGGCTGAAAATTCATGAAGTTAAAACAAGTTCAGCATAGGCTGCCACTGGCAGATTCCCATGACCCTCCCTGAGTGTTGAGTCCCATTGCTGAAAGCTAACAGCCCCGTCAGCTCTTGGTTAATGCAGTGGAGGGGAGCAAGCTGGAGATCAAACCAGCGTGGATCTAATGTGCCCCAGGATGCAGGCCTTTCCAGTGACCGTCTACATCCCTCCAGGGTATCCCCAGCAAGCACTGATCCCTTCCAGCTAGAGTTGGGGTGTGCAAGAAACACACACACCTGCCCTCCAGAGGCAGCATCCTATAGCAGAAAGAGGCTTTAGTCCCAGCATAACCAGGTTTTAACCTCAGCACCTCTGCTCATATCCTGGAGATGAGACGGGGCAATTGCTTCAGTTCCTTGAATCTCGGTTTCCTCCCCAGCAGGATGGGGTCAGAACTGTCTACTTCATAGCACCCTTGTGAGGAATAAATGAGATAATGCTAGCAATGATACTGTCTGTCTGCTATGAATCTACAGGAAGGAAGCCTGCATTCCTGCCCCCACCCCACCTATATTTCTGTGTCTGCTCCTCAGTTCGGGTTCCTGTGTGCTGTCTCTGTCACCATTCAATTAAAATGCTCCTTAACATCACATATGCACTAGGACCACATAAGTGGATGAGATGTTTCAACTAAAATTGAAGAGGAAGCAACAGACCAGGGGGAGGAGGGACAAATTTTGCTTTCTAAGTAAGGCACTTCTGACTCAGGTTTCCCTGACCCAGTCCAGAGGCTGTGGCTTCTGAACCCACATGGATGCTTTGGTTTGTGCCTGCTCTGCATGCCCCGAGGGTAGTCACTGAACCAGCCATTTCCACAGGAGGAACACAGCCTTCAGTGACTCTGGGCCCCATCAGTCCATGATGATCCTCTGCGTTATAGGTGAGTGTTCATCTTCCTCCATTTCCTGGAGGGTAAAGGATCAAAGAGAAGCCGCTCCCTGGCTCCCAGGCATCACCTCTAAGCACACTCACCATTCTGTCTTGTAACTCTGGCCTTATTTTCCTGCTGGCTTTGCTGGACTCCGGGTCCTTCAGGCAAGGGATCCTTCCACCTTCTGTTGGGTATCCCCAGTGCCTGACACAGGCCCTGCCTGGCATAGAATGGGGCTCACCAATGGTTTGTGTTTCCACTGCTGAGCCACCCTAACTCCCACCAGGATCACCACCCAAGCCTCCTAACTGGACTCCCTTTTCCACCCTTGCCTACCAGTCTATTCATGACACAGCATCCACAGATGTTGGCTAAAAACATGAGCCAGATTGCGAGTGGTCTATCCAAACAATTCACTGGCTTCTCGTTACACCCAGAGAGAAAGCAAGTCTTGCAATTGCCTCCCGGCCCTACATGGTATAGGACATCTCCAGCTTATCTCCTCCTTCTCTTCTCATTTGTTCCATCTAGCTGCACTGGCTCCTCACTATTCTTTGAACATTCCAGAAATGCTCCTGGTTATGGCCTTCACGCTGGCTGGTTCATCCACCTGAAGCCTGCATCCCTGGCTGTCCACATGGCCAACTTTCCCACTTCCTTCAAGACTTTGCAATTGTTAAAGGTGGTCAAGAGTAGGACTCGTTGAGAAGATGACATCTAAGCAGGAGGAAGTCTCCCTGTGCCCCTGCCTCACGCTACTTAATTTTACTTTATCATTTATCACCTCTTTTGTGTATTTTCTATCTTCCTTGGTAGAATATAGGCTCCATGGGGTCAAAGGTCTCTTCCTGTTTTGTTCACTGAAGAATCCCCCAAGTACCTGGAAGAGTTCCTGGCACATAGTTGGCATTCAATAAATTTCTGTTGAATGGGTGAATTTGTGGGAGAAAGGGGAGGGAAAGAGGAAAGGTAGAGGTTGTAGCAATGCTAGCAAGAAAGAAAAATGGTGAGAAAGAGAAATAAAGGGGAAAGGAAACATTGACTTGCTTGGTGTCGCCAGAACCCAGGTCCCCTGAAGCCCAGTCCAGTTGCCTTTTCATTATGAGGTGCTTTCAGGCTGAAAGTCCAGACAAAGGCTGCACCAGCAAACGTACAGATGCAGGGGAACCTCTAAGTGAAGAGGTTCCTCCATCTACGCTCCCTCCTCTCCTCTCCCTCCAAGCCCTCTGGAATCCAGGCTCTCTGGCACAGCCAGTTCCTATCATCTCCTGTAGCTCTTCTCTCTCCCATCCTTCCCACCTCCCTAGCTGAGCAAGGCCTTGCCCTCCTCTAAACACCCATAGCACTTGATCTAGCCCCTCTAAGAGCCACCAACGGATTCTGTGCTGCATTAGTTGTTTGCGTATCTGTGTATATCACAGTGTGAGTCTGACAACATAGAAAGATTGTTCTCAAACCTCAAAGCAGTTAGCAGAGGGACAACCACATTGAAAGTGCTCAGCAAATGTGTCCTTGGAGGGACAGATATTGGAAAGAGTTCAGTTTCCCCATCTTATAATGGGGATAATGCAATCTCTTACAAGGAATTGTTGTGAGGATTAACTAAATACACGAATATGGGGAGGGGGGACCCAGAGTGCCCGGTATATGGAAGTGCAATGGTCAGAAGGAAGGAGGGGGGAGTGATTTAGAGGAGGAAATGACACTTTTACTTTAGTTTACATAGTCAGTCTAACAAGTCAATACTAACACTAGATCATTAAAACCACCCCCATTCTTTTATGGAGAAAATCAGGGGGAAGGGAAGGAATAGCATTTCATTACTTTCTACCTTTAAACCACTTCAGGCATTTTAAAACAACTTTATCTGCCAGATCTAATTAAATCTTCCCAAATCCAAGACATAAAGATGTCCTTATTTCCGTCTTGCGTAAGAGGTCATTGAGAGTCAGGTTACCTGCATGTGTCTCTTGCTTGAGGCTCACATAAGAATATCAGCTTGACTCCAGATATCTTTAACACTAAGCCTGATACCTTTTCTCTGTAGCTTGCTGGCTCAGAAAGAAATGGTTTGAATTTATTTGCCTGGCAGTTTGATCTTCAGGCAATTTCTTGCATTGGGCCAATTTCAATTAAGAAAGCCATCTCTGCCCCAGGGGGGGAACAGTACAGTTGTAGGTGTACAGACTGGGAATCGGACCTAATTAGAATCCACCCAGCCATGTAACAGCTGGGTTGACTTGTACAAGTTACTTTCTCTTAAGCTTCAGTTCTCCTATGTATAGAGTGAGGGATAATAACATACCCTGAATAGTTACAAGGATACTATCAAAAACAAAGACCCTGAGATACAACCTGAGTCTGCTTACAGCAACCTGATTTACACTCCAAATTATGGTGCCTAGAATGAGACATGAAATTGTGAGTAGATAAGCAAAACCCTTGGTTCCAGTTGACTTTGCCATTAAATATTTGAGATTTTAATGATAATTTTGGCAGATGAGAAAGTTGAGGTTTAGAGTTTCGTTTTGGTTTAAGTAAGTGACCTCTTACAGTGTGCCAACCACTGTGCTAGTGCTGCTCACACAATCCCCACAATGCTCATGACAAACACGAGTGACAGGCAGAGGCCTTTAAAAGTTAAATAACGTTTCCACATTCACATAGCTCCGTAAGTGATAGAACTGGAACTAGGACCAGATGCGTTTTTTTACTTCATAACATGAAGAAAAAGTGAATTAATGTCATGCGGTAATAAACTCTGTTTCCTCCTTCCCATGAAGAATGAACTCTGAGTTCAGCCACATAGCGTGGGGAGAGTTTGCATGAGCAAGCTTCCTTTAAGCATCGGGAGACCCCTTATACTGGATCACACGGCAGCCTTTCTTTATTACACTCAATCATCTGATAAAGCCATCAGAGCTCATTTGACTCTAATGGAGTGTTCCATTTGGGTACAGAATAAGAGAGGCAGGCTTTTTCTCTGCAGGCTTCTTCTCTGGAATCTTAATGCAGGCTGCTACACAGAGCCTCCATGAAGAGGGTAGTTCACATTTCTCCTCTCCATGAGTTTGCAAAATACAAGAGCAGAGTCTTTCATTCTCAACAGAAGTCGCCGATGCCAGCTGTACCATTTGATCCAGTAGATACTTAAGGAGCTCCTACTTTGTGAAAGACTCTGAATTAGATGCTCCAGGACACTCAGAAGAAGAAATGTGGCAGTGTTCTTGTATTTTATGCAATTCTCACAATGATGCTGCATAATAATTATTTTCAGTAATAGTAACAGTGTGCAAGATTAATGAGAATAACAATTATAAAGATCAAACATTGTGCTCAAGGACATATTGCTAGTGGGTATAACTGGACCTTGAACACAGAACCTCTAATTCCCAATCCTAAGTGCATCCCACTGTTCACGCTCTTTTTAAGGAGCTCACACTGCAATTACGTTTCACCAAACAAAATGCCAAATGGAAGTCTGTTTTCACACAATGGGACCTCTGATCCATAAGCCCATGTTGAATTCCCATCATATGACTGGTGGTACAAGGTTTGAAAATTAAATATATGTTGCTCCTGTCCTCAAGAATCTTAGTTATGTAGTTTCTCATGATTCATCTTTTTATCAAGGTTTTTTTGGAGGTATTTTGGCAATAAATTTCCCTTGAAAAATATAATTCCTTTAACTGCATATGAAATTGTACTCATATACTAGATTTTATTCTGCAGTGAAGTTCTAGCCTGTAGGGCTCCTTCAGAACCACAGAGAGTTCTCATGGAAAGCAAGACTCCAGTGTCCTTGTGGGTAGAGAGAGTTCAGGATCCCTCATAACCTACACAGTGGCCTATACAGATGACACATGAAGGTTATGTCTCAGTCCCTATTGGTCATCTCGATACCATAGGCATTCTTATTCATTACTCATTTAACTGCACACTCTCCTGACTGAGTTGATGGTACCATACTCACTTGTGCACAAGCTCATCTCTGTCCCAGCCTTGAACACATGCCTGACATTTCTAACTAATGTTTGATGTATGGATGAGTGAATTTCAGAGAATCAGACCAATGTTAGATTCCAAAAACAGCTTCTAAATACATAGCTGTAGTTCAGATCTCAGGCTGCAACAACCCGAGTCCACATCTGGAAGTCAGGCTCAGGTTCAACAGGAGGAGAAAATTGTGGGTTCCCACTTAATACAGGACTATATGGTATCCCTGTGGGAGTTATGGAAAGACACCTCCTGTGGGGATTTAATAGAAAATTCTGACCATCTGTGTGGAGGAATTAGAAAATTTCCCACCTTGTGGTGGGGAGGAATCAGGAAACCTCAGCTCCTACTGGCATTTCACAAGATATGCGACCAGACTGCACAAACACGCCACGGCCCTGCTTTAATGGAGGCTATGAAGAAAGATTGGATTCCCCAGCTCTGGGAGTGGGGGAGCATCACCTCAGCCTGTGGGGTTACAGCCCCAGCTCAGTGCTCATCCAGCAATGCATTGGGGAAGGCACTCAGATTCCGAGATTAGAGCCTCGTTTGTTCAAGATGGATAACAACACTCTCTTGCCCACCTAATAGGATGTAATGAGATGGCATATGTATGTGAAGGGGCTTGCAACAGGACAGGTGTCAATATTTGTCATTTGTAGACCTGAGGCAGATAGAGAAATATGTGTGGATATGGACAGATTGATCTAGGGATTTACAGAGGTATATATTGATAACTTATTGCTTCTCCAGCAGAATGCAGCACATATTTCACAGTTGAGAAGAATCACTGATAGAAGGTTTTCTGATCAGGAAACAGCATTAGGGAGGTTTAATAATTTTCTCTAACAGATGATCTTAGAGCCTCCATGCTACACTTGCTTGGTTCACCTCTGATTTTGGCTGCTTTGGACAGCACCCTGAGAGATCAAATGTATGCTGACAATGACCAATGCCAAGTGTTGGCCATGAGCCTTTCTGCTGTCTGCCTCAGGGCCTTTTCCAGGCTATTGGGACTGCTAGGCCTGCAAGCACACACATCCTGGGGGTGTTTGAGGATTAATGCCCCCTTGGGAAGCCCTAAAACAATGTTATACAAGAGATTTTGGGTAAATGCCCAGGCTTCAGTTCTTAAAGGAAATTCTGGGAGGCCTTGTGTGTCTCTCCAAGTGGCCACAGCAGAATTCAGCCCCTATTGCCTCTGGCAGTGGCAATGATGCTGCAAACTTGCAATTTATTTGTCTCTTCCCCTCCTTCACTCTTCCTGCTCCATAACTCCTGCTTCCTGAGATCACCTCCCAAGTCAGCTACCTGTACCAGAGGATCTGTCCCAGGTTCTGCCTTAGTGAGGACCTAAATTGAAAAAGATATCTGTGACTTCCAGATTCAGCTCTGACATGTAAAGATCTTAAAACTCTTCGTACCTAACCTTATAACAAGAAAAAACTGGACAGACTGGAAATCAATGACTTATTTTTGACCTATCAGAGAACTAAGTTTGCAGGGCAACCACCTCTATGAAATCGGTAGAGACAGGCAAATCCAGACAGCCTTGGCCAAGATCTACTCACCTAAAGCAGAAGCTGCTGGAGCGTAAGCTGGTAGGAAGACTTCCGTGGGAATTTTGATGAATTGCTGAGAACTAGCTGAATGTGGACTAGAAAATCCTGGGGTCCACACTTTGGGTTTTACCTCTAGGTTCTTAAGGTGAAGATCCAAGAAAGACTCCCCTCCTGGCTCTGGCAGGGGGAGGGGAAGAATTATCATTATAAAATAAGTCCAGAGCATTCTCGTAACAAAGGACTTCTCTCCAGAGGGAGAAATTCCATATGAGCCTTGTCCCAGAGTCATGGGGGAGGAACATTCCTCCTCCTATCCCCTCCAACTGTCCCATCTCACCTCAGACAGGACAAGAAACACTTGTGGAGGTCACAGGCCCACTCAATGACTGAAATGTAACTGGAAGATTGTAGAACATCCCCCACCACCACGTGAGCAGGGTTCCAGTGTAATAATGGTGGGCTGCAAAACTACAAAACATAGACTCTCCAAAAAGAAGTAGAGAATCCCAAAGTCTTAGAGGAGACAAAAATCAGGCACTAGCAGAATTTTAAGTCTCTGGCACCTATAGTAACATCAACCATTAAATACAGCCCAAATCCTAGCCAGGTTACCATAAATCTTCACACTAGACACCAACTTACCTCAGGTCCTATCTCCTTTTATGACATATCTAGCCTTCAACAACAACAAACACAAGCCAGGCAAAAAGCAAAAAGAAAGCACAGTCTGAAGGGACAAAACAAGCATCAGATGCAGACTCGGGTATGACACAGATGTCAGAATTATCCAAGAGAACTGAAAGTAACTATGATGAGTGTGTGAAGGGCTCTGTTTGGGCTGAATTCCTATGCTGAAGCCCTAATCCCAAAGTGGCTTATTCAGAGATAGAGCTTCTAAGGAAGTAATTAAGATTATATGACATCATAAAGGTGGGAGTCCTGATCCCGTAGGATTAGTGTTCTTGTGGGAAGAGGCCCCAGATAGCTCACTTGCTCTGTCTCTGCCCTGTGAGGACACAGTGAAAAGGTGGCCGTCTGCAAGCCAGGTAGAGAGCCTCACAAAGAACCAAATCAGCAGGCACCTTGATCCTGGACTTCCCAGTCTCCAGAACTGTGAGAAATAATTTAATCCACCCAGTCTGTGGTATCTTGTTATGGCAATCTGAGCAGGCTAAGACACATTGAAATATATCAATAATCACTTTAAATGTAAATGGCCTAAATACACCAATTAACAGAAATTGTCAGTTGGATTAAAAACAAGGTCCAACTATAGCTTCTCCATAGGAACCAAACACATTTTAAATATTAAGATACTGACAGGTGAAAAGTCAAGGGATGGAGAAAGATGTGCCAAGCTAACACCAATCAAAAGAAAGCTGGAGTAGCTCTATTAATATCAAACAGAAGATTTCAGAACAAGGAAAATTATCGGGGATAAAGAGGGCATTACATAATGATAAAGGGGTCAATTCTTCAAGAAGTCATAACAGTCTTAAAAACATGCACCTAACAAAGACAGCATGGAAATATACACGAGACAAAGACAAACCTAAAAGCAAATATAAAGCAGCAGAAAACCAATAAGGATAAAGTTAGACTAACAGCATCAATCAACTTGATCTGACATCTATAGAATATTCCTTCCAATAGCAGCAGAATACACATTTTTCAAGTTTGCATGGTACACTTACCAAAACAGACCACATTCTGGGCTATAAAACACGCTTTAAATTTAAAAGAATAGAAATCATACAAAGTTCTCAGACCACAATAAAATTAAACTAGAACTCAATAACAGAAAGTACTTCTGGAAAATCTTCAAACATTTGCAAATTAAACAACATACTTCTAAGTAACACATGGCTCAAAGAGGTCTCAAGAGAAATTTAAAAATATTTTGAACTAAACATTCTACTTATCAAAATCTGTGGGATGAAGCAAAAGCCATGCTCAGAGGGAAACTTATAGCATAAATAATTTAAATGAACACATTAGAAAAGAGAGGTCTAAAGTCAATAACCTGTACTTAAACCTTTATTAAACTAGAGGAATAGGAGCAATTTAAACTAAAACAATAAAAAAGCAAAAATCAATGAAATTGAAATCAGGAAAACAATAGAGAAATTCAATGAAACCTGAAGGAAGTTCTTTGAAAAGATCAATAAACATGATAAACCTCTAGCCAGGCTAATAAAGAAAAGACACAAATTACCAATATCCGAAATGAAACAGCTCATCATTACTGATACCATGGACATTAAAAGAATATAAAGGGGCTGGCCCAGTGGTGTAGTGGTTAAGTTCGCGTGCTCCGCTTCGGCGGCCCAGGGTTCGTGGGTCTGGATCCTGGGCGCGAACCTACACACCACTCATCAAGCCATGCTTGTATATAGGACGTGACAGCGTCCTACATACAAAATAGAGGAAGATTGGCACAGATGTTAGCTCAGGGACAATCTTCCTCACCAAGAAGACAAAAAAAGTATAAAAATACTATTAACAATTCTAGGCCCACAATTTTGATAATTTAGATAAAATTGACCAAATTCCTTGAAAGACACAGACTACCAGAACTGACAAGGAAAAATTGATAACCTGAATAGCCCTATATCTATTAAATAGAATCAATAGCTAAAACTTCAAAAACTGTGCCAGACGCAGGTGACTTTGGTGAATTCTATCAAACATTTAACGGAAAAATGATACCGATTAACCACCGTCTATTCTAGAAATTAGAAACAAAGGCTGGAATTACTGGTCAGATAATACCCAAGCCAGATAAAGATATTACATGAAAGGAAAACTATAGACCATTGTCTCTGATGCATATAGATATGAAAGTTCTCAATAAAATAGCTACTTGAATCCAACAATATATAAAAATAATTATATACGATGACTAAGTGGGATTTATTTTAGGTATGGAAGACTGAGTCAATCAACAACCAATGACTAAAATCCACCACATCAACAGACTAAAGAAGAAAAAATCATATGATCATAGAAATTGATGTAGAAAAATCATTTGCCAAAATCCACACATTTGTGATTAAAAACTCTCAGTAAATAGGGGACATAGATCTTCCTCAATTTGATACAGACCATCAGCAAAAACCCTACAACCTACATTGTAATTAGTGGTGAGAAAATGAACACTTTTCCCCTACATCTGGGAACAACAGAATGTCATCTCACCACTCCTATTCAATATTGTACTAGAAAGTCCTAGTTAGTGCAATGTGATAAGAAAAGGCCATAAAAGGTATCCAGATTGAAAAGGCAGATAAACTGTTTTCTGCTCAAAGATGACATGATTGCCTATATTACAAAATCCCCAAGAATCAACAAAAACTCCTGGTAACTAAAGTGAATATGGCAAGTGTATTTGTCAGGATTCTCCAGAGCAACAGAATCAGTAGGTTGTGTATACATACATAGGAAGAGATAATCTTGAGGAACTGGCTCACGCAATTATGAATGCTGGCAAATCCAAAATCTTCAGGGTGGGCTGGCAGAGCTGATGTTGCAATTCAACTCCAAAGACCGTCTGCTAGCAGAATTCCCTTTTGCAAGGAGGAGGTCAGTCTTTTGTTCTATTCTGGCCATCAGTTGATAGGAGGAGCGCTTTATAGAAGGTGACCTACTTTACTCAAAGTCCACCAATTTAAATGTTAATCTCATCCAAAAACATCCCCACAGAAACATCTAGAACAATATTTGACCAAATATTTGGGCACAGCCAAGTCGACACATAAAATTAACCGTCACAGGAAGGTCCTGGGATACAAATTTAAAAAGTAAATTGTTTTCCTATATATCAGCAACGAACAACTGAAATTTGACACTTTAAAAAAATGCTTGCAATAGCATTTCTAAAATGAAATACTTAGGTATAAATCTAACAAGACACATTCAGGATCTATATGCAGAAAACTATAAATCACTGACAAAGAAAATTTAAATAAATGGAAAGATATTCCATGTGAATGGATTGGAAGATTCAATATTCTTAAGATGTCAATTTCTCCCAACTTGATCTATAGATTCAATGCAAGACCAATCAAAATCCTAGCAAGCTATTTTGTAGCTATCAACAAATTATCTTGAAATTTTATACGGAAAGGCAAAGGTCCTAAAATAGCCAATACAACACTGAAGAACAAAATTGGTTAGTGTGAGTCATCGAACTTAAAGACTTACTACAAGAGAAACTACACCATTCACCAATCAAAGGAACCAGGGCTCCTTGGAGAAACAGCTGATTCTAGGACCACAGCAGAAAGTCCACAGGATGGGCCTGGAACATCTTATAGTGTTAGAAAGTAAGAAAATGCTCAGTATAAAAAACCCACAATGATGGGAATATGTCAAAGGGACACATGAGCCAACTTAAGAGCTCCCAATGGCCATAACTAGAAGAATCTGAGGGGGAAAAGTAGCACTGGATTATAACTCAAAGTATAAAATATGAGTCCATACTGATATAGGTAAATGACTGACTAAAATGTCAACGGGGAGGAATAAACAAATTCCGCATGCAGAAGAACTCCAAATTGTGTCTACCCTTAAAGAGGTGGCCTACAACCCCCACTCAAGTTAGGGCTGCACATGGCAACTTTCCACCAACAAGCAGAGTAGAAAAAAGGAGACAAAAAATAACTTCACAGTGGAGAAACCTGACATACTCTCAAGCCAGGTGACTAAGGTTCACATCACTAGTGACAAGTCACATTGATAATATGTACCCCAATACAACATAAGGAGAATGGTGCTTCATGCCTGAGGTCTTCCTCCCCAAAACCTAAAACCCTAGCCTAATCATGAGAAAAACAGGGAAATCCTGACCAGCAATCTTCAAAACTGGCAAGGTCATCCAAAACAGGGAAATTGTGAGAAACTGCCATAGTCCAGAGGAGCCTAAAGAGACCTGACTATAAATATAATGTGGAATCCTGGATGGGATCCTGGAACAGAAAAAGAACATTAGGGGGAAACAGGAAATCTGAATAAAGCATGGACTTCAGTTAATATTAATGTACAAAAATCAGTATATTAATTGTAGCAAATGCAACCTGCTGATGTAAGATGTTAATAGGGCAAACGGGATGCAGGGTATATGAGAACTCTCTACCATCTTTGCAATAATTCTTTAAATATAAAACTGTTAAACTGAAAGTTCATTTTTTATTTTTAAAGGTCTTTGAAAGCTTGCCTTAAGAGTAGCTGACCTGAGTCTGTCATCTTACTTCTTCAAGGCTTGTAAAACAGATAACTTCACATTGCAGACCCTGTTGGGGGTCTGATACATTTTACTTTTTTGCATGCTTCATTCCAAGCCTTGGAATTCTTATTTCTCCAATGTGAAGTCATAGCTCTTCTTGAAGAACAACCTTTGGGCTACTGGGGCCACTCTGCCTACAACTGAAAGTACCTGTGAGTTTACCTCCCCTCAGGTTGCCCTTAGCCAATGACTAGTGGGTACAGGAAAGTGGAACCTTAGGTCCTTCACCTCTGGTGCAAGTCTGAGGGGTGACTATGCTCCAGAGTGTCTCTGGGTAGTCAGCTGAAGTGACCCTCCAGGCACCTTATCTGAAATGTCATGCTTCCTTGGATTCTTCCTCTCTCCTGTCCTGTGTTCTCCACTCCATTATCAATTTACTTAATGAACCACCTGCACACAAGCTTCCCTCTCAGGGAATCTGATGGAACGTACTGACAGTCCATTCCAAGGATGGGATTCGGGAGCCAGATCACTCATTGATGGGGTCAACAGATCCCATCCGTGCTGGTAAGTGGAGTGTTGAATGCTCATGTGGTAGCGTTAAAACTATGGCTTTCACCCTTGGAGACAGAGTGAAATAGAGCTGGAAGGATTTGCACTGACTTGTTCATTATTCCTGGCTCTTAGGAGATATAGGGGAAATAGTAACAATAATGACTATAGGGCAGAATGGAGACATTTAAGAGAGAAAATGACAGGCTCATATTAGCCAATGACAAATTTAAGGCATGGTGTGAAATTCAGAAAGCCTTTATGACAGCATCTACAGAGATCTTTATTCATTTCTTGTAGCCAGAGGGCAGATTACTGAAGACGAGGCCCAGGACACAATGGTGAGAGTAGCAGAATTTCAGAGAAAGCTGTGTTTGCAATCTGGAAAAGCTAATTATGCCGAAGCCAAGGCCCTCGTGGGGAAGGAATGGGATCCTGAAAGTTGTGATGGGGACCTGGGGGTGGATGCACATGATACCATTAACAACCAAGATCCCCTGAGCCTCAGGGCATACAAAATTGGTTCACTCACCCTTGCTAGAGGATACCAGCCCTGCTCCATTTACTGACATCTATGCAGAAGTTCAACTGCGACAGATACCTTGCAAGAACAATCTTCACCCTTTACAATATCTGCCCTGGACTTGAGACCAATAACTACAGCAAGCCTCATGATGAGCCAACTGGGGTAATGCTAACAGTGTTCAAAGAATAGCAGACTATTTATCAAAGCAGCTGCAAGATCTGACCCAAATGTATTACTAGAAACCAGAGGAGTATATCTGGGAGTAGCTCTTCAGGGTGCTGGGCCAGAAAAAGGTGAAAAGGTGAATAAGAATGAGTGTTGACATAGGGTGTTCTCACACGGCGTGGGATTTAATGCATTGGCAGGGGTCCTTGGAGGTAGTTCTACTACATGCTAGGAGGGATTATGAAAGCTATGAGAAGAGTCTCAAGTGGTATGAGGTGGAGATGATAGAACTGTCTTAAGTGATCAAAAGGCTCAAGCAAGAAGGTATGCTAGAATGGATCTATATGAGACTAGAAAGCCCATTACCTGACGGTTTTCTAGGGGGACCCAGAGAATGCTGCTTTCAATTAAATGTGCTGGGGGAAGGCCCTGGCACCGTGGAGAAAGTCAGTAGTGGCTGTCATCTCTAGGTGGAGAGTGATGTTAGGAGATGCTGTTATGGAGCTGGATCCCCTCGTGTCAATGGGCTGATAGGATTACAGAATAGCAGAGGCCATGGAGGGACCACAACCAATTTCCAAGAGCAAGGCTCACATACTGGTTATACTAGACAGCAAGACCACAATAACAACCAGGGGTCTTTACCCACAGGAATCCAATTGACCATGGAGTTCATAAGGGCAAGATGAATAGGCAGCTAATAAAGGAATTGTATATATGCATATAATACAAGATAGATAGGCAGCCAACAAATAATTGTATGTGTATATGTATGCGTGAAAATATATATAAATGCATACATACATGCATTGAGAGAAAGAAAGGGAGAATAAGCAGAAGGCAAATGGAAAGTCTTGATCTCTCAATTTTTAGAACTGAGTCAGTTCAGTCCGAGGACATATATATTGAAAGAGAAGTAAGTTCACTTTGAAAATGGATCTAGGGGCCGCCCTGTGGCTCAGCGGTTTAGTCCGCGCTTGGCAGCCCGGGGTTCGCGGGTTCGGATCCCGGACGCCCGCCGATGCACTGCTTGTCAGCCATGCCGTGGCGGCGTCCCATATAAAGTAGAGGAAGATGGGCACAGATGTTAGCCCAGGGCAAGTCTTCCTCAGCAAAAAGAGGAGGATTGACAATGGATGTTAGCTCAGGGCTGGTCTTCCTCACCAAAAAAAAATGGATCTAGCAATGTCATAACACCTGTAGTTAGTGATCTAAATAAAATCTTAGTAAATCACCCGTGGTGGTGGTTTTTCTCAGCCCTTCCTCAAAGGATCCTATGGTCATTTCCTCAAATAACTGGACAGTGGGGAAAGAATACCTACTTATTTCTAAGGATTTTGGATACAGGTGTGAGCTGACATGATTCCAGGGGTTCCAAAGCCCCCCAGTGACAGTAAGGACTTATGGAGGTCAGGTGATTGGAGTTCTGACTCAGCTCTGACCAGAAGCAGCTGCATTGTCCACCACCCCATCTGCTAGTCATTTCCCCAGTTTCCAAATGCATAATCAATATGGACACAGTTAGCAACTGACCAAATGCTCACTTCTTCTTTGACCAATGGGATAGGAGCTATTAGAGTAGGAAAGGCCCAATGGAGGGCATAAAACTGACCCCATCCCCAGCCAAGATGGTCAGAACAAACAAGTGTCCTGTGAAATGGAAGACATGGAAGCCATTCTCAAAAGTGTAGGGAGTTGTTGAGCCCACTGTAGTCCCAGGTGGATCACTACCTATGATGGACTTTCTCAGAGCAAACACCTTGGGCTGCCTGGGCTGCTCTGACTCTGTCACAGGGAGCTGAAAGTGCCTGGGAGCTACATCTCCCTGGGGTGACCATAGCCAATGACTGACACGTGCTGGAGGTTGAAAGCCTCAGGAAGAGGCCTATTTTGCTTAGCCATTGTGTGGCATTGAGCTCCATGCAGGTAAGACCTGAAAGACATCGCCCCAGCTGCACAGGGCATCTCACCTTTGGGCACAGGGGCTTTTCCTGCCCTCAGGGTGGGAAAGAGAAGAGTCCAGTACATACGGATGAACTCACTCGCTTCTGAGTGAGATATCCTAATCGTCCCATTTAAGTGATGAGGAAACAGGTGCAGAAAAGCTAAGTGACTTGCTCAAAGTCACATTGCTAGTAAGTTTTGAGGTCAGAATTTTTTTCCTGAATACCTTCATTCCCATTATCTAGGAGACATTTTCATAGTGATCAGTTAGCTGCAGAGGTAATCTCTGAAGCCTGTGCAAAATCGTGGGCAGCCCGATATTTGGATCTGTGCTTCCCCACCTCATTCTTGTGAAGATAACCTGAACCCTGTGCCCTTGTCTGTAAAGTCATCCACTGGGGAGCCTTGGGTAAGGCACCTTGACCTTCTGCGCCTCTGTCTTCTCACCTGTAAAAATGAAGGGGGTTTGAATAGATTCGCTGTAAGGTACCTCTTTTCTATATTTTGTGACCTCTGAGATTTTTTTCATTCCAAGGAGTTAACAGGGGCATTTCTAATATTTCTTATTTTAATGACTATCCCAGGAAAATAACATTCCCATACTTCCCTCTCTGCCCATTCTTTATGATGTATTTGCTTCCTAAATAGCAAGAGTGACGTTCAAGTCAGTAAGTGAGGGAAAGTGGTTAGAGATTGTATTTAAATGCATATATGCAAAATACATGCAAACATATACACACATGCACACACTCAACGCAGTCACAAGAAATCTAGTCACTTTACCAGGTGGCTTCAAGTGAAACCTGTTTTCGGATTTACCACCACCCTATCCATTAGCAGGTGGAGTACATTAAAATCCTGACACAAGTTTGCAGATGTATCATGAGACCTCAGGTTTAAAAGCCATTTTTAAAATAGTAATAAAATGCAGCACTGAACAAACCTGGAAGGAAAGAGAATAATTACTCCCCCAGAGGTAAGTTGCGAGGGAGGGAGTGTGGGAGGATGCTAACATCCTCTAGTTCTCATTCCTAAACTGAGGCTTTTCAGCAGGTACAGACTCTTTATTTATTTATAATGTATACCGTGTATGCTTCCAGAAAGTGTCAGAAGCAGTCTTTCCTTTTTCCTTTACAGCTTATGCTGGGAACTAGTCTGAGTCGGGCAGTGACCTTCACCTGAACTCTGCAGCGTGCCCTGAGTAGAAGTGATGCTCCTCGGGTCTCACCTCTCTTAGTTTACCTGGATTCCTCCTGCTCTCAGCTCCTTTCCGACTTTTAAACTACCCTCTAACCTACAGTGCTGAATCTTTCCTCAAGTCTCTGAATCTGGATGAAAATCCTTCTCTGTACTCGAACACAGATCTGCGTCTCACCACCCACTCCCATTATGATACAGATCACGATACAGTTGGCCCTCCGTATCCACGGATTTCGCATCCGCGGATTCAACCAACCACCCGGATCTGCAATTGGTTGAATCTGTGGATGTGAAACCCAAGAATACAGAGTGCCAACTGTACCTTATTTCCTGTGTTACCTTGAAAATCAAGATTACTCAGGAATTCCAGAATACTTAGGAACATCTCTATTTTCAGGTTTTAATTATTGTCAGTACACTTGCCTAGTGCTTTACAGTGTGCAAATAGTTTTTACATGCACTTATTTTAGTTGAGGTTAGAACCTTTAAGTAGCTAACTCATTAGTTTATCCCCTAATGAAATATATGAACAGTGTGATATACACTTTTTTTCTGAGTTCACTAAGGATCGAGTAGGAT
The DNA here is from genome assembly GCA_031878705.1 of Tapirus indicus. Classification (NCBI taxonomy): domain Eukaryota; kingdom Metazoa; phylum Chordata; class Mammalia; order Perissodactyla; family Tapiridae; genus Tapirus; species Tapirus indicus. Next base: position 5,352,564 of record CM062935.1, on the reverse strand, counting down.
TTTAGAGTTAATCATTTTGCAAAAACTGAGGGCTGGCAAGGAGGTGGAGGAAGAAACAGAGGAGGTACAGAAGGGGAGATTGATCTGAGCTGCAATTTTCTCATTTGTAATAAGATTGAAAGGCAGATCTTGCTTGCCTCACTGGATTTTTGTACAGATCAAAGGAAGTAACTCATGAGTCAGATGTACAAGTTGTAAAATTCCACACACAGTAAAAGGTTTATGAGCTAAGCCAGCCATTCACTCATGCAAAAAGAAACAAACATTTTTTGGTTACATTCAGACTGAGCTGGTTTTCAATAGCAGCTCTCACTTACTAGCTGAACAATTTACTTACCTTTTTGAGTTCAGTTTTTTCATAGATTAGAAGAGAATTATATACCTATCTCAGAAGTTACTTGTAAGAACATAGTTTTAACTACATTAAACCACTCGTTGAGTCCCTAAAGTATGACCATAAATTGTAATGGTGGGCACAAAATTACATTATGCACCCAAGAAATATTAGATCAAGGCTGTTTCAGGGTGGGTTCTCCATGAAGCAGACTCTCAGATATAGTGTGTAGAATTTTTATAAGAAGGGGCTTTGAGGGCTGACACCTGCGGGAAAGAGGAAGAAAGCAGGAATTATTGAATATATGAGAAACCCTTGGCATACTCCTGACAGGTAGGTAGCTGAGAGCGCAGGTGGGGGTGGAATGTGACTTACAGGAAGGAAGGAATATAATATTCTTCATACAAATTCAGGGAGCAGCTACTCAGGATTCTGATGGGCCTGTCTTCATGGGAGAATTTTAGAAAAGTAGGGTTAGTAGGATGAACTACAACCCCAACCACAGCAAATGATCTTGAACCTACAACTGATATGGCTTCCCTCCTCCACTCTCCATTCTCGACTCCATCACTCTCATCTAGCAGCTTTGCTGGGTCCAGACACTCCTCCCTGAGGGGCTGAATCAGTTTGTTGCACTTATCCATTTGTCATCACAATTAGGCAAAGGAGTTCCAAGAGGCAGCCAAATGGATTACTTGGGCGCCAACCATATTCCTTTCTGCTGCTTTTGCATAATAGCTGCCCTTTCTCCTCCTAATGATCAAGACTAATTACTCCTACCAAGATGGTGATACCTCTTCTTGTCTGCTGATCTCCGAACACAAGCAACCTGAAGTTCCCAGATGGAAGCTATAGGTTATAGTTCAACAGAACACTTACTGTGCCCCTGGTGAAATTACCCCTCTTTGGGGATCAGGACGTTTAATCCCGGAAAGCCCAGACTTATGGAGTCAGTAAACACAAATTTGGCGTGCAAGTCATTTGGGGTGTTGTTAAGTGAGGCCCCATTGACTTCCACCCCTTTACTCCCAGACCAGACCTGTGTGTTTTTCCTTTTGAGGACACAGCACCGTATGTCTTTGATTCATCACGTCTCCTGCACCCTTGAGGCTGGTGCTGGATTCTCCTAAAGTATTACCTCTCAGCTGGGGCTTTATCTGTGCCTATAGCTGGCTGTTTCATGCGTTGTCAGATAGGCAGCACCTGGGTATCACAGTATTTCACACAACTTGTGTATCTTATGATCACAGGTCCTCCTGTTAGAGTGAGTACCCTGGCCTAGTGAGATATTATGTAGGATCCCAGGCCAGCGGATCAAACACTCAGTAAGGCCTTGGAGAGGGATGCTGGCTACGACCCACAGGAAAGGCAAACCCACACCCAGAATATGCCTGTTCCTGTCAGTATAAGTCACTGCTCCTTCTGTAGTGGAAGGAGCCCAGTATAGTCAGCTCACCTCCCAGTTGGTCTCATAGAGTAATGGTGCCATTCCAGGGGCTCAGCTTTGATTTCTGTTGCCAGCAGTCTGGGCAGTCAGAGGTTCAAAATAGTCTAACCTTGAGAAATAGCCTGTACTGTTTGGCCCACGCACAGCTTCCATCCCTGTCCCCACAGTCATTGGTTCATGTGCTCCCGTCAGCAATGGGTGGCCAATGACTGAATGACTTACATCAATTGGCCGAGCCATTTACTCAGTTCACCAAATCAAATGCTAATCTCTTCCAGAAACACCTTCACAGACACACTCAGAAATAAAGTTTAATTAGATATCTGCACATTCCATGGCCCAAAAAATTCGACACATACAATTAATCATCACAGCACTGATAACTTGTTAAATGAATAAAAGAATAAGAATCATACTACTCCATTGTCTTCTATTTTTGTTTTATTACAAACATTGTCTCCCAGATTCAACGATTATCAATATTTTCTCACATTTGCTTCATCTTCCCCCTTGATTTCTTTCCCTTTTATTTCTTTACTGAAGTACTTTTAGGCAAATTCCAAACATATCAATTTTTCCTACGTGTGTCAGTACATAACCAAAAAAATAGACATTTTCTTATTCAATATGCCATCTAATCAGCTACAAAATTAAGAATCATTACACTTGCCTATTTTGTCCTAAGTATCTTTTTATTTTTTTTAAATTGGGACCCAAATATCACCCACATATACCAATGCCCATCCTTCAAATTCTATTCAGTCTAGAGCCATCAGCTCCCCATCCCAATTTTTTTTTGCTATTTTTCACTTATGCAGAAAGTAGGTATGTTGTCCTGTCACGTGTTCCACATTTTGGGCTTGTCTGTTTGATTCCATGCGTCCTATAATCTGCCCCCAGGTTTCCTGTAAAATTCAGAAGTTGGCAAACTTTTTCTCTAAAGGGCCAGCAAGCAAATGTCCTAGGCTTTGGTGACCAGGTATGCTCTCTGAGACAGGTTCTATTTTTGTTTACAACCCTTAAATGTAAAAACCATTCTTGTGTTTGTATGGCCTGCACGCTAGGTCACAGTCAGAATTTGGCCAACAGACTGTAGTTTGCTGAAGCCTGCTTCTCTTGGGCTTTATTATATCGGAGTTCAACTTTTTGGCATAAACGCTTTATAAGTGATTCTGTGTACTTCACAGGGTAACACATCAGAAGGCAAGTAATATCTGATAATTACTAATTACACTGATTAGTGATTCAGGTGGGTCTGCTTGATTCCTCCATTGGAATGCATCATCTAATGGTTTCATTGGATGATTATTGTCTAATTCAATCTGATTGTACCATTCCTTTCAAAATTATTATTCAAAATCTTTATAAAGAAGAATGTTTCATCAACTAGGACTATTTGGTTACTCTGAAATACAACTTGTTCAGGAACAGTGGGAATCACCCCTAACTTTTTTTCTTCTAATTGTTAATGCCCTAGAATCCAATGATTCTTAATGAGTTATTTTTGTGGTTATTTTTGATTGGTTTTCTTTCTTTGTATGTGTGTGTATCATTATGAATTCATAATTATTGGGTTTTATTTGTAGTTGATAATTGCATTTTATAAGTTTCCATCTTTGGCCAATGGGAACCCCTTTATTTGATAAGGCCTATTAGTCTTTGATAGTTTCCTTGAATTCTGGTACAAATGCCCCAGGCTCATTTTGAATATTTTCTTCTCCAGACCAGCATTATCCACTCGTCTAAGGAGCCCTGAGTCCCCTTTATGGGGAATAATTTTAGGAGACTACCATCTGGAAGGGAAGGGGAGGGGGAGAAAAGACAATGGTCATCAACTGAAATGCCTACAGGGGCTTGAATCAGTAGGTAGAACAAGGAGGAAATGATAACTTCTGAGGCCAAAATAGAACATGCCACACCTAAAAGCATTCAAACTCCAGTTTGTATGAAATCCTGCGCTGTTGTACAGAATAGAGAGAACTCCAAAAATGCCTAAATTGTGTCATATAATTGCATCTCTAGTGCCAACAGAGTGCCTCGCACACAGTAAGTCACTGAATAGTCGTTAAATGACTGGATGAATGAGTCAGTGAATAAATGTGGGAAATGGGAAGAGAGGGAGAGGAAGAGGGATAAAGAATGAGGCAGAAAAGCTAAAGAGATGTCACATATGGCAAGGGGACGGGGGGAGAGTGGTGATAGCAAGAGGCCCTGAGTCAGAAGACTGGAGTATTAGTCCTTGTTGGTCAACACCCAACCCCCACCGGAGCAATCCTCCCCATCTCTGAGCCTTGGTTTCCTCTTTTGTACAGCAAGGAAGTTGGGTTACAAGATTGCTATGGTATCATTGACTCTAACATCCTGTGATTGATGGGATGCCATGTGTTTATGCACTAAATTAAAGAGAATTCCTATGCCTTGCACACCTGCTAGGTGCTAGCTCCTAACCTAGAAATGTGTATGCATTATTAATTCTTAAAGAAATCTTATGAAGAATGATTCCTATTTTACAGAAAAAAAATGACAGAATCGGGAGAATTGATCCTCGCTCTGCCTCTTACTAGCTCTGAACTTGTGCACATTACTTAACCCCTCTGAGCCTCAGACTCCAAGGCCAGTGAGTGAAGGTTCTAGTGCCTTCTTCCAGCTTAGGTTCAAAAGCCCACTGGCTGAATCATTGACTGTGTCAGTAGAGGGACCTCACAGACAACTTTGTGCAATCAACCTTGGCGCCTCCATTTAAGCTGCACATTTCTGCATTTTTCCATGTTGCTGAATTTGGGATGTGTCTCATGATATGAACATTAAGTGAGCATCATGTGCATACACGAGCTAGTGTCATGCACATGTGTGAGCATCATGCATGTGAGCGAACATTGAATGTGAGCGTGTGCTTGCTGCTTCATCTTTCTCACCACGTATAAGCATATGCTAATAAAACTGGGAATTTAACAACCACTAGCATATTAGAAATGAAGACATGCCTTGTGTCTTTTCCCCAGTGTTGGGCAGGAAAAACTTTCTTCAACCCTCTTAGGTCTAAGAATTAAATTGACATGAGACAGATTAACAAGGGAAAAGCAAGCACATTTAATATTTTTACATGTACACAGGAGTCTTTGGAAGGAAGATGAAGACCCGAAGAAGCTCTTAGTCCCCAAAGCTCATACCTTTTTACACACAGAACGATAAATTGTGGGGATGTGAGAGACAAAGGGGCTTGGGCTAGGGGCAGTAAATTGTGGGACAATGACGAGGAAATACACGGAGGAAACTAATGGAAGAGAAGTGTTGTTCTAGTAGGTTGGTTTGTTTTGGTCTCTTTTGGTGTTGCCTCATACCAAGTCTCCAAGTCTCTGGTGATAAGAATGTTCTCTCCCTGGTGAGGGGTAGACATCTTTCTCAGGGAAATTTTATGACCTGCTTTTGGGCAGAAAGTGGGAGGTCAGAAGCCCTTCCTGCATCTGCTGTTTCTCAAAAGCCTTCAGCTTAAAATAATCAACATTCCAAAGCAGCATGTGTTGGGGGGCATGTTCTGAACCCCTTCCCCAGGAATCGGCTGCACTCGCCCCTCCTAACCAAGGCTTCATGGCTCAGGAAAGCGTGTTTGGATCTCTTGCTCCTCTTCATCAGATCTCACTGTCCAGCTTAAGTCACTGCTGCAGCCGCTGAACCAGGCATCCTGCCTCTAGTGGTCTTACCATTATCTATTCTGGCCATTCCTCTTCCACAAACAGTGGCTCCCCACCACCTACAGGATAAAGCCCAAACTCTCCAGCTGCCATTGAAGGTCCTCTTGGGCCAGGAGCACACCTTCCACTTCTCATTCTGCCACAGTCAAATGTCAGCCTTCTCCATCAATCAAACACATCCTGCCTCCCTGGTTGGCCCATGCCCACATTATGTTTTAACACCAGCCAGCCAGAAGTGGGAGGCAGCGTAGTGTGCTGGGAGGAACACTTGTGCTGGGGATGGATAAACCTTCTTTCAAATTCTATCCTGTCATGTGTGAGCTCCGTGGTGAACTTGGACAAGTTGCCTAACATCTCTGAGCTATGTTTACTCACTGTAAAATGGAGACTTTTACGTAGCTACTAGAGGTTTGGGGGGTTAGAATTTGTAAGCTACTATAGGAAAATTGCTAGTCATGTAGTAGATAATAATACACAGTGTATTTATTCTTATCATAACCCAATTCAACTGCCTCCATGAAGATGGTTCAGATCTCCTATTCCACACGTCCTCCTCTTATCCAGAGATAATCTCTTAAAATCTAACTTGTTATCAGTTCTTCTCCCAGGTTTCTCAGTTTTCTCTACTCTGCGCTTGGCGCATTTTGCCTTCTCTGCTAGACTGTGAGCACAATCCCCATCTGATTCAATTTTATATCCTCCAGAGGGCTTAGCAGACAGGAAAGGCTCAATGAACACTTAAGAAATGAACAAATAAATGGATTGTTTGGGCTGATTCCAATAAAACTATGGAATTGTCATTCCACGAGCATATATTGAGCAATGACTCTGCTCCAAGTTCCATAAAATCCCCTGTGGTTACGATAATGACTTAGAGACAACTCTATCAGCAGAGTCCACACAAACTCAATCACAACCCCACACAAACAAAACAAATCTGTGTTCTTACCAGGTGGCCTGAGGATTAATCCCAAGTGTTTTTAAAGTAGTTGTTCCCTAAGGTTACCTTGCTTGGCCCTGCTCTCCAAATGTCACCAAGCAAACGATATCCCTGACCAACAAGCTCCAAATAAAGGTATGGTTGTTATTCCCACTTGAAATTGTACAATAATCCAGTTATAAAAGTAATCTTTCCTGGAAAAAAAGCCAGAATTTCATAAGTCAGCATCTGAGATCTCAAGTTGTTAACCTCTCGGTTCTCAGATGTGAATCCCCCAGCTGAAGAGATGGGAATCTCATTAGACTCTATCCCCAGTGTTCAGGATGGTAGGTTCTTGGGTCAGTAAATATTTAAAAAATGGGCAAATGAATCTGTTGCCTCAGCAAACCAAAAGTGTTTAATAAATGCTAATTGAATTAAGAGTTGTTTGAAATTCCTGCCAAAACTTAGAGAATGATGTTACTTGGATGCAACTGCCCTTCTAAAGACATAATAGAAGGCAGAGTTAAGAAAACGGAAAGGATGAAGATGTCCACATCAGTAGGATGGATCATGACTGCACTCCCTTCAAACCTCAGACGACTTCCTGTTGAATATTTATGGAACGTCTACCATGTGCCAACTGATATTTATTTTCACACTCACTTAATTTAATCCTCAGACCATCTCTGAGTTGAATGGCATTCTTCCTAATTTTGAGGTGGGGGACTAGAGACATCAAGTAGATGGTCCAAACCAAGATCTGGTAAGGGGTAAGGTCAAGGTAGGAGTCTAGTTTTTCTGACTCCAAAGCCAATAGTTTTAGCATTTTACTAGAAATTTCTGTCACCTGATTCCCATTTCCTGAGCTTCCTATCACCACCTTAGATACTGAACACTTTGGAAAATCTTGTTCCTTGTAACACTGACTATTCACCAACCAGCAAAACTTTTTCAGACAGGGATATATTTTCCTAGACAGAGTAGAGACCCACTGCATACAATTTTAACTGACTAGTGAGTAGATTCTTCGCTGTGATATCACCCACCCTTGGGAATTCATGAAGTTAGTTTTCATGGTATTTCATAATTTGTCAGTTAATGCAAAGCCTACTGTCCCCTAGGCTACCTGCCATGCTGCACAGTCCCTCAAATTAGCATCACCTGATCCGAAGAGAGCCACTGCCCATCTTGCTGTGCCCAGAGCCACATCTTTTTAAAGAGCCTGATGCCTGAGCTGGGCTCTGCTCCCCTTGCAGCAAACATCCTGAAATGCTGCTGAAGGAGTTCAGAATCCGCCATTCCAAAACATCTCTAGCATGTAGACTATTTTGAGCTAAAGGCATTTGAAAAACAGCAAATGCAAGAAGAATATTCTGACTTTGTTTCTTTTTCTTAAAAGCGGGAGATGACATTCCCATGAGAAAGATATCCTCTGTATACCAGAAGGAAAGTCACCTTCTTATCAAGGATGAGAAGTTGAGACTGAGAGAATTCTATACAGTCTTTGTCAAAAATAGTTCTTATCTTCCTTTAGCCTCCCCACATAATTTTCCACAATTGCCTCTTTGTTCAACCTAATATAAAAGCACTTAAGTTTTGCCATTTCTTTTCATTCCTTTATTAAGGTTCCCATGTCATGTAAAACTGGTAGTAAATTTGCATGATTTTCTCCTGTTGATCTGTTTTATCTCAATCTAATTCTCAGGCCCAGCGTAAGAGGGTCAGAGAAAACCCTAAGAGGGTAAGGTAAAATTTTGCCTTCCCTACAACACTGTTGGGAAGTAGACCCAGGGAAGGACGGGCAGCCATCCCTCTCTGCTGAGGGGCTGCTGGCACACTTGTCCAATGCTGTACGATTCCCAGGGGAAGATGAAATCTTCATTCATGCCGAAGTACAAGCAACCAAAACTGTTTCCAAAAAATTATATGCTCATAGTCTGTCAGAGCTGGGGAGGGGCCTCAGAGAGCCTCCAGCACAGCTCCTTATCTGACAGAAGGGGAAACTGAGGTACAGAGAGGGGAATGGATCTCCTTGAATCACATGACACATTAATGCAGAGCTGAGGGTGTGTCCAAGTCTGGTGCAGCCGGAGCTCCTGGTCCGTATCGATATAATGCATTCCTGCCCCGCAAGGTGCAGACTGGAGTCTCCTAACCTGGAAATGTCCCTGTGCAGCCAGGGCCACTGAGCCGAATCCCTTCCAGCAGACTGTGAATGGACTGGCTGTTCTGCACACGTTTCCCGGGCTTCTCCACTCCAGGAGGGAGTCTGCTTCCCCAGGGCCACTGAAGATTCTGAGGCCAAACGTATGTAATAAATATCCTGAACTACTCAAGCACAGCTAGGGGTTAGCAGAGGAGTGTGGGTAAATGAGTCTGAGAAGATAGGTCACCTTTGGGGCCAATCTAGACCTTCATGCTCTGATGGGCCACAGAAGGACAAGTTTAGGGCTGAAGACAGGACACTTGGGATATAGGAGCCTGGTTTTCCTTGTGACACATGAGATTGAGCAGCACAATTCTCTGGGCCTCAGTTTCCCATCTCTAAAATATGGGGTTTTAATTGGGTTGTCTTGAACGTCCCTATCAGCTTTGTTACACTGGTTTATGATTTCAGGATGATATTTGGGCTTTGCAAATTAACTATATATGCTTAGATTCAATTTCTGCTGAAAGACAGGAAGGGAAACAGAAGAAATGTTTCTTGGCTGTCATTATGTACTAGACATCAGGAGGTGCCACCCAGCTCTTCCTTTAATAAAGAACTTGTGGCTTCAACTACTGGAAGTCCTGCCGGCAACAACCTTCAGCTGCCGTCTCCTTCAGGACTTTCCTCAGCTGCTGGAACCTGCTGTGCCTGCCATATCACAGGCCCCTTACGTAGTCCTGACACCTTTGATTCCTTCCTTTCCTTGACGTGTGGGTCTGGTTCTAGGATATTAATCACTACACATGTGTTAACCATCCAACTGTTAGTTACCTGCTACCTAGTAGTTACCTGCTACTTAGCGAAGGTGTGCCACGGGACAAGCATTGTGCTAAGCACTGGGGACTTCAGACATGGCCCCTACAACGATTAGGGCATTACCTTTGTGGACGTCAGTTGTCGCCACTAAGCTGTTGGGCCCTGATGGCAGGGTCTGTGTCTCAGGAATAACGGCTGCATTCATAACCCAGTACTGGCTGCTGGAGCCTGGTGCTCAGCAAACATGCCCAGACTGAGTGAATCACTCAGCCCCTGCTACATTCCCCAGGTTGAGGGTCGAGCCTGTGCCTTCAGACAGTGGCCAGTATCCAACTCCTCATTCCCAGGCTCTCACATTTTGGATGTGAATCACAACTGAGCACACCACACTCTGTGAGCCCTGTATCTCGACTCTCCTCTTCCTCCTCTGTAGCTGACCAGCAAATCCTACTCATTGTAGAACATGAGGCTCAAACCTCTCCTCCACTGCATGGGCCACATGTCTGTGCAACCAGCCCAGATGACCTTGTGCCTGAATCTTCAGTGACACCAAATACCACTTAGATGTCTCCACATATAAAGAACATAGGACTTATGGAAACTGTAACTAGGATGAAATATATATATATATACACATACATGATGATGATGGCAAATTTCACTTATGAACAAAGAAATCCAAACAGTCTTTTTTGCTTGTTAAAGTGTCAGTGGTTAAAAAAGAAAAGGAAAACACAAGATCTCTGGCAGATTTGGCTAAAACTCTCCCCTGTCCCTCTATTGTAGTGACGATTTTGAAAAGCAATTTGGCAATATTCTTTCAGAGCCATGGAGACATTCATATTCTTTGATCCAATAATTCACTTCTGGGAACTGAACCTAAGGATATAATTCTACGTCTGAGAAAGAAAAGGAATATCTGTGTATAAATATATACACCCCTGAGGGCTTATTTTTAATGGGAAAAACTAGAAAGAGCCTTAAATAATCAGTAACGAGGAAATGGGTACATAAGTAATAGTATATACATTAATGGACTGGCAACTATTTTAAATGAGTTAAGAAAACTCTAAAACAACATGGAAAAATACTTATACTATGGATTAAGCAGGACCAACCCACAATACAAAATTAAATGTACAGCATGATTTTTGTCTCTGTAAAAATTGAAATGTCCTGAAACCAATACAAATAATGTAAGCATCATGATGTGGGAGGAGGGTATCATAGGTTATTGTTCTCTGGTTTTAAAGTATCTAACATGCAGCTATTTTAAAATGGTAAAAATATATCTTGTTACTAAAAAACTCTGAAATTTGTATTGGTGGAAGGCTGCATGAGAGGATCAGAGGAAATTTTAATTCCCTGGAGAAACATCTAGAAATTCCAATGACTATCTTTCTTAGAAAAGATATAGGGTTGGCCACACACGGAGGAAGACTCACGTCCTGCCTAAAATTTGGCTCTAAGAAAAACTCCTGCCTCACCTCCTTATGACACAGCCTCAGCTGGAAGACCACACTTAAAAGAGAATGACTTCTGCTGCATTTCCTTGAGCTACAGAGAGAAGACTATATTTTAGACCTAAATGCCTGAGCTTCTGCACCCGTCTCGGTGCTTGCTCAAAGAGCTAAGACAACAGCAGAACACTCTGGAAACAGAAAATCCCATCACACCCCTCAAGGTGTGTCTATCAGCTTCGGGTTCACAGAGCGTTTTCACCCCCATTGATCCTATAAATACCCCATCAGAGCAAACAGTTTCTCACTCTTCATACCATTAGGGGCACTACAGCTGAGAGAGGGCAAGTGACCCAGCCAAGATCACTCGGCTGTGGAGTGAGAGTCACTTCTCATTTCTTCTTAACTGACTCAAGGTTCAGTGGGAGATTTGGGTGAGCAGACTGTATTTTAACTCCTTCTTTGCAATTTATTCACTGTGCCCATAGCTAGTTGCTTGATCTCTCTTCCTCAGGTTGTTTATTAAGCAGAGATGATAGAATGCATCGCTTCATCTTTATCTAAGCAACCAAGTGAAGTAGACGTTACTGTCAGTTGATGTTATAACATCTTTAATTCACTTATAGTATTTCATCATAACAAAGAGAGATAAATGTGTGTGTGTTGATGAGTTTAAACAGTGACTCAGGGGAAAATCATTTCCTTGAGGAAATCACATCTCAGAGACAGTCGAGCAGCATTCCAGTCAGAAATACACCTGCAGGCGTGGGTACTTAGTAACCTTTACCTTTGATCAATGCTAAGTATCTTTCTAATTAACATATTGGATATGGGAAATAGGCCCTCCTTTGTGAAATCAGTGGGATCCAAAATATAGCCTAACTAAAATGTTCTAAATATTTATCCACATTGCATAAGCTAGGTAAAAATAAAAAAACAAACCTAGAACTCTCTGCAGCCTGAATCCCTAGGAAAGGCAACTGAAGTTTGATCCCTAATTGACTACTGCGTGTTGAACTGTGTCCCTCGAAAATATATGTTCAAGGGACCAGCCCGGTGGTGTAGCGATTAAGTTCACACGTTACGCTTCAGTGGCCCGGGGTTCACAGTTTCAGATCCTGGACACAGACCTACTCACTGCTCATCAAGCCATGCTGAGGTGGCGTCCCATATGGAAGAGCTACAACTCTACAACTATGATACACAACTATGTACTGGGGGTTTCGGGAGAAAAAAAGAAAAAGAGGAAGATTGGCAACAGATGTTACTGTAAGGCCAATCTTCCTCAAAAAAAAAATGTGTATATACACATATATATATGTTCAAGTGCTAACTTGGGTACTTATGATGTGACCTTATTTGGAAATAAGGTCATTGCAAATGTAATCAAGTGAAAATGAGGTCTTATTGGATTCAGTGAACTAGGATTCAAAGTTCTAGTTCAACAACTGGTGTCCTTATAAGAAGAGGGGAATATGGACACAGGCACAGATACACAGGGGAGAAAGCCGCGTGAAGACAGACAGAGATGGGAGGGAATCGTCGGCAAGCCAACGAACGCCAAGGATTGGCGGCAACTGCCAGAAGCTAGGAGCGAGTCACAGAACAGAGTCTTCCTCAGAGATTCCAGAAGGAACCAAATTTGCTGACACCTTGATTTCAGACTTCTAGCCTCCAGAACTGTGAGACAATAAATTTGTTGTTTTAAATCACCCAGTTTGTGGTCATTTGTGACGGCAGCTTTAAGAACTAATACAATGACCCAGCGCTGGGTAGAATACTCACTACCTGATGCTGACCAAAAGGGTAACAGTTCTACTTCTGGAATACTGTTGTTTGATCTCCAGTTAACCTTTCATGCAAGGCATGGCTGGATCAGCTAACGTGATGGAGAACTAGGAGCACCCACTGCAAATGTGTCCAGAGCTGACTGCCCCCACTCGAGAGCCTAGTGATGGCTTCAATGATGGCGTGGGGGTGGCAGTGACAGTGGCCGCCCAGCTGCTTCTATGAACCAGGAACCAGGAAAGCCCAGGGCCTTAGGGAGCTTCTGATCTGCACCTTGTTTTGCTTCTGCTAGTTTTGTTTTGAGAATTGAGCAAACTGAGGCATAGCAAAGTCAAGAGCTATGTCCATGTCCCATGGGGAATCTGAGGCAGAAATATCCCTTGTGCCCCAATTCTGGGCATGCTCAAAATGTGGCTCTGGGCACTGGGAACACTGTCCTCCACACTCTTGGAGAAGTTTCCAGAAGTCACTGCAGACCCTCAACCCCCGGGGTCCTCACAACGCTTCTTCACTCCTTCATGCTGGGCTCTGCTCAGGAGTCTCCTGACTCGATTCTCCAAAACAGAGCCTTGAGCAGCTCTGCCTGGAGCTGCTACCCAGACCTAAGTACAGGAGATAAGGAGTACTCGTCCCTCCTTGCCTGTGATGCAAAAACACCGGGGAGATGCTCTGACAAGCAGTCAGCCCACCTTGGCCCACTGAGTCATAGCTCATCCCGAACAGGTGCCCACAGGACAGGCTGTGCCGCCTCTGCAGGAGTGCTGTGAATGACACCTGCTGCAGTGAGCACCTGCTTCCCCTGCTAGGGGGTGAAAGGGGGCAGGGCCTGCCCAGACATGCTTGCTGGCTCCAGGAGACGGTGCTCGTATCTTCTATCCCTCTCGAGTGCAGTTCTGCTCAGCATCAACACCAAATAGCCAGATGCAGCACAGGATCAGATCAAGGGGAACTGACACTTAGGGGGCAGCCACCCTGGACTGCATACTGTCTATACTGCACAGCGCTTTCTACTCACAGCCCCACTGCAGGTGTCACTCTGCCTACATTCTAATATGAGGTAAAGGAGCTTGGAGAATGAGTGAGTTGCCCAAGTATGTCATGATTCATTCATTCATTCACTGAGTCATTCAATAAATAGCTATTAAGCATACCCCATGTGCTAAGCGCTGTTATGTATTGTCGTTTGGGGCACTTTTGCTCTAAAAGGTTAGACTTTGGAATCAGATCTTCTTCAATCAAATCCAGGCTCAGCTCATCTCTGTCTAGCTATAACGCATACGTGGAAGCTCCTTAGTTTTCCTCAGCCTTCGTTGTCACTTCTGTTGATTGGGGATACTGATGTCCTGCAGACAATCATTGTGGTATTCAAATGAGATCAGGGTGATGAATCATCTCATGCCAGCCACCTACTAATGGCACAGTAAGTACTAGAAAGTAATCAAGTAGAAGAAAGGACAACAGTCTTCCTGGAAGTTGTTACAGGGGGAGGGAGTTGAGACAGGAGGAAAAATGTTGAAGAGAAAAATGCATGACATGATGCATCCTTATGTGGAGGTGCAAGTGGTGCTGAGGGTGTTTCTCAAAATCAAATGCAGGAAGGTTACTGGTGAGCTTTTAAAAAAGCAGTTCCCAGGCCCTACCCCAGAGATTCTGATTAAGTATCGTCTTGTATGAACTGAAGAATGAGTTGTCTAACAAGCACCTGAAATCATTCTTTGCAGGTGATCAGTTTGTGGACTTGCCTTTGAGAAGCCCTGGTATAGACACATGGATTCCGAACAACCATGTTCAATGTGGAGCTCTAACTGACCTTTGTGCCCTTGGGTAAGTCATTTAAGCTCTCTGAGTTCCAGATTTATCAGAAATAAGACATGGTTTATCATTGCTTTCAAATGATCATGAATGTGCACATTATTGAGGACTGTAAAGCACTGTAAAAAATGTTAGCTATTTTCCGTAGAAGTCATGGCTCTGTCTCCCTGCTAGAAACAGGTCTGAACAGACCTCTTCAGCTGGGGGCATAGGGCAGGCCTCGTGGGGGCTGCATGACCAAGTTAGTAATTACTAATGGCGAGGATTGTGGCTCAGAGACAAATACCTTGAATGCAAACCTTTCATTTAATGTGTTTTCTGACTGACTCATGTGTGGTTAATTAAAAAGGGACATAACCGCTCTGAATCTGAAGAGATATTAGCTGGGTGGAGTAAGCCACTTGACCTCCCAAATCTCAGGTTCACACCTATAACAAGGGAGTTGGTGGTGCTTTCAGACTCTGCTTGTGAAAATGTTTTGGTTAGCGATATTGTAAATGACATCAGACCACATTATTGAGGGGAGGATGTCTGAGCTCCACTTCCTCTTCTGTAAAACAGAAATCAGTATTTCTAACGTGCCTTGCTCATAAGTTTAAGAGGATGGAATCAGATAATGAATGTGAAATGCTCTGAAAACTGAAAAGAGCCATGCAAGTACAAGGAAATGCTTCCGTTCATCCCAGAGGTAACAGGCTCACGCAGACTCTTCACCAGAATCGCCAGGATCACCTGGCCAGCTATCACACACATTTAGGACTTTGCTTCTTTCCTCTGTCCACACCCCTGACCTTTCCAGTCACCCTCTGGTTCCGGGTTCCCATCTAAATGTTCCTCTTCTCACCCTGTGGAAAGCTCACATCAAGAAAGAAATTAACCACCTCTCTCACTTGTCAGCTCCTGGGGATCCAGAGACCGTACTCACAGCCACCTCCAGGGGCAAGACAGAAAAAACAGTCAAGTGAAGACTTCTTGGTCTCTCTTCAGTTCAGTATCAACTCTCACAGAATTGTCTCAAAGAAATCACTTCATTAGTAGTATGCAATTATATTATGCTAGAATTTGTTTCATCTGTTTGGGAGAAGACAGTGGGCCATCTGGGTGGTGATTCCTGCAAAAGTAAGTCCTCCACGTGGTGTCTGCTGGGCAATGAAGCACTAAAGCCCATCGCCTACAGTAAGAAAGATCTGGGGTCAGATCCTGGCCAGCCACTTGGAGAGTTGACACTACTTGCCTAAGGTCACATAATTACTAATTCTGTTTGCTCATCTGTAGAATGCAAAATCTACCTCATGGAGTCACTGCAAGGATTAAAATCATGATATATATAAATATATATGTATATAATCTGACAGTAAGTGCTAAGAAATAGTGTTATTAGATATAAAGTAAATGACCATAGAGGAAAGAATTAGACAAACCAATGAGCCAAAGAATGACGTGCCTCTAAAATAGCCCGACTGGAGCCTCTTTTCTAATAGTATCCTCTGAGGCTGGACTTCTCAAGCATTAACGTGCATACAAATCACCTGTGGAGCCAGTTAAACGGCGGATCCTGAGATTCTACAGTTCTAACAAGCTCCCTGTGGTGCCAGTGCTCCTGGTCCATGGATCACATTTTGAATAGTAAAGACATTTAAACAAGACACCCACGTGATCTGTATGCACATTAAAGCTGGAGAAGTTCCGTGCTACATCTCAAGAACCTGTGGGCATTAAGAAGGAATCTTTGGGGTGACTCTAAGAGCTCTGACACAGTCAGCCATGGGCCAGCCTCTGGGAATAAGAGGCATCGACTCAGAGGGTGAAAGGATGCCATTAGGTGTCTACAAATGTCAATGGCTCTCTGAGGTAACAGCGAATACAGCTAACATTCTTGAGCATTTCCATGAGTTACAGTCCTCTGTGTATCGCACTCAATCCCCACCTTAGCTCTCTGAGGCAGGGACGACTGTAATCGCCAACCTATAGATGAGGAAACCAAGGGTTATGAGGTTGTGGTCTCACGGGTTCCACAGCTAGGTTTGAACAAACCTACTGTGTTCTGAGTCCCGAGGCTCAGGCTTCCCTGCCCTCCTGGTTCATCACTCTGACAACCACGACAGAAGCAGAGGGGCCTTCACAGTGGGGCGTGATGGCCAGTGACCTTGCTCTGGCCTCAGTCCTGGGCATCTTTAGGTCATCTCTCTGTCCCCTGCACTTGAAGCTGAAAAGCTGAGCCCCACTGCCCCCGGGGGCATGGGCTCAATCCCTTTTTCCCTTTCCCTCGCCGTTCCATTAGACTTGGCAAGCGCCTGAGTGTCAGACCTAGAGGAAAGTGCAGACTTGCCTATTCCAGCTCTGCCTGGGGCTGTGAGATCCTGTGAACTCAAAACTTCTCCAATGTGTCCTTCAGCATAGTCTAACTCTCAGCATTTTGCCCCCAACTTACAAGGCTATTTGAGAGCAGCTAAACTTATTTTCCTCTAAACCCTTTAATTATTGTAAATATAGAAGGACTTCAACCACAGTTATCCTACTTGATAACCATGAATAATGCACATTAATGCACAGGCTAAGAATAGGAGATGGGGGCGCTGATAAGCCAGTCGTGAGCATCCAGGACCAGGAGTAAACTGTACATGTGGGACTTCTGAGAGAGATGCATCCAAACACACATTGCCTGTATCTTCAGATGCAGATGCTATATAATATATCAAATTGGCTGGTTAAAATCACTGGACCAGCTAAGTCTGCAACACCTGGAATGAAATTCTGTGGGTGGAGCCCAGAAATCTGTTTTAACAAGCCCTCCAGGTGGTTCTGATAGTTAATCGAGGAATCACGGTTGTATTTCAAAAATGACTTTAAGTGTCAGTAAATTCACCAGACCTTGCAAAGATGTCTCAGAGGGACGGGAGGAAACAGCATTGGCCAGCATGGGGATTAAGAGTGGGAAACCTAGAGTCACAGCCCCACAGCCCCACCCATGTCACCTAGTCGTGTGGCCTTGTGCAAGTTGTATCCCCCCCAGGGAGCAGCTGGGAGCTTGGGAAAGGGTCTACTGAAGCTGATAGAGAGAGTACAATGATGTAGTAATAGCTCGATGAAAGACAGTGACTATAATTCTCTCCATACGATGCCTTCCTTTAAGCAAGAAATCACTCTTCCATATCACACAAAATCAGAGAGCGTTGGCCAGCCAATACCTCATGGTCCACAGACCTCTGTCCTGCTATTGCTAATGCCCCCATATGTGCATTCAGAAAGAATGAGTGAAATGAAATACATGTCAGTCGTCCACTCCACACCATCTATCTTACCTGGACATTCCCCCTGGGTAGTGGAAATCCTCTTCAGTGTCTGGAGCCCATATACACTCACTGCTGAGGGACAGAGGATCTGAGGGAAATGTTCACTTATCTGAGCCCCTCTCTTCTCTTCACAGCCCACCCACATGCTAACGGACCAGGTGACCTCCACTGTCTACTTCTGCCTCCAAAACTACTTTGAACCCAGACTTTCAAACAGAGCCTCACTTTGAACAACATCAGAGAGAGATGCAGGTTCTGGTTCAAAGTCCCTTTGCTCATGGGCATCACACTGTCAGCAGAAGCCCATGTCACGTTGAAATCAGAGACACTGGCGCCTCAGACCACACCTAGCTGAGTAGGGCCTGCGGGAAGGCCTGAGGCCTCACTGCGGCTGTTCTGTAGGGGAGTTATCTGGGGCAGGATCAGACCAGTGGCTGGCCCAAGATGCCTGTAAGTAGAAGGTGAGTTGAGTGCCACATCACCACTAGCTACTGCCTCTGCCCTAAACACCACAGAGCAGCAGGATGCCCTCTAAAACAGGATTCTTCTGTTAAAACCCTCACTAGG
This sequence comes from Tapirus indicus, assembly GCA_031878705.1. NCBI lineage: Eukaryota > Metazoa > Chordata > Mammalia > Perissodactyla > Tapiridae > Tapirus > Tapirus indicus. The sequence goes on along the minus strand of CM062935.1, from coordinate 5,334,284 downwards.
ACTCCCTACTGCCTACAAATGAAGCTGAAGCGATGTTCTCCAGACACTTTCCCACCTGCCTTCATCTGGCTCCATCAGTGGCTCTCAACAGGAGGGGAGATTTCATCCCCTCCAGGGGACATTTGGCAGTGTCTGGAGACATTGTTGACTTTCACAATTGGGTAGAGGCCAGGGATGCTGCTAAACATCCTACGATGCACAGGCAGCCCCCCACAACAAGGATTTATCCAGCCAAAAATGTCAATAGGGCTAACATGGAGAAACCCTGAGCTAAATTCTGCTGAGCTCAAATGTGGTCTCTTCCAGGAGGCACTCTGGGCCTGCATCTTCTTCCCCAGGGGGATTTAGGTGCCCTTGCTCTGGCCCCCACAGAAGTAACCCAGAGGGCTATCAGAGCACTCGCTCCATCACGTTCATTAAATTACAGGTCACTGTCTATTTCCTCGTCTAGACCAGGGCGTCCTTCAGGCGAGAACTAGAATCAGGTCCTTTTTGCTTTGCTTTCTTTTTTAACCCCAAGTGCAGAGTGTTGAGTTCATGATACCAACTAATTAATAGAACTTCCTTGATCTACACAACATCTAACAAAGGGTTGGCCCATAGTAGATACTATTTGTCCCATCAATGAGGCATCCAGAGATTACAACTCACCTTCGCCCTCCTGCTACAACCACTTAGCGTGAAAACAATTTTAAAGGCATCTAGTACCATGCAAAATCAGGACTCTCACCCTCTGTGAGGAGTGGCTGTTTGGCAGGGCTAAGCCGCAGGGTGGGTGCCAGTGCCTTTTGGTCACCGTCTTCCGTTTATGCCAATGGCTGAACCAGGGTCACTTGACCTCTGAAAGGTCACCTGCCTCAAAGTCCATAGCAGGAAGTGAAGGACCTGTCTTTGCTTCTGATGACTTGAAGACATTGAAGCAACACTTGGGAATTGGACAGAGCAGTTTTAGAGACCTCAGAGGACCTGGATTTAGAACAAACGGGCCTAGAACTCGACTTGTCTGAGGCCCTGGTGGTGGCACCATACATGCTCAGTTGATGGATATGAACCTGCATCTTGCACAGCCTTCCTAATCTGAGCATTGGGTTTTCATTCCCCATCATCTAGTTAGCCGTCACCCGTGTGGTAAGCCACTGCATCGAGCCTCGGCACTCTGTTGTAGAACACTCCAGCACCATTCCTGCTGCCCTGGCCATCGACTTTCTGTTTTGGAGCACTCAGAACGGCCATAGGAAAGCAGCACCCCCTGGAACCCAGAACAGCCAGGTCTGTCATTTCAGCTCAGACTCCTCTTTGACCATGTTCATCGCCTGCCAGGTTTATGGCCTCAGTAAAAATTGAAGAAAACCATAAAAGACAATGAACTTATGGTTGTGCAATCCCAATTTTTGTCTGCTTCTGAGTCAACTAACTCAATAAAATTCAGCTGAATTTCTTTTATTTGCTTGCTGAACTTTTTCCAGTGTCACAGGCGTGAAATTGGAGCATAAAATCCATATGAGGTTTTATTTATTGCCATATGCATTTCAGGGAAGATGCTGAAGAAATGGCTTCTTGGTAAGGCTGTTCCCAACCAGATCTGAGTGTTTGATCACTGACATACTCATGTCTTTATGGGATGTGTTGCCTGCTTGTCCCCACATCTTCCCTGTGAGTCTCAAGGCCCCTATGGGGTAAAATCCAGAGTGCACGCAGGTACTTAAACCCTTCCACAGCCTTGCCCCATAACATATTATCCTCTACTCCAAAGAAATTGGGGCTGCTCGGAAAGTAATACTGCCCTGTCCCCATACCTTTTCCCGTCTCTGGCTAACGGCTCCCCTCTTACCTCTCACTCACCTCTAACTTCAATGATGATGGTGATAAGTCATCCAAAAATGCTAACTCCATATACTATGCTAAACTCTTGCCAAATATTAACTAATCTTCACAAGAAAAATTTAAGATAGGTCCTATTATTATCTAACTTTACCAGTGAGGACACTGAGTCACAGAGGGTTCAAATAGCTTGCCCAAGATTGAACAGCAAGACGGGAAGATTCGAATCGAGGCATTTTGACTCCAAAGCCTGTCCCTGCTCCCTGGACTGTTCTCTCTTCAGTGGTGATTAAAGCTTTCCTACTTTCATTATTCCTACATGTGTCACCGACTCTGAGACGTCCACTCAAATCACCCAACCTAGAAGGGATCTCTCACCATTCTGAAGTCACGTCCCATTTTGTCCGTATTCGTACACAATTGAGAATACACTGTATCTTAAAATTACTCATTTTGTATTAGGATTAAGATCTTTTACACAAAATTTATATCTTTATAAAAGTATAATTTTCATTTTTTATAATATTAGTACAAAACATGAATATCCCAAATTATATTATCCTAATATATTTATTTCATTGTGTATACATCCTTTCTAGGTATAAACATGTGCAACTTTATGTTCTGTTTTTATATTTATATTTAATTGCATACATATCTCTACCTTTTAGTGTCTTCCTAATTCTAATTTTATATGGTTGCATAATAGTCCATCTGACTGATATGAGTCTATTTACTATTAGATTATTTCCATCTTGTGTTCTTTACAAATTCCTGTTAGCGACAATATTTTTGCATATTATTTTTATTTATTTTTAGAATCTTCGCCTAAATTATTTGCTTAGAAGATAATTTCTTGGGAGTGTAATACTGGGTCAAAGTCTATGGCATACTTAATTTCATTCTCTAATTGTTCTTTTTGCAGTGAAGCAGACTTCCCAGGATTCTAGTTAACCCCTCAGCTACTTTGTTCATGTAACTGTTGCCACCTCCCTCCCTGATGTACCCTGTGGACTGGGTATGGTTATTCAAACCATGAACTCCTTGTCTGTATGTGCAGCAAGGATGGGATAATAATGAGAACACAGCCTAACTAGCTTAGAGGAACATTAAGAAGATTAACTTTCATGCAACCATCTTAAAAACAAAGTTATTTTCTTGCATAGCTCCTTCTCTCAATTGGGTTTATGAGCTCCTGGGGGGCAGGACATAGGAATACAGACCTGTGAACCCACCACTCATTAGCATTCCGCTAACATCTATGGAAAGAATAGATGCCCCCTTTTTTTCTGGACTTTAGCAATTTCACCTAGCAGAGAAAGCAAAATATTGAAGTCAAGGTAACTAATTTTTTAATGTGAATCTACTGGGTGTCAGAAAATGCCCAGGGTGCTTCCGCATGCATTTTCTGCCCTCTTTAATCCTGCAACACAATTATGAGGAATCTGAGACTCAAAGAGCCTAGGCAAATAATTGCAGATTATCCAGCAAGTTAGTGGTACAGCCGAGATCCATTCCATGGCCCATGTTTGAACACAATAAGAGTGTCCCCTTGCCCTTCTTCCCTCTTAGAACTCCAGGTTCCCAAGGGAAGCAGAACAGCCCAGAGGATGATGGAAATCTCAGGAGCATCTCTGGCAGGAAAACCTGCGCAGAGGAAACCTAGAGAGGACTTTGGGCTCCAAGCCACTAGAGGGGGCTGCAGGCCCAGGAAGAGGCGATGGTACGAGGTCCCCACGAGGTTCCTCCACCAAATTTGGCTCTGGTCTCCAGAACAAAGGGTCTCTCAGGATTCTCTGAAATAGAGCTCAGTGGAAACAGCATAATTTAGAAAAGGCAGCAAAACCAGCCCACGTCTTTTTCTACTCATAGATTGCATATCCCAGTGGAATCCACCCTCCACATCACTCTAAGCCAGAATGACTCAGCTGCTCCCCTAAGGCGGGCTAACAACAACATCCATCCTTTGCTTATTTTATTATGTTTCTGGAGATCAAAAACAAAACATCTGGAAAGGGCCTGCTGCAGGCCATCGCAGCCCCCAACCCCTATCCTTGCCCCTCTGATGGATTTAGCCGACTCAGGCCAGGACCGTTGACCTGAGTTTATCCTTGTCATCTGCATAATAGTGGAAATTGTATTAACGGTAACACTAGAAATAAGCGCTAACAGGTACTGAGTGCTTGCTTGTTGTCAAGCACTGTGCCAACCTTTTTAATCCTCCCAAAAACCATATAGGTAGGAACTATTACTATTCTCTTATAGAGAAAAGGAACCTGAGATTCAAAGCAGTCAAGTACCTAACAAGAGTCAAAGCCAGTATCTGAAGTCCAGTCTGTTTGGTGCCGGAGCTGGTGGTCTTTCTACTGAATCGAGCTGCTTTTGGTCCTCTGATCACCCTGGATGACAGTCTGGATGTGTGAGAGTCAGGAAAGTCATTCATTTGCTCATCTATTCAACAAATATTTACTTACTTTATTGAGGTATACGTGGTATGCAAAAATTGCACACATTCTAGTGATACATCTTGATGAGTTTGGACCTGTATGTACACCTGTGATACCATCACCACAACCAAAGTGCTCAACCTATCCATTACCTCCAAAGATGTCCTTGTGTTCTTCTGTGGGGTTTTGTTTTTCTTTTGACAAGAACACTTAATATGAGATCTATCTTCTATTTTAAAGTACACTATGCTGTACAACAAATCTCTAGAACTTCTTCTTTATACTCATCACATAGAAACCTTATACCCACTGAAAAACAATTCCCCATTCCCCTGATCCCACCATTCTGTACTTGTAGCCGTCTCTCTTACGATCCTTTGTATTTCTGTGGCATCAGTTGTAATGTCACTTTTAATTTTATTTAAGTCCTCTCTCTTTTTTCTTGGTTTAGCTAAAAGTTTGTCATTTTTGTTTATCATTTAAAAATCCCAGCTTTTAGTTTCGTTGATCTTTTCTATTTTTTTTTTCAGTCTTCATTTATTTCTGCCCTAACTTCATTATTTCCTTTCTTCTGCTAACTTTGGGCTTTGTTTTTCTTTTTCTAGTTCCTTGAGGTGTAAAGTTAGGTTATTTGAGATCTTCTTTCTGAATGTAGGTGTTTGTGGCTATAAATTTTCCTCTTAGTACTGCTTTTGTTGGGCACCTACTGTATGCCCATTCACTCTGAATGTACATACAATATAATCTGACACGGAGTCTGACCTAAGCTATGGCAAATCTCACTCAGGGTTGTTCTAAGCACTCTATTCAGGAACCGGGACGACAGAGAAGAACTTCCAAAGACAGGTGATGAGGGGAAGGAAGGCGACCAAAAAGAACAGGATGTGAAAAAACAAGTAACAAAACCTGGAGTTTACTTTGCAAGCCCTCTGCAAAGCAGCCTTCCTCTTGCCCCTCGCTCTCACCAAGGCCGTCTGGATCCACGCCCCCCTCCTCTCCCTCACTCATCCCCAGCTCAGGCTTCCAGTGTCTCTTTGCCGGCACTCTCTCATCCTGTCCTTGAGGCAGATTTTCCCCAAGAAGCCTTGTAACTATGGAGGGATATGCCCAGATCTGTGGGCACCACTGAGCACAGGAGAGGAGGCTGGTTTCCAAAATGAGGGGCAGAGGCAGCCCCATGACACAGGCATTGAGCATAGTCTTGGAGCAAATGCTGAAGGATGCCAAGGAGAGGCAGCTTCCTGGATTGGAGATGGGAACTGCTAGTCAGCTGTGTCAACCTTGGACCTGTCATCTGTAAACCTCAGTCTCCTCGTGTGTAAAAGGAAAAAAAGGGATTTCATAAGCTTGCCATCTTCTTATTTTAATAATAATCATCAATTGCATTTTACAGCCCACTTACCAGCTGTGTGACAGCTGGTCATCTCTCAATCTAATCTCTAAACCGTAATATCCTCATCCTAGAAATGATAACATTTATGTTCTTGAAGCATTGGCATAAGAATTAGATATAAAGTATTAGCCTGCATTTGCTCAGCATAGAAGTAGGGACTAGTCCTTGATAGTCATTGCTTAGATTAGCAAAGCAAATGTTGATAACAGAAAAGTAAAATCAGAAATACAATTCCTCGGGGCATCAGACTCCATGCTGATGAATTTCCTTGGCACATAGCAGCTCTGATAGAGAGATTATTTAGCAAAGGAGCCCCCCTCCATGACATGAGTCACCAGCTGCCTCTCCCGGCCTGTGATGCTCTTGTCCATAATTTGAGCCTCCACTTCTCCGGAGGAGGCGTGAGGGTGGGCCGAGATGGATCAATGGGACCGCAGAGTGATTGGGCTGGGGGCGGAGTGATTGTTCATCTGACACAACGAGGAGTTTGGACAAGATGATGCATAAAGGCCCTCCCAGGTGGGGATAGCTGAGATTTGGCAGAGGCCCAGTGAGAGGAAGTGACTCACCCCAAACCATGCAGCTAAGACTAGGCAGAGCTGGAATTTCAACATTGCTTAAAAAATGCCCAACTGCAAGAGAGAGTCAGTGAGGACTAGTGTTCCCCTCCCAGCCTCTCCTGCCAGGACTTGAAACAGAATATATGCTTCCGGGCAGGGGGTTTCAGAGGGGGTGCCATGTTTGAGTTTCTGTGCTTTGAATGTGGTGATCGAGTAAGAGCTGAGGCCATCAGAGAGTTGCCCCCATGAATGAAGAGAAAAGAGAAGAATGGATGAGAGCAGAGACCTCCCTTTTCATCAGGAGGAAGGAAGGCTGTCCGTGCCCTGACTAAAGTCATTAACACGCAGGAAAGATCCTGCAGAGTTGGAGAGGTTGGTCCATGTAAACGTAGAAAAAAGAGAGCTATCGAGGCAAATGGTGGGTTGTGCCAGGTGCTGCCGAGGGCCCAGGCAGCCTCGCCCCAAAGACCCCAACAGTCTCGTGCCCTGAGCCCGGGACATCCAATCAGCATCCTTTGCTCCCAGTCACTAAGTCACATCAGCAGGAGTCCCTGCATGGAAGGACACTAGAATATTATTACTATTCTCTAACAATAATAAAATAGCTCCCTTATTTGAGGACTAATGGGGTGCTAGGTGCCTTAGGTTTTATCTCACAGAAATTGTGTAAGGTAGTTTTCATTAATCCCTGTGTCAAATAAACAGAGCTCAAAGGTAAACTGTCTTTTTTAAATCTAAGAATTGAGAGCTAGAACTTGGCAGAGTCCAGATTTAAACAAGGTCTACCTGACTTTAAAAGTTGTTTTCTAGGATGCTCTGCTCTCTCAACCTTTTTTTATATCCCTATGTCATACTTCAATATGTAATGTGTAAACATACATATTGTAAAGTATAAACATATGCTTCATATAAATATAAACATAATATGTGTTGATTGTGGTGTAAGTAGAAAATTCAAACAAATACAAGTACCATCACCCTGGGATAAATAATATTAAAAATGTAGGGTGTTTTTCTCCAGTCTCTCTCTCTTGCCACACACATTCAATGATGATACATACTTTTTCAATCTGCTCTGTAAAATAAATATATTGTCTGCATTTTATATATCATTACTTATTTTACCAAACATAAATTTAAATCATTGCATGCTAGTCCATTATTCGGTTATACCACAATTTATTTTACCAATTCTCCCACTGTGGGGCTTTTTAATTGTTTCCAGAATCACTTAGAAATTATAATGTTAAGAAACATTTATGCATGTAAATATTTGTGTGCACATCTCTGATTATCTGATTATCTTCCTGAACTTGTAATTCTACTTCTATGGATTTATTCAAAGTTTCCCAATATTTTTACAGCTTTTGATGAGTCTGCCTACAGGGAGAGAAAGGGCTCAACAAGCCAACATGAGTCTGCTGGTGTGAAAGGGCCACTTCTCACTATAATCTAATCAAGTGGCATTTGGTTCACTTACCCTCTCCTGCGTGATCACCTAATGTGAGCGCCCCTCTGAGCAAAAACGTGCACCCCCGCAGGCTGTCGAAATCGTTTTTGCGAACCCGCAAGTCCCTGGATGCTGGAGAATTAATCAAGGTGAATGCTCCCTTGTGAGGCTTCCTGCCTGCCAGGTAGTCAGCCAGCTCTCCTGGGAAAGAGGCACACTCACCAGGGAATGGCTTTGGGCTTGAACCGTCGTCCCAAAGGAAAGCCCAGACTCTGCTTTGTTATTCGAGGTCCTTCGACACTGTCAGCACAACCACCTCTCCAGTTTTGTTTCCCACTCCTTACAACTGTCACCATGAAGTACCATCTTCACCAGCCATTCTGAACTGTTCAGTCCCCGGCTCAGTTCTCATCATTTCTCCTCTCCTTATTTTGTTCATGTTTTTTATTCCCCCTACAACCTGCCTGTTGTTGCTCCTTTTCTGGAGCTGCCACGTGACCTATCCATTCCATTTCTAGAGTTCGTCAGAAATGCCACCTCCTGGGTCAAAGTCTCCCCTGAGGACTTCTGCTTCCAGCCGTGATGGAGGGGTTGGAACGGGAGCAGTGCAAACAGAAGAGCCGAATGAGATGCTGAAGGATCTGTTTGAAGGTGTCCGACAGCTATGGCAGCATCCAGGATTTGGACAGCAAGATTCTTGAGAGAAGGGAAATGGAGGAAAGGAAGCCCACATTCTGTTTTTCCCCTAGTGCATTTGCTGATTCATACTTCAGAGTAAGCATATGAGCATCCTACATAAAAGAACTGGCAGAGGGACGCTGCTTGAAGGCAGAGAAGCTGGCAGAGTGCGACATCTTATGGGGCAGGAGACACAAAAGGAAAAATGGAGTCTGGGGCTGTCGAGGCAGCCAGGACTTAGGATCTAAGATCCTGGGGGAAGCTAGGCCCAGAGAAGAGGGCCCAACACTCGGCTGGTTTCTCAAAGAGCATTGATGTTTCTAAAGCAAGCAGGGCAATGGTTTGCGAAGTTCAGCAAAGAGTCACTGAAAAATGGGATAACACTGGGCACAATGTCGAGGTGCTGAGAAGACAAAACTTGGAGTTCACAGCCACAAAGGAGGATGGGTCCTAGTAAAATCACCAGGTTATCAGTTGAAACCCAAGAGCTGGGATGAATCTAAGGCTGAAATAGCCTCTCAAGCCTACAGAGAAATCTCAGCCCCGGATTAGATTACGGCAATTTGACCCCACTCTGTCTACCTAGCAGAGAGTGACATCCTCAGAATCTCTACAGTGTTCCCTATGCAATGTCAGGCAATTATTTTAAAACATCGCCAGGTGTGTCAAGAAACGGCATCCAAAGGGAAAAGGAAGACTACAGGAACAGACTCTGATGACTTAGTTATAGGAATCCCTGGACAAGGTCTTTAAGGAGGTGTAATTATTATGTTTAAGAAAATACATGACAAGGTGGGGAATTTCTCCAGATAACTGGACTGAATAAAAATAATAAGGCTGAGATTTGGCAGTTAGAAGAATTCAGCCTTGAAAAAGAAGGAAATCCCGACATTGGTGACAACTGGATGAACCTGGAGCACATGCCAAGTGAAATAAGCCAGCCACGGAAGGACAAAATGGCATGATTCCACTTATATGAGGAATCCGAGATAGTCACGGTCGCAGAAGCGGAGAGTAGAGCGGTGGTTACCAGGGACTGGGGGAGGGGCGATGGGGTGGTTTTTTAATGGGTCTAAAGTTTGTTATGCTGTATGAATAAATTCAGAGACCTGCCCTACAACACAGTGCCTACAGCCAACAATACTGCCTTGTGCACTTAAGTGGGTAGATCTCTGTTGAGTGTGCTTCCCGCAACAAACACAAAGCAGAGGGACGCAGGGAGGTGTTGATGCATCTGTTACCTTGACGGTCGTGATGGTATCACGGGGGTTTGCATCTGTGCAAATGCACCAGGTGTGTTCAGTTCTATGTGTATCAGTTATACCTCAATAAAGCTATAGAAGACGTGTTCAGAGGCACATGCAGTGGAAAAAATTAACACAGTAAGAAGACATGTAACTTCCATTTCTCTCTAGGGAGCCACGAGTGAGAAGGGCAGAAGTTGAGCTTTCCAGCAAATTTTGGGCAGCAGTGGAGGTCATGGGTCAGGGTCAGGCCCTGCTTCTATGGCAGGCTGTCTTGTGTTAAAGTTCTCACATAAGAGTTGGCCATATGAGCAAAATGACAATCGGTGGTTTCCTTCCTACTACCACTTTCCTTTCCTTTCCTTTGATTTTTTTTAAATTCATTTGAATTTTTCTCTTATTGTTTGGCAGAGTTTAAGGATCATTATTTTATATTAAAAAGAGGAATAGAAGAAAGAACTGTGCTCACGGTTCTGCATAAAATGAAAGATAGTTTGTAAAATTTTAATAGAGGACATAATGTGCATTGGGAGATTGGAGTAATTGAAGCATCACAGGCTTTGGAGAGGATGGCAAAGCGTCTGAGTGCAAGCTCTGTCTCCTGCTGGCTGGGAGGTGTAGCCCAGTTACATAACATCTCAGAGCTCGCTGGACCATTCTGATGTGGAGCTGAGAATGCCTACCTCCCAGGGCTGTCATGAGAATTAACTGAAGGAAGACGCGTAAAGCACTTAACATTATACAAGTCAAAACTGCATCGCTATTATTATTATTGCAACTTACTGTCATCATCATTACTTTCCCTCCAGTGTGATGGTGCTAGGAAACTTCCAGACCAGACCTGAGTTGCCCAGGGCAGGGGTGGGCAGGCTGCCCTTGAAAGAGCTGAAGTTCATTTGGCTTTGTCTCCTGAGTGCTTCCTCCCCACAAACCCACATTCTGATGAGGTTTGTATTTTTGGTGGGTATTTGATAGAGAACATTCAGACATATTATTTTACAGTGAAATGCCCTCTTTGTAGTGGACAGTTCTGGGAGGTTCGCCTTGGAACTTGTTTGGGTTGCTCTAAAGCACAGACCTCAGGTCATGTCATGCTCTGCGTAAGAAATGGCGGGCAGGCAGCAGCAACTGAGTCTTGTGTCGAGGTAAAGGGATGGAGCACTGGAGTCAGGCTTGGGTTATATTCTACATCCATCACTTCCTATCTGTGTTAACTTGACTGAGTTTCCAGACTTTTCCGAGCCTCAGTCTCTTCATCTATAAAATGGGAATAATAGTGATATGAAATTCATGGGATTGCCATGAAGCTTAAATCAGATGACACACAAAAATCCCTTTAGCATAATACCTGAGACTTAGTTAATAGTCAATAAATCATGGTTTTTAAAAGGATTATTATTTAACTATTATCAATATCACTGTCATTTTCACGTGAGTATTTTCTCATGCTAAATTCTGCCCAAGACATCATTCTTTCATGTTCTTATTCACCAGATATTTCTGAGGGCCTATCATGGAGATAAAGTGGGCAGCAAGACAAAATCCTTGCTTTCATGAAATTTATAGAATTTATTTTGGGGGGAGACCAGAAATAAGCACAGTAACAAATACACATGTAATTACAAGCAGGGTTAGGAGCCGTGGTGCACCATGAAGCAGGAGCAGGGTTTGGGGACTGATCAGGTGAGCATGGTCAGGATGGAGTCCCTGGGGAAGGGCCATGGGGCAGAGCCCTGACCTCTTAGGAGCAGGTCAAGTGATGATCTGTAGAAGAGGGTTCCAGGCAGAGGGAGAGCTGAGGCCGCTGGTGAGGTTGGGAACTGCAGCTTGTAGGGCCCCCTCAGTCTCCGATTATCCAATTCTTTGAAAATGACTGTAAAGAAAACTTTCAAATAGTCTTTTTTCCAGATCGTTCTATTTTCAGATGGAACTTTTGACATCATGTTAAATAATTTGGGACCTTCAAAGACCCAAAAGAAGGCAAAGCAGGAGCTGAGTTTATTTCCTTCCAGATCTGAATGTAAACACACCCAGGGTCCTGGCCTGTGGCGTTGGGGGAGGTCATTGAGAGGACGTTGACCGCCAGTTGACCCGTGAGCTGGACTGGGGCAATCAGAGGCTGCTGACCTGCTCCCTCTCATTCACTTCCTGGTCCTGGGAATATGCATTGCACTTGCCTTCCCCACTCCTGGGAGCTGCCCCAAGGACAGAGCCTTGAGATAGTAATGTGGTTTTGGGACCATCTGGACAGTGTATGTGACTGAACCCAGTTAAGGCCTCTGTATAAACTTCAAGATTTTGGCAGGTGGGTGTGGAAAACTATTCATCTTGCAGCAGCTCAAGACAAGCCTCATAACTTCCCTTGCTCATTAAAAACTGCCACCTGCCAATCTGGAGTGGCCTGCCTCTCTTCGGTCTCTCCTTGCCATCCTTGAGGACAGGGCCAGTTTCAGATGACACCTGGGAAGCTCCAGAGGTTGGGACCCAACCTGTGGGCAGCAGGAGGAGGATCACAGAACAGGGTTCCCTCCTTTCTGCAACCCAATGAATGGCACAAGAAATCCCCACAATATGCTAATTTTCCCTTCAAAATTTTCATGAGGAGAGGAAGAAAAGGTAAGAAAAGAAAAGCTGTATTTCTAGTAAATTTTACAATTAAAAAAAACCTGTACTTCCTGAGTACCAAATAAAAAAGTCAAACATGAAAAACTTTGAAAAACAAGCAATTAACTATGTGGCAGCAAAGGGCACAGAGAGAAAAGATGAATTGCCTGAAATAAATAAGAACCGGTAAGGAAAATGAAAAATGTTCCTGAGGTGAATGGGCTATAATGCAAGGCCTCGCAAGATAAAGAAGCAATTGTTTAATGCAAAGCGATCAGAAGGCAGCTCACTCAAGCCACAAAGTCAGCCATGTCACGTGGCTTTGAGAGAGACAATTGGTGACACTTAACTGCTTGTTGACAGGTTGCACCTCCTCTGTGCCAGGCGCCTACTGTGGGCTTCTCTGCATATCCTCAGATGATCTGTGCTGGAAATGAGTTTTTCTGACTCCCCCCAGCAGGATTCCTTGCTCCAGATGTTTAATTGCTTGGGATAAGGTACACAGAAACGTCACTGCTGTCACTAGATGGTGAGCTCTAAAGATGGGAGCAGGTCCATTGTATTCATTCATCCCTAAAAATGCCTGTACATTTTTGTTCTTGTTCATTTGACTGAGGCATTCTTGTTAAAAGAACACTGAGAAGAGAAAGCAGGTGGAGACAGAAGAAAAGAATTCAACTGATATTCATGTACTCAGACCTACTATCAGCTCAGATTCCAATAATTAATGAGACAAAATCTCTGTTCTCCATGAGTTCAGTGTCTGGGGGGAAAAATATAAACACAAATCTGTCATTTCACTATAATGAGTAAATGATTAGCTGGGATGTTCAAGTTGCTCTAGGAGCACATGGGTTATGATCCTCACCCAGTGAGAAGTCAAGGAAGACTTCCTGAAGGAGGCAAGGTCTGATCTGAATTTGGAAGGCTAGATCAAAGCTGATCAGGCAAAGGGGAAGCCACATAGCTGCATGCACATGTGCAAAGGCCCAAGGGTCTGAGTGAGTCAGGTTATTTCTGAGAGGAGCAGCTGTTTCAGGATGGCAGGAGTTCACGGAGAGCTGTGGAAGGGGCTGGAGGACTACCTGGGGATGAAGTGGAGGAGGTGGTGTCTGAGGCCAGACCAATCTGGGTTGTTGGCCATGTGGGGGTGTTGGATTCCCACGCCCTACAGGCAATGGGGAGCCATAGAAGGATTTTAAACATGGGAGGGACAGGAGACATGATCAGAGTTACATTCTAAAACGTCATTCTGCAAGCTGGGTATGGAGTGAATTGGGGCAAGACTGGAAGCAGAGACCCACTAGGAAACTGTTGACATGGTTCCTGGTAAAATAATGTGGCTTTATCCTGGGCAGTGGCAGGGGGCATGGAAACAAGTGGTTGGTTGGCTTGGAGAGCTATGAAAGGGGAGAATGAAGTAGAATCGTGGGTCCATGGGATGTGGGCTTGAGGTAGAGAAGAATCCAGGATGTGTGGGGCTAAATTTGAGACTTGTACCATGTCTACATTTGTATTTAAACTTGAAATAACTAGCATTTCATGCAAGCTGTGTGAGACGTTTAGTAACTAAAAGTCATAGAACTATGAACTATGAACGATTCGAGTGGAGTCTTCTACCCTGATCCCCTATTTTTACCAGGAGCAGGGCCAGCTGTATGATTTGCAGAGCCCAATATGAAAAGAAAATATGGGGCCCCTTGTTTAAAAAATATTTGGCAAAAAAGTGCCTGTAAACATACTAAAATATGAAACTCTTCTTCTGAGGTCTCTTCACATGTTATGGTCTTTTTTACTTGCTATTTAATGTCATGCCAGGTAAAGAAAAATTAAAATTTTAGGTTATTAGCATATACTGTTCATTTTTATAATGTGCAATGCCTAGTTTTAAATACAAATCTTGGAGCATTTAACTTTTGTGCAGAATCACTGAAGTTACACAATTTGTACTGTGTAGCTCAGACACATAGAAGTATTTTGTTCTTACCAGCACAATGAAAGTGCTGCATAAAACTAACTCACATGTTTTAATTTCACTTCTTGATAACACATATTTTAAAATACTCTTTAGTTTTGGTTTCCTGATGAGTAAGGAAAGATTGGAAGGAAAAGGAAGTATGGTTTATCTTATCTTTCCCTTTCCTTCCATGTCTTTGTTTTCTGTATAAGTGGTTGACTAATACAGAAAAGTAACTTGAGTAAGGAAGGATCTATAGGGTTCCTTGGTTCTTGATGTTTCTTAGATGGCCACTGCCCACTTTTGGTCTTCCAAACAAGCTCTGGTCCCAGTGGAAAGAGTGGCTTCTCGGGGCTGCCAGTGCCCCAGTTACTCAGCTGTAGATGGAACATGTTTTCCTTGTCCCAGCTTTGAGTCTCACTGAGGTCTCCCCCATGGAGGGTCCACTGGAATTCTGTGCCCATGGCATTGTGAACACTATGTGCCAATGGGGCATCAAGGAACAGTGGACACACATGCCGCATGAACCCCCTCTGCTAACACATATGCTCCGTTGTCCCGTCAGACTTCAGTCACAGAACACAAGTTTGAAGAAAAGAATTTCAAAAAGACAACGGGAGAGCATTAAACCCTTCTGAACATGCAAAAGCATGCATGCCCTTGGCAGTAGGGAAACTGAGGCCCATTGAGCTCATGTGATTGAATTAAGGCCAGGCTGCAGAGCTGGTGAGCAGCAGCCGGGTCTAAGGTCTGTTTCTCCAAATCCCCAGGTCAAGTATTTTTGTCCTACTGTAGGCAGACTCCCGTCTTTATGTTCCAGGCCACATAAACACTAATAATAGCCTCAGCTATTTACTGGAAATAACTAAATGTGAATGCCTCCAGGGACTGAATTCCATTCAATTTATAAAAGCTGCACCTGTTACTCAATTGTATTTAAATTGAGAGGAAGAGGCTGTCATCCCCTGCTCCAGCCCCGACCTGGATGGAGCGCTCTCTAGTGGGATCCTAATTAGAGTAGAGGGTGGATAAGACAGGCCCTTTGTGCGCCTGGAGCCGCACAGGCAGGACTCCCTCTGCACGGGCTCACGGTTGCCCCCTGGCATTCTGATTTATTTCCCGGAAGGCTCAGAGCCCTCCGAGGGGTGGAGAGGCTGCAGGTCTCCTCTGGCTGGCCAGTGGACACAGCAGATTCTGAATAAAAGAGTCCCATTTCTATCCAATCACCAATTAGACTCTTTGTGGGGGCCTCTTCACATCCTACTGCTATGTGCAAAATCTAGGAAAAGATAATAAGGAATCTGTGATTGGTTTTAAACTTATAAATGTAGCAGACAAATCCATGCATTACTTCATTCACTTGTGAATATATTTATTCCTATAACATCCTTTCAATCATTCACTCATGTTTTCAAATATTCATTCATGCATGCATTCAACAAACATTTCTAGTATGTCAGATGTTCTGCTAGGCCCTCACTCTGCAGAGCTGAATGCATGTGTCTGAGTAGGTGCTGCTCTTGAGCATCTCACAAGCTGAATGAGGACATAGATAGGGAAGCAAATAACCAGGATGTGGTGTGATTATCAAGTTAGCAAGTGGGTACCGTTTGAGCTGGGCGTTGAGGGATTAGTAAGAGTTCACCAGGTGGGAAGGTAAGGAAGAGCCCACAAAGCAAAGATAATACAATGAACGCAATCAAAATATTTCTTCTTGTGGCCTCGGCAAGCATTGCGATGCTGCAAGACACAAGATTTGTTGCCAGAGGAAGGACCTTTAAGCTGGACCAAGGAGCACGATGAGCCTGATGTTAAGAGTGCTGGTGAGTTAGGAGAGAGCTTTAAAATGAATCAGGGTTTTAGGAAAAGCACTCTCGTGGCACGTTTGCAGGAAGGCAAATTGGGAGAAGGATTGTGCTGGAAGTAGAGATCCTGGCTGCAAGTGTAACAGCACTGCAAGTGAGAGACTGTGGCAGCAGCTGAGATGGAGAAACCACAGACCTAAAGTTCCTTCTTCAACCCCCAAATGCAATCCTCCTTGAGTATCTCCCCAGCTCAGTGAGGACACCATAACAGACTCTTCCTTGTGATCAATACGTCACCCACTCTTATATGCTTGCTCAGCCTTGCCTCCTCCTATATTCTGCTTACATGTATTTTTCTAAAGATTTTATATGTTTTTTTAAAGAGCTCTTTCTCAGTAAATCCCTATCTCAGGCTCTGCTTCTTAGAGAACCCAACCCAAGACGGTTGTACCAGGAGAGGCTCCAGGAGGCAGATTAAGACAAGGTTCTAGAGTTGGTCACATACCACTGAGATGGCCATGAGGACCCCTCACTCCTGTGGGCGGAGTATGGTGCCTAACTGCTACAGCAGCATGAATGCTAAGACTTTCACCTATGGCCAGACAGGATGGAATGCAGGTGGACGGGTATGCACTGGCTGGGAGAAATAGGTACGGAAAGGACAGTGAAACTGTGTGGCTATTGCTGGGAGCCATTGAAGAGAAAGTAATATGCTGGGGTCAGTTAATCACCAACTTAAAGAAAAGCATGAGAGCCTGACGGCAATCTTGGCAGCATTTAAAGACACACCCATCACTTGCAGCTGGAGGGCAGACCAAGCTGACCGTCAGGCACAGGACTTAATCAGGCTTCTCTCTGTCATGCTTATAATGATCAGCCTAGACAAGTCTCCTTGGGGGACAACACCGGGGCCCTGATGGGGAAGGAGTGGGATCTGAGATTGGAATGGGGGCATCTGGACAGACGCACTTGAAAACCTTGAGTCCCCAGATTCCCTGAACACTCTGTGTCTGAAGAAATGGCTCAACCATGCGAGAGACTCAAAGAAGGGAGAGCTCTCCACAGGACAATGTTTGCCCTCAAGGTCGGCCCCACCACTGCTCCTGGCCACCAGACCCATATCTAGGGCAAACCTACAGCATGGCCCATCAGGGCTCGTGGATGAGAAGAATTATACTCCAAAGGGTCTGCAGGGTGTGTCTGTCGTATGTCAGCAGTAACTGTGAAGATACTCCTGGGAGTGCTGGGTGGAGAGGGGCAGAGAATAAGCTAGTTCAGAAAGAATTTGTCAACACAGACTTAACAGCCTTGTGGGGAGACTTGGGGCCCGATTCTAATATCCTGCTGAATGCCACTTGGAAGTTTGGAAAAAATGACAGCACATGAGAAATGAAGTAGAGGCACCAAAACTGTTGTGGCCGACTGAGGAGGAAAAGATCAGAAGGCTTAGAGAAGTGAGCATGCTGGAAGAGACCTACATATAAGATTTGGAAATCCAAAGGCTGGCAATATTCCTGAGGAGGGGTCAGGGCCCCCATCATCACCAAGGCAAGGAACAACATGCTAGTGAAGGAGACCCAGCACTGCTCGAAACCTTGGTGGTGCCATTCACTATCGGCTGGGGTGACAGAAGGAGATGTTGCTATAGAACCAGGCTTCCTGTGGCAATAGACGTGAGAGAATCCCAGAGCAGCAGAGGCCGGGGGCAGTACCCAGCCTTCAGAAGTCAGCTGGGCATCATTGCCTTAAAGGACAGTGAGTTGGAGTGGCACGAGGTGGACCAACCTGCAGGAATCTATGAAGATAGCTATGATGATACACAGTCTTGAGGGCAAGAGAGATGGGCTGCTAGCAGAATTATTGCTTAATATGTTTTATCACAAAAGATCAAGAACGGACGAGCATAAGGCTGGGGTTAGCCATCCTGTTGAAGAGTCAGAATCTCTTGCCCAGTTTTTACCCTGGAGCCACTTCTAAGACCCAAAACCCATCAACTGAAGGAGAGGCCACGTCTTCATGAAGAAAGGTCCTGCAATACCATGTTAAGTGGTTACAGAAATCATGTCCTCGTCCTTTCCCAAAGTGACCTATGGCTATTTGTTTGGCAGCCATACTCTGGGGAAGGGAGATATACAGACCTTTTGAACACTATTGGATACAGAATCCAAGTTGACCCCAATACTGGTGACCTGAAGCACCATCAGGGTCCCCTATGGAGTCAGGGCACCTAGGGAACCCAACCTAAGACAAATCTTTTATAGAATTCTGAACAGAAAATGTGACATTTCTTTACTATAAGACGGTCCACAGATGTGCGTTAAAACCTGCACAAAAAATGTACTGATTATAAAATGAAATCATTTTATAATCACTTCTGATGAAGATGAGGATGAGAAAAGGGTTATTGATGTTAAACCCAGGTAAAGTCAATGTCAGATTTAGGAAAAATACACATTATACAGAGTGAATGGTATGTGAGTTGCTGATTCTCTCTTATTGTGCCTTCCTTGGTTTCCCCACCAGTATGCTGGAAGAGCTCTCTGCCCAAATTCTCCATGCATTTGTTCGGCATCTACAGTGGTGTCTCTGCGGGTAAAATATGAACAGGGCATAGGCTGCCCGCCAGGAGCTCACAGACCAGCTGTGTTTCAGGGGTCCCCATGACCACCCGCAGGCACAAGCTTTCACTGGAAGGACTCACAGGCTTCAGGCAAGCCATCATATCCACAGTGATGGTTTAGTACGGTGAAAAGACACGGATAAAATCAGCATCGGAAAAGGTTCATAGGGCAGAGTGCAGGAGACCCCTGGTGTGAGCGTCCAGTTCTCCTCTCCCAGTGGAGTCGTGGACAGCTCTTAATTCTTTCAGAAACCCACATGGAGCATTCCAGCCAGGGAAGCTCACCCAAGGCTTGATGTCCAGGGTTTTTGCTGGGAGTTGGTCCTAGTGTATAGGCATGGCTGACAAACCCTCCAGAGGTTAAGCGGTTAACGCATGGCCCAAAGGCCCTTCATACGTCACATTGTTAACATGGCCTATCTGCGGTGGCCCCAGGCCTCCAGGTAGACAAAGACACTCTTGTCAGGCAGGATATTCCAAGGATTTAGAGGTCACCTCCCAGAAGTCAGGTGAGGGTCAAACCACTCTTTGGGATGCACAGAATGTTGACAACCTGCCGAGTTAACCCTTTCCTGCACAGTAGCCCATTAGAGGTGCTTTAGTTCCCTGTGGCTGCCGTAACAGCGTGCCACAAACTGGGTGGCTTAGAACAGCAGAAATTTATTGTCTCACGGTTCTGGAGGCAGAAGTCTGAAACCAAAGTGTTGGGAGGGCCATGCACCGTCTGAAGATGCTAGGGAAAGATGGGTTGTAGGCCTCTCTACCAGCTTCTGGTAGCCTGAAGTGTTCCTTGGGTTGTATGGCTGTCTTCTCTGTGCGTCTCTTCACATTGTCATCCCTCTGTGTATGTCTGTCTCTGTGTCAAATTTCCCCATGCATAAGTTCACCAGTTCTATTGGATAGGGCCCACCCTGGTGATTGCATTTTAACTTGATTACCTCTTTAAATACCCTATTTCCAAATGAGGTCACATTTTGAGGTACTGGGGGTTAGGACTTCACAGAGGAAGCCCTGACCCAGCCTGGGTCAAGCAGAGAGGTCTTCCTGGAGGAGGTAACATTTGTAGTTTGTTTTAAAGGAAAAATAAGCATTGGCCATAAGGCGAAAAAGGAAGACTATATCTCAGGAAAAGGTATAGACAGATGATTTCCACTAATTTGGAAATTGTTGTTGAGACTGGAGTGACAAGCAAAAGTCAGATCATTAAATTGTCTTATATCCCATAAGCAGGAGCTCTGTGTATGATTCTGAAAGAAGAGGTGAGTGAAACAGTCATTATAAATCGTGAGTATAATTAGAATTGATATTAGAATCTTGTAAAGAGCTGAGACAACTCTGTACCCTGGTTGTCTTCACCTCTCATCATTATTCTCAGTATAGATAGGATTCTTGTTTATGGCAACTGTCTTCCCAAGAAAAAGTACTGTAAGCTAAATTGATCCAAATTGATTGAGATTTTTCAGTATAAAATGTTTTCATAGTAAACCATGCTCTTGTTAGAGAATTAATAACAAATGTTGTAGACATAGGGCCACAAATGAAATCCTAATCCACCAGAACTCATAGTCTCGTGTTCTCTGCAGCATAAAAGTTTCTAAATGGGATAAAGACCCATGCAGCAAGTCAGAACAAGAGCCAAGCACATAGAATTTACCAGGACAGAATCCTACTTCGTTGTGATTCCTCTCCTGTAATAAAATAATTGGAAGTCATAGAATCTCTTTCATGTGGCATACAGAATTCAGAAAGAGTGCTGACTGGGACTCAAATTCCTGAGTTCCAGTCCTGGTCCTTCTCATCAACAAGCAGCCAGAATAAGTCTCTTAGTCCCTTGGTTTTAGTATCCATGAAACAACTACTTTAGAAAATTTTAAAGATAAATACTCATTTCACAGGATTATGTTGAGAATTCGTGAGATAATGTACTTGAAGCAATTTGGGTTTCTTCGATCCCTGTAAGTCATGTGGGGGCAGTTTAGTCCTGTGGGGAATGCCTCTTTCTTTAATCTGTCTCTTTGGATGTCACTCTTTCCCTGGAGACTTGTTTGAGACCTCATTATAACTATGCAAAAGGAGACAAGAATCCATTGATTTCTGTTTTGGGAAATGGGATCTTCAACCTTTACCGTAAAAGGTACCACTAAGTGTAGCAAACCCAAGAAAGTAGGGTTATTTTGTATTTTGGGCTGAATTGTGTCCCCCCCAAATTCATATGTGGAAGTCCCAACCCCATCAGTACCTCAGAAGGTGTCATTACTTGGAAATAGGATCACTGCAGATGTAATTAGTCAAGTTTAGATGTGGTCATCCTGGAGCGGGGTGGGTCCCTAGTCCGATATGACTGGTGTCCTGAAAAAAAGGGGAAATTTGGACTCGGAGATATGCACACAGGGAGGATGCTCTGTGAAGATCAGAGTTATGCTACCACAAGCCGAGGAGCTACTAGAAGCTAAGAGAGAGGGCTGGAACAGATCCTTCCCTCGAAACTTCCGAGGGAGCACGGCCCTGAAGACACCTTAATCTCAGACTTCCAGCCTCCAGAACTATGAGCCAATAAATTTCTGTTGTTTAAGCCACTCAGTTTGTGGTGCTTTGTTATGGCAGCCCTAGCAAACTAAAACATTTTGGAAATAGCAATGAGCTGCTTGTCCAGGCCTAAAGAATCAGGCACATGGAGCAATATTTAAGCCTTGGACCCAGCAAACAGACAGCTTTGGTTTTATGTTGATTGTGATGATTCATTTCTTTAACTGTGGCAGCCTGACAGAGAAAATGATTTGAAGTCACGTGTCATTTAGAGGCCATTTCATGGAAAGGTTCTTTGACTTGACCACAAGGGAATCCTTGGAGTCTTTAGCTAGAGATACCATTTCAAGATGAGCCAGGGTCACCGTCTGCACACGTCCTGAGAAGAGGGCCCGTCTCTAAGACTGGGTGGAGAAAGTCAGTCCACATACCAGGAAAACAAAGAAGCTGGAGAATCTAATGCTTCTAGACCAGATGCCCAAACCATGTAGTGTCTCAGTCCTGAAGTAACCTACAAATTCCTTCTTTCTGGTGCTTTGGGTAAACTTTGTCACTTGGAGTAGCTGAAAAGACAGTTCGTAGATAAGTCAGAACAAATGCCTCTGGAAATATACCCTCCACCAGGTTTTCAAAGTATGCTTTGGGGTCCAGTTAGGTGAATATTTTGATATCTGGCAGGAAAATAGCATTAGCATCTGTGATAGTTAATTTTATGCAACAACTTGACCCGGCCATGGGGTGCCCAGATAGGTGGGGAAACATTATTTCTGAGTGTGTCTATGAGGGTATTTCCAGAAGAGATTAGCATTTGTGTCAGTAGATTGAGTAAAGCAGATGGCTCTGCCCAACGTGGGTGAGCATCACCCAATCTGTTGAGGGCCTGAATAGGGCAAAAATGCAGAGGAAAGGAGAATTTTCTGTCTCTACTTGACTGTCTGAGAAGACACCTGTCTTCTCCTACCTCTAGACTGGGACTGACACCAGTGGTAGTCCTGGTTCTCAGTCCTTCAGACCCAGACTGGAACCATACCACCAGGGCTTCCTGGGTCTCCAGCTTGCAGATGGCAGATCGTGGACTTTTCAGCCTCCATAATCCTGTGAGCCAATACCTTATAATACATCTCTTGATAGCTAGCTAGACAGCTACCTACCTACCTACCTATGTATCTATAGAGAGAAATTATGTACATATATTTGTGTTATATATGTATTAGTGTGTATTTATATGTATTCTGTTTCTCTGGAGAACCCTGACTAATACAGCATCCAAAGCTTCTCTTATTCTATTATATGCTATTTTCCTATATATTTTGGCCAAAACATTGAAAGTAGAAATAGGTCACTAAACCTTGGGTGGTTATCCTTTATATTCTTTATTTCCTTATCCCCTAGTTGATTTAATCAAAGATACAAAAAATATTGAGGTCCAGATATATGCCAGCCACTGAGCCAGGCATGGGGGAATACAAGATACAGGGATACATTCAACCAGGGAGCAGAGATGGACAAGACATAAGTGATAGTCCCTGCTCCCGAAGCTCTTGGGCTGGTTGGGAGAGAGACCCGAGAAATATAAGAGCAGTAAATCTTCCAGCTGTTGCTACATCCCATCTTCAGAGGGAGAGAGAAGGTGCTTCCGCAGAAGACAAATCTTCCTCAAACTTAGAACCTCAGCTCGGGGCCTCACTCCCACCCCAGCTGGGTTAGGAAGGCTCCTCTATGCCCAGATTCCCAGCACTTACTAACGTGAGGGATTGGAGCGTTGGCTTCCCCACTGGACTGGAAGTTCCTCCAGGACAGGGCTGGGCCTCAGGCCTGTCTGTGTCTTCAGTGTGCGATCAGGTTCTGGCACATTACCGGCCTGAAGCAAATGCTTGGTTGAACAGATTGGACCACTGTGATGCTGAGCTGAGTATAAGAACAAGGCTGGGCAGGGAATTCCAGATACGCAAATAGCACAAAACAGATGGGGGTCAGTGAGGGGCTTCCATGAGAAGGCAGAACTTCAACAAAAGGGCAAAGTCATTCTTTCTAAAGGAGGCTTTTCACACAGCCCCTCAAAGGCTGCCCCATAGGTGTGGCTCATACCATGAGTTTACAGACAGAAAGCCAGCCCCAATTTCTCCATTGCTGAAAGCTGATTTGGTTCAGAATGTCACTGTGTCCATCATCAGGTGATAAGTCTACTCCAGTCATGATAATCTCTTTCCTCTCTTTCCCAGACTGCTGTGAAGCTAAGGATGGCCACCTGAGCTATCGGATAACAAAATGTAAGCAGAGGTTTGCTGGAGTTTTACTGGAAAAGCTTACTTTTTTATGAAAGAAAACAGAAGTAACTGGGCATGGTAGCCATCCCACTTTCTAGGTGTTGAATGTTGATGCGATACCTGGAGCTGCAGCAGCCACCATGACACCATAGAAGAGAGACCTAGAGAATCAGGAAGGTGTGTCCCTAACATGAATCGGCATCAGCCACCACCTGTCTAGGGATTTCTGAATCCAATTAGCGAAAGTCTGGTAAGAGAAATGGCTTGTTTTCTAGTCAAGGAGCAAACTGGCTGACTAGAATACTGTTGACATCCATTAGCCATGGGTCCAGCTGGCCATCATTCAGGATCAATCAGAAAAATGTTGCTTTTACCAAGAGAAGAATGAGTTATCAGGATTCAGATTTATATCTAATTAGTTCTTGGTAGGTTGGTTTTCTCCTTTGAATATGAGGGATAAAAGGGAAATATCTGCTTACAATGAGCCTGGCCACCCGGAAGCATCTTTTTCTAGGGTCGTATTTTTCTCTACCCATTTATTTTTATTTCCCTCAGATCTTTGTGACTAAATCTCTCTTGGAATCTTGGAGGTGAAAAATGATGCCTCCACTCAGGAGTGAGCTCCCTGTTACTAGAAGAAATCAAGCAAGTGCTGGAGCACTTTGTTCACAGCTGCTGCTCTGAGGGAAATTCTACCGTAGCTGTGAGGCACGGCTATCCCACAGCATTCAGAATCAACCGTATGACCTATGACAAGCCATTTTAACTAACTGGGACTCGTTTTCCTCAGGGGAAAATGGGAGGCTGTGTCGCATAGGTGGGAGGAGGGGGAGGCACAGAATTGCACAGGATGTCTCTGAAGAACATCTACATTCAGTCACCCTTAGTCTTTCTGCTGAGCAGACAACCATACCCAGCCTCTGGCTCTTCCTTTGTCCCCATTTCTGAGTCACCTGAATATTCCTCCAAGAGTCAATGGCAGTGAAAGAGGGTGCCAACACTAAAAGAATACCCTCTGGGCACTGGGATGGGTACTTTCTAGACAGCAGCCATCTTGGGGGGGGGAGATTTCTTTTCTCATTGTACAAATGAAAAAAAAAATAATCAGAGGTTAAATAGTAGAGGCTCTATGTTTAAAGCAAATTCTGCCCAGTGGAGAGTCATATTTTAAAATTCAGATGCATTCAAAGCCAAGGATGGAGACTAGGCAGGGGGACCACTATATGGGAAGGATGCCTGGATGGTCCTGCTGGGTACCAGACAGGAAGCAATCACTGCCCATCCATCACCTTGCGGCAGCTGCTGCTGAATGCAGCTAACCACACACGAGAGATGATGACATTCCAAGTGGGCAGGGGAGGAGGCGGAGGAGGGAAGCGATGAATCGGACGCCCAGCAGACACACGGCACAGTTCCTCTGCTGCTTCCAGCCAGCCAACGTGGGGATTGGCAGGAGGTCAGAAGTGGTAATAATCACAGCAGCCACACAATGGGTACCAGGGACTGAGGCTCAGAGACGATCCCAGAACAGCCTTGATGATACAGTACAATGGGAAAGCAGGGGCTCCGAGGTGTTAATGTGCTGCCCGAGGTCACCCAGTGGGCACTGCAGCACCTGAACAGGTTTATGTCCCTTTCATTCTGCCCTTGGACAGCTCTGCTGTGGACCAAAATCTTTGAGAACGTGAGCTTGTCCTCCCATTTCTTTAGACTTTCTAATCTAATACTGGTCTCAGAATTAATTTGCTCATTTGTTCAATCATTCATTTCTTCACTAAACAAGCATTTGTTGCATGCCCGCTAAGCATCTGGTACCCAGGTGAGAATGGGGGGCACTGTGAAAAGCAAGACATGCAAGGGGCGGCCCTCCAGGGTGTCCAACCTCTCAGAGGGGAAGCGAGAAGGCAGGCGTAGCCCCTTTTGCTTATGAAAGTCCTTAAGACAGGGATTAAAAGAGTTTCCGCTTCAGGCTAAGCTTCCCTCAGCAGTTGTCTCATCCAGACAGACCTGCAGAATGACAGAGAGTGTGAAAGGTAAAACCCAAATTTAATACACAGTTCACACACACACATGCACGCACTTCACCCTGTACCCCAGTCCTTAGCACAATGTCTGGCATGTAATAGTTGCTCAGCCAATATTCTGAATGGCTGCATCTCTACACACCTGTGCTGCTTTTATCGAGCCCTCACAAACCAGCACTTTACCTGCATCGTCCATCTCCTTTACTCCTGACAGCGTCCCTGTATTGTAGACACACTAACACCACCATTTTGGGGTAAGAAAATCGAGGCTGAGAGAGATTTGTTGGCTTGCTCAAGGTCAACAGCTAGCAAGTGGTTGGAACAGGATTCAAACTCAGAGAGTGTAATTCCAGAAGTCTCGTTCTTCTCCCCGTGCCACTCTGCATGCAGGGGACTTCTAAAATAAGTCTAGAAGAATGTGTCTGAAGATGCAACAGTGGTGGCATTTGGGGTGATTTTTATCTTCTTTTGGCTTGCCTGGATTCTCAAGTTTGCTCAGAAAGCATTGCTCATGGGCTTAAATTATTTGTATGATTTCTTGAACAAGTAGAATACTTGCGTAGTTTCTAACCTGGCACATATAAGTGACCAACAAATGGGGATAATGATCACAATTTGCTGAATTGGGAGGAAATTAAATATGCCAAAGTACATTGTGATCTGACACAGAGCTTGGTTTGTTGTAGACACTTTCTGATTCCTTTTCGTTCTATTCCTAAGAAAGAAGGAGAGACTATGACCTAGCTCAGAATTTTCTCAGCAGCAGAAACCAGAACGCTTGCTTTAGGGAAAATTTTTACAGACATTCCCTCCACCCCACACCCCTGTTGTGTTAGAACAGAAAGGAGGGGAACCCATCAGCTGGATTCATCACCATTCCCACCGCCCACAGGGATGATAGACCCATCAGCAGGACACTGGAGACGGAGGAATTTAGGGCCAGGCTGGGGGTCCCCAAGACAGGCCCTGCAGGGGCTGACTGCTCGGCAGGAAGTGTGGGGTTTTCCTCGGAAGCCCAGTCTGCGGGGCAGCAACTCCACTTCCTCCCACTAGTGTACACACAGTGGGCCAGCTACAAACGCACAGGATATGTGGAGGATGTTTCAGTGGCCAGCGGGCGAAGGCTGGGCGTCTGCACCCAGCTGAGAGACAGAATATCAAGACAGAAAATGATCACCATGGGCCTTCGGCTTCTCAAAAGCCCATTGGTGTGAATCAGAAAAGGGAAGGAAGAGAGAGGGGAGGTGCAAAATACTTCCCTGGATGAAAAGAGCTCTATGCAGCCATCCCAGGCAGCTTGGGGTAGGAGCCTGAGAAACAGGCAAATGGGAAGAGAAGTTACATTTTTAAGTGCCAAGGAGTAATGCAGCAGCCACTGGGTTCAGTGTCAGCCTCCTGTCTCAAGTGATTTTCACTGTAACCCTGTGAGTTTAACATTCTTACATACACGAACTTTGAGCCCCAGGGAGGTTAGGTGATTTATCCAATATCACAGAGCTGAAGGGACAGAGGCAGTATTTGCTCCTGGCTTCGGAACTGGCTCTCGTCAAGCCTAACACAACGCAGACTTCTTTCTGATGAGTGTCCAGTTAATGGTTGTCTAGCAGCATTGACCTTGAATTTAAGCATCACATACCAGCAAGGGAGGTGAAATAGTTAAAAGTTTTGGATGGGGAAACTGATCCCCAGAAAATGGAAGTGACTTGCTTATGGTCACAGCCTCCATAGGAAATCAGAACAAGGACCATGATTCATGGTGCAGAGCTAGTTCCACACAGAGGATGGTGCACAACTGGAACATTCTCTTTTGTGTGTGTCAGGGGGGCATTGCAGGGGAGAGAAAGGCTTTCCTTAAACATAACCTTCCTCCAAAGTCCAGAATGTAGAACATCAGGGGCAGGGGCACAGCCTTGCCCCACACAGTCTCTAAAGGGCTGCCTGGAGCACATTTTAAAGGCCACCATTCTGGTCCCCTCCCCCACAGCCTCAGACTTGGAAAGCCTGTTAACAGCACCCAATTATCAGCTTCCAGTTGTCAATCAGCTACACCACACCAGCTACCCTGGACTGCAGTGTTATGCATATTATGGTATTTAAACCTCACAATGGTCCTGCAAGGCACACATTTTTTGTCCATATTTTACAAGCTTCGTTTTCCCTTCAGTGAGAAGGGTAGATGCTTCCTGCCTCACTGGGTGAGGGCGTGGACAAATGACAGCATCACTGGGGTGATGGTAGGAATGTGCTGCCTCTACCATCACCATGAACAACTCTTGAGGGCAAGGACCTGCATCTCTACATCAGTTTTGTCAGTGATGCAACTCAGCACCAAGAGAAGTGCCTGGCACACAATAGGTGCTCAAAATACGTGTTGAAGGCATTGATGGATCTGCTGCTCTGAGGCCACCTCTTGAGTTTATGGAATTGCTTGGCCTGCCTTCACAGTCAAGATCAAAATCAAAGATTCCTCCAGCTGCTGAATTGCATAGTGGGAGCAGAGAGACTTGGCAGGTGATTGCCGCCATGGGTGAGCAAAGTGGTCGGGCGGTGAGGTGGTATCAGTAGCTGTAATATGGGGATGTTATAAGCTCCAGCTCCCAACACCTTGTGATTCCAAATGTCTCAGGGTTTCCTCCTCCCCGTGGACCAGGCACCAGCAGGTGTCACCAGAGACTGAGCGAAGTTTTCACCATGGGGTCAATGGTGGAGAGGGTCCTGCGAAATTCCTAGTGTATCCCAGGGATTTTTAGACATTGTTTGTGCCAACAAAAGTGCAAAGAATAAGTAGCTCCATTACTCCAATAAGAAAACTGAGGCTCAGTGAGGTTTTGTGAGTCGCTCAAAGGTAACCCAGCTCATAACTGTTGGACTAGGAATTCAAGCTAGCATTTGACTGACGGCCAGAGCCCCATCTTTCCAGCACGTGGAGCCTTCGTGCTGAATTGAAACTCCACACCAGTCTGGGTAAAAGGGGCCATCTCTTCTGAGAGGTTACTGTCAGAGGGAGCTTCTGGGGGTGCCTTGAAGTAATTCTTTGCTAAGCAGAATTTGTGGGACTCTCATAACAGGCAGGGCTGGTAGTGACCACATGCAATCATGGGCCAGGGGCCAGCAGGATTTACAAGTATGCCCATCAGACATTTGTGTTCATACATGTTGGGATGTGGCAATCATTAAGCTGGCAGTCTCACTAAAGAATGGATAGAGAGCAAACAAACTGACCTTTACTGAGACCCCGCTCCAGCTGGCTCGTGCCCCATTCGATCCCTTTGTTCACAAAATATTTATTGAACGTCCACCATAAGCAGCCTTTCTCCTAGCTGCTAGGAAGAGAGCAGCGAGCGGAAATGCAGCAACCCCTGACGTCTTGACATTCACTCTCCATCTGCTGGATTTAGTTTAATTTTTTCAGCACCTCCCCAGGTGGGCATAATTACCCTCATTTTATAGATGGGTAAACTGAGGCTGAGAGGCTAAATAGCTTGCCCAAGGCATACAGCTAGAAAGCAGCAGACAGGACTCAAATACAGGTCTGGCTGACTGTTGGGGGCTAGTTTCCCCCCTCAGTCACAATGCCCCCCTGTGGTGGTGGACAGCAATGACCCCTGGGAAGCCTGAGCTCATTGGGGCCCCCAGGGAACAGCAGTTCCACCTGCTCACACACAGGCCTGTCCTTATGAACTGACGTCTGTTATACCCCCACTACACACTGGGTACTTTAACAGGTGTGTCATATGCCTCACCATCTCCAGGCTTGACCACCCTAAGAGTTACATCCCTATTTTACTAAAGAAGACGGTGATGCTCAGAGAGGTTAAGTCATTGACCATAGTGGTAGAATTAGCACTGCAATGCAAAGCCCACTATTTTTGTCCCCTAACTCTGCCTCCCAGGAAAGGGAAGACCAAAGGAGGGAGGACACAGTTCTTGCTGGTAAATGCTATGCTAAGTGTTTCTACATTGCACATACCTGTGACTTGAACCTGGAAATTGTGGGGTCCAACCCACCTGGGCTACTTTCTGGCTGTCTTTGGAGCAGTCATTTAACCTCTATGCAAAGTGGGCACCATGATAATATCTACTCAATTTCCTCCTGGGATGAATTGGCTGGTGAATGACTATCACACAGAGGGAAGCTTCTTCATCAAGCGTCCACCATCTTGGGGATGGTGTTGAGTGTGAGATATGGAAGGTGTGGCGGATTTGGGCTCTGAACCATCTCAGTGGCTCCTCCTTCAGAGCTCCTCCACATCATCTTTCTGATGGCACTTGGGAGGAGGTTACTACAGCCACCTAGCAACTCAACATGGGGGGTGCTCTTTGGAACATCTGCCCAGAGGCTGAGCAGCCCCACTCACAGGTGGTGGTAAGGTGGCCCCTGCAGGGCCCTCTGTCCATCCTGATGAGGTCCACCAGCCGGAACTTCTCAAAGTCCTCTTTACCCATGCTGGGAGAGAGAGGTGTGACACAAAGACCAAGTGGTAGTGGAATTTTACTACCAAAGGGCAAAGGAAGAGGAAGACTCAGGATAAACAAGTTGTGCAATGACAAATGAAGCTAGAAAGCGTGCACGTTGGGGTCAGAGAACTGGTTAAAATGCCTGCACTGCCTCCCATTCACTCGGTAACCTTGGGTCAATTACCTACATTCCTGGAGCCTCAGCTTCCCAACCATCACATGGCACCTGGAGAAAATAATGCATGCGCTCAGAGACGCTGCAAATGTCAAAGGACAACAAGCATTGACCCAGGTGCCTATTAGGCACTTTAAATAATTTTGATTTTGGTTGTTCTTATAAAATTGCCTTTTTCTTGTTACAAACAACACACTGTCCCTCACAGAAGATACCGAAGAAACATGCAAGATAAAAAGTTCACCTACCTATCCAGAAACTATCAGTGTGAGTACAAAAATGTGTATAGTTTCAGATAATTGTCTATATGTATATGGTTATTTACAAAAAAAATAGAATTATAGCATACACACCTATTTATTACCTGCTTTGTTCTCCACTTAATCTATCATGATCATTTTTCCAGCTCAAACTCATTTTGACAATGCTGTTATGGTGAATGTGGTGTGTTTTATTACACAATTGGTATAAGTTATTGAGCTGATTCTCAGTTGTTGAACATTTAAGTGGTTTCCAATTTTTCTGTTAGAAAGAGTGCTGCATTATAAGGCATTATATACTTTATTTCTAGCACTCACATAACAACCCTTGAGGTGGACCTTATCACATTCATTTTACAAATGATGTAATATTGGAAAGTGTGTTATGAGCCCTACCTAAGGCATCACAGAGATGACATCAAAGGGTTGTGATGAGGAAGCTCCAGTCTTACCTTTTCCTGGGTCTTAAGCTTGGTGACACCCATCACAGCAGCTGAAAACTTCTGAAACACCTTGCAAAAGCTTTTACACACACACACACAGCACACACTGAATAAAGTAACATATCCAGTTGGCAAAGATCAAAAGTCTAATGATATTAGTGGTGCATGAGGGTGTGAGGATGCAGGTATTCACATGCTCTGCCTGGAAGGAGTGTGAGCTGGCGTGATCTTTTGGGGGGACTGTAAAAGTCCTTATGAAAGGAGTATATCCCCTTTGATTGAACAATTTCAAGTTTTGTGATTTATTCTGAGGAAAGAAAAAAAACAAATGAAAAAATGCAAGCATAAGTATATTCACTGCAATACTGCTAAGGACAGACATAAAAAATATGGAACCTAACTCGCCATCCATATGGTAATGGGAATGGTTATTCACACTTGTATAGATACAAATATAGATACACACTGTGAAATTCCGGGCAGCTTTTAAAATGGTGGCAATAAAAATATATTTATACTTATCAACATGAGAAGATGCTTCCAAAATATTGGTTGAAAACTTTATATATAATATGATTTTCTTATTAAGAAAAATGTCCTTGTGTGAGCACATGTGTGTTTCTTGGAAGGATATGTGGGAGAAAAATAGTGCTAATATCTAGACAGATACATTTCTAAAAAATATTTTTCTTTGTACTCTTGTATTTTTCTTTGTACTCTTTGTATTTTCTAAGCATATTGTGTAAATAATTAACTTTAAAAAAGAAAAAGCAGCAAAGCTGTCTGCACACACAACACATGCCTGTTTGCATGTGTGTACAGACTTTCCAATTTGGTCCTGGGCTCATTCCACTCTTCCTTCTTCCCCTGGGCATCTTCCTATTTTGCTTTTATTTCTTAACAGCATTATTAAGCAATAATTTGTGCCAAATAAAGTTCACTAATTGTAACTATACAGTTTGGGATTTGAAAAACATGTACAGTCAGGTAAGCACTACCACAACTGTGATATAGAATGTTTCCACCACCACAAGAGGTGCCTCCGATCTGTCCTCTGTCACTGTGCATTTACACTATTTATCGATATGGTTTGGTTAACATCTACCATCTTGCTATTTTTTTCTATTGGTTCCATCTGTTCTCTATTCCGTTTTTCCTCGTCCTGCCTTCCTTTGGATCAATTTTTTTTTAATTTCATTTTATCTCCATTAACATCTTAGCCCCACCTCTTAGTTTTATTGTTTTCACGTGGGCACTCGAGGGTTTCAAATAATATTGTGTCACTTCACACATAATTTCAAACCTTATGACAGTGTACCTCCATTTTCATTTCCTGGACTTTGTGCTGTAGTTCTTGTACATTTGACTTCTACATTTGGTTTAAATTCCACAATTGAAACTTTATCCATAAAAAAATCTGGATCAAATCTGGATCTTTGTGTAGATCCAGATTTCATTTTGTGTTGTTTTCCTTCCACCAAAGAACGTCAGCATGTACTGTAGTACAGTTTTGCTGGTAAATGTCTGAAAAAGCCTTTGTTTTACTTTCATTTTTGAAAGATATTTTTGCCAGTTATAGAATTCCTGGTTAACAGAGTTTTTTTCTTTCTTTCTTTTTTTCCCTGTACTTTAAGATGTCATTCTATTGTCTTCTGGCTCACATAGTTTCTGGTTAAAGAATGTCTGCTATTATTCTTATCTTTATCCTTTGTATATACTATATAATATGTCTTTTTTCTTTAGGTGCTTTAAGATTTACATGTTATCATTGGTTTTCAACGGTTTGTGCTATGTCTTGATGCTTTTTTTTGCTTGCTTGGGTGTGTGAACTCTTTCCTCTTTGGATTTAAGATTTTCACCGATTTGGAAATTTTCCAGCCATTATTTCAAATACTTTTTTCTGGCCCCCCTCTTCACAGGACTCCAATTGCATGATGTCAAATAAACTGATGTTATGAAAAAGGTCCCTGATTCTCTAGTCATTTATTTCTCTTTTTTTCTTCCCTGTGCTTCATTTTGAATACTTACTATGTGTTCAAGTTTCTTCTTCAGTATCTTTTCTGTTGTTAATTCCAACCCATATTTTTCATTTTAGATATTGTATTTTTGTCTCTAGAAGTACCTTTTTAAAGATGTTTTTATTTCTCTTCTTATCGTGTTCATGTTATTCTCTATCGTCTTCAATATGTGGCACATATTTATAATAGCGTTTTCATGACCTTATCTGATCGTTCCATCATCTCTGTTATTTCTATGTCTGTTTCTATTGATTGATTTTTCTCCTGGTTCTTGGTTACACTTTCCCGCTTCTTTGCCTACTTGATAGTTCGACTGAATTCCAGACACTGCACAGGGGCTGGATTTGGTTGTATTCCTTTAATCGTGTTGGCTTTGTTCTAGGATGCAGTTAAGTCACTGAGAGCCAGGTGGATCCTTTTGAGGCTTGCTTTTCAGCTTTGTACGGGCAGGTGCAGCAGCCTTTAACTAGAGCTAATTTAGCAATTACCTACTAAAGCAATACCCTTCTGAATACTCGACCAGATGCCCCAGGCATTACAAAATCAGATCAGAATCCAGCCAAAGACTAATGGGGCTCTCCCTGCAGATCTCAAGGGTTCTCGCTCCCCTTGAAGCTCCCTGCTCTTTGGTACTTTGCTCCACAGATTCCATCCCCATGACCTCCCAAACTCTTATTTCCATCTTCTCAACTTCGTGTGACTCCTGGACTCTTCTTGGGTAACCCGTCCTTCACTGCAGCCTGGAAACTGCCATGAGGTGAACTTGGGCAATTTCAGGGTTCACATTGCTCTCTTTTCTCAGATTTTCAGGGAACTCAGTCCTGTGCTACATGTTTCCAATGTCTAAAAATTGTTACATATAGTCCTACATGTTATATATATATATATATATATATATACACACACACACACACACACACACATATATAACATGTATGTATTCCTTAGGAATATATTACATTATATTATATATATAACCAAATGAATTGTATATTCATTTTTCTAGTTGTTTAAGGTGGAAAGTAAATTTGGACCCCTTTACTCTATCCTGGTCACAAGTGGAAATCTCCTTTATTTTTTTCAAATCTGCATTAAAATCTGCAGGCTGCTGAGCTGAGCTAGCTCCCCGCTTGGCAGAGGTGACCACTAATAGAACGAGAGTATTTTGAGTGTGTTTTCCCGTCTGCTGGACCGAGAGATCCTTCTTGGGGGCTTTTCTTCCTGACACAACAGTCCGTCCTGTTGTCTTGGGGGCAACAGCCTCTCCAGTGCTTTCAGGATAATGGCGGCTGAGGACCAGGCAGGGCTCAGTCTCGGAGCTCTAATCCTACCACAAATTTGTTTTAAGGCTGCAAAGGGGTTATGAGTTCAGAAGGCCTCACCAAAGAGCCTTTTATAGCTTTTAAAAATTGTCTCCTAGAGGCCCAGGAATTGACTAAATTGTGAGTATGTGAGAACAAAGTGTGGTGCAGCAGAAATGTTTCCAAAAGAAGCCATCAGGTGCCCTGGCCTCTGGCCCCTCTGCTGAGTCTAAGGGCTGTGTGACTTTGCACAACTCACCATATCCCTCTGGAAGAAAATAAAGGGGAAAAGCTTCATGATGTTGGCCTTGGCAATGATGTCTTCAGAAGCACCAAAAGCATGTCTTCATGACACTGAAAGTACAAGCAACAAAAGCAAAAATAGACAAGTGGGACTACATCAAACTAAAAAGCTCCTGCTCTGCAGATGAAATAATCAACAAAATAAAAAGTCAATCTACAGAATGGGAGAAAATATTTGCAACCCATATATCTGATAAGGGGTTAATATCCAAAATATATAAGGAACTCCTGCAACTCAGTAGCAAAAATAATGATAATAATCCAATCAAAAAGGCAGCAAAGGTCTTGAATACACATTTCTCCAAAGAAGGTGTACAATGGCCAACAGGTATATGAAAAGATGTTGAACATCACTAATCGTCAGGGAAATGCAACTCAAAATCACAATGAGATATAATCTCACACCTGTTCGGATGGCAATTATCAAAAAACAAAAGATAGCAAGTGTCAGCAAGGATATGGAAAATTTGGAACGCTGCCACTGGTGGGAACATAAGACAGTGCTGCTATGGAAAACAATATAGAGGGTCCTTGAAAAACTAAAACTAGAACTACCATATGATCCAACAATCTCACTTCTGGGTATTTATCCAAAAGAATTGAAATCAGGAACTTGAAGAGCTATCTTCACTCTCATATTCATTGCAGCATTATTCACAATAGCCAACATCCGAAAATGATCTAAATGTCCATTGACAGATGAATACATACAGAAAATGTGATATATATACATACAATGGAATATTATTCAGCCATTAAAAAGAAGGAAATCCTGCCATTTACAACAACATGGGTGGACCTTGAGAACATTATAAGTTAAATAGTCACAGAAGGACAAAACTACAGGATTCCACTTACATGAGGAATCTAAAATAGTCAAAATCAGAAGCAGAAAGTAGAATGGTGTTGCCAGGGGCTAGGGATTGGGGGAATGGGGAGCTTCTGGTCAATGTGTATAAAGTTTCAATATGCAAGATGAATAAATTCTAGAGACGTACTATACAAAAAAAATAAAGAAGATTGACATTCAAGAATAAATAGTGTGTTCACATCAACCATGACTGAGAGTCAGAAAAGCCCGGAAATGAATCATAGCTCTACTACTTAGCA
Organism: Tapirus indicus; assembly: GCA_031878705.1. Classification (NCBI taxonomy): domain Eukaryota; kingdom Metazoa; phylum Chordata; class Mammalia; order Perissodactyla; family Tapiridae; genus Tapirus; species Tapirus indicus. The sequence continues at coordinate 5,298,820 of CM062935.1, read as the reverse complement.
ACATGATTATGTGTTTTTGGGCCTCAGCTCTTTTATCTGAAAAATGGGGACAAGTAGACCACTCCATCTCAGGGATAGTTTCATGGTAAATGAAACAACGGATGTGAAGCATGCCAAAGAAATCCTGGCACCAAGCAGGTGCTCAGTAAATGTGAGTTTATTGTCAGCTTCTCTCCTCCACCCTTGGGTTGCAGGGTGCCCTTTAAGTATGGGCACACATTCCATTCCCTTCCAGCCAGAACACAAGGTGTTTCCGAGGGACAGTGGGGTTGAGGTTGACATGGGGGAGGGGATGCCTTGGACTCCTGGGAGGCAGAGTTTGGCACTAGTCCTCTGAAGGCACAGAAACTATTTCCAGAGTTCCTTCCAGATGTCAGCCCATCGCCATAGTAGCCAGTGAATACGGTTCAGAAAGCAGAACAGAGAGTGGTGATGAGCAGAAAGCAATTTAGAGAGAGACAGTGCGTTTCAGCATGTTGCTGGGGCAGCCTGGGCAGAAAAGGAGTTCTGTCTGATTCAGAGAATCTGGCTGCTCCCATTGCATGGGGGACTCGGCGGCTGGGTGGAATGAGGCACCGATGATGTGTTGCTTGGGTGATGGGTGATGCTGAGGGTAGGCATCTGGTTGTGACATAAAAGCATGATGTGTCTGTGTCCAAACCACCGAGCCGTGTCTTTCTTTCCCAGACCCTGGCTCTGAGCTCTGCCCCGGCCCAGCTGAGCCATCCTCAGGACACTGTCCTTGCTGGGTCTGAGAGGGAAAGAGGGGCTGAGTTGCTGGGATCAGCTCTCAGGCAGAGCTCTCTACTCTGCTTGGGAAGAGTTGGAGAGTTGGGGTAAGAAGGCTGGATTCAAGAGGTGTCTCTGCATGACTTTGAGCAAGTCACTTGAATTCAGCAAACATTTGTTAAGCACCTACAAGCAATATTCTAGGCACTTGACTTCTTTCCAAGCTGTTTGACCTGCCGATTTAGACTCTAGAAAGGAAGTGTATGACACCAAATCTCAGCTGTACTCGGCAAGTCACTGGAACTCTGCCTCAGCCCCCTCACCTGTAAATGGGGATAATATCAGATACCTCTTAATGTTGTTGGAAGAATTAAATGAGGCGTCATATGACAAGAGCTTGGACAGAGCCCAACACACCTAAGTCTTCAGTCCTTGCTATTTTTATTCTTCAATCCTTAATTTTTCACCTGTAAAGTGCAATCAATAACCCCTGCCTCACAGGTTTGTGAGGAGGACATGAGATAAATGGAGGTGAGGATGCTTTAAAAAGTAAAATTCATTATATGATGGTTTGCTGTCATTGTATTTAGAATAGAACATTGTGGAGAGGAATGTCTGTCTGAGCTACTCGGTGGATACAGATGGTGGTACTGGGCATTTCATTGCTTTTCTTTTTTTTCCACTCATTCTTTCATGCGCTAAGTATGGGTTGGGCACTCTGTGCTGGGCACACTGTCTAAGGCACTGTCTGCATGGAGCTTGAAGTCTAGTGGAAGCAGATGAACAAAGAGATCAAGGAGTCCGCATGTGGAGCCCAAGAGGAGGGCTATCTAACCCAGGCCAGGGAGATGAGGAAAGGCTTCCTGGAAGAGGGGATGCCTGAGCTGAGTTCAGAAGAGTGGCTGGGGAGCAGGCAGGTGGGCAAGTGTATTTCATCAGGAATAACCTGCCCCCCTACCTAAATCCCTCACACGGTGAGCAAGAGCGCACGGTGTATTCTAGAAGGAAGCAAATTATTTCAGAATGAGAGGGTGATGGAATGGTGAGAGGTCAGGCTAGAGGGGTAAGCTGGGATTCACATTTGAGGAAAGAACATCTGCCAAGGCAGCCTGGGCTACCTTCTGTGACTTAAAGGAGCTCACATTTTACCAGGCAGAACCCTGGGGACCAGAGGAAGTCTGCACAAAGAGGTTTGCTGTGATTTGCTTCCAGGAAGAGAACTGCAGCAACATTATGGAGGAAGGACCAGAGCAGAGGTGGGACCAGCAGGGAGTTGATGCAGCAGTCTCAGAAAAGGCACGGGAAGTCTGTCCCAGGACAGTGGCTCAGGAGGTTGGGTGGGGCACCAGTTCAAGCAGAAGACTCCAGGACATGGTGACTGATCAGGCGTCAGGAAACAGGTTGAGGAAGATGTATAGGAAGGGGTGTGGACTGAACGACTGGGTGCCAGTTACTAAGGTAGGAGACATAGGCTTGGAGCAGATTGGGGACAGGAATGGGTTCAGGTGTGGACACCTTGACATTTAGGTGTCTGTAGGACATCAAGTGAGGGTGTCCAAGGGCAGACAAATACCCGCATATGGTGCTCAGGAGAAACAATCTAGGCTGGAGATAGATTTGGGAGTCACTGGCATGAGGATAGCAATGGATGCCTGGGCAGTGGGAACAGGAGGAAAGAAGAGGAGGAACAGAAGCCAGTTAGGAATCTCTGGGTTATTCTTCACTACACTTCCCCCCTGCTTCAGGGGAAGCTTAATTTCTTCTCCGTCATTCGTTTTCTTTCCCTGATTTTCCTTTGACTCTTGCAGTGGAGAGTACAGTGTTGTGTGCTCTGACCTATAAAACGCTGAGTAGAACAGAGTGCGTGCAGGTGGAGAATTATTTCCATGGTTCTTGGTCCTCACTGCCCCAGGTGGTTTACGTAGGTAACCTCATTCAATACTCTTAGGAGGCATCTGGTAAGACAACCAGCATCATCTTCTTTACAGCTCAGAAAACTTACACTCAGAGGGCAAGTAATTTGTTGAAGATCACAGAGCTAACTAGCAACAGAGCTAATGTTTGACATCCCCTAGGGAGGGACAAGGGAAGAAGGCAAGGAAACAAAACAGATACCTACTATGAGCCAGGCAATCCCACTTGTCACCTCCTTTAATTGCCAAAGTCCCTCCAGGAGGAAACACCGCTGAGAGAGGTCTCTGAGGGCAAGCCTTGTGCCCACCGGCCCCCACTGCATACCACGGGTCAGCACACACTGCCCACAGCTGTGTTGAACGGATGAACAAATGGGCTTGAATGAACAGCCACAACAGAGAAACAGGATTTTTGAGCCATAAAATCTGCCACCATCCTGAAAAATACCACCAAGTTAGCAACAGGAGCTAAGCTGGCTCGGATGACTCTGTGGCCTGGTCATCATTCACTGAACATACGTGATGAACAACGTTGAGCGGGGTGAAGATACGTCATCTGTTTCCCAGGGTTCCCTCCTACATCTCCGTCTCACCCAGAAATAGAAACAACCCAGCAGCCCCTCAGTCACTCTAACAAGCGTGGAAATGAGTTTATCCTGGGAAACATTCAAGAGGGGAAGTGACTGATCATAATGGTTTCTCATTTCATTTCATTTAAGAAAAATTAGGATTGAGTGTGACCAGATAATCTTGTTGCAAATGCCCATCAATCTCCTTTCAAAGGTGCCCATGAGGATGGGCATTGTAAAGGAATCGCAGGGTTGCAAATTCACTTGGGACACAGGGGCCCACGGGAAGGGAGGGAAGGCTGGAGAAGCTGACAGTCTGGCTGCTTGGGAGAGATGAGCAGAGCCCTTCCTCATTCCCTGCCGGGGAGTCAACATCTGTCACTGAGCTCTTGTTCACATCACCTCCTTCCCTGACCTCATCCCTTTCTTCCCTTCACTGAATCCATAGCTCCCCAGTTTATACCTCAGCAAATCATGGGCTTTGGAGTCAGAAAGATCCAGAGTTTTGGGTTTAATTGTGTCCCTCAGAAAGGATATGTAGAAGTCCTAACCCCCAGTAGCTCAGAATGTGGCCTTATTTGGAAATAAGGTCTTTACAGGGGTAATCAGGTTAAAATGAGGTCTTAGGGTGGGCCCCAATCTAATACAACTGGTGTCCTTATAAAAAGGGAAAATTTGGACACAGAGCCAGACACACACACAGGAAAGATGGTGTGACGAGACACACGGGGAACGCTGTGTGAAGACAGAGGACTGAAGTGATGCATTCACAAGCCCAGGAATGTCAAAGATTGCCAGCAAACCACCAGAGGGTAGGAGAGAGGCCTGGAACAGATCCTTCCCTCACAGACCAGAAGGAACCAACCCTGCTGACACCTTGATTTTGGACTTCCAGCTTCCAGAACCATGAGAGAATAGATTTCTGTTGGTTAAGCCACCCAGTTGGTGGTACTATGTTACAGCAGGCCCAGGAAACTAATACACTCAGATTCAGTAAACTCTGTAATCTAACCATGAATCCACATGAACATGGAGAAGAGACCTGAAGAGGGATGCCAGCATGGAGAGAGGGCTGCCATGGGGCTGCCTGCACCTCACGGCCCAGTGTGCCAGTGGAAACCACAGAGGGAAGATGGGCCTGGGTATTTTGTTGGTACCCACCCAACACAGCTGTTTGCAGAGCAAGGAAACTTCTGCAATAAGAGGATGAGGCATACCACCAGAGACAAGAGCTGAGAGGGACTTGGGAGAGATCCGGACAGAACAGAACCCATGTCCGGGGGAATATTCAGTGAGGGGGTTCCTGAAAAATCTGGAGACAACCTCACAAATGCCCCGTTAGAGAGGCAGCGTCTGACGCCTGGTCAAAATGAGACAAACAGAAGCAGACCACACCATGGTGTCCGAAGGAGGGAGAATTTGCCCTTCTTCTCCACTCCTCCCTCAGTCCAGCTGTTTGAGAACCTGGAGCCAGCAGAGAGAGGGGAAGAGGTAGGAAAGTCCTATGCTCATCTCACCCCAGGCCCCTCAGGACAGCGGTCAGGTCTAGACACTGCAGGGAGAGAGAAGAGATTTTAATGGGATAGAAGTTTATGCTTTACACTAGACTAGACTGAACTTTTTCATAACCAAAAGTGTCCTGAAAGCCATAGAATCTACCCAAGATTTGTACAAAGAATGGGAAGTTGGATTTGACCAAGCATGGTGGAAGGCAGAGATTGGGGAAAAATAGAACTCATCCACGCTTGTATGCCACAGAGCGTAGGCAGTTCAATGGAGTAGTTATGCTACTATTATTAACTCTCTGAATCAGATTGACACAGCTGAGGTAAATGAAAACTTTCCCTCCTCCCAACCCATTCCCAATCTGATACTCACAATCATAATTGAGTCAATTTACATTTATCAAGAATCTACCATATAAGAAACTCTGAGATAGGCTATTTATGAACACAATTGCCTTAAGTCGTCACAACAACATGAAGCCATACCATCATTACCCTTTTTATTTTATATACACAAGCCAAAGCCAAGAACTTTCTTAACAGTACGTAGATAGACTCTTCTCCTGCAGCCCTGGGGTTGAAAGCTAAGGATCATGCATAAAACTTAATTACAAGAGTAGCAGAGCTCCAGAGGAGTTTCCATTCTCAACCTTGGGAAGTCTTCTACGCCAATGCCTGGCTGTGATTAAGAAGAAATAGGAGGCTGTGATGCTATATGAGACGTGGAAATCTTGACTGATGCACTTGAAAATCTTTAGCCTCACAATTGCTCAAAACTTCTGGGCTTCCAGACTTGGCCTGTTTCATCCTGTAAGACTACCCCTTAGAAGATGATGCAGGAGTCTGCACTGCCAAAAATATATACACTTATCTCCCCTGATGGCTACCAGACCAACAACTAGGGTTAAGTCACAGCAAAACATGACTGGAAAAGTGCCAGTCTGCTAGGAGAGGACAGGATCTATACCCCGAAGGAGCTGCAGGACCTACCAACATGTACTGGCAGGAACCAGGAGAGCATTGTGGAAATCGATACTGTGGGTACTAGCCCAAGGAGGGTGAAACAGAAGGCTGGATAAGGAGAATTAATAGACACAGAGCAGACTCTCGTGACACAGGATTTAACTCACTAGCAAGGACTCCACACACTGCTAGTATGGCTCTTGGAACCTTGAAGAAACTGGTGCCCACAAATGAAGTGGAAAAGTCATGGTAGACGTTAGAAATAGAATCCAAGGTTCAGAGATGTGGGCATGCTAGAATGGACATACGATGTAAGTTTAGAAAATTTACCAGCTCTCTACGTTTGCAAAAGGGGCTGGAGGACAGTCCAGTACACCCAACAGTGAGACATGCACTGGTGAGAGAAGCACAGTGTCATCGAGGACTTTGTGGCTGTCCTATAAGGGCAGGATGATGCTAGGAATGCTGTTACATTGCAAAGGAAATAACAGGATTCCTAAATAATAGAGGCCAGGTGGCAGTGCTTAACTGTCATAAGTAAGGTGGGAACAATTGTCACAATAAGCCACAGGTCAGAGGGGCAGCTGGCTCTTTGACCCAGAGAGAGCCATGGAGATGGCTGTTAGAACATTGGTCAAGATGGACGGACAGCCAACGAAGTTATCACTCAATCAACTAAACCAAGAGATATCAAGAACTGACAGCCAAATGCAATACCTGACCCTAGATTTTATCCTAGAGAGGAAAATTGTTATAAAAGACACTATTGGGTCAACTTACAGAATCACATGAAGGTGACATAATAGATTAAAAAATTGTATCTATGTTAACTTGATTGAACTTGATGAAGCACACCTTCACAGACATGGCAGAGGCTGGTTCACTTTCCTCAAGATCCTCGGATAAGTGCTGGTCCTTCGTCCTGTTTGGAACTTCTTACCCTGGCTTCTGGCCCCTTATCAATGTTGTGTCCTAAAACTTCCCAGAACATTACAATGTCTATGCCACTTAACCCAATAATTCCCACCCCACATACAGAATTTACCTGAGGGAAAGAATCCCACTTGGGGAAAGGCTGTCTGCACAAGGATGTTCATTACAATAAAAAGAAGAGATTCATTAAGTATGGATTATCCAATTGTTGGGATATTGCAAAGCAATTGCAAATGATGTTTATTCACCCTAAAAGCGTAACTAATATTGCTAAATTATAAAGTGGCATTGAAAAATAGCATCAATATTGTGAAGACAATTCTATTAAAGCCACGTATACCTGTGGCCAGGCATTGGAAAATAACATTTGAACACCTACTATGTGCACAGTGCTTTAATAGCTGATCCGCCCAAACCACTTGGCTGCCTTCAGAGATGGGAGTTATGTTTCATAAATGAGGAAATCTGAGACTAGAGAAGCAAGAAGACTTTTCCAAGGCCCCAGTTATCACATGGTTGCTACATTATTTGAACCCAGGGCCATCTGACTCCAAAGGCCCTCATTTTACTCCCACTCTGCTACCAAGATATAACAAGAGATGTCCTAGGTGAGTGAGAATGTAGGTGATTTTTAAAAAATATTATTAACTTTTTTCTAATATTGTTGACTGAAATAAAACAATAGTCAGATTTAGACAGGCGTGAATAGTATTCACCATGAAGCTATTTTTCCACCTCTAAATCAAACTCAATCCTTTAGTCCAACTCTTCTCAGCTAATCCAGGGCTCTCAACCTCAGCACTGCCAACACTGGGCTAGATACTTCTTTGTAGCAGGTGCTGCCCTGAGCATAGTAGGATGTTGAGCAGCATCTCTGACCTCTACCCATTAGATGCCAATAGGACCCCCTTCCAACTATGACAACCAGAAATGTCCCCAGGCATTGCCAAATGTCCCCAAATAGTCGCCTCAGTAGAGAAGCACTGAGCTAATCCATATCCATCAGCGGTCCCCTCTCTTGCACCAGTAGGACTCAGTGGTACGACATCAGCCTTCGTTGTCACCACTGAGTGAGCCTTCTCAGCTTCTGCCTTCAGTCCAGGGATGAACAAAAGACCACAAAAACAGAAATTCTAAACAAGGGCCGTTAAAAAAAACGTCTTTGAGGTTGAGAAAATGCAATATCAGGTAAAATATTTCTTTCAAGTTAATATCATTGCAGAGTAGTGAGGAAGGAGTGTGGAAGCAGGTTGTGTTGAAAAGATTATGATTTTTGTGAGAGAAATCACTTTGAAATGTCAATATCATGGCATTAAAACTGGTCCAGAAATCATATGCCCTTAAGTTACTTAAAAAGCATGGTCCCGCCATGCTATTCATTTGTTTACTTATCCATTTATTCACTTATTCATTCTGTCCTCCATTCAACAAACTGCTGGGCCCTGGGCAAACCACAATGGGAGGGATGTTAATTTGCCCTCTGGTTCCAGGGACCTGCACTACACGCTGGGACACTGGAGGAAAAGCCTATCAATGTCTGCAGTCTTAGGAGACCTATGTTATAGTCCCAGCTCTGTTTGTGACACAAGATTCAGGAAAATCACCCCCCTCTGGGCTTTAGTTTCTTTCTCTGTAAGATGGGAGGACTGGGCTTTCCCATCATGTCAAACAATGGTGTTTCTGATAATTGCAGTCCATTTCATCAGCAACTTGCCCGTGCCGTGGATTCTTAGACATGGAATGGGCTCTGAAACAGGAAAATTTTCCACTTCAGTTGCACTTGCCTAAGAGGTATCGAAGTAAATATTTTTTCAATTCACTTTTTGTCTCTGCTTCGGAAGGAATTTTAAAAGGACACCTGGTGCAACCTCCAAGATTAGGATCACTCTCTCAAAGGGCTTTCCAAGTTGTCACATAGCCTCTGAACACTCAGTTATGGGGTGCTCACCGCCTTATGAGGCTGTCCCTTCAATCACACACAGCTCCCCTTTTGAAAAACTCCTTCCTGACCCATGGACATGGGACTTGTTTTCATCCTTCCTGCTCAGACCCGTGAACTCATTCTGCCCTGTCCGGAATTCGGATTCAATGCCTAACCAGCATGACCACCCTGCAGAGCACTTAGAAACCCCTAACTCTTCCCCTCATGGATCCACTCTGTGATTTCCTGCCCAGGCAATATGTTAATTTCAGCTTTGCATTGGTTTGGGTTCTCTGGTTTTAAGTTTTGTGTTAGTCTGGTCATCTTCATTTTGCTCTTTTACCTCTGATAATCCTCATGGCCCTTTTCATCATGTCATTATTCTCTTTAGCGAACTTATACTTTTTCTGGTTTGTTTGGTTGTTTGTTTCTTAAGCACAAACTTTTTCTGGGCAAAGAACCAGGTGTCACTCAAACCTTGTCCTGTCTCTGCCCCTCTCCATGCTCATGGTGTGCTCCTGGGCAAGATACTCAACTCTCTGAACCTTAGCAACATCCTCTGAAAAGTGTGGGTCCCAATTTCTTTATCACAGGACTGTCATGGGATGTAAACAGGAGGGAGCTATGGGCCCGGCATGTGGAATTGCACAGCCAGTCTTGGCTGTTCGCATCATCCTTGTTTTATTATTAAAGGAAGAAGAAGAGACTGGAGTGGGAAAGAGAGCTCTTTGAAGAATCAAAATGTCTCTGCTTTGGAAGGAATTTTAAAAGGACACCTGGTGCTACCTCCAAGATTAGGATCACTCTCTCAAAGAGCTTTCCAAGTTGTCACATACCCTCTGAACACTCAGTTATTGGGTGCTCACCGCCTTATGAGGCTGTCCCTTCAATCTCACATAGCTCCCATTTTTATCTTCTTATCTACTGAGCTGAAGTAAGCTGCCAGCAAACTCCAGACACTGGCCCTGGTTCTACTTGAGGATTGAAGGAGGGGCATTTTCTGTCTGCTCAGATTCCCTTTAGGGAGCCAGTGTACTCATCCCCCAGCTACTGAGAGTACCACACCCTTCTTAGGGGGTGCCTTTGGTTGATAGGAGCTATCTGTCTTGGAAATAGCTGGAAGGTCATGACCTTGCCCCAGGGGAGTGGGTGGCCCACAGCCAATGACTGGTTGATGTAGCAGTTCCAACACACTGCTCCCTTGCCACAATTGGGACAGCTCTGTTGTGCCGTTCATGCTTCAGAGCTGCCCCACAGGATCAGGCTGAGAATAGACTTCAGCTGAAATGCCTTAGCTTTGTCTCTGCCCTAGTCTATATCCTCACTTCCCCATCGATCTCTCCTCTGAGCTCTCCACTGACCAACCACTTTCACAAGAGTCCCTGTCTCAGACCTAGCTTCAGGAAACCCACCTAAGACAGGGAGTCAGAGGATAAATCATCCACATGACAGCCCTTAATTCTATGACAGGCTTGTCCAAGGAGCCTGAGTCTTCTCTTCCTTACTCTCTCACCCATCTACCACAAAAGCCATGGCTTTATATCTCCCATGACATCCTGGCTCCTCTCTTCCAAACTCTTCTATCACCAGATGGAATGACTTCACCAGAAAGGCATAGCCCAGGTCATCTACTCCAGAGATGGTGAACTCAGTTGCCTCAAAGGACAAAGCTGGTAAAATAGACAAATAAAGTAGCTTGGTCAGGCATTAGGGAGGGGTAGGGACTGTGAATTATTAGAGAGCACTCGATCTCAACTAAAGCAGGCAGCTGCTCCTCGGCTCCAACAGGCTGAAGCCTTTGAGAAATCAGAACACAGTGATGCAAAACTGATGTTTCCAGAGAAGTCAGAATCTGTTTGTTTTTTTTTTAATGAGAAATCACCTGAATTTTAAATGTTGGCAACTTACTCAAAAAATTCTCAAACACTATGTAAAGCCATCAAACATTTCTGACTTTAGTCCAGTATTTCTTATTTTGTGATAGGGGAGGGCATTTACTCTTTGATGAAAGTTTTGAACAATTGCCAGAGGAAAAATTACTCTCGAAACTATGCCAAACTTTGAATACAATTGAGGAGGTTATAGGAAACACAGAATTAGAGCAAACCCTTGATACATTGTAACCAGTCAATGAATGGGGTTGGGGGGGTCACTAGTGATATTTCTCACTATCAGGACTTTTTAAATTATTATTTTAAAATGAACTTTACAGAGGTATGTTTTAGTGTAGTTTGAAGAGTCTTGACAAGTGGATACACTCATGTAACCAGAATCAAGATAGAGTTACAAGAAATAGTTAATCCCCACTCCTGAAATTCTTTCAGCCCAGGCATCCACTGATTGCTTTCTGTCACTATAGATTAAATTTGTTTTTCCTAGAGTTTCACATAAATGGAATCATACAGTAAGTATTCTTTTGTGTCTGGCTTCTTTTGCTCAACATAATGGTTTTGAAATTCATGCAAGGAGTTTGTACGTCGGTAGTTTTATCCTTTCTAATTGGCAGGTTGTATTCTATTAGATGAATTGTCACAATTTGTATATTCACCAGGTGATTGTTTTTTTTTAGCCACAAATTCTAGCCATAATAAATCCTTTCATAAATAGGTTGCTGAATGTGCAGCGATAGCTTTTATAAAAATCTATAGTGGTGAAGAGGACATAATTCAAAACAAGAGGACACTGATGTGTTTTTTTAGTTTGATGTTGAACTTATGATACCAATATTAAACATTGACATTTGAATCTTAGATTCAGTTCCCCGATTTAAGAAACCAGTATTACCCTATAAAAAGCCATTTACTCAGCTATATGAATGAATTTTTCATTAGATATTTGAACACAGTATATTTCTAAAGTTTAGATTGGCTGTCTGGTGCTGTAAACTCTAAATAATTAAGAGCTTTCTTCTTTACTTTAGGCCTTATAGAACTTGCCTCCTTACCAGTAGACTTTCTGGAAACTAATACCATTTGTAATTTAAATAAGAAAGTTTTAATTTGTTAAGTCTATACTTTTAAAGTCTTTGCCTTTCTTCCTTTTCTTTCTTTCTTTTTTAAAAATAAACTTTCTTGTATTGAACACATATCTGGTGTCTTGAACAAGCAGGATTAGTTGTGTTTTTATCTTAAATTAGTAGACTTTTTCTTCAAGCAGTTTTAGGTTCAGAGTAAAATTGAGAGGGAAGTACAAAGAGTTCCCACAGATCTCCTCCCCACAACACCACCGTCAACGCCCCCCACCAGCGTGGAACATTGTCACAATCAATGAACCTACTGTGACACATCATCATCACTCAAATCCTTAGTTTACATTAGGGTTCACTCTTGCTGGTGTACATTCTATGGATTTGGACAAATGTATAATGACATGTATGCATCACTGCAGTTTCATACAGAGTAGTTTTGCTGCCGTAAATATCCTCTGTGCTCCATCTATTCATCCCTTTCATTCTCTAATCCCTTGACAATCATTGATGTTTTTACCGTCTCCCTAGTTTTGATTCTCCAAAATGTCTTGTAATTGGATTCAGAGTGCGTTGCTTTGTCTGACTGGTTTCTTTCTCTTAGTAATATACCTTTAGGATTCCTCCATCTCTTTTCATGGCTTGATAGCTCATTTCTTTTTAGTGCTGAATAATATTCCACTATATGAATGGACCACAATTTTTTATCCATTCACCCACTGAAGGACATATTGGTTGTTTCCAAGTTTGGACAATTATTAATAAAGTTGCTATAAATATCTGTGTACAGGTTTTTGGGTGGACATAAGTTTTCAGCTCATTTGGGTAAATACCATGAAGCACAACTGTGAGATCATATGGAAACATAATGTTTAGTTTGTAAGAAACCACCAAACTATCTTCCCAAGAGACTGTACCATTCCGCATCCCCACCAGCAACGAATGAGAGTTCCTTTTACTCCACAATCTCACCAGCATTTGGTGTTGTCAGTGTCTCAGATTTTAGCCATTCTAAGAGGTACACAGTAGTACCTTATTGTTTTAATTTGCAGTTCCCTGATGATAATACAATGTGGAGCATCTTTCCATATGATTATTTGCCATCTGTATATATTCTTTGGCGAGGCGACTCCCAGGTTTTTTAACCATACAGGAAATAACACTTGCTGTATGCCCACTATGTGCCCCCTATATTCCCTACCCACTAGATTATACCTCCATGTCCCAGAAGAAGAAAGTGAGGTTCACAGAGGCAAAGGTAAGTTCCCAAGCCAGCAAACGGCAGCATTTTAATTAGAAGCCAACTCATGCTCATTTGACTGCAGGAGCTGGATGCATCACTTAGAAGCCCTAAAATTTAAAACTTCTCTGAAATAACTCTTCCATCTAAACCAGAACGATCAGCAGAACATGAAGCCAGGTGACTTTAACATGCAGAAGTCTGGCTTTCTGTAATTCTGCTGGGATAGAAATTTTCAGTGAAAGACAAACTGTGGTCAGATTGGTTTAGGGCTGATATGATTAACGTGGAGATGAAGGTGCTTTGACAGTGGCCAAATTAAGTTCTGCCCTGGAGAGGCAGGTGAAGTAGTACCATCCCAGGGGACTTGCTGTACCCAGAGCCTGCAGGTCACTCCTCAAGTCTCAGCAGGAGTGGGAAGAACACAGACAGGGCAAGTGTCCTGTGTCCTTGACAGGATTACACTTACTCTGATCAATCACAGTGGAGACAAGACAGAAACAGAGCAAGGAAGCTCTTTTGCTTGGATGCAGTTGGGCGGGTCTCCTAGGTAAGAGCTCTCAATTCAGACAAAGTCTACTAAGTGTATTGAAAATAAACCTGAAACCTAGGAGAAGCCACCCTTCTTTTTCACATGCCTCTCCAAGTTGTACTATAAATTTCTTACTGGAAATTTGAAAGAGGCTGGTATATCTGACTTCCACTTCTTTCATATTTACAAGATGCTCATCCAAGGAAGCATATGGCCTCAGTTATCAATTTTTAAAGTAGCAACTCCCAAAATATGCTTCAACATTTGAAATGATCCACGCAACCCAAAGCTCTTGCCATGGTCTCTGGCACCTTCTTAGGGTGCTGGGCGGGGCCAGAAGCAACAAGTGCATCTCCACAGACTAGGTTCCAGGTGAACTTTATGTGAAGTGCATACTGGTCAGTTCAGGGGCATGGGCAGCCCAGGGATGACAGGGACAAACACGTGACACAGTGTAACTTCTGGACGCCCAGCCCATTTCTCCAGAGAAGAGAACCAGAGGTCTTATCTGGAAGGAAGTATCCTAGAGAAGCTGTCAGCCCCATGCAGGCCTCCTCCTGGGGGTCACCTGCCCCCCAGACTTGCAAGCTCCGTCTTTCAAAAGGATTTCCAGTAAGTACTCTCCAAAACAAGGGTACGGAAAGAAATGGCTTAGAAAATTCATAATGACTAAGCAAATAAGGTTGGTTTAAAAGACAGAAAAAGAGTAAGAGACAAACACAGCATAAGCAGTAGGGAGAGAAGCAAAAGGAAACAACCCCCTTCATCCATCCCCAGGAGTAAAGCATCATTGTGGTTTATAGTGTGCTCTTCCAGACCAGTTCACACATAACATAAATATCCAAGTGGCATAGAGAAGCTTTGTCCTTAGTGCTGTGTCCAGCCCTTCTCTTCTCTGGGGTTGGTTTTTCATGAAGTTTACTTGGAGAGAGGGATCCCTTCTTAAAATATAGGTCTTCTCCAGGATTCGGCAGAGACTTGCTTTTTAGCTATTCACAACTTAGGAGGAAAAGGATTCTAAGATGAACCTAAGATACTCGATGGGTTTTAAGTGAAGGAGACACAGGAAAGATAAATATATCTCTGATATATAAGGATATTTGATATAGCCAATAACTTTATAAACCATATAGAAGAGGGATATACATCTCCTAGAACATTTAACAAAATTGTCACATACACAATGAGTGTTTCATAAAAGCCTGGCATGTATTGCCTTTTGCTAACTTACAGAATATTAGGATGCATACGTTTCTTAAATATCAGACAAAATCATCCTTCATACCTGTTTTATAGTTAGCAAAACCAAGAAATAACTTGAATGAGTCTCCATAAAATAGTGAGAAATGGAAACCACAATTTGCAAGTGAACTGTACCCTAACCGGAAAGACAGAGGAGCTGGATCAGTTTATGAATGACGGCACAAAGTGTCTGAGTGTAAATTGTTGCAAGATCAACTCCTTCAGCTCCATGTTCCATAATAAGACTACAGTAATGGTTGTTCTGCTTGGCCTCACAATTCCAAATATAAGACCACTGATCAGCTACTTGTTTAATTTACAATTTGCAGCCAATCTGTGCCCAAACCACTCTAAGACTCTCCCTCGCCTCTAAACCGTCTTGGTTAACCCCCTACCCTTTCTGAGACAGTCCAGAGACCCTGTTGAGAAGATATTCATACTAAGCCAAGCTTTGACTGGCCACCAGTTTTCCTGATGATCTTTGTATGGGAGCTTTCACAGAGGTAATTACATTTTTAAACAATGGATATTATACAGAGGATTTTTTTAAGCCTTCAAAGACCCATTATTTCAATACTTTACTTGATAATGCCAGCTTCCTCTTGCTACATTTTCTTTTCAAGAGTAGAGAAAATTGCACATAAAGATGAGATTTTGTGTTAGAATCCATTTATTTCTTTCCATAAAATTGAACATTTCTCTTTTAAGAAACTACATTTGCATCTAATAAAACACAAGTAGGATTTGCAATGCCTTTTTGCTTCTGGAACACAGACTCTTCCAGTTTGGAGCAAATGATCAGTTGCCCAGAGTCCTTGGTTTCATGGAATGCCAGCTTTCACCTGCCCAGGCCCTCGCTCAGATCTGGGCCCTGGGTGACACCACACAGCCATTGGCCGTAGTGAAGTTGTCCCAGCCTGGCTCTGGGGGACTCACTCGTGTTTCTCAGCCTCACTCGTGTTTCAAGGGAGGGCCCACATGAGGGCAGACACATCAGGGTCTTCAGATGATGTCTGTGCAAAAGCATTATGACTGCAAATTGAATAAGTGCTTTTCCCCAGGGAGCCAAGAAGTCATCTTTTCTGCCTTCCCCTTAATGGGATAAAGAGCCCATGTGTCTCAATTTCCTCTGGAGGTGGCATGTGGGGAGTGTTTGGAATAGATGTTCTACTTGAGGAGATTCTGGCCAGCCTCCTCCCTACTCCCCCATCCAGAGCTATAACCCCACCAGCCACCTCCAGAGGGGTCATTTAAAAATGTAAATCGAACTGCATCATCCTTATCAGAAACCCTTCAAAGCCCTTCCTTCAAACAGAAAATCAAATCTCAAGTCCTTCCCATGTCCTTTGAGTTTCTAGTGATTTGTTCACTGGTCCCTTCTCAACCACAGCTCACTCAATGTGCTCCAGCCACACTGTTCTTCCAAAACACCCAACACTCCCCTGCATCCAGGGTGTCACCGGCTGCTCTTCTTCAGATGTCCTGCGCCTTCACTTCATTCAAGTCTCTACGTGAAACATGAGTCGCCTCCTTACATAGTCCTTCCCTGACCACCATTTTTACACCAATAGCCACGTCATGTTTTTTTTTTTAATAGCAATCATCACTCTTGCAATATGCAGTTTATCATCTAAATCTCCCACTCGAATATGAAAACTGTGAGAGCAGGTGATATATACCTAGAAGAGTGCCAGACACTCAACAAATACTTGTTGAATGCATGAAGTTCATCCAGCATGCGTCTGTCTCCTCCCGATAGTCTCAAGGTTTGGGGGGGCAGAAACTGATGAGAATCATCACAACCACGTCCCACGTGCTGGGTGTCTCTGCAGCCGCTCACTTGCACTGCCTGATGCTCACAACACCCCCCGTAGGTGGATAATAGCTCTCCATGTTGCAAAAGGAGACACTGAAGCTGAGTTTTTCAGCAATTTGATGAGGGTTCCTGGCTAGAAATGGGCAGAAGCAGACTCTGGCCCCTCATCTGCTGCAGAGGCTTCACTGTAGCACAAACTGGAAGAAAGTTTCAAAGATCTTGCTCCTGTTCTAAGAGTATTTGATTCCTGAAAAGCTGGTTGAGATGGAATGCTGATAAACAGAATACAAATTTCCTAGCAGTTCAGAATCTCCTTCTGAACTGAGGAGGAAAAGACTTTCCTTTTTTTCCTGTCTTTTCCTATTTCCTATTCGATTCAATTGAGCCTAAAGAGACTGACACTAACACACTCAGTGCCTTGTCCAAGCCCCCTGGACAAGCTCAGGGCAAGTTTCTTTACCCAGGCTTCTCGTGTTTAGGAGGATAGAAGCAGTTACATCCATAATCGAATCTCAAGTCCTCTGAACCTCCTGCCCACTGCTGCCCTTGGACAACTTCCCTCCTTCTAGGATTTCTGGGCATCCCCAATGGGTGACCTAACCATATCAATGGATCAGTACAGTTTCTCTCGCCATCACAGCTGGCAGCCTCAGGCCTCCATGGCCCCCTGGTCCCAATGCCTGTGGACCTGGCAATAAGACCTCTGTGGACTCCGCATAGGGACCAGTCTGGCTGTATCGTGGCTTCTACTGGCCAAGATGCCCTGGTTTTACTGCTCATTGAGTGGGAGATTCATCTTTGCTGCCAATGACGTGATTCCCATGATCCTCGTGGGCCCGTCTCTTAAGACTCAAGAAAGAGGGGTGTCTCTTTAGAAGAGAGAAGCAATAGGTGACCACCGTCTGCGCTGTTTCCCTTTCCTGGTCCCACATTCACCTCTTGGATCATGATGCACTGTTCGGCCTCTCGCCTACCATCTTTGAGCCCATGACTCCCTATAGCGTGGCTTGCTCTCATTGCCTGGTTCTTCTTGATCCTGTTGGCTTAAGTAATAGTTGCCATTGATTGATGACATAGTTTTTTGCTTACAGCAAGATCACGTAGTGTTTGAGTACAGTGTTTGCTTCTGTGAGCTGAACAACTTGCATTCATTAATTGTGTCCTATTCTCACAACAACCCCTCAGGATGGAAACTCCTATTTCAAGATGAGGAAACTGAGATTCACAGGTTATCTAGTTCATGGTCTTGTAGTGGATAAGTGGCTGAGCCATTTCGTGGTTTCAAAATTAATCAAGAAGCACAGAATGTCCAATGTAAACATGAAAAACTGTTTTTTAGCATCTAGGAATATAGTCTATATGGACAAAGTATATGCACGAGGATGTTCATCTTGACACTATTTATAATTGTGAAAAATTAACAACCTAAATGGCAACACAAATGATGAAAACTCCATGTGATGAAATATTAGACAGTTATTAAGAATGGTGATGTAGAGTTGTGCTCATTTTCATGTAAATTTGTCTAATGCCTATTGTTGAACGAAAAAAGCAGATTATAGAACAGGTCTCTCAATATCATTCTCTAGAAGTTAATGCCAAAGTGTTTCTTCTGCAGCTTTATATTTTCTAGGCATTTGAAGGTATTTAGATGGGGGGGAGTGGGGATCTATTTTACAAAATTGGAACAAACTATACATGCTGTTCTGCAACTGCCTTTTTCACTTAATCTTGGCAATCAGTCAATTTCAGTTGATTTAGGTCCACCTTATTCTTTGAAATTGTCACATTGCCCTTTATTTATTTGTTCATAAATAAATGAAAATCTCTCACATGTCAGGTACCATGCTAAGCACTAGGCAGCTTTTTCTCAGACAGTTTAACATACTGTTCTTTATTTCACCATTCCTCCATTGATGGATATTTTTGTTTTATTTTTCCTGTTACAAATAATACTGCAACAAATATCCACATGTGTATGTACTGTTCTGTTGTGCATCTCTGAGATAAATTCCTAGAAATGACATTACTTGGTTAGACAGGAAGCACAGCCTCAATTTTGATAGAACTCTTTTCCTGAACATCTTAACTGTTAGAGTCCAGTGGATAAAGGAATATGGACTTTTTCCTGCAGACAGGAAGAAGCTAATGGGGACTTTGGAAAGAGAAGGTGGTTTGTAAAGTGAGGCTTAGCAAAGAAGAAAATGAAGGCAACCACTGTGTACTGAGCACAAACTAGGGACTGGCATGTCCCCTAGATGACCACATGTTTTCCTCTCAGCAACTGGGATACCCAAGAAGCAACATGACAGGTATCAAAAAATTTTTAAGTGAGTGAATGTGAGGAAGATGTTACTATCCCCACTCTGCAGGTGAGAACCCTGAAGTCGAGGAGATTAAAACCTTGTTCAGTCCCACTCGGCCTACCCAGATAGGGTTGCTGCCCAGAGGTCAATGTGTCCACCTGCAGGACAGGTCAGAGGTAGGGAGCCAGGGCCTGGAAGAAGAATCAGGACTGGTTTGCAGTGCTGTCCTCCTGTGAGGAAAATCTTCGAGCGAAACCTAGGAAAACCAGGAGAGAGTAATGATGTCTGAGGTTTCCCGAGAGAGCCCTGGCTACGCAGTGGCATTACCCACCTCTCTTGTTTAAGAAAAAATAAATCCACTTTCCTAAATGGCATGTCCTTCTCTGTATTATGGGTATTACTCTTCCTTCCCTGTCTGCTGTGCAAGCGTCCTTTGCCCTGGCCCTGTGGCTGGGCAGTATCGATCATTTTGACAAATGGCACTAGCTTGCATCTCCTGCCTAGCTTCTCACTCATCCACCTTGGCCAGGAGAGGGATGCTCTTGACAAACATTTAAAGCATGAAGAGTAACAGGGACGGGACTGTAGAAAGCAGCTGACAGCTGGAGCAACTCCAGCAGCTCAGAAGAGACAACTGTGAGCACCTCTTTCCAGCTCTTCAACGACAACAACCCCACGAGGAGCTTGAATTTGGCCATGAAAATTGGCAAATGCTGCCAGTCAGGGCTTTTTTTCTAAAGAGTCATTGTTAAACATTGACCACTGGTGCAAACCCTAAAAGAACCTTAGCTTGCAACTACTTGGTAGCCCCTCTACCCAAGACCAGAAAATGGGGCTAAAAGGTGTCTGGCCCCATTTGCACACGTGTAGGTGGCCCACACCCAGGGCTTATTCTCAGATCTACTGAGTGTCTGGCCAACCAAGGAATATTTACATGCTTGCTGTACGAAGTGGGGGCTAGATCCCCATTCGTAGATAAGAAAATTGAGGTTCAGGGAAGAAGGCACCAGCTGAAATCTCTTGTCTTTACCCAACACTGATGTCTACTCTATACAGGCTCTGTCTGCCTCTCTGGGGCCATCCCTCTGTTCCTCTTTAATTGTTGATTACTTCTCACCCTTCCTGTCTCCACAGAGAGACTTACTGGCCCACAACGGTGAGCATCTCCAGAGGCAGCTCAGTGGTCAGGCATAGGGCAGGTAGGGCTCTGGCTTGGGGTCTCTGTGATTCCTTCCAACCCTGGCCTCCTCCAGGTGACACCTGATCCATGAGGGTAGAATGTGGCTGCAGCAGTCCCAGGCCTCAAATTGGAGGAAAGAACAATGATTGGTTCCCGTGATCTCTCTCTTAAGAGCCAGGATGCTTCTTTCTCAAAAGCACCCTTTCGCAGCTAATTGTTCCAAATGAGGTGACCAGAGAAATCACATTCCTGCCGTCTGGCTGAGTCCTTTCTTCCTGAGTGAATTGCTGGCAAAATGTATGGTTTTATCCTGAATAACCAGGATCTGCCCTGGAGCTGGGACTGGGGTCAGCATCTCTTTAGGCACCTGGGAATGTAGGGGAGAGGTGACACCTGTTAATACCAGGTACTGCAAACAAGGAGAAGGCGGAATAAATGTTCACTATGCAGCTATCTTTTTTACCTACCACTTGGATCCATTTCTGGCACGAAGTAAACATTGAAACAGTGTTTGTTTCCATGTGACTCACTTGTTACTCTCTTGTACCCCTTAGGGATGCCTCTGTCTGAGCCAGGGTGAAGGGCTAGTTAGGACAGATCAACTTCCTGTGTCTGCAATTTACTTGCCCATAGTCAGTAACCAGGGTTTGGAAGCCTGATGGAGATCTTGGGGGAAGTGGATTCCTTCTGCCTTGTTCTAAATATGGCCTTTTCCACTATTCCCCTGAAATATGAAGTTTTTGCCTCAAAGGCTCCAGAGTTAAACCAAACTATTGACAATGAGGAGAAAGAACATTTTGGTGCAATACCACCTCTGGTCCTGTTGCCTGCTCTCCCCATCCCTGCAAGAGCTTAAACCCTCATACCAGCCTCTCTGGTGCCCCTTGCCTATCCCCTTTCCATTCTCTCCAAGGGCCAGCTCCCCACTCTCCCACCCCAAGTCCCCTTCTGTCCAGTGTCAACAGCACACCCTTTGGAGACTCTGTGAGTGGAAGGCATTCCCTCCTCCACCCCATTTCTGCTGCCGGTTGGGGAGAGTGGCTCCCAGTCCTGTGAAGGGGGGAGAAGAGATGGTGAGGAATTCCCACTCGGGCTTCATTTGTTGTTGTTTTCTTTTTCCAAACATCTTTTTAAAAAATAATATATCTTGCACCATGAGGATTAGTTTCTTGCCAAAATATCTCACAAAGCTTACATAAGAGATTCATACTGTTTGCAAATATAGCATTGACTTTATGACAGTAAAAGAGTATTCGCCTTTCTCCAACACTGCATTATGATATAAACCCCATTCAATTTACATAACCATGAAGGATGCTATTCCCAGTTTCTCATCTCTAATTGCAGGGCCTGTGTCCTGGCTGGAGAGGAGGAGGGAGCATGGATGACAAAGAAGAATGGATGAGTAGATGAATGAATGAGTGAATGAATGAATGAATGAAATCCCATCTCCTGCCCTTGAGGAGTCCACAGTCCAGTGGAGCATTTCAGAGCAATTTACTGAATTGCAATTCAGTACAGCAAGCGCTGTGACTGAATTCTACATTAGGCAGGGGGAGACTCCTACATAGGAAGTAACCTCTGCCTGGACCAACAGTCAGGAGGTGTTCACAAAGAAGAAGTTTCTCAATCTGGACTTTCAGGGATAAATAGGAATTTTCTAGTTGGCAAGCCAGTGGCGAATATTCCCACAAGAGTAGGTAGCATTTCTTAGTGAATAACTGACTTAGGATTTGAATCGTCTTTCTTCCAAGAGTTATACCAACCATCACACCATATTCTGGAGATTCCTGGAATCAGTATCCATTTCTTAACAGTATGTATTATATTTTGCTCACTATCTGGTCCCTGGTAGGGCAAACTCATTACAACAAGCCCAAGAGCGCTACTTTCAGGTGCTCAGTTTTAAGAGTTGTGTTATGTGTACACCTTCCAGACTTTACTCTGTGCTGACATAATCATACAGTGATCTATAATCAATATATTGTGATGCCCATTTTTTCTTTTACAAATTTGCAGCTACTTCCTATCAAGAAAAATAAGCAAATTGCAGTGTAACAAGTATACCATCCTGGCATTTTTCCAGATTATTTCCACTGCCACAAAGAATGCTGCAAAGGTATTATTGTACATTTATTCTTACATGCTGGTAACTTTATTTCTGTATATGTTCCCCAAAGGGGATTATTGGGTCAAAAATTGAATGCATTTTTAATTTTAATAGAACAGATTACTTTCTGAAATGACCATAGTAATTTATAATCCCATCAGCACTATATGAAAAATCCTTTGTCTCTAATCCCTTGCCAGCCATAAATTTTATAAATCCTATTAATTTCTGTCAATTGGACAGTCAGGAGTTATATCTCATAGTTATATTTCCATTTCCCTGACTCTCAGTGAGGTTGAGAATGGAGTTGGCTTTTGCTCTTGAGTCGGCAGCTGGTGGGGTCCCTTGTTGCAGCAGAGGAGGGGAAATGCCAGTAAGTCAGGAATTTTCAGACCCCCACATGTGCGCCACTGTTCCTCCTACTATATCTGTGGCAGATGGCACCAGTCAACCATGGCTTCCTTTTCTTTCAAAATATTATATGGGAAAAATTGGAACCTTGTACACTGCTGATAGGAATGTAAAACGGTGCAGCAGCTGTGAAAAACTGTATGGAAGTTCCTCAAAAACTTTAAAATAGAACTACCATATGATCCAGCAATCCCACTTTTGAGTACATTCCCAAAAGAATTGAGAGCAGGGACTCAAAGAGATATCTGCACATCCATGTTCATAGCAGCACCATTTACAATAGGCAAGAGATGGAAGCAACCCAAATATCCATCAACGGTTGGAGGGATAAACAAAATGTGCTATATACATACAAGGGACTATCATTCAGCTTTAAAAAGGAAGAAAATTCTGATACAGGCTACAACAGGAATGAACCTTGAGGTCATTATGCTAAGTGAAATAAACCAGTCGCGACAAAACAAATACTGTATGATTCCACTTATGTGAGGTCCCTAGAATAGAAACAGAAAGCAGAATGGTGGTTGCCAGGAATTGGGGGGGCGGGTTGGAGGAGGAGTAGGAAGCTGTTTTTTAATGGGGACAGAGTTTCAGGTTTGCAAAATGAAAGGAGTTCTGGGAGGTGGACGGTGGTGATGGTGATACAACAATGTGAATGTACTTAATGCCAGTGAACTGTTCACTTAAAAATGATTAAAATGGGGGCCGCCTGGTGGCGCAGCGGTTTAGTCCGCGGTTCGGGAGTTCGGATCCCGGGCGCCCGCCGACGCACTGCCTGTCAGCCAACGCTGTGGCGGCGTCCCATATAAAGTGGAGGAAGATGGGCACGGATGTTAGCCCAGGGCCAGTCTTCCTCAGCAAAAAGGGGAGGATTGGCAACGGATGTTAGCTCAGGGCTGGTCTTCCCCACAAAACAAACAAACAAACAAAAAAATGATTAAAATGGTAAATTTTATGTTACATATATTTTGCCACAATTAAAAAATATTGAACATATGAAACACAGGAGAGGGTGTATACATACATATATTCAACTTATAAAGTATTATAGTAAACAGCCAGAACCTACTACCTAAAAAAGAGCTAGGACGTTGCCAATACTGTCATATCTCTCTGGGAGTATAACTCCTATATAAATTCTGGGGCATTAACTTTGCCATACTTGAGGCAGTGAGACGCATGAAGACACTATCATTTTGGGGCAATCTCTGCAGCTTAACTCCAGGGTAGGTTTAGAAGGTGTGAATGGTCTCTGGAAACTTCTGCTAAATCTTTTGAGATTTTTTCCTTCCTCTATTTTTATTTATTTGTTTGTTTCACTTCCCAATTTAGAACTTGTTTACACTTTTTCTGTTTATTTCTAATCTTTTAGAGATTGTCCTTGACATTTTACTATGAAAATTACTTTGCACATTCTAAAATTAATCAAAAATGTATATTTCTTAAATAATACAAGTAAATTATATCAGTTTGACTTTCATAAACCCCTACTAATTTACATGCAGTTATGTTGGTATTTCATTATGTCTTTCTAACCACATGAATTTTAATTACTATTACTAAACACCAAGAATGTTTGCTGAGTTATCTACATGTTTACCCAACTGTTTACTCACTATTCTTTCTTGCGTCTTAAACCTTCCTTTGTGTGTTATTTTTCCTTCATTTTCAAGTGTATCCTTCAGTAATCCCTTTAGCAAATTTGGGTAGAGATAAACTCCCAGATTTCCTTTATCCAAAAACATCTATACTTTGTGCTTGCTTCTGAGAGACAGCTTTGTTAGTACCCAATTCTCAGTTGAAAAGTTTGTTTCCTTCTCAGCATATTTTAACACTCACTTGTTGCTTCCAATTTTGCTTTTAAGAAAACTTCTGTAATCCTAATTGTGATTTGTTTGTCAACAATATGCCTTATCTATATCGATGCTGAAAATCTTGGTTTTGTTTTTCTATAGCTTTAATGTAAAATGCCTAGGTATGAATTTCTCTTTATTTTTGATGTTTGGTATAAATTATGTTTCTGTATATGTGGGTTGGTGTCTCAAGTTTAGAAACTTTTCAGTCATTTGATATTCAGATTACTGTTTCTCTCATATTGTCTCTCTCAGGGAACCTGATTACAAATGTTAGAATTTCTAACTATCTTTCTTATCCCACAAACTCCTTTTGTGCTTTCTATTTCCTTTCTCATTGCTGCATTTGAACCTATAATCCAAGTCACTAATTCCTTTTCAGCTGTGCCTAATCTGTGTTTAACTTCACAAGTCTTTTCACTCCTAATAATTCTATTTTGGCTTTTATCATCTTTATGATTATTTTTAAAATAAATTGTATTCACAAATTTAAAGTGTATAATTCAAGAAGTTTTAACAAATATATATAGTCGGGTAATCACCACCACAATCAAGATATACAGTGTTCATTCTCATGGCCTCAGAAAGTTTCCACTTGTCATTTCACCGCCAAGCCCTCCACCCTCCCCCACCCGCTGTCAAACACTGATCAGCTTTCTGTCATATAGGGCTGCCTCATCTAGAATTTAATACAAAGGAAATCACACAATATGTGGTCTCCGGTGTCTGCTTTTTGCACCTAATGTAATGCTTTTGAGATTCATCTATGTTGTTTTACATGTCAATAGTCCATTCCTTTTTATTGTTAAGAATTATTTCATTGCATAGATACACCACAGTTTATCCCTCCGTTCACCAGTTGATGGGCATTTGGGCCATTTTCAGTCTTTGGCTACTGTGAATAAAGTCTTTGTGTGGACACACATTTTCATTTCTCTTAGACAAATACCTACAAGTGGAATTGCTGGTTCATATGGTCAGTGTATATTTGCCAATTATAAATAAAACTGCTTTTCTGCTTTTTCTTGACTTATCTAAATTAGACATCGTGTAATAGTCCTTCTGCTAACACTGGCAAATATTTGGCCCTAAATCAAATATCAACTTTCCTTTACCTCTCTCCTTTCTCCTAATATTGTTTCAGCACCATTGTTAAATCAATAAATAGTGCTGACATTGTATATACTTAAAATGCAGAACTAAGGACATTCTATGATGATACTTCCTTTTTATTTAGCTATTTTTTTCTGAGGTTTCTTTTCCATTTTTTTCTTTTAATTTATTCCTTCTATTAAGTCTCCCTTTTTCTGATCCACCAAAGTCCTATCTTTTCAGTTATTTTATTTAGTCTCCTTCCAAATAAGATCCTCTCCCAGGAACTGTCACTCCTGCTCCAGACGGGGTCTTTCCCTCCAGGGCTGCTGCACAGTTTCCCTGCCGATTCTCTTGACAGCTCCCTTGCATCAAGTCCACTGTCTCCTAGATTCCTTGGCCTCCTCTTTCTTCATTTTCTCTCCAGTTTCACTGGATGACATCCTTCAGCAACTAACGGTGAAAAGGGACCGTAAACTGTTCTGGACATCCACTTTCAGTTAATATATTTGAATTCAGACCTAGTTTCATCCCTGACCTTCACCATATCTGTTCCCTAAATATCCAATCCGCTCTGGTTTTCTATAGGAGTAAATTGTAGCCTTATGAACCATATGCTCTCCTGAGCATTCCAAGTTATGGTTCCCCTATCCTGCTTCATCAGTTCCCACTCAACTGTCTGATTTCCCTCTTCCAGAAATTCCTCCATTATAATATCTTCCCAGTTTATTTGTCTTTATGGGTTTATAGCACTTTATGTCTTTTCTCTCCATTTCCAGACATCTCCTTTCGCAGAAGAGCTAAATGAATGTGTTCATTCTTCCATACTCAACCATAAATCCAGAAACATCCACTGGATAGCCCAGTCTATATCAATGCAAAGTTATTTAACATCCAACCTCATCTCTGCTATTTTCCCCTCCTCCTTCCCTACAACACTCTATGCTCACAACTACAGGGATTTATTTATATTTTAAGAAATATAAATAAATTTATATTTATTAATATAATATATAATTTATATTTATAAATTTTTATTTATATATATTTATATTTTATAAAATATAATATAAATTTATATATATTTATATTTTATAAAATATAATATAAATTTATATTTATTTATATTTTAAGAAATATAGTATGCTTCATCATGTCTGGATACCTGCCCATGGTGTCCTCTAAACTTCTCTCCCACCTGTATTTACTAGTGAGCTGCTCATTCTTCAGGGCTTGGCTTAGATGCCAGCTTCTTTGAGGATTTTTTGAGTGACCTCTCAGGTGAGTTAGGTGCCATTTCTGCTCCTAAATCTCCCAGCACTTATCTTTGTCATAGCAATTACCACGGGTCTTGCAATTTTCTTATTACCTCTTCGTGCAGCCACTAGACAATGAGACACACTAGAGACAGTGACTGGGTACGTTTTGCTCTTACGTCGTCACCTCCAAGCCTAATGCCCAGCTCACAACAGGTGCTCAGATAAATCTGTTGACCTAAAATAAAGCTAAGTATGTACATACAAAAAAGATGCCCCTTTAGAATTATTCAAGTTTTTCCCTTTTCCACATGACCTTCACTTTTAGATTAGCATTTGCTTTTACCTGGGAAAAGGATGATAGAGATTAACAATAATCTTACAGCTCAAACTGTTTTCTTGAGAAACCAATGTTTGAAATGTTTATATGGCCTTCAGCTGAGGATGGAGTACTTAGCTCTTAGAAGTTATTCTAAAATTTCTTAAAGTTTCATCTCCTTCCCACTAGTGGGGCTTGGTTTGAAGGAGAAAGAACATGAGATAAGGTTTTTGAAAGATGAAACTTCCTCCTCTCCATCCTGGACAGGTTATGAAGAAGAAAGGAAGGATGAGGTTTTTGTCTGTATTTATTTGTTTATTCATATTTTACAAAACTGAAATCACACTCTAGTCATTTTTACATTATGACTTTTTTCACCTGCCACGATTTCATGGGCTTTTGAGCATGTCACTAAGTAGTCCTCGCAAACATGATTTCTTTATGGCTGTTTGGCACTTATGACATGGACACACTATCATTCATGTAACAAGGATTCAGTTTTTTCATCTCCACATAGGGATAGGGATGGCTGAGATAATATGTAAAAAGGGCCTTGCTCAGGGCCTGGCCGCAAAAGATGTGCCATAAATATGAGCAGTTTTCTTCCACTTTTATTCTCTTTTTTCTAACATATTTGGATTCTCTTAAAAGTTTGAGCACTCTTCTAGAATATATGTGCCCTAGAGTCTAAGGAATATTTCAGAGAATATAAAAGCTCCTGAGTCTGAAAAAGACCTTCAAGAGCTTGTCTGCTGAATGATATTGAACAGTGACAGGTGCATTATGCAGATGGTGGTGGAGACCCAACCATTGTCGTGCCCTCCCTCCATTTCCCCCTGTTTAATGACGGTCCTCACAGTTTTAATTGGACCACAGTTTCAATGACATTTAATTGCTTTCCTGAGGGACAGCTAGGACAGAAGCTCAGATCCAACTGACTTCAGCCCTGGATCAAGAACAGCTCCTGCATTTTGCAATATAAGTATATCAAATCACCATGTTGTATACCTTAAACTTACACAGTGTTATATATCAATTATAACTCAATAAAGTTGAAAAAATAAAAATTTTTAAAAATTAAAAAAAAGAAAAGCTCCTAATCTGAAAGGTATGGACAGTCATTCCCAAGGTCTCCAAGGAATGAAAATAAATTAGGCGGTGGTGCATGGCTATCTGCATTCATTTCCAGATAGATCAATAGGTAAACAGAGAAATAACCACCACGTGTTGGCTTTGAGGCTCATAGAGCTCAAACTTTATGAAACAAAGGTATACATCTATATATACACATATAATGTATCATTTTTTTGTTACAAAAATCAATGTTGAAAGGTTTAAGGAAACATATCTCTTCTGTTGTTATCTGAATGTAAAATGGCAGAGTTTTTTTTTTGGAAGACTATCATTTAAACATTAAAATGTGCAACCTATGATCAAAAAAAATCAATGTTGAGGCTGTGTACTTATGTACTTAGAGATATATGCATGTATTTATCTAAAGAAACATTTAGAGATGTGCATAAATGTATATATTTACTCTACAAACTTTATTTGTATACATCTCTTCAACATGCACTTGCATCTCTCTGTTTCAAACACACGTTTATTTCCTTCCCTCTCTCCCTACCCAGCTCTGATGTTATTAAAAGATAATTTTCAAAATGACAAAAATCGTGACTTTCATACAAATATTAAATGAACACATGTCAAAAGATCTTATTAAATTCACTAGTTAATGAGAGAACCAGTAAGACATTAAAACTTCTCAAGAGAAAAATCTGAAGAAGAGACATGTATAATCAGGAATCAGGAATGCTGAAAATAATTTGCTAATAAATACAAAACTAGTCACTATTCAACAAATGCAGTATTTGAAATAAGCTCTTCTGTTGGGTGGAGGTGGGGAAACCAATTGCATCACTGCCAGACAAAATTCAAAATTCATTTCTATCTCTATGAAAAAAATAATTTTCTTTACTTTCAAGTTTGTTTATTCATTTTTTATAATTTACAGAGTTGTAAAATAGCCCAATTAAAGATCTTGAAGGGCTCAGACCCCTATGAAATCAAATAACCCCAAAGAGTTTGCTAGAGAGTGTCCAATGTTCCATTGAAACGATACCCAGCACCTTTTGGCCAATTTCCACATCTTTCAGGACTTTTCCTGGCAGTGTAATTAAAAGAGCCAGGTTGGGAGGGAGCCATGGAGGGAGAAGATATGAATTCCAGATCTGGATACCCCAGATCATCTGTGTGAACTTTGGACAAATTACATAATTCTTTTCAGGATGTTGCAGAGACCTTCACAGGAGAAATGGCCTGAGACCTTAATCTTGGAGGATGAGTAGGAATTTGTCAGAGATGGCATGTGGAAACATGGACTGGTCCTGCTAGGAGAGCACGTTGAAAGGCACATTGAGGTGGTGTCAGGGAACCAAGGATCTAACTCTCGTATTCCTAACCTCAGAAAAAATAACTTTCTATCTGTCCCTCTGTTTTCTCACCTATGAAAACTTCTGACTTATATACACCAGAGGGAACCTGTGAGAATCACATGGGCTCACGTTTTGGAAAGTATTTTCAGGTCTTCAATGGACTGTGAATTTTTAGGTTCTATTGTGCTGTGTGCTTTACGTATATTATGTCATGTAATCCTCACAACAATCCTATGAGATAGATACCATTAGGATCCTGTTCTCCGAGTCTTATAGAAATGGAAGTCTCTTGCACAAGGTCACACAGCTACCGAGCATTAGAGTCTAAAAGCAATTCCTGGCAGTCTCTTAATATTGCAGCTGAAATAAAAAAGTAGAATGTTGAATAATGTACCATTGGTGACCCAAAGGGAGGTGTCTAGTGATGTGGTTCAGGTTCTATCCTTGGTCCTTTTCCCCTTTAAGAGTCTTCATTCATTGATTCATTCAGTCACACATAAATTCATTAATTCCTTCTACTATCCTCTATTGTTCCTGCACTATTGGACAGATTTCCTGCTTAACATACACTAGATAGATTAAACCTCAAAAGCTCTATGTAGATCCTCTTAGCTTCATTTGTCAATGAGGAAACTGAGGCATGAAGCGTTCAAGTACCTTCCTGAAGATCGTAGAGCCAGTACCCTTTGAGCTGGGACTAGAATCCGGGGGCTCCTGTTTGTCTTCTAGACCACGACTCATCCCAGTCCATGGTCAAGCCCAAGCCTGAGTGATTCCAAATCCACACAACATGGCTCTCCTGTTGCAACTTCTTGGTCCCCACTCCCCACTTCACGCCCCCTGGCTTCTCCCCGGGGCACTGCAGCAGGTGTCTAACAGGAAACATTGTTGGCACGGTGAAATTAACAATCTGACTCAGCCTCTAACACAAGCCTCTCCAGGGCTCCCTAGGCCCCTGTGGTTCCACTTTTGTTTCTTTCCAGCCTCATGGAAGCACTTCCCCAAATATGCCCCTTGCTCTCATTTGGATTCGGAGTCTTAGCATTGAATTCTGCATTTAACTAGCATTAGTTGGTCTCTTTGGGGTCTGTTTTCAATGTCCCTTACCTCAGTTTATTCTTCTGTGAAAAGAGACTAACAAGAGCACCAGTCTCCCGGGTTCTCATGAGGATTAAGTTAGACAGTGCGAGTAAGGAGCCTAGCACGTTGCATGGCTCATAATAAGCACCCAATTCGTGTTCAATTTGGTGGATGTTATTAATGTCTTGATCCCTGCCAGGTAGTGCCCTCTATGCCTGTTGCACCCTCCCATCCACCTCCACCACCCAACCTACATCACCGGCAATACTTTCTCATCTTGAACACTCAGCTTGTCCCTCTAGGGAGCCTTCTCTGGGTGCCCATCCTGGATGGGTGGCCCCATCTGGGCTCTCATAGCACCTAATGCTTCGTTCAGCTAAGCTCTGGTCACCCTGCATTGTGGCTTCCACTTACTGCTATTCTCCGTCTTCGACCTGAGCTCTGTGACGTCATGTCTCCTCATCTATGTGCCCCTGGCTTATATCTCTGTGCCTGATGCACAGTAGGGTCTACATATGTGTTTGGTGAATGAATTAATTAATTAATTAATTAACACAACGTTCACATTTCTCACACTTTCAAGGGATGGCAGAGCTGTGGAGTTATTTATGCTACTGGATCATTCTTCCACAATTACATTAAAAACTTCATTATCGTGGGGACTGGAAATTAGATTACATCTCCATTTTGAATGAATAAGAAAACAAGCAAATCATTAGAACAATGACTAAGGAAATACAGTCTATGACATTTAAAGAGACTGTCAGAATCCAGGCCCCAAGGCAATGACTCCTGCGGGTGACATAATCAAGTTTGGAACTAAATGAATCCTTGGAGGTGATTTCATCTAACCTGCTCATTCTGTCCTGGAGGAGACTGAGGCTAAGGGGAGAGGAGACTTGACCAAAAAACTTTGAAAAGAACTGTGCCTGGAGGCTGGTTTTCTAGCTCTCCCCTAGATGACAGCACTCTATGACATTCATAGCTACCTGTGCTCCAGTCACACTAAGCTCCTACACACAGCACGGGCCTAACGTCTTCTGAGCCACGAACCTTCTAATACTTCTCTCTGAGTTCCTCTCCTGCCAGTGAAGGGTTCTTACCCTTCATCAGGGCACATCCATTTGCATGTGTTGTCACACATGGTTGTTAAGAGAACTAATAACCATCCATACACCTCCACTGGGAATGGACAACTGGAAGTTTGTGTCTGGTTTCTCCTGGACTCCTCCCTATGTGCCTTTTTTATTTGCTGATTTTAATATGCGTCCTTTTTCTGTAATAAACTGTAACCATGAATATAACAGCTTTTCTGGGTCCTGTGAGTGCTTTCTAGTGAATCATGGAACATGAGGGTGGTCTTTGGGACCCAGACACAGGCCCTTACTCCATTTATCAACATATCACACACCTGTTGAGGGTGCCCTATCAAGATAGAAAGTGCATGGTCTCGACCAGGTGTACTGATTATGTCAGTTAGCTTTAACTGTATAACAAACCCAAACTTAGTGGCCTAAAACAACGACTATTTATGTAGTCCTGATTCGATAGGTTTCATTTGGGCTGGGCTAAGCCAGGCTGTTCTTCTGCTCTCAGCTGGGCTCACTGGTGTGGTCAGCTACCAATTAGCTAGTGGCTCTGATTCAGGGGTTAGCCGGATGCCAGACAGGGCAATGGGGGCGACTGGACTGTGTGTCTCACTTCATCCAGCAGGATCACTCTGGTTTGTCACATGGCAGTGGGACTCCAAGAGCTGTAGGGGAGCAGCCCCAAAATGCAAGCACCTTTCAAGCCTCGGCTTGCATCATGTCTGCTAATATCCCACTAAGCAAAGCAAGTCACACAGCCAACCCAGATTCAAGGGACAGAGAAAGAGACTGTGCAACATCACACTGTCAGGGCATGGATACAGGGAAGGGAAGAATTTGCAGCCATTTTTATAATCTACCACACAGATGCCAGTGAGCTTCCAGGAGCCTGGCATCACCAGACAGAGTGAAGTGACAGACAGCAGGCTCTGAGCTGGGCAGCTGAAAGCCAGCAGACTTCATCACACTCTTTTTGGCGGCCCTTGCCGGAGCCCAGGCTATTTACTGTGCTTGAAGTGCACAGTTAGAATATGTCAGCTCTCAGTACGCATAGCCATCTCAAAGACCCCCCTAGTGTTAGCTCCCTCCACCAGATGCTCTCTGGAGCTGACCAAAAGAATAATTAAGCAGCCATTTGGAGACTAATTGTGGAGCTTTGGCAAACATAAGGAAGAGCCAAACTCTCTTTAGCTTGAGTCTGCTCACTGACCTCCAGGGAGGCCACACACACACACGCACACACACATGCACACACCTGCTCACAACATTTTGGAAAGGCAAAACAGAAAACAGATGAGCCCCTCCCTACAGGCCAAGTGGATGAGTGGGAGGCATTGAGGGATCTGGTGGCCCCAAAGCTGACTCATCTGCCTTAGTCCAGGCTGCTATAAAAGAATACCACAGACTGGGGGTCTTAAACAACAAACACTTATTTTTCACAGTTCTGGCGCCTGCAGGCCCACAATCAGGCTGCCAGCATGGTTGGGTTCTTGAGGAGGAACCTCTTCCCAGGTTTATGGACAGCCACTTTCTTGTTGTGTCCTCCTACGGCAGAGAGAGGGCTAGTTCTCTCCCTCTTCTTATAAGGGCACTAATCTTATCATGGGGGCTCTGCCCTCACACCCTAATCACCTCCCTAAAGCCCTCACCTCCAAACACCATCGAGTTGGGGGTTAGGGTTTCAACATATGAATTTGGGGGCGGGGGATAAAGCATGCAGCCCATAACACCATCTTAGCAAAACCTCATTTCTTATCCTCTAGGACAGAAGTTGAAAACTGGCAGCCTGAAAGTCAAATTGGCCTCCCAGATTATGTCTTTTTTGTCCTAGGTGTTTACAGATAAATTGATGTAGTGGTTAATATTTCATGGTGAAAATATTTCTTATAAGAATCCAGATTTCACAACTGTCTTTAGAAGCAAGAGTTTCCAACAACACTTTTCATACCTTTCCACTTTGCAATGGTGGGTGGGAGCCACCACCCCCTATAGAAGGGGCAATGATCCCTCGTTTGCACAGCCCCTCACCCCCCCAACTCTGAGTGTCATGTGATATGTAATGCCTATATCCAGGGCTGCTTCTCTCATATTTGTAACCCAACCAGCATCTTTATCATTTGAATTTGTAACTTGCCCATGAAGACAAATGTTACCGAATCAGGTTACCGAACTCTAAACCACTGTGGTGGCGAGGACTTCCAAGCTCTATGGATTGACCAAATAAGGAGGGGCACAGGCAAAGAGATGGGATGCCATTGTCCCCTTCTGCTTCTCCTCCTCCTCCCTTGTGGAGTTGGTTTTGAAAGGCTGTCTTGGTGAGGGACACAGGATGAACACAGCACCTGTGAGAATTCCGATGCTCACCTACTTCAGGGCATAATTGATTTGACACCTATTTCCCAACTGAGTTGATGACCTGTTCCTCCTCTTCTGAAGACAGTGGGCTCCTCTGAAGAAAACCCGACTCCTGGGGAGACCTTGGAGCAACAAATGTGGTCGTTAGACAGGAATGTTTGCTAAGCCAAAATTCAGAGGAGAACTGGGACTGCTTTTCATTTCAGAAGGTTAAAAAAATGGTTCTTCTTTATTCTTCTGTCAGGTCACTGGAGGGGAATTTGGAAAATTTATACACACAGACAATAAGCTTGCTATCAAAGGAGGACTGATGCTCCCAGCTGTGAAGAACAATTGGTGAATTCTCCATTCTGGGCTCTGTTTATCCTTTCATTGTGATGCATAATCATTGTTTCCTTAAGAAAGTCTTCGATCTTAATCAGATTTGACTTTGCAAATCCTGTATTTTCCCAGAATGTGTAAATGGTTGTGTAAAGTGTTGCCTTTACCTGGTAGCAGATTAACCCCAGTCTTACTTCTTGCACAGAAGTTCAGCTGAAGACCTTGAGACAACACCACAGCACTGCAGAGAGCAAGAAGCACAGAGTCTTTAATCTCCACTCTGTGGAGACCCTGTCTCAGCATTCTAGCTGGCTCAGTTGCTTCCACCTCCTGCATGCGCATCTCCACCAGGGATGGGGTGCCCACTTCCCTCCTTGGAAGACCATTCTCGTACTGGACAACTGGAGCTGATAGAGATGCTGCCTGTTGTTAAGAAATAGCTGCTTCTGCCAGTTCTACCCCAGTCCTTCTCCTCCCCTGTGAAGGGCATGTCTGTTATACACTCTTCAGGATGGCCCTTCCCTTGTGCATAGCAAGATACTCTCCCACTCTCACTGCCCTTTCTGAGGATTAACACAGGTTGTGACCTTGAACAAGGCATTTAACCTCTCTGAGCTTCAATTTCCCCATCAGAAAAATTGGGATAATAATACTCATCTATGAGGTTGTGATGATTCAGTTAACAGACACACATACAGTACAGTGTTTATAAGAGCCCCAGACACAATGACTCCTCTGTGTTAGCTAATGATGCCATCATCACCATCACTGTCAGCATCAACATGCTCCCCATCTTTATCACCAACTTCTTCATCATCATCTTCATCATTTTCTTCTA
The DNA here is from genome assembly GCA_031878705.1 of Tapirus indicus. Classification (NCBI taxonomy): domain Eukaryota; kingdom Metazoa; phylum Chordata; class Mammalia; order Perissodactyla; family Tapiridae; genus Tapirus; species Tapirus indicus. The sequence continues at coordinate 5,263,848 of CM062935.1, read as the reverse complement.
AATGGTGTTAAAAAAAGAGGTAGCAGGTCCAGAATAGAATCATTTGCCCCCATGACCGAAAACCAAGACTTAATTGCAGCTTTAACACCTCCCAGCAACAAGACCTTTAAAACAGTCAGTCTGAAATTTTCATGATCTGCAGAAGAGAGGTCATCTGCATGATAAAACCCCCTGCCCGTCCCTTCCTCCCAAAAGAGGATGTCCTGGCCTGAAATATTCCTTTCTTTTCTTTGCTAATAACTTCCTTGTCACATCCTCCTTCAGCCTATGAAAACCTTCCACTTTGTACAGCTCCTCGGAGCATTCTTCTGTCTGCTAGATGGGATGCTGCCTGGTCCACGAATCACTTAATAAAGCCAATTAGGTCTTCACATTTACTTGGTTGGATTTTGGTTTTTAACAACGGTAATAAACAACTCTGGGTGCCTCTGCATTTTCTCATATGATTTGGCATAGGAAGCCTTTATTGTCATTGACTCACAGTGAAAATGTTGCTGGAAGCAGTCACTCAACCCCCTGAGCCTTGGTTCCCACCTTTAAGTGAGGAAACTAATGTGTAAGAACACGTTGCACCTTGGCTGACTCAGAGCAGAGGCTGTAACAGCACCAGGCTCCCTGTTGACCCACGCTTTCCTCTCCAGGTTAACTTGTTTGGTCTTTGCCTCAAAGAGCTCAGGGCACTGCCATGAACACCAAGACGGACCAACAATTGTTCTTGGAATGGAATTCACTGTATTCATTTTCTGCTTAGTAACAGTCTGGGATGTCAAAGTAGATGCGATTGCTCCCATTAAAAATGTAAGGAAGGGGGGCCGCCCGGTGGCGCAGCGGTTTCGTCCGCGCTTGGCAGCCCGGGGTTCGCGAGTTCGGATCCCAGGCACCCGCCGACGCACTGCTTGTCAGCCATGCTGTGGCGGCGTCCCATATAAAGTAGAGGAAGATGGGCACGATGTTAGCCCAGGGCCAGTCTTCCTCAGCAAAAAGAGGAGGATTAGCAACGGATGTTAGCTCAGGGCTGGTCTTCCTCACAAAAAAAAAAAAAATGTAAGGAAGGGGGAGGTCAATGGGTGAACTGATTATCTCAAGGCCTCCCTTTAAAGCAAATTCCCACCGCCATTCTCAGCCAGGCACATTTCTACAGGATGGTAGGTTCTAGGGTGACATTCTTTGCCACCCCTGCTGCTCTGGCCGGGTGCTTAGAACTGTAACCACAGGACCAGTTTAAACTGGCCCCATCTTATCAATCACAGGATGTTAAAGTTGCTTTTCAGGGGCATTGAGCCAAAACTGCAAGTCATGTAGCTGGAGCATGTGCAGAGGAGAAAATTTTGACCTGAAATAACTCCTGGAACCGAAGATTCTTCCTCCACAGAACCAAGGAACCGGGACACAACCAGAACTAGAAAGCCAGACTCTCTTCAGAAGCTAGGGATCCGTTGTCCAGGAAGATCCAGTGTTAAAGCCCCTTCCACACCTTACCACAAATGTTCAAAGTCCTTCCAATCGAAACCTGTCCTGCAGTGCTTCTGCATACCAGCCTGCCCTCCCTAATCCTTTAAATTTTGCCCCAAACCCTGGAATGGGGAGACAGATTTGAGAGACTTGCCTTCTGTCTCCTTGCCAGTCAACCTCTCAATAAAGCCTTTTCTTTTCTCAAAAGCTGGTGCCATAGTATAGGCTTCCATGTGCATCAGGCAGTGGATGCTTTTGCTCAGTAAAAGAACCACAAAACCTGGTTTCACGAGCTGCCTAAATCACAGACATTTAAGTTCTTTAAGCCTCAGTTTCCTTATCTTGTTAAAATGGGGTCATAGTTGTACCTACATCTCTGAGCTGTGAGTATTGAAGCAGCAAATCCATCTGAAGTGCTAGCATGGTACATCTGGTAGTAAACACTCAATAAACTGGTCATTTTTCACCTTAAAATGGGGTTAACAACACTCACATCACAACTCTCATGGAGAGAGTTTGACAAGTGTGGTCCAGAGCCTGGCATTCAGCAAGTTCTCAGGGGCTGCTCCTGCACTATATCATCTTTACTATTACTTGGCTCCAAAGCTCCAGCCCTTACGCCCACCACACCTGAATCACCTGCAGGTCATTGCACATGTTCAGTCTGATGGGCAGATTTGGCAGCTTCCCTGACTCTGACATGCTTCCAAAAAAGTTTTCAAGCTAAATTCCAGACAGCATCTCTGGACTGGCTGCTCAGGAGCCCAGAGCCACATGCAGACTGCTCATGCCCCAAAGCGTTCTCACACAGCCGAGCACTTCTGTGGTCCAAGGCCTGGGGTCCCGAGAGCGCTCAGGTGCTGGATAATTATCCCACATGCTGCTGCCTGCATTTAGATGAGACATTATTCAAATCCACCCTCTCTCCAAAGTGCTTTGTCATCTTCCTGGGCCCCAGGGCATGCAGCCACAGAGCCACCACCCTGGGCAGGCTTGGAGTGGACTGTCAGGAAAACCCACAGTCAGTGATGCTTTTTGTCTGTGATGTTTCAACCTCGACGGGGTGCTTCTCCTGCCTAGCCTTCTTCCCAGGATCTCTAACCTTCTTGTTGATTCCTTTCAAGGAAGGGATAAAGGAAGAGAGGAAGGAAGGAAGGAGAAGAATGGGAGGAAGAGAGGACAAAGGGAGGAAGGCAAGCAGAAAGAATTTTCTGCATGCCCACAGATTTTTGCCTGCTCTTGATGCCCTCAAACTTTCCTCCCTTCCCTCCATGATGCACGGACAAGAGTGCAGAAGGTCTCCAGTGCTCAGAGAGCTTGTGACAAATCTTATCTCCCCTTCTACAAACACTCACAGCATCAACACCCATCTCTGCCTAAGAGAACATCAGTAAGACTCAATCCTGTACACACCCATCCCCACAGAATTGCCAGGTCATGCATGTCTTATATTCTAGACTCCGGGTACTGTGAAGATATACATCACTGTGGTAACACAGAACTGCTCCACCAGACCCTTCAGGGAAGGACTTGCTGCCCAGCATCCAGCCCCAGGGAGTGGGGTCAGCAGGCAGCCTCCAACTCTCAGCATCTCCAGGGCAGAGAGCCACCATGTCTGAGGCCCTTCCTTTCTGGGGACTGCCCCCCCCCCCCCCCAGTGACTGAGTTAGGCAGGAGCATAAAGACTCAGACAACCTGGCTCACAGTGGGGCATGCTGATGGGCAATGCTCACTCTGGAGCTCCCGCTGAGGCAGCCGAGGTTCTGTCAGTCTTCATTGTGGTTTGCCCTCTTCCCACTCCTGCTTCCTCCCCATTCCTTTTACAGGAGTTGGTCCCTGATACACATCTTGAACCCAAAATCACTTTTAGTATCTGCTTCTGTAAGACATTCACCAGTTGTTCCGGGAATACGTTGGGAAAGCAGGGAGACATGTTCAAGTGGAAGGGACTGTGTTATCCATGGGCTACATTGGTCATTTGAGACTGTGAAGTAGCCATAAGGACAATAGTGTTGGGAGGCTACTGCTGGGTGCCACTGATGTTCTGCAGAAAGATAACAATGATGGGAGCAGGAACAGGCAGCTGAGAGCCAGGCGTGAATGCCAGAAAGCTCTTTTGTACATCAAGAAGTTCTCATCTCCTGCAGCTGGAGGATGGAGAAAGCTGAGGACCAGGTTAAAGACTTCATAGTCAGAGTGGCTGAACGTCCAAGACCTTTGAGAAACTGGAGACCCTAAGCATGGACACTACTCAATGATCTGGATTTCCCAAACTGCTCTGGACCTTCTGAGGCTACAGACTTGGCACCCCTCGCCATCACGACATAGCACTCCCACAATGCTGGAAGACAATGCAGAGACCTCTGTCCCAAAGACAACACATATATCCTCAGGACCACCCCCATCTCCCTTCCTGGCCACTAGATCTGTAATTAGGGTTAAGTCACAGCATAAGCCAGCAAGGATGGCTTCAGGAGCCCAGAGAAAATGATGACCCACACTGAACCAACTGAAATATCAGAATGGTCGTGGCTGACAGTGAAGAAAGGATCAGGAAGGGCCACATACTGGAAAGGACATGTATATGGATAGAAGACTCATCAGGTCCTAATCTTTCAAGAGCAGACCCAGAGGGCACAGCAATCACCAAGGCCATAAGGAATGTGAAGGCAAGTGGGTCACCAGAATTCCAAAAAATGCCAATGGTGGTTCTCCTCTACAGGCTGGGGCAGGTGGAAGGAGAGGCTGTCATAGAACTGGCTCACTGATGGCAGTGGTTATGATAGGGTCCCTGAAATATTTGGGGTCAGGGGGAAGCCCTTATCCACCATATGCCAGGGGGTTACAATGATCATAATTACTGGCAAGGATGGCATGGCCTCCAAGGGACCTGACCCACAGAGAATTACAGAGATGGTTGATAAAACATAGCATCCCCGGGACCAAAACTGATTGGCACCACTACAGATATTATCCAGCTTGTACCAGCAGAACAAATCAAGGATGAATGACCAGGAGCTGTCTCACTACCTTGTCCAATTTCTGGACTTGGCATTTGTATCAGTCAGGGTTCTCCAGAGAAACAAACCAATAGGATGCTTATCTATATATAGAGAGAATTATTTTAAGGAATTTCTCACATACTTATGGAGGCTGGCAAGTCCAAAATCTGCAAGGGGGCTCAGCAGGCTGGAGACCCAGAGAAGAGCTGATGCTGCAGTTCAGCTCCCAAGGCCATCTACTGGCAGGATTCCCTCTTGTTGTGGGGACAGCAGTCTTTGTTCTGTTCAGGCCTTCAACTGATTGGTGAGGCCCACCTATATAACAGAGGGCAAATTTGATTTACTCACTGTCCACTAATTTAAATGTTAATCTCATCCAAAAAGCACCCTCACAGAAACATCCAGGATAATGTTTGACCAAACAGCTGGGCACTGTGGCCCAGCCAAGTTGACACATAAAATCACAGCATTCCAACTTCGCTCAGCCTGGGCCATTGCAGAGGTCTAATAGTAAATGCAATAGAGACATGGGAAGGATCCTCACCCCTGCATGGATGACCATGTCCAAAACACTCATCCCAGAACTTTCCACTGTGTTGATGGAGCCTTTCTTGGACTTGCATTGCTGTTCAACTTCTACTGTCCAATCTTTCTTCCTCCCTTCCCTTGCACAGGCATGATCCCTTATAAACATCCCGCCTCAAACTGCATCTCAGAGCCAACTATGAAGGATTCAAGCTACGACAATCATTCATCATACAGAGCTGCTCAAACTGCAAGCATAAACTCAACAACTTTCACAATGAGAACACACTTCTGTAATCTCCAGCCAGTAGCTGGAAAACATCCATCTGCCCACTCAACATAGTGGCTGTGAAATTCTCCCATGGGATTTCTGGTAGCAGAAGTTTGCACTTTGTAATTACTGTGCAGTTTTCCAACAAATGAATATACCACAATTTATTGTTTTCATTCTATTATTGGTGGACATCTCGATTGGTTCCAATTTTGTGCTATTATGAATAAAGCTGCTGTGAGCATTCTTATAAATTTTTTCTTATATGAACACATGCATTTATTTTTCTTAGGTGCATACCTAGGAGTAATATTGTGAGGTCACATGGTAGGTGCATGTTTAGATTTAGTAGATAATGCCAAACCACTGTCTGAAATGATGTTACAAACTGACACTGCCATCAGCAGTGTGAACATTCCAGTTGCTCCAAATCCTCGCCAACAACAGGTATTACCAGAATATCTTTTAATAAATTTTAGATGATCTAGTGGACATTGTAGTTTTAACTTCATTTCCCTGAAAACCAATGGTGTTTGATATTTTGTAATGTAATCAGCCATTTGGATATCCCGCTTTGTGAAGTACTAACTCAAGTCTTCGCCCATTTTTTATTGTCTTTCTTAGTAATCAATTTATTTGAAATATGAGTTCCCAGTCAGATATATATATATATATATATATATGAAAATCTTCTCTTGATCTGTGGCTTGTCTTTTCCTCTCATTTAGTGATGGCTTTCGATGAGCAGAAGTTCTTACTTTTAATTACATCATATATATGTATGTACATATATATTCATACAATATATATATACTCTCTCCATATATATATATGTATATTTTATTTTGGGTTAATGCTTTATTGTGTCCTGTACAAGAAACCCAAAGTCATGAAGATATTCTTTTGTTTTACTCTGAAAGCTTTAAAATGTTACATCTTACATGTAGATTTATGATGTATTTCAAATTATCTTCATGTATGGTGTGAGGTAGGCGTCAAGATTTGTTGTTTTCACGTGGATATCCGGTTGTTCCAGTACCATTTATTGAAAAAATAACAATATTTTGCCCACTGAAATGCTGGGGTGCCTTTGTAGTAAATCTAGGTGACATAGATGCGTGGGTCTATTTCAGGACACTCCCTTCTTTTCCATTTGTGTGTTTGATTATCCTTGTGCCAAAATCACCCTGTCTTTACTACTATGGATTAAAATAAGTCTTGCCATAATGTAGAATAAGTCATTCAACTTCATTGTTCTTCTTCAAGTTTGTGTTGGTTTATTCTATGTCCTTTGCATTTTCATATAAATTGTGATTTTGATTGGTATTGCATTGAATCTCTAGATCAATTTGGGGACTGACAATACTGAGTTTTCTAATCGTGAAAATGCTATATCCCTCATATATTTAGATCTTCTTTAATTCTCTCACTTAGGTTTTGTTGTTCAAAGTGCAAGGGTCAGCTTGCCTCCCTCCACTGCAGCTGGGATGGGGAGAGCCCCAGAAGGCAGGACAGTTGCGAGAAAGGTTAGACCAGGCAACAGGAGCTCCCCAGCCAACACCGCCCATGGGAGGAGAGGAACCTCTTGCAGGAACGTGTCTGCAGCAGAATTCCTGCAGTGCTCAATGCACACTCAGTATCTGGCTGGGAGCGGCTCCTGAGAAATGTGGCCTTAGCACAAAAGGCAGAAAGCAGCAGCTAGAGATGTCAGGAAATGTCAGAGCCAGGATTTGACCCCAGCAATGAGGTTCCAAAGTCAATTCAATTCTCTTCATAGCTACACTTCCTAGTCTCACAGGGCCGTAATAAGGGTTTTAAAAAAAATAGTGATTGCTGTGTACACGGCACATTGCATGCCCTCTTCCACCTTCCTTATTGTGGTTTCATGCCTGTCTTTCGCACTGCTTTGGGGCAGTTCCATTGCGATACCAGGCAAAAGTGGCTTCAGCCCAGTTCGCTTCCATCAATACTCACACCAGGACCAGACTTTGTAATCTGGCTGGGCTGTTTCAAGTTTCATTTAAGAAAAACAAAACAAAAGAAAAAATTATAAATCAGGAATAAGTTAAAGTTCTTTTTCCAGCTTCCAAGTTTCTCCAAATCTAGACCTCCCCTCCTCCCCAGCCACATCCCCATTCACTCTCCTGGTAAATACTTGGCTCCAGCAAACCAGTTTCTTCACTGTTCCAACCATACACCACTGGGATTATTTGGATCATGCTATTCAACTATCTGGGAATGGTTCCCCCTTATGGGGCTCCCCAGCTCCTCCCAACCATGCAGCTCAGTGTCTCCTCCCCTCCAGGGAACCTGCCCTGTGTAGCCTAGCCCACACAGATCTCTCACTGCTCTGAACTTGATCATTGTCTGCGCTGGCCACTTGGCAATTAATCATGCTTCATGAAAGCTCTTCAACTGTGACATTGAAACATAAATTTGTTATTTTATTCTGAGTGTTTATGTATTGTTTCCTAAACTGAACTGAAAGCTCATCCAGGGACCACGTCAATTCAAGAAAGCTATTCAATTCATCAAATTTCATCCTAAGCTTTCATAGTTACAAGAAAATATACAGAAACAAGTTATACTTGTCTTTTTCTTCAAGGAGCTGATAAGTGACTACACAAAGAGCCCTGGACTAGAACACCAATGATGAAGGTTCAAATTTAAATTCTGCTGCTTATGAACCATGTGATCCTAAAGTTACTTAACCTCTAGGAACTCTTGGCCCAGATGGAACTACTCTTTCACAAGATTTGCTTGTTGAGATGGAGTAAAAGAATTCTAAACAGAGAGAACAGAGTATGAAAGACCCTGAGTTAGGGGGGAAAAAGAGCTTGATGTGTTCAAGAGAATGAAAGGAAACCAGGCTGACTATACCATTTGCTAGAAAGTGACATTTTCTTAGCCCTTTATACGTATCATCTCGCTTTAGGCATCATCATAACTCAATGAGAGTTAGCCTCACAACTGGGTTAATTGAGATACAGAGAAAAGTTTAAGTCCCTTGGCTACACAGCTAGAGTGTGGTAGAACTGAGATTGCAACTCAGGCAGTGCGTTCCAGGGCCCTACGCCTTCTACTGCCTTCATTATTATACCTTCTGTAGGGATGGGCTGCACCAAGTCCTAAAAGCTGAAGACAACTGGCCAGTGGGTTTAGATGTTCTTCTGAGTGCAATGGAAAGTCATCAAAAGGTTTTGAGCAAGGGAGTGCATGAAAATTTTATGCAGAAGAAGGTCACTTTTCACAGTAGATTTTATCAGAGTACAATATACATACAAAAAAGTGAACAATATCCTGCTCAATGAAATTTTTCAAACCAAACACACTATGTTACTAACCAAATAAAGAAAGAGATCATTTGCAGAATCCAAAAATGCTTCATGCCCCCTTCCAATCCTTACCTATCCCCCAAGAGGAATCATATGGCTAATTTCAAATACCATACATGAGTTTTGCTTATTTTTTTTAACTTTATTCAAATGGAATGATATAGTAGCTTTCTTTTGTGTTTGGCTTTTTTTTCCCTCGAAATAGTTTGTGAAATTCACCCATGATATTTTCTATAGTTGTACTTCAGTCATTCATTCTCATTGTTAGTATATAATCTATTTATTGAAACTACAACCTTATTTGTCTTTTCTACTATAGATAGACGTTTGTTTTTTTTTTCCAATTTTTGGCTGTTATGAAAATTACTGCTCTGAACATGCTTGTTTGTATGATTTGATAAATATACTTGCACAATTCTTTCAGGAATACACATAAGAATGGAATTGCTGAGTCTTAGAGTTTGCCAATGTAGAAATGGTTGAACCAATTTATAGCCCCACAGTAACGCATGGGAGTTCCATTGCTCCACATCCTTATCAATACTTGGTTCTGCCAGTATTTATCAATACAGCCCTTCATGGTGGGTGGGTGGTATTAGTTCATAGTGCCTTTAATTTTTGTTTCCTTGATGACAATAAAGACCACCTTTTCTTGTATTTATTGGCCACTTGTGATGTCTCTGTTCATGTCTTTTGCTCATGTTTCCATTGGATCCTATATCTGTTTTATTGATTTTTAGCTTTTTTAATATGCCAGATATGAGTCCTTTGTTAGATATATACTGTACAAATATCTTCTCCTTGTCTATGGTGCCTTTTCTCTCCCTTAATGGTGCTCCAGGTGCATGGTACGCAGCCACTGTTTTGTGAAGGCATTCTTTTCCATCCTATCAGGAAGGACAACTAAAAGCAGTTGTTTTTCATTTCAGAAGGAAACATATACAATTACAGTCTTACTCAGGGCTATGTTAACTCTCTACTCCCTAAAATATTAGAGTCTGAAGGGAGGTAGGCTGTCTGTACATTCCACAGAACATCACATTGATTTAACACATTAGTGACATCTTGCTAATTAGACAGGATGCACAAGATATGGCAAAAGGGTTGAAAAAGATCTCTGTAAGAAATATGTGCTCCAAAGGGTGGGAAATAAACCATATTAAGATTTAAGGGTCTAGTGATCTGGGCATCCTGGTACCTTCCCACCAAAGAAAATCCAAATTATCGCATTCACATCCCTTCCCACCACTAAGAAGGAAGCACAGTGTCTAGCAGTCCTCACTGGGTTCTGGAGGAAACGCATAATCTGCACTTTGGAATACTGTTCCAACCTATTTGCTATGCGGCACAGCAGGCTGCCAGCTTTGAGCGGGACCAGACCAAGAAAGGGCCCTGCAGCAGGTTAAGGCTGCAGTGCCAGTACACTGCCACTTGAGCCTGTGAAATGACAGGCCCTAAGGTACGAGAAGGAACTGTGGTGGAGAAAGATGCCATGTGAGGCTTATGGCAAGCCCTAATAAGGAGAATCACAATGTAGACCCTATGTGTCTAGAGCAAGGCCATGCCAATAAATAGCTGCCAGGGTGAAATCTGGTTCTGGTAGAGAAGGAACATCTGTCCACAGGGCATCAATTAACTATGTGGCTAGAATTTCCCATAAATACAACCATAGTAGGCTTGGTGGCAGGGATGGAGGCTATGCATGGGCCCAACAGCATGGGTTCTACTCACCAAGGGTGCCCTAGCTTATATGGCCACAAATGTCCATTCTACCAATAACCAAGATCAACACTGGACCTCTAATAGTGCACCATTTCTCAGAGATCAGCCACCCCCTTGGTGTCAAGTAAAATTACATTAGACCCCCCCCCCCAGAAGGGGGTAAACCATCTTGATTGAAGTTGACACATGTTCTGATAGTGTTGCCCTCTGCCACAACCACCACCACAGGATTCATGGAATATTTGCTCTCCCTCACCTGGGGAGAGCTGCCTCCCCAAGACACACACCCTCCCCAGTTGCAGCCCACATCCAATAACTGGCTGGTGTTGGGGTTCAAAGACCTGTCCCCACACCTCTAACTGTGGGGCCATCCTAGCTGTAGATCTCCCTGTGGGGCCAGATGGGGCCTCTGATCCAACCACATTGCAGTTCAACACCTCACACTGCCTGGTCCACTTTCCCTCATCTCTCAGAGGCGCCATTCCTGAGAGCATCTCCAGTCAACCTCCTGAATGGAAATCTTCTCTGTGTCTTCTTCTGGGGAACACAACCAATGACAGGCATCCTCCACACTTGTGAAAGACCTAAAGGAAGAGAGGAAACCAGCTCTGTGGATTTTGGTGAAAGGGTATTTCAGGTGGAGGACTCTGCAGGTGGAGGGGACAGAGCCACCCCCGAGGAGGCAGTGAGTCCAGCTTGTTCTGGGACCAAGAAGGAGGCTGGCATAGCTGGGGCTAAATGAGCAAGGATGGAACAGTAGGAGAAAACCTGAGAGAAGGAAGGAGGGTAAAGTGGGGACGGCTTGTGGGAAAGAAAATTAGCTTGTCCCGTGAGAGAGATAAGAAGCCACTGGAGGAGTGTGAATGAGGAGTTGCATGCTATCCAGCTTGTATTTTCTGAGAAGAGCCCCGGCTGCTGGGTTAAAGTCAAGTGTTGGGGCAAGGCTGCAGCAGGGGTCAGTTAGGCCTATTGCGAGGATCCAGGAGACAGATGATCTCCTACCACCTATGGGGGCACCTTTAGTATCTTCCCTACCTTATAGAGAAGGGACACAGAGAGTCAGGCAACTGTAGGAACTGGCAGGTAAGAACCAACAGTTGTAAGACAGAGTCCTCCTGGGCTCTCCTTCCTCGCCTTGACCGCTCCTCAGTGTAAACGAGCAGGAACTACTGATCCCTCTCGTGGGAACCCCCACACTGGCCAGCGTCTCAGCGCTCAGCAGATGGCATTGAATGCATGTTTCCAATGTTTCCAAGCTTGCTCTGACCACGGTGTGCTCATCGTGGGGGCTGGAACTCCATCGCATTTTTCTTTACATCATCTTCTCCCGGGAAAAGGAGGGCTGAAGGAATGCTTTCTCAATGAAAGAACAAACTAACAAGTCATCTCACTTCATCTCTACAAACACTCTCTAAGGTAAGTTTCCTAATTTTCTCATCTTACAGAGGAGGAGACTGAAGCTTGGGGAGGCTAAGTATCTTGCAGAACTGTGTAAAGACACGACATGAATCCAGATCCAACTCCATATCCCAAACTCAGTTTTGAATCATAGTTAGATGGATAACAGATGTAAAAATATTTAGGGAAAATGCTATGAAAAATATTATTCTAAACTGAATATATATATATATATATATATATATATATTACCCCCCAAGCATACGTATATACTTACACACACACACAAGGTAACTCTACTTTTATTTCTTATATGCAAGGTATATGTCTGTATAGTACACATGTCTCTGTGTGTGTACACATTTAGTAGGTATCAGTTTCTGTACTAATGTTTCATGTACAGCATCTCATGAAATCCTACCAAATCTATGATTGGCATCCCCATTTTAAAAACAAGGACAGTGGGCTTGGAGAAGAAAAGCATCCTAACCTCACAGAGTTCCCATCTGTGTGATGCTGAAGACAGGTCAGGCTGACTCTTGACCAGCATGCTTATTCTCACATATCTGTGGAATGTTTCTATACACTGTGCTTTATAAGGATATGATATACTCGCATGAATTTTATATTCTTTGTGGGTATGTTATATATGAATCCATTACATACGTCTGTAGAGATGGTGTTCTACCATCAGCATGTAAGTTTCCTGCTGTCATATCCGTGTAATGTAAAGGGATTGTTGAAGCCCTAACCCCCAATGTGATGGATGGTATTCAGAGGCAGGGCCTTTGGTAGGTAATTAGTTTTAGATGAAGTCATGAGGGTGGTGCATCCATGATGGAATTAGCACCCTTATAAGACAAGGAAGAGAGATCTCTTTCCCTCCAGGAGCACACACTGAGGAAAGGTCATGTGAGCACACAGTGAGAAGGCAGCTGTCTGCAAGCCAGGAAGAGGCCCCTCACCAGACACTGAATCTGCAGGACCTTGACCTCAGATTTCCCAGCCTCCAGAGCCCTGAGAAATAAATGTTGTTTAAGCCACCCAGTCTATGGGATTCTTCTTATGGCAGCCCAAGCTAAGACAGGGATCTATGTGATATATACATGTGCATATACGAAGATAACTTTTGCTGAATTAAGGGTAGAGTTGTTTGTGTAGTCTTTTAATGTTTCTTTTTATGGCTTACCTGGCATGACATTAATCATGGCAAGCTTAAAATGATTTTAAATTCAATTTTCTTCCCTCTTGAGTGCCAGTCACACAGCATATTTACAGGGAGCACTAAACAAAAGTGGAGGAAGAGAAAAAATGTTTCCATCAATTTTCCTTCTTTCTAATTGGGGATTTATTACTGATTCATTTGCTCACAATGGCAGGGAGCAGATCCACCCTTCGGTTCCTGGGCCCTGGGCTGCTAATTGGAATCAGAGGTTAGTCTCTGCAGCCGCCTCACAAAGGAACAGAGAGCTGAAGACAAAATGATATTTTTATCTATTTATTATTTTCTCTGCAGTCTGAGAGGAGCTTCTCAGAATGTGGTGGGCTTATCCCTCAGCATGCTGCACTTTGAAAGGGGGAAAGGGGCTGGCTACTCTCAATGTGCATTTTTAGGAGAAATGCCCCCATAGACTTGTGTTCAGTCGTTTGTTCATTGACTCACAGATTCATATTTTGATGAACTTCTGCTGACTTTCTACCAAGCATGAGGCCTGTGGGGTCCCAGACACCTCCAGGCTTCAGGGAGCTACCATGTCGGGAAAAACAGGCCCTACAGCCTAGTGCGTGTTCTACTGGACGTGGCAACAGGGACTGAGCGGGGACAGACCAATCATGCTGGGGATTCAGAGGCCAATTCACTGAGCTTTGAAGGGCAGAAGGAAGTTCAGAGGGTAAAGAAGAGGACAAGGCCATTCCAGAGGACAGCCTGGAAGCCTGGAGGTGCCATCTGGGGGGAAGCGAATGGCTGATGAAAAGGGAGTATGACTGGATGAACCCAGGTGGCTTTAGGACCCCTGTCCCTCCTACGTGGCCTTCAGTCTCCACAGAGAGAGTCATTAATAGTGTTCAGATCCAGGGCAGATGGAGCCTAGAGGGTCTGGAGGAGAGGGGCAAGTCAGAGAGATCATAATGGCCTGCAGAGGAGACCCCAGAGAGGGGTTTTAAAGCTATTGCCTGGGGGCAGGTTGAGGAGGGAAGAGTTGGAGGGTGTTGAAAGAGAGGCAGAGCCAGGAAGTCAAAAGATGAATGAATGTGGGGGCCGGGGGAGAGAAAGGGCCAAACCTACTTCCTTTACAGATGACAGGGGTTCTACCCGAGGTGGGCCTGGAGAGGTTGGGAGGGCATCAGCAGGAGCACTTTTGCTGCCACTCAGGAGCTTTATGTCCCAGATGCTAGCTCACCAACAACTGGAATAAAAATGGCCAGGACCACTGCACCTTATGGTTTATAAAATGCATTTTCACACAGAACCCCTTCCGAGCCTTACAACAGCCCTCAGACGCTAGGTGGCATCTGCACCCTGCAGATGAGGACCCAAAGGCCATGACTTTGCTCCATCTGGACCCCTTCCCCAAATCTGCACTCGGCTCCCTTCCACTTGTCCATCCCGCAGCCTCAGGGAGTGCTCTCTGAGTGCCCTAGGTCAGCCCTCAACTGCCGTGCTCCTGGCCTCGACCCCGCCTGAGCCGGCCCTGCGCCCTCTCCTCTTTTTCCTCATTGATTTATCTCATCACCATTGGAGTCCGGATGCTGGGTCTGTTCCAGTCCCTGCATCTTTCTGCCCCAGAGTCTTTGTGTCTATTGCTCCCGCTGCCTGGACCAGTAACCCAGAGGCTCCTAACCTGGCTGACTCCTGACCAAGCTCAGGTCTTTCGTAGCTGAAATGTCTCCCTATCTGAAGTCCTCCCCTCCATTCTTCACATTCACAAATTAGATCAATTTCAGAAATTACACCTTGACCCGTGTGATTCTTGTTTAAGGCCTCCTCCCTCCTCTCACAGGCTTAGGGCTTTGGGGTTATCTTATTCCCTCTCAGAACATACCACAAAATTTGGCCCAGAGTAACTAATTTAAAAATATTTAGCAGGAAAATATCAATCTACAAAGGTCACAGAGAATTGCGGTAGAGGTAAGATTTGAAAAAAAAAGATTTTTGCTCCAATCATGTGCTCTTGTGATGACATCACATTGCCTTCGTGTGGCCTCGAGCAAATCACTCCATGCAGTCTGGTCTAAATCGGCCCACCTGTAACTAGAAGGGTTTGCATTCAATGAGCCACCTGGTCTATTTTTACCTGGGATGCAACAGCCTGTGAAAGGCCGCCCCCTGGCAGTCCGCTACTGTCAGCGGCACTGACAGAGTCCACAAAATACAAGGTCAACATTAATAGGCCACACAGAGAAAAGGTAATTCCCCACGGCACCACTGGTTTATTTGACAAAAAGCTGTCAGCCAGTTGGCCAGAGTCATTGACTCCAGGGTTTTCTTTCGGCTGCTCTGGTCAGAGGAGTTCATCTCTTGGTCCATATATGGGCCCTAGAAGTGTGAGCTGGAAGGGATCTCGGGGACTGATCATCTAGTTCAGGGACGGCCAATGCGTGGCACTCATGTCACCCCTCCCCTGCTGCACACTGACAGTCATCACTAATAGATCACAGCACTCTTCCCTGCTGGGCTAGGACTAAAGGCCCAAATCTTTCGAAACATACCACTGCAGGTAGCCATTAGCAATCAATTTGAGTCGCTCTGTCTGATGAAAGCTGAAGCAGTCAGGGTGCCTGGCAGGAAACAGATGCCCCTCAGCTGGAAATGTTGAAGAGACTTTGAATGAAGGGACTCATTATAGAAGGGACCCAAAAAAGGATGCTGAGTCACAGGACGAGCGGCAGTGGGTCAAGAAGGGAGGGGGAGGACTCAGTGCAAAGAGCTGGATTCAAAGCCAGAGCCTAGAAGAGATGGATGCAGGCCCAGTCATAACTGGGGAGCCAGGGCAGGGCAGGAGCAGAGGAGCAAATACCCCAACCTCTCTCTCCCCTGCCCCTTACCTCCAGCCAGCCATTGGCCAAACCACCTGGAAGCCAGGAGGCAGTGACACCTAGTGACAAATTTCACTGTCATCATCCAGCATCCCAGGGCTCAAAGCAGGACAGAGAAAGACCAAGAGTTCTGAACATGGCATGGGGGAAAGGTCTGGGTTTTGGGGTCTGTCCTAGGTCAGGGGCCCTAAAAGCAGAGCCTGAGACAGGGATTTGGAATCACAGGACTTGCTGAGGGAGTGCTGCTCATGAGAAACCTGGGAGGGAGTAAGGGCAGCAGGACGGAGGAGGGGAAGGAGCTGAGCCTGGTCCACGGTGGGGGAGGTCTCAGCAGAGCTGTCCCTCCTCCCGTCAGCAGGGGAGACTGGCCATTTGTGCTTCTTTATCAGCCAGTCCTTGGCTGCAGGCTGTCCCCTGGGGAGGGGGCATGCTCTCCTCAGCAAGGACAAATGTCAGGAGAAGAGGACAGACAAAACTCAGGGCAGGTGGGAGCTGGGGACACCTGCCAGGTGAAGGGACCTGAGTGGAGCACCGATGCCATCCCTCACAGAGGAGACATCAGGGTGCAAATGCAATCTCTGCCACTTACTAGTTGCAACTTCTCTGAGCCTCCATGTGGCCATCTGTCAAATGACCTTCAGTGTTAGTGTGTGAGTCCCCCCAGTAAGCAGAGCCCCTGGAACAATGTAGGCTGGTGCCTTCTTCTCCACCCCCCACCCCAGACAATGCTCTTTCATCTCTGACAGCCTAAAATGTAGGGTCTTGGAGAACTGACCCTAAGAAAGGCCAGAGGCAGAGGGGAAGAGGGAAGTGGAAGGGGAGGTGGGAGGGCAGTGGGCAGCTGTAGGTTGCTCTTTCAGAGACAGCAAAGCCCAGCGGTTGGCACCAGGACTCCAGCTCCAGGAGAAGCAGGGCTGTTGGAAACAAGGATTGGGACCCAGTGGGTGGGATGGAAATCTATGGACAGGGCTTAGACATTCTTCCCGACACAACCTCTAACCTCAGGTTTACATGGACTGAATCATGAGATCAGAACTGATCCAAGGGAGGCTTGAACTGATGCCAAGTGTCTGTAGATACTCTCGTGACATCTTCTCTTTGTAAGAAGATGCTGTAATTGTAGCATTTAGTAAGGTGCCACGAACATAGAAGACATTCAATAAATGACATTAGTAATCACCATGAGGATTACAACACGTGGCACTGACGTGGCTCCAGCTGATTGCTGGGGAATGGAAATTGCCACAGAGGCTCTGTGAGTGCTGTGGACTGAATTGTGCCTGCCCGCCCCCCCCCCCCCCCCGCTCCATTCATGTGTTGAAGCTCTAAAGCCCAGTGTGGCTGAATCTGAAGGGAGGGTTTTAGGAGTTAAGTTTAAATGAGGTCATAAGGGTGGGGCCCTAAGCCGATAGTACTGTGGCCTTATAAGAAGAAGAAGAGAGAGAGATCTGTCCCTCTCTCTCCACCAGGTGGGGACACAGCAAGAAGGTGGCCATCTAAGCCAGGAGGAGAGTCCTCCCCAGAACCTGACCATGCTGGCACCCTGATCTCAGACTTCCAGCCTCCAGAGGTGTGAGAAAATAAATGTCTGTTTTTGGAACCACCTAGTCTGTGGCATTTTATTATGGCAGCTCAAGGAGACTAACACAGTGAGGGAGACAAACGTGAGCCAGAGCGTTCCCCCTCTCATCATGGAGGAGGGCCAGAGGAGTTCCTGCTTCTCTCTGCAATAGGGATGGGGACACGGAGGAAGGAGTGAAACTTGTGCCTGTGGGAAACAGGAATGGGGCTGTGGAATAGGAGATATTTGAGGTGAGCCCTGAAAGATACATGGACTTGATGCCTGAGAAGGAAGTAGGAAGGCATTCCTGGTGAAAGAAAACTGCTTCAAAAACTCCTTCAAAACAAGAGAGTTTTAACCTATGGCTGTTCCTTCAAGACTTGCGCATCATTCATTCATTCAGAACATATTTATTGAAAGTTACTGTGTGCCAGGCCCTCTGCAAGGTGCAGAGGAAACTGAAGTAGCAAGCATTAGTCCACCTATCAAGAGAACCATAGCTGGGTTCTAACTCCAGGGGGAGGAAGCTTGGGGTGGGGGCTTGGAGGCCATGGGGTGCAGGGACATCACCATTCCTTGGTGGGACAGTGATCACATAAAAAGACACCACATTCTTTACTGTCTGATGGTCCTGCTTTCATTCTCCTTCCACTAAACTTTAGAATCTAAAGTTCTCATCCATCGCCACCTTGAACGTACTATAAAAAGGCTCCTCCAGAAGATCTTAAGTGGACGGGGCATCCAAGGTGAGCTCTTCCCTAGCAATGTTTATGTCCTCAAAGCATTCATTCAGAGTATGCAGTGGGAGAGAGAAATTGATAAACAAAACCCTGACATGCAGGATCATCGAAGAATAAGAGACCTTTGCAGGGAACACTGGGGAAGGAGAGGAAGGGTCTTCAATCCTTCTTGACCACTCATCCATAACTAACCTAGAGAAATAGTGTCTTAGTTTAACTTGGGCAATGGTGCGGTGGCTGGTGAGTGAGTTGCAGGAGGCCACAGGGGTTGTGATGACAACATAATTGGCAGAGGGAACCGAGAGCAAAGACGTGGGGAATAGAGTGACCTCTGCACTTGGGGATACAATGAGAGATCAGTGGTGAGAGGGGGATTGGCCTGGGAAGGGAGTCTAGGTCCAGATCAGAGAGGACCTGGCTCAGATGTTAGGACTTGGTGCTGTTTAAGCAGGAAGAAGCCTAATAAAAGATTCATGGGTCAGAACTGCATTTTGGAAACATCACCTTCCGGCACTGAGTTTGAGGCAGGTAAACAGAATGTGCTGGCTTGAGGATAAAACCCAAGCCTCAGGTGCCTCGTGAAAACAAGGTCGGCTTCCTGCTCCCCTCTACTTCTCCACACTTGAAAGTACAACTAAATCCCCATCTCCATGGATAACTTTTCTCCTGCCGCTGGTCTTTCAACTGAACTTGGGAAATTTGATCCATTTTCTTCAAAACTGGCAAGCAAAGAGGAGGCAGAATTTAAGGCAAAAACCTGAACTTATGCTGTCTGCCTTTACAGGACAATTGGTGGACTTCAATGTATGGGAGGGTTTTGTTGAAAACGAGTCTCTGCAGGGCTTCCATGATGGTCAACTGAGCTCTGAAAGAAAGCAATTAATTTGTGGACTTCTCTGACTTATGTCAAGACAACTCTTGATTCTAGAATGCCTTTAAGCCTGCTCCCCCACCAATATCCCCATCCCAGCAAATGGCTCCAACTCTAGTCAAAAATTTAGGAGACGTGCTTCACCACACAATCCAAATCACCCCACTGCTCACCGTCTCCATCCCTAACTCTAATCCACTACCACCTATCACCTGTTTTCTCCTTGAGATCAGGAGTGGGTTTGGGCTGCTCCATATGTTTCAAGGCCCAGAACCTAGCAGGTGATGATCAAGTGTTTGTTGAATTGAGATAAACTAGTCAGGGCCAGCACAACCCGAATGCTCTCACAGAAGAATCAACTCAACTCCTAGGAGGATGAATGGTGAAGGAAACTTCACAAATGCCCACTGCAAGCTAACAGCAGACCCTAGATGAGAACCCAGAGGTGGACTCCCAGTCTAGGGCTCATTTCTAGAATGCTATGCTTCCCTGAAACCTGGGGATGCTGGACAGGCCTAAAGACCAGCAGCACTCATTGGGTAAAAGAATGTGCATGTAAATAATGGAAAATCATTATCACTTAAGTGACTATTTTGTACTGAAAGTGTCCAAAGAATAAGAGCACCCCCTGAGAAGTCTTAGAGAAAGGCTGGTACTTTTGAATGCTGTGACTCTGTCATTTATTTTCTGTCTGTATTTCTTTACCTCATCTCATAGAAAGAGAGACCATTAAAAATGCTAAGTGGTGTTTGCATCCTTGGATCTCTTTGTCACCAGTCCTTAAAGACTTGGCATGTTTAGGGTGTGAGTAAGTGTGCATTTGGAGGATTGTCTCCACTTTCCTTGCATCACTCAAGTCCCTGTATGGTTAATTAAAAACAGTGGCACCATCTCTACTGTGACATGGCATGATCCCTTCTCTACAATCCATCATCCTAATTAGCAAGGAGAGAAGGGATTTGTCTACTTTCAATTTGCATGTTCTAAAGCTAGCGAAATTCACAGGAGATAGGCCTGGCTGAATCCAGCATGAAATTCTGTTTGGAAAATTGTTTATGAATTTTGAAACATGATCTTAGGATTGTTCAGAGGCTTCTTCAACTGATAAATAAATAATGAAACAGTAATATTTATGAAAATAATACCAAGGGCAGATGCTAATTTTAGTGCATACCAAAGGCTTTGTCAGTATTTCCCAGAGTGTGTTCCAAGAATGCTAGTCCTTCAAGTTGTCCCTTGACAAAATGACCAGGTACATTTGGCATATGTGGCTCACTATAGACTCCTCTTGGAGACTTTAATATCCAATAGACTTTGAGGAGCTCCGAGAAGTTCTGCAGTTTAAAAAAAAGTAACTGAAGTTCAGACTTATTTGAAAATGAATTCATTTGTGGAATATTTAATATAACAGTTCTATTCAATACAATATTTAACTATAGAAATACACAACTAGGTAGCTACCATATTACAGATGAAGATAATGAAGACTAGAATGACCCTGGAAATTGAACCCACACCTGTTTGGCTCCAAAGTCCATGTTCCCAGTCTCCACAACCCCATGCTAGCAGCATGGACTTGGGTCTGGGCGGACACGGACAGTTCACGTTCAAGTTCACTCCTCACCCTCACCCTGTGGAGGCTGCTCACCAGGCAGCAACACCAGGAGGGAAAGGGAAGATGGCCAGAAAAGAAGCATTTCCTGAACATCCCTGGGTGCCAGATACTGTGCTCGGCCCAGAGAATATAGAGAAGCAAAGATGTCAGTCCCTATGCTTAGGGTGCTCACCACCTAAAAGTAGGAAGAAATGAATGACCAGCTTGTTATGAGAGCAAAGTCTTTGGAGCCAGACAGCCCTGAATTCCATTAAATGCCTACTATGTGCCAGCAGTGTTCTGAGCACAACCATTCCGAGTTTTCAAGGGATTCTGATGATCCTAGAATATTCTAAGCCCAGACCTTCTAAAAATAGTACTTATGAGTCCTCTGAATGCTAGCTCAGAAGTCCTTCATTCCAGGTGTCCCAGGTATCCTTGGAGCTTCACCAGAAATGCCTGGCTATCCCTGTCCCATTCAAGGACCCGCAGAGTCCAGGCTTCAGGAGAGAGCAGAGGGGAAGCTCTGGGGAGGGCCTCGGGAGACAGATCTGGGAAGGAAGCCCACACCACATCCATGGGGATCTGGAGCCCCTTGTCCAAGCTCCACGGGCTCTGTGAGCAGGGGTAAGGCCAGGCGCCACCGTATTCATCAAGGCCATCACTTTAATGGAAGCAATAAAGTTATTCCTTTATTAATTGATTAACTGATTCACGCGTTCTTCTCTTTACCTTTGTGTTCAGCTTTTCCTTTTTCCATACAAAATGGAGGTGATCATACATATCTTGATGGGTCATTGTCATGATAATTGGCAAGGTTTGTGAGGGCCTGCCTCAGGTTCTAGCACCAGAAAGTGCTGGGTAGATTTGATATCATTGAAAGTTTACACCTGTTAGCCCTCCACTGTCTCTCAGTCTCTGTCTCCAGCTTTCATTAACCAAACTGAGTTCCATCAGACTCCATCCTCCTTGCTGGAGAGAGCTATCAGGAAAATGAAGGAAGCTAAGCTGCCCCAGCTAGGGTGATAAATGGTCCTGATTTGCCCAGGACTGCAAGGATTACCCAGGAAGTGAGACCTTTAGTTCTAAAATAGGGGCAGTCTCGGGCACAGTGGGACAAGTTGGGGACCCTACCCCAACATCAAATGTGCTGAAGGAGAGCCAAAAATAGAAGCCACAAAGGTACTCAAAGTACCTGCGTGTGGAGAATATACTGATTTTTCTTGATTTGCAAAAGCTTAGATCTCTTGACATCATCCTATGAATCCCTGTCAAGAGCCCTATCTCTAGAGACAGAGGTTAAGGTTGAGTCCGCTGACTCTGGAGTTCAGTCCTGGCTCAGCCACCTACCATCCAGAAGCCCCTGGACAAAGCACTTAACTTTTCTCCGCCTCACTTCCTCATCTAGATTTAGGTTGCTAATATCTTGTTGAGGATTTGGGATCTATATTCAGTAGTCTGGCCTGAATTTTTCTTTCTGTTACTGTCCTTACCTGGTTTGGGTTTTGAGGTTATGTTCATTCAGCTCACAAATGAGTTAGGGATGAGTTCTATTCTATGGAAGCATTGGTATAAAACTGGAATTATATGTACATTTCCTCAGTGCTTGGGAGAGCCCAACCTTAGAAACATTTGAGTCTTATTTTGTAAGAAACTTTTCATTTTGTCCACGTTTTGACTTACTGACATACTGCATTCATAATAGACTGTCACATCTTTATGTCTTAACATTTGTAATTGTCCCATTTTGATTCCTAATGTTTATGTTTATCCCCTATCATTTTTTCTTGATTAGTGTTGTCAGATGTAGTCTAAACTTCTAGCACTTCAAAGAAACAAATATTGCCCTATTTGATATTTGTTTTCTAAGTCACTATTTTCTAGTCTTATATTTAGATATTTCTTATATATTAGGAGGAAGCAAGGGAGAGTTGTCCTTTTTCCAAACTTCTTGATGCTAAACTCATCAGTTGCAAGGCTTTCTTTTTTCCCAGCCTAAAATACCACGCTTTGGTATGTAATACTTTCCTTATTAGCAATGTACAAAATATTGACAATTTTCTATCACAACTTCTTCTTTGAACCATGAGTTGTTTAGAACGTGATGCAATTTCAAGTTCTCTTGAGGATGTGAGGATATAAGCTGTTTGCCCCTCCAGGTCTCTTCTCCATCCCTCTTCCACCCTGTTCTCTGTCCTGCAAGCTGACAGATGTGACCTATAGCAACTGGGTCCATGACCCCATGGCTTCTTATTGAAAGGAGCCAAGAGGGATGAAGGAGAGTGAAGTCAGACTTGTATTGTCCAGGCTCCTTTTTCATTCGTTTGTTTCATTCAGAGCGCATATCACACCTGAAAGTATGCTGTTCACGTTTGCTTCCTATTCCTTTGTTTCCTGTTGCCCCATTGATAAGGTAAATTCCATGAGAGCAAAATCTCCTGGCATTGAGCCCAGGGCCTGGCATGGATTAAGAGCCCCTTTGGTGCCAGGCTTCTGAAGGTGAGAGTTGAAAGAGCCTTTCTAGACCACAGAGACCTGCTCCCTCCTGGTGCATCTGAGGAAACTGAGGCCAAAGAGGAGAGAAGACTCGTCGATGGTCGAGTGTCTCATTATAGGTAGAGCCTGGACCCACACCCAGATCCCTGGGCTCTTTCTGACACTGCACCAGGCCTCACAAAGGAAGGCAAGAAGGGGAATGAGGGAGAGCCACACCTGGATACAGAGTGGGGGAACGGGTGTCGCCATTCTCCAAGCAAAGGAGGAAGACATACACACAAATCTGAATCGCTGATTCATTTTCTTCTCCTAAGTTCCACAAATAGCCTCTGATTTCTGTGCCTCGCATATCAAGCCTGCACAGACGGTCAGTTAATTAAATGAGGCCACAACAGCCAAATGGCCTGGAAGGTGTCCGTTCCCACTGCCAAACCTCTAACTTCTTCATGGCTGGGATTTTGAAAATAGAATAAACAAAGTTTCCCAAGAAGCTGAGAGAAAGCTATTTTCCTGTGGTTAGACCAAAAATGCAACGACTGCCAGGGACAAGTCACGATCTCAGAGCAGCCGGGGCCACAGACAGTCATCTTGGGGGCTGAATGCTGGCATTCCATTCTACCTTCCTCCTCGGCTAATCCTCTAGGGCCCACAGCCAAAGTAGAAAAGAGAAACATACCGACATGTTGAAATAAACCACTGTGGGCTCTAGGAGGGAGGGAAGACCAGCACACATATTGAAAAGTTTGATTCAATGTGTTTCTAAAAATATTTAAGACTCTCCAAGGAGGACCTCTCTCATACGTAGATTTTTAAAAACTCATAATTTGCTTAAAATGGTTATTTTTAAAGGACCAGAAGCATGTGACCTTGATTCATAAGTACGACCAAATCCCACCTCTATCTGTTCCCACTGCAAGTGACCCCAATATGTGCGTTCATCCCCCGTGAGCACCAACTCTGTTCCAGGCACTTATTGCCTGCTTCACATCTTTAATTCTCAAAATGAAGCTGAAGGTAAGTCCCAACCCTGGGAAGCACCTTATGGTTTTTATAAAACCCTTTCATGAGTTTATTTCACATCATCTCCTTACATGAGTACAGCAATTACCAGTCTCATTTTAAGAGGAGGAAAAATTGCATCTCATGAGTTGAATCAACCTGCTCACAATCTGTCCAGCCATGAAGTGACAGCCTCATGTCCGCTGTGTATTACCTGGGAAATATCATATTGTGTTTGTTGTTAGCTGAGTGTGTGTTTGCCTCCCCTCTGTGTCTGTAAGTTTCTTGAGATAACGTCTCATTCACTTTGCTGTTGGCAACTTCTGTCTCTGTGGCTGGCACATGACAGGTGCCTGTGGTCCTATGTTTGAAATGTCTGCATGCTTATTTGAATGAACGAGTGGAAATTCGTCTCAATGGGAAAACTGAAAAGTAATGACCTTATCCTGGCTCTGCTGTGTGACTTTGGACAACTTGCTTCCTCTTTCTGGCCTTTGGTTTTTCCATCTGTAAAGTGAGTTCTTTCAATCCCATCATCTCTCATTTCCCTCTTCACACCAAAGGTCTCAGTGTGAGGCAGTATAGCAAAATAGAAAGTGAGATCTCTTCCCACACTTTTAAAACCAAATCAAAGACACCTGGAGAGAAGGAAGAGTGAAACTTTTTTGGCATGAGGAACCTGAGGTGACCGGGGAACGGGACTGGCTACATAATTTGTGGGACCCAGACAAAATGAAAATGCAGGTCCCTCGTTAAAAATTTTTGAAATAATTTCAAGACAGCAACAGCAGAGTGTTAAAGCACGAGCAGGCTCCTCTGAGCACGGGGCTCTATGCGGCTGCATAGGTTGTGCACAAGTGAAGCTGGCCTTGCAAGCAGCAACCACAGTTTAAATGTGCGATTCTTGCTAAGACACCTGGTGGATGCATTCCCCTTTAGGAATGAGGACCTCTAAGCACACAGAGCCCAGAGCGGTGGGATTGGCAGTGATGATCAGCAGGGCCAACCGGTCCTCTTCCTCCATTGGTTCCCAGACCCTCGAATCAGCCTAACATGTCACAGAACCGTATAATGGTAGTTGATTTCAGGAAATGATTTTAACCTAAGGGCAATTTTACTCCAAGGGACATTTGGCCACATCTGGATACATATTTGGTTGTCACAACTTGGGGAGGAGGTGCCACTGGAATATAGTGGGTGGAGGCCAGGGATGCTGCTAAACATCCTACAACGCACAGGACAGCCCCCCACAGCAGAATTTCCTAGCTCTAAATGTGAATGATGCTAAGAGTAAAAACCCTCAATTTGGGGTATATACTGCATCCCAGATTTAACTAATGCAGCAGGCTCCTCGATCTTACCAAGGTCTCCAACGTACTTGCTACTTCTTACCAACCAGTCCAATTGGTCTGATGTCATCACTGTATAAACAATAATGTAATATTCTGAGGGATTTTCAAATGATCCAAATCCCTTCAGACTTTCTAATGGCAAGATATGTAAAAGTAACACTGTTTGGGGACAAGAATGTAAGTGTATACTGCCACCTGTCACCATGTGAATGCAAACTGTTTGTGATCCTACTTTCTGATTATGATTTTAAAAAAGACAGAGTTTGCCATATTAATGGTCTCCTCAAGGATACATAGGAAACACATTCAAACAGTTTCTTATTGCAGTGTGGAAAGGAATAGAACGTAAATTATGAATGAATGGAGGAACAATCTGTACACAAAAATCAAAAGAGAGTTCTTGTACACACCAATGGTGGTAACGATTGATGATAGTATTCCATGAACTCGGGAAAAAGATCAACTCATCCTTTGTATTAGTCTGCTCGGGCTGCCATAACAAAATATCACAGACTGGGGGGTTAAACAATAGAAATTTATTTCTCACAGTTCTGGAGGCTGGAGTCCAAGATCCAGGTGTCAGCAGGTTTGGTTTCTCCTGAGGCCTCTCTCCTTAGCTTGCAGATGGCCATCTTCTTGTTGTGTCTTCACACGGCCTTTTCTCTATGTGCATGCACCCTCAGTGTCTCTTCCTCTTCTTGTGAGGGGACCAGTGCTATTGATTTAGGACTCCACTCTTCTGACCTCATTTCACCTGAATTACCTCTTTAAAGGTTCTATCTCTAAATACAGTCACATCGGGGGTTAGGGCTTCAACATATGAATTTGGGGGGAGCATAATTCAGTCCATGCATCCCTCTCACTGGAGGTCCCCACCCCTGCACACTTAAGGAGAGACAAGAGACAGCAGGTCTAGGAGAGAGGACAGTGACTGGTCAATGTCTTGTCTGGCACACCCAGATGCAGATGCCCAACAGGCACATGGAAAAGCAGAACTGGAGATGGGGAGTGATGAGGCAGCTGGCTATGGAACCCAGCACCCAGGGAGAAGTGAAGCCACAAGGACAGATGAGTCTCCCTCCCAGGACAGCTGCACAGAATGAGTGGGCGCAGCAGCAGGACAGAGCCCTGCAGTACCCCAGTCTCTAGAGGAAGCAAGTGGGTAAAAAGGCCATCATAGTAACTGAGAAGAAATGGCCAAAAAGCATGAGTGAAACCAGAGGAACATGTCATGAAGAAAGCCAGGATAGAGGAGAATTTCAAAATCCTGAGTGAGCAGCAGTGCCAAGGACAGCAGAGAGGTGCTGTAAGATAAAGACTGAAAGCTTTTTTCAGAACATGGGCCATGGTGTCTGCTCTTATGAGGTAAAGCACTGAATTGAGGTGGATGGGTCTAGGGAGCGTCTGGAGCAGGAGAAAGGCTCAGAAAGGAAATCAGTAATCACTCTCCGTGACCAATTCCACTCTGCCAGTGACCATGGCAATGACCACAATGAGTCTTGATCCTGTTTGGACTCCACCTTTGCCATAGATGGAAAAAGGATACTAACATGTGACTTGAAAGGTTTTTGTGATGCTCAAGTGAGAGGGAAAATGTAAAAGTACTTTTTTTTAACACGTTGGTGAAAGCTAACATGAGAGAGTTGGATTATAAAGCCACGGAACACCTTTCAGATATAGATTGTGAACCTTTTATGAAGGCTGGCTTTCCTCATCTCCAGTAAGGATAACATAAAGCTCGAGCCTATGACATCATCCAAGTCAATGAAAAGGGGTTCTGAAATGTTTTAAAATGCTGATGGGATAAATTTTGAGAGCTTTTGTAAGTCATTGCTCTTTGGGGCATCAGGTGCCCTGAATTTACCTGTACTTGCCTCTGTCTATGGTCTGCCACCCTCCAGAGACAAGGCATGGGTCCCACTATTATTATACTCTTTCCAGTGACCAGCACAGTGCCTAGCAACAAGAAAGACTACCTGAAAACATATGATGAATGGCTGGGTACCAAGAGGAAGAAGAAGATGAGTGCAGACAAAAATGAAATCAAGAATAGCAAAGGCGAGGTGTGTTTGGCCTGGGAGAAGTGGAAAGATTTCATACTGAGGGAAGCCATTGACAAGAACTTTGAAAGAAGGAAGGACTAGATAGGCAGAAAGTAGAAAGAAAGGGTATTGCAAGTCTAGAGGAGAATGTGAGCAAAAGCACAGAATGAAGAAGATGCAGGAATGTTGGCAGATACATCCATGTTCTTTCCAATTGATCTCGAAGGAAGACACATGCATTGAGTGCTTGCTATACCAGGTACATGCCTCACATTTTGTCTTATCACTGGAGTGGAAAGGACATGAGCACCAGAGGCACCCCAGGATGGTAGATAAGTGGGTAGGCTCTGGATTCAGACCAATATGCATTCTAATCCCAGTCCCAACACCTATGAGAGCATGGCATTGGGCAATGTAATGAATTTCCTATAGTCTCTGGTTCCTTATAAACCCAGGGGAGGCAAGAGTACTTGCTCAGAGGATTGTGTGAGATTAAATGATATAATGAATAAGAATGTGCCCAGCATTGAGTATAATGGGTGCTCAAGCAACAAATGCCCCGCCCCTTCCATTGCAGCCCAGTGATCCTGGGCAGCCCTAGAGCATACTGAAATCCTCATTGGTTCATGTTTGCTCTTCTTGGACAGTAAGGGCTGTGGGAATGCAAAGCACCACTCCTACACCAAAAATGGAAAGAGCACCATTTTTCTTCAAAGTCGGGTCTTCATGGTAACCTTCAAATGGTACATTTCAGCATCTCAACTCCCTTCCCCTGCCTCTATTCTTATCTCTTCTCACTCTGTCATGTTCATAGGATTCTGCCTCTTGCTGTGGTGACAGACAAGAAGCTGGGTTGGGCGCAATCAGAGACAGATGGGAAAGACCTCCTGGAAGAATCTTGGAATGGAGGAGCTGGAAGGACCGATGTGTTCTCTCACTCCACTGCTTCCCATGGCATTCTGCCAAGGCCCTCATAAGTAGGGAGAGGAGAGAGATCACAGCCTCCCTGCATCTGGGTCAGTGGCACTAAGATGCTCACCAAAAGAAGCAAATTATTTTTAAGCAGAATACGCTGTTATATTTGAAAAATGCATATATGTTTTATATTTCACTCCAAATATATCAGCCCCCATTTGTCACATTGAGGTAATGTTTAAAATCATTTAACTTTTTTCCATCAAAATCTATGCATAAGATTGATGCTCTGAGCATAAATCTACACTCAATGTTATTCCCTAAGCTTCAAGCACTGCTTGGAACACGTCCATAAATCCTGGGTGAAATGTGGACCTCAGGCTGGGAACAAGGAGTAGATCCAAATGTCAAATTATGAAACTAGAGCCCAGGGATTGGAAATAAATCTCTTCTTTTTCTCCTTTATTTTACACTTATATTCATCAAAATTTCTCATTTAATCCTCAAAACAAGCCTACAAAAGAAGGAAGAACAGGGTTGTTAACTATTTCTATCTCATAGAGGAGGGAACTGGGACTCAGCAAGGTGAGAGGATTTGGCTGTGGCCTGGTGGCACCAAGGTTGACATGGTGAATTCCAGTCTGGAGAAGAAGATATCTGTAACAGCCAAAAGTGAGGACAGCATGGCGCACGCTATGACAGAGGGGGATAAAAGTTTGATGGGAGCACCAAGGGGGCAGTTCGTGCAGTCCAGAGAGTCAGGGAAGACCTGGGCTTTACTTAAATGACAGGCAGCACTGACCTATGGAAAGAAGATTTGCTCACTGAAAATTCAAGTCCAAAATGGACCAGCCAAACACAGGATGCTATAGACTGAATGTTTGTGTCTCCCCAAAATTCATATGTTGAAACCTAACCCCTAATTAGATGCTATTAGGAGGCGGAGCCTTTGGGAGTTTATTAGTTTATTAAGGGTGGAGCCCTCATGAATGGGATTAGTGCCCTTATAAAAGAGACCCTAGAGAGCCTCCTTCTCCTTCCACCATGTGAGGACACAGTGAGAAGATGGCCATCCATGAACCAGGAAGCTGGATCTCACCAGACACCAAAGCTGCAAGTGGGTTGATCTCGGACTTCCCAGCCTCCAGAACGGTGAGAAATAAATCTCTGTCATTCATAAGTCACCCAGTCCACGGTATTCAGTCCAAATGGACTAATACACAGGGCCAACTACTTAAACAGGATGACAAATAGACAACCCCAAGATGGTCTAACTGGCAAGATGAAGCCTCAGAAAGAAAAAAGGATCAAAACATATAATGAAGAAGCTCTGTCTACCCTTCTCAGAAAAAGAAATAAAGGAAATAGGACAAGCAGACAGCTACTTCCCTTTACTCGGTACAAACATAACTTGAATGAATAGTAACCAAACCCAAAGAGCAGAAAGTCTCCACACTCTGGTCTACAAGTTACCTACAAGTAAGCTTGTAGGGATCCCAGTCTCTACCATCAGCCCATCTCCACACGGGCCAGGAAGGCTCCTCAGACCCCTGACACCGGCCAACAGCAGGCACTGCAGTGACCCCGCTTATCTGTTGAGTGGTTGTCTCCCCGCATCACTCCAAGAGGATTCTGGAGCTTAGCGAGGAACTCTTCTGGTCCTGGGACACCTTGGGGCTGGTGACAGATATTAGCGTGCCAGGGCTGGCACCTACTTTTGAGCAGTTACCTCTATCTCACCAGATCTGAGTAGCTATGACTCACGAGGATAAATGACCCAACTGGAAACGGATGAGGGGCCGAAAACCCTGAAGGAATTAATGCTCATCTCCTAAGGAGCAGATTGAATGCCCCGCTTCAAGTCCTGAGAGAGGCTCCCATGGGCTTGGATTTCTCATTTGCAAATAAATGTGGCTCATTATCCTACGCAATCAAAGGAGCCTGCTGTCACAACAGTTGAATGAAGAGATGGTCCAGGTAAGTGGGCAGATGGCCCTACTAGGTGAGCCCCCAGTCCTGCCTTGGGAACACCTGAGTCCACACCACATGGAAAGTCATCACTTTCTTCAGCAATGAGTGCTAATTACTACTGTTGATAGTCATTTATTATAACTTTTTTAAGATCCCTGGAGGTGCTTAATTTGATTGACTTTTTATCTGTTCCTGATGGCTGTGATGTTCCATTTATCTGAAATTAATAAAATCAACTTCTTGCAAAAATAATAAGTAATGGAATAGGTCAAAGGTTTTGGAGACATCCTTCAATAGGGGTTAGGACCATTGGATTTAGGGAAAGAGAGAACTGGGTTTAAAACTTGAAACTTATTTAAACTTCTTAACTCTCCATTTTTGCATCTATAAAATTATATTAATAATAGTACCTATTTTTAGGACTTATTGAAGATTAAATGTGTTAATATATTTGAAATGCTTAGCATACTGCCAAACACATAGCAGTGTGCACAACGAATGTTATTCTTATTTAGTGCTACTGACTTTAAGTTTATTGTTAACATGAGACAAGTTGTTTCTAAAATCATATGAGAATGCAAAGGACCTAAAATAGCCAAAACAATCTTAAAGAAGAAAATTCTGAAGCTCTCACACTACCTGATATCAAAACTTAAAAGAAAGCTACAGTATCCAAGAGTGTGTGGTGTTGGTAGAACCATAGACAGGTAGATGAATGTATCAAAGGAACAGACCAAGTCATTTATGTAATTTGTTATTTGACATTTCAATTGAGAAAAGGATAAATTTTCAACAAGTGGGGCAGGAAGAACTGGATAAATATAAGAAAAAACAATCGCACAGCTAGAATATGGTGGGGCCAAGAGCTAATGCAGAATTTTTACCTTCAAAATGTATGTGTTTAAATACTTCCCCATACTGCCATTTCCAGCATGGTGCTCTGCAAAGGGTCCTAATTAAATATCCAGCCATCTTTGTCAAGCTGCTTCTCAAATCTTACTTACAAGGAATGAGAGGATAAGGTGAGCTGATTTCTAAGATTGCTTTAGATTTTGAGAATCTGTCCCTAAAAACTTAGGGTTGGACCCCAGAACGTCCCAGGCACAGCTCAGCCCACTGCTCCGACCTGCTTCCCAGCAGCAGCCTCCAGCCTGCAGGCAGAGACTAAGTACCGCCCCGGGGACATCAGCAGCCCTTGTTATTGCAGAATAGAGACAGATCCAAAAATATCTCAAGGGCTTGGCAACGCATTTAATATAATCTCTCGTCTTGCCCCTGAAATCAATTAGGCTTGTTTTTTAAACTCCAGAAGTGTGAGCAGGCTACAGTCTTTCTCCAAAGTCACCAGAACATATAAAATGATTTCATCGTCTGCTAACCCCCAGGCATCCCCAACTTGGTCATTCTCCTTCCTGAGAAGAAGTACCCTTGTGCCTCTCTCCATGGCAGGTACCATAGGCAAATCCCCGATGCCAATGTCAGGGATCACCTGGTTTGTGGATGATGTGAAATATTACGGGAGGCTGTAAAGAGTTAACTAAAGAGGCTGGCCTGGTAAGGGCTGACCCCAACACTCCATATATCCATGGAAGGGTGGCAGCTCCATATGATGGGAGGAAATAATTATTAATTAATTCCATACTACAAAACTTATCCTACAACACATTAGGTGCTGCCCAAAGCATGATGAGGAGCCAAAGCAGATCTGCTATTGTCCTCATGGGTGGTACATCTCCCTAGGCTTAATAAGTCACCGGGGCACCTGGTGATAGGCAGAGATTGTCCTAGAGACCGAGCATCCTGCTACAGAAGAGACCAAAGCAGTGGGGATGCTACAATGGGGAGGCATTCAGACAAGCGTGTGTCAGCAGGTCACAAACAGGAATGAGGCTGATGGTGGGTGGGTGGAAGGGACGGCAGGTTTCAGCAGAGTCCAGAAACCAAAGGGCACATCTGCTCAGGAAGACATGACCTGGGGGAAGTAGCACTTCAGCTGAGATATGAAGGATGGGCATGAGTTAAAGAGGGGAAGGAGTGGAAGAGGAAGGTCTTAAGGGAGAGGAACCACATGAACAGAAGCCCTGAGTTGGGATGGATCATGGTGCTTCCAAGGAACTGATAGTATGCCAATGAGGCTGAAGCAAGAGCAAGGGAGAGGGCAGGAAGGGAGAGATGAACCTGGAGAGCTCAGTGCTGGGCCTGAGAGAAGATGTCTTCCTGCATTCTAAACCAATGGAAAGGCACTGAGGTTTTCAGCAAGGGTAACATGATGCGCTCTACGTTGTGAAATGAGACGGAAATCTGCATCTCAGGACAGGTAATCAACAAACGCTCCTCAAATGTATCAATATGCGTAAACAGTGTGAGCACCAAAAATGTGGGAGAAATGGATAGCGAATTGAATAGAATGGTTTATCTCTATGAGATGGGATTTCAGGAGGATTTCACCTGTCCTATTATATATTTCTGTATCTTATAAATATTTTATATCAGTACATTTTGCCTTTTCTGAGAGAAAAATAAAGTTTGTTTTATTTTCCTCTTTTAAAGCAAAATTTCTGCAGACAATGCCTTCTTCAGATAATAGGAATAAATTGCAAAGGAAATTGCCGTAATATGACCCAGACTGGGACTGGACATGCTTTAAACATAAATAGAAAAGTCTTTTGATGATGTAATTTAAAAGCGTCCTTGACATTCTTGAAGGTTTTAGCAGGTCCAAAGAAAAGAAAAAAATAGAATCATGTTGCTGAAAGGGACTTTATGGTTCAAACAATCCCACTTGTATATTTCACCAGGGTAGGAAATGGAGCTCTGAGACTGATACTTCAAAGAGAAATCCACTCAATAATCAAGAGCATTTCTAGATAACAATAGTAACCAATTAGATGTTTAAATTTTTAAAAAGTTTCAATCATTAACAACAAAACTTAGGTTAACTAAGAGTAAATCTAACCAGATGTGTGCAAGTTCACAAAGAATATAAGAAAAAATATTCGAAATATAAAATAAGACCTGCACAAATGATGATCTGTATACCACGGTCAAGGGTGGGAAGATTTACCACCAGGACCTACAAAATGGATGAACTTATATAGTAGGTGCTCCATATAACCTAGATGGAGTGAATTCATTGGAAATATGCCAGTCCTCCCCACACATTAAGCATACATTCATTGCCATTCCAGGAAAAAGCCTGTCAAGATTGGTGGCTTTTCTTTTTAAATCCATTTTTTGAGCTATAATTTACATTAAATAAAATGCGTCTATTTTCAAGTGTACACTTTGAGGAGTTTTAATAAACGTCTACATCAGTGTAGCCACCACCCCAATCAAGGCCTAGAACATTTCCATTACCCCAAAAAGTCTCACAAGGCTTTTCAGGAATTTGGAAAACTGATCTTAAAATACACGCTGTAGAGCAAAAGGTCAAGGGTAGCATAGACAATTTTGAGGAACTACAAGTGGAGGATTTTATCTAACGGATATAAAGATTAATTTTAAAACCATAGTAACTAAGAAATAAATAGTCCAAAGGCATAGTTATGAATTCCAGAAATAGACTTACTCAGATATGAAATCTCTCTATACATTTTCCAAACTATATATACCAAAAATGGCATCTCAAGTCAGTTTTATTGGATTACAGCCATGTCAATTCATTTACCAATTGTCTGTGGCTACTTTCCTGCTATAACAGCAGAGTTGAGCATAGACCAAATGGCCCGCAAAGCTTCAAGTATTTACTATCTGGCCCTTTACAGAAGGTGGCCAAACCCTGCTCAAGACATTGGCTGAATTCTGAAGCTGCATGATAAGGGAGGCTAAAATGCCAATTATTTGTATTCCATTTTCTTATAATCATAGAAATTTAAAATTCTCTAACTCTTTTACCCCCCCCTTCTGCACTGTTTCTATGAGTTTCAGTTTTATATATATATGTACACACACACACACACACACACATATATATCAGTTCTATATATATATATATATATATATATATATATATACACAATTGTGGCTGTTCACTCCATCCTGCATTTCCTTATTTTTATATAGGATCATTTTCTTCTGCCTGAAGAACACCCTTTGGTATGTAGAGCAGATATGCTGATATAAATTACCTCTTATTTCTTTCTAAAGTATTTTTATTTTGCCTTCGTTTTTGAAATTAATTTTGAAGATGTGGAATTATGGGATGGCATTTGCTTGCTTTCAGCATCCAGCGGTTACCCCATGCATCCGTATACAAATCAAACACAAATTATTACTCTTACCAGTTTCCTCATAATGCTAGGACCTTGAATACTCAAACTCTAATTATTACCTTCATGTTTTTCTGTTGTTTTAGACTACAATAGATCAAGGATCCACATTCTAACCACTGGGTCACCACTAAAAGAATAGTAACAGATATATAACTAATTTAATAGAGGGATAAAGGGAACAATGACTTTTTTAATCTAAAAGAAGGCAAAAAAAGAACAAATTGAAACATACAATAAGTAGATGGGTCAAATAGGAAACAGTAAGAAGATAAATAGAACCCCACTATATTAGTGCTTATTTTAACTATAAATGGATTAAATATTTCAGTGAAAACCCTAAGATGATCAGAGTAGATATAAAAGCAAATGCAACAATACTTTTTCACACAGGAGTCATGCCTTTATTATAAGGAACAGAAATACAAAAGCAAAGGATGGACTATGCAATCATGCAAATACTAACCAAGAGAAAACTAGTTTATCTACAGTAATATCAGTTAGGTAGACTGTAAGGCAAAACATTACTAAAGTAAAAGGATATTTATTTAATGAAGAAGGAGCCAAACCATCAGGAAGAATTAACAATCTCAAATGTGTATATAGCTTCAAAACATACAGCAAAAATTGACAGAATCAAAAGGAGAAGTAAAGTAATTCATAATGATACTGGAAATTTCATTGCACTTCTCACAATAGCTGATAGATCACACAGGAAAAAAAATCCATAAAGACAATCAAAACAAAACAAAAAATTTAAATTATTTGACACATATTGAACACTGTACCCACACTGACAATGTATACATTCTTCTCAAGTGTACATGACCACTTCCCAATATTGACCGTATAATGGATTGCAAAGCAAGCCTTAACAAAATTCAAAGGTTTGCAACTATTCATATTGTGTTCTCTGATCACAGTAAAGTTAATACAGAAAGACATATCAAAAAGATAATTTAAAAATCAGCAACTCCCTGTCAATTAAGCAATATACTTTTAAATAACCTAGGAGTCAAAAAAATCACAACAAAAAGTAGAAACGTTTTGAACTGAACGTTAAAGATATGATGTAGCAAAACTTTTGCAATGCAATTAAAACAGTCCCCAGAGAGAAATGTATTGCCTCAAATTCCTGTATTAGAAAGGGAGAGAAGATAAAAATTACTAATCTAATTCTACCTCACAAAACTAGAAAAAAGAAAACAAATTAAAAGGAAGCACAGAAGAGGAAATAATAAAAACCAGAAATCAGTGGAATCGAAAAAATGTAAAATAGAGAAAATCATCAAAGCTAGAAGTTTATTCTTTGAAAACATTCATAAAATAGTTCTTTTCTATCAATAACAATCAGAAAAAGAGAGTGAGAGAAAGAGCATGTATTATCAACATCAGGAAACAAAAGGGGGTAATATCTACAGCTCCCCTAACATTACTGATGGGAGTGCAAATTGGAAAAACTACTTTGAAGAGCAATTTGGTAATATGTACAAAATTTGACGATCCTGTAATTCTTTATGGAGGGATGTGGCTTAAGGTAGTGGTTCTGCAACCTGGATATACATTAGAATTGCCTGGCAAACTAAAAATCAAATAAAAACAAACCTACCAAACAAAAGATTAATGAAATTGGACTGTCTGGGGGTGGAACATGCATGTATATAACTTTTTAAATTCTCCCGTAACGTACAACCAGAGTTGAGAAACACTACCCAGGGGAAATACGAACAAATGTTCATAAAGAGACAAGAATGTTCTTTGTACTATTTGTAAGAGAAATTTAAAAGGAAATTGTATACACATCCAACAAGAGAAACATTAATGATAAATTTGGAAATCTTCAGTATTGGAATACTATTTAATGATTGAAAATAAATGAATGCCTAAATATGTTAACATGGATGAATCTCACAAACATAGTAGAAGGAATAATTTGCATTATGATAAGTCCAGTATGATACCAATTTTATAAAGTTTGGAAAGACGCAAGAAATCTACTATGTTTTAAAGTCAGTGGAGCATGGTAGTGAAGAACTCAGAATCTGGTTCATATATCAGCTTCCCTCCCGACAAGTATGACCCTAGCAGTTGTGTGATTTCCATGTACCACACTGTCCCACTCAATGAAATGAGGATGCTCTGACTGTCCACTTCAAAGGATCGTGAAAGGGATTGGTTGAGCTGATAGATGAGAAGTGCCTGGCACATGCCAAGTGATTTGGAGCAACACAGGCCTCAGCTGTATCTACAATATTTCCTAAAAAAACCTCTGTAGTAAGTATGGCAAGATGTTGGAATTTAATAGAACTGGGTAGTGAGTGTCACCTGTTTTCTATTCTTTCCTGCACGTTTCAAATATTTCACAAGAAACACAATTTGAAGCTCAGAGACCACATTCACAAATTTAGTCTTCTACAAGGGCCCACTGCCCAAGGTCACTCAGATGTTCACTGGAGGAGATGGGGGTCAACCCAAGAGGTCGGAATCCACAGCAAGTGGTGTCCTAAAACCCCAGAGTCATCTTGCCCCTAATTTATCAAATGCAACATGAGAAATTAAACTCACATCATGTATAGGCATCATTTCTATTCCAAACACTGAAAAACTGCCCTGCTGAAATCACGATATCAAAACTCCTTTGTGATTCTTTAATTGGTTTTTTGTTGTGTTGGGTTGTGTTGTTACTTTGTTCATTTTTCCTTCATTGACTTACGACCGAAAGCTCTATGGGGAAAAAAAAACAAAAATGAGAAAAGCACTCCAGTGTCTTCCCACCTCACTCAGAATAAAATGCAAAAACTACCTCCCAAGGACATATGTAATAGCTGGCCCCTGAAAGCATTTCTCTCCTTATCTCCTACCCGCTCCCCCCCCCAACCCCCGAGCTCCTCTGCTCTGGCCACACTCACTAGTTTTTATTTTGTTTCTTCCATTTCAAACCTGCTGAGCATTCTCTCATCTCAAGAGTCCTGGTACTTGCTCTGCCAGGATCTCTTCCTACAGTCTGGCTCCCTCCCTCCCTTCCTCCAAGTCTCTGCTCAGAAAGAGAGACCCTCCCTGACCAACATGTCTAAAATAGCCAGTTCCCACCATTACTCTCTACGCAGCCCTGGTATATTTTTCCTCATGGCTCTTACTCAGGTCAGCCCCCAACAAGCACAAGATCCAACACAAGGATGTAGAGGCCCACGTATCTAATTGTTTACAAGTTACAAGTTACAAGTTACAAGTCAAGCTGGCAAGCTGTGTAAGATGTTTTGTATTCTCCTACATTGACAAATATGCAGTCACAACCACCTACCGCCTAAGCTTGAATTTAGAATTTTCAGATTCCTTCAAGTTTTGTACCCTAAAGCAGCGAGGGCGGGCCTCTGCTCCCCGGATTTCATCTCACTCCCATCTTTTCCAACCCAGCTCATAGACACCAAGGGAAATGGGCCCCACCAGTGGATTTCAATTGCCCTATGTTTTTCATAACGCAAATCCACAGGGAAGGGGTTCTCTTTTTCTCTGTTTGGGCAGAGCCTTTCAAGCTATCAGCTCTACATCGGACACTCTGCCCAACAAATGGCTCAGTGCTCAGGGGTTATGGGCAGAGACGATTACAGTGAAAGAAGTTGGGTGCACAGCAGACTGACACGCCTGGTGCAGATCTGTGGCCAAAAGACATGGAAGAGCCAGTCCAAGTCACACAGTCATGATGGACTGTAGCAGGTTGCAACTCAGATCCGGTGAAGGGTTTAACAATCTGGTCCCTTAAATCACTCCGCTCATGTTCACCTGCTGGCTCTGTCACTGACTAGCTTTGTGACTTTGAACAAGTTATGTAACCATCCTCTGACTGCTCCAGAGGGTGTTTGAGGCGATTGCTTGAGTTAGTACAAGTGAGTAGAACAGGGGCAGGCAGTTATTAGACCTCTGATAGGTGTTAGGCAGGAGAGTGTTGTGGCCCTGAAAGTCCTCACTCTGCCCCACCAAATCCTCATGGTCTATGATAGAATCAAGGCCTAATATACGAATTAAATATCTTCTTGAAGATAAGTTCTGAACTGCAGACCTTTTGTTTCATAAGATTTCAGAGAAAGGAAAGGAAAGTAAGCACTGGAGTCACTCAGAAAAGCTTCCCAGAGGAAGTGGGAGCAAGATGAGCCCAGAGGATGGGGGTATTTGGCTGGAGAAGGGCTTTCCAGGTCTTTCACACCAAGGCCACTTCATTGGAATAAGAGTTGGGTGTCCTAAGGGCAGTTTGAAGGACACAATGAATTTGAGTGTTTACGCACCAGTTAGAAGAACAATCAGAGTATGCTGCAGCTGTAACTTACAATAAGTCCTCTTCATTGGTATGAGCGGTGGGGCAGGTCTTCTCAATCATTCCACTTCCTGTCCCTTGACAAGACTTTCTTTCCACCATAAGACAACCTCCTCTTCCAAGTGGTCATTTGCTTGCGAGCAAGTTTCTTAGAAACCCTGCCTGGAAAACTAACTGAAGTGTGTCGGCAGAGCTACTCAGCTATCTTGTCTAATTGGAGCTTGGTAATACGCTGATGGGAGATGGTGTCTGCACAGACACCATATTAATTTCAGTCCATCCCAAGAGACTTGCCCACCTCATGCCCATATTATGTTCTCTGCTAATTAAACCCTGGTGTCCTTGGGATCGAGCTAAATTCAGGAGGATCTCTGCTTCTTGACTTCCCCTCCCCTCATTTCCTGAAGATTGACCTAAAGGACAACTCAAGACTCGCCTTCGGAAAAGGCTCTTTAAGAAAATGAAGAATTTACTATCTTAAAATTGAACCCAGGAACAAGATGAGTTGGTTTTCAAGAAAGCAAGTGTTCAATTATATGATAAATAATTAAATATAATGTATATAATATATGATTATATAATAATATACATGTATATACAGGCATATATAGGCATATTCATGTGTATGTGTAGATGCCTATTGAGAGAGCACACAGCTTTTACTCTAAAATCGGTTGGCGAGGGGCCGGCCCAGTGGTGCAGCGGTTTAGTTCGCGTTGGCAGCCTGGGGTTCCACGGTTCGGCGGACTGCTTGTCAGCCATGCCGTGGCGGTGTCCCATATAAAGTAGGGGAAGACAGGCACAGATGTTAGCCCAGGGCCAGTCTTCCTCAGCAAAAAGGGGAAGATTAGCAACGGATGTTAGCTCAGGGCTGGTCTTCCTCACAAAAAATAAATAAATAATAATAAACTTTAAAAAAATAAAATAAAATCGGTCGGTGCATTAACACATTTCAACAGCTCTCTTCTAACTGACAGGGTCTCAGACCCTCATAGATCCCCCCTTTCCTTTTCCCCCTCCCCCACCCAGTGTCCTGGTTCTTCTGTTCTTG
The DNA here is from genome assembly GCA_031878705.1 of Tapirus indicus. Lineage (NCBI taxonomy): Eukaryota > Metazoa > Chordata > Mammalia > Perissodactyla > Tapiridae > Tapirus > Tapirus indicus. The sequence goes on along the minus strand of CM062935.1, from coordinate 5,223,936 downwards.
ATCCGGCTTTTGTTCTTTGCTGGCTGCTTTTCTCACCCTATTCCCCAGGGCATAGTCATGCTGCCTATAGCTTTATGTGCCACCTCTAAGCCAGTGCTTCTCAACTCTGGCATTACTGACACTTGTCGGGACTGTCCTGTGCATTGTGGGATATTGAGCCACATTCTTGTCCTCTGCCCACCAGATACCAGTAGTGCACCCCTCTCCCCCGCCGCCCCACAGTTATTGCAACCCAAAATGTTTCCAGACATCACCAAACATCCTCTAAGGGGCAAAATCACCCCTGGTTGAGCACTGCAGGTCAAAGCTGATGTCTCTGCAATTAACTCTTGCAGCCCTGAAATTAAGAGACTATAACTGACTACTGTCCGGAAAATCCATGTGGAGCTCCCATAGGTACCCTCCCCCAACACACACACACACACACAGAGCTGATCTGGATCCCAACATCCTCTCCCTAAATCCGCTCCTCTTTCTGAATTGCTGATCCTTGTTTCCTCCTTTTTCTCACTGGCTACTCAGCCCACTTAAGCTTTTCTTGCATCCAGCCTTCCTCTCCATTTCTATCACCATTTTTCTGGGTCAGGCCCTTATCCACTCTTGTCTCAGCTACAGCCTCCCAACCGCTCTCTTGGCCCCTGGGCAGTAGCTTCAACTCCATCTTTCACAGAGGGGCTAGCTTGGTCTATTTAAAATACAAACCTAGTTGTATCACTTTGTCACAATCTCAAAAGGTGTCAGTAGCTCACTTTCCTCTGTCCAGTGAAGTCTAAGCTCCTAAGCCTGGCTTGCAAAGCCATCCCATGTTATCTTTCCAGAGTCTTTTACCAATTCTTCAGCTCTATTAAGGCCAAGATGTTTGCAGTTCCGTGCATAAGTCATGCTCCTATGTCACTGGGCCTTCGTTCTTGCTCTTTACTCTGCTGAGAATGTCCTCTCTTCTCTTTGAGACCCAGAGAGATCCTAGGTATTTCCAAATTGGCATAGACTTCATCTCTCTCAGGAAGCCCTGCCCAGCCTCCTAGGCCAGCTCTCTTACCTCTAGGCTCCCACAGTATCTTGCAAGTATCTTCACAAGGTACTCGCCCCACCAGCTGGTAACTTTGTTCTTCTCAACACACCCAGCTCTCAAACAGTGCCTGGCACACAGTCACCAGCAATACCTGTTAACCTAACCCCACTTCAGCCCCTGGCTAATTATGTCTCATCCTTCAAGACTCAACTCAACTTTCAGAATCCTATCTGACCTCAAGTCTCACTCCCCACCATGTGGTTGGGTGACTTTCCTCTCTGCTTTCCAAAGCATCCTCTCCAGAGGGCTAACATTGTTTACCACAGCATCTGCACATCTGTCTTTCTCCTTCTGCCTCACCAACTGTACTTAAGCTCCAGGGAGTCCATCTGTTACAGGTTGAATTGTGCTCCCCAAAAAGATAAATTGAAGTCATAACTTATTTGGAAATATGGTCTTTGCAGATATAATCAGGTGAAGATGAGGTCATTAGGATGAGTCTTGATCCAGTGACTCATGCCCTTATAAGAAGAGGAAGAGACGCAGATGCAGAGACACACAGGGAGAGCACCATTGGATGACAGAGGCAGAGATTGGAGTGATGTGTCTACAAGCCAAGTATTGCCGGCAACCACCAGAAGCTATAAGAGAAGCATGGAACAGACCTTAAAGCCCTTTAAAGGGAACTAACTTTGCCAACACCTGGACTTTGAACTTCTGGCCTCCAGAACTATGAGAACAAATTTCCGTAGTTTTAAGCCACTCAATTGTGGTACTTCATTACATAGCCATAGAAGATTAATTCAGGACACACAAGCTATTTATCTTCTACACCGCATGGAACATCAGGGACTGTACGGGCATTTACTGTTGACTTTGTACCCATCACCCTGTCTGGAGGGGCCTCTTTGCGTGTCTGTCTTCCTTCTATTTTTGTGACTGTTTCAACTAAGTGTTAAGTTGTTCCTTCTGGATGCAAACTTCTTCTATGATGTTGGACCAATTGATGTAAACTTCTCACCCACTCTGAGTTTACCAGTAAGAACCTGAAGTCTATGGAGGGACACAGCATCTCACCCAAGTGAGGACAAAAGTTCCCAGAATTTTCCCCAAAGTACCTGCCGGACAATCCCAACTGTCTACACAGTCATTGTTCTTCCTGAGGCTAGATTCTCTTTGACCTCCTTAACTCCCCAGACCTGTCTCTTGCATCAGCATCTATTCATTTATCCATTCAACAAATATTTATCAAGGGAATATTCCAGACATTTTTCTAACTGCTGTAACCACTGGGGATATAGCAGTAGAAAAAATGGACAAAAATCCCAGCCCTCATAGAACACACATTCTGGAAGGTAGCTAAATAATAAACAGAAAATTAGAAAAATATATAGTATATTTTATATATCATAATATATACTATATTGTATATCTGATATAGCACAAGTTCTGCAGAGAATAATAAATCAGAAAAGGGAGCTAGGAAGTTTGGAATGGGGGAGATGTGGTTTCCATTTGACTGAGTGCTCCAGTCAACTTTCTCTGAGTGATAACCAATTGCCAAGTCTCATTGATGGCCATCCTTCATTTCTCACTTATTGTTCTCTAGGTCAGTTGCAGTTCTGGGTCCATTTGGACTTAGCTGGGTTCCACTTGCCTTCTTAGTTCAGGACTCAGAATGTGGTGGGGCAATTTCTAAGATGGCCCCAATGATCTCAGCATCCTGATATCTACACCCTGGTGTAATCTCCTCCCTTTGAGTGTGGGCTGGATTTGGTGACTCTCTTCTAATCAACAAACAGGCAAAAGTGATGGGGTATGACTTCTGAGACTAGGTTATAAAAAGACTGTGTTTTCTGTATTGCTTGCCCTTTCTCATTCTCTCTCTCTGAGTCTTCATTCTGGGGAAGCCCGCTGCCATGCTGTGAGCTGCCCTACAGAGAGGCCCACAGGGCAAAGAACTGATGTCTCTGGCCACAGCCTGTGAGATTCTGAATGCCTGACTCAAGATAAGTTAGTAAATTGATGCTTTGTGCTCAACAGGGCGGAGCATGGGAATGAGAGCAGTGTGAGAGTGCCTCTCACTGGGGTTGGAAGGACAGACACCTCCTACAAGGTGGCCTCCTATGAGGGTGGAAGAAAACATAGAAAACACATTTTTTTCACAAATTTATTCTAGGAAAATCAGATGCTGTTTTATTTCTTTTTTGGAAAGAGTGAAGTGAGATAAAGACAGGAGTTGTTCCTTTTTTTAAATTCCCCACTAAGGAGCTATTATTATTTTGAGTTTCTTTGCTATTTTTTACTGATCTGATATCTTGGGTGTCTTTTTTCATAATGGTTTTATTATTGTTTCTCTTTCATGTGGAACTAGACACACAGCATTTGCTACTTTCCAAAAAAAGAAATCTAGTTTTTATGATACTCAGGCACAAGACTATTTGGGGATCTTCCCCTCTTCCCCATTTAAGACAACTGTCTGTTGATGCTTTGAGAGTCCCTGTTGGATGGGGGGAAAGTTGGCCCCTGAGAGGCGCTGAGACCATGCTCAACTCAGGCAGGCTGACTTGAAGATGCAGGAAATGTTGGGGGCTTCCTGCAGTGTCCTCCACAAACTGAAACTCGGGGTTTATAGTAAGAGAACCTGTGTCTCAGCTCTGCCACTTAACATCTGGGTGGACTTTGGAAAATCCATTCATCTCTCTGGTCAAGTTTGCTCACCCAGAAATGGATAAACATGGTGGTACTGTTTGCCTCTCCAAGTTCTGATAGGGCTTCAAATAACGTGGTATGTAAAAAGACCTTCGTAAGTAGGAAATCAACCTAACACAATGGTGTGATGGTTAAGTAGGAAAAGGTAGGTGAAAGTTCTTGGGAAAGTGTAAGATATTGTAAATATATTGGATCTTGTTACAACTCTAAGAAATGGATGGTTCCCCCTTCCCAGGGGACACGGTGGAGCTGAGCAGGCAATGAGAGTTTTGACTCTTTTTGTGTGTGTGTGTGAAGACCAGCCCTGAGCTAACATCTGTTGCCATCCTCCTCTTTTTGCTGAGGAAGACTGGCCCTGGGCTAACATCCGTGCCCATCTTCCTCTACTTCATATGGGACACCGCCACAGCATGGCTGACAGCAGTGCATTGGCAGGCACCCAGGATCCGAACCCATGAACCCCGGGCTGCCAAGCGCGACCCAAACCGCCACGCCACTGGGCCGGCCCCAAGAGTTTTGACTCTTGAAGGTAAGAATTCACGTTGATTCAGGGACCTGACAACCTTTGAAACCCGACAGTGAGAGTCTTCCAGGATGACCCTGTTCCTAGATCATGCCTAACCCTGTTCATCTCCTGTATCTTTTTTCTCTCTCCTCTACCTTATTTCTGCCTCTTTTCCTGTTTTGCCTCCTTCCCTCTCATCTTTCTTCTCTGTGGCTGTCAGGGAGGGACCACATTGAGGGACTCACCCTCCAACACGAGGGCTGCAGCAGCTTTCTGGCTGCACTGCACATCTGAGCCACAGCCTGAGAGTGACTGAGCATGGCAGAGGCAGGGGGTCTGGCCATTGCCACCCAGTATGGGGCACCTCTGCTCCAGACCTCTCTCTAAATTGATTGAGACCCTATTCAGAACTGCTTTGTGGGTGGAGATGCTCCCTGCTCAGGTCTGCATCCTTCTTGCTTTCCTGTCGCAGGTGTCAGACCTGCACTGGGGTCTGAAGACTTTCCTGTTCTCCTCCAATAAACTTCTTGTGTTCCTAACTCCATCTCGGTGTCCACTTACTGAACTGACCCATTTTCCTTCCCTTCCTTTCTTTTCCTCCTGCTCCTTTTACTGGTCATCAACTGCAGTGCTCCACACAGGAGTAGGTCATGTACCCCCAGCAGGCAGATCAGTTACACCACCTGGTGAGGGAAGGGCTGGAGGACTGAGACCTCGGGGAGGTGCAGAGATGTAATCTCAGCATCACAAATGAGGACCAGGTGGTCGTGTCACGAGCAGTGGGCGGCTGCTGCCAGCGTCCCTTTGCCAACTTCATTCTCATTTTGAGGTGATGTTGATACTCCAGGCACTGAAGTCATTTTCTCAAATTTAATCTGGACCATGGGTTCTCTGGGATTGACTTGGTCAGGGAGTCAGGAGGAGGCAGAGGAGGAAAGAGTTCCAAGAACTAGCAGCCAGGTATTCCAGGACCAGGATTAAGAAAGCAGGTGTGGAGTCTTGGTCACAGGTATTTGACTCATCTCCTTTCCCTTAGCTTTCCCCAAGGTCCCACATCTCCTGACCATTCACAGCAACCCCCCCCCAGGTATTTAATGCCCTTTAATCTCAGTTCCCCTCAAACCAGCCCTGGACAGTTGGATAAACACACCTGTGGCTACAGTGCAAAGACTTTCAAAAGTTTTGGGAATTTTTCTGAGTGACAATTGAACTCACCTGGAGGGTATACACATGTTAACAAGGGTGAAAGACACTGCCTTAAACCAAAGGAAAGAATTCCAAGCAGTCTGAGCCCAGATGTAGTGGGACAAGAGGGTTTTGGTGTGTTCTCAGATCACAATTTGTATTCACCTGCATCCCTCTACCTCCCAAAAGAGCAAGAGGCCAACATTTACTGACACTCCTCTGTGTGTGACCTGATGGAAGCTTTAAACATACATGATTAGCAAGCATTATTTCACTCAAACTTTACAACAATCCTCTGAGGCAAGTATTAAGGAATCCTTTTCTTTCTGTTTTTGTTTTTGAGATGAGAGGGCATTGGTGGTTAAGTGACTTGCCAGGAGTGGCAAGGCAGCGACAGAACTGGAATTGGGACCCGGGTCTGACTGACATCAAACTCATGCTCTCTTCCCACTAGGTTTTCACAAACCTTCCTGAACACAAGGATCATCTGAGATGCTACCAAAAATGCAGGTTCAGCAGGCCCCCCTCCGGCCATCTGATTCAAGTCTGCAAATGATGAGCACAACCATCTGTGCCAGACCCATTCCCCAGAAGCAGACTCTGAGGTGGAAATAAGGTGCAGGACACTTATATGGGAGGACTCTCAGGACCCTGGGTGTGTGGGGGGTGGGCAGGGAATGGGACATAGGGCAGATTGTACTAAGTCATGAGGAGGCTGCAGCTATGGGACACTCTGAAGCTGGGATAACCGTTCACAACTGGCCTGAGCTGGAAGGAGGGGACAGACCTGGGGCAACCAGTGGGTGTGAGTTGCCCTGGAAGGTGGGGGATAGGACCAAGGGCCAGGTAGTGCTCTTCAGCTGAGGCATCTGAGGCCACTGTCCAGGTGATGATGGAGACATTAGGGATCTGAGAGTTGACGATGTATTGGAAGGAACTATACCAAAAAATCAAGAGTGGAGAACTGTTAGCCAACAGCCTTCCCAGAAGCTGGTGAAATAGATCCTTTAGAGGAATTTGGGCAGTGCAATACAGCATCTACAACAGGAGAAACTGTATAAAATCCACAGAAATCATGAAGTTCCAAGGGTTAACGCTGAGCAAGTTTATCCTTTCTTGTCCCCACCAATAGTTTTTGAGGGCCAGTAGGGGGCAGCAAAGAGCTTTCCAGGTGCTGCTAGGGAGAAGCGAGGTGAAGCAGGAGCCTGGTGAATGCCATCACCTGGGAAGGGAATGCTGGGTGCCAGGAATTCAAGCAAGCCCAAGATGGAGCCATCAGTAGCAGAATCTAAGAAAGAATAAATGCATGGGACCCCGATTACAAAGAAAGTATGTTATGCAAAGAAATTGGGCTTTACCAACAGGTGATGGGGACCCCTGAGTGGTTTTAAGTCCTGGAAATGAAGCATTTGATGAGTTTTAGGAAACTCGTTCTCCCGGCAGGGAGGATGTGGGCAATGGGACCGCAGAGGAGAGGATGCCTTGTTAAGGGGTTCACCTCTTTGCAGCCACACAGCAAGTTACTTAACCGCATTGTCCAGGTCTGAAAAATTGTGGAACGTAATAGTACGCACCTTAAAGGGCTCCTATGCCAATGAAGAGAGATGAACTATGTAAAATGCTTAGCAAAATGCCTGAACATAATAACTATTCATTAAACCTTTCAAGAGTTATTATTTTCATTACATTTACCAAGATATTTGCAATTTAATCAAGAGACCCTGGTGACAGGTTGGACACATGTTTAGGAGTATGGTGGGGCCTTTTGTAGAGACCAGACATAGAAGTGGAGGAAAAGGTTTGCAGGAAGTCTGCCCAAGGGGCAGACAGATCTAGGGCCACTGTCCGGGTGAGGTTGGAGATATTAGGGGTCTGAGAGTTGACTATATGAAGAGGGAGGTATGAGGCCACGCAGAGAGATGACCAGCCAAATAATGAAGCATGCAGTAAAAACAGAGTTTCAGAAGAGAAAAGGACTGAAGAAGGAACTGCAGAGATGCTGACATTTTAAGACTGTTGAGGCAGGGGAAGAGCAGCCCGTGATAGAGGATGGAAAGGAGGCCAGGCAGGTGTGAGGAGGACAGGTGAGGGCAGCAGCCTAAGAACCAGGAGAAGTGGGTTTTCAAGGAGAAAGTAGCGAGCAAAGTAAAGAACAATCTTGGGAAAGGTTGAGAGCAGAAACCCAATTGCAGTGAGCTCAGGAGTTGACAGGGGAGAGATGGTGGATGCAGTCAAGGGAGACACATTGGTGGGAAGATGGGCAACCTAAAGATTTTATTAAGTAGGCAATGGGGGTGGAGAGATGGATGGGGATGAATGGATAGAGAGATAGATATAGATAGACTGACAGACTATCTATAGTTTAAGTTCCACTTGACAAGTGACTCTTCTAAGCACTTAACTGCATGATCTCATTTAATGTATGAGATGTGTGTTGTTAGTCTGTTTTCCTATCCCTGTACTAATAGCACATTGTCCTAATTGCCCTATCTTTGTAATAAGATTTCATATCTGATATTTTTGGCCCTTTTCTCTTCCATACATATTTTAGAATAAGCTTAAGTTCCAAGAGAAAAAAACATGTTAGGCTATTTGGAGTCAAATTTTTAGATTAATTTGGGCATGATTAGAATCTTATAGTGAATCTTCTCATCAGACTTCCTTTCCATGAACATAGTATATATAACCATTTATTCTGTCTTCTGTTGAGTTCTTTAATAATATATAAGAATTTTCTATATGGTAACCTTGCCAATTTTGTTAGATTTTCCCAAGATGTCTAATCAAATTACTAGGTCTTTTTTGCCATTACAGTTTCTCAGTAGTTATTATTAGAGCATAGCTATACCATTGATTCATGTGGATTCATGTATCCAGCAACCTTGACCCAGTAACCTTGTATCCAACACCCCTTTGGTTAGTTCCATTTTTCTGTATATTCTTAGACTCTCTATGTAGACAACGTTATTCATTTATTTGTAAATAAGGGCAATTTTCTCTCTTCCTTTGTAATTCTTATAACTCTCATTTTTTGTGCTGCTTGTCTTACTGTGCTAAATAGGATCTCCAGTAAAATGTCAAATAGACATGCTGGTAGGAAGTATTTGTCCTGTTATCAATATAATGGAAATGCTTCTAACCCCATCGTACTCCAGAAGTATGATGCTTACTATAATTTTTTAAAATAAATACTCTTTAACCAATTAAGGAGCCTTCCTTTTATTTCTATTTTTTTTCCAAAGAGTTGTTATCATGAATAGGCATCGAATTTTATTCAACACTTTTTTTTTCAATGCCAAATGTTATAACCATCTTTTCCTCCTTAAATATGTTAAGGTATTGAATTGCTTTAGTGAATGTTCTGGTGTTAAACCATCTTTGCATTTCTGGGATAAGATGTTGCCACTTAAATTTAAATTAAAAAAAAATTAAAGCCAATGATCCTAATCTATTACAATATAGGGTTATGTCAAGAGCTTTTCTATGTAAGTGTTTTCTAAGAGGATAATGTGTCTTCAGGATAATGCCACATATCCAGTCATCGCCTCCCCCTTTTTAAAATCCATCAGTGGCTCTTATTATCTACTAGAGACAAGATCTTTTGAGGTACATGCAAGGTTCTTCATGACATGATCATTAAATTGCATCTCCAAATCCTCTGCTTATCTCTGACCCATTTTCTTTGCTCCTTGCATCTAACCTGTCATCAAAGCCTGTTAACTGTCTCCTTAAAAATATATTTTTTATATTTAAAATTTATTATATACTTATTTAAGTGTATTTATAGTATATATAGTTTAGCTTGGCCCCAAGAATCTCTCAGTCAGATTATCGCAATGGGGCCCTAAACAGTTTCCGAGAGTGATATTGTAAACACAAATTGGTTTATGCCGCTCACTGCCATACCTTCAGTTGGCCCAGTGGTGTGCTTGAGTCTGCTCATATCAGCTTGAGAGTCAAATGTCAGTACTCAGGAATTTTGCAATTTGTTAAACTGTTGTCAGCTTGAAATTGACCACGATGGGACTACAGTAGCCCCCCCTTGTCTGTGGTTTTGCTTTCCAAGGTTTCAGTTACCTGTGGTCAACTATGGTCCAAAAATATTAAATGGAAAATTCCAGAAATAAACAATTCATAAGTTTTAAATTGCAAGCTGTTCTGAGTAGCGTGATGAAATCTTACCTCGCCCCACTCCATCCCGCCTGGGACATGAATCATCCCTTTGTCCAGCATATGCACGCTGTATATGCTACCTGCTCATCAGTCACTTAGTGGCAGTCTGGATTATCAGATCAACCGTTGTCGTATCGCAGTGTTTGTGTTCAAGTAACCCTTCTTTTACTTAACAACGGCCCCAAAGCATGAGAGTAGTGATGCTGGCAATTCAGATACGCCAAAGAGAAGTTATTATTGTTAATCTCTTACTGTGCCTAATTTGTAAATTAAACTTTATCATAGGTATTATTGGGCCCCAGGACAGGCCACCTAAAGATGTTCCACAATGACATATTGACTATTTTGAGCTAAAGTTACTTAAAAAGCTAAAAGGGCTTTCTGACCCTCCTGTCTTGGTTCCCCCTGAAAGCAGGAAATAAATCTCCCATGAGAAACGTGCTCTCCCTGCATCTGTATCACCAGAGCTAGGGAATTCAAGGTCGAGAAGCCTGCATAAACAAACCTTGCTAATTACGTACCCCAAAACTAAGTTTCTTTGTCCTGTCAATTCTTCACAAATTTATTGTTTCCTTGTGTAAAAGATATATATACTACCTGTTTTGTTCACCCTCTGAGCATCATTTCTTTATGGTCTCCAGTACGTACATATTAAACTGGGTTTTTCTCCTGTTAATCTGGTCTTGTGTCAATTTTACTATCAGTCCAGCCACAAGAACACAAGAAGGGAAGAAAGGGGATTTTCCCCACCCCAACAGTATGTAGATATAGAAAATAATAGTATATATAAGGCTCAGTACTGTCCTCGGTTTCAGGCATCCACTGGGGGTCTTAGAATGTATCCTCCTTGGATAAGGGGAGACCACTGTATTTACTCTAGAAAAACATGGCAAATTCTATAAGTCAGTAAATTTTTTTTGAAAGTCAGTTTTCCGGGACACCACTGAATATGCCCCTTTACCCATGAGATGAAGGCCATAGCCCATGATCAAATTTCTCTCTACTTTGTGCCCTAGTCAAACCTGCAGCTCCCAGAGCTTTTATACTTCCTGATGTTGCAGTACCTTCCTTCTGATTGTAATGCATTTCCTTTCCCAGCCCATATGCTCCTCTGCCTGGATCCAGTGCAGTGCCCATCAACTAAGGAAGCACTTACAGGATCCCTCTTTCCTGCACCTCTGCAGAAAGCACTTATCACACGATGCCCTAGTCACTGGTTTCTGGTCTGTGGTCTCCTTAATCTGCAGGCTCCTGGGAGGCATGCACTCCTTGTTATTCATCTATTTATCCCTGTGGTTAGTACACCATCTAGTACATGACAGATGGTACACAAATGTTGGCCAACTAGGAAAAGAGTAGATAAAAGATCCCCCCTCCTTCTTCTTAGTACCCATGCTTCCTTCATGCTCCCCTACTTTCCAAGCCTTGACTTCCTGCCATCTCCCCCAGGCCCATCCTATAAAAAGAACTACCTCATGACACCACCTCCAATCCCACCCTTAGCCCCAAAGCAGAACTGGTGAATCAACCCCAAATCCAGAAAGAACCCAAACTGAATGGGAATTCTTACCTTTCTTTCCATCAGAGTGGACAGTACTAGAAAAAATTACTAGGGCAAAATTGTTGAAAGAGATTGTTCTAATCATCTGTTGCTGTTTTACAACTACCCCCAAAATCTGGGGGTTTAAAAGAACCATTTTATTTTGCTCATAGTTTTGTGAGTCAGAAATTCAGGAAGGCCTGGGTGGGCAGTTTGATTCATCTACGTTGTGGCAAGTAGTGCAGCTGGGGTTGGAGACTCCACTTCCATGTTGCCTGCTTCACTCACATGGTCTGCAACTCAGTGTTCTTTGGCCTCTCTGTCTCCATGTGACATATCATCTCCAGAGCTTCTCCATGTGGCATGGGCTTCTCACAGTGTGGAGACCTCAGGATAGATGTCCTTATATGACAGCTATCTTCCAGGAGAACAAAGAAGAAGCTGCCAATCTTCTTAATGGTATCCCCAGAGCAGGAATCAGATTATCTCCTATGTACTCTATTGGTGAAAGTAGTCCTAGGCCAGCTCAGATTCAAGAGAGGGAAAATAGACCCATTTTTCAATGGAAAGAGCATCAAATACTTCATGCCCATATTTAATCTGCCACGGAGGTGACTTACTCTTATCTCTGATGGAAATGAGGACAGCAAAGTTATACCAGGAGGAAAATATCAAGGCCAAAGTTATTCCCAAAGGTATTACTATCTCCAACCAGATGGAGTGAAACTTGGCACCAGGAATTTGATCAAATCTCAAAAGAAAGTGCTGAACTTGTTTTTTTCTAACATTGACCCCAAATCTATCTTAGCTGACTTAACCCTCTAAGCTGACCTCTAGCAATTCCTCAAGTCAGAAAAGTGGACAGAATCTGTTCTCCAACTGTAGCTATTAGAGAAAAAGTGTTGCCTCACATATGATGAACAGAGTCAAGAAGCCATCCTCACTATATCAGAGCAAATAGAAAAGATTGAGCTATCTAGAGATGATCAAAATGAAAAGAAATGGCTGTACACCAATCAACCATACTACAGAAAGGGGGAAGCAGTGAAAATATGCACAGAAAACAAACAAACAAAATGAGTATTTTCCCAGATACCTGGATTTCAAGGCCTTAACCTGTTTCCTGAGTAAGATAAACTTTCATCACTAAAGGATTTTTATGCTTATAGATCATTGTATAGGTCAAGGTTAAAGAGGAAACAGATGACATACTCAAGGGGTGAATGAAAACAATGGAGCAAAGAGCCTATTAACAAAGATGAGGGAAACATCAAGGAAAATTAGCATGAGATGGTGAAGCACAATGGTACAAACAATAGCAAGAGGTCATTATGAGCCTGAGCCTGAGGGAACAAAAGAAAGAAGCAAATGCTGGAAGCCAACAAGAACTGAAGCTGTAGGAAGGGGCTGTCTGATGGGAGCTGTGCATAGGTGAAGGAACCCAACCACTGCCCAACTGTGGACCAGCAGGGAGAGAGCCTTGGTAACAAATGCTCTAGCCTCCCTCTTCTCCCTTCTTCTGATCTTCTGCCAACGTCTCTCTTGACTGAATGCATCTGGAAAGAAAAGCCAAGGGAGCCTATTTGACACAGTCCTTAGACTTTAACCTACTGGAACATAAAGCAGAGTGGAAAAGTGTAGGAAGTGGATTTGGAGAGACAAATGTAGACCACACAACTGAGTTAGCCTGGTAACAATACTCAACTTAATTTCTGTAATATTTAAATGTATATCAACAACTGTATCTCTTTAGAAGAAAAATCTTGAAATTATCTTTATCTTCCCCATTTATATGCAGAGATTTAGAAATTGTGAATCCACTTTATTCCTTACCTTAAACAATGTGTATGGAAGATTTCTTACTTAACATTATAGAACTAATAAGTTTATTAGGCAAAATAAACATGGTTGACAATTGAACTATTGACATAGAGGATAGGTTTTACATAGTGATTTCTGATGTAAAGGTGAAATATTAAAGATAAGCTAATAGATATGCAGGACAAAAACAAGCCAAATGAAGTATAATTGGTGGCTCTAAAGTAGAAAACCCACAAAAGTACTGAAGATATATTTAAAGGAAAATTCTCTAAAATGTATAAATTATGACATAAAGATTGACATGAATATGTAACTGAAGGAAAATTGTTTCAAACTCTATGTCATATCTTAATTGATATATTGAACTCAACAATAAAAAAAAATTTCAGGAAGAAAAGATAAATCACATATAAAGAAAAGCAAAAACATCAGGCAGGACTCAAACTTCTCCAGTTCAATAGTAAATGTCATAAAACAATAGAGTGAGGTCTACAAAATTCCAAAATTAAAAAGTTTAAGCCAAGAATATAGTTAAAGATAACTTTGCTAAACAAACAGCCACCTCTCTTATTCTTGGCTAACAGTCTTCAGATTCTTCCTGGCAGCATTGTGCCCATCAGCCAAGAATATGAATCACGATGATCTAAGGCAGTGATGGCAATGTAAGCGAGTGATCAGTAGGGGTATGTGGCCCCCTTCTGGCTACTGAGAACTGAGAAAGAGTTTGATTGAACTTTTAAGCAAGGTTTTCCTTCAAAGACTGTTAAGAAAAAGTCCCTTTACACTGCCCCTATCAGTTCTTCCCTTGGTAGCTGTGGTGTGAAGACAGGTGGCTTGGAGCTGCAGAAGCCATCTTACCATCATGAGGGAAAACATCACCACACAGCGGTGGCAGAGAATAAGGACTGAAGCAGGCTGAGAGTTTAAAGACATCCTTTGTTCATTAGAATCAATACTGAGACTGCTTGCTTCTGGGCTTCTTGTTAAGTAATTCATAAAAGTCTTCACATCTTAAGCTACTATTAGTCAGATAGCTATTTATGGCCACTGAAATTATTCTAAGGACACTCTTCCCATCCACAAAATCCTTTGCATTGCAGTTAAATCTAAGCTCCTTGGGGGCAGGAATATTTTGCTGATGTCATTTACTTATGTCTCTCCAATGCCTACAAGTTCTCAGTGGCAGAGTAGGTACAAATGTAAATATTTGTTGAATGAATGAATTACAATAAAAGCAAAACAAAATGAACATGTTATATCTAGGAATTTAAATATTAGAAGCATCCCAACAGTAGAATTGTTTTGAAATTTCTTTAGAATGATCACTAAAAAAAAAAAAACCAAAATAAAATAAAAACCTGGTTACTAGCTCAAAATCCATTGTCTGTAGTCCACGGTACATGGCAAGGATATGTCAAGAGAACTGTGAGTGATGGATTAATAATGTCCCATCCATGCAATACCCATCCTGACACCACATGGGTCAGGTCACACAGAACCGATAGCACTGCAGTGTTCTTGCAGATTTCACAAGAGTTGTGACTGTGCAAAATCATTTATATGTTTCAGTAGATAACCATTCTGAGACATTAATTTGTAATAGTGTATGTATATGTTCAGTATCCCATTTCTTAATTCCTATAGTGGAAGGAAAACCCAAAAGAATATATCTAGATGATGTGGGGCTGGATTAAATCATCTAATTTAATTTTTAGATAATTCAACCTTCTTTTGAATTGATAGGTGTAAACTCCAGAAATATTATTTATCCAGAACAGAGCAGGACACAGGAATTCCAGGAAAATCATCTTCTATTGCACCTTCTTGGATATTCCCTGTTGTCCAGAAGAGCAATTCTCAAGTATGGTGTCCACTCTCTGATGTGTGTCAGTGAGCTAAGAGGTGCATCACAAGTAATTTGAGGTTAATGACCATTAAATAACTGGTGCACTTCAAATGATGTACTTTATAAATAACTTGGAGAAAATTCAAGGTTACCTCTATGAAAGCATCCCTCTCGCTTGCACTCTGATATGTCTTCTTAAAGTGTTATGCTGGATATCACCTGCTTCCTGGGCCTTGGTCTGTGTCCCAGAGACTGACCTGAATTTTGTACATCAATGACTCTGTGAGAGGTTGCAAGCAATAGCCACAAATCCTCCCCTTCCCTGTACCCATGCCCTTTTGCAACGTGGCTTTGCTGTTCTTGCCATCAACAGGTAGAATCTATTTCTCCACCTACCTCTCCTCCCTCAGTCCCCAGAGTCTGAGCTAGTTTGTGACTAACTTTGACCTTTAGAATATAGCAAAGGTAAGATTGTGGAAGTTCTGAGCCTAGGCCTGAAGAGGCCTTGAGCTTCTGCTCTCTCTTATAACCCTGAGACCACCATATGAGGAAGCCTGGGATAGCTTCCTTGAGGATGAGAGACCAAACAGAGAGAGAGGCCCAGCTGAGAGCCAACACTGACTGCCAGACATGTGAGCCCATCTGAGACTATCCTGCCCCAGGTAAATGGCCAGATGACAACAACCACATGCGCGAGCTCAGGTGAAACCAGCAGAAGAACTGCCCAGTTGAGCCCATTCCAAGTTTCTGACCTACAGAATCTTAAATTCCAAGAAAATTCAGTGAAATTTCTAGGGGCCCAGTGGTCTGGGGCATGTTGATATATTCCTTCCATGGTGAACTGCATGTCACTGTATCTGCTCCCTCCTACCAACTATGAAAAAGACACAATGCCTAATGGGTCTCTTTGGATCTTAGAGGCAACATATTCTTCATTTTGTCAAGCTATTCTGACCCATTTTCCAAGTAACATAAAGGCGGCTCATTTTGATTAAGAACCAGAGAAAGAAGAGGCACTGGATCAGGTCAAAGCTGTCATTCAAGCTGCTCTGGCCCTTAGGCAATATAACCAGCAGATCTGATGGTGTTTGAAGTCTCTGTGGCAGATAGAAATGCTTTGTGGAGCCCTTGGCAGGCCCCATAGAAGAATCACAGCACAAACCTCGAGGAATTTAGAGTGAAGCTATGCCATCCTCTTCCGATACTATTCTTCTGAGAGTTTCTGGCATGCTATAGGCTCTAGTAGACAGCGAGGCTTGACCATAATCCACCAAATTACTAGGCAACCTGAAGTACCCATCATGAACTGGATGCTGTCTGATCCAACACATTATAAGTTCTGGCATGCACTGCAGTGCTCCATCATCAAATGGAAATGGTATATACAAGATTGGACTAAGGGAATCAGAAGGCTCAAATAAACTGCATGGGCAAGCAGCTCAGATTCCCATGTCTCCTATTATTGCCACATTGCCTCCTCTCTCTAGTTAGCACCCATGGCCTCATGGGGAATTCCCTATGACCAGTTAACTGAGGAAGACAGCACCTCTGCCACGTTGAGGAGTAGACCTAGATAGAGGATGATAAAGGCAATAAAGGGAAATCCTTGCAGTGGCCAGAACTGAGAGCAGTGCACTTCTATTTACCTAAAAGAAGAGAATAACAGAGGTCCATATCTACACTGGTTCATGAACATTGACTAATAGTTTGGCTGGAAAATCAGGAACTTGAAACTAAGACATTTGGAAAATTGATGACAAGGAGGTCTGGGGAAGACGTATGTGGATAGACCTCTCTGAATGGGAACAACTGTGAAGATGTTTGTGTCACATGTGAATGCTCGCCAAAGAGCAACTTCAGTAGCAGAGAATCTTAATACAATCATCTCTCCACAGCCCCAAGGGATTGGTTCCAGGACCAAAAATCCACAGATGCTCAAGTCCCTTAGTTGACCTTCAGTATCCACGGGTTCTGCATCCACAGATCCAACAAACGGTGGATAGTAAACATGGTACACTATCTGTGGCAGGTTGAATTTGCTGATATGGAATCCGTGGATGATGGCCAACTATAATCCAGTGGATAAAATGACTAATTCTGTGGATGTCAGTTAATGTCTTTCCCAGTCATCCCTGTTTTTAACCAATGGGATCATGGACAGAGGGCATGGTGGCAGGGATGGAGATGGTGGCAGGGATGGAGATTGTGCCTGGGCTCAGCAACATGGATTTACATTCATCAAAGTCAATCTGGCTGCAGTCACTGCTGAATGCCCAACCTGCTGACAGCAGAGACCAACAATGAGCCCCTGATGTGGCATATTTCTGCTAGGGGGACCGTGTGGTGGCAAGTTGATTACAAAGACCCACTTCCATCATGGAAGAAGCAGTGCTTTGTTCTCTCTGAAAGACAGACTTCCCTAGATATGTATTTGCCCTTTCTGTCCACAATGCTTCTGTCAAAACCAGCTTCTTTGGACTTATTAGATACCTTATTCACCCTCAAGATAAGCCACACTTCATTACTTCTAACCAAGAAAGATTTTATAGCAAATGGAGTATAGCAATGGGCTCCTACTCGTGTAATTTACTGATGTTACTGTGGATCCGCTGGTTCTATAGAATTGTGATATGCCTGTTGAAGACTCAGTCTTGGCACCAGGAGGGTGGCAACACTTTGAAAGCATAAAGTATATACTCAGAATCAGCGATTGATACCCAGTAGTTTCTTCTTTGCCAGGATGCCCAGGTCCAGGTATCAAGATGGGAACAGGAGTAGTTCATATTTTCCCCTAACGATCCATTAGCAAAATTTTTGTAACCCATCTCTGCAACTCTCCACTTTTATGCTTAGAAAGCTTAGTTCCCAAGAGAGGAATCCTTACACCAGGGGACACAGCAATTGTTCCATTAAACTGGGAATTGGATTGTCACCTGGACACTTTGACCTCCTCCGTAACTGAAACAAAAGGCAAATCTAGGGATAAGGTACTGGCTGGGATGATTGACCCTGACTATCAAGGGGATTTGGAGTTGCTACTAAACAAAAGGGGCAAGGATAAGTACATCTGGAATGCAAGAGATCTTCTGGGTACCTCTTAGCATTCCTACATCTCATAATAAAAGTTAACAAATGGGGGCCCACCCAGCGGTGCAGCGGTTTAGTTCGCACTTGGCAGCCTGGGGTTCGTGGGTTCGGATCCCGGGCACCTGCCGATGCACTGCTTGTCAGCCATGCCGTGGCGGTGTCTCATATAAAGTAGAGGAAGATGGGCACGGATGTTAGCCCAGGGCCAGTCTTCCTCAGCAAAAAGAGGAGGATTAGCAACGGATGTTAGCTCAGGGCTGGTCTTCCTCACAAAAAAAAAAAAAAAGTTAACAAAAAATTACAAAACACAATACAGACAGGACTAAAAATGGTATAGACATTTCAAAAATTAAGGTTTGGATCATCCCAGTCAAGGAACCACAACCACCTAAGTTGCTTGCTGAGGGCAACGGAAATATATAATGGGTTGTGGGTGACGGAAGTTTGTAAATATTAGAAATAGCCATGTGTCCAGTTGCAGAAATGAGTATTATTGTAGTTCTGAGTATTTCTCCCTTGCTCTTATGTAAATATATTTGGATAATCTTAACCAAGTCTTTTTTTCTCTCTCGCTCCCATTTTCAAACTATATAGCATAAGATGTATTATTAGGGGTTAACCTCATATCTCAGTAGGCGAGTTACAGGAAATCAAAGGGGAGAGGGGACTCAGCTAAAAGGGCAATGAATTCCATCATATGGATGAAGTGAACATGTAGGGTGCTGAATTCTCCTTGGGGAGAGGGTTAGCATGTTCTCACTGGCACAGAGAGAGCTGCCTTGTGTTAGGCAGAGGCATGATTTTGCTTGTGTTTTCATTTGGAAGGTAAATGTGGTTAAAAAGGCTGTCAAGTTTGATGTCACATTGACAAGGAATGGGCAGTGTTGAATTGTGCCATGTTGACTTGGCAGAGCTGGAGATCAAATTTCCCATAATTCCCTTCCTTGAATGATCCCAGATTAGAGTTGTCCAAAAGAGGAACATATTCGACATTGGAGGGTTGCATGAGCCGCCCTTACTCTCTGGAGGTGTTGTGGATGTGACAGAGAGATGCAAAGATGCCTGCTGGGTTCCAGGTCATTCATACTCTCCCCTGCTCTGTGTACAGCTCTTTCTCCAGGCTGTCCACTCAGCTGACCCACAGCGATTCCAGCCCATCACAAGAAGCTCAACTGTGGATAAGCACCCCCCTTCAGCACCACTTTGAAACCTGGGCAAACAAGTCTTCTCAGCTTGACTGGTTAATATCTCCTTTCCTGACTTCTGGCTCTCATCCCCCAGCTCCTCCAACAAATAGCTAGGTCTAATTCTGATAATAAATCCCTCATTCCCTCATTTCATAGTGACTCTGCTCTCCTGAATGAATCCTGACTGATACAGGTGTTTTTGCATCTGGATAGTTTCAGACAATGGGGAACAGCTGACGAGACCAGAATTCTCTTCCCATGTGCTACTAAGTCACTCTAGGTAGACTGTATCAACCAAGCAAAGGTCACAGCTCCCATCAGTCAGCACTTTCCACAGAACTCCTCTGTGTTCCATTTCCTGTAATTGCCCCTTCAGGTCTGGGGATAGTCAAAGCTTCATACGACCAGCCTTGGGGTACAGCGCTATCCCTGCTGGCTTCCCTGCATGCTGCCCACACCTTTCTACATATTCACTTCAGCAAATTCTCCTTAAGTTCACATGTGCCTCATTGACCTAAATGAAAGAGCTAAAATTATAAAACCCTTAGAAGGAAGCATAGGAGTCACTCTTCATGACCTTGGGTTGGGCAATGGTTACTGAGGTGTAATAACAATTGGATTTCAAAATGTAAAACTTTTGTGCTTCAAAGGACACCGTTAAAAAGTGAAAACACAACTCACAGAATGGAGGAAAATATTTGCAAATCATGTATCTCATAAGGGTCTGGATTAAAAAAATCTTACCACTCACCAATAAAAAGATAAACAACCTAGTTAAAAATAGACAAAAGATATGAATAGACATTTCTCTAAACAAGTTATATAAATAGTCAATAAGCACATAAAAAGATACTCAACATCATTAACCATCAGGGGAATGCAAAACAAAACCACTATGAAATACCACTTCACACTCACTAGGACAGATAAAAAAGAAGGATAATAACAAGTGTTGACAAAGATGTGGAGAAATTGGAGCTCTTATCCGTGGCTGGCGGGAATGTAAAGTGATGCGGCCTCTTTTGGAAATGGGTTTGTAGTTCCTCAAGATGTTCAACACAGAGTTACCATATGACCTAGCCATCCTACTCCTAGGTATATGCCCAAGAGAAATGAAAACATACAGCTTTACAAAAACTTGTACATGGATGTTCATAGCATGATTCATAAAAGTCAAAAAGTGGAAACAATCCAAGTGTCCATCACCTGATGAATGGATAAGCAAAATGTGACATGTCCATACAATAGAATATTGGCAATAAAGAGTGAAGTACTGATCCATGCAATGACATAGATGAATCTTTAAAACATTATACTGTGTGAAAAAGCCAGTCATTAAAGACCACATATTATATAATTCAATTTATATGAAATCTCCAGACAGATCAATACATAGAGTGCTTGCCAGGGGCTGGAGGAAGGGGAAAATGGGAAATGATTGATAATGGGTATGGGATTTCTTTTGAGGGTGATGAAAATGTTCTCAAATAAAATAGTAGTGGTGGTTGTGCAACTCTGAATATACTAAAAACTGCTGAATTATACACTTTAGAAGGGTGAATTTTATGGAATGTAAATTACCTCTCAATAAACCTGTTATTTAAAAAAATTGTGTGCCTTCTTCTTTCTGCTGGGACCCTGACAGCTAAAGATTGACATAATAGATATCTCAGCCTATTTTATTTTAAAATCTGGCTTCACCCACAGGAGTCAGTCCTGAACCTGAGATCATACATCATGAATGTCATGAAAGAAAAAAGGTGTTCTAAAGGGTAAACTCTAACTTTTCAACCATGCTATACAAGGCAGAATTTAAGTTAATAATTTTAAAATTATTAAAAATAAATTTTAATAATACCATCTGGCCACAATGAAACATCAAATCTAGAATTCCTGTATTCCTGGAAAGAACCTTAGTGCTCTCAATAATGAACCAAGATATACTGCCCTATCTTGGTTCAGTCGGGAAAATCGAGATCCTGGATGAGGAGCCACTATTCTAACAGCACATAAGTTGGGTCAAAATGCAATTGATGGGAGGCTGCATGATTTAATGGAAAGAATCATGAACTAGGAATGAGGAGTTTGGGGTTTCTGTTTCTCCGCTCGGCAAACAAAAATTGAGCCACTACATGGGTAATGAGGTGAGGATGCAGGAGGAGGATGAAGTTGGAGTCAAGAGCCAAGATCCTGGGTGGGCAGTGCCTAACACTTGCTGGGTTCCTTTACAGGGATCAGCTGGGAGATCCTCATTCAACTAGGTGAGGGCCTACCCCGCCATTTCACAGATGGGGAGCTCCGTGGACCATGGTGGGAAGTCCATACAACAACGACCTGTGGGGTCCTGGGAGATAGCAATGCGTTCTCCTTTTCAACACTCACTAGCAGTCTCTGGTCCTCTCCGAACCTCAGTACCCTTATCTGTTAACTGAGTAACTAAGGTCATCATTGCATGGCTGCCCATGGAGACTAAATGAGATATAACAAATGTAAAGTGCATGGCACAGTGTGGGTGCTGCTGTGCTTGTGATGTGATCCCAGGCGAAAGTCCTCATCCCGTTTCTAGTTCTCGCAAATGCCAATGTTGAATTAGGTCTGACTGCTAAAATGAACGTGCAACAGAATCATCCAGGAGCTTGTTTAAAACAGAGACCCCTGGGGCCAAACTCAGCTCTACTGGCCTGGAATGTGCAGGGGCAGGAACTGGGAAGCTATATTTTCAAACAAGCCCGCCAGGGGATTCTAATTCTCAAATCCTTCCTTGGATGGTTTGGAAGCTGCCGCACAAGATGCCCTCCGGGGCCTGGGGCCCGCATGCTTCAGGCTCTGGGCTGCGTGATCTTCTGGAGGTCACCTCTGCAGACCATCTATTTTCAGATCCACCTCCCCAGCCTCTGGCAGAGTCTGTGCAGATTACATTGGACGCCTTCTCTCTCCATCTCTCTGCTTCCTAATCTAATTATCACAACAACCAGATGTGACAGGCTCCCTCTCAAAACCCATTTAAACATCTCCACGGCACCTCTCAGTATTCAAGTAGTCTCTAATTTCCCCCCTCCCTCCTCTAGCCGGACACCTTGACTCCTGGCACTTTTCCTATGCCAATTAGCAGTGAGGTATCCTTCTGCTGAAATAATCTGATTATGGGGCACTGAATAGCAGCCACAGACTGTCACAATCAAATCCTCATCCCCAGAGAAAAGAAAACCAACCCTCTTAGCATCCTAAGGGGTCAGCCTCCCGGAATATGATGGCATCTTCCTCCAACAGCTGTAATTCTGAGCACTTTTGTGAGTCTGTGCCTTTCTCAGTATCTTTGAAAATGGGATGGATGTAAAGGTCTCTTTCCCAGAAAAATGCACATGTGCGCACTGATTTGTATCTAATTCCAGAGTCCATGGTCCCTTAGAGACCATCCCTGGACCCCTGGCCCTAAGGTGGCTGACATGACCAGTCCAGGCCCTGCCATCACCATGCACATTTCTAGATTCCCTTTCAGAGCTTTCCCTATTCCAGAATTTCCTTTTCTTCCTAGAATAGTAAGTGGGATCTTACTATTCCCATCATTCCTCATTGTGCTCCTTTCACTTCACAACACATCTGCCCATCTTCCCGTGTTAGTAACATCCTTCTATGATTTTTAATGCTGTACCGATCCCATGGTGTGGATTTTTCTTAACCACTGAAGGACATTTTAATTGTTTCCCCTCCACTTGAAGGCAAATCATGCATCACGAGAATATAGAGAACTAAGAAATCAGCATAAATATTGATCAGGGAAGGCTTCAAGGAACAGAAAACAATAGTTTCAAACACTGTGGACCACAGATCAAATCATGTTGTAACCAACAGACATGCCCTAGGTCCTCGCAGAGTGCGCAGTCCCTGGAATGGCCTGATTACAGCCACCCCCATCTGGCCCCACCTCCCATTCCAAACCCCACCACTAGTACTCCCACCTGCAAACCCTCCCTGGGTTATTTACTGTTTCCTGAACATGCTGTGCCTTTCCTCCTGCTACGTCCTGTCTGGAACACTCACCCTTTCCCTCTCACTTTATTGTGAGC
The DNA here is from genome assembly GCA_031878705.1 of Tapirus indicus. Classification (NCBI taxonomy): domain Eukaryota; kingdom Metazoa; phylum Chordata; class Mammalia; order Perissodactyla; family Tapiridae; genus Tapirus; species Tapirus indicus. The sequence continues at coordinate 5,200,801 of CM062935.1, read as the reverse complement.
TCAGACACCCTCTGGGAGGCCACCAGAGAAATTCGCATAGTGAGGCTTAAAGATGCGCTACAGGAAAGGGATATATTTAACTTCCGTTCACATCTAACACATTCTGCTGCCTCTTTGCCAGCTTCAGGGACATGAAAGGGAACAGGCAGGCCTGGCTCCTCCCTTTGTGGGACTTGCCAGCCCTTCCTCTGGTGGACAGGCCACAGTTCAACATATCTGAACAAGGAACAGTCACTTTGTGGCTGCTCAGTCCTCATCCTGTGTCATGGGTGTCCTCAGGTCTCTAGTGTCCTGGACTGTAACAGTGATTGATTTCTATTTGTCCAGCAAGCTTGCCCACCCTCCTTTTCTGAGGACACACTTTGCCTCACTCTTTCCCTCCCTCCACCAACAGTCACACACAGGTGGGACTTATCAAGGCTTATCACCTTACATTCTGGAAACTGGGGTTTGGCTAAGGGCAGGTCACATGACCTAAATGGCCAATCAGAATTCATCCCTGGGGTTGATCTTCTGGGCGCTGGAAGAGAGAAGCTCCTTGTCTCCACCAAGAGTGCCAGGCCGACACTTGCTCTGCAGAGACGGGGCAGGCACTGAGGCCACAGCGCAGAGAGAAGCAGAGCTTCAGAGGTAGACAGAGAAGGGTCAGGCGGGTGTTAAGTCCTCAGAGCAAGGACTGAGGCTGGCTCCTAAAATCCTGCCCTGCTTCTCAAAGTTGCCCCAGACTACTTTCCAAAACATGGAACGGTAAATTCCTTTTTTGTTTTGTTTTGTTTTTTTTTGTGTGTGTAACTCACTTTGGGGTTCTGACACTTGAAAATAAACATGGGACAAATATAAGCAGAGTTTATCAGCTAGATTGCTGTTTATTGTAAAGGCTCTGGGTTCTCTGGGCTCTTCCACCTGTCTGAGCTCACCTTGTTCACTCAGATCCACGACAGGCATTTCTTCTGCTCCTCAAAATACTCTCAGACTATTGCAGGCGCTTTCCATTCAGCTTAAGACTCTCTTTGCCCAGATCTTCTCGTGACTAGCTTCACAGCTGTGTCTCCAACATCTAGAACAGTGCCTGGCATATGGCATGCATTCAACAAATATCTTTCAAATGAGTGAAGGAGCAAAGTGACAAATGAAGCAATTAATATAGAGCAAAGGGCTCAGACTTTGACTCGGGCGACCTAACATCTCATATGAGAGCTACCAGTTATAAACTTACTTTTCCTTGGGAAAAATAATTTTCTGAGACTCAGCATCACTACTTTCAATGAGGAAAATATTAATGCACAATTCAGTTTTTTGGCTGGTATATTTTTTTACCTCCAAGAAGACTGGAACGTGTGAATGTTCCATGTTAATTGTAAAGTGCTGGCCTCACGGTGATGCTAGTGACGCTAACCACAGGTAACAGTCATTGAGCACATACTGTATTCCAGACATTGTGCTGACAGCTTTATTCTGTTAATTAATTTAACCCTCACCACGACTGTTAGGCAGGTATTAATACACCAGTATTCATGATGAGAGGTGAAGCTGAAGCTTAGAGATGTAAGTGGTACCTGAGGTCAGTTGGAAAGTGTGAAGCATGGGATTTGAATCTATCACAGTCTACAAGAACATGCTGAGCAAAGTGGACCAAGCAGCTGCTGGGATGGTCAGACTAAGTGACCTTTGAACTCCAGGATGCTACGGACTTCATTGTCGACCAGCTCCCATTTATAATCTACGTCTCCTGTACAGTTGTGCTTCCTTTTGGCTGCTATTTAATCAGCTCATCACTCATTTGGACTCCAGACACACCTGATCGTGGACCTTTGGGTGAATTCAGGACATGCCATTAATGGGGAAGAGCAGTGTGGGGCTTAACCAGTGGGCTCTGGACCCAGAATGCCTGAACTTGATCCAGCTGTGCCTCTAACTAGCTATACAACCTTGGGCAGGTTATTAACCTCTTTGCCTTTCCCCAGGTTAAAAGGAGCCATAGCAAGAGTCCCTCCTCACAGCATGTTTGTGAGGATGACATGAGTCAACATAACTAAAGCTCTTGGACCAGAATCTGGCCCACAGTGAGCATTCAACAAACATTCACTATTAAAAATAGGACTCTAGAAACAGGAAGAAAGCAGTCAGGATTAGCAATTCTGAATTATATCACACCCTTTGGGAAAAGAAAATCAAAGTAATCTCAGGGCCAATTCACACAGTACAATACCCTTTTGAGTCCTTGAATTTCTTTTATAGTATTCATCTATTTGTGCCTTCATTCAGAAAAAAAATGAATGGTTAACATTCCCGTTGCTCCCTCTTCCCACCTGAGACACATGCAATTCTTAGGCTGCTGAATCAGATGGAGAGAATTTTATTCAGCAGAATTCCTCCCGGTGAGAGAGTGATGCAGCACTGTGTGTAGTCAGAAGAAATCCTACAGGGAGCCTCCTGGGCAGCGACGAGTCTCAAAAGATCCTTGTAAATTGCCTTCTAAGAAGGAGGTGCCTGTAAGAGGTGGCCCCTTGGTTTGCAGAGCCCAGTGCATCTGCACAGGTAAGTGTGGGGAGGCATGCTCATCTCTGCCTAATGGAAGGGGAGACTTTGACAATGGAATTGGGGGTGGAATCGACAAAGAAAAAGGACATGTAAGCTTGACATTCCTGAGGGAGCAGGTGGAGAGAAAGGAAAAACATACACAAGTAAACAATCCCAGGAGAGGCACAGGTGCTAGAAACAAATACTCCTTCCACGCGGCTCAAAGGACAAGCCATAAGGAACTGGGTGAAACATCTAGGATGACATTTGTTTTTCATTTGAGGGAGATTTATTTTTACACGCTCACATGTTCAAAAAGTGGAAGTTACTGCTTAGAGAGGTGGTGATCTCTCCAGTAATGGAAGCATTTAAGCAGGGAGGGAGTGCTCTCATTGAGGGAATAATTTGCTTCTGATTCATCTATTTTAAAAAGAGAAAAGTTGACTCATGATTATAAATCGTGTGCTGTAGAGGTTGTACACCTGAAGCCCCCCTCCATCTCCCCTGTGAAATCTTCATCTAAGGCTTTTCTGAAGGTGGATTATTTCAGTCCAACATGATGATGCACTTGGTTCTCTGTCCAGGTTAGTGATGAGATGAACACCAGGACAGCATATGTGGACAAAAAAATAACGTGAGGATAGGAAATGTAATGAGCTGAATTGTATCCCCCAAAATTTATATGTTGAAGCCCTAACTCCCGGGACCTCAGAATGTGACTGTACTTAGAAATAGGGACTTTAAAGAGGTGACTAAGGTAAAATGAGGCTGTCAGAGTGGCCCTAATCCAATCTGACTGGTGTCTTTAGAGGAGATTGGGACAGAGACGCAGACAGAGGAAAGACTATGTGAGGACACAGGGAACAGACGGCCCCTACAAGCCAAGGAGAGAAGTCTCAGAAGAAACCAATGCTGCTGATACCTTGATCTTGGACTTCTAGCTTTCAGAATTATGAGAAAATAGATTTCTGTTGTTTAAACCACCAGTCTTTGTTATTTTGTTATGGCAGTGCTGGCAAATGAATGCAGGGAAGTGACATTTGGGTGACCTCTATTTTACAGAAGGGAAACCTAAGGCTCAGTGAGGTTAAGTGATTTGCCCCAAAGAAAATGATAGAAGAGGATTCTAACTTGGTGTGTCTGATTCCAGGGCCTGCATTATTTCTGCTGTTCTGCACTGCCTCTTAAATGCAGAATACCATGCTCAACACCATAGGAAATAATAATAGGTGAATCCCAAGCAAATTATTCTCTCAGCAAGCATCCCATCCCTGCTTAAATATCTCCATTGCTAGAGAGATCACTACCTAGTGATTTCCGTTTTTGAACATTGAGTTGGTAAAAATAAATCTTCCCTATATGGAAAACAAATGTTATCTTAGAATATTCACTCAGTTCTTTATAGTTCTCTCTTTGGAGCAGCATGGAAGATGTATTTCTTTGTATCCCCAGAATGTCCTTCAAGTTCTGTTAGAGGACAGTCGTATCCACATTGCACCTTCTTTTCCCAGGACAAAGCAACTAAAATATCATGAAAGCATCTTCATTTGACAATAATTCCAAATTCCCTCCTTATTACACTAAAATTAGGTTAACCGAGAGTTGCCTAGTCCAATTAGTAAAACCATCCTTTAAAAATGAACAAGCATGATTTGAAATGAGTATAATTTGGCATCTTTACCAATTCATAAGCACAGGAAATTATTCACCAACAGTTTGCCTTCTCCCTGAGCCAAACACATATTGGGAGTGACCTGGAGCATGGACTTGGGCTGCCAATGTATGAAGCAATGAAGTGAAAACCACCATCTGTTAAATGGAAATGAGAGCACCTGAGAGAAACCTGGAGAAAGCATCCTGTCACAAAGCAGAACCACCAGACTGGTGCCCTCAAAAACAATGGGAATGAAGCACCCAGTAGGAAGCTCTGTCCCTACCACACGCTCCAGCACACAGTGTGGACAGGGCAGTGTGCAACATGGTGCTAGAATTCCTGGGGAAGCTGGCTCTGTTAGTGAGGAGGGACATGTGGCACCTCCCTGTCTTTCCCATCCCCTGGCTGCCATTCCCTCAACCCCAATGTTCAAGTCATTCCAAATCATTGTCAAGACCATGTCAAGATCTCTGCCAAGGAGAGGAAGGAAAGGCGGTGCTCCTTGAGCCAAGTTGGAGCCAAAGAGAGACCAGTGACTGCAGGGGTTACATAAAAGTCACCGAAGAATTTTGAGTAGATTCAGCAAAAGGACTAGAATGTGCAAACTGGGACTACAGGCTATACTGAGAACGGTGAAAAGTGCCAAACAGAAAAGTTGGGATGATTGATGTGCAGGCGTTTAAAGAGAGTAATATTAGTTGTGGCTATTTGATGACAGGACCAGTGGAAGACGTGTATTTTAAAAAACTTTTAAGAGGTATGTAATTTTCTACTTTCAAATGCATGCAAATCTGCAAAGAAAGGTAATAAAGGGATGCATAACAAAGAGTCTCAGAGAACTGGCTTTAATTAAACTACCCCATTAAGTGTTTCTTAACGACTTCTTCTAATGTGCCTGCACATTTACTATTAACTACATTAAAACATTTTTCTCTCATAAGAGCAATAAAAAGGATGAAATACCTCGACAAGCTTAAAATAAATTAACACAACTTACTTGAAAACAAACAAAATAATGCAAACTAAAAAAGCCACCCCATACAAACTAAAATCTGGCGAAGTTAGTTGATGGGCATACGGCAGATTTGAATAAATAGACAACTGTACTGTGTTCTCAAATATGCACACTCAATATTGTAGAATTATCAGTTTTTTCAAATCAATTTACGCTTATACAACTCCAACCTAAATCTTAATGTGATTGTGGAATTTCACAAAGTGTTTCTGAAGTTTATCTGAAAAAATAAACATAGGATATTAGCCAAGATGTTTTGAAAAAGCAGAACACTGGGTGGGGCTTGCCCTTTCAGGTGGAAACTGTAATAAATCTAAAATAATTTAAACAGTGTGGTATGCAATATTACCTGCCACTTGTGCCAGTATGGTCATAAACAAAAATGCATATAAGGCCCTAATAGTGCATGATGGTTTTGAATGAGAGTCAGCAAACTTTCCTGTAAAGAACCAGATAATGAACATTTAGACTTGGTGGGCAGTCTGATCTCAGTTGTAACTATTTAACTCTGCTGTTGCAGCATAAAAGCTGCCATTGATGGTGGAAAATGGTGCCTGTGTTCCAATACAACTTTCCTTACAAAAACAGACAGCAGGCTCAATTTGGTCCATGGGCTGTAGTTTGCCAACCCTGGTCTTTAATATAAGGTGTTTGTCCAGAATATAGAATTCAAAATATACATGTACAAATTGTCATGGGACTCAGAACTTTTCAGACTTATGTAGATCTCTGTGGTAGATGGCAAAAAAATAAGGTCCCAATTTTTGCAGCATCTCCCATTAAGAATATAGTCTCTTTTCCTACCTTCTGACTTGCTTGGGCCAATAAAATGTTGTGATGTCATGTCATTTGAGGCCTGGGCCCCAAGAGGAGATGCAAGCTTCCTCTCTCACTCTTGGAACCCAGTTTCCATGGCAACAGGTCTGGTTTCCTGTGCTGGAGGATGGGATTCTATGTGGAGGAGAACCCTGGTGCCCCAGCTAACCCCCAGCCATTCTGGGAGCTGAACAGACTCACCAATAAGCCCCAGTCAAGATCAGCTAAGACCAGGGGCCACCCGGTGGCCCAGAGGTTTAGTTCACGCTTGGCAGCCCAGGGTTCGTGAGTTCGGATCCGGGGCGACTGCGAACCCACTGCCTGTTAGCCATGCCGTGGGGGCGTCCCATATAAAGTGGAGGAAGATGGGCACGGATGTTAGCCCAGGGCCAGTCTTCCTCAGCAAAAAAGGGGAGGATTGGCAACAGATGTTAGCTCAGGGCTGGTCTTCCACACAAAAGAAAAAAAAAGAAAAGATCAGCTAAGACCAGATAGACAAGCAGAACTGCCTGGCTGAGCCCAGCCCAAGTTACTGACCCACAGACTCATAAAGTCAATAAATGATGTTATGTTAAGCCACTATATTTTGTGATGGTTTTTATGTAGCAAAAGCTAATTAAAACCTTTCTGCCCTTGAACATGTGAAACAAACTTATTTTATAATGTAGACTTTCCAAAGGAAAGGACAATTAGGGAAACAACTATGCTTTTATTTATACATTTGTTCTTAAGACCCCTTTGCTTAACTAGGTTCTTCTGTTTTGATATCTGATAGGATTGCCTGAATATATTTAAGAAAATTGGATTCTTCATACTAAATACTATGGGCATACAGGCATACTTTTGAAATACTTAATCTACAAGAACCTAATATCAAGGCATAATCATTTTTGTTTATAACCATATTGGCACCAAGTGGCTAGTAATATTGCATTAGTTGTCTCAGACTAATGGGAGAAGAATAGAGCAGATTAACATGTAAATGATGTGTTTGTGCCTGGACAGGTAAAATAAAACGATATTATAGTGGGCTGTATGATATAAAGTTTTTCAATAGTTTGGAATGAGACATATGAGAGGAAATTGAGTCTTCATATGGTGATGAGAAGTAAAGGCATGAACAAATCAACAGACCTTGTCCTGGAGCAGCCATGATTGACCATACTGCAATCAGCCATTTCATTTCAACAAAATAACTTCATCCATCACAAGAGTGTTGTCATTTTGAATTTTATTGTTTTCTTGTGGTTTTGTTTGTATTTCTTTTATAAATTTTCTTTGTTTCTGTTGCTGTGTTGTGGGGGTTGGTTATTCTCTCAAGGCAAGAACAGTCCCTTTAACTTTGCTGACCTCACTTTTGATGCAATTCACTGGGATAAGCCTGGATTAGATGTCAAGATGGGGGAGTCTTTCCCCTTGTCTGGGCTTCAGCCAATATCTGAAATAAAGTATTCTAACTTGAACTGTGCTTCTCAAGCTTCAGCGAGCATGTTAAAAATGCATAGTGATGAGCTTCATCCCCAGAAAATCTCATTAAGTGTGTAGGGGAAGACAAACACAAAACATGAACCAAAACTGACAGAATTTAAGTAGAAATAGGCAATTCAACAAAAACAGTTGGATACTTTAATAGCATGCTTTCAATGATGTTCAGAACAACTAGACAGAAGATCAGCAAGGAAACAGAAGACTGGAACACTATAAACCAAAACTAGACCTCTCTAGAACACTCCATCCAACCACAGCAGAGTACATGAGCTTCTCAAGTGCACGTTCTCTAGGATAGACCATGTCTTAGGCCATAAAACAAATCAGTAAATTTAAAAAAAGTGAAATCATTCACAGTATGTTCTCTGACCACAGTGAAATGAAGTTAGAAGTCAATAACAGAAGGAAATTTGGGAAATTCCCAAACATGTGGAAATGAAATAACACATCCTAAATAACCAATGGGTCAAAGAACAAAATCACAAGGGAAATTAGAAAATGAGATGAATGAGAATAAAAACACAACATACCAAAGCTTATGGGATTCAGCCAAAGCAGTACTTAGGGAGAAATTTATACCTTTAACTGCCGTATTTAAAAAAGAGGGATCTCAAATTGGTAATCTAACTTCCGACTCTTGGAAACTAGAAAAAGAAGAGCAAACTAAACCCAAATCAAGAAAAGGAAGCAGAAATCAATGAAACAGATAATACGAAAACAGTAGAGAAAATCAATAGTTGGTTCTTGAAAAGATCAATAAAATTGACAAACTGTTAGGTAGACTAACCAAGAAAAGAAGGAGAAGACTCAAATAACTACAATCGGAAATGAAAGAGGGGATGTCACTATGGACTTTGTAGAAATAAAAAGGATTATGAGGAAATTCTATGGAAAAGTTTATGCTAACAAATAAACATCCTAGATGAAATGGACAAATTCCTAAAAAGACAGAATTACTAAAACTTACTCAAGAAGATAGAAATCTGAATAGACCTATAACAAGAAGAGATTGAACCAGTCATCGAAAAACTTCCAACAAAGAGGTCAGGACTAGACAGCTTTCTTGGTGAATTCTACCAATCATTTAAAAAAGAATTACCACCAATTCTTCTCATACTCCTGCAAAAAATAGAAGAGAGAACACTTCTTAACTCACTCTATGAAGCCAGTATTATCCTGATACAAAAATCGACCAATGACATCACAAGACAAGAAAACCACAAACCAGTATCCTTTATGAATACAGATGCAGAATCCTCAACAAACTATTAGCAAACCAAATCCAGACACATACACAAATATACACAACACGACCAAATGGGTTTATCCCAGGAATACAAGATTGGTTCAACAAACAAAATCTATCAATGTCATACACTATGTTAATAGAATAAAGGGCAAAAACTACATGGTCACATCCACAGATGCAGAAAAAGCATTTGGCAAAATCCAATACCCTTTTATGATAAAAACACTCAACAAACCAGAAATAGAAGAGAACATTTTCAACCTGAGAATTAACATGTGTTTAGCAAGGTTTCAGGACCCATGATCAATATAAAAAATTGTGTTTCTCTACACTAGTAAGGAACCATCAAAAATTGTAATTTAAAAGACGTTACTATCAAGTCTTCCACTCTCAGGAAGATGGAGAACATGAGATTTTTCCCTATTCCTCTGGCTAAGTATAACTGAAAACGTTGGACATTATTTATAAGACAAACATAGACTGACAGGTGGAGAGAAAGCAGACCTGCTAGGAGCCTCAGGACCTGAGGAATGACATGGTAGTGAGTTCCCTGGGTTTTCTTCTTGCCTTATGTATCCCAGACTAGGAGCTGAAGAAAATGGCAACTCAGAAACACAAGTGACTACAACCCAAGAAAGCTCCAACGAAAGCTTGCTGTCTCTAGCCAAAGGACCAGGAAAGAGGCAGCAAGACAGAAACCTTTTAGACAGTACCAATCTACTCCATGCAAACACCACAGGGAAAACTGTGGCCCCACCCCTACCCATGCCAACATGTGGAGCTGGGCCTCTTCCATCCATTGGAGGCTGTGACACGTGCCCCTCCCTCTCATTGGGTGTGACAGAAGGCCAAGTAGGGAGCCAGGGCTTTCATCCCTGCCCACCTGGAACAAGACACAAGTGCCCCTTCCCCAGGTCAGTGAAGACCATGCGGGGATCCTGAACTCCCATCCCCACCCACAGCAATAAGTGGAGACCCTTCCTCTGGTGTCATCAGATGGAAGCAGAGGATCCTGAACTTCTACCTCCACCAGGGAGTGAAACAGCTGGTGGGAATGTAAAATGGTACAGGTCCCTTTGGAAAACAGTTTGGCTGTTTCTTAAAAAGATAATCGTTCACATGCCTTATGATCCAGCCATTCCACACAGGTTGTTCCTCCAAATAAACGGAAATACATGTCCACACAAAGACTTGCACACAAATGCCCCTAGCTGCTTTATTTTTAACAGACAGACTCTGGAAAATAGATCAAACGTCCATCAAGCAGTGAATGGATAGGCGCATATTGGTGCGTCCATACAATGAAACACTCCTTAGAATAAAGAGAAATGAACTATTGTTACATGCAACAACATGGATGAATCTCAAAATAATTATACTGAGTGAAGGAAGCCAAACAGAAGTACATAGTGCATGATTCCATTTAAAAAATTCTCTACTGTATAATGACAGAAAGCAGATTCATGGTTGCCTGGGAACCTGAGAATATGAGGAAGAATATAATAGAGAGATTACTAAGGGGACATAAGGAAAGTCTGGGGAGTGATGGATTTGTTCATTATCTTCATTCTCTGTGTTCATCCTTATTGACTAGAACAGGAGGGTCTGGAACATTGATAAATTAAATTGGATGCCTTCATTAGTATAAAACAAAATAAAAAAAACCCAGAAGATTAATTTATCCTCTATCTTAATATCTAAATTTGAAAAAAAAATTTATAAAGGGACACGTTTGAGGCAAAATATAGGATTTTATCATGCAACGCACTTGAAAAGCTTTGCATTATGAAAGTAGACCACTTTAACAAATGCCGTAGACCTATTTGCATGAGTCTACTAGCAGAATCCTGAATGTACATGTTTCAGTTCAGGAACGTGGGCTGAACACTGGAGCCAACAGAGCTGCAATTCTCTGAATCCAGGAAAACCAATTAACACCTTTGCAGGCAATAAACTGGAATGCATAATGGATCATGACTTTAAATTTATTTTAATAAAAGGTCCAATAATTTGAAATTAAAATTAATAATTCATCCTCTTTTCTCCCTCAGCCCTACAACTTGGAAGATATATAATAAGCTGAAATCATGGTGCAATCTTCAACAGGTCCTTTAAGTGAATTCCAGTCTTAAAGGCACTGCTGGAATGGTTCCTAATGAGTAGCAGCCCCGTGAAGTCTTGTATTTGCCAGGTACTTGTAAATGGGTAAGAAGAGATTTGTGGTATTGCAGTGGCCCCGAGGTAAGAGTTGAAGCTCTCCATTCCTGCTACCAGTTCACTTCCCTCTCTTTCACAGGGACCTACTTGGATCATTAATTTGGAAACTTTGCCATGTTGCTAGGTGCATCACTCATGTCTTTCTAAATGGGACATCTCCCTTTCCAGGAACTTAGCCCAAATGCATCCAAAAGTGGGACAAAAACACCTCAAGCTGTGTTCTTTCAATCCCATGAAGCAAAGTCAAAGAGCATCTTCATACTGGGCACCCAAACAGTATTAGGTTTTTACAAACCCCTTCTTAACTATCCTAACTATGGAGAAGGGGCAAACAAATTATATTTCATTAACAAAATACATATCCAGCTCCTAACACTCATTCTACAAATATTTATTGGCCACCTACTATGTGCTGGTCACTTTTCCAGCGCTGGCAATACAGCCATGAAGAAAAGAGGCAAAAATGCCTTTCCTTACAGAAGACATTCTAGAGGGTGCAGAGCTGACCTGCAAGAATTAAAATAAGTAGATGTTCAAGTATGTGAGAAAATACTACATTTTAGGAAGACTAGTGAAGTAGGGGATGAAGATAGGGAGTCCTGGGGCAGCGAGGGCTGTCATCAGATAGGGAGATAGGTAAAGCCCCCAAGAAGAAGGTGAATCTGAGTGTTGGTTTGAAGGAGGTGAGAACTTCTTCTCACAAATATTGTGGGAAAGGAGTTCCTGGCAGAGGAAGAGGCAGGGCAGTGCTCAGAAGCCACAGCATGGCTGCCATGGTGGAGGGGCTTCGTGGAGCTTGTGTGGCTGAGGGAGATACTGGAGTCAGAGAGGACATGGGGCCAGATCCCCAGGGGGCCTTGGGAGTAAGGACTTTTGGTGAAACGGGAAATCACTGAGGTTTGAACAGGAGATGACCTGATCTGCCTTAAGTTTTTTTGTTTTTATTTTTTTAATTGTGGTAAAATACACATAACACAAAATTTACCATCTTCACCCTTTTTAAGAGTACACTTCAGTAGTGTGAAGTATATTCACATTGTTGTGCAACCAATCTCCATAACTCATTTCATCTTGCAGAACTAAAACTCTGTACTCACAACACCACTCCCTGTTTCCCCCTCCCCAGCCCCTGGTACCCATCATTCTAATTTCTGTCTCTATCCATTTGACTACTCTAGATACCCCCATATTAGTGGAATCACACAATATTTGTGTTTTTGTGACTGGCTTATTTCATTTAGCACAATGTTCTCAAAGCTCATCCAGGTTGTAGTATGTTTCAGAATATTCTTCCTTTTTAAAGCTGAATATTATTCCATTGTATGTGTGTACCCCAGTTTGTTTATCCATTTATCCGTCAAGGGACAGTTAGGTGTTTCCACATTTCAGCTATTGTGAATAATGCTATTGTGAACATAGATGTACAACTATCTCTTCAAGACAGTGCTTTCAATTCTCTTGGGCATATACCCAGAAATGGAACTTCTAGATCATATGGTAATTCTATGTTTAATTTTTTGAGGAATTGCCATACTGTTTCCCATAGTGTCAACTTAAGCTTTAAAAGGACACTTTTGCTGCAGTGTTTAAGGATAGACTACAGGCAGACAAGAATGATAGCAGGGAGGTCACTGAGGAGGCTGTTGTAGATCTGTTTCCCTGCCAGACTCCAAGATGGAAATTTGCTTACAGGAAGTTGACCATGGATTACATTGGAGGGGATCCAGGGGAGGGAAGAAAATAGGATTTGGCAGAGGGAGGGTTTGAATAGAGATGCAGTTGCAAAAAAGCCTCATCTGATCCCATGGGATTCTGAAGCTAGGATGGCCCTTCAGTGTTGTCTAACCTTGAGACAGGAGGTCTGGGCCTTTGTACCCCACAGTAACCAGTCACTGGACGCATGCCAACTCCAGGGTGAAGATGTGATTTCAACTAGGCAGCTCCCTTCACCGAAGGACAATTCCCAGAGAAGGACTCACTGAGAGCCTTCAGCCATCAACCCTATCAGCAGCTGAGGGGGTGTGGACTCCAGTTCTGAGGGGGCAGGGGGTATGGGAAGCCCACCCCAGCACCTCCCACAGAGGCTACTGCAATAATCTATGCTACTGCTGATGGTCCAAGGGTGCTAGCAGTTGAGGTAAGGAGAAGTGCTGAATTCTTGAAACATTTTGAAAGTAGAGAAAAAATTGTTGCTGACAAATTGAATATTTGATGTGAGATAAAAAGTTTAAGTCAGAATAATGCCAAGACTGTTGACCTAACAGCTAGAAAGATCAAGTTGCCATTAACTGAGATGGAGAAGACTATTGTAAGAATAGGTTTGGGGTGATGCACAGGGGTTTAATTTGGGGCATGTTAAATATGAGGTGCCTGGTAGACATGCAAAGACCCATGTTGAGCAGGCAGTTGAATGTACAAAGGTGTTTCCAAGGAAGGGTCCATCTGGGGATATAAATGTAGGGGTCATTAGCATAGAGATGTTATTGGAGGCTCGGAGACTGGAAAACATCATCAAGGAAATGTAGATAGAGAAGAAGAGGTCTGAGGTTGAATCGTGTGGAAGTCCAACTTTTAGGTGAGGGAAATTCAGCAAAGAAGATGGAGAAGGGGCAGTCAGTGACAAGAGATAAAGCAGGAACATTTAGTGTGTTGTCTATTCTCCAATTGCTACTGCCACCCTAGATTCATTCTTTGTCCTCTCCAGCCATTACATGCCCTGGAAGGCTGTCATCCACTTGATCCATCCCATGGGCTTCCCTTTGGGTTTGGCCAGTGGGAGACATTGTCAGGAAATCAGAGGGAGAAAGAGGTGGGGTATTTATTCCTCTCAGGCCATCCTTCCTCAAAGCAGTTCTGGTGGGGCCTGCATCACTCTATGACCATACTTCCTGCCTTGTTCCCTCTTCTTTGGCTCTAACTCTCAACTAGGTCCTGGTAACAACATTTCCACCATTCTCCCCTTCAGGTCTAGGAGTACTGACAGCTTCCTGGGGTTGTTAATCTATGGGTGAATTAACATCACTTTACCCTGTCACATTTCTCTAAATTGTCCATTCTTTAAAATGTCTCTTTAAAAATCCCTGCCAAACATTTCATCTGCCAAGACCCTAATGTGTGTGTTGTCCCAGAAGAAAAGTAAAATGAAAAAGTATGAAAGAGAAGAATGAAATCAACTGTGTCAAGTGCTACACACAGTTTAACTAGGAGGTGGACTGAAAAATGACCATAGGGTTTCACGACATGCAAAAAATGTTGATATTATCAAGAGGATTTCTTTAGCAAGTGGTGACAAAGGGATGCTCAGAGTTTAAGGGAGAAAAGAAAGAGATCAATTTGAAAAAGCAAGAGGAGAGAACTATTTTGGGGGTGTTTTGCTGTAAACAAAAGAAGACAGCGGAGCAGAGCATGGAAGGAAAAGTGAGACCAGCACTAGGTTTGTGAAATGGGAGAAGTGGTAGATGCCTTCATGCTTAGGGAAATGATCTGGGAGGGTGGGGCATGATGAAGCAGGAAGGGAGTAGAAAATTACTGTCACCAGGTCCTTGAGTAGGAGAGAGTGGGTGCTACCTCATCATGGGGTGGGGGTGGGGGCTGGCCCCAAAATGTTACTTGAGAATTATCTACAGTACTCGGAGAGAAGGCAGAAGGTGTAGGTACAGATGCTGATAGGTGGGGAGGTGTGGGAGTAGAAACGTGTGGCATTTCTTTTCTTATCACTTCTATTTTTCAAACGAGAAGCAACGCCATCACCTGAGAGTGAGGATGAGGGAGACTTGGACGTCTGAGAGGAGAGAAACAGTATGCCATTGGGTAGAGAGTGGGAGAGTGACTGGACCCGGACAAGGTATGTCGATTGTGAGATTTCGTTAAAGGGCCACACCCTAGAGATTCAGAGTCATAAATTTAAAGTAAGATTATGGTTGTCCTGGGTTTCTCCTGCCATAGTTAGCTACCTAGGTGCAGGCACAGAGTAGGGAAGAATTCTTATAGAGGTCTGGGGTTTTTCCAAAAGAGTACTACAAAACGAGAAAGGGCAAGAGAGCTGAGAGGGTATGCAGAAAGAGAGTGCTCCTAGTGATTCTTTAGGAATCAGCATGTTAAAGAGCAGTGTGAACAGTGCGTGGTGTGAAGTTAGGTACTAGAAGGAATGATATGGAAATGTGGGCAGTGTATTAAATATATTAATCCCCACCCAAGATACACTGAAGGATACAAAAGGATTTTTGTACACATTCCTTGTTCTCAATGGGCTTAAAGTCTGATGCGAGGGGATAAGTTTCTCATGGTGGGGGAAAAGAGTTCACCAGCTGACTTTGCATACTTTCTAAATGCAATGAACTTTGCTTGCAATTTCTAATTTGAGACACTTCACAGGCACATGAGAAGTAGGTATCATTGCTCCATTTTACAGGTGAGGAAACTCAAGCCTAGCAACTTGTCTTATATTGGAAGAGCCAGGATAATCCAAACCCAGTGTCTAAGTCAACTTGGGCTGCTGTAATAAAATACCACAGACTAGGGGGCTTAATCAACAGAAATGTATTTCCTCACAGTTCTGGAGGTTGGGTAGTCCAAGATCAAGGTGCTGGCCAATTCAGTCCCTGATGAAGACCCTCTTCCTAGCTCTCAGACGGCTGCCTTCTCTCTGTGTCCTCACATGGCCTTTCCTCAATGAGTGCACATGGAAAGAGAAAGAGATCTCTGTTTCTCTTCTCATAAGGCCACCAATGCTCTTGGATTAAAACCAATGAAACTCTTATGACCTCATTTGACCTTAATTACCTCCTAAAAGCCCTATCTTCAAATTCACTCACATTGGAAGTCAGAGTTTCAACATATGAATTTGGGAGGGACATCATTCAGACCATAGCCACAAGATCTTCTGATACCAGAATTTCTTGTTTGGCCACTTGGTCTAAGACAAAAAAAAATGCAAAGAACATTTATAGATGAAATAACAAACAAATTCACTGGATGTGTCCTTTCATGCTGGCCTCAAGATCTTTGCAGTGCTCCCTCTATAAAATAGAGACTTTAGTATATTATAGTCATACTTAAGTTCTTAAAAGAACAGTGTAATACAGATTGATAAGTCTGCCATTGATGTCCCTGATAAAGTGAGAAAAAGCAAACCTCAGCATACAAGTGTGACATGATACCATTTGCTAGGGCTGCTATAACAGAGAACCACAGGCTGGATGACTGAGACAACAGAAATGTATTTTCTCACAGTTCTGGAAGCTGGAAGTCCAAAATCAAGGTGTCAGCAGGGTTGCTTCCTTCTGAGGCCTCTCTTCTTGGCTTGTAGATGGCTATATTCTCCCCATATCTTCACATGGTCTTCCCTTTGTGCCTGCCTGGGTCCAAATTTCCTCTTTTTATAAGGACACAAGTCACACTGGACTAGGGCCCATGCTAATGATCTCATTTAACTTAATTACCTCTTTAAAGACTCTGTCTCCAAATACAGTCACATTCTGAAGTACTGGGGGTTAGGACCTCAACACAAGAATTTCAGGGTTCACAGTTCAGCCCATAACAGATATCAACATTGCATATGTGGAGAGTGTCCGTGTGTGAGCACATGTGTTTGTAAGATGCTCAGGTGTATTTATAAATTCATAAAGTGATGTTTAGAAAGTTCACAATAAATTTATAGCGCTTGCCTTTGGGTTAGGGAATTTATTTTGGAGCTGAGGTGTGAAGGGAAACTTTTGCTTCTGATTCTTATGAAGTCTTCATTCTTGATTTCTTACAAATAAAATATATTAACTTGTATTGAAAAGAATAAAATGTTTTAAAACAATACAGGGAGGAGTATGTAACAAGGGCCATTTTGCACTTCATTACGTAAACAAGGCTATAGAGACTCCATGCTTGCCCAGTGTTTATCAAAACCAAATGGCAGTGGTTGATACTACAGCTAAGTTATGGGAACTTACCTATGTCTGAGGGCCTCAACCTCCCTTCTCAGGATGTCAGTGCTCTGGTCTGTAGAAGGAAGGGTCTGGCTGAGATGATGTACAAGGCCTTTTCCATTTGTAAATGTTTACATTCCATGGTCCTTATAGGTAGGGGTGGGAAACAGTGAGCAGGAAAGAATATTGAGTAGCAAGAGATGTGAGTTCTAATCCTTATATTGGTGCCTATATCACTGTGTGAACTTGGGAAATTCACTTTCCCTCTTTGGGTCTTGGTTTGACCATTAGTTAAATAAGAAGCTTGAAGTAGACCAGTGGTTCTTCACTTGGCTCTGGAGCAGCCTGCCCAGGATTAACTTCACAGGGGCTTAAAGGGCCAATGAGCTAGAGTCTCTTTCTCCTGCCACAAATGGGCAACTCTATATCTGTCTACAAAATAATCAACTTCTGGAGAAGTTTGTACTTAGAGGGAGGAGAGGGTTCGATGGCTAATGGAAGTCTCTCACAGAGAAAGGGATTTGAGTGTTTTAGGTGGCTTGCCAGTTTAGGGGCCTACAAGTCTAAGGGAAAGGCAGAAACATCTGATGTATACAGCATTTATATGTGTGGAGTATGGAATGTGCGTGAAGATTGAATGGACAGGCTATATCTGACCAGATCGCAGAGGATATTGTGGGCCATATTAAAGGGCTTGACTCTTACTGTGCTATATGTATTTGGAGGCTGTGTTATTTTGTGCATACTAATTCATTATTATATCTTGGCAAATTATTCCTTTTATCATTATCTAGTACCCCTTTTCACATTATTTGATAATAACATTGATACATTCATTTTGATACTATTTCTCATCATTTTAATTTCAACTACTTTGATTTATTTTTATTTGCCACTTTTGTTTTAGATGTGACTTTTGTAAGCAGCATAGATGCATTTTTTGTTTTGCTTTATCAAATCTAATACACTTTGTCTTTTAATACATGTGCATAATCTATTTACTTCTATTGTAACTACTGATAACATTTGATTTTTTTACCAATACGCTTTCTCTTTCCCTGCTTTTTCTTGGATTGACAGAGGTTTATTGTTTTTCCTTTGCCCTTACAGGGTATTGATTCTCTTTCTTTTCCATTGTGTTACTCTTATATTTCAAAATATACACATTTTTCTATCTACATATGAAGTTATTAAGTTTCACTATTTTTCACCATCTTTCCATCCCCCAAAAAAGTGTTAGAATTCTGGCATGCTTTAATTACCCTACAGGCTCCCTCTTTATTAATGTACTTGTTATCATTACTATCTAGTATTTTCCCATGTTGTATAAAAACAAATAAGCAGATATTATTATTTGCTGTTATTGTTTTTAAGGTAAGATTTGTGTAGATGTACTAGCATAGTTTACTGGTTTCTCTTTCTTTTATCTTGTATCTTAGCCCAACTTTCTAGATTTGTTTCTCTTCTTGCTGAAATACAGCCATATGGAGCTAACTCCTTCAGTGAGAGTCAGAGTGAGGTAAACTCTCTTTGTATGTCTGATAACATATTTGTTTCAATTCACTTTTGAATAATAATACAGATTGGGTTTAATTTTCCAGCTTGATGTTTATTTCCCTTCCACATTTTGAGGATGTTAATCTAGTATTTACTATAATTGATTAAAAGTTTCCTATGAGTCTAATTGTTGTTCTTTGTATGTAATATTTGTTTCTCTTTCTGGTAACTTTTAAGTTTCCCTTTATCCTTATAGATGTCCTGAATTTTTACCACAGTGTTACCAGGTGTGAATTTATTTTATTCTACTTGGCAGGACTGATGTCTGTCTTCATTTATGGAGAAGTTTTCTCTTAGAATATTGCTACATTTGTCTCTCCACCTATTTTCTAGTTCTGGAAATAATATTAAATGTATATTAAAACATCATAATCTGTCCTCAATGTTTTGTAAAGTCTCTTTCATATCTGTCATCATTTTATCCTTCTGTGCTGTTCTGGGTGAGTTTGCACAATTATCTTCCAATTCTCCATTCTCTCTTTGATTGTGTCCAGTGTAGAGCTGTTTCACCTATTGACTTCCAATTTTATCAGTTTTAAAACTTTTTTTCTAGAATTTTGAAGGGCTTTAGTTCCTATCCACCTATTCCTAATTTTTCCCTGTTGTCTTTGTCATATAATGCTATACAATTTTATATGACTTTTCCCTTATGGTTTCCTCTCATTTTACTTCCAAACAAGTACACTTTCATTTTTATTTTCTTTTAGAGCTTTAAAATATTATATTATATAACATTATATTAAATATCCCTAGTAGTTGTTTCTTGGTATTGTTCCCTCTTTATAATCTCATAGGGTCCCCATTTCACAACCCCATATAATTTTGTCAGCCCAGGACTCTTATCTCACAGGGATGTTCCTGATCCAATTCCTGAGTCAGGATGATATTTTTCCCAGTTGTTGATTTGGGCTGCCTCTGCTCATTTCTGCTCCTCTAGGAAAGCAGCATCCTTCTGGGCACAGCCTTGGAACTTATTCACATCTTTTATCTGCCTCTTTTTAAGGGCAAGTCACCTCCTACCGTGAATCCCTTGTTTCATGCAGTGATCCTGGATCACCCATTATCATGTACAGAACCTGAGTCCCCTTATTATTAGCCCTTGCAGGGTTTCAACACACGACTGTAGATGTGTGTTTCTGGCCCAATGTGCAGCAGGTTTGCATAGCCAATCCTCATTTACACCCAGATATTTTTGTTTGATTTCTGATCTGTGGAGATGTTTATTTTTATTTTCAGTGTCACTAAGTCTATTTATATAAATGTGCACACACCACACTATCATTGTTCCAAATTTAGAGTTGAGATTGTATAAACTCAGCCTTAGTCTTTAGTCCGTAGAAGGGAATGATAAAGTCAGGTTTTCATTGTAGCAAGATGCTTTCACAAATGCGGAGGAGGAACTGGGTCTTGTTAGAAAACTACTTGAGAAGCCTAGTGAGGAAATACCATGGTGAAAGCAGAGGCTGTGAAGCCCAGTGGGCCTGCCTTTGCATCTCTGCCCCACCACCTACTTACTACATGATACTAGATCAGTTACTTAATCTCCCTTGAGCTTCCTTTTCTTTATCTATAAGATGGGGATGATAGCACCATTTACCACTAATGTTTGGGGGATAAGCTCAAATTCCATCTTAACAGTTCTGACTATAGTTTATTGACCAGTTCCTATGCTAAGTACTTTGTATATATTATTTCAGTCGATGCTCGCCAAAACTCTGTGAGGTGGGTTTCATTACCCTCAAGAAAAGATGTAAAATCTTAGGCTTAAGAGAGTTGAAATAATTTACTTGCCCAAGGTTCAACCACAAGTAAGCTATGAAATTGGCATTTGATGCTGCTTCCATCTGGCTCTTAATCAATAGACAGATGAAAGCTTTTATTTCACTATTTTTATTGATAAGGCCAAATCTGAAAGGAGAGAGGGAAGAAGGCAACATGGAACAGAAACAATGGAGATATGGCAGGTGAGGACAGGAAGGACGCAAAGGCAAGTCTGTTGTGTGAATTAGAGGAGGTACAAAGGGGCTATATTCCCAAGAACAAGGTACACTGATTTGTCTTCTACAACAGAGATCTGAAGGCTTGGCTTCAGGCAGACAGACATAGGTGTCAGTCTGGGCACTTTTGCTTCCCAACAGTGGGACCGTGGGAAAGTCACTTCACTTTCTGAGCCTCGAGTTCCACGGTGGGAATAACAGTGCATATGCTGCAGGCTTGTCGAGAGAATAAAATACGATCGTACAGTATGTGTGCAAACACCTAGCACAGTGCTTGTCATAGAAGAGGAGCGCAGCCAGGAGTCAGACCCAAGTCCAGTTAACGTGGAAGCTCTTGTTCCTTTCACACTCTTGCTCTGCTTCCCACCGAGGACAAGGCACCTGCCCCAGACACCAGGGACCAGCGGGACTTGAAGATGCAGAAAGAAGATGGGAGAGTGTTTCAGTTGGGGCGACGGCTGTAAACTAATGAAAAGCTCTGTTTATTCATTTTTCAGCAGGTTTTAATCCTAAAATACTTTCCATGCTTTGGTAATAAGCCAAATTTGAAACCAACATAAAAAGCTTAAGGTGAGGGCTCCTTCTTCTGTTACTTCTTTCTCTTTTTTTATGCAACTCTGTAATTAAACACAAATCTTGAATAATGCAACCTTATAATACATGCAAATTGATCCCTAATGAGATGGAAACAAGCCAAGTTTTAATTTGTTGAACTTGTGGGAGATAATATAATGAGTTAGAAGAACAGATGCAAAAATATGTCCCCCTTCATCTAAAATGAGCCCAAACACTTCATTTCTGTGCTCAGTCTCATAAGTTTTTAATGTCTTCAATATGATTTTACATTTTTTCATTGAGGAGATGATCGCTCATCACAGGCACATTGACCTTCATGGAAACTTTATGGTTTTTCCAGTTCCCCATAGTTGTCCAGATTCTTCAGTGCCCTTAATTCCTAAGACTTTTACGCCCTGGAAGAGAAAGTGATCTATTAATGGTCTGTAATCAATGAATGCTCTAAATGCAACCTTAACCAAAGCCTCAAGATTTTTTGTAAATGGTGGGTAATTAGTTCTAATGTGGAAAAAAGGGTAGAGCACCCACAAACTCTGTTCTGGGGATAATGCTGAGGATGGAAGCCAAGAAAGAAAAGCATTTCAGGCAGAAGAACTGCATAAGCAAAAAGATGAAGCATGAACATGCACGATGTGTTTAGCACATAATGACGAGATAGATCATTCTCCGCCTCATATTGACTCTTCTCGTAGGTACACACCAAAGGAGGTTAAACAAACTGAATTTCTCAGTGTACCTCTTCTTCAGTTATGATCCTCCCACTAGTCCAAGTCTTTTCCCATAATAGTAAATGATACTTCACTCTTGTAACAAAATACGGAAGAAACCAGTATGACTTGCATGCAACCTATGCTGAGTAATAAGGGGCTGGTGTGCCAAAAATATGGCCCCCTTCTACATGGAGTTTGCACCTTAATAGAGATGTATCTGAGGGCCCCAAGATAAATCCCTAGGACGACTCCTCGGACTCAGCTTATAGTCCTACTTGTGGCTAAGCTTTATTACAGCAAAAGGATGCAGAGCAAAATCAGCACAGAGAAAAGGTACATGGGGCAAAATCCAGAGCAAACCAGATATAAGTTTCAAAGGGTCTTCTCCCAGTGGAGACACATAGGAGGCACTTAATTTCCCCAGCAATGAGATGTGAAACACGTGACAAATGTATACAGGGAAGCTCATTCGGGACTCAGTGCCCAAAGTTTTCACTGGGAGCTGCTGTTGTAGGCACTCTGCCCGGCTCACACCAAACTCCAGACTCCCAGAAGGAAAGCATGAGTTCAGCATAAACCACACTGTTTGTACAGAGGTCAGGCACAGCAAGCCACTCCTATCCATTCTGGGAGTGGTGGGGACCCTCCTGAAATCCACGTTCCCATCTCCAGCCAAGGACCAACCTTGTAAGAAGGGCTGTCTTAAGATAGCAGTCCCAGGCCTGCTAGGCTAACTCTTTTCTTCACAAGAGGGTATAGGAGAAGAAATTATCATCCAATGCAGAATGCAACAAATGATACGAGAGAGTACAACTTAATCTGAATAAGAATACAGAAAAAAATAAATTATGTCTAGATTAGGACAATTCAACAAGGATTTATTACCTCTGACAGTGGAGCCTGGTGGAGACAGTGTGTCTGGGGAGCTCAGATGAGAGAGAAAACTGTGAGTAGCCACAAGGAGGAAGGTCTTCCCTGAGCTGGGTCTTGAAGGATGAAGAAGACGATGGAGGGAATGTGGAGGGTTGTCTAGATGGAGCAAACAGCATGAGCAGATAAAGGATGTGGGGAAAAAGTACACTGATGAGAACTGGTTCATTCATCCTGTCTGTATTAGTTTCCTTTGCTGCTGTAACCAGTTACAACAAATGTAGTCATTTAAAACAACACAACTGTATTCTCTTACATTCCTGGAGGTCAGAATTCTGAAATAAGTCTTACAGGGTTAAAAACAAGTTGTTGGCAAGACTGCATTCCTTTGGTAGACCCTGAGGGTGTCTTATTCAGCTTCTAGTACCACCTACATACCTGGCTCAGGACTCCTTCCTCGCATCACTACAACCTTTTGCTTCCATCATCACATCTATTACAACTGCCTCTGATCTCTTACTTCCCTTTTATAAGGACTCTGTGATTACATGAGGTACCCCTAGACAAGCCAGGATAATCTTCCCATCTCAAGAACGTTAACTTCATCACGTCTGCAAAGTACCTTTTGCCATATGAGGTAACATTCATATGTTCTGGGAATAACGACATGGACATCTTGGCTGGTGGGTAGGAGGGGACATTGTTCAGGCCACCACAAATCATCCACCCATTCATTTGTTCATTCAAAAAATATTTATTGAGGGCTGGCCCAATGGCGCAGCGGTTTAGTTTGCACTTGGTAGCCCTGGGTTTCACGGGTTCGGATCCCGGGCGCCTGCCGATGCACTGCTTGTCAGCCATGCTGTGGCGGCGTCCCATATAAAGTAGAGGAGGATGGGCAAGGATGTTAGCCCAGCGCCAGTCTTCCTCAGCAAAAAGAGGAGGATTAGCAACGGATGTTAGTTCAGGGCTGGTCTTCCTCACACACACAAAATATATATATATATATTTATTGGTCAATTACATATCATGCAAAGTACTAGGCACAGGGAATTTTAAACACATACATGCAAGTGCTCACACACAAGTCAGTAGATAAGTATGCATGTGTATGCTCAGAGCTGTGGTCAAGATCTTCCCTGGATGCAGTAGGAGTATATGGGAGGCACGAAACCCAGCACAGAGGTAAAAATTTCTCATCATGTATGGAGAATCATCAGGAAATTTGCTTGGAGCACTACCGTGAGAGCAGATATAGAAGCGTCTTGACAATGCAACAGAGGATTCCTTCGTTACAAGAAAAAACATGTCTCATGGCAGCCCCAGCCTCAAAAGACAGGTAGATATTTCAGCAATTCAGAGATTGGATACACAGCCATGGGTCACATAATGATGTTTCAGTCAACAATGAACCACATATACGACAGTGGTCCTGTAAAATTAGTACCATATAGCCTAGGTGTGTTGTAGTCTATACCATCTAAGTTTGTGTAAGTACCCTCTGTGATATTCACACAACAATGAGATCACCTAACAATGCATTTCTCAGAATGTATCCCCATCATTAAGCGACACATGACTGTAAAATACTTTAGCCCTGAAACGTGATGAATTCTTTACCCACTGAGGTTAATAGCCTGGGTCAAGCAAAGAGACAATTTTAATATTAAAACAAAGAGAAATGGTCAGAGACATTCTGATGCCAAATTATAGAATACATTCACTTGACCTGAGTCTATTTTTTATAGGGACTTGACCAATTCATTAACTGTTAATGACAATCTAAGTTGAAGATAATTAAAATACTCTCATATATACAAAATCATATTGGCAGTCAGAAGTCCAAAATATGACAGCACCAATCAAAATGTTTAAGTCTGGAGTTTAAAACACAAGGTGAATGTTTAAGTCCTCTCTTCAAGTTATAAGTAAAAATTCTCTCAGTAGACATTTAGTGAACACTTAAGAAGTTCACGGTATTATATTAAGACAAGATTCCCAGAACCTAATCTCTAGGAGTCTGCTGGAGGAGACACATACACAAATAATCATGCACAAATCTGACCTGGAGAAATGAAGCTGTGTAAGTACAAAGTGCATGAAGACCCAGGAGAAGGGGTTTCATTCTGACTGGAAGAATAGCACAAAATCCAGAGTGGGTACATTTTAAGTTAACCCTTGAAAGTGATGATGATAATAGTAATGATGATAATGTTAATAATGATGTCTACTTTTTGTGTTCTTCTTATTTTTTTTTTTTTGAGCGAAAAAGACAAACCCATGAGAAAAACACAAAACAGCACTGCTCAGAGTGGAATCTACTTCTTGCGAATACAGAGAAAAGAGCGTGGGTTTTAGATTCACACAACGAAGATTCAAATGCTGGCTCTCACACTAATTGTCTATGTTTAATTGAGTGATTTACTTAACTTGTATTCTCATTTACAGCACAGAAATGTTAATAACACAGAAGCTGACAAAGTTATTTCTTTCTATCCCCTCAGCCATTTACTAACTGTGTAAACTTGGACAATTTCTTCATCTTTAAATTCTTCAAATGCAAAATACGTACAGACAATTTATACTATTTACTTTACAGAAATATTGTGTTAAGAAAATGAAATAATGTATGCAAAATCTGCTCTTTAAATTATAGGATGCCAAGCAAAAGTTAATACTTCCAATTTAAATATCACCTCTAAGGGAATAAAATTGTAGATATTTAGAGGTTCGAGGAATGAGAAATTAGAATAGGGTAACTTTGGAAGCCTTCCTGTAGGAGATGGGATCTGAACTGGTATATTTATGTGACTTTTGAAGCACTAGCTATAAATGCCACATTTACATTGAATTTACAAGTACATTCAAGACTCTGTGATAGGATAGTAAGTGCTAAGACATCTCCACTGGGGATTTAATCAATGTAATGGATTTCTACACTGAGATATTACCATCAAACATGGGTTTAGTTTGCTTTTTATAATGCAGTTGGCTTTACTGAAATGGTAGCTCTTTCATCCAGGAAGTAGATCAAGGACACAGCTCACCCAGGGTCAGTTTCCAGTGTAAGGGATGGTCAAAATTGACAGTTCAAGGGTCTAGGCAGGCAGTTGAAACTTCAGTTTTTCAGGATCATTCTGGTAGATGAAGGCAGGTTCAACAAGATTTGAAAATAATTAGGGTGGCTACAGGTAGGGACAGATGTCTGACTTAAGGAAAGAGAAAGGAGCCATGAATGGAGACTTAGGTCTGGCTAAGGGAAACAGAGAGGTCAGGCAGAGGAGCTTCAGTTCCTCAGAGAGTGCCCAAGAGCCTGCTTGCTAGAAATGAATCACTCTGACACCCAGCTGCAAATCTGAGAGGTTTCTGACCATCATCTCAATATGCCAAGAGGAGCACTGTGTAAACACCCTGTCTTTTGGCAAAAATGTAATCTGAAAAAAAATCACTCTCATTCTATAATGAATACAGAGAAAAATTATATATCAATCCTATGAAATATGGCATGAGCAGGCAAATCCACAGAGCATTTCACTGAAAATAATCTACTTCAGTGAAGCAGAAAATTCTAGAATACTGTTTGGAATTTTCAGAAGGTGCAATGAGATATATCTCTCTGCAAAGAGTACCGGAAAACGATAAGGATAAAACAAATTGAGTCGACTAGGTAAAATGGAAAAGAAAATAAATGAGATGAAATAGGAAAACCAGCAAGAAGTGTACTAAAAATCATACTAGAGGGGCCAGCCCTGTGGCATAGTGGTTAAGTTCAGGCACTCCACTTCAGCGGCCCGGGGTTCACAGGTTTGGATCCCGGAGGGGACCTACGCACCATTTATCAAGCCATGCTGTGGCAGGTGTCCTACACATAAAGCAGAGGAAGATGGACCCAGATGTTAGCCCAGGGCCAATCTTCCTCAGCAAAAGGAGGAGGATTGGCAACAAATGTTAGCTCAGGGCTAATCTTCCTCACCGAAAAAAAAAAAAAACAGAGTCTAAAAAATAATTTTTAAAGTGAATGTAAAAATGGATAGAATAAAGTAAATTATATAGATGGCAAATTTGCAAAACCAAACGAAATTGCAGAGGAAAGGATGAAAATACAAAAATCCAAGTTAGTATAAATTAGTGTCTTAAAACAAAGATATAATAATGGACTCATAGGAGCTTAAAAATATAAAAACATTGCCTTAATTAGAAAATCCAAATATAAATATTTTCGTAATACAAAAATGTAATAAGAGAACACTAGAAAACAGACAGTCTGAACAGGACATTAACAATGAAGCAAACTGGAAAAAAAGTAGTTACAGAATTACTTCTGAAAAACTGCTCAGCCAACACAGTTTATGAGTAATGTTTTTCTCAAATTCTTATCCTTTATAACTGGTACTAGAACACAGAAATATGGAAATGCTCTCAACTTTACAAATCCAGCATATAACTTTGTTTCCAAACCCTGATAAAGATAGCATAAGAAAAAAATGAAAGTCTCACTTTGAAATAGTATTATAAAATCCCATAATAAATTACAGGCAAATAAAATCCAGCAGTAAATTACAATTAAAATAATAAAGTGTTATTTTAGAATGGAAAGATGGGATCTTAATTGAAAACGTTAATAATTTTATCATTTCTGGAAGAGACACAGATAATTTTTGCATCCTCTTTGCAGTAAAACTCAGCATTATCATCTATTATGCCCATCTCCATTTCTTCCCTTCTGATTCTCTCCTCAACTAACTTTCTCAGACTCTTGCCCTCAGTACCCCAATGAAACCTCTCCTCCATCTTACAAAGGCCGTTGGCCACCTCTTAGTTCTCATCATACTCAATTTTTCATCAGCATTTTTGACACAGTTGGACATCGTCTCCTTCTTGAATTTATTTTTCTGGGACACCACACTCTCGACACTTCCTCCTGCCTTTATGGTCAATCTTAGCTTATTCCTCTTCCTCACCTAAATGTTGGCACCCCAGGGCTCATCCCTGAGACCTCTTTTCTATCTTTATGCTTGTTATGTGATCGAGCCAGCCCCATGGCGTTATATAGCATTGCTCTGCTGACAACATCCACATTTATATTTATATACCTTGCTAACTTATAAGCCCCAGTTCCTCTATGCCACTGTCTGCTCAACATCTATTTAGATGTCTAATAGTCAAACCAAACTTCACGGGTCCAAAGTACAACTCCTGATTCCTCCCTCGCTTGCCTGCCACTCCACAAAGGTTTACCAACTCAGTCATTGGCACCACCAATATATTTCAGTCAAAACCTTAACTACTCTCTTTTCTTCATGTCCCATGTGCAATCTGTCAGCGTGTGTTTCCAGCTCTATTTTCAAAATTAATCCCCAAACTTAGCACTTTACTCCTCACCACCTTGACCATAATCACTCTCCTGGAGAGATGTCTTAGTCTTTGAGCTGGGAGCATGTGAACATTCTCAGAACGTACATAAGGGCATGTGTATTATTCCACATCCATTTCTGCTTTTCTTTCCTTCTACTCCTAACACCAAATTAAGCTCTCAACATAAATGGCCTAGGGTCTAGAAAGATTATCTATTCCATTCTGATGTGTTTCCATTTATTTAGAACCAATATCAAACTTGTGATTGTCCCTCCTCTGTCTTTGCTCAAAACTCTGCCCATACCACCATCACAGAACTTATTTCCTCTAGCTTTCTATGAGTCCCCTCTCCCCTTAGTGAGAAACATGCTTCTATAGTATTAGCAGATATTCCTGTCCCTCTCTCTGACCCGCCTTGACCCATTTATAAGCATCTGTCAGAGGAGGGAGTTTGAGCTGGCACCCCAAAATAGGATCTTTGTTCAGAAAGAAACCTTGATAAGCTGCTTGAAGCAAACACTGAAACCTTGAGTGTGCAGAGTCAAAGAAACACATGATAAAGCTAAAATGCTTAGTCCTAGAAAAGAACAGAGCATGTGAAGCATTGAGAAGAACGGGGAGTTACTGAGAAGTATGGCCAAGTGGCCAGTAGACTTTTTAAGGTCGGGGAATTTAATATCCAATTTGAGCACAGTTACACTGTGTCAATGTAAACAACCTTCCTCCTTTTTCCCAAACTCTCAGGAAAGTTGACTATATGTATCAATACTGTGCAATTGTGTATGTGAGTGTTCATGTGGCAACTGAGAGAAGGGGCTGAGTTCTTTGTGTGGACCAACATGGGAAAAAAATCAAGCAGGCAGTGGCATAAACTAGACTGAGCAGAAGCAGGAGCCTTGAGCCAGACATGACAATGAAAATATGAGTCTACCCACCCTGCCTCATCACGGGAAATGTGCAGAATTTTAAGTACTGGGCCTCCAGAGTTAGAGCCTATCTTATGGGCACAGAGACCCCAGTAGCTATGTGGACCACGCATACTTATCAGGCATTAGAGGGCACTCAAAAAATGTATGAGTAAATGTGATGCCTAAAGATTAGCTGGTGTTGTTAATAAGGATGGAGGAGGAACTACTAGATCCTCTTACCTGATTAGCTTTGATTACCTGAGCAGCTTTGATAGCTCAGTAAAGGATCTTTTGCTAACTCCAAGACATGGCCTTAATGAATGCTGGCAAGTGTTCAAAGTGAAGAAGGAAATATGCAAACAGGACTAATCTGTGCTTTACTGAAGGTATAAACAGAAGCTAAGTAAATGTGCTCAAAGGGAGATTTGCTTGCTTAGAGCTTTGTAATTCAGTCACACACATATTCCATCAACAGCTTAGCCTCCAAACACATGCAAACGCTCATCTCCTACCAGTTTCGTGCCTGACCCCATTACCACCCAGCCTGACTGTTCTTTAGAGTCAAAGAATATCAGGGCTGGAAGTCACTGCACCGATTCCCAAATGCCCATCCTCAGCCCAATGTAGTCCACAAGGAAAGTGTTCCCGGTTCATTACAAAGTGACAAAAATGAGAAGATTCAATTACAAAAAGCTCATTTTACCCCAGATATTTCTCTTCTCCCTGTGAAGTGGCTCAGGCAATGTTTCCACAGCAGCTTCATATCCTACATGACCACACCTCCTATCAGATGGGTCCATGGGTTCCCACTCTTGTCAAGGCACGTTGGCTGCTGGGGTCTGGTAACAGTCCCTCCTCACTCCAAAACAATGAAGGTAGTGGATTCCTGGTGTTACTAAATCTGAGCTAGCTCAACATCACCTATTGATTTATCAGCTTTTCTATTACCTGTTTAGCCCTTTCTCTGAATTAAACTCCCTCTATTTTGAATACCCAGAATTGTTGGTTCACAACCCAGCCCAGGGAGGGCAAGGAGAAACTGAAGAAAGAGGCAGGCCATTCCAGATTGGTAGGTGGTAGGTGGCAGGTTGAATAAGCAAGGGAACTTATGTACGAGGCTTGTCTTCAGTGGCCACAAGATCAATAGCTCTCCTCACCCACCTGCGAGAATCCTAAAGTTTATATAGATACCTTCATGGGGTTCAGTCGTGTGTACCATCCAGATGGTCTTAACAACACATTTCTCTCTCAAGGCTATGTCCTTGAAAATGGGTCCCACTGTAGGAATAGTGGGCAGAATAGACATTCCAAGGATGGATGGTGGAGAAGTGGGGAGCCTCTGATCATCCGGGTCCAGGTGGAGTGTCAACTGGTGGTCACATCTTCTCGATGACCTCCTCCAACACAGGATGGTGTCTGCTTTCCTGGTTTTATCCTGATACATTACCTTTCTGGGTTTTCGTGAAGTTACAAAGTTAATATGTGAATGTATCTACTACAATGCCAGGTATCAAATCGACACAATAAATGCTAGTTATCTTAGATACATTGCTTAGTAGTAAAGATCAGCCTTCATGGATTTGAAATCTGGTTCCTTCACTTACTAGCTATGTGACATTAAGCAAGCTATTTAAAAGTTCTTTGCCTCATTTTCCAAATCCACAAAATCAGGATAATGAAATTATCTACTCAAAGGGCTGTTGTAAGGATGAATTTGATTCATGTGAAGTACTTGAACTAGTCCCAGTACAATAGGTCCATTAAATGGCGGTCATTTTCATGAGATTACTTAAAAAAAAGAAAAAAGAAATAAAGTCATTTGATAAAAGTCCAACTGAAAAGGGAATGAGAAGTAAAGTCTTTGAGCACTTGGTTTGAGCTAGTTGGAATGTTATGATTCCAAAAGTAAAACACTTATCTTTTAAACTAGCTCAAGAAGTCAGAGGTATTACCCTGAGTAAACTAGACTCTCTCATCCCCTATAGAAGTAAATGGTGTGTGTATACACACAAATGTTTCTGTGTGTATCTGTGTGTGTGTGTCTGCAAATGTGTGTGTGGTTCTGTCTGTGTAGTTATCCCATAGCAGCTAGAAATGTGTGTGTTGGGTTGTTCCTAGTGTGGCTGGTTATACAACTCCAGTGGAAATGGCATGAGACTAGGAGTTAGGACTTAGAAGTCTGGGTTTCTAGTTGTGGTTGCACCACATAACACTTATGTGATTGAGAACAAGTTACAAACTCTCTGAATTTAATTACATTTACCTATAAAATGGGAATATATCTGCCTTCATAATTATATAGATAACAGCAAATTATGAAAGGGATTTCAGGTGTTCTCCAGTAAAAGCAGAGGTGGAGTCTCAGGCAGAAGAAACTAGGAAAGCATCGTTCTATCTCTATCGTATGGTTTTGTTTCCATTATTATCCCCTTTTTCAGATGAGGAAACAGATTCACAGAGAACTTCACTATCTTGCCCAAGATTGCTAGTAAGTTGCAGAGCCTGGATTTGAACCCAAAGGGTGTGGAATCAAAGCTCAGGTTAGGAGCCAGGACTTTCTCATCCACCTCCAACCAGGTGGGGTGATGGGGCTGGACTACACTTTCCAGGGCCTGCATGAGGCAGGAATGTCACCCATCTGGAGTAAGAGCCATTGCAGCGACAGCCTTGTGTAGGGTTGGAGAGCCAGGGAGATGGAAAAACCTATGGGGTGCTTTGTAAGATCATTCCCAAAGATTTCTCAGGCCCATAGGCAAGTTTTCACAGCACAACTCTTGAGTGAAATTAGATTTATGGAGAAAAAGGGTGAAGGGCTGGAGTCTGTGCACCAGCTCCCTCAGAGTAACTAAGTTGACACAGACATGTGCAGGTGTGTGTAGAAGAGACCCTAAGAAAGTAGTGCTAAGACATGACAGATATGGAAGGAGGCTACCAAACTCACCCAGCTTCTGACTCTGGAGAATAAGGCCTTTTTGAGGAGGCCCTGTATCACAACCGGGCCCCACAATTATGGGCTAAGAGAAACTGCAACAATGTAGGAATCACCCTTCCGTCAGGTACCAGGTGACACGGGGCAGGGTCATCCAGCTCTCTGTGTACAGGTACTTCATGTGTAATCTAGAAGCATTACCTGTCATATCTATGCCAGTCCGATATAAGAAGAAAACAGAACAAATCATAATAGCTGATTCACTGTATACATGTGTTTGCAGATTTTTCCAAATACATCCTCCCTGTTGAATCTTACACAAATCCAACCTTATTAACAAAAGCTGATATTTATTGAAAACTTACAATAGACCAGGGATAATAGTAAGCACTTTACCTGTGTTTTCCAATTTAATCCGCAAAACAACCTCATTTATTGATGAGAAATTTGAGGCAAGGAGAGATTAAGTAATTCGTTTAAGGCCTCTAGGAATTGGTGGAAAGTTGATCCCAACCTGGAAAGTCAGCTTCCAGAGGCCAGGATGAGTAGGCAAGGCTGATATAACACTCCAACTCACCAGTGAAAAAGCAGCTACAACGCTTGGATGATTAATTGAGAAATGACTTGAAAAGTATTGAGTGCTTAGCAAAGGGATCACTTTCATGCAAACACAATCTCATTGCCAGTGGCCAACGTCAGACTCAAGTGCCAGAGTTTTCTCTGCAGCATCCGGGCCAGATTGCAGCCCTTCTGGTGCGTCTGCAGTTGGCTGATTTGCCTGATGAGTGCCACCCTGGAGTCAGGAAGTCGCTTCCCAAGAGCGGGAGAGGCCCCCCAGCTCCAACCACACTGACCAAATGGCAGATCTTCAGGCCTCTGCTTATTCATGTGCATTTCAGGCAGAGTCAGGCTACTCCTCTCTAAATAGTTTATATTAGTCAGGGCAAGAAAGATGCCTATTGTTTAATGTATACCTTAAATACCTTTAAGCCCTTAACCCCTTATCATTGCCTGAAGATGGAGCTGGAATTTGGGAAGGGTCTAGGCTGGGATTTAGAAGGGAATTGGAGTCCAGCAGTCCTGCTTTATGAG
Source organism: Tapirus indicus (assembly GCA_031878705.1). NCBI lineage: Eukaryota > Metazoa > Chordata > Mammalia > Perissodactyla > Tapiridae > Tapirus > Tapirus indicus. Next base: position 5,167,930 of record CM062935.1, on the reverse strand, counting down.
ATCGTTATGAGATTAGATCAAGTCAAGCATGTAAGCTTTGGGATCCCCTTCAACAACTGAGGGGACGGATGAATAGGGCCAACTCCAGGGGGCCCCCAGGCAGACTTTTCACTACATCTAGCATCTCTTTCTTGTCCAGGGTTTTATCTGATCTAATGGAGTTAGTACTGCTTCTAAATAGAAAGTGGAAAGAGGGTAGAGAGGCTCTACGTACCCCACACTGGAACCCCCTTTTGAGTTCTTTTGCTTGGGTCGCTGCCATGGCGTTCAGAAGTGACCCCGTCCTGCGTGAAGCACTCCCTCTTATCTGCTGCTTCCTGATGCTCTCACTATCCGGGTCCAATACAGCTGCTGGGGGTTCTTCTAGAAAGGATAACCCCAGTCCCTCTGATGCTAGCCTGGGCCACAGCCCTATACCCCCAAGCCACTTAGTTTATATCCACAAGCTCAGCCTCTTTTCTCAGAGCAAATCCTTGGGGCCGGGGGGCTGGGTAAGGGTTCAGGCTTTCCTGACACAGCCTTGTACACATGCATCAGAGCCCTGCCCTCCAGAGAAGAACATCTGACATGGTGGCTCTCACACTGCAGGGTGTATATAATGCAGATTCCTGACCTGTTTTATTGCTACTTTTAATAACAACAATAATACTTCATTAAAAAGGCTAAATTGGGACAAATGTTAAAATGAACAAGATGCTGCTATAATTGGTATAAACTTTGTGCAGGGCAGACAGGTCCTACGTCACCAGAGCTATGAGCCGTATAAAGCTGAAAGGAATGTGGCTGTTTCCAAATAGTTTTGGCAAGTGGCTGAGACTCCTTGAATGTTACTATTTAGTCTTTGGCCTATCTGGTTTCTCCCTTGTATCCTAAAGGAACATGTAACGCAGAGAACAGCATTTAAATCCCATGGTGGCGACAGGGATGAAGGCAGACCTCCTGAGGGAGGATACATTTGAGCCAAGCAGTGAAGGCCGATAGGGTTGTAACATCCCTGGGGGCGGGGGGGGGGGGCATCCAGATGGCGGGAAGCTCATGGAGAGGGGGCAGAGCTGATCAGAGCTGACCATGGCAATGGGTGTTCAGGGAGGCGTGAGTCATCCTTGGGGGTGGAAGCAGAGAACAAATGAGAAGAGGAAGAGAGAGGGGGCAGGAATGCAAAAGTAGTTTGCTGGGGCCGGGAATGCTCTCCAGAAAGTTTAGATTTGATTCCCAAGGGAATATAGATTTCCCCCCAGGGGATTGCAGTGGAGAAGTGGCCCAATTAGAACTGGTTTCACAGAAAATGCTGGTCACCCTTTGTGTATTTCATTAGGGGAAGAGGAACTGGAGGCAGCAGTGCAGTGAGGTGGCTGCTAGGAAGATCCAGACTAGAAAACCCCACAGCGCGGCTGCAGCAGGAGGGAACTGAGAGGAGAGGAGAGACGACCGGCAGAAAATGAACAGAACTTGGTGTTCCCCAACTGGGCAATTTGAAACCCTTGTTATCTGCCTCTTCTGAATCAGGAGTTGGACTAGAGCACGTGAATAATAGATGGGGTGCTATGTTGATGGTGTTGATTAGAATGAACAGTTTAACAATGTGCCTAAATGAAAATTTCAGGGCTGGAGACCCAATTAGGAGGATCATTAGAGACTCAGCACAAGGGGCTTCAGCTTTATTCTCTGGGTGATTTTTAGTGGCAGCACCAGCAGTGGTGAAAGGGAGAGATACAGAACATTTTAATGACAAATGTCACTCACAAGTGTGGCATGATTTCTGCTTGGGTCCTAGAGGGCAGAGATCTGGAGAAAGTCAGCTTCTGCCGCAGCAGTGCAGATCTGAGGGTATAGCGTGATTCAACATCCTTCTTGCACCTGTTTCTGGCAAAAATAATCATAATTAATTTTAGGGGTTTTTTTGGATCCCCTCAAAATAGAACTCATGTATTAGCACTATCAATTCTCATTTCATAGGATCCAAAAACACACTCACCTCAAAAGAGAAGACTCACATAATTAGCAAAGGCCTCAATTTGAGTTCTGAAGCTTTTTCTGTGTGTGCCAGCTTTATAACACTCACAAGAAAACCATCAATGTCATGACAGTCATGAGCACCTGACTCGAAATTACTTCAGTCCTCGGTGGCAACCAAAGCTTCGGAAACTTATCTTGTAAACTTAAAATTAAGCTGATTGTCTTCGATATTATTTTCAGTAATAATAATAATGATTCGTATTTGCTGAGCACTTACCAGTGCCAGGCTCTGTGCTAAGTGATTTACACAGGTTACCTCATTTAATTCATACTTCAACCATTGAAGTAGGTTCTATTATCCTCACGTAACATACAAGGAAACTAAGATAGAAGTGGTAGAGCTTACCCGAGGCTCCCAGTAACAAGTGGCAAGTCAGAGAATGGATCTCCTTTCCTCTGACTCTGAAGACCTTGCAAATACGTATGGTGTTCTAGACCTAACCAAGACCTTTCATAAGCAGCAGTTTGTTCTTTTTATTTTCAAGACAACACAAAGATGTCACTATTCATAGTCTGTCCTTGCAGCCCAAGCAATTGAGGATCAGAGAGCTGGACGCGACTCACTTACCAGTGGTACAGCTCAAGAGTGGCTTGTTGGGGATTTTTCAACTTTTCATTTATTTGTTTGATCAGTCATTATTCTAGGCAATTAGAATACATCTTTCAACAAATGGACAAAAATCCTTGATCTCTTTAGTTAAGTATTATGACAGACGCACCCTGTTCCTGGATATTGGGGACACAGAGAAAAAAGAAACTGAGAGACTATTCCGCAAGTCCTATAGGAAGGCAGGAAGCACATTCACAGCTTGGATCAGCAGGTGGGTTTGGGAGCCCCAATCTATGAACAGAGGCTTAAAAATCCTGCTGATAAAATGATAGCCTGGACTATGATTTATCAATCAATGTAACACACTATACTAATAGAATAAAGAACAAAAACCACATGACCATCACCACTGATGCAGAAAAAGCATTTGACAAAAATCCAATGCCCTTTCATGATAAAAACGTTCAATAAACTGAAATAAAAGGAGAATTCTCCTCCCGATCAAAGTCCATCTATGAGAAACGAGCAAGTAACATCACCCTTAAGGGTGAAAGACTGAATGTTTTGCCCCTAAGATCAGAAAGCAGACAAGAATGCTTGCCCTTGCCATTTCTATTCAACACTGTACTAGAGATTCTAGTCAGGGAAGTTAAGCAAGAGAAAGAAAAAAAGGAAGACATAAAACTATTTCTATTTGCAGACGACATTATCTGTTATATAGAAAAACTGAAAGAATCCACTAAAAAACTACTAGAGCTAATAAATGAATTCAGCAACACTTCAGCATACAAGATAAATATAGAAACTTCAAGTGGATTTTTATATACTAGCAATGAATAAGCCTAAAATGAAGTTAAGATAACAATTCCAATTATAATAGAACTAAAAATAATAAAATGTTTAAAAATGAATTTTAAAAGGGAAGTGCAAAACTTATACACTGAAAAGTGTAAAATATTATTGACAGTAATTAAAGATAATATAAGTATAAGGAAAGCCCATGTTCATGGATCAGAAGACATAATAGTGACAATAATCCCCAAATTGATCTAAAGATTTAATGTAATCTCTTTCAAAATCCTAGCTGGCTTTATCTTGCCTAAATGGACAAAAAGATTCTAAAATTCATTTGAAAGTACCAGGGACCCAGAATAGCCAAAATAATGTTGAAAAAGTACAAAGTTAGATAACTCACAATATTAAAACTTACTTCAAAGATATAGTAATGAAGGCAGTGTTGTACTGCCATAGGGTAGACATGTAGATTAATGGGATAGAATTGAAAGCCCAGAAATAAATGCTTACGTTTATAGTTGATTGGTTTTCAACAGGGTGCCAGAAAAATTCCCTGGGGCAGAGACAATATTTTCAACAAATGGTAGTATCACAACTGCATCATCATGATCTCTCCCTCATACAATTTAAGAAAACCTAATTCAAAATATATCTAAATGTAAGAACTGAAACTGTGAAACCCTTAAAGAAAAGATAGGAGTAAATCTTCATGATCTGAAGTTAAACAGTGGTTTCTTAGATCCAACACAAAAGAAAAGCACCGAGAACAAAAATAGATAAACTGGACTTCAACAAAATTTTAAAATTTTGTGCTAAAAATGATACCATCAAGAAAGTGCAAAGACAATCCAGAGTGGGAAAAAATTTTGCAAATCATGTATTGATGAGCCTTTTATCTAGAATATTTTTAAAAGACTTTTATAATAATAGAAAGGAGGGAAATTTTTAAACAGACAAAGAATTTGAATAGATATTTCTCCAAAGAAGATATACAAATGGCCAACAACCACATGAAATGATGCTCAACATCGTAAGTCTTTACAGAAATGCAAATCAAAACCACAATGAGCTCGCTTCACAATTACTGGGATATTTATAATAAAAAAGACACAATAGCAAGTGTTGGCAAGGGTGTGGGGAAATTAGCACCTTCATACATTGCTGGTGGGAATGTAAAACAGTGCAGCCTCTTTGGAAAACAGTCTGGCAGTTCCTCAAAAAGTTAAATGTAGAGTTGCCATATGACCCAGCAATTCCACTCCTAGGTATATGCCCAAGAGAATTGAAAACATGTCCACACAAAAATATGTATATGAATGCTCCCAGCAGCATTATTCATAGTGGTCAAAAAGTAGAAACAACCCAAGTGTCCATCAACTGATGAATGGATAAACAATTTGTGTACATCTATACAGTGGAAATTATTCTACCCTAAAAAGAATGAAGTACTAATTCATGCTACAATATAGATGAACCTTAAAAACATTATGCTAAGTAAAATAAGCCAGACACAAAAGGCCACGTGGTGTATGATTCCATTTATATGAAATGTCCAGAACAGGCTAGTTCTAGACTAGTTCCCTCAAGGGAACTCAAGGTCTGAAGGGACCAAAGAAATGGGGAGCAACTGCTAATGGGTATGGGATTTCTTTTTGGAGTGATGAAAAAGTTCCAAAGTTAAAATGTGGTGATAGTTATGCAACTCTATGAATATACTACAAAACATTGAAATATATACTTTAAATGGGTTGAATTTATGGTATGTGAATTATATCATAATAAAATGATTTTTTAATCCCATTAAGATAAACTCTGGACTATATCCAGGAGAATAAATGGGTGGTGCCTGGGAAGACAGTCCTGAGGAAAATACCCAGAATGCAATGCAGAGTGATAAAGGAAATGAAAGACACGGCAAGAAGCACAAAGGCTAGATTGGGAACATCCAACATCCATGTAATAATAGTGCCAGAAGAAGGAAGAAATGGATGTTGACGAAGGAGATAACAACCAAAAATATTCCAGATGAGAAGGTTTTTTAAAAAGACATAGACTCACATTAGAAGACGATATTCTGAGTTCTAAGCAAAAAGCATGGATGTCTAGAGAGGCTTTAAAACTTAAAGAAAAAGAAGAAAATCCCAGAAGCTTTCCAAAAAGAATAGATCACCTACAAAGAAATCTGTTTGAGAACAGATTTCTCATCAGCAAGAAAACTGGTGCAGATGGAAATGGAATAATATCGTCAAGGTGCCAAAAGAAAGTAACTTTCAACCCCAGATTCTAATCCTAACTAAGCCATAAATTATGTGCAATGAGATGTAGTGTGTCTCTGGAGCTGGAATACATGGATTTGTAATCTAGCTCTGCTACATATTATTTATGTGGCCTTGGGCAGAGTTTGCCTCAGTTTTCTGACCTGTAACATGAAGATAATCCTGTAGGGGATTGTGAGAATTAAATGAGTTTATGTATGTGATAGTGCCCAGAACATAGAAGCACTATTTAAGGGTTAGTTACTAATTCAAGAAATAAAATTTGACAGTGAATATGAAAAACAACCTTCTAATCATACAACTAAAAAAGTTACTCTAGCAATATTTAGTAACAGATTAAAAAAGAACCAAAAGAAAAACATCAAAAGTGTTTTATCCTCACAAAAGGATAAAACAAACTATCTATCAAAAAGATATCACACACAGTACCTTGCTTACATCTTTGTGCACGAAACATAATCTCAAAGTATCACAATAAAAATTAAAGGAAAAAGTGGACAAATCCACAATTAATGGTATATCTTAGTGTAAAAGATTAAAACAGAAGTATTACAACTGAATAAACAAACATGCACACACAAATCTCATAAAAATGTTTCAACAAATTTCAATGAATTGATAAACAGTTCACCATCTCTTGCCATACAGTAATCAAATATTACAAGAGTAGAACAAACGGAACTAAAAAAATGTGTACTTTGAAATTACAGAGAAAAAAACGAGAGTAAATATAAGCAAGTTAATTGTTGAACAACCTAGAAAAAAATAAATTAAAGGAATGGAGGAAATAATAAAGAAGTCTGTTGAAAATTCAGAATTCAGAGTCCACCAACATTTTGTTCTAAAACTCCCTTCCTAGTTTCTCTCATTTGTAAAATATTGTATCTTTTATTTTTATACATACATTCAAAATGTTATGAAGTTCATTAAAATTGTGAGATTCATACTATAAATAGTGTGCCTATGTATATGTGTTTGTAATGCTTCATAGAGATTATAATTCCAGGAGGAGAAGGATGATGATGTATTCACTACCATATCCCCATTCCATATAATAGTGCTTGGCATCTAGGAGAGTAATGAATATTTATTGAATATTGTAGTTTAATATGAAGTAAAATGAGTCAGAAGCTAACCCTCAGAGTTTTGCAGAGTCAAACAGAACTGGATTGTAATCCTATTCTGGAACATTCTGGCTGAACTCTGGGAAAGTTTAATGTTTCTCAGCTACAATTTTCTACAACACAAAATGGGAATGACAATGGCTACTTTGCAAGGATCTTACAGGACTTAGAAATGAGGACTAAGTGCCAACTCAAATTATTGGGTCTTAGCTCTACACCACCCTTCTAATACTCTGTTCTGGGATACTGGGGCTGGGACTGCAAACCACTTTTCTGCTTGGCCAGCAGGTTCCATGTTAAGTCTGGCAACGGAGGATATTAGAGTGAGATTGTAGGGCTGGAGAAGGAAGAAGAGACTTGCTCCTTCCTGTTTGCTCCCCATGGACTTCCTGTCTACTTCCTATTCCATGAGCATCACTGTTCAAGGCTTTTCCACCCTGGCAGTGGCACATTCCTTCCCTTGGGACTGGTTGAATCCAGTCTGCAGTTTTTTCAACAACGCAGAACCAACTTCTTCAGGGCCCCTCAGATGCACCAGCACCAGCTGAGCAGCTCCCTCCTCAGAAGTACACATTTCAGCTTTTTGACCTCTCCTTTGAATGTCTACATTTTAATGTATATCATTCTAGCCTTTTCCCTCTGACCCCTGAACCCTGAAATTGCTACCTCTGTGATACTTAGAGTTCTTCTTCTATCCTTTTGGTGCCCAATTAACAATTCTCTACATTAAGTTCTCTCTGTTCAAATAACTTATGCGGTTTCTGTCTCCCGACTGGTCCCAGACTGAAAAAGAACTCAAAGCCTATAACATGGTGATTCCCATTATCATTCACGAAGCACTTCTGCATGTATTGTTAAATTTGATCTTCAGAACAACATTGGGAAGCAATCACTATAGGTAGTTCCTACTTTTTCAGATAAGAAAAGTAAGTTTCACAGAACCAAATCCAAGCTATTTCTAGGATTCGACCTTGCTCCTCATTAGATATCCTTTTTCAAAATTTATTGGCCTCTATTTTGTTTTAAGATAACCATCTGAACTAGATTTTGAATTAGTCTTCATTAATTTATTTTGGCAGAACACTGAACTTGATCAAAATCTTTAATTCTTTTGAAATGTTTTCCTTTAAAGTGATACACAAAAAGACAAACATTTGATAAATTGCAAATGTTTCATGTGAAAATGAACACAGACTTTAATTCAGCTAATCAACAGACAGCCTTGGGAATCTGAAAGATGCGTGGGCTTGAATCTGACCCCCACAAGTTATTAGCCATGTGAATTTGCACAAAACACTTGAATTATGAACCCAAATCTTCTCATATGTACATTGGCTAATGCCTTGTTGGGCTATTATGAAGATTAAATGGTTTCTATACAATTCCTGGTACATAAACTGTCTTGAATAAAAATTCTGTGTCATGGAATACAGAGATTGGTCCTGTCCTCAGAGTAAAACAAAACATATTGTCTTTAAAATTTCTACAAAATACAGTTGGATAATTTGCATGGTTCTCTGGACCCAGAGAATAAGTTCTTTTCCATCTTGTTGCACCTCTAAAAGAGGAGTTGTACTCAATCCTTGGTTTCAAGCTATATTATTTGGAGCCTTAATGATCCTTGAAGTCACTTCAGGGGCTGACATGAAGATCAGCAGCAGCAGAACTGGAGACAAGAGACCAGTGGGGAGACTTCAACCAGTTAGGAAGATTCTGGCAGCCCATAAAGGAATCTTTAGTCAAAATGGCATAAAAAATAAGGAAATTTGTAAACTCACATATTATTAAGTCCAGAGGTAATATAGGCTTCAGAGCCTTAAAAGTATCTGCTAGGATCAAGATTGTTGTTCTTTTTTTAATCTTTCCATTTTGCCATCGTCAGATTTCACCTCAAGCCAAGAGAAAGATTGCTCATAACCTTATAAGCTTTGCATACGATCCACTGACACCTTGTGGAAGAAAAGAGTGTCACCTGCTACTCTGTTAGATTGAAGACTATTTTCCCAGAAGGCTCATCAGACATTACCTGACAACTCATCAGCCAGAGTGAGGCCATATGTTCCTTCACAAGAAAGGAGCCAGGAACATACACCCCGAGGCTGGAGTGGGATCAGCTTTCCCTGAGGCACACTGCTGCCTGGAGGAGGTTGGACACTCAGAAAAATAGAGGTTTCCATTAGAAAGGAAGAAGTGAGACTTGAAAAAGAGATCCCATTTCAAATAAACATTAGGACACCACTGACCCCATTGACATCAAAGATTCTTCTTGGTTATCCCCTCTATGGAGGTTACCTGTGTATACTAGTTTCCTAGGATTCCTGTAATAAATTAACACAGCTGTGTGGCTCAAAGCAACAGAAATCTAATTTATCGCCGTTCTAGAGGCCAGAGTCAAAAAGTAAGGTGTTGGCAGAGCCATGCTTCCTCCAAAGGTTCTAGGGAAGAATCTCTTCCTTGCCTCTTCCAGCTTCCAGTGGCCCCTGGCATTCCTGGGCTAGTGGCTGCATCACTCCAGTCTCTGCCTAGCTGGTCACAAGGCCTCCTCCTCTTCTCTGTGTGTGAACTCTCCCTCTGCCTCACTCTTACAAGGACACTTCTCATTGGATTTAGGGCCAATCTGGATAATCCAGGATGATCTCATCCCAAGATCCTTAACGTAATTACACCTGCAAAGACCCTTTTCCAAATAAGAAGATTTACAGGTTCTGGGGATTAGGATGTAGATGTAATTTTTCACTGTAGTGGGGGGAGGGTCACCATTCACTTCACTGCACTGAACCACAGGGTTGTTGTGACCGAGTGTATTTAAAAGCTCCAGTAAAGGGCTGGCACCCAGTGAGCATGTGATAAATGTTGGTTGAATCTAAATCCTTTTATATGTCTCTGCAGCCTCAGCTGGCGTTTTACTCATTCCCTATGCCATTACTTCTGGGGTTCTTGGCAAAAGACAGCATTCCCTTGGCCTGAACAAGAAGAATGTGAGCCAATAGGACAAAGGGAGTAACTGGGATGGAGAGGTAAATACAGGGGAAAGCAGGTTGACCCAGATGACAAGGAGAAGGAACAAGATGGCCATCACAGCGGAGTCCAGGTGGAGGGGAAAGCGTGTGTCTTAGAGTGGTATGTGCAGGATTGCTGGCCACTCTGTCTCACGGCTTTTCTCAGTCCTGGCATGGGCTATAAATACCTTATGAGCCTCAAGTTGAACAACCACCCCAAGAGTAGGTAACTTCTTCATCTTGAAAAATTCACAATTTCAAAAAGTACACTTTACAGACCCAAATCCAAGTTTATTTTTCTTCAGGGCAAACACATCAATCTTCCCAGTCCCTCATTTTCAAATAACAAGCCAAAGCAGTTTTCTCATTACTCTGTTTTCTATTTTTCAAAGAAAGTTGATACTGAAATTTCATGCTCAAATTTCATGCTCAGACCATTTTCCAGCTGGCACGAAGGGGTCATTAGAATCATCTATCCCAGCCCTGCCTCTTACAGAGGAGGAATCTGAGGCTGGGAGACTTTAAGTTGTTGCCCAAAGTCAAAACCACTGCCAGAAGGATACCTTGAGTCAAATCCCAGACGGGAAAAAGTTCCTGGAAATCCAGGTAATCAAGCAGGACTGGAGTGGAGGATGGTGACGTTGTCACCTTCCTGGGTCACCAACTCTAGTCAAAAATTTCTGTGTTTTGTCCCTTAAGTTATTCCTAAGATACTTTATGCAATCTCATTTACCAAATAAAGGTGAGACATTTAAACCATAAAAGAGTCATTATTCATGTTCTGGACACTCTGAGCAAGTGAAGTGAATCCAAACTATGAAATAAGATATACAACTTTGTCATCGGTTATGTTAAATGTACCATTTATCACCATCCATTGACATGCAGTTACCATCCCCAAACTGGTCACTATTGTACTCACCTTTTTAAGAATTTTTTTTTTTTTGGTGGGGCAAAAAGCCAAAATCCAAAATGATATGATGAATGGAAGAGGTCATTGAAGAAAAGAACAACTTTGAACTAAGCAAATGAAATCGCAAAACTGCATCTCTTCTCCCACCTCCGTCTTCCCCCAGGCTCGGACCAAGGGAATGTTGGGCTGAAGGAACCTTCTGGAGAATAGTTCAGCCAACACTCTAATGCTGCCCATCAGGAAACACATCCCCAGGGGATTTAGGTGACTTGTCCATGAGCATACATTCGGTTGGTAAATTGATGGGCTGGGAGCTTTCATCTCCTGATAGCTAGCACTTTCCATAACTCCACATTGTTAAACCAGCAACTCAGAGTATAACTTTGCCTAACATAAAAGTGTCTGCTCAAAGGCTTTGGGAAAATTTCAAGTAGAATAATTGATTTGGCAACAGCAACAGAGTAATTGTATCAGTCCAGGCTCCGTCAAAGAACAGAACCAGTAGGATATGTGCGCGTATGTGTAGAAGGGAGGCAGAGAGAGACAGAAAGAGGGAGAGACAGAGACGGAGAGTGGTGGGGTGGGGAGGAAGAGAGAGATGGAGATTGAGTTATCACAAGAGATTGGATCACACAATTGTAGGAGCTGGCCATGCAAGTTTGAAGTCTTTAGGGCAGGCCATTAGGAAGGGACAATCACAGGCAGGCTGGAACCTGACAGGCATGTGGTCCAAAGGCGGGAGTCTCTCTCTCTCCCCCAGGATAAGCATAAGCCCTCTTATATGGTCTTCCGGCTGATTAAGTCTGGCCCACTGAAGATAATCCTACTAATTTAAAGTCAACTAATTACAGACTTTAGCCACATCTGCGACATTCATTCACAGCAGCATCTAGATGAATGTTTTGTTGAGAACTGGTGAATTTGTTCAGCCTAGCCAAGCTGACAAATCAAGAAGCTATCATAAAAATCATGGATACCTAGTAACCAAATTTCCAGATGAATGGCATGGAAAAGTCAGGAATGGAAGAAATAATCATTGATGAGAAAGGGCTTGAAGTCCATGATAAAATTTTCAAATATTATTTACAAAGGAAGAATAGTCACAAAAGATGCCAAGTTTCCAGGTGTATTATTGGCTGTAAGTGGCTATATTGCTGCATTCAATTTGCTAATAACTGTTAAGAATTTTCCATCTATTTTCATGAGATACAGTGGACTCTAGTTTTCCTTTCTTGCAACATCCTTCTCAGGTTTTAGCATCAAGATTATGCTGTTAAAAGTCAGGATGAGGGGCCAGCCCCATGGCCTAGTAGTTAAGTTCAGTGTGCTCTGCTTCAGCGGCCTGGGTTCAGTTCCCAGGTGTAGACCTACACCACTCATCAGCAACCATGCTGTGGCAGTAACCCACATATGAAACAGAAGAAGACTGGTGCAGATGTTAGCTCAAGGCGAATCTTTCTCAGCAAAAAAAAAAAAAAAAAAGTAAGGATGGTGGCCACACTTGGGTGGGAATAGAGACTGTCAGGAGATACGAGGGGATTTATCTGGCACTGGTAATGTTTTTCTCTTGATCTGTGTGCTGCTTACGTGGGTGTATTCAATCTCTGAAAATTCATTGATTTGTACACCAATGAAAAACGCACTTTTCCACACATAGGTGTGATTGTCCTGGTCCTTTAGGAAGCAAACACTGTGAAGGAATTGGGCATGCAAGAGATTTACTAGAGGAAATGTCTGTGAAAGATGATGGGGAGAAGGAGTTTGAGCAGGTGTGGAGAACTTTTGGACTACAGTGCAGGTCTGACATCTGCGCAAGGAGAGAGGGAAGGAAAAAAGACCAGTTAAAAAGAAACCACAGGGGGCCGGCCCAGTGGCACAGTGGTTTACTTCATGCTTGGCAGCCCGGGGTTCACAGGTTTGGATCCCAGGCACCCACCGACACACTGCTTGTCAGCCATGCCGTGGCGGTGTCCCATATAAAGTAGAGGAAGATGGGCACAGATGTTAGCCCAGGGCCAGTCTTCCTCAGCAAAAAGAGGAGGATCAGCAAGGGATGTTAGCTCAGGGCTGGGCTTCCTTACAAAAAAATAAAGAGACCACAGGGAACCAGCCCAGTGACATACCGGTTAAGTTTGCGCATTCCGCTTTGGTGGCCCAGGGTTCACCGGTTCGGATACTGGGCATGGACCTACTCACCACTCATCAAGACAAGCTGAGGCAGCATCTCATATAGAAGAGCTACAACTCTACAACTATGATACACAACTACATACTGGGGCTTTGGGGAGAAAAAGAAAAAAGAGGAAGATTGGCAACAGATGTTAGCTCAGGGCCAATGTTCCTCAAAAAAAAGGACCACAGTGCAGCTCTGGGAAAGTCTCGTTCAGGCCAATGTAGTACCCCAGGGCAAAGACCACTCATTAGAGGAGTCTGCATTGGGCAAATACATTCCAGCTCTGGTATCCCCATTGTGCTCAGTCATCAATGGGCGGAACTGGGGGGAGCAGGGCCTCGGAATGCAGATCCCAAAGGTGCAGAAGCTGGAGGCTGACCACTAACACACTCCTCCCGGTAGGTTCTCTCTTAAAGGGAGGGCTGAGCAGCAGGCTCCCATCACTGACATAGAAGGAGTGGGGGAAAGAGAGCACTGAGATTTAGTGCTCCTGGTTTACAGATGAGAAAAGTGTGGCTTAGACAAGGTAACACACAGACCCAAAACCAGTAAGTCTTGAGGATGCAGAATGCTAGCCTAGATCCTCTCAGTTCTCAGGTCTCATTTCCTTATCATCATGCCAGACTTCCATGGTCCTCATTCTGCAGACTCCAAGTCAAGGCCCTTTGTTGCTGTAGTCCCATAACGGTGAGGAAACAGGTCTGCCCTTTGAAACCTTCTTCTGTGTGTTATGGAACCACAGGAAACTTGAGGAAATGATGTGTTAATGAAGGCAAAGTCCTCTTCGGTTATTTTGCAGACAATCTTCCTAAGAAATTGGTGATAATTAGTATTCTGGCTATTTTTCTATGAATTCTTCAGAGGGGAAGTAGTTCAACTTTGTGATACCTGAAGCAGAAATAATTTATGTTATGAGCACAGGGAATAGTCAAACAACCGCCAACAGGTCTCCCCTTGGAAACCTAAGATTAACCTGCTAAGACAACAGAGCAGATCATGATCATGCTCCCTCGGATGGAAACCAAACACCATGAAACTGAGAGTCCAGGAGAGCTTCTGGGCCAGGCGAGGACTGCTAACTATCTCTGTGCATGGAAGGAGAAGCCTCTGCGACTGTCCTCACTTCATCTTCCCCTCAGATGGGAAAAGACACCCTGAGGAGTCTTGTTCCTCCTGGATCAGTTTCCTATTGCTGTTGTAAAAGTATTACTCAAAATTGAGTGTCTTGAAATAATACAAATTTATTCTCTTACAGTTCTGGAGTCAGAAGTCCTATATGCACCCTCCTTCTGGAAGCTCTAGGGGAGAATTTGTTCCCTGGCTTTTTCCAGCTTCTAGAGGCTTCTCACATGCCTTGGCTCATGGCCACATCATTCTAATCTCTAAAATCCATAAATCCATATCCTTGTCTTTTTCAGCTCCCAGAGTCCATCTGCATTCTTTGGCATGCGGCTCCTTCCTCCAACTTCAAAGCCAGCAGCATAGCATCTTCAAATCTGTCTCTCTCCCTTTCCCTCTCTGTCTCTCCCTCTCCCTCTCTGTCTCTCCCTCTCCCTCCCCTGCCCCTGCTCCCATCATCACATCTCCTCTCTGACTCTGACCCTCCTGCCTTCCTCTTCTAAGGACGCCTGTGATAACACTGGACTCACCCAGAGAATCGCCCCATATGAAGATCCTTAACTTAGTCACATCTCTAAAGCTCCTTTTGCCTATAAAGTAACAATAGCCGCAGGTTCCAGGGATTCGGACATGGACATCTGGAGGAGGGGGCATTATTTTGCCTATCATGTCCCTTAAAAATTCTCTGGCCTTCAGAAGATAAAATATTTATTCCTTCATTTCTTGATACACCTGAGACAGGCTGGGATATTTTGGGAGACTTACATTTACCAAAGGAAGAGAAAGGGAGACATCACAAGCAAAATTAGAGAGGAATGAAGATGCTCATTGCACACCATGTCAGGTTCCTATGTCCCTCACACCTTAGGTTTGCAGGTCAGTCATAGGACAGCCAGTCTCAGATTCCACCGAAGAATCTCTTCTTCTTTTACATTTAGGTGTACCCCTTCCTCCTTTCCTCTTATGCTCCTCCCCCAAGTCATCCTATTACTGCTAGTCCTCTTCCACTGCCACCTGGGGAGGTAGTCTCAGTCATGGGCATGGTCATCAGTGTGTGAGAGTATGTGTGAGTGAGTGTGTGTGGGAGTGTGTGTGCGAGAGTGTGAGTGCTGGTGGGTGGGTGAGAATGTGAGTTTGTGAGTGTATGAGTGGGGGAGCATCCTAGTGTGTACAGTGGAGTGTATGGACTTCAGCAAGTGTCATCTCCAGACATAAAGAAACCATTGAACCAAAGGCTATTTTCTCTCCATCAGGCAAAGATGTCTTCCCCTGCCTTCCAGCACAAGAGCACACTTTTCTGGTTTTCCTCCTACCTCACCGTCAGCTCCTCTTCAGTTTCCTTTAATCTATTCCTACCTTCTTCGTTCTTAAGAAGAAAGCACCCAGGGAGCAGTCTTTGGACTTCTCTACCTGCACTCTCTCCATAACTCCGTTCATGGGTGATCTTGACCCATTATATGGCTTAACAACTATTTGCCACTAAAAGTGCTCAGATTTCTCCTGAACTTCAGAGCAGTGCACCCACCTGACTCCTCAACACATCTACTTGCATGGTTGAAAGGCATTTGAAATTTACTATCTCAAAAACCAAAGTCCGGATCCTTCCCCAAGAAATCTGTTTCTCTTCTAGTCTTGCCCTTCTCAGTAAATGGCAAAACCCCTGGAAGAGTCATCCTCAACTTCCTTCTTTCACACCTCATCCAACTCACCAGCAAATCCAGTTGACTGTATCTGCAAAATTCTCCAAAATCTGACAACTCCACTGCCACCACCCTGTCCAGACCACTAGATTTTTGCAGTAAGATGCTAACTTAGCTCACTGCTTCTGTACTTGCTTCAAGAGTCCAACCTCAGAACAGCAGACCAAGTGACACTTTATCTTAGGCCATGTCCCCTATGAGCAGAGCCTGGAATGGGGATTCAGATGAACATGATTTACTGCGGGAGTTGTCTCAGGGAAAAAAAAGTCTGTAAGGGAGGGAGGGCAGCAGAATAAGAAAGGAGCAAGATCAGAACAGGATGGGGTCTCAAGTAAAGTCTGGCCTTGGCTTGACCCACAGGGTGGAGGATTCAGGAGAATAAACTATACAACAGAGCTGTCACCCCTTGAGGCAAAAGGCCTGGCCTTTTGTAACCCTCCTCAGTCCTTTGCTATGGACCAAGGGTGGCTCTGGTCAACTGTGGGCAATTTTCCAGAGAAGGTGGCAGCTGAGAGCATCAGCAGTCAGCACTCACAGAAGGGAGTGGACGGCTACTCTCGTCACGTGAAGGGCACCTAAGAGGATCATCAGCAGCTTCTAGAACAGTGGTTCTCAGACTTCAGTGTGCAGCCAAATCATCTGGAAGTAGGTTTGCCAGGTTTAGCAAATAAAAATACAGGCTACCCCGTTGAATTTCAGATGAGCAAGTACTCTTTTAGTGTAAGTGTGCAATATTGCATGGGGCATCATTACACTAAAAAAGTATTCATTGTTTATCAAATTTATTCAAATGTCACTGGGCATCCTGTATTTTATCTCCTCCCTGGAGGGCTTGGTGACACAGCCATTACTGCTGTTTTGGTTCATTAGGTCTGTGGGAGTCAGGGAGAGGGCCTGGGAATGTGCCCTTCTAAGAAATTCCCAGGTTGAGCTGATTCTGCTGATCCAGGGCCCACACACATGTTGAAAACCACTGTTGTGGTATATCTTTTAAAAATATAAGGCAGATTATGTTACTCAAAACTTTCTAGGGCTTTCTAACTCCCATAAAAGAAAAGCCAGTGTCCTGACAAGGGCTTTCAAAGGCCCAGGTGCCCTGGCAGTTACCTCTCTTGCCTCTTTTCCTAATCCCCCCCCACCACACACACACACCCACCTTCCCACTGTCAAGAAACTGGCTACATAGCTGTTTCTGGAACAAACCAGGCACAGTCCAACCCGAGGAATTTTGCACAAGTAGCTTCCCCTGATTAAAGTTCTCCCCTAAATAGATATAGGGCTCAGTCTTTTACCTCCTTCGGCTTTTGCTTATGCCACCTTGCCACCTGATTTTAGATCGCACCCCATGCACCACCCTACCCCATCAAGCTACTGTGCATTGTTTCTCTCTGCAGCACTGTCTCCATCTGAAAGCAAGAAAATGTCATTGCTTCTTATCTCCCTCCTCCCACTAAACTTGAAGTTCCCTAAACACAGAGGTTTGTGTTTATTATATGCACTGCCCTTCAGTAATGATATCACTTCCCAGTACATAGGGGTGCTCAACAAGTGTGTGGCACATGTGTTTAAAGACATGGAGATGCCCTAATCTGACACTGTCAAGCCCACTGTTCATTCAGTGAACACTGGCATTGTCACCCTGTGTACAGGACATAAAGAACCACACACAGAAAATACTTCCTCTGCAAATGGGTAAAGCCAAGTCATCCAAGTGTGTATGGGGAGGGGGAATAGGACTTTAAAAAAATGCTATTGCAAAATGCCTTAAAGCAATTTGGCCATTTCACAGTCACCAGGTTTCTTGTTGTTGTTTGAATCAATAATCAGGCTAAACGGGCAGGTGGAATCCATGTCGCCCCTCCCACAACTCTACTGCCAGATAGTGTTCCACAACACAGATGAGGCTCAGAACCCATTCTGGTAAACATACAATCCTCCACTCACAATCAAGCACCCAGCAGTCACATACTCGACTTTCGTAAGTTCAGAGGGTTCCTACCCTTTGTCCCCAAGCAGTCTGAAACCAGGGTGAAAATTTTACTCCGGGGCTAATGCAGTGATATCCTCCAGGCAGACTCTGTTCAAGCTCTCATCTCGTCAGGGGGTTGGGGTCCCCCATGAAGGCAGAGAGGCTGTGAAGGAAGAACCCAGTCCCCCAAGTTGCTCTCGATACAGGGTCCAGGGAGGATGGTGGGCTGCTGGGATGCTCCATCCCCAGACTCTGTTCCCCCAAGTGTGGTGGCATCCATACAGTACCTCAAGCCAGCCACATGGCTTGGCCATTGCCCATTGTGCCAAAGAGAAGTTACTTCTTATGTCCGTTAGAAACAGAGGAAGGCATTTAAGGAGTTTGGTAGTCTCCTCTAGAGTACGGAATCTCATTGAGTTCTTCAAAGTTAACTAAAGGCCCCAGGGTGTGGACTAAAGGTTATGCAAACATGTTACACTGTTTCAACTGAAATGTTTTTGTTTAAACTGCACAATATAATAAGTTCTATATATACGTTTAGTTTAAAATGTGTTAGCTAAAATCATCAACACGGGTATCAATTAAAGAGAGACTTTGCAAATGAAATAATTTCAAGATTCTTTGATTTGACAACAAAGTTGGCAACTGAAACAAAAACTATGTTGATTCATTGAGCTCACTGGATTGCCCTTTCCTAAGGACCAATCAAATGAAATAAACCCACAACAACTATAGGAGTTAAAATTTCAAATCCTCATTGCTAACCATTTATATTGTTTGTAGGATCTTCACATGCGGAACAACATACCTTGTTTTACATGGACCTAACCCTCACACTAAAAACCTGACATTTCACTCCTCAAATAGGGGATAATCAAACTTCTTTTAAAAAAAGCTCCATGGGCACCATTGGTGAGTTTATTCATAACAAATACACACAGGTACACATTTAGCAAATCTCACGAAAGTCTTAGCCTTCCTACCAAAAATTAAAACAATTTGAATTGAGAGTAATAGGCAATGCTTCCTTTCTTTAAACAAGCAGAGTTGGGATATGTCTAAGGTAGTTTGTAAAACTAAATGATTTAGAAAAACTCAGTAGCATTTAATTATTGCAGAATGTTTTCTTACAGCTCCCTGTCCAACCCCCACCAATTGTGGGAGGCCAGTCCAGGCACCCCTGGCACCATGGAGTTTTCACTCCTAACCCTGGGGAAGTCGCAGTACCTCCTCTGTTAGGGTGACCAACATCCCCGTTTGCCCAGGACCGAGGGGTTTTCCAGGAACGGAACTTTCAGTGCTAAAACTAGGACAGTCCCAGGCAAACAGGGATGAATTGGCCACCCTACCTGAATCCTCAGATTTCTCTATAAGGGTCCCTTCTATATGACTGCCCCCAAGGCCAGCGAGGATCTCTCATGAGTGGTTTTCTTGTTCAAAGTAAGCCACTGAGCCTCAGACAACTGTTTCCAAGCCTGTCTCCTCCCCTCCCATTTGCCCTACTTAGCAATGTTCATGGCCTCATCCCCTGAAGGCCCCAGCTACCCCTCATCAGCCCAGAAAACCCAACAGGAGGCTGGTGGGGCAGCACAGGTGAGGGGCAACCAGTGCAGGTGGTTGTAGTTCCAATCAACCAGGAGGGTGGGGAGAAAGCAGGAGTATAAAGAGTGAGGTTGTAGCCACCCCTCTCCTTGGCTGGTCCTAGGCTGGCGGGAGCTGCCTTGGGGTTCTGTCCTTGGGTGACTGGAGACCAAGGCCCCTGAGGCATTCAGGCTCCTGTAGTTCTGGACTGGCTGCAGGGAGATTTCTGACTGGTGGGACAGTGGGGTTGCTGTGGATTTGTTATCAAGTCTGTAAATCAGCTCTTTCTCTGGGTTCCTTCTTCCTGAGAATGCTTGGGCCTCTCTCTCTCTCTCTTCTCATCCTGCTGAAGCCTATGGAGCCTGCAGCCAACAAAAGCCTGCTTTGGCGCGTCTCCTCTGGCACCAGCCAAGGCCTCCTCTTTGCACAAAGAATCCCCCTTTGCATTGAGGCCCTTTCTTTCCTCCTCAGATAGAGGATACTAGAAACAGCATGTCCTTGGCTCAGGGAACAAGGTAAAGCTTCCATTATCTTATCCAAAAGAGCAGGATGGGAAGGAGCTGGCTGGGCCCCTAATGATCCAACCATTAATGGGAATAATAGGGTCTCAAAAGCTGCCCTGAGCCCTATCACGATGAAAGTCAAGGTTGGGGGAGAACCACAGGCAGGGCCTCTACAAAGCACATGAATCAGATGTTGGGAAACTTGGGGGTCCAGGGTCTGTAGCACAGCTGTTTCTTAGCTGTCACTGTCTGCCTTCCATGAGAATCAGGTAGGGCTAACTATTAGAACCATCAGGACAAAGAGAAAGCAACATGAGGGCATTAAAGAGATGAACCTGAGACCTCACTTCTGAGCTGTAGGCATTCCTTATAAAGATTGCTGCCCTCCTAAACAATGGGCTGGCTGCTGCCATTCCAGGGCCTCAGCACCAGGCACTGTCTTCTAGATGCTGTTTCATTAACTCCTCTCAGGATTGTGAAGTTCAAAGTGGCTTCTCAGACCTGAATTGACAGTGATCAAGGACTCCCAATCCTCCTCTGAACCAGCCATTTGGGCCCTGGACCCACTCAACCTCAGTAAGAAAGTGCTCGGAAGGACTGTGATGGGCACAGATCTTGCCACAAGCTTTGCCTGAAGTTTAGGATGCTGGTTCCTTTTCTGGGCAATGGACGACTAAAGCAGAGGCTCTTATCCTTAGACCTCTTTAAAAATTAGATCAGAGTATTCGTGGGATGAGAGAGCTGAGAAGGAGCAAGTGACCATTATTGGCTGTAGCTGGCCACTAGAAAACCCTTAGGGACACATCCCCCTAACTGATGAAGCATAGGGAATGCTGCCTCCTGTCACTGAAGTGCAGTCTGGGTACCAGACTTTTAGCAAATATGAACTGAAGAATTTGAGTATTCTTGTAAGCTTAAGGATCATTCTTCTACTAAGACTCAGTGTATCATGAACTAAATTTAACTGAAGCAATACAACTATTTTTTCCTTACCCTGGCAGTGGTTCAACATCCCTTGTCAATTCCAACACCCCTCTGATCAGCATTCATGTCACCAAGAGGAAGTGACCCTGATCTTAGTTGCAGCATTTCATGGTGACATGTTTCTACACTTCTGTCTTATTCTCTCCTACAGAACAGATTATCCCTACCTTAGAAGGGAAGGAATGTCTTGTCAGTTGAGACATTCTCAAAGCAACATAACTAGTGACTGGTGGAGAAGGGATTTAAACCCGGTTCTGCTCGGTCAGCTGGCTTTTATTCCCTGCTGCTGGGCACCACGTGAATGTAGTTGTAGGCTGACTCCATCTATTGAAAACCTGGGCCTTCTTGACAGCTTTGCTGCTGCCCTAACTTGTAAAACAAGGGAGGGTGTAATAGCTCTGAGGCTTTCTCAGGCCCCTCTCCAGCATGCACTGTGCCTAAAGTTAGAGGACACCAGCTAAACCCCACCTGCGGGTACAGAGTGGACATCCAGCTGGAAGGGAGATGCTAACTGGGTTGCTTCAGGCAGCCCCCAAGCACTGCTACAAACAGCCAACAGGTGCAGCTTCGCTGGAGTGCATGTGATCAGTGTTCCTTGTAGAGACCTTGGAAACGCAGAGGACTAGAAAATGCCTCCAAGCATGCATCCTGGAGAGCAAATTAACAATGTGGAGCATTGCTTCACTCTTGCCATCCTGCTATAAATATTGATACATTTTCAAGTCTTCTTATGGTGCAGAAAATACTGCAGTCCAACTCTAATGTGCTTAATTAGAGGAAGCCACTAAAATCATCCCATATTGGTCACGAGCCTGGATTTCTGCTCTAGCTTCTGCAAGCTGCTATTCCCTCTATTGTTATTGCTGAGAAAAGTCACTTTTAGGGTTTTGCCAGTCAAAATAGCCGTTCCCAAACAGGATAAGTGCCTATGTCAGTGGGTAACAGCTTCTAATTCTTAGTGAAGTAACAATATAGACTGTTAGAAAGCTGAGCCTTCGAACTGCCTTTTACTTTAGTTTGGCTTAGTATTGCCTTATGTTGAGTAAATGATGGTTGATGGTCTTCACATGTCCATGTCTATAACTTGGTATTCTTCTCAGTCATGCCACACTCCCCTCTTGCCACAATCTAATGTATGTGAAGTATAAATGTTCAGAGGCTGCTCATCGAATAGGTAGTGTGCAGCTGGCAGGTTTATTTCACTAGCAAGATGACATTGTCCCATGATGTCGGTGCTGGGGCCATTTAGATGCCATCCTACAAGGGGCTGTTGGGCCCAGGTGGCCCCTGTGGTTGACCTTGGGGGACTCTGGGTGCACAGAGTACAGACTCACTTTCCAGGACAGGTGAAGCTCGTAACTCCTAGATTAAAAGTCTGAGTGTACAGGCTCAGATGGACAGAAACCTTTGTGGCATCATCTTCAGTACTCTCCCATGAGCCTTTCATTTCTCCATTCCCTACTGAGAGACTCTTCAGGATGTAAGAGTTAAAGGCAAAAAAAATCATCTTTCCAAAACATCACTTGACAGGCATTAGGTCTAAGTGTTTGTCAGTGAGAATACTCAGAGCATCCCAGCTGAGGGCTTTCCAGAGTCTTGGGTGACAAAGACCAGAGCTCATAGGTACGTGGCTTTGTTGAAGATGGTTCAGCACCAGCCTCTATCCTGAACTGTACTCATAGTTTTAAGGAACAGTGGCTGCTTCCAAGATAGGAATCCATTCTGACGTCAGGCTCCAGTGAGACAAACATAGTTAGCCTGTCCTCCTGGTAAGATTCTGAGACCCCAGATTGGAATCCAAACAGGAGCTAAAGAGAATGGACTGAGAATCAGTGCATTCAAAGCAGCCCCCTTAGACTTGGCTCAGATATCCCTGGGTTTGGTTTTGCCTCAAGTTTGTTCAGGCTTCGTTGTTTCTGCTTTATTCTCCCCTTACCCATGGCCTGTATCTGGTCTTGGTTTAAAAAACATTGATATTCTAAGTCCATGTTTGTGGACTCTTTAGAGCTGTTTTCCTTCTGCTTGGTAGTTCTGGGCTTGAATCTAGCCTAGTAGCTAATGATTACATTTGTCAAAGGAAAGCTTTTATTGAATGCAAGTGGTAAAAATTAGCAAAGGTTGGCCCAAATATCACCAAGCATTGACCATGGGCTGGGAGCGAGAAGAAATGGGAGCTACAAAATGAAAAGTTGGTCTGCAGAAAGATTGGCAACTGCTGGTCAAGTGGATTAGTTCCGCAAGGAGGGGTTCCTATGGAGAAGCCTCTGGGTATGAGCATTTTTGTTCTGTCTCTGACTTTTGTGCAGTTGGAGGTTGACAACAGGGTTTCAAGTAAAATGGAGGACACTAAACTTGGAACTTTACAGGGCTCGTCCTTGCCGATCCTAAACTCTACTCGGCAAATGATGTAAGTGGGGATGGCTGTCAACTACTTGCAAACAGATCCTGCTCTCGGTTTTGGTCCTTGTCTAATAAGGTTGACTGGAGTTAGTGACACACGCTACTGACAACGATCCAGGCTCCATCTTCCACACTGAAATACCCTTTAGAGAAGGAGGGCAGAGGAGAGCTTGCCTATAATCCTGATTGGAGAATTTGTATCCCCCCATTGTGCACAACTAAACATGACACAGGTGTGAAGCTACAGGTGTTGAAGTCAATTGAATTTGGGAGTTAGTTTCACCTTGGTGGTCAGCATGTATTCCAAGTAGACAACTGCCCATTTGAAGTAAACAAATAATGGAAGCTCCAAATCCTGGGATGTTCTGTCTCGGAACTGAACATTGGGAGCATTTTATTAGATGCCAGTGTCACTAGACCTGAATGATTAGCCTGGCTTCCAGGTGCAGCACAAAGGCTTTACATGTCAATGTTAAGTGAAAGTCGGGCAAATACTTGTACCAGCTGTGCTTCTGAAAGATGCATTCAGTCAAGACATACCATAGGGTGACAGAAGGTCCCTACAGATGCTTAGTCTGGGTCACAGATGACATGGCATCCAGCTGAGAATCCCTGTGGCTGGATCTTGGGGAATAATGTGACTGCACCTTCCTTTTGAGCCTCACTTTCAAAGGAGCAGAAATGAATATCTGCCCAGTAGATCTCTGGTGCCATCAGAGGACAGCTCTGAAAATGAGGCTCCTTCACAGCATAATGCCTTCCTACACAGTATTGGAGTGCACCTTTGGGATGGGTGGTGGATAAGGGGAATACTTTAAAAGAACAAAATGATCCTTGTTGAACTCTCCATCTTCTCTCAGATATCTGATTTCTGGAGCCATCTAGTCCATTTAAATGAGAGCTATTGAGATGAAAGCACCCAGTTCTTAAGACTATAAACAAACAAAACCAAAATCCCTATGGCCATAATGGTCGGGGGCGGGGGCCGGTAAATAATTTCACAGGATAGGCATGCTTTTACTCCTGAGAATTCTGAGTCAAAGAAGAGTAGATTCTAAAGTGAGAGGCACCTCCAAGGGAGGTGGTCATACCAACGTGGCCAAAGGTATTGCCTCCAAAGTTCTGTGTCCCTGGCAGTGATGAAAAGTTCTAAAAACAGGGGGAAATAAAATCATGACAGAACTTAAAGAGTATCTGCCTGTTTTAACTGACTTCTTCATCCATATCATGGTTGGAGAAAGTACAACTCTTGATTTCCATCAAGAGCCAGGGATGGCTTTAGCTTTGTTTTGTTTTTAGAGACAGAAGGGGATTAATATTGCTATGAAGTGATCGTGGGCAATGTGAAGAAGCTGAAAGCAGAATCTGTATGTGTATCAATCATTCAAAAGTTTTAAATTCTGTGTCAGTGAATGCGGAGCAAGAAGGTTTAAAATACTCCTGATATGACCCAGTAGTTTAGTCTTTCCAAAGAATGTTGAGCCCATGTCACTCTCATACAATAGAACATATCTTTTTTTCCCTGTGTGCTATTCGGGTGTGCAAAGTAGACCAAGTCCAAGAAACAGCATTATAGCAAGTATCAGTGCCTGGCTGACTACCTGGGAAGTTCTACAGGAAGTCTTTCCTGTTCTTTTATTCTTTCAACTAGCGATGATTTCTTGAGCTCACAAAATGGCCAAAGAATAAGGCTAACTTTCCAGAAAACAAGTAGCCAGAGGACAAGACCACAGTTTCCAGGAGACTGAGATTCAACTTTTACGTCAAGCCAACAAAACGAACGTGAGTGTGGTGCTAAGAATTCTGCTGGGAAATACAGTCATTCTGGCAGATCGGGGGCCTTAGGAATGCTATCGCACTTCCTTGAAGCCTGCCATGCCAAGGGTCATGTCCATGGTAACCAGCAAGCTCTTAGGGAGATCTGTATCTGCAGCCATGCTCTCTAGGACTTGACCAGAAAGACCCCAGTCTCTGGGAATAGGGCAGCAGCAACATTGAGAGGCAGACTTGCAAAGATAGGATTGTCTGAAAATTCACCAACCTGTGAACTTATTTGTCCTTTTAAGTATGTTATTTTACTAAAACAGAAGTTAGACTGGGGGGAGGCGGGGTTAAGGTAACAGGCCTGTGAGACCTTGACCTAGGAAGAGAACATGACCAACAAACCAGATGCCCTCTTCTTGACTCCACTAGCCATTACCATCAAAGGCAAAATTAATCAACAGTGGAAAAGGTTTGTGTTTTGAACGTTACATGTGATTCCATTTATGTATACTTCTGTCTTTTACACTCAACTGTGAGACTTAGGCATGTTGTGTGTAGCAGTAGTCTGCCCATGTCTATTGCTACAGTTTTTCATTATGACCAAACTCCCACTTATCAGCTCTAGTGTTGCTATACATTCAGGGGGTAGCTGGGGACTGTTACAACTAGTGCTAGCATAGTGTGGTTGGACGTGGCAATTAGGGTGCATAAGTGCACTATCCTGTTGCGTGTGCACCTGGCAGTGAAATCTCTGGGTCACAGGATTTATATGCCTGGCTTTGAGGAGGCACACCAGAACAGCCTTCCAAAAGTTTATGCCATTTTACATTCTCAATGTATGAGAGATCCTGTTGCTCTACATGACTTGCCAGTGTTTAGTAATGTCAGTCTCGAACCGCAGCCCAGCTGGTGAGTTGATAGTAGTATCTTATAGCAGTATTTTGCATTACTTAAGTTTTATTGTCATTGTTATATCTCTGGTTTGGATATCTAAACAAAGCTAGGTATTTTCAACGTAAGATGACACACAACAACACCTTATGATCAGAGACTTCTTGCATGTTGCTACTTTGTTCATTTGTTTTCCAGAAGAGCAGAGTGGTCACTAGGGCAACAATCTGAGTATGTTTATGGGGAATGGGTGTGGGGAGGGTGGTAGTACATCATCAAATTCTTTAAATTTTTCCTTCCATTCTAGGACTGGAATCCATAGGGTAAGAGCGTACTGAATAATGTAGAATTTTAGCTTGCAAGATGAAAGGAAGTTTTCCCCCAGAATCCCTCTTCTGTGGTCCTTTCTTCTCCCTTCCTAGGGGCCTCATAACTATAGCTTTGGGTCAGAATGGGCCTTTCACTCACTCAAATGTAGGCCTGACTTCCTTCCTCTCCCAGGAAACCATCGTCTGTGGCTGGGTCAATGAGTGTCCCTTCCCTCCAGTCTCTGACTGGGATTCATATGCTCAGTATGGACTTAGTAGCACTGGGCTGCTTGAGGCTGATCATCTACCTGGATTGGAAGCCTTCCTCCATCTAGTCTTCAAGTACAGGAGCAATCGGCCTGCTAGGCCTCCTTTTAAAAGTAGTTGTGACTTATGTGGGTGAAAGGAAAATTCCTAAGAAAGCCCAGGTGCCACATCATATGATGACGCTTGCAGGGCTTCCACAGGACATTTGTGGGTCCTCCATGTCTACTTCGTATGGCTGCTGCTGGTCTTGGCCATGTGACCTGTTTCCAGGGTTACTGTGCTGCTGTGGATGGTGTCAGCTGGCCTGAAAGGCTTAACCCTGATGAGGAGGACAGAGTTGATCACTTGACCTATTCCTTCCTTGATCTTCAGTGAAAGTCCATGAGTCACTCTGACCTTGGTGTTTAGGACCCTGCTACCTCACCTACAAATAGGGTACAAAACAGAATTTGTAGGACATCCCAGGTGGATGAAAGGCAATTCTCAAATAGCAAGTTGAAGGCCAAACATGATTTTGGGAATCAGGAAGCTCTGCAAAGAGTCCCAGCTTGGGGTTGGGGGAAGTTTGCAAGCTGGGTGACCCTTTGCAATCCACTGAGGAGCACTTACCTATCATTCTGTATAAGAATATTTAAACCTCTTTTTTTTTTTTTTTTCAAGAATAGTCTGATCCTTTAAATATGGTTTGGGGAGGAAGGAGGTTTTTTTTTCTGGGTTCCTATACAGTATGGTGACTATAGAGTGATCACGATAAAATTCGAGGTAAAGCCCTGGGCCATCACGCTAGGTCACAAGCCTGTTCATAACACGTGGTTGTGATATTGAGGGTCCTCATAATCCATCACAGAGAACCACTTCTCAAAGGTAGGAGCCCCGATCTTTCCACAGGACCTCTCGATCATGAGGACAGAGTACACAGGAAGCTCAAGCTTCTGTAGAATTCATATTGTTCCAGGTATAAATTGTTCAGAAATCATAGCTCATGAGTTCACAGCTGAAGGAAAGTCTTTCCTTCTCTAGTGTCAAGGGACACTTTCACTATGGCCAAACGTCCAAACATATTCCGACTAGCTGGCCCCATGGAGAGTACCTTTAGAATTATCCTTGATACATAAGGGTTAGGGCACTTGAACTCAACAGACAAAATCCTTATTGGGACCAAAAGGGCCATAAGAAGAAGATGAAAGATGTTAGCCCAGGTGCTGAGAATGAAAAAGCTGTGGAAATGAGGAATTCTATGTGAAGATGTTGGGGCACTGGTTCATCCTCCCTTATAGATACAGTGACAGGGCAGAGAGCCCACTCCGATATGCATGCTGCCCATCTTATTACATCTGAAATAGTCATTATTGTCTAACACGCCATTTAAAAAATACTCAACTATGAGGTTGAGCTTAGAGGAGAATGAGGCTATGTCCACCTGTCTCTCATTCTCTAGTCAAAAGCCAGAAAGCTCCTTGCTCAGTACTTAAGTCAATGAAATTGGGAGGAACTCCAAGCCATGTGGGACATTCTCCAATAACATGTCAGTTTGTTGTCTGAAAGCTCAAGTGACAAACTGAGGGACACAGATTTCCAGGGGATACTTGAGAGTATTTGGGACATTGATGTTTGACTAAATTAGCTACAATGAATACACTGGTGGGATAGGGGGACTCGAGTTCCTTTCAAGATACAAATAGATATAATTGGAGAGATCCGATGGGCAACTTCTGTGTAAATTTCACTCTAAGAAATAGGTGGGGGTCTCAGGATGCCCAAAGTGAAATGAGGCCATACTTTTTTCCCAGTCCAGTATGTCCCCAGATCCTCTGAGGACAGGGGTCAATATCAAGACAATCATTGAGGGAGTGACAGTCATTCATTAAGAGTAAAAGGGATAGAACAATAATTATTTAATGTAGGACAAGGCAATGGCAAGTTTTTCCATCTCATTCTCCCCAGCCAGGTGGAGCAAAGATGTTCAGAAACAGTGAAAGAAAAGGACTCACTGGTGATGTCTAATAGAGACAGCAAAGAATGAGACTGCTGTGTGACCTTCTGTAATTGCTGAAGGAACCGGAGCCCATGCCTTCTTTCACCTGTGTCTCCTGAGCAGGATGCTGCTCCCACAATGTGCCACACGGGCAAGGAAAATCCCTTAGTGGCTCTTTGGATACTTGGAGCTACATGTAGTTTAAGAAAGCCAGGGCAGAACACTGTGGAAATCAACTGGAACAGTCTTGTGGAACTTAAGACAACTCAGGCCTCAGTAGATATCTTCAGGAAATAGGTTGAAAATGTGCAGGGACAGCTATAGCCAGTATATGTCACAGACTCTCAGCCTGGATGATGAAGCCTAGAGGAAAATGGGCCGAGATCCAGCTCCAGGCCTGTGGCCAGCTCACGGAGTCCTTTGAGACCAGATCTTGGGCAGTTCTTGAGCAGGAACAACTCTCTAGAAGATCCCTCCTCTTCCTCAGCTGGACAGCCAGCTCCCGTGCTGAGTACCAAGTCAATTCCTGTCCTTGGTGACAGCACTGGAGCTCAGGGAAGTCAGTGAAGACTGGGTCTCCTGCCAACACCACTGGGAGTGTGCAGCTTCTTCTACCTACACAAGCAGGTGGTTCCTGCATGGAGTTTTGGGATCTTAACCCAGCTCACTGCCCCAACAGCTGCATTTGGGTGGGTTACTCATTGGATTTGTTACTGTACCAGTAAAGCAAGGTGCTCACTAAAACCAGAGAAGCTCAAGCCATCAGTGCCTCCAGGTGGCCTAGTCTTCTATCTTGTATATTCTCCCTTCTTCATTTGAGCAGTAAGTGAGTTAGTTGAAACCTAACCCATTAGTATTCTACAGAACTTCCTGTTGTTTTTCACTCAATGTGGCCTATAGCCTATGGATGCTAACTTACTCAAATATTGAGTACCTATAACGTATGTGGTGCTTCTAAGGGAATAAGTGTCCCCCTGTCCACAAGGAGCTTATAACTTAGTCAACCTCTATTGATCCTACCTCTTCAACAGCTCGTTTCACTTGTTAATGAACATTCCTTCTGAACTTGATATGAAAATGGATCACCCAAACTCATATGCTCACTATGTAGCCAAATGAGTGTAGAGAGTAAAGCATCAGGATAGAGATCATGCAAGGCTTTTAGGACTCGAAGGACTTTGGCTTTTACTTTGGAAAGAGAATATATTGGTGAGCTTTAAGTAGAAGAGTGATATGACTTAGTTTAAGGCTTTTGTTGGCTCTGTGTGGAGAGTAGCTGGTAGGAGAGAAAGTGAGCAGTTAGGAGCATCATGTAGAAATCAAGAAGGGAAGTTGTGGCTTAGTCCAGGCTGTGCATGGTAGTGGAGGTGAGAATTGGCCAGAAATTGGCATATTTTGAAGGAAGAAATGATGACTACTGGATACTCGAAGTAGGGAAGCCAGTATGAGGAAAGAGTTTGGGGAGAAAGTCAGAAGTTAGGCCTAAGTTTGAGATGCATAAGAGCAAATATTTGTTGAAAGCACACTGCTACTGATCATTTCTTAATTTTATTCTAAACTCTTTCCATATTCTCCTATTCAGAGTAGTGAAGAATGTGTTTTTACGTGTCAGTTAAACTGAGAGAGAGACAAAGGAGTTCAGTGTTTGCAGCTAGTAGTTATGGGGATGGGTCACCCAAACTAAGTTCAGGAGGAAGGAAGTTTGTTGGCAAGTGATAAGTAGTCATTAGAGGGACAGGACATGAAATGACAAAATGTCAGTGGGATGATGTCAAAATGTGGAGGTAGTTCATTTAAAGTTAAAGATGGCATCTATAGGTAGCCGTGGGAATTGAGTGACTTCAGGTGGAGAAGAGCAGCTCTTTGGAGCGAGATCAGAACATTGACACCAACGCTTTGGGTCATATTAATGTATGTTGAAGTAGCCGAGTGTGATATGCAGTTCTGAGGGGAGGGGAAGAGAGCAAAAGGCTGATACAGTCAAGTAATGAGAGGGAGTCACTACGTGGTCAAAAGATACTTGCAGCAAGTTGGTAAAGAGGATGGAAACAGGCTTGTTCTACAGCTCTGAAGGAGCTGTGGTATTGGAGGGAGGAGTGAGTGTGTTCTGGAGTTTCTAGGAAAACAGGCACCCATCCCTAAGCCCCTTTAATACTGGAGATATGATGAGAAAATAGTTTTCTCTGTAGTTCTCACAAGCAGATGCAGTGCTCTCAAAGAAGCAGCTAAGTTTCTGTTTCACCAAAATAAGGAACCTCCAGAAGAATCTGGGACTCCTGGTTCTTCCTTTGGCAGAGTTGCCTACATCCTCCAAGAACACAGTTAAATGTTTGGGGGCATCTCAAAAGAGGTGTGTCATATTTGGGATTAGGAGTTCAGGTAATAAATGATAAAAGACCAGGCATATTAACGTGTTACCTTTTGATTCTATTTTCTTGACCACCACAATTTAAAATTATTTTGTAATCTTCATTTCTCTCTACCACCATTTTTGCCTTCTGACTTTCCTGAGACTAATCTAGAGCCTGGAGTTCTAGATCCATTCTCCTTATGCAAATTCAATCTTATTCAATGTAAAGAATATCTCTGACTCTTCCAGTTACCTGACTTCATTATTTTAAAACTACCCAATAGACCTGAAATTGGATTCCCCCCAATGATGTGTAATAGGTTCCAAGAATGAAAATCTAGAAACATGCATCTTCTCTAGAAATGAGGGTCCTTTCTTCAGAATCCCTAACCCAAGTTGGTCTGCACCATGCTAATAGGGTTTCTCCTTTCCTCACCTCTCCTACCAGGTCATCTTGTCCTAGAACCACCAACACTGACCTCCCTTACTCCAAAGAGAGGACCTCCCAAAGAGCCAAGGAGATCAATTGAGAGGTTAATTCTTCGGATTCTGACAGCACTCTGGCCACAAAAATACGATCAGGGTTTTATGCTAGAATCAAATGTAACAGGACTCCAAGTTTAAGAAGATGGACCTCAGAGCCATCTTTCACCTGGGGTTCTGGTTTTTTCAATCCCCATCTGGGCCTATGGTGTGGCCTGTGACATTTATACCACATTCTGTGTTCATCAGGAGAGGGCTCTGCTCCTACTTCATCTGCTGGCCTCCAGCATCCTACTTAGGGAAGTCCTGTTTTCCTGTAAGAACCCTTGATTTCCCTGGCAAGGTCAAAGAGATTGTGCCTTGTAGCCCTAGGCTCTCTTTTGCCAGCTAACAGCATGAAAAAGGCCTTGGAATTTTTGAGATGGTAAATCTGTACTATCAGAAATAAGGGTGTTTATTTTTCAGCTTTATTCAGGTATATGTACAGTATTGTACATATTTTCTTGATGAGTTTGGACAGGGGCATGGACCCATGATGCTGTCACCAAAACCAAGGCAAGAGTGTTTTCATAAGTGCATACTTAGAAACAATTGAGAGTTTCACAGGGAACCAAGGGAATGGAGAGTAATGCAGGGGGTGTGGTCTATGGTGACAGGTGGCATTGCCAAGGAGGCAGGGTAGGCTGAGCCAACTGAGAAAAGAGCTGACCTGAGGGCTTCTGTCCAGGGAAGAAGCAGGAAGGGAGCCTGTAGCCCTAGAATGGGGGAGGGAAGAAGCTGACTGTCTAGGAGATGGGTGGAACTTGCCGTGTCAGAGGCCCAAAGAAACTTGGAAAAACTGAGGCTGGGCAGCTCATCAGCCAATTATATATAGTAAAGAGGGCCTTTTAGTGAGGACAGAGTGCACCTCTTCTACAGTTACAGCCAGGCCGACTTGGCTCCCAGATGTCTGACACCAAAATTGGGCAACCTGACCTTCAAGAACACTCAGGGTCTCAGCTGAAGTAAAGATCAATCCCTGTTCCTGGTGAAACAGGACTCCTGATGGGCCTCTAGGTGGAGACCCAAAGCTCTCTGGATTCCAGAGCCAAATGAGGCCAAATTTTTTTTTTCAAAGAAATGCATCTGGCCTGGGTCAAAGGATGGATTACAAAGACAACCTCTCTACCAGCCCCTCATGTCAGTTTGAGGGACATCGACAGGACCTTCCCAGATGGTGGACCCAGCATACTATGCCAGAGCACTACGTGTCTAGCAGGAAGCCCTTCAGACTCACTCATTCTGCCCAGGTTCTCACTGTTGAGTCCTGATGCCTGGGCACAAATCAAGGAAAGATATTACCCACGTGATAAGTATTCAAATCAGACCAGAGATTGTTGCATAGGCAGGAATAAACCTTGGGCTCAAGAAAATAACATGGCGAAGCTTATTGGAGCCATCCAGACCTGAGGCGGCTTGGTCTCTTGAATATTTCTTGAATATTTCTGTATTGTATTGGCATTCTACTGTGCCATGCAATCTCATGAGACAGTGTGGCAGATGACATCAGCCCGTGATAGAGTTTGGCCGCTGGGAAGTTCCGGGCATTTTGTGAACATGTTTAGGTGTTTATTGCTACCAGGACCCAGGAACAAGCCAGGAGTTGGTTTTCAAATGTAGAATATTTGCTGGCAGTAGTAGACATGGCTCCTCTCCAGGAATCTGTGTTGTGGTCATCCAACTGGAGTTTTTCGGTGGCCCCCATGAGGCAGTTCTGCCTGCCGTAGATACTTTCAGTGTTACACTCATTGAGATGTAAAGACTGTGGCATGGCAACTCTAACTGTAACCTGGACAATATCAAAGCAGAGCCTTCTCTTGCTGTGTATCCAAGTCAATGGCAGCTGTAAAAATGAACTGTTCAACAGATCTGAGCAGCATCCCCAGATGTGGTATATTCTCCAATTCTAAAGATGCCTACCAGGCAAGTCCTTTTCCTTCACCTTAGTGTGAAAGCAGTGACTTGCCCCTCATTTTAATAGGATACCCTAACGAGTTCCAGATCGCTGAACGGTGACTCTGGGGCATGCTTCTCCCTAGAGAATCCTCATTGCATGTGCTTGAAGCACAGCCAGATTCTTAGCCTTTCTAGCTCCTAGAGGTACGGGTCTCCTAGCTTCTCAACATGGAAAAGGCAGAGCTCTGACCAGAGAAGGCAACCTGCCCTTAGCAACGTGAGGACAGAGTGCAGAGGCTGACCTCTCACTAGCCAGAGGCACCAGCGCCATGAGCAGGAGCTACTTGAAAGAGCACCCGCCTAGAGATGTTAGTGGCCAGGGCTGGCTCTGGAGCCTCCCTCCCTCAGGACCTCTATAGAAGTGGCTGTTCTGCCTGGCACTTTTCGTCATTTCCCCTTCCAAGTAGAGGAGGGACAGCACTGTGCTAGGAAGAGTCAATCTCCTTGTCTCCCGGGCTTTAACCAAAACAAGGACACGGGATGCCAGAGCCCAGTGTATATGTTCTGCCCAATCAGATCTTTCTCCCTGAACCTGACTAGAGTTCCCTGGGGACAGTCAGTCTTACTGACTCTCCTAAAGGAACTTTTCTAGCAGGCTTGCTCCATAAATCCTTTGGGACACCTGAGTTCAACGTGGAAATAGTAGTGAGAATAGAGTCTAGCAGCTCAAAGCTTGATCCAAATTCCTTCATATTGCTGGAATAGGAGCACATCAATAATTTCAAGGTGTGTCCTGGTTCCACAGATGGCTTAGTTTTGTTGACCTAATCTGAACAGAGAGAAAATAGATTATTTCGATTGATCTACCTTCAAGTTCATTGATTCTTCCCTCTGTCATCTCCATTCTGTCAGAGTCCATCCAGGGAGTTTTAAATTTTATATTATATATTTCCATTCTAAAACTCATTTGGTTCCTCTTTATATCTTTTCTTTGAGATTTTCTATTTTTTTCCATTTGTTTCAAGTGTTCATAATTGTTCACTGGAACATTTAAAACTCCTTTTCTGATAATTCTAATATCTGTCATCTCAGTGTTCATCTTATCTTTTTTTCATTCAAGCTGAAATGTCTCTCTTGCTCTTGGTATGAGGAATCTTGAGCGATACCTTAGGCTTTTGAGTATTATAAGACTGATTCCTATGACTCTTCCACTTTAGCAGATAGTCAACCTGTTTGTTCAGAATGCGCATCACTTTTATGGTATATGGATCAAATGTCAACTCAGTTAAAGCTCCTGTGTGCTTTTCTGGTGGATCCCACCTGTATTACTTAGATGACAAGACTCTCCCCAGGGTCTCCTCAGCACGAGCTGGGGAGGGGGAGGAGGAGGAGTGCTGCTTCCCACGGGAGGGGAGTCAGCATTCTGCCCACAGGCTCTGAGACAGAGGGGCACCCCCTCATTACTGCAGGGAGTGGAAGAGAAGTTCTTCCCAGGAACTCCACTGCCACAGTGCTCATAAAAGTGGGGGAGGGGCTTGACTTTTCTCACCTCAACAACAGGCAGGTGTGATTAAAGGGTGTATATAGTGTTGGGCATCCTTTTCCCAGGCCTTCAGTTAGACAGGATAGATTTTCCTTGGGGTTATTGCTTGTCTATGCCTGTTGGCATTTCCTGGATGCAGACCTCCCTCGTGCTCAGGCAAGTGTATACAGGAGGTCAGATGAAAACCCAGGAAGCTCACTGCTGGGTTGTTCCTTGCATCCCAAGGTCCCTAGCTAGTACAGCTCCTGTATGCCAACTTTCAGAATCTTCTGGTAGGTGAGACTTATGCAGGGCGTAGATGGCTTCCAGCCAAACCTGTCAAATCAAGCTGATGACTGCAGGGAACGGACTGCTTCTCTCAAGACAACAAAGTAACATCGACTTTCTGATTTCCCCAACATCTTTCTTTCTCTTTTGTCTACTACTAATCTTGCCTGCTATTATACTCGGACACTCCCCAGCAGCTAACCAAACATTTCTCTGTATGTTTATTTTCACCCTTTTACTTCTGATCCATTATGGTCATCTTCTGACACTTAAGCTAGAACAAAGCAATCTTGGGTGTTTTTTCCTCAGAACATGGCTACTGCTGTGAATTTAACTGACTGCATTTCTCATCGCATCTTCACCCCATTGATGAGGGAGAGATTAGAAGGTTCTATGGTAATACAACTGGACAGATGAAGTCAACAGAAGTTTCTCACACAGTCCAGGCAAGGAGGACACTGTCATGCAGGGCCACATAGGGGAACAGAGTGAACAGCCAGGGACTTTGGGAAGCAGGCTTTGTAGTAACAAGGGGGTAGAGTGCCCCCTGGTTCCTGTGGGAGGGTGTCATTGGCTTATTTGAATAATTCCATGGGCTGGCAGGGAACTAAAACTGCACCATTCAGGGATAAGCAGGAGCAGTGTCTGGTCCCTGACAATGGAGTGTCGTTTGGCTGGGGAACCTTATCCACAGGAGCAGAGTTGGGAGGAGACCTTGCAGTTAGACCATTCAAATCCCTCCCAGTTTCACCAGCTGTCAAAGCAGCACTTAATATTGGGCCTCCATTTTAGGCCTTAACCCACACTGGAGGAACAGTCATCCCCATCTTCATGATGCAGTCCAATTTAATAGCTCCTGTTTCAAATGCGTCAGGAGGTAGACATCCTTCTACAGAGTCCTTCCAGTACTTAAATTCCCCTCACATCATTAATCCCAATCTCTAGTCTTGTAACAATTGGGACTTCTGCTGAGTTCATTCCGACCCTATCAGCAAACCCAGCTCACCAGGAATATATGCTAGTAGTGGGCTATGTTTGCAAGAGTGGCTTTGTTCTCTTCTCTGCTTGCTTCCCAAGAACTGTTTAACCATTCAAAGAATCTGCCTATCCGTAGGGTGAACATAGAGACTAACCCTGTGATAAACAATACTTAGACGCCCAACACTGTGTGTGTGTCCAATTCAGGTACCACTTCTATGCAGAGACCAGGCTTACATCTGCTCCCCACCTCCCCTGCAAACTAATATACACTGTGTATTGGGGGTAATTGTTAAACTTTCAGATACTTAAAACCACCTCCCTCCAGTGGACCATTCTTCCCCAAGGACCCAGAAACCTCCAAAATGAGGCAAGCGTGGCTACTCAGGATAATTTCGAAGAGTAATGACTCACTTTTCACACACACTATGCAAGCTTTGATTCCCATAGTAGGAATAATACAAATGGAAAGTGGTCAGTAATTTGTCTCACTCTAGAAAAAGACATTAGTGACACAAGTTCCTCTCTGGAGGCCCAACAATCCAGTTTAAATTCAGTAGCCATTGTTGTGATGAGTAATCATGTAGTACGTGATTTTTCTCATAGTTGGGCAAGGTGGAATTCAGGCTAGCATGAATACTTCCTGCCAGAACTACGTAAATACAAACAGTCAGGTACAACAGTCTATAACAAGGCTAAAAGAAAAAGTCACCTGGTCCTCCACAACAGACAGATTTTAGACATGTTTTCAATACCATAATTAAGTAACCTAGGTCCCTGGCTATTAGTCCTGTTTATAAGAGCTAATAAGCCTTTCATTTGTAGTAGTTTCCTCTTACAGTTGGCTGATGAATCCTATCCAGAGTCTTCAAAGTCA
The DNA here is from genome assembly GCA_031878705.1 of Tapirus indicus. Taxonomy (NCBI): domain Eukaryota; kingdom Metazoa; phylum Chordata; class Mammalia; order Perissodactyla; family Tapiridae; genus Tapirus; species Tapirus indicus. The sequence continues at coordinate 5,131,190 of CM062935.1, read as the reverse complement.
GTATACATCTGTTGTCAAGTCAGATGTTTCTACAACTTATCATACAATAAAAAGAGTATAGCTCAGTCTAACTACAGACTATGTTCCCAGGACAACCAGCTAACTGGAATTGTTGCAACTGGTGAGGATCTGGATGGTCTTATTTCTTCTGCCCTTGGCCAAAAGGGGACAATAAGAGGTAGTGGGGCAGGGAGCATCTTGATAGCTTTCAACAGATGGCGGGACTAGAGCTAACAGTTTTACAGAATACCAGCAAATACCAGTGATAAATAAGGTCGCTTTACGACAATGATGGAATAAGGCATAAACAAGACCCCTCTATAGTCATGTCTGCACACAGACAAGAGGAACAGATGCAAAATGCCAAAACAACCAAGGATGCTTCTCCTTGCTAACAAGTATGTTTTTTCTCTGAATCCTGTATTTCTGTCATCTGTATATTTCACTGGTTGTGTTCTCCATAAGCAGATGTTGAGAAATGGTCTTCTAGGAAGGATGTTTATTAGGTGTAGAACCTGGGTAAAGAAAAAGGGAGGAAGTAGGATTGGGTGCTTGGATGCAGGTTTGACAAAGCCTTGGGTCAAAACAGCCTGGTTCTTATACTCCCACCTTTATCGGTCCTTGGATGTTGAACACCTGAGAAAGATACAATCATGAGAAAAATGGCTCAAGTGAGGCAGGCTCTGAAGGACCTGACAGCTGGAAGTGGCTGTCAGCCTCACTCCCCACAGCTGGGCAGCAAGACCTTATTTAAAAAGGGAGATCTAGATTCATCTAGATGTAGATGATGTTTGGCTCATGGAGCTGACTGGTCCATGCACTGGCTATAGAAACTTCCTGGAGGTTGTTAGTTCGAGAGTTGATATTACTAATCATTCTAGAGTTTCTAAGATTCTCTTTCAAAGATGGATCAATCCAGATGTCCAGTTTTATGAAGTAGTTTCCATTTCACGTTGGTCTCAGTTCATTGTTCTTTCAAAATGAAATTCAAACGTAGAGAGGACTTGGCTGAATTAGCTTATACAGTAGTGTATGATGAAGAAGTGTGCCAGAGAAACTCCAGAATACAGATCTCCTAATAGACCCAGATTCCCTCAAAGGATGGCCAAACCTTGAAATAACTTCTGTTAGATTATGCGGTTGAGGGGCTATAGGGATTGGTGAATGAAGTTGAATTCATTGGCAGCAGGGTCTTAACTAGATAACAAGGAAAGTGAAGGCAAGAGAAGCTGGGTGAAATGACTGAAGATGAAAAATTTTCTCAGCTTTCCCTGGATCATCTATGCTCCGATATGTATGGGAGGCAGAAGGAAAAAGAGAGCTGACTTGAAGGTTTCTATCTAATGTGGGAATTATGACCCATGAAATCAGAGAGGCAAGAAGCAGGAGCCACACTATGTACTGAGCTCTGCTCCCTCAGATTCTAATAGGACTTTGAAAAGTTGTGGTGGGTGATTCTTCTCAAGGTATGTTTGGAAGAGTTGGTTGCTGAAGACAGAGACAATCTAAAGAAAGACACATCTAGAATCTTTAGCTTATTAATCACTAAGTCCCTCCTCAGGCTTGAATACCTAAAGCATATGAGAACTGGAGTATTATGTCTCCATAATCAGTAGGTCACATGACATTACACAGGAGCCATTATGGGTTTTACCCTTTTTTTGGAGAAGCAATAAATTCTTAGGTTCACAAAATTCTCTGATCCCTACCAAATTCCCAGCTTAAAAAAAAAAGTGGCTAGAGGATACACCCATTCATGGAAGACTTATATAAAAACTTACATAAATCCAATGAAATCAGAATGACCAGTCTGGGAATAAGACCAACCTTAACAAGGTAGGAATCCCTCCACTCTTCCTGCAAGAGCGTTAAGCTAAGAGTCATGCCCACAGTAACTCGGGAGGTTTTAAGAGCTATATGCCACACTCTAAGCCAGGAAGGTGCCTATACCCATCCTCTCAGCATATCCTCAAATGGAAGATCATGTCCACTTGTATAGTTCTGATAAGTGGGTTCTAACTGAAGTGTCATCAGGACCCATGGTTTGAGGTGCATGACTATTCTTCCAGCTCTGTTGTCCTCATGGAAATGTTCTAGTCCCTGAAAGTTTTGACCTTTTTGTAACCAACAACTGTCACTAAACTCCCAAGCTGCATACTTGAATGCAATACTTTATTCATAATGATGTGGACAGAAGGCTGTTTTAGAAATGTGTGCCTCTTTTAATGTTATCTGAAGAGTTAGATGAAAGGACTTATTTTTTTTACTATGTAAAATATCCAAGAGAAGAAATCTCAGAATGTGAGCTACCTAGATACCCATGAATAAACAATTTTTTTTCAGATCATTACCTTGGAGATTCTTTGATAGGAATTATAGATATGAACATGTTGGTTTGATTTTTGGTGATGTAGGAGGTTCCTTCCAACTCGATTGTTCAGTTTCCTGACTGCAGGTCTACCTACATAGATGGCCCCTCTGTGCAGCCATGGTTGACATAAACACAAGAGGATTGTCTAGGACTAGGCAAACTGCTATTTCATAGCTTGAGAGAATCAAAAGGAGTTTAAACTATGGTCGAGTTAGATCGTGTGCTAAATTACAGTAGTGTTTATTAGTACTAAATTTCAAAAGGATGCAAAAACTTAATCTCTACATGAAATCTACATTTTCTTCAAGGATAACGTTGACTTTGACAAAGAAATGAAATATCTTTTATATTAGGGATGTTTGGGGGAGTTTGGTCTGTTTTTTTAAGCTGCTCTTGCTCTTTTCCTTTGCTTTTACACTAAGAATACGGAGATGTTAAAACAATCTATCCCTTGTTCCCCCTCCTTGTAATGCAAACTGAAAAAACCTGGGGGAAAATGGATTTCTAGAAATGCACGAGGGTACAAGTTGAGGTATCTGCCAGTGAGGCCAGGAGCTGAATTTAGGGAAATTACTCCAGAAGAGAAAGAGCCCCGTCCTCTGCCCAAAGTCATCCCACGTGCTTCCTCCCATTTGAGATTGGAAACTTTCAGTCATCAGCATCCAGAACTACTCCCACTGCCTGCCCAGTGGGAGAACTGCCACAAGACTCCATCATTCAGATGCACCTCTATAATATGCCAGTCACATCCCTTGGATACATGGTGGATGTCAGAGTAAACAGATCTGGTCATCTTGAGTGCTTCACACTATCTATAGTGGCAAAGTGGTAAATTCTGATCAATGATTCTCTCATTGATCTCAGATACATTGTCTGTGGGTTTCAGAATGACGCCTACCGTAGCAAGCTCAAAAGTACCATTGAGGCTGGGAAAACGAAGATTGTTATTTGAAAGGTCAGTTCCCTCCTCAAGGAACAAAATCGCACCTGTATCAGTTGGGGTGATGCTGGTACAAAATATGTTGTAGAGTCCAGTGGTATCTTCAATGCCTTAGAGAAGGCTAAGGCACTCTTGAAGGGGGCAGCCAAAGGGATCATCGCCTCTATCCCTTCTTCTGACACCCCTATGTTTGTTATGCTCATGATTCTCTCCCATAACAATTTTCTCAGGACTGTCAGCAAAGCTTCTTGCACTCCAACTGCTTGCATCCCTCAGTCAAGGTCATCTTTGGTCACATCATCTCTGACACCCAGAAGGCTGTGGATGACCCCTCTGACAGACAGGTGTGAAGGCCTTGAGTTTCAATAACATCACTGCATTTTCTGGTTCTTCTGAGGCTGTGGGCAAGGTCATCCCTAAGACAAATGGAATATTCCTTGGAAAGGCCCTCCCTGTTCCTACCCCCAAAATGTCTGACATGGATCCAACCTGTCATCTGTAGAAAGTGGCCAAATTTGATGACAAAGTGACAAAGCAAGAGCTGAAGGGACAGTGAAGAGCACCTGCTGAGTTCATTACCAGGAAAAGGCTGTCCTTGCCAGGGTGCAAAACTAGATACTTTTCTGAATGGAAAGTATCTCCTATTCACAGTTTACAAATTGCCAACCCAACTGAGAGACTTATCTCTGTACAGGAGCTTAGCTTGTCTTGAGAGTCTGGTCAACTCTTTGTATCCTGAAATTTTAGCAGAGGCAGACTTTAAAGCTGAGAATCGGATCCTACAATTTGTTGAGCAATAGATTGTGTGGATACCCTATCCAGACCCCCATCTTGTCACTTTCATCTTGGTGCACACCTTTGAACTAGTTCGTATGAACCTATAACCTGAGAAACAGTGTGAAATGTATATCCTGGAGTTTCTATCTTCCTTTCCTCAATGCAGAGATTACAAACTCTAACACCTCTGAAGCCAGGCAGAGGGTTTAGGTCAGGGAAGAGCACCAGGTATCTTGCGGTGAGTACCCAACAAAAGCTCATGCCTTGCTGAAAGAGGGAAATGGCTCCTCAGCCCAAAGTTATTTTTACTGTGTTCGAACTCAAACAGTATTGCCAGATAATTCCATTTTTCAATAAAAGCTGGAAGTTTGGATTTATACATGAAACCTCCAGATTTATAAAAACTGAAACTCTTAAAACCTGTTAAAAAAAAGCCTTACACAAGAGTATATACTATATAATTCTGTTTGGTTTTGCATGCTCTAGAACTCCATGTAATCTATCGTGGAAAAAAATCCAAATGGCAGCTGTCTCTAAGGAAATGGAAAAGGGGGTTGATTGGAAAGGAGAATTAGGGGAACTTCTGGAGTAGTGAAGACTTTGTGTTGTGATAGGGGTTTGGGTTACTGGTGCATGCATTTACCAAAACTGATTGAATGACACACTTAAGATCCGCACATTTCATCATATCTGTGGTTTTTAGTTCAAACGGAAAAATAAGAGCTATAAACAAATATTGAACCAAAGCATGCATGTTAACTAAATAACTGAAGTATTTATGGCGAAGAGATCTGATGCCTGTAATTCACTTTCAAATGCATCAAAAATAAGAAATGATTGGAAGATACGTGATAAAGCAAATATTAAAATGTTAATTGTAGTAACTAAGTGGTGGATCACTATAAAGCTATTTTAACTTTTCTGTATGTTTAAATTTTTTCATAATATTAAAGGGAGAAAAAAACTGCAAAATTCCTAAAAGTCAAAGCTGATAGCTTAACACCTCTGCATTAACATTTATTCACTTGGAGAAAAACACAATATTGTAAGCCATTCCATAGTTTCTCTTTTCTAACTGATTGTATTAAGCCATACATCGCTACTATATCGCTGAAAACATGGAATTGCAGTTTGTGTAAAAGTAAATTATAATCATCAATCACCATAGACATTACAGATAATAAACGAAAATAGAAGCCGCTTAATTGGTAAGTAAATTATAGACATTGTGTCTTTTGATTCTCGCACCAGACCTCCTAGACAGTTACTCTTATAAACCAGACCTTACTCATGTGGACATTTAGACTTAGTAATTTAAGGCATAATTTAAGTGAACTATGAAACAGAATTCAAACTAAAAATCAGTCTAGGATTCATTTACTGGGTAGTCTGGAGTTAGGTGCAATTTTGTCTTGGTAAGAATTTCTTAAGATATTAAAAGAGATTCTGACCAAACATGCCTTATAAATTATCACAATACTCTATGCAAATTCAAACAAAATTCCAAATGAGTATAATATTGTAAAATAGAAAAAAGTATTATAGGTTGATCATGGCCAGAATGTCGGAAATCTCTATAGTTTTATATTGGCCTAGTTTACCACTTTTCTGTAAACATTTCATCAGATGTGATTATGCTAATAATTTATAACAAAAAGGAAAACTTGGTAGAGTGCTAAATAAAATAATTTAGATATACCTTCCAGTGGAAATCAGTGTATCACATGACAAATGAATGAAAGGAAATTCTAAATTGCCAAAAGAAGAGAGAGGAGCAACAAACTGATAAGTAGTTTACAGGCTCGGAAGTGAAAGCCATGGGTGAGGGGACCAGCGGAGTGTGTGGCCAGGACATTGTCCAGGCAGGGCTGTGGGCACAAGGACCCAAGACAGGAGCTCTGCCAGCCTGGCTGAGGTGTTCTCTCTGCCACATGATGCTTTTACCTAACTTTCTAAATTTAAGTGGGGTTCCTGTGTCTGTGCACTTTTCTTCATTGTTCTGATTACTGTTGAAAGAAACCAGTGTAAAAGTAGAGCCTGTTGTCAGAGAAGGTGCAGTTTGGGCTGAACCTGTGGGAACCTGCTTCATAGCTGGGAGAGATTTCCAAGGGGTCTTGAGTGTCTGAGAACCACAGAGCTGGTGAAGGAGGAGGCAGGTCAAAGAGTGCTCATCTCCAAGTTCATGTTCAATCCTAATTAAATGATCCTACTGGGGCTTCTGAAATGCCTGGTGTTCCTTTTCCATATTCCTACCACAGTTTGTGGCTGAGAAACACAAGACAGAGGCACTCCTTGATTCTGTGAAATATGCCAGGGCTAAATATTCAGACCTTAACCCAAGAGCAGGAGTCAGGTGGCGTCAAGAGTCCCCCAACACAAGCAGGATTAGACTAAGCACAAAACTTATTCGCAGGGAGACGAGATGAGCCGGGGTCAGCGCCTGGGCCAGGGAGGAAGGGGAAGTGCGCACATGGCTATCTGGCCACAGGAACTACATTCCTGGGGTTTCTAGACCCTCTACTGTGCGTACACCCCACAACAGCTGGGCGCCTCTGCCTCTGGTTACAAAAAGCCAAGATCCTCATCCTGCTAAGAAAGCAACATCATGGTCGCAGAGCACCCAGCTTTGTAAAACTGAGACTCTTCCCAGATACTTCTTCCCTGGTGGAGCAGGCCCAAGGATTCTTAATTCTTGTTCCTTGGAATCATTTGGCCTCGATGTACAGCTGAACTCAGAGGCTAGCATCTCCTGGGGAATTCACAGTGAGCTTTCCTGGAGCGCAGCCCTGACTCTCACCTGCCTGGGCTCTAAAGGCAGGACAGTCTCAGCTTCATGCCCCTGAGAAACTCAGGAAGTTATTACAAACCACCCTGCCCTTCTGATGGGGATGATCTGATTCTCACTGTGTGGGTGCATGAGAAGATGAGGCGGGAGAACCAGAGCTGATCTGTGCAAAATTTAACAAGCATGTGCCAACAGAAGCCAGGGCAGTACATGAGGGACCAGATTGCAAAGATGCTTGATCAAAGAGGCTTGAATTAAAATGGGATAAAGGAGGGGCCGGCCTAGTGGCTTAGTGGTTAAGTGCACATGCTCCATTTCAGCAGCCCGGGATTCTCTGGTTCAGATCCCAGGCGTGGACCTGCACACTGCTCATCAATCCATGCTGTGGCAGTGTCCCACATATAAAATTGAGGAAGGTCAGCACAGATGATAGCTCAGGGACCATCTTCCTCAAGCAAAAAGAGGAAAAAAATGGGATAAAGGAGAGTTTGTCAGTTTGGAGACACTTTCTCAGAACACACTCTAGCAAGGACCTCATGGGATAGTGGAAACACTGCAGGTAACACCTGTTCAGCATGGGCTTTCTTAGGCTGCTAAGTGAAATGCTTGAGTTGCGCTGGCAGACAGCAGAAAAAGGGATGAAGCCCAGGGAAGTGGGCATGCTACAGAGTGTGGATGATGAGTCAAGAAGATGAATAGAAGACTTGCCCATGAGAAGGCCTGGAGGACACAGCTTCATGAAGGCAATTGGGAATGTACTTGTGAGAGGGGCACAGCATCACCAAGCACAGTGATGGCTCCCCTGCAGGACAGTGCTGATGGCAGGGGAGGTGTTCATGGCACTTGGCTTACTGATTAGCGATGGGAATTATTCCACACCCCCACCCCAACCCAAGCAATAGAGGCCAGAGGGCAGCACCTAACCACCTAATGGTTGGCAAGGTGACTGTTTAAGCCAAGAGGCCACGGCCTTCAAAGAACAGTGGAGATGACTGGAGATGATGAATATGTCAGATACTAAGCAGTAGACTTCCTGGCTTAGCATCTATTTTGCCTATGAATATGACCAAAAGAAAGTGGGAATGAAGAACAGGAGACAGAAGTCATAAGAGTCAAGGTCCCCTGCCTGATTCTTAGACCTAAGATAGTTTTTAGACCCTTAACCCATTGACTGAAGAGGTGGCCAAATACCCAAAGAATCTGCAACACCACAAGTATATATTCCCACAATTTGACCAGTTCTTTCCCAAAAAGACCTATAGCCATTTATTCAAGACTATATTCTGAGGAAAAGAGAGAACCCAGCCATTTCAAGAATGATTAAGATACACTATATAAGTTGACATTAATACCCCAACATCTCTATCTTCATCATGGCCCCCGGTTAAATGGGGGTGTTTGGGAGTAAGGTTGCAAATGGGCACTTAGACAAGGTCCAGCTCTCACTGGGCCCACTTCATCTGCAGACACACCTGGTGGTCATTTCTCCAGTCCCTGGATATGTGATTGGGAATGACATCCTTGACGTGGAGTGACCCTCACATTGCATCTTTGGCCTGTAGAATAAGAGCTATCATTGTAGGCAAGGCCAAATGGAAGCTGTTTAAACTGTCCCTTCCCCCAACAAAATAACAAATCCTAAACCATATTGCATCCCAGGGTGATGGAGAAGATTCACGCCACCCTTAAGGATACTAAGGATGCAGGAGTGGTTGTCCTGTTGTGTCTTCAGTTTGTTCACTTGTCTTTCCTCTACAGAAATTGGAGAGATTCTACAGAATGACTAGAGACCACCACAAGCTCAACAAAGGCGTCCTGATCCCAGCTGCTCTGGCAGGTGCAACATTCTTGCTAGAGCAAGTTAACACACTCGGGTGCATCAGGTGTTCGCTATATGCCCATTGACTTGGCAAATGTGTTATTTTACATCTCAATGGGAAAAGAGGTTGAGAAGCACTTTGCATTCACACAGAACGTTCAACAATATGCACTCAGTTTTCTTCCAGGACCATGTAAACTCCACTGCTCTGTCATATTATAGTTCAAAACGACTGAAGTGGCTGAGCATCCAGCAGAACATCGAGAAATCCATTACATCAACATTGTCATGCTGCTCATGCATGATGAGTAAAAAGGAGCTAGCATGCAGGAGACCTTGGTAAGACACATGCACCTCAGATGGAGGGAGATAAATTCTACAAGGATTTTGGGGACTTGCTGTTTCAGTGACAATTTTAGAGTCAAGAGGTCAAAGCATGCTGGAACATCTCTGCAAAGGAAAAGACAATCTGTGGCATCTTGCATCTGCAGCCTCAAAGAATCACAATATCCAGTAGGCTTCTTGGGGTTCAAGAGACCACTGTCCAAATCTAGGCATACTGTTCCAACCCATATACTGGATGACATGAAAGAGGCTGCTCACTTTGTGTGAGGCTGAGAGCAGGAAAGAGCTCTGCAACAGGTCCAGGCTAGGGGGGAAATGGCCCTTACACTTGGGTCATACTATTAGGAAGACCCTAGGGTGTTGGAGATGTCAGTGGGGGGGAAAGGGGCATGTGGAGTTCCTGGCAAACTGCCATGAGAAAATCACACTGCAGGTTCCCAGGATTCTAAAGTAAGGCATGCCATCTGCTTATAGCACCATAGAGAACTGTCCTGATAAACCAAAGTAATGGCCTGCTGTATGTGCAGGTGGAGCACCAACTCGGGCAATACTCTGCGAGGTTGGTGCCATCCTTCAGGATTTAGAATGCACACTAAATAGAAGAATTCTATAATTCAGGATTTAGAATGCACACTGAATGAAAGAACTCTATATGTCCTTCTATCCCAACAGAAAGAACCCGTGAGTCTAGAAACCAAGGGGTGGAAGTAGGTGCAACTCCACTTACTATTATTCCCAGTGACCCATGGGGGACTTTGTGCTTACCATCTCAAATTCAATTCTGCAAGATTGAAGGTCCTAGTCCCAAGAGGAGGGAGACTTGGGATATAGGGAGGTAGGAGGGTTAATTCTTTCCAGAGGACACAGCAAGGATCCCATTGAAGAATGAGATATGACTGCAGCCCAGGCACTTTGAACTCCTTGTGTCCAGGACCATCAGGCAAGAAGAGAAGTCACCATCCAGATGGGGTGACTGACCCTGGTGATCAGGTGAAGATAGAGCTTCCATTATACAAGCAGGGCAGAGAGGGGGAGGTATGTGTTGCTCAGGTGATCCACTTGGACACTTATTGGTATTCCATTGCACAGTTGTGACTGTGGGTGGATAAGCATGGTAACCCAGCCTGAGGAGGGTGTGCTTACTAGGGGCTCAGACCCTTCAGTGATGAGGGTTAGTTTACACCACCTAAGCCAGCAAGTGCAGCAGAGGTAGTAGCTGAGGGTCAGGGGAGTCTTAGAACATAGAGTAGAAGAAGGAGATGATGGGTACCAGTTGCAGCTCTGGGACCAGCTGCAGTGGCATGGACTGTAGGTCATCCTTCCAGCCTCCTTTTCCTGAGTTCCTTTTCCTCCTCTGCTCAGGAAGGACAGGCCTACCAGGGCCCAGGAAGAGCTGTTTCCCATAGTTGGCTGAGGGCACACAGGTGTCACTGTGCCCTCTGCTTGATCTGCTTCAGACTGTGGCCAACATGATTCAGAGGGTTCCTGGAAGAACTTCTGCCTGACAGGTCACAAGATCTCTGGAAATGACGTGCATGTCTTTTCCTTGGAAGGGTATTGGGGCACTTTAAGAAATCTGAAGGTTCCTGGTTCCTCCTCAGTAGGAAAATGTCTACCTACAAGATCCCCAGGAAGAATGCCAATCTGTCCCATGAACTGGGTCTTACACAGCATCTGGCAGAATGTGTTACGGGTATTTCTTAGAGGGAAACAAGAGAGGTGCTCCCATTGAGAGTTAATTCAGTGGCTCTGCAAATGAAGTGGATTGGTATAACTCTGAAGGGTTAGGTGCTTGGGACAGAAGTCAAATAGCTCACCTTCCTGGACTTACTAAGAGCTGCTTTCCTCAGGCATCCCCGAATTTGAAGAGATGCTTTCCTGTGGGATTTGTGCATCTCATCACGGACAGGACTAGGAGAGAAGAGTCAAATGTGGAAGCTGTCAATGAGTAGATTAGTTGATTCTCATGATGACATTAATCCAAGGAAGCGAGGTCTCCTAAGGTACATTATTTTTCCTGTATCCTACCAGGACTAAAAGTAGCAGAGCCCAAAGAAAAGGGCGTATACCTCAGAATGCACACATGCATCTTAACAATGGAGGCAAAGTCATCAGTGATTTTTGGAACAGAAGACCCTTTGTGGGAACAGGTGTTCAGTGATTCCCCTGCCATCAGGGGCTTCATGACACTTGCGTTGCCAGGTCTCCACGTCCTGGAAAATCCCTACACCAGGCTCCCTGGACACAAACAAGAAGAGAGCCCAGAAGACACTACACATAAAGAGTTCTCAGGGTCAAAGACCTCCAGACAGAGGAAGGCCAGTAGAAGCTGGGACTGAGACACTAGCAGGAGAGTGCTCTGAGGAAATAAAAATGGAGACTTGGTGGAGCCCAGGACTTTTAGGGCAGTGAACATACTCTGATACTATAACAATAGGTACACATCACTGTACGTCCGTCCAACACAGAAAGTACAACATCAAGAGCAATCCCTAAGGTAAACTATGGGCTCTGGGTGATAATGATGCCGTGATGTAAGTTCATCAAATGTTACAAATGTATCATTCTGGTGTGGGATGTTGATAATGGGGGAGGCCATGCATGTGTGAAGGCAGGAGGCATATGGGAAATCTCTATACATTCCTCTCAATTTTGTTGTGTACCTAAAATTTCTTTTAAAAAAGTCTTTTATGCAAAAAAATGGAGCATTGGCCTGAGTATTCCCCTTTTCTAAGTGGGAATGGGACTTTCTATTGCACATCCATGGCTTGATATTCTATGTTCCCCACTGGGTCAGGGCCCTGTCCCCCTTCCACTACCTCTCACTGGGACATCTCTCTTGGAGTTAGTGACATCTCCACATGGCATGTTATGACCATCCCATGAGCTCTCCAGAATCCCAAGCCAGGGAGTTGAGACTTCCAGTGCTAACCCCATGGCTGCAGGGGTGCTGAGTTCACATCAATTGGTGGCTGTAGGAAGTGGGCTGAATACCTTCCCCCTGAAGGGAAGGCTTCTTCATAGGCAATCACTGGTTCCCAACATGGACACATTCCACTTATGACACTTCTCAGAATGCTTTATTTTAGGGATGTAGAGCATGTCGGTAATAACTTTCTATGTATATTTTGGGATTTTTTGACCACCTCCTTATTACTCTGACAACCTGGCCTGTTTCAGATCTACTTTCAGACCTGGTTGAACCACCATAACATGGAATATGGTATCTGGGTTCCTAAGAAGACACTGAAGGTGCCTGAAGTATGGGGTCCAGTTGCACATGGGGTAAATCTTGACCTACAGGAAGAAAGAGATGAGAGGAAGCAGGCTGATAGATTCTCCTTTGTCTCTCCTCCATGGACTGCTCAAAAGTACAATCTCTTTGTGACCCTTCTGGTCCTAGTGAACACACCTGCTGGGCCTATGTCAATAGGCTATGTCAAATACCTATGTCAATTTGCAGCTCTTTGTGACAGGGTAGCCAGAGGGGGTGCACATCACTTCACATCTTTCCTTGCATTGCTTATTTCCTCATCCTCACCCTCTTTAGGCCCAGCCACAGTGCAGATCTGACCATTTTAATCAAACAAATGGGGAACTCTAGGGCACAAACTGTCATGTAGACGAGGCCTGTGTTGGGTAGAGACGCTCAGTCACTGGCAGGGGGCTGCCTAGGAAGAATGTATCCTCAACTCAAATACTGAGGTAAGTCCTGAAAGCACCGACCACTGGAGGCTGTCAGACAACTATTCTTCTTGAAGGTGATCACCTTCCTTCTTAAAGACCCAAGGTACACACTTCTGTAGCTGCACATCACTTGTGCCACATGGGTCCACTTCTCCATATGTGTAGGGGAGCATCTTCCCCAGCCTCTGGTGGCAAACTTAGAAGAAGGAGGTTGGAGGAATGAGCTCTCTATGCAGTTGGACCACAAGTGGTATTCATGCTCTTGCTCCTCCACTGTCCATCCTAAATTCTCTCCTCAGCTAACACCTCTCCTGGTCTCAGTGGCTTACTTGAGAGTGTGACTCCAACGCTCATTCCTGAAGAGTCTGAGCCCCTGATAACTATCCCTTCTAAGGCTAGTGTTGCTGTACTTGTCCATTAACATTCACATTGGGTAATGGAGGACCAAGATGTGTCCAAGGGGACCAGTCAGTACCGTAGATCCTCCACTCTGTTGCCTTGCATCACAGAAATCCTATCTCATCTTGATGATCAGGGGCCAATGCCCCTACCAAGATGGTGAGCCCTCTTCTTGCCTGCTGGTCCTGGACATAAGGAGCCTAAGTACCCAGACAGCAGCCATAACTGTAGGGTCAACAGGAACCTCTGACAAGAGTGTGCTGTCTTTGAGAAACAGAACCTAGTCAAACCCTGCAGAGCCAAGAGTTGCAGGGACAGGAGGCACTAGTCTCCCAGTGTGTCTTTGGGAGTTATAGCAAGTTGGGACCTCCCCTGTTTCATCCCTTTGGATCCTGCACCCATGGTTTCCTCCTTTTGGGGACAGAGAATCACAGAGGCATCTGTTTAGTGCATACACAGCATCCTGGAGGATGGCGCCTGTCCTTGCAGAAGATTGCCGCTGAGCTGGTGCTTCAGCAGTGCCTTTTAGGAGGCTGTTCCTGACAGAGGCCAGCACCCCTGAAAGGTGCAGTATATGATATAACCACTGGACCCCAGGGTCTCCCCAGCATCATTCATTGTAAAGTGACCCCACTGGTCAGATGCTATGATATCAGTCCATGCTGTGGGTCAGACATTCAGGAAGCCCCCCAAAATGGCTCCTCCTTGAAGTTCTGATGGTAGAAAAGACAAATCCATACGCATCAACATGAGAATGAATGGCTGGCCCCTCCAGGAAGGAAAGAGCACGCCTAACAAAATAAATGACACCAAGGGGCCAGTTTGTCTCCTTGAGGCATGGTGCCATGTCGGAGGCTCAAGACTGGTCTCTACTGCTGGCAGAGTGGACACTTGGAAGCAGTAGGAGCTAGGTTGTCCTTGGTGGGTGGGAGTCCCTGCTTTGGGGCCCTTGTGTAACCTCCATCACTGCCACCATAGCCACTGTGTTCATACACCCATTGCACCATTTCTCACACAGCTCCTGATAAAGGCCAGCTAATATATATTTACCAGATTTGAGACATAATTCATACACCATAAAACTCACACATTTAAAGTGTACAACTGAGGGATTTTTTGCATATTCACAAAGTTGTACAACTTTCACTAATTTTAGAACATCACCCCAAAGAGAAACTCTGTGCCTGTTAGCACTCATTACTTATTCCCCTTAACATCCCCCAATCTCTAGGCAACACCAATCTATTTTCTGTCTCTATGAAATTGCCTATTCAAGACAGCCATATAAATGGAATCATACTACATGTGGCCTTTTTGTCTTGATTCTTTCAAGGCTCATCTACACTGTAGCATGCATCAGTACTTCATTCCTTCATGTCAAGGACTGGCTAAGATAACTAGCCTGAGTAATGTTCTCTACTGGGTTGTTCAGTGGTTCCTCCATGGTGGACGTTAACATGAGATACAAAGATCTTTATACTTCCCGTTCACTCCCATGTGTCGATCTGAAAGTCAGCTCAGGCAGGAATCATGGCTGCATTGAGGACAACTGAGTTCAGCCTCCTGTTCATCCATGCTGTCTTCCTACCAAACAAGAGAAAGTGGGTCGGCATTATCAGTGTGTATATACTCATATGTATACACAGCAGTGCCTCCACTGGCTGCTCTGGCTTCTGGAGGACTCACCATCTCCCAGCCTCTATTGCTTTGGGCCTATCATTCCCATTGATGAATGAGCCAAGTTTTGTGGACACCTCCACTGTCACCAGCCCTGGCTTGCAGAGTAGCCACCACTGAATTTCTTAATGATGCTGTGCCCCTCTCACAATGAACATTCCTGATGCCCTTCCTGAAGGAGGCACCCTATGGACACGGCATGTGCCGAACTCTCAGATATTCTGGCCTCACATATCTCTTCTCTCACATGCCATAAAATCCCTTCATCTACCATTGGCCATAGCAATTCTGGCATTGCGTCGTCACTCAGCCCAGCTCATCACTTTTTGCAGCCTTTTATGAGCCACTTTCACAGCAAGTTTGTCCCATCTGCTGGGGTCCTTGCCCAGGGTTAAATCCCATACCCTGAACAAGTACCCCAGCACCAATCAACTCCCTTATCTAGACTTATGTTCTGGGCCCCTCAATCAAGCTCCCTCAAATCCCAGTTCCATGCCTCTCCCTCAGCTCCTGCCAGTTCGTGATAATTCCTGCAGCTCATTTGGAGTATGGTGCACTTCCTGTTATCAGGCCCAGCACATTCCTGCCTGGCTTATACTATGATTTCTCCCTAGTTTTCAACCTGGCAGCCAAGAGAGGAAGTGGAACCCATTGGGTCCCTTGTGCCTTACAGAGAAGTCTCTGTAGCATCTTCCCACGTGTGAAGTGCAGGGTGTTGGGGGGAGTGTTAGCTGATGGGGAGAGGGACCACCTCAGCAGGCTCTGAGGGACCAGGCGAGTCTGAGAAGCCAAAATCTTCAAAGGCATCTCCCAGCTGTCCCCATCCCATGTTTGACAAAGCAGACCTGCCTCAGGTGAAAATTCATTTGACTCAGCAGCTTATCAAATCTTACTACTAAGACTTGAGTTTGGTCTTAAGCTTTTTCTGCTCTCCCACTCTAGGGGCAGAGGCCTCTTTGTGAAGAACTAAGGAGACACTCTGGCCTCCATACACTTCTCACTTGTTTAACTGCCCTCCACTCTTCAGTGTCCCTCAGAGCAGCACTGTAACTTAATTCCCAGTCAATTCCACTCCCAAATTCCTGAATCATCACACCATCCAGGATATTCCCTTCTACAAGGACACTCTCCCAAGTCACCACCAGAAAATTATTAGACACTAGGCCACTGCCTTATGCCATAGACCATTCATGTCCCCTCTCAACCCAAAAGGGTTCCCTGGTACCTGCTGGGCATTGAGTGATCCCATCCCCAAACCTCTTCTTACCTGCTGCTTTCTCAGACCACTCCTGGTATCACCTGTTTCAGTTAACTCTTCCGGAGAGTAGAAGTTGAGATGGAGTCAGGAATGCAAGAGAATTATTGGGATTACACCTGTGAGAAATAGAAGGCAAGGAAGCAGGAGTGGATAAGGGAGGGCTTGGGGCAGGGTGCAAGTATGACAGTCTCAGACAACCCAAGTTGGAGCTCAAGAGCAAAGATTGCCCATTAGGGAAGTCCTATATGACAGAAGTGGCCAGGCCTTAGCACTGTATTATGCTTGGTCATTGGGAAGAACGTGGCCTAAGCTCAGAAGCTCAGCAGATCCTGAAGGCCCTAACAGGTGGAAGTACTTAACTGAATGGCAAGTTAATTCTTAAAGGGAGGTCTAAGTATTACACCTCTACATCTTCCATACAAGTTTTTGTGTGTTTGTGTTACATGCTGTCAAGTCAGCTCTGACTCCTGGTGACCCTGTGAATGAGTGGTGTCCACAATGTCCTGTCCTCAATGGCCCTCCTCAGCTCCTGTAGACTCATGCCTATGGCTGCCTTTATGGAGTCAGCCATCTTATATTTGGTCTTCCACTGTTACTGCTGCCTCCTACTTTTCCAAGTATTATTGTCTTTTCCAAAGAATCCTGTCTTCACATGATGTGCCCAAAGTAGGGCAGCCTCAGTTTTATCATTTTTGCCTCCAGCAATAGTTCAGTCTCAGTTTGCTCTAGGACCCACTTGTTCATCTTTTGGGCAGACCAGGGTATCTGTAGAGCTCTCCTCCAACACCATATTTCAAATGAATCGATTTTTTTCCTGCCAGCCTCCTTCACTGTCCAGCTTTCACACCTGTAGGTAGTAATTGGGAATACAGGGTGTGGATAATCTTGGCCTTGGTCTCTAATGACCCTTCCTTACACTTGATCTTTTCTAATTCTTTCATTGCTGCCATTCCAAGTCTCAGTCTTCTCTCAATTTCTTGGCTGCAGTCTCCATTTAAATTGATGACCGAGCCAAGGTAAACAAAATCTTTAATGTAGACAATGAAGACATTGACATGCAAGTTGGGCAGTTCTTCTGTAGTCATAATTTTTGTCGTCTTGATGTTCAAATGCACTCCTGCTTTGACTCTTTCATTCACTTTTATCAGAAGTTGTTTCCAGTCATTGCTGCTTTCTGCCAGTAAGATGGTGTCATCTGCATGTCTTAGGTTGTTGATATTTCTTCCACCAACTTTCACTCCTCCTTTGTCTGAATCTAGCCCAGCTTTTCGATGATATGTTCTGTGTACAGACCAAACAGGGAGATAAAATTCACCTTATCTGACCTATAGGAGACCATTCTGTCTCTCCATATTCTGTTCTGACAGTGGCTTCTTGTCCACAATACAGTTACACATCAGGATGATCAAGGGCTGAGGCATGCTCATTTCTTTCAGAGCAGCCTATAGCTTTTCGTGATCCATGCAGTTAAAGCCTTTACTGTAGTCGATAAAACAGACTACCCTTCTGAACTTCTTTGGAGCACTCCAGTAGCCAACGAGTAGTCACAATTAGATCTCATATGACTCTCCCTTTTCAAAATGAAGCTTGGACATCAGGCATGTCTTGCTCCCTATGAGGTAAAAGCCTTTGTTGAAGCACCTTGAGTGTTACTTTACTTGGACGGGAAATTAGAGTGATGGTCCTATAGTCACTGCACTACTTGGCCTCTCCTTCGTCGGGGATTGGGATGTATGTTGAGTGTTTCCAGGATGTAGGCCATTGTTTTGTTTTCCATATTTGTTGGCATATTCTTGTTAGGATTTTGACAGCTTCAGTCTCTGTGGCTTGAAATAATCCTATCAATATCTCTTCTACCCCTGTGACTTATTTCTACCCAACACTTTCAAAGCAGCTTTCACTTCACTACAAGTTGTAGTTCATGTCAATTCTGGTCTTATGTGTTTCTCACAATGCTGTCCTGCAGGAATCATGCTGGTAGGAGCCTTGATGACTTTTATATACTCAAGTTTGCAGGCTGTACAGTATGAGACTACATAGGCCAGGGGGTGGGATCAGACACAGGCTGTCACAGACTCTCTCTTACCTTGTGTACCCAACATTCAGGGAAAAATCTGTTTTTCCCATGTCAAGGAGTTGGTTTCTATATGTGTTGCAAATGGAATCTCGTACCTTGAAGTTTTGAGCTATGATTGGTGGGACCTAAGTCATATATAGCTCACACTAATTCACTAGTGGTTCTGTTTTTTTTATGGTGTGGGTTTGAGAGTGGCTAGAGTGATTGTTATCCTGATCACTTGTCCCTCTGACCTCTGGGGCAGAGCCCACCCTCTTTACCTTAAGCTTAAGTCTTCTCCTTCCTGGAACTCTTCCACCACCATCCCTGTTAGAAATGGCCCAGTGCCTCACTCTGCTGTGACCTTGAAGGATAAGCCTCCTACAGGCATTATTTCAAATACCTACAGGCACAGAAGATGTCTTAGACACAGCCAAGCCCCCAAAGTAGCTCACAATCTTTTAATATCACAAAATAGTGATTCTTTCTCTGGAAAAAGAACCATTCTCTGCAAGGCCATGGTCATCTCTGACTCATGAAACACCATGTCCAGTGTCTGGGGCCTGATTTGTGAATGGATCAAAGGAAGTCCACTGAAGGTGCTGCTGGGATGAAGAATCTCTGAAAGCTAGCAAAAAGGAGTAGAGATCTCTTCTCTGTCACTGGCCATCCTGCTGTCCTGCTGTCTGTCTCTCATCCTGGTCTTATCTGGGGACTCCTTGGACGCATATCATCATGTTGCCACCAGAACTCGTTGTGCTTGGCCTCTGGGGTGTCAAACATGAAACTGAGGTTTTGCCACTACAATCCCCACTCCCACCCATATTCTACATCTATATTTGGTGGCTTTTGAGCAAGAGGTGCTTTTCTCCATGTCATATAACAGAAGCACAAAAGGCCCACAGAGCTGGCTTTCTTCTCAGCTGGAAGCTTCTCCCAAAATAAATCAAACTGAGTCTGTGACCTCAGCCTGCTTCAGGCATTCTCCAAGGACAAAATGTCACCATGATCAAACTTTGATTTATTACTCAAAAGCAAAAAGTGACAATTATTCATCCACTGCCAATTGATGTCCATAGATGGAAAAAGACCACAGGCTTTTGAGCTTCCAATTAAGAGTCTTTGTACCACAGGCCAAAGGAACTCATTTTAGGTCACAAACAACACTAAGCATCCCCAGGAAGGTCCAGTGTTTTTGTATGGTGTCCTCAGTGGATGCTGACTCAGAGGTTCAGATTCTATGTTGTTGGGCATCTGACTCAGGCGTGGTAGGAAAGAGGCCTGATGGTGTCTCCAGCTATCAAAATCATTCATCTTGCAATCAACCACAGGATGGTTTTGTAAGGCTAGGAGCAGCTCCTCTGGTTCCAATCAAGCCTGGGCTGGAGCTTCCTTTGTAGGCCACAGCAATCACTGGCCTGGATGGTGGTAGGAGACCATAAGGAAAATGGTGCCAGGCCAAGGCAGCGACTAAGGCTGCCTTGTCTATGGGCAAATTCATGTGCACTAAGAACAAAAACCCAGGAATACTGGTTCCAGGAGCAGGAATCTATCCCTGGAGATGGTTCTGCTGGATTCTAAAACAGGATTTCTCTACCAATGTGCCCTGGTCACAGCACTAAGCTGCTTGTAGAACTTCTATACAATATTCTCTTCCCAAACAAATGGTGTAAGGGGCCCTGTCTCTAAATGAAGTAGATTATTTGATGAAGCAGTAGCTCTGAGAAGGGGGGAGGGTCAGACCCTTGAGATAAGTAAAGAGAACACCGCTGTTGATGAAACATAATGTGGTTCATCAAAGAGCTGCCCTTCTAAAGGGTCAAAGTCCTTAACTGATTCTCCTCCAGAGTGCACAACTCTGGGACTTATCTGGAATATCTCAGATCTGACCAATGATCTGCAGGTGAAGTAGAGGGGTAGCCTGGTCTGGAGGGAAGTATCGCCCTTGGAACTGGACACTTAGGAAGTTACAGAATCCTTGAGTTCAGGCTGACCTGACTCTGATTTGATGCTGCCCCTTTTCTCTGCCTCACAAGTACATGGATGACAAGCAGAGAGGGAACCCCAGGATCCTTCTGATCTTTGTGAGGCTGGTTGTCTTTTCCTATATGGCCCTGAATTAGGTGACACTAACGATCCTCCTTGATAGAAGTTGAAGAAAAAAAAAGATAGTCACAAAGAAACTGAATGAAAGACAAACGCATAATTTCTTTCTTTAATCACATCCCACTTGCTTTCAGTTTCTGATGGATTCCTTTGTGCTGATGTGGGTGTAGGAGAGGAATATATCCTTTGTAATATAAAAGATTATATGATATCCCATTTATTTGAAATTGTTGTTTTCTTTAAGTGTATTTGAAGTGATCATTCCTGATACAACTGTTAGATTATAGGCTATAAGAGCTCCTACTTATTTCAAATACCTAACTCTATTAATAAAAACAGAACATAAAACTATTAAAATGTTCCCAGTGTTCTTACTAACCATTTCATGACCTACCAGTGGAATATGGGGCACAATCTGGAAGCACAGAGGCACCAGCCACAGCAGATACGTCATGCTTCCTACCTCATGATTGATACTTTGCTGACCTTCTCCACATCCCCAATCCCCAGCAAAGCTTAAGGGACAGAGAGGCGAGACTTGAGGATGACTCCCACCTCAAATCCATCTCAGCTTAAGTTGCTCCCCTCCCAGGAGGAAGAGATGGAGTGGGGCATGGGGAAAGTGTTTCTCAGATTTTATTGGACACTAGAGAGACAGAACAGTATGTCTTAGGTCCTCAAGATGCTGGGGGATCTTTATCTGGAGTGTCACTGATTCTTTCCCAATCTTTAAAAAAAGGAGGCACTAGACTCGAGGGTTGCTGGGCAATGGAGAGTGAGGTGCTATGGAGGTCCAACTCTCAGCATTCCACCAGCATGACTGGCCAGAGCCAAAATGATAGCCAGTTGACACTGAGCCCAGCTATGGTGCCTCTCTGGTTGGGGCCCTGTCGAATGGTGCTTCAGAAAGCTGCAGAACCTAAAAGGTCTCCAGACCTGTTCTCTCAGGGCTCTGCTGGGGAGTGTTGCAGGAGACAACTGGTTTCTTGGCTGCCTGCTGAGGAATCCAGTTCAAGACAAGGGGAAGGCTCTTGGGTTGTGACTAGGAATGAAGGTGGAATCCTGTGTCTTGGTTCTAGGCTGGGCACTGCAGACAAATCTCATATCGAGTCCATTGGCTGGCGCTGGTCATTTGCATGGACAGAATTCTCATAGGTGGGTGCAGCCCGGGCCAGGTCTCTTGACAGTTGTCATCAGGCAAGCTTGCTTGTTAATCATCGGAAGGCACACTGAATTCTGCACAAATTGAAGCATTCCAGAAAGCTCCTCTCCCAAGAGGCTATTCTTACATTGCTAGTATCTCTGGATATTTTTAGAATACAGATTTTTCTCTTGGTCTTTCACTTTCCTTTTGATGCTTCTCTTTGTCAGTTTTCTTCACAAACCAGGGGTTGGAGTGCCTAAGTTCTCCTTGACTCTAGGTGAGTCTTCTCCTTTAGATTTGCTCAGAAATCAGGAGGCCAGAGCACCACAGGGCTTCAAGGAGAACATTCTGAGGGTTGCTGAGTGTCCATATTCACACCATCTCACTAAGGGTGAGATGGCTTTGACCCCAGATGACACTTCTGCTGCCCTGGTCTTCCTGTACTTCATCAAGTTTGCATCTGATCCTGGTGTTTCTCCCTCCTTCCTCATCTCTAGGCTCTTCTCACTCTTCCTTAGATGTTTTCCTCTGAATTCCTTCTCGGGATACTGCTGCTGCTTTGCTGGATCCTTGTCTTTTTCCACCATGTTCTCTTTAACGTTTGTGTTCCATGAGACTCTAGACTGTTCTTCTCAGGATGCACACTCTCCCTGGGTAACAGCAATGGAACCCTGGTGCAATAATATCTATGTATCTCACTCTTCTGTTTTTATACTTCCAGCCCAAATGTGACCTGAGCTTCAGACCCATATATTCATCTGCATATTTGAATGTCTTGCAATCCCTTCCAGCTCAATTTACCCTAAATGGATCTCATGTTCTTTCTGCCTACTTTTCTTTCTTGTTTTTTTCTTCTCCCCAGTAGTGCTTTGCTCCCAGAGGGCCAAGTCGGAACTACTCTGCTTGACTCCTCTCTCCACCATGCCACCCATACAAATCTAATTCATCGCCAAGTCTGGATTATTCTAATCATCAATCTCTTGATTTTGTCTCCATTCTTTCATCTCTATTGCTTAAATCCAAATTCAAACCAACTTTATCTTTTCCCCTGTTCACTACAGTGACATCCTCACTTAATTCCCTGCTTCCAGGGTTACTTGGTCTCTCTTGATTCCACCTGTATAAGTTTAGCCATAGCTATATTCCACTTAATTTTATTGCCTTATCCCTACCTATCACATTTCTAATGTTTGTGTCAAGCTGCAGTATAGGGAGGGGCATAAAAGCAAGGGCATTGGAGCTAGATTTCCAGCTCTGCTTTAATAGAAATGACCTTGGATAAATAACTAACATTTCTTTATCTGTTTCCTTATCTGAAAGTTGATAACCCTCACAACAAAAACCCTATGAAGTCAATGCAAATTACATGTATTAAACCATGTGAAGCTCCTAGAATAATGCTCAGCACATATTAAGTCCCAGATGTAAGTAGTAATTATGCTGCACTTCTGATTTTAGTGGTCTTCCTACAACACATTTATCCATGTTAATTTCTTGAACTCTGTTAGCTTGATATGCTGCTGCTTTAGAAATGTTCAAAATACATTGCTAGATCTTGAAAAATATCTCCAAGAATGTACAGAAATTCACTATGCTGAGCTTTTTATGAAATCTGACATTGGGTGATTTTATTCTCCCTGCTCCCTCTCCCTCCAGTTTTTAGGCAAAAGGCCCTTTTTGGTTTCTTTCTGGTAATTAGCTTTTAATGTGTTATTCCTACCAGCTGAGAAATTGTCTAGGGCCAGAGAGTGCATTGGAGTCATCTAAAATCTCTGCTTGCTTCTGTTATCCACTACCCTCTGGCCACATCTGCTCCATCCCTTACCTGTCAGGCGTGTTTCTTCATTTCAGGTGTTCAAGGAGTCCTTGAGACTCACAGCCAAGCCCTTTAAATTACAAGGGTCTGTTTCCATCTAGTCCTTTCTGCTTCATCCCTCTCCTGCAGTCATGATGCCCTAAATTATCCACTCGTGTAGTCTCCCACCCCCAATAGGCTAGGTCGTAGAGCTGAAGAAACCATGGAAACAAGCAGTTTCTGTTACCCAGCACCCCTGCTGTGGCAGATGTCTCTTGTCACACCCCTTAGCCCAGCTCTGATTTCAGCCATGTCTGTGTTGGACAGCTCCCTCCCCATGCAGGACAACCTCCACATCAACCACACTTTTCATCCTTTTGCCTCCGTACCTCCTCCAATGCCCAGAGACCACTAGGCTTTCCAGTCCAGAAAAGTGGGGGTATTAATGCCTCTGGGGGTAACCTTCAGGCAAGGGGAACCAGAGCCAGTAGATAGAAGCTCCAACTCCTATACTCAGTCACTGATTCCAAGAGGCATTCTGTGGGCTCTGAGAGGTACTGTGGCTGATGGTGGGGATCTCTTTAGTGCTGCCATGATTGGGCTTTTCCTATTTCCCTTTTTTTCTCCTTCCCTTTTCTCACCCCTGCTTCCTAGAACTAGCTCCCAGATAAACTATAGCATCAAAGTACTTGTCTCAGGATCTGCTTTTAGAGGAACCTAAATCAAGACACAGCCAGCCAGCACAACATGACACAGGGAATCAGGCTTTAAATGCCTGGATGGCACTCCCCTCCCTTTCTCTGACATCCCACTGTGTCTCCCCTTAGCCACACAGGCACCAGAGAGCACTGGAGCCTGTTGACCAGTATCAGGTAGGCTGGCCCCTGGAACAGACAGCAGGGTGGACAAACACAGAGACTGGATCTGAAGGGCCACTGAAAGATGCCCCATGTGTTTTTTTCTTTTTTAATTCAGACCATAATTTACTTTCAACGGGAGCATATTGTACTTAAATTTTTAATTGTCAATTACTGATAATTAACTCTAACATCATACTATATGCTTTCTATTTATCCCACTTGTTCTGCATTACAATTCTTCTCCTTTCTTTCTTTAGATTGATTTTTATTTTTATTTATTTACTCTCCAAGCTCTAGTGTTAAATCTTTTAGGAGTTATCCTAGGGATTTCTGCAACATTATTAATATTAAAATCTAATATAAGGGGTCAGCCTGGTGGCGTAGTGGTTAAGTTCACACTCTCCACTTCTGTGGCCCAGGGTTCACAGGTTCGGATCCCGGGTACAGACATATGCACCGCTTATCAAGCCATGCTGTGACAGCGTCCTATATAAAGTAGAGGAAGGTGGGCACAGATGTTAGCCAAGGGCCAATCTATCTCAGCACAAAAAGAGGAGGATTGGCAACAGATGTTAGCTCAGGGCTAATCTTCCTCACACACACACATACACACACGCAAATCTAATATAAATTAGGACTCTTACCTCTTCCCTAGAAGATGTAAGAATTTTAGATTGCTCTAATGACAATAACCCACTCCTGACGTTAATGTTGTTTTATTTTTATGTATACCACTTTAATGTATATTTAAACCTATCATTATATTATTAGTCAATATTCAGATTTAGATTTACTTTTTTTATTCTTCAGTCCTTCCTGTTTATTCATTCAATCTGTAACCATTTACTTCTTCCTGAAGAACATTTTTTTCCATCTTTGAGATATAACTGACATATAATGTTGTATAAGTTTAACATATACAATGTGTTGATTTGATGCACTTATATTGCAAAATTACCACTGTAGCATTATCTAACACCTCCGTCATGTCACATAGTTACTATTTCTTTTTTTATAATGAGAAAATTTAAGGCCTACTTTTAGCAACATTCAAGTATGCAATACAATATTATTAATTTTAATCACCATGCTGTGCATTAGATCCCCAGAACTTATTCATCTTCTATCTGAAAGTTTGTACCTTTTGACGAACATCTCCCCATTTCCCTCATGCCCCAGCCCCTGGTAACTACAATTCTACCCTATTTCTATGAGTTTGGTTTTTTTGATTCCACATATAAGTGAGATCATACAGTATTTGTCTTTCTTTGTCTGACTTATTTCACTTAGCACAATGCCCTTAAGGTCCATCTGTGTTGCCAAAATGGCAGGATTTCCTTCTTTCTCGTGGTTGAATAATATTCCATTGTGTGTGTGTGTGTGTGTATATATATATACACCACATCTTTATCCATTCACCCATAACAGACACTTAGATTGTTTCCATGTATTGGCTATTGTGAGTAATGCTGCAATGAACATGGGAGTACAGATATCGCTTCAAGGTAGTGTTTTCATTTCCTTCAGATACATACCCAGAAGTGGAATTGCTGAACCATATGGTAGTTCTATCTTTAATTTTTTGAGAAACATCCATATTGTCTTTCATAGTGGCTGCACCAATCTACATTCTCACCAACAGTGCACAGAATTCCCTTTTCTCCAAATCCTTGCTAACACTTATCTGTCTTATTGATGACAGTCATTCTAATAAGTGTGAGGTGATATCTCATTGTGGCTTTTATTTGCATTTCCCTGATTAGTGATGTTGAGCATCTTTTCATGTACCTGTTGGCCATTGTATGTTGTCTTTGGAAAAATGTCTTTTTGGTTCCTCTGCTCATTTTTTAATTGGATTGGGGGTTTTTTTGCTATTGATTTGTATAAGTTCTTTATATATTAGGATAGTAACCCCTTATCAGATATGATTTGCAAATATTTTCTCCCACTCCATAAGTTCCCTTTTCATTTTGTTGATTGTTCTCCAGGCACACCAAAAGAAACAATCTCATATTTCCTATAGTGCAATTCTGCTGGTGACAGCTTTTTAAAGTATTTTTTCACTAAAAATGCCTCTATTTACCTTCATTTTAAAAGTAAGCTAAGTACAGTGTACATTCATAAAAGTGTACACACACTATGAATTTTGAAAATTGCAACTCTAAACACACCAGGTACTTAATACTTCTTATCCCATTTTCTACTACTTTTTCTGTATATAGAAATGCAGTTGATCTTTTTAAAAAAATATTGACCTCCAGCAATTTATGAAATTTATTATAGATTGTAGCTTCTTTTGGATTTTGTGCATATAAAATGAGGTCATCTGTGCATAATACGTTTTATTTCTCTAGAATCCTTAGGCTTTCTACATCTTCCCACTGCATTGTACCTCCAGTGTATTGTTCAGGGGAAGTAGGAATGTTGGGCATCTTCCCAACTCAAAACACTTCCAATATTTTAGTGTAAAGTACAATGTTTACTCTAGGGTTTTTTATTCCTTATTTGCTGGTGCTTTTTTTTAACTATGAAAAGGTGTTGTGATTTTTGTCATGCTGTTTCTACATATATCCCAGTGATCATATGATTTTTTCCCTCTATTTCTGTTAATGTGGTGTATTTCATTGAGTTTTTAATGTATAAAACAGCTCTTGCATTCCTGGAAAAAAAATGGCTGAATTATTTCTGTATATCACTGGATCTGATTTGATAAAGTTTGTTTAGAATTTTTGAAACTACTTGAGAGATTGGTGTATAGTTCCCTTTTTTTTTTTTTTTTTTGCCAACTCCTTGTCACATTTTTATGCTGGCCTCATAAAGGTTGAGTAATTGTTCCTACACAAATGGTAAAAGGGGATCTGAAGAGTCCTAGAGGGAGCACTGGCATTCTCTGTAGAGCTAATGTCCAGCATGTCTGCTTAGGTTCTTGTTTCCCTTGATTCTTGGCTATGTTCTCTTCTTTGCATATCTAGCAATTTGAATGACAGGCATTGTGAATAAAAGAACCTAAGAATTAGCCTCCTACCAGAGGGAATCATCTTTCCTGTTGGGCATGTGGGTTGAGGAGACTGGCCTCTCTCCCTAATCAGAGACTGAGCTGATGAACAGGTGGCAGTTTTAGTACGCTCCATCTACCTCCGGGTTGTCCTTATTCCTAAGCTTTGGTTGAGAGCCTGGAAGTTTTGGTTCTCTGGCCCTGAAAGGAGATCTTGCTCTGCCCCTCGGAGGGTCCCTGCCCAGCTTTCCAGCCGCACCCCCACAGCCTCAACACCTGGCATATGTCTTCAAGGGAGACGGAGCAGTGTGCTTAGGGCAGGCCCCTCTCCAGCACATCTGTGTCCTAAGCATGGCAAGACTACTGACAGTTTCGCTCAGCTGTTTAGAAGCTTTCAGCTCAAGTCCCAGCCTTCTATGCTGCCCTGGGACCTAGAAAATGTCCTCTGAGAAAACTGGTCATGTACTCAAAGCCCTCAAATTTCCAATTTGTTACAGCAGCACTGGAAAATCAATAAAAGCTCTACTGCTCTTTATCCCAGCAGAGCCCCCCAGCCGGAGCCAATCAGATCCTCAGCCCCATACCCAGAACTGACAGTTGCCACCAGCAAAATGTGGCTGGCTGTAAGCAGCTCGCCATCCTTTTCCCCTCTCTGGAATTTCATTTTATCTAGTCATCTTTGCTTCTGTGGTTCTCTAATGTGTAAAAGTATGATCTCTTTTTGGGGGGTAACCTAGCTTTTCTTAGTTTCAGCAAGAGTTATGACCTACTGTGTTCTATCTAGAGGTGGATATAGCTTAGGGCAATTTTTAAAGCTCAATAGTTACTTTAGAAAATTCAAGATACTTTAATATAGAAAATTACCTTATGACGACATGTCTAGATCCTACTGATATTGCTCAGGCCCAGTTCACATGTCACCCCCACACACAAGTCTATGTGAAGCAGGTCCAACTTCATGGAATGCGACCTGGAAAGTCACACAGACTCTGTGCTTAGAAGGGCCTGCGCTGGGTTTAATACTTCGTATCACCTTCTTAAAAGTCTTGATAGTTTTTTAACAAGAGGCCCTGCATTTTCATTTGGCACTAGACCCCATGAATTAAGTGGCCAATACTACACTTAATCTCAGCTCCTTCCTCTGAAACCCTAGCTCTACCCCCAGCAAGGTCCCAAAGGATGACACCTCTTGTTTATCTGCATCCCAAATGTGCCATGGAAACTACCATTGAATAGTTTTCTCACTTTAAATAAGACACAGGAAACAGAACTGTTTCAGGTTCTCTCCCTTCCACCTGACCAGAGGTGATCACTGTATCCACCCTCCAGAAATCTTCAAAGGCCCCAGGACTCAGGATTCCTTATCCCAGGAAACCCATGAACATGCAACTGGCAAGAAAGGGACTCCTGGCTCATCATTCCAGTTAACTGGGGGAGGAGGAAAAAGGCAGAGGAAGTGGACAAAGGACACCCCTCCCCAGTGAGCTCTCCTGGTCCAGTGGCTCAATCCTTAGAGAACAGACCCCTGAGCCCTGGAGAGCCCAGGCTCTCGGGGGTTCTGGAAGTGCTGTTAGTGAGACTGCAGGGGTCAGCACTATGGAACTCTGTCTTAGCTTTTCTTCGGGAAACCTGTCTCCCAAGGCTCCTCCTTCCCTCCCTCCCTCACCAGACCTCCTGTCCTTACTCTTGCTCATCCTAAGGGATAGAGGGCAGGGCTGCAGGCATGTAAGTCCCAAAGGGGGCCATGGGCATGACAGCCTCTGTCCAGTGGGACCCAGAAGGAGATCACAGGAAGGTCCTGACAGAATCAAGCTCCTTCTAAGAGCCCTTCTTTTCTTTGAAACTTTCCTCTGTCCTTCAGAAAAGAATCTTGGAAACTGACTATCCCCAGCTCAGGAAGCCAGGGTGAAGCTTGGGTTGTTGACTCAAAAGGATAGGGAAAAGGGATTCTTTCAGATTCCATGTCTACCCAGACAAGGGAAACAAAAGAAAAAATAAACAAGTGGGACCTCATCAGACTAAAGAGCTTCTACAAGGCAAATGAAACCAAGATCAAAATGAATAAACAACCCACCAGCTGGGAGAAAATATTTTCAAACCGTTTGTCCGACAAGGGATTAATCTCAGCAATATACAAAGATCTCATACAACTGAGCAACAAAAAAACAAACAACCCGATCAAAAAATGGGCAGAGGATATGAACAGACATTTTTCCAAGGAAGAGATACAGATGGCCAATAGACACATGAAAAGATGTTCAACATCACTAATCATCAGGGAAATGCAAATCAAAACGACACTGAGATATCACCTTACACCAGTTAGAATGGCTATAATCACAAAGACAAATAACAACAAATGCTGGAGAGGTTGTGGAGAAACGGGGACCCTCATTCACTGCTGGTGGGAATGCAAACTGGTGCAGCCTCTATGGAAAACAGTATGGAGAGTCCTCAAAAAATTAAAAATAGAAATACCGTATGATCCAGCAATACCACTCTTGGGCATCTACCCAATGGACGTGAAATCAACCATCACAAGAGGCGTATGCACCCCTATGTTCATTGCAGCATTATTCACTATAGCCAAGAAGTGGAAGCAACCCAAGTGTCCCTCAACTGATGATTGGTTAAAGAAGATGTGGTATATACATACAATGGAATACTACTCAGCCATAAGAAAAGACACAATTGTCCCATTTGCAACAACATGGATGGACCTAGAGGGTATTATGTTAAGTGAAATAAGCCAGAGAGAGAAGGACAGACACTGCATGAACTCACTCATATATGGAATATAAGTGAACACACGGACAGAGAGAACTGATTGGTGGTTACCAAGGGGAAGGGGAGTGGGGGGGGCACAAGGGGTGAAGGTTTACATCCACAAGGTGACAAACAAAAATGTACAACTAAAACCCCACAGTGTTATAAACTAAGACATCAATAAAAAATAAAAATAAATAAAAAGGATAGGGAAGAGATGGCTGAGCCCTCAACTGGCCTAACAGCAGCCCAGAGTTTCCACATCGCCATGGAAACCAGTGCCACGTGGGAGCTTCAGGGGGAAAGCAGTGGAGGATTGCTAAATGCTGGAGGGGTGCAGCCTTGTGCACATGGGGCAGAGCCAAGAGGGAAGCTTTTCATGATGCTCTTTATTGAATTCCTCCTCATTTATTTTCGTTTAACCAGCAATTGTTAGAGACAGCCCAGTCTTGTGTGGTCCTCTATTGAATACAAGCAGTCATATCAATTCCCAAATGGGGAGACATAGAATGGTCTTTAATTAGAGGCTCTATTTCTTCCTCTGCATAATGAGAAATAGTTGCCATTGCAGTGCCCATGGAAAGCCAGGCCCTGTCCTAGGGATGTTGTTCTTTAACTCAATAGCTCCTGTAGTCTTAGAGGATTAAATGGCAATGGGTATAGACACTCTGTTATCGACCAATAGAGACATACATAGTTTCACTGTATCACTTGCTTGATCCAAATAAACCTATGTGGCAGACATCCTATGGGATTGCGAAAGACAGGATGCTTCCAGTAAAACTTGGCCTGAAATTCTCCATGCTGGTTCTTCTGAGAAGTAAACAAATGAAAGTGAAGCTGTTATCTCTAGGCCCCCCTTGAGTAACAAAACTGCATTAACTATGCCTGGATGCAAGACTTAGATGGGGCCTCAGTAGAAACATAGAAGGTTGTGAGCAGTCTTTGCTGACCCCAGGAAACTTGCACCTGAACTTCACGATTATATTCATAAAGTACTGACAAGGTACCAGACTTACAGACTGCTGTAAAATCAGATGGTAACTTCAGAATGAGTATTTGCTCATGTAATTTAAGTATACGTTGTTGGTCCATTAAGACTCAATTCGACAAACTAAATTCTGTTTAGTCAATCTTTTTCCTTTGCCAGGCAGAATGTTTCATGTAATTCATAGTGACATAAATACTGTGGTCCCAGGCAACTGTGATGGAGTGGCGGGGTGGGCAGGGGAGGACTGTGGTTGGGGATATGGAAGCATGTCACTCTCTCCATCAACTCTGAGGTATACAGAAAGCATTGCTCCACTTTAGAAGGGCAAAATGGGCTTGGTGCTTGACTTACTCAAAGTAACACAACTAGTTACCACTGGAAAAGAAATTGAGTCTAAGATGTTCTAATCAGGCTGAAATCCCATTATTACCTGATACTGGGAATCAATGGAATTGAGCTATACTCCCAGATTTTCTGCAAACCTGGTAACCTTGTGCTAGTCTCCTAAATGATGTGGTGCTAGGCTTCCCATACCTGAGAACAAGGATGATTTCCTGGGGTTTTATCATATTTCACGTCAATGAATGATGTAGTCAATGCTGAGGATACTAGGTAACCTAGAGCTAATGATGTAACGACCATCCTGTTGGAAATAGAATGCTCGCTGGACTGTTTGTGATATTGACTGAAAATGCCATTAACCAGCGAACATGGTGTGTCAGTCAGAGTTCTCCAGAGAAACAGAACTAATAAGAGAGAGATAAATGTATTGGTTTGTGCAATTATGGAGGTGGGCAAGTCCCATGCTATGCAGGGTGAGTCAACAAGATGGACACCCAGAGAGCCAATTGCATAGCTCCCACCCAAAATCCAGCAGGCCCAAGACCCATGAAGAGCTGATGTTTCAATCTGAGTCCAAAGGCAGGAAAAAAGCCAACATCCCAGTTTGAAGGCAGTCAGGCAGGATGAATTCTCTCTTGGGAGAAGGTCAGGCTTTTTGTTCTATTCAGATCTCCAGCTGATCGCCCTTCCTAATGTGGGTGGTCCTCATGCAATCTGCTTTACTCAGTCTATCAATTTAAATGTTAATCTCATCCAAAAATGCCCTCACAGGCATGCCTGTAACATTTGACCAAATATCCAAGCACCTGGTGGCCTAATCAAGTGGACACATAAAATTAACCATCACACATACCAACTATCTTTAAATATTATAGATGAGGTTCTGTGTTCTTCATTGAAAACTTGAAATAAAGACACACTAGAAAATGGCCCATAAGTCCAAATCTTAGAGATGAGTTAATGTGATGTTTCTCCTAGTTTTGTTCTTACATAACCATGGTACTGCTATATATTAATGCACTCTCGTGGGGTAGAAAATGCTGTCATCTAACCCCTTGCCTGTGGCTTAATTGAAGGGCCTTTCTAAAACTCATTCTATGATGGTCACAACCTGGCTTCTGTTCTGATTTCATTGTCTCTGCAACCAGCACATGAGAATTGTCAGTGTCCACAAAGTTGACATCGGAAGATGTTTAAAATCAAAACGGTGGTTCTCCAACAACAGTATACAATCCTCTGCCACTATGCAACAATCTTTTACTCATACTCCACAAGATGAAAAAGAAGGCTAATGCTGTGGCTCTTGAATAAAGCAAAACAATTTTTAATATTTTTGACATTCTCATTCTGAAATAAAATATTCAGTAGATGATATTTTCAGTCTTACTCATCAAAAAAAAGGTCATAACCCAGTCTAACCCCAAATTAAAAATACTTTAGCTTTGAAATTTAAGTCTGGGACCACTTATTAAAAGAGGATGTATGTTTCTGAGAATTAAAATTTTCTAGTAACATCAATGTTTTTATATGAGGTCTGGGTCCAGAAGACTTAGGATGCTGTCTTGTAGGGTCCATGGGCCTAACTGACCCCTAAGGTTGACATAAGACACTTGTCTCCAGAGTGGATGGATGAGTATAGATATAATACCATTTCAGGGAGAGACAAAGCTTGGCTCTACGGGTGGATTCTGCCACTATGACGGATAGCACTGTATGTGTTCACCTATAAAATGAGGCATTGGGAAGAACGAATAAAAACAAGATACTAGGATCAGTGCCAGGACCACCCAAGGTTGTAAGATGGTCTTGCAGTCATGTGCTCATTCTTAAAGCTCATGTGGCAAATAGGTCAAGAATCATGTACAAGGCAATAACAACTGATTTCTTGGTCACTTAAGTATCTAATCTGGAATAAGCCATTTGGCTCCAGACATGAGCATGATTTAGTGTTCTAGAATTTATCTCCTGTGGAGAATAGCTTAAACTCGTACCATTTAGTCTTGAAGGTTTAGGGACTATAAGACTATTTCATATATTTAAAGAACACTATCTAGTATGAGATGGATTTGTATTAGTCACCAGATCAGGACTAAGATCTGTGGATATTTACAGCAAGGCATCTCAAAATAAGGAATTGTCTAGCCAGCTGACAACAGATGGAATGAGTTGACTAGAGTAGCTAAGCAGATGCTGGCTGTCACCCGGTGGATGCCTTGAGTAGGTGAGTGGGACTGGGTGTATGTACAATAAAACAAAGACAAACATGATGCTGGAAGCTCCTGAGCCCCTCCTGTCCCTTGATGCCCACAACTGAAGCCTTCAACATTACCTTCCCTGGTCATGGGATAAGCCATGTGGCTGTTACCAAATACTACATTGCTAATGACCCGCTTGTTTTATATTGTGCTCTTCTCCTTCCAGAAAACAAGGGGACCCTCTTAAAGGAGTGTGTTGCCATGGGCTGGTGAAAGACACCACTGGCTGAAATGAAGAGTTCCATGCTCATGCACAGTCTTCTTCCTGAAATGAGTTAATTCTATTTTTCCAGATGGTAATAGCAACTCTACGTCCCTCTTTGCCTTCATGCTGATTCTAGCATTCACCTCCATCTGGGAGGTTCCATTTTCATCTTCCAGTTATCTATACAATTGATCTCTAGATTTTTCTCCTCATTGACCAAATACAGATGCCTGCTATGTACTAGGCACCTTTCTGGATACAATGGATGCATCAGTGAACAAGATGGACAAGGGTCCTGCTCTCACGGAGCCTTCTAGTGGGAAGAGACTAATGAGAACAGTGAAAAAAAAGCAGATCAGGGCAACATGAGTTAATGGAGTTGGATGGGAAGGGCTTTGGTTAGCTGTAACACCTTTCCCTTCATAAACTTCAGCTTCCCTTTGCCTCCTCTATTCAAATTGGCAAAACTTGGTAAATAAATCTTAGCTGAGGCAGACTTCTTCCTTACTCCTCCTTCCTCCAAGTTTGCTTCCTCTGCAGCTAATGACTGATACAATTCTAATTCACTTGCAACTAAACCCAAGCTTTGAAAATACTCCTTAGCAGAAGCAATTTTCCTGTAGCTTTTCCTACCTAGTAGCCACTCCAAAACATGTGACATTTGAGTAAGATAGCAGTATCTAATCTTAAGGCAAAAGACATCAATGGCCAGGATCAAATATTTAGCTATGTTTCAGCTAAATTATGTTTCTACCATTGTCTTTGCTGGGTTCCCCCAAAATCGGGCCCAGAGATAAAAGCAGACTCTGAAACTAGGGTTTACTTCTAGTGTGTGAAAGTGCTGACAAGGGAGTGGGGAGGTGATACAGGGAAGGGAAGGCAGAGAGTAAGAAGTGTCTTAATAAGCCAGCTGCCACAGTGAGTGACTAGAGATTAACCCTTCAGGAAATCTCTAGGAATTAGGATAAAACACATACTTCAAAATGATTCTAGATTGAGAAAGCTGGATTGTGTATACTCCTGACACTTATTAGTCATTGACTAAAGGGTACCACAGAAGTATCTGGAGGGATGTTAATTCCAAGGCATGTCCAGCCTATTGTGTTGCAAACAGAGTGGTTCTACAGCCTTTGGGCAGCATCCAAAAAAGATGCAGGTGTTCTGACGCAGGCTGCAGGAAGTCAGCCTGGAGTACACAGAACTGGTAGTGTGGGGATAGAGCAGTATGGTGGAGGATTGACAATGTGTCCCACTAAGATTTGAAGTAGCAGGTATTAAGATGAAGATTTATTTTTAAGTATTGTCCATAATGTAGAGCAAGAGCTGATAACAGTGAATGGTAAAGACAGAGGTGGATTTTCTATCTTACATTAAAATAGTATTTTTAAAATATTAACATTTTAAAAGCACTATTTTTAACAAGTGCTTGTGTAGTACTTTTCTCCATTACAGACTTTTCCTGTAATCTCAAATACTTTAAATGCAAACTATCAGTTGGGAACTTGAATTTTTTTCTCTAAGATGGGGAGGGATGGGTGGTAGTATTGGCTTTGTTCTATCTTGGATCAAGCCAGCCCTTCATGGAAATCTCTTGATAGCCTAAATTCAGTCTTGGACCTGTGGAAACCATGAGAAACATCTGGTCACAGTATCCTCAGACCTGGTCACTCACAGTGTCTTTGCTCAAGCATAACACAGAGAAAGAAAGGGCAGAAGAAATAATGGCCCCCAAATTTGATGAAATACATGAATCTACACATCCAGAAATCTCAATGAATTCTGAGTAGGATAAACTCAAAGAAATCCACATCAAGACCTTATCAAATTGTCAAAAGACAAAGACAAAGAATCATGAAATTAGCAAAAGAGAAGAAACTCATCTGTACACGGGATCTTCAATAAGACTAACTGCTCTCTCACCAGAATATGGAGGCTAGAAGGCAGTGGGATGAGATTTAAAGTACTGAAAGGAAAAATCTGTCAAAGAATTCTATTTCTGGCAAACTATCCTCCCAACTGAAGGAGAAATTAAGATACTTCCAGATGAATAGAAACTGAGGGAGTTCATCATTAGTTGACCTTCCCTATAAGAAATGCTAAGCCAGTCCTTCAGGCTTAAAGGAAAAGACACTAGAGAGCAATTCAAATCTATATGAAGAAATAATGGGTATGGAGTTTCCTTCGAGGATGATGAAAACTCTCTGGAAGTAGATGGTAGTGATGGCTGCAGAACATGGTGCATATACTAAATGCTACTGAATTGTACACTTTAAAATGGTTAAAATAGTGAATTTCATGTTATTTGAATTTTATGTCAATTTAAAACCTTCCGGGAGACATATAGTAAACCGAAGAACTGTTTAGGACCCGTCTGATTGAACTATTTGTGCTCCCAAAGGATCTCTTGTCAACAAAGCCAAGATGTGTTTGCCAGAGCTGTACAATCTTTATTCTGGAACAGCTGAAAATATTGGAAAGTGTGTTTGGCAAGACCATGTACATGGGTAAGCTTACCTTGGTATAACTGGCTTCAACACTCAACCTTAATGATCCAGTGTAAAGTTTTGGTTCAATAGCCATCATATCAAATGGATGCAGTCATGACCCAGGCTGAGACCACCTCTGAAAATCCTTAGACATTGAAAGACATGTGTCAGATGTTATCCTGTCCACCATCTTTTCCTCAGATCTGATGAATTTCAGGACTTAGGAATGAAGGGTGAACCTTCTTCTCGTACACCAGTTCCTCCCTCTTTGAGCTGTGTTGGCTCTTCCTATCAAAACAAGACCAGAAACTGCTCTAAGACAGTCTATTCCTTAGTGATAATGGTCTCATGATCCTCCACATGGGAATCTCTGCAGATGAGGTCCCTTTTTCCTCTCATGCCAGGTCCTCCAGGATGAAGCCTCTTTGGCCATCACTGTGGCTTTTCTGTCATGGGTCATTCCTAAAGAGAATCTGCCATTTAATTCAGGGTTTCTGGGATTGCACAGATTCTCAGTCAGTCTGAAATTATTACAGATTGAGCTCAGGAGGCTAAATAAGCCTGGTCACAGTTCTTAAGGGCAGAAGCTGTTGCAGATTGCACTCCTCAGGAAGCAGTTTCTGAGACAAAAATTAATGTGCAAGAAGTGTACTGTGGAATGCTATTGGGATCAACGCCTGTGGAAGGGAAGGAAGCAGGATTAGACAGAGAAGAAGTTGACCTATGACACATTCCAACAGAGAACACTGCTGATCCTACTGAGAATTCTGAAGCTGGGATGATGACTCAGAGCCACTCAAAGATGGAGTGAGAAGAACAGGCCTTTATACTCCTGCCTGAGTCAGTTGACACTCTGGGAATAGTGCATGACCTGAGCAAAGGAGTTCTCTTCAGCTGAGGCAATCCCATAGAGTAGTAATAGGTCAGAAATTTCTTCAGATAGCACTTTCCTCAGGTGGCACTTCAGGTAGCTGAGAGGGAGAAATCCTTTGTTCCTGGAAAGGACTTTGGGCAGCACAGGACAGTGTCCACCACAGCCCTTGCCCACTCAGATCCACTTCTTGGTATAGGTTCTGGGAGAAATTCCCCTAGGATTCCAGTGGGGAAATATAAAATAAGGAAGAATAGAATGTTGCAGAGAGAAATTATATCCCATGAAGCAGATGGTGCTGGAGCTGCAGCTGATGCACAGCATCACCCTCCTCTACAGTCCAGATTTTCCTTACCCTTATGTACCTCTGCTGCTCTCGGTGGCTTTCTGGGTGACATGAGTAAGATCTTCATCTCTCTTGGATCTGAGCTCCTGAAATCTCGTTCTTCTCAGGGTATGGATGCTGTGCACTTGTCCCTTTGTGATCAAAAAAGACCAAGGGATTACCAAGAAGCACACAAGTAGGTCATCTGGGTGCCAAACATTCTTTCCTGACCACCCCTCCCCACCCCCTGCTACCCCACGTGTAAAAGCAGCCCTTCCTCCTCCTGGTGATTAGAGCTGATTACCCCACCAAGACGGTGTCCCTTCTTGTCTGCTGGTGCCTAAACTCAAGGACCCTGGAGTGCTCAGGCATCAACCATGGCTCAAGTTTAAATAGATCTTTTGCTGTGTCACCTGGTACAGTGTCACCCTTTTGGGAACCAGTACTCTTAAGTCTGAAATGTCCAGAGTTGTAGGATCAGGAAGTAGGACAAATCCACAAATGGGTCAGTGGGAGCGATAGCCAATGGGAGCCACACCAACTTGAAGCCCTTGGTTCCTGGGCCCATGGCAGTGTCAACCACAATCCACCATTTTTATACTTAAATCCACTTCTTTGTATGAATAATATAACACTATAGAAAGCTCTGTCATTTAAAGTACACTGCTTCAGGAGGATGACACCCAAAGAATTGCCCACAAACTGGTGCTTCAGCTTTGAAGGAAGAATTGTACCTAGGTATCAAAGGGTTAACCCAGTGCTTCTGAGTTTTCTGTACCCTTCATATTCTAAAGAAAGGTTTGGCCCTTGCCTAGCTCCTGAGAGAGAACCTCTAAAACCTTGTAATATCCTGCCTGATGAGTATCTGTTTACCTGGGGGCCTTCGGCCACACCAGATAGTCTATGCTAACAATGTGACTTACTATGTGACCCACATCCTCCATTGTATCAGCTCGATCTCTGGATGGGCTGGAGACTAAAATCAGCCATGTAGGTGACCATCCTATGCCTACCTCCAATAAAAATTTTGGACACAAAGGCTCAGGTGAGCTTCCCCTCCTCCATGTGTGTGGTCACACACATTGCTGGGAAAACTAAGCAGTATCTGCATGATCCCACTGGGAGAGGATGACTGGAAACTTGTGCCTGGTCTCTCCTGGACTTTGCCCTATGTACAGGGGAGGCATGAGTAGCACCCACTGCAGTGGGGCTTTGCATGAAATCCTGTCTTTGTTTGGCTTCTTCCCCCTCCTTATCCTGCTCAATCCACTCCCTTGTCACTTTCTCCTGGGAGCACTTTATAAATCACTTGCTCACATTCTCCTTTCATGCTTCTGGAATCATCAACGTAAGACAGTTGCTACCAGAAGTCATCCTAGGAAGCAGATTTTCAGAATGGGATTTTGGAAGGTGGATCACTCACCAGCCAAATAATAGGGATCCCATCACTGGACATAAGTGGGCTATTGATAGTAATGGTAAAGCTAGAGTGGGGGTTCTCAAAGTGTGGTCCCCAGGCCAGCAACACCAGCATTTCCTGGGAACCTGTTAGAAATGCAAATTTATGGACTGCACCCCAGACTGACTGACTCAAATTTGTGGTGGGGGGGGCAGTGCTCATAATCTGTTGTAACAAGTTCCCCAGTTATTACAAGTGCGTGATAAAAGGCTGACTTCTACACCTGGTAAATTTGGTGGTGGAAGGAGATGCACTGGCTTGTGCCATATATCTGGCTTGTGAGAAAGAGGGGAAAAATGGCTTGAGTGAAGAATGACTAGAATTGGTTGAGTATGGCTGGGTCAGCCATTTACATTCTTAGGTCCATTGTAAAAGTTGAAAAGGCCCCCTGGTGATGGTTTTAAAAGACCTGTATCTCCTATAGCCCTCTGATGCATGCAGTGAGCCTAGCTCATGTGATTCTGCTTATATGGAGTTTAGGGCCCTGTCATCTACAGACGTTAGACTCTGGCCACCTCTGGCTATTTCCAGATTCAACATCCAGCAGGCCACATCTTCATCCCCAGCTTTTCGCATGTTACTATGTCACTTTTGAATGTATTTCTATTATCTTTTCTATTTGGGGATCATGGAAACTTAAAAAATGTATTCACCATACCATACTGACTGCTTGGGATTTATTTAAAAAATAAAAACAGGAGGCTGGATGTCTGGCTTCATGATGACTCTGAGTCAAATAATTTAAAATCTAGAAATAGCTTGGAAAGGGCTTTTTCACCCCCGCAGTCTAAGACTTCTAAACGACTATACACAATTGGTCGCCAATTTGTATACTACATTTACTTCATTGGCTGTATTAAATTTTCTTTCTACCTTGGATTCACTTCTATTTAGTGCCAATTAGGACGTTGCAATTTGGTTTGGTCCACATTTATTTTTCTTGCCTAAATGTCCTGGTTAGAATCTCCAGTACAATGTTGAATAGAAGTGGCGAGAGCAATCATATTTGTCTTGTTCTTCATTTTAGGGGAAAAGCATTCAATATAATTATTGATAAGAGGGGATTTATGTCAGCCATTTTGCTATTTGTTTTCAACATATCTTGTCTTTTGTTCCTCTATTCTTCCATTGCTGACTTTTGTGTTAAATAGATATTTTCCAGTATACCACTTAGATTCCTTTGTCTCTTTTACTATATGTTTGAGTTATTTTCTTAGTGTTTGCCCTGGGTATTACAACTAACATCTCAGTTTAAAACAATCTAGTTTAAATTGCACCAAGTTAATTTCAATAGTTGTGATGGTTAATTTTACATGTCAACTTGACTGGGCTAAAGGATGTCCAGATGGCTGGTAAAACATTTCTGGGTGTGTCTGTGGAGGTGTCTCCAGAAGAGATTAGCATTGGAATCTGTAGACTGAGTAAAAAAGATGACCATCACCGATGCAGGTGGGTATCAGCCAATCTTTTGAGGGCCCGAATAGAACAAATGGCAGAGGGAGGGCTAATTTGCTCTCTGCTTGAGCTGAGTCATTTATCTTCTCCTTCCCTGGGACATCAGTGCTCCTGGCTTTTGGACTCAGACCAGGACTTAGACTGTCAGCCCCCTGATTCTCAGGCCTTTGGACTTGGACTGAATTATACCACTGGCTTTCCTGATTTTCCAGCTTGCAGACACTAGATTATAGGACTTCTCAGCCTCTTTAACAGCATGAGCCAAATCCTATAAGAAATCTCTTCAATAGATAGATACATAGATACATAGATAGATATAGTCAGGGTTCTCCAGAGAAGCAGAACCAATTGTTTCTCTGGAGAACCCTAATACAATGGTATACAAAACTTTTGCTCCAATATAACTCTATACTTTCTTTCCTTCCTTTGTGCTATTACTGTTGTACAAATTACATCCTTTGGCATTATAAGCTCATCAACAGTTTTATAATTATTGCTTTATGCAGTTGTCTTTTTAAAAAAACTCAGACTTTATATTTTAGGCCATTTTTATATGTGTGGAAATATTGAGCACATAGTACAAAGTTCCCATATACTCTCACACAAAGTTTCCCTACTATTAACATATTGCACTAGAATGACATATTAGTTAGTGAACAATATTTGTACATTATTAACTAAAGTCCATAGGTTTTTCAGATTTCCTTATATTTTACTAATGTCCTTTCACTGTTCTAGTGTCCCATCCAGGATGCCATTTCACATTTAGTGGTCTTGTCTCCTTAGGCTCTTCTTGACCATGATAGTTTCATGGAATTTACTGGTTTTTAATGAACTTAGTAGCCAGGTATATTGTAGCATGCCCATCCATTAGAATTCCTCTGATGGTTTTCTCAGGAATTTGATTGGAGTTAGGGATTTGGGGGAGGAATATCACAAAGGTAAAGTGCCATTTTATCACATGAAGACTACATACTATCAACGTGACTTATGACTGTTAATGTTGACCTTATCAGCTGGCTGATCAAGTGTTCAGGTTTCTCCACTCTAAAGTTATCTTTCTCACCCTCTTTCTATACTGTGCTCTTTGGAAGCAAGTCACTATGCATAGCCCACATTTCAGGAGTGGGGAATTGTCTCCATTTCCTTTAGTGTGGAGTACCTAAAGAATTTAGTTGAAATTCTTTTTCATGGGGTACGCATGGATACCTATTTTATAATTCAAATTATAATCCAATACTAATTTATTTTGTTGCTCAGATTGCTCCATCTTTGGCCATTGGGGGCTCATTAAGTTGGCTCTTGTGCCCCATCACTGTGTTTAGTTTGTTTGTGCCTTCATTTTTGTACACTTCCTTACTTTCTGGCACTACAAGATGCTATGGGCTCATCTTGTATACTTCTTGTCTCAGAAGCAACCATTTCTCCAAGGCACACTGGTTCTTTTCACTGGAGAACAGTCTTAGAAACCAAGGCCTAGGTACTAGGTGTTCTTGTTTCTACTGAAGTGTCATTTCTTTTGGGCCCTCTCAGCTAACAAAGCAAAGAAATATGTGCATATATTAATGGACGTACATATATATACATATCTGTAAATATTTCTGTATGTATCCATCTATATTAAGCTAAACACAAGTTCACACTGATGTCTCCAACTTAAATTCATTACCACGTGGATCATTCCAGCCTCCTCCACTTGCCGATCTGTAAATTTCCACTCCAACAGTAAGAAATCTGGCTTCCACCATCCATTTGTTTAATTACTTAAATCCAGTAAAAATACGTAGCGGTATTAGAATTGTTACACATACTCCCATGGGAAACAGCTTTCTTGACTACTGTGCTTATGTGCAATTCCTTTTACATTTACCCAAGAGCCTCCATTCATTTCCAACATCATTTGGGTCATCACCTTTCTCCTCACCCTCTCCAGAGAGGTTGTTTCACACGTGTATACCACAGTTAGATTCTCTTATCACAGTCTGCCTTCTTTCCTAGGATTCTCTGCCCTTCTAAACAATCTTCTAGTTTGCATATATTAAGGTTTGCTCTTCATGTTTTAAAGTTCTATAGGTTTTGACAATTACATAATGTCATGTGTCCACCATTATAGTATCATAAAAAATAATTTCACTTCCCCAAAATTCCTGTGTTCTGCCTATTCATCCTTCCCTCCCTTCCCCCAAACAGTTGGAAACCACTGACCTTTTTTGCAGTTTCTATAGTATTATCTTTTAATAAATGCCATATAATTGGAATCATATAGCATTTTAAGATTGGCTTCTTTAATGTAGCAATATGCATTTAAGGTTGTTCCCTGTCTTTTTGTGGCTTGATGGCTCATTTATTTTTATTCGAGGATAATATTCTATTGTATGGAGGTACCACAGTGTGTTTATTCC
Source organism: Tapirus indicus (assembly GCA_031878705.1). NCBI lineage: Eukaryota > Metazoa > Chordata > Mammalia > Perissodactyla > Tapiridae > Tapirus > Tapirus indicus. The sequence continues at coordinate 5,088,619 of CM062935.1, read as the reverse complement.
TTTGTTGAATGATACCATGGTTGCTTCCAGTTTTTGGCAACTGTGAAAAAAAAAGTTGCTATAAACATTTATGTGAGGTTTTTGTGTGCACTCAAATCAATGGAGCAGAAATATCTAGGAGCACAATTGCTGGACTGTATGTTAAGACTATGCTAACCTTTGTAAGAAACTGCCAAACTGTCTTCCAAAGCATCTGTACCATTTTTGCATCCCCCACCAACAATGAATATGAAGTTCTGTTTTTCTGCATCTTTTCTGACATTTGATTTTGTCAGTTTTTCTGGATTTTAGTCATTCTAATAGGTATGTAGTAGTATCTCATTATTGTTTTAACTTGTAATTCCCTAATGACAAATGATGTTGAGCATCTTTTCATATAAGCATCTTTCATATGCTAACTTGCCATTTGTATATCTTCCTTGCTGAGGTGTTCAGATTTTTTGCCCATTTTTGAATTGTTTTGTTTTCTTGAGTTTTAAGTGATGTTTTTATATTTTGGATACAAGTTCTTTATGATATATGTCTTTTGCAAATATTTTCTTCCAATCTATGGCTATCTTTTTTATTCTCTTAACAACATCTTTCACCAAGTAGTTGTTTCTAACTTTAATAAAGTCCAACTTATCAACTTTTTCATAAATTGTGCTATTGGTGTTGTATCTAAAAACCCATCACCAAGCCCAAGATCAACTAGATTTTCTCCCATGTTATCTTCTAGAATTTTTATCATTTTGAACTTTACATTTAGGTCTACAATTCATTTTGGCTTAACTTGTGAAAGGTGTAAGTTCTGTATCTAGATTCATTTTTTTTTTTACACATGGACTTCCAACTGGTCCAGTACCATTTGTTAAAAAGATTATCCTTTCTCCTTTGCTCTATTTTTAAAGATGAGTAATCTCTATTTGTGTGGATCTGTTTCTGGGCTTTCTGTTCTGTTCCGTTGATCTATCTGTCTACATTTTCACACATACCATACTGTCTTGGACACAGTAGATATATAGTAGGTCCTGAAAGTGGTAATGCCAGACCTCCAACTTTGTTCTTCAGTATTGTGTAGGCTGTTCTGCATTTTTGTTTTTCATATAAACTTTAGAATCAGTTTGTCAATATCCACAAAAGAGCTTACTGGGATTTTGAGCAGCTTGCATACAGCTTGTGGGAGCCAGGGTGGGCAAAAAGGACCCTGCTCTCCAAATGTCAGGGGTCTATGCTCTTGGGATCTATGAAAATATCAGGGATCTGTTGCTGATCACAGTGGTTCAGATGGAGGCAGGAAGCCATTGTTGCTGCACCTCCTCCATTGTTGAAAGCTGCTCCCCGCCAAGCTGAAGTGACTTTCAGGGGACTTAAAGGATTGATGCCTGTCTTTCCCTCCTTAATTTTTCTCTTTCCCATTTTTGGAGCCAGACATTAAAAAATAGGATGTACAAAAGCAACTGCATATATGGGGAAAATTAGAAAGTGACCAAACATGCCCAGGGAAAGGCTCTGAAAAGACCTAAGACCTTAAGTTTGTGCATCAGGCTGATCCCTGGCAAAGATACAGCCTACAGCAATAAATAAAAGCAGTTAACAAAAGTTATAGCAAAATAACCAGCAAACTCTGGGGAAGGGGGAGAACCTAATTTCCAGACTTGCCACATTATTAGATACAGATATCTAGTTTTCAAGAAAAAAAATCACAAGGCAAACAAATAGGAAAGTGTGTCCCACTCAAAGGGAAAAACAATCAACAGAAACTGTCCCTGAAAAAGATCTGATGGCAGGTCTGGTAGTAGAAGATTTTAAAACAACTGTATTAATAAAGATGCTCAAAGAACTAAATCAATGTGAAGAAAGCCAAGAAAACAATGTAGAAATGTCAAAGAGAGAGAGAACCCCAAAATCAAAAAATTATGGAGCTTAAAAAGTATAACTGAAATAAAAAATTCACTAGTGATTTAAATTCACAAGGGATTAACTAGAAGTTCTTGAGCAGGCAGAAGAACCTGAACTTGAAAATAGGACAATGGAAATGATTGAGCCTGACAAAGAAAAAAAAATTGAATAAAAATGAACCTGAGGGTCTTGGGGGACTCATTTGGTGGACGAACATATGCATTGAGGGAGTCCCAGAAGAAGAGAGAGAGAGAAAGAGGAAGAGAGAATATTTGAAGAAATAATGGCTGAAAACTTCCCAAATTTGATGAAATACATGAATATAAAATCCAAGCATAACAAACTCCAAGTAAGATGAACTCAGAGATCCACAGCAAGACACATTATGGTCAAACTTTCAACAGACAAAGAGAATCTTGAAACAGAAACAGGGAAACAACACGTCACATACAAGTGATCCTCAACAAGATCATCAGCAGGTTTCTCATCAGAAACTTTGGAAACCAGAAGGCAGTGGGCTGATATATTCAAAGGGCAAAAAGAAAAAACTGTCAACCAAGAATCCTATATCTGGCAAAACTATCCTTCAAAAGTGAAGCAGAAGGGGCCGCCCGGTGGTGCAGCGGTTTAGTCCGCGCTTGGCAGCCCAGGGTTCGTGGGTTCGGATCCTGGGCACCCGCCAACGAACTTCCTGTCAGCCATGCCGTGGCAGCATCCCATATAAAGTGGAGGAAGATGGGCACGGATGTTAGCCCAGGGCCAGTCTTCCTCAGCAAAAAGGGGAGGATTGGCGATGGATGTTAGCTCAGGGCTGGTCTTCCCCACAAAAAAAAAAAAAAATTAATTAAAAAAAAAACGTGAAGCAGAAGTTAAGACATTCTCAGAAAAACCAAAGCTGAGTGAGTTTAGACCACTAGACTTGCCCTAAATGAAATGTTCAAGGTAGTCATGCAAGATAAAATTAAAGGACACTAGACAATAACTCAAAGCCATGTGAAGAAACAAAGATCTCAAAGATGGGTAATTCTAAAAGTTAGTATTACTGGAACAATGGGTTGTGACTCTACTTTTTGTTTTCTGCATGAGTCGAGACTAATACATTTTAAAATATATTACTCTAAAAGCTAGTATTATTGTAACTTTGGTTTGCAATTCCACATTTTGTTTACAAAATTTACATAATTTAAAAAAATTAATGTATTAAAAGAATTATTATCTTACATTTGGGGCACAAAATGTATAAAGATGTAATTTTGTGACATCAACAGTGAAAGGAGTGGGATGGAGCTGTAAAGGAGCAGAGTTTTTGTACATTATCGAAGTTAAGCTGATGTAAACTCAAATTAGAATGTTATAACATTAGAATGCTAAACATAATCCCCATGGTGACCACATGGAAAATAGCTATAGAATATACACAAAAAGAAATGAGAAAGGAATTTAAATGCTTCAGTACAGAAAAATTCAGTTAAGACAAAAGAAGACAGTAATGCAGGAAATAAGGGACAAAAAAAAAGCTATAAGCATCTAGAAAACAAATAGCAAAATTACAGAAGTCCATCCTTATCAGTAATTACTTTAAATGTAAATGGATTATACTTTCCAATAAAAAGACAGATTGGCAAAATGGATAATAAAAATATAATCCAGCTATGTGTTGTCTACAAGAGACTCACTTTAGGTCCAAAGATGCAAATAGATTGAAAGTGAAAGGATGGAAAAAGATATTCCATGAAAATAGTAACCAAAACAGAGCAAAGGTGGCTATACTAATATCAGACAGAATAGTTTTAAATCAAAAAAGGTTACAAGGGACAAAGACATATATTAAAAAGTTCAAGAAAAGATTAATTTTAAACATGGGCATGTAATAATAGACAATCAAAATGTATTAAGCAAAAGTGGTGGAAGTGAAGAGAGAAATGGACATTTCTACAATAACAGAGACTTTGATACCCCACTCTCACTAGTGAATAAAACAACTGGATAATTTCAATTGATCTGTCTTCATGTTTGCTGCTGCTTTCTTCTGCCACTTCAAGTCTGCTGCAGAGCTATTTTAGTAAATTTTTCATTTCAGTTATTTTTCAACTCCACAATTTTATTTGGTTCTTTTGTAATTTCCCTCTTTATTAATATTCTCTATTTGGTGAAACATTGTTCTCATTCTTTCCTTTAGTTTTTAGACATGGTTTCTTTTAGTTCTCTGAACATATTTATCACAGCTGATTTAGTCTTTAGTATGTCCAACATCTTTACTTCCTCAGGGACAGTTTCTATTGGCTGCCTTTTTTCCTATATGGATCATACTTCCCTATTTCTTGTGGGTCTTGTAATTTTTTTGTTGAAAATTGGATATTCTCACTGTAGAAGTCAGATCTCTTCTCCCCCTAGTTTTGTTGTTGCTCATCAGTGTTGCTGCTGCTATTTGTTTTTGTTTTCCTGGATTAAATTTGTAAAACCTGTACTCTTTGTCATGCACAGCCGCTGAAGTCCCTGCTCAGTTAGCTTAGTGGTCAGCTAATGATTGGACAGAAGTTTCCTTAAATGTCTAAGCCCATAAGATTTAGCAAAGGCTAAATGAATCTTTGTGTTAGAGCAAGCCACTAATGCTCTGGCAAACAATTTGCAACCCTTCCACAGCTGTCACTTCCTGTTATCCCAGAGCCTCAAGGTCAGCTAGAAGTGAGAGATTAGGGCCTTCTCAGGTCTTTCCTGGGCAGGCAACAGCTCTCACCTGTGTGTGGCATCCATATCCCCAGGAATATGTTGGAGCTTTTCAAATCATCCCATAGACATCCCAGTCCCATATTTTTTCCTTTTAAGTTTTTGGGTAGCCTTTATCCCCAACTGGAAATGCTGCCTCAGACATCTATGTTAAACAATTGCCTATAATTATTCTCAACAAACACCCTGGCATAGGACTGCTCACAAGTAGTCCTGAGAATAGAGCTTTTCAGGCTAAATAGTGAAAATTCTCTGTGGATGAGGTCTTGGGGGAGCTCTGAACTGTTCTGTTCCTTCCAGTGGCTTCTAGGCTGCTGGTTCTCACAGCTACCATAGTTGTGAGGCTTGGTAGTTTTTAAGACTACCATAAGGCTGAGGAAAAGGAGTTGGGAATAGGGAAGCTAACATGCACTAAAGCTCGCTGTTACAACTGAGACTGAGCCATTTTTCTTGAATAAATGCTCCTCAGGTTGTTGCAAGTCTCTCACTGATTTCAAGAGTTCTTGAAAAGTTGATATTGACAAATTTTGCCAGTGTTCTCACTGCTTTTATGGAGGAGTGAATTTTCAGAGGTTGTTCCTCAGTCATTGCAAGAGTGCTTCCCTCTGTAGTTTTTGTCTCAAGTGTTTCCCTCATTTTATCTAAATGATATTGTTAGTTTTGAAGTATCTGGACTCGTTATCTACAGATTAGCCCCTATTTTGGACAAAATGCATACATTTTTTTTCTTCAAAATGTATTTTTTTCCACAGGAAGTTCTGGTGTTCAACTACAATTTCTCATTGTTTTCTGGAGGAGGGAAGATGGAGAGATGGAGAAATTAAAACTATTAAGAAATTTAATTAAATCAATATGAAAAGTTTTTAGGGGAAAAAATGGCAAATCTTGCCATTTAAAAATTACCCAAAGTTTATGTGACCTAGGACCATTTAACGTTTATAACATTACTTAGGTCAACAAAAAACCAAATGTTACAATCCAACAGCATTTGTGGTATTCTGACAGTGAATAAAAATATATATATAAACATTGTGTAGATACTCCTAATAACAAACCAAGTAATTCTATACATAATCTTGGGCTTCTATAGGAAAGAAATTCACAAATGTTCTGAAATGTACAGTCACAGGAAATTATTTCACCTTTAGTGCAAATATCTAAATTTCTATATGTACTAAATATTTTTAGTGCATATATTTAAATTTTTGCATGGTTTGTAATAGAATAAAACTGCAATTCAATTTTGCCTTTTTAGCAATTTTATAGTTATTACATAGGTGAAACATGTAATCACCATTAAATTATTAAAGCCTATTAGCACATTACTTCAAAAAGAAATATTTTCCCAATGCAATTAGCAACTCCTGTCAAATTTGATAATTATCAAAGTGAAATCTTAAATTTCCCACTTGTATTACACTATACATTTTCAATCACTTTCTAATTATTTGTTTAAATTTGTGGTATTTAATATCTTCATAATTACTATATTACAGGACTTGTAAAGGTAAGGGGAACTGAAATAGCCAATCCCCTTCTTCCTTTCCACTGAGAGGCGCTAGCTTCAAACAAGAGTTTTCAGGCTTACAAACATTTTTACTTGTTTGTTTTTCCTTCTTTTATACTGAGCCCAAAATCTTTTATCTCTTGATAATTTTTAAGCCCATAGAGTCATTCAAGCCTGATTGTTCTATAAAAGAATTCCTTTTCCTAAACGGAAAGTTAAAATTTAAGTTAAATCATATATCTTATATTTAATATTCAATTATTTAGAGTTTATTTTGCTCTAGAATACTTGGAAGCCATAAATCACTGATTTTTTTTCTGAGTATAGTTAAGAAACTCTAAGATTTATCAAACATTCAACTTGGCCAACACACAAACATATTATAAATAGGAGCTTCTAAAATAAGCATCTGACAAATTTAGCAATGGAAATTTCATGTCTCCAGTTAAGTATCATAATTGATTGTTGAGAAGGCATCTTTCCAAACAATTACTTTCAAAACTTTGCAAATGCTGAGCACTAATTTTAACCCAATTGTCTCTCTATATATTTGAACAAATCAAAGTCCAAGATCAGAGTTCTTTAGTAAAAATTGTTCTTTTCCTATCCAATTTCCTTGCCAAAATTGGGATTTTTCCTCCCTATCATTTCAGAACCTCTACATCTTTAAAGCCAACAAACTCAGGAACATATTGGTTATTTTTTGTGCTGGCTGTTATTTAAGTTTGTTTTGTTTTGAGAAAGACAAACCAGAATTTATTCTGCTCTCCTCTGGACTATGGAGGCTGGAAGTCTAGTAACTATATTTGCCAGACTCTTTTGCCTCCAGGGTCCTAGATGTGATTTACATTCTGCTCGTGAGAATACCCACGCAAGCCTGGAAAAGTGAAACTGAAACAGAATCCATATCTTCACCTCTAACTCATATGCTTGCCAAATGCAGCTTTAGCAGAATCCTCCATGACCCCCTATTATCCTGCCTCAGGCCTGTAGCAGATCTGTGAGGTTTGCAGTGATTTCCATAAGAACCTAACTTCTGGGTAACAGTTGTTCTAACTGTAGCAGAGAACCTGAAAGTTAGAGTTGGTCCCTCTAACTTTTGTTCCTTTGCTGTTCTGGTGATTTTGTAAATATATGTGACTCCCTGAATTAGATTATTTCTGCTTGACATACCTACAGTGATTTTCTGTTTTCCTGTACCCTGAATATGGCATTTGGTGCCAAAACATGAGGTGATTTGGCTACTTCTGATTATACTGAAGAGCTTACAAAACAGAAATGATGAGTTCACACCTTTACATTTTCCATGCAAGGCATTGTCAGAGTCAGAGAGCTTCTGAAACATCCCTAAAATTTGTTATGAAATCAAGCCTAAACTTTGATCCTCCAAGTGGCAAAATAATTACAAAATTTCACTTCATATCCACATTAGGGCTCTTATGTGAAAGTCTCAGATTCATTCAAATGTCCCCCATTCCAATCTTCGGTGATAGAGCACTTACTAGAAAGGTTCAGATTTAATGTGTTCTCTTAAGCAGCTAGGAGTAAATCAGCTGTTGGTTTAAACATAAGTTCAATGTTGGCCTTTTTAAAGTGAAGTCAAGATGCGAGACGTCTTTAATAAAATTTAGAGGAAAGAAGCCAAGGACTTAGAAAGATGTGAATGTTGGAGTGTGGATTTATCTTTGATGCCCCCTCACACACCCTCTTGGCCAACCTTTTAGCTCCAGATTTGCTGCAGCAATTATGTGAGTGTAGTCTGATATCTCATCTCAATTGCTCATCTGTCTTGCTTTCTGCCCCAGGTCTTCTCTGTTGCTGCCACGTGAATACCTGTGGGATCCTGCTTCTTCATGTTGGCTCAGATATGGATCTGGAATTGCAAGGTAGTTACTGTCTGACCAAAGGGTAATGGAATATTGTAGAACTATACTCCCCTATTCTATGCCTTGTACAGCACACTCTATAGTTACTCAGAGGGTTCCAGACACTTTTAGCCCCAGTTTCCAGCAGTGATAAGGACCCCAATGATTCACTGCAGCAGATGGCATCAGTGCCCCCCACAGGCCTTCCCATTGTAGTGCATGTGGTGACTGCTAACCTCTTCCCCTCTTCATCTGAGGGCTTTTCATGACCCCTGGAGCCTGCTATTTGCACACGTGCAGACCTGAAGGGCCTGAAGACTTGCATCCTGTGGAAGGCATCCCAGCCATGGGCTGACAGAAAGTTGTGCATAGATATTCCACCTCTCTTACTACTCGGGTGGGATGACCCCAAGTCACATGTTCTGAGTTGGTTCCCAGAGTTCTCCAATGGCTTTAAGCTCTGGTTGCACAAAGGGTTAACTTGCTTGATGGAAGGTGATGATCCCAGGAAATGCTGGTGAAGAACCAGGGAAATGAGGGAAAGAGAAAGGCAGCAAATTTGCACTTGAGTCCTTGTCTCAGGATCTGCTTCTAGTGGGACTTTAAGTTGTGACTGCAAGTAGCCTTAGGAGGCAGATACCCAGAGTGGAAATGAGTGTCAAAAGATAAAACTGAGGCATATTAAAATTTAAGAGTTTGTTTAAGCAAAAATCAATTCAAATTGGGCAGCACCAAACCGGAAGCAGTTAGGAACTCTCCGTCCACAGGAGCCAGGAGAAAAACTTATATAGAGAAGGTGCGGAGGCAAAGAAAGCAAATTATTTAGTTGGCTATAGCTTAAAGCCTAGTTGGCCATTTAATTAGTTGTCCTTAGGTTTCAATCTGTAACCTCGAGGCATTTACAGGCTTAGATTTTGGTTTGTTTACATAGGCCACCAAGGCATTAGAGTTTAATTTAACACTAGAATTGGGTCACTCACTGGCCGGATTGCAACAAAGACCCCATTACTGATACTAATTGGGTAGGGGAAATGCCTGATATGCTGGAGATCATGTTGCTAGGACCCTTACCTGTTGTTAAATGGGACTGGATTCAGGTGATCGAGGATAGATTGTTTTATGTGGTATCTCTAACACAGGACATTTGGCAATGTCTACAGACAGCCTTGGTTGTCATTGAAGGAGAGGAAGACTATCCTTTTCCCACTCTGGGTCCTTTCTGGCTGGGCTACAAATTAAATTGACATGAGACCAAATAGCAGGAGAAAATCAAGCAAAGCTTTATAACATGTATACATGGGAGACACCAGGGAAACAGTTTCTCGACAAAATGGTGGAGGTTCTCCCCTTAAACAGAAAGACAATGGAGGATGTCGGGGATGGGTCAGTTATGGGAGATTACCAGAAAAGCACAGTAAGGTTATTCTGCAGCCTCGCCTTCCTCATTGACAAGTTTCTAGAGATGAGGTCATCCCCCCTTCTTCCTGGTACAAAGAGGGAGATACCTTTACAAATGGAGATTTCCCTTTCAAATGTAAATGTTTGGTAAACAGAACTTTGATTTGTGGGCTTAGCAAGGACCCTCCCAGTCTATTGATACCCAGAGTTATCTATCTTGGACAGGCCATCTATCTTAAATCCTTTTAGGCAGTTAATGGGGGTGGGGGGAGGTCAAAGTTTCTTTCAGAGAAAATAATCAAGGTAAAGAGACATATTTTGAGGTGGCCAATTCTGATCCCCCACATCACAAACAGAGTGGGGGAAGGGTATTGCTACAGGCAAGTAGTGGGTCAAGGCCAGGGATGCTGCTAAACTAGTCAAATGCATAGGACAGCCCCCCCATGACAAAGACTTATGTGGTCCAATGCCACCCAGTGGGGATTAGAACCCCAGGTACCTTTCAAGTCTTTGATTATGCTAATCTCTGAAGTTTACACTTTTTTTACATTACAACGTTTAATTTTTAGCTAAAATTCAAATAAATCTGGAAAAAATGTTTTAAATTGTGTGCCATTCAAACAAAATGCCTAATTTTAAAGAGCACTTAACAAATCAGAAAGATGAATACTTTAAAATCACCAAATAAGAAAGAGCAAATGATACTTGCAGATCTTAAAAAAAAAAAAAGGCCACCAAATCTGTGGAAAAAAGGAAACACAAATGCATCAGCCTGGGGTCAGGAAAACAGAAACCACTCTTGTGTCTCCAATAGGTAGGTATTTAAAGTATGGAGTTAGGTGTTTACAAAACATTTGGAAAAGCTGGAGGAAGGAAATTTAGGGAGGGCCACCATGATCTCTCAGGTTCTCCTTCAGAGAATCAGGAAATTGCTGCTGACACTCAGGCCAGGAACAGCTAGAAAGTGCTGTGGATGGTCATAGCCACCAGCAGCAAGGAGATCCACCCTCCCTTACAGAGGCTACCACAAAACTCAAAGTCAGCCAAAGCCATGCCTTGGCCTCCTACTCTCAGGAGAAGAATGACAGCTTCTGCTTTGGGTGGCACCTTCCAAATCCTGCCTGAGAACCTCTCCATGATAGAGTCTAAACTAGTATATTACTGGAAAGGGTTCTGAAAAATGTAGATTCGGGTACCAGCCTTGTGAAATAAGGAGGGAGAATAGAGGTGGGAGGAAAAAAACGCTGCTGAATGCAACAAACAACAAAAACAGTGTGGTATTGATACCGGCTCAACACAAGGGTGACATGACAGAAGCCATATTGTAGAAAAGAAACCCTACTGTAACTTTGAATGACCTCTGATTAACTAACCCAGACATGCTCTGTAGATTATATGCCCCCTCCCAGCTGCTGTAAGTTGATAACTTTGTTCTTTTGAGTTCCTTAGGAATGTGATGACTCCCCAGGCAGATTCTCTGCTGATAGCCATGCTCAATGACAACCGAAAGACCTGGTGTGGTGACTCCCAGTCTGTAACCTCCCAAGGGTCAACATTCCTAACTCCCTCCCCTATAACACACCTGCCTATATAACTGCTGTGTAAGACTTTTTGCCCCCTTAAGACAGTTCTTTTAGACATGAGTCAGCCATCCTCCCTCTTGCAAGCAAGCTGTAATAAAAAGTCCTTTTTCTCCTACCACCTTGCCTCTTGACTATTGGTATGTCTTGCAGTGGTCCGAAGACCCCCACCTTGGGCATTAACAGTATGTCCATCACTGGCGAGATTACGTCCATCATTGGCCAGATTATAAAATAAAATACCAATGGAACACTCAGTCCATGAGGTTGAGTCCCTCCAGAAAGAGGGTACAAATTTACACTTTTACCAGCATGGTTTCCAGTTTGATAAAATGTGACCACTTAAAATATGCATATTAACTGACCCACCAACCCGATTCAAGGAATTTATCTTAAGGTGGCAATCACACAAATTTACAAAAATGTTATGTGCAGATCCTCACCACAATGTTGTTTAAGATACAAAAACTGACCAGCTTAAATATGCATAACTAGATTTTGATCAAATAGTTATATATCAGACAAATATCACATAGTCATTAAACGTAATGAGGCATATTTGTATTTATTGATACACTATTTTTCTGTGTCTTCCATTGCCCTGAGGATAAAATTTCAAACTCTCACCTACAGAGCTCAGAGCTGTGGCCCTGCTTGCTTCTCCAACTTCACCTCGTGCTGCCCTTCCAAGACCAGCTATGCCTCTGCCAGATGGGTGACTTTCCTGTGCCTCTTTCCATTCTGAGGCCCCATTCACACTGATCTGGAACATTCTGTATGATGTTTATCAGCCTATTTAGGCATTTATGTAAAAGTACATGTGAATATATGTATAGAGAAAATGGGTTTAAAAAGGAAGTTATTCTTGTATTTCTGTATCTGCGGTTATATTTACATCTTGGAAGCTTATTAAATTACTTTGCAATTCTATGACAGTTAATTTGAAAATCTAGAGGAAATTATACATAAAACTTTGACAAGTTTGAAAATCTAGTGGAAACAGATGCGTTTCTAGCAAAATGTTTAAAAAAGAATGACTCACCAAGAGGTAGAAAATTTGACCAACCTCATAACCATAGAACACTTTTCTGTGTCATTAAGTTTAGAAGTTTCTCTTAATATTATACAGGTAGGTTTTGTTTTTCTAAGCCAGTTTGAGACTGTATCATACATGTGGAAGGGTGTTTACAACATATATGGGTATTTGCTTTATTTTCCTTTAAATGTGTATCTACTATCCAGGTTAAAATGTTATAAAACATTACCAGTACCTTGGAAGCCCTCTATGTACCTCCCTCATAGCATCCCCTTTTCCTCCCAGCACCCAAGAGATTAACACAAAGTTAGCATACTGTTTTTGGCTTCCTCATTTTATCAATAGCCTCATCCAATCAGTTGAAGGTGTTAAGAACAAAGTTAAAGCCTCCTAAGGAGAAAGGAATTCTGCCTCCAGACTGCAATATAGAAGTTCTGCCTGAGTTTCTAACCTTCAGACTAAAGACTGCAACATCAATTCTTACCTAAATTTCCAGGCTTCTGACCTGTCCTGCAGATTTCAAATGTCAACCTCCATAATCATGTGAGTCAATGCCTTAAAAATCCCTCTCTCTCTATCTATAGATCTCTATCTCCCTCTCTCTGTGTGTGTTTAACTATCTATAGATGTATCGATAGATCTATAGAGATATAGACCTCTGTTTATCTATCTATATCTATATGTATGCATGTATACACACACACACACACACACACACACACACACATCCTATTGGTTTTATTTCTCTGGAGAATCCTGACTAATACACTGTAATGGTTGATTTTTTTGCATCAACTTGGCTGGGCCATGATGCCCAGATATTTGCTCAAATATTCTGCATGTTTCTGTGAGAGTGGTGTTTTTGGATGAGATTAACATTTAAATCAGTAGACTTTGGGTAAATCAGATTGCCCTCAATCATGCAAATGGGACTCAGCCAATCAGCTGTAGGCCAGAATGGAACAAAGGACTGACCACCCCTGAACAAGAGGGAATTCTGCCAGAAGACAGGCTTCAGACTTGAACTGCAACATTGACTCTTCCCTGGATCTCCAGTCCACTGGTCCACCCTGCAGATTTTGGGCTTCCCAGCCTTCATAATGGTGTAAGCCAATTCCTTAAAATAAATCTCTCTCTCTCTCTCTCTCTCACACACACACACACACATTATATTGGTTCTGTTTCTCTGGAGAACCCTAACAAACACGTACACCCACAACAACCACAACTACACAAATACAACTACAATCACAAGAGCACTCCCAAGATAGGACCACCCAGCTGAGCCCAATCAACCCACAGAACCATGAGAGATAACAATGAATTGTCTCAAGCCTCTGAGAATTGGGACGGTTTGTTACACAGCAATAGATAACTGGGACACAAGAGCTAACATGGGTTTCTTCACTTGTAACCAAAAGAATCTGCACAAATACTATGTCTTTCCTTTCTTTTAACTTATTTTTTTCCTGTGAGATCTTGATATTTGAGGCTTTTTATTATCTCCAATTACCCCTAGTAACTCCACTTCATTGGAGGATATTTGCTTCATTTGTTTAAACTAACTCTCTATTTTGACCTTATAAGCCCTTCAAATATCTGTAGAAGATCTCAATCCATAAGGAGGAGCAGACAGACAAAAAGCAAAGTCCCTTTGAATGCTGATTCTGCAATGAGTCCTGCTATAACCATTGGACTCTTCCCAAGAACATGCTAGCATGAAAGAATGGTCACCATTTTATTAGATTGGTCATTTCAGCAGGCTTTGGGGAAAGGCAGGGAGTCACATATATGAGCATAATTAGGTACTCTTAGAATGACTATATTTTTATTGTGGATCTATGTACTGAACATATAAAATAGCACGAACTATTTTCTTTCCATTTCATACTGTGTCTGAAATCAATATCTTCATGCCACCTTTCTGTTTGTTTGCATTGCCTTGAAACAAAAACAGAAGGTTAAAGATAGAAGGATAAACAAATGATGTGAATTCCTTATAAGCAACATGTAGCTAATTTTTTTTAGCCCAACTTAGAATCGGGCATTTGTTTGGGGGGTTTATTTTTGGTGGGGAAGATTGGCCCTGAGCTAACATCTGCCAATTCTCCTCTTTTTTTGCTTGAGGAAGATTGTCGCCGAGCTAACATCTGTGCCAGTCTTCCTCTACTTTATATATGGGATGCTGCCACAGCATGGCTTGATGAATGATGCGTAGGTCCACACTCGGGATCTGAACCCATGAACCCCTGGCCGCCAAAGCGAAGCATGCGAACTTAACCACTATGCCACAGGGCTGGTCCCATGTTTTGTTTTTTAATAAATGCATTTAAATTATTTATATTTTCTTGCCTGATATGGGGTTCTTTTACAAAATTATATGGTGCTTTCGATTCTGGCTGTTCATGTATGAAGGCAAGAAAAGTTTAGTTATGTGTGGCCTTGGAAGGTATTCCCCAGAGAGCTTTCTCCAAAAAAGGGAAGTAGTGGTATAAAAGAACTGACAATACTTAAGCCAGTTAAGTGCTGGTGTAGTTGGGTTAATTATAGCATGTAAATCATAGTATTGGTGCAAGGATTAAATTTGATCATGTATGTATGTAAACCTTAGCTCCACATATATACAAGTTAATCTAGATACTTTTAATATTTGAATTGAGTTTTTTAAACTATATCCATTGTTCAAAGATATAATGTTATGTATATGAGTTTAGTAAGGGCAATCTGGAATCTAAAAAGAGATCTACATCATTATCACAAAAACTTGAAGTGTGAGTTTCATTGTAAGAGTAGAAAAAGCTAACTACATTTTAGAGGGAGCACCTAATAATGCCCCCGCCCTCCAGTCCCCACTGGTTTCAGAACACGTTTAGAGAACACATGAAGGAGTAGCAGATGGAACTCCAAAGTATTAGCTTTATTACCAATAAAGGCAAAGCTGGAGGTTGTAACATCTTGTGAGAGCCGAAAGGGCTTACTAAGTGAACCACCGAGTTAAGCAAACACACCCACACCATCATGAAAGGGCAGGGCCCCAGCCTGGCCCAAAGGAGCAGAGAAAAAGGGTGTTCTCTCTGGCAGGCTGGTGCCCAGAGGAGGAAAGGAAGGGGCCGAGCAGAGCATACCCAGTTTATTCTTCCCAAATTTACCAGCCAGTCAAGTTACTCTCTCCCTGATGCAAAATGAAGAGGTGCAACATTCATTGAACTCTTTCCACCTAGAAGAAAACACCTGGAGTGGAGAAGGAATATTCATCTTACGTGGGAAGACAAAATGACAGGCACAGTGGAGCATCTGGAACTCAACCCACTGTCCTGATTTCCTCCTACCTCACCTACCTCTTCCTTCACCCAGCCTGTTAGCATCAGAGTCTGAGGGCCTGCTCCTTGGTCCTCTATTCACACTCACCCTTCTACATGAGCTCATTGAGGACTTTAAATACCAGAAACAGATAGAAAGCTCTTCATTTAATTTTCTATTTCTAGGGTAACCTTAATATCAAAACCTAATGAAAATAGAACCAAAAATCAGATTGTATTATGAATATAGAAGCAAATCATGGAACCAAGTAGCGTATCAAAATATCAGTTGTAGTAGATGATATGGTGTACCACACAGATCTCACCCCACCCCTTTTGTTAACTGAATTACTCCAGCTGATGGGAGTGTTGGTGGCTGACACCTGTAGCTGAGTCCCTCTCTGGGTTTTGACCTTGACTGCAGAGAGCACCTCACCAAGCTCCAAGGTTATACCTTCCTCCTGGTGTATGTAGGGGTACAAAGGCCCAGCCACCTTGCCCTCAGTCCAAGACAGCTCTGATGATCCATCCAGGTCCAGAGTTCCCCATGGGGTTAGCAGTTCAACTTCTCCTTCTGTCCAGTCCTGCTTCCTTCGCTCCCTCAGAGCTGTTGTTGCACATAAACCTCCATCTTAGAGCCTGTTGCCATGGGACCTGAACTGCAACGTCAGTAGACAATGACCAAGTCAGTTTTAACTCAAGAGTACAAAGAGAATTCAACATCAGGAATTCTAACCTGTCAATGTAATGAACTATACATGACAGGAGAGAAAAGAGGTTATACTAATGGCTGCCAAGTTGGCATTTCATACGATTCAGCAGTAATTTCTAACAAAAATTGTGTGTAAAATAGGATTAAATGAAAAAATGGAAACTGCTTCTAGTTCTGGGTTTTAATGAAACTGCCCTTAATATTTTCCCCTGTAGTGCATTTGCTATCATACGTTGAAAAGACTATCTACCAAAAACTATTTAATATTTTCAGAGAGATTAACAAGCATAAGATATAAAAAGTAAATGTTCAGAACAAATATTTGAAAAAGAAACAAATCTTTTACAGATGCTATAATTGTGTAACTATAAATCCAGAAAACCCTAGAGACTTAGCTAAA
Organism: Tapirus indicus; assembly: GCA_031878705.1. Taxonomy (NCBI): domain Eukaryota; kingdom Metazoa; phylum Chordata; class Mammalia; order Perissodactyla; family Tapiridae; genus Tapirus; species Tapirus indicus. The sequence continues at coordinate 5,072,214 of CM062935.1, read as the reverse complement.
GACAAAAAAATACAAACAACAAAAATCTTATACCTAACATATTTCTTTGGTGAGAAATATCATCCAGATATATATCCAAAAATAGCTTTTGTCTATATTAACAATAAAAAGCTAGAAATGAAAATGGAATAAAATCACATTCACAATAGCAATAAATCTGTAAGATATCTACAAATAAATTTGCCAAAAATGGTCCAAGATCTATATAGAAAATATTACAAAATCTTATTGAAGAATATAAAACAAGACCTGAACAAATGACAAGACATATGGTGTCTCTGACTGGGAATATATATGTATTTTAATTACATATACCTTAATTATATAATTTTTAAAAAATTATTAACCTCATTGATACAAATATATGAATTCAATATAATGTAAATGTATGAATATAATGTATATTCAACCAGAACCCCAATGGATAGTTTTGAAATTTAAGCAAATTATTTCAAAATTTATATGAAGAAATGTTTAAATTATGAAAAGTATGACTCAGGGAGGATTTGCCATGCTAGATATTGAGACATCATAAAGCCACCGTAAGAAAACAGCATGGTATTGTCAAAGGAACAGACACAGGGATCTAGCTAGTCTCTCTACTGTCAGGAAAAATTGTGCTTCAGTGAAAAATTATGCACTGTCCATAGTACACACTTGATCTGATCTGAGACTGGGCAAAGGAAGAGGATGCAGTGGGGGAGACTGAGAAGAGATCAGTGAGGTAGGAGGAAGCCAGGAGAGTGGTGTTGCGTTCCAGACACTCCGTGGTGGCCGTCATTTGAATCCCCAGAAATGTAAACATACTTTACAGCTATTTTACAGCACCATAGTTATAGATAACTGATAGCACAGCAAAACCATTCGACTCTCCTCTCCCCCCAGCCCCCAGAATAAAACCTTTCTTTTGGTTGGAAAAGGTTGGAAAAAAACCTTTGCACATTCCATTTACACATTCATTTCAACGTTCTTGATCTACAAATATGTCTGTTCTTCAGATTCTCCTCTGAACAAGTTATAACACCTCAGCAGTTTCTTCATTGATTAGTTAGATAAAAATTTTAACATGTGTTTATTTTTATCAGTCATGATTTTAACTTTTTTTAAAATTATAACAGTTTGGAGGTCTTCCACTGGGATGACCAATGGATACACCTAACAGAGTCGACTAAACTTCATCACCAGAGAAGTGCACCCGGTGGGCTGTTTAAGCCCAGGTGTGTCTGTCTTGTCTCACAGAGGTAAATCCAAAGCAGCAATAAAACTTTACTGGACTCTGTTTTTCTAATCTTAATTTTTCTCTCTGCTAATTTTGTGTTTGGCTTTTTGGTTCATTTGTGGCCTTTAAGTCATTTCATACTAGTGGCAGCACTGATTGGGAATTTGACTTCATGGTCTCACCATTGGATAATCTCTGTAAATTCATAAATGGTTTATAGAGATCTATTCTCTGTTAGGTAAGAGAAGACAGAGAGTCTGGGTTGTTAGTCTCTTTGTTTGTCTATTTTGACCTCAGTTCATTAGTAATTATGTGGCCACCAAGAAGGAGAACATCACTTTGATCTCTGGACTGTTGAGTGTTTGTGTGTCTGTGTTTACCCTTGACCCACAGCTGAAATTGCAGAATTAAAGCTATAAGCTTGCTCTCTGTGTCTGTATGTCTATATGTCTATAATTCAGAAAGTCCTTTACCTGTGCTTATGTAAGTGAGTAATGTTTTCCTTTGCCCAGATAATATTAATAAATTAGATTATAACATCTCTTAAAGTAAGTGAGCTCTTTCCTGATTGGCTCATAGAGATAAATATGCACTCATATAAACAGAATATCCCTAGTTATTCAGGAAAAATTAGGAAATTGTAATTTCATACTTTAAATGTGCCAAACCAAAAAAAGTATTCTTTAAAAAGCCACCTCAGAAAGTGAAAAGACAACACATAGACTGCGAGAAAATATTTGCAAACCATATGTCTGATAAGGGACTTGTATCCAGAAGATATAAATAACTTACAACTCAATAATAAAAGACAACTCAATTAAAAATAGGCAAAGGACTTAGATATTTCTGCAAAGCATATATACACATGGTCAATAAGCACATGAAAATATGTTCAAAATCACTAGTCATTAGGGAAATGCAAATCAAAACCACAGAGATAAAACTTCATACCCACCAGAATAGCTGTAATAAAAATGGCAGATAATGTGGAGATACTGGAATGCTTGTCCATTGCTAGTGGGAATGGAAAATGGTGCAGCCACTTTGCAAAAGAGTTTGACGGTTTCTCAAAATCTTAAACACTGTTACCTATGACTCAGCAATTCTACCCCTTGGTATCTACCTAAAAGACATGAAAACATCTGTCCAGACAAAAACTTTTACGTGAATGTGGATAGCAGGCTTATTCATAATAGCCCCAAAGCTGAAACAAGCCAGATGTCCATCAACTGATGAATACATAACACAAAATGCAGTATAGCCATACAATGGAATGCCATTAGGTAATAAAAGAGATTGAAGTATTGATCCATACTACAACTTGGTGAACCTAAAAAAAATTATGCCAAATAAAGGAAGCTAGACACACAGACAACATGTTGTATGATTCCATTAATATGAAGTATTCATAAAAGGCAAATCAATGGAGACAGAAAGTCGATTAGTGGTTGCCTAGAGCTGATGGGAGTGACTACTTTTAGGGATGATGGAAATGTTCTAAAATTAGATTGTGGTGATTTTTGCACAGCTATAAATATACCAAAAACACTGAATTATACACTTAAATTGAATTTTATGCTATGTATATTTCAATAAAGCTATTTTTAAAAAGTCAACTCAGAATTATTTTAAGATTCAAGTTTACATAATTTAAGTAAATCTTTGGCAAATAAGACTACATTAATATTTTTAGTTCAAAAACAAAGCTCTATCTTCTGATTTAGTGTTATATCTTCTCTCATTTGTCAGTGTTAAGTATAATAAAAGCATATATTTTTATTCTACTTGAGTATGTTCTTCCTAAACTGATACTGGTTTACTGATCAAAGGAACTAACATTATTCCTACATTTTTAAAATTATGAAAAATGTAAATTTGCATTTAACTAAGTTGAATCATTATGATGATGAACTCGTATTTATTTCAACATCATATTTTGTAGCTTGTCAGCTTGAAGATGATTTCCAAGATCTTTAGATAATTTAAAACCTTGAACTGATATTAAATTGAGTCAATTAATGATACCGGATGCCTAGATAATTTCCAAGTAAAATAGAAACATGTGTTGATGCAAATGATCCATAGCCAATCTATAAATCAAAATTGGGGTGAGTTTATTATGAGCCAAATTTTGAGGACCGTATAGCCCGGGGCCTTCCTTCCCCAAGGAAGGAAGGGCACCAAAGAAGTGGTGTATACAGAGTGATTATATACCATCAAAGAGCATATATCACATATGAATGCAATGTCCTTTTTACAATAGTCACAAGATTGCCCTGTCAGCACAGCAATTGATGGGCACAACAGGTAGCAAGTCTGCTGTCTCTAGCTGGGTGGGCACAGGATAAGTACAACAATCAAATCCTCACCTAGGGAGAAGTGCTTATCCTTAAGGAAATGTTAATGTGGGGGAAGTTGCATCTTATCTTAAGGGCATTTCTTCTTGTCTCTGGGACATGGTAAATGCTCAAAGCAGATATACAATGCATGTTCAAAGGCCAGTCAGGCCCTTCTGGAGAAGCAAGGTGAGGCCGAGTTAGTTTTATACCAAATGTCTTCCTCATATACTCCAATATATCCTATTGCTTGCCATTTTATTTATCACATGAAACATGGACTAAGCATAATTTTAAGCTTATATGATTTCACTTCTTATTTTTATATGCTCCAGAGAGGCTGTATCTTTGGGTCTATAAGGAACATTCTCATTTTTGCCACTGAGAAGTTGTGTAAGGAATGTGTGTGACTGGCAAAGTCTGTGTTATATGTATTCATGAGCTCTGAGAGCTAAAACGCTGGTGTGTGACCAACAGCTCTTAGTTACTACCCTCTAGGTTTCTCTGTGAAATAGTTAACTACTTCATTTTAAAGTTACTAATATGATTAACATAATAATTAATATAAGTGTTTGAGACAATATGTGGGAGCAATAATTTCAGAGAAATACAGCTATGCATGGGCTTCTGTTTTGCAAGGAAAGGGCTGGTTTCATCCTAAAGCAGCAGCGTTCGGGGTGTTTTTGTTATCCAAACTCCCTTACGCTCTTCAAAGTTCTCGAGGACTCATTTGTTAAAAGTCCCATCTGAGACTCCTTATGCGAACTTCTAGCAAAGAAAACTCAAGGCCTTCATGGTAAATTAACATTCTTGGTGCACCTATGCACATAACCAGGCCCAAACTCATGAGACCAGCTTTACTCTGTGACCAAGAGTAATTTTAAGATTAACTTTGATTAAAAATGGGGGATAGTAGGGACAAATTTATGCTTCAATGGAAAACTATGGAACAGTGTGTCTATGGCAACTCCTTCTGAGTTTGATTCTGATTTTTTGGGAGCTATTTGACAGCTCAGTAAGCTGTAGATATCTGATGACAATGCAAAATAATTCTTGTTGTGAAATGCAATGAACCCTCCATGCCCCCTCCCCCACAAAGAAACATTTCAGCTCCAATTGCACATTCATTTCAATATTTTTTGTTTTTGTTTTTGTTTGAGGAATATTGGCCCTGTGATAATGTCTGTTGCCAATCTTCCTCCTTTTCCTTTTTCCTCTCCAAAGCCCCAGTACGTAGTTGTGTATTGTGATTGTAGAGTTGTAGCTCTTCTATATGGGACGCCACCTCAGCATGGTTTGATGAGTGGTGAGTAGGTCTGCACCCAGGATCCGAAACGCAAACTCCAGGCCAGTGAAGCAGAATGGGCAAACTTAACCTCTATGCCACCGGGCCGGCCCCTCATTCCAATATTTCTGATTTATAAATGTGAAAGTTCTTTGGATCTTCCTTCAAACTGGTTGTACCACCTCACCAGTTTTCTCACTATTTAAATAAAATATTTAGTTAAATAAAATATTTAAAGTTTCATCTTTATGTCTGTATGAGAGTCATGATTTCACCTTTTTTTGAAAATTCTTTTAACACTCTTCTGTTGTGCTGATTTGTGTACCTTGGAGAACTCACTCTACAAGGAAAGCTGCATTTCAGTTCAGTGAGAGAAGGACTGTCTAGTTTATAAATATTGCTGGTATAATTGGCTCCCCATCTGGAAGAGAATAAAGCTAGACCCCTCAAGTCACACCATATCCAAACATGAGCTCCAGGTGAACTAAAGGTTTAAATGAACAAATGTAAAAAATAAATGTAAAGACTTAAGGGTAAAAACTTATGTGACTAAGAAAACTCCTAAAAGAACATCTGGGAAAAATTGTAATGAGCTTGATTTACTGGCGACTTTCCTGAGCAGGACAGGAAAGTGTACTGTTTGAATATTAAGATGCTAACTTTTGTCTTTCATGTGGATTACATAAGACTCCTTCCTATTAAATTAGTATTAAAAGGACAAATGTTTCCTCAGGCTATTGTTGGTCTTTTAACTTTACAATGCTTATTGTTATACAAAATTTTAAAATTTTAGTCAATTTTCCTTTACTGTCCAGCTTCTGGGTTTCCTTTCTTGCTTAGAAAAGCTATTTTTACACCCTTTTATATTATTTTATACTTTTATAAAGTTATCTCATATCATTTTTATTATTCTACCAAAGTTGTTATTTTTCCAGCCATACATAGAGAGATCTTTATAGATTTACAAATAGAAAACATATCTGGACAATTAAACACCAAAGCATGTATGGTGACTTTTTTCTCAGGGTAGGATGATGGGTGATTTTATTCTCTCTTGGATTCTGTTTGCTTATCTTCATTAAACAAGCCATATATGTTCATTGTAGAAAAGTTACAAAAGAAATTTAATTTTCTAAGAAAACTTAAAATGACATCTCTAGAAGGATGCATAAGAAATGCAAAATCAGTTGCCTGTGTGGCTGGGGACTTGGGTAGATGGGGGACAAGAGTGGGAGAGAATTTTCACTGAAGCTTCTTCTGTATCTTTTGAATTTTGAACCATGTTAATGAACTGTCTATCCAAAAAATTAAATTCAAATGTGATTCCTCCTGTCCCAAGGAAAGTTTCCTCCTCCACTCAGTGTTTTAGGCACCAAGCCGCCCACTATCATATCCCCACAAGCAGCAGCTCCTTACCACCAGATCATAAACACAGCCCACCCCATAGCTTTGCAAACAAGTCTGGTGGCTCCTGTGCCCAGGAGTGTGGGCATCAAAACCCTGGGATTTTGAGTCAAACGAACCTCAGCTGGAATCCATGCCCCAGGTCCTCAGTGACAGGGCACCATGAGGAACTGGCTTTCCCTCTCTGCTCTGTTTCTTCATCTCCAGGGTGAAGGTAGTTAACCAAAACAAGCCTTTGAGTCTGGAACTGAGGTACCATATGTCAAGTGCCTCTTGTAGTAGATGCTCAATAAATGGTAGCTATAATTAGATTTGTCACTTAGGTATCTTCTAGAGCAGGGTTTTACAATTTGGCATTATTGACATTTTAGGTCTTTTGGGGGAGTAAGGGGGTCAGTCCTGTGCATTGTGGGATGCTTAGCAGCATCCTTGACCTCTGCCCACTTGATGCCAGTAGCATAACACCCCACCTCACCCCAGGAGCTGTGACAACCAAAAATGTCTCCAAACTTGGTCAAATATCCCTTGGGGGCTAAACTGGCCCAGTTGAGAACCACTGATCTAGAGGGTCCAGAAAAGCCCTCAATTAAGTTGATCAGTATTAAGTTCTCATAACAGGCTGATTCATTCTCAGCTTTGGCCAGCTCGGCCTTGCCATTCCAGGCAGGGGTGGACAAATCTCTCCAGCTGGAGACAAGGGTGAATGTTCACCATGGGCCAGGGCACGGGGTGGGGCCCTCCCTCTACACCTGCCTCATGAGGTTATTGAAAGAGTAATTCTCCCGGTTCTCCTGTGTCCTGGGCCAGATACCAGGACTGTGGATAGGGGACAAGGGTTGGAAGCCTGCACCCTTGCATTGCCTGCATGTTGAAAAGAGAAAAATTATAAATATGAAGCCTCCCACTGCTTCTCTGCTTACATTTAGAAGTTAAAAAAAATCCTGTGTTTCCACCTTCACCATCTGGTGGCCAGATAGGCATTGAGGATAAGTCACAGCCCTGACTTCCTTGAGAGATTTGGGGAGTGAGCAAAAGTCCCTGACACAGAACTGGGTTATGAGGGGCCTTGGATGTGCCAGCTGAGAAGCTGCCTCATCTTTCCCTGGGTCTCAGGGCCTTCTGGTTCCCACTGGCTGTGTCTGCCATTTTCACCATCCTCCAGGCCTGAGGAATGCCTGGACTTTCAGGAGGGGCTGCACTTCACCTACAAGAGCAGGGAGCAGGAGACTTTCTGAAAACTGCAAAGGGCTGATGAGACAGACTTGAGAGGCAAGTGTCTCCTTTCTAGGGCCTGTTTGGGTTGGGCCTTGAGGCCTTGAGTCCCTGCAAACTGGCCCTGATGGTAGTTTCACTTTTCAACCTGTGTTGTAAGAAGAACCCTCCAAAGGGATGGAGGTGGACACTCATAGAGAATCCATCCCAGAAAGAGCTGTAGCAACACTGTGCCCCAGAAAGACTGTGAACTCCCCAGGACAGGGAGCACTGGGCATCCAGGAACACTTAAGGTCTCTTATGATGAGTGGAAGAGATGGCTGGGGTTGGTGACTGAATGAGCATGATATGTGCTCAATGGGCATAGGACTCACTACCAGGTTTATTCCCAAGGATATGACATGGGTGACACCACAACAAGATTCATTCAAGCACAACCTGTCAGAACAAGAAAGTTCTATGCCTCTGAAGGGGCTCCCTTCTGATTTTAGAATCATCCAAGAGTTGGAGACTTACTCAGGAAAAGGGTATAGTAGAAAGAGAACTGGAGACTGTTCAGTCCACATGAGAGCCCCATAGTTTCTGCCTCAGCATGTCACCCCGAAAATTCATCTCAACTCTCTGCTGTGGTGATGCCCAGGCTGGTCCAGGTTTCTCCCCAGCCACGTGATGCCCACAATGCCTGCAGAGGGGTCCCAGAGCAATGGCTCTTGGTTCACCTGCTTATGTCAGCTGCTGTTCCCAGTTAGGGTGGCTGACCTCAGAAAAATTGGAAAGTTTAGGTAGTGATGTTGCCTTAGGTTAGGCTCCCCTCTTCCCCAAAGCAGAGCTTGGGCCAAGGACTTGGACCAGGGAGGTTATTTGGGAAGCTTTCCCAGGAATCACAGTGAGGAGAGTGGGGAGAGTGAGACAGCGAAGGAGAAAGCCAACAAACAAGTGTTTTAATGCTGCTTAAAGCTGTAGGCAACTGAGACTCAGACCCACAGCAGACCCCCAAGAAACCACATAGAACGTGCCTCAGAATGGTCACAGAGGACTCAGGGGATGGGACCTTTACCCACCTGCTGTCATCCCCATTGGCTGAGGTTGCTCCTTGGGGATACTGACTCCTCATTGCAAGTTTGTGCCTTCACCTGGCTGAGCAGCTTCTCTGGCTTCAGAAAAAGCAGAGGGTCCTGAGACTGACATGGAAACATGTGTGGAGCTGTCCAGCACTGCTGTGCTGAAATAAAGTGCTGTGTGGCAACACCAATGTCTGCTATACATGTCACCAAGTCTAAGCCCCCACTAGTCTACAGAGCACCCAGGATAGAGCCCTGCTGACTCTCCAGACCCTTCCCCTTCCTGCCTCACCCTTCTATCTCCAGCAACCCTCAACTTGCTGATGACTGCTCCATGCACCATGCTGGTCTGGCTTCCATATCTTCATTCACACTGTTCCTTCTGCCCAGACAGCCCTACCCAACTCCTTCTCTTCACGTACCTCTTGCTCATCCAGCAAGTGTCAGCTCAGCACATATTAATTCATCTATCTGACCCTCAGTTTCCTTATCTCTAAAGTGGTGGGGAGTGAGAGTGTATTGTTATTATTGTGAGAATTGTGGAGATGATATATATGTAAACCCAGAGATGACAGAGGGAGATAGATATAGATCAACATAGAGATATAGATATAGACATAAGTTGCCTGGAACACAGTACATTTTGCCATTGGAAATTATTACCAAGACCATTGATCCCTTGAGGCCCTTCCCATCCCAGGCCCTGCCTCATTTTCTTGGCAGTCCTGCTAGAAAATCTTTCCTTGGCTCTTATTTCCAAGACCTCCATGAAAGCTGTCTTGAACTTGGACATTGGTCTGCCTGAGGGGAAAGACCAGCAATGTGAAGTAGGATCATCAGTCAGATAAGCAGGAATATCCCCTTCACCCCTGTTGAAAGGTCCTTAAGCCTTTGCATTGTGCTGTTCCAGTCCTGAAAATGTAATCAGGTAATCAGGGAGGTGAGGATTGTGAGGCTAGCTCCTGGTGCCTCCTCTCTCCCCCACCCCCGTGAGCCATGGAGATGTATCTCCAGCTCTTCCTTCGAGAAAGAACTTGCCATTCACTGCAAATAGTGTTGTTTCCTGGCAGCTTCCAGCTGTTGGTGCTTTTGGGACCCATCTCACTTTTGATCTGAGGCTACATTCTTCCTGGGCAGCCCACAGCCAATGACTGAGCAACATGGGGGCACTATGACCTGTCCATGTCTGTCCAACGTGACTCCTCCAAGAAGCCATCTTTCTTCTGGAACTCCTGGTTGGGCTAACCGAGACTTTGTCAGATATACTTTGATCTGAAGGTTTTCTTAGCCCAATCCTGTTTCCTCACTGTTTTATATGTCACACACATTGTCCGCCAATAAACCTCTTACAATCCTGTCATTGTCTCATGGTCAGCTTCCTGGAGGGCTCTGCCCACACAGCCCCTTAGCCAATATGGTTTCAGGTGCATTTGAGGAACATGCTGCCCCCTGCAGGCCGTGGTCTCCCCAACGGGGCATGGAGGGGCTGGCTTGCTGAGTTCTCCAGGTCTTTCAGCTTGGCCGTCACTGAACTTAGCCTCGCTAGGAGGCTTTATTTAGAAAGCTTTTCTCATAATGTTCTGACATCATACCACAGGCTTTAGCATGCCAGGACAACTTCAACACTCAGGTACAGACAGTCCCTGCTGTTTTCTGGTTTTGCCACATTTTTAAAACCCCTCACATGGCCCTTCCCTTCCTCCACAAGCCTCCATGGTCTTCGTTCCCATCCAGGGGCCACAACCTATATCAGCATGGGTTTGTGAGAGCCTTGTGGAGTGCCCCAGTGTTAATCTCCTCATCTGGGCAAAGAGGGGGTTAGAATGAGATACTCTCAGGCCTAGAAAGGGGGAGGGAGCAGGACAAGTCACACGCCTGTCTATGGGAAGAGACAGGGCAAGAAAAGTGTGTTCTGAGGATCTTTTACCCAAAATGTCCTGTCTCTCCTAAAGATGCTATATTGCACAAACATATCTGATTTCATTCTCTCCTGAGTCTCCATGAAAACTACAGAAAAGGGAATTTTTAAGCTCTAAATCCAGAAGAACAGGAAGAAGAGAAGAGTAGTGGAAAGCAACAAATTACAGTAACTGAAAAGCAGATGAAATAATAATACTTATTTCAGCCTCCCTGAGGAGTCAAATACTAACCAGTGGGGAAACCAAGAGCCAACCAGATGTACACCACAGAACCCTCAAAAGGCTCAGGAGTCAATGGCACTAGGTATTTCTAGAGGGGGATGTTGAAAAGGGAGGCTAAACTAAGGAGGATTCAATGGCAGATATTTAGAAGCAGTTAGTCCTGAAACCCTCTCTCACCCCAAACCCCTTCACAGCTTCCCCTCTCCAACTCTGGCAGAAGACTGGAAGTTTATTCTGGAGTGAGTAAAACAGAGAATCTCTAGACTAGAGGACACCTGAGCACTTAGAGGCAGAAGTACTCTTAGAAGACCAGGGCATTAAATGGTCATATGCACTCTGAATGGTGAGGTGGTCCAGCTCTTTTCCCGTCTGAGCTCCCAGCCACTGGCAGCCCAACTTTAGTCCTTCAGACCGGAGTTGGGAAGAGCTCTCTGGGAACTCTGACAAACATCAGGGATTCCTCAAAAAAATAGACCCTGCTAGATCACCCTCCATTGAAGTTCACAGTCAGCAATTGCTCAGAGACCTCATCAGCTCCATTGTCCCCCACTCTTAAATGTAAGCGACAACCAAAGATTATCAGAAAGCTGAGGGAAATGTCTAACATAAAAACCAGAGACCAAAACAAGGAGGAAAAAAACAAAGCTGAAATAATTGAGACAAAGCTGGAAGAAATATCAAAAAAAAGTTACTGATATCCTCAGACACTGCATCCATGACATGAAACGGGATGCTATTTTTTAGAAGAAAATATATTAAAGAACAAAAAATGAACTTTTGGAATTTGAAAACAAATGCAGACATAAAAACTCAATTGAAGGGCTGTGAAACAACCCTTGAGGAAATCTCCAGGAAGTAAGCCAAGAACAGAGATGAATAATAGAAGATGAAATATGAGAATATTAAAAGACCATCCTAGGAGATACAACATGTGAATAACAGGAGTTTGGGAAAGGGAAACCAGAGAAGAAGAAATCATTAATAAGTTTTTAAAAATGTTTTCCCCAAAATTAAAAGACATGACATTCTAGACTGAAAGGGCTTACCAAGTTTCCTGCATGCCAATCCTTACACAACATCATTAAATTACAGAACAATAGACATGAAGACTGTACACTTCCAGAGGGAAACAGACTCACATACACAGGATCAGATATCAAAATGTCTTTAGACTTCCCAACAGCAATGCTAGAAGAGAGATTTCTAGAGAAATACCTTTAATAATTTGAAGGGAGATAATTTTCGAACCAAAATTCCATTCCCGTTCAAACAACTAATCAAATATAATGGCAAAATAGACATTTTTATACAGAAAAAAGATCTCCAAGAATTTACCTCCCATACAATCACTTTGCAGAAAATCCTGGAGGATGTGCTCCAACACAGCAATGTAGAGATAGTGAAAGTGGGATAGAGGAAACAAAAGATGAAACAGATAAGAAAGTGAAGAAAGGTCCAGGATGACTGCTGTGTACCAAGCAGTTGGTCCGGGTCAGAGAAGAGTGAATCAGGGACAAAATCTTGAGAACTATCATTACCAAGAAACCTACCACCACTGTTGTAAGATCCAGGATTCATCTTGTCTGAAAGTGTTTTTATTCTGTATTGTCACATGATTGCTAGTTTTGCTGGGTATAGACTTCTAAGTTGTAAATTGTTTTCCTTTGAAATTTTATGAGCAAGTGTATCTTAAATTTAAATGTTATGAACAGTATTAGGCAAATATTTGCTGACTCTCTTATCTTTCTTTCAAAACTAGAGCTAATGGCTGGCTAACCCAGGGCTTTGCATTCTCAAAGCACTTGTGTGAACAGCTTCATTATAAAAGTTCTTTTTAAAAGCTATTCTCATTAACTCTTAGGTGAATCTTGTGGTCTATGGTTTCAATCAAATTTTAATTAAGAAAAAAAATCAAAGAAACTTCAGGGTTATGATGATATATTTCTACCAAAAGCAAGCACATGAGATTTGCAATCCAATGATTGAAACAAAAACCATCAGTAGGTTGGTGTCTAGGAAGACATCTGAACTGAAGAAGTCAGATACCCAAACAAGGTTTGATAGATATTTTACTCTGTCTATGGACTGGAAGAACCTACCCCTTCTCTCCATTTTTATGGTCACTGAATTGAAGATCTGAAGAAACTACCTACTATCTTCTCCCATTTGGACTGTTTCTTCAGCTTCTCAGTTATTTAAGATTATTCAAGCTTTCTGTGCCCCAGTTTCTTCCTATGTCCATTGGGGATAATAGTAGTACCCACCCCATAGAGTTGTGATGATTAAATGAGATGATGTGTGTAAAGCACTAGAACAGTGCCTGGCATGTAGTAAGTGCCATAGACATGTTTGCTATAGAAGTTCAGGGGTAGATGGAGCAAGAGAGAGGAAAACTCTTTCCATAGAGGATAATTCCTCAAATATCTGTTTTTCTCTTCCAAGAGGAAGTCACGCTTTCTTCATTTATTTATTCCTTTAAATCCACAAACATTTATTGAGTGCCTGCTATGTGATAGATTCTCTAATGCTAAGCACTGAAGACATAGCAATGACAATAAGTCTTAGATTCTGCTCTCAGAGTTGGGGGAGGCGTATTTAGTTGTCCAATTATTTGGTTAATATCGTCTCACAAGTTTTCACAAATGCTATGAAAGGAGAGTTCAGGGCATTATGAGAAAGTACAAGAGAAAAACAATTTACATTGAGGAAGAGGGAGGAGTTAGGGTCAAAGAAGTCTCTCTGAAACCTGAAGGATGAGTGGGGGTTGACCAGGCCCCAGGAGGGAGTATTCCATGCAGACCAAGGAGCAGGAGCCACACCCTGAGTCAGGAGAACACTTGGTACCCTGAAGATGCCAAGAGAAGAAGACTGTGGCTGGAGAGCAGAGAGCCAGGAGAATCAAGTTGAAGGCTCGCCAGCATTGTAGTCCATGGCATGTAGTCTTGTGGTCTTGTAGTCCATGGCAAAGAATTCAGACAACAGCCTTCCTCTGCCCAGAACCTATTCATGGCTTCTCATTGGCTTAGGACAACAGTATCCTGGTTGTGGGGAGCTGTCATCAACCAGAGAAGGTGAACACTAGTGCTGTCACTGACTCTGATTGATTCAGAGAAGACAGTGATCACTGGCTCCCTTCCAAGATTTGAGACACCAGTCATGGGTAGGACGGAGTTTCACAAGTGCCTCTAAGTCCCCTCTAGGCCTTACGGCATGAGCCCCAGGAGGGGTTTATCCACATGACATTGTTCTGATTGCTCTGGTTCACCCAGGGACAATGGGACGGTTACAGACAGAGGGTGGGTGCTGGAGCTACTGCTCTGCACTGCTGGTTTGGTTGAGTGCTGTCTGCCCCGCTCCTGGAGGACACCTAGCCCAGAGTGAGCATGCAAGGGGTCGTTTGCTGAGCCAGTGAGGGTAGGCACCAGGTTTATCATCAGTGAGGTGAGGGATGCCCCGGCAAAGGGAGCAACATGTTCAAAGGTGGGCAGTGTAGCCCCCATCCCCTGCTTGGCATCACTAATTCCACACAAACTTATGCTCATTCTCTGTCAGGACTTTAAGAGGAGAGGTGGCTTGTGAGTTGACATTGTCATTACAGCAATTAATGTGCCTAGGGGAATACAGCCCCTACAGTGGGAGGTACAGAGGAGGAGGCTTATCTCATTGTATTGTAATTATTATTAAACACTCAGTAATTGTGCTGGGCCCTAGGGGTGCAATCTGTCAAGCAATTAGACCCAGCCAGGCCTGTGAAGAGAATCGCTGGGGGAAGTAACACTTCTCAGGTGAGGCAGGGACGGACAGGGCCTGCCAGCTGCCCCTTTCCCCCTGGGCTTCTGTCTCTGCAGGTAAGTCGCTCTCACGTCCTCCCTAGAGCCCGGACCAGGGCTCCCGGTGATGAGTTTGGGCATGTCCCCTGAGTGGCAGTGAACATCCTGCACAGCAAGTGCAGAGTGACGTCACTCTAGGGCGACCACCTGTCCTTGTCTGTCTGAGACTTGGGGGTCCGAGAATGAGGGACATTCAATGTTAAAACTAGGAAAGTCCCAGGCAAACTGGGATGACATCCACACCCTACTCACTCCTTTACACACCAAGTGGGCCCAGACCGGGCTGACCCTATCAAAGGCTCACAAAGCATCTTGTCCCTTTGCAGAGGTTAGAGTGGCCCTGCTTATCCCCTGCCTCAATTCCTGTAGACACCTTCCATCATGTTAGGTTGGCTCCTGCCCAGCAGTTCCCAGACCTACTGGTCAGCCAGGGATCCTGCAGGAAACAGATGGAATGCCCAGAGGATTTCCTTGGAGAGAGTTTAATGAAGGGACTATTAATAGAAATGAGGACAGAGCGAGGGGAACCGGGTAGGGCTGGTGAGGCAGCCAGGGTGTGGGAACCATGGGAAGCCTTTTCCCCTCTGGAGCCTGAAAGGGTCTGGGGGTAGGGAGGAAGAGTATGCTGCCAGAGACAGACAGAGATGGACCACTGCCACCCCACAGCTAGGCAGGGAGAGGTCATGGTTCATCTATATCCCTATATCTCTCTTCCCACCCTCCCATCTCCTACCAGTATCTCCCACTGACCAACTCCAACTAGAAGCCAGAGGGAGCCTGGATGATGCAGTCCATAGGTTCGGCCTCCTGAGGCACAAGCAGGGAAGGGCCGACACACACATCCGTAAGAAAATTATCCCAGAACCAAGCCTGGGAGCTTGAGTTCAAGAGCCCTGGGGCCAAACCAGGCACTTCCTCCAAAGATGCAAAGTATCCAAGAGTGCCTGAGCCTCGGAGTCACACAGACCTCAGTTTGACTCCCTGCCTTACCTACAGCCCAGTCTCCACGTCATTGATTACACAAGGATAGTGATGTCCACTGTATAGGGGCACTGAGGGCTAGACGAGAGGACAGGTAAAGCATGCAGTGGGGGGCCTGCCTCCTGTTTGGAGAATGAGGGCAGGGTGAGTGAGCATATGAAGGAAGAGTATTTCTTCACTCCGATCAGACTGAATGCACTCTCCCGACACTCCTATGCCCAAAGTGTCCAGCAGAGCACCTAGTATAAAATACCGTTTTCTTTGGCTTCTGAATCCTGCTGGTTTTTGCAACATCTTAGAGTTAGGTTAAGTAATTTCACTAGTTTCCTCCTTGGTACATGAGGATCAGAATGGCACCTGCCAGAGAGGCTCATTGTGAGGATAAAGAGGTGCTAAGACTGTGCCTGGCACATAGCGAGCATTCCACAGGGTTAGCTGCGGTCATCGCTTTTGCCGTTATTGCTAGCATTAGGCTTAAATGAGTTCCTCACGTAAATCACGTAGTGAGCTCCCCTAAACCCACTAGCCCCATTCTACAGAGAAGCCACCTGTCATGGTCTTTTATGTGTCAACTTGGCTACAGTCCCCAGCTACTCAACCAAATGCTAATCTAGGTGCTGCTGGGAAGGAATTTTATAGATGTGATTAAAGGCCATAATCAGTTGACTTCAAGTAAATAAGATCATCCTGGATAATCTGGGTGGGCCTGATTCAGTCCATTGAAGGGCTTTAAAAGCAGACCTGAGGCCTCCCTGATAGAGAAAAAATTCGACCTCTGGACAGCAGCTTCAGCCTGTGCCCAAGAATTCCAGTCTGCCTTTCCTGATGGTCTGCCCTGTGGGTTCCAGACTTACTGAGCCAAACCCCACAATTGTGTAACCAACTTCTTGCAGTAAATTTCTTAATGCATATTTCCTCCTGGTTCTGCTTCTCTGGTTGATCTCTGCCTGATACAGCATCTGACCCTTTGAGAGATTAAGGTACTTGCTCTGGACTTGCTCAGCAAGAGGTGGAGACCCAGGATTAGGACCCAGGCCCCATCTGACCCCAAACCCTGTGCTTTCCCTTTAACAGTGGAAGGCCGTGTGGCCCAGGGCTAGGCCCTGGCCTCCAGGACTCTAGGATGAATGGGTCTTGATTATACCGGCCACGTGCTCCTGGACTTCATAGCTCCCTCTCCCTCGTTCCCAGCACTGTCATTTGTCTCAAGAATGAAAGGAATAGCCACTTGCTGGCAAGACAGGGTAGAAGGGGGCAGCCTTGCACTGGGGGGAGCAGCCCTGCACTGGGGGGCCTCCCTGCACTGGGGGAGCAGCCCAGGCCCCGCACCCACTCAGAGAACCCCTCAGGAAAAAAAACCCTCCCCCGCAACCTGTTAATGTTTTTATAAGACATT
This sequence comes from Tapirus indicus, assembly GCA_031878705.1. Classification (NCBI taxonomy): domain Eukaryota; kingdom Metazoa; phylum Chordata; class Mammalia; order Perissodactyla; family Tapiridae; genus Tapirus; species Tapirus indicus. Next base: position 5,055,349 of record CM062935.1, on the reverse strand, counting down.
ACCTCAACTTCAAAAACCATCTATTCCTGGTGCTGCGCTGGGGCGTTTCCATGACAACAGGGTAACTCAGGAGGCCCAGCAAGCTGGCTTGCTTCTCTGATGGTTCTGTGGGGACCTCACGGTTCGCAGGGCGGCTATGTGAGCCAGCACCATCTGCTATGAGCAGTGAATACAGACCCCCTTCCCTCCTCACCAGTCTCCACCTCACCCCAAACCCAGGCCCTAGGGGCCAAGGACCTGGCAGAGGGGCCATAGAAGAAGTGCTGGCTGAGAAGTACAGAAATCCAGAGTTCCAGTCCTAGTGCTGAAGCCGGGAGCAGGATAGGCCCCACTGTGCTGTATGGGCCAGAATGAGGGAGGTGTGTTTCCCCCGGGGAAAAATCAGCCCTGTTACCCTCTAAAGGGGAACGCTGGGTGGGCGGTGCTTCCTAGGGAACAGTGAGAGGAAAGAGCCACAGAAGACATGTCCTGTCACTTCAGCCCATAGCCGTGCTGCAGCCAACCATCCTGAACACTAGGAAGTTAGGAGATAGCTGGACTTCTGGGGGTGGGGGCTCTCGTCTCTCCCCAGGGTCACACAAGTCAATGGCAATCACTCCTCCCTTGGGACCCTTCTCCAGGCCATCACGACCAGTCAGTCCGAATTGGCACCCATACCAGGCGTGTGATGGCAGATCTCAGACACCTGCCTGGATACAGGGAGGGCAGAGAGGAGCGGAGGGGACTGTGGGCTGCATGTTTGCCACCCCCACCACACCTGACTGGCCCCACTGAGCAGGCATGCCAGGTCTGCCCCGATGCCCCCAGCACATAGTTGTCCCACCATTCTCATAACCCTGCAAGGGAGGAATCCGTGATGTTACCTATGGGTGGGCATCATGTCCCCCACTGTCACAAACCCCGGGTCAGTGAAAGAGAGGGGAGAACCAGCAGGCTGGAGTTTGCTCCCTCTCCATATTCCACCTAACTTCCCATGTGCAATTCTACGAATGTCCACACCTGCCTCCCAGCTCTCCCTGAGATGCCATCTGCTGAAGACCTCAGGCTGAGCCCAGGAGAAAGAGGACGTGGAGGACAAGGGGCATGCCTGCACCTGCCCAGTCATGGGAGGCCTGGGAGTGAGGCAGGTAGAGGATGTGCACCTAAAGAGCATGGATGCATCCAGCCTTACCAGCCTCCCCAGTGCCTGGAACACACCAGCTGTGCCCCACCTGGGCCTTCGCTCTAGCTGGTCCCTCTGCTGGAACGCTCTCTGCCCATCTGCTTGGCTAACTCTCTCCTCCCTAAAGTCTCCTCAAAGTTCACCCTTCCAATGAGATCAGCCCTGACTGCCAACTGTACATGTCACCTGTCTCCCGCTGGGCTCCAAATCCCTCCTACTCCACCCTCCTCCTCCTGTGTTCCACGCCCCCACCTTCAAAGGAACTGTATCATTCATCTATTTATTATGCTTATTTCTCACCCCACACGAGATATAAGCTCCTCAAAGGCATTTATGTGCCCAACATTCACTTAGGTGTCCCAAGTACCTAGACTGCAGTGCTGGCACTTAACATACTCTCAATAACTATTTCTCGAATGAATTAAATTTGAAAATATGGCTCAAGGGGCTGGCTCGGTGGCGTAGTTGTTAAATTCACGCATATATATATATATATGGCTTGAAACTGAGCTCCCTTTAGTAGATCTTCAATCAACACATGGTTTATGTATGAAGAACTAGGCATGTGCCAGCACAGGGGTGAGGGGTGGGGGCAGCCCCATTCTAAACACTATAAACACGCCCATAGAGTATAATCTGACTTCCTTTCATTATTTTGGCCTGTTTGGGATTCAGCATTTGGTCAGCACCGCGGTCTCTGATTTGTCCCTTCCCTGCATGACTCCTGGCATGATATATTTTAACATATCTGGTATATAAAACATTGAGGGCTGGTGCATACAGTTGTACCCATTGTGCGCTGCACAGGAGAGCTGAACCAAGGTGGTACATGGTGGTGGAAATAGGGCCAACCCTCACCAAGCCGTGCTTCCATGGTCCGAGGGTGTGTCCATGCAAAGGAAGGAGAGTGACTTTATCCTCATGAAGGTGCCTTTGCTCACCAGCTCCTGTGTCCACTGGGCTGCACCTCAGTTTAACAGAGGTGTCACATGGGCTAGTTATTCCCATTTTGCAGGTGAGCCTCAACGTGACATGGGAAACCCCAAGTCCTCTCCATAGTCCTCCCCATAGTCATCCGCCCACCTGCTCCCCTGCTCACCCCTCCACTCCCAATCTCAGCCTCTTTGCCTTGAGCACAGACAAAAATAATAAGTGCTGTTTTTACAGGAAACACAGCCACAGGTTTCTAGACAGATGATCGACCACACTATGAAAGAGCAAGTCTTGGTTGAGGGAGGGAGGGGACAGGAATGATGCACCAAGGAAATAAGAGGACACAGTGACCCTGATCATTGATGGGAAGAAGCAGGACCCTTAAAATGTGAGGGTAGGAGGTAAACAGTTTCCCACACTCATCCTGGCCTCATCTGTAATCTTTGCAAACCTGTAATATTTTTTCTCTGAGCAGAAATTTTCTCAGCCACCACGGCTACCCTAAGTGGACACCGTAATGGTAGCCACAGATGCATGAACCCAAACCAAGCTTGGCCTATCAGATTTTCTCTCCTGGAATTTGGAATTGAGATCCAAGTGTTGCTAATTAATCGTAGGGAGCCAAAGTGAAAGGTCAGGTACACCTGGGAGCTGAGCCACCGTTTGAGGGTGGCCCTAACTTAACATAAGAGACCCTAGAGCTGTGAATTCAATTTGTTTTGTAATTCAACCACCCACTGGATTAGCTGCTGGGCAACAGAGTCACTGAAGACTCTAAGTTGAGTCAGATCAAAAAATCAGTTCCGATTCCCATCTCTAAGATTCTGTTCATCTGGAAGTACTCCCAGACACAATGGCTGCATCTGTCAGGCCTCAGGGAGGTAGAGGTGTCATGAGTGCTGGGGAAATCAGAAGGTTGTGATAGGAATTAGACCTTACACAAGTGTGGGTGGGCTGCCAGAAAGCCGTTAGGGATACTTATGTACATCCTTACTAGATTCTTCCAGGGGCACAGCCATCCCACTGCTTTGTAACCCAAAAGACATGTTCCAACACGTTCACAGCTGCATTATTAAGAACAGCCAAAAACCAGAAAAAAAAATGGCCATCTACAGTAGACTGGCATGTTCATAGAACGGAACACTATGCAGCAATGAGAATGAACACACTACAATGACATGCAACGTGTACTTAACAAATAAGTTAAGCAAAAGAAGCCAGCTCCTAGAGAGAATACATTTATGATTCCAATTATTTAAAATATCAAAAACAATCAGAAGTTGGGAAAGTCATTGCTTGTGGGGGGTCAGTACCTGGAAGGAGTTGAAGGCAGCTTCCAGAGTCACCATTGTGTTCTATTTCCAGACTTAGGGCTTCAGTGACAGGACGGTTCAGTCCATGAAAGCGCATCACGATGTTCACTTTTCTATAGGGCCTGCCATGCTTTAATAAAATTTAAATTGAAAAAAAGAAAAAGAATCTTGGCTCTAGATTTGCCTCCAGCGGAGGATGAGTTGCTGTTGGATGGACCGTGTTAGTCCATTCAGGCTGCTATCACAGAACACCATAGACTCGGGGGCTTACAAACAATGGAAGTTTATTTCTCACAGTTCTGGGGGTGGAAGTCCAAGGTCAAGGCACTGGTAGATTTGGAAGCTGGTGAGAACTGATTCCTGGTTTATAGATGGCTGTCTTTTCACTGTGTCCTCACACGGCAGAAGGGGAGCTTGAACTCTATGGGGCATCTAATAAGGGCATTAATCCCATTCATGAGGGCTCCACTCTCATGACCTAATCACTTCCCAAAGCCCCCATCTCCCAATACCACCACATTGGGGGTTAGGTTTCAACATGTGAATTAGGGATGGACACAAACATTCAGTCCATAGCAGACCAATAAAAAAGTGCAATAAACTCTGGAGTTCTGTTCTAGAAGTAGGGCCGTCCTCACTTGCTAAGGGTGTCAGTTCTGGGGAGGATTGTCCCACCTGGCATCAGAAGTACCCAACACAGTGCATGACAACAGAACAGGGCCAACTCATATACTCAACAATTGCTTTCCCTTCCTAGACAACTAAGTTAACTTTCCCAAGATCATTGCCTAGGCCGAGATGTGCATGCAGCTCTCACTACGAGATGATTTCATGATGACATTTTGTCCACTTAGGCTGAGTTGTCCAGGTGTAGCAATCATGTAGTATGCAGCAGGCAGGGTCCACAGGAGACAGTGGCATACTCCCATTGGGTGATTTGAGGATAGTTTAACAGAGGGATTATTTTCAAAAACTTGGCAGAGTATAAGGAAACCATACAGGATAGTGCAGCACACAGGGCTAATAATGGCAGGGCACCATTACCCCCCGGGGCCAGGGGAAGTTCAGAAGCTGGAAACCAGAGGCTGTGTGGAGAGGGCCACCTTGCAGAGGCTGGGAACCCTGCTTTGGAAAACATCTGGACCCCCAGAGTCACCCACAAGGCAAACAGAGGGAATAAATGCTCCCATGTCCCTTCACACCTGAGCTCTTCCTTGCCCAAATCTAAATGGACGGCACACAGATTTGTTTCCATGGACACAGAGCAGCATGGATAAAGGTAGAGAGAGATCTGTAGGGGAAAACAGAAGATTCCCAGCACAGCATTTAGGTCAGGACACTGGATTCCGTGTCACTACATCCAAGTTCATGCTGGGTTATTGAAAATGGATTAGCTGATTTCAACACCTAGAAGAAAGGTCAGAGTGGATCTGGCCTCAGGGATGATTTGACTTGGGACTTAAATACACTTAGGCTTTGCAAGATGTGTCTGAATGCTGGCTTTATCCTCTTAGCCCACCTGCCCCCAGAGGCCCCAAGAGGTCTCATGACACAGCTGGTGGCAGACACAGAGCTCTTCCCCAGCAGTTCCCACTGGAGAAGAAAAGAGAGGGCTCTGACTGGCCGGTTTGGGTTCATGTGTTTATCCCTTGAGCAATCACTGCAGTGGTCCAGGAGACGAGGTGCTCGAATTAGCCCAGCCTGGGTGAAGGATCACCCTGTGACTGGGGCAAGGTCTGTTTCCAATGTGGGCATGCTACCAGTTGCTAAGTGTATCTATTCCAATTACACATTCCAGAACTTGAGAGGCAACCACAGGATGGCCTGGGGGACCCAGTGGACCCACTGTGAGATGGACCTGAGCTAAACCCCACTGATTATCTGATCTCCATGAGCCCCTGCTCTGACAGGTGGGCCATAGTGACATTTTGGGTCCCTTGGAATTAGTGTCAACTCACAGCCAGTGTCCAGTAATCCCCCAAAATGTGATTATTTCCCTTTCCCCAGTGCAGTCACTCTGGTAAATGGCCATAGGTCCCTTCAGAAAAGACCGGGAGGAATAGTATAAATCATTGTCAGTGTAGCTGGATCCTCCCTCATGGGGACACAGCCTCCCCTTCATTCAGGGGTTCTGGGTATGCAAACTGGCTCTAGTCTGGACTATTACCAGAAAAAGGAGCAAAAGGGGGCACCAGGCAACAAGCACACAGAAGTCACTTTACACAGTAGACACACAGCACATAGTAGACACACAGCCAAGGGAACATGTTCGGAATGCATACAGCTGAACTGAAATAATAACCACAGAAGCAGCGTCTCAGAACAGTGCCTAGCACAGAGCTAGCATTTATTACGAGCATTCCATATATTATCTCCATAGGTACCTTGACTCATGGGGTGATGTTGATAATAATAATTCCTCAAAAGAGCCCTGCTTTAGTCGTGAGAAGCATGCAGGGCAGTGAGGGTAAGCAGCATTTCCACCCAAGACTGTGCGTGCCGAGCCAGGAAGCTGACCCAGTCCCCACCTGGGAGCTTCAACCGTCCCTGCGGGTGGGCCAGGTGATGGAGCCCCATACTCCTCTCCAGCTCTTTGGGTTTGTTTATCAACGCAATTCTTGGCTGGGGCCAAGACAATTAGAGCTGCTAAGACAATGGACTTGAGCTTCTTGGGGAAATATAATAGCTGGGTAGATAGACCTTCTAACTCTGCAGCCAGGACTTGGAAAAGGTGTGCAGGCTGCGCGGGTGAGCCTGCGCCTCCAGCTCCAACAACACCTCTTGGATTCTCTCTCGGGATGAATGACTTGGGCTCTGGCGAGGGCTTGGTGGGACTGGAGTCCCAGCCGAGGCTCAGCTTGTTCTTTGCTACCACCAGCTCTAGACGCATTGTAAAAACAAGACCTGGATTTTTATCCATGCCACTGCTTCCGGATTCACCTTCTGCCACCGCTGGTTGAAGGATGTTGAGGAGCCCGGACAGAAAGTGGCTTCTCGACTTCCTCATTTGAAGAGGACACACCATCCCCTGGTGTGGCCTCCTCCACACGTGGGGGGAATCCTGGACATGCCAAAGAGATTTTTTTTAAAGCCTCTAGAATAAGGGTGGGACTGGAGTGAACAATGCTTAACCCAGATAAGTAAGACCCATATGTGGTGTCTCATTGCATGCAACTGTCTCCAGGAAGATGTGGGCCAGTCACTAATTCAATAGATATTTATTATGAACCAACCACGTGCCACGCACTAAATGCCTGAGAAACCAGGATCCCAAGGGACGTGGATCAGTCAGGATATAGGTCGTGGACAGTCACAACCCCAACATCTTAGTGGTTTAAAGGCATTTTTCTCCCTCATTTCATGTGTCTACCGTAGGCCAGCTGAGGACTCCTCACTTCAGGACCTGGACTCAGTAGCCACCATCTTCATACCTGTCAGCATGACAGAAGGAAAGAAAGTTCCAGAGGGTCTCATACCAACAATTAATGCTCCAGCTGGGAAGTGGAGTCCCTGAGTGAAGTCCCTTCACTCAGGATTCATTGGCCAGAACTAGTCACATAATTCCACCCACCCAGTGGACCAGGATATGCCATGTGCCCGAGGGTGGGGAGGTGGAGGGAGTTGATGCACAGCATTGCTGACGCGTGGGGATGGGGTCCTGACGTATGTAAACAGGTGTGCTGGGGAGAGAGGATTCCTCAGTCAAATACGCTCAGGAACCACCAGGTTAAGAAAGCTCAGAAGTTTCCTAGGAATGTAAAAGCTGTGAGAGTTGGTATGATGGGTTGGAAATCTCCAGGAAAGGGGCACCAAATATAGCCATGCACATAACCCATTTGCGGGGGTGGGGGGTAGGGAGCAGCATATAGGACTAACATTCCACAGAACACATTGGGAAATATTGTGAGTTATTACATGAAAAGCACTTAGCGGATGAACAGGTGGAGCACAGAGGATTTTTAGGGCAGTGAAAATACTCTGTATGATACTCTAGTGGTGGACACACATCACTATACATTTGCTTAAACTCATGGAATGTATACCACTGAGAGTGAACCCTGATGTAAACTACAGGTTCTGGGTGATAATGACATGTCGAGGTTCATCAATGGTAACAAATGTGCCCTCTGGTGGGGATGCTGATGGTGGGGGAGGCTGGGGGCATATGGGAACTCCCTGAACCTTCCTCCCAATTTTGCTCTGAACCTCAAACTGCTCTAAACAATAAAGTCTATTGTTTTAAAAGGTGGAAACAAATATTAAATAAGAGATAGATACAAGTAAAGAAGATTCTGAAACCCCTCCACCTGAAAAAAGCCCTTAGCACCCAGTGACTGGCACACAGTAATGGTAGTAACAGCTCAGTAAAGGCGGGCTACCACGTTGTTACTTAATAGTGTCTCCCTGAGCACGTGCAGATGAGGAAAGTGCCCAAGGACACATGGCTAGTAAATGGTAGAGCTGACACTGTTAATAAGAATTATTAATCATCATAAAGTAAAAATGTTCCTTTTACTACTTATTCTGGGACAGGACACAGAGGTGCCCATGTGAGAAGCAGCTCAACTGAAAACCGGCTCCTGCACTTCGGACCATCTGCCCTTGTGACTTTTGATTATAGGATTTTTCATTTGTGGCAAGAGAGACTAAACCTTCGAAACCACATGTTCTTTACACTGTGGCCGATTGCCCCCAATCGGGAGTCATGGGGCCTCTTGGTCACCTTGGTTGCAGCTTCCCTGGAGTATAACTGCTTTTCCCCCTTGGGGTCCTCTTCAGGGACCCCCAGAGTGAATGCTTTGCATACCTATATTTAATGTCAGGCCATCACAAACGCATCCTATAAACTTGGTGAAAATCTAACTTCAGTAACAAACAGAAAAACATACAGAAACTTAATTACATTTAATTGACTCTATTAGAAAGAACCATTATTTTTATCAATAGGTGCACAATGATGATGATGATGACGACAAGGATGACAGTGTTGTGGAAGAGGATTCTCTGGATAGGCTCCAGAGTCACCATCGTGTACCTGTGGCAGGTAGGGAGCTGCACCTGATTCTGGTTAAGTCAGCCTCATAACACCCTGTGTGCTGACTGAGTGAGGAGTACAGGGACCAGAGAGGGAAACGCTAAAGTGGGTGTGAGAACAGGGGTGTCCTGACTGCATACAGAGCTCCGAGTGGGGGTGTAAGAAGTCGTGAATCCTCAGCTGCCAATGCCCTGGGCATCCCTCTGAGCTGGGCAGGGTGTAGCTAAAATAATTACAGAAAAGACAGGAAAGGAGCCCTGCCCATATTATCCCTCCAGATTCTGGAAAGCACAGAGAGTTCTTCTGAAGCACTCATCTCTTCATTCACTGAGGATAGAAATTGCCTTCCAGAGAGTTCTGCCTTGGGTCATAAACTAAGAGCCAAGCCAGCCTTGGTCCCCAGTCCACAAACTTGGAGCCGCTCACCCCCCACTACAAAGTTCCACAGCAGTTCCTTCCCGAGGCTGCCCACTCTGTGCACAGGCGCCCTGCCTCGTGAACTATGACAGTCCCCATATGGCCTCTCGTAGGGCCTCCAGGCCCAGCCTCTGTCTGGATGCCTCTTTAAGCCCCTCCAATCCATCTCTGGACCTTGAGCTCATCCCCTGGGGCCTGGCACATGCTGGGAGGCCAGTGACAAGGGTGGGAGGAGTAGAGAAAGAATGGAAGGAGCCTAGCCCAGTCTGCAGGGCATGGGTGGGCTCCGCTTCTGACCTTATTCAACCAGTTAGCCATTTAGCAAATACTTAATGACTATTGGATGCCAGACCCTGTCCTAGGTGCTGAAGTACAGGAGTGAACAAAACAGGTGAAAATCCCTGCCCTTGTGGGGTTTACACTCTTGCGGGGGAGACATGACCAATCAATATCTGTGCAAAATATATGACAGGAAATGGCAGTTTGTGATACATGCTAATGGAAGAAAGCAAGCTGGAGAGAGGGGTAGGGGGCCACAGGTGAGGGAGTCAGAGAGACCACCAAGAAGGTAACATGTGAGCAGAGACCCTGGGGGAGGTGAAGAAGTAGAGGTCTGGAGAAAGAGTGTTCTGGGCAGAGGGAGCCGCTGGGCAGTGGTGCCAAGGCACAGCCAGGAGGCCAGCAGGGCTAGAAGGGTGGTGGGGAGAAGGTCTGGGAGGGCCCTGTCTGCTGGAGGAAGTGGGACCCACCAGAGGGTAGAGCAGGGAAGGTGACCTGACCTTACTTACACTCTGAAAGGATTGCTTTAAGACCCTGTGTGTTGTCAGGATTCATAGAACTGTACACCTAAAAAGGGTAAATTGTTCCATATGTAAATTATTCCTCAACAAACCTAATTTTTAAAACGTGAAAGGATGCTTTGGGGTATGCAGGAAGGAGGGAGTGGTGCTGACACAATAATCCAGGGGAGACCTGGCATGTGGACCAGGGCACACTGGTGGAGGTGAGGAGAAGGGGTCAGATTCTGGATAAATGTTGACAGTAAAACCAACAGGATTTTCTGAGGGATTGGATTTGGGGTAGAAAAAAGAGGAGTCAAGGATAATTCCAAAGTGCTTTGTTCTGACCAGCTAGAAGGAGGGAGCTGATTTACTGAGGTGAGGAGCACTGCAAGAGAAGCAGGGATTTGGGGAGGTGGTGGGGGGGAGACGATCGGGAGGTCATTGTTGAACACGTGAAGTCTGACATGCCTATCAGAAGTCCAAGTGGCCACGTGGTTATCCAAACTGGAGTTTTTCATGAATGTTTATTGGATGGAAGGAAAAAAGGAAGGGATAGAGGGAGAGAGGAAGAGAGGAAGGAGAGAAAGGGGTGGGGGACAGATGAGTGAGAGGAATGCACACCTAACTACTTTGCTGTCTGAGACCACCTGTGTCCTCAGCAGCCCAGTTGGGCTCATGCCAGATGGAGATCTGTCACTGCACACTGACTCTCAAAGAGGGGAGATGAGATCATCTCTAAAGGGTCAGCAACACATATTGTAAAACCCTGGCAGATGCAGCATATAATCTTCTCGGGGACCCTGCAGAGGCAGGACATGGAGACCCACTGTGAGCAGGCTCTCTGAGAGGCAGCAGGATTTGGGACAATTGCCTCTGTTCCCTGCCTTCACCTGCAGGGCAGATGCTGCATCTGGCCTTTAACTGTAATGATGGCCAATTTATGACAGTGCTTTCAAGGATGTTTGACATTTGGGTGGAAGGTGGGGTGGGTGCAGAACATGGAAAGGAAACAGGGCTGAGGGTCAGGGAAGGCCAGCCTGGACTGGGCTAACCATCTCTCTGAACCCTCCCAAGAAGTAGAAGTTCAAGAAGGATGGATGAAATCAACAGCTTCCATCTGTGAGCTGATTTTAGCCCTCGCTACCTTGTAAGAAGCAGGGTCCCTGACACCTGACTGACAGCCCTCAAGTCCTGACTCCGTCATGACCTTTCACAGATGAGGACACTGAGGGGTCATAATAGTGCCAGCCTCAAAGGCCAAGGGAGGGTCAGATGAGTCTATATATGGAAAAGAGCTTAGAACAGGGATCTGCAAACTCTGGCCTCCAGGCCAAACCAGGCCTGCAGTCTTCGTGTGACCTATCGACTAGGAATTGTTTCCAGATTATTAAATGGTAGGGAAAAATCAGAAGAACAACATTTTGTGATAAAATGAAAATGATGAGACATTCAAATTTCAGCCTCCATAAATAAAAAGTTTTATTGGACGCGGCCGTGCCCATTCATTTGTGTATTGTCTCTGGCTGCTTTCCTGCTATGGCAGAGTTGGGTTATGGCACTAAGTCTAAAATACATACTCTCTGGCCCTTTACAGTTTTTCTTACCCCTGGCTTAGCAGAACCAGCTCCTGAAACAAGGTGTTCTATTAGAGGGACAAACTGAAGTGACGTCATGTAAATCATGAAGAGTGAAGGTTCTTACCAGGGGCAGGCCTGTTTCCCGTCTGAGCCTCTGGGTAAATACCAAGAGGAGGGGAACAGAGCTGAGCGGGCAGCAGGTGCTCCGTGAGTGATGCATTTCCTACCAGACAGGTAGAAAGGAGCCTGGCTTTGTGGACCCCCACCTGGGGCCATGTTATGCTTTCGGCCAGAATCTCCTCTTAATCTCAGAATTGGGACAGTCTGGAGAAGACCGTGGTTCTCAAGGTGTGGTCCCCACATCAGCAGCATCCCCTGAGGCCTTGTTAGAAACGCACACTCTGGGGCCCAGCCTGGACCCACGCTGAGTGCATGGCCCTCAATCTGTGTTGTCAGGAGCCCCCCATGGGAGTCGGAGAGCCACCGCCCTGGGGGAAGCGCTGACCCTGGCATCCCCAGACGAGGTTCCCGATGCCTGTGTCTCGGGAACTGAGTATAGTCAGGAAGCCGTTAACATTCGGGCAGCTCCTGCAGGTTGTGGGGAACAGATTTTGCCTTTGACATAGAGACAACACTGAGCACCTTATATCTGCCTGTTTTTCCTTCTTTCTCCCACATACAGACAGATAGTAAAAAAGGGCAAAAGGGGTTATCTCATGTTTTGAACGAAGATTCCTCAGCCAGAAAAGAAAAACGAAAATCGGCAAACCATGTCTCAGCTTGGCTGAGGTCTTGCCAGGTGTTTAGGGGGAAGGCTCCTCAGCGGGCCGGCCTGCCGGGAGAAAGACCAAGAGCAAACATGGGGCACAACGCGCGCTCTGTCCAACTCGAGTCAGACAGCCTTCCGAACGCGGCTCAAAGGCGGGGGAAGCTGTGTCATAGCAGCTCCTCTCCAGCCTTTCTCAGTGAAGGAAGACCAAGACACATTTGCAAACGTGCCATAGAGATTTTAATGAAAAAATTAGAAAAGTGCATTATTTTACAACACTACAGTAAATGATTCTTTCTTTTTCTGTAAAGACATTGTAAAATATATACAGGGTTGCTTAGTGCATTCGTTACAAAAGAAAGATGCAATCCCTTGCATAAATTACATATTTTACATGGGCTGGATGTCTACTTGGACTTGTAAACATTGGTGATACAGTCTGGTTTTGTTTTTTCATTCTTCAGGTAAGCTGCGATAATAGATACCTCTGATATTCGTTCGATGGTTGTCTCATTCTGTTAAACTTCAGAACGGCATTCTAAGGCCATTTGTGAAGGCACCCTCTCCACAGACGGAGAAGGCCAGAGAAGAAAACAAAAGGAAAACGAACAGTAACAGTGACAGTAGACTTCTTTGAATTTGGTTCACTGGGGTCCAGTTGGAATCACTGGTTTGGCCAAATCTGGTGCAACTTCCCACCAAAGGTCTGATGCCTCCACCACAGTTGGGCCTGTTGTCCAAATCCCAAACGCCCACCAACGTGGGAAGGTAGGTCCCTGGGAGAGGTTTGGGACAAACCATTCCATCCTCCCAGAATGTGGCCAAGCTGACCCAGCTTCTGGTAGAAATTTCCTGATTTCCATCACCCTCCCCAAGGAATGTTCCGGAGGGCCTCCAGCAGCACCACCATCACAACCAAACATAGGTCCTCTTACCACACAGTCATGAAAATGTCCAGGAATGCAAAAAAAAAAAAAAAATTCAGAGACCCAGAGATACCCAGTCAGTGCACACACACACGTACCCCAAATAAATACATGAGGATCCACATCTCTGTGCCCCCCACCCCCCAGGATGAACCCCCTGTGCATGTGTGCCAATCATTTCTATGGGTGTGACTTTGGAACTAATTCAAGCTTAACTTCTTCTACGCCTGGGGTCACAAATGACACTTTTTTTATTTTTAATGTTTTGAGGTACAAGAGTACACAGTTGGCTAAAGTTAAAAACTGTACATCTTAGAGGGAGTATCAGCAATTTCTTGGCCTGCTGGGGATAGACTAGAAATTCTTCCTCAGTGTTAATCAATTCAGTGGTTTAAAATCTACTCATCATCTTTGATGTCTTTGCCTGTGTGTCCCATGTGTGTTTAAATGCACACCTTCTGGTGAACATTTTTGGACATACGAAAGAGCCTCAAATCTTCCAGTTGGGATTAGTCTGTTTTCCTATTTAAATTTTGTTCAATAATGCCAACAGTTTCACCTAATGCAATGCATTATCTATTCCATGGAGATTTCTGATAAAGTAGAGGGTGGACTGAGATGACCCCTGGAAGTCCCTTCCAGCCCCAAACGGCTGTCAAAATGCTATTTGTGGGCTGAATAAGCAAATACATAATTAGCCTTTCTCAGGAGTGTGTTCTTCTCTGAGGAGCCATCAAATTATAGAGAAATCTTGTTAATTGTGGGTTCTGCTTCATTGGGTTCCCACTAATCGCGTTTTTCTTTTCATTGGATTTTTATTTTTCTACCCAACTTCTAAAATTCAGCTTGAGAAAATGCAGCAATTGCTGAAGCATGTTCTGATTCCAATACCTGTTCATCTGACTCTGTTTCTAGAACTCGTGCATCTTATAAGCATGTGGTCCCTTGGAATTTTAGCCTTCTGAGGCCAGGGACCTCAACAGTCCAGTTCACCACAATGGGCTCTCATTGAAGTTGGCTTATAGCAGATGCCCAAATGCTATGTAAATAATCACCTGATAAATGGATCCACCAGCAGGCAATATTGCACAGAGGGGGCCCTGAGGAGCCACCAGGCCAACCACTGCTGCAGCTCACACCTAGTAGCTGCTTCATCATTTCAGGTTAGGGAAAGGTAAGACTTTCTGCAAGGTTTGTCAGGGGAAAGGGCTTTGGCTTGCTGGAAAATGTCCCACCCCATCATCACCAAGCATCTGGTCCATTGGGAACTGAGAGCTGGGGCCATGAAGGAGAACCCACCAATAGAAGGATCAGAGGAGCTGGGTTGAGACATGATTCTTTGGTGTGAGGGGGTCTAGAGAACACTGTACCTGAATAATGTGACATCCCAGGGGAGAGGGCCGGCCCTGCTTAGGAACCCAGACTTGGTCCTGTCCCTCCTCCAGACCACCCCCCAGCACCAAAATGTCAACTAAGAACCTAGTGCACAATGACACTTATTTCCTTTCATCTTCATCAGCACCTGTCTGGGACACACCTGTTTCTCACCTGGCCACTTAATTCTTTGTAGAAGAGGATAAGTGACTTGCCCAAGGCCACATGGCCCAATTACAAAGAGGAAGGAAGAGAAGCCATGGCTGGCCAGCCGAAGTCTCTAGCACCCGATGTGCCAGGAGCTGGAAGAGGTGAGGCTGAAGGCTTACGTTTTTAGTGGCCAAGGTTTATGACTAAACATCACAAGACCTCCCTCCTCAAAACCAAGAGCTATTCTCTGGATGCTTAGAGGTCCCCAAGAAACTAGACTGGAACCTCCAGAGAGGCTGGAGCTAGGATCCAAGAGTGGATGGGAAGATGTGAAGAATAAAAACTTCCCAAATAAAGTTACCTCGCCCTCGAATGTGCCCTCCTCTCTTCCCTTCAGCCCTGATTCCTCCTGTGCTGAAACTGATGTCACCAGTCAAGGAGGCGCAGGTGACAGGAAAGCCACATTTGGCCTATCCCAATTCCCTGCCAACCTGTGTGTCCCATGGAAGCTTCAGACAGAACCCAGGCAGACCCTGGGGACAGTCCCCTCACCCCGTATTTTAGAAAGTCAGTCCCACCAGCATCTACAGGACAGGGATTTCCACCCCTATTCCTTCCGGAACAATTCACCCTTCCAGGTCCTTCCTTCATAGATGGAAAAATAAAGATGCAGAGAGATGGGGCATGTTCACTAGGATGGCATATTTGAACATCACAGTTCCTCTAAATTATTCTCATAGCTAGCTCCCAGGAAAGGTGACCTTCCCAGGTGACACAGCACAGACTATGGAGGGGGTTCAAGGGAAGTTCTTTCACCCCTGTGGCTGGGCCCTTTGTCCTGTGCAGGGAGACACTGCAGCCTTTCTGGAAGGCCTGCACCCCACCGTCACATTCTACTTCAAACTGCATCCTACTGGGGTCTGCTAGCCCACTCTTCATGCCAGAGAGCTTGCACTGCTGGTCTGGGGTCTGCCATCTGGGGTTCCTGCTATCAAGAAAAGATGCCTGAGAAAACAGGCCTTCATGATTAATTACAATGGTCAAAGGCTGGGTCTGAGCGTGGCTCCCATCCCAGGGTTTTGTGCCTGGTGTTTTGCACAGAGCTGGACTTTGGAACCAGGTGAAGGAACCAGCAGATTCAGCAGATGCTCTTCTTGCTGGCCTGGAACTTTCTCCTCTCCAATGCCCACCCATCTGAAATGCTCCCTCCCCCAGCATGAAGATTCCCTGTTCTACCTGGAAGTGACCCCCTTCTCCTGCCTTCTCTGAGGGCATTCTCCTGTGTCCTTTCCTTGTGGCACCAGAGGGACCCACCCTCCCTGTGAGCCTGAGCACAGAGCCTGGAGAAGAAGGGTGGGGCATGTGCCTTCAGGACACTTGGTTTCAAGTTCCAGCACTGCCACTTCTCTGAGCCTCATCGCCCCACCTGTGGATGGGGGTGCTGTGGCCGCCTCTGCTCAGCACGAAGAGTAGACAAGCAATGGGAAGTCGTGTCTCCATTCGCGCAGCGCTGCACTGCATGCAGGTCTGAGAGTTCCACTGTGGTTCAGGCCCCAGCAGAGCAAAGGGAGCTGACCTGAGTCAGACGGGGCCTGGCGTGAGACCCGTGCTGGGCCAGTGGTTCCTGTAGGTGGAGGACATATCCTCCCAGGAAGCAAAGAGAGCCCTAAAATGAGGACAAGCAGAGCACAGGGCAGGGAAGAGCAGAGGTAGGTGGAAGGGCAGAACTGGGGTTCAGGTTTAATCGGAAGGCAAATCCTGGGGAGCCATAACCCTCTTCTCAGAAGGAAGTGGAAGCTCTCCAGATATGGATGCCCCATGGCTCCGATGGGCTAACGCTTTCTCTCTTTGGAACCAGGCACCTCGTGCAGTCAGGATGGAGGAGAGCCCATCAGGGAAATGAAGCAAAGATGCACTGCATGGAGCTAGTGCAGCTACTGGTTACTTAAAGAGTTATATGCCAAGAAAAAAAAAAGCACCTAACTGGGAGAGAGTTGCCTGCAACAGAAGGTGTCAGGAAATACTTCCAGATGCTGGTTGACATCATCCCAGCCAGTCCTCCCCAGAGTTGTGTTGGTGGAACTTGGGAACTTGGGACCTTGGCCAAACCCCTTAGTCTGGAAAGGAAGAAACTCAGGCCCAGAGAAGTGAAGTGACTTGCCCTAGATCACACAGCAAATCACAAAGGCAGGGTTTGAGTCACGGTTCATCCCACGTTTCCTAGGCTAGACTTCTTTCCACCCAGCCCATGCCTTCCCTCATGACCCAGAGGCCGCATAACAAAATCGAAGTCCACATTGCAGGGCATAGGGTCATGGGGAGCTCTACACCAGGAGATGCCACTCCTTGACCTTGGCTGTAAATCCTGTGCATACTCTGGACACACCGGTAAGAAGAGAGGCCTAAAGAACAGATAGCAAACCTTTGTCCCTAAGCCGCCAGCACTCACCAAGATAGCAGACCCCCCCGCCCCAGCTCTTCTGCTGACAGCCTTTACTCAAAGGACCCTGTCCTCAGCACCAGACCCACAGGAGGCTCCATCTCCAGAGGAGAAACACAGAACAAGAGAGATGCCCATACAAGAATCTCAAGGTCCCATGAGGCCTTAGTCACATTCAGTCCCTGAGGCCCTGGTCACAGGCAGTCACAAAATCTGTTGCTCATCGAGTTGAACAGGAATCAGCAAACTTCCCATGCCTGAGAACTGCAGAATATTTTCCTATTTTCCTTTTGTTAGTTTCATGCTAATCTTTGGTAAAGCTGTTAGAAGACTTCATCAGAACAAGTCCCCAGGATGCTTAAGCGAAAGACCAAGTAGATCTTATCCAGAAATACTTCCATATGCAAATTAGAGCTAATGTCCAGAAGAGAAAAAAAAACAATTAACTCCACCTCAACAATAGGACTCCACAGAATTCAAGTTTGGCTCACCAAACTCTCCAGGATCTATTTTCAGGCAAAACCTTGTAGGAGACTTGGACTTGGTCCCTACAAGAAATGCAAGCATGTGTAAGAAAACTAGCAGAGCGCCAGGCACGGGCAGGTGCCCAGTAAATCTCATCACAGGTGGTTCTCACAGCCACTCTGTGAAGTAGGGTTTATTTATAATCTCCAACTTAAAGATGGGGAAACTGAGTCTCAGAGATCCAAAACAACCACCCACCTGTAAATGGCAGAAGCCAGTCTCAGGTGTGTGAGGTGCCGTGACCTGAGCAGCTTCCACCCCGCTGCACTGCTCCATGGAGGCACGAAGAGTCTGCTCTTGCCTATGTCTCAGGGCCGGAGGGTCCTGTCACTCACTGCACATGTTCCCACACTGCTGACTCTATTAGAAGTGCTTCCATGAGAAAATAGTGCTGACCTGGCTCCTGGTGACATTGCCATCACAGGGCCCACCCACTGCAGGGTAAGATGTCCCAAGTGTGCTCCTCGAGTCTGAAGACGTAGCAATCACCCACTTTATGGGAAATGTCCAGCTGTGGACAGCTAGTGGCCCTATTGTACAAGGCACATGCAACTCTGCCAGGCAAATGCCATTGAACAGCCAATGGTGGGCCATGTGTTTTCACCACATTAATGTGCATTGGTTTCCAGGGATGGGCCAAATGCCTGCACTGAACTTAAGACATGTCTTGATGACAGTGATGAATGGCCACATAGGAAGAAGCTAGAAATCTGCCTGTCTTTATTCCCCTCTGCAGGTGCTGCCCAGCACTTGCAGCTCCAGAGGCCAGAGCCATCACTCTTTGCTTCCCAGAGTGCTCATCCACAATTGAAAGAAGAACTGGGCATCCCAGAGGAGGGCACCACTGAGTGTTTCAGGGGGCAAAGTGTCAGGAGAGACTTTTAAAGGATGAGTGAGATGCACCCATCTCTACCTCCTTGCTGAGGAGCAGCAGGGAGAACTCCCAGGTCACAGGAACAGCATGGGCAAAGATTCAGAAGTGAGAATCCACATGGACATATTTTCTTGATCAAAATGAAAGGTTTCTTAGCCAGAGCAGGTGGGTTGCTTTATGTTATCAGAACTGAGAAGGCCGTGCTATAGAACTTTGCAGCATAAACATCTCAGAGACAGAGGTCACAAATTATAGCCTTAATAATGGCCAAGAGTACTGCCATAACAACAAATCACACTTTTATGATTACTGATGATAGGCTTGGCAATCAGTCCCACTCACTGGGAAGCTACCGGGCTGCCAAAACATCCCAACCGGCTTACAGGGATCCTTACAACCACACTCCTGGGTTACTCCTGCTAGCCCTTTACAATTGATGCAAGTATGTCTCTGTGCTTTATGTCTGTTTGTAGCTGGATCATCCCCACAGGTGTTTAGGGGAAAGATTGCTGATGTTCGCTTGGCACAGAAGAGAGATCCACGTGTGAAGTCAGAAATAGCAGAGCCTTGTTCGGCTCTGGCAATGGGACCCAGCATCCAGGGCCTCATGGACACCTCAAAACTTCAGTCAGTCTCTCTCACAGAGGAGAACATTTCACATGACTTATTTATCTACAGTGAAAGAGGTAATCACAGAGGTCTCCAGAGAGCCACACATATCAAATGCAGCAATCGTGGCCACACAACATCACCTATGTCATTCTCTTGCCTGAAATTCCTTGACCTGAGGGAGCCAATCAGCAGAAGCAGACCACGGGGCAGTCCACAGACAACTGGCCTGGGCTCTTCAAAATGGCAATGTCGTGGAGACAAAAATGGCGAGCGAGAATGTCTTGGACTCGGGGAGTCTGGAGCAACCAGAGAAGTGGTGTGGGATGCCATCTTGGATTGTATCTCAGACTCACAAAAATGCTCTGGAGGACATTTTGGGGACAACTGGGGAAATTTGAATATGGGTTGTATATTAGAGATTATTGTATGAATGCTGAATTTCTTAGGGGTGACAATGGCACTGTTATCTAGGAGAATGCTCTTGTTCTTAGGAGGTAACTTCTTTTTTGGCTGAACCACCTAAAAGTTGCGGACATCACTTCATTCTCCAAATACCTCTGAGTGTGAACAGGGTGGGGGTGGGTGGTTGGGAGAGGATTAAGCAAATGGGACAAAGTACTGAAGGCAGGTGAGTCTGGGTGAAAGGTATACAGAAGTTCATCATACTATTCTTTCCATTTTTCTGTAAATCTGGAATTTTCAAGACAGAAAGTTGGTGGGGAGGAAATCGGGGTAATAGATTTTTTTCCCCCTGAAACTGCAGCCTCTACCAAGGTATGGTTGAGAAAGAACCACATAAAATGGATTTATGCCCAGGGCATTTGGGAACCTGGAATCCATGGGGCTGTGGTTGCATAGCTTGCTCCCTCTCCATCTTCCCAGCCCCCAGTACCCTGCCAAACGAAATGATTTTTGGTTTTCTTTTTGGAGGCTCAACCTTCAAACATTCTCAGTGACCAGAACATCCAGGCCAAATGTCTCCATGTGTCTAATTCATTTTGTGCTAAACACTCATAAATCCTGCCCAAACTGTCCCTTGTGTTGATGAGGAAGCTGCCGAGGCCCAGGCAGGTGAAATGACTGCCAGAAGCCCAGTGAAGCAGGGGTGTGGGTCAGATCCCTGCCCTGTCAACCTCCGCTTGCTAGGATGATCCTGGGGTCCCACAAAAACCGTGACTCTGGAGGAAACACCCCTTAGACCCCCAGGCAGCAGGCCTGTGTGTGACGGGCCCCAAGTCACACCCCTTTCAGAGCAAAGCCACATTTCACAGATGGTGGTGTCCACCACACGAACAGAATGGACACCTTCCAGTGCAGGTCTCAGACCTCACCCCTCTGTGCATACCCTTAATGCGTATCTTAATTAGGGCCTATTATTTAAAAAGAAGATTGCATAAATAAATGGGGCCATAAACCTTAGTGATGGGTGATTTTTCCTTCTTTTACAATTTTTGCTCTCTTACCTTCCTCTCCAACTCAATGCACACAGACAACAAATGCCTCTAAATCCTTCTTTCCAGCTTCCAGCTGCTGGTGATCATCACTAGGAATCAGAACCCACAAGCCTTTTAGATCTGGATGAGGCTGAGGAAAATGACCTGCCTAGGCTTATCTGTGGGTTGCTGAGTTACTGTCCAGATGTTCTCCCAATCAAGGCCCCGTGTACAGAGAACAAACAGTGAGCCGAGACTGAGCAGTTAATCTCCCCTTTTCATGGATGGGTTTTTAATGAGCACTGCAAAGGAGGGCCTCCTGGGCAGCAGTCTGCATCCATATGCTTCCTCTCCTGGAAGGACTAGGGACCCAGTGGGGATTCCGGGCTAAAAAAGACCTGCTCTGATCATGCCTGAAGTGCAGGTACCCTCCTTTGACTCGGTGCTGCACAGGAGGAGCCCAACAGATGCTTCAGAGAGAGAGTTTAAATTTAGAGCACCAGGCAGCCCACTGTGCTTAAAATGATGCTGCCTGGGTTTCAGGAGAGAGTGGTGTGGATAGAAAGAAGAGATCCAATCCCAGCTCCATGGCTAACCAGCTATCTCAAAGCCCAGACAGGTTGGTTCACTTCTATGTAAAAAGGAGTCTAATAGGCCAGTGGCATGACAGTATCTTCTGCCCAGGGTAAGTGTGATGAAGATTAAAATGGGATGGTCTCTAGAAAGCATGGATCCCAGAGCTGTTGGGATAATCAATACCACTGCCCATCTTCCACCTGTCTTTGATGGAGTGGATAGATTGAGATCTCTTAGTTGGAAAACATTCAAGAGAGAGTGAAATCTTTTTAAGTATCTATGAGGCACTTTGATTTCTGGTCCCCACACGAGGGATTGGGTGGCGGGCCAACCTCCTGTGATTCTGGTAGAATTTGGCTCTTCCTCAGCTCATTCTAACAGCAGTCAAACCCTGTATCCAAACAACCTTGTGTGATTTCATCCCCTCACCACATGGGCATGGAAGAAGGGGAAAGAGAGACCTGGGCCTGAGATGCTAAAAAGTCCAGAAAGGAGGAATCTTTGGTGGGTATAAGCAACAGTAATGACAAAGAAGCCAGGAAAAGAGCAGAAGGAGAAACAAGTGGGAAGCCCTAGATTCTGGCTCTCTGACCTTAGATACGTGTTCACCCTTTCTGGACCTCAATTTCTTCCTCTGAAAATGAGGGAGCTCAGCGAGGTAACTCAGACTTTTTGAGGATTCTAATGCTGATTGAGTGATGGCCAAGCTGTAGATGGAGATGCCCCAGTCCTGTCTTAACAAGAGAGAATAACCCTGTAGAACCCCATGAGAGCACCTCACTGGATGCACCTAGAAAGCTCCTTGGCCAGAGATGATGGGAGGGGAGAGATGGACCACCTGAGGAAAAGATGGATATCGCAAGGGAAGCAAACCAAGGTTCAGCTCTGCCCCTTGAACACTCTGAGTATAAAGGATGTTAAACTTTGGAAGAGAAGACTCAGTGGTTGTCCTTCAGAGGGCCAAACTGGTAGCAAAGGGGAGAAGAAAGAGAAGGGCTATAGAACCAAGACAAATTCCCATTTGCTTCAGATACTTAAGTCAGCAGTCATCACAGAAACAGAAAAGATTTCATCCTATAATCCTTAATCCTGTAAAGAAGAGTCAGCTCTGTGGGAATATAGGATATGGAATGTTTTCTTAATTTCCCTGGGAAGGGAGGAGCTCCCTGTCACTGGAAGCATTCAAGCAGAAGTAGGCCACTTTATGATCACTTTACATATATATTTTAGTGGGGGAACCGGTCCTGAATGAAGGGTTGAGCCCTTGTTCCTCTAATTGACTCCAAGGGCCTGGTGTATTTACCTGTGGAGAAAGAGAAGCAGGTTTCCTCATCTGAGGGCTGTATTAGGACACCACGGCATGGTGGAGTCAGCTGCTTGGACCCTTTCGGGATCCAGACTGATGCTATGGTCTCAGTTCTGTGAAGAACCAGCTATGTGACATTGAGCAAATCACTCATCCTCTCTGTGCCTCAATTTCTTTTACAGATTAAAGATTATCACACACACACACACACCCATTTGAGGGCAAATCTTACAGAGGTTTTCAGGAGAAATCTCACACTTATTCCAAGCATCCTTCTCCAAAGCATTAATAGTTTTGCACCTATGACCCAATAGAGCAAACAATCTCTTCCAAAAGAAAAAAAAATTTTAAAGAGCAACTGCTTCTATTCTCTGGACAGACTTTAGAGCCCTAAAATTTAAAAAATCTTAAAAATGGATGA
Organism: Tapirus indicus; assembly: GCA_031878705.1. NCBI lineage: Eukaryota > Metazoa > Chordata > Mammalia > Perissodactyla > Tapiridae > Tapirus > Tapirus indicus. Next base: position 5,032,724 of record CM062935.1, on the reverse strand, counting down.
ATCAATACAGACTCTGAAGACTGATAACTGTCCACTGTGGCCTAGAGAATCTGAGGTTCCCAGACTCCTTCCACAGGCCCTGTGTCCTGGACAAAGGGGCCATTTTCAACATGGGATGCAACATTAAGGAGCATGCCATTTCAGAGGACTCTTGAGTGCTGCATTTCACTCCAATGGCCCAAATGCTTGGGACTGGTGGCTTTTGGTGCCATCTCCTTTTAAAAATCTAGTAGGTCTACTCCTTCTAGGGAGTAGATCCTCCACTCTGGGAGGTCCCATTGGAGCTCCTTCCGAGCAGCATTGCCAAAGCCCATTTCCATCCAAGAGCCATGAACTTCCAGTTTATGAAAAAGGAGTGGGAGGATGGGTAATTTTCAGAAATGGCAGGGATGGTGACAGAGGAAATGAAAGTCCCCTCCGTGAATTTGGAGGTCAGATTTTCCTTTACTGCTGTCATTGAAAGGGCCTCCAATGTGCCATATTCTATAGCCTAACTGTCCCCCAGGAAATTAGCAGTCCTTCTCTTTTAGGTCATCCCCTAGTGAGAGGGGGGAGGAATTTCTCCATTATTCAGACAAATCATCCCCTGAGATTGACAAGTTCCCAGCAGGCCAAGACACAGCTTCTTGCCTCTAAACTCTTCCTGAGACCAGCATGAACTTTCCCTTATTTACAAATCAAATGCAATTAGAGACAATGTTTCTTGAAATACATACATATGGGTTTTTTAAACAAGGAATTCCCTGTCATTTTTTTATTAGGAAACTACATCCACCTACTACTACCCATTCTCATCCAAGCATCCCAAACTATAATTCTTATTCATGCAGGTAGATGCTGCACAAATCACCATCAACATTATCATCATCATCATCATCTAAATAAGAGGGAAGTAACAAAATAGATAATCTGTGGTTCCAACAATTTTCCAGTTTCCCCTGACACTTTCAGTTGCATGGTAAATTGTTGGAACTGGAGATGACAAAATTAAAAATGTCTTTAATAAATTATTATTATTAGCTTTTGATTGTTCCATTGCTAGTTTTTTTTTTTCTTGTGTTGATAATGCATACCAGTTTAACAAAGTGCATGCTTTTTAAAAATTTTTGAACTGGCAAGCTAAAATGATCCATGTCTTCTTGCCCACCCACCCCCTAAAAAGAAGTTAATATAATTTAGAACCTAGCATTTTAAAAAATATGGTCATGACACATCTGGGATAAAGACTGCTTATGGAACATGCTTGATTTGGCAAAATGATAAGTCAAAAATCTCGTGAGTTTTGGTTTCCTGTTTTGTTTGGAAGCAGCCAAAAGCAGGCTATTAACAAAATTGTGTGATGGAAAAGGAAAATGAATACCTGATACTTTCCATCTTGTCACATGGTACATATACGCAAGCACACTGGTGTGTGCATTCATTCACACACACTCAAACCACACACTCATGTACATACACATATAGCCACCCACTGCTTGGGAGGAAAAGAGAAAGGAGTTAGGTCAGAGACACCACTGTGGGTGGGCGCTCAAAACTCTCAGTCTGGTGTGCAACTTTGGGTTGGGTATCCTCTCAGCTCTGTCACCTGGTCTTGGTCTCACACCTGTCCTGGGAAAGCCACCCCAGAGATGGGGCAGACTGGGGAGAAATGTAAGGCATACGTCGCTGGGAAGGAAGGAAGAAATCCATGCTTCATGCTCAGATGCGAGTTTCAGAGGATGGGCCTTTCTTTTCCCTTTGGCCTGCTCTGTCTCGCTGGGAAGGTGGGGAAGCAATGAAACCAAGAAAGAAAGGAGATAAAGTAATAATGATGACAATGATAATAATAATAAAGGATAATAATAATAAATAAATAAGTAAGAAAAGACGAGTTGGGCTGATGGAATGTAACATCAAATATGACAAATGACTTTTTCTGTTCCTCTTTCCCTCCCCACACCCTAAATGGACTTCCGCCGTCTCATAAGCCTGTGGTTGTCGGTAAAGCTGTGTAACCCAGGAGAAATGGAGCTGATGGGGGATGGGAAGAGGCTGTTTTTTAATGTGCTTGGTGAGATCTCTTCGATCTTGTAAGAGATGGAGTGGAAGTACTGTGGGGCGAGCTTGGCACTGAAGGAGTTCTGATGTGCCGCCGAGCGGCCACCGTATTCCTGCGGGCGGTAGCACGTGCAGGAGCACACGGACTGCAGGTCCGCCACGTCCGCCTTGTACCGGGGCCGGCCCTGCCGCGCCTCCTCGGGGATATGGATGACCATGCTGTTTCGGTTTCCAGCAAGGGACGCCCTCTCCTCAGCGTCCCGCCGCTCATCCTCGCTGTTCATGGTCAAGAACCTGAGGACCACCAGGTTGAGGAAGGCCCCTATGACTGTCAGCCCTACTAGGATATACATAAAGCTAAAGGCCACGTAGAGTGGCTTCTTTTGCAGGGCTCCCTTGGTCTGCAGGGCCACGTAGTCCCCGAACCCAATGGTAGTCAACGTGATGAAGCAGTAGTAGTAGGCGTGAAAGAAGCTCCACTCCTCGCACTGGGAGAAGGCAGCAGCGCCGATGCACAGCGTCCCCATGCAGGAGAAGAAGCCCACGGTCACCATGTTCTCCATGGATACTTCCGTGTTGCGCATGCCACAGCACTTCTTGATGCGCTTCAGCAGGTAGCGCACGAACGTGTTCATCCGCTCGCCCAGGCTCTGGAACATGACCAGCGTCAGTGGGATGCCCAGCACAGCATAGAACATGCAGAAGGCCTTGCCCGCGTCGGTGCCGGGGGCAGCGTGCCCATAACCTGAGGGGAGGGGGCGAGAAAACAGGGAGGAGAGTGAGGAGAGGTCCAGTGAGGTTTGGGGTGGGGATGGAGTTGGGGCGTTTCAGTGGGGAGGGGATTTGAGGATTTCAGTTGGGATGGGGCTTGGTGAGTTTCAGTTGGGGGGGAGTTGCAGTTGGGAGGGAGTTTGGAGCCCATAACCCGGAGGGAGGGGAAGAGAAGAACAAGGGGAACCAGTGAAGAAATGTCACATGAGGTTTGGAATTGGGACGCGTAGTTTGGAGCATTTCATGTGGGGCAGTTCAGAGGAGGAGCTTTGGGAGCATTTCACTGTTCTTAGAGCAACACAAAGTTTTTAAAAAGAAGCCACATATTGGCTAATATGAAAATTGCAAAAGTAGCAAGCCCAAAGAAGAAAATTAAATGTGCCCACCATGGAGCAACATTCAGAGTGAATAGTCAAGAATGCTAACTGCTTTACGCCAGGCTCTGTGCTGACTGCTTGTAATTCATCCCCTCATTCTAACCTCATAATGACCCTATAAAATAGGCCTGATTCTGACACGGCTGAGGAGGAAACTGAGTTAGTTATGTAATAGCTGGGTAACTTGATTTCTTCAGAGTTTTCAGCCACCAAGAATGAGGCTTAAAAGCAGAGGGTTTGAATCAAAAGAGATAATTGCAGAGTGGAACACAAACATCAGGAGGATAAGGATTTTTATCTGTTCTGTTCACTGCTGTATACCCCACACCTAGAGTAACACCTAGCACACAAAATATGTCTTTACTAAAGGAATGAGTAAATTTGTGTCACTGTATGAATGTGGCCTTGTCAGAAAAGAGGGAACAAATAATCCTTAAAGACCTCACGTGTGTAAATGCTTTTGAAACTCTTCACGCAACTTCACAGCACATTACTTCATTGATCCCCTACATCAACTATGCAAAGTTGAGCCTGTATTTCCTCACATTCAAAATGAGGATGGTGCTGCTGGAAAGGTGAAGTTACCTGCCAGGGTCACCTATCTAGTCAGTGCTAATGTCAGAGCCAGGATAGGGTCTGCACAATAAGGCAGAAGGAACACAGGACCCAGTAGGTTCTAGTTCAAATTCTGGGACTAATGCTGGTCAGAAAAAGACCTGGATCATGGGCAGTATTTAGATTGAGAATTCAAAGGATGAAGGCGGCCTTCCAACATCTCAAATCCTGCCCCATCAAGAAAGGCTTCCCTAATGTTACCCTGAGCCACACACTCACAGGCTCATGGTCACTTAACCAGCCACACTATCTTGGGTCCCAGACAACCTCTCCCAACCTGGGTTTCTTCATCTGTTCCATGGGATAATAATATTTCCCCGGTGGAGTTGTTGTGTTGATCTACTGAGATCAGAGAGCACCTAGCCTAGGGCCTGGTACTCAGTAGGGACCTGCCAGACCCAGAGACCTCCAGCCCTCCCACTGTCTCCCACAGGAAGCCTACTCTGACCTCTCTAGCCCACAGCTCTCTACCAGGGCTCCATCACTTACATTCTATCTGCCTGTCTCTCCCTTGGCATGAATATGTGCCATGTCCTACCTGCCCTGGGGAACAAGCTCTCCCTAGAGAGATGTCACATGTTTGTCTCCAAGAGGCCTTCTCCTCATCCTTTCTGGCCCTCAATCTCACTATGCCAGCACTGAGCTCTGACCCCTCAGAAACCCCATACCCCTTACAAAAGAGGATAAATTGCATGACAAAGTTGGAGTCAGGGCAGGAAGGATAGAATGGGGAAATAGAAAGCTGAAGAGAAGAGCAACAGATCTATCAACAGGAAGTATCCAATCTGAAGAACAGAGAGGAATAAAGATCAAAAGTAAATAAATAAATAAAGCCTCAGAGACCTGTAGGACAATATCAAAAGGTGTCCCAGAAGGAAAAGAGAGAATGAGACCAAAAAAAGTTAAAGAAATAATAGCCAAAATTAACTGAATTTGGTGAAAGACACAAATTTACAGATTCAAGAAGCTCAGTGAACCCCAAGCAGGATAAATACAAAGAAAACCACACATCAAAGTCAAACTGCTGAAAGCCAAAGAGAGAAAATTTTGAAATCAACCAGAGAGAAACAACGCATCACTATAGGGGAACAACAATTTGATAACCACTTACTGCTAATCATAAACAATGGAGGCCAGGAAACAGTGGAATAACATCTTAAACAGTTTTTAAATAAGACTGTTCACTGAGAATTGTATATCCAGAGAAAATATCCTTCAAGAATGAAGGAAAAATACATTTTCAGATTGAAGAAAACTTGTTACCAGCAGATCTGCACAGCATGATTACTAAAGGGAGTTCTTCTGTCTGGAGGGAAACGATACCAGATGGAAACATGTCTTCAGGAAAGAATGAAGCACATCTTGGTAAACAAGTGGGTTTATATTTATACAAAATGCAGGGGTGAGAATCCCACTACATCTCCACATAGGTCACCTGTGTAGCTGATACAAAAGCCAGATGGATGTTGGAGAACAGTAGATTGTTGGAAACTTAATAAGGTGGTAATATTAGCTATCAGTTCCAGATGTGATATATTTACAGGAGGAAAACAACACAGCATTTCTGGGTCAAAACTGCATACCAGGTGCATTCCTCACCCCATTCTTGTCAGTAAAGATGATCAGAAGCAATTTTCCTTCACATGGCCTGGGCAGCAGTCTGCCTGTATATCCCGTCTCAGGGTTAGGTCAATCTCCTGCTATCTGTCATACTACAGAATGAAAGAACTTGATCATTTTGACACCTAACAGTATATCTCACTGGTCTATTACAGCAATGCCATTCCTTAATGAGATGTGTGTGAGAGAGTGTGGGAAATGAACACCATCAAAGTTCAGGACCTCCCACATAGGACTATTCCTACAAAACTGAGGCAAGTTGCAGAACTTGCAATGCCTTCCAGGAAAAAGAAGGTCATGCAGGATATCTTCAATTTTCCCATCTAGATGTACCCATCTCCAGACCCTCTCTCTCGCCTGGGAGGCGAGCCTATATGAGCTCAATCAAGTGTTCCTTGGTCCTCAGTTTCCAGTTGAGTTCACCCAGGACAGCCCCAGTAGGAGGTCAGAGGAAGGAAGGAAGATGAGAACCTTGGCAATTAACTGCACCTGCCAGTAGGCTCACAACATAGAGCTCCTCCCTACAAGTTCCAGTAACTATTTCCCAGACATGTTGACAGCTCTCCATTGTTGCTCATCCTTGGGTACCCCACCTTCCCTTATTGCTTTTCCTCCATCCTACCCACACTTTCCATAACAGTTTAAGAATAGCCCATTAATTAATTGCTCAATTTGAGAGCACTGTTTCCTGCAGAGACCCTAACTGATATACCATGTATATTCTCCACTGGGTCTGCTTACCATGTCTGCATCTGATACAACACTGTGGGCACTGCATGCAAACAGGTCTACACATATCAAGTCTACACACATAATATTCATAAAGTATCTGTATGGAACACACAGACATGGCGCCTATGGATTCTTTATACAGAATACACATGGCATACCCTTGAAACTTCATGAACAAGACATGTGTGTTGTATTGAATAAATGCACATGCACGTGGGACATATAGGCAAAGAAAGACACATACCATATATATGTATTAGGCCAAAACACTAAAAGCATATACAGTATCCCCATAGCACACCCATATTCATTAACAAATTCTGTCTCTGCAGTGTATGTGTGTGTGCGTTTAAAGTACACTGGAGGACCGGGATGTGGACACCACATTTACATATGTGCCACAGGGGTTGTTTGTAAATATTTACATTTCAATAGCACACACAATATCTACAGGTTACGTGTGTAGGATACACAGAGGAGAACATACAAAATGCACATATGCCCGACATACATGAGAGGGAGGCGGCTGCTACGCCCTCCCCAAAAGGAGAAGGAGGTACAAATCTTTGATGCTCTCACAGCACCTGGGTGACAACCCGGGTCCTGACAGGCTGTGCTTTCTTTCTCTGTGAATGAATGAATGCATCTGAGCCTCGTTGGGTTGGGAGCCATATTCTTTCATCTATTCATTTGTTATCCATTCGGACATTTCCAGAGTGTTGATTATGCACGGGGACCTGTGCTTGGCACAGGGGATCCACAGTGACTTCTTTCTCCAAAGTCTCCCAAGGGGCTCCAGCCAGCCAGCCCATGCCCGGAGCCCCGCCCAGTGCCTGGCATGCGTGGGCCTTTGACAAATGTTGGGGACATGGGTGTCACAAAGCCACTGATGACACCCAGGCTGGGCTAACTGTTCTCACTGGTTGCCTCCCACCCCATCTGTGAGGACAAGTCTTGGGAGTATAGGAGCCACATCACCATCTGGGTTTTCCTCCTAAGACCTCAGACTCATCCTACCCCCACCCCCTGCCCCAGGAGCCAGTCCCTACTCCATCTCCAAGCCCTGCAGAGGTGACATAACTTCAGGAATCCCACCTAGAACTGTACTGTTCATTCTTCCATCATTGTAAATGAATAATTCATCATTTCGGCAAAGAGATGTCTAAAATTCATTTACACATGGTTCAGGAGGCCTCCACGGGACACAGAGGAGATGCTAAGATCAGGTAGCCCCAGATGGATGCCTCTGGACTGTTGCCACATGACGTTGGCAGAGTCACTCAATTCACTGGATAAATGCAGAGGATGAGGCTGAAAGGGGGATATTAGACCAGCTCACAACCACCCTGCAAGAGAAGGCGTTATCCTTCCCCAGCCCCATGCCTGGCACCCCCCATAGATGCCCAGCAGTGCCCAGCATGACTGCCACCCAGAGCCCCACCAACTGGGGAATGTGAAGACCACAGGCTACCAGGTGCAAAGCTCCCTGCACACAGAGGACACAGCAGCTTGTACTGTTCATCCGTGCCCAGTCGGGCCTCCCCCTCCCTGCTGACATCTCTGTGTGTGCAGAGTCAGAGACATACTTGCTCACAGCCCCAGTGCTGGCCCCGAGGGTCTACTTGGGTGTCCACAAACTGTGAGGCCAGTCGTGACGGCTACTGATGGGCACAGTGACTGCACTGACAGCCTGAAAAGCCAGCCCCAGTGCTGCACACGCAGCGGCTGCATCCCAAACACCGAGCTCCCTGAGTTCCAGGACACCAGCTCAGTTCAAGGTCCAGGAGCTCCTATGAGTCACCAGGAAGTTGGTGTCAGGCAATGACCCACCCCAATTTAGGCTGCCAGCCCCCAGCCTTTGCTATGTCCTCACCCCTTGCTCACAGCACCTGTTGTTGCCCCAATCTCCCATCCAGGGCCAAGCCCCCACTCCCCATCCTTCCATCCAGCAGTGTTTGTGGAGTACCATGGGGGGCCCAGGGCGGGGGGGAGCTGAGCAGTGCTGGGTCAAGTTGGAGGCCCCACCCCAGACATGCTCACAGGTTCCCAGCCCTTTCCTGGAGCCGATGAAGACACATTTTGAAAATTCAAGGCCCCTTGCTGCCATGATGGGAAGTGAAGCCCTTGTCAGAATGACCCCAGCACCTGAGACCTAGTGTAGCTCACCTGAGTGGTGGGGCCAGCGCCTGGGGTCAGGGAGGGCACAAGAGGGGGCCATGGGTCAAATATCCAAACACTGGCTGGTGCTGTCTCTATGCCAGGACCTATGTGAGCTGCTGGAGGATCAGAGACGAACAAAAGACCTGACTGCAAACTCCAGAGGAAGCAGAACACAATGTCAGGATCGTCTGCTTTACCTGGAAGAAAGTTTCACCCCAGGGCCCATGCTGGGTGCCAGGGAAGCACAGAGAAGGCACCCAACTCAGACTGGGGGATCAGCTTGGAGGTCACTGCCTCCAAGGAGCCTTCAGAGTTTTGACAGATGAATAGGGATTCGCCAGGATAAGAGGTGGGTGGGGTGTGCTCAGGCTGCCCTTCTGCTGGAATTCAGACATCACTCAATGCTCAGGTCCTCTCTTGCTCTTACCAACCAGCCCCTCTCCTTAGACCTGGGTTCTCACTGCCCATTCGGCCCTGTCAGCAGGTGGCAGGGCCAAGGCTTCTGCTTGGGACCTGAGCCCAGGATCCTGGCCTCTGTGCCAAGAGCACTGAGGGCAGGGCAGACGAGGAGAGGGGGCAGAGTGAATGTGGCTGTGTGCAGTGAAAAAGGTTTGGGAGAATCGAAATGTGCCCAGCCCCACATCCCAGCACATGAAACCAACCTCCCAGAAGGGCACCCACTTGCTAAGCCTGGAGAGGACCAGAACATTCTCAGAGCTTAAAAGAGGTTATCTGTTAAGAGAGGAATGTATGAAGTCAGCCCTGCAAGAGAACCTCCACGTCACCCAGCCAACCTCCCCGCTAATCAGAGGGCTGCATTGCCCAACTCCACACAACAGGCCAGCGATGGGCTTTCTAACCTACAGATCTGAAAAGGGGATATTGATTGTAAAGATAACAAATCTCACTTTGAAAAGCTGACTCAGGACTCCACTCTATGACTCCTGAGCACCCCAGAAGGACACCTCAGTTTCCTCATCTGTGAAATGGGACCAAGGACATGGAACAGAGACAGACAGAGCTGGAATGAGAATCAATCCCTCACCAGGTTCCCAGGTCACCAGCTGCTAGGGACTGAATGTCTGTGTCCCCCTCAAATGCATGTGCTGAAGCCCTAACCCCCAGTGGGATGGTACTGGAGGTGGGGTCTTTGGGAGGTCATTGGGTTAAGACAAGGTCATGAGGGTGGGGCTCCCATGATGGGATTAGTGCCCTTCTAAGAAGAGGAAGAGACTGGTGCTGACTATCTCTTGCTCTTACCATGTGAGGACACAGCAAGAAGGCAGCCATCTGCAAGCCAAGAAAAGAGCCCTCCCCAAGCACCAAATCTGCTGGCACCTTGATCTTGGACTCCCAGCCTCCGTGACTGTGAGAAATAAATGCTCTTTAAGTCCCCCCAGTCTTTGGCGTTTTGTTATTGCAGCCCAAGCAGACTAAGACACCACCCAGAACTGACAGGTTCACAGGCACCTCCCCTAGAGCTGGGCTCTGTAGGCCTTGAGCCGAGGCCCCATTGGAGCTGAGCCTCTGCCCCAGGCTGGCATTCAGATGCTGGGTGCAGACCTGCCAGCACCCAGGTGCCCATGTGGGTCCTCAGCCAACAATGTCTGGGCATGATGGAGCTGACCAGCAGCCTGCTCACTTCTCCTGGGCCTTCTCAGCTGGCTCACTCTGTGCCTGCTCCCATCCTCAAACCCAGAATGGGGGGCTGGGGCCCCCCAAGGCAGCACCACCACCCGGATTGCACTCCTCACTCACCCACAGACCCTGACCGACCCTACTGGGGAGTCACAGCTCAAGCCATAGGCCTAGCCATGGGGCAGGGGGCATTCCCTCCCTTCCTTCTACTGCTTTCTGGCCAGACCATGAGCCCCGAGGAGGACAGAGGCCCCTCCTGACTGACCTCTGCAGATCCCAGAGGCGGCACGGAGGAGGCACTCAGAATTTAGAGGGATGCGGCACTGTGCAAATGATTTCTGTCTTCCAGGGCCTGCCTGGAAGTCCGAGCCAATCCCTGAGCCCACCACGGGGTCCGGTGTGGCTGGGGGCAGCTTCGCCCGAGACAATGCATCAGCCAGCGTGTTTTCACAGTCCCTCTAATATACTTTGTGGGTCTCTTTGATCTGTCCTGGGAGAGGCTTTGCAGAGAAGAGGCCTGATCTCTTGGCTGCAGCCGGCTAACAAAATAAAACAAAATGAATAGGCTCCATCTTCCCGGAGGAGAGAAAGGCAGGGAAGGAGGGTAATAAAGCTAATCGTTTCTATTGGGGCTGGGGCTCCCTGCAGAACCAGCTGCAGTTTGCAAGATGCCTTGTACTCCTCGCTGGCTCTGATGAGAACCCCAACAGCCACCAGGTACAAGAAGTTTTCCAGGCCTGGCTCCTGCTCTGGGCAGCACCTGAGTGTCCAGCAGTCTCTGCCCTCTGTGAATAAGGTGGCTGGGCAACACGAGTCACAGACCAGCCTTACTCCTGACACTCCGGTGCTCTAGAAATGTCTGTGGTTCCTTCCTGTTCCCTGGGAATCTAGGTCCATCAACATAATCTGGCCATAAATGACCTTTCCAGACTTACACAGCACTTCACAGTTTGCAAAGCTTTCCCAACTGTGAAGTGAGTGCCTCTCCCTGAAACCTACCCTGATCCCTCTGCAAGAAGCAATCAACCCACTTTTGAATTCCTGCTCCGGGACACTGCAGTGGAGTGGACAAGATTGGCCCCTGGCATTGGGCCAACCTGGGCTGAAGACCTGACTCTGCCCCTTGGGGACTGTGGGTGGTCTCCTCCCACCCCAGACCTCCTCATTCTCTTCTGTCCAGTTCACTGCAATCCCAACCTCCCAGGGAGGCTCGGCCACTCCCTGAGCAGAGGTGGCCATCAAGGCCAGGTGCCAGGTGAGGGTGGTGGTGACAGTCTCCTCCAGCCCACAGTGGCCCAGGTCTGGGGCCTGACTGCCCAGTACAGGGAAGGAGAGGGCCACACAGGCATTTGGGCATCAGAAAATTTGTTGCTGGAAGAGAATGAAATATTTATAAAGGACATGTAAGGTTTTTGTGCTGGTAGGAATTAAAATAGGCACAAATCCCATTAAAGAATGACTCAGGGTGGCTTTGCTAGAGAAGGGAACTGCCCTCGGCCCCTCGTACTTCCTGGCTGGTTCCCACTTCAGCCTGCAACGAGCATCCCACTCATCCATCCTCCCACAGCCTTGGCCCTGCTCAAGCCCTCGAATGAGCTCCGCATGATTACTAACACCCAGGTGTCTGCAAACACCAAAAAGGAAAGTGATTCATGGGCCCCGTGGGGGCCGGGGGGGTGGGGGCAGTGGGCAGGGAGGGTCCTTAGGAGGCTCCCGGGTAGGAAGCACTAAGCCCCAAGGTCTGCATCTGGCTCCACCTCCCACTTACCAACCATGACCTTGGGAAAGCCACCTGGACTCTCTAAGTGTTACTTTCTCTTCCATAAAGGGGAATAGGCATGAAGCGTTCCCTTCCAGTCAGACAGCACTTTGAAAGTTTTTCCGCATTCATTCTTTCATCTGAAAGGGGGCTCCCTTGTTGCAGCTGCCCCAGAACCTTGATTTCCTCTGGGCACCACCACATGGGCTTGGGCTTATGTGCAGGTCCCCCGTTCAATCCCTGAGAGGGGGTGATGCTTCTTACGGGCTCTGATTGGGTCACCAGCCAAGCCCTGAACCAATGAGGCTTTTGCTCTTTCCTGCCAGACTTGAAGGGCGCCAGAGTGTGACGTCTAGAGCTACTGAAGTCATTTCATCACCATGAGGATGAGCCCAACCACAGAGGAGCATGTCCTGACCTGAGAGACGGGGGCTATCATTCCAGCCCCTGTGTCTGAGGCCAGCCTAGAGTCAGCCCTACTCACAGACATTCCAGTCCGTCCCCCAGGAAATCTTTTGGCTTCAGCCAGTGTTTTGATTGCAATTGATTAACACTCAACATGTCCTACGCCTTAGCATGACTACAAATAATGAATAACAGTTTGTGTGGATAACGACGTGCTCTGCAATTCACACGCCCCTGCACCTCACACAATTCCTCTTACAAGCAGCCTCAGAGATGGGTAGGTGAGGCGAACCAGGTCCAGTGGCCAGCTGGAGAACCAGGTCCTCTGAAAGAGCAGCTGCTCCCCAACCCAGCAACCAGGGCTGTGCGCCAGGGTGACCCAATTTCCTGATTTTTAAAGAGAAGCTGGAAATATGGACTTTTTAAACATGGGATCTAACTGGTGTCCAATTAAACATTTTAAAATGTGGCCCAGCCCAAACAAAATAAAACAAAACAGACCATCTGTTTGTCTGGAACAGAGGTCATGATGCTCCAGAAATGGAGAGGAGAGAACAACGGAAGAGGAGGAGGGAAGGCGGGGCAACAGGGGGCAGCCAGCAGAGGTGGGGGAGAGACCCACGGCCCTCACAACCAGCCCCTCCCCATTCCCACTCATCCACCTCCCCTCCATCACTGTGAGCCCACTGGGGCACGAATCGCCAATTGCTTCCATTTCACAGATGCACAAATAAAGGCAGCAAGAGGTGGTGTCGCCCATAGAGCGCCTCCCCCAAAGTGGGCTGAGGTCAGCCCTGCCCCATGCAGAGCGCCAAGGAGAGGTAAGCATGGTCATCCCGGGTAGACCGAAGCCCCCCCCCCCACAATCCCCATGGGAACTCCAGCCCACAGGACTCGTGAACCCTTTTCACAGATGGGAACACTGAGATTCCAAGTCCCATGGCCGTAGCCCTTCTCAGAGCCACCGGCAGACCCTGGTGACTGACTTACTCACAGGTTTGGCACTCTGTTCTCTGGAGGAAAATCTTGCAGATTTGGTGATTTAATGAAAGAGCAATTCCCTCATAGGCTTTTTTATGGTTATTTTCCCAAAATGCTCCCTTTGGGTTTCCCTTGATTTTATGTCTTAAGGGGGAAAGAGGACCTAAAAATATTTAAATATGTGTATATATATACACATATTTAAATATATATATATACAAGCTTGCAAAGCACACGTTTCTAACGACAGCTCACGATGGGCCTTTCTCCTTTTCTGCCCCATATGTGACCTCACGTGGACCCTCGTGGGAGAGTCCAGAGAGCCCCTTCCTGGAAGGCTGGGAGGGCCGGGATGAGAGGCCCCCGTGAGGGCAGAGCTGCCTGGCCTCAGGGAACCTCCGCACTCAGCAGACGGCCTGGCGCCCGCTCTGCACAACCGTGCGAAATGGACAGTTCATCTCTGGGTTGGTCTGTGGTTATTAGGAGCCCCTCGCCGACAGTGGACTCATAGAAGCCCAGGTCCCAACTCTAGCCGGGCCTCTTCCCAGCAACATGGCTGCACCTCCTGGGCCCCGCTTCCTTCGTGTCGTGGGGAGCCCGTGGGGACCAAATGAAGCGTTATTATCCCCATCTTATGGATGAGGAAACTGAGCCTAGCAGCCCCGTGCCCTTCTCCTCTGGCCCCCACAAGGACCTGGCGAGGCGGGCACCAGGAAACCCCTCAGACGGGGGTGTAGACACATCAAGGGAGGCACCGTGGGAGTGGGAATGAGGCCACTGCTGCAGACGGCAGTGATCACTCCAGAAGTCAGCGGGGACGGGTGAGGCAAGGCTCTACAGTTTGCTCAGTAACGTCTCTACTCAGCACAGACCCGAGTAACAAAGAAATATATTCTTTAAAAATTATTTTTAGTGGGGCCGGCCCCGTGGCACAGCGGTTAAGTTCGCGCTTGGCAGCCCGGGGTTCGCAGGTTCGGATCCCGGTCGCCAGCCGACGCACTGCTTGTCAGCCATGCCGTGGCGGCGTCCCATATAAAGTGGAGGAAGATGGGCACGGATGTTAGCCCAGGGCCAGTCTTCCTCAGCAAAAAGGGGAGGATTGGCAATGGATGTTAGCTCAGGGCTGGTCTTCCTCACCAAAAAAAATTATTTTTAGCAATTCTACTCAGGTATATGGCCAAGAGAGTTACAAATAGGTATTCAAATACTTATACATGAATGTAGCAGTGCTAGTCACAACAGCCGAAAGGGGGGAACAGCCCAAATGCCCATCAACAGATGAATAGGTAAGCAAATGTGGTCTAGCCCTACAACGGAATATTACTCAGCCTTAAAAAAGGAAGGAAATTCTGACACATGCCACAACGTGGATGAGCCTTGAAGATATTATTCGAAGCAAAAGAAGCCAAACACAAAAACCACATACTGTAGGATTCCATTTCTATGAAATGTCCAGGATGGAAAATCCATAGAACCAGGAAGCAGATCAGTGGTTGCCAGGGGCTGCAGGAGGTGAGAATGTGGAGTGGTTGCTTGATGGTCTGGGGTATCCTTTTTGGATGATGAAAATGGTTTGGAACTAAACAGAGGTGGTGGGTTGCACAACATTGTGGATGTACTAAATGCCACGTGAATTGTTCACATTAAAATGTTAATTTTATGTTATGTGAATTTTACTTCAATGCAAAAGGAAAAAAAAAACAGCCATTCTTCTTAAAGCCAAACTCTTCCCATTTTGCACACGGGGAAAAGGAGCCTGGAAGGATGAGGGAGGTGGGAGAGTGGCTAAGGCCCCAGGGACTTTGTGAAGTGCTGGAAAGAAGGGGCCAGCTGGCCCAGGCTTGCTCCACACTGGGGACCCCCGGGAGCTCTGGATGCTGGTGACAGACATCAGCCCTGAACCAGCCATGGGCCACCTCCACTAACAGAAGCCCCTGGAGCACAGATCTGAGGGCACAGCTGGATGGGAGAGTGTGGGGGGAAAGCGTGGACCAGGGTCCGAGGCTCAGGCCTGCCCAGCTGAGCCCTTCTAGGCAGCAGGTGGAGAAGAGGCTCAGAGGAGGGTGGTGGCCCAGCCAGCTCCCTTCATCCAGAAGACGGCAATGCAGCCCCATCTCAGAGGGCTGTCGGGGCTCTAATGAGGACCCACCAGGGTTCCGGGTCGGACCTGAACAGGACAGAGGTCAGGAGCAGGACTGGTCAAGGCACACCCCTCCCAGCCCCGAAGCCACTCGAACATCTTGGCTTGGAACCACAGAGGCATGGAACCACGCCGTTGGAAGAGGCTAGAGGTCCCCCATCCACCAAATACGTTTGATGTGAAGAGGTTCATGTAAAATGTGTCCAATAAAGAGTTTAATGGGTTGAAACGATGGTTAACGTTTTTTGTATTTTCAGGCCCACTCGCCACAGAGCCGCGGACCGCTAGTCAGCGACCAAAGATGCAAGGGCGCCCTCTGGCGGGCGCTCGGACGACTGCAGAAACACGAATCCTGCCGCATCGGCCGACAGCCCGTTTCTCCGGGACGGCATCCAGAACCCAGGAATCATTAGGAAGAGTCATTCATCTTTTTCATGGATATGTGTCACATGTTGAATTTTTTCTCAGGAGTTACCATAAATCAAGGGCTGCATTGACGAAACATCATAACAGCAAGATGACGATGGTGATGATGACCATAACCACCATTTATTGAGGGCCTGGGTCTGAGCTACAAGGTCGTACATTTGTTAACTCCTTTACTCTGGGGAGGGAGGCGGGGAGGTGTACTCTTTGCAAGGTGAGTGGTGTTATCTCCGTAGCACGGATGAGAAACATGGGGTAAGTGTGTTATCTTTCTAAGCCCCAGAGTTAGCCTGACCTGGGTTCCCAGCCAAAGTCCCTTCTCTCAACCAGCCCCAATGCTGCAGCCTGGTGCCCAGACCTTCTGGTTTGTCAGGGAGCTTGCTAGAAGCCTGTGTTTCCCTTCTGATCTCCTCATCCGTTCCCAATAAAATGCTCCTCACTCTTCCATTCTACTCTCTTCTCCCCACCCCCAGGACATAACCCCTCCCAAAAAAGCTCCCCCCCTCCAAAAAAAAAACTATAAGGAAATGTAGGGGAACAAATCTAAATTTAAAAATAAAGTTCATGGGAAAAAATTATATAAAATTTGGCTGACTTTTGAAAAGTCTACTGTAGAATAAGAAAATTTAGTCAAGCTTACTGTCCATTAATACCCACTCATTAAATGATAATTGATATTTCTTTTAAAAAACAAGTGAAACCAAATCAAAAATATTAAAACTCATTCTTTGTTTCCATTTGCTATGGAGAATCTCTTTTGGGACTAATTCACCTGGAGTGCATGAGAGGGAGGGAGCAGGCGGAATTCGCACCAGAAAGATCCTACGGGGCAGAGCAGAGAGAGCCTCGAAGGCCAAATTACTCACGGCTCCAAGTGCCTGCCAAACAGGCGGGCGGCCATGGCCCCACAGCCCCCACCCCGGTGTGCGGAGTGCACAGCTTTGTCAGACTTTTCCTGCCCCTCCACAGGACAGACTCCTTCCCTTCTCCTTACCGCGAATTCCCAAAGGAGCTCTGGACACACAGGGCTCTAGGTGACATGGAGTCAGGAGCCTGACACCAAGCCTAGCATCCCTCATCTGTGACATGAGCGTGACCCAAGCCTGTGGCATCACCCAGGGAGAACAAAGGCATCAATGCCTGTAGAGTTGAAATGATCCACTGCCCACGTCTGTGCCTCTCAGAGACCTAATCAGCTGGAATGAAGGTAAGGGGTGTCGTACCTGTGGCTTCTAGAGCATTGCTTCCCAGTCTCTGGTGTTCACACAGATCGGATCACCCAGGACCTCGTTACCGTGCATGTCCCGAGCCAGGAGGCCAGGGGCTGGGACTCCGCATTTCTAACAAGCTCTGTGGACCTCACACCTCATAGGAAGGGGTCTAAAGAGGAGCAGGGGCACGTCACAGCTGATGGGGCCGATGCTTGGCCTTAGGAGATGCCACCAGGCCTTGTTCTCAGCACATTTTAGCTGTTAGCTTGAGCCCATTTCGTGCTCACGTGACATGCTGGAGTCTGCTGGTCAAACCATGCCCAGGGCCTCACGTGCTGAGAAACGTCAGTTCATCAAGAAGCAACAGAAGCAGGCGGGTTCTAGCCGAGACTGCCGGTGCCCACCCACGTATGTGAGCCCCTCCTGCTCCCCACACACAGCTGGCCCACACGGTCCCCTGCAGGCCGACATGGCCATATGATTCAGTGCCAGGCAGCAGGGTTCCAGCCTGGCCCATAAAAACCAGCCTCATGGTATCCTTTCTCAGTCTCTCTCTCTCCCTCTCTCTCCTTCTCTTTCTCTCTCTCTCTCTCTGTCTCTCTCCACCTCCTTTCCCCCCACCCCCTGGCTGAAGATGGAGAGGACTCAGGATCAGGGAGGACAAAGCCTCCAGCTGTTAGGAGCCTGGGTCCCTGAATGACATATGGAACAGGCTCCCTGCTGATACACAGGGACTATGACACAAGAAGGAAAGTGACTTATTGCATTAAGCCAGTGATACTGGGTGTATCCGCTGGGCACCCAGCTCGCAGTAAGACTTAGTGGAGGTTATGATTTACCAGCGTAGAGGCTGAACATGAAGAACAAATGCGTACAGACTGGCGTCACCCACCCTGTTCATCCTGCCCAACAGGATCCCGAGGAGAACTGTCACTTCAGTACAAACATGACAGACCACAAAGCCCTTCTGTACCCCGTTCTCACATCTAGTGGGGGGTGGTCAGGACAGGGACAGTCATGTCCATTTCACAGGTGAGACAACTGGGTCTCAGGGACATCATTAGCTGTGTGATCTTGGGGACGTCCTGTTAGCAGTGGGGTGAGGCCTGGGACGTGGCTGTGTCTGCACAGTGCAGCCTGCTGTACAATGCTGACAGCCCCCAGGCATGTGCATGCACACACGTGCAGACACACACAGACAAGCACACACAGATATGTGTGCACAGAGACACAAGTGCACACAGACAGATATACATGCATACACACGCACACCCTCTCTGGCCTGAGATACTCTGTTGGAGAGTTAGCGATAGAAAAGGAGCAAGATAAAACTGAAGTCTATCAGAAGCCCCCTCACTCCCTGCCTAATTACTAACAGGAAACGTGCGTCTTATAACAGGCACAGAACAGTGCTGGGCCCACAGCCTCCCGTCCTCGGTTTCCTTGTTGGCAAATCAAGAATATAATAGTACCAGCCCCGGGAGCAGTGAGGATTAAAGGATTTCAGCCAGTCCCTCACCCAAGGACACACACCTAGTATGCGGGCAATCCTCGACTGCCACAGAACCTGGTGACAGCCTCCTTCTAAAAAGGCTGCAGCCAGCACCTGCGGGAAATCACACACACACACGCAAACATACACACATGCACAGACACACACACACATGCATGCACACACACACACGTGCACACACTCACACAGACTTGCACACACCCAGCCCGGAGCCACGGCTCTCCCAGACCCCCCTTACATCACAGCAACCCGAGGAGTCTCCGAGGCTCCAGGCAGAGTGGAAAAACCCCAGCTGCAAGGCAGAACAGCTCAGCCTGACTCCTGTCCATCTGTGTGGCTTCAAAAACACGTTGCAGCACCTGGTGCCCTGGTCTGTCCTTCCCCAGAGCTCGCTGTGTGTGGTAAGGAGGACAAGAGCCACAAAACACCAGCACGGGCCTCCCTAACGTCAGGGGCTCTCCCTGGGCCCTTCCGCTCTTTGATTTTGCTTTCAGTTGCCCAGATGCCTTGTAGATGTCGTAAATGAGCTGGTCACAGGCACACACAATTCTTATTTCTTCTGCTTTATGCCTCCGGGCCTTTGCTCATGCTGTGCTGCTGGCCTGAACACTGGCACCCCTCCTCTGCTCCACACCTCGCCTGCAGGTTCACTCCCTTGTCCCTCAGCCTCAGGCTGGGACGGCTCAGCAGAGGGGCCCCATGGTGCTGAGTCAAGGCGCCCCTACTTCTTGGCTCCCTTAGGCAGGTGGTCTCAAGCTCAAATGCCTTTGCGACCAGGTGAGTGCCAGTCATGAGAAAGCAGGACTTTCTGAGAGGGCAGAGGGAGGTGGAGACCTTGATGAAGGGGAGAGCGTGTGCCATCTAAGGGGCAGCCACCACACAGCTGCAGCCAGGTACTGCTTTGAGGGAGGGCGGCCCAGGGGGCCTGACCTTCCTCTTCTGAGAAAGGCAGGCATCCAGATGCATCTGTGAATGGGCCACAGACGGAATATTTGCAAAGCCCCTGCTTTATCAACGAGTCTTCCCCATCCTCTCAGAAGGAGACTCGGTGTCTGCACACCAGGGGTCTGCCGTTTGTCCTCCCTGTAGCCCTCACTCCCCTCGGCCCAAGGGTCTCAGTGGCAACACATCCACTGTTGCTAGTCCTGCAAGGACAGCACCACATCTTGAGATTCCCCACCCACCACCCCTCGCCCCCTGTAAAGGGCACTTTATGGAATCCGCCTGGTTATCTGCACTGGAGGGCCGGCTGTGCCGTGCTGGGCCATCTGTCCTCCCCAGACCAGCAGGAACACCTCGAGGGCAGGCTCTGACCCTGATCTGTTTCCGGAGCCCCAGGGCCAAGCCTGGCACAAGGGGGGTAGCTGCCTGCCAAACGGCTGGACAAGGGAGGTCCCCTTTGGTGTTTCTCCTGCCCAATATCATCCCACACTGGACTGAAACGGAGTAGATGGGATCCTTGAGTGCAGAGGCAGTAGGCAGACTATAAAGAAAGAGCCGAGGCATGCCAGGTCTGCCCTGGGACCCTCAGTGAGGGACCCTCTCCTGGTGTGCACTGTGGGACTGTGTTTTGCTGAGAACTTTCAGGGGCTTTGTCGAAGGCGTGCTGCCTGGGGCATAGGGGGTGATCAGTGGATGGGTAGGAATCACCTATAACCCTGGCTAGGGATCTAGGGGCAGCCAGGGCTGGTCCCTGACTCAGGTCACCATCTGCATCATTCCCCTGCTGCACGG
The DNA here is from genome assembly GCA_031878705.1 of Tapirus indicus. NCBI lineage: Eukaryota > Metazoa > Chordata > Mammalia > Perissodactyla > Tapiridae > Tapirus > Tapirus indicus. Next base: position 5,012,605 of record CM062935.1, on the reverse strand, counting down.
GGACCCCTGGAAGGTGGGGGCAGGCAGCCAGTCTCTGGGCAGAGTTGGGGGCACGTGGTACCCATCACAGAGCATGCAAGAGCCTGTTTGATTCAAGGCCCATATGTATCCCCAGTGTCTGGTACAGAGTGGAACCTCAATAAAAATGTGTGAGATGAATGAATGAATGAACAAATAGAAACCATTAAGTGCATGACAGACGTTCGCCATGTGCTCAGCACTGTTCTGAACACCACAGTACCTACAGGAGGCACGGCTGCTACACCCATGTTTCAAATGAGGAAACTGAGGCTCAGGGGGTAGTGACTAGCACGAGGTCACCAAGCTGTCAACATAGCAAAGTGGGGATTCAAAAGCAGACCTGCCTGCCCCAAACCCTTGTCCCCTGGGCCACCTTGCTGTCAGGATGGGGTCAAGTTTTCCACATATGACAAAGCAATGCTCACTGTCCCATGGGGAGGATGGAAGCTGGGAGCCTAGCCCCTCGGATCCCACCAGCTGAGGGGACCAGATGCAGGGAGGGGCCTTGAGAAGGAGGCCAGGGCAGGAAGCAGGGAAAGCAGTGAAAAGGCAGGAGGGGACTGTCAAAGTGGACGAGAGGAAGGCTGAGGGTCCTGACATCAGGGCCAATGGCTCAAAACTCTCCAAGGGTATATACCTGCCTTTATATGAAGAGACTGTCACAGTCCAGGGGGCATCTCCTTCCTTCAGGTCTCAGTGGATGAAATGGTTGTGCCTTTCATCTCTGCATTCCCAGTGCCTGGCACATGTGGGCACCTTATTTCATTCCTTCATTCATTCAACAGATAAGTACTGAGCACCTACCATGTGTCAGGCACTGTGCTAGGTAGAGGGAATCCCAAGAGAGTGAATGATAACAATGATGATGGTGATGAGGATGATGAGGAGGAGGAGGAGGATGGTGGTGATGCTATATGTCTGGCACTGTGTTAGGCATTGGGGAGCCCAAGATAGTGATGATAACAATGATGGTGACAAGGAGGAGGAAGAGGAGAATGAGGATGATGATGGTGGTGGTGATGCTATATGTCTGGCACTGTGCTAGGCTCTGGGGAGCCTAAGAGAGTGATGATGACAATGACAACACAATGATGACGATGAGGATGATGCTCTGTGTCAGGCACTGTTCTAAAGGCTGTAAATCAGCTGCATTGTCAGCAGGAGGCACAGTAATCATGAGGGTGTTATAAAGGGTGTGAGAGAGAAGAGCTCTCAGGTGGGCCTATAATATCTCCAGTTCACAGGCGAGGAACTGAGGGACAGGGAGGCTGTCTCTTACCCAGGGTCTCACATGCCAAACCCTCCACCCAGCACCTGGCTGTAAGTGGAGAATCTGGTCCTGGGCTAGGCATCTGAGATGGGGAGGCTTCCCATCCACCTACCCATCCACATGGAGAAGAGCCTGCCCCGATACCTCCATCCCTGCTGCAAGAAGCGCTTACAAACAGAAGCTGGCCTCAATTCATCTCTCCAGAGTGATGGAGCCCTTTTAATTAAAGAGGCTGCCCAGCTGTCTGTGGATGAGGGATGGCCCTTGGACCACAAGAGCGGCCCTGCATCTGTCTTGTTAGTGGCTTAGTGTCCAAGAGCTGCTGGGGCAGAGCAGGGAGACTCGGCCTTGGCCAAGGGAGCTGGACTAGAGAGGACTGTCCCATCCTGCAGGGATGAGCAGCCTGGCCACCCGCATGGCTGTGCCCACTGCCAAGATGGGCTCTGCCCCACTCAGCCCCTGGCGAAAATCAGGACCCACTCAGCCTCTGTGGCTGCCGCAGGTGGGGCCCCTCCTGGCTGCACGGCGCTTTTTTGGAGACTGCACTGCAGGAGGTGGGCTTTGAAGGACAGGCCTGGGAAGAACACCAGGCTCAGATCACAGGAAGGTTGCTGCCTCTCTCTGGGACTCAGTTTCCCCTCTGTCACTTGGGAATGAGAATGGTCCTGCTGCCCAGGTGGCTGGGAAGGCTAAATGGGGTAACCTGGCAAAGCACCTGAACTCTGATTAAACAGTGCCAGGTGTATAGAAATTGCTGTGTTAACACTAAAAACAACACAACGTCGCCATCTGTTACTGAACTTCCTCAGAGCACGGCAGTTGACGTGAAATGGCATCACGGATGTGAAGCGGATAGGGGGTCCTCAGCAAGTATTAGTGGAAACCAAATCCCCTCCCCCGTTCCCATCGTCTCCCCAATCAAAACCTGCCCCAGAGCACTGGGATGATCTGCTGGAAGAGCCAGGTCGGTAGCATAGCGGGAAAGTCTGTCTGACCCTTTGCCAATAGAACGGAGGTGACATGCGGGGGGCCCTGCGCTGGCTGCTCTGAAGTTGGACCTGCGGTCCTCACCCTGGTCATGTGGCTGAGCAAATCACCGAGCCTCCGTGCACTCGGTTTCCTCATCTGTCAAAGGGAAAGAACCCCCCACGTCCTCTGCACAGCAGGCGAGGTGGGCACGGTATGTGACACATGCAGCCCAGGGCTGAGCACGCAGAAGTCCCAAGTCCCTTCCTTTTGAGACGCCAATCACTCCTGCACTCCCCAGCCCAATGTTACTGAAAGCGTGGCCACAGACCATGGGCATCCCTGGGTGCTGGTCAAAATGCAGATTCTGGGCCCTGCCCCTGACCTATGGAGTGTGGACCCTGGGAGCAAGCCCTGGAATCTGCATTCCAGAACCATCCACATTGGAGTTGGAGAGCCGCAGCCCCCCCATGAGCTGGGCTCTGGGTTTGGCGCCCACTTCTGGGCCTGGTGTGACGTGGAAAGTTGGATAGATCTCCTAGGGCTGTGCGGTTCGGACGGAAGCCCACAGGGTCCCCAAAGGCAAATACCCACTGATTTAAGCTCCTTCGTATCAGCCCCACGGGGAGAAAATTATGCCTGCCCAGAGCACTGCCCTTGATACCCTTCCTGAAAAAGCCAAGGGTGACCGTCGCTGGGGTCAACTCTCTCCTGAATCTGTCACTGCTAATTTCCATCACCATCCAGCATTGGACACCATCAGCAAGGGGAGCAGGCTGGCGTCTCCGAGGGGGATGCTTTATGGTCATAACTACTCTGTCATATCTGTTAGAGAAGACCCAGGTCCTGGCGCCACCTCCTCTATGTCTCAGCTGTGTGACCTTGGGCAAGTTACCTAACCTTGCAGAGATCAAAAACTGAAACGCAAAACAAGGGATGGAAAAACCCTCGCCACTCTAATCCTCCTTAATTTATCGCCTAGACTTCCATTTATGTTATTCCCTACTTTTTAGACTTCTCCATTTTGTAATTTGCTAACTGTAGAAATAATACTTGCTCACTGAAGAAAATCACAAAGTGAAAGAAAAAGAAGTCGTCTACCGAAGCAGGAAAGAATTACCCACAATCCCACCACTCAAGAAGCAGCCCTGTAAGCATTTTCTTATATTTCCTCCAAGTCCTTTTCCTAAATGCATCTTCCATGGCTGAGGGCAAACTCTATATAAGCAATTATGTAGCCTTCTTTTTTCTACTTATAAGAAAATGCTTATGCCACTATATCGCCAATAAAAATTCTTCACAAATATCATTTTTAATTCTTCATGAACTTCAAGTAGACATGCCATAATTTCTTTACCTAAACAGGCTAAATAGGGAATCCACTCATCTACAATTGTCTCTGTTGCTAATAATCACTTGTGTTTTAGCCAAAAGCACACCATTCTAGCCCTTGGGATTTTATTCATATCACATAAAAAGACCAGAAACCAATGAAATGCAAGAACTTGGGCTGAGTACTGCAAGAGATTAAAAAATAAAGATTCTTCATTGTCCCCTTTCCTGAGAACAGTCTAATGAGAACCTTTTTCCCACTGCTAGAGATGATTGCTCCCATTTTCCTAGAAGAAGCATGCTCAGAGAGGTCAAGTGATTTGCTTCAGGTCACACAGCTAGTGAGTGGCAACTTTGAGATTCCCACCCTCATCTCTCTGACCCTGAAGCCCCAGCTACTCTCTGCTGGTGGGCTGATGGTCACAGCCAAGGCTGAAGACACCCAGGCTGGGATGAATGGGGCTTGCCATGCTCCCTGGGGTAGGGTCACTTTCTGAGCCTTTCACCTGGCCAGATCCAGAATCTCTTTTTTTTCCCTTCACTCTGGCTCTTTCCTTTCAGCAGAGGTGGATCCCTGCTACTGCTGATGAACCCAATCCTTAATGCGCTTTCTGAGGTCACAGAACTTCACTGATGGGCAGCAAACCTCCAGAATGGCAGAGTAAGGACCTCTGAAACTCTTCTCCTCCATAAAAACAATGAGAACACTGACAAAAGTGTCAAAAACAACTTTTTTGAATTCTGGAAATTAACTAAAGGCTTGCAACAATCCAAAAAGTGTTTATTCAAGAAAAATAACTAAGTTTCAGTCAGAAAGGAAAGCTTTATGGTATTTGAACTTGTCCTAGTTCCATCTCCCTGTCCCCAGCTCCACAGTAGCCTTGAAAACCAACAGCTCAGCAACTACGATACCTGCCACAGGAGGGGGCAGGTAGGTTTGGAACTCCCCCAAAACCTCATTCTCAGAGAACTGTCACTCTTTGATCTGTCTGGCACCTCCCTGAAAAGTTCCATTCCCATGGCTTGTTTTTATTTGACCTGACTCAGAACTTGCTCAGTGAGAAACCATATACTCAGGGCATTTGTTGAAAACAATCAGAGGCATTTTTTTAAAATTGCAGCTGTCTGAAGTAGCATTACCAGCTGGTGCTAACAAGAGGCTAACCAAAAAACTGAAAAGGAAAAACTAGGGAATGGGAGATTCATAGGAGGCTTTGAAAAGCTCTGACATATTCCTGGGCATCTAGGAGGCCACATGCATGTACAGGGCTGTGCACGTTACCAGGAAACACGGCAGATGGCCCTAATCTCTCACCTGTGGCTGAACATGAGACTCTACACAAGCAGAAAGTGAAGAAAGATAAAGTTGTAAACTGCCTACCAGAGCATTGTGTACCCCCAACACACACACAGATTCCTTTGGCAAAGACTGGGAGACTTACTGGCTCAAGGCATTTAAGGATATCTCTGTCCAAACATTAGCCTATCACTAAGCTATTCAAGCAGAGGCTTCATGGCCACATGTGACAAGAATATAGACTTTATCTGTATTCATCCAGGAAAGTCACTAAGCAAACAAACAGCAGCAGCAACAACAACAACAAAAAGTAACAACAATGACATTAAACCCTGGAGGGTAAGGGGAAATTTGACTCCCAGAGTTGCCATATTATATCACTTAAAATATCTAGTTTTCAAGAGAAAATTGTAAGACACACAAAGACACAGGAAAGTATGGCCTATCCACAGAGGAAAAAAAAAAGCAGTCAATAGAAACTGTCCCTGATAAAGCCAGAGATTAGTAGAGACACTAAATCAGCTGTTATAAATATGTTCAAAAACTAAGAGAAACCCTGTCTAAAGAATGAAAGGAAAACATGAGAACAATGTCTCACCAAATAGTATCAGTAAAGAGATAGAAATTATTTTTTTTAAATAGAAAAGTATAATAACAGATATGAAAAATTCCCTAGAGTGCTCAACAGCAAATTTGAACTGGCAGAAGAAAGAATCAGTGAACTTGAAGACACATCAATTGAGATTACTCAGTCTGACAAACAGAAAGAAAAAAGAATGAAAAAAAAGACAAAAAGAGCCTCAGAGACCCATGACACTATAATAAAAGATCTACCATTTATTTCATCTCAGTCCTGAAAGGAGAGGAGAAAAATGGGAGAAAGAATATATAAAGAAATAATGGCCAAAAACTTACAAAATTTAATGAAAATATTAATCTGCTCATCAAAGAAGCTTAACAAACTCAGAGTAGGATAAACTCTAAGAGATCCACATCTAGACATATAGTTAAATCACTGAAAGTCATAAAGATAGAATCTTGCAAATGAAAAGCAACCCATCATGTACAAGGAATGCTCAGTAAGGTTAACAGCTGACTTCTCATCTGAAACCATGGAGACCAGAAGGCAGTGGGATGACATGTCCAAAGTGCTGAAAAAAAGACTATCAACCAAGAATTCTAAATCCAATGAAACTACCCTTCAAAAATAAAGGAGAAATTAAGATGTCCCTGGATAAACAAAAATTGAAAGAATTCATTGCTAGTAGACCTGCCCTACAAGAAATATTAAAGGGAGTCCTTCAGGCTGAAATGAAAGGACATTCAACAGTAACTTGAAGCCACACAAAGAAATAAAGAGTGCCAGTAAACATAACTACACTGGTAATACATAAGAAAGTATAAATGTGTTTTATTTGCAACCCTTTTCTTCTCCCACCTGATTTAAATGATAATTGAATAAAGCAACAATAATAAAACACTGTTGAAGGGCTTTATAACACATCAACATGTAATTTGTATGACAATAGTACAAAGGAAGAGAGAGAAAATGGAGCTATACTGGAGAAAAGTTTCTGTATACTGTTGAAATTAAGTTTGTGTCAATCCAAACTAGACTTTTCAAAGTTAAGATGTTAATTTTAATCCCCAAGGTAACTACTAAGAAAATAATTTAAAAATGTATATATTGTAAAAGAAACAAGGGAATCAAAATGGTATACTAGAAAATATCTATTTAACACAAAAGAAGCAATAACGGGAGAATCGAGGTACAAAAAACACATAATACAAACAGAAAACAAATAGCAAACTGGCAGACTTAAATCTTACCTTATCAATAATTATATTAAATACAAACTGACTACATTCTGCGGTCAACAAGCAGAAATTGGCAGAATGGACAAACGCAAAACCACGATCCCAAAGACATGCTTTAAACAAACAGGTTTAAAGTAAAAAGATGGAAAAAAAGATAGACCAAGCAAATTAACCAAAAGAGCTGAAGTGGCTATACTGCTATCAGATAAAAGAGACTTGAAGACACAAATTTTTATGAGACAAAGAAGGACATTTTCTAATGATAACAGATTTAAGCTATGAGGAAGCTATCACAATTGTAAGCATACGTGTGCCTAACAACAGAGCCCCAAAATGCGTGCAACAGACCCTCGCTGATATAATGACTGGCTAATTTTTTTCCAGTCACCGCCTTCAACCACGCCCTGTTACCTCTCCTTTTCCCATCATCCGTTCATGACATCTGGGGACAATTCCATAACTTTCCAGTCCCTTTCAGTTATTCAAACCTCAAGAGAGGCTCAAGTGTCATCTCAAACTCAATTTAACTCTTGTCTCCTCCTCCATCCCCAGCGCAGAATGGAGCTGGATCCCGACGGAGAACAGAGAGAAACGGAAGGGGCCCCACGGTCTGGCAGAGATACCTCCTCCCAGCCCCTCACAGGCCCAGCCTTGTTGGAAACCAGGGAAAGATGGCAGGAAAGAGCTGAGTTCTCTTCCCTGATGTGTCACTCCCTCTTTGCTAATTCTGCCTTGCAGGTGGCCAATGGCTGGCACTCCTGTGGCCATGTGCCTGGGTTCCTCGGGCACTTTCAGGGCCCCCACACCAACCACCCCTTGTCACTGGGGTCCCCTCACTCCAGGCAGCAGTCACTGAAGCCCACCCACTCTGCTTCCTCAGGGTCAACTGGATGCAAGGGACCCTCCGGCTTTCTTGGGCAGGGATGCAGAGCAGTGATTCCTATGCTAGAAATGGTGATCTGCCCCTTCTGGTCAGAATCAGGGTGTCACTGACTCCTCTTTGGCCTCCAACATCACATCCAACTGACCCCAAGTTGCCCCGTCCCTTCCGCCATCCATGTCCCTCAGCCCACGCCCCATGCCCACTGCCCAACCTTAGCACCCACATCCCCTAATGGTACCTGCCGAGTCACTGCTGCCCCTTGCCCCCTCCGGTGGCCTCAGCCACCTCTGACATATTCTGGGCACTTGCTGCCAGGTTAAATTCCCCCAAATATCAAAGCTACACTATTCACACGGAGCTCTACAGTTTATAGAGATATTCCAAGTGGGATGTGAATTAACGTCAGTGGGAGGGACGTGAAGAGGACGAAACATGAGCTTTGAAGCCAAGTATCTAGCTGTGCCACCTTTGGAAAGTTACTTCTTCCCCTCTCTGAGCTCCATTTTTCTCATATATAAAATATTAGCAGCTAGCATTCAGTAAGCACTTACTCTATGCCAAGTGATGCTAAATGGGCAAGCCCGTTAACTCTCATCATAGTCCACTAGGCAGGTGCCAGCATCATCCTCATTTTGCAGAAGTGGAAATGGAGGTGCAGAGAAGGTGAAGGGCCTCATCAAGAACCAGGCCACTAGCAAGGGGTAATGCCAGGACTTGAACCCAGGCGGTCTGATTACACACATTTGCTCATTTTGCAGGTGTGTCTGGCACCATGCCCACCATATCATAGGTGACCAACCAATGCTAGTGCTCTCCCTTCTCTGTTCCAAAGCACCAGTGAACCCCAAGGCCCACAGGTTGAGTAAATGCCCTGTGCCAAGCAACTGCAGAAGGACAAGACAAAGGAACAAAGCTGTTTGCCCTGCACGGGCCCTGGCTCCGTCTCCACAGCTCTGGGTGTCTGGAATCTGGGCCCAGCTATGCAGCTTGCTTTAGCCAAAGGGACAGCAGCAAATGCGATGCAAGAAAAGGCTGGAAAAGTACTTCTGCTTCAGGGCTCACCCTCGCTGCTTTGAAGCCCAGCCTCCATGTGTGCGACCAGACCCCAGCTTATGGAGGGAAACGCGTGGAGCAGCAAGCCCAGCTGAGGCCCCAAACCAGCCAGCCCCCAGCCCACCCCCCAGCTAGCCACCACTGCATGAGCAAGCCCTGGCCAGGCCGGCAGGACCACGCAGCCAGGCCTTGGACATAACCTCTCTGAGGTCAGCGTCCGCATCTGCGAGATGAGGTGAGGACCCCAGCTCTGCCCCATCAATCACAGAGATGCCATCGGGAGAGGGCCTGCCTGCGCCAGGGCCAAGCAGCAGTCCCACAGCTCGCCTGGTTCCCACACCTGCCTCCCCCGAGCCCGCGGACACACACTTCCAACCACCCCGATCCCAGCCTGTCCCCTGGTCTTCTGGGCAAGGCTCAGATCACCAGACCTTCTGCGCTCGGCGCTCTTTCCAGCCCCAGAAGAACAGTAAAACCTGCCAACCTCAACTTACGAGTGTCTGGGGGCCTCCGGCCCTGGGCTCAGCTCTGCACAGAGAGGTTCTGTGGCGCTTAAGTGAAATAATGCGCATGGCCTTCTCATCTGCAAAGCATCCCTCCCTTGGGGCATGTCAGCAGTCAAGCTGGTGACTAGAACTCTAGTCTGTCTGTCACCAAACCCACCTCCTTAACTGTCCTCTTCTCTCGTTCCACCCCAAAACACCCCCAAGCTCCCACCACACTGTATCCCTTCTGTTCCCAGGGCAAGCCGAGTTGTTCACAGCTGCTGGGACGATGGACGTGCTGGTCCCTCAGCCTGTCCCTCAGACACCTCACAGCCCTTTCTCCAAGAGAGGAGTCAGGGCTAACCGCCACGGCCCCGCTGGACTGGGTTGGGGGTCCTCCGGGTGCCCGCGGCCCCTGTGCTGGCCGGCATCACAGCCCGTCATCCAGAGGATTCTGTTTCTTCAACGCTGCCTGTCCTGGTCACAGACCTGTACCCAGAGCTGCACGGAGCTCCCTGGGGCCTGTGCCTCCTAAAACCATAGGCCTGCTGCCCTTGGGGCTGGCCAAGGACAATCTTGGACAGGGGTCCTGGACCCTGGGGGTCTGTAGATAGAATTTAGAGTGGCGTCCAAGAACTTGGATAGAGGAAAAAATACCCCATCTTCATTTCCACCACCCTCTGGCCGAAATTTAGCATTTCCTCCTATGATGCATGTGAACAAGCCGAAGAGGGGTCAGCAGCAGCCATCACTGTGATGTCAACAGAAACTAGAGGTATTTCCACGCCATGTTCACGGTTCATCTTGAGACATGGAGGACGCGCATCGTCACTGGGAGCTCGTCATAGTTCTTGCTACTGAATGCATCGCATGGGGCAGGAAGCACACTGAGCACCGGATCACCCAGTTTTAGACGTTATCTTCACACCTGTGTTTCAGTTTTATTGATTTCTTAGAGATTAAGTGAGATCACCAGGGAATCGCCCTGCCCAGGGCCTGGTTCTGAGTAGGAGCTCAAGAGGAGGCTTGGAGGAAAGTTCTCCATCCCTGCTGGTGAGTCAGGGCACCCCATGACCCGCACTTTTGGGAAGACAGTGGATGCTGCAGTGAGGACCCCAGGCCTGGACCACCCTGCAGGAACTGTTCCTTCACGCCCTGAAGCTGCACCCCGGACCCACCACAGCATGCCCTTGGGGCACAGGACACTCAGAACTTCCCTCTCCAGCTCCTGTCCCCCTAAAAAGCACCCCGGCTTCCCCAGCCTGTGTCAGGAAGCCCGCCCCTCAGCGAGCAGGGCCAGCGCAGACCACACAGCCTGCAGCTGATTAGCAGAGGGATGCTGGGCCCGGCCCTGGCACCCTTAGTCTTCCTCAGTGACCTTTCTTCTCGTGGAGGGGCTGGGTGGGGGGCTTCAATGACAGGAGCGTGCCAGCACAGGCACGGCACATGACGGTCACCCCAAATGATGGTGTCCTGTTCCTCTCTGCTCTGACCTGCGCCCACCTCTCCTCATGCTCCACTGCACGCCTGATTCCAATACAGCACGTTACTCCCTCGTCCCTGAGCACATGAGCACCTTCTCGCCAGGAGCCTCTGCCCCTGCCCTCACAGGACGAGCTGACCTTGGAGGAGTGACCTTGTCCATCACAACTTTCTTGACCCTGCTTCAGCCCAGTGCCTGCCCTCTGCCCCTGGACAGAGCAGTGATCCCCTCGGTAATCTGCTTCTTCCCCCGCACCAGCCCACATCTGACCAGGAGCTCCTGAGGGCGAGGACTGTGCTGCAGAAGATGGGAGACAAGAGCTCTGGAAGTGTCCACTGGAGTTGCTGTCCATCCGGCAGGGCTCAGCCTGCGCAATGAACAGGCCCTCCTCTCAGGCTCTGGCAGACAAATGCCCATTTCAGCTCAGCAGCAGGGGCCCTGCATTCCTAGTGGAGCCAGCCAGCCATAGCCCAGTGAGGTAGTGAGTTCCCCATGGCTGAGAGTATGCAAACTAGGGCTAGACGACCACTCGTGCGGGATGGTCCGGAATATTTTCCTGCATCAGAGAAGAGACTTTAAAGTGTTCTTACTCCAGCTTAGGTGCTCCTATAACCCCAAGTAACTTCTATGACTCAGGGACAGCCCTTTCCCCACCTAAAATTGAAATCAACCAAATTCCATTCCTCACCAAGAGCAGCCTGTGCAAATTTAGTGGCTCCTTCAGAGATAAGTGCCCAGACTCGGGGGATGCTGGAACGTGGCTGGGACCAGCGGTCCTTGGACAAAGTTGATTCTACCCCCACTGAAAAAATTGGAAACAGCACCAAAATGGTAAAATTAATTGAAAAAGAAGAATTTTAATTCACTTGTTTGTTGTCATCAAAACAATAAACAATTTTAGGATGCTCAAAAGCAATGAAATGCATGTTTTAAAAAACTGTGAGTTAAAAAAAACCTGAGGCTCTTCTAGGAAGCCATGAGTTTTGAACTAACTCCCGGCTTTGCAAAGCAACAAGTGACTTTGCAAGTCAGCATGTCCTCACCGTGTCTCCCTGGGGTCTCCCACACCTGGCGTGGCCTGGCGGTCAAAAGGCCCCAAGCACAGACAATTCTGGACAGGACTCTTCAGAGGGACCCTGAGCAACAAGCTTAGGGGGAGGTTAGGGTCCATGTGGAGAGAAGCTCCTTCCTCTTGGCAGAGCCCACCCCCTCGCAGACTTCTAGATTGAGGGTAGGGGTGAGCACCGCCGTGCCAAACCACTGCCCCCCAATGTTTCTGGGGAAGAGAGAGATGGATGTACCTTCAAATGAGGAGCCTGATGTGGGTGGGAGGGCTGCAGCCCCAAGCTGGATCCCATGACAGAGAGACACTGAAAGGGTCAGGGGCTGGGGATGAGAGCAAAGAAAATTCCAGAACCTGACCCAGGAGGCCAAGGGATGGTTTTGTTTCTGAATTTGCTGTGTGTCACTCTCTTCACTGTGAAACTGTCAAGCAGGACAGCTCCTCCGGCTTCCTTTCTTGCCATGCCCCTCCCCGGAAAGAAAAACGCCCCCCAAATGCCACCTCCGTGCAGGGGAGGGTCCGGCCTGCTGGCTCTGCACCACTGCTGAGTGTTTAATCCACTCTGGGCACCGGAATCACCTCTGTGGGGCAGGAGAGCAGAGCTGGGGGCAGATGGCCAATGAACATGCCTTGTGCACTATGGTCAGAAAGGGGACGACTGCCGTCCATCCCCTGCTCAGATACCCCCAGGTGGCCCCCCAGTCCCTCCAAGGAGGCCCAGACCCCTGAGTCTGACAGTTGAGACCTTTCCCCACCTTCCCGAAACCTGGCTAGGCCTCCGTGAGCCCTGCCCACGCCCTCGGCCTCATCCTCCTGTCTCTCCGCCTGCAGACGTGCAGTGACCAGCCTGTGAAGGTCACAGGCTTCCCCACCTGCCCAGTGGGGATTCTAACATCCCTCATTCTGTCCCGTCACCGTCCCACAAAGCGGGGACTTCCTGCCGGCACCAGGCTCAAACAGTTTGAAATCCCAAAGGCCAGCCAAGCCGGTCACCTTGAGTACTCCTCACACAGCAGTTTCCACCCCCTGCCCGCATCGTCCCCCCGCCTCTGTGTCTCCAAGCCGGTCCCCTTCCGTAAGGACCCCCCTTACAGGAAGCCTTCCTGATACCTCAACAGGAAGCCCTGTGGAGAAGGTGGGGGAGAAGCAGTCCTTCCCTTGCTCATTCCTCTCGTTGCTGAACACCCACCATGCAGGCGTCAGGGGAGCCAAGAGAGCTCGGTGGACAGGGCGGGGCTGGCCAGGGAAGAGCCAGCACCCCCCACTCTGGAAGCCAGGTTCAAGGTCCACCCTGGCCACTCCGTGGGCTGTGGGAGGAGACGTGGAGACCCTGGGAGCTGGCGAGAGACGGCCCTTGCCCAGACAGGGACCCAGAGAGGGCTCCCTGGAGGAAATGACACCACACCTCATCCCCTTTCAGGACTCAGCTGCAGCTAGACAAGACTCCGGGGTGGGGAGGAAGAGGGGGTCCCAGACAGAAGCCTGGGGGAGACCCAGCAAGGTGCTTCTAAGGAAGGCCCTGAGAGAGCTGGGCGGGAACTGGTGACCATCCTCGTGCTCCCTGAGACGGTGCACCTTTCCTGAGCCGGGAGCCTAGTGAGATGACGAAGGGGAGGGCTCCCATGGGGAGTGGGGGGCTCCAGGGACAGAGAGGGCATGGGGTGGAGGAGGCAGCTGGACAGAGACACAGGGGCTTTCAGAATTCTGAAAATGCCCTCACCTGGGAATGCTCAACATGCAGCTGAACCCGAGCCCAGGGCTTGGCACTCAGTGACCAGCCGCAGCAGTGACATAGAAGGGGGAGGGAGGAGGAGGGGGATGTGGCCCTCAGCAGGGTGCAGTTTGCCCCACTGGCAGCTGTCACCTGGACAGACCCACAATCCCCCTCCCACGGCTCCAGTCCAACCACACTGTGAGCAGCCCCCCCACCCCAGGATGCACAGGCGGCCCTCACCTAGCCTCTGCTCCCTGGGGCCTCTGCCTGGAATTCTTCCCATAGCCCCCCCATACCGCCTCCACCCCCTGCCCAAAGCCTCTCCCATCCTTCAAGCCCTGGTTCACCTGCCACCTCCTCCAGGTGGGCCTCCATGGTCAGCCCAGCCAGAGTGCCCCCTCCATCTGCCTGGCACTTTCTCTGCACCCAGGGGGCAGTGGGGAGGGCTCTTTCCACACCTGCCCCGGATTCCAGCTCTCTGGGCCTAGGGTGGGCTCAGGGGGCCGTGGTTGTGGTCCCTATCCCTCCCACGGTATCCGCACGTGGGAGCTGGGAGCTATTGCTGAAATGATAATCCCGGCTTTAGCACTGTTGTTATTAGCAAGGGCCAGGCCCGTGCAAAGCATTCTGCAAACAAGGGGTTTCCAGGGACTTTGGGGTGTAGGTACTATTATTCTTATCATCCCCGTTTGACGATGAGGAACAGGGGGAAGAACTAGCCAGCGTCCCCAGCTTGTAGGTGGCAGCTCCAACAGTCCAGCCCAGATCGTCTGAAGGCCACCCCCCAGCAGCCACGCGTCTCACAGGGCAGCACTTCTCAGCATGGCTCCCCTCTTTCTATTCTATTATCTGATTCCATTCTATTCTACTTTGATTTTTAATATTCTGGCCATGACCCACTAACTCGATTTCATGACCCGCTAATGGGTCACAGCCCACGGTTTAGACAACATTCCCGGGCAGGGTTCTCCAGCCAGAGGGGGGATCAGGGTGGGCTCGGGGGTGAGCGGGCTTGAACGTTTGGGTGTGTTCTGGGGCCTAGACTCACGTTCCTAAAGTGGGCATCATTACCCCCAATTCGGGCTGAGGAAACCGAGGCTCTGGAGGCCTACTCAGGAGCCCCAGGTGGCACAGGGGGTGTGCAGCCAGGCCCACCTGGGTCCACACCAGGCGGGAGGAGGCTGCAGAAGCAGAAGGCACACATCAGACCAAAACACAAGGCTGCTTCCCTCCCTGCACTGTGTAGGTTTTTGCTGTCTCAGAACTAAGAATGTGGAGTGGGAACCATGGACCACGGCCCCCTCAGCAGGGGCTCCCACCACGTGCTCCAGAGGGCCCTCAGAGGGTCACAGGGAGGCATTCCATGGGTGCCTGTGGAGCCCCGAGGACCGAGATTGGGTGGAAGACTCATGCTGTGTGACGTTAGGCACGTCACTCACCCTCTCTGGGCCCCAGCAGTCCCACCTACAAGAAGAGGTCAGGATTCTTTCACCTTCTGAAGGCTGGGGCTGGCCCAGTGAGCCCAAGACAACCCCCAGTTCAAGGATTCAGTTCCAGAGGGCAGAGACGCCTGCCCCTCCGGCCCATGCGCACCTGCCCTCAGCACTAGAAAGGGCAGGGGCCTTCGGGGTCCAGGCTGGGAAGTTAGGAGGCTGGCAAAGCCAGGCAGTGGAAGAGCTGGGACCTCCCAGCCCTGGGCTTCCCTGTCCGTAATCTAGGCCTGAACTGCCCCCACCCAGGGTGCTGACAGCTCTACAAGAGAGGGTATTCCTGGAAACACCGAACTGGACGCCAGGCCGGAGCAGGTGCTCCGCGGGAGCAGTCCCTGTCCTCCCACCCATCCCCCACATTCCCGGCACCGGGGACCCGCCTCCGCCAGCCTGGCACACGTTTGTCTCGGGGACAGCTTCGGCCAGAAGCTCCCTCACGTCACCTGGAGCCAATCAGCCATCCATCTTGAGCACCTGGCCGCTGAAGTCCCCGGGAGGTGGACGGAGGAATCCGCCACCGCTGCCTGGGCCCTCCCGCCCGCTCCCGCCGGCTCCCCAGCCTCCACCCCCGCAGCGAGAGGGGTTTCTTGAACCTCAGACCAGATGCTACCCTGCCCTACTGGAGACCCCCACAGCTGCCCCAACACGACTGAGACAGCACCCCCCCGCCTTAGCCTGGCGCCCCCAGTCCTTCCAGTTCCTACCCCCGTGCCCCGCCCATGCTCAGAGCTCCCGGGGGGTGCGGGTGGGGGTGCACGCTGCTTCCCACTCTCCCTGGGGGTGCCCACTCTCTCCAATACCCTCGCCCCACCGCCCTGCTGCTCACCTTTCCAGAAGGTTCCCTCCTCCCCCCTTCTCAGGTTGGACCTGTACCCAGTGTTCAAGGCCTGGGTCTGACGTCACCTCCCCCAGGAAGCCCTGGGTGTCGTGAGCAGGAGGAGCCTAGGGGCAGCACCTGTCAGGAAAAGCTATGAGCAGGACGCTTCTGCCTCCGGTGCCTCTGCCCAGCACGCCTGCAGCCCCACGGGGATGCAGCCCTATGGCACACAGGCCTCGTCGTGTTCCCCTGAGGGCCCTGGGCCAGCTCCCGCAGATGTACAGTGCTTGTTCAATGTGCAAAGCCCAAGACCAAGAAAAATAGACATTTTGCCAAATTTGTCAGTTTCCGAGTCTCTTCCGGTATCCTGTGGAGAAGGCAGGTGAACATGGGCAGACGAGAGGTCAGTGGCTTCTGAACTTCTGTTAATAAGTACAACAGAGATTCTAGTGACCAGGTTCACACAGAAGGAGGTCTCTCTAGTGGCCAGCCACAGGGCTCTATCTTGGACCTGTCCTGGGCAATATTTTCATTAATGGCTCAGATAATGACCCAGAAGAAGGCTCTCACACAGAGCAGTGAGGGACAACCCACCAGTAAATGGCCGGTGTCCTTAAAGACAGTGCCATGTCTTTATGCCAAGCTGTGTCCCAGACGTGGGAATCATAGGTATTCCAGGGACATTTGCTAACTGAGTAAATGAATGAATGAATGATACTTTGGATGGTAGTTCTGCCTATCTTTCCAGCATTTTAAGATCTTGAACCTAACAAGAGAAAATAAATCATGACAAACATGAATTCCTGAAAATGGGCTCCACGTTTATGGCACAAACAGACTTAGCACTAACGGGTACCTGTTAGTTTAACAGAATAAACTGATCGGCTGCCCCAAAGGGATGACCGTCTGGACCTCTAACATCTCTACCCAGGGCCCCTGGTTCACTGTCCTAACTGGTCACCAGCTCTGACACCTCATGTCGCAGGTCGTGCTATGCACGTAAAGGAGGGCTGGGTCCACATGTGCACTGGTCTCAGGGGCCCCTCAACAAGCGGCCTCCCCCCTCTGCTGGCGGCAGGATGCTCTGCAAGTCTGAGGTGCAAAGGCACAAGCAGAGGTGCCCGGGCCGTGCACTGGTGAGCGTGTGCTTCTCCGGGAGCGCTAACACAGGGGACCGGGCCCAGGGACAGAGCTGGGGAGCCAGCCGGGAGGGACTGGGGTGGGACAGTCTGAAGGGCGGCCTCAGGCTCGCCAGCACGGTTCACCCTGAGAAGTTGGTGGGAGGTCTAAGGAAGAAGCTGGCCTGTGTCCTTATCTTCATTCATCCATTCGACAGAGTTCATGAGCACTTACTGTCTGTCAGGCACAGTCGTAGACATTTGGGTTCTTTTGGGAAGGGGAAGGGTGGGGGACAGATGCATACCACGCACAATAAATAAGTAAATTATACAGTAAGATAGAAGGTGTAAGGACACATGTCAGCTTCTCCTGCAGAGACCCCCATGGCTAGGGGACAGCTGTGCAAAGGCCCTGAGACACGAGCGTGCTGGCCTGTTGGGGGAGAGCAGAGGGGCCAGGGTGGCGGGGGGTTGCTGGTGAGGAGGAGGCAATGGCATCGGAGGTCACAGGGACCTTATTGGCAGAGCCTATGGGCCATTGTAAAGGCTTTGGCTTTTACTCTGAAAGAGAGAGGGAGCTCCCAGAAGGTTCTGAACCCCAGATGGCATGCCCTGACTTCCATTTGAAAAGAAACCCTCAGGTCTCCACATCCTACCTCTGCCCCCTCTCGAGAGGCTGCTGCAGAATACTAAGTGGTGCGGCCACTCTGGAAAACAGTCTGGCAGCTCCTCGAAACGTTAACCGAGAGTCACCACGTGAGCCAGCAGTTCCACTCCTGGGTACACCCCCAAGGACAGAAAACAGAACTCACACAAACCCCTGCGCGCCTGCTGGGAGCAGCACTCCCCACCACAGCTGAAGGGGGGAAACAACCCAATGTCCACCAACAGACGAAGGGACACGCAAACGTGCTCCGCCCCTGCCAGGGAATGTCGTTCAGCCAGAGGCGGGAATGAAGGTCGCACACCTGCTGCGACGTGGATGAACCTCGAAAACATGATGCTGAGCGAAAGGAGCCAGACACAGAAGCCACACGTCGTATGACTCCACTCATGTGAAATGTCCAGAACAGGCGAGTCCGCAGAGACAGAAGGCAGACTAGCGGGGGCTGCCAGGGCTGCAGGGAGAGGGGAAAGGGAGTTAGTGTGTCATGGGTACGGGGTGTCCTTTTGGGTGATGAAAATGTTTTGGAACTAGACAGAGGTGGTGGTTGCACAACACTGTGATGTACTATATGCCACTGAATTGTGCACTTCGAAACCGTTGATTTTATGATACGTCGTCTACCGCAGTGAGGGGGCCGGACACAGCAAGCCAGACTCAAGACGATGGCAGCCACAACGTCACCTCCCACATGGGGCTCCTGTCTCCCTCTCCGACCGCGGGAGCAGCCACTAGCTCAGCACACACATTTGGGAACTCGCTTGTCACTGACTATTGACCATAAACACCGGCTGCCACCAGCCTGTCCCCGAGCAGCTGTGCCTCAGCCCAGCACCTCGTGCAAGTGGGATTAACAGCAGAAAGTGTTTCCCCGCCTGCAGACAGGTAAGGACATGGCGCCTGTCCTCAAGGAGCCCACCGCCAGGCTATGGAGCCCCACGGCTTGGCCGAGACACACGCCCCTGGGCACACCCGACTGCCCACTGCTCGTCCTGGGGAATGGGCTGGGGGTGATGCTGCCCCCCCAAGTCTGTCCTGATTTCAGTTCCCACCCCACAACTCCCCTGTGGCAGGTGACCATCCACTCATAAGGGGAAAGAAGCCACTGAAATTCTAAGGAATTATTTCCATTGATTTTCCTAATTCACTTCTATGAAAAATTCCCCCAAAATAATCAAAGGTGGCTGCGCTGAGATCCACCCCCGAGAAGTGTTCTCTCCCCTCCTTGAGGCCGCGGTGTCCCTCCCACAGCCCGGCTTTCAGGACCTTCCACTACAGATGGACCGGACTGCTCACTTCCACTGGAGATGGATGCGCTCCGGTTAAATTATCCTTTTTCACTGTACCTCAGCTGGCGGGAAATGGCAGGGTTTTCAAGTAGATACGATCTGGGAAATTGGCCCGTGAGCCGTGTCAGAAGTGTGTGTTTAATTATGCAAAGGCTGAAGCCTGGGGCCGGAGGCTGCGCGATGAGCTCCGGCCGGTGGATGTGGGGGCTTCCAGCAAGGGGACACTGTGGGTGTAGAAAGAGGGCAGATTTAGCAAAAACGAAAAGTCACCAGGGTAGGCCAGACTCACTCCCAGATATGTCCCCCACGTGTGCCATCCCTCACTGGGTGCCTGCGGCCGACTCTTCATCCCAGCCCTGGGGCAGCCCCAGCCCAGTAAGTGGCCTTTCCAGCCTGGTCTAACTCACAGCCAGGGCCTCCTCTGCTCAAGCACCTTCGGTGGCTCCCCAGCCCATGCAAGACAAAAGGGTCCAGTCCCAGAGCTGCAATGCTTGGCTTCCAATCCCAGCCTTGTGTGACTCTGGGAAAATTACTTAACCTCTCTGCCTCAATCATTCATGAAGAGGATATTTACTGAGCACCTAGCATGTTCTAAGATCTGAGTGTGCAGCAGAGAACAAAGCAGCACTGCCTGGCAGGCAGAAAAGTCTCCCCACCAGAATGGAGGATCCATGGAAGCTGAGCAGGACTCTACGTTCACTGAGGAAAGGGGTAGGGGTGCGGTGGGGTGGTCAGGGAAGACCCTTCTGTTTTCATCTCCCTAAAGGCAGTGAGAGAGCAAGCCAGGCAGATTCCTGGGGAAGAGCATTCCAGACAGCGAAAATGGCATGTGCAAAGGCCCTGAGGCAGGAGCAGCCTACCCAGGCAAATTAAGATTACGTGGGGCCTTGTGGCCAAGGGAAGCATTTGGCTCAAAACTCCCTAAAGCTTCTCATTTCACCCAGAGTAGGATCCAGAGGAGTGAAGCTGAGTTCAGTTTTCAATGGATCCTTCTGGCTGCTGTTTGAAGAATAGACTGTAGAGGGCAAAGGTGAGGCACCTTTTGTTAACACCAGGAAAGCCTTAGCTCACTGGTGTTACACACACAACCGCTCTGTGGAACACGAGTAATTTCCCCTCCATCCAAACCTCCATCACTGCAACAGCCTGGCACATTCAATGGTTTATTAAGCTCTTATTATGATTATTAACAGGGTATCAAAGAGCCCAAAGTGGGCTGGCAGGGGCAGGTGCTGACTTAGGACAGGGGAAGGGGCTGAGCAGAGCAGGTCCCCTGTGCCTGCCCTGGTGCTAGTGGCCGCTCCTCCTCTCCCCCATCCCTCCTCCTCCCTGTCCTCCCCACTGAGTGAAGCTGAGCCCGAGGAGGGAGGGGAAGGAGGATGAGCAAGGGGGCCACGTCCTCTCCTCGCCTCTGGGTCCTTGTCCTCTGTCTAGAGCAGGAAGGGACTGGCGTTGGACTGGATACAGATTGGAAGTTTGCAACTGGCCCAGAGTGAATTTCAACAACCAGATGTCCCGGGAAATGAGAGGTTCTGCCTGAGATGTCGGCGAGGGTCCCCCACCCAGTGAGGAAGGCAGAGCAGCAGGGCCACGGTTGGTGGCAACACCCGGAAGAGATGAAGCAGCCTCCCACAGGCTCTCGGTGAGTTGAGCCTGGAGACTCGCCAAGACTCCACCAACCCTTGTCCCCGCGCAGGTGATTCTGGATGAGCCTGGACGGGTGGCCTTTAGAGCCTCCCCCCCAACCCTAAGAACATTTTTTCCTCTTAATATGGAAAGCTCCAGAATACCTGGATGAATGCAAAGCAAGAATGCTGGGCTGCAGGTCAGGAGAACGTGTTTTAAATTCCATTTCGCTTCTTCCTAGCTGCAAGACCAAGGCCCAGTGACCTCCCTCTGGCAGTCCCCAGATGTGCGAGGAGGGGCTGGAGCCGGAGGGAGGCCTGGAAGGTGGTGTGACTGCAGGACGCTCTGCATTCCCCCTCGGCCTCCATCACCAGGTGCCGACATCTACGGGCTCAGAGACACAGGCGTGTGGTCCACCCCGAGGACCACCATCTCCCCACCCCGCCCCCATCCCCGTCCTGGTGGGGGCTTCCAGTCTGCAGCCTCGCCCTGCCCCTTGGCCCGAGTCTTGCCCTGGTATTGCATATAAGGACGCTGTCTCTTTGCTCTGGACTCATTTGCTGGGACTAATGCTGTGGTCTGAGCCCCCAGGAGGGGGCCCACCCATCCACCGTGTCCTCCCCGCTGCAGAGAAAAGCACCTGGCCGCCCTCTCTGGGCTCTGACAACATCTTTTCAGCCCCCAGGCCCCCAAGTACCTGAAATCCGGTCTGCTCCTGAACTGCCCCATCTTGTGACCCCTGTGTCACCAGTGTGAGTCTGGAATGTCCTCACTCTCAAACCCCTGTGAGGTGGGTAAAGTCACCCCCGTTTTATGCAAAATTAAATGATAGGATTGGCAGACACAGGTTTGCAGGAGCAGGTGAAAAACGGCCACCCCAGAGGTTCCACAAGGCGCCAAGCCCTCCCAGCAGACCGGCGCCAAGACGGCCCAGAAGCGGGCACATACAGGATGCTTGAGACCTGATTTTCTGGCTGCACTGATATGTGTGGATTCGTTCACAGTCTGCTGACTCCAAGGCAAGCGCACCCTCCTCAGACCGTCACAGCTCCGGGATTCTGTGTCCTCGATCCGCTGAACACCTGAGCAAAGTGGGCGTGGTGAGCTGACCACGTGCACGTAGGGGGACCGCCCTTCCTCCCTGGCCCCTGGGCTGTCCCAGGGGCTCAGGGTTCAATCCCCTGTTCCGACGCTGGCCTGCTGCCTGCCACCAGCACCCCCCTGTAAAATGCAGGGGGTCCACCTCTGATCCTCAGGGAGGGGGATCTTCTCGCCCTGGCTCTCCACGGAGAGCAGGATTCTCATGCTGGGAGCTGGAGGTTGATTAAATGGTTATTCCTTCTGCCTTCCAAATGGGGGAAATATGGACCCTAAAGAGCCTTCAGGAGAAAAAGTGCTGCGTGATGATAATTTAATATTTTATGGGTCCATAAATACAGCCAGTGCCGCACAGCCAAACGCTGTCAGCCCCTGGCTGCCGGGAGCGCCTGTCAGCAGGTGGCACATCCGGGCACTCCTCACACCCGGGTTCCCAGTTGGCAGCGGCCGAGGGTCCCTCTGAGCCCAAAGCCGCAGAGACCAGGCAGGGGCTCCGGGCACTGGCTCCGGCCTCACCTTCTCCCCTGGGGTCGGACTTCAGTATCTCGGGGCCTGGGGATGCTGAAGCTGCTTCCTACACGACTCTGGGGGGACAGTTTGCTGCTGAACCCTGTGGGCCACATCGGGGCCCTCCTGCACCCACCCCTGCAGCCAATCTCTCCTCAAATGCTTCTCTGATGTTGATGCGACGGGGCGCAGAAGCGCCGGCCTGCCGTGCCCTGCCCAGCGCCCGGCACATCCCGGCTGCTCGGTGTTCATTGTGTGGAGCAGTGGGGGACAGTCACAAAAGTCACCAGCCCTGTCGGTCTCTGATTTAAACTGGTTTTCAAGTGGCAGAACCCACTCTTCTAAAGGTATTTTTATTATAAGAGATCACGAATCTACGACCAGGAATAAAAAATGTTATAAATATATTTTACACACACCTGGTTTTATCCTAACATAATAAAAAGAACACCTGAAATGTTTTCTCTCTTTGTGTCGTATTTGCTTTGAATCAAACTGAGGTCCCCCACCCAGAGCCCCTGCTGATCTGGTCCCTCCCCCTCGGCAGGTGACCCCTCTCCCAATTGTAGTGTCCACACTCAGAGCCCCCCACCAGGCACCCCCCCTTCCTCTTCCTCTCTCCAGATATTTCTGGGGTGTGGCTGAGGCCCCTATGGGCATGTGAGCCCCTGGGGGCGGAGCCAACCCCACCGGGCCTGACCCCATGGGGGCTGGCGTCCCTTGTCCACTATATGCAAACCCGTGTTCAACAGACTCTCAAAACTCAAATCAGACAACACGAGGGAAAGCTTTCAAAATCCATAAATCGCTCTACAAACACAAGGCAGTATTATCAGCTCAAGAAGAATCCGTCTTCCATGCCATCCAGAGGCCCACGAGCTCACTCCTCCCCACACCAGCTCAGCTCAGCTGTCCGCAACACCCTCCGAAATCGTCTGCTCCATGCTGCCCGAGGCCTCGCCGACCCCCAAATCCCCAAACCCCAGAGCCTCAGAGCAGAAAGGGCCAGATCTAATCCCCATGTCCTTTTCAGCCAGGGGGAAACGGAAGCCCAGAGTAGGCAAGTGAGTATTCAAAGGCCACACAGCAAGTCAGTGCCCAGGCCAGGATGCTGAGCCCCATGCCCTAGGCCTCGTCCACTCAACTCTCTCAGGAATAGAGCTTTCCAGTTTAATACACCTGGGGAGGAAAAGAAGAAGCGTTTATCTAAGAAAAAGGAAATTCTAACTAAATAAGACCAACGGTATCCTAGGAGTAGCTGAGGTTTATCTGAATTTTCTGCTTACACAGCCAGGGAAGGCTCCGGGGAGTGCTGGTAACATCAACATGTAAAATACAAGCCACCAGATGCCGGGGTCCCTCTGCCCCAGCCCCCTTCATCCGGGGACGGCCCTGCTGGTCAAAGAGCAGAGCTTCTGGACGGGAAGCCAGCCTCAGAGTGAGTGTGCACACGCGCCCAGACCCTGCCAGACGTCCCACGGACTGTATCTGACGGGCAGACACACAGACAGACACTCTCCAGCCCCCAGGGCCGGGGTTGTCTGATCCTCCGCCCCCAACTCACCCCACCACCACCACTGAGCTCCAGACCCTCTGGCTTCCTGACGACAAACCTCTTCCCACCTCAGGGCCCCCCAGGCTCCTCCTTCAGCTGAGGCGATGGCAGTGGAGGAGCCTGCTGGGCAGACACCTGGATTCTCCCCGGGTCACAGCTGAAGTGTCACCTCCCCCAGCACTCTTTCATTTTGGTCCCTATGCGGATCCCTCACACAGCAAAATCCTTCAGAGTGCCTAGGGGTACTGTGAGGTCCAGAAAGAGAAGCATTAAATGCCCAGTTAGTTGTTTAATCGTGGCCTCTAGAGGGGAAGGCAGGAGGCAACGGTGTGTCTTGTTTACCATTCTATCCTGGGGCCTCACACAACACCAAGCACGGATTTATGGAGCGCCTGTGGTGTCTGCTGCAGAGGATGGATGGATGGGAGGATGGATGGTGTGTAGATAAATGGGTGGATGAATATGAATGAAGAGGTGAGAGGATAGTTGGGTGGGTAAATGGATGGGTGACTGGGTGGATGGAGAGATGGATGGGTGGATGGATGGATGGACAGTCAGGTGAATAGACAGTTCAAATGGACACATGGATGGATGGGCGGGTGGCAGGTTGGGGGTGGATGGGTGGGTAGATAGATGGGTGGGTGGATGAAGGGGAGGGAGGATGGTTGGTTGGAATGGACAGGTCGGTGGGTGGATGGGTGGACACACGGGCAGATGGCAGAGCTGGAAATAAAATTCTGGTGTGTCAGGATCCACGCTCCCTGCTTTCTCCACCCTCCCCTCCTCCACTCCCCTTCCCTCAGACACTGTTGGGAACAAGCTGACAGTGACAAGTGATGGGGGCTAGGCTGCAGACCCATGTGGCCTCCGGTTGTCACGGTGTCTGACAGTCCATCTCACAGAGAACGGCATCCCTCCTTCCCTGGCCCATCCCCGGTTCAGCCTCACTTGGTGTCCAGGGGAGGAGAGGCAGGACTCTGCCACCTCCTGTGATCACGAGGAGCAAACAAAACAACACTCCTTCCCAGCTTGTTCCCGAAATAGCCTCTCTCACCATCCAGACACACTGGCTGGCTGGCTCTCCTTCATTCAAACCTGACTAGGCAGATTTTCTAGAGCCCTGAGCTGGGGGTGGAGGAGGGAGGGGGCGGTGGGAGAGGCTGGGACTCCCACCGGGTCCAGGAGAGAGAATGACAAGGCGGCACCACCTCAAAGGGGAAGCAGGGAGCAGTGCCAAGCCCTATGCTGGCGGCTTCAGGATGCGGTGAATCCCCAATCCACCCTGTCATCCCCGTTTCTCTTATGAGTAAACTGAGGCCCAGAGAAGGGAAGTAACTGTTTAAGATCAAGCAGGCATGGCTAATTCCAACAACCTGCTCTTTCCAGGCCCCCGGGTCTCCTCATCCTGGCCCTCCTCTGACAATGTGACTCAGAGGGGAGAAAGCAGATGTAACAGGCCAACCCAGGGTAGTGAGGGAAGGCTTCCTGGAGGAGAAGACAGGATTCAAAAGAGGATTCCTACCTACAGCAAGTGAGAGGCTGAGCAACCCTGCAGGGCCCTGGGAAAGTTCCTGGAGCCCTTCAAGCCTCAGCTTCCTCATCTGCATAATGAGAGCAAGAACCCTGCAGCGGGGAGTGAGGGAGGTCGGGTGAGGTTCAAATCAGACAGAGGCTGGGGGCAAGCGGGACAGCCATCTAACGGGCACTGAGCCACAGGCCCAGGAGACACTCAGGTGACTCAGGGCCCCTTGGTGCCACCCTTCTCATGGGCACAGCCAGGGAGGTTTGGACAAGCCAGGGTGGGGGACAGGCTGATGCCCCCAGGTGCAGGTGAACGAACCCTGCCTAGTACCCAGACCTGAGGAGAGGCAGCGGTCAGCCCCTCCCCACGACCACCTGGACCTCTGGAGCGTAGGAACAGAGCAAACTGGGAGCAGCCGCAGTAGGAGCCACAGGTGGCTCAGCCCAGGACCCTGATTTTTCTGCTTCCTCCAGCGGGCACCTCCTCCCATGCCTGCTGTCCAGACGCACAAGCACTTTATCACCCCTGGGCCTTCACCCATGCTGTTCCTCCTGCCTGAAGACCCTTTCCCCAGTCTCTAGGAACTCAGCTCTCCCTCATCATCTCAGGCAGGACCACACCCTCCTCTCCCTCATCATCTCAGACAGGACCACACTCTCCTCTCCCTCATCATCTCAGACAGGACCACACTCTCCTCTCTCACCATCTCAGACAGGACCGCACTCTTCTCTCCCTCATCATCTCAGACAGGACCACACCCTCCTCTCCCTCATCATCTCAGACAGGACCACACTCTCCTCTCCCTCATCATCTCAGGCAGGACCACACTCTCCTCTCCCTCATCATCTCAGACAGGACCACACCCTCCTCTCCCTCATCATCTCAGACAGGACCACAATCTCCTCTCTCATCATCTCAGACAGGACCGCACTCTTCTCTCCCTCATCATCTCAGACAGGACCACACTCTCCTCTCCCTCATCATCTCAGACAGGACCACACCCTCCTCTCCCTCATCATTTCACACAGGATCACACCCTCCTCTCCCTCCATCTCAGACAGGACCACAGTGGCTGTGGCCATGGCCACTCTCCCTCATGGGCTCCCAGCCTCGAATAGCAGACAATGAGCCTTGTCAGATGGCCCCACCTCCAGGAAGCTGTCCACTTTCCCCATCACCTCGCTGGAAACAATTGATTACTTTCTCCTTTAGGCTGATTTTGGAGGGGCTCAAACCCACACAGTGCTCCATCTACTGCCACAAATACTTCTGAAATGATTATGATCATCTCTCAGACCCGTCACTTCTCTTGGCCTCCACACCACAGCCTGGTGCAGGCCACCATCATCTCCCACCTGGACCCACATCACAACCTCCTCACAGCCTCCCCATCTGTGGCCCCGTGGGCCAGACCATCCAACGGCCAGAGCAATCTTCTCCAACACCAATCAGATCTTGCCCTGGTCCTGTTCAGCCCCCCATGCCAGGGTGCCATCTCCACCCCCTGGGCTCAGCCCCCACCCCTGGCACAGCTTGTGCTCCCCTCTTCCAGTCTCATCTCCCTGCAGCCCCCTGGCCTCAGGATCCATTCTAAACCCACACTTTCTCCTCATCCCTGCACCTGCTTGTGTCCTCCAACAGGAACAGCCCATCGCCATCCTGCCTGGTCCTCCTGGCTAAGTCCTGCTCTTCCCCTGGGGCTCAGGTCCAATGTCACTACCTCCAGGAAATCTGTCCCTGTGGCCCCAGGGAAGTCAGGTCACACAGAGTGGTGGGAAGGCAGGTGCTGGCTTGAGCCAGGACTGAACTCAGGCACACTTGTGCTCCTAAAGGGCTGTGTGACCTGGGGCACATTGCTGAACCTCTCTGAGTTTAATCTCTCAGGGATCTGACCAGGAAATGAGTACTCACTTGAAGAATTTAAAACAGAGGGAATTCAACCCAGAGCACCAGTCACAGAGGTGATGGGAAAGCTGAGGTAGCCCGGATGGGGGAGCACAGAAGCTGCCACCAGGCGTGGGCAGTGTGCGGAGGCATGCTAGGGTCTGGCCCCTGGCCAGAACAGGAGCCACGGGACGGTCCACACAGAGCTGGAGCCACAGAGGACCCATAATGGCTGCCAGGGAAGCCACAGGAGAGAGTTCAGCATGTACCTGCTCATTGCCCTACCCCTTGCACCTCTGCCGCTGCCTTGCCTGGGCTAAAATCCCAAGACCAGAGAGCAAGGGAGCCTGGGAATGAGTTCCCTGCCACACATCACAGGGGAAGGGGTGAACAGGTCTGCAAGCTCAGCCGCTAGCTGGCACAGCCCTTTTCCCACCTGCCAAGCAGAGGTATCACTGCTAAGCGGCATCGCGTGGTCACTGCTAACACGGCCCGCTCCCAGGAGCTTTGCATGAATAACTCCCCGTCTCCTTGCAGAGGAGGCACATCATCACCCTGCAGGGTGGGTGTGAGGAGGCCTCTCTACAGCTTCTCCCACTGTCCCCCATCCCAGTAGGCCACCCCATGCCAGGCTGAGGACACAGCAGAATGCCGCCCAGCCCCTGCTCTCACACGTCCCACAGAAGGGACAGAGGGGATGCTACGGTGGGTGGGTGGACAGATGGACATGGGCTATGGTTTCCTATTGGGTTAGAATAAAGTCAGAGTCCTCGGCTGTCTCAAGTCAAGGTCATGGCACGAAGCAGGAGTCCACTCAGATGGATCGAATCAAGAGTCTTCAACGAAGAGAGCTCGCAGAGGCAAGGGGAGGCTGAGGGCACCGACTGGATGGTGCAGCCTCGAGGGAGGGGAAGAGGGGAGCTGTTACCACCTGTGGGCCTGAGGCACCAAGGGCAGCCCAGCGAGACCTGCAGTCCAGCGAGAGGCCAGCAGTGGGAGCACCGGGCAAGGGGAGCGGGTGCTCCCACTGCTGGAGAAGTGGCACTGAGCAGGGACGGAGCAGGAGAGAAGAAGCCCAGGTCCCCAGGGGGCTGGACCTTCCTGGAAGCCGGTCCCCAGCTCATTCCTCTAGAACTTCCCACAGTATTTCAGATCACAAAGAAAGTTGGATGCAAACAGACTCAGACCTCAGGCCATGCAGGCCACCCTGATTCCCCTGCTGCCCAGCAAGCCCACTCCTGCAGCAATTCCCCAATTCCCCTTCCCCCCACAGTGGAAAAGTAACCCGGGAGGGAAGAGCACAGCCAAGCTCCTGCCTTCTTGGGTTCAGCCACACCCTCCAAAAAGCAAGACCTGGGTTCTGGCTGCTACTCATAAACCAGATGGGCCCTCAGGGACCACATCTGTAAACTGGGCCAACAGACTCTGGAGCCCCATGTCTGCAGTTGACCAGCCTGGACTCACTCGTGGTCCCACAGTCCAGAAGTGGAAAGGGCCCAAGTCCAGTCACCTCTGGGTGCCCATAAGCTAGGTGAGGCAGCCCTCCCTTTGGATTGTCCCTGCCAAAGTCCCAGTTTGTCACCACCCCTGGTCCTCCCTCTAGGTCCCACCTGACTCAGGCGCTGTCCAAGGTGCTGAGACCCCAAAGTTCAGAGGATAACACAGGGTGGGGAGGCTGAATGTTTTCAGGGGGTGATGGAGAGGGGAGGTCCTGGAAAGCTCCCCAAGGGAATGAGATTAGAAGTGATTGAATATAAAAATAAAATATTGAGGGAAGACAAGTTATCGAGGAAGGTATTCCAGGTAGAAGGAACAGCATGTGCAAAGCCACTGAGGCTTGCGGGCCTTGTGAGTGTCAAATAAGTTCATAGGCAAGAAAGTGCTTGTGACCCAAGGCACCCCATCGGGGACTGGCCCAAGTCCCCCACCTGCTAGGGGCAGCTCCAGGCTAGAGCCCAGACCCCTGAGACGAGAACCAGGGTATTCTCTCTTCTACCTCAAGGGTCCCCTTCAAATTTCTGAAACAAAGCTCATGCCTAGCATTGAGGGCAGAGGTTGGGTTTCCCTCTTCTCCTTGCCCTTTGCCTCAGCCATGTTAATTAAAAATAGGAAATACTGCCCTGTCCCTACCCTCCAGCAACTGGGGCCCTGCCATCTCTGCAGCTTGGACCCTGACCTGGTGCCATGCTCACAGCCCATCCAACACCAGCGACCAGGTGACCAACAAGGGGCCAGGGGGGCTCCTTTGCTGGGGGACTGTTCTCAAAGGCTCCCCCTTCTCTTTTTATTATTACTTTCCACTTCTTCTCAAGTTCTAGGAGAGCTGGAATTTGAACCTGGGCAGTCTAAACTGAGACCCTGGGCTCTTAAACTCTCCACTGACCTGCCCTCCAGAGGGGAAGCATTAAAATGACCAACAACACAGGAGAAAAAATGGAAAAATGCCATGAACAGACAATTTCCTGGAAAAAAAGCAACACAAATAACTACTAAACATAGGAAAAAATGCTCAACCTCACCCTTAAGCTACACGAGCTACAATTTCTCACTTATTCATTGCTGGTGGGCAGGCACACCTGTACAAGCCCAGGGAGGGGAATTTCTCACCATCTACCAATCTACAGATGCATTTGCAATTCCACTTCTGCACATCTATCCTAAAGGCATACCTGTGTGTGCAAAGTTATTCATTCATAAGTTGTTTCCAATCCTTTGCTGTTAGGAATAGTACATCAGTTAGCAGAGGACTCATTGAATGAACTCTGGGACATCCACACAAGGGAATACTATGCCCATGTCAAAAAAAGGGAAGAATAAGGCAGTTATGCACTGAGAAGCAAAGACCTCTGGGATTTATTGTTATGAGAAGAAAGCAAGAGATAAAGCAGCAATCGAGTATGCTGCCTTTTGTGTACGAAAGGAGGGTGATAATATATATTTGTGTCTGCATCAGAAACACGAGACAGTAACAAAAATGATTCCCTCTGCATTAGTAAGAACAGGGAAAAAACAGGATGGACCAAGGGAGGATGAAAAGAACAGGCTGGGAGTGAGTTGTCTCAATGGACACTTCTCTACTTTGTCTTAATATTGGAACTATGTAAATGTATTACCTACTCAATTAAAGAGCTGGTCAGAGCTGTTTTACTTATTTATTTTTATGTGACCCTTGGTGAGTAACACATTTCCAAAGGTACTACAATCAGCCATAAAACAGCCTCAACCTCTCTGGAATAGTATGATGCAGATGAAATGGGAGAATCTCTAACAAGCACCTGGACCACCAAGTCACGGGGAACAACACTCAGTAGTAACAGCTCACAAGGAAACCTGGTTCTATTTTGCCTGCATTCCTTCACATAAAGTACAAAAATGTCTGGGTAAAACCTATATATTGGATATATTTTTCATTCAATCAACAAATATTTATCGATTATCAACACATGCTGCTCGTCATCCAGGGGCTCAGCACACGCGCCAGCCACTCCCTCACGGGCTGTTTTGAGCTTATGTGTCTATGACCATCTCCATTTTCCAGATGGAAAACTAAGGCTCAAAGAAGTCGAGGCATCTGCCTAAGGAGGCTCAGAGCCAGTGGGTAGAGGATCCCAGCCCCTCCAGCTTCAAAGCCCTCTTTGCTGCCCCCACCCCTCTCCCAGGGGAGCATCCTCAACCCTCGGCTCCCGACGGGCATCAGTACCTTCCATGCATCTTTGGTAGAAATGCAATGAAAATGCTCAACTCCGAATAACTTCCCCAAGGCCCTAGTTAGGACACAGCAGAGCCCAGACTCAAACTGAGGGCAGTGGACCCCAGAGCACCAGCTCACAACAATCCCCAGGCCCCAGGCCGCACAGTGGTGTCCATTCATGCAGCCACAAACACGCACTGAGCTCCTGCTTGTGCCAGCCCTGTTCCAGCCACCGAGGATGCTGAGACGAGGGGGCACTGTCTCCCCCACCGGATGGTAAGCTCCCTGAGGGGAGACGTGACCGTTTTGTTTGTGAGACAGAATAAGGCAGGGCCAGGCCATCAGTACATGGTACAGGGGGGTGTAAGGGTTATGGTCGGGTGAGGCCAGGTGGTTTGTGAGCAGATGGAGAAAGGAAGCAGAGGGCTCCAAGGGAAGACGTCTCTGCTGAGAAGATGCCATCCTGGGCAGTGTCTGTGGAACAGCAGGAAGGCAGCAGCAGGGTGACTGAATCCCCTGCTCTTTTCCCACATCCTGGGGAAGGGAATGGACACAGGTAACCTAAGGCCATGTGTTCCACTGCGAGGACTTCACTCAAACCCTCTGGAAGCTTCCATCTCCTTCCAAATGAAAGCCAGAACAACGCAGTCAGACTCCAGCTTTAGCAGGATCTCGCTCACTCTGGATGGACAGGACCGGCAGGGTGGGCACAGGGTGAGAGGAGGCCAGGGCTGGTGGCGGTGGCCTGTCCAGGGTAGTGGCCAAGGTGGTGGGAGAAGGGCCGGATGCTGGGTCTCTTCTACAGGTGGAGCCACAAGCTTTGGTGCTGGGTTGGATGAAGCCAAAGTTTCTAGCCAGAGAGACTAGGAGGGAGGAGCCATTAACTAGGCAAGGGGAAGCTGTTGGAGGATCCAGGTGGAGCAATTATGATGATGATGACATCATCACTCCCATTTTACAGATGAGGAAACCGAGGCACAGAGAGGTTACATTTGCCCTCTGAAAAACCAGGCCTCAGCCAGAAGTCCTCCTGCCAGACTGCTGCTTTAACCCCCATGCCTCCCGGGTGTGCCCAGGGTGTCAATACTGCCTCCTGAGGGGAAACTGAGGCTCAGAGAGGAGATCTGGCCCAGCTCCCCAGGTCTCGCTGAGGAATGAAACCTGGACCCCACCACCCCCAGGGGGCACCCAAGATCCACCACCAAGGGAGACAAAGCCCACTCACTTCTACCCTCTAGGAGCCCACCCCGCCCTGCTGCCCCGTTGCCATGGAAACCGCCATAAAGGGCCTTGCTGCCCAATTCGAGGTGGTGATGCAGACACAGCCTCTGGGTCCCTAAGCTGAGGCTGGAAGGTGCTCAGGACTGGACAGTGGTGCGCTGGGCGGACAGCTTCGCCCCCTCCTCCAGCGCTGCTCAGGGCCTGCCTGTGCTCAGAGCCCCTCACTCTCCACCACTCCCGCGTGGCCCACAGAGGTGTCCCACTTCCTCAGGTCGGCCTTGGGCTTCCCCCAGTCCTTTTGCTCCTGAGCTTCCACATGCCCAGCCAGCCTCCAGGCCGAGCCTCCTTCCCCACACCCCCACTCCACTGCGGGCAGGGAGGGGCCGGAGGGCGGCTGTGGAGTGAGCAGGGGAGGCCAGTGGTCCCCTCCCTGCCCAGGGCTCAGCAAGTGAAGCCACAGGAGGCTCGGAGGGGAAAGGGGAGCGGGAGGCACGGGTGTGGCCCAGGGACCTGGGGGGGGGGGTGGTGACAGGCCTGTGGCCGGGTGGAGAGGAGGAGGAGGAGGGAGGGAGGGATGGGAAAAGAGTTCTTTACGCTGACGGCTGACCAGCATGGCAGCTGCTGTGGTGAATGAGGCAGGGAAGTGCAAACGAGGAGATTCAAGTCTGGCCACTGCCCAGCTGCTGACCTTACCCAAAGGGCCCAGCCCCTGCCTCTGGCCTCCAGTGCCCATGCTGCCTGGCTTAAGGCCTCAGCCCCCCCCTCAGCCCACCCCCCGACCCCTCCTCTCCCAGCTGCTCCTGGCCCTGAGGAAGGGTCAAGCCAGGGTGGCCATAACTGGGCACCATTGTGAAAGCGACTCCAATATTTCGTGAGGTTCCTACTCCAAGCCGGACACGACGGGGCACAGAGCATTTGGGCAAACAAAAGAGACACAGGCTGGCCCTCCGGGTGCGGTGGGAGGGGAGGGGGACAAACCTCAGGCCAGAAGTGGACCCCGGGACCCCCTCAGCGTGTAGGAGTTCAAAAGCAAGGTCCTGCCCCTTGCCCCCAGCTTCTCCCCAGGGCGGCACCCCCTCCCCGCCCCACGAAGGACCCCCACGGAGGATAGTTCTACCTGAGAGATTTGGGATGAGGCTTCTTTGCCAAAACAAGGGAGGGCCGACCCCAGCACCGGCACAGAGGTACGCACAGTAATCCAGCCAACGTTCACTGCATGCGCTGTTTCTTATGGCTGCTGTCACAAATGGCCACAAACGTGGCGGCTTCAAGCAGCCCCAAGTTTATTTTCTTACAGTTGCAGAGGTCAGAGGCCAAACTGTCTCACTGGGCTAAGATCAAGGTGTTGGTGGGATCGTGTTCCCTCTGGAGGCTGGGTCCGTGGTCCTGGTCCCTTCCTCCACCTTCAAAGCCAGCAGAGTGGCATCTGCCCATCTCTCCCCCTCTCGCCTCTGCTTCCACCATTACATCTCCTTCTCTGACTCTGACCTTCCACCTCCATCTTATAGGATCCTGAGATTACACGGGGCCCCCTACACGATCCAGGATACTCGCCCAACTTAAGGCCAGCTGATTAGCAACCTTAATTCCATCTGCAGCCTTACTTTCCCCTCGCCCTGTAAAGTAACATGGTCACAGATAGGTGGACACTTCCGGGAGAGGGAGGCATTATTCTGCAACTGTGGGTGCCCACACTGCCCAGGACACCTCACAGGTGGTCCTCGTGGAGCTTAGCTCCTTACCCCTCCCCTAACAACCTCCCCTTTTGTGAAATGGGTGAGGAGGCACAAAGGGGGTCATTACCCCCAAGATCCGCTTCAAGGCAGCCGAGGCAGGAAGACCCACAGCCCACTGTCCAGACCAGCGCTTCTCAAACTTGAAGGTGCACACAGTCCCTGGGGGTCGTGTCAAGATGCAGCTTCAGGTCTGGATGAGACCAAGACTGCACCTGTCTACCCAGCTGCCAGGTGAGGCGGGTGCCGCTGGCCCAGACACGCAGCACAGCCGAGTGTGACAATCTCGGCTCTGCACCACCTGGGTAGGCGGAGCTAAGTTCACCAGCGCCCACGTTCTACTCCATCAGCCCTGTCCCCGAGCGCTCGGAACGGAAGCCGAGTCCTCTAAAGCTGAGTCTTGCGAGGGAAGAACTCTGGACCCATCTGGGATCTGATTGCGGCCACCTGGCCACCAGCCCCACATCCTGTGGCAATGAGGTGTCCCTCTTCTAGAGTGGAGAAAACTGAGAGGGAAGAAGAGGATCTAATAGGGACAGAGGTGCACATCCTTCTTTGCTGGTGGCATGACAGAGGCAAGTTCCTAATGTCCCCGCACCTCGGCTTCCCTATTGGGAAATGGGAATAAAGCCTGCTGTGTCGGGGGCTTAAAACAATATGTAGAACTAGTCATGTATTATGCCCTGCTCCATGCAGTGCTGTGTTGGACTCTTTCTATTAACTCTAAATAAATACATACGCATGAGCACCTACCTCTTGGGTGTTGGCAGGTTTATGTGGGTCAGCTCTGCTCTGACACTCTCTGTGAGCTCCACGGAGACTGTGACCATCCCATTTTACAGAAGAGGAAACTGATGCAAGAGAAGACCCATTAGTCACCCAGCTCTCGAGGCCACTGAGTGGCACAACCAGGACATAAGCCCGGCAGCCGGCCCAAGTCTGTGCTCTCAGCCACCACAGTGCTGCATACAGCAGGTGCTCAAACATCTGTTGACTGAACAAAGGAGGCACCTGGCCCCACAGAAAGATCCAGATCCACCTTCAACTGCATCTACTAACTGGCACCTCACCAACTCTTTACCAACATCTCGCCTGATTTTTATTTCTTTCCACTTACGTTCCTTTCATCTGTTTTCAGCATTCAGCCATGTGCCTCCTTCGAGAAGACCAAGCCAGGCACCGACGCCCATGGCCTTGCCCTGGCCTGGAGGGCTGGGTCTCGCCCTTGAGTAAAGGCGCAACCCCCTCCACTGCAGCATCATGGTGGCTGCCTCTGAGGCCACACCCAGGCCGCTGCTCCACCCCCGTGCAGCATCCGCAGGGCCCAGTGGGGAAGCACAGCGTGGCTCAGGCCTGAGTGCCTGGACATGACGTGGCCAAGGCTACACGGCCTCAGAGGTGCCCGAGTGGGATGGGAGTCAGGTCCCCATCCCCACGTTTGTAAATCGAGGCACCATGTGGATCCTTCCACAAGTAGCTCTGTGACGTGAGAGGGAATGTAGCACGGGGCCCAGCTCACGGATGGTTCAGGCACAGCTGATGCAGAGAGAACAAGGACTTTCAGAAATGACAAATTTACACTGGGAGAGAGGAGTGCCATTCACCGAACACCAACCTGCCACACCTTAAAGCATCTCTACGTGACTTATCCCCACACAGCAACACAGAC
The DNA here is from genome assembly GCA_031878705.1 of Tapirus indicus. Classification (NCBI taxonomy): domain Eukaryota; kingdom Metazoa; phylum Chordata; class Mammalia; order Perissodactyla; family Tapiridae; genus Tapirus; species Tapirus indicus. The sequence continues at coordinate 4,977,336 of CM062935.1, read as the reverse complement.
AAGCACTTCATCCCTCCCCTCCAGGGGTGACAGGGAAGGACCGTCACACCTCTCACCCCTGTCACAGGTGAGGAGATGCATCTCGGTCTGGCTGTGCAGCCCCTGGCTGGCTCCTCTCACTGTGACCCCCCGGCCCTCCATCCTACAAAGGGGGAGTCAGAGGCCAGCAGGTGGGGAAGGATCCGCGGTCAGGGATCACAGAAGTTCCTGGAACCAAGCCTTGCTGGTACGCTGCGTTTTCAGTTCTGCTGGTGTCTCCCTGGGCATTCTGAAGGGGAGAGAGATGGGGCAGCGGAGAGGCAGAAGAGTAACTGGCCCCAGAACCTCCACTCTGCCCACCAGGCCTGGATCAGCCCCACAGGTCATGGCAGCACAAAAAGAATCGATTTCGCTGGTTGTGGTCCTCATTTTTGTTCTGATGATGGAAAAGAAATAAAGAGAGAGAAGAGATGAGAGGGGAAAGGAGGGGAGGGCAGGAGGCGAGGGAAGAGAAAGACAGGACCTGAGCACAGCTCAGCTGGATCGTAGTCACTGTTCATGGAACTGTTTTCAGTTTTCCCTGAGAGAGTGGAAGAGCGAGCACTGGGCCACAGTACAAAATGTGTCGGTCACCTTCAGCCTGAAGTCCCCAAGAGCCACCATCAGCCCCTCCATTCCCTGCACCAAGGCCCCTCATAGGGTCCTGTCCAGCAAGGCCATCCAGCCAGAGGGTGGCCAAGACTGGCCAGCACTCAGACCTTGGCCTTGGCCCAGCTCTCTCTCCATGCCGCCCTGGACCTGTGGGTAAAATGAGGAGGCACCCAGGGCTGGCAGCCCCCTGCCCTCCACATCCTATCACCAGGCCCGTGTGGGATCGATGCAGCACACATGCCTGCTGGAAGACACATACGCAGAGGGGGTCCCACTGCAAACCTGTGACATCTGCCTGTGCCCCTGATCCCTCCTAAGGAGCCTGGGGGGGCAGTGCCATCTCTGGAACATGTAGGGTGGAGGGTGGGCCTGGCTGGGAGTCTGATCTCAGGCCCTCGATGGCCACGGGGCCCTGAGCGTGACCCTGACATGACCTCCCCGGCTGTGAAGGGGGCCAGGGACACAGAAGCTCTGAGAGTACCGCCCAGTGAGGCAAGTGGTCCAACTGACATTTCCTCCAAATTCCACCGGAGCCCCCTGCTGGGATCCTGAGACCTGCCCTCCATTCTGGAACCTCCGGTAAAAGGGCTCTTCACCAGGCCCCCAGGCAACCAGTGGGCAGCTGGTTCAGGGAAGCCACTCCCTTGGGACCCTCCATGCCCCTCCGCCACTTGTCCCATTTCCCAGTCAGTGGAAACACCCCTCCTCACCCTCAAAGTTCCCCTGCACCTATGACTGCATCCTTCTGGGTACCCTCCTGCCCCCCAGCACCTTAACCTGAAGTGGACAAGGACTCAGTCAGGGGCCAAGAAGGAGCCAGCAGCACCCAGATCAACTGGGACAGATGTGGGCTCAGTCCCTGTGCTCTTCCCAGCACGGCCCCGAAGGGCACCTCACACCAGCTCCCTAAGGCAGGGCTGCTGCTAGCGTCAGCCAAAAATGGTTCTGGGACCACAAAACGCACCTGCGCCGCCTGCTCAGGTACAGCAATGTCCACTGGCGCCCAGAGTGTCCTTCCTGGACTCTGGGCAAGACCAGGACCCAAGGACAGGCTCAGGTGGGGGGTGGGCATCATGTGTAAGCGCCCGACTGTCCACATGAGCCAAGGGCAAGGAGGCCAAGGGAGTGGCCACACAGGCCCAGCTGTGTCAGAGCCCCCTCTGTCCACAGGACACAACTCACCTGTTGCTACTTCCTTCTCCTCTTCGGGAAAGCCGGGCTAACAGACGATGCCTTTGCCAGGACAACCCCTCCCCACCTTTTCCTCCATGAGGAGGGCCTCCCAGAGATGCAGAGCCGCTTCCTCCCTCGGGCTTCTGAAGCCCCTGAACCACCGCACCAGAACCATTTCTTTAGCAAAGACACCAATCACTCGTCTGCGCCCACACTGTCCCTCCTCCCTGAAGGACCTGCAACAGCCTCAGGCGGCGCCGACAGTGACAGAGGACTCTGGGTCTCCCTTGTCCACACCCACCCCCATCTGCCATCCCAGCAAAACACTCCCTTTGTAAAATCGATCTCAAACACCACAGGGGACAGAGAGTGAAATGATTCAGCTCCAGGTGGGTCTGCTGACGTGTGTCGGCATCTGCTGTGGACCGGCCCTGCCCCGCGCATGGAGAGAATTAAGACCCAGCTTCCACCCTCAAGGCCCCCCCTGGGGATGCACCCGGCCAGAGGCGCCATCCACGCACTTCCTTAGAAAGGCCAGCGCCTGACACCATGAGGGGCCAGGCCATAGATTTCACCCGCATGAAAATCTACAAGGGGAAGGCAGCTACCCCCACTCCAGAGATGAGAAGACGGAGGCTCGGGGAAGTTAAGCCTCTGGCTCTTGGTCACACGCACGGTGGCCATATAAGCAAAGAAGGCCTAGCAGCTCCCAGGGGAGGGAACCCCACACCGTGCAGAGCACCCCACACATCAGCAAGGGTCCACTGCCCACATGGTCCACCTGCATAGCCCAGGCAGCTCCAGCCCTAAAAGTCTCTTTTATGAAGACGGAATGGAATGGGGTCACAGAAGATGTCTGTGACGCTGCAATTGTACCTCTAAAATGTGTCCTACAGGGAAAATTGGACACGTGTACAAAGAAATGTGCACAAGATGGTCATCACAGCACATGGCAAGAACTTGAAATAATCTAAATCTCCACATAGGCGGATGGTTAATTGTGGCTTATTACAATTCCACTGCACAGTCGGACCACTGAAGCTGTGCGATGGATCCACGGCCTTGTATTTAAGTCTGTGCAAGTAGGTTCTGATGCATTAAATTGCAAACACCAAAGTTACAGGAGGGTAGGTGTAGTGTGATCCTGTTTTTTATAAAAGAAATAAAAATAAGAACAAGAAGCAGGTGCTAGCTGTGTGTGTGTTTGAAAAGTGTGGACCAGTAACGTCTGGAGTCTCAGAACTGGAGATCTAGGGTCAGAGATCAAGAGCTCTTTTTCCTCATCTGTATTTTCTCACTTTCCTTACAATGGTTGTGTTTTCCTGGTGTGATTAAAATGTTTTGTTTTTAAAGTTAGCAAATTCAGGCAGCCTGACCTCCCACCTCGAGTCTTCCCAGCTCTGGGATTTGATGACCGCCCCAAGGACGTCCCCATCACAGAGGAGGGACGGGGCTCGAGCCAGCCCATGACAACCGCCTGCAGCCACGTCACCTTCACCCCTGCCGCCACGGAGGAACGTGGAGCGAGTGTTAGTGTCCCCTGCCCAGCATCCTGCTCATCCGCGGGCTTCCTTCCTGGGTCCATGTCTATTCTAATAACAACATCAGTAATGAGAAGAAAGCGTAAGAGCACCAGCCGGCCTGTACGGGCACAGGAGGGTCACTGGCCATTCTGCTCCTGGAGCCGGAGACAGCAAAGTTAGGCCACCTACAGAGGGTGCTCAGAGACAGGCTCTCCACAGTCGGAGCCCCCTCCCTCCCTTCCTTTCCTGGCTCGTCCTCCCTAGGGGACGCCCTCCCCGACCTCCTCGGGCCAAAGTCCTCACTTCTGTGTTCTGCACCCCCCATGGCAGGACCCAGAAGCCTGCCCAGGGCGGGTGATAGACACCTGCGGAAGCTCCCGAGAACAAGACGCTTGGCAGACCCGTCTACATGGCCAGCATCGAGCCCATCCCCAAGGCCAATCACTTGTGTTCATTCTTTTATTTGCAAGTATTTATTCATGGCTCCCTTGTACCAGGCACGCTGTGGGGACGGTGGTGGCAGCACCGGCCCCACCTGTCCTCGTGGAGTCTGCAGTGCAGCGGGAGAGGCAGATGTCAGTGTATACACACACAGTTCACGCTCCGATGAACGCTGTGAAGGGGACGCTGGGGGCTATGAGACCCAATGGCGGAGACAGCATCAGTCCGGGCGGCCTCTGCAGCTAATGCCAACAGCAGCCACTCGTCGCAGGGACCTGCCAAGGCTCAGTAGCCGGTCCCTCACCCCCAATCTCTCATTTAATTCCTAGGAACCTAGGGATGGCTCCCTGGGTTCCTCATCTGTCCCCGAGGGCACACGCCCTGCCCACTGACATCGTCCAGGTAGCTAGAGGCGGAAGCCAGAGGAGGGGTACAGCACTGCCCCCTCTGTGCCCGGCAGTGGCAGGCTGAGGAGCCCAGCCTTTGAAGGGGCTCCTCGCAAGGCCCCTGTCACCTGATACTAATTGCTCAGAAAGGTTCTGGGCAATGCCACAGCCAGAAACAAAACCGGCCAAACCCCTATGGCTGGTCAAAATCCACTCACAGGCAAACGGAGAAAAACCAACAGCCAACACCAGGCAGTATTAAAAATCACACTACAAAATGGTCTCAAAATAGATCCCAATACACAATTCCCATGGCAACGGCCCCGCTCCTGAGGGCCGGCTGTGGGGGAGGGGTAGCGGAGGGGACATGGGGCAGGGTGGGCCCAGGCTATCTCCGGGATATAGCCCACGGGGGTCAGGAGGGGCATCCCACCGCCCACAGCAGGCGTGGGAGCAAAGAGGGCCCTGACTCCGTTTCCAGTCCCGTCTTCTCCTGGGAAAGGGGTGGCGTGGGGAAGGTACTTGGGGGTCCAGCGGGGGCATCACCAACATCCTACAGCCTGTGAGCTGGGAAGGGCCACAGAGAGAAGCAGTCCGAGCCTGAGGAAACTTCATAGGCTCCTCCCTGAATCTGAGCCATCTTCCCAGTGTGGCATGAGGCACAGTGCCAGGCTGGACAGGGTGGGCGAGTTGGGGAGCAGCCAGTCCAGTGGGGGGCATGAGACAAGGCGGGAGAAATAAACAAACAGCCATGGGTTCAGCCCGCCTACCATGGGCAGAGCCCACCTGGCCCCGGCAGAGAGCATGCAGGCACAGAATGACACGAGAAGCCCTGGGTCCTTGGATTCGGGGAACTGATTCCCCTCAAGTAGACAAACACTGGCAGAAACGGCCCCAGACCTTGCCCCAGATCTGCTGGACACAATGAGATGAGTGGTTGCTCCAAGCTGGGGAGATGGGGGGACAGAGGGGTGATGGCCAAAGGGCACAGGTTCCTTTCTGATGTGATGAAAAGGTTCTAAGCTTGACTACTGCTGGTTGCACATATCTGTGAATATGCTAAAAACCATAGAATTGTACACTTCTTTAGATGAGGGAATATATGATACATACATACAGGTATGTGAACTACATCTCAATAAACTGCTACAAGGAAGAAAGAAAACCTCGCCCACCGGGCCTGTGCCAGGAATCACGAGGGGACACCCTCGCAGTACCTGGCAGGTGGCAAGTGAGCAGCGGGGACTCTGCACATTCCACCTACCACCTTGACAGTCAACGTCTCATTGAACGGCCCTGACAATCTGACCTGGTAAAAGCCAGTAGCCCATTTTACAGATGGGGACGGTTGGGTTAGGAGAGCTTCGAGGGTTCATATTGCTGCACAGCTGGCAAACAGCAGGCTGGGGAGAGAACTTGTGTGTATAAGCAAAATGTCAGCTGCACACATTTGTGACAAAAATGCCACCTAAGAGATGGCCTGGCCTCCCTTTCCTTCTGCCACAGCCAGGAGAGGGGTGGACCTCAGGGTCCAACAGAGAGAAAAGAATTCATCGCAGCATCACATGGAGCCCACACCCCACCCACCGCCCCTGCACCTCCAAGGCCAGTTTTGGGGCACCCTCCTCCCAGAACTGAACTTCTCCAGCCAGGGCAGCTGTCCCTCCCTGCAGCCCTGTGCTTGCTCTTCTGTCTGGGCTGTCTTCCAAACCTTCAGGCTCTAGACCACAAGGTCTAGAATGCGAGGGTGACAGTAACCCCATGCTTATTTCCCAGAGCCCATTTGGGGTGTGTTATAGACTAAATGTCTGTGTCCCCCCCAAACTCATATGTTGAAGCCCCAACTCCCAGTGTGACATATTTGGAGACGGGGCCTTTAGGAGGTCATCAGGTTGAGATGAGCTCAAGAGGGTGGGGGCCCCACGGTGGGATTAGTGTCCTTATAAGAGGAGAAACCCAGGGCCCTCTCTCTCCGTCATGTGAGGACAGAGCAAGAAGCTGGCCGTCTGCAAGCCAGGAAGAAGGGACTCACCCGGCCAAGCTGGCACCTTGATCTCAGACTTCCCAGCCTCCGCAGCTGTGAGAAAGGAACTTGTGTTGTTTCAGCCGCCCAGTCTGTGGTATTTTGTTATGGCCGCCTGAGCTGACTAGACAGGGTGCCAGGGCCCGATGGATAGACTTCAGTGTCCCCCAGAACCATCTGTCTTAGAGGCAGGAAACCTGGCCCCCCCATTTCACAGATGAGGAACCTGAGGTTCTTTCTCACACCTGCGGCACACAGCTAGGGGAGGGAGGAGCTAGGACTCGAATCCAGAACCCCACAACCCCAGCGCCCCAGCTCTGCCCGTAACACCTGTGCCATCTGCCACCTAGCCACACAGCCTCCCTCCGCACTTCTGCTCTGCTTGAGGCCCTCCTCCACTGCTGACATGTTTACGGGAACTGTGGCGCAGCAATGGGGCCAACGCTGTCAGGGTCACCAAAGCTCAAACACCCCGGTGGCCCTGAGGCAGAGCAGCAAATCAGGGCTCAGCACGGGCGGGCAGGGCCTGCAGAGGCCCTGTGCTTCCCTGAAAGCCCAGGGACACAGTCTTCCCCCCTAGAGCCTTCCCCACACTGAGACCCCCCACGCCCTCTCAGCCTGGCTGACACAGATAGTGTAGGGTACTAGAAATAGTGCTGGCTGTAGAGTCAGACACACTGGGATTCAAATTCTGGCTCCATGCTTTCTGGCTGAAGGAGCTACAGGAAAATTACTTCATCTCCCGGAACCCCAGTTGTCCACCAGCCCCAGAGGGAGCAGGGGTGGAAGGACAGAATGAGATCATAATGTCCGTGCCCAGCCCTGCTCCTCCGGGGTTACAGGCAGTGCCTGGACTGGAAGCAAATGCGGAAACACTCAGGGAAGGGAAAGGGGAAACACCCCATGACCTCCGGCACGCTCTTCCACCCACTCCATTCCCTGGGCTTCTTGTCTTCCCAAAATGTGCTGGGTACGCTCAGCCCTTGCCCACGCTGACCCTCTGCCTGGAGAGTGTCTCCCCTCCCCACTTCCGGCCATCTTCCACAGCCGGAGTCCCCCTTAGCTTCTCACAGAGGCCTCCTTTAAGACCCTGCTTGTATTTGCCAAATCTCGCAAACCTCTTAGCTTCTTCCCGGGCACGCAGTTAGACTACATTTCCCAGACTCCTTTGCAGTTAGGCAGGATCATGTGTCTGAGGGCCAGCCAATGGAATGTGGGCAGAAACATGAAACACACCAATTCCAGGCTGGTCCCGTGAAAAATGCTCTGAGCACACCTTCAGGCTCTCTTTGCCCGCCCCCACCCCAGCCTTCCCCCGCACTGGCTAGCTGAATGGAGAGGATACCAAGGACCTAAAGGAGGGCAGAGCCACAAAATGGAAGGAGCCTGGGGCCTTGAATAACCTAGTGGAGCAGAGCCTCTATCTGCATTAATGCCAAAGCAAAATAAGCTTCAATTGTGCTAAGCCACTGAGATATGTGGGTTGTTTGTCATGGCAGGTGGACTATGCTGACTAATACACATCCCTGACTCCTCTCCCAACAATGAAAATGTCCAGTGGTGGCTCCCTCCTTGAGCCCTCCCAGCCCTGGGCCCTCTATGCCATCATTAGCCAGGTTCTCGTCTGTCTCCCACCCTAGTTGTGAGCTCTTTGAGGATCGGGATACAACCTGTGACTTACTCATTTCTGCTTCCCTAGCTGGGGCTAGTGCAGAGTAGGCACTCATAAATTTTGCCTGATAACTACACCAGAATTCCTTAGAATAGGGCCACCTGCAAAATGAGAAGTTTGTCCCCAAAGAGCCTTCCAGCAATAGTGTGCACTTGCTTCTCCAAGACTAAGTGATGACTATGTGTTAGCCACACGCCAGGCCTCTTCTAAGCTCTTCCCAAGGACATGCTCACTTTACCCCTCACAAAATAGAGGCACAAAGGAGGTAAATCACTTGTCCATGGCCCATGGCTGTCAGGTGCAAAGGCAGGATGACAGCCTGGGTCATGGGGCTCAGAATGCACATGCTTCCCCAAGAGGCAGTCAGCACTGTGCTTGTCCCCCTCCATCCCCCCTCCTGCTCCACCTCCTGCTGAAGACACACATCCAGATTGTCACAGTCTGACCTGAGGGTCTATTGTCCCCAGAGTCGCCCCTATATGCTGCTCAGCTGAGTGCAAATTCTGGGAACTGAGGGCAAGGGAATCAAGAGGCAACAAGGGCTGCCCCCCAGCTGACTGGATGTGGGGCATCAGAGAAGGACAGTGGGCCTCCGAGACTGCCCAGGAGCACACTGGGGCCTGAGAATGAGGACCCTACGCCGGGGCTTGGAGACCACAGGGGGACCTACAGGTACATTGCCTTCCACACATGTGATGCCTCACAGACGCCACTGTCCCTCGAGAGGTGGGTGCACATGTCATCGGCAGTTCTCACCAACAGAGGAAGACAGTTACTAAAACACTGAAATTCTCTGTACCAGCTGGTGAACAGCCACTCCCTTACTTGCCACCCTGTGCCCCCCACCATGGCCCCATCCCTTACATCTACCAACTAGAGGTTGACACCAGGCACAGCGGGTCCTGCCGCACAGCATCTGTGCCTGTGCCAGATGTTAGATGCTTACACTGTCACCCCTGGGTGTGCAAACTCTCGTGCGCCAGATGGGGAAACTGAGGCCAAGACACCAAGTCACACTAGGAGAAGGAGCAGTGCTGGACTTCTGAGCAGGCCTGTCTAAACCAAGGGCCTGTGGCTCTGTCCACACACTTGTCCTGCAGGCTAGTCTGACTCCAAACGCCAAGAAGTGTTCGTCACCGGACCCGCCCGGACTGCTGGTTTGTTCAAACCCCAAGAGGCAGCTCCAGGCCAGGCAAGACTATAATTCCTCTAAATGGTGAGCACTTGGTGAAGGGTGAAAGGGGGTCGGACCCCCTTAAAGGAAGAAGGAAAACAAACCAGATACTCCCGAATCCCTGCAGCCACAGAGCAACCCTGGCACCCAGCACCACAGCCAGCCCCGCTGGGGCCGCCCAGCTGCAGCAGGATGCTTCCTCACCCACCCCTGCCAACTGCCCAGACCTGCCTGGCCTGGAGACTGCTGGACCCGAGAGCTCCACTTTCTTCCCCAGATTTCTCAGGGCCACAAGAACCTCTCGGAAGCTCTGGAATCAAGATTCCATCCAAGGTGTGGGCTCCCCGCCCTTGGGGTTAAGGATTCCTGGGTGTCAAGGAAAGGTCTCCCCTGGCAGGTATGCCTCTCGGGCCCTGCCTTCTCAGGTCCAGGATTTGAACCCACCTCCACTCTGTGGGCCGAGCCCTGAGGTCACTGTCCCTCGGGGACCACTGTCCCGTGTTCACCTGGGGCTCTCAGTCACCCTTCTCCAGTCACTTCAAAGAGGGTCTGGACCTGAGTCCAGCTCAGGCCCTCTCCGGTCTTGCTCTGAGGCCCGTGGCCTTCCACAGGGGCCCCCAGCTCCCCTCATGGGCCTCAGATATCCTCCTGGGGCCTCCAGGGCCTCTGTGCCATTGCTGGGAAGGTGACCAGTTTAGCAGTAATGGACAGTACTAAAGGCAACAGACAGCCATTCCCTTTAGGGGTCTGAGGCCTGTTGGCCTCTGATGCCACCTAGCCAGGCTGAGGGCCATCACTGGGCCCTCGCGGGCATATGGACTCCCATCGTGGACCAAAGCCTTTGCTCTAAGATGCAGCAACGAATGTCCACTCTCCCCAGGCTTTAAGTGGCAAGAAAACTGCACCCTTCCTCGCCAGGGCACAGTGAACCCAGCGTTCACATCGCCATGCTGGCAGAAATGGAGCAGCTTCTGCAGAGGCTCAGTCTACACGGGCCTGAAAGAACACCCCGGATGCACCTGCAGGTTTGTGTTTTCCCAAAGCCCATTCTGGAGTCATGAGCATTCAATTCCGGACTGCAGGTAGCCTGTCCCCTCAACGCCTTACCCCTTCTTCCTCACGAAGAGAACTCCAGTTTTATTTGGAACAGCCATGGGCCCAGCTGGAAACACCAGGGGTGGCCATGTGACCATGATCTGATGAGTGACAGCAGAAGTTCATGCCAGGCAGGCTTCTGGGAGAGCTCCTATGTCCTGATACCCAGGTGCAGCCCCAGCAGACACCTGCCTCTGCTCCTCCTTTCTATCCCTCTAGGAGGCAGGATGAGGGACAGCAAATAAAAGCCACTCGCTGAAGATGGAGGCATAGGAGCCAGAAGGGGCCTGGGTCCTTGATGACCTCTCCAAGCAGCTGTCTGAGCCTGGCCTGCTGACCCCTAAACTCCCTGTTTTGGGGGAAATCCCAAACTGGTTAAGCCACTGTGGTCAGACTTTTCTTACAAGAAGTCAACACAGTCCCTCCTGACACAGGTAGCGGTCATTCAACCCGGGGCCTCGGTGTGCACATCCCTGGATAAAACTGAAGGATTGCTTGGCAGAACCAGCGGAAGACTTACCACGTGCTAGCATCTTCTCACATTGGGAGTCTCATTTTACAGATGAGAAAACTCCTCCGAGAGGTTAATGAGCTCGTCCAAGGCACACAGCCCGTGAGGGCAAAGGTCAGGATTAGAAGCCAGGTCTTTCCAGAGGAACCCAGGTTCCTCCTTCACAGAAGGGGAGACTGAAGCCAGAGAGGGGAAGCACCACGCGCCTGGGGGCAGAGCAGGACTCTGAGTGAATTCACTGGGCAATAAGCACGGGTTTACTAAGCCTTCCTATGTGCCAAGCAGCGAGTGAGGACATGGGACGAGGAGGAAACAAGGACAAAGGCTGCAGCCCCGGACCCTCCCCCTCCGCCCCGGCTCCACAGCCACGCTCCGCCCCCACAGGGGCCCTGTCTCAGCTGCACCTCGCACCACGTCACAGCTGGTATCATTTGGTGAGTGGGGGGTTGTCTCGGTAAGGTACACACCCACTACATGCCAGCCTCGGTGCCTTCCTGGGGCGCGCTTAGTCTGGGGACTCACAGCCCCTGGGTCCCATCCCCTGTGCCACCTGGTCCCACCCCACGGCCTGTGGGGACTCAGGGAGTCATGCCCGAGGCCAGCAGGAGCTGGCAGCTTCCCTTCCGGTTGGCACAGCCTCTGCCCAGAGCGAGCCAAGTGCAGGCTCCCAGCGTGGCCTTGGCCAGCAGCGGCAGAAGTGGAGGGACCGGAAGTTCCAGTGCCTGGTCCTCCAGGGGTGGCACGCGGGCAGGGAGGACCCCACCTTCAGGAAGAAGCCTTCATCTGGGCCACGGAGGCACGCTCCTCGGCCCCCCGCCTCTGATCTCTCACTTCACGTCCCCCCAGGAACCCAAGGGAAGGTTTGTTCAGGGCCTGTAGGTGGAAGCTCACGAGGCCGGCTGGGTGCTGCCACGTGGAGGGGACAGTTGGACGGCACCAAAGGCCACCTCGAGGACAGTCCTAGGATTGGGGGAAGGGCAGGAGGAAGAGATCCCTTCCCCGTGGAGGAGATGGGGAGCAGCCCACCCTGCCTTCCCCCGGCTTCAGTATCCCAGGTCTGCTTCTCTCCTTCCCCAAGGCCACCACCCCACGCAAAGCCTCCATCTGCACTCCCCGGATGAAGGGGTGAAGGCTGCAGCCCCCAGCACTCTCCCCTCCTCTCCTCACTGCAGCCAGGGGCGTCTTTCTCAAGTGCACCTTGCACCGCGTCACAGCTGGCATCATTTAGCGAGTGAGCGTGAGTGTCTAGGGAGGTGAGCACTCCTGTGAGCCAGGCTCATCACCTTACTCTCTCTCTGGATCCAGCCTTTTGAGGCTGATAACTCTTATGATCCCCACCACATGGTTGAGAAAGCAAGGGTATAAGAGGTTAAGTAACTTTTCTGGGGCCACTCACTAGTAAATGACTGAGCCAGGACCAGTTGGTGTAATTCTCTCATTCCAGAGCTATGCCACCTCCCTCCCACTCTTCCAAGGCCCTGCCCATCCAGGGCTCTCCCAGCCTCATCCGTAGCCTTCTTTCAGTCCCTCTGCTACCACAGGGCCTTTGCACATGCCATGCTGTTCCTTTGTCCTGGGCAAGTAACTTCTGCCTAGGTCACTAGGTCTCAGCTTAAATGGCACTTCCTCAGGGAGGCTGTCCCTGATCACCCAATAGGCATTTAGTTCCCATCACTTGCTCTCGTAGATCCACTTCTTGCCCTTCACAGCACGTCCCACAACTTGTAGCTTCAGACTTCTGTCTTTGTTCAACAGCTGTCTCCCCAGCAGACAGGTGGCTCTCGTGTCTGTTTCATTCACCTCTGAGCCAGCAGCATCTGGCACAGTGTCTAGCACAGCCCATCCTCAGCATTAGCACCCACTACTCACTCACTAAGTACCACCTGCCGGGGCCCAGGCCAAGCACTTTACCTCATTATCTCATTTAATCCTTACAAAACCTCTAGGAAGCAGCTACCGTTCCACCCATTTTACAGGTGAAAACACTGAGCTACGTGGTCCTTTCAAGTCTACACAATCAGGGGCAGGACAGGATGTGCACCAATGGAGTCTGAGCCCACAGCTGCTCTGACCACTGGGCTGTGCTGCTCTCTCTAACATGCACGTTGAATGGAGACACGGCCAAGTGGCCTGTAAGACATCGGGCAGAGAGAGGAGCCTGAGCGAAGGTGCGAGGCAGCAGGACGGACCATGCTGAAGGAACCGGAGCTCCATGTGGAGGAGAGAGGAAGCTGGCAGAGGAGGGAGGAGTCACGTGGGGAGGTCCACACATCTCAGAAGTTTGGACTTGACCCTGCAGACTTCCCAGAGCCCCTGAGGGTTTGGGACATGGGACGAGGGCCGCTGGCTTTGGGAAGCTCACCCCACAGTGCAGGGCTGTAGATGGCACAGCAGCGAGCAACCAGCTGACTGCTCCCTTTGCCGGAAGGAACGGGAGTCCCAGGGGCTTCCGTGGAGAGGCGGGTGAGTCAATCCTACCTCACGGGGGGCGCTGCCAACCTGGAGTGGATGCCCGGACCCAGCCCTACTTAGAGAGGTCAGTACCCGGACCAGTGCATGGCACGACACTACGGCGAGCTGCTGTTCAGCTGACCAGCAGCTTGCGTGGCTGGACAGTCAGAGCCACACTCGGAGTTCAGCATAGTAGCCACCATGTTAAAAGGGCCCAGCCCCTTCCCCCAGGTGGGGGAATAAAGGCTCCCTTCCCATGGCTACTCATACGGAAGCTCCCGGCAGCCCCCCGGGAACCAGGCCAGGCCCTGCAGGTGCCCTGGGATTTGGAAGAGAAACAGCAAAATCGGCAGGCACCTCAGAATGAGCAGGAAGGATGAGGGGTGCAGGGAGAACCCGGACTCCCACGGAAAGCGGGACTGCCCTCCCTCCCAACCGGACTACCCACCACTTCGTGCAAACACCTGCCGTTCAGATTCGTGGGCTGCTGTTCTTCCAGGATTTGCTTTTCTGAAAGACCTGGAGAATATTCTAGAACAATTAAATATAGCTCTCGTGGAGGCCGTTCCAGTTATATGCCTATGTTCATTCAACAAACATTCTCCAAGGGCCTGCTCAGTGCCAGCCGCTGGCGGACGAATCGCTCGGCCGCAGGGAGGCGAAGGCGGCAGTCCTCCGCGAGGGGCCCGGGGCAGGGGAGGAAGCTAGGCTTGACATGGAGGAGCTGAGCACGACACAGGGTGACAGGTGCTGCAGGGACACATGGACGGGCACCTAACCAGCCAGAGGGGGCTGCACAGAGGAGGGGTCTTCAGTGGTCAGGTGCCTCGGTCTGCACGGCACAGGGCGGGGCGGGGCGGGGCTGAGCAGCAGGAGAGGGCTCGGACTTCAAGGGCCAGGGTCCCAGTGCCTGTAAGCTGTGGGTGGCTGGGAGCCATCGACAGCTTCCGAGCAGGGAAGTGACTCGATCTGATGTGATGGCCATGGTGAGCCTGGTGCACATCAGCACAGGCCTTGAGCCATCTCGGAAATGCACGCGCTGGGAGAAGGCCGAGTGGGTAACGTGGTCTCAGTGCAGCGTTGCATAATGCCCCGTGGCCCCCCGCCAGCCCGTTAAAAACAAATGCTTAGGTCATCCCCAGAAGAAGCCAAAAATTAGAGAGGGTTCCTCTGTGTGCCCAGAAAGGACCTAGGCTGAGCTGGAAAACAAAACCCAAAGGAAAAATCCCAGAGCGTTTCCAACGGCTGGGTCTCCCGCTCTGGGGGGAGGGGCACCGACAGGTCTTTTCCGACGGCGATGAGGACAGGGTCCTGGCTGATGGCCGATGCCCACCTGACAGGAAGAAAGGAAGGGACATTGACAGCAGCACCTGACACCCCTCCTTGTGAGGGTCACGGCTGGCCCAGGAGGAAATGCTTAAGGAGATGAGGGCCTTGTTGCACCAGCATCAGACCCTCCCTCTCTCTCAGGGGTAGAGAGCAGGTGTCTGGAAACCAGGCACAGAAGAGAGCAGCCAGAGAGGGTGACCACCCTGCTGGCAGCTCCCCCTGCTCACCCCTGCCCCCTGCTCTTCACACTCTGGGGTACACTCCCCATTTCAGCTCCATCTTCTCATCTGATTCCCGTACAAGGGATTCTTGGGACACCCTGAGATGCCAAATAAAGCAGCCGATGGCCTGCATTTTCAGCAGCAGGTCCGAGGATTTCCATCGCCAGCCACTGGAGACCTCAGAGCCAACCTCATCCACGGGCTCACTTCCCATGTGGGGAGACAAAGCCCAGACAGGCTCATACACCAGGACATGTGGTAGCTGAGCATGGCCGAGGGCTCAGAGGGCTACCCCTCTCACAGGGGTGTGTGAGCAGAGTCTGCAGGGCCCCTGAACAGGCTTCCAGAGGTCCCTTCCACCCCAGGAGCCTGTGCTCCACATCCCCAAGGCCGCGGGGCAGGTATGGGATGGGCCGTGGAGCCACACCCCCTTCTCCACCATCTTCCAACAACTGGTCTAAGTGTAGCCATGTGACCCAGGCCTGGCCCATGAGGTAGAAGCAGAAGTTGCTGGGTGGGGCTTCCAGGAACATTTGTTCAAAGGGCAATCTGAGCTGGCATAACCCTTCTGACCTTTGCCCCATTCTTCTCCTTCCTGCCTGGAGCAGAGATGCGATCAACACAAGTACCAACGGTGACACACCAAGGAAGACGAAGCAGGAAAATCAAAGGAGGCTAGGCCCCCAATGGCCCTGGACGGTGTTCCCCAAGACCAGCACCATCACTCCTGGACAACCCACCCAGGCATCCCCTGGGAACTCCACATCCACCAGTTGCCTCCAGGGCAGCCACGTCTCAGCGTGGTCCCCATCAATGCTCCTGACATTAACACATTACTCAGTGAGCCCTCAATGACAGCATGAGAGCACATTCTTGTGCAATTTAGTGTCCAACATTCCCATAACAGAAGCTCTAACATCTGACATGTTTCTTTTTGTCCTTTCTCCGAGGAAGCTCCAAGTAAATCTGAACTTCTATCACAGCCATCATGAAGGTTAACATACATGAATCACACACACACACAGATTCTGGGACCTGGCTCTATACCTTACTTCTATGCCTTTTGTTATAAGCCACATCAAAATCTTCCTAGAAAAGCATGGGTAAAAATAAGCTAAAAACATGAACATACATATAACAAATGTAATAAAAGAAAACAGGCACAGAAATAATATCAGGAAAAGAAAACTTAAGGCAAAAAGTATCAAACAAAATAAAAGAACTTGTTTTATAAAAGCAAGCTTATCTCCACCAAGAAGAAATAACAAACATGAACCTTTATGCATCTAACCACATTGCTTCAAAATACATAAAACTAAAATTGTCTGAAATGCAATGAGAAATTGACAAACCATGGTGAGAAAGCACTGAAAGAGAGACTAATGGATCTCCCTCAGAAATTAAGTAGACCTAACAATAATTATCAGATGATTATAAAGCAAGGGCACGAGCTGAAATGCCTGAGGAGCCAGGCAGTTGAAGGATTTGACTGAGGAGTGTGGAGAACTGGACAGAGCACGTGCTCCATCAAAGGCATAAAAGCTAACAAAATAACGATCATTTAAAACACCACAGTCATGTGTTGCTTAATGATGGGGATACGTTCTGAGAAACGGGTTGTTAGGCAATCTCGTCGTTGTGCAAACATCAAAGAGTGTACTTGCACAAACCTGGATGGCACAGCCCACTACACACCTTGGCTGTACGGTACTAATCTTATGGGACCACCATCATACGTGCGGACTGTCATTGACTGCAATTTCCTTATGTGGCGCATGACTGTATATGTGCTTAATCCAACACGCGTGCAGGCTGATTTACCAGTATCCACCAGTTTTCAACCCTTGGAAAGGATTTGAACAACATAATAACCAAGTTTGATTCAATAGATTTATGGCAAACTTTATGCACAACAACGAGATAAACATTCTTGCCAAATGTTTGTGGAACTCTACAAAAGTAATCACTGAGCTACAAAGAATAAATCCAATACATTTTAAAATATAGAAATTATGCATTAGAAATGTGCCTACAGTTGGTGAACACTCAGTGAATGTTAGCAATTTTAAATGTTTGGAATGCAATAGCCAACTTAATCTTCTCCACAGCTTTGAGGGCTATTGTTATTATTATTAATATTATTATCTCCATTTCATAGATGCCAAAAGCCAAGGCACAGAGAGGTTGCATTACATGCCCAAGGTCACACAGTTAGTAAATGGCCAAGACAGGATAATACCCAGGCATCTGGGTCCAAAGTTTATGCTCCTAATCACTATGCTAACAAAAGTGTGTGTGTGTGTGTGTGTGTGTGTGTGTGGACACACGTGCATGTGTACCTGTGGATGTGTATAATTTTAAAACACACACTTCAAATAACTCTTGGATTAAGGAAAACTACACTCATTTGCAAATTAGAAATAAGTGATAATGAGAGACCTGTGGGCTACAGCCACGGTGGCACACAGAGGAAAATGTGTAGCCTTTAATACATTTATTGAAAAATCAAAAATCTAGTACCTGTCAGTGCATGAAGCTAGGAAAAGAAAAATAAACCTAAGGAATGTAAAATAAGCATATCATAAATACAAAAGCAAAAATCAATAAGGTAGATAACCTAACTAACATAATAAGACCAAAAGCTTGCTCTTTGAAAAGATCAATATGTGTTGGCGACGAATTCCAAATATTTTCAAGCAACGTTGGAACCAAAGAAAACTCGTGAGCAGGACAGTCAAGTGTTCCATCTCTTCTACATGGCAACATCACCTCCTGGAGGTGGGGCTGAGGGCCTGGACCACGACAGGAGACTTCATGGCTACTTTACGTTTTGTCCGATTTTTTTCAAGTTTTTACTATGCAAATTTTCAAATACATGCTAAGATAGAGAAAAAAGGACAATAGACCCCCAGATACAGTCACGTGTCACTTAACAACAGGGATACATTCTGAGAAATGCATCGTTAGGCAATTTCATCGTTGTGCAAACTTCACAGTGTCTTTGCACAAACCTGGATGGCACAGCCTACTACACACCTCGGCTACGTTGCACTCATCTCACGGGACCACCATTTTACGTGTGATCCATTGTTGACTGAAACATCGTTATGCATCACATGACTGTATAAATATTTAAGCTTCAATAGTTAACAACTGAGGGCCAATCTCACTTCATCTAACCCCCAACCCACTTCCCCTGCAATTCAGATTATTTTGAAGCAAATCTCAGACTCTCCTTCATCTCTAAATGTTTTAGTATATATCACTAAAAGATAAGGGCATATTTATTATACGTAACCTTAATAAAACAATCACACCAAAAAATTAACATTGGTATGTGTGTTTGTTTAAATTACAGAAGTACTATACACTACCTGTTAAAATATCCAATTAAGAAAAAAGCTTAAAAGCAGCACAGTAGACTTCACATACCTTAAAACATGCTGAAGGAGGCAGGACCACCCGCAGTCTACAAACGGGGACACTGAGGCTGCAACAAGTGAAGGGGTTCGCCCGCCAGTCCCCGGTAGTAAGGGGGGCTGGGATCTGAGCTCAGGTCAGGTCTCTCGACGACACATCCTGGACTGGGTCCACTCTACCACGGCAGCCTTTTGACCCAACACATGACTGGATTTTGAGAATAACCATAGAATCATTAACAGGTTGGGTCAAGAAAATCTTCTTGGCCATAATGAGAGAAACTCATATTCCTCCGCGGGACACAGCAGAGAGCCAGCATTCGCGGAGGGACTTCTACACGACGGCCCTCCACTGGTGCTTCCATTTCCATTTTCTCATTCTAGTTTAGTCCTAGAAGGGTGTCAGGGGCTGAACTGTGTCCCCCCCCATTCATATTTTGAAGTCCTAACCCCCAGTACCTCAGAATGTGACCATATTTAGAGATGGGGGTCTTTACAGAGGTGATTAAGCTAAAATGAGGTCACTGGGGTGGCCCTGATCCAATCTGACTGGTGTCCTTATAAGAAGAGGAGATCAGGACACAGACACACACAGAGGGATGACCACATGAGGACACAGGGAGAAGATGCCACCTACAAGCCAAGGAGAGAGGCCTCAGAGAAACCAACCCTGTGGACACCTTGGTCTCAGACTTCTGGTCTCCAGAACCGTCAGAAAATAAATTTCTGTGGTTTAAGCCACACAGCCTGTGGCGCTTTGTTACGGCAGCCCGACCTGACCGATACAGGGGTGGACGGTGCACTGTCTATTTCACAGATGAGGAAACAGCAACCGTCTCAGAGCTGGGAAACGGGCAGCATTTGAACTCAGATAGGAGTCCAGAGCTGCGCTCTCTCCACTGCACTGGGCAGCTAATCGCGGAGAACACAGTGGGGCTTGTCCACAAGGGGTGTGGACAAGCTTCTGGTCAGCCAGCATGATGAGCGGACTCGCCATTGCCTTGGCCTCATCCTGGGCAGGTGTATTTCTCACCCTTTGGCCCTGGCCTTGGTCATGTGACTTGCTCCGACCAATGGCACATGGAAGAAATGACAGCATAGCAGTGGGGTCACGGCATAAGAGACCTCACTTGCTTTCACTGCCCTCCTGTGCCTGTGTCATCACACACACAGAAAAAAAATACACAATGGCTTGGAACAGAGCTGCCCCAGTCAGCCTGCAGATCTGCAGTGAGAAAACCCTGCCCCGCTGAGCCATCTGGAACAGCCAAGTCCAGCTGAGCCACAGACTGTGAGCAATAATAAATGGTTGTTGTTTTGAGCCTCTCCATTTGTGGGTGATTTGTTACATGTCACTAGCTAGCTGATACAGAAGGTCAAAAGAAGCAGTATATAACAATCTAGTTACAAGCACAGACTCTGAAGTCAGGCTGCCTGGACAGAATTCCTGGCTCTGCCACTTGTTAGCTGCATGACCTTAGGAAAATTGCTTAGCCTCTCTGATTTTCTAAGTCCTCATCTGTAAAATGGGGATACATGAAAATGTCTATCTCTTAGGATTGTTGAGAGGATGAAATTAATTGAGGTAGTGTCTATAAAAACCAGAACCCCATGGACACACCATGAATGACAGCTCTATCGTTGTGGCAGGAGAATGGAGGTTAACCTTGTCCTGGAGAGCTCCAGTCAGCAAGACCAAGACAAGCAGATGAGAAACCTTTTGTCTTTTTCTTTTGTTTTAAATTGATGCCACATCTGCCTTTCCCTACTAATTTAGTGAGGTAGTGAGCTCCCTGCCAACAGAGGGTCAAGCAAAGATGCCATCCTGAGAGGGCAGGACCAGATGACCTCTGAGTCCTCTTGACTGCCAGACTAATCACTGAGGCCAATTCTTCCTGTATCCAAACCACGACCCCAGGTAGGTGAACAGGGTCTGCGACAGCACAAGGCAGAGGCTGTGGGTGTAATGGAGACAATGTGGGGCTCAAGGGCAGAAGACTTGGGTTCAAGTCCCACCTCCACTGTGTGACCTTGGGCAAGTCACTGGACCTCTCTGAGTCTGGTCAACATAACAGGGTTAATCCCTGACTCTGCTGATTTCACAGGGTCATTACATGGATGAGAGACAGTAGTGGATGGAAGCCTGCCTTGTAAACTAGACAATGCCAGGGACAAGCGACATCCTTAGAACTGTCACGGTGGCACACTGACAGAAAAGTCCTCCACCTCTGAAGCTCTCTCTTTCACTAGCCCAGGGTGGGCAAGGATGTGACAAGCATGCGCCCCACTACCCGTTCTATACCCTGGGCAGACATGACTAATTGATCACACTCTTCCCCACTGCGGCTGCTTCTCCGTTCAGAGTCCCAGCGACCAGAGCCAACTGGCTGGACCAGACGGACAAGGAGAACCTCTCGTCCCTGGAGCTAGACCAAGGTCCACTGGTGCCCCTGCCCCTGTCTGGCTCCATGGTGTCTGGGGTGTTGTGGTTGCCAGGTGTCTACAATCACACCTGCAGACGCCCTTCCATTGCAGCTGCGTCTGGGATGAGGGTGGATTTTCACGACTGTGGGTGCCAGCCTCCCAACCCTGCAGGGCTCATGCCCTCTGACTGGGAACCCCGTCACTGACAGCAAACCCTCAAGTGAAAGCCCAGCAGAGTCTAGACACACAGAGAGGGTCAATAAAGCACTACCCATAATTTAAAAAAACAAACAGAAAAAATACATTAAATGGCTATAAATAGAGGAGTGGTTAAATAGATTATAGTATATTCACTTACTGGATATGGAGACATTAAAATAAATTTCTCTTAAGACTACAGAAATGCAAGGTAATGTCTGATATAAGCTTAAAGGGAAAAGAGGTCTGAAATGCCAGACATACAGCCACAGACTACCAAGACCTATCTCCACTCCTTCCTCACCATCAGAACCCCAGTTTGGTTTGAGAAGCAACAGGCCCCATTTTCCAGACTCCGTTGCAGCTAGGCTTGGCCATGAGACCCAGTTCCAGCCAATGAGATGTAAGTAGAAGTCCTTAGGTGGGCCATCCAGGAAAGCTCTTCAGAAACGAGCAGGCTCAGCAGGCACATGCCTCTGTCTTTTGTTCTTCCTCTTCTTCCTGCCAGGAAGGATGCTGGAGGTGATGCTGGAGGTGATGCAGCCATCTTGGAACCATGAGGCACCAGCCTGAGGACAAAAGCCAAGCTAAGATAGCCGAGCAGGAAGATGGAAGGGCCGGAGTCTCTGAAGGCACTGGGGAGCTGCCTGTCAGCCCGTCCGCCTGCCCCAGACTTCTTAACCAAGAAAGATACAACTCCTGTTTGGTCAAGTTAATTGGGTTCTCTGCTACAGGCAGCTGAACACAATCCCACACCAATTTATTCAGAGGAAATGATGAAAACAGTGGGCACATTTGGGCAATGACAAGAATGCGAACGTGAAAAGCTAGAGCCATTCTTGTATGTGACCATGGGACCACAGGAGAGTCATGCGGATTTTTCTCCCCTCCTTATAAAATGTTCCTGGCCATCTCTTACCACTTCCCCTTTTCAGGGAGGTGACAGCTATTGTGTGAATCAACACACACGGGCCTTCACTTCACTTTGGGTCCCTCTGGCCTAAACACTGTTCCAAATAGATGTCAGACCAATTTTGCCAACTGCCCGTGTCCTCAGCACTTAGGGTGTGGTCAAAGAGGTCGTTATCGCCCCAGAAATGACACTCATGCTGGGAGAACCCTCATTACAACCAGACTCAGCAGGAACATTTACCCAGTCCCCCTGCAGCATCGCTGGGCCAGGCCCTTTCCTCAGGCCCAGACGAGACTCATGGTTCGAAGCCCAGCCCGGGCCAGCCCCGCACCACCAGCAGTCACTTCCCCCTCGGAGCCCAGGAGATGCGAAGACCCCGACGCTGCATGCGCCGCGGGGCGCTGAGCTGCCTCCGCACACACCCGGCGGCTCACGGCGGGGCTGGAGCGGGGACCGTGCTCCCCCGGGCCCCCCAACACAACAACACTGCCTAGAACTTCTGCGTGAAGGGTGGAGCAGTGTCCACCCGCATTCTGCCCAACACCACCGAGCTCCCCTCGCCCACCCGAGCAGGCTCCCCCAGCCCCACATGAACAGGCTGGCCTCAGCTCCACCTGAGCCCCCATCCCCATCCACACTGGGGCGGCGCCTAAAGCTCAGAAGTCACTCCCCCAAGAACCCCCCACAATGTGGCCGCCTCTACCTGTGGGGCCTCCTCTGGGCAGGAAGGAGGGGCAGGAAGAGGGAAGGAATCTGCTTTCCCAGGCACACACTGTGAACCACATGCACACATGAGCACATACACACACGTGCACGCACACGTGCACGCACACGCGCACACACACCACATCACTCAGCTCCACCGCCATGATCTGCAGGGGCTGTCCTCCCAGGCTGCAGAGGCTCAGGGGAGAGAAGTCACCAGGGTCATTTTGCACTTCCGAGGACATTTAGCAACGTCTGGAGACATTTTCATTTGTCACAACGGGATGGGGGGTGTCACTGGCATCTAGTGGGTGGAGGCCAGGGATGCCCATCGTACAGGGCACAGGACGGCCCCCACTGCGGAGAAGCATCCAGCCCCAGCTGTCAGTGGCGCTCGAGGAGAACGCTGCCCAGCCCGGGGTCACCGGGTGGGGATTAGAACCCAGTGCGTCACAGGCCAGAGCCGGGCCTCCGCACAGCCCCCTGCTCTCTGCAGTGTCCACACCAGCATCCTGACTGCGGTTCACAAGTAGTCACGGTCTCCTGCCCAGGAGGCACCATGGAGGTCTCTGATGGAGGCCCTGAGAGTCACCGGCAGATCCTCGCTGAGCTCCTCCGTGCACGGAGACCGCAGGGCTCGAAGGGAGACAGCAAGAGTGGCAGGAGTGCACACACAAAGGGTTCTGGGGGCCCAGGGCGTGACTCTGGACTACCTCAGGGCTGCAGCCACCACCTCCATGTGGATGCCTCCCCCAGTGGCTGCCAGGCCCCAGGCTCTGCCCCTCATCCCCAGCAGGCCTCACCCACCCCAAAATTCCCAGCATCCCAGATGTGTGCTCACCCTTTACACCCCCAACAAATGGCCAACAGGACCCAAAGACACCACTGCCACATGCTTCACACACTTACTAATGTTCCCAGTACCTGACTATAGTGTCTTGTTCCTGAAAGGCCATCAGACAGTCAATCAACAAACATCCTCTAGGGCCCAGTGCATGCCAGGTACAAGGGACCCTGAGATAAAAGTCATGACCCCAGCCTTCAAGTGGCTTTCATAGAAGCAGACCCAGCACTGCCCGGGCACCATTGTCACCGACCGACCAGTGTTCAGGGGACAGATATGAACACACTGTGCCAGGCTGGGTGGAGGAAAGAGCATGGGCAAGGTCCCAGTTCGGAACTACCAGACAAGCGGTGCTACAGGGTGTGTGGGGAGGAAGTGGACGGAGGCAGGGAAGGAGGGAGGGAGGGGAGGGGCCACAGGGCAGGAGGCCAGGATGGTCAGGCAGGCCAAGGATGCAGCAAGGTGGAAGGCTGGCGCCATGACAGTGTGCGTGGAGTCACGGCCCCTGTGCCCTCCGCCCGGGGAGAGGCCTGGGGATGCTGTCCACTTGGAGGCTTCTCACCTCCCTGAACAGGCTGCACCTCACACACAAGGCAGGCCAGTAGCAGCCAAAGGCCATTTCACAGGTGGGTGTCTCTTCCCACCAGGTGCCCAACAGACTCACACGGGCCTGTCAGTAGTGGGGGCCTTGGGGACCGAGATCACACATCGAAGCCGTTGGAGCAAGATGCTCCCCATTTGGCAAGATGGGCCCCTATCCTGCTGTCTTCCGTTAAGACAAACAGCTCAAGTTCAGAAGCCCGGGGCCTTGGTCCTGCGCCTTCCCAGTGGCCCTGAGACACAACCGAGTGGACAGGTGGCACCAGAACCACTTGGCTGACAGTTCTCCTGCCCTCGGGGGCCAGGAGTGTGTCTCAGTGTCCAGCCGGCATGCCCGGAGCTCCCCGGCTGGGGCCTGGGGAGCCTGAGACCAGTAAGTGCCCAGCCCCGCACTGGGGACTCGGGTCGACTGGGGAGGCTGCGGCGCAAACACAAAACTGGGGTGCCGTGTAAAAGAGGTAAGGGACAACTGGGGGATGGGGCTGGCATGGCTGGTGCAAGGGAAGCGGGTGTGAACCCTGACCTGAGCAGAGAGACGCAGCAGGAACTGGAGGATCAAACGGGCTTTGGCCTAAGGACCTGGCTCTGCCCCGAGAGGGAACAGGGCACTGGGGGTGCGTGGCCAGGGAAGATGGGGGCTGTGGGCTTCGGAAAGGTCGCGGTGGTGGCAGGTGGAGGGTGGTGCCCCAGGAAGCCATGCTGTCTCGACAGGACCCTGATGGGGAAACCTAACACCCGGGCCTGGACCCTGTGGCCCCAGAAGCCCCCAGCCTGGCATCCCCCACTGAGGGCCTCCTTCCGTCGGACGTGGGAGCTCTTCCACCTCCCAGGGAGCTCTCTAAATGCAGAGTGGACACCAGGCAGCCACTCACGAGGGTCAGGGCCACCGGACCCAGGAGGGGCTGGTGATGGAGAGAAGCAGGGGATGAGATGTCCCCCAGAGGGAGGGCAGGAAAGCAGAGCCGAGAAGCTGCAAATGACAACTTCCCAACTTTGCCCAGAGTCAGTGGGGCGCACACGGGCTCACGACATCTTCGTAAGCATCGTCATCCCAACAACACAAGCCTGGGTGCAGAGCAAGGAGGCCTTTCCCAGGAGTGTCCTCCAGTGCTCACGGCGCCAGGGAAGCAAAGTCTCCATCCCCATTTCACAGATGAGGAAGCCGAGGATTCAGGGACGTGCCTAGAATTGGCCTCCAGGACAGGCAGATGTGAGCAGCCCTGCCAGGGCTACGGGACCCCATGACCTGCCTGCTCCCCCAAGTCCCTCTGCACTCAGTCCCTAGAGGCAGGTGGCACCATTCATCCACATAGGAAGACCGGGGCCAGAGGTTGGGCCTGGACCTGCCCCCTCTGGTCTCCAGGTGCCTGGACCAGCACCCCTCTTGCTGCGCCAACAGGATCTCCACCCCCAGCCCACGCCAGCCACAGCTCACCCTCCTCTAGTCTGGCCCCACCCTTCACCCCAGTGCCACCCACTGGCTCCTCCCAGGGCTGGGGACATGAGGAGGGTGAGGACAGATCAGCACGTGGCCACGCCACTTGGCTAGCGCCACTTTTGAGCAGCTGTTCCCCAGCCAGGCTCTGTCATCTCTCAGGGCCTGGCTGACCCCGAGACCCCAGGCAGGAGCACAGCAGGGGAAGCAGCAGAGGCCAGCAAATTCTCGTCAGCCGGGGGAGTCTCTGTCTCCCCCAGGCCCAGGGGCTGACATCTCGCGATGTCCTGACAAGTCGGGCCAACACACTCATAGACACTCCTAAGTTTTCTCATCTTCCACCGCTGCAGATTTTTCCGTCAACCATCCCTTCTTCTCTGGATCCAGGGCACATAATTGTTTTGTGCTCAGAGGTTGACCTCAGGGCCTGTACTTGGATTCACCCCAATCCAAGACAGAGAATACAGTAGAATTCTCTTGGGAACACACAATAGAAGTTTGCGAGAACTAGAAGCTCAAAACATGTCAATGCAGGGAGGTAGCTGCCCAGAACAGCTGCCGTACTAACTGGAGGCATTAACAGAAGTATAGTGCCTGGACAAGGGGAGGTGATGTTCTGCTGTCCCTGCATGGTCAGATCAGACTTGGAGAGCACAAACACCAACCGAAATTGCTCAGAGGAGAGGGACCAGACTTGTAAAGGGCATTATCATCAGAAGAAACTCAGGGGCCAGGGGCTATCCTCAAACTCCTAAAGACTATTACAGGACAGGAGGTGAGCCAAGCTCCACTCAGCCCTTCCTTTGGAGAACTGTAAGCCACCGGGTCAGTGCCCCTAGCTAAAAGGGGAGAACTTTCTACAGGCGGAGGTCTCAGAGTGGGGACAGGCAGGAAAAGGGACCCTGGAACAAAATCCTTTAAGGAAATGAACACCAGACCCCTCCCTCATGGCTGTCAGAGCAGAGGATGCTCCACTGGGCAGAGGGCAAGACCTTCACCCGAATTCTCACGTCCCAGAACCCCTCCGTCCTTGGGACTCTCTCAAGAGTGCCCACTGCCCCTCCTTTACCAGCCCAGGGTCCTGGCCTCCTAGTCCCCAGGGCTCTGCTGGACCAGGCTTCCGTCTGCTCCCGCCTGTGTTCTCCCTGGTCCTCTGGCTGGTGAGGCTGTGTAAACACAGAGCATGGGGCTGCTCTGCGCTCCGACTCAGAGGGGCAGGTCCCCTGCGGCTGGCGGCCTGTCCATCCTGGCTCCCCGTGTCAATCATAGTATGGACCACGTCAACACCACCCCCTCCAGACTCACCCACACATCTGTGTGCTGGGTTCCCTCTCCTCTCCTGGGCCTGGGACCCCTGAGTTCCAGTTTCTAAAAGTTTCTAAAAGGAGACCTTCTGGCCCTTTAAGGGAAGACCCTTCCCTCAACACACACACAACTCTTTTCCACATGGTGGCCCACCAGATCAAATCCTCATACAATAATCTCAACATTCATCTAAACACACATCACTTCATCACATGTGAGGCAATGAGCTCCCTGTCTCTAGAGGCATTCAAGAAAGATCTGGCTGATGGGAAAGGATCTGGATAATGGTAATGTTCTGTTTCTTGATCTGAGTGCTGGTTACATGGGCATGGCTTGTTTACAAGAATCACTGAGCAATACACTTGTGATACGTGCACTTCTCCATATGAACATTATACTTTATTAAAAGTTTTTTAAAAATCAAGTGATTGTGATTAGCTGACCATTTGCAGGACAGAGATGAGGCTGGCACTCTCTGAAGATCTCCACTTCAAGGCACTGACACTTCCTGAGATCCTGCTAGGGGCACTGTGCACCTCTCACTCACCATTGTGCGCCTATGCCAGTACAGTTCCCCCACCCCCCGCAGCACATGGAAGGAGCTGGGTAAAAACCCAGTGATGGAGGAATGAATGAATGGGTGAATAGAGGACTGGGTGAGTGCTCAGAGGAGTGAGTGAATGAGCAAATGAGTGAGTCAGTGATAACTGCATAGAAGGATGGATAGATGGATGGATGCATGAATGCATGGATGGATGGATGCATGGAACGTGAACAAACAGGTGCATGGGGGACTGAGGAGTGAATACATGGGGAATGGGTGGGTGAAGGTGTGAACAACAGGTGCATGGAAAACTGAGTGAGTGCATGGGAAATGGGTAGATGGAGGTGTGAACACAGACGCATGGAGGACCCAGGGTTTGAGTGCATGGGGACTGGGTGGGTGGAGGTATGAACCAGGTTCATAGAGGACTGAGTGAGTGACTGCATGGGGAATGGGTGGGTGGAGGTGTGAACACAGGTGCATGGAGGAATGAGTGAGTGAGTGCATGGGGACTGGGTGGGTGGAGGTGTGAACCAGGTTCATAGAGGACTGAGTGAGTGAGTGAGTGCATGGGGACTGGGTGGGTGGAAGTGTGCACCAGGTTCATAGAGGACTGAGTGAGTGAGTGCATGGGGAATAGGTGGATGGAGGTGTGAACCAGGTTCACAGAGGACTGAGTGAGTGAGTGCATGGGGAATGGGTGGGTGGAGGTGTGAACACAGGTGCATGGAGGACTGAGTGAGTGAGTGCATGGGGAATGGGTGGGTGGAGGTGTGAACCAGGTTCGTGGAGGGCTGAGTGAGTGAGTGCATGGGGAATAGGTGGGTGGAGGTGTGCACCAGGTGCATGGAGGAACGAGTGAGTGAGTGCATGGGGAATGGGTGAGTGGGGGTGTGAACCAGGTTCATAGAGGACTGAGTGAGTGAGGGAATGGGTGGGTGGAGGTGTGAACGAGGTTCATGGAGGAATGAGTGAGTGAGTGACTGCATGGGGACTGGGTGGGTGGAGGTGTGAACACAGGTGCATGGAGGACTGAGTGTGTGAGTGAGGGCATGGAGAATGGGTGAGTGGAAGTGTGAACCAGGCTCATGGAGGACTGAGTGAGTGAGTGCATGGGGAATGGGTGGGTGGAGGTGTGTACAGAGGTACATGCAGGAATGAGTGAGTGAGTGCAGGGGGAAGAGGTGGATGGAGGTGTGAACAACAAGCGCTTAGGGGAAGAGATGTACACCAAGGCCTGGTTCACCTCCTGCTCCTGCTCCGTCCCCCCAGGACTTAGCTGGTAAGATCCAAGCAGTCCCAGGAAAGAGCCGGTGAAGACAATGGGAGTTGAACACTGGGCCTCACCCAATACCTGCCTCTGTCTCAGAGCACTCAGCTAGGTGTCTCCATACACCTTGGGAGAGCCGTCTCTTTTATGTCTCCCAGAGAAAGAAGGAACCCCACTTGTCTGCCTCCTGCAGGATGTCTATAAATAGGCCATGTTTACCGGAGGGCCAGTGCTACATCAAGCGAGGCCAGATCCGGGCAGGGCCTGGCGAGGAGGAGCTGTCCACGGTCTCTCACGCTTCCCGCACACTGCCAGCCACCACACTGGAAAGCAACAAGGGAATCCCACCCCTCCTCTCCAGCCCTCGGTGTGCTGGGTGGGCAGGGCCTTCACCTGGGTCTGCCTGAGCAGATTTCCTAAACAGTGCAGTTAAAGGGAGAAGCAGAAAGATACAGATGGAGTATTCCACAGGCCCATCCGTGGCTCCCGGGACGAATCCACAGTTGAAGCCTGGGGTAAGGAGATCCTGACTGCATTACAGAGTTCAAGGTCCCCTGCTTCAGTGTGCACTGCCTTGTCTGGGCCTCAGTTTCCTCATCTAAAAAGTGGGGCAGTATTTCCACCAGCCTCAAGGGTGAAGTGAGTGCCTGCGTTGGGAAGCTCCGCGCTCCCTCGGGCACCAGACTGCTCCGTCCTTCTGGGCCCCTTCCATCCTGCAGTCCTTTATGAGATGCCCGCTCTGTCCTGGGCATTGTGCTGGGCACTGCACTATGCTGGAAATGACATAGCTGGCCCAGGGCAGAGTAAATGGTATGGACAATGCTGGGACTGAGGGAGGCACAGAGGCAGGGCACATTCAGGGAGGCAGTGAGTGGCAGAGGGAAGGCGGAGACTTCCTGGAGGGCCAGGACCTGTGAGAAGGGTGCAAAGGGCCAAGAGGAGCGCTCCCTCTGCGTGTTCTGCATCGCCAGGCATCAGCATGGGATGGGTTAACTGAGCTGAGCTGTCCCTGCTTTTCTCGCTGGACTGCAACCAACTGTTTGGGTTTCCAGCTCCCCTTCTGCCTCAAGGCCAGGCCTTATCTCGTCATCTGGATTGTCCTCAGAGCCTCAGAGCAGCACAGCTGGGACAGGGGCAGGCGCCCAGCAAGAGGATAAACCACGTACTGAAAACTACAACCTAGAGTGCCAGAGAAAGTGGGAAATGCTCTCACTTCTGCCAACTCCGTTCGAGGTTCTGTTCATGAACAAGGGAGGCATCCTGCTGCATTCTCGTTTCAAACAGGTGCGGGACCTTGCACACAGAAACTACAGGAGCCCCAGAACTTTTTCCCACAGTGTGCCCACCCCCAGCCAGCAGACCCTGGCTCCTATGCCAGTCACCTCAATTCCTGTGGCAGCCATCCCAGCTTCAGATGGGCCCAAAGGGCTTGGGGAAACACCGCTCCTGTTGTAAGTCTCCCCTCTCCTCCAAACTGAGGCAGAAGCAGAAAACCCACATCTCTTCCTTCCTTCCTTTACTTACGCAGACCAGTTTTCAAATCATCCTCCTGGACCCTGCAGATGAGACCTGACTCCTGAGCATGGTTTCTTCTTCTTCAATGACCCTGAAGGTGGTAACAACTTAGATCACAGGTGTTAGATTCAAAGAAGTGTCCCGGAGATTCCCGCTCTGCTGTCAGAAGTAGCAGCTGATTGTGGGACACAATTTTGGCCTAAAGCACCTCCTGTAGGAAGGTTGCAAGTTTGTTTGGGGGTCCCTTGGCACCAAGGCCTTAGCCCCAAGCAGGGACATTCAAATCAAGCACTCTCCAGGCCCTGGCCCGCACTCTACTGCTTCTACCAACAGCTTAGGAAGGGGGCACGGGGTTTCCAACCCATCCAGCTAATCAGACAAGCAGGCAGGTACCTATGAGGGGCTCCCATCTTAAACACAGCAGAGTTCCAAAGGTCCAGGGCTTCCCATGTTGAGAACTCAACAACAGAATCTCCCGGGAAGTAGCTACAAGTGGCACGGACACCAAGAGAAGTGGAGAAGGATGGTAACCAGAGCCGGATAAAGGACGGAGCTGAATCTGCCCTTTGGGAGCTGCTGGACCCGAGTTCTTCCCTCCTGAGGACCACGGCAGCTGTGCCCGGGCTCCCCGGAGAGTCAGGCAGAATTCAGCGTGATGTCCCCTTCACCAGGCGCAGCCACAGATCCAAGGTGAAGTGGTAATTATATACGTTTTTAAAATCCATTGCACAGAGTCAGCTACGACCTGCATCTGAGAAGCAGGGATCGTTAGGGGATGGTGAGTGCTGGGGTGCCTGCCCCACCAGGAGATTCGAGCTCAAAGTTGAAGCTCACCGGAGAAAGCGCCCAAGGTTAGATGAAAAATAAGAAGGCCCGTGAAGATTCACGGGACTCATTAATATCATTGTCCAATAGGAGACAATTCCTCAGGGGCCTGGCTTGGGGCTGGTTTTTGTTCTAGGCCTAGGAGCATCTTAATTTGCATTTATATTAAAAAAAAAAAAAAGAAGAAAACAAACAGAATTAACTAGAAAGGTGCTTTGTTTCCTATAAATTCAAGCTCTTCTGCTAAACAGCTTCTCAGGGCAGAAAGCGGGAGATTCAGCCTGTGTCAGAGAGCGTGGATTCGCACCTACTAAGCGCATGTTGCTGGACGGCACCAGTCCTCCACAGTCAGCCTGCAGGTGGTTCCTGTGTCACTCCTTCCACAGGCGGGGAAACTGAGGTCGGGAGTCGGGTAGCACCCTCCCCATGTCTTGCTGTGTGACGGGACTCAGGTTCCGCACCCCGGGCAGTGGGCTGCACATTCAGTGTCTTCCCGCTACAGGGCAGCTGAGTCAGGACGGTCTCTCCTCCCTACCCTTATAGACATTGTCCAACCTTCCCTTCTAGAAAATCAGTTGAAAACTCAGTGAGGGAAGTGAGAAAAATCAGCAGAGTCATCAGCTGCCCCTCCGGTCCTGTACTGATTCGAGTCCCACCCGCACCGCTGGCTGAGATTACACCCTCCACTGGGCCACACACTCTGATGTTTTCTTTGGAGCCTTAGCCGTTAGAAGCCATAAACTTCAGAACCATCAGAAGCATATGCCCAGAACAACCCATCAGAATCAATAAACACACCCCCGTAAGAACTCGAACAACCTCAGGTAAAGGGGAATGTCTCTGGGTTTGATTTTAACTCCAATCCTCTCCCCAATGTTGTAGTCCAACTCTTGGAACCAGCCAAACGTTTTATGTGCTCATTTCACTCCTTGGGGCCGGCATGCCAGCAGACTTCACGTCTTGGGTCTAGATTACTCAAGGCACGTTTTGGGAATGATGGGCTTTTTCCCTCCCCAGGGGCGGTCAGTTTGGGAGGTATATTTCTTCTCTCTCTGGCTTTCCAGCAAACAGGCCCCTGTCCCCCAGGATCGCCGCCCTGCACATCCGTGTGTTACCTCTGCAGCTCACACTGGAAGTTTAAAGACACAAATCACGGTAATGACCAACTGGCCCTTTCAGGCGCTGGAAGCACAGGGTGGGAAAGGAAGGACTTTTCTGGGTTTTGGCCGCTGGGCCGAGGGCGTGGGGCAAGAAGGAGCAAAGCTGGTTATGTAGACAACAGAAGGACAATTTCCTTCCCAAAACAGAAAAGCCTGCACCAATGAATTAAACATTTCAAACAAGATGACTCTCTAAAAAGTCTTTTCAACCAAGAAAGAAAGACAGGCCGTCCTGTGCTGGCGCTTCCTGTTGCATATGGCACTGAGAAATCCTGCTTTTCAGCATGCAGAGCTTTCCAGACAAAGAAAAATACCGAGGGGAAATCAGAGGAGAAGGTCCAGAGAAGTAAGGCAGGGGGACGAGAGAAGGGTGGGAAGGCAGAGGCATCTGCTCAGGGCACAGGGGCACAGAGGACTTCAGGGGGCAGAAAGGAGACCATGCTGAGCCAACACAGAGGCCCTGACAGGTCCAAGGAGATGGTGCCGAGGCAGGGAGCGTGCTGGGACAAGTTGCAAACCACAGAGGCACCACCCGGCCTCCTGCC
The DNA here is from genome assembly GCA_031878705.1 of Tapirus indicus. Classification (NCBI taxonomy): domain Eukaryota; kingdom Metazoa; phylum Chordata; class Mammalia; order Perissodactyla; family Tapiridae; genus Tapirus; species Tapirus indicus. Next base: position 4,945,005 of record CM062935.1, on the reverse strand, counting down.
ACGGAGGGCACCCCCACATCCACAGGGAGAAAGTGACTTCCTCCGGCTCCCACAGGTCTCTCAAAGTGTAATGTCTGGGAGTTCTCCAAAACTCCTGGCCCCAGTGGGGGTGCTGCCCTAGGCACCCACCAGAGATTTGCTCCGTGGACAGTATCCTTGGGTTCAGGACCCACAGGAGTTCCAGAGTGTACCTACTGGATTCTCTCTCCCAACTGGGGCTGAACCTCCCCAGTTTCTGGGCAATTTGCAGACTTGCCTCACCCCCTGTCACAGCCTGGCTATGGGCAGGTCCCGCCCGGCCCCTCCTCGACCTCACTCCTAGAGCAGTTCATCCGGCTGCCACCCCCAACCCAATCAGCAGAGAGCAAAGTCTCTCCTCCCAGGGGCCTGGCACGACCAGGCTCCAGATTCGAGGAAGAGGAGCCAGGAAGGAGGAGAGCCGAAACCTGGGCTCAGAGAAGGCCGGAGAATTGCGAGGGTCGGCGCCTCCCACGCTCCAGGAGCTGTCCCCGCCACCTGAGTCCGTCTCCGCGCCGCGGGTACCAGGCCAGCCCTCTCCAACTCCCGGAGAGGTAGTAAGTGTAAGGCTTGGAGCCCCGCGCAGACCAGCCCGCGCCGGGGCGGTGGGTGGGTGGGTGTCTGCTATGGGATTATTCTTAGCGCTCCACTCTCTTCGCAAAAGTGGCGCCTCCGCCCTCCCGGCTCCGGCACGCTCGCTCCAGGCTTGCACGCCCGGCCCAGACACCGGCGCGGAGGAGAGCACCGGGTGGGGTCCGAGAGGGCTGAGGTGCGGAGGCGCAGGAGAGGCGGGGGCTCCCGAGAGAGGAGGGGGCGCTGCGGGAGGGGCCCGGGCGACAGGCTGCGTTTAACCCTCGGCGCCCCGCACCCAGCCCCGCGCCGCGCGCTCAGCCGCCTCCCCGGACTCCTCCCGGGGCGCGAGGAGCCCGGCGGCGGCGCGCCCAGCCCTTACCTATGGTGGTGATGACCGTGATGGCAAAGTAGAAGGAGCCGGCGAATTTCCACTGGACGCCGGCGCGGTGCGGCTCCGACTGCAGGATCACCAGCTCCAGCTGCCGGTAGTCCTCGCTGCTGATGTTGTACTTCCCCTTGATCCGGATCTCCTCGGCTTTGAGTTTCTCCTCCTCGCGCATCTCGTGGTCCGACTCGAGGGCGTCGAAGACGGCGGCGCCCACCAGCAGGTAGGTGAAGGTGCAGACGATGAGGGACAGAGTCCGCACGTTCTGCCTCTTCATGGCCGCCAGCAAGGAGCCGGCGCGGGGGGCATGTCCCGCAGGCTCGCAGCCGCGCGCGTCCCACTGCAGCGCCGGGCGGCCGCCGCCGCCTCCTCCGCCGCCGCCGCCGCCGCCTCCAAGTTGTAAGCGGCGGCGGCAGCAGCAGCAGCAGCAGCAGCAGCAGCGGGGAGGCGGGGGGCGGGGAGGCTGGGGGGGCCCCCCTCCGCCGGGGCCGCCACAGCCGCCACCACCGCGAGGCGGCTGGCGGGGCAGAGGCGGCGCGGGCCCGGGCTCGGGTGAGAAGGCGGACAGGCACAGGAGGCTGCTCGAGCGCCGGGGCCAGGCGTCCGGGAGCCCCGACACCCTGCGCCAGACCCGGCCGAGGCAGCCCGCCCCACTGCGCAGGGCCATGCACGGCGGCCCCGCCGGTCACCGCGCGGGCCGCGCTGCCCTCCGCACCCCGCCCCCCGCTCCCGCCGGAAAAGCAGGGGCGGGAGCGGGAGCCGGAGCGCGGCCGGAGGGCGGCCGCCGGGGCCCGCGCCCCTCCGGGTCCGGCTCCCGGGCGGCGGCGTCCAGCTAGGAGCCCGCAGGTCTGCGCGCGCCCTGCGGGACCTCCTGCCCCTTTTACCCCTCCTCGCCACCCCTCGAAGGGGGTGCAAAAGTTTGCGAAGTGGCGGCGTCTCCGGAGTCCCCAGCAAGCGGGGAGGGGGTTGAGCAGGTGCAGCGGGCGTGGCGGCCCGATGCCCGAAGGTTGGAGCGCCCCGCGCCCACCCGGGCGCGCAGGGACGCGGCGGGGTCCCCGCCGGGCGTCGGCCGGTCCAGGAAGTTTGCTCCGCTCAGCCCCCGAGGCGCGGGAGCGGGGCGCGGCCCTGGGGCGGCAGGGCCCGCGGCGGAGTGGCCTCGGGGGCGGCCGGGGAACGGCGCGGCGGCGGTCTGCCAGCCCGTTCCTCCGGGGGCGGCGGGCGAGGCGGCGGCGGAGGCGGGAGGGGTCCCGCGGGCCTCGCGGAGCTGCGGGATGGGCGCGGGCGCATGAGCCGCGCCGGGGTCGGGGCCCTCCGGCGTCCGGGCGTCCGGGGAGGCGGCCGCGGCGCTGGTCTGCCCGGGGTGTTGCGTTGCGTGCGCGCCGGAGGGAGCCCGAGTGTGTGTGCGTGTGTCTGTGCGTATGTGTGCCCGTGTGCCCGTGTGTGTGTGTGTGTGTGTGCGCGCGAGAGCGTGGCAGCCCCGCTCTGGCGGGAGGGCCGCGGGGGGCGGGGGCCGGGCTACGCGGAGGCCCGGCCTCCCTCCCTCCCTCTTTTCTTCCCTCCCTCCCGCAGCCTCCCGGGCGCGCCACCTCCCGCCTGGTCCCCAGCCAGCTGGCGAGGCGGCCGCGGCGGCTCCCGCTGCAGACCCAGCGCAGCGCGGGGAGCACGCGGAGGGAGCCCAGGAGGGGCGGCCGGTGCCGCCGGGGAGTGGGCAGAGGCGGGCGGAAGACTGGGTGTAGTCCTAGTGAGGGTGGGGGGCGGAGCCACCAGCAGGTTTCAGCGGGGGATGGGAGGATAAATGAGGCTGCTTGGGTCTTTCTCGCCCCGCTCCCCGAGAACTCATGCAGCCACGCGGGGCGGAGAGTTTGAGGGACCCGGGGCTGGAGAAAGAAACGGGATTCAGCCGAGAAGGCGGACAGGAGGCTTAAGGGAGAGGGGAGATCGGGTGGAGAGTGGGGAACGCAAGGGGAGGGGGCCTTGGGCACCCGGGTGCACGGCGGCCCCCGCGGTTCCACCAGGACCAGCCACCTGGCGCGGGTGCGTGTCACTGGCCTGGGGCACCTCCTCGTCGCGTGGTGGGGTCCCGAGTGCCGCCTCAGTCCCCGCAAGCGTCGCAGGCCGGCTGGCCCAGCACCTGCCAACCTGAGTCGTTCCTCCGGAGAGCGCTGAGGATGGCACGGGCCGCCACTCTTGGGGTTGGGCTCGCAGGGGAGGGCGCCGCATTCCCCCTTCTCTGTCCCCTTCCTGTTGCTTTTCAGAGAATCACTCCTTGGTTCCCTGAGGCTGGGCGCAGGGAGCACCAGGAATGCAACCCCGTGCGCCGCGCGACGGCCCCTCTCCGGACGAGGGTGGGGAGGGTACGCGAAGCTCTGACCCCGGCGCAGCTATTTCTTGCGTCCGGAGAGGAGGCCTCGCCCTGCTTTATCCTCTTCCCATTTCAGCCTGCTTTGCTCTCTCCCCCGTCCCCCCATCCCCCTTCAGGTCGCTGAGGGGGTTTCTCTTGACCACCAGCCCCCCTTAATTTCCTCTTGAGCTGTGGAGCTCGAAATGGGTAGGCCGAAGCCGCGGAGAGCCCCGGGCTCCCCTTCCCCGGGGCAGGCGACCTCACTTGGACCGCAGCCAAGGAAGAGATGGCGACTTGAGGAAAGGGGCGCCCCCCTGCGGCGGGCTAAAAGATGGGGCAGATGTGGCCACGGGCTATGCAGGGTAGGCCAGGGAATCAACCTTCGCGCCCCTCGCGCCCTTCCGGAGCACTCGCCCCGCTGGGTCGTCCGCAGGGACTCAGGACCGAGCCAGTCTGGGAACCTTATGCCTCACCGAGGCTCCATGGCTGGGACTCTCTCCACGCCATTTCTGGGACTTGCGGGTGCTTGCTCCTCCGGCCCCACCGGGGAAGGGTGCCCGCGCTGTGGGCGACTTCTGGGCGGTCTGGCCTCTGCTGGGTCTGCGGAAGCCCTTGGGCACGGGGGCGGGTAGCCCCACCCCGAGCAGGCGCTCTCCCCAGAATTCATTTTGGAAACCGAGGCCCCCGCTCTCCCGAATGAGTCTGGCCGCCCGGTGAGTCACCGAGAGCGGGCGACAAGGATTCCCAGCAGCTGGTAATTAATTGCGCCGTGGCTCGGCCCACGACGGAACCCCAGTCGGGTCTCCCGCCGCCCTGCAGCGGCGCCATCCCTGAGTCACAGCCGTCGGGCCTCCGCCGTCCGGAAGCAGCCTGCGCTCCTGGGCGCCACCAGGGGGCACTGGACTCCGACCCACAGGTCGCCCGGCTTTGAGCCAACGTTGCCTGGGAAGTCCAGGCTGTCCCCGCTGGCAGGTGCGGAAGCGGGGGATGGGATGCTCTCCACCGACAGATTCCAAGCTTTGTAGAGAGCCACTTTTATTCGGTTTACATGCAGCCTTTCAGGAAAACGGAACCGCTTTGTGTGCATACTGGAAGGAACCTCAGAGAGAAACTAGTCCAAACCGCTTGTTTTACTGGTGGGAACACTTCCGACGGGAGGTCACGTGCTCAGGGACGCAAGGCAGTTCCGATCTAGAACCAGCACTTGAAGCTCCTCCCCGCTTCTGGGGAGGAGGACCCAGCTCTCCAAGGACCCAGCTGCCTTCCCACCCCAAGGTCACACTGCCTTGAATAGCCACCGACCACTCCCCAAACACCTTCCTTTTCTTCTCCCTCCAAAATGAGGCTTTTGGACTCAAGAGAAACAAAGTCGGGAACGCAGCCTCAGGGCAGAACCTGAGGAAGGGGGAGAGGAGGGTTTCCTGGTCTGTCCATGGGCACCCACGCTCCTCTCCTCACCCTGAACTCTCCTTCTTTCCGGGGTCTTGACCTGCGGGTGGAAGTGGGTTGGTTGGAGCAGGGCCTAGCTCTTGACATCCTCCCTGTGTCCCCAGCACCCATCCCCAAGGCAGTTGTTCGGCTAGCACTGTGGGTTACTGCCACATGACAGTCCACAAAGAGGTCAGGCTGGTGACAGTGCCCCTGGGGAAGCCACCTCCCTCTCTGCCTCTGTGGTGGTGGGAGCACCAACTCCAGCCCAACTGGAGTGGCATTCAGAGCTCAGGTGTGGCCAATCAGAGCCCAGGATTCCTCCTGGCCACAGTGATTGGCTAGGTGTGGCTCATCTCTCCACCAATGATTCCCCCTTGCCACAGTGATTGGCTAGATGTGGCTCATCTCTCCACCAATGAGAGCCATTTCTAAGAGGAGCCAGGGCAGAGCGAGTGAGGCAAGTCCTGAGGCTGCAGGCCCACCGCGCACCCAAGAGCCACCCCTGGAGGGGAGCCAGTGCATTCTGTCTTAGTGGCTCAGGCCACTGTGAGTTGGGCCCAGTCAACACCGGTGTAGCTGGTGCCTGCAAGCTGGTAGCCTGTCTGTGCTCCTCCAGCAGTCTGTCCCTGGGCCTCCCTGGACCTCAGTGTCTTCTTTAGTGAAAACAGATGTAGCTGATTAGATAACAAAGAACATGGTGGTTTTATAACGCTCTACTGCCTACTTGTTTGCTAGGTTCTTTACACATTGGGCGTGCCCATAGCCCCCAGGTCTAAGGATTATTATTACCCTCTCTTACCCAGAGAGGCCTGGCAGTTTATTCTGGGCCTGCAGTGAGTCAGAGTGGACTCAACTGTAAATCTGTGCTTCTTCCACAGCAGCACTGTGTCTATAAAACCGATTCTGCCGGTAGCTGAAGGCAGGGAGGGACAGCGCCCTAGGCCAGGTTCCCCAGGCTGATGCCCAGGTGTCTCCATGGGCATATCGGTCAGTGCTGGCCCGGGTAGGTTCTATTTGCTGCTAAGGAGCCAGAGCTGTCTGCTGCTCCCAGAACATCCTGAGTCCATGGGTGCATTTAATGCTTTGTTGTATGACTGCCCACATCTTCGAAAATAGGCAGAGGATGCAGAATCATCGTCCCCATTTTACAGATGGAGAAGGTGAGGCACCAAATCCAGTGGCCCCAAATCATGGAGAGGAGCTGTGCTGAGTCTGCCCATCCTCAGGCCCCAGTGCCAATGCTGTAGGTTCCTCCCTGGCTTTGCCAGACCTCACCGATTCCTGTGGCCACGACCTTTGCAGCTGATGGTGTGTCTTCACGCTAGACCTCCCGCGGTGGCAGACTCCAGAAGAAAGCAGTCTGCAGGCAGGCAGCCAGGCCCGTCCAGAGCTTCCCAGACTCTCCTTTGGGATGTGAATAAGCGTGTCACCAAGGAAGCCTTCTGTGGTTACACAGTTCGGGGACACTGGGTTAACAGGGGTACTGGGTTAACTGGGGTGGATTCAGGACTTCTCAGAGCCTTTGGACTGCTAACGGATATCCTGAGCCCCGACAGGATCCTGGGCAGCATTCCCCAACCTCACTTGACCGTGGAACCTGCCTTTGGGCAGAGTCGGCCTCAGCACCAGGTCTGGGGGCCAGCTCTTTGGGAACTGCTGGCCCAGCCCAGAGAGCTGGGCACAGGGAGGCAGGTGGCCCGGGTCCCACTTCTGGTCCCACACAGACAAGCCCTCCTCCCATTCAGTTCCTTTCGGCCTCCAGCCCCTCACTGGACCCCCTGCCTCCAGAGAACCCCCTTCTCTCCTCCACCTGTAGCTGGAGCCACCTTCTGAACTCCCTGACCCTGCACCTCTGTGCTGAAAACCCTCTCGGAGCTCCTGGGTCCCTTCAGGCCCTTCCCTGGCATTCCCACCCTCAGGTCTGGCCTCTGGGCATCTCTCTCGCCTCATCGCCTGCCTCCGTCCTTCCCGCCTCCTGCTCCAGCTACCAACGCAATCATTTCCTCAACATATCACACCTCCGTGCCTTTGCTCACGCTGTTCCCTCTGCCTCCATCCTTTCCCTGTCCTCCTCAGGCTCTCATCTCCTCACTTTTCAAGATTCAGTTCTGGCAGCATCTCCTCCAGAAGCTTCTCCTGTCCCCAGGCTGGACTAGGCTCCCGTGTCCCTGCACATACATATATCACAGTGACCCCTCTGGGGTCACCTGCCAGGCTGTGAGCTCCTTGAGAGCAAGGGCCATGCTGGCCTCCATGTGGTCATGCAGGGCCTGCCACACAGTAGGGGCACAATACATGTCTGATGGGAACCAAAGAACAGAGTCCACTCTGCTCACTCGCCAGTGGGTCTGAGGGCACCGCCCCACATGAGAGCTCTCACAGGAAGGCAGGAAGCAGTAGATGCAGAAGGGTGAAAGAAAGAAAAGCTGTGCTTGCCTGCCGGGACCCCGAGAGCCCTGAGGGTTAGGCCTTGACTCTGATGTCCCTGGGGGTCCAATGCAGTGAAGAAGGAAGAGAAAGAACAAGAAAGACAGAGGTGGAAGAGGAGAAACCAACCAGAAAGAGGCTCGAACAGTGGAAGACATGGGACTGAGCCTGGAGCGGGCAGTGGGGCCAAGGGTGAGTTCACCGATGTTGGCACACAGCTTGCCCTCCTGTGGCCTGTGCCTGTGGCAGACATTGCTAATTGATCCCAGCCCCGTCTTTGGCCAGGATCTGCTACAGCCTGAGAATCTTGAACACAGAGGTACACACGGGGTTCGTCCTGGGTTCAGCGTTGACCTGTTTCCTTTCAAGACCGTCACCAATCTGGCCCCAGCTGAGATGGCAGAGAAGAGTTTACCCCCAGTGTGAGAGGACATAGGGAGCTGTGATAAGTTCTTGAGCAGGAGAGTGACCTGGTGATGGTGACATATGGCACCCTAGTGTGCTGATCTGAGTAAGCGAGCATTTCTTGAGCACCTGCCGGATGTTGGGCCTGAGCTGGGGATCAGGTCATGATAACTCTGTGAGATGGTCATCATCCCCATTGGCCGGTGACAAAGCTGAGGCTCTCTGAGCTTAGGACAATAGCCATGACTCCAAGTCCTTGGCTTGGCACTGCCCTCGCAAGGGGTGGGGGGACTGGGGAGCTGCGTCCTTCCTCTCCAGGCACAGGCAACAAGGAGCTGGACCAGTGTGGCAGCAGGGAGGCCAAGAAGGAAGAGGGAGGGTCAGCCCAGCCCCTGGTACACAGTAGGTGCTAAAAGTTGTTTCACTGGCTCCACAATTAAATCCAAAAGATGCCAAGACTAGTCCCAGGGCTTGGTGACCAATGCGGTGAGGGTCAGAGAGAGGGAGGCTGGAAAATGGCCCAGGGCTTCTGAGTCACAGGAGGCAGAGCCAGTGATGGAAAAGGGAAACTGAGGTCGGGCCTGGCCTGGTCTGCCCAGAGGGTTCCAGAACAATATGTCAAGGGGTAGGGGAAGTGGTTCGGAGAGTGGACAGTCAGAGCCTGTGACCTTTTGGCTTGTCAGGCCTCCAGCTGCCCTGAATGTCCATTGGCAGGTGAGGCGGGGACATGAGCCCCTAACAGGCTGGGGCTCCTCCCTGAGATGCCAAGCCCTGGTGGGCCTCCTTGGGGATTTCTGAGCTCCAAGTTCTCAGTGTGCGGTGAGGTCCCCAACTGTGGCCACGTGGGCAAAGGCACCGGGCGGTTCATGCTGTAAACTGTTGCAGGAACAGATGGCGTGCAGAACTGGGGCTCAGAGCAGATCTGATCTGCCCCCAGAGGAGGGGACTTTTAAGAGCGGGGGCTTCACTTAGTAGAGGATGAGCAAGCCAGCCCTCTCTGGGACTAAGGGTCACATGGCAAATGAGGGGTGCAATGAGAGGCGAAGCCAGGCCAAGTGTCCCCCTTCTTCGAGCCAAGGACGCCCCCAGTGCCCCATACACACACGCGTCCTTGCTTTATTAGAGGAAATGTGATTAGTGGATTTCAGGCTTCTTAATGGGGCCTGAACCACTGCCCATCTCCACGCCTGATCCATAAATAGCTCGAGCACATTCCCCATGGAGCCCGGTGCTGCCAGGATCAATCGGGAGATCGGCAGAGGCTTCACCAGCTGACAGCTCCCGAGAAAGGCTGCTGGGGGGCTGTGCACCCTGTGCCCACCAGGAGGGTCTCATTAACCGAGGCCTGAGCACAGGGTCAACACCCGTGGGAGGCTGTTCTCAAACTGAGCAGAGGAGATGGGAGGGCAGCGTGTCTGCGCCCACAGCTGGGCCTCCTGGGCAGCGGGGAGGGCAGCCTGTCCCTGGCCTCCACTTCTGGGTCCCCCGGGGCTCGGCAGGGCAGAGGCCCTGGGACGTTTGCTGACTAGATTAATGAGATGACTCAGGAATGACATACCGATGGCCAGGAAATGGCATTGGTGACCTTTCTCAGTCACCTCCCCACCACCCAGTGCCTGAAATAATTAGATATCCATAGAGAGGGGACATTTGTTGAAGCTACTTCTGCCTTCTTAAAAATAATAATAATAAATAAAACAAAAATTAAGAATAAAAATCTTCCGCTCTTAAAAATAAACATAAACAATAGTTTACTGAGACCACACTAACTGCAGGACCTTGGGAAAGCAGCCCCGTCAAGTTTCCTCATCTTGAACTTGGCTGTGAGATGGGATTGTCTCCTGCAGTTGTGGATGTGGTTGCATAATGATGCCTGGAAAGGTCACGCACAGAGGAAGGGCACAGCCAGGTCTTGGGGAGTCTCCACAGACGCAGCCTGTCTCCAAATCATGCCCCCAATATGACCAGTCTCCCCACCATCTGCAGGGTCAGTTCTTCTGCATGGACCCCAAGTTGCACTCAGGCTGTGGAATAAGTACGTGCTTCCAAGTCAGGCAGCTGGAATCCAAATCCCAAGGTTGTCATTTCCTCCCAGTGTGGCCTTGGGCAAGTGCAGGACCCTCTCTGTGCTTCTCTCCTGGTTGGTTGAGCAAGAGGAAGAGAGCCGTCCCCACTGGGATGAGGTGAACCCTGATGTGTGTGGCTCCTGGCGGAGGCCCTGCGCCCGCCCGGGTACACTCAGTGAACGTGGCCCCTCTTCCTGAGTGCGGAGGGCGCGCTGCCCTCCCGCCAGCCGCCACAGGCTCAGGCGGAGACCACCATGCAGCCAGCCCCTCCCTCGCGTGGGAGCTGCCTTCAGCCGAGTCACGCGGAGCGTGCGCGGAGCTGTGCCGAGTCTACACATCCCTGCGGAAGGTGTTTAATATTTTCCCTTTTCAGAGCCTGGTTCTCACCTTTGTGTGGCAGAAGGTATTTTTGCAAACGCAGCCGAGGTGGCAGCGACTTCGCAGCCTGACACAGCGTCCCTCTACACACCAATGCTATTTCGGGGACTCGCACGTGTATCGTTTGTATCATTACTGCCTGTCAACTCCCAGGGAGAGGGACGAGAGGGTGGGTGCCTCCAGAGGCCCCAAAAGGCCCCCGAGCCCCCCATTCCATGGGCACCTCCCCCAGGAAGGCTTCCTGGCCCCAGGCTGGGTCTGAGCACGGTCCTGTGCACTCCCCTTGCAAACTGCGCCTGTCCTCAGCACTTCTCCGTCCCCTGCTCCAGGCCTCGAGCTTCCTAAGGACAGGGCCTGTTGACCGTCTGTGTCCCCAGCACAGAGCAGGGCTCCTAAGCATCCACTGAGTTGAATTAATGCCCAGTGGGCTCTGCAAGTGCCTGGGCATTTCTAAGAGGCTTTTTCTACCTCCGAGCTGCTCTCTGCCCCCCAACATCACCTGCTGGACTGGGGGTCTCCATGCTGGCCAGGTGCTGGGGTCTGCAAGTAGGGTGAACAGGAGACAGCAGGGTCTGGAGGTGGAGACCTGTGGGTCATGTGGGGGCTGCAGGAGCCCAGATCAGCCTAGACTGGGGGACCCCAGAGAGCTTCCCAGCAGAGGGGACTTTGCCTTCCAGTCCTCAGGCCATGAAATGGGCTAATCCCCAGCTCTCATGGTTGCTACAAACATGGAGCAGGCACAGTTATGCCTGGAGGGTGTGCACATAGTAGGGCTTGTCCAGGGTTGAAGTCCCTTCCCACAGGGCTGGAAGGGATGCTGGCAATTTGGTCCCCTTCCTCATTTGATGAGTGAGACCACACCCAGAGAAGTCCAGGGACTAACGGGAGGTCACAGAGTCATTGTTGGCAGAGCTGGGACACCATCCACCTCCCGGGTCCCCTGCACCAAGTCCAGCCCCCCCTCGAGAGTCCCCAGGAGCCTATGCAGCTCAGCAATGCAGCTCTTGCCTCCAGCGCTGACAAGGAGTATTGGGGAGCCAACAGCAAGTTTCCTGCTGTTGTGGAGCACACGTCCTGCTGGGAGAGTGGACAATAAACTAGCTAACCAGCAGGGTGAAGCCGGAGACAGGTGACTGCAGGAAGATGAGAAAACATGGGCCAGTGAAAAGTGTGGCATGAGCCAAGAGATATTTTGGGTGTGGTGGTCAGGGATGGCCTCCTGGAGGAAGTGGCATTGGAACTGAGACTTGAACAATGTGTTTAGATCCAGGGGAGGGTGCCCAGGCAGAGGGAGCAGCAGATGCAAAGGCCCTTGGGTCAAGGGAACGAGCGTGGCTTGCTCAGCAAACAGCAAGGAGGCGAACGTGGCTGGGGTGTGGGCTCAGGGGAGGGTGGCATGAGATTAGGTCAGAGGGCAGGGCTCTGAGGCCCCCAGGAGGACAGGGGCAGGGTCAGATCATGAAGGCCATGGGAGGAGTCGGATTTCACTTGTGCATCACAGAAGCCCACAGTGCAGTGTATGGAGGGGGCACATCACGCCTCATTGGACGGGTGTGACGGGGCCTACGGAGCTCTCTGACCTGCAGGAAGAGGGGCCCCAAGAAACACGTGGCCACTTACAACAATAAGGACTCCATCTCTGATGACAGTGCAGCACTGGGGCTGCACTGTTCAGGGCTCACGTCACCAGACTCCCAGAGGCCACCGCCAAGTATCTCTTGCTTGGTCCAGAGGTCCACTCACAGGGGACCAGGGGCCGCCAGTGGTTAGTTGGGCCGCTGCAGCCTCTGACGCTGTCTGGCCCCCGACGCCCCGGGGCAGGCCTGGCAGACACAGTGTGATTTCCGCAGCACCAGGAAGGGTCCCCAATTCCCCAAATCCCTCCCCCTCTCCACTCGGATGCCTAAAGTCTCTTTAATGGTGGCAGATTGAATCACTGACTTTTTAAAGATCATTTTGTCCTTTCATTTATTTATTCTTGATCACAAATAATACTTTTTGTATAAAATCTAAAAAGTAGAGGAAAATATAAAGAAACAAACAAACAATACTCCCCCCCCAAATCCTAAGGATTTTCCCGCCAGGGAAGTTGGCACCATTTCAGCAGTGGAGTCCAGAAACACGGACTTTTACACTCTGGAGTCGATGGATGCTGATGTAAGACCTCCCTTAAGAGTCAAGTTCAAGGGAGTGGGGGGAGCACAAAGCAGATGGATGTCCAAGAGGGTTTGGGAAGGAGGGTAGAGTGAGGGAGGAGGCCCTGGAGGGGAGGCAGGAGGTACTGAGGCCACCAGGCTGAGCCCAGAACCACATACAGGCTGTGCTCCCGTTTTTGTCACACTCAGGTCCCCTGTGCAGCCGGGATGGAGCCGGGCAGAGAGTCTGACCCTCCCGAGTAGATGACGACTGTGTAGTCCTAACACAGCACCAGCAAGTGTCCCCGAATCAAGACCGACTCAGCATAGTCACCCCAGGACCACGAGGCTTGGGGGAGGAGACGGACGGTCATGGTCAAGGACTCAGTCTGCACATGGGGCAGAGCTGGCTCAGATCTGAGCACCGACGTTTCCCAGGTGAGGACCCCGGACTCCGAGCCTCAGGCCCTCGCTTGCAGAATGGGTGTGATGAGGCTCCCGGTTGATCAGGTGGTGGGGAGGATGAAAAGCCGTAAGGTGGGCCCTGTACCACACTGGCACAGTCTCTGGACTTGAGGTGGGGAATAGTGCCAACACGTGAGCTTTGGAGCCAGATGGTCCCGAGTTTGAATCCTGGCTCCACCATATCCTGGCTGTTTGACCTCGGGCCTGTCACTTCACCCGAGGCTCACGTTCGCTTCCATGGTCCATCATCAGCAATATTGTCCACAATTCCACCCCAGATGCACCCCATTCCCCTTCCTTTCTCTCGTGCAGCCCATGCTTGGCCATACCGACCTACAGCCTACCCAGCGCATGCATCTCTACGCCATCATGGGAAGTGTGCAGGAAAAGGTTCAAGGCCAAGCTCTAGGGTCAGGCTCTCTTCACCTCCAGTCCCTTTGCCTTTTCTGAAAAGGAGCCTTTTGGCAACTGAATTCAACTGAGCATTCGGCTGCTACCCCAGCATCCTTCCTTCCCTCCCTCTTTCACTTGGGGTCAAACCTGCATCTTGGCATGGTGGCCCTCCCAGCCTCTCCCAGCTCCCTCCACACTTCCTCTCACAGGTATCCTCCCTAATACATTTCTTGTGTGCTCAACTGCATCTCAACATCTGCTTCTTGGGGGACCCAGACTAATGCAGGGGCTTTCAGCCATCAGACCTGAGCCCCCAAAGAACTGACAAAGAAAAATCACAGCATCTCAGGGGGCCCAGAGCCAGACAGGAAGAGAACAGTTAACCCTGAGAGAGAGCACCCCATAGCCTGTTAGTTTCTAAATCACTCAGGATGGGATAGATTATTCAGCATGTTATGGACTGAATGTTAGTGTACCCCCTGCCCACAATTCATATGTTGAATCCCTAACCCCCAATGTGATGGCATTTGGAAGTGGGGCCTTTGGGAGGTGATCAGGTTTAGATGAGGTCATGAGGGTGAGGCCCCCATGATGGGATTAGAGATCTTTTATAAAAGAGGAAGAGACCAGAGTGTTCTCTCTCCCCCTCCCTCCCTCTCCCTCTCTCTCTGCCATGTGAGGACCCAACGAGAAGGGGGCCACCTGCAAGCCAGAATGAGAGCCCTCACCAGGTACCAGATCTGCCAGCACCCTGATCTCAGACTTCCCATCTTCCAGAATGGTGAGAAATAAATGTCTGTTATTCAAGCCCCCTAGTCTGTGGTATTTTGTTACAGCAACCTGAGTTGACTAAGACATAGGAGGACCAAAATTTTTAATTAAAAAATCAGCGGTGTAAACTTCCAAAGGCTTGTTTCTTGCTCATGTGAGTTGACAGGTAGCTCTGCTCACTGAGGTCCCTCTGAGACCCAGGCTGACAGACACTCCCCCTGCCATGGGCTTCCATGATCCCTGACAGGGAAAGGGAACCCAATATCTCACCATGGTCCTGAAAGTTTCTACCTAGAAATGTCCTACATCACTTCTGAATACATTTGTTGGCTGAAGCATGCCATATGGCCAAGCCTGGGAGTTCAGTCCAACCTCATGCCCAGCAAAGACCTTCACCTGGGACTCCTGTGCCCAGACAAGTTCTCACTCACCTGTGAAGGCAAAAGGAAGGCATTTAAGAGTGCATTTCCCGAATTCTTGTCCACCCACTACATCCCTTGTTAGGAAAAGACTCAAGAGAGGACTCAAACCAGAAAATAAATGAGACAGAACAGAGCCCAAAATGAAGAAAAATGAAAAAGGAAAGACAGTGGTGAGCAGCAGACCTTGATATGTGAATAAATTAGATCAAAATGAATAAGGATAGACCTGTCTTAGACTGTGTAATCCAAGTGCTAAGTAAGGGTTCCTGAGACAGAAGGTCCACAGTGGAAGGAAAAATTCTAACGATAGTCTATTTATAAAAGTCACAGCTCAGCAACTTCTATGAGTTGTAGGCAAGGAGAAATTATAAACTTTCCAAGCATCTCATCTTGGATGGGGAGGGGAGAGGAAGAAAATGAAAGAATTCTAGAAGTCTCATAGGATTAGGAGTGAGGAAGAATAACTAAGGTAAAAATAGAGCATCTTATTGTGTGAAATAGCTGGTATCTTATTTTCAACTAATCATAGAGAAATCTGCTCTGGTTATATAAACAGGGAAGAGGAGGTGGCCATCAATGCAATGGAAGGTGTCTTAGTGTCTGCTCCCAGGCCGTAAGAAAATACCGCAGACCAGGGGCTTAAACAACAAACATTTGTTTCTCACGGTTCTGGAGGCTGGAAGGCCAAGATCAAGAGGCCAGCAAGGTAGGTTTCATTTCGAGATCTCCTCTCTTGGCTTGCAGACAGCCGCCATCTTGCTCTGTGCTCACCTGACGTCTTCTCTGTGCACCTGCTGAAGGGCGGGGGAGGGGGGAGAGCTCTGCTTTGTCTTCTTATAAGGAAACTAATCCCATGGGATCTGGGCCCCACCCTTTTGCCCTCATTTAATCTTAGTTACTTCCTTAGAGGCCCCATCACCAAATACAGCCACGGTGTGGATTAGGACTTCAACACATGAATTTTGGGGAGACACAAACTCCCAGTCCATGACAGAAGGATGTAAGCAGGGACTTCCAAATTAACAAAGGGAAAAATGGAAGGAATGATAACATGATCAAACCATCAAAAATGAGGAAGAAATGATGCAAAATAAATAATCAACAATAGAATACTGTAGGAGCCACGTGAAATATATGAGTGAATATCTTAAATGGAAAGAACTGAATTCTCCCATTAAAAAATAGACACTGTCATACTGGGTTCGACAAGCAAAAGAAAGAAAAAAACAAAGCCAATTATAAGCTGTTTATTAGAAATACACTTGAAACAAAGTAATATTTTGAATATTTAAAATAAATTGCTGGGAAAATATTTACAAGGATAAAGCAAATGAAAAAGTAGAACTAGCAGATCTTAATCTCAAAAAAATTTTTAAATACTCATAGGTGATAAATTAGAACATTATACAATGAAGTGATATACAGCCATAAACCTGTATTTTTTTAATAAAAAGAGGAGCTAAATATATAAAGCAAAATCTATGAGGAAACAGAACTTGACAAAAATAAAATTATAATGAGAGACAACTGCACAGCTCTATCAGAAATGGACAAAAGTATTAGAAATAAAGAAGGAGTTAGAAATTAAGAAGCAATCCAATGTATTCGTTGGCCATTGATTGGATCCTAGTTTGAACAAATCAGATTTTAAAAAGTCATTGTAGGGACAATTAGGGAAATTTGAATATGGATGGGGTTTTAGAAGGTCATAGAACATCACTATAATTTTCTCATGTGCAATGATAGTATCACGCTTATGTAGGGAAGAATCCTTCTTTATTAAAGAGGCAAAATGAAGTATCTAGGGGTAACATGCCATGAAGCCTATAATTTAATTTTAAATACCTAAGTAAAAAACAAATATGGCAAAATGTACAGTTGTTGAATCTTGGCGATGGGTATATCATATACATTTTACTTGTATCCCTGCTTTTTTGTACACTTGAAATTTAAAAACGACAAAGTAATAACACTAGAACTGAATAATGCAAGCAATGTGTGAATGTGTGTATATGTGTATATATATATATATATATATATATATATATATATATATATATACACTCAAATAGTGAATACAATTTCATATGCCTAAAGGTGATGAAAATTAGTATATAATAGGCCAGCAAAAAAACTTTACCAAATTCAAGAACACAAAAGTCTTTCCTAGGACTCCTGCTCTGACCATATCCCATACAAGTAGAAATAATAGAAAGGGAGCCCAAAACACTTTAACTACTTGCAAATTTAAAACATTCCTACATAACTCTTGAATCAAAGAGAAAATCAAAGGAGAAATTACATACTATCTGGAAAACCAAGAAAAAGAAAACACTTCATATTAAAACATATGGAGTATGGTTAACACAGCTTAGAAACACACAGCCTGAAATGCCTTCATTAGAAAGGAGGAAAGACTAAACATACCATTGTTTTTAGTGCTTGTCTCACGAAATTAGGGAAAAGAAACAGCGAAAGAAATACGAAAGAGGGAATTCATAAAGATAAGAACTGAAACTGATGAAATAGAAAAATTTTAAAATAGTGGAAAGACTATGTAAATGCAAAAGCTTGTTCTTTGAAATGGCTAATAAAATAGAAAAAAACCCTCGTGAGTCCAATTACGGAGAATGAAGAGAGAGAGAGTAAAATTAGACAAGATTAGGAATGAGAAGGCAGACATACCAATATAACTACAGATACAGGGGAGATAAAAATAATTATGAGAGAATATTATGTGCAACTCTGTGATAACAAATTGAAAACCTCAGGGAAATGGACAATTTCCTAGTAAAAGTAAATTACCAAAATCAGTCCAAGAAAAAATGGGAAATTTTAATAGACCAATTACCATAGAAGAGATTAGACGGTGATTGGAGATCTATCACCAGAAGCACCAGAATCAGACAGGCTTGCAACTGAGTTTTATCTAATTTCTAAAGAACTAAGCATTTCAATGCTGTTTAAACTATTTTGGGCCATAGAAAAAGATAGAAAAGAAACTCCCTATTCATTCTGGGCATCTACAATAAATTTAATACAAAATAAGGGGAATGATAGACCAATGGCCCTTATGAGTATAGGTGAAAATTTCTACATAAAATACTAGCCAATAGAATCCAGCAACTAATCAAAAGAACAACACACTACCCTTCAGGTTTGTTGAGGGAATTTGATGTGTGATTGAGGACTCTTGGCCCAGGGGACATTTTATAGGCATATAAATTCAATTTAATATGTTAGCAAATGCCAAGATTTTATACAGAAATTTTATGGGGTTTATTTCCAAAACAGGCTCTAAAAGGTAATATTGTTTCTGCATCTTTTAAACGTTCCATAAAACCAATTCCTTCATGATTTGAATCCACCGAGGGAAAGGATGAGGGACTTTTCTTGCTTTTAATTGAGCACCAGTGCACAAGATGCTGTGCTGACTGTGTGATACATCTAATGTCAATGAATTCTCGAAGCAAGTCTGTGGGGAGTTGATGTGATTGACAATGAGGCTTGGAGAGGTGCAGTGACTTCCGAGAACACTCAGATGGCAAGGGCAGAGTCCAGATCTAAACGCTGCTGCTGGCTACAAAGCCCAAGCTTTCAAGGGCATACATGGAAGCCACACTTGGAAGTCCCCCAGTGACTTCCTGGTTCACGGAGGAGTTCCAGTCTGTTTATCCGAAGCCAGGAGCAACGGAATTAACACTGGATTAGGTATCAGGAGACCTGGGTTCTATTTCATGTTCCGCCACCAGCTTGCCGGCGGGTTGGGCCATGGCTTTGAAGACTGCCCTTCGCAACTCTCCAAGATCCATATAACGCTGGTGTCTGCAGGGCCGGCGGTGAGGCGCTGTCCGTGGTGCTGAAGATGCTCCTCCTTGAGAGCTCCAGCCTCACCCACATTCAGAGGAGCTGGCCTGGGCGGCTGCCAGGGACACTCTGTGATTAATCAGCAGGTTTGAAATGGCAAACTGAATTCTAAAGGTGGAAGAAGGGAAGAATTCTTTATTGGTTTCCTGAATCAGTGCCAAGGGATGTTTCTTTTTTTACCAAAAGCCATGTCTTTGACAATTCTCATCACCTGGGCCTGAATTGGACGTCTCAATTTTTGGAAAGAGGCATAGAATTAAGTTTCCGCTGCCCAGGTGAATAAATGGAACACTTCCTAATTCCCAAAGCCCCCTGTTTGCCCCTCTCAAATCCCATCCTTCTTCTTTACCTCAGAAGGAATCGATGCTAAATTTTGTCTGTTACTCACTTGTTTGTCTTTTTTACTTTAAACAACATGTGTATGTATCCTTAATAAATATACTGATTTGCTTTTGGGACTTCACGTAATTAGAATCACATTGCATGTATTCTTCTGTTGCCAGTTTTATCCCATCAACATTGTGTTTTTGACTGTATCCATGTTATTGCCTTTTCACCACTGTATAGTATTCTGCTGTATAAATATGCTGCAACATACTTATACATTTCATTCTTAATATGGCATGTGACTTTGTGTCCTTTTTTTGTGTTATGAAGAATTCTGCTATAAACATTCTGGTGTGTGGCTCATGTTGCAGAAGTCACTAAGTATCCATTAAGATGTGTACGTGGTAGTGGAATTGTTGGGTCATAGGGCATGACCAGTTCAACTTCACTAGGAGTGTAGAGACTTCTGGTCTATCACTCTATCCCATTCTCCCCTCCTCCCTATAGGAGACACGCCCCATTTGCAGTCAGGCGGGGCCATGTAACTTGCTCTTCTCTATGGATTGTGAGCATAAGTGACTTACATTATTTCCCAGGTTGAATAATCTCCTTACAGTGTCAGACTCTCCTCATATTTCTCCCAGTTTGTGACTTGTCTTTCTACCTTCTTTATGGTATCTTTTGATGAATGAAAGTTCTTCATTTTAATATAGTGGAATTTATCATTTTTATGACTTGTGATTTTTGCATCTTATTTAGGATACCTTACATCCCTACCCCAAGATCATAAGGATATCGATAATGTCTTCTAAATGTTTTATACTTTGCCTTTCACATTTAGGTCTTAACTTAAAACAGATCTTTGTATATGGTGTGTAGTAGGGTTTACTGTCTTTCTTTCCCTGTGGCCACTCATTTACTTTCCCAGCACTATTTAAGGGAAAGTCCATCCTCTTCCCACTGGCATGTGATAGCAATATTTCATATATCGTGTGTTCATATATGCATGGGTCTGTTTCTGAGCTCTACACTGGTCCATTTTTCTATTCCACAGTGTCTATTTGTTTAGCATTTAGTACATTTTGACTTATTCAAAAGTATGTTGACTATTATTGGACCTTTGCATTTCTATATAAATTTTAGAATCAGCTTGCCAAGTTTCACAAAAAAAAAATCAAGATTTTTATTGGTGTTGCATTGAGTCTATAGATCAATTTAACGAGAATTTACATCTTTATGAGACAGAGTCTTCCAACCATTTATTTAGATCTTCTTTAATGTCTTCCAATAAATTTTTATAACTTTCACCATAATGGTCTTGCACATTAAAGAAAAGATTTATTCTTGGGTTCTGTATTAGTTTCCTATTGCTACTGGAACAAGTTGCTACAAACTTAGTTGCTTAAACAACAAAAATTTATTATCTTACAGTTCTGGAAGTCAGAAGTCCAAAATGAGTCTCACTGAGCAAAAGTCAAGGTGTTGGCTGGGCTACATTCTTTGTGGAGGCTCCTGGGGAGAATCTGTTTCCTTGCCTTTTACAGCTTCTAGAGTTTGGGGCAGCCCTTGACTTATGGCCCCTTCCTCCATCCTGAAAGCCAGCAACATTGGGCTAAATTCTTCTCATGCTGCCATCTCTCCAGTTCTCTTTTGTCTCCCTCTTCTGCTTTTAAGGATCCTTGTGAATATATTGGGGCATCCTGGGTAATCCAGGATAATCTCCCTATTTTAAAGTCAGGTGATTGTCAACTTTAATTTTATCTGTACCCATAATTACTCTTTGCCATATAACCCAACATATTCACCAGTTCTGGGAAATAGGTTGTGGACATCTTTGGGATGCCATTATTCTGGCTACCAGAGATTCTTTATATTTTCTGTAGTTCTATAAATGGTAACTTTTATCCTTTTGTTTTCAAGCTGTTTGTTGCTGTGGTACAAAAATGCTGTGGATTTTTCTAGGTTGATTTTGTATCTAGCAACTTTGCTAAGCACTTATTAATTCGAATAAATCTGAAGATTCTTTAGGATTTTTTATGTAATCAATGATATAATGTGCAAATAATAACAGTCTTGTTTTTTTAATTTCTAGTCCTTATGCTTTTTATTTGCTCTCTTCTTTGCATTTCTGTGCTGCATGGACCACTTATATAATGTGAATAAAAGAGGAGATAATGAGCATCCTTGTTTCATTCCTGATCTTAAAGAGAGTGCTTATGACATTTCCACATTAAGAATAAGGTTTGCTGTGTATATATTTTTTATAGATATCGTTTTATCAGGTTAAGGAAACTCTCTTCTAGACCTAGATTGCTAAGAGTTTTTTGGGGGGTTTTGAAAGTCATGAAAGGATGTTGACTTTTATCAAAGACTTTTCCCACATCTATAAGGCTAATCATATGATTTTTCTTCTTTAGTTTGTTAATGTGGTGGACTCATTAATATCTTTTCCAATGTAAAACCAACCTTGCATTCTCTGAATAAATACAACTTGGTCGTGATACACTCCCTTTTCACATATTGCTGGATCTGTTTGCTAACATTTAAATTCAAAATTTGCATCTACTTTGATGCATGATTTAGCCTGAAATTTTCTTTTCTTATGCTGTCTTTGTCAGATTTTGATATTAAGGTTATACTAGCCTCATAAAAAATATCTGAATGTTTTTCCTCTTTTACCACATTCAGAAATATTTTGTGTATCATTGGAATTTTTTGTTCCTTGAATTAGAATTCATTGGTAAGAACAATTTGGGCCTAGAGTTTTCTTTTCAAAAAGACTTTTAACTACTGATTTGATTTCGTTAATGGCTTTAGGATTGTTCAGTCTTTCTATTTGTTATCATAAATTTTAATTTTTATTACATTTTTCTAGAAAATGTATATTTCATTTACATTGTCAAGTTTATTGGTATGAAGTTCTTCATAATATCCTCTTAAAATATCCTCTTATTATTGTCTACAGTATCTGATGTCCCCTCTTTACTTGTAATGTGGTTATTTGTGCCTTTTCTTTTTTCTTTATTAATCTATTCAGAGGTTTCTCAATTTTATTAGCCTTTTCAAGATACAAGCTTTGGCTTTTTGCTATTGTGTGTTTCTTTCCTATTTTATTAATTTATGATCTTATCTTTCCTATATTCTTCTTTTATTCTTTGATCTCTTCTGCCATCTTTTTCAGCTCCTGGGGATGCTGCTTAGTCCATTAACTTGCACACTTTCCTCTTTTGAATATAAGCATTTAAGTTTATAAAAGCATCCCTCTAAATACTGATTTATCTGCATCACACAAGTTTTGATATATACTTTTATTATTGTTCAATTTCAATATTTTCTACTTTCCATGGTGATTTCTTCTTTCAATTCTGAGTTATCTAGAAGTGTTTCTTAATTTCCAAAGGCATGAGACTTTTACAATAATCTTTTTGTGATTGATTTCTAACTTAAGTATGTTGGGCTCAGAGAATGTGTCTGTATGTTAACAGTCCTTCAACAACATACTAGGTCAAAAAGCAAATCTCAACATATGTGCTTGATAAAAATTTATTTCTACAGCTGTTGAGAGAAGTATTCTACATAAGTCCATTATGTCAAATTTATTGGTAGAATATTCCAAATCATCTATATCTTTAATAATTTTTGTCTTCTTGGTCTTTTGGTTACTGAGAGAGGTTTGCCCATTTCTCCTGGTAGTTCTATCAGGTTTTGCTTTATGTATTTGAGGCTTTTTTATTGGTTGCATACATATTTGGAGTTATTATAGCTTCCTGGTGAGTTATTACTTTTGTCATCATGATGCTATTGTCCTAGTTTCTGGAAGTAATTTATTTTTTGCTTTAGATTTTCTTATTATGATTTTTCTGGAGCATCTTTTCCTACAATTTTATTTCAACCTTCTATATCCTTATGTTTTGGTGTCTCTTGTAAACATCATAAGCCTGACTTTGTGGGTTTTGTCTAGTCTTTTATCTGGGATATTTAGCCTATTTTCATTTGTGGTAAGCATTGATTTACTTTAGTTTGTTTCTACAACTTCTTTTACAACCATTCTAGCTGTCACTTAACCACTCTGTGCCTCATTTTTCTCAACTGTAATATGAGTATAATAATATTATTATGGTTAAGGTTTTACTTGTTCAGCTATTTCCATCTATTTTTTGGTCCTTTTTCCTTCCTTTCTTGCCTTCTTTTGAACTGAATAATTAGTTTTCCTTATTCCATTTTTTGGAGCATCTAATTTAGAAGCTGTTCATGCTATTTCTCATTTTCCTAATGGTTACCCCAGAAATTGAAACTTCCATAATTAAACCACTGTAGCTTAAGTCTAAGTTAATCAATATCTTTGCCCTCCTCCTGAACCTTTGAAATTAAAATTAAAGCAACTTCTAAGATTCTAACACTTTGATTCCAATGATCCTCTTACCAACATTTATGTGTTATTTTGGTATATATGTTAATTCTATTATGTAGTAACACCATAATTCATAATAATTATTATTATTTATATGGTAAATGTTTGCTTAGATTTACCCATTTATGTACCATTTTATTTGTTATTCCTTCTTTCTTGCACCTCTGACTTTCTATTTGGTATCAGTTTCCTTCTGCCTGGAATTCTTTCTTTAGACTTCCCTTTAATGAGGTTTTGGTGGTGGAAAACCTTATTTTTGTCTGTATAAAAATATTGCCATTTCGCCTATTGAAAAGTATTTGTGCCACTCAGCACATTCTCGGATATTATTCCACTGACTTCTGGACTTTGTTTTTGTTGATGTGAAGTCAGCTCTCAGTCAAACTGCCACTTCTTTGAAGGTAATTTGTCCTGTCTTTCTAGCTCCTTTAAAATCATCCCTTTGCATCTAGTCTTTGAAATTACATTACGATGTGTCTACTGCCTATTTTAAATGTTATGCTACTTAGAATTTGTTGAGCTTCTTAAATATGTGGGGTTTTGTCTCTATCAGTTCTGAGAAGTTCTCAGTCATTATCTCTTCAAATACTGCCTTTTCTCCATTCTCTTTACCCTCTCCCCCAGGGACGCTGACTAGGTATATGTGAGAGCTTCTCCCTCTGTCCTCCATGTTTCCTTAAGTCTCTATCGTATCTCCTGGTCCTTCTGGGCTGCACTTCTTATAACGTCTTCAGCTCTATCTTTCAATTCACCAGTTCTTCCCCTGGCTGGGTTTAATCTCTTCAGCCTATTCACTAAGTATTTCATTTCAATTCTACTTTTCATTTATAAGAGTTCCATTTGATTATTTTATGATGTTCTAGATCTTTACCCATTTTAACCTTCTTTTTCAGTTCTTGTGACATATTAAGCATACTTATTTTATAGTCTATGTCTGATAAAGCCAATATCTGATTCCTTCTCAAGCCTGAGTTTGCTGATTTTGTTTCTTCTGGCTCTCATACATGATGCATTGTTTCCTTGTGTATTTGACGACTTTCTTTCTTTTAAAACTCTGAATTATTCATTTTCCTTATAGAAACCCTTGGAGATTTGGGACAAAAAGTCGGTTCCTCCACAAAGGATGTGTTTACTTCTGTAAGATGTCTGTATGTGTTGCTGGGGGCGGTGCTATATGTCTAGGACCACTTGCAAACTAATGAATGATTCGAAGTTTGGGGGAGGCATTAAGGGAGAGTGACTTGGGACTGCAGATTCATGGGAGGACCAACTTGGGTTGGAATCAAAGGGTTGAGACAGGGCAGTTTTATTTCCACTCTCCAAGTAGGGTGGGGGTATTTTCAGTTTACACTTTACTCAGGGTGTAATCCTCTGGGGTCCTGCATTAATGGGGAGCATCTCCTATTAAGTTCCCCACCTCGTGGGCCCTGGGATTTGTCTTCCTCCTTCCAGTTTTGTAAGACTGCAAAAACGGATGCTCCTGCTTTGGCAAAAATCCTCAAAGTGAAAGTTGGCATCAAACCTCTCTGGGTTTTGCCTACACACAGGTACTGGGTGGGTATCTCTCACTTTCCTGCCAGCTCATGGGTGCACTCGCAAATGTGTTTTTGATATAATTACTGTCATCTTTAGTCGTTTTCAGTAGGAGGTTAGTCTGGGCCCCTAGTCCATGTTGACACTCTCTTTTGATCTTTATTTATTATGTTTCTTAACCCCTTAAGACATTGTTCAGAGGCCCCAGGAGCCAGGGGACCACATGCACTTCACTCTCTTCTCTGCTTACTAGGGCCAGGCTGGCTCTTAAGACGTTGTAACGACAATGGTTTCTGGACTGGTAGGCTCAGAGGCCTCGTCTTTGGAAACCATCCACAAGTCCAGCATTTGCTTGAATACAAAGTGCTCATGGTGACAAAGTCACAGAGCTCACTCCTCTGTCAGGCTATCCCATTCCTATCTGAGCATCTGTGTTAGAAAGATCCGCCTTGTATTATCTCATGTTACCTAATGAGTTAACCCGCACAGGGGTCTAATAGGGAACAGCGATGGCACGTGTTAAGCTTCCTAGAGGAATGGTGGAATTCCCGGCACAGGCCTGGACATGTGGATAGGAGGCAATGGGACGAGTCAGAGGAGGGAACCTGTATTTATTGAGGAGTCGCCATCACGTGTAGGAATGCTGAGGAGATTAAACCAAACTATGAACGTAAAAGTGCCCATGAAATAAGTATTTTGTCTTCATTTATTCAGATGAAAAAAATGAGGCTTAATTTAAGTGACTTGTCTGAGGTCACAGAGTTGATGAGTGACTGAGCTGGGGTTCAGCTCCTTGGACATCTTCCTGTGGATCCTTGCTCTGCTTGTGAATTTCAGATAGAGTGTGATGGCTGGGCCATTATGGGACCATTGCAGGCCTGTCCTGGCCGAAGGGAACAAATGCCATGGAACGAAACCGACCTGGCTCTGCTGGTGAAGTGAAAAGGACACGGTCTATTCTTGGCTCAGCCCCCTCCTGCCCTGGGGAGGCAGGAGGTTTCTAGATTTACCAGCTGTAGGACTGTGGTGCCAGGAGCACCTGGAAGAACCAGGACATTGCACCATCACCGGGACACCTGATCCCGGGTTCTCTGTCTCAGCCACCGCCCACAAACACAGCCCCATGACTGGAATGATTTGGCCACACACACGCCAACAAGCACCCCTGCTTTACACGGTTCCCTGCTCCCCTGACCCCACGACAAAGCTCCAGCTTCTTACAGGACACTCAAGTTTGTCCTTGTCTTGACTCGGTTCATTTCCTCTGCTCCAGGAAGGGGCAGGGGGGCACCCCAAGCCAGGGAAGGGCTGGGGCATTGGAGCCCAGGCCTCATCTGGGTCATTTTTCAGAGTGTCTGGGTTATTTCTAACACCCCCATCCTCCAAGAAGACAACTTTGCCTCCTGCCTGTCAAGACTCTTCTCTCACATTTGGTCTCTTCTCTGGTAATGGTTGTAGCTTTTTATTTGTTTTTGGAAACTAAAAAATACAGAAAACATCACAGATTAACAA
This sequence comes from Tapirus indicus, assembly GCA_031878705.1. Taxonomy (NCBI): domain Eukaryota; kingdom Metazoa; phylum Chordata; class Mammalia; order Perissodactyla; family Tapiridae; genus Tapirus; species Tapirus indicus. Next base: position 4,919,145 of record CM062935.1, on the reverse strand, counting down.
CAATCACTTATGTACTTACTGCTCACAATCAAACATGTCAGTGTTTTCCTGTCTGGGTATTAGCTTTCCTTCAATCAATCACTCGCTCTCTCTCTCTCTCCATCATCTCTCTCTCTCTCTCCCCATCATCTCTCTCTCTCTCTCCCCATCATCTCTCTCTCTCTCTCTCCATCATCTCTCTCTCCATCATCTCTCTCTTTATCTCCATCCTCTCTCTCTCTACTGTACTTTCAAAAAGAAAGTACAACATGACTAAAGTACCCCCGTCTGCACCCCATTCTGACACCCTCTTTCAACCCCAAAGGAGGCCACTCTTCCAAGGGAGGTGTGTAGCCTTTTCATCTTTTAAACATGTTTTTATAGACACCTCTGGACGCACAGGAATTGTATAACATTTCTGTTGGGGGCTGTTTCCCTGAGTGGGGTCGGGCTGCACCCATCACGCTGCAGCGTGCTCTTTCCTTCCACAGCACATCCTCGGGACACGGCCGTGCTGATGTACGTAGGCACGGTTCGTTCTGTTTAGCCTCGTTTCCAGAAGCCACAGTTGATTTACCCAGTCCCCTGTTAGTGGCCATTTAGGTTGTTACTCATCTTTTTCTCGACAACCCAGGCTGTGAGGAAGAGACGTCTTGACTTCTGCGGGGTTGGCCAAGTTCTTGGTCCTATTTTCCCCTCTCCTGGTTTCCAGTCCCCCTCTTTCTGTTTGGGTGGGTGGGGTCCTCAGGATCACATCTGTTGTGTGACAGGGAGCCTGCAGTTGGCTCTGCTCAGGATTTTACAGAGAACCGCGACACTGCCCGGAGCCGTCTTCTCTCAAGGGCCCTCACACCCCGAGGCACAGCACAGTGCCCAGCCCTCCCCGCCTCCATCCCGTGGCCTGTTCACTGAGTGGGGGGGGGGGGGGTGAGGGGCGGTAGGTAAGTACAGAGCAAAGAGCATCCTGTCCTGGCTTTGCACAGGGTGGAATTTGGGGTCCTGCCTGCCTTGGAGTGTCCCATCTGACACCATGGAGCACCTTGGGGGTCAGGAGACCCTCGCAAAAGCACCTTCTCTTCTGCTCCTATGGGCGGTGGATTTGGAGGCTGAAATGGGGTAGATCCCATTTCACAGAGCAGGACGCTGAGGCCCAGCAAGGTGAGGTGACATTGCCAAGGTCACACATCTCATAAGTGGCAGGGCCAAGACTGCCTCAAAGCCAGTGGACGGCTCTGTGCATTCTTTCATGCAACAAATGTTTGCTGGGCACCCAGACATGGCCGCACTGTCCTGGGCCCTTTAGATATGATCCTTGACAACCACCCTCTGAAGTGGGCTTTATTATCTCCATTTTCCAGATGAGAAATCAAGGCTCAGAGACGTGAAGTGGCCAGCCCGTGGTCACACAGCAAAGCAGAGCTGGAGCATTGTTTGAGCTCCAAATCTCATGCTCTGCCCACTCTGCAGGGCCCTGCTCCCAGGGGGCCTTCCAGGCTGAGGATGGCCCTCAGCCGCTTCTCACCGATGCCCTCTGCAAGCCAGCCACCTTCCCAGGTGCTCCCACTGCAGCAGAGGACAGGGCACATAATGCACGAGCAAGCAAATATATCATTCCAGGTTGGGCCGTCTCCCCCACGAGGGCTGGACCAACATAGCCAGGGTGGTCAGGAAATGCCCCTCATGGGAGGTGACGAGCTGAGACCAGAACGCAAGAGGCCGCGTGAGGTCTGTGGGCAGAGACAGCAGTTGAGGCCCTGAGGTGGCATCAGGCTCGGCGACAGAAAAGATGAAAGGCTGGTGTGGCTGGAGCACTTTGTGACCACGGTAGGAAGAGAGTGCGAGGACGTGAGCTAGGAAAAGTGGGCAGACCCACAAGACCCAGTCAAACACCCCCTGCCTGGGACCCCCCTTCTGCCGTCTGCTTCCCAATCCTTGTCTCCTGGCCTGTCCTCTCTCCTGGGCTTCAGGGACTCCTTTTCGGGAGCATGTCACCTGCCCCCAGGCCCCTCCTCCCCACCTCATGGGCAGTCTTTGCCCTCTTCAGGGCCTGGGACCACACACTTTCTGTCATATTAATTATTCACATGCATCTCCCCTCTGGTCTGTCCCATGCCTTAGCATATGCTGTTCCTTCTACCTGAACACCCTTCCTGCATCTTCTCCCCGTGCTGAACTCCAGCAAGGCCCAGTTCAGCATCACTCCCTCTGCGAAGGCTTCTCTGACCCCAAACAGAGCTGGCCTCCCACCTCCATGTCCCCACAAGGTCATCGCCTCCTTACTGGTCCTGCCCCAGCAGAGTACAGGCCCAGTCACCAGTGGCTGAGAGGAATGGCGGTGGCCCAACTGTGTCCCCAGGGCTCACGAGACCCTTTTCCTCCCTCCATGTCCTCACTCAGCCCTCCCACAGTCCTGGAGATCCCTTCCTCTCCCACCCATCCAGCCTCCACCCCATGCCACCTCCTCCAGGAAGCCCTCTCAGATCCTCCTGCCCCTGGACCCAGCCCACAGGCCCTTGTTTCCCCAGGTGCCTCCGCTGAGACCATGGGCTCTGTGCCCTGCGTCCCACTGGTGGGCACTGTGCGCCTGCCACTGGCCCTCCTACCAGCTGAGCTTCGCTCATAGTTCCTGCCTGGCTGGGGCAGAGGCCTCCCACCTGCTCTCAGCATGGCGTCCAGTTCAATCCAGTTAAACCCAGGGGGGTCCTGGGCTCCTTCCTCAGGCTGGGAGCAGGGAACGACTTGTCTTCCACTGTTCCACTTTACTGCTTGCCTGGCCTGGGCAGGTGGCCCCCAGAGCTCAGCTGTGACTGCCAGGCGACTGTTTTGGTTTCCTTCTGAAGGCATCTCTGGACGTGAGCCGATGATGGCAGCCTCACATGGTCCCCAACCCCTGGGGGTGGGGGGGGGTGACTTACCTGTAACAGGTGTGCAGAATGGACACAAGTGGGACCTCCTGCCAGAAGTCCCGGGCTGCCTGGGGCCACGCAAGGTGCATTCCCAAACCCTGGCCTGAGGAGCTGACTGGCCATTTGTCGAGCACCTGCTGTGTGCGGGGCAGTGCAGTAAGCCCTTTTCTTGGATCCCTCGCCTAATCCTAACAGTGAAGACGCCCCAGGTGACGACCCGGAGAAGTGGCTGAGCCAGGACTCGACCCAGGCCAAGGCCTCCTGCAGGGGGCTTGTCCATCCGACCTCCACGTATGGAGTGCCCAGGATGGGGAGCAGGTCAGGCCTGGCCCTGTCCTGGGGGAGCCGTGGACGGATGGTCAGATGGCCCTGGAAGGAGTTTTCCAGCGTCCTGAGCAAACGGCTTTGGCCATCTCTGCTGCAGGCACTCCTGCTCGGGTGCGTCCCATATGGGAGGGCTGAAGAGACCTCCCCAGGCCCCCACCCACGGCAGCTGACAACATGCTCTCGAGACAGTGTGTGGTGTCCCTCGTCCCCAGGAAGTGTGGAGCACTGGTCAGCTTGTGCCCACAGCAGGCTGGCATGCAGGAGTGAACTCTCAGGGGTGGAGTGTACACAGGCCAGCCCCTCGCCCCCAGGCTGGGGATCCTTCTGTGTACCTTGACACTGTCCCTCAAGTTCCCGAGGATTCCTGAACCAGGTGCCCACTGTGGCAGGCCCAACAACACTCCCTCTTTGGCTCTTTCCCTTCCCTCTGACCCCTTACATTCCCACACAAGCTCTTGTGCTCAGTTCCTGTCCCCGGGTTTGCTACGGAGCCCTCACTAGGACCCTTCCTGGGCTGGCCTCTGCTGAGTAGCCAGGCATGGCCGGGGATCCATACGGTTCCTCCTGCCCTGGGCAGAGGGGAGCTGCAGCTCTGGCCACACAGGGGAGGGCTGGCGAAGGGCTGACCTCTTAGAAGCAAGGCCTGGGAGGGTAAAGACTGATGGAGTGGAGGGAACAGGCCACTCTGGGCCACAGGGGAGCTTCATGCAATTTGCATAAGGCACCCCTTCTCTGGGTGGCACTGCTCTGCGTGGGGCAAGGCTGGACTCCCGCCCTCGCTTGCCCTCCCAATGGGCGCCATTGGGCAGCAAGCAGCCTGAAAACCACAGGTGGCAGCCTGGCCTGTGAGGCCTGGGCTTGGGCCCCGAGGGCCCTGGTGGATAGTGTGGGAAGGGGTGAGGCTGCCAACATGGGGGACTATAAACATTGTCAAACGGGTGAAGTGTGGGGGACGGTGGCCACTCCCAGTGTCTAGGGGTGACACTGCCCGAGCAGCAGGGAAGATGTGTGCAGGAGTCTTATCCTGCTTGGCTGTCTCCTACTCTGGGCACCTGAAGACTCAGTCCTCCCTGCGTGATGGGGGCAGTGCTTCCTGGGCCCAGAGCAGCTGGAGAATGCACAGCTGTGGCCAAATGTCCCAGCCACACCTGGCACAGGGAGGCGCTGACCCAGCAGACATGGTGCAGCCCCATGTGAGGTGGGGCCCGGAAAGTTCTTCCTGCCCTGAGCAGCAAGCTCTCACTGGGATGTTTTCTAATTGGGGTGCACCAGACTCTGTGACAGGCCACCCATCTCTGAAGTCACACGTTCCCATGGGCCAACGCACCCCAGGCCCCACGACAGCCCAGTGACTCTCCATCCTCCTCCATTGCCACATGCGAGTCAGCACCATGCCTACTGCCTGGAGGCCTCGTGGAAACACGGTGACCCCAGGAGCCTGGGATGCCCCTGGCTTCACCCCACCCCTGCTCTGTGCTGTGGGACCCTGCCCTCTCTCTGGCTCCAGAATTCTGCTCGAGGAGTGATGTTTGCTGGACAAAGACTGATGATGCTGGGATAGAGGACTCTGGGAACCCACCAGGCTGGGAGTGAGGGCTGCAGGTGGTGGCTGTTCCAGGGACAGTGAGAGTGAGGGGCCTGGGCAAAGCCGAGGGGAGTGAGGAGGAAGAGGACGGAGGAGGGGAGCTAGCCCTCACGGTGGGTCCAAGGGCCGCTGTGGCCTCATCAGACTTCTCGACGCCTGCTGTGGCCTCCTGAACGTTTCCTGAGTGTCCGTGTGGAACAGGAGGAAGAGGCAGAGGCTGTGGACCTCGTGGGAGACAGCAAGAGGCCGAGATGGCCAGAGCCATCCTGGGGGGTTGAGGACCCTGGGGTGGGGGCTCGTGTCAGTGTTCCGAGAGGAGTTGGGGAGCCAGGCCCAAAGGGCACATGCATGAGAAGGGGCTGGGGCTCTGAGGGACAGACAGACACAGGCCCGACCCTGTTGGCCACCAGCCATGTGTGTCCTGGGGCTGGGTGGTGGGCAGCCCCTGACCACACTGGACAAGCAGATGCATGGGTGCAGGTGGACCAGCAGAGGGGCAAGGCAGGCCCTTTATTGGAGAACTTGTCACAGACACAGACACACAGGCCATGGCCCCTGGAAATAGCCCAGGGCCCGGGACAGCTGGCACAGCCCCAGACGTTTGCCCACAGGGAGCAGGTGGCCCCCCTTGGTGTCAATCACGGCGCCATCTCTCCTGCCTGGGCTGCCTCAGGGCCTCTGAGAGAAGAGCCAGCCCCTGGGGGTTCTGGGGGCCTAGGGGGCAGAGGGAGACTCCCCAGGCCCACCTGGGCTGTGCCTCTCTCTCACACTCGCCTTTTCCTCCTAGGCTGAGCTGTGAGCCCCAGGTCACAGGAACAGGTGCAGGGACCCCAGGACCTAGACTGGGTGGGCACTGCCCTCTGGGGTTTGGTCTGCAACTGCCTGGGCACCAGGTTCCCACAGAAGGGCCCCGTGGGCAGTGTGGGAAGGGGTGAGGCTGCCATGTCTGGGGCTCCTGCGCAGCCGGGGAAGGGAGCTGGAGGAGAGGGGAGGAGAGGGTGGAGGCTAGGGGCCGGGAGGAGGGCGGGAGCCCCACTGAAGGCCTCGCCCCCCGGCTCTCTGCACCTGTCCTGCAGGAACAGGGCTGGAACGGGGCAGGGGCGGCTCAGGCCTGGGCCTCCAGGGCGCGCACGTGCACGCTGGGCAGGCAGAACCAGGAGGGCGGCAGCTCCTTGCTCGTGTTGTCCTCGTGGAAGCGCACGTGGAGGAAGAAGTCGCCCGTGTAGAGGAAGAGGAGGGCCCCCAGGCAGGCCGACTGGCCCAACGGCTGCACCTGATGGGGAGGAGGAAGAGGCGTCAGTCCAGGCCAACAAAGCCACCAGGAGACCCTGAACCTGCCTGGACGTGGTGGCAACAGAGGAGGGGAGGGCTCCAGGCCCTGCTCCCATGCCCCCTCCAGGGCTTCCCTGCTGTGCTGCCCCAGCAAGTCGCTGCACCTCTCTGAGTCTCAGCTCCTGTCTTCGGAAGGAGCTAATAGCACTTCCCTCCCCGGCCATTTGGGGGTTCAGGTAGAGTAGGGAGCTGCTGGGGTGAAGGCGCCATTTCAACAGGTGAGTGGAGTGTGAGGGCTGCGCTGTGTGCGGGTGGCAGTGGGGGCCAGGGTCAGTGCTGTGACCTCATCAGTCCCTCTGGGCTGGTGTACAGTGACCGCTGGGCAGGGAGGAGCTGACCGCGTCGGGCAGGGTGATGGCCATAGCAACCCGGCCGGATCTAACGCTGTCCTAGACCCCTCCCCTCACCTGATCTCCTTAGCAACCTTCAGGGGGTGGCCTCGCCATCCGGGTTTCCCTCCCAGGACTCGGACACAGAAATGAACGTGTCTAGGTCTCTCGGTGAGCTGGGCAGACGAAGGTCAACATAAAGAAGCCCCTGTGTCTGCTGACCCCTAAGCCCACTGTCTGGGTGAGTGGAGGGGGGGACCACGGGGGGCTCCCAGACCACCACGTACCGCATCGAGGTAGAAGGTGCTGGAGCCCACGAAGGAGATGGCATTGTGCAGGTCGTAGTTGTGCACGCCGTTCTGGTGGTCCTGGAAGGGGACCACAGTGAGGGCGAAGGGCCCCACGCTGCGCTGACTCCTGTTGGTCAGCCGCACCTCCAGGCGCACAGGGTCACCTACCCGGCAGGCTGCCGCCTCGCAGTCACATGGCTGCCCATCCACCAGCACGTCTGCAAGGGACATGGGACACAAGACGGTCAGGGGTACCGCCCAGCTGGCCCCCCTACTCGTTCATCCATCCATCCATTCGTTCATTCATTCATTCCCTCACTCCTCACCCACCAAGGCTGCCACCCCCTCTGTGCCAGGCTGGGTGCTGGGACACAGATGCGTGGCCCTGTCCCTGCTCTCCTGATGTGCAGGCTGACACAGACAGGTGTGGGGGCCAGAGCTGAAACCCAGAGGGTGTGTGCCATGCCAGAGGGGCTGAGAGGGCCCCAAGGTCGTTTGGGGGTCCAGGAGGGCCTCCCAGATGCTCCTGTCTGGAAGGGCTGAGCTCTGGCCACGGCCCCCAGGGGCTCCTGCAGGTGGAAGAAAGCTAGGTGAGAGACTCAGAAACGAGGCGGTGAGAATGTGGAGGGGCCGTGCACCAAGGCCCCAAGGATGGTGAGCCAGCAGGCACCTGGCTGGGCCCTGCCACACACACTCCTATTGAGTCACACACAGAATGACCTGCCGAGGTTCTCCCAGTGAGGGATGGCAGGACACTAGCTGGGGAAAGGTGTGGGAGTCACTGAGTGGGCGAGAGCCTTTCAGGCAGGGAATATGGGGGAGAGGGGGTGGGGGAGGCTGGTGGCCGGCAGGCTGGAAAGGGCCATGCTACGACTCCCATGCCTCAGACCCAGAACGTCCTAGCCAAATGGCGGGGTGCGGTGGTCTGGAGACCTGCTTTGAGGCACGGGTGGGAGGCACAGGCTGGGATTTGAGAATGCCAAGTGTCATTAAAAGAGGCAGAAGAGGAGAAAACAGACTCAGAGGGGGGTCCATGTGAAGACAGGCAGAGACTGGCGCGATGCAGCCACAGCCCAGGAAGCAGGAAGAGGCAGGAAGGACCCTTCCCCAGGCCTCCGGAGGGAGCACAGCCCTGCCGACACCCTGAATTTGGACCTGTGTCCTCCAGAACTGCGAGAAAGGAAATTCCTGTTGTCCTGAGGCCCCCAGTCCGTGGTCATTCGTTATGGCAGCCCTAGACACTGACACAGTCAGTAAGGGCCCTTCCGGCCACCAGAAGGTCACCGGCTTGTTGACCCGGCCATGGAGGTCGGGAAGAGGGTCCCATGGCCTGCAGTGGGGATTCATGCCCCCCTGTACTGGCTGTGCTGCTGCCGAGGGGCTGACCCTGAACCCTGTGGGCTGCCTCAGCTGACCTCTGCCTTCGGCCCCGTTGTGTCCACAGGCCCAGGGAGTAACGCTGTGACAGTGACACTCCGGAGTGGACTTCCTCACACGTGAAGAGCGCTTCTGCCCATCCTGCCACTGAACGATTCGTCACGGGCATCATGAGCTCAACCCCGTCATCACCAGCATCCCGTAGCGGAGGCCAGTTGGGGACACTCCCAAGTCACTGCTGTGGTCTTGATGTCAGGCAACCTCGGGGAAACCCTCAGGCCCAACAGCTGTGGGGCCTCACTGCCCACAGGAGGAGGCCCACTCCTCACTTGGTCCTGGAGGCGCAGGTTTGGAGGAAACGCGAGGGTGGCCAGCCCTAGGAAACCCTCCCTCCAAGGCCTGTGGATGTCCCCAGGGAGCGTGTGCATCTCTTCAGCTGACACGGCCGTAGCAAATCCAGGGCTGGGGTGAGCACGTGTGTGGCGAGAGACAGAATATATCGGGAACAAGAGACAGGCAGAGGCCGTGAGCAAGAACACCTAGCACCCTGGGCTCTGTGGGAAGCTGGGGGGTGGGCTGGGGTGTATCTGCGGGTCAGGGAACCCCCACCAAGTTTCTCACCAAGTCCACTTTTCCCGGAAACCCTTCTGAGATCAAGCCTCGCCCTATATTTTGTTTTTTTAAAGTCATAAGCTTTTACAACACATTATAAACAACCTGGAAAGTTTATAGAAGTAAAAATAATTTTTTAAAAATCCCACATAATTCCAGCCCCCTCCCCCAACAACTACTCAGCATTACAATGAATATTTCCTTGTCTTTCTCCATCTTTCTTTACTAACTGTTTATTAACTTTCTTTATTAACTGTGTTTAGTAGCTGTTGTGGCTGATGTACAGTTCTGCGTTCTGCTCTCTGGGACCATGAGATCATATGCATGTCCCACATGTTGACATTTTTGTGAGAATGTTTTCAAAGGCTGTAGAAGATTCCATTAAAGGGATAAATCATAATTTATTCACCCAACCACATTTAGATTGTGTCTACTTTTTCAGTATATAAATACCTCTGATGTACACTTTTTACATTGAGCTCTGTGTGAATTCTGGACTTATGTTCCTAGAATATAATCTCAGGAATGGAATTATTGGCCAAAAATAAAAATATTTCTGAAAGTGGCTGATACCAGGTAGGCTGCCTTCCAGGAAGGCTCCAGGGCCTTGGCCCTGCAGGGTCCCCACCTTCCCCAGGTGGAGAACCCACCCCATGCTCCACCCGCCCGGTGCACATCTTGCCAAGCCCACTCCCACCCCATTCAGGGCCAGAGCCTCCACCAGGGGGGACTGTGTGGGAGCTGGGAGAGGCTGGGAGATCACTGGATAGTGTTCACTTATTCCAACGTTCCCTGCCATGGTCCCTCATCCCCTGCTAGCACCTGCGGCCAAGGTGATGAGAAGCACAGGGATGCACAAGTCCTAATGTTGGGAAAGTTCACAATCCAGCGAGAGAAAGAGAGGTAAGCCAAAAGTCCAGTCGTGCTGAGACTGCAGTGACAGAGTAAAAGTGTACGTGGAGGGGTGCTTCATGAGGCCCAGGGGAGAGGCCCTTCACTCAATCCAGGTGTGGGATAGCATCAAGGTGGGCTTCCTGGAGGAGAGGATATCTTTCTCTTTCCCAACATATGTTTTTAAGGCTATGATTTGCCCTCAAAACCATGCTTTTGCTGCATCCTACACTTTGGGATGTGCAAGGATACATGAGCTGCGTCTGGCCAGGCCGGGACAAACTTGAGGGTGCTGGGTCCCCATCCACTGGTCTATCCACTGTGCACATAAAGCACTTTCAAGGGTGCCTGGCACACAGCAGGCATGCACAAATACTGGCTCTTCTTTCTCCTGAGCACAGGAGCTGAGATCAGAGGGACCTAAGCTCGGTCATTTCTAGTTGTGTGACCTGAGGCGCATCACAAGTTCCTGAGCCTCAGTTGCCTCTTCTGTAAAATGGAGCTGATAGCACCACTAACAGTGTAATGAGATAACGTAACTGCTGTGCTACATGGCCCTATGGGCCACAGAGTGCGAGAGGCATGAGTTCTGGTTCTGGAAACTCCCCTCTAGATGGTCCCTGTCCCAGCATCACCCCAGGCCCCTCTCCTAGCAAACGGCAAATGTCTGAGGAACTTGCGTCCCAGAGCTGGCAGGACAGCAGCTTCCATCCAGGGCCTCTGTTTCCTGTCTGAGAAGGAGGATAATGACAGTGCCCGCCAGTCCGAAGTCCCTCTGCCTGCTCAGGTGGGCCTCAGCGATGTTTGCTGAACAGGCAACCCAGCCAGGCGCAGTCTGAACCTCTCGAATCAAATGGGAGGAATGGAGAGAGCAGGTGTCAGGGTGCCTCGGTTGCTGGTTCCATTAAGGGAAAAGATATGATTATGTGCAAATCAGTGAAGGGTGGCTGGCTCATTACATCTCTGCTCTCTCTTTATTTCCTTGCAGAGAATTGCACGGCTGCTAGGGCAGCTGAGGACTGGCCTATGGCTACACCGCAGAGCCATCCCCAGCCTGCCTGGCAGTGCCCCTTTTTAACCCTTCCCTGGCCCAGCTCTGCTTGTCCCCCGAGGGCAATGTGAAGCGGGAGATGAGACTGTGAACATAGCTCCTGGTGAGAATCTTCCCTTGGCACTCTCTCTAGGAGGAGAGAGGACTTGTGGTCTCCAGGTCAGGCCAGGGTGGCAGGGAGGTGGACAGAGCCAGCCCCTGGCTGAGCAGGAGGCTGGGCTGGGATCTTGGCTTTGCCTCAACCCTTCATCCTGGGGGAGGCCCTTTCCAACCTGAGTCTCCTTCACCTCATCTGCAAAACTGGGATAACGATCCTAGCCCCACAGGCTGGGGGTGGTGGAAAGGCCCAGGGAGGGACAGAGGATACAGCCAGGTCTTCCTGCCCTGGTCTGGGGTGAGGCTGCCCCCATGGTCCCTGGTGGCCAGCTCTTACTCACACTGTGACTGCTTGCTTCCCCGCTGACCTTCCCCAGGAGAAGGGAGGACCCTCTAGAGGGGCAGGACCCACCTGTCTTGCTCCCTGCTGTCCCCAGTCACTCCGCCCCAGGGTGACCAACTGTCAGTGCCCGGGATCCTCCTGGTTTTAGTACTCCTGCATCCCAGGAAACCCTCTGAGCCAGGTAAACTGGGACAGGTGGTCACGCTGCGCCTGTCCCGGTGCCCACAATAACTGCCCGCCAAATTAAAGAATTTCTGTGCTCCACACACAGCTGCCTCCATCCCCCCTCCCTGCAGCTCCAGCGGCTCAGATCCAGGTCCAAGGGCACCAAACCTTCCCATCACACCCCAACCTCCCTCCCCCGCTGGGAGGAAACAGCAGAGCAGAGCTGAGGCCCATTTTTCTCGGGGAGTATGAGGCTTCCCAAATTGAAGGGTGCCATGGCGGGCCCCTCCTGGGACCCCTGGGCGCTGTTTAAGAAACGTAGTGGAAACGAATCTAATGATAACCGTGTTGATGATGATGGCGGTGCGCACACCCCCGCTGGAATTAATTTGCGTCTCTGACCCTGGACCAGAGCAGCCGTGTCCCATGCTGGGAAGCAGGGCGCCGTGCTCGCGTGGAAGCCCCGCTGAGCAAAGCTCTAGGGAGCCGCGGGGACCGGGAAGGAGAAACCTGGGCTGTCCACCAGTGATTCACGGGGCTCGCTAGGAAGGAGCTGGGAAGAAATAATTAAAATTTTCTCAGAGGCAAGCTGTTTCAGAACAGTTTCTAAATTGCCTGGAGGAATGAGAACCACGTGTTAAGTCTCGGGCACGGCTGGGAGTTCACGTGCAGGTCTCCGCTCGACTTCTGGGCTGCCCAGCTCGAGTTCCTGGCCACAATCCCAAGAGGCCCCCAGGGGTCAGGGTCGGGTCCACCATCCCCGGGGCAACCCCTCGCCCTCAGATAGGGAGGGTGGGTGCCTCGTCTGCTCAATCACAGCCAGGTGGGCACCAGACCAGGGACCCCGTGAGTGATGGTACGTTAACGCCTTCTCTGTGTCCACAGCTGACTGACCAGCTGGCCCCAGGGAGATGGGTGGGGACACCAGTTGTGAGTGTGCCCTGTGCAGCAGGCATATCCCCACCTCAGGTGTGCCTCACGACCACCCAGGGTGCCTCCCCACGGTGTGTGGGTTGGGGCTCATCAGGACCCCACAGAAGCCCTGGGTCTGCTGTCCTGGGTATGTGGGGTCTAGTTTCTCCCCTTGGCCTTGAGGGCCAATCCCTGTCACCCTCCATTTCCTGGAGGTGGTGACCTCCCCGTCCCCCTCTCCAGGCTGGGGCTAGGTGGAGATTCTGGCTGTTTGAGTAATTTCTCCATGACAAACCACTGCTCGCCCTCTCTGAGCCTGTTTCCTCAGCTTTAAATGGAATAAGAGTAGACCCCACTTCAAAGGGTTTGGGGAGAATTGGAAACGTGTAAGCAGAGTGGGGGGGTACACGGTGTCAGCAGGGGAGGCCTGCTCCCGGGCTCCACCCCCTGTGGAGAGTGGAGAATCCACAGGGCAGAGCAGGTCCCCAACACCAGCTCTGCTCCCCACAATGGGGACAGTGCATTTATATAGCTTCTCAGGGCCCTTGCTCACCAGCAGGACGACTACAAATGCTGAGGGGGGGAAAATGGGGCTTCAAGAGCCAGGTGCTGGACGCCACTGAGAGGACAGACACAGCAGGGTCGAGTCCTTTCAGCCTCTCTCAGCCCTACGGGCGCTTCAGCCCACTCTGTCCAGGAGGGACGCAGACCTGCAGGCTGTGAGGCCACTAGGTCCCACGGAACCTGCAGGTGGGCCACACTGCTGACCTGGAACGTCCCGGCCTCAGGGAAGAGGCGCCCAGGAAGGGAGATGGGAAGGGGGCCCCAGGCTAGATTCCCATCTCCTGAACCCCAGAGGGGCAGTCCCAGGATCCCACAAAGTGGCCCACCTGTCCTTCCTCCCTTTGAGCTGCTCCTCCGAGACAACAGCAGCTGCAGGGGAGCCACGCACAGGGGGCCTCAACCTGGGGGCTGCTCGGGGAGCGATGGGCGGGAGAGACAGACACTGGCTCTGTGAGGGTCAAACCTTGTCCCTGAAAAGCTTCTGGAACCCCCAGTTTGCTTTACCACCAGAGGGGGTGGTCTGGTAGACAGAAAACATCCCCGAAAGATGTCCACATCCTAATCCCTGGAACCCGTGGAACACGTTCCCTCATGTGGTAAAAGGACTTTGCAGGTGTGGTGAAGTATGGACCTTGGGACTGGGAGATGACCCTGGAGTATCCGAGTGGGCCCCGTGTCATCACAAAGGTCCTTGTAAAGGATGGGGGGCAGAGAGAGATCTAGAAAGGCTACAGGGCCACAGAAGCAAAGGGGCTGGAAGGTGCTGTGCTGCTGGCTCTGAAGATGGAGGATGGGGCCAAGCATGCAAGCGCCTCTAGAGCTGAGGAGGCAGGAAACTGTCTCCCGGAGCCTCCAGGAGGAGGCGGCCTGCTCCCCCCTTCTAGACTCTGGCCTCCAGAAGGCTGAGATCTCAGCACTGGGTTGTTCTAAGCCACCGCATTTGTGCTCACTTGTTGGAGCAGCCAAGGAACCCAACGCAGGTGGGGTCCCTGAAACTCAGGGCAGCCCCCCACCTCCAAGCGCTGCTCAGGGGCCCTCGGGCCACCACCTCCCAGGCCCCCGAGAGGAGACCCAGCCCGGGAGGGTGGGCAGAGCCTGGCCTGCAGTCAGACCAGTGTGGTCTGAACCCTGCCTCATCTCCGAGCCTCGGTTTCCTCATCTGGAAAGGCGGCCACTGTCAAATCCTCTGTGAAAAGTGCCAGGCAGAGGGAAGTGCTCTGGAAGGTTCATTTCTGCCTGCCCTCACACCCCAGCCTCTGAAATCCTGCGCTCCCCGGGTGAGATGGCAGCACTCCTCATCCACAGGCATCTGTTGAGCACTGAGGGGGACCCGTGGACAGGAAAGGTGGCCGCCCTGCAGGGCTGTGCAGGAGGTGCTTGGGGACTCAGATGGCCGCCACCCGGGTATGGGCTCCTCCGGGCAACCCTGACACCTCTGCTGGGGCCTCTAAGGGGGTCTCACCCTTAACTTGGCTGAAATGAAACTTTTCTACTTTCACCCTCAAATCCCTCCTCCCCAGGTTTTCCCATACCAAAGAGGCCCCACCCCACAGGGGCCCAGCCTCGCTCCTAGAGGTCACACTGAGGCTGCTCACATGGGCACCCACATCCAGTGCATTGACATGCCCGGCAGTCAGTGGTCAGAGAGACCGTTCCCTTCTCTGCCCCCACTGGCCCTACCCTAGCCCAGGCCAGCTTCCTAGTGGGCCTCCCTACCTCCACACTTCCCACACAACAGCCAGAGTGGTGGTGTGAAAATGTTGTTCCATCTTGTCACTTCCTTGCTTGCCCCTTGCCCCAGCCATGGCTTCTCGGCCCTGCATGGCCCTGAGCCAGGTTCCCCCCCACTCCCTGCACTCCAACCACACTGCCTCCTTCCTCTTCCTCTGGCACGCCCAGCTCATCCCTGTCCCAGGGCCTTTGTACCTGCTGTTCTCGCCACCTTGGCCCTCCCCACAGAGAGGCCGTCCCTGACCACACAGTGAAGAGCCTTCCTGTCCCTGTCTCTCTTCCACACTCTCCATTTTCCCACGGCCTCAACATCTTAAGTTCTCTTGATTACCTGTCTGTTTAATGATCTGTGTCCCTCCTTCCCAGGAAGCTCCAGGAGAATCAGCACTGGCCCACGTCCCCAATACCCAGGCCAGGAAGACACTCCTATTTCATGTTTGTTGAAAGAATGAATGACTGAGTGAATGAATGAGTGGGCTTTGGGGCTAGGGTGCCTGGACTCGAATCACCCTCGGGGCCCCTGTCACTCCATCTGTAGCTCAGAGGACAGGCCCACACCCCTGAAGTGCCCATATAGAGGACATTAGGACCAACCTACCACCTCCTGGCTCTGGGTCCCCGACTCGCACGCAGACCGAGCTCTCGTGGAGGAGCTCATTTATGCAGGAGAACTCGTGTTGTAAGAAATCTCCTGGGAGCAGATTAGTCTCTTCCCTCAAAGCATTAAATCGGGCCACAGTCCATCTTCTCCCTCCCGCGCCCGGCCCTGCTTCTCCTTCGCTTTTAATACCAGCCAGAGTCATGGACTTAATCTTGTCTGGCCCAGAATTCCTCCTGAAACCGCTGCCACGTTTATGCTACAGCACGTCGACAGGCTCTGGCAGAAACACATGCTATAAATAGAAGCCAAGATGAAGGAAGGGCCCTGCGGGGCCCACTCTGGCGAGGCTCGAGGAGAAAAGAAGTGGCCATGCCAGCCTATCTTTGGGCCAAGGGCGCCCACTGTGGGGTGGGGGATTCACGGGTGAGAGAGCTGAGCATGGGGGAGATGTGCGCACCCTGGGTGGGGAGGGCGACTGGCCCGAGGCTCCACCGGGAGGGAAAATGAGTCTGACGTGGCCCCACCTGCACCGTGGGGCTGGAGCGGCTCTGGTTTCCCATGCAGGCTCCCGGAGGGCACTTGCAGGGCTAGTTTCAGCTGGCCCAGGCTCTGCCAAACGCTGCTTCTACTGCTCTCTGCTCCGGTTTGCGAGAGGCGCCAGGACGGAGCTGGCCTTTTTTGGCGCCTTGGAAATACAGAGACACAGCCCTCAGTATCTGCCAATCCACGATGCATGTTTCCCTCCCGAGGTTTCCACGATCCGAATGAGCCCCGGAGAAGGTGGAGAGCACAGTGGAAGGGGCTTTTCCTGACTCGGCCCCCATATACTCCGGCCTCCCTCACTCCCTCCAGCACGCTCAACACACAGTACTTCCCACTATTATCATTCTTGTTGGTGACAACAGTGCCCGGTTTCTTGAGCACCTGCTGTATCTCAGCCACTGTTCTAAGGGCCCTACAGATATCATCTCATTCAATCCTTCAAACAGCCCCATCAGGCTGGTACTGTCACTGCCCCACTTTCCAGATGAACATGTCGAGGTGTGGAGAGGCTCTGCAGCTGGCCCAAGGTGTGGTATGCACAGCGGTCAGAGCTGAGCTCCCACTGGAACCCTGGGCTCCAGAGCCTGTGTTCTCTTTTTAAAAACAGCTTAACTGAGATATAGTTCAAAACCTTATAGTTTACCCATTTGAAGTGTACATTCAATGTTTTTAATACATTCCCAGATATGTGCAACATCTCCACAGGCAATTTGAGAACTTTGTCATCATCTCAAAGAAGTACCATTCCCTTTAGCCATCAGCCTCCTCTCTCCTGTTCCCCCAGCCCTAAACGACCACTAATCGACTTTCTGGCTCTATAGATTTCCCGTTCTGGACTTTCGATGAATAAATCATATGTATGTGGTCTTTTGACCACATGACTGGGTTCCTTCACTTGTTGTTGTGGTACATCCATGTTGTAGCATGTGTCAGTGCTTTGCTCCTTTTTATGATGGAATAACATTTCATTGTGTGGACATACCCCATTTTGTTTATCCATTCGTCTGTGGATGGACATTTGGGGTATTTCCACTTTTGTCTATTATGAGGGTGCTGCTATGAACATTTGTGGACAAGTTCTCATGTGGACGTAGGTTTTCGTTTTTCTAGGGCACATATGTCAGAGCGGAATTGCTGGGTCAGATGGTAACTCTAGGTTTAATCTTTTCAGGAACTGCCAGACTGTTTTCCCAAGCAGCTGCACCATTCCACATTCCCACCAGCCAAGGTGGTTTTGATTTGCATTTCTCTGATTTAACCATGCCTGGTCATGCTGCTGTGGCCCTCATTGCCCCACAGGGTGGACACGTGCCTCCACCGGCCTGGTACAGGAGTTTGGAAGGCCCTTTTGTGCACTCTTCTTTACTCAGTCCATCCATAGTTGTGAGAACCTTCTGGAATCCCAAGCCCTTAACACCCACTCCTCCTCTGGAGCCTGGGGCCCAGCAGGGGGCTGGGGCTTTGTGTGGGATCCTCTCCCCTCATGTGAGGCCAGGCAAGTCCAAGGCCACCAGAGAGAGTCAGGACCCAGACTCTGGGACAACCAGGGACCAAGAACATGACTGAGGGCGAGGGGCAGGTTGGAAGCAGGGGTCACAGAGCCAAGAGGGGGCGCTCAGTGGAGACCAGATCCTGAAGACAGGCAGGTCAGGAGTGGGCCGGCGGTCAGGAGCGTCCACAGTTGTCTCTCTAGGCTGGTCTGCATGGAGGGTGTGGGTGTGGGGGGCCAGGGGCAGGCTGATGCTCCTGTCACTTAGGAGGCAGTTGCCAAACTGTGCAAACAGCCCCAGCAGTTCTAAACCAGTGACTTTTCAAAGGAGCCCTACCTGGCTGCGCCTGGGAGAGGCTGGGTGGCATTGAGCACGCGATGTGATGTGTGCACGTCCAGGGCCACGGTCTCGCTCTGAGAGGAGGAGGAGTGGAAGACGGGTAGGGCAGGCTCCCTCAGTGATTGAAGGAAACACCGAAAATACCAGCAGGCCCCAAGGTCACGTGCAAACCACTTTTCAGTGGCAAAGAGCAATGACACATGCATTTCTTGTTCAACTGATCAATCCAACAATCTGCTCCTTCCTTCCTTAGGACACAGCTCCCAAGGCCAGGCCATGGAAGGTGTCTTTTTCACCCCAGAGCTCAAACTCCTGGAGAGGACAGCCTCCTCGCCTCGTGCCACAACTTCACTTTCCCTGCCTTTGGGGACTATAAGAAACAGGGGACAGCTAAGTAGACCTCAGGAGCAAATGTCAAATTTTGGATAAAGTCTTAAAGACTTAAGAACAATGCAGTAGGAATTAACGGGGTGAAGACCTAGGAACAGTCGAAGTGAAGCAGGCTTTCAAGGCCCTACCCAGCCTGTTTCAGCTAAAGCATATTTAAATTTTAAATTTCACAAGACACACACATTTTTCTAGTCGATGTAAATCTTGGGTGGGCCTAAATTTTAGAGTCAAATTCAATTCAGCAAGCCTGGCTTGGGAATTAATCAAGGAGCTTTATCACTCTTTAGATGAAGGAAAAGAAGTTCAACTGGAAAAAAAAAATAGCCAAGCCAAGGATGTGATATGAGGGGTCCCTGGCCTCACCATCCTCCTCGGCCACAGCTGGCCATCTGTCCTCTGGGAGAAGGACAGGCAGATCTAGCATGAAACCCTGTAATTTCCAATTATCCAGTAAAAAGTGATGAACTGTCTCTACCACCAACGTAGCTGGTTGCTAGGTACTCAGCCAATCTGGGAAGTTTTCCCTCCTTACCAATGAGAGCCAAGGAACTGACCTTTTCTCTTTGGCTGTTAGGAAGCTCAGAGCCAAAGGTATACCAATTTAGAGCACAACGTTGACCCTCAGTAGCCATATTTTAGTCCCCTCCCCCAACACACACACACACACACACACACACACACACACACACACAGTGCCTCCTGCATGTTCACTCCTCCAAGGCCTGACCTACTATGCCAAATATGGTTTCCCTTAGTCCGGACATTTTAAATTGTATTTTGCTACTTTATTGTATATCGAGAGAGAGTTGGAAAAGAGGTTAGAAGCATGGATGATGCCCAGGAGGTGGCGGTGACAGTGGGGGCAAGGGTCTTCACACAAAGAGGCAGTGCGCAGCCTGGGGAGGTGGGCGTCAAACCACATGGCCCCCTTTGCTCCTTCCCATCATTCCTTCCCCCACCTTCTGAGCCTTCCTTGGGGTGTACTAGCTCAGACAGGGAGATGCTACAGACAGAGAGCGACAGGAGGAAGAAGGGCCAGCTCCCCCTGCCCCAGAACCAGAGTCCTGCTTTCGGGGAGCTTGGCTCTGTCCCCAGGATTCCACAGGTCATGGGCCGAACCCAGGCTCCTTCTGCCCCCTCATATCAGAGCTTTGCTCCCAACCCACCAAATGGCAAGCATTTTTAACAGTTATTGAGGTAGCTAATTAGTTCATAAACCAGAATGCCTCTTCCTCAGCATCCAGGGAGGGAGAATGTTCAAGACCCACACGTGTAATTACCCTCAAGTCAAGAACAGCTCCTCAGGAGCCGTTTGGCTCTCTTGGGTAAATAATTTACTTTTACAACTTTTCATTAAAGATTAAAGGGAATTAAATTAAAATTAAGGCGCATTGGAGAGGAGACCCGTGCAGCCTGGAGTTCTCTCGTGGAGATGCTCTCAGCTTCCCAAGCACGGCCACCTCTGAGCCAGCCCCGGCGTGGGGCGTCCAGGGACAGGGTCCTGAGGAGGGGAACCGGGGGGGTGCAGGTGAGCTCCGGAGAGCAGCGAGGGCTGCGTCCTGGCGTGACTGGCTACCCGTGGACCGCGGTGGGCCACCGCCTTCAACAATGGGAAGAAACACACGTGGCCAACACCACACACAGAGTCGGGGGTCTCCCCGCCCACGGTCGCCCTCCAGGGCCACCAGACCAGGGTTCTCTGGCCACATGGGTAGAGTGGCTGAGCTCTGGTGCCAAGGTGAGGGCCAGAGTGAGCCTTTCAGAAGCCAGAGCTTCTGCTTCCTCATCTGAATGAGGCAGCACCCAGGCAGAGGGCTGGTGCTCGGAGGGAAGGAGGTGGGCTCGAGAGAGGGCTGAGCTCCGAGCCTGGACAGACAGAAAACACCCGACAAACGAGAGAGGTCGTGATAGAGCGCGGCTGACAAGGCTGTTTCAGTTTAAAGAGACTAAGCAAGGGGCAGAGCCAGCATCTGAACCCGGCCTCCCTGGCACCAAAGCCGGGTACGCCCTCACGTGAGGGCTCTGCGCTGACGGCCACATTTGCTGTTCTCTGCATCCACGCTGCCCTCTGTGCTGGGCTCCTGTCTTCTCCCTGGCATGCACCCCTGCTCTTCCTCTCAAGGCCCTGCTCACATGCCCCCTCCAGCAGGGGGCCTTCCCTGCTCCTCCCTCATGCAACACTGGAACTTGAGAAGGTCCTGGAGGCAGAGGCTGGCTGGGTGTTCACCAAACTATTCCCTTTCCTCTTGAGCATACAGCCAGACTGCAGCCTCCTGGGCAGCGAGGTATGAACACGGGGCTGAGTCCTGGCCAGTGGAAAGTAGGGGGGAAAATGACACCCCCCAAAAGCTGGCCCACAAACACATTCCTCCTACAGTCCCCCATCTCCTGACTGAAAGGAGAACTAAAGGAACTAAGTGGGGGAGGGCAGAGCCACGGGATGGGCGGGGCCGGGGTCCCCACTGAGCTCCAGAAAGACCCTCTACCAAGAACACCATGAGACATAAACAAAATAAGGTTAGTGTGTTAGGTCCCTGAAATTTGGGGACTGTTTGTGACAGCACTTAGCTGTGACACTGACAGGCCTCCAGCTCTCATCTAACCCCTCTCCCTTTTCAGAAGGGAGCGCTGAAACCCGGCACGGAGCCGACAAGCCCAGGGCACGCTGTGAGTGAGTGGCAGCAGGGGCACTGGGACCCAGGTTCCCTTTCCTTCCCGGAGGAGCAGACCGCTTTTTGCACAGGGAACCCTCGCTCGCTGGAGACAGTGCTCTATTGAGGCCTCCGCCTTCAACCTTCTCTTTTTGGACCAGCACTTCAGACAACTGAAGATAAACCAGGAAAAAATGGAAACTCTGCCTGCTGGCTGGTAGCATTATGCAGAGACATCTTTCTGAGAACAGCAGAGAATTTAAAATGATTCCTCTGTCCCTGAGCAATGTCTACACCTTTTCAATCTCTCATTTTTCATCTTCTCTCAAGCCTTTCTAAATAAAGCATAGATTCCTGCACCTTCGCTCCTCCAGTGGCTCTGCGTCCAGCCTTGTCCTGGCCGTGCACTGTCAGCCCAACCTCAGACCATCTAGCCTGCAGGGTCAGATCACAGGCATGGCACTGTTGGCACCAGTGGGGTTCGGAGGCATCACAGGACCCTCTGTTCCTAGATATGGAAGCTGAGGGCCGGAGGGCGAGGGAGCAAGGGGAGGGTCCCAGCAGGCGTGGGAAGGGGCTGTGCGGTTGGCTTCATGCCACTGGACCTTTGCACAGGCTGTTTATTGCCTCTGCCTGTGAGCCTGCCCTGTCTGCCTGTCTGGCTCAGCCTCACCTCCCTGGGAAGCTTCTCTCCCTGGTGCCTCGGTCACTGCACTCGGCACTCTGCATCTACCTGGGGGGTCTGCCTCCACCAACAGACTCCTGAGGGCAGGACGTGGGCACCCTCCCTCCATCCCTGGGTACTAGCAGGACCTGTGTACATGGGGCCTCCGCCATGATTGACAGACCTTCCACTGGCCAGTGGTGGGGCCAGGCATAGAAGCCAGGTCTCTGGACTCCTGGGTCTGTCCAGTGAGGGAGACAGCCAAGGGGACGTAACGGGGTTTCCAGAGAAATGATGTAGATGTAAGAATGATACCCTCGAATGCTCCTCCAGAGTATTCTAAGCCAAGTTGAAGCCTGTCTGCCTTTCCTCCTCTGTGCTCACTCTCCCCCCATACCTTGTGACACCCCCCCCACCACACGTCACCCCTCACAGCCACCCTCAATGCCCCTCCTGCCCTCCCCCTTGACGACTCCTATTGGCCTTTTCAAAACTCAGCTCGAATGGCACCTCCTCCAGGAAGACTTCCTGAACCACACCCAGCCCCACATAATCCCCTCGTCATAGCATGCACTGCCCTGCACCTGAACTTTCTGTTGATGAAATGTCTCCCCATTAGAGGCGAGCTTCCTGAGGGCAGGGGCTCAGAGTTCATTCACTGAACTAACTGACAAATGAACTTGGCCCATCTATGGCTTGCTGTGTGACCTTAGGGAAATCACATAACCTCTCTGAGGCTCTGCTTTTGTGTCTACTACATGAAAGGAATGGGCTGGATGATTTCAAAACAGGCTGACTATTTCATGATGCTCATGCCTGGGCTCAGCCTTCCGGGTCCACACCCATCCTACTGAGCTAAGGCAGCACGTTTGCTCGTACGGTGTATGGGACATGGTGCCTGGAACGGCCTCCTCCCTCCCCAGCCCACCCCTCTGCACACAGCCCGGGGCCTGACACCTGCCTGCTGCTCCGTCAATGTTTATCATGTCAAACAGACTCTTTAAGTGGTGACAGCTGAAGCTTCCCGTGGACCCATAACATCCCAGAGCACACACAGATCAATCAGGAAGGACACGGGCCACAAAAGGACCTTCCGAGCAGCCGTGTACCTACACACGGGAGCCGGGCAGCTGGACAAACAGGGTGGGGGTGAGCCTGCTGCCCCGCACTTAACTGGAACAGGGTCAGGCCGCCCCTGGCCACAAGAAAGGGCACCCTTTGAGCCCCTCAGAGAGCACTGCCCTGCCGAGAGTTTGTCACCAGCCTTTGGAAGGGACGCTGAGGCTCACGACGAAAGGGTAAGGGGGCTGGGCCCCTCATGTTCCCTCTGCCCCAGACCAGGGGTGCGTGTGACCCGCAGGCCCCAGGGAGCTCACAGCATGGTGGGGGGCTGAGGCCTCCACAACCCCATGATGGGATGAGGAGTGCCCCCCACCACACCCCACCCCACCCAGGGTACAGGGGCCAGGATGGCGGAGGGAGATGTCAGAGCAGAGCTGCCTCAGGATTTTGAGCCCCGGCTATCCCAGTGTGCGTGAGCTGCAGGCAAGACCCAAAGACCCTCACCAGAGGTGACCCTACTGACTGAGGCCCCAGGAGCAACCTCCCCTGCCTGGGCTCCTCTGACCAGGGCTTGAGCATCCCAGAGGCTCCAGGGTGCCGGACACGCATGAGATTCCGGACTCTCTCGGGCTAAGGCAGGCACCCTGCAAATGAGTGTGGATTTACCAGATCCCGGAAGTACCTCTCCCAGGCTCCCCGCCAGCTCCTGTCTGCTGTTTCTCCTTGCCCCCCTCCACTCTGGCCACCCCCAGCACAGATGAGAGGTACCCTCGAGCTGCTGCCCTTTTTATTGGCTGGGTCCTTTTTGTTTGCAGAGGAGGAGCTTGGGGCCAGGCAGCACCCCTGCATTGGACAGCGCAGTGTGAAAGAGCCCCTGGGGCTGTGCCAGGCACAGGCTGAGGAGCTGTCTGGGCAGCCCTGAGCCAGGGAAGAAGGGACTAGCCCAGGGCGCCACAGCAGGCCTCTGGCCTTCTGCTCTCGGGGATGGTCCTCTTGCCTTTCTCCAAGGACTAGGTGGCCTCTCTAAATACACCCTCCAGCCCCGAGAAGGCAGGATCGAGGAGCCCTGGGACCTCCCCAAAGGCCTGCCAGGGATGAGTCCCAAGGGGCTACTTAAACTGCACCTGTCCCCTGAAACATTCAGGCAGCGTGCCCTAGGGAGGTACTGTCCTAACAGTCTCAGTGGCTTCTGCATGTCACCTCCTGATCGATGCCATGCTGATGTAAGAGAGCACTGACCCAAGAGCAAGTGCAGAGAATCCTTCCAGGGCAATCGGGCTTTCCAAATTCACCTCTCTACAAAGACATCAAGACTGCCACCAACTGTCCTTGGAGAAAAGGTCCCCAGTCCTGCGACTGCACAGATGACACACCTGAGGTGCAGGTTTGGAGGAAATGCTCAGGAGCAAGGACGCACCATGAGGGCCTGTGATCGGAGTTGACAGGTGCGGGAGCAAGCTGGCTGATGGGGCCCTGGGGAGGGGGCTTGCCAGGCCACTAACAGGTAGGGCCCTCACCCAGCCTTGGTCTCCTCATCTGTGAGATGGGATGGCAACGCCTGCCCAACGGGGACGCTGAACAATAAAGACAGAGGAGCGTCAGAATGTCCTGTGCCAGCGCGCTGTCCTGCTCACAGTGTGGGTCACTGGAGCTTGGACAGGCGCGGCCCTCCCCAGGAAGCCCTCAGAACTGCAGCCACATCCGTTCCCAACCCTGACCACCCTGCCTGTCCCTGCCGCTCTTCCCACACTGGGAGCCCCAGAGGGCAGGGGCTGAGGTTTATTCGTCTCTTGCCCAGGAATGTCTGTGAATGTCTGCAGTCACCCTCGGCCTCCCAGCTCCCAAAGTCCCCTCACAGCAGTGGCAGCAGCAGCCGCCACGACAAAATATTAACTCCCGCTCGTGAGCACTTCCTATGCACTTGACACTTTCCTCAGTGCTCTGGATGGATGGATTAGTCCCCACCAGGGCCCTCTGACTAAGGGACATTATTGCCCCATTGTGTGGACGGGGTACACAGAGGTCAGGTCACTCGCCTGAGCTGGGGTTCACCCCACAGAGTTCACACTCGTAACTGCTTCCTTCTCCAAGAGCTCCTTTGTTCCCTGCAGCAGCAGCAAGTGACCCCAGCAGGATGGATCACCCCGATGGACACACAGAAACCCAGTGCAACTCCAGCACGGGGGCCAAGGGCTCCTGCCCCTCCGCCAGGCGGGTCAGCCAGGTCTCCTGCCTGCTCTGAGGGTTGCAGATGGCCAAGTGCGAGGGGAGGAGGCCTCATTGTGGGCAGTGCCTGGGTCAGGCCAGCCAGGCTGCAGGGGCCTCTTAGGGAATGACTACCCTGCTCCCCACTGAGCCAATCAAGGTGCTATTTGAAAGGAGCCCAGCCCAGCCAGGGGAAAGATTATGGGTGGCCCACCCCATCGGCCCACCCAGTCACACATCTGAAACCTATGGCCCAATTCTGCTAGATGTTAGGCTGGAAATCACAGTAGATTTCTCAGGCGTGACTAGAACTAAACAGAATGCATCTTTGTGGGGGTCCAGAGGCCAGGGATGCTCAGGGGCCAAGCGCATGGCACCTGGCACCGACCCCAACCTTGGCTCTTAAATAAACCTGACCCTTCCAGAAACCAGGTCACCCATAAGCAAACTTCCTCCAGGTATCAGGGCCATACCCTGGCCCTCACTCATCTCTCTGTCCCTGCGTGCTGCCCACTTGCTTCCAACACCAGCTTGTGACCACCGACAAGAGGGTCAGACTCCTCTGTTTCACTTACTGAAGTTGTTGACCTTGGCTTTGTGGTGCCCACGGTTAGGGTGACCCCCACAGCTCCTTCTAATCTGCCTAGTTACCTGGACTCCTGTGCCCCAACCTTGGAACAAGGATTTGGATACTTCATCTTCTGCTTCACAAACTCAACCAACACTAGACTACATGTTACCCATCCAACCATCCATTCACCCACTCACCCATCCATCCATCCATCTACCACCCACTCATCCACCACCCACTCATCGATCCACCCCCTAACCACACATCCGCTCCCCCATCCATTCATCCCTTCATCTCCCATCCATCCACCACCTACCCATCTATCTATCCATCCACCCATCCCCTTCTTGCCTCCCCGCCCCCCCGTTCACTTTCCATCAGATTTCTCGATTGCATTTCCCCACTTTACTAACTTGCTCTGTTCTTCCTGCAGGGGGGAATATCCCCAGTGCCTGCTGAACTCTCACTCACCCTTTAAGGCCCAAATCCACTCATGTCTTCACCGCAAGCCTTTCCTATTCCGTCCAGATTTTTCCATGCTTCCCTGGGGCCTTGACCATATCTTTGCTCAGCTGCTTCAGTCAAATGGGCCACATTAAGTCTTATCTTCGCCACTTATTAGCTGTTTGCTATTTGGCAAGGCACTCATTTTAGGAGTCCCAGAATCCTCACTTGGAATATGAACTAAAGGTGACGGTAAGGATGAAAGGATGCATCTACATAAACGCCCCCCCCCCCTTCCCTCACGCTGCATTACGGCCCACAGGATGCTTAGCTGTCTGCTGGTCTGTCTCCTCCGCTGGAGCACAATGACATTATTTGCACGTCCAACCCCACTTCTGGCACATAATAGGCAGTCAACAGATATTTGCTCCATTGACCTGACCACGCCATGGCGAGTCTGAACCCTTGAGCTGAGAACTGCAGAGAGAGACACTCTGGAGTACTCTTAGTTCATTCCAGCTCAGTGGGACCCAAGTGGGCAGTGGTCCCTCGGCCAGGACAGCCAAGGCCGCCCTGGACCTTGGTTCCTTCTCTGTAAAATGCGGCAGTTAAACCAGTGACCCCCAGAACCCTTTCCTCCTTCGGCTGCTTGGTCTCAGCCACTTAATCAACAGCAAATGCCACCAAGGACTGGTTGATGACATAAATCCTAGTGCCTGCGTCTGCCCACAACAGAGACAGGGCCGACATGCCGAGGAGCGCAGACAGTCTGGTGGACGCTGTGACACCCACCCCGGCACTGCTCCAGGGGCTGGGAGACTGTCCCACCCCTTTGGAGGCTGCCTTGCCCAAGGTCACAGCCCCTTCCCAGGGTGGCCCACGTTCGGTGACTGGCTGACACGGGGTACCGAGGCCCGGACCCCTGGCCCCCAAGAGCCATCCCAGCTCCAGAGCTCCCTTGTGGGGCCTGCAGCTTCTCCTCTGCCCAGTGCACTCCCTCCTCTCCCTCCCACCGGGGCTGACCAGAGAGCACTGTGTGCCAGTCTCCTCCCAAGTGTTTCCCAGGGACCCTGACCTGCGACGCGAGCTGGACGGTACCCCTTCCTTCCCTGGCCGAAGAGGACTCCTGCTGTTAAAAACCAGCCCTTGATTTCGGGTCACAGAGACAAACTCTGGCTCCACCACTCACCGAGCTGAATGATTTCCTGAGCCTCCATTTCCTCACCTGTGAAATGGGCTAAAGCAGCAAGCACACGTGGCATCACTGCAATGACTCAGTCAGGCGACCCACTGGAGCTTCACGGCACACGGTGCTGCTGCGGCCTGGGGTCCCAGGAGGGACACCCTGAAATTGAACCCAAGACACTGTGCACATGAGCAGGTGCCTCTGCTCTCTTTCTACTCCAACCCCGAATGAACATCGCTGCCACTGCCCATGAGGGCAGCTGGCACTTATCAGGAGCTTCTATGGGCCAGGCCCTGTTCCAATCCTCACAGCAACCCTCCGGGTTAAGAGCTATTGCTGACCCCATTTCACAGGTGAGGAAACTGAGGTTCAGAGAAGTTAGTAACTTGTCCAGGCTGCACAGTAAGTGGCAGAGCCAGAGTCTGGACCCAGGCGGTCGTTTAAAAACTTAGCAGCAGGCTCTCCCATGGGGAAGGGAAGGAAAAGACGTAGAACTGGAATTACTGAGTACTGTGTTCCTGGCACTGCACTGGGCTTTTTCGGGGCAGTGTCCCATGGAAGCCTTGCCACAGTCGTCTGAGTTGGGTCCTGTCTTCGTGAGGAAGGTGAGGGAAAGAGGCCGAGGGGCAGCTGCAGGCATGTGGCTCCAGGGCCCCTGATGGCCACACCGGCAGAGCTGGAACGCTGGACAGCTGCAGTGCGGGGATAGCACACGTGGGAACTCAGAGGCCCAGAAAAATATGGAGAGGACAGACTGCTTCCCGATGGGGGCCGCACAGGTTTCCTCCTGCAGAATAGTGACAAGTGAGGGGGCCCGGTGAGATGGGTGGGCTGCTGTTCTAAACAGAAGCCAAGGCACGGTTCTGAGACCAGAACTTTCTCCTCTGGGAAAGGCCAACCACGAGCAGACGACCAGATGCAGGTGCTGGGCTCCCTGGGGAGGACGCAATTCTGGGTCCGGACCGCCTTTCAGACACTCCCACGAGGCCAGTCGCCCGCTCCTGACCTCCCCCAGTCCTGCTAGGTGTGCAAGCAGAACACTGCTCCTTGACCCCTGACCTGGGGTGGGTCCAGAGCACCGCCATCAGCGGCCTGCTGACAGCCAGCATCCCCACTGTCCCCAAAACAAGCTCCCGTGCCTGCGTCTGCCCATCTATCCATCCAGCCACCCTATGGAGCTGTGTGGGACAGACGTTTCTATGTCTTCCAGGCTCAAACACTGGAAAGGCCAAACCAGCAACAGTGGGGGAGGCGAGGACCCCCGTATGTGGACAGAAGTGCGCTGGGTGCCATGTGGATGTAAACAGCACATTTTATGTGATGTGTATTTTACCACAATAAAAAAAATACATAAAACCGGATATTAACTTTATAAATGAAGCTTAAAATGTTTAAGGAAGTTTATTAAGTAAGTTTGTAAATGGGCCAAACATTAATTAAAGGCTTCCTTAAAAGAGACTGCTAAAATATTAGACTTATAAATAGAATAATAAGATGTGTAAGTTTAACTTAAAAGCTTAAGGAAGAACTAAGTTTTTAAATTTAATATCATAAATTAACTATTACTCTGTAACAGAACAGGAAGTCTTTGGACAATTTTTCTATGTAAAAAAAGCATCCTCAAGAGGTTAAAAACCTCACATTTGACATTCTCGCCCAGGGCCACAGCCAGACACCTGGGAGTACTGGACACCCCAGTCTGTCTCCAGCCAGCAGCCCTCCAGCCCCCCAGGTCAGACTCTTTCTGGACTCCAGCAATAGCCGCCTGGCACATCTCAGGGCCCACTTTGTTCCCCTAATCCTGTGTTTCCCCAAATGCGTCCACAGCCACCTGCCATTGCTTCAGGCTGGGGGACAGTTAGCCTGCACATTCCTGCCTGCTCCCAGCCTGTGGGACGGGCCCCAGGGCTGTGCCGTTAACCGGCTCTCCCCGTGAGCCACACGACAAGGGGCCCGAGAGGACCAGCCTGGCTCCCCGGCGCTGCCACAGGACACAGCCCCACTACTGCCCCTGCCCTTCTCACAGGGCTCCCCAAAGCCCCTGGGAACTTGCTTCCACCCCAGGAACTCACAGGCAGTGAGGTCTCCAGACAGATTCCTGTGGAGTCCCGGGCCACCCCCAGGGGAGTCTGTGACACTCCTAACACAGTAGGTGTGAGCACAGTTCCTGCGCAGCACCGGATAGAGTTGTTCTTTCTTTCTTTTTTTTTTTGTGGGGAAGACCAGCCCTGAGCTAACATCTGTTGCCAATCCTCCCCTTTTTGCTGAGGAAGACTGGCCCTGGGCTAACATCCGTGCCCATCTTCCTCCACTTTATATGGGACGCCGCCACGGCATGGCTGACGGGCAGTGCGTCTGCGGGCGCCCGGGATCCGAACTCGCGAACCCCGGGCTGCCAAGCGCGGACTAAACCGCTGTGCCACCGGGCGGCCCCTAGAGTTGTTCTTTTCAGGAGGGTTCTTGGGCAACGGGCCCCTCGCTAGGCCCCCAGAGGTTGACTATGAAGTGGGTGGGGGGATGGTGGGCAGGATAGGCAGGTCTGTGCCAGCAGCTTCATGGGCAGTGGCGTGGCCCATGACCCCAGCACTTGGAGGAGGCCCGGGGTGGGCCGTCTAGGAGGTGACACAAACCACCGTTCCCCTGGTGGCCCATCTTAAGAGGCCATCCCCTCCGCTCCCCTGTAGTTATAGACACCCATCCTCACCACCATCCTTGCTGCCACCTCTGGCTCTAGAAGGGGTGCCTGGTACCCGAGGTGACCCACAGACCTCAGTGCAGGGAGGGCCTCAGGGACTCCTATGGCTCCCAACCTTTGAGATGGGCCTGCACCGCCTCCCATCAGGAGTGTCTCGTCACTCTGTGGCAGGCCCTGACCTGGGTGGCGGGTGGGCAGTGAGGAAAAGCAGAGCTGGCTCTGGCCCACACACTGAGTAGAGTCTAAAAGGAGAAGCAGAAAGGACAGCAAATGAGCAGTGAGAGGAGAAACAGAGGCTGCCGTGGGGCCCCGATGCGAGAGCCGGGATGTGGGCCGAGGACAGGGGCACAGCCCCCTGCAGGGGGCCGGATTTGGGGGACATGCAGTTTCACAACAGCCCTACAAGAGACTGGGAGGAGCTGACAAAGACTCTCTCCTTGACCAAACTCTAGTCCAGCTCCCGAGCCCTCTTCTCTGCTGGACCTCGACCTCGGCCCCGTCCTTGCCAGTGCATCGTCCAGTTCTAGTAAGAATCCTGCCAAGGTGGTTTCGTGAGATTCCACCGCACTGATATCTGATCAAATTCCTCACCCCCACTCTGACGTCTGGTCACCTGTCTTGATGATTTTCTTAGTGACCTTCCATCCACTGACCCCTCCCTCTGCTTGTGGGTTGTAAACCCCCAGCTGCACTCAGAGTGGAGCTGATCTCTCCCTGCTGTTGTAAGAGCCTTGACCCCTGCTGCAATGGTCCTGAATAAAGTCCACCTCACGGTTTTAACAAGCGTCAGAATAATTTTTTCTTTAGTAGAACAAGACTTCCCGCCCCCACATTGGACACTTGGACACATTGGACACTTGTTGAAGGATTAACGTGCGCTCCACCCCCAGGCTTTGAGAGAACCCAGGAGCCACTTCAGGATGCGGGGAGCTGGTATGCGGTTCAAATCCCAGCCCTGCCTCTGCGAGCCCAGGCCCTGGATCACCGCACTGCATGCGTCTGACCACCGGTCTTCGTCTAAACACGAAGGCTACTTGTGTGCATGTGCCTGTGGGTAGGTGTGTGGGACGAGTTCACATAACCCATTCCAGAGGCTTCTGAGGCCACAGCGAGGCCATGTCTGTAGGGATCACCATGGATCCCTTCTTCTCCGTCCTTGCAATACCAGATGGAGAGAACAAAGAGCAGGGCAGGAGGGAGATGCGCTGGCAGGAAGACAGCCCAGGGAGGGCGCAGCCTGTGGAAGGCACAGGGGGTTGGGCACCGTCTGCCCAGCCCCTCCCTCTCCAGGGCGGTCTGTCTCAGGGCAGGCAGAAAGTGGCCCTGTGCTCAGAAGGCTCCCACAGCCCAGCGCCCCAAAAGATGCTAGCTTTCTGGCAAAGCTCCCAGTGCATCCTCAGAGGCCCTAGCAGCAAAGAGGGTCTCCTGCTCACCCTGCACGCCCCTAAGTCCCTGCTCCCTCCTCCGTGAAGCCCTCCTGGACCTGCTCAAGTAGAGCAAGGGGCCCCGCATCCCAGGCCATGTGTCTCTGAGCAGGGAGCTCTGAGCTGTGACTGCCGGCTTCCTCCCTGTTGTCTCAGCACCGGGTGGGGCTGTGAGCGCCCCCAGGGTCAGCCAGGGCACACGTGACCACACTCAGCAATCCTCAGCGGGATGCTCCTGGCCCTCAGCCCCCTGCTCGGGCCTCCAGGGCGACTTGCTCAGTGCTATGATCTAACGGATGAGCGCACAGATCTCTGCCTGCTCACGGCACTTCCCATCTTCTTGGTGGTGACTTCTGCAGGCCTGTCCCTACTACATAAACAGCAGGCCTTCGTCCCCGGCCTCGAGCCCTGCACGGAAGTTTAAGGTAAGGGCTCCGCTTCTCATTCCTGGGCTGGGGATCCCGAGAGAAGCAATCTCTGCAGTCTAAAATCCTCCCCGCCCGATCGGCGGGCCGAACCTCAGGTATAAACTGATGTGGAGCTCAGCAGTTGTTTGCCAAATGGCTTCTCATTAACTGAAAATAAAAAATTAAAGACAAAAAAGGCTCAGAGATGTAGGAGGGGTAGGGTGGGGATGGGGATTAGGCACCTGCAGTTGTCCCCTGGGGGCCGGGCTCCAGCCACACCATGGGACACAGTCACTTCCTTATACCAGAGAGGGATGCACATCATGCCCGGTGGCAGGGGTGTGGCAGGGCCAGAGCAAGGCCAGGTCTGTGTGACCCCATCAGATCCCCCCGCCCTGGGAGCTATGTCTCTCCTCAGCCTTCATTATCCACCAGCCAAGGCCTGGGGGGCCGGGGATGGGGTCTGCTTGCTCCTGTGTGTCCCTGGGGTCCAGGGAGGGTCTGGCCCCGTAGGTGCTCAGGAAATACTTGCTGATGAGCAATGATGGGGATCTGATGAGCGTGAGCCCTGCCCAGGAGCAGCTGGCACACAGCTGCCCACCTGAGACGGGCCCCGCAGGGCTACCATCTGCCCAGGGCCACTTAGCCCTCCCTAATGGGGCTGGGGAGCCAGGCGGCGGTGTGTAGGAACAGCCTATTCCGTGGGGAGCCAGGGTAAAGGGGCTCCTAACCTGAAACCAAGAGATTTAACTAGGGCTCCGAGCTCCTGCTTGTCTCCGCAGGCGGTCACACGTCACCCCCACCCCACCCTCAGGGGCTGTCAGATCCCAGCCTCCCTGGGGTAGCTCTGGTCTGGGAGCCAACAGGGGGTCCTCTGTGGGAGCACAGAGACACGTGTTCAGCACACCCATCTGGCAAGGGCTGGTGTGGGGATCTGAACCCAGTCCTGGGGTCCCCAGGGCCCACTCTGAGCCTGTGCTCTTCCACACTGGGGATGGTTGGAGTGAGATTTGCTGGCTGAGCCCGAGAAACGCTGTGTTCGCTGGCTCAGTGAGAGGCACCAGTACCCCAAGGTCAGCACGACAGAGTCCTGGGGTCACCCACCTCTCATCACCAGGCCTGCGGCATCGACAACCTAAATCTCACTCCAACCATCCCCAGTGTAGAAGAGCACAGGCTCAGAGTGGGCTCTGGGGACCCCAGGACTGGGTTCAAATACCCACACCAGCCCTTGCCAGATGGGTGTGCTGAACACATGTCTCTGTGCTCCCGGCACCTGACGGGGTCGGCCCCGCAACCTCACCAGGGCCCAGGTGCGGACGGCGCTCTCCAGGCGGATCCCCAGGGTGCCTCTGTACCTCCGGCTCCCACCACATCCACTAACCAAACTTCTCTGCATCTTTCAACACCCAACCCGCTCCGCCCCTGCCCCAGCATTTCCCTCTCAGGCTTCTCTCTCCCGCTTCCCTCTTCTGCACGTGCCCTGGGCCTGGCGTCTGTCCCAAGTGTCCTCGGAGCCCTGTCTCCCCGGAGACTGCAGACTGAGTTTTTCAGCGAGGGCCCAGCACAGAGGCTGACCCATAGAAAGAGGACCAACGCACGGATGAAGCCTGAACTTGCCAAGCCAAAGTCCAGCCCGCTGTCCCATGGAACCTGCCGGGTCCCGTGTGAATGCGGCTGAACCGAATGGGGCTGCCTCTGAAGAAGTTCCTCCAGATGGTTCAAGACGCCCAGCGCCAGGGGCGCTGTGGACTCTGAGACGCTCACCACGAATGTGACGACGGCAGGCCCAGCCACCGAAATCAGAGCCCCTTAATCCTGAACAGCCTGGGGAATCCCAACAAAGTCAGCTGACCCGCACGGCCCTCAGACAGGGAGATCCATGTCCTGTCTGGTCGCTGTCTAAATGGCCAGAGACGAAGAAACATCTGAGAAACCAATCAGCTCCGCACTGGCTGCTGGGGAACGCCGGAGCCCGGGGCCCTGGCGACGGTCCGGGGAGGGACTCAGCGGCGTGACTGAACTGGAGCTCAGCGTGGATTTGGGGGATCCCAAGGGGCTAATTTGCTAGCCAACCTGGAGCTATTCCTAGTGTTACATCGCTTCGAATAGTAAGACAGTGGCTCCCATTGTCGACCGCCGCTTTGCTGGGCACCGTGTTAGAAACTGTGCACTTACGCGTAATCCTCGCAGCAACGCTGCAGAGAAGGTGCAAATGTTGCCATTTTGAGATGAGAAAGCTGAGGCTCAGGGAAGTTAAGGGAAGGCTTGATGATACCTGGTACACAGCCCCGGCGGCCCCACACCTGTGCTTGTGCCTGGAACACCCTTACTTCATCCAGCTTCACTCACCTGCCCATCAAACTCAGCGCAGGGCCCCTCCTCTGGGAAGTCTGATGTGACGACAGGCTGGGTTCTCGTGCCCGCTCTGTGACCCTCAGCAGGCCTTCAGATGGTGACACACCTGCCATCTCCATGCAGAACCACCTCCACTAGGCTGTGAGCTCCTCAGCCCCTCACCTCCAAGGCCTGGCCCCAACACTAAGTTCCTTCCAGGACCCCCCATTCTGCTGCAGCTCACACAACCAGCCACCCACCTGGCAGCCCCACGCAGGTGTCTGACGGACCCCCCAAACTTAGGCGGACACTCCACTCCACTCCCACCTCCACCCCAAACCCACTCCACCCTATCTCAAGAAAGGCCCCAGTGACACAGGGGCCAACCTCCACGCCTCCCCTTTTCTCATCCCCTCCATCCACTCTATCAGTGAGACCCATCAGCTCTACCCACAGTGCACTCAGCAATCAGTCATCTTCTCTCCCTCTCCCTCAGATCACTGCAAATGCCGCCTACCTGGCCTCCCAGCTGCCGTTCTCATTCTCCACAGAGCAGTATAAGTCACTGTGTAACTTCCCTGCTAAAAAACCTCTAGTGGCTTTTTAGTTCACTTAGAATAAAAATTCACTTTCTATAGCAGCCTCCAAAAGACCCAACATACCCTGGCTCCTGGCTATCTCTGTCCTTTCCCCTCAGCCCACAGGACTACCTTCTGTTCCTCAAATACACTGAGCTTGTTCCCACCTCAGGGCCTTTGCACATGCTGCCCCAGCCATCTGCCTGGAATTCTGTCCTCAGATTTTCATATGACTGGATCCCTCTCACCCTTCAACTACCCGCTCAGAGGTCTTCCCTGGGTACCCAGTGGCCCCAGGTCACATTATTTGGTTCCTTATCTCACAACACTAAATGAATGGTAGGCATGTCTGGGTCTCTGTCTACTATCTGTCTCTCTACCAGAAGTCAGGAGAGAGGCACAGAACAGATTCTCCCTCACAACTTCAGAAGGAACCAACACTGCTGATACCTTGTTCTCAGACTTCTGGCCTCCAGACCTGTGAGACAGTAAATTTCCATTGTTTAAGCCACTCAGTTGTGGAACCCTGTCACGGCAGCCTCGGGACACTAATACACTAGTCCTCTAATGAACTGTAAGGCAGGCGCCCACTCCTCCCCGTGGAAAAGGCTGGCGGGAATGCCTCAGAGCAAACTCCCCCAAAACACAGTGGGCTTTAAACAGCCATTTTGTCTTGCTCATGATTTTGTAGATGAGGAGTTGAGAAAGAGCTCAGCTGGGCAGTTCATCTCTGATCCATGTGGCATCAACTGGGGCGGCTGGCGCTGGAGGATCCGCTTGCAAGATGGCTTCCTCTCCACATGTCTGCTGTCTTGGTGCTCCTCTGCCTCCCTCCCTCCCTCCCTCTCCAAGAGGCTGCCCCACTCTTCAGGGTGACTTGGGTTTCTCAGAGCATCATGGTCTCAGGGTAATCACATTCCTTATATGGTGCTGACTTCCAGGGGGCAGAAAGTCGAAGCTGTCAGGCCAGTTAAAGGCTTGTCATCCCTTCTGCCATATTCTATGGGTCAAAGCAGTCACAGGGCCTTTCCAGATCTAAGGGGGTGCAGAAAGAGACCCACCTCTTGATGGCAGAGTGCAGGGCCGCACTGCAGAAGGGTATGCGGGGTGGGGCGGGGGGAATATTTTCGCGACATCTGAGGAAAATAGAATCCGCCACAGGTAGCCTTCTTTCAGACACAGTTCCAGGTTCTTGGCGCCTACCCATAGCAGGACTCAACTCAAAACAACAAGCACTGGCCACGTGTCTCTGACTGCAAGTCCAGTGAGGCCGGCAGAGCTCCGGGGCGTGGAATCCTGGCAGGAGGGCACTTGGCACGCTGGTCTTCAGGGAAGCACAAGGAGGAGCTTTTAGCTCAGCGAACAATTGTGAAGGAACAAATCTGGGATCCTTGAACAGCTGAGGTGATGGCAGACCCAGCGGTTGGAATCAGCCATTCTGCCTCGGTGGGTCTCGCACCCCAGTGCCCTCCTGGTTTGGCTGATCATTCTCTTACTGTCAAATGATAAGCAGCACATAGCTCTCTGGGCCAACAACACTAATTCCAGGAGAAAAATGGAATTTTTAAAAGCAACTTGGAAATGATTGCTTACTGTGTTGTCTGCTTAATTAGCAGGAAAGCAATTTCAGTCACCGAGCAGCATCCTGGGCAGGGGACAAGCTCCTGACATGGGGGAGCTGGCTGCTGCAGCCTCTGCTGGGGGAGGTACAGGCTGGCCAAGCCCACCCGCCATCTGTGGGGCTCAGGGCAGGAGAACCAGTGGAGACCACCTACCACAGGTCCAAACATTCACAAGCTGCAAATTAAGCTCACAAACCACGACACAGGATGTGCTTTATCCTCCTAATGACAAATACACCCTCATAATGACTGGGAAGGCTGAGTCCAAATTTAGAATTTCTGGACCCCTCAGAGTTCTGGGCTGGAACGTGAGTATGTGGGGAGCGCCCGTTCCTGGCTTCTGGCCCCAGCCCTCGGCTTGTCTGCCTTTTCTTTCCATACCCCCGGCTCTGCCCTGTCCTGTGGGGGGCCTCTGTTCACACGTGGACAACCTCGCCTGCTCTGTCCACGCCCTGGCCAGCAGCCACTCCTTGGCACCCTCAGGAAACAGAGCTGGGAAAGAGGCCCAGTGGGCCCTGAGAGAGGGAGGGGAACTCTAGGCTTTGAACCCCCAGAGTGTGGTCCAAGAGGGTGGGGTAGGGGCATCCCCATTGGGAGGGGTGTGGCCAGAGGTGGGACAAGGCAGGGCCTGCCAGAACACAGGCCCAGGTCTAAGGTGGGCATGAAGGAGGTCTCTTTTTCAGCATAAGGAGGTTGTGTTCTGTGGCCCTTCTGCCATGGCTCTAGGCCAGATACCAGTGACACCTTCTGAACAGCCTCGGTGGCCTCTATTGTGCCTGAAGGCCTAGAGGCACTGCTTACCACTGTTCTGCTTGGGTAGGATGCCCACTTCTCCTTGCAGGCCTGGCCTGGCCATCACCCCCTCCAGGAAGTCCTCCCATCCTGGCAGAATGAATCACCCCCTCTTTGCTTCCACCACCCTGCTTCACACTCACTGCCCTGCAGTGGCTCTCGGCCTGCCTATCTCTTCCAAAAGGCAATGACATCTTTGGGGGAGGACAGTCTCTCAGCCATCTTGCATGCCTGCCCAGTGTTGGGTACAGCCGGGGTGCAGAATAAACACCTGAGTGAAGACAGGCTGGATGTAGGGGTGAGCTGGCTGTAACCTCCACCAGCTCCAGCCCAGCTCCCTCACAGAACCAGGATACCCCCGGCCCTCTCCTCCCTCCTCAACTCCCACACTTGTGCCAGGTGATTTCATTCCTTTCCTTGTCCTCAACCACCTCATGGGTTAGTGACCCCCCACTCTGACTCCAGACCCCACGGATCCCATGCCTCCGCACCTCCACCAGGTGATGACGTGCTGGTGGAGCGCTCTCATCGCAATTGAACCTGCCCTCCCTGCCCTCCCTGGCTCTCTGGGCTGGGTCACCCCTTCCCTGCGCCCCATAGGGACACCCCCTGCACAGTCATCCAAGCCCTGAACCCAGAGATTCCCAGCTCTGTCCTCACTCTCCTTGTGCCTGGCTCCAAAGCCTGGTGCCATCGACCCCTGGTGTCTCGCACCAAAGCCCCCCACTCTCCACTCTGCCTGGGCCTCCAGTGCACACCTGCTGCCTTTGCTCCACTGCTCCACTGCCTTTGTCCTCCCTCCTCTGCTTATGCTCTGGTTCTAAGTTCAGACAAAGATTCCTACTGAGGAAAACTGATTTTCCACAGTGGGAGTAGGCAAAGCCATGCTCAGATCCATAGATGTCCCTCCACAACACGATGGGGAAGCTCCCTCCTGGGCCCGTCAGCCCGGTGAGCAGCCCCAGCCCTGCGGCCTGAGTGAGGGGCCCCCACCCTGCAGGCTAACCAGAGGAGGGGAAGACCCACCACTAAACAGTCTGAGTTCTGGCTAAGGACGCCTCTGTGATAGGCTACAGCAGACAGAGCAGCCAACTAGAGCGGTTTGCTGGGGCTGTTGCTTTAGAGAACCTAGAAGAATGGTTTGTAGTTAGCATATTAAGAGCCAGTATGCAAATTGGGGTGCTTGAAAACAGTTTGTTCTCTTAAATAATTTAATCATCTCCACCACCATCTTCTTCCAGCAGCCTGTGTTTGCTTAGGAAGCAGATGGCCAAGGCAGGCCAGGGTACCTGGGGCCAGAAGCCCCAGGCCGCCCCTCCTCACTCATTCCAGCCCTGCGCTGCACTTCCTCACCCAGAAAATGAGGATCAAAACCCCAGTCCAAGGCCAAGCAGGCAGGGTTCTGGAGACAGGGCGAGGCGGCAGCGGGAGCCCTGCAGGGTCAGGTCCGGCCTTTGCGGAGGCTTGCTGAGGGAGCAGGGTGGTGTGGAAGTCATCCAGGTGCTGAGCCTGAGCAGCCGAAAGGGCTGATGATGGACTGAGGCAGGGAATGCCAAGAGGGCTGGGATCTGGGAGTCTGGGGTATTAAGAACTTGATCTTGGCCTTGTTAGTGCCCGTTAGATGTCCAAGTAGGTATGCTGAGAGGGGCTGAGTACCAGAGCTGAGAGTGAAGGAGTGAAGCACTGAGACACGCCACAGTGCCCAGGAACCTTGAAGACAGCGTGCTAAGTGAGAGAGCCAGATGCAAAAGGCCACATGGTGCATGCTTCCATTGATATGAAACATCCAGAATAGGTAAATCACAGAGACAGGAAGTAGATTAGTGGTGGCTAGGGCGGAGAGGAGAATGGGGAGTGGCAGCTAATGGGTTTGGAGTTTCTTTTTGGGGTGATGAAAATATAAAATCAGTTAGTGGCAATGGTTGCATGACTGTGGAAATACTAAAAACCATGGAATTGGACACTTTAAAAAGGTATACGTTAAGGTACGTGAATTATATCTCAATTTCAAAAAGGAGTTGAGGACATGGGTGGAACTAAGCTGTGACCTGGAGGGAGACCCTGGGGCGCAGGTGCAGAGCTGGAAGATGCCCACATCTGAAGACGAAGCCCAGGGGCACCATGATGCCTAGAGGTGGGAGGATTAGGAGATGCCAGCAAAGGAGCGGGTGGTGTGACCCCAGGGAGATAGATGTCCCAGTAGCCAAGTGAAGAAGTGTCTTAGGAGGAGTGGGTGATCAATGTGACAA
Organism: Tapirus indicus; assembly: GCA_031878705.1. Classification (NCBI taxonomy): domain Eukaryota; kingdom Metazoa; phylum Chordata; class Mammalia; order Perissodactyla; family Tapiridae; genus Tapirus; species Tapirus indicus. Next base: position 4,880,405 of record CM062935.1, on the reverse strand, counting down.
TGTGACAGGACAGGTGACAGGGACAACAGCTGTCCGGGTGGAATGAGGGGGACGGCAGCCTGGTGGGCATGGTGAGGGGGTTCAAGAAAGCCTGGGAAGAGGGAGGGAGGAGCCACAGAGAGGACTCATTAAAGTCAGTGTGGCTGTAAGAGAGGTGGCAAAATGGAGGTGACTAGAGGAGGGTGTGGGTCACAGGAGGTGGTGACACTGTACAATAGCAGATGTCACAGCATCTTTGTGGACAGGCACAATTCAGGAGGGAGGGGAGGACCGGCGATGCCAGGGAGCGAGGGAGGACAGCATGTAGGTCACCGTGAAGAGGTGGGTCTCAGAGGGAGGATGGACCATTGTCCATGCAGCAGGCTGCACTTCAAACGCAAGCACAATCACTAGCCTCGCCCAGTGCTGCCATCACACCTTTCCCAGCACGGGGTCAGACACCTATTCACCCTGGGCTGGTTACCCCTCCTGTGTTGTCCACTCCCCAGAATCTGTCTAAATGCACATGACATGCCAGGTTCCACAGCTGATGTCGCAGAGGAGCCCTTGTCCTCTGGGGGGTATGTAGGGTGCTGCGGGAAGGACAGCAGGATCTGAATCGCCAGGCACAGGTGTGAAGCTGAGAGCCTCTACCACTGAGCACCCGGCACCCCAGCCCTTGTCCAGGCGGCCTGGAGGGCTTCGGTTGAGGAAAGAACCACTGGGTGAGGGATACACCAAAGCATAGCAGAAAGAGTGGTTGGTCCTAGTCTCAGAGCTGCACTCGCCGTCTCTCCTGGAGACGACAACCCTCCAGGGGTTCTGCCTTCTCTCCCTGCGGCAGCTCTAGCACCTGCACACAGTGCATCTTCTACAATGTAAGATCAATGGCACCCATTCGTACTAAAAGGAGCTGCTCTGTGGCTCTTGTGCCAGTCTCTGTCAGCAGATGCTCGGTGCCTACATAAGGATTTATTGAGCACTGGCTAGGGTCGGCCCAGGACACACCCAGGAGCTGCCGGGAGAGCGCGTGGTGGGGTCGCAGCCTGGCCGCATGTCACACCCACCTCCAGTGGACACTTCCCAGCCTCTCCCTCTGGTTGGTTCATCTGTACTCATCCCATCTCTCATCACTTACTGACCAGGCTCAGAGATGGCCCTGCCATAAAGACCTGGGTAGGTGCCCAAGTTCTGGGAGCAGGAGGGAGGGAAAGCTGGGCAAAGTCAGGAAGACTCCACGGGAGGACAGGCCCTCAGAGGGCTCAGCCCACCTCTGCAGGGTCCAGGATGCCCCGGAAGGACACGTGCATTGTGTGTACATGTGTGGGGCTGAGCTTTCCTGAACAGATGGCTCAAAGCTTTCATCTGATCCTTGAAATGCTCTGAGGCCCCAAGAGGTTAATAGCCAGTATCTTAAAGGATGGATCGGACCCAAGCAGGAGGAGGCAAAGTGAGGGCAAGAGAGTTAAGAGGAAGAGACAGGGGAGGAAATGAAGGAAGACTCCAGATTCACTCATGGGTCAGAACCCACATCACGTGGCTGCAGGGGAGATGGTGGCCGATTCTGAAGGCCCTTGAGAAGGCTGAGGAGCTGGGATCCTGGGGCTGTGAGCAGGCCTTGTGTGGTGAGCCGGGGTACGAGTTTGCAGGCCGAAAGCAAGAACTGCAGGAGTGGGTACGAGAGACACACGTAAATGCAAAGCCCACACCAATCTGCTTCTGAATCACACCCAAGATAGCTCTTTTCCCACAACTGAATTTGTACACACAAAAACGAAGATTACCCCGGCCGGAACACACTGGTCCCTGCACTGCTCCCTGGCCAGGACCTTGGTGGGGCCAGGAATGGGAGACTCGCTTAGCCAGACTTCTCCAGCATCTGACCCAGAGCTCAGAACCTGCCATTGGCCCCTTTTAAGGACACAGATCCAGCCTGGGGGGCTTTATCCCCAAAAGGGTTACAGGCACAAAAATAATCACCGAGCAATTTTCATAGACACAACATCTAACACAGAAAGCAATTCAAAAGCTCAATGTTTTGCTTTTTTTTCTTTTTCACAGGCCTCAGGGAACCTGTCAAATCCCATTGGCCCCAAACACAGAATGGAAAGGAGGAGGAGTTCCAGAGACCAGGTCCATCCTGACCAGACGCATGTTTTTGGGCAAGTCGCCTGCTCAGGTTCCGTCCCCACCTGTGAAACTAGAAGGGACCAGATAGTCCTCAGGTCTCCCGCTCCACCACACCGGAATCTGGCTGTCACAGCGGCCGCATTCCGGCTGGGCCTGGCCTCCCCCCGGGCCCACTCTCCGAGGCCCCATCCCCACAGTGAGCATAAGGCTGTGCTCTCTCAAGCCTCTCCTTCCAGGCTGCCTCCAAAGTGTCACAACCTATCCTCTCCATGCAAACTGTGGCTCCACCTAAAACCTTCCTCAACAAACATGTATTGACTTCTGGACCAGGGTCTCCGGAATCAGATGGACACTCAGTCAGGACTCTGACGCCCACCACCAACAGAGGCAGCAAATCACTTTGGGTCACTTCCTTTTCCTTATCTGTGCTGTGCCTAACTGGCATCGTGTGGGGACTCAGCAAGCTAGTCCCTGAAAAGGCACTCAACCCATGGTGTTAACTTTTAGGGTCCCTGCCCCCCAAGGCTCCCCACTGGAGGGAGACCACAGAGGGGCCTCAGGGCTGAGGCTCTGCCTGCAACAGCCTCCCTACCTGGCTCCTCCTAAGAGCACCTTCTTCAAGGTCAAAGCCATGCCCATGTGGCGTCCTCTGGGGAGCACCCTCTTCTCCAGAGGGAATTGCCTACCTGTATGTCCCACGTGCTTGCATTACAGCATCCATCATATGTTCTGTGAGCCCTTACTACACATCCGTGCCCCCCACACGACTGTGAGCCCAGGCCCAGCCCCGCTGACAGTGGCTGCACTGTACCCACTGCCACTCCTCCTGAGGCTGCTGAGGACCTCAGCGATGACAACGGCCATGACTGCCAGCTACTGCTGGGCTCCAGGGGCTTCACACACGTCATCTCATTTAATTCTCGCAACAGCCCCACGAGGCAGGAATGACGACTTCTCACATCTGTCTCAGATGAGACGACAGCCTCCGAGAGGCTCAGGGACAAAACCATACAGCTGGACCAGCTCTGTCTGATACCAAAGCCTGCTTTCCCCACTCTAGCCATGCGTTCTGAGGTAAGCTGAGTCAATCAACTCAACACAGGGAGAAAATGCAAGGTGCCACAACAGAAGGCAAGTCAAATTTCTTCTGCCGGCACCAGCAGAGCAGCTGCGGGGCCAGCCCAGAAGTTCCCTGTCCTCACCAGGGCCCACCCGGGATCAGAGGGGACAGGGAGGGAGAGGCTTCAAAGGCTGGGTTAGACGGACCCAGGTGGAGAACTCGGGGAGGTGCAGGAGGGGGGAGGGAGAGAAGATTCCAGATGGAGGAGATGTGGGAGCCAAATGCAGAGGTGGGAAGGTGGGTATGAGCTGGCTGGGCCCTGATTCCACAGAGACAAGGGAACTAGCAGACATGACAGGCACTTGGTCCAAGAAGAAAGACAGCAGCTGATACACATATGGCAAAAAGCTGAGCCTTGCCAGTAATCACAGGATGCAAAGTGAGGACTGCAACGCCTTTCTTTTCTGACCTAGTAGACTGGCACAGATTTTTAAGGAAAATAAAAGCTATTGCTGGCAAGAGTCAAGAGAAATGGATATTTTCATACACAGCTGATTAGCATCTAAAAGCTATAATATTTATGGAGGGCAATCTTGTAATAAGCAGCAAATAGCCTTGAAAAATAGACACACTTTGACTCGGCAATTTGACTTCTAGAACGTTCTCAATGGGGGTGGATTTAGATTATAACACTGAGAAACTGGGAACTACCTATAGTCTAAAAATAGAGCGGATGGGATACATAAGTTCGAAAACACGAGCACAAAGGAATACTATGCAGCCATTAAAAATCATGCATTAGATCTCCATTTGGTACAGAAAGACAGTGACTGTACACATTAAGAAAAAGTATAGTTACATACCCATATTTTCAGTTAAGTCTCATTTTTATAAAATATGTGCAAAGAAAATAATCTAGACAACTACAGACCTATTTGTTAATAGTTACCATCTCTGGACGATGGGATTATTGCTGATATTTAACGTCTTTGTGTTCACCTATAAATTGTTATTTTTCCACAACAAGCATTATTCTTTCTAAAATCTGTAAATGAGGGTTATCTGAACAGAGCTCACAGCCCACTTTTATTCTTATCTTTGTACGATTTGTATTAAATGTACACCCACTTACGTCATATCTAATGTGATGGGCTAAACTGTGTCTCCCCAAATGCATACACTGAAGCTCTAACACCTTGAACTTCAGAATGTGACTGTCCTCAGAGAGAGGGCCTCGCAGAGGTGACTGAGTTAAATGGGGCTGTTGCGGGGGCCCTGATCCAGAGTGTCTGGTGGGAGTAAGACACGTACCAGGTGAAGCAAGAGCAGACGGCTTAAGTCAGAGGTCACACTGGACCAGGAGCATCTCAGTTCCCCTCCACTGAGCCTCGGAGCCCTGCAGTTCCCCCAGAGCAGGAGCATGACAGTGAGGTTTCAACAGAGGCACGGGCGCACTCCTCACACGCACATTCTTCTGAAACAGGGGCTTTGGTTTATGCTTTTAAGTAAAAAATTTACAAGGAGAGAAAACTGAAATCTGCCCAGGTCACTGAGTAATAGAACAATGGAGCTGGGAGGGACCTCGCTGATCATCTAAACCAGCTTCTGCAGAGGGGAGTGACAAGCTCAAGGTAGACCCTGCACGAGCGGCAGGCAAGGAGGACACGTGTCTTCTGATTCAGACCCCAGGGCCTAGCTCGAGGACCACACAGACATTTGTGACATAAACAGAAACGGGGTCTGCATGTCAGTGACGCCAGCCTGTGTGTGTGCAGACAGCAGACCCCAGGGCCTGCAGGGCTGACCCCACCCTCCCCTACACTCCCCTGCAGCTTCAACATCCGGGTCAGCTGTGTCCTGGAACGTAGTTCCTGCAGCCTCCTTGCCTGCCACGAGCTGGGGGCCAGGAGAAGTCCCTCCCCTGGCACTAAACCAGAAGTCTGCCCAGGTTGGTTGGGCAGGCAGATGACTCAGCTAACAGTGACAGCCCCTTTGATGGAAACGAAATTTTGCTGCAGCCTGGCTCAGAGGGATGGCAGGGGCGCTGGCTGCCTAAATGTTGCTAATGGCTATCGATTTGTTCTGCCAATCTCTGAGGCCTATATATAGCCTGCTTATAAAATCCCTTGGGGTCCAAATAGAAAGTGATCGTTAATCAAGCTGAATGGTCCACGTGGATGTGCATGCGTGCGTCTGTCTGTGTATGAGGGTGGGGAGGCTGAGACCCTGACGGAGTGCCCTTGGCGCCTGAAATGGCATGTATACCATCTCATCTCCCCCTCACAGGGACACAGCAAGCTCAAGGATATTTCCCCATTTTAGAGATAAGGAAATGGAGGCTCAGGATTCAGTGACCTGCCCACAGGCGCCCACCCAGCTGGGAAGTGGCCAAGCAGAAGAATGGACAGCTCCTCTCTGGGAGACGAGACTCGGCCCAGCCACTCCTTGCTCTAGAGGAGGGCCAGGGGGCCCCGAATGGCCTTGGTGTCCTTCTTGGTGGGGTGAAGGAGAGGGATCCAGCACCCATGTCGAGGCTCAGGAACTCAAGAGTGTGTGGGAGCCCCTGCTCCCAGGAGCTGCAGTCTCCACGGACATCAGGAAAAACGATGAGGCAGCCCAGCTCAGGGCCTTGTGAGGGACCCATCCAACAGTCTCCAAATCCCTTCACTCCAGCCGTCTCCATGGACACCCCATGTCAGCCCCACGCTCTCAGAGTCCCATGAGCTCCCCGCTCAGGCTGCACTACACCGTCCCCTGCCAGCCTCCCTGGAGTCCTCTGCTCCTCTCCCCATGAGTCCCCAAGGCCACATCTAAGCCCAAGAGTGTCTCTGCAGAGTGGCTTCCTGGAGGAGGTGGGGCCAGGCTGAGGTGACCACATCTCCTCCAGCCTGAAGCCTGCTTCCCCAACATGGCACCTCTCGGGAGCCCCATGGGCCCAGACTTCACACTTCAGCTACAGCAAGCCCCACCATCTCTGTGGGCCGGTGGGCATGGCAGCCCCTTTGCCTGAAACCAAACAATCCACTAATTAATGCATTCATTCTTCCAATGACCCTTAGCCTTTCCTATGTGCCAGGCACTCTTCTAGAAAGAAAACAAAAATTCTAGAATGAAATAAAACTGCAAGGCAAACAAAGTGCCCCCTTTCAGGAAGCTTGCATTCTAGTGGAGAAGGCAGAAAACACTCAAATGCCATGTCCCATGGGGGCTGGGGTCAATTCTGAGAGGGGCTGGGGGGGAAAGGCCATGAGGGGAAGGCTGGCAGCTGCAGGATGTGAGTGAGCAAGGGAGCATGCACAGAGGAAGCAGAACTTTCTGGGCTGGGGGGGGACCGGCGAGTGAAGGCTCTCCTGGGTGGGCAGGACATAGGGGAAAGAGAAAGGGCCAGCAAGGCCGGGGGGTTGGAGAGAGAGCCCGCGGGTGCTCTGAGTGAGATGGGAGGTCACTGGGGATTTAAGCAAGAGTGACAGGCTGATTCACGGGTTTGGAGGGTCACTCAAGCTGCTGTGTAGAGAGACCATAAGGAGTGACAGAGAGAGAATGAGGCCAGACGGAAGGCCTTAGAAGGGGTCTAGAAGAAACACGAAGATGGAGGCCTGGACCGGGGGTGCAGCAGGGCTGGCAAGGGCTGGTCAGCTCCCTGGCCCTGTGTGGGTGCATGTGTGCTCTTTTTCCTGCCTGCATACAGCCTTGGCCAGCCTGACCTTTGATGTCCACTCAAACTACCAGGCCACCTCCTCCTGGGACAGGTGCAGCCTGTCTTCCTGGCCCCGGGACTTACCCACCTCAGGACAGACACGTGTTCCCTCGCCTCAGTCTCCCCAGGCTAGAAACGGGCAGGGAGGAGGTGCTTCATAACATTTACGGAAGAAATGTGGGTATCTTCCCATCAACTCGAGAGCAACTCATTACCGTTAATTATTGAGATGATGATTTCCCGAGAAGGACATGAAGGCTCGGTAAGGGGAGGAAGGGAATTTGTCGGTTGACGGGTGAGGGACAGAGCTGGGAAATGACCTCAGCTGCTTGGGCCCAACCCCAATCCCCAACCACTTTTGGGAGTCCTGGGAGGGGCTGAGAACATGCAGTTACCAAGAAGGACATCTGCTAGTCCCAGAGGGAAGTGAGGGCATCGTGCAGCCTTAGGGTCATGCCTGATAAAGAAGCAGGTTGAAGGTTGTGGTTCAAGAGTCAACAGGGGCTTTGGTCCCCAAGAACACCCAGAGCCAGAGAGGGGTCCCCAAGAATACCCAAGTGCCAGGAGGCATCTTGGCAGCTGCTGAGCCTGGGTTGGACTCCCAGGACAGCGCGGGTCTCTCTATACCTGCCTGGTGGGGTCCTGGCGGCCCTCTCACCCTCATCCTTGTGCATCCAGGGCATGACGTCCCATCTACACAGGAAGGGACTGCAACAGGAGACCTTCAGGGCCCCTCCCTGTCCGGGAGGCGTCGAAGCAGATTCCCAGGTCTCCGGATGAGCTCTCTCTTTGGCTCACTTTTCTAATGAAAGCAAGAGACTAGAATATTGGTCTCTGGGGACCAAGAACCCGTCTGCAATTATTCATTCGTTTTGTGCCTTCCTTTCCTGTAAACATTTCCCCTTTTCACAAGCTGATAAATTTGCTTTTCCCAGAAACTCTGAGAAAAGGGCCTCTGGCCCAGGCTGGGCATAGAGTGTGTCATTCAGGGCTAGAAGTCACCAGCTGCTTTCCTGGGAGCTGGGAAGCCGAGGGCTGAGGCCACTCTCTGAGGGAAGGGGTGCAGGCTGGATGGGGCACGGGGTCATCCCCAGCGTAGATATAGCCTGTCCTGCCCCTGCTATGAACATGGAGCCTGAGCTGTGCATCCAACAGGCTGGGTCACCCACCCCTCCGTTATGGGCGATAGGACATGGTGGGAAAGCCACCTCTCTCTTTCCCCACAACCCCACAAGATGAAGCCCAAACTTTGGAGCCTTCAAAGGCCTGCCTTCCCCCAGCCAGAACCAAGTGCTCTGTCCTCCATGACCATCCATCCTCCCAGCCCCAGGGCCTGGGCCTCAACATGGCCACACTCATGTGAAATGCCTTTCTTTTTGCTACGGAAATTTGAGGTCCACCCAAAGGCAGGTCCCTTCCTGCCCCCTCCCTGTGCCAGTATCTCAGGGACATGTCCCTGACATGCCAGCTGCCCCAGGCCCGGCCTCCGGGCTCACGATGCTCGCACACCTGAGTGCATCTCTCCTCTCACCAGGCACTCTTAGAGGACTTGGGCAAGAGTTAGTTGCCAGCCCGGCCACTGCCTTATGGAGGACAAAAGGACACTGCAGGGCGGACTCGTCCAGGACAACAGCTAGTTCAATGGGGACTTGGGATCCAGACGCGGGTCTCTCAGCTCTCAGCGCAAGTTCTCTGCACCCTACAAGGCTCCTCGCCTGCACACGAATGCCCAGCTGGCCAGATGATCAGGTGCACAGCGCGGCCTGCCCCATGGGTCCGGCGGGCTAAACAAGGAGCTAAACTGCCCAGTGACATCATCCCATTTTTCAAGAAACAGCGTTGACCAGTCTGCCCTCTGTGGCCCAAAGAGAGGCAGGCCTAACAGGAAAGGATGGTGGCACCGTGAGGATGGATGCCTGTCCCCCAGGTTAGCTCTGCTTGTTGACAGAAAGGGGACGCACAGCAACTTGCTCAGGAAATAGGACTTTAATCACAAAATTGATTGCCTGATTAGGAAAGCACAGCCGGCCCCCCGCAGCAGCCAGGCCGCCTCACACACAGCTTCACCCTGAGCCCGGCCTCCAAAGTGGCTGCTCTTGGGCCGCTCTGAGCCCCCGATCCATCTGCCTGTGTGCTTGTGTGTGTGTGTGTGTGTGTGTGTGTGCGCGCGCGCACATGCACACGTGGAAAGGCACACATCTGTGTCACAAAATGGCACATGTGTGTGTTGGCTTCAAGTGCTCAGTGTAGAATATGCTCCCAAGTCAACAAAAGTAACTATGAATTTTACTTGAGAAACTACCATAAAGTTCCTTCAGGGAAACCAAAAATGATTTTGAGGCAATAAAAGCAAACGTCCATCACGCCTCTGAACTCATATAAAATCACCATATAATCATTTTTTCCTAAACCACAGATCTGGTGTGCCTCAAACCCTCTGCAGCCCCCACAGGGCCATCCCTCAGCTTGCATGTGACATGTGACCCCACATGGTACCTCCCCTGCCAGCTCCTCTTTGGCTTAGCCCTGAACACTCAGGTTCCAGCGACCCAAGACCTCTTCCACCTCTCTGAACTCGCCACCTTGATCCTTCATCTTCCATGGGCCCCTGTCTTGAACACCTTTCAAAATTCAGTTCCACTGCCACCTTCTCTGGGACGTGTTCTCTTGCTACCTTGTGGTCAAAACTAAACATATTAGCCTTTTCTATGGATTTCTGTTTCAGGGTTCAGCAGATAGTGTTCTGACTGTCCGTCTGTACATCCACCACCATCAGACCGTGTGTTCCTTGGGCAGTGGGGAGCAGGGCATCCTCAGACCATATGCTCCTCAGGCAGTGGGAACAGGGCACCCTCAGACCACATGCTCCTCGGGCAGTGCCAAGCAGGGCACCCTCAGACTGCATGGTCCTCGGGCAGTGGGGGCAGGACATCCTCAGACCACATGCTCCTCGGGCAGTGCCAAGCAGGGCACCCTCAGACCGTGTGCTCCTCGGGCAGTCCCAAGAGGGTCTGGCAGATGCCGGGTGCTTAGTAAATGCCTGTGGAGTGAATGAGGGAGGGCTCTATTTTCCTTAAATTTTCCCAGGAGAGTTAAAATTCCTTGGGTCTGGCTCCATATCAGTCCCAGAGGAAAAAGTGTGCCTGTTTATTCACTGTGTTCTCCTCCTGGCCTTATAGGAGATCGGTAAACATTTCCTGAGAGAGCAAATGAATGATTTTCTCCCTGGCACTAACGAATAAGTTATTATCCTGGTCCTGAGACTTCTTATATATTAACATGTACTTTGGTGAGACAAAATCATGTCAGAAGATCTTGAATGAAAGAGACTCTCGCTTCCCACCAAGAAGGAGTAACAGGGACAGATCTACCCTCCCCGAGCACAAAAAAACAAAACAACCCAAACCAAACACATAGACAAAATACGTGAAACAATGGTTTTCAGGACACTGGTCTTTAGGCCACGAAGTGCAATGGTCCCTGAGAGATGAGAAACAAAGGAAGCGAGCCGCACAGTATTGCAGCTGATGGCCATGAGAGAGTTTTGGGGCCCTAACACAGGGGTTGGGGACCTCAGGGGACCCTGAAGAATCTTGAGTTGAAGAGATGGAGCTGAGAGTCCAGGGAGACGCCGGCAGCTAGAGCTTATAGGACAGAATACTGGAAAGAAGAGAGCGAGAGCGAGGGAGAGACCATAGAGATCTATAGAGGGTCCCCTTAAATATTCAGCACGATACGGAAAGTGCCCAGGCTGGGGAAGGACCACCGAGGAGGACCACAGGGAGAAACATCTGGTGCTAACAAAGACCCAGGACTGGCGCCTGTTCCCACCAGCCAGACAACACCACCTCAGAATTCACAAGGTGATGGGGTAGTTAGAAAGCTCTTGCCTTGTAGTGGGGAGTAATCAGATGTAGACTAAACACTGCTCTGGTTCTGCATAAAAAATCTGGAAAGGAAAACCAAAATGATATAACTTCCTAAGCAATAAAACTGTATCCCAGAATCTCTAGGATATTTGTATCCAGCACCCAACAAGGTAAAATTGATAATTCTGGCATCCAGTGAAAGATTACTACGTGTGCAAAGAAGCAGAAAAGTAGGACTCACAATGAGGAGGATAAACAACCAATCAAAACAGGCCCAGAACTGGCACAAATGTTAGAATCAGCAAATGAGGACATTAAGACAGTTATTATAACTGTAGCCCAGATGTTCAAAAAGTTAAGTAATGACATGGAAGATACAAAAAAGATGCAAATCAAACTTCTGTCAATAAAATGTACAATACTTGAGATGAAAATAAACTGGATGGGGTAAGGAGCAGATTATACATTGCAGAAGAAAAGATAAGTGTGCCTGGAGACATCGCAATAGGAACTATCCAAAATGAAACACACAGAAAAAAAAATTTATAAAAAGAACATCAGTAAGCTCTTGGAAAATTTCAAGTGGCCAAACATATCTATTATTGGAGTCCCCTGAAGGAGAGTGGAGGGAGACAGAAAGAATAATTGAGAAATAAAGGTCAAAATTTTTCCAAAATTGATAAAAACTATAAACTCCCTAATCCAAGAAGTTAAATGAACCCTGAGTAAAAGAAATATGAAGTAAACTCTACCAAGGCAAACTATAATCATATTGCTTAAACCCAGTGATAAAGAGAAAATCTTAAAAGTAGCCAGAGGAAAAAGGACAAGTTACATACAGAGGAACAAAGGTAAGAATGACAGCAGTTTCCTGTCAGAAACAAGAGAGGAGATGGTGTCGCAGCAGCTGAAAGTGCTGGGTGGGGTGGAGTGGAGGACTGTTAACCTAGATTTGAAACCCAGCAAAATACAACTCTTTCAAAAACTAAGGTGAAATACAGACTTGTTTCAGAAATATAGAAGCAGAAAGAATTTAGCAGCAGCAGACCGGCACTATCAGAAATGTTACGACAAAGTCTTTTAGGCACAAAGAAAATGACATGAGATGGAAACATGGATCGATAAGGCACAGGAAAATAGTAACTATATGGGTAAGTATATAAGATTGTTTTTCTTACTGAAATCTCTTTAAAATAATAAAAATGTTTTGTGGGGTTTATAACATATATACAAATAAAATGTATAATAACGATAGCATCATACTATATATTCAGAGGGAAGAATTGGAACTTTACAATCATGAGGTCCTTAAAGTATACATAGAGTTGTATAATGTCACTTCAAGACTGACTGTGATAAGTTAAAAATGCATACTATAAACTCTAAGACAGCCACTAAAATAATAAAACAAAAGAATTGTAGCTATAAACCAACAAAGGAGATAGACAATCATACCATCTGTGAACAAAGACAGTTTATGTAGAAAATCCAAAAGAACAGACAAAAAATCCTCCTGGAACTAAAGCTTGCAGGATACAAGGAAAATATACAAAAGTCAATTAGCACCTCCAAAAACGCAATTCTTAGGTATAAATCTAACAAAATATGTATAATATCTACATGAGGAAATAAAAAAACCTCTGATGAAAGTAATCAAAGAAGTACTGAATATATGGAGAGATTTTGCATGTTCACAGACAGGAAGATTCAATAGTAAGATGTCAGTTCTTCTCAACTTGATCTATAGCTTCAATGCAATCAAAATCAAAATTCCAGCAGGTTATTTTGTGGACATTGACAAGCGGATTCTAAAGTTTATATGGAGAGATTTTTAAAAGATCCAGAAAAGCCAAGACAATATTGATGGAAAAGAATAAAGTCCGAGGATTGATGGTACCCAACTTTAAGACTTACCATAAAGCTATAGTAATCAAGACAGTGCGGTATTGGTGAAAAAAAGTAGACAGATGAATGGGGCAGAATAGAGAGCCCAGAAACAGACCCACCTAAATAGAGTCAACTGATTTTTGACAAAGGCACAAAGGCAAGATAGTCTTTTCAACAAATGGTGCTGGAACAACTGGACATTCACACGCCAAAAAATGCATCTAGACACTGCCCTTATGCCCTTCACAAAAATTAGCTCAAAATGGATCATAAACCTAAACGTAAAACACAAAACTATAAGAGAAAATTTAGATGACCTTGGGTATGGTGATGACCTTTTAAATATGATAACAAAGGCACGATCCATGAAAGAAAGAATTGGCAGGCTGGAATTCATTAAAATGGGAAACTTCTGCTCTGCAAAAGTTACTGAAGAGAATGAGAAGATAAGTCACAGACCAGGCAAAAATATTTGCAAAACACATATTTGGTAAAAGACTATTATCTAACATGTAAAAAGAACTCTTAAAACTCTATAAGAAAACAAATAACTTTATTGAAAAATGGGCAAAAGACCTGAATAGACACGTCACCAGAAAAGATAAATAGATAGTGAATAAGCATATAAAAAGATACCCAACATCATAAGTCATTAGGAAATTGCAATCTAAAACAACAAGATACCACAACACACCTATTAAAATAGCCAAAATCCAAAATACTGACAACACCAAATGCTGGCAAGGATGTGGAGCAACAGGAACTCTCATTCATTGCTGGTGAGAACGCAAAATGGTAGAGCCATTTTGGAAGACAATTTGGTGGTTTCTTACAAAACTAAACATGCTCTTACCATATAATCCAGCAATCACATTCCTTGGTATTTACCCAAAGCAGTTGAAAACTTATGTCCACACAAAAACCTGCACACAAATGTTTATAGCAGCTTTATTCATAATTGCAAGAAGTTGGAAGCAACCAAGATGTCCTTGATGAATGAATAAATAAACTGTGGTTCATCCAGACAATGGAATATTATTCAGCACTAACAAGAAATGAGCTATCAAGCTATGAAAAGATATGGAATCTTAAGTGCATATTACTAAGTGAAAGAAGCCAATCTGAAAAGGCAACATACTGTATGATTCCAACTACATGACATTCTGGAAAAGGCAAAACCATGGAGACAGTGAAAAGATCAGTGGCTGTCAGTGGTTTCGGTGGAGGGAGGGATGAATAGGCAGAGCACAGAGGATTTTTAGGGCAGTTAAGCTACTCTATATAATACTGTAATGGTGGATACATGTCATTATACATTTCTTCAAACCCATAGAATGCACAACACCAAAAGTGAACCCGACTATAAACTATGGACTTTGGGTGATACTGATGTGGCAAAGTATGATCATTGATTATAACAAGTGTACCACTCTGGTGGGGAATGTTGTCAGTGGAGGAGGTTGTGCGGGGGTGGGCAGTGGGTATATAGGAACTCTCTGTACTTTTCCCTCAATTTTGCTGTGAACTTAAAACTGTTGTAAAAAATAAAGTCTGTTTTTAAAAATGGAATCATAAAAATACTCAACAAATCTAAAAGAAGGCAGTAAAAGAGGAAAATGGAACAAAGAACAGTTGGGACAGACAGAAAACAAATAGAAGATCTTAGACTTAACCAAAGCATATTAATAATCACATTAAATGTTATTGGACTAAATGGAAATGGACCCAAATAAAAGGCAGAGATTGTCAGGATAAAAACAAAACAACACGCAACTATATGTTGCTTACAAGAAATGCACTAAATATAAAGATACAAATAGGTTAAAATTGAAAGTATGGAAAAAGGTATATCATGCTGATATTACTGTAAAGAAAGTTGGAGTGGATATTAATATCAGAGCAATTGATATTATGAAGTTATAAATGTCATTTCATAACTAAAGAGGTCAATTCATCAGAAGGACATAAGAATCCTAAATGCTTATGTACTTAATAACAAGAGCTTCAAAATTTGTAAAGTAAAATCTGATAGAACTGCCAATAGAAACAGAGAAATCCACAACTGCCATTGGATATTTCAATACTCTTCTCTCAATAATTGATATAACAAGTAAACAGAAAATCAGCCAAGAAATAAAAGACTTGAACAACACTATCAAGCAATTTGACCTAATTAACACTGGTTAATAACGGAATGTACATTGTTTTCAAGTGCACTTGAAATATTTAACAATACAGACCATCTTCCCAGCCGTACGTTTAGGAGGATTCACGTCATACAAAGCATATTCTCTGACAACAATGACATTATATTAGCAATCACTAACAGAAAGGGGTCTGGAAAATCCCCAAATATTTAGAAACTGAACAACACACTTCCAAATAACCCTCAGATCAAAGAAGAAATTAAATGGGAAATTAGAAATTATTTTGAACTGAGTGAAAATGAAAGCACAACATACCAGAATTTGTGAGATGTCAATAAAGCAATGCTTACCGGAAAATTTATAGCATTAAATACCTATTCGTAAAAAAGAAAAATCTCAAATTTATGACTTCAGCTTCTACTTTGAGAAGTTAGGAATAGAAAAACAAATTAAATACAAAGTAAGGAAAAGAAAGGAAATAATAAATAGCAAAGTGGAAACCAATGAAATAGAAAACAGAAAATCAATAGAGAAAATCAATGAAACCAAAAGCTGGCGCTCTGAGAAGCTCAGAAGAATCAGTAAACCTCAGCCACTCTGATGAGGAGAAAAGAGAGAAGATGGAAATGATCAGGGTCAGGAATGAGAGAGGTGATGTTACTATAGATTCTACAAATTATTAAAAGAAAAATAAGGGAATATTATGAAAAACTTTATTGCAATAAATTTGACGATTTAGATGAAATGGATAAATTCCTTGAAAGACAGACCACCAAACCTCACTAAAGAAGAAAGAGATAATCAGAATATTCTTTAATATATTTGTGAAAGAAATTGAATTGTAATCAACATCCTTCTCACAAAGAAACTCCAGGCCCAGACTATTTCACTAGTAAATGCTACCAAACATTTAAGAAAGAAATAATGCCAATTCTATAGAAACTCTTCCAGAAAATCAAAGAGGGAATAATGTTTCTAAACCCATATTAATTAGTTCTAGTAGCTGTTTTTATAGATTTCATTGGATTTTCTACTATACTATCTACGAGTCCAGCATTACCCCGATGCCTAAACCAGACAGATATGTTACAAGAAAAACAACAAACATTCCTTACAAACATAGATGACAAACTTCTAAAAACTTTTTTAAGAAAATCGAATCCAACATAAGGACAATATATCATTCCAACTGAAGTTTGTTCCAGGAACGCAAAGTTGGTTTAGCACTTGAAAATCAATCAATGTAATTCACCATATTAAGAAACTAAAAAAGAAAAAATCATACAATCATCTTAATAGATGTAGAAAAAGCATTTGACTCAATCTCATATTCATTCCTGATAAAAACTCTCAGCAAACTAGGAATAGATGAGAACTTCCTCAACTCAAGTGAGGGCGTTTCTGAAAACCTACCAACCAACACCATACTCAGTGGTGAAACCTCAGTGCTTTCCCTCTGTGATCAGGAACGACGTAACATGTATTGTTCTCACCACAGTGCTCTAGCAGTGCATAAAACACATCCAGACTGGAAGAGAAGTAAAACTGTCTTTATTCTCAGATGACATGACTGACTTTGTAGAAAATCCAATGAAATCTATAAAAACAGCTACTAGAACTAATTAATATGGGTTTAGAAGGGTTGCAGGATACAAGATGAACATACAAAAATCAATTGTATTTCTATATACTAGCAATAGGAAATTAAAAACTTAAAAATAATACCACTTGTAGCAGCATCAATGAAACATTTAGGGATAAATCTGACAGATGATATGCAAGACCGGCACGTGGAAACCACAGAACAGTGGTCAGAGAAATTAAAGATGACTTCAACAAATGGAGAGATATACAGTGTTCATGGGCAGGAAAACAACATTAAGATGTCAGTTCTCCCCAAATTGATCTATATACTCAACATAATCCCAATTGAAATCCCAGAGTTGTTGTTTTCTTTTTTTTGGGTAGAAAGCGACAAACCGATTGTAAGATTCATATGGAAATACAATACAAAAGACCTAGAATAGACAAAACACCATCTCATTTCAACGCTAATGGAACAACTACAATAACCAAGACTGTGGTATTAGCTTCAAGACAAACAGATCAATGAAACAGAATAGTTCACAAATATACCTGCACATACACGAACAAATGATTTTTGACAAACATGCAAAGGCAATTCAGTCAAGAAAAGATAGTCTTTTCAACGAATGGTGCTGGAATAATTAAATATACATATTCTACAATGAACTTCGATCCATACTTTGAAGCACATAAAAAAATTAACTCTAAATGAATCACAGACTCAAATGTAAAATCTAAAGCTAGAATACATAGGAAAAAAATACATACTAAAACCTAGAAGAATACATAGGAAAAAAATCTTTGTGACCTTAGGTTAGGCCAAGATTTCTTAGGTATGATACCAAAAGCACACTCTATAAAAGAAAAAATTGATAAACTAGACTTCAAAATTATAAACATTTCTGTTCTTTGAAAGACACTATCAAGAGAATGAAAAGACAAGTTACAGACTGGGAGAAGATATTTGTAAAACAAATGTAATAAAGGACCTTTATGCACAATGTATAAAGAATTCTCAAAAGTTAATAATAAGAAAATAAACAACCCAGTAAAATAACAGCCAAAAAATTCGGATAGACACTTCACCAGAGAAGATGATAAGATGCTTCACATGATAAGATGCTTAACGCCATCAGTCAGCAGGCAAATGGAAACCCACGCCCCAGGGAGAGGCCACTTCACACCCACTAGAATAAGTGAAGTTACAGCGATGGACCACACCTTGTGCTGGTGAGGATGTGGAGGCACCAGAGCTCTCCGGCACCCACCGCTGCTGGGAATGTACAATGGTGCAACCACTCTGGAAAACAGTTTGGCAGTTTGTTTAAAAGATAAACATACACCTCTCATGGGACCCAACAAGCCCACTCCTAGGCAGTGACTCCACATAAGTGACAGCGCGTGTCCACACAAACACTTTGACATGGATCGTTGCAGCTGCTTTATTTTTAGCAGCCAAACGCTGGAGGCAAGCCAAATGTCTGTCAACAAGTGAACGGATAAGGAACATGACGGCATGTGCATACAAGGGAACGCTATTCAGCAATAAAAAGGAAAAAGCTATTGATACACACAACATAAATGAATCTCAGAATGATTATTCTGAATGAAAGACGCCAGTCACAAAAGAGTATATAATGTAAGAATCCACTTACATGAAACTCGAGAATGTGCAGACTAACCTACAGTGACAGAAAGCAGATCAGTGATTGGACGGGGCGTGGGGAGGAGCAGAAAGGAGGCATCGTGAAGGAGCAAGAGGAAACTCGGGGTGCCTTGATTCACCGGTGTACACGTCTGTCCAAACTTCTCAAACTGTACACTTCAAATGTGTTTAGTTTAGTGTGTGGCAATTAGACCTCAACAAAGCTGCCACAAAATCCAGAGACTGAGTCAGCCAGGGCGCGCCGACATTCACTTTTATTACCAGCACCAGGAAGGCCATGCCTATTCCATGAAAAAGCAACAGAGTGCCGGGAATGAGGAGTACAGCCAGGGCCTGGGGGAAGGGCTAGTCACTGCTTGATTTGAATTTGAGGAGGAAAACTCTTGTTTAGAAGCCAATTGAGCTGCTTCATGTCTGTGTTGTGGCGGAGCAGAGTGGGGAGGGGAGAGGAGGGGCCCCACTGCGGGCTTCGCAGTCACGAGGGTCTTCCACCCTCATCACAGCTCTGAGCATGAGGACCTCGGTTCCGAGAGCTGACCTCTCCCCCAGGGTGGCTCTAAGTGCCAATCCCAGAACAGAAAAGGGCCTCACCGAAAGCTTCACTATAAATGGGCCAAGTTCAAGACACTGATATGTTTCAATTTTTTAAAAACCTTTATCAAGTTAATAGTAAAAAAAAATTGGTGACTGTTTAATGTCAACTTTAAATTTATTTTTCAACTCAACTTCACTGTTTTCCAAGCTGTGAATCTTAACACTTCCCTGTTCTGGGCCGGAGCGACCTGCCTGTGTGCACACGGGCTGGTTTCTGCCCAGGGACCACAGTGTCTCATCACGCCCTGCAGAAAAGCCGCTCCACAGTGGGACTGACTTGGAGCAACCTGTGGATTCATGGCTGTGCCTCGAGGTTTGCCTGGTAACACATGAGGGTGAGAACCTTGATGCTGCCTCGCTCCGTCATCGAGCTGGGGTGCAACAGAGCTTTGGAAGGCACAGAGGCTGCTCGGAGGTGAGAGGAGGGTACTCACCCTCACCCCCATGGCACCCTCTTCTGCTGCCAACACCTTCCCAGGTATGGTGGAGGGCACTGGACTCGGACCCAGATGGCCCAATTCCAACTAGGCCCTCGCCCTCCTGGCCGTGTCACCCCAACAAGCTGCGTCCCCTCCCTGAACTTGTTCCTGCTGAGGATGCCAAGGGTGGTGACAACGCCCTGGTCCGACAGGACAGCCACCCAGATCACAGATGCAAGTGCTCCTCGCAGAGCCTGGCGTGTGGCAGGCCCTCCCAGCCTGGCCCCCCGCGAGGCTTCGCACCCAGAGTGGCCACCGTGTGTGCTGGAGGAGGGGGGTGGTGAGTTAATTTAAAATTTAACTTGCTTTCCTTTTCCCACAGGGAAAAGGAGTGGGAACAGGTTTCTAAAAATAGCCTGGCCTGTCAAAACTGCTAACCATCAGGCAGGGCAAAGACGGGCTGCTCGGGGAGGGAGTGAGGAGTAAGGACGATTCCCAGCTCGGGACCTTTCTGCTGCTGGCACCCATGGGGCTCAGCTGGCCAGTGGGCAGTCCACAGTCCTGAGGCCGAGACTGCCGCTCAGGCGACGCCATCAGAACCTGGCACGGGTACTCCCAACAACCACCAGCACTGTGGAAGTAATGGTAAGGACCACCCGAATCCTGACCAGGCCACCTGCCTGGCTCTGGGGCACCTGCTTCATGCACACTCTCCCTCCCTCCCCCTCACAGCGTTGCTGGGTTGGGAGCTACAATGACCCTAGTCTTCATGGGAGCAGACTGAAGCTCAGAGAGACGGGAGCCTCTCCCAGGCACCCAGTTGGCCTGAGGCTGAGTGGGCCACAAACCCAGCCCATCTGTGAGGTCTGTGGCCGCCGGTGCTCATGCCTCTTGTGCACCAGGGTCCCTGGAGCTTGTGGAAATGCCATTCTGGCTCCCCAACCACAGGTCCTGGGGCGGCCGTCCACGTGCATTGGTAGTGGCTGTGGACGCTCCAGTCGGGGCCTGTACTGGGCCTGGGCTCCATCCACTGCCCGTCTTCCTCTCCAGGGAAGGAACAGACCTGGCACAGAGGTGGGTGGGAAGAAGGTGAGGAACCCCAGGGCAGTTTCAAACCACCCCATCCCAAAGGGACAGAGCTTATGGCCCATGGCCCTTGCCCCACACAAGGTCAACCCATCGTGTGTCTAAACAGATTAACCCGCAAATCACACCCTAGGCTGCTGGCCTTCCTGGGACTTCCAGGTGTGCCCTGATCCTGGGGCTCTGCAAAGGACAAAACCACATCTGGGGCCAGGCTGCCAACGCTCTGCAGGTCAGACCAGAGGGGTTTGGAAGAAGAATCCAAATGAAGAGCACCTGGCTTTAAAAAAGCCAAAACACAAAACATTTGATTCTAATATGAGAAACTTTCTATACACTAACATGCAAATAAATCATGGGAGTTAAGAACACAGTGCAGCTAAAATCAGCACGAATGTTAAACATCAGAAAATTATAAAAACACACCAGAAATATGGAGTCTGGGGCTCTTGCCTGGGGAAGTGCACCGATCACTTAAGTGTTTGTCCCCTACACGTGGGCTCCTCTCCTCTCCAGGCAGCCCTGGCCTCCTTGGCGGTGAGAGCGGGGCCAGGGCGGGACCTCAGGTGAGTGGTGCTGCCTTTGGGGCACTGTGCTGCCATGGGCGGGGCGGGCAAGGTCACAGTCTCCCCTGCCCGCCCCCCAGGCTTGCTGGAAGCTTCATGGGAGTGGCCAGGGCATGCACACTGCCCAGTCCACATGGCCATGCTTATCACAGGGCCTCAGCTGACCGGCTGTCACAGGCTTGTTCAGACTCAGCCTCAGGCTAGTCACACAGTCACCCCTTGGCTACTTAAACTTCAGCCCAGCTGAGCCACAACATCATGGGGAAGAACTGCATGCCTCGTGAGGACTTCCCAGAGATCCCACACTTTCTGGCCATCATGTAGTGTAACCTCGAAACACCTGCATGGTCAGGGTCCTCGTGCCCATCTGCAGTGGCTGGAGAAGGGGTGGGGGTCAATATGAGGCCACAGCTCCCCCAGCTGGTGGGGACAGGCAGTGTGGGGGGCAAAGGTCCCTGGGGACGGGCACCCAGACCTCCCTCTTCCGACTGTCCACACGGCCTCTGGCCCTGGCTGGATACAGATACGTTCCTGGCTACCTGCTCACTTGTCTCCTGGGCTGGGAGGAAAGGCCAGCACACCTTTGACCCGGCCCCAGAGGGATGCAGGTGATGGGGGTGGGGGAGGTTAGCAACACTGAGAGATTCGTGTTTTGAGGGAGGACAACTTTATTGAGCAAGATCTCACCTCTGGGCTGAGCACATCCATTTTATTAACAGGCCTCCGTTGGAACATTTAAAATCGGTAATCTGATTAAGGAGGGCTCCGCTGGCTGCCTTCTCCTGCTTTCTCCCCTCCGCTGCCCCTCCCGACGGCAGGCAGGACATTTGGTGTGGATCATCTTTCTCAGTAATGGGGTTATTTGGGGCCTGGCCGGCTGGGGAACATTATGACATGTCGCTGCTGAACTGGGACAGCAGGTGTTTGTCGATGCATCTGTGGAAAATGCTCGCGGCGCAATCTCTACATCAGGACACACACGGGCAAGGACACCGGGAAATTGAATCTTATTACTAATTAATGGCTTTAATGCCTATGATTAGGCCTCAAACACAGTCTCTTTTCCCAAAGATAAGTTTAGCCCTGTTTGAACAGGAACCCAAGTGCTCTGCTAATGCTGACGCCAAAGAGCTGAGCTCCGCTAATCAAATTCAGAAGTTCTGAATCAACCGCCTAGATGTTCAAAACCTGTGATCTGAGAATAAATGACACCAGGAGGGCTGCTTTGTTCTCCAGCAAGAGGTGCCACGGCGGGGGGAGTGAAGGAGCAGGGTGGGGGGTTCCAAGACCCGGGAGCCAAGGCTTCCTGGGCGCGCCCCGCGTTCCAGGCCCTGCAGCCGGTGCACAGGGAGGCCGGGGTCTCGGCCCTGGGCTCAGGGTGCTGGGAGCAGAGCAAGGGTTCTAGATGGGGGGATTCTGCTTCTCCCACCCCCAGGGACACTTGATAATGTCTGGAGACAGTCTTGGTTGTTATGTCTGGGGAAGGGGTGCCATTGGCATCTAGTGGGTAGAGGCCAGGGATGCTGCTGGACACGACACAGAACAGCACACAACAAATAAGTATGTGGCCCCAAATGTCCACAGTGCCGAGGCAGAGAGCCTTCAATGTAGAAGGACACGGTGCTTGCAGGGAGCACACAACACATCCTGATGAGAAAGAGGCCTCAGATCTGCAGGGGCTGGCCAGTCGCAGGCACCCTCTGCAACCTATGTGCACACACACACATGCACTCACACTCAGGCCTGCATGCACCTGTGTGTGGGGTGCGCGTGTGTGTCAGCAGAGCAGCAGCCTGCTGGCAGGAGCCTGGCATGAGGCTCGAGAGGCAGGCTGGGGCCTGGCCATGGGAGCCTGGGCCACCAGGCTGGGGGGCCTGCTTCTCCTGTCTGTGAAGAGGCCCTCATTCTAGCCCCTGCAGAGAGCAAGACCTTGGCATATCGCACCCATGTGGGAGGTAGCAGGAGCTCAGTGGACTCAGGCCTGGGAACACCCCCTCCCTCTGCACAGCACACTGCAGAGCTGGCGTCCACGGGCCAGTGAGGGCTGGTCTCAGCTGCACCACCTCTCAGACAAGAGCCACTGTTGGGGGGACTTTAAATCCTATTTCTCCAGAGACCACAATCAACAGCAGTTGAATAAAATCATCATTCATAGGAAGCAGAGAGTGACAAAGGGCTTCCTGGGCCATCATCTGTCACGGGGACAGGAGCTGGCTGTTGACAGGGCAGCTCCACAGCACAGCTCCCAGTGGCCTCAGAGACAACAGGACTTGCTTGCCACCTGGGCTGAGCGAGTCACTGGGTCTGGCTTTGCAGTGCACTGCACACCCAGCCGAGGGCCCAAGGCAGCACAGCTGACGGGCGGAGGAGTCACGTTCCACTCCCGCCTCCGCACTTACTAGGCTGTGTGTCCAGGGCAAGATGCTTAACCTCTCTCAAGCTCAGTGTCCTCCCCTCTTAAAAAGGGGACAAAACCCTCCAGGGTTGCTGTAAAGACTAAGCTGGGTGAGGGGTGCAGGGGCCCACCACAGAGGAAGCATCTGATGGATGGTGGCTCTTCTGTGACTTGCCCAAGGGCCCAGAGCTGGTTCCGGGGCAAAGCGAGCTTTCTAAAGGAAAACCCGACCCCATCCCACTCTGCCCAGGACCCTCAACGGCTCCCCTTCCTCTGCAGGACAAAGTCACGTCCAGTCACATCCTGGCTGCTTGGCTCCCAGACGCCCTGCACTCAGTCCTCGCCCAGTCCCCTTCTCGTCTATCCCAGGAGCCCCTCTGCGGAATGCCTCATCCTGCATGGGCCTCCACACCCTGGGCAGTGGCACCACCCTGACTCCCTCTCAGATGGGCCCCTCACTACTGCGCTCCCATCAGACTGGTCCCCTGCTGTGGATTCCTGGAGGGAAGAGACCACTCCTCGCCTCTAAAGGCCCCTCCTCAGTGAACCAGACATAAACCCCCACAGGCAGGGTCCCTGAGGGCCACGTGTGACCAAGGGTCTGTGTGTTTAGAGGCAGCACGCGAAGGGGAGGGCTGCAAGCTCCGCAGCCACAGAAACCCCAACCCCGTCCTGCTCAGGCAGCTCCAAACTGGAGAAATGGCAGCTCATCTTAACTGATTGAGTCTGGAAAAGGAGATGGGACTATTCAGGTGAGCACCTGGGAATTGCAGTCAGGACTGCAGGGGTCACCTTGATCTCACGCCCAGAGCCTCTGTGCCCTCCCTTCCCGTTACCCTCTTGTCCGCGAGTGCCCGTTCTACCACATGGCCCACAAGCACCCTCCCAATGCAGGGCTTTGCATGCTGGGTGCTTCTACCCGAACAGTTCCACTTCTTCCTTCCTGCAGGTCTCCTGAGAGAGACCTTCCCTGAGAGCCCTCCCCAGCTCCACTTTTCCTCATCGCGCTTGGTGCCCTTGGACAGACTTCCTTCGCATCCTGTCTGTCCCCTGGTCTCTAGAAGTGAGGTCCAGGAGCTCAGACTTGGTTTGGCTCACAGCTGTGTTCCCAGCACTTGGAAGCCCACCTGGGACCATCCACCACATCCCTCCCTGCAGGCGCTGCCATAGCCAATCCCCCCTGCTCACCCAGGCCGCCTCCAGCTTTCAGCACAGCTGCCGTGGGCACTGCCTGCCCAGGGAGGCCCCTAACTATCGCACGAGTCCAATAGGGTCATCCAAGGTTGCTGCCAAAAGACAGGTATACCAGGAAAAGAGGGTTTCAAACAGTAATGTCCCTGTCACGTGGGCGACTTCTCAAGCCTAGACTGTGCTGAGGGGCAGTGCGTCCCCACAAGAGGCTGGGTCAACATGCAGCATCCCAAACACCACTCTTAATGCCATGCCCACTTTGGGGACACTTTGTGAACCCCACAGTGACCATGTGCTTCCCAGTAGGAGGACAATGACTTGGCCATTCTCTCCAGCCTGGCTCCTGACACAAAGCCTGCCACTGTGTCTCTGCATGTCCTGCAGACCATGCTTTCCTCTCTATTCTCTGTTGCGTCTGGGGCCAGCACAAGCAGAGGAGGTGCTCATGCGCATCACTGGGCGGATGCTGCTTCTGCCTGGGAGCTCTTGGTGGCTGAGCTTCAGAGAGTCTGGCAGGGACAGGTGCTAAATAAAGATACACAAACTGATGGCGCAACCTCACATTTCAAATGAGCAGCGTTGAATCGCTGAGAATTCACTACACCTTTAAGGCTATTCATGAGACAGAGGTTGTGTCCATCCCAACAGTGATCTAGTGTGGGACCCACGGCCTGAGGAAGCACACCTGCTCCTCTCCTAAGCCTAGATGAAGAGAGCAAGGGAATAAAGACAGGACCCAGGATTTATGAAGCACCTACTATGTGCCAGGCACTTCTCATACCCTAACTCGCTGATCTTCTCAGCTCCCTGGGAAGAAAGAACGTAGTGGGGTCTTGCGGGGAGACATAAGACAACTGGCATGCACAGAAGTTGATTCTCTGTACCGAGTTGGGCTCTTATACCCAAGGCTCAGGGGCTGAGGCAGCCTGATCCAGGTACCCACGGGCCATGGTGGGACAGGGATGGGGGCCCAGGTGTCCCAGCTTCAACGCAGATCCTGTTCTTCTTTGCCAGGTTTGCGTCCTGCTCATGACCCATCTACCCAGCAATTATGACGGGAGAAAGGCCACTGCTGAGAAGTCAGGAGAGCCAGGCTGCCACCCTGCGTCTGCAGCAACCTCTCCAGGGGCCCTTCAGCAAGATACCACGCTTCTTCTGGACACAAAGATCTCAAAACACTGCCTAGAAGATGGGGGCGTTGGCCAGATAATCCCCGGGGACACTTCCAGCTCCAGCAGCCTGTGCTTCCACGATTCAAACACAGCTCTCCCCTGGACCTCACAAGGCTTAATTGCCAGGCAATGCAGTTGATGGGATCTGCAATCAAAGCTTGGGGTGGGGGGAGAGGTGAAGTCATCAGTAAGTGGACACTGATGAGCACTTACAACCATCATTTAGCATCTGAAAGCATCCTTTTCAATTATCTGAAAAATAATCCACGGACTAACCTGAAACCCAGAGCACACAATTCAAGTGTGGGGAAGCGATCAGAGGTGATGATACTCGCCTGGCCCCGTTGAGACGTGAGAGGTGGGAGGCAGATCTTTGGAACTGAAAACCAAGCGCAAGCCAATTACCACCCCAAGATCAATCCTCAAAATGGCACAGGGAGGAAACAGGGAGCCCAGCGCGAGGACACTCAGGGTCATCTGCCCATGGTGAACAGTCACTGAGCAAACCCAACACAGGAGGCGGCGGCCAGGCCCAAACTGCTATCTCTAAGAACTCGACATCCTCAGCATAAGCACGAGATGAGCTTGCAGAGGAGGAGGCTTGCTCAGAACGCTTCCTTTCCTTTCTGTGCTGCTCACAGGGATATTCACAAAAGTCAGCCCATGAGCAGAGCCCTGGGCTCCTCGGGGTGCTCAGAGCCCGGCCCTCCACTGTCTGGGGGGCCCCGCAGGTCACTCAGTGATGCTGGTCCTCAGGAGAGGACTCCACCTCAGGCACCTAGTAGATCTGTTCCAGCCCCGGGACCCCGATTCTGCGGCACGTGTTCAGGACACCAGAGACCAGAGGGGGCTGCTGCTGACCCAGGATGAAGAGACGAGGATCTGAACTACAGCAGTGGTTGCTTCCGACTGTAGATCTGTTTAGTTTTATTCAGAGAGGTGTGGTAGGGAGGTCTGGAGGGGTGTCGCCCAAGGTGTGGCTATCTCAGATCTCTGCTTTGAAGGGGTCAGCCCTGTCAAGGGTATGATTAGCCTGGATCCACTGGAGACTGCGTGAGCTGGTGCTCCAACAGTTATCTTCTGAAACTCCAGGTCCTGGGCTTCACTTGGTTAAGTCAATACGGAAACACATACTGGGACCCCAGCGTACTGCCTGTAAAGGTTTCCTGTGGCTGCTTTAACAAAGCACCACAAACTCAGTAGCTTAAAACAACAGAAACTTATTCTCTTACAGTTCTGGAGCCAGAAGTCTGAAATCAGTCTCACTGGGATGAAATCAAGGGGTCAGCAGGGCTGCACTCCCTCTAAAGGCCCCAGGGGAGATTCCATTCCCTGATTTTTCCAGCTTTCTATGGTGGCTGGCATTCATGGCTTATAGCCACATCCCTCCAATCTCTGCCTCTGGGGTCACATGGCCCTCTCCTCTTCAGTGTGTCACATCTTCCTCGGCTTCTCTTATAACGATACATGCGATTGCATTTAGGGCCCGTGCAGATAATCCAGGATAATCTCATCTCAACTTAATCTTTAACTTAATCACATCTGCAAAGACCCCTTTTTTGGCCACATATGGTCACATTCACAAGTTCCCAGGGATGAGGACCTGGGTATCTTTTAGATCCCCATTACTGCCCTTGGAGTGGGTGGGGATAACTCTGTAGACAACCACATCCATCAAGTGCTGACCCTCAACATGCCTGAACCGCCACTCTTCACCGGCTTCCAAAAGGGTCCATCTCCCCACAATTGCATTTTCTGTGCAATCTCAGAGGGCTCTGTTAGAACCTGTACTCCTCATTCCATGTCATCACCATGAAAACTCTGCACTGTCTCCAACCATCCACACTGAGCCCAGAGCAAGGGACATGGAGGGGCTCCTGTGAGCTTGCTCTTAGAACAGCAGAAGGACCCTCCTGCCGGGATGCAGTGGAAGGAGTGGAGCCAGGCAGCCCCTAGAAAGCCTTGTGGTTCTGTGGGCTGGGGCTCAGTCAGTCATTCGTCAAATGTTCACTGAGCCTGGCACTGTGCTGGGCTGTGCGGGGACACTGAGGCAAACACAGAGCAATTGCTTCCCTCAATGTGCAACCCCCACTTATTCACCACCCTCTGCCACCTGCACAGTCATGAACTGTGGGGCCTCAAGCATGCCACTCAGCACTTCTGCACCTTCATTCTCTAGTAAACGCCTGCTCCGCTGCTCGAGGACTGGGTGGTCAGCGCCGACTGGACATGGTCTCAGGCCTGCTTTTACCCACACCCGGGCAGGGGCTCTAGGCTGGGATCGCACTTGGCTGTGAATCTTTTGGTCAGCCCTCCTCCCCGGGCCTCAGTGTCCTCATCTGTCAACTGAGGGTTGAGCTAGAGGGTCTGGAAGAGCTAGGAAGTTGTGTGGTCCTACCTAACTGTCCTTCCAGGAGGCAGTGACTCATTCTCCTCCTGTGCAGAGCCAGGTGGGCTGTCCCATGATGGGGACGGGGCCTCTTTCTCTGGCCAGCAGCCTTCCCTGGCCCTCTTCTTTTCCTTGTGCAAGGTGGGGATGCAAGCTCAGCCCCATACCCCGTGGAGCTCCTACCCAAGGGAGGCTTCCACTGAGACCAATCTGATGATGCTGCAGGGGCCCCAGATTCTGCGGGAACAAAATGGAAAAGGCTGTCACAACGCGTGTTGTGGTGGTGCAGGCTGGCGAGCCCTGGGGCAGAAGAAATGAGAAGTCTGTTCCTGGTGCACAATGGGGGTTTTAAGGAAAAATGCGTTTCTTCAGAAGCAAGCTGTACATCACTCTTTAATAAATTTGCCAAATCATATTATAAAATGGAATATCTATTATAATAAGCATTCATTTATTTACCAAGCACTTGCTGAGGGCCTTCTAGACACACATACCAGACACTGGGTCAGCCAGAGGCTGAGGGAAGTGAGAAGCTGTGGTCTGTTCCCTGAGCTTGGAGCAGAAGTTCAAGCACATGGCACCAATCGTTGCTAGCTTCCGTACCTGGACCTGTACGTGTGTGCTGTCCCGTAATCCTCACAGTGCCCATGTCTGGAAGCTACCTCCAGTCTCAGGTGATGGAGACCCTGCTGACCAGTGTGAGTGAGCAGGGGCTCCTGGGAAGGATGCTGGGGACCATCCAGGCCACGTGCAGTGTGGGTACCAGGCAGCTCCCAGCCACCTTCCTGTCAGTTGTGCAGGTGGCAAAGGGTGCCGAACAAGGGGGGCCAGGAGCACAAGACGGGCCTAGGAATCCAGGACACATGAAGTGACTTTTTCCCCTTTTCCACATTTGTTTCATGGATGAGGCTAGCAGGGCCAGCCCCTGAGACCTTGAGGGCCAGGTGCAGGGGTGTGGCAGGGATCAGCTGCCTACTTCATCACGTGGGACTCTCCCTGCCCAGCTACCCCAGAATCAGAGGAGCAAGCAGGGCCACAGTGCATGTGTGGGGAGCACTCACCGGCCAGTTCTCTGCACTCAGACCATCTGGGCTCCCTCATCCCCATGACAGGTGGGCAAAGGTCAGGCTGGGACTAATGACGAGAAGACTGGTGGCTGGAGCAGGCAACATTTATACAGCACTCCCATAGCCCTGTTCTAGATGTCTGACGCACACGAACTCCCTCAATCCTCACACAGCCCTATGAAGCAGATGCTGATGTCACCTCATTAGATGAGGACGGTGGAGCCCAGAGAGACTAAGGGGCCTGCCCCGGTCACACGGGCGGTCTCTGCCCTCCTGACCCCCACTGTAGAATCAGGAAGGAGGTAGGTACGTAGTGAGTAGATAAAGAATGGCAAGCATTTACTGACTATTCTGTGTGAGCCACTCGGGCAAGTCCTTCAACATCCGTTATCTCAGCTGATTCCCCGGAGAAGCCGACAAGGCAGGGCTTTGAGATGGAAAATACAGGCTCAGAGAGGTTACGCAAGTTTTCCAAAGTCAACACAGTAAGGCCAGTTTTAAATATGGATATATTTGCCCCCACAACCTATGCTCAACGATTATCTTGGCATCGTTTCTGCCTGGGGTCCTGGAGCTGCCTCCTCTCTCTTCAGATAAGCAAACTGAGGTGGGAGGGGAGCTTGTGGCATCAGTATTGTAGCTGACTGCTCATGTGGAAGGACGGCTTAATACCTAGGAATGCATGACTCTGGCCAAGTCATGGTCCCTCTCTGGTACTCATGGAAGGGGGGGTCACACCAGATGATCTTGTCACTTTCTAGGGCGAGTCCTCGCATTCCCTGACTCCTCAAAGCCTGACTTTTGGGAAAGGCATTTTGTCCTAGAAAATCCTGATACTTTTCTATAACCACCCAGGGCATCAGGAGTTTAGCCAGAGACATGGTGGCTGTCTTGGAAACATACAAGGCATGCCCTGAAGCTCTGCACACATGCTCCCTGCCCAGAGTTGGTTCTCAGGGCACATGTGCACTTACAGGGGCTCATCCTCCTGGACAAACAATTGCTGGGTGCAAACAGCCCTTGCAGACTCAGGTCTGTCCAGGAGAGAGGCAGAGCCTCGACTCACAGCTGCACACCTGCTGGCCGGGGGCACGGCTCCCACGGCAGTAATGAGCACGACGGCCTTCATGAAGCCCTCCTGTTTATACGGACTTCTGAAAACATCCTCTCACTTAATCCCCATGACACATATCCTCGCAAGCCCAGGGAGAGTACCTCTTCCAGAAGGCCTGCCCCAGGTGTGCCTCTCTTGCTCCCAGGGCCCTTGCGCCTCCTTCATCAGAGCCAAGCACTTCCACACGTCTGTTATTTCTCTCTCCCTCCAACCAGCAAGTGAGCTCCCGCAAGACTCAGAAGGCCCAGCCTCCAGGACACAGTAAGTAGTCAACAACTAATGGCCAAGGTTTCTCAACACCTGGCCCCAGAGCCCATTCTTCTCTTAACGATTTGCTGGAGGAAAATTACAGTAAGAGCCAAATAACAAAACATCCTCGTAGGCCCTCAGTGACCTGCCCACTCCCCAGCCCCCCATCACTCAGCTCCAGCCCAACGGTCCCCTCTGCTGGTCTGTGAATGTGGTCTGCTGTTTCTACCCAGACACTTGGCATTTGCTCCCTCCTCAACCTGGAATGTCCTTCCTGTCATATCCCCCGACTGGGCCTTCCCTTCCTTGGGGTCTTTGCTGAGTGTCACCCTCTCAGGGAGGCCTTCCCTGCTCACCCTGTCTCCGGCCACCTGCCTAGCACCACCTGACACCACCTGACATTTGTCTATCTTGGTCTGTCCTCCCCACTGGAACGTGGGCTCCCGAGGGCAGAGATGTGCCTGATTTGTTCACGGCTACATCCCTGACATGCAACAGGTATTTAATATATGTCAAAAGAATGAATTAAATGAACTGATGACAAGGACAGAAGATGTATTTGTTCACGTATAATGGACACATGCAGGAAGTGAGAGCCAGGGTTGGCTCCACGGCTGTAGAATGACAACATGATTTACTATGGAAATGAAAGTTTAGTATGTCGTTATTTTCATTTAAAGAATGGAGCATGAAAGTGATCGAGGATTTGATTAGCTGTCAAATAATTAAGCCTAGCAATTAAAAATGTCTCTAAGAGGCCAGATAAGCAGCAGGACCAGGAGGAGGGACTTTGCTCAGGCCCCACAGCACTGCGCAGGTAGAAGGGGAGGACAGGGCTTCTCTCCTTACCCGGCTGTGAGTCACTGGTTCAGTCTCTTCCCTCCCTGAGCTTCCGTTGCTCTTGTTACATGGCGGGTACAGCCATTTCCCTTATGCACAGTGCCCACCACAATGCCTGGCCCACAGTGGGTACAGAATGTTCTAGTTCCTACCTGCAGGCAGCCTAATCCCTTCCCCTCTGGAAGTTCTCAGGGAAGCTGTGAGGTCACCCTCTGGCATGGCTGGCAGCAAGTCAGCCTGGAATAATCTAGATAATTAAATGCCATACCTTACAATCCTGTAGGTCCACTGGCAGAGTCTGTGACTTATGCAGGTATCAATATATAGTCCACCATGTTTCAAAAAGGATTCAAGGCAGTCTCATCAGCTAAGAAGTGGGCACGTGATAAACGCTTGTTAAAACACGTGGACTAAGGTGGAAGCAACCCAGGTGTCCACAGACACATAGATGGATAAAGAAAATGTGGTCTAGCCATACAACGGAATATTATTCAGCCTAAAAAGGGAAGGAAATTTTGACACATGTTATGACACAGATGAACCTTGAAGACAACAGACTGAGATAAGCCAGTCACAAAAGGACAAATCCTATTTATATGAGGTCCCTCGAGTAGTCAAGTTCATAAAGACAGAAAGTAGAATGGTGGTCGCCAGGGCCTGGGGGAGGGGATGGGAGTTGTTCAGCGGGCATAGAGTTTGAGTTTGGGAAGATGACAAAGTTCTGGAGATAGATGGTGGTGACGGTTGCACAAAAATGTGAATGTACTTAACGCCACAGAACTGTACACTTAAAAGTAGTGAAAATGGTAAATTTATGCTATACATATTTCACCACAAAAAAAAAGGAAAAAGAAAAAAAAATGGATGTGGACCGCATGGAGTTGCAAACACAGTTGACAGAATCAGACCCGGGAGACTGCTGCAGCCTGCCCTCCTGCCCGCCCCCGGTCTGTGTAGTTACAGGAGACCCAGAGATGAAGGACCAAAATATTCCAACAAACACGCAGGCTGTGTACCTGCTACATGCCAGGCGCCGTTCTAGACACTGGGGATGCAGCTGTTAACAACAAAGTCAAACCAGACAACACGCTGTCCTCGTGCATTCCAGTGGAGGCCAGAGAGAGCAATACAACAACCCGACAGGTGCTCCGTGAGCCCCCACTGCATGCAGACGGGGTTCTTGGCACAGGGCAAAACCACTACATTCTGCACAATTGCTGTGATCAGGCTTCCACAACTGGCTTGGAGCCTCCCAGGGCCAGTGTGGAAGGGAAAACCCAAATGGGATTGGCTTCTTTCCACCAGAAGAGAGGAAACAGACCCGTTATTTGGGGGGGGGGGGGACAAGGAGGGGAGCTGTGTTTGGGGGAAGAGGGTCCCTCGGTGATTTGAGATCCTGGCCACATGAGGGGCTGCCGGGCAGCAGGAGGACAGGAAGTGTGGTCAGAGGAACGGGGCCCCCGCCTGGCCCCCAACACTCTCCAGTGAGGCCTCGGGCAGCCCCTGGCCCTCAGACTCAGTTTCTTCACCCTTAAAATGGGGATGGTACTGAATCGTTCACAGGATTGCTGTGGAGATGAAATATAATAGTAATCTGCAAGCTATCAAATCCTGTACAATGCTTACATTGGCCCCATGGAGGAAAGTTGAGTAATAGACATTTTCACAGGCAAGATGTCTACAAGTCCTTATTTCTGATGATGGTGGGAATGTATTCCATGCCCAACATTCTGTTTGGAAAAAATGGCTGTCTTTGCCTCTAGGATTAGGAGCTGGTTTCTGATTTGGGAACTGAAGCTTTGCACTGTAAGTACCAAGGGTGTGTGTGTGTGTGTGTGTGAATGAGTGTGTTTGTGTTGTGTGTGTCCCTGTCTGTGTGTGTGTGTGCTGCTAGGGGCCCTCGCAGGCTCTCCTAAGCTCATGGCCTCTCAGAAGGCAATGTCAGAAGGAAACTTTAGACCAACTAGCCCATAGCCTGATCTGACCTCCACCCCGTGGCAGAAACCAAGTCTTCCCCTGGGAGAGGTGGTAAAGGTGCCCCTGTCCCTGCCGGACCACACACGGGGCCAGGGGCACAGCCCCAGACACTGCAAATGCAGGAGAATCATCTCTGAGTGGCAGTTGGGCCAGGAGGCATGGCCTCTGCCCTCAGCCAGCCCACGATCACACAGCCAGACACACGCACAAGCCCCCACACCGCTGAGCACCCACACTTCCTACAGGCCATCCTAGTAGCTTGCACATTAGAATATCAACAAATGTTAATTCCCTGCCCAATTTACTGGTGGAGTTTTCTAAAGAACCTCACACCCTTTCTCCTCAGAGGAGATGTTTCAAAGGCCCACTAAATAGCTGGGAAGCAGACTTATTTCTCATGAAGGCTGTAACATGGAGCCAGCCAGGTGGCGTAGCAGTTAAGTTCGCATGCTCCACTTCGGCCGTCTGGAGTTCATGGGTTCAGATTCCGGGAGCAGACTTACTCACTGCTTGTCAAGCCATGCTGGGGCAGGCATCGCACATATAAAGTAGAGGAAGATGGGCACAGATGTTAGCCCAGGACCAGTCTTCCTCAGCAAAAAGAGGAGGATTGGCAACGGATGTTAGCTCAGGGCTAATCTTCCTCACCAAAAAAAAAGAAGGCTGTAACACGCCCTCTAGTTTCTTGTCCCGGAGCTGCAGTTCCCGTTCCCCAGGAGGGCCATGCTGCAGTGGGGATTTTTATTCCAGTCACTTTGGCAACAATCTGAAATAAACGCTATCCAAATGCATCATTTGAACTTCCAGTGAGTTCACCACATATGAAGCCAAGATTTTCCCAGGTACTTTTCGCCAGCAAGTCCCCAGACTACACACAAAACACCAAGACCTCACTATTAGCCACTCCCCCCCAATCAGCAGGGGCAGCAGAAGCTCCCCCCGAAGTTCTCGCACACGCGTGCTCCACAGATATTACCTCATCCTCACAACCTCCCAGCCGACAGGGTAGGAGTCTGAAGTTCAACCAGCACAGGTCTCCACCAGCCCTCACCGCAGGGAGGCAGAAGAGCTGAAGTCAGAGCCAATTCCTCGACCACCCCACCATGCCTATCTCCAGAAGTAATACCCGTAGAGTGTTTCACAGGAACTTGCTCATCACTTATAGGGCCCCCGTCCAGGGAGGGCTCCTCATGTTGGGGGTCCAGAGGCCTGACGGAGCCCAAGTGAGGCACTTCCTAATTGTGCACCCAGTGGGGCATTTGGTGAGGGTCAGACCAGAGCTGCCTCCTCCAGCTGTCCAACCCACACTGAACATTCTGGAGACTCCCCCAAGCCTTGCCAGGTGGACGGGGCCCCTAGCCTTCAGCCCAGATACAGAACAGACACTTCCCAATGTGTGCACTCCCTTGGGAGGTTCTGTGGGTTTTGGGAATATGGGGGTGGTGGGGTTGGGGGTGTGCTCATGCTGTCTTCTTGCCCACAAGTCTGAAAACTCCAGGCCATGCAGAGGCGTCCAGAGACAACCTAATCCAACCTCCTTGGGGCAGGGTGGGGGCAGCCCTCCGGCTTGGCAATTGGGATCCCACAGACATGGCAGTCCTGCCCCTGGTCAGCCACACACATAGGGCGAGACACGGAACCTTCCCGGGCCCCAGCTGCGTTGTTCTCTCACTTGCTGAGAAAACATTTATGGAGCACCCAGTATGTTTGTGCCAGGCACTGTATTTGGCAATTTCATCTGTGAAACAGGGCCAACCTTCCCTACTTAGCAGAGACAGTGGATTAATTATTTCCGAGGAGTATATTGTGATCGATAAAACCTTTCCAAATACAGAGTCCACAAGAGGAGCTATAAAAGGAACCCTTCGTGTGAGTGGGAAGGCTGGTAGCTCCTGACCATATTAGAAAGAAACCGCACACCCTGAGAACCTGGGCCTCAGAGAACAGTTGTTAAGTGTGGTCTGTAACAAGAAGAGCAATACGGGATATGATTTCACGTACCAGAAAGTCCATCTCAGACTGGACTGAAATCCCAGCCTGGAGGTATCTCAGCACACAACGCCTGGTTAACACTAACCTCCGATCACGTCATACCCGTGTAACGGTCCCTCAGAGGTAGCCGTGTGCATGTGTAGTGCACTGGAGAACGAAGCTCTAACTCCTCAGCCTAACAGTCAAGGGTTCCAAAATGCAGCTCCAAGGGAATGGAGCTGCAGTGGAAAGCTTTCTATATGCCAGGGGCACCCTAGGTACTAAACATAAATGTATGCTATTTAACCCCTACTGTCATCTTTTCACTCTTATTTACCAGTAAGGAAACCAAGGCTCAGATTGAATGATGGCCTACAGTCACACGGAGCAGAAGACCTGCCGGCTTTCTTGGCATGGTCATATAGCGTCTGCCCCTTCCCATGGGGGGAGGGGGGATGTTCCTCCCATGTTAAGTATTAGTGGAATGCAGGTCCTGGCCGATGCTGTGGGTAAGGGGAGGCCCTCCCTCTCCCCATCCCTGGAAACCAAGGTGCAGCACATGGCCTTGGCTTAGCCAACTGGATGTTTCCAACTGGGGCTCCAAGGGAATGACACCAAGGACCCAGGACCTGTAGAACCATTTGTAGCAGCAGCAGTGCAGGATCCAGAGTCGAGAGTCCAGAGGGAGGAGAAACAAGTCACAGTGGAGAACCTGAACCAGACGGGTCCTGGGGTCCCAGCAGCTGCCCAGTCTCCTGAATCCCCTTTCTCAATATCCTTCCAAGACATTCCCTTTCTGCTTAAGTTGGCCAGAGGCCATTTCTGTTGCTTGTAACTAAGAGCCCTGATTTTCAAGTGGCAGCTACAAGATTCATATCCAGGCCGTTCTCATCAAAAGCTATCCCTTTTCCTCTAGGATCCTGCTTCTCATGATGGGGACAGAGAAGCCAGCTCACTTCTCCTGGGTGAGAGAAGCCTGTGGAAAGGGTGGAGGTGTTGGGGGAAATTTTCCTTTAGCCTGACTTTGGAAAGGAGTCAGTACATTGGTGGGCAGTGGGCGGGGAAGGCCTGTGTGCTGTGTCCTCTAGTGAAACCCTCACTAACACCTCCCTCGAGGCAGTCTCAGCCAACGGAGGACCCTCGAACGTGAGGCCGGAAGTGAATGATTCTCTGACGGACTAACAGGCCCCAGAGTCCTGGGAGGACTGACTCTCAGTCTTCTTGGGTGGTGCACGGCCAAGAGCAGCCCCAATTCTTCTCTGACGTAGGAGAAAGGCTGCCACCGACTAATGCCTTGCAGAGGCCATGTCCTCCTGCCCTGATGAGCCCCACCCTCTCTGAGGGTCTGTGGCTTCCCAGGGAAGGAACTGGGAGCCTCGGGAAGCCAAGAGTTTCCAGTGTAGGGAGCTGGGGCTCTCTACGTGGGGTGAGGTGGAGTCAGAAAGCACAGCCAATGTGTCAAGAGTCCTTTGAAGAGAAACCATTGTTGCTGAGGCCATAGCAGTGCCAGGCAGCTAGAGGGATCCAAGACCCACCCCGGAATCACAGACCCCGGACTCACACATACAGGAGAGTCTCTAAACTCCCAGGTGGCCAGCTCACAGGCCTTCCCTTGGAAGCACCACTGGCTGGTGTCACTGGTAAAGCTAAGGGGGGAAGGGACAGGAGCTCGCTTTACTGAGTCCCTTGTAAAATAGGCACCGGGCCAGGTGCTCCACAAAAGGGCCCTCAATTAATGACCACCCAAAATCTGCAAGGGAACCCCAGTGACATCACAGGACCTGACACTCACCAGGTGCTCCCAACACCTCGAGACTGAGGTGCCGCAGGTGACAGTGCTTGGGGAACTAATGTTATATAGAGACTGAGGTGATGCTCTATAGAGCCTCAAGGAGGGGCTCTCTCTCTTTGATGCCCAGGAAATTCTTGCTCTGATTGCAAGCACATGGGATGGTAATAGCCACAGCAGGTGCTGAAGGGATGCCGTGCAGGCATCTGATTGGTGGCTCCTGGAGGTGGGGACTGAGTTCTGCTTTCAGCTTTGACGGGCTGGACTCATAATGTGGAAATTCCCCGCCACATACAGGAAGGGAATTCAAAAGATGTGGGGGCAGGCACAAATGTGACGCGAGTCCCGACAGGTGGGTGCCGCGAGTCTCATTTTACACAAAAGAAGGGCAAGATGCAGAAAGTTTACGGAGCTTAGCTAAGGTCACAGAGCCCAAGGGTGGCAGAAGCAGGCTTGGGTCCTTTTTTTTAATTATTATTTTTTAACATCTTTATTGAGATATATTTCACCTACCACACAATTCACGCATTTAAGCTGTATAATTCCACAGTTCTTTAGTATATTCACAGAGTTGTGCAAACATTACCACTGTCTAATTCCAGAACATTTTCATCACCCCCAACAGAAACCCCATACCCACTAGCAGCCCCCCACCCTCTGACAACCACTAGGCCACTTTCTGTCTCTATGGATTTACCTATTCTGGACGTTTCATAGAAAAGGAATCACACAATATGTAACTTTCTATGTCTGGCTTCTTTCACTTAGCATAATCTTAAACATTCACGCACATTTCAGCATATGTCAGTACCTCATTCCTTTTTATGGCTAAGTAATGTTCCACTGTAGGGATCTGCCACATTTTGTTTAGTCCTCGGCTGATGGACACTTAGGTTGGTTGTTTCTACTGTTTGGCTGTTAACAATGCTGCTGCTATAAACATCCACACACGGGCTTTTGCTGGTCATATGTTTTCATTTCTCTTCACCTAGGAGGGGATGGTCCTGGCTTCAAACCCCCATGTCCTTATACCCGACCAAGGTTCAAAACAAGGATGAATCACTACTGATTGTAATATTTCATCACTAAAAACATCAAATTTGATAACCCTTCTGAGGACAGAGAAACAAAAGCAAAGCCCAGATAATCTACTTCACTTGTCCCACTTAGCATTTGCCACGAAAAGGAAAGAAGTGTTACCTGGAATTGTACAGAAGCATTTCTAAAATTGCCTTTCCAGTGCAGTCTTGTCCAAAGGCAGACTCAGCAGTCTGCCCATGTTGCATCAGCAACATTTTGACTAAATGGGCACAGAGACGGGAGTGAAATGTCCTCTTTTAAGCATGCCTACAGGCTGGCAGTATGAGAGAGGGAGCTGAGAAACAGCACAAATCTTCACGAGAGCCACTGGGCAACTTCCTGCTCCAGAAAGAAGGCAGGCTATGAAATCGCTTAGTGCCGGCAAGACAGGCGGATGGAAGCCTCCCTGGGGAATGAGTCCTGGGCAGGTGCCTCCACTTTGGCTCTTGCCCACCGTGACGCCCTTGCACTGTTTTGAGATGCAAGTCTAAGTTTGCCAGCTGGCATCTGGGGTCCTATAGGACCCGTAGACCAGCCTGCCTGCCACTGCAGCCTGTCCTTCCTCATTTTCCCACTGAAGCCTCCACTCTCTCTCACCCCAAGTCCCCAAAGAACAGCAGCACTGTCCCTGCCAGCACCATCACACCCACAACCACAACAGCCACAGCACACACCAACAGCCACGACAACGCCCACCACAACACCACACAGCCACGAGACAACCAAACCGACACCCAGGGTGCCAGCCTGGAGGTCCACAGCGCGCTTCCCCGAGTGGATGCTACTGAGCACCCTCCCGGTTCCTCTCGCCTCCCCCCTCCCCCGCCTCAATCCCCTGAGTGCTCCCAGAGCAGATGTTGCTGCAGGGACATCTGGCATCCAAGCACACCTGCCTCGGGTGTGGATTCACCGGGAAACTGGAAAGACGTGGGTGGTGGGAGATTCTACGTAGACAGGCAGACAGCATTCATCTCTGTTGCCTCCTGAAACCCACTGGAAGGACAGCAATGGAATAAACAAGACATGAAGCCACAGGAAAGAGAGGCAATGACGACTGTGGAAAGAGGGCAGCTCACTCCGAGAAGAAATGAAGAAGTAACCACCAAACAGAGCTGCAGATGCCAAGGAGAAAGGAGCAGCTGTCGGGGTGGAGACGGGGAGGTGAGGGGTTCAGATGCCCGGCGCGGGGAGGGATGAGTACAAAGCACCTGGTGAACGACGCGATGCGTAAAGATAATGCGACCTGAGGCCAAGCACATGGGTGCTGGCTCATGGGAACTGATAGACACAGTTCAGGAATTTGATGTGTTGGTTGACATCATGGATATCTTGAAACTGGCCACTGCAGGAGTATTTACACCTCAGAATC
Organism: Tapirus indicus; assembly: GCA_031878705.1. Taxonomy (NCBI): domain Eukaryota; kingdom Metazoa; phylum Chordata; class Mammalia; order Perissodactyla; family Tapiridae; genus Tapirus; species Tapirus indicus. The sequence goes on along the minus strand of CM062935.1, from coordinate 4,841,118 downwards.
CAGCAAATGCTATAAATCAGGGCTTCCCCAACCCCTCCCCTATAGAGTTGGTTGTTAAATATTTCCCAGCACATCACTGCTTAAATACCCCCTCCCCCAAAAGGCCAGGGCTTAACTGGACCCCAGTCTGACAAGACAGAAGTTGTATTCTTGACAGAACTTGAGCCAGGGAGCCTCTGGACTCAAGATTCTGTGAAGTCTAGACACAAAATATTGAAAGCAATGGTCCCCTTCTCTGATCTGGCTCTCAGATGCTGGCAGCAAGGTCCATGGCCCATATCAGGAGACTCCAGGGTCTTCTCTGGGGGTCTAGTCCAGAGGAAAGACCTAAAGATACAGGTAGTTGGAGGGGTCCCCAGTGAACTGGGCAGGTCCCCCCATACCTCTCTACATGAGGCCCACCAGTCAACGTGCCCAGCCCATGCTTGGAGCTCCAACTTCCCTCCAATTTTAGGGCCTCACTCTTACAGAAATGCAAGCCAAGGGGCACAGTCATTTGAGGGAAACCTTTAAAATGAAAGAGACCAGAAGAAATAAAAGAGAAGAAAGAGGAAAACAGAAACAATGCAGGGAACACAGAGAACTTGAAGAAAGCAGTAGTTATCATTCTCAGAGAGATAAGACAGTCCATCCATGAAAAAAAAGAACAAGATACTATAAAAAGGAATAACTGGATGACAATGAAGAACTCTTGGAAATTAAAAATGTAATTGGAAAAATAAAAGAAATTTAGTACAGACTGGAAACAAAATTGTGGAAATTTCCCAGGAAGCAGAATAAAACTTCTAAGAGACAGAAAATGCGAGAGAAAAGAAAATTAAAAGACCAGTCAAAGAGGCCCAAACTCCAATTAACAAGCATTCTAGAAGAGAAAACAGAGGAAACGGAAGGGGGAATTATTAAAGAAATCATAAAAGAAATTGTCCTAGTTTTTTTCTTTTTTTTTTGAACCGAAATGGCCCACTAAGGGCCCAGTACAAATGAATTTCAAAAGAACAACATCAGGACACATTATATGAAATTACAGAACACTGGAGATTGAAGAGAGGATACCAAAAGCTCCCCAAGAGAAGAAAGCTGGTTATTTACAAAGGATTAGGAACTGAGAATTCAAACGGCAGGAGACTTCTCAAAAGGAACAATGGAAGCTCATATTTTTAAAGATATAAATTTTTGGAAGCTAGAAGACAGGAGCAACATCCTCAAAATTCCAAGGGAAAAAGAATTCTAAATTCTAAAACCAGCCAAATAATCAATAAGAGTGAGGAGAGAATAAAGATATGTTTCAGACATGTAGTATTTCAAAATAATTTTTTCCTATGTATTCTTTCTTGGGAAAGCACTAGAGGACGTGTTCCAGCCAGTTGAAGGAGTAAACCTACACAGAGGAAGACAGGGAGACCAGAAGCAGGGATCCAGTACACAGGAGAGGCAGAGGGCATGCTCACGTCGATGGGACATGGGCAGCAGCTCTGCATCAGCCTGCAGGATGGACAGATCAGACTGGAGCAGGGGCGTGAAAGTGCCGGGAGACAGGTCTCCAAGAACAAAACAAACATGGATAGCTTAGCTGATGGGTTTAATGGTATTGAAAGGGTTTCACAGTTCCATTGGAGAGTTCAAGAAAAATTAGTTTAGCTTCACAGAGAAGTAAACAAAGTAAAAAAAAAAAAATAGGGCAATGATTAACCCTAGAAAAAGCAAAAAATTGTACAAAGGGAAGTGTAATCATAGCATATAGTTGGCTCAGCTGTGAAAAATATTCACCTTGTCATAAGAAAAATCAACAGAAGAACTCTGTGGTGATTTAACCAACACTTGTGATCTGACTGTAGTAGGAGGGTAGAGGCAGGAAGTGAGCAGATGACATCTAACATTGAAAAATCAGGAGAGACAGGTATATGGTATTTAGCATTAACTTAGTCACGCTTTTCAAGGTGAATGCCTGAAGAAGCAGCTGAGCACTTGCAGAAATGCTCCAAGGATCCAGACTCAGCGGTGGGGTGGGGTAGGAGACAGGGCGGCTGGTTTACATCTACGCCTGTGCAACTAGCTGGCTTTTTAAGTCATGTGTTCACACTAATTTGAATAAAAAATGTTTTTAAGCAAAATTAATCATCCAAGGACAATGTTAATGAACGAAATAATATTTTTAACTCTAGGCTCCTATATAAACTAGGATGAGTATTTTCTGCACCCCAGAAGAACACACAAACCAGAGCCTGGGGTCTGGATCCTTAAAAGAGCTTTGCCTCCCGGAGGCACGTGCTATTGTTGGTCTGAACTTCGGTTTCCTCAACTAAGAAATGGAACCAAAATAACCTATTTCACATGGTTGTTGGGAGGATTCAAGAAACTAAGCATGTCACACTTGGCCGTAATCGATGACGTATAAATATCTGTTGGACGGTCGCATTGAAAGTGAGCTCCATGCCCGATGGCTGGCAGGCTCCTAATCAGGGGGTTATTTCCCATCTCTCTGGCCTTTCCTCCCTGTGGTCTTCTCAGCTCTCCTACATTCTATCAGGGAAGAGGGAGCTGAGAGCGGAGAGACCCAACGCCAGCTCCCTGGGGGCTCTGCTGTCCATGTCATCCATCAAGACAAGTGTAGCTCGGTGAGTAGAACAGGAAAGCAGGAGGGTTTGGGACTCACTCCAAGGAGGTTTCACATCTGTTTGACCTTGAGTAAGTCAACCTTGGATCCTCAGTTTTCTCCTCTACAAGATCCATCCCTATGATGTGTTCACTGTAGGACTGGTGGGGGGACGGAGTGAACAAGGACTGCAAGTGTCACACCAGGCCTCTCCTTGTCCCACTGACATGCGCTGCAGCGGCCTTTCCCTGGGTCCCAGTCAAGCCCCTCTTTTCCCACGGAGCTCCAGGGAGAGATGCCCTTCAGACCTTCCCTTAGGAGCATGGCTGATGCCACTTGTTGGCGAGCATGTGGCAGCAATGGGAATGAGCCAAATAGACCAGGCTTGGAGATGAATGAGCCCTGGGCCCACCAAAGTGCTGCCTGGCCGCTGCGGTGGCACAGGGTGGGGAGAGGCAAACAGCCCCCATGAGGTCTGTGGAACCTCTTCTGGGCCCAGTGCCACTCAGTGCTGGCAGGGGCCTTGGCTCCCTGGGGGCTGCTGTGCCAGGCCCAGGGCAGGGCTGCTCTGGGGAAAGAGAGTGAATCCAACGTGACAGGCCTCAAGGAGCCCACAGAAACACAGCACCGAGCAGACGATGACTACAAAGGGGAAAGTGCTCCGAAAGAGGGCTACAGAGTGAATCATGGAGCACAGAGGAGGGACAGCTCCACCCAGCTGGGAGGGGGTCACAGAGGGTTCCCGGGGGACATCAGAATCCAGCCCAGGGCAAGCTGACCCCAAAGCCCTCTTCTGTCTTCCTCTCTCTTCCCTCACTGCTTCCACCCTCTGAGTGTGAAAGCCAGGAAGGAAGAAGAATCACGTTCCTTCAGCATCCACCACAGCTGTTCAGTCCCACAGGACATGTCCGTGCTCCCATGAGGCTGGGGTGGGCAGCCAGGGGCTGACTGTGATGTCAGGCAGGGAGGATATGGCTGCTGAGAGGTGGTGGCAGACACAGCAAAGCCTGGCAGCCGAGCTTGTTTCCATGCCAATGGCTTTCCCAGTAGAGAAAGGAAGGCGAGAAACCAAGAACCCTTACTGTGCGGGCAGCCCATATCAGAACCCCTCAAGCTGTCAGGAAGCAGGAGAGGATTTGCTAGCAGGCTGTGGTCAGCAGGAGGAAGCTGAGACGCCCCGCAGGCAAAGGCCAGGGGCCAGTGGTCGGCAGGAAGACCCTGAGGCCCTGAGCACAGACATTAGGGAAGTGGAAGGGAGTCCAAGACCCAGGGCTCACCAGGAACCGTGCTTCGTGTCCTGGGTTCAGTTCTCACAGCTCTCTGTCCAGGTATATGGGAGACTGAGGCTCAGAACACCATCCTTCCAGGGTTCACAGCCAACAAGCAGCAGGGCCAGACTCTGAATCCAGGTCTGATTTTAAAGTGCTTCTCCCTAAACTCTACTAGCTGGCCTAGAAAAAAAGAACAGAGCTGAGAACTCTGAGTGTTCCTATCCCGAGAAACTCCTGGAAAAATGCCACAGACAGACAGAAAGCGGGCACTGTTTCGGGACCCTGTGCCCAGGGAGCTCAGGTAAATGACCAAATGTGCCTGTAGAAAGAGCGCATCAGAGCAGTCGGCTCCGAGGAGGGCCGCTGCAGGGCCACCCATGCCACGGAAAACCCACGTGCTCCCTGCTGCCACGGGCGCTGTGTGCGGCGGAGTGGCAGGCGCCCAGCCAGGGCTCCAGCGGCCCCCCGTTTCTCAGCCCGGGTCAGCTTCAAAGCCAGGGTCAGGCTGGTAAAGGCACGCTGACAACGGTCACTTCATCTTCCTACCAGCGAAAGTGGGGGAGGAGAAGGAATGGAAGGAAGAGCTTCAACACCAGTGTTTTCAGTCCTTGGACGGCCTCCCAGCATCTCATGGTTCTCATTTTCCTAGCAGCCGAAGGCAAATATTGTCCCCCTATGTTAGAGAGGAGACTGGGGTGCAGGGAGAGTAACTTGCTCAAGGTTACACAGCTGACCTGAGATTCAAATCCTTTCCACTTCTAAATCACCAAGACTGCTCAGTGCTCCACTTACACTCAACATTCACTCCCTCACTCTTCACTCCACTGATACGTACTAAGGGCCCGGAACTCACAGTGGAGAAGGCCCACCTGGGCCTGGGCTCCAGTGAACTAGCAGGAGACACGAGCACCATGAGGGTGACAGTGGGCCCACTGAGCAATGGGCCCTGTGCTAATCACTACACACGTGTTCACTCACTGAACCACACAGCCACCCTTCGAGACAAGTTGGAGAAACTGAGGCCCAGGGAGGCTCAGGAAGGTGACACAGGGGATGGGTGACCCATCCAGGAGGTGAACCCAGCAGCTCGACTCCCAAGCCTGTGTTCTTAACCACCAGGCAAACCCGGCAGGAATGATCGCTGCTGGTGAGTGTCCACTGGACAACCTGCAGGGTGCTTGGGGCAGACTTGCGGACCAGGGAAGCCTCCTGAAGGAGGGGACGCTGAGACTTCCAAGGCAGGCTTGACAGATGAGAGGAGTCATTCAGGCAGCATGGGGTACAGGGGAGAGTTGGCAGAGACAGAGGCAGTGGGAGCAAAGGAAGAGTGAGGACAGGGGGACCTTCCAGGCCCAAAGCAGCTCGGCCTGGCTAGGGCGGGTGAGGCCAGGGGAGAGAGGAGGAGAGGATGGAAGTTTCTTCAGGGAACATCCCTTTCCAGTCTGCCACGCTCAGACTTAAAGCACTGCTGGACTGGCCGCAGGCACATGGAGCTTTGCGATGCCGGCTGCGGGGGCCAGCGGGACCCTGGGGAATGACCCACTCAAAGTGGAGATGGGTGGTGGGGCTGGTAGGGGGGCAGTGGAGCCTGGATGGTTCCTTCTGACCCTGACACTACCTCAGCAGGTGTCCCAAGGTCGCCGAAGGTTCTTTTTGACCTAATTGCTGTTCTAGGACTAGCCATTCAACAGCACCCACATGTGGAAAATAAAGCTTCTTAAAAGGGTTACTTCATCTGTAAGTAATATTCACATTTTAAAAATGGAAGGGTATCAATCATGACCTCCACAAAAGCAGGGGGCCCTTGCTGTGCTTCCTGGATAAGAACGCCATCGTGGACCTCCGCTCAGCTGGGAATGGGTTGTGTCCTTATTTCTGTCTCCATTTAATGACCACATATTTTCTTCTTTCTCCTTTTGCTCTGCTTTAAATGTATGTTATCTTGGGTCTTTATGAATCCTTATAAACCATTTAAGTCCCATCTTCAGCAGGGAAGGATGCAAACAAATGCACACACCAACCACTGCTGGCTGCCAGGCTCTCCGTACATCAGCCCTCAGGGCACAGGGCCCTCCGAGCAGACACTTCCCAATCTCGAGCCAAGTCAAGGAAGCTTCTGAGAGCCGAGAGCCTCGTCCGTGAATGCAGCTGGTGAGGAGCAGGTTCAGGTTCCAAGTCTCAGACTTGTCCACCGTACCATGAGGCCGTGGTGGGGACAACTCTGGCATCTCTGAACACGGAATCTTAGAATGTTACTTGTGGCAGTTACATCTCAGAAGTTTCTGTTTCCTTGAAAACTGAGAAGTCAATGAACTACTGAGAGGATGGATGCGTGGAAAAGGAGACAGCACAATAGTCTTCAATTCAGTGCTAATTCAGGCACCCAGACCGCAGAGCGTCCTCAGGTCTCTCAACACAGCAGCTGCAGTGTAGGGAGAGCCCGCTCCACCCTCCTGGCCTCCCTGCTCCATGGGCGTGGTTGAACCTCGCTTCTTGTCCCTTACCCCGTTACCTGTGGCTGCTTCCCGCCAGCTGGTGCCACGAGGCTGGTGGGCAGAGTGAGGCTGGAGCCCACGGCTGCTGCTCACAGGGCAGTATTCTCTTTAGAAGGTTTTTCTTTTGCAAGGGCCCAAATTACTTTAGCTTCTGCCACTGCTAGAGGACACTCAGCTGGTTGGCTGTAACCACCGGCCATGAGCCCCTGTTTCTCTAGGGTGTGGTGGAAGGGCCACATCTCAGGTGAAGGAGTTTCTGAAATGACCTCAAGCTGAGGGGAACACCACAGGGCCATAAGACATTATGAATGCACCGTTGGATCAGAGGTCCACTTATTAACGTCCCACAGAGCCATTCCAAGATCCCCACAGTCAAACAGGAGGATCCCCACAATGTGCTGAATTAATCAATACAGAATTTCAGTTTTGCAATTTTATTTTTAGGCTGCCATTTGTACCAGTACACGCTAAGCAACTGACATACATTGTTTGCACACGTGTGGAGGGATTATTACCCTCATTTCATGGACAAGGAAACAGGCTCAGGGACTTCAGGAAACTTGCCCTCAGCTAGAAAGTGACTGACCCCAGGTTTTTCTGACTCCAAAGCTCCCCTGCACTTCTGTCTCTGGTGCCGGGCCCTCACAGAGAGGAAAGGGTGCTCCCTGCCCTCAGGAGAGGAGAGTCTAGGAGCTGAGGATAAGCTAAGAGGGCAGACAGTGGTGTGCTAGTAAATGTTCAACAACCCACTGTTTGGGGGAAAAAAACAAAACTGATTTGTCATTTGCCGATTTCCATAGTGTAAACACCTCCCCCCCCGGCCGATATCTAGCTACCAACATGATGTTAACTGAATTCACAAAATTCCTGAAGACGTGAGCCAGTCCACATGCATGCCAGCACACCCCTGGACGATCTTCCTCCTCTGACACTTGGGGACGTCTCACTCATTCTAGAAGGATCAGTTCAAATGTCAATGCCTTGAGAAAGCTGTCCTAGACCTCCTCAGGCACAGTTCTCACACGATTTTCCGACCCCTTGGCCCCTCGTATGCGTCCCAGTCATAACACATATTCCCCAGCACTATCATTGTTCCTGGGGAACCCCCGAAGAAGACAGGGACAACCTCATCAGTGCACAGAGGTGACAGCTAGGAGACAGTATTTCAGAGACAACAGTAGATGAATTCCACTTATGAGCGTAGACGCAAAAAACCTAAATGATATATTAGCAAATCAAATCCAGCAAGTGTCACTGGAATAATTCCCCATGACCAGGAATGGTTTATTCTAAGGATGGTTCACATCAGGAGGTCTATCAGCCTAACTCACCACAACATTTAAAAGGGAGAAAAATTATGACTAGATTTATAAGTGCCAAAAGTCATTTGATAAAAAAAATTCAGAACACATCTGAAAAAAAGCTCTTAAAATAGGAGAAGAAAACTATTTGAATTATAAGAACTATTTTTATAAAAAAGCAAATATTTTACATATGTACATATATGAATTTGTTGCCTTTCTAATTAGAATGTTAATTTTTAACTGGACAAAAATGCTCTTAATAACTAAGAAAAGTGTAAAAAAAAATAATAGTGAGAAGAGGGCTTGCTTTGCCAGATATTAAAACTTACCTTAAAGCCATTATGAAAAAACGGCATGGTATTAGCACAGAAATAGACAAATCTTTTCAATACAGCAGATAAAAGAATCCAGAAATAGATCCATGTTATATAGGAACTAAATATATTACATAGGTGGCATGCTAACTCAGAGGAGAAAGGATGGTTTTTAAAATAAATTGGTCCTGGCATAACTGACTAAACATCTAAGATCACAAAACCAGAATCCACCTCATTCTCCTTGCACAAATAAATTCCAGGTAGATTAACACTTTAAACGAAAAAAGAAATTAAGAGATTATGTATTTGAGAGGAAGTGGGGGAGGCAGTCCTAAGAAGACAGACGTGCGGGACTGCAGAAAGAAATGGACTTCATACAGCAAAAGGCATGAAGACAAAGTGAAAAGAAACAACAGACTAGGAGAATGTACCCGCAGCACATACAGCGGACAATCGGGTCTTATGTTCGGGTTACAATTTCCTACAAATGGATAAGAAAAAGAAACACGACTCTGTACAAGAGGTGGAGGATGTACAAGAGGAATCCACTGGATCAATAAACGGAAGGATTCCCAACCTTCCCAGTGGTCAGGGAAAGGCAAATTAAGAAAAAATGATGTGTTTCATCCATCAGAGTGCAAACTACAAAAACATGAGATTGAAAATATGAGGAGGTGGGCAGGAGGGCATGCTCTCACAACGCTGGGGGTCTGTGAGCTACAGCAGCTCTCGCTGTGGGAGGTAAGCTGGGGTATGCACTGACTCGTCCAGTACGTGGATCTTAGAGGAATCTAATAACTATTAGATTATTAATAATATTAGATATTATAATATTATAATATTATTATTATTATATTATAATAATTATTAGATTATTAATAATCTATTAGATTAATCTAATAATCTAATAATCTAATAGAGCCCCATTTATGTAAAACAAATACATTTCATATATATGAAACTATGTCTATATGTGTTTATAGGAGCCTGGAGAAACGTGTAAAAGGATATATATTTATGCCAAGATACTGGTATTGGGTTTCTCCTCAGAGGGATGGAAATGGAGAAGGTGGGGGAGATTAACACATTTTATATTGCTTTGTATTATTTCACGAGTTAAAATGAATAGGGATTACTTTTATAATTTAAAAAGTGTAATAAGTGGTTTTTAAGTGCTTTCTAGACTGAAAACCAATACCAGTGGCAAGGCTGATAATTGGTCTACCCATGATCATTGCTTACAGGACCCGTGAGCTTGTTAAGGCTTCTGAGTAGAGAGATCAAGGATTCGTGGCACCGTAATAGCCTGGTAAATAGGAATCAAAAAGGTAGCAGCTGGAGCTCTCCCCGCGGAGCTCAATGGAGAGAAAATGAATCGCAGCGCCACGCTCAGCTATTGGCTGGGCCTAAATTGTTCCTCACTCTGAGAATTAGTTAAGTGGCTGAGCAATAAAGCAGAGAGATTTGAGAGTTCTTTCTCGGCACAACAGCTTTGACTTCTGCCCTTTCAGTCAGCATGGCTTTATTGGGGGCATTGGGGTGCTATGAAGGGCCCCAGGCGGGAACTCAGGAGAGCAGGCTCTGGTCCCGCTCAGCTGTCCCCACTCAGCTGTCCCAGCAGCTCTGTGGCCTTGAGACTCTGGACAGACCAGTTCATCCAATTCAACTAAAAATCTACCGCCTGGGGCTGAGCTAGGCCAGACCTGTGCCAGGCCGTGAGGATGCAGAGGTGACTTCTTTGGTCCATTCATCAATCCAGGCCAAGCACTGGCCACTTGGGAAATGTGGGGAGACAGAAGGGACCCAGCCCCATGGTGGCTCCCAGTTCACTGGGGTCAGCGACATACAAGGAAATGACCTCAACAGCTTTCTCAGTGCGGTCCTCCCACTTGTGAAAGAAAAGGGTTGAACCCGAACATTGCCCGGGTACCCATGTGCCCTGAGACAACTCTGGGTGCTTGACCCACGGGGACAAACAGAAACCGGGACCAGGTGCTGGACGAGGCTCTGGTAAAGGAGAGATGGACACAGTATTTCTCCCACTGTCTGAGTCTGCTCCAGCTACTATAACAGACCACAGGCTGAGGGGTTTCAGCAACAGATATTTCTTTCTCACAGCTCTGGAGGATGAAGTCCAAGATCAAGATGCTGGCAGGGTTGAGGTATGGCTTGCAGACAGCTGCCTTCTTGCTGCGTGCACACACGGCCCTTCGTGTGTGTGTGTGTGTGTGTGTGTGTGTGTGTGTAAGAGTGAGTGAGCTCTCTGGTGTCTCTTCTTACAAAGACACCAGTCCTATCAGATCTGGCCCCCACCCTTATGACCTCATTCAACTTTAATTACTTCCTTAGAGGCCCCATCTCCAAATATAGCCACACCAGGGGTTAGGACTTTAACATGTGAATTTAGGGGGGAACATAAGCGTTCAGTGAATAACACTACCTTCTCCAGTGCCTGGTCACCCCAAAGGCACAAAGAGAGGGGGAGGGGCTTCAACTGTCACAGAGAGGGCAGAACTTGAGCTGGGACTTGGGATAAAGAGTGGGGTGACACAGAGGAAAGGGTGTGTATATAAGACAAAGATGCCCGGGCTACGGGATGCAGGGTGGGGCGGTGGGAGAATATGACAGTGCTGATTTAGACAGTCTCAACTGCCTGATGGAGAGACTGTTCCAGAGCAGACCCTGCAGGATGTCGAGGGAGGCGCTGAGCTGAGAGGCCACGGCTCTGAAGTTTCAGAGGGCCACCTGACAGATATCCAGGCGATCGCAGACTCCGAGACACTGGCGCCCAGGGGGCGTCCACGTCATGAAATGTTAATGGACTGGGATCTCAGCGGCCCCCCGACTGCTCTGTTCAAACCAACACTTCATTCCCCCAGACGCTCTTAGACTCACCCTTGGCACAGAAGGTCTCTGAGAGAGAGTTGAAAGGACTGGACTGGCTGCCGAGAACTGTTAGATGTGTCTGTGAGGCCTGGGATGAAAACATCCAAGCCCTCTCCTACTGTAGCAGGCACTGGTTCACACAGGGCTGTCACGGGTATTGGCCACCACAGTTTCACTGGGAGCCCAGAACATCAGGGAGGGAGGATGTCATCCCCACTTTGCAGAGGAGGAAACTGAGGCTCAGAGAGTTTGCAAGACCTGCTGAAGGAAGTGGTCAGGTCTCGGGCAGTTTTTCTGGGTTTTGGAGACAGCGCTGCCCTTAGAGGTCAGAAAGAGCTGGGCAGTGTGGACAGGTTATGTAATCCCTTTTCTGCAAACTAAGGGAGGTGACCAAGTCAATGGACTGCCGTGAGGACTCCACAGCACGGTTCATGTGAAATGCTGTGGAGGCTTGTGGAGACGTTGGGCATGCATCACTGTCACTAATATCGGTAGCCACATGGCCAAGGCCATGTGGTCGCTGGGACCACTGAGAAAGAAGGGCAGGTGAAACAGCAGTGAGCCCTCCACAGCCAGCTGGTACAGCTTTCCACAAGTCCATTCCACAATTTAATGGCTTTTACCTTTTTAAAGGATTCTATGACACAATAAGTTTAGGCCCGACTGGGCTTGACAGAACGCAGCCGTCTACTCCAGGACCTCTCAGAGCCTCTCACCTGCTCGGGAGTCTCCAACAGGGAGGTCAACACGCCCCGGCGGACCTCCTCCCCTTGTTCACAGAGCATCGCCTGGAACAGGATTCCCCAGAGAACACTTGGGGGCGGGTGCTGGAGTGGGGGTAAGACAATGACCTGGGGTCCAGGATGTGGAGTGACGGCCAGAGAGTGTCTGACTCACGGGAGTGCAGTCACCGAGATCCCCTGGGGAGAGCAGAGAGGGTCTCAGAGGCAGGAAGAATTATCGGGGTGTGGGAGTGCAGGTAGAAAGCACTGTGGCCAGAGAGGGAGACGTTCTCTCACTGGGTACCCGGGGAGGTGGCTGAAGCAGGGAACAGCATTTGCTGGTCCTTGAAGTGTCGTTGCCTCCTGGGCTTTGGGAGTGGAGCAGGCTCGGTCCTGCTTCTCTTCCTGGAAGCTGTGAGGTGGGGCAAGTCATTGGACGTTTCCTAGCTTCTCTTTCCTCAACCCGAAAATAAAGTCATGGTGAGGATCAATGGAGATGAGATATGCCAGAAACGTCTCTGTGGACTGGACGCGCGCTTCAAAGGTAAGGGATTATTGCTGTGGAATGACGACTTCAGATACCCTTTTACGCACAGCTTCCCCACCCGTCTCAGACGGGCATTAAGCTCAAATTAGGACAAAGGGGTGAAGGAGCAGTTACAAGTCTCCCCACCCTGGGTCTCCTGGGGTGATGGGTCAGCTGCGCTGCCGGGCAGCTGCAGCCCGAGGAAAGGGGACTGATAGGATCTTGTGGAGGCCCAGGGGCCTGGGGCAGGACGTGGTGCTGGGGAGAGGCTGCAGCAGCAGCCTCCCCTCTGGGGCCTGCGGCTGCACTGGGTCCAGCAGCTCTGTCCCTCCCTGACTGGAGGCAAGGCAGAGAGGGGGGCTGCTGTGGGCAGCACCAGTTCCCTCGAGGCCAGCTGTCCTGTCCACGCTGTCACTGAGGGCGGTGCTGCAGAGCTGTGTCCGGGAGGTGCTGGCCGGCCGGACATGGCCAGGAGGGCAGAGCCGAGGGACTAGGGAGGGGCTGTACCCGTGGTGAGCACAGCCGCAGCTCTGACACTCTGACCAAGAATCTCTGCCCCAATCCCTGTGGGATCAATTAACATTCCCAATAAAAATGGAAATTAAATTTCCATAATAAGTTCTGAGGAAAAGGTCATGTCTACCCCAGGGAAATTGTGTTTCTTGGTTTGTTTGTTTTCAGCCAGGTGTTCTGCAGGACAGAGCTGGTGACACACGCTCTGTGGAGGATCCTGGGGAGCTGCTCCCTCCAAATGTGAAAGCCAAGTGATTCTGAATTGCTGCTGCAGCTCCAAGACAAGGAGGTGGAACTGAGTCTCAATCCTTGCTCCCTCCCTCACCCGCTCATAAATGTGAGTAGGTATTGTGCAAGCCCATGCCAGGCTCTGGAGGCAAAAGGTGACCAGTGCACTCTGTCTGCCCTCAAGAACAAGGCCGGGTGATGAGGTGAGCCTGCCGGGGCAGCCAGGGGCTCCTCTGCTTTCCCCGGTGTAGGCCCATGCTGCCTGGAGGGCAGCTGAGGCGGGAGGGAGGAGAAGCTGTGAAGGAGGGGAGGGAAGCTCCGAGAAGCCCAGGGGCAGGGCCCAACACTACCCTGGGGGTGAGCTATGAGAGGGGAGTGGGGCCAGAGGCAGCCAGATGCCAAGGTTTGAGGGTCTGGAATCAATCCTGTGGCCACTCGGAGGTCTGTGATCCACGGAGAGGCATGATTAGGGGGTGTTTTAGAATGACGGTTCCAGCAACGTGGATACTGGATTGAAAAGACAAGATGAGAGGTGGAAAGGGAGAGTTAGAGACAGCCTGGTCCAGAGAAGAGAGGGTAGGGCTTCTCACTGGTCAGGATCCTGCAGAAGAGGCTTGCGAGAAAGGTCTGCTGAGCCTGGCAAGCCAGGAACGGGCCTCTGGGCAGCTGAGGCCGTGGCCTCCGCTCTCTCTTGGTGCAGTAGCTGGGAGAGGTTAGCCCACTAAGCAGTGCTGGATAAGGCACGCCCGAACACAGGTGGGCAGTGGAGTTGGGTAGGAGGAGACTCAGCTGAGACCCTGCCAGAGTCGTGGGAAGGGGCAGGGACTGAGGGGAGGGGCCCCGAGGAGGATGAGGCCTTAGACAAGACCCTAGTTTCCTGCCATGCTGGTCAGTGACACGGTGACTGTGGACTGGGCATGCTGAAAGAGAAGGTTGGAGGGGAAGGAAAAGAATTCCATTTGGGAAATACACTGAAATATAGACAGAAGGATCCAGAAGGAATTCAGAAGGGTTAGGGTGGACAGGTCAACCTGGGCCATCCTGAGAGTCATCCACAGGGACACAGAACAGAAGGCAGGGGACAGACCTCAGGGAAGCAGAACCAGTGAGGACACCCTCAGAGACCAGACCCAACAAAGGTAACGTTGCTCTTCAGGGCCTCCTATGCGCCAAGCACATCACACCTGCTGCCTCTTTCAATCCTCCTAACTTCCCTACAAGAACTGCCTTCTCTGTGTAGGTGAAGAGAGATGCTCCGAGGAGTCGAGCCACTTGCCCCGGTCCTGCTGTTAGAGGCAGGGCCAGCAGTTGAACCTGCGTCCCCTGACTCCAAGCCAATGCTTGTCCACTGAGTGACCTGTGCTAGTTTCCAAAGCCCCTTTTGGTGCCTCTCCTGCAGTCACCACCGTTCAGGGGCACTGGAGCTGGGAGTCACTGCAGAGGCCCCAGAGCCTACCTGCCGAGAGGAGGCAGCAGTCTGCTCCAGGGGCCAGGGGCTCTGTCTGCACCATTTCTCAGTTTCGCACAAGCCCCAAACTCTTCACGCTGGAGGAGGCACAGAAACGCATCTTTTCAGTTGCTATTTTATTAAATGATCATCAGCTGTGATTTATGGTGCAGCAATAATGCACAGACACGGGGTCAACCTTATGCCACAGAGCCAGGCATCCAGGCTCTAAGGACAACAGGAAGAGTGGAGAGAAAGTGATGGAACAAAGGACCATCTTTTCTGAGCACCAACAACTTTCCAGGCATCTGTGCACATCACCTTACCTTCATCAACTCCTCACAGCAAGACCATGGGTGGGTATCCCTTGCCCCCTGTGCCGCAGGAGAAAAAAGGCAGGGCCAGAGGAGTCACAGAACTTACAGCCAGGAAGGCAGGGCCCCGTGGGAAGGGAGATCCCCCATTCTCTCCTCCCATTTACTAGCAGGCACAGAGTGTCACCTCTCCACAGAGCATGGACCCTGGATCACCTTGCACGCCCGTTAAGGAGTCCAGGATGGGGGAGGCACTGAAAGATGTCAAACATAGGCTGACCTGCTGTGTTTAGAAAGATCATTCAGGATTGAGTATGCAGGAGGGGTTGGAGGTGTGCATTCATTCATGAAATACTTGCTGTGCTCCTACTAAGTGCCAGGCACATGCTAGGAACTGGTTTTACAAGGAAGCCTGGTGAGTACAGATACGTAAGCGATGGCTGTGTGGCAGAGTAAGAAGGCAATGGTGAAAAGTCTGGGTGCTGGGGCCACAGAGGAGGGGTCCCCTACGCACGTGGGAGAAGAGGCTGATAATGGTGGCAGCCCAGGCATGGGAGGGTGAGGGTCTGGGCCAAGGCCACAGCCTGGGAAAGGGAAAAGGGGGCAGATTCCAGAGAAGTTCCAGAGGTAAAATTTACAGAAAGTTATCAAAGAGGGATGGAGACACAAATCAGAAGAATCCAAGAGGAACTCCTAGCTGTTAACGAGTTTTTTTGATATTTGATCCTAACAGGGGCTATAGGAAGAGAACCACACCACACACACACATGCACGCATACACACTCATGCACACGCACATACACAAATCACCTTAGTGTAACTGAGTAGTTAATTACAACATTTGCTCTCTATGAGCAACTGGGACAGCCCTGGATTTCCGCCCCAGCTTGCCCACTCACCCCACCCTGGGAGCCCCCAGCCTGTGGGTGCACTCCCATGGCATTCTCACGTGCAGCACCCCGCACTGGTCACCATCCCCTTACACCAGGGATCCGCATCCACACAGACCCCTCTGTTTACAACCCCGGCTTAGGGGCCAGCACTGCACACAGGTGCTTTCATCACAGTCTCACTTTCACGCAGAGCAAGTTTGCAGCCTCGCAGGCATTGCTGTGGTCCATTTAGCAAGGGAGGTGGAATCACGTGCTGGAGGTGTCTGTGTCCTGCCTGCGGGTGGGAGAGCCAGGCCTGCCCAGGTGTGGCCTGGGGTCCACGCTCTTCCCAGGAGCCTCCCAGTGACTGTTCCAACCCGCCCATGGCGTTTCTGCAAAAGGCCCTGTTGTCCTGGCTATGCCTCAGAAGTGCATATGACTCGACTGTCCCCTCCCCTCTGTATGAAGAGCCCATTAACCTTGTCTCTCCAGATCCGGCTTCCCTCTCCCAAGGTGCCCACGCTGGCGTCCTTCCTTTCAGGCTGTCACAGGTGTCCCTGCCAGTAACAGGTTATGAAAGGGGCGAGGACAGGGGTCGCCTCCAAGGGGCCCCACTCTGGGGCTCTCGAAGCTCCTCTAGGGAAGGCTCTCTCTGCCCTGCCAGACTCAGTGGTCTCCTCAGATGGAATCTGACGCCTCATGAGCGAATTTTCTAATCAAACTGCAAAACAGCCTCTTTCTTCTTTGGTCTTCCTGTAAAAATAGCAGCATTTGCCTGATAACATCTGACTGCCGTCCGGGACAGAGTCTGTTTTTAATACTTGAAATCTGACGAGATGCTCAGGATATTTGGGCGCCAGCAGCTAGTGAGACCTCTCTGCCAGGGAGCTGCGCTTCTGGTCAGTTCTGGGATGGGGGGCAGGGTGGGGCGAGGAGTCAGCAGCGGGCCTGGCGCTCTGACCTCACCATGTACCCTGGACTTCCCGGGTCTCAGCTTCGCCATCTGGAAATCAATGAGCTCTCAGCTAAGGGCAGGTGCAACATTCCGGGGAAAGGTACATAAACGAGGCCCACATGAGTGAGCAAAGGGTCTGCTCTCTGCTCGGAGCACCCTGACTTCTACTCAGCGTCCACAGTTCTGCCCAGAACAGCCGCCTCGGAAAGCAGTCTTGGGCTCCAAGTTGGATGAGCTGTCCCTCCCATCCCTGTCGTAGGCAAAATTCTAAGAAGATGCCCACTGGCCCTCACCCTTGCAGAATCTCCTCTTGAGTGTAGGTGGAACCTATGAATATGATGACATCACTGCTATGATTATATTACATTATCTGGGAAAAGGGACAGTATCTGGGTGGGCCTGACCTAATCAGGGGAACCCTTTAAAAGAAGGGCATTTTCTCCCATCAATCTCAGAAGAGGAAGTCAGAGGTTCGAAACATAAAAAGGATTTGATACACTCTTTCAGGTTTGTGACGGAGGGGCCACATGTCAAGGAATGGGGGCGCCTCTAGGAGCTGACAGTGGCCCCTGCTGACTGCCAGCAAGCAAACAAGGACCTCAGTCCTACAGCCACAAGGGCTTGAATTCTGCCAACAAGAATGAGCTTGGAAGGGGACTTTTCCCCAGAGCCTGCAGACGAGAACTCCACTCGACAAACACCTTGACTTTAGCTGTGTGAGACTGAGCAGAGGACCTTCTTGAAGCTTGAAGCTCCCTTACCTTAGCTGACTCCACCTTAGCTTTCAAAAGTCCACCAACAGCAGGGGACTTCTGCCTCAGTTTCTCCAGAGAATTCTCCTACTACCTGCTGGGCAAGGAGAACTCCTGGGCAGACTGCTGACCCTCCCCTTCCAGCTCAGACTCTCTCTCCCCAGTGGACATTCGGCCTCCTCTACTCTGGCTTGGAAAAAGCTGGTCAAAGGCACCTGGCTGCTGGTACCAGCTGACTGCAGAGGTCAGCCATGCATATGCCCAGCAGAATTCTCCTTACACAAAGCAGAGACTCCCCCCAAACTGGTACTCTTCCTCTCCCGGCACACCTGCATCTGCTGGTTTGGACAATTCCATGGCTACGAATTTGTATCTAGGGAAAAGCCCCGTGGACAGCAGAGGGCTGAGTGGGGAGGATTAGGCTAAGACGCCTATAACCTAGGACAATTACACGTGCATTCACATATGGTGTTCATACTGGGAGAGCGAGGCGGCTCCCTTATGAAGGTGGACAGCAGAAGCCACAGTGCACACGGGGAACCCACTAGCCAATATGGCAGAGAGGATGCCCATCTGGCCAGTGCCAGGGAAGCCGTCCTCCATGACTCTCAGTGTGGGGACCACCTGGAGCAGCAGGCACTACCATTACCCCCGCCTCCAGTGGGGGAGCTGGGGCCCAGAGAGATCCACCTGTCCAGCTGACCAAGGGGTCAGTAGAATAGCCTGAACCTGGATTCAGGTCCAGCAGGCTACAAAGTTCCTGGTTTTTCCGCCTGTCCTTGGTATGAGCACTTCCACAGGCTGAGATCTTCACCCTCAGTCTGTGCAGAAGCTCGAGAGGGCTCACACCTGAGAGATACAGGTTTGGTCATCAGCACCCTGATTTCATGATGGGAAACCGAGCTCAGACAATCTAAGTCACAGGCCCGCGTAGCAGTGCTGCTAGGAGGGGCCGGCTCCATCAGGTTCCGGGTCCAGCGACTGCCCACCACCCCCAGCAGTCGTTACGTGAGGACGTTTCTATTCTGTGTGCTGTGGGTTCTTTTACTGCAGTGTTGACTCACTTGGACAGAGTGGCTGAGACGCTGAGGTGAAGATTCCAGAGATAAAGGTGGCCCCCATGACGGGGTGTGGGGCCAGCTGGAAGGAGTCTTTAGTAGCAGAGTCTATAGTATTTAGGCGATTCTGCTGACGGGGTTTTGCTGTTAAGGAATGTGACTGTGGGCAATCATCTCCCCTCTTTGAACCTTAGACTAGAGCACTGTGTTTAAACTGGGGGCACTGGGGGGTGGCGGTGAAATTACCCACAAATCTCCACCCA
This sequence comes from Tapirus indicus, assembly GCA_031878705.1. Lineage (NCBI taxonomy): Eukaryota > Metazoa > Chordata > Mammalia > Perissodactyla > Tapiridae > Tapirus > Tapirus indicus. The sequence goes on along the minus strand of CM062935.1, from coordinate 4,822,602 downwards.
CCTGACAGCTCCTCCGGCCAGTTCACCCCTACAACCAGAGCAGAGCTGGTTTTTATTTGTTTTATACGCTGAGCTGCGAACACATTGTGCTAGATTTACAATGTTGAAAGCCACCGAGCCGAAGAATCTGAAGGTCCTTCCATGAGCTCTGCCCGCTCATGGCCCTGTGACACGCGTCCTCATCTTCACCTCCCCTCTCTCCGGCAGGCCTGGTGGTGTCAGCGCGCCCCTTCCCTCTCTCCATCTGTGCACCTATCTTACACCCATGAAACATCCCAGCTAACAACCCCAGGAGATCAGTGGAAGCAGCAGGAAAGGCCAGCCACTAGGCTGCTGTGAACTGATGGAGTCCCGGCTGACAGCAGATAAGAGACACCGGCCACGTCTGCTTTCTTTAATTAAGGGGGAAGTTGATAAGAGCCGTGCGAGTAAAATGAAGAACTCCCAGACTCACTGGTTTGCTAAGACATGAGAGGGAAAGCTGAAGATTTAAGAAGAAAGTTTCCCTAGAAAGCCCCCATAAGGAGAGACAGAAAGGACGGGGCACAGAAGACAGCAGGAAAAGTCTAGCGATATTGAAGGATTGGTCCCATTCCCGAGTCTCCAGCAGGGAATGTGGTCTGATCTCGCCAACTGCTTGGACAAATTGCATTTTACTTTTTTGAAGAATAGTATTTTTCACCAAGGGAAGCGCTCCTGGAGAAAAAGCACGCTCTCCCTTCTCAGACAGGGAGTTTGCCAGTTCTGCTTCTGGCCCCTGGGCTGGGTGTGCACATGTCTCCTGTAACCCTCCCCCCAGGCTCAGGAGGCCACGGGGCCCCTCCTGCATATGGGCTCAGGGCAGACAGAGCTTGCCAGGATCAGACCCACGGACTCTACACCAGGCCTTCTGACCCCCAAACTGCTCCGTTCACCCTGGCCATCAAGATGCTGCAGTCCATGGGACATATGACTTAGCTGAGGACTGAAAACTCAGAACTCATCTGGATGCCAGAAGAGAAACAAGCTCAGCTTCCCGAAAGTCATTTGGAACATTCTGTTGAATTCCCCTGAGCAGAGACCAAGGCTCTGAGAAACCTCAGCATACAGGGAATTTGTTCTGAGAGGAAACAAGTGCTCTTTCAGGAAGATGCTTCTAATTGGAGATACTGTATTTTGTAAACTAAAGAATATGATCTTTTACAAAACTCGAACGTTGGCTATTGTCTCTGTGATTCGGCCCGCGCCTCCAGGGATGTGAGCTGCTCCTGTCTCGGGGGTTTTTTTTTGGACGATGAGGACTTGGACCCTACAGACCTGGTTCACGTGCCGGCTCGGCTGTGAGACTTTGAGCAAGAAACAGAGACCCGTGCAGTCTACAGTGGGGTCCTGAGAGTCCGCCTAACCGGGGGGTTAGGACACGGAACCAATAAGAAAGTAGACAGGAGAATTCTTTGTCAATGTTACAGCCCAAGATAACCCATCTGTATAGAACAGAGGTCTGTTCGAGGTCACCAGCTGGATCATGGTCCTTATTATTACCATCGTGTAAGCGTAAGAACTCCGCTGGCAGTGGTCATGGGAGTGGGATGGGCTGAGTGACACTCTGCATTCATGGAGCCCCCGAGACCACCCCCCAAGGTAGGCCGGAGAAGAGGGGGTGCTGTCCCCATTTACAGACGAGGATGCCGAGGAGCAGAGGGCAAGCGCAGTGGACAGGGCTGCCGCGCCAGGGCGTGCAGCTGCCCCAGACGGCGTCTTCAGCTCCCAACCGAGAGCCCACAGCACCAGACAGCTCCTCCAAGGGTCCCCAGGCCCTCGTGTCTGCCTCTGCCTGCTCTCCCATTTAGCCCTTATTATCATCGACAGTTTATGTGCTTAACTGCTTTTCTTCCCTGCTGGACTGTAAGGTCTGTGAGCACAGGGACCGCATCTGTCTCGTTACTGCTGGAGCCCAGAGACAGACGCTCATTCAGCAAACACAAATGGATGAAGAGGAATGCATGAATGAGTGAACACCATGGGCCTTCAGGGCACGTGGGGCAGTGCTGGACCTTGCACGAGGGCCTGAGCCATGGAAGGATCCTTTCTGGTCTGCGCCAGTTGTGTCAGCTGCTCGAAGCCACTCAAGGAAGCACCTCTCTTTCCCTACTGCAACTGGACCTGGGAGCCCTAGAACCCTCCTGGGTGCTGCCTTCTCGGCCAGCATAAGTCAGCCTAATTTCCTATGGGGCCTCAGCCTCCCCAGGGCCAGACTGCTGGCTGTGACGACAGGACATGTCATTGTTACCTAGGCAGCCACAACTGTCTCCACCTGGTGGCTGCTGCCCAGCTGGAGACCATTGGACATTCTCGGCCCCATCAAAGGCATTTTTATGGCTGCCTGTGATAGATGGTCCCTTTAAATGAGGCTTGATGCCCAGGGATTGCCTGGGAACTTAGACATCCATTTTCTTCCTCTTTCACCCTCCCTTCCAGCCCCTGCTAGGGGGAAATCAGAGCCTTTACCCAGCTGGTGGGCAGGCAGGCGTGCAGCTGCGGCCCGGGGCGGCCAGCCTTTATGGATCAGGGCAACTGACACACCAGGCTGGTAAAAATATACACGGCCACGTGATCTGGGGGCAGTCTCTCCCTTTTCATAATAGGAAGGCCTATTTGGTAGGAACATCTACCAAATGATACCAAATGCATCACAAGATGGGTCAGCCTCAGCTACCCGCTCTGGCCTCTGTTCAAGCTGTTGTCTTAGCCTAAAATGCTCTGCCTGCGACCACCTGTGGGAAACGATGCAGCCACGGCCTTGGACACACGCTCCTTCGTGCCTTCAGCGAATACCAAGCACCTACTACATGCCTGACACTGTGCGTGGTGCTGGGGACCTATCAGGGGATGTGGGCATCACAGTCCTGCCCTCAGGGGACACCTGGCTGGGCAGTGGTGCAAGACCAGGGCCTGCCTCGGCAGCCCTGGGGTCCAGGCTTGGCTTTCAACAAGTGGAGTCTGTGCGGAGGGAGGGAAGCAGACAGCCCCTTACCCAGGCGATGAGGGGCTGACACTGGGGGATGGGGAAGACCAATCTACTGACTGAGGCCTTGTGTCCAAGGGATCCACAGTCTCTTATCATTTAAAAGTGACTCGTCAGCGTGGAGTCTAAACCCCTCTTGGTGGTTATTAGCTCCACGTGTCTCCCATCAGCTGCCCCCCTCCACAAGGCTTGGCACACACAGCCTCAGCTGTTCCTCCCACTGCTCGTGTCCTCGGGGCTGCTACCCTGCCTGCAGGGCACAGCTGAAACCACCTTTCCCAGGAAGCCCCCGGCTCTGTTGGCTGTCTCCTCCACGCTTAGTTAATAAGATCAGGAAGGAAGGAAGGAATGTTCTAAGGAGATCAAACAGTTCTTTGGGCGAGTGAGCATGGTACATTTCAGAGATGGAAACTGCTAGCCCTGTGCCAGGCACTGGGACACGGAATAAAAATAAATGGCCTCTCCCTTCTAGGACCCAAGGCTTTCATGGCCATTTTTCATGTTGTCTTCAATGGACTTCATTTTCTGAGAGACTGTGTGTGCCAAAGAAAGCCCGGTTATTAACAATTACTGTGCTTCTGCAGCGAGTGCCGCACAGGGCTGCCATTTCCTATCAAAAGCAAGGTAAATGGAACCTGCAGCTGGTCTGGGCCTCCTGAGTCCAGAGAGAGACATACACACCCCCAAGGCTCTCGGAAGTGCTGGAAACGGCTCCCAGCCTCCCTCTCACCTGGAGGACCTCAGGCTGGAGCCACAGAAAGACCATGGGAGCTGTGCACTCGTACATCCTCAGGGCTTGGCAAACACAGCACCAGATCAATATTTGTTGAATGAATAATCGAACAAATGCTAGTTATCATTTACCAGATGTTTTAATGCCACACAATGTGGTAGTCATGGCAGCAGGACAAACCTGAATGCAGACTCTTAGTAATTGATGTGACAACCCTGCACAGCTCCTCCAGAATGCCTGAGGGGCCCAGGTGCTGCTGGCTGGGGAGGGAATCCCTGAAGGCCCTTTTGTTGCAAGGCTGCAGGGCCCTAAAACAAACCTAGCTGGTGGAGCCAGGTGTGAACTGATAAGGACCCCCATTTGCCTTTGGTCTCAGGCCAGCAGCTCCCCTGGGGCAGGAATTCATAGCAATTGCCTGTTCCTGGATGACCAAGTATGGGGGTTCTCAAGACTTTGTTGCCTCACTTCCTGCTACAGGACCCCAGTGTCATCTCCTGCCTCCAGGCAGAGGCTGCTTTTCATTCCTCTCCATCCAGAGCAGAGTGTCATGGAAAACAAATTTGCATAGAGAAGCAGCATCGTTCGTTGAGGACATCTCTGCCACACTGGACGTTAGACGTGAGCGCTTGGTGCTGATGAACGCTTCCCATCCACGGGGATGCACCTCCTTGGGGCAGCTGTGGGCTGTCCTCCAGGAGTTGAGGTGCATGTGACAGAGGTGGTGGCTGCATTTCATCAACTGCTGATGATTTCTGGAAACTCTGTCCAGGATCTGGAGGAACATGAGCTTAGGAACCAGACAGTCTTCTGGCTCTAGGCTCTGCCGCTGACAAGGTGAGTGACATTGGGTGAGTCACTTGATTTCTCTAAGCCTGTAAAATGGGGGGCACGCCCCAAGCAAGGATGTGAGACCGCAGTGTCCGTGGAACCCCCAACATCACACAGTGTTCTCCTCTGCCTCTCACAGGACTCCCGAGCCCTCGATCCTGTGGCCTCTGCCTCAGAGACACGGCTCACCCAGGGGTGGGCTCCTGGGCCCTCGGTCAGCAGGGGGTCATGAAAACAAAAGAACTTTGTCCAGAGCCCAGGAAAACCACAAATGAATTCACATTCAACAACCTTCCAAGCGCCAGGCTCTGCCCGTTACGTTTACTCGCCTGTTTTTCTTCACCCGGTCCTGACACCAAGCCTGTATGGTTAAATGTAAGCGGCCCCATTTTACAGATGCAGCAGGTGGTGGAGGGCCAGTTAGGCTCCCTCCTAGGTTTCCAGGCTACACGGTTGACACATAGCTGAGCCTGCACTGGGATCCGAACTCCCTAATTAACCACTCTTCGGCTTCCTTAAAACCACCATGATGCAGGGTGAAGTGCGCTACGGTGGCCCTGCATGAGATGCTGTAGAAGCACAGAATTCGCCAGGGAAAGGGGGGCGGGGTGAGACTGGGCTGTGAGTGGGTTGAGGAGTGTCCCCCCAGATTTATATCCACTCAAAACTTCAAAACATAACTTACTAGAAACAGGGTCTTTGCAGATATAATGAAGGCTCTCCAGACGAGATAGATCATCCTGGGCTTAGGGCGGGCCCTAAATCCAATGAGTGGTGTCCTTCTAAGAAGACGAAAAGACACAGAAAGAGGAAGGCCACGTGAGGATGGAGGCAGAGACTCCGGTGATGCAGCTACAAGCTAAGAAACACCCAAGACTGCCAGGAGCCAGCAGAGGCTGGGAGAGGCAAGGAAAGATCTGCTCCTGGACCTCAGAGGGAGCATGGGCCTGCAGACACCTTGATTTTGGACTTCCAGCTCCCAAAACTATGAGAATAAGTTTCTGTTCTTTTAAGCCCCCGATCTGTGGAATTTTGTTACAGCAGCCATAGGGCACTCATAGAGACTGTCTTGGAGCCCTCTGAACTGCAGAGTCCATGCCAGGCCTGGCATGGAGCAGAACCCACCAGACCTGGACCACACAATGTGGGCTTCGTTGCTGCCACATCCTTACCAGACTGGCTGTTGTCTTGCACTGTGGTCTCTGGGCCCTCTGGCCCCACGCACTCAGCTCACCCATGAGTTGGTGGCTCAGCATGGACAATCCCCTCAGGTTCTGAGGAAGAGTTGGGAACACAGAGGCAAATACCTGCCTTGTTTTGACACCCTCATTCATTCATTTCTCATTTGTTCTATGTCTACTCTAACAGGCATGATCCTAGATGCCAGGAACGCAAAGTTGATTCAGTGTGATTCTTAAATACAGCGTGTCTTAGCAATTAAGACACAAATGACTAGGTCTGCGTGGAAAAGGTAACCTTAGAACAGGGCCTGGAAGGACAGGAGGAGTGGTGGATGTGGGTGGAGGCAGGAGAGGGAGTGTGTGCCTGCAGAACAGGCGGGAAATGCAGCTGGATGCTAAATCTCAGAGGGGCTTGAACACGCCAGCAGAGAGTCTGCACTCGACACCTTGGCCACAGAACCACTGAGGGGTTCCACGTATGAGAGGTTTCCCAGCAAGGGAGTGACGAGGTCCCACCCCACTCAGAAACTCTCCCACTCGGCACCACGTGACTCTCCACAATCAAGATATGCCAATCAAGGGCACATAGGAGCGTGCCCTGCTCCGCTGTCCCCAGAGCCACTAACAGAGGTCTGGCTACTCCTCTGTGGCATTCTTGCCTTCATACCAATGGACAAGAGTTTTCTGCCACCTTCTCCTGCAGTCGCCTGACTCTGATGTTCCTACTCGGCCCTGGGAAGCGAGGAAAACTGGCTCAGCCACCCAGCCACCCCTTCTAGGGTGCTTGGAATGTTAGGATCTGGTGCTTGGGGCCTGGAAGATGCAATTGGGATCTAAGAGTGTCCTATCGCTATGGCTTGAAGCAACACAAATTTATTCTCCTACAGTTCCGGAGGCCAGAAGTTGGATATGGGCCTCACTGGGCTCAAGTCACGGTGTTGGCAGGGCTGCATTCCTCTGGAGTCTCTGGGGGAGAATCTGTCCTTTGCCTTTTCCAGCTTCCAGAGGCCTCTTACATCCCTTGGCTCATGGTCCCTTCCTCCAGCTTCAAGGCTGGCAACAGTCGGTTGGGTCCTCCTCATACTGCATCACTCTGACCTCCTCCTCGGCCTCCCTCTTCCACTTTCAAGGATCTTTGGGGTTACACTGGGCCCACCTGCATGTTCCAGGCTCCTCTCCCTATTTTAAAGTCAGCTGATTAGCAACTTTAATTCCATCTGCAACCTTCATTTCCCTTGCCCTGTAAGGTGGCGTATTCCCAGGTTCTGGGGATTAGGATGCGAACTTTGGGAAGCTGTTATTCTGCCGGCCACATAGGGTGAGCAGAGGCTGCTCTGGGCTGGCATGCCTTCTCTGGCCTCCTGGCCTTTGCTCTGCTCTGTTTCTGACCCCGGTTCTCCCAGGTTCCCTGCTTGCCTGACCAGGGAGGCCCACTCCGTGAAGATGGCCAGCACAGAAATGACTGCACAAATTCACATGCCTGCTGAGTGTGGGCTCTGACTCAGTTTCCTCTGCCTGACGTGTCCCAGGGTGATACTCAGTCCTTTCCCTCCCTGAAGAAGTCACAGGCACCTCACAGATGCAGGCAGAACCCCCAGAACTCACCTTGTTCACAGTGGGGTGCTGAGGGAAGGAATCCCCATGTGGGACCCTGGGGAGACCCACGGCAGGCCTAGTGCCCGCCCACCAGGAGTTCACTAGCCAGCAGGAGACCCAGTCCCTAAACCACCCCAAGGCAATGTGACAAGTCCTAGGATGGAGTCAGACACAGGGGAAGAAACCAATGCCTGGGGCAGCCAGGGAAGGCTTCCTGGAAGAGGGGGTGCAGGAGCCTGGACAGCCACAGATGCAGGAGGAGATGGGGGGGTGAGCAAGTGGAGACAGAGACGGGGGTGAGGGCTCCCTGTGGACTGGATCCTCCTGGCCACCGGACAGATCTGTGCTTTTAAAAGTGTTCTGGGGGCTGGCCCTGTGGCATAGTGGTTAAGTTCACACGCCCCAGGGTTTGCGGGTTCGAATCCTGACGCTGACCTGCATACCGCTTATCAAGTCATGCTGTGGCAGGTGTCCCACATATAAAGTAGAGGAAGATGGGCATGGATGTTAACTCAGGGCTAATCTTCCTCACCAAAAAAAAAAAGTGTTCTGGCATCAACCTGGCCAGGTTGCAGCCTCTTTCAACAGCTGCAGGGAGAGTTAATTTTATGGCTACTGAAGTGTTGATGCTGCTTGGCCTTGGGGCTTTTTCTCCTCCTTCCTTTTAAAGAACAGCCGGCCTGGGGCACCCTGCCTGTGGCAACTTCCTTTAAAATCTCTGCTCCTGTCCAGCTCTTGTCCTGAGAGAAGCCTTCCAGCCAGGCCTCTGCACACCACGCTCAAAGGGAGCAGCTCAAGTTTGAGGGGAAAACAAGCCCCAATTCTGACGCCTGTCAGAGCAGATACTGGCTTCGACCGCAGACACTCCCCATGGACACCGGCTTCACAGCAGCCTTGACAAATAAACACGATCAGCAGGCACTCCATCACATTTGTAAATTGAATCAACGTTTTTCCTTGCCTTCCTGCCAGGGGCCATGGTCACAGCTCCCCCTGCACCAGCAGGTGGAGGGAGGTGCGCCCAGGATGCAGGACAATCCTGGCACGGGCCCAGTCAGAGCCAGCACTGCCCACTGCAGCAGGGTCCTCACTGCACAGAGGGGCACCGCCACCACCTCTGTCCTGTAGTCCACATCCCACCCAGCCCATCAACGGTGTCCAAGCGCTCGTCCCTCCACTTCTGGGAACACATCCTAGTCAACTGGGTGATGCTCTGTAATTTTATACTTAGTGTCACTACGGAGTGTCCACCCAGGCCAGGCCCGGGGACAGTTCTCATCTAGTCTAACGCCCCAGAATCCAGCAGGTGGGTGTAAGAATTTTCATTTTATGGACGAGGAAGCGGAGGCAGGGAGGTGAAATGGCAGACGTGGTAGGGCTGGGCCTACTGTGCCAGGATGCTTCTGGCCAACCTGGCTGGTCCCCCACTGCCCAGCCCTGGGCTCGGCAGTGGGACTGCGGGCAGCTGGAGGGCGGGGAGGGTCTTTCTTATTCACTGGGATACACCTGGCACCCAGCACTGTGCCTGGCACGTGGGGCAGTCAACAAACCCTGCATCAGGGAAAGAACGAGTGGCACTGTAAGTATTTAAACTTCTGTTGAACAAACAATTGTGTGGGGTAAATAGGGCAGATAGTTGTTCTCATTTCACAGATGAATAAACTGAGGCACAGAAAAGTGAAGCAGCAGAGTCAGTTGGTGGCAGGTGGCTGAGACTAGAATGCAGGTGCCTGGTCCTCCAGTTCACCGCTTTCAGGTGTCTAGTCTCCTGCAGCATCAGGCAGAAAAAAACCTGAAATGTCCAATGTATCGGGTAAATTGGACTCCTCTGAACGCCTGTAATTCTTAGCAGCCAACGTAGGCAGAATAATGCTCTGCCCCCAGATGCTCAGAACCTGTAACTATGTCAGGTTACCTGGCAAAGGGGAATTTAGGTTACAGATGGAACTAAGGTTGTTAATCAGCTGACTTTCAGACGGGGAGATTAGCCTGGATTATCCAGGTGAGTCCAACATAACCACCAGGGTCCTCAAAAGTGGACAAGAGGGACAGAAAAGTCAGAACCAGAGAGATGGCACCAAGAGAAAGGCGGGACCAGCCATTGCTGGCTCACAGTTATACCTCCAAGACAGCAGCCAGCACCACAGGGGGCTGGTGATCAGGATAACTCTCGGCTCTGCTCCTCAGCTGTTTTCCAGTCAATAGCCCACTTCCAGGCCCCACCACATTCTCACCAGCCTGCACGCTTCAAACTTATTTCTCCAAGGCGAATGACTCTGGTGGAGAAAGGTGAACTACATCCTAAATCAGCACAGTGGACGCAATAATTACATCACTTCAGGAATAAAATGAATAATGAAGATAGATATTTACAAACTAATCTAAAGAAATTAACTCACACACACACACACACAGAATTACAATGGTCTCTGGGAGAAAATGTAACTATTTCACTGAGTTCTAGTAGTCTAGGTTAGAAACCACAATCCTAGACACACTAGAAGCCTGACAGATATGTGGCTACACGTCCTAGTGGCCCTTGTGGGTGGGCACAGAACTGCACAAAGCCGGAGCAACTTCTCATCTCCCTCCATTCAGTCCTGCTGCTCCCAGAGCTGTCCCAAGACTTCCGACCGGGAAGGCTGGGGGTGAGCGCCGCCAGTTAGAATTCTGATTATATTTGCAGTCTGTTAGTTCAATACCACATCAAATCAGTATCTTTTTTAGCAGACAAATTGATTATCCAAATTCATTAAGAAGCTACTGAAGCTGTCTGGTCAAGTCAATCAAAACCTTCATTCATTCAACGATTAACCATTAAACTTTCAATCATTCATTCCACAATTACATATTAAGAGATGACTCTGCCAGGATCTGGGCTTGCAGCTGTCTCTGCCCAGTGGGGTCCCCAAATGCCAGTCACTTGTGGGCACATAGGAGAATGAAGCCCTACCCAACTGGGAGGGAAGAAGATGCAACACTATTCAGAAGCAGACCAGAGGGCCCTTAAGGAACAAATGCACCAGTTTTCCCAAACCAAGGGCTTCTGCCAAGAAAGTCAAATACTGGCTTATGTAAACAGGAAAAAAAAAAGTTGAGGTTTCTGAGAAGGGGACACACACACACACACAGACACACACTCTCACACACTACAAACACTCTTCCATACACACCCAGAAAGGCTGAGGCAAAAAGGAATGGAACCAATGTTCATCTTGGATGAGGGATGGAACCAATTCAGTTAATTCAGTCAGAATCATGCACACATGCAAACGTACACGTGGGTTTCTGGAGCCAGCCGATCATGTTCACTCAACCCCATGTTATATTCAAGACCAACACTGAAAATGTGAAATGGTGGCCTTGGACTAGCTGGGGGAGGTGCGTGAGCATCTGCATCCCCTCTGAAGGGGCTGGAGAGAGGAGCACATTTAGAGACCCCTCCAAGACAAAAGATCACCACCATCAAAGCATCGCCCCTCCCCAACCCACTGATGTGCATCCTGCATCACCAAGCAGGGTCCCTGGTATATCGGGGGCCTGGACTTGGGTCTCCAGGAACTGAACAAGGTCCCCGATGGAGATTTCAGTCACTCAGGCAGGGACTGTGCAGGGAAGCTCCACCAGCCTCTTCCCTTGGGCAAATGGCTTTCTCAATAGGCTTTGGAGGGAGAAGGGAAGAGAAGGGAAGCAGGTGATGGAAGACGATAGCAGGTGACAGCCTAGCTCTAGACGCCGGGCCTATGGGGCGGAAGCCCCACATCCACTACACAGCTCTCGATCAGTTCTTGAGTGCCAGATATGCATCGTGCATGGGATGGGCACTTCGCTCACTCCGCAAGCTTCCAAACAACCCTGCGGAGGAAATATCACCTGGTCTCCCTGACCCAGAAGCCCGTGTTGCCTCTCTAAAGATTACAAGAAAATAAACGAAACACACTCGTGCACAAGTACACACACACACACACATGTACCCACACACACTAAAGATGTACTTTACACAATGGTGGGTTACCTAGAGTAAATAACCTGGAAAAGAAAAACTTCCAGTGTTTCTTAGAGAATCAGGATGTGCTGTATGGAATATGCACGCATATGTATATATGCAAAATCTACATGTGTGCATGTGTCCAAAGCTGGCTCTCTTTCTATATATAGACATACAAATATATAGATGCAGCCCTCTCCACATAAATATGCATGTGAGTGCACATATCTCCCGGCCCCTGAAATAGAAATCTATACCCTTAGATGACTTAGAGTGTTCCAAAAAAGAGACTCCAGAGCCGAGCGCCTGTGCTCCAGACTGAGTGCATCCTGAGCTGCTTTCTTTTCCTCAAGTAGCCTTCCCTTGGCTCAGCGTGGGCGTCTCCAATTCTGGATGCTGCGGTTCAGCCCCGCTGCCGGTTGACTGTCTAGACTGGCCGTGCTGCATCGGCTGGAGGCAGGTCTGCTCAGTATGGAGCACTCTGCAGACATCAAACATTGAGTGGAATCGTCTTGAAAGGCGGTTCATAATGTTCAATGCAGGTGACTTCAGGGCACACCTGCCCAGGGCCTTAATGTGTCTGCCCCAAAATTAGCTCGAGCTGCCCGCTGGCCTCCACAGCCAACCTCAGGTGACGCATCTGCAGCAGTTTTCAGATGACGCCGTTCCTGGATCATGCTCTTTCCTCCCGCCTTTGTCTAGGATGACCTAAGGAAAGACCTCCTGGGACCTCAGGGGACACACGCAGGCAGCCACAACAAGGAGCACAGAGCAAATGGGAAATGGACGAGGTGGGGCTGTGCCGTCAGGATGCCGCTCCCGTCGCCAGGAAGAGCTTCATCGCTGAGCATCACGGAGTGTTTGCGATCGTGGCCTCTGCCTGCCTCGCCTGCTCAGGTGTCCGCAGCAGCCAAAGCTACCACTCCGGGGAAGTGTGCCAGGAGCCAGGAAGAAATGGAAATGCAGAGTTGTCTCTTCTTACTCCTCTCCTCTGGTTCTGCATCTTCATTATGTTCCTCATTAAGAATTTCTTGATAATCGTAAGAGAACTATGTAGTAATTATTATAACAATATAATATAAATGCATTTATTTACCATATTAAGTAGACAATATATTCTGGGTTATATGTTACAGTATATAACGTAACCTTCAGTAACATGACGTGTGACAGTAAATACGACTGTGGTAATATTACCACGAGGGGGAACGTTTTTGAGCAGGTTCCACACGAGGAATCCCGCTGAGCGCTCCTCGCCCTCCGCCTCACTGAACCTCATGCCGCCCTGCGAGGTGGGTGTTACTGGCTTCACAGAGGGTGGAGCAGGCCAGGAGGTGAAGGAGCTTCCTCGGGGTCAGGACTCCCTCTGAATCTGACTCCAGGGCCAGCTCTGCCAGAGCACCTTGCTTCGCCTCCGACCTCTGGGCTAGAAAGGTCTGCCGCCCGTGGTCTGAGGGCCTGGATACTCTGACCCTCCATGCCTACAGTGCCTAGGTCTCTGAGAGCTTTCTGCTCTGCTTCCTGGTTCCTGTACCAGCTCCCCAGGAACACCCGAGCCCAGCCCTGAACCTCTGCCCAGCTGTTTGGAGCCTGAACCCCAGGGGGACAGATCATTGTCACAGGACCCGAGCATTCATTAGCCCATCTGGTACATGTTACAAATGGGGAAGATTGAAGGAAAACTAGAATTTTTGAGTGCCCACTATGTGCTAATTACAGTGGTAATTATTTTACATACAGGACTCCAATTAATGCTCAATTCTGCAAAGTGGGCAGGTCTCATAAGGAGTAGCCTGTAGAGCCAAGACTAGAACCCAGGGCTCCTGATTCCCAGGTCAGTGCTCTTCCCATGGAACCCAAAGCAGCAGTGCCCTTCGAGAGCAGCAGCTCCCAGTGACTCTCTTGCCATTGTGATCCCAGCATTGCCTTTGTCCTGATGAGAAACTGGGTTACTTGTGATAACAGTCTAATCACGAGTCACCATAACTGTCAAAGAAAAGAGTGAGGCTCTAATACACATCCCAAAGCATCTGCAAAAGCTGCGCCATATAATTTGCCATTTGAAGGGATTTAAGTCACGCAAGGAAGACTTTTTTGTATGTCAACGAGTTTTGCAACAAAATCGTCCTTCCATCCACAAATGCATACAACCATCTACCCATGTATTAGTCATCCACTCGTTTATGTGGTTCATCCATCCAACTGTCCACTTATTCAACTCTTCATCACCCACTCACCCAACTAGGCATTGACCCATCCAACCATTTACCTATCTAGCCATCTGCTCATCCTCCCATCTACCCACCCTCCAGTCCAACAATCACTTACTCAAGTCCTATCACATGCCAAGAACCACTCCAGATATTGGAGCACCAAGATGAGTAAGATCTTCTCCCTGCTCAGAAAGAACTCTCAGTCTAGAGGAGGTACCATCACATAAAAACGAACTGCAGAAGCTCCTCCATCCACAGCTTTTCATCTTACAACTTTCACAAGAATAAGGATAGTTAAATAACTGAGGAAATGCACATCAGCTCAGCCCCAACCAGCAGATGATGTTATGCGTCACTAATATGATGTTACTTTGGACATATGATGGAAAGGCTAGTGAACAGACTTTCATGGCCTAACCTATTGGTAAGCAGAGGTACAACAACGTGCTAAGTTCTGAAGAGGGATATGAACAAAGTACTATGGAAGCTGGGAGAACACTGTACCAGGGCCAGAGAATACTAACATTATTTGGATTTGACCTGACGCCAACCTAAGTCAGTGTGACTCGAAAGCTCATATCCCTCCCATGTTACCACCAGTTTCCATAGAACTGAGGAGCTCAGGCCCCACCCAACTCAGAAAGTAGAAAGTAGAAAGGCTGACCCCAATGCTACCAGCTACTCCCCCATCTTGACTCCAGGAGCAGTGTGAGGGGGGGCTAATGAATGGTTGTTTTCCTGGAAATGTTGTGTCCCAGGAGGAAGGGTACCTGGGATGGCTCTTCAGAAGGTCCCCAGGCTCTGGTCTGATTACATACCATTGCTAGTTCTCCAGAAGAGGTGTAGCAAGAAGAGCATCACTGATACAGGGATACAGCCTGGGAAGCTTGGAGAGTGCCAGAAAACTGAATACAAACATTCAACAAGGAAACCAATCAGAAGGGAAAGGATTTCTCATGGACTTATTGGAAATATTTATATTTAATGATTTGGGGGCATCTGTCGTGGCTGCATAAAATAATTTTATTGTTAACATTCTGGAGAGACGGAGCTGGCATCAGGAAGAGATCTCCCAAGTCATGGGGCTGTAAGAGTCCAGCTGCCCTAAGGGACCTGAGTAAGGTCCATCTGTGTGAAGTGGGTAATGGAGAAAAAACAATGGTTTTTGGTTAACAAGCACACCCGGCATTCCACAGACCTTCCTGGAAGGCCTGCCACACAGAGGGCACTCTGCTAGGTGCGAGGGAACCAGAACACTCATCTCTGACAGCTGAGCCCTGCCTGGCACTCTGCAGCACTGGATCATAAACCCGTCTGCTCGTGCCAGAATCCCCCCTGGACTGTAAGCTCCTCACGTAGCGCTGGACACACAGCGAACGCTCAGGCACCGTCAGTTCCCTTCCCTGGTCCTGGTTCCCCTGCTCGTGAACTTCCTCTCATGCGCACAGTTTCCAAAGGCCTAAAATGACGGAGAAGAAACAGACCAAAGGCTCCTACCTGGGGCTCCTGAAGGCACTGATGGTATTAATGGTAATGAGTCTCAATATTTCAAATGTTTTCACATATTTCAAACAGTCAATTGCAAATCATATGTTTATCCTCCATCAGGTGGCACAAACCAAAGAAAACATTAAATTTCCACCCCTTGGGCTAGAATGCTTTCAGCTCCATGAGGTTAACCAGTTACCTTGGACTGGCAGGAGCTGTGGTCCGCAGACACATGTTTTTGATTAATGAGACGAAAAAATGCAGTCATCATCCTTCACTGAACAGGTTGGGACACAATCTTTCAAAATGCAGGTAGACCCTGGAGAGAGGGAGCTGAGAACAAAGGGCTACTTGGAGATGGGCAGACAAAAAAGCTGTCCTTAGGCACCTGCCCACTCCCACCTTCTGAGCATCTGTGTGAACTACTGACCAGGCCATACATCATTCTTCTTAGCTCAGAAATGTTCTTTGTATCTTCTTTCCCGATAATGGTTCTGAGTCTAGGCTTCTCATGAAATGTTCTGAAGGGACACCAAGGCCAGGCGTGAAACTGCTCCTGTCCTGTCAGCACATGGAAGCACCTCACTTAATTTTGGAAGGACCCTGGCCCATGAGCCTGCGCTGTTACAGCCTGTGCCAGCCAGTGTGCCCCAAACTCAGCACCTGCCAATAATGCCACAGTGGCAGGAATGCGGATGTACAGGACGCCTCCTCCTGGCAGCCTAAACATCTGGTCTCCCATTCACAGCCTGGGTGGTCATGGGGTAAATAGCAGGGGGAGGTGAACAATCAGTGCACAGACACTCAGAAGCACCTTCCAAATCGCTCTTCCATTTTGGAAAGAGCTAGAGAATGCATCCCTGTGCCCAGGGTACCCTGTGCTTCCCTCCATCTTATTCACCACAGGGTGTCGAGTCAGTGATTCACCAGTCTGTCTGCACCACGGCTAGGAGATACTGGGAAGAAAGGGACAGAGCCCAGTTCATTCTGAGTTACCAGCATGATGAGCACAGAGCAGGTGTTCATTCAGTGCTTGCTGAATGAATGAACAAACATACAGATGAATGAACGAATGAGAAAATGAACAGGGCTCCAACCACTGACACTACCCCCTCCTCCCGCCTAGGGTATGAATTACTTCTAAGCTCCAAGAAATGGGAGGCAGGTTGTCCCATGAGATTGTGACTATTTCCCTCTGGGTCTGCAACAGTTAAGAACTGGGATAGGGCAGGGCCAGCTAAAGGGCATCAGGAGGAGACCTGGTGAAAAACTGAGAGCAGGGGGCAGAACACAGCGTGGCGTGCTCACTCTGGGGACCTGGAGCAGAGCCTGGCAGCAGGCGCCCCTCAAGGGATAGGGTGCATGAGGGCGGAGCCGAGGGCCAACAGAGGGTAACTTTAAAGAGGAGGCAAAGGGTTCTTGTTTTGGTTTTGTTATTTTTATTTGTAAATGAATATGTAAATATTTAATATTTTAATATTACATATACCACATGTAATTATTGTAATTTATGTAATTATTACATCTATATATGTAATTATATACACATATGCATATTACATATAATTACATAATAAATATGCAAACGTGTAAATATTATTTGGGATTTTGTTTTGTTTTAAGTCTCAGGGCAAAAGAAAGAATAAAACCAGGAAAATGAACACATCTGATCATGCTTTGTCTTTGAGTGTTCTAGGGTAGAAAATTCATCATTTTCTACCAGCTTATCAGACCCTTGGAGGGTTTTATGAGGGGCTCACTGTGCTCAGAAATCTCTGCAGGTTGAGTTCTTCCAACACTGGAACATTTTTTCCACTCCCCCCACAACTTTGGAACATCAAGAACTGAAATCATCTCATTCTCTTTGAGTCAGAATTGACAGGGCCGACTTTGTTCCCTGGAGCCTCAGATCACAGATGCCACCATTAGCAATGCTTTTAGTTCTGGAAAGGAGCTAACAGCTCAGTGCCAGAGTCCGCCCTGGGTTAGGGTTGGCCTAGGCAGTGAGTGATCCACTGCTCAGCGGCCTTGTCTGTGCCTGGGATGGGGGTGTTCACAGTGCCCCCACCCACAGTGTGAGGGGAAGGAGGATGTGTGTGAGCATGTGGCACAGTGCCCATCGTACAGGACACCCTCAATACAGGGTAGCCTCTCCAACCACCCAGATTCAAGTCCAGCATCTCTATATCCCAGCTGTGTGGCTCTGGGGAAGGAACTTAACCTCTCTGAGCCTCGGTGGGATGATAAGAATCACAGTGATCATAGCAGCTACCTCATAAGGAGTGCTCAGCATAATGCCAGCCTAAACCGTGATAAATGCTGCTCACATGAACTCCTCTCTCCTGGTCAAATCTCTCAGAAGACTTGCCGGCAGCAGTGGGTTCTTGAACGAGCTCAGCAAAGGGAGTGCCAAGTAGGCACTGAGGCCAGTGCAGGAGCACCCGGGATCTGCGCTGGGAAGCACACTGGCCTCCGCATCCCCCTGCAAATTACACCAGCCTGCCTACCCTCCTTGCCAGCTTGAAGCCAGGGCCGACGGGGACCCCAGACTCTGGACGGGCTCCCTGGCTCGTTCGGCTGTGCAATCGATCATCTTCAAAGGCAGCTGGCACGGTGCCCCTGAGGTGGGGCGCCGATTATTAAACCATTATTTGTTCATGTCTCTGAGGGGCGAGAGACTTCGTCTCCTCCACACACATGCCTGGAAGACAGTCAAGCCTACCTGGCTACCCTGTAACCAGGAGCTGCGCCACAGATCAAGAGACAAATAAATAAAGAAAACAGGCCCAAAGATTCTGAATCTGGGCACGTGAAGCCAATAGATGTGGGAACTGAGCAGGGAGCAGCTCAGTATTTGTTCTCAGAAATCCAGGGAGCAGGCTCCGGACTTTCCAGACCTCCTGTTTAGAGTCCCAAACTTTGACCACACGGCCCTTGGGTGGCGGGTGCCCAGCGCTCAGCTCTGAGGCCCTAGCGGGATCTGAATCCCAGCTCCAGTGCCTAGCCAAGTCACTTCACTTCTCTGAGCCTCGGATTTGACGCCTTCAAATGACAATGGCATCACCGATGCTGCAGGTCCACGTGGAGATCCAAGACAAGGAGAAGCAGGATTCCCAGCTTAGCTCATCATAATGGTCGTTGGGTACTCATCCAACATGCAGATTCTGAGCTCCACTCCCAACCTACCAAATAAGAATCCCTAGGAGGCAAGAGGTCGGGGATCCTCTTGTTTAAGCTCTTCAGGGGATTCTTACGCAGCCAGCCTAGCCCCTCACAGCCTCGCTGTGGGAATCATGGAGGAAAACCCCTATCAGGTGTGGGGCACCCTGGAGCTGCTCTGTAGGCAAGCACTCTCTCCTCCTGGAAGGCCCCACTTGACCCTGGTGCCTTGGGGCTGCCCTTGTCATAGGAGACATTCGATGCACAGTTTATGCAGCTTATGAGACCAGCAATTCCCTGTGATGACACGGAGCCACCCCACATGTCACCAGGCATAGCCGGCACGGGCCTCCTACAGAGTCAGAGAGCTGGGAGGCAGCATGCTTGGTGAGAGCACAACAGAAATGGCTCAAACGTGCTGTCTGACCACGAGCAGGTGACCCAGCTCCCTGCATCCCAGTCCTTTCATTGGTAAAATGGGAAGGATGTTCTCTACCCCCCTGGGTTTCATCAAGGATGAAACGAGACATGTCTACAAGGGGTAATGATTTAGTACGGACTCAATAAACACAGTAGCTTCTTCCCCTTCTGGCGGTTATCTCATCTATCCTCACTCCCGCATAGAAGTCCCTCCCACAATATCCTTGGCGCCTCAAAGATTTGGGAATTTGAGGAGCAGGTCTGTGGGAAGAGGGGTGTGCAGACACTGGGCAGGGCTGCAGAGCAGGGACTGAGAGGGGAAGTCTTGGGAGCAGCAAGGTGCCTAGTTTCAATGCGCCTTTTCCAACCATTGCCACCTCCACCTGGAACCTTCTCAAGCCAACCCTCTAAGGGGCCTGTGTCCTGAAGCCATCTCTGCTCCTCAGGAAAGGGACCTCAGAGAGCCCTTGGTGCTCCCCTCCCCCTACAGCCCCCCAACATCTGGGACCAGGAGGGAGGAAGTGAACCCCCAGCTCCCAACTGTGGCCTGAGTTCTGGCGGAAGAGGACCATGCAGGACACTGCTCTTCCTCTGGGCCCACCTCAGCCTCCCCAGAGCCCACCTGTAACGCAGGTCGACAGCACAGCAGCCAGCCTGGGAGTGGGCAGGGGGCACACAAACAGACTTATGATTTTCTTTTCTCAAGAGCAGCTGCATTAACCGCACTGAGCACTGTCTCTGTAAATGGGACAGGCTTGCTTTCAGAATTAATTTCTTCCCATGTGAAACCTGGTGCCTGCCAGAAAAGGACTGCTGGGCATGGGGGGGAGGCTGAGGGAAAGTGCAGGCAAAACCAGGCAAGGTGTAAGAGAATGTATTCGTTCACTCATTCACATATGCAGTCACTCAAATATGCATCCATCCACTCATTCACTCTAAAACCCGTTCGTTCCTTCACTCACTCATTTTTCATTCAAATATTCTCTGAGCACCTGCTATAAACCAGGCCCTGTCCTAGGCATGGGGACACAGAAATGACCCTGCCACACCTCTGCTCTTAAGGAGGGTTTGCAGTCTGTGAGAGGAAACAGGGCAATAAAGTGCAACAGGAGGACGGTCAGGACGCTCAGGTACCAGGGCGGGGTAGCTGGCAGAAGCGGGTGCACGTGCTGCATCTTACAAGAAGCACAGGGCACTCCGAGCAGAGGGAAAAGCATGTGCAAAGGCACGGAGGTGTGAGAGTCTGAGGTTTCTGGAAACTGCACACAGGTCAGCATGGCACAAGGGAGAGGCCAGGGGCCAGCAGGAGCTGACCAGGCCTGGCCTTGTAGGCCCCACTAGGGAGTCTGTATTTGAGGACAACGGGAGCCAATGGGTATTGGAAGCAGACGGGTCCAGAAATCAAAGCGGGGTGAGTAACACCACTACGTCCCGTATGTTCACAAAGAACGTGCACACACTCTCACCCTGCAGCCTGACAACAACCCAAGAGATGGTCCCCATTGTACCTCTGCTTGACAGCTAAGGAGACTGAGGGCCATCCAGTGAGCAAGTGGGCAGCAGGGACCCTCTCCTGCCTGCTGATGCCGGTCCCATGCCTTGGCATCTCATGGCCGCCAATGGCCACCGCAGCAACACACCATCCAGGAAGCAATGGGGGATGTGTGCCATGCCCTCCAAGAGTCAGGAGCCGGGCACAGGGTCCCTTTGGGCCTCCGCTGCCTTCCAGGCAGAGGTGAAGCCCCTCCCATCAGGAAAAACTGATGTGGGTGCTGTGGGCGGCTCATTAGCAGCTGCCACAAAGCCTGCAGTGGGGTGGAGGGAACAGCCAGTGCAGATAAGGTGTGATGGGTCCAAGTGACCTGGCCCGTGGTCCTGCCTGCCTTTCAACCATCATCAAATGTTACTGAACAGGCAGCTGTCCCCAGGAAAGGAGGCCTTGCCATCTGAGGAGAACTGCTCAAAAAGAGGCTACTTTTAAGTGCTTTCACTTACAAACAGGACCAAATTGTCGCAGCAAATAGTAGGAATAAGGTGTGATTGGGGCTTTACTTTGAAAATGTAATGAAAACAACTTTATTTTAGGTCATACTTAATAAAATTCAAGTTATATTTGCCATATGTGCTAAGTCTTTAAAAGAGTAAAAAAAGAGTCATGTTGTGACTGCTTTTTCCTGCACTTTCTGACGAATGGGTGGAGAGCACAATGTGCCCTGCTTCCTTTGCATTCGACGTCCGTGGCACAGTGGTAAAGAAGGTGGTGTTTGCGAGGGTCTTGGCATGCTCCCTGAGCCCTGCCTGGCTCTCTGAGATCTCCAGTCTCTCTGAAGCCTGCGCCAGACTCTGGCCTGCTCTCCCCTGGGCTGTCAGCTCCCAGCCGGGTCCCCCTTTGCCCAGGGCTTGGGATGGGTGTCCAACAGCAGCTCTCCTGGATCGTTCTCACCAACTTCAGGAAATCCTGCACCTTCTCCAAGATTCGTAACGTACTTTTCAATTGATTTGCATTTCTTCTGCACTCTACTGTCAGATGTTTCTAAACAGTGGACAACTGGGAAGGCCCTGGAAGAAATGAAGACTCCAGATGACAGACGCTAGCATGGGGAGGGGTGGGAGAGGGAAGCCCCTTTACTGTAGTCAGCTCATTCGTGTCTTCACCTGTGACACAGCCAGCACCTGCGGGGGCCTGAACACTGAATGAGAAGACGCTGCACGTTCAAGAAGCGCCAAGGGTTTTGCCAAGACCAGAGCCAACGAGCTACACTGAGATCCGGGTCTGCTGATGCCAGGTGCACCGTGTGCACTGCCACCAGCCTCCACACACGTCCCTTAAATACACCTCCCTCACACAGTCCCACCTCTCGGCCATGGCTCATCCTGCTGTCTCCTTCTAGAAACCTCTCCACTTTTCCATGTTGGAATTCTATCCCTACTGTCACTCCTCTCTCACACGCTCCTTCTTCCGTGAACTCTCCCTGCTCAGCCCCAGACAGGGCCCTGAGAGCACTCCCTGTTCTCAGTGCCATGTGAGTGATGTCCAGGCCAGGCCGATGGACCTGGAGTTTCTCCAGGGCTCGAACAGTGGCTCCCTCGTCTCCTCTGCCCCATCCTCCAGATGCCTGGCCCCAAGTGAAGGTTCAGGAAATGACACTGACTTGAACTGAGCTGCCTGAGTCTGAAGCCTAGATGCCCCCACGTGGCTGTGTAACCTGATGGCTTCCTTGGTTCCTGGAGTCCTGGCTCAGGGCATGCAGGAGAGAGAGAGTGCCTTCACACCACTCCTTTCCCAATCATCAAGCCCATCCTGTGTTTCCATTTTTAGAAGAAGCAATCAATACTGCTCACTGTCCTAATGACCCACAGAGACACTTAGTTAAAGAAGGGATTTGTACTGCTTACTAAGCAAACAGAATTTCTGCATAATAAAGTTCATGCTTCCAGAAATAGAAAAGGCACGTGAGTGATAACATGCCACAGCTTCAGAAAGCAGGGAAATTAATGCTTCCTTTCTGATGACAGCATGGCAGGTTTTGCATCTGAAAAAGGGAATGACCAATGGCAATTCTGCTCTCCAACCAGCAACAGGTCTGCCTGTGGCATTCGTCTTTGTACTTACAGAACAGGTACTGATGCCAGCTCTGCCCCATGCAGCCAGCAAGGTGCAAGGGACAGAGAAAAGCCTGGCCAGGGCCTGGACCCCAGAGGACACAGGGATGACACGTATGTGGGAAGAGCTACAGAGCGCTCTGGCAGCACCTGCCCTGGAGGGAGTTCTGAGGTCCAAGGCTGGGTGGGGGGTGACAGCTGAGCTGTGCTTTGAAGGATGAAGTAAGCTTTCCCAGATGGGGAAAAGAAGGGAGCAGAGGAGGGAACTGTGTGTTAATACTTTCAATAGAGTGACTCCAACCTCTTTGGGGCCACAAAACCCTTTGTAAATCTGATGAAAACTATGGACCCTATTCCCAGAAAAATGAACACACACACATAGTGCATATAATTTCATGCCATCTGAGGACGACATATCCAACTCCTGGTTGAAACACTTGCTCACTGGAATGTGAGCTGTGGAGGGCAAATCCTCTTTTATCTCTGTACCTCAGTATTTAGCCCAGGGCCAGGTACAGGTAGTAGCACTGAACAGATGCTTGCTGAGTGAATAAACAATTGAATATATGATCCTCCCAAACCCCCATGGCTGTGAGCGAGCATTCACCAAGAATATAAGGTTTTCCAGAGAAAAGCCCACATCTTCCTCCTTAGAACAAGCTCATGAAAACCACCTGTGAAGCGACAACACAGACCCTCATCCTAATGAGACTGTCACAGGTTCCCAGAGGCGGAGGAAGGTAACATGCCCCAGGGAGCCAACTCTCCTGTGAAGACATTTTGGTGGCCCTAGGATTCTCCACCACAGGCCTCTGTGCTTAATGAGCCGGGCTGCCCTCAGGTTCATTTGCACAAAAGACCAGCATGAAGTGGGGGAAACGCATCCAAGATAAAATGCAGGATATGACATTCCCACTGTGGTTTCTCAAAAGCTCAAATGGAGTTTTAACAAAATTCAGTAAAATAAATTCAAACCAATCTATTCCAAATCAAATACTGAGAAGAGAACAACAGAATTTCAACTCAGGGTAATTCTTCCTCCCCAATCCCGACGTTCTTTCATTTCACAAACATGGTGACCTCTGGGTTCTGATTTTCTATGGCTCTCCCAGTGGTCCAGAAGTCCCCAGTATTTCCAAGTTCACAGGGAGGACTTCCACTGCTCAGGCTGCCTGTCACACTCAGAGGCACCAGATCCTAGTCAGACCCTGGGCCCTGGCTTTGCTTCAGAAATTATAGGCCATGTCAGTCTGCGTCCAGAGCCACATGTGAAGCTGTGAGGGCTGGGAACACAAATAACGGATGGATTCTGACCTCAAGAAGATCACGGTCAGAGAATGAAACACCCACATGAAAATCTACCACCCAAAGTGAAAAGTGGTCAGTCTCTGGAGGAGGGCAGAGGTGCGGAGCTGAGTAGGAAGGATGGAACCTGCCTGAGATGTGCCCGATGCTGAGTGGGCGTAGAGAAAGGAAGAGAATCGGGGATCGGTATAGACTGCACCAACTTTTTGACCTCTGTGGCGTGTGCTGACTAAGATCCCTCTGTCCATAGACTTCTACCTCCTCCCGGCTTTCATGATCAACTCACCATTTTCCTAGGCCTCCCTCTTCCATGCACACCTGTATGGTGGCATGTCCCATTCTCCATGGGTGACCCCACCACTCCTATGGCCCTGTGACCATCTTGGACCCCTAGATCTGGATTGACCACTGTCATACACCTTGGATTCATATGTCCACTGGCCTGTTCAGCCAGCTGAGTCCAGGCCTTCCCCTTGACTGTGAATCCTCCATGACAAGGCCTGCACTGACTTATCTGTATTCCTACCATCAATTTAGGTTTGGGGGAGAAGTGGAATTAGGAAAAGGAAACAAGGATGTCCACAGCCCACCTAGAAACACAGTCCAGGGCAAAACTCCCTGACCGCTGGGTGATGAGCCTTCCTCCTGCACCAGGCAACCAGCCTTCTCCCCGGTCCTTTCCTGCCCTGCCCACACAGGGCTCTTCAGCAATTCTCAGTGTGTATTGTGTATCAACCGAGAAACTTTTATCTGTCAGGCATGGCACTTGACCTCTGCTCATGCTGGGACCTCCTCCCTCCTCTTTCCTTATATAATCCTCCTTGGAATGGAATCCACGCTTTCGTGACCACATCCCTCCCTCCCCTTATCCTTCCATTAATGAATTCTGACTGAGGCTAAGCTCCTTCTGTGCCCTGTACTGTATGTAAACTCTCCCAGACCTCTCAAATCTCCAACGTTCACTGCCCCCCCATCCCAAGACATGATCTCACTAACTGTTTCACAAAGAACACACAAGTGGGACCCCAGCAACTTCCTGCTACAAAACACACGCTCGCCGCATCTGGACTCCCTGAGTGCCTTACCACCTGTTGAAGTGGGGGCTTAGCCTCCTCGCATCAGGGCCAACTGGAGAAGGACAAAGACCAAATCCTCTGGAGCCCTCAGGTTCTGGGGCTCACCTGTCTCCAGCCTCCCCTCACTGTCCAGGTTCCAGCCACAGGGACACTTTGGCAAGCCCCTTTTCACCTTGACACGGGCCTGCTTTGCGCCCCCCTGACACACACACCCACCCAGTAGTTAACACCCTCTTTCCTTCATCCCTCTGCTCAAATGTGACTTCCTCTGGCACCCTACCCTGAGCTCTCCAAGGAAACCCCATCTGCCTACTGCCCACTCAGACTGCTCCACGACCACCCGTGTAGCACTTGGTACCATCGTACTTCTGTGTTACGTGCACGATGGGTTGGTGAACAAATGGCTGTCTCTCCACAAGACGGTCAGCTCCCTAAAGCCAGGCTCTGAGCCTCTCCTGTGCTTTTCTGTGTCCCTAGCCCTGAGTGCAGGGAGGTTTCGACAGTCCTCAGGACATGCTCACGCTCACCCAATAAGCCAGGCTCAGAGCTCAGGGCTGAGGCCCAAACCCAGCTCTTTCCATCATGCCAGGCTACACTGCCTTCAAGATCTGCCAGCCCACCCCCTTGTACCCCACTCCCGGCCCAGAGCCGGGCTCACGGTACGTGCTCAGAAAGCAAGCGCCAACTGAATGAGTCCCTTGCACAGAGGGTGGCCTCTCTCCCAGGTCCTCTGGCAGAGTTGCAGGTTCCTGCACCCCTCCACTGCTGGGGGGCCAGCCCCAAACCTTGGCCATCTGAACGGAGCTGCACTTGACCAGGCTGCAATAAACACACATAACAGCCTGCAGATTCCAGGAACTGGGTGGCTCATGGCAGAGGAGGCATCCAGCAGGCTGGCATGAACTGGCTTTCTGGCACCTTCCCACGGCTGTACTTCTGTACTTTCTGTCAAGCCACATAGGCTGACGGGAAGAGCCCGGCGCTGCTGCTTCTGCCTGATCTAGACTAGAGATGGATGTGCTTGGGGTCCTGTGGAACTTAGGAGCTGAGTGATTCTGAGCAGACACTTTGGGCCTCAGACACCCTGGTCTCCTCACGTGACAAAGTAGAGATGGTCTTGTCTACTTTGCTGCCCAGCCCGAGGCTGCCATGTTACAATGGTGATTCACCCCCAGCCCCCGGTGAAAGCAGGGTTCTTCATCCAGAACCAGAGGACTTCTGGGTGGACCAGGGGTGAGACATTTGCAGAAACTGGTCAATGCTCTGGAAAAGGGAATATAAAACTTTGTGTGTATGTGTATTTACCACGAGATTCCCAGGAGTCCTTGACACAAGATGGCTGAGCACTGTTTCATCTGAAAGTTGCTCTGTTTGTTGAGAACATAACATCCACCAGGCACTCTCGCTCCACAGATGCCATGGGTACATGATACCATTTAATCGTCCCCACAGTCATATAAATTGGGACTGTGGTCCATTTACATATTCAGAGACTGAGGTTCTGCAAGGGAAAGGAACATACCCAAGCTCAGAGTGAAAAACACCCAGCTAGGAGGAGAGCGCAGGGCCCTCCACCGGAAGCCTGCGCACTTCCTGATTTCAGAAGAGGGGGCGATGCCCTGCGTTATTCTACCCCTCCAGGATCTGCACATTTTGTACCATCAAGGGAGACCTGGTGAACTTATTTCAAGCTAAGGGGCTGGTCCTCTGATAAAACGGACGTCTCTGAAAGCGAAGGTTACTTGGCTGTTTTTTTCCAGCTGTTGGACTGGATCAACTGTCCAGTGACGAATCACCAGCAAAGGGCCTTGGGGAGAAGGATGTTGTCAGGAGCTGCCAGGAAAAGGTCAGGAGGCTGTCTTTGAAGTTGGCTTGTCAGGCTCAAGGTCTGGCTTCAAAGTGGCCCGGAGGCTGGCGCCTCTTTAAGGATCACTTCCTTTGCTGATTCCTTAAATGGGAAGGAGTTATTTTTTCCCCAAAACCTCCTAGTACTGCAGTGTAAGCTGACCCACATTTGCTTCCAGACCTCTTTTCCTTCCTAAGAAATTAAACAGCTTAATTTCAAACACTCTCCCCTAAGCATCTGCTCTGTGCTTGTTTAGCACATTCTAAATAATGTGGGTAAGACATAAAAAATGAGGGTGAAGTACAGCAAGACCAACAGCCTATCCCTGTCTGACAGTGGCCTAGGGAGGGGGCAGACCGGGAGGAAGCAGACCCAGTGCTAGTCCTACCAACACAAGACCCTGTGCGTGACATGCGGAAGGCGAGGTGACCTTGGACGTCCCATTCATATCCCCATTCTCACGTGCTCTCGGCCTTGAGTGTGTCTCACAGTCACGGTACACTCTGCACATAGTACCTCATTCCACCCTCAGCCCGGCCTGGGCAGGACTGGCGTCAGAGGGAGGAGGGAGTGAGCACTTGGATGGAGGATGACGTGTCCAAGGTCACTCAGACCTGCAACTAGAAGCCGGAGCTTCTGGGTCCAGACCCAGTGATGGCTTCTGGGCTGGGGAGGGGTCGGCTCAGACACAAGCATCTGTGAGCAATGTCACCTGGAGGGAGACGCACTCAGGCTGCCTGACCCACCTGGCCCTCAGTCTGCTCAGCTGGACAGAGGGACTGGTGGACAGCTCAGGGCAGGGGCCATGGAGGCAGTCGGTGTGGGGCACCAGCTGTCCCACCACGAGGGAGAGCAGCCGATCGATCGACAGTGTAGCGTAGTCGAGGAGAATGGCTCTGGGAGCAGCAGCCCCGGGCTCAGATCCAGCCCTGCTTCCTGGTTCTGATCTTGGATAAGTGGTCAAAACCTGAGCTCAGTTTCTCCACCCACCAAAGGGGAAATGCCCTGTGTCCCCTGGCAGTCGCTGAATGCTGAGGGCGCAGGAAAGCCCAATGCCTGCTCCCTACCCACCTCTGTCTCCTGACTGCCCACCCCTCAGTGGCTTGTGTCCTGGAGGGAGGAATGAGCCATGGCCCCTTGGCATCCCTCAGGACCCCTACTGAGATGCAAATGTGTGTGGAGTGGCCCTTTCTACTTAGACTTCCTTCCAGAGCCCAGTTTGTTAAGCAAATCTAACATGGTCTGATCTGGGCTGTGACACCTCTGAAACACCTCTGGGGCCTCCCCCCACCTCCTGGCACGTGCCAGAAGCACGGAAGCCTGCAGCGTGGTCCTAAAGCTCCCTCCTCTGACCCGGTAGCTGCAGAAACCCCACCTGAGGCTAGGGGCCCTGAGGCCAAGCCCTGCTCCCCTGTCTCAGTAAATGCTTCCAAAAGTACTGACAAAGGATCATCTGGCTCATCTTCCCCAGGAGAAAAAGCCACAGGAATTGGCTGAATTTAATGCAAAGAGGTAGGACCAAAAAATGAGATGGTTTTTAAAGTCCCTTTCAGCTCTTGCTGAGTCCTGGCCTGGCTCAGCGCCTGGTGTCCTAACGACATGCTCAGAACAACCCTCCCCGGATGAATGAAGGAATCCCTGCATGCACGAGGAAATGAGGCCTAGCCTCGAGAGTGTACTGCCAGGCTCAGGAAAATGGGGTGCTTCGGCCCTCACTCTCTCCAAGTGTCGCCCCAAGGAGCTCCTCCTACGCTGGACAGAACGCTGCTTCCTCAGCCAGATGTCCTCCACCTGCAGGTGCAATCCCACTGCGGCTTCCACACCTTGAGCACAGCCTCCTGGGTGGGTGGCGCCGTAATATACAGGTTCTGTGCCTGCCACACCCACCAGCTCTGGGCCCCTTGGATGCTGAGGGCCAGGCCCCCAGGGAAGACTCAGCTCCTGGGGGATGAGAGGTGACAGGAGAAGTGAGTGAGACCTCTTCCTCCTGTGGGACTGTGGGAGGCTCAGTGGCAGTTGGCAGGAGCTTCGTGAAGGAAGGCAGGCAGGCGCCTGCTCCCCATTCAAGCTGCCTGCTGCTTCCCTCATTCATGCATCCAGTCAGCAGATATGTTCTGAATGGGCCCTCCACTCCCACATCTAGAAAAGATGTTTTTACCTTTGAGAAAGGCTGAGACGGCAAACTTATCAATGTGGGGAAGGCAGAGGCAAGCCCCTGACCACCACCACCACACACAGCCAGCACTCACTCTGTCTCATTGGCAGCCTGGGTTTGAATGCTGCAGCTAAAAATATACACGCCGCCGAAGAGCACAGGGAGGGGCCTGCCTGAGCGTGGCAGTGAGCAGCTTTCTCTCCATGGCAGGCTGGAAATAGAATCCAGGATTTGGGGCAACAGCAACATTACCCAGGATTGCCAGAAAGCCCAGTGGTTCCCAGGCAGGACTCAGAGCATCAAGGGCCCTGGGGATTGCATCACCCGCCAGTAGGAGCCAAAATGTTGTCCCCACCCTAAGTTACCCATCCGTCCAGGCACAGCTCCATCAGGCACAGACAGTTCCTTCTATCTGTGTGGGGCACACAGGTCTGGGATTTTAGCTACTTAAGGACAGGACTTATTTCCCTAAAAGACCCCTGTGGGGTCAAAGGAATAAAGCAGACTGATGTTTATTATCGGTTGGCTGCTGATCCTCACAGCCATCTCCTGGGTCTCAGGTCAAGATAGTCACTAAGGTCACAAAGCTGGGAATCGAGCCCAGGTCAGCTGCCTCCCAAGTCCATACGGAGGTGGAGGTGTGGGAGCAAAGGCCACAGTCGAGGTAGTGCTGCACTTCTCAGATGGAACCAGGTGCCCACCCTGAGTCCAGATCTCAGCAGGTGTCCTTCCTCCCTTCCCAAGGAAGCTGCACTGTACGCACCCACAGCCCTCACAGGGCCTGACGCCCAGGTGCGAGGTCTCAGGAAAGCAGCTGCGGGCAGTCAAGGAGCACAGCAGAGGGAGGCAGAGGTCTGGATTTGATTTCCTAGCTGGAGACCTTGGGCAAGTCACCTCCCCTGGCTGCATGCCCCAGGGCTCTCATTTGTAAACAAGAATGATATAATATCACCCCAACAGGGCCTTCCCAAGGCTCTGATACAACATGGATGTGGGAGCACTTTGTAAGCTGCAAACCAGGGTACATATGCCCTCATCCTCAAGGACTGATAACGTGGGCATCGGTACCTAGCATCTTCTCAAATGAAGCAGGGGAACCAGAGAGCAGATCCTGTATCTGTACTCAGAGAGCCTCCACTCTAGATGCTGAGACATGAAGTTATTTAAGAAGAGTTTAAAGGCACCACCAGCCCAAGGGCACAGGGACGGCACAGCTAACACATACAGAAGCAGCTGTGCATGTACACGGGCCACACTCGCTGCATTTGTACCAAGGATGTCCAGTGCAGGGGAAAGGTGACGTGGGCTGGGCAGTACAGGGAGAGTTCCATGGAGGGGCCCTGGGGCTTGAGGATTTGTGGGTTAGAGAAGAGGAGGAAAGGCAGGCAAGGATGTTGGATAGGCCGCCATGGAAGTGGATGTGACCCTCTGGCCAAGACAGGTTCCCTCCCTGGGGCTCCCACAGCACCTCTGGGTGGGAAGCAGCCTGCAAGCCACTCTGTGTCATGTGACAGAGCCACAGGACGAGTGGCAGGGGAGGGGAGGAGTCTGCACCCTGAATGCAGGCCTTCCGGTTTTATCCTAAGTGACAGGGGCCGACTGCAGGACCTGGGACAGGGAAGCGCCATTACTGTTAGGACATCTTTTGGCAGAAGCAAAGAACAGGGTGACTGGAGGAAGAGGAGGCATCAAAAGCCGGCCGTCCAGTGGGGAGGCCTCTGCAATAAACAACAGACGGTGTGTGGATGTGCAGAAGCTGCTCGCCCTCCAGCCAATCTGAACTGAGTCCACTGGGAGCCGGTGGCAGCCACTGCCACCCCAGCCCAGCAGTGATGTCATTTATCAGGTGGATGGCCTTTACCAGGCAGAGCCCCCTACTGCCTAGGCCTGTATTTAGCAGAATAACGAACGCCCGCTTCTCAACAAGACCCTTTCTAACGGCCAACGTTACTGGTGCTCCCCGGCACCTCAGCAGGCTGCAGAAACTTAGGCAGCGGACTCCTCCCTCTCCTGAGTGAGCTTCCCTGCCTGAAGTCCTTAGTGTGTCAGCTCCTTCAAGGAGCCATTTACTCAGCTGGTGCCCAAGGATCTTTTCCGTGCTGTCCTTGCCAAGGCATCCAAGATAAACAAGGGATCAGTTAGTCCCGGCTGATGCCCGTCCAGACATCCCATTCAATTACTCTTATCTCCAACAACAACATATGTTTTCTCCCTCCAAGTCCTTCAATACAAGGGTTTCAAAAGGCTGTAGAATCCAGAGAGAAAATTTCCTGCAAGATGGAAGCACCAGGTGTTAAAACTTTTTATCTTGTAAAGAAGCAATGGGAAAAGTAGAGAAAGACTGAAATCTTCATCACTTATTTTTAGCATGGCGTATATCTTGAAATGCACTTTCTTATTTAAGGGGCAGAAAACAACTAGGACGATGTGACATGAGCCATGTCCTGTGGTTGGCACTAGACAGATATTGATTCCAATGCCGGCTCTGTGACTTTCTGGCCGGGTGACTGAAGAGCCCCCGTTTCCATCTCTGTGCAGTGAGAGGGCCCCACCTGCTCCATGGGCCTGCAGGGGAGCAAGTGAGACAGTGTATGTGGAGCAGGTGTCAGAGGCACCCCAAGCCTCCCGGAGCTGCCTCTCCACAGCACTGGGATGACCTCTGCTGCTGTTCTCCTGATCCTGGAGGTGAAATCTCAGCAAACGGAAAGGGCCTTGGACCGCCAAGCCCAGTATATCCAACTCTTGCGGCGCCCAACCTGGAGACCTGGGTCAGGCAGGTCATTTACCCACCGGGGCCTACCCCATCTGCTGGGAACAAAGGGGCCTTATGCCAGCAGTTGTTCACCTGCAGTGAAGTGCTCTGTATACATGAGCAATGGAGACCAGGGGGACACTAGCATCCTAGGACGCTGAAAATAACTATCAACAGGTCCAAAAGTGACCTCATGAGCTCTGTAGGAAACAGGGCTTTGCCTGGAAACTCATGTGACACTTTGGAACTAAGAAGCCCACCGAGACCTGGGCGTGATTGATATCTGCACTAATTAGCACCAGTTCAAACCAGAGTCTAGATTCTCTTGATTTTGCCGTGATTAGGCAGCAGCAGAGAAGAGAACTCAAGGAGGCCCAGCGCGAGGAGAGGAGCCGTCATCACAATTAAGGCTCTCCCCATGGGGTCTGGCGGAAGAGGCTGCAGAAGCGGCTCTCAGGGCCCAGAGCGCAAGCACTGCTACAGATGGTCAGAGATGCATTTCCCCAGTGGAAGTCTGGCCCAATCTATTTTTGTCTGGTAGGAACACAGCCTTTCTCCCCAACAAGCCTGTGAACTCCTTGAGGAAACAGACTGTTTCTCATTCATTCATTCATTCACTCACTCACTCACTTGCTCATTCACAGAACAAATATTTATTGAAGGCTTACTATTTACCAGTCATTCAACAAGCATTTGCTTTTTGCCCACTCTGAGTCAGGGAAGGAATAGGTCCCGGGGACAGGGAGACGGATGTAACTTGGACCTCATCCCCCGTGAGCTCACAGAGAGTGTGAGACAGGCACAGATCCTCACAGGGAATCAGAAAGAGCCCTGTGGGGATGGGAGTGCAAAGTGGAGATCAATGGAAGGAGCGTTTGAGAGGAGGACACCGTTTCCTGGGCCCGGAAGAAGAAGCAAGAGTGAACCAGCCAGGAAAGCATGTGAAGAGATGGCAAGGAAAAAGAAGATCGTGGGCAAAAGCAGGCTAATGTCAAAGGCCTGGCAGCCCCTTCCCGCCCCATCCCTCCCCTTCCTGGACAATTCAGTTCTGAGGCCACTGAGTAGGGCAGGGGAGGGGGAACAGGGTGGAGCAGGGAGGGTGTTGAGGGCATCTGCAAAGTAGAGCCACCCCATGCAGAATCCGCCCTGTGTGGGATACCAGTCACCTGGTATCTTGTGAGGGGGGGGGGGCTGGGCTGGAGATGGGAGATTGGTTACATATAGGGGGATTGATAAATTGGGAATTACATTAAAGATAATGATAGCCAATTTCTCAATGCCAAGGCAGTGAGGTGCAAGTGAGGAAGCGGAAGAACCTGAATGAACCTTGCAGGTTGGACTGGAATTAGAAGTATCAGTGCAGACTTGCAACTACCAACCACACGGATAGAGATGTTAGGTGTGTATGTGTTTATATTTACGTTTATGCGTATATTTCCTGGCTCCGTCCTCTGAGAAGGCTGGGGAATAGCAACATCGCAACAGGAATGACCACCCCTCATGTCGGGATCTTGGTTTCTAAATACTAGTCTTCACTAAAGGGAACCAAGACACCTCGGAAAAATGGATGACGTCAGGGCTGTAGTTCAAGATGAATCTAAAACATCTTGTGCCAGAAAGCAAGAAAGTGTTCACAGAATGATGGAGACATGTCAAGAGGCACAGAAGTCAACTTGAAGGAGCCCCTACTGGTCAAATCTGGGACAATTAGAAATAAAGTAAATAATTATAGTAAAATATTTTAACCCATTAAATAAAATGGGAAATGATGAATCCATACAAATATAAATAAATGAACAAAGGAAGGCTTGACGAGCAATCAGGTGTTTACAGTCTCAAAGCACCTTCCCCCAAAGTACTTATTGATCACAAAGAGGAAAAAAGGAACTTTATGGTCGAGAAGGCTGGCAGACACCACCTTAATCAAATGACCATCATTGGTAATGCAACAAATGGAACTTGTAGGCCACCTGAGAGATGTGAAGAGGAGGACAAAACATCACTTCCGTGACATTCCTGCCAAAGATACATACACTGAATCTAATCACGAAGACACATCACACAAACCCAAGCAGAGGAATTGCTCCAGACAAAAGGAGACTAAAGATGTCTAACAACTGAACACACCAAGTGACTTTGAACTAGATCTAGATCCTTCAGGAATAAAGGATACTACTGGGACAAGTGGTAAAACTTGGGGTCTTGGTATTAGATGACAGCATCGATGCCAATTTCCTCATTTTGATGGCTGTATTGTGTTATATAGGAGAATGTCCTCATTTGTAGGAAATACACATTGAAGAATTTGGGAATGATTGTGCATCAGGCCAGTCACTTACTCTAAAATAGTTTAGAAAAAAAAGTAGTTCTCAATATTGTACTTGCAACTTTTCTGCAGAGTTTGTGCAGTTATTTGTACAATAACAAAACTAGTTCCTTCTTTTTTTCCCTTTTTACTTCTAAAGGAAGGTAGTGTAGTGGAATATCTGGTTAGAAGTCAGCAGACCAGGCTTGAAATCCAGCTGCAGGCCACGAGCTCATTACATGATTCTGGGAAGCACATTATATTGGAAAAAATATGGATTTTGAAATCACTGTGACCATGTTCAGCCTTCTCTTTGCCACTCACAGGCTGAATGACCTTGCATATACTTTGCATTTCCTTTCTCCTAAAGCACAGGAATAACACTGCCTACTTCAGAGATTTACTGTGAAGCCTACGTTATTAATTCCTTCAGCAAATATTTTTTGAGCATATGCATTAAAAGTTCCAGTGAAGTTCTAGGTCCTGAGAATACAGGGGAGGACAGATCCTTCCTCCATGGAGCTTCTATTCTAGCAGGAATGGAGAGACAAACAAGAAGAAAATCCATTTATATATATATAAATGGGTAGGGGGTGGGGAGGTCAGCCAAGAGAGGTAGAAGGAGAGCTTAGAAAGGAAGAGGAGGAAAAATAAAAATCATCACACAAAACAAAACTAAGGAAACACAGATCACAAAAGTCAAGATAAAAAACTATAAAAACAAAGAGCATAACAGAGTATACAACAGAAATAAGACCAAACATATGTGCCATATCAAGGAATGTAAAAAGCCTAAATTCACTCATAAATGAAAAAGACTTGGAAGTTGGATCACAATGCAAAACTTAACTCTATGCTTCATCTAAGAGAACTACATGAAGAAAAAAATTCTCAAATGTTTAAAATAAAATAACAAGCAAAGATATATTAGCACAATTAAGAGAAAGCAGGGATGGAAATTACAGTACCAGAAAAGGCTGAAAAAAGGGCAGAAAACATTAAAGGAGACAGAGAAGGGTACATTAAATGAAAAGGGCACAGGAAAATGAGAACAATTATGACATCTGTGCACCAAAGACCATCAACACCACCAATCCACATACTGTATGTGTTACAGCACATACAGATACCATATCAATGGACAGAAGTCTGCTCAGGGTGATGAGGACCCACATTAGCAGTCATTGTAATTCACCTCTCAAAGTCCACGTAGATCAAATAAGGAAGGATCTTAAAGACGTAAGCAATATCATTAGTAAGGTAGAGCTAACTCATACATTTTCAACTCGGTACACTTAAAATAAGGAATATGCCTTCTTTTTAAATGTCCATGGAGTAGTCACAAAGAAACTAACCACAAAGAAACCTCAGTAAATTCCAAGAGGTGAAATAGTACTGAACTGATTACAATGCCATTACATTAGAAAGTAATAACAAAATCAAAAAACAAAACAACTATATTTTTAACAACTCTTGGGATAAAAATGAAACATACACCAAAGTTACAGAATATGAAACATGAAAATGTTAAATATGAGAACATGGTTAAAGCAGTAATAACAGGAAAATTCATAGCCCTAAATAATTATACTAATAATAGGAATTTTAAACAAATTAATTAAATATTCACCCAATTAGTGAGGGAAAAATAATACAATAAGCCCAAGCAAAGCAGAAAGTAGAGATTAATAAGGATAGAAGCAACAATTATTGAATTAGAAAAGAGAAAGGGGATACCATAATGAAGAAAGTAGATCATGTATTAGCCAGCTTAATCAAGAAAAAGAAGCAGCAAAATTATACAAAAGAAGAAATAAAAATGGGGAAATAACCTCAGGTAAAGAAGCAGTTAAAGACCTATAGAAGTTTTTTCTTTATTTTAATGAGCTATACAAACTCTCACTAAAGTTACATAAAAATAAATATGAAAGATATTGCTTAATGAGTATAGAAATTTGATTTTGCAAGATGAAAAAGTTCTAAAGATCTGTTGCCTAATAATATGAATATAGTTAACACTACTAAACACTTTAAAACTAAACATTTAAAAATGGTTAAGATGGTAAATTTATGTTATGTGTTTTTTACCACAATTTTAAATAAATAAACAAGAATAGCAAGAAAATGACATTGAGGAAGGATTATCCAAGCACATATTAAAATATACTTTAAAGCCATGATAATTACAAGGGAGGTACTGGCTCATGGGCAGACAAATAGATCAATGGAAGAGAGTCCAAAAATTTTCCTAAACATAGGAGAAAAATGACATTGCTTATTAGTGAAGAAAGACAGATTACTAAATGACTTAGGGACAAGTAGATAGCTTTCTGGAAAAATAAAGGATGGATCCATGTCTCACTCCTCATATCTTAATAAATTCCAGATAAATACAAGATTTAAATGT
Organism: Tapirus indicus; assembly: GCA_031878705.1. Lineage (NCBI taxonomy): Eukaryota > Metazoa > Chordata > Mammalia > Perissodactyla > Tapiridae > Tapirus > Tapirus indicus. The sequence continues at coordinate 4,786,543 of CM062935.1, read as the reverse complement.
TAAAAAATATGAGCCCGTGAAAGTACTAGGAGAAAATATGGGAGAATTTTTAAAAATTAATCTAAATGAGGAAATCTTTCTAAGTACAATACAATAACAGAAGATATTTTTAAAGAGATTGCTAAATTTAAAATAAGCTTGACTCATCCATGTGAGGATTGGCATACTTACAAGGATATTTGTTGCCACAATGTCTGTAACAGCCAAAGATCAGAAACAACCTCCGGTCCATCAAAAGGTACAGAGTAAATAAATTACGAGATGTCTAATGACATCCCATGCGGCGGTTAGAGAGAACGCGGCGGCTCTACCCTACTGGTATGGAACGATATCCAAGACGTGTCATTAGCTCCCATGCGACTGCTGAGGAGAGGAAGACACAGGCTGCGTTTGCAGCGACAGCCCAAACTGGGAGCAGTGGTGGCTCCGGAGAGGACTGGGGGTAGGAAGGAGACTGACTCTCCGTTGCATAGTTCTTTGCATCTCCGAAATTTTGAAGCATGTTTGTGCACGTTTTGTCTCTGCAAAATAAATAAACCAAACAAACACTACCTGCAGGGCCTCACGGAGGTTACATGTTAGGGACAGGAGTCTCCCTGTGGGGCGGTGGCACAGACAGAGGGGCCAGCCCACGAGTCGGGCCTGGAATCACTCCTCACTCTGCCACTCACGTGCTGGTGACGGCGAGATGATCTGATTTTCGAATCTGGCACCTGCCGCTCTGTGGAGATTTCAGAGTTCTTTCCTTCACTTTTTCTCAGAGCTTGAAGGCCCCACTCACGTCCATCCACCTCTCAGCACTTGCGGGATGGTGAGCTGTGCAAACATTTATACCACGTCTCTCATCTCCTGCTGGACAGCCTGTCCTGGCCCAAGGAGCCAGAGGGCACTGGGAGCATGCCAGCGCACCACACACCACACTAGGGTGTGCACGAACCCTTTAATTTCCTGGACTTGGAGTCGAAAGATGAAAGGCATGGCCCTGTGTCCCATTCTCCCACAGGCATACAGAGACTGCAGAAATCCCCTTCCAAAAAGAAGATGTCTCTTAAAGAAAGTGGCAGGCAGCTGGAGGGGGGAGAGCAAAAGGTGGGGCTCCCCGGGGGCAGCCCCCCTAAGCTTAGCACTGACTGGCACACAGAAGGTGCTCAGTAGCTGTTTGCTGGGTGGACGGGTGGATGGGTGGGTGGAGGGATGAATGGAGGGATAAGTGGATGGAAGGTCGAGTGGATGGAGGGATGAGCGGAGGGGTGGGTGGATAGGTGGAGGGGTGGATGGGTGGGTGGGTGGATGTACGAGGATACAAGTAAGAACCAGAAGTCTAGAATAGCACTTTAAGACCCGTCTTGAGGTTACTGCTGATTTCCTGGGGAACCCTGGGTCTGCCCATCAGCCTCTCCGAGCCTCACTGTCTTCCTTTACAGAAAGAAGAGGACAACACGTTGTCCACCGTCTTCATGAGAGGCTAAGAGTAATGGTGAACACCCACAACAGAGCCAGTGGGAAGCTGCTGCAGCACCTGTGCTGGACAGGATCACCCCCTTCTGCAACAGCACCCTCACCCCATTACCTTCCGGTACGTCTGTCCCTTTCTCCCTGAGGAGAGAGAGGCTGAGCGAGAGTCACAGATGTGGGCCCCGCCTGGGCCCCTCTCATGACCCCTGCCCCTGGGCCAGAGGCTGCAGAGCTGGTTCCTGCACTTGCTCCCCCAGCTAGGTTCCTCTCAGGCGGATCCAGGGAGCCTTGCTGAGCACTTCCTTCACCCTGCCCCACACAGTCACTGCTCCCAGGGAGCTGCAGCCCAAAGGGAGACAGACAAGTGGACAGGCAAAGACAATCCAGGTGATAAGAGATGCGATGGGGTGGGAATGCCAGAGACAAAGGCTTCCTGCAGGGAGAATGTCTAAGCTGAGTCTTGAAGGGCCAGGCAGAGTTATTTCAGGTGGAAGGAGCGAGGGGGTGGGGGCAGGCTAGGGGAAATTTTAATCCACTTGATTTACTACTGGGCCACATTCCTGTCCTTTGTACTTGAGCACTCTCCAGGGACCTCTGGCCCAGGGATCAGAACCTCTGGTCTGGCCCTGCAGCCCAGAGCAGTCAGGCTGCATTCTTTCTTGGCACTGGAGCAGGACAAGGGGCCAGGGCTGGGCCTCACTCAGCATGGTGCCCCATGCCTGGGACAGAGCACGCCCTCTAGCTGGCTGCCCCATCACAGAGAATCCAGACGGACCCGTGGTTGATTCAGTTTCTCCTTGCCAGCAGGAATGTGAATCAATTCAGCCACCCTAGAGGCCATGGTGGCCACACTCATGCAAAGCCTTCACAAAGCACGTGCACGTCGTACAAGTAACTCTGCTCCAGAAACTGATCCTCGGGAACCGATTCGGGTGTCACAAGAGCAGATGCCAAGAGTGTCCACCTTAGTCTTCCGAATAGAAAAACTGGAAACCACAACTAACCAATCAGAAGGGACTGATTGCCTAAGCACATCTGGGCACACCAACATGGAACCACTTAAATCCCATGGAAGTGTGGCATCTAAGGACTTGGGCTCAAGTGGCCTTGACCCTCTGTGAGGAGGGAGGACAGCCTGCATTCACTGACTCCTTCATGCAGTCAACAAACACCGAGCACCCACTAGGAGCAGACGGGGGGCTGTCTGCAACCCCAGGGCACTCACCCAGGCAAGGGGATTTAAGGAGAAAGTGCTATGAGGGGGTACGGGACACCCAGGAGGACATGCAGCTCAAGGGTGGGGGGTATGAGAGTGTGGAGGTGCAGGTGCCAGGGAAGGCTTCCCAGGAGAACCTAAGTTGGAAGGAGAGCACTAGGTGCAATTATGGGGGCACAGGGAAAGAGGCCTAGGAGAGGGAGGACCACGGCTCACTGGCAGGAGCGCCGCCAGTGGAGGGAGTTCAGGTACGACCACGAGGAAGATGGCAGGAGAAGAGCGAGGGTGTGGAGGCTGCAGGGGCAGGCGCTGCTGGGTTAGGAGGGCCTTCTAAGCCACGTTAAAGATGCTGGGGTCTATCATCCTCAGGACGACGGGACCACAGATGTGTTTTAAGTAGGAGCACGACATACCAGTGGCAAGTTTAGGAAGGAGGGCGACACGATCGGGGTCACGTTTGGGAGGGAGGCTCGGACTGTGGTGAGGACCTCAGATCACAGGGAGCAGATCGGAGGTGGGGGCAGCAGTTTTGGGGGAAAATTATGTAATCTTTTCACTCACCACTTTTTCCCATAAGACAGAAAATAATGCTATTCCAGTGGGTTATTATGAAGGATAAATAAGGTGATACAGAGGGTTACTTAACACAGCTCCCGACACGCTGCAGTAAGTGCTCCACAAACACAGCTATTCTTCTGGGGAAAATTAGCACAATTGAGCAGGCTCCCAAACATTATTTTTAATCTAGGATGTTTGGGACCAGATAGAAGATTGAGGGGGGCAGAAGAGAAGTGGGGGAGGTGGCAGAGGAGGGAGAGAGGTAGCGCAGAAGGAACAGGCTCTGGGGCCTGACTACTGGCCCCGGCCGGCCGGGCCCCTTGGCAGCTGCAACTCTGCAGGTTCAGTGCCCGTCCACAGAGACAGACATCAGGGCCTCCCCTCGGGTGGCTGCGAGGACGGAGAGCGGCACAGGGCACGCACCTGGCACAGAGAGGGCCCCAGAGCAGGGCTGCCGCCCACAGACAGAAGGACAGTGAGGGCCTGTTAACCCACAGGGTCATCCTGGGAGGGGGGGGTGTTAGGAGTGCCCTGGGGCTTTTTCTTTGAATACAGAATTTTGTTTTCACTTTTACCCTTCAAAAAAATATGACTACCTTCATGTTCTTTATAGATTTTTTTCTATTCTTTATAAATTTATGTATTGCCAAAGGAACAGCGCAACATGGCCACCAGCCATCACTGGGCCCCGCGGGAGGGGTCCTCAGCTTGGCTGGCTGGCCTCTGGGCACCCAAACCCCCAATTACCCTGGCTCAGCACCTGCAGCCGTCAGTGGGCCTGAGTGCTGGCCGACACTTCTGCCCAGAGCAGATGTCTGGAGATGTGGGCTGTGCGGGAGAAACCCACAGCCCAGCACTGTTGCTAAGTTACCTGGGAAGGAGGAAGAAGGTCAGCGGGCAGGCTCAGCTGCCAGGGAGGCCCTGGGCATACACAGCCACATGCAGCTGCCAACTGCCCTGCTGGATGGGACCTGGTCCTCAACTCCCTCTCCCAAGGCATCCAAGATGCGATTACATTCGGTGACTTGTTGCAGCCGTTCCATATGAATCTCACATTAGAAACAAACAAACCTCCCCACCAAGACTTCCCCGTCACACAATTTGGTGAAAGGACACTTTGCAGGAGTGGGGGCACGTCTCCCTGCAGAGTCCCAGGAGACCCTAGGACATAGCAAGTCCTCAGAAGCACAGGACGTCTGGCTGCCTGGCACTCCTGGATCCAGACTCCTAAAAGGAGCTGGCCAAGTGCAGAAGGTACCACTGAGACAGAAGGAGCAACATTCAGACATGATGGGCCCCACAGTGCCTTCCAGATGGTTCTGTCCCCCGGGAGGCCGTGAGCTTTGTCAGCGCCGTGGGCTCTGAGCCTCATCCCCAAGTACAAGGCTGGCTCCTTCATGACGAGATGGCTATAGGAGTCAGGCTCTGGTGCTGCCTCTCATGTCTGCTTCCAGGACACCTGCACAAGCTCCCACCCAGCGCACCCCAGGCTGTGTGTGGATGGTGTGTTGACTGCCCGGGTCCCTGACCTGCACCAGACCAGGAGTGTCTCAAGGCAGGATCAAGTTTAACATATGTTTGCATCCCCAGCACCTAGGACAGTGCCAGCGGATGATCAATAGATAGGTATTCACTGAATGAATGGATAAATCCATCAAGCCAAGAATACACGTACTCCACGTAACCTTAGACAGTGGAAACCCCCTGCGTCTATTTCCTAATTTGTAAAAAGGAAATGGTAATGATGACCTCACAGACTTGTGCAGTTTGGACAAACCACATGGCAATTTTGGGCACAGTGTCGTGCTCCCCAAATGTGAGGGCGCATCATTCTCTCTGAGGCAGGGCAGTGGGGCGACCACACAAGTTATCATGTGACCACTGCCTCCTAGACGTGCGTTACCCTCATGCCTATGAGCACAGCCCGCACATCCCAGCTTGGGACTCAAGCTCACAGGTGGGATTTGCCTGGTGGTTATTTGGAGAATGTGCACTGAAAATATCCACCCCATAATGTAGCTAAAACCTAATTTGTATTCACAGGTTGTCAATGGAAGACAGCACAGACCAATCATTGATGCATCTAAGAAGCTATAAAGAGAAAAGTGTTATCAGCTGAAGAACATAGAAGGGGGCACAGCAGTGGGACTTTCAAAACCGTGTGTCTAAAAGCTTAGCCCCATTAGTCACCACAACCCAGTATCTATGGAAACGACTGGAAATGGCCCTTAAAAGAGACAGTCTGCTGGGCTCTGCAACCCACCTGCTGACCATCATCTTCCCACTGGAGGTGCAGCCTCCCCTGGTTCACAGAAGCATTCCAGACAGAGACAGGAGGCATCTGGGAAGCTCCAGCCTGACACCAACTGGGGGTCCTGTCCGGGGCCCTGCCCCAGCCCTGCCGCAGCTCTGTCCTGGCCCTGGCCTGCCTTGCCTTTGGATACTCCCCAGAAAGAGCACACGTGGTCCGGGATCCACCCCGAGAATCTCAGCTTCCTCCTCTGCATGACCATTGTACCATGGCGATTCCAGTGGGCCCCCCCGGCCCAGGCCCACCCCGTCTCTGACAGGCAGAGGAACACGCTCTTGCTGCGATCACGGGCGTCTCTTCAAACCTTCACTGAGGATTTGGTGCCCTCAGCATCTCCAGCTTACAAACGAGAAACCACGGCCCAGAGACCTTGACAGCTTGCCCAAGTGAAGTCGCGCTACGTGGAAGGAGCAGAGGGAGGACCAATGACACACCCGTCCAGGCCACGAGACACCATCATCATCACACAGCAAACACTGACGGCTTTGCTCTCTGCCACCATCCCATAAAATATTAATAATTTCAGGGAATCTTTGCTGAGGGAATGACCCCAAAACATGGAAAAGGCTCTAAGTTCAAGCCACTGCATAGAACTTGTATAACAGTAAGCATCTCAAGACAACAGACACATCCAACTACAGAACAAGCAGAAAGTTATCTGGCATCCGTTTGGTAAAATATGGTGAGGCCTTTAAAAGCCAGTGTAAGACATGTTTATAACACGGAACGTTTATGTTTCGTCAAGTATAAAAAGGGACACAAAAGTACAAATAGAGTATGATCGTCTCTACGAAGAACATTTAAATTTGGGGATAGCAAAAAGACTTAGAAATGCACAAAAATGAAATGAAATAGAGGTTGTTTGGGGGGTGGAAAAGGGTAATTTTTCTCTGTCCAACTTTTCTGATTTTTCCTAGCTTTCTACAATGAGAATATATGATTTTTATGAAGTGATCCAGTGGAAGGGTCACGACTCCAATGTGAGGAAATCCGAGTTTGGACCTGGCCCATTCCCTCCCAGGTGGGCCGTGCCAGACAAGACTCCCTGGGCCGAGCCGCAGTGTCCTCATTTGGAGGAGGGAGATGTGCAGCACACTGGGGCTCAGAAGAGACGATGTGAGTCCTTGCACCTCGCCTGGCATGTGACATGCACTTGCCAAGTGGTTGTTTTCAAATAGCAGGCTGTATCTTTCTGAGCTGCCCACTGAGCAGCTCTAAGTCAGAGAAGGAACTGCCAGCCCAGGCCAAGTGGGCCACCATTTGGAAGCTCAAGACAACCTGTCAGGCCAGCAAGGGCTGCCCGGGCCAGGCTGCCTGCGGAGTAGGATCTGAATCCCCTCAGGTCAGGGGGCTTCCGGGGAGCTGCAGACTTAATTCATCCTCTGAGGGGCCCCAGAAGAATCGTTAGGAGAGCCCACATCATGGGGTGCGGCCCGGGGAACAAGGCAGCCCGGAGGCCTGGTGAGAGGTGAGGAGCCGGCAGGCCCCCAGACATGAGATCTACTGCAGAGGCAACAGGGAGGGTGTGCAGTGACGTGCGTGGAGTCCAGGGATGAGGACCCTGCCCTGATGCGGATGGACGGTGGGCTAGGGAGGCTAGCACCGGGCAGGAGGGAGGCAGACAAAACTCACCGCTGCCTCCCATGGGCCACCACACTGGGACTGTGCTCACAACAGCATGAGAGAGCCGTCTGAGAAATCCCAGTTCCCACAATGCCCATGTCCCCATCTATAGTCACATATTCATTTGACAAAAATCTCAAGAGCCTTAAAAATATTCATGTCTTTTGACTCAGTAACTCCAAAACTAGAAAACTGGTCTAGTCAGAAAAATCAAACAAAAACTGGCATGTAAAGATGTTCCCTGGTAACAGCCAGATACAGTAATGGTTAAATCCATCATGACCCCCGATCAGGAAATACTATGCAGTGTTTCCGGTGAATATTTATGCCGTGAAGACAGGACCCGGGCTGAGGCAGGACACTGCTGGGAGACTGAACATGTAGCACCGAGCTGCCTGCTCAGCTGCGAGGAAATGACTCGAGTCGTCCCGGCAAGACCTCTTGGCAGAAATGCCTTTCAGGTCTTAGTTTTATTTTTAAAGTCATGCATCTTCTCCAGGATAAAATTATGAAAACCTGCATTATTTGCCAACATACTGGTGTGCAGGTGACGTGTGACTACAACAACCGACCGATCACTTGCAGCTGCCAAACAGAAAAGGGAAGCATCTGCAAAGAAACCAAGGCCAACACAGCAAAGGGACCTGACCTATCCCAAGACCCCTCCCAGTGGTCTCCAGATGAGTCAGACCCTCCTCGGGCTCACTCTAGGGCGTGGCTGCAGCATGACTGCTTGTGCCTTGGGGAATTTATATCTTTTGACTGACACAACACATTAATACAAGTTTTATTTCATTTTGTGTCATAGGGCCAGTTCCCTGATGCCTGTCCCAGCCCCAGGGGCAGAAGGATCCAGGTGTCTGACCCTCCTCAGCTGACTTCATCTGGTAGAAGCAGCTACTGTGCCCAGGTAATCACAAGATATGACATTCCAACCTAGAACAGTGTCTGGGGCTGAGAGAAGTCCCCAGAGGTGCAAATGGTGAACTCTCTGCAGAAACACCACCCCCTTCCTTCCATCCAGGCTGGATCAGTGAGGGGAGGAAATGACTCGAGTCGTCCCGGCAAGACCTCTTGGCAGAAATGCCTTTCAGGTCTTAGTTTTATTTTTAAAGTCATGCATCTTCTCCAGGATAAAATTATGAAAACCTGCATTATTTGCCAACATACTGGTGTGCAGGTGACGTGTGACTACAACAACTGACCGATCACTTGCAGCTGCCAAACAGAAAAGGGAAGCATCTGGCTCCCCAGAAGGAGCCACCTGAGTGTAGAAAGCAGTCCATCCACAGCTGCCATGACAGCCGCTCATGGACTCCCCACAGCCTTCCCTGTGGGAGCTGGGGGCTCAGCAGAAGGGAGAGGCCCCCATGCGGTGTGAGGGGGGTCTCACAAACTGAGGGCGGGGAGGGGAAAGGTTTGTTTTTCTCTTTAAGTCCCTGGGATAACTTTCATGTGTCTCTAGCATGCAAAAGGGGGAGATTAAGCTTATTAATTAACTGGAGAAAAGACCAGATACTAACTTACAATGATTTCTGGGGTAAAGAAAAGAAAGAAGATACATATGTGTTAACAACCAACTGTTCACATTTGACCCCAAATAGATTACATGATGAAATCGTTTCCAGAGGATAACAAAACCTCTCACTTCAATAAAAATACTTCGTTCAGTTTGTTTCTCAACAAGATATTTTTGACTGCCATTTAGAAAGGCCCAGACTGGAGTAAAAGTTCCTGGGTGCAACAGGAAGCAAATGTTCAAATACATTGTTCTAAGCGTTACATAAAGTCACGGTGACCTCTCACAGGTTGAGCGCCAAGTTGAGTTCAGTAACCGACACACACTCTCCCACACTGACAGAGTGAGAGGCTTCAGCTCATCCACGAGAGTGAAATAAGAGCAAGGAGGTAACCCCCTCGCTCTCTTCCACCACCCCACTCACGAAGACCCAGAAACGTCTGTGGAAGACACGTCTGCCCATCTGGAGATGCTCAAGTGCCACGATGGGGGACCGCAGATGCCAAAGCAACTGGAACCCGGGAGGTATCTCGACGTCCTTTGCCACATCTGGGTTTTGAGGGCACTTGAACCCTCTCACGGTTTGTGCTGACAGGACACACCTGAGGTGCTGAGCTCACGCCAGACACAGACCTGCCTGTGGCCTGTCGGCCGACACAAATACCAACACGCTAAGACGCCGGCACAGCGTGGTGAGCTCCTCTCCCCACAAGGTTTCCCATGATGACCTCAGCATGCACCGCCAAGAACATGCTTGCACGTTTTGAGAAAAGAAGCACGTTCACCCGGAGGTGACGGGCGGGTACTCACCCCACTGCAGAGGAGCCAGCTGCATGTGCTCGAGGACCAGCTGGTTCAGGAGTCCTTCCACACTCGCCTCACCTGTGCGCTTCAGGGAGGGGTGAGCCTCGGTCAAGGAAAATTTGGCTTCTGCTGAGCCCCAGGGACAAGGGAAGTTCTAGAAGTTTCTAGACAGAGACCAGGAGATGGGAAACCACCCACAGCGGATATATGTCCCCCTCTTCTCAGTGATGGTCTAACCAACCACTAAGACATCAGCTGAGTGTGTGGAAAATAGGCATTTGAACATATCAAGTGCCTCTCCTCCCTCACCCCAAAATCTAGTAAATTAAGGTACTGTTATGTAAGGAAAGGAAATCCACTGGGATAATTTTAATCTAACAGCTATTCTTGCCGGGGGAAAAAAAGAAAATGGAAGGTTGTTTGTTGTTAATAAGGCATGCAAACTGTGGCTCACTGTTCAACACGACCAAATGTGTTTCTCAACACGTGTCGGTTTCATGCTGGTTTCATGTCTGTCATGTTATACATCTTGATGTAATTACACATATTATTACGAATGGGCTCACTTATGCGAGTTCATAATCGAGGAAGTCATAAAGTCTCTCAGCAAGTATCAGTGGATGAAGAAATTAGGTTTAGAAATGCAGAAAATAGAAGTCTCCCAGATGCTAATATTAAATAGTCAATGCGGTTTTCAGAAACAGATCTGCAAACCTCTTTCCCCTTTCCTACATAAATTATAGTCACAGTACTTAAGTTGCAATCAAAAGGGAAGAATTTAGTTCCTGACATTCTCTAGTGATTGGGGAAGTAAGGAAAAAGCAAACCCACTTTTTTCTTCCTTTAGCAAGTCAACTGCATTCAACAAACACAAAGTGTGTGTGAAATGAGACAGGGATGGTTAAGAAGCGCTGAGGACACTGAAATCATCAGACAGAACCATGAACTTGAGAGGCTTACATTCTGGTGAAGACGACAATACAGAGTTGGATGCTCGCATTCGCCAAGGCTGAGGACAACTATATTGGGATGAAGCTCTGCAGGTAGAGCAGAATGGGCTGAGGCTGGGAGCAAGGGGGCGCTGGGGCCCCAAAGAAATACAGACCAGAGCCCCCACGCGCTTCCTGCTAAAAGTGCCCGGTATGGCAAGGATTCACTGTGACTCGATGCAGGTGTCTGGGTGTAGAGGCACGGAGTAGAGCGAGGACATCATCCCCTCAAACGGTCCAGCTGAGCATCCACGGAAAGTGTACAGACGAGAAGACTGCCCAAGAGAGCAGGGCTCGCTGCATACAACAACGGGCCTCAGACAGGAGCACAGGCCACACGTGACCTGCTGGCATCCAGGGAGCTCAGGAACCCCTGCCTACCTCTCCACCCCCAAGTCCTTCTTGCTATTTTGGACTTCTCTCAATTCTTCCAAAATACCATGTGCTCTCTCTGACTCCATACCCTCCCACATTCTGTGCTCTTTGCCTGGAAATGCTTTTCCCTGCCCTCCTCCCCTCCTAACTATATTCATCCTTTACCTCTTATCATAGACCTCACTTCCTCCAGGAAGCCTTCCCTGAGCTATCCCGGCTCCAAAGGCTTGTGGGCCTCCCCTTGGCAACCCGCAGTAGATGTGCTTGTCTTCCACTGTCTGGGCTCACCATTAGCCTGTCAGCTGCGTGAGGGCAGGGCCCTCATTCTGGGGCCTAGAACAGTGCCTGGTGCATAGTGTTGCTCAGTGAGTACTGCTTGATGCATAAACGGATGCTGGAACGAGTGAACGCCCTGGTAATGGTGCAGGGGCCACGCCTCACTCCCTCCGGACCCCACGGCCCATCAACACGCAGCCCAGAGGCTGTGACCTGCAACCGTTCCTGCCGCCCGGTGCCCCAAGTCCTGCTGATGGTCTCTGCAAATTCTCAGGGCCTTCTCCGCCTCATTCGCCAGTCCACCCACGCTGTTTGCTTCATTCCACACCAACCTGAACATCGAGCCCATCCCTTCACTCCCTCACCACCCTTCAACTGAGAATTTGAGAGCCTGGCAGTTGTGACTGAAGATCTGGGATCAAACAGAGGTGTCACAGCCCCGAGTAAACAGCACCTGCCCCCTCACAGGCTCTACTCTCTCTTCTCTTAGTGGAGTATGACAGCTGAGAAGGTGGGCTCTGGATCCTGGCGCCACCACTGATGAACGTTCGTGGATTTATCTAAACTCCCCGAGTCTCAGTTTCCTCATCTGTAAAATGGGCTTAATAGCAACACCACCTTCATAGGGTTGTCACGAGGAGTAAATGGAGTAACAGCCTGGCCCACAATAAGCATTAAATGAATGTCACCTCCTGACATTCTCCTACCATCTCCTAGCCTTCCTCCCTCTTAGGAGACAGACAAATGTCTCTCCCTACCTCAGGAGTCCAGCCATCATTTTTGTTGCCTCAGACTCCCTTAGGGATCTTACTGTACCACAAGCCATTTATTAAAGTGTTTCTTCCAAAGATAATTCTCTCCCTAAGAAGACTTTTCCAAATGACATTTTCTCCATCTTGTTACACACCGTCTGTTGGGTGAACTGATATCACTATTGCTATATACTTCTCATTGCACTTTTCATTATTTGTTGTGGTCCTGGGACCATCTAGGAGTCAGGATTCATTCATTCACCTCATTCACTCACTAGCTCAACAAGTGGGTACTGAGCAGAACTTAAGGTACTGAGTGGATATTTAGGATAAGGCCCTCAGGTGGCCAGGAATGCAGAGCTAAGACTGACCCGAGCCACAAGGAGCTCACAGGCTCATGGGGAGACAGACTTGCAAACAGGAAATGCTGCCTGTCAGCAATCGCATTTCCAGCGTACACCCAAAAGAAAGGAAAGCAGGGACTCAGCAGACACTCATACACCCGTGTTCACAGCAGCTTTATTCACTGCAGCCAAGAGTGGAAACAACCCAAGTGTCAATGGATGGATGGATGGATGGATAAACAAAATACAGTCTGTCCACACAATGGAATATTATTCAGTCTTAAAAGGAAGGAAATTCTGACACATTTGACAACATGCATGAACCTTGAGGACGTTATGCTAAGTAACATGTCAGTCACAAAAGGACAAATACTGTATGATTCCAACTACAGGAGCTGCCTAGTGTAGACAGAAGGAAACAGAAAGGAGAATGGTGGTTGCCAGGGGCTGGGGAAATGGGGAGCTATTGTTTAATGGGGACAGAGTTCCAGTTCCGCAAGATGAAAAGAGTTCTGGAGATGGATGTGGTGATGGTTACATAACGACGTGAATGTCCTTAACACTACGGAACTGTTTGCTTCAAAGTGGTAAAGATGGCAAATTGAAAAATGAAAACTGCTGACCTAAGGAAGGGAGTCTGTAATTAGGAGAAGGGGCTGTGCAAGCCCAGAGGAGCAGTGAGCACCTGCAGGGAACTGAGAAGTCTCCCAGCAGAGGGGACGTGTGGGCTGAGCCCCCTGGGAGACCAGAAACGTGAGAGGTGCCAGGAGAGGGAGAAGAACACAAAGCTTTGCAGCAGAAGCAGGACCTGAACAGGCACAGACCTGGAGAAGTTCAGGGAAGCTGGCGGGAGCGGAGGTGGCACATTGCCATTCAACAGAAGAGGAAACTGAGGTCTCAGAGCGAGTGAGCTGCAGTGCCTGCACCTGAACCTGGGCCCCACCGCCCCTGCTCCCTGTCGTTCTTGAACGCTGCAGCAGAGGCAGCTGTCCCCGTCCATCTCACAGCTGCCATGTCACCGGTATGTTTCATAATGGTTATGTGTCCTTCCCCTTCTCAGGCCACATCTTACCGACGGGCACTCCCTTCTCAACACAGAGGTGGGGGTGCGGAAAGTCATCGGGAGCGGCAGCAGGGAGAGTCCTGCCAGTCTCCATCTCCCACCACAATGGCCGAGGCCCTGCATGGAGACCTGACGAGCCCGTCACGGAGTCAGCGCCCTCAGCTCCATCATCTTTGATAAACCAAGTCCCATTTCCCTCACAAGGAACTGGTGCAGCGGAAAGGCTATCCGGTGCTTTGGACGTCTGGGTTGTTTGGGACCTCGGAGATGACCTACTCAGCCCCTGCCAAAGTCATGACAGGGCTGTTACTCCCCATGGGCACATGTGACACCGTGGACAGGACAGGGCAGGCACTGGGGTCTCGGGACCCTCCTTTCCATACTCTCTCCCCCAGGAGTGAGGAAAGATGCCCTTCTCCAGGCCCAGAGATATCTGCAGAGGTCTGGCCACACTGCCACCCACGCCTGCCAGGAGCCCCAGGGCCATACCCTTCTCAAGAGAAGGCCCATGATGCCACCTCACTCGAGATGCCTGGGAGCCTCCCAGGGGCAGTCCACAGCCCATCGCTGACAGACACAAGGAGGGGTGTGGAAAGGCTGGCCCTTGCCTCACGACGAGACTAATTCTGGTCAAGTCAAGCTCCAGAACAGAGGCCACCTCTCTGTCTGGGTCTCACCCCTCCAGGTTTCTCCTCGAGCTCCCACAGGCTCTGGACATGTGATCAGGCTCACAGGCTGAGTGGGGGGCGCCTGGCTGAATGGAGAGGGGACTCAAAGCCACTTGGGCCTGTTTTCTCTACTTGAAGACAGTGGAGGAGAGGCTTGTCTCCATGAAGGACTGTGAGTTCCTGGAAACTTGTTCTCCCCATAACTCAGAACCTAGAGCAGGGCATTTAGGTCCAGACTGGGGTTCAGAAAATGTTTGTGGTTGCCTGTGACTGGCTCCCTGGCTCCCACGGAGGGAGCACTACTCAGCCCAGTGGTTAGACCACCTGCTCTCACAGCAGCTCAAGCTAACAGGGTTCCCCTTCCCAACTCCAGCCCTTACTCTGTGTAAGTAGCCACGCTCCCAAGTAAACCACAGCCCACTCTCTGTTCTCAGAAATTTCATTTTCTCAAGAGGAGTTGCTTAGTCCTAGAATTTATTTGCTGGGAAGCTCTATATTTTTATGAATGGGACACTGTACAGTGTTTAGTTTCTATGGATAACGAGTGAATGATTGTTTTTCTTCCTTTCAACCCACAGATCTGAATATTCTAATTTTAACACACAATGTATCTTATGAAATTATTTCTTGAGGTGAGGAATGTGAAAGGAAGAGTATCTAACCAGGAAAGAGTCAGTTTTTCTGAGGGAAGAGGGGAGCACAGGGCCTGGCACACACAGGAGGCAGATCTGCTGACTGAGCGAAGGGGCAGGTCCCTCAGGGCGATTTCACTGCGTCCCCACCTCTGTCTCACCAGGTAAGTGTGGAGCCAGGATCCCATCCCAGGGCTGCGCTCACACACTTGCTCACTGACTCACGCGTGGGTGCCACCGGGGCCACGCCATGCTGGACACAGGTCAGACCAGAGTGCAGCAGACCAGGCTCTGCCCGCCTGGAGCTCACAGTCTGGTGGCAAAAGGCCAGGTGGGGCCGCCTGCCCTGTGCTGCCTTCTCGGGCTCCCCAGATCCCCGAGGCATCATTGACCCTAGTGGGCTTTAGGGGGGCAGTCAAAACATTCAGACCCCATCACAACCCTGTGGATCCGCACATGAGTGAGTGCACACAGATTCTAACAGCCAAGCTCACATTTCCGGTGAGGCCTGATCTAAACAGCTTACACACACCAAGTGATTCAAATTCCATCACAGCGCTAAGAGGGAGGCATTATGCCAGTTTTGCAGAGAAGGAAATGGAGGCACAGAGAGGTTAGGACACTTGTCTAAGACCACACAGCCAAAATTAGTGCCCAGAGATGTGACTCTAGAGTCTGTGTTCTCGCTCAATGCCTAAAAGCCTCCATGTTACAGGAAGTGGGCAACAACCAAGATCCAAAATGTTGAGAGTTTCTGTGGTGGAGCCTGTGCACACATGCCTGTGTGAATGGCATACACGTGTACAGTCACTAAGGCACAGGTGGTGTTCCACCCCCATCCCCAGGGCTCATTCCCTCCAGGCTGGAGGAGGCACCCCACAGGAGTCCCCCCAGGACTCCTGGCTTTGGGCCCTCCCATGCAGCACCCACTGGATGCCACAATGGCTGACTCACAGTATCCCCTTGGGCCCGGGGCTCCCACAGGAGGAGGCCAGGGCACTGAGGGGGAAGCCAGGGCGGTTTTTAAAAAAGCATCCAAGAAAGTCCAAACTTTCCAGGTGCCTCTCCCCAGAAGGGAACTGAAGGAGGAACTGCTGCAGATGCACCAGAGACAGTCCATACCTCCCACGATGGCTTCCCCCAAGAGTCTGTTAGGCAGAGGCCCTAGGGCTCCACAGCACACAAGAGACACAGGGAGAAGAGAGTGGAGACCAAGAGGAAGATGAAGACAGGCCAGGGGTGGCCCTGCGTGCATTAGGGCAACACTACCTCCTCCAGGCATCCTTAACTTACATCACGCTGCTAGAGATCATGTTACAGCCAAAGTACGTTTTCCTTAATTACTTGGAAATAGTACAGCATGTTCCAAAAATGTTCCATTCCAGGGCTCCCTAAAGGCCTGCACGGACTGCACCTGTTCTGAAGCCACTTGAGCTTTCCTCTGCCACAGAGGCGCACCGGGGCCCCAGCACTCCCCCGCCACAGAGGCGCACCAAGGCCCGGGCATTCAACAGGCCCTGGCATCCAGGTGTCTACTCCCAGCGGGGGGCTGTGTTTATACTTGCACCTCCTTTGTACAATGGGAGTCATTAATAGCCATCCCATAGATGGTTGTGGGGACAAAAAGCAGGGTGGGAAGGCTTTGCAAATTTAACCATTCCACAGGCTCTGTGGGAGCTGTGGAGGGACAAACCACGCTCTGTCCTTAAAGAACCTGCAATCTGGAGGAGGAGATAGTGAGTGGCTTGCTCCCTCCTCCGTGCTCCGCAGCCCCAGCTGGATCCCCCCCGTAGAACTTGGGAGGCCCGTGTTACTGTCCACGTCCTTGGCAGACTTCGAGCTCCTCAAGGATCAGGACTCTGCGCCTCCTGATCTCTGTGTTCTTGCTGCCTGGAGCACAGCCTGAGCCCTGTGGTGGGGGTGGGGGACAGGAAGGAGGGGACCAACCCCTCCCAAGGCTTCCCAGGTGCCTCTGCCCAGACTCCTCAAGTGAGATCACAGGGATGGAATAAATGCACCCTGTTCTCTCCGCTTTCCAGGCTCTGTGCATATTTCTTCTTCCCAGAACGTCCCTTCTCTCCTCTTCTACCTGGCTGACTCCTCTTCTCTCCTTCAGACCCAGCACAGCGTGGCCCTCAGTGGAGGGTCCCTCCACACGTAGCTTCACAAAGCTCTTCATGGCTATAAGCCAGCGACTCTGCAATCACTGCCTTAATGTCTGTCTCCCCTGCTACACCACGAGCACCTTTTCCATTTTTCAAGTTCTAGTGTCTTGTACAACTCTTAGGACCCAATGGTAGTTCGAGAAATCTTGGTGAAGTAATTTAGTGATGAAAGCATGCATGCATGCTTGCATGACTGTAGGCATGAGTGAATGTGTGATTCTCATCAAAAACTGATCCTCACTGGTGTTGGTCACCCACAACACTCACGGCTAAAGTGAGGAAAAGAGTAACTCCCTGATGGGATTGCTCTGGCGTCACGCTGAGATAACTGATGACGCCCTCAGCACAGAGCTGGGGACACAAGGCCATTACTGGTCAAGATGTGAGAAAACTGAGCCTCAGAAAGGTCAGCAATTTGCCTGCTGTGTGTGACAGAATGGACACCAGATCTGGCCTGTTACATAGCATCACACGGCGCTAAAAGACAGTATGTCTGGAGCCTGCCTCCCTGCCCAGGGGCACAGGGTGCACACACACCCTTTCCCAGGCAATGCTGGCCCTGTTCTGTGGACTCCTCCACGGCCACTGCTCAGCATCCGCATGCCTGACCGCGGCCACCGCGTGGCTGGTCCACTACCATCCTTGTTACGCAATTGGCCACACAGCACAGTCTGCTGTGACACCACTGGGAGAAAACACGAGGAAGCGTCCTTTCAGGGAGTCCTTGGAGGTTTCAGGCAATGGATTCTCACTTAGGGTGGGTTTCTAGGAGAGGATGGCACCTGTCATTCCCATGTTAGGACTGCACACGTCGCTTCTGCGGTCCCTGAACCAATAAGACCCATGGGGAGTAGGGCAACGGGCCTTCTCCCTCCTGAGGGGAGTGACCCAGGGATGGGTCAATGCTGGCCCCCAAAGAGACCACAGGCCACTGTGCACATGACCTGGTGATCATGAGGACTGGGGTCCTTGCTGGGAGCAGTCACTTCTGCTGAGTCAGTTCCCCTGAACCCCCACCCTGTCTCCTGCCTTGGCTCAGCATCCCCCTGCCGTGGCTCCAGCATCATCCAAAGGCCACACCCTCCTTAGGAAAACACATCCCCTACAGAGTCCACGAAGGACTAGAGTCCAGGGACTTGGCCTGCAGTGGAGAGAAGCAGAGTTGTTACCTCCTTTCTTTCCCTTTGCAGCCATCAAGTGACGGAGCTACTTTCTCTTTCATAAAAAGATATCAAATGCCCCTTCCCTAGCTCATGACCGCATCCCTGCAAGGCACCTGTGATGCTCTATCATCAAAGAGACAGAGGGGAAGTGGTATTCACGCACTATGCTGGTGAAAGGAGCGAGCTTCACTTTTCATGGTTGGAGTTTCAGCTAGAATCTAATGGCCCATGTGACTCACAGGCACACAAAAATTCATTCTCAGAGTGGTGACCAGTTCTCAGTGAAGGAAACACTCCCAGGGGAATTCTAAGTCTCAGACTCAAGGACGTCCAGCCAGGTCCCAGCGAGAAGGAATGGGGAAGGGAACTGACGTTGGGGATACTCCTGGTAGGGCAGGCTGTGGCAAGGGCTTCAACCAGGCGGGACAGCCATAGTCAGCGCCGTGCTGGTGAAGAACCAGAAGCCGGAGGACTCAAAAGCGTGGTCCTAGCCCACTCAGAGACTGAGCAGGGACTCCCCCCGAGCTCCTTTCAACTCACACATCCAAGCTCGTTTCCACAGCATGGCTGCTCCGGAAAGGAGAGATGACCTGCTCAAGAACACGTGTCTACCAGATTGGCAAGACTCAAAAAGTTTGGAAACATCTGTAATGGCCAAGCTATGAGAATGTCGGCACACACACTCACACACTTTGCTGTTGGAAAAGGAGAAAGTTTACTATGAAATAATGTGCAAAGTTTTCCAAGATGTGTATGGTTAAGTGAAAGAAGCAAGATGCAAAACACTATATACTTTTGTATTTAAAAAATAAGACTGTGTTTGTATTTACTTGTAGTTTCAGAAAGAAATTCTGAAGTTTGTACAAGGAATGAATAAAAATGTGCACTTGGGGAGGAAGGGTAGGAGCATGGCAGATGGGAACATTTTTTTTTTAATCTTGAACCATGCATACATGTACCTATTTAAAATGAAATGAAAACTATTTCAGAAAAAGTAAACAATAAAGTTCTAATAACATTATGAATGAATCAAGATGCTGTGAGAGCTGTAGACCTGGGGCCATACGGACACAACTGAGCTCCCGAGTGGGGCTGATACGAGTCAACCCACCTCATCCCCGTCAGAAGGGAGAGGATCTCAGGATGCAGACTGTTGAAATACTTGGGTTTAATATGCAGATTTTTGTGTTTCTTTCTTTCTGCTTTCTCTCCTGGTCCTCTCCTGGGGTTATTTTCAAGTGTATGATATTAAGACTCTAGAATATGGCATATTATGCCCTCTTATTTAAAAAATCCCGCCAGGCTTTGGAGGCAGATCGCACCACAGTGCTTACAGCACAGAAACTGTGCCTAACGAACAAGGCCCAACAAGGAGCTTTGAAATGATTAGTCAGAGGAGCAAGTTAGCGTGTGAGCAATTACAAAGTTGCCAAATGGCACTGCGGCTTTGGAAACCGTTCCAATAGCATATTTCTGTATTAATTTGCTTTCAGACGTGAGCCATAAAATTATACAGCTGAGCTAATAAAGCTAATCACCTGCATGCACATCCCCCTCCCCGTTCAGCCCCATAAGCCACCGAAACAGTCTTGTGTCTAAGCCTGGACACATAAATGCAAAGCTGGCTGACCAGTCAGTTATGCAGCTGCCTGCATCAGCCACTATCACGGCCAAGATTACAACACTACAGTGATGATGGCAGAGGTGGCAGTGCCTACTATTTCTTAAATACATAGACCCTGGCACTCGGGGCAAGAGGTCAATAAATAATGATGACAAGACAATGACTCCCATCATTATTCCTATTAGAAAGAACATTTCCAAAGCACTTCCCATGAGAGAGGCCCTGTGGTAAGTGTTTAATACATATCTTCTCAATTTACTACTCCCTACTTTCAAATTAAGACTTCAGAACATGGTGGCTATAAGGTAGGGACTGTGATTTCCATTTCAAAGATTTTTTTTTTTTTTGAACTTGGGCCCATGGAGAGAATAAGAAAGCTGACACAGTGAGGAAGCAGTAGGACCAAGCCAGCCTGACCCTGGAACCCAAGCTCTGGACCCCATTTTCAGACACTTGACTGTAAACATCCTATCAATTCCTCATAGCAAACCTGGAAGCCAGAACCCAGGATCCCCACTTGACAAATGAGGATCCTTCCATGCACAGCGCCTGGGTCCACCCAGGGCTCCAGGGCGGCGGATGGCTGAGTCAGCACCCACACCCAGCTTGGAGCATGGCCAGCCTCCTTCCTCCTGCCCAGAAGGAAGCTTGCTGGAACTCTCCATGGTGCTGAAGAGCCTCCCTCCCATTAGAGCATTTTCTAGTCACCTGGGATGCAGCAATGTCATTTCCAAGTAGTTAATAGGTCTTTGTTCCTGAGATTTTCCCCTGTCCCTTAGGAGGGCAGGGATGGTGACCCTGCAGCAGACAGACTGTGGAACCACTGTTGGTGCAGATCCAGGCTTTGCAAGTCTCCTTGACTACACCCATGTGTAATGATTGACAACCCCTGTGTGCCTGAACCATAGGAAAACTCAAGTTCCCAGCTCAGTTTAGCCCAACTCACATTATGCCTCTGGAGCCTCCCACAGGCAGTTCCTAACTCCTTCACAAGGAACCACAACTTCCTTTCACAGTACCCTCCACTCTTGCCACTTCCTGCCTCAAAGCCATGTCTGAGTTACTTGTAGTCACTACAGTTCACCCACGGCCTCCTGCCAGTCACGAATCCTCCTCGGAGGTGGAGGTGGTGAGCTGCGAGGCCCAGGGCCCAGCGTGGCCCCTGCTCAGTTTAAACTTCCTCTTCCATCCCCTGCTCAAACCAGCGAGGCCAATGAGCAGGCAGCCCCACCTCCCTGACTGCTTAGCAGTGTATTTTTGCAAAACTAATAATGAAAGAATTCAGAGGACTGCTTGTGGTTCTAAGCCCCAGGAGAGTAAGGAATGGTGTCCCTGGTCACTGGCACTGTGCCTGGCACATGGTGGATGCTCAATAGCTTTGACTGAGCACCTATTCTGTTAGTTACCCACAGATCATCACGTGTAGTCCTCACAACTATTTCGGGGGAGGAAACCTCCTCAGGGATGTTAAACAACTTTCCCAAAGCCACAGAGCCAGGAAGGTGGGTAGGAGGATTCAAATCCAGCTCCCTGTCCAGACTTCCCCCTGGATGCTACATTTCCAGTGAGATCGGTACTCAGTCCACAGTGTAGCAGACAGACTGGGTCAGGATCTTCCCTTCAAGATGCCTCTACAGGAGCAGACCCTTAGGGCCATGGCACCTCAGAAGGCACTTCACTAAGGGCAAGAGTCCCTTGGGCCCTACATGGCTCACTTTTCCTCCTGTGAAGTAATCCAAGAGGTTTCCAGGGTAGGACATGAGGATGGTGGGGACACAGATGTGTCTAGCAATATTGGCTTAAACCCATAGCGGGCATGGGTTTGTCCCTATAGGTGAGATGGGGGTGTTTAGTACCAGGACTGAGTGGCATGTGTAAGTGAGGTTCCCTCCTGGAAAGGGGGACTGCTACCTGCATGGAAAAGACAGCCCCAATCTGGCCAGTGGTGAGGGCCAGCACAACACCTGGCAGGCCATCCCTCAGCTCTGGGGCTCCCTAACTCCCAACGCAGCACTGGCCACCCTGGGCTCCATATATTTGCTGCCATGACTGATTCCACAACTAGGCCAGGGTGAGACCTTGGGGGAAAACCAGGTGTCCTATCTCTGAGTCCCTAATTCAGATCTACAGAACCAGGAGGAAATGAAAGTCAACTGAATAAGGGAATCTTTCCAGGAATAATGCAGAAGGAATTGTACCAGTAGCTCTAGGCTATGATCTACACAGGGCCATGGTTTATCAACGAATCACCACGCACAAGCCTGTACCACGCACAAGCACTTCCCGAGTACCTTCTCTGCACTTGGCCCTGCGGGAACTCTCCTTCCTTGAAGCAGGCTGTGCAGAGTGAGTACAGCCAACCACAATTACACAGCACGCTGAACACAGCACCACATTTGAGCTTCACACCCTCTACATGCAAAAGGCAGGGGGTGGAAGGGGAAACCGAGGCCTACAGAAGTTGCCACACTAAATAGGTGATGGATGATACACACACAGCTCTCTCTGATGGTATCACATCTAATCCCTTCCTAGGGCTTAAAATCTGGCTAGAAGAGAAAGGCTTACACATTTGAAAAACAGAAAACAAAAAAAGATATACAATCAAATACAGCAGGTAATCCTTATGCTTAAAGAGGTCTCCCTCTGTATTCCTTCTCCACACACAAGGCTCAGAGCAGGGCCATTGCTCTGGTTTTCCACTGTAACCTCTTTGAGCAAAAAAGGGTGTCAGGCAACCCATAGCCCAGCGGGAATCTCACTCCTAGCAGTGCTCCTCCATTTCAACTCAACACCCTTTAAAGGCCTCACCAAGAGCTGAGGTGCAGGAGGACTGGAGAGACACACCTGGTCTGCCCCATATGTCTTTACAGACTCTTGTGCCTCATTTCCAAAAGTAGGTGGCACAACCTCACCACACAGAACCAAATTCATCATGAACCCCCAAAGCCAAATAAGGAGTGGGGTGGAGAGAAGGGCTGCATCTCGTTATTCTACCAGAGCCATCTTCCTGAAATGAGTCTGACCACATTGCACCCTTGCTCGAAATCCTTCAGCACTCTTGGGATAAATCCCCAGCTCCCTAGTACGGTACACAAGTTTCCCCAAAGATTTGTTTTCCTGTCAACCTCTTCCCTCCAGATCTCGCACCCACAAGTGTGTACCAGCCATACTGGACTACTGGTTCTTCTTACAACAGACAGCACTGTTTCCTGCCCTGGTGCCTTTACTCCTGCCCTCCCCCTGCCTGGAGCCCTCTTCAGCCTTGTCTTTCTGGTGACCACCCACCCAGCTCTGGAGCTTAAACTTCACCTTATCTGGGGCATCCTCTCTGATCCAACCCCACCCCAGAAGTCAACCCTTCCTTCCTCTCCGGCTGCAACTGCCACACGTGGTAGCACATCTATCCTGTACCTGCCACATGCATTTGTTTCCCCTACCCAGTGTGCGGGCCTTGATTCACACTAGAGCATCTATTAATATCTACTATGTATGCTACAGTAGGTGCAGGGGATGAAAAGACCAATCAAGATGGGATCCTTCCTATTTTAAGAAGCCCAGTCTATTGTGCAAGGATTATACCTTATTAATAGTAGTCATCCATCATTACTTAAATTTAATTAATTAATATTTGTGCAGAGGCTTTTTGTTTACAAACATTTTCATGCATGCTGTCTTAGTTAATCCTCTACGTGTCTTGGGAACCACGAATGTTCACTTCCAAATCTTTGAAAAACGCACCAGATGCAAGGAAAATGCAGAAAGTTAATAAAACACCTTCCTTCTGATTTCCCGCTAGGCTATCAGCAGTGAAGTATTTGGTAATGTACCTCAATCAGAGGACCGTTTGAAACTATTGAGCAGCTTTTGAGATCCTCTCTGTGTTTATGTGACTGAAGTTTACCATGACCGGGTCTGACATTTTAGAAGAAATGATGCTCTCAATCAACTCTTCCCTTGGGGAATCTGCAGCCCAGGGGGAGGCCAGGCTCTCATCTGCCCCTGCAGGCCTGAGTGCTATCAGCCCCACCCCTCACGGGAGAAAGAGGCGTCCGCCGTGCTCTGACACCTGGTTGTTACAGACGGTCTCCTGGGCAAAAGCTGGGAACCCGTCACAGGAGAGCAGCCGACGCAGGAGTTTCCACACTGGCTTCCAGGTGAGCATCCTGGAGTGGGTGCGCTCTGTGGGGGGCGGGGCTGCACCTCGGGCATCCTCCCAGGAAGACAGGCTGTCTGCGCCCCCTGTGCCAGCTCTGGCGGGAATAACCACATATGTAGGGACTCAGCCCAGCCCCACTTCAGCTCAAATAAATTAGCAAATTGTCATAAATAGAAATTATACTAATGGAAAGACTGCTTTAAGTGATTAATGAGCCTCTTTCCCATGACTTTGTTTTCTAATTTGCATCATGAACTTTGAGAATGATGCTGGGTTATTCTCATCTCAGTGAGGGCACCAGCATCTCTGCTCAGCTCTCTGTATCAGAGACCTACTGGACAGAAAATGCCACACAGCACAATGAGCTGCCAAGGGAGAGTCTGCTAGTGTTTATCACTGCAAGTCTTGGTGGGCTGAGACCACTCTGGAGTCCCAGGATGGAAAGCAGTGTAATAGAGGGAGCACTGCAGGGGGGAGTGGTACCAACAGGCAGTGTGCCCAAGGACTGCTGCGATCTCTTTAGGCTTCATCTGGAAAATGGGGATAATTTGAAGGTCTTGGCAGAGACCAGATGCTCTTTTGCTGTTCCCAGCACAGAGCTAAGAGCACAGACTCTGAAGCCAGTCAACTGGGTACGAATCGCAGTTCTGTCACTTACTAGGGGTGACCTGGAACAAGTTAGTTAACCTCACTGGGCCTCAGCTTTCTCATGTGTGGAATGTGGATAAAACTACTTCAGAGGGGTTTTGTGAAAATTAAGTGAGTAAATCTATGTAAATCACTCGGAACAGTGCCTGGCATCTAGTAAGTGCCATATGGGTGTTAGCTGTTACTTAAGCTCTGTAACTTCACGATTGTATTATATAAGATATGCATGCTCACAATAATTGTCACACCAGAAGTACATAGAATGTGTACCAGCCCAAAGTACACCCAATCACATGAACACAAAGCACGTCAATTCGTGCACAGGTACACACACACACCTAGACACGCACACACCCACATGCTAGCAACCATACACACCACACACATAGACACACACACACACACATGCAAACATGCAAACACACACACTACATAGATTTGAAACAGAGCTTTGCATGCTGCGGAAAGTCCTTCCCCACTCTCGTGAGCCGGCCAAATCTGAAATCTATGCTCTCTATGTGCCAAACCCTGATTCCTTTCAAAGTAACTTTAAGGTGTGCGTGGCTACCATATTTGAATTTGGGGGGGAAAGCAATCAAATCTGTGTACCTCCCACCTCACTCCCTCTGTCCACTGAAGGCCAGACAGCCAGAGCAACTTCACAGCATCTCTGGTCAGGCACAACACTTCTCTTTGGCTGGCAAGGCTTCCTCGCTATGAGAGATGAAAGGCCTCTGATTACCAACAGCTATGAAAGCTCAATTCCCTAAAGGCAGATACAAGATGCAACCCTGCATCTACTTAAGATGATCAAGGAATCAGCTGTACTGATGACAGGAGCAGTTTGTATTAAAATTCATTTAGATAAAACTATTTCTCCTAACATCACTATTAGGAAAACATAGTGTACTATGTTTTAAAAGAGTCTTGTTTAAAGATTTAATTTTTTTCCAGGGATGAGAAGACAGAGCTCCATTAAGAAGCATCTTTGACAACAAGCTAGAAGCCAATTAGAGAGGTCAAAGGGTGATCTTGGGCAATCCACTGCCAACAGTTGAATCTCTGCCTCTGTCTTAAAAGGGAGGAGGGGTCGGTTGAGGGCAAATTCTCCCTATTAGAAAGAATGCAGTCTTGGACACTGAGAAGCCAGGCGTGGCTGTGTTCCTGGTCGTGATCAACCAAACCAAGGGCACTGTGCCTGTGGTCTTATAGGGTTAGGCTTGTGAAACCCCCAGTAAAAACCAATGATGAATGTCACACCCACCATTGAGCTTCTGGGCTTTATAGAGGGTGACTGGTATCTGTGAGGCCAAACACAGACACCACTCAGCCACACACAGCCTGGGACACGCGCTGTCCTCAGGCCAGCCCCTGAGAAGGCAGCTCCTCCGGGATGCAAGACCTGATGCTTCCAGAGAACAGCTACACTGCTCCACATCCTTCTACTTTCCAATTATTTATGTTTATTTGACCTTTGCATCCTGCACAGATATTCCAGCTCCCACTATGGGACGTCAATTTTAAGGCATCTAAAGCCTGGCTTGCAGTTGGGCTCCTTGAGCCTCTGCCTGGCCCTTAAAGCAGCCAGATGGTTACAAATGGTCTCCAGACAGAACAGGGAGATGCGTGCTTATCAGACCACCTGGCAGACATGCTGCCCAGATGGTCTAGGTCATCGGCTTTGTGGGGATCAGCTGAACTGTGCACCCAACTCTTGTAGTGAAACCTATATGGGGTTGGATTCTGATACGTCAGCAAGGATCTCACCAACCCCTGCAAAGCTCTTTGAAGGGAGACTTGCAACAAAAGCAAGGAAAATGAGAAGGTGAAATGATGCCAGGCTTGCTCCAAGCTTATCTCTCATCTGTTTCCACCACAGATCATCTGTGCAGGGCTGCCCTCTGGAAAAGGAGTCAGGCTTCAATTAAGACTAACCTTGCTAGTTGCAAACTCCTTTCATATATTCATCACAGCACTCGGCATAGTGCAACGAAGCTGGTAACCATTCAGCTTGCTGCACCAATGAAATGGAAACTATTCATTCACCAAATGGTTTTAATACCTATGTGCTAGGGACTGCATGCAGCGCTGGGGCCAGGAAAAGAAAGCATGCTCTATCGGGGCAGGGTCCACATCCGATTCTGCTCATTGTAGTGTACCTAGTGCTTAGCACAACCCTCGGCACATAGCAGGTCATCAATCAATAGCCACTGAGTGAATGGGACTCGACCTGACTCCAAGAACAGCACAGCCTGGCAAGGGAGACAGTCTTCAGAAAAACAAACTCTCCTGTACGTTGTAAGTACCATAACAAACAAGAGTTAAGCCCTGAGTGTTGCAGGAGCCCAAGGGAAGGGGCAGTTCCAGCTGGGCCACATGGGAGAAGTCAATGACAGACAGGGCTCCTTAGAAGAATGGACGTGTGAGGTCAATCGTAAAGGACGAATGAGACTTGGTCAAACACTGATGCTTGTTTCTCCTCTTCTGAATTACAAACAGGAAGTGAAAATAGATATGGTCAACTTCCAAACATCCCCACACCAGCTACTTTGAGGGATTCTCAGAACTGTAATCCCAGACCCTTTCGGCAGGTCCCACAGGAGGTGGAAATGAGGACGCTCGTGGGTGGCCCTGGGCAAGGTCTGGCCCACGGTCCTCTGGACGGGAGGAGCCTCAGCTGAGCCAGGTCATGGTACAGCCCGAGGACTCTGGGCAGGAAAAGGGGGGTGCTCACAGGGTTGACAGCTTCTAGGGTCAGGAGCTAAGACTGCACCTTCAAGATGTGACCTCACCTCAAGGAGTCCACAGGAAAATAACACGAGTTTGGGGATCCTAGCTATCCAGCTAGCTGCATGATCTCAGCGAGTTACTTAACTTCCAAATTTTACTTACTTAGTTTTTAAAAGGGGTACTACCTGTTTTGCAGGTTTTGTGTTAGAAAAATGCTAACATCCTACCTGGCACCTGGCAGGTGATCAAAAGGGCAAACACAATTACTAGAACTAATTTTAACAACAACCCAGAGCAGGTTTCCTCTCCTTGGCTGAACAGATGAGGACATGGGCCCTTCAGGCCACAGCCTCCCCATCGGGATGCTGGAAGCAGCAGAGCCAGGCCTTCTGACCCGGGGCTCCAGCCCCCAACAACACGGCATCTTTGGTCCCAAAGTCAAATACAGATGATTTCTGATCATGTGCAAAAGCCTATTATCTGCTATTAACAGAGTTCACAGAGAGTTGGCTATATGAAGGTTTCTAAGGTGAGTAAAAGTGGTCCAAGAGTGGTAGCTGGAGGTGAGAAGGGTAAAAGGAGACTGTGCTGAAGAGCAGAAAACCAGGATGTGTTTCTCCAAAAAGCATTGACTACGTCAGATGAGCCCAGCTCTCCTGGGCCAGATGCTGCCTGTGCCAGGCACCCTCCCCGCCCTCTGGAACTGCACAGATGCTGCACACAAGTGAGTTCCTCCTGAGAAGGGGAGAGCTCGGTGGAAAGTCCCTTTACAGGTCACCAGGCTAAGGGCGGAATAAGGGATGGGAATGGAGGAGAAAGGGCTTCCTAACAGCTGAGTGTGAGGAGTCCTTTGCACAAACTTGGATCCTGGAATTGACGAAGGACAAAAGCACAGACAGAACAAGGCCTCCGAGACGTGGCGTGGGCCACAGCATGACAACAGAAAGGGTGCTGACCCTGCAGGCACCACCTGAACAGGGCTGACCGTGCTATGCACTCTGCCATTACCACCCCCACGTCATGAAGAGGAAAGAGAAGCAGAGAGGATGAGGTGGGGACCAAGGTGGCGGGGGGGGGGGGTGGCTAGTGGGAGGGATGCCCACCCACCACGCCTGGTTCCCTACTGGCCGGCGCTCCTTCCCAGCCCCTCATGGGAAATGTGACGCAGTGGGATGACACACTAAGGGACTAACACATAGGAGCTGTGCAAGAAGTGGTTTTTCATAGTCGTGATGATAATAAAAATGATAAATAGGATTTCAGAAAAGAGATAGATTTCTTAAATTTAAAGAAAAAAAGCAGCATCTAAAACATGAGCTCATTTGGTTAGGCCCAGGGCCAGAGTGTCAATTCCACCTCGGAATTAGTGAACTTCAGAGTTGAAAACACCATCAGGTCCTTATGCTCCCCACCCCTGACGGCCAACTGCCCTCAGCCACCTCCTCCACACGGTCACCAGGGAAGCCATCTGAAATGTCTCCATCGCCATTCTCTGGCCCCAGGCTCCTTGTACTAAAGCCTGCCCTGCCTCTTTCACAGAGCAGGGGTGAGGTCAGCTGAGAGAAGGGACCTGAAAGCAGTGGGTGGGCTGGGCAGCACCAGCTGGGGTTTATTCTGAGGGTGCAACAAATCCCCAAAGCCCACTTGGGGCCAGGCTCTGACGGAAGAGCCCTGGAGGTGAACGCTCACAGGACAGAAGGAGGTGGTCGCTGAGGTAGGGAAGGGAGGGGGGCAGGCGGTCCAACTCCTCAGCATGGCACAAGAGGCCCCCTGGATCCTGCTGCCCCCTCTGGTCTGCATGCTACATTACCAGTCACAGGGAACAACTTAGGTCTCTGCTGCTTTCCAGGCTCTGGAACGGGCTTAGAACACTCTTCACCCCGGCCAGCGGTCACCATGGGAAAGCTCCTGTCTCAGCCCTCCCAGGCTGCACTCTGAGTGCCCACCTCTGTGTGTGCCCCTCCCCTCAGACTGGGGGCATCTCCAGGGCTCAGCACAGAGGAGCAACGAAATGTGTAGATCATTATGTTAACCAGGTAGCCCCGGGCTGCAGTTCCTGGTGTCCCCGGGCTCCTTCTCCGGTTGTTATAGATATTATGCAGACAGGTGTGCACACATCTATTGCAAGAACCACAGCTTCTTTGAAACAAGTCTACCCAGCCTTACGTGCTACGTATGGGCCATTTTTATTACTATGGATGGGTGTCAAATTAGGCTCACATTTTTCATAAAGTCTAAATATTGAGAAAATATTATTAAAATGCACAATGAAGTTATTAGCCAATTCAATCTTTGGTCTTTCCATCTGCTTGAATTCAGGTTTACAATAGCAAAAGTCTGCTATTCATCCCATGCCAGATGTCACTACCAGATGAGAGACAGAGAGAGAGAGTGTCTCTAATATTAACTCTCTTTAATCGAATTTGCTTATAGGGACAGTCTCTCATAAACTTCCAATCAGTAAATCCAGGAGACAGATGTGCCTGGCACATGGTAGGCATTCAATAAATATTTGCTACATGAATTATTAAGCAAATACGGAAAACAGGGAAGTCCACCTCTTTAATGGAGTCAAGGCTAAAAGGAGAGAAACCCGAAGACATTTTCAGTACTTTTTTGACTGTTTTGATGGTCAACACAATCCCATTAGAAGGCAGCACAGGCTGGCCAGGACCACTGGCTTGGAGGAAGGCTAACAGGGTTCAGGTGCCGGCTCCTCCGCTTTCTACATGTGAACTTGAGAGGCAGTTTTCATCTATAAGACACGGGGACAAAACTGCCCTGGGAGTTGTTGAGACCGGGCCCCGGACACCTTGGGCCAGCCCAGAAGCAGCACCTGCAAAGTGGTAGGTGTGACATGCACAGGTGCTGCCATGTGCTCTGGCACCAAGTGAGGGCCAATCTCTGTGGAATATGGGGAGGCAGGGCACCCCATTCCCAGGCTTGCTGCTTTTATCTGCACCCAGAATGAGACTACTCAGGAGAATGAATCCCTTCCTACTGGGCCCCCAAGCACACTGCCTCTTCCTCCACTGGGTGCTGATTGACATTGAGCTGAGGCTGAATCAGACCCAGCCAGGCCTGCTGGCTCTGCACAGCTCTGCCTAGCTCCCTGCATGAAGCTAAAGCTCCGAGACCCAGGCTCAGAGTGTCTCGTGCCTCACCTGGGGATTTCCACATCAGGAAGTTACAGAGCCTCTCCAACACAAGTCCTGTCAGAAAGACCCACATCCTCCCTGGCTCCAGTGTTACAACCACAGATGCCAGGATATGAGAGCTAATGACCTTCTTTCATCCAGCCTGACAGGACGTGAGTGAGCCCATAACCCTCTCCCTTGAGGACTGGGGCTGGGGGTGAGTGTTTTGCCGGCAACCCCACCTGGCTTGGTCCCTGGCTCCACCACTTCCTGGCTAGACTCACAGGTGAGTCCGTTCACCTCGCTGAGATTCCATTTCCTCAGTGGAGCAAGAGTGCCGGTCAGGGAGACGAAGGGGAATTAAACCAGATGCCGGCTGCAGCAGGCCTGGGACACAGTGTGAATGCCACTTCCTTCCATGCTACTTCCCTTTGCTCACTCACTCAGCAGGAAGTGACTGGACCCTGACTCTGCTGAGCTCTGGGGCGAACCAAGAGAAGGACGACTCAGTTGTCCCCACCTTTTTACTTCTCTCTATAAAAGACAAATGCCCTAAGTCCACGACAGCTGCGTGGGTCACTCTGCAAGTCCCAGTTTTAGTGTCTGGTTCACATCTACCTGTAAAGTGCTTATTTTGTCACAAGCTGCTCGGAGACAGGGGTCCGCCAGGCCCATATCCACTTCAGCTTGCACAAAGGAACTTGCCTCAGCTCCTGGAACCTGTGCCACCTGCAGACTGAGGATATTTCCAGAATCCAGGGAGATGGTCTGGAATGATCCAAGACCATACAACACACTGGAACCATCCCATATCCACAGAATTGATGTGTGAAAAATTAACAGACATTCCCATCAGAGTTGCCTCTTGCTGGGAGACATTCTCTGAGCGAGCCACGCTCTCATACCTTGAGACCTTTGGGGCATTTCCCACCCTTGTCCCCTTGATAACCTTCTACTCGTCCTTAAAAAGCCCACTCTAACGTCACCCCCTCTGTGAAGGCTTCCCTGATCACTCTGCACTCAGCAGCTTCTTCCCCTGAACCTCACAGCACTTGGCACAACACTCTTTCCCTGTTTCCCGGCAGCGTATTTAATTCTCAGATGCCACATCCACACCCTACAAGCCTCTGCAACCATACTGAGGCCTGGTCTTTGCATCTCAGCCTCTCACATGCCCCACTAAATACCTGACCCAAAGTAGGCGCTCTGTGAAGATTGCTGAGCGAACACAGAAACGAACAAGTGAACCTGAGGTTTCTCCAGGATGTTCATTCATCCAACTGAGTGCCCACCACCAGCCAGGCACTGATCTGAAGTTCAGAGCCAGTTAGTTTATGAAACACTCTTTTATAGCAAAGTCCTTCTGAAAACCCTCTCAGTCTTTTCAAAACAGCATCTCCATGCCTTGGTAAGATGTGCAATCCGATTGCAGCTTCCCAGACAATTGCATCCTGTGTTCAGCAGTCAGTCTGTGAAACTCCGCAAGCCCAGCATCGATGGGTGGCTGTTGGAACCTGTCACTAACACGAATATCCACACTGGCAAGAAATATGTGATCCAAGACAAGAGCACCAGCCCTGTGGAGGCCTCTCCTCACCCTGAATCAGCACTTCATGCAGGGGCCTGGTCAAGAAAATGCCGACTCTGGTCCCTATCTCCTTGCCATGGCATTTCTGAGCTATTTGTGGCTAAAATTCAATAGCTAACCCACGTTGCATCCTTCTCAGTGATCAGAAACCCTGAGCAACATACATAAAGTTCCAAGGTGACCACCATGAAAAGGATATGATTCTCCAGTGGATGTCCAGCTTGCTGTTGATCTCCAGGCCTCGAGCTTCCTGCCTCTCTTCTTCCAGCTGCTTTGAATTTGCAAATTGTCCCTTCTCCCCAGGGGATTCTGGGAAACTCTCAAAGTTGAACTTGTCCACTTGAATAGCCATTCTAAGAGAAGGGGGGAAACACAGCAGAGAATTAATCAGTAGGGCAATTTCTTCTGCTGGCTGTTGGAGAATCAGCACATGCCAGCGTGAGACAGTATAATGAATCATTATCATTAGTAATTCATAAAGGATTCATTCCAAGAAAATGAAATAATAGACTCCCAGGGTAGCACTGGCTTCAGAGCTGGTTCAACACCCAGTTTAGAAATGATGACACAGTCAGAGATTCCAACCTCAGAGAAGACTCATGAACCCCAGAAGAAAATTTAAATTCTGGAACAGGGCAATGCAGACAGGACCCAATGTAGAAAATCAGAGCGTTACTAGCACTTATTTAACCCTGGGGACCCCAAAAGCCCACTGGGAACTCCAGCCTCATCATCTGAGCCCTGCCTGTCATCTCACCCTGGGCCAGACAGACTTGCTCACACATGCCCCGGTCCACCAGCTGCACAGCATTCCCTCTGCCCACTGCCAGCCCCCTGCACCCAGGACCCCACTTGTCTTTTGAGCTACTGCCCAACCTCCTGTCAGGTTTCTGCTCAAGTATCACATAAACTACAAAGCCTCCTTGCACTTCTGGCTATATCCAGCCCTCTCAACCTTCTGGCAGTTTCTAGAACACGCCAGGCTCTTCGTGCCTTAGCCTTTGTGCTCACTGCTCCCTACACGGGAGTATTCTTTTCCTGACCCTTGGCACAGCTGGAGCCCTTCATTATTTAGGTTTCAGCTAAAGAAAGGTTTTCTCAGGCCACCTCATCTAGAGTAGCATTCCCTCTCACTCCCCTTCGCCTTATTCTCCATTGCAGCATTCAATTTATTTCTGTCATAGCATTTATTGTGAGCTGTAAATATTTATTTTTGGACTTAACGGTCTATCAATCCTACTGGAATTTAGCTCCCTGAGGGCAGAGATCCTCTTGGTCTTGTTCACCATAGTCTCCCAGGCCTAGAAGAATGCCTGGTCTACTGCAGTAACTCGGTAAACAATTCACTAAGGAAATGAATGAGTGAATTAAAAGCCTTCCCTGATCCCCTGGCCAATGTTGACCTCTTCCCCTCACGCGGCCAGGCCCTCACACCTATATCCACGTTCGGCTGCATCCCAGGTCCTGCAGCACCTGGTCTGTAGAAGGCATACAGCACAGGAGTCTGGGTGCTCCAGGTAACTGCTCGCAGCCTGCCTCTACTCCCAACCGTGACGGTCACACAGGCAGGAGCTGTGTCTCGCTCCTATTTGAAACCCCACCTCTTGGCACAAAACCAGGCATACGGTAGGTATTCAGTTAAAGTGTGTTACATGAATGGATGAAGGGAGAGGGGGAGGAGGGAGGGTTTCTTCATGTCAGGGCTCCAACTGAAAGATGACTGAGAGTCCATCAGTCAAAGCATAAAAGTAGGCGTTTTGTATTATCACAGACTGTGCTGTGGCCAAAATGTTCAGCCAAACCCAGCATGCTCCAATTCGCCTTTGGGGCTATTCCGTTTAGCAAGCAGAACACAACAGGGATTGGTAGTCAGGGTGTATAAATAAAAGATTAAACCCAAAGAAGAGGACATGATACCATGACGGCTTGGAAAGAGTCACTGGAGTGTCCATAAACCCACAGCATGATGGCTAGGGCCCAGCAGCCCAAGAGTTCGAGACCCTCCTGTGTAGACACAGAAGACAGTGTGTTTCCCAGCAAGAACTATGGTAAAAAATTACATTTACTGCTCTTTTCTGATTATAAAAGTAGAGAGGCTTACTGAAAAAAGTTGGAAAACAGACAAAAGCATAAAAAAGAAAAAAAGCACTCAGAATCTTATACTCTAATTTTAAGATCTTAATTCTATAGTCTTTTTTCTAAGTATTTGTATTTTAAAGTAGTTTAAATCATTACCTATGCATATGTATAAATTATATAAGTATCATTTTATACATACATATACACAGAAATATACACATAATTTTAAGACTTGGTTTATTCTTAATATCCCAGGAACATCTTCAGATCATTAGAAATTAGTCTGTGAAATAATCATATGGCTGTATCATAATTTACTTAACAATTCCCCCATCTTTCATACTCTCAGATATTTTCCATTTTTTAAAAAATCGCTATTGAAAAAAATCACAACATATCTTTGTGCTTAAATTTCTTGACTGCATTTATGACTGCCCATTAGGGCCCAATTCTAAAAGTGGAATTACTGATTCAAGAGGGTGAAAACGTTTAAGGCTCAAAGGTTCTTACGGAGGTACGTGCCCCGAGCAGGGCGGGCAGGTGCTCCTGTCTCTGTACCCTTGCCAATACTGGCGATGATCAATTTTTAATCTTTGCTAGTAAGAGGCAAAATGCTACCTCACTGATGTTTTAATTTGCAGGTCTGAATTATTCCCGATGTTGAGCATTTTTTCCAGAGCTTATGAGCCATTTATCTTTCTCCCCCGTGAGTTGTCTACATGTGCAGCAAGAGTGCTTCCAATTTCCCCCCAAGCAAAGGCTCTTCCTATTGCCCCACCTTGAAGGCAGACTGAAGCAAACTAGTGCTCTCTTCAAACAAAAGGTCAGAATATTTCCTAAGTTTCACTAAAAAGGCCAATTTCAGTTCATCACCTTATAATCCAAAAGGGACTAATAATTTCCACCTTTCACATGAGTTTGGACACAGTCCCAGTGCCCAGCTCTCTTCCTGTTGAACACAAAAGGGGTGAGACCGCCCGGCCCTCAGCATCTCTAGGGCCAGCACACACACTGGACACTGCAGCCACTATATTTGTGTGATTATCTGGGGGGCTCTTTTCAACAATTTCTGACTGAGTAAGCATCATACTACATCACCCACCTCCACCCTTAACAAAACTGTAGCCAGGTGTGCCCACGAAACAGGAGAGGGAAAAAAATGTAACGAACACCTACTGCATGCCAAGCCCTGGGTGAGGTAATTTATACATATATTCATCTTATTTATTACAGCAGACCTAAGGATGAGTGTGATTTGCTTCCTCACACAGATGCGCTGAAGCTCTGTGAGTGTAAGCCACCTGCCCAACGGCAGAGAGCTGGCAGCCCCCGACAGGAGGCTGTTGCTCCGACTCAGTGCTGCTCTGTTTTGTTTTTTGCTTTACTTGGCTCTCCCTCGCTTAGGCCGAGTACCGAAAAGGAGGTTATTTTTCGCTCATGCTGTTTGCAGAGCTGCCATGGGACACAGACCCGGGGACTGCACAGCCTGCTGCACAGGCCTGCTGCCCACATGAACAACCAACCACTTCCCAAATTTACAACAGCCCTCCTCCGCAGCAGCCCTGGGATGTGCAATGCCAGCAAGTGTCCCAAAGGTGGTCTCTCTCCTTTCCCACAGATGATAAAACTGAGGTATCAAGAAGTTGAGTAATTCACCTAGGGTCACCCAGCTTAAAATCCTGGAGCCAGGACGGCAACTCCAGGAGCCAGGGATTATTCCCCCAAGCCACAGAGGAGCAGTGCCTGCCCCACATCTCTATCTACGTGGTCCCACACAGCCCCTAAGCCTCACTGCCCTCCTCCTCATCCCCTACCAGGAAGCGGGTGGCAGTGTGCGAATGATAACCGTTTTCCTAGAGCAGAGTCTTCATACATGAATTCTCCAAACACCGTGACACGCTGCATTCTGTAAAACAGTGCCAAGGGCCAGTACTGTTGTTGGGTGGGGGTGCCGGGTGCCCTGGGGGGTAGCCTTGCTCTGAGTCCAATCACAGAACTGGCAGGACTTCAATGAAGACTGAAGCCATCACGTTTTGAGGCTGTCACTTTCGTCATGAAGCCACCCTGACTGGGGACAGCAGTGCTCCCTGGTGATGGCAGCAGCTTGAGAGATGTTCACAGAGAGTCAATCACAAACTGGCTGCCTGGAGTTCGCCATGGAAGACGTGTCTGGGCTGAGACGGCCCCTCATCCATCAGAACTGCTCACAGAGAAATGACGTGGCAGTGTTGGGAACCCAGGCATTGAAAGGAGGGCAGGGAGAATGAGAATCTCCCCCAAAGGGGAAGGAACTGAGGCCCCGGAGGACAGCGCCTCCTCCATCTTGATGGGCAACGAGGCAGCAAGAGGCAAAGAGGAGGCAGCCCTGGCTTTGGAGCTGACCACCTGGGCTGGACTCCCAGCTCGGCCCTGACTTGACCGTGACCTTGGGCACGGCCCTCCATTTCTCTGAGCATCTCTGCGAAGTGCGGTCAGAGGTACCTGCACCTGGAGGGATGGCTGAGGGGATTCAGATGCTCTCATTCAGTGCCAGGACATGGTGGCTGCCACAATCAGCCCACGTGGAATGATCAGCTTGGTGCCTTGGATGACTTTGTACCTATTTTCTCAATTAGCAAGCAATTTTTCATAACAATAATGAAGCAACAAAATCTCAACACTGAATTAAAGCTACAGCACTCTCCCCCTGACTCATGCAGCCTCTTGCAGCCGCCTGCGGATCATAACTTTGTGGGCAGGGCCCTCCTCACTCTGGGTTTAAGCTTGTACCCTCAAGACCTTGTACTGGGGGTGAGGCGGCACAGATCAGAGAATATTTGTGCAATCCCCACCAGAAAGTGTCCCAGAAGTAATTCAAAACTGTGGCTGATCCTCTGGCAAATCACAGCAAAATTGGAAAACATTATCTTTGGAAATAGTACAGAAGAGGAGGGAGGGCGAGCGAGCGCAGACCAAGGGCACATGCACCTGCCCTCTCTGCAGCCGCCATGCGTGTTGGAGGCAGTGGCCTTCGGGGTGGCTTCCAGAGGAGTGGCAGCTGGACCTCTGACCAGGGGTTGTGCCGTCACAGAAACAGCTCTTTAGGGGAATGACTTTTTGCCAGAATGGCTTTGTTGTTTTTATTGTTTGTGTCTACTTTTCTTTAATCGAGTAAGGGCATTACACTGAACACAAGAGCATATTACCTGCCGTCACTGGCAGGCCTGGGGCGAGCATCTGGTCTCTGGGCTCCCCGTCCAGTGCTTTCTCAGAAACTGGAGGACATTCGCAAGGAACATCAGGAATGGGCAGAGGGTGGAGGGTCCATCTGCTGACCGAGGGAGCGATCCCCAGGACTAGGCTGCAGCCCCACAAGCGAGAGCTGTGCCACCTGTGTATCTTCCGCACGCGCCTTAACTTCTCCACATCCCAACTTCTCCTTGTAAAATGGGAAGAATGCCCACTAGGTCACTGGTCACTCTATGATCAAGGGTGTAATGTGCATAAACGTGCTTGGCACTTTGAGAGGGCCCCTCCAGATTAGGTGAAGGGACCAGACTTGAATCCCAGATGGAGGCCCACGCCCCACACACATCTTCTGAGACAGGACTTCTTCAGATCTTAAGAAACATACAATCAAATGTCAGCTCTTCCACGAGGCTTGCCCAACCACACAAACCCTCAAGCCCGTTTCCCTCCTGGAAGAGTGGAATTACCTCACAATTTTAAAGTCCCTCACAGTGTGCAAAACACTGCAGTCCAGTTTCTTCACCCAAGACTGGGGCTAACAAACCCCACTTTGTAAGATTTTGTGTAGTGGATACAAAATGGTCAGCACAGTGCCCAGGACACAAAGAGCACTCTGTAAATAGTGGCTGCTGTCGGGATTATTAATCCCATGTTACAGATGAAGAGACTAAGGTGCCTAGGAGTTAAGGAAATAACCTAAGGCTGTTCCTGGAATTGCTGAGGTTCAGATTTCAAATGTAGTTCCGATTCCAAATCCAGTATCCTGGTGCAGACTACCCAGCCTCCGCAAGACAGTCCTACCACTATCTGATTCTGTTCATCTTTGATGAGTTGGAGTTAAATAAAATTAATACTACGATTGAATGCCAATTTTCATGTTTAATTTTATGGCCAAATGTGACAATAATAGTCAAGAGTTGGCACTAAAAAAGGTGCTGTGATTTTTGAAGAGTCTATAAAAAAGCAGCATTTTTTAAAATACCATATCATATGATTCAGTCTTTGAACAGCTGATAACCTTGCCAGGGAAGTCATAATGATGACATTTAAATACAAATCAAGGAGTCGGATTTAGAAGGACTATCCACATATAATTAAATTGAACTTTCATTGGGAGATAATTGATAGTTATAAGACTGGTATTCTAAATTTATGTGGTGCATCATATGGGAGTCTATTTGACTATGCAGAATGCCAGCCTATTCTCTGTTTTATAATGAAGTACAATCCAAGTGAAAGGGAAGCAGCCAACCTTCCAGAGTCATCCATCCTAAATGAGAAGGGACTTTAAGCAGACAAGAAAATGGTATGAACATTGATATCTGGCTCACTCCCAAAAAGAAGATAATTTTCTCCTTAAACCTCATAGATCAATTTATGGTTAAAAAAAATCCCTCATTATTATTTTTAATTGAAAAGATACACTGTATTCTAAAAATCAAAGCATCATCAGGGATTGAATGCAACACTGGAGCAATGGCTCCCATCACGAGCCACCCAGATGCCGAGCAGCACACCTTACCACCATCATCTCCATCCTCAGAGCAGCCCCAGGAGGGAGTACAGCCATGTGTTGCAGAAAACCAAGTCACTTGCCCAAGCCACAGAGATGGCGAATGGGAGATGGAGAATTCCTAACCAGGCCTGGGAAGCCTGAAGCCTGCAGCAGGCAAGGACGAGAGGGGTCCAGAGAGGCGTCCCTGCTCACCTGAACTCCAAGCACACACCTGGCGGGCACCTGGGAGTGAATACTGCTGTGGCCCGCGAGGCTACAGAGATGGAGATCTCGCCTAGGGGTCAGTGCAGCTTATAAAGAAGCCTCGGCATGGGGTCAGGCAGTCCGTGGTCCGTCCCTCCCTCCCTCTAGTTGGCTCCATGCACAAGCTGGAAACTGGCGAGAGGTGGAGGAGATGCCAGTGTCAGATAGATCCTGGGTCTCTTTTAATTGTAAAAGTCTATGTTTCTGAGGTGTTAAGTTTGTCTGAATCTCCAGTTCCTCATCTGTAAATTGGAGGTTGTTTGGGGCCCACCTACACCTTCAGTTTGGATTCTGTGAGTTCAGCTAAGGACAAGGATGGGGATTAGCGTGGCTGTCAAGTGACAGTGGCCTCTTGCTGCTGAGACAGCTTCTCAGAAGAGCCACTGTGTGGTATGAACACTCTTGGTGTGGAACCAGTAGTTCCACAGGAAGGCGGGATCAATCAAAAGACGCCCATTCGGTACTGAGAAAGCTCCTGGATATGCATTATCTCATTTTATACTTACGGGGACCCTGTATCACCAGCCCCATTTTACAGAGGGGTGAACTGAGTGAAAATGATCCACTACAGTCACCAGCGTTAGGAAATGAGCCACCCCTAGGCCAGTTCTCCTTTTCTCTGCAGAGGACTCGCACTCATAGGGCCTCTCCTCATCCCTTACCCTCCTTCCTCCAAGGAGCTAACTCCAGCCACCCTTTAAGAGCCAGCCAGACACAGCCTCTGTGAGAAGTCTCCCTGCCTGCCCACCCTGCTGTCTAAGCCCGCAGAGGCACCTAACCTCATCACTGCCCCCACAGTCACCAGCTTCCATGCCCCTCCCTCCAAGGGCAGGACTGAGTCTCAGCTATCGCACCTCTGCAGCACAGTGCTTTTTCCACAACTGGTAAGAGTGTGTGTTGAATGAATGATGCTTGCACACCCAGCCTCTGAAATATCCCTTTAAATGCTGATACTGCTTATATAAAATTTATACATATTTGTTCTGTATTCGAGAAAACAAATGAAGTGATGTTTCCAATGACCAGAGGCTATGGTTGCAGAAAATCCAGCTCTGAAGTGTCAAGATGTCAGGAGCGTCTCCTTCTATCTCAGCCAACATTTCTGCGGAAGCCCAATCCCTTACCTTGCATTTCTGTAGATGAACATTTATTTTAGGACCTGTAAGTACTCTCCTCAGCACTGAAAATGGTGCTTTATAAAATGAGATTTACTCTTAATGTCATCTGGTTGCCAGCTCCCCGCCCCTTCCTGCCTAAACTGCAGGAAGCAGAGTGAGGGCTGGATTCCTGCTTTCCGGGGTCACTTTTAATTGATTTCCCTCTGCTAGGCCTCCCATGGGAACAGCTTTTCCATCTTAACAGGACCGGCTTGCCTGCAGGATCAATTTGGCCATGAGTCTAGCAAAGGCAGGGAGAAGCCAGGGCTTGGTGCCTTCTTCCCACGGACTCTGCAGTGCCATGGGAAGGGGCAGGATTCCAGGTCAGCAGATGGGAGTTCAGGCCCAACTCTGCCCCTGACGAGATGTCTGATGCAGGGCAGGTCTCTTAACTGTGGGGGCCTCATTTGGGAAGGAGAATTGTGTCAACAAAGGATGCTGGATATTTTATTTACAGCTTTGCGGCTACCCAGACCTGGATCCTAATCCATCCTTTGTCACCTGTGAGCTCTGTGGGCAGAGGCAACCTACCCGGGTGTCTCCAGGCCTTGGTTTCTCCATTTGCGAAACTGCAGAGTTGGTCAGGACTGTGGAGAATTAATTTGGACCACCTGGCACAAAACTGGTGCTCAAAAATTATAGCTATTACTTTTAGGGGTAAGGAAAATGTTCTAAAATGGATTGTGGTGATGGTTGCACAACTCTATGAATACACTAAAAAAAAATCACTGAGCTGTATACTCTAGATGGGCAAATGTATGGTATGTGAATCATATCTCAATAAAGTTGTTATCAAAAATTATAGCCATTAAAAGGAGTTATCGTAATAAAGACCAGAACAGGACAGCATTTACGGAGGCATTTGGTGAAGTATAAAATGCCAGACAAATGCTGGATATTTTACTTATTCTTTTCACTCATCATCTCGTGTTCACAAACAACACGTCACCAGGACCGACTGAAAGCACCGGGCCTCCGCTGCATCCTCAGCCCTGTGAGGGCAAAGCTGCTTTCTTCCGCTGGGTCTCCCCACGCTCCCAGGGTTCCAGCACAGAGCAGGTGCTGAAACCATGTGCGGGACAAAGTGGCCGCTCATCACTTCTGCCCGTCCGATCCTCATCTCCACTCCCCTCCTTCTGCTTGTCATAACCCCACTCAGAGATTTCCAGGCACCACACGAGGTTGGCCCAAGCGGGGCCTTCCTTCTCTGTTAAGCATCAGAAGTCATTTCAACAATTCCCCAGAGCTGCTCTGTCTCTAAGGACGGGTTTGGGGTTTTTCTCCAGCGCTCCTCACTGACTATTCTGGGGAAGTTTGTACTCAGATTAAAATACCTATCCGATTCTTTACCAGTTTTCTGCTGTTTTTTTAAAGTCTGAAAGACCTGGTTTCTACCTGGGACTCCCTCTAATTAGCTGTGCCTTTGGCCAAGTCACCCCATCCCTGAGCCTCCATCCCAGCCTGGCAAGGAGGGAACAGCTTTCTGACAGAGTCGTTGTGAGGAATCGTGAGGTAACCTACGTGAGGGCCTGGGACACAGCACACAGCTGGTGCATAATCAGTTCTCTCCTGCTTTTTGAATTATGATAGAAAATGAGCTATTTTGAAGTTTCTCTGCCTTATATGAGTGAGAAAGCCTTCGTGAATTCTTGCTTTTCCCAAAGGGTCACACTCAGCTCAGGGTGGGCTGGAAAAAGCCACCACCACAGCAGCTGCCTGGGTGAAGGAGCTCAGACCAGGATAGCAGCATCTGCTGAGGCAGACAGGTTATGGCTCCCATATATCATTAACTGAAATACTGGTACAGTAACAAAATATCAGGCTCTTCCCAGCTCCTTTTAAATTCTTCTTGAGTATCTTGCTGGATTCAAGGAGGGAGACTGAAGGCGACAGTGACACAGTCACAGAGCCTGCTTTGCTCCCATCATCCTTGCAGAAGACATGGCCACGTTACAGGGAAGCCTGTATCTAAAGGTGTGGGCGCCATGCAGGGTCCCCAGCCCAGCGGCAGCTCCCATCAGACTGGCGAAGTTTGGACCTTGCACAACAGTGGCAGGACAGTGACTATCCCGTGGAACAAAGGCTGACATGATACTTCACTATTGCTTCCTACTCACCACCTTGCAGCTCTGCCAGCTAGTGTGTGAGGGCAGGACATGATGTTAGTCACATTATGGTTCAAACAGGGATGCCACCCAGGGCCAGACTGAGGAGCAGGAACCTGGGCCAAACCACCCTGGAGTTAGCATAATGTATTCAGAGAGCAGGTATCACGCTGCAGGCCTGCGCTCGGCCTGCAGAGATATGAGGTGAATCAGGAGCAGGCTCCGTCCCTCCGGGAGCTTCAGAATCCCACGGGAGAGATGGACCACAGGGAGACAGACTGTTAGATGTGCAGTAAGTTGTGATAAGTGCTGTGACATAAGGATGCTAGAGATGTTAGAAAAGGAACCACAAATCCGGCCTGAGCAGCTTCAGGGACAGTTGGAAAGAAGTGTTGGGTGAGCTGCGACAGGCAGGATGGGAGGAGCTGGGAGTCAGAGGGATGCAGGTGAAGAGGGAACATCACTTGCGGAGAGCCAGATGTAATGGAGCATGGAAGCGAGCTAGACCCTAGACGTCCGTCTGACTGGACAGAGGGGACTGGGGAGGGACAAAGCCAGAGTGGTAAGCGGGGGCCAGACAACAGAGGCTCTCGTGGCCTCGTCAGGGAGTGTGCACGTGTTCCTCTTTGTGGTTGCCTAGCAGATGGCTACACAGGTGGGCAGGTGGACGCACGCTGAAAGGAATGTTGAAAGTTAGTTTTGGGTTTTTTTGCGCATGTGTGAGGAAGACTAGCCCTGAGCTAACATCCGTTGCCAATCCTCCTCTTTTTGCTGAGGAAGACTGGCCCTGGGCTAACATCCGTGCCCATCCTCCTCTACTTTATATGGGACGCCACCACAGCATGGCTGACAAGCGGTGCATCCGTCTGCGCCCGGGATCTGAACCTGCGAATCCCAGGGCCGCCGAAGCGGAGCGCACGAACTTAACCACTACACCGCCGGGCGGGCCCCAAAGGTTAGTTTTAAGATGAGAGAGAATCAGAAAAGGTAGCACAAAAGAGGAGGAACTGAAGGAGGCAGAGGAGAAGGAAATAAACTATAGAGGCGAGAACTTTACTGAGTATTTGCCTCTATCACATACCTCATCCTTGAAATAGTTTTACTCTCTTCACAAAGCAGAAGAGGAAACTGAGGCACAGGCAATGACAGGACCGCCAAGGGTCAGTCTTTGTGGACGCAAATGTCCTTCCACAAAGCCCAGGGGTGGACGGCAGCCAGGAGCCGCTTCCTCTCTGTGATGTCATAGCACTTACCACACATCGAATACCCCGTCTCCTTGTGGTTCATCTCTCCCGTGGGATTCTGAAGCTCCCGGAAGGACGGAGCCTGCTCCTGATTCACCTATACCTCTGCAGCCCGAGCGCAGGCCTGCAGCGTGATAACTGCTCTCTGAATACATGTCCCAAACCAGTGGGCCAGCGGGGGGCCAGAGGCCCACCACATGCACACGGGAGCATGCACATGTGAGACACTAGCTCCTCCCTCCAGCCCAGACAACACCTGGGGTGCTGCCAGATGCCAAAGCCCAGGGCTTAGGTCCAAGACTTCAAAATGAGAACACAACCTTCCCATGTGCATCACACAGGATCGCACACCAGAGAGGGTGGGGGCAACTGTGGCGGGCAGGGGAGGGTGTGGTCCAAACCCACTCTGTGAATAGGGGGCAGAACCAGGAAGCTTGCCGGTGTAACCCCAGGCCCAGAAAGATGAAGAGGAAGAGAAAAAAAACCTGGAACATCTCTGGCAATTTTTTTCTAAATGTTTCTAAAGAAAGAATGCAAGAGAGATACATGGAAGTGTTTTTGACATCTGGATTTAACACAGACCGTGGCAGTTTCCCTCATCAAGCTAATCAGAAGCAAAAGAACCAACAGAGTTAAATAACCCTAAAATAGCTTTGGTAGAACAGCTACAGATGGATCAGCCGGGACCGATCAGAACGCAGGGTAAAGACCCTGGGACGTCGCCAGTTTCAAAGGTAAATGAAGACACACTGCACGTGCTGAAGGACAACAGTGCTCCAGTTACCTCCACGGAAGTGACCCCCGTATGAAAATGTCCCGTGAAGTAGAGCTGAGCCTACAGAACACTCGCACATTGTGTCAGTCTTTTTGGACAGAAATCTCTCCACGTTGGGATGCAAATCTCCCCACCTTCCACAGGACACCTGACTGCTTCAGCCTAACGTGGAGATGAGGGTTCTCTGCACACCAGTGAAGGGAGGGTCTCAGGTCGGGGACAGGTCATCTGACACCGCGCCTGCAGCCGGGGGTGGTTCCCCTCACCGAGTACTTGCTCACAGGCCAGGTTCTCTACCACTGCTGTCGCATTTCATTCTCACAACCACCCGGGGCCATAAATGTAATCACGATTCACATCCGAATTCTACAGAAGAGAAAACTGGGGCTCAGGCCATAGCGTAGCGTGCAGCCTGAAGGGGCAGAGAAGCAGGCAGTGCTCTGACGAGGTGGACAAGGCCAGTGGAACGAAGCCTCACATCACAGCGGTGTCCACAAAGGGTCACAGGAGGCCTGGCAGACGCCAACCAGTCCCCAGAGTGGAGCCCAACTGTGCATGAGTCACCTCCGCTGGACTCTGTTCTCTCGCCAGAAGACCAGGTTCTAG
Organism: Tapirus indicus; assembly: GCA_031878705.1. NCBI lineage: Eukaryota > Metazoa > Chordata > Mammalia > Perissodactyla > Tapiridae > Tapirus > Tapirus indicus. The sequence goes on along the minus strand of CM062935.1, from coordinate 4,741,791 downwards.
TTGTAGCTCTTACGCTGTGACCCTGGGAGAGTGTCCTGAACATTGTGACCCTCAGGGTTGTCATCTATAAAATGAGCACATTACCTATCTAAAAAGAGGTGACCTGTGGATTAATTAGAACAGTGTATTCTCAATAAGAAAGCCTTTTAGAAATTGAGTTCTTTTATTGCTATTATTACAGCTCTACCTTCCCACTGGTACCGCAAACTCAATATGTCCCAAACCAGACGGACGCCGCCCCCAGCCTGCTTCTCTCCCCGCCCTTCTCACTCCCACATCACCCACCAACACACAGTGGGTCTGTGAATCCTCCTCTCCCTTTGCCCTCCAGATCTGGGCACTTGCCGGGCTGTGTGGACCTGCCCCTGCCCCCTCCTCCCTGCCCTCTCCGCACGCCCTAGTTCAGGCCTCATGCCTCCTCTTCTGTGGGTAACCTGACGGCAACATCCTTCTAACTCCCAGCCCCTGCCTCCCCCGTCCTAGCTCTCTGCACCCTGCACCCAGGAATCGGATCACATTGTACAGAAACTGGCCTGGTTCTAAAGGGCTCCGGATTGCCTAGAGAACAGAACTGGGAGTAGGCGGGTGACAACGCATAAGAAAAGTTAGTGCAGGCTCCAGAGGACCTCAGTGTCCTGCCAAGTGCCTTCCTAGAGCTTCTAGAGCTTTCTTTAGACAACGCCAAGGAGGTTTAGCAGAAGGCAGGCAGCAGTTGTCTCTGTGTTCAAGGAAGACATGTGAGGCAGACAGGTGAAGGTGGGGGACGGGAAGGACTCGGGTAATGAGACCAGTTTGGAAGCTGCTGCAGCAGCCCAAATCCAAACCAAAACTGCCTTTAGAAAAACGAAATTACCAAGGTAGGGAATTCTCAAAGGAATTTACGAATTGGAAATTGCCTAATTATCATCTGTGTGCAAAATAACATTTGCGTAACCATCGACAAATAGTGTAAATACAGAATATATTTATAGACATAGAATTAAAGGAAATTCCTTTAGAAAATAAAAATTAGAATACATTTCTAGAAGGCTAAAGTTCTTTCAAAGAGGCTTAAGTGCCAGGGAGGAATTAAATTTTTAAAATAAGAACCCCCAACACGTATGAGGTCTTTCTCTGGGCCAGGCACAGTTCTGAGCTTTCTGTCCCTTCAGCATCCATTCAGGGCTCCCAAGAGAAACAGCAGCCCACTGTGCTAAGCACCATGTGATCTTCTCACTTGACCCCCATGAAACCCCTGAGCTCAGGCATTGCTATTCTTGTTTTTACTGATGGGGAAATTGAGGCTCCTAAGGAAGTTCTAGTCTCGTGAGGAATACCGAGAGGGAGGGAGCAAGGCCCCCTCGGTGGAGGCCTGGAAGCCATGATCCCTGCGTAGAAGTCAGTGGGATGCTGAGCAAGCAGGGAGGATGTGAGGAAGAGCGGCCCAGGCCCAGCCTGCACTAAGGCTGGAGCTGAGACCACGTGCCTGCATCATGTGCTTGGGGAGCTGCAAGGGGGCCAGGCAGTAAGAAGCAGGGGCAAGGCAGGAGGCTGCAGCGGGGACACGGGCCGGGTCTGGAGGCCTTGAAAGGGTGGTAGGAGCGTGGCCTTTGTCCTGAGCACAGCGCACAGCCATGGAAGGGTCTAAGCAGGGGAGCGGCATCATTAGAGTCTCAACTTCCTTTTGAAGGATCGGGCTGGCTATGGTACTGAATTGACAGAGGATGGGTCGAGAGGCCAGACTGAGGCAGGCACTAGTGAGGAGGGTGTGGCGGTGATCTCAGGAAAGATCCTGGTGAGCTGAACTCAGCGGGAGGAAGGGTGAGAAGTGGGGGCTGTGGCCTCCACTCCAGAGGTACCTAAATTGGTCTTCATTATTTCAACCATCACCTATTCTGATAAAGCTCTCGATATGACCGCACGAGAGCTGTCACCAGGACAGCAGCAATACACCAGCCTCCGCTCGCCGCCTGACACCAGTGAAATGCCTCGGAGTGGATTTCTCTGAACCCTGTCTGAGCGCCGCAGATCTGCAAGAGCCTCCACGAGCTGGCCTCTACCTGGGTCTCCAGCCACCGGCATCACCAAGACGTTACTGTCACCCACTTTCACGCCCACGCCATGTTCACACCTGACTCAGCACTCCGCCATTAGTCCCACGTGTCAGCATCACCTTCACCTGGCTAAGCTCTCAGCCCTCTGTGCTTCTAGCAGTGGCTCTGACAAAGTATATAGTGAAAAGATCAGCATTGCGTGCGTGTTTCTCCCCACCGGACAGAGTCCTCTGACGAGCAGAGACGTAACCTATCTGTCCTCACCTTCCTAGAGCCTGGCTCGATGCCTTGAAGGCTTTCATGTGGCTGAAGCCGGATGCTCCCAGAGGGAGCCACTCAGTACAGAGCTGATTGGTTTTAAGGCAGTGAGATGCCCCCATTTTGTTAACAAAATGCCTCAATCATACTAAATCGCTGCCATTAGTAAAAAAGTGCTATTACATCTAGTTATACATTTCACCGATTCTAAGTTAAACCTTATATTTCCTAAATTAAATGAGGAAAGCAAACAAGAACAGGAAATAGTCAGATTTCCCCTGCACACAATTGAAAGGTGTGAGCCAAGCCTGGGGAGGGGGCCGCAGCTGGAGTGCAGCTTATCCTTCATCCCAACCCTGGAGCCCAGCGCAGGGGGCTGGCAGGGGCTCTCGGGGCTGCGGAGACACGGAAACCTGGTTTGCATCCTAGCTCTGCCTCCATGTCTGTGTCATCCCAGGAAATCATATAGCCTTTTGAAGCCTTTTCTTGCTGTAAAAATAAGGATACTGATGCCAACCTCAAAGTGTAATAGTGAGGTGAAAAAAACCAACTTGGCGCGAGCACTGAGCATACACTCTAACGGCAGCGGTGGCTGCCATCATTTCCCACCATCTACAACATCCACCCGGCCACATGGAGCAGAAGGGAACCTGGAGGGCACAGAAAATACAAACGCCTTAGGAAGGCATCCAAAGCCCCCACTGCCTGGGCCCACGCACCTCCAGGCCTCACCTGTGTGACTCACCTGCAGGGCCCCTGCATGCAGATCAGTCCCCCAGGGCTGCCTCCTGCCCAGGACCTGCAGCGCAGTCACGCTGCTGGGCCTGGACTCATTCCTCAGGCATCAGCTTTGTAAAGCCTCCTCTGACCTGTGCCCCACTCCCACCGCATGAGAACTGTGCCTTTGCTACGCTGAACACTAACTAGTGGTCTGTGCCCACTATTTAATATCGCATTAACCACACTCCATTCCACAGGTTTCTTCACATGCCTATTTCACCCCTCACCCCATCAGACCATGAATTGTACACAGTGAGGAAACTATGTCATACTCATCTTTTATAGACCTGGAATTTAAGTGTTCACAAGTGTTTGCTGAAAGAATTACTGAAAACTGCCTTTCATAACCTGAACAGCTTTAATGAGAATGAGAGGTCAGCTTTGTTCTGTGTGGCCCCAGAGGGTAGAACAGATGGACTAAAGTTGTACTAAGCCCTCTGTACCCTAGCAGGACACGGTAAACCCACCACCAGCCCCTGCTTCCCACTGACTACAAGGAAAACTCTGGACAGGTACAAAAACAGCCACCTGAGCTCTCCGAGCAGGAGGATGTAGAGGGAAGTCAAACATGGACCAGCCACCCATGTGGGCATGGGCCACCTCATTTCCCTCTCTCTTTCCTCCATGCTGTGGCCCGGGGTGCCCCATTGACAGAGCATCAAGCAGCAGCACCAATGGCTACAATTCCAATACCATCTTCCTAGCCAGAAAAACCAAGAAAAGGGGCCCCCAGAGGTAGTAGAGCATGTGTATGCATGTGGGGGATCTCAGAGGGGAGACAGCCAGAGAAGGGATCCCCTAACCCAATACAGCAAAGGCTCAGAGAACTGAACTGGGATTTGACCACTCAACACACATAGGTAAGTTTCAGATTCACCTCTGAGTTGTGTGTGCACAGGATAGACCCCAACCAGTGAGCAAAGACTTGGAGAACTGGACTGAGATTCGAACCATATGCACAAGTATCTCAGGCTGACCCCGAGTGGCACGGGGTGGGACAGACCCAGTGTGTGCCAGAGCCGGCTTGTACCAGCTCACAGGAGCCAACTGTTGACATGTCTTCTCAACACTGCATTCAGTGATGTCATGCTGGTAGCTTGAAATTGGCCACAAGGGAAGTATCTGCACCACAAAAACTGGCAAATGCTACAACCCAGGGTTGGCTGTTAACAATTTACCAGGTCACAACCGGACAGACCCGAACCAACAGAGCAGAGGCTTCAGGAACTGAGCTGGAGAAACCGAGATCTTGACTTCCACCCAAGGGAGGTAGGCAGAATTTATGATCAGAGACTAACTGGACAGGCTGCCTGCCAAAACGAACCATCAGTGTTCTCCAGGGGCACATAAAAAATAACACCCCAAGTCAGAGTCTACAAAAAATACAATGTAAAATACCTGCCATGCCAAAAATAGGAAAATGTGACCAATTCTCAAGGACCAATGATGACAACCCCAAGATGATCCAAACGCTGGAACTACCAAAGTCTCTAAGGCAGCTGTTATGACCACCCTCCCTACGATAAAAGAAAACACAGTTAAGGGCCAGCCTGGTAGCATAGTGGTTAAGTTCACACACTCCACCATGGCAGCCCAGGGTTCGCAGGTTCGGATCCCAGGCGTGGACTGATGCACCGTTTATCAAGTCATGCTGTGGTGGTATCCCACATAAAGTAGAGGAAGATGGGCACGGATGTTAGCCCAGGGCCAGTCTTCCTCAGCGAAAAGAGGAGGACTGGCAGCGGATGTTAGCTCAGGGCTAATCTTTCTCCCCCCAGCCCCCAAAAAAGAAAACACACTTGAAAGGAACAAAACAATAGGAAGTTACAACAGAGAAACAGAAAACACAAAAAAGAGGCAAATGGAAATGTTATAACTCAAAATACTATGAAATTAAAAAAACAACACCTCTCAGAATGAGTTCAACAGTAGAATGGAGATGACAGAGGAGAGTAAGTGAACTTGAAGACATACAAATCATAAAAGAAAATATTGATAAACTAGACTTCATCAAAATTAAAAACTTTTGATCTTCAAAAGCAAATTGCAGATGGAGAGAATCCTCACAAACACATAGATCAGACAGAAGACCTGCATCCAGAATACGTAAAGAACTCTCAAAATCCGATGATAAGAGCACAAACGCAACTAAAAATGAGCAAAAAGATTTAAACAGACTCTTCACAAAAGAATGTATACAAGTGGTCAATAAATACATGAGAAGATGTCCAGCATCACTAGTCACCAGGGACATGCAAGTCAAACTCACAGTGAGAAACACATCCACTGGAATGGCTACAATTAAACAGACCAACGATACCAAGTACTGGCCGTGATGGGGAGGAACCGGAACTCACGTGGTGCTGATGGGAATGGAAGATGGTACATTCTTACCATCTTACCATCCAAGCTCATCCACTGGAAAGAGCTTGGCGGTTTCTTGGACAGTTATACATGCGGTAGACCCATCACAGGAGCCAGCAACCCCACTCCTGGGTATTTACCAAGAGAAATGAAGATGTACGTACTTAACGAAATCGAGAATTATCATTATCTCTGTTTAAAATTTAAAGTGATTCTCTTAAAAATATAATAATTAATAAACAATCCTCTAAACTCTAGGTATTATACGCTTTTTTGTTGCTTTCTCTAACAAAAATCACACAGGTAGGGATGGTATCTGTCACATTTTAGACAATGATGCCTCTAAGCACAGCACAGAGTAGATGATCAACAAATGAAGACACTCAAAACTTGGAGTCGCCAGAGCAAAGCAAACTGATACATTTTAGTTAAGACAGGTGCCTTTAAATACTGTGACACGGCCATTCTCAAACACAGTGCCAGCCTCAGACTTGCAAAACAGAAAAATAAGCCACCCAGCCCTCTCCATGCCTCAGGCAGCCGCTCAGCTCCCGCTTTGTTTCTTTCTCCTTACAGAATCATCACGCTGCCTGCTTCTCTTTCCTCGCTTGCAGGTTTCCATGGCTCTCCAGAGTGATAATTCTGTACCTCTTCTGAAACCAAGCTTCTGCATATGTCCTGCAACTTTGGGAACATGAAGCCATGGACTGACATGCACGCGTGGGAGGAATGGGGTCTGAGGTGCCCCTGGCCTGTAACCACGTCCCCCAGCAAGGCTGTATGGGGTTAGCCGCAGGTGTTCAGGAGCAGGCTGAGCCGAGAAGGCAGCTCTGGGATCCCCTCTTGCTGCCTCACTTCCAGCCTAGCCCTCTGCTTCACACACTTCAATCTCTTCGAGGGTCTAAAACACAGTATGTTCATCTCTAAAATGGGGTAACAGCCACCTCGCAGGTGAGGGTTTCCCCAGCCCAGGGAGCAAGTACTCAACACACAGAAAGCCGTGGAAATAAATGACTGATGCCATGAATGGATCCTGCTGTTTCTCTAAACCTCTCTACTTTGTGGTATAAAGAAAACATTTAGCAGCATGGATGGCATATAAGAGGTGTTAGACAAGCATAACCTCACTTACCTTATTTCTGGGATTGCCTGAACATCGTAGATGTGATGGGCCAAGGGAAGAAACTCGCTGAGGGCCGCGCCCCACTGAGCCATGTGCCCTCTGTTTGCCGTGCATTTACCCTCCCTTCTGACCGCTGGATGGGACAGGCATGTGGCGGGGCCGGGGGGTGATCAGGAACCACAGCCGACCTGTGGTTGACACGTAACGTGAGCAAGACCTAGCTAACATGAGCAACAGTGAGAACAGCTAAACACATCCTAAATGATTCTCTCTCTGGCAAACCTCAACTACGGTAGGTTGAGTGGATGGCTGGCTCCGGGTCACACTGGAAAACAAGAGAGTGAATGAGTAGATCAAAGCTTTGGAAATGAGCCTCTGTTGTGCATTCAAAATAGCAAACACTACGCAGGCCTTTAAGGAAACAGACTAGTACTATTTATACCCTCCTTTTTTCCAGCCAAGACATTAAAAGGACAAAAAGGTAATAGTGACAAGATTAATATTCAAAGACAACTTCAATCCTTCTAGACCTGTCAAATACAAAAAGAGGCATTCCCACGTTTGGCTCCACAGAGGAGGGAACTTACACAAAGAGATTTCATTTTTCACCAATCATAGTGACAGGTGGTCCCTTGGAGACCCAGACATTCCCAGGAGAGGCTCAGAGGAGGAAGGAGGAGGAAGCAAGGAAGCCAGCCCAAGGCCTGGCACTCATCTTCCCAGCCCCCAGGCTGCCCCCATGGGGTAGGGGCGGAGCTTGTAGGCGATTCCAACCCCATCTCTACAGTTACAAGCACGAGATAACTGGGAAGTCACCCCAGCTTTGTGGGGCTAAGTCTTCTGATCTGGACATGAGGACGTTAATAGGAGATAACTGCCACGGACTGAACACCAGCTGTACTAGGACTATTTTACCTCCCATCCTCCCAACCACCTTAGGAGCCAGGTATTAACATGCCTATTTCACAGAGAAGGAAACTGAGGACTGCAGAGGTTAATGATGAGGCAAATATATATATTGTGGCAGTTTTCAAATGTGAGGTCTTACTAGTGGAATCACACGCAGTTTGAATCCTAGAAAGAGAGATGAACACTATTCCAGAGGGTCTGGCACGTACCTCGAACATGTGGCTAAAACAGCCGCCCACTGAAACCCAGTCTTTAGCATTTGGAATTTTACAGTTGAAAGGGAACGAGTCCACTCCTCTCTCTGCACAGATTAAGCAACCCTGAGTCCCAGCTTCCATGCAAGGATGCACAAAGCTCGGGGTCTGAGCTTCCAGGCCCCATGGTCTGAGAAGTGCCCCCTTCTCTGTGCACTGCTTCTCTGCACGGGGTGATCGACTTGAGAGGGTCCAGTCTACTAAACCACATCTGTACAGTCTCGGCACGTGCAGCCAACAGAACAAGCACAGATCTCTACAATTTGTCAACCCATCGTGATAAGACTGAGGCTCTGACCATCGTGTCTTATCACAGTCATTAAAGATTACAAGTCCTGCGTGGTTGAGGAGGAAGGGAAACACGAATGCAACAATGAGAAATTAAACCCGTTTCACCCTGAAAATATGACTGTGATTTATCGCTCTATAGCAGATGACGATGGCCTGCCAGAGAAACTCCGTCGAAAATAAAGAATAAAAATCACCCGGAGTTGTTTTGCCACACATCCAAATTAGAAAATGCTACTCTCCAAATGATTTATGCTTCAATTTTTTCCCTTATTCACAGAGAATTTGTCAAGCATTACAGGAGCTCCTAAGAGCAGCAATATGATTCAAAATGAAAGAAAAGGCTAAGAAGTCCAGAGCGTGCCGTTGAAGTCTGGGGGCAACCTGACACGTAAGAGCACAAAAACCAGATGGGCAGACCCCAAAGGCAGCCCCCAGAGCCACTGGAGCTTTAAGTAGAGGGACTTCCCCACCACCAGGCCTCACTTAGCATAGCCACCATGGGAAGGGTGCACGCCTCACCTCACAGACATCAGGCTTGGCAACACAACTTGCTTTGGCCACTGGACCTGTGCAGAGTGGCACATCCACGCTGGATCAGAAGCTTTGAGGACCACGGCATGGTTCAGCCATATTCTCTTTCCCTGCCACAAGTACAAGGAAGGCTAGGTGATCTGACTCTCGGGAATGGGAAGGCATGCGAGGCAGAGTCCCAGCGCCTTGGCCAACCTCTCCTTGACGTGTAATGTAAGCCCGACATCAACTTTTGCTCTAATTCACTGATGTGGAGGAATAGTTTTTTACCACAGCATAACCCAGTGAAAAACAACCAGCTCTGCTCCCTGGAACCCCCCCTGCACTATTCTACAGCGTACACACACTCACTCTTCAAGACCCGATGAAGAAGCCACCACTTCTGGAAGCCTTCCCAATTCCCCAGCCAAGAGCCATCTCTCCCCTCAAGACTCCTGGCCCCTCATCTGTCTCCCTGTGAACTTTATCGCTTTTTTCCTTGCATTATGGTTCTTATGACCCAGTTTCCCTTCTCCTGCTATAGGATAATTTCTCTGAGGACATGCCCTTGGATAGACTGCCCTGACTCCCACTTGTTCTGTCTAAAACAGGGAACACCATAACCAAGATCTCTTCCAACAGTTAAGGAATATGACCCTTTAGAAAATGAATAAATGTTGCAGTATGAATGGATAAGTGAGCTATATTATAAGTGGTACCTATAGATCCAACCTATTGAGCGAGGTAACATCTCTCCTGCAGGGAATAATTCCTCCCTTCTGTTAATCCATTTATCATGTCACTGGAATAAAATAAAGCAAACAGTTACAAACCCTCAGATGCCAGGGCAGAGCAGGACCCTGGAGCCAACAGAGCCACATCGGAACAGTAAGCCAGAGTCCTGAGCCGCCCTCCACACAGCCTACCACCAGCCCCCCGCGGCAGCAGGACACTTACGCACGACCTTGCCCAGGCCTCTGCACCCGTGTCCGGGCCTCTCTGAGGACCAGATAGCTGTGTTGCCAACTCGGACTCTTCTATGGACACCTGCTCATCATTTTCTTGATCCTTGCCCTCAGCTGGGCCCTGTCTTGGTTTCTGTTCCTCCTGCACTAAGTTTTCGGGATCAGTTTATACATACTTTCTATCTAATCTAAGCCCCTGATCAGTTTTTTTATTTGCACCTCTGTTTCAACATTAATTTTCCATAAGAAACCAGCCCTGAGAGACCAAAGATATGAATTCCAGATCTGCCTCACTTGGCTGTGTGAGACCAAGTAGATTACATAACCTATCTGAACCCTAATTTCTTCATCTGTGAAACAGCAATAATAATGCTGTGCAAGATTAAGATAAAGACGAGAAATAATCGGCTACAGTATGTGGCTGTAGTAGGTGTCATTTGTTATTTTAGAAATCTGATTGTAATAGCATCATGTCCATATTTCTGCATCCAGAGCTGATACTAAATTATATAAACCTATATGAGAAGTTATACTTAGCAGAATTCATTTCTGAGAACAAATTCAATTAAAAAAAAATTGAGCCATGGCATTGCTTTCATTCATTCAACAAAATGTTTTGTGTGCTGACATTGTACCAGTCACTGTTTTAAGTGAATGTTGGCGAATCTCTGGCTTCAAGGACCTCCCGGTCCCGTCAGAGCGAGGGACATGAGCAATCAGAGTGACCGTGAGCATGGTATGAGCTCGCACAGGCTGCTTGGTAGGGGTATCTCCTATCATTATGGTCAGCGACGACAATAAGAGAGATTCTGCCACCCTCAGTGACAATTTGCACAGACAACCAAAAGTCTGGGCTCTTTAAACTTTGTTCTCCCAGTTTCTTTTAGACCCAGGCCTACTGAGCGAGGTAACATCCTCATGCACTGCTGACTGGCTTTCCAGTGCTATTTCAGTGGGGCTTACAGTGTAGATGGAGTCTTTTACTTAATAATCAGCCCCTGTCTGAGTCATCCTTCTAAAATGCTAAGCAATTCTCTTTTCATTCTCTCTACCTACAGGAACTGACTCTTGTCCTGCTGAGGAGCCTGCAGGCTGAACAAATGGCCAGAGGCCCTGTCCTTGAACACCAGACAAGGCTCACCCCCCTGCTTTTGTGAATAGACACCCTGGACACAACTCCAAGGGCTCCTCGGTGAGTGAGAGTGCAGACAGGGGCCCCGCTCCAGACAGGACATGGAGTCACTCACGCTGGGGTGGGACCCCTGGCTCTGCCAAGTGCCGCCGTGGCCTTGGTCAGACAGTGCAGCATTCTGAGGTCTCGCTTTCCTCACCTATTAAACTGGGATAATGATGCCGATTCACCAGCTTGTCATGGGAACTAAATGAGGCCATCTTCATGGAGTCTTCAGCACAACACAAGAAGACAGAACTGTGGGCATTTCCTAGAAAACTTGTTACTCTAGGTAAGTCACTTAACCACCTGGATTTCAGACCCCCACCTGTAGATCACCTCCCACGAGTCTTGTAAAGATCAGACAAGACAGCATTGTGTGAGCATGCAATGCTAACAAACTCACCATCATTAAGACAACTAATATCTTCATGTAAAACCATCCATCCTATAACCCTGAACAGGTGAGCCCAAGTGGTTCTGTAAATATCGTTGCTGAAAGGGAAGGAGAGAAGGACAGACTTTTTGATGTAACATTTTGTGTTAGTCTCTAAGATGGGCAGTCCCCTTGCTCAGCCCATTCCATGTGGCTGCAGGACGGTCAGCCAGCTCTGAAACCTTTGCCAGCTTCTTCACCTCTCTGGGCCTCAATTTGCTCATCCTTAAAATAAGAAAAAATACCTATGCTGCAGGATTCTTACAAGAATTAAATGAGAGAAAATGTCCTATGTGCTTAGTGCAGTGTCCAGCCAAGTCCGTGATGAGTACGTATGAGTTCTCCCTTGCGCTTCTACTATCCTCCTGATAAAACACAGGTAGCAAGGATAGTATCTAGTTTCCTTACAGAGCCCAAAACTGGGTAACAGGTGCATGATATTTGTACATTTTTGTACAAAGAATCTCTCAGATCTGTATCTCACACTAAAATATGTATTTTTAGGCTTTGCATTTTTAAAATATATTTATATTTGTTTCAAGTTCAACTAATTTGCTATAAGAACTCTGGCAACCCACTTAATGATAATAATACAGAAAAGCATTATTTTTGCCATTGTTGCCTACCATTACTTAGTGTGTTATCATTTATCATACTTTCAGATCGATGACCTCATTTCATCATCACAAGAGCCCTTCCTCATTTACACATGAGGAAACTGAGGCACAGAGATGGTATACTAGCTGCCCCAAGCAACGGAGCTAAAGTGTCAGTGCAGGACGTACACGTGATCTTACTCACACTGGTCCCACCTTGGGGAGGCTGGCATCACACAGTGACGGCCACACCTGCTCAGGGGCTAGCAGTGCCATGTGAATGCTGGGCTGGGACATGCATCACCGTGGAAGCTCGCCTCAGCTTCATCCAGCTCCCATTTGCTGGCTGGTCAAGATTCTCAGGGTCCTTCTCTGGAAGATTCCTGAATCCCTGACCACTGCCCTGTTGAGATAGGACCCAGCAAAGGCCAGGAGAGCCACAGGTTGGCAAACTGTCTGGCACATATCACCAGGCCTCACCAGTCCTGCCAGAGGACGACGGAGAGATGGAAAATCCAGAGCACCTTCTAAAGTGACGTTCGAGGATGCAGAACATTTATTCACTGATGAAATGTATCCTAAGTGCTGGCCCTGTAAGAGGCACTAGCCCACATACTAGAAATACAAAGGTGAATGAAATGCAGCCCCTGCCAGCAGGAGCGAATGGCTGGCAGGGAGGCAGACATCTATTTGCAGAGATGTGGTAGACGCTGTAACAGAGCAGAGCGCAAGAGCCCGTGGGAGTGCAGGAAAAGCACTTTGGTAAGTCAGTAACTTCCACAGGTGGAGGGGAGTCCCCGGGCCTATGGGGAAGGGCAGGGCAGCCCAGGACGAGGGCCAAGTGGTGAGCATGTGGCACACTCGGGAATTTGCTAACACTTCAGCAGGGCGACAGTGTGAGTGCAGAGTGGCAGGGCTGGTGTTCAGGTGGGAAGGTGGGCAAGGGTCAAAGTATGCCATGCCATGTCCCCAACAGGGTACTGCTTCAATAAACCATGTTTATGGGATATTATGAAACCATATAAAACTGTGTTCCTGAAGAGTAATGATAAAAGCTGTTGTTACATTGTGGGGAAAAGGCAGGTCGCAAAAGAGTGGTCACAAGATGATCCTGATTTTGTATAAATAAACTAGACACAGACATCAACATGGACATGAATCTAGATAGTGAAGGCATTATCTCTGGGTGGTGGGATTAAGCATTATTTAAAAAGTCATTTTCCTCATACTTTTCCTTATTTTCTAAAATGAACATATGTTACTTTTGTAGGGTTAATGGATGCTATCTCAAAGAAAAGAAATCCCATTCCTGGGAGGCTGGATGGAGGGGCAAGGGCAGCAGTAGGCGGCTTCAGGATGAAAGCAGAGGAGATGGGGACCTGAGTACACAGTGACGGAGCGCGCACGGACAGACACGAGGAACACTGAAGCAGTGGACGCACATAGCATCACTGTGAGTAAACGCATGGGGACAAGCGTCGTCCACCCAGAAAACATCAAGCAGTCAAGTTGGAAGAGGATTAAAATGAGGCAATTCTGCAGCAGCTCCTGGCAGATGGGAAGGGCCATGAATGAAAAGACTCGGAAGGCAGAGCGTGAAGTGGAAATGTTAACATAAATGTCACGTATTATTACCGCTGCCACCGTGGTTCCTAACTGAGTTAGGCAGGGGTGATGAAGCCCCCTCTGCCCAGCATATGACACGGTCAGCAGTGCACGGTTACCATCCTGGCCGATACATTGGCTTCAGTGCCCACGTGGTCAGAATAGCAGACAAGGTGAAAACATGTCATAAGACACGCAAAGAGAAGTACGCTTCCTAAGCTGTTTTCCATCTTTGAGGATTTGAAAACAGAAACCAACCTTGCAGGAGATGGATTCAACCAGAAAAGTCTTTCAGGAGTCTGGCTTAATACTGAAAATGCTACAGCCATTTAAATACGAAGAGGACAAAGTCCTTAACAGTATGCAATTGACAGTGAGGGGCCACAAGGAAATTCCTGACTGAAAACAATAAAGCTACGCCTCTGATCACCTTACACTGCTGGCAAGTCTTTCTCTGAGGAGCTGAGCAAAGCTGCTCCCCCATCCATGTCTCAATCCAGTGGTCGCTACATGGAAATCCAGTGAGAATACCAAACAGGGAGCTGGTCACTTGAAATAGTCTATTTTTATGTGGAAGTTTTGTTTTTTGGGGTTTTGTGTGTGTGTGTGTGAGGAAGATTAGCCCTGAGCTAACATCTGTTGCCAATCCTCTTCTTTTTGCTAAGGAAGACTGGCCCTGGGCTAACATCCATGCCCATCCTCCTCTACTTTATAGGTGGGACGCCTGTCACAGCATAGCATGGTAAGCGGTGCATAGGTCCACGCCTGGGATCCGAACCCGCAAACCCTGGGGCTGCAGAAGCCGAGTGCGCGAACTTAACCACTATGCCACCAGCCTGGCCCCACGTGGAAGTTCTTATATATGCTATGCCTTGAGGCACGTAGACTTATCCCAGATCACTTTTTGAAAGCCAAAGAAGAAATAAGACAGTTGAGTAAAGTGTCATGTCTCCCAGATTGACCTCCCCTCCCTTCTTCTCTGCCTCTCACCAAACAGGGAAGAAGTACCTCCTGTTCTCTGGGTCCTGGGACAGAAAGGCCAATAAAACGTGGTCTCTACAATCAAAGGACTGGCCATCTCATGGGAAAGACAGGCAGATGGATGGGTAGGTAGGTGACTACAGCATATGTAGTAAGTGCTCTATTTGGGGGACAAGCATGGGAGCCAGAGAATGAACAAAAGCCCAGACTGAGGTCATGGAAGGTTCTGGAAGAGGTGATACCTCAGCTTGGCACCAAGCCTGATCAGGTGAGCCTAGTGAAGGCATGTAGGGGGCAGGAGACTGAAGGCAGAAGTCCGCATGTGGGATAGGGACTTCTATCATTGCCAGCCATGACCCTCGGGCTACCGTCCCAGGCCCATACCTAGGGGGGGTCTTCCCCACCCCAGCTCATGGAGGCATCTCTTCAAGCTCGAGGCCTGAGGTGTAAAGAGGACGCAGCTCCTCCTCAGAGGATCTACCATGGGCTCCACCCCAGCTCAGGGAGCTTGGTTACTAACCAGAAGTCTCTCTCATTTCTGAACAGCTCTGTTAGTCAAGTTTTTCTTAATACACCTCCTCTGCCATCTCTCTATATATTGACATTAATCACTGGACAGAGAAATAGGAAAGAAGCCAAAACTAAAGTTTATTTTAATTGGGGAGCTTTTGCCATTTTCTATTCCAACCAATATTATCATCTTCATCATCTTCATTTAAAATTTCATACTGTGAAAACCTCATAGTGCCAGATGGAAGGAAATGAAACATCCTAATGAAATGGGAGAAAAACATAAAAATAAAAATGTGCTTGAATCAGACGACACAGCTCAAGCACACAGGACGATGAAGAAGGAGCCCCTCCAACTGGGAAGAATCATAGGCCTGCGTTCACGTGAGCCAAGGGGGCTGTGGTCAGCCCAGCAGTGCCACGGCACATGGTTGGCTGGAACACGGGCAGGACCTCCACACCAAGGCCAGGAGAGGCAGCTCTACTGCCACCCAGAGGACCTCCTCCAAGGAGCCGTGACCAGGCCAGCCCAGAGGGAACGGCGAGCACCTTGACAATGCCCCTCTTCCCCTCCCCAACCTCACAGCTCTACAGAGGTTTGGGAGTCAGGATCCAATGGCATGTACCTCCAATCACTTTCACAGCCTGGAATCAGCTGGACTGAGATGCCCTGGGCGAGAGGTGGACCCGCTCCCCTGTCACACTGATGGAAACTGCATCCTGGCAGAGGGCCGGGCCAAAAAACTAAGGGAAGGAGCATGGCTATGGCTGTCCCAAGCATCTACAAAAGCAAAGTGCTCAAGCAGGGCATTCATGGCAGCCAGTGAAGGTGCCCTGGGGTGGCACTTCCCATCCCTGTCTCACTGAGAGATGACAGATACAAGACCTGCATCACCGGTTTTATGGCAGGCCCAGGACCACTCAGCAGGAGAGCAAATGGGAATGCCTGTCTGGGCCTCAGCCCTGAAGAGCAGCGCAGCAAGGCGTGGAGGCCAGCACAGCACCAGGGGAGGTGCTATCAGCTTGAGGAGGTGAGTGTCCTCCCTGTCCCTCAGCCCTTCTCAGGGGGCTGCCAGCTGAGACAGGACATGCAGTGTACAACCACCACAACAGGACCATGGGGACAGAGACCTTGACAGGGTGAAGGTGGAGGTATCAGAGCAGGAGTGGATCACTAGGAGCGCCAGCTTCCCAAGGGCCAGGAAGTGATACTGAGAAAGCTGCTCCAACCCCAGAAATGAAGGATTCGGGTGGGCCACTCTTACTGCAGGAATAGGCGGGTTCCAAGGTACAGGGCTGGAAGAGTGGGAATGAAAATGGGGCAAAGAGTGGCCAGCACTGCAGGAGGGCAAAACAGGGCAGGAGGGCCATCAGACCCTCATCCCACCTAGCCTTAACTAAGACAGGGAGAACCTCAGTTGGCAGTAACATCATATCACAATTTTATAGCAAGATAACAGAAATTTTCCAGGCCCAGCCACAGTTGTGACAAACTGGTTTGCCCACAGACAGTGTGGCTAGAACTGTGGCTAGCTGGTAGTCCCAATATGACCATTTCAGTGAGGGTCTCAGGGGCAGGCTGGGCAAGCCAAAGACAGATGGGGGCAGAAGTAGAATGCAGCTCTGCAGCACCAGGCCCCATCTCTGGCCCACCTATGCTCAGAGCATGGATTTGCCATACAGCCCTGAAAATCTCTTCCTAAGGCAAAAGGGAGCAAATGCCAGACCAGATCTGAAGGAAAGGGAATGATCTGAAGACCAATGTGCAGGAGAGACAGAGGCACATAGGGATACACTAAGAGCATGGCTCTAGAAGCAGACACACCTGGATTTGAACCCATCTCCCCCACGACATCATTTAAATACTCACGCCTCAGGTTCCTTGTCTATAATATGTGAATTAAAGACTGGCCTCACTGATTTGTAAACAGTAAACTGGGCCGAGGACACTGCATGGTCGTAACAGTGTTGGCAACATGGCATCCATCCTTCTCCAGTCCTTAGCAAGGGTGACACTATCTCTGGGGTCTTCCTCCACTATGCCATCCCATCTTCCTGGGGTCCATTAAGGGATGGAAAAAACAATAGTTACCACTTATCAAATGCTGGGAAACTGACCAAAAAGGACCCCATTTGGACCAGGAACATGATCATTTTATTTGGGTAATTAATGGGAATTCCAAAAGCTTCTACGAGCGGCAATGCATTGTAGTATAGAATAATCATTCCCAGAACTTTTATGGATGTTTAATAGGTGTCATAAGAGTATCACAGTCAGATAAATTGGGTAAGATAAAATTTTAAAGAATAGAAAGTTTCTAGTATGTCTGAGTAAGTCCCAATTGCTCCTGCAGATAGTAACTATAAATTCTGGACAAAATAGTTCAAAAACAATAATCTGAAGGCACTGGAGGGTGAAAGAAAGCAGGCAGATTACTGAGGAGAGCGGACACTTGGAAAAAGGAACAAACATGGAATTACCCTTTCTTTACAGCTTTTGGCCAGAGACAAACTGAAGTCAGCACCACATAGAAGCTAAAACTCTGGTAGAGAACCTGCCATCTTTCTCGGCCAAAGAATCAGAAGACAGAGTTTGGGGAAACCACAGCAACTGGAAAGCGAAGGGGCTGCAGGAGAGGAGAGAGCCAAAGAGTAGGAGCCCAAGGTTGTGCACAGACTCTGCCCAAATCTTTGGTTAGTCCTGAGCCACACATGCACGGAGCAGAGTCAACTTAGTCCAGCTAAGTACAAAAGAAAAGAACTGAGATTCGAAAGCCCAAGACATCGAGTTTTCAACTTGAATCCAACAAAGATAAATGCCTGCTATGAAACAAAAACAATCCAGAGTCCAGAGACTCCACAATATAACGTGACAATGTCCCAGATACAATCTAAACTTAACTGACTTATTATGAAGAACCAAGAAACATGACACATTCTCAAAAGAAACAACAATCAATAAATTGCTATCCATCTTGAGATGATGCAGAAATTCTAATCAGCAGACCAGGATTTTTAAAAAGTCATTAAAACTACGCTTGAGAATATTAAGGAAAATATTGTGGCAATGAATGAACAGATAGAAAACCTCAGCAGAGAAAGAAATAGTATTAAAAATGAATGAAGTGGAAAAGCTGAAACTGAAAAATACATAAAAATTCCCTGGATGGGCTTAACAGAATAATGAAAGTGACAGAGAAAAAGAGTAGACTGGAAGACAGATCAAAACAAGTAATCCAATCTTAAGAAGAGGAAAAAAGAATGAAAAAAATGAAAAGAGCTTCAGGGACCTGGAGAATAATACCAAAAATTCTAACACACCTGTCCTTAGAGTCCCAAAGGGAGAAGAAAGAAAGGGGCATAAAAACACATATATTTAAAGAAATAATGGCCAAAATTTTTCCTAATTTAGTAAAAGACATAAATACACAGATTCAAGAATCTCAGTGAAGCTCAAGCAGGATAAAGGCAAAGAAAACCACACCTAAGCTTGCCATAGTCAAGGCAATGGATAAAAAGGATAAAGAGAAACTAGGATAAAGAGAAACTAGGATAAAGAGAAAATCCTGGAATCAGCCAGAGAAAAATGACACATTATATACAGAGAAACACTAACTCAAATAACTACTGGTTTCTCATCATAAATTATGGAAGCCAGAACACAGTCTTGAAAATACTTTCTTTTTTATGTTTCGTTTTTGTTCTTTTTTTTTTTTTTGTGAGGAAGATTGGCCCTGAGTTAACATCTGTTGCCAATCTTCCTCTTTTGGCTAGAGGAAGATTGTTCTTGAGCTAACATCTGTGCCCATCTTCCTCTGTTTTGTAGATGGGGCGCTGCCACAGCATGGCTTGATGAGCGGTGTGCAGGTCTGTGCCCGGGATCTGAACCCGTGAACCCCGGGCCACCGCAGCGGAGTGTGTGAACCTAACCACGATGCCACTGAGCTGGCCTCTGAACAACACTTTAAAAATGTTGAAAGAAAAGAACTGTCAACCAGAATTCTATATCCAGTGAAAATATCCTTCAGGAATGAAGGCAAAATAAAACCATTTTAGACGAAGGAAAACTAAGAGAAACTGTCACCAGAAGACCTCTTCTACAAGAAATGCTAAAGGAAGTTCTTCAGGCTAAAGGGAAATAGTACCAGATAGAAACTTGGGTATTCAGGTAAAAGCAAAGACCATCAGAAATACTAAATACTGGGGCAAAGATCAAATACATTTTCCTCTTGTTTCTTTTAAATACACAGGACTTCTGAAAGCAAAAATTATAACAATGTATTGTGTGATTAATAATGTACATATATTTAATAGATACGACAATTATAGTTTAAAGGATAGGAGTAGGGCAAATGAACCCAAATGATTACAAAGTTCCTACATTTTATGTGAAATAATATTAACTTCAAACAGACCATGAAAAATTAAGGTTGTAAATTGTAATCTCTAGAGCCCACTTAAAAAATGTAAAGAGACATAGGTAAAAAGCCAACAGATCAATTTATATATACATACATACATGCACACACATATGTATGTATGTATCAGAGATTGTTACAACAGACAAAAAAGCAAAATTCAACTATATGTTGTCTGTCTACAAAGGATGCAATTTAAATATAAAAACATAGGTAGGTTTAAAGTAAATGGATTGAAAAAGCTATCCCATGCAAATAGTATGGTTATATTACCATACTGGAGTGATTATATTAATACGACATAAAATCGACTTCAAGACAGAGTCTTAACAAAGGTAAAGACGAAAGAACATAATAATAAAGAACTGAATTCATCAGCAGGACGCAATAATCATAAATGTGTGGGCATGTAATAACAGAGCTTCAAAATACACAAAACAAAAAGTGACTACAATTAAAGAGAGTCACAGACAATTCCACAATCAAAACTGGAGATTTTTAGATCTCTCTCTTGGCAATGGATAGAACAATTAGACACACACAAAAAAATCAGTAGAGACATAAATGGACGGAAGAATACTATCAACCACCTAGCTGGTATTCAGAGAACACTACAGCAAACAATTTCAGAATACACATTCTGTTCAAGTGCATAAACTACATTCACAAAGATGAAACATATGTCGAACCATAAAACAAGTCTTAATATATTTAAAATGACTGAAATCATACAGAGTATGTATTAAACCCTAGTTAATGATATGCATGCCAAGGTTTTAGAGGGAAATGAACTGATGTCTGCAACTTATTTTAAAATGCATGGACAAAAAATTATGAATTAATAGACAGATAAAAATGGATAAATATGCAATAAAGCCAGTATACCACAATATTAATGAAAGAATCTAGGTGGTGGGTATACCAGTACTCACTGTAAAATTCTTTTAACTTTGCTGTATGTTTGAAATTTTTCATAATAAAAAATTGAAGAAAATTTAACCATTTTCTTAAATGGAAGGCTTCTCAGATCCTTAAGACACTAATGTACATTGTGAATCTCCAGGAAAGGAAATGGATGTGCAGTATTTTCCCAACTTATCTGTCTCAAGAACCTGCCCCCTTTTAAAGGAAGACCTCAAAGAAACAGAGGCCCAGAGACCCACTGGTGTAGCAGAATAGGTCCAACCAAAATTTGTCAGGTAGACCTGATCTCTATTCCAATTTCACTGATTCCTCACTGTGGAATTACTTCATCTTTCTGAGTCTCAGTTTCACCATCTGTAAAATGGGGCTAATAATTTTATGCACTTGAAGTATTATGTGGGAATTAAATGGGACCAGGGACGTTAAAACCCTACCTCAATGTCTGGCATAGAGCAGGCATTGATAATTACTAGTGACCCTCTCCATTCCCCTTCTAAGCATAGTGCTTGTTTAAGGAATAAATGTCCATTCTCCAGATAAGGAGCTGAGGCTCTGGAGATGATTTACTCAAGGTGACAGACTTAACAGCAGAGACGCAAACCCAGGACAGCTCTTTTCACCATGCTGCGGCTGGCTCCAAGGTCACTCTCTCTAGGTCTGCACCAAAGGGCTCTGACAGGACAGAAGGGGGTCACGGAAAGATAATCTGAACCCCAGAGCGTTGATTCCCATTAATCAGTCATTTCAACTGCAACGCAATTGAAGTAAAATGTACCCCTGAAGCTCTTAAGACCAAGTGGCCATTGTCGTCATATGTACCATCATCACTGCGCCTATGAAGCATGATCAGAGAGGGAGGTGCCCGGCCACCTCAACAGCCACACTGCAATCATTTGTTCATCAGGATCACCACAAAATGCATTTTAATAAAGGACACACTTTCTCTCCTAATTTCTTTCTTTCTGAGGAGTAAGAAGCAGGGAATGACATCTCTCCAGGCTTAAAATCTGAGGATACACTTTGCTTTCTCTCTACCTCACAACTTAAGCTGTTACCAAATTCAGTCTCAAAACGGCTGCCATTCTTATTCTTTTTCATTCTTGTGGCTAAAGCCCTGATCCATATTACCTTCAAAATTAGATTAATTAATAGTAAGTGTGTGGCAACCTGTGCCAGGCACTGTGCCAGGGGCTTTTATACTCAGCGTCTCATCTAATCATCACTAAAACCCGTGAAGGCATTCTTTTTCTTCTTACTACAGATGAAGAATCAGGCTCAGGGAAGTTAAGTGACTTGCCAAGTCAAACAGTTAAATAAGTGACAAAATCATGGAAGGCTAAAATAGAATAAACCAAATTGGACCTGAAATGGTGAGATTTTACAGGCATCCAGCGGCTAGGACTATCCGAGGGCTCTCCCCAGGAAGAGTGGACAAAGAGTGTACCAAGAAAACGGAACAAGAGGGAACAATGTGCCAATAAAATGGAACAAGAGGAAATAAAAAAGACTCAGCTGTGAACGTTCAGGGTACCTCTGTTTGAGAACAAGATATTACCAGACATGCCAGGACACCAGAGGAGGGGCTGAGGGGCAGGTAAGGTAGTGGACGTCCACTGCCCAGGGCGATGGGGCAGTGAGACATCGGCGTTACTGTTAACAGTACTTCCACGCGCCAGACCCTGTACAAAGAGCACCAAATATATTCTCCAACCAGTTCTCACACAATCCGAACAAGGACACTGTCGTTAACCGGCCCTACAGG
This sequence comes from Tapirus indicus, assembly GCA_031878705.1. Lineage (NCBI taxonomy): Eukaryota > Metazoa > Chordata > Mammalia > Perissodactyla > Tapiridae > Tapirus > Tapirus indicus. The sequence continues at coordinate 4,719,901 of CM062935.1, read as the reverse complement.
TGAGCAGACTGAAGGTTAAGGGGCCAGCTAACTTCCCAAGGTCCCCAAATCTGCATCCAAGTAGTCCGCGCCGGAGCTGCTCTGCCATCCACGCTCCTGCCACGAGAAGCAAGGAGATGGCAGTGACAGGCGCCCTGGACTGAGAGACAGAGGAGGTGCTGGGATAATTGGTTATCTCTACGGAAAAAATAAACTTTGATCCATACTTCACACCATATACAACAATGAACGCAAAAGGGATCACAGATCGAAGTGTAAAACGTAAAACTATAAAACTTCTGGAAGTAAACATAAGAGAAAATCTTAGTGGCCTTGGGTGAAGCAAAGATTTCCTAGACACGACACCAAAGACATCACTCATAAAAGAACAAACTGATAAACCGGACTTCATCAAAATTAAAAACTTCTGCTCTTCGAATGACACTTGAAAAGATAAGCTACACTGGAATTAGATACTTGAATATCATGTATCTAAACTCAACAGTAACAAAACAAACAACTCGATTTTAAAATAAAGGACTCAAACACACACTTCACCAAGAAAAGTTACAGATGGCAAATAAGAACATGAAAAGGTGCTCATTAATCACTAGGGAAATTCAAATTAAAACCATAGTGATATGCCTCTACACACCTATTAGAATGGCTAAAATAATGGGGAGATGTGGAGAAACTTCTGATACACCCAACATCAATAAATCTCAAAATAATTATGCTGACTGAAAGGAGACAGACAAAAAAGAGTACACTATATATAATTCATTTACATAAAACTCTAGAAAATGCAAACTAATCTGCAGTGACAGAAAGCAGAGCAGGGGTTACCTGGGTATGAGGCCAAGGGTAGGGAGGGATTACAGAGGCACAAGGAAACTTTGGGAGGTGACAGATACGTTCATGAAATCGATTTTGGTGATGGTCTCTTGGGTGTAAACATAGGCTAAAACTTATCAAATTGCACACTTTACAGTAGTTTATTGTATGTCAATTATACCTTAAAGCTGTTGTTGTGGACTGAATGCTTGTGTCCCTCCAAATTCATACATTGAAGCCCTAACCCCCAATGTCATGATATTTGGAGATGGGGCCTTTGGGAAGTGATTAGGGTTAGATGAGGTCATAAGGGTGGGGCCCTCATGATAAGATTAGTGTCCTTTTAAGAAGAGACACCAAGGTGTTCATCCTCCCTCTCCCCCGAACCCCACATGCACACACTAAGGAAAGGCCACGTGAGTACACAGTGAGAAGGCAGCCATCTACAAGCCAGGAAGAGAGCCCTCACCAGGAAGCAAATGGGCTGGCACCCCAGTCACGGACTTCCAGCCTCCAGAACTGTGAGAAACAGATTTCTGCTGTTTAAGCCACCCAGTCTGTGCTATTTTGTCATGACAGCCCAAGCTGACTAATACAGCTGTTAAAAATCAATATAAGCATACTGTAAATCATCCAAATGACCCTCTTATAAGAATAAACTACCATGTAATCTCAGTTCCTGCACTTGCATTTGTGTCTATGATTGCAACGTGCCAGTGTGATTACTTTCACTGTCACTGGCTAACAATAAAAGAACAAAGGTGGACACGCTCACCCTACTTGATGCTCAAATGACATCATGGCATGTCGATGAAGGTTTTTCCCTGGTTTGAATAGAGACAAACCTTGAGAATACAGATCCATCCCATTGCACATATAGGCATGCTTAAATCAAAGGAACCAGCTCTGCAGTTGTCAATATTATGTTCCCATTTCTATTAGCAAATAGTTTCACCAAAATATTTTGTCAAGTTAATCCGATCATGTTATTTGTATTGACCTTATAATTTGGTATGTATATACTTTGGAAAAGTGGCTCTACAAACATAAATGCCATAAGCTTATGCAATATACAATAAGGATTGTATATTTAATTTTATACCAATACATATTTAAATTATTATAGTGTATTAGTTACATAAGCAATGGGGAATCAAAGTTGTTGTTTTTTTTTTTTTTTTGTAAAATTGGTCAGATTTCAAAACCACAGGATACCCAGGCTACCAATTGTTCACCTTATCTGGTTGCCTCCCAACCTCACGTCTACCCCTTCTCATAACAAATACAAAGGATTTATCTGGGCAAGAGGTGATCTTGCAAAAGCAACCTGTGAGCCTTGTTTGCTTGGTTCTTGAGGTCTAGATCAGGAACTAATCATCTCCTGCGGGATGCTGGGACACACAGAACCAGCCCCACCCACTGGGAAACTCTTTGGATGATTCCAGGAGCTCCTGAGAGACGATCCAAGAGTGAATGTAGGTTCAAGTGCCCTCCCCAGCTTCAGAATCAACAGATGAAACAAATACTGATGTTAAATAGCTCCTACCTATAGAAAAGGGGAAGAAGACTCCAGCTCCACTGTTGCAAATGCTCAAAGATAAAATGGCATGAGGGTTAACTCCTGACAGTCAGACCAAATAAAGGCCACAAAGGATCATTGAGAAGTGTAAAATTTGGAGGAGATGCAAAGCATCCAACTGGAAAACAACCACCAAAGTGGGAACATGGACAATCGTCAGAAAATCTATGCCTCCAAGCTGGCTATCGACTACAGACTCATATCCATTCTGAGCTTCCTGTTTGGTCTACACTATCATTCAGAGTCCAGCAAAGTCAAGAAATCCCCAAATAGGCCAAAGGCTTTTTTCAGGAGAAACTCAAAGACCTGTGGCACTGGCCAGGACAGCTGGTAAATGGTCAGCGTGATGTCTGTGCCTGGTCCCCAGGTCCCTTGAACTCCCACGTATTCCTCGATCACTGCACTCAGCACCTTGAATAAAGGTCGGAGTCCGAGTCCTCCTCATTCCCCCTCCGCTTCTCCCATTGCCCGGCACCAGGGAAAGCAGCTGGTTAAGGTGTAGAGAGCAGGTGAGGGAGGGGCTCTCCTTGCTTGACACAGACTCAGCCCCACACAGAGTACCTGCTCTTCTTCTCGTATATTCTACTCTAGATGGATTATTGTTACTCAAGTACTTGTACAGGCTCTCCCTGACCTAAGGACCTGACTTATTTCTCCATCCTCCACCGCGGTGTCTCATATGCAGAAACGCTTTGTAGTAATTGTTGGAGATCAGGACAGGCCATTTTTGTGGACAAGCAACAAAGACCTGTGTGCCTGGGATAGTTTTGTCAGCTCACTGGAGCCTAATGCTTATGAGAATTGTTGAAGAGGAAAGAGTCATTTCATTAACAGGATGCTCCAGAAGCCCTGGAAGCAGGAGGCTGAATTCAGCATCGGCCAAGGTGTTCTGTGGAAGGCGACCAGACACCCAAACTGAAACTTGGGGAATGTGATGGTCTTGTCAGGGCACTATGGTGTTACGGGGGAAGACAAGGCCGGCAGGGAGGAGAACCAGGCCTCTGCAAATCTTTATCCTGCAAGTGCGGGGGAGCCGCTGCAGGACAATGAGCGGGCACACCACAATGGGCTCTGTGCCCTGTGAGACTACTCTGGGAGCAGCACAGCAGTGGATGAGGGCAGGCGCCGGGGGGCTGGTGAGCTGGAACGGGGTGCTGAGTCAGGGAGGAACTGCCTCAAAAGCCCTGGTGAGAAACAGCCACTTGGAACTAGGGCAGAGGGGGGTAAGCTGCCCAAGAGGGCACTTCCTCAGGACCCTTCTCACCAGTGGCCACAGGAGGGTCGGAGCAGAAAGTACAGACAGGACCCTGAATCATCAGCCACCAAGCTGGACTGAACGTTAGAACCCATCCAAGGCTGCCCTTCTGTGCCCACCCCGCCCATGATAACAAGTCACAGAGCCAAGACAGAGTTCTGAGGTCTCATGGTGGCCCTGACATCCCTAAACTGGAACCTGCAGGCTGGCTATGTCCCAACCCTTGTGCAGAGGCATGGCATCGTGGTGGTGTCGGCACCCCAGCTCACACTGACTGGCACTGTAAAGGGGAGCCCGGGGCAGCCCCCGCCCCAAGAAGGAGAGCCCCTTGCCCTCAGGCCAGCTCTGACAGCCCAGAGCTGAGTGAGGGAAGTCATTATGGAATTGACTTCAGTTGGGAAAAAACCAGCACCTCTTCTAATTGGCCCAGAACGGCTGCACAGGGTTTTAGGAGCTGAAAGAGAAAGTGAGTTGGGGGAGACAGAAGGGCCCCTTTGGAGCTTGCCTCTGAGTTTGAGAGAAAAGGGCCTTTGGTCAGAGACAGCAAACTTGCATTCCACACCGAGTGTGGTGGTATGCTCTAAAAGCATATTTTATCCTGTAACATTTCTAAGTCAAAAGATTTTCCTCAGGAGCTAAAAATAGCTACCATAATTCCAATTAGTCCTAATAGCAACAACCACCTTTGTCCACAGAAACTCAGGGGCCCAGGCAGGGAGTTGCCATAGAAACAGCACACATGGGGAAGAAGCTATCAGCAAGAAGGGCACGGCCCTCTACCTGCAAGGTCTCCAGAGACTCGGACGACCCCGGGAGCACTAAGGCTGCCTGCCTAGGATGCTCCCTCCAAACACCTGTCTCAGGCAAACAGCACACAACCACTAACGCTTTTTAACATGTAAGTTAGCCTTTCCCTATCAAAGCAGATGAGGAGATAATAGGATGTATCGGAGGGAGCAAGAACTCTGGAGCCTGACCGAGGTGGGGGGAAAGGACTATCGCCCACTAACTGCTTGGACCCAGGTAGACGGCTCTGTGTCTCAGTTTCCTCTGTAATAAACGGGATGACAACACCTGCACCACAGAGGTGTCGTGTGACAATGCAAAGTGCCTTTCTGGAGCCTGGCACATGTGTGCTCAATAAATGGGGCTGCTCCCTCCCTACCTCTAGCCATATACACTGAGAGAGAGAGAAGACACAGAGGTGAGTGTCAGATGTCCACCAAGAAAGGGCTGAAATCAGCTGCATCTCAGAGCAGAAGCTCAGTCCCAGCCAAGGAGCAGCTCGCTGACTTTTCAAGCTGAATGGAAGAGCCAGTGCTAAGCTGGACACGCAGCGCAAATCGCTCTGCTCCTCTCGGGTGGAACTGTCTGCAGAATAAAGTCAGCCTGGCACTCACGGGCCTGCCAGTTGTCCCAGCCACAATGTCCCACTGTCTCCTATTCCCCTCCAAAGACCCTGTGTTCTAATCAAATTGACTTATTTTCTGTTCCTAAATGTACCAGACGTCTTTGCCAATTTTTCAGCTCCATCCACAGCCTTGCAAGGAGCAGCTCTGTGAATGAAAAGATCCCGAATGTCAGGCAGATCATAGACTCAAGAGCAGCTACAGCTGAAAGAACACACTGAGTTGGGACCAGGCTCAGGCCCGCGGCAGCCAAAGCTCCCTGTGGGCCAAAGTGGCGGGAGATGAAAGAAGGTGCAGGGTGGCAGGGAAGCTGGTAGCAGGGAGGAGAACAGAGTGAGTGTGAAGAAGGCAACCAAGACGAGACGTCTGAGACAGAGGGACACAAAGAGTGGCCATCCAGGCCCTCAGAGCTCCCAAGTCCCAGAACCAAGCCCCACGACGCCCTTTTCCTGACAATAAACCTCAGGCTTCTTGAGCCAACATGTGTGTGTCTTGGCAGTATTTAGTCCTGCAGCTAAATATTCTCATTTTTCAACCTCAATGCCTTTTCTTAGTCCCCCCACCACCTCAGCATGTTGACACCCTGCCATGTCACAAGTCGGGGCTCCAATGCCTCCATGAGGCTCACACCCGAGGGGATTCACAGCTCGCCCCTCAGAACACCTGAGTCTTCTGACACCTGTTCCAAGGTAGGGATCACCCTCACTACTGTTTGCACATGTGTCTTGTTCTGTCTCCTCTTCTGGACTGTGGGCTTTACTGGTGCAGGACTAATTTCTGATATCCCAATAGCAGCCAGCACAGCGCAGTGACTCAGGAAAATCTGTTTGATTGAAGAAAAGATGTCCAAACTCCTCTTTGAAAGTGCTGTTCTCCCCACTAGAGACTCAGGGGTTCTGAGGACCACACACTTGAAGGGAGAGGGCAGTCACTGGGCAGCCACAAAAGACACTTCCGAGATGGTGAGAGGCATCACGCTATTCACAGACATACCTTCCAGACAAAGGAGGGAGGTGCAAAGTATATGTCCTTGTCCTAGAAGGAAGTGCCCTTTCCTTTCTGCAAGGATGCTAGGAGTTGTGCTAGAGACCACGACCGCTGCCCCTGGGAGCACGTGCCTGATGGAAAAGACTAACAGACCCCAAGTGACCAGCCTATGAAGGCCGTGAGGGGCCAGAATGCTGGCTTTTGAGGGACATATGAGGGTGGCTCTCAGCCAAGGCACTTTCTGGGTAAGTGACTGAAAGCAAACCATTTAACCAGAAGTACCCCATATGTCAAATAAGGCCAAACATCTGTCTTGCTCAAAGAGCTGTGAAGAGTGCGTGGTGACTAGTCAGGTGAAGCGCCTGCTCTAGGGACTCCACCAGATACGGCGGCTCTAAATACCAATTCCATTCAGTGTTTGTGGAGTGCTTACTATGCCAGGTAGTCTTCCACAAATCCATGGCCTTCAAGGAAAGCTTGTGATACAGGTCATTATCCCCATTTTATAGCAGATAAAATCAAGGCTCAGAGAGGTAATGATTTGCTTCTAGTCCCACAGCTGGTAAGAGTTGAGGCTAAGTCTTGAACCTAGAACCTTCTGGCACTAAAGTTGGCATGCCCTTTAAAGACCACCACCACCAGGGGCCATTTTTCCATAGTCAGCACCCCTCCCCAACTGGTTCCCTGGGCACTACGAGCTTTGTTACAGGGGACAGATGGAAGGAGAGCGAGAAGGCCGACCAGAGCATCCACAGACCAGGATCATAAAGAGAAATTGTATTTAATGGAAAAAGCCAAAGTTACAGGCACTACTTTCGTCAAGACAGCCACTCAGTCAATAAACAAGTATGCTAGGCTCTGTGACAGTTATCCCACAGAGAGGAACAGATGAAGAAGCTAACTCAGGACCCCTTGGTGAATTCACTCCAGGTAGATGCAGGACTTCAAGGACCATGAGGCCACCCCAGCCATTGCTGCAAACCACCCACGACCTAGGGTCTCAGCAAAGCCTCAACTTAGGCCACTGAGAAAGACCCTCCCTTGTGGACACAAAGAGCCAGGGCTATGGGGTGGATGGAGGTGAAGAGATGGTGGTGGAAGGCTGACAGGGACTGAGCACATGTGTAAGGGGTGGGGAGGTGAGGAGATGGTGATGGAAGGCTGACAGGGACTGAGCACATGTGTGAGGGGTGGGGAGGTGAGGAGATGGTGATGGAAGGTTGACAGGAACTAAGCACGTGTGTGAGGGGTGGGGAGGTGAAGAGATGGTGGTGGAAGGCTGACAGGGACTGAGCATGTGTGTGAGGGGTGGGGAGTTGAGGAGATGGTATTGGAAGGCTGACAGGGACTGAGCACGTGTGTGAGGGGTGGGGAGGTGGGGAGATAGTGATGGAAGGCTGACAGGGACTGAGCACATGTGGGAGATACTCCAGCAGACACTTTATATGCATCAGCTTACGTACTATTCACAAGAAACTGTTTTCAGATGTGGAAATCAAGATGTCAGGCGTTAAGTATCTTGCCCAAGATCAGTGGCCAACGAATGCCAGGGCTGGAATTTGAATATAACTCTACCTGGCCTACTCTACCGTCGCCTATGATGAGTACACTTTGGACCCTACCCTATACCAAGCTGCTGACCATGGAGACTGTGACCGAGCCCCATCCCGTGATGAGACTCCTCTAACCACCACCGAACTTCCAAGGGCCTGGACACCCAAGTGGTGAAAAGCTGGCTAAGACTCCTGTCAGGACGAACCTGCCCCAGTGAAGCCATCCAAGGGATGAACTCGGCCCCGAGCCCACTTTCATCCCACGTTCAGAGGCCTCTACATCTGTACCTATTCTGAACCCACCTCCCCTCCTCTGATTCTACTGTCAATGTTATTTATGCCTTTGGGCAGCTTGACCCTTGACCAGCCTGGCTGCACATACTCCCTGTGTCTGTGCCTGCCCAAAGGCTGGACCACTTCATGGCCACCATCTGCTGCTCCAGAAAGCCCAGGCATCGAGTCCTGACTGCCTCTCACTAGCCCATTCCGTTACTGCTCAAAGTCCCTGAATCTCAATTTCCTCAATTAGGAAATGAGAATACCAGCTGCCATGCGGAGCTGTGGAGAAGGTGGCAAAGAAGTGTTGGGACCACCAGAAAGTCACAACATCCTTAACTCCTGCTGATCCCTGACATATGACTGCTCTCGTGGGGGTCCCGCGACAAGGAGATCTGATCCCAGGGATGCCCTCAGGAGAACAGGAGGGCAAGCACAGGTTGCCTAGAGGCTTAACCCCTAATTTTCTAACATTTGCCTTCTGGGTCCAATTTTCCCCAAAACCAAGTTCTGTAAAACAAACAAACAACAACAAAATGCCTCCTTTTATAAACCCTTCTGAGTCAGAGACAAGCAGGAAAAAAAGCAAGCAAGGTAGACTGTGGAACATTAGATTCTAGTAGGGAATGTCTATCTTCCTCCTTGTATACATTTAAGATGACGTTTAAATAGTAAAAGAGCAGCGGGAATACGTTAAAACCCAGAACAGACAAATGTATGTACGCAGTTGCAGCCTACAAACTTTTACTATATGCCCGCTCCGTGGAGCTGGGAGTAGGTATGGGGGCACAGTTTTTGAATTCAAGGACCTTATGGACCAGTAAGCTTCAGTGTCTGTTCTATATCAGAGGCTGAATAAACTGTAATTATAACCCTAACAGAATGAAAGTTACAGACATTCCACAAGCAGAAGCAGAAGCAAGGCACAGAGGTATAAAAACATAAGTTGTATGTGCTCTTCCATTTATTCATTCATTCAACAAAAATTTATTCAACAAACAACAAAGATTAAAAAAAGCTTCTGAATTCCATACTGTCAAGAAGTTTAGGGCCTGGTACAGGTGACAAACATGGAAACAAAGAACAGAATATAAAGGGTTAAATACAAAAACTAAAAAGCACACAAGTTACGGAAGAACAAAGTGACGCACTGTGTCTGGGATGGTCATGCAAGGCCCCTCAGAAGAAAGATACCTCATCAAAAGTAGGAAAGAAGATGAGATTGCCAGTGAGGGGGAGAGAACGTGTGACAGGCAGAAGGAAGAACACGTACAAGAGGATGTACATAGGACACATCATGGGGCGTCCAGCTCACTTTGCTAGAATGCAAAATACAAGGAGGGCAGGCAAAACCCGTGGATACAGATGAACGAACAGTGAACAAATCCAGGAAGACAGTGTAAGAGATGAAGCTGGAGGGCCCTTACACCGTGTCCTAATGATCTGGCATCTATCAGCCTCCTTCCTAGACAGTGAGTTTGCAACAGCAAGGACAAGATCTTGTTACAGAATCCAGAACAGCACCGAGCACCATCTTGACACACGTCTGCAGGAAGGACAGGAGGAGGGAAGGAAGATGTAGAACTCGTTAGCCACACAAAGGAGTTTAGACTTAATTGCACTGTTAGAGAGGAGTTCTTAAAGTATTTTAAGTGGGAAGCTAATGGAACATCCACATGATAATCTTGAAATGGGAGGACAGACTGGATGGTAGGGAGCCCTGTTAGGCCAACAGATGGAGAGAGCCTGAAAATGAGAATAATGTTGAGCTGGAGAGGTGGAGGATGCCCTGAAGGCTGGTGTGGCAGGGGCAAAATGAACAGAGAGAGGTAAGTCAGGTGCTGGCCCCCAGATGCAGGGCTGCACATAGATAGCTGAAAAGGGCCACCAACACACACCAGAGGGGCTGACGAGAGTCACCCATTGGCTAGACAATCCCCCCTCACTTCAGGAGACGAGACAGAGGAAGCCAGCTAATAATATCCTTACGCTCACTCTGGGATGCTGGCAGAGGCTTCGGTGGCTAAGCAAACTCAAGTGAGAAAAGACTCCAGGGTTGCCAAGAGGAAGTCAGTGAAGCAAAAAACGAGACGGCCAGCCGTACGGTTGCAGTCATTTCAGAATTGCAGTCTCCCCTCAAGGGAGCGCTGACCCAAAAGCTGCTTTTTCTAAATAAGCTTGATTTTCTCTCGGGGTTGGGAACAGGCAGTCTGGCTCTCCAGAGACTCCCACAGCCGAGGGACGTCCCACTGCTCAGCAGAGCGGCCCTGGCAGGACGGTAAACTCTGGATGGTGCCTGGGTTGGCAACGGGAGATGGAATGAGACGGGCAAGTGTTGAGTTTAAATACATCCCAAATAGATATGAAGCTTCCACGTCCCCAGAGACACATGGGATTCCCAGAGGACAAAAAGCGAGCAAACCCGAACGCACACACAAAACAATAAAAATGGGACAAATGAACATGACGGTGTTTTGAAAACCAAAAAGCACTTGGTAATGCAATGTGGTGAGGGTTTTTAAAAAAAATAACATGTATATTTCAAATAATACAACTACATGCACATTATAAAAATTGAAAAACATAGAAGGAAAAAATTGACCCATGATTTTCTCAATGTGAACATTTTGTTGCATTTCCTTCTAGTCATGTGAACACATGCATGTATTACTCATGCTACTTGCTACTTGATTTTTATGTATTGTGTATCACATTATAAATATCTGCTTACATCCCGCCTTTTCCACATATTAAGTAGTGGACATTTATCCATGTTGCAGGAATAAACATCGGGTCTGCCTGAAGTCTGGGCCTGGAGGTGGGTGCTGTGTCTCAGTTTTGATCCTGAGAAATGAACTTCGGATTTTCCCAGTCCCATGGAAGCATCTATGAATGTCCACCACATGGTGGACAGGCAGACACAGAGCCATAGGGTCTGGTACAGTGACCAAGGGCCAGGAGGATCCACAATTCCAAGAGACAGTCCAAACAGTTTCTGCAAGACCCTGACCAGAGCTCCCTCCACATCAGGGGTCTCAGCAGCAGCCCTGGGACATCCTGGCCTCACAGACCAAGGCATCTGAGCCCTCTGAGAGGACGGCTGCTGGGCCGCTGCTCTGGGTGTGGCCATCGGTGTCTAGGAGGGTGTTTCTTTCATTTCACTCAGGGAACACGTCTCTCTTGCCTGTGTCTGTTGGTATCACTATCCTCATCATGACAACTGAGCACAGCATTACAAATTCCATAAAAGCACAATTTCTCATAGCTGCATGGCAGTCAATTATACAAGTGCACCATAATTTACTAATCATGTCCTATTGTCGGACACTTTCGTTTCTATAAATAACACAGAAATAAACATCCTTGTGTTCAACACTAAGTCTGTAGTTCAGATTTTTTTTCATTAGGAGAGTTTCCCAGGAGGGAACCACTCACTGGTTCAAAAGCTTTCAGGGCTCTTTGTTATATATTATCAAGTGGCTTTGCAGTAAGGCTGCAGCATGAAGGTGCCTTTATTTTCATGAAAACCTCAACATTTCACAGCAGAACATCAAAAAGTGCAAGAGAGAGGTATCCATAGAACTTACGGCCCACTCCTCCGAAAGTTCCTAAATACCTGGGGACCACAGGGAGTCATGTCCACCAGGGAACAAGGAAAAAAATGAAGAAAAAAAGTTGACCTGACCAATGCCCTCAAAGCCCACCTCACGAGGTGCCACCTCAGCAATGCAAGCACAGCCATAGGCAGCAGGAAGCCTCAGATGTGAGGAGGTGCTCAGGCCTCGGAGCCACAAAGACCTGGGGGTGAAACCCCATCCTTGGGCCTACCAGCTGATCCCTGGATAACATTCGCCGGATGATGCCAGTCCTTCTGCTTAAAACCTTCCACTGCCTCCCTGGCCTCAAGTAAAATCCAAAGCATTCTCCACGCCCAGAACCCTGTGTGACTGTCCTGCACCTCTCCCTCACCTCCTCTCCTGCCACTCTCTCCATTTCCTGCAGAGCGTTCTCATCACCTGACACCGCCCATCATTGAGCTCCCCACTAGAATATAAGCCTGGCGAGAGCAGAGACTCATCTCTTGTTCACCTAAGACAGCATCTTGTATGTACGTGGCAGGCCCTCAATAAATACTGTTGGAGGAATGAGTAAAATACTGAATAGGTGAAAACAGGCCTCACTTCTCCAACCCTCAGCCACCATCTGTGAAATGTGGAACAAAATCTACCTTCCTTTAAGGATGAGATACACTGTTTCTAGATACCTAGCATGGGGCTTGGTCAAAGCCCGTGATCACATTGTTAGCCATGATTTAGTGCCACGGTCTCCAAGGCAGAGCATGAGATCCACTGGGGTGCAGGAAAAACAACATTATCATCTATTCTATTTCTATGTATTTTACCCCCAAAGTATATGAAAAATGAAACCTCACTGGTAGTCAACGTGCAGGCTGAGAATAGTCCATATATGTGACTACAATGGGTGTGGGGAACAGAAAGGGCTTTGCTCTTGATACCAGCAGACCTGGGCCAGACTGACAGCAGCCGTTTGATCCTGGACAAAGAGCCTGACTTCTATAGGCTTTTGTGTCCACGCTGGAAATGTGGCAATCACAGTGCCCACCACTGTGAGGGCTCCTGTGGAGATTAAAGACAATCTTGTGGGCAAAGAGCCCACCCAGTGCAGGGTCCAGCCGAAGGGAGGGTGCAAAAGTGAGCAGCGCTCATCATCATTGTGCTCTAGACCCAAAGGTACGATGTGCCTGGAGTGCGCGCTCTATGCATTTGCAAATGTTCACTACAGTCTTTACTAAGTAAAGTAATGGAGCTCTTAGAGACTGAGGATCTGGACCAACTGTAGACCGAGAGACAGCAGCAGGAACACGTTAACATCTGAAGTCTGAACCTTAAGGCTTTTGGCCTCAGGAAGCAGAAGTTTTAAGGACCCCGGTGGCTCAGAGCCCAGGACCGCATGTTAACATGACAAAAGCTCCTGCTCTATACCCCTGCATGGTCTGCAAAGTGCTTATACATCCCATCATCTCTCCTCTAACCGCATCGGAACTACTGTGAGGTCAGGGGCAGGCACTACTATCCATGTGTGGCAAGTGAAAAAGCGAGTCTGCAAGAGAGCAGGAGTCCAAGATGACATGCTGACGCTGGCGGAGCCCGCACTGAAACCGCGTCACGGGGCTTCTCTCCTAAGGTGCTTCCGCCACACCGCACACACACAGTCTCCTCCTTGTCCTATTAGTCTCCTGTTGTTGTTGTAACAAATTACCACAAATTGAGCAGATTAAAACAACACAAATTATTATTTTACAGTTCTGGAAGCCAGAGATCTAAAAATGGGCCAGCAGGGCTGCATTTCTTCTAGAGGCTCGAGAGAACCTGTTTTCTTTCCTCTTCCAACTTCTGGAGGCCGTCTGCATTCCCTGGCTCATGGCCCCCCACCTCTCTAACCTCTGATTTGATTGCCACATCTCTTTCTCTGACTCTGACCCCTTAAGGACCCTTGTGCTTACAGTGGGCCCACCCGGATACTCCAGGTGCAATGGACTGTGTGTTTGTGTCCCTCCAAAATTCATATGTTGAAACTCTAATCCCACTGTGATGGTATTTGGAAGTGGGGCCTTTGGGAGGTGATTAGTTCTTGAGGGTGGGACCCTCATGATGGGATTAGTGCCTTTATAAGAGACTAGAGAGCTACCAGCCCTCTTTCTGCCATGTGAGGATACAATGAAAAGGCAGCTGTCTGCATCACGGAAGAGGGCCTTCACCAGAACCCGACCATGCTAGCACCCTGATTTCAGACTTCTAGCCTGCAGAACTGTGAGAAATAAATTTCTATTGTTTATAAGCCACCCAGTCTATGGTACTTTGTTATAGCAGCCCAAACGGACTAAGACACCGTGATAATCTCCCCAGCTCAAGGTCCTTAACTTAATCACATCTGCAAAGTTCCTTTTGCCATGCAAGGGAACATATTCACAGGTTCTGTGGATTAGGATGTGGGCATCTTTGGGGGTGAGGGGGGCATTATTCTGCTACCACACTTGTTAGCCACATACTACTGCATTGGGCCCTGGGGACATGGAAAATAAATAAGGCGTGGCCCCTGCTCCCAGTGCTCCCACTATTTTGGGAGAGACACCTGTAGACACATGGCAATGGCAGAGTGGAGCCTTCACAACAGGGCTGATACCAGGAGCTGGAGGACACTGAGAAGACAGGAAGTGTCTCAGGAGGTCAGGGAAGGTCTCTGGCAGAGGAAATGCCCGGACTGGGTCTGGGAGACTGAGCGGAGATTCTCCAGACTGAGAGAAGGATGATATCTGTTCCCGCAGGGAAATGGTACAGCACAGAGAATCGACTTACACTTGACTCTGAGAGCGCACCCTCTCTCAGAGTCCCGGTCAACCCCCTGCTAAGAAGATGAGGCAGCTGGGATTTACGAATCAGAACACCTCACCTAGTCCAGGCTCCTCTACCCGTTGACGATGAGACCTTGGAAAAGCCCCTCTGGCTTCTCTGGGACTCAGGACCCTCATCCGTAACGAGGGATCTGGGCTTTGGGGATCTCAAAGACCCCTTCCAACTTAAGATTCCAAAGTCTAATAGACTTAAGAGGTATTTTTTAGAACAATCATTACAAATATTCAGAAGAAATACATCTCCAAAATGATACTAAGAATAGTTAAGAAAACGTTAAGAGATTAAAGAGGAAAAACAAACATGGCCAGATTGTTTTTCCCAGAATTTGCTGAGTGCTTGAAGATAGATAATGCTTGATAGAGGCTAGATTTTTAATTTCCCTAAAATACTAAACATTTCTATCAAGGAACTTTGACCCCAGTGCTATCAGTACGCACACTTGAGAAGATTTTTCAGTGAAAGAGGCAGAGGAATGCTGTCCCCAAAATTATCCAACAGCAACTGACTTCTTCCACAGTGCTGAGCAGACGTGGAAACTTCACTTTATGCTGATCCAGTGAAGGCAGGGTGAGAGCACTGCACTGTCCCTGGATCCCCGGGCTGTGTCTATTCTGAGCCCTCGCTGGTGGTATCTCTTGACTTGTCCATCCCTAGAGCTGGCACTCCCTGGGGGAAGCACTGCCCACCTCCCTTCTACACCACTTGTAACTACAGTGCAAGTGTATCGCTCATTCATCAAGAGACCCTGGACAGCCAGCACAGTGCCTCACACACTCAAGCATTTAGAAAGGATTGTTAATGGAAAATGAGTATGTAGAATATTCTTTTGTATTCTGAACTGTGCCCTCTGTTGCTTGCAGTACTGGGCCTTATTCTGCTCTCTGAGGTCACATACTCTCCCCACACGACAACCCTTGAAAAATCGCCTTTTCTCCAGGCTAAATGTCCAGAGTGAGGGAACAGCTCCCTGGCCTCTCCTGAACAGACTGGGGTCTGCACACACCCTCCCAGGTGGAGGCAAGCACGAGTCTCATGCATGGAACTGCAGAACGAGGGCTGACAAGGTGGTCCTGAGGTCCCGTTTAGCAGAAAATAATGCCTTCATGAATTTTTAATAGTCAGAAGTATTTATCAAGAACAAAGGTTCTCAAAGCACAGAAGCTTCACTTCCTGGTCTCCAGGAGCTCCCAGCTGACATTGGGTAACTAAGATTTTTCTATCAAGGTGTCTATTAGCATTCATCAACCATAACCTCTGCTTCCTTGTTCTAGAAACATCCCCAAAACACAAGAAGCAAACGCAAACAATGCAATTACTTTTCAAAAATAGAGAAGAATCCCAGAGGGGAAAGAGGAAGCTGCATGTTAAGTAGGGAGTCTGCTGTGTGCTGAATGCAGAACAGGTTCATGAGGGAGGAGTAATTGGAAATAAAAGAATCCCCTTTAACCTAATCACCAATAAATAGCAGTAAAGGAAGCAAGGCAGACTGACATCTTGGAGGGCTATGCAGCATACATTACAGTGCCTTCTAAGCACAACGCCCTGACTTCTCACTGAGGGAGGTTTTTGAAAAGAAAAATATCCTTGGTACATAACAATTTTGGAAAAAAAAAAATCTTTAAAAAAAGATGCTAATAAGAAGCCATGAAGAAAGCTGAGTTCAGCCAACACCAAGGAGAACTTCCTCCCCGCCAGGCCCTGTGTCAGGGGTGAGGGCTCAAGGGCGAGTGAGAGGAGGTCCCTGGCTGGACTGTCTCTAGTCCTGGAAGGCAGCTGGACACAGGGAGAGGTTGTGCCATGCGACCCCAGAACAGGAGACCAGATGCCAAATGACCTGCATCTCAGTCCTCACTTGGGCTTCCCGGGTGAACGGTGTGGTGGGAACATGAGGACTCTGGCCCCGCCTGCATCTCTCCCATGGGGCAGGGCAGCCACTGTCTCAGTTTCCTCCTTTACCAGATGCGTACAAGACTGTCTGTTCTTTAGGTTGCTGAGGGCTAAGGAAGCAGGTATATAAAGCCGGCAGCTCAGTGCCTGGCACTCACTGGGGGTTGATACACGTCAGTCCCTTTCTGATCCCACTAAACAAAGCCTTCTGAGAGCAGAGACCAGGCTTTTTAGCCAGGGTGGCATGAGTCTAATAGGTGCTCAGTAAACCCCCATCAAAGTCACAAGGGGCTCATTTCCTCGCTGAGCACACATGTGCACCAGGCCAGGTTAAGTGGGTATTTCCGCGTGCCCCTCTCAGCTCTACACCACCGTGCTGTTTATACACGACAGGTGCTCTGGTAATGTCTTGTGAATGAACACAGGAAAGAATGAAAGAAAGCAGAGTCAACTGTAACGTGATATGCTGATATAGGAAAGAAGCACGCACCCTTTAAAGAGGGCAAAAGAAAAGAAAGATGGAGACAGAAACTGTAAGAAGTGCGGCAGTTTCCCTTTAACTGCAAGGGAAGTATGGCAGATTGTAGCACTGTCCAAACACCCGGTGCCCCTTCCTACAGGACTGTCCACCCTCGCCTCCTTGATTTCAGGCTGCCCGAAGACTTGCTCTGATCAACAGAACGTGCAGGAAGTGACCTGGGCCACGTCCAAGCAGAATGCTCCTAAGCTGTCATACAGGGCCTTCCTCTTCTCTTTTCCCTTTGCCACAAAACCAGCGTGTCCCAGAGAGGACATGGGCCATGAATGAAAGCAAAATGGAGCAGAGCTAAAACCAACCGGCGATGCATACAAATCTTGAATGAGAAACAAATCTTTTTGTTGCACTAAGTAACTAAGATTCTGGGTCTTTTGTTACTAGAGTGACTTAGCCTAAACCGAATGATACAGAAGGTGATTCAATTCAGCTCCTACCGGGCCAGGTCTAGCACAGGGATGATGAGAAAAAGACCCCTGCTCAAAGGTGGCTCCCAGGGCAGAGAGACATGTAAGCAAATAACAGTGTTACAGCATGAGATGTAGGGGACCTGTGGGGAAAGTGCTGGAGAAGCAGGCAGGCCCCGGGGAGTCTTACAGGGTGCGGGGATAATTAGGCAGACTGGGTTGGGCAGGGCACCCCAGAAAGAAAGAACAGGCTGTGCTCTTCATGGCATCAAGCCCCTACAATGCTGTATGTGGTATTCCTCCAGCATTTCTTCTTTCTTGTTTTTTCCTTCTGCTATGGAACAATAACTGGAAACAGCATGATGAAAAAGGCAAAAAAGCATGCATTGTTTTCAGCTTTTAAAGATCCACAATGATTCTCAAAAAACTAAATATACTCTTACCATACGACCCAGCAACCACACTCCTTGGTATTTACCCAAAGGAGCTGAAAACTTATGTCCGCACAAAAACCTGCACATGGATGTTTATGGCAGCTTTATTCATAATTGCCAAAATTTAGAAGCAACCAAGACGTCTGTCAGTAGATGAATGGATAAATTAGCTGTGGTCCATCCCATGAAATATTATTCAGCATTAAAAGAAAGGAGCTATGAAGCCATGGAAAGACATGGAGGAACCTTAAATGCATACTGCAAAGTGAAAGAAGCCAATCTGAAAAGGCTATGTACTATAGATTCCAGCTATACTGCAGACATACTGCAAAAGGCAAAACTAGGAAATAGTCAAAAGATCAGTGGTTGCCAAGGATTGGGGGCATGGAAGGATGAACAGGTGGAGCACAGAGGATTTTATAATGGTGGATACATGTCATTATACATTTGTCCAAAGCCGCAAAATATACAACAGCAAAAGCAAAAAAATCCCACCACTTTCCCCAATAAAACGCTGGTCTTGGGGGGACAGGGGTGCACAATGACACAGCATGTGCTCTTTTTTTTCAGTTAGACTGAGAAACCTGGGGCCTTGCCCCACAGCCTTACAATCTCCCCACCTCTCATCACCTGCTTATTATGTGATTCTGTGTCTCTGGTCCCTAACAAGCTGTGGAAACAGGCCCCCACTAGCAGGAGTCTTAACTTCTTTCCCAGGATGGGGAGCCCAGTCTATCCCCTGTCTTCCTTGAATCTCCAGGACCTCTGGGACGACCCTGATGTCAGGTGGGAGGACACGGCTGGAGGCAGGAGTCTTAACTTCTTTCCCAGGATGGGGAGCCCAGTCTATCCCCTGTCTTCCTTGAATCTCCAGGACCTCCGGGACGACCCTGATGTCAGGTGGGAGGACACGGCTGGAGGGGGCAATAGGACGTGGCAGGCCTCTGGAATCACATTGCTAATGGACAACTGATACTGTACGTTAACAAAGTCACACATTCCTGGAGGTAGATGTGGTCCACTTGCAAACCTCATCTTAAAGGGCCTTTGCTTCTTTTGCTCTTCAGAACGAGGTATTACTGATACAGAAGAGTACTCTAAGTTTCTCTAAGAAAAGAGAAATGGACTACCATTTACGTAATAGTTACTAAAGACTAGACAGGCTCTATGCCAGGTACATGAGAGGTATGCACTCAATTAGGCCTCACACCCACCTGGCCAGGAAGGTATCACCATCCGATGCTCAGAGGGCAATTTACCCAAGATTATATACAATGTGCACAAGTAATGGAGGGAGGACTCCGCCCCAGGTCTCTGTGGCCTGAAGCTCATGGCCTTTCCACTATTTCTGAAGTGGAGACACTATCAGCTGTGACTGCACTTTGGATAAACCCATGAGCTGCAGCAATATTTGGAAGATGGTAAGAATAACACTCACAGTTTAACACATGTGTGCAGGTATGAGTAAATAAACACATATCTCTGAACACGTGTGTACACACGGCACTTGCATTGTGCATGTTTAATACCTACTCAGTATATTCATTCCCAAAGTGAAAGATCAGGGCAGGCAATTGACAAGATGGTCCCGAATGGGCGAGGTCTGTTCTCCAGCTTTAACACACAGGGTCACTGCTTCAGGAACAGGACACAACGTATCCTGCCCCTCCCCATCCTGCTCTCATCTGGAGTGAGAGTAGCTTCTCCCTTGACATATTCCGACTGTCTAGACGCTGACCTTTCCCTCCCAGTACACTCTGAGGTCCTCAAAGCTACTGTCCTTCAAAATCTGCATCTCCAGTGCCTGGCACACGGTGTGGTCCTGGTAAGAGCTCTTGATTCACAGTTAGAATGAACAACTGACCCAAGTGGGATGGAGCTCACCATAGTATACTGGGTCTTAACCGCAGTTCAAACCCTGGTGCAGACGCACCTGTGGTGTCACCTGGGGCAAGTCACTTGATCTCACCGAGCCTCAGTTTCCTTGGCAGGCATGCAGGAAAAATATGATAAGGACTGGGGAGGTGACATGACAGATCTGAAAGCCTTCTGCTAACGCAGTAGGGCTATAAAATGTGACCGTATATAGTACGAAGGTGTCAGCAAATAACGCAGAAAGCCTTGCAATGCTCTTTCTCCTCTAACGCCAGCAGGCATTAAGGTTCATGCTCTAGAAGCCAAGGAAAGCTCCCCTCCGACAGCACTGGTTTTACTGTGTCTGTCTTGGGCAGGTTCCAATGGTTAATAGGTCTTCGGAGTTAATGTAACTTCACGGAGACTTTCTGAACTGACACAAATTAAATGACTCCATTATGTCAGCCCCATTTCACTTTGGTTTTGCCGCCAATGCTTCTAATAGGCAAGCACTCTGCTCTGAGATGCTGCCTTGTTACCCACATTCCCAGTCAGTTTTCAACTCTGAAGTACTCCTTCATTATGTGAAAAATGTTGTGTAAGCCACAGTCCAAGAAAGAACACAGCGATTTTTCTGGGCCATGAATCAATCTGCTGAGAAGCCATAGCACCCCCTAGACAAGACCTCGCCCCCCGAGAGGAGAGTCCCTGCAGTGGTGTCAGCCCAGCCCATCCACATGGGCCCACCCTCTGGCGCCCAGCATCCCCAGGCCCAGCCCACCCCCACGGTGCAGACAGGGATGAGCACCCTGGTCCTTCTTTCTCCTTCTTCTCTGACCCACAGTGGGATTTGTGTCCCATTCCCGGACTGAAAAGCAGTGTGGGGGTTGAACAGGAAGAGCCTCCTAAACCAGGGAAACAGAGGTGCCAGCTGTGCCCCAACAGGAAGAACAGACCTCCACAGTACATAGCAATGGTCCACATCCCAGCTCTGGCACCGGAAGTCTCTCTGAGCTTTACTGGTTAACAAGCCAGGTGAGGGCTGGGAGAACCAAGTCCCAGCAACCTGAGATCCCTTGTGGAGCTCCAGAGAAAGGCCCCATTTGTACAGAATGCCCATTCCCAGGAAATGGGGAAAGAGCTTGGCTCTCACCTGCCCTCCCCCACGGTCTCACTCACAGGAGGGAAGAGAATAAAAATGGTCAAATTTTCCAAGTGCCTGGTAAGTTACAATCAGCTCCACTTCTATTTTCTCATGGGACCTAGCAGAGGCCCCAATTTGCTGGACTGGAGAATTTACAGAACCTAAAGGGCAAGTCCAAGGTCAGAGGGCAAGCCTGTGGCAGAGATGCAATCAGAGGCTAGACCTTCGATTCCCTGCCTAGTGCTCTTTGCCCAAGGTCACAACATGGCATTTCTGGTGTGGCAGGAAGCTGGCTGTACCTGCAAGTACAGCAGCCATGTGGCCGTAGCCCCTACATGCTGCAGAATCCACCCCACCCTGGCTCTGTCCTCTGCATTCCCTGGGTGAGTTAACGGCAACACCACCCACCCAGTTGCCCAAACTAGAAACTTTCCTTTCCTTCTCCATACCCCACATCCACAAATCTTGCCAATTCTTCCTCCCTCTTGAGGATCTCTGGAATCCAGCCTCTTCTTTCAGCACCAAAGGGCACCTTCCCCCAAGACGCAGCCACTATGACCTACCTTAGACCAGCACCCAGGTGCTCACCAGCTGTCACCCCCTTCCAGACACTTCTTAAAAGCCAATTTGACACTCTCCTGCCTAGAACCCTCTCATGACCATCCCTTCCCCTCCAGAAAAAGACTTGGCTTTCACCTTGGCTCACAGGCTCTGCTGCCCCTCTGGCCTCACCTTGGACCCTCCTCTCTGTCCTCTCAGCTCCAACTCTGAATAAAGTGTGCCTCCAGAATCCAGTGTGCTCTCCCTAACCTCCTGGCCTGGCACAGGCTGCTCCCTCCCCTAAGTACCCCCCCATCCAATTTGCCCTTCTCTGGCCAGGTCTTTCTTGGCCTTCAAGTCTCCCTTGAAGGTCACTTCCATGGAGAAGCCATCCCCAATCTCCACCCCAGCTGGTTAGGGGATGAGCCTCTCCTCATGGCCCCAGGGCCAGCCCCTGCCTTCATAATCCCTGCACAGAATCACACACCATGGGTGGGTGGTCTACCCCCCACCCACTACCCCCCACAACCCCCCATGAGTCTGTGGCTCCATGAACAAAAACTACACCCTGTCCTCAGCTGTTTCACCAGTACCAAGCATGCCTGGCAAGATGATACACATTTAATAAATGTTGAATAAATGGAAGTATAAATGAGTGCCAAAGGTACCAGCTATATATTTTAAATGTCTAATATAAAAGAACGCACCCTAGGGGCCAGCCCTGTGGCCTAGTGGTTAAGTTCAGTGTGCTCTGCTTTGGAGGCCCGGCTTCAGTTCCTGGGCACGGACCTACACCACTCATTGGCAGCCATGCAGTGGTGGTGACCCACATTCAAAACTGAGGAAGATGGGCACATACGTTACCTCAGGGCTAATCTTCCTCAGCAAAAAGAGGAAGATTGGCAACACATGTTAGCTCAAGGCAAATCTTCCTCAGCAAAAAAAAACAAGAAAAAAAAGAATGCACCCTATTGCCAACGTAGCCTATTGCCACCCACCACACGCCCACATACCACCACCAAAACCTTGGGAGAGACTTTAATGAAATACATTAAAGGGAACATTGTCTCTATTAGCTTATGAAGCATCCATGGCACAACTCTCATATGGGCATCAGCCCAAAATTTATAGAACCAAGAAGGTGGTTCTGCATGGTACAAAATTTTACAATTTCTTACCAAAGTTTTCCCCAAAGGAATAGATACATAAAATTAAGATGATAAAAAGAATCACATTTTAGGAGGATATGCCTAAGGCTACTAGGAGCACATAGAATGCCTTTCTGTACGTTAGAAAAACGCATCCCCTCTGGGTGGATACGCTGCAAAACACACATCCCCTCTGAGCAGGCCAACAAGAAAAAGGCACTCTTTGCTCCACACTAACAGAGGCCCTGACAGAGCTCCTAAGCAGAACGCCGGCAGAACTGCAGAACCCCCAGGTCAGGTATAACTTATGTGAGGTACAAACCGTGCCACAGCCCTGTTTACCACTCCACCCAAAGCCAACGCTGGTCCCTAAAGCATTGGTCAAGCCATTTTCTTTCTGTATCTCAGATTCTGAGGCTGGATCCCTGGGTGGCAGGGAGAATGAAAACTTCAGATGCCGAAGAACTGCTCCAAAACAAAGTGGAGTCTGCAGAGAAATTTAATTACATTTTCTATCACCAAAATACTTATAGATGAAGCAGAGGGGGAAAAGGGTCAAAGTTTAAATTCTCCACTGCTGCAACTCAGGCCCGGCCCCTGCAAAGACCCCCCCCACCGGCCGGGTCAGCACTAAAGCACAGCAGCTCTGCCTCCTCTAACTGTAGGAAACATTGACTCAGGAGAGACCACCCTCTTTCACTTGGGACCACAGCCTACCCTGGGGGGTATGGGGGGGAGGAAGAAAGGGCTCCCACAATCAGAGGCAGTTGGAATAAAAGAGTCACAATCTCTTTATGGCAGATGTTTCCACAGGAAGAAAAGGTACACTTCAGTTATCACATTCCCTTCAAGTGTTTATATGTCTAGAGGTGAACCCAGTGTAGAGTGAGCCCAAGAGGGGAGTTTTAAAATGGGAGTCGGAAAATTGGGTTGTTTCAATGGGGACAAGTTACAGGCAATACACAATATAAAATGGAAATCGTATCTTAGGGTCTCAGACTCTCAAGGGCTCAGATGTATAGTCTCTCATGAAGGTCAGGCATCTCTGAGATGATGTCTCTGTCGCCGTCCAGGTTCTGCTTGAACCACCCAATGACAGGACCCAGCAGATCCAGCAGCTGCAGTATCAGCAGAGGAGAGGCCAGCATTTACTGAGTGCACACCGTGGCTAGATCCACACTGTTTCACCTAAACCTCATGGCACCCTGGAGAGGTAGAAGTTATAGTCCCCATTTTGCAGACGTGGAAACTAAAAGTCACAGAGATTAAGTAAATTAAGTTATTCAACCCAGGTTGGTTTGAGTTCAAGTCTCCTCCTATGACTCAAGGCTCTGTGCCCCCAAAGTGTCACCATAAAAAGGAAAGTAAAATGTACCCCACTGTACTGACTCCTCTACAAGGACTGTATACACGCCCCTTCTTAATCTGTACCATCACCCCTTTACACAGATGTGGAAAGGAGGCTTAGAGAAGACCAGACATGTGCAGAGACAGGACGTGAATGCAGGCTGAAGTGCACCCTCACTATGGCAGGAGGCCTTCATCTGACCTCCCCGTCCTCCCTGCCCAGTTCCCAGGGGCTTGAACTCTGCAGAGGGTACCTGTGCGCATTCGTCCCAGGTCCACCTTGCCCTCCCTTCCCAGCAGCAGACCTAGATCAGCCACTGCTCCTTTCAAAGGGCTCCTCCAACGCCATAGCCCTGACTGCAAAACTCATTAGAACCAAAACCCATCCCCATCCCCAACAAATGCCCGTGCGGCTCCCTCTCCACAGGGGCAAGTACTACCAGGAAGGAAGGGAGGTGATTCTGAGTGGGCATATGTCCAAGATCCGGCACCTTCCACTAGAAGACAAAAACGAGTGCCACTCAGACAAGACTTTCTACCGAACTGCACATGCAGGAGGCCCAGACGTGAACGTGGCTTTGGGGTAGGACTTGAGACATGCGCCTGTTGGTTGCTCAGCCTGGACTGCACTCTTCAGCATTTCTCTAAAACACTGGTTCTCAAACTTCTTTGAGCAGCAGAAGCACCTGGAGGGCTTGTTAAACTACAGATTGCTGGGCCCCTGCCCCCACAGTAAGTCTGGGGTGGGCCCCGAGAATTTGCATTTCTTCCCAGTGATGATGCTGCTGCTGGTCTGGGGTCCAGGTTCTGAGAACCACGGCTCTCACAGGAGGATTTCAAGCCAGCAGTGAGCCTGTCATTTATCCTGCAGGTGAAAATGGGGAAAACCCAAAAGGCAAAGACATCTTCAAAAACCTTCCAGAAATCCCTCATTAAAAATGTAATAAAGGTCATTTCCTTCTACCTCGTATCCAAGATCCTCTAAGATCTGGCCCAGCCTAGCTTACCCCACCATGTCCCCCCACACTGCCACAGCAGCACTCAGCATCACACCAGTCCACAGGAACCACCCACCACTCCCTGAGACACCCACTCCCATCCTCAGCTCCAGTGAGTTGTCCATCAGATGGGGACAACAACCCTTGCCCTAGAAATAATACAATTTACAAGCTTAAGTTATTATAGAGGAAGCAGCATAATGTGTGACAAATATACACAGATGCTGCTCAAGCTAATTTGTGCCAGAAAGTCCCAGACATCCTGAACTCGACCTGCCCATAGTTTCCTCCAGCCCCCCAAAACAGTGCCAGTGGAGAGCAAGGATGCGGTCCCTCCCTGGGGGCCGCAGCCTGGTCCTGCCAGGCCCAGGGCCACTCAGCTCCAGGGCCATGTCAGCCACCAGAGGTTAATGCGAGGTCTCCAAATCTGGCTGGGCCTGAGAGCCCTGAGGGGTGCTGGTGTGAACCCAGTTTCCCTCCCTGGGCAGCCACGGAGAGTGACAAGCCTTAATCACCTGATGAGCACAGCGCTTCAGAGCCAAGAGCACCCGGAAACGGCTCCACTCCTTCATCTGGTCACTTTCCAAACCTCAGACAGCGCTTTCGTGCTTGTTTTGTTTCGAGCTTATGAAGAAGAGTTAGGGGGTTTCTGAATGTTTACTGAGCCACTGGGGATGAAAATGCATGCATTTGGTATAACAACTCCATGCTAGGCCTTTAGGGTGTAGGGTTAGGTAAAAGAAAAACATCAAATAGTAATGGCTCCATTGCCAAAAGAAGATAAGCAGACGCAGTGCCATCTGAGGGAGATTCCCCGCAAAAAAGAAAAATATCCTGAAAAGAATGCAGTGTCTAGATCCTCCTACTAATTTAATGAGGAACAAAGAAAAAGAAGTCAGAGAAGCAAGTTAAATGCCACCACAGGCATGCAACTGGCAAACCCCCAACTGGGGGACCAGGTTGAGTCAGCGCAAAATGCGTCAGAGAAAAAGAGACGAAAGTGGAGCCTACAGATTAAAGGTGGATTTGAGACTTACCAACTTCTGAAATTTGATTCAGAAAAAATGTTTCAAAAATATGACGCTGAGATCATTGGAAATTTAAACATTGACTGGATATTTGTTGATATTGAGGAATTGTCCATTTTAAAACATGATATGGTATTCCAGCATTAAATATTAAAATGTTTACAGATGAAATAATATGATGTCTTGCATTTGCTTTAAAATAACACAGGAAATGGGGAAGCTGGTAAGGGAGAGATGGTCATGAACTGCTGTCTGTAGAAGCTGGGAGGGAAGTACATGGGGTTCATTATACTATTATGGCAACTTTTGTATATATTTGAATTTTCAATAAAGTTTTTAAGTAAAAGAATGAATAACAGCGGCTCCCCTTTCACTTCAGCACCTTCCCTGAAGTGGCCCCATGGTGAGGTCAGCACAGCTGGGGTCCTTACTCCCCATCAGACAGAGGACGAACTAAGCATCAAAGGGTTTAAAGGACTTGTTGGGGATCATGACAGGAACCAGCAGAGCTGGGATTGCAATGCACGTCTCTTCTCAGTGTAGGGCACTGTCCTCTTTCCACGAGATAAAATGAGTCCCTTCTCCTAACAGGTGGGCAGACATTTGGCAGCCCAGAGAGGTGAATGGGTTTCACCTGAGAGATCTGACTGTGCGGCTCAGCGGCCAGACTCCACTCCCCAGGAAGGGAATGCTGAGCTCTCAGAATTTCTAATTCCCAGACCAACGGGAGCACTGTGGCTGAGGGAAGACCGGGCTTGGGAGTTTGAGTGACAAGCCCTGAAGGGAGTGTGAGCACCAAACAAAATACAAGACCGGTGTCGGTATTCGTCACCCCTTCCTGGTGAACTGAACCAGGGCGACAAGTGCCACCACGTCCCCCTGGGGTCAGCTTAAAACCTCCTGCCTGAGGCAGGCTGTGAGTGGAGGTGCTGTGAGCAAGACCCCCAAGGAGGAGCGGACCCTTGTGAATGAGACTGCGGCACGCCTACTGCTAACTCACTCACTCACAACCAAATGTTACCTGAGCACCTGCCCTGTGCTGGACACTGGATCGAGGGGTGGGGACATTCAGAGACGAACAAGACACAAATGCTTCTCTCAAAGAATTCACAGTCTAGCACAGTGGTTCCCGCACTTGGCTACACATTAGAGTCACCAGGGGAAATTTACAAATCCTGGTGCCCAGCTGGCACCCAACCAATCAGATAAGGATCGGGGGGTGGGGCTGGGGAGTGAGGCATCATTCTTTTTTAAAGATCTCGCTAATTACAATATGCGGCAACGTTTGGGAACCTCTAGTCCCTCAGGAACGAGAACATGAGGTAGAAAATAACAAACACCATCCAAGAATCCACGGACATGCAGAAGAGCAAGACATAATTCTATCAAGGAGATCAAATCAGGGAGGACCTGAGGCAGAGCTGGCTTGAAGCAGGGCTTGATGGGCGAGCTATGCAGTTATTGACTCTGCAGGTCCCATTTCTGCTCTCTCACTGGGGTGTGGAAGGAGCCCCCAGGACTACAGGAGGAGGAGGGACTTGCTCCCGCCAGGGCTTCCTGTCGCTCCCTGAGGGGTGCCTGTCTGCCCATGATTCCTGCAGCTTCACCCCAACATCGCACCCTACCTCTGAGACGCCAGACCCCAGCGTCCCTTCCTCAGAGCGCTGCGTGTCAGCTCCACGCCCACCATCCCCAGCTTCTAACTGTGATCGTCCCAGCCACCTGCCTTGGTCCCCAGCCCCGGGGCTATGCTGCTTCCTGCTGCTGCTACACCAGCCGCCTGGGTGGTGCCCTCTACCCTTTCAGTTACCTAGTTACCAACCTCAGGCCTTGTTAACAATTCCTTATAATAAATCCCCTCTGTGAAATAACTGCGTGGTTTCTGACTCCTCATAAATGAGAACTTTCTCTGTCTCCACTTCAGACACCACTGAGAAGCCCGGGAGAAGAGGCTATAAATAATAACAATAACTTGAGCAAATGTCTGGTACAGCCATCTCCCTAAAAAGGAAACACAAAACCTCAAATGCATGCCCTTCACCCAGGCTGAGACGTACTCCAGCCATGGCAGCCAGGATGGTGGGAACCATTTTCAAAGTGTGATAAGGATACTGAAAAATAACTTTCTCTGCCATTTACGGAGCACTGCTGTGGGTCGCACATGGAACTAGGCACCTGACATGGATGAACTTTAGTATTTATAACAACCTGTAGGACAGGCATTATTATCGCATTTTAAAGAAGAGCAGTTGGAAGCCCAACAAGGCCATGCAACTTGCCCAAGAGAGCTGAGCCGGCCAGTGGCCAAGATTGGATACAAGCTCAGTGTGGCCCCAGCCTGTGCCACGGGTGTGAGCAGCCAAAAACCAGCCTGCAGCCAAGGGCAGGGGCATGTGAGAATTGGCCACCTCCTGCATGACAGGGAGGACTCTATACACGTCATCACTAGAGCAGACGCTCAAGAACTGCACAGGCAAAAACCCAGAAGAAAAACCCCACATCTAAGACTTCCGAGGAACAGAAAAGCTGCATGGTATATGGAACCCAGTCAAGTCATCTGTTTTTCTTTTCTCACAAAAAGAGAAAAGTTTCTCCTGTCATCTGAGTCAGCAAATGGCTGCATCTCCCAAGGTCCAGAATCTCTGTCATCAGATTGCTTCTCCAGGCTGAAGTCCAACACTTCTTCTTGCTGCCTACTAATCATCAGGGGCTCTGACTGATTCAAGAGCCATCTAGGTTTCCATTAGGAAAACTTTCAAAACTGCTCATTAGAGGGAGGCAGGGGGGCAGTAAAGACAGCTCCACACAGGGAATTAGTAGTCCCAGGTTCTAACCTCATCCTGCCCAGGACTTGCCAAATAACTCTGAGCCTCACTTTCCCCACTGATCAGTTGAAAGGACAAGAGTACAGCAGGATGCTTTCTCCTTGTTTCTAGAAGCTAAGTTTCTGAAGGACTCTCCCATTTTCCTTCCAGGTTGAAAAAGAAGGTACAAAGAAAATCCACAAAGTCTTCTAACTCCGAGTGATTTCAGGAGGGACCAAGAGGCTGAGGGAAGAGGCTTCTCGACTGACAGGGGCAGAGTGTGCCACCCGTGGAGGGAGGATGTGCAAAACTTATAAGTACGGTTAAATAACAACCAGCAATAACATCAACCTCCAAACAATGAGGTATTCCTTGAATGATTCACAGGATTCTTTGGAGTATTGGAAGGAATTAGACCCCGGAGCCAGGTATATGAGTTTGGGGCTATTCTGGGCTTGGATAAACCGGAACGTACAACATGACGGCAAAAACCCCAGGAGAAGGGACCACGCAGAAATCACTGATCACACACTCCTGGGGCAGGGCCGCGCCCTCCAGTGCTTCCTGGGACTCAGGAGCGCACCTGGCACACACAGGTGAATGGTGTGTGGGAAGAGGACGTGAAGGCTGGGACTTGTCCTGCCACTGTTTTCCCTGCTGCCCAAACGCCTCTGTGAGGAGTGATGTAAAATAAAAATCAGAAGCATTAGAGGAGGAAGGGACCTTAGTAGTCACTAGCCGGTCACCTCTCTGAGCTGTTTCTTCCTCTGGTCAACAGGGATGATGATAATGATGTCAAATTCAAAAGACACTGGTGGAGATGGAACAACTGGCACAGCAAACGCAGCAACTACAAATTAGTGCCGGTCACATCATCACCGCGTTTGCTCTTTCATTCCTATAGTAAACATTGTTATAGCCTCTCCTGTGACCAGGGAAGAAATCAAAACCTAGAGAAGGTGAAGGCTTATCTAAGACCACTGAAGGGACAGAAAAGAAAAGGGAAACCAGAAATGAACTGCAGGATGAAGGCAGCACCCTGCTACAGGCTGGAGCCCACCACAGATTATCAAAAGGACCCTGGAAACACAACCACCACACCAGTGGAGAAGCCAAGCCTTCTCACTCCCACCTCAAAGCTCAATCCAGGATCCTCCTAGACCTGAGGGTCAGGCCAGAGCCACAGCCTGGCCCTCCCAGCCACCTGGACAGCATTGAGGGGAAGGTTCAGAGCCCCGGAGCCAGAGCTTGCTCCTGGAGCCCGTCCCTGCCCCTCTGGCATGAAAACCATTGTAGGATCCATGTGATACGTGACAAGGTTGATCTGTTCACAGCCAACCAACAACGAATCTCCCCCGGGAGGCAACGTTTGGACACTTGGACCCCAAGCCCGCTGCACAGGTGGTGCCTCTGTGTGAAGGAGGGTGGGACAAAACAGGGTAGCTTGAAGCATGGAATGAGATAATATCTATTACCATAAATTAAAAGAGATTTATACATAAATGAAGGTTGTCATGAAATTTAATTTTAATGGTTTGATAATTAAGCAAAAAATACATTAATTATCATATCTTAATTTTCCAGTAAATTTGCTGCTGGCAACGTATTTTCTTAAGAAAATTCATGCTGTTTCACTCAAAAGAGAATTCTACTGTTTCTGATCATCTTTTGAAATTGGATGAGGAGGAATGCCCAATCCCCAGGAACACAGCCTAAGGAACAGTAGATAACTCCTGTGGAGAGGTGTGGGGGGTAAATGGGCAGCCCTGGGTTCCAATTTGAACTAATTGCATGACCCTTGGCAACTTTTGAGCTCTCTTATATGCAAAAATTGGCACACTGCCCACACCTTGAAGAATGGTGTGAGGATTAAAGAAGCTAATGCACATGAAAGTGGTATCTTGCATTACACCACTCCTCAGATAAAAATGAATGTTACTACAGGCGTCTAGTTGCAAGATTGGGGGACAACGTCTTGAATGTCACAACTGATGGTGTAGAGCCCCAGAAAATGCAATCACTACCAAACGAAGCATCACAAATCATGTTTGGCCAAAGTGAAGTTAACTAACGGTCCTTAATTACAGAATTGATGCATCAACCATGCCACAGAAACTCACAAGCTGAGAGGTGAGTCACTAATTTCCAAAGGACCTTGTAAAGAAGAGATTAGGAAGGTGCAGAGGTACTTTCCACATGTTTGCCAAAATGTTGTATTTTAAATTATAAGTTTAAAAAGATCTCTCTAAGAAACATGTGACAAAAGTGACATTTCCAGTTTAAGAACTCAGATATTTAGTCCATGCAGAACACGTCCATGTCACCCCTCGCACATGCCCTTCCTAGGGCAGGCTCTCCTTCACCTGGGCTGCTGTCCCCTCACACTCTAGCCCTGGCTGACCCGACTTGTCTATCCTGTTCTACATTAACATTGCTTCTTCCAGGAAGCCTTCCAAGTACCCTCTTGTCCTGCCTTGTTGGGCTTCTTCCTACATGCTTTCAATTCCCCGTACTGCATCTTCCTTCCACGCTGAAACCTCAGCACTGTGAGGACGCAGGAAGTACCACCTTCACTCACCGTCTTATCTCCCGGCAGGGCCTGGCACCTGACCGACACTCAGGGAGTATTTGTTGAGTGAATTAATGACAACTTGGAAGCCAAAGACCCAGTTTGCTTCTCCGCCTCACCCTTTCTCCTGCCGGCCTTTACATTGACGATGGACTTCACAGTGCTGGCCACAACTTACCTAAGGCTGTGCAGAGCAGAGAAGGAGAATGGAACAGATCTCGGTTTTACCCCCGGGCCCATCTTAAATCACCATTCCAAGCACAGCCGTGCCGTCAGACAGACGTGGGTCCTACTAAGTG
This sequence comes from Tapirus indicus, assembly GCA_031878705.1. NCBI lineage: Eukaryota > Metazoa > Chordata > Mammalia > Perissodactyla > Tapiridae > Tapirus > Tapirus indicus. The sequence goes on along the minus strand of CM062935.1, from coordinate 4,688,601 downwards.
ACTTTGATCCACTTCATTTACTTATCAATAAAATGCAGACAAATCTCCTACATGAGGGATATGAAGACTGCAGTGTCTAAACTCTGCCAAACACACAGGGCTCAGTGACCAAGACTTGCATTCTTTCTTCTACCAGGAAGCACGCTGCTCCTCCTTCACGCTCCTGAGGATACACGTCTCTTGTATCGGGGAAATGAGATCACCCCTTTCTACCAGGAGGGGGTGGAGAGGCAGGCACCTCAACAATCTGATTGGAGTTGGTCCCTCTCTTGAACTGCAGGCCACCCTTTAAAAGGAAGTCAAATGCCTCTTGATCCAGGAATGCCGAGGTTCTGTGAAGAGCAACGTCAAAACCACATGGATTCCTGGAATATGTCTTTTCATTTGAGACTAGGCTGTGCCCTCTCCAGCAGAAAGCATTCTTCCTCTGCCCACTTCCAAGGCAGCAGTAAGAACATTGTCCGCCCCGCCTGGGATGTGCACATACCCACACCCCACCCACACAGTAGAGAGACTGAACTGGAGTCTAAGGACCACCCCGCCCCTCCTCAGAGTGGCCACGCCTGGGCAGAGGGAAGGCTTCTTTAGCACCTAGCAAAGACTGAGGTGGGGACAGCTCTCGTAGTGAAAGGGGAGAGCTGGGAAAGGGGTCGAGCTCAGGACTCTGGCAAGACACAGGGCACTGACGAGACAGGGCCTGGACATACAGGGACAGTGTTCATGGCCAAGGTCTGCAAGTAGCTTCCCAGTGCTGCCAGGTAAAGTACAACCACCTGCGCTTCCTCTAGCAGAACCGCTTTGTGGGAACCAGAGAACTGTGGCCTCCTCCACAGAGGTAGAGCGTGGATCCGATCCAGGGGAGGCCAGCAAGGCCAGAGAGGTTTGGAGAGGGAAGGAAAGTGATTCCTTGCATCCCTGTAAACACCGGGGTTCCTGGCAGTCACCACTAGGTTAGTGGGGACAAGATGACTTCTCAGACAAATGTAACATCACGACCTCTTTAGAGTTTATCCCCCTAACCCAGGACAGCAAAATGCCCCCACCGGGCAGGAAAGGTGGGGCCACCCCAGCTGCATGAGACACTCCTCATTTCTGTGTTGTCGCTCCCTAGCTACGAGGGGTCCTTATTTATTCATCCTGGTACTCTTGGAACCTGGTGAAGGTACCACACAGCAAGTTCTTGAAGTAGCAATATTTATTGAATGAATATTTTATGAATGAATAAAAAATGTGTGAGTTAGGAGCACTGAGAAATGAGAATTTAAGCAAAAAGCTTAATAAGGAAGATGCCTGAAGCACACAACTAAATTGTGATTATTTATGAACAGAATAGTTAACATCATTCACCCTTCCATTGCCAAGAATGACTCAAGCTTAGAACAAAGCTTCGCAATTTATAATTTTTCAAAAACAGGTTTTACATTGGTGTCACAAGACTAGATGTATGTCCTTTGGGATCTCAGGCTACATCAAAACATCTTGACAAGAAAGACAAGGCAGAGGGCAGACAGTTTCCTTCCCAACTTGGAGAACAGCACTGGGCCCAGGCAGCTGCTGGCTCAGACCCCAAGGATGCATGAGTGCCCTAGGAAAGAGCCTGTCCTGTGCCCAGGAGCCAGACACACTCACCCAGCCCCACGGCCTCTACGCAGGAGACACACAGGAGCCGCCCGCACACACTCCTACCCACACGGCAAGTCCTCCGCAGGGGACCGGAACACTGAGATCTCAGGAGGCAGTGTTTTCTTCCTCACACAGGAAGGCCATAAATGCCCCCCAAGCCACCGCACTCCTAGCTTCCACCTATCAGCCCAAAATAGTCCTGCAATGGGGCTAAAGGGCCTGACTTTTCATTCATGTATGTCATTAACAATAATCACATTAAATAGCAATACCCTGGAAGCAACCTCAGAGTGGATTACCACAGAAATGGATAAAGTGGTGTGTTCATGCAATAAAATATAAATAGCAGTCAAAATGAAATAACCAGATTTATATTTAGCTCCAAAGCATAATGCTGATTTAAAGTTAATAAAAAGACATATGTGCTATGGAAACATTTATATCGTGAAAAAAACTCTCAAAATAATGTCTGGTTGTGGCTCTAAGTAAATACAATAAAAGTAGTAAAACATGGTCTGAATAACGTCATTGCCTCCAAGACACAGATTTCCCCTGAGGAGGAAGGGGAAGAGAAAGAAGTCAGGTGGGAGTTGGGTAAGGGAGTAGGGCTTAGCTCTGTTTTCATTTGCATATTTTTCCAACATTGTCTAATGAAAAATTTCAAATATAAAGATTTAAAGAATTTTTCACCCTACAGGCCCATTGGTAGTTTCCACCATTAACTTTGCTCTATTTGCTTTATCAATTAGTCTATCCATCTTTCCATCCCTCTACCCATCCATTCATTCGTCTTGTTTTTTCAGGGCTCCGAAAGACTACTGCAGATACCACATACTCCCCCACATCCCTCAGCGTGCGTGTCGTTAGTTAGAGTTAAACATTCGCTTACAGTTTCCCCCTTGACTTAAAATTGACTTACAGTGAAATGCACAAATCTCAAGTACACATTCACTGAATTTTAACAAACGCAAACACCTGTGTAACCAACACCCAAATATCAAGTTATTCAACATGACTATCACCTAGAAAATCCCCTTATGTCCTTCTTGGTCAAATGCCCCACCCCAACCTCTCCAGAGGCAACCAATGTTCTGCTTTTTCCATCATAGACTAGTTTTGCCTGTTGTGGAATTTCAGACAAATGGAATCACACAGTACATGCTCTTCTGGGTAAGGCTCCCTTCACTCAGCATGAAGTTCTGAGATTCGCCCACGCTGATGTGTGTATTAGGAACTTGTTAGTTTTTGTTACTGAGTACTATTCCATTTGTAGGAAAGCGCTACTATGTTGATTCATTCTCCTGTAATGGACACCTGGGCTCTTTCTGATTTTTGCCCAGGAACATTTTTGTATAGGTCTTTTTGTGAACATACATTTACATTTTTCTTGAATAAATAACCAGAGTTGGAATTGCTGGACAAAGAGTAGGTGTATGTTTGGTTTTATAAGAAACTGCCAGACGTTCTTCAAAAGTGGTTGCACTACTTTATATTCCCACCAAAGCATGAGAGTTCCAGATGCTTCACATCCTCACCAACATTCGGTGTTGTCAATCTTTTATTTTAATCATTCTAATGGATGTGTAGTGGCATCTCATTGTGGTTTGAATTTGCATTTCCCTCACTGACTAATGATGTTAATGTCAGCTATTTGTTTTAACATTCTATTTCCTTAAAATAGAGCGAGAAAGACAGAGAGTGACAGGGAGAGATAGCAAGAAATCTGGAGCAAATACAGCAAAATGCTTAAATCTGAGACATGTGTATGCTGCTTTCTAAATTATTTTCTACATGTTTAAAGTATTTTGCAATTAAAAATAAAAATTGTATTCCATCTATATCTTATTCCATCTGTAAAGGTATGCCCCTAACCTCCAAGCTGGGCTTGGAGGCACAGCTTCTGGTCTGCGGAGAGGCCCAGCAGTGGGCTGGCATCTGGGGAAGGGGCCCTGCCACAACAGAAGAGCATCTTCCCAAAGTCACCAAGTTCTGCCTGTCTTGGGACATGCCCTAGTGGTCCTGGATTTTCTCCTGGTCAGCTCTCCCTTCCAACTCAGCTCCTGCTGGACCAGGGTGTGTCCTGTGGCTGACCCTGTGCCAGAGTTCAGTGGTGCCACCTCTCTTTGCCCTCCAGGGACTGGGCTTGGGCGACACTGAACTTTTCCCAAAGGTCTAAGCTTGGCCTGGCTTTTTGTGGCATTAATTCGTCCAAGGAACTTCCTATTGGTATTGATATACAGCCCCCAAATCAACACCCAGTATTCCTAGATCCAACTTTCTTAAGAATTTAAAAGTGAAAGGTCTTGCCCAGATGTTTCAGTGTCCTCGCACGTGGTGTCTTAAAGTATATGCCGCTCTTCCTTGGACGGACACCATTCAGTTTTACCCTGACTCTTTACACTTGGCTCTAATTTGAAACCACTTCAGATCCTTTCACTGAACTTGAATAATGACTACGCTGCCTCTGCAAGGGAGACTAGACTGCCCATCCTCTGAGGTCTGAGGGTGGGTTGTTTCAGTACCTCCCCGGCAGGGTGATGAAAGCAGGGAGAGGAAGCAGGTGGGGGCGTGGGGACACTCACCGCTGGCACTCGCCGGCGTGCAGGATGAGCTCCTCATTGCTGCGGGCGCTGACTGTCAGCTCGTGCTCCGTGGAGTTGAAGACATCCAGGAGCAGGTGGCACTGCCGGGTACTGCGTTGAAAAGACAAAGGAAAGTTCAGAATCTTCTGATGGCCAAAGAGGAAAGTGACTTTGCTTTTTTTCTCCTCCCCGAAGATTTTCCACTACTTGAGGATGTCAGAAGAGCTATTGATCAACATGTCAAGTGCCCCCTGAACATAAAGGATTACTGACACTCGTGCTGAACAAAACTGTAAACTCTAAAAAGTGATTTTGGACATTAGGTCCTCCTTGGTCCTGGGAACACATGCTTACAACCCAGCTGTGCTCTTTACAAACCAAGTGACCTTGGGAAGGTAATTTGAATTCTCCAAGCCTCACGTACGTGAGGACTAGAATACTTGACCCATAAGCCAGACAACCAATGGGAGGGCACTTGACAAACAGTGTCGCCAAAGGGCATCTGAAGTCTCACTTATGTTTCTCACGTGTGATGATGCAGGGCTTTGCTGGTTGTTAAGGAAAGGGGAGGGAGGACTCACACTCCTGTGGCCGGGCTGCCTGCACTTGGTCATTTCATCACAATAGCCCTAGGAGGTGGTCCTCCCTAGACCCATTTACAGATGAAGAAAGTGAAGCTCAGGAGCTGACGAAAAATGCTGGTGAGATGACAGACTCAAGATTTAGAACTCAAAATCCTGTTGTTTCAAAGTAGATGACAGCACATATTCCAAATCCAAACCTTGCCCTCTGTTCTTTCCAGAGATGGGAACTGAGGAGGAGAGGGGTGCAATAACTTGGCCAGGGGCTCACACACACGCACACACACACACACATATGCACAAATACAGACACCATCAGAAGGCCACAGGGGCATCTGTGAAATATCAATTTTTCAAAATGTGTACGTGTAACCTACTCTCAAGGGAGGAAGGTAAAGATGCAGCTTTACTATTTCTGTTGTAGACGACTGTTAAATGTTGCAAGACACACGTCTTCAGAAAAGCAGGTTCACACTGGTTGATTCTGGGTTCGCTGGGTGGGGGTGTCTTCCCCAGAGGTTCAGCACTTGGAAAATATTCATTAGCTCTGACAGCTGCCTACAAGAGGCCTCTTCACTCAGCTCACAGAGAAATGAACTTTCAAGAATGAAAATCTATTCCGCCTTTGTCATAACTTCATGAAATCTTTAATCACAGCAAAATCTTTCATCACGAAAGGGAATTCATAAAACATTTATCAGAAGAGGAAAATTGAAGTGATTTTTAAAAGCAGGGAAGAAAAGGTTCAAATATATGTTGTTTTCACTCTCAGAATATAGTAGTTAGAAAACTGCACAGGAATGAACATCAGTACATAATATTTTGTGTCCTCTGTTCTCTCTGACTCACTGTCTGAGCGTGGGGGTGTCTTGACCCAGCATTTCTCTTCCTTCTAATTGTTGACATTATGATATATTGGTGGATCTTTGCTTTCTATCTATTATTCATAAATTAATTCCTTTTCCCAAAATGCAGTAGCAATTTGCGCTCACCATAATGTTATTTACTCTGTGCATCCTTCCATAACACTCTGGATGATTTTCTTTTAAGTTTTATGCTCTAATTGAACATATAATTTACTTTTAATTCTTACTTTTGTTTTTTTTCTGGGTCCATCTTTCTGAAGTATAGGGAAACCCAGGAAAGCTTCCTGGAAGAACTAGATCAGAGCAAGTCTTTGAAGGACAGATCCATCTGCCTGGTTTGGGGCAGAGAGGGGGGCAAAGGCCCAGTAGCAGGGAAGAATCTGGAGTAAAGTTGGGGGAACAGGGCAAGGCTGCCAGGTGGAAAGGAGATGCACATTCCAGGCAAGGGGAGCAGTGCATGTGAAACCACCTCAACAGAGTTAGTACACACTATTTCCTCCGCCTGGAATTGGGAATTACATTAATTAATTCATCTGACAAATATAAATATCTACTGAGTATCTGCTGTGTGCCAGGTACTGTTCTAGGCATTTGGGTTATGGAAATGAACAAGAAAAACAAGATCTCTGCTTTCATGGAAATCACACTCTTGTGAGGAGAGAGGGCTGGGAAAGATGAGGGGAGTTAAAACCATGAAAAAAAAATTGGGTAATATTTTGTAAAATGAGGAAAAATAGGTTCAAAAAGGTTGCTGAATAGACAGTTAAGACACACCCACACACAAAATCAATAACGTTCCTATAAAGCAACTAAAAACAATTACAAAGCAAAATTTTTAAGAAAATATATTTACAATAGCAATGTATCTAGGAACAAACCTAACAAAATGTATGAAGGATATTTACAGAGAAAATTCTAAAGTTTCATGGAATGATATTAAATAAGATGAATAAATACAGAGATGTGTTATGTTGAAGGATGGGAAAACTTAATATTTTTAAAGAAGTCACTTATTTCCAAATTTATATAAATTCAATGCAACTAAAAAAAAAAGTCCCAACAGAGTTTTAGTTTTGGTCAAACCTGACATGCTGATTCTAAAGTTTACATATAAGAGCAAAGGGCCAAGAACATGTAAAACAGTGATGAAGATGACTTTTGGAAGGGATGTGGCCAACCAGACACCAAGAGTTGTTATAAAGGTGTAATAATGACGGCAGTGGTACTAGGGCTGTGATACATAAAGACACCAGTGAAGGAAAAACAGCACAGAAGCAGATCCATGAACACAGAGGAACTGGATATATGACTGAGGGGGCAGTGATGACTAAGAAGAAGAAGATTTAATAAATAGTGCTGGTACAAACGGTTATGCAGACAGACAGAAAATGCTATCCCTACCTCACAACATGAAATAAATTAATTCCAAACATATTGAACAACTAAATGTAAATAGAAATACTTAAAATCCTTTAAAATAAAAAATAGGTGAACAGTTTATGAACTTGAAAGAGAAAGATTTCTCAAATGAATTCCAGACATACAACATATAAAGTGATCTTCAACAAGCGTACCAAGGGCACAAGGGGAAAAGGACACTCTCTTCAATAAATGATGAATCAACTGGATATTCAGATGCTGAAGAATGAAATCGGACCCTTCTAACACCTTATACAAAAATCAACTCAAAATGGAATAAAGACTTAAATGTAAGACCTGAAACTGTACAACTACTAGAAGAAAACAGGGGAAAAACTTCTTGACATTGGGGTCTGGGCAATGATTTTTTGGATATGACCCCAAAAGCACAGGCAACAAAAGAAAAATAAAGTGGGACTGTATCAAACTAAAAATTTTCTCCACAGAAAAGGAAATAATCAATAGAGTGAAAAGGCAACCTAAAGAGGAGAAAATACTTGGAAACCATATATCTGATGGGGGTTAATATCCAAAATATATAAGGGACTCAAACAACTCAATAGTGAAAAAACAAATAACCCAATTAAAAAATTAGCAAAGGACTTGAATAAACATTTCTCAAAAGAAGACATGCCAACCACCAATAGGTATATGAAAAGATGCTTAACATCACTAATCATCAGGAAAATGCAAACCACAAGGAGATATCACCTCACACCTGTTAGAATGGCTATTCTATTCTCAAAAAGATAGTAACAAGTGTTGGCAAGGATGCAGAGAAAAGGGAGCCCTGGTACACCGTTTATGATGTAAATTGGTATAGCCGTTACGGAAAACAATACAGAGGTTCTTCAAAAAATTAGAAATAGAACTACCATGTGATCCAACAATATCATTTCTGTGTATATATCCAAAGGAAATTAAGTAATATTCTTGAAGAGATATCTGCCCTCCCATGTTCATTGCAGCATTACTCACAATAGCCAAAAGATGGAAAAAATCTAAGTATCCATTGACAGACGAGTGGATAAAGAATATATGGTGTATATATATACATATACAATTGAATATTTTCAGCCTTAAAAAAGAAGGAAATTCTGCCATTTGTGGCAATGAGGATGAACCTGGAGAACACGCTAAGTGAAATAAGCCAGACATAGAAAGACAAATACTGCAGGATTTCACCTATGTGTGAAATCTAAAAAAGTTTAACTCATACAAGCACAGAACAGAATGGTGGTTGCCAGAAGCTGGGGGAGTCAGGAAAATGGGGAGACTGGTCAAAGGGTACGAACTTTCAGCTATGCAGAATGAATAAGTTCTAGAGATCTAATATACAGCATGGTAACTACAGGTAAGAATACTGTATTGTATATTTGAAACTTGCTAGGAGAGTAGATCTTCAGTGTTCTCACCATACACATACACACACACACACACACACAAATACTAACTATGTGAGGTGATGGGTATGTTAATTACTTTGATTGTGGTAATCATTTTACAAGGTATATGTATATCAAAACATCACATTATACACCTTAAATATATACAATTTTACCTCAGTAAAGCCAGAAAAAATACATAAAGGAAATGACTGAAATGTTTGGCTGCATTAAAATTAAGAATTTTTGTACAATGAGAGACATTAAAAACCAAAACAAAGACAAGCTAGGTGTGAAAAGGTATTTGCAACAGAAAAAAAACTGACAAAGGATTAGAATTCTGAATTTATAGAGAACTCCTATAAATCAATAAGAAAGAAATGACCCAATAGAAAATCAAGAAAAGGACAAGAATGGATAATTTAAAGTAGAGTAAACCCAATGGCCAATTAACAGGAAGAGAAGATCAATGCAACTAGTAGTCAGAGAAACGGATATAAAACCCTATTTCCCACCCAACATTGAAAAAGTGCTCCAATACCCAGTATTGGCCAAGATGTAGAACAAGAAACATGGGAATTCTCACTCACCGCTGCTAGGGGTATAAATTGGAATAACTCCTTCAGAGAGCAGATCAGCAATATGTAGTCAAGTGGTAGATGACTACGCTTTGACCTAACAATTTAACTTCTAGGCACATATCTTGGATCAACTCTCAGAGTTCGGTACAAGGATATAGTCTAAAATGTTCACTGCAGCATTGTTTATAAAATCAAATAAGCGCTTTTAACTAAGTGTACATCAACTGGAGAGCAGATAAATAAGTCTGCTACAGTCATACACTGTAAGTCTATACACAAGTGAAAATGAATTTAAAAGAACTACATTCCTCACCACAAATAAGTCTTATATTAATAAAGTTGGGTGAATAGCAAGTTGCAGAAAATACTACACAGTATACATTTGTATCAAACTTAAAATATATTAAAATACTCTATAATGTTTATAATAATCAAATCCGGGGTAGTAGTCATACCTGGTGAGGGAGGAAGAGAAACAGTGTCACAGAGGAGCATGCCGAGCTTTAACAGTATCATTTTTATCTCTTTGAATTAAAAAAATAGAAGCAAAAACAGCAAAATGTTAAAATGTGACAAATCTGTGTGGTGGTTTGATTATTATCCCTTTGACCTTTCTTAATATGTGGCTTATACTTGAAATGTTTTATAAAAAGTATTTTTTAAGTAACTTAGAATATTGCTTAGCCTGGGTCCCCCCAAAAAGCAGAGCCTGAGGAAAGGGCTCATGTACAGCAAGTGTTTGGGGGGATGATGCTGAGAGGACAGGGGGTGTGAGCAGAGTGAGGTGGGGAAGGTGGGAAGGCAATAGCACACGCCATGTGATCGGGGTGTGTTATTGAGCTGGGCTCCCGTGGGCAGCTGGGGCTTGATCCCACTGGTCCCTCTGAGGAGCCGTGGGGACCGTGCCTCAGAACTGGGCACCTGAGACAGAGGGGGTTACTTCTCTACCAGTTCCTGCCCTCATTGGTCAAGCTTTCCCCCAAAGGGGTCAGTTCTCTCACACATCATGCATGCACTGTGCAGAGTGGGTATCCAGGCTGCAGTTGCAGAGAAGGCATTTCACATATTCCAGAAATCAAGAGCTGCTCAGCACAGCTAAGGTGAGGCGCTGTCAGGTTACCCCTGCATAAATCTGGTTGCCACAGAGTTGGCTGGCGTAAAAAGTAGGCTAGGACATGAGTCAGGGAACAAGGCGTGTGTGATGCAACTATTTTTAAAAAAATTAAATGCATCTCCTGAGATCATAAACAGGGATAAAAACTGACTTCAGATGTGAGGCCCTCTCTGATGAAATGACATTTTACTTGGGACTCACGTGACAAGAAACCAACCATGTGAAGGCTTTCCAGAGAGAAGGCAGTTAATGCCAAAATCTTAAGGCACGGTGTAATCAAGGAACAGAACAGGCAGAGAGGAGAGTGATATAAACTTAATGATAGGTCATGACAAAAGGTTCAGATTTTATTCTAAGCATGATGGGAAGCTGTTTTTAGAGTTTTAAGCAGACGAGTGACATGAATTGGTTCATGTTTAAGAAAATGATGAGTTCCTACTCTGGAAAAGATGAAGAAAACACAAAGATTCTACCCTGTCTCTCCTGCTGAATGCAACTATAAATCATAGATATAATGCATGCACAGATACAATGCATATAGAGCAGCCATTTGAAGACTCAAGAAGTAAACTGTAGAAGGTGAATTGAGATACAAGATCAGAAGTCAAAGTTTCTCCAAACTGGGAGTGAGTTTCCATTTCCCTCTAGTCCCACCTGGCCTGAACTCAAAGGTGGCCTGGAGCTCAGAGGTACCCACTGGGTACAGACAGGCATAGTGCCCAGAGAAGCCCTCTATTCCTGGCCCAAGGAGTGGGAAAGGGTACCATGAAGGAGGTAGGGGAATCCTCTAGGCTTTTCCTTTGCTCCCAGCCCGCGGTACTGCCCTGGGGCACCAGCACCATGATGGCAGTCATGGCCGCAGGGCACACACAACTCTGAGGGCAGAAAACTATCTCTCTGATCCAAAGGACTGAGGTCTCACAACCATGGGGCCAGTCCCATCACTTTTATTTCCCTCACTGTCCTCTGGCCAATTAGTGCCACACACAGACACACAGAGGAGGAACTCAGACCCTGATTTTGTTGAAGGGTGACAGGGAAGGGAGGCCCCTGGAAAGTACTGGGGAGACTGCAGCAAGGAGAGCAATGAAGAGAGTGGTTTGATAGAGTGGTACATGACCTGGGCTCACTGTGGAGCTGAGCATGAGGGGATAGGATCCTGAGCAGCAAACCCTGGGCTTTAGTAACTGAGCTCCGGGGAAGAACACTGGGTGACACACATATGGGGACTGATCCAAGGAGCCCCACAAACACTCTGAAACCAGAACTGCAGCACACCCCTAGAAGGTGTGCCAGGATAGTGGTGCGGACTGCCCACTGAAACAAAAATATCAGCATTCTCCTCAAGATTCAAACAAGACCCCAACATCTCACATTATATGTGAAATGTATGTAATATAATCTAAAATAACTCAGACTAGGAAGAACCAGGAAAATGCCAACTTGCAAGGGAAAATAAAGTCAACAGACAACAAACTCAAGACAACAATCTTGCCAGAAAAAGACTTTAAACACATTCCAAGAAGTAACGGTGAACACACTTGAAACAAATGAAAAGATGGAAAATTTCAGCAAAGAAACAGAAGATATAAAGAAGAATCAAAGGGAAACTTTAGGAAAGAAAAAACTGAATGGAAAAATCCACCATATGGTGAACTATCTCAAGAATAGAGACAATAAGTAGACACAAAATCAGGCAATGATATAAAAAAGGATATAGAATAAACAGACAATACTATTGACCAACTGAATCTAATTGATACTTAGTGAACACTCCACCCCAAAAACAGTAGAATACCCATAATTCAAGTGTACATGCAACATGTACCAAAATAGACCATATTCTAGGTGATGAAACTAGCAACTTTAAAAGAATAAAATCATACAAAGTGAAATTTTGGACCACAAAGGAATTAAACCAGTAAATTCAAAGATAGATTAATAAATTATCCAAACAAGAGAGACAAAAAATAAATAGTCCTATGGGACAAAAAAAAAGCTCTTAAAGTCATGTCATCGGAGTTTCAGAAATAAAAAAGAAAAAACATGCAGCTTTTGAAGAAATAATGGCTGCAAAGTCCCCCAGATTTGGTAAAAGACATAAACTTACAGATTCAGGAAGCTCAGCAAACCCCAAAGAATATAAATTTAAAGAAATCTATGCCCAAACATCATAATCAGACTAAACTGTAGAGAGGTAAAGAAAAGAAACAATCTGAAAGCAGTCTGAGCTAACAATGCATTTGGTCCAAGGGAAACAATGATTCAAAGTCTAAAGAGTTCAAATCAGAAACCACTGAGAGCAGAGGAAGCAAAACATTCTTTAATTGCAGGAAAAAAAAAAGAACTGCCAACCCAGAAGTCTTTATTCAGTGAAAATACCCTTCAGGAATGAAGGTGGAATAAAGACTTGCTCAGACAAAGGGCAAGTAAGAAAGTTAGTCACCAGTAGAGTTTCTATGAAAGAAACATTAAAGAAAGTTCTTCAAATGAAAGGGAAATAATACTACAAGGAAACTTAGAATATGAGGAATGAAGAAAGAGCAACAAAAATGGTAACTATCTAGTTAAAAGTAATTTCTTGTTGTTATTTAAAAGCTGTATGATGATTAAATGCAAGAATTATAACAGTGTCTGGGTTTTCAAAGTATGCTGGTATAACATATAATGCAGCTACAACATAAGGAGGGAGTAACAAGACTTTTTTTTCCACATTCCATTTAACATGATAAAATATTAATTCTAAGTAGACTGTGAAAAGGTAAGAGTGCATATTGTAATCCCTAGAGCAACCACTAAAACAGCTATCCAAAGAGAAAGTTAAAAACTCAATATATAAATTAAAATGGAATGCTAAAAAAGTATTCAAATAATCCAAAAGAAGACAGGAAAGGAGAAACAGAACAACAACAAGAAAGAAAATAGTTAATAAACAGAATGTAAATTTTAAAAGTAAAATGGTAAACCTAAATCCAAAGATATCAAGAATTACATTAAATGTAAATGGCCTAAACATTATAATGAATGGACAGAGATTGTCAGAATGGATGAAAGAAAAAACAAGATTCAACTATATGCTCTAGAATAAATCCACTTTAAATATAATGATGTAGATAGGCTAAAAGTTCAACAATAGGAAAAGATATACCAAGCAAACACTAATCAAAAAAAACAAACAAACAAAAACCTGGAGTATTATCTTCATATCAGGCATTTCAGAGCACACTTCAGACCAGGAAAAATAAGCAGTGATAAAGGGATATTATATAATGATAAAAGCATTAATTCACCACTAATACATAATAATTCTTAATGTATATGCACCACTAAAGAGCTTCAAAAATATATAAAGGAAAAACTGAGAGAACTGAATGGAGAAATGGACAAAACCACAATTGTAGTTGAAGACTTTAACATTCCTCTCTCAGTAATTGATAGATCAAGTAGACAGAAAAATCAGCATAGCAGAAATAAACAACCTCACACCCACCTGGATCTGACTGACACTTATAGAACAATCCACCCTACAACAGCAGAATACAAACACTTCTCAAGTGTTCAGCAACATTCACCAAGATAGACCATATTCTAGGCCATGAAAAAAGTTCCTAACAATTTTAAAAGAATAGAAATCATATGCTGTCAGACCACAATAGAAATAACCTAGAAATCAATGGCAGAAAGATATCTAGAAAATCTCCAAATACTTGGAAATGAACCAACATTCTTCAAAATAATTCACTGGTCAAAGAGGAAGTCTCAAAAGAAATTAGAAAATATTTTGAAGTGAATAAAAATAAAGTGCAACAAATCAAAATTAGTGGATGAAGCTAAAGCAGTGCTTACAGGAAAATTTATAACAATAAGGATTATATTAGAAGAGAAGAAAGGCTCCAAACCAACATCCTAAGATTCTATCTTAGGAAACTCAAAATAGAACCAAAACTCAAAGCAAGCGTAGGAAGAAAGTAATAAAGACAAGAGCAGATCAGTGAAACTGAAAACAAAAAACTAACAGAAAAATCTTATAACAGATAAAATAAAAAACTGATCCTTTAAAAAGATCCATATAATCGATAAACCTTTAGCCAAAGTGACAAAGGAGAAAAGAGAAGACACAACCAACCAAGAATGAAAGAGGCCACAGGTGCCACAGACATTAGAAGGATAATAAGGAAATACTAGGAACAACTTTGCTCACATAAATTTGACAGCTCAGATGAAATGAACCAATTTCTTAAAAATCACCAACTATCAAAATTTATCCAAGAAAAAACAGGTAACCTGAAAGTACTGTATCTATGAAATAAATTGAATTTATTGTTAAAAAACATTCTGAAAAAGAAATCTCCAGGTCCAGAATGTTTCCAGATAAATTCTTTTTTTTTTTCAATTTATTTTTATTGTTGTTGTTGAGGAAGAGTCACCCTGAGCTAATATCTGTCGCCAATCTTCCTCTTTTTCCTTGAGGAAGATTTGCCCTGAACTAACATCTGTGCCCATCTTCCTCTATTTTGTATGTGGGTTGCCACCATAGCATGGCTGCGAGTGGTGTAGGTCTGCACCCGGGATCCGAACCAGCGAACCCGGGCCACCGAAGCGGAGCGTGCCGAACTTAACCACTATGCCATGTGGCTGGCCTCCTCCAGATAAATTCTTTTAAAAATTCAAAAAGAAATAATCCACATAATCTCACCCAGAAAATAAGAAGAGATACTTTCAAAATCATTTTATGAGGCTGGTACTATCTAACAGCAAAACTAGACAAAGATAAAAGAGAAAACCACAGAAAAATATCCCTCATGAAGACAGAGGCAATAATCCTCAACAAAATTTTTGATATAGAAAAAGCATTTGACAAAATTCAAATTCCATTTATAATTGTTTTAAACACTAGTAATAGAAGAGAATATCCTTAATCTAATAAAGGGCATTTGCATGTGGAAAACTACAAAATACTGATGAATGAATTCAAAGACCTAAATAAATCAAGATACATACTGTGTTCATAGACTGGAAGTTTCAATATAGTTATTGATTCTTCCCAAACTGATCCACAGATTTAACACAACTGCAGTCAAAATTTGAGGTGGACATTTTATAGACACAGACAGCCTGATTTGAAATTTCAAATGGAAATACAAAAGAACTACAATGGACAAAACAATTTAAAAAGAAAAAGAAAAAGCTGGAACACTCACATTACCCAATTTTAAGACTTATTATAAATGTACACTAATCAAAACAGTGTGGTATTGGTGAAAAAATAAGCACATAGTTCTCTGGAGCAGAATAAAGAGTCCAGAAATAGAATTACACAGATATGGCCATTGGATTTTTGACAAAGCTACAAAAGAAAATTCAACGGAGAAAAGATAGTCTTTTAAACAAATGATGCTGGACCAATTGGACATCCATTTGAAAAAAAGAAAAGAACCTTAACCTAAACTTCACAATTTGTACAAAAATTACTCAATAGACACCTAAATGTAAAATATAAAACTATAAAGCTTGCATAACCAACATAAAAGAAAATCTTTCATTACCAAAAGAAGGATCCATAAAAGAAAAAAATCGATAAATTAGACTCAATAAAATTAAAATGTTTTGCTCATAAAAGATACTGTTAAGAGAATGAAAAAACAAGCCACAGAAATTGAAGAAAATATTTACAAGCTACGCATCCAACACAAAGGACCTGTATCTATAATATATAAAAAATTTTGAAAACAAATAACCCAATAAAGAAATGGGCACAAAAGACTTGAACAGACAGTTCCACAAAAGACAAGTAAGCATATGAAAAGATGTTCAACATCATTCACCATCAGGGAAATAGAGATTAAAACTATGGTAGGATACCACTCCACATCTACTAAAACGGGTTGAAAGAAAAAAACAGATAATGCCAAGTGCTAAAGAGGAAAGGGCAAATAGAACCCTTATATATTGCTAGTGGGACTGAGAAATCATCCCGCCACTCTGGAAAACATCATGGCAGTCTCTTACAAAGTCAAATATACACTGACCACAGAACCCCATAATCCCACTCCTGCATATTTACCCCAGAGAAGTGAAAACTTATGTTCACAAAACACTATAAACAGTATTTACAGCAGGGGAAATCTCCTCAGCAGTAAAAAAAAAAAAAAAAAATGAGACTATTGATATACACAACATGGATGGATCTCAAAATCAATATGGTGAGTGAAAAAAGTCACTTTTCAAAAGGTTACATATAGTACGGTTCCATTTATATGTAACCTTTTGAAAAGGTTATGTGAATCTATATGTATGTTGGAACTGATAAAACTGTATACTAGAAAAGTCAATTTTACTGTATGTTAATTTAAAATGTTTTAAATCAATGCAATTTAAAAATGAACATCATGACGGGGGCTGGCCCAGTGGCATAGTGGTTAATTTCACGCACTCCACTGCAGCTGTCCAGGGTTTGCGGGTTTGGATCCCAGGCGCAGACCTGCACACCACTCATCAAGCCATGCTGTGGTGGCATCCCATATACAATAGAGGAAGACTGCCACAGATGTAAGCTCAGGGACAATCTTCCTCAGGCAAAAACAGGAAGATTGGCAATAGATATTAGCTCAGGGCCAACTGTCCTCACAAAAATAAATAAATAATAAAAAACATAAACATCTTGATGAGCTCTAGTGCACAAAGTTTGTTCTGAATACCAGTTTTGTCACTTAATGGCTGTAATATCTTAAGCAGGTCATTTAATTTCTCTGAGCCTCAGTTTCTCGTTTCCCCAACAGAGACAAGAATGCCTACATCATGGAATTATTAGGAGGCTCCAATGAAAACAAAAAAAGGAAGAGAAAGTGCTTTGTAAAACTACAAGTAGAATGGGGGCCAGTCCCACAGCATAATGGTTAAGTTTGCACGCTCCGCTTCGGCAGCCCAGGGTTCGCAGGTTCGGATCCTGGGTGCGGACCTACACACTGCTTACCAAGCCATGCTGTGACAGGCATCCCACATACAAAGTAGAGGAAGATGGGCGTGCATGTTAGCCCAGGGCCAATCTTCCTCAACAAAAAGAGGAGGACTGGGAATGGATGTTAGTTCAGGGCTAATCTTCCTCACCAAAAAAAAAAAAAACCCTACAAGTAGAATATTACATAAATATGAGGGGTGGTGATTATTATTAGCTTGGTTGCTGTCAGTGGAGCAGCAGAAGGGAAAGCATACAACCCGCCAACAGAGCAATCCCCACTAATTATTCAATATTGACTCAGCTAAAAGTAAGCACAAGAAATTCCTACACCAAGGTCTGAGTCTATCTAAAAACCATGGCACTGCAACCAGAAAGTAAATGGGCTCTGCCTCCTGCTGAGTCCAGTCGATGTCTCCCAGGCCTCCCAGGGTCCGAACATCAAAGGTTTGGTCATTCCTAGGAATGCAGAAAAGTGAGTGAACACAGAGCCAAAACAGGTAGCCATGGCCACATACACCTTTGGTCAAATTCATGTGGTCTTTTAAAATTCTATAAGCCTGTTTTCTCATTCTATCTTCTTTCCAGAAGAAGTAGTAGCCAGTTTCAGGATGGAGAGCTTTCTTGTAAGTCTTAAGAAAGTCAGGAAGCTTAAATCAATTTAAAGTGAAGAAAAAATAGAACAAAGAACCAGAATGTCCTTCTGGTGATATCATCTCATCTTCACCTCTGCCACACAAGTTACTGAGCCTTTGAATCTAGTCAAAGACTGTGAACGATTTGCTGTCTACCGAACCAGGGTTTCTCAAAGTGTAATGCAAAGACCCCCTGAAACATGTCCATGGGTTCTAGGGGAGACTTAATGAATCAGAACCTCTGGAGGTAACACCCAGGGACTCGGATGTTCTCTGGGATTGGGCCTCACTAGGCAAGCTGGACCTACAGAAGTGGAAGGAACTCGAATCTTAATGGTGAGGAAGACAAGTGTCTGGCAGCACCACAGAGGCGCAGTGGCATGGGAAACAAGCAGAAAAGGTTCCTGGAAGGAAGCGACTCTGAGACTCACTGAGGGACCAAAGGCTTAAGAGCAGGCCTGCAAGGGGAGAGCCTTCTAGACACAGTGAACCATGTGTGCAAAGGCAGAGGGCTGGAGCAGCATGGCCTGTTTAGGGAGCTTCCAGGAATTTCCTCACAGCAGTGAGGAAGCACATGCGTGAGCAAATAAGGTCCATGAGACAGGCTGGATCAGATTACGGAAAGACTGTGTGCCAAGCTCCAGAACTGGAACATGACTTACAGACAACGAGGACTCACCGAAGGACCCTCAGAAAGGAAGAGGCAAAATCATCCTTGTGTTTTAGAACCCTTTGGCATCTATTTGGAGAAAGAACCGGAAAGGGAGAAATTGAAAGCAGAGACTTGGACAGGTTGTTGCAACTGCCCAAGAAAGGGATGAGGAGCCTGGCCCTGGGACAAAGGTGACACGCCTGCGTCAATATGAAGCCATTAAAGCCAAAAGGACAGATCTGGTGACGGAGTCGAATGTGGGAACATTTTCCTATGGATGACTGACACACAACCTGGCCTCTGTGAAGGGTCTTGGGGATTCAAATTATTAAAGGCAGGAAGGCCCTCTGTTTCTAATTTTTTAATTAGTAAGTTTTACAATAATGTTTTAAAAATTTCCCCTTAAGAGAAACAATTTGGAATGGCCATAATTAAAAAGACATACAATAACAAATGTCAGCGAGTGCGTGCAGAAGTTGGAACCCTCCAACACTGCTGGTGGGAATGCACAATGGTACAGCCACTTCAGAAAACAGTCAGGCAGTTCCTTAAATGGTTAAACATACAGTTACCATGTGATCCAATAACTCCACTCCTATGTATATCCAGGAGAAATGAAAACACATCCACACAAAATCTTGTACATGAATATAACAGATAACAGCATTATTCATAAGAGCCACAAAGTGGAGTCAACCCAAATGTTCATCAACGAATATATGGGTAGACAAAATGTAGTATATCCACACAATGGAATATTATTCAGCAATAAAAGAAATGACATACTGATACTTCACTACAGGTGAACCTTGAAAACATTATGCTAAGGGAAAGATGCCAGTCACATATTGTATGTTTCCATTTACATGAAATATCTAGAACCAGCAAATCTATAGCTACAGAAAGTAGATTTGTGGTTGTCCAGGGTGGGGGGAGGTGAGTGAGGAATGGGGAGTGACTGCTAATGGGTTCAGGGCTTCTTTTGAGGGGACGAAAAGTCCTAAAATTAGATTGTGGTGCTGGTTGAACAACTCTGTGAATATACCAGAAACATTGAATTATACAGTTTAAGTGGGTGAATTTTATGGTATGCAAATGATGTTTCAATAAAGCTGTTTAAATACAAAGAAGCCATCTGAGGGCCTAAGTGTTCAGCAAGCGAGAACACCCAGGAGTTGCCAGAGACCTGATAAACACGCTCGTGGTTCAGTCTCAGCCTGCTACACCTCTCAACGGACCGACACTCAGCACCACAGCAGCTGTGATGAACACAGCATTTATTCTCTGTTATACTGTCTAATTTGTACTCTTTTTTTTTTTTTTTTTTTGTGGGGAAGACCAGCCCTGAGCTAACATCTGTTGCCAATCCTCCCCTTTTTGCTGAGGAAGACTGGCCCTGGGCTAACATCCGTGCCCATCTTCCTCCACTTTATATGGGATGCCACCACGGCATGGCTAACAGGCAGTGCGTCTGCGAGCACCCGGGATCCGAACTCGCGAACCCCGGGCTGCAAAGCGCAGGCTAAACCGCTGCGCCACCGGGCGGCCCCTCTAATTTGTACTCTTAATGGACCGCGGGTAAGAGAAAAGAGCCAGGAAGGCCACACATTAAGAGGGCACCAAAATGACTGTGCAATTGTGCCTTGGGTCGCTGTCACCAGGTCTGTGAGTTGGGCACATGAAGACACCTGTGGTGCCTCAAAACACAAGGTTAAAAAGTACAGTGATGAGGACTGTGTGCAGTTCAGCTTTTCATTCTCTGGGAACGAAGACAAGCCAAACCAAACAGGATTATTTATAGAAAAGCACTTGTAAATAACAACCTGAAATCATGTTTCATGTATCACCATTTGAAATGAACTCTACAACGATTACACAAACAAGTAAAATCTGAAAATGCAAAATGCAAGAATTCTAAACATAAAGGTCACAAAATCTACCTTTTAACATATGTTCAGCCCTAAATCAAATCAGACTTTTAAACTATATTAAATCATGTATATTATTTGTTAAACAGAAAAACTTTAAATCTTTCTTTAAATAATAAATATTGATACTATTTTTAAATGAACATCAACATATAACATTCAATAATATAAATCTAAGAATATGGATCACTTTAAATTATTGATTTTAATAATTTAATAATACGTATCAGTAAGACATAAAATAAGTCCCCTCAAGATACACCTGT
Organism: Tapirus indicus; assembly: GCA_031878705.1. Classification (NCBI taxonomy): domain Eukaryota; kingdom Metazoa; phylum Chordata; class Mammalia; order Perissodactyla; family Tapiridae; genus Tapirus; species Tapirus indicus. Next base: position 4,668,014 of record CM062935.1, on the reverse strand, counting down.
GAGCAGAGACAGAAAAATGGGAGGGGGTTCACCAAGAGGTATACACTTGGGTGGCTCGTAACTGGTTGACACCTGGAACCAGAGAGTGCTAATGACTGAGTCGATGTCAACTGAGATGGAATGTCCAGCTGCTCCTGCCTGTGACAGGCTGGTCCCAGCTCCTGGCCTGTACAGATCTACAATAAGTTAATAATTGGAAAGACAAGGAAAAGCGTGATCATTTCAGGGGACACAAGTCAACAGGTGCGGGATGGGATGAAGCAAACATATCAAGTTGTTAAACTCCCCTCTAACCTGAGAGTCTATGAATCGACTGAACTGTGATGGCAATTTTGGGGTGGGGGTGCTGTGGAAGCCTGCAACACCAGCTGAGACATGTTCTCCAGCCACTCTTCTCACAGATGCAGGTCTCCTAGCATCCCTTCTCATGTCTTCCCCAGGGTGAACCTCATAGCCCAGCCTCAGTGACTGACAGGAAGAGGGTGGAGCTCTCAGGCACAGGCCAGGCTACCCTCTAAGTAACACAGCCCGTGTCTTCTTATCAACCACCAAGATGGGATTCACTAGCTGGGCTGTCCCTCTGCCACTGCCGCAAGGTAAGAGGGTGAGTCCCTACCTTGCCCTTGACCGTTCTTTCTGAGAATTTCTGAGATGTAAAACAGCCACTGATGGCAGTGTCTGAATGATAAAAACTCTAATCGAGGAAGCAGGGCCACAGTTTGCTTCGTAGCTGCAGTGGGGCTCTACCAGGCACTTAAATCAGAGCAAAGCACAAGGCACATCTCTCGAGAGGATTATGTACCCTCCGACTCATTTATTTTGGCCACAAGCCCTCTCATGGCCTACCACATCTGGTAGACATTAAATACCTCATTATAGATACATAGTCTAAATGTGTTTTTAAAAAAACTTGGAAACTTCATTAGATTAAAAAATACTACAAAGGGGCTCTTAATGGCACTTCAAATAATTCCTTTCGATATTTATTTTCCATAATTCCCCAACTGCAGACTTCAATATTTTATATCCCATTGGGGAAGGTGAAGTATAGGGTGCATAGGATCTCCCTGTACATTATTTTTCCAACTTTCTGTGAATCTATACTTATTTCAAAATAAATTGAAAAAAAAAATGATGTAGGTCTGAATCAGACCAACAGAATTGAAACACCATTTCATTTCCGTCATCTGAAGAGGGGAGGAGGAAAGAAGAGATTTTGTCTCCAGTCCAATAACTCCTTCCAGGGTTTAGACACATAAGGGATTTAGAATAGTTTTTCCCCTCTGGAAATGTACTTATCACAAAATAAAATGACATCCCCATTTCCACACTGGGTCAACCAACAGTCAGTTTAATATCACTTCTGTGGCACAAAACTGCGCTCCTGTTATGAGAACACACTGCTATTGTCAAGACGCCTCAGATAAATGGATGATGGCCCAGTTCATCAGAAGACGACAAACTGAGCAAGGGCCAGGGAACAATATCATGTGCATGATTAAAACGATGTACATGGAAAAGCAATCGTGAAAATGTCTTATATTTATTTATACTTTGTACTTATTAAATGAGCAAAATACTGTAAAACCTGCTTCCCTACAGTCTTCTCCTTTCCAGCACATGGCACCTCCATTTTTCCAACTGCCCAGGACAAAAGCCATGGAGTCCCCACATCCCCTGTGTAGCAGCAACTCTGAGCCTGTGTACTGTCATTTCAAAGTATATCCAGAATCTAATCGGTGGCCATCATCTCCCTCACTACTACCCCAGGACTGCTGCAGTGACCATGCGATCCACACCTCTGGGTCCACCTTGCCCCTACAGTGGATTCTCCCCACAGCAGCTTCAAGTTCCTTCTGGTACTTCTCACCTGGTATGTTTATGTTTGTTGGCTATACCACCTGGTAAATATACCACCTGGGATATTTATGCTTATGGCCTCTCTCTTTCCACTGAAATATAAACTCTTTTAGAGTGTGAACTTTATTTTATTCATTGTTGTGTGTTCAGTATCTATGACATTGCTTAGCACAGAATAAGCTACACAAAATATTCGTTCCAGGAAGGAAGGGAGGGAAGGAGAAAGGAAGGGAAAATGCAATGCTGGTGAGGCTGAGAAAAACAGGTACATTCATGTACTTAGTTGGACTACGTACCGGTAATTTTTTGATAGGCAGTTAAAAAATATACACCAAGATCTAGAAATTATTTATAACTTTTGTATGCAATTCATTATTTATTTATACCATAATTAATCAAAATTTAATTTCAGCAGTTATAACAAAACATATGTAATATTTTACATTTCAACATTGTCTTTTAGACTTTGATGGTAAAAATTAGTTCCCCATCTCACATCACATACAAAAAATAAATAAAAGGTGAATAATCTAAATGTAAAAATGTAAGATTATAAATATATTAGCAGAAAATCAAAGGAGAACATCTATAATATAATCTTGAGTAGGGGAAGTTTTTCAAAAAAATATATGAAACCCAGAAGCTACCAAGAACAAAATAATTTTACTACATAAAAATTAAAAGTATCCTGCAAAAAGGCGCCATAGATGAAATTAAAATACAAATGACAAATTAGGATAAGATGACTATATATAACAAAGTTTCTGCAGATCAATAAAAAAAGATTAAAATAAAATCATAAGCTAAGATGATGTATAAGGGGATACACAGAAGAAATGCAAATGTTCAATAAACATATAAAAAGATGCTTTACCTTACTCAAAATTAAGGTAATCAAAATCATAAACAGTGAGATATTTCTCATCCACCAAACAGCAAACAATGAAAAAGAATGATATATCCAGTGATGTCTACAATGGGTAGAAATTCACATTCTCACACTTTCAGGAGTGTAAAATGTGGAGGAAAAATCCATAATATATATTAAAACTGAAAACTCTTGGAATTTATATCACACAAACCACTCCACACATGCACAAAGATTTATGTACAAGAATGTTCAATGCAAAACTGTTTGAAATGGCAAAAACTTGAAAATGAACCAAATATCTCTCAACAGAGAAGCAGTTAAAACATGGTATATCTACATGACGGAAAAGTATACAATTTGTGAACAAATAAGGAGGCCTGTGTATACTGAAAGAAAAAGATGATCAACATGTGTCTATATATTTTTTCATTTGCAAAAGATTAAGATTTTATTCTAAAAATAATAGTAACAAATATTGTGTATATATTTGGATGAATAAGTAATTCAGAGAAATATACATCAAACTATAAATAATAGATGTCTTTATGACATTGCAACACATACTCATTTTCTACTTAACATATTACCATAAGGCCTAAATTTTGTAAAACGAGCTTGCATGACTTTGGCTTCAGAAAAAATAAATGGGGGAGAAAACACATTGTTTATATAATCCTCACTATAACCCTGCAAGGCAAATACTTCCACTAGTACTTTGAGATAAGAAAAGGCAGGGCTCAGAGCAGCTAAGAGACCTGCCCAAGCTAGGAACTATATCCACATCTTCTAATCCTAAATCCTTTCTTCCCTCCGTGAAATCAAGGTGTCCTGTCATTCAACAGTGATTCACTACATCCCTACGTGTGCAGTAATCTTAAGGACTTATTTAAATAGAAAGAGAAAACAAAGGAAAGGTGCTGCCTGTCACACATCCACAGAGACTAAGAACAAGAGGGAAGGATATCAACTCCACATCCTCACGCTGGCTCTGTGCCGGGCTCTGCTCACTGGAGCTTATTTTAATCCTCACAACAATCCTGTAGGGAGCCCCATTTTACAGAGATTCCATACCTTGCCCAAAATGGCAGAGCTGGGACTCCAACACAAGTCAGTCTGCCCCAAAACCCATTCTCTTCATCCCTCAGCTCTGCTGCCTTCCGCTGCTTACCCTGTGGCTCCACAAAGAACTGGGGGGTCATGCAGCCACTATGACATAGGCTAGCCATTTCTCCTTCCTGCGCCTCAGTTCCAGCTACAAAACAGGATGAAAATAACACAAGCCAACACTTCTGAGCACATCACACGTGCCAGGTCCTAGTCCAAGTGTCACACCAGAATGGATGATGAACCCGTGAGGAAGGTGCAGTGATGGCTCCATATTGCAGATGGGCAGCTTAAGCACAGAGAGGTGGTAAAATGTGGAAAACACTTTATAAGGGGGCAAATGGGTTACAGAGAGAGCAGAGCAACAGTGCCTAGCAATATATCTAGCACTTAGTGGGTATGCAATAACGATATAATTCCTTTTACGCATACCGGGACTGCAACTCCACGAAAATATGCATGCCACCAAGAGAAATGAAGAGTGCTGCGATCTTAGCTAATGGGACCCTAGGTTTAGCCGGTAATAAATGCTTATGTGCAAAAGATGAAGCTGCTCTTTGGCGCTTGCTAGGCAGGCAGGGCCAGGTGAAGTTAAAGCGCATGGCATCAGCAGCCACTGTGGTCCACTCTGATCCTTCCCTCATCTCTCAGTACATCCCTCTAAGAACCTGCAGTCTGGACCCAAACTTTTCCCTGCTCCCTGCACTGAACCCCCACTTCTGCTCCAGTCATTCCCATCAGATGGGAAGAGAACTGTCCTTCTCCCACTTCCCCAAAGAACTCCTATTGCATCACCTGTAACCATCAATGCAAATGTACTTGTTCTTTCTTCAAAGCTCCCACCAGACACTGTTCACACTCCACTTGTAACATTTATTTAACAGTTGAGTACTGACTGCTTATTTTATGCCAAGCACTTCACCGGGCACTGTCGATACAACAGTGAGTCCTGAAGTGCTTGCCTTCAGAGGGGTGACAGTGAGGTGGGGAAAGGCCAACCACAGGCCATTAGGATACGCTGAGGTGAGGGATATCCTAAGGACATCCATAGGGTCAGCTGCCACAAAGTCAGTGTGTGTTTACACAACTGATTCATCTCTTCATCCCTAGAATTTGGCACACAATTGTTGCTTGCATGTGCATACACACACACAAGAAAAATGACACACCCCACTGTTCAACTTTCTACCTTGTGTCAGTCACTGTATTAGACACTTATATACATCTTTTAAACCTTACCACGACCCTGTGAGATCAATGTTATCCCATTTTGAGAAGTAAAAATGATGCTTAAAGAAACATGAATGATTAGCTCAAGAGCACAGAGCAAAAAGCAGGAGAATCAAAATTTGAAGTCAGATACAGGTACAATTGGTTTGGAACCTGGTGCTTGTTAACATTCTAAATTCCTGTAAAATTTAAAACCAATTTAATAAATAAATATAGCAACTTGAAAAAGATTGACCATGATAAAATCCAACATCAAAATTGCCTTTATTATGTGTCTGTGAGCACATGCTCCCCATGGAGCAGAGCTGTTGGACCCCATGGGGGGAAATGAAATTTTTCTAAATGGCCAGGGATAAGCACTGTGATGTGTCAAGTGGTGCAATTGCTATTAATAATGTAATAACTATTACACCCTACGCCCTGCTCAGAGGAGCGTATTTTCCACACTGCTCAGAGGAGCACTGTATAAGACTGGATCATTTATTGTTAACAGGCTAGAAAGGAATTGCTCCTCAGGAGAGAGGGAGGCTCAGCACTCAGACAGGGTGGCAAGGCCCAATCCATTTCAGTCTGGTCCCTAACAACATTACCAGCCAGCTTTGTGGAAAAAGTGAATTTTGAAGGTAATTGATCTCCTAAATTAAAGTCAGCTGAGACCTATGTACACCCCTGGGGGAGAAGGGTAAAAAAAGCAATGAGAATTCCACCTCCCATCTATATCGTGCTTTGGCACTGAGAAAACAACTGCCCCCTCTATTGTTTAATTTGATTCTCTTATCACCCCGATGAGGTGATCAGTCCAGTCAGGGACAGGAAGGCTGAAGCCAGGAGAGATAAAGAGGCTTCCAAAGACACAGCGGGGTAAGGGGCAGAATGAAAGCTGGAACCCAGGTCTCTGGACTCCCAGTTCAGAGGCTGTGTGACAGGAATCATGGGTTTTGGTGCCAACAAAGCCACAATTCAAATCGCATCTCTTCCACTCATTAACATGCAACGCAGGGTGAGTGATGTAACATCTCTAATATAACGGCAACTTCAAAGGGTTCTCTAGCGGACCTAGGACACTCCCTAGGACAGAGTAGGCCTTGAATAAATAGGATTTTCCCTCCCCCTTTCTCCTCTAGAACACTACCATTGAAAAGTTACCAATGAGAAAAAAACGCTGAAATAATCAATATTAATGAGAGGAGCAGATATACAAACTACCCCAAGAGCAAATAACTTAATATCCATTTGTATTTTGGTTTCAAAGTAGAGTATATGATTCTTTTTATGCCAGCAATAAAGTTATTTGTTGACATATATGTGGCTTCTTTTTGCACCTAAATCACCCTGAATTTCCATACAGGCTCCAACTGACATGTATGTGGTCATCTTGCTGTCTGTGCTGTCGTGGCATTGAAGCCAGAATATCTGGATGATGCCAGTCTGTCACCAGCAAGCTGTGAGAACCCGGGTAAATCACATAGCCTCTCTGGGGCTCATCTGTAATGCAATGTGTTGAAATGGGCCATTTCTGGGGATACTAGACTAAAATGGCATGATGCTAAAGAAAAATTTTCACCTGTGTGCAAGATGAAAATTAATGAATTCACAATACACCATGTCACATCAACTTCAATAAAGTGCAAAAGTCGAGTGTCCAAAACGCATGATAATTATGCTGCACTCCAGGACATGCAATTTATATAGGTCTCTAAGGAAAATGGAGCTTAAATTTTTTTTTTGAAGTCATGCCTTTTACAGAAAAAGACACCTGAATAAATACAGTCTTGGTATTCTACATCTAGTCATTCAGTCATTCCTTAAGTATTCACATGGCCCTACTGTGGGCCAAAGGTGCAAGACCTTGAGACACTAAGATTAACCACTGGCTCCTGACTGCACAGAGCTGGAATCTAGGGAGGGACACAGACACACCAGTTAGTAACAATCCCCCCACTCCTCCCAGTAAATGGGTGGTGAAATCCTACTAGTTCTTCAAGAATTAGGACACTGTTTCATTTTCTATGATGCCTTCCCGGACTTCTCCAGTAAAAATCAGGTGCTCTAATTGTATGCATATTTTTGCAGATGAGCAACAAAATTTTAAAGTCAAGGTATAATTTACATACAATAAAGCGCACAGTTTGACAAGTTTTCACATTTCTCTACAACACTGTAACCCATCCCCCATCAAGATATACAACATTTCATCACCCAGAAAGATGCTCTCTTCCTTCCGGGGTGACAACGGTTTGGGTTTGCCCAGGACTCAGGGCTCTGCCAGGGTAAGGGCATTTCAGAGCTAAAACCTGGAAAGTCCCAGGCAAACTGGGACAGTGGGTAACCTAATCCCTCCAAGTCAATCCCTGCCCCACCCCGCCTCAACCCACAGCCAACCACTGTGCAGATTTCTTTTATCATGGAATAGGTTTTCTTGTTCTAGAAATTGGTATAAATGGAGTCATACAGTATCTCTTCTTTTGTGACTAGATTCCCTTGATCAATATCATGATTTTGAGCTTATTCCAAGTTGTTGCACACACCAGTAGTTCGTTTCATTTCTGAGTACTATTCCCCTGTGTGGATATACCACAGATTGTTCCTTCATTCACCTGTTGATGGGCATTTGGAGTTGTGTCTAGTTTGGAGTTATTATGAATAAAGCTGTTAGGAAAATTCTTGCAGGAGACGTTTTGTGGAAATGAATTTTTATGTCTCTTGACTAAATATCTGCTGGGTCATTGGGGACGTAGATGTTAAAATTCATGAGAAACTGCCTGACCAATTTCTAAGATGGTTGTACCATTTTACACTCCCAAAAGCAATTTATGGGAGTTCCAGTTGTTTCACATTCTTACCATCATCTGGTGCTGTCAGTCTTTAATTTTAGCCACTCTAGAGGGTATATACAGTGGCATCTAATTGTGGTGTTAATTTGCATTTCCCTAACGATTAATGATGTGGAGCACTTTCAGGCAATTCTAGGCCATTTGTAAACTTTTCTTTGTGAACTATCTATTCAACTCTTCTGTCCATTTTTTATTTCACCGTTTGTCTCTTCTGTATTTATTTTTAGGCTTCATTATATAGATTGGATACAAGACCTGGTTGCAGAAATGTATTGCCAATATTTTCTCCCAGTGTGTAGCTTGCTTTTTGATGAGCTGAGGCTTTTAATTTTGATAAAATCCATCTTGTCAACTTTTTATGGTATGGTTAGTAGTTTCTGACCCCATCTGAGAAATCTTTGCCCCAAAGTTACAAAACTACTCTGCTACTTTTTCTTTGAGGAAGTTTATGGTTAAAGTTTTTTCATTTAGGCCTGGAATCCATCTCAAATGAATTTTTGTGTATAATGTGATGTAAGGGTGAAAGTTCTTTTTTCCCCCATGTATATATCCAGTTTTTCCAGCACCACTTGTTGAGAAACCTTTTCGTTCCATGCAAAATTTTCATACCTTGTTAAAAATCAATTGATCAAATATGAGTGAGTCTACTTCTGGATTATTATGGTCCATTGATCTCTATCTTTACAACAACAGCATATTCTCTTGATTACTGTAACTCGACATTGTCTTAAAATCATATAGCCTAAGTCCTCCAACTTTGTTCTTTTTTTTAATCAAGTTATTTGCCTATTCTATTGGCAATAGTCTATTTCACTTGGAAAAAATTTTTTAAAAACCTTGCCAACTTCCACTAACCATCCCCCCAAAAAAATCCTGCTGGGTTTTGATTCAGATTGCGTTGAATATATAATCAAATTTGAGAAAAAATGGTATCTTGGCAATAATTGACTTCCAATCAATAATCATGATATATCTCTCCAATTATGTAAGTCTTTTTAAATTTCCCTTGTCATTTTCAAGGTAGACTCATCTTTTTAAAAATTTATCCCTCAGTGTTGTTTTTTATTATAATGCATGTATTATTTTCAAAATTTCATTTTCAAATTGTTAGTTGCTAGTATATAAAAATACAATTGATTTCTGAATATTAACATGGTATCCATGAACATGTAACCATGTAACATGGTATCCATGGTAGCAGTCTTGCTAACTTGACTTATTAGCTCTAATAATTTCTTTGGGGTGGTATATCTCTTAGAATATTCATGTACTTGATCACATGTATCATGCAAAGACATGTGAATAATAACTGTACTACTTCATTTCCAATTTTTATAGCTTTAGTTCTTTTCTAATCCTATTGCTCTGATTAGGACTAGCAAGAAAATAATGAATACAATAGTAAGAGCAGACATACTTGTCTTGTTCCTGATCTTACAGAAAAAATGCTCAGCCTTTCACTGTTAAATATAGTGTTAATTATATAACTATAGGGTTTTTGTAGATGCCCTTTATCAGGATGTGGAAGTTCTCTTCTAATCCTAGTTTACTGAAAGTTTCTATCATAAGTAAGTGCTGAATTTTGTCAAATGAGTTTTCTTCATTGACTGACATGATCTTATGATATTTCTCCTTTATTTTGCTAATGTGGTAAAATTCTGCTGACTGATTTTTCAATGGTAAAACAACTTTGTGTTGCAGGGTTAAACCTGAACTGGCTATGTTGCATTATCCCTTTTATATATTGCTGGAGTTGATTTAATACTTGTTTTGAATTTTTCGTAATTATATATATGAGGATACTGGTCTAAAGTTTTATTTTCTCATAACGTCTTTGTCTGGATTTGGCATCAGGGTGAAGCTAGTGTCATAAAATAGGAGTCGGAAGTATTCCCTCCTTGTTTATTTTCTGGAAGAGTTTTTATAAAAGTGTTATTATTTCTTTCTTAAAAGCTTCATGTATTTCACAGTGAAGCCATCTGAGCCTAAAATTTGCTTTGTAAGAAATTTTATATTAAGAATTTATATTCTTTAACTGATATATGACTATCTCAGAGATTCTATTTATTCTTGTGTTTAGTAATTTGTGTCTTTCAAAATGTTTTTCCATTTAAGTTGTCAGATTTACTGGAATATGATTTTTCATAATATACTTATTCCTTTAATGTCTGCAGAATCTGTAGTGATGTCCCTCTTTCATTCTCATTACTGGTAATTTGTGTTTTCTCTTTTTTAAATTTTGATTATCCTGGCTATAGTTTATTAATTTTATCAATTTTTTCAAAGAACTAACTTTTGGTTTCATTGACTTTATGTATTCTTTTTTCATTTTCTATTTCATTGACATCCACTCATTATTATTATTTTTTTACTTCTGTTTATTCTAGGTACATTTTGCTCTTCTTTATCTAATGGAGACAGTTACATCACTGATTTTAAACCATTCAACTTTTCTGATATAGGCATTTAGTGTTCTATAAATATCAGTTCGCTGGAGTTGTTTACGAGAACTGTGCAAGTTTTCTCTCTTTTTACTAATTTTCTCTCTGCTTGTTCTATCAAATATTGAAAGATAAGTGTTGAAATATCCAACTATAATTGTGGTGTTTTCTATTTCTCCCTTCAGATGTCAATTTTTTTTGAAGCTATGTTTTTAAGTGCATTTGAGTTTAGGATTGTTAGATACTCTTGATGACTTGACCCTTCTGTTATTACAAATTATCCTTTCTCTTTTTCTCCTGAAAATCTACTTGTTTGATACTAATATATCCATACCAATTTTCTTATGATCAGTGTTTGCACAGCATATCTTTTTTCCCCATCTTTTTGCTTTTAAACTGTGCATATTTAACAAGAGTTTCCAGCAGAAAACATAGTTGGTTCTTGCTTTTTTAATTTCCACTTTTAAATGTAGTGTTTAGTCCATTTACATTTAATGTAATTCCTGACACAGTGGGTTTCATTCTACCACACTGCTATATGTTTCCTATTTGACTATATGTCCCTGGTTCTTTTCTCCTCCTTTCTTGCCATCTCTTCCCCCTTCTTGGATTAAGTATTTTTTTAGTATTCCATTTTCTCTCTTCTGGCTTATTATCCGTATCTTAAGTGGTTGCTACATGGTTTACAATATGCATCTTTAACTTATCACATTCTAACTTCACATAACGTGATAACACTTTGCACATAAGAACTTCCATTTCCCCTCTCCTCTGTTTCTCTTCCAGTTCTTTGCACTACTTTTTTGTTATCTATCTTACTTCAGTATATGATATACACAACAAAGTTAAATGATATTATTTCTTCTTTAAACAGTCAATAGTCTTTTAAAGAAATTAAGAACCTAGGGGAAAAAACTTGTATATTTATTAACTTATTTATTATTTCTGGGATTCATCATTCCTTAATGTAGATCCAAGTTTCTATTTGATATTATTTCTGCCTGATGAGCTTTTATCAGGCTGATGAAACACAAGGACTGTTCTCTGTCCATCTCCTATCCCAGTCAGGGCTTCATATAGTGCCTGAACCACTGGAGGTGTTGGTTTAAAAGTTTATAGGCTGGTAAGCGCTTTACTAGAAGTACAAAGTACAAGGGAACCCAAAGAAGGACCCTCACTCTCACTCTGCCTGGTCATGTTCAAGTAAAAAAAAAAAATTTTTTTTTTTTGTGAGGAAGACCAGCCCTGAGCTAACATCCATTGCCAATCCTCCTCCTTTTTTTGCTGAGGAAGACTGGCCCTGGGCTAACATCCATGCCCATCTTCCTCTACTTTATATGGGATGCCACCACAGCACGGCTGACAAGCAGTGCATTGTCCAGTGCCTGGGATCCAAACTCGCGAACCCCGGGCTACCAAAGCGCAAACTTAACCGCTACGCCACCAGGCCAGCCCTTTAAGAAAATTTTACAAAAATGGTAACATAGATCATCAGTGGCAAACAGACATTTTCTAAAAGGTGAAGTGAAGGGGTGACAGTCTAAGAAAAAGAACAGTTTCAGAAAAAGATGTATGCAAGGCACACTGGAGTAAACTGTCTTGACATAGCCTAGTGATGGTGAGAAGCAAAGTGTCTTTCATATGAAGTGTGGAGGAACTAGGGGCAAACAGAGCTGAAGAGGAAGGTCTATGTCAAATATTTAAGTACCTGGATATCACAGGAGGGACTTTGAACTTAATCAAATAAGCGGTGGGAAAGTCTTCAAGCCAGAGAGTGACATGCAACATTTGTGGTTACAGGATGAGGCAGCAGCAAGACTGGAGGCAGGGGACGAAGCAGGCAACTATTTCTAGAGTCCCAAGGAAAGACAACAAAGACGTGCAGTGGAATGCAGAGAGTGATCAGGAGACATTCCAGAGGTTCAAGCCACAAGATTTGGAGATCAACTAGACTTGGCAGGAATGGAAAGGGAGGACTAGAAGAAGTCAAATCTCAATCCCAAGAGCAGGGGAAAGAAACATATAGACCAAAAGAAAAAAGAGTGAGGTCAAGAGGTTGGGTAATCAGGAGCCAAACAGCACTTGAGCTAACCACCAACTCTTCCAGTGTGCGTCTGCAGCGTGCCATAAGGCAGCATTTTTCTCATCTGAAATTGTCCCTTAGAGCTGCAGGGGCCATGGCATGGAAGTCAACAGGGGAAAAAACCCAACTCAGTGACAACCTGTCTGCTTCCAAGGACTATTCATACAAGCAGTGGCAGCAGGAGATGAGGGGATGAGCAAGAAACACACCCCAGGTTTATGATGGAGTGGACCTAATGCACAGAAAGGCCTGAAATGCTCAAATAGCGTCTGGCAGCAGTCCTGGCCAAAGCTTCCCCAGGGGCAAATGCTTTGATGCTTTACACAGATTCAAAACAGAGGCGAGCCTTGGCAAGAAAGACCATTACTCCACAGATTGAAAAAGTGATAGATGATGAAATGTGATGCTAAAAAGCCCAAGCTAAGCCATTAATTCTTGCTGAAGTCATTCTCCAATAGCTGGGAAGAAAAACAGTCTTCCCTATAAACTAAAACTACACTTATTATTTGGGGCTGTATCACTTCTAAGGTAGTTTTATATCAACATTAACATGGGCAACAAGTCCCTCTATTTCACCTGTGGAATATGCAGCCGACAGGTGGAAGGGAGGGGGACGCTGCATGTGATCTTCTCTCCCCCATGTTCAAGGCTGTACAGGCAGGTGTTGGTTATCACTGCTGCCTTAACTCTACTAAGAATAAATAACACTAAACCACTCCGTCCTACCTTGAAATGTAAGGCACCACTAGACGTGAAAATATGGAATTGCTCAGTGGTGATCAGCACCTGCTTTCTAAAGGCTGCTCGCCACCTGGGGCAGGAATGTGAGAGACAGAGGGGCTCTATTTGGCTGGAGCTCCACGCAGCATCTTCAGACCCCACTACTCCCATTTCACCATAGCTCAAGTTTGGGATGAGCAATTGTCATTCTCCCACCTCAGAGAAGAATCTAGTATCTCTCACCACTTCTGGGTTTGAAGTAGACACACTGTCTGATTTCTTCCTCCTTGAAGGAAGACTAGGCCTGGAGAAGTAAACAGGAGAGAAAGCTTCTGTGCAAGAAGGGCTGCCTGGGCAGAAATGACCCAATGCCCCAGATGGCTGGGAGCCCCGTGAAGTGGGCATGCTGAGGTGCTGGGCAGCCTGGCCCTGCATACAAAGTCTTACTAGGATGCCAGAAGTGACACAGAAAGAGATGTTAGACTCCTCCAGGGGTCTCCAAGACATGTGGCTATCTGCTGAGCTCCCTGCTAACAGGAGAGCTGAACCAGACTGGAGCAGGACCAGGCTCGGGGCAATGAGCAGGAAACATGTCCCGTACAATGAAGACCACAAACAAGCACGTTGCAATGTTAACATTATTATTACAGCATGTTATAAGGTGTAAACGCCCATTCACTCACAACTAACTGAAGAGGCATTTCTACACACTGCCTGTCTTCTGATGAAGAACTTAAGTCCCGGGGAGGCTAAGCAACTTGGCACAATGGCTTGGATCTGACAGGAGGTGGGACCAAGAGGAATACCAAGATCAGAATTCCAAAAGCAGTGCTGTCAGACTAGAACAAGGTGATCATGGAGCAGAGATCTATTTACCTGGTTGCTGGCAGAGTACTGACTCGGGTGAAGAATACAGATGGCTCAACTTCTACATGCAGCCCCAGGGAGAGGTTCCTGTAATATCCTTCAACATGGCCCGGGCCTCCAGAGTATTTGAAATTCAGGATAGCTTCCAGGGTCTAAAAAGATGCAAAAAGTGATAAGTTAGTACTCCCTAAGCTGATCAGTGTTCCCCCAGGAGGCAGGCTTCACTTAGGTAAGGTGAAGATTACCCCAATGGGTAAAGTTATTAGCATTGGGCAACTCTCACCCAGGGTTGACACCTGGCACCATCTTTCCTATGACGGCCCATGTCTACACCAACAATTCTCAGCCTGGATATGCAAATGGAAAGATGCTCCAAAATTATTCTGTGGTTGGATACAGCATTTTAGAGGGAAACACTCATTTCAATCAGCATCATTTAAACACACAGATTGGGGGGTGGGGAGGGTACTTCTGTCAGGAAGGTAGAGCGTAGCTCCCAAGCTAACAGTGAGTAAAGCCAACAAGCTACAAATTCATGATGCTCCTTGAACCCATCGAGAGATAAGGCCTCGGGCAACCATGGAGCCCGAAGGCCAAGATGGGACAAGGCCATGCTGGGAGGGACAGAGTGAGAACATGGTCTCACCAGAGGCAGAGCCAACTGCCACACAAGCTGGCTGGAAGGAATCAGCTCGGACGTTAACGAGTTGCTGAAGGCTGAGCAGGGGCTCCAATGATAGTGAAGACCCTCCGGAAACCCAGACACGAGGGCAGTGCCCACCTCTTCGGGAAGTGCCCAGGCTCTTCTGCATGGACCTCCCTGGGTACCTACAGAAGGACTGGTGGGGGGTGCAGAACAGAAGGAGCCTTGCTTGGTGGTACAGCCATGGAGGAGGGGGTTGGCTGCCACCAGAAAAGGCAAGAAATTAAAACCCCAGCCTCAAACTCCACCCCCATCTAGACCCTTCTCTCCTATAAAGCAAAACCTTAAGCTTCTGGGGGAAGGATAGCAAATGCCATGGGCACAAAGGCAGCAGTAAATATCCATTCTTGTGGGGGAAGGGCAGAAGCTGCTGGGAGGGCTAGGAGCCAGTCCCAAGCCAGGATCAAGTACAAATGCGATCAGAGATCTCCCACCTCTGGGCAGGGGCCAGAAACCCACTCATACACAACACCCACCACAATACTAGGCAGAGATTGGCTGGTATGGGGAGGAGGAGCAGGAATGCTGAGAGAGCCTCACACACATGCCCAGGTGCACAGCACAGGACAAGGACAACAGAGACACCTCATCTGCTCCTGCCACAGACCTAGCAGGCACCCTGTAAGAAGCACCCTTGAGGGAGGAACAAAGGTGTGGAGAGACCCCGCCCACAGTGCTGGCAGGGAGGGAGGGCTGAGGATGGAGGGGACCATTATGGGAAACTCTCTGGCATCTCAGCAGCCCCTACTTTCTTCTCCAGCACAATCTGGAGCCTGCAGTACACCAAAAGTATCCATAGCAACAAGAAACCTCAACCCATCTCAGCTCCTCACTAGAATGACTCAACCTTCCACAGTAAGGTCCTAGGACAGGTGTCTGCAAGCTATAGCCCATGGGACAAATCTGGCCCGCAGCCTAGTTTTGTAGGCCCTGGGAGCTAAGAACAGTTTTCACATTTTTTAAAAGGTTGTAAAACAAAACAAAACCAAAGAAGAATATGGAACAGAGATCATATGCGGCCAGCAAAGCTAAAACATTTACTCTATAGTCTTTACACAGAAAGTTTTCCAATAAAACTCTAAGAAGAAAATGTAAGAGTTGATCTCCATGACCGTGGAGATCAACTAGGATTGGTTTCCTAGATATGAAACCCAAAGCACAAGCAACCAGAGACAAAGGCTGGTGTCATGGAAACCCAAGGAGGGCGGGGCTCTGGGAAGAAGGACCAGAATGCCCAATGCTGCAGCGAAGCCACATGAAAAAGGGTCTGAGAAAGTGTCCACTGCATTTGGCCATTAGCAAGTCACTAATGACCCCAGTGGAAGCATCTTCCAGAAAAGCAGTGGTGAGGGTGGAAGCCAGAGCACACTGTGTGAGCACAGAGCAACAGGTCTGGCGTGGACAGTGCCCACCTGGGGCCCCACTCATTTCTCCCCCTGCAACCTCACAACCAGATAACCCGAGGCAACGGGGCTTAGAACAGGAAGAAATGGGAAATGGATTTCAGTGGCATTTCTTTCTTCTCTTTTTTTTTTTTCCACACTTTTTATCATGGTAAAATAAACATAACATAAAAGTTACCATTTTAACCATTTTTAAATGTACATTTCTGTGGCCTTAAGTACATTCACACTGTTCTGCAATCATCATCATTATCCATCTCCAGAACCTTATCTTCCCAAACTGAAACTCTGCACCCATTAAACACAACTCCCTATTTCCCCTCCCCCCAGCCCTTGGCCACCACCATTCTACTCTCTGTCTCTATGAATCTGACTGCTCTAGAGACCTCACATAGCCAGCCCTGGTGGTCTAGTGGTTAAGATTCGGCACTCTCACCAGGTTCATTTCCAGGTCAGGGAACCACACCACTTGACTGTCAGCTGTCATACTGTGGCAGCTGCATGTTGCTGTGATGCTGAAAGCTATGCCACCAGTATTTCAAATACCAGCAGGGTCACCCATAGTGGACAGGTTTCAGCAGGACTTCCAGACCAAGACAGACTAGGGTCACTAGGAGTCAAAATCAACTTGAGGTACTAACAACAAGGGACCTCATATAAATGGAATCATACAGTGTTTGTCCTTTTGTGACTGGCTTTTTTCACTTAGCAAAATGTCTTCAAGGCTCATCTGTGTTGCAGCATGTGTCAGAGCTTACTTCCTTCTTAAGGCTGAATAATATTCCACTGTATAAATAGACCACATTTTGTTTATCCATTCATCTGCCTATGGACACTTAAGTTGCTTCCACCTTCCACTTAAGTTGCTATTGTAAATAATGCTGCTATGAACAGGGCGGGTACAAATATCTGTTCCAAGATCTTGCTTTCACTTCTTTTGGGTATACATTTATATATATTTAATTTTTTTTAGTAATAACCATCTTCCACAGTGGCTGATCATTTTATATTCCCACCAACAGTGCACAAGTGTTCCAATTTCTCCACATTCTTATCATCATTTGTCACTTTCTGTTTTGAGGGTCTCTTTTGTTTTTTGACTTTTTTATAATAGCCTTCCTAGTGGGTGTGAAGTGGTATCTCATCTTGGTTTTGATTTGCATTTTCCTAACGACTGTGATATTGAGCATCAAAATGTCTGTTCAAGTCCTTCAGTCCATTTTACAATCTCACCTCCCACCACTCCTCAAGGTGTCTCCCACGCTTACATGTTTACAGGTTCCCTTCAACTTTCTGCTCAAACAGAAATATCTTCACTGATTCCCTCCACCTACATAAATGTTACTCCTCTTTCATGGCCCAGATAAAGCCACACCTTCTCCAAGATTTCTATACCTCCTCACTTAAAAAGGGCTCAATAACATACAGACTTTTTTTAATACTCAAGGATCATATTTTGGACTCACCAAAATCCCAAATCCTTTTCTCATAGCATAAAGCACTGTCCTATCATCTCAAAAGGATTGCTGGTTTCTCATGAACATGTCTTAGGCTTTTTGAAAACCCCTTTGTCATCAGCAGAAGGTGAAACCCCCACACACACATCCCAATAAGCCTTTCTATAATGACTTTCTAAATCCAACTGACTTTCATTTGTTTGGTCTATTCTTTTGTTCATCTTTTCAAACACTTCCTGGGTACTTTCTGAGTGCCAGGCTCTGTGCTTAGAACAAGATGAATGAGGTCCCTGATCTCAGAGAGCTCAGTAAACATTGAGTGAATGCATGTCTAAATAAATTAACTAATAAACAAGTGAAGCCTGCCCATCACCCAACACATATATGGCAGCTTCCTCAAACTGTAGGCATAGTGGTCAAGGAAACAGCCAGATTCTCAATAATGGCCTTGAAAAGCCTAAATCTGTAAAGTAACAAAAAATGTCCTACTGGCTTTTTTGTTGAAGGTAAATTTAGAAGTTGCTTCCAGGGAATGATGTAGTAGAAATCACCTGAGAACTGAGCAAAAAATACACAGAGAGAGACAACTGGTCAAGTACCATATAACAAAGGAGAAATAGTCTGTGTTTCCATTTTCTTGAAATTGGCTCTTTACTCTGAGGAGAACCAAAGAAAAGATATAATTGTGGGAGAAAATATCTGTCGAATTTATGAAAATCAAGTATAGAAAAGGCTCTGTGAAATTATTGAGTATTACTGCCTTTCTTCTTTGATTAAAAAAAGAAACAAAAAGCCTCCTCAGCGCAACAAAATTAGAACATTTTAATAAAACCATAAAGTGGGATGGTAAGGCAAAAGACACAGGATGTTCAAGGTTTTTCCAATCACAATGTAACAAGAAGCAATGCACTTCTCTGCACTTCTCTTGCATCAGCACTTTTTTGCCAGTGCCAGAAGCAATGAACTTCTTTGCACTCCTTACTTTGAGAAACCATTCCAAAAATCATGATGGGCAAGGAACTACAGAAAAAATTTTCTAGGCATACTACAACTTACTATTCAAGTTAAAATGAAAGGTCTTTCAGTGGCTACCTTCTACTGAGCAACTATTAAGTGCCAAATACTCTGCTAAATGATCCACACACATTGACTCTAATGTTCTTAAGAGCGCTACAAGGCTCAGAGCAGTTAGGTGACTAGCCTTGGCCACACACCCAGGAAGTGGCACATCCAGGATTCGAATGCAGAGCTACCTGGCTACACAGCCCACTCTCTTGCCATTTATGCAAGCTGCTCAGAACAGCATTCATTCATCCATCCATTCATTCACTCACTGACCCAGGATAAATGTCTACTATGTGTAAGGGACTATGGCAGAAGACACGGTGCCACCCTTGAGGGGCTCCAGTCTAATCAAAGACACAAGCTCAGAGACATTGAGGATAAATTGTGATATGTTATATCATAGAGAAATGTCCTAGGATACATAAGGATATAGGAAAAGAAAGGACTATGTGTGCCTAATGGGCAGGAGTTGGATGGGAAGGGACAACAACCTGGCAAGGAAGATAGGATTAGGCAATTATTAAATTGAAAAGGGATAAATAACAGAGAAAAGTCAATTAAACCAAAACCTCATTATTGAAAATATCAATAAAATTGACAATCTTCTAAGTTAGGTTGATCAAGGAAAAAAGAAGAGAGAAACTAATTACCAATATCAAGAATGAAAATGAGTATCAGCACAGATCCTACACACATTAAAAGGATAATAAAGGGATAGTGTAAACAATTTAGTGCCAGTGGATTCAGCAACTTAGATAAAATGGACACATTACCAAATGGAACCAACAAGAAATAGAAAACATGAAGAGTCACACATCAATTGAAGACATTGGATTCACAATTGAAAACAGTCTCCTAAAAGAAGTCCCAAGCTCAGATGGTTTCCTAGCTGAATCCTATCAAACCTTTATGTTAGAGACAATACCAATTTTACACAAATATCTTCAGAAAATAGAGAAAGGGAGAAAACACCCTCATTGTTTTTATGAGGCCAGTATTAGCCAAATACTAAAATCAGACAAAGAGTTTACACGGAAAAAAAAAACTATAGGCTTATATCCCTCATGAATTTAGATGTAAAAACCCTTAATAAAATATTACTGAATTAAATTCAGTAATATATAAAATGAGTAATACATTATGACCAAGTAAGTTTATCTCAACAATGCAAGGTTGGTTTAATGTCAGAAAAATCAATGTCCTTCACCATATTAACAGATTGTTAACACACAAAAAAAGAAAAGCCATATGATCATCTCAATAGCTTTAGAAAATGCAGTTGACAAAATTCAAAACCCATTTATGATTTTTTTTAAAAAAATCTCAGCAAACTAGGCATAGAAAGGAATATCCTCAGTCTACAAAGTGCACCCATGAAAAACTGCAGTTATAACCATACTTAATGGTAAACAATGTTTTGCCCCTAAAATCCAGAATAAGGCAAGGACATAGCTGTCGTTACTGCTATCAACACTGTACTTGAGAGCCTAGCAAGTTCAATAAGACAAGAAAAAGAAATTAAAGGCATACATGTTGGAAAGGAAGAAGTAAAACTGTTCACAGACAACACAATAATGTACAAAAGAAAATCCTAAAGAATCTACTAGAACTCTCAGAAATTGCTGCTGGTAATGTAAAAGAGTACAATCACTTTGGAACAACTAGGCAGTTCCATATAAATTTAAACATAGAATTAACATATTATTATCAATGAAACTCATACCAAGAAAAACAAAAACATATCTACACAAAGACATGTAGGTAAATGTCCGTGAAACTTTTTTCATAACAATTCCAAACTGGAAATAACCTCAACATCCAACAAGAGGTAGGTGACTAGATAAATTGTAGTATATCCATAAAATGGAATACTACTCAGCAACAAAATGAAATAAACTACGATACACACAACATGGGAGAATCTCAAAAACATTATTCCGAGTGAAAGAGGCAGTCTATACCATATGCTTGCATGTATATGAGTTGCTAGAAAAGGTTAGTCTTTAGTGACAAAAAAGCAGATCAGTAGTTGCCTGGTATTAGGGGCAAGAAAGGATTGATTGCAAAGGGGTCAGGGAAACCTTTAGGGGTGATGAGAATATTCTACATCTTGATGGTGGTAGCAGTTACATGGGGCTGTACATGTGTCAAAACTCATCAAACTGTACAGTTAATGTGGCTGTATTTTATAAAATTCACATCACACTCAACAAAGTTAGATATTGATCCTGACCATTAATAGGCACACAATCACTTGCAAACATTAAAACAAAAAACTCCAAGTCACAGTGTGGGCCACATTGATGTGGGACTGCCCACGTCTTAAGACAAATGTGGAGACTCAGGATTCCCAGGTTCTGCAGCAGAAGTCATGAAAGTGAGGCTATGATTTACTATAATTAAAACTTCCCATGACCTTGGAAAAGTCATGTCCATTCTCTAGCTCTCAATATCCTCATTTGTAAAATCAGAGTTGTGCCAGATACCGCTTGAGGTTCTTAGCAGTTCTTGTATGAATTGTTATTGCTCATTTTGTATCACAAATCTAATGTTCCATGATCTCTAATCTAACTAAGGTTATTGCCAGAGAAAAACAATCACAGTATCCTAACTAATTTATATGTCTAAGAAATAGATCTCTAATTTTTAAAGACCACAATTGGACCTGTCACCACAGATTTCCTTCTGCTCTATTTCTGATATGACATAAGATTAATAACTGTGATGTGATTCACTTAATAAGTGAAATGTTCAGGACCAGGGGTCCCAGCAGGGGCTCATTCCCCAAGGGACCAGCCCTACAGTTCACTTAAGGTCAATGAAACATACAAATGAAAGCCTTACCATTACTTTCCAGTTAATTAGCACTTTCGGCCAAAGTCTTTCTTCAGTGTTAATTATGCCTTAAAGATGTCAAGTGACTACAAATTAAATGGTACATCCACAATAATGCCAGAGTGGGTCTGAGCAACACCAGCCATCAAAACAGCTCCTACTCAAAAGGCCCAGAAGTCACTCAGTCACTGAGAAGGGGTAGGACACTAGGTCCAGATGGAGGGGGGATGTTCTGGGGACCATTAAAAGACCAAGTCAAAAATCTGATTTTGGGTACCAAGAATAGCAGCCATTTTCATGTCTTTTTTTGTGAAGTACATGTTCATATCATGTGACCATTTTTTTATTGACCTGTCAGTCTTTTTTCTTCCAGGTTTCTATGAGGTTTTACATATTAAGGAAATTACTCCTTGCCTATGGTATAAATTGCAAATATTTTTCACAGTTGGACACTGTCTTTGGTTTTACGATGCTTTTTGCCTTGCAGAAATTTTTAATTTTCTTCTAGTTAATGCATCAATCTTTTATATGTCTTGCACTTTTTTTATGGTTCCTGAATCATGATTAGAAACACCCTCCACACTCCAAAGTCATAAAATATAATTCTGCCCTGTTTCCTTCTATTACTTTAAAGTTTAACTTTTAAACTTTTATCTTCACTATTATCTCAAATTGACAGAAAAGTTGAAAGAAAAGTACAAAAAAACCTCCCTGTTACCCAATGCAAAAATTGTTCACATTTTTTCCTATTATTTAATAATTCTGTCAGTCTCTCTCTTTCAGATAAATATAGATTAGATATAGATATAGATACAGATACAGATACAGATACATATGATAAGATGGTGTCTGCAAGCTTTCTCCACTGTTTAGCTCCTATTTTTCCCTTAGTAATCAATAATGTTTGTGGAGATGCTTTGAGAATGGGTAAATAACTATTCCTCATTAAATTTTCACCAACTAGTTTTAGCATTCATTGATAATTTTCTAACATCATTCATTCCATATTTGGTAGTTGCCAATCTATTGTAAGAAAGAGCTTTTCTTCCCCCATTTATTTGGTTAATATTCACATGGATTCGTGGATTCTTATTTTATTCAATGGGTTATAATCTGTTACTATCATTATTCATATCGATGCTCAGATTGTCCCAGATTTGGCATGTCTTGGAGCTGGCTGCTGTGTCCTTTGACACGCCCTCAACATTCTTTGAGCACTTCCTTACTTTATGGAACAACAGGATGTTCCAGGATCATCTTCTAGTTTCCCTGCCCTGGAAATCACCCATTTCTCTGAAGAGAACTGGAGCTCTTTGGTGGGGAATGATAGTGAGAAACGAATGTTAGACGTCCTCATTGCTACTAAGATGCTCTTGCTTCAAGGCTTGTTCAGTGAACAAACCTGGGAAACGTGTATATGCACATGAACATGTCTACGTTGTATATGCATACACACATATATTGATATCTATTTCTATATCTATTTCCATATAGATATGGATATAGGTATATATGGACAAGGATGTAGAAATGTATCACAAACAGTGAGTTTATAGTGATACCTCAAGTTCCAAACTTATACCACAAGATTCATTCTAATTTCCTCCCTTTCCACATCTGTAACAACCTTCTCTAATTGTGAGAAATGCAGCTCCCATCCATCCTCAATATATTGACTCAATTGCTCACACATAAAATACACAGAAAGAGGATTCATAACTGCTAATACACAGTATTACAAAAGGCAAATCTACCAACTAAAATTCAGTATTTATTAATATTTCCTTTTTGAATTCCTTCCTTTGTGAGGTAAACTTTACTTACAGTCAAAGTACACAGCCAAGTACACAATTCAATGAGTTTCCATAAATGTATGCCCTATATAACCATCAGCCTAATAAAGACACAGAACATTTCTATCACCCAGGAAAGTTCCCTTGTGCCCCCTTCTAATCAAAGACACTCCTATAGACAACCATTTTCTGAAAATTTTCACCACAGATTAGATTTGCTTTTTCTTGCATTTCACATAAAGGGAATCATACAGTATGTTCTCTTTTACAGCTGACTTCCTTTGTGCAATATAGTGTTTTCAAGATTCATTCATGTTAATGTATGTATATGGATACATATAGTGACAGCTATAGATATATAGTTAAATTTTTCATTGCTCAGTAGTATTCCATTGTATAAATATACCACAATCTGTTTATCCATTCGCCAATTAATAAGCATTTGAGTTGTTCCCAATTTGAGGATATTAAAAATCAAGCTGCTATAAACAAATTCTTGTGCAAGTTTTTTTGTGTGGAATTTTTATTTCTCTTAGATAAATACTTAGGAGTGGAATTTCTTTATTATGGCAGGTGTATATTTAACTTAATAAGAATGTGCTGTTTTCCAAACTAGGTTTACCATTTTACACTCCCACTAACAACATCAGAGAGTTCCAGTTGCTCCACATCCTTGCCAACATTAGGTACTGTCAATTTTCATTATAATCATTCTAGTAGATGTGTATCTCAATGCGGTATGAATTTGTGTTTCCAACAAGCTAAGTCCTATTCACTATTGGGTTGCTAATGGCACATATGGAAAACATCTCCAATGAATGATCAACAAACACAGGACGTGAGTGGATGAACGTGTGACCCTGGTTCACATGCACTGCTCTCTAAGACAGTGGACTCCGAAACAATAGTGATGCAGAGCACACAGCAACTGATTCAAGAGAGAGGTGGTCTGTCCTCATTCAAGAACATCCAGCACCAGGCATGACAGTGGCCAGGGGTAGGGTGAAGCAAAAACACTAAGAAAGAAGAGAGGGAGTTGGGCAAAGAAGTCTTGGTAGAAAATAAGATACGTCAATATCTGCTCACTCTGCCTGTCAGATTCACATGACCAGACGGTTTCCATCTTCAAGGTCATGGAAGAGATGCTCCTCCTCCTTGGAGGCATGCAGCATCCTGTGCTCCCCTCCACAGGACACAAGTCAATGCTTTGGAATTGGCCTGGCCCCACCTCAACTGTGGGCCCACACAGGACTCACAGCATCTCACCATTGGACCCTGGCACCTGGTACTCATGGAGAGTTCAATACAAAGGGGTGGGAGGGAGAAATTGCTCAAATCCACATCTTAGAAACCTGGCCCAATGCCAAGTGCACTATAAGATCCCATCCAACATTAAATCTGTGACAATAAGTCTTGTCTTTGATCTCATTTGCCCTAATATCCTCCCTCATACTGCTGCATCTTCATTAAGTCCCTAACAGCATTCTAGCCTCAGAGTGTGGAATCACAATCAGGTCCACTTTCACTGAATGCTGCTTCTCTGATAGGCATGGGGCCACGTGGCCTATTAACCAGGACTGAAAACATGGAGTTCATTTACTCAAATGGTTGAGATGCAATTATGGCTTTACTCAAGAGAGGTACAAGAATCAGAGAGGCTTAACTCACAGAGAAGTAAAGACACTTTCTTGTTAATTAGATTTGAGTAAGTACCCAGGTTCTTATTTGGGGGAGTTATAAGCATACCAGATAAACAGTGGGAGGGTTTTCCAGTATAGTGTTTCCCTGAATGATGGGATTTTAAAAAACCATAATAAAATATATAATTATTGCCCACTTTTTATAGGTAAGGAAACAAACAAAGAACAATTTAATGTGCCCAATAGTTAAACAGTTAAAATGCCAGCTATATTTAATTTCAAAACTTGTGTTCCAGTCATTGAACCAGGGAATGCATCTGACTTCCCCTTCCCTTTCACTTCCATGTTTCGACAAAAGACTCAATACAAGGATGTCTGTGCATATGGAAGGTTCAGACAAGAGGCTCCCTGATCCACTCTGCTCTGCAGATAGCTGCACCTTTTGCTATAGTGCCAGCCACATCCTTAAGAACGTGATGGTGAAGGTCAGAGTACATGGATTGGGAGGTGTTAGGCACCTGCTCTAACCAGGGTTGCTTTGAACTCTGGAAAGGTGGACATGGTGTTCATCACTGATCTCTACTTTGACCTTTTCATTGATCTTTTCATTAAACAACTGAAGGTCTGCCTGTTCCAGCATTGGTGCTACCCATGACAAGTCTAAAGGGACCATCCAGGTACCATTAGGGGAAAGGAAGTTCACGATCAATGAATAACCCATATCCATCTTCCAGGAGCAAGAACCCACCAACATCAAATGGCATAATGTTAATACTGAATACGGTGTAGAGTCTACAGCTACCATGAGACTTACCTGAAGGGTGGAACCAAGAAGTTATTATCTCTTCCTTCCCCTCCTGCTGATAGCCCCATGTATATAATGAGAATGAGCCACAGTAAGCATGAAAAGTCCCTCGATTGCCAGTGGTGCCTAGTCCACCACCACCTGCTTACCACTCAAGCCCCCCCCCAGCCGAGATTATCCATCACACTTATGGCATGGTGGAAGGACTCTTAACCATAGTGCACACCAACATTGCTTCCCAGAAGACTGTGGGTGACCTTTTGACAAAGTGTAGCTTGATGGCCTTGCTCAGAACATCATGCCTACATCCTCTGACACTACCAAGTGAGTGGTCAACTGGCGAGGTCATCCCTGAGCTGAATGGGAGAACATTGGCAAGGCCTTCTGTGTCCCCCCACACCCAACATGTCTGTCAGGTATATGACCTACTATCTAGAAGAAGCCAATTCTGATGACATCAAGAAGGTAGTGAAGCAGGCACTAAAGGACTCCTTGGAAGGCATCCTGGCTACAAGTAGGCCCAGGACTCCTGGCACTATAATAAAGATATCCACTCAAAAGTAGAAACCTTTGATGCTGGGGCTGCATTATCTTCAATGCATACCTTGTCAAGCTAATTTCCTATGAATTTGGCTACAACTACGTGGTGGATCTCGTAGTCCATATGGCTTCCAAGGATGACCAGCCTCAACAGCAGAAGAGGAAAATAAGCCTGCAGCCACTGGGATTCCCTGACCCAGCTCTACTCCCAACACATTCAGAACATCTCCTACACAGTTTCCATGACTGGCCCCCTGAAGAAGGGAGGTCGGGATCAATACCATCAATATACTGTACCCAGTTGGGAAAAATACTATATTATATATATATATATAGTTAAATGTCAAAATAACTAGAGTCCTGTGAAACAGTGAGCTCTCTCTCAGTACAGGTGCTAACAGATTGAACAGCTGTTAGGGCTACACTGCGCAGCAGAGGTGAACTAAGTGATCTCATTAGCCCTTCCTCCCCACATACAAAAGATTACATGATTTTAGCTGCAGAAAGTTAGAATTAAAAATGGGCCTTAGAAATAATCAAGTCAGCAACCTTGTTTTTCACCTGAGGAACCCAAGATCCAGAAAGGAACAGACAATTGACCTGGACCAAGGCCAAGGCTTGTGTTCAAATCTGGGCCTTCCTATCACACCAAACCCTCTTTGGAGGGGATGGAGAGAAGGTCCTTCCTTGTGCCTGCTCTCAAGGTGGTCACACACCACTGAGGCACCCCAGGAGAGCAGTGAGATCTATTCCAGCTTTTTTTTTTTTTTGGTGAGGAAGATTGGCCCTGAGCTAACATCTGTGCCTATCTTCCTTTATTTTCTATGTGGGACGCCACCACAGCATGGCTTGATGAGTAGTGTGTAGGTCTGCGCCTGGGGTCCAAACCCACGAACCCCAGGTCACCAAAGCGGAGTGCACAAACTTAACCACTATGCCACCAGGCCAGCCCCTATTCTAGTGTCTTGTCAGTGAAATGAAAATGAGAGAAAACCTCTTAGAACAAGTTATGCTAGGAGACAGAGAGATTGTAGACTGAGGTACATATTCCTTATTAATCAGGAAGAAAAGACTATCAACAAATCATTATTTGGGGACAATTGGGGAAATTTAAATACAGAATGTATATTAGATAACATCATTGTACCAACATGGGTGTGATAATGGTATTGTGGTTATTTAGGAAAATGTCCATGTTCTAAGGAGCTACGTGAAGACGGATTTAAGGGGGAAATAATATCAAGTCTGCAACTTACTTTCAAATGGTATCGAAAAGAAAGAAGATAAAGTGTATGGCTGTTCACCGCACTATCCTTTCAACTTTGTGTTTGAAATTTTTCAAAATAAAACACTGAAGAAATTACTAACAAATCAAGGATGCTAGAGCATTTGACTTTAAAAATAACTGAAACCTTGTGAACTTGCTGAGCACATACATGCTCCAAGGACACTTCCAGGTGCTTTTTAGAAAAGATTCCTAATCCTCCCAGGAAAGGCCTCAGCGTGGGTATCAGTATGCCCCCTCTTTCATTAAGATATCAAGAGCTCAGCCAGGATTCCAGGACTCACTCCAGGCCACAGTCTTAAGGAACTCAGCTGGACTCTGGCCCTCATCCCCTGACCCCCAGGCCTGTGCTCTCGCTCCTGTGAGCTACCTCCTCAAGTGCACTGACCCTGTCGAGAGTCAGTGGTCAGTTGGGAAGGGGTCTTCTGCCAAAGCCAGATGAGGCTAATCAGGTTACAGGACAGTGACCATGGCAAAGCCTCCCGTCTCACAAGGCTCTGCTTTCTCTGGGGCTGGGCTGCTTCCGATTGAATTTACTTCTGCTGATCTTTTTGGTTGCTCAACAACTCTTCTAGCCTGTGGCCTTTGCTTCCTTCCCACTTCAGCAAAATTCCTTCTTTAAACAGAAAACAGAAACTTCCCACCTGCTTTGCCAGCAGTGGCACTTTTAGGCCCTTCAAGCTGGCAACCCTGGTAAACGTCTACCTCTCTCAGAACCACAGTCTCTTATCTTCAGACTGGGAATCAATTTAATAACTACTTTACAGAATCATTTTTCAGCTCAGTTGGCAAAACAGGCCAAGAGCTAGACAGCTCCTGTCCCGTCCAGACATCAGTTGTCCCACACAGACATCAGCTGTCTCGCCCCCAGGATGAAAACTGAGCAGCTGAGACTCGGGAAGAGGTGCCGCTGTAAGCACTCTGCTGGGCTTCTGTCTGCAGCAGTAAAGGTGGAATCCAGCAGCCAGAGTTTCTTCTTCCAGTCTATAAACTGCTCTCTCAGATCCTCCAGAACATCTTATCTCGGCCAATAGGAAAAGAGGGTAAGGAAGAGAAACTGCCTTTTAATGACCATCTACTACTATCCACTGAATTCCATTTTCTTTATTCATCACGTGGTTTAAGCCTCAAAATCCTTCAGAGAAGAGCTCCTTAGCCTCATCTTACAGGTGAGGAAAATGAGGCTTAAAGAGGATTAAGTAGCATGTCCCAGACCACGCCTCTGCAGAGAACCATTGTTCTCCATTCTTCTGTTTCCACATGAAGGACTTGCCCAGGAGCCCTGCACCCTTTTCTGTGCCCTGGTTCACAGAGAAAACAGCATGGCACAGCCCACGGGGTGAACAGGATGACTGTGGCCGCAGGCAATGAGCATGCAGGCCCTGGCCATCCTGAGGCCTGAGAGATCGGTATCGTGGTCCTCCAGTATTCCCTTCCCAGCACATCCACTGCCTGCAGAGCTCTGCCCTAGAGCTTACGTCAGGACCGCCTGGAGATTGCTGGGCCCCACAGCAGTGTTTCTAATTTGTAGGTGGGGTGGGGCCTGAGAATTTGCATTTCTAAGGAGATCCCAAGATGCTGAAGCTGCTGGTCTGGAGACCACACTCTGAGAACCACCACCTGGAGATGGGGAGCTAAGGGTAACTTTCCTAAGTGGTGATATGGGGAAAAGAAGGGGTCATGCAGGCTCCACCCCTTCCCTCTCTCCTCCAGCGGCCCTGCTGGCTGGCCCTGAGTCCTGGAGCCTGCCCTGTGGGTGACAGCAGTGGTCTTCAGCTCCGCCCAGGACTGCATGGGCACATGAGTTCTATGGTGAGGCACTGGAGAGCCCATCTGGCCACAGCGAGGCCGGCCCTCCAACCTCGCTTCACCCAGCAGGTAAGCAGACTGTGCCACTCCTGCATGCACCTCTCTGTTGTTCTAAACTCAGATCGTGCAAACAGGATGTTAGACAGGTACCCTTTCAAACCCTTACCCACCTGAAGACAGACCAGGACTGACAGTCAAATGCCCCCAACCTTCAACTGTTCCTTCGCAGGCCAGTGGAGAGCCACATGCCTCGACTATTCAACAGACATTGACTGAGCACCCACCCCGTGCTGGACGCCAGGCTACACAGTGAGGGGTCAGGTTGTTCCAGAAGAGGCTTGAGAAGAGAGGAAACCAAGCTGATCGTTTCTGGGTGTGATGTTTGACCCCACCTGCAAGAAGGTAGATGGGGAGGGAAAATGGAAAACAGACCAGTGGAGACAAGCCAGCCACTGGGCTCAGGCCCAGAGTGCATTCAGGGGCCGGGACTGAGTGCTGGGCCACAAGCAATTAAACCATAATGACCAAAAAAAAAGTCACAGCAGATTAGGACATAGCATTATATTTAGGCATTGACTCCCAAGACATCACCTTGACCACTGGCCCACAGAGCCTCTCACGCGCCGATAAAGAAACTGTAGCTTGGATTTGTAATTTGCCCAACTAATCCCAAAGCTTGTCAGTGGCAGAATTCAATCTCATATCTGTCCAACTCTGAAGTCTTCACTAATAGATAGCCATGGCACCACTGTAAAAATAGGCATTATAATCTGTTTAAATGTCAGGTCCCTCCCCTGAGAGTCCCTGCAGGCATGGCAGTGCCCACAGTGCTAGCTCACAACCTGGCACACTGCCCAATGGAGGAGCTCAATAAATGCTTATTGAATAAATGAATGAATGAAAGAAATACCTTCAGCATTGATATTAAGGGCTTTCAGAGGATTACCGCTTCCTAGCCTCTGGGAGAATAAATCTCTATTATAAATGGAAACCTCATAGTCCTGCAGATGCTATTTTTTTTTTAATGCACAGCTGCGAAAGAGATAATTATCCCTTGTGTGCTAAATATGCATTTCTAATTACACTCACCTAGGACGTATTCACTCTAAAGACTAAGAATAGCTAAATAATATAAATTACAAAGGAGTAACATTCTATGTCAGCTGAAAACATTAAACCGGAGGTAAACTAGGTTAGTGAATAGTCAATAAGTCATCACAAAGAATCATTAGTATTAAAAACAAAAAAGATGCAGAATGAGGGCATAGAACTTCATCCCCAAAACAAGCCAAGTCGCCACCAAGCCATTTGACTTCCTGCTTCGTTTGAGTCATTGCCTCTGGTCACCCCACCACCTGCACAAATGGAGAGGAAAAAAAGGAAACGAGGAGTCCAAAGACTCAAGGTCAGACAGCAGCCCTGAATTTCACAGGCTTGGTGCCCCAGGCAGACGACCTCACTCTCTGAGCTTTAGGCTCCTTATGTGCACACTGACAGGACGAAGGTTTACCTGCCTGAGGGAGGTTGTGAGCACGCAATGAGAAAATGAGGAACAAGCATCAGTTCCCCCTCTTCCACATGGAGATCATCTCTCTGCCTAACAAAGATGAAGGCAGGCACTCTCAGCCTTCTGGGGAGATGAAGCCAACAGAGCTCTAGAAGGAAGGATGCTGCCACCCACCTCAACCGCTACACAACGAGGAGCCCGGATGGATTATGGTCCTCGACTCATTCCTTTCACCAAACAGTTGCTCTGAGTCAATATTATTCTATTCAACCAAGAAAAATGAAAAGCAGTTATCACTAAGTCTACAATTTGAACTTAGTTAATATTCTAGCAGTAGTGGCTTTCCATAGATCAGCTGTCTTTCTCAAAAGAATGGTGGAATTTCAACCACAAGGAAAAGAAATATGCGGATTGTTTTCAAATTAAATATGGGGCTGGATCTAGACTGGGTAATGGGGCTCACATGACATGGCAAGCCCACCTTCTACCTAAGGAACACCAGGAGAAGAGGTTCCAGGTGTTGCAAGATGAGACTAGAAAGACAGATGTGGGCAGGCTGAGAGGGGTCTTCCTCCTGGACTCCTCCTCACAGATGGGCTGAGAGGGGCTTTCTCTCTGGAACCCTCCCTCACAGGCAGGCTGAGAGGGGCCTTCCCCTGGACTCCTTACAGCCATAGAACCCCATTCTCCCCTTGCTTCCTTGTCGGGTCCCCCAGAACCCTGGGCCTTGCTCCCCCAGCCTCCTTTCCAAGACTGCAGGGGGTTCCATCACACTGGCTGGAAGGCAAGAGATCCCAGCAGGAGCTCATGCTGTCCACAGCCTTGAAGACCTGTCCAGTGTTTATCCTTCAAAAAACAACTCACAGAAAGTTTTAAGGTGTGGCAGGGCCCACATCTGCCAAAAGGCACAAAGCCTGTGAGATGGTCAGGGAATAACACTCTACTATTTTTTACTTTCTAAATAATCTAGGAACAAAGAAAAGAACACAGAGTTTATTTTTCAATGTCCCCTTGCCCTTTTCTAAATTATAATTGCTTTCATAATAGCTCTAAATTATAAATGTTTTTATTTGAATCTTCATTCTAAGATGTAAACTAAAACCAGGGTTCAGATCTTAGCTCCACAAGTAATAAGTCTGGGAAAAGTATTTCACTCTCTTCTCTAGGCTTCGACTTCCTCATCTGTAAAATGGGGGAAAACATCACTTATTCTGTGGGCTTATTCTGAAGAATAGAAGTATGTACAGAAAAAGCCTAGAAAGGTTCCTGTCACATCTGCAATAAACTGCTCTTGTTCCTATTGCAGAAATGGCCGTGATGAGGAGCCAAATCTCTTGTGTGGCTGGCTCAGTCTGGTGGCCTGGAAAGGCCTGTAAGCTTCCCATGTGAGTTTCCAGCCCACCCCCTGCACTGAGCTCTGCCTGCCTCTCCCTGCACAGCCTCATGGGCAAGGCATGTCGAAGCATTTGCTAAAGATAGCTCCTCACACTCTAGGGCATAGAGTCACGCAGCCCGTGCTGTATTTCCTCCTCTAGCCCCCCAACACACACACAAACATGCTATTCAGTGGAGGCACCTTTTAGAAACACACACACAGAAGCTCGATAAATCCAGCTCCAGCACACAGGGCAGGTCTTAAATTTGGACGTGCTAAAAATAGCCCAGGTTGAATAAGAGTCAAAATGCAATGGGCATGCAAGTCATTCCCCGAGGCCCCAGTGGCATCTGGAAGTGGGGGCGTGACAGTCAAGGGGTGAAAGGTGGGTCACATTGTGTCCAGGCACTGGGCCAGAGCCTGGTTATATGTACCCATTATACAACAGGTGTCAGCTCATCTAATTCTCACAGCTGTTCACGAAGTGGCGATCAAGAGCTGCAACTGACAGATGAGCAGGCCAAGGCTGCTCTCGGTATCCAGAGCCTGGGCATGGTAGGACCGAGTTTTCATATATCTGAAGTCCAGGACACAAATTCCGTGTAACTCCCTAGTTGTGCTCTTTCCATTGACCCACACTGCCCTAGCACCTAGCACAGTGCCCGGCAAGCACAGGCCAGTGATACCATGCCCCACCGCTTGTTGGTGTCATCTCATTCAACGTCATGGCAGGAAAGATGCTGATTTACAGAGGAGGAGACAGAGCTGAAGTGACTCACCCACAGTCACAATACTAGTGGAAGTGCAGGATCAAACGTGAAGGGAGCCCAAGGCTCATGGTCTTGCATGAACGGCAACGTTGGCGAAAACTCTTGCTTGGTCCTGAGCATCTAAGCAATCTGTGCCCCTCTTATTCCTAGTGCTAATCAATCAGTCTGCATCATCCCCCTCTTTGAAGGTAGAAATTGGGTGTTACTAATCTTTATAATCTCAAGGCCTGGAACACAACAGGAATTCCAGAAATGTTTACTAAAAGGAAAAAACAAAAGAGTGAGGTAGAAGGAAGGCAGATCTGCAGACTGGGTTACAAACAAAACCCCAGATGTGCAGCATACACAGAGTCATATACCCACATCTGTATTCCCCTCAATTATAGAACTCGTCTCATCACTCTTATTTCATGCTAAAAGGATTCTCACAGAACATCCAGCCCAACTCTCTCATTTTACAGATATGGGAACTGAGATCCAGATAGGTAAAATAAATTCCCCAAGGTCACACAACCAATTAAGGGCAGGGCCAGAACTAAAACCCATGACTCGAGACTTCTGGCCCAGAGTTTGTCCTACTGCAGGAGGTGCCTAAAACTTTTGGCAAGAAGAGTCATATCATCTGACTTGAAAAGGTAAATGCTCTCTTCCTGAGCTAAATGGAAAATCAGTGAGCTCCAAGTCAGCCTTGCCATTTGCCTGAGGAAGTGGGGCTTTCAAAGGTTACTTGTACTGCAGTTGGGCTCCCGTTCTTTTAATAGGGGCCTACGGAAGGCACAGAAAACTGATGGCCCACACGTGGGAAGAGACAGCCTACCGTGGGACCTGACACTGTCGGTCAAGCCTGTCATCAAGCATGAGATGAATGTGACAGTGCTCCTCCAGAGACCACCAGATTATTTCTCCGACAGCCAAGAAAGCAGGCAGAGGTTCCCTAATTATGTTTTCTTCCCATTTGCTCATCAATCTCTGAAAACTCACTCATATCCAGACAGAAGAGGAAGACAAGGGCAGCTTCCTCTCCCACCTCCAAACCCTGGGGTTTACTTGAGGCTGGACATGAGAAAAGAACACTACACTGAGTTACCAAGCATGTGTGTCTATTCAGTGCCAGCACCATGCTAGGCATTGTCAAGGTCTCTCGCGGAATCCTCAGACTAACCCTATGAGGGAGGTAGCCTTTCTCCTCATGGTATGGATCAGAACACTTTCCCAAGATCAAGCAGCGGTATCTCCTCTCTCAATTCCAGCAACTTGGTCCCCAACACTAGACAGTCATTGAGCCAACAGTGGAAGTTACATGGTGAAACTGCTGCTTAAACAGTCAAACGAAACACGTGGATGTTAGCAGACAACTGTCAGACAGTGTGCTGAGGCATAAAAACCAAGGGTATGAGTACAGAAGAGGGTCAACAGGGCCTAATGGCGGAGTGTACAAGGGACACTTGGGGATTTGAGTCGACAGCCAGGCCACTCGATCTAAGGTCTGCACTGAGCTGGCAAGAGGACTGGGCAGCAGCCACTTTTAGTTTTCACACCAGGCAGTCACGTGCTGGGTCAACTCAGGTGTGACTCCCTGTAGTGTTTTGTGAGTCATGAAAATCAATAAAGAACTCCTTTCCAGAGTATTAATTTGAAGTTCCCTTTAACATTTCAGCTGTGGTGAGTCTGGCATGAACCATGTGCGTTAGGCACTCTCTAAGCAAAGAGCAGTGGAGTCCAGGGCCTCCCATCAGGGAATGACGGAAGAAGGGGATTAGCTTCTGTGGAAAGCCTACTACGCACCAAGCAGTGACATATTTTCTCTCATGTAATTTGTTCTCACAACAAATCCCCATTTCACACATGAGGAAACTTTACCCACTGGCCTCTCCTAGAATTCAGATGTGTCTGAACACAAAGCTCAGGCTGCTTGCACTCTGGGCCCTGGAATGGCCTGCCAATCCCAACTCCCACCAGCACCCTCATTGACTTGGGCAAGTCCTCCCCACTGCCCACCAAGACAGACAACTGGACAGACACCTGGCCCCACCCTCCTCTGGGCCCCCATGTAAAGGGGACTTACCTCTTTTACTGCATGAACCACCTCCCCCTGTGACTATCTGAGGCTCAGAGCCCCTCACTGGTCCTCAGAGGGACTCAAGCCACCCACTTGAACCCCAGCACATTCCACCTGGGGCACAACGAGTGCTCCATAAATGTCTGCAGAGTGGGAGAGAAAGGGAGGAGGGCTGGGGGGACGGTAGAAGTCATCGGTCATGAGCCTGGGGTCTTGCCAGGAAACACTAGGCCAGAGGAAACTACCAATAGCCCCAGAAGGGAAGACATCCTGCCTACCTGTAGGGCAGAGATGCTAGGTGGCTACACAGCCCCTGCATGCTGGGAGAGGGTGCCTCAGTGCGCCCCTCGTTTCTCACTGATGGACTGGAAGTCATTAAAGCAGTCCTTGATGGCTATTTTTGGATCTTCCTTTGTTGTGAATACACAACCTCATATACAGGGACTTTGTGGCCACTCTGTATGAGGTGTTAACGAGAAAGATGGGCTCCTGTTCTAGACAGTTTCCTTAACTACATGAGGCATCAGGGACCCATGGATGCTAGCAAGAGAGATTTACGTTAATTACTGCACACTCCTCCCTCCCCTACACTCAGTAGAAGAACTGAAGGGGCAGTAGGAGCCTTTAAAAGTGGGAGCGACAGAGCAAAATGAAAGGCCGGTGATCGCCACGTGACCTGGCAAGATGGAGGGAGCAGCCCACTCAAGGACCAGAATCTGCACCCAGGGGTTCCTGTGGCCCTGTGTGGTCAGCAGTCAGTTTTCACACACAGGCATACCTGACCCCCACCCCGCCCTGGGAGTCGGACGCCTTGAAGGCTATGAGTTTGTTTCTTCCAGCAGGCATCTTATTGATCCCTCTCCCTTTCCCTTTCCAGACCAGTCTCAGTTCCCTGACATAGTTAGATGTCAGGAAAGGGATGACACACCTGACAGGCACCCACCAGTGCCTTCTGCCTAGACCTGGAGGAAGAAGCTTGCTGGTTCCCACCCATCTGCACCCAAACAGTAAAGTATGGTGCTTTTTTGGCCTTTAAGAATGTAAATCAACATATTCTCAGGCAAGGGCAAGTTTTATTCTCCAGAGATTTATGCTAAATGGCCGATTAAGGACATTTATAATTACTTAAAGATGCTTAATTAGGATGGCTGCCCCCCCCCAATAGACAAAGATATTCTTCACGGTCCTGAGATACTTCTGGGCAAGCATATGCTGGCAAGAAACTAATGAGAAGAGCACACATTTGAACTCATTATTAGTGACTAAATGTTTTAATTCTCACATAAGATCATAGCATGAGTGCCAATGTGTTTCCAATCCAGATGCATCAGCCGTATTTCTTTTCACTGTAATCAGGGTAATAGAACCAGAAGAGGAGGAGGAAGAGTGGGGGAAGGGGGCATTCTCCCACCTGCCGCTTTTCTCAGCAGCAGAAGTTTCAGCACAAGTGATGGAGGGAGGCTGGCATGGCCGGGCCAGCAAGTGACTACTAGAGGGCCAGGGCAGAGCAGACAAAGCATCCGGGACAGACAGTGCAAGCAAGGTGGAGATGTTTGTGTTTCAGCTCACAAGTTTTATAATGCTAATTCAAAAATCACCATAGCAAATACACAACGGGCAAAGTTATCCCAGCACACATCATTTCTCCAGCCAAGAAAACAAAAGTCCTTTCTCTTAAGAGGAAGGAAATATAGGAAAACCTCTCCAAAAGGGAGAAAAACACAATGGTCAAATCTGAGATAATTTGAGCAATAAAATAAATAATGGCAGTGATGGATTATGAGCCACAGAATAAAGCAAATATCCATGACCCTCTACTGATGATAATAAGTAGATGGAGGAGAAGGGACGTCTCTTTCCTACAGAAGAATTCCCACTAATGACCGCAGGAAGAATGATGGAAATAGAAAAACCACCATTTGTCAAATGCTACAGTAATAACGGTTGAAGGTAGGAACCATCACTAGATGCCAAAATTAGTGAGTGAAAATAAGATGAGAAGCAGGATATTTACAGAGTCTCAAAGTACCTCCCACCAGTGTGTATTAATTATAAAGGAAAACTAGTAACTTTTGAGCAGAGCCACCTGACAGACATCTCCTTAACCACGTGATCAAATTGCCATCACCAGGAACGAGACAGAAGGACGCCATGTGGCGCCTGGCGTGACATTCTGAGAAGGGCACACATTGCTCTGAGCTATTCCTGCCAAAAATGCATAACCTCCATTTAGTCCCCAGGAAAAATAAGATAACCCCAAATTGAGGGACATTCAAAAAAACAACTAGCCAGTACTCTTCTGAAGTGTCAGGACCATGAAAGACAAAGACAGACTGAGACTGTCCCAGGCGAAAGGGCACGAAGGAGACCTGACAACCAGATGCGCTGTGCGGTCCTGGACTGGACCCTGACCCGGAAGATGGACACTGTAAAACAACTGGCAGACCGGAGTAAGGTCTGTAGGGAGTTGAGAGTATTGTTATCGACGTTAGCTTCCTGGTTTTAACAATTTTCCTGGGTTACATAAGACATTAGCATTTGGAGAAACTGGAGGAAGAGTAAGCAGAAGTTCTTAGAACTGTTTTTGCATCTTTTTTGTAAATCTGAAATTATTTCAAAATACAAAGGTAAAAAAGCTTAGTGGGGAACAAGGAAGAGCTGCAGCAGCAGCTAACACTGACGGAGCACGTCCTCAGTCCTGAACGACATACAAACTGTGGGTCCCACACCAGCTCATTTACTCCTGCCCACAGTCGTGTGGAGTACATACATTTATTATTCCGACTTTACAGATTAAGAAACTGAGGCAGAGAGGTTAAGCCCCATAGGTAGTAAGTGGTGGATCAAGGTTAGGAGGATAGGTACTGGCACACACACCAGTACCTCCAACCTCTAGAACTCCACAGTTGGCTTCTTCATCACAGGTGAATCTCTGAAAGACGTGAAGGAAGTCACACATCTAGTCTCATGAAGACTGGATTGTAACCCAGGCCTCTGACAGCACCGCCCTCAGAAAGAAAGCTCTTGTAGCACTTTCTAAGGCTAGGCCATGCCCCTGAGGGAGGCAGGAGAGAACTGGGAGGCCTCAGAGCAGGGCAGTGGGAGGTCTAGGATGTGGGAGCAGAGGCCTGAGCACCTGACTGTCCCACCTGTGGCCTGGGTGTGCCACCTAGGCCCGTTTATGAGCCCCTCGCCTCTGGGCTCTCTTCCTAAAAGGGAATCATGGAGGCCTCTTTTCCCCTTCCTGGGAGAACTGGTGCGGGCTCAACTGTGATAAGGAAGGTGACTAAAGAGGGGTCCACACACTCCACAGTGACATGGGACTTCCCTACACCCTAGACTCTGAAAGCTTAAGGCCCCCAGGACTGCAGAGAACATGAAGACTGGGCCAGGGCAAAGCAGAGCTGGGAAGGAGACTACCACTTGAGCATCTGGTGATGTGATGTCCACAATCTCGCTAGAAGTTTCTGTACAGGCTTTCACTTAATTTTCATGAAGCCTTATAGATGTATATTACATTTGCATTTTACAGATAAGAAGAGAGACTTGAAAAGGTCAAGGCACCAAAGTCCCTGCAACTGGAACTGGGAACCACCTCCACCTGACTAAAGCCAATTCTGTCTCCATCTTACCAGACTTCCTCTAAAGACAGGCACAAACAACCAAAACTCTCCACTGGGCATTCTCATCTAGCTCCCCTCATTTAGATTAAGAGAACTCTTATCCCCCCACACCAAAAAAAAAAGCTATTTTCCAAACAGTTCCTTGAAATGCTGTGGGGTAACAATATTATCATTTCAGGCAGGAGGTTGGGTCAGAAAAAGCAAAGAAAAGCAAGCAGCACAGTTGCCCCAAAACTCAAACTACTGAAATGCAACAAGAAGACCCACTCCAGAGGTGGCAGGCAGGACCCTGTGGGTCCACACCTACTCACTGTGTGAATGCAGGGTGTAAGTTTCTTGACCTTTCTGGCCTCAGTTTCCCCTTGTGGAGAAGGGAGGATATAATGCTAGCCTGGCAGTGTCACATCAAAGGTGACAGCTAACACGTGCAGCAAGCCTAGCCTGGCACCGAGGAAGAGCTCAGCAAACCACGGGCTGGTGGGTGTGGAGCCAGCCAGCGAGTCTCCCAGCCAGACCCGCGTTCCAGGCAGCGTCACACCTCCCAGAGCGGCCACATCCATGAGACGAGGCAGCATTGCTTGCAAGCTTTTGTTTTTCTAAGCACATCGCGTACAGGAAGCTCTTGGCAAACGTGACAGCTCACAGGGCTTATCTTCTCCCAATTTCTGGGATACTGTCCCCGCTTGGTTTCAGAAGATTTGTGGGTCAGCCCTTAAATGAGTTGAGATGAAAATCAGTCAGTGAGGATGGAAAATTAATTTCCTTTCCCCCAGTCACTTCTCAGAATCTTTAATATGTAAGGTGCGGGGGGTGGTGGCACTGTGGTGTCACTTTGATGGCTAGTTCCCAAATGCCCTCCCTGTAAACATTCACAGGGCTTAGTGTCAACTCAAGAGCCTATAAATGAAAATATAAACCCACTGACGAAACCTCCTTGAAATCCCCTTCACCGTCTTCCCTCTTCTCGGTTATCAGAACACTGCCCTCACTCCTTGCAGCCCCGTTCATCTGGCTTCCTCCATGAAAGCTTCCTCAACTATTCATCCGCTCCTTCGCGCAGCCTCTCCGGCTCCCTAGACGCCTCTGGCCCTCGGCCAGCTGGGCAGCAGGATACAGAGACGGGGATTCGGGGCCTGGGACCACAAGTTCTCAAGATATAGTTGGAGAAGAAACCATACAAAGACAAGCCAGGCAGGAAGGGCCCTTGTGGGAATACAGAGGATGGCAGTGGGTCACCACAAAGGCCTGAGGGGAGGAAGTAGACAGTGTGAAAGACAGACTTTTTAGGCAAATGAAACCGCATTTGGAAAGAGAAAACAAACACGGGGATGCCTTGTTCAGGGAGTCACATGTAATTACACGTGGGCTTCTGGCCAGTGCACACAGAGCGACAGATGGAAAAAGAGGTAGGAATTGAGATGGAAGAGGCAGGCAGAGGCCAGATTACGAAGGGCCTTTGTGGCACTAGTTCTCAAACTCTGCTGCATACTAAAAACTCCTAGAGAGACTTTTTTTGTTGTTTCTGCAGTTTTTTAAATCCACGGTAGTGAAGCATAATTTCCATACAACAGCTTATACCTATTTAAGTGTCAAGTTCAATGAGTTATGACAAATGACAAACTTCATCCTGCAGTTGGGATAACCCCTTGATGTGTGTAATTGAACAGCATAAAAGATAAACCCTCTCCATCACCCCCCCAAAAGCTCCTTCCCGCCCCTGTGCTCAATTCACAGCTTCCCCACTCCCAGGAAAACAGAGATCTGCTTTCTATCATTATAGATGAGTTTGCTTATTCTAGAATTCACATAAATGGAATCACACAGTATGTACTTTCTGTGTCCAGCATCATTCACTCAGCCTAATGTTTTTCAAATTCATCCATGTTTTTAGGTGTATTGTAGTTTGGTCCTGGTTATTGCCAGGGGTATTCCACAATCCTACAACTATTGATTTACCTGCTGTTGGTAACAAGCATTATTTCCAGTTTGGGGCTATTCTGAATAAAGTTGCAATGAACATTCATGTATAAGTCTCGTGTAGACACAAGTTTTCATTTCTCTTGGGTAAGTACCAAGGAATGGGATGGCTTTGTTGTACAAGAGCTATACGTCTAACTTTTAAAGAAACTGCCAACAGTTCTCCAAAGTAGCTTTACGATTTTATACTGTCGCCAGAAGCACACGTGTGTCCCAATTACTCCACTCCTCACTGGTCTTCCAGCGCAGTGGCTGTGTAGCAGTGTTTAATTGTGGTTTTGATTTTAATCCCCCTGAAAACTTATGATCTTGATTATCTCTTCACATGTGTGTGTGCCATTTGTACACCTTCTTTTGTTTGGTCAAATTTTTGCACACTTTCAATTGGGTTGTCTTATTATTGAGTTATCAAATTTCCTTATGTAGCCTAGAAACAACTCCAGTTCTATTTTCAGCAATAAAATTTCCATTTTTGTTCTTTTCCTTCCATTTCTTTCCTCATTACATTTGTATTTTTCATTAAATCCTTGAGCACAATTCTAATAACTGTGTCAAAGTCTGTGTATGCTAATGCCATCACATCCTTATCATTTCTGGTCTGTTCCAATTAACTGAATCTTCTCCAGTTAATGGTTCTTCTTTTTCTGCTTCTTTTGCAGGACATTGCAAGTTTCATGTCGAACGTCTGAATTTGTTTTGTCTTCCTTTAAAGACTGTCGAAGCTGGTTTTGATTGGCAGTTAAGGCGCCTGTGGATCAGCTTGCTCCTTTTGAGGCTTGTTTTTCAACTCTTTCGGGTGAGTTGAGAGCAGTCTTTCCACCAGAGCTAGGCTGGCCCTCTGGCTGAGGTGTGACCCTCTGTGGTCTCCACCTCAGAAGGAGGAGTTCATGGAGGTCTCTCCACTCAGGCAGGTCAGAACATGAATATCTCCCAGCCAAGCGTCGGGTCTTAGAATTGTCCAGCTCACGTTCACCAGGTAGTTCTTTTCCTCACTTGCAGGGGTTTCTCCCTCCACATGCGTGACTTAGGATTCAGCAACAAGTTCAAGGTGACCCCTATCAGATTCCCGAGCTTTCTCTTTGCTAGCTACTTCTACTCCGGTACTCTGCCTCACACGTTCAACCACCTCAGCCTTCCTGATCTCTGATCTCTGATCCCCACCTCCTCAGCTGAGAAAAACTGCCAAGCTTTGCTGAGTTCCTTCTCCCTACAAGTCCCGGCAGAAAGCCAAGGCAATCACAAGGCTCACCTCATTTGTTTCTCTTCTCTCAGGGACCACAGCACTGTGCCAGTTTTTCGGTTTTTTTTCTATTATCTGACAACTATTATTTACATCATTTTTTTCCAGTTTTCTAGTGGTTTATAGCAGGAGGGCAAGCCTGTCACAATTATTCCATCATGGCAGAAGTGGATGTTCACCTGCTGAGCCATCAGAAATCTCAATGTACAGGCCACATCCCATATCAACTGAATCAGAATTTCTGGGACTGGGCCCCAGGCAACAGCAGTTTTTAAGCTCACCAAGTGATTCCAATGTTTGGCCAGTTGGAGAAACAGGGCTTCAAGAGAGAGAGGCCACACGTTACAGGCCAGCATTTCTGAATCACATTACAACTGCCTGGGGAGACTGTACAGACCTCTGACCTCATATCCTGAGTCCATTGGTCTGGATGGGACCCAGGCATTTTTTTCAATACTCCCAGATAATTCAAATTAAATGTGAAGCCAGAATTGAGAGACAGATCTATAGGCACTGGGGAGCCGTTGGAAGATTTCCAAAAGAGCAAGGCTACCATTTGGTTTCATCCTGCAGTTGGGGTAACCCCTTGATTTACAAACATTCCCTAGCTTGGAAAGGGAGCAAGTCGCCCATGAGAAGACTGCCATTTCCCAAGACTGTCCGGCAGCCTACTCCATCCTCTCTCCAGCCCTCCCCTTTCTACTCTAGGCTGCAACTTGAACTCTGATACCTAATATCAGGCACTGTCCAAGTTGCTGGGCTGTGGACATGAAGATGGCTGGTCTCTGCCCTCAAGAAGCCCATAGTCAAGTGGGAAACGGAGAAGCAAACAGGAGTTAGCAGAGTGAGCATAGTGCTGTGGGTGCTCTGACAGAGGATTAGGGACACACCGTGAAAGCACAAAGGAGAAGCACTAAGCCCAGCCCCACAGTCTGAGAAGCTCCCAGAAGACAGGGTATCTGA
Organism: Tapirus indicus; assembly: GCA_031878705.1. Lineage (NCBI taxonomy): Eukaryota > Metazoa > Chordata > Mammalia > Perissodactyla > Tapiridae > Tapirus > Tapirus indicus. The sequence goes on along the minus strand of CM062935.1, from coordinate 4,625,155 downwards.
GCTGGGTTCTCAAGGGTAAGGATGCATAAGACAGGCATAGAAAGTGGAAGCATTAGGCACATGCTATAAGCATAAAGCAAGAGAAATATGAAGCTGAATAAACCAGGAGCCTGGACAGGAGAGCGGGGAGGGCTGAGAATAGGGAGGCAGTCAGGGGCCATGTCATGGATGGCTTTGAGTACCTCTAATTCGGTCATAACATAGCACCAAAATGAATAAGCCCTGATGGAACATCTTCTCCAAGGTCATCTTTGCACCACATGCTAAAGATGAGGCCCACTTCTAATACTTGCAGGGAGCAGGGCAATGGCAGCCTATGTCCCACGCACCTGAACATTTACAAGCTGTAAATCAAGCCAAGCTCATGGCCTACTACCCATTCCCAGCCAGGTTCTCCTTCTCTCTCTCCCCTCCTCCCTGGAGTTCACCCTCCTGACCTGAGGATAAACAAACACCCTTGCAGGCCGGCCTGCCCCTGGGAGTCTGAGTGGCACGTGGATCTGCTGGGCAGAGCAGGAAGAGGCTGGGTGGGGCCAAGGACTCCCACGCATTGACTGGACCTGCCAGAACCAGAGAAGGGACCCCATCTTCCCTGAACATATCAGAGTCACTGTTAGGAGACTGTGAATGCCCCAACTTCCTCAAAGATTTCCAGATACTCCATACTACTTGGCAAGATCAATCCTTAGCATAACCTCAGACTTGGAATAAACCCAAACTACTGAATGTGGCTTCCGGCGAGATGTGTGTCATCTGGCTCCTGACACTTTCCCAACTCTACCTCCTCTCACTCTCTCCCCTGTTCCCCATGACCCAGCCAGGCCCTTTCCAGCCCTGGGGACTTTGCTCCTGCTGCTGGTCTCCCTGATTCTTCCTCTGACCTTTTTATTCTTCAGGGCTCAGCCTTGAGAGCTGTGCCTCAGAGGCCCTCCCTGGCCTCCTGTCCCCATTCATCGCCAGCATCTCACCCTGTTTACGCCTTCATAGCACTTTCACCAGTTACACTCTGGCTTTCCTGGTCACCTGCTTACTGTTGGCTCTCCCCCAGAAGACAAGCTCCTTGGGGGCAGGGACTTTACCTGTCACTGCCTCATCCCCAACGTATATAAACGGCGCCTAGTACGATGCTCGATGAACCTATACAATGGCGCCTGGCACACAGTGCTGCTCAACGAACATGCACAGTGGCGTCTGGCACACAGTGGTGCTGACTGAACATTTGAGAAACAAATGGAGAGTCTTCAAGGCTCTTCCTAACTTGGCCCCACGTACGCCCAGCACCCCAGCCATAACAAAGTACTTCTGAGTCACTAAACATACTTTACTTTTGACTCGCCACTCTTCCATACATGTGGCCCTCTGCCCATTATGCTCTCATCTCACATGTCCATCTAGTAAATTCCTGTAGAGCCAGTTACAATGGTAGTAACTCTGGGAACTCATCCACAGCTGCTGTATGCTCAGAGCTCCCCAGTCTACTCAGTACCCCACCTTCTAGCACTTTACTCATTCAACTCCACACTTCCCGGCCAGAGGGGCCCACGAAAACGTTTGCTGAATGGATGGATGAACAGAACAAGCCAAGAGCAGCGATAAAGAAAATTTACATTTTGATACTGAATAAAAATGATGGATGAGTAGTATTCAGACTATTCAGTGCATACTTTCTTCATAAAAGATTTATCTCAGCAGGATGCTGAACTAACAATAACTAGAAATGTTTCTGCTTTTGAAGACTTATTTTATGCCTTCTTAAGAGTAAGATACACCCAAACCTGAGGGTGGGGTATAAGCCGAATTCCTCCTTGTGTCTCCCAAGGGGCCCACACACATGTTCCAGCCTTTGGGCTCGTGTTACCTCACACACCCTGAACTCAAGGCACACCCCGTGTCCCCAAACACACGCACACTCCCACACCACTGTTAATGCCATGTCCCTCTTTTCTACCAGCCAAAATTCTACTCTCTTTTGAAGAGAAATGGCAGTGAAATGGCAGTCCTTCAGTGAAGCCTTCCCCGGGGAAAATTAATGCCTGTTTCTCTGTGTGGTCATTCTGTTTCAGCCAGCCATTGAGCTAGTGTGGGTTTGTGACTCTACGCATCAAAACAGCATACCTTTCGACAATGACATATTCATATAATTAGTTTCCCCAACTCAACTGATATATTTGGCAGGAATAATAAATTCCTATGCCAATTATACACTAACCCACATGACCTTCCTAAAAAATACAAAGAATGTCATTGTGTTCACACAATAATGGATTATGTGAAATGGTCAGCTTTTCTTTTACTTTTTCTTGTTTTACAAAGTGACATTTATTGATATATGACTAGAATTCTGTGTAACATGAGTTGGAGATTTCAATTATAATGTTAGAAAAGAAGTAAGGACAGAAAAACACAGAAGAGAGAAGGCATTTTTAAACTGATGAAATGTAAAGGATGACAATCCTTATTACAGTCTACCTGGTAGCAGATGTATTTACATGCAGGCTTCCCGGGGCTCCTGGAAGGCCAGGAATCATGTTTCTCTTGTGACTTTCCCCCATGCTCAGCATAGGGTCCTAACAGAATTAGAGAGTTGATAGATGAGAAAGACATTGACACACATGTTCTAGAGGCCTAAACACTGGAGGGCTGAGAGAATGGGCAGGAAGCTGTGTGAGGAAAAGAAACCTGCAGGCATTTGTCCTAGAGTTCTGCGAACATTGCTCAGGGTATTTTGGCAACAATCTGAACTCCTAGCAATGGGAGTTCATAAGGTGTTTCTCTGGGACTGGTTTGGACATCAGATTATGGAAAAGGGACAGATTATTATGGTCTGGATGTGTCTGCTAGTACATAGAAGACTTCTCCCCTCTACCACAGGGCTGTAAAGGCCTCCACCCATGCAAGTCCACTGAAATAATGTTTGCCCATGGGAACCGAAAGTTATAGTTTGACTTCTCCAAACAGGAAGGAACCATCCTGTTATTTTTACACAACTGTCATATCTCCCTTCTGAGCACAGACTTTGTACAATGGAAATGGTTGGTGATTTTAGCAGTAAGAAATCATCCCCTATGATAAAAAGGAAGAAGTTATATATGCAGGGTTAATACGCCCTGTATTTCTGTTATAGAGGGAGGGTTAACACATCCTGTAACACTGTTATAGAGGCAGAGTTAACATATCCTGTATTACTGTTAATAGAGGCAGGGTTAACACATCCTGTATCACTGTTATAGAGGCAGGGTTAACATATCCTGTATCACTGTTATAGAGGCAGGGTTAACATATCCTGTATCACTGTTATAGAGGCAGAGTTAACATATCCTGTAATACTGTTAATAGAGGCGGGGTTAACACATCCTGTATAACTGTTATAGAGATAGGGTTAATACATCCTGTATTATTATTCTGTGCCATCTGGTTATTTACCGTGCTTTCTTATTACTTAACTTGTGGCTCTTTTTCAAACTGAGAAAGCCTGTGTAAAACTAAAGCATTCATCCAGTGATCTTCTGATACAGGTGGCCATTCAGAGACAGCATCAACTGGGTATACTGGGAAGGCAGAATCCTATCAAAGTCCTGCCTTTTGGGGTTGGGGAAGGTGAAGCTCACTGTGTCTTTCCCTAACCTAGTTTCCTGGTCTCTAAAATAATGACAGTAGAGCAGATGATGACTAAGGAAGATTCCAGCTCACACATCCCCTTCCCCTCGTACCTGTTCATCTTCTAAATACTCCTAAAAGCTCAGCTTAAGCATCTCCTCTCCTATGAAGCTCTGAACCCCCACCACCTGTGCTTAGAACACAGTGTGTGATCGTGTTTGCTGTGTGTCTTGCCATCAGGGATTGTGCTTTTCCCCTGGGAGTCCAGGACTCTCCTTGTTCCTAAATACTTGCTCTTGCTTTAGATTAACAGTCAACCAAGTCTGACTGTTAATGATGACTCTTTGATGAAGTTCAGCGCTGACAAACAGGCAGAGACTGGGAGCAACAAGGGGGTGGAGATTTGACAGAATCATTTTTTAACCCACAAGAGGCCTGGGCCTAGGTGAAGACAGAGACGAAAGATGCGGGAATGGTCCTGAGACGGCTGTGAGCTCCTTGAAAAAGTGATTGTTCTGCGGTCAATGTGATTGCCCCACAGCTGGCACTCACAGTGTTGAGGTGCAGTGAGTTGAACTGAGTTGCTGTGTGCTGGGGCAAGACCCACACATTTCAGAAAACAGGTAAAATGAAATGTTGCCCTGAGGAAATTACCAGCAGAATTCTTTGTTAGGTTTGCCCTACACTATAGTTTGTAAGGTCAATGAAAAGGAAATGAACCCATGAGTAAATTTGTGCAGGATGCAGTTCTCCGCTTAACTACCAAGGATTTACCTAACACCTACCACATTCAGAGCCTCTACAAAACCACCATGTAAGGAACAGCTGGTGTGTAAAAAAAAGTCTGAAAAGGGGACAGAAATCGAAACTACCTGGTACCAACACAAGGGAATACACTCCTAAGGGAGCAGTGACAAGGGGCATGGTTGATGTCTGACAACGTCTGGCATAGGTTTGCTCGGCAACAGGATGCCCCATCTTTCCAAGGATCACATGCAATTAAGCTACCAGAAGAAGGCGCCTGCACGTGGAACCCACACCACCTGCTGCCAGGCACCCTCTGCATGGCTCCAGGTGCATGTTTGGGGAAAACACATCTAGAATCTAGAGCAGGTGAGAGGAACCTTGAAGAGGGTAAAAAGATTTCCATTCACTGAAGCATTTTAGTCACATGTCTTTCCAACAGATGTAGGAGGCATTCAGAGAAAAAGCCATGGCTTATGAAAGATCTTTTCCTTCTAATTCAAGCTTCCAAGTTTTTAAATGGCCCAATTTGGCTCTTGGCAATAGATCACCCATTCTGATTTCCCTCAAATTCCATGAGAAAACTACTGTCCACAGTCCACTGATATGAGGACAGGACTTGACTTTTGGGTAAATCTAAGCAACGGGAAGAACCAGAAGGAAATATGGAGGGCATCTTTCCCAATTTCTTAATTTTGCAGATGAAAATCCGGAGTAGAAAGTGTCTTCACCAATGTCACAGGGCAAGTAAATGGACAATGTAAGTATATTAAAAGAGGTGAGTATAAAATGCCAAAGTTCTATTTTCTTTCAATATATAGGTGCAATTAACAGGGACCAATCAGAGCCCATGCAGAGAAAGGACAAGATTAGTGAGAGGCTTGAACTCACGTGATAACGGAAAAAGCTGACGCAAAGGAAGGGAAGAATTCCAGGGAATCTTGGATGCCATCTCCAAAGCTGTAAAGGACGGTGGAAAGAGGAAGTGAGGCATGCATTGTACCTACCAAGTGGTAGAACCAGGACCCACACATAGAATGTCGAAGAAAGCATATTTGCATGCATATATGGAAGCGCCTTCTCACTGTGCAAATAAAACATGTGTTTATGCATTCCTTCATTTATTTTTTTGGTTGCCTGCACTTGGCACTTACCTATATTATGTGTGTGTGTGTACCACCTTTTATGGGAATTGTCAGCCTTTTTATCTGTCTAAGGTTCTTGCAACCAAGGATTATGACAGATTCATCTTTACATCTCCAAGGCTATACTTGGCACTCAGTAATAAAACAGAGCTGCCTGGGAAAGTAGGAAAGGTTTCATGGACAAATAACACTTGAGCCATTTAAGAAAGAAACAGTGGCTTCCCGGGGGATGGAGGGAGGACAGGTGGCTTTGCAAGCAAGGGACACAACGTGTGTGAAAGCACATGTCCTGTGCTGTTTGCTGGCTGTGGGTAACCCTCAAGTTACAGATGCCAAATGCAACCAGAGGGAGACCACTCAAACTCCCGGTGAGACTAAGAGACACTATGGTCACCTCACGTCATGGCGAAGACTCTTGAGCAGGTGCCCAAAGAACAGAAACTTTTATATTTGGAGGAGACTTTCACTGGGAAATTTTATGTAGTTATGAATTAAATAATTTTCACTCTCAAAGACATTTCCATCATCAATATTCCTCACCCAAAAGAACAATTAAAACTCAGCCAACCTTCTAATGAAATCAGGTCAATGGATAAAATGAGAATGGGTGATCACCTGTATTATAAAACTCTTAAATCAAAATAGCTTAATTAGTCCATTTGTATTTTGCAGGCAGCAATCAAAGCCTAATTAGTTTACCAAAAACAACACTGCTCTGGACACTTGTTCAGTCCTCATTCATAACAGCGCTTCATTTGGCACAGCAATATAGTTTTGCCTAATAAATTAAATCAGTGAGTATTAACTACCTGAATTATACATGAACCTTTCTACTGTCAATGTTAATATGATTATTTAATCTGTGTTACTATATTAAGTAATTCCCTTGAATTTCCCTTGTATACACAATATATTGAGGATAAAAAATACTAGCAGAAAAAGAAGATTTTAAAATAATGTTGAAAAAATTACTTTCTGAAATGCACAAGCCGCTGGCCACAGCAGAGTCCAGTTCCAGCAAAAAGAGAACGTGCCTACCGGCCTGGAGCTTTGAACACAGTTACACCTAGAAAGAAAGAGCACCCGATCCCCCTCCTGAAGTCACCATGTTCACAGAACTTTTCAAGAATGTAAGCATAATAGCAGAATTAGTTAATTGTGCAGAAAAAAAATTCAGCCCTTTTTCGCTATTCTACCACTACCACCCAGTGTAGCATTGGTGCAGAAAGCTCAGGATTCAAAATCATACCTCAGTGTCAAGGTTCAGTGCCCACATAACCCAAGCATATTAACAACTTAAGGCCTCAGTCTATTCCTCTAACAAGTAAGGATAATGGTATTCACCTTAAAGGGTTAGGGTCAGGGTGTGTGGTGGACATGGGTTAAGCACCAGACTCGGCGAAGAGGCCTGAGATGACCCACCACTTTACTGTGGGTAGTCCCCTCTAGGCCATGTCCACAGGCACACAATTTATGAATGGATGACCCCAGTGAACTCAGATAGCTTACATGCATATACCTTCTAATGACTGCATCATATATCATTACCTAAATGAACCACAGGTCACCAAAAATGTTCCCTGCTGATGGGCACATAAGTTGTTCTCAAATCTGCTAATATAAATAAAGCTTAGAAGGACATTTTCATGTATACTTTGTCTTCCTACTTTCTAATTATTTTAAGGTAGAGGCAAAAGACAGAAATGTCATGATAGCACAGATTATATGTATTGACATGCAGCCTTCTTAAGAGATTGTACCAACTTACCTCGGCAACAGAAACATATTAATATACCAGTCTCCATACACTTTTGCCAGCACTGGTCTTCATGTAAAAAAAACTACATACATACAGACACACACATATACAATGGTGGCCCAAAGATATGTGAATTTTTCTGTGAGTAACCAACATTTAATTAGTAATTGCAATGAGAAAAAAGAATGATTAGATGAACCAGACTCTTTATCCTTGCTCCATAATGAGACAAGGAGCTCCCTGAGGGGAGGAACGGTGGGGTCTTACTTCGACATTTGCCATAGTGGGCAGAATCTCACTGCAGCGTCTCAAAGCATGCTACAAACTGGTCTCAGAAAGACCGACCATCCACCAGTATTTCACACCAGCATGGTTGTCCCCTAAAGCCAAACATGTGCACAAACTCTCAGTTGAGTCACACATGATCAAAGCCATCTGCTGGGCTAGCCAACCCTTCAAGAGGGGGCTTGAGACATGCTAACAAGTGTCTTTAAGCTGTTCGGTGTGTCCGACCCCTCTATGTCTCTTACCCTAAGCTCCACGCAGTGTTGTGAAGCAGAGGGAGCAGAGGGCACGGGCCTTGTGGCAAACATGCTCGAGAACCATGAACAGAGTTTCTGACGCAGAGCAGACCCTCCACAAGCATCAGTGTGCCTCATCACCCCAGCATACTGGGCTTCTTCAGTGCCACTTCCATGCCAGCTGCTTTATCCACACTATCTTACTTAACCCTCACAATCATCCTAAAATGTAAATAGTACTTTTTCTCCAATTGACAGATGAAAAAATTAAGGCTCAGATGGATGCCGCAACTTTTCTGGGCTGATACGGTTGCTAACTGATAGAGCCAGAGGTAAACTCATGATTTTTGAAAAAGGCAGCAAAGCAATTCAATGGGAAAAGGAGAATCCTTTACACCAATGGGGTGGAACAACTGGATATTCCACATGATGGAAAATAAATGTAAACCTCTATTTCACAAGCTACACAAAAAGTAATTCAAGATGGAGGCTAGATCTAAATGTAATGGTAAAACTATAGAGCTTTTACAAGAATCACAGGAAAATATTTTAGCAACCTGGGGGTAGGAAAAGATCTCTTAGAAACTAGAAAGAACTATGGATGAAGAGAAAATATTGATAAAATAGATTCATCAAAGTTAGAACTTCCCATCAAAAAAATAAAGAATTTCATCTTCTGCCTAGGATACAAAAACCTAGAAAGATCATTGCTCCCATTCTAACAACCAGGAAAAAATACATATATAATCTACAAAACATAACTTTTCTCATCAGATAGCCAAGGCTGCAAAGCAACAGACCGTCCACTTCCAGCTCATTTTATGATGCTAGAATTACCCTGAAAACAAAACCAAAAAAGACACTGCAAGAAAAGAAAAACACAGACCAATATTACTCATGTACTTAGATGCAAAAATCCTCAACAAAATACTATCAAATTGAATCTGGCAATACACATTTATAAACACACACCAATCAATGACAGATAGATAAATACTGATAGAGATAGACATATGGATAATGCATCATGACCAAGTGGGGGCTTGTCCTGGGAATGCAAGACAGGTTCAAAATTTTTTAATTAATCAAAATAATTCACCATATTGACAAGAAATGAAGAAATACTACATGATCATCTTAGATACAGAAAAAGCATTTGATAAAGTTTACATCTATTCATTTAAAAAAAATCTCAGCAAACTAAGAACAGAAGAAACTTTCTCAACCTGAAAAAGGACATCTGTGAAAAACCAACAGTTAACATCCCAGCTAATGCTGAAAGACTGAGTGCGTCCCCTAAGATCAAGAAAAAAACAGACACACGCTTTCACCATCCTCAGTGAACACAGTACTGAAGACCAACCAAATGCAAGAAGGCAAGAAAGCAAAATAAAAGACATATGTATTAGAAAGAAACACAATTCTCTCCATTCAGAGATGATAACAGCACCAAAACCATGAAATACTTAGATATAAATCTAAAAAAAAAAAATGTGCAAGGAATGTGTGCTGAAAACTACAAAACACTGATGAGATAAATCAAAGACCTAAACAAATGTAGGGATATGTTTTGTGTTCATTGAAAGACTCACATTATAGTTAAGACATCAGTTTTCCCTAATTTTATCTATAGATTCCTGGAATCTCAATCATAATTCCAGCAAGATATTTGGTAGGAAGCAATGAGTTGCTTCTAAAATTAACATGGAAAGGCAGAGGAAGTAGAATAGCAAAGCAATTTTGAAAAAGAAGTTGAAAGATTCACACTACCTGATTTCCCAACTTACTATAAAGCTGCTATAATCAAGACAGCATATGTGGTATTGGTCAAACAGACACATAAATCAATAAAACAGAACAGAGAAACCAGAAATAGACCCACACACATATGGCCAGTTGCTTTCTAACAAAGCGTAAAGGCAATTCAAGGGAGAAAGGAAAGTCTTTTTAACAAATGTTTCTGGAACAAATGGAAAACTATATACCATAAATAAATAAATGCTCAACTCATACCTTGCACCATAAGAAAAAATAAAGTCAAAATGAATTATGATCCTAATGTAAAACCTAAAACTATAAAAGTTTCAGAAGAAAACAAAGGAGAAAATATTTGTCCCTTTGGATTAGGCAAAGGCTCGTTAGATACAATCCCAAAATCATGATCCATAGAAGAAAAAATTGATAAATTGTACCCCACTAATATTCACAACTTCTATCCTTTAAAAGACACTGTTAAAAAAAATTTTAAAACACCAAGTAACAGAAGGGAAGATGATATTTGTAAAGCATATATCTAGTTAAGGTTTTATCTCCAAGGTATGTTAAAAACTCTCAAAACTCAATAATAAGAAAACAACCAACCTACCTTTTACCAAAGAAGACATATTGGTGGTAAATAAGCAAATGAAAACATGTTTAACAGTATCAGTCATCAGAGAAATACAAATTAAAACCACACACCCACTAGAATTACTGAAGAAAATTAAAAAACTAATCAGACTGAGTGACGGCAAGGACCCAGAACAACCAGAGCTCCCATATACGGCTGGTAGCGATGCAAAATGTAGAGCCACTCAAAAACACGTGAGCAATAAAGGATAAACATACACTTACCATATGACCCAGCAATCCCATTCCTAGGTATTTTCCCAAGATAAATGAAAACATATGTTCACACAAAAACTATAGGAGAAAGTTTATAGCAGCTTTATTCAAAACCCCCCAAAACTGGAAACAAACTAAATGTTCTTCAACGGGTGGATGGCTAAGCAAACTGTAGGACATCCTTACAATGGAATACTATTTAATCAAAAGGAACAAACTACTGACACAACATGAATAAATCTCAAACGCATTCTGCTAAATGAAAGAAGCCTGACACAAAAGGCTAGATACTTTATGATTCCGCACATTCAGGAAACATTCAAGGAAAACAAAACCATAGAACAGAGAACAGACCAGTGGTCACCAAGAGCTTGGCACAGGGAGCACAGTTGCCTATAAGGGAGAATGAGGTAATTTTTTAGGGTGAAGGAACTGTTCTGTATCTTGATTTTGGTGGTGGTTATATGCATGATTTTGTCAAAATTCATAAATCTCTACACCAAAAAGGGTGAATTTTATCACATCTGAATTATACTTCAATAAATCTGAATTTTTAAAAAATGAAGAAGAAAGCCACAGATTGGGAGAAAGTATTCATAATGAATATAACTGACAAATGACTTGGATCCAGATTATATAAAGGTTTCCTACAACTCAATAAAAAAAAGGCAAACAACCCATAAAATGGGCAAAATGTGTGAAGAGACACTTCAGAAAGGAAGATATATGAATGGCCATTAAGCACATGAAAAAGCGCTCATCATTAGAACGAGGGCAATACAAATTATAATACATGACAAGATAATCACTAGAATGACTAAAATTTTTTAATTTGATAACACTATATTTTGGTGAAGATGTAGAGCAACTGGAACTTTCATACACTGCCAGCTGGAATGCAATATGGTGCAACCATTTTGTAAAACCATTTTGATAGTTTCTTAGATAGTTAAAGAGACACTTAACAGATGATCTAGCAATTCCACTCCTAGGGAAATACCTTTATTTCCACATTACCAATATTTTCAAGAGAAAGAAAATCACATGCCCACAAAATTACTTCTATAACAATGTTCATAATAGCCAAAAATTGATAACAAGTCAAATGTCTATCACCAAGAAAATGGATAAACAAATTGTGGTATGTCCATCCAATGGAATAGTAATTCAGCAATAAAAAGAAAAGAACCACTGATATATAACAACATGGATGAATCTCATGAACATTATACTAAGCAAAAGAAACCAGACAAAAGAGTATTTACAATGTGAATTCTATTATATGACACTCTAACATAGACAAAAGAGGAAAAAATCAGAATGGAAGTCCCCTCTAATAGGATGCACAGACTAAGAGAAGGGATACGAGAAAACTTGCTGGAGACAGAAATGCCCTAGATCGTGATAGGGATAAGAATTGATAGGATGTATTTACCTGTGAAAACTGTAGAGTTAAGATTTGTGCATTTAAATGTGTATAAATTTACCTTGAAAAAAATGATCATTACCATCTTTCAGCAAAGGATGAAGTGGGTGGAGGAAAGATGACAAAGAATGGCAGAATGTTGGTAATTACTGAAGCTGGCTAATGGATACGTAGGGATTCATTACATTATTCTGTTTACTTTCCATATGTTTGAATTTTCCATAATAAATTTTTTAAATTTAATCACCTACTATGCCCCAGGTACATGCTCGCCGAGCACTTTCACATCTGTTATCTCATTAAATCCTCGCAGCAATCCTGTGAGGCAAGCTGATTACACAGATGAAGAAAATGAGACTTGGGGAGCCAATAATAGTTAACACTTGAACTCCACTGAGCCACCTTCACCACCACCCTACAAGTAGCCAGCATCCTCACTGCCATTGTCATCCTCAACTCCACATTTATTAAGCATTATGTGCAAGACAGTGAGGTAAGCACAGTGCATCACTATTCACCTTCATTTTTATAACCCAGGTTCCCATAGGAGAAAAGGAGAGACTGCCAATTAATCGAACCCCCTCACCACTATAGGCCCAGTGTCTAGGATCTCTCTACTGTACCACAGTTTCACCATAGCTGTGTGACAGTCATAAGGGAAGCATCCTTCTCAATCTAGATGTGTGGCATTTTGACACACTTCTCTTCAGCTGCCTTTTGCAGTTACTGATTCTGAAAAACTAAACGTGGGAGTAAAATCTCTTATGATAGCCCACTTATAATATAATGATGGTACAAGAGCAATACTACTAATCCTGGCTAAGGGGAAGCGCTCACTCTCCTACAGGCTTTGAGTAAATGATTCGTGTAAACCTCAAGCCAGTCCCAAGAGGAGGGACAATCATGATCCCTACCTTACAGATGAGGCAGTGGAGAGGCGGCAAGCTGTCCAACCATTCTTAGCACTATATGCATACATAATGTCACTCTGAATATTCTACATCAAGAAATGAAACTGATTTGCATTAGTAAAAGACAGAATGGTCTGTAAATGCTCACTTGACACCATCACTGCAAAAACAAAACAAAACAAAAAACAACGATGCTCCCAGGAGCCTCTCAAAAGATCTAGCACTTTCCCCTGCTGCTCTGTGAGTGGATCCAGCTAATCAGTGGGCTCAGATAATGGGCACTCTCCAGTCCCACTAGTTCACAGGTCTTGTCGTTACTCATGTAACTTTACAAAGTAAACACTTCCTCAAACATTGCTCTCTCTGAAAAAGCTAGAATTAACCAGGATGACCCATCAAAAAAAGTGAAGCCAAAGGAAGAGTAAGGGTAATGCCAGGCCCTCCGGGTCAAGCCGCATGTCTATCCTTTCTCCCTGCTGGGTCCTAAAGGACACAGGCCCTTTCCCTCTGGGCACATCAGTGTCCATCTAAAACCCAGAGATGACAATACCCACTTCCTAGGTGGGTCACCAATTTATCATGACACCAATCATAATTTGTCATTGTCATATATGTGTGTATATGTGATTATATACATAAATATAAAATATAACCATAAATATAAATAATATATATTTGTTTGATTGTATGTTTAACAAATATCTCCCATTAGACTGAAAGCTCTGTAAGGACAGAGACCTTGGCTCATTTACTCAACACTGAGTACTCAAACACTTGCTGAATGACTGAATGGGTGAATGGACATAATCCCTGCTTTTAGGGAACATGTAGCTTAATGGGAGAGGCTAAAAAATAAGTAGATAATCCAATGGCTTTCCAACTTTCAACTCACAGAAAAATGTACAAAGATGGGTATGACAGGACCCCTACTCAGACAGAACTGATCCCAGAGGTCAAAGATTGACAGCCCCAGGGCCAAGTCTGCCCAGAGGGAAGGTGCTTTTAAATATCACCCATTTACCTGCCTTTGAGTGAGGCATGTGCAGTCCTAGTGGGCACTCTGGTGCAAGGCAGTAGGGATGTCACATGATGGACAAAGAAAGCAAGCTAGGACATGGGCAGGAGAGGGCCCTTCACGCTGGACATCCAGAGACACTTCCTGAATGAGGCAGCAGCTGGGCCAGACCTTGCAAGTGGGAAGGACTAGAGATATTGAGATGTGGGGGAAAACAACCCAGGCAGAGGAAGCAGAGCGGCTGCAGGAAGACTGAAGACCAGAACAAAGGAACCCTGACAGAGACGAGAGAGTCCATGACAGCCTCATGGAGAGAGAAAAGCCTGACGTGTATAATCATCGTGGTCCTTTCAGGAAAACACAGTTTTCCTCAGAAAAGCGAGTGCCTTATCCTGCATTTGTCATGGAGTTAAAATAATTAGATATGAAGCATGTAAAAATGCAGTAACATAGTAGAAACACTGAGACAAAATGTCTTCAAAGCCTGTGGTTCATCTCCATTTAATTGGAAACTTCTCTCAAGAAAGAAAAACACTGTCCTGCAATCAGCTTACAGACAAGAAGGAACCTATTCCACAGCATTTCTTCTTGCTTTCTTTACTTTCAAATCTCTCTTGGTCACTTGCAAAGTTTTATGGAATTTTAAAACAATTTTTTAAAATTATTTTTAACAAAAGGCAAGAACAAAACTGTAAAAGTGCTAACACTTTGTGGCAGCGGTTCACTCGACGCCGTTGGAAAGAAACCGTCTTCACGCTCAGAGAAGTTAAGTGACTCAGAACTGGCCAGGCTCCGGTTCAAACCCAGGCAAGTCAGCACTCTGTGACCCCCTCCACATCCTGGCGGCCAGAGGGGAGGGGGGGAGACAGCAGATAGAGGGCTGGGGGCCAGCAGAACAGAGGGTTGAGCATAGCGGAAGGCTGGGAAGTGGGATGGATGGCTAGGGATGAATGAGTGGAAAGAGCCTCCTAGATGGCTAAAGGAAATTTTACCAGGAACGGTAGACTACCTGGGCAAAACCCTGAATCACAAGGACAAAGACTGGTCTGATCAAGGAACTGAACCCACATTAAGAAGAGGCAGCTCAGAGTTGAGAATGTGCAGTCTTCCAAGGAGCCCATCCAGGAATGGAGAAGATGTCCTATCCAGGCACGCGGGAGACAGAGCCCTAAGCTCAGAGGCTTATGCCCCAAACCCAGATCAGGCCCCTTGCTCTCTGCCCTCAGTCACCACTGGTCAAGGGGAGGCCTGCCCAACAATCACTCAGGCCTCTCAGCGCTGACATTCCCTAAGACTCGATTTAGTGCAATGGCCCCCAAGCAACCGTCCAGCTCTTCAGCCTTGGACAGCCAAAAGCAACAAAAAAAGGATCTGACAAGAGTTCAGGCTTTGAAGAAGCCAAACCTGGTTCAAATCCTGGTTCTGCTCCTTATGAGGTGTGTGAATTTGGCAAGTTCCTTAATCTCAGGGAGCCCTAGAGCAGAGAGGGAGCACCACCTGCAAAGTGCTGTCAGGACCAGAGCCGGCCTCGGTGGAGACGCAGAGTAAAGGAAGGGCCCTCAGTGCAGCAGTCCTGGGTGCTAATGTCTGTCACGAGCTTCTCCCTGAGCCCAAGCACCTAGGATTGCTCTATTTTCCCTCTGTGTGTGTAATGGCAGGAACACACACTTTATAATGACAGGTAACAAAAGCCTACTCACGCACAACGACAAATAGGTATCCCTTTCATCTGGTCAGATGTTGTTGCATCTCAAAGTTTTGCTTTAAGAAATCTCATCTTGTAAAGATCAATTCTATTTCACCAAGAGGCCAAGATTCCCAGGAAGAGAAGTGATGCTGGGTAATCCATGAGAATAAAGTACATAAAGGGTCAGAAACAAAGCTTTCCATGACGAACACTCAGTGTCAAGAACAGGGTCTTCAGAGTTTTCCTTGTAACATAACACCTAGCATTGTGGTAATGTAAAACCACATTAGTGTAAACCCTCCTTCCACTTGCAATTCAGAAAACCACAAAGTCTGACTATGTGACTTCCAGCGCTCTGGCTGGGGCTAGATAAGCTATGTGTATGTGGATATTGACCCTGTAAACAGTCCCAAGTACCAAACAAGAAAGTTTCTGTCCAGCGCTTTAGAGTTCAAGGTCTTCCCCACCATTGTCTCCCAAGGTCCTCACATCAGCGCTGTGGGGAAGGTGTTGTGACGGGCCTGTTGTGTCCACCATCACAAATCCTAGATTCCTCTGTGCCACTAGCCGGGAAGCCGTGTCCTCCAGGAAGGCACCCTACTGGCTCTGGGTTTTCTGGGGGTGTGACTGGGGGTTTTCTCAGAGACGGTAATTGCCTAGTGAGATTATGATCAAGACTGGCCTGTGGCCTGCCATCTGTCCCCAACTGCCTCTCCAGCTGACAGACCCGCTCACCCTCCCCAACAACACACTCCACCTGTGGCAGCTTCAACCTGCCACTCTCCCCCTCACCACCCACCCCCATCTCCAGCTATTAACCTCCTTGTCCCTCAAGTCCCAGCTTAAGTGCCCTCCTCTGAGAAGACTGTCCTGACCTCTTCTCCTTTATTCTCAGGATTTTACTCCTTCACAGTTGAGGTGAGGAGTAAAATCAATGTGTTCAAAAACGCACATTTGATTTCTCTGTAAGATATTTCACATAAAACACAAATCAGGGAAAACTCCTTTGTGGAGTCCCCTCCCCCCAGTTTTTGGTTTGGGAAAGATGGTCATACGCATGTGTTCGGTTTGCTGTTCTGTTATAATGAAAATAAATCTCCATAAATGTAAAATTGTGCTCTGAAAACATCCTAAATGGATACAGTAATAAAAATATTATTAGACTGGGCTAGACACAGCTGCCTTCCCGCCAGTCTGTGCACGTCTCAATGCATCTCTCTGGCCTTGACACAGAACCCACGGCCTGGCCTAGAGGAGGAACTCAATGAATATTACTTACCTAGCATTTATTGAATTTAGCAAATATCTGGCAATAGCTCTGCCTCTCCCGGGGAACCACAGGCGCCATTGTTCACCTCTGACTACTCAGGGCCCAGCCTTCTCTAGCACACAGCATGTCCTCAAAATAAGCCTGGGAGCTAAATGAAATTGAAAAATGCTTAACAAGGGGAGAATGTTGTCAGTGGAAGAAAAAGCTTTAAAATTCTGTGACCCATTTCTTCCTTATCTGAAATTTGTTTTTATCCAGCCCACATGAAAGCCACATGTTTCTGTTATCAGACCTAACAGCCACACGAAAGCCACACGTTTTTAGGACCTGGGCCCAGCAGCAATCTTTTTCTAAGAATTTAAAGGAAGAAAGAATCTAAAATGTAACATTAGATGGCAATGTGTCTCCTAGGGATGAAAAATGTGAATGAACTAGTGCATCACTGCTTTCCTCTGCACAAAGATAACTCAAGTGAAGCCTGCTCCAGCACTAGCTGGTAAAAGAGGGCCCCAAAGCACCAGCAAAGAGAGCTTGCCGATTTGCCAAACAGTAAAGACATGTGAAAGAAAGAGGGCAGTGTCACTGCATCTTGACATTTAAAAGCATTTTAACAACCTAATTAACATTAAGGTGGTAAAAGACACTCAAAAGAAAGGGGGTTAAGAAGTTAAGGATTATAAACTTGAAAATACTGCTTTGAATAGCCCAGCTCTTGACAAACTGGTATTAACTTCCTATTTTTTAGCCTGACATTCAAATTATTTTTTCTGCCAGAAACAAAGTTTTCGCAAAAGATTGCTAAACACATTCTTTTCTCCTTTTATTAAAAAAAAGAAATCAAAATGGTCTGATTTAGTTCAAGATCATGTGCTTGCAGGTCAAAATTATATATGTTTCAGTTAGTTCACATCTATTTGAGGTTATAATAACAAGACTGTTCATTGCTATAGAGTGTGGAGTAAGATAAACATCCTCAAACACAGCTAGTGATGTTGAACTGGGACAGCTTTTCTGAAAAGCAATTTGACAGCAGAAAACAAGGGACTTTAAAATGTTCATACCTTTTGACAAAGTAATTCTCCTTCTGGGAATCTATCCTAAGAATATGATCTGGAATTCAAACAAAATCTTTCCACGGAGATAAATAATATTTACCACAACAGTGTTTATAAAATTAACAATAAAAAGGGCAGTACCTAAATTCCAACATTTGGAAAACATATTTAGAATATTCTGGTAACATCGTACAATGGAATATCATATAGCCATTAAAATTATGTTGACAATAATGTTGACTGAAATAGGAAAATACTTCTGTACTAACATTGAGTGAAGAAGGCAGGATTCAAAAATCTATATACAACTTCGTAAAATGTGAAGAGTCAGAAAGGCAAGGGCTCAGATCTTACCTCTGCCATTTACTAGCTGTGTGATCTTGGTCAAACCACTCAACTTGTCTCATCTTCAGATTCCATATGTGTAAAATGGGGAAAAGTAAACCCACCCTGGGAGTTCTAATAAAAAGCTTAGAATGATATCTATCATACAGCAGGCACTCAATAAACGGTGGCTGTTATTAAAAGAGTACATAGAAAAGAGAATAAAAACATACAGTGATTGAGTCTGAGCAGTTGAACCATTGTTAATTTTTTTACTCCAACATTTTTATATTTCTAACATCTTGTATAGTAAGCATGTTATACTATTATAATAAAAATAAATCTCTATAAATGTAGAATTGTCCACTAAAAAATCCTAAACGGATAAGGTAATAAAAATATTAGTAGTATCATTGTCTTCAATTCGTCTCTAATTTAGATGGGGACACGGCAGTTTCTAACCCACATGTAGCGGTTACTCCAGCGGTGAACAGGCTGAGCACCTTCCTTTTCTGTTTAAAAGCCTTCCGCAGTTCCTCAGCATCCAAGCCCACTGCATGACACACAGGTCCTTCATATGGGGCCCCAAACTACCCTTCTAAAAGGCCAATGTGAAAATCAGAAAGTGTCATGTCACCAGGGCTAATTTTGCCATCTGAGCTCTACTGAGAGCTGCCCCAGGATGGGGTTGTTCTCTGACTAGCAGGCAAAATTGTGACCATGAAAGGTTCCCATCGGTGACCAGCATCCAGAGAAGTCTTGCCTGGTTCTCAGCCAGATGACATGTCTCCCTGAGAGCCCTGGGTCTGGGGCTGACACCTTAGAGGATAAAGACAATCTTTAATGCCTTGGAATGCTTACCCTGTATGATTACGTGCCAAGCACAGGGCTAAGCTCTTTACTAGTATCGTGTTTTTCATTTGTCACAATAAATCCTCGGAGTAGGCATATCATTGTTCTTATTCTATAGGTAGGAAACCAATACCTGAATAGATTCAGTAACTTGCCCAAGGTGACAGGGCTGGGATCAGGGCTTGGCTGGGCTCTAAAGACTGTGCTCTGAACTTCTTCACTGTACTACCTCTGCACCTGCATGATCTACAGCCAAATCACCCACAAAATACAAATACTGGCGAGAGAGAGAGACACACACACACAGAGCGAGCCACGATTCCCTTCAAAGGCACTGGTAAACCCCATGGCCCACGACTTCTAGAAGCTGAGGGCTCCCCGGATGCTCCAGTGTTTGTTGATGCTGTGTCGGGAATGACAGGGACCACGTGATTAAGGCTCCTCCAAGCCCACATGCCACTTCTAGCAGCACTTTATCAGTTGTGATTGTTTATATCTCAGGTTCCCTCTGCAAGATTTTGTTTGCAGAAAGGATGCTGCTGTTTAAAAAATTTTTTTAAGTTTCAAAATCCCACTAGACTATACTAAAAAAAATAAATTTCAACTTCTTCTATCTTTAACATCCTGATAAAATATCTCTCTTTAAATATAAACTATCATTTCTTTTCCATGCAGAAGGTCTTTATGTTGTAAAACGAGAATCATCAACAGCTCTCTTGAATGAAAGCCCCAGGAAAGTGCTGTCAGCTAACCCAGCCTGAGAACTCCATGAATTCATCTTGATGAAGCAGACACGCAGGAAGGAAGCACAGAGCTTCTGATTTCACCAGTTGACAACTCTGCCCTGTTTCAAAGCAAACGTCTCTCTTCTGTGCTGCCTGGCCACATAGAGAGGAAAGGGGCAAGTCGTTTAATTCGACGCCCTGCTGAGGTCTCCCCCCACCCCACGAAAGGAGATGAGAGCAACTGCCTTGGTTAATAATGCCTGATTTGGCGCCGTCCATGTGGGGAGCCACAGCCTGTCTCTGTCAATGAACTGCCTTTCATTTCTCTGATTCATTGTTAAAAATAAACATTTCTTCTTCAAAGTGCTGCCAGAACTCTCTCCTAAAGCTATTGCATTATGGCTTCCCCCACCTCCGCTGGAATTGCTGTGGCTCTCTAGAAGGGGAAGCTGGGAGAAGAAAATAAAAATGAAGCAGTTCAGGCTTGCATATGCACCTCCAAGACTTCTCCGTTTTCTAAGACTTACCCTGCCCGAACATAAGGCAACCTAGCAGGCTGTCAGATCTTCTCATCCTCTTTAAGACTAAAAGAATCCAGCTGGACTACAAACAGAACGTAACATGGCTTCAATTATGTGTTAGGCAGGTACGGGTGAAAATGCAGAATTTTAGGTGTGCTATCATAAAGAAAGTGCAACAGGAGCTCAGAGTGTGGAGGGTGGAGGAAGAGGAAGAGGAAGAGGAGGAGGAGAGATAAGAGAGAAGGTGGTACAGGGAGAAGGGAAAAGGAGGGAATGTGAAGAGCTGGGAGAGACAGGAGAGGGAGTGAAGAGCAGAGGCAATCAGCTGAGAATGACACATCCTCCCAACAACAAATCCTCCATTCACCTCGACCAGGTTTCTATCCTCCTCTGAAATGACTCTGTCCAATTGCAAAGCCAGTGGTCAGTTTTCTGGCCTCGTCACCCTTGATAATCTCAGCAGCGCTGACTCGGTTTCCCACTCCCCTGTTCTAAAGACACTCTCTTCTCCAGGCCTGTGTTTCCTCCCAACTCACTGGCTCTCCCTTCTTAGTGTCCCTCACCCACTCCCCAGCTCCATCACCCTGCATAGTGCCCTCAAGTGTAGTGCTCTATCTTTGCCATTACCTCAGTAATCCCACCTGGACCCATGGTTTTAAACGCTCCCTATGAGCTGCAAATTCTCACACTTTTCCCTCCAGCCCAGACCTCACCCTTAAACACCAGCTGAAGCACCAACAGGCTCCCGCACAGCTCCACTTGGAGGTCTAAATGGTGCTCAAAGAGAACTTGCCTAAAAAGAATTACTTAGTTTTCCCCACAATCTAAACCCCACCAAACTTTCTCCATCTCAGGAAATGACACCACAAACCAGGCCACTGCACACAACAGATGTTTGGTTCTCAAGGGATGGGCAGGCTAGCAGACCTTTTGAGTCTATCCTTCAACACCTAAGAGCAGGCAGATGTTTAATTATGCATATTCAAGTACACCAGTGATTACACTATTTCCACTAGCTGTTATGACATATATAGGTTGACCGGGCATTGAAGTCCGTTGACTGCCTCCTTATGACTTCAGGTTCCTCCCTGTAACAGGGAGATATCTACACCAACACACACAGATGTAAACACATTGTTCACCTGGCTCCAGATACGTACCCCCCCCCCCATCAGACCTCCTGCCGCAGTGCAGCTGCTTGGAACCAGGACTAAGAGACTCGGCTGCTAGCACGCCCCGGGTTTAGAGCAAACCCTAATCTGAGGGCAAGTTATGTTTTTTCACCTGACATTAAACAGCTGATACTTTGGAACATATTCTCATTGTGTTTATCTCCACTGGCTGTTATCAGGCACCAGGTGACTTATTTCCAGTTACCTAGGAGGCCAGGGGACTGGAGCTAATCCAAATAATTTTGTTATTTATTGGACACTCAGGACAGCACAGGCCAAGTTCTGCACTCAGCTCTTTACACACTTTATAGCTAACCCTGGAAATTGTCACCCAACTAGAGATGAGGATGCCGGAGGAGGGGGGAAGCTGTATGGAGGGAGAGAGTAGCAAAGAACTTTGGAGCAAGGACGAGGTTGCTCATTCCACTGAGACAGGGACTCAGTCACCACACCCACCCCTTCCTCACAGGACGGTGCTCAGCTGCACACCTGCATAAGCAGAGTTCAATACGCACAGGAGGAATAAAATGCCTCCTCCTCTTCAGAGGCCCGGATACCTCCCAGCTGAAAGTGCCACGCCTCCTGATGCACATGGACTATGCTTACCTCTCCTGCAGCATTAGCCCTCTCTTCCTGTGGGCATCCACATTTCCACACATTTCTACTAGACTGCAGGATTGCTGGGGGCAAGACCAGGCTGATTTCACCTCATTTCCTAGAGCCTCTGTAGTGATTAAGTGGGAATAAAACTGACATGATCTCGAAGAAGTGGGAAATAAGATTACCTCCTGAGAAACACACTCTTGCTTAACAAAGAATGGACCAGAATTGACACATGCAAGAATGCTCCCAGGCCGACACAATTTCACCATACTTCAGTCAATGTATTTTTTTTCTTTAGATAATATAGCTAATCCTAAGTGCGACTGGTCATCCTCTGAAAAAGACAAAGGGATGGTCACTGGAACCAACCACATGGGGTCCCACCAGGCCCTGTCTCAGGCCCCGCAAGTGTCTGGTCCACCTACCCTCACTTGAGAACAAGGTGCATCAGACAATTCTGGGCCACAGAGAGACAACAGCCAGGCATTTCACTGACCCCAGCTCTGCTCTCAGGCTGGCCCAGCAGCCGCAGCTCACAATCCGGCTCCCCATGCAGCTGCTCATGGGGAAGCCAGGCCCAACAGGCTGATGGAAAGGGTGGGTGCACATGAAACCCCATTCCTGGAGCACATGCATGAACTAGCTTCTGGGTTACACGTCTACCTCTGGGAGCTGGACAGGTGTGGCTCTGCCCAGAGATGCAGGTGCCCTCAGTGCTGAGAGGACCAAGTCTTGGAGCCTGAAAAGCTGAAGACCAGCCTTCTAGGACTGATAGAAGACACAGGGAGAGAACAAACCATAAATATGCAGGAATAAGTCGTAAAAAATTAAATACCAGGTGGGAGGTGCTATCCCTTCTTAATGAAGACAGAGACATGGTGAGGCGAAATAGCTCATCCAGGCAGCCTGGGCCGCAGCACTCGGCTACAGACTCCCCCTTCCTGTCACTCATCCCGCATCTCCCTGTGAGGTCTGTCTGCTCATCAGTGCCCATCTTACAAGATGGCCCCGGCTGCCTTTGTAACCCCAGGGCCTAACCCTGGGCCTGGCTATACCAAATACTAAATGAATCCTGTGGAAGAAAAGATGGACAGAAGGACAGACAGGCAAGGCCAAGCTGCTGGAGGGATCTCACAGTGTCATGCTCTGGAGAGGGGTAGGCAGAAGCTTCTGGAGCCCCAGACAGTCCTCCCAAAGTGTCTGAGTTTGCTTAGGGGAAGGACCCTTTCTGTATCACTCACATACAGGGAGCTACTCTGCTGCCTCTACTTTTTGGTGCCAAAATGTTACTAGCAAGGGTGTTTCCTGCAGAAACTGGCAGGTTCTCTTCGGAAGATGGTGGAAATCTCATTATAAAGTCACAGATAGAGTTAATATTTGGAGAGATAATTAACTGCCGTGATCTAGATAAGAGCAGAGATGAAAGACATGAGAAAGTCAGCAGTGAAGCAGGGGCACGAGGGGCCTCTGAAGTCGGCTTCAAAGGTTCTGATCTGTTGTCCCGCCTGCTGTGATTAAGTTACAAAAATAACAGAGAATTAAAAACTGTTCTCAGCCCAGGACTGCTCTACCCAGCAACCTCTGCTCAACTGTCAGTGACCCCCCACAGCCTTGGGACAGAGGCCGAACCCCCAGCATGACTTTCAAGGCCTTCTGAGGTCTGGCCCATCCTGCTCCTGCAGATCCATCCCTGCCAGCCCCACAAGCTACCCTACATCTCAGCCACAGAACCCTGCCCACGCCTCCATGTGGCACATGTGCCCAGGCCTCTGCCCTCTCCTCAGTCTAGAAAGCCCTCTACCCTCCTGCCACCAGCTCCACTCAGCCAGTCTCCAGGCACCATCAAATCCTTCTTCACCAAAATGATGATGGAAGCACAATCAATCGAGTCCTAATCTGTGTCAGGTAACCTGCTAATAACAGCATATTCTTTCCTCCACTCTTCAATACTTGATATGCTGTGTGCTTCCTTCTCCTTATCTTACAAATGAGAAAAGCACAGTGAGAGAGACTGAGGAACCTCTCCAATATCACACAGCTAACGAGTCCAGGAAGCAGCCCAGGGCTGACCGCCTGACCCCCAAGCACTTCTCCTTTCCCGTATCCCACTCCACTATGACCCAAAGTTACCATCACCTTCCTTTCAGTAAAGGAGGGATGACGAAGAGCAAATATCTGAAAATGTGATCATCTCTGGGTGCTGGAAACAATGGTGACTTCTTAACATATTTCTGTATTCACCACGCTTTGGTTTTAGTGATGAACATACAGTGTAAGGGTTAAGAGACTGGGAGTCAGGGTCACAGAGATCTAGATTCCTGGCTCTGCCACTTAGTAGTTAAGAGAACTTGTGCAAACTACTTAAACTCTCTAAGTGTTATTTTCCTATCTGTTAAAGTGCTTAACACATTTACCTCAAGATTACCATGAAATCAAATTAGGTAGCATATATACAGTACTCAGTACATTGCCCGGTACAAGTATCTGTTCAATAATTGCTACTTTCATAGTGGGAAAAAGTAAGCTTTTTAAAATGCCCTCCTGCTCATCTTTCTCTTTTATCAGCCCATACGTAAACCATCCCCAGACCCTCACAAATCTTTGCCATCAGGGAACTTCCAAAATCTGGGATGAGGACCATTCCCTCTGGTTTTTGCTGCAGTGCCCACTAAGCTTTCTGGGCACAAACTCTATCTTCACATACATTTCTCCACGGGAAGTAGTTACTCGAAAATACAATTGTTGATGACCATCCATAAATGTTTTATTAAAACAGTGAATGCATAAGCCAAATCTGATTGGAACTGAATTTCTAGAAGCCCAATCAAGGGATCACACAACAGCAACAAGGTGTCTTTTCTTTTGAAACTTCAAACCATCGTGTGCCTGCCCTAGCAGCACACGTCATGCTGCACAAGTACAAACACACCCTGAGATTGGAACATCAGAGACACAATTTACCCACAGGACATCCGGCCAGACTCTTGAGCATGTCTTCAACACCATGGCTGGCAGTTTCTAAAAGCTAAGGTGGGGGAGAGAATGAGCTGATCATGGTGACAGTTTCCCAACATGCACCTGACAGATGCTACATTAACAGTGAGGACCTTCTGTGGGTTGGGGCAGAGATTGGCAAGTCAGCCAGCAGTAGAACAAGGCCCTTCCAACAGCTCCATGGGGCACTGGTTAGAAATCTGATGACTGGTCATAACCCTGAAATAGCTGCATTAATTAAAAGTTATATCCTTATCAAGCAACACCTTCCAAAGAGAGAAAGAGAGGAGGGAGATGAAAGGGAAGGAGAAATGCAAGAGGAAGAGCAGCCACTCCCTATAGCTCAGCATCTGTTCACGCCTCCAGACAGGACCAAAACAACCTTGCTGCCCCTACTTATGCAGCATGGAAAAGAACCAAAACAAAAAAACTTCCTGATACTCATCAGGAGGAATACTTGTAAGATTTATTTATGAAAGGGTACAATGCACCAAACAAAGACTCCCATCCACAAGAAATTTATCTTCAAGCAAGGGGAGAAAAATAATAAACAGGCAACAAATAAGCATATCACGCAGTGTGTTAGAGACGGAAAGAGCCCTGACAGAAGAAGTAGAGCAAAGCAGAGAGGCTGGAGAAGGGGGTGCTGGGGGAGGAGAGTGGGCTGCAATTTTAAATAAGAGCTCTGGAAATGCCTTTTCATTGAGAAGCTCACATTTCAGCTAAGACTTGAGGCGGTGAGGAAGTTAGCCATGTGGATACTCAGGGGAAGGGCATTTCAGAAAGAGGCACAGCCTCTGCAAAGGCAATAAGGCAGAAGTGTGCCCACTTGTTTCTTTAACAGCAAAAATGGGCTGGGGCCAGTGCTGGAGGGAGGAAAGAAGGAGAGGAACAGAGGGAGTGGGCAGGTCACATAAGACCTTTCAAGGCCATTTTAAGGACTCTGGATTTTACTCTGAGCGGCAAGGGAGTCTCCACAGAGAAGTGACGTATCTCACATAGGCAGTAGCAGGATCCCTCTGGCTGCTGCACTGAAAACAGAACAGACCTCGGGGAGAAAAGCTGGAAACACAGAGACCAGTTAGGAAACTATTGCAATACTGCAGGTGAGAGCCAAAGGTGACTTGCATCAGTGCAATGGGTGAGAAGTGGCTGGATTCTGGACATATTTCAGAGATAGAGAAAACAGAATTTACTTAAGAATTCAGTATGAAGCTTAAGAGAAAAAGTCAAGAATGACTCCAAAGTATTTGGCCTGAACAACTGCAAAGATGTAGCTGCCATCAACTCAGATGGGGGAAAACCGTGTAGAGCAGGTCTGAAGGGAAAGATCAGTTCAGTTGTAAGCACATCGAGTTTAGGATGCCCAGCAGACGTCCAGTAGAGAGACTGAGAAGGCCAGTGGATTTAAGTGTCTGAAAATGGGGATGTCATCCTCATCTGGTACTTAAAGCCATTAGCGTGGATGAGGTCACCAAGTGAGCAAGTGTGGATAGAGAAGAGGACCAGGACTGGGCCTGGAACAGTCCCACATTAAGAAGTCAAGGAAGGGAGGGGACACAGTTTATCACCCTCTCTGACAAACCTTCTTCACTGTCTTTCAAAGGCACACACTCCTGGTTTGGCTTGGGCTTCTTCCTGCCTACCTCACTGTTCACTTCTCAGTTTCCATCTTCTCACTGGTGTGGGTTGAAGGGAGACTAGAAGGAGAGGAACTGGAGATGGTGAGCAGAGCCATCATTTTCGGGGAGCTGGCCACAAAGGTAAGCAAGAGTTCAGGTGTGGACTCGAAGGGTGCTGGGGGCCAAGGCTGCCTCTGATGCTCCTCAACCCCCTCACTCCTGGGCACCTCATGTTGCCCACCTGCAAACTGACGACATTGGGCTGGATGGTGCTCAGTCTCCACATAACCACAGCTCCCGTGTTCATGGAGTTACTAAACTGAATGTTTTCCAAGAGCCCAGATTGTATGTGACTTGCCAGGATGAAGCACAATCCCAACATAATGCAGACAGCCAATAGAAAAAAATGAAATGATGCTAGAAACCAAGAATCCAGTGGCAGAAGGAACCTGCAAGAGCACCTGCTCCACCTTCCCATCTCACGGATGCGAGGACCAAGGCTCCGAGAGGTAACAAGCTCGCAAAGCAGCGGCACTGGCAGGTGAGCCACAAGGTCTCCTCACCCTCAGCCCCACAACTCCCTCCTCTCTTCTGGAACCTTGAGAAAATTGTTAGAAACCTCCCTTTGCACAGAAGCGTTTCTAACATAGCATCATTGGGGCAATTACTTCACCTCCTTGTGCTCCGTTTCCTCGTCTATAGACCGGGACTAATAGCTGGACTCACCTCAGAGAGCTGTGACGACTAAGAAGAGAACACGTGGAAGGCCAGGCTTCCCCAGGAGCGATCCTGCCGCCTCCCCCAGGGATGCTGGCAGTATCTGGAGACATTTGGGTTGTCACAACTGATGGGGGGGTGGGTACTACTGGCAACTTGTGGGTAGAAGTCAGGGATGCTGACCAGCCTCCCACAACAAAGAATTATCTAGTAAACAATGTCAACAGTGCTGCCGTTGAGAAGCCCTGATGTGAGGGATTGGCACAGTGCCTGGAATCTAACCAGGAGCAATAAATAATAGTTGGTGCGATATTATTAATGATCCCATCATGACTACAAAGCACAGTTTTCAGCTCGGCTAGTCCTCACAACCGCCCTTGGAGATACACTATTTTCTTTTTCAGATGAAGGTACTGAGGCTCCAAAGACAACGTGATTTGCCAAGGGTTGCCCAGCTAGAAAGTGACAGAACCAGGTCTCGAATCCCAGCAGCCTAACTGCAGAGCTAGAAGTCTTTCCACCACTCCACCCACCATCCAGGAAAGGGAGGCAGGGCATACCAACATCCAATTCCTCAGCTACAGAAATCTGCACTTTTGAACATAAAAATGAAGCTCTCTGAATAAATACTTTATTAATGTGCATCTCTAAATTCAGACATTGGACCATCCCTTTGCTTCATATGTTTATTCATTCGCTCAACATTTACTTAGCACTTACCCTGTGTACCAAGCTGGAGACACAGGGATGCAATAGTCTACTGGGAAGGCAGACCTGTAAACAGAGAATTACAGTACAATACAAGCACAGTGCGAGAGTTCAAAGTACAGGCACAGCGGTAGGAGCCCAGAGCGGAAAGGCCTGAGATTCCCCTCTTAGTCGGGTCTCGAGGAATGAGTTTTCTGGAAAATCAAGGAGGGAGTGCATTCCAGGAAGGCAATAGACATGAAGCAGCACGGAGTACCATCAGGAATTAAGGGACTGAGGTACCAAGATCCTTGAAACACTCACAGCCTAGTGGAACAGTCAGACAAATAAACAAACACTCACAATAGGTTATACCAAGAATATGTAAGTGGATGACAGCAGGACGGGAAGAGACCAGACCAGCTGTGGAAAAAGAGGGATGAGGCCCAGTTGTGCCCAATGTTTTCAGCCTGGCAACTAAAATAGGCTCTGAGGCAGGAGGACATCAGCATTGGCTCCAGGTGCCCTGAAAAGGCACTGACACACTCCTCCACAGAGGGCACCATCCCCTCCGCCCAGGCCCCTGTGACTGTTCTGGTTGCTGGGCTAACAGAAGAAGGATTAGCACTGACTGGGGTATTTCTTAAAGCTCTCTTGTGATTATAACACTCCCCAGAGTTGTTCCAGAGAAATGAAGCCTCACCTCCTCTTTGCAACCCTTTGAGGGACAGTCTTCAATGATCACGTTTGACAGTGCAGAGCCTTCTGAGCCGACTCTGCCCCAGATCGGCTCCCGGCCAGTTATCGGTGCCTCCCCAGGACAGAGCTCCAGCTCACAGGCCTCTAACTCAATTTGGCCACGTGGCTTCCCAGACCGCCCCCACAGGGTCAGCCACCATCTTTGTAATAAGAGGCGGAATGCAGTCTGGCCAGGACTTCGCCCTCCAGTAAGGACACGGGTTTATGTGGCATCCAGACACAGTCCCCTTTCTTCTCCCTTACCCAATTTCTATCTCTGCCCCCAATGTCTCCCCTTCCCCAATTCAAGGTCACAAAGACTTCAGCTCCTGTCTCCCTTATTCAGCTTTTGTAGCATCACATTGTAATTAGTAGGGTCACCAAGAGGCTTCATCTCTAGGGAAACGGGGCTGTGCTAAAAGTGCCTGATGTAATAAATGCTCTACAAACACATGGTAAACTGACAAGTGAGTTGGTCACTTACACTTACAGTCAGTTTCTCTCTTGAGACTTTGTCTAACGCTGCTGAATCCATCTCTCTCCCTGCTTATTGGGTATGATTCCCATGGCTGATAGATCAATTCTTCCTGTTCTTGGCATAATGCCCTCCTTCTTTGGAACTATTTGGCCTCTCCATCTCACAGACAGAAAGACGCAACTATACTTCGTGGCAATATACGCTTAGTAGAGAAAACAGAGCCCATATACATAAACACTCCTAATTTGCTCTCTCTTTCATGCCTCCCTCCCTGTGAACTTACTGTCCGCTGTCCTGCAACGTGCTCCATCCACCTCTCTCTTGTCTGCCTGGTAAATACATCATCTCCGTCAAGACTTAACACAAACAGGACCTCCTCTGTGAAGCCCTTCCTCATCTCTCTCTCCGTGCCTTCTTTACCCACCTCTGTCCTTCAATCGATCCCATAAGTTGCCATGTGGGGAGAGGCTCCATGATGGAGACAGACTGCGTGTGGCCTGAGTCAGGGACCACCTCAAGGGGCTCTCCTCGGTGACGGAGTACCAGTAGGTGGCATTTCATAAGGGCTGGGCTGTTCCGTCACATCAGACCTTGGGTGGCAGAGGGTGTGTCCCTCACCTTTCCTTGGAAGCAGTAATGGAGGGAAAGAGCAATGAAAGGTCTAAGCATAGTTCAGTCACCAAGTGGAATGGAAGCTTGGTCATGATGAATTTTTTTTTTTTTGATGTCTGTTGCTCAGATCAAAAAGAAACAAAAATGACAAAGTGCTGGATAATGAATCACACAGGCTCAGCTCAGCCTTCAGAACAAAGGCAAGGTTAGCAACACTCCAAGAGCCTCTCTGCTCCCTCATTCGGCTCCTGGACAAAGGCCACAGCACCAGCAAAGCTGAGGCTCTGGGTCGCACAAAATGAACACCAGGTTTGCATCTTTGAGTCAGGCAGTATTTCACAGAAAAAGCTGGAAAAGTTGCTGTAGAGACAAGCGCCTGGAAAATTGATTTTGACACAAAATCAGAAGAATTTCCCAACTGTCAGAGTTATTGGAAGAGTAGACAAGATGCCTGAAGCTCCTGGTTACCAACCATGTTCATACCGTCTGTCCTGCAGAAAAGAGGTCAAAATAGGCCTCACTGTGATGCCCACAGGGTGAAATGATGTCAAGACCTAAGTCCTGGGTCCAAGGTGGGCTGGGATGGCTACTCAAAGCACCCAAAAGTGGAAAGAGCAAGAGAGTAAATGCAAGCTATGTCCTTGTGAAGTTGTAAGGTGGAACGGAAGAGCCGAGGCTTTGGAGCAAGAGAAACCTTGACTCCAAATGTTCTACTTACTAGCTGTACGATCTTGGAAAAGTCATTTTACCTCTCTGAGACTCAATTTCCTCCTATGAAAAAATGGGGACAACGTCTACTCCATAAGGGTTGTTATAAGAATTAAATGAGATATTCTACATAAAGGGCTTAGACAATAACAGGTTCCAAGGAGACGCCCAAGAAATAGATCCCTCTCTTCTTCCCATCCTTAGTACAGGAACCTTCAGTGTTACTTATCTTTATATCCCCAGTAACTAGTCTGCCTGGCATGTAGCACAGTCTTAATAAACATTTGCAAAATTTTCAATCTGTTCCAGTGGGTGCCAGTGTCCAAAACAGGAGTTCTTATCCTGAGCTCCATGAGTGCCAGGGGGTCTAGGATCCTTTAGCATTATAAGGGAGACGTTGCACATGTGTACTTTCCTTTGAGGAAATGATCTATGGCTTTTATTAGAAATTCAAAGGAGTCCATGA
Source organism: Tapirus indicus (assembly GCA_031878705.1). Classification (NCBI taxonomy): domain Eukaryota; kingdom Metazoa; phylum Chordata; class Mammalia; order Perissodactyla; family Tapiridae; genus Tapirus; species Tapirus indicus. The sequence continues at coordinate 4,594,202 of CM062935.1, read as the reverse complement.
CCTAAAATAAAGACCACTGTACTAGAGGCACTGAAACCACCAGCAGGTATAATTTATTCCTCCCCTCCACTCAAGTCTTCAAGCCCTAGTTCAATTCCATTTCCTCCTCTCAAGTCTTAGAGCAATTACTATCTGTACAAGTTATTAGTAATTATGGAATCTCAGAACCACAGAGAGGTAGAACTGGAAGACTCCTTTGACAGTCATCCCTTCATTCATTCACTCATTAAATATTCAACTCAGCTCCTCCAACGGGCAGACATGGTGCTATATGCTGAGACTAGCATAGCAAGAAAAACAGTCTGACCCCAAGGTGACTGCAATGAAGACACAACAAAGCAACTAGATGATTATAACATATCATTATAAGGGAACCTCATGGTTCTGGGAGAGCACTCAGGATGGGCATGTAACCCAGGGGTGCAGAATTGGAAGCAAATGGTATGGTGGAAGAGGGCACTCAGTTCAGGGAATGGTTCCCAGAAGAAGTGACAACTCAGCAGACACTTGAGAATTAAGAAGGAGATAACCAAGTGTAAAGGGTGGGAGAGAGGAGAGGAACAGAATCTCGGGCAGTAGATAAGCACATGCCAAAGCTCACAGGTGAGAGAAATGGGAATAATCTCATTCTGGCCAGGCCACACGATCACCCTGAGAGGAGATGAGGCTGACCAGGTGAGAAGTGTTGCCAGACTCGTAAAGCGTGTGGGCTTTATTCTAAGTGTAATCAGGAGGCACGAGAGTGTGAGATTGCTGATGCTCATTCATTCTGACCGGATTCAGCGAGGCAGCACATACAAACAATTCGTGCGGGGCAGAGGTGAGTGACTTCGATGTTCCTGAGGTCTTCATCTTGCAACAGTCTAGGCCAGGAAGGGCAAGTATGAGACTCTCAGTTTTCAAAATATGAAGAAAAAGACAATATATGTATATGTGGATGTATGTATGTATTGTATATATATAAATAAAATGTCCTCTGGTTAAAATCTGAACTTAACAATCACCAACTCATAAATCTATGAAGATGAATTGGGAAAGAGAGGGTCAAGAGTTTGTCCAGTCCTCTGTTTCCAAATAAGGAAAGAGAGTCCTAGAGAGGGTAAATAACCAACTAAACCATTATCAAACAAGTTGCTTGGCTATTTGCAAAACGAGGATGAGAACCCAAACTGCACATTTCCAGGCCTGAGCCCTTAGTGTCTCAGGGGCACAGCCCTCTGTTATTCATCGTGGATCCCTGACAATCTCTCTTATAGTGGATGGTCAATCTTCCCTCAGTTTTAATGAGCTGTCTTGGTTTTTTGTCCCTAAAAACGACAGTGCCTGGCACAGAGAAAGTGCTTAAGCATACGTGTCAGTTTGACTTTACAGCACTTTCCATAACATAAGCCCTGAACGCTTGCACACATGCCATTTGCCTAGACCATACCGCCTCCTCCCCACCCTCCTCAAGCCCCACTCCTACCCCTCACACTTCCCAAGTGTGCACAACCAGGAAGGTATCAAGTCTGTTGGAACAGTGGTTCTCAGACTCTCCCCACCTTAGAACGTCATCTTCCTGGCAGCATTGTTTATCTGTCTTGTTCTCTCTTGTGTCCCGAGCACCTGGAACGGTGCCTGGCAGACAGCGGACCTTCAACAGACGTGCCTGGAATTAATTGGTTGAGTGTTCCCCAAGTCCCAGACTTCCACTATTTTGCTTCACACAGAGCAGCTCCACACTGATCTGTTCTGCATTTGGGGTTCTATGAAGGTTTCACTTGACACAATGTCCCACGGCTAAGAAGAAGTTTAAAACAACTATCCAGAGGGTACGTATTTCTTTTCTTTTCCTTACTTCAAGAAACCTTTTTACTTACTGAAAAAAGCACAATATAAATGGAGTTTCCAAAAACCAAAACAGAGGTGATTTATAACTACCCAAAATACTTTACCTTTCCTTTCCAATTCTGAAGCAAATGTGATTCCAAAATGCCTCCAGGTACACGTTCAAATTTTATAAAAATTACATACTGAAAATGACATCACATAAGCAAAGCAGAGGCGAGGTCACTGGGCCCAGGGCCCGCACAGACACAAACAAGGCTGGGGGTGAGGGGCAATCTGAGGGACTGTGGGACAGTTTTGAGGGGGAGGAGGTACTATAGGACAACAGGGCATAAGGTCACTTTAGGAATGACCAGATGGAGCTCATTAAATGTAAGGCCACCACTTGTCCAAATGGAAGAAGGTAATCATCTGGTCAGGGACTGGTCAGGTGCTGGCGAAATGTGGCTGCCATTCAAAAAATGCTCAAGAGAAAACAGGCCACGTGGTACAATGAAATCAACACATCTGAGTTTGAATTCCAGACCTGCCACTTACTAGCTGAGAGACCTTGGGCAAAATGCACGACTACTTACCTCACAGGCTTAAGGGTTAAATAAGAAAGGGTGGTGGGGGCCAGCCGGTGGCGCAGTGGTTTAGTTCGCGCTTTGGCAGCCCGGAGTTCACGGGTTCGGATCCCAGGCCCTGTCAACGCACTGCTTGTCAGCCGTGCCATGGCGGCGTCCCATATAAAGTGGAGGAAGATGGGCACGGATGTTAGCCCAGGGCCAGTCTTCCTCAGCAAAAAGGAAGATTGGCAGCAGATGTTAGCTCAGGGCTGGTCTTCCTCACACACACAAAAAATGAAAGGGTGGTAGGGTTTAATCTAAACTCTAGCCTGTATGCATACAGGGTGGAGGTACAGTGGGAAGCCGCCGAGAGTCCTGGGTGGGCATCCAACTCCACCCCTCACAAAAACGTGGGGTGCTGGGCAAGTTATTAAACCTCTCAAAAATCTGTTTACTCATTTGCCAACCACTAACTTCTCCCACCTGACAGTATCAAAACGGATGACAGACACAGGCTAATGTCCTACCTGGGACACCCAGGCACGGCCTGCTTTCTGTTCTCACAAACACTGAGAAAGGTCATTAGAGGCCGGGGAGACTTCACATTGAAGCCTTGTGAAAATGAACTACATTCAAGTCCTCCATGCAGACATGCTCTGTCCACTCCAGATCCACTTCCCACCCTGCACAGTGCTCCAAGCAGAGGATCCACGTGACAGCAGAGGCAGACCCCATGCCCTGGGCTTCCAGCTGGGTTCACCAATGAAGGCACCAGCAGGAGATGAGTGAGCTGAAAGAGTGAGGCCAGAGACCCCTGACTGCCAGGCTCCCACGCCCTGCAGAAAGACCCCAGCTGCTCTCACGCAGCTCTTTGCTGCAGCTGGCTCCGGGTTTCATAACTGCTCCCTGCCCTGGCCCCTCCACCTGGAGGGTTAAAGGCTCCCAGCTGTTGCTAGTCCCCGGCTGCTTCACTGCTTACACCTGCATAAAGACTCCCTTTATTCACTCTCCCCAGCTATCCCTCTGAGTGTGCTGCCTGCTTCCTGTGGGGACCCTGAGGATACACCACTGAAAGCCCCTTTCTTTCTCAATTACAGTTAGGTCTGGCACATGCTTACCAGGCACCAGGCACCCTATGGGCAAGTTAATCCACAGGACCTCCTCCATTCCCCGTGCACAGGTGAGGAACTGAGCCTCAGACAGGTCAGCTCCTCCTACAAGGCAAGCTCAGGCATCACCGCCTTCAGCAAGTCCATCCCCACTGATCCCTCCACCTGCCTCTGCCCAGCTGGGCTCCACAGGCACCCCCGCTGCATTCCTGCGGCTGCCTCTGGGACTTGCAGCGCTGGCAGGGGCCCGGAGAACAACTTCCTCCCCACCCCCAACACAGAGCCCGGTTCATGGCAGACCCTCAGTAACAGCTGACTTGAAGCACCTGAGAAGAATGGAACAGAGCCACACGGCCCTACGACGTGAATCGGACTGTGCTCATAAAACAGAAAAAGGAAGAAACCGACCCTAGTATTGGTGAGTCCCTGAGAAGAACAAAGGCAAGGCAGTTTGTCCTGAAAGTGAGCCATTTGATAGAATAATACACAGAAACAATGAGCAGATAAAACTCCTTAAAATATTTATGACTTTAAAGTGGTTTTGAAAAGAAGCGAGCTTTCCAGCACATGCCAGCACACTCCATCAAAGGGGACACTTTAATAAGGTGACTCCTGCAGGAGGCTGAGGTGCCGTGGCAGGACTCAGTGGTGTGTTTCATAAAACATTCACAGCTTTCTCTAGAAAAGAACATTTTTGGGTAGCCCTTCCCCTTTATCAAGTTGGCCATTTTGATAAACAAAGAATAACAAAACTGACGTGTCCGCAGGAAGCTTTGGCTTATTTTGCCTTGAAGGCACGAGGTAAAGTGATGGAGAATTCTGGAGGATGGTGATAGCTACCATCTATTAAGCTTGCACTTCATGTCAGGCGCCAGGCTAGACACCGTGGACGCATTATCTTTAATCCTCTCGACAGGTCTATGAGCCGTCCCCATCTTCATAGAAGGAACTACAGGTCAGAGCACTTGGGATGCAGCCATTGTCTCGAATGCCCCCAACATCCTCTTACGGGGAAGTCCCCTTCACAGGGGAGGACATTCTGCTTAGAGGCCCCACTTTCAGAAGGCGGCCGAGCCACGGTTCAAACCCAGGTCTGTCTGATTCTAAGGCCTACATTTTTTCTACCATATTGTGCTATACCCTAGACATATCTCATTTTTTAAATTCCTCTTTTGTTGACGTGTAATAATTTAAAAATATTCTTCCAGATAATTTTTCATTCACTCATTTATTATTTACCAGTCATTCGTTCAATCAATATTTACTGAGCAGCCAGTAAATACTACATCTGAGACTGTTTTAGGCATTGAGAATAAGTCCAATACTATCTTGGACAGCAGAGAGAAGGATAAGGAGGGGGAATACCGCAGGCCTGGCATTGAGTTACAAACTACAGAGATACGACAAACAGCTCATAGGCCCCGGCCGAGAAGGAGCTGTTTTGAGAAGAATGAGACCCACACTGCCTTCCCGGGCAATGTGCTGTGTCAGATGGAGGCTGATGCCCACTCTCAGACTGTATAGGACGGAGGGGGCACTTCCAGCAGGAACATCAGGAAAACATCAAGAAGAGAGAGGCGGGGAAGGTGGGCCTTTGAGGACGAACAGGACTGTAACAGTCATGGTTTGGGGTGGACCCATAGAAAGGACTGCCTGAGCCAAGGTACGACACTGGGAAGGCAGAAAGCTCAGCAACAGGGAACTGTCCACGGTCCCATTCAGCTGGAGTCCACAGGTGTGCCACCTGACTCACCTGCACGGAGCTCAAACTGACACAGACGTTCACTGCCTTTTATAGGGTAGGATGACCTGTCTTAAAACTGCAAAAATGCTGGGAACTTATTTCTAGGTTGAATATGGGGGAAGAAACAACCCGTTTCCAGGCCTCAGGTTTTCACTCAAGGCGGCTCCAGGAGACGAACACCTGGTCCCGTGCTGGGCCCTCGTTTGCTCGCAGAGAGTTCTGTTAGCGCTGAGTGGAAGAGGAAAAGCTCAGCCTGGTTAGCATGGGCCCTCCTTGCTGCCTCTGGGAGCTGCCTGTCTGTAAGAAACGTACGTTTTTGTTTTCTGTGCCATAAGTCACAAAGAGGCAGAGTCCTTGGAGGAAGCCGTGAGTGTTAGGGGATAAGTTCAACTCGGGGGAGTCCACGTGGCTAGTAGAACAGAGCCAAATCCTCCATTTCTGACTTTATTGGTAATGTGGGTGTTATTTTCATCATATAACTGATTCCTATCTTTAAATGGCCTTAAACTCAAAAGGCCCTCTACGTGTCCCAGACCACAGCAAAGTCCATAGGCCACAGTTCACACTTTCCACCTTATCTGCAAGTCAGGCTCACTCGTCTGCAGAATTTTTGGTTCATTTGCAAACTGGCTGATTTTGGCATATGGACCACCCTTCATAAGAGTTGTCTTAAAGTCTCTAATCAGAAATTATCACATCCAAAATCCTTCCCTGAGCCCCACCCTCTGAGCTCAATGCAATGGCCTCTTGCATTCCTCAAGGGCACCCAGCATGTTCCTTTATTAGCACTGCCTGTTAACTTGTCTGAGCCCCCCACAACATGCATTCTCTTTTGGAGAATTTTATTCTTGTTCATAATTCCATCACCTAGCCTAGGAGCGACTGTGGAAGGACATACTCCTTAAACGTGTGTGGAGTGAAGTGAATTCTATCCCCAGTCAACACTGAATGACCATAATGTGCCTCGTATTGGGTTAATAAGGATGAAAAAGATTCGTATAAAAAAAACTCTCTTCAAAAAAAAGATATTCCTAATAGCAACAGCTGACATTGCAAAAGGCACACGGTACTTTAGGGCCATGCAGCCTAAAATAGAAATCTGTTATCATAATGTCATTAATTTGACTATTCTCGTTGACAAAAATCTGAGGTAAGCTTGATCAAAAAGATGACATTATCGTAGTCATCCTTGGCACTTCATGGTAAGATCTTTAATCCCAGCACAGGATGCAATCATAATGGGACCATCCATCACCGAGGCAATCATGGTATAATTGCTTTTAGGCATTGAGTCATTACATTCAAGACTTAAAGCCAAAGGAGGAGGGAAGAGGTGAAGCACCATGATTAGGAGAGCAAATACGGGCACATGACAGGAAAGCCTATGGGAGGGGGACTGGAGAACCCTGGTCCCCACCACTTCCCATAAAGACTTAGCAGGTACAGAAAAAGCTTCTGGAAGAGGAGGGAAGTAAAAGAAGTCAAGAGACAAGATGAGGGAGTGAACTACTGACAATTCAGAAATAATGCTGCTTTCCAGGCTATGTGACTAATAATATAGGACTCAAAGAAAAAGATGCAATATCCACAGCACAATGCATTCAATTACATTCAGCCAAGAGTCGTTCTGACTACCTCCTGAGAGCTAGATCCGTGTTAGTCCTGGAGGGAAAGGAAAGAATGAGAAGGAGAGTTGCTGATGGCAGGAAGCTCATACTCTAGCAGAGAGTACAAATCTGAAAGTAATCAATTACAACACGTCATGCTAATTGTAGCAATAAAAAGTGCGGTGACGGCACAGAGAAGGGACTGGTTAATCATTGTAGAGAAGCAGCCTGGAGAAAGGAAGACAGCATAAACTTTGGAACCAGCCAAACGTGCTTAAAAAATAGTTCCGTGCTTCTGGGCTGTGGGACAGGAGGCATGCTGCTCCCTCTCGCCCCCGCTCTCCTTCAGAGGGCCAGTGACACTTACCCTTGGACAAACCATGTGGCTGGATGAGACAGTCACTGGACACATCTGCATGGCCACCACCTGGCACAGAGTGGGTGTTCACAAAACCTTAGAGGTTATGAATATCACCGGAGGAAGGAAAGACTGCAGAGAAGAGAGCGCCGAAGTGAGAATCTGAAGCAGCTCTCGGCGCATACAAAGTGAGGAGGCCGTTCCAGGCAGAGCGGGCAGCAGGCTCCAAGCAAAGAGGTGTGACGAAACACAGTGGGTTTGGGGACTACACGCTGCTCTGGGTCAAGGAGAAGGGTGGGGTGAAGAGGCAGGGACACAGAAGGGGTGGCCTTTTATTCTGAAGGCCATGAGGAACAATGAAACGGTTTAAAGCAGGGCTGAGGTCCGATCCCGTCTGCATTTTAGAAAGATCACACTGGCAACGACAGGGAAGATGGAGAGGGTTTATTCTGCACCTGTTGGAATAAACTCGGGCCAACCTTCAGAGGCAGGAAATTCACACCTAAAAGTGATGATCGTCACACCCCTGGAGGCAGGCTATCTGTACATATGACATGTTCTCTCCTTGTGACAATTTCACAACAATCCAGTTAAGCAGTCATCCGAACACTCATTTTTTTTCCTTTGAGAGTAGGTAAGAATCATGCAGAACCTGAGGGAGGTGATGAGTCACTTGTTTGGCATTGTCATTATTTTATTGATGCTGATGCCTGTAATTTACAATTTTTAGGGGGCCATTACACTGAGTCGCATATATCTCTCAAGCACTAAAAGTGAATCATAACACTATTGTTTGGTAAAGACAATAAATGCCTGCTGTGATTGTGAGCATAAGCTACCCCAGGCTGTGCTCAGATCTGGGGTGCACCCTCTGGCAGCAGCTGACACACACAATGGCTCTCAGGGGAAGGGCTGGTTGATGCAGACTCAGTTTGCCAGTGTATAAAATGTGTGAGTTGATGGGTGGGGAGGGGAAGAGACCCATGGCTCCCAAGTGTGCTTAAGGCACTCTGGGGTTCCCTGCAGGTGGGACAGAGGCCGAGGGGGCTGAGTGGGCGGGGCTCAGGTGCCCCAGATGCTGCAGTGCAACTGATCACATGCAGGGTCCACATAGACAGAAGAGGAGACATCTTGCCTGAAGCTGTAGTGTGCTCTTGTTCTGAATTGTGAGACAGTGCAGTATCGTGGGGAGAAGAGGGTCTTTGGGGTCTGAGATTCTTACTAACTTAACTTGTGCAAGTCATTTTTACTTGGTAAGACTCAGTTTCTTCATCTTAAGGTGGAGATGATAATGAATTCTTTGTAGGCTGGTGTAAGGATAGAAATGAGATGATGCACATAGAATGCTTGGCACATAGAGGTATATGATAGCAGCTTTTATTTAGTGCCAAGCAGTGAAAAAAATAAATCTGAAGGAAGTAAAACAGCCTCCAACATGCTGCATAACAGAACTCAGTGAGTAGCAAAGGTAAGCTTGATATTTCTTCTCTTAAAAGGAATTAGGAAAATAGATTCTGAGTCAGCACTACATGCATGTTAAGAGGTACAACATCAAATGCACATTGTCTAGAAAGCAAAAAAACAGATTCCTTCCAACCTTAAGACCTGCAACGACTAATAGGGGATTTGTAATTCATCTCTTGTGACTGAACTATGTTATTTACCTGCAATTGCTAGTAATTTTAAGTTATATCAAATTATTTTAGATGCTTACAAAGTCCATAAAAATATTTTTTCTCACAAAAATTCCATGAGATGGTTACTATTAATCTCATTTTATAAATTGGGAACCAAGATTTGCTTGGGGTGAAGCCCTGTCCAATGCACTTAGGTGCATCCCCTCTCTAGAGAAGCAGGACCCTGATGGCTAGAGCATCCACAGAACAGTCCAATCGTCAGGAATGGGAACTGGACAGTAAGTTCATCAACGTCCAGCCAAAACACAGCTTCAGTACAGGTGAAGTCAGGCTTCTGGAGAGTCATTAGAGAAATACACACATTACCCTCAGAATCTAATCAGCACCTGCCATCGAAGGAGATTAATAAATGTTGAATGAATGAATGTCCTTCATTACAAGTGTTATAGGGTCCAGGAATTCCAGGTTGGTAGGCAAAGGATTGACCTCCAGGTACCTTCAGGGACACCATCTGAAGTCTCTGCCCAGCCCACAATGGCCCCCTTCTTTGGAATCTGTCTTCTCATACACAAGCAAGGCCACCAGTAGCCATGTTTGTCACTAACAGGCTCAGGCTGCACTGGCTCCAGGTGACAGGACAGAGGGAGGACACATAACAGAAGCTGGGTCACGAAGACACCTCCTCCTGGAAGTCTGGAGTAGGGACTGAATCTAGTTAGTCAGGGTTGTTGGTTTCACCTGTAGTGGTGAGAATCCAGGGTTGAGATGGCTGTTGTTGGGGGCCATGGGTTTGAAGCAGAGGAGACAGTGACTAGAGAAAGACAAAGGAAGGACAAGAAACCACTGAAAGAGCGAGAGAGATGCAGCACACTAGAGCCAAAAGCCTGACAGGTTGGTCTGAGAGCTTTCCAGCCCATGGTCCCGCCTGCAGCCTGGCTCCATAGTGTGTCCCCGGATTCCAGGAGACATCCGAGCTTCTCTCCAACACATTCCCTCTTTTGCTTAAGACAGCTTGAAAGTGATTTTGCTAACTACAATCAAGAGTCTTAATTTAGACAGGCCCCTTTCAGATGTAGTCTAATATCACACCAAAGCCAGCAGAAGTGTAAGGGTCTCTAGGAGACCGGGGGGACACAGCTGTGTTGTAAGATACAGGCAAGGAGACAAGAGAAGTGGGGAGCCAGAGCACATAGTGGGGGCCAGCAAATGGTGCCAGGCGTGTCAGCCTGTAGCCAGCAAGCACATGGCAGGAGGGTTGTCATTTGGAATGAGTTCAAGAAATTCAGGCTAATTTTATCCACAGCCTAAAAAAACTGATCAGGATGATGAATTGGCTGAACAAAAATGCAATACATGATAAAGCAAAACAGAAGTCCTTTCAGGATCATCCCTAAAATGGGTCCTCTCAATCATCTTTCCACCCTGAGTCCCCCCACCACACCGCCAACACCATGACTGAGCAGAAGCATTCTCAGTTCCCACCTGGCCCTCTCCTGCAGCTGTACCCCAGCCCAGCCCCGCCTCCTGTTGGCCCCTCTGGCTGTAATATCCTTGCTTCTTCATGCACAACTCCCACCCATCCTCTAAGGTCCAGCTCAAACAAAATAACTGAAATGAATTTAATCCCTTAAGGCACTTTTATACTGTTATATCATTTGATCATCACATATACACATCTTGGTAGATATTAATAATCCTATCGAGGTTAAAAAACTGAGGCAAGAAGACATCAGTAACCTCCAGAGTAGCTCAGCTGAGAAATAACATGGGGAATTTGGCCAGGTCTTTTGACTCCAAATCCTTCCTCCTCATACCATGAGGTCTCCCAAATGTCACCACCTCTGTTGGAACCTTCCAAGTTCATCTACACCCCGTCCCTCTCAGCTGGGCTCTCGCAGAACTGTTTGCGGGCTTATTGAAGTATTCACCATTGCCAGCTCTAACAGCATGTCCTTCTACATCCATCTTACCCTGCGGGACTGGATTCCTCGGCCCCAAGTCTTATTCAGACTCCTAGACGCCTCATTTCACATAACAAGTGCTCAATAAATCTTCAGGAAATGAGTGAAGATAAATGTGACAATGAGCTTTCTTTAGGGTTTGTTTCTCAAGATAGCCCACAGGTTTTCAGTGCAGATATGTTCGGCCCTGGTCTAGGCACTGTGGCAGATTCCAGCAGAGGAGGTAGCATGGCCCAACCTTGAGCTGGATAATATCAGTATGCACCCACAAAACAGAAATTAAGGCAAATTTGGATTCCAGAAGAAACTCCTTTCAACTCAAACTATGGTGTAATTTCTTTTTCTTATTTACCAGAAAAATAAGCACAGCCAGACCTAAGCTGAAAATGATGAATGAAGTGGGGACTCTGCCAGCTCCTCTCTTCAGTAACTGGAAAAAGAGATCGTTAGCATTTCCCTGACTTGCAAGCTTCTGAGTTAATTAATACAATCTAGTGTGCTTCTCCCAGAAAGGAATTTTAAACAGATTTTATTTTTAAGATTTTCAGTTCCACCCAACTTCATTGCGATACTCTTACTCAATCATTCATTCATTCATCCTTTTCATTAATTCAATCAAAATGTACAGAGCACATGCTATCAACAGATACTGTGCAAGGTTCTGAGAATACAAGATGCATATTTTTAAAGAGCCAAGGAACAAAATCAAATTACTCCAGAACATATGGAGTTCCATAAGAGGGTCTAGGTCTACACAGTATTGCATGGTAAAGCCAAGAGGATGAGCTATTCCTGTGGACGTCAGGGAGGCCTCCACTGAGGAGGAAGCTTTGCAACACATCTTGAAGGAGTAAATGGATAGGGAAGAATAATGTGAGGAAGGGGATGAAAGAACATTTTAGAGAGAGAACACATGGGGCAGAGACACAAAGCAGGAGGCAGGACAAAGTGAGGAGTGCAGCACAGGGCTTTGGTATTGTTGGACCTTGAGATGCAAGAAGGACGGTGCCAAGAGGCAGGACTGCAGAAGTAAGAATGGGAAAGATCATGGAGGATCTGGATATCCAAAAGAGCTCAGGTTTCATTCCAGAGGCCCTGGGGAAGGCAGTCAGATCTTCATTGAAGAAGGGTACTCTGGCAGTAAGGGACGGACTAGCCGGGCCCGACCTAAGGCAGGGAGGCAAGTGTCGAGTGGCCCAGGAAGAAGTGGTGGGGCTGGGAGCCAGGGCAGTAGCAGCAACAGCAGCACCAGAGATGACAGACCAAATTCAAGAGAGGTGACCTAGTTTTCTCACCAATATTATAATTATAGGCACACTGTGAAGTTATTACCAAAGGCAAAATTGTGTGCCTATCCTACTGTAGATTCAACTACAAATTCTTTGATGGAAAAATCAATGGCTTAAATTTCATCAGCATTTACTAAAGGCCTCCTCTGTAGAGCTCTGTGCTCCTTCCAGTAGGGGCTAACATGATAAATAAGACACCATCCTCTGTGTGTATGACACACAGGCTCTTAAAGTGGCTCCTATGATCCCTACGATCATAGGGATGTTCATACTCTCATGTGATCCATTCCTCTTGAGTGGAGGTAGGACCTGTGACTTGCTTCTGGGCCAAAAGAACACAGCAGAGGTGATGGGATATTTGTGATTACATGGACATGATTATGTTACGTGAGATGGTAGGGCCCGTCCTGCTGGAGTCTTCTCTCCCTCCCTCTCCCATGCTGTCTTTGGCAAAGCAAGCAGTCCTTTTGGGAAACCCTCATGTGGCAAGAGCCTGCAGGCAGCCTCTAGAAGCTGAAGCCATTCTCCAGCCAACAGCCAGCTAAAAACTGAAGCTGTCAGTTCTACAGCCTCAAGGAACTGAATTCTGCCAGTAACCGAGGGAGCGTGGAAACGGATCCGCCCCCAGCTGAGCCCCTGATGAGACTGCAGCTCTGGCCAACACCTTGACTTCAGCCTTGTGAGGACCCAGCTAAGCTATGCCCGCACTCCTGACCCACAGACACTGTGTGATAATAAATACATGCTGTTTTAAGCCACTAAATGTGTGCTCTGTTGTTACAAAGCAATAGATAACTAATACATAGAAGGATGAGGAAACAAAAATTTTAGAATTAGAGAGACCTAATTCAGTTCCCAGATCTGCTGCCTATCAGCTATGTGACTTTGGACAAGACACATAAGCTCTCTAAACCTCAGTTTTCCCTTTCTAGGAGAAATAATGCCTACATGCTGGGGTTTCTGTGAGAATTAAATTTTTCAAGAAGTATGTGGCTGAATCTGAGGCAAAGAGGAACACAGTCAACTATCATTCCACACCTCTCCTGTACCTAAAAGACCTGGTAACAAGTAGGGAGAGACAGACGAGAACTAAGTTCCCTCAGGTGTCTGAGGAGGGAGATGTGCCTTCAAGGAAAGCGCTCGGCACAGTATAAACACAGAGGCTGGAGCTATCACTTCCACCGGTTAACTGTGGAGAAGGGCCTCTGAGCTGGCCTGGAAGGACAGGAACAATTTCTCCAGGCTGAGGTGTGCAGCTGAGCACAGTGTTACTTACACTTTGTACATACTGTATGTTTGCTGAATGCACATCTGGAAAAGCTATACTGAGCACATAAGTTTCTACTTCTATTTTACACGCTGGGCAAGACTCATCCACACAACCGCCAACCTGATCTCCCCTTGGATGTCACAAAGCATCTCAAAAGTAATTCTACCACAACTGAATTTTTTATTCTCCCTTCAGATCTGATTCTCTCCCAGCCTTCCCCATCTCACTGAATGGCCCCAGCATCCACCATGTTGCTGCCCACTCTCCCTCACGCCACAGCAAGTCTGGTCATTCATCCTGAAAGGTACTGCAAAGCCCTTCACTTCCCTCCATTCCCACTGTCACAATGTCAGTCAAGACACCCCAACTCTCGCCAGAACTCATGACTGGCCTTCCCACTGCCACATTTGGCCTCTTCAACTTATTCTCCATGCTGCAGCAAAGTGACTTTTTTTTTTAATTGAAATTGCAAATTTTACCTCCGCATTTAAAAACCCTTCCCTGATGTGCACTACCTTTTAATCAAATCCAGACCACTGACCGCACAGCCTATGAGGCCTTGTGTAATACGGTCCTGCCAGTTCTGTATCCATCACATCTGCTTCTCCCTGTCCTCTGCTCACAACACTAAGCTACACCCACCTCCTCACCACATCCACCTAATACTAATGTTATCTGTCACAGTAGGGGTGATCTCTTGGAGAAAATAATCTTCATTCTTCAGCGCTCAGGAATACGTAGTTTTATATTTTGCAGAGCTGGGAAAGAAGACATTCAGGATCCTCGGGTTTGAATTTTGCCATGTTTAGAGCACAAGCCCCCGTATGCTGAAGGATGCTCTTGACAAAGGTGTGAGGCCTCATTATTCCCCAGCTGGGTGGCCTTGGATAAATCCTGGATGCTGTTTCTCTCATCTACAAAACAGAGCTGACAGTAATTCCTTTACCACTTCCTTGAAGGGACTGTGAGGGAAAATGAAGCAGTGGAGGGTGGCAGGTGCCCAGGGCAGGAGGTAAAGCAGCAGACCTAAGACCATCGAGAGTCCAAGTGCAGGACGCCTCTCTCCCTGAGGCTGCAAAGGAGCTGACCAGAGGGTCCTGAGAGGGGACCACAAGGCTGGGCGATCTCTGAGAAAGATCACTCTGGAAATGGTGGGAGACGCACAGAAGAGAGGGTGCACTGGAGTCAGGAAAGCTGCCCAGGGGACTACTGCAACAACCCAGCAAGAAAGGACAAGAACCAACACTCCAGCAGCGGAGCAGAGACCTGAAGACTACAGGTTCAAAACAGACTTAAAAGACATCATCATTCATTTATATGGAACTCTGGAAAAGACAAATCTAACCTCTAATTACAGAAAGTTTAACAATTGTCTAGGGACGAGGGTGAGGAGTGGCAGGCATGGGGTTCAAGGGAAACTGGAGTGATAGAAATATTCTATATCTTGATTGTGGTGGTGGTTTCATGGGTATAGATATTTGTCAAAACTCATCCTCTCTACAACTAAAATGGCAGCATTTTATTGTATGTAAATTATCCCTCAGTGAAGAAGATTTAAAAGACATTTTAAATCTCTTGGATATTTGAAGGCAAATCAGACAAGGGGAAGAGGAGAGGGACAAGAGCTACTCTTGGCTCCCCAGCTGGGTATAACATACTAAGAAGGAAAGATGACCAGCCTCCCAGAAGACGGAAAATAGTGCATTCCATTTGGAGCATTTTAAGCATGAGACATAGTCTGTGGTCACCAGACAAATGAAAACTTACAGGTCCGTTTCAGAACTGGACTCACTAGGCACTAGGTTCCAAAGAAGTAAATTAAGTAATCAGCCCCCCACCCACGTCAAAAGGTTCTCTCAAAGAATATCAGCAGAAGAGAATTCAAACACCCTGTCATGCCAAGTTAATCAGACACTCGTGAAAATGTAATATTTTATAATGTATAAATGCTCCAAAATAGGGTCCAATTTAGTCTGCAGTTGAATACAAGAAGCACAATGATCCTAAAATTAAATGACATCATCTGTCAAAATAGCAGCATTCTAATTTGAATTACAGCACTGTGGAATTTTAAATGAAAAAGCAACATTTAATGAGGACAATGTTTTTAGCCAGAGCACAAGTAGTGAGAAGTGGCTCAGTCTGGCAAACTTGACCAAATCTCTCCGAGCCTGACAACTGCATGGACGCGGCGGAAGCTTTGTAATCCTGCAAAGTCCAAAGGGCCTGCACGCCTCCCCCTGCACAGGAGGCCACACCACACCGCAGACAGACATGAATCCTAAGTCAGACAACCCTCCCACAGACAGCACTAGGGAAAAGCGCGGGCTCCCAAGGCGGGGCAGAGCCAGGTGTGCAGCTAAAGTCTACCTTTCTTCAACAGCTAAGTTTGTGCTTCTCTAACATATATATATATATATATATATATATATATATATATATATGTTTGGAGCCACCAGTTCTTTATTTGTAAACCACAAGAGACAGAAACACCCCTTCCAATGGGCTGTGAGAATTAAATATGGTACTGTGCAAAAAAACATTTAGTATGGTACTTGGCTCAAAGCAGATGTTTGATAGTTGTTTCTTTAAAACATGCAGGTTAGAACAAACAAGGGTCTAGACAGAAGCTCCTTGAGGGCATGTACCAAGTCAGCTTGGCTTTACGAGTATGATGGAGAGGGGCTCAGTACACATGTATTTGTTGATTTATAACGAACAAATAAATGAATGAATGAAAAGAATCATGACATAGACACACACAACCAAGTATAATACAAAGTAAAGAAACAGAATTAAAATGATTTTCATTGAGTTAAATACTGATAGGCAAAACTAAATTCCATAATTATATACTGTACCCTATAAAATGCAAACCCACACAGCTCTCTCCAATCAGACATTAAGCATCTGGAGGCAGGGGCCATGATTTATACATGACTATATCCCCAGCAGTTAATTTAGTATCTGGTATACAGCAGGAACTCAACAAATATCCAACAAGCTAAATAAACAGAAGTATCTTTTGGCCTCCTTAATTTAAAGAGTCACTTTAAGGATGTGCTTTTTTTAAAGCCACAGCTTTCATTAATGATAAAAAGTATATTCCAGAAATTATTTCATTTTATCAATGAATCTTCAAAGGAGGTATGTTCTTGGTTGCAAAGGCAATCCCACCAGAGGAACTATCTACCATATCCACAAGTGTTGTTCCTATACATGAACTAGTAAGAGTCTAAAACTAGAATAGTAAAGAAAGCCTAAGTTTACAAATATTTATGTTTATTGCTCCACCAGGTTCCTGCCAAAAATGAGGCCCCCAAAATAGAAGATATAAGGTGATTTCACTAAATTAACCTAACGTCATGAATTCTAAAACCCAAATTCACCTTTATTATGACAGCAAGGTAACATTGCATCTTTTGCGGGGTAACAAACCAACACAGATAGTATCTACTTGACTTAATAAAATGATTCACAGTGAAGATCTAAATTGGCTTTTTAGCCAAAAACAAAGATGGAACAGACAATGACATATACAAAATGAGTTTACAATTTGTTTAATTTCTTTTTATCAACACCAAAGGCAAGAAATATTCATCTAACTTTCCTAAGGCTCTTTAGTTACTGCTTAATTCAGATCACCATAGCACAGTTCAATCGAGATTTTGCTTGATACTGAGACAGCCTAAGTATGGCTTCATTTACTTTGGAGCAGAAAAAAAAAATGAGTTTTCACGCAAACCAATCACAGCTTCAGCATTAGCATGCTATCCACAAGGAGATGGCTAGCACTCACAGAGTGATCGTGGTAGGCCTACTGTCACCCTATGCCCACCCAGAATGGGTGGCTGCCACACAGGAAACAATGAACAAGGGTCTAAGGTTGCTGTGCAGGCTAAAGACCAATGATGGGGACACAGGTTAGGGTAATCTCAGGGCCAGAGGGATGCCAAGGAAGCATCTCAAGGGAATGTGTGTCTCTATCCATCATCCAGTAACACCTCCCAGCACAAAGTCTGGAGCTTCCACATCCAGAATAATAATAAACTTGAGGGGGCCGCCCGGTGGCGCAGCGGTTTAGTCCGCGCTTGGCAGCCCGGGGTTCGCGGGTTCGGATCCCGGTCGCCCGCCGACGCACTGCCTGTCAGCCATGCCGTGGTGGCGTCCCATATAAAGTGGAGGAAGATGGGCACGGATGTTAGCCCAGGGCCAGTCTTCCTCAGCAAAAAGGGGATGATTGGCAACAGATGTTAGCTCAGGCTGGTCTTCCCCACAAAAAAAAAATAAAATAAAATAATAAACTTGAGGGCCTGGGTAAGGCAAATTCATTTTCTTTGACAGCAATAAAAGAAGGGAACGAGCACTAATTGAAACTGACTACGGGCCATGTCCTGTAGATTCTCAAAACAGTCCTGCGAGGCAGGGATCATCAGTGCTCCACTTTACACAAGAGAACACCAAGGCTCGGGGAGATGGTGTGAATGGGGCCAACATGATTTAGCCAACAAACAGCAGACCTTAGATTTGGAAACAAATCTATCCAGCTACAAATCTCTTGCCCTTTCCACCTATCCATGCTGCCTCCATCAAGTCTTTCTCATGATGACTCAACAATCCTGTGAAAGGTCTGCACATAAGGGACTGACTCATTTCGAAAGCAGGAAACTTCACAGTCATTTAAGCTCCCTATTAAGGAGACTCCTTTTCTGTAGATCTCAGTTGCTCTGCCAATGACGCTGATCTTCATGGAGATTTTCAGTTAGCAGAAGGCAAAGTCCTTCTGTTTAAGCCTTAAGTCACCTCTACATCTTATTTCAATTCCTTACTTAAATCTGTTTCCTTTACAACAACAACTGGCATCCCTTCTCCCTTCTGAACAATCCAGTCCTGAAGTTACTGAGTGAGGTGGACCAAGGCAGGCATCCACGGGGAGGGGAGGTTGGGTGGGGGTGTCAGCCCAACCAAGGCGAGGTGGGTGGTGCCAAGTGAGGGGGCACCTAGTGTAAGGAGTCAAAGCCCAAAGGGGATGAGGAGGACATCCACCGGTGGGGCAGGCCCTGGTGGGATGCAAGAGCATCTAGGTAGAGAATGGTCTGCCATGGGCAGTGGAGCCCATGCAGCCCAATGTGAAGGGCCAAGTTGGGAGAGGAGGGAATCCTAGTGGAGAGGCAAACTGGCATGGGGCATCTGAACCAAGGAGGGGTACAAAGGGTGTCTACACCTGGGTGTGAACCAGTATGGGAGGATGGAGCCTGAGCAGGGTGAGAAGAATGTCCACACAAGGGGCAGGGAATAGCCTGGCACAGGGCATGAGAATCCAAATGGGATGAGGAGGTCATGTGCACGGAGCAGGAGTGATAAGTCAAGGGAAGACTGCTCACATGGCGGACAGAACAGTGAGGAAATATATTAAGAGAGATCCAGGCTTCTCCCTGAGAGAAAAGGAAATTATAAATATGGAGAAAGAAAATTAGGATAAAACCAATGATACTGGAATTGGACTTGGAGGTATGAAGAGAACTCATATTTCTCAATATATGAAGAGAGATCAAAAAATCACCTACAGGTAAATGTGTGCACATGTGTGCACACATGCATACATATATAACCTGTCCTTCGAGAGGGCCTGAAAGCACTGACATCCCAATAGCTATGGGCACACTTTGCTCCCAGATCTTGGCTTCTAAGGAACCAGGGCTCCTGGAGAAATGGTCGATGGCCAGACTGGAGCAAGGAAAGTACAATATTAGCCTGGAACATCTTATGCTAGAAAGCAAGGAATTACTCAAAAAATGATGCACACATGTCAAAAAGACAAGGGCAGCTTCAAGGGGCTCTCAACTGCTCAAATCTGAGAAAACTTGAGCAAAATAAACAAAAATAATAATGGACTATAACCAGTGATAAAATGAGACCATGAGTTCATACTGGTATGAATAAATGAGTGAATAGATTGAAAGGTAGAACATTCCTTACTTAAATCTGTTTCCTTAATAGTAAAGAACAGATCCTTACACAGTTTCATGGTAGCTTCCTATAAAACACCTACTAATTTCAGAGTAGCCTCACAAGGGAGAAGACTGCCAGATACCACCACAGTCAAGCGAGCATGGCGAATATAACCAGAACTGAGACAAAGAGAAATCGTGCGCCACAGAGAGATGCAATGAGAACGTGGCATCATTTCTGTGACATTCCTGCCAAAGATGCATAAGCTGAATCTATCATGATGAAACATCAAACCCAAATTGAAGAACATTCCACAAAATCATTGAATTATAATCTTTAAAAATATCAAAGTCATGAAACACAAAGTCAGTCTAAGGAACTGACCCAGATTGCAGGTGTGAAGGAGACCAAGGGACAGGAGCCTGAAGAAACAATTGATTCGGAGCGGGACCCTTCTGACATAAAGGCCACTATTGGGACAGCTGGCAAAATGTGAACGGGGTCTGAAGACCGGAGGGTAGTTTCCTTATTTGGATGATTATATCATGCTTACAGAGAGAATGCCTTTGTTTGCAGGAAATATACAGTAAAGTATTTGCAGGTGATGGGGCATCAGATAAACTTATTCTCAATTGAGGGGAAAAAAAGCTATTGGTACTATACTTGAAACTTATATAAGTTTGTGATTGTTTCAAAATTTTAAAAAATTACACAAAAATTTGTCAAGCATAGTAAATGCTCATCATAAAAAATTTATAAAATAGGACAGAAAATTAAAATAACCTATTATTCCATCACTAAGGTAACAGCCATTAATTCCATATGCAGCCTTCCAGTCTTTTTTCTATGCAGATTTTTTAATGAACTGAAATTATACCATATAAATATTTTATGATGTACTTTTTAAACTTTCTCAATGGTTGCATATTATTCCATTGTAAGGGTACTCAATGATTCCATTAGCCAATCCTCTATTATGTCACACACAGACTGTTTCCAATTTTTCCTTTGTTATAAATAATACTGCAATAACCCTCTTTACATGCAAATACTTTTGTACAACAGATTTTTTTCCGTTAGGGTATATTAGTAGAAGTGGAATCATTGGGTAATAGGGTATAGACTTTTTAAAGGTTCTTGATACATAAAGGACTGCCAATTGCCCCACAGAAACATTATACTAAACTGTATTACACAGGCTGTATTCAGAGTGTCTGCTAAAAACTGCTTCAGATTTTCACACAATCACCATCTGTCCAGCACTCAGCTACTTAGGCTTTCTCGTAGGCCGACATAGCTCATCTGGCCTCTGCAACGACGCCCAGAGGAAGGAGAGAAATTAGAATGAACCTCTAACTACATCCTGGGAAAGCCAAGCTCAGTGGTTAAGTGAATTGCTCCAGGCCTCAAAGCTCATAAGGGTTGGAGTTGTGCACACCTTTCAGACTCTGGAAATCGCAAGCCCTTTCTCCAGCCAACCCAGCCTGTTGTGAATGGGGCATTGACTTTTTCTTCACACCCAAGACCTGCTCCTTCACAGAAATCTTGAGGGAGCAAAATCTTGAAGTTGAGTTGCTCAGACTCAGTCACCCATGTGGTCCTCCCCATCCAGATAGTCCAGGGGTCCTGGACAACCACTTATCCACACACATTTCACTAACATCTCACCAACTTCAGGCTTCAGCAAAAAGTCCTCTAAAGCTCTTCACAATCTGGTTCAAAGCTACTCTCCAGACTTCTGTCCTACAAGAGGGGACCACATGTCCTTGTACCACAGTGGACGATGTGGCCACGTACTAGTAGAGTGGGCCTCTGAGCACTTCTCCCACTCCTTTTCCACCCCCGGGGTTCCAGTTTGTCCCTCAAGGCTGCATGGTCCCTCCCCTTCAATCCTCTCGGCCACAGTGTGATGGAAGAGCTGTCTCTGATCACTCTTCCTGCTGCCTGGGAACTACAGAAAGCAGGTGACTAATGAAACTTTCTTATCTGTGCACCCAGGGCCCAGCACAGCACTGTCCACACAGCTGGGCACTGTTCCAAAGTAATATGCCCAAAGGCCACAGAAATCAGTGCCTCCAATACAATATTACTCTTCAGACTCTCTTTCTTAAAGAAGGGCTATATCTCAGAAGAAGAAAAAGGCTATAAAAAGGGGCTGAACCCACATAAGACTTTATTTCTGATTTTGAACCCCAAGGATGTTTTTATTTGCCAGAGGAGTTTTTAAAACAGTAAAACTTTCTCTCCATATTATTTTATTATCACCCAAACTTCAGTCTCAGTAGATTACCATCATCCTCCCTGTTTTATACTCTGAGTCACTGAGAATCAATGACATTAGGGCTTCACTTTTACTATTGCAACCTCCCTTCATCAAGCCTGCCATCATGGAATTTGACACAAAGATAGAACAAAGAGCAGTCTTTATACATGTAGGGTGTCCTCCTGTCCTCTTCAATAAGCACTGAGAGAGTGACTCCTATGTGCCTGGAGCTGTAGGCACAAAGATGAACAGGAAAGACCTTAGGCCTGAAGACCTTAGCCTGGTGGGCAAGAGAGACAGGTCACAAGACAATGATAGGATACCGATGATGACAGAGGGCTTGTGAAAAGCCTTAGGGACACAGAAGAGGGGCACCCTCAGGATGGAGGGGAGGGGTATGGGTCAGAAAAAACTTCAAAGAGGAGAAAGAGGAAACAGGGGGGAGGGGACCTGGGTGGAGGATCCAGCAGCGTGTGCTAGGGCTTAGAGGCAGGCGAGCGTCCAAAGAACTCTCAGTAGAATCAGCCATAAAAACCTCCCAACCATGAAAAGTCCAGGACCAGATGGCTTCACTTGTGAATTCTACCAAACAATTAAAAAATTAAAACCAATCCTTCCCAAACTCTTCCAAAAAATATAAGGAGGAAACACTTCTAAACTCATTCTATGGGGTCAGCATTATCCTGTATCAGAGCCAGACAAGACATCACAAGAAAACTGTGGACCAATATTCCTGATAAATATAGATGCAAAAAATCCTCAATAAAATACTAGTAAACCAAAGGAAGAGCATACCAAAATGATTATATACCGTGACCAAGTGGGATTTATTCCTGGAACGTAAGGACGGTTTAACATAGGAAAAAAAATCAACCAATGTAATACAACACATTATTACAACAAGGGAAAAAACCTACATGATCATCTCAATTGATGCATAAAAAGCATTTGACAAAATCCAACAACTTTTCATGATAAAAACACTAGGCAAAATAGAAATAGAAGGGAATTTCCTTAACATCATAAAGAATATTTATGAGAAACCCATAGCTAACATCATACTCAATAAAGAAAGGCTGAAAACTTTCTTCCTAAGACTAAGAACAAGACAGAACGCCCATTTCCACCACTGCTATTCATTTTGCTGAAATTTCTAGCCAGAGTAATTAGACAAGAAAAAGAAATAAAAGGCATCCAAATTGGAAAGGAAGAAGGAAAACTATCTCTATTTGACATGATCTTATATATAAGAAATCCCAATCAAAGAATATATAAGAAAGCTACTAAAGCTAATAAACGAATTCAGCAAAGTTGTAGGGTACAAGATCAGCACACACAAATCAGTTGTATTTCTATACACCATCAATGAACAACCTGAAAAGAAAATTAAGAAAGCAATTCCATTTACAACAGCATATGAAAGAATAAAATATTTAGGAATAAATTTAACTGAAGAGGTGAAAGACTTGTACACTAAAAATTACAAAACATTGCTAAAAGAAATTAAAAAGACAACCTAAATAAATGGAAAGATATTCCATGTTCATGGTTAAAAAATTTATTATTGTTAAGATAGTAATACTACCCAAAGCAAAATACAGATTCAGTGTAATCTCTATCAAAATTCCAACAGCCATTTTTTCAGAAATGGAAAAGCTGATCCTCAGTTTCTTATGGAATTATAAAGGGCTCCAAATATTGAAAACAATAGTTAAAAAGAAGAACAAAGTCAGAGGACTCACATTTCCCAATTTCAAAACTTACTACAGAGTCACAGTAACCAAAACAATGTGGCACTTACATAAGGATAAACATACAGATCAATGGAATAGACTTTAGAGTCCAGAAGTAAACCCACACATCTATGGCCCCTCCACAAGGGTGCCAAGTCCATTCACAGGGGGAATGAATAGTCTCTTCAATAAATGATACTGGAGCAAGTGGATTTCCACATGCAAAAGAATGAAGTTGACCCCTACTTCACATCATACAAAAATTCACTCAGATTGGATCAATGCTCTAAATATAAAAAGTAAAACCATAAATCTCTTAAAAGAAAACATAGGGGTAAATCTTCATGACCCTGATTTTGGCAATGGATTCTTAGACATGACACAAAAAGCATGAGCAAAAAAAGATACATTGGACTCCCTCAAAATTAAAAACTCTTCTGCACTAAAGGACATTATCAAAAAAAGTGAAAAAATGGGGCTGGCCTGGTGGCATAGTGGTTAAGTTCGCATGCTCCACTTCAGCAGCCCAGGGTTCGCAAGTTCAGATCCTGGGGGCGGACCTATGCACCGCTTATCAAGCCATGCCATGGCAGACGTCCCACATATAAAGTAAAGGAAGATGAGCATGGATGATAGCCCAGGGCCAATCTTCCTTGGCAAAAAGAGAAGCATTAGCAACAGATGTTAGCTCAGGGCTAATCTGAGCTAACAAAAAAAAAGTGAAAAGACCATCTACAGAATGGGAGGAAATATTTGAAAATTATATCTGAGGTTTTAATATTCAGAATACATAAAGACCTCCTACAACTCAAGAACAAAAAAGACAAACAACCCAATTAAAAACTGGGCAAAGGACTTAAATAGATGTTTCTCCACAGGAGATATACAAATGGCCAATAAGCACATGAAAAGATGATCAATATCGTTAGTCATTAGAGAAATACAAATCAAAACCACCATGAGATACCACTTCACACCTACTAGGATGGCTATAATCAAAAAAACAGAAAAGAACAAACGTTGGTAAGGATGTAGAGAAATTGGAACCCTTGTACATTGCTGGTGGAAATGTAAAATGGTGCAACCAATGTGGAAAATTGTCTGGTGGGTCCTCAAAAAGATAACCATAGAATCATCAGACGTCACAGCGATTCCACTCCTACGTATGTTCCCAAAAAAATTCAAAACAGGGACTCAGATGCTTGTACGCCAACGTTCACTACAGCATTCTTCACAATGGCCAAGAGGTGGAAACCCAAAGGTTCATTAACAAAAGAATGGATAAACAAAATATGCTGTATATATACACTAGGATATTATTCTGCTATAAAAAGGAATGAAGTTCTGATACATGCTACCACATGGATGAACGTTAAAAACATTAGGCTAAGTGAAATAAATCAGACAAAAGGACAAATATTGTGTGATTCCATATATACATGAAATATCTAGAATAGGCAAATTCATAGAGACAAAGCAGCTTAGAGGTTACCAAAAGCTGGGAATATGGGGGAATGAGTTTTTCCTTAATGTGTACAAAGTTTCCATTCGGGGTAATGGAAATTTTTGGAAATAGTGGTGACAGATGCACAACACTGTGAATGTAATTAGTCATTGAATTACACAAGTAAAAATGGTTACAATGACACATACATACATATATATCACAATAAAAAATTTTTTAAGAGAGCAAGAACTCTAAATAGTTACTGCACTTGGAGTGGAGGAGGAGGCAGGATGGGCAAGCAGAGGGCTGGGGCTGGGGAGTGGGTTTCTGGTAAGGCGGAGGAGGAGTCTGGCTCTCATTCTACACGTAAGAGTTTGAAGAGTGACAGAATCAGCTGTTTTAGAAAGATACACTATGATAAAACAAAGGTGACAAATTACTAAATTGCAATCAGGAAAATTGTGGATTACTGCAGTGGGGGGATGGGGAGAAGAAAAGGAAATGGATCTCTCTCCACCTTCCTCTCTTAATGCTTCTGGTAATTTGGAGAGTAAGGTAGGTACGTTCATCCCGTGGTGCAAAGGCAAAAAGAGACGGGGGTGGGGATAAATCAAGTTCCCACCAGAAAAGGCAAAGCTGCGCAAAACCAGGGTACCAACAGGTGCCCACACAGGACAGGGGCAAAGCTGGGCTGCCTGGGGGTGGGCAGGATGAACTCCCGGCTCCGAGCCTGTCCTCGGAGCTGGATCCTCTCGTTCCTTACCGAGCACACACAGACATTCATTGCTCGGTATACACGGGCAAGGATCTGCGGGACTCTTTGGGAAGCTCCGAAATGAATCACAACTCTAATCCTGTCCTCCAGGAACTTCAAGCCCTGGGCCAGGGCCATTCACAGCCGCAGCCAGAAGGGAGGAAAGGACTGCAGGGGAGGGAGGGGGAAAGGGAGCAGCCAAGGCTTCGGGGAGAAGTAGTACCTGAGTTGGGTCTAGAAAGGTAGGTAGGACCCAGAGAGGTGGAGATGGAAGGGAGCCTTACAAGTTGCGGGAAGCACACACACACAGCCAGGGAGATGGCTCAGCGCGGGGTCTATACTCTTATCCCGGTTGCGGTGGAGCGGACCACAGGGTCTATATTCGGACCACAGATGCGGCGGTGCAGAACCCGGGGTCCACACTCTGATTTGGGGTGTGGCAGTGCGGAGCGGGGTCCGCATGACTATCTGAGGCGCATTGATGTGTAAACTCGGGCCCGGGGTGCTGCGGAGCGACCGCGGGGTCTAAACTCGGACCCAGGGCGCGGCGGCGGGGCAGAGCGCGGGGTCTACACTCGGGCCCGGGGTGCTGCGGGGCGGACCGCGGGGTCTAAACTCGGACCCAGGGCCTGGCGGCGGGGTGGAGCGCGGGGTCTAACTCGGACCCGGGGTGCGGCGGCAGGGCGGAGCGTGGGGTCTAAACTCGAAGGGACCCGGGTGCAGCGGGGCGGGGCGCCGGGTCTAAACTCGGAGGGACCCGCCGTGCAGCGGCACATGTCGGGGGCGGCTACTACAACCAGGCCTGCGGTGGGCTTCACCCGGTGCTACGGAACGTGCTGTCCGAGGACCAGGAGCAGCGGGGATCTGCTGGGAGCCTGTTAGAAATGCAGATTCTCCAACCCGGGCCCCACCCCAGACCTGCTGAATCCTCTACTTTTAACACGACCCTCAGATGATTCAGGTGCTCTTTGACATCTGAGAAGAACCTTCTTCACACTGCAGCCCTTCATTTACGACCTGTGAAGTAGATATTAGCATCTCCACTCTACATGTGAAAAACTGAGGCTGAGCGCTATTACACACTTTGTCCAAGATAGTAACTGAGTTGGCACTCAAATCCAAGTATATCTGATTCTGAAATTTGTGCTCTTAAGCATATCATGTGATATTTCCAAATCTCCATAAAATATTGGCACATACATGGCAATAGTTTTGTCGTGTTACTAAGGTAATAATTAAACACAGCTAACACTTCGGAGCACTAAACTATTCATCAGGCGCTGTTTCTAGCTGGACACACAATGTCTCTCTGCTCTCTGAGTTTTGTTAAGAAGAGGCTTGGGAGAGGCCAAAAGGATGCACCATGCCCTAAAGTCCCTTTCTAAAACAGCATCTGTGCCAGCTCTGTTATCTGTGGGATGTTCTCTCAATGCATCTCCAGGCTCCTCTACAAGCTTGTTGGAATTGATGGTAATTTTCAGTTCAGGCCTGATTGATCCCAGAGGACGAGAGAGACTGGCTTCTCTCTCCCAGCTGACACTGCCCTGTATGGGAACAGCGGCTCAGAACAATAAGTGCATTCTGCCTTGTCCACTCAGAGTCTAAACAAGCAGAAATACAGAATGACAGGAATGTAGCTAGTGTGCTCTGCCTTAACGAGAAAGAGACAAGTGGTTATAAAACAAAACAAAAAAATCCAAAGAAAAAAAAGAGGGGGTGTACTGGCTTCAGATACACAGGGCAGAGTCAACCCTGACCCAGGTCCAGGCAGGTGGCGTTGTCCGTAGGCTGGGGCACTAAGCCAGGTGTGTTGTCTGAGGGCGCAGAGCATGCAGCATCGTACAGGCCTTGCTGGACCTGCACAGGAGACCAGCTTTATTGACTCCGAGTCGGAGACTCGATCGCATTAGCTCACAGACTGGGAGTAGCCATGCAGGTATCTGGGAACTCTTGAGTGAGGCACAGAAGTCCACAGCATACCCCTTCTAGAAAGGGGCAGCCAAATAAAAGATTTCAGAAGCAGAGGACAGGACAGCTAAGACATCCTTGAACTCAGGAGTCCAACAGGCACAGGGGTTCAAGGGAGGATAGCAAGTCAAGGCACGGTGGGGCCTGTGAGTCCCGCTCCCTCTACAGGGGATGCCCGCCCACCCCTTCCTGGCACTTCCCACTCACATTGTATGACCCATTCAGATTCTGTGAAACTTCCCTTAAAACCTCCCTGGAAGGGCTGGGTACTCTCCCCTCTTTGTACCCATTTCACCTTTACTATATACACTGTGCTCCTAGAATTTTCTCATAAAAACAGCTACAGAGTTTATAACCCAGCATTTCCACTCCAAGGTTTATATACAACAGAAACATGCAAATATGTCCACCACAAAGACACATACAAGAACATCCATCCAGCATTCTTACATAATAGCCCCAAAGAGGAAATAACCCAAAGGTCCATCAACAGTAGAATGAATAAGCTGTGGAATAGTCATACAATAGAATACTATACCCCAATGAAAAATGAATGAATTGCTGCCTCATGCAACAACGTGAATGAATATCACCAACATGATGTTGAGGAAAAGCCAGATACAAAAAAGTACGTATCGTACAAAGCCATTTATGTCAAGTTCAAAACCAGGCAAAACAATCTATAGCATTAGACCGTGGGCTAGTGGTAACTGGGCAGGAGGAGGGGCAGTGAATGAGCAGGGCACCACGAGGACTCTTGGGATGCCACTAGTGTTCTATTTCTGATCCGAGAAATGGTTACATGAGAAGATTCAAAATTTCACAGTTACACAAGGGTAGTCAGTATTTCATTAAGCTGTATTATGATTTGTGTATTTTTCTGACTGTTTTAATTCAATAAAAACTTCATGAAAAAGAAAAAAACAGCTACTATTTACCGAGCAAATATTATGGGACAGTGCCACTTTGGGCAGACAGCATGCGTGCATGATCTCACTGAACCTCCCTCTCTGCTGGGTAGGCGTCATCTTGTTTTCCAGATGGGTATCTGAGGCTCAGAGCCACTGTGACATGCAGCCTACGTCACTCAGAAACCAGGACTTAAACCAAGGGCTTTTTCACAATAAAGTCTGAATGATATTTTCACTATACTACAGACATCAGTAATCATCTGGTTACCCAATGACTTCACTAACTAGACAGTAAGATCCTTGAATATAACCTGCCTTTTGTTCTGCTCTGCATCCCCAGTACCTAGCACAGGCTTGATGGAGGAATGAATAATGATTATGACCACATAACAACAGCTAAGATTGACGCAGCACTAAATTAGGGGCAGGCACTGTGCCGACAGCTTTTCCAAGAGTATCTCATTTAATCCTCATCGTGACTCGCTGATGCCGATACTATCATTATCTCTGCTTTACTGATAAAGAAATGGAGTGAGTGAAGACATGTATCCTTGGATGTGTGAACGAAAGAATGAATGAAATTTGAAGGACTTCTCCACCCTTATGGACCCTGGGCAACAAGCCACAGCCCTGAGAATATAGTGGCCCAGGACATCTTCCAAAGTTTGTGACTGCCTCAACCCACGGGTTCCTGCTTGCTCCAGTAAATATTTTCCCATTAGAGTGTACTTGCAACTAATTTAAAAGTTTATTCCACATTCTCCCCTTTTGAAGTTTTAAACACCAGAGAAGCCCCACCAACCATGCGGGAGCTTGCTGTAGGACATGCCATAAGCAAAGGCAAAGGCTTCTTTACGCCCCCAGCCAACCGTGCCAGCTACCTCCCGTTGATTCACCCCTCCACACCAGATGAACCAGTTAGCCCTAAAACCACCCCACAAGGAAGGCATGCACGATCTTGTTCTAAGTCCACATTTAAGTGGGTAATCAAGCTGATACGAAAACATCCAGAATTTCAACCATGGATTGATAGCATTGTCTCTTTACCAACTACACAGCATTTTAAAAATAGTATCTTTATTCAAAAATACACTTCTAGTGAGATGTGGTATATACATACAATGGAATACTACTCAGCCATAAGAAAAGACAGAATTGTCCCATTTGCAACAACATGGATGGACCTGGAGGGTATTATGTTAAGTGAAATAAGCCAGAGAGAGAAGGACAGACACTGCATGATCTCACTCATATGTGGAATATAAATGAACACACGGACAGAGAGAACTGGTTGGTGCTTACCAAGGGGAAGGGGGTTGGGGGGTGGGCACAAGGAGTGAAGGGATGCATCCACACGGTGACGGACAAAAAATAGTGTACAGCTAAAATCCCACAATGTTATAAACTATTAAGACATCAATAAAAATAAATAAATAAAATTTTAAAAAATACACTTCTAATGTATATACTGTCAGAAGGTGCTAGATTGTTCCTGAAATTTCCTTATGGCTTCATTTGCTAGCCAATTTGGTATCAGTTGCCCAGGAAGAAAGAAACCAAACTATTTAAGCAATCCTTTAAAAGAGGGAATGAAATCCATCTCATGGCACATCCTTTTTTTTTTTTTGTAATACAACATTTTTGAGAAAACAATGTTGTGTTTTTCTGTTTTCTGGAAGATTCTGCAGAGGTTTGTAATCCATAGTTGGTATCTAATCTGCATCAGTCCACTGGCATGCTCAATGACAAGAAAAGATTTATTGGACAATATGCTCATTTTTTTCTCATGGTTAAAAAAATTACCAAATCTGACCCATTTAATTTATTTACAAATAAACGTGAATAAGTGGAATGCATAGCATTACGTTTCAAAATTGGTGCCCAAGGAGAGCTCAGAAGTTCCTAGTTTTCTTGGGAATTCAAGGTTTTCTGGGATGTTTTCAGGTGTGGTTGATGAAAATTCCTGCATTATTATATTCCTAAGGTTCAGTTTCCTCATTCATAGAATAAGGATAGTATCTGCCATGATTATTTCTCAAATACAGAAAAAAAGAAAACAAATGGGAAAGTGCCTTGTAAACCAGAGTCTGTACACAAGTAAGGGGGCCTTGTTACTTAAGTCACACTGACACGTGCGACCTCTTTCCTGGTTCTGGATGCCCTCACTGGGCTGTGTTCCCTTCCTTGACCCACCCCTTCCAATATGCTGCAGGTTCCAAGACTCAGCTCTCTGCCTCTCATGTCTTCTCTCCAAATATGTGTCTGACATTGCCCTGGAAGCTGGTCTCTACATTCCACTCCAATACACACCATTCAATTTATAAAAAGGTTAAAATATGCAAATCGATGCTAGATACTGTTGAGTGAGTGGTACCTTTTTAGTAGAAGTACAGAGAAATGCATAGGAATGATAGACATCCAACTGGGGACTGTGGTTTCCCTCCGTGGAGGAGGGAAGGCTCTGACAGATCCCTGTACACAGGGGCTTCAAAGGCATCAAAGGAACCCATCCCTTAAACTGGGTAGTAGATACACGAGTGATCATTATTCTTTATACCTTTTTGGTATATCTTAAATAATTCCTAATAAATTTTTTAAAACCTACTCCACCAAAAAGCCGTTAATCATTTCTTAGTTTTATTTTCATTTGCTCATTCATTCAACACGCACTGGTATCTATTATAAGTCAAGCTCCAGTGTAGGAACAGTAAATACACAAATACCTAAGATCAGCTCATGCCCTTGAGGAACATGTTGTCTGATGTTTGGCGGGGGGCGGGAGGAGAGAGAAAGAGGGGAGAGGAGGCAGAGATGGGGAGAGAAAGGGGGAAGGAAAGGTGAGGAGAGAGTGAATGATAATGACCACACCATGAGAAGGCACCACCACAAGGGGGCGCTCATGTGCAGGGACAGGTGACCAGCTCTGGGCTGGGCAGGTGAGGAATGGACACAGAGGGATGGAAACTAGAGGACTCCCTGGAAGTAGGCCCATACTCTTAGATGGATCACTCATTGAACCTACAGCTGTTCTCTCCTTCCTCTTCATTCTACACAAGGAAATAAAAGCCAAAGAGCTGGACTTCAAATTCAGACATCCCAGCTCCCAGCAGTGACTTTCACTATATCCTCAAACCACTCACTCCATGCTTATAAAATATATTTCACCTTTAATTTGTTTAGATAGACTGTTCACTCCAGAGATGCATGTCTTCCAATTAAGTCATAAGTTCTAAATCACAAGAACCACCTCTATTTTCCTATCGGGGTGTGTGTGTGTGGGTGTATGGATGTGGGTGTGGGTCTGTACACTTAATGCCTCGCTTCCCCCAGTATGCCTGGCATTGTATCTGGCATTTAACAAGAGCATAAAAATGTCTCTTGTATACATCTCAATCAATGAATGAAAGATGATGCAATTCAACAAACAACACTCTTCCATACCAATTAAGAAAATTCAATGAATTTCAGAATTCCACCCAACAATACCTCATATTCCACCATCTATCTGCCTCCAGTATCTTGCCACATTAGCTTTCTTCACAAAACAGGAGTCAGACCAAGTCAACTTTTCTCCTCAAAAACCTTGGATTGCTCATCAATAGTAATTCCTCAGCATGGCATTCTCGGCCTTCCTCGATCAAGCCCCATGCTATCTTTCCAGCTTCAACTCCCACTAGATTCCTTCCAAAGATTTATTTATGCTACAATCACTGCCCCCAAAAGCCATGCATTGTCACGGTTTTCCCTTCAGCCAGTAATTTTCGTACTGCTTCCTCCACCTATCCTATTCATAACTAGTCCTTGAGAATAAGCCCAAATGGCCACTTTTTATGTTTCTATAGAACATTTCTGCTATCTTTTTATAACACTGATTTTGTTCTTTATGCTAAAATAGTTAATTGTTTAATTTCTCTTCCAACTATAAGCTACTTGTGGGTAAGAGAACCAACCCCATTTCTAACACAGCGTTCCTCACAGCAGGGGTTCATTAAAAGTCGGGGGAATCAGTGTACTTATTAGACTATGTCTCTATTCTATTTGTTTTGAATCCCGACCAAAGAGTCCTTCTAGATAAATCAGCACTGAACATAAGCCCTAAGGGATGCCAATTTTAGAGCCCCTTGTAGTGGTGTTCTAATAATTAACAAATGGATATTAGTTAATAAAGAGATCCTTGGATATTTAAACCAATACCTTGTGAAGTTAGAGAAATAGTAGGTAGTGAAGCAGGAACAATGTATCTTAAGGGACTGAGTCTTTCTCCTCAAGTGTGAGTCTATATTCAAATTTAAAAGATGATTTTAGCACCGCAGTGCTTGGCAGTGGCTACAAAGCTAACTATTGTTCTATTTTTTTTTAAGGGCAAGGGAGGAACCTCTACTAATGTTAATTACTCGTGCTGCCCATTCACTTATTGAGTTTATTCACTGTTTAAGCATAAAATGCACTCAATTTTTGTTTCTACTTCAGAGTACATGTATGCATTCAAATGCTACTGAGCACCCTGGGGGAACAAAGCATACCGAATGATAGACTCTTCCAAGGCAAAAGGGTTAATGGTGACCATGGCAACCGCCTCCAAGAATAGCATCATCTGCGGCAGCATTCATGCTGGGGCAGTGACAGAATGGTTATAAATATACCTATTAGCAGCCTGAGCTGAATCTTTAAACAGCACTGTTGAGAGAGAGGATGCCTAAAAATAGCTCCACACGATTGCATTTGAAGACGTGTCCTCAGAAACACTGCATCTCGTGCACACACGCACAGAATGATTTTTAATTTTCTTTTTTCCAAGTGCCAAGAAGTGAACGTTGGAGGCACACAATAGACTATGTGACATTTTATGACCTTCCTCTTTCCCTACAATATTCCATAAAGAAGCCCCCCAAACAGAAAGGGCAGCCATTTGGGGGTCCAGCTTGGACAACTGGCTCAAGTGACTGCCCAAGCCCCCCACACAGCAGGGCCGCCCCCACCCTCCGGCAGGCTTCACATGTCACGCTCACTGGGCAGGCTGTTCCTGCAATGACCCCATGTGGAGGACAGGCTAGGATGAGCACAGCTCCCAGAACGGGGTGTCCCATCCCTGGCCTTGCTTCACGCCCAGGTGAGAGTCCACTTCTTCTGTGCAGTCTTCTCTTATTTCTGCTACTTCTACTTGCCAGGACATCTTAATCTACACTCCTCCTAAAATATAGCTTATTTTCTACATAGGAGCAGGGGCCTTAGAGCCAGAGAGTTGTAGGCTTGAATTCCAGCATAACCACATTATTAGTGTCCTTGCATAAATAACTCAACCTCTTAAACCTTTATTTCTTCATTTATAAAGAGGGATCATGAAATGCCTAAATCAGAGGGCTGTTATAAGGAGTAAATCAGAAAGTAAAAGAAAGATGTCCAGCACCTGGTAGCACTCAACCTGTGAGTTTTCTTCTTCTTTTCCTCACTCTCTTATCTACTCAAATCGATTCTGACCCTCTGGAAGGCTGGGACCATATCACTCAAGCTATGCATCCACACAGCATGGTGCCCAGTTGAAAAACAGCTGTTAGTGGGGTGAACAAATGAGTGAGTACAGCTCCGTCCTGGGCCCTAGGACACAAATAGAGAATGGAACTCCCACCCTGGCTGCCTCCCAGGCCCAGATGTGGGGCCTCCTCCTCTGTTCCCATCTGTCACAATTCCTCAATCATTCTACCAGTCAAAAAGAAGAAGTGAAACAGTATTACATCCACAGCCCTAAAGGACGTGTGCAACAAAATGTGTATGGCAAGGAAAAAATCTACTCATGAAGAGGGGAGCACCAATATATGCCACTGCCCCCAAAGAGCAACTTGTGTCCCAGCCTGGAGCTGTGGACCCAAGGGCCACAGCGCCCAGGGCCCAAATGGGTCAGCACACCAGGGACCGACCTCAGGCCCCTCCACCCAGCATGTTTTCACTTACCTCACACATAAGCCTCAGCCTCCTCTCTTAAAATGGAGACAATAGGCTCTGTTTCACAGACGTGTTGAGAAGAACACATAAGATAAAGCACAGAAAGTGCTGGATGTGCTTTCCCACCCTCTGCCCCTCCTGTCTTGCTGGCCCTGGAGCCTGGGTGACGGGTGACCTTTGGGCTGTATCACTAGGGCCAGTCTCTCTGGTTGGGTTCAGCCAACGGAGGGATGGCAGGAGACAGAAGGGGCTGTGTCCCTGTGCCCATCCTGTCTGCTACTCTTCCAAGGCTCCAGCTCTCAGAAGGCTCTGGCAACACCATTTGGTCCCCTCGCCCCCTCAGGCCTAGAAGGGCTGGCAGCTTCCCACTGTTGTTAGTTGCTGACTACCCTGCTGTTTCCCTTAACCCCTGCCCACAATGCCACCCTCACCTGTCTGCTTCTCCCTGCTAGGCCCTGACCACTACAGGCATCGCCCTTCTCTTCCCTACCACCTGCCCCTCAGAGGAAGAGACATGTCCTGGACTTGGGGGCTCTCTGCCAATGGATCAGAAAGGCACAATATTTTGCAAGTTTTGCCCCTCCCTGGTCCTCTATAAAAATAGGAATAACCAAATAACCAACCTGACAGGCAAAGGAACAACAAACACCAAATTCAAGACAATGACGAGTTAATTCTGGAGTGGGAAGGCAGGACAGGGGATGAAAACAGTTTTCTTATTCACTATACGAACTCAACTCTATCTTTAATGTTTGATTTCTTTAAAAGGAAGGGAGGGAGGAAAGCAGGCAATATGGTAAAATGTTAAGAAGTCATGAGCTGAGAGGTGGGGTAGGGGTGGTTCATGGGTCTTCATTTTATTATTCTCTATACTTTTTCTGTAAGTTTTACAATTTAAAATAAATCTTATGTTTAAAACTTCCAAAGGCAACTCTCGCCCACAAAGTTGAGTTGCTATTCTCTGGCATGGATTCAGGGCCCTTACTAGCTGACTAGAAGCCCACCTACGGTGACAGCCTGCCCCTCCATCCATCCTGTGATACAGACACGCAGAGCCCCTCCTCATTGTCCAAAGAGGCTGAAGGTGGCAGGCCAAATGCTTCTGTTTACGCTCTCCTCTGGCTGTCATAACTGTCATTTATTGTGCCCAAGAAGTTCCTAAATATCCTTTCAAGCACAATTCAAATGTCACTTTCTGGAGCCTTACTGAACCTCCCAGACACAGTCAACAGCATCCAATAACCTGAACTTCTCTTATAACTATCACACTGTATTATAATTTCTATATGTGTTCATGAGGAAGGGAGCACGGTGAAGTGGTTCTGAAGTGGCTGGCTTCAAACCTAGTTCCATCGCTCCCCGTATAAGTGACGTCACCTCTGAACCTGAGTGCTGAATCTCTGAAGCAGGGAGAGAGAACAACAGAACCCAGGCTCGTTGTCACCATTGAGTGAGGCCATGCATGGCCAGTACTAAGGACAGGGATGGCATGATCTCATAAATAAACATTGGTCATTATCATTATCACCTTCCCTTAGGGGCTGTGAGCCTGCTCTCCTTGAATCCTCCCTCTCTCCCCATTCCAATAAGAGAGCTATAATTGTCCCAATTTTGAGATGGAGAAACTGAGGTTCAAAATGACTACCTTGCTCAAGGCCAGAAAGCTAGCCAGTTGTGGAACAAAGGTGTCAATCCAGGTCTGTCTGGTCCTGTCCATGGCACCTTGCCACCTCCTCTATGTCAGGGACCTGTGTTACTATTTTAATCTAGTTGATTCAGTCACTTTTACTGAATTCACAACTACACACACAGCACTTCACAAGCACTAACTTTAATGATTACAACAATCTTGCGAAGGAGTAATTATTTTACTGACGAAGAAACTAACATTCAGAAAGATTAAGAAAGGAGCCAGGGTTGCACAGTAAGGACCAGAATTTGAATCCAGATATTTCTTTTTTCATCTTTCTTTGAGGTATAGGATACGTAAAACTTAAATAGTATAGAATAGATAATTGTCATCCATGGACCCAATCGCATGAGGCTTTAACAAATCTCAACATTTTATCATATTTACTCATAGGTGAAGGCCCTAAGTGCCCCTGCCTTCCTCCGCAGAGATAACCACTCTCCTGAAGCTGGTGTACAGCATTCACATATATCTTATATACTTACTACATGCATGTAGATATACTACTGTTCTGCATGTTTTTAAACATGATGGAAGTGTAATCATACCACTTTACTCTGACACTTACTGTTTTCACTCAACATGTGAGAATTTTGAGATTTAATCATGCTGATAAATGTACATTTAGTTCAGTCACTTTAACTACTGTATGGTATTTCAATATATGAATTTCCCACTTTTTATTTAAGAGTCCCCTATTAACAGACATTCAGCTGTTTCTAATTTTCACTATTCAAACAGGGCTGCGGGGAACAGCCTGTACCTGCCCCCTGTTCAAGAGCTTCTCTGATGTATGGTACAAGAAGGGGGGATAATGGGTCAAAAATACACACTGCCTCAACTTTACTAAGAGTCCCAAATGGCTGTACAAATTTATACTCTGGCCAACACTATACATATAAGAATTCCTTTCTGGCTATATGCTTGCCATTTCTGATATTACAGACTTTCTTTAATTTTTCCAATCAGATGGGTGCAGATTTTACAAATGTGCAACTGTACCTGTCTTATCCATCCATCTAGTCACTTATTCAACAAATACGTAAACTGCTTTGTGCCAAGCACTGTGAAAACACATTGACAAAATCACTGCCTTTCTGGAGGAGCAGGCAACGAACAAAAATCAAAGAGATAATGACTGTAATGTCAAGAGGGTACTAAGTGCCATGGAGAACAGTAAAGCAGGGTAAAGGGGTAGAGGATGAGGGAGCCGTACTTCAGAGCACTTTAATATGCAATTCCCTGGTTCGCATTTACAAGAGCATTATAAAAACGTTTAATCACGGGTTGGGGCACAGGCACAGGTCAAGCAAAGCAAGGCACACAGGAGCATCCACATGGCTGAGCCAGGGGGCGCCGCAGTATGACCCATGCCAGCTCAGGCTTCATCTTCCGGGAAAGGCCCGCTCAGCTCCACCAGCATCTCACTGATCGATGTATCGGAGAGAATCCCTCCTACAGTCTAGATACCAGTCCTTTCTGGGGATGTGTGTTGGTCTCATCTCCCTTTCTGTG
This sequence comes from Tapirus indicus, assembly GCA_031878705.1. Taxonomy (NCBI): domain Eukaryota; kingdom Metazoa; phylum Chordata; class Mammalia; order Perissodactyla; family Tapiridae; genus Tapirus; species Tapirus indicus. The sequence goes on along the minus strand of CM062935.1, from coordinate 4,556,679 downwards.
GATTCTCTCTCCCTCCGTCTTTTTAACTTTTTCTTTATTCGGGATTTGTTATATATACCTAAAGATGTATAACATAATAATATTTATGTGACTTTAAATTGTGTTCATAGTCTCCTTTGCAGAATTTTGTAAAAGTTCAGTGTAATCAAACTGGTCAGCCTTTTCCTTTATGGGTGGTGCTTTATATGCCAAGCCTAAGAAACCCTTCCCTTCCCCCAAGGTCATTGAGATAGTGTCCTATATTATCTTCCAAAATTGTGAACTTGTTGCTTTTTCATACTTGAGTATTGATCCTACCTGATACTGATTTTGCTTATGGTATTCCAATTTTTTTCCATATGTGTCATCAAATGTCCCAGCATCACTTATGAAAAGGTTCTTACTTTCTCCCACTCCCAATGCCCCTCCCCTCCATATTTCATATTCCATCAATTCTAAAATTCTTATCAGAAGGTTTTTATAAAACTATGTGAGGTCTGCCATCTGGCTGACAACAATTATAAGACATCATAGATTGTAAGATGAATTTGTATTTCAGAGAAAAAACAAAAGTGCTTCTTAGAACTTATGAAATAAGGCATGTCAAATTTCCCTATACCTATGGATCTGATTTGGGGCTTTCTATTCTCTTCCATTTGTCTATCTGTCCCCGTACATTGATCAGACTGTTTTAATTACTCTTGCTTGATAAGACTTAATATCTTCTAGACCAGGACTCCTCAACTTGGTCTCATTCTTCCATTTATTTTTGCGATTCTTGGTCCTTCTTCTTCCATACGAATTCTAAGATTAGCTTGTCAGATTGATTTAAAAACTGCTGTTGGAATTTTGCTAGGAATTACCTGTAACTCATAGATTAATCTGGGCGTAAGTTGACACCTTCACAATATTGAGTCTTCCCATCCACGAATATGGTATATAGTTTGCTATTTCATCAGGTCTTCTCTTATGCTTTTAATACTCTTCATAAAGGTCTTACATACATTGTTAGATTTTCTTCAAGGTACCTTAGAGTATGCTGGCTATTGTGAATGGGAATATTTTAAATTGTATTTTCTAATTGGTTTTTATTGGTATAGAGATATACCATTAATTTTTTATTTTGAATCAAGAAAATCTGTTGAACTCTCTCATCAATTCTAACAGTTTGTCCACAGGTTTCTTGAATTTTCCATATAGACAATCCTCTTATCCACAAATAAGGACAGTTTTGTTTCTTCCATTCTAATTCATAGATCTCTTAAGTCTTTATCTTTTTTTATTGCATTGACTAGAACTGGGATAATTTTGACTGGAAGCAGTGATACCAGACATCCTTGTCTTGCTCCTGACTTAAAAGGTTTCTAAAGTTTCACTATTAAGTATGATGTTTCCTACAGATTTTTCAGATACCCTTTATTAAGCTAGTAAGGCTCCCTTGAAGTCTTAGTTTGCTAAGAGCTGTTATTATGAATGTATGTTGAATTTTTCTGTAACTATTTAAATTATTGTATTTTTCCCTCAATTAATTTGCTAGTATGATATGTAACATTGAGAGATTTTCTAACATAGAACCATCCTTGCATTTCTAAGATAAAGTCTACTTGGTCATGACATATTATTCCTTTTATACCTGGGAGAATTTGATTTGCTAATGTTTTATTTAGAGTGTTTGCACCATGCTAAAATCCTAGCCACCAATGAACCTTTTGGACCCAAAACCCAGGTAACTGCTCCATATTTTATTTTATTTCTATTTCACGAAATGTTTATCTTATTTTCTAACTCACAGAGGTATTTTTGGTTTTCTCCTTTTAAATTTTTTCTGTTATTACTAAGCCCTTTGCCAGCAAGGACAAGTCAAAGCAGAACCTTACTGGGCCACCTTGATGGAATTCCATGCCAATTCTCTTTCTGTAATTCCACCCTCACTGTCTCTCCTTCATCTAAATTCAGCACTTATTACCTTAAATGGGACAATGTATGTGAAAGTTCATAGTAGAATACCTGACATATAATAGACCTGATTCAATCCAATTAACAAGTTGCTGAATGTTCAATACACTAGTTGAATTTTTAAAACCAACTTTTTTCAAGAACAAAGCATTCAGAAATGTTATATGTTTAACGGATTTATGAGGATATATTAAATAAATTCTTCACCAGCTACTCAATTCTTCCATGTGCTGGACTTTCTAAATACCTTCTCTGCCTCCTTTGGAAATGCATCACACACTGCTATATATGCAGGAGGCAGCTGTGCGGACCACTGAGGCATGCGTGCCGCCAGGTCCCACAGCAAACACCTGTCTGCCCACTCATAACAGAGCAGGTTCCAAGTGGGGTTTGGTCAAGAAGTAAATCCTACACTCAATCTATAGGAATACGTGTCAACGGGTACCATGTGTGCATATGAGCGGGGCGGGGGAGGGGAGAGGCATGCACACCATTGTGTACATATACACACATTTCAACTCATCTCCATTAAATATAAATATAAATATAAATATATAAGCCAATATAAATATCTCCATTAAAAAAGCAAACTCTAATTAAAACTTTTTTTAAAAAGAACAATACTATGACGTTATATAATCAATTTGAGCTTTTAAATTTCCTTTAAAAGTGTTACTTCTACCTTGATGACATAGCCTGCCTCTCTCCTATTTCTATGCCTCTTAGACTTTATAATGAATAATTACTCATGAGCTCCTTACAGTTTCCCACACACCAAGCTCTGAAACCACTTGCTCTGTCATTTATAAACTCTATAATCTTGGGCAAGTTACTTAATATCTACAAGCCTCAGTTTTCTTATAGAAAGAAATGGGGCTAAGAGCACTCATTCTGCAGTGTGATTTTAATAACCAAATGCAATAAAGTATGTGAAAACTTTCTATATTATCACCTCTTCTCTCATTTTTTTTCCATGTTTTACTCTACCTGCAATATTAAACAGCTAAATACCCACTTTAGTAGGAACTTCAGCAGAAAATCCAGTAAAGCGTAAGCGCTTCCATGGGAAGAACGTCATTTTACATCTGAATCCCTCTCATACGCCAACAACAACGCCACACACCTCTCACTCGATGTACACTTACATGAAGTATTTTTTTTAGTGGAGGCAGCACATATGCTCTTAGCACACATGCAGAAGTTCCCATCTCAGAAACGTCTCCATGCTTCGGTTGACACCTCACTCTAGGCACGAGACAGCAAGGCATAATCAGTAATTAGAGGAGACGCCGGGCTGCGTTGGCTAATGTTGTAAAGATAGGTTGGCTGTGTCAGACAAGAAGCGCTACTTCAATTCCTTTGTCATAAAATAGTCATAATATTTATTTATAGGTTGATAACTTCATGGCAGGAAGACGGGAAATCAAAGAATAAATCAGAACTTACTAACATTATCAGAGCTATTTTTATCTTAAGTGTGAACATCACTCTGGCCTAAATGAGCATAATTACAATGATTGATGATAGACAGACAGACACACATACACGGCTCAATCACCAACAACACTTCACAGTTTTAAAAGCATTTTATATGTATTATTTCAGTTGATTCTCAAAATAAGCCACAGAGAGTTAATTTACAGAAGAGGAAGCTGAACCTGAAACAGGCAAAATGGCACACCGTCGCCCAGGGAAAGCGTGTGGAGTCAGCCCGGACTCTCACACCTCGTGCAGGCACTGAGCGGCTCTGGGCTGTAGGAGGGGAGCACACACAAACTCTCCCGTGGGACTTTCAACAGAGAGGGAAGGTAGCCACACATCCGCTCACTTATTCAGGAAATATTCATTGAGATCCCACTGTGTGCCGGGTGCTGGCCCAGGTCCCAGGAGCAGGTCAATGAACAAGACAGCCAAAGCCCTGCCCTCGGGGGGCTCATCCTCAACATCATACATTCATACAATGTCACACTGACAGGCAAGGCCCACAGCAACAGAACAAGGTGAGTGTGTGCAGGGAGGAAGGAGAACACCCAGACCGCTGGAGGGAGCCAGGTACACTTGAATGTTTAGTATTTATATACAACTAGACCATTTTAATAAAAATGATTCCCTCAGTCATGATTCCATGCTTTCAGAATTATTTTCCACTCACAGGAATTAACCACATTTCACTTGACTTTCACATCTGGATTCTGGACTCAGCTTTATTACACTAAACTCTTTTCTATGCCAAGTTTTCTGTTGTCCGAGAAAAAAACATTCCCAATGTACTTAACGGACTCAGAACCTGAGAAGAAACTTGAGGATTGCCCATTTATCATCTCATTCTTTCTGCCCAGAGTCGTTTTAAGGTACCACATGCCATAAATTGTCCACACCGAAGCTCAGGACGGTGAGAATCCCTCAGGCAGCGTGCCTGGCATCCCCGTCCCAACATGTCTCATTGAAAGACTCACGTCCACACTGACCCTGACCCCATGAGGTTCCTCTCAAAAGGCCCTCCTTTCAGGTGTATGCCTTCCAGCTATCTTGCTGCAATTCAGAGAAAACTTCAGGCAATTCATTTAGAGACTCATACCCAACAATACTTATATTCACCTTGCAACAGAAGGCATAAACAGCTTCTTGGAACTGGTACAGTTCTGAGCATAAGATGAATGATACAATGAACAACATGAATAGAGTTATTCTCATTTTGTGCTCAGTTTTTCTATTTATTGTTGCAATCTGTTCGTACTTTATTGGGATTGCAAGTTGTTAACTTATAGACACTATTTACAGCCACGTTCTGTTGATTACGTTTCCTGAAGGAGCTAACCCATTTGGGAGTGGTTTTGTTAAGTTCACTGTACCTAAAACAGAAAAAGTGCACAGGTAAGTCTTTTACATTTTCAGTCTGTACTTTGATGGGCTACACCGGTTTGTCTGGTGGAGCTAAATAAGATAATATATATGAAAACCCTTTCCAGGTGGCAGGAACTATTATTATTATTATTACACTCCTGCGAGCAATAGTGACAACCTCTGATCTCATTTCCATTGCTCTAGTTTCCCTGCAAACAACTAATGGGGCCCACCAGCATGGTCAGCATGGCCCTAGACATCAAGCCAACTCCAAACGGACCAGGAAATTCAAAAGCAACTGCAAATTCCTCAGCTCTCAAATAGGAATAAGAATATTATTCTCTTGGATTAGTAATTGGCCTTCAAATTCCTCATTTGTGACACGGGGATAAACTACCTACCACGAAAGATTGCTGTGTTGATTAAAATGTATATAAATCATCTTCTTCCAAGCTGCCTAGCAAATATTTATTAATTGCCTGCTTATTTCATCCAAGTGTTTGCTCAACTTGACCCAGTATATGAAGCACAAGTATGAGCCCATGAGTTATACAGAGGACTCTATATAACACTACACACACACACACAAACACATAACACGTATATATGTAGGTAGGTATGTGTTTATGTATAACACTATATAAACCCCAAAAGATTCCAGACTGGAGGAGAGGAGGAAACAGAGTTACTCAGCTAGAGCTAAACATCTGTAGCCTGCCATGCAGTGACAAGGCATAGGGAGACAAGTGGGCAGGACTCTTGCATGAGAAATATGTGCCTGTGGTGCTGATGGTGGTGGTGCACTGATTATAATAATAGTGAACACATCTTGAGGACTTAGCATGTACCAGGCGCTACTGTCAAATTCTCTACTTATATTACCTCATTTAACCATCACAATGACCTCCTGTGTATATATTATTATTACTACCCTCAGTTTATAGATGAGGTAACTGATCCAAGAGTTAATTGGAGTGGATACTAGCTGGGCCAAAGGAATTAGCCCAAAGAATCACTGACAACCATAGGTGGTAACTAGAACCAGGAGAGGAGATCATCAAGACAGAGACCGAGATGTGTAAGCATCAGCTGGTTGATAACCAAACGCCAGCCACACCCACATTCAGGAGGCAGGGAAGAAGAGGCACCTAGAAAGGGATCAAAGAAGAGTGGGTTAAGGGGTGCTGAGATGGTCCTGGAACCCAGGAGCCAAAAGGAGAAAGACTTTCAACAAGGACCCCAGGGGTACGGCAGGGGCTCTGCCCTTTGGTCCTGCCCCTTTGGCACTGTCTCCTAATTTTTTTTCATCACTGACTTAAATAAGGACAAAATAAGTAAGTTTATTTCAATTTTGTGGACACCAAAGGTCTGTGGGGAAAGCTAACCTGAAAGACAGCAGAGCTGAAATTGTAAGCGACTTCTACTGGCTGATATATGGAATCAAAACCAATAAGATGACATTTAACAAGGATTCATCTAACTCCCACATTTAGTTTGCAAAAAAATCAATTGCACAGGGACAGATTAGGGAGGTTGAGATTGAAGGCAGATGACGGGATAAAGAAGGAGGGAGGGGTCCCTGACACTCCCACTCTTGCTCCAGAGGGGCCCAGGAGCATGACGCAGCAGGGGATATAACCTCAGGTCACACTAGCCACAAAGCAGCCCTGCACAGAGGCTGCTGTGATCTCAGGTACTCGGCACTGGGTCAGACCTCGCAGGCAGGTCTGGATTCCAGCCTCTGATGGATGTGACACTATTGATAATCCCTCCTATTGAACATCCTTCCTTCCTGTCTGCATTAGTCTGGGCTGGTTCCTCCTGAGGCCTCTCCTTGGCTTGGAGCTGGCCGTCTGCGTGTTCACATGGCGCTCTCTCTGTGTGCATGTCTGCCCTTTTGATAAGGACACCAGTCCTATTGGATTGGCCTCATCCTAATGACCTCATTTTCACTGGACTATCTCTGTAAAAACTCTGACTCCAAATAAGGTCACATTCTGAGATTCTGGGGGTTAGGACTTCAACATATGAATTTGAGGCAGGCACAATTCAACCCATGACCTTTAGTCTCTCAGTTCCTGTGACCCATAAGTCTGTCATCAGTTAACTACCCTTCTCCTTCTACAATCTCCTCCCAGTCATGACGACAATAGCTGCCTTTATGTCAATGATGCTCAGATCTTTACCATAAGCCTAGCTCTCTCCCCAAGTTTCAGACATGCAGCCAAGTGCCTGCTGAGCATCTCCATCTACATGTCCAGAAACCTCCAACTCAAAATGTCCCACATTGCTCTTGTATTCTTTGTCTCATTAGGGAAAGAGGCAGTATTCAATGGGGGTCAAGACCATGGACTGTGGGGCCAGAGGACCAGACTGGAATCCTGGTTCCCTTGCTTCCAGCTGTGTGACCTTGTGCTAATTCCTTCCCATTTCCTCACCCATTAATGGGGACTTACAGGTTTCTTATAAAGATTAACCACTGAATATATGTCAAAGGCTTAGAATAAGGCCTTCAGGACATCGTCGTGTCTTATACATGTCAACTACTTACTAAGTTAGCTATGTCTGGGTAAAGCCATTTTCCTAGGAACTCCTGCTAGAAAAATATGAATTTTAGGATCAGCTTGTTAATTTCTACAAAAAGCCAGCTGGGATTTTGACAGAGACTGCAATGAATCTATAGATAATTTTGGTGGTATTGCCATCTCAACAATATTAAGTTTTCCAATCCATGAACATGGGATGTCTTTCCATTACTGAGGTCTTTAACTTCTTTCTGTTTTTGTGTGTGTGTGTGTGTGTGTGTGTGTGAGGAAGACCAGCCCTGAGCTAACATCCATCGCCAATCCTCCTCTTTTTGCTGAGGAGGACTGGCCCTGGGCTAACATCCCTGCCCATCTTCCTCTACTTTATATGGGACGCCGCCACAGCATGGCTGATGAGCAGTGCATCGGCGGGCGCCCGGGATCTGAACCTGTGAACCTTGGGCTGCCAAGCACGGACTAAACCGCTGCACCACTGGGCGGCCCCATTTAACTTCTTTCCATGACGTTTTGTAGTGTTCAGTACATAAGTCTCGCACTTCTTTTTGTTATGTTTATTCCTAATTATTTTATTATTTTTAATACTATTATGAAAAGAATCATTCTCTTAATTTAATTTCCTGGTTGTTCTTTGTAATGTTTACAAATACAGTTGATTTTTGTATATAGCTCTTATATCCTGCAACCTTGCTGAACTTGTTTATTAGTTCTAATAGTGTTTTAGTAAATTACTTATATGAGATCATGTCATCTGCAAGTAGAGGTAGTTTTACTTCTTCTTTTCTAAACAAGATGCTTTTTATTTCATTTCCTGGCCCAATTATCTGGCTAGAACTTCGTGTACAATGTTGAATAGGAATGGCAAGAGGGGACATCTTTGTCTCGTTCCTGAGCTTAGGGAGAAAGTGTCAGTCCTTCACCATTAAGTATGATGTTAGCAGTGCGTTCTTCATAAACGCCCTTTATCCATTTGAGGAAGTTCACTTCTATTCCTAATGAGGTTTGGGGTTTTGGGGAGTGGTTTTTTACCATGAAGCGGTCCTCATAGTCTCTTGCCTGCGAATCCATTCTCCCCACAGCTGCCAGGGTGACCTTTCTAAATGCAAAGCTGATCATATGACCGCTTTTTCCTTAGGCTACGGGATGCTGTGGAAGCTCAGACTCCACCCGCACTTCTCCCTCCTCATTTCTCACCACTTTCGCTTTGCTCTTTGCCTTCTGGCATCAAATTGATTGAGATGTCCTAACATACTCTGCTACTTCTTCCCTCCATGATTTTATTCACTGTGTCCCTGTGTTTGGAATGCAATTTCTATGACCACACATTTCCCCTACAATTCTTTTAAATTTTGTCTTATTATATCTTCGAAACTCTCTAAACAGAGTCTAGGTGAGCTTCCCTTATTTCATATTGCCAATACTCTGTGCACATGTATATCCTTACAATTACCATATTGTATTACAGTTTTACGTTTATGGGTCTCTCTTCCACAAGAGACAACACGTTAAAGCAGTGTCTCGGCACTGGCCCTTGTTTCACCAGCATTTAACACAGTGCTTAGCATAGAGCATATGACATACGGCACTGGTGAATGAATGAATGAATGACTCATCACACTGACCCTTCACTTAACTGGCAGAGTGATTTTTCTAAAGTGCAAATTTGATTAAAATAATTGCTAAAAATCCTTCAATAGCTGCTAATACCCTTCAGGATAAAGTCCAAATTTCTTGATGTGGCATAAAAGATTCCCCACAGCCTGCCCCAGCCCCACATCTCTCCATTCATACTTCTTGCTACACACTCCCCTCTCTAAACCCCGCAAACCATTTATAACTCCCCTGACACCAGAACTCTTTCAGGTCTCCCCACTTTCACGTATGTCACACCCTCCACGCTGGACTGCCTTGAACGTCCTCCCCTACTGTTCACCTGGAAACCACCCAATCAATTGTTTTCAAGAGTCAGCTCAAACATCACCTTTGAGCTCTAAATCTGTTTATACAGCTGTCTACTTTGCTTGGCTATTTCAAAGGCACCCTACACTCCCCAAATCTAAGACTGAACTCACGACAGTCCCTGCCCTGCCACTGCCAAGAACAAGAGAACACTTTTCATTTCCCGGTTCCTAGCTCAATAATGACTCTACTATCAGTCCAAACACCCAAGTCAGAAACTCCGTCTCCTCTCTCTATACCCTCCATCACCAAGTGCCATCTTCTTTTGTTCCCAAATATCTCTGAAATCCATTCCTTTCTCTCTGGCTCTATGCCATCACCTTGCTCCAAGCCATCATTGTTTTTCTGCTGGTCTAGTACAATAGCCTCCAAACTGACCCGTTTCCACACTGGCCTCCCTTCAAACACCACTCCCAGACTGGAGCTAGGGTGCTAGATCGTATCAGCTCACTCCTCTTGTCCCTCCCCAACCTGCGACCCTCAAAGGCTCACTATCACCCTGATGATAAACACCAAACCTCATGTGGCCCAAAGGCTGCATGTCCAAGTTTCCCAGACCACCACTCCAGCTTCTGAGCCCTCTCTGTTACATCTGCTTTGAACGCTCACCTTCTCGTCCCTCTGCATAGCTAACAATTACTCATCCTCTGGGTCTCAGCACCTCCTCAGGAAAATCTTGTCCAATACCCTTGTCTCAGCCAGTCTATGGCCTCACAGATTCACATTCCTTTTCTTCATAGTATCTATCTCAGTTCAAATAATAGCCTCATTTGAGTACTATGTCTACAGACTATAAACCCATGAGAGAAGGCGTGTCATTATGCCCCTATTGTCCAGCACACGGCTGGCACAGAAAAGGCACTCAATAAATATAAGTTAAGTGAATAAATCTACACGAATCTGTACTCACTGCAAATCTCAGGTGGAAATGACCACTTCACTCCTGTGGGCTCCACTGTTCCTTGTTAGAATTCTAGCACAGTACTGATACTATCTTATTAGAAAACTTTATTGATATATCCCCCCTACTGGACTGTGAGTTCCATGTGGATAGAACCTTTTAATTTCAATCCCTGGCACTTAGCAGATGCTCAATAATTACCTCATGATTGAAGTGCTCACTTGATGGATGGGTGGCATCTGAGTGCTACAATTTAAAAGGGCAAAAGTTTTCATTGGTAAACACAGGGGCAGGGAGATCTAGGTGGGTTTCCAAACCGGGACTGTTTAGCTCAAGGACAGAAAGGCTAAGAAGAGGGGGCCCCTCTCCTCAGTGTTAGCAGTCTCTAATGTGGACTTAGTGAGGCCCCAGAGGCAGGGGCTAGGACCAGTGAGTGGAAGCTGTGGATGTAAATGTCAGAAAGAATCTGAGTTCCTGTCACTGGACATGACCAAGCAGAGGTCCCACAGCCATTGCTCACGCACTATAGAAGGAATCACTGCACGTGGTAGAGATTGAACTAAATTCCCTTTGTGTGTGTGAGGAAGACTGGCCCTGGGCTAACATCCGTGCCCATCTTCCTCCACTTTATATGGGATGCCGCCACTGCATGGCTTGACAAGTAGTGAGTCCGTCCACGCCCGGGATTCGAACCTGCAAACCCCGGGCCACCAAAGCGGAGCACGTGAACGTAACCCCTACGCCACCGGGCCAGCCCCCTAAATTCTTTTCTTAATTCAATAAATATTTGTTGAACACCTAGTACATGAATGCTAGGAACAAGGGAAGCAGATACAGAGAAGATCCACATAGCACCCTAGGGGAACTTGCAGATGACTGTTGAGATTGCTTCCAACCCTTAGATCCTAAGAAACCACTTTAATAAATTTAAAAGACAGTCCCATTTGTTTTAATAAGCAACCTTTGGCCAAAAAGATAAATTTCTTTGGGTATATTGACAGGTAACTCCCTGAGTGTCAATCAATGCCCCAAAAAGCAGGCTAACTAAACCAACTGAGTGTATAACTTGGTTCTTGCAACAGTTGCCAAATTGATTGGCAATGCCTAAAGGGAAAAGGGGCCTGTGTTCTAGCAACAACAAAAAAACGTCATCTTACTTTTTTGAAGACACTTGCAAACCTTTAAAATAACTTATCTGAGAGCCACCACTTTGCAATGACATTCAAGGGCGTACCTTGTTTGCTAACCACAGGAGTCAATGCCCTTGCTTAGGCCTACAAGGAATGCATGGAGAGGTGGAAAGCACTGGCCTTTGGAGTCAGGGAGCTCAAGTCTCCTGTCCCATTAGCTGTGTGATGGAGGACAATTTCCTTCCCTCTCTGAGCCTCAGCTCACTTAAATGGAAAGGATAAAATTCAATGCAGAGAGGATTGTTGTGCGAATCCAAAGAGCATCCCAACAACAGGGCCACATGTACAGGAGGCAACCGGCGTGCTGAACACTCCCCCACCTGTCCCACTGTGCCCAGGAAAAGGGAATTCACACGTTCTTGAGCTCTCGTGACAAGATGACAAACACACAGACATCCGGCAGTGCTGACCTGGGAGCAAGGAGACCTGGGCCGTCAGTCCAACTTGGACGCTCACTAGCTGTGACTCCAGTGCAGTCAGTTCACTTCTCAGAGCCACAGTTTCTGCCTCTGAAAAGTGGAAATGAGACTGCCTGCCTCCCGGGGCTACTGTAAGGCTCACATGAAAGCTGGACACCAGAGAGCTGTGTTCAACTGCTGATATTACCACTGCAAGCAAAAATAGTTTCAAATCATTTTTTAATTAAAATGTATTTTCTTTCCTCTAGCATACAAGAAAAAAGCCACATGATTCCTGAAAGAAACCTGAAAACAATGTGGATCTGCACCAGGAGCCTAGCAGCCTTTTGCAATAAAAACGAAACTGCTGCGCATCAGTGGAGCAGCGCCCCGCTCCTTCCTGCCCTCCGCAGGCACAGAAGACGCGGCCCCGGGCTCAGGAAGATGAAGAAAGTAATCTGTGAGCTACAACCACAAAGAGAAGAGTAGAGCCACTGACTGTCACAGGATCTCCAGAATGGAGATGTGGCCGAGAAAACATGGAAATAGAAAAATGTGAAAAGCAGAGAGAATGACAAAAATTTAAAGTAAGAAGGAGAGAGCCTCAAAAAAGCAGGTCCAAATAAGATGAGCATAAAACTATTATGCTGCAGCCAAAACTGGAAACGCACTCCTTTCCATTCAAAAGCCTTCCTTTTCTTCTGTGGACAAGGATAGGAGCAGGGAGTGACCCACCTCTGTCAAGGGATGACAAAAAGAGAGGGGCTCTGGAAAGAGTCAAGAGCAGAACAGGTTTGCATGTGACACCCTGAAGCACTAAGCAAGGGGCTATGTCCAATTTAGGGCTAAAGATTTATTTCAAAGAAAAATCTAATTCTTTCAATAAGTGGAACTTTCAGATGTCAATTCTGCATTAGATCATAAATTTTCTTTTTCACTAAATTCAGTAATTTTTCTTTTAAAAAAAGGAAGCAGGTCTTTTTTATAACACTAATGCATTTTCACTGTCAAAATTTTAGGGAACGCTGAGAAGCAAAATGAAGAAAAATCACTTATAATCCCAAAACACAGAAATAACCCTTGTCATCTTGGTGTATATTCTTCTAGACTTTTTTTCTTTATATACATATAAGGGTATATATTTTATAAGAATGGGATACTATTCATACTGTTTTGTATGTCCTTTTATTTTTTAAGTCCTGGATATCCTTCCATGTTAATACATGTCCTTCTACACTTTCTTCTTTTTTTTTTTTTTGGTGAGGAAGATTGGCCGAGTGAACATCTGTTGCCAATCTTCCTCTTTTGCTGAGGAAGATTGGCTCTGAGCTAACATCCATGCCCATCTTCTTCTATTTTGTGTATGGGATGCTGCCGCAGCATGGCTTGATGAGCGGTACGTCGGTCCACGCTCAATTCAAAGCTGCGAACCCCAGGCCACGGAAGCAGAGCGTGCACACTTATCCACTACACCACCGAGCCAGCCCCTAGACCTTCATTTTTAATGGTTGTATATCATATGGATATAGCATAATTTATTTCATGAATTCCCTATTATTGGATGTTTCTGTTGCTTCTAATAGTTCTGATATTATAAATAATGCTATGACAAACGACCTAGTAAACACATCTTTGTGCACTAGTCTATTTCTTTTCCTTATGATAAACTAAATATGGAATTATTGCGTCAAAAGATTTGCACCTTGTGGTAGGACAAATAATGACCCCTCCCAAAAGATATCCACCCCCAAGCCCCGGAACCTGTCAATACAGTCCCTTACATACAGAAGGGACTCTGCAGGTGTGATTAAGTCATGGATCTTGAGACAGGGAGATAATCCTCGAGTATTCAGGTGGGCCCGACATAATCACAAAGGTCTTTATAAGGGAAAGAGGGAGGCAGGAGAGTCAGAGAGAGTTGAAGAGGCTACACAGCCGGCTTTTAGGATGGAGAAAGGGGCCAGGAGCCAAGAAAGGCAGGTAGCCTGTAGAAGCCAGAGCAGGCCAGGAGACAGACTCTCCCCTGGAGCCTCCAGAAGGCAGGCCTGGATTTTCACCCAGAGAGTCTTCTGACCTCAAGAAATGGAGATGATAAATTTGTGTTGTTTTAAGCCATTGAGTTTATGATTTTTGTTAGAGCAGCAATAGGAAACATACACATTTTTAATAAATGTAATATTTCTTTAATAATTATAGGTAATTATTACTGCTAAGGTAAACTGTATTGGTAACTCAGCACCACTCGCCATCCTGGTCCTGCCAGTTGATCAGGGTCTGCCCTGCAGCTATCCGAGGCTCCACTGCTGGGATGGGCAGACCCCCTGTGCCCAGGAAAATGGAATTAACATGTTCTTGAGCATGCACTGTGAGCCAAGCACAATGCTGGCTCATACATCTCTGCCCCTAAACTTGTAAGCACGGACTTATTTAATGTGATTTTGCAGCTTAACAAACTACCCCTCAAGGAGGTCAAGTGACTTCCCCCAAAGTCATTTATTTATTTAACTATTCAACAAATACTGAAAAAGCACCTACTATCGCCCAGGCACTGAAGTTCTAGGCACAAAGATGCAGCAATGAAAAGACAGGGTCCCCATCCACAGGGGAGCTCCTCTCTCAGCAGGTGACAGACGCTGGAAGAGGGGGAGCCAGGCTGGGAGTGAGTCCCTCACCCTCTCTACTTAACACAGAAACCTGCCAGCCTTCCTTCTCTGCTCTCCTTTTCCTTCTTTCCCATAATACTCATTACCCAAAATTCCACTTAGGTTACTTTAGATTTAAATGCCTAACTGTACTCATTCCTATGCCCACTGTCACCCCTGCTAGAAGGTAGACTCCATGAGGGCAGGGGCCTTTCTCTCTCTGTTCACTAAGGTATCCCACGCCCCTAGAATAGTGCCTTGCATACAGCAGCCCCTCAACAAATATTTGTCAAATGACTGTCCAAAACCCATACCCTTTATCCCACTGTCTTCCAATTCCATAGAATCAGGGGTGTCTTCCCTGCAAAGGTATGCCCCCCACCTGCTTCCAAATCATGTCCACAAGTAAAGCATATTAGGCAAGGAAAAAAGAGTCTGCATTTTAAATAAAGCACTATTTCATGGATAATGCCAGAATTTCTTCTAAATCTCACCCAAACCATTCGGCTAAAGGAAGGAAGGAAATAATCTCTCTCACTCTGAAAATCGAAAGAAAACCAAGCATTCTATGTAAAAGAGCAACGGAAAAAACAAATCAAATCTTCAGCACTATTTCTGAAACAAGTCACCTTTCAGGTGCCCACAGATAACAGCTGACTATTTCACTGAGAAAGAGCAGCCCCGTGTGGTGAGACAGATGAACTGCAGCGTTGGACGTTGCCTGACCTCCTCCTCAACGTCGCTCCTCTTTGTCAAGCCAGAGAAAACAGGCTAACAAACGAGTGTGCTGGCCTCTGCTCTAGAAGCTGCTGCCCCGTTTAACAGTGAATGAAGGGGAGCAGATACCAGTGAACCAGACTATCTGGAGTGTGGAAACAAGAGCAAGAGGGGAAATAGTGCTATGACTACAAACACAAATTATGAGCACCCACCATCACTTACCAAGTGCGTACCATGCACCATGTGATGTGTCCAGGCTTAAATTACTGTCTGATTTAGTCATATGTGGCTATTATTATCCCTATTTTACAGATGAGGAAGTTGAGGCTTGGAGGAGTTAATGGCTCGCTAAAAAGTCTCATAGCCAATAACCAAGGAACCCAGGTGTACCTCATCTCAGGCAACCAGGCTTAACCCTCCCTCTAGTCTTCCCTCTAGTGGGACAGAGTAAAAGTTCATCTGTGGGCATTCATGGGGTGCTCACCATGCTCCAGGCACCTTGCAGACGTGATGTCTACTCTGCACAACATTCAAGGTAAATCTTACCCTCATTTTACAGATGTAGAAGCTGTGCTCCGAGAGATGAAGTGGCTGGCCCGTGATGACACAGCAAGCGGCAGAGGCAAGATTTACTCCCTGGTCTTGCTGCTCCAGATGTAACTGTTCATTCAACTATGTCATGCAGCCACAACAGAGACACAACAACAGGCTCAAGATCTAAACCTGAGCCATGCAAGGCTTTAAAAGGGCAGAGAGAAGGGGGGATGTGAGCACCAGCTGGCACAGACCACCAGGATGTCCAGAGCTACTGTGCAACATAGAGATAATGACAAAATTCCTGACACACGGCAGCCTCCCCAGGCTAAGCCCGACAGCTCTGGCTGTGAGGGACTGAAAGGTGCCCTTCCTGAAGATGCCGCTCACCACACCACTCCATCTTGCCTTCTCTGGACAGCCCCGACCACACTTCCGTCCCCACCATAGGACGCGGCCTACCTGCCTCATGCTTATGGCCTGCCACTCTGAAGTGCCACTTGTGCTACACTGTACCTGCAGAAGCCAAGAGAAATTAAGAATGACTGAAAAATTCAGTTTCCTGTTGTAGAAAAAACCCAAATGAAGGATATAAGGACAGCCGCAACCTGGCACCTGGCTTTCCAACCTCACTTCCCACCATGCCGTAGGCTGGCACTCAATCTCTCACCAGAGGCTCCAGCCATACTAAACTCCTCACAGTTTCCCCTAAACTACCATGCTCTTTCCTCTTGTTGGAAGGCTTTTCCATGAGCTCTAACCTGGTCCGGGATTGGTTTTTATTCCTGTGCTCCTTAGTAGAGTCTGAGTTTCAGAGACAGTATCGGATCTGCATTCCCAGTACTCAGTCCAGAACATAATAGGTGTTCAATAAATATTTAATGAATGAATAAAAGAATAATCAATAAACTCTATGTAGCCTGGCCACCACTGCAGAATAATTAAATTGTGGGAGGAGGGCAGAATCAAAAGCATGAAGTTCTGTGGATGGATGGTGGTGACAGTTGAGCAACAATGTGAATGTAATTAATGCCACTGAATTGTACACTTAAAATTGATTAAAATGGTAAATTTTATGTAATATATATTTTACCACAATTTTTAAAAATAAGTAATTTTTTTTTAAAAGCCATAGTCCATGGTCTACACTCTTTCAGCTCAGTAGAACTGCCTACTCCCCACAGAAAGGCAGATGTGTGTAGACAAGGAAGGTGTGCAATGGGCCAGCCCAGCCAGCCCCAGGCAGAACTGCAACCCCTCCTCCATATCCAGGACCCTCAACAGATATAGTCTCCCACCTGCACACCAGGTGTACCTAACTCACAATGACTTTCAAAGACAAATCATTCCAGTTTCTAACTTAGGTTGTGAGCTCCTGAAGGAGATGGACTAACCTCTTCCAAAGCCCAGAAACCAGCTGACAGTCCTCTACCCAGTGGGCATTCAGTAAAAAAAAAGACAGTAGCCACCATTGAGTGTAGCGTGTCAGGTTTTCTGAATGTTATATTATTGCCATTTACCAATAAGGAGAATCAAATCCAAGTCTGATGCCATCTCAAATCCAAGTACTGAGTGAATCAACGAATAAAAGAAGCACTGAATGGAGGAGTGACGTCAGCATCATGGTGGAGTGAGCTTTCCCCTGAGATTCTCCCCTCCTAAGATACAACAAAAAGGACATTCAGGGGGCCAGCCCAGTGGTGTAGTGGTTAAGTTCACGCACTCTGCTTCAGCAGCCAGGGGTTTCGCAGGTTCAGATCCCAGGCATGGACACATGCACCGCTTGTCAAGCTGTGCTGTGGTGGCATCTCATATAAAGTAGAGGAAGATGGGCACGGATGTTAGCCCAGGGCCAGTCTTCCTCAGCAAAAAAGAGGGGGTTGACAACAGATGTTAGCTCAGAGCTAGTCTTCCACACACACACAAAAAAAGGACATTCAAATACCAACAGAGGACACTCACACAACACAAAAGACATCTGAGAGACCCACAGAGCCTCACATCTGAGGGTGAAGGTGCCGATACCCATGGGAAAACTCTCCTCCTTCCCCAACGACAGCGACCCTGGGACCAGGACCTCGTGGCTGAGAGAGAGTGGGGAGGGGTAGCCCTCCAGAGGAAAACTGTCACTCTCCAAGTTCTCTCACAGCCTGTGGGAAATTCCCATATGGAGGGGACTGAACTATTGTGGGGATGTCTTCATCAAGCTAGCAGTCCAGGAGAGCAGAGAGAGAGGGAAGAATGAGAAGCCTTCGGGATCGAGCAGGTGAAAGAAAGAGCCCCTCCCCTCCAGAACCGCACAGCTCTCAGAGAGAGAAGGGGGAGAGGCAGCCCTCCATGGGAAAACCATTGCTCTCCAAGTTCTCTCACAGCCTGTGGGAAATTCCCATGTGGAGGGCACTGAACTGTTACAGGGGTGTCTTCATCAAGCTAGCACCCCAGGAGAGCAGACAGTGAGGGAAGAGTGGGAAGCTCCCAGAATCAGGGAGGTGAAAGAAAGACCCCTCCCCCGCTCAGAGCACCAGCACAGCTTGTTGGCCAGAGTGCCCGTGGATCATGGCAGGTTCAGAATACACAGCTCTTGACCCCCACCCAGTGGCAGCAGGTGGAAGGTGCAACCAGATATCTTCAGAATGAGGAAAAATAAACCCACGTCCTCAAGCACTATGCAAAAATATATTAAATCTCCAGACCAGAAGGAAAATGACAAGCACCCAGAAATCAATCCTGAAGGCACAGAAATTTATAACCTAAACAATAGAGAATTCAAAATAGCTATCATAAAAAACCTCAATGAACTACAAGAAAATACAAATAGACAATTCAATGAAATCAGGAATTTCTTCACAAAAGAGATTGAAACTATAAAGAAAAAACAATCAGAAATGTTGGAGATGAAAAACACAATAGAGGAAATAAAGAAAAATCTGGAATGTTTCAAGAACAGACCTGACAATATGGAGGAAAGATTTAGAAATATTGAGGATAGGAATGCAGAAATGCTCCAGATGTAGGAGGAGACGGAACTAAGACCAAAAAGAAATGATGAAATCCTCTGAGAAATATCCGACTCCATTAGGAAATGAAATATAAGGATTATAGATATTTCAGAGGGAGAAGAGAGGGGGAAAAGGAGCAGAGAACTTGTTCAAAGAAATAATAGCTGAGAACTTCCCAAACCTGGGGAAGGAGGTGGAAATACAAGTGAATGAAATCAACAGGTTTCCTAAATATATCAACATGAAAAGACCCTCTCCAAGGCATATAGTAGTAAAGCTGGCAAAAGTCAATGATAAAGCAAAAATATTAAGGGCAGCAAGACAAAAAAAAAATAACGTGCAAAAGAAGTCCTGTCAGGCTTTCAGCCAACTTCTCAACAGAAACTTTACAGGTTAGGAGAGGGTAGAATGACATATTCAAAATTGTGAAAGACAAAAACTATCAGCCAAGAATACTCTATCCAGAGAAAATATCCTTCAGATATGATGGAGAAATAAAACCATCCCAGATAAAGAAAAGCTAAGGGAGTTCATTGGATAAGACCCCCACTACAAGAAATGCTCAAGAAGGCCCTCATGCCTGGAAAAAAAAAAAGAGAGAGAGAGATAGAGAGTGGATACAAAGCTTTGAGCAAGGAGAAAAATAGGTAGATAAAATCAGAAAAATTGCAGCTCTCTACCAGAACACATTAGCAAACACTTAATTATAACACCAAAGATTAAGGGAAAGAAAACACCAAAAATAAACATAATCTCATCACTTTAGACACAAACTCACAACACAAGATGGAATAATTTGTGACAATAATAACTTAGAAGGGAAGAGGAAAAGGATGGAATCAACTTAGTCTAAGGAAATAAGAGGCAATCAGAAAATGGACTATCTCATCTATGAGATTTTTTATTCAAACTTTACTCAAACCACTAAACAAATAATCAGAACAGAGACACATATGATGAGTAAAGAGAAAACTAAGAAAACCATCATACAGAACTACCAAACTGAATTGGTAGTCCAAAAACACAGGAAGAGAAACAAAGGAAATGCAAAAGAACTGGAAAATGAGCAATAAAATAACAATGTTAAGCCCTCATATATCAATAATCACTCCAAATGTAAATGGATTGAATTCTCCAATCAAAAGACACAGAGTGGCAGGATGGATTAAAAAACAAGATCCAACAATATGCTGCCTCCAGGAAATACATCTCAGCTCTAAAGACAAACACAGGCTCAGAGTGAAAAGATAGAAGGCAATACTCCAAGGTAATGGCAAACAAAAGAAAGGAGGTGTTGCCATACTTATACCAGACAAAGTAGACTTCAAGATAAAAAAGGTAATGAAAGACAAAGAGGGGCAATATATAATAAAAGGGACACTCCACCAAGAAGACATATCACTTATAAATATATATGCCCCCACACAGGAGCACCAAAGTACATAAAGCAACTATGAACAAACCTAAAAGGAGATATTAACAACAACACAATAATAATCAAGGATCTTAACACCCCACTTACATCAATGGATAGATCACCCAGACAGAAAGTCAATAAGGAAATAGTGGATTTAAACGAAAAACTAGACAAGATGGACTTAATAGATATATAGAGATCACTCCATCCAAAAACAACAAATTACACATTCTTCTCAAGTGCACATGGAACATTCTCAAAAATAGACCATATGTTGGGAAACAAGGCAAGCCTCTATAAAATTTAAGAAGATTGAAATCATAACAAGCAACTTCTCTGACCATAAAGCTATGAAACTAGAAATCAACTACAAGAAAAAAACTGGGAAAGTGACAAAAATGTGGAGACTAAACAACACACTGCTGAACAATAAATGGAGCACTGAAGAAATTAAAGGAGAAATCAAAAAATATCTGGAGACAAATGAAAAGGAAAATACACCATACCAACTCATATGGGATGCAGCAAAAGCGGTCCTGAGAGGGAAATTCATCGCAATACAAGCCCACCTTAACAAACAAGAAAAATCCCAAATAAATAACCTTAAACTACACCTAGCAGAATTAGAAAAAGAAGAACAGATAAAGCCCCAAATCAGCAGAAGGAGGGAAATAATAAAAATCAGAGCAGAAATAAATGAAATTGAAACCAAAAAAACAGTAGAAAGGATCAATGAAGCAAAGAGCTAGTTCTTTGAGAAGATAAACCAAACTGACAAACCCTTAGCCAGACTCACTAAGAAAAAAGGGAGAAGACTCAAATAAATAAAATTAGAAATGAAAGAGGAGAAATTACAATGGATACCACAGAAATACAAAGGATTATTAGAGAATACTATGAAAAACTATATGCCAACAAATTGGACAACCTAGAGGAAATGGAGAAATTCTTGGAAGCGTACAACCTCCCAAAACTGAATCAAGAAGAAAAAGAGAATCTGAATAGACCAATCACAAGTAAAGAGGTTGAAACAGTCATCAAAAACCTCCCAAAAAATAAAAGTCCAGGACCAGATGGCTTCCCTGGAGAATTTTACCAAACATTCAAAGATTTAATAACTATTCTTCTCAAACTATTCCAAAAAATAGAGGAAGATGGAATACTTCCTAACACATTCTACAAGGCCAACATCACCCTGATACCAAAGCCAGACAAGGACAATACAAAGAAGGAAAACTACAGGCCAATATTGCTGATGAACATAGACGCAAAAATCCTCAACAAAATATTGGCAAACTGAATACAGCAATACATCAAAAAGATCATACACCAGGATCAAGTGGGATTTATACCAGGGACACAGGGATGGTTCAACATCTGCAAACAATCAATGTGATATACCACA
Source organism: Tapirus indicus (assembly GCA_031878705.1). Taxonomy (NCBI): domain Eukaryota; kingdom Metazoa; phylum Chordata; class Mammalia; order Perissodactyla; family Tapiridae; genus Tapirus; species Tapirus indicus. Next base: position 4,535,192 of record CM062935.1, on the reverse strand, counting down.
TTAACAAAATGAAGAATAAAAACCACATGATCATCTCAATTGATGCAAAGAAGGCATTCAACAAGATGCAACACCCATTTGTGATAAAAATTCTCAACAAAATGGGTACAGAAGGAAAGTACCTCAACATAATAAGGGCCATATAGGACAAACCTACAGCTAACATCCTACTCAATGGGGAAAAACTGAAAGCCAGGAGGACAGGAACAAGACAAGGGTGCCCACTCTTGCCGTTCTTATTCAACATAGTACTGGAGGTTTTGGCCAGAGCAATTAGGCAAGAAGAAGGAATAAAAGGAATCCAGATATGCAATGAAGAAGTGAAACTCTCACTGTTTGCAGACGACATGATTTTATATATAGAAAACCCTAAAGAATCCATTGGAAAACTATTAGAAATAATCAACAACTACAGCAAAGCTGCAGGGTACAAAATCAACTTACAAAAATCAGTTGCATTTCTATACTCTAATAACAAACTAACAGAAAGAGAACTCAAGACAATCCCATTTACAATCGCAAAAAAAAAAAAAAAGAATAGAATATCTAGGGATAAATTTAACCAAGGACGTGAAAGACCTATACAATAAAAATTATAAGACATTATCAAAAGAAATCTATGAAGACATAAAGAAATGGAAAGATATCCCACGCACATGGATTGGAAGAATAAACATAGTTAAAATGTCCATACTACCTAAAGCAATCTGCAGATTCAATGCAATCCCAATCAGAATCCCAATGACATTCTTCACGGAAATAGAACAAAGAATACTAAAATTCATGTGGGACCCTAAATAGCTACAGTAATCCTGAGAAAAAAGAACAAAGCTGGAGGCATCACAATTCCAGACTTCAAAATATACTACAAAGCTATAATAATTAAAACAGCATGGAACTGGTACAAAAACAGACCCACAGATCAATGGACCAGAATTGAAAGCCCAGAAATAAAACCACACATCTACAGACAGCTAATCTTCGACAAAGGAGCTAAGAACATTCAATGGAGAAAGGAAAGTCTCTTCAATAAATGGTGCTGGGAAAACTGGACAGCCACAGGCAAAAGAGTGAAAGTAGACTATTTTCTTTTACCATACACAAAAATTTACTCAAAATGGATCAAAGACTTGAAGGTAAGACCTGAAACTATAAAACTACTGGAAGAAAACATAGGCAGTACACTCTTTGACATTGGTCATAGAGGGATCTTTTCAAATTCCATGTCTATTCAGACAAGGGAAACAAAAGAAAAAATAAACAAGTGGGACTTCATCAGACTGAAGAGCTTCTACAAGGCAAATGAAACCAGGATCAAAATGAAAAGATAACCCAACAGCTGGGAGAAACTATTTGCAAATCATATATCCTATAAGAGGTTAATCTCCATAATATATAAAAAACTCACACAATTGAACAACAAAAAAAACAAACAACATGATCAAAAAATGGGCAGAGGATATGAACAGACATTTTTCCAAGGACAATACACAGATGGCCAATAGACACATGAAAAGATGTTCAACATCACTAATCATCAGGGAAATGGAAATCAAAACTACACTAAGATATCACCTTACACCCATGAGAATGCCTATAATCACCAAGACAAAAAATAACTAACGTTGGAGAGGTTGTAGAGAAACGGGAACCCTCATTCACTGCTGGTGGGAATACAAACTGGTGCAGCCTCTATGGAAAACAGTATGGAGAGTCCTCAAAAAATTAAAAATAGAAATACTTTATGATCCAGCTATCCCACTACTGGGTCTTTATCCAAAGATCCTAAAAGCAACAATCCAAAGAGGCTTATGCACCCCTATGTTCACTGAAGCATTATTCACTATTGCCAAGAAGTGGAAGCAACCCAAGTGTCCCCTTACTGATGACTGGATAAAAAAGATGTGGCATACATATATATATATGTATATACAATGGAATACTACTCAGCCATAAAAAAGACAAAATCGTCCCATTTGCAACAACAGGGATAGACCTGGAGGGTATTATGTTAAGCAAAATAAGCCAGAGAGAGAAAGACAAACACCGCATGATTTCACTCATATGTGGAAGATAAACTAACACACGGACAGGCAGAACAGTTTGATGGTTACCAGGGGGAAGGGAGTTGGGGGCACAAGAGGTGAAGGGGTGCATTTATATGGAGACTGACAGACAACAGTGCACAACTAAAATTTCACAATGTTAGCAAATATTATGACATCAATTTAAAAAAAACAAAAGAAGTACTGAATGAATGACTTCAGGAAGAAATGGAGAGGGTGGCAGGCAGCAGGACCAGAAGGATTTAGACAGCCAGGCTGTATGTCTTAAATGGAAGCCAACATCTTAAGAACCGAGTCCTAAAATCACATCAACCTGACTATACTTATAGAACACATTAAGACTTTCCATTAAATTATCATAGCCTTTGTTTCAGTAAACTGCAACTTAAAGGGAAAATCAGGGGAGGAGGGAAAGAGAACTCAGAATATAATTACTAGTTCAGATCTCAAGGAATGGACAAGGTCAATGAAAAAGCCTATTAGCTCCGAGCCCAAGAACAGAGTCATAAAAAGAGAACTGATTTAAAAGTTACATAAAAAAGAAGATTTAGGGTTAATTAATAGAAAGAGAAACTAAAACTATCTCACCTAATGAAATTATCTCAAATCATAAAAGAGCTGCTAACTTAAATCTTTAATGAAGACAAGATACGCAGAAACAAGAAAGAGTAAAATCGTTACATCTTTTATCAAAGTATGTGACAGACAGTGGGGAAAAGTTAACACTGCCATGCACCTCCCACAAGCTGGGGTGGTTCCAGGCAGTGGGGAAACGAAGAGCATAAATCCACTTCTCATTTCTGACTCATTTCTCATACCTTTTATAGTCAAACTTCATAAAAGAACTCCATTTGCTGCTGGGTTCATCCCAGTGACTCCGCAACACATCATAATCTGGCTCCTGCCTGCACGCTCTATTGAAACCTCTCTTAATAACTGAGTAAGTTCGTCAACAACTTCCACATTGCCAAATTCAGGGGATATTTTCCACATTTTTCCTCCCAGATCTGCTTGCTATTAAGCATTTCATTTGCCTTGATAATCCCTTGGTTTCTGTGACCCATCCTTCTTCCTTCTTCCTCTTCTGTCTCTTCCACAAACATCTCTTCCTTTTCCCATCCCTCAGACACTGCTGATGCAGAACCACAGCATGGCCCATCTCTTCTCCCACAGGATCACCTAAGTGATGGCTGCCACGTCATGGCTTGCTTTCCCCTGCCTGGTGCTCACTGCCAGGACTCCATCTATGGTTCAGACTTGTCCCCGGAGCCTTGGACTTGTTTGGACAACCAGCTGCTGTGCTCTAGGCACAGGGGCCACGACTAGAGGTGTTGAAGTGGAACTCAGGATGGACCTGCCACTCCTCCCTCCATCCGGGAGCCATCCAAGTCAGAAACCAAAACCCACCCCACCACATCCTGTCAATCCCTGAGGCGTCCCCATTTTCTCCTTTGAATGCCTCCTTTATGCATCCTCTCCTATCCATACCAAACACCTGGTTCAAGCCCGCACAGTCTCCCAGCACAACCACTTGCAGCCACCCGTCCCCCCTCCCCATTTCCCCCTAATCTCCCCCCGCCCCCTCTCCCATGAGCTGCCAGAATGACAAGACCACAACACACACCTAACGTACAACAACTTGCCATAAGGTAAAAAAGTCCCCACATGACCTGGGCCCTGCTAGTAGGAAGACAACACCTCAAGTAAGGTGTAAGCAAGTACTTATCCCACGCCAGGATACACTGGCTCAATGCTGACACCCACATTATGGCATGGGTCCTATTATCCTCATTTCACAGATGAGGAAACTGAAGCCCAGGGACACTGAAGGAGTAACTTATCTGAGATTACATGGAAGTTGACAACAGAGCCAGTTTGAACTGCAGCCATCTGGCCCCAGGCCTGTGCCATCAGCCACTCTCCCCGTGACCTCTGCCCACTTCTCCAGGATCATCTCTCACCTCTCACCCCCTCAAAATGTACGCTCCAGAGAGACCAGACTGCTTTCCACTTCCGCACCTTTCTTCACTCACACTGCTCCCTCCAATGCCTGGAGCAACCCAACTCATCCTTCAGAACACATTTCGGGAGCCCTCTCCCCAGGGAGCCCTTACTGTCCACTCCGTCCCCACCTCTTTTAGGAGCCCTTTCTGCATGGTGCCACAGCACCTTTTGCACACTTCCACCACAGGACCAGGTGGCGTGGCAACTGGAATGGAAACATCAGAGGGGAACACTAATCATAACACTCAAAAGGCAAGGCAGAAAGGTCGCCAAAACAGAACACTGAAACTCGTGTGCTGATCAGGTAAGACGGCGCTCTCCAGGGGGTTGGCTGAGCGTCGACAATGAGCGTCATCACACCAATTTCCAGATGCAAGCTCAGAATATAAAACTTTCTGGTTAAAACATAATCCTCCTCCAGCCCAAACCTTCTGGTGTAGCAATTTCAACACTGACTGACAAGTCTCTCCTCTTTCTCCTGGAGCCTCTGAGCACCTCGAGGGCCATGTCCCTAGGCGCAGTGCAGGGTCCGGAACACAGTCAGCACATGGTGACACTTGGAGAAGTAGACGGTGCTGGCCTTTGGGGGCTCAGAGTTTGCCAAGGGGAGTGAGGATTCTAAGCAAACACAGGAAAATGTGGCAGGGGCTATGGAAGAGTATGGTTGTGGAGGGTATAAGAAAATAGGAGTGGCATGAGCAGTGTTTGTAGGGACACTTTTGCCCCGAACCATCTGGTGACAGGTGTAACAAGTGGTGAGTGTGAGGGACACGTGCAGTAAAGAGGGAAGCAGGCTGGCCCAGCGGGGTGGTCGTGCTGGCTCTGGACACTTGTACCTGGAGCATAACCAACAAGACCCCTCACCCATCAGCCTTCCTTTTGCAAAGTATGTCTACAGCCCCCTTCCCCAGTGAAGGAACGGCAGCTTCCATTTATGAAGCCCTAGACTGGGTCTGTGCCTAATACGCTACCCCAAACTCTGCCCAGCTCAGCCCAGAGCTGGTATTACATCCATTCAAGAGATGGAGGGAGAGCAACTTGTCCCAAATCTCCCAGCTAGAATAATTGCTATTTAGACTCGTCTGGATCCAAAAGCCACACTCTCTCCATCATATCACTGAAGACAAAAATAGAGGGAGCTGAATCAAACACAAGTATTCACTGTCCGTGCCTTTATTTTCACAATGATACCAGCTCACCCCAGACATGGGCTAGTCTGAGTGACAGTTCCTGGCCTTCAAGCAAATCACAACTTATCATCTGGTTGAGAGGATGAGTGTGCCAAATCAATGTCATGGCAAAGTCACACAGAGGACAAGCACAAAGTGAACAGCTAAGTCTCTGGGGACATAATAGTGACACTGATAATTAGGTGGAGGGTAAACAGTGGTATCAAAGATTTCTTAAAGAGGATTTCAAAAATAAGAGTGAAGTGGTTTAGGGATTGGGATGGGAGAGGAAGAAATCATCACCTTTGCACCTACGCCACATGCCCAAAACACAAGGTGAGGCACGCTGCACACATCCTCTCACTTAGTCCCCAGAACAACCCGAGACGGGCATCACCACTGTCACTGTACAGGGGTGGACGCCGAGCTTCTGAGAGCTGAGCAAGATCAGACAGCTGGTGAGCAGCTGAAACATGTCCCAAACCTAAGTCCGTCTGGTTGAAAGGCAGCTTCAATTTAGACATGCTGGATTCAAAGGGCCGTGAAGGCATCCGAATGGGACCACCTCAGAGAAAATTGGAAATTCAGGAGTAAAGCAGGTAAGAAAATGGAGCTGAAGATGAGTGTTAAGCTCCTAATATTTCATAAGCCATGAATATGTATTTCTTCTTCTTTCACTTCCAAAATATAAGGCCACAGGCAAGCTGACCCAGTGTTTCTATAAAGACACTAATTATAGGAGGACACCTCCAGTCCCTTGGAGACTAACGGAGAGGGGCAGTGCCCTTCACAGGAATGCTCTGCACTGAGTGAACCTGCTCCGAGAGCAGTGGTGCCCCAGCACCCAGGAAGATGCACCATGGATAGAAGGAGAAGGTGAGGTTTTGCAGAAATCTGGGCAGCAAAAGCATGAAATGAGGCTGTGGCTGTAAGCTGGATAAACAGAGAAGACTGAAAAAGAGGGCGAGCCGCCATTTCCCCCTCTGGAAATGATGGCTCTCTCCTCCCGTCAGTAGCCGAACTAATGAAGAAATGCAGTGGCAACGGGGTGGCTCGACAGGCATCTAGATGTCTTATTAGTGTGGCGTCCTTAGCATTTTGTCACCACACACAATTAGCCTTTCAAAGCGATGACTTTTTTTTTTTACTTTCCAATAATTAGTTTTTTACTGAGGTGAAGTTGACATGACACAAAATTAACCATTTTAAAGTGAACAATTCAGTGGCATTTAGTGCATTCTCAATGTTGTGCAACCACCATCTCTATCCAGTTCCAAAGCATTTCCATCACCTCAAGAGGAAACCCTGTGGTTTCCTCACCCATCAGCCTTCCTTTTTCAAAGTATGTCTACAGCCTCCTCCTACAGCTGTTTACATTAAACAGCTGCTCCTCATTCCGCCACCTTCATCCCTCGGAAACTACCAATCTGCATTCTGTCTTCATGGATTTACCTATTTTGAATATTTCATGTACGTGGAATCATACACTTTCACTTCACTTCTTTTCACTGAGTATAATGTTTTCGAGGGTCATCCATGCTGTATTGGGTAGCAGTACTTCACTCCTTTTTGTGGCTGAATAATATTTCACCATGTGGATATACCATACTTTGTACATCCATTCACCCATTGATAGACATTTAGGCTGTTTCTACCTTTCAGCTATTGTAAAGAGATATGTGGTGAACATCAGTGTACATGTATTTGTTCGAACACGTTTTCAGTTCTCGGGTATATACCTAGGAGTAGAATTGTTAGATCATATGGTAACTCTGTTTAACTTTCTGAGGAACTGCCAAACTGTCTACCACAGCAGCTGAACCATTTACATCCCACTAGCAATGTAAATAGGTTCCAATTTTTCCACATCCTCACCAAAATGTGTGACTTGCCGTTTTTTGATAATAGCCATCCTAGTGGGTGTGAGGTGGTACCTCATTGTGGTTTTGATTTGCATTCCCTATTTTTTATTACAAATATAATCAATATGCACTGTAAAATACTAATAGTACTGTTATTTTTACTGACTTAAAAATAAACAAATTTTTCCCAGGTTCCGCAGGGATGTACAGGCTCCTCTGGGCCCATGTTTCACCTCATGCTCACCTCATTCATTATTGGCTCACCTGCCTGTCTCCCCCAGAGACTGTGAGCCCCTTGAAGACAGTTTACGTCAGTATCTCCAGTGTCTACTCATTCATTCAACATTTATTAAAAGTCTACTATGTCCCAGACACCATCCAAGACACTCGGGGCACAGCAGTAAACAAAAGCTCATCCTTGCCCCGATTAAACTTACCTTCTAGTGAAGGAGACACACAATAAACTATTCAATACATAACAGAGTTAAGGGCTATGAAGAAGAAGTATTCAGGGAAAAAAGGTGGAGCAGGAGAGAGTGAAATGCACCTGTGAGCTAGAGGGCTTGGCCCCAGGCCTATTCCTCTAGATGCTGGCCCCTTGGGCAGGACCTCCTCTCTTGGCCCTCAATCCATTTGTCCCAGCTTTATAGACAGGACCAGATATGACAGCAAGAAATGAGACTCAGGCCTAGCCAGGGCCAGCTTCCACTCATCTTGACCATGTGGCTGGGTAATGGGGAGGTGGGCCCAATCAGTTGAGGAAGAGAAGTGCATACCTTTTCCCCTTCGTCTTAAGCCTAGAGAAATATAGGCCTAGAGTTACAGGTCAGCCATACTTCTACAGGTCAGCCATACTTCTGCCTCATGGAAGCTAAGAACGACACCAATTTGCAGGAAACAGAGAAGAGGCTTGAGAGAGGAAGTCTGAATCTGAAAATAAATCTACACCTATACTTTTCCATTAAGTGAGCAAAAAAATTATCTCTTTTGAGTACACCACTTAGTGCTGAGGTTTCTGCCATGAACAATGCAAAGAATGCTACTACAGAAATCTAGACTTGGAATGAGTACACGGCTATCAGGAAAGACTACTGCTGCCAGGGTGGGACCGGTGGGAGCAAACACTTCTTAGGCACACTGCTGTACACACGGTAGACTCGAGTGTCCAATGACCACACACACACACACACACACACACACACACACGTGAGTGGGCGAGTGAGTATGCACTGCCTCCTCTATACCTCCCAAAGGAGAAGCTGTTCTGATTGGGGAACCCCTGAGGCATGAACCGGATGGCAGGTGCTACCGAGTAGACTCACACTGCATTCTTCCACTCTTTCCGTGTTTTTCTGTCACCACCAGGAACACAGCTGAGAAGGTAAAATGAACCAGGATCAACCCTACAGACCCCAGCCATTTGTTTCCTGCTACCTCTACAGAACTGTCGCCAGAGAGAGCTGTAAGACTGAGAGTTAGGAGAAAGGAAGAGGATAGAAAGAATATGAACCCAACTGAGGTCTCCAGCCTAAGCCTTGCGCTCCAAGCCTATCTTTACCAGAGACCAAGCCTGTGGCTTATGGGGTCTTCACAGGGTCACCGATGATGTGACGCTTTAAGCCCCATCTGGACCTTCTCTCTTACACAGCTCCCTCCAGACCTCAAGCAGGGAGGGAGAGGTGATTAGCAGGTCACCATTTGGGCATTTCTGGGTCTCTGGCTATCCAACCAAAATGTCCTCCTCAATTGTACCATTTTTATGCCTAAATATTACAGAGACAAATAAAATGGCATCACTTACAACAAAGAGAAGTAGATAGGTGGTAGTATGTATAGGTGAGATATAGGTGAGGTAAAATACTCTTTTAAACTAATAAAGAAAAAATTACTAGATAAATGCTGCAACATTATTCACTTATTCATCCATTCATTGAAAACATTACTGAATTTTTACTATACATACATGGGAAATTAACTATGCTTATAAGTCATCAAGGGCTTTGTGATTACCTAGGCTTACTGCTCTGTCCTGTTAAATCTTGAAAGAATTATCAATAGAAAGAATTATGAATAGCAAGATATAAGAGTAACCTCTAGAGCCGGAGCACAGAGAAGAGCTGAGGACCTCAACTTGAAGGCTCTTCCGCCCCACAATGTCCTCAAACTCCTGACACCTGGCAGAGCATCTGAGGGGGACAGAGGGACCCCAAGGAGCTGCAGGAGCAAGCTGGGGGAACTCCAAGTCTAAATTTCTGAGATCCCCTGTGCTGTGTCCTGGTGCTGGAAGAAATATTTAGATCTTTTAATACATTAAAAGTGAGATTTTGCTGTAGGATATGGCCACACCAAACCAAGGCACTCTGTGCAGGAGTTATTTGAAGTACTGAGGGTCAAAGCCTCTGTCTTCAAAGACAGCCTGGTGTGATGGAGAGGACAGAAATGACAACAGCTGTAGGTGCCATGTGAAAAAGGCTTGAACCCAGACAGAGAAAGGCTGAGTTAGTATCTGAAGGGTAAGTAAACAAATACTGGGAATTCAATGCAATCGTTGCTCCCACTCAGGTAAGTGCAAACCACAATGGATGTCCAAAGGAAGAAGCGTTTCCGTGTTCAGAAATGGACAGGCAAGTTGAGGAAGTGACATTAAGCTGGACCTGAAAGCAAGAGAAAACAGGGCAGAGCATTCTGAACAGATGAGGAGTATTCCTCGAAGAAGAGAGGAAAAGACAGCAAAAAGATAAAACTGAAAAGCCAGAATTGTATCTGACTGGAAAAGGCCTTAGATGCCAATTTGAACTATCTCTGCTAGATAATAAAAGGGGATTTAAGAAAGGAATAGCCTAATTAGATTTGAGTTTTGTAAGAGACACAGTAATAATAATAATAGCAGTTGACATTTCCTGGGCACTTAGCTAAACGATTAGCACTGTGCTAAATGCTTTTCATGAGGTCAGAAAGTCCAGCACTGCTGGAGTAGGCATGCAACAAAGTGAGCTCTTACCATTACTAAAACAAATCCCCTTAATCAACCTACAAGGAATGTACTACCATTCCCAATTTTACAGATAACAAGTTCAGTAAGACTAAGAATAATTTGACCAAAGTCAACAGCTACTAAGTAAGTGGTTGGGTCCAATAGTCTGACTGCAGAAACTGTCTCTGAGCCACTATGCTTGCCAGCAGTCAAGCAGAGAACAGACTGGAGGGGAAGAAACTCAAGCCAGGTGGCCAGTTAAAAGGCTCACAAGAGTCACGGAGACAGACACACTGAGAAGTCATATCCTACCCTGGAGAGCAAAGATAGTGCTACCATTCTAAGGGGTCTGCAGTTTTAGTAGATTTATGCTGACTTTGCACCATCTATTAACGGGTAAGACTTCTGATTATTACTTTACAATTGCCAGAAAAGAGGGAAGTAGAAGAGAACAGGTATATCGGGAGGATCACAAGGTAGAACCCCTGGATGGAAGATGTCTTCTGTTTTGCCCTCTCAAAGTCTTACAAAAATCAGTGATTGAATTGCCTTCAGTCAGGTACAGACCTTCCCGCCTTCCACACACTTCCAGTAAGCAGCCTGCTTGCCCCCTGTAAGCATTTGCTAACCCTGATCTAGGAGGTGTCCATAGATCAGGGCTTAAACTTAGCTCTCCACTCACCGAGAATGTTTACCAGGAAGATATATTTGAGTGAGGTAGAAGAATATCGCTGGGGGTCGGGGGGGGGCTTAATCAATCAATCGATTGATCGAGAGTTCTAGTAGTCAGACAGATCACGCTTCATATCCTGGCTCTGCTACTTACTGCACAAGAAACTGGTAAGGGGCTCAGCGTCTCTGAGCCTCTGATGATATCAGCACCTGTAAAGCAGGGTTATTGTGAGCACTAAATAAAATGGCTGATATTAAGCACCTAGCACAGATGACACACAGTAGGAGCCTAATAAATGGCAGCCTATTATTATAATTATTATTCAGAAGATGTGAGTGGGGGATGTGGTAAAGGGCAAGAAGAGAAGTGGAGAAGAAGGAACAAATGGTTTAGCTTTAGGGGATTTTTTTTTTTGTGTGTGAGGAAGACCAGCCCTGAGCTAACATCCGTCACCAATCCTCCTCTTTTTGCTGAGGAAGACTGGCCCTGGGCTAACATCTGTGCCCGTCTTTCCCCTACTTTATATGGGACGCCGCCACAGCATGGCTGACCAGCAGTGCATCCGCGGGCTCCCGGGATCTGAACTCGCGAACCCTGGGCTGCCAAGCGCGAACTAAACCGCTGCGCCACCGGGCCGGCCCCTAGGGGATTTTTTTTTTAATTGAGGTGTAATTCACATACCATACAATTCATCCTTTTAAAGTGTTGTATAATTCAGTGGGTTTTATATTCACAGAACTGTGCAACCATCACCACTATCTAGTTTCAGAATATTTTCATCCACCCAAAAAGAAATCCTGTACCCATGAGCAGTCACTCCAAATTCCTCCCTCCCTTCCCCCAAGCCCCTTGGCAACCACCCATCTGCTTACTGTCTCTATGGATTTGCCCACTGTGGATACTTCCTGTAAATGAAATCATACAACATGTGACCTTTTGTGACTGGCTTCTTTCACTTAGCATAACATTTTCAAGATTCATCATGTTATAGCATGTATCAGTACATCATTTCTTTTACGGCTGAATAATGCTCCATTGCATGGGTACACAAGTTTGTTTACCCATTCACCAGAGCATGGACATCTGGGTTGTTTCCTCTGTTCGGCTATCATGAACAATGCTGCATGAACATTCATGTACAATTTTGTGTGTGGATACATGTTTTCAATCCTCTTGGGTATAGATCTTAGGGTGGAATTGCTGGGTCATGTGATAATTCTATGTTTAGTTTTTTAAGGAACTGCCAAACTGTTTTCCAATACAGCATGGGACTGTTTTTGACTATGACCTAAAGTCAAAGATATTTAAAAATCTCTTTAGAATTTAACAGAAAAAGAAAATTTTGGTAGTAATGGTTCTGGTGTTGCCTGGTTTCAATCACCAAATCTCAGCATCTACCCAACACCATGTAACTTTCAACAGATAACCACTGACACATTTCTATGGAAAAACAGCGCACAGCTAAAGGGGAGTCCACCAAGAGGATGCCAAAGAAAATTTATCCAATAGCTTCCAAAATAACTAGATTTTGAATTATGAATTTCTATTATGCTGAGAGTCAGTAAGAGACTTTCTTCCTTGAGGGAAGGGCACAAGCAAAAATTGGCATCTAAGTTGTCACGAGAGTTTCTTAGGCTTATACAGCATAGTTAGCTTATTACACAATTAAGGAAGCAAAAATGCCGCTCAACTTAAATGCCTGGCCAGGTTCTGAAAGTAGGTTGGTTCCAGAATATCTCCTACTTTAAATTAGTCACCCAAACAGAAGAAACTGATGTCAAAGAGACTGGCAAATTTAAGGCTCACATCTCCAAAGTAAATTCCACTCGCTCATAAGACCAGTTCTGAAAAAGAGAAGTAACTGGAGTCTTAAATACAAGCAGACAATAGCCGAAGATCTATATGTGAAACAGAAGAATCTGAATGACTTCCCTGAGTTTTAATCCTGACACTGCCACTAAACAGTTGAATGATCTTAAGCAAATATTTAAATCATTTGAGCTTCAGTTTTTTGTTAGATATACTTTGTGACAGCATGCAACCATGCTACCATAACATCTGGAATGTAGTGAGGATCCTTTATCTGCGCAACATTTACTGAGGATCAGAAATAGTAAGTGAAAGGCATTTAGCACTATCGTTGGCACAGAGGAGGCAATCAATAAATTGAAAATATTATACTAAATACACACTTAAATTAAGCAGTGAATATCCATGCCAAACACTGGGCTATGTTCTGGGGATATACACATAAAAGTCATTCCTTGCTGTTAAAAAGCTGAAAGTCTGATGTGGGAGGCAGGGAAGGAGGCCATTACAACTCAGCGTGCGCCGAGCGGCCCGATAAATAAACACACAGGCGCTACTGAACACATCCACAGGTTGAATTGTGAGGAAAGATAGTCAAAGAGGACTCCTCTGAACACGGGAACGTTCTTTTAATCAACTGACGGAGGATAATTATCATGCAACAAAATGCTGCCAGGTTAAGTATACAGAAAACAGCCTTTAATAAATGAATTTACTGGTGTCACCAGCAGCACAAGTAACATGGAGACTATTTCCACGACCCCTAGAAGTTCCTTCTTGCCTTCTCCCTGTCAATGCCAGTGTCGGCTGAACCCTCGGCCCCCAGCAACCAACGGCCTGCTTCCTGTCGTTACAGTCTGGTTTTACACATTCCAGAATTCTTTATAAGTGGAATCGCACAGTGTTCTTTGTGTCTGGCTTCTTCAGCAGAGTACACGGTTTCAAGACTTATCTGTGTTGTCAGGCATAACAGTAGTTCGTATCTTTTTATTGCCAAATAATATTCCATTGTATGGATAGATCACAACTTATTTATTCATTTACCTGTTCATGGACACTTGTGTTTTTCCAGTTTGGGGCCACTATGAATAAAGCTGCTATGAATTCAATTAAGCCTCCGTGTGGACCTATGTTTTCGTTTTTCTTGGGTAAATACCTAAAAGTAGAATTGCTGGATCCTGAGGTAATTTTATAAGAAACGGCTAAATAATTCTCCAAAGTAGTTGTACTATTTTCATTCTCGTTAACAATGTAGGAGAGTTCCAGTTTCTCTACATCCTCACCAACACTTGGAATAATCTCTTTTCCTCATTTAGTCATTCTAATAGGTGTAAAATGGTAACTCATCATGGTCTTAGTTTGCATTTCCCTAGTGACAAATCTTCTCCTGCGCTTCTGGCCACGCATGTATCTTCTTCAGTGAACGAGTCAGTCAAATCTCTCGCCTATTTTAAAAATCAGGTTCTTTGTCTTCTTATGACTGAGCTGAAGAGTTTTATACACATTCTGGATACAAGTCCTTGAACAGATACATGTTTTGCAAATACTTATTGCAAGGCTGAGGCTTGCGTTTTCATCTCCTTAAAGTACATCTGAAGAGCAGGAGTTTTTGATTTTGATTAAATCTAATTTATCATTTTGTCTTTTATGTTTCAGGCTTGTTTTGTGTCCTAAGAAATCTTTGCCCACCCCAAGACTGAGATTTTCTCCAATGTTTTCTTCTAGAAACTTTACCACTTTATCTTTTACACAGTCTATGATCCATTTCAGTTTAATTTTTATGTATGTGTGGGTAAGAGTCAAATTTTTTGCATATTGATAATTAATTGTTCCACCATTATTTGTTGAAAACGATAATCCTTTCCCCCTTTGAATTACCTTGGTATGTCTGTCCAAAATCAATTGATTGCATACAGACAGGTCTTTTGCTACACTCCCTATCTTGTTTCTGTTAATCTGTGTGTTTATCCCTACGCCAGTAACACCCTGTCTTGATTACTGTAGCTTTGTTGCCAGGGACACATCAGGTCCTATGCACTTCCATATACATTTTAGAATCAAGTTATCAATTTCTTTAGAAAATAAGCCTGTTGGAATTTAATCTAAGGATCAATTTGTAAAGAACTGCTATCTTAATATCAGGTACTACTACCCATGAGCAAGCATATCTTTCAATATCTTTCTATTTTGGGGGGTCCTTGTTTTCTCAAGTAAAATAAGTCTTTTGTAGTTTTCAACATAATGGTTCTCACACATCTTTTCTTAAATGCATTCCTAGGTATATGATTTTTTTTTTGTAAATGATATGGTATTTTTAATTTCACTTTCTAAATGTCCATTAATAATATATAGAAATAAAATTGATTTTTGTATACTAACCTTCTATCTGTTACCGTGCTAAATTAACTTAATTATTCTAGTACACTTTTTGTAAATTCCCTAGGATTTTCTATGTACATGATAATGTTTTCTGTCACTAAAGAGAATTTTGTTTCTTGCTTTCCCATCTGTGGGCTTTTATTTCTTTTTCAATCCTGATGGCACGAGCTAGACTTTTTAGTACAATGTTAAATACAGGCAGTGCGAGTGAACACCCTAGCCTTCTACCAACTGTAGGAGGAAAGCACTCACCATGTAGGATCACAGTAAGTGCAGATTTTTCTGTAGATGCCTATTAGCAAGTTGAGCAAGTTTCCTTCATTTGTAGTTTACCAAGTGTTTTTGTATCATAAATGTGTGATGTATTTTGTCAAAGGCTTTTTTTATTGGCATAATCATGGATTTTATTCTCCTTTATTCTGTTAATACGGTAAATTATACTGATTGGATTTTGAATGTTTAACCAACCTTGCATTATTAGAATAAATCCCACTGGACATGATGAATTACCCATTTTACATATTGCTGGATTCTTTTCTTCTTTTAATCAGTATATCGCTGGACTCTACTTGCTAATAACTTTTTTAAGGGCTTTGTGTACGTGTTCACAAAAGGTATTGATTTGTAGTTTTCTTATAACATCTTTGTCTGATTTTGTATCAGGATAATGCTGTTCTCATAAAATAAATTGCTAGGTGTTCCCTCTTCTATTTTCTGAGAGAACTCTGGAAAAATTGATATTTCTTTCTTCACTATAATGTGATAAGATTTACTAGTGATGCTGTCTTTTCTTTTGGGTAATATTTTAAAACAATGAATTGACTTTCTTTAATAGGTAGGGCTATTTAGGTACTCTCTTTCATCTTGAATCAATTTTGGCAATGTGTCCTTCAAGAAATTTTTCCATTTCATCTAAACTATCAAATTTACTCACATGAAGATGTCCATTAAAATCCTTTACTATCCTTTAATGTCTGTAGGAAAGACAGATATCCCCTCTTTCATTCCTCTTTCATCCCAATACAGAAAATTTATGTCTTGTCTGTTTCTTGATCAGTCTGGCTAGAGGTCTCTTTATTGATCTTCTCAAAGAATAAGTTCTTGGTTTCCTTGGTTTTTATTGTTTGCCTTTAATTTCATTGATTTCTAGTCTTTATTTTCTCCTTTCTGGTTACTTTGGCTTTTTAATTCTTTCTTAGTTTCTTAAGGTGGATTACAGTTCATTAATCTTAAACTATTTTCCTTTCCTAATGTGTGCATTTACAGCTACAAATTTCCCTCAAGGCAATTCTTTGCTGCATCCAGAAATTATGATATTCTGTGTTTTCATTTTTACTCAATTCACAAAGTTTTCAAATTGGCCTTGTGACTGCTTCTTGTAACCCATGGGTTATTTAGAAGTATATTACTTAATTTCCAAATATGTGGGGTTTATCAAGATATCTTGTTATTTATTTCAAATTTAATTCTGTTGTAGTTAGAGAACAGACTCAGTATGATTTAAATTTTATTAAATTTCACTGAGACTTGATTTATGGCCCTGCATATGGTCTATCTTGCTAAATGTTCAACATGTACTCAAAAAGAACGTGTATTATTTTATTGCTGGGTGGAGTGATCTATAAATGTCAACTAGATCAAGTTGGTTGTGTTATTCAAGTCTTCTCTACCTTTACTGATATTCTTTCTATTTTATCTATTCACTCACCAAGAAAGGAGTGGTGGAATCTCCACTACAATTATGGATTTGTCTGTTTCTCATTTCAATTTTGTCAGTTCTTTGCTTCATATATTTTGAAGCTCCATTAGTAAGCACACACACATTTAAGAACATTAGATCTTCTTGAATAATTTACCCTTTCATCATTATGAAATGTCCCTCTTTATCTCTGATAATACGTTTGGTCTACTTTGTGTTATATTAATATAGCTGTTCCTGCTTTCTTTTAAGTTCTTGCATGGTATATCTTTTCCAATCCTTTCATGTTTAATCTATCTATGTTTTTATATTTAAAATGCATTTCCTATAAACAGTATATAGCTGGGTTTTGATCCTTTTTTGTCCAATAATGATACTCTCTACCATTAAATTGAAATTTTTAGACCATTTACATTTATTGTAATTATAAATATGGTTGGGTTTAGTTCTACCATCTTGCTATTTGTTTCATCTCTTTTTTGTTCCATTTTTCCTCTTTTTCTGCTTTATTTTAGGATTGAATATTTTGAGTATTCTATTTTATCTTCATTATTGACAGCTATAATTCTGTGTACTGGTTAGTTTTGTTTTGTGGTTATTTTTATGTTTACAATGTGCATTTTGAACTTATCATAGTCTATCTTCAAATAATATTATATAACTGTGTCTACAGTGTAAGAATTTACCACTGTATATTTCCATTTCTCCCTCCCACTCAATTTATCATATTTTTAACTTTATATATGTTTATAAACACAATAAAATGTTAATTTTTGTTTAAAATGTGGCTAACTTTCTTTCAAGGAAATTTTATAATTCCTAAGAATAGCACTTTGTATTTATCCTTATATTTACCCATATTTCTACCATTTCAAACATGTTTCAAGATCTAAGGCATTGATTTCTTTTGTGAGTGTGTGTGAGGAAGATTAGCCATGAGCTAAGATCCATTGCCAATCCTCCTCTTTTTGCTAAGGAAGATTGGCCCTGGGCTAACACCCATGCCCACCTTCCTCTACTTTATATGGGACGCCACCACAGATGGCTTGACAAATGTGCGTCAGTCCGTGCCCAGAATCTAAATCTGCAAACCCCAGGCCACCAAAGCTGAGCACATGAACTTAACCGCTATGCCACTGGGCCAGTCCCTGAGGCATCAATTTCTCCTGCCTTATGAACTTCCTTTAAGGACTCTTGCAGAGCAATTCTGATAGAGATGAATGCTCTCAACATTTGTTTGTCTCTAAGTCTTTATTTCATCTTCATTTTTTAAGAATATTTTTGCTGGATATAGAATTCTAGGCTAAGAGTTGTTTTCTTTTACCAAGTAAAAGATAAAATTACACCTCTTCTGGCTGCATTTTTTCTGACGAGACATCTACAATCATTATCATCATTGTTGCCATGTAATGTGTGCTTTTTCTCTGACTGATTTAAAGATTTTTCTCAATACAACCAGCTTTCAGCCATTTGACTATGATGGGAATTTCTTTGTGTTTATCCTGATTGCAGTTTGTTAAGCTTCTTGGATCTGAGGATTAATCCTTCTCATTCAACTTGAAAACTCAAAACTTCACATACTTGTTCCATTTAAGGGCTCATATATTTCTTAAGCTAATTCTCACTCATTATCTCTGAATATTTTTCCCTCCAGGATTTTTTCCTGTTTTCTATTCCTGGAACTCCTATTAGACATATATTGGAGCCTCTTATTCTACCCTCTTAACTACTTTTCCACATTTTCCACCTGTCTTGCTGTGACACATTCTGGGAGGTTCCTTAGATCTGTTTCCAATTCACTTATTCTCTCTTCCGTCTGCAATTGCACCCAGTCTCCTCTTTAACCCGTCTACTGTATGTTTTTAATTTTTTTTAATTGAATAGCTATATTTTTTATTTTAGAATTTTTATAATTTCCATTTGGTTCTTTTTCAAATCTGCCTGCTTTTGTTTCATACTTGTGGTATTATTTCTTCCAATACCATTCTAACCATTTCAAACAGGATGATTTAAAAGTCTCCTTCAGTTTATCCTATTATTTCTAGGTCAAATTCTCCCATTTGTTGCACCTGTAGATTTCCTTCATGGCAGTCTGTCTCCTTGTGTAGTTTGTAGTCTCTGACTGGGTGCTCATCCTTTGCAGAAATTATTTCATGTGGAAAGTTCATGTGTCTGTGTCCAGGGAAATGCCTCTGTCAAGCAGTTTTATATTTGACTTGGTTGCTCCCTGCAGGTTTCAGTGAAGAGCTAACTTCCTATGGCTAACCCTTAGCATACCCAGGCTGCTGGGGCTGTGGCATGCTTCTGTGCCACTCCCTCAATCTGGATGGCAGACTTTCCTGGTCCAATTTCAGGAAAGCCTTCTGACTCAGCAACAGAGGCCTGCAGCCCTGACCTCCCTTCTCCACAACAGCATCAGAAGCCCAGGGCTGGTTGGTAAAGCGTATCACAAGGAGGCACTTTGGCTTTAGTTTCCATTAATCACTCAGATTTTGAATTTCCTCTTTTTCTTGTATCTGAAAATCTTACTTTCTAGGTTTCTAGTGCATACATACATCAAAAAATTCATTAAATTATAGTCCCTGGGTTGAAGCAGGCGAGTGTTTCAGAAAAGATTCTTTCCCTAAGAACTTGGCCTATTAACTTATTTTCCACATATTTAGCTAAATCAAAAGAAATATGGCTTGGGAAGATTGGCTTCCAAAAATAGCTGCCCACTACTTTAAATTCAATTTTATAAACATTTCTGAGAATGGCTGCTTCCCCGAGCTGTTATTCACTAGACAGAAAAAAGCCTCACTACTGACACACTAATGTCTGCTAATTCGTGAATTGCACAGCTCTACCTTCATGCTAATTTTTAAAAGATTTAGTGCACACTGATCCATTGAAAAGTATCATTTCATTAAGCGTATTCTCAACCTCCTGCTCAGAGTCCTTCCATTTCATCCTCCAATAAAGAATATCAGGAGCTGGCAGAACAAAGCCTTGTACCTTTTGACTATAAAATCCTGAGAGCCAACTTCAAGAAATTTCAAATTCTAAAAATGCACCCTGTTGGCAATCAAGGCCTTCTTGACCTGGCCCTGCTCCACGTTCTCGGCCACACACATCAGCATGCACACCTTGACTTTCAAGCACCTGCGCCATATGTCATGTTGTTGCCCTCTGCTCTGCCTGATGAGCTTCTACACACCCTTCACACCACAGCTCAACTATCAGCTTCCCAGTGCAGCCTTTCCAATGAACAAGATCCAGTAATCTCTCCCTCCTAGAACCGTTTGTCTGTGTCACTATAATCACCTTAATATTACCTTCCAGTATAAACCAGAAGTTTCCATATACATCACATCACTCATTTCTCACAAAAAATGTGATGGGGTGAAAGAGATTCCATTGAATTCGCCATATTTTTTCCCAGTTCTGGCTTTCTCTGACACTAAGCCGTAATTTCCTTTAGGAAGAAGATCATGTCTTCACTCATTCACCATGGACAGTGGAAGAGAATGAAATGAAAGAAATGAGCCCTGTCTAGAAGTGCTCCCAACATAGTTGGGGAGCAGGGAGGGTTGGTGGCAGACGTGCATGCAATAAAGTGT
The DNA here is from genome assembly GCA_031878705.1 of Tapirus indicus. Taxonomy (NCBI): domain Eukaryota; kingdom Metazoa; phylum Chordata; class Mammalia; order Perissodactyla; family Tapiridae; genus Tapirus; species Tapirus indicus. The sequence goes on along the minus strand of CM062935.1, from coordinate 4,514,958 downwards.
AACAAAACTTGTCTTTCTTGTCTCTACATCCCCAGAACCTGACACGATTTACTCAACATATGGAAAAGGGGGAGGGACGAGGAGGATCTAGTGACATCATCAAAGGAACCAACCTAGGAGAGAGATGAGCAATATTAAAAACTTCCAAGTACAGGATTTCATCTCCATTACTTATCGTTATATGCAGCAACTCTGAGAGTTCGTGTCTGAGTTGAGAAGGGTCCAAAAAACATTAGGTGGTAAGCAATCAAAAGCTTCTGACAATAATAAATTGAGATTGGCTGTGTTTGAGCAATAGCTTTCTCTCCCCTGTGAGAAGGCCTGACCCTTCTGGCTCCTGACCAGGCCTGGAGAACAGCCCGACAAGATCGACTCCTCAGCAGTGGTGGCCTGGGGTGGCAGCATTGCCACAGCTTGTAAGAAAGCAGGATGCTAGGGAACCAGCAGAGCAAAGTGGACATATTTGATAAGACTGCAAGTGACATCTAAGAAAATATAGGAATTCCCTCTCTTTGGGTATGTAACAGTTTAATCTACCCAAGATATAATATGTGGCTCTTTTTCCACTTTATAAGTGCTATACTATTCTTTAAAAGCGATATATAGGGGTAAAAAGGACTGGGAGAAAATTCCCCAAAAGTCGACACTGATTATCTAACTGCTAGAGCCAATGCTCATTTTAAAAGCATTTTTATAATTAAAAATAACTGAAATTAGGGGCCGCCCGGTGGCGCAGCGGTTTAGTCCGCGCTTGGCAGCCCAGGGTTCGCGGGTTCGGACGCGCCCATGGCGGCGTCCCATATAAAGTGGAGGAAGATGGGCACGATGTTAGCCCAGGGCCAGTCTTCCTCAGCAAAAAGGGGAAGATTAGCAACGGATGTTAGCTCAGGGCTGGTCTTCCTCACAAAAAAAAAAAAATAAAATAAATAACTGAAATTAGCTACCTCAAATACTATTCTTATGAAGTAAAAGCACATATACAAAACAATCCTAAAATTTTATGGAACCACAAAAGACTCCGAATAGCCAAAGCAATCTTGAGAAAGAACAACAAAGCTAGAAGCATCACAATTCCTGACTTCAAACTATATTTAAAAGCTATAGTAATCAAGAGAGTGTGGAATTGGCATAAAAACAGACACATAGATCAATGGAACAGAATAGAGAGCCCAGAAATAAACCCATGCACATATGGCCAATTAATTTACAACAAAGGAACCAAGAATACATAATGGGGAAATGTCTCTTCAATAAATGGTGTTAGGAAAACTGGACAGCCACATACAAAAGAATGTAACTGGACCCCATCTTACACTACACAAAAAACTAACTTAAAATGGATTAAAGACTTGAACGTAAGATCTGAAACCATAAAACTCCTAGAAGAACATATAAGCAGTAAGCTACTTGACATGGATCTTAGAAATGATTTTTCTGAATGTAACACCAAAAGCAAAAATAAACAAGTGGGTCTACATCAAACTAAAAATTTTCTGTACAGCAAAAGAAACAATCAACAAAATGAAAAGGCAACCTATGGAATGGGAGAAAATATTTGCAAATCATCTAGCAGATAAGGGGTTAATATCCAAAATAAATAAAGAACTCATACAACTCAATTGCAAAAAAACCCAAACAATCTGAGTAAAAAATGGGCAGAGGAACTGAATAGACATTTTTCCAAAAAAGACATATAAATGGCCACCAGGTACATGAAAAGGTGCTCAACATCACTAATCATCAGGGAAATGCAAATCAAAACCACAATGAGATATCACTTTACACCTGTTAAAGAATGGCTATCATCAAAAAGACAAAAGATAATAAGTCATGTTGAGGATGTGGAGAAAAGGGAACCCTTGTTCCCATCTTGCTGGTGGGAATATAAATTGGTACAGCCACTTTGGAAAACAGTATGGAGGTTGCTCAAGAAATTAAAAATAGAAATACCATATGATCCAGCTATTCCACTTCTGGGTACCTATCTGAATGAAATGAAATCACTCTCTTGAAGAGACATCTGCACACCCATGTCCAGTGCAGCATTATTGACAATAGCCAAGATATGGAAACAACCTAAGTGTCCATCCATGGATGAATGGATAAAAAAATGTGATACATACAGAATATTATTCAGTCATAAAAAAGAAAGAAATCCTGCCATTTGCAACAACATGGATGGACCTGAGGGCATTATGCTAGTTAAAATATGTCAGACAAAGAAAGAAAAGACGAATACTGTATGATATCACTTATATGTGGAATGAAAAAAAACAAACTCAGGGCCAGCCCAGTGGCATAGTGGTTAAATTTGTGCGCTCTGATTCGGTGGCCCAGAGTTCGCAGGTTTGGATCTCAGGCCAGGACCTACACACTGCTTATCAAGCCATGCTGTGGCAGGCGTTCCACATATAAAATGGTGGGAGACTGGCAAGTTAGCTCAGGTCAATCTTCCTCAGAAAAAAGAGGAGGATTGGCAACGGATGATAGCTCAGGGCTAATCTTCCTCACCAAAAAAAAAAAAAAAACCTCATAGAAACAGAGATCAGATTGGCGGTTGCCAGGGGTGAAGGGTCGGGGTCGGGGAAATTGGTAAAGGTGGTCAAAGGTACAAACTTCCAGCTATAAGATAAATAAGTTCTACCGGTGCAATGTACGGCACGGTGACGAGAGTTAACAATACTGTATCGTATATTTGAAAGTAGCTAACAGAGTAGATCTTAAAAGTTCTCAAAGCAAGAAAAAAAAGTTTGTAACTATATGAGGTAATGTTTGTTAACTAGACTTGTTGTTGTGATCATTTCACAATATATACACACATCTATCAATCATTATGTTGTACACCTTAAACTAACATGTCAATTATATCTCAATAACTGAAAGAAAACACATATAGAGGAAAGTACACAAAATATAAAGGTAAACTCAGTGAATTATCACAAAGTATACATCTGCAAACCCAGCGCTCAGCTTGAAAAAGAGAATCTGGCCTGTGCTCCACAGCCCTCTCCTGCCTGTGCTCAGGCACCCCGCCCTTCTTTCTCCCCAAAGCAACCTCTGTCTTGACCTCTAAAACCAAATTTTAGATTTGCATAGAATTAATGAATAAAAATGAAAATTTTTAAATTTATTACATCATTCCCAGACAGGAGAGTACACTTTCCATAAGATATTTTGTAGTTAACAGCAAAATTATAGCTATAATCCCACTATATTCTCAAATTCAGCTATCAAGTCTGCTGTAGAATTGGTAGTTTTCTACAAGCAGAGACCAAAACACATCCTGAGCACCTCCTGTGCACCGGGCACTGTGGAGGACGTGCGCACAGCCCAACAGGCACGCGCTGACCACCACCACTCAGCACTACTGAGACAAACAAGGACAAGACGCCCTCCAGCCCTCAAGGAGCTCAGAGTCCAGCGGGCACCTGCACACGGTTAGTTATAAAACAACGGAGTGAATGGAGTGATGGACATGTCCATGAGGGCACAGAGGAGGGCAACCACAGGGTGTGGCCTCCGAGTTACAGCAGATGTAGGTGTGGAGCATACACTGAAAGTCACGTGAGGCCAGTCAGGTGTACTGGTTAGCACATGGGTTTGGGTGCTACATCACAGCAAAATGCCAGTGACAAAGACGATGGAACTGTATTTCTCTCTCCCTTAACAGCCTGGGCCCAGCACTTCAAGGCTAACATGGCAGCTCTGAAAGGTTGTAGACACAGAGCCCTGCCTTGCTGCTCTGCCGTCCCCGGGGTGTGGCCCAACCGCGGGAGAGCAAGGTTGGTCACCACCTCACCACTTTTCCAGCCAGAGCGGGGAGACAAAGAGTTCTGTTCACATCACCTGCATTCCAGACATTTCCTTGTCCAGAACTCAGCCCACGCCCAAGCCCAGCAGCAACGGAGGCTTCAACAAGGGGTCTTCACCAGCAGCCCAGGCCCAGCTAGAAGCAGGCTGGTGAGTAAATAAGGGAAGTAGACACTGAGGGCCAGAAGCAGTCTCCACCTGCTGGGAACTCAGGGACCACACTGTTGAGTGCTGTGTATGCCACAGTAAGGAAGGATTTCAAGTGGGAAGTGATGCAAACAAGTTTATTTTTTAGGAAATTGCTCAAATAGCTTTAGAGCAGAGAGAAACTACAGGCGAGGGAACCAGTAAGGATGCTGTCATGGAATCCAAGAGAGAAAGAGTCAAGGCCAGATGCAAGCACGGAGGTAGGAACTACCTATCAGAAAAAGAAGGGAAGCCAGATGGGGCTGCAGAGCCTGGCAAAGGCGAGAACCCACTGAGTCCCAGACTCTTTCCATAAAGTTGGGATATTGGTGCCCGAGGCTCTCGTTACAAATCTGTTGTGAAGGTCAAATAATACAAAGGATATGAAAGGCCTGTGAAAAGTATAAATCACCACACAAATTTCAAAGTAAAACATTTTCTCAAATTAAATTTAAACAATTTACAAAACAAGTTTAAAGAAACCTATTAAAGAATTTCTATAATCACAATAGTCACTTTACAATTTTTACAAACTATTATAGTTCCTATTTTAGAGCTAATTGTTTTCTTTGTTAAAAAAGTTACTAAATGGCTACAGAACTCAGATTTAACGTTACTGTTTATAATATAAGCAATCATCCTTTTCTTCTTGATGGTATACTTCATTGTAAACTTTTCTGTGTTTCTTCATAATTCTTAATTAATTGAAGCAGGTGGAAAACAGGGAATTCTAAAATGATCAGATCCTGACAATACAAGTGAAAATTTACGGATGGCAAAACATTTGTTCTAAGGTACGCAATCATCAATCTTCTTAATAATTATGTTTAACACTAAGCATTAAACCAACATTTGAAATTTTCCCCTTGTTTTTTGAATCAGACAAATCAATAAAACTATTGTTGAAAGTCAATGAAAAAAGAAAAATATATCAAAGATAAATGATTATTATTCTAGTGAAAGTAATCATATTTATCAAAAATATTCATTTGGTACTTATCTCTGCACAATATTCTACTAAGAAGCAGTAGCCCTGTCCTCCTCCTCCCTCACACCTGTTCTCGTCTCCTTAGAGCACTGGCAGCCGTGCTCTCTCCAAACCTGCACATTCTCTAGGCTTCTGCTGCTGTTCTCATTACCCTGACCTGTTCCCCCAAGAGATCCTGGAGCTGCCAAGAAAAACAGGGCCTCTCCTCAGAAATCATGGGAAGAGGAGAAGATGAATCGGTGAGCAAGACTAGAATATTCTTCAGTAGGTTAGTCAAGGGGTGGGGAAGGACTGGGAATTTTCCCAGCAAAAACAAATGACATTGTCATTGCCTTAGGAACTTAGCATCCTGTGTTCTATAACACAGGCGTTTATGTGCACGTCTGATATCTACACCTCCACTGGATCCCGGATCCCTGAAAAACTTCCAAACTGTCCCGCAGCTCCACTCTGGCCCTGATGGTGCAGCTATCCAGACCACACTGACCCGGTGCTGCTTGGAACCCTCTGCCCTGCACAGGTGGCACCCAGCCTGGAATGCCCTTTACCTCGTGTAATCCTGGAAAAGCGTGTGTTTATCCTTTGAGTCGCCATTCACTTTCCTGACCACCCTTAAACAGTGATGCTTCCCAGGGATCCACCTTTGCCCCCCTTTACTTTTCTGTTCTTTCCAGAGAATCACACACAGCTCAGCCACTACCCTGATGGATATCACCAGCCTGAACCTCCCTCCAGAATTCCAGCTAAAATTTACTTCTTTGATAACATGCCCACCTGGATGTGCAACAGGCAGCCCCATAACTAACTTCCTAAATGCCCTCTGAAATTGCCCTCCTCCCACTGTCACTATCCTAGGGGACAGCGTCGCCATCTGCTACATGGCCAAGTAACATTCCAACTACTTTCAGAACCCACCCCATACACAAATACTGCTTTTCAAACAAATACTCCTAACGTCAATCAATCCCCTCCTCTCTACTCTCACTAAAACTGCCTTTTGCAAACTTGAATCATCTATCCCTGGGCTTTTTCAACAGCTTCCTAAATGGCCTGACACATGCCTGCCATATATTTGCTGAAGGAAAGCTGAAATGAATGAATAGTGTTCCTGCTCCCTCCAATAACTCCTCCTGCCAGTCTAGCTTCCACGCTACCACAAGAGGGATGGCCCTAGAAGTAAGAGCTGATACATAACTCCCTGCTTACAAAGTTCCGCCAGCTCACTGTTTCATAAGATTAGCTCCTCTCAACAAAGTGTTATTGTGAAAAACTAGCGACCCAAGCATATAACAAGTGGAGTCATGTATAAATCATGGTATAGTTGTATTGGGCAGTGACTGTACAATACGCTTGCAAAAGGTCTTTCATGCAGTGAGAAAAGGCTATGAAAGAATTTTAGTGGAACGGGCCAAAGACTAAATTGTCCATAAGGTATGATCTCACCCATATAAAAAAATGCATAGGGGAAAAATATCAAAAAAAACCATAGCACTCAGTTCTGGGTAGTGAGATTATCAGGAATATTTTACTCTTTTCTTTTACATTTTTCTTAATTTTCCAGATCTTTCTTACAATGAGCATTCATTACTTTTGTGATAGGAAAAAACAATAATAAGCAAAAATAAAAGAACAAACTCCAAAATCTTTTCCTTTGCATTTGCCAGCTCCGAGCATAAGCCGTCTGGTTCCCAGCTCTCTCCAGCCTCATCTTCCCCTTCTCCCCACACAAACTCCTCCTCCTCGGTAACCCTTCACATGCGCCAGTCCTGGAACAGCAGCCAGGTTCTGCAGGGTAGACGCATGGTCTCTGCATCTCCCTGTCTATTGTGGGCATCACCACACTCTGCAGTCAGTTTTGAGCACAAGCACTTCCATAAAGAGTTGGTGAGTTGAACTGAGAAGACAGAGAAATCAAAGCTAAAAATCGTCTGTTGTTCACTGTACCAGTAGCTCTGGTCAGAAACCAGAGGAGAATACTTGACTAAAACTCCAGAGGGAACAGCTAAGCATCGTGATGAGGGCCAACTGGAATTCCAAGCAGGTATTAACTGGTTCTGAGACCAAGTCTAATCGCCGAGTGCACGCAGAGCTGGAAGTGAACCAGATCTGTCTCTCTTGAGAAAAAGTGCTCACCTTGCTACACAAAGGAACATCACAGAGGGAAAGTGGCAAAAAGCTTAACAGAAGAAAACCTGCTGGCCTCTTATCTGTCATTTCTTTCCCCTCTTCCTCACTCTAGAAAATCTGCTTCTCAAATAGCAAATTATCAAAAAACACTCTCAGCCAATTCAAGGACTTACTCAGTTCTGTTGCCCAGACTTTACCAAAGAAGAGAGGTCAAATACATAAGAACAGAGATTCACAGAGGGGAAAGCCAAACCTTCAGTGCACTGCAGTGTATTTCATGTAGACACACGCAATGCCATCTCTGATGCTGCACCGTGGCGGGGTTCTCCAACAATGGGATCCTCAAGCTCACTCTCAATACTAGAGTCACGTCCCCTGCAAATCCCTGTTCTCAGATAAGCAGAACTGGCTTTCTTAGAGAGGCCAAATTGACTAACAGCAGAGAACTGGGGGTGGGCAGAGGGAAGGTGGGGTCACAGTATCCTCTAAAATTCTCAGCACTTGCCCCACCAAGGCACAAATGCATTAGTGTAGGCTTTGATCACTATGAGAGAAGGGAAAGCAATTTTTATGGAGGACCTACTATGTGCCAGATGCTTTCACGTGCATTTTCTCTATTCTCACAAGAACTCTGTGAGGCCCATATTATTCCCATTTTACAAATAAAGAAACTGAGGGCTCACAGAAGCTCAGTAAAACTTGCCCATGGGTCACAGGCAGTGGTGACCCCTGAATGTGAACCCCGGTCTACCACTAGAGCAAAAGTTCTCTCCCAGTCCCCTACTCCCTCCAGTAATACTGTGCTGCCCATGGAGAGGCAGATGTCACTGGGCTCACACCCCAAAGTAGAGTAGGAGGAGCACAGGCCGAGAGGAAGAACTGAGTCTGAATCTCCTCTCTAGCACTTCCGCAACACTAAGAAATTACTTATTCCTGGGCCTCCACCCTGCTGAAGGGAGGTAAGCGTCTACACTCAGGACTGTCACAAGGAGTAAATGAGATCATGGATATTGCCTGGCACAAAGCAGGCATTTGAGAAATAAGGTATCCCTTCTCTTCGTTACAAATGTGAACATCTTAGAGCTGTGGTGAATTAGGATAATCTAAATCAGCTGTGTATCTAGAGACCCGTCTTGAACACAGGTTCATTGAATGGGCTACAATTTGCAAACCTAGATCCAGGCAACGAAGCCCAAGCCTCAGAAAGGGGTTCCAGAAAGTTAAAGCAACTTTACATGTAACTCAGCTTCGGCACCTGCAAAACCTACTCCAATTAGGTTCGCTTTAAGTACTAGAAATAATATGCAATGTGTTAAGTGGAATGCTTGGTACAAAGGTAGCTATTATTAACCATTTTCAATGATAATAATAACTAGTAGCCACTATTTATTAGGCATTTTTCCCAAACTTCGAAGGAATGGCTGTTTAAATCTAACAGAGGTAAAACAAGAATTCTGCTTGAGGAAGGACAGGTTTCAAATGCCTCTGCCACATACCCCCATTCTTGAGTTGCCTGGAGGAATGTTTCTAAATAAACAATATTTTAAATCCCTGGCTCAACCATCTAAAATGTGAAAATGTGTTCCAAAGTGACTTTCTAATGGAGATCTTGGTTATTCCCCCACAGGAATCCATTTATATTACACACTAAGAGCTAAGGCATAGTTTCTTGCAGATGTCAGCTTAAAAATCATGAAAACAAATTTCACCCAAAAGGAGTGACCTGCCTTCAGAATAGGGAGCAGCTCCATGTTGTAGACATCGCAAAGTCAACCTAGGTCAGTTGAATATAAATCTGCAAAGTTGAGCTTAAAACATCTAGGACAATACTGTTTATTTTCAGATCACTGGCAAATTTAAGTTCAAATTTGAGTCAGAAGAGAAGAGAAAATGACACTTTTCCACAAAGCTCCATAAAAGCAGGAGGAATCTGTACCTTCAGAAAAACATGCTTGTTTGATCCTTTGACGAGTGCTGGAATGTCCAGCCAGAGGTCTGAGGCTGGGCCAGGGGAGGCAGAGCACGTGCTCCGAGGTCAGGCAGCCAAGCCACTTGCAAGCTGCAAGGCTGGGCAAACCATCGCTGTAAATGAGGATAGTGATACTTGCCTTTCCAGGTTGTTCCGAGAATTACTGGAAATGTATGCAAAGCCCTCAGCACAGGGCCCAAGACAAAGCTGGTTCCCAGTACGTGGAAGCTACTGTTTCATCATTTTGCAAAAGGGAAACACGAGTCCCGCCCCCAGTGCTCACCTGGAGCCCCAAATTCTAACCTCAGTTGAAGGTATCACTGTAGCTCTGAGACTACCAGAGTGAGCTCTCTTGAAGCGCCTGTGGAGAAAGCAGAGCAGGGGGCCGCCCGGTGGCGCAGCGGTTTAGTCTGCACTTGGCAGCCCGGGGTTCGCAGGTTTGGATCCCAGGCGCACGCCGATGCACTGCTCATCACCCACGCCGTGGTGGCGTCCCATATAAAGAAGAGGAAGATGGGCACGGATGTTAGCCCAGGGCCAGTCTTCCTCAGCAAAAAGAGGAGGGTTGGCAATGGAAGTTAGCTCAGGACTGGTCTTCCTCACCAAAAAAAAAAAAAAAGAAAAAGAAAGCAGAGCAGGCTTACCCTCCCGCTTTGCAGAGGAGAAACCTGAGGCCAGAGCACCCCAATGACTTTCCCGGAGACCCAGGAATCACAGAACAGGACCTGGATTTGAGCCCAGCGTGGGCTTTCCTCTTCACACTGCATGCAGACTGGTTTCAGGGCCTGTCCGCCCTGCTATCAAGGACTCTCCAGATGAAACAGAGTGACGTGGGTTTTAATTTTCTCTTTCCTCACCAGACATGTAATGACACTCAGGCTACACTCCAATCCCTAGGGATATTTCATTTAATGAGTTTTGCGTTGCTTTTAAAAATAGCTGTATCTCTTCAAGATCACAGAACATAAAAGAACATAGAACAAAAGGGGAAAAAATCAAGATGTGTCATGGGGGAGGCAGCACAGGCTAAAGACAAGGCAGAGGAAGTGGTCCGGGGCTCAGGAAGAATCTTTCCCTGAAGCTTACAGGGCACCTGAGACAAGCCAGTCTGCACCTGCCAGTGCATCCAAGATGAATGTTCAAGACACAAGAGAACAGCAGTTTTCCTTGAGACGCCTGTGCAGTGAAGTGAGAAGGAGGCTGAGTGTATTGGCTGGCTGGTCTTCAAGACTCACAAAAGCCAACACCCCTGAAGGGAAAGCAGCTCCGCTTCCCTTCTCCAGGCATTCACAGCGTCCAGCATGTGCCCCTGCAACACCACTGTCCACGTCAAGTCGGCCTCCCCTCCAGGGCGGAGTTCCTGAATGGCAGGGACCATTTCTCTCCTCTTGTATTCTCAGAACTTGGCGCAGAACCAAGAACAGTCTTATATTCTGCAAATGTCTGTTGAGCACATTCAGTGTGCCAGACACTGCGCTAGAAACGGAGGATACAACGGTGAGAAGGACAGAAGGCACAGCAGGCTAAATGCTGCAATAGAAAGCACATGGCAAGGGGGTGAGTGAGGGCTTCCTGGAGGAGATGCCAGCACAGCTGAGGCCTGAAACACCATAAGAATGAAGAAGAATCAGGGGAATCCGGGGGTTGTTTGGTTCACAGCTTCTTAAACCTCGGTTTCCCCTGGGGATATTGTGAACACAAAGATTCCAGTTTCAGGAGGTCTGGGGTAGGGCCTGAAAGTCTGTTTCCAACAGGCTCCCAGGGGATGCTGATGTTGTTAACTGGTGGTCCATACTTCAAATAGCCAGGGTGCACAGTAGTCCATATATATATTGCAATCTATACAACAATCCTGTGAGATACATATTAACCAATGTTACAGGTGGAAAAAATTGCTCAGAGAGGTTAAGTAACTTGCCTGATATCACACAGTTAGTAGGTGATCAAGCTGGAATTTGAACCCAGGGCTATCTATCCCCCAGAACCCTTGTTATTTCTACTATATCATGCTGCTTCCAATAAATGTCTGTTCAAATCAATAAATTAAATAAATAAATTAAATAAATAAATCAATAAATTGACAAAGTTATACAAATAAATATAATTCATCCCAAAGTCAAAGGTAAATATTTTTGCCTTAAACCTGCACCACAGTCTATCCATAGATCTTAATTTTTTATTACACATCCCTATGAGTTAAAGAACTTTTCAGAATGCATCTTCAACATGCACATTTATTTAAATTATACACATGTACACTTTAAAACAAGTATGCAAAAATAAGTATTCAAAAAGAGGTGACAGTAACTTTGGAAGACAATGTTTTGACTGGAAACTGTAGGGCTATGGACAGAAGGAACCGCACAGAAACTCCGCACTCGAGTGGGTAATGCTGTTTCTCACAGAGTATGAATGAACAATTCTGAAACTGCTTTACATGTATACTGGGGTCGAACAAATAAGTAAGTGGGTGGTGGGGCCAGGTTTCTCACTGTTGGAGAGAGAAGTTCCAGATAAACAAGAAGGGATAGCCAGAACAAACCCCGGTGGGACTGGATCAAGTCAGACATCAGTGTGAACTCATGTTTAACTTAAATAGATGTGAATGTAACAGATGGATAAATACATAATTACAGACATGTGTAGACACATGGGTTAGTACACGCACATCCATCTCCTAGCTGTTGGCTGAGGGGCCTAGAAGCAATGCCATGCCAGGGCAAATCCTCCTGACAGAAGAATTCCTATAGAGCTCCCCCAACAGAAAGTGGAGCCTATACCCACTCTCCCTTCCCCTCCACCCCTGCCCGAGAGCCTGGGCTGCACTTGGTGACTTGCTTCCGGAGAATCGAGTATGAAACTCTATTCTGGCAAACACCACCTCGGCCAGGTGATCGCAGTCAACACCAGTGATACGGTGCGGTGAGGAGGACACGTCTACTCTCTCCCGTGAGAAGAACACGAGAGAAACCCAAAGTGACAAAGAATCTATAGAACATCTGACCAGTACTCCTCAAGGTCAACTGACCAGGACAACTGTCAAGGTCACGAAAAACAAGGAAAGACTGAGAATAGGTCACAAACTAGAGGAGACCTGAAGACAGGTATCCTGCATGGGTCCTGGGACAGGAAAAGGACAGTGGTGGATACACTAGTGGAATCAGAATGATGAAGAGAGTCTACTTAGTAATGATGCACCCATGTAGGTTTCTGATGGTGACAAATGTGCAGTGGTAACGTAAGACGTTAAGGACGGGGGAAACTGGTGACGGGTATACAGCAACTATCTACTGTCTTTGCGGCTTTTCTGTAAATTTACAACTATTCTAAAACAAAAAGGTCCTTTTTTAGAAGGATGAGATACAAATAAATACCATATTCTTGCATCCCAGTGGCCTCTCTGGAGACATCCATACTGTTGGAACGCCACATACAGGGTCACAAGCTCTCACCTTCAGAGCCAGATGGGCAGGAAGAACGCGTGGCACCACGCAGAGGTGGGCTGTGGTGAACTGGGAAGGGCACACCCTCTGTAAGCATCCAAACACAAAATAGTCTTAAAGCACCAGCGGGGCCGAGCATAGTCCTGCGGGCTGCATCTTCCAGCCCGCTGAGCGCCAGTGCACCTCCTCTGAACTGCAGTGTGGGTCCCGGAGACCACAATGTAACGTTCACAATGAGGATACTTTACACTTATTTATATAGTCTCAGCATATTTATGTTTTGGAATTTTATTAATATTAGGGCCCTATGTACTTTGACAGATGAAGTTTCTTGAGGGAGGGGTTCCTGTCTCCTATTTCCTAGCTAAACACTGCTGACCTACCCATCTGGCTTGAGGCAAAACTAAACAGCTCCTGGATTCTCCTAAGGATGCCTCCATTGATTTTTTTTCTTAACACTCAATTGATACTTGACAAATTTTATCTTACACTCTTCCAGAAATCATAGAGTTAGTTTTCATTCACTTGTTCAATGCCTACTGTGTATACTGTTATAGAATACCTGATTCCCCAGAACAGCTCTAATTTCAAACATTGTATCTCATTGTCATTTATACATTTTGTCAGATGACAGGTCTTGATATTTAATGTGAAAATACAGTCATACTTTAACTGAGCCATTTTGATGCTGGTGACACTTTTATGTGTCGCATTTGACTCCCACTCAAGAGCTTATCAAAAGAGAAGAATGCGAGAAAGGATAGCAGCCAGGGATGGGAGGAGATGATGGCCTGCCATGGTGAAGGCACGCATTACCCCAGGACACCAGCAATGCAGGTACAGATAAAACAGCGTCTACAGCACTGCTCTGTGGCCAGTGGGAGGGACAGAGTATACACAACTACCATAACACAGCACCATCAGAGCTACCACGGAGTGGGGATGGCACCGAGGAAAGAACACGGGAGGTTCCAACACTGTGGGAAAGACTTTGGACTCAGACAAGGCTGGGTTTGGACCACAAAGCTGCCATTTATTAGCTGTATTAACTGTTACAAAGCATCTGCTCTAAGCCTCAGTTTCCCCATTCCAAATGGAGATATCTCCAACCTGTAATCCTGGAGATTACAGGTTGTTGGCAAGATGTAGAGTACCTTTTATGTGAAGCATCCAGCATAGTCCTTGGCTGGATTAATTTTCCCCTGCTGCATCACAAATTACCACAACCTTAGCAGCTAACAGCTCCCCAAGGGAAAAGGCAATGTGAACGAGCTTCAAAGAAGGTACCTTTCTCCATGGCTCTTCTGGGTGTTTGGAAATGTCAGAGCTGGCTTGCGACTGCTCTCAGAGCACGCCAAAACACTGATCTATCTCAGTTCTTATGTTCTGTATTGTTTCCATCATAAATTCCAAATTTCAGTTATATTTTCACTTTTAAGCTAACTTCTAGTGAGAGGAAAATCAGTGTTCTTAGCTGCGTGGCGAGAGAGACTAGCCATTGGTATTAGATGCAACGCTTCTGTCGCACTCTCCCGTCTAGTGCTCTGGACACCAAGACTCGTCTACCAGAGCAAGAACGGAATGCTCCCTCTGTGAGTTTTACAATGAAAATGGAATTACTGACAGAAGTGAGGTGGGCAAATGGATGAGGTTTTGTGTGCGCGAGCAGAGTTGCCAGTGAATTTCAGAATAATAAGAATAATACTGAGCACTTCCTATATATCAGGTGCTGTTCTCAATGACCCACAGCAATTCATTTATCTCACAGCAATCCTATGAGGCTGGTACTATTGTTATTCCCATTTTACAGATGAGAAGACACAGGCACAGAGAGGTCAAGTAACTTGCCCAAGGTGACACAGGTAATAGGTTAAAAATCAGAGAAAACAACTCAAACAGATTGACAAGAATACAGATGAGTAAAAGGAGTCCCTGCCCAGGAGCCTTGATAGATTCTGGTTAACTCCTATCCTCACAGGCAGGTCTGGACAAGATAATCAGAACACATGCTCCCCATTCCTCCTACGTTCTCCATCCCGGGAGTCACCCTCTACCCAAACCTTGCAGCCAGTCTTGTGATCTCACCTCCCATCTCAACACTGAGTCATATCACCCAGGAACACTGCTACCACCCCGGAGGAGCCTCTGAAATGCAGCCACTCTTCTCCATGGCCCCCACTTCCTGTCTCACTGCGGACTGTCATCACTTCCCTATTGTCTATGTCAGTGCACAGATCCTTCACATCTTTTTTCAGATTTATTTTTAAATATTTCACATGTTTTTGAGACTAAAAAGGATGCTACAGCAAGACCAGGTGAGGCTTATCCCAAGAATGAAAGGTTGGTTTAACATTCTAAAACCTATCAGTATAAGTCACTATATTAACAAGATAAAAAAGAAAAACCATATGATCATCTCAAATGACACATAAAAAGCATTTGAGAAAACCTAATATCCATTCCTGATTTTTAAAAAATTCTCAGCACAATAGGACTGGAAGGTTCAGAAAGGTAAAATAATTATCCTCTAAGTTATTGAACTGCCTTTAAAGTCAGGCAGAGCCTTTTCTACAGCATCTAATAATTCTTTGTGTATCTAGTCTTACATTTTCTTCCTTGCTTCCCTTTCTTGTCTTAAAATTTTCTTCAGGGGCTGTTATTTATAAAGCAATGATGTTCTTTGCCATAGGATATCTTATGCCTACTCTGAGTTGGACATCAGTTAATTCTCTGTCTCCCAACTTCCTTGGCAGAGCAAGGAAGAAAATCCAGGATATTCAAGTTTTGGCTTACAAAGCCAACAGTATCAGGTTAGGGGTGGGTCACAGTCATATTGCTCCCGTATAGTCTCAAGGTGGCTCCCACGGCCCACATTACATAGTCTGGGTCTTTAAAGTGGCATTCAGGACTCTTCACCATGTGGTCACATCTCATCTTCTCTTAGCTCATCCTCTATTGCCATACTTTAGAGGAACTGCTCAAAATACGTAAAAGAAGCTCCTTCCTCCTCGCCTTTGCTTAGGCTGGTCCCTCAGCCTGCAATGCCTTCTCACCATTCTCTATCACTGAGCCAGCTCCCCCTCCTTCCACCTACCTCCTTCATAAGCCTTCTTGATTCTTTCAGTCTAACTGTCACTTATGGGGCACCCGGCATGTGCTGGATATTCTGCTAGCATGGGCAAGGAAAGCTGAGTGCTTTCTGCCTTTGTAGAGCTGGGAGTCTAGTGGGGTGACGGGCCAGTAAACCTCCAATGACTCCATCAAGTGATGACAGGATAACAGAGGGAAGTGCAAACCGGAGAGGGAATGAGGAAGCCTGGACTGGCTCCTGGGTTCTGCGTAACCTGCTCCACTCTAAGAACTCCTTTCGATAGACGAATGATTACCTCCATTTCACAGATGAATTGAAGTAACCCACCCACTGTGACAAAGCTGGTAAAAAGCTGAGGTTCATTCCAAGGCTGTTTAATGCCAAATAATTTTTTTTCTCCCCTGTTTTGCCTGTTTCAACAGTGGAGGTATTTCTGGGTTGGGGGAGGGGGCAGAATTCTTTTGTTTAATGTGGTTGCTATTTAAACCGCTTTGGATTTTTTAGAGACTAATGAAATCACCTAAATGTGTATGACAGCACATTTTCTGAAATGACTCTTGGACCCCAAATTTCATGGTTTGAAATTTCCATTTCCTCACCCAAAGCAAACATATCTGCTTTCTGTCAGTCATTCTGCATAGCCAATCTAACTCAATTTTCCTGTTTGGCAAGAATGCAATGAAAGGACACATTTTCTTCTCCTGTCTGTTTTTTCCCCACTATCTTCAGATCACTCACATCACGAACTCTAAGTGCAGCAGCAGAGCTGGTTTCAAGATAATAGTTCACAAGCCCTGCCCAGCACTGAGAAGGTACCTGGGAATCCATGGATCCTGCAGGGGAACTGCCAGGCTCTCTCAGTGACACAGTAGGGCACTAAAAGACTTTAGGGTTTCTGACACTCCTGAACTGTGCCACCATTGATCTCAACCTGTGGAAACGCCCTGGACCGGAGCAAGGCTGACAGATTTATGTATTTTCTAGACAGGTGTTTCTTGACCTCCCCCAAAATAAGTATTTTAAATCCTAGATTTAATTATATGTTTATGTAAAGATTTTATCACAAATATTTATGAAAATTCCTTCCCAGGAATCCAGGTGTTATAAATCAGTCACTGGGGTACCTCAAACTGAGCTCCCTAGAGAGCGCCCACCATGTGCTAACCTATGAATTACATCATAGGTTACAAGGAACATTAGAAAGGTCCAGAACTGTTCTTAAGGATACTTACAGGCTAGTCCTACAGACAATAAAAAATGCAAAACGGGGCCGACCCAGTGGCGCAGCGGTTTAGTTCACGCTTTTGGCAGCCCGGGGTTCGCAGATTCGGATCCCGGGCGCCTGCCGACGCACTGCTTGTCAGCTATGCCGTGGCGGCATCCCATATAAAGTAGAGGAAGATGGGCGCGGATGTTAGCCCAGGGCCAGTCTTCCTCAGCAAAAAGAGGAGGATTGGCAACAGATGTTAGCTCAGGGCTGGTCTTCCTCACACACACACACACACACACACACACACACACACACACAAATGCAAAACAAATTTAAAAACATTTCATCCCTGAAGGCAGGGGTCCTCGAAGTGTGGTCCCCACACCAGCAGCAGCAGCATCACCTGGGAACTTGTTGGAAATGCACACTCTCAGGCCCCACCCAGACCGGCTGAATTAGAAACTCTGAGGACGAGGCCCAACACTCTGTAGGTTAAAAAGCCCCCAGGTGGTTCAGACGCACACTCACGTTTACGAACCACTGCCTTACGGCATTGATTGGTATGATCCAATATAGCACGTGATTAACAGTGGGAATTGAGAGTGCACAGCAATTCTTGAGAAGCCATTTCATTTTCTGTCTTGTTCATTCATCTGACATTTACTGAGAGCCTATTATGTATCAGCCCCTGTAGTAGGTGCTGAAAATGCCAAGATTAATAAGGTATCATCCTTAGCTTTGATTAACTCACAATCTACTGGAAAAAAAATGACAGATGTAATAATTAAATACTTTGGCAGCTGATATTGATATTCCAAATAACACCCTGACTTGAGGACAGTCAACTGTCACTGACAGGCCGTGTGCATGCATCTCCGACAGACTTCTTCGGTACCTCTGCAGAAAGGCCTTTGCTGACGGTTCTACCCAAAATATCAAGTGGTCCCCATCCTATTTCTTCCTCTACTTTCCCGTACAGCACTTCTCACAGGCTGCCATTTGTCTGTTTATTGTTTGTCTCTTCTGCCAGAAGGTAAGTTCCGGGACTGCATCTTGTCATTATAGGCCCCACCATCCAGAACTGGGCATGTAATAGTTACCCACTAGATATTTGTTGAATGAATGAAGTGGATGAAATGTTACAGCGGGTTCAGATGAATAATGATTATCATCGAAGGCAAAAGCCCTAAAAGTGTCACAGAACCTCAAGGAACATTCTTCTGACCGCTCTCCTTAACATTTGTTTTAGAATTCCACATGCAGTAGACTCTTTCCACATCTCTTGCTGCTAAATTTCTTATTAAGTTTTGAAATTGTTCAGCAGATTAAAGGATTCCTTTGAAGCTTTTATGCTTAAACTTTGTAGAAAGAAATTCCCTGTCTCTATAACTATTACTGGGACAGATTAGAAATAATTTGGAACTGAATTGGATTTGCCATTTTGTAAGCTTTTCTTATCTACCAGGGCTAATAGCAGACACTTTACTTCTTACAATAGCCCAAGAGAAAGTCTTATTATCTGCATTTTACAGATTGAAAACTGAGGGTCAAATAGATGAAAAGCTTATACTGACTGCTCTGTAAATACGGCTTGAATCAATAGAGAATGTTTTGTATCCCATAATAAGTTTGGAAACTTAGAAATAGCACAAGCTTTGGATTCAGACATATCTGGGTTTGAATTTTACCTTCTACTTAGTAACTGCTTGACCTTGGGCATATTATTTAATCTTTCTGAGCTGTTCAGTAATTTCCACTTGAATATTAAGTTGTAGTCATAAGAGGCATAATCTGTAAATACTGTTTAAAGTGCTAAATCTCCCTGGTGTCATATTCCAAACCTCTCTGGCCAGCACATCTCTCCAGCCTATGCATGCTCCACTGCTTGCCATCCTTGAGTGTGCAAATGATCAATGAACAAATGATCTAATACATTTTCCCCTCCCAGCTGATGGGAACCTTAATTCTGCTGCCCTGAGACCCCCAAAGCTCAGGGAACCACTTTTCATTTGTAACACAGCTTGATTAGAAAAATATGCTATTTGTTGCACAACATAGGTTTATTTCTTTTTAATTTGCATACATTTTCTCATAAGTTTTCTTAGCAGATTCTTCCATTCAGTCCACAAAGTCCAGAAGAAGTTTATGAACGTCCCACAGTTCTCTATTGTAAAGGCTAAAGTAATATAAAATATTTAATGTGACATAAGATATCATCTGAATGTTGTTAAAGTTAGACTTTACCCTGAGTGAGAAGAAACTTACTGTACAGAATGTTGAACAGAATGACAACAGAGGTGGGAATGGAAAGCAGGGTGGGGACACAGGAAGGAGTGCCTTGCTCTGCTTGTGCCACCTGCAAAGGCTCAGCAGACAAGATAACACCAGAGCTTGTCCTGAAGGAGGCCTGGGGAACATGCCAGGAATTAAAGGAGCTGAGAAAGAACTTCCAATCAAACTCAACAGCCCCGCAAATGAAGAACAGTGTGAGACAACGCACACAATGGAGTCAGGGTAAGTAGCCTGAAGTGGCTGCCCTTAGGGGAAAGCACAATCAGTATTTCCTTCCACCTTTAAGTACAATGGGAGCTGTTGTAGGAAGTTCCTCCTATTTCTAGTTTGCTGAGAGTTTTTATTGGAAATAGATAGTGTACTTTGTCAGGTGCTTTTTTTGCATCCATTGAGATGCTTATGTAGTTTTCCTTTTTTCAGTTTGTTAATATGGAGAATTACATTTGTTGGTTTTCTAATGTTGAACCAACCTTGCATTCCTCACATAAACCCCACTTGGTCAATATTTTACATACTGTTGAATAGGATATGCTAAAATGTTGCTTACAATTTTTGCATCTATGTTCAGGGGTCTTTGTTGTTGTTGTCATAATCCCTTTGTCTAGTTTTGGTATTGGGGTAATGCTGACCTCACAGAATGAGTTAGGACTATAGAGTATTCACTCTTTTCCAAGTTTCCTGAAAGAAGAGTTTACATAAAATTCATACTCTTCCTTCCTTAATGTTTGGTAAGATGCCTGAGTAAAACCATCCAGGCCTAGAATTTTCTCTATGGGAGAGTTTTAACAAAAAATTCTATTTCCTTAATGGATATAAGGTTATTCAGATTATCTATTTCTTTCTAGGAGTAAGCTTTGATATTTTGTGTCTTTCAAGGATTTTGTCCCATTCATCTCACTTTTCAAATTTATTGGCATAAAGTTGTTCATAATATATCTGTTATCCTTTTAATATCTGTAGAATCTGTAGTGATACCATCTCTTTCATTCCTACTATTTGTAATTTCTGTTTCTTCTGTCTGATCAATCTGGCTAGAAGTTGGCAAATTTCATTGCTTTTTCCGATTTCATCGATTTCTGCTCTGATCTTTATTATTTCCTTTTCTACTTACTTTAGGTTTAATTTCTGCATTTTTTTTTCTACTTTCTTAAAGTTGAAGCTGAGGTCTATTGATCTGAGATCATTCTTCTATTCCAACATAGGCATTAAGTACTATAAATTTCCCCAGAAGTAGTGCTTTAGTGGCATCGCACAGTTGGTATGCTGTGCTTTCATTTTCATTCACTTCAAAATACTTTCTAATTCTACAATGCAGGCCACCGTGTGGCACATGTGGAGAGAGGCAGGCAGGGTCCAGGCTGGGCCAGCTCTGTCACCGTGAGCATGTGATGCACCTGGATAAGACGAGGTGTGGCCTCTGCCTGCTCTCTAACCAGGTGCAGGAAGTCCTGGAGAAGCCTTCAGTGTACCCTTCAACTCGTCCATTCTGGCAAGCCCCATTTTCGTTCCTTCTCCCCAACCTGTGTATTGTTTTTAATAAAACACCTGCACAAGTATTATTTCAATGGACCTTCACTAACAACCTGTAAGAGAAGGGATTTTTATCCCCAATTTGCAGATGAGGAAACCAAGGCTCAGGTGTTTTAAATGAGTTATTGGGACACTGGATGGATTGTGTAGGGTTTCAGAGCAACAATGAGAGACTGTAAGATGTGCAGGCGCATTCTAGGTTCAAACTGTAGCTTGCACAAGAAGCAGACAGCACAATACCTGGCTCCCATGGGAGGTGCCCAGGAACAAAGCTGCTACCATTATGGTTGTGGCTATTATGCCTATTCTCAGATACTTTTAAAGACAAGATGTTGACAAGGGCAGGCATGTACCAACAAAATTCCCAAAACCAAATGTGCACAGAGCCCAAAGGCAGGCCTGGCTCCCCACCTCGTGGCAAACTTTGCTTTTGTTTGGATTTCCAAATTGCTTCAGCAGGCTATAAGCAGATGTGAAGTGTTTACAGAGCAATATTGTAGATGAAGGGGAAACTAGAATATATTTAGCAGCTAGAGCACACACTACGATAAATGGCTGCAGTGGTCTATGCTGGATTTGGCTCTCTGACTGTTTGGCAGTTGTTCCAGCCTCTCCAAGTGCTTTATGTTCCAGGGCTCAGCCGGCTCCCATATTTTCTGTGGAGTCCAGCCCTGGAGGCTGTAAGCTGGATGCTTCCAATGGGCAAAGCTGTGGGGAGCCTCGAGTGACATAGTCAGCACAGACCAACTCAGATGAGAAACCCCCCTTTCGTTCTCCAGGCATTTCTGCAGCCCCAGCCAGGGACAGGGTGTCCTTGAGCTTTGGCACCCCTCGGGAGGGGTCAGTGGAGTCCTTGCCACGTTCCAGTCACACTGCCACACTGTACACAAAGGGTATCTAACTCAGAAGGTAGGTACTAGGCTCACTGTCGTTGGGGAAAGCAGGGCTAAGCAGTGCCAAGTAAATGACTAACGACGACACCAGGTTTGTGACCCTGTTATCCTGCCTGTGCGGGGCTGCTGTTAACAACCAGCAGGACAGCTATTGACTAGACTCATCTACCAAATCTCATCTTTCTCTTAATATACAAGAATGAAGCCCCAGTTCGTTATTATTTCTTGATTTGATCCAGCTTTATTTCTTTTCCCTGCCAGGTTCTTCTATTATTCAAGCCTCCCAACAACTCTGTGAAGGAAGCATAATTATTCTATTTTACAGATGGGGAAACTGAGGGTCAGAGAGACTGTACTGCAGAGCCTGGCTTACAGGAATATCATTTCTAATATGCATCCACTTCAATAATCTCTATATTCGATCCTAGAAGATTCTTCACAAGGTACGCAGAAAAACCAGTCACGAACATGGACAGGCATGACTGGTGCTAGCTGAACAGGGGAGTCTTTCTGGGAAACCCAAAGAAACACATGTGATCTTTTCCCACTTCTTGAGAAGTTCCCTAGAAGCCGCTTTCACTGAATTACTTGTTTCCACGACTACACCATTCCTCGGTGATAATTTTACAGGTTTAGCATGTTTCCAATTAAATCACATCATTCCTGCTTTGGGGAGAAGGACTCTGCAGCAAGCTCAGTGGTGCCAGGAGGCCCCAGCGACGGATGCCCACACACAGCAGCACCATAAGCCATTCACTTACCCAATCCCGCACCACTCCTCAGAAGTTCGACTGAGCCGCAGACACCTCCACCACCACAGACCTCAGACTAACTGAATTCTCTCTTGCCCACAAATGCCCCCACACACCCTTGCCTTGGACGGTGTAGTGTCTCTCACCTGGAATGCCTTCCTCAGACTCCACATATGGGATCTTATCCTACTCAGGGTCCAACCCCAGCATAAGATTAGTAGAAGGAATGTGGATTCACACCCTTAATCCACCACCTGCTAACTCTGTGAACTTGGGAGAGTCACACAACTCCCCTCAGAGGATGTTTGCAGAGACTGAGTAAACATACGAACGTAAGGCACCTGGCACCATTCCTGGCCCGCAGAGCACAGTCCATAAATGTTAGTTCCTTTCCTTCCAGTTTTCTTGATAAGACACTAGTGGAGAAGCGTCCCCAGGCAGTCTGAGGAAAGCAGCAGAAGTTAGTGTGGCTGATGGGTAAATGGGAATACTGATACAGAGAGGACCTATAAACTGCAAAGGCCAGTGGAATGAACCATAAAGGGCCCTGAATGCCAAATCAAGAGGCCTGGGGACTCTGTTCACAAGGAAAATTCAGGAGGATGGTAGAGGGACAGAAAGTGCCACAGTGCAGCAGACACAGACTGGAGTGGGTGACTGAGATTGTCACATCACCTCTCAGAGCCATGGTTCCTACTCAAAAAGTTGTCATGAGAATTTAAAAGGACAAGTTATGTACAAGTGCCCAACACACAGGACCTACTCAGTAAATGGTAACTACATTTAAATAATTACATTTAACATTCATCTACATCTACATACATTTATAATCACTCCCCCAAAAGAACAACAACGCGTTCAGCCTTGCAATACCCAATTGAAGAAAACAAAATTCATGCCATAGCCACCATTACCCAACCAAGTATGAGAATAATCTCCTGCATTTTGAAATTTTACCACAAACTCTAACAATTCATCCCATGGGAGAAGGCCACACAGTGGAGGAGCTGAACTGCAGAGACCAACTTAACGATGCTTAGGGGCCTGAACCTGAAGGAGAAATACGGTGACAGTCTGGTGTCGGTCATCATGAGGCTGCAGGAAGGCTGCAAGTGATGGGACACCCGAGTGCTCTGGGAGGAAGTCACTTCTCCAGCTTCTCCTCCGTCACTCCCTGCTGCAAATCTACCCCCAACAGCATCAAATACTTTGTAGTTCTGTGTTTGTGTCACACTGTTTCATGTCTCCGTGCCTTCCCACCCTCTGATGGGAAGCGTCTTCCCACACCCCAGTCCCCTTGGCTAGCACAAGAGCCCTAACACACAGCCATCAAGCTTCTGTGTGAATATGCCCCGGGATGGAGAACTCCCAGCTACACCACCAACCTCTCTCTACAGCACAGCCCTAAATGGAGAAGACTCCCCCCTAAAACCTAGCTCCTTACAACTTCAGTATGACCTCTATCCACCAAAATCAACTTATTCCCTCTGGCCGTGACCTCACTTCAGACAGCATCCATGTTCCTCCATCCCTCATCTTATTTTCATCAGAGCAGCCCCAATTCCTCAAAATTTATGGTACCACTGACTCACAACCAGCGTGGCCAGGCTCTTCTGACGGGCCTATCAGTCAATGCCTTCTTAAGTTTTGGCATCAAGGTTGCAAGCAGTACCCCAAAAGGCTGAGCCTGAAGGCATGCTTACGTGAAAAGTCATTTTGGTGACCTTCCTGCCTGCACCTGTCATAGCTCTTAGACCTTTAGTCCTCTCACTCTACACACTATCCCTGGGCAGGCTCAGAGAAGCAGAGCTTTCCCAAGTGCTGATGACCCAAAACCTTCGAGCTCTAGTTCAGACTCTCCCTGAGCTCCTTGGAGACAACTCTCTCTGCTCACACTGAAGTCCCAGGGGACCTCAACTTTGCACTGATAGTCACTCATTACTTGTATAGTCATTTTGGCTTCCTTCGTGCTTATAAACCAAGGAGTGGAAGGAGGTGCCAAAGGATTAAGGAAAAGTTTATGGGATAAATATCTAAACTGAAAATAATTATGCCATAAATAAGTTTTTCAGATGAACAGCAAAAAAGGCAGGAAATATTCCACTTGAATCATTGCTTTCCTTGATTCAACCCATAAATTCCCAGTGCTTCAAGGAAACAAGAGTTAGCAATACCAAAACACAAAGCACTCAAGCTTCACTGTAACTGCTTTCCAAAACATTCCATGGAATGAAAAATACTGAGAAACCAGCTCTCCACAAACACAACTGTATTATCAAATAACGCTTCCTTTCCTTTCTGGAAAATACTCAAAACGTTGCCTCTGAAAAGGCTTGGCAGAAACCAAGAGTGCCAAGCCACTTGGCAGACTGCACATGTGCAAGACCGACTCACCTTCACATGGCTCGGGTCCCCGGGTTTGCTGCCCTCAGGTGGGTTCACGGGTTTGCTCTCCACTCGAGGCCTAACGACCTGTCGAAAGGGACTGCACAGCGGAAAGCCGCTCACACTGATGCCATCTAAAAGATAAGAGTAAAGACTGTAAGTAAGAAATTAGCTGGATTTTTTTTTAATGTCGGGGGGTTGATTCAAAAACAATAACTGGAATGAGCATTTGACACCAAGCCCACCTTTGCCTTCAGGCCTTTGTGTGAGCTGCTCCCTCAGCCTGGATCGCTTCCCCTTCCATTGGGGTGGCTGGCTCCTTCGTGCCGCTTTAACTTAGTCTAAAAGCCACCTCCTCACCCAATTTGAAGAAGCCACTGCTCTCTGTCACAGGACCCTATTTAAACCTCTGTAGAGCACTCACTACTGCCATCTGATCTTTTCCTTCCTTGGTGACACTACCTACCAGTCTAATCCAGGACTCAACCTTAAGTGCTCTCTTTGTCTCACACTCCAATCCAATTCAACGGCAAATCTTGTTAGCTCTCAGAGCATATCCAGAAATGGCTTTCATGGCTACCACCCGGGTCTGAGTCACTGTCACCTCCCCCCAGGACTAATGAAGAGGCCTCCTGGCTGCTCTCTCATGTCACCGTGGTTCCTTTACCATCTACTCTCCCTACAGCACTCAGAGTTGGCCTATGGAAATGTGAATCAGATCATGCCCCTCCCACAACACCCTGTTTTACTGAAGGTCTCTTTGCACAGCATATCAGCTGCGTGAGTTTGAAGAAAGATGCACCCACTTTGTTTTTTCAGAGCAAAAAAGACTGCTGACAACAGTGTAGATAAGTATCTTCTGCACCTCAAAAGAAACTGACCCGGGGGGGCCGGCCCAGTGGCGCAGCAGTTTAGTTCGCACTTGGCAGCCCGGGGTTTGCGGGTTTGGATCCTGGGCGCCTGCCGACACACTACCTGTCAGCCATGCTGTGGCGGCGTCCCATATAAAGTGGAGGAAGATAGGCACGGATGTTAGCCCAGGGCCAGTCTTCCTCAGCAAAAAGAGGAGGATTAGCAACGGATGTTAGCTCAGGGCTGGTCTTCCTCACAAAAAAAAAAAAGAAACTGACCCAATTATAAAATAGAGCCATTTCTAAATTAGATGGAGATGCCTGCCAGTTTTGAAGAAACATTTCTTAGGAACACAACCATGATAAGTTAATTTTTAAATGACTCTCATTAAGTAGTGAAAAAGCAAACTCAAAATGCAGTTCTCGATAGTGGCAGTAGCATGCTTTTTGAATCCCTCAGATCCCAACATAAAGTGGACAGCACAGCAGACTGCAACACCAAAACCCAGTTACAACCAAACCAGGGGCCAACATATCATCACCCCCAGTATACAAGCAGGTGAGTACAAACCCCCAATAGCTCCAAGACCTCTGTAGTGTCAGAGCTGATGCAAAAGAAAGGAGGAAGTGGTGGGGCACCTGGAAAAATGTCAAGGAAGACCCAAACTCGCCGGCAAGTGTTCAATGGAAAGTGTGGCAGGCCAGCTGGAGAAATGGCTTGATCCAGGAGCAATCTTGTCCACTCCAAAAGCAGATGGAAGCAAGGGGTCCACGAGGAAGACTGAGGGGGGTAGGGAAGGCTAGCCCTGGAAGTTCTTGAAACTGAAAAAGACAGGCTGTCTTCCAGGACAAGGGTCCAGGCTGAGGAGAAACTGCCATGAATGTAATCGAAATTAAGACGGAGAAGTTAGAGATGAAGGAAGGAGAAGGTCCAAATAAATACAGGAGGGAAAAAAGGAGCCAGGAAACCTCAGAAAGCAAGCCGCTGCATTTTCAGTCACCACGCCACAACAACAGGGAGCCATCAGAAAAGGTACCGTGACCATGCTTCCTCCTACAACTCCACAAAACCAATTCTACACAAAAACAAGTGAGAGAAAAGTATCAAACCCATACCAATTTCAAGACCCATGCAAGGTTATAAGAAGATAAAAAGAATAAGAAGAATGCAGAGCAGAATATAATTCCTACACACAATGAAAACATGCCAGAAATTCAGGGGAATAACCAAACTGAAACATTCTATTTCAAAACAAGCTAAAAGACATTAAGAAAATGATATAAGATGTGAAAGATGAAAGAAAAACATAAATCAGAATTAGAAAACTTCAAATAAGGTGACAAAGGAAAAATTACAAATTAAAACCCATTTTATGAAAGTATCACAGTTATTTATGTAAGGGGGTAACACTGGGAAAACCTGGAGGAAGGGCATACAGGAACTCTCTGTACTTTCTGCAGCTCTTCAGTAAATCTAAAATTGTTTCAAATAAAACATTTTTTAATTTAAAAAATTTTTAAGAAATGAATACTAAACCAAGAACACAAGAGCAAATAAACAACTGATTATGCCTTATGAGAAAAAGGAGGAAATTTTTCATCCAAAAAAAAAGAATTCAAAAGAAAATGACAAATACTGAAGATTAAAGAAGACCCAACATACAGATAATTGAAGTACCTAAAGAAGAAAAGCAAATCAAGGGAAGAGAAATACTAAAACCTACAATTCAAGAAAACTTCTTGAAATTAAAAAAAAAAAGATTTGAAATAGAATATTGAAAGAGCACACCACAAACCAAAAAATATCAACTAATACAATAATTTATTTTAGTGAAAATACTGGAATTTAAGAAAAAAGTTCTTTGGGCATCTAAACAAAACAGCAAGTTACCTGAAAGGGAAAGAGAATCAAATTATCATCAGATCTTGATAGTAACACTTCAAGACAGAAAAAATGGGGTAACATATTTAATACACTTGAGAAAAGAAAATGTGAACCAAACATTTTACATCTATTGAAACTGACTTTATAAAGCGTAAAGAACATAAATAAAATGTTAACGATATGCAAGAACTCAAAAAATATTGTTCTGACAAGACTATCCTTAGAAATCACTTAGATGATAGGTTTTAAACAACTGAAATTACTAACAATTGACACGAGTACTGGTGGTGAGCACTATATCTGTAGAACTAAGAATAAATGAGGGTTAAAAGAAAGTATAATATATAGTGGCTATATGCTCAGGCAATGTAGATATAGAGTGATTAAAAAAGAGAAGAGAATGGGAAAAGCAGGTACAAAATTAATTTTCTTAATTTTCTCATTAGTTAAGCTGATGGTGATAGAATTATTATTATGAAACTATAGCGTGTGTAATATAGGATAAAGTAAATGAGTAATTAAAGGATGTTCTATTTCTATCAGCTCCTGTGTCCTTGAGAACCAGGATTTTTAGCACAGAGGAGACATGCATGCAATGTAAAAGAGATAAAAATAATATTTTAAAATCTGTATTCTTGAACTTGAATTGAAATATCAGTATGAATTCATAACATATTTTATCTTGAACAAAAAGAATATACACAATCGTACGTGTATATATGTAACTAGCCCTATCCCCTAAAGAGACTCATAAACAATGACCAACGCAGTACAATGAGCATCCCTAGAGACCAGACCGTGGTCTTGAAATACCACTCCCCACTGAAAGAAACAACAGCTTCTCGACAAATGGGTAATGCCAAGCCAGTCACAGGAAATGTACAAGATGACCCTGGAAACAATCTGTCATAACCAGATAGCAAAAACACTAAAAAAGACGACTAGAGTCATGTCAAAGGTCTCTGCAACCAACTTGAAGAAGTCCCTACTGGCTAATGATGGGATGATTTGAACCTGAAAAATGATAGTAATTGCAAAGATAGTAATTGAAGATCGATACCCTTCAAATATGTTTAAATCCATATTTAATGAATCCAATTTAAATATTTAATCCATATTTAAATCCATATTTAATCCATGTGTTTATAGTCATACTTTTTTTAAAAAAACTAAATGACCACCTGTGGAGGATAAGACTCAATCAATTATCCTAAAAACTGGCAAATAAAATAATCAAGCATTTAAACTCCATTTCTTATATGAACTGTACCACTGGATAACCAAATGATATATGAGGCAGTGCATCTCTTTATAAAAGTACTCTAATAAGCAAATGAAAAGGAAATGATAAAATTGGAATAATACTATTTTACAACCCCTAGTCCAGGATTTTCCAACCTCTACACTACTGAAATTTGAGGCTGGCCAATTCTTTATGCTGGGGCTGTCCTGTGCATTTAGGATGTTTAGCAGCCTCTCTACTCATAAGATGCCAGTAGCAACCTACCCCAATTACTAACTGCTGGTTTAGGCAATGAGCATTAGCAATTACTAACATCACAGAAAGAGAAACAACTAGACACTCCCTGTCTCCTGATGTAAGAACATAAGACCACCTTTGGACTTTCCAAAAGGACCAGAGATGAACCCGATCAAGTTTCTGAGAACAGAACACGTTAAACTGCACCACGAGTGAGCAAGCAAGAAGCCCAGGCTGCAGAAAACTCTTCAGGTCAAATGTCCCAGGTTCTTCAACAAAGAAATTACAAGGAAAAGGAAGGAATGGGGGTACCCGTGCATTAAGAGAGACTTAAATTTAAATAAGTGGGCAAGAGTAACCTATTATATCTAGGGACATACACTTGTGTAATAAATCTATAAATAAGCAAAAAAAGTGATTACTAAAAATCAGGATAGTGTTTCCTTTTGGGGTAAAGATGGGGCACATGAGAGGCTACTCAGATAGCTGGTGGTGTTCTAGATTTTAATTCAGGTGATAGTTATAAGAGTGTTACCTCATTATAACTCAAACTATACATTTATTTTATGTGGCTTTCAGAATCTTTTTTTTTAATTTCACAATAAAAAGGTTTAAAAATACAATTCCATGTCCCATTTGCAACAACATGGAAGGACCTAGAGGGTATTATGTTAAGTGAAATAAGCCAGAGAGAGAAGGACAGACACTGCATGAACTCACTCATATATGGAATATAAGTGAACACACGGACAGAGAGAACTGATTGGTGGTTACCAAGGGGAAGGGGGGTGGGGGGGGCGCAAGGGGTGAAGGGTTACATCCACAAGGTGACAGACAAACAAAAATGTACAACTAAAACCCCACAGTGTCATAAACTATTAAGACATCAATTTAAAAAAATGGTAAAAAATAAATAAAAATAAATTTAAAAAAATACAATTCCATTTTTATTCAAAAAACTTAAGTGATTTTCCAACTAAGGGACAGTGTCAGGATTCACATTTAGGTGTATCTGACTTTTCCACTGTTCCGGGACACTGTTCCATTTGCAAACAAGTCTATTTTTTTTTAATTGCGGTAACATTGGTTTATAAAATTATATAAACTTCAGGTGTACGTCATTAAACTTCTATTTCTGCAAAGATTACATCATGTTCACCGTCCAAAGACTAATCACAATCCATCACCACAGACATCCTTTTTCCCCTCCTCCCTCCCCACGTCCCCTCTCCTAACCACCAATCCAATTTCTGTTTCTATGTATTTGTTTGTTGTTGTTTTTATCTTCTACTTATGAGTGAGATCATATGGTATTACAAAGGACACCTCAGAAATACAAAAGATTATAAGAGAATACTACAAAAAGCTATATGTCAACAAACTGGATAATCTAGAAGAAATGGATAAATTCTTAGAATCACACAACCTTCCAAAATCGAATCAAAAAGAAATAGAGAATTTGAATAGACCAATCACCAGGAAGGAGATAGAAACAGTAACCAAAAACCTCCCCAAAAATAAAAGTCCAGGACCAGACGGCTTCCCTGGTGAATTCTACCAAACATTCAAAGAAGACTTAATACCTATTCTCAAACTCTTCCAAAAAACTGAAGAGGAGGGGAAGCTTCCTAACTCATTCTACAAAGCCAACATTACCCTGATACCAAAACCAGACAAGGACAATACAAAAAAAAGAAAATTGCAGGCCAATATCACTGATGAACATCGATGCAAAAATCCTCAACAAAATACTAGCAAATCGAATACAACAATACACTAAAAACAAGTCTATTTAAGTCTATTGAGGAGACAGATACCCTAAGTATCTATTGCTGGGAACTAATTCCCAACTAACTAAAGAGAAGACACCAGCTGAATTAGCAAGTTCTTTAACTGTAGTTTTATTATTCAAGAACATAAAGAAATTGTCTCCTATTAAGTTATTTTCAAGTAGTTGGAGTTTGCTAACAGAAACCAGCTGGCATGTAGGAGAAGCACACCTATGTGAAGTATGATAGACTTCTAGTGTAAACCAGGCCAAGAGAACAAATTACCAGAGGCAACGTGTGCAAGAGAGCAAAGTTAATACTAATTTTGGCTTCACATGCACGGAAACAGACACAGGACAAAGAGCAAACTGTAGAGAGTGAGGTTGGTAAGATGTCAACTTATATCTGTAACGTACTTTATAGTTTATAAACTTACCCATTTTAAAAAAGCAATGAATAATCTCCCTAAGGTCATATTGGCAATAACTGATCTTAGCATAGAATACCACGCACAAAGGGACATCCTTTTAGTAACTTGAATGGATGGATGGGTGGGTGGGTTGATGGGTCCCACAAGCAGCTCAAACTGAATAGGGACAAATTGAACTTCAGGAGATTCTACTTCTGATAACAGCAGGCTAGAGACAATTCAGACCACCTCAGCCACTGAGAACACAAAGTAGTTTTAAAATCTCTTCAAGGCATTGGAGAGCTAACAAGGCAGTGAAGAACGATGGGGCCATGATCTGGCAGAAGAAGGAAATACAGAGCCATGAGCCTGGCATTAAATTTCCCCAGAGGTGCCTGCAGATTCCAGAAGAGTTGACTTGAGAGGCTGAGAATCTAAGCAGAGCCTTTGACATATTCACGGAACTAGGTGGGAAAAACACTGGCATTCAGTGTCCCCCAAGGAGAGCGGATGGTGGATGGTAAGTCCCAGAAGATTTGAGTAGGACCCCAAAAGATAACACACTAAGTAAAGGGTAGACTGGAAATAAAGCAGCCTCACAGGGACCAGAGCCCAGCTTTGAATCCTGTCAGTCCCTGTAACCGGATTCAGGCAATTCTTCTACCAAAACATATTCCTTGTCACCCCCTATTCTGCCCCGTGTTTTCCCATCTTTGTGCATTTGCAATTCTCTTCCCTCTAGCTTTGTGTGTCCTAATATCCCAAATTCTTAGTCTCAGTCCAAATGCATCCTCTTCCACAATGCCTCTCCTAGTCACCCTAGCTGAAAGCAAGTACTCCTTCCTCTGAGTGCCAACCCCTTGTCTACCCTGAGACCCGTGCTCACTGCATGTTGCCCTGGATCCAGGAAGACAGGCTGCACGGCAGGGCCGTGGGTGGGGATTCAGATGGGCCAAGGGCCTGAATCCTGGCCTCTCCACCATATGGCTGAGTGGCCTTTACCAAGTTACTTAACTTCTTTGAGCTTTAAATTCCTCATCCCTAAAGTAGGAACAACTAAAACACACAAATTGTATGATTATCTGGAAGAATGAATGACTTACTGCATATAAAGTGCTTATCACAATGCCTAGTACCTGGCAAGCATTCAACAAAAATTAGCTATTATAATTACAGCCATTTATGCACATCTTATATTCCTTACCAGACTATAAACTCCTTCAAGACGGAATTCTTCTCAATCATCAAATCGCCCACAGTAGCTGGTACAGGCTCTCGCAAATCACAAACCCTCAGTAAATATTAAGCAAATGAATTAATAAATTACAGGGTCAAATGCAATACTTAGTTTACACACCATGTTCAACAAAAGTTTCATCATCCCAACATCACATTCTACAGTCAACTCCTGGTTAACTGAAATTTCATCATGTGTCTCTGTGCAAAGACCCATTTGCAAAGACTCAATCCAAAGCTGTTAGGTTTGAATGAGTTTTTTCTCTCCTTTTTCTCATTCTCCCAGCACCATGAACACAATCTATAAAACCTCTCCACTACACATGGTGTCTGCTGTGAAGAGAACTAGTATTATGAACATAGACATTTGCAAAACAAACTCCATACTTTTCAGCATCCTACCCTAAAAACTGGGTCAAGTGGAGCTTGTAAGTGAGCATGGTGCTGAAGATCACTAAATGTCACTGAGCCCTCTAGGTCATCCTCTGCCGAGTTAAGGCCTGGTGCCCAAAGGGATTTTAAATGCCATCTCATCTCTCTCTCTGTCTCTATACACACACGCGACCTGGGATACAGCCTATTTTGCTCTTCCCTAGAGAAAGCTCCCATCATTAGCAAATTACACAAATGCCACTAGCTCCCAAAGGACTCAGATTCTTTTTTGCCTTGGAAATACCAATCCTATTTTACACTTATACAACGCTAAATTCTTCATTTCTGCAAGTGGTCCCGAGGCACTGGACTGTAATGGGAAGACGCGGTAAGCAGCTGGTTGCTGCCTGCCAGGCGCTCCTCTTTTCCATGCAGAGCAGCTCCTTCTCCACCCCATGTGGTTCTGGCAGGATCAGGGGTGGCCCTGATCCAGCCATGGCCAGAGATGGAAATTACCCACCAACTGTGGCTGATCCAGAGGACAGACAGAAGACACAGGAAGGGTCACACAGAGTCTTTGAGATTTGACCTACAAATTGGGGGGGGGGGGGGTATCTTCCTTTGAATCATATGCTATAAAGATACAGATGGGGCCCTCCTGCAGCCGTCCTCCCCACACTGAGAGACTCTGAGCAAGTCACACAACTCTACGAACCTCAGTTTTCTTGGCTCTAAAATTGGAACTAACTTAAGGGAATCAATAAAAAATACAATTCTGCAATGTCTTAGAACTAGAAGCATCTAGGATGTGAGCACTTAGCAAAAAGGCTAAAAATTACATCTGAAATTTAACTTCTTTTCAGACAGACCTCAAAACCTCAAAGAAAGCTCAAAAATCTACAATCTTCAAGCTCAGAAAAACGCTAAAAAAGCTACTCTACAGCTTCTTTATAGACTAAAGAATTCTGCTCTCTAATCCAACTGAGGATGAAGGAGACAGGTAACATATAAATTATAAATGGGGACAGAAGGTCCCCAGCTCAGATGGAGGCAGAAGCCAGCCTCTGGAAGGTTGGAAGATGAGCCCTCAGCCAAGACAACGACAGGGCTGGAGAGAAGAAGAGGGAAGCTACAGAGAGTGGCAACGATACCGGCTCAGCACAAGGGTGACATAAGGGAAGCCATATTGTAGAAAAGAAACCTATTGTAATTTTGAATGACCTCTGATTAACTAACCCAGACATGCTCTGTAGATTTTATGGCCCCTCCCAGCTGCTATAAGTTGCTAACTTTGTTCTTTTGAGTTCCTTAGGAATGTGATGACCCCCAGGCAGAGTCTATGCTGATAGCCATCATCGATGAAAACTGAAAGATCTGGTGTGGCAACTCCCAATCTGTAACACCCAAAGGTCAACATTCCTAACCCCCTCCCCTATAACCCACCAGCCCATGTAACTGCTGTAAGACTTTGTGCCTCCTGAAGATGGTTTTTTCAGACATGAGTCAGCCATCTTCCCTCTTGCTAGCAAGCTGTAATAAAAAGTCCTTTCTCTCCTACCACCTTGCCTCTTGACTATTGGCATGTCTTGCGGTGGGCAGACGAACCCCCTTTAGGGTGGTAACAGCAAGAGATGAGATGGAATAAATGTAGTGAGCAAGGAAGCAAATCACGGGGAACGTCTGTGAAGGAAAAGCTCTCTGGCTGGGGTGGGGTGGAGGAGAGAAAATTCTGTCCAATCATTTGGCCAATTTTCCTGCCAACACAGGCTTTCACAAATAGAACAGAGAACAGATTGGGATGGCAATTAATAGGAAGACAGGACCAAAAAAGTTACAAACAGATGAAGGCAGCCTAGTAGGAGGACAAAAGAGTTGAGTGGATTTATGAGGACAGAGGGTATTTAAGAATGGTATGAGTCTGGTAGATCATCATGAATCAAACTGAGCTTTCGGAGAGAATTTCATAGTTACCATTTATAGTGCTCAATTTTTCTATTAAGAGCATCTCTGTGGGCAATTCAGAAACACAATTTTGTATGCTAAAATAATACTTCTCTCTTGAATTCAGCTATATCACAACCACAGTGACAACTGGGAGAAATGACAGCTGAAAGTGGGATTTGAGCAGTGGAAAGAAAAAGCACAGTCACAATAAAAATACTAGTAAGGGTTGGTAACTGAGTGTTCACTATGTGCTTGGCACAACACTGGACTCTTGGTACACGCCATCTAACTACTACTCACATCCTGCAAGGTAGGCATATTTTATCAGTTCTATAGACGCGTGACAGGGTTCAGGGCAGGCCGTCCCAAGACGCACCACTCTGGTATGCTCATTATTTTGAGCTGAAGACAGTCAAGGCTCAGAAGACTCAGGAAGGACATTTGACCTTCCCCCAAACTGCCTAAAAGAATTTAACATAGAAGGCCTGTTCCAGGAAGGAGTTAATACCATAAGATAGCTACAGTATAATGTAAAATAGGTGTGATAGAAAGGCACCAACAAGCCCACTTTTGGCCCAGCAAAACTTGTTTAACAAACATTTCCATCTCCACCTCCATGTCAGTTGTCTTCCTCCCTCTGAAATCCCAAACCACTACCCCCAACATCCTCCTTTGCCTTTAGCTGACGATGATATTTAAGGTGCCAGCTTTGGCCAGATCGCCAAGTTGCTCAGTATTCCTGAGTTTTTCCCACGTATACATGTTGTTAAACTTCTTTGATTTTTCTCCTGTTATTCTGTCTCATGTCAATTTAATTTGTAGTCCAGCCAGAAGGACCTAGAGTGGGTAGAGGAATTGTCTTCCTCCCCTACCTGAGGAAGCTGAGATTCCAAGAAGATCAGTAACTTAGTAACACCGCACAGTTCATCAGAAGCAGAGGCAGAACTAGAACTCAGGACTGTCAGGTTAGTGACTACCCAGCAAAACTGGGACAAACAACACATTTCAGTCACCGGCCAGACTGTTCTCCAGCACTCCATGCACAGTCCTGGATTCCACGCATCCCACAAACCCTATCGTAAGGAGCTTCACAATGGCCTAGCATCCAACTCCAGGGATGGGGCTCAAGGAATGTGTCCATTTTTGCACACTTTGAAAAGAGACACTAATGCTTAAAGCTGAATATACATTTTTCTCTCTTGTGAAAGGTATATGAAATAAAGTTGAATAAAATGTAACTAGAATAAAACACATTTACAAAGGCAAAAGGAGACAACAATCTCCCAGTGGGAGTTTGTAGAGTATGCTGTTCCAGGTAGAATATATTTTGAAGATGTTTTTTCATTTATTCATAAAATCCCTGGGTGCCAAAAAAGCCCATCTGGTTATCATAAAATATCCTCAAGAAAACCAAAGCAGTTGAAGCATTTGGCTCAGAAATTAGCCAATACTCATCCTCAATTTCCATACAGAAAGTAGCATGCTCAGTCATTCAGAAACTCTGGGATATGCTTAGGAAAGAAAAAATAATTCATGTAGAAACAGTGGCCTTCATACGCCTAGGGCAGCCTTGCACTGACACTGGTCTGCCTCTGCTGGGTGCTCCGTCTCTATCCCGTGATGGGACCACACTTCAGGTCTCCTGCCCTCGCCGATGTTATGAACCTTCAGGCCCATGGCTGATTAATAACTACCTATTGAGTACATGAAATGTTCTGCGTGGTTCCCAAGTAGTCACCCCAGGCCCACGAGCCATGCGTTCCTTGGTATTACACATGCTCTGTGCTTTCCATTGCCCCGTGCTAACGTTCCCTTGCTCTAACACTTTCCCTCCAAGACCAATTCTGATCTCTTTGAAAACGCCAATCTATTCACTCCACTTTTTTCTCTATCCGTCAGCCCTCATAATTATGTCTATACTTTCCTTCTCCAGCCATAGAGTCCAGGGTCTAGACCAAAGAGCGTGAAACTTTCTCTGTAAAGGATCAGATTAAATATTTTAGGCTTTGAGGCCATAGGTCTCCGTCACAACTACCCAGTTCTGCTATTTTGTGGCAAAAGTGGCTGTAGACAGCCACAAACACACAGAGTAACTGAGTTCCAGTGACACAAAAACAGGTAGCAGGCCGTATTCTGGCTGCTGAGCCACAGTTTGCAGACACCTGGTCTAGACAGACAACCCCTCCCTGGAAAGCACGCCTGGTTCCATTGCCGTCTCTCCTCCTCTTGCACTCACCTGACAAGATCCCACTCCAAGTTAAACCCATCTATCCATTTTCTCCACATTTGCACCTGAACAGCCAAAAATTAATGGGAGAAAAACCACACACAGAGCCAAGAAGGCTGCCTTCACACCCACGACCATGCTCACCATCACTGAGCATCCTACCACATCCCCGAGTAAGTCTGCCCATTTGCCCCCAACAAGTCTTCCCCTCTCCTCACAAATCTCCACCACTCACTCCCCTGCCTCCCACTGACTGCTGATGAGCTGACAGCAAGGGGAGAGCAGAGGAGCAACCAGAGGAGAGAGGAGGACCAGTCCATCTTGCATCACTGCTTCCTCCACCACCTGCAGCTAAGACCCTGCTTGATTCCCTTTCTGTTAGTGAGAGGGAACCTGGCTCCTCCCACCTCACAGGTGCTCTGTCATTCACCTTACTGCTCTCACTCCCAGAAAGACCTCCTGGGGCTGTCTGCAGCTCTCTTCAATTCTCTGCCCGCTCTCATTCTGGGTGATCTCCCCCACTACCAGAGCTTTTTGTTTTAACATCGTTACTGAGATAACTAGCATCTCGTAACCTGCAGGTGTTTACACTGGAGAAGTTGTGACAGTCAAAAAACAATCTACACAACTGAGAGAGTGAATGGGTCCATCTGCTGCAAGTTCCCTGTGCATCCTGTACTTCTTCACTGCCTCCCTCCTTGAGCCTCCTCCCAGCCCCAGGTAGCCATTGCTGTCACTAGAGATCAGATCAGTTTGCATTTTCCAGAATTTAATCTAGATGGAATCACACATATTATATACTCTGTCAGGCTTATTTCACTCAGCACACTTATCTTGGAATAATGCCAAGTTATTACACGTTATCAGTAGTTCATTCCTTTTGTATTGCTGAATAGTATTCCATTGAATAGATATAACACAATTTGTTATATTCACCTATTCACCTATTGATGAACACTTAGGTTGCTTGTAGTTTTTTATTATTACAAATAAAGCTGAACATTTGTGTACAAGTCATTGTATGGACATATGCTTTCGTTTCTCTTGGTTAAATATCCAGGAGTAAAATGGCTGAGTCATACGCTAAGTGTATGCTTGATTTTCCAAAAAAGCTATTAGTAAGTTTAAAACCAACAAAAAAAGGATTCAAAGGAATAAGGAAGAAGAGCCTATCAAAAATGAGCAGGCAATGAGAAAGAACAAAATATCACCTCTTAGAATGAAAAATAAATAGGACAATGTAAACACTCATTAAAGAGCTAAACAGAAAATTAGGGAAAAAGAAAAAATTAGCAAATTGGAAAAAAGAAAAATTATCTAGAATGCAGCACCTGGAGAAAGATGAAGAATATGAAAGAAACATTAAAGGACCTGGAAGAGAGTGAGAGGCTACACAGGCTCGACAGGAGTTAGAGAAGGAGATGAGAGTAAATTGGGGAAAGGTAATATTTCAAGAGAGATTGACTGAACTTTTTTTATAATTGAAGAATATGAATCCTCAAATTCAAAAAGCACAAGAAAGCTCAACAGGACAAATAAAAAGAAATGCAAACCTAGAAATGACATAGCAAAACTACAGAATACTAAAACATAAGAAAAAGATGTTTTCAAAAATATATAGGGACATGTCCACACAAAAACTTGTACACAGATGTTTAGAGCAGCATTATTCGTAATAGCCAAAGAGTGGAAACAATCCACAAGTCCATCAACTGATGAATGGATGAACACAAAAGGTCTGTCCATATAGCAAAATATTATTCAGCCACAAAAAAGAATGAAGGACACGGGGTACAACATGGATGAACCCTGAAGCTTTATTCTAAGTGAAAGGAGCCAGACACAAACAGCCACACATGGTCTGATTCTGTTATATGAAATGTTCAGAATAGGTAAATCTAGAGACAGAAAGTAGATTAGGGGTTGCTAGGAGCTGAGGGGAAGAGGGGGAATGGTGAATGGTTCCTAATGGGAATGGAGTTTCTTTTTGGGATGATGAAAATGTTTTGATTTTGATAGCGGTAGTGATTGCACAACTGCGTGAATATACTAAAAACCACTGAATTGTACACTCTCAATGGATGAATTTATGATATGTGAATTGTATCTCAGATTTTTTTTTAAGTAAAGGGTTACTACAACTTTCTTAGGATATAAACACACTTCAGGGAAAAAAGATAAAGGAAAAAGACATCATATACAAATGAACAGTTACACCAAAAGCTAACTTCTCAACAGCAATGGAAGCCATCAGACAGTAAGAATTCATCTTCAAGGGATTTAAGAAAACTTAACTGCTAAACTAGAATTATATACACATTCTTAGACTTATTTTCTAAGAATGATGGTGACATAAAGACATTTTAGGACAAAATCTGAGAAAACTTACCACCACCACATCCTCACTAAAGGAACTCCTAAATGGTTTACTTCAGGAAGAAAGAAAATAATTTCAGAAGAAAGGTCAGAGATGGAAGAAGGAACGGTGAACATGGAAAATGGCACGCGTGTATATATGTCTAAACACCGCACTTGCGTCAATATAGATGTTTTCAGTTCAACAACCATCTCCTAGCCTCTGCTATTTAAAAGGCAACATCACGCAGGCAGACAAAGTTCTTTAAAGTTGCAGCCCTAAAATCTGGGAGTAGGATCTTCTTCCGGTGTCCCAGATAACGAAGGAAACCAAGGTACAACTCCCCACTTTAGGGCACACAATGTCCACTTTCTCACAGTCATGTCAAACAGAGGCCAGCCTGTCACCTCCGAGGGAAATGTGAAAATTCACACCGCAGCAAAGCCTTCTCACAGTAGGAAAGGTGTACAATGTGCTACAAGAGCCAATTTCCAATAAAATCGTATTTGGGGGCCTGCTGATAATAATGATCGCCTTTGCTGAAAAGTGACAGCATGTGAGTCACCGGCCAGCCAGGAAACCAACTGCAGTAGACTTTTAAACCATTTAATAGTCCTGTTAGCATAAGGGTATTACTGAGTCCTCCTTCCCCAAAGACAGTTAAGAAAAAAAGAAGCAGATGAAACTGAAGCAAGCAAGGCTCAGCCAGAGGTAAGGACACCTGCAACCACTGGAGACGGGCCCTGAAATGTGTGTCCAAACAAAAGCACTGCTTTCTCTTCTTTGGAAATGTTCAAGGGAGGAGAAACTTTCCAGCCCACAGTGATCTCGGAGCTCTGCCGACAAGGACGGGCAGCCCCCCTGTAATTGGCACAGACGTCGACCCGGCACTGACAACAGTGCCCGGCACTAACGTCTTTACTACACTGTGAGCGCGTCGGGGCAGGAACTGTGCATTTTTAAAGTCCATATTTGAATAGTCTGTCACAGCACCTAGCACACAGTATATACGGGAAAAAAATATTTGCTGGGTGAACGAATGGATCTAATGTCATTTCCTAGTTACTTATTCAAGGAGAAATGTCTCACACCCTCAGCCTGCTGCCCAGCACAGAGGTGGCCCTGGGCACATCTCCAAGGCCATCATTCACGTGGAGACGTGCAGGTTCCCTGAAGCTGTGTAGTGTAGCAGCCCAGAACTGCACACCTGCATCTAAAAGCTCCTAATAAACATGAGAGGAATGAATTATGACGTCATAAATGAATAAGCAAATGCTATCTTTCCAGCATAAGAGAGAATGTGGGTTATTGCTGGACTTTCAAATCCAAGGGTTATTTTCAAAACTACCAATAAATCACTTCTTTGTAGAATAAGAATGCCAGAATGGACTGCTTTGAAGAGTAATAAGTTCCTTGTCACTAAACATGGCCAACCAGAAGACAGGTAACTTCTTGGCCAGGATCTTGGGGAACAATTGGAGGGAGGATGAACTGGGGTGACCTGGCTCCCACCCAAGGTAGTATGAATTGCTATTACCCTTATCGAAGCAGCTGCAGCATCATCCACAGCCTCAGTATCACCCTTGCCCAGGCCTTCTCCCTACCTACACAGAGGAAGGCAGAACAGAGCAGGCTTGCTGGATGTAGTCCCAAAGGACTGAGACACGAGGATCTGGGTTCTGATCCCAGATGTGTTCTCTTTGTTTGTCCAGAAGCAATTTGCTGAAAGGAGTACTGTGCATGGAGTCAAAGCCCTAGCTCTGCCAACCCCTGCCCCCTGACCTTGGAAAAGACATTCAGAGTCGCTGAGCACCAGCAGGAATGATCAACAGTACTAGTAAGCACTCCTCTCATTTTCCACTCTGGGTCTTATATCTTTTATATCTTGTTTACATGTGTTATTCCATTTCTACTTAAGAGAAACACAAATAAAAGAACATCAATTCTCCAAAGAAAGCCACAGAAATAGATCAATTAGCATGTGTTATTTTAGGATAAAAATCAGGGAAACAAAACCAGAATACCGCCA
This sequence comes from Tapirus indicus, assembly GCA_031878705.1. NCBI lineage: Eukaryota > Metazoa > Chordata > Mammalia > Perissodactyla > Tapiridae > Tapirus > Tapirus indicus. The sequence goes on along the minus strand of CM062935.1, from coordinate 4,473,724 downwards.
GTATGAAACTGGAAGTAGATGCCTTTTTCACAAGGTAACAAAGGGAAAGTGGTGGTGTTCCAAGCCAAATAATGACATGAGCTTGTTCTTTAGAAACGAGAAATTCAAAGAACAACCTGAATGTTTTGTGCACTCGTCACAGCAGTCCTGAAGCACTGCAACTCCCTAAAAGACAGGGAAAGTCATTATTTCCTCATTAAATAGTCAGCCAAATCACAGAAATTACAAAGCTGACAGTTTCAAGTTGGAACATTAAATTAAAAATTATCGAAAGAAAAATTTCATGCCAGCATCCCATAAAACCTTTCTTCCTCAGCAAATTAGTTTTGAATACCTACAGGCAAACTCTCAGGACTAACTTGAAGAATCTCCCACACCCGCATGCATGTGCACATATGCACACACATTTTTCAAAAATATAAGTTCCTGGAACTTGATTTGCTTTTTTCTGCCACAGGGCTTTTACACATGCATGAAAAACTATCTTCCCCATCCTACCCTCTTTCACCTATTTCAGTGCTGCTAATTCTATAAATCTTACCTCAGTCATCACTTCCAAACAAAAGCCTTCCCTAACCCCCTGAATTAAGTCAAACCCCTATGATATGGTCATAGCATCCTATACCTTTCCTACTCAACATTTAGCAAAGAGGCAATTTTTCATTTATTTGTGAAAACTGCTCATCTCTCCCACTAATACATCTAATACAGTAGCTGCTAGATAGTGCATATTTAAATTTAAAGTAATTTAAATCAAATAATATTAATACTTTAGATCTTTAGAAGCACCATCCCACATCTCAAGTGGTCAAAGCCACATATGGCTCATGGCTACCCTATTGGTCAGCTCAGAATAGGATGTTTCCACATCACAGAGAGTTCTGTTGGACAGTGCTGCACTGGACACTAAGCTCCTAAGGGCAGGGACTGTGTCTCATTTTACTCCTCAGGACAATCCCAAGAGCAATACAGTACATGGGATAAAATAGGTGCTCCATAAATATTTGTGAGGGGGGAGAGGGAAAAATACACACCATAATTGTTTACTTTACTAAACTACACACTGCTTTATAATAACCTAGAAAGGAGGAAACTGTGTAAGTCTGTTACCTAATTAGAACAGAATATTAATAGTTACTTTCATAGCTCATAACTATATGACATAACTCCAAATATTCTATAATGTCCACTCCCTATTCAAATATTTATGAGTACTTAATATGTACCACACAATACTACACACTAAAATTAGCTCAAAATTAGATTAAAACAGATAACTAAAGTGGTTTTACTGGTGAATTCTGCCAGACATTTAAAGAAGAATTAATGCCAACCTTTCTCAAACTCTCCCAAAAACGGAAGAGGAGGGAACACTCCCAAGCTCCTTTACGAGGCCAGCATTACCCTGATACCAACGCCAGACAAGAACGCCACAAGAAAACTACAGACCAATATCCCTGAGGAATATAGATGCAAAAAACCTCAACAAAATATTAACAAACCAAACTGAACAGCACATTAAAGGATCATATACCATGATCAAGTAGGATTTATCCCTGGGATGCAAGAATGGTTCAATATACACAAATCAAGAAATGTGACACACCACATTAATAGAATGAAAGGTAAAAATCATATGATCATCTCAATAGATGTAAAAAAACCATTTGACAAAATTCAACATCTTTTCAGGATAAAAACTCTCAACAAATTGGGTACGGAAGGAATGTACCTCAGTGTAATAAAGGCCATATATGACAAGCCCACAGCTAACATCATACTCACAGAGAGAGGTTGAAAGCTTTTCCTTTAAAATCAAGAACACGACGAGGATGCCCACTCTCACCACTCCTATTCAACACAGCACTGGAAGTCCTAGCCAGAGCAACCAGGCAAGAAAAAGCAATAAAAGTCATGCAAATCAGAAAGGAAGAAGTAACATTGTCTTTATTCGCAGATGTCATGATACTATATATAGAAACCCCTAAAGACTCCACCAAAAAACTGTTAGAACAATTCAATGAATTCAGTAAAGTTGCAGGATATAAAAGCAACATACAGAAATCAGTTGCTTTTCTATACACTAACAACGAAATACCTGAAAAAGTAATAAAGAAAACAATCCCATTCACAATAGCATCAAAAAAAATAAAATACTTAGGAATAAATTTAACCAAGAAAGTGAAAGATCTGAACACGGAAAACTGTAAGACTTTGATGAAAGAAATTTAAGAGACACGAGCAAATGGAAAGATAACCTGTTTTCATGCATCACAAAACTTACTACTGTTAAAATGTCTGTGATGAGAAAAACAGCTCTTGTTTTTCTGAGTTGCTGCCTAGGCATTTTACAGGATGATATCCCTGCTCATAGCCAGAGGCTGGACATTTAGATAAGGACCTGAGTTTAGGATGCCCACCATAAGTTCCTGCTTTGCTTTTCCAGGGCACCTTTTAAAATAACCGCTTAGAGTTAAGCCCGCAAAAACTTAGTGACCTCCACCCCAACCACCTCATAAGTAATAGGTGCTTGCTACCCTGCTGTCTACCTCCTGCTCACTTATGACCTGGGACGGAAGACTGCCCTTCTCCCAGCTAACTGCGCCCTCCTGCTTCTGGGATCTGTAAGTAACAAATCTTGTGACTCTACTTCCTTTGTGTGAGTGTATTGAAACAGCACCTTCAATCAAAGTGACGCCCTGGGTTTCACTTCCCTAAAGTAGGCGCTCAGATGCTGAAGGAGCTACCTGACAAGCCCATGTGGGTGGCTTGTGCCTCCTCATTCAGCAGGCCATAATCTGCATATTCTTAATTCAATACACCAGCTTTGGCCCCTCAACACAATGTCCATACTACCCAAAGCCATCTATAGATTCAATGCAATCCCTGTCAAAATTCCAATGGCATTTTTCACAGAAATAGAAAAAGCAACCCTAAAATTTGTATGGAACCACAAAAGACCCCAAATAGCCAAAGCAATTCTGAGAAAGAAGAACAAAGTTGGAAGCATCACACTTCCTGATTTTCAACTAAACTACAAAACTATAGTAATCAAAACAGTATGGTACTGGCATAATAATAGACACACAAACCAATGAAACAGAATAGAGAGCCCAGAAACAAACTCCCACATACACGGTCAATCAATATTTGACAAGACAGCCAAGGATACACAATGGGGAAAGGATAATCTCTTCAATAAATAGTGTTGGGAAAACTGAATAATCATGTGCAGAAGAATGAAATTGGACCCCTATCCTACATCACTCACAAAAATTAACTCGAAATAGATTAAAGACTTCAACATAAGACCTGAAACTATGAAACTCCTAGAAGAAAACACAGGGGAAAAGCTCCTTAACATGGGTCTTGGCAATGATTTTTTGGATGTGACACCAAAAGCACAAGCAACAAAAACAAAAATAAATAAGTGGGACTACATCAAACTAAAAAGCTTCTGCATGGCAAAAGAAACAATCAACAAAATGAAAAGGCATCCTATAGAACAGGAGAAAATATTTGTGAATCATCTATTTGATAAGTGGTTAATATCCAAAATATATAAAGAACTCATATAATTCAATAACAAAAAAACAAACAATCTGGGGCTGGCCTGGTGGTGTAGCGGTTAAGTTCACTGGCTCTACTTCAGCAGCCCGGGGTTCACAGGTCCGGATCCCAGGCGTGGATTAACGCACCACTTGTCAAGCCATGCTGTGGCTGAGTCCCATATAAAGTAGGGGAAAATGGGCATGGATGTTAGCCCAGGGCCAGTCTTCCTCAGCAAAAAGAGGAGGATTGGCAACCGATGTTAGCTAAGGGCTAATCTTCCACACACACACACAAAAATCCAATTAAAAAAATGAGCAGAGGACCTAAATAGACATTTTTCCAAAGAAGACATACAAATGGCCAACAGGTACATGAAAAGGTGCTCAACATCACTAATCATCAGGGAAATACAAATCAAAATCACAATGAGATATCACGTCATACCTGTTAGAATGGCTATTCTCAAAAAGACAAGAGATAACAAGTGTTGGCAAGTATGTGGAGAAAAGAGAATCCTTGTGTACTGTTGGTGGGAATGTAAATTGATGCAGCCACTATAGAAAACAGTATGGATGTGCCTCAAAAATTTACAAATAGAACTACCATAAGATCCAGCTATTCCACTGCTACCAAAAGAAATGAAAACAGGATCTCAAAGAGATATCTGTACTCCCATGTTTCTTGCAGCATTATTCACAATGCACAAGACATGGAAACAACCTAAGCGTCCATTTACAATGAATGGATAAAGAAAATGTGGTATATATAAAACGGAATATCATTCAACCATGAGAAAGAAGGAAATCCTGCCATTTGCAGCAAAACAGATGAAACTTGAGGGCATCCTGTTAAGTGAAATAAGTCAGATAGAGACAGACAAATACTGCATAATACCACTTATACGTGGAATCTAAAAAAGCCAAACTCGTAGAAACAGAGTAGAATGGTGGGTACCAGTGGTTGGGGTGTGGAGAAAATGGGGAGATATTGGTCAAAGCCTACAAACGTTCAGATAGAAGATGAATATACTCTGGGGACCTAATGCACAGCACTGTAATTATATTTAACAATATTGTATTACATACTTGAAAGTTGCCTTTCAAGTATAGTTGCCTTTCAAGAGAGTACAGCTTAAAAGTTCTCACCACAAAAAAGAAATGGTAATGATGTGACATGATGGAGGTGCTAGCTAAAGCTCTGGTGGTGATCATTTTGCAATATATAAGTGTATCCAATCAACACACTGTACATCTTAAACTTCCACAGTGTCATATGTCAATTATATCTCAATAAAACTGCAGAAAATGAAACATAACTAATGATGTTGCACACCTTTCATATGCTTATTTATATTTGGATATAATACACTTTTGTGAGGTAACTGTTAAAATATTTTCATTTTTTACTGGGCAACTTCATTATTCACCTGGGAAAAGTAAATTAAAACTACAACGAGACACCGCTACATACGGACCAAAACAGCTAAAATTTACAAGACTAACAATACCAAGCCATGGCGAGGATCTGGAACATTGGAGACTCCCAGGTAGACGGTGTGCGTCAATCAAAATAAGCAACGTTGAATCTCTGGATGGCTGTAGATCTATTAAAGCTCAACACACATACAACCTATTACCCAACAAAACCAGCCCTAGGCTGCACACACACCATCGTGGGCTTATGTCCACCTAACACCTGTACAGGAATGTTTATAGCTATTCAGAATAGCCAAAAACTGGAAGAAAGCCAAGTGTCCATCACGAGTGGAATGGATAAATTGTGGTCTTTTCCCACCGCCAGCAAACAAGAGGAACAAACAAATGCAACAAGCAACAACACACATGGATCTCAGACAACAGCAAGTGGGGAAAAAGCCACATACACTGATTTCAGACTTCTGATCTTCCAAACTGTAAGAGAATAAGTTTGTATTGTTTAAAGACAAAGAAAAAAGACACAAACGCATGTACACTGTATTTATTTCCTCTATATGAAAGTTAAGAACATGCAGAACTAATCTATGATGATAGAAGTCATAATTACACTACTCTGTGCAGAGTTATTGACAGGGAAAGGACACAGGAGACTGGAGGGTGCTGGAAATGATCCATATCCAGGTCGGGGTGGTGGATACAAGGAGGAATATGAATATAAAAATAAAAATTCATCAAGCTGCACACTTAACATTTGTGCTCATTACTACATGTAAGTTATATTTCCATAAAAAAGACTCAAAACACCATTAATAATAACAAAAATAAGATAGAGTAAATCTAGTAAAATACTATAAGAACTTTTTAGAGAAAATTAGAAAATGTTATTGAAAGACATTTAAAATTACAAATAAATGAAGAGGCAATATTCACAGACAGGAAGACTAAGTATCATAGAAATACCCATTTTCCCCCATATTGACATATAGGTTCAATGCAGTCCCAAGCAATATTCTAACAGACTACTTTGAGGAACCTGACAAACTGATTCTAAAATTTACATGGAAGATCAAAGGACAGAAAATATCCAAAAAGCTCCTGAACAATAATCTAGAGAGAAGACTTGCCCTACCAGATTTCAAAACTTATCACAGGAAATAGAAAAGAGGAAGCAACTGTGTCTGCCTGAAAACACCTAGAATTTGGAACAACTGATCTGAGACTAGAAGAGAAACTATGAGTTTTTCAAGAACACAAGGAGAAGAAAGAGAGACTGTATCAATGGATCCCAAACTTTGCTGCACATAAGAATCATTTGGAACACTTTAAAACACCCTGATGCCCGGGTCACACCATGCGTGTTAAGTCACAATGGCTAGGTAGTGGGAGCCAGGCACTTTTTAAAGATCCTCAGGTGATTCCAATGTGCAGCGAGGTTTGAGATCCATTGGTCTATACTCATGGGCATTAAGCATAAGAGGGTGTGGCAAATTAGAGAAACACAAGTAATTCAGTATTTCTGGAATCAAACTAAATGAGGGAGCAGGGTGGGCAATGAGGCCTGACAGGCAGCCAGGGCGAGACCACAGGAGCCATACTCGAGACTTTATCCAGGGGGCAATGGGAAGCCTCTGGAAGTCGTACAACAGAAGATTCTGCTTTAGAAAGATGACTGTGGTCGTGATGCAGAAGAGCGAGAAGGGGGCAAAATGAGCAGCTGGGAGACCAATCAGAAGCTACTAAAATGGTCAAGATGGGAAATGATCAGGGCTTCCATCAGAACAGTGAAGGTGGACATGGAGAGAAGGGCTGGAAATACACAGAAAATAAAATTTAGGAGACTTGGTGCAATCAACAAGCTAACAGTAAACCAACCTGCAGTGATCCAGAGAAATCATCCCTTTCTCTTTGAAAAAAAGAAAACTCCTAAATCCCCTCCACTGAACACCTACCTAATTTGTTTCCTGGTGACTCACCACCAGCTTGGCTGGAAAAGGAATAATGAGAACAGCGAGATCAATGGTGCAGAAGACTTCAGCTCTGTGCTGCAATAGGATCACCTGTTGCTGATGAATGACAAACACCTGGATTTCCATTCCCTCCTGGTGGTTTAGGAAGTTATTTTCCAGCCTGAATTTAAATCAAAGAACTGAGTCAACCTTCCCACCTGCAGGGCTAACTGGTCGGGGATAAGCGCACCTCCACAGGTCACTAGACAGATGTCTGGGGCAAGATCTCAGCTTTGGGGTGTTGTGAAGCTTTCTGTCTCCCTCAGACCCATGCTCCTCGAGCTCCAGGGAAGCAGGAGCAGGCTGACCTTTCCCTGAGCTGAGCCATTGTGCTGTGAAATTACTGTTTGTGAGTCAGAAGGCTGGTGGGTGATACAGGCTAAATATAACGATGGGCAGGCTGTCCGGTGCATCATTAACCTTTTCCTTCAGAACAAAAGCAGATAAGCCACTGAACACAAAGCAAAAGCAGTGTGTAATCTGACAAATGACCAACACAATCTGAAAATGCCTGCAGGTCTGAATTAAAATCTAGGATGTGGACTTCTGATTTCAGCTCGGAGGTGTGGAGAGCTGAAAAAGCATTGCTCCCACCCTCAAGACAAGAAAAAAGCGGGATAAGCTGAAAATTAACTTTTCCTAAACTCATCAAACTGAAGTCACAGGGAAAACTATGATGATCACAGGGATGATTTCTCTGGATCGCCCCCTGAATTCTGTTGACAGGCAGTTACAGGGAGAAGCAGGACCCCAGCAACTGCACACATGGGCCTCAGCCAGACCCCATAAAAGCTAGTAAAAAGTAGAAATTGTTAACGAATCACTAAAGGCCGAGTGTGGGCTTCAAGACTGTAAAGCTCCTGGGCGCTGCTGTCCACGTCATGCAGGCTTTTCCACCAGGAGCTCACTGGGAAGGTAAGGAAGGATCCTGAGAATGCTTACTCCTCTGTGCTGGCTGGGAGGGGAACAAACCGCTGCACCAGACCAGCCTCTCCTCTCTCCCTATGGGACGAAAGCCTCACTCTGTGGTGGGGGGAAGGGGGGGCAACAAATTGTAGCACGAGGACACTGATGGGAACCCACCATGGCTGGGGGAGGGGAGCAGCAGCCACCAATCAAACCCCCATCCAGGTTCACCTGGCCCATGTCCCCTAAATTGAGAGCCCTGGAGGCATGTAGTCAGACACACGGACCAGGAGCACAGAGAAGAGGTCCGGCCTGGGTGAGGTGGGGGAGACAGTCATTGAAGCCATCTGAGCAGATGAGAAAGTCTTGAGAGAGAGCAAGTTTAGAAACAAAGTAGAAGAGGATCTTGGGTGGAGGAATTCCAGTCTGTAATGGTAAAGAGGAAAAGAATCAGCAAATGAAACTGACCAAGAGCTGCCCATGAAGTAGAAGGAAAAGCAAGATATGGAGGGAGGAGCCAACCTCCAGGCTCGGAGCTAGAAACCAGAATTAAAAGACAAATAAGACTCTGGCCCTGCCCTCAAGGTGCATGTAGTGTGGTGAGAAAGACCAGAAGTGCAGACACTGTTACAGTAGCTGGGAACTGGTGTTAGCAGACAGGTACACGCAAAGCTACAGGCACAGAGCCCAGGCCGGGAGGCCAGAGAAAACACCACCTGAGGGGGCAGCGTCTAACCACCTCTCAGGGTTACAGTGAGAGATCGCTGAGGGAACCTACAGGTGGTGCCTTAATAACGTGCCCCAAACATGGGGAGCACTCAAATGTTTGTCATCTTTCCATCCTCTATACTCTATAGCCTCAGAAAAAACCCAGGTGTCAATAAAATCTCTGGGCTTCTGCTTAAAATCACATGTTTGTGAAAGCCTCAGGCATCTAGGATTTGTAAAGAAAAAAGAAATATTATGGCATTAAGATTCCAACCACCTTTGCCTTTGATTTCAGGGTAATTCAGGATGAGTCACGTTCTTTAAAAAGTAAGTATAAGATTTCCAAAAATTAAGTTTTTCTTTTCAAGGAGAGCAGAAGACCAAGACAAAGACATTGAGTAACATCCCAATGTCAGAGTACAATGACAACATAAAGGACAGTTATGAAAGGGAATGTATGTCCCAAAGTGACAGCTCTCCAAGAAAAGCAGCTCCGGGACACGATGATAAGGTGAAGCATCCATTGTCACTAAATTGTGAAGAAACAAAATATAATGAAATGCCAAATGTAAATGTTTGGTTTTTTTTAACACAAGTCTCCAACTCTGGACAAAGAACTAAACTATTCCAACTTCCCACAGGCAGAGCTTGTCTTTAGCTTAATAAACATGAGACATTTCAGGCAAGAAGGAATGCATTTTTCCATGGGGAATAGAAGAAATTCTAATAGGAGCTCACTAAACTGCTTAACCAGCTACTAAATTCTGTGCTGCCAACACAGGAAGTCCTCAAGCAACAGCCTGCAGGGAGGATCGGGGAAGGACAGATGCCCTCCAGGGTACAGACCCCAGCGCTGGCCTTCCTCTCCAGCCCACCTGGCTCTCCTGCTTAAGACCTACCTCCTCACCCTTGAGCTAATACACCTGTCACCCACCACACTCGGGTGAGTCTCAGTCCACCCCTCCAATCTGCCCACTGCCTTCACCAAACAGAGTCTCCATCACCTCACCCTTCTGAAAACCTTTCAATGGCTCTCCAGGATCTTCCAATCAAGTCCAAGTTACTTCTCTGGAGTTTCAGGTCTTCCACAGCTTGCCAGAACCTACCATTCCTACCTAGATCCTCTCCTTCTCCTGAGTCCTCAATCCTGCCACCTCCATCCCTACCCACTGGTGTCTAGGTCACCCTTGAGTCAGGCCCTGCTCAAGGGCCCTGCATCCAGAAACCAATGCCTGATCATCCCAGCACAGACAGCTCTCCCCTCCCTGAACTCAGGGTCAGGACCACTCCGTTTGGCTTCACAACATGCCTTTCATCCCCTCATTCAATAAATATTTACTGAGAATCTTCTCTGAGCCAGGCCCTGTGAGGGAGAAGCTATACTAGCATCCAGAGGCGCCAAGGTGACACACAGGCCATGAGAGGACATATAGGGAGGCGGTGTAAGGGCTTAAAAGAGGAAGTGACTAAAGTTGGGATCAACAGGCAGGCAAAGGATCGGTAGACATTCCAAGTGGAGAAAACAGCATGCATAAAGGCATGCAACTGGAAACAACACCACACACTCAAAACAATACTTCAGAATGGCCGAAGTACGAAATATAAGGGTCCAGCAGCAAGAATGAGGCCAAAAAGGGGAGGGGATGGGGAGGAGGTTGGGACCAAATTACACTTGCCAAAGTGAGAAGCACATTTGTTTTTGAGAAAAATCAAAAACAAAATAGAAGATGGATTCAAGAAGGCAAGGCCAGTGACAGGGAGAAGAGTTACTAGGCTCTTAGAGTGGTTCAAATAAAGATGCTTAGAGTGCACACCAAGGCAAAGAGGGAGATGGAATGTAGGGACATGCAAGAGAAACAACAGACAGGACTCAGTGATGAACTGATGGACCTTTAGCAGTGAAAGAAAAAGAACAGTCTCTCACCTGCACTTCTGGATGGATGGTGATGGCTTTCATCAACAGAGGAAGCAAAGGAAGATGAGCAGGTGTGCAGTGAACTGCAGTGTATCAGGGTTTATACAGGTTGGATTTGAGGTGTGGGGACTGCCAGGTGAAAATGTCAGGAAGCCAGCTAAAAATATAGGAGTGGAATTCAGGACCAGAAATAAAGATCTCAGAGTCATCAGCATAGCGTTGGAATTTTAGGTTATGGGAGTCGGTAAAATCATTTAGAACAAATATGGCATAAGAAAATGGTTAAGGATAAAACCATTAGGAATAGGATTAGCTGGAATGCAGACCAACAACTAGGAGCCAGTGAGGGAGAATCAGGAGGAAGAAGTTGGTGTGGTAAAGGGAGAGAGGAGCATCGCAGACCTCATGGAGGACTGATGAGGGGGCCCTGGAACCACGAGGGGCCTGACCTCAGCAGGCTGAGGAGTACCGGGATGAGGAAGCGAAGGGAGAGCAGGTAGTACTAGAGAGAAATCCACGGCTGAAGAAAGGATTTGTTCTGTTTCGTCTAGCTTTTAGGGTAAAGATTGAGCATATTGGCTGAGGGACTGGTACAAAACGGCTCAAACATCAGTGTGCAGAAGAATCCCCCATGGACCCTGTCAGAAATACAGACACCAGCCCAGCACCCACAGAGATGGATTTAGAAGAGCTGGCAGGGCCAAGGAATCTGCATTTTAGCAAGCACCTTCTGGTGCAGGTTGTCCATGGACCATGACTTAGAAAACCACTGATCAAGTTTAACAGTCCAAAGAGACAGGATACCTGATCCAGAGCACAAGTCAAGGAATTAGAGGAGAGACTTATCTTCCTTCAGGATCAAAAAGATGGAAATGTTTCTAAATGAGAGGAGGAAGTTGAGAAAGCCTCTGCCTAATGGCCTCTTTGAAAAGAGGTCATCTGCAGAAAGGAAGAAGTCAAGAGTGGGGAAGAGGACTTGAGAAGGACAGCACAGACAAAAGACAGAACTGGGCACACGCTTGTCCATATTTCTGAATGAATGCATATTCAGTGGTGGGAGAGCTCCATGATGCAGATAAGCATACTTTCCTCACAGCAGTAAAATTCATGAGATTAAATGCATACGATTAACTGGTTCCTTCTCAAGGTATGAAAGCACCAGATGATTTAAAGGCTAGGATTCACCACCACCACTCCTTCCCGCCCTCCACCCTCCCACATCCTGGTATCACACGCCTATTAAAAAAAGAAATCCAAGTCTCCATTTGTCCACAGAACTGTAACAGATATTCAGTCCCCAGCAGACCAGAACTTCACGTCCACAACCACCACAAAGATGTATCTAGAAATATTGTCCTGTTTGTTCCCTAAGGGAGGGAAGGAGCACAAACAGTAAGACAAACTCCCATGGTGAACAGGGACCCTGGCACTATTATGCGAGGCCTTGGACCAATGGTTTCACCTTTCTAGGACTCAGGTTCTGGTTGTGTAAAATGATCCCATTAGACAAGATGACACCCACAGTCTCACCTGCAATGTGATACAAAGCATCACAATTTCCCACATGGAAATGGAAGTGCCACGTTTAGTTATCATGTCCAACAGAAACCTTCACAGAGAAAGCTGAAATTGCTCTTAAAAAACAGAGCCAAGGGGCCACCTAGGTGGCGTAGCGGTTAGGTTCGCACACTCTGCTTTGGTGGCCCAGGGTTTTGCAGGTTTGGATCCCGGGCGCGGACAGACGCACCACTTGTCAAGCCATGCTGTGGCGGCGTCCCATATAAAGTAGAGGAAGATGGGCACGGATGTTAGCCCAGGGCCAGTCTTCCTCAGCAAAAAGGGGAGGATTGGCAACAGATGTTAGCTCAGGGCTGGTCTTCCTCACAAAAAAAAAAAAAAAACTGAGAGCCAAAAAAGTACAGAAAGAGAAAACCAAATTAAATAATTACATTAATTGATTAAAAAGGAAACCAAAAGCAGGTGACGCTTCCATTCTCTGTCAAGAAGCAGCAGCCCCTGAAGATCATTTTCCTCTAAAGCATCAATCCTGATAAAATCAAAATACTAATGGCTCAATCTCTCTGAAAGCTTGTTGTGCTCAGACATGTCCCTCAGACAAAGGCACATGGAGCAGCCTGACTTGATCTTCTAGATAATTCCTTGGTGAAAAACTTCTTGGATCACAATACTTTTTCAATCTGATCAGATGAAAAAGCTGTCATGCAAAAGTATTATTACGAAGATATTTCTATTTTTTTGTTCTTTCAAAAACATTTTACTGTCGATTATAACACTGATTGACAAAACTGCATAAAACAAATGTATATTGCATAATGAATTATTATTGAAACCACCACACAGGTCAAGAAATAGGGTTTTGCAGCCACCCAGAAGCCCTCAATTCACTCATCCAGTCGTAACCTCCTCCCTTCCCCTCAAGCAACCACTGTCCTGACCTTACGGGAGTCATCTCCTTGCTTTTCTTTATTATTTTACCACACAAACATGTAGCCATGAACACTACAGTTTAGTTGAAGCTGCTTATTTTCAAATACGTTGTTTAGACTTCTAAACCACAGGTATCCCTTTTATCCCTTTGTGTGTGTGTGTACGTGTGGCAAAATACACATAATGTAAAATTTACCATTTTAACGATTTTTGAGCGTATAGTTCACTGGCATTGAGTACATTCACTCTTGTGTAACTATCCCACCATCCATCTCCGGGACTCCATCTCTTGTTTTTCCCCTTATAATTTACTTGCTGAAGAACCCATGTCATTTGACTATAGAGTTTACCATAGTCTGGACTGGTGTTGTTTAACAAGTTTTGCTGTCATCTGAATTCCTGTAAACTGGGAGTTAGATCTAGAGTGCTGATCAGTCTCAGGTATGATTTGGGGGGTCACACTAATTCATAGAAGGTGTGTGTTCTCCCATCAGGAGGAACATATCGCCTGCTTGTCTCTGATTTTGTTATGTGGATGCTCATTGTCTCAATCCACCAATCTATTAGAGACTGCAAAATGATTATATTCTAATTCTATCATTCCTTTTCAACTGTTAACTGGAATACTTCTACAAAGAGAAACTCTTCTCATCAACTATTAGGTTGTCCAATGGTACCATTATATAGAAAGGCAGAATACTCATTACTTATTATTTTCAAAATAATGAATTGGTTCCCCATCATTTTCCAAAGCTGGACAATTCTTCCTAGCAGCACTAAGAACTCAAGATTGAGAGACAGCTATCATCCTTATTTTCTTTTTTTTTTTTTTTTTTTGGTGAGGAAGATTATCCCTGAGCTAACATCTGTTGCCAATCCTCCTCTTTTTTTTTTGGTGAGGAAGACTGGCCCTGGGCTAACATCCATGCCTGTCTTCTTCTACTTTATGTGGGATGCCGCTACAGCATGGCTTGACAAGTGGTGTGTAGTCCACGCCCAGGATCCGAACCTGCAAACACCAGGCCACCGACGCAGAGCACACAAACTTAACCACTACGCCACCAGGCCAGCCCCGCTATCACCCTTATTGATGCTCCAATTGCCAGGGCGGCCTCTTCAGTTGGGTTCTCTTGACACAACTTTGTACATTCTGACAGCTTCCTTGCTGTAGTCTCACAGGATGTTCCAAGATCATCTTACTACACGTCCAGCTCCAGACCTTCCATCTCCAAGAAGCCCTGGTTTCTTTGAGTGGGAAAGAGTGTTTCAGGACGATGATGTGGGCATTAGGAATGTTCAATGCTGCTGGGCTGGTCAGTTTCTAGGCCTTGAGAGTGTAAGGGCAGATAGATAGATACACATACATACACACATAGATTTTTAAATACCTCAATTTCTTACTGATGTTTTTTATTCATATTCTAGACTACAAGGTTTTTACTTAAGCTCTATTATATCAGTTACCTCCTTTATTCCATATGAGAATCCTAGTTCAAGACCACATTCAGATGCTAGAATTAGATTATCACAAAACTAATCATTTACTTTATTCCACATTAATACGGTTTAAGAATACCAATACCAACACCAACATTATCTCTACCAAAATAATTACTGAAAACAGTTTAAAATTACTTTTGCGGAGAGTAACATCATCATCATGGCGGAATAAGAGTTTTCTACCATCTTCTCCCCAGAGAACACTGATTTAGACAATCACCCACGAATGAGAGAGCCTTTGTGGAAGTGCAGGAGTCCAGTGGAGAGGTTCCAGCGCACAGATGGAGCAAAAGAATCCAAGATTGGAGCACTGAAGAGGGTAAGAGGAATGGCTTGCCTTTACCCGCACCACCCCTCCACGGGCCAAGAGAGACCTTCTCGGCCAGGAGTCCTCCCACGAGGAAAAGCGAAAGTGTGGGAGTGAGCGGCGGCCTCCTCGGCTGCGCCGCATGATGCCGAAGAAGCCCATTTCTTTCTTGCCCCATCCAGAATACCGAGGTCCCAAAAATGTCTTACAGTCTCTCTTTCAAATCCAGGCTATGATTACGGATTGCATGTAGCATTTGGTTGTTCTCTCTCTTCAGTCTCCTTTAATCTAGATCAGCCCTTCCACCCTGTTTTTACAAAATGGGAGTTATTTTGTAAAATCATCTACTTTACAGAGTTGTTGGGAAGATTAAACAGAAATAATGCAAATAAAGTGGCTAATCCAGACCTTTCATGTGGTATCTGACAATGCTCAATAAATATTAATTCTCTTCATCTGTCTACAGCCCACACTGAATCCAGTGTCCTAGTTTGCGTGACAGCTGTATTTATTGCCATAAATTTAAAAAGTGCCATCTAATTTCTATAACCATAGTTAATGTGAGTCCATGCCTGAAAAACAAATTGGGTCCACAGGGGTCCACAGTTGAGGATTTCTGAAACCATCAGACAGAGCCATACGTGGGTCATCTCCCAGTTCCGAGAGGCCACAAATGAGCCTCTGCCACTGAGTTTACAGCTGTCTCCAGATCAGGGCTAAATGGTGGCCTCCAGATTGCTCAGACTGAACCACACCCAGCAACGCACCACGCACGGACCATACTCCATAAGGGGACTTCGTGGGTCTTGGTGTCCACTTGTTTCCTTCATAAAACTTGCCCTGGATGTAGACATTAAGATTCTTGTCTCAAATTCTACAATTTGCTATGTAAACAACCAGCCAGAGCTTCTATCACCACTATCAATAAAGAGGGCAGCTAATTAATAATAACCATGTTCTATTTCACATATGTGCTACATCTAACTGACCGGAAATTAGGCCAGCCTTAGATTTACAAACCACTTGGTAATCATAATTCTAGCTCTCTTTGATTCAGTTTTATTTTAAAAAATAGAAGAAGGTATACTCAGGCTACAAATCCCAAGTTGCAATTTTACTTTCAGCTAGAAGGGCAGAGACAACGCTCAGAGCTCTGCAACACAACGTAACACAACACAGTAACGTAACAACATACGTCCACACTGAACACACAAACTCACACAGCCCCCAAAACAAAAAAAGCTAAGGTTTCCCCCTTGAGGCCTTCTGTTCCATTTCTCAGGAATAACATGCCACAGACGGGCAGCAGCGGAAGTCACAATCCCCTCTCCCTCGCTTCTCACATCCAGATGGTCTCAGCTGGAAGGCTACTCGTCGAGACACCCCCCCTGGGGTAACAGCTAATCAAGTGTTCACAGGACAGGTGTCGGGCACCATTTATTCTGCCAAATTCCCTTCTTGGGAAAAAGAAAGGCCAGAACCTCTGCCTGTGACCCTCCACTTATAGAAAAATGCAGTCCAGTGGTATAAAGCAGTTTACAAACAGAAAAAAAAAAATCCACTTCATCTGATATTTTTTTGTTGTTGTTGTTTTTGTTTTGTTTTTGTTTTTTGTTTTTTTTTTTGTGGGGAAGACCAGCCCTGAGCTAAC
Source organism: Tapirus indicus (assembly GCA_031878705.1). Classification (NCBI taxonomy): domain Eukaryota; kingdom Metazoa; phylum Chordata; class Mammalia; order Perissodactyla; family Tapiridae; genus Tapirus; species Tapirus indicus. The sequence goes on along the minus strand of CM062935.1, from coordinate 4,457,295 downwards.
ATCTGTTGCCAATCTTCCCCTTTTTTTGCTGAGGAAGACTGGCCCTGAGCTAACATCCGTGCCCATCTTCCTCCACTTTATATGGGACGCCGCCACGGCATGGCTGACAGGCAGTGCGCGTCCGCAGGCGCCTGGGATCCGAACTCGCGAACCCCGGGCTGCCAAGCGCGGACTAAACCGCTGCGCCACCGGGCGGCCCCTTTTTTTTTTTTTTTTCATCTGATATTTTTAAGTTCTGGTATAATATTAAATCCACTTGACATTCTCAGCTTTTAATGTGTCCAACAGTAAACTTGTTTTCCTATCTTCGTTAATAATATAAAAGAAATTTATTAAGGAATAGTATTATAAGAGGAACCATATGATGGTTATTTAAACACTACAGAGAGTACGGGAGAACAAATTTTATGGAGTGTGTTATGGACTGAATGGTTATGTTTCCCCAAAATTCATAAAATTCATATCAAAATTCATATTTATTTGTCAAAGCCCTAACCCCCAACATGACAGTACTAGGAGGTGGGGCCTTTGAGGGGTAATTATCTTTAGATGAGGTCACATGGGTGGAGCCCCACATTGAGGGGGAAAGAGGCCCTCATTCACTCACCCATTCTACAAATATGCAACCACTCTTTCTCCATCGAGGTCTAGATATTGTGACTACGGGACTGAACAGACAGACAGGATCCTTGTTCCCACGAAACATATTCTAAAGGATGGAGGCCGCCAGACAGGAAACAAGTGCAGTGGAGTAGGTAATGCGGGGTGATGCAGCAGGAACGACATGGGAGGGCGGGTGCTGATTTAGCTGACCTGGTCGGGGTGGCCTCTGCAGGGGAGACATGGGAACTGAGATCTGAGCAATCAGGCCTGAGTCTTGCAGAACTGTGGGGGGGAAGAAATCCAAGCAAGAGAAGTGCAAGTGCTAAGGCCTGGGGCAGGACGGGCTGCACACGCTCCTGGGACAAGGGGGCCAGGGCAGGTGGAGACTCCCAGAAAGGGCAAGAGTGAAGAAGATAACTTCTCGTCATAGGAAAGCAAAACCCATAAATAACCTTAGTCTCTGGAGTTCAACGTGACAACATCATTTCCTAATCACACAGGTACAGCCTGGAGAGCCTGGCTGGGAAAAAACAGTCCCGTTCCCAGAGACGGACAGACATCTAGTCTCGAGGTAAAACCCACTTTGCTGGTCAGGCCTCTGGGCCTCTGTACCTGCTGCTCCCTTGCAAGGCCTATGAGGTCCATGCTTTTTTGTCATCTAGGAAACTTCCTGGTTCAGGCCCAAGTCACACATCAAGTCTGGGAGCCCCTACAGGACCGTTTCAGATAAAGTGAGCTGCATCTCGTCATGTCCCCAAGTCTTTAGTGTTCCAATCACAGATTTATTTTTCCGGCTGACCATCTGGGCAACCATGGGCCACAGAATGGTTATGAGGACAGACTCTGGAGTCAGCCTGCCTAGGTTCATAGCTCAGCTCTGCCACTTCCTGGCTGTGTGATCTTGGAAAAACTACTCAACCTCTCTGTGCTTTAATGTCTTCATTTGTAAAATGGAGATATTAATAGCACCTATGTCACAGGGCTGCTGTGAGGATTGAGTGAGTTGATTTTTGTAAACCTTTTAAATGTTAGCTGCTGCTATTATTATTGTTCTCCAGGTGACAGACAATTACTCATTCATCTCTATTCTCCAAGAGCCTAGCCAAGTGCTTATCTCATAATAAGAGATGGTCAAATGACTTATAATGCTATAAGTGAGTAATTGGGGGGGGGGTAATAGAACTCACACTGGTTGAGCCCTTACCATGTTCCAGGTCAAGTGCAAATCCTCACAACCACCCCAGAAATGAGTATTATTACCATTTTGTAAATTAGGAGATTAAGGCACAGAGAAGTCAAAGTCACTCACCCAAAGTCACACAATTACTAAGTTCTAGTGACAATATCTGCTGACTGCCTCCACTAATAACCTTCAACTGAATGTTCGTGGCCCCAAATTGTTGAAGCCCTAACCCACAATGTGGCTGTACTAGGAGATGGGGCCTGTGAGGAGGTGAAAAGGTTAAATGAGGTCATGAGGGTGGGGCCCGAGGCCGACAGGGCTGGTGTCCTTATAACAAGAGGAAGGGACACCAGAGCTCTCTCTCCACCACGTGAGGACACAGGGAGAAGGCAGCCATCTGCGAGCCAGGAAGAGGCTGTCACCAGCACCCGACCATGCAGACGCCTTGATCTCGGACGTTTAGCCTCCAGAACTGGGAGAAGATAAACTTCTATTGTACAGCCACGCTGTCTGTGGCACTGTGTTCTGGCAGCCTGAGCTAACCAATACACCCCACAATGCCTCCAAATGAATGTATGAACACAGGCTTCATAATTAGTCTATGAAATCTTATTCCTAATCAGCTAGTCCTAATGTTACAACAAATATAAATTCCCATTTTCTCCAGACTCCATCTCCTCATAGAAATCACCAGACATGGAGGGAGAACTTTACCACCACAGCAAATTAGATGTCTAAGAGATCACAGCAGTTATACTTGAAAAAATGTAGTAATTCCTACATTCCACTAATTTAGGATGACCTCCTGGCAAATGAGCACAAAATAGGAAAGAGTGTGAATTAAGAAATCGTTTAACTAAAAAGTACTTTGATTACTTTCCATATAAACAGTAACTCACTCGGTTAACTAAGTGCCCAGGAGAAGTCTCAAGCTGCTTATGTTAATGAATGACAAGCAAGTTACAAAGAGAGAACAGCAGGCATGGAGGAATGGTGATTGCTCCCATGTATCTGGGGACCACTATGTGCTAATTAAAATTGGGAAAGAGCTTACCATCACTGAGATCTTGGAGGAGATTCTCCTGGCAAGAGAAATCCAGCTTCACTTTGATGCTGACGATGAAAGTGGCCACCTTTCCAGGCTGCAGGGGAAATTGGGCAAGGGTTTCTTCTAGTTTCCAGCTCAAGAAGTCGCCATATAATTTTTCTACAATGACAATAATAATGGTGATGATACGACATAACTGAGGCAATATGAGACTACCCATCCCTCTAGAAAATTCTGATGCATTCTCAAAACCAAAGAAAAATGAAAACCATTTTATATGGGATAGATCAAAGTACTAAGAAAATTCCAGAAGCATGGGTGTTACAAGGCAATCACCTGTGTCTATGAGCGAGGCACGAAGAGGAGGCAGAGCACCAAGCTTGGAGCCAAGTCCTCTTTGCTCCTACTGAGCAGCTTCCTCTCACTGACAAAATCACTGCACTCTTTGCTCTTATAAACTGAATCAGAGCTAAACCAAATTTCTCCACAACAATTATTTTCTACATTACATCACCGTAGAGAGAAACAGATCCACGGTTAGTGGGAGAAGTGTATTCAATTGGAGAGACCCTCTTACGGAACCAAGAACACAGAATCAGACATACAGAACTGGGGGCAGGGCCTCGGGAAGGGCCTGTGGAGCGGAGGCGCTTCCTCGGCTCTCCTGCAGACCCACAGTGTCTTTACAAGACCTCGCCTCCTGGAGTCAAATGGCCGTGGGTGTGATGCCTTTCCGTCACTGACTAACTGGAGCAGGACGGGCAGTGATGGTTCCTTCAAGCCAAGGTTTCTTCATGTATAAAATGGGGATGACAACTCCTATATCACAGGGTTGTTTTACAGATTAAACAAAGTAGTACCCACAAAGCACTGTAAAAACTTAAGGCGAAATGTACTGAGCAGAAGAAGGGAGCCAGGCAGGAGACAGAGGGAGGGCCACCATTTGTGCCATTTGGAAGCAGCTGTGTCACCTCACGGCTCCCACTCCTGCCAGACAATGGCCGCTTCAATAAAGACTGGGGGTGTGGTGTAAGGCCTAAAATCAAGGCCCAATAGTGAGTGCTGCCTTGACATCTGGTGAGGCCAGGAGGGCCTCGAATGACGTCACCACAAGTTCTCTTCACTCTGCATCCGTGGATAAGGTCCCCCAGCCAAACAACCCTCCTTACCACAGGGACCAGCACAGCTCCTGCTTATCCCTGGGTGGTGGGTTTTGGCTCCCTGCCAGGCTGCAGAAGTATTCAAACAAGCCAACCACATCCTCCTGTGGAAACCAGGGGGCACCCCACCCACTTGATACTACAAAGTCTGCCTCCCGCAGCCTCTGGCTTCACTCTGTTCCTGAGTGTAACCCCCATGTGGCCCTGCGTGGTATGCACTGTCCTCCTCCCCAGGCTGTGAGGCTGTTGACTAGCAAACTGCTGTCCATCCCATCTGTCCAGTGTCAGGTGTCGAGTGTTTGGCCATCCCCATAAACCTAAGGCGAGAATCTCTCCTCACCTATGAGGTGAACAGGAGGTCATTAAAGCAGGTCCCTCCCTCCACCAAGAAGGCCCTGCTGTGGTTCTCAGCTCTGACTGCAAGGGCCCAGCTCCCTGACTCTGCTAATATCCCTCCTTCTCTTGTCCCTTCAGTCCTAGAGGCTGGAGTGACTTGCTGCTGTTCCTACCTCTGGGTTACTTACCATCTCCCTTTTTCTGAACCAATTCTCTGTGCTAAGTTTCCTCCATCAGAATAAGGCCGCTGAGGCTTAGAAAGATCAAGTAACTTGTCCATGGTCAAAAACCAGGAAAAGATCTAGAATTCTAGATCCAAATGATTCTAGAGCCATTACATTCACTTCCTGCATGAAGGCGCATCGGGGTAGAGTTAAAACATAAAGTCCTGTTCTTAGGACCCAGAAATGAACCTCGCAAGAACTCAGTAGAAGATGGAGATCTTGACTGAGGTCCATACTGAAGAAAAAAGACATGTGGGGTTTGCTAACTGCTAGAACACGAGGCCAAACTGTGCTGCAAACGCAAAATAAGCCCCTGTCTTCCTACCTGAGGTGTGCTCAGTCACGGCGTGGTCCCTCCAGAACTGGCCAAGCTCTGGCTAGAACACGTCTAATAGATCACAATTATTCTCAGTGTATCCGTAAAGAGGGATGCTAACAAACAGTAACAGATCAGGGTGGTGTCCTTGAAAGGCGTTTAGAACCACACCACATCCACTTATTTACTTAGTTATTCATTGAACATCTCAGATGTGCCAGACACTTTGCACATGAAGTTATCTCAGTAACCCAGTGGCGTAGTGGTTATTACCCCCACTGGAAATGAAGGAGGTTAACATATGTGATCAGGGTCATTCAGCTGGTAAGTAGAAGACTTGGCATATAACAGATGCTCAATAAATATTAGCTGCACTGTGGCATCACCAATTCCACTAGTTTACAAGGTGTTCAGATGTTTTGTAAGTTGATATTACTATGTTATTTCATAATGATCAAGGAAAAGATGGACAGTTGGGAAAAGGATGATTGGATTGTTGAGAGTGTTGATTCCTGGAAAGTAAGATTTTAATGACAACATGAGGGATTAATCACCATAGGCTGGAGTACTTTGGTACTTGACAGTACACCACTGATACATCTACCCTAGTCTGGATTGCCAGGGAAAACTTTCTGGAGAGATTGCTATTCACACAAGACTTGAAAGATGAAGAGAAGTCGGCAGATTAAAAAGAGGGAGTGGGAACCTGTGCAATTGATTCTGGACTTGTTATGGTTGTGTTTACTCATCCCCTTGTATGTGTAATGTATTTAACTGACATTACACTCAAAACTCCCCACATGCACACTGGTCTTGTCTTCTTCCTGTGTAATAATCTACAGAACATACAGATTCTAGATGGTTTTCTGATAATTATTTTACTTTTGAGTATATGGCAGTAGCCTAATCTGGGAAACACTGATTAAGTTTTACACATTGACCTGACCTCTAGCCTGAACTGCAGTCCTGAAATTCAAACCGCCTGCTGGATGAATTCTCTGGGTATTTTCCCAGTGCCCGACTCCAAAACAGAAGTCATTGCCTTCTCTCCCAAACCATCAATATCACCAAAATCCTCACAATGACCCAGTAACTCACAATCTATAAATATGTCTTAATCAGATTAATCCATCATTTGTCTTTCTTTTTCAATCCAGTAAATTAATTCAGAATGGAAGGGGACATGAGATGCCAGGCTACATGAAGCCAGGACAGAAAACCATTTGGCCCTGCTTGCTGCAAGGCCAGGCCCCAAAGCCCAGAAATACTGAAGGTCATGCCAACTTCTTTGAATAGCCTATCCACCTGCTATAGCAGCACCATCCAACCCTTCTGTGAAATTCCAATACCAGCTAAGACACTGAGGCCCTGCAAAGACCTCCTCTCCCAAAGATTCCATCTGGCCATTTCTGAAACATGGGCATCAAGAGCCAGCCACTCATTCAGATCCTTTCCCACAGATGGGCAGGAACCAGGGGAGGTATCTTCAGATGCATCTTCAGCTGAACCAGCATATAATGCCCTGACAATACAGAAGGGCCTTGGGAAGGGCAGTCTGGTCTCCCCCTGTGCCCTGGCTCCCCATCCACACCTGTTGCTCCCTCTGCTGAGAAGGCTTGGCCACTTTCTCACAGAGTAGATCCTGACTCATCCTCAGCCCAACTCCCAGGCTTCTTTCCTGTGATGCCCTTCCCATCCCACATCACTCCTCTGGTCTCTGGTGTGCACACCTCTATTAGAACATCACCCCCTGTATTAAGCAACTCACTCTTCACCAATCAATCAACAAGTGGAAGGTGGGGACTAGACCTTGCCTTTGAAGCTCACCACCCCTTCGAGAGGCAGGGTGCTGTGCTGGTTAAGAATACCGGCTTAGGACAAAACTGCCTGGGTTCCAATCCTGGCTCTAGCTGGGTATCCTTAGGTAAGTCACCAAACTTCCATGTGCCTTAGTTTACTCATCTATACAACAGGTTGTCATGAATAATAAATGAGCTAATAAAAGTAAAGTACTTAGAACAAGGCCTGGCTTAGAATAAGCACTGAGCTAGGGGTAGTTTTCCCTCCCACTCCTCTCGCTGCACCTTCCAATCCCGACTGGACAATCACAGCACCCCTTCACCAGAGCCGCACAAGAAGCAAATAACTCCTGCAGAGCATCTGCCCCTGCGCTTGGCATTCTGTGAGTGCACAGCAGTGTAAGCTGCCATCAACATCCCTCTCCACTCAATGACTAACAGCACCGGCCCTCGAGAGGCACTCAGCAGGCTTACGACATGGAACAGACAAAGGTATTCCAGGATTCGTTTCAGATTTAGAATTAGAATAGATGGAAAAAAGTTATGTGAAAAAAACAGAATGCCACATTGAAGGTACAATATAATTTCAACTGCATAAAAATATTCACACAGGAAAAAAAGAAAACATACCTATATGCTAACACTGGTTATCTCTGAGTAGTGGGATCACAGGTAATTTCAAATTGTTTTGTATTTTCTAATTTTCTACAATGAGCGTATAATACACTTTCATAAACATACACACACACACACACACACCACACTAATAACCTACTCTTGTGTCTAAGTTCACCACTGCCCCCCCCCCACCCCTCCAATGTAATATGGAGAGGAGCCCTGTGAATCTAGCCTGCAAGTCCACGTGCAAGATGGAGCATGCTGAGGGCCGTGGCCCACCCAAGAGAGTGTGGGATTCTAAGCCAATGCAGCTGCTTTTTATGGTGCCCTACATCAGGGCAGACAATAATGTGAATTGATGACAAGGACAGCAATCACCTGGGGCACGTGTGTCACTGTTTGAGTCGCCAGACTCAACTCTGCCAGCTGGATGAACTTCTCCGAAGTGGTGAATTAACTCTGCTGCAGCCATGCAAACTGGCAGGTGGTCAAAGGCCTAAAAAGAACTTGACCGGGCTTATGAAACCTGGTCCAAACTAATTAAGTAAATTGTGCTTCTCCTTTCCATTCCCTGTGCTGACTTGGCAAGGCAGGGCTGCTCTGGAGGGAGGAGAAGGGTAAGCCCAGGAACACAAGACAAATTCCTCTCCTAGACTTTCTTAAAAATAATATTGACATAATCATCTACAAAGTACCATCTTTTAACTTCACACTATAGCTATATTATTTCCATGTTATAAAAGAGGCAACTAAAGCTCAGAGAGTTTAAACAACTTACCCAAAGTCAAACAGCTAGTAAGTAAGAGAACTCAGAGTCAGAGCCAGGACCACAAACACTACACTCTTTCCACTCTATATCCTGCCTCTCACTGCTCACTGAAACCGTTAACCCACCCAGCATTACACCCAGAGTGGAGAATATTTACAAGGAAAACATCACTAAGGTGCTATGACATAGGACCCTGAGAAGAGACGGCAGGAAATAAAATGCAATAGTCAAGTACATGAGCTTTAGGATCAGACAACCCGAATTTGAGTGCCAGCACTGCCACTTACAGCTCTCTGGTCATGTGCGGTCACATCGCCTCTGTCATCCCAAGAAACCTCGTCAGTAGATGGAGATAATGTTAGATTGTTGTGAAGATAAAATGAGACAACGCAGAGTCTTAGCACAGTAACCTGGCACTGGAAACTGCTTGGATGATTTATGTGAAGGTCCTCCGTAAACTACAAAGCACTACGTTAATATTTGCTCTTTACATTCTACTGTTGCCCGATTCACTCCTTCAACGAGCGTTCACTACACAGCCACCAAACATCCTCCTGACAGGCACAGTGCTACGTTCCGGGGAAAAGAGATAAACAAGATGTGGTTCCTGCCTACAAGGGGGCAAAGGCCTAGGTGGGGGGGGTGGGGGGTGTCTCTGATTGTAGGAAGAAACAAGTGTGAGGAGGGGCAGAGGAGTAGCCCCCAAAAGCTTAGATCAGATGATGCATGATGTTCATCTCAGTCTGAAAATTTCTTAAAGGTTTATAATAGCGTTATATAGAGAATAGGCCCAATAACTGCTGAATTAATGAACTGCCTAAATCTGGGTGGCACAGAACTAAGGAAAGACTCACTGTCCTAGTGGCTTGAACTAAGAAGATCTGTCAAGGATTGTATGAAGGAACTAATTCTTTCAGCTATCAGTCCAGCCTATCAGGAATTTATAACCAATATGGGGGGGGGGGGGAGCTAAACTAAAAACTATAATTACAGCACATTCTTGACTGTTCAAATGACTTTTCACTTCTAAAAAGTGTTTCAACAGAGAGATCAACTCTGCTCAAATGAACGAGGAGATGTCCTCGGGGCTCCCCATGGTCGTGGGCTGGATGTGTCACAGAGATCAGGAGGCAGTGGTTTGTAACAGAGGCGTGAAATGAAAGAAATACTGTCAACTGTGATTTCAACTGGGCTGCAGGGGGCACCAACTAGACAACCCAGAAGGAGGGAAGGGGGGAAACAAACCTTTATTGTGTGCTAAGTACTGAAACCACCACCACCAGACAGCTGACCTTTAGGGAGTACTCGGTGAAGCGGCACAATGCTGAGATCTTTACACGTGCTGTCCCACTGAATCCACACAATGACTCTCTGAATAGGTTCTACTGCTATCCCCATCATAGGAAAGCTCTCCAAGATCCTACAGAAGTGGGTGGAGCCCGGATTCAACACTGTGCTATACAACTTACCCCTAATATGTTTACTTGTTTAATCCCAAAGAGAAATCTGTGAAATAGTGCTGTATTCCAGTTGTAAGAAGTGTACTTCTTTCCTCATTTGAACGTTTTTGCATAGGCACTCTTGAGTGTTTGTGCTTCTTGGGGAAGGCAGGCACTGCTGAAGCCGACATCAGAGCGCCTGATACTCACATGTTGTCAGCATGACACGCCACCAACCCAAACAACAACCTGGGAACTTGATATTCATATCTTCCCAAACTGCCACACATTCTAACTTCTTCTGCTTTCCTTGTCTTGCTTATTTACTTCCCACCCATCCTCCCTATGAGCTGAACATATCAAGTCTCAAAGCACTGATTAAAAGGCATTTCACTTGGTCTTAAGATGAACTTGTTTTGTAATCTTCTCCGGAGTGACCCTAAAACTGTGTAAAATGCTGCATTGTACAAGAAAGCCACTGCAATCATGTGCAAAGAGGGCACAGAGCTGAATGAATTCTAATCACTCATGAATTTCAATGTCTTCCTAGGAGGCACACAAGGAAATCCATTCACGGTAGTTACTCAACGGTAACAGAAATAATACAGGAGACGTAGTCAGATTACAATTCAATTCAGTGAACATGCCTGACTCCCACACTGAATTGCAAGCTCCTTCAGGACAGGGCTCATGTGTTATTCATGTACCTGGCATGGTGACTGCCATATAAATGTGATATAAATGTATGACTGTTGAATAACACAAAGCCAAGTGAAATGAGCATTAGTGTAATGGAGTATGAGTAAAGCAACGTACAGTAGGAGTGGCATAATTAATTCTACTTGAAGGGTCAGAAAAGCTTTCAGGAGGTCGCATGTGGACTGATCTGTGATTGATGGATAGGATTTGAGACGCATATTGGACACTGAGAGTTAGCCAAGTTCTGAACACATGAAAGTAAGTCCAAAGATGGCCAGAGGACAGAGTGTGGAGGTACACTCTGCACCCAAGAGGGCAGGGACTTGGAATGGATTCTCCTGGATGTCCTCAGGGCCCAGCACAATGGCCAACATGTAGGAGGCGCTCACTAAAGACTTGTTGAAGTGTTGAGCCAAAGGACGAACAACTGGTGGACATAAGGACAGATAAATGAGCAAGCAGAGGAATCGATGGTGGAAAGGAAAACAGAGGAGCTCTTGCCACTGCCTCATGACACACACTGCACTTGCTCGGCATCCAGCTTCCCCCCACACTGCAAGCCCCAGGAGGACAGGGGTCGCTGTTGTCCTGCCCCCAACAGTGCCTGAAACAAGGCAGAGACTAGATAAGCGTGTGTGCAAAAGAGAAAGGAAAGAAGAAAGGCAGGCAGCAAGCCAGACTGAGTCTCTTTGAATGCTGGGCTAAGAAACTGAGTATGAGAAAGCAACATACAAAATGCTTAAGAAAGGTGACAAAAGAACTGATATTTTTATAAGACAACAATGGAGGCAGTATCAATGATAATAACAACAGCTTACAGGAAGAGCTACTGTTTACCAACCCCTTAGTAACGCCAGGTACTGTATGAAGTACTGAACGTGTATTCCAACAAGTAGAAGAATTACGTACTTCCTTCCCCATTACAAGGAACAGATTGTCACAGAAGCACGTAATGTGGTCCAAGTCATCCAGCCAGTAAGTGGCAAAGCCAGGATTCAAACCCAAGTTTGTCTGATTCCAAAGATTGTAATCTGAACCATAATAACTAAGTCTAAAACTGAGCATGGCCTGATCCTGGGGGGGCTTCCCCCACTAACCCAATGCCAGCCACAGCAGCCTCCCCTCAGCTCCCTTCTACCTCTGCCCACGCCCAAACACTCAAGTGGGACTTGCATGAAAACTGAAAGAGAGACTGAAGACACTGAGTCCTTTTTTTCCCACTCCCCAAGACACTCCACGCTTTGACAATGCTAAGAAGTAACAAACCACTTTTCTACAAGATTCTCTTTTAAAATTTTGCCCTGTATTGCCCTAATGTTAAAAAAAATTATATAAAAATAGCATAACACAAGCAACTCGGAAACAGACCAGACCAAAAAAAAAAGACAACTCAGCCAGGAGGGTGACTCTACTGTAACTTACGTGTCCCTTCAGCCAGCTTATCACTGAACCCTCAGGTCCTGGGATTGCACAGCTAACAGGTGTCCCTTTGTGATTAGGAACAAAGGAGCCAAGAAGCTCCTCACTGTCAGAGCTGCCCACGGCCTCCCAAGATGCTTCTCACCATCTCATCTTTTCTGGCTTCATTCCCTGTGTGATGAGCAGGGCTTATGATGACTCTATTATATGGTTTTTGATTTGCTATGGTTTTTATGCAGGAACACCCTCATTCATCTGGGAAATTGTTAAATTTCACCATTTCAGGAGACATCTGAGAACAAGGAGGAAGTTGGATCGTTTTTGGACTGCGCAAAGAGAGGTCAACCCCAGATATTTATTCAAAGGTACCTGTCTTCTTCAAGTGGGGCAGGTACTTGCTTATTTAGAGTCAGCCTCAACAACTCTGATGTCCTAGTCTCCCAAGCCCCAGCAGACCGGATGTGGAAAATGGGAAGCAAAATCACCAGCTTACTTCTCCACTTAAAGGAAAGGGAAGTTAGCAGTTACCCATCACCTACTGTGCGCCCGGGCTCTGTGCTTGGTGCATCAGACGTATTAGTGCTTGTTCTGGAATTCCCCCATGAGAGAGGGACTGGGTGCCGGGGAGCACCCACATGGGGACACTAATCTCACGCAGACAGCTTGCTCAGGCCCAGTGATGCAGCTGACAACTGACAGAGCAGGGCTGGACGCCAAATCCGTCAGACTCCAAACCCATCTTTTCACCCCCTGGCCGAGAGGCCGAGCTGCAGCCCACACTGACGGAGGTGACCAGCAAGAGAAGGGAAAGAGCCACACACAAACCAGAGTCCAGCCGGCAGGGTCACTCAGCACGCCGGCCAACAGCAAGCCCAAGAAGAGATTTGAAAGCTGCCACCCCGATCTATGCCCCCACCCACAAAAAGGCCAGTAACTAAACAATGTGCTAAGTCCTGTGTCCAGAATTCTATTTCCATGCATATGGTATAATCCGAAAGATTTCCAACCGACTGCTTATTTCTGTATTAAGTTCTGCGGCTTAAGAGTGACACATTCAAATAACAGGCAAATCCCCTCACAGGGCACAGCTTATTCACCCTCTGATGCCAAATAACCAAGAAATTTGTATCTGAGTATTGACAGAGGAACTTTACAGTGCACAGAAGACTTTCTACGGCTGCAGCAGCACAGAAAACTGAACAGCGTCATTCTCAGACAATACGTTTGTACGCCTCAGAAGTGGGCCTTTCTGTTTCTTCCCTTCAATACCGTGGTTCAAAATGGAACGTCCACAGGGGCTTTTCACAATCCTATATAATGACATGCTGTCGGGAGTAACAAGATAAACATAAATCAATAGTGTAGCAAATGTCACTAATTTTCCCCCCTGTGGAATTTAGTTTCAGAAATAATAGTCATTATTTTAATGCTAGAGTTTAGTTTACTGCAATCAAGTGAAACTGGTTATTTTACATTGACAGTAATAGAGAAATTGTTACTGCTGTTGACCTTCAACATTTGAGGACCAGTGACATTGGCTCCTATTGCAGAGACCCTCTACTACAGCATTCAGGAGAAAAGTAAGCAGTAGAGAATCTCACCTCAATCAAAACACTTCTGAATTTTTAATTATACCACATGGAATCATTGCTTTCTGTCATGAAATTAAACTATAGGAATAAAGAAATTAAGGGATGTGTATGTGTATTTATGTGTATGTTTGTGTTTGTATACACACAGACTCACATATATCTTGGAAGACTTGTTGAAAAGCAAATACAATAAATTCTTCTTAATTTGGGCTTAATTACAATAAAATCTGTGTTTAAGTAAAGGCTGAAGTTTGCATCTTTAACAACCTACACATGAAGACTTGCTCACAAGTGGAATGTAATTAGAAGGATCACATGACATTGGTGGATTATAAAGGCTCGTCAGGCTCCTGTCATCAGGGGACACGCTCGCCCATGAGAGCCTAACCACAGTTTACACTCCTGAGAGGGCCCACAAAGGTGTGCTTGATCTTAATATCACGGATCCTTCCCATACACTTACAGTCAAAAGGATGTTAAAAACAAGTTTGTAAGATAAGAGATTAAAACAAGACAGGAAAGCAAGGAAGATGGAGGAAAAAACAAAACAAGAAACTTTTCTTTATCTGAAGAAAAGGGGGTTTATTCACAGGGCAGTGAGGACGTGTCCAGAGACTTCTGAGGGCCCCTGACAGGATGCTGGGTGCTCTCTAGGCGTGAGGAACGGGAGAAGGAAAAGAGGTGAGGCCTGCAGGCACGGCCGAGGCCCTGGGCGCACAGACCATCTGCAGGTAGGTCGCACCAAGAACAATCAGTATTCTTAAAGCAAGCATGGGTTGGGGACTTGTATGCTCAGAATCGTCCTCGGAGCTTCCCACGTACTGCACTGACGTTTCAGCCATGTGACAACCCTGAGCGGCGGGCACTGGAGCTCCTACAGTGTGATGAGCGCTGGGCAGAGTTCTTAGGCCTGGGGATGTAGCAGGGAAATAAACAGACCACCAGCACCCCTAAATAGACCGCTTATGGGTGTTGTAATTATTTACTGAGAAAAAGTCACCTGAAGCACCACTCACCTGGCACATGGTGAGCACTAAAAAGTAAAAGTTATTACTATTACTACTGAGATATAAAATAACTCTAATAGCAAAGAAAATAATATGGACCCAGAGAAGGGAGCATTTAATTCCACGAAGAGTTTCATGGGGTAGACATTTTAGAAACCCTTAGAGAAGCTAACCTCAGTGCGCTTAAATAAAGATAATCCTAACATGGAAACAGACGTTATTTTTATCCACGACAGCATCTTACCTCGTCTCTGCCACCCTGCCTTACTCAAACACATAATTCTTGCTCATGTTCCCAATTTAAGGCATTTTCCCGTCTTCCCATATATATTAGATCATTTATTAATAATGGCAGTTTTTTGGTACTGTAGAATATAAGTGACAGGAATTATTCCCTTTGTATATGCTGGAAGCAGATGGTTTATTTTCATTAATTTAATTCCACACGTAAATGTACTGCAGCTTGGGATGAGAATTAAAAAAGAATGACAGCTTTAATTTTTCACTTGAAATGTGTTGTTTTGAAAATGGCCAAACCATGCTACATATTATGCATTTGACGTTCTCCGTCTCATGACGAAGGGTAAAGATGCCAGAGCTGAGAGTTAGGGGCCCTCAGTCCTCATCCTCGTGAACCCGCTACATGACCTTAAACAGCTCATTTAACCCTCTTCAGCTTCCCCTTTCCCATCCATACAGTGAGAGCAATAATACTTGCTCTGTCTACCCTAGAGTTGACTAGAGGGGAAGATAAGCACAGAAAAATGACACAATAAGAAAAGAGACAGGTGAGGTGTGGGGAAGGTGGTGATGGGAAACTAAATTTGAGAACTGGGGCAAGAAGGTGACTGTTGACAGTGCTGGATGTACCACCAAAGGCTTCTCCCTTGGAATTCTGTCGAGTTCCCATGTTCCCAACTTTCTGCATCACTATCAGTTAATATTGACTGAGGGTTGACCAGATAAATACAAAAGAGTGGTTGCCTCTGGGGGTGGGCAGAGACTGGCTGGAAAGGGAATATTCTGGGGTGATGAAAATGTTCTACAGAATATCTTAGTAAGAGTTTGAGTTAGACCATGTATTGGTCAAAACTCATCAAATGGTAACTGAAAATTTGTGCATTTCACTGCATGTACATTTTACCAAAAAAGTAAACAAATTTTAAACTCTAATGATAAGCATGCTGAAGTGTTAATGGGTAACATGCACTAAAATCTGCAACTTTGGAACTACACAAAAAAATAAGATTGATTAATGAATAGATAGGAGGCTAGACAGACATGTGATAAATCAAATATAACAAAATGTTAATTACAGAACAATTCTCTCAACTCTTCTGTATGTTTGAATATTTTCATAATAAAAGGTTGGAGAGAGAGGGATGGCTGATACAAAGAATGGCTTTCAGGAGAGTTCAAAAGCATAAGAACACCAAAGGCTGGGGCGGCCTAGAAAAGCGACAAAAGCTGGACCTTGAGAAAGGCAGCACTTAGACAGCTGAGAAGAAGCTGAAGGTCTTCTCAGGAAGGGCAAACGGTCTGAGCAAAGGAGCAGGGAGCGGAGGGAAGCTCAGTATCTAAGGGGAGCCGCACAACTTGTTAGAAATCTCAAAGTGATTCACACACATCTATGTTTTTAACCCACTCACCCAACAAGTGAGACAGGAATGCTGCTATTAGTCTCATTCTGTAAACGAGAGAATCCCTTCCCGTCGACAACCCTTGGTACTGAGCACATACTATGTACCAGGCCTGGAAATAAAAGGGCAAACCCTGGGCTGGCCCAGTGGTGTAGTAAAGTTCACATGCTCCACTTTGGCAGCCCAGGGTTCACAGGTTCGGATCTTGGGTGCAGACGTAGACACCACTCACCAAGCCACGCTGTGGCGGCATCCCACATACAAAATAGAGGAAGACTGACACAGATGTTAGCTCAGGGACAATCTTCCTCAAGCCAAAAAAGGAAGATTGGCAAAAGATGTTAGCTCAGGGCCAACCTTCCTTCACCAAAGAAACCAAAATGGGCAAACCCATTCTCTGCCTTCGAAACTCACACCTGGTTGGAGAGACCAGTAGACAAGCAATTCAAATACGTCATGAAAAGGGCTCCTGCAGAAGTGTAACTTAGGGCACTCTGAGACAACAAAGGAGGGGACCCAAGTCTAGGAAGGCTTTCCAGAGAGTAACAACTCTCATGGAGTGTCACTCCATGAAACTCTTCCATGTGGAATTAAATGCTCCCTTCTCTGGGTCCACATTATTTTGTCTGTACTGCTATTAGAATCATTTTATATTTCAAACCCAAAGGAGAAATTAACTGAAGACGAGGTGGCAAAGGGGGTAGCAGCAGAAGTTAGCAAGTTGACTTCCAGGGAAAAGAGAAGGCTTATTCAAGTTTAAAAGAGACAGCATAAATGTCCAGGAAACTGAAATTAGTTCCTAATGACCAATGCAACTGGAGTTTAAGGGGAAAGGTGGCAAAAGACGAAGATGAAGCACAGGGCAGAGGCCAGCTGTACAGGGCCTTAGGGACAACAGGCAGTCATTCAAGGACTTCCAAAGGAGAAAAGTGTGAGGATTTGTGCTTCAGAAAGAAGAAGCAAGTTTGTAATGAATAAATGGACACATGATTACGATTTGGGTTTACTCGAGAAAAGGAAAAGGTATTTTCCAGTTGCTAAGCTGTGAAGACAGGTCAATTACAGGAGATGGGTGAAAATTTCACCATTATAGACTCTGTAATTTTCTGCCATTCAATATTAGTTCACTTGTTCAAACATCAACCAAACCCTATAACCAATTAATTAAATTCAGAATACCAGACGAAGGTATTTTATGGCAGAGAGGCATTTTCCACCTGATCTGTGTGTACTTGCTCCCAAAAAATAGGGGGGAAAGGGAAGAAAGGATGAGATGAAGGTAGTATCATCAAAATGTCCCAGAGACTAACAGTACACAAAGTTTTCTTAAATGAGACATAAAAAGCAATGACCATCAAAGACAAAAATGATTAGGTGAACCATATTAAAATTAGGAACTTCTGTTCATCCAAAGACACAGCTAAGACAGCACAAAGGCAACCACAGCATGGGATGAGACAGGCACACATTATTTCCAATAAAGAACTCATACTCAGAATATAAAGAAGTCCTACAAGTCAGCGGAGAGGGGGACACCAAGACAGAGAGAGAAGGAAGAACATCCAATGAGAAAAAAGGACAAAGCTCTTATATGAAAGAGCATCCAAGTATTCAGAACCATATGAAAGATGTTCAACTTTGCTGGTCATCAGAGGAATGCAAATTAAAGCCCAGTGCTACCCCATTACACCCCACTCTCACCACTAGATGGATAAAATGACTACAAATGCCAAGTATTAGTGAGGACTTGGAGCAATCAGGACTCTCACTCAATGATGGTGTGAACTGGTACAACTACTTTGGAAAAATGTTTGACTCTAAAGCTGAGCACAAGTATACCCTACACCCAGCATTCCACTCCCAGAGATCTATTCAACAGAAATGTCTACACAGGTCCACCAATGCACGTGCCAAAATATTCATAGCAGCACTATTCTTAATAGTCCCCAGATGAAAATGACCCACATGTGCTCAATCACTGAATGGATGAATAAGTTGTAGTGTATTCACATAGTACAGTATTCCAGAGCAATGAGAATAAACGGTGATAGCAGCAGGGGCTATGATAGTGGCAGCAACAATGGTGGCAGTGGTGATGGTGGTGATAATGGTGGTAGTGATGATGATGATGGTGGTGGTGGTGATAGTGGTGATGGTGGTGGTGGTGATGGTGATGGTGGTGGTAACGATGGTGATGGTAGTGGTGATGGTGATGGTATTAACGGTGCTGGTGGTGATGGTAGTGGCGGTGGTAGCAGTAATAATAGCAGCCAACAAATCTGAGTGCTAATAATATGCCAAACACTGATCCAAGCACTTGGTGTATATTATCTCATTTAATTCTCATAATAATCCTCTGATGTAGGTACTATTATTAGCGTTATTTTACAGAAGAAGAAAATGCCAAGAGAGGTTCAATTACTTGCCCAAGGGAATACACAGCTAGTAAGTGAAAGCCAGGATCTGAACCTAGGCAGCATCTTCCAATGAGGAAAATACAACCTGAGCAGCATTTTCCAAAGAGGAAAGACACAGACCAGGAGAACAGGCAAGACAATACAGACAGATACATACTTCATTTCCCCCACACATAGACTTTCATCAAAATCAGTGGGAGAAATATGGCTATACACGTCACCCTGAAATTCTCCCCAGTGGGACAAAGTTCAGATTAACCATTCCTTACACAATCCAAATTCCTTCTTTCGTGACATAGTTTTTTGCACAACAAATTCTCCCAAACTCATACCTGGACCTTCCCTCCAGCTGGAACTAACCAGAAGCCAGTGGCTCTACCTCTAATAAACATTTACTTCACTTGGGTTTTCCTATTATAATGTCATTAGCAGGAGGAGGGAGCCCTCTGCCAGGGAGTAATATATGCATAGTACATCCTTTCCTAGAAACTTAACCAGAACCCGTCAAGCTCCCCCTGTATGCCTGGCTCACCTCACTCCTATATCAAAAATACATAAACACCCCAAAGTTCTGCTAGCTTGCTTTCCTTCTTTTGTCTTTGTCTAGTATCACTAGTCTGTCTAATTTCTCTAGCTTTATTAAATTACCTGATTTTATTTCCACTTATTACTCTTGATACCTTTCCCTCCTCCTATACAATATCTTTCCCCTCTGATCAATCTGCTCACTAACCTCCAATATACTAGGTATTCTGCCATACACTGCCTCGTTCAATTCCTAGAACAACTTTACATGGTATTTACATGGTAAATACTACCTCCTCTATTTACCCAGGAGGAAACTGAGGCATGTAAAGGATGAACAGCTAGTAAATGGTGAAGCCAAAATTTCAATACAGGTCTTATGACCCCAAGCTATGTGTGCCTTAGAACCAGGAAACAGAGCACCTGCCTTTAAGAGGGAACATATAGGTTCCAAGTGTTGAACCCACAGAAAACACTAGGCTAGGAGATTATGGGATCCCAGAGCCTGCTAACGTTTCTCTTTATTCATTCATTCAAGAATATTTTTCCAAGGATCTGATCAACATAAAGAACACCGGGGATACAAAGGTACATTCTTCGCTCCATTAACTTCCTTTGTGTGTTCTTCACACATAATTAGTATGCCAGTTTCCTGATGGCATCAATTAAAAGTGGAAGAAGCTTTTAGACTCTGAACACTGGTTATTTAAAGTGGGGTTTTTTCCCTACAAATAAAGAAAATAAATATTTCTGGGGTTAAAACTGCCTGAAATACCGACCTTTGGTGGTGAGAATTTTTGAGGTGACTTCCAGTTTCTCCAGTGGTTCCATTCCAATGTTTTCCAATTTAATGACAAGTTGCTGAGTTTCTCCATTGTAAAGCTGGACCGACACATTAGTAGATATTTCATCACCAGAGGAAGGTTGCAATGAATGTGCAGATCTAAAATAACAGTAATAAATTTTAAAAAGAAAGAACAGAAGAAAACCAATGGCATTTTAAAATTATTCACATCAAATAAAAGGATCACCATACTTCCACATTTCAGAAATAGGAGCTAGGAAACTGGCTTTAAACATGGAATTCAGTACCCAGCTACCAGGAACAGAGGGTGAATCACCACATGCTGGGTGCTTTCCACATGCAGACTCGTCCTGGGTCACTGACATGTTATCAACATGATCGCTCTCACTCGGCCTTAGTTTCTCATGTGTGTGAAGCAAAATATACTTAGTTATTGGATTATGGTGAGGGCAAAAATGAAACAATGAATTAATTCAAATGATTCATGAGCATGTTGCTCTCTCAAGAAAAATAAGAAATCTCATGCTCAGAATCTCCTTGGGAAAATCCATAGATTTAGGAAAAAAACTTAAATGAACCATTCGACTAATAACACAAGGAAGTGGAGCAAAAAAAAAGTGAAAAGTATATACAACAGACTCCACGTCACAGGTGAAAGCTATGAGCAATGCCTGCTGTGACACAGGGCAGTTGGTGGTGCCCTGGGGTCTGATGGTGTCTGTGCAGCCCTGTCCTTGGCACAAGTCAGGTGAGGCCCCATGCCATGTAGGAGTGCAGCCCAGTGTCTGGAGGCCCTGAAGCTTGCCTGACATTCACCTCAGCTCCCGCACTACAGCCCTAGGCCGGAAGCTCTTGCCTAAATTCCCCTGCCTGTCACTTAATCCACAATGCTAATTATTCTGGGTGTCTCCTTCCCAACCCACAGGCAGCAAACTGACTTCTAGACAAGGAAGTCACTGGTGACCACAGGGCAAAGGCTTCTGGTGGCACAATGGGGACAAAAGCCAGCCAACATTGAAGAGAGGGTGTATGGTAGATGGGGTTAAAAATCATATAGAAAGCACTGGAGAAGTGTGGCCACAAAAGCAAGAGAGGAAGTCACCAAAGGGAAAGGGTCAACATTCTTTCCTGGGATCTGAAGGGTTTACCTGGGTTTCCACTACCTACCTCCTTATACCTGAAGGATTTCCACAGAAAGCCCCATTGGTCTAAATGTATGTGAGCCCACATTATACATTTAATTTAACTGAACCAGAAATGGGTTGTGAAATTGACTCCGGGCCACACAACCTGGCAAGTACCCAAGAGCCTGTCTGCTGACCAGCTCTTTCTAGCTCTGCTCCAGGTCACAGCACAAAGATCAGGGACAGACCCAAGTCCTGCTTCTACGCACCACAGGAGAGCTTCTTATCCCCATACTATTTGGTCCAAAGGACAGAAAAGAATGTTCCAGACAGTACTGGCCTCACACCTCTGCTGCCCAAAGGAAGAGATGACGTTTAAACAAGTTACACTTTATGGAATCAGTCATGCCCCTCCTGGGGGGTCTCCACTTCCAGGCTCTGAGAGAGGAGCTTTTATATCCAAACCACATTTTCAGAAAATAATAGTATAATGATTCGAAGTGAGTTCCTTTGCATTTCATATCTTTAAAGTTGTTCGTGAATTAAGAAATAAACTTTCTCTATCAAGGAAGAAAAAGTGACTCCTGTCCTCACTATAAATGACTTCTTTCCATATTTTAACATGCAGTCCTTCTCTAGCGAAAGCTGTTTGCAGTCAACTTGAATTTGCAGAGAAGGTATTTGGAAAAACTGAAACGCAGCCAAGACTAATTACTTGTGTCTCAAGCACACAGGATGGCAGCCCCTCTGATACTGTGGGAAAAGAAGGAGGGGAGAAAGTAGAGATGTGATGCAGCACGGAGCCTGGCCAGGACACAGGCAGCTGACTGTCCCAAAGTACAGCTTCCCATGCATCATGAACACTGGAGCTGGGATAAGACAAAAGCTGGCACTGAAAAGGGGCTGAGTCCCAAGTAAGCCTCGGCAGTAAGAAGATGGCAGCCATTCACACTCCCAGGGACTCCCATTTCCAACCAAGGTCAGGCCCCCGGGGGGGGGGGGGGGGGTCAAGGTCCAGTCTCCTAGGAGGAGATGAGGGCAGAGCTCCTCTGCAGAGAGGAACTCCAATGTGGGAATACTGGTTTATGTGGGCAAAACTTGGGACGTAGGTACGAGGTCTACACTAACCAAACCGTTTTATTAAGGGTGTGGCCCCTGATCTCGTCTGTGTTGGGTAAGACTGCCCCAGGACCGAGCAGCACTGAAGCTGCAAGGGGGGCACCAGAGCCTGAGGCCAAGCACAGCTGAGCATCACAGCCACACCCTCTGCCTCCAGTAGATTCCACTTGTCACGCTTCCCCTTCAAAAACAATGACCCATCTTCTATTCAGAAAGCAGCTCAGCTCCTGTCCATGTTCACATAAGAGCTCCTCCTTCAAGTTCCCTGAACATTCTGTGGGCAGAGCTGCCACCTTTCTGCATAGGACCACTCTCCCTACCCCTGCACTAGGTCCAAAGCTTTTTGAAGGTAGGGATGATATTTTTATTTCTGTACTCTCAGCTCCTAGCCAGATGCCTGGCATATAATTAAACATGTGTTGAACAGACTAATAAGCATCTCAAATTTGAACCACCTGCTCGACACAGAAAAGCATCCTAGCAATCAACTACAGAGGCCCAGGACAGTGACTCACTGCACACTTATGGGTACCTCCTAGGTCCCCGCCATGTGAAACACATCTTCACATGGCTGCTTGGCTGTGGAGGAGGTGAGAGTGCCAGACAACTCATTTCCACACTCTGCCCAACCTCAGCCTCCCTCTCCATCCGTCAGTGCTCACATGGGTCCCCGAGCAAACCAGCACCATTCACTCAGCCTCAGACTCACTGCCCCCTGCCTGGAAGGCTCTCTGCCACATCCCACCCACTCCCGCAGTCTCTGCTCTCCTGAGTATAAAAAGCAGGACCCCACTCACCACCTTGCCCTGCTTCCTGTCTCTGTAGATCTGCCTTTACTGGACATTTCACCTTACTCTGCTTTGTTTTTTCT
Source organism: Tapirus indicus (assembly GCA_031878705.1). Lineage (NCBI taxonomy): Eukaryota > Metazoa > Chordata > Mammalia > Perissodactyla > Tapiridae > Tapirus > Tapirus indicus. The sequence goes on along the minus strand of CM062935.1, from coordinate 4,434,582 downwards.
CATAGCATTTAACTCTACTTCATTATGTTCTATGTTTGTTTATTTATTTAGTTGACATTGTTCACTTTTCTTGGCATATTTTTCCTTGCTTGATTATCTGGCCAATTTTTGTGAATCTTGTAAAGCCCAATTGAAACATGACATTCTCTATGACGCCTTCCTGAATCCCAAAAGGGAGAGTGAACCTCCCCCCTCTTCTTGTTCCTTCACTCTATAGGAGCACTTAGTAAATGTGACTGTAGTTAGTCTATCTCCCCTCCAGACGTAAGCTCCTACACAGGGAGAGGCCTGGGTCAAGGGCATTTCTTATTAATTGCTAGTCCTATAGCACAATGCCTAGAGTGCTTAATAGCCATCAATAAATGTTTCTGAGTGAATTTAATGAGTCAGTCACAGGGATATTTATATTAGATTAATTACAAACAATATTCACTTACAGAACAGTCACTTTTTATTTCAGAAAGTCTCATTAGCAAAATATATGCATTATATACAAGTTTTAAAAATAAGAAATAAAAAACAAACATTTTTACTCCTGGAACGCTGACACAGGGACCTCCCTTTCCCCGCCTCTACGCTCTCACGGAGGAATAAGCCCCAGCAGTGGGAGCTAGGACCCACGTTCCACCCTGGGCTCCAGGCTCCACAGGGTGTGTAAGCTGCCCATGGGCGCAGGTCTCCTCCTTGAGAGGTAACTAATACCACAAGGTACAAATGCGCAGCCAGAGGCGGAGGGAAACCAGCAGGTAAAGCAGGGAGGCAGAGAACAAGAGCTCCGTGTCCCTTTTCCAGCATGCACCCGCTGCCGTACTTAGCTGCAGAGATGACCTTCAAGATGGTCTTACTAGCACAAATGACACTGTCACCTTTTCCCAAAACATTTTTCCCTCTTGGAATAGCCATTTTACTTAGTACTTTTGCACCCTAAGCCACACCCCCCTTTACTGGAGAGCTGTGAGGGTTCACCACGCGTGGGGCAGGCACACCGGTGTGACCTTGACTGCCAGCTCTCTCATCTCTCACCTCTAGTTCAGGGTCCTCACCCAAGCTCAGGAGCACGTGCCTGAAATCGTGGCCCGAGGCCTGTCTTGTCCATAACCCAGCACCAGTCGCTGCTGCAGTGTCACGGGGAGCAGCAGGAGGCTCCGGGTGGACGAAGCCTGAGCCGGGGGCTGCAGAGATGGCTGTTGAGCTAACACGTGCTCGGAGGCAGCCCATGCCCTGGGAGCTCCAGTGTCCTTGTGCCCGGAACAAAGACAAGGATGTCCTCCCGAGGCTGCCTTGGGCTCACCTGAGATCAGTACTCGATGCTCAAGCCACCAAAATTCATGTTTTAAAACAGCTTGAGGTATAATTTACATAGAATGAAACTCACTTGCTTTAGGTATACAATTTAATCATTTTTAGTAAATTTACAAAGTTGTACTACCATCACTGATACTCAGTTTTAAAACATTTCCCTCACCCCAAAGAGAGCCCTTGTGCCCACTGCAATCAATCCCTGCTCCCGCCCCCAGCGGGACCACTGATCTCTCCCTCTAGAGATCGGCCTCTTCTGGGCACTTCATGTAAATGGAATCACACACTACATGGCCTTTTGCATCTGCTCCTTTCACTTCTTTTCTCCTTCTTGTTTCTGAGGCTCATCTAAGGGGGCATGAATCAGGAGTTCATTCCTTTTTATTGCTGAGTAGTCCTCTGTCGGATGGATGTACCACATTTTGTTTATCCATTCACCAGTTGCTGGACATTTGGGCTCTTTCCACTTTTTTGGCAATTATAAATAATGCTGCTGTGAACATTCATGTACACGTTTCTCTGTCAATACATGTTTTCATATGTCTTGGGTAGATACCTAGGATTTGAATTATTGGGTCAAATGGTAAATTTATGTTTAACTTTTTAAGAAAATGCCAAAGTGTTTTCCAAATGGATGTACCATTACATGGTACTATTACATTCCAAATGGATGTACCACTATATCCCCATCAGCAGTGTAGGAGGGTTCCAGGTTCTCCACCACCTTACAATACTTCCTACTGTCTTTTGATTACAGTCACTTTAGTGGGTGTGAACTGGAATCTCGTGTGGTACCAGTTCCACAAAGACTAAAGATGTTGAACAATTTCCAGGTTGCTTATTAACTATTCATATATCTTCTGTGGTGAAATATCTATTCAAATCTTTAACCAGTTTTTTTAAATAGGTTCTTTGTCTCTTATTATTGAGTCTTAGGAGTTCTTTATATGAATACAAACTCTTATCAGATACATGATTTGCAAATATTTTCTCCCACCCTGTGACTTGTTTTTTCATTTTCCTAACGGTGTCTTTGAAGTGCAAAAGTTTTTAATTTTGATAAAGTTCAATTTATCAATGTTTTCTTTTACGGATCTTGCTTTTGATGTCATATCAAAGAACTCTTTGCCTAACCCAAGATCATGAAGATTTTCTCCTATTTTCTTTTAAAAGGTTTATACTTTTAGCTTACATTTAGTTCTATGATCCTTTTGAGTTAATTTTTTCTGCATTTCATTTTATTCCCCAATCACATGATGCTTTCTCTCACCTCTGGGGTTTTTCACAGACTGTTCCCTTTGTCAGAAAATTCTCCGACCTACCCATTTTACATGACTAATTCCTCCTCCCTCACCTCTCACATCACACTTGATGTCACCTTCTGGAAGGAATCTTCCCTGAGCCCCTGTGATCTCCCAGAGCCCCATCAGAGTCCCGACAATAGTGGACTATGACTGTTTGGCTGCCTGTCAACCCTCCCATTTTACTGTAACCTCCTATGAAGGCAAGGACCAGGGCTACTGTGTCCACTCTCACAGCCCTAGCCTCTAGCACGGTGCCTGGAACTGAAAAGGGCCCGTTAAAGCCCGTGAATGAGCTTTTAAAACATTCCAAAAAATCCCAAGATACACTTTATAAAAACAGCCAAAAGAACAAACATTAAAGCATTATTCATAAGAGCAAACACTGAGACAATCCCAAATGCCAACAGCAAGGAAATGAATGGTGATACAATTTTGAGATGTCTTTATGATGTATTTTTTGAAGCAATTAAAATAGAAATTTTTTAGTTTATGTTATATGGTTATGCAAAAAACTAATCTATGATACTACATATAATGTAGTATGATCTCAACTATTCAAACATACACATTTTTTTTAAAAAGGGCAGATAAACACTGGAAGAAAATACAAAAAAGCATTAATGGTAACTGTTTCTGGGACTCCTGAGATTTATTTCCTTTTCTTTTTATGCTTTCTTATAATACTAAAAAAAAGAAAGACTATTTTTTAAAAGATAAGAGTTTTTTCTTAAATTCCCTAAAACCTTAACCATTTTTCACAAAAATTATGATTCCAGAGGTTAATTTCACATTTTATCCTGTTCTTGGTAATAAACACTTCAACTTTGTTCCAGTCCGCTTTAAGCAAAGCTTATTGCCCATCCGTTATCTTGAAGAAATCCTTTGCCCATATTCTGGTCATAAGAATCACAGATTAACTCAAATTGTTGCTGCCATTTAAAAAAGCATAACTAAAAAGTATTCTTAAGTGCCATTTCTAGTCAGAAAGTAGACACCTGTGCTGTTAGGATGCCTACCTGGGCAGAGAAGTGCTAATCTGGAGTCTGGGGAGAGCAGGAATGACTTCGACTGTGGAGCCGCTGGTCTTTATTCCCGGGAGGTTATCCAGCAAACAGTCACTAAAGACACCAAAGACCGTGGTATGGTAACCTGGGAAGCAAAAGAAAAAGCTTCTTACCACCTGGAAAGGCTTCACGTCTCATGCCCACGCCTGAAGGCAGCCCTAAGGTAGTGAAAAGAGAGCAGGGTCCCTTTCTGAACACCTGAGTTCAGTTCAGATTCAGGCCCCATCCCCTGCTAGTCTCACCCACAGCCCCCGCACTTAATCCCAGAGGCCCTAGTTTCCTCATATAGAGAGGGGAGATGATAAGAGCACCTGCATTCCCACTTTACAAGGGGACTGGGTCCAGATGAAGTGTGTATGTGAAAGTCTTCGTAAACTATAAATCTCTACACAACTTAATAATTAGTATCTCATCCCTTTACTAATTTGCTCTGCAAATGTATCCATCTCTAAAATAAGAACAATAGCCAGTATTCTTTTCCAGGACATAATGTGACTTAATAAGTATTTGAAAAGTGATTCAAAATCTTCTGTTGAGAGATGAAAGTTCAAGAGCCAATTACTGTTATTATAAGTACTACGTGATATGGCAAATGTGCTGTATGTGTATAAGTACTATAATTTAAGATTAGCAAATTTTCCATGCAAAAAACCACTCCATTGGTTAGATAAGCACTTGAAATTGTTTAAGTAAAGCTGTAAAATGGCTTTTGAAATTTTGAGAGATAATTATTATAAACAACATTCACTGTGTAACAAAATTAAACAATACCCAATGGCTAAACGCCTAGGGTGACAACTTTTCTGCATTCGTGTTAAATGGTTAATGTACTAAAGAGAGGAGCAAGCTGTTACCTCAAGGACAAATTAGGGCCCTTCCGTAGCCTCATCAACACTCCCCTTTACCTTCTGCCGGTTTTAAACTGGTCTCTCAACCTAAAATAACTCCAATTCACAGCACCCACACTTCCTTCTTTTTAAAAGATGTTTCTTAAAAGACTTCTTTAATTTAACTTGCAAACATTTTCCCCTCCAGGAACCCACATCTGGAACTAAAGACCCCTCATATTTTTCTTTCTATAAAAGCTGATATGATGTGGTTTTGTCTGCTGAGTAACCCTTGTTTTTTATTTCTTAATTAAAATCAACCATTTTCCTTTTCTTACCATTGCTGAAAATGACTGCAAATAAACCCAAAATCTGATGAAAACTGTGTATTATGTCTGGTAATACAAGGCCAGCCCTTTCCAGTTCATATATAACATGTGCCAAAAATGAACTCAAACTAGTCTGTACCAAGGATAAACAGCTAAGAACTTTGTTACTAAGGCTCTGAACCTTACTCCTCCAGGAACCTACTGGTTATTGGTTGTGTGTTACCCTGAACCAAGGCTTTCAGTCCTAATTATTTACTCTCTAATCTCTCTCCTTTGCTCCATTCCCCGCCACAACTGTGGCCCTACCTTTGTCCCTGGATTATTGCGATAGCCTCGTAGTAGGTCTCTCTGCCTCCATTCTTGCCCATCTCCAGCCCGTTCTCCACAAGGCAGCCTCGGGGGTGCTCTGAACTGCCCATCTGACCATCTCTCTCCTCTGTTCAAACAAAGCAGCAGCCCCACTGCCCCAAGAGAAAGCCAACACCCCTCAGCATGATTTACAAGGCCCTTCTGGGTCTGCCCTCCGTCTACCTTCCCAGTCTCGTCACCACCACCTCTCTGCCTTGGACCAGTTACTCCAAGTCACCTCCAGTTCCCCAACACACTGTGTTCTCTCTTACCACCGGGTCTCTGGACCAGCTGTTCTTTTTGCCTGGAACCCCCTCTACTCCCCGCCCCATTCATTCGGATAATTCCTAGTTGGCCTTCAAAGCTCAGAGTCACTTACTAGAAGTCCCTCTTGACCCACTCTCTCCTTCGAGGTCACCTCTCCTCCATGTTCCCACAAGCCATGTGCTCGGCCCCTTCTCAGCACTTGCGGCCACACATCCTAACCTAGGATGACGCGTGCCTCACAGCTCGGTAGAAAACACCCTTTCCCAGAAATGTTTCTTCTTTCATCCAACAAATATGTACTGAAGACCTACTAAGTGCCAGGTGCTGAGGATCCAGCTGAGCAAGACAGACAAGGCCAGCAAGGCAAAGGCCAGCAAGCAATTGCAATTAGTGACATGAAGGAGGGACATGCACAGAGTACCGCAGGGGCACCGAGCAGGGCACCTGATCCAGCAGGGAGAAGCTGAGGACGGTCTCCAAGGGGAAAGGAAGTCTAAGCTGAGAAGTGGAGGAGCCCAGGAACCAGCCACATCTGGAATTATGCCAAGAGAAGGAAAAGCACAGGCAAAGGCTCGGAGAGCTTGGCATATTTCCAGACGTAAGAGGCATCTATGAGAGTGGAGTGTAACCCAGGAGGGGAGGGGCAGGGAGGAGATCGCAGGGGCCGGATCACACAGGGCTCCAAGCCGTGCTAAGGAAGCTAGCCCTGATGATGAGGGCACCGTGAAGGCGCTAAGACTTATGGTCAAGAGGTGACACGATCAATTTACACTGCAGAAAGGTCACGTGAATGCAGGATGAAAAACGAATTTATCAGCAAGGAAGACTTGGGGCAGAACAACCAGTTCTAACGCTTTTGTGACAAACTCTATAAGAGGGTCACGTTCTGTGGAGTGGCTGTAGAGGTGAAGAGGAATACTGATGACACAGTCAGGAGCATGGGGGTGAATGTGAGAGAGACGGGAGGAGTTAAGGTAGACTCCCAAGTACCTGGTTAGGGCAACTGCTAGACGGTGGCGCCCTGACTGAGATGGGACCATAGGGGAGGGGCAGCTTCAGGGTGAAGGTGTTGCATCCTGGTTGGGATACTTTGTATGTGGAGCGCCTATGAGACAGCCAAGGAGACGGCTGGTTAGCAGCTCAATATGCAGGTTCAGAAAAGGGGTCTGGAAGGGAGACGTGGCCCTAGGAATTAGCAGCATATAGACAGGACCTGAAGCCAGAAAAGTGGATGAGACTGATGGGATTGCCTAGAGCTGGCTCACAGAAAAAGGAAGGGAGAGGGGAGGAGAGGGAAGGGAGCGAATATGGGGCGGCGGGGGGGGCAGGATCAGGCTTGGGGGAAGGAAGGAGAGGAAGAGAAGCAGAGAGAGGGAGGAAGGAAAGGATGGAAGCTGAGCTGCGAGCAACACCATTTTAAGGGTCGGGCTGTAGAAGCAGCACCTGCAGAAGAAACTGACTGAAAAGGAAGGCGGGACAAGCAGCAGAAAACCAGAGGGTGTGCCATCCCAGAAACCAGGAAACAGAGCACCATGAAGGAGGCAGGCAGTGGTGCCAAAGGCTGCTGAGCAGTGAAGTTAGACAGAAACTGAAAAGCAGGCACCATATTTATACTGCCAGTGACGTCAGTGAGAGCAGTTCTGGTGAAGTGATGAGAGACAAACCCAGGACACAGTGGGTTCAAGAACCAATACAGAGGTGGAAAAGTGGATTCAGTGTGTATAGATAGCTCTCGGAAGAAATCTGGCTGATAAGAGAAGGCAGAAGATCAGGCCACAGTGAGAGGAAATCATGGAGTCGGGAGGACTTAATTGTAGTGGAAGAACCTTAGAGCGTGTTTGCAGGCTTATTGGAAGAAGTCAGCAGACCACAGAATGGTGAAGAGGAGGGGGGCGATGATGCCAAAATGCAGAGTAAGGACTCCTCCCGCTGTAACAGGAGCACAGCACCACGTCCTGCACACTCAAAAATGTTTCATGTCACATCCCAAAGAACTGCAATCTTCCCATTATCTTTAGATTGGTTGGGACCACAATGCCAGGTGACCAGTGACAGGCCTCAGTGAGGCAGTAAGGAGTTCGGCAGTTCTACTCTACCTGAAATCAGAAAGGAATCCTTACCATTCACAGTGATCGTTCCCGTCGTCTGGGGGACCCCAACAAGCGTCACGGGGTAAAGACCAGATTCAGCCGGAAGGGAAAGTGCCGCAGGGAGAGACTCAAACTCCACGCCACTCGTGAGGAGCCCCTAAAGCAAGTGACGGAGCAAAGTGAGTAAGCACAGCCCAAACCCACCACTGCTACGGCCAGTTCCAAACCAGCCACTGCACATCTGCCAACAGGCAAGCTCCAGGACTCCCAGAATGAAACGGCTTTTATAAAACTCACAGAATTGCAGAGACAGTCTAGAAGCATGATTAGCACAAAACAGTCTTGAAATGGAAGCACCATGGGTGCCTGAACAGCAATTCTATCTTGATATTAGCCCTGATTGCTATATTTTTTATCTTTGTTTTGTTGTTTTACCAAATGGGAATGTAAACAAAAAGAAAAAAAAGACATAAAGTGTGGAAATATATCATCCATTAATATCCCTCTGGTGCATCTTTGAATTATCAATTCACCTCAACATGTACCAGGTACTGTGCTTGACAGTGAACAAGACAGATTCCCTGGCCTCGAGGAGCTACCCCCTGACTGGAAACAATGCAGAGATGTCAGTGCTCAGGATTTCTCCTCAACATTGTAATAGAGGTGCTACCCAGTGCAATAAGGCAAGAAAAAGAAATAAAAAGCATACAGACAATTATTCACAAAAAACAAAGCTATGAACCTAGAACACAATGAAACTTGAACTGACGAATGCGTTTAGCAAAGTGACAAAGTCAGCATAAAAAAGAGCAAAGGTATTTCTATAATCTAGCAATAAATAATTAGAAAATAAAATGTAAAAAATACCATTAACAAGAGATTTTAAAAAATCAACTCTCTTGGAATAAATCTAATGACTGATGTGTAACAATTCCCCGCTGAAATCTATAGAACATGGCTGAGATAAATTAAAGACACTCAAAATGAAGGAGCGATCCTGGATTCTTTCTAGTAGGTTTGTTTTCTGTAGTCCTATAGTCAATGCAATCCTGAAACTATTTTAGGTTATAAGACTGAGCAGATGAGAATGTGCTGATGTTGTTGTGAGCCCAAGTTCTCACACTGGAAGAAAGGACACAGATATAGAATGGAGAAAGGCAAGAAAGAACACCATGGAGACGGATTAGCATGGGAAGTATCACTGTGAAGTCAGGAGTTGCAAAATGTGTATTTTCACTGATTTGGGCATGTGTGTACATGTGTACACATACACAGATGTATGCATGTAGGTATATATGTAAGTACACGTCCATGTGTACATGCATGCATACTTTTCCTAACTCTGTCTGCAGAAAGCACACAGAAGCAAAAACACTCTAGTACCAATGAGCACACCTGTGTCCAGATTTTGAGCAAAAGCGTGAAGTGATCTAACAACGTGTGGAACACATGTAGTGGGCAAGAGTGAAAGCAGAGAAACCAATTAGATGCTATGGTCTCCAGGCAAAATATATTGGCATTTTATTTCTTTCTAAAACAGCTAGAGCAGATATGGCCAACTGTTAACATTTTTTATTTACCATTTATTATTCCCTGTAACATTTCATGTGTTTAAAATATTTTGTAATTTTTAATTTAAAATTTTTTAATTTTAAAAATTTTTAATTTTTCAAATTCTGACCATGATTTGTGGGCTATCTCCTAGTGATAATTTTTATTTTATTATTTGTTCTTCCTGGGTTTTTTATAAAAAACACATATTACTTTTAAACCCAATGAAACTGAAAGCCACTTTTTAAGACAAAAAATGTGTAAGAAAGAGCAGCAGGCATATGATAATAACTTAGGGGAAATCCTCTAAACAACTATTATTCCCTGTTTAGGCCAAGAGACATAAGTCACCAAAAGGCTTGATCCTAAGGCTAGCAAGCTCTTGTACAACAGAAGGAGGAGGAAAACACTCATCCTCGAGGGTTCATTCCCTGAGTAACCTCAGGACTGTAAGCTTCATACTCAGCAAGTTTCTAAGAACTCAAACAGATTTTAGAAAACTGTGCCTCATGTTGGAAGCATAAACATCATCTACAATACCTACCAGTCTGCCTGGCAAACTCCGACTCATCCTGTATCCTCAGCTGAGCCATCGTCTCTCCCAGGAAACCTTCCCTGACTCTCCACATGGGTCCTGCAGGACCTCGTGCACCTCTACCACAGCACTGACCACAGTCATGGCAGGGACCAGGTCCCGCCGTGCCTCGCACAAGGCCTGACATGTGGCCTGGGCACTCAGCAAGATACCTGCATGAAGAGCCTGCCTCTCACCCTGAACGTGAGTCATAAAACTCTAAAGGAAAACGCCAACTATCTCAACACCATCCTTTGCATGTCACTGAAAAGTTACAATTGGTACTGTATAATAATAAGCATAGAGAAGACTTGAGGAATGGAATCCACATGGTGGGTAGGTGGCTTTGCTCTGGAAACATTAGAATTAGCTTGGAGAGCCAGTACAAATCTCCTTCCCACTGACTATGGAATTAGGTGAGCAGTTTCAACAGACACCACTACACAGTGAACCTTGAACGCCCTACACATAACACAGAAACAGAACATCGAATGTCAAACCCGAGAGAAATCTCATAGTAGTAGTGCAGTAATTTATTCTCTCACTCTACAGAGCTTGCTCTCCCCTTAAGCCTTGATCCTTTTATCATCTTGTAGCAATAAAGTAACACTGATTTTGAGTAGCAGGCACAATATAGACTTTGTACCCTGTGCTAATCTCACGTTAATGTCAACATGATTATTTCAAACCTTACATCCAATCAGCTAAGCTCAGTGTGTGCTCAAATCAGAGGTGTCTTTGTTCATTGGTTCAAACATTTATTGAGTACCACGCACTAAAGGCACAGGCGTGACAAAATGTGGTCTTCACTCACAAACAGCTTATAATCTTTGGCAAAACAAATTTAAAAAACAAACATATATCATAGAATGTGTGCCTCAAAAATTAAGTAAAAAACATATTTTAATGTCAGTTGGTGTTTAGCCCAAAAGGGTTAAATGATTGGTGATACATACCATGTTTTCAACTCGGAGTTCAAATGGCATTGGGTTATATACCATCAGCTGAACTTCACATACATCTCCTTGAACCCACTGGAAATCTAGAAATACACACACACAAGAATCCACGTGTTAGTTGGTATTTTGCATGTGTCACCTGGTTTCAGATTACTCTTCTGGCAATTTATTTTTCCATTGAAGCAGTGGGCATTATGATCATCTTGAGATAAACAATTCAAAGCTAGTTTTTACCACTAGCTTTCTCTGAAACACAGCAAGTCACCACTGCCACTTGGATGCTCTGTGACTGACATCTCACCGTCTTCAGCAGGCTGAATTCATACCAGCATGCCAAATGCAGCCTCACAAAACTGAAATCAATCCAGATAGCACTGTTCTTGGTGTAGAGCCATGAGTCACACAGAACCTCACTGGCCCACAGGCTGGTACTTAGGGAGATGGTGCTGTGGTTAATTTTAAGTGGCATATAGCTTGGTTCCCCCATCCCCTCGCTAAGATTGTGAGAGAAGATGGTAGCTTCTCCCCCTTGACCACTCCCAGGCCAGCTGCAGTTCAACACCTATGGGAGGCAGAATTCTGAGATGACCCCTAAGACTCCCTGCCCTGGTGTAGATGCCTTGTGTAATCCTCTCCCCCTGAGTGTTAATATGATGATTAGGTTATGTTATATAACAAAGGTGAGGGGACTTCACAGATGTGATTAAGGCCTCCAATCAGTTGACTTTGAGTTAATCAAAAGGGAGATTATCTAGGGTGGACCTGATCTAATCAGGTGAGCCCTTAAAAAGGACCATACCCTTCCTAAATGAAAAGATTCAAAGCAGTAGAGGGCCTGTGGAGGTGGCCACATGGCAGGGACCCAAGAGTGGCCTCTAGGAGCTGAGACTGGTCCTGGCTGACAGCTAGCAAGAGAATGGGAGCATCAGTTACACAACTGCAAGGAAATGAATGATAAACAACCTGAGGGAGCTGGGAAACAGATCTTCCACAGTCAAGCCTCCGGATGACGACATGGCCCCAGCTGACACCTGGATGTCAGCCTATGAAACCCTAAGCAGAGGGCCCAGCTAACACACGCTAGACTCTTGACCCATAGAAACAGTGAGAAAATAAATTTGCGTTGTTATTTAAGCCACTAAGTTGGTGGTAATTTGTGACAAAGCAAAAAAAACTAATACAGTACCCATCCCCACTTTCACTGCCCTCTCCTCCCTTTAAGATACTCCATTAGGCAAATTAGAAGGAACTTCAGAATCAATTAACCAGTGTTGGGCATGAGGCACTTTTGGGCAGGTTATCTCATTCCTCTTCATAATTACCTCATGAGATAGGGATTATCACCCCCACTGTTACCAGGCAGGTACTCAAGGTCCACACAGGTTAAAAAACGTGCCCAGGGATCACAGAGCCAGTAAGTGATGCAACAGGGATTCAAGCCCAGGTCTTTGAACTCAGAGAGGTACCTAGAACCGACATCGGTGTTAAAAAGGCTTTTTCTAGAGTAGATACTAAGACTTACTGGTTAGAATTCTTCAGGTTTCACAGAGCTTCCATAAAGACACTGCTTTTTCCAAACACCCTGCACCAGGCACCCTGCACAAAGACTAAGACAGGCTCCACCAACCCCGTGCTCTTCTCACTCTGCTGCTCTAATCCCTGCTGGCTCCAGAAACCCAGGTCTCCTCCCTCCTTCCTCCTGCCTCTCCTTACCCTGGCCTCCCAGGCCTTCAGGCTATGAGAACCTTCCAGAGGAGGTTCACAGAAGTCCTTCTCCAGAGCACAGTGTGCTCACACCCCCCCTTCAGCAACATCACTGAGCCCAGCACTGACTGGGTGGTTAGCACACCAGCCCCTTCCTCACAGCAAAGAGAACGTCACTTGTTTTAACACGTTGCTATGCCTGGTAGTCAAGGAACTGTTTGTTTTCTCTGTCATAATCAAAAAATCATCATTAAAAAAATCATTTTCCTGGAGTTCTGAAAGGAGTCATTTATACTTGCATGGTCCTAGTCTACCAAAGGTAAATCTAAGATAAACCACTGATTACATGAATAGATATTTTTGTCTGAAAGGAGGAGATCATCTCCTTTCCAGGCCTTAGTGTGTCAAAACACACAGGGGAGCCCCTTCCTTGATACTTCGTCCCAGAAACAGTGGGAAGGAATAGCAGTTGAGGCTATGAAACACCCACTCTGTATCAGGCCCTCCCCATTCTGTGTTGCACACCATGCATATTGTTACCCATGGACTAACAGCAGCTTCTGATTGCTTTTGCTGACGGGTTCGTCTCTTTCTACTTCACTGGATGGACTCATCTGGCAGGAAGCACTCCTGACTTCTCAGTACATCCCAGCACCTAAACAGCGCACGCAACTGCTACTCAGAATCTTATCCGAATGGCTGTCAGGTAGTTTAGGAAGACTGTCTCACTTGGCCCTCAGAAGAACCTCCAAGTTACCTTCACTTGTCCCCATTCTGTAGACAACACAACTGCAGCCCAGGGACGTGAGACACTTGTCCAAGGTAGCACAGTGGGAAGTGACAGCTGCAGGGCCAGGCTGCAGCCCACATCCATCCAACAGCCACCACCTCTGGGGCAGCTGTCGACCTCAGCACTAAGCCTGGACACACCACAATGTCCTATCACAAATTATGTAAAACCCTCACCCACTGCACTGAAGCTCAGGACGTGCGCTGTCATCACCTCTGTGCAGAGTTTATTTAACTCGGACGACAGTGACACTAGCAACATGCAGACAGAAAGACTAGGAAATGATTCCAAGGTAGAACGGAAAACAGTCTCAAAAACTGCCCTCGGGTTTCTGCTGTAATACTTATGCTCTCTGCTGTGATGATAACTCCTCCAATTATACACAAAGATTCATTTATAGAGATTGGAATTTTAGGGTAAAGATACGTGATTCTTCAAACCTCTAGGCAGGCACCCGCTGATGAGTATATTGCCAAAAAGATATTAGAAGCCACAGAATATAAATTACATTTTCCTACCCACGGGTATTCAACAAATAACATGCATTTTGGGTGAAGCTTCTATTGTATCTCAGAAAAAATCTTGCAATATCCACTGCTCAGATCAGCACAGATGAGCAGGTGCTTCTCACTGTGATAAGGAGCCATATCACAAAGGAAAAAATCCCTGAGGTTTGAGTCATAAAATCTGGGCTGGAGCCTGAGCTGTGCCACTTACTAGCTCTCTGACCTGAGGCAGGTAATCTATATTTGCTGTCTTAATTTTCTCATCTGTAAATTGGGAATATAATGCCTACAGCGTCATGCAATTATGAGAATCACTGGATGATGTTTAAGCCCTCTGCAACAAATGCAGAGTATTATTTTCATAAAAAGAAGCCTCAACAATTTCTTGAGATTGGAGAGGAAAAGATAAAGAGGCAGGGCTGGTTTCATGGGTGACAACTCTGCAGCCACATAGCCCCAGGCTCAGAGGGCCCCACATTGGGTTTAATGTTCCACTGTCGCTGTCTATAAATTCTTAATTTTTTAACAAGGGGTCCCATATTTTTACTTTGCACTGGGCTCCCTGAATTACACAGCTGATCCTGAGAAGGAGTCTCACACCTCTAGTCCCCCCAAATTGCCTCTGGAAGTTTCTCTAAACAAAATGGGTGAAACTTTCCTAAAATGTTCTTTGAGGAGAAAGCTTATCGCCAACCCTAATGAGACCCAAAAAGAGCAGCCAGAGACTCCTAGAAAGTCCTAGAGAGAAGAGCCTCATCAATTCTGTAATGACTAATCCAGGACCACCCAGGGAAAGAGGAGCCCAGAAAGTGACTTGCCCACCACCAAGAGCGAGCAAGTCACTGGACCAGAACAGGACCCAAGTCTTCCACCTCCAAAAAGATCCAAAGAGGTGTTCCCACAGGAAGACAGGCACTGCTCACTGGAGGTGGTCCAGGAACCCCTGGCCCTTCCTGGTCAACCGTGATATCCACTCAGCTCCCCTGCTTCCAGTCCTTTCAGCATGTTCTCCAGAGGAGAGAAGTAGTGGGGGCGGGGAGAAGGAGTACAAGGTTGAGGCTGTCTTCCAAAATCGATAGACTAAAACTAGAATGTCAAAGACTCAAATTCACATTACAAATGCCTTCTTGGTTGGGCCTTTCTCCCTAACAACCAGGAACAGTTGCAGTTGATCATTCATTTTAATGAACATTTACTGTTCATTACTGGCACCTTATTAGGTGACAGCCTTTGCTAGACAATGGAGACAGAGCTGCTGCTGCTACGATCACCAACACAGGCAGAGCCCTGTCACCCTGCACCACCCCCGCCAGGGGGGCCACCGCCAGAGAGGCCAATGGAAGCAAAATGGCCTCCGCCTTCCTGCACCTTCACCCCCATGCAAGGGCTGCCCCACGGACCCTAACAGAATCCAGTGGCCAGGGAGTCAGGGAAATGTCATTTGCAGACTTTTAGCCTGAGCAGCACAGTAAGAAGGGCGGGTAGGGGTCAGAGGACCAAAAGGCAGTATCTGGCCTCTGGTAAACATCCATGTGTACCCCTGACAATGCCTGACACATAATAGGGTAATCAACGTCTTATGTAATGGATGCAAGAACAAACAAGCAAAATCCTTTCCCAGGATGCAAATGGAAAACATTCACACAATGTCACAGAAAGTTCAAAATCTTGTAATTTTAAATATATTTATTAAAGATATTTAGTCAGGAAAGGTGAAGGCTTCCATGCCATAGAAGAGAATATTTTTCTCCACTTCAACCCACTTTTATTTCTTTAATAGCACTAATTTAAAACTAGGCATTATTTTATTTATTTGTCCACTTACTTGTATTTACTTCTTCTTGTAGTTACTACTTACTACTTATCCCTCCAACTTCTACCTACCCCTCATGACAGCAGCGACCATGACTGCCTTGTTCACCACTGGAACCACAGGACCAGGGCTGCCACATGCCTGACACACAGGAGAAACTCGAGGGGAGTCTACTGATGGATGAGGGAATGAACCAATGAAGGCGTGACCAATGGAGACACACGCGCACACACCCACATGCACAGACGCACACAGAGACTACAGTATGCTATATACTTGGGACCCACGTTTTCAGAAATTTATCATAATTTACATTCAGATGCTGCTTTTCAAGAGCATTACCCCAGATTTCTTCCTTATTTTCTTCTTATTTTAAACAACGAACAACCAGAGCCTCTGAGTCCCACCTTGGGAAGCCCACCACGCTCCTCACAGACAACACTGCTTTCCGGGCCCCCAGGAGGCCTTTCAAAGTCTGAGGTGTCCCTGCTGCCAGTTCACCCATCTTCTTGTCTGCTGAGCTCAGCAGGTAAGTCACAGGCACTGCTGGCAACAGGTCCACAGTTTCAGAGAACTCTGATCTACATCGTGTCTCGCAGTCAACTTTTCATGCGCTCGTGTCCTGCCTGCCTGAACTGACTCAGAAAATGTGCTGAGGGCAGGGACTGTGTGTTATCATGAATTTGGGCCCACACCATGTGAGCTGTGACATTAGAGAAAGCTGGAAGGCACTTGTGGGAGCAGTACACTAGGTCTGAAAAGATGAGAGTTCAAGTTTTTGCTTTGCCTCTAAACTAGCTGAGTAACCCTTGGGAAGTCATATCTCTGAGTGTTTCTTCATCTGGAAAACGTAGAAAAAATTACTTCCTCCAAAAACACTGGGAAAACTAAATGAGCTAACATATGATAGCCTCTTAGAAAGCACAATTTGAATAAAAGAAATGATTACCATTACAGAAAAGCACAAGGTCTTTTTAGTGCTCCTCCCCGAGTTACACCCTCTGTCTTAGGCAACACTTTATTTTCAGGTGTTCAGATAATTTACTAATTGTGCATAAGATCTATTGTGAGATCCTTAGAGACGCTAAGAAATTCTAGCGCTGGTATTAACGTAAGAGATCTTCACTGAGATTATGTGAGGTGCCTAACGCTCATATTGTCCCTTTGGCCTTGACTTCCATAAACAGATGAACATATATGTAAGTGCTGTGAAGAGAATCCCGGGCAGTGAAGGCAGAGGGCGACGGGAGGAGCAGCCTGTTAGTTGCGGGGATCAGAGAGGGCCTCTCTGAGGAGGGCCCGGTTGAGTCAGCCAATGACAGCACGAAGGATGAGCTCCAGGCAGAGGACACGGTGAGCACAATGCCCGGAGACTGGAACAAGAGTGTTATGTCCAAAGAACAGAAGGGAGCTGTGCGGCTGGATCTGAGGAGCAGGAGTGAGAAAAGGAGGAGGTGAGAATGAAAAGGCAAACAGAATGCGGGTGGGACCGCGAGGCAGAGCCAGGTCAGAGAGAGCCTGCGGTCCATGCTACAGCGTGTGGGTGTATTATAAGTGCATATCTTGGAAGAAGGGCCTCATAAAGTCAAGGTGCCTTTTTCCTACATTGGGGGTATAGAAATGAAGAGTGAAAATAAAGAAAACAGAAGGAGCAGAAAGCACTGAATTTCAAAAGCAGAGAGCAAAAGCATCACAGGTCTTCTACCGAAACTCCTTGGAGAGGATCATAATCACCAACCAGGGCTGGGGCCTCTCCATCTTTTAGCTTTGTCATTGTGACACATCAGCTCGTGGCTGGCAGTGATCAGCACCACCATCTCAAAATGCGAGGGACCCAAGGAAAGGGGAGCTGGAGAAGAATGAGACCTGCTACCGGGCCAGGTTTCAGGAAGGACACGGAGAGACAGCAGTGGTGGCACAGATGAGCCCGTGGGGTCTGTTGTGAGGAAGGAAAGAGCAGCCCAGGGTCTGGGACGTGGTCAGGGAGCTCTGCATGAAGAAAAGCACATTAGAGATTCTCAAGAATGAGAGTGTTCCATGCCCAATCTATCCTGCAACATAATTCCATCTTTCCTCGCTGAGTCATCAGGCATCTCAGGACCGGCTATCCTTAGCACTGATACAAAACCAGGGTTGCAGTGTTCAAAAGAGAAAATAATATAATGTCCTTATCCCCCAATCAATCCCGAACATAAGTCAACCTTTAATCTTTGAAGATTCAGAAGTCACTTCAGGCCTTGGAAAATCACTCTTATCTCCAATTATCACTCTTCTGAAGTTTGTATAAGTCTCAGATAACAGAGGTCTTCTGGTTTCTAGAACTTCCACAAAAATCATCTTTTATGAAAGAGATTTATAAAAATCAGATCCATGGACAACTGCCTGACAAAGACAGCAAACTGAATAAACTTATATGAGAGCATATACATACATGCATACTGTGTGTGCACATGAGTGTGTACATGCATACTGTGTGTGCACATGAGAGTATGCATACTTATGTGTGCACATGCATGACTGAGCTAGACTGGAAGTCTAATGTTTTAAAAAACTAGAAAAGCCACTGGAAGCCAACTGGTGGAACACAGCTAGAAAGCCAGGATAAATGGTCCTACCTATTTTCTTGTTCCGCTCTTCTCCACGGTTGTGTGCAATAATTGGTGAGTAGATGAAGGGGCTCTTGGTCGACACGTTCTGACCCAGCAAGCTTTTCACTTTCTGTGGCCGGAGGCTGGTAGGAAGGTTCAACAGTTTCACACGCCTATTGTTTCAAATGAAATAAAAATACTTCAAATGCCTTGTTAGCTTGGTTTCAGCATAAATACCAAATATCATGTGTTAGAAAAACAATAAATCAAACAGCAGATAAACTGAGGGAGGAGAAAGCACTCAAATTCAGGACAAAGCAGAAGAACACTGCATGCAATCACTCAGGACCATCCTGGGAGACAAGAATGAGTCCACGGGGCCCAGGCGGCAGCCAGTCCCCTCTGTCTGCTCCGGCTTTGGCTCCATTAGAGTCAGAAGGGCCAGATTGAAATCTGAACTGCGCCATTTGCCAGCTGGATGCTGGTGGACAAGTGTCCTGCCTTCTCTATACTTTGGTTCCTTGTCTATAAAATGCAGATAGGGCCCCTCCCTCACAAAACTATAGTGAGGATTCAACTACACACTCCCAGTACCAAGCCTACTGCTCAGCAAAGGTTGGTTCTCTTCTCTGGCTGCCTCTCTCCTTCCTGACAGGCATGCGCACAGCAAACAGAAGTGCAGCCCTGATCTGTAAGATCTGAGGTTTCCACGCGTGAGGGTGAATAGCATCGTATGCTTTATTTAAGTGAATGACTTATTATTCTCCATCAGCATAGTCTCTATCTTAAATTGCTTTCCCAGCTGTGGATGTCTGCTAATCAATATGCACATTCAGATCAATCAGCTAGCATTTACTGAAGATCCACCAATCTATGGAGCCTGAGCACATTCAAGCCCCATGCTAACCACTTTGTGTGTATTATCTCAATTAAGCATCATAAGCTCCTTCCTAGTTTGGGTACTATTCCTACTGTGTCCATGTTATCAATGAGGAAATTGACAGAAGAGGCATTAAGTATATTGCCCAAATCCCATGGCTGGAAATTGGTGGCAGCAGGAGATGCTGTGCTCTTAAACCATAGCACCTGTCACCTCCCTTGTGACCAACTAGCCAAGAAGGGGGTTAGGATCTGGAATATTCTGAGGCCTGAGACTGAAAGGACAAGGGGTGGAGGTGGGCGCAAGACTGGAAGGTTTGGCAGTGACACTTACTGCTCCAGCTGTAACTACTGCTCCTCCTCTCCTACCCCAGCCTCCTCGCAAGATGAGAGGCCAGGGGGTTGCAAGGGGAAGCAATGCATGTCCCTCTGAACCGAGCACTTTAAAGCAGTGCGCCAGCCTCCAGCTCTGCCTTCCACCGCATGGCAATCCTGGAGGCCAGATGTTGAGAAGGTGGAGCAGCAGCTGGATGCAGCCTGGATCACTGAGTAACCTCAGGGTGGTGAGCGGCCCTGGAAAACCACCCAACTTGCATCCACTTTGTGTGAGTGAGACATAAATCTTTGCCATAGTAAGGGCTAATTTTTCTGAGATTTCAGGGTTAATTTTTCTGCCTCAGCACAGGTTAACCTATATTGACTAATAAAGACCCCCTTACAGAACCCACAAAATCACCGCCTTTCTCAGCTGGAGGGAATCTCAGACACCTAGTGCTAGCCCGTCCTGCACACAAGCATCCCTCCAGCACTCAGCAGTCACTGACAATGTCCAGCCCTGAGAGAGTCAGGGTCACATGCATGATTCTCATCTATCTCCCACAATAACCCAAGGCAGTAGATGGTGCTTACAAACCAAAGTCCTTCAGACCAAGGATTACATCTTGCACATGTTCTCTAACTCCCTTGTCTGCATGTACCCCATTATGCTTTTATCACACAGATCAGTCACTTAATCTTTTATCTGTTTCAGTTCAGCTGTGAGCTTTCCGAGGACAGGGGCACCCAGGGCCTTATTTGTCTCTAGTCCAGCGCCTAGAGCAACACTTTAATGCGCGGCTCTCAGTCAACGTTGAATGAATGAACTCCCAAAAGTTGAATTTCAAACTCAGCTTCTAAATCTTTCAAAACTATATACTAAGGGCTAAGCCGTTCATTACTAACACTTGCAAATCCCAGCCCCTTGTGAACAAAAAGTGCCTACTGCACTGCGCTGGGACTAGGATGAGCAAAGCGTCAAGCTGGCCGAGATGGCATGCCTGATGTGCATCTTATGTCCACACACATTCAACCAAACAGCACTCGCCTGCAGTTAGTTCTCACTCTGCTCCCGAGGAGTATCCTTCGGTAGCGCGCAGACCCTGACTGGAGTCTGAAGGACCTACCAGCCGCACAACTTGCAGAGACTACTTCATCTCCCTAGACCTCAACTTTTTCACTTACAAAGTAGGAAAAATAATAGGCGCCTGATAATGCTGTGGGGAAAGAGAACACTTCCTTCCCGAGTTCCACGTTTCCATGGGGAGGGATGTCATTAGAGGAACAGTCCTGACCTCACTCTGCCCCTCCCTCACTCCTAAGGGAGGCAGTAACTTTGGAAGGAGAACCAGCGGGTGCACTTTGCAGGCCCTTCTCTTGGGGCCTGCCTGCCTGCAGAGAGCACATATTCTGTCCTGCTCTCTTCATGGAGTGAAAGGGGCCTGCCCCTATGAAAGAGTGTACAGTTGCCCAGCTTTGCCAGAGACTGGGGTAATATCATGTGGCCAACCTGAGCACATGCTGTTCATGTCTTTCCATCTAACTGAGATAGATGTTCCTTTCTATTGACTCCTCAGGCAGAGAAGAAGGAGTGATCTGAAGTGGGTATCTTCAAACCGTAGCAGGTTACTTTGAGGACTAAGTGAGTTAATATACATAAAGCCCTTATAATAGTGCCTGACACAGCAGGCGAGCGAAAGCCCTTCTCTTCCCCTCCTCCCCCTTAAAACAACACTTGTTTATAAACATGGAGAGCCAAGGGGCCGGCCCGGTGGCGCAGCGGTTTAGTCCGCGCTTGGCAGCCCGGGGTTCGCTGGTTCGGATCCCGGGCGCCCGCCGACGCACTGCCTGTCAGCCATGCCGTGGCGGCGTCCCATATAAAGTGGAGGAAGATGGCACAGATGTTAGCCCAGGGCCGGTCTTCCTCAGCAAAAAGAGGAGGATTAGCAACGGATGTTAGCTCAGGGCTGGTCTTCCTCACCAAAAAAAAAAAAAAAACATGGAGAGCCAAGTCCCTGGTGCCAAGATTACACCACTGGACAAGAGTAAAGAACCTCAGTTTTGGGGGCCGGCCCAGTGGTGCAGCGGTTTAGTTCACACTTGGCAGCCCAGGGTTCACAGGTTCGGATCCCAGGCGCCTGCCGACGCACTGCTTGTCAGCCATGCTGTGGCAGCGTCCCATATAAAGTAGAGGAAGATGGGCACGGATGTTAGCCCAGGGCCAGTCTTCCTCAGCAAAAAGAGGAGGATTGGCAACGGATGTAAGCTCTGCGCTGGTCTTCCTCACAAAAAAAAAAAAAAGAAACTCAGTTTTGGTCCCAATTATGCTGTGAGCATGCTGCTGAACCTTGGACCAGGGCACAGTTTACTTGAGCCTTAGAGTTTATTCATTTGTAAAATGACTCCGTTTTTTTGGAACACAAATATCTTTCTACTCCATACCACAGTCACCACCTAAAAACGAGATGTCATCTGTGATTCTACAGGAATCATCAATGCAAGCACAGAAATTCTGGATCACATAAAAGGTTTTTAAAATATGCAAAGGAATTCTGAGGGCATGGTCAGCCAGAAAAGTGACCCAACAAGCAGCCATGGCATTCATTCATAACTCAAAATTTAGCATCACATATCTTTTTATAAAATGTACCCTACAGAAAAACAATCATTCAAGTCTCCTGACCTAAAGGAAACAATGCATTTAGCATGAATCACTGCAGAACTAATAACATTACATTTAGTCTATGATGCTGCCCATAGGAAAGCAGAATTCCAGGGCTAAAGCATCCAAGACAAGGAGATTTGGAGATTCCATTTGGAAACTGTTGACATTTCAAAAACCTGACGTCCCTCAGCACACTGGCTAATTGGAACTATGCAAAGCAACGGTGAAACACTCATTAGGAAAGTGACATAAAACAAATTAGTTGAGAGGAATGACACAGGAAAAAACAAGGCACCTTTTCTCCCTTGGTTTTTAATCCCTCAACCTTATTTACAGTGAAAACTTATCTAAGAACCTACTGGATATCTCCGAACAGATGGGCAATGAAACTGAAACTGGCCCTATCTGCCCCACATTTGGAACCATGTGGAGGTCGCCCACTCTTCCAAGTCCAGGCATGACTGAAGCAGCTGGAAAGGGCACACCACGCCAATGAGGTTCACAATGCATGTCCACCCCACACTTACTCCTGAATGCTGCTATACATATCTTACTATCTTCAAAAAGCTCTAGTCTAAGAAATCCATAAGGGAGGTTATAGGCTTGGCAATTCTACCAAGTATGATAGGAGATTCTGGACAACAGCATGAACCTGGTGAGATCATAAAAGACTCATCCTGATTGGTCTCTGGGAGGCCAACTTTGCCCTGTTTCATAAACCAAGAGAAACTGCCCTGAATATCATGGCTCTAAGCCCCTTTTTGAATATGAGCCTGTAATCCTTCCTCAAACAGTATAATTAACTTAAAAGTTTAAGTTTTAAAAGCACCAAAACCAAGTCAAAGTGACTCAAAGCTCATTCTGACTGGAGGGTTTCGATCCTTGTCTATGTAATGCGCTCATTAACTCCAGAGCTCTTTGCCAGGCTGAAGGAGCTCAATGTCAGTTCATCAAAAAACAGTCAGCTAACCATCCCCCCAGACACAAAGACCTGTTGGTTTACTGTAAATGGCATCTAAACTCTACTCCAATTTCTTCTTTAATAATTCACAACATGTAGTGTGTGAATAATCTACATAATTATTACTGGTTTTTCTGCATATTATCATTTTTGTGGGGAATTCTGTAAGGAATAAAATAAGGTTTCTATAGTTTTAACTGAACTTTCCTCTGCTCTAACTCTGGGCGATAGTAACTGGATATGGGTTTGGCAGCCTCCTCCTGCATATGGGCTCATGCTTGACCATCACTGAAGCCCTAGCATTTACCATTGAGCCAAGCACGTCTTAGGCATTCAATAAATACTGGATTAACTGAATTTTAGAATGGAATTAAAACACAGATGTATTTTGCACCCCCCCCTTTTTTATTAACTTGCATCATGATTACTTGAAACCATTTTTGGGTGAGCCCCGTTCATGCTCCCATGCTGCACAGAACAGGTAAATATTTTCCTGTAAATTGGTAAAAATGGTTTCATTGTCAAAAACTAGTAAGTCCTCAACAGGAAAAAAACGGCTCCAATCATCTCCTCTAAAACCAAAATCATAACTATGCAGCATCACCAACATTAACTTAGCTATGTCTAACAAGTCTATACAGCAGGCCTGAATTCACTCATGGATGTAGACATTTTTCAACTAACTTATTCTATAACATTTAAGAGGTTTAGTCTTCAAATGTACAAATTCCTGACCTCTTCCTGTGGCTACCAGGGGTGACTTGCAATGCCTGACTTGAAATTTTTTAAATTAAACTGATAAACTCCACGTTTCCAGGCACAGGTCCTTGAAATATTTGGTTAACACATTTGTAGGGGAAGAAGACAATTTCCTCTACCCTCTAGCTCCTTCTGGCTAGTCTAAGAATTAAATTGACAAGAGACAGAATAACAGGAGAATACAAAACAAACTTTAGAAACATGTATACATGGGAGAAACCCAGGAAAACTAAGTAACTTTCCAGAATGGCCAAAGCTGCCACCTTAAATATCATTTTCAGCTAAAGACAAAGGAGGATGTTGGGGGTAGTGGTTTCTGACTCCAAAGGGGAGGAAGGCAATTTACATGGAGATGGAAATGCAAATGTTTGTTAAACAAGTGTTTGCTGGACCATCTATAGACAATGTGACCTGAGAGACACATTTTACATTACACTACAGTTATCTTATGGTATTAGCTCCTTCCTGGAACAGGTCTTCTATCTTAAATTCTTTTAGGCAATTAGGGGGAAGGTCAAAGTTTCTTTCAGAATCTTTTGTTCTTAAAAATAATCAATGCAGGGGCCGGCCCAATGGTGTACTGGTTAAGTTTAGGCACTTTGCTTCTGCAGCCCGGGGTTCACAGGTTTGGATCCCGGGCATGGACCTACAGACCTATGCATCACTTATCCAGCCATGCTGTGGCAGGCGTCCCACATACAAAGTAGAGGAAGATGGGCAAGGATGTTAGCCCAGGGCCAGTCTTCCTCAGCAAGAAGAGGAGGATTGGCAACAGATGTTAGCTCAGGGCTAATCTTCCACAAAAAATAATCAAGGCAAAGAGACATATTTGGGGGTTGTCAATTCTGATCCCCTACACATTAAAACGGTCCCAGACTTATTTTCCTAAGGAAAAACACTGACCCAATCCACAGGTACTGCACTGGCCCTCCCCAGAGAGAGATGAGGAACACTGATTTTGTCAGAGGGTGACAATCCTACATGCAGTGTGAACACAACAATTCCATACAAATTCACTGAACACCTGCCGTGCTCCAGGTACTGAGTGAATACCAATAATGTGAGTCTACCACCCTCAATAAGCATCACAGAACACCCACCATCTTTTTTTTTTTTTGCCTGAGAATATAACTTTGAGTTCGCTGCTGCCTAATCCTTGCCAAAAGCTTGCTTATGAGAAATCACATTCATGAAGGAATGCTTGATGAATAAGCAGTCCATCCATTACTCTAGCCATCCTCAGTTATATGGCTGGAACAAGCCAGACTACTAGAGGGCTTGTCTCAGTCAGCTCGGGTTGCTATAACAGAATACTACAGACTGGGCAGCTTAAAAACAAACATTTATTTCTCACAGTTCTGGAGGCTGGAAGCCCAAGATCAGGGTGCCAGCATGGTTGGGTTCTTGGTAAGGGCCCTCCTCCTGGTTCACAGATGGCCACCTTCTCACTGTATCCTCACATGGAGGAGAGAAAGAGCTCTGGTCCTCTCATCTCCTTAGAAGGGCACTAATCCCATCACAGGGGCCCCACCCTCATGACCTAATCTAAACCTAATTATCTCCCAAAGACCCCACCTCCAAATACCACCCCACTGGGGGGGATTACAGCTTCAACATATGAATTTGGAGGGGACACAAACACACAGTCCATGGCAGTGCTGCATGCTTGGACCATACTGCTCTGTCCTCCGAGAGAGCTGGGTTCACTTGATCCTCCTCTGGTATCAAGTCCTCAGTCTACACCGAGGAATGCTAACAGCAAAACAACCATGAGAACCTGCTTTAGAATTCTGTGGGGATGTTGTTGAGGATGTTACTCAACATGTCACAGTGGTCTTTAAGAGAATCCACAAGAGGAGTTTCCGTAAGCTTCATTACCATGAAGAGGTGTATTTCTCCAGTGTGACTAGTACGTGTCTGTTTACGAGACAGAGAATCTCGTAACCATCACATTTTCTTCTTTACGTGTTAGCTAGCTAGCTAGCTACATCAGAATCTCGCTTTTCCCCATCTCCAGCCATTATGGAGGACCTCACGATTTCTGTGCACCAACAGAACTGTCACTTCATTTCCCTGTTCTGTCCTGACTTTCCTTTGACTCTGGTTACTTTAACTATTTTTAACACAACATTTATATGAGCTGTCTCAAACATTTTATGAAATAAAGCAAAATATATACCTGCATCACAATTATTTGAAATCATTTTTGGGTGAACCCAGTTCATGCTAGGCGAAAATCCTAAGCGCAAGCTTCCTTATTGCTCAAAACACATGAAAAAGCTTCCTTTCCCTTTCCTCCTGCCCCCAGCAATTCAGTTCTGAAGCCATTAGGGAGGGCAGAGCCAGGTAGGCACATGAGCAGGCATCAGGGCCAAAGGGACGCCAGGCATGGGGAGGCAGAGCCGGAGCCGGGCAAGAAAGGTCCGTGGGGGTGGGGCAGCAGCCCAGCATGGGTGTCAGAGCTCCTTGTGGGGAGGGAGGTTAACCGCGGTAACAAATGGTTAAAGTTACAAATGGGGGAATTGACCAATGTATCCTTAATGTAACTACATTAAGGATAAGGGAAGACAGGTTCCCACTATCCAAGAAGGGAGTTACAGATGTGAGAAAACTAGCATGTGAGAAAACTAACTAGATGTGAGAACCCTATGGTGTTGGGTTGGATGTGGAGGTATCAGTATGAACTCACAGTTTCAATATATATAAATAGACACAAAACAAAACACAGACATAAACATGCATGTGAGTAACATATGTATATAAATAGATACTGCCTAGTTCTATCCTCTGAGAGCAGGGACACCCCAATAGTAATGAGCACGCATAGCACCCAGACCTTCCCTTAAATCCCATTCTCCACTGAGAGGGCTCTTTGAAGAAACGGCTGACTGCAGGGCTGGGAACAGGGAAAGTATAAGATGAGCCCAGAGCATCTTTCTGTGCCAGAAAAGGAGGAAGTGCTCAAAGAATGCTGGGCACCTGACAGAGGACACAGGAGCCAGCTTGAAGGGCCTCCCACCAGCCAAATCAGGGACAATTTAAGCATCAGAACAATGATAAAACATATTTTATCATTATAGGAAGAAGAGAGGAGAGAGAAAATCGGATGAGGAAAAAGATATTTACATAGTTTCAAAGTACCTTTCCACAAAATGCTTGAAATTACAAAGGAGAAAAGAGTAATTTTACAGCAGCAAAATCTGGCCAACTCCACTTCAATCAAAGAATGGGGCAAACCAAGACCAGGCGCCTTCTGAAAGTCACACTTCTGCCCAAGTGCATGACCTAGATGCAATCATGAGAAAACACCAGACATTTGACAAAAGAACTGGCCTGTGACCTTTGAAAGTATCAAGGTCATGAAAGTCAAGGAAAGACTGGAGAACAATTCCAAATAAGAAAGACTAAAGAGACATGGCTACAAAATTATATATGAGATTGGAACAAGATGCTTTTGTAATAAAGTGCATTGTTGGACCTTTCTACAAGTGGAACCTGAATGGGGTGTGCAAATTCGATGGCAACACACATCAATGTTAAGATGCTGATTTTGACAGTCACGTACGAATAGGTAAGAGAAGACCCTTTTCAAGGATGATGGGCACCAGGTCAGCACTCTACACTTGGTCGGTTCAAGAAAAGGCAAAGCCAGGCCAACCAGAGTCTTTCCCCAACATTTATATACGTACGCCAAGAGAAAGACGCTCTCTTTCTCCTGAGGACACTGGTCCGAGATGATTTAAACCGAGAGCTGTCTGCAGTCATGAGTGACCTGCCCCACAGGATGAAGCCCCCAACAGGGAAAGGGAATAGGTTATAACCCTGAGAGGTAAGGCTAAGAGATTCCAAAAAATCCATTTTTGCAAGAAGGTTTATTTGAACCTTTGGCTCTCTGAGGTCAGCTCTCCCCTTAGTTCCCACCTACATGAGGCAATAAATTTTCTTTTTTGCTTAAGCTAGTGTGAGTTGGGTTTTTATCACTTGCAAAGGAAAGAGTTCCAACCACTGTATCAGGCAAATAAAAATGGAGTTCTAGGCCAAAGATCTAAAACTCATCAGCCTCATCTCTCACACGTCTCCCCACCCCTGCCGCCTTTCCAGCCACAAGGAATTAGTAGGTTCATCAAGCAACAGTGTTCTGTGTTCCTCAAATGCAAGTCACCACCTCTTGCTCAAGCTGCTCTCTTTACCTGGAAGACCCTCCCTGACCATACACCTAGGTAACTGCAGGTGTATACCCTCCAGGAACTACAAGTGGACTAGCACCAGCACTGGACCAGCAACCCTTCCTCTGTGCACCCAGCACCTACACTTGAACTGCTCTGCGCAAAGCACACATAACCTAGTTCTAGCACCATGAGCTCACTTTCCTGTCTCCCCCACCAGGTTAGGAGAATCCTAAAGATAAGAGACGCTTCTTCTTTCTCCACATCTGGGCAATTAGTACCAGTCCTGGCACTTAAATCCTTGCGAAATGAAGAAGAATGACCAATTCTTTACTTTCCAAATGATAAAATCTTTGGCACAGAGAGACCAAGCAAAATACATATCTTCTGACAGTGATTTGATATCATCCTTCAGTAAAAAAAAAAAAAAAAAAGAAAAAGGGGGAGGCCCACCATCATGTCTACAGTAAACTCACAGTGAAAGATTCCTTCCCACGCCAGAGTTCACCAGCCCCGAAACTGGTTCAATTTTCTGAGAAGTGAGACAATGACCTGCTAATGTGGGTAGCAAAAAAGACGTCTGGATCGACACAATTACCGCTCTTCAGTTTTCCAGCTATGAGACTGTCTGGCTGTGGATAACATGAATTTCAAAAATAAATAAAGTTACATTTCATTCAGGATTTCTTGAGAGAGTGATGGAACTTAGTTCGGTTGATTCAACTTAATATGTAGGAACAAGTCACCCCTGACAGGGAACAGCAAAGTGACTTGAGTGAGAGGAAGAGCCCTTAACCTTCTGTAAGAACTCATGTCTGCAGACAGCTTTCCTGCTCACAAAGCGCATTCCCACACTTTCCATTTGATCCATATATGGGACGACTATATCACCACCCCCAGTTCGAGAAGAGAAAACTAAGGCTCAATCAAAGTCACTCAACTACAAAATACAGGATTTGAATATAAGACTATTGAACAAAATCTTATGGTTTTTCCAATTTTACATGAAGGGAGTTCATTAACACTTGACATAAATAAGACACATCAATAAATTTTAGCTACGGTCCTTCCTTTCTGAAACCTAAAGAAATGTTTATGCATCAGTATCCTTCAAACATAATTGTGACAGAGAGAAGCTTAGAGAAGGAAACAGCATACAGTATGTTCTAGAATTATGATCTATGTTGTATCTTTGGAGAAAAAAGACCTTGCTTTGACAAGGAAAAGTGATAGAAGTTGAAGAATTGTGGAGCAAGGACATCAGATTTATCCTAACTCTTCATACTTTCAATGGCAAAAATTTGGGAAAATAGCACAAAAATCACACCTGACCAACAGATTAAAGTAAGCAAACATAGCTGAAATAATTCTTAATTTATACAGAAGGTGTAACTATTTCTACCTGGGTGGCTTTAGGAAAAGGCTTTATGGAGGAGATAATCCTTGAACTAAAGCTTGAAAGATGACTGAGTAGCATCAGGCAGAGGAAGGGAGGCAAAGGCACTGCAAGCAGAAGATGAGGCCTGAATAAAGGAATAAGTCCCACTGCACGTATTGCCTCCTGAGTGTTTCTACAAGGGTAGGGGCGCTGGCAGGACCAGACGAACAGGAGCTCACAGTCAAAGTCTGGAGATAGATCAGGCCACAGAGGGCCTTAGGAGCCACACAAAGCAAGCAAATTGGATTTTGTTCTATAAGCAATGGGGAGCAAAACAGGCTGCGAGACACCCTGACTTTCTAAATCTTCCAAAGAAATCTCCTTCCATTTTGCTAAAGAACCCATCCACTGGGTTTCCTGTACCTAATCTTGTGCAGTATTTCTTTTCAGTTTTCAATGAGATCAGGAATGAATGACACAATGAATGAGTCACCAGGACAAACAGGGCTTATTTCTCTAGCTAAAAGTCTCCAAAAACTATTAAAAACATGTTTACACAGATGGTGGGTAGTACACAAAATTAGATTTTTATTTATTTTTTTTTTTTTTTTGTGGGGAAGACCAGCCCTGAGCTAACATCCGTTGCCAATCCTCCCCTTTTTGCTGAGGAAGACTGGCCCTGGGCTAACATCCGTGCTCATCTTCCTCCACTTTATATGGGACGCCGCCACGGCATGGCTGACAGGCAGTTCGTCGGCGGGCGCCCGGGATCCGAACTCACGAACCCTGGGCTGCCAAGTGCGAACTAAACCGCTGCGCCACCGGGCGGCCCCAAAATTAGATTTTTAAAAAGAGTGTATGACGACACCAGGCAAGAGAAATGGCACCAGGTCTCCGCGCAAGGCTCTTCCAGCTATTCAGAGAGGAGCTCTCCAACACAGACCACTGAGACCCTGCCGGGGTAAGAGACACACTGCCAACAAACCGTGTTCAGAGCAGACTTAACAGCACTTGTCCAAATATTAAGACTATTGTGCTTTTACCCAATCTTCTAACGTTTTTAAACAGCTAAGGGATTAAAATGTTAATATATAGCATTTTTTTTCAGTGTTCGCTGTTTGAAAAAGTAGGTGTAAAAATGTCTCCAAGAAGAAAACTAAGATTTACTGAGTGCTCACTATGCGCCAGGCACCGTGCTCCGTGCTTTTGTATGCATCAGCTCAGCCGAAACAAACCCAACAACCCTGTGAGGGGCAACTTTTAAACCCATTTTAAAGATGAGGAAACCAAGTCTCACAGAGGCCAAGGCCCAAGGTCACACACTAGTGAAGAATAAACCCAAGGGATCTAACTTCCACTCCGGGCTGCCTCTGTGACTCAGCCTGTTTCTCTTCCAGTGTCTCTGTGAGAAGAATAAGCACTTTCTTCCTCAGTCCCAATAACCTGCCAAGACCAACCCTCCCCAGCTCCACTGACAAAAGGCCTGAGAGCATGGAAATCTAGATGCAGCATCAAAAACCCGGAATGTTCTATCAGGTTCAGGATGTTCTATCATGCAAGGCTGTCTAAATTTAAGAACTATCCAGGTCATGATGATGAAAAACTATTAAGAAAGGCTTTTCTAGTCTTTAATTTTTTTAAAAAATGAGTCATGCCCTTAATCCCAAATCAAACACATTCCACTTTAAGTCTTACACACAGAAAGGTCTAGAAAGGACCCTGACCTCCCCAGTTTTTGTCAGCGAAGAAGAAGCAGCATGCGCAACAGAACCACCACACCCTTCCTTGGGGGCCCTCCACGCTGAGGGGCCGCAGGTCTGCTCCAGGAAATTCCAAGTAGCAGCAAGAGCAGCTTTTCAGGCCACATCCTAGCCTTTTGGATGGGGCAGCCTGCCAACTCTGTCCAATAATTACTCCATGAGTGCCCATTGGGACATCTTAAAATTCAAGGGTAACCTGCCAGGACTTCTGTGCACAGCAACCTTTTCTGCCCCCACTTCTCAGGAGCATACAGTTCTCACTTTGACAACAAAACCATTTCACTTAGCAGTATTATACATGCTTCCAAGGAAATGCAGGGAGAGAGAAAACGCACATTTATTAAGACTATACCACACACTTTTACTTATTTCATTGACTTCTCCTAAGAACATAATACCATGGGTTTTCTTTCTTAATTTTTTTCCAATAAGCAAACTGATGCCCAGGGGGGTAAAGGACCTGCTCATGTAACGCTGTAGGCCTGGGAGGCACACCTGAGCCCCTTCCACAGTATCGCAATGTCAAGCGGAACTTGGGCAACAACAGCCAAGCCAGGAGCATTTCAAAGATGCTTAGCATCTTCATCACATGGTATTCTAAGGTTACAGCACTTCTGTGAACAGCAAAATGTCAAACTTCAACTGTTTCTTTTCAGTCTTCAAACAAATCTTTCAGAAATTCAGAAATCATTTCACAAAAGTAGTTCAGAAATCTTTCTCAGTACCCACTTTACATGTGCCAAAGGGCCTCCACTCCCTAAAAATCTCACAATCTGCGAAGAGAGACAGAACTGCACACAGTGGCAAATACTGTGAGAGAGGTGGGCGGTTGAAGCTACGGAAACCCAGGGGACTTTTCTAACCCAGGGTGGGGTGGTGACAGCAGGAGGAAGTCTCAGGAAAGGCTGCCTAAAAAGTGGGCGTGGAAGGAGTCTAAAAGAACGAGCATCAGACAGAACAAATCAGAGACAGGAAAGACGAATTCCAGGGAGGGGGCAGAGCTTGAGCAAAGGCACAGAAGTGGGAAGGCACCAGGCCTGTCCAAGGAGCTACATCAATTCCTGGGTTGTGGGGGTTCCCAGTCTAAGAAAACGGGGAACTCCTGGAAGCTTGTAAGTAGAAGAGTGACAAAGTCAGGTTTGTTTCGCTCACAGCTGAACGGTCAGGACACGGGCTTTGGAACCAGGCAGACGTGGGTTTGTATCTGGCACTGCCATTTGACAGGCACACAACTACGGCAGTTGTATAAGGCACTGGCCTTGACTCTCTTGACTATAAAATCCTTACTTATACCTCACAGGGCTGTTGCTGAGATTTAATGAGGTAATGGACCACATACAAAGCCAACAAAAAACGCAAACTCTTCTAAAGGTCTATATTCATGATCAGACCAAAGGAAAACGTTCTGGAGTGCGGTGCACCCTCTGTGTTCTGGAGGGCCTGTCCTACCTGACGATGGGGAGTTTGGTGAAGGGCACCGGAGGCAGCGTGAGGCCATCTGGCAGAGTGATGAGTTCCATTGTCCCAGGACATTTGGATGTATAGCTCTCCAGGCTTTGAGTCACGTCTTTCTTTTCTGAAGAGAAAATAAAGACAAAGGCTTTGAGAGTTTTTTTGAGAAAAAATAAAATTCTTTACCCAATCCCTGACAGTCCAATGAGTCCAATCTTCTGACAGAAATAAAGAAGCAGTGACCACAAGAAACAAAAAGTAGAAGCTTTATTCAATTTATTTAAATAATCACTAGCAGCTGCTCCATTTAAAGCTCTATGGATAAAAAGGAAATTAAGTTACTATCTTCTAGGAGATTTCATTTTCCAAGAGAATAAATCCTTACCAAATCTGAGAAAGTCAGCTGGCAGGCAGGACCGGAGAATAAGTTTATTTTATTACTTAAATATTTTTCCAGCAATTACTAGGTACCAAGCCAAATGTCAGGTCCTGTCCCCAAGGACTTTATAGTCCATCTCTAGAACAGATATTTAAATGAATAATCACAAGTCAATATTTTTTATATAAAAATCGAGTTTTGTGAGATAGGACAGTTTTTCTCACCCCATCCCCATCCCTTTCACTAGGAGGGAAGAAAAGAGGACACAGGTAATAATAAATCATGTTTGCTCACTGTCTAGGACATGCTCTAGACACGTGCTCACAGACTCTGTAACACTCCAGAGCTCAAGAGACTTTCCTGCTCTAAAACTCGTGCTAACTCAGGAAGGCAGCCATTACCCATTTCGCAAACGAAAAAACTAAGCCCAAGTGAAGTTAAACTGCTTGTCAGAGATGGTGTGTTTGACCTCATTGCCATATTTTTGAAAAGGACTGCTGGTCTGGGCTCCTCTGTCCTGCTTTACAGCAACAACCTTTATTTCTGGAAAAAATTATCATGGGTTCTAAGATTTTTAACCAATTTCTACCTGCCTAACTATGACAAGCCAAGTGACAATTTGAGATACTGAAAGAACAGAATAGAATAAGGCACCTTCTGAGACACTTTTACCTGCATTCATACAAGGAGTCCTGCAGCGATGATTTGGTCAGTGTTTTAACTCCTGAAAAGTACTCAGAGGTGGTAGGACAAAGGCACAAATGGCTTTCCTTTGAGTGAGAGAAGTGGGGAGTCCAAAGGCTTTTTTTCTCCAAAAAGTTGCAGAAGAAAGTGCATTCCATTAAAGAGGAAATATGGTGCTATTTGCTTCATTAGGATATCCATGACTTCATGTGCTACTGTGAATTTATCAAGGCGAAGAGTCAGGACAAACGATACAAGTGCTCCAAGTCCCAGTTCAACAAACAATGTAGTATTAAAACCTTTTACAAGATTTAAAAGAAAAAAAAAACGATGGTGCATTTGACCCTAAGTCTGTGGTCGTCTCACTATACTGTTTAGAAGAATTAGGGAAGTTAGGAATTGGGATGGGGAAAGGGAGTTCCCTCCTGGCCTCTACTTTCTCTGTCATTGCCAACAGGAGAGAGGGAGATCCTGGGGAGAAGAGTAACGGAGGGACACAACCCTGGGGGGACCAAGGGCAATGGAGTTAGACCAGGTCCCAATAAATGGACACTTTCCCAGGTCTCTCCCTGTCTGTATGTGACCACCTTAGGGGAAGCTGTTCAACCTTTCTGGGCTTTACCTTCCTATCTGAGGAACTGTTAAGGATGAAATGAGGTAACACATTAGAAAACAGTAACTGGTAGAGATGAGCACTGAGAACAGTGAAACGATGGATAACTGACATCATTACCATGCAGCTGCACTGAAGGAAATGGGAGAAAGTCGACAGAGAACAGGTAAATGGCTGCAAAGTGAGGCCAAGTGCTCCACTGAGACTGGTGACCATAAATAACAAGTGTCCAGCCAAGGACTTCACAGATCTCAGGCACGTATATAAATGGACAAACTGCTGCCACAGGAATTTTCTGTGTCTAAGCATCATTTTCGAGAGAGCAGAGGGCAGAAAAGCAACCAGAATTTTGAATACAACACAGTAATGGTAATCTGCAACATGAACAAAATTCTTTAAATAATCAAATCATCTTCAATTTATAGATGATAAATCTCCCAAAGGGCTCCAGCTGATAGCATGTAAACGACCTAATTTGCCTAATGTTAGGTAGAGCGCTCACAGTTTAGGTATCTTATTAAGCTGAATTATGCTCTCTCAGGAAACCCTGCTAAAATGAAGAAGGAAACGAATCTATTTGTGATGCCTAATGCCACTTGCAAAGTTATCCAAGGAGGAAAAGTACCCGTGGTGATTACTTGGCTTAGCGGTGAACGGCTTTTCTACAGCGACAACAGGGTACAGTGAGTACTATAATGTACACGAACAATGTACATGGGCGAGGCCCAGCGGCTGCGGGCTTCACTGCAGGGTACCCCTGTTGTGTTGGTTCATTAGGGATCCTACTGTGTTTCTGCTCGGGGCCTTTTCTTTTGGTCTGGTCGTTTTTCCATGGAAGAATTACCTATATGGGGTATAAGCCTGGCTGTGGGCATTCTCAGAGCTCTGTGGAGGCCAAGTGAAGGGATGAACATCTCAATATCCACTTATTCCCCTTGATTTAGGTGGGGCCTTCCTCTCCAGCTGTACCTGGTGACTCCCAGCCAGATACACTTTCCTTTTACTTTCCATCAGGTGAAATACTAATCTTCTGCTGGAGTGCAAGAGGGACAGCCACCTGTTTCAGGAGCAGAGGAGGAGATCTGGGGATATAACCAATTCATGAGGTGACTCTCAGCAAATTCTCCTACTTCTACTGCTCTCATCACAGTCCCATCCAGAGTGTCTACAGCCTTCTGGGGCTTCTGCAGGGCACAGGAACTCGGAATGATTCTCAGCTTACCCACCACCTGATGACTCCAGTGTCATTTCAGTAGGGTCTCCAGAGTTAAATGCTTATGTTCAATTGTCAGTGTCATCCATCCATTAGAAAGTTCCCATCGACCTTTCTGCTAATGGATTTGAGCATCTGCTATACATTGCTGCCCAGATCTATTATTTTATCAAGGATTACAAAATGGTAATTTTGTAATTCTCTAATTTCTCTGTACTTATAACCAAGAATTTGTCTATAAAGAAGGATTTTTTCCTCATGAGCCACTTGGTTATCCTGAAACACGGGTGATACAGAAAGGAGGGTTAACAAATGGTTGAGTCTTTCTCTTTACTTACTGGAGTAGAGAACTGGTACCCCAGCCACCTCCAATGACGACCAGTGAGTCAGATATTATTTAGTGTCATTATGAACTGGGGCATTTATATACTTGGTGTTTCAATTGGCTGCCATCACATTCTTTTTTTATGTTCCAATTGTCTCATCTTTGGCCAGTGGTAGTCCCTTCAGGTTGGTTCCTATGTCCTTTAGATAAGACCTCATTATTCATCAACAGTTATCTTTCTGGCTCATTTCTAGCCCCAGATCTAGAATCAAACCATTTCTCCAAGGAGCCCTGGATCCTTTACTGAGAAACAGTATTTAGAGATCAGAATCTGGAGGCTAACAGTGCTCACTGCTACTGGATTTTCATTGTCTCTCCAGGCCTTGACAAAAGACAGGTCACCTTACAAAGTTTTTTAAGTGGTGAGACTGTAAGTGATTTTTACTTTAAATTTTTGTAAGGTTTGACAGCTAAAAATAAACGTTATTGGACTACAAGCTCCTTCAAGGAAGAAAGTCTTGTCTTTTTTGTTTTTCCCCCTAATGTGTCAAGAGTGCTTAGAACACAGAAGATATTGAGGAATTACGTGTTGTCTAGTTGACCTCATTTATTCAGAGTAGGACAGACTCATTCTCTGTTCAAGAGCAAAAAAACAATAATAAAATAAGACACATTCTCTGTCCACACAGTGCAGAATAACAGGCACTGATTCACCAACAGAAGCATCCAGTACAGTTTGACCTCTTCTTCCCTTCGTTTACCTCCAAGTATCCCTGGGCTGAGAAAGCATAATTTCACAAGTTTTTCTACTTTGGCAAACAATAGCTGAAATAATCTTTTGAGGCATTCCACCAATCATTACTACTTACGTCACTTTTTCATCAAATTATTGTTTCCTTTCTCTTTTTTAACCATCCCTGAATTTACTCATTCTTGCACTCATCCATTCAACTTTCAGCAAACATCTACTGCGTGCTCATAGCATTGAGCATCAGTCACACAGAAGCACTGCAGGCTCTACTTTTGGGATGTCACAAGTTGAAAGAGAACACTATGTCAAACATAATTCCTTATAAGTGACTTTACAGGCACAGGATCAAAGTCTGGGAGAAGAACGCATGAGACAACTAATTTTGCCAAAGAAGGCTTCAGAGAAGAGGCAACATTTGGTCTTTGTCAAGTGTCAATGTAAGTGAACATAAGTGAGGCCATCTTGTTACACTAAATAACCCTTTCCTAGTTAAAACCCCTCTAACACGTGATCATTATAAATTGCTGCACACTTGCATGATTTTCTGGCCCTGATCCTGTGCACACTCCCCCGCTGAGGTTCTCTGATAGCTTTGTTCCCAACATCTTAATGAATTTTCCCAAGGAATAAGAAAGCCTCCGGGAAGAAGGAGCACCTGTAGGCTATCCATCATCACTGAGAGAAGAAAAGAACAATGAGGGACCCTGGAGTCCATCATGTCTGAAGGCTGATATTTCTAAACCCCCTCCTTACTGCCCATTTTCCCTACATAACTGCCTCAAGATCCTGTAATCCTTGAAGATTGGGATTTTTTTGAGACAGTAGTCACCCATCTTCCAATTTGCCAGCTAATCTAATTAAAACTTCCTTTCTTGATCCCTAACTTGTTGTGATTAATTGGCTCAGATTTGCAGCAAGCAGAGCAAGCCCATTGCTCAGTATCAATAAGACTCTGGAAGCAAAAACCATGAGCATAATATTTGGAGGTTTTGCTATGTTATAAGGAAAGAATGACAAGAGCATAGAATGAATAATAATATATCATTATAAGCTGTATATACACAACAAAACTTGACAGAGAAGTTGCCTAAGGTACGTGCAAGAGGAAACTGGCTAAGGTTGATAATCAAAAGGGCTGACTGCTGCAGGCGGCACAGGGACTCTAGATAGAAAATTTGTTGTTAGTACTGTCAAGTAGATTCCAACTCCTAGTGACGCTGTGGACAGCAGAGCGGAACCCTGCCCAGTCTTTTTGCACCATCCTGTCACCTTCTGGAACTATATCAGACAATGCTCTGCTACTATTCACAAGGTTTTCCATGGCCAATTTTTTTGGAAGTGGGTGGCCAGGTCTTTCTTCTCTCTTAGTCTGGAAGCTCTGCTGAAACCTATCCACCATGGGTGACCCTGCTGGTATTTGAAACACTGGTGGCACAGCTATCAGCATCACAGCAACATGCAGCCACCATAGTATGACAACCAACAGACGGGTGGTGTGGTTCCCTAACCAGGAAAGGAACCCAGGCCACAGCAGTGAGAGCGTCAAATCTTAACCACTGGACCACCAGGGCCGGCTGGATGGAAAATACAGAGGTGAAAATGCTGCTGGTGACAGTGGGGGGATGAGACTGGCTTTGCAGTATATTGATTGTCAAATACTTTACACACATCTTGAGTCTGTCCTTCTATGTAAAACAGGATACCTCAGAGACTGATATTTGCTGCAGAAATTTCACTACTGACAATAGGAGATGAACACAAGCTTGCGAGGCAGAAAAGGAAGGCTTCCTGCCCAGGGAAGGAAATGTAGAAATGCTTAGATACAAAACCGAACAGAGGAAGCTCAGGATCTACCTCAGGTACAGTTTGCATTTCCACTACATCTTCAGTGGAGAGCAGCCCTGTTTTCAGTACACAGTCAGCACGACTAAAATACCTGCAATCAGGACCCACAGCCACATTTTACTGAGACTTACTATGTGCCAAATATTGTACTAGGCTCTTCAGACCATAAAATCACTAAGGCAAGAGATCCCAGTATACAGCAGAACTTCAATATTTTTTAATTCAAAATAGGTATGTAAGACCCTCCCACAAAATCTCTGCCAAAAAGAGGTTAAAAAGGGATTATTATCTCCCTTTTAAAGGTGATAAAAATTAACTCAGGGACAATCTGGGAAATTTGATTGTGGACTGGTATTAAATGCTGCCAAAACTAATTATTAATTTTTAGGTATAATATTTACATTGTGGTTATATAAGAAAATGTCCATTTTTTTCAGTAATGCATACTAAAGAATGAAGGTGTGAAATGAAATGACGTGTCTGGGATTTTCTTTAAAATAACTCAGCCAATAGAAAAAGCAAGAGGTGAAGTAAATGTATAAAAATCTTGATAACCTTTGAATCTGAGTGATTGATATATGGGGATTTATTTTATTATTCTTTGTACCTTTATGTTTGAAACTGTTTCATAGCAAAAATATTTAATGACCTTAGGGAAGTGAAACGATGTGCTCACGGTCATACAGAGAAGAATGGAGTTGGGATTCAGATCCAAGCTGACTGAATCTTCCTGTCCCACAGATTAGGCCTGACCACGAATGCCCAGCATCACCAAAACACAGATGAAAGAGCTCAAGGCCATGTGGCTGCTAACCTCTGTTCTACATGCCAAGCTGGAATGAAGCTCGTGATAAATCTGAATGTTCTCATAAGCATATGATTTGGTCAGTAGGAAGTGATAACTCCTTAATTAACTTCATTAAAAATCAACTGCCTTAGTTGGCTCCGGCTGCTATAACAAAATACCATAGACTGGGTGGCTTAAACAACATTTATTTCTCACAGTTCTAGAGGCTGGGAAGTCCAAGATCAAGGTGCTGACAGATGCAGTTCCTGGTGAGGCCCACTTCCTGGTTTGCAGATGGCCACCTTCTCACTATGTCCTCGGTGCATGTGCACAGAGAAAGAGCTCTTGTGCCTCTTCTTCTTATAGGCCACTAATCTCATGAGGGTCTCACCCCCATAACCTAATCTATACCTAATTACCTCCCAAGGACTCAATTTCCAAATACAATCACATTAGGGGTTAGGGTTTAACATATGAATTTGGAGGGGGATGCAAACATTCAGCCCATAACATCAATGTATCTTGTTCAATTTTGATCAAAACATCCAACAATTATTTCAGTCAAACTAGAGCACCTAATGCCCTTGAGAGTTATTTTTTCCATCCCAGAAATTAAAGAAATCATGTAGACAGACAGAACATCTTTAAGGAAAGCCTAGTTGCCACCTAACTATATTGTTCCTTATAGAAGCAGAAAAGATGATCACCAAAACTTTTGATCATAAAAAATTCATAGGCCATTTGCCATTTCAAGAGCTGACAATGGCACGAAAATCAGCACATCATGATTT
The DNA here is from genome assembly GCA_031878705.1 of Tapirus indicus. NCBI lineage: Eukaryota > Metazoa > Chordata > Mammalia > Perissodactyla > Tapiridae > Tapirus > Tapirus indicus. The sequence continues at coordinate 4,394,846 of CM062935.1, read as the reverse complement.
CACAGTTTGTCTATTCTTGTTTCTTCTAAGTAACAATCTGAGACAACCATGTTCGCATTAAGTCAGTTACAGTACTCCAAACAGGTAGAGAATAGAAAGAGGAGAAAGAAGTACATCTTTTCTTCCAAAGCTAAAAGAAAAAAACCTACAGAAGAAGGAAAAAGATGATTACAGAGGAAAAAGTACAGGTGTGGCCTGACGCAAACTGAAATTATACTTTCAGAATCGATTCTGACACTTTCACTTATGGAAATAAAAACCACAGTTAGTATTTGAATTGCTTTCATAAGAATAATATTATCTATCTTACAACATTATAATGCTGAGCTCTCTTAGAGGGTTCCCAACAGGCAGGACCCCTTTTGTCCATCTAGTTCCTAAATTAAGTCGAAAATACAACAAAGAGAAAAGGCAGAGACTAAAATATCTTTATCACCATGTACAGACCATGTTGAAGGACATGACATGGTCTCTTAGAAATTGCACTGCTCACTGACACGGAGAACTGGACAGATAGACCTTTCTAATCCAGACACAGGCTGTGCTGAACTGGGCAGGCCCCTACCATCCGGCCAGAGGAGGCCACAACCCAATTTCCCACACGGGGCGTAGAGGAACACTCAGGCTCTCTGTGACCACAGAGCAGAGCAAGCTAAGCTAACCGATAACACTGGTTACTGGGACCAAACTTAGCAATCAGCTAAGTCACCCTACCTCTTCAGAGATGGAGTGAGGAGGCCTGCAGTTACCCTAACTGAATCCCCTTGGTAGGAAAGACATTAGGGATTGTGAAGAGTATTATGCTCCACTAACAAATAAGGTAAGTGTTGCTGTTATGCCGTTTTACTAAGACATAGGTGAGGTCCAGGGAGATGAAGTGATTAGCTCAAAGTCACAAAACTAGCTCTCTGTGAAGCTGGGGCTCAAGGTCAGACTCTCAATCCTGAATCCATGACCTCTCTACACTACACCTGTGCATCCAATAGCATCTCACTGCCATGAAAAGGTTATTTTGCATTACAAATAGCGCCGTGGTGATTTCTTCCACTTCCAGAGTAGCTTACAGAAGAAGTACACTCCCACCAAGAACTAAAAGAGCCAACTAAAACATTTAAAAAGAGGAGAGGGCACTGGAGAGTTGTCAGTGCAGCAACGATTTGAGAGTCTAGAGAGAAGGGAAGCTCTTTAAGCTGAGCCCCAATTCCTGCATGCCGCTTTATCCCTGGGAGTGTGTGCGGATTCTTGGCAGGAGAGCATCACTGCGAAGAAGCTGAGAAGCCAGCAGAGCTTGAGGCATCCTCATGGGGCTGGGAGAACAACGACGGATGACGGATGAGTCACTAAATCAGCCCGGCCTTGAGGAGCCAGGTCCCCAGGAGGAGTGAAGTGCAGCAAGAGTGAGCTCGACTGTCAGCAAGAGTTAGTTCCCCTAGGCTTTTTCCAATCAGCTCTGCAGGAGAGGAGGCTGCCAACTCCATCCAAGAGTGGCTCAAAGGAGAGCAGCAGTTCAACTCAAAAAAGTTACACCAGACCACCTTTCCACACTAACTATGGGAACAGCTGCATGACTTATAAAAGGGGCTTTTTAAAAACCCATCAGAGAGCTGAAGATACAAAGGACTGTAAATGAACTAAATTGCAGAAAGCAGCAAGCCCATTCTAGGAGAAGAGAGACCCACGGCTGCTTTCATCCCTGGCAGAGCAGCAGGAGGAAACAGATTTGGGCAAAGGGGAAGCGGAGAAGAACAGAGCAGAACTTTCCAGAACTTCTCACAAGTGGCACGGGATTCGACCCAGAGGAGCCCACTCCCCAAGCAAATCTACACACTCTTACCCTTCCCGTGCACCTTCACAGAGGGTGTGTGCATTGCAGGCTGGGGGCAGAGAAAAGCTGAGAAGAGAACCCCTTCCCCAGGCATTCAAGACCTCCCCCAAATGCCAGGCAGCTCCCATAGAAATCTGGGCAGGGCACAAGAGCTGAGAGGTACCCTGAAGAGCAACGAGCTTTCTCCAAGTACAAAACAGAGGCCTGCTGAGCCTGGGGCACAGCAGGAGGACGAGAGGGACCTCTTCCTCCAAGGCCACGGCCATCAAAGGTCAGGAGCAGAGCAGAGGAGCTATAAGAAATCCCTCCAAGGCACTAGCAGCCTTCACTGAGTGCAAGGGAGTGGCCTACAGAAGGCTAAGGCAGGGAGGAGAGAGAGCTCCCAAAATGCAGCAAGTCAGAGGTGGGGCTAGAGACCAAAGAGAACTCCCCTAAAACCACCAACCCAGTGACCTGGATTAAAGCGGTGGAAAATGGCCACGTGGGAAAGCTGACAGCTGCTGTAAACCACGGAGACACTCCAAAGTCTCTCCTGCGCTCACACTTCAAGCCCTATAGAGGTCAAATCCTGACCCCACCTTCCAAACACCAGAAGCTAACGTGAGCTACAACAAAGCCCACACCCAGCTCAACCACAGAGTAGACTGGCAAAGCCCCAACACTGGCCCAATGGAAGAGGCAGCATGCCTTTCGCTGAGGGGAATGTTTACTTCACCCTCTCTGTTCTTTTATACACCAAGTACCTGAAGCAGAAGCAGTACAATATCTGAAGGTGGACTATCTTAAAGGTGCATGTTGTAACCTCTAGAGCAAGTACATAAAAAAGTAGAGATTTGGCTTTAAAAGGCAATAGAGAAGACAAAACAGAACACAGAAAATATTTTATTCTCCCAAATAAAGGCAGAAAAGGAGACAAAGGAGAACGAAACACAGATAAGACAAACAGAAAACAAATACCAAGATGGTAGACTTAAACCCACCTATACAGGATGGGATAAAAACACAAGACCCAACCACATGCACTTTATACTCTCATGCAACACTCTTTAAATGTGAAGACACAGAAAGAAAATAAAAGGACAGGAAAAAAATATAATACCACACCAACACAAGAAATAAACATAATAAATCTAGGGTGGCAATATTAATATCAGACAGAGATTTCAGTGTAAGCAAAGGAATAGGCACATTTCACAATGGAAAGGAGACCCAATTCATCAAGAAGATACAATACTAAATGTGATGTACTCAATAATAGAGCTTCAAAATACATAAAGCAAAACCTGATGGAACTAAAGCAATAGAAAGATTCACAACTTTTTTATAGTTGGAGGCTTTAACATCCCTCTGTTAAAATAACTAAAAGAAGTAGACAAACAGTAAGGATCGACAGTCATGCATCGCTTAACAACAGGGATATGTTCTGAGAAATGTGTCCTTAGGGGTTTTGTCATTGTGCAAACATCCTAGAGTGTACTTACACAAACCTAGATGGTATAGCCTACCACACCCCTAGGCTATAAGGTACTAATTTTATGGGACCACCGTCATATATGTGGTCCATCATTGACTGAAACGTTGTTAGACGGTGCATGACTGCGGAAAATTTGAACAAATTATCAAACAACTGCTCCTAATTGACATTTATAAAACACTATACTCATCAACTGCAGAATACAAATTCTTTTCAAGTGCTCACAGACAATTCATCAGGATAGACCATATGCTGAGCCATAAAACAAATCTCAATAAATCTAAATACACTGAAATCAGAGTATGTTCTCTAACCACACAGTATTAAAAAAATCAATAACAATATCATATCTACAAAAGTTGCAAACACTTGAAAATTAAGTAACACACACATAGGTCAAAAAAAAACAAGGGAAATTTGAAAAATATTTCTAACTGAATGGTAACAAAAACACAACATATCAAGATTTGTGAGATGCTCCTGAAGCAGTGCTTATAGGGAAATTGACAGCTTTAAATGCTGATGTTAGATAAGAAAGGTCCAGAATAAATTATCTAAGTCTCCATTGTAAAAGGTAGAAAAAAAAACATAAAATTAAACCCAAATTAAACAGAAAGGAAATAATCAGTGAAATAGAAAACAATTATAAAAATCAAAGTCAAAAGTTGCTTCTTTGAAAAATTAATAAAATTGATAAACCCCTAGCGAGGTTAATCAAGAAGAAAAACATAAATCACCTATGTCAGGAATAAAAAGGGGGCATATCCTATACTCATTGAAAGGATAATAAGGGAATATTATAAATAACCAAATGCCAACAAACTTGACAACTGAGATGAAAGAGAAATTCTTCAGGGGAAAAAAAATGACACAAGAAAAAAATTGACTATCTTAATAGCCCTGTATTAATTAAAGAAATTGAATCTGTAATCCAAAATTATCCCACAAGAAACTCCTATCCCAGATGGCTTCACTGGCAAATTCTATCAAACATTTAAGGAAGTAATAAGACCAATCTTACACAAATTCTCTCAGAAAACAGAGAAGGCAATACTTCCCAACTTGTGTTATAAAGCAAGCATCACTCTGATACTAACCCCTGACAAATAATTAAAAGAAAATAAAATTACACACCAAAAGCAGCAGGGAATTTTCAGCAGTCTCATGGAACTAAAGAGACAAACAAGGGAGTTTGGGACCCACAGAGGAGGAGAGACCCCAGACACATTCCAGATTCTCAGTTGCCACCCCGGAGGGCCATACAGTAAGAGTGGGGGTAAACTCAGGCCTAACAAAAATGCAATGAGCCTCACACCAGTTTGGTGCCTGATTAGACTGACATAATCTGCCCTCTACTACCTGCCAGAAGAGAAGAGAAATCCTCTTTGAAAGAAGGTAATATCATAATGAGCTTTGGCAGTTTTCCATATAATACCCAACATTTAATTTTAAAATAATCAGGCATACCAAATAACAGGATCAATTTAAAAAAACAGATATTAGGGGTCGGCCCAGTGGCATAGTGGTTAGGTTCACACGCTCTGCTTCAGCAGCCTGGGGTTCACAGGTTCAGACCCCAGGCGTGGACCTACACACCAGTCATCAAGCCATGCTGTGTAGGCGTCCCACATACGAAATAGAGGAGGATTGGCACAGATGTGAGCTCAGAGCCAGTCTTCCTCAGCAGTAAGAGGAAGATTGGCAACAGATGTTAGCTCAGGTCTAATCTTCCTCACCAAAAAAAAAAACCAAAAACAAAAACCAGATAACAGAAACAGGTCCAGAGGTGACCCAGATATTGCTGTCATCAAACACAAACTTTAACTAATTAATATGGTTTTTTAAAAAGATAACAAGATGGAGAATTTCACTAGAGAATTGATATTTATAAAAAAGAATCACAGAGGAATTCTAGGCATGACATACAGGCTGCCCGTTTGCTTCATAAGCAGCAATGGTCAAGAAGCGCTTCACCCCCCACGATCAGGTGACCACTTTGTCTGTCCCCCACTCCCAGTGCTCTGACAACCACAGTAAATGATTCCTGACGTGCTAACGTCTAAAAAACTTATTCTCTCCATTCCGTGAGACAAACATCATCAATGACGACTTCAAAACATGCATTACTTATTTTCTCTTTTGCTCATTAAAAAAAAAGTAATAATAAGACAGAATGATGCAAAAGACAACCATATGATCCTCGTGCACTGCTGGTGGGAATGGAAAATGCTGCAGCCGCTGTGGACAATGGTATGGTGGCTCCTCAAAAAGTCAAGCATAGAGTTACCATATGATCCAGCAATTCCACTTCTCAGTATATACCCAAAAGAACTGAAAACAGGACTCAAACAGATACTTGTACACCATGTTCATAGCAGTATTATTCACAAGAGCCAAAAGGTAGAAGCAACCCAAGTGTCCATCAACAAATGAATAAACAAAATGTAGTATATACACCAAATGGTATAGTCATACACCACATAACAATGTTTTGGTGAAAGACAGACTGCATACATGATGGTGGTCTCCTCTAAGATGAGCCTTAGATTCTTAGATTCTAATGAATCTAAAAATGAATCTAATGAATCTAAATACTACACTAGATAGATGTATGGTAAGTGTACTCTACGATGTTAGTGCAATGACAGAATCGCCTAACAACACATTTCTCAGAATATATCCTGATCATTAAGGGACACATGACTGTATATTCTTCAGCCTTAAAAAAGGAAGGAAATTCTGATACATGTTACAACATGGATGAACCTTGAGGACATTATGCTACATGAAATAAGCCAGTCACAAAAACACTAATACTGTACAATTCCACCAATATAAGGGACCTACAGCAGTCAAATTCATAGAGACTAAAAGTATAGTCAAGGTTACCAGGGGCTGGGAAGTGGAAGGAATATGAGTTTTTGATTAATGGGTACAGAGCTTCTGTTTGAGATGATGAAAAAGTTCTAGAAATGGATAGTGGTAATAATTGCACAACACTGTGAATGTACACAATGCCACTGAACTGTGCACTTAAAAATAGTTAAAATGGTAAATTTTATGTATATCTTACCATAATAAAAAAAAATCAAGAAAAAAATAATAATAGGGGTCAGCTCTGTTGTAGTGGTTAAGTGCGGCGCACTCCGCTTCGGCAGTCCGGGTTTGCAGGTTCAGATCCTGGGCACGGACCTATACCACTCGTCAGTCATGCTGTGGTGGCAAACCACATACAAAATAGAAGAAGACTGGCACAGATGTTAGCTCAGGGCTAAGCTTCCCAAGCAAAAAAAGAAGAAGATTGTCAACAGATGTTAGCTCAGGGCGAATCTTCCTCAGCAAAAAATAATAATAATAGTATATGTCAGGCATGGTATGAGGTCCTGGAGATACTGAGATATGTAGACACGATCAAGTATGCCGCAATCTAATTAATCTACTTATTATTTATGAGTTAGAGTAAAAAGGATTTGATGTTCAAATGGACACAGGAGCTGAAGAGGAAGCAAAAGACAACACAGGCATCAAGAACAAGAGCTTTGGAGACTAGCTGGAAGACAGTCATTGACCAAGATGGAAACAGGATAAGAGAAAGGTTAGGGGTGACTGATCTGAAGACAGTGATTTAGACACGTTGAAGTACGTATGGACCACCCACAAGGATGAAGAGACCCAAAAAACTGTTGGAATGGGATTAGAAAAGTGGACTGAGAACAAGGCAGAATCCTGAGCACCGTGAAGATCAGCAAAGATAATATTTCCTAGGTCAGTGTGAAGGTGACAAAAGAATAGAAGGGCCAAGGACAACATTCTGGGAAACACAGAAGTAAAGGGCAGTGAGAAAAGAAAGAACTAGTAAATGAGTTTGAAAAGAAACAATCCTAGAAGTTCAGGATGAGACTCAAGAAGCCAAAAGATAAGTTTTTCTGGAAAGAAGAGAAATGGGGGTGAATGTGAGAGAAAGGCCAATTAAGTCGCAGACAAAAACCCATCATCACACTTGGGAGTTAAGTGGTCATCTGTCATCTTCAAAAGAAACTAGTGGGTGCGGGAACCCAACAGCAATAACTGAGGAACTGGCTGGGACTGAGAAAGGGCCGGCTGACTCCTGAGTAGCAGGTAATGTTTGGAGCACATAGCAGCCTAAAAGCCAGGCACTCCGTCAGGGGCTTTCACCTGCACTGTCTCACCTAATATTAACATCAACCCAGCCAGTAAAATATTATCATTAGCCCTGTGTAGGGAGGAAGAACACTGAGGATCCAAGACAAGACATCTCTTTTCTAAAGTCACTTTGCTAACGAGCAAGGCTCAGATTTTAAGCGAAGGCTTCTCAAATCTAGTGCCCTTTCCACCATACAGAGGACTTCCTTGAGCATCGTTGTACCCATTCTACAGGCAGAGAATTTGAGGCTTGGAAAGGTCACAGGAACTGGGGTCATTCAAGTAACAAGTGGCTAAATTACATTCATACTTAGAGCTATGAGTTCAAGCTTTTTGCTTTTCCCATTTTATCACACTACCCACCCAGATTGCCCCAATATGTGAAAATACAAAAGAAAAAACAAATATCTTGAAACATCATATCCAGCAAGTAAAGCATCTTACATAGCAAAAATCAGCTCAGCTTTTCTCACTCCGTATACGCATCCAGGCAGCATGACGGTCCAACCACAAAGGCTGAAACAGTCACACCACCACCATAAAATTAACCATCAGCCAAACCAGCAGACTTCAAATAAGCCCTGTCATGTAACAAGAAAACAAGCCTTTCCTTAACAGAATTACTGACTGACTAGATAAACTTGCAGTGAGCCACATTAACTGCCTCCCCTCAGCATTACTTTATATTTGTTTTTCACTTAATTTACATAGTGAAAGGTCGGAGGCCTTGATAAAGCAATCATTCAATAGCACCAGGGGATTAAATATTTTTCCTTGTTCTTTTCAAGTATATAAACATGTTCTACCAAAATGAAAGGCAATTATGTTAAGTCATCAGCTTATTATATAATCATCTATTTAAAGCACTACATAGAAAATTTTTAAATATCTCTAGAGATCTTAATATAACTCCCAGAAGGGGAAATTATCTTAAGAATAAAGACAATAAATAATTAGAAAGAGTATGCACATCCAATTATGAAGTAACAGTTAGATAAGTTTTGGTACAGTAACATAATACATTCATGTAATCATTAAAAATGACATTTATACAGAGTCTGTGATAATATAGAAAATGTCTTATGTTATATGGAAAATCAGGTTGCAAAATTATATTTACAAAATAAATGCAATTTTAAAAAACTAATCCAATTTTTAAAAAAGAAATACACTAAAATGTTAACAGTGTTTGCCCATGTAGGATTATGCACAATTTTTTCCTTTCTGTTTATGTTTCCCAAGATTTCTAAAAGGAGCATACATTATTGTATAATAAAATTATTTCAAAAATAATTAAAATTAGATTTTCAGAAAGTTTTAAAAGAAAAATCAGGGTTTGTTTATAAAAGTTCCACATGAGTAAAGAACATAGCATCCTAACATGTCCGTGGAGTGAAGAACTTTTGAGGTTCCCTCATTTTGACAGAGGTGGAAGTTTACCGTAAGGACACGTATGGTCTTTCCCAGCGTCCCACAGCTGCTCTCGGCAGAGCTGAGAAACAACAGCTGCAGCAGCGACTGACATTTCAGGGGGACTTATTACATGCCAGGCACTGTGTCAAGCACTTTACATGTGTTCTCTCATTAAATCGTCCCCAAAATCTTACATCAGAGGTGCCATTGCTATCCCTATTTTACAGACGAGCAAATTGAAGCTTAGAAAGATCAGACTCCTAGGTCAGTGTGCCATCCACTTCTCCACCAGGCTCTCTTTCATAATAAATTCCTATGTTCAGCCATCTCCCTTTCTTCTACAACTACTACATATTTCACTCAACTTTCCTTTAACAAACAAATATTGAGAATCTGCCCTGTATAAGGAAGATCCCTACCTTAAAGCACTCAACTGGATTCTCATATCTTCAAGGACAACACAATCTCCTAACTCTTCAGTCTCCTTCTATGCCTGGTGGGGTCTCAATTAATACATACTAAGAAATAATTTGGGAAAGGCAATGTCAAATTAATTCAGTTCCACATTTATTGACTATATCCTAGGTAAAAGCATTGTCCAAAATGATGAAAGATAAAAGGTGAATAAGACACGGTTCTGTCCCCAAGGAGTCTGTAATCTTGTAAGGGAACCACACAGAGAAATTACTCTCAGGACATAATGAAATGATGCTGAATTGAGAACTAAGTAAGGTAAAGAGGAGGTGAAGAGGAAGGAATTACTACTTTCTTAATAATATGGAAACAGGGAAAGTACAAGGACAGAGCATGTTACAATAGCTTGAAAAACAATATGATATGCTTAAAGAACAAAAAAGAAGTCCAAAATATATGAAAATAGATTATGTAGATGGAGAAAGTATGAAAATAGGCTAAAAAGATGATTTGAAACAAATCATGAATGTCCTTGAGATGAATTGGAGACTTTATTAGAGAGAGGAAGGGTAATCGCTACAGGTTCTTAAGGAACAGAAGGATGTGATTTAGCTTGCATTTCAAGGAGATAATTCTGGCTTCAGTATGAAGAATGGATAGGAAGGAGCAAAGCCAGGAAAGAGGACATGATGTTAAGAGTCTATTGCACCAATCCAAGAAACAGGTGTGGAAAGTCTGAACCAGGGCCGTGACAGTGGATGGGAGAAGAGGAATCCGTATGAAGAAAATTCAACCATTAGAATAGACATAGGACACATACAAGAATTAATAGGATCAAGGACAAGTAGGACAATTTGAGGATGACTCCAAAAGTTTTAAGCTTCCAAGAAGAAGAAAATGGCAACACCTTCAAGGAAAGGACAATTAATTCAACTGAGGATCGGTGACTTTAGGATCCTATGACATTCAGGGGACACGCCCAGGCTTCACTTGGAAATTGAAGCTCAGAAGTCAGGACTGGAAGTATAACTGTGTAAAATCATGAACAAATTTTTGTTAAATAAAGTATATTGTGAATATACCAAGAGCTTAACTCATAAATCTCCACCACAAATCTTCACAGAATTCTTTTAATTACATCCTCATTGACCCACTTTGTAATTTCTGGGTTTTCATAACCTTGTTTTTCATATCTCAAATAATTACTTTTGATGTAACACTAACTTAAAAATTTTTTTGAAACCAAAAGTTTCTTTTCTAGCTGCTCCGGTTTCTTCCCCCAGGGGAAGCATGTGAGTGAAATAAACTTTCTCTGCGTCACATCCCTGAGGTAATACCACTTAGCACTTAAAGTAAAAAAACCTTTTTGATTTTATGTTCTACAGATATTTCTAATGTTTCCAGATGCAGCTGCAACGCAGTAAGAATTCCCAATCCTGGATTGCCTCTGGCTACCCCACTATCTGCTCTGCAGCAGATGAAAGTTGAAGTGGAACCGGGAGACAGAAAAAGACAAAAAATGAGGACCACAGGAAATATTTGGAAAATGTGTAACTTCTTTCATTTCCTGCCCTCCCTCAGCCCCACAGCACAGGAAAATGAGCAACTGAGGATGCATCTCAAGAGGGAGGCCCCAGGAGAGCACCTTCCCCAGGCCAAGTCCCAATCGACTCTGACACTGATGAATGGCAAACTTCTAATACATTTTCTTTGGGCTGAGTAGCAAAGTAATGAGTTGGTGATAAAATGAAGAAGAAGCTGAATAAATTAAATCTGACATTTTCTATCTCATCCCATCATGTCTTTCAAACAAATGACAACTGTATCTAAGCTGGCAGATAACCTCCAGTACAGCGACAAACTGGAGGTGTGGTATCTGATGCCGGCCGATACGACCTTTGGCGGGTCCAGCTCCTTGTCAGTGTAGGGCAACGCGATCCAATATTCATGAGTGGTAGACAGCTGGCGATAACTGAGGCCAGCGGATAAGAACATGGAGGCCAGAGTCAGACAGCCAGGGTTCAAACCCCAGTTCCTACAAACACTATGCAGGAGGCCTGAGGCATGTTAGCCAATCTTTTTATGCCTCAATTTCCTCACTACAAAATAAGCCCAAGAACAGCAGCTACCCTCATGGGGCAACTGTGAGGGTAACAGTAGTTCATACGTGTAAGGGCACAGACTCCAGCGCCCAGCATATAGAAGGTGCATTCCAGGCCAGTCAGTCAGCCCCGTGGCGTAGCAGTTAAGTTCACGCGCTCCACTACACTGGCCCCGGGTTCACAGGTTCAGATCCCAGGCGTGGACTGACTCACTGCTTGTCAAGCCACGCTGTGGCGGCGTCCCATATAAAGTAGAAGAGGATGGGCACAGATGTTAGCCCAGGGCCAGTCTTCCTTAGCAAAAAAGAGGAGGACTGGCAACGGAGGTTAGCTCAGGGCTAGTCGTCCTCACAAAAAAAAAAAGAAGGTGCATTCCAACTATTGTCACACTCTCTCAGCGCCCAGAAACCCTCGTTAAGACAAAGCCTGGTCTCTGTTTCTCTGCATCTTGAAGGTGCTGCATTGAGGAAAGATATAACAGGAAGGTATTCTAAAATGATAAATACTGGCTGGGCAAGTGAGAAAATTAACTATCAAGCTACAGAAGGCCAGGACTGTGACATATGAGCACAGCCTGAGAAGATGAGGACTCTTCGATCTGGAAAGCAGAAACTGAGATCTTAGACTGAGAATTAGGCCATCAGAAATGCGGGAACAAAGCGGAGAGGAGAGCATGTGGATCCCAGCCTCACATACCCGCATCTGAACCTCCCTCTGGCTCTGCCACACGCAGGTGTGGGTGCGTGACATCGCTGCCCTGAGCCTGCTTACTCACTGGCAAATGGACCACTTGGGGTCACATGAGAGGCTGTGAGCGCCAGGCAAGTGGTCAGCATTCAACATACTGGGTGCTGCTAGTGACACTGTTAAGTTGTCTTACTGAAGTCCAAACTATTAGAACAAAGGGAGCTTGAGATGAGAAATAAAAAAGGAAGCTAACACTAACTGCATGTAGCATGCCAGGTGCTGTGCTCGGTATGGAGTGTAGGTGTCACCCCTAGTGTAGATGGGAACACAGTCAGTCTCAGAGAGGGCAAGGAACTGTTCCCGCTGGTGCTGCTCCCTCTGCTACAATGTCAGCCCCATCACACGTCCCAGTTCTCTCTGAAGGCTCAACTGTGACATCCTGGCCGGCATGAGCTCCGAGCCCCAGGCAGAGCTGAGCACTCCTCCTTTCGTCGACTCTGATGAGACCACTGATGGTACCTGTCACATCCTCCAGCACCTCCAACTTTTTATGGAGTTGTTTTATCTCTTCTAAATCCATCTCTAGCAACAACAAACACCACCCTTCCCCTCACAGCGCCATATCTCTCCCTCGTCACACTGTTGGAGTTATTCACACATACAGTACAGCCTTAAAATTCAAGAGAAATAGCCTCTGGACCTTTGCAACTTCCGTAGTTCTACTAAAATTATCCCCATAAGTGCAAAATATGATTGAAACATTAGGATAGCCTGTGGACACTATGTGAGAACTCTCATTTTCATAGTGACAATTAGAGAGTTACAAAGACACACTGACACGTAGGTGCTGGCAGTCAGTCAGGCTCAGTCATTAGCCTTGTGACACTTTCTTAACACCAGCTGGGCTGCAGGTACAATCCAAAACCTCTGCCTCAGCAGAGTTTTAAATTTACTACATAACATGGACTCTTGAAGTTGTTCACTAACAGAAAAAGCCAACACACGGGTGTGGCATTCTACACTCTGATGCAGGTATTCTGTGGATTGCACACAGGGTCTCCTCCCCTGAAAAGGGAGGTCATTTGTACAGATAATCACCCAGAGAAGAACTAAACCCTAAACATCCTTGAGAGGGTCTCTGCATTTTATTTTACTAAAGGATATGCCATTTCTTCCCCTAAAATATATCCCTGCCTCTTAGAAGTTGCTTAATAAATATTAATTTGAATTTAACTCAATCTCTTTTAAAAACTGATATCCAGAAAAGCCTAAACTGATGACTTCTTTTTCTCTCTTAGATCAGTGAAGTAGGATACCACCAAGATGTGATGGCTGCACGGACCAGCTAACTTTATTCTGTCCACATACTGTATATTCCAGCGAAGCTAACAAATAGGAACCACTGGTCATAAGAGACACTGGAGAAGTATGCAGCTGACTAATTTCAAATGAGTCATTCCATTTCAATAAGCTATTTTGACCTCTTTGTGGGTCATAAAAATCAATTTCGTGGTTAGTGACCAGCATTCCACGGAATGGGATGGGACGGGACGGGACGGGATAGAGAATAGTTCACATTATGGGATGAACTGCGTCCTCCTCCCTGCAAAAAATTCATGTTAATGTCCTAATGCCCAGTATGTCAGAAAATGTATTTGGAGATAGGGCCTTTAGAAAGGTAAGTAAGGTAAAATGAGATCATACTGGTGGTCCCTAATCCAATACGACTGGTATCCTTATGAGAAGAGGAGATTAGGACCCAGAGAACACACACACAGAGGGAAGACCACGTGAGGACACGGCAAGAAGATGAAACCTGCAAGCCAAGGAGAAGGCTTCAAAGGAAACCAGCCTTGCCAGCACCTGATCTGAAAATCCCAGCCTCTAGAACTGTGAGGAAATAAATTGCTGTTGCTTAAGCCCCCCACTCTGTGGTATTTTGTTATGGCCCCCCGAGTTGACTAATACAGTACATCACACATAGCAAGAATAGGTGTCGTTTCATGAAACATTTGGTTTCACACACAGTGTATTTCCTACTATGCATCATGATCAAAAAAGTTTGAACACAACTGTTGTAATGATTCCAGGTTAGCTGTCCTCTCTGGTGCTCAGTAAGTTATTAGAGTACATCTTGAACTCCTCACTAGAAGTGATAGGAAATATTAATATATTCAAAATTCTCAATCAAATCTGAGATGCAATATCTAATACAGAGCTAATTTGATAAATGAATAAAGATATATGAGGGATCATTTAGTTGAATTCCTTCATTTTTTACCAAAGAGGAAAGTGAAGGAGCAGAGAGATGTTTGGTCCAAAGTCACACCTAGAAAGTCTGAGGCTAAAACCCCAACCTCCCAACTCCTCATTCTGTTCCCTGTCCAGAAAACCATGCCAAACCCTGAGAGACCCACACTCCTGGCCCACATGGCCCACACAACCTTTTCCAGTTGCTTCCAATTTTCAGATTCAATACTTCCATGTGAAAACCGTACTACTTCATTTTGGCTTGAATTCAGTAACCAGAAATTCCACTTCTGTTATCTGACATATTCCTGATATGGAGACACCTACATTTTGATCATTTAATGGTGCAATAAATAAGTACCTCAGCACACCACCAAGACAAACATTTTTTTAAAGAAAATTGGTCCGTTAAAGATTAGAGTCAGACAGAGCCAAAAACAAAGGTTCCTCCTATCTGTGCCCACCTATGACAATCCTGCAGAGAAACTGTCTTTTTCTACCTTTAACAGGTTACTCTGCTGCAAAAACTTTTGATAACACCCATGGAAAGCTTAAAGCTCTGTAGCTCTTTAAGCTAGAAAGAGGTGCATAGCACCCTGAGGGGAAAATGCCTATGTTTCAAGTAGGTGAAGTGAAGATGCTAACACTTACCGAGCTCCTACTACTGCAGGCACTATGCCATGCGGTTGATATACATTATTTCTGATAATCCTCCGGCAAACCAGACATCATCAGACACTATCTACTTAATTTTACAGTTGAAAAACAGGCTTAGCAGAGTCAGTAGACTGTCAAAGGTTACATTTAATCAGTAGAAGAGACAGGATGCAAACCCAGGTCCGCCTCAGTCCAAAGACCATAACCCCCACATTCCTCTGCACTGTGCTCCTTACTGAAATGAGGTATTATTCTCCCCATTCTACACATAGGACAGCCCAGGCCCAGAGACATCAGCATCTTCTCCAAGGTCACTCAACTACCCATGAATGATATATACACGTCACCAAAATAGAAAACCATGCAATTCTTCAGTTTAAAAACTACCTATGTTGAAAGACTTCTGGAAGTCAGAAACAAATGAACATGAATGATAACAACTATGATTTATTGAGCACATACTATGTTTCAGGCTCTTTACAGTCACTGTCTCTAGTCTGTACACCAGCACAGCAAAGAAGGTATAATCCTCACTTTACTGAGGAGGAAACAATGCCAGAGAAAACAAGCAATTTAACAAGCACTTACTGAGCCCCTGTGAGGCAGGCTTGTGCTAGGCTGGGGTTTGCGGAAAAAAAACCACCTGAACTCCAGCTGTCCAGCCTTCACGCATGCAGTCCACAGACAGGAAAACTAGTGATTAACATGCAATGTGATAGCACTGTTATATAAGTATAAGGAAAAAACAGACTAGAAAGAATGTTTTTGCTTCCTGAAGGTGTCAAGGATAAAGAGATCAGAGGTGGGGAGGTTAGTGTACATTCTGTGTGGTGGAAAGCCTGAAGAAGCAGCACAGGACGTGAACGTAGAGGCTCTGTGCTGGGCACAGCAGCTAAGCCTGGTGTCCAAGGGAAAGAGATGACTGGGGCCAAACTGAAAAGAACGCTGCATAGCATGCTGAGGAATCTGAACTTTATTTCTGTAGGCAATGGGAAGCCTTTGATGCTACTGGAGCAGAAGACTGCTATGATTAAACACCTGCTTTAGGAAGATCACTTTATAGTCTGGGTGGCAGATAAGCAAGAACGGGGAACCTGGGAGACAAGAAGGCCCTTAGGATGTGGTGCTGTATTCCAGACCAGAAGCGGCAGCGTCTGGCCTGGGTCATGGTATGTTGGCACTTCGTACAGCAGATGGTAGGCAAGAGTCCAGAAAAGCAAGACTCCACTCCCCTGCTGAAAAGATACGCCATTCAGACCCATGGTGTCTGACAGACACCAAAGCCTTCAAGAAATTGCAGAAGCCCCTTTCGATACCACCCAGGATGTTCTATTTTGGTTCACCTAAAACTCGGCAAATTAGTATTTTCCCATAACTAGTAAATCCACTAATATATTTGGGATTTTGACATACTGATAGTTTTTCTTCACCTCATTATTTTACATGTGTGCTTTCTCTACCAAGAATGCATTTTATCAGCAGGTAGTTATTATGTTCTACTACACTGTATTTATCTCTTCAACACAGAACTAAAAGGAAGTCCAAAGCTTCCCTTCATTTCTGCTGGGTTTTTGTTCAACCCCTTCTGTCTATTTCTGAACAAACAAAAGGGATTGTATAAAATGCAATGGAAACAAATTATACCCCTTTATTGAAGAGCTCCCACCAGGACTCTATAACATAACAATTCACATGCTTCTCCTCTATTCTCCCCCACCCAGGTGAAAAATGAAATACATTAAATCAAAACTCCCAAAGAAACCACATATACCATCAGGAAGAAAATTCAAGGGGGAAAAAAGCATGTCAGCAATGGAAAACAGGCAGCAAAATAATATATATTGCTTTCACAATATAAAAATTATGGCCTTCATTCTTGGCCTCAGTTCATGTTGTAGCCCTTTACGCTCTGCTATATGAAGCTAAAGGGCAAAACTCAAATCTAAAGCCTACATGTACTTCATAACGGGAATAAGACAAAACATACAGGGCTTTAAACCCAAACACTGTATGTTTTAGTCTGTAAGTCCATATTAGGCGACACTTTCAATTACCATAGTCACATTAGTTTACCCACAATCTCTGATACCAACATCTAGTAAAATAATGCATCCTTATTTTCAATACCACATTACAATGTACTTAAAGTCAAAAATACGTAAAGAACACATATCAAAATACCCAAGATTATAAAAGATGACCAGAAAAGTAATTACAATTCACAAAAAGTTTAGAATTACAGTAAGCACAAAAGCGTGGGGGCAGGGGACACGGAGAAGGGTGTCTCCGATTCCGTCTCGTCCTGCACCTGGCACTGCAGTGCTGTACCTTCTGTCTTGACTCTCACAGATGACTGTTTGCTGACGTGCTGACACACGTGGCATCAGCAACCTCAGATTTTCACGTCAGCCTCACGGTCTTTCTTTTCAATAAGAGCATTTCATTAAGTCTATAACTAACTGTGACATAATTTGTATAGTTTTGCATGACTTTTCACACACATAATTTTACAAGCCACAAGAAATCTCACTGGGCCACAAGCACAAACAACTACTACTACCCACAGAACAGGGCACTACAGGACGCAGAAACTCCTCTGAGGGTGACGAGGGCAGCAACGGTGATGCTGTGCATTTTACTTCCTAACCAAACAAGTAATGACTAAGGAGGGGAAAGGAGGGAGGCTGGTTTTCAGAAACAAAGACCCAGAAAAGGCCTGAGTGAAAAATAGCCCACCGATAGTTTCCACTTATCAAAGCCTGTTTCTCAGACCACAGAGCACACCTCCAATACTGACCTCCCAGGGTCCTTGTGAAATGCAGGCTCCCGGTCCCGAGTGGAGCCCTGGAACAGCACCGCAAATTCTGAGTTCACTTTTGGCTGAGCGATATTTTCTTTCAAAATACAAGTATTTCCCCTGAGAGCTAAGTCTTATTTGAACCAAATAACCAAATCCATATGCAGCTGAGTGATACACAGGAGAAGAGAGGGAGGGGAGGGGAGGGAATCTAACAGCTGCTCGAGCTCCCCAAGTGTAAGATAGAGCAGAGGGAATGATACACAGTAACTGTCTTTAGTACTCACAAAATCCTCACAGGAGATGGGTCCTTACCGCGCCCATTGCACAAGTGGGGAAGATGAGGCAGAGAGAAATTAGATGACTTTCCCTAGCTGGACAGCAAGTGAACAAATTCTGACTGAGCACCTGCCACACCAGCTCTGGGTACCAGACTGATGGAGACACACAGATTCCCGGCCCCAAGGAGCTCACCAGTGAGGAGGGAGACTGACAATAAAAAGGCAAAGAGAAACAGGATGACGCTAGGCAGAGAGTGAACGGGGCATCTGAGTTCAGACCTGAAGGATGCAGAAAAGGCAGCATGCTAAAATCTGGGGGGAAAAATTATTAGAGCAGAAAGAACACATGCAAGGTCCCGGAGATGGGGATGAAAACGAGCTTGTTTTCTTGGCGAGACAGAAATAAGACCAAATCCGGTAGAGCTGAGTGAATGAACGGAAGACTGGAGGGAGATTAGTTTGGAGAACTGGGTGGGTGGAAAATCGTGGGGCCTGGTAGACTCTTGAAAATGATCTGGATTTTACTCTATTTTATCATATGTGTAATGGCGGCCCATGGAGAGTTTGAAGCAGAAAAGTGATACGACGTGATGCTGTATGGAGGACGGACCTCAGGGCAGCTGAGACATCCTGGTGGTTGAGACTGTGCTTGTAAGAGCAGAGGTGGAGAGAAGTGGTCATATTTGATATATTTTTAGGAGGTAAAACCCCGAGGACTTACTGATGAGGATTTAGATGTAGGGTCTGATGGGGAAAAAGTGGATCAAGAATGATTTCACCGTTTCCAGCCTGAGCAACTGGATGAACAGTGGTGCCATCTGCTGAGAAGGGGGAGTGAAGGAGGGGTAAGCAGTTAGACATTCAAGTCTGGAGCTCTGCGTAAGAAATAACTATGAGAGCCATGCACGCAGAGAGAGTTTTGGAGCCCTGGGGCCAGGGGATATCGCCCAGGAGAAAGCGTAGATGGAGAAGAGGAGAGTGTTGAGTGGATCTCAACGTGGACGCTGAAGTCAGCAAGAACGGAGACAACACAGGCACTGCAGGAAAGAGTAAGCCAGGAGCTGAAATCACCAGTGAGTAAGGAGGAGTGACCAGAGTATTTGTACATGACCACAACGTTGTCCAGAGAAGGGCTGGGGATAAGTGTGGAAGGTAGCAAACTCTGGCTTCTCCCATTTTCATCTGTTTTCCTAGTTCAAAATAATTCAACCCAGTTTCTCTAGTTCATCCCCGAACCCCTCCTTCTTTCGTTCTCCAAGACGAAAACGGAGATGACATGTAACAACCATGCTGATAAGCCTCCCTTTGCACCACCCACAAGCCAGTCCTCACTCCTCATGAAGGGCTATCATTATCCTACCCAGTCTCTCGTCAGCTGCACCTCCTGCCACTCCCTGAACCCCACTGTTTAGTAGGCACCTTGTATTGTATGGGACACCTGCTATGCCCAAATACACCAGGAGCATTCACAACTCCTTGCACCTTTGCTCACACTTGCGTGACTGCCCATATGACTTTGCCCCCTCACTTGCTTGGCACTGTCCCATGAGCTCTACAAAGCTCAGCTCAAAGGTCACCTCTTGTACTGCCTGTATCTAGATAGAATCCAACTCATGAGAGATGATCAATAAATATTTATAGAAAAGAAATAAAGAGACCTTCTTCTACGTAATTGTTCACCCCTTCCTTGCCGCTTATTCTCTGTGCAGTACTCCCATCCTTTATGAGCCCTAAAGGATCTACTGTAATTGCACTCACAACCCAAAAACCTATCTACTTCACATATAAAACCAAAATTTTTAAAGGAATTGGTAATTCTGTTTTTTCTTATTCTCTTCACAGTACAATTCACTCTCAATTAAAAAGCATCACATAATCTTAGATCAATAGTTTTCATACAGAGGAGAAGGAGGAGGAGGAAGGGGGTTGAGGTGGGAAGGAAAGGAATTGTTCTTGTCTAGTCCATCTAAACCTATACGAGTTACCGCACAAAGGGCACGATCTGCTCGCCTCAAGACAAAAGCCAATCATCAAGAGGCAGGATGGTGAATAAGAAAGGGCATTTATTACAGCTTGCTAGCTAGGGGGAAGATGGCCGACTAACGTCTCAAAGAAGCATCTTACAGAACAAAGACTACAGGCCAGTTATATAGGGGGCTGGTCTCCTGGTGGGGGAGGCATCTGGTCTCCGGGTGGGGCATCCATCTAGTCTTAGTTCCTGAGTCTTTTGTTTTACTGGATGTGCATCAGAGACTGGAGCAATGCCCTATACCCTGATCTTTCAGTTGTCATTGATGATGACTGTCAGCATTGATTCTCTGTGCGGGGGTCATCACATTCCTAAGGAAATCAAGAGAACAAAGTTATCAACGTATAGCAGCTAGAAGGGGCCACAAAACCCACAGAGCATGTCTGGGCTAGTTAATCAGAGGTCATTCAAAGTTACCATATGGTTTCTTTTCCACAATATGGCTTCCCTTATGTCAACCTTGTGTTGAGCCGGTATCATACGTATGGCTTTGCCAAAGGAAAAAAAAACACAAAATGTTGTTCCTGGTATTACAACAAGAAGTAAAATATCAAATATGCTAGAGAGAGGGAAGCAAAAAAAGGAATGCTTTTTCTCAATGGGGATTTATCTTCTGCTTCTGAAAGTGGACTTGGGATTCAAACCACAAATTCAAATCTTCACTATTGTGTCCATTTAGCTAGGCTGAAGCAACACTTCCCAGAATCCCCTTCCCTGTGTAGCTCTAAGCTGGCGTGCACGTGGGACCTGGAAGCTCTGAGCTGGCGTGCACGTGAGACCTGGAAGCTCTGAGCTGGTGTGCATGTGGGACCTGGAAGCTCTGAGCTGGCGTGCACCTGGGACCTGGAAGCTCTGAGCTGGCGTGCATGTGGGATCTGGAAGCTCTGAGCTGGCACGCACGTGGGACCTGGAAGCTTTGGGCTGGCAAGCACAAGGGACGAAGTAGCCTTGGTGCTCAGGCATGCTCACCAACACTGCTGGAGTCAGGCAGCATCCCACCCATGGCTCCTCCAGCTCCTGCCAGATTTTCTGCTTTAGCTTCTCCAATTCCTGGGCCAGAGGGCTGTTTAGCGCAGTAGCAAAGGGCAACAGCCTCTCCTCTGGGAACTTTCATCATCAGAGTTGGCAGCCGAGAGATGCTGAGAAATTGACATGGTTCCAGTCCATCCCCATGGGGTCCAGCGCATCCTTGCGGGTTGCAGCTTGTCCTTGCTTCCTTCACATCCACCTTCCCTTCCCAATCGCCGGCCTGAGGACTTCAGGATCCAGCAGCACACAGAAACAACTGCTCCACATAGCTGTGTAGCCAGCTCCCACACTGCATACTGTCAAATCCCCATCATAAGTCATATATGTGTTTATTGTACATATGTATGTACTGACAAGGACTCTCCTTGACCAAACCTTGTCCTTGGGCCCTGTCCTCAGGCTGCCTAGCCCAGTTGTAGCAAGAATTCTGCTAAATCAGTTAAGTGACAGTCCCCACCCTTGATATCTAATCACCCTCAAGATCTGACCACATTCCTCATCCCCACCCTTGATGTCTAAGTCCTTGGTCTGCCTTTAGCAAGAATCCTGTTAGGCCAGTTCAGCAAGAATCCCCTACCTTTGATGTCTCCTCTTGTAATGTCCCATCCACTGACCCCTCCCTCTGCTGTTGGCTCTAAACCCCCACTTGTCCTCACCGTGTTTGGAGTTGAGCTCAGTCTCTCTCCTCTACTGCAACAGAGTAGATGCCAACCACAACAGTCTTGAATAAAGGCTTCCTTACCATTTTAACATGTCGAAATAATTTCTCTTTAACAATATGTATGTATGTATGTATGCATTTTGAACCCTGATACACCAGTTTTTACAGGTTTGTCATCATTTTCAAAGTAGCACTTCTTCCTTTTCCATAAACAGAGTTCTTGTGCATCAAAGGCTGTTTTGAAACTGTTATCAAGCTCAATGACTGTATTTTTTCCTTCAAAGAAATAAACATCGTCACCCCACCACCAGGGGGCAGTAGCACTGCGTTATCAAAAATTCTCCATCAACTCAGAAGGGAAGCATTCGCTCATTTGGCAATTAAACAAAAACATCTCTGTCAGGAGGTGCCAGGGCAAGTGGCACCCCTCCCTTCACATTAGAGTTGAGAGGCTGGGGGTCGCAGCTGGTTCTGCCACTCACAGCTGTGAGACTGGGACGGGCACTTCACAGGGCGGGGCCTCAGCCTTCACCCCTGCAAAGGGCCCCATTCAGCTTTGACCTTCTACAGCAAGCAGCACAGGAGAGCCGCCTAGGTCAGAGGAGGAATGCCAGGACTCCCGACTGGAGATTCGGATTGTACAAAAAGGGCATTTATTCCCATTTCACGGATGAGATGAGTCATCTGGTGGGCACTGTCACAGAATTAGCAGAAGATCCAGATCTTGAACTGAGCACAAATCCCTATGCCCTATGCACACGGGTGCCTTTCTCCTGAAAATCATTCCCCTCACCTCTCCTTTCCCTGGGCTCTCCCACACACCTGGTGAGAATAACTCATTCTTCAGGGCCAGTCTCAAGCATTTGTCACTCCTGGTCAAAGTTTTCTCAACCCTCCCTAGAAGACTCAATTTCTTCCTCTCTGGGTTTCCTTAAAACTAAATCCACAAAAATAACTTGGCCACAGGCCATGACAAGGAGTGAGGGGTGGGGGGAGTGGGAGGGATTAGTCGCCTCATAAATACTATCAATCATACCATTTTTTAAAATTTGAACAATGACATGGTCATCTTAGGTAAAATGTTATCTAGCATCCCATCCCAACATGCCACCCCCAAATCCCTCCCATGCAGTATTTCTTGAGTGCTCACTGATGGTTACCACATTCATTCAATCATTCCATATATATTTACTGCGTGCCTATTTTAGATGCTACAAATATAACAGTGACAAAAGCAGAGTCACTGCTCTCTTAGAAAACACATTCTCGTTGCGAGTCCTAGGTCTGTAGGAATTAAATTAAGGTGCGTTTAGTGGGATGGAGAAGACTACAGAAGGAAAAGGTTTGACTCCATTCCTAGACTCTTCTCCTGCAGGACCCAGGGTGGTCGCCATCCAAACTCAGCAGAAGAAAGGAAACCCCCTCTCTTCCTAGGTAGCTCAGCCCGGTGTCCCATAACTCAGCCTTGCTGGCCCTGAGAGGCCTGACTTTTCTAGAGTAAATTTATCAGGAGAGGAATTATAGTATCAGCCACAAAGAGTGGGTCAACTTCCCCAAAACTGTCTACCTAGAAGAAAAGTCAGGACACCACTAGAAAGACGATAGAGAGGGTGGTACTGAGGGGGCAACCCGCAAACACCACCACGGAACTGAAGGCTGGAAGGCTGGTCATGTAAAGGCGGGGTAAGAGTTCTACCCATGTTCTAAAAAAAATCTTGGCATATTCAAGAAACAAAAGGGTGGCCAATGTGGGTCAAATGTAGTGAACTCTACACTATCTGTTACGTTCACGCACACTGGTCTGAACACGTGAATCTAATCCTCCATAATGTAAAATGTATTTCTCAGAGTTCCAGCAACAGTTTCATATTTCAAATTATGCTAAGGAGACTCATCATAAAATGTTTACAACAGATTTTTCTGATACTTTCAGCTTTAGTCCAGACCCAAGTGAAGCACTTTGGGGAGGCGTCTTAACTCTTTCAAACCTGTTGCACACCATCCAGGTACATATGGCACAGAATATATTTTAGTCACCTATGTATACATCCTTGGACTAGGATGAAAAGCTGGGTTCTAGACTTGGTTTTGCCCTGAATAACTGGGAGACTTTGAGCAAACTACTTAATTAGCATCTCAAAGCATCAGAGACCTCGTCAGCACAGTGGCTCGGAGGCTATCTGCCTCCCAAACCCAACAAATGAGAATCAAATGAGGCAAGAGACAGCAAAGCAATCAGAACACTGTAAAAGAGTGTCACATAAAAGAGATACAATTAGTAAACAAACACAGGGAAAAAATATTCAACCTTGCAAGTTACCGAGAAAATACAAATTAAAACAATAAGGCAACGTTCTATACATATTGAATTAGCAGCACTGCTGCTGGCAGTATAATAAGAACAATCCTTTCAGAAGGCAATTTGGCACTATGTTTCCACAGCAATAAAAATGTTCAAAATGGCTGACCCAATAAGCCCTCTCCTGATAAAATCTCTCTCCTGCTCAAAAAGCCAAAGACCTGAAGATATTCACCATAGCATTACCCATAATAGCAAAAACAAACCAAAAAAGAAAGAAAGCAAACAAAAGTATTTATTATTAATGCATTCAACAAGATGTGAGTGCCAACATGTGCCACTAACTAGCTATAGGGTACAGGGATTCTTTTTGAGGTGATAAAAATGTTTTCAAATTGACTGTGGTGATAGGTGTACATATCTATGAATGTACTAAAAACTGAAGTGTACGTTTTAAATGGGTGAACTGTGTGGTATGTGAATTAATCTCAATAAAGTTGTTTTGTAAAAAAGGAGAAACATTTATTATTAATGCATTCAACAAAATGTGAATGTCAATATGTGCCACTAGTGACAGGAATAGGAAAAACACCAAGTCAAACACCCTGCCTTCAGAGAGCTTGCAGTCTCGGTGGGGAGTTTGTCAATTAAATAACTGATCCAGATACAGCGGGTGAAAAGTGCTCAGATAGGCAAGTGACGTACACCAGTGGGAACATCTCAAAGGAACACAAGCTGTTCTTGAGGGACCAAGAAAGGCTTCACAGAAAAAAATTAAAATGGTGTCTACACCGAGGTGTGAAAGATGAACAAGTGTTAGCCAAACGAAGGAAGGCAGGAATGGAGGAAGGAAGACGGAAAAGGAGAAGGGATGAGGAAGAGAAAGAGTAATCCAGGTAGGATGAACCACACTGTCTTCATCTATTCATCAGCCAATGGACATTTATGTTGTCTCCACATTTGGCCATTACGCATAATGCTGCTATGAACACTCATGTGCCAGTTTTTGTGCAGACATATGTTTTCAAACCTTTGAGCATATACCTAGGAGTAGAACTGCTGGGTCATATTGTACAACTGTTGACCATCCACTTTCCTTCCCCAAATACCAGACAACAGACTCCGACCAAACTACTGTATTTAACGTTCCCCAAATAAACCAAATACCCTTAATTCCACCAGAATTAAAGTCCTTCTACCTGAAACTATTCCTTCTGCTCAGTCTGATCTGGCAAACACCGATTTGTTCTTCAAGGTCAAGATCACCTTCTTCATGGAAAAAAAAATCGCAAACCATTCTTCCACCTCTGAAAAGAACTGTCAATCCCCCATGATGCTCCTACATCCATTTATTTACACTGACTCCTCTCTAGCCTTAACCATTCTCTCATGCCCTTTCTCTAGGGATAATCATCTAAAATGTTCTTAACCCCAAATGCCCACTATGTGTCAGGCACTATACTAGGCACTTCGGTAAACATTTAACTCAAGACTAACGGCCCTGTGAGATGGCTACTATCCTCAATGTGCAGATAAGGAAACTAGGGCTGAAAGAAGTTAAATTATCTGTCCAAAGTCACAGAAGTAGTAAAGACAATGGTATTCAAACCCAGGTCTGTGGCAATTCAGAATCTCATATACAAGACTGACAAATGGCACGAGAGCATGTGAAAGAAAGGAGAAGAAAAGAGGGAAAGAAATGAAGGAGCACTTACCACGGCAATGAGCATTTAGCTTTTCCCATTTACAAAGCCCCCTCACACCTCCTATCTCATTTGTTCTTCACAATGACTCTTACAGTTAAATAGGAAGTGTATTTTTACTCCCATAAAATAAAACAGACAAGGAAACCGAGGCTTCAGTAACCTGCTTCAAGTTACCAGCTGGTAAGTGAAGAAGAATCTGAACTGAGACCTAAACCCAAGTCACTCAACCATGCTTCCATCCCCCCAGGACTTACTGCAGGCACGGGGTGGCATGAAACACTGTGATGAGGGTCATATGGGGTGATACCTAAAGTCAGAGGGTCAGGAAAAGCCTCTCACCATTTGAGTTGACTTGAGTGACACAAGGAGCCACCATGCAAGGATCTGGGGACAGAGTGGACCAAGCAGAGGGAAATGACCCAAGAAAGCTTAAAGGAAAGAGGGACCTATGAACAGCCACATCCTGGACACAGTGAACAATGGGAGAGTCATACCAAAGGAGGACACTGCACCCTGGAAGCCACGGGTCAGCAAAGCCATCTGCAAAGGGCTAGGCGGTAAATATTTTAGGGTTTATGAGCCAAGAGGCAAATCAAGGCTATTAAGTAGGTACTTACATATAATAAGTGAGAAAACACACTTTTTTGCTGAGGAAATTCAAAATATAATAATTGAGTGCAATTCTTGTAATGCAGGTTTACAAACGAGAAGAACAGGATTTTTTTCGGAGGGTGACGACATTTCACTTAATTGCGGTTCAAAGTTAGGTTCCCTACCATCAAATCAATTGCAGATGTTCATCTGTAAAAACCCTTCTTAGATTAAAGGTCATATCAAAAAAAAGGTGGTTTTGACCCACTGGATTTGACCTGCACACTGTAGTTAGCTGAGCTCTGCTGTAAACCATGGTGAGGAATTTAGGTTGTATTCAAGCACAATGAGAGGCCATGGAGGCTACAACCAGGAGGGTGACATAATCTGAGGCGTGTTTTTAAAAGGTCACACAAGCTGCTTGGTAAAAGAAGGGACTTCAGAGGGAGACAAGAAGGAAAGGAGGAAGATCCATGACGGGTACAGTATGGTCCAGGAACGAGGTGCAGTGCTGGGATTAAGGCGCTCATGAGGGAGAGAGATCTGTTCCACATACAGCTACCAGGACCTACTGATGGTTTGAAGGAGGGTGTAAGAAAAGAAGGATCAAAGACAACTCCCAGGATGTTAGATTGAACAGTTAGGTGAGAAAAGATAAAAAACAGCCTCAGGGGAAGATGAAACAGTACTTCTATTTGGAAAAGTTAAGTCCTAGTTAGACAGCTGAGTGGAATGAGAAGTTTGTGGGGAGATCAGGGCTAGAGATGTTAATTTGAGGGTCACCAGAACATAAAGGGCATTCACAGGCAGGGGGTGTGAAAACATACTAAGTGAAAGAAGCCGACACAAAAGGCTGTATGATTCCATTTCTATGAAATGTCCAGAACAGGCAAATCCAGAGAGACAGGAAGGAGCCTCATGCTTGCTTAGGGCTGGGGGAGGGGGCGAGGTAGGAGGGAACAGAGATTGACCAGATTTGAGGTTTCTATCAGGGTGGACGAAAATATTCCAACATTACATTGTGGGGATGGTTTACAACCCTGTGAATTTACTAATATACTTTAAATGGGTGAATTGTATGGTATGTGAGTTATTTCTCAATAAAGTTTCTTTTAAAAAAATACATTTTAGTAAGATATTCGGTTTCCTGTAGGCAAAAGTATGACAACTGCTATGTGGGGACAGTTATTTTGGAAGTCTCAGATGCTCAAACAACCAAGGGTTGTCGGACACCCAAATCTGGGGCTCAGAGAAGCAGCCAGGAAACTAGGGGTGTAAATCTCAGATAAGTCATCATTTCATTTATTCTCACACTCACCTAGCAAGACACATGTTATAACCCCCAGTTTATGATGAAGAAACTGAGGCTGAGAGGACGCAGAGCCTGATGTGCATGTCTCCACTGGCTTTCCACACAGACTTCCACACATTGCATCCGGGGTAGAGGCCGGCGAAATGAAATATTTTCTTTTTGTGTGTGTGTGAGGAAGACCAGCCCTGAGCTAACATCTGTTGCCAATCCTCCTCTTTTTGCTGAGGAAGACTGGCTCTGGGCTAACACCCATGCCCATCCTCCTCTACTTTATATGGGACGCCGCCATGGCATAGCTGACAAGCAGTGCGTCAGCCAGCGCCCGGGATCTGAACCTGCGAACCCCGGGCTGCCAAACGTGAACTAAACCGCTGCGCCACTGGGCCCGCCCCGAAATGAAATATTTTCTGACCTCAAGTTCTAACAGTCAATCAATTCATTTTCTAGACTACAAGACCTAGATTCTGTGCTGCTCTAGCTGACCCATGAACTGACTGCCCAATCTAAATCTACACATTCAGTGACAAGGTGGCAATGGCCACATTCCCAACAACTTAAGTGTGGGGGATGCGGAACACCAAACAGGGCAGAGACCACACATACCCAAGTGCCAGTTACGCTGCCCATCGGTCATCGCCCAGAAGATGTGCCTCAGCGGCACTGGCCTCCCTTCCCCCAGCACCTCCTGCTTCTCTTCCAACTCCTACCGCACCCATCCCCGCTCCACTCAAACAATCACCAAATAGAATGCAAATTGTAACATCTGCACATCTTGGAAAAGAACAGTATCTGGATCTTCTAGCCCTCTGGGGTCATTCTGCTATTTCCTTGACAAGAGATTCCATCTCTTTCTCTGGGTCCTCTTAAGGTACCTCAGGCAAAAGAATCCCCAACCTGTGACCAAGGAGCAGGAGTCCTGGTTCCCCAGGAGGAAAACACTGTCTTCGGACATTTATTAAGCACTTCTTTGCACCAGGCACGTTGTCATGCACTTCAGGTACGTTATCTCTAATACGACAGCACTGTCAGGTAGATGAGAAACTGGAGCTTAGATGGGTTTTCAAGGAAACTCCGTCTACCCAGAGTCCTCCACCAAAATGCTGAACCACAGTAAAACAAACACACAAAAATCCTTCAGATCCCACCGGGGACCAGCCCAACAACTATGTGAAGTTTAAATTTTATTACGAAAGCATCATTTAGATGCTACGGCAAGAACACAGCACTCTCTGCCATCACAACATGGTAAAGCAATTCTGATGGTAGGAACGCTCTGAAATTGTGTCCCTCCTAATGCAAGTTCATTCACTGGCCCTCGCATGGTCTCCGCAGCATCCCCTTTCAGCGTCCCTCAGTCTTTTCACTGTAGCACTAACATGAGCTTGTGAAAGTACGTATTTTTCCCTGCACTTCACTCACAGTAGCACATCCAGTGTGTGGATAATCCTTATCCTCTCACCCGGGACTTTGGATCTGAATCCCAAAGACAGTTTAGCTAGCTAATTTTTCCCCTTGCTCCCTCTTTCAGTAATTTGATATCAACACAGCCAAGTCTTTTATTTTCCACAGAAATGGGTATCAGCAGCTAACTCATGCTGGAATAGCCGACACAGGATCACAATCAGACGGCGGGCTTGCTCCAGCTCACAGGTGGTAGTCGGCTGAACCCTGCTGTAGAGGATCAAGCCACAGACGGATTTTTAAACTAGCCAGCCAGAGGAAACACCAGTTGGGCAGCATAGCAGAGGGTGTACTTAAAGAGACAGAAGTCTTTATTCATTCAGCAGCATTTGAGGGCCTACTAGCTACCAGGTGCTGTTCCAGGTACAGTGACACTTCCTGTCCTGGAGGAGCTTACAGGCCAGGTGGGAGGGGAAGCAGACAAGCAACTCCAATCACGCAGCCCAGAGTGGTGGGAGCTATGACAGCAG
Organism: Tapirus indicus; assembly: GCA_031878705.1. Taxonomy (NCBI): domain Eukaryota; kingdom Metazoa; phylum Chordata; class Mammalia; order Perissodactyla; family Tapiridae; genus Tapirus; species Tapirus indicus. The sequence continues at coordinate 4,365,224 of CM062935.1, read as the reverse complement.
CAGGCGCATGCTCGGTGGGCTCCCACAGGAGAGTGCTACAGTCAGAGAGGGGACAAATTCCTGGACAAAGTGACAGAAATGGGAGATGCCACAGACGGCAGGTAGAATAGCATGTGCAAAGGCAGCAGAATAGAAATACTGCTGTATTTGGAGCTGTCAGAATTTAGACGGCCAGAACACAGGGTGAATACGAAAGTGGGAAAAGACAGAGCCAGAAGGAGTGTTAACACATGCCCCCCTAAACCTTTCAACAAAGTCAGGGGTCTCTCTCCTTCTCGTGAGACTCCTGTGCAGTACACAACCTACTGCCATAGTGCCATGGAGCTTGTACCTGTATGCCCAGTCAGGAAGCCCCAGTAGAAATGACCCCATATCAATGACCACAAAAAGTAACATAGTCATGCTTCCAAAGAAAAATCCATAAATCCTCAAGTTATAGAGGTTGTAAGTTATAGAATTTGTAAAAAATGACAAAAGTCCTGGGGAACCGAGAGGCTGTTCATGTAAGCAATTGCCCTCATAACTTATCTGGTGAGTTCACTCGTATTTGCACATATCAGAGGGTATATGTGGGCAAGGGACGGGCAAGAAATCCCAGACAATGCATCTTCACCTGCAAACAACCAGACAGGTTTACACACGACAAGAAGCCTAGAAAGACCCCGCCCCAAGCCCAGTATCATTTTTTTCTTTCTTGGCTGCTCTTCTATTCCATATTTAATTTCAACGCAGCAATATTTAGAAATGTTAATTATCAGCTCTATGAGTGGTACCATGAGCTCTCCAGAAGAAAGGTCACCCAATAAATTAAAATATCTGTCATTAAAATAATAACAAACTACCACACAATGTGCAACATTCTAGTTGTACAAATGAGAAAATAGAGGCCCAGGAAGAATTTAATTATTGATCTGAGGTTACGGTAATTAGAGATTGAGGTTAGTGGAAAGAACCCTTTAGACCTCCTGATTTCTGTCCTTTTCTCAGAAGACTCCAATTAACCAAATACCATTATACGCAGGCCTTTAAGGAGACAGCAATTTTTTCAACAGTGTCATGTCCCAGTTCCTCTCCTGTTAAACTCAGTGTCTTTAGATCACTAATTAATCTGACCTCAAATAACCAGCAAGTTCCTTCTCTCATGGAGCTTCTGAGGGAAGACAGGCACTGACCAACTAAATATGCACTGATTCTCTCGTTAGAATTGTGAGAAGTGCATGAAAGAAGAGAGCAAACAGCAGGAGCACCTGGTCTCACAGGGGACTTGTAAAAGGCTTCCAGAGGAAGTTCAGACCAAGGGGAGTCATGTGGTACTGGGGAGCAGGGGATGGAAAAAGGGAGACAGCCAAGGCCCAGTCGTGGGAAGGAGAATGTGTATTTAAGAGAAAAAGTCCAAAGTGGGGCAGCTGAGGGAGGTGGAGGTGTAAGCAGCTCAGGGAAAGGATGTGGGGCCGTGTCATCACAACTTAACGGTCGTGGGAGACTCTTCACATTTAAACGTGAGGTCGGTGGGAAAGTGGAACCAAGAGAGAACAGATCCGTGACAAAAGGGGACGTGGACGAGCCTACGGGGCAGGATGGCACTCAGAACCCTAAGGACCAGTCAGCAGAGTCCACTCAGACTGGACACTGCACCGGGCACTGTGACTTCCAAGTTGCTGTGTCATGGGGAGGTTCAAGGAACCCATGGGACTGGCAGCAAGGCGGACAGCATCCTCAGGGGGCTTGAGGAGAGCTAGTTGCCAGTCAACAATCAAAAAATCAATATAGTGAGCAACAAATAGACGCATGCCCGTGTCACCACCGAACCCCAGCCTCCCCAACACCAGAGACAATTGTTCTGGAAACTCTGTCTTAGTCAGTTCCTCCCTCACTTCAAAGAAACCCAAAGTACAAATCACACACATAGCCAGCTTCGATGTTGACCTTGCTGCTCAACTGCCGAACTCCACAGGTAGCATGAAGACAAATGCAACACTAAAGGCAAAAGAAACCAAGCACGCACAGAGAAGAAGCTGTGCCACCATCCGCTGGGGAACAGTGTCCAGGTGGTGATTTGTTTGGGTCACCAAAAGTTCTAAATAGAGAGCAATAGCTACTCCACACGGAGAAGGACACAAATAACCACAGTAAGTGGTAAGTGCTTTAAGGACATTGGTAACAAAGAGCCACAGGAGTTCAAGGGAGGAGAGTTCATTACTACAGAGATGCCATGGAAGTCACTATAGGAGAATCGACACTTCCTGTAACGAATGCTGGGGTTTCGACAGGTGCTACCGGGAAGAGAGGCTTTAGGAGTGAAGAGAACAGCATGAGAAGGACATATGTGACATTCGAGGAATGGAGTTCACACAGCCTGGCTTGAATGAAGTTTAAGGACACACAGTGACATGGAAGAGGATGCGACTACACAAGAAGAATCCAGTCAGATTCTGTGATGTGCCTTGAACTTTATCCTGATTCTCAACTCTATCTGCTTAGAAAACAATGCCGTATTTCTTACACAACAGCTATGACTGAAACTCTTTCCTCTCCCATTTTAGAAAAGCATATTGACATGCAGTAAGTTAGAGTGACGCAATGACATGAATCTTCTCCCTTGTTTTGCAAAGGCAATCACACACCGACTTCAATACTTTTGTTTTGAAGCTAATGATAATTGAGATCTTAGCGTACGTTCGCTATGAACGCCTTATAGGAATTAACGCACTGAAGCCTCACAACCACTCCAGGATAGACGTGCCACTCTATTATCCTGGAGTCAAGGAGACCGCAGCAATCACAGGAAATACAACAGCTGGGGAAAAGCAGTGGGGAGACAGAGAGAGACAAATACATTGATTTTAAAAATGCAGACAGAGGAGCACAAACTTGGTAAATGCTGGGATATGGGAGTCAAGGAGCGTAGAAGTGGGGCCAAAGTCTCCACTGGGACACCTGGAATGAGGGGTAGCACTGCAGCAGACAATGACATGCCACTCAGGATGGAACAACTGATTCTCCAGGTGACGGGAGCGCTGCCCTCTCCAGAAACTGTTCTCAGCTGGAGAGAGCCACCCTGTCCAAGAGCATGCCCCTCCTTGGGAGTGGGGTGCATCCAGCACCTGGGTGTGGGGGCGTAAAAGACCCAGCCCCTCACCACACAGCAAGACATCTCTCTTGAAGGGCCATCCCAGCTTCAGAGGTCCCGTGGGGTCAGCCGAGACCTTATCCATCACTGCTGGTAGTCCTCTCCAGAAAGTGCCCTCAACAGAAGAAAACTATCTCACCAAGGTAACCTGCATTACTGGTCAATGAGGGAGTAGAAAGGCCCGGCCCTAAGAACAATGCAGGACAACTCTGCAGGGCCGTCCCAGCTCAGAGCTCAGTGGACCAGCCGAGGCCTCTGCTGATACTACACTGAGACCCAACTTCTCCCTCTGCCCAATCTTGCCTCCTTCTCTTCCCTTCAGCGGGTGTCAACCCCAGGAGCACTTCCCAATAAACTTCCCGCACAATCATCTCCATATCGGAGAATCATTCCCGGAGAACACAACCTGCAACACACTGAACTGGTGCGAGCGACACAGGCAGAAAGGGAGGTGTGATGGAGAAGCGACTGAGTTCTGGTTTTGATGCGCTGGTTTTCAAGTGCCTGTGGAACGTCCAAAGGAGACGTCCTGAGAGCAGCAAAACAGATGTACCTGGAGCTCAGGGTGGAATCTGGGTTAAAAATAAACAGATTATGACTGAAACCCAAGAAGCAGATGACACCCAGGAACAGTGTGAGAAGAGAAGATGACAGAAGAAAGAACCAGAAGAAAGTAGCCTTGTGGGCAAAAATAGCACGATGCCATTGCAAACACAGCAAAGTGCATCCCTGGTTTGAGAAGTCAAGGCACAAGTTGGCCTTGAGGGGAGCAGTGACTGGAATGGGGCACATAGCGGGCTTTGGGGTTCTGGTCATGTTTCTGACCTGGGTGCCAGGTACAGGGGTGGTCACTCCGTGAAAATTCATTGAGCTGTATTCTTATGAACTGTGCACTTCTCTATATAAATGTTATGCTTTGACCTTTATATTTTACACATAAATACAGGAAAAGGCAAGGAAAACCCATGCAGAAGGGTGAGAGGTAGAGAGAAAAGCAGTAAACAGTGGTGAGAAAGGGCCCAGGGAGACCAGGGCGTGAAGGACACGGTGGGCAGTGGCATCGGGCACCCAAGGAAGTGAGGAAGGAAGGACAGGGAGCCAAGGACACAGTGGAGCATGAGTCTTCTTACCAGCAGAGAACTGGGAAGCATCACCACCCACCGAAACCTCAGCCCGGTGTTTATGTGGGCCAGCACCAAGAGTGCTCTCCTTCATACACCCCTGAAAAAAAGTATAGTTTGAATTCACTCACCTTGATCTGACAAAAAATCCAGCATGGTCTGTAACAGGAAGGACAAGTGCCTGACAGAAAGAGCGGGATTCCCCATCCTTCGGGAGGCATAGACCAACTCATGTAGCAAACGCATCTGGACGGCGGCCCAGCCTCGGTGCGTGCCTGTGATGAAAGTCACAAACATCAGAAAGTGCTTCAGGAGGGTGCATTGGCAAGAGAACAAAAAGTATGAGCCTCTGTTGGAAACGTGTTTAATGTAATGTGTAAAACTCAGTGATTTGAAGACAATGCCTCAACCAGCAAACTCAAATGGCAACAAAAACATTTCCCCTGTGCTTCTTAGTCCAGAAAAGAACTCTAAAGTGATATGTTTTTCATACATTAAAAAAATGTTTCATATTACTTTCTCTCTTCTGCAAAGACACAATTTAAAAAATAACCCACTTTGAAATAATTATAAGATTAGAACAAAAGATTATGTTTTCAACGGCATGTCTTTGAGTTATAGACATACTTTTTTAAAGAAAATACTGATATTTGATGGGCCTTCATTATCTACAACCAAGGACACTCAATTAAAAAGCACAACATTTCTCTAAAGTATAAGAAAAGTACAGAAAAGCAGATAGCTAAATTAGAAAAAAGGTTATCAATGGACTTTTGTGGCTGCTCCCTCCAAAGTAATTAAGCGTGTTTGAAATTAAAGGCGGAGGAAGTCGGTTGCACGGTCATTGAAAAGTATCTCTTTATGATCACAGAATTTTAGAGTTATTTATTCCAATTCCCTTTTGGCAACAATTACTACTTTTAAATATTTTCTACCTTAAAATCCTTCATGAAGAAGACATGGTAACAGGAACCCAAAACAAACAAGTTAGCACCTGGTGTTGTGTGTCCAAGGGCCCTAGGGGCTTGGTAGAAAAGCTGGGGAAAAACATTTAAGACTCAGATCAAAGGATTCCTCCTCTCATAGCCCTTACTGACCTCCTCTCCCACTGTCTCGCCCTACATAGCTGACCAGTCCCTTTGTGTATTTCCACCATATTATGCACAAATTTTGACCCCTAGGCATTATCTGGAGGGTAGAGTGAGGCACCTGGGAGCTTATGTACTTGTTTCTTCCATCAATCCTTAATTTCCCTTGGAGCCAGGATTGTGTCTTATTCATCTAGGTCCTTAATGTCTAGCAGGATGCCTGATACACAGTTGGTACTTAACCAGCAGATGGGTCAAGTTGAAAGCCTGATGAAAGAAAGTGCCCCTATTTTTCAGACATACAAACTTAAGCATGGAGGGTAAAATGATATGACTTCTGGGATTGGCTGTAAAATACTTCAACAAAGAACAAATAAAAGAAAAAGAATGGTATAAATAAAGCAAATTGACAAAAATCTCAATAATTATTTAATCTGGGGGATGGTCTTATTGTAGTATTTTCTCTAATTTGTATATATTTACATTATTTCATAATCATTTTTTAAATTGAAATTCTTGGAGCTGCCCAAACCTACACACACAGTCACCACTTCATATCCTAGTAGTCTATCTTACAAAAACCTTTTGGAATGTAAAATGGCAGCCCTTTCCATAGGACAACAGGGAAGGAGAAAGACAAATCCCTTCAATATTTTCACATTGTCAAAAGAAGCTAAGACCAAATGCCAAAATGAAATATGAGATTTTAAAAGGATAAGAAGCTGAAATCAACGTCGTGACTAACCTAGCCATGAATTCAGAATGCCCAAATTCACTAATCTCAACACTAACATATTAGGAAGGTTTTCTCACTTAGGAATTGGGCAAATATCCCTTTGTTGACTTTTTTAAATAGATAATGATCCACTTCCTACCACAGGCAATTTTAAGTAAAACTGAGTAAAAATTCTCTTCACACTAAATAGTGTACAAGTCATAATTTGTATGTGATTCAAATCATTCCTCCTGTAAAACCTGAATTTTTTTATTCTTAAGACAGATTTTCAGCACATGACCCAGTGATAAAATTTTCAACACTCTTGTACTTGAAAAGTTCACCAATTTGAGTTTATTACATCAGCTATCGCCTTTTAGCAAATCCATTTGCCTTGCCTGTCTCTTTCATAAGAGTTCCTGGGGAAAATTTAATGCCTCGCTCAGAAAAAGGCTGAGCAAAAGGTACGATCAAAAATCTTCATATATAGCAACACAAATAAGATTAAAATTATAAGCTGGTAAATACACACAGCACACATCTGTGTTCCCACCTCGACTTTCTGTAACCAGCTTTTGAAAATGTTCATTTCAAGAACTGGGAAGAAATACATTTCAGGTCCTGAGAATACAGACAATTCACCTTTATTCACAGGTACAGGGTTTAGAAGATTTCCATTTATTTCTCTGAGAAATGTTTTAAGTGGTCCAGAGCAATGGTGGAGATGGGTTTAAAGTGATCTTTTATTTCTTATTAAAAATATAGCCAGCTGACATATATCATTTTTACTTTATCTGATCTCACTCCCTTACCTTCTTTCCCCAACTTCTTTCACAAAATGATGGCAAAAAAATATGATGGCAAATGACCCCTCCCAAAACAGAAGGCTGAGTAAAAAATACCAAATCACTTGGAGGTGTGCTTATTTGTTTTACTTTTCAAAAGAAACGTGTTTCGTTCATCTGATTTAAAAATTAAGATCAAGATACCCAATGGACATGAAATCAACCATCACAAGAGGCTTACACACCCCTATGTTCATTGCAGCATTATTCACCATAGCCAAGAAGTGGAAGCAACCCAAGTGTCCCTCGACTGATGATTGGTTAAAGAAGATGTGGTATATACATACAATGGAATACTACTCAGCCATAAGAAAAGACAGAATTGTCCCATTTGCAACAACATGGATGGACCTAGAGGGTATTATGTTAAGTGAAATAAGCCAGAGAGAGAAGGACAGACACGGCATGATTTCACTCATATGTGGAATATAAATGAACACACGGACAGAGAGAACTGGTTGGTGGTTACCAAGGGGAAGGGGGGTGGGGGGTGGGCACAAGGAGTGAAGGGATGCATCCACATGGTGATGGACAAAAAATAGTGTACAGCTAAAATCCCACAATGTTATAAACTATTAAGACATCAATAAAAAAAAATTTAAAAATGAACCTAGACACGGACCTTACACCTTTCACCAAAATAAACTCAAAATAGATCACAGACATAAATGTAAAATGCAAACTATAGAACTCCTAAAAGATAACATAAGACAAAACCTAGATGACTTTTAAGATACAACACCAAAGGTACAATCCATGAAAGAAAGAATTAATAAACTGGACTTCATTAAAATTAAACACTTCTGCTCTGTGAAAGACAACACCAGGAGAATAAGACAAGCCATAGACTGGGAGAAAATATTTGCAAAAGACACATCTGATAAAGGACTGTTATCCAAAATACACAAAAAATTCTTAAAACTCAACAATAAGAAAATGAACAACCCAACTAAAAAAGGGGGAAAAGACCTGAACAGACACCTCACCAAAAAAGACACACAGATGACAAATAAGCGTATGTAAAGATGCTCAACATCGTATGTCATTAGGGAAATGCAAATTAAAACAACAGTGAGATACGACTACACACCTATCAGAATGGCCAAAGTCCAAAACACTGACAACGCCAAATGCTGGCAAGGATGTGGGGCAAGAGGTGCTCTCATTCACTGCCAGTGGGAATGCAGAATGGTTCAGCCACTTTGGAAGATAGTTTGGTGGTTTCGTACAAAATTAAACATACTCTTACCAAACGACCCAGCAATCATGCTCCTTGGCATTTACTCAGAAGAGCTGAAAACTGATGTCCACACAAAAACCTGTACATGGATATTTGGGGCAGCTTTCTTCATAATTGCCAACACTTGGAAACAACCAAGATGTCCTTCAGTAGATGAATGGATAAATAAACCGTGGTCCATCCAGACAATGGAATATCATTCAGCACTAAAAACAAATGAGCTATCAAGCCATGAAAAGATACTGAGTACCCTTAAATGCATATTACTAAGTCAAAGAAGCCAATCTGAAAAGGTGACATACTATATTATTCCAACTGTATGACATTCTGGAAAAGGCAGAACCAAAGAGTTAGTAAAAATAACAGGGGTTGTGGGGTGGGGGAGGGATGAATAGATGGAGCACAGAGGATTTTAGGGCAGTGAAAATACTCTGTATGACACTATAACGATGGATACATACCATTATACATTTGTCCAAACCCACAGAACGTACACCACCAAGAGTGAACTTGAATGTAAACTACGGGATGCTGATAATGAGGGAAGCTGTGTGGGGGCAAAGGGGATATGGGAAATCTCTGTACTTTATGCTCAGTTTTGCTATGAACCTAAAACTGCTCTTAAAAAAAGTCTATCTTTTAGAAAAAATAAATCACACAGGGGAAAGTGTGGTGGTAGGAGGAACATGGTAAAATTAACTCTTACATTTAAAAAAGAACAGCACCCTTCCAAGGTACAGGTGACGTGGACAGAGAAGTAATGCCACTCTCTGTGCCGCACACTTGTATGCTGGCTGCAGACACTCTTGGGCATCTGGATGCACCCCGTCCACACAGACAGGTGGCGACCACACACCTCTAGGTGCTCCTACTCTGTTGTTTGTCTTCCGCCTACTAATGTGCTGAGTAGAAACAAGACGGGAAGCCTCCTGCCGTGTCAGAAGAGCATGTAAGGGAGGCCAACATGCTCCCCGTCCCCTTGGAGTTCCCTGCTCCTCATCTTTAAGAGAAAACCATGGCACTGCAACACACGCATGAGAGCGCTGTTGGGTTTACACGCTTTGTTGTCATCTCTCCATTTCTCTTTCGAGAAGCAGAAAGGTGCTTACAAGCAGACCGCCGGAGTGGCTACAAAGAGGCCAGGAATCCAGAAATAGCCTCACCCCAGAGGCCAGTCCCCAGAAGGCTGGCACTGCATGGATATGAATAAAGTAAACACAGGCCAGTGACGATCCCAGAGCCAAGCTCTCCTGAAAACCCAGGTGGTCTCTTCACTGCTCTCCTCATTTGTAGCTCTGGCCCAGGCGAGCTTCCTGACAAATACACCAGCCACCGGGGCAGTGGCAAATCCTATCTGGAACCCAAATCCCTCATCCTGCCTGAATCTAACCTTGGCTGCCCAAATGCAGCAACTCCCTAATCTGGCATCACACTCTTCCTCTCCTTCCTTAAACTGTCCTCTGCTGCCCTGGTCAGCCTGGACGTAGAGCTCTACTCTCAGGCTCCCCTTCCTGACTCCATTGCCAATGAGTGTTCCCAGCAGAAACAACACTAAGCAGAGCTCACCTTCCCCTTCTGGACCCCCACTTCCCATCTGTAAAGAGAGGGTAAGAGCTGGATCATTCTCTCAGAATCTCCTGAGACTTTTCCAAGCACATATGCCCAGGCCTCACTCCACACCTCCCCTGGCCTGCCACTGAAGAAGAGCTGGACCTGGACCAGGGTGGGAAGACAGCCGGCCCAGCACCGTGAGGGGACAGGCTCAGAGCCCAGGGCAGAGAGCGGGAGTGGGGACAGCTCACGCAGAGGGCTGGCCCCGGAACCCCATGAGCAGTGACACGACCCACTGGAAGGTTTTCATTCCGGATTGCAAGTTCCTGTTGTTCTCAGGCTCCAAGACAACATTCTGTTCAACACCACAGTCTTGGTGTTTCAGGGCACTAAGGACACTCCTGTGACCACAGTCGGGGCAAAGCTGTCCAGAGAAAGTAGAAGCAGCCCTGAGAAGCCAGCTAAAGGCCCACAAGAAGTGCCATGTGGAAATGAGGACAGCCTCTCAGGAAGTACCTTCCTTCCACTGCCCTGAAGTTCCTCGTCTGTAAAAGAGACAGCAGCACTGAAATCACAGGATCGTCAGGATTAATCTACATAGTACTCTCCGTCCATCTAAAAGTGCCAATCATGAAACAGGCGCTCAGTAAACCTTAGATTCCATCCTATCTCTTAGGGAAACACAGAGGAAAAAGAAATTCAAGAAAGGAAGAGCAGATGACATGGCAGGTGGGAAAAATCTGTCATGATTTCTGTTTGGGTAAGATGGTGAAATTGGAGCTGGGGGAGAGTGGACACTGAATGAATTCAGATGTGGTTTATCCTCAGCATGTGGCATAGTGTCCAGCACAAAGCAAGAACCAAGAAATGTTTGCTGAATAGCCTAGAGAGGCTACCCTTGACCTCCTCAGTTGATACCATCACCAACGGCTGAGACAAAAGCCAGGGACAGAATTCAGGTTCAAAATTACTTGACCAACAATATGAGCCACAATCAGTGATGACACCCAACATAGACAAATGTCAAGTCCCATGTTTAATTTTAAAAAATCAACAGCAAGGGTACAGGATGGAGGCAAGGTCATGTGAAAAGGCTCTATTATGTGAGCCTGATTTAAAAAAGGAACACACTCAGGCTACACAAATAGCAATGTACACATTTAATAACACAGCGTGCCCAGTTAGCAACAGGCCTGCCAAATCTCCCCCCTGTGGCTGCAGAGAGGCAGGACATCTTAGGCCCTAAAGACGGAACTCCAGGGCTACTTCATTCCTACCAACCCTCCTGAGCACATGTGCTGATACACCAAGCCTCAGCGCTTCCTACCATACAGCCAGGGCACAGCAGGCCAGAGCAGAGTCAGCCCCTGTCATCAGCTTTAGGTCTTTTCCCCTACAGGAGTAGGAGGCTAAATGAAGGACTGAGTATGTCCTGTTCCAGCTTCCCTTCACTTCCCAAAGGCCGCCTGCAAAGACCTTCTGTCTGCTATGCTGCTCACTCAGTCTCCCTTGCTCTTCCAAATCCCAGGTCCCTTCTTTGATATGATTTTGGAAAAATGTTTTTAAGTAATTTTGGCCAAAAAAGATTTTAGATATCACTATGCTGTCAGCCAGGGATATGGCAAACTACAGTCCGCACACCAAATCAGGCCCGCCACCTATTTTAATAAATAAAATTCTACTGGCATATACGTTGTCTACGGCTGCTTTCATACCACAACAGCAGAGCTGAGTAGTTAAACAGAGACCACCTGGCCCACAAAGCCTAAGATATTCACTATCTGGCCCTTGACAGAAAAAGTTTGCTAACCTCTGTTCTAAGCTAATCGGAATTCATCCTGAGAATACGCTTTAACAGAGATGGAGTCTGTCAAATTCAAGTGTTGCTTTGGGAAGATGGTCAGAATGTTGGGAGGTCTGGAGAAAGTAACTTAGGAGGAACCATCACAGCAACTGGAGACAGATTAGAGGAAGGCTCTGGAAGGACGTGAGAGCTCTCTGCAAACACCTAGAGGTCGTCATATGCGAGAAACTGCCTGTTGATTCTCTTTGAGAGGGCAGGAAAGGCCTTCTTTACTTTTGCTTCACTCACCAAACACATCATGACATCAGGCAAGAGGGCAACAGATCATTGCTGAATGAATGTACAAAAAAGTAAAGTAGACATTCTGTGAGATGTTCCAGTAGGTGAAAGTAAGGAGGAAGGTGACTTTTTATTCTATTTGGGGGAGAGATCTAATAATCAGAATTATCCAAAAGTATAACTGGATTCGCCATTGAGACCATGAACTCCTTAGGTCAGTACAGGTCAAGTTGACACATGTGACCATATGAAAACATGGTGGAGAGTCCATTTTTGCCCTGGTGGGACAAGAATCTAGATGACACCTCAGCTCTTTTTCTATCTAGAAGCCTACCCCTGCACTAACTCTAGATATGAACTGGAGGAAAGTGCTGTGTATTTCCTACCTAAAACAGTAACCAAAAATCATTTTTTTCTCCTGCTAATCAGACTTTGCCTGATACTGGGCATTATACTTGTGTATACTTGCTATTAAATTTGTAGTTTTATTTTTAATATGCACTACCCTGCATTAATATCGCAGAGTAAGGATTTCTCACCCAACGCATACCTATATGTATACACATATACCAACTATATTTATTCTGGGCTGATTGATTTTCGCTAACTTGGCTAAATTTCATAAGGTAAGTAAAATTAATTAGGTATTTAAGGTGTTCTGTGGATGATACACCATGTCAACAAGCTCAGGGGAGATTTCTGACTCCCACTGATAAAGATTTAAGAATGCCAGTCCCCAAGCACAGCACCACTACTTTTTGCTATAATTTTATTATCATAAGTACCCAAGGGTACAGGTCTTCAGTCACCTTTGAACCCCCACACCAGTCACGGTGTCTGACACGTAGAGCAGGTGCTCAAACAACACGTGGGTAATTGAATTAAAGCGACACTTTAGTTCTGTACCTTTGTTGAAGTCTTTTGGATCCAGGGACAGACTGTAGCCTGGAAGCGTCTCTAGGAGGAGTTTGTAGCAGGCCCTCCACCCGGGCTCCGAGATGCTTGGGGCCACGCACTGCATAGCAGCCACGCGCTTGAAGAACGCCGACTTGCGATGGAAGCCGATCAGCTCATAGAGCTCAGAGAGGATGCTGTATCGCTGAATTTTTTCTTCTTCAGAAAGCTGAAGCACAGAAAGAAAGTAAAAGCTTTTGAAAGAAACTTAAAAATGAAAAAGGAAACATAAAAAAAAGTTTTTTTCATAAAACAAAGACATGATGAAACACCAAGGAGGGGAAAGGCGTGTTACCGCACTGTGATAGGACGATATCAGGGGAAGCACTGAGGTGGCTTTATGTGGACATTCCAAAACCTTTTATGAGCCCATCTCTTCAAGTTCATCCTGTCCTTTTACTAATAAGGCCCATATTCTCTGGAACAAAGATATTTGCTAGACATCACATAAGACATCTACTTTAAGTTCCTTTGTAAAAGAGAAGAAAAAGAACAATAGTTCATCCAGACACTAGGATTTTGGCAGGGACTTTCATCAAATTCAAAAATTCTCAAAACAGAAAATATGTAGAACCATGTAACTAGATATGAATTGTTCATAACAGCACCTAACTTAGACTTAAGACTTCATGGCTCAGAAAAAGTTTTCTTTTATCTGTGACCTAACTGAATTCTCTCAACAACTCTATGACATAGTAATAAAAACTTCTGTTTCTTAAGCACCTACTATGGCCAGCAAACTGAATGTACTTTATATTATCATTACAACAATCCCATGAGCTAATATTACCCCAGCTCACAGAGAAGGAAACTGGAAGCTCAGAGAGGTATTGATAGCCTGTGCAAAACCACACGACCAAGAAGTATCAGAGTCAAGACTTGGGTTTGGGTTGGGGCTCTGCTTACTGCTCAGCATACACAGTTACCTCTAGAGAGGAAGGATGGCCAGAACCCACCCTGCTGCTCAAGGCCACACTACTTGAGGGAGCAGTTCTCTCCCTCTCCCACCCTTGACAATAAATCTGCTTCCCAGGTAGTTCTGTGAGTACAGAAGCACAGTTTGGAAGCCCTGCCAATGGGTGCTCTTCAGTCCCTCCCACTCATCCCTCTCCTCCACGCCCCCTGCCACACCCTCGCTTGGGCCCTCATTAGTTCTCACCAAGAAGACTAAGTGGTCTTCCTACCACATTTCTCTGCCTTCCTTAATCCATCCACACGCAGCTGCCAGACCAACATTCTTGAAGCACAGTTCAGAGCCCATTTCTCCTGTCTCAAAACACTCAGAAACCCTTCCGCACTATAGCATGGAGCCTACATGCCTCCTGCACACTAGGATCTCTTGAGTTCACCCCAATCTGCCCTTGAAACTCTAGGTCCCACTGCCTACCTACAACCTGGCCAAATGGAACCACTCTAATTCATTGGTTTTCTCTTTCTGTCAACACATGTTTATTGAATGCCTTCTCTGCACCCACCAACTGTTGTGGCTGGGGATATAGCCGAGAACAAAACAGGCCAAGACCCCTGCCCTCAGGAGGCTTCCACGCTAGTGAAAGACAAGTTCCTGACCTCTAAGCCCTGCTTAGAACCAGGGGGGACAATGGCACTAAGTAAGGGAACAAAGAAATAAAGTCATTATTCTACGTGTGATGATGAAATGTACTACGAGGGCAGACTCTCCTTTAGACAGGGAGTAGACAGTTCCAGGGCTGACTCCTCCTGCAAAGATCTGTTCCAAGGCCGCCTCTCCAAGCTTGTCTTGATACCCTTCAGTGTAAGCTGATGCTTCTTTCCCTAAATTCTCATAACCACTCTGGACTCCATCATGTTATTTCTCTCTTCTCCTATATTATTCGTGTTCATGTTCAATCTCCGCCCACCCACCTCCTTGCCCACAGGACTGCAGACCTTTCATAAAGTGGCAGCATCATTTTACACTCACACCAATAATGTATGAGAATTGCTGCCACTCCACATGCTCACCAACATCTGATGCTATCAGTCTTTTTCATTTTAGCCATTCTGGTGGCTTTAATTTGTATTTCCCTGATACCTAATGATATGGAACATTTTTTCACATGATTCTTGGCCACTTGTAAATCTTCCTTTGTAAAGAGTTTGTTCAAATTTTCTGATCATTTTTTAAATTACCTCATTCGTGGGGCTGGCGCAGCGGCTTAGTTCGCGCTTGGCAGCCTGGGGTTTGCCAGTTCGGATCCCGGGTGCCTGCCGACGCACTGCTTGTCAGCCATGCTATGGCAGCGTCCCATATAAAGTAGAGGAAGATGGGCACGGATGTTAGCCTAGGGCCAGTCTTCCTCAGCAAAAAGAGGAGGATTAGCAACGGATGTTAGCTCAGGGCTGGTCTTCCTCACAAAAAAAAAAAAAAATTACCTCATTCATCTTATTATTGAGTTGTCGGAGTTCTTTATATATTCTGAATGTAAATCTTTAGTCATATATGCTTTGCAAATATTTTCCCCCAGTCTGCTGCTCTTTATTTTCCTAAGGGAGTCTTTTGATAAGCAAAAATTGTGAAGAACTTTTTCTTTTATGGTTAATGCTTTCTACATCCTTCCCTAAGAAACTTTTGCCTACCCCCAGGTTGCAAGTATATTCCCCTATGTTTTCTTCTAGAAGCTTTCTGTTTAGGTCTAGGATCCGTGGATATTCAAATTTGCGAAGGACACAGCCTCTGCTTCCCAGGAGCACACAGCACAGTTGCAGAGAGGTTCCAATGCAACGAGATGCCAGCCACGGGCAGAGGGCCAAGAAGATCTACACACAAGAGGCAGGGGCGCTTGATGCCTCCATCACAAACCTGAGACCCTCCCAGACCTTCAACTGCACCCCTGGGGGCTAAACATGATAGAAGACGTCGGGGAAGAGAAAACAAATAGTGATCTCAGCCAGTGCCCTCAATGAGGCTGCCATCTAAATAAAGGTGACAGCCAGGCCAAGAGCACCAGCCCTGGCCTCCAGTCCCTCAGAGTTCCCATTGACTCCTTCATAGACCCTACTGAAGATGAAAAGGTTGTAATACTCTGATCAGTGACGCTCTTTCATTCTTCTTATAGCATCTGAACATAATGAGAAACCAAATGATAAACACTATATTACAAGTGGAATTGCAATCGCTTCAAGCCCTAAAAAAGACTCTCAAGGGAAACACTTGGGCACAACGGCTTCAGAGCCCCAGGGAGACACTTGACTAAAAAGCTGCTTGTCAGCTGCAGGCCCTGTGGGCCTTCGGACGAAGCTGTGCCAGGTGAGCACAGATACCCACAGCACAGGAATCTGGGGACTACAAAATAGTCCCAGGCAAAATTCTAGGCCAAGATCTTCATGAAATTTGGAAACGAAATCAAATCCCCAAACTCATTTCCAACCTGTTGCTCTTTTAGGGAGTATCAATCAGCACGTCTTTGTTCTAATTTTTCAGTCGGCTGCACAGTCACAAAGGCTGAGCCCAGGGCCCAGACATTTACACAAAGTTCCAATGGAAGTGGCTCAAAGACTACTCGAGACAAGTAGCTTTACTCACAGGATGGACTCTCTGGGAAAGTCAACTGTTAATTCACCATTCCACTTCTAACTTGAAAGTAAGTTTAGACTTGTTTTATTCTACTAGAAAGAAAGGAAGTGGTACTATTACCAAGAAACTCAAGACACAGGACAAGTCGCCGGGCTATCTGGCAGGATGGTATAGGGAGGGAACACTGACAGGAACCAGAAAGACCTGAGTTCCAGTCCCAAATCTGCACATTACTAGTTTTGGTACTTTCCCTATTGATGGGGATAATAAAATCTAATTATGATTGTTGGGAAGACTAAATGAAATAATATGTACAGTTAGCATAGGCCTAAAACTCCCAGTAAGTGTTCAAGAAATGGAAACATCATTGTTAGTTAATGCCTTTGCAGTCACAGGTGCTAACCACAAATTAGCCAGCCAGAGAGGCTCCAGAAAATGCCTCAACAGCCATCAGCCTCCTCAAACACCGCAGCCAGCAGTGATCTGAACAACAAGGCAGTGGCGGACACTTAGGGACAGCCTGGCAATTGCACTGCAATGATGACTGAAAAAACAGGATGGAAAACTGTGGAGACCATACATTGTCAAGTACGGAAAACACATTCTGTTCCTCTCTACATTTATTTCTAGCCATAATCATACAGAGAGAAAAATGTATATTCAAAATTACACAAAATTTACATAGATGTGTGTCCAAAAAGTTTGGAAAGAATGTAACTTTCTTCCCTACATCCCGAAGCAGGCGTCACAAGGTCTGTACTGAGGACCTCTCTTTTAAAAGCAGCTGCTAAAGTAACTGGATCTATTTTCAGTTTTAAGCATTCAAACAGAAGGATGGAAAAAAAAAACAAAGTTAAGTAAGACCTGGTCCCTCGATGGTTTACGAGGTCGTGGAGGAGACAGACAAGCCAATAAGGAATCACTCTGCCGTGTTCCCGGTGCCAAGGAAGAAGATAGATGGAGAGATGGATGATGCAGGGGCAGTTGTGCTCCACGCGCTTAGCAGGTACCTAGAAGGCTCCTAGACTACCAGGTGTACCCACCGTGCGTTCAACACCTTGACAAGCTTTAAAAAAGATGAAACTTTATAAACAGTCAATACCCTTGGTGAGCACACCATCCAAAAGTGGTAGTCAGAGGAAAGTCAAAGCTTGACTCCTGATACCCCAGTTCCCTTGGATTCATTCTTAGAGGACCTTAAAACCAACTCCTCTGGCCTCAAGAAATGCAGCCTGCTTTTACCATCTTTGGGCCTAGTGAGCAAGCAAGTTGATGTGTACTTTGATGACTGCACAAACTGACTACATCTTTCTTGGCATTCACCTTTCCATTCTGAAGAGTCCTGAGCTTCTTTAAGTCTATCCTCCATAAAATCTATTCTCTCCAATGATGACTCATGGAGCCTGAAATTTAAGTTCATTGTGGTGAACATGATGCAGAAATACAATGATGTACACCTGAAATTTACACAATGTTATAAACTAATGTGACCTCAATAAAATAATTTTTAAAAAGAGAGAGAAAGGGGGCCAGCCTGGTGGCACAGTGGTTTAGTTAGCACTTGGCGGCCCGGGGTTTGTGGGTTCAGATCCCAGGCACCTGCCAACGCACTGCTTGTCAGCCATGCCGTGGCGGCGTCCCCTATAAAGTAGAGGAAGATGGGCACAGATGTTAGCCCAGGGCCAGTCTTCCTCAGTGAAAAGAGAAAGATTGGCAATGGATGTTAGCTCAGGGCTGCTCTTCCTCACAAAAAAAAATTTAAAAATTAAAAAAGAGAGCGAGAGAGAATCTGGAAAAATGAAAAAAAAAATAGCCAACTAAATATCACCCACCCATCACTGCTTCCTTAATCTCCTCTCCCGCCTGACTGCAATAGACTAATGCCTCCCTCTACTAAGTTCAGGAAACACCACAGATTTGTCTCCCCAAATAGACTGTAAGCTCCATAAAAGAGGAGACTGTTCCATATTCACCTCTGAATTCCTAGCACATTGTAATATCAATAGATACATTTATGATTATGGCTTCTTTGATTTAAAAATCTTTGGGATATTTAAATAAGACCTTGGGAGAGAGGCAAGACTGCTGTGTTTTGGGTCTGACATCTTGATCCAGAAGCTTCCGTGGGCCTTTTTCATACTGACTGTTCATTGATTCATTCAAAACATAACTTCTCATTCCAGGAGGATTTATATTTTTCTGCCAGGAGTTTGTGGTCACTCTCACGCTAGGACAACTTTAAATAAATTCTCAGTTTGGACTGGTTTTCTTTCCTTCCAACAAAATTAAGAGTTTCCTTATTTTCTTGCTTTGAGGAGTAAAATTTTTTTCTTGTTCACCCTTTAACTAAACACGGCTCTTTGGGGGGTGTCTTGGCTTTCCATATGGGTCTGCCATCCAACTCCCAATGTGGGCAGGCCTAAGGCTCACCTCCCATCTCTCCTATCTGTGCAGTTAAAACTGTGTTCTCAGAACCAGGAGGCATCTGGTGGCTTCCAAGCTCCCTTACCTTCCAGAATCCCTGCTTTCTGGTGGTTTTGGCCTCTGAGGATTTCCCCTTACTTTCTTGCCATGCATTTTGGAAAATGGGGGGAAATAGTCTTATCTCTTAATCAGTATTTTTAAGGAACTTGTGCAAAGAGAGTTTTTGAGAGTTTCCAGACCACCATATTGCCAAAACAGAAAGTACACTAGCTATCTTCTAAACATATGTATTATTTGAAATTTTTCTTTTGTTCTTTAACTATTAACAGACATCATTTTCTTACTTAAAAAAATAATTAAGGCCCCAAATAGAATAGAGCCTTAGAGGGGCATAAAAACTTAACAAAGAGGCAAAGCCAGAATAATGAGAAAACAGTCTACAAGGTTAATAAAATACATACACTGTGGATGAAATCAGTAATTCTTAGAAACACCTAATCTAAACATGGCAATGAGATCAGATGCCTCTCCTGTCAGGAAATGGTCAATGTAAAATAGAATCAATTAAAACAAAACAGTAAAATTCTAAAGTTTGGCAAGTTATAGAATATTACCAACTAAATGTGTCTCCTTCCTGGAAAAAAGAGAGATTTGCTGGTTCTTTATTGTGGAACTTGAGTCCAGGAGAGGGCCATACAAAGTGAATATTCAATAAAGTATCTAATTACTTAATCTAGAAGTATCTAATTACTTATTAAGTGATGAATAAAGAATAAAGAAACGTGAAGAGGAGAGGACGAAAGGCGTAAAGGAGCACACATGTATGGTGACGAATGGCAACTAGACTTTTGGTGGTAAACATGATGCAGTCTATACAGAAGTCAAAATATAATGATGTACACCGGAAATTTAAATAATGTTATAAACCAATGTTACCTCAATAAAAATTTTTAAAAAGAATAAAGAAATGTGAGTTTTAATGACAGAGAGGATAATACTATTCACTTGTATTATAAGTATGTCTTCATTTTCAGCAATCAATACCTTGGGGTCCTCAGAGATCAAAGATTGTATGAAAATGCACAGCTCGGGCACAGACCTCCTCAGTGAGCTCCACATCAGTACACCCAGTTCACTTACAACACTTCACCTGGACGTTTCAAAGGCACCTCCAACTCCACCTGCACAAAGCTGAACTCATGGTCGTCCTCCCACAGCTGTCCTCCTCCAGGGCTCCCCGTGTCAGGGAACAATGCCGCCTTGCATCCGCTGGCACACTCCCAGAACTTAGAGTCATCCTTGGGCCTTCCTCTCCCTCGTAGCCTGTATCTGATCGGTCACCAAGTCCTAACAATTTTACCTTCCCTAACAGCTATTTGCTAACGCTCACTGAACATTCACTTTGTGCCAGGTACCATGCTACACACCATATATGTATTATCTCATTGAATCACAACAATCCTGGGAAGTGGGTGCATTACTATTCCAATTGATTAGATAAATTCTGTTGTTTCAGTTTCCTTAAGTGAGTCGTCCAAAGTCACACAGCTACTGAGTGGCAAAGCTGGGATTAAAAACCCACCTGACTGCTTCACATTATAGTCACCCTAGTCTAAGTTGTCACATCACCTCTTCTAAACAGTTCCAAGCATTCTACAAGCATAAGAGTGATCTTTTAAAGCATGTTACTCACCTACTTAAAATCCTTCAATGACTGTACATTGCTCTTAGGATAAAGCCCAAGAGAGACCGATACAGCCTACAAAGCCTGCCAGCCTGTTTCCTGTCCCCTCCCCAGTGTGTCTCACGACTCCTGCCCTGGCTGCCCTCTGTGCCTCAGGTTCTCTGAGCAGCCACGCTCTCTCCCACCACCAAGCTTTACACTTGCTGTCTCCTTGGACTAGAACACTAATTTTGTATAACCCTGGGCTCTCATCTGGGAGGACTGTACCACAGAAATCTCAATCAAACGATGATGACAATTGATGGGGAGAAAGAGCATTCTCTACCCACTCTGGGTCCTTCCTGGCTGGGCTACAAATCAAATTGACATGAGGCCGAATAGCAGGAGAAAATCAAAGCTTTATAAAACATGTACACGGGAGAGACCAGGGAGTGTCTCTCGACAAAATGGTGGAAATTCTCCTCTTATATAGACAAATGAGGATTTGGGGGGAGAGTTGGGAGTGTCAGCCATGAGGGATTACAAGAAAAGCACAGTAAAGTTATTATGCAGATTTAAGGCCTCTCCTTCCACACTGAGCAGTTTCTAGAGATAAGGTCGTCCACCTCTCTTCCCCCTACAGAGAAGGAGATATCTTTACAAATGTAAATGTTTCATACACAGAATTTTGATAAGAATGGGTGTAGCAAAGACCCTCCCGGTTTATGGTTTATCGGTTTATTGATACCCAGAGTCTTCCAAGGTGAGGCCTGTCCTTGGGCCCATCCCAAATTCCTTTAGATAGTTGGGAAGGGAAGGTCAAATCCTCCTTCAGAGCAAGGTAAAGAGGGACACATTTTGAGGTGGCCAATTCTGATCCCCCACACAATCATCACCCTCTTTGACACTGATCCAATGCTGACTCTCAGAAAAATGTTTTTGTAGCATGAACCAAAATGTTTTTCCTTATGACTTCCAGCCATTGACAATGAACTCCCCCCAAAAGAGAAAAGACCTAATCTCAGTTTCCTTATCTGTAGAGTGGGAATAATAGGGATATTTGATGAGGTTTTAAGAGAAATAATACACACAAAAGGCTGGGGACAATTCCCATGATATAGTAAGCACTCAGTAAGTGGTAGCTATTAATAAGAATACATTCCATTCAAGGAAACTTAAATCAGTGCCTATGGCTCTGTTTCAACAGACTACTAGTAAAATACTTAGCTCATTTTAGCAGGTCACTATGAGCATACGAGATAATGTCAAGTGTTGGCTTTGGTGACAGCTGAGCCAACCAAAACTATCATGGGGGGGAAGTGCCCTTACTCTCATAAATGTTGTTTGATCATTTACAGTTATAGTTATCTGATAGCCCTAGCTACTCTATGCATCAAAAGGGCATCTTTTTAAAGCATCTGACCAAACACACTCAAATGATTTTTTAAAAGAAATTAAGATGAAGCCATCCTAGATAAGCTCTCAATGTCATCTACACAGTACCCCACCAAGGGTGTGATTTCCCACTTTCACATATGTGTTCAGGTAGCTTAACCTGACTCTCCATTTCTTGTTTATAACATGGGGGCGTGGGGAACAGTTGTGAATAGATTCATTTAACAAATGTATTTCTGGTACTCACTATGTATAAAATCCCAGAAATACATAGATAAATGATACATAGTCATACTCTCAAGAAGCTCAGCCCTTCCATTTACAGTAGCATTGAAAAGAATAAAATAATGAGAGATAAATTTAATAAAAATATATAAGACATGCACTGAAAACTACAAAATATCATTGAAAGAAATTTTAAAAGGCCTAAATATATGGAAGACATCCCATGTTCATGGAATAGAAGACACTATTGTTAAGATGTCAAAACTCCCAAAGTGATCTATAGATTCAACGCACTCCTTATCAAAATCCCAGCTGGCTTCTTTGGACAAATTGACAAGCTGATCCCCAAATTCACATGGAAGTGCAAGGAACCGAGAATAGCCAAAATTATCTTGAAAAAGAAGAGCAAAGTTGGAAGACTCACACTTCCCAACTTCCAAACTTACTACAAAGCTATATTAGTCAAGTCAGTGGGGGTACTGGCATAAGTACGGATATATAAATCAATGGGATAGAATTAAACATCCAGAAAAAACATTTTACATTTACAGTCAATAATTTCCCACAAGGGTGCCAGGACCACTCAATGGGAAAAGAAGAGTCCATTCAATAAATGATGCTGGGAAACTGGATATCTGCATGCAAAAGGATGAACTTGGACCCTTACTGCATATGAAAAACAAAAATCAACTCAGAATGGATCATAGAATTAAATGTAAAAACTACAACTATAAAGAATGAAGTACTGATTCATGCTACAACATGGATGAACCTTGAAAACATTATGCTAAGTGAATAAGCCAGACACAAAAGGACAAATACTGTCCTCTAGGTGAACGGTATATAAATGTTCATTGTACTACTCCTGCAATCTTTCCAAAGGTTTGAGATCTTTCAAAATAAAAATAAAGTGTATTATACATAAAACAATTCCTCATAAGGATTAATGCAGAAATGCACATAAAGCTCTTGGTACAATGCCTTGCACGTCCACAAACGGTCACTGCTGTCACTGTCACTCAGAGGAGTGGTGTCAATGCTCATGAGACCTGCAGCATGAGGCGTTCATCACAGCTGTCTCCACTTCATCCAACAAACATTAATATGCGCCTGGCCTCTGACAAGCGCTGTGCTTGGCACAGAGGCTATAAAGATGAGTAAGAGACAGTCCCTGCTCTAGAATCTGCATGCATTAGCAAACTTGCTTATTAAAAATGTATCACTTTAATATTCAGTTTTGTTTTTAAGTAACTACTAAACAGCTTAGAATTTCTAAAAGCAATAAGCGTCTGTGATATGCTCTGTTTATGCATTTATTTACATTCTACCTCATTCTAAAAAAGGATCTAAATCAATTTTTTAAACACAATTTAACAACAAAAAGACAAAAATGAGGGTGAAGAGAAAATGAGGATTGAATAGTTAAATGAAACCAGAGGAAGCATAAATCATAAAAATGCATTCCGTGGGGTAGCTGGAATTATTCAAGGTAGACTACAGATTCAGCTGTATGGTTCCTGACAGCTAAAGCAAAAAGAAAAAGATGATGAGCTACAAGAGTCACAATGCCCATGAGGTAAAGCTCTGTGTCAACCGCATGTGGGAAATCCCGAAACATCATTCTCACCACTGAGCGCCATTCTCACACCTCCCTGAGTTAAATGCAACCACCACACGCAAGGGGCTGTTCTCCAGTCTCTGGCCTTTCCTTTGGTATCCGGCCCCTCCCTCTTTCATCACTGCACTGGACTCCAGCTGAAGGACTGGGTCAGACTCCCACGCCTTCGGGGGAAAGTATCTCCTCCGAAGTCCGGCTGGGCAGCAGACGCCGCCTGGTTTGTTCATTGCTCTGCAGCTTTGACTTCTCACCAAGAGAGATTCTTTCTTTGCCTGTTCCCCACAAAACTCCTCTCCTAAATACAAGAGCATCATGCCACATCCCCTACTCTTGTTCAACCACAGATTTCTCAGTTTCCTCTCTTTTTCCCTCTTCAGTAAGGAACTTGACTTTCCTCCTTACCCATCCAACCGTTTCTTTCTTTGCGAGAACTGTGAATTCCCCACATGCCATCCTGAAAGCCAGGTGCCCTGCTGGCCAGGACTGAAATGTTACAGTTTTACCTAGGCTGCATCCTTACATTTCCCCCCTTCTTTCTTAAAAATCCTTTCCTGAATCTCCCTATACTTCTGATTTTAAGCTTAAAGTGATATAAAGTTCTGAGGCTACAATTATTATGTGCATATCTCCCAGGCTTTTGCTAGGTTTCCTTAGCAACAGCTTCATTAAGGAACTGCATCAAGAAGTTTAAAGAGGCTATTCTTACATCTGAACAGAGTAGCCTGAATGAAATTCCAATGGCTTTGAAGAGAAAATTAACCAGGGACACAGAGGTTGCAGGTTCTAGTCAACAGTATCACGAGCCAAATGTTCTTAAATGGCTCAGAATCATTCCTGAACATTCGGTCTACAGGAAGCATGGGGCATTGGGTAAAATATACATTGGTCCTAGAGTATGGTCTCACATCTGGTAAGGTATTGGGCTTTTTTCTAGTTTTCAAACAATTCCTTACTACCACTTCTCTTATTGCCACTTACCATTTTCTACTAATTAAGAAAATTAATTTCAGTCATTTGGGTTGTTTGGGGCAAGCTACATGATGCAGTTCACAAAGCTTGGATTTTAGTCACAACAAACTAGGTTTAAATACCAATGGTGGTATTTACGAGGTAATCCTGGGCACACAACAAACCCTGTCCTCAATTTCCTCATCTCTAAAACTGGGTGCAATAAACTACTTAGCAAAGTTGTGGCAATGATTATGGCCAATATCTGTTTATACCTAGTGAAGAGCTGGCAACAAGCAGGCTGCTTAACTCGTAGTAAGTCTTATCAATGAGCTTCAGTTTATCTGATAACGGAGATGCTTTGCCTTTTGTCTTCTTCGTGTGGTAACAGAACAGATTTTACTGGGGTTAACACCGCCAGAGCAGCTCTGCATGTAAAGGCATGTTCTTTCCCTTTATAGAACTGATGGCAGTTGGTAATCATTTATTTTTATGTGTAGCTACTTAGTACCTGCCTCCCCCTCCAGACGGTAAGCTCAAGCAGCATGAGACCACATCTGTTCTGTCACCCACTGACTATTCTAGGGCTAGCAGACAGCTGACACAGGGCCCGGCCTCTGGTACAGACCGTGTGAATGAAGGAAAGTGTGAACAAGCACACTTTCCAGAGGCCCCTTCACTTCTGAAATTATGGTCTGACTTTGAACAAACTCCATAGCCCTTCTTTAGCCTGAAGCTCCTCCTCTGTGAATAGGAATAGCTCCACTTAGCACACACGGTTATAAGGAGTAAAGGACATAACCAAATTCACAACCTCGGAAAGTATCTGATACAGGGTCCTCAACAAACGTGGGCTGCCCTTAATGCCTGGACACATGACGAGTGGGGTAGACACATTCACTGACCACTTCCATTGTGCCAAGCAGTGTGGTAAGCACTTTACACTCATTTTAATATTATTTACAAGTCTAGGAAGAAGTGAATATCATCATTCCCATTTTACAGATGCGCAAACAGGCTAAGGAAGGTTACATAGTAGTCCAGGGTCACACCGTGAGGAAATGGTGATTTAAACCTAAACCTGGGGTGTCAAAGGCTGTGCTCCTCCTCTCTCACTTCTATCTCACCTGTGAAATCTACATGTCCAATACACAAATTTATAGATGGCCAGTCATTAAATGAAACATGTGCTGCCATTTGTTAATCCCAGAAAATTATCATAAACAACGGAAGCCAGGTCGAACCATGTTCCTGCACAAAGAAGAGGAATTCTGCCTTGATTTCTTCTGTAACATGCAGAAACCCTTCCCAACACCCCTAAATCCCAAGGTATTCTTTATCAGCTTTCGTGCTTGCACAGGGCTTCTTAAAGCAGGAGGTATCTGCAATAGTCACATCTCAGTTCCTTTCACAATTCCCACATTAGCAAAAGTCATTCCCAGAAATAGAGACAACTCATCGATTCTACCATGGATCACACTTGATCAAGAACCAAAAGCGTGTTCAGAAAAACTACAGACCCTCTTCTTTATTGTTATTATAAAATCCCACCAGAACTCATTATTTTGCTGTCTGCTTATCTGGCAAACAAACCCGGAGAACAGTCAACCAAAGCAGAGGGTTGTGATGGGGAAAACTCGAAAGGCCGCACAGCAACGTTTGCACCCGCACCGCGGCCGCCCGCCGCTGCAGCAGGAGGGCCGGTCAGTCACCGCTCAGCACATCTCTGCTGACCCCTAGTGTTGTCGTGAACACGGAGCAGACAGGTCAGAGGCAGTGCCAAACAGCAGCAAGTCCCCACAGTTCTAGTGAAAACATTTCCTTCTATAAAACACCTGTATTTAAATGCCCACCTGCGCAAACAGCTTCACAGCAAGCCCAAATTTTCCACATTAACTTGCAAAGGTAAGCAAGTCTCAACACTGCAAGTCCTACAAAGGTCCTCCCCAACCAAACTGTCTGCAGTTGGCAGCTTCAGCCCTTCTAAGCGTCCGTTTTAAAAGCACAACCCATCCTCCAGTCTGTCACTAAAGATGTCCCTCTCAGCCCTCCGATCTGATTATAACAACAGCTACTGTGTAACTTTTCAGGGCAGACACTAAGACGGTACTGGAAAGAGTATCTAATCTAAACTAATCCTTCCATCACCATGAGCTTATTAGTCTATCATTTTACAGATGGAAATATTAAGTGTTAGAGAGAGGAGTGATTTGATTTTGCTCAAGGTCACACTGCTAGTGCGTGGCAAAGGTGGGGTGTGAGCCCAAGCCCATATGACTGCTCAACTCCAACGTGACTCCCCAGCAAGAATTCCACAGGATCCTCTCCTGCCTGCCTGAGGTCCACACGTCTTTATTTTTACTCATGACCTACAACAGGGTCTGACTCCAGCCTGCCTTTTAAGCATCTCTTCCCTGCACTGTCCCTCAAGAACGAAATCACTCAGGCCCCCAAATGGGGTCTGTGCGCTAGTGCCCAGTCACGCATTTGCGTGGTCCCCCCGCTCAAAAGGTTCTTCAGCCCGTTTCGGTGGATCATTCTCACTCTCTGCAGAGAAAACCTCCTCTGGGGAGACCTCCTCACACCCTCAGCACGGTAGGTTTCTTGGGCCGTATCCCGACCCGTGCCACTAGGGCTGTGTGCTCAGGGCCTGGTCATTAGACCAGCGGCCTCAGAGGCAGGGATCATGCCCCGGTCATCCCTGTAAACCCATGCCTGGAAATTGTGTTCTTTATATGCCAGCCCCACTGAGGAGTGGTTTCCTCCCCCTGGTCGGTTTCCCATATAGCCGAAGCTTCCACCGTGAAGTGGTGGGGTTTGCTTTTTCTACCCATCTTTACCAGAAACGTCCACGTAAACCAAAAGACACTGACCTTTCCTTAACACATTTCTGCTCACACATTCGCACCCACGACACCGACGTGCTCCATAGCTTTGAGTCTACACGGTGTTGTTTCCCTTACACTAAACGGACCAAAACATTGTGGGATTTTTCCTTTCTTTGGTTTGTTTGTACTTGGTTTCTTGGCTTTATTCTGCTTTTGTCTCTCCCTTCGTTGCTGGGTGAAGGGTGCCACTTCCTTCTCCCCTTTGCAGCCTCCCTCTCGATGTCGACCTAATCTAGGAAATGAGCTGTGATGAGGGGCCTGAGCGCAGTAAAAACACTTTACAGAAGAGGAAACTGAGGCAGAGAGAGGCTAAATAACTTGCCCAAGGGAGTGAAGTCAGATTCAAACCCCCCCAGTGTGTTTCCAGAGTCCCTGTCCTAAATTACCATGCTGAAATATTCCTCTTTTTATAGATTATGATTATAAACATGAGGTATCAAAATATGTACCAGAATACACATCAATTCTAAGACGTTCATTAACTCTGTTATTTTTTCTATTTATTTTATTTCTATTGAAAAAATTAAGAACCTCTGCAGTCAATATGGCAAAACGTTAATGTGTTAAATCTGGATGGTAGAGGCATGAGTATCTTATTATTCATACTTTTTTATATGTTCAAAATACAAAATGATTTTAAAGTCTCTCTCCCCTCTCCTCCACCCACTACCCTCTCTCTCACCTAAGCCCCCAGACCCACATATCTAATAGTCTTTTCATTATATCCACAACTGAATTTATCATCTTTTCCTCCAAAACTCCCCCTGCAGCTTTCCCTTCTCAGAGCACAGCACGACCATTGTTCACCTAATTGATTGAGCCAGAAACCTGGGTGTTATTCCACCTCACCCTCACACACAGTCGTTAATCCTTTCCTTTCTATCACCAAAACATGTTTTCAATCTGTTCACTTTTTTCCACTGACAGTTACACCACTCGGGTAGAAGCCATCCATATCGCTCCCCTGGACTCCTCATGAGTCTCCAGACTGGCCTCCCCACATCAACCTCACCCTCCTCAAGACAAATGGGATCATACCATTTCCGTGCTTTAAAGACCTTTCTTTTAAAACCCACTGTTCTTAGAATAAACTCCAAATTCGCGCCTGGCCAAGAAAGCTTCCTGCCTCTGACTTGGAGGCTGTCCCCACCCCCCACCCTCAGGCTCTCTCTCCAGCCCCATCTCGCACTTCCTTTGGTTCCTTCCGGGTGATATGTTTCAGACTTTCACCCTTGCTGAGCCACCTTCCTGAAATGCTGTTCCTACCTCCTCCTCTCCCGGCTATCTCCCATTCATCCTTCACATCCCAGCTTGAACCTCACAGCCTCCAAGACAGTCCCTGGCCCCCCCACCCTCCACCACCACCAAACTAGGGTAAACCCTTTTGCCACTTGCTCCCTTGTCACCCTGTACCTCCATCTTTTTTTCATTTGCCCTACTGTTTATTATCTATCTCTGCCACAAAACCATCAGCTCAGTGAGGGCAGAACCTGCCTTCTTCACCTCTCCTTCCCCCATGCCTAGCACTATGCTGTGCTCAGTAAAGATCTGTACAACCTATATTCTAATCCAAGTCTTGGGTCCTTAAGCAAACTGTTAAACTTTTGAGTCTTGGTTGCCCTATCCATAAAAATCCAAGCTAGATTGGCTAAATGTCTAAAATGTTTCCAGACTATCCATTTGGGGATTGTGCATTAGCAACCTGCAACTAAACGTTCTAATGATTTTAGTAAAAACACATCCAGATTCAGATTTAAGCAGTATTTGTGGAATGCTGAGTAAAAAGAGCTATACAAAGTACTTTCACAGACTTCATGTTATAGAAACCTAACAACCTGGATATGTTGTTGACAATGACATCACAAGCGACAAAAGTAAGGAGAGAGGCCTAAAGCTTGTTCAGGGTCACAAAGTTGGTAAGAGGCAAAGGTGTTTCTCCAATTGAAAAAAAAAAATCAAAAGGATAGCAAACCCTGAATTTTCAAAGTAAAATATCACAGAATAAAGAACCAAAACAGATAACCACATTAATTAGGATATCAAGTTCTGACTCCAGAGTTTTTACCAGGCCATACTGAATTCAGTACAGCAAAATCAGATGGATTGTGAGTAAGTTCCAGAAGAACTGCATTAACTCTTCTACTCATAGGAGGGGACACACCCACCTGGCGAAGATTAATGTAAACTGCATTCTGGAGAAATTCTGAAGCTTCCATGCTCCGCTTCTGAATGGCAAGGACACGCACGGCTTTGACACAGGTTTCTAACTCGATCACTCCAGCATTCTTATACTGTAGGGTATAAAGGAAGACCCTCAGTCAGAAAAGAAGAGGACCAATGCTTCTGTCATAGCATGACGGCTGTACCAAGGGGACTCAGTGACCTGCAGCTCTACCTCCCCAGCACAAGGACCTGAGGGGAAGAATCTGTGTTTGAGAAATCTGTCCCTGATGGAGGCAGAAGAGGGTAGTGGGATTGAGTGAACCTACAAATGCCCATATAAATATGTTTGCTTTCATTCAAATAATACAACCACAATAGCTGGATATTTTACAACATTCCAAAATATTATCAATGGGTACTTTGCTATTCATTTTCACTTATCATCTCTTGTACTCTAAAACATTTTTAGAATCTCTCACACTTGCAGCTTTAAAGCAGTAGTTGTAAATTCATTTTACTCTGTTGCAAAAATTCTAGCTCCCTGAGGGCAAAAGGGGCACATATGTATGGTGATGGATAAAAACTAGACTATTAGTGGTGAACATGATGCAGTCTGTACAGAAACTGAAATATAATAATGTACACCTGAAATTTACATACTGTTATAAGCCAATATGACCTCAATAAAATAATTTTTAAAATTCCATTGTATGTGCCCTCTACCTCATGTTCGATGTCGTCCTGATTTTCTCTCAGTTACTTGTTCCTGATTCTCACATCCTGAGATGAAGGACAAATGAAGACATATGAAACAGAAAAGGCCCTGTGAACTTCGTTCCACCACTCAATCACACGAGTCAATGATGGTACTGGGGGAGGATTCTCACAGCTGGCCTCCAGTGCTCAAGATTCTGCCCAAGGTAACTTCAAGCCAGGAGAGCTGCCCTCAACCACTCTCAACACAGTAGCTCGGACCCCAGAGCAGACTAGGGCATGGGGTCCAGTACCCAGGTCTCCCTCCCTCCGATGTTCCTCTCTCTCCCCAGGCTCCCCTGCGAAACACTCCATGCTAACTATTCTTTTGTGTGTGTGTGTGTGTGTGAGGAAGACCAGCCCTGAGCTAACATCCATTGCCAATCCTCCTCTTTTTGCTGAGGAAGACTGGCCCTGGGCTAACATCTGTGCCCATCTTCCTCCACTTTATATGGGACGCCACCACAGCACAGCTGACAAGTGGTGCGTTGGCAGGAGCCCAGGATCCGAACCTGTGAAACGCGGGCTGCCAAAGCGTGACCTAAACCGCTGCACCACCGGCCTGTCCCCCATGCTAACTCTTCTTCTGCCTGTCTTCTTTTCTACTCCAAACCCTTTTTCTTTTTATCTTTTCCTAATTATCCCAAGGTGGGGTGATTTTCAACTGATGTATCTGAAGGAAACTCTTGCAGTTGAATAAAAGGTTTACAGAAGGAAATCCATGTATCCTAACACTTAAGAGAGCCCCAGGCTGGGGAGACCCCTCACTAATACTCTGACCGAGGCATTAAACATACTGTGGAAGTCAACCTACTCCATCAACAAGTGTTTACTGAGACCCCCATAGAGGCCTGGCAGGCATAACTGCTCATGAACATGCAGTCTGGCTATCTACCAATTAAGAAGCAAAGATATAATTGCTCATGTTTCTTACTAAAATTACTTATAAGGTGGAAAAGGAAATTACTGTGCCAGAAAGGGCAAGCCTCCATTGTTTCCTCCTTTCCAACGTGTAATATGCACATAATTTGTGACATATTACATACAAGTTACCCAAGAGAATCACAAAAAGAAGCTATACTTACCTAACCACCAAGACTGAAGTCAGAAATCTATCAATTTTATATACCATTTAACAACACAACAAAAAAAATAGGGACTTGATTCTATTGGAATAAAATGACTTCTTCAAAACTCTTAAAGCAACTTCTACTGAAGTGAGAACAGAATTCAACTCAGTTTTTCCACATATTTTTGGTTACATTTACATATTTTAAATTATATTACAAGAGATTTACTGCAATCATAAAAAACTGTCCGTATATTAGTAGACATATACACAATCAACAAGGATTAGGAAAAGAGTGGACATTTACTAAAAATCTGCTGCACACCTCGTCTTTTACAAGCATTATCCTGGAACGTGAGCTCTATGATGTAGGGGCTGAGCCCCAGTGTTTACTGCTGAGTCCCTAGTAATCATCTACCAAGGTCCCAGCATAGAACACGCAATCAGTGTTTTAGGAATAAATGTGGTAATTTTCTCACTCAATTCTAAAACAAAAACCCTAACATAAATACTAACCTTATTTACAGATAAAGAAAATGAGAAGTAAAAAAGTAAAGTTTCTTGCCCAAGGTCAGAAAGCTAGTAACTGGTAAAAGCAGGATTTGAACTCAGGTCTGTCTGACTCCAAAACTGAGGCGGAAATACCATTCCATTAGGGAAGGTTCAGCACCAGGGACTATCTCCCTCTCTCTGTTCAGATCTAGCCTTCCACAGTCTTAGGCAGCACCCCATACATATGGAATTCGAGGGCAACTATAATATGGACTTTATAGCCAATAGTTTCTTAGGATTCATTTACAAAGTGTCAGCAGGTCAGCAAAAAAGCTCTGGGAAACATGAGTGGGTCCAGAACATCTTGCTGATTAGAAGCTCAATCTATCAGGACAGAGTGACCCTCACTGGAGAGGCCACATGGACATAAGCTAAAGGCAGATGAGCATTGCGAACTCTGCCAAGACACTGGGACTCAAGTGAGGAAGGTCCTCTGCCTTCCCTATCCAGCTATCTTTTTATCTGTGTGTACAAGAAGACAGAAGACCTAGGTTCTAGTCCAAATTATGCCACTGTGTGACTTTGATCAAATCACTTAACCTCTCTGGGCTTTAGTTTCTCACCTATAAAAATGTATAAGCCTATCTACTGTCTAAGCTTCCTTCCAACTTGAACTATGATGACACCAATATCTCAGTAGAATGTCTATGTCTCCATTTCACCTCTTCTAATAGAAGAGAATTTCCTCGCCACAAATCAGAAATCCAATAAAAAATCATGCATGAAGCCAGGCAAGAGCCTGCTTAAAAGAATTCGCTATCTCTCTCAGTGGATGAAAACCAAAAGGTGGTGCCTCTTGCTCAAAAGTAGGGGGAAATCTGGGGTGTGTGTGTGTATGTGTGTGCAAATCAAATACAATCAAATCCAGGAAATGTACAAATATTTTTTATGTGACTGTCATTTCACAGTGACGGGCCAACCTTAAAAGCAATTTTAACCAAGTGTTCTGGGTAGCATGGGAAAGACTCAGGCTCTTTTGGTGGAGGCAGCGAAAGAGGAAAGGAAAGGAAAAAAGAGGTAAATGAAGCAAAGGAATCAAAATACACCCAAAGAAAGGCAAGACACTAATTTTCTTTTTCTACTTGCAACACACACATATTAGGAAATGGTTTTCCCCCCAGATGTCTTGTTGAATGCTGAACTAAGAAGAGATGATAACCAATTTTTTATTGAGCAATACTAATGAGCCTGTCACTGTTCTTGGCATTTTATATACATAAATCATTTACCATGATTAAAACTCTATGCAACAGGCCTTACTTTCCTCATTTTGAGAGACAAGAAAATCGGAGCTCAAAGAGGTCATATAACTTGCCTAAAGTCAGCTGGCCAGTAAACAGTAGAGGAAGGATTCAAACTCAGATCTGTCTGGCTCCAGAGTCTGCTCCTTCCACTGTCAGGACTGGACAACGGGCACCTGGCTCCCCTGCCATGCCCCTGGCAGACAAGCCTCTCCCAAGATGAAGTCTCGAATTCTTATTGACACAATGCTCCAGGCAGTCACTAGCTCCCATCAGACTTGGCCGGTGAAGTGGCATCTGCCTGCCAGCCCCACTGGGCTTTACCGTCAAGGCAGGAGGGCATGGTTTCTGTGTGCGTTCAGAGCCTTCCCTGGTCTAACCTGGGCTCTTTCTGCTTCTCTAGCGCAAAGGCAGCATTAAACTGCTGGAAGTACTGAAGCGAGCCACACCACCTCTTCCCATCTGTCTCCTCATCTACAGAACTTAGCTATGATCAGTTTGATAACCTTGGAAGCAAATTTTTAAAAACAGGAAAGAAAGGACCCTAGAAAAAATACTTAATACTTATAATTTTTAAATGGCCAGTTACAAAATGAATATTAAAAAAATCAATCTGCCTTTCTACATATCAGCTTTAAGCAGTTAAAATAATGGCAAAAAAATCTCATTCACAAATTAACAAAAACATATACAATAATTAGAAATAAACTTAAAAACAAAGCTCATGTTCTATATGAAGAAAACTATGACACTGTTTTGAGGGACTTAAGATGTGTGAATGTAGAGACATTAACACATTCTACAGAGGAAAGCAATTTTGTAAAGATGGAGGTTCCCCTAAAAGTAATTCAAAACTTATAGCAGGGCCGGCCCGGTGGCGCAGCGGTTTAGTTCGTGCTTGGCAACCCGAGGTTCGCGAGTTCGGATCCCGGGCGCCCGCGGACGCACTGCGTGTCAGCCATGCGGTGGCGGCGTCCCATATAAAGTGGAGGAAGATGGGCACGGATGTTAGCCCAGGGCCAGTCTTCCTCAGCAAAAAGAGGAAGATTAGCAATGGATGTTAGCTCAGGGCTGGTCTTCCTCACAAAAAAAAATATATATATATATATATAAAAAAAAAAAAACTTATAGCAAGCCCCATGAAAACTCCAATCTGATTTTTCTAACTTGAACAATATATTTTAGAATTCTTCAGCAATAATAAAGTCATAATACTAGCCAAGAAAATTTGAGACAGGAGGAAAGAATTTAAAAAAAGACTCACTACTAGATACTAAATAAACTACAATAGATAAAATACAGTGCTGGAGTCAAAAAAGACAGATGAGCAGAAAAGAATAAAAGACTCATAGACTCCAGTATATGTATTTAGTATAGGTGGGATTTCAAATCAGGGAGAAACAGTATGAATTCAATAAATTGTGGTAGGACAATTAGATAACCACCTAGAAAAAATAAATTACATTCTCAAGTCATAATGTACACAAGATAAATTATAGATAACAATGTAAATATTAAAAAATAACTAATGACAGCAAATACAATACTTTGCATATATTAACACAGCTTATCCTCACTACACCCCTATGAGACAGGTACTATTATCATCCCCATTTTAGAAATAAAAAAACTGAGCAAGGAGGCAGGACTGGTGGTGTAGTGGCTAAGTTCACACACTCTGCTTCGGCAGCCCGGAGTTCACAGGTTCGGATCCCAGGCACAGACCCACGCACTGCTTATCAAGCCATGCTGTGGCGGCGTCCCATATAAAGGAGAGGAAGACGGGCACAGATGTTAGCCCAGAGCCAATCTTCCTCAGCAAAAAGGAGGATCGGCAACAGATGTTAGCTCAAGGCTAATCTTCCTCACCAAAAATACATAAATAAAAAAGAAAGAAAAATATTTGTAATCTATGTCAATGATAGATAATAAGCTAATATTCATAAAATACAAAGAGCTATCACAAAGCAGTAAGAAAACCATCCTAACTTAACCGTGTGCAAAGGAAACCAATGGATAATTCATAAAAGAAATACAAATGGCTAACAAGTGACAAACATTCAATACCTCTCTGGTAATCAAATGCAAACTAAAATAATGAAAAATTACTTTCGCCCATCATATTGCCAAATATTTTTAAAGGATATAATAGCTAGTGTTCATTTATGGGAGAATAAAAACTGTTAACAACCTTTTTGGAGGACAATATGGCATGTAAACTCTAAAAAAAAATATGTACACTCTTCAAGCCAGCCCCGATGGCTTAGTGGTTAAAGTTCAGCACTCTCACCACTTCAGCGGCCCAGGGTTCATTTCCCGAACACGGAACCACACCACCCGTCTGTCAATTGCCAGGCTATGGCGACAGCTCACATAGAAGAACTGGAATGACTTACAACTAGGATATATAACCATGTACTGGGGCTTTGGGTAGAACAAAGAAAAAAAGAGGAAGATTGGCAACAGATGTTAGCTCAGGGTGACTCTTTCCCTGAAAAAAAAAAATATATATATATATATATATACACACACACACACACACACATATATATATAGATATACACTCTTTGACTCAAATCCATTTCTAGGAATTGTTCCCTTAAAAAAAAATCAGTTCCAAAAGATTTATCTATCAGGGAGTTTTTCACAGCACTATTTACAATAGTGGGAAGAAAAAGTGAAGTGAAATAATATTCAGTAATAGAGAATTGGTTAAATAAATTACATCTTTCATTCCCTATTGGGGAAAGAATTTGGAGAGTAACTTGAAAGTAATCTATGATAAATGTAAATGTCATATCCAGTGATTAAATTTGAAATCTTACCTAAAGGAATACTGGTTCAAGAATACAAGAATATATGTACAAAAATGTTCAGTAAAGCATTTTTCCTAACAGTGGAAAAGTGGGAAAACCTCAGTATCCATCAACGAGATGATAATTAAGTAAATTATGGCAAGCTGTGAGCCCCGTGGGAGCGGCATTTCATCTTGTTCCAGGTACTGCATACTCCCCATGTCTAGTTCATGACAGTCTCTCACAAAAGGTGTTGATGAATAAACGACCACGTCCATGTTTTAGAAGACTTTTTCACACTATCTGAAAGGATCAAGCAGGTCTGAAGTAGGAGGACATCTACACTGCCGAGTGAATAAAGCAAGCTGCAGAGTAACATCCATAATATGATCTCATTTTCGTAAATGAAACATACATATACATACATACATATATTGCATAGGCATAAAGGTCATGAGAGATCTATACCAAATTGTTAATAGTTGTTACTCACAGGAAATAAGGGGAGGGGAGGGAGGGGACTTTCCCTTTTTACTTAATACCCCTCTTCTGTACAACTTCAGTTCTTTTTTTTCAGTATTTCAGGAAGTACATTTGGAATTTAAATTTTTTTTAAGTCCAAGGTAAAAAGAATGGTGCCTCCACAGGACGGAGTGCTATATAGGTCATTAAAAACCATGCCATGGAAGATTTAATAACGTAGAAAACGCAATCCTCCAAATGAAAAATGTAGGTCTCCACACAGTAAATACAGAATGCTCACCATTTTTCAGGATATAGATAATATACCTTGACAAAAAGTCCAGAATACTGATATTAAAATGCTAACAATGATTATCTCTGAGTAGTGGAGCTGTGACAGCCTCTTTTTCCCCCTTTTCCAAATTTATTAAATTAAATATACATTATTTCAAATCAGAAAAAAACATTTTTAGGCATATAGAATTACGCATTGGGGAATAATACATGAATACTTACAGAAACAAGTAATTAGGAGATTCTGCAGCATTACACAATGAAAAATAGGAACTTCTGATTAAAACACACAATTATGTAAAGGACTGACAAAGCCAGATCACCTTGCTGTAATAGGAAATGGCCTCCTTATATTTGTCAATTATGTCCTCGGGGCTAAGGCAGTTCTTAGCACGCCCAATCTCAGCGCTGGTGTCGGGATTTATGCCGTTGGTGGTGAGGGCACCTGCAAACCAAGAGGAAGAAAAGAAATAATCTTTTGCTTCTTCTGTCTTGTTTCTTTGTTAGTTTAAAAGAAGGGCACAAATAAGATAAAACTTAAATATTCCCTCCGAAATTTAAATAATGAAACCTTCTTTAAAGTCTTCACAGCTTATATCCTCCCTATAATAGCCTTACCATCAAAGCATTGTATTAAATGTTAATTAACTCAGAATAAGTTTTCCTCCCTACTGAAACTTTTTATTAAAGAACCTGAAATGCATTATATAAAAGTAACATGTCTACAAAAACTAGCTTAGCTGTCCTGAAGACAATGCAGTAAGCATGCATTATCTCACAGCTTTAAGCTCTTAATGCTGGCAGACCACACTGTATCCTCAAATGCAGATAAACCAAATGAAAGCATTTTCTGAACTATACAGCACTGAAAAAATATAACTTATAAATACTAATATCCTTTCTGTGGCTGTCATTTTCTATTTCTGGCCAACCCCTGTCCATAAGCAGAACCACCTAATTCCCTAGCCATCAAACTCCCATGGGGAGAGCTTTGGAGAAATTTCCATTTGCAGAATGTAATCAACTACACATAGAACTCTGACAGACAAAAAAAGAGGAAATATTCTTTGATTTCATAGAACACTCAAAAAATATTCTCCTAAGCCTCAGTAGCAGGAGAAGTTGGCCCTCTCCTAAACCACTTGTTTATCTCACGGACAGTGAGCATCCCCACAAATCCCATCTCCCTCATGTCTGCAGGAGGCTCAGGCACACATTTGCTGTCAATCTTTATAACTTCCAGGGCAATGGCGTGCATCTCACACTGCCCACAACACTCGTGCAAGACCATCTCCTACCCTTGCTGTCTAATCTTGGTAGAATCTTCTCATCTGCTTATTTGGTATTTTGTTACTCTATAAGCTGCCTCAAATGCTTTTTGGAACAAAACAGAAGAATGAGTGGACAGATAAAAGGATAGATGGACAGGTGAAAGATGAGCAAACAAACAGAGAGACTCCAAGAAAAGGGAACAAAGAAAATTTCCTATGCGAAATCCTCTTCTAGTCAGGGAAGAAAGAACCACAACAGAGAACTGTGAAAAGGCAGGTGGCTTAGGATTTTGTTTCCTGCAGATTTTGTGAAAATCATAGCAAGAGATGAGGGGGTAGAACTGTAAATAATAAAAGAAAAGGGCATGCTTAAAAAAATATTCACTTTTTAAAGAATAGATTCAAATCAGCAAGGCCCAGTGACATTCTTGGGTACTTAGAGAATTGAGAACTCCATCTCCAAGCCACAAGGCATCCCTTTGGAGCAGTGAGTTTACACAAGGTGGTTATAATGCCATCACAGTAAAACTACATTATTTTGCACTTATGAGGAATCAGAACCTGTGCTAAGAACTTCCACACGTGTTCTCATTTACAACCACAGCAACTCTCTGAGGGGGTCCTCCTAGTGTACCCATTTCTGCAGGTGAGGAAACAAGTCCTAGAGAGGATAAGTATTCCTACTAGTTCTCACGATGACAGAGCTAGCTACTCCAGAGTAGGATTCAAACTCAGGCCTCTATACTATCCTGCTTTGTGTGTCTTTCATGTGTATAATACACTTGTTTCTGGCATGAAATGGTATTTAATAAATGATAGGCCATCTTGATTTATCTCACTAGCTCTCATAACTTATCTTTATATTGTTGAATTTCACTCTTTTTCCTTGGAGAAAGGAAGGGAAAGATAATGGGGGTCAGAATGAGGTGGGTTCTTCTTTCTTCATACAATACCTCATCTCATTCAAACAGTACATGATCAGGAAGTCCCCAACAAGGGAGAGGGAGCAAACATTCCCTCTATCTTTTAAAGAAAGGGCACCACTGATAATGAGGGTTCATTTAATGATTAACTTAACTCCAGCACCGAAGCAGGGGGAGAAAATGCCACACGCAGCGACCCAGCACAATATAATCTGTAGGAAGGCGACAAGAGCAGAGCTCGCGAGAGAGCTTAGTGGGTCAGATTGATTTAATTTCATTCAATAGAAGAATTACAAGCTCTAAAAATACTAGTGTACAATAGATTTGATCTTTCTTGACATCTGTAAAGTGCTGACAGCCCACATGTAACATTACTGTGAACCAGCGAAACGAGGAGTCATCAAGACCCAGAGTCTTGAGTCTACAGACAGGAAAAATCAATGCCCAGGCAGCCTGAGACCCAGGCCAGAGAAAAGGCATAGTTAAGAAGAAGTGGGGAAAAAGATGAAAAAAGAACATCATCACAAGGGTTCTCAAGAATCAATCCAACAATCGTTTAATCATTCATTCAAGAGTTACTGAGTTCCTATCATGTGCCAGATTGTATACAAGGCACAAAACTGGAAAGTCAACAGACACAGAGGTAAAACAAAGCAGAAATAAGAGGAATAAAGCAGAGACAAATGAGGCAG
This sequence comes from Tapirus indicus, assembly GCA_031878705.1. Lineage (NCBI taxonomy): Eukaryota > Metazoa > Chordata > Mammalia > Perissodactyla > Tapiridae > Tapirus > Tapirus indicus. The sequence goes on along the minus strand of CM062935.1, from coordinate 4,325,586 downwards.
GAGAGAGAAAGGCAAAACCATAAAGAAAGAAAAGCAACAAGAGCTTAGATAAGGCAGGTGCCAGTGTGGCAACAATTCCAGTAAGCACTAACAGGCTGGCACTACACTAGGTCGCTTACACTGGCTATCCTATTGCAAAACGAAAACCCTGCAGCATGGGTTCTACTAGCCCCATGCCACAGAGGAACAGCAGGAAGACAGTGTAGCCAGTAATTTGATGGTAAACTGGGCAAGCGTATGATAAACTCCTCCGGCACCTCAAATGACTGGGGCAAAAATGGGCTTTTTAATCAATAGCACGGGAACACCTGGATGGCCATTTGGAGAAAGATAAAATCAGACCCACACCTCACACCAAACACAGGAATAAACTCCGAATGAGTCTAGGATCTAAATGTAAAGCAGAAAACCACAAAAGGAGTTCAAAACACCTGGGTGCATTCCTCTAAAACCTGGATATAGGAAAAGGCTAACTATAATTCAAATCCAAATGCAATAAAAAAATTGATAATTTCAATTATGTAAAAATAAAGCAAAGATACCATAAACAAAGCCAAAACATAAGTAACAATCTGAGAGAAAAAATTTACAACATATATCATACACAGTGTGCTATGCAGCAGTGAAAATAAATGAGGAAGATCTCCATAAAGTGATAGGGACTATTTCCAGGAGATGCTGGTAAACAAAACAAAACAAGCCAAGTACAGAAGAACAGATGTAATATACTACCTTTTGCACAAGAAAGAGAAATAAGAACATCTATCTGTTTATTTTTTTCAACAACAACAACAAAAAAAAAAAACCCACCAGAGGGGAAAACCAGGGACAAATGACAGTAGCTACCTCCGAGGGTAGGTGGGAATGAGATGGGAGGGTGACAGAGGAAGTGACAGTTCTCTGGGTGTACCTTTTTGTATAGTTTTAGCTTTTGGAACCATGTTCATGTTTTATATAGTAAAAAAGAAACAATCAATCAACAATGATGGGGAAACCTATAATGGCATATAAGCAGAAACAAATGAGCCTAACTATATTTCAAATAAATAACATAATTACACTGAGAGGGAGGACTGAAGAACAAATCCAACTAACTTCTGATTGCAGTACCTTGTGTATTTATCCTCAGTATAAAGACAAAAAGAACCACAGACAATCCTTCACTTCTACTTAGATGTTTGTTTTTACAGTGATATTGGTTAGTAATTCTGAAACTACTTTCTATACATGGTAAGGCTAAGAAAATGAGTAAATATATCGATAATCTTAGAAGCCAGATTTTTCACTCTTGGAGAAAGAAGATGTAAATAAGACAAAGGAGAAGACTAGAAAGATCCCTGGGATTTTAGGTTGGAACTGGAGTTATCAGTATGAACTTCTCACAGGGCCTAGAAGCAATGACCTTCCATAGCAATAAGCATAGTTAGTGCCCAGATTGGCATTTCTAAATACCATTCTCCAATGAAAGGGACTAGAACGCCTTAGAGAAATGTCTAATTTCAGAGCTGGAACAGGGAAAATACAAAACGAACCTAAATATCTTGACCCAGAAAGTAAGGAAGTACTCAAAAAATGATGGGGAATGTGTCCAAAGGTTACAGAAGCCAGCTGGAAAGGCTTCCATTGACCAAATCTAGCCAATGGGCTACAAAATAAAGAATGACAGCAATGAATTAGAACCCACTGAATAAAATAAGGACCCACAGTCCATAGGAAGGAAGGAAGGAAGAAAGGAAATAAAGAGAGAAAGAGACAGAGAGAAAGAAGGAGGAAAGCTCTTCCTTATACTAAAATGCTAATAAATGTATAAGGAATTATGGAGACAGAAAATCAACATTTGGCAACCAGTGTAGTAATAAATGACTCAGGTACATCTTCAGTGAATGCCAAAACTAGTAAGTGAAAGTTTGATGAGATGAGGAATAGGATATTTACATAATTCAAAATATTTTCACAGAAGTTTCTCATTAATTACAAAGAGAAAAATAGTAACTTTACACTGGACAAACCAAGCAGACTCTACTTTAACAATCAAAGTTAGCATCACCAATAATGGGACAAACCAATCTGTCTTCCGATATAATGTGCCTCCCGATATAACACAATAAAGACAAAACATCACTTATTCTGCGCACCCCTCACCAACTCAGGCAACTTGCCTAACCTCATAATCATGAAGCAACTTCAGGCAAACCTAAATTGAGGAACATTCTACAAAATAAATGGTCTCTACTCTTCAGAAATATCAATATCATAAAAGACAAAGAAAGGCTGAGAAACTATTCTAGATTAAATGATCCTAAATGACATGGAAACTAAATGCAATGCACGATCCTGGGCTGGATCCTGGCTCAGGAAACATAACTGCTGTATTGGGACTGTTGGTACAATTTAAATAAGGTCTGTAGAGTAGAGAAAGGTATTGCATCAGTGTTAAATTTACTGACTTTAGTCACTGTACTGTGTTTATGTACGTGAATGACCTCAGGAAATGCTCACTTAGGTCTTTAGGGTTAATGCCCAGCCAGGCACTGGGCTGGGCACTGGGAATGCAGTATCACAGCAGTGTGCGTTGTAACAAAAGGTTACCATCGAGGCGCCATGATAAAGGTGATGCCATGACAGCTGCCAGACCCTTACTAAAGAACCAGGTCTAGCATAAGGGTCTAATTTTTTCCCCAAGAAAATGAAAATCCTGGAATGAGACTGGAGATATAACAAAACAATTAAAGAGAAATTGACCCAGGAACAAATATTGAAGGAGTTGTGGTTTTTAAGCAAGCTAAAAGAAGATGGAGGAAGCATGATCAAAATCCTACAGCAGGGCCAGCCCCAGTGGCCTAGTGGTTGAGTTCAGTGCACTCTGCTTCAGCGGCCCGGGTTCAGTTCCCAGGTGCAGACCTACATTGCTCCGCTAGCAGCCATGCTGTGCTGGCGGCCCACATACTAAAAAAATAAAGGAATGCTGGCACAGATGTTAGCTTAGGGCAAATCTTCCTCAGCAAAAAAAAAGAAGAAGAAGAAGAAAAGAAACCCTACAGTAGAAATAAAATAAGAACAGAAGAGGGGCCGGCCCAGTGGCGCAGCGGTTTACTCCGCACTTGGCAGCCCGAGGTCCCGCCGGTTCGGATCCCGGGCGCCCGCCGACGCACCGCTTGTCAGCCACGCTGTGGCGGCGTCCCATATAAAGTAGAGGAGGATGGGCACAGATGTTAGCCCAGGGCCAGTCCTCCTCAGCAAAAAGAGGAGGATTAGCTACGGATGTTAGCTCAGAGCTGGTCTTCCTCACAAAAAAAATAAATAAATAAGAACAGAAGACTTCAACCACAAGTAGACCTAGCAGACTTCTACAGATCACTCCACCTAACAACAGCACGATACATACTGTTCTCAAGCAGACGTGGAACATCCTCCAGGACAGCCCACATGCTAGATCATAAAACATATCTCAATAAATTTAAATGAACTGGAATCACACAAAGTATGTTCTCTGACCACAACAGAATTATATTAGAAATCAACAACAGAAGGAAATTTGGAGAATTCACAAATACTTGTAAATTAAATATCACACACCTAAATAACCAATGCATCAAACAAGAATTCACAAGGGACATTAGAAAATACTCTGAGCTGAATGAAAACAAAAACACAATATACCAAAAATGAGACACAGCAAAAGCAGTGCTTAGAGAGAAATTTATACCCATAAATGCCTTTATTTAAAAAAGAAAGAAAGAAAGCTCTCACATCAACAACCTAAGAAACTAGAAAAAAAAATAGCAAACATTTCAAAGCAAGCAGAAGGAAAGAAATAAAGATTAGAGCAGAAATAAATTAAACAGATAATAAAAAATAGAGAAAAATCAACCAAACCAAAAGATTGTCAGTAAAATAAAATTGACAAACTGACCAAGAAAAAAGGAAAGAAGACTCAAATTACTAAAATCAGGGCTGAAAGAATGGACATTACTACCAACCTTACAGAAAAAAAAAGCTATAAGGGAATTCTATGAACAATTGCATGCCAATAAATTATATAACCTAGATGAAATGGGCAAATTCCTAGAAAGATACAAACTGCCAAAACCAACTCAAGAAGAAATAGAAAATCTGAACAGATCCATAACAAGAAAAGAGGTTTAATCAGCAATCAAAAATTTCCCACAAAGGAAAGTCCACGTACAGATGGCTTCACTGGTGAATTCTACCAAATGCTTAAGGAAGAATTCTTCACAAATTCTCCCCAAAAATATAAGAGGAAAGAACATTAACCACATCATTCTATGAGGTCAATATTGCCCTGACACTCAAACCAGAAAAAGACATCAAAACAAAAGAAAACTACTGACCACTATCTCTTATGAATATAGATGCAAAAATCTTCAACAAAATACCAGCAAACTGAATCCAGCAACAAATAAGAGAACTGTATAACATGACCAAGTGATATTTATCTCAAGAATGTCAGGTTGGTCTAACATGCAAAAATCAATTAATATAAGGCACCATATCAGTAGAATAAAGGACAAAAACCACATGATCATCTCAATAGTCAAAGAAAAAATATTTGACAAAATTCAACACTCTTTCATGACAAAAACCTCAACAAACTGTTTTTTTAATCTTTAAAATTTTTTATTTTGGTATATAAATGTATGTATATTCAGATATAACTAAGTAACACATCAGAACAAGTCATTACATTTTTAGAAATTAGGAAAAGTGGATTTTGCCTCTGGGGGTCTTCATAAGAGTTTCCAGCAGAACAGGACCAGTGGCTGAAGCTGCAAGTATGCAGATTTCAGCTCAATGGAAGGCAAAGCAAGCATTATGTACCCTGGCTTCACCCCATCCCAAAAGAAAATAATAAAAGACTAAACATTTTCCCCAAGATCACAAATAAGACAAGGATGTCCTCTCTCACTACTTCTTTTCAACAATGTTCTGGAAGTTCTAGCCCTGACAATTAGGCAAGAAAATTAAACAAAAGGCATTCAAATCAGAAAGGAAAAAGTAAAACTCTCTTTTTCAGGTGACATGATCTCGCATAGAGAAAATCCTAAGGAATTCACTAAAAAACCATTACAGCTAATAAATGAGTTCAGCAAGCTTGCAGGATATAAGATTAATATACAAAAATTAATTGTATTTCTATACACTTGCAATGAACAATCTGAAAATGAAATTAAGAAAATCATTCAACTCACAATAACATCAAAAACTATAAAATACTTAAGAATAAATTTAACAAAAAACAGTATAAAATGATACTCTGAAAAACATTATTGAAAAAAAACTCAAAACATTGTTGAAAAAATTTTTTAAATACCTAAATAAATGGAAAGACATCCATGTTCATGGATCAGAAGACTTAATATTCTTAAGATGACAATACTGCCCAAATTGATCCATAGGTTCAACATAATCACTATCAAAATCCCAGCTGGATTCTTTGCGGAAATTGACTAGCTGATCCTAAAATTCATATGGTAATTCAAGAGACTCAGAGTAACCAAAACAATCTTGAAAAAGAAAAACAAAGTTGGAGGACCTACACTTCCCAATTTCAAAACTTACTACAACTTATCTCTACCTGGAGAGATTATAGGTAATTTTTTAATTTATTTATTTCACTTACCTTTATTTTCTAAATTCTCTACGGTGAACATGACTTTTACAACAAGAAAAAATAAGGTATTTTTCAAAACATGCATACCCATTCACTCATTGAAAAAAAAATTTTAACTATAAAGAGGTAAAAAAATACATAGTGAAAAATAACTACTTAAAAACAAGAGTGCATTTAAGTTTTTCATAAATTGAAAACTTAAAAGCACAAACACATCAAGTTTCTAGTGAAATTTGTACAACATATTAAAACAAATTCCTTTTCAAAAATTCTAATTGAATAATGAAAACCCGAGAAACGAAGGGAAAATCATATATGATAGCCAACCTCAAAGACACGGAAAGCTAAGGCTTAGAAATCACAGTCCCTATACCCGTGACACTAACTCACTATAATGAGAGGAAAATCTTTACCTAGGAGACAGTGGAATTCTGTGCATAAGACAGGATAAACTCAGTACAAACTGCACTAGACACAGTGATCGTTTTCTAAATAGAATTCACAAGTTAGAACATTGTTGAAAAGCTATAAAAACACTCTGAAAAACAGAAACATATATACTATAGGAAGTCTGCCCCCAAGTCACATATAAATGCAAACTTATTTTTGTTCACTCATGGGCACCAAGAAGAATATTTTAATTCAGACAAATAATATCACACTTCTCTTGTCAAATTTAGTTAATGAATTTACTCTGCTGTGTAACCACAATATGTCTAAGACAGATCTAAAAGTAGTGAAAATACCTTTGTATAGTTTGTGGAACTCTTCTCAAAATTCCAGGCTTTTCAGATAGATGTGAGAGGTATTTCTATATTATCCTTTTCCTTGTGAAACAAACAACAAATACTGTTGTCAAAATTCTGTCATTACAGACAATGGTTCACGAGCACCATGTTCTAACTAATCTCCTGGACAATAAGGCACTTTCTAAACACTATGCCCAAACACAATGAAACAGAAGGAAGACAATGACCCTATTTTGGAAGGATTACAGTCTACTTCAACACTGGAGTTTTTATTTCATTGGTTAGCAAAATGAAATCAATCAAATACTTTCTTTGAACGTCCTGTAGTCATGACTCTACTTTTAGTGTAGTGACCAGAAAAGCCTTACATATGACTTTGTTCAGTCAATTAGCCACAGTCATCACTGGAGGGTAAGTAATGCAGAAATTAACTGATAGCAATGCTTCTGCCCACATTAGACCTAAAATAAACCCACACTGAGCTCTGCAAAGTAAATGAAGAGATGAGGTCCCCAATGAGGAAAAACATGTAAGAAATCAAATAAGTGAAGACTTGTTAATAGATGATTCCTATAGAAAGGAATAGAGTATGGCAGTTAAGAGAATAGATGCTGGAAACAAAATTGTGGGTTTGAACTCCCACAACACCACTAACTAGCTGCGACCTTGATCAAGTCAATGGATTTTTCTGCATCTTGGTTTCCTCATCTATAGACCAGAGATAACAATGGTACCTGTCTCCTAGAATTGTTGTAAGGATTGAATCAGTTTATATGTAAGGTTTATGTAAAACACCTTAGATCTTAGATATGACACCAAAAGCATAAGCAACAAAGAAAACATAGATAAACTGGACTTCATCAAAATTTAAAACTTCTATGCTTCAGAATAGCTAAAGCAATCCTGAAAAAAAAGAACAAAGCTGGAGGCATCACAATCCCTGATTTCAAAATATACTATAGAGCTATAGTAATCAAAACAGCATGGTACTGGTACAAAAACAGACACACAGATCAATGGAACAGAATTGAAAGCCCAGAAATAAAACCACACACCTATGGACAGCTAATCTTCAACAAAGGAGCGAAGAACATACAATGGAGAGAGGGAAGTCTCTTCAGTAAATGGCGCTGGGAAAATTGGACAGCCACATGCAAAAGAATGAAAGTAGACCCATCTCCTATCGCCATACACAAAAATCAATTCAAAATGGATTAAGGACCCGAAAGTGAGACCTGAAACTATAAAACTCCTGGAAGAAAATATAGGCAGTACACTAATTGACGTTGGTCATAAAGGGATCCTTTCAGATTCCATGTCTACTTGGACAAGGGAAACAAAAGAAAAAATAAACAAGTGGGACTTCATCAGACTACAGAGCTTCTACAAGGCAAATGAAACCAGGATCAAAATGAATAGACAACCCACCAGCTGGGAGAAAATATTCGCAAATCGTCTGTCCGACAAGGGATTAATCTCCATAATATATAAAGAACTCATACAACTGAGCAACAAAAAAACAAACAACCCGATCAAAAAATGGGCAGAGGATATGAACAGACATTTTTCCAAGGAAGAGATACAGATGGCCAATAGACACATGAAAAGATGTTCAACATCACTAATCTAATCATCAGGGAAATGCCAGTCAAAAGTACACTAAGATATCACCTGACACCCATTAGAATGGCTATAATCATCAAAATAAAAAACAACAAATGCTGGAGAGGTTGTAGAGAAATGGGAATCCTCATTCACTGCTGGTGGGAATGCAAACTGGTGCAGCCTCTATGGAAAACAGTATGGAGATTCCTCAAAAAATTAAAAATAGAAATACTTTATGATCCAGCAATCCCACTCTTGGGCATCTACCCAATGGACATGAAATCAACCATCACAAGAGGCTTATGCACCCCTAGGTTCATTGCAGCATTATTCACTATAGCCAAGAAGTGGAAGCAACCCAAGTGTCCCTCAACTGATGATTGGTTAAAGAAGATGTGGTATATATATATACAATGGAATACTACTCAGCCATAAGAAAAGACAGAATTGTCCCATTTGCAACAACATGGATGGACCTAAAGGGTATTATGTTAAGTGAAATAAGCCAGAGAGAGAAGGACAGACACGGCATGAATTCATTCATATGTGGAATATAAATGAACACACGGACAGAGAGAACTGATTGGTGGTTACCAAGGGGAAGGGGGGTGGGGGGGGCACAAGGGGTGAAGGGTTACATCCACAAGGTGACGGACAAACAAAAATGTACAACTAAAACCCCACAATGTTATAAACTAAGACATCAATAAAAAAAATAAATTAATTAAAAATAAATAAATAAAATAAAAAATTTTAAAAAAGAATACAAATTTTAAAAACAAATAAATAAATAAATAAATTCAGCCCAATGCATAAAAAAAAAACTTCTATGCTTCAAAGGACACCATCAAGAAAGTGGAAAAGACAACACACAGAATAGGAGAAAATTTTTGCAAATCATATATCTAATAAGGGACCTGCACCTAGAATATAAAAAGAACTTCTACAACTCAATAATAAAAAGACAAATAATTCAATTAAAAAATGGATAAAGGACCTGAATAGACATTTTTCTAAAGAAAATATACAAATGGCCAATAAGCACAATGAAAAGATGCTCAATATCATTAGCTATAAGGGAAATGCAAATCAAAACTACAATGAGATACCACTTCACAGTAACAAGTGGTGCTGAGGATGTAGAGAAATTGGAACTCTCACACACTGCTGGTGAGAATGTAAAACAGCGCAACCCCTTTGGAAAATAATCTTGCAGTTCCTCAAAAAGTTAAACATTTAGTTACCGTGCGATCCAGCAATTCCACTTCCTAGGCATACACACAAGAGAACTGAAAACATATGTCCATATAAAAACTTGTACCTGAATGTTCACAGCATCATTATTCACAATAGCCAAAAATTAGAAACAACCCAAATGTCCATCAACGGACAAATGGGCAAACCAAAAGTGGTATATCCATACAGTAGATATCCTTCAGCAAAAAAACAAGAAAAAAATGAAGTACTGATCCATGCTACAACATGGGTGAACCTGAAAAACATTATGTTAAGTGAAAGAAGTCAGTCACGAAAGACCACATGTTGTATGATTCCATTTATATGAAATGTCCAGAACAGGCAAATCCACAAAGACAGATGAGTGGTTGCCAGGGGAAATGGAGAGTGGCTGCTAATGGGGGCAGGGCTTCTTGTCAGGGTGATGAAAATGTCCTAAGACTGACTGTGGTGATGGGTGCACAACTCTGGGAATGTAGTAAAAACCACTGTGCACTATAATAGGTGAACTGTATTAAAAGCTGTTAAAAAATAAATAAAAGCACCTTAGACCAGTGCCTTCACATGGTAAGTGCAGACTGCTAATTTTTATTATAGGAAGAGGAAACCCCACAGCATGAAAATGGGAAAAGCAAATCTGAGTAAATGAAATTGGCCAAAAGTTAATTTCACTTGAAGCGGTTGCTGAGTGTACACAAAATGTTCAGAAATGACAAGAAAAAACAGCTCGACACTACGAAGCATTCTGTTTCAAACCCAGATCAAGGGCTCAGAAGCCTTGCTGCTAGAAATGACCGGGGAGAAGCTTGATTCTCAATACAAGCACCAAGCAAGCACCTGAAGACTGGGAAACGCTTTTTCTTCTGGCCTTCGAAACGGCTGTGGGAAAAGCAGGCAGCAAAAAAATCTAAAACAGTTTGCTTCAAATAGTATATCCATTTAAAATTCAAAAATAAAATAAAAGTGATGCAATTGTGTGATGGCCTTATGTGGATGGGTTTTCTGTGGAACTGAACGATTTTACCACGCCCAAAAGAACATTCCCTATTCAGATTTAGAGACTAAAGAGAATCCCATCACATTGCTCCTGGGAGTTGCGAGGCGACTCCCTACCAACAAGTTTACCAATGACACATTCGCCAGGGTTTAAAAGAAGAGAGAGACTAAGGCCTGAAAGACAGATGAGATCTTCGTAAGTGAAGAAAAGCTGTGGTCCATCCTGGTCCAAAGGCCTCTGTGAGCACAGGCCAGAAGGCACAGGGCAAACTGGAGTGGCTGTAGCAGGAACCAGAATGTACAGGGAGAGCAGAGTCTCGATTGTCTACTTGCTCTCCGTCGGATAATGGAGATCAAGTCCATGTTCTTCCAATTTGGGACCATTACAGAAGATTACATAATGTTAAGACCCCAAACGGTGGTTCCTGTGTCCTTTCCCTGCTAGCTTCAACCTCTGCGGCAGGATCTGACACATCGCCGAATAACAAGGCCCCACAGAACCACCTCACTTTTACTCCCAGCACTCTAAACTCAATTTCATCTCTGTACAACCTTATTTTGAAAAATTTCAGAAATAAAAAAATATATATTCTTTGTTTATCTCAACAAATGACTCATTTTTCTGATAGCTCTAAGCTACTTCTACTTGGTACAAGCACCTAATTCTCCTGTAAGTAAGGTTGTCCACACACTGAAATCGAGTACTTTCCATCAGGCATAATTGGCTAGACTGGACTCAATAACTTCCATTGGTCAAATACCAATACATCTAACATCAATTTAATTGTTCATCAGTTTTGGCTGGAGAGGAGGCTGGGGAGTGTTATTCAGTTCCTCGGCCCACCCGTCCATTGTTTTCTCATCAGCAACTCAGGTCTCCTGAAAACAAAACAAAGCACTGGTTTTCCTTCCTCTTCACCTTCCACAGACCCTATCAGGAAACAGCCTAGAGAAAGGATTCAACACAAACTTCAAACAAAAATCTGCAAACCTGAAGCAATTTCATTTTAGAATCAAGACACAAGGAAATGCAAGTACATGTGTTGTCACAAAGCATGTGTAAGCAATGACTATCTGATTTCTATTTTTCAGAGGAAGTTTTTCATTTTTTTATTCTTTACCCTTTGTCATTGTTTCTGATTAAGCCAGAAAATAATAGAGCTCATTACGAAATAATTAAGCACTGCGATAAAAGAGATTTTTGCTGTATTAATTACAGAAGGTGTTAAGGGGGGAAAGGAAAACCCACCTCTGTAAAAAACGCAAAATTTCTTTCCATGTTAAGAACACATATACTAAATGCAGTAGAGAATTCAAATTCATGTTGAGAGGCACATAAAGCATAGAATCAAAGCAAAGTCATCACTATGAATAAATTCAAAATTAACTGGACAAGCATGCTCAATGCATTCAAAGAACTTTAAATGCACACTTTGCAAATCATTCACTTAACCATGCTAGAGGAAGAATTTTCCTCTTCAACAGACAACATAAATCAACAGGGTGCCCCATCAAACAAAGACCAAACAATTATCAGGTTTTTAACAGTTCTGATTTAAAATTACTTAAATCAGAATGTTCCAAAGATCATCATCCAGAAATTTTAAGCATTCATTCACATCACCATGAAACAAGCACTTAAAAAAACAACCAAAAGAAACTAAGCACATAGATCATGTACCTGGATCAATGAGAACTTCCTGTGCCCCTGGAAGAAAGAACAGATTATGGTCTTTTATTTGGGAAAAAAAACTACTTTTAAAGATAACTACTAAATCACATTTCATAATGCACATAGCCTTGAAAAATCTGAGACACTTCTATCTGATCAGAAAAGCAATTCTGAATAACAGTATGTTACAAGTTCAGTGCCTTTTTGCTTTAGAAGGAAAGAAAAGATACTATTACTCAAATCCTGCACAAACTGTCAAGTGCCTCCTTGCCTCTTTCTCTTCCCACTTTCTACGCTCATGCTCCCCAGCTCTTCTTAAACAAGCAGGAGAATTTCTTGTTTCCACAAATAAACCAAACGACAAAGGAATGGTAATTCATTTATGCAAATATATGCCCACACCTTGGAATGGGAGGTAAAAGGTACCAGAGGCTCTACAGAACCTATCACTACCCTCCTAAATCTCACACTCACACACACACACACACACACATACTCACACTCACACACATACACACATACTCACACTCACACACATACACAGAGTGAATTACTAGACATTTCACAAGCTAAGCATTTCCAACTTTTAGAAGGTAGCTTTGTAGTCAGTTTAAAATACAAAACAGTTATCTTCACTATTATCAAGAAGCTTTTGAAAGCCTTGATTATCTGCTAAACTATCCAAATATCAATGATATTTGATCCAATCAGCCTTCTCTGTAGAATGCAATTTCACAAGATGGCAAAACACACCCTAAGAGGTTCTGGTTCCAAGAGTCGTGTTTATCATTAGCTATGATCATTTTTAAACACGTTAACAAGATTCAAAAAGGTATGTCCATGGGGCCGGCCCAGTGATGTAGTGGTTGAGTTTGTGTGCTCTGCTTTGGTGGCCCAGGGTTCGCAGGTTTGGATCCCAGGCATGGATCTACACACCACTCATCAAGCCATGCTGTGGTGGTGTCCCACATACAAAATAGAGGAAGATTGGCACAGATGTTCACTCAGCGACAATCTTCCTCAAGCAAAAAGAGGAAGATTGGCAACAGATGTTAGCTCAAGGCCAATCTTCCTCACCAAAAAAAAAAAAAAAAAGGTATGTCCCAATAATATATATTCTTATTGAAATAGCATATTTATTCAATTGTCTATATAGAGAATAGGTCCCATGATCATGGTCCTATTTAAGAGCTATTTTGTGTACAGCAATCTCTATTTTTAAATACAGACTAAAAATCACTGCAATCTAGAAGCCACAGTTATAAGAAAAAACAGGTGCTTGCTATTGAATACCAACTATCTGCCAAGCACGGTGCTTGACAACCATCATGTGTGATTCTCAGAGCTGCCCTACAAAGTAGACAGGGACAATCAACCTCACTGCGGAGGGGGAGACTGAGGGATGCTCCACCATCACACTCTCCATGACACCATGCCCCATGACGTGCGCTGACAGATCTGCACTGAAGAGACATAGAGCTGTGTGGAACCTTGGGAAACTCCAGATTTCCAGATAACCCAAAGAAACTTGTGTGTGTGTGTGAGGAAGACCAGCCCTGAGCTAACATCCGTTGCCAATCCTCCACTTTTCGCTGAGGAAGATTGGCCCTGGGCTAACATCTGTGCCCATCTTCCTCTACTTTATATGTGGGATGCTGCCATGGCATGGCTGACAAGCAGTGCATCGGTCCACACCAGGGATCCGAACCTGCAAACCCTGGGCCGCCAGAAGCGGAGCATGTGAACTTAACCACTACACCACCGGGCCAGCCCCACCAAAAATAACTTTTTGTTCAGTGAAAAAGTTGGTCAAATAAATTATCCTGTGCCATATCCTTTAAACAGGGAACATGACTGAAACTTTCTTGATGCCTCAGAGCCATTACCACAATCATCAATTATTTGACCTCTCAGCACGTCTAGTGATGAACTGGGCCCCATGCTAAGTGCACTCAGATTATAGGGCTTTTAAAGTTATTTTATTCAATTTGTAAAAATCTTCCTGTCTCATGCCTCACACTGGCAGTCGACTGTCATTCTCACTGGTGTGGATGTACCACCTGAAACAACCCCTTCGGCTTTTTAAACTCTCTTCATCTAATCCAGTGTGGATCTGTGAGCCACCTGGCCCAAATAATTTTTTCAAGAAGCAAAGAAAAAGTTCAACCACGAAAAATGGACAGCTTTTTACCAAATGGACTTTGACATTTAATTGGACTTCCTGGAAGCCCTTTTCTTTTATTAAACTCACTTCTGGGTACTTGGTTTTCTGACTGGTGAGAGTAACATGTGGACTTTGCCATCTGATTATCTGGCCTACTCAGAAGGCTTCTTGTCCTGTGGTGGGTGGGAGGGGGAATAATAATTAGTGCTGTTTGAAGAAATCACACAGAGAAAAAGGGGCATCCTCCAGCCAGGTCTCCACCAGTAGAAGTACTTCAGTGTGCTCAGAAATGTGATTATCAGCACCATTAGACTCCAATGAACTAATTTCACAATAACCAGACTCATAAGAGACTGACGTAAGAAACATGGAGGTTTAACTTACTAATGTAATAGGAGACATACAATTATCAATCAGACGAAAATATCAGAGTTCAACAATCGGCACATTTTCTCCTCAATGGCACAATCACAGGCAGAAGGTTATGTGGCAGACATGGACAGAAGTGGAGCAAGAGAGGTTTTCTAGATTCACTTGATGGACTACATTTCTGTTATAGGGACAGACCTGCTGCCTAGACAAACGATTAATGCTGAGCACAGTGCACTCTCCACAGACAGTGGCCAAGACACAACTGCGAACACTTGTATAACTCTCCCTTTCCCGCCCTCTCTAGCTGGCCAACCACCTGTCTGATGTATAGATGTACATACAGATCCACAGACATGCTGATACTGCTAAACACCCAAAGCCAGACTGCCAAGGTTTAAATCCCAGCTCTGCCACTTACTAGCTCTGTGACCTTGGTCAAGTTACCCTCTCTGTGCCTCAATTTCCACATCTGTAAAATTGGGATAATAATCAAACCTACCTTACTAGGTTGTTGTGAGGATTAAAGGATTAAATTAGTTTACATAAAATGCTTAGAAAAGTGCGTAGCACATTTTAAGTGCTCAACAAATGTTAACTATTAAGGTGATTTTATAAATATCCATTCTAATCATCTTTTTTATTTCCTTGCTAGTCTGAGTCCCCGAGGACAGACTTATTTCCCCATTTACAAATTCTTGGGAAGCACTTTTCTGTTCCACCCCATGACCTGTTTAAACGGGGGTAGGGGACACTTCCTCCCCATTCCTCTGGTTCCCATGAGGAAAGCTTTTCCCTCAACACCCCTGACTTGGGGCGTGGAGGAGCCGAGCATCCTGGGTGCTTCCTGAGGGCAGCCAGCGTGCAGGGGAACAAGAAGGGTCATGTGCCCTGCTTGTCTCCCAACCTCCCTAAACGCATGATTCACTCCATTAAGCGAGGAGGACTAGCGGTGGGAGGCAAGCTGGCCGCCCTCAGGAAACACCCAGGATGCTTGGCTCCTCCACGCCCCGAGTATGCCGGGGCAGGTCCTCTCACAGGAAGACCTACCGTGGCCCAGAGCTGCCTGGGACTGGGTGAGTCTGTCTAGTTCCGGGAAACAGTATTAAGATACCCGTTTTCTTGTATCCCTGAAGTTGATGGAGAATGTGGCTTTATCAGTAATAAAGGTGACGTTTACCTCCACCTGCCTACTTTTTTGTCTCATCTCTTAGTTGGCTGGTGGAGAAAATTGGACTGTAATTATTGGGCCCCCTTAACCCTCAACACACACTAATTAACTATAATCCTGTGGTTTAATGTAGGTTCAGGGTAACTGTATAATGGCTCTATCTCTGATGCTGCTGCTAAATCGAGTATAGGAACTACTGATCCTCTTCAAATATTTCACTCATTTCTTAATTGAATTTTTCTTCATAAAACCACATTTTCCTATTTTAATTTCTCAGCAATTGCCAAAGACTATAAAATGACGGATTCGTACAAAATAATAGCTAAACGTTATGAGATCTTTTATGAGATAACCACTATGCTAAACACTTTATATAATTTCTCTCTAATATTGACAATTCTACAAAGATGATATTAGCATCCCCACTTTAGAGATGAAGAAAAAACTGAGAAAGAACTGACTCAAGTTTGCATGGCTGCACACTCAAACCCAAGTCAAAATACTAGGCTCTTTCCATGATACCAAATCATCTCCCATTAATTAACATAAAACAGTGGGTTCAATACTTAGGGAATTCAATACGTTTTTCAGCTTTAACGTATCGCAGAGACCAATTCTATCTTCTTTTATAAGATCATGGCTGACTGGTTTCTAATATGGGAAGAAAAGTCCAATTCGCACAGTGTTCGCACAGCAAGTCTGAAATTTTCACGCTGAGATGACAGAATAAAAATAAGATGTAACTAGAATACTTTTTCTAGGTATCCAGAAATAATGGACATTGTGCTGTGCTGAAGCATTAAACAAAGAAATCAAATTAAAGAAATGTTAAGTCTTTTTTTACAACAGGAAAATTGACTTTACAAAGTGCAACAGTGCCACCTATGGCCAAAAAAGGCTTTCCAAGTTGCTAGAAGAGATACAACCAAAAAATTGGCTGCATATAAGCAATGATCAGTAAGGTTTTGAAAAATAGGATGCTCAGAGACCACAGCTAAAAGCTTAGCTAGCACATACTGAATTCTACTTCAGGGAAGGGAGTGGAATTCAGTACTTAATCTGAAATCTTTAACACTCCTGAATATAAACAAAAAACAGAGGATCATGGTAACTAACCTTAGAACAGGAAGGAATCGTGGGCATCTAGTCCAGCCTCTTCGCTTTACAGGTAGAGAGATGAGACCCAGGGAATCTGTCCGTCCAGCAATCAGTAGCAAAGCTCACTCCTAGTCCTTGTGTCTTGCACTATATACTAACCCTATATTCATAAAGTCACATCTGCATTTTTCCAACAGTGGGTGGTCTGTGTCTTGCAAAATACTTCCCAAAGGGCTACTAACTATACAACATACAATTTTATTGAAATACAAAAACATTTATTGACATAATAAAACAGCATGAGCTTCCTTTTACTCTCTCTATAAAGGAAAAGTGACAGATGTCACATCAATATTTTGATTTTTTTTAACCTGTTAAGATACAGAAGAAAATCAAAATTTTCTTCAATCACAAAAGAGATAATCTTATTCCCTGAAAATAGCTCAATATCAATTTGTCTACACTTAATCACTAGGGTCAAATTCCTAGTAATTTAAAGGTTTTAGTGGATGATTATGTGCCAATATGAATTCAGAGTTGTAAAAACATACATTCTGTACAAATAATATTTAAGTTCTTCCACTTAAAGCAATTTAGCTATTCCTTATCTTACTAGAATGACACCGATTTCATCAAAACTTCATACTGCACTAAAAAAATGTAACTGAATCCTTGTCACTTTAAATCATATTCATATACATCATATGCATATACGTATTGAATATGCACCAGAAATAAATCACCCTCTTCAGTATTCAAAGTTGGTGCTTCCAAACGATCTATGTCATTGTGACAGCAAATTTCTACTGAGTACCACTTAGGGGCTTTGCATACATGGTATCTAACTCTCACAATCAAACAAGGTAAAGAACATTACTCTAAGTTCACAAATGAGGAAATATACTCAGGCCATAAAAACAAAGCTGACAAGTCCCACATCCATAAAACTTACATGTTCATCGTCAGGAAAGAAAAGAGTATAGATATTTACTTCCTCTCAACATTCACTGACAATCTTTTCCACCGTACTAAACACAACATAAAACCAATTCAGTCTTTATAATCTTTCTCTCAACAAGCATCACTAGAGGAAAACAAGCAGGAAATCATTAGCAACAGTTAGACTGTCAAAGCCCACTTCTCCTTCGCATTGTAATAATTTTTAATGTTTTATTTTTAGTGCTTACAGTTAAGAAAATAAAAAATATTAACTGTTTAGGTTTTTTAGCTGAGAATAAAACATTTGTGAAAATGTGCAATCAATCTATACCACTCTGTCTCATATTTTCACTGATCTCTCTTATTTTAAAGCCTTGTCAGGCTGAGACCACTAAAATCTGTCATTTATGGACTCACAGAAGTTCAGGACACCAGTCAATGGGAGATTGATTAGAGGAGCAATTAATGCACACTGTGCAGTCAAACCAACCTGGGTTCAAGCCCCAAGTCTGCCACTTGCCAGCGCCTGATTTGGGGCAAGTTACCTCATCCCTAAACCTCAGCCCCTCACCCGCACAGAGGAGATACTGGTACCTACCCTCAGACGTCCGCTGTGAGGTGAGACACAGAGCACTGAGCACAGCCCCTGGCCTATGGTAGGCACTGAATAACTCATAGCCATTTTGATCATTATGATGACGATCACTATTAATAAACTAAGATAGACCAAAAAAGCAGAAATGACCATAAAGGAGAAATATTTACAAGTCAATAAGCATTTCCTTTTGGATTGATGGCAGAATGTCCTATTGATTCTTTTAATAAACCAAGTTTTGTCTGGTAGTTATAAACTTACAGGTTCATATTCAAGTCTCCAGAAAAAAGAATTAGTGGCCTCTAACCTTTGAATACCAAGAAAATAAAGTTAAAAAAATTTAAAACAAAAGAAGAATTAAAGCAAAAAGATGTAGAGACTACAGAATTCTTTTTGAAACTAAGATAACTCAATTTTAAGAGAGAAAAAAAATCTCTTTTCTCAGAGGAAATCTCCTTGAAAACTATGTAATAGGGATCTGAGATATCTAGAGTCTTTTAACATTATTCATGAATTCATATTACCAAGTCTTAAAATGACATGATAATCAATAATAATAACAATACATATTAATAAAAATAGCTGCTAACATTTATCAAGTGCTGGCTAGGATTGTTCTAGGTCCTTTATAAGTGTATCTCATTCACAAGAACCCTGTAAGGTAAGTACTATTATCTTCCCCATTTTACAGATAAGGAAATTGAGGCACGGAGAGATTAAGCAACTTGCTCCAGGTCACACTGACATTAAATGACACCTGTATTGCTGCTGTTTTGCTGTTGAAAAAGGAACCTGAGATATAAATTCAAGGAAGAATGTTAAATATTAGTTTGTCTGGTCTTCACCTCAGATAGGAGATGCCATAAATTCCTAATGTAAAATGAGGTTGCCACTACAAACTGAATAATCTTGAAATTAATATCCAAGATAAAGCAACACATCTGTTGATGATATCAAGCCCATTAATGGATTTGGACCCTCTACTGCTTGAAAGGCAGTCACATCATCACTGATCTGAGGTAAGTGTTGCTCTTTCAGCTCTCGCCTGGGCTTCACTGGATGTTTCTCCCCGTAGACTGTCTTCAACAGTAAAAAGTTCTCGAGTTTCTTACACTATGTAAGCTAAATAAAGATATTTCTCTACGTAGACAGAGCAGTTTTTTAAAAAAGCTTAAAACTGTTTTTGCCTACATCCAGCAAGGGGAAAAACTGAAATATTACTCTGCACGCCTCTCGAGTCTCCCTGACCACATCAGTAGAACAGTCTCAGCACATTGTCACTCTTCAGATCACAGGGACCAAAAAAACAACCTCCAACAAAGGGACTCCCACGGAGAGCACAGAAGACTTTCTTGTAAAGAGAAAATAAAGCATGTTTTCACCTCTCTGACTGTGTGGAGATTTTAGCACCTGGTCACTGACTAGAGAAGACAATAGACTTAAAACGCTGTCATCTCAGACCAGAGAGAGCAATTACAACAGGAATAAATACAGGTGGTGAGCGCTGACGGAGCATCTCAAGTCAGAATCAAAGCACAGGAATGGCAGGAGCAGAGATATCCTCAACCTCAGACTTTCTATGTCACTTCTCAACCGGCTTTATCTTCCTCTCAAATAACCAAGAAACCACTAAAACCATTAGGAATGCTCTGCTGAAGAATGATAAAATATCTTCAAGAAGCATTATAGATTCATCTAAGCAGTTGTACAGAGTGCACCCAGATTCAGACTGTGCAGCTACGGTTAAGTGGTTCATAAAGGTAGTCTCTGCATTCTTTGCAGATGATAGGGGATGGCATAATTCAGGGAAAAAAGAAATTTAAGGCTTCTCCCCATCCAATACACGTCAACTACCCTGGGCTTTCTCTTTGAGGAAAAGAATATCTAAAAATCTCATGGATCAAAAAACACCTAGCAGTTTTGTGTATAGCCTTGATCTCTGCATTCTTTGCTATTATCTTTGTGACCTGTGCAATATGACAACTATATCCTGAACCATTTAAGACAACTTCATTCATTAATGGTCAAAAGGGTCAAGTTCATTCCACAAGCATTTGTGGGTCTGCTCCTCCAAACAAGATTTTTTACTCTCCATTGGTGCTAACAAACATAAGCAAATCAAACTCAACTCATTAAGAGAACTTCATCATCCAGGAAAATAAGAAACAGCTCCCAGGCCCTGATTTAGCTATTAAAATTGACATCTGGGACCAGCTTCACCGAATACCCAGAAATTATGAAAAAGACTCAGAAACAGAACTTCAAGGTTGCTCTACCATGAAATTTTATGCAAGTTTTCCAGAAATCAACCAATCGTTGTAATCCATTAACATGATTCAATAAGATTCAATAAGATCAATAAATACTCAATAAAATCAGAAGAAAACACCTCATGTGCAAGATTTCTGACTCATAAATATACTTTATTTAAACATTAGTCAGCCTTAACTCAGAGGGACAAGTAATAAATTAGTCCCACTTGCTTAAAGACTGTAGATGAGTCAGGCTGCAGGAAAGAGCAGAGCTTACCTGGTCGATGTCTGTTGGCTGCTTCAGCAGGAAGTGAGCTGCCCTGGAACCTTCGAGCTCCAGTCTTACCACCAGTTCCACCAGGATAGTGATAGATGACAGAAGCTGAACATAACCCTTCAAGGGCAGCTGGACATTAAAAAAAAGTACAATTAGTAAAGTTAGTGGCCCATCATTAGCTCAAATGGCAGTGGCTATGAATAATTTGAACAGATTATGTAGAAATGCCAATTTTTCCCCCAGACAAAGATCACTGACTTTGTTACAAACAGGAGCATGTCACCTATTATCTTTCGCAAGCCTGTGTTGAGGCCAGCAACACAGACAACTCTCACACGATGCTCCATGCTTTACTGCAAGACTGACTACACATATGAAACAGGCCAGCCTCCTCAGCCATTCATTCCTTCATTTAACCAACAGTTTAGTGCATACTGTGTGGCAGGCTCTGTGCCAGATTCCGATGCTACAGAGATGTGTAGCAGAAAGTGCCCTGGACTGAAAATATTTTAAAATACCACTGGAAGCAGGACCAGAATACCTTCCCACATCACACACCCTAAATGCATCTGTTCTATTTGGTGCAAATACCTATAGGCTTGTCTCCTCCTCAAAAGCAGCCACAGTTAGAGTACATTTCATTCTTTTATCACCAACAGTGATAGGAAAAAAAAACCTAAAGCTATGCCACGTGCCTCATTATCCGTGATACAGTGTTCATCTTTATGCATTAGTTCAGCGGTTCTCAAACTTTTTGGTCTTAGAACTCTTTGACACTCTGAGAAATTACTGAAAATCACAAAGAGATTTTTTTTGTGTCCAGGTTACATCTAGAGATATTTACCAGATTCAAAAATAAAACTAGAACAGATTTAAATATCTATGTGTTAATTCCTTTTAAAATAATAAGCTCATTACATGTTGAATTTCTATGAAAAATAACTCTTTTCCAAAATGAAAATAATATGCTGGGGGTCTGGCCCCATGGTGTAGTGGTTAAGCTCAGTGCACTCTGCTTCAGCGGCCCAGGTTTGTGGGTTCAGATCCCAGGCATGGACCTATACCACTCATCAGCCAGGCTGTGGCAGCGACCCACATATAAAGCAAAGGAAACCTGGCACAGATGTTAGCTCAGGGCTAATCTTCCTCCGCAAAACAATAAATAAGTAAAATAAACCATATGCTGGAGAAGTGGCATTGTTATATCATTTTTACAAATTTCTTTAATGTCTGGCTTAATACAAGTGAGGTAGATTCTCATATCTGCTTCGGCACTCAATCTGTTGTCACACGTCACGCAGCCTCTGGGAAACTCTACTGTATGTTTATGAGAGACATACACATATGTTTATGAGAGACATACATGAGAAACTGTACGTGTATGAGAGGAAAGTGACAGAGGCACACAGCACAGGCCATCCCCACACACCTTCTTTAGGAACCCTACCGACCTGGTGGATCACTCTCTGGGTGTAAGGTACATGAGTGGGCACCATTCCTTCCGGATAAGTGCCTGCAGCAGAGGCCCTACTGTTACAGCTCCCTGGGATACGGATATATTCCACCAATCAATAACAGGTATTTGTGGACTTCTCTTTCAAGAAAAATAAGTAAAACTCACATTCTTTCTCATCCTGCTTAATCCTTTATATCTTTCTCTCTTCTTTTTCCATCTCTTCCTACTTCTCACTCCTTCTTTTTCCCACTTTTATTTCTCTATCCTCTTTAAGAAGCCAAATTATGAAACCTAAGTCCATTTCAAATATTTCTTATATTTAATGTGTTCTATAGCACATTGTTAAACTTCTATTAAAGAACTTACTTGGTTCCTTCATTCTGACTTGTACGATCCTAAGTGGCTGACAGATAGGGCCCCTGACTAAACTGTCAGCTTCTTCAAAGAAAGAACCCTATTTTAGTCCTTACTCACACAACATTCATCTAACAAGCATTTACGGAACATCTACAATATGCTAGATGATGGACACACACAGACCATGCCTCCCATTCCCATGAGACAATCCCTGAAGGAGAAAAACACCTAAACATGCAATTCTAGCACAAAAGGTAAGCTCCATAATAGATAGAGTTCTGTATACCTATTGCATGGAGGCGTCAGAAAAGGCTGCCCTTTGAAGGTTCTTTTCTTTGTTTTGGTTTTTTTTTCAGTTTTTTAAATTGAGATATAATTCACATACCATAAAACTCACCCACTTAAAAGTGTACAATTCAGCAGTTTTTAGTATATTCACAGTGTGCAACCAGCACCACTAATTCCAGAACATTTTCATCACCCCAGAAGAAAGCCCATACCCTTTAGCAGTCACTCCCCATTCTCCCTTCCGCCCAGGCCCTAGTAACCAGCAATCTGCTGTCTGCCTCTATAGATCTGCCTATTCGGAACATTTCAGCTAACTGGAATCATAAAATATATGGTATTTTGTGTCTGGCTTCTTTTACTGAGCATGATTTTCAAGGTTTGCCCATGTTGCAGTGGTATCAGTATTTCATTCATTTTTTTGTCTGAATAAGATTCCACTGTATGGGCAAATCACACAATGTTTATCCATTCATCCGCTGATGTACGGACAAGGTTTTGAAGAATGAGCGTACGAGGTGACGAATGTGGGGAACGGCATTCTAAGCAGAGGGCAAGGTGTGCTAAAAAAACAAGAGGAACAGGGAGAGGCAGTGCATCTTAGAGGGAAGTGCATGCAGGCTTCAGCAGGACTACAGCGCAGGCCTGGGTAGAGAAGCGGCAGAAAGTGAGGTGGGGAAGTCACCCCAACGAGGCCCACAGTAACCGGCACAGCTGACTGCTTCTCATCCCCCATCCTTTATTTTCAGCCATTCTTTCTGTTTTTCTCTTATTCAAAATAACATTTGCCGTAATTATATATCTGATCATCTTCATCAGATAATCTTACCGCCAAGCCACAAGAAGTCATTCACTGAGCGGAGAAGTTCCACAGACATGTGGTAATGTACCAAGGAGTCCTGCAGCATTCCGGCCTGAAGGCATAAGTCCCCCACATGTTTCCGCATGCGTCCTTGGCACCGCTTCTTGTAATGTCTAAAAAATAAAATGCATGGAAATGAATCATTGCTAATGCATGACTTCTGCCCCAAAAGTACACTGGCTAAGCACTATTCAACTCTCTCACTACAAAAAATTGCTAAGAAAGCAACTTTAGGCTCTATAATAGAAGCCAGCAACTAATCATTGCCAGTTACGTGAGCTGGAATGGTTCTAACTTCAAAAACTACTGCCAAGTTATTTTCTAAATGTAATAGGTATATATGACTTCTACCATGTATTTCACTTAGACAATTTTAAAGTAGGATTTTCCTTCTCAAATTTTCCAGTTGCAACATTAGCACAAGAAAGTTTATGTTTCAGCTTTTTAAAAAAATCAATTATCTTCCACTTTCTTAACTTCAAACCTATTATTATTTTATAAAGAGAGCTATGCTGCATATTATAAGCCAACCATTTGGTTTTTGCAAACAAGACCTTTACCTTCAGTATCAGAGCAAGCTTTAATAATGCTTTGAGAGGGCAGGGCCTGGGCACTCACTAACAGCTCTTTAAATGTTGGCAAGAACGTGCTATTAAATAATGCAAAGGCTTCTAACTCCCTATCAACTCAGAAACCAAAGAAACTACACCAAAATCTTCCTTTGTCATTTTTAAATATTCCTATTCTTCTTAACATTAAATTTCTTAAAAGATATGATTTTTTTTTCAAGAAAAATAGCACCTGTATTAAATCTTCCCTGACCAAGAAAGCAATCTTATCAAGAACAAAACCCCAGTAGAAATGCAAAAGATGAGTAGTTTCTAGCTAAATGAATGTTATTGACAGACCTCAATACCAAGTTAAATCCTATCAGATCTAACTCGGACGAGCTCAAAACACTCTTTGGCTACCCTGGAATTTATTAGCTTTTCTATTCCAAATGTTGGGTGAACTAGGATTATCACATAAGGCAGAGAGGGAGAAAAGAGGGAACACCAGCCTCCGCTCGTTTTCTTCCGAGCCACAGGGCAGTGTTAGGATGGCCTCACTAACAAGCCCTCTCCGTAAGAAAATACTACAGCTATACTGCCCTTGCCGTGCCTAAGCACACACCTGGCACCTCTCTCTCCCACGGGTTACCTCAACAGCCTTCTAATGATCTCTCTGACCCTCCCCACTCTGTATCACCCCCCCGTCCCTGCTACCTACACATACACACACACCACACACAAACACCACACACACCATACACCCCACATAGGCACACACCACCCATACACACCACACACACACAAACATACCACACACACTTACACACGCCACATATACATACACACACCTGCCACACACATACACACACATACACCACAGACACACAGCATGCACAGTTGGAGTGGCCTTCCCAAATCACAAATCTGATTATGTCACTCCCCCACGTCAAACCCTTCCAAGACTCCCGAACACAGTTCTAGCCCCTCCCACCACTCCCGCCTCCCCTCCTAGCACTGCCCCCTGACCTCTACAGCCTTCCTGCAGTACCAGAGGCCCCACTGACCTCAGGCTCCACCTGATCCCTTCTGCCTAGCTACTTCCCACGCTCCTTAGGGCTCATTTTGACTATCAGTTTCTCAAGGAAGACTTCTTGCCTCCAACTTTGGACTTTGGGTTAGGTGTCCCTGCTGTGTTCCTAGAACATTCTATGCTGAATCAACTTCTGACATTTATAAGCTCCAAAAAGGCAAGTACACTGTGTTTCCTATTGTGTCCACCCCCTCCCCTGGACACTCAAAAACGTGTTTGTTATGAAGTAAACAAATGAATGGATGGGTCTCAAAAGGGACCAACAAAACCAGGAATACCTCTCCTAAAGGTCACTCCCTACCGTCACCCCTCACTGTCTCCCTCTGTTGTCAGTTTTAAAGAACCAAGCTCCTCCGAAGTCCTCCATGACCAGGCCCCCCTCCTGACCAGTGTCCTCCTCCATGGAAGCACCCCCACCCTGAACTCCGGGAGACGGGCCACTTAGAGCTTTTCAGCACAGGGCGCTTGCCAAGCCCCTGCCCCACAAGCCTCCAGGTCTCTGCCCAGGCTGCTCCTGCCACCTGAGCCACCAACCCTCCCTCACCTGGCTGACTCTTACTCTGCCTTCAAAACGAAATGCAGAGCTCTCTTGCTCCAGGAAATCTTCCCTGATAAGGTCCTGGAGCTCTCAGCTGGGCTGCTCTCCACAACGGGACTGCAAAGTTACTATCTGGGCATTTCCCCATCCCTCCATTAGGACCATGAACTCTCTGAGGGCATTTGGGAAGAGAAGAAAGAGATGAGAAGATGGAAGGAAGCAGCAAAAAGCAAAATCATAGCCCAAGTCCCAAATGTGAGGACTCGTGTATATGTGTCACGTGCCAGTGGACTTGTTAGGGAAAAAGTTCCCCTTAACAATTGTGAAAGCATCTCACTCTGACAGCAAAACAATGTACTGTGCAGGGATTCTTTATCTTCACCTGATACAAAATAAGAGCAGAGAATAATACAAACTGCACAGAACTTCAGGGCATGCGCTCCCTGTACCCATGAGGAACAGAATATTACTACGACCAGCTCAAAGAAATGCAGTTCCTGCGCTCTCCCTCTCACAGGTGGACCGTGCTTAAGTTCAGAAGCCTCTTAAGTCTTATTTTACACTCGTGCATTATTTGCAACCAGGTCATCATAGAAGTGAAATGAAAACATACGTCTCTGGGACATAAAGCACCTGATGCTACCTAACCACCAAAGGAGGCTGAGGTTCATGAAATAGACCTGCAGCACTTCAATAAGAGATGTTTTTCTGAGAGGTTCCAAAACTGATCTACTTTACCATCCCAAGTATAACAGGGAGGTAACAGAATTAGTAGAGAGAACAAGCCTATGTTTGAATTCTGCTGCAGCATTTACCAGCTGTGTGAGGCTGGACTAATTATTTAACTTCTCTGAGAATGCTTCCCGCTCTGCAAAATGGGCCTGCCACCGCCCACCTCAAATGGCACTGACGTGATCTGAATGAATTATGCAGGCAGGGCGGCTGACTGGTACCTGACAGAGTCCTGTGGGTTTCCCTCCCCGCCCCTCTCCCCCTTCAGACTTGTATTGTTCCCCTAATAAGTATCAAGCCCCTGTGACAGACTGTCCTATTCATCTTTGGATCCACCCAGTATAGTGCCTTACACTTAAAAGGATCAAAAAAGAGCTGCTTCCTCCATAGTAGCTATAAATGTTCTTAAGAGGTTGGTTTTTTTTTTAAGTCTAATTTTGGGGGAAAGACTATTCCAGAACTATCCAACAATCTTTCTACATGTCAGCTCCTCCTCCCAATTCCCCATCACTTCTTTCCTCAGGTCCCCTATCCGATCTGCCTTTTGTTCCAGGAAAAGACAGTCCACTCGGCTGAGATCCCCCTCCTCAGGCCCTTCCCCCCTCCCTCAAGGATGAGTGGGACCCTGTCCTGCCCCCACTCCCCCGCAACTCCAGCTCCTGAGGAGGCTCAGCTCCTCCATCCTGCTGCCAGAGCAATCTTTCTAAGATGCAAACCTGGCCACATCATTCGGATAGGATAATAGCTTAGGATAAATCCCAAATTCCTTAGAATAATATGCAAAACCTCCATGACCTGGGCTTTCCTCCGACCCCTGGTCACATCAGAGCACCTGGGGATCAGCCCTGGACCTTCCTCCCACCTCAGTCTACACCTCTCTAGATGAGCTCATCTACAGTCATGGTTTTAAATACAAGCTAAATATTGACAACTCCCAAGGTATACCTCTAGTCCAGCTCCTTCACCTGAGCTCCAGGCTCACAAATCCAACTGCCTGTTTGAAATCATCACTTAAATGTCTAATAGGCATCTAAAAAACACATCCAACATTTACTCTGGAATTTGACCCCCAGCAGGTACCTGTCTTCCCCATTTTAGTAAGCAGCCCCACCACACACCCAGTTGTTCCCGTCAAGACCCTGGGTGTCACACCCAACTCCCTGTCTTCCTCACCCTCACCCCCACACAGTAATCAGTAGCAAATCCTGTCATTTCTGTCTCTGAGTATACCTCAACTTTGGTTCCACAGGTCCTAGCACAGGACACAGCCAGCTCACAGTAAGTGTGTGCTGAGTCACAGCCCTCTGAAGGACGCTCACTGAAGAGGGACGTCTCTCCTGGCACTGGTCACTTGGGCAAGGCACTTGTGTCTCACACAGGAGGCCAAGAGGATGGCCCAAGAAAAGGGACTCATGGTTCTCCCAGGGTCTGAACTCTGAAGGGTCCAAGGTCTAGGAGAGCTCCCGCTTAGAGAACACACCTGCCAGAGTGAGCAGGTGAGAACAGAGGAACCCAGGCAAAGCTATTCTCCCAGTGATCCCCCGGGATCTAGTGAGCAACAGGGAAGGCCCTGTGGTCCAGGCATCACCCAGCCATCACAGGGCCCCTGCCCTGCATTTTTGAAGCCAGACAGCTTCAACTTCTTGTACTTGCTACACTTACTTCTGTTTTGTTCCCCCACCCCACAATGTGCTGGAATCTTTCAGAAAGTTCAGCCTGTCTCAATGGAGACAAAGTAAGTGAAGGATGAAAGTGATAACATTTGGAATAGAGCATTAAAGAAGAAACAAGGCCTCCTGGCCAGCACGGTGGTGGTGGCAAAACCTTTCCCCATGGGTGAGATGGACTGTGGGGAAGAATACGAGGTCCTAGGTCAGCCAAAGATTCTCCCTTCAAGGCTGACCCTGGGTGTTGGAGTTTCATTACTGCAAACTAATGACATGCCCATCAGTGATGGACATTAGGCTCAACAAATACAGAAACAGCTATTTCTTGCCAACACAGGGTTAAAAGTAAAAGCCAGGGCAGGTAAGGGTCTGCAGATTGCCAAGGTGAGTCTGAGGTGGGCCTAAGGTGCGCTCCAGAGCTGACTCTGAGCACTACTGGCTAAAGCAGAGAGGGAACGACAGTCATAGATGTCCTGTGTCCACAGATCCAAACAAACTAGCTATTTAGGAGACAGACCTATTTCCCTGATACTTAGAAAAGTCACCCTCATAAAAGGGGGCAAAAGACTGGTATAGCGTTTAGAATAGCCTCTGCCCCTTTATGAAGGAATGTCACTAAGGTGAAGTAAAGTCAATGGCATGCTCAAGGGGAAAGCGAAATCTGGTAACCGCTTCCTCCAACAGCGTCCCTTCGTGGCCAGCACAGTCCCAGGCTAGGTGCACCTTTCCCAGTGACTGCTGGTCAGTAAGCACCACCATGCACATCACACAGCAACAGCCAAGAATCACGTGCCTAATGCGTTCATTTAAAAGCCAGAATCAAGCAAGGAGCTGCGGTCTTTGACTTTCCAAGTTAAAATAGCGCGTGAAAAATCCCTGTGCAGCCGCCTAAATCAGTTAGCATCTCATGTCCTTAAACCAAACAAAAAATTAATAAAAGCTCATTTGTCACCAAATACTAAGACCAAACAAGCTCCCCAAAGCAAGTATTCTAACAGATATCAAACACCAACAGGTTACGTGCTAAAAAAGCTACAATTTTTTAAAAATTAGAAAATAAAAAGATGACCAATGTAATATACGGATCTAGGCAGCAGTAAGTTTTTGTTTTTTAAAGCGATGGAGGCAGTGGGAAGGCAGCACATAGGGAAATCTAGCTATTTTCAATGCAATATGTTCACAGCCTACCTTTTCAGACCCAACAACATACTCACAGGGCGGTATGATAGAAAAAAAAGGAACAGAAAAGAAAAAGGAACAAGCGAAAATTAGAAACACACAAGAACAAAAATAACTTCGACAGCTATAGCACTAAGTGTACAGGAATTCACCCGGGGCTTCCATGAGCCCAGGGCTCATGTGAATGCTGAAGTAAAATCTCCACCCTTCCACCCCCACACCCAGTGCTCCCTGGACCTCGGCCCATCTACCGCAGGGCCTCTCAGTGTGGTCAGCGCATCAAACCAAAACGTGACCACATCTAGACGTTTCCTTTCAAGCTGCAAAATACCATCTCATTTTGGGTTGGACACTTTTTATCACTCCTACCAAGAGCTGCAGGAGAGAGTGAGGCTCTGTTCCTGCACCAAATCATTTGAAAAATTAGAGAACTATGGAGTCATGAAACAACAACAATTAACAGTGATTAGAGGAGAATGTGCTTGATCTGAGGTCACTGGTGTCATTATCTCACTAAAGTTCAAATGATGGCTGAGTGTTTACAGGACAGTTAGAATAGAATGGACCCGCCAGGAGGGAGGGTTAATCCCTTGCCGATGCCTAGAGCCGTGCCTGGCACTTGGCGGCTCTCGATAAACACATGTTAATATTATCAGCCACGATGTGCCAGGCACAGTGTCCCGAAACAGTCTCGTTATTTCCACTGAATTGTGAGCACAGATTTCAAAAGGCAAAAACAAGCTGGCATTCTCCGGTGGATCTGCAACCTCAAAGCCAAGAAGTCGATGAGCCAAAAACTGTCACCAGTGCCTCGTGTAGCAAAGGAGAAGGCACTAGTTGAGGGTTCAGAGCAGAGTCCCCAGCGAAGCTGCTTTGAGGCTTCAGCCACTCACCCCCTGATCTGTGCCAGTCCCTGCCGAGGCTGATGCTGCATGTTGCCATGACGTGGGTGATGCAGGGCGCTGTGTGCACTGTGCAGCCCCACTTTCTAAGAGATGATTACCACGGGTGCTGACCCCGCCTGACAGCCCAGGAGGCTCAGCAGGCAACAGGTGGGGTAAAAGGAGTCAGCTTTGGAGGGGGGCTGGTGTGTACAGCAGCTCTGCCCCTGAGCAGCTGCCCAGGCCCCTAAACCTTGTCACCTCAGCTCCAAGGAGTAAAAGAAGAGTGGTAGCATATAGATCACAGGGCCGTTGTGAGGATTAAGTACAGATCGTGGGTACGACATGCCTTGTCCTTTCCTTAGGCCACATAAACATGTCCAAGTGAGAAAATGAAAATTACTCCAGACCCTGCCAGGTACCACACACAGGTGTGACTCGAGCTCCTCTGTGCTTCTCACTTGCAGGGCTGGCCTGGGCCTATTATTTTCTCAATTCTGTGACATCTTCTCCTCCAGCTTACCAACAACCAGCAAGTCAGTTCTGGATCTTAGGTAAATTCAAGAAACATACTGAGCACCTACTTTGCAGCGGGCACTCTGCCAGTATGCACACTACGTCATTTAGTCCTCACCTGGGAGACCATCACACAAGTTCTACATAGGAGGGAGGAGAGGCTCAGAGTGGCCGGGGCACGAAGCCGGAAAGATACAGCTACCCCACACTCTCCCTAGCGAAAAGGGCCCACCTCTTGGCAAAGAGTTGCAGCCTAAGCTTGCATGCCGTGCTCTCCTGCCTGATGCGCACCAATGGCAACACAAGGAACAGAGCAGGGGGCAGAGAGGGGAAGTCAGTGACACGGAAGAGCTAATTGCAATTCTGGTGCAAAGTAAAACAGTTGACTTAATCGCAGAGAAATGTGAGGACTGACCTTTTCCTGCTCTGTCCAACACTCCCTGTTATACAGAGAGCATAAACACACTTTCCTCTACTCACAAAGCGAGGAATCTGACACTGTGGCTGTCAGGTAGGAGGAAGGGGCCGGACCCGTGCAGAGTGCCCGGCTTGGGAGGCAGGAGACACGGCTCCATTTCCAGCTCAGCTAACACCTAGTTCTGTTGCCTCTCCAGATTCAGCATCTCAACTATACATCCAAGGGATGAGACTGAATAAGTTTTCAAACTGTGCTCTAGGGCAGTGCTGTCCAATCTGAATAAAATGTGAGCCACATAAGTAAATCTAGTTGCCACATTTAAAAAAGTAAAAAAACAAATGCTTGAAACTGATTTTAATGATATATTTTATTTAACCTAATATACGTAAAATATTATCATTTGGACATATAATCAATATAAAAATATTAATGAGATATTTCACATTCTTCTTTCCGGATGTGCACTTTACTTGCGGCACGCCTCAGCTCAGACTAGCGTCCTCTCTAGTGCTCAAGAGCCACAAGTGGCTACGGCTACCGTACTGGACAGCAGCACAGGGGGTCCCACGAGGGGTCCCAGCTGAAAAGGGGGAGTAAGTGCACACACTAGCCGTAAAAGGATTTCCCTTAACCAAAGCCTGTCCTGTTTTTGAAAGTCTGAAGAACAATGCACTGTACCTTTCGAACCCTTGCTGCAGTAAAATTCTACCATTTGCTTACCCCTTCTTGCTGTAAGGAAACAACCCAAGCCCGAAGCCAGGGAACCTGGGCCCCTAGGTAAACTTACCTACTATCTGTGTCCAATCCTACAAAGTCCTTTTTCTCAAATGGGACACAGAGAAGGGGGATCTTATCCCCAGACTTGTCTGTGGCCCTATCCAGACGCTTGGACTCAAGCACAATGAAGAGCGACTCGATGAAGTCCTCGATCCTCTTCTCTACCGTCTCACAGTCGTCGTAGTTGGGGTAGAAGGCCACATCGGTCCGTGGCTGCTCGGCAATCTCCCCCTGCAGCCCAAAGACAAAGAGCCGGGAGTCGTAGAGCGTGGAGCCATAGATCTCCTTCTGCACGTGGAACTTCTCGAAGGTCTGCGGCCAGTCCTTGGCCGAGAAGCAGTCTGTGATGGTGATGAGGCCCACGACTTTGCGGTGGGTCTGGAAGTCACCCCACTCATTGTTCTCGGGTGGGTAGTGGTGCCTGTAGCGGATGTAGAGCACACGCTGGGAGTCCCGCACGCTGATCTGGCTCACAGAGGAAATCCTCTTGTAGATCCTGAAGAAGTTCTCTTCCGAGACAATCCCCACAGGCTGGACCACCACAAGGAGAGTCTGGTGGTCCTCAGCACACTGCATGTAGTCAGGGACACTCATTTTGAAGTCCCTGCCCAAAGAGAAAAAGGAGACTTTGAGGTGCACACTTCTGAAGGCTGTTGGCCCACTTCAGGATGCGGTGATTCTGACGTCTACCACCTGGAAGGCAGGCTGAGCCCCAAGCAAAGCTGTGGAGTACAGTTTGTCCTTAGAGTGCTGCATATGGCCACCACAGCTCTATTCACAATCCCATAACTCCTGGACTAGGCTTTGAGCTCCTGCAGGAAAGGGGCTATCTCTTATCTTTCTATTGCCAACACCTTGCCAGGTACCGACATAGAGTCAATGCTCAAAAATGTTTGCTGAATGAATGAATGAACAAATGAATGAACTGCTCCCCCATCCCCCCAACAGGATATAATGAAAAGAACCACAGTGGAATCACAAGATCTGGATTTGAACCCCAGTCTCCCTGAGCTCCTCAGCTGCAAAATAATGGAGACAATAAAACTTGCCTTATAAGACTATATCTGGATTAAAGGAGGTTGCAAACATAAGGGACCTAGCATACTGCCTGACATAAAAGGAGGGATTATATATATTTAGTATCCCTCCATTATAAAGTGTTTTACCCTGGGAGAGTTTTGTAACCTTTCTGAGCCAATTTTATCAGATATAAAAGAAAACAACATTATCTGACGCCCAGTACTGTTGAAAAATTAAATCAGATAACCCATATGAAAAGCATCTGGCCCACAGGAAGCACTTAATAAATGTTTGTTGAATGAATGAATGAACAAAAGACCAAATGAATCAAATACGGCCCCTCCCACAGACTGTCATAATGGAGATGGCACTGCCTGGAAATCAGAAGACCATGTTCAACCCCTAACCCTACACTAACTCTCTGGGTGACCTGGCGCAGGCCTGTGTGCTTCTCTTCACCCCAGTTTAATCATGCATAAAAATGAGGATAATAACATATACCTCAAAAGGTTAGTGAGCCAATATTCTGGTTCTGATATTATACTATAGTTTTGGAAGATAGTACCATTAGGGGAAATTGGGCAAAGGGTACATAGGCTCTTTCCATATTATTTCTTACAACTGCATGGGAATCTACATTACATCTCAAAATAAAAAGTCTAATTTTTTTAAAGGCTATTGAGATTAAATGAGTTCACTGTATCAAATAAGGAATATACCATACAAATAGGAAAACACCTAGCCCATAAGATGCACTCAATGAACATTTCCACTGCACCCATCAGTATGGTATGCTCCGACGTCACAGCATGGGGACGTGTACGTGTGGCCAGAGGCAGCTGTACCTCGAAGCTAACTGAGCTAATGCTTCAGGCCCCACTTGCAAGAGCCCCAACCATGGCCCTATATCTAACTGTGTATTTGTAATTTTGTTTTCTTTTTCAACTTTGTGTGTGTGTGTGCGTGTGCGTGTGTGTGTGTGTGTAAGACTAGCCCTGAGCTACCATCCATTTCCAATCCTCCTCTTTTTGCTGAGAAAGACTGGCCCAGTGCTAACATCCATGCCCATCTTCCTCTACTTTATATGGGACGCCACCACAGCTTGGCTTGACAAGCAGTGCATCGGTCCACGCCCAGGATCCAACCCTGCAAACCCCAGGGCTGCCAGAAGCAGAGTGCGTGAACTTAACCACTAGGCCACCGGGCAGGCCCCTTGTTTTCTTTTTCTTAAATAGGAACTCCAAAGTGCACAGCCTTAGGCCATCAAAACCTGACTGCAGAGATCAGGGAAGCCCTCCCAGAGGAAACAATAAAATTAGAAGACTAGAAGACGTTCCTAGAAGACTCTGTATAATTGTAATGGCAGGGATTTCACCCTGGACTCAGAGGAAGAGGACTGGGAGGAATTGTGAACATGCAGACCCTGGGGCCACCTAACCCATGGTGAACTTTAGATCTCAACCCTCACCCTCCACAAACTTCAACATACACACGGGCAGAGGGGTACAAACAAGATTTTTTTAAAAAAGGAATCCCTAGCCCCCTAACATATCTTATATCTACCCAGAACATAAACAGTGCATATGGATATTATTTCATTTAAACCTTTAAATATCACCTCAACTTTACAAATGAAGAAACTGAGGCAAAGAGAGGTTTATTATGTTGTGCAAAATCATAAAGAGGCCACATCAGAGGCAGTATTTAAACCCAAGCCCCCCCACACTCACACCCTGAAGGACAGTGTCACACTGCCTCCCTCCTGCCCCCTCTCAGCAAAAATTCTCTGAAGAGTCTTTTCTGCACCACCTTGGAAAGAACCAAAATCACAGGACCTTCCACAAAGAGGCATGGCACCCCTTGGGGGACGTACCAAAATCTTAAGCATTGGGGTTGATGGGGGAGATTGGAGAGTTTTGTGTTTCTCAAAAGGAGGCATGGGTTTAAAAGAAGTGAAAAACATTTATCTGGTCTAAGCCTTCATTGCACAGAGAAGAAAACAGAGGCCCAGAGCAGCTGAGGACAGGGCCTTATTAACAAGTACTGCCTCATGGCAACACCAAGCAAGCCCTGGGCACTGCTGAGTGGATGAAGGGCCTGGAAGGCCCAGGAGAACAAGGGTTAGAAAAAAGAAAGAGAAAATCATACAAGGCCCTCTCTCCACAATACTGGACAATGAAGTTTCATCAAGTTATTCAATATGTTTGCATCCAAAATTAAGGTGGGCTATATCGAGGTATAACAGGTTATAGAAATTGAGAATCTGGAATCATAATGGAAATTCCAATCTTTACTGTGGTTTTTCCCAACCAAGTGAGTGCTCAGTGGGCACTCTGTGCCAGGCCCTACACTAGGCATGGAGTTCTCCCAAATACAGATCTTTATTCACATGTGCACAAATCACACATAGGCCCACCTGAGAAAAGCCAGCCATAGATAAGATCAAATTAACAAAATTTAAAGTGGCCAAGTAGCACACATTATTAGCAAAAAGGATGCTGCTATGCCATTAGCAGTAGGTGGGAGGGAACTCTGGTTGCACCAAGTCCATCGAGGTGGTTCAAGCACTGGCTGTGACTCTCTGTGACCAGAAGTGAGTCACGTAGTTTCACTGAGGTTTAGTCTTCTCTTTTGTGAAAAGCTACAGTTCAAACTAATGATCTACAAAACCTCATCATTCACACACCCAACATTTAGCGAGGACTTCCCATGTGCCAGGCTCTGTACAGATGAAAAGAGAGGGTCCCTTGGGGCCGCCCGGTGGCGCAGCGGTTTCGTCCGCGCTTGGCAGCCCGGGGTTTGCGAGTTCGGATCCCGGGCGCCCGCCGACGCACTGCCTGTCAGCCATGCCGTGGTGGCATCCCATATAAAGTGGAGGAAGATGGGCACGGATGTTAGCCCAGGGCCAGTCTTCCTCAGCAAAAAGGGGAGGATTGGCAACGGATGTTAGCTCAGGGCTGGTCTTCCCCACAAAAAAAAAGAAAAGAGAGGGTCCCAGATATATTCTTGGGTAGAAAGAGTTAATATGATAAAGACGTTAATGCTCCCCAGTTTGATATATAAATTCAATGCAATTCTGATTAGAAATCCTACCAGATTTTTCATGGAATGTAACAAGTTAATTTATGGTCAAGAACAGCCAAGAAACTCCTGAAGAACCACCACTAGGCAACTGTCCCACCAAATAGCAAGACCAGATATAACTGCTAACGGGGTACAAGGTTTCTTTTGGGGGGGATGAAATGTTCTAAAATTGATTGTGGTGATGGCTGCACAGCTCTGTGAATACAAGAACCACTAAATTGTATATTTAAATGGGTGACCTGTATGGTATATGATTTATATTTCAATGAATCTGTAGGGGGAGGGGAAGAACAAATAAAAAGCTACGATCAGCACAGTATTGGCGCAGGGATAAAGAAAAAAATGGAACGTAAGCAAGCCCAGAACCAGACCCACACATACAAGGAAATTTGAAATACGGCCGAGTTGTCATTGTAGAGCAGTAGGAAAGGACAGACTCCAATAATTGGCATCAGGACAATGGGTAATCTGTGAGTTAGAAAGATACACAACCCAATCAGAATATGGGCAAAATGCTTGAATAGACGTCTTTGAAGAGGAAACTCACATAGCCAAGACATGTACAGAAAGATGCCCCATCTTGATGGCAAACAGGAAAAAGCAAATTAAAACCACAGAGACAGGCCATTTCACATGTACTGGATTGACCAAAAAAAAACTTATTATGGCAAAATATTCATAACATAAAATTTATCATTTTTAAATGTACAGTTCTGGGGCATTAAGTTCACTCACATTGTTGTGCAACCATCTCCAGATTTTTTCATCTTCCTCAACTGAAACTCTGCATCCATTAAACAATAACTCCCCACTTCCACTCTCCCCAGCCCTTGGCAACCACCATTCTTACTTTCCTTTTTTTCTCTTACTTTCTGTCTCTATGAATTTGACTGCTCTAGATCCCTCATGTAAGTGGAATCATACACTATTTGTCCTTTTGTGACTGGCTTTTTTCACTTAGCAGAATGTCTTTAAGGTTCATCCGTGTTGCAGCATGTGTCAGAATTTCCTTCTTTTTTAAGGCTGAATAATATTCCATTGTATGTATATACCACATTTTATTCATTCATTGAAGGTCATTTGGGTTGTTTCTAGCTTTGAGCTACTGTGAATAACGCTACTTTGAACATGGCTGTACAGACAAAACTTTTTAACTATGAAAAATACCAAGTGTTTGCAAAGATGTAGATCAAAGGTAACTCTCCTATATGACAGGTGGGCGTGTACACTGGTACATCCTAGACCCTAGAGGAACTCTAGCATATGGCTGGCAGGAGACATAAACAAAGGTTCTTAGAGGCAAGAACTAGAGACAACACAAATGTCCACTGTCAGGAGAACAGAGAAAGAAACTGTGGTCTTTTAACACAATGGAATACTATAGCACAATGAAAAAGAATGGCCTATAGCTACACTGCAGGAACATGGATGAATCTCAAAAACATAATGGACAAATAAAGTAAGTTGTGAATTAATACAAGCAGTACAATTCCATTGATATAACGTTCAACAACAGGCAACACTAAACAATATATTGTTTAGGGATATTTACACACGTGGTAAAACTATAAAGAAAAAATAAATTTGGATAGTGGTTACTTGGGTGGCAAAGAGGACTGCAGTTTTAGAGGGAAACGGCAGGCTTCAGAAGTAGAAGTTATGTTCTATTTCTTAAACTGGATGGTAAATACAGGGTCATTGGTTCTGCTATTCTTTAAACTGTATGTAAACATTACATACACCTTTGATATATTATATATTTCAAAATCCTTAAAGAGTTAAAAAGGAAGAAGGTCCAACTTCAAGGAGCTGATAGTCTAGTTTTCAACAGGTTAGCTAGTTTCAGAGCCTCAGCCCCTCTCATCTGTCAGTGGATTTTGCTGCTGCTCCTGTAATACCCTCCTTCTGTGAGCAACAGACAGAGGCACCAAGTAGGCAATGTGTTACAGATGCAGATCCGCCTGAAGATAGGAGGACAGTGGGTCTTGGACACATGTGTGAGAACAGTTCTCTAGGCTGAAGTAAAATGAGAAAAATAAGAATAATGTATGAGCTTTTCATAAAACTAAATAAAATTTAGTGTTTTATAAATATTAACTATTATTGTTATCATTTATTTTTAGGTTATGATCTTCCTCGTTTCTTGGTGTTAAAACATTCCAGCTTTTATAAAATGATGATGAGATGAGATGGTGGTTGTTTTTCCATTGTCCTATCTGGGCAAAAGTAAAAATTGATAACCCTATTACTGTCCCTCCTGCTTTTTGGAATTTACCAATCTATGAAATCTAAACAACTAAGTCACCCTGGACTAACTGATCCCTCTGGGCCCCTTCCAGTTCTAACTAGACAGTGAAAAGCACACCAGCATCAAATCCATGCCACAGCTCAATAAACTTAATAACCTCAAGCAAGGGTTTTCCCTGAAGCAACTCAGTGTCAGCAAACGTCTTGTTCACTTATGCCCTAGACCCAAAATATACATCTAACACAGGAAGAAATCTGTCTCATATAAGGTGGGAAAGGAACTGCACTGGGCTTTTTACAACTAATCATATTTAGACTTCACAATAACCCTAAGAAACAAGCATTACTGTCTTCAGTCTTACAGATGAAGAACCCCAGGCTCAGGCATCTGCTCAAGGTCTCCTAACCTTTAAGTGACCAGCTGGAGCCAGGCCCCAGAGTCCACGCTTTTCCACTGGTTTCTTCAGGGGAAAATATGATGAAATAAGACCTGGCACTGAACCAGTTCTGGTTTCTGAGACTAATCTAATACAAATATTAAAACTTCAAAAATATATTTCTTCAACTTGACAGTCCCTCAGAAAGTTCAACATAGTTACCACATACACAGCAATTCCACTCCTAGGTATATACCAGAGATCTGAAAACATATGTCCACACAAAAACTTGGATACAAATGTTCATAGCAGCATTATTTGTAACAGCCTAAAAGTGGAAACAAACAAAATATGGTATATCCATACAATAGAATATTAGCCATAAAAAGAAAGTATTGATACCACTATTGATTGTGGTATTGAAGGTATTGATACCAATACATGGATGAATCTTTAAAACATTATGCTAAGTGAAAGAAGCCAGTCACAAAAGGCCACATATTGTATGATTCCATTTATATGAAATGCCCAAAATAGGGAAATCCATAGAGACAGAAAGTAAATTCTCCTGCCAGGGGCTGCAGGAGAGGAGAATAAGGAGTGACGGCCCGTGGGTATGAAGTTTCTTTTTGAAGTGATGAAAATGTTCTGGAATGGTGATGGTTGCACAACTGTGAATATACTAAAAACCAGTGAATTGTACATTTTAAATGGGCAGATTTTATGGTACGTGAACGATACCTCAATAAAGTTATTTTAAAAATATTTCTTGATAACCATTTTTCCCTCTATACTACTCCTATACTACTCATCTGTCACGCAATTTAAGAGAAAATAAAACCTTGTCAGGAGATCTTTGGGACTGCAATATACCTGGGTCTCCAACATCACGCTTCTAGTGCTGTTGTTTCACGTTAAATATAGTTAAGCTAGACTAGGAAGCGGCTATTAACTATCTTTAAGAAATCGACAGTCACCAGTTTAAACGGGGGGGGGGGGGGGGGATGGAGGATGTCACAGCGCCAAGCGCTTTTTAACTAAACCGAGCCCTGCTTTCAACATTTTAATCCCTCTCTCTATAAAAATATGTGAAATCAAGCAGCCCCCATCCTAACACCAGAAAACTCGGGGTTAAGGGCATTTACATTGGGAAGGTGAACTGGGGCGGGACTGCCAGAGGGAGAAGACCCAAGGCAAGCACCGTGCTGTCACTCTTTCCCCAGGACTTCGCTGGGATACACTGCAGTTCACAGCACGAGGACCTCCTCCCAGGAAACAGCGCCTGAAGCCGCCGAGCTGGCTCTGAGGCACTGTGCATCCAGGAGAGACCGAGGAGGAAGAAGGGAGGGGAGTGAAGCCCCGGGGCCGCTGCGCCGGGGCCGTGGGCTGCAGCCCCGCTCGGAGACCTGGCCCGGCCCGCCGGCCCCGCCCCCGTCCCCGCCGGGGGTCCCCAGATCCCGCCGGGCCGGGGGTCGGCGCTGCGGGCCGAGGAGAGAAAGCTCGAGCGGAGCGGCCCCGCCGGCGGAAGAGGGAAGGGGTCGACCGCCGCGCACTGAGGGGACAGGGGCCGGGACCCAAGGGGCGCCAGGTGTGGGCCGGGTAGCGGACAGGTGTGACTGGGGCGCCAGGCGGGGGAACAGCGGGGCCAGGTGGCCGGGCAGGTGTGAGCCGCGGCCAGCCCCTCAGCCGGACACACGCTGACTCGCGCCCTCGCTCGCCGTGACAGACGGCCCTCCCGCAGCCGGCCCAATCCTCGGCCCCGCAGCCCCCCACCTCGCACTTACACAGCCGGTAGCCCGGGCCCGGAGCAGGAGCCCACGGCCTGGCGGGCGGCGGAGCCGAGCAGCCTCTGCGGCCGCTCCCCCGGCTCAGAGCGGGCGCTTCCGACTGGCGGCCGAGCCGGCTCCGCTCCTGCGCATGCGCGAGGCCAGTCCCGGGCCGGTCACCCGCTCCGGGTTTTTAGAGACGCCGGGGGAGCGAGGGAGGGGGGAGGAGGAGGAGGTGGAGGGAGAAGGGAGGAGGAAGCGGGGAACGGCGGGGGAAGGGAGGGAGACGAGGGAGGGAGAAGGGGAGGCGGGATGGAGGAAAGGGGAGGAGGCAGGGGGGGAGGAGGAAAAGAGGGTAAGGAGGGACCTGGACCGGGAAGGGAGGGAGAAGAGGGGAATGGATGGACGAGGAAGGGGAAAGAAAGGAGACCCGGGAAGGGGAGTAGCAGAGACAGAAAAGCTTTTGCTGCCGGGGCGGCGCACCCCGAAGGAGGGGCTGTCCTGTCTCCGCGCCACTTTACTCCCTCACGGCACGCAGCTCAATTTTCACCTCCTGGCGAAGCGCGGAGGCCCCTGCAAAACCCCTACAGGATCACACCCGCCGCCCCCGCGCCAAGCCGGGCTTCGTGCCGCTCCGGGGGCCAAGCACCCACAGGCGTTGTCACCCACGCTCAGAATTACCCCCACGGAGAGCATAAGTTTCCCCTTTTTCAGGTTGGGAAACAGGCACTCACGGTCTCAGAGTGCCTCCCGGGCGTGCTTTATCTGCACAGGCACAGGGGCCGGATGGGGGCATGAGGTTGAGGGCAGAGCCCCGAGCCAGGAGCAGAGTGTGCTAGTGCTGGTGCGTGGTCCCCATCCGTCATGGGTAAAACCACTCCAGAATTTGGGGGCCCCAGTAATGGATCCACATCAAGGGCTCTGAACAGGCCCCGGGGAATGGGACAGCTGTCCGTTAGTTCCAGGGCCGAGGCTCCCAGCTTGCCAGATAAGGGCAAAAGCCACTTAATAATTTAAATCACCCCTCTATGTTAAAAATAAAT
Source organism: Tapirus indicus (assembly GCA_031878705.1). Classification (NCBI taxonomy): domain Eukaryota; kingdom Metazoa; phylum Chordata; class Mammalia; order Perissodactyla; family Tapiridae; genus Tapirus; species Tapirus indicus. Next base: position 4,283,985 of record CM062935.1, on the reverse strand, counting down.
AAACCAAACAAAAAGGTATTTTACATACCTTGGAACATACACATCATATTTGGAAAGATATGCAAGGAATTGTAAACAGTGGCGTCTCCAGGGAAGGCTGAGAGAACAGAGGACCAGGGAGACCCTCTCTCCCTTGTGTATTTTTGTTTTGTTTGAATTTTTTACCATATGCATGTATTTCTTTTTCAATTAAAAAACGTAATGGAGAACAGGAGTGGCTCTCTCAGCAAATACTGCAGCCACGGAAAAACTGAGCCATCACTTTTGCTTTAAGCCAGCAAGCATTTATTGACTCTGCTATGTGCCCAGCGCTGTTTTATGTCTTATTTTATTATTCATATTTTTTATAAAATAGTAATATCCTATCCCTCATCCCTGCCCAGGGCTAGTGGAAAAGCCAATTGAGTTTTTATTGAATTGTCCAAGGAGTAGAAATGAGCTATAAACAGAACACATCTTCAGGGCAAAACAGGTGGAGCGGATTTCCAGCATGCCAGACAGAGGAGCCCAGAGGCTGGGGGAGAGTGCCTCCAGGACACCACAAAAAGCTGCCCAAGGTGGCTGCTCCATGGGATTAAGAGTGCAGGGTGACAGTTATAGAACACAGAAAACAGATATTAAAAGAAGCCACTCTTTATGGAGGTCTGTGCACCAGGAATAGAGCTCCATGCTTAGCTCACACAGTCTTCATAAGATCCATGCAAGGTAGCTATTCTTAGCGCTGAGGTCCAGAAAGGACACACCACTTGGCTAGCACCACACAAGTGGCTGGTGCTATTTAGGGATTCAAACGTGGGGCTGTCTGACTCTATGGCCTGTGCTCTTTCCATAGTCCTTCCCTGTTCTCATTCTCTCTATAAATGGATAAGACAAGCAATTTGGAAAGGAAGATTGAAAGCTGGCAAAAGAGCACATTGCTATTTTTGTACAATGTTTCTCTGTTTACAATGTACTCACTTATATTAATTTATTTTATTGTCTCAGTGAATCTGTGGGGGAGAGAGGGAGGAGACTATTCCGCATTTTTACGAATGAGAAAACTGAGGCTCAGAGAATGTAAGGGCTCACCACAGCCCCACAGCCATCAAGTGGGGGTGTCCAGACCAGTCCCAGGTCTCTCTTACTCCTAGGGTTGTTCTCCTTTTGTAGCTTTAACATTTCCTGATCATCTGCTCTAAACATTGAGAATTCAAAGAATATACCAAACCTGTTCTCAAGGAGTTTGTAGACACCTAAAGCTGGATTGGAAAGAGCCTCTAAAATCATCAGGTCTAACCTCACATCCACACCAGATCCCCTCTAGAAAAGTCTTAAGAGGCAGAAAGTTCTGATGATATGGAGTCCTATTAGAAAATTCTCCAGGAAAATGAGGCAGAATCTGCTTCCCTGAAACATGCAATCATGCAGTCTCAAAGATGAGGACCAATGTCCAAAGAGGCTTCGTGGAGTTGAGAATTATCACTGAAACATGAGTCAAAAGTGCAGGTCAGAACACCCCCTCCATCACTCACCAACTACATAACCTCAATGTCTTCATCTACAAAATGGGGATAATCACTTCAAAGGGCCATTATCGGGATTAAATAAAATCAAATATGAGAAAGCACTTTGAGACACAGTGGGACAGATCTAAGTTCCATCTCAGTTCTGTCACATACTACTTGTACAGCTTTGGGGCAGGGTGACCAAATATCTTGATTTGCCTGGGAAAATTCCAGTTTATGCCTGTTGTCATGACTAAAAGTGTTCTGGTTGGGTGATATGATCACCCCATTTGGGGCAAAGCCCATCACCTGTTGGGATTTCTGATCCCGCAACAGTGTTATAAAGGGTTCCTTGCTCCTTTCCGTGTTGTAGGACTCTCTTCTACCATGCAGTCCACTTGGATACTTGTCCATAGTGCCGTCTCTCACCTGGGCTTTCTAGTTCCCAAGCCAGGAGAGAAGAAACTCATTTATTTAACTACACTTATTTAGCACCACTAAGAGCCAGTCACCTAAGCAGGTCTTTCACATCTATTCCCTCAAAATAATACAATCATGGTAGCTACCATTTACCTGGCAGGTAACATGCAATGTGCTTGGCACAAATTTCTTATGTAATCCTCACAATGACCCTATAAGGTAGGTTTTTCTAATGTAAGGGACTAAGCAATAACACTCCTTTTTTCCCTTCCTGAGTGTGAAACAATTGAGAAATAAGACACAAGAATCAGACAATGGATATTTATAAGTCCATTTTATTACCAACATGTAAGTTGGAGAGGGTGCTTTAGATCTGGAGCCAGAAGTTTGGTTTTGGTTTACTAAATCCTTCACCTTAGAATTATTCAGATTCAAGTCTCAGCCAGCGCTGGACAACCAAAGGCCTCCCCTCAATGTCCCAAAGTCACACAAGCTAATGAGGTGAAAAGCTGGGATTCAATCCCAAGATAAACGGCAGAGCTCATTTTAAGCCTCACAACCCTTCCGCAAATAACTTTACTCTTCTTTCAGGAGTGAATGAAAGTGATGGAAGTGACTCAGTAATTGAGCGACTAGCCAGGATTCCACCTCAGGCCTTTCAGAGTTCAGCTGCTGCTTTCAGAGATGGGCACCTTTCAGGGAAGGTCCCTGGAGTAAGATGGACTGGGTGTCATCTCCCTGTACAAAAACTCTATCACACCGGACTTGAGTGGAGAAGGGAGGCGATAAGGTTGCAAACGAAGAAAGGAGGGGACACCTCAGAGTGTCAGCCAAATCGTGGGCTCCTGGAGGACAGGGACAGTGTCTGACTCATCTCTGAATACCAGCGCCTGACAGCGTACTCTCAGTGAAGGTTGGTGAATCAATCCATTCAGTGAATGAATGAATGAATGAAACTCCAGAGCCCGCCACAGGGGTCTACAGCGGCTCCACAAGCCCGGCTTCTAACTGGCCAATCAACGCCTTCCCTTCTCCGCCACGCCCCCCTGGATTCCCTCCGGCTGCGCGGAAACCCCGGAACACTGGATCACCGCGGCTGCCTCGGTGGGACTGCGCATGCTCTAAATCTGGCAGCAGCGAGACATCCTTTTCCCCGGCGCCCAGGGGGTGGATTTGAAAGCAATTGGTTGCGAGAACGTGAAGCCAAACTCCACCTGCCTCCCCCCGCCAGCTCTCCCCGCAGAACCGAAGACTCATTTTGGCTAATGCCATCCCCACCACAACGCTCCAACTATTCGAGGGGAGACGGTCTCAACCGAAACCTCTGCACACGCAGGCTGAGCCCAGCGGCGAGCTGCCGGAAGTGACGCACGAGCACGAGCGGAAGAACGGAGGACCGGCGCTTGTTGCCCTGGAAACCGGGCTCCTCGACTGCGTCCCAAGTGCGTCAGCGGCCCCGAGGGGCGGGTGAGGGGACCATGAGCTGCGCGCGCCCGTGGCGGAGTGGCTGCGAGGGCGCCCTAGAGGCGGGAAGGGAACCGGAGCCTGCTTTTTGGGTACTCAGCCCAGAAACATGTATCAGACACTGGCAGTGTGCCACACATCTTGGACCCATCACGGGAGAACTGGACCTGCGCAGGTCTCACTCTCCAGCCCGCTGGGCGCGCTCCTTGGAAGTCCTACCCCACCTACCACTCATCTGCTCAGTTTTCAAGCCCCAGCTTCCCGATTTCAAAGCAAACCCGTGGCTCTTTTCTCATTTTTCCTCTAAGCCATGCCCTTCCAAGCTTCTTTTCTGTTTTGTTCCTTCAGTCCAGAATGTCCTCCCCCTAGCACATTCCAGCTCCTTGACATTCCGCTGAAATGGCACTCCTTTCAAACAGTCTTTCCAGACAGCGTTACCATGTGATGGAAGTGTGGCTGATTGATGGTTTTTCTTCTTTTTACTTTTCTGTATTTCCTCATTTTTTTCCTTTAAAAAGCATACATACAATGATTTCATAATGAAAAATAAGTAATTTTTAAAGAGACCAGTTCTTTGTCTTCCAAGAGCTTGTTTTAGGGAAAATGTCTTGATGTTAACTTTTTAAAATATAATTTCAAACACAGAAAACTGGCACTAATTGTAAAAAGAACTCCTATACACCCTTTATCCGTATTCACCAGTTGTTTACATTTTTGTCTCATTTGTTTTATCATTCTCTAGATACATAGATAAATAGATATAAATATATCCAAATTGGGTACTTTGTAGCTGTTTTCCCCTGTCCAGGATCACACGTTGCAATTAGTTCTCATATCTTTTTTTAGTATTCTTTTATCTGGAACAGCTTCTCAGTCTTTCTTTGTCTGTCGTGACATTAATATGTTGGAAGAATATAGGCCAGCTATTTTGTAGAATGTGCCTCAATTTGAGTTTGTCTAATGCTTTCTCATGATTGCATTCAGGTTATGTATTTTTTGCAAAACATGGCACAGAAGTGATGTGAGTCCTTGGTGTGTTATTTCAGCAGGCACACAATGTTGGTTTGTCCCATTGTGATAACTTTGATCCCTTGGCTAAGGTGGAGTCTGCCAAGTTTCTCCAACTGTAAATTTACTGTTTTTTCCTTTTGTAATTAATAAGTAATTTGTGGAAAGGTACTTTAAGATTGTGTAAATCACTTATTCTTCTTCAGACTTTCACCAACAAATTTGACATGCAGAGAATGATTACCGAACAGTCAAGTAATGACTGTAATTTACTACTTTTCAAACTGTGCATGTGCTGTAACATTTTCTGGGAAATAACATGTGTTCACCTAGCAGATATTAGGTGATCAGTAAATATTATTTACTATGTTAAGTTTCTTTCCATTATAGACTAATAAAGAGATTTCCTGTTTCCTGGAGTATAATCAGAAACACTTCGTTGATTTGCCATCCAACTTACTCTTTTTCATGCTAGCATCTACCTCAGTGCCTGTCATAGGTTAGCAATACATTTTTTGAATTAACAAAGTAAAAATGCTCTAAAACACACACACATACATATATACATACACACACACACACACACACACACACACACACACACACACCAAGAAACTATATTGAAAAGACTAAAAAATTATTAATATGAGCAGCTAATACTTGCATTCTCACCAATGCATGGTGGTCACTTGTAGAACCAGAAAGCTTGTAAAGGTAAGTTATAATATTTCTAACTTAAGAAAATCAGATTTTACATTTCAAAACAAAGTTTAAATCAAAAAATTCAAAAACAGAAAAAGTCTGAGAAAGGTAACATATGAATAGCTGCAATTCCATAAGTGACCACCAGATGTCGAAACAAGCTAAGTAGCTACTCTACAGACACAAACATCCGTAATCTGGCCAGAATTAGAATGTAAGTGCCTCCAAAACCTTGGATTTTGTCACTTTGTCAGGGGAGCCTGGGTCAGTCATTTCTGGGCAAATTCAGAGTAGACTGAAGCTAGGAAGGAATTCACAAGAGAGATTTAGCTGAATTGCCAGTGGCTTAATTCTTGAACTGGGTGGTTTGAGAATTCAACTTATATTACATTACATTATATATTTTATATGTTACATATAAGGTAATATATAATAGTCCGATTGGAAATATGTTGTATATTACACATCATTTTGTATAATAATTCAAGTTATATTATTGTTTATACCTTTTGGGTGTCTTAATTATTACAACACCAAGGCTAATTCTTGAAAGACTGAGGCTATATCTCTGCTGTCTGCCAACCTGACACAGGATTGATCTGAATTATTCAAAGAACATAGATCAAATTATTCAAATAACATTGCCAAGTGGAAAGGTTTTTTTTTAACCTCAATTATCCATACCTTTGCCATTTCTTTCCTTCTTTCTCTGAAGCAGAGAAAGAAGATTCAGATCACTCAGAAACAGAGCAAAATGGTGGTTCCCAGGGGCTGGGGGTGGGGGAAATGGAGAGATGTTGGTCAAAGGGTACAAACTTCCAGTTAGAAGATGAGTAAGTTCTGAAGATCTAATGCACAGCGTTGTGATTATAGTTAACAATACTAACAATAGTAATATATATTTCAAAGTTGCTAAGAGACTAGATCGTAAATGTTCTCACCACCAAAAAGGAAATGATAATTATGTGACATGGTGGTAATCATATTGCAATATATAAATGTATCAAATCAACACATTGTACACCTTAAACTTACACAATGTTATATGTCAATTATATCTCAACTGAAAAAAAAGGAGGATTCAGATCAAACCGAATCAATGGTAATGGACGAATCTAACTTGTGCGCCCCCTGATAGAATACGATAAAGAGAACATAGCTTCTGTGATATTCCTGCCAAAGATGCATACCTGGATTTAATTGTGATGAGACAGATAAAACAAAATTAGGGACATTCTATAAAATAACTGGCCTGTTGAGTTTCAAAAGCAAGCGTCAAGGTCATGCAAGTCAAGGAAAGACTGAGGAACCCATTTCAGATGAAAGACTTGAAGAGACAGGACAGCTAAAGCTCATGAGTGATTCTGGACTTGACTATTTTCCTAAAAAAAAAACCTATTGGAACAGCTGGTGAAATTTGAATGGAGCCTGAGGATCAGATGGAATAATGTAGCATGTATCGATGTCAATTTCCCGATTTTCATGGCTGGGTTGTAGTTATGCAGGAGAAGGTCCTTGTGTGTGGAAAATACATGCTAAACTCTTTAGTTAGGGTGTTAGGGCAATGGGTCAGCCACTTACTCTAAAATGGTTAAGGAAAATAAATTATTCCTACTGTACTTGAAACTTAAGTTTGCAGTTGTTTAAAAATCATTTAAAAGAGAATTCCAAAGAAAGTCCATGCAGTTAAAAATACACCACGATTTCCTGGCCTTACTCAGAGGTACTGAATGAGAGCACTGGAGGTGTGGCCATGAAATGTATATCTGTAAAAACACAGCCAGGTTTGGAAAGTTGCTACTTCCATGGCCTGAGAAGAGGAAGAACAGCCTGTATGTGCAGCCCAGTTTCCCTTCATAGTCCTTTCATCCAGATAATCATTGGGGCAGCTAAAAAAAAAATCTATTCCATACGAGTTGCCCAGTTAAATTCAGCCTCCACCGATCTCTGAGGTGTGTTTTCCATTTCTGCCATTAAACTGGAGACCCTTCCTCTCCCATTTAAAAAAGTACCACTTTAAACGGGAAAACTAAGAACCTCTTTGCAAGTGCTTATTTCGGTGCATTTCCCAGGTAAGCTCTGGGACACCTGGCCTCCTCTGTCGTGAACGGAGGGCCTCTGGGAGCCTCAGCCTGATCCAGGGCCACACTCTTGGTGCTTCATAGTCCACTTTGCTTTGAACATGAAGACACAGCCCCAGGCTATAGAAGCTGTGGTCTGTGGAGAGCTCATGGGGGCCTTCTTCCCTCCCTCGCAATCCATGGGAAACCTTGCTTAACACAAGGATTGCTGCCTTTCTTCTTTTCTGCCTGGATCCAAACACTGCTCCAGCTTCCCCTAGTTAGTCTTTTTGTACCAACAGAACCCCCAAAAGACACTTCAGGGAGCCCCAGGAAGGCCACCTTCAATAGGACTGTGCAAGGTCTTCAAAAATTGCTCCCTGTGGTTGCATGCAACTCTGAACACACTAAAAGCCAATGAATTGTACTCTTAAAATTGTGTGCCATGTGACTTATATCTCAACCAACTTGTTAAAAAAAATTGCTCCCTCCTACTAGTGCAGCCTCACCCCTGCTGTCCCACCCTCACACCACGGTTCCTTGTAGCTGAACTGCTACAGTTTTCTGAATGCCGTTCTTCCCATACCTCTGAGTTCTTGCAGATACTGTTCTCTTTCTCTTCCCTACCATGCCCATCTAGCAAATTTCTACTCATTCTTCAAATGAGAAGTTACTCTGTCCTCAGGGCTCCCTCAGCCCCCTCTGCATCTCTCCATAAGAATTTCCACCCCTTGCTGTGACTGACTCCTCTTGTATCTCACCCACTCACGGTACCATGAGTTTCAACTCTAACACAGGGACCGGGACCAGGTAAGGACTTCAGTGGAATGTTGTTATGTGAGTAAAAAGAGAAATGATAATGGAATATGGGCTATAGCCCAGGAAAGCAGGCTTGGACCAGAGACTCTGGGTTGGCAAGGATAACATAAAGATCCTGCGGGGGTGACGTCAGCATCATGGTGGAGTGAGATTCCCTCTGAATCTCTGCCCCCTAAGATACAATGAAAACATCAGTCACATACCAACAGAGGTCAATCAAACACTACAAAGGACTTCTAAGGAACCCCTGCTGCCATACATCGGATGGTGGAGGCACAGGAAGCCCCAAAGGACGTGAGGAGAGGTAAGGAGTTTTACTCCCCCTCCCCAATCGATCAGCAAAGACAGACAGCATGGCTCGCAGACAGAGGTGGCCCTTTGGGGGGAAAACTATCGTGCTCCCGGTGCTCTCACAGACTGTCAAGAGATCCCTACTGGGAAGCGATGATGGACTGTTTCGGGGGTGTGGCAAACACCGCAAGAAAGCCAGAAAGGAAACCCCCGGGTTGAGCAGGAGAAAGAGAGAACCCCCTCCTCCCACACGTCCTGCACTTCAGCAGAATCCCTCTGGGGACTGCAGCGGGCTCAGAGCACACTGCTTGCAATCTCCATCCAGTGGCAGCAGGTGGAAACTGCAGGACCAACTTCAAGATGAAAACAAAAGGTAAAGCTGTGGGATCCATGCAATGGTTTATAATGTCTACAGACCAAAAGGAAAATGACAAACACCCAGAAACCAACCCTGAAGGCACAGAAATCTATAACCTGATTGACAGAGAATTCAAAATAGCTATCATAAACAAACTCAACGAAATACAAGAGAACACACAGAAACAAATCAATGAATTCAGGGATTTCATCAAAAAAGAGATTGAAACCATAAAGAAAAACCAATCAGAAATATTGGAGATGAAAAACAAAATGAACGAGATAGTGGAAAAAATGGAGTCTTTAAAGAGCAGAACTGACAATATGGAAGAACGAATTAGCATTATTGAGGATAGCCATGCAGAAATGCTCAAGATAGAGGAGGAGAGAGAGCTAAGACTAAAAAGAAATGAAGAAATTCTTCAAGAAATATCAGACTCAATGAGGAAAAGCAACATAAGGATAATAGGTATTCCAGAAGGAGAAGAAAGAGAAAAAGGAGCAGAGAGTTTGTTCAAAGAAATAATAGCTGAGAACTTCCCAAACCTAGGGAATGAGAGGGAAATAACAGTGAATGAAATCAATAGATCACCTAAATATAAAAACAGGAATAAACAGTCATCACGCCACATAGTAGCTAAGTTGACAAGACTCAGTGACAAGGAAACAATATTAAGGGCAGCTAAACAACAAAACAAAATAACATACAAAGGAAACCCCATCAGGCTCTCAGATGATTTCTCAACAGAAACTCTACAGGCTAGGAGGGACTGGAATGATATATTCAAAATCCTGAAAGACAAAAACCTTCAGCCAAGAATACTTTATCCAGTGAAAATATCCTTCAAATATGATGGAGAAATAATAACTCTCCCTGATAAACAAAAGCTAAGAGAGTTCATCACCACAAGACCCCCACTACAAGAAATGCTCAAGAAGGCCCTTAGGCTGGAAAAAAAAACAAAAGAGAAAGGGGATACAAAGATTTCAGCAAGGAGACTAAACCAGAACAAACTACAGTTGGAAAATATCAAAAATTAATTCAAGCTCATCACTGTAAACACAGACTCACGACACAAGATGTAATAAGTAGTGACAACAACAAATAAGGAGGGGAAGAGGAAAGGGATTGAATCAACTCAGCCTAAGGAAACAGGAGGCATCTGAAAATGTACTATCTTATCCAGGAGATCTTTTATATAAACCTCACAGTAACCACTAAACAAATAACCAGAAGAGAACCACACATGACAAATAAAGAGAAAACTAAGAGAATCATCATGCAGAAATACCAAACTGAATTTGCAGTCTGAAACACATGCAACAAGAAATGAAAGAAATGCAAAAGAACCAGAAAATGAACAACAAAATAGCAACATTAAATGCTCATATATCAATAATCACTCTAAATGTAAACGGATTGAATTCTCCAATCAAAAGACACAGAGTTGGGGGATGGATTAAAAACCAAGATCCAACACTCTGCTGCCTCCAGGAAACACATCTCAGCTCTAAAGACAAACACAGACTCAAAATAAAAGGATGGAAAATGATGCTCCAGGCTAATGGCAAACAAAAGGAAGCAGGAGTTGCCATACTTATATTAGACAAAGTAGACTTCAAGATAAAAAGGTAATGAGAGACAAAGAAGGGCAATATATAATGATAAAAGGGACACTTCACCAAGAAGACATAACAATTATAAATATCTATGCACCCAACACAGGAGCACCAAAGTACATAAAACAACTGCTAAAAAACCTAAAAGGAAATATTAACAATAACACAATAATAGTAGGGGATCTTAACACCCCCCTTACATCAATGGATAGATCATCCTGGCAAAAAGTCAATAAGGAAATAATGGACTTAAACGAAAAACTAGACACAATGGACTTAATAGATATATACAGAGCACTCCACCCAAAAAAAGCAGAGTACACATTCTTCTCAAGTGCACATATGAACATTCTCAAGGATAGACCATATATTAGGAAACAAGGCAAACCTCTATAAATTTAAGAAGATTGAAATCATTACAAGCATCTTTTCTGATCATAATGCTGTGAAACTAGAAATCAACTGCAAGGAATAAACTAGGAAAGGGACAAAGATGTGGAGACTAAACAACATGCTACTGAACAACCAATGGGTCGTTGATGAAATTAAAGGAGAAATCAAAAGCTATCTGGAGACAAATGAAAAGGAAAATACACCATACCAACTCATATGGGATGCAGCAAAAGCGGTCCTGAGAGGGAAATTCATAGCAATACAAGCTCACCTTAACAAACAAGAAAAATCCCAAATAAATAACCTTAAATTGCACCTAACAGAATTAGAAAAAGAAGAACAGACAAAGCCCCGAATCAGCAGAAGGAGGGAAATAATAAAAATCAGAGCAGAAATAAATGAAATTGAAACCAAAAAACAGTAGAAAGGATCAATGAAACAAAGAGCTGGTTCTTTGAGAAGATAAATAAAATTGACAAACCCTTAGCCAGACTCACTAAGGAAAAAAAGGGAGAAGACTCAAATAAATAAAATTAGAAATGAAAGAGGAGAAATTACAACAGATACCACAGAAATACAAGTGATTATTAGGGAATACTATGAAAAACTTTACGCCAACAAATTGGACAACCTAAAGGAAATGGACAAATTCTTGGACGCGTACAACCTCCCAAAACTGAATCAAGAAGAAATAGAGAATCTGAACAGACCAATCACAAGTAAAGAGATTAAAACAGTCATCAAAAACCTCCCAAAAAATAAAAGCCCAGGACCAGATGGCTTCCCTGGACAATTTTACCAAACATTCAAAGAAGATTTAGCACCTATCCTTCTCAAACTATTCCAAAAAATAGAGGAAGATGGAATACTTCCTAACACATTCTATGAGGCCAACATCATCCTGATACCAAAGCCAGACAAGGACAATACAAAGAAGTAAAACTACAAGCCAATATCACTATGAACGTAGATGCAAAAATCCTCAACAAAATATTGGCAAACCGAATACAACAATACATCAAAAAGATCATACACCACGATCAAGTGGGATTTATACCAGGGACACAGGGATGGTTCAATATCTGCAAATCAATCAATGTAATACACCACATTAACAAATTGAAGAATAAAAACCACATGATTATCTCAATTGATGCAGAGAAGGCATTCAACAAGATCCAGCATCCATTTATGATAAAAACTCTCAACAAAATGGGTATAGAAGGAAAGTACTTCAACATAATAAGGGCCATATATGACAAAACTACAGATAACATCCTACTCAATGAGGAAAAACTGAAAGCCATTCCTTTGAGGACAGGAACAAGACAAGGGTGCACACTCTCACCGCTCTTATTCAACACAGTACTGGAGGTTTTGGCCAGAGCAATTAGGCAAGAAAAAGGAATAAAAGGACTCCAAATAGGCAATGAAGAAGTGAAACTCTCACTATTTGCAGACAACATGATCTTATACATAGAAAACCCAAAAAATTCCATTGAAAAACTACTAGAAATAATCAACAACTACAGTAAAGTGGCAGGGTATAAAATCAACTTACAAAAATCAGTTGCATTTCTATACACTAATGATGAACCAACAGAAAGAGAACTCAAAAAGACAATCCCATTTACAATTGCAACAAAGAGAATAAAATATCTGGGAATAAATTTAACCAAAGAGGTAAAAGACCTATACAATGAAAACTATAAGACACTATTGAAAGAAATCGTGGAAGACATAAAGAAATGGAAAAATATTCCATGCACATGGATGGGAAGAAAAATATAGTTAAAATGTCCATTCTACCTAAAGCAATCTACAGATTCAATGCAATCCCAATGTCATTCTTCACGGAAATAAAACAAAAAAATACTGAAATTCGTATGGGGCAACAAAAGACCCCGAATAGCTAAAGCAATCCTGAAAAAAAAGAACAAAGCTGGAAGCATCAAAATCCCTGATTTCAAAATATACTATAGAGCTATAGTAATCAAAACAGCATGGTACTGGTACAAAAACAGACGCACAGATCAATGGAACAGAATTGAAAGCCCAGAAATAAAACCACACACCTATGGACAGCTAATCTTCAACAAAGGAGCGAAGAACATACAATGGAGAACGGGAAGTCTCTTCAGTAAATGGCACTGGGAAAATTGGACAGCAACATCCAAAAGAATGAAAGTAGACCATCTCCTATCACCATAAAGAAAATCAATTCAAAATGGATTAAGGACCTGAAAGTGAGACCTGAAACTATAAAACTCCTGGAAGAAAATATAGGCAGTACACTAATTGACACTGGTCATAAAGGGATTCTTTCAGATTCCATGTCTACTCAGACAAGGGAAACAAAAGAAAAAATAAACAAGTGGGACTTCATCAGACTATAGAGCTTCTACAAGGCAAATGAAACCAGGATCAAAATGCATAGACAACCCACCAGCTGGGAGAAAATATTCGCAAAACATCTGTATGACAAGGGATTAATCTCCATAATATATAAAGAACTCATACAACTGAGCAACAAAAAAACAAACAACCCGACCAAAAAATGGGCAGAGGATATGAACAGACATTTTTCCAAGGAAGAGATACAGATGGCCAATAGACACATGAAAAGATGTTCAACATCACTAATCATCAGGGAAATGCAAATCAAAACTACACTAAGATATCACCTGACACCCATTAGAATGGCTATAATCACCAAGACAAAAAACAACAAATGCTGGAGAGGTTGTGGAGAAATGGGAACCCTTATTCACTGCTGGTGGGAATGCAAACTGGTGCAGCCTCTATGGAACAGTACGGAGATTCCTCAAAAAGTTAAAAATATAAATGCCTTTTGATCCAGCAATCCCACTCTTGGCATCTACCCAATGGACATGAAATCAACCATCACAAGAGGCTTATGCACCCCTATGTTCATTGCAGCATTATTCGCTATAGTCTAGAAGTGGAAGCAACCCAAGTGTCCCTCGACTGATGATTGGTTAAAGAAGATGTGGTATAGACATACAATGGAATACTACTCAGCCATGAGAAAAGACAGAATTGTCCCATTTGCAACAACATGGATGGACCTAGAGGGTATTATGTTAAGTGAAATAAGCCAGAGAGAGAAGGACAGACACGGCATGAATTCACTCATATGTGGAATATAAATGAATACATGGACAGAGAGAACTGATTGGTGGTTACCAAGGGGAAGGGGGCTGGGGGGCAGGCACAAGGGGTGAAGGGATGCATCCACATGGTGATGGACAAACAATAATGTACAACTAAAACCCCACAATGTTATAAACTATTAAGATACCAATAAAAAAAACAAAAGACCCTGCAGGCCCAGGTTGGAGTTGACTAGCAGTGGTTACACAGATGTATACGTTTATCAAACCTCATTGAATTCTACACTTCAAATGGGTACATTTTATTATATGTAATAACGTAATAACGTATTCACTAAAGTTGAAAACAAATATATAAAGTGAACCTGTATCAAACTTACTTAACTCCTTAATGAAGGAAAACAGCTGGCTAATAAAGCTGTTTGAAAAAAGAATATGAGAGAGAGAAGCAAATGTATATTCCCTGAAAGAAATAATACAGGAATAAGATTGCAAAATTAGTACAAAATAGATTGTAATCTCCTCACTAGCGTTGCTGTAAGACAACGTTAATTTGCTTTGCTATAGCTCAAGAATCCTACATCACTGTCAGTTTTCTAGAACTTAACACCGACCCTGACAACTTTGTAAAAGCCCCAAATTACACCACCATTTTTCCTTACAATTAGAGCTTTTGAGATGTGTAAAAAGCATGCTGGGAAAAACTAACCTTCTATGAAGACTTCTCCATTTTTTACTGTTCTCAGCAACAATTTGGTTTTTACCAAGGGTTTGTGAGTATTTTCACTCTCCCACAGCTTAGTCTGTAACTCTGTTGCATATTTTGCATGATTTCAATGAGGAAGAGATCAAAAGTTTCCTTTTGTAAAAAAAAAAAGTTTCATTTTGCTTTTGACAGATCAATGTTTCATCTAGACACATGAAAATAAAGTTTTTCATGAGCATTATTCAGACTCATAAGACAATTATTTTCATTTCCCAAAAATATTGGATACTGTAAATTCATATTAATTTTTTTTTACTTGGTGAAGGTGGACTGGAATTAACAAAATTTCAATTTTCCCAGCTTCTTCTGAGCATGTGGGATTTAAGGGGGTGCCTCTAAGTAAAAGAGTAACAAGTAGATTTGAGTCATATGCTGATTCTTGGTAGTACTGCCCTAAAATTTTGTACTTTGGGGGTACTGCCCAGAAATTAAGAACATAAATGATTCTAACAACTGGGTAACAAGTCATTTTGCAAATCAACTAGTTACAGTTATTTTCTTTCAACAAAATTGAAGGAAAACCTGCTGAGTTAGTTGATAAATCACTAAAAATGATTTTTGATCTTATATCACCATCTGATTTTTGTTATAGGAATTCAGAGAATTGAGAGACTCTGCTATAACACAGTTTTTTCTGTTTCCATCTACTTATTCATGTGAACAAGGTTCTCAACACTTAGACACAAAAACTAAAACTAGGGATAGGATTGGCGCTAAATCCCTCTCGCTCAGGCAGAAAATAAATATTTGCAGGTCCTTAAAATAACAATATTTATTTCATTAAGAGATTTATTCTCGATAAGTTGGAAACTTAAGTTGAAGACATTTAGATATCAACATAAAACCCACTTGAGAATATATGTAGTTTTTGAGAATTCTTCAAAAAGTCTTAAGGTCATTGATATAATATAGACAACTCAGAGAACGGAATTCCAGTCAAGATGGGGGGTAAATTCAAGCTTCAACATGCCCCTTCTGTTCCAAATTGCAGCAATGATGGAGAAAATATAAGAGAGGGAAATTAAGAAAATATATAATTGTGCACCAAAAACAAGATAAACAATTCCCTTGACCAGAAACAGAAGAAACAAGATGAAGCAAGATGGAGGGTTGGGGTCCTAAATTTGGCAGAGGAGGGTGGGATTAGATGATGGGACGTGGAACCAGGGGACGGGATCCAGACTCACAGTGGGACCATCCCCCTTGTGAAAGGAAACTAAGGAGAGGTGACCTAGCAAACCAACAGACCATGAAACCTCCTGACAACCTTCAAAACATGCATGACCATCCCTGTGGGAGGCAACATAATGGCCTCAAAGATGTCAACACCCTAATCCCCAGAACCTGTGAATATGTGACCTTACCTGGCGAAAGGGACTCTGCAGATGTGATTACATTAAGGATCTTGTGATGGGAGATGATCCTGGATTATCCACCGTGGGTCCAATGTGATCACAAAGGTCCTTATAAAATGAGGCAGGAGAGTCAGAGAAGGAGATGTGATGGCAGGAGCAGAGTCAGAGAGAGAGACTTGAAGGTGCTACACTGCTGGCTTTGAAGACAGAAGAGGCCGTGAACCAACGGACACAAGTGCCCCAAGAAGCTGGAAAAAGCAAGGAACGGATTCTCCCTCAGGACCTCCGGAAGGAACACAGCCCTTTTGATGCTTTGATTTCAGGACGTCTGTCCTCCAGAACTTTAAGATAATAAATTTGTGTCATTTAAGCAACTGGGTTTGTGGTAATTTGTTACAGCAGCAATAGGAAATTAACACAACCCCTGTTTTCCAGATGGGGTAACTGAGGCTTGTCATAAGGTCCCGCAATTAGCGAGTGAAGAGCCGGGATTTAAGCAGAGGCTGGCTGACTCCAAAGTCCACATTCTCTCTCTGACTCCACCTGGTGCATCTCTCATCTCAGTGCTCGTGCAGGCCTTCCTCCTGGCTGGAGATTCTAACTCAGGCCAGACTCCCAGCCCCTCCCTCGCCAGGCTGATGCAGTTTAAAAAAAGTCAGCTTTTTGTGGAACTTTTGCTCCACTATCAGATGTTGGACACCAGCCCCAAGAGCTCTCATAAGGACTTCTTCCAATTGAGGTGGGTGATGTCATCCATGGGAACAGAGTGTACTGGAAATAAATTTCCTTTTGGAGGGACATGTCTGAGCCAGAGCCGCCAGGAAAAAGTGGGTCAACACTTGGCTTTTTTTTTTAAACAAGTACACTCATATCCAGAGCTTTATTTGGGCACATAGCCAAGTAAGCTTGGCCTTTTCAAGCCTCTGCTGTCCTGTCCACGTTCCAGCTGGAGACAGTGGAAATGATCTTGCACTTTGATTCAGAAGAGCAGGGCTGGGAGTCCAGCACTTGTGGAGCGATGCACGGCTGAGAGGAGGACAATCCCTCATTCCCAAAGGAAAGGGGGTTTGAGGAGTATATTCATTTTCTACTGTTGCCAAAATGAGTTACCACAAATTGAGGCTTAAAACAACACAAAATTATTATCTTACAGTTCTGTAACACGGAAGTCCGGTAGGTTCCAGGGGAGAATCCACTTACCTGGCTCGTTCGAGCTATTGGCGGAATTCACGTCCTTGCAGTTGTAGGACAGAGGCACCTAGTTCTCTGCTGGCTGTCAGCTGGGGCCCAGGTCCAACTCCCAGCAGTGCCCTCCTCCATCTTCAAAGCCAGAAAGGCCTAGTTAAGTCCCTCTCACACTGCGAGTCTCTCCTGCTTCTCTTCTGTTGTCGAATCTCTCTGACTGATTCTTCTGCCGCCTTCTTCCTCTCTTAAGGGGTCCTGAGCTCACACAGGGCCCACATGGATTGTCCTGGATAATCTCCCCAGTTCAAGGTCGGTAACTTTATCACATCTGCAAAGTCTCTTTTGCGAGGTAAGGTAGCATATTCACAGGTTCTGGGAATGGGGTATGGACATCTTTGGGGACCATTGTTGGCCCACCACAGGGAGGAGGCAGATGACTCAATGACAAGACTTTAGCCGTCGTTTAGGAAGCCTGTCCTGAGCTGTCCGTATATCCTCCGAACCCTCACACTGTCCTGAGCATACATACCACCCGCAGCTTACGCTCCAGGCTCAGAGAAGGGAAGTGATGTACCTGTGGTCACAGAGCTGGTAAGAGGCAGAACCCAGGTCTGTCGGATTTCAAAGACCGGAGGGGCCAATGCAAGCCTACGGTTAGTAAACAGTGTTGTCAAAACAATGTCTGACTCATCCCAGATCCTGCAGCGGGCTGGTACATAATATTAGTCATCTCGTCACCACTGTCTGGTGGCCAGCTCCCACTCTGGCTCCAAACGTGCCACTTCCATGCTCCATTCTGTCTCTTTTTCTAGAACACTCCCCGCCCCTGGCCGCAGCAACATACTCATGCAGCCCCCGTCCCTTGCCCTGTGCACCCATGGCGATGGGCGTGCTCTGGTTGGGTAGCCCTGCCTCTTCCCAGGCCCAGGAGTTTCCTGAGGGCAGGTGGGGCCCTGGCCAGCTCCATAATCCCAGTGCAGGCCTGAAATGTAAACGTTCGCTGGACCAAAACCACTTTAGGAACTGACCGCTTTTCCTCCACCCAACATCCTGGTCATATTCACCTGGCCTTGCTGATGTCCGGGTGGCAGTGTGAGCCTTAGCACCGAGTCATGAGCTAGAGCCAGGATACTTCATGTGGGGGAGCAGGGATTCTGGAGCCAACCACCAGCTTCCAATGCCAGGCTCCACCACCTACTTTTACCCTCTTTGGACCTCAGTTTCCTCATCTGTAAAATGGAGCTAATAACAACACCCACCTTGTAGAGTTGTCAGGAGGGTTCAGTGAGTTAGAGTAGGCACATAGTGCCGACTACATAAGGGTTAGTTGTTACCATTATTTTGTTTTAAGAAAGGAGTTCTCAGTCAGAGAGAATGGTGTCTGAATCCCAGCTTGCCCATTCGGCAGCTGTGTGACCTTGGGCACGTGACCTCACCTCTCTGAGCCTCCCTTCTTCATCTGTAAAATGGAGACAGTAATGCCTGCCCCAGGAGCCAGTTGTGAAGACTAAATGCCTTAGGGCCTGAAAAGAGCCCCGCATGCAGCCTGGCACACCGTAAGTGCTCTTGCTTCTACTGGAACTTCTCCTCACATGCTGACAAGGCTGATTTTGTCTCATCACATGCACTTTGACTAAGCCACTCTCACCTCTGTGATCAACTCAAGAAGCAATTCCTGGAGACCTACTAAGTGCCAGGGCCTGTGTCAGGCTCTGTGGGGAGGCCTAATGAATCAGGCCAGGGCTTGCCCCCAGGAAGGGGGCTGAGGGACACATGGTCAACTCTGATCCCTGGGGCCAGTGCTGCGGGGTGGTCTTAACAGAGGCTCATGGAGGAGCCAGAAAGGACAACCAAGGATTGTCAGCATTGGCCCCTGGTTGGGTGAAGAAGGGTGTGCCTGGGGAGGAGCATTAGAGGAGAAGACACAGCAGAAGCAAAGCAAAGGGAGCGTGCCTCTTCCTCCCATCCACTGGGGATGAGACTTGCTCCTCTGGTGGGAGAGAGCCCTAGATGGTGCACAGTGTGCTCAGGGATTTCTGGAGGGATGCTCTTGGCTACAAGGAACAGAAAACCCCACTAACTGGCTTCCACAATCAGGATGTTGATTACATCACATTACAAGAAGTCGGTTATTTCAGGGGCTCATCGCTGTAATCAAGTGCCCAGGGGCCTCCCATCTTTGTGCTTGGCTGCTCGGTATCCTGTGTCCCTCATGGCTGCAGGATGGCTGCAGCAGCTCCAGGCATCACATCCTTATATCACAAACCCAGAGGCAGAGAAAAGGGGTTGTTCTGTCTCCTACCTCTTTTTTTTTTATTGAGATATAATTCACAGAAGTAAAATTTACCATTTTAAAATGTACAATTCAGTAGTTTTTAGTATATAACCATTTCTAAGTGTACAGTTCAGAGCATCATGGCAGAGTGAGATTCCCTCTTTGAATCTCTGCCCCCTAAGCCACAACAAAAACATCATTCACATACCAACAGAGGTCAATCAAACACTACAAAGGACTTCTAAGAGACACACGCTGAGGTACATCTGATGGTGGAGGCGCAGGAGGCCCCAAAGGACTTGAGGAGAGGTAAGGAGATTTACTCCCCCTCCGCATTTGATCAGCAAGGACAGCATGGCTCACAGATGGGGTGGGGAGGGGCAGCCCTCTGCGGGGAAAGCTATCACCCTCCAGGTGCTCTCACAGACTGTCGAGAGATCCCCACTGGGAAGTGACAAGAGACTATTGTGGGAGTGCAGTCAATGTCCAGGCACCCCAAGAGAGCAGATAGCAAGAGAGGAAGGAAACCCCCAAGGTCCGGCAGGTGAAAGAAAAAGCCTTTCCCCCAGCGTGCCCTGCGCTTCAGCACAGTGCCTCCAGGGACTGGAGTGGGCTCAGAACACACACCTTGTTACCTCCACCCAGTGGCAGCAAGTGGAAACTGCAGGACCAGACATTCTTAAGATGAGAAATAACAAAGGAAAATCAGCCAGCTCTATGTAAAAGCGTCTTAAGTCTCCAGACCAAGAGGAAAATGACAAACACCCAGAAACCAACCCTGAAGGCACAGAAATCTATAACCTAAACGACACAGAATTCAAAATAGCTATCATAAAAAAACAATGAATTACGAGAGAACACAGAGAGACAATTCAACAAATTCAGGAATTTCTTCACAAAAGAGATTGAAACCATAAAGAAAAGCCAATCGGAAATATTGAAGATGAAAAACACAATGGATGAGATAAAGGAAAACCTGGAGTCTTTAAAGAGCAGAACTGACAATATGGAGGAAAGAATTAGCATTATTGAGGATAGCCATGCAGAAACACTTCAGACAGAGGAGAGAGAGCTAAGACTAAAAAGAAATGAAGAAATTCTTCGAGAAATATCAGACTCAATTAGGAAAAGTAACATAAGGATAATAGGTATTCCAGAAGGAGAAGAAAGAGAAAAAGGAGCAGAGAGTTTGTTCAAAGAAATAATAGCTGAGAACGTCCCAAACCTGGAGAAAGAGTTGGAAATAACAGTGAATGAAGTCAACAGATCACCTAAATATAAACAGGAAAAGAGCAACTCCATGGCACATAGTAGCAAAGCTGGCGAGAGTCAATGACAAAGAAAAAATATTAAGGGATGCTAAACAAAACAAAATAACATACAAAGGAAACCCCATCAGGCTCTCAGATGATTTCTCAACAGAAACTCTACAGGCTAGGAGAGACTGGAATGATATATTCAAAATCCTGAAAGACAAAAACCTTCAGCCAAGAATACTTTATCCAGTGAAAATATCCTTCAAATATGATGGAGAAATAATAACTCTCCCTGATAAACAAAAGGTAAGGGAGTTCATCACCACAAGACCCCCACTACAAGAAATGCTCAAGAAGGCCCTTAGGCCTGAAGAAAAAAAAAAGAGAGAGAAAGGGGATACAAAGTTTTGAGCAAGGAGAAAAACAAGCAAACTAACCAGAAAAATTGCAGTTGGAAAACATCAAAAATGAATTTAAGCTCATCACTGTAAACACACACTCACAACACAAGATGGAATAAGTAGTGACAACAACAAATTAGAAGGGGAAGAGGAAAGGGATTGAATCAACTTAGTCTAAGGAAACAAAAGGCATCAGAAAATGGACTATCTCATCCACGAGATCTTTTATATAAACCTCATGGTAACCACTAGACAAATAACCAGAAGAGAACCACATATGACAAATAAAGAGAAAACTAAGAGAATCATCATGCAGAAGTACCAAACTGAATTGGCAGTCCGAAACACATGGGACAAGAAACGAAGGAAATGCAAAAGAACCAGAAAATGAATGATAAAATAGCAACGTTAAACCCTCATATATCAATAATAACTCTAAGTGTAAACTGATTGAATTTTCCGATCAAAAGACACAGAGTGGCGGGATGGATTAAAAACCAAGATCCAGGGGGCTGGCCCGGTGGTGCAGCAGTTTAGTCTGCGCTTGGCAGCCCGGGGTTCGCAGGTTCAGATCCCGGGCGCCGGCCGACGCACTGCTTATCAGCCATGCCGTGGCAGCGTCCCATATAAAGTAGAGGAAGATGGGCACGGATGTTAGCCCAGGGCCAGTATTCCTCAGCAAAGAGAGGAGGATTAGCAACGGATGTTAGCTCAGGGCTGGTCTTCCTCACAAAAAAAGAAAAAAAAAAAACCAAGATCCAACAATTTACTGCCTCCAGGAAACACATCTCAGCTCTAAAGACAAACACAGACTCAAAAGGATGGAAGACAAGACTCGAAGTGTACAGTTCAGTGGTATTAAGTACATTCACATTGTTGTGCAACCATCACCACCATCTATCTCCAGAAATTTTTCCTCTTGCAAAACTGAAACTCCATACTCATTAAACAATAACTCCCACTCCTCCTTCTCCTTTGCCTCTGGCAACCACCATTGTACTTTCTGTCTTTGTGATTTTGATTACTCTAAGTCCCCGATCCTCTTTTAAAGACCCATGTGATTACATTAGGCACACTGGATTGTATAGAGTAATCTCCCATGTTAGCATCAGCTGATTAGTAACTGTAATTTAATTCACAATCTTAACTCCCCTTTGCCAGGTAACCTAACACAGTCACAGGTTCCCAAGATTAGGCTGGGCGTATCTCTGGGGGCCATAATTCAGCCTGGCACACGTTGTGATGAAGAACGGGTAGGCACATAGCAGGCACATCCACTCATACCTGGAGACACCTCCAGAGATCTATATAATTGTGTCTACTCCTGGAGCAGCAGGGGCAGCAGTGCTCGGAAGCCTGGGTCCAGATGAATTTACTCTCTTCTTTTTTTACTCCGGAAATAAATCTACTTCGGTCGATATTGTCAATATAGATTTGGGAGAGAACACTCAAAAAAGTGTATTTCCATGGAAAATTCATAGCTAAGCCAGAGCCTCGTGTTCTTCTGTCTCAGTGATGAGGGGTTTCTCGTTAAAAGGCACACAGTTCATTTCATGAGATGGGAGAAGACAGTTTCCGAAAGCAACCCTGGTTGGATGAATTGAGTGCACTCAAAGAACGTTCTCTGGCATTGTGGCCATGGCATGTTTCACTTGATTGTTGATTGAAAGACATTTTTTCATCAACTTTAAAGGCTTATTTTTCTGATCTCTGCCTGGATCCCTTGAAATAAACAAACTCTGGATGAGTCTTAAATTCCTTCCCCCAGGGGCACTGTGAGTCTTAACTAAGTGAATCACTCCCTGAACATTTACTAAGCACCTACTCTGTGCCAGGCCCTGTACCACGCACTGGGGAGACAAATGAACAAGAAAGGGCCCTACCTGCCAGAACTCAAGGGTGGCCTTGTATTAAGTACATCAGGAAAGAAGTGGGGATCAAATTCCATCACAAGCTGCTGGATGTTCAGGACACTTTTCCCTCCCTCAAACGTGGATATGATTTAGACCATGCTTATCCCCTCTTCAGATTGAAAATATCCAGTGTGCACTGCTGGGAGGAATTACAAGCGTTTCCTTTCAAATGTGAGTTGGGCCAGGACAGCCAGAGGAAGTACTGAGACAGGATGGATAAGAATTCAATACATCGTCCAGCAGGGGTGACATTTCAGCCATATTTTCTATCTTAAAACTTATTGCAAGAAGGGGCCGGCCCGGTGGCGTAGTGGTTAAGTTCACGCGTTCAGCTCCGATGGCCCATGGTTTGCCAGTTCGGATTCCGGGCACGACCTACCTACCATTCATTAAGCCATGCTGAGGCGGCGTCCAGCATAGAACTAGAACAACCTGCAACTAGGATACACAACTGTGTACTGTGGCTTTGGGGAGGAAAATGAAAAAGAGGAAGATTGGCAACAGATGTTAGCTCAGGACTCAAAAAAAAAAAATGTTTTGCAATAAATCAAAAAATGAGGGACAGAAGAAAAATATTCCATAATTACACTATAACACAACCACTGCTAGCAATTAAATGTATTTCCTTCTACTAGTCTAAGGAACAGTGAGCAACCATTAAAAAGAGCAAGAGAAATACTTTAATATGAAGTGAAAATGCAGGATGCCAAATTGGACAAAGAGCAAGAATGTAACACATAAAATATAGCTGCACATGGTGAGCGCCTGGGAGGGAATTTACAAACATGAAACGCATGGGGTTGGGATAGTGGAGGAATAAGGACAAATATTTTTCTTTCCAAACTTTCTTAACAGAGATGTGGGCCTCATGGCTGCAGTTCAGATAAGAGAAGGGACTAAGCCTTGCAGTGTACTGGGGGCCACGTTAAACAGAACAAAGTTTGTGAGTCATAAAAATGATGCAGAAAGAGTCAAGAAGACTGAACTACCTAGGAATTGTGGTTGAAAGAACCCAGTCTTTAGAGTCAGCGAGTTTTGAGTTTGAATCTTATCTCTGCCTCTTCTCTACCCCATGACTCTGGGCAAGCAGGGTGACCACTCGGACCCTCAGTGTCACCGTCTATAGAATAGGGGTAAGAGAGGAGGTGCAGTGGTAGGTGGAGCATCAGCTGAGCACAGAGGAAGTGCTGGGCGCGGGGCAGGGGTTTACACACTGACTCCCAGTAAGTACGCATTATTCTCATCTCACAGGGGAGGCAACTGAGATTCAACCAAGTTGAGGAATGTTCCCAAGGCAATGGCTAGCTGAGTGGGTCTGAGATGGGGGTCAGGAGGACCCCATGGCCCCCGGCCTAATTCAGGGCTCCAGAATGGTGCTTGGCAACCTTCTCACCACAGGGGCACGTTGGCATCTTTTTGCTTTATCACACAATTGACACTCGGTTTTGGTGGTAGTTATTAAAGTCACGGCCAACACTGACCTGGCAAATACGGACCACTGCTTCCAGGGCACACAGAGGGTTAGGCCCCCATGAGCCTCTGGTCACAACATTTTCATCAACTGGACAATAAGTAACTTTGTTTTAGGTGTGTTTCTGTTTAAAGACACTTACTTTAACATATATTGTTGATTCGTTAATATTGAACTCAGACAGAAACTTGAGATACCCGGGGAACATTATTTCCCAAAGCTTTTTCAGACTTTTTCTAACCCAACTTTCCAGTTAATATGGTTATAATCACAGTGTGCACACAACTTCATAGCCTGCTTTCCATTTAACAGAAGCATTTTCCATGCTGTTGCAAGTTATGTATAAACGTCATTTTCAAAACCTTTATGTAAATATTTTTGTCTGACGTTAATAACCCCTTTCTTTCCTCCCCTCATCAGAAGAAAAAAAAATCCAGGACCTGCCCAGTGGTGTCGTGGTTGAGTTTGTGTGCTCCACTTCAGCAGCCCTGGGTTCGCTGGTTCGGATCCCGGGTGTGGACCTACAAACTGCTCATCAAGTCACGCTGAGGCAGGTGTCCCACATACAAAATAAAGGAAGACTGGCACAGATGTTAGCTCAGGGCCAATCTTCCTCACCAAAAAAAAAAAAAAAATCCAACCAGACCAATGACAGGGGATAGTGGAGGGCACGTAGCAGATTTGGGACAAAGGTGCCTCATTCCGTGTGTGTGCATCTCATTTTTAATGACTATACAATATCCCGTCAGGGCTACAGCACATTGCACTTAACCAGTGCTGTCATTGAACAGGTGATTTGTTCCCACTTTTACTGTCATAAATAACACCGTTAGGAACATCTTTGTGCATACTGCTTTTTCCAAATTTCAAACAGTTTCCTTAGAGACATTCCCAGAGGCCAAGTTCCTGGATCAAAGGCAAAGGCTTTCAAGGACTTACATACATACTGTCAAACAGTAAGTCGGCGCACTTTGCAGCCCCGGCAGTGTATGTATGAGAGCCCTGCCAAACGAGCCACATTTGTCAAGGAACCATTGCTTGGTCTCATCATCCTTCATTAATCAAACTCATTGAAAATCACCACAAGAGCTTCTGATCAGCAGGCCCTCCCACCAGGGTGACCACGCTGAGCCGATAGAATTCCAGTCAAAGGTGGTGGTGTGCAGCATTTTCATGCCTTCTAAGTTCCCAGTTTCTTCCAGACCACGGGGGAAGATGGAGAGACCTGATGACATGGGCGCTGGAAGCGCTGAGACGGCCCTTCCCTGACCCTAAGGGGGTGACAGCGCTTTCTCTGCTCCTGACTGTCTTTTCTTGAATGTGCTGTGTTAGCTGTAGTTACGTGAACATTTGTTTGTTGCTTGAAATTAAGGCAAAGGAGTCCCAAGAGACTTCTTACCAAAAAATAAAATAAAATCTTGCTCAAAAGATCTCTAAAAAGAGGCAAGGATTCTCCTTAAGGCTAAATGTCTTGTCATATAAGAAATGTAAACTTAAGTGGAGGGCATTCTAGGCACATCGATCTAGAGCTGAATCATATCTGGATTCAACCTGCATGGGCTGCAGCCCAGGGTCTTCCTCCCACTCATCCGAGCAGGTCCTGTTACTGCGGGATGCTGGCTTACTCCCAGCTGTAGGTTCCCTCTATAAAGTGACATAAAACAAGCACTCAAACAGTTCCTTTTTCCTTCCTAGCTGAGAAAGGGTCGAGGTAGTTGGTTTGCAATAGGGTAACGGTATCATTTGTCGTCCAAGCTGGGACACTTGAGAGTAAAAGGGGGATTTGTTAATAATTACTCTGCTTCAAAAGGTGTAGACCAGGACCTTCTATGCAAACCGGGACATATGCAGACACAGCTGCTTAATCACAGGACAACTTCGTGAATGGGTGGATGGACAGACATTTATTTACTGCGTGCTCTGTGCACGCTGGCTCACTGGATCCTCACAACTATGCTATTCTTCTTTATGGCTGGGGAACGGGGTGCCCGGAGAGCCAAAGCAACTTGCCTGATGCCACACAGACCAGCAAAGCCGCGCTGGGAAATAATGAAACTGAGCACCCAAGTGAGCAATAGCGACAAAGTCACTGGCAGGGTCAGCGAAGGCAGGACTGAACAAGGGCCTGGAGGAGCTGGGGTCCCTGACGGCCCTGTGCTGAGAGGCATCCAGACCTGGGAGCAGGTTCCTGGTTCGAGGGTGAGCGCTTTGCAAATGCCTCCCACCTGGGCCGAGTTCAGCTCCCTGGAGCTGGGGCGGGAGGGTTCACAGTGGAGGCCGCTCTGCGTGTGAAGTGAAAGCCCCATGCACTCCCTGCTGAGGGAGAAGCTGAGGCGCTGGAAGGGGCAGCAGCCCTCAGGCTCTCTGTGGGACAGACCCAGACTCCGCCCCCACACCAAGCTGCTCCCAGTTTCCAGCCTGCTGCTAACCCAGACCCAGGAAAGTTCTGATTAGAAACACAAAGGGGTGTTCACTGTAATGCCACAGCTGCGGGGAAAGACAATAGGGGTATTAGTGACACAGGAGACATCAAGCCAGCCCAGCCTGGGGAGGAATCTGGCCATGTGGGCAACACATGAATGCCCTGGGGGACCTGCTTCCTCCCAATTATTTCTCAGCCTAATCACCGATGGGTGGAATTAAGAGTTTTGTGGTTTGTGAATCATGAGCTAAATTCTGGGAGCCCGAGGGCGTGGATCCACGGGGACAATGGTACAATTCCTACATCAAAGCCAGTCCTGAGCCCCTTCCTGTCTCCTCCCCCACCTCCCACATCAGGAATTTGGGCCCTGGCCATTCCCTCTTTGTGGCCCTAACCACAGCTGAGATTGTGGCCCGCCTTTTCCAATGTTGCTAACTCAGATGGCGGCGGGGAGCGTGATTCCTAGTCTGATCGCCTGCCTGGAGTTTACTCCGTGCCCCCACCTTCTTATAGGCTGTTCCTTCCTCCCAGAGTGCCCTTCCCTCTCTCGTCCTGTCCTTCAAGGCCAGCTCAATACAAAGGTCTGGAGGGGTCCACAACAGGAGGGGCAGCAGCAGAAATCTGCTGTGAGGCAGGATTGTGGGTATATGTGAGAGGTTTTTCCCTTTCTTCCTTTTATATATCTGCTTTTTCGATACTCGAGAAGTATTGCTTTGGTAATAGGAAAAAAATAATTGTAATGAAGATGTTGATAAGTCCCAGATCAGAATTCATCTCTGCTGGGAAACTCCTCTCGCCTCCCCCAAGCACTGTTGGTCTCTTGCTTCTTGGGGCCCCTCTGCAAGGGGGGCACCTTCTGAGCTCCTGAACATCTTCTGCAGGACACTCATCACGGTTTGTGACTCTGCATGCACTTCTGTCGTTACTTCAATTACACCTTTCACCCCCACTGCCTCCATAAGAGCAAAAACCGTGCCTTTTTTTTTTTTTTTTTTTTTGTGGGGAAGACCAGCCCTGAGCTAACATCCGTTGCCAATCCTCCCCTTTTTGCTGAGGAAGACTGGCCCTGGGTTAACATCTGTGCCCATCTTCCTCTACTTTATATGGGACGCCGCCACGGCATGGCTGACAGGCAGTGCGTCGGCGGGCGCCCGGGATCCGAACTGGCGAACCCCCGGGCTGCCAAGCGCGAACTAAACCGCTGCGCCACCGGGCGGCCCAACCGTGCCTTTTTTTAAATCAACTTCATCATGATATCATTTCATACAATAAAAGGCATCCATTTTACGTGTACAGTTTAATGAGTTTTGACAAACATATACACCCTTGTAACCAACCATCACAATCAAGACACAGAATATTTCCATCTCCCCAAAGCCACAGAACGTTTCCACCACTCCCCCTGAGGGCAGCCCCATCCCCACCCTGGCAGGCCCCCAAGGATCTGTTTTCTGTCACGATGAACTAGTTTTGTCTGATCTAGAATTTCACATAAATGGAGTCATGCAATACATACTCTTCTGTGTCTGGCTTCTCTTACTTAGCATCACGCTTTTGAGAGTCATCCAGGTTGCTGTGGACATCAGTAGTTCTTTTGTTATTGCTAAGTCCATTGTATGATGTGCCACAATTTGTTAAACAGTCCATCTGTTCGTGGGCACTTGGGTTGTTTCCATTTTTAGCCATTATGAATAAAGCTGATATGAACACTGGGGGGCAAGCTTCTGTGTGGACATAAGCATTTGTTTCTTTGGGTAAATATTGGGAGTGGAACAGTTGGGTCACAGGTAAGAATGTGTTTAACTTTTTTAGAACTGCCAACTTCTTTTCCAGAGTGTCTGGACCACACGACTTCGTCAGCAGCTGCGTGTAAGAGCTGCAGTTGCTGCACACACTCTAACACCGGGACCCACTCGACCAGGCCTCTTCTTGCAGAGTGTGCACCCCCAGCTCCTGGCCAAGTGCCGTCTACCATGGGCGCCCAGTCCATCATTACGGAATGCGTGAGGGAGTGCACTTAGCTTTTGTTATTTTGTCATCCTTTCCAAATCAGTGTGTATTCCATTTCCACTTCTCTGGGTATTTTTAAATTTTTTGTTATTTTTAATAATTGCACAAATAATACATGGCCAGGATACAGAAAATAGAACATTAATGAAAATATAATTTTAAAATTACCCATTGAGGGGGCCGGCCCGGTGGCATCACGGTTAAGTTCACACACTCCGCTTTGGCCTGGGCTGGGGTTCACAGGTTCGGATCCCGGGCGCGGACAGATGCACCACTTGTCAAGCCATGCTGAGGTGGTGTCCCATGTAAAGTAGAGGAAGATGGGTACGGATGTTAGCTCAGGGTCAGTCTTCCTCAGCAAAAAGAGGAGGATTGGCAACGGATGTTAGCTCAGGGCTAATCTTCCTCGGCGAAAATAAATAAAATGAAATTACCCCTTAATCTCTCCATCCAGAGACCCATGTTCCAGGCTCCATACTGGACACTGGGAAAACAAAGATAAATAAAACACAATCCTTGTCTTCAAGGGCTCTGCAGGCTGCTGGAGCTGCAGCTGCGGGGACAAGGACCACGTAGCAGGGCAGGCATAGAGCTGGCTAGAGGAGAGGTGCACAGGGGAGGCAGTTAGGGAAGCTTTCAGGGAGGAGGAGAGGAGTGAAGAGGGGACACATGGGGCCTGGTGGAGAGCAGTGGGCCAGAAGGGGGCTGCATGGGGTGGGGGGGCTGGGTTAATGAGAATGATGCCCAGACAGTCCCGCTGCCTACTCGCACGCCAGGTGCCTCACTGCAGCAGCGGACTCCCAGCCCAGGATGCGCAGTCATGGAGGACTCTGGGTTCGCTGTAATTTTCATGCTGGGGGACAATCTCCCCAGGAGCTTACAGCCACCTTTGCTGACTCCTCCTCCTCTGGGCCCCAAGTGTGGAATAACCTGGTGGGCTGGCTCCTTGGACCTCCCTTCTCCAGCTACTCTCCTCGCTCGGTTGCCCCATCAGTCTCAGGGCTCTACGTGCCACCGCCTGGTGCTGACACTCACATCTCTCTCCCCAGCCCTGCAGTCTCCCTGTGCCCAAGCTTGGGTGTCTGTGGCGCAGTTGATCTTTCTTTCCACGTGGCTGTCTCCCAGCCATCTCAGACATCTTGTGCCCTCAGAGGAACTCTTGACACCCCTGGTTCTCAAACCCGTTTCTTCTCCATTCTCCCCATCCCAGAAATGGGCACCACCATTTGCTCCTACCCATAACTGAGGAGTCATTCTTGATTCCTTTTTCCTTCCTCACCCACATCCAATACGTCACTACATCCTATTGATTTCACCATCCAAACACTTCCCAAATCCCTCCACATTTCTCTAGATCCAATGCTACGTCACCATTCAGAAGCACCATCAATTCTCACCTGAACTGCCTCCTAACCGGTCTCCAGTTTCCATGCTTACCACACCTCCAAGGTAAAATTATCTATCAGCCAACTTTTTTTGCAGAAGTGGGAAAATTTATCTTAAAATTCATATGGAATCTCAAGGGACTCTGAATAGCCAAAACAATCTTAAAAAAGAAGAACAAAGTTGGAAGTCTCACACTTCTTTATTTCAAAACTTACTACAAAGCTGCAGTAATCAAAACAGAGTGGTCATGGCATACAGACAGACATACAGACAATGGAATAGAATACAAAGCCCAGAAATCAACTTGTACATATGTGGTCAAATGACTTTCGACAAGGGTGCCAAGACCACTCAGTGGTGAGAGTAGCCTGTTCAACAAATGGTGCTGGGAAAACTGAACATCCACCTGCAGGAGGAGGAAGTTGGACTCACCTCACTAGACACAAAATTAACTGAAAGTGGATCCAAGAGCTAAAACTATAAAACTCTTAGAAGAAAACATAAGGAAAAGCTTTATGGCATTGTATTTAGCACTGATTTCTTGGATATAACACCAAAAGTAGGGGTGACAAAAGTGAAAAACAGATATATTAGACTACATCAAACTTAAAAACTTGTGTGCATCAAAGGACACAACAGAGTGAAAAGGCAAGGCATGGAATGGGAGAAAATATCTGCAAATTGTGTATCTGAGAAAGGGTTAATGTCTAGAATAAAGAACTTCTACAACTACAAAAAAACCAAACTGATTTAAAAAATGGGCTAATCCTAAGTGTACACTTAAAAATGGTTTAAAAGGTAAATTTTATGTTGTATATAGTTTGCCAAGATAATTTGTTTTTTTAAAAAAACCTATATTAGCTCTTTTTTTTTCAATTTAAAACTTATAAATTGTTTATTTCTGGAATTTTCCATTTAATATTTTCAGACTGCGGTTGACCATGGATAACTGAAACTGCAGAAAGCAGAACTGCGGATAAAGAGGGACTACTGTAGTGCGCTAGGTACTTAAAATATTTCATATTTAATCCTCAGCGGGGTATTCTTACTTCCATTCTAAAGAGGAGGACTCAGAGCCTCAAGTGATCACGTCTTTGTGCAAGACCACTTGGGCAAAGTGGGCGTATTCGTCAGGACTCAGCTGCAGAAAACATAAACTGCTATTGCCAAGTGGGAAGGGATGTAATACAGGGCATTAAGTGCTTCCAAAATACCTGGAAGGGACAGGCAGCTGGTTCTGGACGAGGCCTCCAGGAATTACTCCAGAACAACTCCACAAACCTGACCAGCCAGGGGAGCTGCTCCCTTCGCTACACTCAGAAAGGTGGACAATCTGTAACTGTTGGCTCCAGACCTATGCTAGAGCCACACCAGGAAAAAAAAGATGCCCCAAACCTTGACCTTAGGCCCTCTGCTGACAGTGTTGCAAAGATGGCTGACCTAGAGCCTTTGCCCTCTTTCATCTTCCAAATCTCACCCAAATGTATCTAGATTAGCACAACCACTTTCACACCCAGAGTCCCAGCTGCAAGGAAGTCTGGGGAACGTAGTTTTGTCACTTTCCACCTGTGCAGTACCGGAAGGCATACTAGAAGGGAGCAAGGGATGTTGAGTGCCAAGCCATCGTTTCGGCCAACGCAAAGCCTGGGCGTTGAATTCTGTGTTCAGGGCCTGTTCTTGCTCATATCCCCTTAAGGTTGATGGTGTAGGGATGCTGACATTTAGGTTTTAATGGGGACTTCACTTGAGCCCTCATTTCTTGGAGCTCCCAGTCCAGCAAGAGGCATTTATGGGAAACTCCAGGAAGGCATTCCAGTGTCAGGAAAGCAAGAATATCCTCATCTCTCTCTTAAAAAAACTATATTAGCTCTTGTCACTTTCCTGCTGAAAACACTCCAATGATATACCACCATCCCAACCTGGACCACATGGCTCTGCCCAGTCTGGCTCCCGCCAACCTCTCCCCTTGGCCCAGGTTGCTCCCTCCCACCTGTCTCCCCCAAGACATCAGTCACCCCACTCCCCACTCCCCACATGAATTTCTGGAGCAGCACTGCAAGCTGCCTGCCTGTTGGCAGCCATCACCACGGTGGGCTCCGGTTTGCCCCTTATTATGTTTGTATTCAGGCCATTATCTGTAATGACAACCTAGCATAATTATATTTTTACAGTTTGTATAATTATATTTTACTGAGCTAAATGATCATTATCATCATTATTAAATATTTATTAAGCACTTCTGGCTGTGCAAAGCTAATAAGATATAGTCTCAGCTCTTAAAAATCTTTCTTCGTAATTCCATCCCAGATTCATTTCAACTTAGGTGATTCCTCCTTCTTGGAGAAGGAACAAGGACCGTCTATGTTTTCTGCCTGGGGCTTTATCCGCAGGAGCTTCTGTGAGCTTCTCCGTGATGGTGGGGAGCAGATGCTGTTACTTTCACTTCACAGATGAGGAAACGGAGAATCAGACTAGGGAAGCTAGTAAGGAGCAGAGGTGAGATGCAAATTTAGGTCTTGCTGATGGCAAAGTCTTTAGCACCCCTCTTATGTAATGTGAGAGCTTGGCTTATTAGGAGGGGATACTTCTTTTTGTTTTTCCCCCCATCTTATTTACACTATGTGCCAAATACTGTGCTAGCCCAGTGGGAGAAACATATAAGCAAACATATCATTCTAAAACAATGTTCCTAAGTCCGGGGTCACAAACTCAAATCTTTGCAGGGGCCAAGCTGGTAGTGGAAATGGGTGAAGCAGACAGGTGAGTGATAGGGAGTGGTGGGGCTTGTGGCAAACCTGAGAGCACATGACTCATCTAATGAGGACAGCCATGGGGCAATGTGAGATCAGTGTTGTCTCACCTTCCCACTCTTCAGCTTAGATTTATAAGTGAAATCTCCAAAAGTTTAAATGTCGGCAACTTCGGCAAATACTGGTTATTGTCTAAATTACAGCCATTCCCAGTCTTAAACCTCACCTCCCACCTCCCTCAATTTTTGTCATTAGGAATCAGACATCCTTTGATCTCAGGAAGAGAGCCCCAGGGAATAAATCTTAATTGGTATAAAGCAGTCCTGCTAGTTTCATTCCCTTTGGTCAGTGATTGGTCTCAGGGTGAGTTAGTGACCCAATTTTGACAAATGATACGTTAAGGGGAAGACTGCCCAGGAGCTCCTCCTTTCCTTAGTAAAAAGACAAAGACTTGAGATCCAATGAGGAAAAAGCCTTTTGCCTATTGCCCTTTCCCCTTGTTGTTGTCTAACGTAGTCATGAAGTCTGGAACAGCAGTAGCCATTTTGGAACCATGAGGCAATAAACACAAGGCCTAAACCAATATGCCAAGAATGACAAAGCAGAAAGACTGAAAGATCCAGGGTCCTTGATGACATCCTTAGTGCATTAGTTCCAGACGTGGCCATGGCCACTTTATACAAAAGCACGATCAAGCAAGCACTGGGTGGCACCAGAGGGTGGCTGGAAAGAGACCAACTGACATGTACAAATGGGGCACACTGCCACTTGTTCATTAAAGGCCTCCCATGTAGAAGGTGCCCTTTGGTGAGCATTCACAAGGGCTACACATCCTCTCACATGTCTCCCCATTCTGAGACGTTCATCCTCAAAGCCCTTCCCCAGACCTGTCTGTCTCTAAGTCTCCAATCTTGTTTTCTCCCAGTTCCCGGACCATCAGTCAAACTGTTAGCGACTGACTGAACTGGTGTAGATCCTGCACCTCTGGCTTTCTCTCCATCCAGGCAAGTTGGCCGCTGGGGGCATTTCCCTTCCCCTCTACCTTTCAGGCACACTCGAGTGAAGTTTTTATGCTGCAGCATTGCAATTCTGCCTGGTGCCAGCATATTACAAAGCAATCGATTAACTAGGTCTGCGTCTTCTTTGCTCTTCTGCCCACAGAGAATGCCCATGAGGCCATATTTGGGGGAGTACGGGAGGGGGGATAAAGTGGGAGAAGGTGCCATGGGAGTCTAAGCCACCTGCTCAGGTGACTTACTTGTGCTCCAGGGACCTGCTCAAGGCTGATATCATCATATTCATCAACTTTCCTTTGAAGGTGGAGGGTGGTGTGTCACTTGGTGGATCATGTCACACCCAGCTCCAGTCACCTACCCATCTGGGGTCTCGCAGCCTGGCATTTGGTCTCTACCAGCGTCTAGCAGCAAATCCGAAGCTGTTGCTCAAATGGAGAATAGTTATTTGCAGAAGATATATCTTTGCTCCAGACCCCTTGGAGTCTGTGCTGTGACTCTGTTATGGGGACCTGTGAGAACTCCTTATAAGAGTGCTAAATGCCACAGACACCCCGTCCTGGATCTGTGGGGTTACCTGGTGAATGGATCTGAGCACAGACTCAGATGCAGTTCATGTAGTCTCCAAAAGTCAAAGCCACCAGTGCAGAGCACTCCAAACCTCACTCCACCAGCTTCGCTAAGCAAACCATTCAAGCCACTGCCAGCTGTCGGAGCTGACACAGAATCTAGAATCTCCGGTAAGTCAGCTCTATTGATAAGTTCAGCTGGATCAAATGTCATTCTCTGATACCATTAGAATCCATTCTCCGTATACCTACTCCCCAAGTTCCTGCTGATAAAAATACATGAATACCCTCCGATTCTTTCAGTGTGTGAATATCTCCTAAATTTGGCTTTGCATTGTTTCCCTGGGGCGTGCTGGGATCTGATTCCAATTACGGATAGGAGTTAATGAGGGGTGAGTCTTGAGAAGACTCAGCATCCCCTTGCCAGGTAAGTACCTCAAGTGAGCTCATTAATAGGACTTGAAGCAGCAAGGACTAATCTCCTCAGGCAGGCAGGGGGCTATTGGCACTAACAAAGAGGCTCAGAGGGATGAGGGGTTGAAGTTTCTCCGATTTGCTCTTATCCTTCCAACTGTTCCTGTTCTAGTTCTCAGGATCCCATTCTTCCCAATCAAAAGCCTAACTTCACTGAAGACCGGGAAGCTGTGAATTCAACTTTGGCTGTAATTATGCATCAGGTAGGATCTAAGGTGGGTCTGACCTTTAGCCCTATTAGCCCTGAGGCTACAAAAGATAATGAATCGCTTAGGACCAGCACAGAAACTGGTTCTCTGACCATGCTTGATTGGACAGCTTAAAGCCCAGAGCTTTCAATTTTCTTTTGAAATCTCTCCAATGCAATGAGAAGAAGCCAGCTTACCCCACAAACCTTCCCTCCACGATGGTCACTGGCGGCAGCCTTGCCTTTAATGGACACTCTCTCCAGGCAGGGGATAATTTAAGTAACTGTTTTGCCAGGGCATGCTGCCAGTGAGGTCCTCTCTCTGGACCAGCACAATCAATTCAGATAACCAGCCCCAGATTCCCATTTCTGTGGGCCTGCTTCCTAGGACCATGCACGCATGTTTCAACGTTCAATCAAGAAAGCAGAAGGGCCGCCCGGTGGCGCAGCGGTTGAGTCCGCGCTTGGCAGCCCGGGGTTCGCGAGTTCGGATCCCGGGCGCCCGTCGACGCACTGCCTGTCAGCCATGCCGTGGCGGCGTCCCATATAAAGTGGAGGAAGATGGGCACGGATGTTAGCCCAGGGCCAGTCTTCCTCAGCAAAAAGGGGAGGATTAGCAACGGGTGTTAGCTCAGGGCTGGTCTTCCTCACCAAAAAAAAAAAAGAAAGCAGAAACTTCTTTAGATATTTCAGAGGGATTTAATGCCAAGAATTGATTTCTAGTGTGTTGGAAGAGCTGCAGGAGCATGAGGGAGGCCGTGCTCTGAAGTAAAAGGGAAGGAGATGTGCGAGATCAGGAAGCTGGTACTCCCCCTGGCTTGGTGCCCAGGAGCCCATACTCGCCACTGAACTGCTCAAGATGCTGCTGCTGAGCAGAAACCCAGGGTGAAGCTGCTCAAACCACCACCTATGGGACGTTGCTCACTGTAACCCCCCTGCAGTCCCCACCTTGCTGCTAATGCTCACGAACGCAGATAAACGACGTTTCCTCCTCCTACCCACAGCAGTCTCTCACCAGCGTCTCCCATTGGCAGAAGCAAACCAGACAGCAGCTGGCAGTGGGTTCTGGGAAGAGTAGTTAACTGCTTTCCAGCACCCTAGGATACAGATACAAGAGGCAGCCAGGAAAGGTGAGATGACGAGGCATCAGAAATAATGGGCACACCCCTTGAGATGGCATGAAGATAAAGTGAACCATGAACAATGCTAACAGAATGGCACGCTAATTCACCGCGCTTTTTCTAGTGCAGGGAAGTTCGCAAGGATTATAGATTCTTTAGTTCTCCTACTGTCTTATGTCTGAAGCTTCTTTTTTTAAATGGTGAGCTCTTTCCCACTTTTCTGAAGATTTCCCTCTTTGCCCCTCTCCTTACTTCTCAAAATGATTAATGACTGCAAATATCCTCTGCCAATTCCACAACCTGAGCTTCTCATCCCCCTTTCTCCTTGAATTCTTTTGGCTCTCTTCTCTTCACTCTCCAGATGGCTTCCTCTTCTGTTCTTTCCTCATCTCAACCCTTCCTGCTCTCAAACATGCCGAACCAGAAGGAC
The DNA here is from genome assembly GCA_031878705.1 of Tapirus indicus. NCBI lineage: Eukaryota > Metazoa > Chordata > Mammalia > Perissodactyla > Tapiridae > Tapirus > Tapirus indicus. The sequence goes on along the minus strand of CM062935.1, from coordinate 4,247,249 downwards.
AAGCCTTACAAAAAACAATAACCAGCTAGAGAAACAAAACATCTAAAAACTTGAACATATGTCAACAATACAGCTTATTTCTCACGTGGACTGAAGGACCCTACCATGTAGTTGGTTTTTTTGGGCAGTTTCTTGCTCCTGCCTTTTGTGAATGGCAAGGGCTTTCCCACCCACAGAGGACAGGAGCCCCTTTGACTATGAGCTGACTCCTGACGCTGAAGCAGCACGTCCTGCCCCTGCTCCGCACAGTCATCACCTGGCAGTCAGGGTGGGCTTTTACGTTGGATCTGCTCTCTTACTTCAAAACTCTCACGGCTTTCCATTGCTCTCAAAAGGAATGCCGACCGTCTTGCCTGCCTGCCTGTGCGGGTCCCACCTACCTTGCTAATCGCATCTCCCGCGCTCTCGGCCTCACTCACTAAGCTCCAGTCACACTGGCCTTTCAGTTCCTCAAACTCGCCAGGGCATCTTCCTCCTCAGGCGTCCCTCCCACAGGCTGCTCAGAATGCTCACCTTGCCCCAGCCTTTCTGCATGGCCGGCTCCTTTCCCTTCTTCACGTCTGAGCTTAAATAGCACTCTCAATTTTGTTTCTTCCCAGCACTTACCACAGGAGATGTTATTTCTTTTCCCGTCTCCCTTGCACTTAAAAGTACGCTCCGTGAGAGCAGGGGCTATAGCCGTCTTGCTCACTGGCTGTACCTTTGGGCCTAGCAGTGCCTGACATGTATTTGGTGCTATTATTTGGGCCAAGACCTGAGGTCACAACGGTCAAGATGATACTGTCCTTGCATTCTTGGCCTTCACCTCCTAGTGAGGTAGCACAAGCAGGTGCTAAGATTATTGGGTCATTATAGCTGAAGGTAGATGTGAAAAGACTTCTAAAACCATAACACCACAAATGTCATTAATCTGGAGCCTCTGTGATATCTGGCCTTGGCTCCCCTCCTCAGGAAAACTGAAGAGCAGTAGTTTTTAGAACCCACTAATCTTGTAGAAACATGCTCGACAAGTACACATTTTATATTTGTAATCATTACCTAAGTGATGGACGGAATTAAAATCAGAAAGATTAAACAAGATATATTTGAATTTTCCAAATCCTTTTCAGATGAACTTTGAAATCAAAGTTGACTTGGGCTGACAAGACCTTGCAGCAGGAACACTGAGACTTTACATAGTAATTTAGGCTTTGGCAGAGTGCTTTACAGTTTACAAAAAACTTTCTCATTCCCATCTCCTTTGACCCTCACCACTGACCTGTGAGGACAGTGCCGGATGGAGTATCATGTCAAGGCGGGAGCTTGGATCTTTATATGCCAGGCACTTTCACACCTCACAACAGCCCATTCTCATCTTTGCAACTAGTGGTTCAGAGAGAACACTTGCTTTGCCTGAGGTCACACTGCTGGCGAGTGGTAGGACAGTCATCTTGCTAGACCTCTCGGCCCTTTTGAATCCACTTGATTAGTTTCTCCTTTCAGAAGAACTTTCTTTGCTTGGCTTTATGGACACCCAGTCTCTTGGTTTTCCTCTTACTCAATGGCCACTTCTTCCCGGTCTCATTTGCTGTATTTTCCTTCTCTTCTCCATCTCTAAATGTCGGTCCTCAGACCTTTCTATTCTATCTACACTCTCCTTCTAGATACTCATTCAGGTCTTTGGTTTTAACTACCGTCTAGACAGTGATGGCTTCTAAATTCACCGCTCCAGCCTGAATTCCAGGCTGGAATATCCAATTGTCCACTCAATACTGCCACTAGGGTTTGACAGGCAATTGAAACTTGCTCCAAACCAAACCTCTGCCAAATCTGCTCATCCAGCAGTGTTCCCCATCTCAGTAAATGGCACCATTCTTTCACTCATACTCCACATCACATTAGCAAGTCCTGTTGTCTCTATCTTCAAATTAGATCCCAAATCCTGCTACTTCCCACCACCTCCACCTCTAGTTTAACCTGCCATCATCTCTCTCAGTCCCATAACAGCTTCCTGACTGTGCTCTCCGTCTGCTTCCGTTCTTGCCCTGCTACAGTCTGCTCACCCACACCACCTTGAGCATTCCTTGTAAAACTTAAGTGGGACCACCTTACTCTCCCCGCGGCACCCCAACTCATTTGGAAAATTTCCCACCGTCTGTAAGGCCCTACCTGATCTGGCCTCTGGCTACTTCCTACCATTCTTTTTCTAGCTCATTTCACCTTAGCCACACTGGCATTCTATTCATCACTTGGCAATCACCTTCTACCTCATCTCTCTGCTTCCACTCTTATGACCTCACCACTTTTACAACTTCCCCCTGGTCTATTCACAATCAGCAGCCAGAAGGGATCCTTCTAAAACTTAAGACATATCCCATCATCCCTCTATCTTTCAACCACTTCCCATTTTCTTAAAATCCAGCAGGACCTAGCTCCTGGCTACCTCTCAGTCCTCATCTGTAGCACACCTGGTTCCACATCCCCCTCATTTTGAGCTTCCCTGCAAGGCTCCTGCCTCCAGGCCTTTCTTAGACGTCAAGGCTTGTTGCTTCACTGCCCAGCCTTCCTCCCTACCAGCCTGGTTAAAACAGCACCCCCGGTCTCTGTATCTTATTACAATGCTTTCTTTTCCCTCATGGTATTTATCGTATTTGCTTGCTGTTTACTGTCTTCCTTCTAGAACGCTGCCTTCAGGAGAGCGTTCTTTTGTTCACACCGCAGTCCCAGTTCCACAACAGCGAGGGCACTGAAGGCACACTCCTGAGCGACAACAACCGAGCGTGAAGCCTTCCCTTCCCTCCTGCCAGAGACCCTTCCTACAGTCCGCCACCCCCCGGGCCGCTCCGCTCGCCCCGCGCCCCGGCCGGCCGCCCCCCATCCGCCGCTCGGCGTAGGGCCCCGCGGGCTCCTTCCGGCGGCCTTGGGGGCGCGGGGCATCACGGGGTTTGTAGTCCGCCCCCGGAAGGGCGGCTGCCGGCCCCCGCGGCCGCGCCTCCCCAACACTACAACTCCCACGGGGCAGCGGGACGCCGCTCCCGCACCGACCGTGTTGGCCGGCACCTCGCGGCGGGCGGTGGGCGGTGGCGCGCTCGCGGGCGGTCCCGGCGGCCGCCGCGGGGGAGGGGCGCAAAGATGGCGGACGTGGTCGTGGGCAAAGACAAGTGCGGGGAGCAGCGGCTCGTGTCGCTGCCCCTGTCCCGCATCCGGGTCATCATGAAGAGCTCCCCCGAGGTGTCCAGCATCAACCAAGAAGCGCTGGTGCTCACGGCCAAGGCCACGGTGAGGCGGGCCGCGCGGGGAGGAGTGAGGAGCGACGAGCCACGGGCGGGGGTGGGGGCCGCCCGCCAGGCTCGGCCGCACTGCCGGGTCCCCCTCGGCCCGCGCGCCGCCGGTTGCCCTTCGCGGGCTCACGTGCGCGCGCCCTTCCGCGCACCTCCTCACTCCCCTCCCACGCCGCGCGCGCCTGGCCCTCGCGCGCCTGCCAGCGCCGCTCCCGTCCTCCCTCGCGCGCCTTTCGCTCCGCCCACCCGCGCCGTCCCGCCCTGCTTTGCGCGGGAGTGGCCTGGGCGGCGGCGCTGGCTGGCTGCGGCCTGTTTCGGTGTATCCTCGACCTGCGTCACCGTACTCCGTGCCCTAAGGCCTCCGCTTTTCCCGCTTCCGGCCTGTTTCGTGGTGTGGGGGCCCCAACTTCTCAAACTGTCCAGGGAGAGGGCCCGGGCGCCGTCCACGCGAAGCTCGAGGGCTTCCTCAGGAGGTGCGGCCGGCCCTGCCGCGCTTGCGGCGTCTCCCCACGTTTCCTAGGCAGGCCGTCGGTAACAGCCGCTGTACCAGCCCCCTCCTAGGTGCAGAACAGATAGTTCCGTCTCCTGTGGTTTGGCCTTGATAGTGGCACGTCAGAACCCTTCCTGTGTTACACGGGGCCGTGTTTAAGCTGCCGTCTTCATTGCTTTAACTTTTCTTAGATTTGTTTTCCAGCTTCTCCTAGCTCAGTACATGGCGTCCCTACAGTATGTTGGACTAGAGCTAAGGGAAGTGGGAAATCAGATTTCTTGTCTGCTTTATGCCAGAGCCATGCTTTCTTAGAGCCCAGGAAAATAATTGCCCGCTCAGCATGTAATCTTGGGATATTTGTGTTTACCTGTACAGTCTCACTCTGTAAGTATTAAGGAACTGTGGCTTATGCAGGTACTTCTTTAATCCCTTACTAACCAAATTAGACGCAGTTAAAGTAAAAACGTGGAGGCTCAGTCCAGGTTGTTTCTTTAGGGAAGATATTTTGGCAAAATGGGAAATGTCAATTTTAAGCTTCAGGTCATTGACTATTATAGTAGGCAAACCACCTTAGACACAATATATTCAAAAAGACTAAAACTGTGTTCCTCAGCCAAATAGAATTTTCGAATGGTCTCTTGCTCCTTTTTTTACTGTACAGATTGGTCATTGCACATTTATGATTCATTAATTACTTCTAAATATTTTTGATAAATTAGACATCTAAAATAAACTTTAGGGAAATGTCTTCACCAACTTTGATATGGCCTTGCTTTCCTTCTGACCTCATATTTCTCCTTTCCCCAGTGACTTCCTGTAATTTGAGAAACCAAGATAATCTTTAGTCATCTAAACTTAATGTAATTTAAAGATTAAATTCTATGATAAGTTTTCAAAGCACACCTTTCATTTTACTTTTTCATTGTTTTAGGAACTCTTTGTTCAATATCTAGCTACCTATTCCTACAGACATGGCAGTGGAAAAGAAAAGAAAGCACTCACTTACAGTGATTTATCAAGTACTGCAGAGGAATCGGAAACTTTTCAGTTTCTTGCAGGTACTTAGCCTTTGAAACATTCTGGTTAAAAAATGCTTAGTAATTTACAACTCTTTTTCCTGCTTTCACTAAAATAGACATTTTGCTGCTTACTTAGGTGCCAAAGTTGACCATGACCTGGCACAGGAAGACATTTCTCATTTTGTTTGTTTGAGGATGTTTGTAATGTGGTTCACCTAGAATGATAATAAAGTCAACAGCCTGCACAAGGATGTTTGGCTGGCTGGGTGAGCCTGGCCGACCCACCCCCTCAGACTCCTTGCCACTGAAGGGAGAACTCTGGGCTGGTCTCTTTGGCCCCAGAAACAGAAAAATGAATGCTTGTTGTATTAGTTGTGGGACAAGTTATGTGGGCCACAGCCAAAAAGAGCTTAAGTCTACCCTTGGGGCCAGCTGACCTGGCTCAGGTGGGTTGGGCAGGGTTGCTCAGTTGTTATTAGCACATAGACGCACATAGTTTGCAGTCAGTAGAATGGACACAGGTCTTTAGCATTAGTTAGGAGACAGTGCTAGTTTCCTGCTGTTTCACCTGGAAGCGTAGTCTGAATTTTGTCTTGTTTTGGAACCTCTTCTAGAGGTCAAAGCAGGAACTAGTACATTTAAAAATTTGCGTTGTTATTTTCATGGTCTACCATAACCAACTGCTGATGTTAGCTTTATGTTTCTTTTAAGATATATTACCAAAGAAGATTTTAGCTAGTAAATATCTGAAAATGCTTAAAGAGAAGAGGGAAGATGACGAGGAGGAGGAGAATGATGACGACAGTGATGATGATGAAGCGGAATCCTAAACCAAAAAAGAAGTGCTTTAAAAATCAGCCTGGTGAAGACCCTTCTGGATTAGCACCGTTGCTTTGAAGTAAGCACAACACTGTGCAACCAGTCTCTTTGCTTTTCAGAGACTTCAAGTACATTGTATTCTTTCCTGGCTAAGATAGAGCATCTGATGCACCTACACCATAAATAGCCAAAAGGAAAGTAACCCAGACAACAGCCTGTCTTTGACAGGCCCACACTGCAGTTGGAGGGTACCAAGAAAGAGCTGTTTATAGTTGGGCACTACCAATCGATCTGCAGCTATAAGCAGTAGAGGCAAAGACAGTTTTACTTAACTTTTAAATTTACAGATAGATTTTGAAGAGCTTCTAAATATCAGTTGTGTAAATTCATATATGTATATTTTAAAATTCTTATAAACAACTAGGTCCAGTTTTAGCTAAATATGTAGTTTATGGGTAGTATGTTACATTTGAGTTTTTCTATTTCAAGAAAATTTAACTATTTGTCCAAATACTGCATTTTTTTTATTGTAAAGAATACATTTTTTATTAAAAGCTGTACATATTTTTACAGTAAAATGCTTTATGAAACTAGTTTTAGAATCCTCTATTGTTTTAATGCCTTGCTTATTACCTGAGACTTTTTTGATATTTAAAAATAAGCATTTCTAACACTTATTCCCAGAGAAGAATTTCAAGTCAAATTATCAAATACAAAAAGAAAGAATACCTCTGGATAAGCATATTTTTCTTAAAAAAATTTTAAAACATTTTGTATATTCAAGATCTCTCATTTTACTGTTCTTTACACCCATAGTGATTGTTTTTATTCTCCACGAGAGAAAACCATAAGCCTTATTTTTTTTTTCACATACAAATTTTTGGCTCTTTTCAGTCTCTATTTAAAAAAAATTGAATTATAATTTATATCCAGTAAAATCATCCTTTAATGTCAAGTCTGTTGGTTGTATAAGCAATCAATATACAGAACAGTTCCAGACACCCCAGATGTTCCCCTGTGTTCTCCTGGAGTTAGTCATTTCCCCTATCCCCAGGCACTGATCCCACTGATATTTTCTGACCCTCTTGTTTTTAAAATTTATTTTAAAATCCACTGTTTGGTGTATGCTTCTGAGTTTTTTGTTTTTTGGTGAGCAAGATAGGCCCTGAGCTAACATTTGCACCAGTCATCCTCTATTTTGTATGTGGGTTGCTGCTACAGCATGGCTTGATAAGTGGTGTCTGTCCGCACCTAGGATTTGAACCTGTGAACCTGGGCTGCTGAAGCCGAGTGCCAAACTTAACAACTATGCCACAAGGCCGGCCCCAGTTCTGAGTTTTGACAAATGCAGTGTTGTAACCACCAGCACAATGAAGATAAAACAGTTCTATCACCTACCCCAAATCCCCTCATGGTCAAACTCATTCCTACCCTTAACTTTGGCAACCAGAGCTGTTCTCTGCCTCATAGCAGGAGCCAGCAAACTCTTTCTGGAAAAGGTCATATGGAAAATATTTTAAGTTTTGTGGGCTATATAATTTCTCACAACTATTCAACTCTGCCATCCTAGTATCAAAGCAGCCAGAGAATACATAAAGGAACGAAATGTGGCTGTATTTCAATAAAACTTTATTTCTGGAACTAAAATTTGAATTTTGTATAATTTTCACGGGTCATGAAATAGTCTTTTGATTTTCTTTTCAACCACTTAGAATGTAAAAACCATTCTTAGCTTATAGGCCATACAAAAACAGAGTAGGCCAGATTTGGGCCACAGACCATGGTTTGCCGACCCATCTTTCCACAATGTCATAAATGGAATCATATAGTATGGTAGCATTTGAGTCTGCCTTTTTTATATTTAGCATAATGCATTTGAGATTCATCTGTGTTGTTGCAAGTATCAGCAGTCTCTTCCTTTTTATTGCTGGGTAGGATTCCATTGTGTGAATATACCATTTATTTATCCATTCCCCAAGTAAATGGATAATTCCCAGTTTGGGTTGGAAACAGTTTAGTTGGATTTTTTTTGAGGAAGATTGGTCCTGAGCTAACATCTGTTGCCAATCTTCCTCTTTTTCTTTTTTCTCCCCAAAGCCCCACTACATAGTTTTATATCCTAGTTGTAGGTCTTTCTAGTTCTTCTATGTGGGACGCTGCCTCAGCATGGCTTGATGAGCAGTGAGTAGGTCCGCTCCCAGGATCCAAACTACCCAACTCTGGACCGCAGAAGCAGAACACGTGAACTTAACTGCTGTGCCACTGGGCCGGCCCCTGGAAAGTTTTGATAATTACAAATAAAGCCCTATAAAGATTTTGTGTACAGGTTTTGTGTGAACATAGGATTTCATTTCACTTGAGTATATACTCAGGAGTGGAAGTGTATATGTAGGTTTATAAGAAACAACCAACCAAACTGTTTTCTGAAGTAGCTGCACCATTTTCCATTCCCACCGGCAGTGAATCAGACTTCCAGTTGTTCTGAATCCTCTGCAAAACTTTTTTTTTAAAATTTTAGCCATTTTAGTGGTTGTAGGTTTTAATTTGCATTTCCCTAAGGACAAATGATGTTGAGCATCTTTTCATTTGCTTATTTACCATCTATATATTTTCTTTGGTGAAGTGTCCAGATCTTTTGCCCTTTTTATTGCGTTTTCTTTTTGTTGAGTTTTGAGAGTTTTATATATTCTGAATGCAAGTGCTTTGCTAGATTATGTGATCTGCAAATATTTTCTCCCAGCCTGTGGCTTGTCTCTTCATCGTCTTAGCATCTTTCAAAGAGCTGAAATTTTTTTGAGAAGTTCTTAATTTTGAGGCAGTCATCTTTTTTTTTTTCCTTTGGGAATCATGCTTTTCTTGTTTTATCTAAAAACTCATCATCAAACCCAAAGTCACAAAGATCTTGTGTGTCAGTATCTTTTAAATGCTGTGCATGGCCTTTAATATCTATGCCTACGGTAATGTGATGCTGTTTAAGAAATTCCCAAGGAAATACTGTTGTTTTTTGTGTTAAGATTTCAGCCAGCTGAAATATCCTTAACCCATCATAAGTACTTCAGATACAATTATTTAGGGAGCTCTCATCCTTCTTGGTTCCTCCTTGAACCACAAGCTAGTTTATTATAGTTTCCTAACTGGTTTCCTCACCATCTTTATAGGCTCTCTCCTTGTCCCATCTTGCACACTGCTATCAGATTATCAAATTGATTTTAAGAAGATTAATCTTTTCCTGGTCAGAAGTGTTAAAAATAGCTGATATTGAAGTAGCCATTGGGGCTGAGCCTCTTCTATGTGCATTGTGTACATTTTCATCTAACCTTCACAACAACTTGCAAAGTATCCACGTTTTACAAAGAAGGTAATGGAAGCTCAGATTAAGGAACTAGTCCGAGGCACGCCTTGAAAGTGGTGGAACTGGGATTCAAATCCCAGATTACACTCTCCACTGGACCATGCTGCTTAAAAAAGTGCAGTTTCTCCCCACTCTCTGTTGGGTAAATTCTTTATTTAGCATTCAAGCCCCTCTACACTGATCTTACCCTATATTCTGTTTTCCTACAGTAACCTTCCACTCCTGCTGAAATGGGCTCCTCATCCTCTATGGAGCATCAAGATCCACTGTACATCCTCTGATCAAGGAGCTATTTTCATCATACACCGTTTTTATACTTAGGTTTTTCCAATCAATTTACTGCTCTGGCCATTCAGTAAATGATAATGAAATAGCAAGAATGTAACAAGGGAAGGCCATATTTACTAAGTAAGGATATTGTAGATTTCTCATCAGTTTCTGTGTATTTTTTCGTTCTTAATTAGCATGTCCCAGGGCTAGTGGGCACAAAGGTGCTTTGTGGTTTTGGATATTAAAAAGTACAGGGGGCCGCCTGGTGGTGCAGCGGTTTAGTCCGCGCTTGGCAGCCCGGGGTTCGCGAGTTCGCATCCCGCACGCCCGCCGACGCACTGCCTGTCAGCCATACCGTGGCAGCGTCCCATATAAAGTGGAGGAAGATGGGCACGGATGTTAGCCCAGGGCCAGTCTTCCTCAGCCAAAAGGGGAGGATTGGCAACAGATGTTAGCTCAGGGTCGGTCTTCCCCACAAAAAAAAAAAAAAAAAAAGAAGTAAGAAGTACAGAGTCTTGGACACATTAAGGAAAAAGAAAACCCTATATCTTGATTTTGTTGGGGGGAGAAAAAGGCGAACAAAATAGACCAGAATGTTAAAGAGTAATTACCTATCAGTGTTATGATTACAGGTAATTTAACATTTTTATTTTTGTTTATCTGAATTTTCACTTTCTTTAATGAACACATTCTTAAAAATCAGAAAATAGCTTTAAATGAGAACAAAACCTTGGCCTGCTTTAGCAACAATGTACATCCTAGGTATTTTTAGCCGTTTTTTGGTTTTCTTAATCTAACCCTCCTTTCATTTCCCAACACCACATATTTTTTTCAATACAGTTAGAAGTCAAAAACAGCCCAGGGTGAGGCCACCAGGGATTTCAGAGCTGCACCAATTATGTGTCTACAGAGAGGGTTAAGTGACCCACCAGGCCAAGAACCCCAGATGTGGTTGGCTCTGATTCCCACACAACATGGAGTTCAGGGCTTTGCACTTTATGGGGCTTAGTTGCACTTTATGAATATTTAATTTCATACTTCATCCTTTCCCATGGCTGCTAGAGCAGACACACCCAACTCATCCTAGGTATCACATTAGTTCTGTCCAATTCATTTCTGCGGTTTTCATTCCCAGACCTCAAATTCTCAGGGGTAATGCCTAGCTCTGTTGAGTCCATTGTTCAAGAAATAGGCCCAATGCTTGTAGAGTAAGGCTCTGGGGTTCTATCACTGAAGGCACGCTTCCATCCTGGAAGCTTGTAATCTTAACTTGTGCAGAAAGAAGTGCCCAAGTAAATACGTAATTGAAGATCTTTGGCAGAGGCAGCTGTAAATACGAGGAATTTTATTTTATTTTTTGCTGACATACTATGAGGCAAAACAAAATTGACACCATACAAAATAACTTTATAAAATATCATTCACGTCATAGTTTATCAGATTTACAGCATTCTGTGCATGTTAAGGGTTATGTACGGAGGTGAAAAAACACTATGCCAAACTTTTAGTATTAGTTTATATACACACAGTAAGAAACAAAACAAGTAACTGTTAGATCTTCCATGAATTTATTGCAAAAATAGTGCAAACTACTTAACCTAGTAAGCTGTAAAACAAACTCGAAAGGACCCAGCTAAGCTTAAACACGACAATAGATGCTCAGTGTCTCAGCCTTTAGCTTTCTTCACCAGTTTATCGTTTGTCAATCAAGACCACTCCCCATCTGTTCAGTTTAGGGTGAGTGCTGAGGAATAGAGAAATGTGAAGACTGGCTCTTCAGAGACCAGATCAACCCGGCTGCCTAATGCCAGCAATACCTTTAGGATCATGCTACTTACTCAATGGCAATTTTGTGAGGTCTGTGTTGAAAACATTAAGGTGCCATGATGTTTAAGTTTGACCTTAGGAATAAGTTATCCAACCTCTTGATGACATGGAGAAAAGAATTAAGAAAGCAGCATGAACAGAAAGGATTGAGAACATTATTGTCTGCTTATAAACATGGTATCCTTTTCTCAGATGTATTTGGGTAAAGCATTATTCTACTGGTGGGCAACCTGTGAACCAGATATTGCAATAAGTTTAAAAAAAAAAAAGGATACTGTATCCCTACAAGAGTAACTTTGAAATTTCTTTCAACAGTCCATTGGGGTCCAAAAAGCATATATCTAAACAAAATAATAAGAGCAAAACAAACTGCTACATATAAAAGCTAAAGAAACAAAATGCAGCATATTCAGGTTCTTTTTCTTGAGGTACCTGTATAAATTTAATCACCTGCCCAAAGTACTCTTGTTAGGTAAAAAACAAAATGCTTACTGGTGGGCCAATTGTAGGGCATTTATTATTATTGAGAAAGTGCAACAACGCTGATCTTTATATGCAGCATACTAAAGGATGATTTACTCTTTACAAAATATAGCTTAAGTATCGACCTGATGGAAGTTTAAAAATTAAAAACATTTAACTAGAATCATCCCATTTTTTCTGAGATCCTGCAGCAAAAAGCCTCCCAAATCAGCTTTCAAAGTTTTGCCACTAAGGAATGTTGGTTCTCTTGTAAAATTCAGAGATCTCTTTAAAATAGTAAAACTACATACTACAGGAAAGATCCCTAATTTTTATTTCTTATTGGTATAAAATGAAATTCTTAAGACTCCAAAATATTGTGTTACCTCCAAAGAATTGAGTTAGAAAAGATCGCCATAGTAGGAAAAGTCTAGAATTGTAAACTGCCAAATATAAAAGCATGGAAAGTCATCGATCTCCTATCTTATTTTCTCACCTGCCAGAAAGCTTTCCTCACTTATGGAACCCCTGAGGCTGCAGCTGAATGCAGGCCTCCCCTTCTCCAGACAGCCACATGAGCTCCCCTTCCCCTCTCAATGGTCATTAACACCTCCCCTAGGAGCCAGGAGAGATGAAATTGACAACCGTCCATTTGCCGCTTATGAAATAAACTTATAAAATATACCAGAGGAAGGGGGGGGGTCACAAATGGCAAAAAAAAGCAATAAGGGTACTTATGAGTCGTTTTTGGCCGCCCCTTTACTGGCACAGAAAGTGAAGTGATAGCTATAAATATATGCACAGAAGAGTGTGGAATTTGTTTGTAAAATGAATTTGCTCTTGGACATAATTTTTTTTCTTTTCACAAGAGGGCAGTTGGGATTCCAATACATGTTAGTAGTTGGCTGGGGGGAAATCTATCAAATTCCATGGCCAATTGGGCTTTTCTCCCCACCTGCAATATAAAATATTTAATTTCATACTGATTTTTTTCAATGCATTAGGATTCAACATAAAAGGCACAAAATAAATAAAAATATTATTAAATAAACGGAAATTATGATTTCAAGCTTCATGTGGAGTTATATCTCACTGTTTGGTTACTTTTTTCCAATTAATTTGACAGACTTAGTAAATAGCACCCAACTGTTTAACTGAGGTAGATCCACATTATAAAGAAAGCTGGGTCCCCTCCATTTTTTGTCTAAATTTAAGATGCTTTTACAAAAACAAAAATCCATTTAATCATATGCAGAAGCAATGACAGGTGGCACTACCTGAAGAAAGCTTAGAACATGAGCAGGTTTGCAAATAAGATTTATGTCCAAATCACACTCTCCATCAGCCATAAATAAATCTCAGACTGGAGGGAAAAAAAAAAAATCAAACATTTAAAAATAACCCTGAAAAAGTCTCAAGACTTTCATTCAGAACAGGTCTTTTTGACTGACTGCCAGAGAAATGCACAATGGTCCATTTTCATCAAGCAATGGCAACAGCCAAGCCAGACCCGGGGGCGGGGGGGGGGGGCAGAGAGAGAGAAAGGGAGAGGGGGAGAGAGGGATCTGTTATCACTGAACATTTCCCTTTGTAACTCCAGAGAAAAGACTTGTTGAATTATGAGATAGCATCTTGATCAGAACAGTTTAAACTCACTCTGCCTAATATTTTTGCATACTCTGAAACTTACAAATTTAACATCTGATTAAGGCTTAATTTAAAGTGGTATTACCACCTAGCATCATGCAAGCATTGGACATCCTCAAAACACACAGAATGGTATTCAACTAAAGACAAGGACGTGAAGCCTCAGAATTGTATTTAGCAGGTACTATAATTTTATAATTAATTTTACAATTCATGTAGCAAATGAAAAATTATACAGAGAGGCCAATGTAGATAAATACTAGTTTATACAGGAACTGTCAATTTACAGAACAGCACTGCACGGTTTCTATATTGCAAACACAGGACATCGTCACATAGACCCCCCGCACAGGTACAAACGAGTCCGTGGACAGTACATAGAGTACCACCTGAAATGAGGCCCTTGTAGCTGCTCGGCTTCTTAGAAAACAGTAAACTTTAAATGGCCGTAATACATTTTGATTTGAAATGTCTTCTAAAATGTTTTATTGTGGGGGAAAATTAAGAAGGGACAAGATCTATTTATGGAACTTTTGAATTCATTTTTGGTTCTTTTTCAATTATTTTATAAAAATAAAATAAAACTAGAAAAGTTGATAAAACTCAGGGTTAAAACCCCTCAATATGTACTAGGTAAGTAATCTGCAGTGTACCAGAGGTAAGAAAAATCTGAATTTAGCCTACATTCTTTTCATGTATTTAAAGAGTAATTAGCCACTTTGCTGCACAGAAACTTAAAATTATTCTCTTAAAACTTTTTAAAAAGTAAAAACTCACTTGCCTTTACAGCTATAAAACATGAATTCATACCTTCAACAACTACATTAAAATCCACTATCAAACTCGGGACTCAAATTTCAAGTTAGTGCTAAACTATATATGTTCAAGCGTTTTAGTCGTGTATATTCGGCTTTGAAGAGGAACCAAAATTGTTAATGTATCATCCCCTCTGCAGCCAGCGCCTCCGCCGAGGGAAAGGCTGTTGCCTTTCAGAATGGAGGGTCTGGGGAGAGGGAAGGGCCAAAAGCAGCCACCAAGAAGGACTTTCTATACATGTAAAAAATAAATAACATTGGATTATGTCCCCCACTTAAAACCAATAAAATCACCCTTGACAGGGAAGGGTGGTTTTTAATCAGATCATCAGTCAAGAAAACTGCTCAAGGCCTGGCTTGAAAAAGAGCTAAAAATTATATTGTAGATATGTCAAAACTGGACTCCTATGTGCACAGCTCAAGGTGACACCCACACCTAAGTAAGCAGTTTCCCTGTACGTCACAAAACAGAGCAACGATAACAAAAAGCATTCCAAAATAGGGATGGGAGGACGGAATAGCACCTTACACCTGAGGACGTCACATACATTTTACAAAGACACGATTCTAATTCCTTTTTAAAAATCTAGTTCCAACACACTAAATATTCTTGTTGAGTGACTATGAGAAGACAACCACCAGGTTTTGCTGATGGTCATGGTCAACGCCTAAGAGATGGGTCTTGCACCGATTTCCTGGCATCCCAGCAGATGTGAAGTTGGTCAGAGCATGGGAGAAATCATGCAACTGGAACCTAACATTTTCTGACATGAGACAGCGTGCATGGGTATCACAGTTTACAAAGTCAGGAGCTGAGGAGCAAAAGTAGCTTCAAAGGCAGGTCAATGATTGACTTGTGGAATGGTACAGGCTTACTTCCCAATAAAAACACAGCCCCAACATAATTCTGAAAGGACACTGAGGACTGGACTTTAAAGGCACAGAGGCTGAGACTGGGTCTTCCAGAACATACTCAGTCTGGTACTGATGGAGACTAGAGGAAAACCTGGGCATCACCTGCTTCTTGGGTTAGAGGGGCCTGCCTTCTCCCACCCCTTAGGATTGTTCCCACAATCTCCAGAGTTCAAAGGAACCTTGGGTCCCCCACATGAGCACCTAGTTCTGTCAAGTGGTACCAAGGAGCCAAGCAGTTGGTCTGCATTGCACCCCCGGCCTGGTGGTGTAGGGCGTCCTTGGGATCAACTCATGGTTTTAAGGATCTTGAAGATTCAGAAAGTACTGAATGAGGTTAGCCTCAACATCTAGTTCCTGGAGACACCTGGGGGGAAGAATTCATATTTGGTGTTTTAGCTTTAACTCTGAACTCCTTAAATCCAAGGAGGTTGTAAATTGGAGATAATTCAGCCTCCCTCAATCCCCCAAAAGGGGATAGGAGTGAGGTGAGGACTCAACCCTTCAGTCATACCACCAAGGGCATTTAAAGGTCTAACACATCTAAATTTTTCACATCAACCAGTAAGATAGAAAAGTGTTAACAAAAGCACCAGTAATCTTCAGTTCTCTCATTTTAAAATAATCTTTCATGAATGCAAAGATGGTGGGAGAGGCCCACCTCAGGATTCTGGAAACATGCGTGCAAAAAGTTGATGGGCAGATCTGAGTTCAACAGTTCACATTACTGACTCGAGGAGTGGGCCACTGTGCAGTGTCCCCTGAATCACCCTGTATGGGATTCTGGGTGAAAACGAGGCCAACCCAGAGGTCCCAAGGAGCCCTGGAAGCATGTCAGCAGACGTTGTGGGCACCCACCCTAAACGTCCATGATACTTGGGGTGGTCTGCACCTGCAGAGCAGTGTGATTGCAGAATTACAAAACATTCTTAGAAAGACCGCAAAGGACACTTAGCTCTTTCAGAATTAAAGCACAGCATGTAGCATGAAAAGCATCGAAACCCAAAACAACAGTGTTAAAGGCAATTAATTCCATGTAATGATGTATTTGGGACCTCTCTGGGCCAAAGTCAAATGTCTGATGAGCGTCCAGTAGGAGAGCAGAGCCACCTCCACATACCCAGACATCTGTAACTGCAAAACTTCCCACCTGTCCCTCAAGAATTTAAGAGCAAACCAATGGAGTTGTTTTGGAGCAAATGCTAAACTCCTGAAGACGAGAGAACATAAAGAATCTAAAGAAAAGACGCAAAGGAGGCAGAGGGTGACACTGAATGACCCACAGTAGTGTGTGGGCAAAGGACATTTCTGACAGCAAAGTGGTTAATCACAGGAGGGGTATTTAGAGTCATAATGAACTCTCCCAGATTTCCTACAAGTTGGCATCAGATGATCCAGGGTGCCAGTAGCAGGAACTCCTACTTCAAGACACCGCTGCAGACCCTGTGTTTCTTTCAAAGGGCCTTGGATTTGAACAGAACATTTTGCTTTCAAACCTTTGATCATTTTTAAGTAGGGAGTGATAGTAACTCAAGGTTCCAAAGTCAAAGGTCAATTACGTCTGCATTGTTTTTCGTTTTTCGAAACCATGCAGCTACTTTAAATGTACTATTTCCACGAGATTGGTGTTCAAGCACCTTTGTGATTTTAAAGAGTGTATAAAAAGGGAGAAGAGAGCAAAGGGAGCCATTTTCAACCCATTCACAAGTAAAGCGGAAAAAAAAAAAGTGCTTTCTTCTATATAGAACAGGAAAGTAAAAAGCCAGGACAGCAGGCCGTTTCAAGGCCCTGCACAGAGATGCTCCTGCCAGCCTGTGAGGACAGTGCCGAAAAGCCTTTCCATTTCATTCACGCTGGCCGCTTAGAATCCTAGAATCTCGGAGCTGGGCAGCCCTGAGGAGTCCCTGGTCCACCCCTGGCACCTCAGAGGGGGAGGAGGGGACTGCCCACGGGTCACAGTATGGCACACAAATTTTCAAGCCAGAACTGAACAGAGAGATGTTCACAATTCAGTTTATTCAGGCAACATTTTGGCTATTTTCAGTGTGGATAGCTACGCTTAAGAGCAAACATGAATCTATCGAGAATTCAGAGGTAGCCTTTATCTGCATTTATTTTTTTCATCTAAAAGGTATTTAGAAACCACCTTCCGTAGTGATTTGGCTAAGCCAATACATTCACTTTAGACAATAAAATGGCAAAACACATCCAAAAAAGCATTGAGCGAGGGCACCACGATGGCATCAACTAACACACACTCAGATGACTGGTTTGGGTTTAAGGACTCCTTTGTGTATGTGACACTGGGTAGCCTGACCACAAACAGAATTACAACACTGTGGGCTGGAGCACAGACTTCTAATCTAGCAAGACCACGAGGCATAGAGGCACAGCACTGGACTTCAGGTCTCTCTAGCATCTATGGGTTAAGCCACAAATGACGGTTTTGACACAACAGTGACTTCATGGCTTTAAAATGACAGCTAACCAATGACAAGTGAGGGCAGCGCTCACTCTCTGTTAACACTGGACAGACAAATGTTTCCTACTGAACTGCCGAATGCCAGGCGGACTAGAAGAACATACTTTAGGGAGTCATGGCAAATAACAAGGAATTAAACAGACCAAAGAGTGTGCAAAGGATTTACAATTAATCCTCTTAAAAGTAAATCTTCCGACCTCAAGGAGACAGCATATTCTCCTTTCAATAGGTTGCAAACTTTTCTTTAGAAAAACAAGAAAACGAGGCTAATTTGTCCTTCATGAACGGTCAACAGACACAAGGCTAAAGAGAAGAACAGAATTCCATCCACATGACCCTAACATATAATACTAAAGAACGTGGCAGTCTCACTAAAATAAAGCAATGCTGTGTTCATATCAATTCTGCTACCCTAAACCTATTTACAATCATCTCAAACAAGTACAGCAGATGCAAAGTTGGACATAATAAAAAGGAAGTTGTCAAAAAATCAGTGCAATTATTTCGAGTTGAAAATCTTGCTTACAAAAGAGAGTTAGCATGTGTGTAACATGGATAGCCCCATTACAAAGTCACACGTGCACTGTGTCTACACTGA
Source organism: Tapirus indicus (assembly GCA_031878705.1). Lineage (NCBI taxonomy): Eukaryota > Metazoa > Chordata > Mammalia > Perissodactyla > Tapiridae > Tapirus > Tapirus indicus. Next base: position 4,229,296 of record CM062935.1, on the reverse strand, counting down.
AAAACGTCACAGCAGCCAAAACTGCTGGCACGGCAGCTAGAGAAAATATTCTCAGTTACTTTGGGGAAGGGCTTAAAATATAAATAAAATATTTGCATTCTGAAAGTGAGGCATACAAACACTGAGGAAGTTTCTATTTATTGTACATTCCTTTTCTCGTAAGCATGAGAGATGAGTCAAAGAGAGGTCACAGGGAAATTTCTATGGCTTGTCTGGGCCACTGGGATTGTCCACTATCTGGATTATGTCAACTTTTAAAGCTCCTCCTAATGGAACTGCCTTAGGTGTAGGAAAATGCCCATGAAAAAAATTCTTTTAACTGTTCAACAGATCAAAGTCCCATTGAAGGACTACATCCAGATCCTGACGACTCCATGAAACAAGCCAAGTGCTTCCATGACAACGAGCAACCAAGAGAAGCCGCCCCAGCCCCCAAAGGCCTCCTAGAGACAGTCTGGTGTCCCAACTGCATGACGCTTGGCTGGTCTACCCTTAACACATTGTATCAAATATATAATTTGACTGAAAAACTGCCTTGTAAAAATAAAATTTAAATCACCCCGCAGATCAATGTAAAATTACATTGCTGCATATATAAGAAAAACAATTCATCCAGAAAAATTACATTTGTGGCTTTCAAAAATAAATCATCCAGCAAACTTGAAGGTAAACATTAGGTAATTTATCAAAGTCGGGGAAAATAATTTCTATCATATCCATCAGGTACCACATGCACTGGAAAATCCACATCGGCCAAATCAAACCAGAGCAGAAAGGAAAAAATAAATAGAAACATTTGCATTTAACAACAATAAAAATAACATATAATATGACATCAATAAAACTCCCCCCAAACCTGCTGTAGGATCTCAACTTAAATCATCTTTTCTATGAACACTCAGTAACCAGGGTAAACATCAGGAATAGCAGTGATTACGGCCAACCTCCAACAGCTTGGAAACCACTCTGTTTCCAACAGTTCCCTTGAGGGGCAGGCCAATGCAGTGGCCAGGGATGTCTGTGGTTCTAGAGTGCAAACATTCAATGAAGTGAGTGTAAGAACACTACCAAAGAGCAACATAATCTTGAAAAGAAAAGGCAGACCCTAAAATGTAGTATCAAGTGTATACGTGAAGACTTCTCAAAATAGAAAACCAAAACCAAAACCAAACAATCCCTTTCTAAAAGTACAGGTATGCCCAGTTTTACAAAATTTATCTGCACTAGGAAAATCTGAGCTTATGAAACACAAACAGCAGGATGTAATCTTAGCATTATCAAAGGGCTCTTCTATAAAATGGCAGCTTTAAACGGCTCCCCTGGGTTTCTTTCATCACTTATTATTAGGGCGAGCTTCTGAATGTAACAGAGAGTGGTGAAGGGATGGGAATACATTAATTTTTCTTAAAGTGAATATTTTAAAATATACTAGGAAGAGTACCAGTACAAGAATCTAATTGGGAGACCTCTTTTAAAGAGATGAGATAAATCCCAGTTTTTCTTTTAAATGAATCCAGATTCCTACATCATAATTTTCACATTCAGTTTGCTTAAAGCAAGGCACACCTTACTTAACAGTGGGGTGGGGCAAAGCCGCGAGCGGACACCTCTCCAATCTGCATGGGCCCCCAGCATTGAGCCTCAGGAGGTCAATCAAATGCAGGAGGAGAACAGAACTCCCCTGGGAGTCCTTCCTCCGGGCCACACGCAGGTGAGGTCGCCCTGTGTGGGTGAAAGCACAATCAGAAGACGGCCAAGGGGCCCTTTTGGCTTCCATATGAACAGGGCTTGGACTTATTCTACTGAACTTTGAGGTTTTACACTGTCTCAAAATTTATCCTAATAATGGGGGGATGGGTAGAAATTTGGGAAAACAATTATTTACCTGAGAAATTGTAACTACAGCCATTTAAATTCTGAATCATCAGACATGTACCAAGGTATGCAGCTAACCCAGCTGGAGATGTTTGGTCTATTAATGCTTTTAGTATTAAAAGTTTTATAAAACAAGCATAGGGCTATAAAAAGTATCCTTCTCAAAGTACTTTGGCCCACTAACAAGAAAACTTTTCCTTCAAAGTGATAAAAAAAATTTTAGGTCCAATTTTCTGCCAGCCTGCAATCTTCCCCAGGTATTAACTTAGAAAACATCTCCCTGCATCCCGAGGAGTTCCTCCCTGTTGGGCCCTCAGTGCTCGAGCGGAGTACTCTAGAAAGCTCTAGATCAGGCGTTCAGACTTCAGGCAGCCCCGGAACCCCGGCTGATGGTGTAAAATGCAGATGCCACCCCCAGCCAGGGAGTCTGCTTTTTACCAAGCACCACCACTGCCCCGACCACAGAGATCCTGTTGCAGGTGGTTAGAAACACACCTTTGAGACACACAGTTCTAGATGATCCTAAAAATGGCTGAAAACTAACCTAATTTCAGATTTTAAAAGTGTTATTAGTGAAAATATTCCCTCCTTAGCTTGAATGCTCCTGGTAATTTAAGCCAAGAGTGTATTGGTATGCTTCTGAACATAGGAGAAAGTGCCACTCGCCAATAAAATGACAGGGAATTGCAACGTTTCTTAGAGCAGAGGCTTCTGTCATTTAAAAAGACAAAAAAAAAAAAAAAGATACAGCAAGAAGAGACTAATGCCATTAATAAGACACTCACATGCACACACGCACACACACACACACACGCACACACCACTTGGAGTAGATATCTTCACAAATAATAGTCATCCCTTTGTCATCGCCGCCAAAATCCAGGCCGAGTGTCCATTACAGCTCCACCTGTGGTTCCCCACCCCTCCCACCCCTTGAAGCTGTCAGACCAGAAGATAGCGGTGGCACTTACTCTAGCACGAGGCATCCCCATCGGGACCCTCACTCCACCACAGTGCCAGAGGTAAATGTCAGGCCAGGCTGGGGAGAGGAAACCTACAGAGCACAAAGCAGCACTAGGGGAAGGTTTGTCTCCTTCCTTGAATCTCTACATTGAACATGGATTTGACTCTTAATAAAATCGCCTACAAGGACAAAAAGCCCATTTAGCACAAACAGAGTTGTCTGTTATTACCCTTTTCAAGTTGTCCACGGTACCACTCTTAGTGCAATGGTTTCTAGATTGGCAAACCCATGTCTGGGGCCCAGAACGCAAATCCTAGCACAAGAGTCTGCCTCTTCTGCTGTCTTCACAATCAGCCATCCTGAGGGCAGGGCTCCGTCGCTGACTGCTGGCCTTGCGCCCAACAGGGAGCCACCGCCGACAGCTTTCTGTGTGTTTCAGTGCATAGATCCTATGAAACTTGTCTAACAAAACCATACACAGAGAGAGGTACACTCTGAGACATGGACTTGTTTCCCAGGAATGGAAGAATAAATACATTCCATTTGTGCTTAATCGGCTGAGCAACACATGGGGGTGAGGGGGCGGGGAGGTCGGCGAGTGACTGCCAGGAGTGCGCTCGGTCTTCCTGAAGGTACAGGCTACACAATCTACACTGAGGGGAGGCAGGTTGCTGTCACATTAAGTCAATTGCATACTCCTGTACTTAAGCACTAGAACCACAAGAGGTGGTCCAGTCTCCAGGCTCCGAAACACTCTTGATATGCTAAACAGATCACAAGAAGCACCCCGTAGTCAATAAAATGAAAACAGCATCTATCTCATCTATCTATCACATTAATACTGCAAACGAGATATATATATTTTTCTCTTACATTAAAGACATAACAGTGAAAAAGGATTGTACTGTATTTATCACCACAGACCCGTATTCTTTAGAAACTTTGGAAAATAAATGTCACAGTCCTATAGGACAAATCTTATGATTAGACTGTCAGCATATTGTCTTTTTTCTTTTTTTAAATAAATTTTTATTAAAATGGCACTTGTCTGCCAATCTCTCTGGACCTATAAATGTTGTAAACACACGTGGCCCATCTTCTGCCACCGCTCCTTATTTCAAGCTGAGTGAAAGGCAGGCAGTGGCAGAACAGATCCACCTGTGGGCGCCTTGGCATGGCCACCTGCCCTCAGGTCCCAAAGAGCTTGTGTAAGCCAAGTCAGGAGCACACTAGCATCACTTTGAAATAGACTTTAGTGACATCAGAATGTTCAAGGCTTTAAAACCACAGTCGTGTTTTGTGTTGCTTTCACTCTCAGAGAATGTTCACAGCTAGTTTGAGCCCATCAATTTCATATAGAATCATGTGTTAAAAACAAGTAAATTGAATGACCAAATAAATTAAAAATGTTTTAAAGCCCTGAGTTCATAGACTGGTTTTAGGAGATTTTTAGGAAACACGGGACTCTATTTTAATAAGCAGCTTATAGATTTTGGCAAACCATATTTCCTACGACAATGGGGTCTTATACAGGTCTGCAGTTCAAAATCCAAGTTTGAAATCTGGGACGGAAGGCATTCTGGAAAATGGAGAATCTACTAAAATCAATGACGTCTCATGTTTGATGCTGGCTGTCACGGAAGGGCTGGGCATCTGTTGGTCTGAGTGTAGCTGGTCTCATGTGAATCCAACTCGGTACACAATCGTAAACACTAAACAAGTCAAGCAAAGTACATGGTGCGCAGTGTGTCCTGGTGAACCTGGACCGCCTTGGCCAATGCTTGATGGTCTCGTCCGTTACTCTGCCCGGAGGTATGGCTTCCTTCAGCACTGTGGGGACGGGGGAAGAGAGAGAAAGAGTACAGCCTTTACTGCACCACAGGGCAGTGCACTGATAACTAAGTCAGGACCATATGCCAGACATCTGGGGAGGCAGCCACACAGCTAACAAGGGGCAGTGAGGATGCTGGCACTTGGGAGTCTGTGTCCAGCCACTGTGACCCCACTGCTTTCCATTCTGGAAAAACAGCTGCCGAAGCCTGTTTCAGAAATGACCCCTGCTGTGGCCTCCAGCCGGGAAAGGCATGCCACTCACCTATCATGTTCTTTATCCACCAGGTGGTACCTGGCCCGAAAGGCCACCAGGTGAGCGTAGTATGCTGGCGCAGGGATGGACACGGAGCGCGTGCAGCGCACGTAAGTGTGACACAGTTGGTAGGTGAGAATCTGCAGCTCATCGGAAGAGAAACGATTGTCATCCCAAAGCACGTGATAGTGGGAAGGCCTGCTTGTTCCCTAAAAGCAGATCAGAGGGTCAGAGAGGTGAACCACAAGAGAGAAGTCCAGGACTCACCTGCCAAGGGTGCTGCTTCAAGAAGCTATGGCCACACGGGGGGAATAAGTAAACCCTTCACAAAGGACACAGTGGAAGAATATTTAATGACAAAATGATATTTGATTATATTATTGTGTATTATTATAAAAAAGCATCAGAACCATATATATTATGACCCCCTATTTGTAAAATATAGACTACACACATTTATTTACATATAGAAAAATCATTTAGGAAAGAAGTAAAAATGGTTGTTTTAAGGACAGCGTCATTTGTACATATTAGGTTTTCTACAATGTTTTATTTATAAAGGCAAGAAAAAATCTCTAATAAAATTTACACATTAACAATAACAATTTTTTAAATGGGAGTTTGAACATCTCTGTTATTTTATGCACTTTGTGTAGTTTGAAATCTTTTGAAACTGAAGGAAGTGGGAGTTGGTCACCTTGCCCACTCACCTTAACACTGGGTGCAGACAGCTCTGGTACTGTCACAGCTGCTGCCCTGCTCGGCCCAGGGTACCCACAGTGTAGATGATGCGGGAGCGGTCACAGGAGGGGTCTTTCTGTGATGTCTCCCTGCTGGCCTCACCTACCGCTCTACCCAGGCCAGACTGCTGGTCCTTCCTGACTCTTCCAGCCCAGTTACTGCTGCCTGTTCAGCGTCTGTGTTAAGGCTCTCGGTGATCGGCAGGTGGCAGATGTTCCTGTCCTCTGATTAATCACCACACACGTTCCGGCATCTCATTTTGACATTTAACTGGTGGCTGTCACGGGCCCGTGGGTCAGGGTATTGTGTATAAGAGGGTCTGCTGAGGACACTACAACAATGGCAGAGCAGACTCTCTGGAAGCCTGTTTTATGTCACAGCACTTAAACACCTCCACAGAGATTTCCCCCATCAGAAAGCAGCTGGGCAGAAGATGTAGGGAGAGAGGTTTGAGGGCTCCACCCACCAGGAGGAAAGCCAAGGAAAAAAGGGAAGCAGCGACAGAGAGCACAAAGCCCCAAAGATTTACTGTGTAGTCCTTCACAGGAAAGACGCTCCAGCTCCTGACCCAGGGACAGAATGGAACCCTGGGACAGATGAGTTGCACTAAGAAACGATACAAAAGCCTTTGTGCTCTCTAAGGCATATTCTTTTCTCTCTTTTTAACAACCTTTAAAAATGTAAAAACCATTCTCAGCCCTTAGGCTGGAGGCTGGACTCAACCCACAAGCCACAGTTTGCCACACCCTGTTCTAGATCCATGGTGATGTAAATGACATGGAAATTTTAGCATTTCCCATGAAATGTTAAATGTACAAAGTTGATAGCAAATTCTCAAAGTTTAGGTTCAAATCCTTTGGGGAGGGATATCTAAGTCCTTACTTATACTTTGAAAAAACCAAAGCCCCGCTGTGAAGCTCTCTGAAGCAGGGACAGGCACCCAGAACTAAGTTCCTCCTGTCCCAATGGGCACAGCTTCGCAGATCCTGGTAGCTCAGCTCTGACAACGGACATGGCTGGACATGGCACTTCCATGGTGGCAACACTGCCTTGGAATCATCCTTGGCCAGCTGTGGGTCTCTTCACCAAGATAGACTAGGAAAGCCCCGAGGTGATGACAAGCCACAGTGACCTTCCCTGTATGCCTGATGAATGTGCATGGACGAGACACAAGGCTGAACCCTGCCAAATGGGCATGAGCTGACACTGAGTCAGCCCCTTCATTGCCCACCACCCTTCCCACAGCAGCATCTCTCAGATCTCATCTAGCTCGCTAAGCTTCAGGCACATAGGGGTGCCCCTTGTCCCCCCTGCCCCCCAGCGTGCTGGCCTTTGCACTCACTGCTCCTTCTCCCTGGACCTCATCTCATGTAAGATGGGATTCCCCCCGCCACCACCAACAGCACCCCAGTGGGTCCTTTGTGCCCAACATCTGACAGTCTCAAGCCTCAACTATTTACTAGTTAAGTGACTGACTCCCTCAGGACCGGCTGGAGCTCATCCATGCTGCTCACCGCCACTTCCCCAGTGCCGATCAGAGCACCTGGCACAAGGTTCGTGCTCTGCAAGTGTTTGATGAATGCGTGGAAGACGTCACAGAGACAGGGAGACTCTGCACAAAGCGGACCCTCTGTCCTTACCTGGATGCCGGCATGACTGCACAGGTAGAAGTCAAACTCGGTCGGGTGGGTGATCTTCGTGTCCACGGTTGTGCCTGCTGGAATGTTTCCACTTTTCCCAACCTTCAGCAACACAGGAACCCATTAGACACATTCAGGGGACAGCAAAGTAGAGCAAGCAAGCAAACAAGACTTGCCCACACCGCCTTCAAAGTTGGGCCTTCCTGGCCAGAGGCAACTCTATTGTGAGGTCTTTAAATTGGCCAATACATTTGCAAAGCGCTATAGTATTCAAATAAAATTTAACAAGTACTAACAACAGAAATTAAATTAAATTAATTCCTGTCCTATTTGGCCTGGGGTTACTTTCCACCACGTCTCATAAAGGCTCATGAGGGAAATGCAGTGTCTTCCCTTCAGTGAAGAATCTGCATGTAATGCTGGAAGGGTTCTTTGTAACTGTTGAGGTCAAGATGAAAACTGACACCAACATACAAATCTAAGACCATGGATGATGGCTTGATGGGCCATCATCCATGCACAAGCACACACAATATTTAAGGTGGAAGAGCTAGAAAACCCTGAAAGCTATCAGGAGCTTCTGCACTTTGCCAGTGACTCAATCACCACCCCGGAGGGAGGCTGCTCCATCAGAGACCATCTGAGAGGCTAGGGTACAAGCTTGATCTAGAAATTATACCAAACTACTTAACTCTAAGTTTATACTCTAAGATCAAAGTCACTGAAGATCCAGCTACTGCTTCCGCAGCACAACCCCCGACTCAAGAACCCCACCCCCGATCAGTCAAAGTCACCGGTTGACTTTTTAGTTGTGCAATATTTCAAATATGCATACGAAAAAAGAGAATCTCCAGTGTAACCCCTTTGAGCATTCAGATGTATCTTTTTTACTTCTTGCCAACCTTCTTTACACTTTCAGATTTTTAGAAGTAAAATATTTGAAAATAGTGCCCCTGTGTTCCTACTTCCTATCTCCCCTTCCATGCTGCACTGTCAAATTTAGACTTTATTATTCCCACAGGTACTTTCTTCTGTTGCTACAGATTTAAGTCTCCATTAGCATTATATTGTGTTACTTTGCAGGTTTTAAAATGCCACACATGTATCATATATATTCTGCTACTTGCTGGTTTTGCTCAAGCTTATGATTTTGAGATGTATTCATTTGATATAGTTTATTAATTTTCATTGCTGAATAGAATGTCAACATATGAATATATCACAATCTTTTCCCGTTAGTAGACAGATTAACTTTTTGCTATTAGAAACAAGCTGCAATATTCTTATACATGTCTCCTTGTACACAGGCATGTGGGTTTCTCAAGCGTAGAGATCTAGAATTACCAAACTGTGTACCAAGTTGGTTATCAGTTTGTACTCCCATCAAAAGCATATGAGAATTCTCCTCATAACAGTGCATTCACTCTGTGCCAAGGACTGTGTTAAGCTTTGTGTGTGTTAGCTTAGTTAACCCTCCCAACATCCTTAGGAGGGTATTACAGGGAGGCAGGTAGCTCGTGGTCAAGCGGCCAGGATGCCAAGAGGCTGGATTCGAGCCAGGCTGTCTGGCTCCAGACCCTTTGCTCCTGACCTCAACAGAGCACCCACTTTCTCCCCAAAACTTGGTATTATCAGGCTAACCTCGTAACATGAGCTCTTCGCCTTTTCCCATTCTCTGAAATACTTTGCATAAGATTATTCCTTGAAGGTTTGGTAAAGCTTGCCTATAAAACTCCCTGGGCCTGATGCCTTTTGGAATGACAACTGGATTATCCTCCTGAGCTGATTTTGGTAATTTACATAATTCTACAAACAATTGTCTGTATCTGTTTTTTCTAAGTTTTCCAATTTATTGGCAGAAAGTTGTTAATTTCCCATTACGATTTAAACAATGTACACTCCATCTGCAGTTACAGTTCCCTTTTTGCTCCTAATATTGTAATGTGTCCTCTTTTTCTCCTCGTTGAGTCTTACTAGGTTTATCTATCTTCAGAGAAGTAGATTTTGCTTGTGTTAATCTGCTGTGTCACTTCTTCATTTTCTACTTCATTATTTTCTATTCTGGGAGGGAAAGTGGGGTGTAGGAATAAGCTGACTTTGAGCCATCTTGACTCCTGGCAAAGGGTGTTTGCAGGCTGAGGAGGGAGAGCCCAAGCATCCCAGCTCCTCAGCTTTCCCTCAGCTCCTGGGCCTGACATCTCTTATCTCCATCCTTCCTATGTCTTCAGGCTTATGTGATGGTTCTTTCTTGTTTTACAACAAACACATCTAAGTCTATACTTTTAGGTCCAAGCACTGCTTTAGCTGCATTACATAAGGTTTGATACTAAATTCTCTTGTTTTTGTTCAGTTCCGATTATTTTGTAGTTTCTATTCTCTTCACATGCTTAATGTATGTGCTACTTAGAAATGAATTTAAAATTTCAAGGTTTCTTAAACCTCTTTTCTACCATTGCTTTCTTAAACTTCTTTTCTACTATTAATATTAAATTTAACTGTATAATGATCAAAAAATGTGGTTTGTACAATACTGAGATTTGGAAATCTCCTGATTTCCCTTTGTGACCTGGTATGAGGCCAACTTTCATAAGCCTTCATGTGAACTCAGCTGTTTTAAGTAGGATTCTTTCTATTAGATCTGCCTTATTCATTTCACTCTTCTAATTTTTGGTTTTTACTAATTTGTGCTTGTTTCAGTTTCTGATACAGGTGTGTTAAAATATCTCTCTTTGAGGGTGGATTTGTCTGTTTCTCCTTAAAATTCTGTCAGTTTTTGCTTTACCTTTCTCTTCCGTTGCTTATTTTTAGGTCACGGGTTAGGTACATCCAAGCTCATAGCTGTTATATCTTCTTGGTGGATCATCCCTGTGACTGTGACAAAGTATCCTTTTTTCTCACCGTTAACTCTCAATTTGTATTTTGTATTCCATTTAGACAACAAGTGTTTCTCGTGCTGTGGCACCATTGCTGCCATGCTGTACCTTCCTTCAGCACATGTGGAGATTAATCCACTGGCTTTCAGCCTTGCCATGACCGATTTGAGGGCTACTGGCTGTTAGTCTAATTCCTCTCCCTTCCGGGAGGGTCTCTTTTCTTAGGCAGCTACTTTGATGCCATGCAGTTTTAGGACAATGTGTCTAGGTGTGGATTTACTTATTTATTTTTGAACTTTTTTTTTTCTTTTTGGTGAGGAAGATTAGCTCTGAGCTAACGTCTGTTGTTGCCAATCCTCCTTTTTGCTGAGGAAGATTGGCCCTGGGCTAACATCCGTGCCCATCTTCTTCTACTTTATATGTGGGACGCCTGCCATAGCATGGCTTCATAAGTGGTGCGTAGGTCCGTGCCCATGCACGAACTTAACCACTATTCCATGGGGCTGGTCCCCGGATTTATTTTTATTTATCCTGTTGAGAATATGGAAAACACTTTTAACCTGAGGACTGCTACCTTCTTCAACTGTGGAGAATTCTCAGCAGTTATGTCTACAAATCTTGCTTCTCCTTATGCTCATTACTCGTATTCTGAAATGCCCAGGAGATGTCATGAAGGAGCTCATAACTCCTCTCCAGACCCCTGAACAAGCTCCCTAGAACCACCTTCCAGCACTCCAACCCCCCTAAGGGGCCCCAAGTTTACTCCATTCTATAGCATTCTTTACAACTATACTGTCCATTGCCATGGTGCTAACTGGTTCTTTTTCAGAGCCACCTCTCTGATAATTTCTTTATTGGATAAACAACATCTCCTGCCTGGACCTGTCCCAGACCTGTGGGATTTACAGGTTCAAACTTCTCACTAAACTGAGGAGAGCCCTTCTCTAATGCCTAAGACTGGGTCCCCTCCAAGGACAGGGTCTCCCGAGAATCTGGGACAGCAACAGTTACCACAGGCACTCTAAGAGGTGGCACCGGGCGAGGGCTGAGCACAGACCCGTGCCTGCCTGGTGAGGCCCTACAGCCCAGCGCCGCGCACTGGCCGCTCCTTCAGCCAAGGAAACTCACCCGTTCATTTTTGTCGGTGCAGAAGAGCCGCGTGTGGTGCCTCTTCTGTACCACTATGAAAGTGATCCCCGGCTGGTAGTCTTTTTCTAGCTTAATACATGCCTCTCGGATGGCCAATAACTCATGGTGGAGAACCTGAGGGAAGAGAGAACACACTTGAGGATCGTTATGTTTTTAGGGACTCTTGCTACCTTAACATAAATCCCTTAGTAATACGTACTATTTGGCAAAAGTAAGCCTTCTAGTTCCACTGGCTTATTAGCTGTGTGACTTTGCCTTTCTGAGCCTATTTCTTCATTTATATAATGGAGCGAATGATACCCAGGTTTCATGGTTAAAAGGTTTAAATCAGACAATGCATGAAACTGCTTAGCACAGTATCTGCAATGTTCTAAGTACTCGATGAATGGCACCAACCATACAGAGTAGTAATGAGGCTCTATGGGAGACACACCCATGAACAAATCAATTCAACAACTTGTCTTTTGTGTTGGAGAGAAGGAGAAAATCTAGCAGAACAAACACTGGCTTAGGAGTTGGACTGGAGTTCAAATCCTAGCTCCATCATTAAGTAGCCGTGTGCCTTTGGGAAAGCCATGTACCCTCTCTGATCCCCAGTTCTTCCACTTTTAAAATGGGAACATCCTACCAGGCCTGCTGGGAAGACTAAAGAAACATGCAGAGCGCTTGGCAGGTAAGCACCCAGGAGTTAGGGGACAAGGATCGTAAGACATTGTCTTGTTCTCACCATCGTAGTCAGAGACGAATGGGCGAACCACCTATCATGTGATAAAGGCTATTGTAGGGACCACACACCTTAGATTTTTAACAATTGTCCTAATTAAATATTGTGTTATGATGTCTCCAAAGTATGTCTTGGGTTCTGGGTTCAGAAACCCCAGTTGTGATGATTCTATAAGACACAGAGTATATTCAAGAGTGATAAAAACAGAGAAAAGCACAATCCTTCCTCTCCAGGAGGACTGATTGTGATAGAGGGTGTAAGGGCTGGGGGCTTAGAAGCGGGGAGAACATTTCCAAACGGAGGGAACTCAGAAGGTTCTGTACAAGAGGTGCATTCAAGGCTGGCTGGCACACACTGGACTTTGGATTCAAGAGGAGACAGCACAGGAACTGCCAGCCTTGGCCCCCACAGCAGCTCCGAATTAGAGGCCCTCGGCAGGTGCTGCCAGCCAGTCAAGCAGCACCAGTTCAGTTCTCCTCAGGCCTCAGGGAGACGAGCTGCTGCTTCTCCTCCAGACCAGGAAGGCCATCATATTTATGCCTTATTTATGTCATATGCTATCTAGCTTGCTTATCAAGGCAGCCTGGAGCCTCTGACACACACCAGGGCAGCTCACAGGATGTCTTCTCTCCTGGGTGGATCTCCGGCAGCATCAGATATGGGCCCCCACATCTTATTTCTGCTTTCACTGCTAATACCTCCCAGTGAAACATGTTTTGAGGACGTGGTGGGAGCAGAGGTGCAATTATCCCTGGACAATGTGGAGACACATTCAGGGTATTAATCTCCCGAGTTCCAGGCTTGGATGGATTCACTGCTGCCCACAGGTCACCTTGACCTCGAGGTGCTGCAGGTAGGTGCTTCCAACCAGAGCACAACAAAAAACTCCCCTTCCCTCCTCAATCACCGCCCCCTGCTGTGTTCCCTGAATGTCTGTGATGGCGCCCCTGCCTTCCAGACAGCAGCCCAAGGCTGTGACCCACACATCACCCAAGATGCTGCCACCCCCCCACATCCAAATAGTGGCCGGATCCTGCTGACTCCATTTTCAAAAGGGCTCCCACCCACTCCTCCTGGCCCCCTGCCATAGTTCTCACCCTGCCACTGCACTGTCCCCACTCCAGCCCACCCCTCAGACTGCAGGCACAGATCCCCAGACACAACGGTGTTCCTGCCCCACAGACTCTCCACGGCCTATGAGGCAAAGCCCGGGCTCTGGAAGGGCACCGGCCACCAAGCTGCACTGCCGAGTCAGCCCGGACTCAATCTCTCCCTGCACAGCAATTCAGGCCCCAAGCCCATGCCCATCTCTGCCCCTCTTCTGTCCTGCCTCAGCACCATTGGCCTGACTCAGGGTCCTGACAATCCCGTGCCCATTCTTCCTCCTTGCACACTATGACCAGCTAAACCTTGGGGCAGAACGTGTGTGGTGCATTAGAGAACCCGGGAAGCTCTGCTGCCAGACAAACAGGTGAATTAAAGACATTCTGAGAACAGAGACAGGTAAAACTAAAAGAGGTGGCCAACCTGCTGAAACTGCCCTTCTGAGACACCGTCACGGTAGAAGATGATGCGAGTGGGTTTGAAGCGTGTGGACTTGTAGAACTGGATGAGGAGCTCACGAACCATGGCGGCCAGGTCTTGGATGATCTCTTGCCGGTGCTGCTGGACCCGCACAGTGGCGCAGTAGCGATTGGGGTGGGCGTCCATGCTGCCCACGACCTGTTGGGGCATGCAATGAGTGTTCATCAAGAGTTTCCGAAAGCCCCCTGCTCTGGGTGTGCGCTGGAGAAACGACTGGGGATGGTCTCCAACCTGAACTTCACATCATGGTGAACTAACAATGGCTCGTCAGATGTGAACCCGCCACCTTTATGCTTCTTTTCAGTATGTGGCAATAGTGCTCACAAATAGGTTCCAAAGAATAAAAGTTTGCCCAACGTATCTAATAAAAAATATGCAATTATTCCATACCTTTATTCTGCTTGTGATCAGATGTGGCTGAATTACATCAAGAAGGCACCTAGTTTTTTTAAAGTACATTGCTTTCCCAAAGAAGCTATTTGCACATCAATGCACAATACCCCAAGATTTTGACCCCTAGGAATGGCAGAGGGTCCCAAAGGGCAAGCTGGCACGTAAGTAGTTGTCTGAAGGTGCCAACCAGAGGGAGCTGAGAGAGTGAGAGTGAGAGAGACACAACTATACCAGGTTGTTCTGCTGTACTGTTCTTCACTAAGCAAACATGGAAAGGGCTGAAAAATATTTAGCACAGTAAACAATGCCGTCTATGTAGGAAGTAGTGGTATTTGGATTGCTGGGCCAAGTGGGAGGAATTACATTATGTGATGCTTATTTGATAAAAGAATCACGCTCCTGAGGAACATCAGACACACATCATACGTTGGGGACCCACGACTGCCCTCTTGGAAACTTGTACTTCCTGGGGTGCTCCGGCCTCCCTGGCCGGCGGTCAATTGCATCTTGAGATCTGAAGCGCTTCACAGAGAAGCACTGAGCTGCCAGGCAGTGGCCCCGCCCATGCGCGTGCCTCAGGTTCCTCATCTGAGACACTTTAGGGATAAGTACGTACCCGTGGCCGCCCTAAAAAGAGCCGCTATGAGGGAGGGGAATTAGAGCTCGAAGCCCCTGTACACGGCGACCCGACAGGTGTGCCAAACCCCCAACACCCTGCACAGCACAGGAAAAACAATGACTTTGAACTCAACTCTGAACCTCAGGCAGGCTCGAGCTGGGTTTTCTGCTGCTGCTGTCCAGCAATTGAGCTCAGCCTTTCCAACTTCTTCATGAGTAAAATGAGGGGACTAACAATGACCTCATGAGATTATGACATGACGTAGTTAGGCACCTAGCCCAGGGCCTGGTACGTGGTAGGTGCTCAGAAAACGCAGTTATTATTTGGTTAGTCTGGAGGGAGTGAGGGCAGGATGGACGAGCTGCCCTAGGTGGAAAGAAGACCAATAGGTGGTTTCAGACAAATGATGCACTACACAATGGCACAGACGTCACTCTGGCAGTCTCCGCTGGGGACACTGGGGATGCACAACATTGTGCCTGATGCTTCCTTCTCTTCACTTGGCTACCTTGGCTGCAGAAGATGCGGGTCCTGTCAAAGATGACTTTGAGATAACACCCTCTGCTCTCTGCAGTCCACATTTAAAGTCCACACTAGTCTGAGTACATGCTTATCTGTCCTCTTAAACAAAAGGACACAGCAACGATTATGCTGCCCCTCCCAGAACAGCCAGCTCTGGGTGCAGAGGTGAGGTTCAGCTCAGCCTCCAAGGGAAGGGGACAGACAGCCAAGTGTGAGCACAGGTGTTCAGCACCATGACCACATGTGAAACAAAGGCTGCCACATCCCAACCCAGACGAAACTCACCAAGTTAGAAAAGGGAAAGGACAATATTTAACTCCAGGCTGTGTAATTATTTTACATTTAGCATTTGTTAATAAAAAATAGAAAATGTTGAAAACGAGGTACAGCAGGTGCCCCAAGGGGCCGTGGAGCCATCAGGTATCACCTGGGCTGTGGGGAAGGCCCTGCAGGACAAGAGCCACCTCCCAGCAGAGGTGAAAGATCCGGTTTGGGGTTTGGGTCTGGTTTTTTGGACAGTGCTCACTCTCACAACCTCTTACCGCTTCTCAGAAGACATTTATCCGCCGGTAGTGTCCCTTGAGACCTATTTTCCATGAGATCTCATTTCACCAACTGCAGTCTAGTAAACCTCAGTAAACTTCCTGCTTTTCAGGAAGAAACTCTGGCCACATGGCTGTGATAGGACCTCATCCCCTCCCACAGGCAGCTCAGGGAGGGCTGCCTCTATAGGTAGGATGTCACCAACAGAGGGCCCAGCGGGAAGTGCTGACACTCACTGCAGCGATGGAAGGCTTCTTTCCGTCCCCAGCGGGTGGGTGAGTGACATCAGCCCCCAGAAAGATGACCGGCTGCTGGAACACTGGAGGCCTGCGGAGGGAAGCAGGAGCATTGGAGGCCGAGGCTAGGGATGCTGTCCGGACCTCTGATGATGATGTTGGCACCATCACCACTTGGGTGGTAAAGGTATTGCAGTTGTGTTTTCAAAAAGAGCCCTTATCTTTTAAGGATACATACAGAAAACCTTACAGATAAAATGATATGAGATCTGAGATCTGCTTCAAATTAACCCAGTGTGGGAGAGTGGAGTGTAGACTAAGCAAGACTGGTCAGGGGCCAACAGCTGCTGAGGCCGGGGTTAGGAAAGTGAGGGTTCTACCTTTGTATACACTTGGAAATTTCCAAAGTAATTATTAAAAAAAGGTCCCGTGGTTTGTTACTCAACCTTGGACTTGCAGCCACACTCCACTCCACAGTGTCTCACCCTCAGCAAAGCTGATGCTTTTGGCCGTGGCACCTTGGTTGCGGGAGGGGCTGTCCCATGCACTGTAGAGTGCCCAGCAGCATCCTCGCTCTCTACCCACTAGATGCCAGTAGCAACCCCCAAGTCTTGACACCCAAAAATGTCTCCAGACACTACCACCTGTTCCTGGAGGGGCAAAACCACCCCAGTTGAGAAGCACTGCTCTAAGCTTTCTCCCTCTGGTCCTCTACACCCTGACTGTATTCCAGTAGTCATTTTCCGGAGGAGGCAGTGTGCACAGTGGTTGGGGGCATGGGTTCCGAGCCAGCGGCAGGTCCCAGCACTTGCCAGCTGTGTGTTTTGGAGCTTACTCTCTCTATGCCTTGTTTTTCTCTTCTGAAAAATGGAGACAATAACAGTACTCACCTTCTGGGGTTGTGGTGAGGACTGAATGAGCTCATGCATGTCAAGTGCTTTCAGAGGGCCTGGCCCACCACACACACTAGGAGTTGCTGATATTACTATTGCCCTGATTACTGTTCTTCCTTGTCAGTAACAAGCAGCAGAGTGTCTGCCACCCCAGGCAGGAGAGGAATTCAGTGGGAAAGTGATCTCAGCAGGACTCCCACTGGACAGCCGCCTTACGGGATGCTATTAACTTCCCTGGCTGCAACCACCAGCCCCCTACACTCATTTAGGAATGCCCCCCACCCCGAGTCAAGGCAGTAAGGGGGCAAAGGGAGCATGTTTCAAGTGTGTATACCACATGTCAGTTTCCACAAAATGGGGAAAAGTTTCCCCCTTTAGTCCCAGTGTGGTTCCAACCACACCTGGGGGCTTTTCTCCCCGGGGGTCGCCAAGGGTCCCCCTGAAGCTTAGGGTCAGGAACATAAGGCAGGGCCAGGCAGCACGGTTGTGGGCGGTGTCTTCTCCAAGCCCACTCCCTCAGAACAAACGGTGGCGGTGCTGTTGGTAACAGTAATGCAGAAGGTATCCAAGTGCTTGCCAGTGCCATGCTTTGGAAGGGAGGAGCAAGCAGCTTCCCGATGTCTGCCTCCCCACTGCTCTTAGGTCCCTCCTGACCAGGCGTTGAGCTGCCATGGCAACAAGACTCCTCTTTGCAAATGGTTGAGCCTCAGCCCTCATCATACTTGGCCTGTCACCACCATGTGACACAGGACATGCTGCCCTTGGGGTCCAGGACCCACCCAGCTCACCTCCCCACTCTCCTCTCCCTTCTCAGGCTCCTTACCTGCTGGCTCCTTACCTCCACGACCTTTTAACTCTGGACTCCCCAGAGCTGAGGGTTCAGACATCCTTCCTTGTCTACACCCTGCCCTAAGGGTTCTCACCAGCCTCGTGGCCTTAAATACCACCTCTACATCCAGGGACCCCTAAACATACCTCCCTGACACCAGACTGTTTCTCCTGTCCACCCATTATCTCCTCTCGGAGGCTGACACACCCCCTGCCAACCTGCTCATCTCTGCACAGCCCTCAGAGCTTCCTCATCTGCGAATGCTGCCTTATCTCTGCAGATACCGAGGCCAAGAGCCTTGGATTCATCCTTGATGCTCCTCTTGCATTCACAGCCCAAACCCGACCTGTCAGCAAGCCCCGCAGCTCATCTTCAAAACGTCCTCATCTCTGGGAGACCCCCCCACCTGCCACCTGCACCTCTCCTGGGATAATGCAGGGGTCTCCTGGTCCCCACTCCACCCGGAGCTGGAGTGGCCTTTAGAACAAGGTCAGATGGACGACATCTTCACTTGTGAACCTCCAGTGGTCACATCCTGCCCGGAGGGAGCCCAGGATCCCAGCAGCCCTCAGGCCACTGCTGGCCAGCCCTCTGCCCCTCAGTCCTTCACTAGAACAACTGCCAACCCTCCTGGCAGGCTCCCACCACAGGGCCCTTGCATGGCCTGTGCAGTCTGTCTGGAATGTTCTTCTCATAGGCGTCCACGTGTGCGTCCTCAGTGTCTGCCGTCTGCTCAGTGCCACCTTCTTCGTGAGACCCCCATCATATAAACCCCATCTGCTCATCCTCCCTAGCTCCTGCCCCTCTCTCTGTCGCTGCTGCTCACCTGTAAAGTCATATGTGATGCAGTTATGGACCCTCTTGTATGGGTCCTTCCATTAGAGGACTAGGACCTTGGTCCCTGTCTGCCCTTCTCTGGCCCCAACTCCTGGCACACAGTAGGCACTCAATCAACACAGGACCTGCTGATCAAGTGACTGGCACTTTCAGTTCACCACCTGCTCTCTACAGGTCCGCACTTACTCCCGTAACCTGAGTGAGTCAAATGACCCCTCAATGCAGAGCCAGTCCAGGTTCAAGCATGCCAGACTCTAAATTTGGGTTCTTTCCACTTTACCATGCTGCCTCCTAATAAATTCAACCAACTCCCTCCAGTCAACGGTATAACTCAGTGGGTCTCAAAGTGTGGTCCCTGAACCAGCAGCATAGGCAACACCTGGCAACTTGCTAGCAAGGCAGATACTTGGGTCCTAATCCAGATGGGACTAGAACCTCTGTGGTTTAACAAGGCCTGCAGCTGATTTGGATGCTCACTCGGGTGTGCAAACACTGGGGTAACCTCAGGGCAGGCTACAGGGCTCTGCACACATTTAGTGCTTATTAATGCCTATTTTCCAAATAAACGAAAGAAGCAACGACTGCCTACTGTCTTCATGAGTACTACTCCCACACAAGGACAGTCTGAGTCACTGAAGGGCAAATGTGTCAAACAACACGACTTCACCAGTGTCTGCCATTCAAATGCTAAGACAATTGCTGGGATTCTTCAATGATAAAATTTCCTCCACAATCTCTCATTTTGGAGACCTCTCCTCTTGCCTGCATCAGAGACTGGCAGTCTCTGAGGAGGGGCAAAAGCTAACTTTGGCCCTCCACTCAAGCACCTGCGGCTGCATACCAGGCTTAAGAGGTACCCGAGGACCCTGCAGCTCCAACCTCCCTCCCCTTGGACCCCAGCACCCGGCCCAGATGCTGGCCCTGGCCTCAAACCCGCCAACAGTGTGTGCCTACGCAAAGCTTTTCAGTCCTCTAATGGGCTACATTCCCAGCACTGGCAGCATGAGGCAGCAGCCAGTACCAGCCTGGCTTGGGAAGCATAGGAGGTACTCCGGTCTACACAGCAGCCATGGCTCCCTGCTCCAGGAGACAAACTTTCATTAGGGAGTCCATCTCCCGGCCATTCAGGGCTTCCTGCTCTGCCTTGCTCACCCCCTTTCACAGCGCAGCCACCATGTCTCATGTTGCGGGACCCCTGGCCCCTGCACTCTCTCTTCGTCTCTCTCAGGGAACCTGCCCATGGCACTCAATGACCCGCAGATGCCCAGGGTCCCCTAGACTGTGAGCAGCCGGGACCTGCGTCTTACTCACTTCCTGTATTTCTTGGGGTCAGGACAGCCTACCTATGCACCACTCCCATCTCACTGGGCATCATGCAGTTAACTGCTCCACCCAAGGCAGAAGGGCTGTCCTTACCTCCCCTGGGGCAGTAGGATGTTGTTCACGCCTCCCAGTTTGACGTTGATTTTCAAGCAGAGGTTGGACAGGGTCTGCGGCGTGGTCCTCTGCACATTCTTCATCTGCACACACTGTGTGGCCATCCCTAGCACCGTATCTCCCACGCGCTTGACCTCGGCTGTGGAGCACAAAAGGTGCACATGTGACAGCTCTTGCTGGTGCCCCTTCCTTAGCTTGCCCTAACAGCCCTCGCCCGCCCCCCACGGAAACTGCAAAGGCGCACGCGAATGAGCAACCACAGCAGCTGCATCAGGCTTTTTCGCCCAGTGCCATCTGTAGCCGAGCTGTGGAAGAGGGGGACTGGCAGCAGAGGGAGGTCAGGGCACCAGGGTTCCAGTTGTGGCTCCGGCCCTGCCCACGCCTGCACTACCCATGGAAGTCTCACCCTCCCTCAGTCAGGGAGTCTGGGCGAGTACGGCTCACTCCTCATTCAGGAGTGAAGGTCACTTCAAAGACTTATCCAGGGCTGCAGGGCGGAACCAGTCTGGAACCGAGGGCTTAGCATCCTGAGGAAAATGCCACCTTCTATCACAGCGCTCAGGGTTACAAGCAAATGCTTGAATAGTTAAAAATAAAAACACCGGCATCCTCAAAATCCTTGGCAAATGCAAATCCAACATTAAAGAGCTATCTAGGCCCACACCCCCTCTGTTTCCGGATTCTTTCATGAACCAACTGGTCACCTGTTCCCTGGGCAGTCTTGTGGAAACAAGGTGACTCCCGGGACAATATTAACAGGATGGAAACCGCAAGGGCTTTCTCTTTCCCTCTTTTTTCTGAATGTGTACCTTGGAGGGGAGAAGTGTGACTTTATATGTCTGTATTCTGTCACTGCCTAGACAGGGAATCTGGTTGGGGACACCAACCAAGTCTCATTCTCCTCTCTTTGCCCCCTGGTTCCCCCACACCACAGGCTCACATTCCGAACACCTCCCCACTGGAGCTGCTGGGTCTCCACAGTGCTCTCGATAGACCTCAGAGAGAACTTGCTGCCCTGCTATATGACTGCTCTCTACATGTCTCTCCCTACTACCCTGGGAATTTCCAGAATGGAGGGCTGTCTGACTTATCTCTGTGTTCTCCAGGGCCTGGGACATCGTCACAGGGGCTTGGTAAATTTGAGCTGAATGATGGGCAACTGCCCTTTTGGCATAAAGGACTTTGAAGAACTTCTAGAGAATTCTGAGGCGGGCACAGAGATTACAAACAGATGGCCCCCTAGTGGATCACCCTGAGTGCCATGAATGAAAGTCCTTCCTTCCGGCCAGCATTTGAGTCAGGTGGTGGACAAGGTGACTGCACACATGCTGGCTTCCAGGAATCGTGGCCTCACATGAGACTCACGAGGGCAGCCCTGAGCACCCGCCTGGCAGCGACCAGAAACCACCTTGTCTTTCTCAGCTCACGCATGGGCCAGAAGTGAGCTCCTCCTCAGTGTGGCACAAACACAAAGGGCTCAGGCTGCAACGAGCAGCCTGGTCAGACCACCGCCGAAGGCCTACCGTAAACAGGGGTTTTGCCAGGCAGGATGACCACCACCAGCTGAAGGCCAGCATACGTGTTCTTCAGATGCCTGAACATGGGCTCCACGCTGTCCGCCCCCTGGGCGTATTTACAGAAGCAAGGCTGGCCCTGGATTGGCATTCCAGCGTCTCTCGAGATCTTTCTGAGCTGCTCTGTGAAGGACCTGAAGGAGAAGGTGCATTACACCAAACGCACTACGAGTGCCAAAGAATGCAGACCAACCAGAGGTCCTTAAGTAAAGGGCACAATTTTAACAGAACCAAACCCAAACCCATTCTTACTGAGATCAGAATCTATGTCCTGGACAAAGCCATTTCAACATGTTAACTCGTGAAAAAGGTGACAGATGCCAGGCATACTGAAAAGTCACACGTGGGTGTTTTGACATGATAAAATAGAAGACTTCAAATCATATCCATCATGCCACACCAGCTGTGATGCTCCCAGTGTGCAGTGACAAGTGCTGTCCTTTTAGAGCAATGCACGGAGCAGCTGCCACTCAGCAGGCCCGACCAGCCCAGAGTTCTGGTTCGGAATACAGCCAGAGCACCCGCTCCAGGAATGCCAACCATTGTCAGAGTGAGGAAAACTGAGTTGACTGTGTCCTTGGATCTTTTTCCCCCAGTTATTCTTGTGTGTACAACTTAGACTTGGATGACATAATCATGGGAGAAAACAAAACAACTCACAGCTAGAGTAACACTGGCAGCTGCTGCCGATGGGCCTTGTGAAGTCACGGGTGGGGTGGGGGAGGCAGATCGATGGCTTCTATTTTAAGCTTAGGAATAAAAATAACGTCGCCTTCTACAACAAGGGTAAGGACACTCCAGTCCAACCCAGTCAGTGTTCAACGTCGCACACATGAGTGCAGATAAGGAAATACATGTGTGTGCACCTGCACCTCTATCTATGTGTGAATGTACATCGGGGCCATCCAGCTCCAGGCAAATGAAATGAAGGCTGAGGACAGAAAGCAGAGAGTAGAGGCGCCTGGTGTCCAGACGCCAACCTTCAGCCTGTTTCCCAAGCCCTCCCTGTGATTCCAGCTGAATAAACGCCAGCTCGTTCCGCTGATGGTGTGGAGGAAAGGCAGCCTCCGACGGACAGCTCTTAAGAACTTTCTGAGAGCCACAGCTTTTCAGAATCACCCTTTGCTGAAATGTTTATCTGCTACAGTTCTCAGGCTTTGTAGTTTTCCTCCTGCTTCCTCTCAAGAAAGGTGGGAAGCAGAAGCTTTCTTTTACCCTGTTGGGTTTGTCTAGCACAAAAGCATGAGCGACAAAGCTACATGTTTATGGTGCCACTTTCAAAGGGTCTGATGCCTGGACCAGGCTGGGTTGATACTGAAATATGAAACTAAAGTGTTTTGAAAAGTAATTTTAGTTCACTGAATGCAATTTTCTCTTTTGCTTCTAATTTTTAAACTTATTCTTCATTTACTGTTTTGTTTCTTACATAATCTGCACTACTTCTCCATACTCACTCTAATAATGGGTCCAAGAAGTGACAGCAGCATTGAGGTGGCCCACATTTCCTGGCCTGGCCCATCCCAAGCAAGTGCTCTTTGACAGGGAAAGGCTGCCAACCCCTACAATCAAAACTGAGCCCATGACCCCTGCCCCCCAACCCCACAGAAAGTGGGCCTTTCCAGCAGTCACTCTGTCCCTGCCCATCTAATATCAGGTGCTTCTGTTCCTCAAGTGGCCTTACTTAAGGTGGACTTCCGTGCACTGGCGCTGGGGGGCGAAGCACGCGATGGCCCACACCTTGATCTCAATGCCCGTATGAAACTGCTTGTTCCTCATGTCCCAGACGCCCTGCACAGGGGTGGCAATCGCTTTATTCTGTAAATGGCAAGAAGTTTAGAGTGAGAAAAAGTGGGAAACACTCCTCTGACCTTGGATTTTGTCACTATCTCTATTGTTCTTGGTCCCCCTGACCAAATGGTGGCTCCTGAGGCCAAGAACTGAACCTTTACAAGTCTCCCATCTCTGAGCTGCCTAGCGCTGCAAGTGGTCCACAGATGATTGCGGGCTGGATGGATAGATGGATGTAGGATGGACAGATGGATGGAAGGATGAAGAGGTGGATGGACGATGGATAGATGGATGGAGGAGTGGAGGGGTGTATGATGAGTGGACAGAGGAATAAAAGGATGGTTGGAGGGAGGGGTGGATAGAGGATGGATGAGGGCCAAGCAGGAGAGCAGGGAGGGCCCAGAGCTCCATCCAACCTCATGGGTAGCTTGGAAGAATGGAAGTGCCTTGCAAAGCTATAGGAAGGAGTCCTGATTTATAAAGTGCTTTCATTTTTTTTTTTTTTTTTTTACCTCATCCATTATCAGTAAGGCAGCCAGCGAAGGGAAGAGAAGTCAAGATGCTTCTTTCCAGTCCTATGGCCAGGAATTGGACAGGCCAGCTAGGACTGAGCCCATCACTCCCTCTACTCCACACCCCACACTCCACAAAGCTACTTACATTTGGAAAGAGAAATAGCAAGTAACGCATCCACCTAATTTTGTCATCTAAACCAGAAAGGACCAGACCCCAACACTGTCACCTAAGGAATCTCTGAACTGCCTTCAAGTGATTCTGGAGAATGAGGGATGGTCAGGAAGGGCCATGTGGAGGGGGGCAGGGCTGCACCTCAATTGCTGTCATTTACTCTGCAGGTGTTTTTAGCAGGAAACTTTTTCTTACAAAAGTAATATAAGCCTGTTATAAAAATCAAATGTTATAGAAATGAATGCTTTCGTTTCCTGTATTTTTATCACTACTGCCCTGCTCCCACCAGCCTCCTTCTATGAGAGTAGCCAGCACTAAGTTTGATGTTCCAGATTTAGTAAAGATACACACACACAGAGTCTTAATGAAAACAGGCTCTGACTGTCCATGTGTCGCTCACCCTCAGCACTCCTGACATCTGGGTTGGATGATGGTTGGGGGGCTGTCCTGTGCACGTAGGATGTTAGCACTCTTTGCCGGCCAGATGCCAGTCTCCAGACACTGCCAAATGTCCCCTGGGAGACATTTAATGTTTTGCTCTAACAGTGGACAATGGGTAGAGCAGGTGATGAGGAATGTTTGTTCCCATTAAAATATTTCAGAGATCCGAAGAAATCTGTTCATTTAGAAGAATTATAAACTTTTAATGCCTACATTTCTAACATTTTTGCACGGTTAGATTACAAGAGCTATTTTGTCTTCCAGACCACTCCTGTCTTTAGTGAGAGGTGGAAAGTCGATGAAACAGGTGAGTACAGGAGCAGTGAACAAACAATGCATTTGCAATCTTGGTTTTACCACTAAGGCCACACAAATCTCTCCCTCTTCCTGGGCATCTCTTCACTTACTTGTGAAAAGGACTCAAATGCCCTTCCTCCTAGGGTTGCCAGGGGGTTAAAAAGGTGCTTGTTTGCACAGTCTGGGCATAGTAGGTGCACATGTGAGCTGAGAAGGAGCAAAGAGGCCCTGCTCTGAAGTCCTCCTTCAGAGAATGGGGCACACCCCCTACACCCGTTGCTGGGACAGGGCATTCATGCAACAGGCAAAAAGAAGGAGCCACTGTCACATCCATACGGAATCATCGCCAAGATCTCTAAGGGCTCTAAGAGAAAATACCAGGTGAAAAAAATATGTGATAATCCCTGGGCAATCTTACAAAGGACAAAGGGAACACCAACTGCTTCCTGGGAAGCAACCAACAGCTGGGAAAAAAGAGACTTTTACTTTAGTTTTTTGTACCTTTTGAACTTTGAAACATTTTAAAAAGTAGAACTTATTAAGAAAGGAAAAACCCTACAAACAAAACAAAACTAAACCTTGCATCAGGTTCTGAGGACTAGAGTAATGTTCCATCAGAGAGAAAGGTGTCAAGTCAGGCAGAATGCTTCCACCAGTGTTTGCTGAAGAGTGAAGTCAGCAATCTTTGAAGTGAAGGCCCCCTAGACTCTGCCCACCCACCCAGAAATGCTGTGCCGAAGAGGAAGTGAGAGAAGACCCTTCTCACGAGCTCTATAGGGCCCTCAATGGTCAGGACACCTTTGATTATGTACTAATAAAAGCTGAAGGTTAAACAGGCAAAACAAACAAAAAACCGCATGCCTGGGACTATGTGCTATGCTTGCTCCCAAGTACCTCCAAAACAGAAGTTAAAAAACAGAAAACCAGTATAAGCATCTGGAAAATAATTCATCACTGGCAGAGAACCCATTATACAAAGAATGATGTTTTTAAAATCTGGATGGGATAACAAAAATTACCTTTTGAAAAAAAAAGGGTAATTCTGAAAACTTCACAAAGGTTCAAGGAAAGTCAGCCCTTTGCAAAGCCCTGTAACTGTCACAGGTTTGGAGGAGAGGAGGAAGAGTTCTTTACCTCGACCACAGTCTATACCTCTGGTGATGGTTCCAACCTGAAATGGGTCAAATGCTGCGGCTCCACCATGAACTTGCAGACACACACTCCAAACACCCACAAGACACTCTCCTGGCCCAGCCTTCCACGTACCCTGCCCCCGTAGAGGATGGAGGGAGGCTGGAGGACCCGCCCGGTCACATCTGTCATCTCGTCTTTGACCATGATTCCAAATTCACGAACATATGGATCTGTATTAAAACTTGCACTTCTCATCTTGAAAATGGAAGAAAGAAAAGGCAGAGTCAGAGGTGGTCTTTGCTTCTTTCTAGAAGCCATGTCTGTCCAAAGCATCAGGAGTTCCCCGTCCTGGGCACTGGATTCCCGAGGGTGTTCCCACCCCAAGACTAGCCGTGAGGATGTGACACTCACCAGTTTGCTAATCTCTTCTTGCCGATCGGGCGCTGACCTGGCAGTCGCTCTGATCATGGTTGAGGTCTGATTGTCGGTCAATTTTTTTATACATCTCTGTCCTGCCACTATGTTACAGACCTATGAAGAAGATGCACGAACATGTCATCAGCACCACTGCTGGGGGAGCTCGCACAGGTCTGAGGCCGAGCATGAGGACTAGCATCCTGGCTCTGCCTGTGACACACCTATTCCTCATGTGTAAACTGTGAAATGCCCCACAAACACTGGTGGTGGTGGCTGTTCCTGAAATCCACGAGGAATGGCATGCCTGCAGGGCTGCTCCACAGCCCTTTGGTAGACAACAGAAATCCCCCCCAAGTAAACCCAGCATAGCACAAACACGAGTCAGGAACTGCATTGGTAAAAGAAGGCACAGCCTCTAAGCCCACCCACCAGCATGGGCACGTTGGTGTCCTGAAGCTGGGTTTTGTGGATTCTCTGTCCTCAGAATGTGGGCGTATAAAGCTGCCTGCTGATGGAAAGGAAGTCTACCTTCTGGACCATGGCATGGGAAAAACCAAACCAAGGCCTTGGACGTTTGAGTAATTGGACCACTACCAAGAATTTAAAACACTAACAGAAAAAGAGTTAAAATTCATGTCTTAGTTTCAGCATTTGATCTTTTCCAAGGCAAGGATTTTTCAAACAAGAAGTGAATTTTAGACAAGAAATGAAGAAAGAAACAGTATTAATTTCAGGGCACTTCCTACTCTGTGCACACCAGGTCCCATGGTCTCAAACTTCATATGAATCCTATGAGAGTGTTCGAGCCCATCTTATTAATGGGGAAACGGAGGCTTGACGACATCCATTAACCTGCCCGAGGTCCCATGGTGGCAGGGATGACCAAGTTTGGGCGCCGACTGGGGCCCTCGCTGTTTGTCTAGGCTGCATGGCCCCGTGCCCACAGAAATTCTACCAGCCACAGACATTCTACCAGCCACAGACATGCGAGAGAGGTGGGACTTGCCTCTAGGGGAAGGTAGGTGTGTTTCTGCTCCTGTCCGACTTGTAAACATGGGAGGTGGGGGTAGCGCAGAACCAGCTTGTGCCTGTCCTTGAAGTACTGGGCCACTGTGCACTCCACCGTCTGCCCGCTCTCTTGCTGCAGCGGGAATCTAGGGAAGCAAAGAAGTGGCTCAGGCCTGGAGCTCCCCAGGGTCCCCCCAGGGGACAGGCAGCAGAGCCCTACATACCCGCTCACCCAGGGCGGCTTTCATGGGTCTGCTTTCTGAGGGCTGAAGGTGTAGGGTGATGTATGGGGAGCAAATCTTCAAAGCACCTCCCAGGGATCAAAACCAAATCGCACCCTCTGGGTTATCTGGACTATTCCTGAGTCTCTAAACTTTTATCTCTGGAGTTGAGAAATAAAAAATACTTACATGCCTACGTTATGCAATAATCACAAATGACACACTATGTCTATAGTATATGTAAGGGATTCAAGACAAATTAAGACAAATCCAGAAAGAAAGTCCTGTGTACTTTCCAGCTGACCACAGACGACGACTGACTCTGAAAGTCATTTACGGGCTGAGTGCTCCAAGTGCCCGCCCCAGAGAACCTGAAACCTTCCAGGACATGATAAAGAAAGGGGCAGCCAGGTCTGCTTGGGCATCCACAACTAACACATGGGTGGGCTAAGGCAGGAAAAGCTCGTGTGCAGGGATGGGAGAACGTGGTGGTGTCCTACATGCACAGGCGGGTGGGCCTCCATGCCAGGTCAGGGCAGGAGACATCTGCCAACTCCTTTGCTCTACCCAGATTGCTGGGTGATCCTTGTAGACTGTGCCTGGTGGGAGGAGATCACAGGGACCAGGACACAGGCTGATCTCGCCGTCCTGCTCGACAGGGTGCTGGGCATCTTGGTATCCCCAGTGCCCAGTGACAGACAAGGCATTTTCTACAGAATGACCATGATAGAAACAAACGAGTCCTCACTGGACGCAGGCGACCTCAAGGTGGGGTGCAGGGGCCAAATCTATCACTTTTCCTCCCAAATGAACATAGACAACCTAAGATAGCACCGTATCCTTGTGGCCAGGCTAGTTACTACAGATTTGGATCCCAAACTGTTCATGAAGTAATGGCAGAGCACACAGCACAGACAGATGCCCCAGCATCAGCCTGGGTTGGGCTGTGCCGGCAAATCTGGGCCTCATCTACTGATCCCCACTCCCTCCCAGAACCACCTTCAGCACTGAGGACTGGAAAACAAACAAAAAAGACCCTTCTCTCGCCTACAAAATTCAAGAAGGAAAATTGACAGGGAGCCATCTTCCCCTCTCGTACAGGTAGAATTTCATTACTTTATTTCATTAGGTTAACTTTGGAACTGACTGAGCCAAAGGGATAGTTTTGGAATTTCACAAATAGAATAAAAGTCCTTTCCAGAAGAGTCACTGCTCCAGAGTTTGGACATCTGAGGGACAGTGAAGGTCAGAGCTGATATGAGTTTGAAAAGAAGGCTGTTTACGTTTGGTGACTGGCAGGCCGCCGGGTCACGTTACAGACACGGTACTTCCTCTTCATCTGCCCGCAGTGTGTTATCTCCACCTTTAGACCTGGCAACACAGAACAGCTGGGCTTCAGCGTCAAGACTTACCCTGGGCCTAGAGTGCAACGCTCACTTTCAGATCAGTTTTTACAGAAACCGCACCCACAGACCCACATTGAGGGCATTCTGGAGCAGCTGCAGGGCCCTCTTGCCCTGAGAGGGAGAGTGACACTTGGGCTGGGCCCAACTCACCCACAGGGACACCTTCTGTTCCTTCCGTCCCAGACTCCCAAGGCTGGAGTCAGGACACTTTTCTTAAAGATAAGGGAGACTATGTGGGCTCAGTTGAGAGCATGGCGTCTGCCAGCATGGTTTTCTGTGCTTCTTTCAGGATTATTTTTAGCAATAAGTACTGCTGATGGCCTTTAGAATGCCCTCAGAAAAGGACAGGTGCAGAGGGCATGGAGAATGCGATGGTGCCTGCCAATTCTCCGCTGATGGGCGGAAGGATCCAAGCCAGGTCACAGACCCTGGACTGCAGTTCCTTGTGGAAATCAGCTTCAGTGAGTACACACGGCCAGGGTTGTGAGGGTTAAATGACAGGAATGAAAACTTGCCTCCCGTTCAAGAATGCCACAAGATAACTGATTATAACAATGCTGCTGCCCTCTAGTCCTACCATCCATGACTCGGACATTGCCAGCTCACCAACCTGCTCCTCACCAACACAGAAAGTCATTTATTTAGAACATTATTATTCCCACTTGTGAAATGGGTTTAATGCATCTGATGGCTCACTTCTCCTGCTGCCTCTGCTCTCCTTAGAATCACACGCAGGAGCAAGAATTTGCAATGTGTGGCAAGGACACGTTGGGCAGTGAGTTACCTTTGATTTCTTTGGTAAACTTCACCCTTTGGGAATCTGTCAGAGGTTTTTGTTGCTCTTCAATACTTTTAAAATCCAAAACTTCACAAACAAACTCAATCACTGGCTGTGCCTTATAAAACGCCGTTGCTGAGACTGTAGACGGGAAAAGAAAGATACAAAAGCAAAAGCATGACTGAGGTCGGCTCAACGATGCCCTTTCCACAGCCGACCCCCCGACAGCCTGGAGCGCCTGCTGTGGGCCAGGGATGGCGTACCTGGCCTCTGGTCTCACTGTCCACAGAGTTCACCCTCTGGCCTCAGAGGTAGGACAGAGTCAGAGGGCGTGCGCGCCTGGTCACAGGCTGCTGACACTCCCTCTGGTCAGGGACAACAGTAAGTGGTTGGTAGAGTCTAGAGATAAAGCCACCCTCCGAGAATAAAACTGGGTTTAAAAAAAACCCAACAGATGATGATAATGATAAGCCCTGGATTTTCTGACTACCTTCTGCTCTAGATCTCTCTGAAGTTTACCACTCCCTGCATGCTCCAACACTGAGAAACAGCTGAGAATCTCCCAAGAGACCCCCAAACCTGAAGGAGACCAGCCAGAATGCAACAGACTGGCTGACGCCTAATCAGCTACCGGGTGCTTACACCAACCAGGCTGAAAATGAACACGTGAGATAAAGGGGACCTACCAGTGGGAGGTCCATTCACCAGCCCACAAAAACACCCGATCCTGCCCCAGTGTACCCCAGCAGCAGCACCTGGGAACTTTTAGAGATGCAGATCCCAAGGCCCACCTCAGGCCCCCTGAACCACAATCTCTGGAGTGGGCCCTGCAGGTGGCTCTGATGGTCAAGTCTGAGAACCACTGCCCAACCTAACAAGCAGGTGAAGCAGGTCAGCCGTGATGCAGCATCTCCGGCTCTGACAGAGGCCCTGTTTGGAGCCAGCCACAAGGGCCCTCCCCAAGGTCTTGGCCCCTCAACTCCACCCCACCATAAAGACCAGGTCTTTGCTTACCATCAATATTTAGCATCATTTTCCAAAGAGAAGGTCGGACGGACTGATGGAAGCCAAACCACACTTCTCGGCCCCCACCAAGAGGGTTGGAGCAGCCCTCAGAGGCGGTAAAGAAGGAGCGGCCCACGGGGGTGTACCTGAAACAAGAGACCCCTCGTCTGACCAGGCATGTCTTTAAGAAAGAACTTAAAGGCTGAGTCCATGTTTGCTGTTCACCCATGTCAATCAAGCAGGCTAACACTGACACTCATTGATAATTCTGCCTTTTTCTCCATGTAAAACTGCTGTTACTCAACTGCACTCCACCTGTGTCCACGGCTGACTGTGGGGGACACAGTGTAAAGTGCGTTGGGGATGCATGCCCTTGCTGCAGGAACAGTGAGAGATGTTTAAATGCATCACACAAGGTGGAGACACGGGGAGAACTTTCTATGAGCTGGGCTCCCCTGCCCGCTGTGCTTCCCACTCAGGGACACACGGCTGACAGGACAGGCTCTGGCTGCATGGGACCTCAAGCACATGGGGTGTCCCTGGCTTCGCCTCACGTTTCTGCCCTGACCCTCCTCTCCCCTTAATGCCTTACTGCTTATTCTTCATCCTCTAGTACATGTATCTGCACACAGCACTTCACATCTGTCTAGAACAGGGCTGTGTCGGGTGTGAAAGTGCAGATGGAAGGAGCGTCTGCTGCATGCCAACCACGATCAGGCCAAGGCAGCTGGACTGGCCTGGCCTCAGGCCTTGGGAAGTCTGGCTGCTTTGGACCAGGGACCATGCTGAGATGCAGTACCCAGGCATCCATTCCGTTTCTCTCAGCTCCTTTGACGGAGAGGCTCTACACACAGGGAGTGAGAGGTGAAGAGCTCAGGGACAGTGAGGTCGATGTGTGAGAAGATTCACACACCTTCCAGGGCCAGTTATTGACAGTGCACTGAGAGCCAGAGGCCATCTGAGTGAAGCACATTCTCCATACAATGGCACCAACTGTCCCTGGTCACCCCGGACGAAACATCACTAAGGATTCCAAGGAGAAGACGTGTGCCGTTTAGCAGTAACGTTATCCACCTGCAGGCATTATCAATCAGATCATGTAGATGGCCCTTTTCACTCTCCCCCTTAGATGTGTTAATCTTGCCCCTTTTTCTGTTATGTTTCCAAAATGAAAGTAGACCTTTCTCCTGATTCTAAAAGTAACATGGTAATTAACTCAAAGGAATTCAGAAAATAAAAATCCAGCAATTCTTGCCATTCATTTAAAAAATGTATTCAACATTTTGGGCACTACCTTTCTAGATTTTTTTTTTTTTTTTTTGCACCCACCCGCCTTCCTCCCATCAAAAGTTCCAACCAGTGACAGATTTTATGCTGGGGGCCGAGGGAGGAGCCCTGCCAGGAGTGACAGCCTGCCCTGTATTTGGTTACCCCCAACCAAGTCTGAAGACTGAGAACACAGGGTCCCCTTTAAAGTCTAGCACGGTGCCTCACGGCGCCTTCCCTTACGTGTACGAAGGGACAAAAGAAGCTCACTTTCCCCTCGAACCGTAGAGTTCCGGTCAGTACTGGGAGAGCTCAGTGTGGAGGTTCGTTTGAGTTTTAGGTTTTCCTTCTTTAACTTGTTCATTCACACAGTTCCTGAGGCCCTACTGTGTGCCACAAATGTGGAAGGAACAGGCGTCCCAGGTCAGAAACCCAAGGTCTGGGTGTGATGAACTGGCCTTGTTTGCACACAGCTGTCATACAGGGGGCAGTGTAGCCCTCTGCCCAGCCACCTGGAAAATCGCCAGCCACTGAAGTGTCCACCTACCCTCTGTCCCACCTAGTTCAAGTATGGCGATTTGTGGTAAGAAAGTAATCCCACAGAGTACAACAAAAATCTGAAGCCTCCATGTTACCCACGGTCCCAAGAGGCTCCTCCACGTGGTGGAAGCTCAGTCAAGCATGGTACTTGAAATATAATTCTACTCGTACAAGGCCCAAGTGTGAAGGCAACAGAGGAACAGAACAGCGCTCACAATATCGGGCTGAGTGGGAACACAACACACCAGCGTGCACAAAGACAGGGAGGTAATCTTTTTGTGCTAGGTTGAGAATTCTGGTGATTTATTTTTATATTCAATTTTTTTCCATGTTAGCACTGCTATTATTTTCATCACAGAAATCCATATGACCATCACCACCCTGACTCCGAGAATCAGCTGCTCCTCGGACAGAGATCTTATACTCTCTAGGTAACGCTCATGGTCAGAAGCAGATGCTCCTGGTTCTTTGGTCCTCACCTCATGGATGGCAAGTGCCTCATGACCACGTCCAAGGCCTGGATCGTCTCAAAGGGGACACTGGGCAGCCGCCCCGAAAGTGCATCATGTAACGCCTGTAAGCTCACACAGGACACCCACTTGATGGACACCTTGAAGATGCGATCTTTCCCTTCTCCTGGCAACGTGACCTCTAGCTCCACCTGTGAGGGGACCCAGAGCACATGGTTAATCACACTTCCCTCTTAAGAAGCTATTGAGGGGTTGAAGGCAGTGGGTCAGTTTCCAGAACACTCCTGGGTTAGTGAACCACACACGTGTGGGTGTGTGCACACCTCTTAAGCCCACCAGCACAGCGACTGAAGTCAGACTTGGGGATTTCTTCCTTCCAGAGACATCTAGTGCTTACTCTGTGCCCGATCCTATACACAGCAGCAGCCAGGAGAGGCAAGCGGCAAGAGACCGCATCCTGAGGTGGCAATGCTAGAGGGGCGGAAGCTGTACGGCAGCTGTTCAGTCTGGGGGTCTGGGTCGGCCTCTCCGAGGCGGGCACTCCAGGAAGAGGAAGGGGATGGGGTGAGTGACGGGGGTGGGGGTGGGAGGCACAGGCTGAGGCTACTCCTGGGACAGAGGAAAGGGGCGTGAGCATATCGCTGTTTCCCCAGTGGAACTGAAAAAGCTGTAGTGGGTCCGGGGGTTCCCAATTTCTGGGTCCCTTAAGCGTCCATGAGCTAGTTTTGTAGTGAATAAATCACAAACAAAAAGTCTTCTCGGAATAGACGTGGTAAAACAAACAGAGCAAAATGCTAACAAATGTAGAATCTAGACGGGCGGGCAACCTATAATTCCTTTGACTTTTCTGTCTGATTAACACATTCACGATAAAATGGGGGAAGATCATGGTATTTGCATGAAGACTGTGGGCGGTGGAGACGTCACATGCTGGGCTCTCCCCACACACGCATTCCCCGAAGCTGTCCTACTGTCTATGCCCTGTCAGTGTGCAGGAAGTGCTGCGGGACCAGGATCACCAGGGACAGAATGGCAGAGAAAACAGCTTCAACTACTACAAGACCAATTAGAATTCCTGGGAAGAAATTAAAATTCTTAGAAAAACCTCAGAATATTTACAATAGTGCTCCATGGTCTATAACAGTCCTGTCCAAGAGAACTTTCTGTGATAATGGAAATGGTCTCTTCCTGTGCTGCCCAGGACAGTAGCCACTGGCCACATGCGGTCACTGAGCACTTCACTGAGGAAGTGAATTTTTTGCTTTATTAACTTTTAGTGAATTTAAATTTACATAGCCATGTGTGGCTAGTAGCCAGTGTATTGGACAGTGGTCTACAGTGTGCCCTATTGATTCAATCCTTGAAGTAAACAACAAATCCATTTCTCTCTCTCCTCCTCCCAGTCTCTGAATCACCCCTTACCCCACCCACCTTGCTCCATGTGATGCCCAGACCCATCTTTACCAGATCACTTTACTCAACCACTTAAAACCTTGCAGTTAAATTATTACATGGTAATTGATGAGTACATCCTGAACACATGGATACACAAACCCCACTCAGTGGGTGACTGAAGCAATTTCGATATTTGCTGACAATACTTCCCAATGCTTACGGAATGTCTACTTGACAGGTCCCGGATTATATATACCTTATCCTTAAATGTCCAAAAATCCCAGTAAGGGAGACTTTATTCACTACTTTTTATACATAAAAACACAAATGTTCAGGCTGAAAGTCCAGCCCAAGGCCACATAGCTATGACAGGGCAGAGGTAGAATTGGGAGCTGGACTGAAGCCAAAGGCTCTTCCCCTCAGCATGCGATGACAGCAGCCTGCGAGGGCCTCAGCTCGGGGCTGGGGGCTGCCACTCTCAGGGCAACACAACAAAGATGCACAGCCACATCCCGTGTGCCCAGACTCATTGCCCACCCTACCCAGGTCCCCTGAGCCTCCTAGTTTCAGAAGGAAGGGGGGTTCCATCCTGCTACTTCTGTGCCACCTGCCTGGATGCCCTCCCCGCCCAGGCGCCTAGCAAACTCCTACCCAGCTGTCTCGTCCCAGGTCAAGCATTTGGACCACATCAGGCACCTTCATTCATTCACTCGCTCACTCCCTCACTCATTCAACAAGCCGGGACTCAACTCCTATCTGCTCATCCTCAGCTCTCAAGGAGCTCCTTCCTTCCCTCACACACTTGCTACACCTCATTCAAACATGACTAGAGCAGCAATCAGACTGCCCGGAAGTCGCCTGCACACCTGTGCCCAGGTAGGCATATCCTTTTTGTCTGTGCCCAGGCATGCTGTAGCACAGGCCCATGCACCCAGCAGCACTTAGAGCACTGCCATGCCTGACAGCCCCAAACTGAACACGGCCCGAGGTCCATCCAAGGGAGGAGAGTGCAGTGAACAAGTAACGGATTCTTCAAAATGGACGGATTTCAAGTATCTAGTAGCAAGCAAAAGCAGCAAGCCACAGAAGGACACTACAGTATGATTCCTTTCAGAACAAAACAACATGTATTAGGGACACATACAGTTGATAAACAATGAAGAGCAAACAGTCAATTTAACCTGAGTCATCAGGACAGTGGCTGTGGGAGAGGCGAGGAGGCAACGCAATTAGGGAGCACCACTGGGGGTTCAGGGGTGGGTGGAGGGAACGTTTTGGCCTGGATGGTGAGTACATGGGATTTTTTTTTTGTGATGAAGATTAGCCCTGAGCTAACATCTGTTGCCAATCCTCCCCTTTCTGCTGAGGAAGACTGGCCCCGGGCTAACATCCCTGCCCATCTTCCTCTACTTTACATGGGACACCACCACAGCATAGCTTGATAAGCAATGCAAAGGTCCGTGCCTGGGATCCAAACCTGCAAACCCTGGACTGCCGAAGTGGAACATGAGAACTTAACCACTAGGCCACCGGGCCAGCCCCTGGAATTTATTTTTATTACTGTTCTTTATATATATTTTTGCTTACTGTATTTCATAAAAATTTAAATAAATCATATAAAAGTAATAATAACTAAAGGCTAGCATTTAACATAGTACTAATAAAGTGGCAGGCACTACATAACTCATCCAATAACCTATCATTCTCACCTCCCTTATGCCCATGTTTACCTTCAGTTAAGGAAACTGAGGTCCAGAGAAGCTGAACGAGTTGCCCAGGTCATGCAGCAGTAAAGAGGCAAGTGTCAACCTCCAACAGTCCAACTCCAGAAAAGTACATGGGGCCTCGATGTGATTATGGCCTGCGGCTTGGCTAGGCATGGGGAGGAGGGTTTCAGTGTGGACCAGCAGAGAAGGAGGGAGAAAGTGGGTCCACCTGTTCAGAAATGGCATGCCAAGGATGTGGCGAACAGGTGGGAGGGGGAACATCAATGGAAACCACCATGCTAACTTTCATATTACACATGAACCTCCACAGTAAGTACTTTAAGCCTAAAAGTGTACAACTCTACCCAATAGTGTACATTTGGTGTAACTAAAGAACAATTCCGTGAATTGGTAACGAATTAGATGCTTGTTAATGTCATCCTTCAAAAATGCCTCTATAATCAAACTGAGGAGGGATTCAGAAGGGTGTATTTTCCTTTAACAAAAGATACTTATATCTTTAAACAAATTCTAGTCCAGCCTCCTCTTGGCCCCCATAAAAAGGGAACAGAATAAACTCTAGGTTCTACAATGTTCTCTGCCAGGCACAGTGTCTCGAGATGCTGACTGGTACACCTATCTAATAGTTTAGGGATAATGGAGATTTCAACCAAAATGTCACACTGCACGGGCAGGGTGGCATTGGGCGTCAGCTGTGATACAAGCCTGAGAACAGTCCTCATGTCTGTCTGGGCTACTGGCCAGCAAAGTTGGTCCACATACCAAGATGCTTCAATCTCTGAACAGCCGAAACTCTTGGTTCCAATAACACATTATCCAAAGGCCACCCACTGGAGGTCCACAGGACGCGGAGGCTCCCAACTCGGTAACCTCCTATGGTCTCACCATGGGCAGGTGGCTCCATCAGGCTCCCTGTCTGTACATATGGGACAAGAGGCAGCCCGCCTGCCTCACAGACTGAGTGTGCCAACCAAGGATGCTGGCACCCATAAAAAGCTGCCTGTGACACTAGAATGCTACAACTGCCATCTCCTGAACACGGACAACTGAAATATCAGCAAACGGCACCAGTCCAGGGCCTGGAAAATGGTGAGACAGCTGTGAAATTCAATCTTTTCAGACAGACCAAAGCCACACACTCAACTCCCTCTGTTTGAAAGGCACGAGGGTGACAGAATTAGAACTGTAATGGGAAAAGCCCTGTTTTGGTGCCGCTAGACAGCTAGGAAGCAAAGGAAAGGAAAAGAGCCCTGTAAAGAATATAAAGAAACTGTACGGAACCAAGGGAGAACGCACAGAGAAGCAGTTGCGTTAACAGGGTTTTCTTGTCCCAAACAGCTGTTGTATGGGACGAGGCCCCATAAACTGGCTGCCATCTGTTCCTAAGGAAGGAGTGACAGCGCTGGCAGGGCTCTGGGGCAGCCACACTCGTCCAGACCCTGAGGTGGCCCTCCCCGGGGCCTGCAGGAGGAGCCCGTGCCAGGACCACAGCTGCCAGGCCCCACACCACGGGCCCTTTCCAGAAGGAGACATGTAGGTCACATCTTGTTTTAAATGTGCACAGGGAGCTGATATTGAAGGCCTTCTGTAACTCTGCACAGGAATGAATCTCTTCAAAAAGTAAATCGTTGCCCCTCCAAATTGTCTTGGACAAAAACCACAAACTCACTGGGAATTCAGTCACTCTTGGCAGGTGAAACCAGCAGGTACAGGAAGTGGCTTCTGTTAGGTGTAAGCAACACTTGCTGAGCACCTCTGACTCAGGCTAGCTGGGTTCAAGGCATCTTGACAAATGCTGCAGCTTCACTGGAGGGACCCTCAGCCCCCAAAAGGCAGAAGGATGGTCCTAAAGAAGAGCGATAAAGCTGAGCAGACCCTTCACCTGTGTGCCACTCAAGGAGGGGACCACAAGGATGGCTCCTTGCCTCCCCAATCCCTGCCGTCCCCTCAAACCTCCTGACCTTCCACGTCCAGAAACTTCACTGCCCTGCTCAGAAGCTCCAATGCCTCTCATTTTAGGCCAGCAGTCACCAGCTGGGCACTCGTGGCCCCGGCACACCTGATTTGGGACACGGACTTAACAGGCAGAGCGCTATGCAGTAAATATTGTGCAATCTGCCTTCCCCACGGTGAATGCCTTCCACACAGGGTCTGTAAAGGATTTGAGTTGTGCATCTGGCCTAACATGTTGCTTCCTTCTAGGAAGGAGGCACTTATGCCTTCCCTGAATAAACAGAGAGAGACTGTAGCTCCAGGAAGCTGCAGGTCAGAAGAGGGGAGGTCCAGGGCTGGTTCCAGAGCCAGAACAATAAATAAGACATATTCCAATCTTGCAAATCATGTTATGTTACTGCTAAAGAGGACCAAGGAGTTAAGCCCAAAACTGTGAGCAACTCGTACAACTTCCTCAGTCTCCTATTCTGAAAAGTGAGGGATTGGCCTGGATAACAGGGTCTTTCAGCCCTAATGGAGTGGATTTCTCCTTCCACACAGGGGCTGGAATTAAGGCAGGTGGGCTAGTATTTCAGTAGGGGAGATTAAGGGTAGATGACAAGAGCTGCCTTCCTTGAGTAAGGGCATGGGACACAGGACACTTTTTGCACACAGACCTGGATGAGAGCCACCTGCAGCCCCCATCCAGCCACTAGCAGACACGGGGTTAATGGGACACTAAAGGATTTTCTCTTTCTACAGAAATGCCCATGATGCGAAGAAAAGTACTTTCCAGAAAAAAGAGCAAATTTAAAAGAAACAACAACAACAAAAGACAACACTTTGCTACAAGATGTGAATGTATGGGAACAGAAAAGAGTAACATCATATTAGCTCTCAAACGGAAGAGATTAATTTCTGCATATCACGAATATTTGACAGAAACTTAAAAATGAGTGGAAGGATTGGTTTGCAATCAGGAGACCCCATGCTAACCCAATACTGTGGCTTTGGGTAGGTTCTCTAAGCTCGTCTGAAAAAAGGAAAAGGATGGGTGGGATTAAATTTAAGAGACACTGAGTGCCCACTAGGTATTGGGCAGTAGGTATGAAGGGCTACTGTGGGCACCAGGGCGCCCCAGAAAAATGTGGGTGAGGATGACAGAAATGGATCCCTTAGACTGGTAACAGTAACCACTAGTATCTGCTAAGTGTGTATACGTCCCAGGTGTTGTAATTAAGTCCTTTAATCCCTGACAACTCAAAGTATGATTTGGGACCAGTAGCAATGGCATCACCTGGGAGCT
Organism: Tapirus indicus; assembly: GCA_031878705.1. NCBI lineage: Eukaryota > Metazoa > Chordata > Mammalia > Perissodactyla > Tapiridae > Tapirus > Tapirus indicus. The sequence continues at coordinate 4,189,959 of CM062935.1, read as the reverse complement.
GGTTAGAAATATAGACTCCCCAGAACCTGCATTTTAACAGAGGGACGCAGGTGGGAAGCACACTAAAAGTGGAGAAGCTCTTCTTGGGGTATATTCATTCATTCAGTTCTCACAAGGACACTGGGAGGCAGTTTCTACACAATCTCCCCATTTTATAAGTGCAGCAGTTGAGGCCTGGTAAGGTTAGGTGGCTTACCCACGATCCCACCGTGAGTAAAGGCAAAGCAAGGACTGGAATCAGATCTATTTTTACCCTGGAGCCTGTGATAACTTCTACAATGATATGTTTCAAATTTGAATACTTTGCTAACTTTCCCACCCCTCTTGAAGGAAAAATATTCCTATGCCCCCCCCCAGTGTCTAATTATAAATACATACAGACAAAACTGTGAATAAACTCCTTATGCTTTTTTCTTATACAACTTTATACAAAAACAAAAGTGCAGATTAAGCACAAAACTTTACAATCAATACATTTCAAATGTCCAGCAAGCTAATTTGCAAGGGGTGATCCTACTCAGCTGACAGGCGTAAGGTCCCAGGATTCCCTCTAATTCGGAACACAGATGTCAATCACCCTGCGCCCGGCAATGCCCAGCAGTGCGCCACTATTATCTCTTAGAATCACCAAAAGACCGGTTGGTACAGAGCCCTTATCACCACCCATCCTTCCCTCAGCCCTAATGCACTCTACTCTTATCAGAGCACAGCAATTCCTAGCTGTACTGCCGGGTGCTAAGACCACCCGGCCTGCTGGCTATCCAAATGAGTAAAAGGAACTTAGTCATTTTAAGATTATCATTAAAAAGACAGAGAAAGACAAATACTATATGATTTCCTCATCTGTGGAATAGGAAAAAAACAAAATAAACGAACAAACAGAACAAAACAAACACACAGATACAGAGAATAAACTGGTGGTTACCAGAGTGGGTAAAATGGGTGAAGGGGGTCAAGTGTATGGTAATGGATGGAAACAAGACTTTGGTGGTGAGCATGCTACAGTGTATACAGAAGTCAAATTATAATGTTGTACACGTGAAACTTCTCATTAAAAAAAAGAAGAAGAAGAAAGGGGAATTGCAAATGGAAGTCTGAAAATGCCTGACGCATTCAGGACTCATGTAAATAGTATGGTCAAGAAAGACTAACAGGACAAGGGAAGTTTTTGTCTTCCCCATCACCACTGGATTCATGCAAAACTAAAATTAAAAGCCAAATCTAGATTCATCACATTATCTATATTTGGTTACCATAACCCACATGAACACCTGAGTATTTAAAAAAAAGTAGTAATTTTCTTCTAAAGACAAATATAAATAGGCCTAATTTAGATCTCTAAAAAAATAACAATAATAAAAACATTCTCATTAAAATGCAAAAGCAAAAAAACTGAATGCCTGTAGAGAACCTGCAGGTCACAGGACAGCAGTCAGAGACCCTGTAAGCACTGAGCTGTGTTGCTGCTCAGGGACCCAGGGGTTTAAGAAGCTAATTGTGTAGGTCGTTCTCAAAGGGAATCAGCTTTTCTGTTCTCACTGGGATGGCTGTTAAGTTACTAGGGTTTTGCTTTAAGTCTGTGTCAAGATTATCTCTGAGCTGAGTCTCTGTTCTTCTACTTATAAACAACACCCATCATCACCCTAGAGCAGCCCATTTGTCAAAAGATGTGCCAAGAAGTGACAACTTCTAGGCAGAAATTTTATTACTTTTTAATGATAAGGATAAACACAATAAGAAAAGGCGACATTTTAATACAACCACTACTCCCAGGTTGACTATCATGATTATTATTTCAGATGAATCACTGGTTACAGCAGATATTAGCTTTGTTTTACTGCCATTGCCACACACACCTGCACCTACACAAGCATCCTTTTCCATAGGTCTTTATAATCCCACCACATAATCCAGGCTCCTGTGTGGTGGTGATTTGTAGCACGTGTGTGCACGTGCACATTTTACATTTAAAAGTTTAGTGGTTTCAAGAAGTTCTCAACTCCTATCTCTGAACCCAGAGAACTTAGCCCTCTACCACTGAAAACCACAACACGCGAAAAGCAGTTTGTATGGATCTAAGGATGAAGCACATAGCCAATTAGCGGCTCTTTCCTCGTAGGTGAAATGATTTAGTATGTGACAAGAGGAATAATTAACTTTACAACATGTTTGAATTTTACTTCATTGCACATTGTTTGATCCAAACATATCTCTGTGAATTTACCTTATCCCTCCCAATTGGGAGGGGCATCGCTGTATAGAGATTCTTTCTTCCATCAAACACTGGTTTCCGATCCCCAAAGATCTGTGTTTTAAAGTGCTGGACCATATGTTCCACTATTTCCCTGAAACAAGATAGAGTTTGAGCAAAATGTCAATAAAATCAAATAAATGGCATATGAGGATGACATTCTTCTAACATTGGTTTATAAGCAATTTTATAAGACCTATGGCTCCTTTTGTTGCATACTTTTAACTTTCTTCCATAAAGAAACAAACTAGAACCTTCAGTGGGTTTAGACTTGTTCATTCAGTCACTCAAACATCAGAGAATTTCCTCCATGACAGGCACTGCACATGCTACATAGAGCAGACAATAGATGCTTCCAGAACTTCCTGGAGGTACTGAAGAAAAGACTAGAGTGGATGGGATTACTGTTCCTGAAGCTGTAGGATTAGATACCATGCACTTTGCTTTGTGACTTTGCAGGGCCACGGGCCGATGCAAACAGTTATAATCCCCACCCTGTTGACATCAGGTGCTGGATTGGCCCTGAGCCTTGCTTTGGCCACTGGAATGTCAGAGAATGCAACCAAAGCAGAGGCCTTCAAGGGGTCTGTGTGACTGGCTTCGCCTCCTATGCTCCTGCAATCCGCTATAAGAAGGCACCCTGGGTACTGCTGCCCTTTCAGTCTGGGCTCCAGAACAAAGATCCTGAACTTGACTCAAAGCCTAAGTCCAGCCTGACCCAGCTGGTATAGTCTAGCCACAGCCCACTTGCCATGAGCATGAAATGGTTGTTTGTTGTTTTAAGTGTCTAAGATTTTGGTGCTGTTTATTATTCAGGCATTACAGCAGCAGAATCCCAATGAACACAAAGAAACTGTTCCGTTGTGGTGGTCCATAGCCCTGGGTACACCTGGGGCCTCTCCTTGCCCCACTTGGCCTAACTGTCCATGGCTCAGCAGAGAGGCACACAGAAACACGCTCTAAGAATGACCAGAGACAGTTCAACCATCCTCCTGGCGCCAAAGCTCAGGTAAGAGCAACGCTCACCCACCCACCCTCTCTACATGTCTCTACTCCAAGACAGCCTCACTTAGCACATCTCTGTCAGCATTTAGGGGTGGCTTTTGAGGCATTTCAATTCAACTCACCAAATATCTGACTCTTCTTATACACAGCGCCTAATAAAGTACAGATAGGACAAGCCGGGAGGCCTGCCTGGCCCCCAAAGGTCCTGGTAAGGGAAACATGCAAAGGATTGATAGCAAACAGACTGTTCGAGGATCAAAATCTCAGTCATTATTAGGAAACAGCAGCTCACGGGATGTGGTAAAGAGGGAGAGATGGATTCTGATAGCAGGGAAAGAAGGGGTGAGGAGGGTCGGGGGAAGAACTTCAGAAAGACTGCCCCCAGGGGGTGAGATCTAAGCTCAGCTTTGCTGTAAGGGTCTTTCTCTGGGGCAGAGCCTTGGTCATCTTTCAGGAAGCAAAAATCAGAAATTTATTCCATTCCTTTCCCAGAATATGAGGAAAGCTGGCCCAAAAAAGATTTCCTTATTTGAACTGGCTTTACCCAGTAGACTGTCAACTGTGCTGGTCACAGGTGAGTCTCTAGGGATCCAGCCAATCCTGCCTCAAACACCCACTGCCTGCAGAGTCCCTGGGGCAGACGGCGCCTCTTGGCAACATCTTTTATGATGGCTCCACCAAGAATACACCAGGCCTCCAACACCAACTGGGAGATCACAGCCCAGGTAGGCATAAAGCCCCAACAACAGCCAATGCAGCTCCAACCTCCATCACTGCCGTTTCTGACCAGAGCCAGGGCACACTCTCACCTGCGTCTCCACACACTATTCTGGGCCACCAAAGACATACTGTTCCCTAAGCAAGCTTCAAAGCCCCATCTTCTCTGTCAACTCAAGGTCCAGATGGCTCCACTGAACAGTTCCACCCACATTCAAAGAACAAATCATCCAACCAAACTCAAATTTATTGTGAACAGAATTAAGAGGGCACATGCCCCAACTCATTTTAAGGGGCTAGCAAAACTCTACAAGGTGATCATGGGCCAATCTCACTGAGGAACACAGATGCAGAAACAAAGTATTAACAAACAGAATCCAGCAACATGTTAAAAATAATACATTGCGTCAACACTGGGCAGACACCAGGAATGAAAGTTCAGGTTTAACATGATAAAAGTAATTGATGTGAAACAGACTGTAAACTTAAAGTAAAAGCTAAAGCTATAAAACTTCTAGAAGAAAATATCAGAGAAAAATCTTTATGAACCTTGGAATCAACAAAGATTCCTTAGAACATAAACAGTACAAACTGTAAAAGAAAAAATTAATCAACTGGACTTCATCAAAATTAAAAACTTTTACTCTTTAAAAGATACCATTATGGGGCTGGCCCAGTGGCATAGTGGTTAAGTTTGCACCTCCGCACTTTTTAAAAGGAAAAACTTGGGGCTGGCCCAGTGGCCAGAGTGTGATTAAAAATAAATTCCAGGGCCAGCCCGGCGGCATAGTGAATAAGTTCACACGGTCCGCTTCAGCAGCCCAGGGTTTGCTGGTTCAGATCCTGGGTGCAGACCTACTCACCTCTTATCAAGCCATGCAGAGGTGGTATCCCATACAGAAGAGCTACAACTCTACAACTATGAGATACACCTATGCACTGGGGCTTTGGGGAGAAAAAAGGAAAAAAAAAAAAAAAAAAAAAGAGGAAGACTGGCAACAGATGTTAGTGCAGGGCTAATCTTCCTCAAAAAAAAAAAAAAAAGATACTGTTATGAAAAGGAACAGGCAAGCCACTGACTGGGAGACAATATTCAAAACACACACACTTATAACTGACTAAGGACTTGCATGCATAACATATTAAAAAAAACTCTTACAACTCAGTAAGACAAACCCAACTTTAAAAAATGGATAAAAGATTTGAACAGACACATTGCAAAAGAAGATACACCAATGGCCAATAAGCACAGGAAAAGACGCTCATCATTAGTCATAAGGGAAATGCTAATAAAACCACCAAGAGATACCACCACATACCCACCAGAATGGCTAAAATTACAATGCATGACCATTCCCAGGGTTGGTGAAGGAGAAGAGGGGAGGAGAACAATGAACTCTCAAACATTGCTGCTGGGAATGTAAAATGATACAATCGCTTTGGAGAAAAAAAGTTTGGTCATTTCTTATAAAGATCAACGTATGTTTACCACACCATCTTGCAATACCTGATAATTACACAAGAGACGGGAAAACACATAACCACATCAACACTTCTATGCAAATGTTTATAATAGTCCCAACCTGGAAACCATTCGAATGTCCATCAACTGGTGAACAGATAAATGATGGTACAACCTTACAATGGAATACTTGTATTCTATTGTACGAATTACTAGTATAGGCAACACAATGGTTGTATCTTAAAAACATGCTCAGGGAAAGAACCCAGATATAAAGCAGTACATACTATATGATTCCATTTATATGAAATTCTCTAACAGGCAAAAACTAATCTACATTGACAGAGGGACGTCGGTGGTTGCCTCAGGGCAGGGGATGGGGAGGTTAACTGCAAAGGGGCATGAGGGAGCTTTGCGGTCATGAGAATGCTCTACACCTTGATTGAGGTGGTTGTTACATGAGTATATACTTTTTTTTTTTTTGGTGAGCAAGATTAGCCCTGAGCTAACATCTATCACCAATCCTCCTCTTTTTGCTGAGGAATATTGGCCCCTGGGCTAACATCCGTGCCCATCTTGCTCCACTTTATATGTGGGACGCCTGCCACAGCAAGGCTTGATAAGTGGTGTGTAGGTCCGCACCCAGGATCCGAACCCACGAACCCTGGGCCACTGAAGCGGAGCACACAAACTTAACCAGTACACCACGGGGCTGGCCCCAATATTTTTTTTTTTTTTTCAGAGGATGGAGACCACATCATTTATTCTCCTAAACACAATGCAATTAAGCTAGAAAACAAGATAACGTAAACATCTTCCAATGTTTGGAAATTATACATTGGCCCCAATATTTTTTAAAGCTCATACTGTATACTTAAAATGGATGCATTTTTGTTGTATATAATTATATCTCAACAAAGTTGATTCATATTTTAAAAAGCAAATGTAGGGGGCCGCCTGGTGGCGCAGCGGTTTGGTGCGCGCTTGGTAGCCCGGGGTTCGCGGGTTCGGATCCCGGACACCCGCCGACGCACTGCCTGTCAGCCATGCCGTGGCGGCGTCCCATATAAAGTGGAGGAAGATGGGCACGGATGTTAGCCCAGGGCCAGTCTTCCTCAGCAAAAAGGGGAGGATTGGAACAGATGTTAGCTCAGGGCTGGTCTTCCCCACAAAAAAAAAAAAAAAAAAGCAAATGTAAAAAATTTTTGTATTATGATAATCTCAAAGATGTAGAAAAAATAATTTAATAAAATTCAACATCCGTTCACAATTTTTTTTCAAATTAGCAAACTAGGAACAGACAGAAATGTCTTTAATCTGGTAGAGATTTCCCTCTGGGATTTGCAATAAAACAAAGATGCTGCTCTCACCGCTTCTGTTCAGCGTTGGCTGCAGGCCATAGTCACCACAGTAGGGTAAAAAAAGGGAGAAGGATTGTAAAGAAGAAAAAACTGCCATTATTGGTAGACATTAGGACTCTATTTGTATCCAGACCAACTGATAGAGAAACACTGTAACCTTCATGAAGGAGTCCTTGCTTTTTTATCTGTGTAAATGCAGGGCCCAGCACATAGTGGATACTCCACAAATATTTTTTGAACAAATGCACACATTCTTCCCCAGTACTAAGTCTTTATTCATGCATTTGCTCATTCATTCATTCATTATATACTTTCAGGGGGAGAGTTGGGGGAGGGAAGAGCTTGTGGATAAAGAGCCCAGAATGGCAAAGTTGATCATCAAATAAACCTATTTCAGTGATAAAGCTCCTGGAAACTCAGTCTCATGCAGAAATAGAAGGTGGGAAAGGGCTGGAAAACCAAGTATATAGGTGTACCTGCTGCCCTATCCTCTCCACCTCTCTATAAAATTGATTCCCCACAAAGCTTTGGTTTCTAGCGGTAAACATGGAGTTACATTTCTTCTTCTCCTATGAAACAATCTTGTAGCCACTAATACAAGTTTCATATAACAGCAGAGGAATTTCTAAGTGACTTGGCTACACAGGATGGTCATGTTTGGAAACCCAGATTTAAATCATTTTATTGTATAATGCAACATAATATCAACAAATCACTTGCTACATTCAGGCATGTTTCCAGAATCAACAGCCACCCTGTACATTAACCTCCCCTTTCTCCTTCCCCCAGCTTCTAGAAGGAAAGTCCCACCCTCTACTGCCCCTCTCTACAATGAGATTGGAGAAGAGCAGCCAAACCAATGTGGTACTTCCTAAACCCAGTAGTGTAATGCAAAATGGATTTACCCAGAGCTAAATGTGTCGAGAATGACGGATAGGGGACAACTAGCTCCAAGTGGCACACACAATCTTTTATTTGGGAGTTGGAAACACCGTAAGATGTTAAAAAACAAAACAACCAACTAATATACCAGATTCATGGACCGAAATATCCAATTCTCCCCAAACAAATCCATTCCTTCAATCCCAATAAAAATCCAGAGGGGTTTATTTTTATTTGATGTCATTTAATAAACCAATTCTAAAATGTATTTGGAAATATGAAGGACAAAGGCTAGCCAGTACACTCTTGAAGAGGAATAAGGTGGGCATATAAAAGCTACAGCAACAGACAGAGATAGTGTGGTGCTAGAGCAGGGATAGACAAGTAGACCTCAGAAAGAATAGAGAGCCCAGAAAAAGATCCATGGACATATGGACATTTCATTTATGACAGAAGTAGCAGAAGAGAGAACAGAGCACACTTTTCAAAAACTTGTGCTGAGGCAACTAGGTATCTAGTATTCAAAGCAATAAAATGGAGCCCATGCCACTTGAAATGTTTGTCTATACTAATGCTTACTATCCTAGGTTGAATCCAACTGTCAGCATGATGACTCCACTCACATACCAGACTGTGGGTTCTTCGGAGGCAGGAGTCACATCTTACCCAGGAACACCCAGCACCCAGCGAGTTTAGCACACAGCTGGGGCTCAGTAAATATTTGTTGAAAGAAGGAAGCTGTTCAATCATTACAGCTAGGAATCACCCTCATGGAAGACAAAGCAATCCTCCTCAGGTGACCAGTTGTACACAACCATGGCCACCACACGGACTGAGAGAAAGCATCCCCCATTATGCACGCACTACTCCCATGCCTTGATGGCTCACTTTCATGGGAATGAAGGTGCTATCACCTTGTATCATCTTGTGCAGAACATATATAGGGACCATACCGCTTAATTTTTATGACAAGACGGCAACTAATTCCAAAACATGGAGGTCTCTTCCCTCCATTAACAGAGACCAACTCCCCGTGACTGGCCAACGACTGACCCACCAATTGACCTACCTCCCTTCTCCCTTCTTTCCTCCCTCCCTCCCTCCCTTCCCCCCATCCTAACTCTGTCTCTCTGTTTTAATTGTAGTAAAACAAATAACATAAAATTTGCCATTTCAATCATTTTTACATATACAGTTCAGTGGCATTAAGTACATTCACATTGTACAACCATCACACTGTTCATCTCCAGAACGTCTTCTTATTCCCCAATGGAAGCTCCATACCCATTAAACACTAACTCCCCGACCCCAGGGACTTGATTTGACTAGCTGCTCCTCAGCAACTGCTCAGAGATGCCTGGGAGGACACCTGGGGATGTGCTATTCCTTGAGTCCTGCGTTTAGTTCTTTCTTTATATTAAGTCTGACCACAGGAGAGCAAGTTCTTGTACCGCAGCAGTTTGGCTCCCTGGACGAACACCTTTACTAAACACAATTCTCAGGCTACACTCCAGACCTCACTCAAAAAGCAACAGCCCCCAAAGACTATCTATACAGATTCTACAGACCCATTATGTACTTGGGATCTTACAGAATGATCGCATATTAAAATGTAAAGATGATAATTGGCAAACATGTCAGCACTTACTCTCTGCCAGGCACTTCCCATGGAACTCACTCAATCCTCACAATAACCTAGAAGGTCAATACTATCTTCTCCATTTTACACATGAGGACACAGAGGCACAGAGCCACACACTGGTAAGTGGCAGTGGTAAGATGCAAAACTGCCTTGCAGTAACCAGAACATGTTTGCTAATCCAAAGATGCTGACACAGGCCCTAGTAGCTTGTTTGCTTTTCTACCATAATTCTGGGAAGTTTTCTATTTTTTTAATTAATTTATTTTTTGTGTGAGGAAGACCAGCCCTGAGCTAACATCCGTTGCCAATCCTCCCCTTTTTGCTGAGGAAGACTGGCCCTGGGCTAACATCCGTGCCCATCTTCCTCTACTTTATATGGGATGCCACCACAGCATAGCTGACAAGCAGTGCGTCAGCAGGTGCCTGGGATCTGAACCCACGAACCCCGGGCTGCCAAGCATGAACTAAACCACTGCACCACTGGGCTAGCCCCAAGTTTTTCCTTTTAAAAAATGCATTCTTCACCAAGACAAAAAACAACAAATGTTGGAGAGGTTGTGGAGAAACGGGAACCCTAATTCACTGCTGGTGGGAATGCAAACTGGTGCAGCCTCTATGGAAAACAGTATGGAGATTCCTCAAAAAATTAAAAATAGAAATACTTTATGATCCAGCAATCCCACTCTTGGGAATCTACCCAACTGACATGAAATCAACCATCACAAGAGGCTTATGCACCCCTATGTTCATTGCAGCATTATTCACTATAGCCAAGAAGTGGAAGCAACCCAAGTGTCCCTCGACTGATCATTGGATAAAGAAGATGTGGTACACATATACAATGGAATACTACTCAGCCATAAGAAAAGACAGAATTGTCTCATTTGCAACAACATGGATGGACCTAGAGGGTTTTATGTTAAGTGAAATAAGCCAGAGAGAGAAGGACAAACACCTCATGATCTCACTCATATGTGGAAGATAAACGAACACACGGACAGAGAGAACTGGTTGGTGGTTACCAAGGGGAAGGGGGGTGGGGGGTGGGCACAAGGGGTGAAGTGATGCATCCACGTGGTGATGGACAAAAAATAATGTACAGCTAAAACCCCACAATGTTATAAACTATTAAGACATCATAAAAATGAAAATTAAAAAAAATAAAAAATGCATTCTTTATGTGTAATTTCTAATTACACAGGTTCTGCATTAATATATTCTCACTGTAAATTTCAAATACAGATAATGCTGAAAGCCTGTCTAGACCACCTCCTCTATCTCCATTCTCTTCCCAAAGGTAACCTTTTCATTTTTAAACCTACACATTTACATAAATATGTAGGTACATAAAAAAGAAATATAGTGTATTACTATTTTTTAAACATATGGCATCAAACACATGGTTCTGGAGCTTGCTGTTTTCCTGCTATGTGTCTTTAAGATCTTTTCTTGTAATTATATACAAGGTGGCTATCAAGTCTAGAAATAGAGATGTTATTGTATCATGTACCATAACGTAATATTAATAAACGATATACGACATAGTTGTCTGTTTCCAGACTTGGTGTTCATACTGTGAAGCTCCATTTCATTGTTGTTGACAGTTTCACAGTACTCCACAGTATATTTATTTAACTATCCCTACTGGTTGACATATAGATATAATTTCTTTTCTTTCTTTCTTTTTTGGCCATCACAATACTAGACATCCCTGCGCATATCTCTTTGGGATAAATACTTAGAAATAGAATTGGTGAGTCAAAGGGTATATATACTATTTTTTTTTAAATATATACACTAAACTACCTTCTAAAAAGTCTGGACCAATGTACACTCCCTTCAGTGGACAGTGCCCACAGGAAACACGCAGGCCGCAAACAACAGTCATGCTGCACTGCCCTGACCCCACCCCAGGCACAGAGCGATCACTTCTGCAGTGTTCTCCTGAGGTCACTTGACAGAGCTCAAGAGGAACAAGAAGGAAAGGGCGGTCGAAAGATAAGGAGCACAATTCTTGTAGCCCTAGCTCATCCTGTGCTTCTGAGCAGAGTGCTGCTAATTTCAAACCACTGGCTAGGTTTCCTAGTGCTGGCGGCAAGGCCCAGACGACCTAGATCAGCACTGGGCACTGGCTATTCGGTGTCACCATCTCTGTACCCACAATGATACTGGAAGCATCCTGAGAAGAGGGACCTTGCCTTATATTGAATCCCTTCCACGCAGCCATTCAGTGAATGGTGATCGATTGTACTGCCAGAGATTGAGGGCACATTCGGCTAGGATTCACAATGACTCATCATAACAAATGTAGGTGGCATTTTCCTCTCAGCCTTGCACAAAGTCCTAGGGTTGAATTTATTAAACATCTACCACACGCACTGCACAAGGTTTTGGGAACTCAGAATTAAGACAGTGTCTTTGCTTTAACAGAGACTGCAGTGGAAGGAGAAATAGGTAAGGTGATGGGATGTTAAGGACTGTCTTGACAGAGCTGCTCCCAAGGGACAGACTACAGCATGAACTTGGTGCTCTTCTTCTGCCTTCCCGTTCCACTCCGAGCTTCCCTCTACCAGTGCTGACTCAGCACTGCCAATAGCTGGTTTGACTCTCTCTTCCCCACGGGGGACAGGAACTGTGTCTATCTTGTCCCCAACTTCCCCCAGTGGCACAGTACCTATCACACAAGTGGAGATTTCATAAATGTTGGCTGGTTGGTAGCATGGTCGGAAGAGGGAGGGACTAACTCAAGATGCTAGCACATGCGTTTTGCTAGCACAAAAACTTTACTTCCAACATTTTTCTTTCCTATTTTGATTGATTATAATTTTGAGATTGGACCTTAGCCAAAGTCCCCCAAAATTAATAGTAAAATGGAGAACCCTGAAGACTCATACATTTAACTAACCTGGGGGGGGGGGTGCAGCTAGGGCTGGCCTGGGCCACAAAAATGCAGCTCAAGCCCCATCTTTGCTACTTACTGTTTGACTTTAGGCAATTTCTAAACATTGCATAACTTTACAACCTTACAGGTGTAACTACAACAGGAATGTGGCAGTACAGTCAGGTAAAGACATCAAATTTTAACCAACATCAGCCTTTTCTGTTGCCATATGACAAAGCCTTAGTCATGGCTCCTTCATAAAAGAAAGCTTCTTGTACACTGTGGCTGATGGCATAATAAGAGCCCACCTGCCACCATACCAATCAAAAGCCCAGAAAACGTGTATGCTTTTTCATGCCTCCATTTCAGCTCTAAGAGTATATCCAAATCTTAGATTCACGTAAGTTTTTGTCCCAGGGAAACTCAAAAACAAACAAACCCATTTATGGAGAGTCTCAAAGCATATAAGACATTTAAAGACCTCAGACCTTCAGTAAAGAAAGCTGTTTAAACCAGTTGTGCCCAAAGTTTTTGTTCAGAAAAATATACATATATATATATTTTTTTTTGTGAGGAAGACCAGCCCTGAGCTAACATCCGTTGCCAATCCTCCTCTTTTTGCTGAGGAAGACTGGCCCTGGGCTAACATCTGTGCCCATCTTCCTCTACTTTATATGGGACGCCGCCACGGCATGGCTGACGAGCAGTGCATCAGCAGGCGCCCGGGATCCAAACCTGTGAACCCCGGGCTGCCAAGCACGGACTAAACCTCTGCACCACCGGGCAGCCCCAGAAACATATTTTTTTATTAAGCACATATTTAAAGGCTCTCATATAAGTGTCAAGTACTGTCTCTTTGGAGACATACTTTTTGGGATAAATACTTAGAGGAGAATTGGTGGAGCAAAGGGCATATACTATTTTTATTTTAATATACACACCAAACCTTCTAAAAAGTCTGGACCAGTGCATATTGGTCACACTGAGTAAATCCAACTATTTGGTTTTATAGATAAGGGAAATGAATCCCCAAATATTCTTTGTCTTACAAAGGCTGTCATTCAGGAAAAAACTATGATATCAAAGAGTACTCTATAAGGCATCAGGACAAACTGGGTAACCAAGCTGAGTTATCAAACTGCAACTGACCACGACAAAACAATTGGTATTGGACTTAGCTTCTTACCCTAAATAACCAAAAAACTAGAGAGAATATGAGACAGCTGTTTTTGGCACTGGAAAACAAGCAGCTTAGGACAGTGATTGTTGAGGGAAGGGAAACACAATAGGTAAGCCACACATTCACTCTGCCTGGGAGCAGTTTCCAAACCAGAAAACGGGGGGAAGAAGCACTAGAGAGCAGCAGTCTTGTAGCACTGAGGAGACAGGGAGCAGAGTCTGGGGCTGCAGAAGAGGCAGGAATTTGTGGGGCAGGATACCAGAGAAGATAGCAAAAGCCAGACCCCCTCAATGTAACATACCTAACGTTCAACAACAAAAAAATTTACTATGCATGTGAATAAGCAAGAAAAGGTGACAGGTAATCTAAGGTAAAGCCTGTCAATAGAAATAGACCCTGAAATGACCCATATGTTGTAATTAGCAGACGAGGATTGCTATAATAAATATGCTATTACTATAAATACATTCAAGTTCATCAGGAAAAAGATGGGAACAACACAGTGAACAGATGAGAAATCTTAGCAGAGAATGTCAACTATAAAAAACAACCAAATGCAAATTCTAAACTGAAAAGTACAATATCTAAATGAAAAAAATTTATTGGATGATTACCACAGAAAATTAGATACTACAAAAAAAGGGTAACATGATCTTGAAGGTAGATCAATAAAGATTATCCAAACTAAAAAAGAGAGAAAAGATTTTTAAAAAAATCAGACAATGGAGAGACTGCGTGTTTTACAAGATCCTCCACCACAAAAAGATTACAACTCACTGAAGGCTCAGATGATGGTTAGCATTTTTTAGCAATAAAGTATTTTTAAAATTAAAGTATGTACATTGTTTTTTTAGACATAATGCTATTGCACATTTAGCAGACTACAGTATAGTATAAACATAACTTCGATATATACTGGGAAACCAAAAAATTCATGTGACTTGCTTTATTGCGATATTTGCTTTATTGCAGTGGTCTGGAACTGAACCTGCAATATCTCAGAGGTATGCCTGCAAAGGATTGGCATAATACCATCAACCAACACCATCTAATAATATTTATAGATCCCTATACCCAACAACTCCAGATACATTCTTTCCAAGTATAAGAGGAATGTTTAACAAGATAAATCACATGCTTAGCCACAAAATAAGTCCCAATACGTTTCAAAAGACTGAAATCTTTCAGAGTATGTTCTCTAACCATAAAGGAATGAAGTTAGCAATCAATGATAACAGGGTATGAAAAAAAAATTTTCCAAAGAGTTAAAAATTGAACACCACATTTAAAAAAAAAGAAAAGAAAAGAAACCCATGGATTAAAGAAGAATTCATGAGGAAAAATGGGAAAATGTTTTAAACTGAATGAAAATTAAAATGTATCTAAACTTGGGGGCTACAGCTAAAACCAGGCTCAGAGGGTAATTTACAGCCTTAAATAAATGGATTGGAAAAGAAGAAAGGTTTAAAATTGATTGATCTAAACTCAAAGTGAGCAGAAGGAAAGAAAATAATAAAGATCAGAGAAGAAAAACAGGGGAAATCAGCAAGCAAAATAGAAAAGTCAACAAAGTGAAAAGTTGTTTCTGTAAAAAGATGAATATAATTGATAAACCCCTAGCAAACCTGATCAAATAAAAAAAAAAGATAAAATACAACTTTAAAATATCAGGAATGAAACAGGGACTAACAGGGGCTTTCACTTCAGGTCCTACAGACACTGAAAGAATACCGTGAACAATTTTATGCCAATAAATTCAACAACTTAGATGAAATGAATAGATTCCTTGAAAGACGCAAACTACCAAAACTGACATAAAAATAGAAAAATCTGAATAGCCTGATATCTGATAAAGAAATTAAACTGTATGAAGCATTTTCCTATGAAGAAAACTCTAGGCCCAAATGATTTCAATGACAAATTCAGTCAAACATTTAAGGAAGAAATTATACCCATCTTACACTATACTCTTTCAGTATATTGAGGAGAAGGGAACACAACACCTCCCAGCTTACTTTACAATGCCACATACCCCTGATATCAAAACCTAATAAGAAAATTTCAGACTAATTTCCCTCAGGAGCACAGACACAAAAATTCATAACAAAACACTAACAAACTAAATCCAGCAACATACAAAAATAATATATCATGACTCTCAGAAATTCAAGCTTATTTAACATAAAAAAAATCAATGTAATTCACCACATTAATTGGGGGGGAACTATATGATCACCTCAATAGATGCATAAAAACCATTTGACAGAATTTAACACCCAGTGATGAAGATAATTCTCAGCAAATTAGGAAGAGAACACCCTCAGCCTGACAAGGGGGTCTCTACAAAAATCCTACAACTAATATAATATTTTATAGATGAAAGAATGAATGCTTCCCCTGTAAGACTGGGAACAAGACAAGGATGTCTGCTTTTACCACATATATTCAACATTATTTATGCTGGATTTCTTAACCACTGCAATAAGACAAGTAAAAAATAAAATGCACTAAAAACTAGAAAGAAAGGAAGAAAAAATTTTATTCAAAAATAATGAAAAAACTTTTCACATTTTTTGAGATATCATTCACAATCATAAAATTCACCCATTTAAAGTGTACAATTCAGCAGCTTTAGTATATTCACAGAGTTTTGCACCCATCACCACAATCTAAGTTTAGAACGCCTTCATCATTTCTAAAAGAAACCCCATACACATAAGCAGTCACGCCCTCCTGGAAAATGAAAATTTAAAACACAATTTATAATAACATACTTAAGAATAAATAAAATGAAACATTTTGAAAAGTATGAATAACTGTTGAGACAAAATAGACCTAAATAAACGGAGAATGTACCATGTTTATAGATAGGAAGATTCAATAGTGTCGATTTTCCACAAATTTATCTAGAGATTCAAAGCAATCACAGTAAAAAAATTCCCAGGGGTCTTCTGGTAGAAGCTGAAAATCAATTGATTTCCCCCCCCCGAAGGTGCCAATGTAAATCAGTGGGGAAAAGAAAAGTCTTTTCAACAGACCCTTACCTCACATCATACACAAAAATTAATTGAAGATGGACCACAGACCTAAATATACAAGCACAAATGGTAATACTTTAAAAAAAATAGGTGGGTATCTCTGTAACTTTCAGGTAGGCAGAGATTTCTTAGAGGGAACACACAGTATAATAACCATTTTCAAAATTTTATAGATTGAACTTCATCAAAATGATAAAATTCTCCTCATTAAAAGACACCAATAAGAAAGTGAAATGGCAAGCCTCAGACTGGGTAAAAATATTTCCAATATAGACTCACACCTAGAATATATTAAAAACACTTACAAATCTATAAAAAAAAGAAAAATAACCCCACAAAACAGGAAAAAGACATCAATAGACACTTTAGTAGAATGCATAATATTATATCATATATGAATGTAATTATGGATATAAGCACATGAAAAGGTGCTCAACTAATTAGTAATCAGGAAATGAAAATTAAAACTACAATGAGAAACCATTACACACCCACTGAAATAGCAAAAATCAAAAAGACTGACCAAACCAAGTGCTGATGAGGATGTGAACGTTCATTCACTCCTGATGGGAGAGTGAGATGGTACAACCACCACTGATGGAGCGTGAACGGGCACGACCACCACTGATGAGAGAGTGAGATGGTATGACCACTGCTGATGGGAGAGTGAGATGGTACAACTACTTTGGAAAACTATTTGGCAGTTTCTTATGCAGCTAAACCTAAAGATATCCTTTGATCCAGCAATTTCACTCCTAAGGTATTTATCTAAGAGAAATGAAAATGCACATCTACAAAGGACATGAACAAGAATGTTCACAGCAGCTTTAGTCATAATAGGAAAGCCTAGACAGCCCAAGCATCTAACAAGAGGGTGAATAAATGAATTATGAAATATTCATATCATAAAATATTCCTCAACAATAAAAATAAGAAGCTATTAATACACACAATGATATAGGGCAATCTCAAAAACATTATGCTGAGTCAAAGAAGCGGGATGAAAGGGAGACCATCTCATAAGCTGTACAATCCGATTTATTTGGGCAGGAAACAAATCTACGGTGACACAAATCAGAGACTGACTTTAGGGGGCCGGGGATCGACTGGAAGAGGCAACATTCCAGGGTGATGGGCATTTAAAGGCATTTGTCAAAACTCACTGAGTTTTACACCTACAATCATATTGAGATACAATGAGATACACAAAACATTTCACAAAAAATAAATGCAATGGAAACTTCCTGGGGAAAAAAGTCAGAAGGATCTGCTGAGACTCAAAGGGTTGATAACTAGTTTAAAATATTGTGTTGGTGTGCGCAGATTACTCACATAAATCAATCAAGATCAACAAAGGATGAAACAGAATACCTGTTAACTCTCCTTGGGCATTTCTCTGGTTTGATATCCAATTCATAATGATAGATGTCAATTTTTGGAATGTCCATTTCAAAGAAGTTGGCCTGTAATTTGATTGTTCTCCCGGAGGTCCCGAAGTCGGGTCTAGGTGGAGGCTTGAAGGCATATCCTTGGATGGGTGGTGGTGGTGGTGCAGGAGGCGCGAGCACTGCAAACAGCAAAGAAAACACCTGTTACCCACGGAAATAAATGGCTTTCCTAGAGCACACCTGTGAGCAGCCTCACGCAGAGTGAAGTCTGGGCAGCGGGCTGGAAGACCCTTCTGTGCATGACCCACCCTCCCCACCTCCCTTGGGCCCTGTGCCATCACACACCCCCTCAGGTACTTCCATTCTCTCCTTCCCCAGTGCTCCTCCTCCTCCATTACATTCACACGTTCCCGTGGAGACCCTGAAACTCACGTCCCACCCCCATCCAGGTCCACCTCATTTCGGAGACCTCCTAACTGCCAGGCACAGTGCACCCCTCCCCTGCTACTCGGCATGTGACACTGCATTATGTCCTCCTGTTTTCAAACTGTTCCCTCTCTGGTCCTCTCCTTGCTCTGCCCAGATCCTTGAAAAGTTGGATTTTCTCTACCTGGCCCTCTTCATTTCTTACTGTGGGCTCACAGACAGTTCAAACTCTGCATCCACAGCTAAACCTCTTTTCCCTAAGCTCATGCCTCCAACAATGAGGTCGTGGTCTATCCCACTATCAAGACCCTTCCCACAAATTCTTCACGGCCAACTGCACAACAATCCTCATCATTTTACCTGTTTTTCTCTTGAATTCATCCTTTCCTATCCATCCCTCTCTGCCTCAGCCCAGGTCCCCATTTCATCCTGCACAGGTGATTATGGAAGCCTCCTAGCGGGGTCTCAGCTTCCAGGCACCCTCTTACCCATTTTCCACGCTACAGGCTGGAATGTCTTATCTCGCCCTGTTCAAATGCCTCCATGGCTCCCCAGGACCTGGCTGCGACACTTACGCACTCCTAAGTCTTCACAGTCTGGCCTCAGCCTTATCTTCGGCAGCTCTGAGACATCTCTCAAGAACCAGCCTTCACTATTTAGAGCCCCTGCACATGTGGACTGCCCAAGAATCCTTACGGAATTCATTTAGGTCCTTACTCCTCATGCCTCCAGCTCACTGTATTCACATTTCCAGTATAAATTTGCCATACTGTACTGTAATCACGTTTGGCTATCTGTTTCCCCAGTCGGACCATAAGCAGCTTGAGGATTGAGATGTCCATCTGCCCTAGGGTCTGAGAGAGCCCCTGATGCACAACAAGAGCCCAGAAACATTTGAAAAACCCCTCTCCATTTATATTTGAGAAAGCTGAAGTTCAAACAGGTAAAGGAAGGTTCCCAGAGTCACTCAGAAAGTATCCTTTATAATGGACCACCGAAGTCACAAAGGAAGACGTTTACAACATCAAGAGTCAAGGAAGCTGAGCCTCCCCAACAGCAACGCTCATGCAGGCACCTTGCTACACCTTGCCCTGAGCATCACTTCCTGCATGTAAACCCCTCTTCCAGGGGCTTCTGAGAGCTGTGTGTGGGTCAACACAGGCACCCAACTACCTATGCAATCTCTCCGGTCCCTGGAAACCCTTTGTTGCAATAGACCTATCACATTTCCACTAAGGAGGTGTCTAACATTAAGCCAATTCTTTACTTAAAATGCATTATAATAACTCACTGGTTACCATACTTGCCATGTATATTACTGTTCTCTTTCTTTGCATATGAGAGATTGGAAAGATGGGGCACTATGAATTATCAGCAAAGGAGACAAGGCCAAGGAGATAAGACTCATATGTAATTAAAGGGGCCAAAATTGTCAAGGTGGTGCCCCTCCTTCATTACTATTTAAACCATTAATTTAATCGAGTGCTTTTTCACAGACAGTAGAAAGAAACTTCATCCCAACTCAGATTTTCAATAATTCCATTAGTAAAATTCAAACTGCGGCTTAGGAAAAAAACCAATTAAATATTTTTCCTATAACAGAATACTTTTAATTTTCACTCAAATGTCTTTGTTTAAAAAAAAAAAATCCTCATTAAAAAAATTCGATGTACTTCAATCCCTATTGACATTCACTGGAAAAGCTTTTCTTACTGTGTTTCTGACCTAGGAAAACTCACAGGTCCTTGAATTACTTGTTTTTGTTTTGTTTTGTTTTCTTTCTATGAGAAAATGAATATGCTTTAAAGGTTATTAATCTCACACTGAGTTATACCATCTGGAAACTTTCAGGTCTCTCTCCACTAAGCTACTATGACTTCATAGATGACATATTTACAGACTTCCACAACACTCCATCCCTTCAACAAGCATGCTCGTGTGCCCCTTACTTGCTGGGTAGTGTGCCAGGGACCAAGGATACAAAAATAGTGTTCTCAAACACTTCACATGTCACTTCCCAGGAGAAGGTGTCTGAGAGCAAGTTATCAAATGGATTAGGTGTGTTTACTTCTCATCAGCTCAGTAGGTCACACATGATCCTTTGCTCTACAGATCCTGCCTATGCCAAGGAGTGGACACCACTGTCCAGCTCAGCTCACCTCACTCCGAGGATGGATGCAGCTTCTCCGTGTTCAGCACCGAGTGCCTCTAACACATGATCCCTGTTCGCAGGTGGACTCCTATCCAGCAAGAGGAATCTTGCAAATGTAGAAACAAAGTTAAACCACAGGAAGTTACTTTTGAGTCCCAGGATATGTCCAGCCACAGAGCCACAGAAATCTGGCCCCCACAGTCAATCACAGGAACAAGAGCACTCTCCGCAGTGAAGGGATCCCCAGTTTACAAAGTGCGTTCATATGCTTCTCAATTGAGCCTCACAGCTACAGAGCAAAGGTGCCGCCTTTGAAAAGTGAAGCCATCCAAGGCTCGGACAGACCGAGTAACACAGAGCCAAGGTGCCCAACTCCACACCCACTTCCTCCCGCCCCATTACCAGCCATCAGTCCCCAGCTGGATGCTGATGGTTTCACCTTCAATCTGACCAACTGGCACAGATTAGGCCTAGGGCCCATTTCTCAGGTTGAGCCTATTCTCCTATCTCCCCAATACCTATTGCTTCTACAAAATTTGCCATGGGAAACAAGGAAAACTGTCCACGAGTTGGCGTTACTAACCTGTATTAATAAAAGCAATGGAAAAAATGCAACAGTAATATATTCATAAAATATATAATTTTACAAGATATTTCTTCTTCCCTTCTAAGCTTTTAATAATGAAAATGCTAACAGTTCGTGGGGAGGCATATGGAATATAAAGTCACAAGGGAAAGCTGTAAGTTTTCCTAGCAGAGGGGATAGGGAGAGGACCCTTGAGTTGCACACCTTCAGGAAGGAACCCTCCTACTAAAGAATATGAAAACTGCTGGGCCTCAGTCCTCGGAGATATCTTAGATCCATTTTTTAGAACTCATAGGAAGTCCCAAGTGTAAACTGCCAAAATAAGGAGTCACAAACAAAACACTAGAGAGGATCAAGCACAGCAGAAGGTGCCCAGAATTCCACACACGTGTGAGAAAGGAACATAGTGGCATGAAGAGGGAAGGCCACTCTCCCTGGAGGGTTAGCTCTTGGTCCCACAGGTAGAGAATGTACCAAAATGGAAACCAGTGCTGCAAGAGGCCAAAGAGATGAATGAATGGGCACACACACCTTCAACACAGTTGACAAAGATGGTTCTGAAAACTAATTCCAGTATCACCTGAAGATTAATTCTCCAAGGGCTCTCTTTCCATAGCACATTTTCACTGGTGCTGCAGTAGGAACTAAGTCTGTGATAGCAGATATGCAACATGGCAGAGTATCAGCAGGAAAAGATGAGGAAAGGAGGACTCAAACATGGAGAGCCCACCGAGGTGGGGTGCTTGGTGGGCACGTGCTTCTGAGGTGCACGCTTTTTGTCCCCCTGGCACGAGCTCCTGGTCAATCTCCTTCCTCACAGGCCTCCAGCAGCAGGTGCCATCAACATCTGCTGAATAAACCAAAGCCAAGTAACAGCTCAAGAGGATGAGGCATCTGGGAAGACGTCACCAAGGAGACGCCACTGAGCTGGTGTTAGATGAACTGGCTGTGGCTCTGGCTGCCTGCTCAGCAGGGACTGAGCCCCAAATCCCTCCCCTGGATCTAAGACTCCACCTCATCTCCCAGCTACCGCCATGCCAGCCAGCCCGTGCTGGGCCAAGCGATTCTCCCCACCTTCAAGGTTCTCCCACATCTTCTCCATCCTTCACAGAGAAATGCAGGTTCTACCTTCTCGTGAAAGCTATCCCCAGACACCCCAGCCTGCGTTTCCTCCCGACCATAGGCAGCATGTATAGCCACAACCCATCTGGCCATTAATCAACCAGGTTTGTTTGGAATGAATTTCCTGCTGTATCTGTGTTCGTCTTGCCTCTGCACTGGGGGGCAAAACCCTTGGGAACGGGAAGCCCAATCCTTTTTCATCCAGGAACAATGGGTTGTCATAGCTAGAAGAGACCTCGGCTGTGCTGAGGGGGAAATGACTCGTCCACAGCAGTTGCCAACACAGCTCCTCAGTGCTTCAATGACACATCCATCAGCCTGGCATCCTGACTAGAATGAGTTCAGGGGAGAGGGGTTCCCGAGACCAGGAATCCAGCACAGTGTCAGGTACAAAGTAGGCACCGAGTGTTCGCTGAATTGCTGATCACTCAACACATGTTTAAAAATTCCCTTTTTAGAGCCACATCTCCATCAGTGAAAGGGAGACACAGAGTGATGAGTCATCGACTTCCTGTATGAGTAACAGGGTCACAGCAACTGAAAGCTGCAGTGTTTTTAACAGATGCTGTGGAAGGCAACATTGTCATGACGCTGTAAGGCTTCTGAAGGACAGCACTGGTCCTCCCAAAGAGATCCACCCTCCGGGGTTTGGAATGTCAGTGACTTTTCAGAGGAGGGTCCCAGAACAGGGCTGCGCGACACCTGTCCCCATGTGCCGTCTCTTGGCAGCCCGCCCCACTCCGTGAAAAAGGAGGGCAAGCCCCTCCCCACAGTCCTGCTCTCATCCCAGCCCTCCCCCTAAGTAAGGGATGGAGACAGGGAAGGGCTGGTACACAGGATAAGAAATTGAGGTGACCAGAAGAGAAAAGTGAGGGCTTGCCGGAGGTTCTCACAAGGGTGCGGTGCTCTGGGTGGGGGCAGGAGGTGCTGCAGAAATTCACTGCCTACAGTGACCCTGCTGAGAACTTTCTCTAGATACTACTGCTTATATCCAACTTACCATCATGATGGTGGAGGAAAAACAGACTCTTAACCCCACTGTAAAGACAGGCAAGTAGGACAAAGACGGCCTGGGGCTGCCAGGTGTCAGGTGGGTCCCCAAGGAGCTTCTGAGATGCTGGGGAAGTCCTCTGACGTGGGCCACCTAAGTACTCCCAGCAGGTAGGCCTAGGGCCAAGGAGAATCTAGAAGAGCCTAGAAGGACTATAGCCTCCAGCCTCACAGTCCATCAGTGAAGCAACTGGGAAAACACCTCCTGGCACCCCACAGGCGCAGGAGAGCAGCCAAGAAGCACTCGTCCCCGCCATGCCCCCATGGATGTGCTGCAAGTGGGTTTCAGCAAGGCCAGAAGGGCCTACTGTGCAGATCTTACCAGGTTAAAGCACAATCCAGTTTCAGGCCCTGGGAGAGTAATGCCCTAACCTGACAGGGAAGTCTGTGGTTGGGACACACGGACACAACTTAAAACCATGCAATCACCTTTCCTCTCTCCCTCCTGGAATTGGGAGGCCCAGGCCACTGAACCGAGGAATTAAGGAGATATTCTGAGACCATTTACTATACAGATCAGCACTGTAGCAGGAGCAGAGTGCATTTCCATCTCCCGGGGGAGAGGGTGTGAGGGGCACGGTGACACAGTTGGCTACACTAGCAGGTCCCTGTGGTGAAGGCAACTTCACTAGCAGCTAACAACCCTTCCAGAACATCTTGCATGCACATCATCTCGTTATGGATGTCAGGTAACTGAGAGCTGGTGTGTGGGGCTATCCTGGACCCCTGGCTCCTCACCTGCCTTCTTCACTTAGCAACAGATCACGAGTCCTTCCTAAAGCGGCAGCTGTGGGTAATATTCCACCAAATCAAGGCGCCTTGCTTCTCTACCTATGACGGTAGACACGGACTGGGTGACTGCTTTCACATATTATAGTTTTTTTTCTGATTATCAAAACAAACACTATTACAGAATATATAGAAAAACACAAAGAAAATAAAAATTGCCTATAATGCCACCACTCAGAGATAATCCCTGCTAAAATATCAGTCTTCTTCTATACATATGTGCTAATGTGGAATCATGCAGATTTATATCCTGCTTCTTTCGTTTAACATTACATTATGCAGACACAACATTCTCAAAACATATCTTTAATGATTGCATTACTTACTGAGGCATCTCCTACTGATCCCATTTCAGTGGTTTCCAAATTTTCACTTTAAAAAACAAATGCTGTGTCTAAGACCGTGCAGGAACATCTTTATCTACATCCTAGGAGAGGAAGCACAGGACCAGACGGAGGCGCCCAGCGCACAGGTGGACCACCCTCCGTAGCACTCGCCACGTGTCTCCCACTGCCTGCCCACTATCCCTGCCCTGCCCAGCCACAGGACCTGCACACCTTCTCACTGCCACCCTCCTTGCCCACCCTTCCACTCACATAGCCCTTAAGGTTCACCTCTACCCCTTGCTGGGTCAGGCTCCAGCCCTCACACCTCCAGCCTCTCAGCCTCTAGACCAATTGACTCGCTCGCTAATTAATCTGCTAAATCTGACTCGCATACACAGGCACGGATCCAGGCCATACACAAGACTCTGCCCCCGAGGAGCACAAGGCCCAAGCCGGGCTTGGGCACAAACATGCACAGGACTAGGGTCCTGAGCCCTGACTCCAGGCTTCAAAATCTACAGAACAAAAGCTTACAGCGCCTCCCAGTCCCCACCGAGCCCCACCCATCACAGGGCTGATGAAAAGGACATTCATGGTCTTGTCCTCTTCTTCCTCCTCCTCCCTGCTATCCAGCCCAACAGGTCACTGGCATGCCATCATTTCAAGGCTTGGCTTGGGGACCTGTCTCTCCTGATTCCCCCACACAGCGAACCAGGCCTTGGAGTGTCATGGGTTCCATCAACCACCATACCGGGTTTCAGTCACCTGCCCGGTGCCCAGGTGACCACACATGTGCCCTTCCAGGACAAGGACTATCGGTACACATCTCTGTCGTTCCCAGCACTTAGCCAGGAGTCATCCAAATGCCCACCGAAATAAGCCAGGAAACACTGCGTGCAGGAGGCCAGGTCTGACAGGAATCAGATACCGCTCTCCACTTAGCCTCCCTCCCAACCCCACCCTCACACCCCACCTCCTCCGCCTTCCGTAGTGCTTTACACCAGGATTCTGTGATTTTCTCTTTTTGATGTCCTGGCCTCCCTTGAGAAACAGGTGAACTCTAAGGCCCATCTCTCCTTCAGGATGAACACTAGACACAGAAAACATGGCAGGCAAATTTGGAGTTCACAGCGTTGCCACCAGGACAGCATGCATCTGTCTCTCTGTCCTCTGTCCTGCCCCCTCGGCCATGGCCTTCATCTGGGCAGCTGGTCTGGCTTCCTGAGGCACAAGTCCAGCCACCAAGTGTCCCAGGACCAGTCTTGACCAGGTCTAGTGCCCTGGGCCAATGGCCCTGTTGGTGAGGCACCCTGCCCACTATTTGGAGACCAGCGAAGCCCAGCCCTGGGCAGAGGGGAGGGTCCTCTCCTACCCGTGAAGCAGATCTCAGCCCAGGATCCACACAGAGAACTCAGACGGTCTAGACTAACCTCTAAGTGAAATGCAGCGCTTCCTTCCATTACGAACATGAGCAACAAAGCGGAGCAGTATTAGCAATACTTGTGACTCGTGGAAAACACAGGAATCTCACGTCACATGACAGCCGTTACAGATACCACAAAGTACCTTTTAAACTCACTGCCTCTTCAAAATCATGGTATTTATCCGACCCACTACAGACCTCTTATTGATGGACCTGTTACTGCATGTGATAAAGGACTCATTTATTACTTTGTCACACATTCATTTTGGTATTTTGATAACTGTATTTCAGTATGACCAGTTTTCTTTGTCATCCTACATATTTTGTTCTGTGCCTTGAAAAGCATTATTCTGGAAAGGGATCCATCCATAAACTTCACCAGACTCACAAAGGGGTTCTTGGGGCCGCCTGGTGGCGCAGCGGTTTAGTTCGCGCTTGGCAGCCCGGGGTTCGCGAGTTCGGATCCCGGGCGCCCGCCGACGCACTGCCTGTCAGCCATGCCGTGGCGGCGTCCCATATAAAGTAGAGGAAGATGGGCACGGATGTTAGCCCAGGGCCAGTCTTCCTCAGCAAAAAGGGGAGGATTGGCGACGGATGTTAGCTCAGGGCTGGTCTTCCTCACAAAAAAAAACCCAAAAAAACACAAAGGGGTTCTTGACTCCAAACGCTTGAGAACCGCCTGCTGTAAGGGGACAGACTGGCTTCATCTCTAAGCAGAGAAGACAGTGTCTCTGTTCCTGATAACGTCACAAAACCTCCCTGGTTTCTATGGTGGTGTGGAGGGTGGGTGGGTCTGACATTCCTCCACCAGAGACGGCCCTACAGACAGCACCACGCCTGTAGGCCTGACGGAGAGGAGGCCCCACAAACACCCATCCCTGATGTAATGTGAGCTCACGATTTACCAGCTGCCATGGCAACCGGCTCTCCAGGCTCATCACACAGGCCGCCTACCACGCAGGGGCTCTCGGAGTTGGGAACCAGAAATCAGACATCCTGATAAGGCCTGACAGCATCGCCTTGCATTTAGAATGTGAGGCCAATATGTGCCCCAGGGCCAAACCTACACACTATCTCAGGACCTGATGGCTCTGCCTGTTCATCTGGGCCTCGAGGAGCAGATAATTAGAAGAAATGAGCAGTTACCAGGCAAGTTTACCTGGTGACCAGCATGGAAAGCAAGCAGACAAGCATAATTATACAGAAAAGCTCTTCATTTCTACTGTTTTCTAAATACTTAAGCAGATGAAACTGAATTTTCAAAAAACTGCCTAACACATTAGGTCAGGCACACGGATCTGGAATCAGGTAGGTGATAACTCACTGCAGCCTTGGCCCCCACCCCTATGCCCCTGGCCTTTTCCTCCAACTTCCATCACGTGTCTGCTGTGCAACAAGTACAAATGCAAATGTCTTGGCACCAGCTTATACCACGAGGCCAACAACAACATCCCTGACCACAGATGACACATAATAAATCACAGAATTTGGAGCCGGAAGTCACCTTGGAAACCGAGGGGAGAGAGTAACTCAGCCTTCCTCCTCCCACCTGCTCTGAGTCATCAACTGTGAGCCTGGCTCTAGGCGAGTGCTGGGGACACAACACCACCGAGACAGGTCCGGGGGGCTGGGTCTAGGGGAGGAGCAGGAGCTATAATGAAAATACTGACGCGAGCAGCAAGACTTCCCAGAAGGGGCACAGCGCTTCCTGTCACCGCCCCCACCTCCAGACAGTACATCTTATTATGAGTGATATGACCTTCAAAAACAAAAGATCTGCATGACTGTTCCCTCCTGGGTGACTTAATTGTTCCTTAAGAAAAACCTAAATCATAGAGTCATTAAACAAACAAATAGCCTGGCTCTTAAATTGAGCAGCTTTGGTTATTGGCTAGTGAACCAAAAGGTTCAGGCTCTATTAACTGTCGGCTCTGCTGCTACCTGAACTTGTGTCACAGACTTGCTGTGAGGCTTGAGTGGGGGCACACGGCACTGCTCTAGGAAGTGAGCCTAACCCACCAGAACCCATTTCTTAGTGGAGTGGGGATATTTAAAGATTTGCCACCAAATACAATAAGGTTATTATAAAGCTCTTTCCAGAACCTCAAGGTGAGCGTTAGCATTCAAAGCCATGCATCCTCTTTTCCTTTTAGAATTTTGTTTTCATTATACTGGGCATCAGCGAGAAACTATGAGGCAAAAGAAAGTGAAAAAATAGCTCAGGGTTGTCCAGCCCTTCCATGCCACACCTGGAGCCAAGCTGGGTACAGACATCAGCTCCTTTATGCTTCTGGACATTCCTGTAAGGAGGAAACAGAGGCTTTGGGGTTGAGTGACTTGTCAGGGTCCCTTGGTCAGGCAGCAGCTGAGCAGGACTGCCACCCAAGTCTGTGTGTGTCCCGGACCTTGCTTTCACCATGGGCTGGAAACGGATGGATTCTGATGGCTCATCAGGGCACAGACCAGAAAGCAGATGCTGTCAGACCAGTACTCTCCTGCTGAAACCAGGACATATGGCTGGCACTTAGTGAATTCACCTGTTGCCGGTCTCGCTTATGGCCATCCAAGTTGACTGGACTACATTAAACACAATCACAGCAGCCTTTTTGGTGAAATGAATGGAGGCATTCTCAGAATGACATGCTAAGAATGCAGACAGGAACATCTGCTTCTGTCAGCTGGAGATAAAGTAAAACAACCACACACTATCTACAGAATGGCAGTGCTAGACCCAGGCAACCCTCTCGCCAACTGTGAGCAAAGAAAACAAAACCAAACCCAGAGTTCCCAGAGAAATGGATGTTGGACTGGCCAAACGCCAACACACAGGAACATTCACTTTCACGTCCAGCTCAAGCATCACAGCCAAGAAGAACCTAGATGGAAGGCAGGCTTCCTTGCAGACACCTTCAACTGTCCCACTTCTCACTCATGAACCCCTGCTATCAACTCAAAGTCAGCTCGTGAGCTCTCCAGGTTTGCAAGGGCATGAGGAAGTAAAATGTAACAGGATAAGGAAGAAAAGGGACTGCCCCTTAGGGGTCCCAGACTTGGGCAGAGGCCAGCTGATGTGCACAATCACTTCCAGGTAACTAGGATGAATTAATTACTGTAAAAGAGCACTAAACTGAATTTTAGGAGAAACACTGTTATCAGGACACTCTGGAACCAGGAGTGTCTGTGCTCAAGAGTTAGCTGGTGCCACTAGGGTGTTTCAATGTGACTATAAATGTTAGTCCAGAGTGCAGTGGGCTCAGAGCACACTTCACGGTGAACGCTGTCAGCGAGAGCCCTGACCCCCTGATCTTGGGGCCAGCCGCTGCCAAAGTCCCCACAGGGCCTCGCAGACCCCTTCCCTTTTTCCCGCTGGAGTGGGGACAGAGGACACAACCACATGCGACAACTCCCAGGCCAGCAGGAGGCTGTCTACACCCTAAGGAGGGACTTTCACTTCTGTTCCTCATGCCCTTGGCAGGTTCAGTCAGTGCCTCCCACTCAGGGATGAAGAGGAAAGGAGAGACAAGAGCCCGGACAAACCCCTGGGCAGGCTCCCCAGACAGGGCGGGGGAAGGACAGGCCTTGCAAGGAAAGCAGCCAGCTGTGGAGTCACAGAGCTCTTCTCTGGAAATGTGTCATCTTCACGCAGGTCACAGTTCCCCTCTTTCATTTCTTCCTCTCTCGGTAAAAACTCTGGGAAATTCCAATCTGTCTCAACCTGGTAACACGAAAGAAAGGGCCCTGGGAGGCAACCTGAAGGAAGCAGTCACTCCGGGTGGGCATGGGGGCAAGGACAAATGCCCAGGAGACCCCCAGAAGCAGGTGCTCACAGGTGAGCACGTGGTCCTACGGGGTGTCACGTGCGCAAGATGAGGCAAACCAAGTCGGCACTGAGGATTGCTACTCAAATGCCTCACTCAACTTTTGTGGCCGAATGAGTAACGTTCTAAAAATACTCTAACCTTTTTTTAGTGAGCAACACAGCGTGCGTAAGAGTACATGACACATCTGTACAGTTTAGGATTAATTATAAGACATCCAACTACCATCATGCCGGTGACTGACAATAAATATTCTTTATTTTGTTGCAAACTCAAAGAACTTCATCTACAATGGGTTTTAAATAGGCTTTGTGGTTCAGCCTGAAACGCCAAGCCTCATTTAAAACACTATCTCTGAGAAATGGTTCCCAAAGCCACCCCTATGATCTGTAAAAGGAAAATTTTTTTCCCACAAAAATTATTTTAATAAACTTTCCCTCATAAGTTAAAATGTCCCCTCTGATCCACCATCTGTCTTTACTCAACAATATTAGATATGCTCTAATAAATAAAAGGAGGAATTAAAGAAATATCTGTAAAATGTAAATTACCTCCCACAGAAACGTTCCCCAAAGTGGCTGACAGGACCATCATCACTGCTGCTGGTCCCACCAAGCGGTTCTTTCAAGCACTTGTTGCACTTATTTTGTGATTCTCTGAGTAGTAACTGTCTCTCCCACTAGAATGTAAGTGACAGCAGGGCAGGACTATGTCTGGTTTTATGCAGCTATTGAACAAACGAACGAACGGATAAGAGAATACCCTAGTGTCACACTAACTCTGAGTGGAAACACCTTTATTGATATATGACTCAGTGCCAATATACGAGGCCTCCACGTGAAGACCATTACTGCATCTTGGCATAAAGTCTGCACGGTTTCAACTAAAAAAGCCAGCATTTATCAAGCATCTACTACGTTTCAGGTGTGAGACTTCGGACACCTTCTTGTCTATGCTCATATCCACCCTCTTGGATTCGAGTTGTCTTCCCTTCACAGATGAGGACACAGGGCTCCACAGAGGATGACTCTGCCCCAAGCACCTGGCCAGCAGACCACAGCGCAAAGATTCAATTTCCAACCACCTGACATCAAAGCAGTTTCCAACTGGGGCCTCTGCCAACATCGTCCATTGAATCATCCAATCTCTTTTACAGAAGAGTTCATATGACATCTCTCATACTTCAGGAAAGTCTTTTTCTCCAAAAAAACCTAAGACCTTCTATTTATCACCCCAAACATACAGGAATCAAACCTACCATCCTCCTGCTCCCCATCCCTCCTAAGCAGCTAGGAAAGTTTGGAAAACTCAATTTAGTGCTCTTTTACAGTAATTAATTCATCCTAGTTACCTGGAACATCTTTCAATACCTACAGAAAATGTGTAATTTCCCTTTGTAACATGTGTATTATTAGTTTAAGCTCCCATAATAATTTAGGAAGGAATGGCCATCACTAGTGCACCAGGCACAGTGTAAAAACCCTTCATGTGTGTCATCTCATTTAGTCCTCACCCTGGGTAAGGCAAATATGATCCCCAATTTACAGATGGGCAACTGTGGTGTCCAGAAAGTAACTAACAGGCAAGGCTGGGACTCAAACACAAGTCTTGTTGCTATCAGAGCACATGAGTTTTGCCACCAGACCAACCTGCCTTACAGTCCTTTGAGAGAGCAGACATGTTTAAACCAAATTAAAAAAAAATGCGTGAACTAACAGTCATAATAATCCAACCTCACCAAGTTCATTCAATTAGCATTTGAGAGAACAGCTGCACTTACTGAGGTCTGACTGTGCTCCCAGACCTGTGCTGAGCATTTCATAGACACCCTCTCATTGTCTGAATCCACTCCCGCAACAGTTCCTGAGCACCCGCTATGTCCTTGTTCTCAGGGAGCTCACCTTCAGAAGAGGGCAGGCAGAAAGACCACCACAAGAGAGGTAAGCAGGCCTCCCAGACAGTTCAGGGTGGGCTAAGTGGGCATTTCAGTCAAAGGGACAGGAGAGAAAGAACAGTGTTATAACAACTTTCTGAATATTTGAAGGAAAATTTTAAGGTGAGCTTCCTCACAATTTATTACAAAATAAATTCCGAATGGGTACAAACTGTGACTAGATAACATTTTTAAATGAAACAAAAACAGCCAAAGAAATATTTTAAAATTTAATAACCTTTCATAATTTTGGGGTGGGAATGCTTTCTTTCTTAGAGCCAAAAAGCAGAGGTTGCAAGAGACAAGCTTGACTACATAAGATTTTTAAAACTTCTCTAACTGCTCAACAAGCTCAGAAAATCTTGTGACATAATAAATTCAAAAACTTGAAAATATAAACCTGGGGGCCAGCCCAGTGGCATAGTGGTTAAGTTTGTGCGCTCCACTTCAGCAGCCTGAGGTTCACAGGTTTGGATCCCAGGCACTGACCTACACACCGCTTGTTAAGCCATGCTGTGGCAGCGTTCCCTCATACAAAATGGAGGAAGACTGGCATAGATGTTAGCTCAGGGTCAGTCTTCCTCTCACACACACACACACACACACTCTCTCTCTCTCTATAAACTCAGTATATCCAGGTTTATATATATATATAATATTCCATATATAATATATTATAATAATATAATATATAAACCTGGATATACTGAGTTTATATAAGTTAGTAAGGATTAAAAACTCCAAGAGGAAAATGGGCAACAGGTATGGATGGAAAGTGTGTATAGGAAACACTAGTAGTCAACAAACATGGAAAATATATTCAGCCTTTAGTCAAAAAAATAAAAATTAAAGTTGTAAATAATTTTTTGCCTTTCAAGCATTTATAAGAGCTTGGAAAAAATGATCACTCTTATCCAAGCTAGGTGTTTGGAAGGTACGTTTCAGAAATCTTTTAAAATCAAGTGCCCTCTGATCAGTAACTCAACATCTAGATGTTTATCCTAAAATACTCAGACACCTATACACAAGAGCACTCATCATAGTATAACAAAAGACTGACAATGATTTATATGTCCATCAGTAGGGAGTTGGTTAAATAAATCATTAGAATAATTTACTGACACCGAACATCTACAATTACTACATGGAAAGATGTCCATATATCATTAAGTGGGAGAAAGTTTCAAAATGGTGTTTGAGACAATCCCATTTGCCCTATATTTATATACACAAACATTTGGTGTATGAATGGGAAAACTTACGGAAGGATTATAAAACAAATATTAACAGTGATTATTCCCAAGTGGTCACACTACAATTGGTCTTTTTGCTCTTCTTTATGCCTCTATTTTTTAAGTAGGCATATTATATCTATTATAAGAAAAATAATAATAAAGCTATTTTTTTGAAAACCTACAAAGGCAACTACCAATAGATTCCAGGAGGAGACTAAATGAGTGTTTGATATACTATTTTCTCTTTTTGTTATTTCCTAAAACTATATAAAAACTAATGTGAGCACAGTCATTATCCCATTTAACAGATGTCCAGAGAGATTTAAAAACTTGCCCAGTTCGAGATTTGAGGTGAGCCTGTGGTGATGAACAGAGTGAGATGTGCAGGTCGAGCCCCTCGCGCCCGGCCCCACAGCTGCAAAGAGGTGGAGCGGCAGGCAGCAGGCACCCAGCTTGACGGAGGCGCTCTACCACCTGCAAGATGGGCAGCCACCATTCTGTCTGCTGGTGGCATTTTGGTCACTATCTCACACTGCAGCCACCAGGCCCTGTCCCAGAGAATCCCCTGGTGCCTGTCAGCACCTAGGGACCTGCCCAAGCACACCCACTCGGCCAGAGCAGGATGTAAACCCAGATGTCCTTGCCCCAAAGCTATTCACACTCTTCTGCACTATTGCTGGCAAATATTATTTGAAACACAAGACTAAAGCCACAATTTGGGTTCTACATCCCAAATAAAGGGAACTCATACTGGAATTATATAAAAGAAAAAAAATTAGATGATCTGTTTCTGCCCATTTTGCCCCATTGCACTGCCCTGGCCAAGACCCTGCTCCTTGGCCTTCTGACTCAGGGTGGGGAACCCCTCTCCTCCCTTCCCACAGTCACATGGTTGAATCATTGTCTGAGGTGGCAAGAAAACCACCTCATTTGCGTACACCCTTTCCGGCATGCACAAACTAGGGATTCCAATGCCGAGAGCGTGCGCTGCCATTTCCAATGCTGCTGCACACTTTGGGGGAATGCAATATTTGCACTAATGCAGGGGTGGTGTCTGCACAAGCAACGCCACTATTCAGCTACAGCAGTGACTGCCAAATGCAGGTAGCCACCCACGGACCAACATTTTATTTTATTTTTTAAAGGAAAAGAAAACAATATGAAAAGCACATCCCACCTACTAAGCACAAACACCACTGTGTAAATTTCCACTTGTCACATTTGCACATATACAGGTATGAACTAGGTGTGCTAGAAAATGAATTTCTCATTGTGAGGAGCAGCAGAACAAGTCTGGCGGCCAATGACTTCTTTAATTGCTTTTCTGGCAATGAAGGCTTGGCCACTGAGCCAGGGCCCTTTCCATGGGAACTAACTCCTGACTTCAAGCCTTAATTTCAGTAATGGATTAAGAATAAATTAGCATCCAGACATCTCTAGCTAACGCAAGTCCAGTGACATCTGATCTACCTGCATTAGCTTGTGAGGCCTGCTGAATTTTAAGAGAAAAGAATCAGGAAGAAAAACTAACATCAAGTATAAAAAACCACAATTTTAGTTCTGTCTCACAGGGCTACTGAGTAAAGTCTTAGCCTTTTGCCTGACTTGAAAAGAATAAATGTCTATTTTCACCAACTAGGCAGTAAAACCCATCAGCATCTCTCCCTCATCTGCTAACACACACTCGTGCCACTCAGAACCAAGGCGCTGCGTCATCTGCCTGTGTGGGGAACTGAGAGGTAACCCTGAGTGCCCAGTGGATGCCCAGGCTGCAGGGCAACTGGCCACCACTGAGTTAATCATTCTACGTGGTCCAACACAGAAGGATAAGAAAAAGGAAGAAGGAACAAGACCGGAGAGCGCGAAGGGGCCAAGATGTTCCACAAAGCAGCTCAGCCACCCACCGTGCCTACACAGGTGGGAAAGGGATGTACAACAAGAGGTTCCATGACCCTTATGGGAAGAGAGCCCGTCCTTGTGCTGAAGGACAACTTCAGGGACTTTGGTCAGGTGTTTTGAAGCCATCACACCAAAAAACTATGTTAGACCAAGGCAGCAGGACTCAACAGGATTGGAAGTATGGGTTTGGTTGCTTGAGGTGTGACATTCCCAGGTAGTTCCTTCTCATCAACTGTCAAACCTCAAAGGAGGACCAAACACTGCTTAAATCATTACCCAGAGTGACTATACACTTCTTCCTGTTTAACCTACTATCTCTTTTATAACTTCACCCAAGACAATCTCCAGCCCTTCCCCATCCCTTGCCAGACCTGACATTTAGCTGCTCCAGGAGAACGCTTCGATTTCCCCATTTGAATGGCTGGCTGTGCAGCAGGACTCCTGTGTGACCTCTCTGCTGCGGTCGCTGCATGCTCTGGGCTGCAGCACCTCAAGTTAGCTTCCCCAATCTGTCTTGCTCTGGCCGCGCTCCTTGCCCTCTCTGTGACTTGCTCCTCAATTCCTTCCCTGAACACTGGAGCTACAGCGATGTCACCTCTCCTTGAAAGCCTAGAGACATCCAGGGCCCTCACCACCTTCTGGTGGAACAACATTTCAGACGCAGGCAGACTCACCTGACCCACCTTATTGCACAGTTCCCCACCTCTCTGCTTTTGCTCAATCTGCTCAACTAGAGACGTGATAATAACATACCACTTTCTCCAACTTACCTCTCCCTTCGTGATGTTTCTATTATAGTGTGTATGTTTCTAATGCCAGAGTCCATTCTACCTTGGATTTCAGTATTTTGCAGGCCGAGATGTACGTCTTCCCACAGATCCTGAGGCTGACTGACTCATGGTGCCACCCCAGCACAATGTTAAGATCTGACAGGTTGTAAATGCTCAGTAAGCATCTACAACTATAATTCAGCATCTGAAACAATGTCCATAATTCCACTGACAAGCCAGTATCTGAACAAGATGTTCACTGAGCAGCCACGTAATATGTGATAGGTACATGGAATTCATTTTCTTCACCAGTATTAAAAATTCTATAAGTGGTCTATCACTGGCTACATTTTACAGACAGGATGAGTTAAAATTATTAATTAACTACGGTCACACAGTTAGAAGGTAGACGTGCTGGGCTCAACATCTTCAGTGACAACGAAGACCCAAAAGTCAGCCCAGGAGCACAGGGGACTCATGGAGCTGTGTGGCTAGCTGGGGGTGGTGAATGTGCCCTCAAAAACCATAGCTGCAGGACAGGTTTGGGTTTTAAATTTACACTACCTATAAAGTCCAGGCAGCCCCCTGGGATATTTAACACATAACATAAAAGCGGTCCTAGTACTTAAAACCATTGTAAAGTTATTTCTTTAAAGAAGGTGGTGTGTACACAGACATTCCTTATACTGTCTGTGTCTTTTTATGTGTCTGGAAATCAAGACCCTCATGACTGAGAAAACAAAAACCAACAAAATAGACAAAAGCCCCTCGCAACTGAGGACAGAAAGGACTTCTCTGATCTGATAAAAGTTATGTAATAAAAACCTCCTGAAAACATCATTCCCACTAACGAAGTATTAGAAGGATTTCTTTTGAGGTCAGAACCAAACAGTGATGCTTGAAATCACCACTTCAACAGATCTCAGCAAGTGCAGTAACAAAAGAAAAAGAAATAAGCAACATGAGGGAAACGAAGGCACAAAACTGCCACATGCAGATGACATGATCAGCTGTACAGAATTAAGATGGAATCCACAGACACAGAACTAAAAAGAATTCAGCAAGCTTGCTGAAAACAAGATTCTAAGAATCCATTGTATTCCTATACATGAGCAACTACTAATTAGGAAAGTTAATTGTACAAAGATGCCATTTACAAACAACAAAACTGTTAGGTACAAAAGAGGGGCAAGTACAAAATCTGCTTGAAAGATATTTCAATTAATTAGTCCTGCACTCAGCGATAGCCTCTGCCATCTGGCCTCCCCTTAACGTATGTTCTCTATTTAGACCCCTGCAGCACACTGATAAGTCGGCATCACAGGGGGCTTTAAGATCCAAGAAACGTTCACTCCTTCAGAGAAAAAGGAAACCAGATTCTGGGTGGCTGTTCCCATGTTAGAATTCTACGAAAAGGTGCAATGTGTGACTCTCTATTAACACTGCTCAACTAGATAAAGCTATTGCCAGGAACACCTTCTAGTTATTATAATCTAAGTGCCAAGTGCCTAGACAACTGACACCTCACGTTTTCTGTAATATTTACAACACTTCTGCAAGGTGGAGATTGTCACCACTTTGCAGAAGAGACTGACACAGGTGAAGTGACTTGCCCGAGGTCACACAGCCAGTGGCAGGGGCCGGGAGTTACACTCAGGCGTCTCTGATCCCAAAGTCCGGACTCTTCCAGGGCAGCCACGCTGCCTCCCCCCGCCGACCCCAGCGGAGGCGGGATGGCAGTCTGAGTTCGGAAAGTTAAGGAGTTACCAGCTGCTATAAGGTGTACAGAGCTGAACGCATTCACGCCCCCACACCCGCGTGCGCGTGCGCGCTCCCCCCACCAAGTACGTGGTCCTCTCATCGATGCGCAGCCACCCCCCCCCCCACCGAGTGCGCGGTCTCTCACCTCCCGATCCTCCCTCAGTGCCCGGTACCCCCTGCAGTGCGCGGTCACCCCCCCCCCCCCCGTCAACACGCGGTCCCTCAGTGCCCGGTACCCCCTCAGGGCACGGTCTCCTCGAATGCGTGATCCCACGTCAGTGCATGGTCTCTCACCGCCCGGTCCTCCCTCAGTGCCCGGTCCCCCCTCAGCGCGCGGTCCTTCAGTGCCCGGTCCCCGCCCCCCCGCCCCCACCGTGGACGGTACACCCTCAGCGCGGTCTCTCGGTGCCCGGTCTCCCGTCAGCGCGCGGTCCCCCTCTGCGCACGGTCTCTCACCACCCGGTCCCCTCCCCCCCACAGCGCACGGTCCCCCTCTGCGCACGGTCTCTCACGGCCCGGTCCGCCCCTCCCCACACACACAGCGCGCGGTCTCCCCTCAGCGCGTGGTCTCTCATGGCCCGGTCCCCTCCCCCACAGCACGCGGTCCCTCAGTGCCCAGTCCCCCCCCAGGGCGCGGCCTCTCAGTGCCCGGTCCCCCCAGCGCGCGGCCCCTCAGTGCCCGGTCCCACCCCCAGGGCGCGGCCCCCCACCGCCCGGTCCCCCAGTGCGCGGCCCCTCAGTGCCCGGTCGCTCCCCCGGACGCAGCCCCTCAGTGCCCGGTCCCCCAGTGCGCGGTCCTCCACCGCCCTGTCCCCCCAGCGCGCGGCCCCTCAGTGCCCGGTCCCCTCAGCGCGCGGTCCCTCAGTGCCCGGTCCCACCCCCAGGGCGCGGTCCTCCACCGCCCTGTGCCCCCAGCGCGCGGTCCCTCAGTGCCCGGTCTCCCAGTGCGCGGTCCCTCACCGCCCGGTCCCCTCAGCGCGCGGTCCCTCAGTGCCCGGTCCCCCAGTGCGCGGTCCCTCACCGCCCGGTCCCCTCAGCGCGCGGTCCCTCAGTGCCCGGTCCCCCCAGTGCGCGGTCCCTCACCGCCCGGTCCCCCAGTGCGCGGTCCCTCAGTGCCTGGTCCCACCCCCAGCGCGCGGCCCCTCAGTGCCCGGTCCCGCAGTGCGCGGTCCCTCACCGCCCGGTCCCCCAGTGCGCGGTCCCTCAGTGCCTGGTCCCACCCCCAGGGTGCGGTCCTCCACCGCCCTGTCCCCCCAGCACGCGGCCCCTCAGTGCCCGGTCCCCCCAGTGCGCGGTCCCTCACCGCCCGGTCCCCTCAGCGCGCGGCCCCTCAGTGCCCGGTCCCCCAGCGCGCGGCCCCTCAGTGCCCGGTCCCCCAGCGCGCGGTCCCTCAGTGCCCGGTCCTCCAGCGCGCGGTCCCTCAGTGCCCGGTCCCCCAGCGCGCGGTCCCTCACCGCCCGGTCCCCTCAGCACGCGGTCCCTCAGTGCCCGGTCCCCCAGCGCGCGGTCCCTCAGTGCCCGGTCCCCCAGCGCGCGGTCCCTCCGTGCCCGGTCCCCCCCCAGGGCGCGGCCCCCCACCGCCCGGTCCCCTCAGCGCGCGGTCCCTCCGTGCCCGGTCCCCCCCCAGGGCGCGGCCCCCCACCGCCCGGTCCCCTCAGCGCGCGGTCCCTCACCGCCCGGTCCCCTCAGCGCGCGGTCCCTCAGTGCCCGGTCCCCCAGCGCGCGGTCCCTCAGTGCGCTCCGGCAGGCTGCGCTGTCCAGGCCACACCTCCCCACGACGCCAGCACCTCTTCCCGCATCCCCCTCAACTTCACCGAGGGAACAGCGCCATCAGAAGAGCGCCCCCGCAGCCCGCCTGCCGTCCGCATGCACGCCGGGGCCGCGCCAGGCCAGCCTCCACCCACAGCCCAGCGCCCGAAGTCGGGGACACGGCTCCGCAGTCGTCCTCTCCGTCACAATCCTCCGCTCTCTACCACGTTCTTCCCCACGGGGAACAGGGATATTCACACAAACATTCTGCGATTACTCCCATCTTGGAACAGACAAAATAAAGACAGAGAAAAGATCTTATAAGACACTAGAGAGAAAAACACAGATCAGCTATAAAACCACCACGATTAGACAGACAGAAACAACGCATGCCCGAAAAAGAGGAACAACTCTCAACCCATAAACGTCTACTCAGGGATCCTTTCTCTAAAGAGCGAAGATCAAGACGATCTCAGACAGTGAACCACCAACAGACTCCACGTACAAAACAATCTTTGGATCCCATTTCCCGCTCCAGCTATCCATCAACTGGTCGCATCTGCTGTTCTAACTCGCCAGCCCTCTCCAGTCAGGCTTGTGCCCGCACCGTGCAAGGGAAACAGCTCTTGCAAAATCTCTATGTTGCCACACCACGTGGTCAAACCTCTGCCCACCTGCACCATCGGCAGCACCTGACAGTCGGTGGCTCCTCCTTGTCAGTGTTTGCTTCCTCCAGCCTCTGCTCCCACCTCACCAGCTGCTCCTCCCCTGTCCCTGGGCAGGTTCCTCCCCTTCTTGCCCTTTTAATCCTGGACCTTCTAGGACTCGGTCCCTGCACACCCGCTCAGCCCCATCCATCCATCCACAGCACACCCTTGGTGATCTCACCTGTCTGTGTGGCTTGCAGCACTGACCACCACTGGATTCCTCTCTAGTCCACACGTCCCGATGAACCTCAGGCTGCCCTCTAAGTACCTCTACCTGACATCCAATAGACACGGCTCCCCACACACACCCCTGCCTGCCCTCACCTCCTCTTCCTCTCTCCCCACACCACTGCAGTGTTTCTTGAAAGAGCCATCCGCACTGGCTGGCTCCAAGCCCCAGCCTCCCATTCTCTCTGCCCTTCCCCAAATCAGGCAAATCCCCCTGACTCCTCTGAACCCATTTAACAAGGTCACCAAAACCCTCATTATTAAGCCCCCCCCCCCCAGGTACCTTCATCTCAATCATGAGGCCACTGGTCAGGCCAAAATGTTGGTCATCCCTGACTTTTCCCCTTACATTCACAACCAGCCCATGACTAAATCCTATTGCCTCTGTCTTTAAAATACCTGTACCACGTATCTACACTCCATCAACTTCACCATCTCTACTGTTAGCACAGGGGCAAGCCATCATTTTCTCCCAGTGGATTACTCCACAATTCCTAATGGGTCCCCTCTGTGTCTACACAGCAGCCAGAGACTGGAAGGCAAACTGTGTCACTCTGCTCAAAACCCCTAGCTGCATCCTATCTCAATCAGAGTAACAGCCCAAGTCCTGCCAGTGCCCCACTGGGCCTCTCCCATCTCCTACTGCTCTCCTCTTTGCCCAAAGGGCCCCCATCCCAGGGCCTTTGCACCTGCCATTTCCTCTGCTTGAAACCCTCTTTCGTCAGAGATCCTGTGGCTTGCTCACTCACTCATCCTTACAGGTCTTTGTTCAAATGTCACCTTTTTAGAAAGGCCATTGCTGACCACCTTGTTAAAAATGGCACTTGCCCTTCCACCACCTCCTGCTCTCTTTGTCTCTGTGGCCCTTGCTGCCTGGCATATGACATATTTAGTCCTCCCTGCACCAGGTAAACCGACCAGGGCAGCATTCTTTGGTTTTGTTCACTGCTATACCCCAGCACTTAGAACCACACCTGGCAAACAGCAGGCTGACGGACGTGAACGGCCATGATGAATGATCTCAGGTAGATTTTAATTTTCTTTTTGCTCCCCCACCGTGGTAGAGTCTGATGGCTGTTCACCACAATCTGGCTGCCTGTTCTTCCATAGCAAATGGGCATACGGCTGCCCAGCTACACCGCGTGGGCGGGCTTCCCTGTGGTTAGGTGCATGGTAGGCAGGAGGCAGGCTGTGGGCTGCCCATGGAAACCCCACAGACCTCCTCCTCCAGGTCTTTCCCCTTCAGGGTGAAGATGCACTCACCCTGAATCCCACCATGGCTTCACAGAGGGAGCAGAGCATCTAAGCCCACACACCCCTGGAAACTTACACAAAGGAAAAATAAACTTCTACTGGGTTTGGATTCTGGCAAAAGCTGTCATTATTTTGGACCTATCTGTTTTAAGAGCTTCATGTACCCCAACTAATAAAGCCCTCCGCAGTCACTGTTTTCTACAACCAACACATAAGAGTCTTTATGTTTTTTAAATAGAGTGCAAGAGAGGTTAAAAATAAACAAAGGGAACACTTCAGTCTCTGTTTATGATATCTTTTTTGTGATAAACATGGTTTCTAGTTATACATGAAATACACCCAGCCGAGATATCTGCAGGGTCACGTCTGCAACACCGCCATTATAAAGGAAAGAAAGTATTTCCTCTCTTCAGTGATATATATTCAGAAATCAAACGTTTCAACTCAGATTTTGTTATAAGAATACTCCTATGTTTATTTTACATTATAATCACTATATTTTGTGAAAAGAAATGTTATCTTAATGTTAATAAAACAGGGCATGGTGCTATTTGCAAACAAACATATCTCAGAAAATTCCTTATATAAGAAAAGCATCTGAAAAGACTAAGTAAAATAAGATTTAGCTTTGTTTTAACAAGTAAAATTTCCCTGCATACTTTAGCAAGGCTCCTGCAGCTGATACCTGTGGCTCAATCCAGTTCAACCAAGTGCTAATTCGCCTGTAATCTCCTCACTTGGAATGAACACAAATCCCTGAGGGGAGACTTAAAAGCAAATTTACCAAATGACAGAAATTGGAAAATTCCCCCAATCTGCACAACTAGGTATTTGAAATGTCACTCGGAAATACTGGCATCCCGTTGAGGTACAATTTTTTTGGAGTCAGAATAATTAATTAGGAGTATTTGTTGAAAATCAAGCAGATAAAACCCCCAGGACTGTTGGGCCTCTTTAATCAATTCTTCCATAAGAGAGACAAGCTCACAATTTAAAATAAACAGAAATGTGTTCTGTGTTCTTCGGAAGACTGAAGAAAAATTAACGATACTTGCACATGTCTTGGATTATGAACTGTGCCAAATGCAGAGCAGTGACTGTTATCTTGAAATGACATAATTATGGCATTTTCCCATCCACGTCAGGCAGCCACTAGCTAGACTTATATTCATCTGGTGTCTGTAAGGCCTGAGGTGGGGGCTGCTTTCCCCCGCGCCCTCTGCAGCTTGGTGGAGAGTAGAGACTGGGTCTCCTGAGTCTCGGTGGACCCCATTTAACGTAAGGTGGGACCCCAAATGTCATTTTTGGAAACCAACCAAAAATACACACCTCAAAGTGAAGTATGCTGGTGCCTTCAAGCTCAGCACCGGAGTTTGGAAATCTGGGTTCATGAATATGCATGAAATGATCCAGGGCCAGTTTTTTTTAAATAATATTAAAATTCACATAACATAAAATTTACCATCTTAAAGTGTACAATGTAGTAGCTTTTAGTACATTCACAATGTTGTGCAACTATCACCACTAATTCCAGAACATTTTCATCACCCCAACAAGAAACCACATACCCATTAAGCAGTCACTCCCCATTCCCTCCTCCCTTCAGTCCCTGGCAGCCACTGATCTGCTTTCTGTCTCTATGGATTTAGCTGCTCCGGGCATTTCATATAAATGGACTCATATAACATGGCTTCTTTCACTGAGCATGTTTTCGAGGTTCATCCATGTAGTAGCACATGTCAGGACTTCACTCAGGGCAATTTTGACAGATGCTCTCCATGAGGAGTCTGCTCCTAGAACAAGGTCATAGTCACACAGCTGTGGCAGATGGGGCCTACAGCCCACTATTGGCCTCATGCCCTCTGCCCTGTGACTCTGGCACCTCCCACCGACTGGGGTGTGTGGCCTGCCCCAGCCAATGGAACAGGAGAGAACTTTCCACAACTATCTGGGGCTTTCAAAGGAGCTTGCGTGTTTCTGCTCACTCTTCTAGGATCCCCGCCTTCTCGGGGATGAGACACAGCGTGGAGCAGCACTGAGTGAGCCCAGCTGTCCAGGCCCTTGAGAGGATACAGCCAAGATGGCAAAGCTGCCCAGCCGGCTGCAGCAGCCCAGATGTGCATCTGGCAGGCCTGGAGGCTCAGGCCAAGAGGAGATGCTGTTTGAAGCCAAAGAGTTTGGGGGAGCACTAGGTAAATGATATAGTGGAATACGCATGTTCCTAGAACCCTCTGAGTGACCACCGCATGCTCTGCACTGTGGGCAAAGTCGGAAGCAGACGCAGCCTCTGCTTGGCAGCCGTGTTCACCCAGCTGGGAGTTAACTCAAGAATCTAAAAATTATGTAAGCAAAAA
Organism: Tapirus indicus; assembly: GCA_031878705.1. NCBI lineage: Eukaryota > Metazoa > Chordata > Mammalia > Perissodactyla > Tapiridae > Tapirus > Tapirus indicus. Next base: position 4,146,570 of record CM062935.1, on the reverse strand, counting down.
TGTTTAGGTACGTTGGAATTAACAGCTAAGCATGTGACAGATACTGATTCAAACACACCAACAATAAAAAAGCATTTTTGAAACAACCGGGAAACGTAAGCATGAACTGTATACTTGATGATATTAGGGAGCAGCCATGTCTCTAGAGTTGGTATTGTGATTCCGTTTTTAAAAAGAGTCCTCATCTTTCAGAGACACACACTGAAGTGTGTGTGGAAAAATGATGAGATCTGTGGGATTTCCTTCAAAATGTTCCAGTAAGGAAAAAGACTGGCCACATGTTGATACTTCTCAAGGCTGAGTGATGAACACATCAGGGACCATTACACTTTTCTTTGATACATATTAGAAAGTAAAAAGCACCTTTAAAAGTTTAAGAAACATGACACCAAATGAGGGGATATCAAAGTGGATGTAATTACCCAGACAAAGGACGTGTGAGCGGTGCTGAAGACGGATGTAGAGGCAGCATTCCAGGCTGGGGAAGACACTCTCGCCCCTGCAAGGATGCACAAGGGACTTGCCACCGGGCTCTTCATCCAGGAGCCACGCATGCCCAAAACTGCACCGGATGGTGTGCATGAGCACGTGTGCGTTTTTCTAGGGAAGGGTCTGGAGCTTTCACCAGTGGTTCAGGAACTGCTCTGAAGATGGGCATGGATGTTAGCCCAGGGCCAATCTTCCTCAGCAAAAAGAGGAGGATTGGCAACAGATGTTAGCTCAGGGCTAATCTTCCTCACCAATATATATTTATTTCATATATATATAAAATATTTGGAAACAACACCAAATGTCCATCGACAAATGAATGGATAAAACAAAATGTGGTACATCCCTGCAACGGAATATTCTTCAGCCATGAAAAGGAATGAAGTACTGAAACATGCCACAACATGGATGAACCCTGAAAACGTTAGGCGAAAGAAGTAAGGCACACAAGTCCACCTGCTGTATGATTCCATTTGTAGGAAATGTCTAAAACAGGCAAATACATTGAGACAGAAAGCAGATTAGCGGTTGCCAGCAGCTGGGGGAGGGGAAAATGGAGAGCGACAGTTCATGGGTACAGGGTTTTTGTTTAGGGTGATGGAAAAATTCTGGAACTAGGTAAGAGGTAGCGGTTGAAAACACTGTGAATGTACTCAATGCCACTGAACAGTCTACTTTAAAATGGTAAATTTTATGTTACATGTATTTTATATGCATACATACCTATATAGAATATTTAATCAATGTATTTCCTCAGCACTGAGCTCCTTTATGCTCCTCGGAAAGGAACTAGAGACTTCCCCTGCCGTCTTTGGTGGGGAACATATCTATTGGGTGAATTATCAGCACTAACAGATCTTTAACCACAACACATAAAAATACAGTGGTAATTTGGGGCTTTGTGAGCTATATCTTGAGAAAATAAAGCTGTTGGTTTTTTAAAATTCTTATTAGTGTTATACAAGATAGAGATAACCAATCAGAACATGGATTTCTGCACTTTTCTTTCCCTCTATTAATATTCCACATTTATTCTCATTCAGCTGCACAATCCGGGAATGCGCAGCCTCCCTCTAGTGTTCTAACACCAGTTCTTCACAACACTGGCCGTATCGATCTCTATTCTCTCCTTACAATCATCAGTGGAGACCCTGTGCCCTCTTCTTGGAGCTACTCAGGCCCAGCAGGCTACCCGCAGGCAGGGCAGACGCCGAGCTAGCGGAGGACCTGAGCAGACACCACTCGCCTGCAAACCCCGGAGCATGTCGCAGGCCGAGCGAAGGTGACGGCCGGCGGCACACGGCACATCCTTGGGAAACTTCACCCAGAGCAGAGCTGCTCGCAGCAATCTGGGTGGGCCCTGGCTCCAAGAAAACCAAGCCCTGCACTCCTGGCCAGCAGAGCCTCTGCAGTTTGGGGCCACTCATCTACCACTCCTAAAAAAACAGAGGTCCTAAATGCTAAAGGAGCCAGAGAAACCAGTCGGGGTGCGGGGGAGGGGGACGACTCTGCCAGATTTATTACTTTCCAATCGCTGCAAAGAGTGACACACAGGGGTCACTTGCTGGGTCATAGAGCAGAGTGTTCTGAACACCTGAACGGGACTCTGGGCCATCAGGATGGCCACAAGGAGAGTCCTCCCACGTCGGATTAGCACAGCTGAGCAAAATGGCCAGTCACGCAGCCCTCGTCTAGGGCCAGGCTGGCCAACATCCATCCACCCATCTGACCGTCCACAGCATCCCAGCTGGGTATGTCCAGTGCTCCTCCTTCCCACTTGGCACCCCTGGCTGCATGGTGACTTCTCTCCACGCCCCCTGTGGTGGACCTGTGGGTCCTGCTCACCACTGCTCCATGTACTTAACACCCCCCAGACCCTAAGAACTGTTCGCCAGTTCAGCAAATGTCTATCATAGGCTATGCCGGTGCAGGAGTCTGGGGAGGCGGAACAGGATCACAGAATTCAGAGCCTCACAGCCCCTATCCTGAGAGGCTGGTCACGTCATGGGGGAGACAGACCTGCAAGACCAGGAATAACACGAGGTGAAGTGAGATAAATATTCAGTAACAAGTCAACTGCTTTTTGACTGTGGAGAAAAGACTGAGGTATTCTTACGTAGCTAACTGGCAAGGTTTCATAAGAAACCCATTTTGAACAGATCCTGGAAAGAAGGAATTCCCATCAGCAGGAGAGGGGGGACAGGACCAGCACTAAGACCAAAGACCCATGCGACATCACCACCAGAAGTGCAGTGGGAGGTGGCCAGTGGGGGTGAGAAGGCAGACGAGGGAGAGAAGTAGGCTAGGTGAGGTCACATCTCGTCCCAACACCAGGCTCCAGGGGTTAGAATGTGTTCTATAAATAGCCAGCAACCTTTGCAACTGTCCAAGTGGGCAGGGTGACCACAGCAGAGTGGGCGTGGTAGCCTCCTGCCCACTGCCTCTGCTCTCACCGCCTCCTGCTTCTCCTTCCCTCGCTCCAGGCCTCGGTTTAGCCACACTGTGTGCTCTAGCCACACCACGTGCTGCTCCCTACTCAAGGCATTCCCCTGCTCACCCATTCCCCCTAAGTACAGGACTGAGGCATAGTTCCCTAGGTATTTGCCGTCTGTCTAAGGAGGCCTTCCCTAACCACCCTACCTGCAGACTCCTTGCACCAAACGCACTATACATTTTATCCACTGATTGTCTGCTGTCTCCCCACTAGATCATAAGCTCCCTGTGAGCAGGAATGATCTGCTCTGGCTGCTTTCCCTTCAAAATCGAGGACAGGCCCAGCACAGACCAGGTGCTCCACACATGGAAGGCAGGCACACAGGCTCAGGGAAAGACAGACCCCAGAGACAAGAGGTGAGAGCACAGAGGACACTGCACTAAACCTCGCAACAGATGGAGAGGTTTCTGTCCTTGTCCCTGGCCAGGGCCATGACAAGACAGCAGATAAGTGAGCACAACTCTGTACCAACAATTTTCAAACAATTGGAAGTGACTGCCTGCTGGTTAAGAATCAATTAGAACTCTTTCCTCTATGTGGGTCACACCATTCACTCATTTTTCTAGAGCAGGTCAGAAGCTACTAGCAAAAGCACATAAAAGTCATCCTAAAATGCAGCCACAGGGATGACGCTTCACCTAAGCACACCCACGAACACATCTGCAAGTGGGCTTCTGGCTGTTTCTGGCGGCAGGGGTGGGGATGGATACACTTCATTTTTAAATGCAGTGGAAATAAGGACAAGCAGGACAGGTGGCAGGGAAGAAGTCCTTTTCCCTGGCCCACAAATATGTTTTAAACTCATTTTGGATACTAGCTGGGAATGGACGGCCCCTCTTGACCACTAAGCTCTCTTAGATGAACACCCCAACTCAAGGTGTGCTTAAATTATTAGAAAAATCCATCAGCATCAACTGGTAAAGACAGAGGCTGTCTTAACAGAACAAACACCTCCACAAAAAGTACAAATAGAATTTCAACAAACTAGACACCACCCAATAAAGCTGCCTATTTTCAAAAAGCAGTCTGCAAGACCTGAGGAAGAGCCCAGCTCCTTCACCAACAACTCAAAACACATACCCAGCCTGGGCCTGGCCTGAAGACAACAGCCCACAGGGTCCCATCTCCTTCTGCACCAGAGACGGGGGAGCCCTTTCCCTACTCATGGTCAACTGCCCGGCCTCCTACCCACACCTGCTCCAAGGAACAGGCCATCCAAAGATCTTGAAGATGAAGGACAGCCCCCAAACCCCTCCTGTAGTCACAGCCAGGGCAGTCTCCACACAAACAAGAATTCAGACTTCAAATCAGACTGTCTTCTTAGGCGGTTTTATTAAAACATATTTATAAATCATGATTGAATTTAATTAAAGGGGAACATCTCTCTAACACACTCTGGGATTAAGTATTCTGTAGAGTGCAACAGAACAGATTTTAGGATTCTCCTAATTCAGCAGTTCTCAAACAGTGGTCCCAGAACTTCTGGGGGGTCACCAAGACCCTTTAAGGGGGTTCCCAAGGTCAAAACTATTTTTGCCATAATACTAAGACATGATTGGTCCTTTGTTGTGCTGACAGTTGCACTGAGGGTTCAACAGCAGGTAAAGCCGCAGGTGCCAGGGCACCAGTGAAGGCAAGGGTGCCAAACTGTGTCCTTGCCCACCGGGTCCATCACCAGAATACGCACTCGCACTAAGGCAGGGAAAAGCCAGTTTACCTAGAAATGTCCTTAATGAAGCAGTAAATAACACTAATTTTATGAAACATTGACTCCTAAGCCTTTTTAGTCTCTGTGTGAGGAACGGGAAGTGCACGAATCCCTTAGTCTGGTGGTCGTCTCAAGGACAAGCACTTGTGCGGACTGGAGCTGGGCATTGGGCAGAAACTTTCTCAGAACTGAACCAGGGCCTGCCACTGCCGGGGAAAAGTTGCCAGTATTTGCTGCAAGGATAAAATTCAAGCTTTAACACGAAAATTAGAATTGTGGAAAGCTTTTATTTCCTACCATGAGCTTGAAGCTTCCAAATACTTAAACACTTCTGATGAGACCAGTGGTGACGTACGTGAAGGTGATGTTTGATTGTGTGCAATGAAATGTATCCGTGTTTCGTAGACCTGCATAACTCAGGGAAACAATGTTTTCCAGTGATCCATGCACGATGTCACAAAGTGACACCTGGCTAAAGATCAATTCACGCTGCAGCTCATCTGGTTTCAGATCCTACAGTGCAACTAACTTTTAAGAAACTACTACTTGTCAAATTTTGGTGTGGGAGCAAAGAAAAATATCCACAATTATCTGAAAAGGCTACTAAAATACTCCTCCCTTGCAGCTACGTATCTATGTGAGGCCACATTTTTTACTTATACTTCAACTAAAACAACATATCCCAGTAGACTGAATACAGAAGCCAACTGCTGCTTTTATTAAGCCAAACCTTAAGGAGATTTACAAAAAAATGTAAAACAGTACCACTCTTCTCACCACTTTTTTTTTAGTTTTACAAAATTATCTTTCATAAAAATGATATTATTACATATTGCTTTTTGTGTGTGTGTGTGTGAGGAAGATTAGCCCTTACCCAACATCTGTTGCCAATCCTCCTCTTTTTGCTGAGGAAGACTGGCCCTGGGCTAAAATCCTCTATTTTGTACGTGGGACGCTGCCACAGCATGGCTTGGTAAGTGGTGCATAGGTCCGCACCTGGGATCCAAACCTGTGAACCCTGGACCGCCAACACAGAGCGTGCAAACTTAACCACTATTCCATCGGGCTGGCCCCCACATGTTGAATTTCTTATTGTTATCACATTACATTAAATATTTTTCTAACTCCTCATTTTTTATTTCTAATACAATAAATATTAACAAATATAAGCCACATAAACAGAGGGTCTTTGGGATCCTCAATAACTTGAGAATATACAGAGGTTCTGACACAGAGAGGCTGCAGAGCCACTGTCGAAACGTGTCATTTTGTTGGTCTGGACTGTTACCCAAGTACCTTCTGCAAACACAGTGGCCCTGCCCCAGGTTTCTCCAGGGATGGGGTGATGATACAGCTTTCAGGACACCCAGAAACCCATGCTCAAGCATGCAGACATTCTGATCTGGTTTCCATCAGATGATGAGAACAGCAACCACACGGGTTAGCAGGTAGAGGATTGGTCAGCTAGACCCATCCCAGGTAACTGAGCTATCTGACCACCGTCCTGAGGCTCCCTTGCGCAGGCCAGACAGAGCGGTCTAGATCAGAGAATGAGTCACCGCTGACGCTGCGTTTCGCTGACGTGGGAGGTGCGAAGTCGGTGGAAGACTGCACTCGACAGTCCACTCTCTAAGAAACTACCACCCAAAAAAGGGAAACGGACACAAACGGGAAATCCCAGCAGAATAAACAGAGTTAATCATTAGTAAACATGGAAGTACTCCATGCCTGTTCCAAAGGAACTGAAATGATCCTCAATAGACCTCAATGGGTTAAGCCAACTTACAAATGTCTTTGGAGTAAGCCAGTTAGTACTCTCCTAATACAAGCCCAGAACAGAGAGGGAGGTGGGCACACAAAGTCTGGGTAAGTATTGAACTTTCAGAATTCTATAACACAGGGACCCATGCACATTTCCTGTATTTTTTTTTTTTTTTTTTGGAGGTTTGGCAAATCATCCCATTACCTCCAAGTTTATCCAGTTACTTCAGTTTAAACAACTATTTATCAAGTGCTCCACACAAAGACAGCAAACATCCTTCCCTTCAAAACACATAACATTTCACCAGGGAGAAGATCTGAGCAAACAGCCTGCTCACCTGGCTCCTAAGCTGGAGGATTACAGGACCCACAACCCCTCCGTACCAGCCCTGGGGTCCCAGTCGGTTACGATCTTACAGAGGAGAGAAGACATCCTCTGAAGACTTCTGGAAATGCCACAATCTGCTTTCTTTTTATTTTTTAGATTAACCTTAAAAGAAAAACAACCCGCCACTGAATTTAGGTCCTCTCCTCCCCAGCACTAACATGTCAACTGCACAGAGACCAGCAGCGACACAGCACACACAGGACGAGATTCCAATGCGGTGATGCGCTGTAATCACAGAGGCTAAGGAGCGAAGGGAGGTGCACAAGCCAAGGGGGGCCACATAACGCAGAGAGCCACTGGGCATCCCATACAGCCACGAAAAGTCCACCCCCAACCGTGGCCATGGGGCCACCTCCCTAAGCGCAGCCCTTTTTATTCTGTCGTAAAAAGAGGAAAATGATATATGATAAATGGTCTCAGACATCAGTAAGTGGCAGAGGTAGCCTAAGAAAATGCCTGAATGTTAGCAAAGGGGTAGTTAATGGAAATTCCCCCAAAGTGTTCAGAGTTCTGCAGGGTCAGCCTCACCGAGTATATCAGAGAAAGTCACAGCCCGAAAGGGACTCGAATCCATGATTAAAAAAAAGAAGGAAAAGTAAAACTCAAGTCAGCATTCATTAATTCAAAGGAGCATCCTAAAAAAACAAGACATTCAACTGATTGTTCTTAACTGAAACACTGGAAAATACAAATCCACTTAGTTCCAAGTCAATTTTTTCCTTTCATTCTTTAACGAAGTTTGTGTTACTACAAAGAATTCTCTTTAAAAGTCCTGTACATTTGCACAATTACGACAAAGCAATGCAAGCTCCTCTCCCCATATGTTCATCGACCTGAGCAAGTTCACCGGTCTGTCCCAGGCCCTCTGGGGTCTAACATCCAGACACACCCTTGGGGGTCAAGGTCCGAGAACCTACAGGTGGCTGCCCAGGTCCGAATCTGGGATCCAGCACTTCCTGCTGTGTGACCTGAACCTCTCAGCGCCTCAGTTTCCTCACTTCCAAAACGCAGAGTCTGACAGTGCCCACTAGGGTCCAGTCACCACACCCTGCGAGTGCCTGGTACACAGTAAACACGACACCCACATGAGCCACTGCTGCCGTCGGCGTTACTACTGAACTGACTGCCTCCCTCGCCCGACAGTCTTCACAGCTGAAGCCACTTCCTGAGCCTCAGACTTCACCTGTGTGATTCTTACGACTGTCTTCACCACACACAGACCTGTGGCCATCCCCTCTAGGTCACTGCCATTCACTTATTCATTACTTTCAGTGCATTTCCACTAGTAACTGTTGCATAAGTCCTGTAATTATGCTGTAAATAGCACTTTATAAGGCTGAAGGTACTGATTTGCCAAATGCAAGCATTTAAAACAGACCACTTCTAAAATAAAATAAACAAAAATATAATAAAGTGCATGGAGAGAAGGCAACTTTCCAGGCTTGCAGGATTCAGATCCTGACGGCCCAGGAGCGGCTGACCAGATGCTGACACGCCCTGGCCCCACAGGGCAGCCATTCTCACGCCACACTAGCCCAGCAGTGTCTGCCCCCTCCCACAGCACAGCTCTCTCTGCAGTGAAGCAACCGTCTGAATGGAGGCAGCCTCGAAGTCAAAGTGAAAGCACTGAAATGAAATGGAGACCTCCCCACCACCTGATCAGCAGCTGGTATTTTTGAGACAGAATAAAAGGTCACCACATCAGGTCAGAAATAGTCACTTCTGTGGACTGCAGCATGTTTTGGCGGAAAAACATAGGTTAAATGAAATTTTAACATGCTCGTCGTTGTGGGGTTTTTTTTCAACTGGAGGAGCCTCTTGCAAGTGTCTGTTTCCAGCCCTACACAGCTTTGTTACAGCAGAGACATTCCCCTTAACGAACCCCATCCACGTGGAGGTCTGTTTCAAATTAAAACACACTATCCAGTTACAGCACTAATGTGTCTGCTTTGTTTCTTCTGGGGCTTTGTTTAGAAAACAACTTTGACAACATCCAAGCAAACAACTGGGACCAAATATGGGAACAGCCACTTAGAAGAAGAGAAATCCGTTCCTGTTCAAAGAGTATTTTATGAGAAACACATGCTCCACCACTCATCTGTATCAATTTGTAATCTCTAATCTGTAATCTCTACATTGAAGCAGCTCACTCCCAGTGGATGTGCCTTCCTGGAACATTACGGAAAACCCTGCAGACTGACGGACGAGCTGTCACGTAGGGCTCACTCAGTGGGGAATGGGGGCACTATATAGGGTTTGCACTGAGTCGTCCACATGTTTGAAGGGCACCCCCATAACCAAGCCCTGTACAACCTCTCTGCGCCATCGTCCAGGCCAGAGACAAGACTCCCCAAGGAACCCTACCACCACCTCGTCGGCACTCCGCTTTATGCGGCCCTCACCAGTCCCAGGCAATGCTGGCACAAATTTCAAATTCCTCTAAGGAGGACATACTCCCCAAATGAGCTGCAACATTTCTTTCACCCACTAAAATAATCACCATTATAATAAGTAACATGCATCGAGCACTCCTAGGCACCAGGAGGCACTTTGCACATATTAACTCATTTTATCTCCACTGTTATTTATGATAATTATAACAATTATATTATTATGTAATTGACAATCATTAATAATTACAATCAATAAGTAATCAATAATTTGTTATAACTAAATATATCTCTACGTTATACATTATGTTAATTATTCTGATAGTTCTATGATAATTTTATATTAATACAGTTATTAATCATAATAAAAATCGGTACTATCATTATCTCTACATTTTCAGAGATGAGGAAACAGACAGTGAGAGCTAACATGGTGAGTGAAGCCAGGATGTGAACCTAGGGACACAGCTGCAGAGCCCCTGAAACTGCCTGTTACCTTGGGCTCCCTCCAAGAATGGGAGAGCCTTGAGGTACAGCACCCACACAGCGGGGGCTCAGCAGGTGTCCCGGAGCCCACCTTATGCATGAAGTCAGCTTACTGCAAGGGGTTTAACGAACCCCTTAGGGAATGGACATGTCTTAGCATTAACTGTTTATATCTAAGTGCCTGTGTGTTTTCACTAAGCAGTCTGTCTATTCCACCCATCCTACAGACACACACACCTCCACCAAATATTGGTGGTATTGGTGGTCTGCTCTTGTAGTAACTGTGCTAAGTGCTGGGGATGTGGCCATGAGACATGGTCCTGCCCTCTGGCAGCTTATAGATAGTGAGGGACAGGACACCAAATCCTCCCCGGAACACCTTATTAGGGACTGTGAAAAAGTGCTCTGAAGGAAAAGAGGGCATGCTGTGAGTACATGTAAGAACGATGACAATAAGACCAGCAGCTAACAGAAGTGCTTGCTGTACACCAGGCACTCGAGCTTACGAACCCACTGAATCTTCACAATAACTCTGAGGGAATTATTATGCCCATTTTACCAAATGAGAAGATTGAGGGACAGGAAGGAAAGGCTGATGATGCGCCAATGTCACACAGCTAGGTGGCAAATAATCAGGAGTCAGGCCACAGCAGCCCACGCTCATTACCTGTGTCCCGTGGGAGGACGCCGTTTCATCTGAGTGTACTGCCATCTTCTTTTTACTTTAAACACTTTTGTAAACATGCCCCCCCTCCACCCACACACACATCACAAACAAAGAGCACTCAGAAATGCTCAAGATATTAGGCAAAAAGGAACAACATAAAATAATAAATGTAGGCTAACCCCAACTATCTACGTACGTATAGAAAAAAGGTCTGGAAATAAACACATACACATTAACACATTAACTACTTCTCATAAGGAATATTATGAATGTCTTTTTTCTTTTTATTTCAGTATCTTCTTAATTCTTTGAAATGAGCATGTATTCCTTTTATCGTGAAGGGATGAATAATTTTTTTAAATTAGAGTAAAGAGGCAACTCTAGCCGTGGTCACAGTCTACACCACAAGGAAATTCCACGTGGAAACCTGCAGGGTGACGGGGAGGGGTCAGCGCCTTAACTCTTGAGATAACAGCTGCTGCTTCTTATCCTGGAAGGCGGCCCCACAGCCTTATCAGCTTCCAGGCAGAACCAATGAGTGAGAGGAGTGGCGGGCGCCTGGGCGTCTAACTGTGCACACAGTCTATCGACATGTAGCAGTCATCACCTCGCATTCAGCAGCAACTGTTACCAAGTCGCTATTCGTGGGCTCTGGCACAAAGCTGGTGGCAACTCTTCGTAGCAACTCTAAGATTTACATGGGCAACAGCAAGAACAATTCTGTAACAGAAGCCAGGGTTCTGACTCTCTTCAATTTGTTTCTGATTTTAACTGCAACATGAATAACAATCTCATTTTCTACTCCAGACTACTTATTACCCTCCACAAACATCTAACTGAATTTTTCATACACTAGAAGAACTAGAAGCAAGGACACAAAAGACAAAACAATAATGCAATGTAGCATATGCAGGGCCCTAAATGCTCGGCTCAGAGAGTAACTGTCAGAGAGAAGGGAGGACAGAACAGTCAAGGCTCACTAAGCCTGCATGTTAACCACACTGTAGGGAGTGGGGAACACAGCAACTAACCCCAGGAACTTACAGCTGAACTGCACCGTACAACTAAACACCAAAGAAGCTATACACGCTTCTCCGTCCTCTCGTTAGTACATTTGCTCCTCCCAGGCACACGGTTAGCAATTCTCAGACCACCTTCCACGTATGCTAGGTCTGAACAAATAAGCAAATATATTGTGAATAATGACAGCCAGACTTCTCGCTATCTGATAAAGAAGTTATAAATAAGGAAAGCGGGGAGCTAGAATAAACTCTGTGGGACTGGACTGGAATCAGAAATATCAGTATGAATTCATGGCTTTTAACGTATATACAGAAAGAGAGAGAAATACAGATGTGTATGTACACCTATGTGAGTACAAATACATACACTTCCTAGCTGTGTCTCCTGAGAGGATGAGAAGCAAGCACCTCGCAGGAGCAGAGAGCACAGCCAGCGCCCAGGCCTTAGTTTCTAACACTTTCTCCAATAAAAGGAACAATGGTTCCTTGACAAAATGGACTGGGGCAGGAAAAATACTAGGTGAGCCTGGAGCATCTTGCAGGTCCAGGGGGCAATACTCAAAAAATGATGCGGGTGTGCCAAAAGGCGCCAACCTGAAATGGCTCCATGTCAAGTTCCCAAAGGCCAAGACAGACTGAGGAATTGTCACAGATTGGAGACAGTGGAGGAGACGGACAACAAATGCAATGTAGGCCCCTCGGCTGGACAGAGGTCCAGAAACAGACATGAGATGTCCAGAGAACAGACATTAGTCAGACGAACAGCGTAAGACCTGTAGACTAGGAAATAGTACTGTATCAGTGTTAATTTCCTAGTGATGATGGTTGTCCTGTGATTATATAAGATGATAACATCGGGGGAATCTGGTAGGGGAACTCTATATTACTTTGGCTACTTTTTTGTAAGTCTAAAATTATTTCAAAATAAATGGTTAAAAGAATATTTATGAATGCAATGACATGATGCTTCAAGTAATGGAGGGCAGAGAGCAGGGGAGAAATGGAGGAGCAAGTCTAGACTGAATTGTCAAGCAGAGGGATGGTCACATGGGGGCTCATCGTATTTTCTCCTCTATTTTTGTGTACATCTGAATTTTTACTCATTAAAAAGTCCCTTAAAGCTTTTTCTCAAAGTTTGCAAACTCAACAGAAATCTGCTCGCTTCTATTAGTGCACTGCATCACCACCCATCCAAGCCCCCAAAATAAAATAAAATCAGACATCTTCTATGTGGTATATATATATATACAATGGAATACTACTCAGCCATAAAAAAAGACAAAGTTGTCCCATTTGCAACAACATGGATGGACCTAGAGGGTATTATGTTAAATGAAATAAGCCAGAGAGAGAAGGACAAACACTGCATGATCTCACTCATATGTGGAATATAAACTAACACACAGAGAGAACTGGTTCCTGGCTACCGGGGGCTAGGAGGGGTGGAGGGATGCATTCATATGGTGACTGACAAACAATAATGTACAACTAAAACTTCACAATGTTATAAACTGTCAAGACTTCAATAAAAATTTTAAAAAATATATATCCGACATCTTCCAGACACCCTTCTCTCCCTTAACTCCACATATGCTCCATCCTCCGTCCTAAGAACCTCTCCAGTGTGCCGCTTCTGGGCATCTCCAAGCCACTTCCCACCTGTTCTCCACTCCGCAGCCAGAGGCTTCCTTAGAAACACATGTGGCACATGTGCGTCTCTCACACATGCTCCCTAGCATTCTGGATTAAGACCACCATGCCCAGAGCAGCCTCTGTCCCCGGGCCCGTCCAGGCCCATCCCAGGTCCCCCCCACCCCCGACAAGCCAGCTCTCAGTCATAGTCCCTTCCTGCTCCTGAAATGTGCTCTCCGCCCCGCCTGCACTAAAAACACCCGCCATTTTCCATGGACTTGTGGGTGACCATTTGGTTCACGTCTGTGTTCACGACTCAGACAATGAGCTCAGAAGGCAGGAGCCACAGGGGTTTGCATTCATCACTGTTTCCCCAGCACTGGGCGTGATGCCTAGCACACTGTTGGCACTCAATATTTACTCAAAGAGTGAACTTTGACATTCGACACAAGGCCTGGATCTGGGTCTGAACCCTCACATTCTCTTCCACCTGTTACAGTGTGTTTAGCTTCACTGTGTTTATCTAGTTGTCCAGGTTCCAAACACACTCTACACTTTGGCATAAAGAAATGGATGTACCTTATGGCTATTAGGTAGGTCTGGGCAAAACATGCTTAAATCTAATATTTTCTCCACTTTGGTAACTAATAAAATATGCCAGAAATGGTTTATTACATTAAGAATTTCACTTTCTAAAAGGCTGTAGTAACAATAACAGGTGTTGGTGAGGATGTGGAGAAATTGAAACCTTCAACATTGCTGATGGGAATGTAAAACAGTGCAGCCATTATGGAAAACAGTTCTGCGGTTCCTCAAAAAGTCACACAGAGCGGCCGTAGTGGTTAAGTTCACAAACTCCGCTTCGGTGGCCCAGGTTTGTGGGTTCCAATCCCAGGTGCAGACTTACACACCACTCATCAAGCCATGCTATGGCGGCGTCCCACATACAAAATAGAGGAAGACTGGCAGAGATGTTAGCTCAGGGCCAATCTTCCTCACCAAAAAAAAAGATCACACAGAGTCTAACCCAGCAATTCCCCTCCTAGGTATATGCCCAAGAGAAAAGAAAACATATGTCCACACACAAACTTCTACATGAATATTCATAGCAGCACTATTCACAACAGCCAAAATGTAGAAACAACCCAAATGTCCATCAATAGATGAATGGCTAAACAAAGTATTCTATATCCATACAACAGATTATTCAACCATAAAGAGGAATGAAGTGCTGATACACGCTACAACATGAACCTTGAAAACATGATGCTCAGTGAAAGAAGCCAGACATAAAAGGTCATATATTTTATGATGCCATTTATATGAAATATCCAGAACAGGCAAATCCATATTAACAGAAAGCAGATTGGTGGTTGCTAGGGGCTGAGGGGAGAGGGGAATGGGGAGTGACTGCTTAATGGGTACAGAGTTTCCTTTGGGGGCGATGAAAATGTTTTGGAACTTGACAGAGGCAATGGTTGCACAGCATTGTAAACATAGTAAATGCCACTGAATTGTTCACTTTAAATGGTTTATTTTGGGGCCAGCCCCGTGGTGTAGTGGTTAAGTTCTGTGCCCTGGGTTTGTGGGTTCGGATCTCAGGTGTGGACCTATACCACTCGTCAGCCATGCTGTGGCAGCGTCCCACACACAAAGTAGAGGAAAACTGGCACAGATGTTAGCTCAGGACGAAATCTTCCTCTGCAAAAAAACAAATTAAATAGTTGGGGGTTTTTTTTTTTATGAGGAAGATTGGCCCTGAGCTAACACCTGTTGCCAATCTTCCTCTTTTTGCTTGAAGATTAGCCCTGAGCTAATATCTGTGCCAATCTTCCTCTATTTGGTATGTGGGATGCCTGCCACAACATGGCTTAATGAGCAGTGTATAGGTCTGCACCCAGGATCCGAACCCGCAAACCCCAGGCCGCTGAAGCCGAGTGTGCCGAAGTTAACCACTGTGCCACCAGGCTGGCCCCAAAATGTTTATTTCATGTTTTGTGAATTTCACCTCAATTTTTTTTTAAAGGCTATGACATTTTGAAAGAACTTCCTATCTTTGAAACACCTATCCTTTTTCTTTTCCCTTTGTTAACAGTGCAGACGCTCTTGGAATACACTGCACACAGCAGCTGGGAGTACTGTAGGGTTAGCCTCAGAGCTGAGGCGAAGAAAGAACTTCCTAACCATACAAGTGGGCAACACCGGAAAGCTGCAGCCCAGGAGGCTGGGGGTACCTGGAACAGGGGGAAATGAGAACCACCACCTTACAGCATCAGCTTGAGAAGGATCAATCTGAAAGATGACTTTGCAAGATTCTTTAACAACCATCATTCTATAACATGGACTTAAAAATACCTCATTTCAATAAAAATGTGCAAAAATGAAAATCACGCTTCAAATAAATGTCTATTGTAGCGACTCCTGGAACCATCAGAAAGTCTAGTAGAGCATGTCTCATAAACTACGACTTACACTTCATCCGTGAAGTACGTTGTGCAGGGAAGGCAACCCCCCGCCCGAGGGGCACCACCCTTGCCGCCACCCTCACTGAGACAGACGCTGGGAACCCTCCACGGTACCCTGCACAGATGCCCAGGCTCGGCCTCAGCCTCCTCAACACGATGCTCCAGGCAGCCAGGACTTCCTAGTCACCAAGCTTCCCAAGTGAGATGATTCCCTGACGGAAGGAAATTCAAATCCCTCAAAAAAAAAAAACCTAGTTCTTTGCTTTCTTTCTAAAGACAAAAAAGAAAAAAAAAATTAATGCCACTCAGAGCTCCTACAGCTTTACAACCAAATTTTTCACCATCTTTTCTATTTACTTCATAGCAGTTATTTTTCAGAGAATTTTCACCCAAGACATCATTTTTTCCTTAGTTCACCTCTAGAACTCCATCACTCAGAGAAGGTGGTTCGCCAGCTCATCAAAGGACCCCAGCACCGTGGTGGAACCACACCACCCCATGCTCCCATGTCATACTCCAGCACCGCCACAGTGCCTGGCATCGCTCTGAGCACCTGCACGTGTCACTGCAGCTGACCCTCACTGACAGAGGTCCTGTCATTATCCTCATTTCACAGACGAGAACACTGCGGTAACAACTGGTTCAGGAGCTTTCTCGGGCTCCACAGCCCAGAGGGGACGCTCCAGACTCCCACCCCCATGGGCCCATGCAGCTTCCAGTCAGTGCCACAGGCCACGTCCCCCACCAGCGTGACCACCTTCAGTCCTGTCTCCGGAGGGCACAGCTTTGAGCAAGACCTGAGGAAGCAGAGAGGGAGGCCATCAGCTGGTCAGCCTTGCCTCCCTTTGCCTCCACCAGCCAGGTCAACAGTCAGGCTCAGCAGGACGGACTCCTGTGGCATGGCATGCACCGAATCTACCAACACCTAGAACCGATTTACTCCCAGCAGGAGAAATGGGGCGTTGATGGGGACGAAGGAGACTTTTCACTGTCTGCCTTTTGATGTTATGAATTTACTTTTCCCATGTATATCCAATACTTACTTAAGTAAATCATTTCCTAAGTGCCCCCCATGGTCCACCTCCCTCCATACTGCTTAACACTTGTCATCTTTGATGTACGGTGCCACCTGCCACTCCAAACAGGGCTGGGAGAGACCACTTCCACTGACAACAGCACAATTCCGAGGGATAAGGGAGAACTACAGCAAGAAAAAGCGCTAGGGTGGGTTGGGCGTGGGATTTTTCAAAACTACACAAGTTTCAAGCTACCAGATTTAACTTTTACACAAGAAACAAATGCAATAAGCATTTAGTGAGTAAAAAGAAACACTATGGTGGACTCTGGGAATAGACAAAAGATAACCAAGATGATCCTGCACGGAAAGCAAATGGAGTTTACAACCGAATGGGAGACAGACAGACCACCACTAGGTGGAACACGCTGGGTGCTATAAATATGCAAAGTGAATGCCATGGATTTTTTCCTCCTGGATTTCTTAGAATCACCTTAAATTTTGCATACCTACAAAAGGAAACTTATCCCCAGCTGCTCCTTCCTTACCATTGTCATCAATGATGCCAGCATTCTTCCAGGCCAACTCAGGGAAGCGATCTCAGCCTCCTGCCCAGGCAGGTTTCCCTGCTCTCTACCCCACTCCTCTCTGCCCACACTGCCCTGCCCCCAGCACGAAATCTTACCACGTCCCTACTGCGCACACAGATGACTCTCACCACCAGGCTAGCCAACCCCCCCAACTTGTCCCGCACCAGCTGAACACCCTCAGGGGGGTCCCCCTACCTACAGAACAAACAAGCCCCTCCCTCAGCTTGCCTTCCTGGTACCCACAGCATCACCTCCAAACCTTGTATATCACTCTCAATGGCAGCCTACCTGGACCAGTCTTCTTAATAGGTTGTCCTACCTTCGTGCCATTCACTGACATCTCTCTGCCTTCAAGACAGACCCCAGACCGAAGAGCTGACCAGGGGAAGTGTTTACTATAGAAGCAGAACATCAGCGCTGTACAACCCTAACGAATTAATGGAGCCTAATGATTAACAAGCAACAGCAACAGCAGCAAGAAAACCAACAGACCCGCCTCCTGAAGAGCCTGCCAGCTGTGGTGAAGTATTTGCGCCAAAAAAAAAACACCCCAAACCCAAAAAAGTAGAACCTGCATCAGATCAAGCCTTTGGATGTGACCAATAATTTGCAGGAAATCCACACAGGACAGAGGAACATGCTGAATCACACCAGAAAGACGCAACCAGCCAAGTGCAGACCGCAGGCGACAGGACAGCAGCCACGAGGCCGCTGCTTCGACCAGCAAACAGCAAGAAGTGGGGGAGACAAAGGAGAGAGCCAGAGATTAAGAGACTTAAGACAGTGGTTGTTTAGGGCTGGGGGCAGGAGGTAGGGGTAATGGGGAGTGACAGCTACTGGGCTCAGGGTCTCTTTGGAGGGAGGAGACAAAAATGTCCAAAATTAGATTGTGGGGATGGTTGCACCAGTCTGTGAATGTACTAAAACGCACGGAGTTTTACACTTTAAATGGCGAATTGTAGGGTACATGCCTTCTCTCTCAATAAAGCTGTTATTTTAAAAAGATATTGAAGAGACACATCAATGAATCATTGTGAGCCTCACCTGGATCCTGGTTCAATTAACTGTTAAAAATCCACAACACGTGAGAAACCGGCAGATCTGAACACTGTGTGGTCCAGGACACCGAGGAAGTGTCCACCTTTAAACCGATACTAGGAGTTACATAAGGAGAGAAGGTGGAGAGAGGGAGCAGACAGACAGTCAGACCCCCTTATCTTGTAGAGGTCTCTTCTAAAAGGTCTGTACATAAAATGTGACTGGGGTCTGCATCAAAATCACAAGGGACAGGGACTGTGACGAGGGCTCTAGATGAAACAAGGATCTCGGTGGAGGCTAGTGGGGCACACACACGCACTCCTCCACATTTTGCACCTGACCCAGCTCAGACCCTCCAAGGCGACCTCCTCCAGGCAGACTCCCTGCCTCCACCCACCCTCTTCAGTCTGTTCGCGTAACACAGCAGCCACAGGGATGCTGGGCTCAAAGTTCCTTCAAAGGCCTCCAAGTCCATCCCATCGTCCCCCTTCTCAGCCTGCACCTGCCTGCCCCTCTCACTCCACCTCCCTCCCTCCCTTCTTCCAGTCTATGCTCCAAGTTCACCTTCTCAATGCACCTGCACTGACCACTGTTCAACAGGGCCACCTGCCTCCTCCCCACCGCCAGCCCCAACCCTGCTTGCCATGCTCTTTTTTCTATCACGGGGACCCCAGAAGTACTTGATAACCACTGTACTTGTGTATGTCTTGTTTGGATTGTCCATCTCCCCTCACATGTGCTCCTGATTGTTCATCCCCAAAAGCTTTTGATGCCTACAGCTCAAGGTTAAGTTGTAATTACCAGTCTCAGATGCTCTGAGACACCTTCCAAGTCTAATATAATGTTTCTGCAGTGAGTTTTAACATTTAACAAACTGCACACTTCTCGAAGCAGCAGCACACAGAGGGAATAAAGCATCCTCAGCCACGTCCCCTGTCCCCAGCCACAGACAAGTCCACTCTAGAGTCACCACATATAAACTACAAGCAGAAAATTGTCTTTTAGTTCCACTCGCTTGTGACTAGGTTCACCACTTGCAGACAGACCCTGGTGCTCCTTCCGCATCGCTCCTGTCTACGTGACCAGGTCAGGCAGGTCCCCAAGCACCGTGAGTCCTGTCTGCACAGGCTTCACTGCACCACATTATACTGGAGTCTGTGCTGACAGGCTCCGCCAGGAATATGAGCTCTGGGCACCAAGGCCAAGCTCTCATCTCCCTGGTATTGAGCCTTACAAGGCACCCAGACACAGAAAGCTCCTGGTAAATGTTATTTATCTGGGATACGGTTTATTAAATGTTTTCTTATCCCTCACTGCTTGCAAAGACCCAGAGGTGAACCAAGAGGGTCAAGGAGGAGAGGAGCAAGTTGGGAGTTGGTGCACGCACCTGATGGAACATGGAGGGAGAAGATACCACTCCTGTGCAGAGGGTAAACTGACAGGAGCAGAAACAATAGTAAGTAGAGGCACTTGCTGCGGCCCAGGCACTGCGGTAAGCAATTGCAATTTGCCTGCTTTATCTCATCTGATCAAAGCACCTCCACCATCAGGTGTTCATTCTCTACACGAGGAGGAGACAGAGGTTCAGAGGGGTTAAGTGAACACCAGTTAGGTAGCCAGGATTCAAGTGAGGCCCGTGCTCTGGTGTGTGTCATGGTGAGAGGAGACACTGCCATGTCGTGGTGACACCCAACAACTCCCAGGAGCTCCAGGCAGCTTGACACCCGGTATTTGTCCCAAGTTAACTTCCCCATTACTCTCTGCATCTTCCTGTGCTCTCAACATTTGTCACTTGTATTTCTCTGTCAATTCCTTTCTTCCCACAAAAAACAAATGATGCCACCACCTGCCAGCTGTAAGGCCCTCGGAAATCACCATCTCCCAGAGCCCAGGCGTTCTTGTGCTCCGCTCAGCCTGCCACGAGTGAGTGGGTCCATGCTTTGACGAGAGTGGTGCTGAGGACCCTGAGAATACAAGTGCCACCAGGACTGGAGCATCAGTCGTTGTTTGTAACTGAGACTCAGGAGCAGCCACCCAAAAGGACCAGCGCACCTACCCTGCCACCTTCGTGACCCGCGTGAGCTCGGTTAAAGTGAGACTGACCCGAGGGGCTTGAGAGCGTGGTGAGCAGTTCCCACCGCAGGGGCCCCCAGCATCGAAGCTCAGAGAACCTCACAAGGCAGCCCACCGAGCACTCGACCATATGAACAAAGCTGCTGGGCTCCAGCTCCCCCATCCACAAATGGACATGACAGTGTAAAGATCAACTCCCAGTGGTTGTGTTATTTTACTTAGTCAAAGCCGACAAAACCTCTCAAATGACTCTGACCCATGAACCTCAGTATTTTGACCCTTCATGTGCAACGCTCTAAGTGCTAGAGCTCAGAGCTGAAATACTCAGAGACAACTTGAAAAACTACAGAAACACTGTCTCCTGAGTGACCGCCCGGTAGGACTCTGAGATGGACTTCAGCTGCAGTGAAACAAATTCAGGTGAGGACCCACCGGGATTCCTGAGTCTGCCTGGTTTCAAGTCTTGCTGTAGTTCTGTCTGTTGCTATAGGTTCTTAAAGACGGATAAAGAACGATTTTCACTGAGAACTTACTGAAACCCCCAGAAATAATCTTGAGAAGTCTCCTTTCACCCCAATTCTAAGTGAAGTTGTAGACAAGTTGTATTCCAAGCAACATGGAGCCATAAACTGCAGCAAGTAGAGCCTAAGAAAGGAGCGGTCATCATTTATTCAGACCTTTGAACCTTATCAGAAAAGGGAACCACAGATAAACTTACCTTCTATGGTCCATCGCAAAGACATCCACACTCTCACCTAGAAACATGCCCCCCAGGGCTGGTGACTCCACTCTCTCGGGGCTGTCCACCATGAGCTCCTCCCTGGGTCCCAGTCCTAATGAAGGTGCTCCCTGGGGGCTGGCTGGGCTCACTTTCTACCTCCTCTCCCCACCCCGACTCCCAACGCCAGTGGATCTCAAACCTCGCCTAACGAGGCAATCACCTGGGACATTGGCAAAATGTAATCTCCTGGGTCTTCAGGGGCAGAGGTGGGGAAAAGCCTTCTGCAACCAGCTGCTGGGCGTGGGAACCGGGCTGCACTCTCCCAGGGGCCCAGTTCCCACTCACTGAGCACCAGCAGTGGGCCAGCCCATGAACCCCTGTCCCGCTGAGCCCAAAGCCCTGTCCTCCGCCTCACCCTGCCCTTTCAACTCCCTTCTCCAGGGCCCACCTCAGCCTCCCAAAACCTCAAACTCAACATACCCAAATGTCACACATGACTCTCCTCCCCAAAGCCTGCTGGTCCTTCATCATTCCTTATTTTTGTTAATGTGTCACCACCTGCCAGTAACAAAGCCAGATGCAGTGGAATATCCCTCGATCTCCATCTCCTACTACGCTCCATCGGGTCACTCGTTCAAACATTCAACGAATGGGGTGACGAAGATGCGGCCAGTGCCCCAATCACCATTCTCAGATCCCTTCCTCTGGGCAGGCCCTTTGCTGGGTTCTCATTCAAGCTTTATAAACCTCCAGCAAGGAGGCAGGCTCAGACCACTGCGCAGAGTCATGCCCACCCTCAGCTGAGAGTGAAGCCAGGCACTGCTCAGCACATCTCATCTTATCCTCCAACAACCCTGAGGTGGGTGCTATTATCCCCACTTTCCAGGTATGAAAGCTGAGGCTTAGGAAAGTTACAGAACTTGCTGAGGTCATAGAGCTAGTAAGTGGTGGTTTGGGGCCCGGATACGAGCAGATATCACTGCCCAGGTAAGTGGAATCTACCCCGTGAGTGCAGACGACAAGATGCAAGCCTGCACCCGAGCCAGCGTTCTGGGTGCACGGCACCACGGAGGGAGGCTGCCCATCACTCCGCCACAGCCATCCCACCCAGAGGGGTCCCAGACCACCCACCTGCAACTTCCCCTTTCCACTGCCATCATCCTTTGCCCCCATGCTGCAGCCAGGGCCCCCTCTTCTAGCTGCAGTGCTGCCAGAATTACCTTTCTAGAATAAGTCTGACCACGTGACACTCCATGTGCTCAGCAAAGCGATGGGGCCTGTCACAGTTGAAGCACCACCTTCCCCATCACCGGCCCGTGGCCCCTGGGCATTCACATACACTGTTCCCAGGGCCCACTGGCTCCCTCCTCAGCCCCAGCCCCGTCAGAAGTCAGCAGAGAAGTAAACGAGTCACAGGATGGAGACATGGAGACCCTAAGACAGCCAGGCCAACTCCTCGCTTTCCAGACAAGGAAACTGAGACCCAGAACAAGGACAGGGCTGGAGCTGATGACCAGACTCCCCGTCTGTCCACTGCTTGAGCCGTGACCTCGAGGAAAGTTAAGAGAAACGTTAAAGGTGGGGTTTCAAGTTCTCGGTGGGCAGTGGGACAGGGCACCTCCTCTGCACCTCTGCTCCAGTTCCCGACCGGGGGGATGTGGTGGCCCTGCTGGTACAAATCAGTGGGCACCTCTCAAAAAACACCTTGCGCCCCACGGATTTCATGAGGATTTTAGTAAGTGGGAAGCCGCTGAAGAGGGAACAAGATAACAAAGTCCAAGCCCTTCATTTCTGAGCCTATCTACAAGCCTAAGCTCTAAGAACTGCTATGTCAGGAGCCGTCCATCCCCATATGCCCAGACGGTCCTCACCTGTGCCTGCTGGCCCAGGGAGATCATTAAGAGGGCCCATCTCACTTGCAAAGTTTCCAGTTTAGATGATAAGCTACAGTCACCCAGGGTGCAGCTCTGTTGCACGGTAAATTAGCAGGTGCAGGAGTTTGGTCAGGAAGAGGAGGGCCCAGAGGAAAGAGTAGATTCAGGTTTTCTAAACTTCCAGAGAAAAAAAGTGGAGAAAAAATTAGAATAGTGTAACTTGATGATATTCTTAGTGGCTGGAGTGAAAAGGGCAGGCCCACAACCACAGCACCACACCCGGGGATTGGGAGGTGGGGGCGCGTGCCCCCAGGGCCAACAGCGGAGGAGGAGGTGACGAAGCTGGGAGAGGGAGAGAGGCGTAAGGTCCAGAGAGACGGCAGAAGAAACAAGGAGAGGAGGTGACTGAGGAGAGAGCCATCCCCAACCCAAAACTAGGCAAGCAAAGAGTCCACCTTATGTGAGCGACGAGAAGAGATAAAGCACACAAGAGTCATAAGCATCATCCATATATTCTGTAAGTCACAAAACGTCCCTTCTGCTGGAAGAACACCACATAAACACGGGATTCCACCGCAACCAAAAGTCAGAGATGCAAAGTGACCCGTCCAAAGACACTGCTCAAGACGAACATGTCAGAATCAAAATCATGAGCAACTAACTGGGTCTCCAGCCAGCCTTCCTCAACAAAACAGAGGGACCCTGAACAAGGGGGCTCTTCTTAGAACTGATTAAAGAAAGAAAACTGGGGGGTGGGGGGTGAGATATACATACTCTGAAAAAAGGAGATTTTTAAAGACAAATATCTTCACACGTCAACAGCAGGGGGAAAGGGGTGGGGCTAGCTTTCGATTAAAGAGCCTCAAAAGATAAAAAACCAAATGTACGTGTGAACTTTTATTAAAA
This sequence comes from Tapirus indicus, assembly GCA_031878705.1. Lineage (NCBI taxonomy): Eukaryota > Metazoa > Chordata > Mammalia > Perissodactyla > Tapiridae > Tapirus > Tapirus indicus. Next base: position 4,122,851 of record CM062935.1, on the reverse strand, counting down.
TGCAAGATTCAAAACAACTAACTGTAAACACACTTCAGAGATAATGAGAGAAATCAATTATGGATTGTTAAATGTGATAATGGCATTGGGTTAAAAATGTCCCTATCCTTCAGACACGGTACTTAAGTCTCAGGGGTGAATTGACAGACCTGGAATTTGCTCTAGAATACTTCTGCAAAGAAAAGGGGAAAGGGGCATACCTGAGGTAAATGTGGAAAATCTTGATAACTGTTGAAGCTTGGTGATGGATAAATGAGAGTGTATTATACTAGTCATCCTACTTTTGTGTATTTTAAATTATCTCACAATAGAAACTATTTTAAAAAATCAAATATTACATTTTGAAGGTTCACAATAACAATTCACAAGACAAAAATATATTTGGTCAGTCTGGCATGTATAGTTCCATAACTGTACCCAGTTTGGCATTGTTAAACCTGACTGGCATTGTTAAAACTTTTGACACTGAAACTAGAAGTTAACAAAAAAATTCTACTTTGTAAAACCGTACAGGTTTTAGGAGTTGAAGCTTTTACATCATTTTTTCTTACACACTTATTTAAATCCTTCTTCAAGAGTTGTAATAGGTCCAAGAGGACTCTGCACAACTCCCCAGCCATGCCTGCCAGCAGCGGGCAGCAGCCTCACCAGGGGCAGAGGGCCATCTGCTGCATGGCGAAGGGGCACCATTATCAGTGGACCCTGTCCTACCTCCACTGAGATAAGTGGGGGTGGGAGGAAAACAAGTTGGTCACCAGAAGAGTTAAATGGCACCAGAAGCGACAGTGAAAGTTGGTTATTCTCAAAGTCACAATCCTGTTTAGACAACTCTCAAACAAGAGTTAGATGTTAACACAAGTTAACTACAGAAGTTACTTTGTAGCAAATCTGTGAAGGGTATAACACATGGGAGTTTGAGCACAGCAAAACCAAAAGAAATAACCCCTTGGAGTGGGCAATCGCTCAGACACAGTTTAAGATCTCTAAGCGGTTTAAAAAAAAAAAAAAGAATTACTGTTCATCTATGAAGGTTCAGGGTCAACTGGAGAATCCACCCATCCTAAACCACTAACTCCTTGGAACAGTTCAAAACTAAGAAATAGTAACAAACCTAACTTTAGAGTCCAGATACTAATTCACATACATAATAGCATCTGTAATGGGCATATCATAGCCCTATTGTGAACTCTATTTTTTAAATTAATTTACTTAGTAAGTTGCTTAATAAGTGTGTTAAAACTGGAAGTAGCAAAACCCAGAATGTCTTTTCATTATTCTAAATTAGGAAATGTAAGAGTAAGAAGACTTTCGTTGAAGAGATTCTATTCCAAAAAACTCCTTTTAAACAAAATTAAAAGCCTTAGTGTGTAGAAGAAAATTGAACTGCACCACAGCCTTATAATCACAGCACATTCGTTCAGCCCGAAATTTGGGTTCATTCCCATGCTGCCATTAGCTAAGAACCATCCTACAGACCTATTTATTTTTTCAACCAAAGCTGTGCGATTCCAGGGCACAAGTTTATCTGTGAACCATGGGCCCTCTCCCCATCCCACCACAATGCAGAGGCCCACAGAGCGGGATTCTTCCAAACACTGCTAGTGACCAGAAATGAGCCTGGAGATCCAGAGCACTAAAGCAACTTTTAAAACAAAACAGACAAGAAAATATCCCCATGCGGAGCACCCAGTAAGGGTAAGTGTGCTTCCCGAAGCTCGTTTCCAGTATACCTGAGCGCACGTGCACACAGGTCCAGTCTAGATGTAACAGGTATTTCCTACTGCGGGTCAAAGTCAAAGGGACCGGCAGCCACTACTCTAAAGAGACTGTATAGAGAGTCAGCTTGGGATCCGACAGATAGTCCTAATGCTCGCTGGACATATGACCTTGGCAAGGTTCTTAACCTCTCTGAGCCTCCGTTGTCTATACTCACTCAACTAGGCGACGGACTACCCTGCCATTTCACGGGTGGGGTGGCTGCCAGCCCAGGGTCTCAAGAAGCCAAATCTGCCCCCAGGACTGTGAAAACAGAGCCCAGGGCCCTTCCCCACCAGGGGTGAGTCACCTCCCAGGTGTAGGGTTAAAACCATTCTTCAATCAAATCTCTGAAAGCCCTTGAAAGTTGATCAGGCTCAGCCTTGGAGAAGCTTTCTAAGTAACGTCAGAAAAAAAGACACGCAGAATTCACAAGGCATAGAGCTGCCTGTGAACAGACACAGCAGCGGGGGACAACGTCAAGGGAGCCGACTGGATCAGGAAGGGCTTCCAGACTCCCAATGTGGAGCCGGTTCGGCCAGGGCGCCATCAGCAGGAGGCCCTGGAGGACCGGGAACCTGAACGCACCTAGCACGGGGCCAGGAGGGGCCTACAGCCTTCTCGAGCTGGCGGACAAAGAGGCGATGCCCCGTCCAAGTGGCAGGGCCAGCCGGGAAATTTAGGAGCCACGTGCCTGGCGGGAGAGGGGGAAAAAGCTTTACAACACTTGACCATTCTCTTGGCCCAGCAAGTCAACCGCCCTTTTACTCTGCATTACAGAAAAAAAAGGAAAAAAATGCGTTACTGCTTTAAGTTGTTTAGAACTTTTCCAGAGAGAGAGGCTGACTAGTAATAAGGGGTGCTGAGGAGATCCACACATCTCCTTACCTTCTTCTAGTAAATTGTAAAAGACAATTAGCACTTGAACAAGGAGCCGGCGTGTCTGGAATGAAAATGAGATGCACGCAGCTTCAGGGTTTTAGGGTGCCGCTTCCTGTGCCTTTCAGTCTACAGTCCTAACTACCAAGAGAAATTGGCCAAAATTCAGCATTTCCAGACTTTCCTTCAGAGAAGGGGCCGCAGAAGTGCTGGCAAAAAGAAAAACGAAACTGAGTGCGCTCCAGGCTCGCCGCGGCTCGGTCTGGCGCCGGAGCCGCGCGTCCCCCGCCGCCGCCCGCACCCCGAGCTCGGCGCCCGGACCGGGGCTGACCCCCGCGGGCGCCCACGGCCCGGGCCCCGCCATCGCGCCACCCCGCCGGGCGCAGCGGGGCCGCTCCGGGCGCAGGAGGCCGGGCCGGGCGGCGGGCCTCGGGCCTACACGCGGGCCGCCCGGAGCGGCCCCGGCCCAGCCCGCGGGGCCCGACGCGGGGACGGACCGGGGCGCGGGCAGGGCCCAGGCCGCGCGGGGCCCCCGACGACTCCGGCCGAGGAGGCCGGGCTGCACGGCGCCGGCGGAGCCGAGAAACGGCCGGCGGCCCCGGCCCCAGCGCCCCGGCCCCGACCCGCCCCCCGGCCCGGCCCCGGCCCGGCGCTCGCGCCCGCCCGCCAACCGCCGCGGGGGAGCGCGCGGACTCACCGGGGCCGGCTCCCGAGTACATGGTGGCGCCGCCGAGGGGCTCCGGGGCCGAGGGGCGGCCGCGCGCGCGCCACGGGCCCCGACGCCGCGAGCCGCGAGGGAGCCGCCGGCCGCACGATCCGCCCCGGCGCGGCCGCCTCGCCAAACAGGTTTACCCGACACGGCCGGGGCGGCGGGCGGAGGCGGAGGCGGCGGCGGGCGGGGGAGGGGCGAGGGAGGGAGGACGGGGACGGGGACGGGGAAGAGGGAGGGGCGACGGGGAGAGGGGAGGAGGAGGGAGGGGCGAGGAGGAGGAGGGAGGGGCGAGGAGGGGGAGGAGGAGGGAGGAGGGGGAGGAGGAGGGAGGAGCGAGGGGAGGGGGGAGGAGGAGGGAGGAGGGAGGGGCGACAGGGACGGAAGCGGGAGGGGGAGGGGCGAGAGGTGGGGGAGAGAGAAGGGAGGGGGCAGAGAGGGGAGGAGGGAGGGGGACGCGCGGCGGGAGGGCGGGGCCTGGGCGGGGGCCCGCGACCCGCCGGGCGGTGGAGAGTGGGGCGGGGGAGCGGGAACCGGAGGCGGGGACCCGGACGGGGGCTGGGCGGCACGAGCCCGTGTGGCGCGGAGGCCCCGCCGCGGGGGCGGCCGCGGGGCGGGGTGACCCCTCGCAGCCACTCGGAAGAGCGACGTCTCCTCCGCTGGGCGGAGCGGGCCAGCATGGCTTTGCTCCCTGAGACCGGGAAGAAAGAAAAGAAAACACACCCCTGATTTCCCCCGCGTCTCAGGCGCGCGTGGGGAGCCCGTTCTGGCTGCTCGCGCGGTCAGGGGTGGGTGCACGACCCTTCCCCACCTTTACCCCCCTCCGGCGGGTGAACTGGGGCACTGTGTTGGCGTGGCGTTGGGGTCCACGTCCTGGCGCACCAGCATCTCAGCCTAGTTTTTTTTTTTTTTCAAGTTATTAACGAAACATGAATGTCGGGAATCTTCCTCCCGACCCGGAGCTTGAACTTGAACGCTCTCCGGCCCCTCGCACACGACCACACCGCCACCTCTCGGCCAAGAACCCAGATAATCCATGTAAAAATAGTATTAAGTTTTTGGTGGATTTTGGCTGCCAGCAGTGATGAGCTCAAAGTAAAACTCCCTCTTCCAGCACTCAGGGGCCTCCCCAGATTCTTTCTATGGGGCCCTTATCGGACCCCATCACCCTCCTCTGCACCTCTGTACTTTCCCCACTTGTACCAGAACGTTCTCCCCTCTACCCAAATCCTCCTCCATCCTTCAACTCCCCCTCAACAGGTTTTTGGAGCCCTTTCCAGGGAAGCCAGCCGGGGATTACCTCCTTTTGCACCTAATTAGTGGGTGATTAGAAGTCAGAGGGTGAAATAAAACCCAAAGTTGGTCATCATATTTTTAGCGTACTTGCCTGCTCATTCCTTCATCCTATAAACATGTATTATCTGCATATCGGGTGCGAGGAACTGTGTGTTTCTCAGGCCTAGAGTCATACAAAGATGAACAGGAGTCCTGTCTGCAAGGAGCTTAGCATCCAATAGGTTTATTACTTGTTCTTTGCAATCCTCAAGGACATCCCTAAATTAAAAGTGAGGAAAATCAGTCTTTCCTCCAGAGAGGAACTTAAAAGGATATCCATCTTCACCAAATCATTGATGTGAACAGGATTTGATCACATGGCATCACCTCCCAGATGCCCACCCATCCCTCTGTAATGCTCTGCCCACCACCTCCACCTGCACAGAGGCCTGGACCACCTGAAAAGCCCCTGAAATTATTGCTCTCCCTTACTGCTCCCCTCCCAACAGTCATCTCCTGTGAACACAAATCTGATTTTGTACCTGCTTTGCCTGGAGCCCTTTATTGGCTCCCAGTTTCCGTCTGCATGTGGTCCAAAATCTTTAATTTGGTTTACAGTGCTCTGTGTGACAAAGCCCCTGCCTGCTTTACCAGAATCTTCCACTTCACCTTCTTCAGGCTCTTCAGATCCACATTTTCACTTTCTCAAGAGTGTTACTGTGGGAGTGTGAATCAGTACAATCATTTTGGGAAAAAAATGTTTGGCAGTGTCTGGTAAAAGCTAACCGCACATGGCCCTAGGCAGAAAGGCTGCTGAAATGTGGGTTTAGAAGCACAGCAAGCCCGGGTAAGAATGCACACTAGCACAGGACTGGCTACCACCCAAATATCCATCAGCTGTAGAATAACTAACCAGAGCGATATATATTCATAAAGTGGAATCTAGTGATGAAAATGAACACTCTTCAGCTAAGTGCAACAATATGGATGAATCTCAACAATGTTGTGTGGAAGAAGCCATCAGCCATACTGCATGATTCTGTTTATAACAGTTCCAAAACAGGTGAAATTGAACTACATTGTTTAGGGAGGCATAATTAAGTAGTAAAAAGCTAAAGAAAAGCGAGAAGATAGTTTACCATAAAAATGAGAATGGTACCGCTGGTGGCCGGCAGGTTGCTGTGACCATAGAGAGGTGGGGTGGGGGTAGGGGGCCTTTTGGGGTACAGGCTCCTTCTGGTAACACTGCTGTTAATTTTGCAGAGTCTCTTAAGCTGCACATTTATTTTTTATATACTTTTCTGTACCTTTGCTACATTTCACAATAAAGAAATTAAAAAATAATAATCATGAATGTTATTAGTCTCTTATTTATGAACCACGCAACTCGCAAGTGCCCACTCTCTGGCTGCCTCTGTCTCCCTCACACATCACCATCGTATTTGCTGCCCGAAATCCCTGACTTTCTCGGAGGCTGTTTGCTACTGTAATCTCTAGCGTCAGGAAACGCCGGGGAGGCTCTGTAACTGTGTCCCTCCAGCTCCGCCTTCTGCTCTTCTGAGCACACACGCCGGGTAACTTTGTTGCAAGGGTTCCTTTGCAGAGCGTCGGGCAAGATAATGTCTCCTCAGCGCTTCATTGTGTCGCTTCTCCGCGGAGACTGAACATTCGAGGCCCCCTGCTGGTGAAGGGGCGACCTCGCCGCCTGCGCCGGCCTCCTGCAGGAGCGGACTCTGGGCTAGGGTTCTCCCTCCCCTGCCGCTAGGACCCTCCCTCCCCTGCCGCTAGGACCGGGGTTCTCCTTTGTCCTTTTCTAGATAAGTCCACATCTCCCAGACATCCCCCTCCACCGCCGGTGTTGAGGGATCCCGCCCCCTTTCTGCAGCACCCCTCCTCCCACCCACAAGCTCCAGGCTCACAACGTCAAACCACGTTCATCTTCACTCACCTGCTCCCAATCTGCTCTTTTCCTGCTGCCCCCAGCATGGCCAAGAGATTCACCATCCATAGAAGAAAACCCCAGGCCCCTCCGCCTTCTGCCTCTCCTGACATCAGTGACTCCACTCAACCCATTTAATGGAGTCCACTCAATTCTCACTGTGAAATATCTCTGGAACCCTCTCCCACCCACTGGGGCTCTGCTCCTCCAGGCTGTCATCCAACATCTGGATGTCGACCGCATAGGGCCGACTCTGTGGCCCAGTATTTCTCCCAGATACAATTAATTCTCTGTATTTGAGGATCCCTATGCTCTGATAAGACTGCAGGGCCCTAATCACAGCCAGAGATCCCAACACTGGTCAGCCCCAGGTTTGCACATTGGTTGCACCCAATCCAGAGCAGGAATGCCACAGGAAAGGCAAAAGCTGTCACCTATGGGGGCCCTTAGTTTCTTCAAGACTAAAATGTGGGCACCAAAATAAAACAGTTGTTCCAAAACCAGGTTCTGCATGTGATAAAAGAGAGGTTAGGAGGTCAAGCAAATTGGGAATCATTGAGTTAAACAACACTAAACAGACTTATTGGCTGCAAACCTTCTCAAAGCCTTTAACAAAGTATTAAGAATCGTGATTCTACAAAGAGGAAGGAGGGGAACAGACGGTATGCAGTCTGTCCCAACCCACTTGGCCAGAGAACCCTTTAAACACAGAGTACCTTCAGGTTCCATGGAGCACACTTTTGGGAAACACTGAGGTAGAGCTCTTCTCTGATGCCTTCCAGCAATAATGTTCTCAGATTCTTTGAAAAAAAATTCTGGCTGTTTTTCTGAATTAAAAACTCAAGAGCATGGCTGTGAATTGACAAATACTTCTATCGTAGTAGGAACAAAATACACATCTAAGCAATTTCTACACGCTGAACCCAACATTAAATGGAAACCACTTAATTTGAATACATAAATCACTTTGTCATTTTGTGCACCCGACAGAGGCTAAGTCAAGAACCCAGAAATGTGAGCAATCAGAACCACCTCCTTGCACAACCCCAGGAGGCCACAGACACCACCGGGCTGCAGAGGGTGTCGTTTACCGGAACACAGAAGTGCAGGAGGGGGCTGCACCTAATATATATCCAGGAGACACCGTTTACTCTAGGATATAGTCTTTCCTATGTATACAAAGGAAAGAACAGCCAAGATGTCGCTAACATGAAAACACTGAAAATTACTCAAAATGGATGACAGATTTCAATGTAAGCATAAAAACTGTAAAACTTAAAAAAAAAAATAGAAAATCTTTGGGATCTAGGGCAAGGCAAACAGTTCTTAAATTTGACACCGAAAGCATAATCCATAAAACGAAAAGCGGATACATTGGACTTCATCAAAATTAAAGCTTTCCCTCTGTGAAAGTCCCTGTTACAAGGGTGGAAAGACTAGCTATAGAGTAGGAGAAAATATTTGCATACTGCATTTTGCCAAAGGACTAGCATCTGGACTAGAGAAGGAATTCTCAAAATTCAACTGTAAACAAGCAAACAATCCATTTAGAACATGGGCAAGAGACATTTCTCCACAGAGGAGATAAAGATGGCAGATAGGCACATGAGAAGATGCCGAGCATGACTGACCATTAGGGAATGCAAGTTCAAACCACAATAAGACAGGAATACACACCCATCACAATGGCTAAGATAAAAAATAGTGACAACAACAAAGCTGGGGAGAATGTGAAGAAACTGGATCACTCCTACTTTGCTGGTGGGAATGTCCAATGACGAAGCCTCTAAGGAAAATAGTTTGCCAGTTTCTCAAAAAACTAACATACAACTACCATATGACCCAGCAATCATACTCCTGGGCATTTCTCCCAGAGAAATGATGACTCGTGTTTAGACATAAACCTGTACGTGAATATTTACAGCATCTTATTTGTATAACCCCAAACTGGAAACAGCCCAAATGTCCTTCAGTGGTTGAATGGTTGAACAAACTGTGGTCTATCCACACCACTGAATACTCCTCACTAAAAAGGAACAAACTATTGAAATACACAACCACTTAGATGAATCTGAAGAGAATTATGGAGAGTGGAAAAAAGCCAATTCCAATAAGTTACATATTGTCTGATTCCATCTATATACCACTCTTGAAATTATAGAAATGGAGAACAGATGGATGGTTGCCAGGGGCCAAGAACGGAGTGGATGGGAGGGAAGAGGGAGTGTCTATGGGAGGATACATGCTGGGTCCTTACGGTGGGACATAAGTTGTGTATCTTGATTATGTCAGTGTTGATACCCCGGTTGTGATGTTGTACTACAGTTTTGTAAGATACTACCAATGGGGAAACTGGATAAAGAGTTCCCAGGATCTCTCCATATTATTTCTTACAATTGCATGTGAATCTATAATTATCTTAAAGTAAGAAAAGCACTCTAGTGTGCTAGAAACAAAAACACTCTAGTGTGCTAGAAACACCTCCCCCCCACCACACACATGCACATCCCAAGACAGAATTATTAGATTAATGCCAACATTGTTTTCATGACCTTGAGGTAGAGGAAGATTTCTTAAATGAGACAAAAGAACACTATCATGAAGGAAAATAAGGAAAAATTGGATTTCATTAAATTAAGAACTTCTGTTCATCAAAAGACATCATAAGTGTGCCCCTTATTTGGATTTGATTTTTTAAAAACTAGAAAAAAGTCATGAGACTATTACGAAAATTTGAATTCTGAATGGATATTTGATGATATTAAGGAATGATTATTAAATTTTTTCAGCTGTGACAATGGTGTTTTGATTATGTCAATAAAAAAGGAGTCCTAGTTTTTAGAGAATCATACTAAAGCATTTTCAAATAAGAAGATACAATGGCTGGAATTTGCTTCAAAGTAATCCAGTGGGGGAGTGGAGGTGGGGACAAGAGATGAAAGACGGCAAGTGATGGGCACGTGGGGGGTCATCATACTCTTCTATTTTTGTGTGTATTTGAAAATTTCCATAATAAAAAGTTAAAGAACAGCATCATCAAAGGAGTGAAAAAGTCCACAGAGTGGGAGAAGACATTTGTACCTATCTATCCAACAACAAGCAAAAGAACCTGTCCAGAATATGTAGGGGAGTAAACATTTTTTTAAAGAAGGACAATCCAGTAGAAAAATTGGCAAGACACTTGAACAGACACTTCAGAAAGAGGAATGCAAAAGGCCAATAAACGTGTGACAGTGGTGCTCAGCCTCATTGGTAATCAGGGAGATGGATGTAAAAGTCACAAGAAGACACCACCACAGACCCACCAGATCAGGGGTGTTGAAAGTCAGGAGGGGGAGATTTGAATGTATTCATTAGAGAACCACCAGATTTCTGAGCTTGTAGTGGCATAATCAAATGTTTTATATTTGAAGTGCCTTCTCCAGCACCTCCCAACCCATCACCATGACCGTTGATATTAGCTCTTCAACACCTTGGATCATCCACCTCTCTCCCCTCATTGCCTCCTGCCCTACCTGCTGAAATTGTCTCCTAACAGTGTCACCCATACACCTTAGCCACCGCTAGTCTAGTCTCCACACTTCTGAAAGCATGTTGGACTGTGTCACTCCTTGTCCAAACTTCTCCTGCCATCCCACTGCTCGTGGGGGTAAAGACACACCCTGGTGGGGCCTGCCTCCTCGGGGATGGTCCCCGACCCCCTTCCTAGCTCTGTGCTGGGGCATCCTGCCCCTCTTCATCACTTGTCCTCGGGATTCCCTGAGTCTACAGCTGAAGAGCATGAGGAAAACCTAACCCAGAAGTCAGCTGTGGAAATCTGCCTTTTCACACTGGAGGGGGCCATAGACCAACATGCTTTTCTTTGCCCACATCTAGAACATCACCTCCACCTCTGAATAGTACCACATGAGGGACACTGACGACTACAGGGGAAAAAACAACTAGCGTTTGTGTGGTGCTTGGTTTTCTGTGCCATAAACATTAGGGAGGAAGCCAGGGGGGCCTCACTTCTCTGAAGAGGCAGTGGGTGGAGTCACACAGCTCTGGGATCAGTTCTGCATCCTCTGCACCTGCTGGGATTAGCATGGCCTCCTATTGGGACCTCACAGGTTGGATGTGGTCAGTAGTGAGGGTACGTGCGTTCCGATCCTGCCACAGGACTTGGTATGCTAGTGGGACTCTGTAGGTGGTGGCCCAACACTCACCCAAGGTCCTCTGGTTCAAGAGCCTGCATTTTCCCCATGGCCCCACACAGGGAAGAGGGCAATCAGAATTGGGACACATCTAGATACTGTGTAGTCACAGCAGAGGACAATGGGAATCAGTCTGGGTGGAGGGTAGAGTGGGGAGTTGCTGCTTCAAACCTCTTATTGGGCTCTCCCGTTGAGAAGGGAGGAGTCTTGTTCTGTGTTTCTTGAAAAAGCAGAACTGAGTGTGGCTCCATGACAGGAGTAACCTTCTACCATCCCACCGGATCGTGCCCCCCCATCAACAGAGGTGTTTTCATCAAGATAGGAAACCCCAGCACCCTGTGCTCTGCTGGCCCAAGGGCCAGGTCTCAGCGCTGCATGCGTATTTATTCATTTGGTCCTCAGGGCGCTACCCTCATGGTACCGATGGGAAACTGAGGCAGAGCCAGGCTTCGAACCTGAGCAGCTTGGTCTACAGCTTGACACCAGGCACCCCCCACAGGCGCAGTGGACTGTCACACCCGGGGTTCTGTAGCTGCTCTCTTGGCTTCCTGTGACTGTCACGTTCCCTGATGCTCTTGGCATCACTAGTTTCCAGTTTTGTTCACATACTTCCTAAAATAATTTTAAATATTTTTTATCCCCCTCACACATTAAGTTGACACCTAAAATATTTCATAAGTTTAGTTACAAAGAATACAATTTCTGGCATATTGTAAATATTGACACTTAAAAATAAAACTGTCATACCACTTTTTAAAATGTAACCAGATGGAATATAAATACCATATCAATTTGATATCCAACATGAGCCATTAAGAACAGCACACTGCCTCTTATTTAACACTTAGATACTTGACATCTTTCTGTTACCCATAGAATTCATATTTCTGTTTTAATTCTTCTCAGATCTTTATCCTAAGGTAATATTTTTACATTTGGAAGTCATCAATCAGTCTGTATACTTCTCTACAGCAAAAAATGTGTATATAAATTGAAATTTTAAAATGTTTTATTTCCTCGGAGGCTCTAAGTGTTAGAAAAATTCTTCCCGGATTTATTTACCATTACAATTATTGGTTCACCACTGACCAAAACACAAACATATTACAAGTTTGGAATAATAGTTATTAGCCATGAAAAGGACAATTTTGTTGGTATGCATATATATATATATATTTTTTTTTTTGGTGAGGAAAATTAGCCTTGACCTAACATCTGTTGCCAATCCCCCTCTTTTTGCAGAAAAAGATTGGCTCTGAGCTAACATCCATGCCCATCTTCCTCTATTTTGTATGTGGTACACGCCACAGCATGGCCTGAGGAGTGGTGCATCTGTCCGCAACCGGGATTCGAACCTGCGAACCCCGGGCCGCCAAAGCGGAGTGCACGAATGTAACTGCTATGCCACTAGGCCAGCCCCTAGAACGCATCTTTTAAAGAAAAGAATGGGGCTTCCTTTTTCTACTGGTGCACAGGTCTGGGAAGGACTTGTTGCTGAATTCAGACAAGGCTTTTCATTTCTATTCCCAGCTCTCATTTCTGTAGACGTCAGTGCTGAGAGCTGCGTTCACATAGGCAGTAGATGGGAGTGGAAGGGAATTTTGCTACAGCAGTGCGGCTCAATTCTCTGAACCCCTTCCGAGTTACGTGCCACAAATTGCATAGTGATCTCCTGCCGACAGTTACGTGTAATGATCTACAGCTGACAATTCAATTAGCTCTGGCTTTCGAGTGAAGAAAGCCAAGTCCTGCAAATCACGTGGCTTTCAAAAGGATCGTTTATGACCCCAGTAGAGTCTGGGTGTCTGCAGGAAAGGTGTGGTGGATTAGATTACCGTCCAAAAGTCATCGCTCTACGCCCTCTCCCACGGGAACAGCTTCTCACTCCATTGATCCTGGGCTCAACCATGTGACTTGCTTAGGCCACTAGGATGTTGGCAGAACTGCACTCAGAGGCTTTAAATGTGGTTGTGTGGTTCCCTCCCCACAGCCCACCCGGGTCACCGAGAGGAATCTTCCTCCCTGCAGCTGCTGGCCCCAGAGTGAACAATGAACCTTCTTGCCCAGTGCAGCCGGTGCCCAGAAGTGCAGTGAAATAAGTAAGTGTCGTTACACAGCAAAAGCTAACGGATTCAAAATCCCAGGGGGCTTTTTAGAAAATTTTAGGAAATTGACAAACTGATTCTAAAATTTATATATAACTGCAAATGCGTCAGAAGAGCCAAAAAGAAAATATCTTGAAAAAAGAACAAAATTAGTTGACTCACACTGCTAACTTCAAGAATGGTTATAAAGCAACAGGAATCAAGACGGTGAAGCATGTGCAGAAAAGTCCTTTTCTGAGACTAAAATCTAGTATTGTGTCACTCAGAGGCACCGAGTTTACCCAATATATTCAGAAAGGTTTGGGGGACATAAAAATATTGTTAATTCATTTATACTTTTGCCAATAAAATGTTTTTAAAATTAAACAATTTTTATCACTTCTTTAAATAAATTTTTGTCAAACTCTTGGAGCTGCAAATTTAGTTTATTCAATTTACAGAAAAATATGGCATATGATCTGATTTACAGAGCCAGTCCTCCTTGTCAAACCCATCAGCCAAATAGACACACTTTCTGTCAGAAGGTGACTTCATTTTACAATTCAAATGTTAATACGAATTTCCAGGAATAGTCTAGAATCACTGAGAATTAAATTAAGGAATGCATTTTGTAAAATAGATTACTAAAAGCAGTCAAGATTAAATTGATAAAGGTCTAATATAATTAATGTATCTATTTTATAATATGTTACAAGAGCAAAAGAATAACTCGATATGCTTAACATTATGTAATTTATAATAATACAATGTAACATGTACCTAGAGTGATGTTACTTAAGAAGGAAGGAGTAAGATCGAAGTCATGGTATTCCTTTGGTAAATGTGTGTGAATATGTATACTGATGTGCGTTTTTGGCCTTTGAGATTAATTAAATGAGAATCAAGTATAAAAATCAGAAGTAATTTCATTCATTTTGTTAAACATCATGATCAGATTTTCTTATGAATTTAAAGAAAGACAAAGGTACACGCTGCTTAAGACTGGTCACTGTGGCAGCTCACACGTCATATTTACCTTTTGCTGTTGGGGTGGGAAATACGCCCGTCCACTGTCACAGAGACTGCGCAGTTTTATCTGAGTTTTATCCAACATATCTTGAAAAATGTGATAGTCCCAGAAAACACTTCAGTTAGATTTCACAGAATTATCATCATTAATGTCACTGTTTCAGCTGTTTGAAGGGGCTTTCTCTTTCCACCTAATGATATGCCAACCAGGACAAGTTCCGAAATTAGCAAAAAAAGAAAATTGCTTAAATACATTTAAAAAGGTATTTTTGGCATTTAATATTTCTTATCAGTGTCTTTGCTTTGCTCTAATGAGATTCTCTTTCAAGGCCAATCTGTTCTTTGATGCATGTTGGGGACACAAGGGACACAGTCCAGGTCACCCTCCACAGCTCCACACTACCACCTCCCTGAATTCAGAGCATCCCTGCAGCCAATGTGTCCCGAGTCGGGACCCCCAAAGGCTCATGGTCCCTGCCTGGCCGTGAATGTTTTCCTGAGGGCAGGTCCAGGCCCCTGGGTGGACTTGGGACCTGTGAGGGAGAAGCATCTCTAGAAGTGGAGCCTCTGGAAACTGGCCCTTCAGAGCTCTCTAAACACCCTGGTGAGTGGGGCACCCCCGGGGTACCTTCCCAGCTCAGAGACCATTGCTTTCCATGGCTCTGCGACATAAACCACACTGACAACCCTGAGATGCTGGATGTGGCTCCCTAAGTCGGGAAACACAGGAGCCACACACGAGAAACACAGGTTTGAAATTTACCTTTGTGTTGCTGCTGAAAGGGAATGTGATTAATGTCTTTCAAACAAGATATAAAAAGGGCACTTGCGCCTGCTCACTAATTCTCTGGGTGTCAGAATGACCAGCCACCTCTGCATATTTAACTGGTGAGTTTCAGCCTACAGCTTTATCTAGAGGACAGGAAATGGATGGGATAGCTGTGCCAAGAGGTTCCAAGATGCTACAGGGACAGATAGTGAGCACGGTCTGGACCACTTACACGAGTGAGTTCTCTAATGAATTACTAAGGGACACTAAGGATAATTAACTTTGATCTCCTACATTTGTTTTCCTTTTTCTATTGTGGTAAATACACATAAAAGTTACCATTTTAAAGTATACAGTCCGGTGGCATTAAGTACATTCACTGTGTTGTGCCGTCATCACCTCTGACTGAGAAAGCATCTGAATAGACATTTCTTAAAAAAAGACATGGCCAATAAGCACATGAAAAGATGCTCATCATTAGGCATCAGGGAAATACAACTCGAAACCACAATGAAACACCTCTTAGCAACCACTAAGATGGTCGTTTAAAGAAAGGAAGGAAAATTATAAGTGTTGGCAACGCTGTGGAGAAATTGGAACTTTGAAACATTGCTAGTGAGAATGTAAAATGGTACAACCACATTAGCAAAGAGTCTGGCAGTTTCTCAAATGGTTAAACATAGAATTATCGTATGACCCAGAAATTCCATTCCTAAGTATCTACCTAAGAGAAATAAAAATATAAGACCACACAAAAACTTGTACATGTGTTCACAGCAGCATTATTCACACACAAGAGCCGAAAAGTAGAAACAACCCAAATGTCCATCAACTGATGAAATGTGATTTATCCATATCATGGAATATTATTTGGTGATACAAAGGAAAGAAGTATTGATACATTGAAACATGGACGAAACTTTGAAAACATTATGCTAAGTGAATAAGCCAGACACAGAAGACCACATATTGTGTGACTCCCTTTATAGGAAAGATCCATAAGAGGCAAATCCATAGGGCCAGAAAGTAGATTCATGATTGACAGGGCTGGGAGGTGGAGGTGAGGCTTAAGGAGCACAGGGTTTCTTTTGGAAGTCATGAAGTGTTCTAAAATTGATAGTGGTGATGGCGGCACAGCTCTGCAGACACTACTGACTGAGAGCACGCCAAGCTGGCAACAAGGGCAGAGGCCGACAGGTCCACATGAGCTGGAACATTCTAGGACCTTGTGGCTGAGGTGTGGTAGGGAGTCAGCAGGTCCCTGGCGGGGCCCCAGTGAGGAGTCTGTGTTGTAGTATTTTATTCTAAGTGTTCGGGGAAGACTTTGGAGGTCATGAGCAGGGCATTACATGACCAGATCATAATTTAGAACGATCAACACACGCTATTGGCCAGCGAGCTAAGAACAGTTTTTATATTTTTAAAGGGTTAAAAAAAAAAAAGATATGCAACAGAGACCATACACAGCCTGCAAAGCCTGAAATAGTTACTATCCGGCTTTTTATAGAAAAAGTTTGCTGACCTCTGCGTGTCTTCAGAGAAATTGATGTGTGAAGCTGCCAATTCTTTCTGGGTTGAAAGAATGATTTGGGGGAGGGCTTGAGAGTGAGGCTTCACTCTGGACGAGAGCTGTCAGGAAGGGGGGTAGTTTCATGATTGGGGCTCGGAGGGGAGATTGAGAGCGAGGCAGAAGCTGCACCGTGCAGACTGGCCAGGACCTGCAATTCCCCGGTCCCTGTTTGCACGTTCCCTGGATTCCTGCGCAGAAACCGTGGATGACCTTTTGTCCCAAAGTCACACGTCATGCCCTCCCTGGGGATCAACTGCCCAGAACCGTGCATCTGGGAAGTTCTGTGCTCCCACTCCAGGGAGGAGGCCACTGCCAGACGGCAGCTCTCAACCCCACTCTCATTTCCTTCATTTGAGTATAATTTCAGTTTAAAATATAATCCAGTCATGCCTTCCTGAAGTTTGGCCAGGAAACCTTGCTGCTGTCTTGCATACTCCCGACTCTGTGCTCATGAAAATAGGATGTTTGCTCTGTGTTGTTTATACAGATGGCAGACCTCATCTGTTACATGTGAAGTCTTCCTAATTTCATCCTTAAAGTAGAATTTCTACTAGTCTCTAGTCTACATCTAGTATTGGTTCATTTTCTAGAATCAGAACAGCCAGTTTTAGGGGCTAAAAACCATATAAGGAAATTATATGTGGAAATTTGGTTTGCAACTTGCCATTTTCTTCAAAATGCTCAATGACCGGGAAGGATGAGCAATTATGTCCTGGGTGTTTGGTGGTGCTGAAAAGAGCATCTTTCAAACATCAGCATCTCACACCCCACAGATCACTTTCTAGTCAAAATGGGAAACACGGCTGAGCAATAGCGGGATCCCACATAACCCTGTGTCCAAGGTCAGGACCAGCATCACTGAGGCAACCAGATTTGTGTCATCTGATGCCACACCCCAGACATGCACATCACCTGAGATGTGTTCTAGACAAAACCTAGCCCTTTCACCTCTTTTTTATTTTTTTGTAAGGAAGACTAGCCTTGAGCTAACATCCATTGCCAATCTTCCTCTTTTTTGCTGAGGAAGATTGGCCCTGGGGTAACATCTGTGCCATCCTCCTCCACTTTATATGGGACACCGCCACAGCACGGCTTGACAAGCGGTGCATAGGTCTGCAACCAGGATCCGAACCTGCGAACCCAGGCCGGTGAAGTGGAGCACACATACTTAACCACTATGCTACCAGGCCAGCCCCCCTTCACCTTTTATACATTACTCCCAGTTTACAGGAAGTACTAGCAAACAAACTCAGAAGCTGGAGCGTCTGCTGGCCCACGGGCATGCCCCTTCACCATGTCACAGGCACTGCCCAGAACAGCTCACACTGATGGGACACACAGCACCAGATGAAACTCGTGCTTCTGATTAGATCCTGATTTATAAACTGACTGAAAAGAACATCCTTTGTGGTGGATTGGAGAAAATGGAGTATGGATTTGGGATTAGAGTAATGAAAATTTATAGAATGGGAAGTTGGAGGTCACCGCTTGACAGCAGGCTACAAAACAGTATGCAGGGCATATTATATGATTGTAGTAAAAAAAAAAAAAAAAGTACATACATATGCCCAGAAAAAGGTCTCTAAGGAATTGGAAAAGTAATGCTTTTATTTTTTTATTATTATTATTTTTAGAGATTTCACTTTTATAAAATTAAATTTTATTATTAATACAGGCACATAGTTTAAAAGATCACATGGGGTAAAAAAACTTTTAAGCAAAAAAACCAGAAGTTGTCTGCTCATGTTGTATTCCCCAGAAGCAAGCAGTTTTAACATTCTTAGCTGTTTCTTCTTTCATTTACCTTATAATTCTAAGTAATATGCAATTGCTGTTCTCTCTTTATTCATTAGTTTTGACATATATTGGCTACGTTAGAAGAAGCTTGTAGCTATCCACACTTCCTCTTCCCCCATCTTCTTTTTTTATTTTTTATTGATGTCTTAGTTTATAACACTGTGGGGTTTTAGTTGTACATTTTTGTTTGTCCGTCACCTTGTGGATGTAACCCTTCACCCCTTGTGCCCCCCCCACCCCCCTTCCCCTTGGTAACCACCAATCAGTTCTCTCTGTCCGTGTGTTCACTTATATTCCATATATGAGTGAGTTCATGCAGTGTCTGTCCTTCTCTCTCTGGCTTATTTCACTTAACATCATACCCTCTAGGTCATTCCATGTTGTTGCAAATGGGACAATTGTGTCTTTTCTTATGGCTGAGTAGTATTCCATTGTATGTATATACCACATCTTCTTTAACCAATCTTCAGTTGAGGGACACTTGGGTTGCTTCCACTTCTTGGCTATAGTGAATAATGCTGCAATGAACATAGGGGTGCATACGCCTCTTGTGATGGTTGATTTCACGTCCATTGGGTAGATGCCCAAGAGTGGGATTGCTGGATCATACGGTATTTCTATTTTTAATTTTTTGAGGACTCTCCATACTGTTTTCCATAGAGGCTGCACCAGTTTGCATTCCCACCAGCAGTGAATGAGGGTCCCCGTTTCTCCACAACCTCTCCAGCATTTGTTGTTATTTGTCTTTGTGATTATAGCCATTCTAACTGGTGTAAGGTGATATCTCAGTGTCGTTTTGATTTGCATTTCCCTGATGATTAGTGATGTTGAACATCTTTTCATGTGTCTATTGGCCATCTGTATCTTTTCCTTGGAAAAATGTCTGTTCATATCCTCTGCCCATTTTTTGATTGGGTTGTTTGTTTTTTTGTTGCTCAGTTGTATGAGATCTTTGTATATTACTGAGATTAATCCCTTGTCAGACAAACGATTTGCAAATATTTTCTCCCAGCTGGTGGGTTGTTTATTCATTTTGATCCTGGTTTCATTTGCCTTGTAGAAGCTCTTTAGTCTGATGAGGTCCCACTTGTTTATTTTTTCTTTTGTTTCCCTTGTCTGGGTAGACATGGAATCTGAAAGGATCCCTTTATGTCCAATCGCAATTAGTGTACTGCCTATATTTTCTTCCAGGAGTTTTATAGTTTCAGGTCTCACTTTCAGGTCTTTGATCCATTTTGAATTGATTTTTGTATATGGCGATAGGAGATGGTCTACTTTCATTCTTTTGCATGTTGCTGTCCAATTTTCCCAGCACCATTTATTGAAGAGACTTCCCTCTCTCCATTGTATGTTCTTTGCTCCTTTGTCGAAGATTAGCTGTCCAGAGGTGTGTGGTTTTATTTCTGGGCTTTCAATTCTGTTCCATTGATCCGTGTGTCTATTCTTGTACCAATACCATGCTGTTTTGATTACTGTAGCTTTATAGTATATTTTGAAATCAGGGATTGTGATGCCTCCAGCTTTGTTCTTTTTTTTCAGAATTGCTTTAGCTATTTGGGCTCTTTTGTTGCCCCATACGAATTTCAGTAGTTTTTGTTCTATTACCGTGAAGAATGACATTGGGATTCTGATTGGGATTGCATTGAATCTGTAGATTGCTTTAGGTAGAATGGACATTTTAACTATATTTATTCTTCCAATCCATGTGCATGGAATATTTTTCCATTTCTTTATGTCCTCCTCGATTTCTTTCAATAGTGTCTTATAGTTTTCATTGTATAGGTCTTTGACCTCCTGGGTTAAATTTATTCCCAGATATTTTATTCTCTTTGTTGCAATTGTAAATGGGATTGTCTTTTTGAGTTCTCTTTCTGTTGTTTCATCGTTAGTGTATAGAAATGCAATTGATTTTTGTAAGTTGATTTTATACCCTGCCACTTTACTGTAGTTGTTGATTGTTTCTAGTAGCTTTCCGATGGAATTTTTGGGGTTTTCTATGTATAGGATCATGTCATCTGCAAATAGTGAGAGTTTCACTTCTTCATTGCCTATTTGGAGTCCTTTTATTCCTTTTTCTTGCCTAATTGCTCTGGCCAGAACTTCCAGTACTATGTTGAATAAGAGCGGTGAGAGTGGGCACCCTTGTCTTGTTCCTGTCCTCAAAGGAATGGCTTTCAGTTTTTCCCTGTTGAGTAGGATGTTTGCTGTAGGTTTGTCATATATGGCCCTTATTATGTTGAGGTACTTTCCTTCTATACCCATTTTGTTGAGAGTTTTTATCATAAATGGATGCTGGATCTTGTCAAATGCCTTCTCTGCATCGATTGAGATGATCATGTGGTTTTTATTCTTCATTTTGTTAATGCGGTGTATCACGTTGATTGATTTGCGGATGTTGAACCATCCCTGTGTCCCTGGTATAAATCCCACTTGATCGTGGTGTATGATCTCTTTGATGTATTGCTGTATTCGGTTTGCCAATATTTTGTTGAGGATTTTTGCATCTATGTTCATCAGTGATATTGGCCTGTAGTTTTCCTTCTTTGTATTGTCCTTGTCTGGCTTTGGTATCAGCATGATGTCGGCCTCATAGAATGTGTTGGGAAGTATTCCATCTTCCTCTATTTTTTGGAATAGTTTGAGAAGGATAGGTGCTAAATCTTCTTTGAACGTTTGATAAAATTCTCCAGGGAAGCCATCTGGTCCTGGGCTTTTATTTTTTTGGGAGGTTTTTGATTACTGTTTCAATCTCTTTACTTGTGATTGGTCTGTTCAGATTCTCTATTTCTTCTTGATTCAGTTTTGGGAGGTTGTATGCGTCCAAGAATTTGTCCATTTCCTCTAGGTTGTCCAATTTGTTGGCGTAAAGTTTTTCATAGTATTCCCTAATAATCCCTTGTATTTCTGTGGTGTCTGTTGTAATTTCTCCTCTTTCATTTCTAATTTTATTTATTTGAGTCTTCTCCCTTTTTTTCTTAGTGAGTCTGGCTAAGGGTTTGTCAATTTTATTTATCTTCTCAAAGAACCAGCTCTTTGTTTCATTGATCCTTTCTACTGTTTTTTTGGTTTCAATTTCATTTATCTCTGCTCTGATTTTTATTATTTCCCTCCTTCTGCTGATTCGGGGCTTTGTCTGTTCTTCTTTTTCCAACTCTGTTAGGTGCAATTTAAGGTTATTTATTTGGGATTTTTCTTGTTTGTTAAGGTGAGCTTGTATTGCTATGAATTTCCCTCTCAGGACTGCTTTTGCTGCATCCCATATGAGTTGGTATGGTGTATTTTCCTTTTCATTTGTCTCCAGATAGCTTTTGATTTCTCCTTTAATTTCATCAACGACCCGTTGGTTGTTCAGTAGCATGTTGTTTAGTCTCCACATCTTTGTCCCTTTCCTAGTTTTTTCCTTGCAGTTGATTTCTAGTTTCACAGCATTATGATCAGAAAAGATGCTTGTAATGATTTCAATCTTCTTAAATTTATAGAGGTTTGCCTTGTTTCCTAATATATGGTCTATCCTTGAGAATGTTCCATGTGCACTTGAGAAGAATGTGTACTCTGCTTTTTTTGGGTGGAGTGCTCTGTATATATCTATTAAATCCATTGCGTCTAGTTTCTCGTTTAAGTCCATTATTTCCTTATTGACTTTTTGTCTGGATGATCTATCTATTGATGTAAGGGGGATATTAAGATCCCCTACTATTATTGTGTTATTGTTAATATCTCCTTTAAGGTTTTTTAGCAGTTGTTTTATGTACTTTGGTGCTCCTGTGTTGGGTGCATAGATATTTATAAGTGTTATGTCTTCTTGGTGAAGTATCCCTTTTATCATTATATATTGCCCTTCTTTGTCTCTCATTACCTTTTTTATCTTGAAGTCTACTTTGTCTGATATAAGTATGGCTACTCCTGCTTTCTTTTGTTTGCCATTAGCTTGGAGTATTGTTTTCCATCCTTTTATTTTGAGTCTGTGTTTGTCTTTAGAGCTGAGATGTGTTTCCTGGAGGCAGCAGATTGTTGGATCTTGGTTTTTAATCCATCCTGCCACTCTGTGTCTTTTGATTGGAGAATTCAATCCATTTACATTTAGAGTGATTATTGATATATGAGGGTTTAATGTTGCTATTTTATTGTTCATCTTCTGGTTCTTTTGCATTTCCTTCATTTCTTGTCCCTTGTGTTTTGGACTGCAAATTCAATTTGGTATTTCTGTATGCTCATTCTCTTGGTTTTCTCTTTATTTGTCATGTGTGGTTCTCTCCTGGTTGTTTGTTTAGTGGTTACCGTGCGGTTTATATAAGCGATCTCCTGGATAAGAAAGTACATTTTCAGATGCCTCCTTTTTCCTGAGGCTGGGTCAGTTCAATCCCTTACCTCTTCCCCTCCTTATTTGTTATCTCTTTGTTCCAGATTGTGTCATGAATGTGTGTTTCCAGTGATGAGCTTGAATTAATTTTTGATGTTTTCCAACTGTAGTTTGTTCTGGTTTAGTCTCCTTGCTTTTCTCCTTGCTGAAATCTTTGTATCCCCTTTCTCATTTGTTTTTTTTCAGGCCTAAGGGCCTTCTTGAGCATTTCTTGTAGTGGGGGTCTTGTGGTGACGAACTCCCTTAGCTTTTGTTTATCAGGGAGAGTTATTGTTTCTCCATCGTATTTGAAGGATATTTTTGCTGGATAAAGTATTCTCGGCTGAAGGTTTTTGTCTTTCATGATTTTGAATATATCATTGCAGTCTCTCCTAGCCTGTAGAGTTTCTGTCGAGAAATCAGCTGAGAGCCTGATGGGGTTTCCTTTGTATGTTATTTTGTTTTTTTGTTTAGCTGCCTTCAATGTTATTTCCTTGTCATGGGTATTCTTCAAGTTTGCTACTATGTGGCGAGATGATTTTTTATTCCTGTTTATATATTTAGGTGATCTATTGATTTCATTCACTGTTATTTCCCTCTCGTTCCCTAGGTTGGGGAAGTTCTCAGCTATTATTTCTTTGAACAAACTCTCTGCTCCTTTTTCTCTTTCTTCTCCTTCTGGAATACCTATTATCCTTATGTTGCTTTTCCTCATTGAGTCTGATATTTCTCGAAGAATTTCTTCATTTCTTTTTAGTCTTAGCTCTCTCTCCTCCTCTACCAGGAGCATTTCTGCGTGGCTATCCTCAATAGTGCTAATTCGTTCCTCCATATTGTCAGTTCTGCTCTTTAAAGACTCCATTTTTTCCACTATCTCGTTGATTTTGTTTTTCATCTCCAATAATTCTGATTGGTTTTTCTTTAGGGTTTCAATCTCTTTTGTGACATAATCCCTGAATTCGTTGATTTGTTTCTGTGTGTTCTCTCGTATTTCGTTGAGCTTGTTTATGATAGCTATTTTGAATTCTCTCTCATTCAGGTTATCAAATTCTGTGCCTTCAGGGTTGGTTTCTGGGTGTTTGTCATTTTCCTTTTGGTCTGTAGCCCTGACAAATTGTCGCAAGGATCCGACGGGGACGGCTTTACTTTTACCCCTCATGATTAAAGTTAGTCCTGCAGTTCCCCCTGCTGCCACTAGATGGAGATCGCGAGCGGTTTGCTCTGAGGCGGCTGCAGCCCCCGGAGGGATTATGCTGAAACACCGGGTGTGTGGGGGGAGGGGTCCTCTCTTTCTCCTGCTTGACCCGGGGGTTTCCTTTCTGGCTCTCTTAGGGTGTTTGCTACACCCCCTAAACAGTCCGTCGTCGCTTCCCCGTGGGGATCTCGCGACAGTCTGTGAGAGCACCTGGATGGCGCTAGTTTTCCCCGCTGTGGGCCGCCCCTCCCCTCTCTGTCCGCGAACCGCGCTGTCTTTGCCGATCGATTGGGGAGGGGGAGTACAACCTCCTACCTCTCCTCCCGTCCTCCTGGGCTTCCCGCGCCTCCACCATCCGATGTATGGCAGCAGGGGTTTCTCAGAAGTCCGTAGTGTTTGATTGAGCTCTGTTGGAATGTGAATGATGTTTTCGTTGTGTCGTAGGGGGCAGAGATTCAAAGAGGGAATCTCACTCCGCCATGATGCTGACGTCACTCTGGAAAAGTAATGCTTTTAAATAAAAAACTATATATTTGTTGTCGTAAAATACACATAACACAAAATTTACCACTTTAACCATTTAAAGTGTACAATTTAGTGGCATTAAGTGCATTCACAATGTTGTGCAACCATCATCGTTACCTAGTTCCAGAACTTTTTCATCACTCCAAATGGAAACCCTGTACCCATGAAGCAGTCATTCCCCATCCCCCTCTCCCTCAGCCCCTGGTAACCACTGATTTGCTTTCTGCCTCTATGGATTTGCCTATTCTGGACATTTCTTATAGATGGAATGTAAAGTAAAAAACTTTTGTTTTCCTTTATGCTACTAACAACAGTCTACTCACAGAATATTTCACTTCTGACACTTCTGGTCACCAAATGTGTGGGTGTTTTTCCCACACCAAGCAATTCTGTGACACCAGCTTAGGTGTCCAGCAATTTAACTCTTTACCTGGAGATAGCACCCGACCCCACAGGTTAAGGGCTCCCATTAAAGACTGTGCCCTTTTCCCCCACCTCAGACGCCAATCGCACAATCACCTGTGCTCCTGACCCACCGGCTATAGATCGACCCTTCCTCGCTAGTGCGGCTCACAGAACTCAGGAAAACATTTCATTTACTAGATTACCAATTTATTATAAAGGATATAACCCAGGAACAGTCAGATGGAAGAGATGTATAGGGCAGGGGATGTGGGAAGGGGCTCGGGTGCCCACATCCTGTCTGGCACCCCATCATCCCAGCACCTCCATGTGCTCACCAACCGGGAAGCCCTCTGAGCCTGTCTGTTCAGACCTTTATGGAGGTATCATAGTGTAGGCATGACTGATGACAGTGCCAACCCCTGGCAACCTGCCCCATTCTCAGGGACTTTCCACAAGTCTCCTCACTAACAGAAAGGTGGGGTTGAAAGGGGCTTGTTGTGAATAACAAAAAACACCTTTTTCTCTCTTATCACCTAGGAAATTCCAAAGGTTTTAAGAGCTGGGTGCCAGGAATGGGATGAAGACCAAATACATATTATTATAAATCACAATATGACACGGAATCATACAATTTGTGACCTTTTGTGTCTGGCTTCTTTCACAACGTAATGTTTTCAAGGTTCATCCATGTTGTAGCCTGTATCAGTGCTTCATTCCTTTTTACGGCTGAAGCATATTCCACTGTTTGGATAGACCACATTTTGTTTATCCATTTACCGATCTTATTATCTTCAGTAGTTTTTGTGGATTTTCAGGATTCTCTAGATCTGCGATCGTGTCGTCTGTGAATGGATGCGGCTTCACTTCTCCCTCTCCAACGTGCAGGCCTCTTACTTGCCTTCTTGCTTGGTGGTTGGGCTGGGACTTCTGGCGCTAGGCTGAAGAGAAATGGTGAAAGCGGCATCCCTGGCTTGTTTCTGATCTGGGGGCAAAGCCTTTCCTTTAAACATTTTTGACTTGGCTGTATTTTCTAATTTTCCTCAGTGTGCAGACACTGCTTGTGCAATTTAAAAAAAAAAAGGTTAATTTTTTAAAGAAGTCAATGCCTGAAAATGGGTACATTTAAAGAGAGTTTTTCCCACAGGGAGGAAAATAACTAGATTATTGTTTGTTTTCTTTGTCAAATGCAGCAGGGTAACAAATTAAAGTCAAGTGTGATTTAAAAGTTGTAAATGATGCGCAGCCCTCATTGGTGGGTCCACAAACCTAGTCAGACCCAAGCTGGGAGCACAAAAGTCAGCCCAGTCTCAAGGTGACCCCCAAACCCCCATTTACAAATGGGGAGACCAAGCCCTCCTCCCTCCCTTGAGGGGGTGGAGGAGCTGAGGACAGGGCCTGGCACGTGTAAACACCATCTCAGTGGCTGCCATTCTGCCCCCCATGCATGAAGAGCAGCATGAGGGGCAGCTAAGCGACAAAGGATGAACTGTAGGTAGGGATTAGAGCCCTAGGGGCCCGTCGCTCCAGCTGGTACCAGCTGAGAGGATGAACAGCGTCAGAAAGGGTTAGGCAGTCTCCAGGGCAGCTTTGGGCACGTCGTCCTAGCCTGTTTACTTTGACGTTGACGTGTGGACTGGAAATGTAAGCAAATACGGCAATTCTGATATCGTTAGGTACCAGAGAATTTCAAAATGTAATTTGTGGGGTCAGGGATGTTCAACTCAGCGTCTTTATATCTGCGGGAGACTCTGGGGAAGGCATTTGTCCTAGTGGTTAAGTGGCAGTCCCTAGAGTCAGGCAAACCCAGGTTCCAACCCAGTTCTGTCACTTAGTAGCCAATCATTACTCTGACTTCTTCACCTGTAAAACGGGGATAAGAATCGTACCTCCTGGGTAGCTATGAGTTAAGTGAGATGCTGCCCCTGAAAGAGCTCTGTATGCTTCAGTGGACCATAAAAACACCAGCATCAGTATTGCCCGTCTGTGTGGACTTGCCTCTCCTCCTCCACCTCAGCCCACTTCTAGGCCCACTTCTGTTGCCAAACCCCATGGCCTCCTTCCTGGCCTCCGGCATTTCCCGCTGCCTCCCAGTTTGGCTTCTGGGACTTTGGCTTCTACCCCACAGTTCCCCCTGAACAGGCTAGAGCATCTCTCTGCCCTCTTTGACTCATACTTTGGGCCAACCTGGGTCTTCACCGTGACCCCCTTCTTTATCCAGGACATCACCAACACACTGCTCACCTCCACATTCATATCCAATGTTATAGAGTTTACCATGGTATTGAGTCCCCAGCATACAATCAACTGTAGGAGTGAAATCCTGGCGCACAGTCAGCTGCGGTGTATAATCCCTGGCACACAGTCAGCTGTAGCGTATAATCCCCGGCACAGTCAGCTGTAGCGTATAATCCCTGGCGCGCAGTCAGCTGTAGCGTATAATCCCCGGCACAGTCAGCTGTAGCGTATAATCCCCGGCACAGTCAGCTGTAGCGTATAATCCCTGGCGCGCAGTCAGCTGTAGCGTATAATCCCTGGCGCAGTCAGCTGTAGCGTATAATCCCTGGCGCGCAGTCAGCTGTAGCGTATAATCCCTGGCGCGCAGTCAGCTGTAGTGTATAATCCCCGGCACAGTCAGCTGTAGTGTATAATCCCTGGCGCGCAGTCAGCTGTAGCGTATAATCCCTGGCGCGCAGTCAGCTGTAGTGTATAATCCCCGGCACAGTCAGCTGTAGTGTATAATCCCTGGCGCGCAGTCAGCTGTAGCGTATAATCCCTGGCGCACAGTCAGCTGTAGTGTATAATCCCCGGCACAGTCAGCTGTAGCGTATAATCCCTGGCGCACAGTCAGCTGTAGTGTATAATCCCCGGCACAGTCAGCTGTAGCGTATAATCCCTGGCGCGCAGTCAGCTGTAGCGTATAATCCCTGGCGCACAGTCAGCTGTAGCGTATAATCCCTGGCGCGCAGTCAGCTGTAGCGTATAATCCCTGGCGCACAGTCAGCTGTAGCGTATAATCCCTGGCGCACAGTCAGCTGTAGTGTATACTTCCTGGTCACAGGCAGGGATGAAGCTGTTGTTCAAGTCGTCCCCAACCTAACAAGTACCCCTTACAGCAGCGTTTGCACTAACATCTAAAGCATGTAACCCTAGCCAAGACCCGCACCACTGTGCAAACTGCCTGCCTTCCCAGGGAGGGTCACTCAGAGGCGCAGACAGACACATGGCAGAAACGGGGCTGGCCGACCTCCACAGGAGACTGGTGGCTAAGCCTCTCCGATTCAGTCAAGTTTCTTCTTTGATCAGTTTCTAGTGACAGCTAAGAGCTTACATGAGTATAGTGAAGGGGTCTCCAGATTTTCAGGAAGGGAAAAAATATAAACACAGCCCAAACTCCTATAGCATTAAAAATGCTGCTTTTAGAAACACTCTTGGGGCCGGCCTGGTGGCACAGTGGTTAAGTTCACACTCTCCGCTTCAGCGGCCCAGGGTTTGCAGGTTTGGATCCTGGGCGCGGACCTACACACCACTCATCAAGCCATGCTGAGGCGGCGTCCCACACAGAGCAACTGGAAGGATGTACAACTATGACATACAACTATCCACTGGGGCTTTGGGAGAGAAAAAAAGGCAAAAAAGGAGGAAGATTGGCAACAGATGTTAGCTCAGGGCCAATCTTCCTCAAAAAAAAAAAAAAGAAAGAAAGAAAAAGAAACAGAAACACTCTCCAGGCTGGGAAAACAGAGGCTGCAAGTCCCTGACAGAGCTAAACTGCAAATTATCCTGTGACCTGGGCTGGCAACCAAGCAGGTTACAAAAATCAGTCACTGGGGACTCAATCTTTTCATAGATTTTCCTTGGAAAAGGTGATTTGATTGCTTAAGAGAGAAAAAAATGGAAAGAAAAAAGTATTCAAAATTTAAAATCCTTTGGTTCAAGGTAAATAGTGTACTCCAGTAAGTAGCAAAATGTGTATGTAAATGTGTTGAAACAATTATGCTATTAATAAAAATTAATGAAGTATCTCCATTTTTAAAATATAGATTCTTCCTGTCTCTAAAAGTTTTAGAGAATTTAAATGAGGAAAAAGAAGGGAAACTATAATCTTAGTTTAATGGCCTCGAAGTTCCTGTGGCTGAGTTATTTAAAAAAAAAAAGTAAACTCGTGGTTAGTGTCATTAAAAGGCTTTGAGGAAACTCTTTGCATTAAGACAGTGAGATTTAACAGGTCTTAAAAGGGAAAATAAATATGAAAGAATTGTATAAAAAAATCCCAAATCCACTTGATATTCTGATCATGGACAAATTTTGTAAATTTTAAAGTCAGCTATATGTTTTAAAAGTCAGCTATACGTTTTCTCTCTCATTTTACCACAGTGTGAAAATATACTACAAACCTCTTTTGAATTTATATTCTTTAAAAAGTCTAATATAAATGAATAAAAAGAAAACAGGTAATTAAATGAAACTTCCTAACTTCTGTATCCTTATCTTGAGGGCAGATGGGTCATCATTAAATGTTTAAGACTCTGGGTGTCCATATGTGTGTAAAACTAATCTGAACTACAGCTGAGATCTTAAATAGGTGGGTCTTAAAAATGCCAGAAGTACTGCCAATTTTACAGCTGTGCACAGCACCTTCCCTCCTGGCTGGGGTTTTAAAATGTATGTATCTGAGCAATTTTAATACCAATAGTGATCATATTATTCTTTCTTCTCCACCTAAAATATAACTTTTAAAATTCCTAACTGACTTTGAGGCTTGGGCTAATACTAGGTTGAGGTAGTTACTGAGAAATCTTTGCCTGAAAAACTTTTCAAGAAATTAAAAATCCATAGAAACAGGAAGCATCCCGTCAGGATCCATCCCTGCATCCATTAGGATGCAGGGAGAGTCACACACAGAAGGGCCTGTGTGTCACAGAGAGGAGAGGACAGCGAGGCCAACAGTGAGGTTCCCCACAGGGTGGGGTGTAAAGCCCTTTGCCTTCTGCAGATTCTGCTCAGAAAGCAGGATTTCCCTCACCCTGACGGGCACCCCACTTTTCAGAAAGTCAGTTAAATCGTGTGCTCACCTCGTGTGGGTACTGAAGACCAGTGGTGACAGCCTGGGGAGGAGCTGCTCCTCCTAGCCCCTGTGTGGACATGCAGGCACCAGGACTTCTCAGGCACCTTGGCTGACCTTGACCGCCCGGCCGGGTGGTGCCTCCAGAGGCCGCTCTTCTCCAAGAACGGACCCCAAAGGATTTTCAGAACGGCAGCATTTCCTTCCCATGCTCCAACAACATAGCTGATCGAGGGCGCACGCCACGCCTGGGGAAGTTATGGCATAACTGAGAGGGCTGCTTGGTGGCACCTAAGTCAATGCGTTGCCACGCTGCCTCATGAATGTACGCCCACTGGGGAAGGGGCAGTCGACACCATGTCACAAAAACACTGGTGAGAAAACGTTGTTGAAGGGCAGCCGGCTAACTGGTTGTCCCTCCTGCAATTAATGTCACCCAGGAGACTCTGTAAGGCAACAAAACTGAAAGCCAGCACTCCTGGGTCCATTTACATGTTTACAAATGTCCTTGCAGTGGAGGGGGGGGGGGATTCCCTTGCTGCAAAGCCACTGCCTTATTTAGTGACAGTAAACAAGCGAGTCCAGGGAGATCCCAAATGGCCTCCCTTCTGTCTTCTCCAGAGTACAGACTCAGAAGCACAAGCTGTTCAGGGCATCAGTCAAGCTTTCCCATTCACTGAAGAACATCACTGACCATATCATCCTCAAAGCTGGGGAAAAGTAGACTGAATCAACAGAATCATGAAAACTGAATTGGCTCACATTACCACTCACGCAACATTCTGGTCAAACCCTGAATCTGATAATGAGGAAATATCAAGCAAACCAAAATAGGGTCATTTTACAAACCTGGGCTGTATCCTTCAAAAATACAATGCCATAAAAGACAAAAGAAGCCCAAGGATACATAACGAATCCCTACCACTCAGTAACAGAACGATAAATAGCCTAATTTAAAAAAGGACAAAATATGGGGCCGGCCCGGTGGGGTAGTGGTTAAGTTTGCACTCTGCTTCAAAGGCCCAGGGTTCATGGGTTTGGATCCTGGGTGCAGACCTACATACCGCTCATCAAGCTATGCTGTGGTGGGGTCCCACATACAAAATAGAGGAAGATGGGCACAGATGTTAGCTCAGGGCCAATCTTCCTCAGCAAAAATAAATTAATCAATTAAATAAAATAAAAATAAAGAGGAAGATTGGCAATGGATGTTAGCTCATGGCCAATCTCTCTCACAAAAACATTAAAAAAGGGCAAAATATTTGAGCAGACACTTCACAGAAAAGATATACAAGTGGCCAATAAATATAGGAAAAGATGCTCAACATCATTAAGAAACAGATTAAAACAAGATGGCATATATCCACCAGAAATTCTAAAATTATAAGACTGACAATACCAAGTATCGGTGACAATGCGGGGCAACAGGAAGGTTTATACATTGTTGGTCCAAGTGTAACATATATAACCACGCTGGAAAATGGTTTGGCAGTTTTTAATCAAGTTAAACATACAGTTACTGTTAAGTTCCAGAAATTTCACTCATAGTTGTTTGCCCATGAGAAACGGAAAGGTTTTTGTACATAAATGTCCACAGCAGCCTCATTCATAATGGCCAGAAACTGAAAACAACTCAAATGTCCCATTCATCAACAGGGAGCTAAGTAAATGCACGATGATGTAGTCATACCATGGAATATCATCAGAAATAAGGAAGAATGAACTCTGATACACGCAACACAAATTCCCAAACATTACTGAGTCCATACAGTACAGTTCTAGAAGCAATCTGAAGTTTAAGACCCAATCTATGGTGCTAGACCAGACCAGCGGTCACCTAGGGCGGGGGTGGGGACCGACTGCGGAGGGGATGAGGGAGCATCCGAGAGACGGCAGCGAGCTCTCCTTCACTGCACTGATCGGGAACCGGACGGACACGCTCGAAGAGAGTCATCGAATGTTCGCTCAACGGGTTCCTACTGTGTGTGAATTAGATCTCAACAAAGTCGATAAAAGATAATCAGGGTGGCTGTTACCCTTCTGGGGAAGGGGTGACTAGGAGGGGGCCCCAGGAGGACTTTCAGGGTGGTGGTACTCTTCTGCTTCTGAATCTGGGTGTCGGTTACAAGAGCGTGCTCTTTTGTGAAAAATTCAATAGGCTCTACGTTTATGTGCCCTTTCTCTCTACTTACATTACTCTTTAATTAAAATAATGTTAACTAGGCAGTCGGAGAAAAACAGAGGGTGAGGCTGTGAACAGGCTTATCTTCACTTTCTCTACGGCTTCTCACTCTTAATATGGACAAGCTTTCAAACGTATGGTTTGCCTCATTAGGTAGTTGTTACCTGCAGGATAATAAAGCTAAGTCACCTCAAGGTCCTTCTGATGGTCTCTCAGTCCACTGAGCCAGCACACTGTGGGCAGTGGCCTCTGGTGGCCAGCTCCACCTGTCCTCCAGCTCACAGGCTGACACAACACTGTCCACGATCTGTCTCTGCCTGTTCTTACAATCAAAATGTATTTCTTTTTCTTACACTTACAAGACATGCGAGACTTACCTGCAATTCTTCGTACTAGAGGAAAGTCACATCAGGTGGCAAAAGGTATTAATTTCAGTAAATAGTCACTCTGAGGCAGTGGTTCTCAACTTGTAGTGATTTGGTCCCCCTTCCCCCAGGGACACTGGGCAACATCTGGGACTTTTGGTTGTCACAGCTGGGAGAGAGCAGTGTCACTGGCTTCATTCATTTTAAAGGCCAGGATGCCGCTAAACATCCTACAGGGCACAGGACAGCCGGACCGCAAAGCCCGTGGTCACATACATAAGAGCACTTCACCCTTTACACCAGCCTTACCTCATTTAATCCTCACACTCACCACGGTAAAGACAGGGAGACAGAATCCAGAAACCACAGAACACCTGAGAGGGAGAAGGATGGCATCCCCTTGACCTTTCAGATGACGTGAATGTCAGCCACAGAGGGACCGGATTTTGCACACGAGAATACGTGTTCATCTGCAGGACATGCCCTCAAATCCCTCCACTCCAGAGCTCTGCACCTGGGTCTTCTCCTTCCAAGAGCTTCCCCAGTGCTGCAGATCCCAGCTCTACTCGCTCTGGCTCCACAGCTCAGAGATTCTACGACGTTAGGGTGGGTCTGGCAGACCTAATGCCAACAATTCCCTTAACAAGTGAACTTCGTGAGAACAGCTTCCTTGAGGCTGGAGTGATTATGGCAATACCGAGACTGCAAGGGGGTTCTTTCCTAGACGGACATTATCCCTCTCCTGTTTTTTGCATTTTCTAAGTGAAGACAGAATGAAAAGGTTAACAAATACCAGGCCGGCCTTCTATGTGATATCTTTGACCTGTCTGGAAGACAAAGAAAATAAACTAGTAATTTTTGACAGCTTTCCTGTATGTGATTTTATCTGACAAGTCATCTGAAAAATTTTAAATGGTTTGAAGAAATAGAACCAAAAGAATGGATCACCAAGAACTTTACTGGTAACACCTTTTTAATAGGTCAAAGTAACTGTACAGTTCATTATATTCTTCCTGAGAATAATTTATATCCCCCAACAAACTAAAGGGAGGGTGTATTTTTCAAAATTATTTAACAGAATGGATGGTATTAACTGGATATCAAAGGAAAACCAAATCTCTCTGCTTTGCTTAATTATCTCCTGGGAAGACAGACACAACGAAGGGTTAGTTAACTCCAGTGGCTGTAAAATAGTCAACATGGCTTTAATCTTTCTTTATAAATTATATAAAAATGGAAAACAGGGATGGTTCCAGAACTTCTTCCCAACGCAGTTTGGAGGTGCTCTGGGACAAAGCATTTCTGCTTCCAAGAGAAATAACATTGCTACAAAAAACTGGCACATTATTCTGGTGAAAAAAGACAAAAGTTTAGTGTGTTCTACGGCTAGTTTCCAACCAAATGCTTCACAGATCCACATGAAAGTCAAAGGCAGGAAGATGAAAGGGTCGTCATTTTTTCTGAAATGACTCAAGTTTTCAAAATATAGCTTTTATATTCTTTCTTTGTAAAATGGTATTAGCATATTGCAACTCAAGAGTGTTCTAACAACAATAAAAATTCCAGTCTGGATAATAATTCTGTGGTAGGCAAAAGAATTCTCAGCCGCTTGGGTTTCCTGGAATTCTCCGCTTCATCTTCGCTTCTTCCAACACACGGCTAAGCCAGGTCAGGAATTAACAGGTTACCGCCTTGGCCCATTCCATGAAAACATATCCTAATGTGAACATAATCTGTTCTTCATGATTCTTAAAAGCTTTTCATGTACAATTTTCATTCCCAGAAAAATGCCACATTTTAGATCCTGGACTTTTCTGAACATCATGATTAAAAAGAAAACCAAAAACTCAACCCAAATCAAAATGTAGTTAAACTTATATAAGAGAGAAGATTTTCAACCAGCTGTCAGTCAGAAAGTTGGCGCCGTGAATGCCGGCGAGCGAGGACAGGTTAGTTCCTCACTGCTGGTGGAACGCTGGAGAACATCCTCGAAGAGGGCAGGAAGCAGGGCTCCGCGGGCAGCTCAGTGCGGTCTTGTCTGCCCAAGCATTCTCAGTCTCGCTTGGTCAATGACATCGAGTAAGTTTTTGGCATCCACGGCCAGGGCATGAGCGGCGGTCAGCATTTGCTTTTTGTACTCCTGTTGGAGGCTGGTCATGACATACTGCTGGGCCAGCTTCATCTTGTTGATGAGCTCACCCAGGTCGGAGTTCAACAGCTTCTGGGCCATCTCAATCTGGAAGAACAAGAGAGCGGTCAGGAGAGCAGCTTTTGATGAACTTTTTCCGCGGATTTGTATGCACCTTTCTCAGGTACCTCCAGAAGAAGAAACTTTCTTTCTTCCCCTTAAACAAATCTTACTTAGAGACAATAGGATGTAAAATCATTGCTTCTCCTAGAAATTCAGCCGGCGGAGTGTGCACATGTGTGTGTGTGCATGGCCCACGCATGTCCAGCAGCTTCTGCTCCTTCCATGAAAAGCCCTCCCCAACACAACGACTAATCTGCCCTCCATTTTGCATTTGCTATTTAGACTTTATTAATCTCCATGACTGGTAGGTCTTTTCTTTTTTCTTAATAGAATCATACAGTCTGACGGGCCATCTCACGTCAGAGTGGACAACTGAGATAGAAAGTGATTTGCTCCAGTTCAAGACAAAACCCTGGGTCTTGACCTGCAGGCTAGTGCTCTTGCCACTACACCATATCTCAAGACCTTCCTTAGCAATGCGAGAGATGGTTTAAGGATGTCATGAGATACCCTTACCCCACCTTGATGTCAACTCTAGACTCTTCTAAACGGATCAGAGGTGGGAAGTGGGGGCAGAAGCAGTGGAAGAAGCTCCAGAACAAAAACGCTGCCCCACAGGATTAGAAAGCCTGCTTGGGGGTGTCTTAGCACCCTTCTTATCTGTTTATTCAGCCAATAATGGTTTATCCATTTGCTCTCTCAACAATTATTGAGCACTTGTTACATACAAGGCACTTGGTGTTGTGTACAAGAATGAATTAGACATGTTTGTACTCAGTTTAGTGTCTATACTACACTGAATAAATCATTCAATAGAAACGGACACAGAGAAAAGAGCAATTCATTCATTTTGAGAGGGTCAGACACTTCACAGAGGAGGATTCATGTGACTCTGGCCTAGACTGTAAAGTAGGCTGGGACTCCTAAGCCACACCAAGCGACCTTTGTCCTGCTGACTTGGCAGTGTGGGGGGCCTAAGAAATTTTCAGCAAAGGGAATAACATACTCTAGAGAAGTGTTCTAGAAAGATGGCTGTGGCAGCAGTGTGGAAGTTGAATGGAAGGGTGGAGAGAGCCCAGAGGCAGAGAATACTGCTCAGAAGCTGTTGTGGTAATCCAGGGGAGGTGACGGTGGCAGTGAAGACAGAGAGGCGAGGCTCAATCTGAGACTTGATGGATGACGCCAGGTGAGCGGCTGTTTGTGTTTACGCGTGCGTGTGTGTCTAGGGTTCATGGGGGGCAGGGATGGTGAGCACACAGTGGTCCCACTGACTGTGGAAGCAAACCAGGAAAAGCACACTGTGCTACAAAAAGCAGACATCCAAGAGACAGCTGGTGACCAGAGCTTGGGGAGAGGTCCCACAAAAAGCACAGAGTTGGGAAGCATCAGATATTTGGATCTATGGAAGTGGGGAGAACCGCCAAGGAGGAAAAGCATCCTGTAAAACACAAGTGGGTAACACCCTGGGGCATGGTCACACTCAGGGCAGCAGAGAAAAGGCTGGAGAGGTATCAGTGAGGAAGGCTCTGAAACCAAGAGCGAGTCTCACTGAGGGGTCAGGCCGGGGGAGCATGGCAGTTACAGCAGAGACGAGGGAAAGCTGGAGTTCAGGGGAGTGGCCTGGGGAGGGCAGGCTGCTCTTCTGAGAAGTGCGGAGGGAGCGAGAGGGACAGTGGAAGGGAAAGCAGGATCAAAGGAAGGGTCCTCTTCTTTTAAAAAACAATAATTAAAACAAGTTTATATGGGGGAGCAATCTGTGTGTGGAAGAATCAGGGTAGATGGAGAGATTATTTCAGGCTTTACCAGCTAAAGTAGGAACTCAGAAATGGTCCTCTCAAAATATCCATTTGTTAGGATACCATTTTCTTGCCTCTGGAATATGGAGCTTCCTCACTTTTTGGCAAAATTCTTGCTCGTTGTGGAAAACCAATTCAAGTCCCAGTGAGGCAGATAATCTAGCTAATCCCCTAACTGGCTAGGAATATACAGTTATACTGTGGCAACCAGTCGGAGGCATTTTCCAAAATGATTTAAGTGGTGTTGTACAGGTAAAGTGATGCCGCTTACAAAGGAGCCCTTGACAGGGGCTGTGCCCAGCTGCCCAGTTCATCAACATGACCGTCACCTGGATGTGATGTGCCTTGAAAATGGTATCTTGAGAAGGACTCGACCCCCTGCAGAGGCAAAACCTCCATCTGATCAGGAGGAAACATCCATCCTTACAGAACACCCCTCGACTCCACTTGAGGAGTACTCTATACAACAAGTGGCCTATATTCTTCAGAAACGTCGTCACGAAAAACAGAGAAAGGCTCAAGAATGTTCCAGGTGAAGGAGGCTAACAGACGTGACGTGAGATGTCACGTGCAACATGCAATCCTGCACTGGTCTTGAGCCACAGGAAAAAGCATTCCTGGGACAACTGATGAATCTGGAACACGACCTGCAGGTTAGAAGAGCATGTAGCATCAGCGCTGATGTTCCAGAATGCGATGACTGTACAGCGTGAGAGAATGGTCTCACTATTAAAAAACACAAGTGGAAATATTAAAGGGTAAGAGGGCACGATACACACAACCTGCTCTCAAATGGTTCACAAAAAGTAAACAGTGTGTGTGAATAAACAGACAGACAGAGAGAGGGCAAATATGGTAAAAAGCTAAAAGGTGGTGACCCTGGGTTAAGGATATTCGGGAATTTTCTGTACTATTCTTGAAACTTTTCTCGTAAGCCTCATCTTGTAAGTTATGAATTTGAAATCTTTTCAAAATAAAAACTTTCATAAGGAAACAAAAACAGTGGCCGCTGGGCTGAAGGACAGACCTCGCCCCTTGAGAGAAAGCAGAAAAGGAGCTGGGGCGCTGCAGGGGACAAGGCGTGAGCAGTGAGCGGGGCCGGGGTGAGGATCCAGACTCCAGTGGGGATGCGGCCACACGTGCGTGTCGACCCCAACAGAGCACCTCTTCAGAACGCAGCTGCTGAAGTACTGTTAAAAAAATGCAGGTGCTTCCCTTCATTTGTTACTCATATAAATGAAGCAAAATGGCCAAAAAGTGGCAAAAATGATGATTGTTGCTGGGAGACAGTATTTTGGGTGAACTTTGACTCCTTAAAAAATTTCAAAACCACATTAACTTAAAAGGATTTTAAATCACTACTTTAAATGGAAAACCAGTATCACTTGCAAACTCTAATTTTTTTCAGAAGAATTCAAGGAAGGAGGGCAGGACACCTCTCCCTGTCCATTTCCACATCCTCTGTCCCCTACTTCAAGAGGCGTCAAAGGATGACACCACCAGCACCAGCTCTGCACCTGTGTTCCGCACCCCATCCTCACAGTCACCGTCTTTCAGGCTAGGACCCCACACAGTGGCTCGGTAGCTGGCCGGCAAGGGTCGAGTGGGATCTGAAACCTGAGTCAGTGCCACTCCACACTGCCTCTAAGATGAACAGCCAAGTCCTGGCAGGCAAGCCACATCCCCCGGACATCCTCGACCTGGGGCTTGGCTGGGGTCAGCATTAGCTAAAAGGTCATGACCTGCAGAGTCGTCCAAGCAGGCTCGGCTCGTCACAGCATGAGGAGCCGTCATCAGCAACACAACCATCCTCAACAAACTGCACTCAGGATGCCACCGACCTGCCCCTGGGTGTGTCCCCATCTGACTGTCAGATAGCAGGAAGGGAGAGGCCATGTCCTACCTCTCGGTGAGTGCTGGCTGGCAGGACAGGAATGGTCTCATCCACGGTGGCCAACAATGTCCTCAGGGCCAAGCCGACTTCCTAACAGACAAGATCACACCCAGGGTTAGAACAAAGGAGTTTCATGCCAGCATTGACGATTTTTCCTTTCAGTTATTTGCTTTTTTGTTTCCTTTTCACCACTTTAAGGAAAATTTTTATATTTCTTTTCCTCAGGACTGAGCCCCATCTTGTAAGTTATGAGGCAATTCTTCCCCAAAACTGAGATCTCTGAATGCTCACGGAGCTACCACCCAGAGGAACAGGGTGAGGAACAGACACTCGGACGTCCGGGGGAAGCAGCTGGAGACCGTTTTCTTTCCTTCTCATCTTGTGCTTCCGTGTACATTATCCTGCCCTTATGGCTCAAAAATGCCCCCCGCCCACACAGGGAAAGACGACAACAGCACAACGGATCCAACAGCCCCTTTCCTCAGTGTGCTCTCCCAGGTACTTTCAAAGCCTCACGAGGCCAGCAAAAAGGACATCACCGCTGTCACAGTGGGCCGGGTGGCAGCCTCGCTGCAGACCCATTCTGATTTGTCCTTCATCCATCATGTACACCGAGTAAACACCCCTTCCCCGACACTCTGGGTTTAAAGGGACCAAGTCTGATGAAAAGCAGTATGATTTTAGGGTCTACAATTTATCACTGTCATCCTATGGAATGACTCAGACACTAAATGATACATGCACTATGAATAAAACCAGTAAGAAAATGATGAAGTTATTTATTCTTGGATCAACATACAAAAAGAGTGTCACTTGGCCAAAGTAATAAGGTTAAAAAGTGGCTTCTACAAAATCACCATAAAAAGTCTGATTGTGTACAAAATTCTGACTGCTTCTGTATGCTGGTGAGTTTTTATTTTGTTTTTTTGAACTTTCCTGTGGGTTCACACACGTTCACCCTGAAGAAGTTCGGCTCTAACTGTTATGGGAGTATAGTTAAAAAAATGAACCAGGTAATAGAACAAAAACTACTGAAATTCGTATGGGGCAACAAAAGAGCCCGAATAGCTAAAGCAATTCTGAAAAAAAAGAACAAAGCTGGAGGCATCACAATCCCTGATTTCAAAATATACTATAAAGCTACAGTAATCAAAACAGCATGGTACTGGTACAAGAATAGACACACAGATCAATGGAACAGAATTGAAAGCCCAGAAATAAAACCACACACCTATGGACAGCTAATCTTCGACAAAGGAGCAAAGAACATACAATGGAGAGAGGGAAGTCTCTTCAATAAATGGTGCTGGGAAAATTGGACAGCAACATGCAAAAGAATGAAAGTAGACCATCTCCTATCGCCATATACAAAAATCAACTCAAAATGGATCAAGACCTGAAAGTGAGACCTGAAACTATAAAACTCCTGGAAGAAAATATAGGCAGTACACTAATTGCGATTGGACATAAAGGGATCCTTTCAGATTCCATGTCTACCCAGACAAGGGAAACAAAAGAAAAAATAAACAAGTGGGACCTCATCAGACTAAAGAGCTTCTACAAGGCAAATGAAACCAGGATCAAAATGAATAAACAACCCACCAGCTGGGAGAAAATATTTGCAAATCGTTTGTCTGACAAGGGATTAATCTCAGTAATATACAAAGATCTCATACAACTGAGCAACAAAAAAACAAACAACCCAATCAAAAAATGGGCAGAGGATATGAACAGACATTTTTCCAAGGAAAAGATACAGATGGCCAATAGACACATGAAAAGATGTTCAACATCACTAATCATCAGGGAAATGCAAATCAAAACTACACTAAGTTATCACCTTACACCCGTTAGAATGGCTATAATCACAAAGACAAATAACAACAAATGCTGGAGAGGTTGTGGAGAAACGGGAACCCTCATTCACTGCTGGTGGGAATGCAAACTGGTGCAGCCTCTATGGAAAACAGTATGGGGAGTCCTCAAAAAATTAAAAATAGAAATACCGTATGATCCAGCAATCCCACTCTTGGGCATCTACCCAATGGACATGAAATCAACCATCACAAGAGGCGTATGCACCCCTAGGTTCATTGCAGCATTATTCACTATAGCCAAGAAGTGGAAGCAACCCAAGTGTCCCTCGACTGATGATTGGTTAAAGAAGATGTGGTATATACATACAATGGAATACTACTCAGCCATAAGAAAAGACACAATTGTCCCATTTGCAACAACATGGAACGACCTAGAGGGTATGATGTTAAGTGAAATAAGCCAGAGAGAGAAGGACAGACACTGCATGAACTCACTCATATATGGAATATAAGTGAACACACGGACAGAGAGAACTGATTGGTGGTTACCAAGGGGAAGGGGGGTGGGGGGGCACAAGGGGTGAAGGGTTACATCCACAAGGTGATGGACAAACAAAAATGTACAACTAAAACCCCACAGTGTTATAAACTATTAAGACATCAATTAAAAAAAAAATGAACCAGAATGGATTAACTGTGCTTTCCACAAAACATCACAACTTTCAAACAGCTATTCCACACTGGTGGTTTATAAGAAGCTGTTCCAGAGATGGCTAATAGCTACACTAAAAAGGGTGTTCAATCCCACAACTCAACTGCAAAAAATGGCAAAGGACTTTAAGGCCAATAGGCACATAAAAAGATGTTCACCATCGCTAATCATTAGGGAAATGCAAATCAAAACTACAATGAGACACCACTTCACACCCATGAGAATGGCTACCATCAAAAAACAAACAAAACAGAAAATAACAAGTGTTGGTAAGAATTTGGAATCCTTGTACACTGTTGGTGGGAACGTAAAATGGTGCAGCCACTATGGAAAACAGTATAGTGTTTCCCCAAAAAGTTAAAAATAGAATTAACGTATGATCCAGCAATTCCACTTCTAAGTATATACCCAAGAGAATTGAAAGCAGGGTCTCAAAGAGATACTTGTATACCCATGTTCATAGCAGCATTACTCATGATAACCAAAAAGTGGTTATCTGTCCACTGATGGATGGTAAACAAAATGTGGTCCATAACCAACTGTCCACCAATGGATGGTAAACAAAATGTGGCCCATT
The DNA here is from genome assembly GCA_031878705.1 of Tapirus indicus. Taxonomy (NCBI): domain Eukaryota; kingdom Metazoa; phylum Chordata; class Mammalia; order Perissodactyla; family Tapiridae; genus Tapirus; species Tapirus indicus. Next base: position 4,081,732 of record CM062935.1, on the reverse strand, counting down.
CATACAAAGGAATATTAGTCAGCCTTAAAAATGAAGAAGGTTCTAACACACGCTGCAACATGGATGAACCTTGAGGACATTATGCTATGTGAGATAAATCAGTCACAAAAGGACAAATATTGTATGATTCCACTTATATGAAGTACTTAGAATAGTTAAATTCATAGAGACTGAAAGTAGGATGGTGGGTGCCAGGGGCTGGAGGGAGAGGGAAGGTGTTGTTTAATGGGGACAGAGTTTCAGTTGTGCAAGATGAAAAGAGTTCTGGAGACTAGCTGTAAAACAATGTGAATGTACTTAACATCTCTGAATTGTACCCTTAAAAACGGTTAACATGATAAATTTTGTTACATGTATTTTACCACAGTTAAAAAAAGTGTGCCCTTGGGGCCAGCCTGGTGGCGTAGTGGTTAAGTTCGCATGGTCTGCTTTGGTGGCCTGGGGTTCACATGTTCGGATCCCAGGCACGGACTTATGCACTGCTTATCAAGTCATGCTGTGGCGGGCGTCCCATATATAAAGTAGAGGAAGATGGGCACGGATGTTAGCCCAGGGCCAGTCTTCCTCAGCAAAAAGAGGAGGATTGGCAACGGATGTTAGCTCAGGGCTAACATCATCCAAAAAAAAAAAGTGTATTCAAGTACCTTTCAGAAATACTGGCTCAGGGCAGAACTGAACAGTGCTCTTTGAACCACAGGACACCTCTGAGCTCCTGAAACGCACCGCCAACATTTCCTTGAACCCAGCATCCTTCTTCACCGAGCTGCTGTTACTATCTCCTGGACCACCATTCCATTGAACACAATTTGGAAAGTTAGTCTACTGGTATGATATTTTCATTTCTTTTTATTTTTACTAAAAAAATTCAGTGAGCACCCACATATCCACCCTCAGCTTAAGAAAAATAATACAGATAAATCCCCTGAACGTGCCTTTCCACGACTGCCCCTTCCTCAGGGTACAGTGCCTGAACTGGGTACTCTGACAACATAACTACATGTCCTTAAGTCTTACACAGGACTAGTGTGCATGTTTTTAAACTTTACATAAATGGCATCATTCAGTAAGTATTCTTTTGCAGCTTGCTTTTTTCACTCAAGATTGCATGTGTGAGCAATAATTATTAAAAGACTCTGTTACTCCAGAACATTCCTATCCTAGGGTCAAGGTCAGGAACAGCAATTTGTGTGGTCGTGGATCTGACTTGACGTGGTCACTGCATGGTGCCTTCGCGCACACCTTCTGAAGCATCAGGTCTGACTTCAAGGGCACTGTAGCCCCCGTGGTAATAGGAACATTCTCTGCGGGCACAGGACATGACTGTGTTTTACCTTCACCATGGGAACATACTCCTCTGGTGGGGCTGGCTGGATCTTACTGGACATCTCGATGACAGCTTTCACCAGGCCCGTCACGTTCTCGTACACCCTGTCATTGGACCGGTCCAGGTTGGCAGTGGGAGGGGGGCTGATTTCCTGCGGCTGAAGCTGCCAACACAGAAACTGGTTATCTTTCTATTCTCCAGTAGATGGCGTCATTCCACTGCAACTAGGTTAGAAAGGGTCTTTAAAAGAGATCAAAGCAGATCACATAATTGATTTTCTTGTCTGTATGGGATATAGTTCAGCTTGAGGATGATAGCAAAGTAATCCATCCAAGTGCAAATAAATGACACAATAATTTTTTCTAACTTTGAGCTCAGTTAAAGGAAATGAGGTGGAATCATACATACTATACTAAAAGCCCCAGATTCTTTCAGAGAAGTGATTCAGTGTCTTCCCCCAAATCATTCACCTAAAGAGAAAGAATCCATATATTTTACATCTCTCAGGATTTTAGAGAAAGCTGGCTAAGAGATTAAGCATTTTACATTAAGACTTAGAATTTCCACTTAGCTTGAATTCTGCAGTAAAAACGGCATGGCCCAGCTTAGTTGCCTTCAAACCATCTAAGGAAACTGTGCTTCTTTTGTGATTATAACAAGCTGACAAACACAAGTCTCCTCTGAGCAGTCAACATCTGCCTGCAGAGCACTGATCACGTGGGAGCCCTGGGGAAGCCTTCTGGAGCCCAGCAACGCACATCCTGCTGGAGCTGCCTCAGCTCCCTCACCGGCAGTAGTGATGAAGGTGGAATGAAGGAAGGTCTGTAAACGTGTCCACCCAAGGGCCCAGGCACAGAGAGACACCAACAAGTGTTATCTGAGATAACCTGGGCATTGAAGGCTACCCAAGGGCCTTTGGGAAATTGAAAGATTCAAATTGGCTACACTAGGCACAAAAAGGACAGTACACGTATATTTGAAGAAGACTAAACTACAGTACATAACAGTTGTTCATTCATGAGTCTGCTGCCAGTGCTCAGTCTAAAACCCCACGTCCCATTTCTGAACCCTCGGGCTGACTTTGCCCAAGGGGCCGGGAACCTGGGTGCTCCAGGTCTGGGCACGAGACAGAAATAGTTCCATCACTGCAAATGTGTTCGCGTCTCGCTCTCTGGCACACAGAAACCCTTTTTTTGGTGATGAACCAAGCCAAAGCGCCCTTCCCTGCTTCCTGATTTCTGGGCCAGAGTCACATGCAGAGCGCTGGGTGTGGTAAAGAGTTGGACAGACACACAGACATGAAGTGCTTACCCTCCACGGCTATTGTCGAACAGAGGTGAGGAAAAGTTAAAGAAATTTATCAGAGAAAGGGAAAAAAGAAAAACAATATTAATAAAGGCAGCAGACAAAATCCCCATACAACCACACGAGCAGAACAAAAAGGAGTAAGTTTCTGGCTATTAGCCCGCAGGTCACTGGTTATCAAAGCGCAAGTGCTGTGCCAGCTGTTCTCAGTGAAGAGTCTGCCATGCACCGTGCTTGTTTTCATGAAATAAATATGGAAACAACATGCAAAGCCCGAGAGTGACCATCTGGCAGCCGTGCAAGAATCAAAAGAATGAGGTGTCTTCAAAAAGAGAGCAGGCAGATATGCGCTCGCAATCACTGAGAACTGCCCATCGGGCACCGAGCGACTCAGGAGAGACCGCAACCCTCAACCCGGCCTTGGACCCCAGCGTCCTCGGAAACAGGCTTCTCATCTAGCCACACCGGCGTAATACAGAGGTTCCTGGCTTGGGGCTACGTTTAAAAACATTAGGAGCTTATTTTAAAAACAAAACCAAAACTAAAACAAAAAACCCTTCTTTTGAACCAGTTCTTATAGGTAGCTTCCTTTACTTTAAACTTCAAAGTTTTACTTAATGTTTTTTCTCTACAGCTTAAAGCAAGGCTCTCCCACTGTAACTTAGGCAGAGTCAACAGGCAGGGAAATGTGGATGCCGTGTCCTTTCCTTATATTGTCTGAAAAAAGTACACCCTTTGGTATACCAGTTTAGCAGAATCCTAAATTTCGAGGTCCAACCCTCCACAATGTGTTTTTCCTGTGCACTAGAAAGAGGGAGGTCATGTGTAACTGCTTGAATTCCAAGAGACACGTCCCTATATTTCATCTTCCGCACCGGGTGTCGCGGCGCAGTCCTCTGTTTAATGAGGCAGCATGCGCCAGTTCAAACCGGATCAACGGGAAAGGCACGGGGCTTCCCGAGGGAGGCGCTGCACGCAGAGCTCCGTCAAGAACTGCAACTCTATAGACTCGAGGAGGTGGAGGGCCCTTCATTCCAACCTGTTTAAAGCTTGTTCTTTTATATTGATCCTATGCCCAACTCTTGTCACAGAAGCACTGTCATGATGCTTCCAGGGACCACTCAGTGACACTCTTGAAGCAAAAGCTTAGTTTGGAGAGACATCTGTTATTGGTTTCCTATTTTCCGGAGCTTGACAACGTGGAGATTCCCTAGCAGGAGGTTAGGATAAACCATCTCCCGCAGAGATGCAGCCAACCACGGAGGTGGGTGCTTCAAGACTCGGATAATTCAGAACCAACAGGAAAAGCCACCAAAGAAAACTTGAGACCAATTTCTGGCTAAATGTTATCTGGACGAATTACTTTAGTCATCCATAGTTAAAGGCCAGCACGTCTATATGAAACAGCATTGTTATTTTGGGCTGGATTTGATAACCTCTACCAAACAGATGGATAACAAAGAAATAGACATATACTTCATACTTAATTATTAAAAAACCTTTACTTAATATATTTTAAGTAAGCATACTACTTCCACTACGATTTCTACTTGCTTTATACCCTGTTTTAAGGGTATTTCCCAATTATATTTATTAGTATGTTATTCTAACTATGAAAAAAAATTAATGTCAGAATTCTAGGCTGGTATCTGATCTACTTCTGATGTTGGTTTTTCATCGTAATATAAGTCATTTTCAAAGTTTGCTCTTGTGGCTTATGCAAATGAAAAAAAATTCATTAACTTAATTTCTCCCTCTTTCCTTTTTAAATTCATGTCAAGAAACCACATTAGGAAGGGTTGTGTCCTCCTTTGCTCCTCCCCAGAGAATACCCGGTGTGGTGTTAGTAGAGTCACTGGGAGGCCTCCCTGGGAATGGAGGCCGGGTGAGCTGGGGGCGCCGCCTGATGCCAAGCCCCTGGGCAGTGCTCCAGGACCAGCACCCTGACTTCCAGGAGCTGATGACCCGCCAGCACACACTCTGGGAATTGACCCTCGGAGCAGGGCCACCTCTGGCTCAGTGGTACCTGTGCTACACCCCGCAGGGGAGCAGGCTGGTCCCAGCCAGTGCCAGCCCATTTACTTCCTGGTCTGGCGCTGGTCACTCCCAGCACTCTCTGGGCTGTAGGCTGACTCGTACCCTGTGCCTGGAGACATTTTCTCTTCCCTAGGACTACCTCTCTGGCTCCCCAAGATGGCAATATACCTGCTTCTATCCAGGAATCAGCGTGTTGGCTTTGAAGAGGAACCTTGGAGCAGAAGCACACAATACATGCAGACAGCCAGGTCTATAGCTAAATGCTGGCTCAGATATGGGAAAGCCGTAACCTTGAATATGCCCTTTAACCTCTATGAACCTTGGCTCTCATGTGAAAAGTGGGAAAAAATAATAGCGCCAATCCTGCGAGGCTGATGTGAAGATTTAAAATACATGATACAGGTTCTGTCACAGCACTTGGCACAGGGAAAGCACTCAACAAATGGTGGTTACTAGTGAAATGACATTTATCTTAACTGATATCACAGTTATCAGCTTCTAAGATGCCAGCCACTGTAAGATGCACCTTTTTTTATGTATCACTAAGAAAGAAAAAAATGCTGCCAATTAAACCAATATATCATCCTGATTGTAGAGAGATTAAAACACGAAAAAAAGGTCTATCAGAATTGAGAAACAGGATCTATTTTAAGAGGTAATTGATCTCTAATGGAAAGTAGAGAGATCCCCTCTCCTTAAATGGGCACAACAGAGAGCAGAACCTCATTTCTTTGCTTCTGTCAGAGAGGAGAGCCCTTCCGAGGCGCTCTAGTGAGCCCAGCACTCTGCGGGGCTTGGTGGGGCCCCAAGAGGGTCAGGAACCCCAATGGCCCTGCTCACACCTGCCCAGGGGCAGGCAGTGAGGGAAGTGCTCCTGAGCCCGGGAGAGGCTCATAGCTGTCTGCGCCTGAGCCACACGCTCCCCTCAGCTGTGTGGAGGGCCGGCTCCACTCAGCACACACTGCTTTTACAAATGCAATTCTGGCCCTAGATGGAAAATAATGGAAGTTTTCCACTATGCCACACTGACAAGCTTGGAGACAGTGAGCCCACAGAAGGTCTCACTTACCCCAGGCGTCCTGGTTTAATTCATTTTTAAAACCAGAAGCCATTCCAGCACTATATTCCAAAGAAAGATTCTGCTTGATAGGAGGCAGACGTATTTAGAAAGCTGGGATCTGATTGAGGTCCTAGAGGCTATCACGTGAGAGAAAAATGAGAAAGAAAAATTTCCTGTAAAGCTTGTTCCTGACTCTTAAGAGGGGTCAGAACCAGCCCAAACTGACTCCTGGAGCCCACCACAATCCCACCCTGCAGGGTCCTGTCCTCAGCACCGACTCCACTTCACGTCACAGGGCCACGAGTTGAGCGAAAGGACTCCACAGAGCCCTGAGCAGAGCCCAGGCTCGGATGCCCACCTTGACGCCCTCATTGTAACTGTCCCCGGGGCTGCTGAGACTGGCGAGGCTGCCCAGGTGACCGGGGGCCCCGGGGCGCGGCGGTTTCTTTGGTGGAGCCGCAGGATCTGGTAAAAGGGAACAAGGCCTATTAGGGAATGTATGTTAATAAAGAGAACATAACTCCCAAACCAACAACAAAAAACACCGATTCGTGTTATTACAACAGACACTAATCTTGGAGGGGGCATCCTACAGAGGAATTTCTGATGCATTGTAGCAATATATTGTTTTACCATATTCTAGTCATGGGCTGAATTTGGTAAGCATCACGGTTGCTATGGTCTGCAGAGGGAAACGTGTTAAAAAACCATGAGGTATCCCAAAGCTAAGAAACTATATACATTTAAGACCCACTCCCTCCAAATTACACAAACTTTTTGACACCTAATTCATCTCTTCATTTACCTGGTTTACCCACAGGCTGATATATGTGTTGGTTTCCAGTCTGTGGGAAAAGAAAAGTTTGGTCAATGAACTGCTGTGTACAACAGGGTAATCACCTTCCCTCCCTCCCACCCTCCTCACCCATCCCCTTGAAAGTCTGTGCTAAATGCTGGGTTCAGAGCCTAACAAGATGGTGGGGGGACTGCCTTCAAGGCCTCAGTTGAGGGTGGGGGATTAGGCAAATAAATAAATAATGTCAACAGGGCGTGGGATCAGGGCTGTGATAGGAGCAAGCAGGGGGGTCCCACGGGAACATGAACAGGGGTAGTCACAACCAATTTAAAAGTTTCTTTAAAAAAAGTACATCCATGGATGTCTCCAGTTCACCTTTCAGGAGAGTGAAATCCAGCCCTTTCCAGCTCAGAGAGCTCCCTCCCCGTCTCTCGACCACTCTTGTTACAAGAAGGGGTGCAATCAGGTACAATGATGATGAGAAGAGATTTTGTAGCACTGGGGTGCCTAGACATTCTGTGAGCCTATGTTGTCACTGTCACCTGAAGCCCTGTGTGTGTCAGGACCTGGTGTTACACCTCCATCAATTTGGACCAAGCCACAGGCAAGAAGCCTGTGAAGCCAAGAAGACAAACTGTAAGCCCTGAATTTCTGCCCCAGGGACAGGGTAAAAAGACGGTTCCACTTAAGACAAGTCCTACTTTGGGTTGTCATACCTGTAATCACATTTAAAACAATCTATCCTAGGCTAACTAAATGAAAAGAAATATTTTTAGAACTGCATTCTACCTCTTAAAAGAGAGACTTTCCTTGCTTATTTTAAAATGATAAACTGGTTAAAAAATATATTTTAATGTGCTTTACTTTCTATGAAAATAGACTCACTTCTTCAAAATAGAAAGACTATGAAATGGCACACAAAATTAAAACTGTTCCTCTCCCAGAATCACAGTTGCTTTCAACATGCCATTTAACACTCCTGATTTTAAAAACTTGCAAAACCCCAGAGCTGCAAGGTGTGACTTTCGTGCAGCACTTCACAGCGTACCTGTCATTTATTTATCTGACAGTTACTGAGCACCTGCTTTGTCCCAGGCCCTGTTCCAGGCACACACAGAGCCTCGTCCTTTTGGAGCTGACAGCGCAGTGCAGGGAGAGAGCTAACAAATAACCACACACGACAGCACATTGTATAGCGTGTTACAGGGGCTACGTCCAATGACAAAGGAGAGGGGAATGGGGGTGGAAGGTGAGCAATTTGCAGTTCTAAGTGGTCAGGCCTTTTGAGAATGGGACCTTTGAATACAGGCCTGAGGTGGGGAGAAGAGCAGCCCAGAGGACCCAGGAGGGGCAAACCGAGTGTTGCAGAACCAAGGCAGCCAGTGTGGCTAGAGAGGAGTGGGTGAGGGCAGAGAACAGTGCAAAACATGGCCAAAACTTTAAAAATAGACACAGTCTGCTGGCTGTGCCCTGCTGTGCTCACTGATCCTGGCAGTGAAACACACACATTTACAAAGGTTTAAAACACAAAGAATTTTCTGGTTGATACTCAGGTAACAAGAAAGTTAAATTAACTAGAAAATTCTATTCTCAGAACATTCTGGATTAATTCAACAGATGTATGCATAAGGCACTGTGCTAGGCGGTTCCACAGGTTTGCTCTGGAAGGGCAGGCACAGAAAAGTCCCTGCTTTCAGAAGCCTGACGAGATGAGTGTGGGGAGTCAGGCTGTGCTCCAGTTCGGTTCTGCCACTTAGCTAGCTGCTGGCCTTGGAGAAGTCACTCAACTGTCTGGGGCTTTGGTTTTCCCATCTGTGGACTGAGGCCAATAACACCTACCTAGTGTGGGCTCATTGTCACAGACTGAACATGCTGTCAACTTGTATATTATTTTGAAAATCCAAATAGTTTTTACTTTTTATGCAAACTGATGGGATCAGTTTCCTCCAGCCAGTATTAGTGTTTATTAACTAGCTCATACCTACTTACAGTCTACACTGCTTTCTAGCCAAAGGGTTCTCCCTGAAACCACAGCGCATTTCCAAAAGTGTTAAGTGAGAGTGCTTCACGTGGGCCAAACCAAAGAGTAATCGTTAGCAAAGGACAGAAGAGAAGAAACCAGAAATGGTCACAGAGTGCCAGCTCCCAGGACGGAGTAACCACAACCTAAACCACACACCTCGAAGTGGGGAAGCCTGCCGAGCCAGGCTGGCTGTTTGACAACATGTTCATGACTGCGCCGTCTAGCATCTGGCACTGTGATAGGTGACCTTGGGTAAGTTTTCTACAAGCCTCAGTTTACTTATTTGTGGAGTGTGGATGGCAATAGTGCCTGACTTGACAGGAGTGCTGAGGACTCAGTGAAGTGACATGAGGAAAGCACTCAGCACAGCACCTCACAGTACTAAGCACCTTCTCCATCAGTACCAGGCACTCCTACTGTTGCCTAGGCCCGATCTGCAGCAAATGCTACGAGATCACAAGTGGACCCATCACGTGTCGTCTGTCTTACAAAGTGTTTCTGAATAATCCTTCTATCCAGGTCTAATTCATTCATTCCACATATTTTCTGGGTGCCTTCTATGTGCCACAGACGGGAACATAGAGAATTTTCCTATTGGTAATGTTCTAAATAGCTGGTCCCTTGAATAGGGTTTATTTTCATGCTGTTTCTCACTCTTTCTTCTTAAAATTTAGGACAGACCGCTCGTTACACGTGAATCTTTTCAATACAAGGAAGGAGCTCCGTGAGTGGGATGTTAAATGGCAGATAAGGTGACTGTGCTCGTGGACCAAGGAATCCTAACACTGTCTGTAGAGCCCACCGCGCCAGCACATTCTGACGGGAAATGCCAAACCTTCACATGCTGGCGACCGAGCCCATCTTCTAGGGGCCAGATCTCAGGGCAGCTGGATTTCACAGAACAGGTGAGGGAAAACTCCCAGCAGCATCATTCCATACTACTCATCCTGGAGCCAGACGACACGGTCTCATGTATGTACACGTGCATGTGTGTCTAGAAGTAAGCTAATGGTTTATGTCTACCCACAAGCCTTATTAGGGTAGAAATTCATCTCCATAAGTCTGTTACCTGGCAGGCACAGGTTTCCCTTCTTTACTGGGAACTTCTTTAAGTGTTTAAAGATATCTGAATTTATTTTAACCAGACATCTGGTGATGGAAATCCTAACAAAACAATTTTAACTACTCACCCCCAAAGACCAAGGAATGTTTCTAGCAGGCTTTAAATACATTTGGAGTAAGCATAAGATAGCTCTTTAAAGAGAATTTCAGGCATTTGCCCCCACAACACCCAGAAGAAAAAAATCTTGCCTGAGCAACTTTTCTGTGACTGTGGAAACTTTTATAACCATGCAATAAGAGTAATAAAAATTTAGCAAATAACAACTTGTGAGTATTAACACTTAACGTGTACATATTTCTTTAGGGTACAGAGAGTCCAGCTCCATTTCTACCCATGGGGTAGAAAATGTCCGCATCTGAACAGGAATGCTGGGCTGGGTCCCACCCGTTCTAACCATCTCAGCTAAAATGTCCACTGTATTTATAGAATGGATTACTGTGTTCCATATTAGAAATATCAGGAAGCTTGGGTATCTGCTGACATAAAAAGGATGGTCCAAATCCTGAGGAAAACTCAGGCAGCTGCTCACCGGGCCCTGAAGATTTCCCTCCTCCCTGTCGATGCTGCCTCGAGAGAGCCGAACGTCAGGTTTCTGAAGAAATGAAAACAAAACCAAACAGTTTCATTCTCGGTTTGAAAACCGCTGACACATTCTGTATCGAGTTCCTTCCTTTTATAACAAAACTGTCCTCTGAATAAGAAGAGCTGAAAGTTCCCCAGTTTCAGAAAGTTTCTCAAAATTAGTGATGACAAACCCAGGTCAGTTGCCCCAGCAAAGCCCCCTCTTCTCCACAGGCGCGCAGCTAAGAGGACCGGCACCCGTGCCATGGCCCCACACAGCCGGAACACACGCACGGAAAAAGTGTGTGCCACCTCTCCTCCTGGCAGCAAAGCGAGTTTTCTTCTCACCTGAGAGAACCTCCGCCTCAGGATGAAGAATAGTAGGCACCAATTCCTGCTTCCTGGCACAGTAAGGCTTATATGTACTTGACTGCCTTGCCAAAGCAGCAAATGGTCTGGTTACAAGTCCCACCCCCCGCCAATGCATCCAGGACACAGAAACCAGAGAAATCTGGATTTAACATAAACAAGAGTATGCAAACTTCACTAGCACCAGAATAAACAAAGCAGGCTGCATGCTGCCACGGTGCAGAGCTCGGTGGAAGGTTTTCTCCTCATGAAAACGGCTCTGTGTGGTGGCCCCCAGCCTGCCCCACGACACCATGCTCTAGCAGCACCGGATTCTGGGGAGCCCCCAGGCAGCCACGCTGACCCCTGAGCCCACGCACACTGGCCACACACCCCCTCTCCAGATCCTCTCTCTGGCCGGGATCACACAGTAATTACTCCCCTCACTAGACAGGGAGTGTCTTGATGCCTGAGGCGTCTCTGTACTTCTACACCCGACAAGGGCCTGGCACCAAGGACACGATCCACACGCACTTGTTGGTGGGGGATGACAGAGAAAGGAGCTTTGTCTCTTTCTTCTTTTAAATACACATGTTCACAAAAATGAAACCATGTTATCTAATTTCGTAACCTTCACATGACATTATAGAGTGGAAATTGGTAAAAACAATGTTCAAAGGCTGCACAACATTCCACAGCACGAATGTCGTCCTAAATAGGAAGTGGCGGCGAGGAGGTGGGCTCCGCCGCCACGCCGCCTGGCTTCAGATCAGCCTCCAACCCTTTCGAGCTGTGTGACCTGGGCCTCCATTTCTTCATCTCTACAATGGGGCAGTAATAGTACCCACTGCACGGGCTTGTTAGGAGGATTAAATGAATTGATATTGGCAAAGTACTAAGTCAGCGCCACATAAGCGTCAGATAAAATAAACGGTTCTACTGTTTGTTGAGCATTTGGGCCATTTTCAAAATTTCAATTGTATAAATAAGCTACGGATGAATACCTGTGTATACAAATCTCTGACTAAACCCCTGATTATTTCCCTGGGACAGATTTCTAAGAATGGGATTACTGAGTCAGAGGGTTTGCACATTTGAGAAATTCTGGGCGTAAGCTGCCGCGCTGCCTACAGCTGTCCCAGTCTCACCTCCGTCAGAGTGTGTGGTTGCCTCTCTCCCCTTGCCCTAGCACTGCGGCACCATCATTGAACACTCTCGGCCAAGTCAATAAACAAAATACCATACGTCGTTGTAATCTGCCCTTCTCCCTTGCCTAACTAGTAGAACCTGTCTGTTTCTTCTCACTATGAGGACAGGCTATGGCTGTGCTTTCCCGCTGCAGCCCTGTTAACCTCGTAGAACTCAGGGCGAACGGGTGAGAAGAGATGAGCGACCCACATGCCTTTCCTGTGAACTGACGGTCCACGCCCCTTGGACAAGGCACTTACTCTCCAAACCCACACCCTCACCTGCAAAACAGGTATAATACCCAACCCCCCAACAGGTACTAGAAGGATTAAATGAGTGCTTGGCAGTTGTGTGCACATACAGACGTCTGGTAAGCATCTGCTGGAGGGATGCTTTGATGAAGACAGAGGGCAGGGAAGGTCTCTTACAGGTGAGGAGCCTTGGAAAAGTAGGGTTAGTGGTCTGAGGCAACACGAGGGGAGTTCAGTCAGGCCACACATACTTAGCAGGTACCTTCTATGTGCAGGAAATATTTTATTTACTTTTTACCTAAATAAAAGCAACTCACATTTATTGTTCCCTTCTAGAGTAAGGTGCTGTCTTTCACGTCTTTACATGTTATCTATTTTTATTTCCATATAAATCATAAGAAAGGACTTATTTTTCTTTATGCACAGTAATTCCCTAATGTTATATTTTCCCAAAGACAGGATTTCAACTTTAAAATGAGAAAGGCCGATCTATATAAAGTCCACTTGTGTTCTGTGAATGGAAGTATCCAAGCCTTTTCCTCCGATGGCCAACACAGACTGAGTAAAGAAAGAGCCAAGATGGGGAGTTAAAGAGCGATCTAGCCAAAGACAGCCCATCAGAAAGAGATTCTATTAGCGTTTCTGTTACTGGGTGAAGCTAAATTCTCTTGTTTCCCCATTACAGAATATTCCAGATCTGAAGACAGTAATATCAAAGATAAACTGAGGCCATTTATATTTAAAATCTTACACAAATAGATCACAGACATAGAGAATGTTTGGGATTATTTGATTATTTTCCCAATCAGGTATGTATTTTCTTTTTATTTAGGTATAACATATATACATAACAAAGTACACAAACCTTAAGTGTAAAGCTTAACACATTTTTATACACGTGTAGACCTCTAACACACCGCCCAGATAAGACACAGAGCAGACAGCCCAGCAGACCCCTGCCTGGTTGAGCCTGCTTCCAACTCACCAAAGGGACCACTCCTCTGACTTCCAGCCCCAGAGACTGCTGTTTCCGAACTTCATCTAAGCGGACTGTATACAACATGCACTCTTCTACGTCTGGATCATTCACCCCTGTGGTTGTGTGTAGTAGTTTGTTCATTTTTATTGTTGTGCAGTATCCCATTATATGAATATTTATCCATTCTGCTGTTACTGGGTAAGTGATTATTTCCAGTTCCTGGTACCACAGAGAAACACTGCTTGAACGGTCTTTTACGTGTGGGCACGCACCCTCCATTCTCTAAGGCAGCAGATGAGAGCAGAAGGCACTGTTGTATGTTCTGGGGACACAGCAACCAACAGTCCAGCTGTGGTCTCCTCCCTCATGTTGCTGTCACTCCAGAAACCTTCACATTTAAGGCTTTCAACTCAACGGCCCTCCTCCTTGAGTTATGCTGGACTGTCTTCAAATCTGGACTATGGTACAAGGAAGAAACCGAGGAGGCTGTGCCCGGCTCGGCAGCAGGAACAGGCCCAGAGCAGTCTTCCGAAGGGCCGTCTTTGCCCCCGCTCTGAGTCCCCGTTTGGCATTCATCTTTCATTCAGACTGACTGGGTCTGCTATGAGAGAAAACAGCTCGAATATTTGTTTCCTTTCTCAGAACACAAAGTAGGCTTTGTATAGACAGGATTTTCTCATTTTAAAATTAAAACCCTATCTTTAGCACGGTACCACATCAGAAAATTACTGTGCGCAGTAATAAAAATAAGTAACAAAGTTACTCTATCTCTAAGCAGCCCCCGACAGGAAAGAAAGTCCTCTAAACAGACGGAGGCTCTAGTCAAGGCTCTGGCACTCTTTGGCCAGTTGGCAAGAGAGCTTTCACAGCAGTGCATTCGCAGGCACAGTGCCGCCTCAGAACGGACCTGAGCTGAGTGGGATACACTGCAAAGAGCATGTGCTGTAAGTCATGGCTGTGGGGCCCTGGGTAAGAGCCTGCCACTCTAAAACGTGTGCTAATGGAGGGGTACATACGAGGGGCTCCTGACTCACCAAAGTACTCAATAAAGGGCAGTAGCTATTATTAACAGCAGTAACCATATACAATGATATAAGTCCTAAAAATAGAAGGTTTCAACAAATAGCTGTTGATTCTGACCTATTAGAAAAATCTGGGAAATATTACTGACACAGCAACTCCAGAGTTAATTTTTAAATAACTCTTCCACCAGGGTGCGTAAGCTGACCTCATGGAGGGCAGTGGCAGTGCTGCTCCCAGCACAGTCCGAGGACTGGGGGGCGGTTAGGAATGATTTGTTACCAGGGCATGATGGCACAGAAACAAAAGGTGAGCATCTTTAGAAATTTCTAGAGTAATTTTAAATAGCAATTTTTAGGTCTGTTAAAGTTCATAATAAAAATGTTTGCCTTATATTTTGTTTAAAAAATTTCCCTTTTAGATTTCTTTCTTTCTTTTTTTTTTTTTTTGCTGAGGAAGATTCACCCTGAGCTAACATCTATGCCAATCTTCCTCCATCTGGTATGTGGGTCACCGCCACAGCATGGCTGCAGATTAGTAGTGTAGGTCCATGCCCAGGAACTGAACCTGTGAACTGAGGCTGCTGAAGTAGAGCTTGTGAACTTAACCACTAGGCCATGGGGCTGGCCCCCAAATTTCCTTTTTCTACTAACTGCTTTTCACTTTATTTTACAAAAGTATCAGGTCTACAATGGTTTAAAAAAACCCAGAAATGGGCCCTTCCTCACTGAGAGCCTGAGAAGCTGCACTGGAAAGTGCCTTAGCCTAAAAGGCTGCATTTCCTGCACACAGACTCTGCATCCTAGGAGGAATACACTGCATTCAGACACAACCAGGTGCCCTATTAGCTAACTGCTAAAAATAATCCACTTAAGGGCGCTCTAACAATAGCAAAAACAAATTAAGGTTTATTTATACCAACAAACAAATCCAATAAAAGGATGTTCAGCTCCCAGTGATACCTACAATGCTCCTTTGCAGAGTCTCTTTGAAAGTGGCTAAAACCTCCCACTCGATCTATTGTATCAGTCTTTGGTCAGGAGTGACCTGAAGGTATCCTGGGACTGTCCACAGGAACTTTGCGTCATATGAGGTATATGATCTAGGATTCTAGATTCTCACCAATGCTGCTTGCATGGCTGCTATGGAGAACAAACTGGGTGAGTTAAAAGCCCTCTGAAAAATTGTGTATTCCCTACTCCCTCCACTGTTTACACGTTACACATTTAATCCTCAAGCCAACCCTATGAGAAAAGTATCACCTACACTTTATAGAGGATATTATAATTATTTTACAGATTAGTAAATTAAAGCATAAAGGGGTTAAACAATTTATGGAGGGTCATAGGAAGTGGGATTTTTAATTCTCATCAGGCTGACTTCCAAGTCTAGGTTCTTTCTAGTAACACTTTCTTGAAAAGGAGAGTCAAGGACAACAAGAATCATTTTGAGAGCCGAGCTGCAGCCTGTTCTCTGTTTCCTGCCACCTCCCATGCCCCTGCCACCCCCCACCCCTGCCCCAGCCTATCATGGCCGAAGGGCCCTGTGTGGGCTGACCCCCTTCATTCACTGTACTCCAGCCACTGCGGCTATCTTTCTGATCCTCAGACATACTTGGCTCCTTCCCACCTTGCCCTGGGCCCTTGCACTTGGAGTGCCCTCTCCCTGGAATGTTCTTCCCCAGATCTTCCTGGGCTTGCCCCCTGTTGTTATTTCAGCTGCTTAGCCTTCCCTGATGGCCCTGTGTGCTGTGTCTCCCTTCTTGTGCTCAGTCCTCTCTGTCACAATCAGGCTGGACCTTGAGGAGAGGAAGAAGAAAGGGGCCACGAAAGAGGCTGGGAGGGTCAGCTCACAGGCCTGGAGGACCCTGGCCAGGTCATTCTGTAGTAGTCACTGGCAGATTTTAAGGCAGAGAAGGACAGGATCAGATTCGAGTTTCAGAAATATTGTTGCAGCTGTGGCATGAAACACAGTTTAGAGGGGACAATACTTCAGAGAGATCCCAATTTAAACCCCCCCGGGTGTGACGCTTGCATTTACTTGTCCCCCAACTCCTCGCCTTTGTTCCCTGTCAGTGAAGTTATGACTCATCCACCCAGTTACTCACACTGGAAGCAGGCCCCCGGCCTGGCTGCTTGCTTGCTCTCAGCCCCACCACCTACAACATCTACCTAACAGACACCCAAATCAAATGCGGTGGGGATTATTCAACTCATCTTATGACACCAATATCATTTTGATCTGGAAACCAACAGTGACAATAAATAAACATTCTCACTTATGAACATCAATACTAAATCCCAATGAAATACCACAAACAAAATATAACACGACCTTAAAAGAACGATCAATTATAACTTAAGGAGGGACTTATCTCTGGAATGCAGGACTAGCATAAACCCAAGCAAAATGTCCCATGTAACTCATCATACTAAACCTATTAAAAGTTTTTTCTTTGGTGAGGAAGATTGTCCCTGAGCTAACATCTGTGCCAATCTTCCTCTATCTTGTATGTGGGACACTGCCACAGTATGGCTTGACAAGTGGCGTGTAGGTCCGTGCCCAGGATTCGAACCCACGAACTCCAGGCTGCCGAAGCTGAGTGTGTGAACTTAGCCACTATGCCACCAGGCTGGCCCCTAAAAGTATATTTTTAAAAAAACATACTATATTTAAAATATAGAGTCAATATTATACTTAATGGAGAAAACTATTATAGATATCTTTAAAAATACAAAAGTTGATAAGAGATGCTTCAGGAGAGAAACATGAGGTATATAACACATACTAAAAATGAAGAAAGAAAATATGTTTTAAAAAGCAACAACTATGCATTCAGAAAATCCAAGGAAACCAGTCAAAAAGATTTCATGTGATAAATATGGGAAAATACAAGGTAAATTCCTAAAAATAAACTGCACATGCACACACAGAAATACACAGCTAAAAAGCTCAATGAAAATGAGATACCATAATAGCAGTGACAGAAAGCTCTAAACGAGCAGGTGTAATTTAATAAGGGAAGTAAGACATGTATTTAAAGAAAATTATAAAAGCTATATGGGAGAAATAAAGAAAGTCAGGAACAAACACGGGGAATGTCCTTCTTCTGAGCCAAGCAGACAAGTACATGGGGGACGTCACCCCACTTAGGTTATCTTGTAGATGTGATGTGGCACTGATCAGAACCCTTGTGGGGTATTGTATACAACTTCACAATTGAACATAATTTGGAAGCTATCTGGAGGGATAGAAATGTTCTATGTGTGGGGTATGGGTTACAGGGACTTAGGCATTTACCAAAACTCATCAAACTGCACACTTAAGATCTTAAGATATACTTAAGATCTGTGCAGTCCATTGTATGTGAATTATCTCAATTAAAAGGAAAAAACCCAACCAGTGACAAGCCAGCAGAGTAAATGCATGTCTTGAGCCTTTTGCCCAGCTTGAACTCGTCCTCTCTGCTCCACTAACAAGCTCTAGTCACCCCAGCATGGCAGTTCTGAGAACAGTCCCACGACCCACATCGTTACACACGCTCTTTCCCTCTGCCTGGAACGTATTTTCTGAGCCCGTTTGCCTTGCAAATTCCAATTCCTCTTTAAGCCTTGGCTCCAACACGATCTCGACTCGGAGCCTTCCTGATTCCTCCAAGCACTCATGGGCCCTCGTCTGCTCTTGCTGCATCCGTCGGAGCAGCATCACAGCAGCGCATTCCACTCTTCGTAGCAAACCCTTTGTCCAAACACAACTGGACACGAGACACCAGCATTTACAAATATTGACTCTAGTTTGAAACACAAATTGATGTGGTTATCTAGACAAAAAGTTTAAAATGCAGGGCTAGGGAACAGCAGTTGTATTCTTAGAAGAGATTCAATATCCAAATGGATTCACCCGGATTAGCAGTAGTAAATAATAACCATCTTTTGCAGTTTGCCTTACAATCTCAAGATTTGCTTGAAGTGACCAATTTAGAAATTTGAAAGTACAGTATAAAACTTTTGTTCCAAATCTAAATCACTCACAGTGTCTATCAACATTTCATATACCTTACTGTAAATACATGTGAAGACCACCTGGCAGGTTTAGTGAGTGTGAACACTATCTGCAGCACGATAGCAGGTGCCAGGGGCGGCAGGCAGAGTGGTTAGGACCACAGACCCTGGGGCGGGGCTGCTGGGTTGAATTCTGGCTCTGCCACACACTAGCTGGGGGACCTTGGGCAATTTCCTCATCTGTAACATGAGGGTAATAAAGGGACAGGTTCACATTCCCTTATCCTTGTTTCCAAAATCTAAAAAGCACTGAAGACTGAGAAGTTTGTTTGCTTTTTTACATTTGAAGCAAATTAATTTGGTGGCAAAACCTGACCTGAGCTGATGAGGTCTATTTTTCATACCTGTTAATGTGAACACTGGAGTTTTACTGTAGGAATATTAGTGCTTTCAACCCTGGGGTGCTGTTGGAGTATTACATAATATATGGCACATGCATCATATTACTTTAACTTTCTAAAGTTAAAAAAATATTGAATTCTGAAGCACAGAGAACCTTCAAGAATTTCGGATAAAGGATTTTGGACCTGTCTCTTCCTCATAGGATGGCTGTGAAGATTGAATGACTTTCTATATGAGAAATACACAGGACGGTGACTGGCATGTAGTATTATGTATTATCTTAACTGCTGGACTGTGGGGATAAGGGTGTGCGCTAAGTAAGCGTGCAATAGTCCTGTCTGGCAGTGAACTGAGTGTGGAGCGAATGTGACATTTGCAGGCCTAAATTAAAAAAGGCGAAAAAGAGCTCCCTCCTGATGCGAACACACGTGCATGGGGATGGCAGGCTCACTGAGGTCAGCCCCAGTACATCCTGCAGTGAGGGCACTGGCCTCTCCAACAACGTGCTTCACCAAACCTGACTGTGGAGCTTGCTTTGTTTAATTTTAAACTACAGTTTAAAATAAGAAAGCCACATATAAAGAATGAAATCAGAACCATACGTTGATGAATTTGGCAGAATACAGTTTGAAACCAGTCTTATAATACCAATAAGTGTTGATTTAAATGTTTCTGTGTCTGTAAGACGAAGTGATTTAAGAACAGGGCTGTATCCTACCTTCACTGGTATCTTGTTTCTCAGCAGAGAGCTTGACACAGTTGGTCTCAGGGAATGTTTATTGAATCAGCACACGAGGGACTGGCTTTGGACTACTCAGGTAAAGTTACCGCCTCGAGGTTTTTTGGAAACAGTATGAGTTCTGGCTCTTTTCAGCCATCTTTCTTTTCAGGCCACTTCAGGAAAACTGAAATAGCCATATGGGGCGATGGGGGAGTGGGTTCTGAGGCTAAGGGCACAGAAGTGCTTGGCAGCGGGGTCACAAGTCCAAAAGGGTCCTCGTGTCAAGTGAGACACAGAGACTGCTCTCTTTCTGTCCCCAGGGGACTTCTGAGAGGCTGTCAATAAGAGTTGTCTGAGGAAGACATTTCCTACCCACAACTCCAGATACATGTGGGAGGAGGTTTGTATCTGTCAGACCACAAAGAGGAACACCAGGAAGGCAAGCCCTGGGATTCCTGGCTGTCTGTTTACACATCCTGCAGCAGCAAGATGCAAAGTTTTATGTGCGAGCTGACATTTAAGTGGGAGTTGTTTCTGTGTAAACACTGTAGTAATGCAAAACCCACAGAAATGCTTAAACCTCTGAGTCCATAATGCCACCACTAAAATATTAAAAATTTATTCTGAAAAAATAATTCAAGAAAAGCAAATAACCCATGTTGCAAGTTTTAGGGACCAGGTGTAAAACTATTGATTCTCGTGCTTTGGAAAAGTGAACTCTCGCAATCATTTGCAATATAGTAGACTCCAGGAGGGCTTAAAAAGTGGAAGAAATCTTTCTGAAACACAATTACCAAAAATCTCTCCTCTTTTTCCAGCCAGCGTTGATCTTCTTCCATCTCCTGCTGCTGTCGGATAAGTCGCTCTTCCATCAGGTGGGTCGGCAACACCTGCCCAATTCCTCGCAGGTCGAGCGCCGCAGAGTCCTAGGAGAGGAGTTAAAAACAGCCCAACTACTCTCAGAATTCTATTTATGATGCTCTTACTTTTTTCTGTGTATCTTTCCAAAAAATTAAGAAAAACAGCAAGTGTGGTGGAAACAGGGTCTCTCATACTCTGCTTGTGAAGGAGCAACTTTTCTGGAGGCTGCAAGTTAATATGTGCCAAGCATCTTTACAACATATACAATTGTTTAGCTCACAGCTCCACTTGCAGGGATTTATTCGAAAGAAATAATCCAAGATATGTGCAAAGAATGCATCATTAGTTATAGTAAAAAAGTGGAAACAATCTGGAAATAAAATAATAGAAGGAGGATTAAATACGATACATATTATGGAGTATTACGCAATAATACTTATACTTAATACTCATCAAACGTTTACTCCAAGGAAAAGAACATGAATAGCAGACAACTATAGATATTCTTAGATTCGAAGAAATAATTTTTAATATTATAGGAGTGGCTCTTGGTTTTACCAGGAAAATTCAGTAAAAATTAACATGGTCCACAGAGCTCGTGGTTCGGTCTTCCCATTTCTTCCTTGGCCTCATGCATATGTTAACTACGTTCAACTTAGGGCTCTGTCTTTCAAATGAATGGGCTACTGATGGTAGCATCTCTCCTTTCTTTTAGTAAAAAAGATTCACAGATCCAAAAAGCATTTGAGTAAAAGGAGTATCTTGGTCTTAGAATTAGGTCATCAAAATCAAGAAATCTTAGGATTTAGAAATAAAAGGTACCTTGGTCAAAGCTTCATCAGTTAACAAACTAAAGCCTCAGAATATCCAATTTACCTCCACACTGGGCTGCCACATTGATATCTCCTGTGGTCTATGATTCCATGAATCTGTTTGGTCCAAAAGAGATGCCTGACCTGGGTAGATGCTGCCAGCCATGGCTGGGATTCCATGTGAACCAGGGTAGCCAGAGACCTGTGGACAAGTGAGGTGGCAGGGTCATGTTCTGACACAATATGACTTCTGCACAGTTCTGCTTCCCATGTGAAAGAAAGTAACTAAGATTACAGAGAATACTGTGGTAGCAGAATAATGGCCCCCCAAAGATGCCCACGTCCTAATCCCTGGAACCTGCAAATATGGTACCTGCCACGCCAAAAAGACTTTGCAGATGTGATTATTAATTAGGAATCTTGAGATGGGGAGATTATCCTCGATTATCCCAGCAGACCCAATGTGATCACAAGGGTCCTTTAAAAGTACAAGAAGGAAGCAGAAGGGGAGAGAAAGGGAGATGTGACTACTGAAGAATGGTCAGAGAGATACAATACTGTTGGCTTTGAAGATGGAGGAAGGAGGCCAGGAGCCACGGAATGTAAGTGGCCTCTAGAAGCTGGTAAAGGCAAGGAAATGGATTCTCAACTAAAGCCTCAAGAAAGGTAATCTGTTAGGCTGCATGAAACAACTAATGCAAACATAGACTAGAAAATCAGAAATTATTTACTTTGGGATCTTATACTCACTACAATGCTGAGAGCAGACCATCCTTGGATGCAAAAGCAACAGGAGGCCATAAACATGGCTGAGCCATGTACTGCTCTAGAACTCCCTTTCCTGCCCAACCCGCTACTACTCCCCCAACAACAAACAACCCCCCAAATGTTTGTCCTCTAATGAACGAGGGTGATGGTGGGGGAAGCAAGGCCTTCGTGTTCTAACAGTGATGACTAAGGCAGAAAGAAGACGTTCAGTTAGACATGGAAAAAAATTTGAAGGCAGAAGGAAAATAAGAGGAGTTTCTTTACATGGTTCCCTCACTCACTCAAGAGAAAGAGAGAGAACAGAATCAGTATTTGTTTCCATAACACATTAGGCTGGTACTGGATGGCCAGGGTTGTCAGTGAATTTTTAATGAGATAAAGGACAGCCAAATCCACATTTCAAATTTCAACACACTCTTCAACAAAGACTTTGTGCATTTGTTAGGTCTCTAGCCACTGATTTATAACAAAATTCCATAATGACAATATGTAATTAGTAAACTTTCAAATAAAATGTACAGATAGTGTTCACAGTTTACCTGAATGAAAATATTTTAATAAAAAATTCTACCAAACATAAAATGCTGCATCATAACTATATTTTGTCAGAAAGGATATATTACTTCCAGAGAACTTTTAGGAATTTTCACAACAAAGAAATTTCAAAGAGATGATCTAAGGCAGTTTTCTCCATAACACAAACCACGTGGGAGGATCAAATGAGCATTTTAGGCTAAAAAGGAACATGAAATAACAACAGGAAATGTCCTACAGCTGTTCTCATTTACAAGCTAAGGAAACTCGGGGCTTGGGAGGGGTTAATCATTCATTAGTTTAATGAGAAAACAAATGTTTCCATTTCTTCACAGAACCCTTACTCCTACATACTGTTCTAGGCACTTCAAGTAGAGCCAGTCCCTGTCCTCAGGGCCTTCCACTCCAGGGGGACAGACAGCACTGACCAACGTGTACCAGAGCCCCAAGTCGTGGAGGTGCCGTGGACTGACGTGCTCCAGTCACAGGGCCAGGACCCACCAAAGCTGCCAGGACACAGAGTGCGTTCTCTTTTTGCCAATAGCAGGTGCTGTCATGTCTTCTCTGAACAATTCTGGTACCCGATTCCCACTCAGGGCCCGTTGAGCTCTACTTCCTGTCCTGGCCAGGCACAGACCTTGGGGCTGCCCCGGGTTCTCTGCTGTCTGCTGGAGCCCTAGGTCTCAGCAATCACAAATGTGAGTCTTCTCTCCCTAGGCCACTCACACACCTCCAGTTGCTCTGACCACTGTCCTGGGTCGGGGTTCTGTCTCCTTCATCCCTGTGGTGATGAGCCACAGCATGAGGGTATCAGTAATCTAGACTTAGGCGACAGAGGGGCCCTGAAAGCTCCTCTCATGAGAGAGGGCGTACCTTATTCATCTTCGTGTTCCCAGTGTCTGGAACAGTGCTGGGCACAGAGGGGATGAAGAGTCAATGCCAGCTTACTGAATGAAGAGTGGCCTTGGAGAACCCAAATGATTCACACCTTCCCCTAGGCAAGTGGGTATCTCAGCAGAGTGTCTCCCCCAACGGCACTCAGTCACACACCAGAATGACCTGTGGGTGCTGGTAAACAATATAATATTCCTGGGCTCCACTTCAGAATTGGATCTGGAGGCAGTAAAGTAGGTAAAGAGCCTGACATATACCCAATTTCACTGTTCTAAACTACCACCAACATATGTTCTAAACCATCAACACTGTTCTAAACTATCACCAGCACCAAGGTCTTTTCCTTTCTCATAAGAAACGGCCTACATTCTCCACCAGTATCCTAGTACCAACAGTTAATTTTGATCCATATTGATCCAAGAGGACTTAATTTAAGTCATATTTTATTTAGCTCATCATCAATAAATCATATATTACTTGTTGTATTTTAGCTATTCTTCAGTCACCTACTTTCTATTAAAGTCTAGTTATCACAACTAATTTAGTTAAGCAACTATGAACATCGATGGTTGGGAAGCCCAGTGCAATAAAAGGTACTTTGCTACAATAAAGCCATAACCAGCACATGACAACAGATGATTTTATTTCTTGTAAATTATTCAACAAATTTCTTTTTTTTAATTATCAGAAGAACATTATTATGGATAAACAATCTGTAGTACAGGCACACAATGGAATACTTCTCAGCAGTGAAAAGGAATGAACTGCTGACACTCACGACTCAAGAGACATCACACCGAGTAAAAGAAGCTGAGCACAAAAGAATACACACTGATCCATTTATCTGAAATTCTGAAACAGGCAAAGTGACTCTCTCATAACAGAAGTCAGAGAGTGGTTGTTTCTGGGCAGGAGGCAACTGACTGGGAAGGGGGCATGGGGAACTTTCTGGGATTAGAGAAATGTTCTATAGCTTGATGTGGGTATGGGGTACAATGGTGTATACATTTGTCAAAACTAAGATCTGTGCACTTCACTGTAAGTAAATTAATCACACTGTAAAACAGCTAATACTCTTCCTTCAAACACAGAAACAAAAAACTACCGACTTTGCTTCTGGTCTTTTTCTTTCAAGGATAATCTTTTCTAATTTGTACAGGCTACTTGTCTATAAGCGTAACACTCTTTCCACACTTGTCCATATGGCATCTCATCTGGTTTTTAAGGTAATTTTGAATTTTATTCTTGCTTTCCAGAAAAATCGCCCAGTTTAGTATTGCCTCTGCAGAGTGTGCCCACTGGATTCGCCCTGCACTTTACTGGAACAGAGGAAGAGAAGGGACCTGAGACCTGTGGGAGATACCACTTGCCCCACCTGCTTTAAGGTTGACTACAGCCTTTTGCACAGGGATAGCAAAACAACATTCATTTAGACAGTTAAAGAGTCTGACTACTTTCTTAGCTTTCTGCTTGCCAAATCATACTCATAAGTACAGAAGTAAAAAATACAAATATATACACTGTACCTCCCCACCCCCAAACATGTTGAAGAATAAAATACATCTTATATCTGTAATGACTGGTATACCTGGTAATGATTGGTTTGTACCATGTGCTGCGGGCTGGGATAAAATCCTTCACTGGACCTTGGACTAGGATAACCAGGTCTGCTGGGCTGTGAACAAATCAACAGAGCATCATATGAATGAGTATTTTGATAAATTTATGTTTTATTGAAAACAACAGAAGAAGATATATTTCTAAAAGAGCTTAATTGGAAACAATGATAAGGAAAGTCAAGACATTTCAATGGGGGAAATTGTCTTTTCAACAAATGATGCTGGGACAACAGGATATCCACATGTGAAGAAATGAAGTTGGATCCTTTCCTCACAGCATACCCAAAAATTAACTCAAAATGGATCACAGGTCTAATGTAAGAGCTAAAACTATAAAACTCTTAGAAGAAAACATAGGGGTAAATTTTTGTGACCTTGGGTTAGGCAATGGACACTTCAATCCACAAAAGAAAAAAAAAAGATAAACTGGACTTCATCAAAATTAGAAGCTTTTGTGTTGCAAATGACACCCTCAAGAAAGCAAAAATATAATTCACAGAATGGATGAAAATATTTGCAAATCACATACCGGATAAGAGATTCAGATGGAGAATATATAAAGAACTCTTGGAACTCAACAGTAAAATGACAATCTAATCAAACAGTGGGCAAAGGACTCGAGTAGATCCAAAGAAGATATACCAATGGCCAATAAGCACATGAACAGACGCTCAACGCCATTCGTCATCAAGGGAATGCAAGTCTGGATGCTCTCTGTGTGCTGAGCAGGATATTCCATTTTGCTTTGCTACTTATTGGCTGTATGACCTCCAGCAAGTGAGTAAACCCAACTGGCTTCCATTTCCTCATCTATAAAATGGGAGCTGAGCTAGAGAAACTCTAAAGTCACTTCCAGCTCTAAAATTCTCATTCTGTTTGCGAGACACTTGAATTTAAAGTTCATACCAAAAGAACGGTTTAGTCTGAAATAGCAGATAAGTCAGTCAAGTCTTCTAAACCCGAGAGATTTAACAATGTAAAAACCCATTATTTGCCAGCCAAATTAAGACCAGAATGAAAGGAAGTGGCTTTAGGTGCCAGCAAGCCTCGGGGAGGAAAGAAAACTCAGTGCCTGTGTCTCTTTCCCATGGACACACATGGTCCTGGATGAACACATGCTTTAATCAAGTTAAGTTCTGAGTGAGCTTGAGTCTCTAACGACAGTCTCTTTTCCCCCAGGCTTTGCTTAACACTGTCCCCTCCACCTGGAATGTCTCCTATCTCAACCTGTAGATCACTTCCTGTCCTCTGAGTCTTTCCCATGTTACTTCTTTCATGGAGTGGCTCCTGCTTTCTCCCACCTAACGTAAACCTAAGTCCTCTGCTCTCCTTCGTAGCCCATGTTCAAATCCTGACTTGGATTGTAGTTACTTCTGTACTTGCTCTAGCCCTGCTATCACGGGCCTGTTAAATTTCTATGTGCAGATCTAGGGGCTTTACATACAACTTGATAATTCTGAGAGCAATGCTACCAAGCAATATCACTGCCCCAACTGACCGAGGCACGGAGAAGTCAGGTAATGTGAACAGGCTGCACAGCTGGTAATAGCAGAACTGCCTGACTCCAAAATCTGCTGTGTGGTGATGCTACTCTATGACAAGTGCACTTGTGACTCACCAAATAAAAAGAAACTGATCAGAGAATGGCAAAATCTCTATACAATACCCCTCAGTGACTCAAATACTTAAATGGATAGCAAATGATAACACTTGTGAGGTTCCATTTCAAAATAAAAATAACAGGTAAAAAGATGAAAACATGTTTTATGGCAGACAAAACTATTGCACAAAGAATACCACAAAATCAAATTTTGCTAACGAACAAAATAGCAAATGTATTTGAGAGCACACATGTATTGCTAAAACAGTTCCACTTTTGTTCTCTACAAATATGAACTCAGCATGGCAATCAGCAGGGCAGGCTCTGAACTAGATGGCCGAGGGCATTACACCTCTATGTGCCTCCATATCCTCAATGATAAAGAGGGACAGGGCTGCCATGAAGATTAAATAGGTCAAGTTCTTTGAGAATGGCTTCCATGTAAGTAATCAGAAGTGTCACCTGCTCCTAAGTACTGCGATTTAGCAGGGTCACTAGATCTCCTCAAAGACAGAAACTTGGATTTTAATAAAGCAAACTATGGAGCTGAGGGAATTTTTGTTGAAATCCTCCCAAGTGAGGAGGAAGACAAAGGAAAAACTGGAATATCCTAAACTAGTGGCTCTCAACTGGGTGGCAGTGCTCCTGACTGCCTTTAGGGTCTCTGAGAGGGTGCCTGAGATGATCACAATGAGTGGCACCTGGGGTGGTGGGCAGGTGGGTCAGAGGATAGGTCCAAACAACAGGAGCTGTTCCACTTTCAGATGTCCCCCAACCTCATGGAGGTGATTCAACAACAACAAGTTCTGTCATCTGAACCTAGAACCAACTTTGTTTTACAGATGAACACAAATAATAGTTTGCACAGTGTATCAGACACTGAACTTTCTAGAAGGGCAATGACTATGTATACTGATGGACAATTTTACCGTTTTGTTTGAACTTTACCAAGACTTTTTACCATTCTAGAAAATCACATCACCAAGAAGGATGAGATTCATATTCAGTTGTGGTTGTGGGGCCGGCATTTGTAGCTACTATATTTGTGGTGAATCCACACACAGGTGCGAGCCGCTGGCTATTTCACCATGTGGCCTGGTGTAATCAGACCTGAGTATTTCATACGTGTGTGCACATGTTACTAAAAATTACTTTTACTTCTCTTGTGTAGTTAGTGGTCTCCTTGTAGTATTGGTATTTTGAAATCAGTAAGTCATTTTACTATGTGTTTTTATTTCAGGATTAGTAAGTGGGACATTATAAAATATTTTTTAAATAAACGGAATGCTGGGTCTGATTAGGGTTGAAAAACACTGTTCTGAGGCAGCTACTCTCAAACGTTTTATTTTTCAGGACTCTCATTCTCAAAAATTACTGAGGACTCCAACAGCTTTTGTTTATCTGGAATCTATCTACCAACATTTACAGTATTAGAAATTAAAACTGATACTTAAAAATAAATGTTTAAAAATACATGTTTAAAAAAACAGTTAATTTTTCAAAATAAAAAAAAAATCAATGAAAAGAGTGGCACCTTTTACAGTTATGTAAATCTCTCTCATGTCAGGCTTAATAGAAGGCAGCGAGTTCCCGTATCTGCTTGTGTTCAGTGTGCTGTGACGTGCAGCACACAAAGAACACCCAGCTTCACACAGCTACGCAGTTGGAAAAGGGAGGAGTATTTTAACAGTTCCTTGGCATGGTTGTGGATATTGTTTTTTGATACTACACCCAAACTCAACAAGTGGAAGTTTCTGAGCGATGACTTGCAGTGTGGAATCTGAGCATTCTGTGCCACATTATAATCCATTACTCTGTCTTGTGGACGGGCCTTTTACCCAAGTGTGACTTGTGACATCAACTGATCATTTGGAAAACAGGGATCATTGGGTTATGCAGATCTTTTCAATACTGACACATTTTTAGTATACAACATGAAAAAAAATCACATTTGTTAATATCATCCTGAATGCAACAGAAAAGTCTAAGAACTGGGAAGCTGTCAAGCTCATGGTGATGGATATAAGTTTTTCAGAATTCTAATTTTTGCTTGAAAACTCAAATTTTATCATTGGCAACAAATCCCATCAGTTCTTTTCCTTGAGGAGACAGTCTTGCATCTTTCTTTTTTGAGAAAACATCTACCAAATGCGCAACTCGGAACAACTACAGTACGTGTGCCAGCTCTTCTTTTAAGTAAACTAGGCTTTGAAGAAAACAGTGGTTAGTCTAGCTTGCAACTGAGTCACACAGCGAGTGCTTTCCCTGGAGACACGCCTCGTGTCTGCTGTGCCGCAGAAGCGCCTCATGTGTTCTTCCCATTTCCTCACACGGAAGACTTTTTACTGCTTCATCGAGGTCATTCTTAAGCAAACTGGCATCTTTTCTTATTGTGTGAGCACATGGGGAAGAACACAGTGACGACTAGGATAGTCTGGTGCCACTGCCCTGATTTGTGCCAAAGTGACAGCAGCTTTATCCACCAGTACGTGTGCAACATCAGTGCAAATGTCAATACAATGGACAAAGGCAAATGACATCTTAACACTCCTATGAAACAAGTTTTGATCTCACGACCCTCTGAAATGGTCTTGGGGACCCCAAAACCAAGGATTACATTTTGAAAACTGCCGTCCCAAGATATTTTTATCCTGAGGCTCTCCACTGATCTAATGGGATTCTGTAGGACGACAACTTGCACAAATGAAATGAGCCCTAAATGGGACCCTTTCTGTGTCAGGCTCTTCTCCAAAGATTATTATGTGAAAAAAATTGGTATTCAGTACTGTTGAAGAGATCAGTAACATACTTTTAATAATTAGCTTTGTGGTTATAAAGCTTTTGCCATTAAGTATAATTAAGCTTTTAAGTTTGAATCTCGAATGGGGGAGAGAAAAATATATTTCTTTAAAAAACTAATTAAGCTACATTACACATTTTATTTATTAGTACACAAAATTTATCTACAAAAGTCTGAGATCCCACTTGAATTAAAGAAATCTAAGTGGCATTTAGTAGTCCTAAGATACCACAGGCAGAATTATAAAAATTCACAAGGATCCAGAGTTTCCACTTCACAGGGCAGAGGCAACTGCGAGAGGAAATATTGGCCTAATATGTTGGAAACAACGGACTTATTTCAGACTCGTCAAATACTGTGACCATAAAAGCAGAATTTGATTCTAAAGATGAATACGGAGAAGGTAAAAACTGCACACAGGACTTGATTCTGATTGGCAAGGGAGTTGAAGAATTAGTGTATTTGTCTATAATCATCAAGCATCTATATATTCATACTACTATAGATGATTTTCTAGCTATTAAAACTTTTAATCTAGGGTTGCCAACCTTTTTCTTGAAGGGTCAAAGAGTCAATATTTTACTCTTTGTGGGCCACACTGTCACTGGACTACTCCTCTGTCTGTAGGGTGAAACCAGCCACGGACAACACACAAGTGAGGGTGAGTTCATTCCAACAAAACTTTAACAAGAATAGGCAGTGGGTTATAGTTTGCTGATCCCTGTTTTAAAGAGTAGAACAATCCCTGATTATAGAAAAGAGCCTCAGGGCCGGCCCGGTGGCATAGTGGTCCGTTTCTGGCAGCCAGGGGTTCGCAGGTTTGGATCAAGACACCACCTGTCAAGCCATGCCGTGGCGGTGTCCCATATAAAGTAGAGAGTAATGGGCACGGATGTTAGCCCAGGGCCAGTCTTCCTCAGCAAAATGAGGAGGATTGGCAATGGATGTCAGCTCAGGGCTAATCTTCCTCACAAAAAACAAAACAAAAAAACCCTAAAAAAACAAACAAAAAAAAAAAAAAAAAGAAAAGAGGCTCAAAATATGCACTTTGAAAACATCTCAAAAAAAGAAACGTTGAGTATATTTAAGAATTTAAGCAGAACTCATCTTTGTACTCTAAAAGAAAAAAACCCAAACTACCTCCATCCGTGAATCTAATATTATAGCTTTTAAAATTTAGCCAAGTCGAAATTATTAAAAAATTTAAATTGAAAATCCTACAGATTGAGATATAGGAAAATGTTTAGATGGAAAAAGTTCTTGAGTTCAGTGAGTTTTAGGGGAGTGCTGCACTAGTCGGTGCTCACCACTGAAGAAGCACAGCACCCGACACTTCGGTGACGACCCAGACTGCTGGGAACGCACGCTCTCTGGAGAGGTGGGGAGGAGCAACCCTCTCCTGCCACAGACGAGGCAACTGAGGTTGGGAACAGGCAGGTAACCTGCCCAGTTAGCAGAGCCCAATGTGAACACATCTACTAGGCTTCTAGGCCAGAGAAATGAACTTCAAGATGCTCCTGCCTTCCAGTACTGGACGATTCTGCACTTGTCACTGAGTTAAGCAACAGGCAAACTTGTATATAGGAAGTGGAGGGCCTTAGATGCTGAGATGAGGGGTTCAGAGTCTTTCTGTGGGTAACTTAGGATTTCTTGTTGTTGCTGTTAAACTAGGAGAGATGGAGAAATGTTCCGGTTTCACCACTAATGCGCTCAAAGTAACACCTACGGACAGGGACGTCGCCTTCCTTCTCTGGGTCTCCGTTTTCCTATTTGTTGAGGAGGCTGGATGACGGAACCCTTCACTCACCTCTAAAATTCTCAAGAACTGTGTCAATAATCTGCATCCACTTTAAATGTGTGATGTTTACTGACATACAGTTTAAAATTGACCAAGAAAATAGAAGCTTTGGGGCATCATGATAAAAAAAAAATGAGTAAAATATTTAAATAGCACGTTGTGATAACAGATTTCTTAAGATTTTTCAAAAAGAAAATGAAGAATTGTCAAAGCTTCTTAATATATTTTTAGCTAATAAAATATCAAATAGAAGGTAACTATTAACTGCAAAATAGGCTATTATCTATTTACTTTCTAGAAAACAATCTGAACTGGATTTTTTGTGGCAAGTGAGCCAGTGTGTGAAAATACCATCCTGTCAGGAGCAAAAGGTATATAAAGAATTCTTAACCTAACAGGAGTGTTTAAGGGCCAATTATGGCCCAGACCCCCAGCCACAGCATAGGTGAGCACTAGGGGAAGTTCTGGCCACCTCCTGGAGGTCAAGGATGTGAAGTGAGTGCGTGGGCAAGGCCTGACAATGCTGCTGGCCCATCTTAACAGGCAGATGCAATGTGCTCCCAGTTCCCACACTAACAACCCAGCCACCAGCCACAGACAAGACAAAGGCAGAAAATGTACACAAGTTTCTCAACAAAACAAAACAAAACAAAACCCAAAGGAACAGGGTCAGGTGGAATTTGACTCATTTTAAAATAAAGCAAAATGTGAAGCATTCATGGCCTGGTTTTAGTCCATCTGATGTTTTAATCTTGACTTAATCGTAAGCAAGGTCCCTGACAACCAACAAAGGAAAAACCGCCCCAAGTCAGGCTGCTCATTTAAGTCTGATGAGTGGGGGAGCAGAGGGGAGGAAGACAAGGAAGAGCATGTTAAGATTACACTGGATCCAATCGCTCACTACTTCAACAGCCTATAGTTGAAATGCAAATTAGCAAAATGAGTGCACGTGAGGGTACTATGCAGAGGAGCAAGTAAGAAACAATAGCTGGTGCTAAATGATTACTCTTAGAATAACCTGATATTTGGTTTTCTTTCCACAGACAGCAGCTGCCTACACCATAAACCTCCCAAATTAGCAAGAATAACACCAAAGTTGGGGTGGGGGCCTTTGCTACCTTGGGCGGTGCTTCGTCGGACCCTCCGGAGTCCCAGGACACTGTGACCTGTCTTCTGGACTCCATCCTCATCCGTTCTTCTTGCTGAACCTTCTCCTCTTCCAGGATTGTGCTAGAGAGACAATACATGGTTTAAGGGGAGCTGACAACCAGAGTGAGTTAGCACACACCAGGCCCCACCCTGACTTATCAAAGGAGCACCAGTGGCTAACTAACAGTAGGTGATGATAAAGAAAGGGTAAGAGGATCAGGTTTCTAACTCTACAAAATGATTCTAGAACAGCTTTGGTCCAAATAGCAAGTCCGTTTACAGCACAGCCATAAGTAAGAAAAGGACGGCTGGTAAAACAAGAAGTTGTGGAAAATCAAAGACAAGCCAAGATGGAATGTTTGCACGCCAAAGTTTATTCTGAGTAGAACGGAATTACCCTGAGAAATCCCAAGTAACACTTTATCAAGCACAGACATGTCTCAGGCAGACTCTTCACGTGAACACAGGTCCCCACATAATGTGACTACACCAGCACATTATGTGACAAATTAGCAATCTGGCCACCAATCTCCTAAACTGCTCGCTACAATCTTTCTACTAACTTTCAGCTTAACCAGTACTTTATCTCATCAGGAAAATAAGAAAATATGCAACAGTATTTACAAGTACTTCTGAAAATACTGATTGCTTAAACTGGAAACACCGCAGTTAGTAACACCGCTACTTACCACTGCTTGACTACTCAGAGGCTATCTGCCGTCCCACATAATCCTGTGGCCGCTGCGGCCGCCGCTCTTCAGTGACTGCTATGCGGCTTCTTAGTCTTGGATGTCTGCCATCATATAAACTACTGAGAACGCAGCCAGAGCGAGCCTTTGCTAACTGCCATTCCATACGGATTCCCTAGGGCTCAGCGGGCGGCAGGCCTTTGAAACTTTTGTCCTCCCTGTGGCAAACAGGTCTTTCCTACATGCCTGCAACTCTCGAGTCCTAATACTGAAGCTCATTCACAGTTTCTAGCCTCCTGGTAGAGTGCAGTAAATAACCACCCAGAATTACTCATGAAAGAGTGAGGTCAGATGCACCAGACCCTTTCTAATCTGGGAATTTGCTCGACTGTTTCAAAAAGACATTCCTGCCTGACTGGAGGCTAGAGCGTGCCGTTTCTCACACAACCTAACTCGGGCAATCACCTTTTCAATCAGGAAAAGACAGATAAAATTCATTTCATAATTGCCCTGAGTCAGCAAACCACTACAACAGATGTAACGGCTTTTTTTTTTTTTTTTTAAAGGAAAGGGAATGTTTTCCTTAATGATCACATTAACACTTTAGGAGAAAGCTTTTCGTCAAAAGATTCCACCCCTTCCTCAAAGTATGATTTTGGTTTTGTTCTTGCTCCAGCTAAATGACCATCGCTGAGAAGACGACATGAAACTTGAACGATAGTTAAGACTTTAATGGCACCCTCAAGACCAGCACGCTGTGCCAGGACTGTTGGGCATCTGGCCCCCCATCCGAGGATTGTAACTCTAGTCCAAATGCACTGTGAATGTCTTTTGCTTGACCTTTGCTCCCACGAGGCTGCAAGCTACTACTTGACAGCCCATTCTCATGTGCCAGGAATTAGCACAGATCCTGAATCACAATATGCATTACTAATGACAGGCAAATGGATGAGTGAAGCCACAATCAGTCCACTGCCCAGTGACGAAGAGCCTATTACCAAGCTGCCTGAACTCTCAGCAGGAAGGACTGCAGGCCACTTCCTTTGAGATGGCCACTGGGAGCAGCGGTCCAGTCTGAGACCACTGGCCTGAGAGAGGGGCAATCCCTGGTTAGGAGTTTATCAGTGCCCTGCTCTCAATCACCTGAGCCTCAAAATAAATAACAAATCCTCAATCAGAATTTCTAAAAACTTCATAGTTTTAAGCAACTGAAAAGTCCATAAAAGTCAAGAAAAAAATTTTTTTCCCTTTCTTCCACTTCTTCAAATAATTAAAATATAGGCATGCTACGAGAAGGCCAAGTGTGACATATTCTGTAAGGCAATGGGAACTCCATTTTAAACAGGTCTCATTAAGGCAGTTTATTTCACAGGGTTGTTTTGTGAACTGGGCTACCCTGATCTTACTGTTACTGTTACCCACAAACCTCCAAATAGGTCACTTGAGGTCCTTTGCCATAAGGAGACCCCCTCAGGCTCCAGCTGTCCCGACTCTTCCACCCACACTCACTTTCCCCTACTCTGACCTATTGAATTTACTGTCTGAATCCTTCCTTTCGGCCCTTCATCACCTACTACACCATGTACGTTATTTCACTGCTTTACGGGACTTAGGGTGTAAACTTCCCATGGTCGTCAGACTTGGATCCAGTTTCTCTTGTCAGCTGTGCAGCTTCTGCACACGACGGGCACTTCAATATTTCTTTAACTGACCGTGCCAGTCCTGTTCCTCAAAGAGCGCACTGATAGCCGGGAAGCGAGTTCCTTCAATCTCAGTACTTCACTCTCATACCAAAATAACATGTCATCACGCTTCTGAGAAACCATAATTTGTTGCTCAAAGTAGTCAAGAATATAAATAACTCATAAAATATCTGTTTTTACAATGGGAAGACTGTTCTATAGATGGACTAAGAGTGCACATGGAGACATTTCTGAACTTTTCTCTTTACAGTTGCTGAAGATCCCAGAGCAATAAACTAGAATGTGCAGAGTGTCAAGGAGGTCAAATTTAAACATATTTTCCCAAACTACAAATATTTTTAGTTGCAATACATTCCATTTGAAAGCTTTTAGCTGCCTAATGGGAACTGGCAACGAGCCCTCATGTTTTTCCCGGGATGCTGGTTTCTAAGTCTCAAACTTCCAAACCAATGAAAAAATAAAAGCTAAGATTTTTATTTAACAAACATTAGAACATGTGATAATCATGTCTTTGTTTATCCAGGAGTCCCATCTAGGAAGAGAATCGTGAAGAGGGGAAAGGAGTACTTTATTTAATGTTAGTTTTATTTTTCACTTCCCCCACTTTAACAGAAAAAGTCATCAAGGTAATCAATTCAGAGGAAAAGGGCATAAAAACTTGTAAGGGTTGCTCTGTTTCCTCCTGGCCTGCAGCACTCCCTGAGAAACCTGGTCTCACAACCTCCAGGAGCTGGCATGGAGAGGTCTTATTAAATTTCCGTTCTGGAGAACAAAATGTGATTTCACTTCTAAGATATTTTCACGGAGAGCAAGAAAGTGTTCTAATAAATTCCTTGTTTCTAGCCCCAAACTAAGATATAAAAACATATCTCCAACACAGACAAGTTTTAGAGTGGGAAAGGCCGGTCAGTCCTGAGGGGCTGGTAATCGAGCCGTTCAAGCTGTCCCAGGAGAAAAGGGCACCAGCGACGAGGCGCGTCTCTGCTGCGTCCTGTAACCACAGGCAGTCTTGCCCACTTCAGCCTGTGTCCTCGTTCACAAACGGGAACAATATTGCCCGTCCTACCACTGTCAGCATGAGAAATAAAGTAAGTGAAAAAAGCCAGTAGAACCTTCAAGTAAATGTTAGTTCTGTACTTTTACCTGACTTATATATTACTAGGAAAGAAACGATTGTTTTTATCCATTTTATTTCTGTAGCATTTCTCCTGAAAGTGATTAGACTACTATTCTTTTCTTTGAAACTATAAAACCTTCTTCTTTTAAATGTAAGAAATATTCTTTGCTTAAATAACTTTTTTTTTAAAGATTGGACTTTGATCCCCTACACATAACAATTTTATGATGACATCACAATATTTGCTTTGGACATAAAAATCAGTCTGGGTTCATAGCTACTTAAGCTAATTTGGAAAATATCCAGAGAAAGAGCAGGAAAAAATTAGAAGGAAAAAAGCCAAGAGGGAAATGGCTTGTTTTGGCAAGTTCATGGGAATACCAGTTTTGAAACTTAATCTCCTATAATTACCCAACATTGCCTCACCACAAAGGAATGGAACTGACCTTTTAACAAAAAAACCTCCTTGGGATCTTTGCAGAAAACAAGTCTGGAGACTTGAGATGAAGCTGGGGATGGCATATTTGTAACTGGCTGACCTAGTGACTAAATGCCATAACCACAGTGTTCCAATATATGCCTCTGCTCTTTTTCACTTATAAACAGGCACAGGAGACTGGACATCTAGTTTCATGAATACATCAAAACCACATTTTTCTCTTATGTATCTCAAACTGTAGGAAATAATGTACTTTTGTTTGGTTGTGGTGTTATCCATCTCAAAATTATAATAAAAAAGTGACTTACACTAAAATCTTACTTCAAAATGGTTACCTCTTTCTACTCTGGGCAAGTTCGAGAACCTCCTATTTGACCAGCCCTCTTACAGATAACGACTATAGACATAAGAAACAACTCTGTGATAGCACAGGAGAGCAAGCCAAAGCAGTCAGGTTCTGGAGGGAGCTGACACTAGGAGGAAGGGAATGGCACTGTGTGAGTCTTCACGTTTTAATGGCCATTAGCCAGAAAGCAGGTTCTAGTCATATTGGGTTGAAGGACCAGACGACTGAGTTTAGGTCACCACAGCTGGTGGAAAGTGAGGGGGGAAATCCCAGGAAGAAGAGAGTCAGAGAGGGGGTACCTCAAATTCTGAGTATAAATTCTTCCCAATCTCTAGCTGACCCTGGAACCATGCACATACAGGGCAGGCACCAAGCAGCCCAGCTAAGGCTAAGAGGACTCAATTGAGATTTGAGCTGCTGCCCACAGCATGGAAAGAGAGTTTGCAATTTGAGACTAGCCAAGTTAACTGCCTGCTAAAACCAACCAACCAACCAGAGGAATTATTTCTTCAGAGGAATATAAGTGAATCCAGAGTTTCCACAACCTATTAATCACAATGTCTAGGACATAATCTAAAATTACTCGACATACAAATAAACATGAAAATGTGATCCATTCTCAAGAGGAAAAAAAAAAAGAAACTAAAAGAGGCCTACTCCAAAAATGACTCAGAAGGTGGAATTAGCAGGCAAGGACTTTAAAGAGCTATTATATTCAAGGACATAAAGAAAAGTTGGTTCATAATTAATGAAAAGATAGGAAATATCAGCAGAAAAATATAAACTACTAAAAAGAGCCAAATGAAAAATCTATAACGAAAAATACAATACCTGAAACAATATCTCCACAGAATTGGATGATCAGTAGGATGGAGATGACAGAAGAGTCACGGAACTTGAAGGTAAGTCAATAAAAACTATCCAATCTGAAGGACTCAGAAAAAAAGACTGGGTAAAAAAAGAAAAAGAACAGAGACTCTGGGTCCAGAAGGACACTATCAAAAGGTTTAACATAACTGGAACTGGAGTTTTATAAAGAAGTGAGAAAATGGAGCAGAAAAAACATCTGAAGAAATAATGGTCAAAGACATTTACAGATTCAAGAGGTTCAGTGAACCCCACGTATGATCAATACAAAGAAAATCACACCTGAGCACATCCTCGTTAGACTGCTGAAAACCAAAGAGAAAATCGTGGAAGCAGCCAGAAAAAAAAATGACACATTAGATTACATACAGAGGAACAATTATTTGAAAGCCCAGTGACTTCTCAGAAAGAACAGAGGTCAGATAGATAGAAACAAGAGGTCAGAGGAAGAACAGCTTTAAAGTGCTGAAAGAAAAAACAAAAATACTGTCAACTCAGAATTCTATAGCCAATGAAATTAAGTTCAATTCACTTTCAGATTAAAAAAAAAAAACAAACAGAATTCACCACCAACAGACCGACACCACAAGAAATGCTCAAGAAGTTCTATAGGTGGATAGGAAACCAAATGGAAAAAAGATCTTTAGGAAAGAATCAAGAACACTGTATGGGGTTAAATATTAAAGATTTTTTCTTTACTTTCCCTAAAATATTATTTAAAACATAACATATCATCTTATTTTGTGAGGTTACTAACATATATGAATGTAATATATATGACATCCAGAGCATAAAAGGACTGAGGTGGTGGTAAATGGACCTTCATGGTTGTTGTAAGGTTTCTACATTTTAAGTAAAGTACAATTATTAACTCTAAGTAGACTGTGAAAAGTTAAAGATGTATATTGAAATCCTTAATCACTAAAAACATAATGCAAAAGGTATTGCTAAAATGCAAATTTGGGAGGTTAAGGGAGAGAAAGAGGTGTAGAAGATAAGCTGTTGGTTTCAAAGTGCCAATCCCTCTTAGCCAAGAACTAATAAACTGACCACAGAGGACTTTTGCTTCTCTCCCATCTAGGCTTTAGGTGCATGTTAATTTGTAACTGATAAGGAGCCAATGTTTCTCCACTTGTTTCCTGCATCTATCCATCCAACCTCATTTCCCTGTCCCTCTGTAAAGGGAAATAGAGGAGGAACCACCTAGAGCCATCGATCCTTCACTGTCCAGAGAGGAAGAGAGACAGTCATGTCTGTTCCATTATTCCTTGATGTTTTTAGGGATAATAATCCTGGAGACAAAATTCAGTGAAGGGGAATTAAGAACAACTAGAGAAAAAACAAAAATGAAACAGAAACAGAATTGAAGGGAAGGAATTACGGTAGCTACCGGGATAAGTTTGAGGATTTCACGGTGGCTTCTGAGGGTGGGGTTCAGATTGTAAATAGTAAATATATGAATTACAGCTGAAATGTAAACGTCTAGCCAGAGATCTCTCTTTATAAATAAGACAAGTGAGGGGATATGAACAGAGCATGGAGAAATACAGCAAGGATGGGGGTAGTCAATGACCCATTCAGTGAGGAGGGGGCACACTATAGTAAAGAGACAGGAACAAACACTGGTCTTGAAGTTAAGAGAAAGGGGCCCAGGATGTTGGATCCACCCTTTGTTAGCTGCACAATCCAGGGCAAGTCATAGGACTGTCTAAGCCTCAGGTTCCTCAAGAGAAAAGGGGAATAATAACTCATCCTTAAGAACTGTCGTGAACTCAAGCGAATCCACGTGAAAATGATCTGTGAAGCCACGTAAGTACAAAGGACTAATTTTTATGAAATGCAAGCTTAATTCTCACTAGAAATTTGTTTACTTCACACAAAACCAAATTGTGGAGGTGCAACTACAACAGAGATGCACACATAAAGCTCTGATCATCTAAGCGTGTGTGGGAACCAATGAAAAATCAGAATTATCCTTAGGTAAGAAACAGTTCAGACATAATTTTTAGTGGAAACAATTTAAATTTTATACTAAATTCCTATTACATTTAGATTTACTATTTACTTTTTATTACTGGGAAGGCTAAGGACTCCTCCCACCCCCCCCAAAAAACCCCCTTCAAGTTCAGATGTTGTGAACATTTTAAGATGTAAACAAGGATAATTGAGAAACAGATTACTCTCCTAGATATTATCTAGACCAAACAGGAGAGCAATGAGAAGGAAAATACCGGGATGATGACTAAGGAGGAATTTAGACACCACCTTTGAAAGGAATTTTGGAAGCTATTACAAAACCACTTTAAAAAAACTCAGTGAAGAAGGCACAAGTATCCTCATGTCATTAATCAAACCTAATATATTTTTTTTTAATTGAGGTCATACTGGCTTATAATATTGTGTATATTTCAGGTGTACATTACTATATTTCAGTTTCTGTATAGACTGCATCATGTTCACCACCAATAGTCTAGTTTTTATCCGTCACCATACATGATATACCCCTCTACCCCTTTCGCCCTCCTGCTCTGGTAACCACTAATCTGTTCTCCTTATCCATGTCAAACCTAGAGCTTTTAATTTAGAGTTCACGTTTTAGGATAAATGAAGAATCAAAAAAGATTTTAAAAACTTTAAGATGCCGTTCACAGATTAAAAATTTAAATTCTATGTCTCTATAAGACATCTATAAAATGTCAAAAAGATGTGCTTTGTATTTTGGTATGTGGATAATAATAGCTAACACTTTTAAATTCAAATAACCAGATTTTTTTAAACAGTAACTGATAATTTTTCTGTACCCTAAGATCTCCAGGTTCCTCTGGATCCTCAGAAAAAGCTTTGTTGTTACTACTAGTAGAGCAGCTCTCACGGTGTGTGCCCGCCACGAGCCCCGTACGACTGGAAGCATCGTGGGCGATGCATTCATCTAATCCTGAAAACTAGACCACAGGTAGGGTTTGTGATCCTGCTTTTGCAGGGAGGCTACATCACTTGCCCAAGGCCACAGAACCTTTTATAACTTCTTTTAAAACTCTAATCTTCATAATACAAGATACATAACTCTAAACACCAGGTTAAATTCCTCCAAACTCAAGTGTTCTCTGTGCTTGTACTTATGTAGGTTACACACACACACACACACACCCAATTTACTCTAAAGGTGTTCCTGGCTTGAACTAGTGGCCTCACAGATCAACTGCAATACAATCTGTGTCCTGAGTAATTCACTTGGGTATGATACTGAGATGCAATAAAAAAAAAAAAAAGTGGCTGCAGCCACTCCAAGCTAACTTATAGCCCTGACCAAACAGATCTCTCAAAAACCAGCTTTGCACGATAAAGAAGTAAACATGACAATATTAAGTTAAAATAACAAACAACACCCCCAAATACCTGCCCCCCACAACAAGACCCAAGCTGGAGACAAGGCCATGTATTATGTACACAGGATGTGTCCACAGCAGGTAACCACAGACTCTGGCCAACACACACTGGCGTGGCTTGCCTCTAGTCACCCCTGGAGAGATTCGGCCTCATTGAAAACTTCTCAGACTGTTCCCCACTATATCTGAGATTCCAGATGGCCACAGCAGCAAAATGCAACACATTCAAGATGTGACACGACAAATATAACGAATAGGACAAATATTTTGAAGCTAACACGCTGAAACCGTCCATGTCACCCTTCAAAGTCTTGGGTAGGGGTCTCCGTGCATATACCGGCGATGCTGCCATTCTTTTTGGGGACTTTCTTTGGTTGATACTCAAACAAATGTGAGAAAACCAGCTGCAACAGTATTTTTTTTCCTTTTCTTTCTTCTTTTCCTTTTTTAACCAAACAATATTAACAACTTGCTCACTAGTCATAATCCTAAGATGGAGTACTGAATGACTTCTAGCCATGTCTCAAATCAAGGTGCACAGCACGAAAGCTGACAGCTCAAGCCCTGGACTCAGGACTTGCCCTGAATTCCAGCTCTGTGACCTCAGGTCAGCTGCCTAACCTCACAGCTGCAGTTTCCTTATTTGTAAACTAATGATGATAATACTACCTACATCGCCAAGGACTGTGAGGATTAAGATGAAATCATGTGTGAAAGTTCATGGCACAATGCTTGGCAACAAAAAGTGCTCAGTAAACGTTGGTTTTTAACGTTTTAACTAGTAAAGCTAACTCTAGAGGACGGAGACTTGCTATCAACGAACATGGTATTAGTTCTAATAGTTCTAAAGGTCTTCCTAAAGAGCTCAGTGATGGAAGACTAACTCAAAACCAGGGACCACCTTCTAAGGTGACACTAGGTCAGTGTTCTTTAGAAAAGAGAAGTTCAGGTAAATTGTTTACATATCACATATTCTTTTATGCAACCTTCATATGTGAAAATGGTGTGCTTAGAAACAAGGAGAAATTCCCAAAGGTTTAAAGAATCTATGGTTGGAGCATTCATTCACTGCTGGGAATAATTTACTGGAATATCCACTTTGGGAAACTGGCAGTATCTACTAAAGCTAAACTTGTGCATATCCGCTGACTCTGGATTTACCCTAGCCGGATGTCTTGTACATACACTCACCCAAAGTCACTCACTACTATGTTCAGACAGCAAGAGTCCTGACAGTTCCAACCTGGAAAGTATCCCAATTTCCAGTAATAGAAGAATGGATAAACTGGTATATCCAATGGAACAATATATAGGAATGAGAATGAAGTACAACTACCCGAATAATATGGATGATCTCACATTAAATAT
This sequence comes from Tapirus indicus, assembly GCA_031878705.1. NCBI lineage: Eukaryota > Metazoa > Chordata > Mammalia > Perissodactyla > Tapiridae > Tapirus > Tapirus indicus. Next base: position 4,039,843 of record CM062935.1, on the reverse strand, counting down.
TGAGCTAAATATGCCATAAACAAAAAAGTACATGCTGAATGATACCATCTACAGAAAGCTCAAAAATAGGCAGAACCAGTCTATGGTTAGTGGTCACCCTTGGAGCGTGAACGGTAAATGGAAAGGGGCATCTGGTGGGTTTCTGGGGTGCTGGCAGTGTTGTTTTCTTGCTCTGGATGCTTGTCGCATGGGTGTGCCCAATTTGTGAAAATTCAATGAGCTGTTTACTTCTTGGCATGTTTGTATGTTCACATCTTTGTACATCAATAAAAAGTTAAACAAATACAAAAATTATGGTACAAAACCTCAAATTGATAAATTTTATTGACCTCATTTGCCTAAAAAGGATTTAAGAAACTGCACATTAACTTAAAACGTTTCCATAAACTTAGATAAAACCAAAAATCTTTTTTTTACAGTGGCACAAATAACTTAGTCAAGCAGGGTACTCCTGGGAAATACTATTTTTGAGTATAAGCTCCAAAAAAGGCAGAAACTCAAGCCGTTTACTGTGGTCTCCTCGGCATAGTATCTACCAAAGAATTAACTGAATTAACCAGGGATTAAATGATTTTTTTCATTCAAAAAATGTTTAGTGCACTCTTATAACCTGTCAGTCACATAGTACAAAATGCCAGAGTACATATTATGAGCAATTTTCACTGTAGATGACTGTAAAATATTCCTATTGAGGAATTTTTTACACTTGCTAATAGGCCACCTACGGGTTAATCTCATTCTATTTCTCAATGAAGTCACATCTATGAGTAAGAAAATGACACAGGGAGGACAGGCTCTGAGTCACAGAGACCAACCCATGGAAGTGTGACCCGAGTACTTTATGACTCGGCCTAACGAAGCTCATCCTCAGAGCGACTTACTCAACTTACAATATAGTAAAGACAAAAACATGGCCCAATCAAAGATGAGTGGAATCCCACAGTAATTTGAGTCTATTCACAATATTCTCTTTTAAAGTAGACAAGGAGAATGGGATTTGGGAAATGTTTTTAACTGCCCTGGGGTAAGGGCTATCCAAAATTTATTACTTTGTTAAAATCCTGGATATAGGGTCCGCCCGGTGGCGCAGCAATTTAGTTCGTGCTTGGCAGCCCGGGGTTCGCCGGTTCGGATCCCGGGCGCCTGCTGACGCACTTGCTTATCAGCCATGCCGTGGCGGCGTCCCATATAAAGTGGAGGAGGATGGGCACGGATGTTAGCCCAGGGCCAGTCTTCCTCAGCAAAAAGAGGAGGATTAGCAATGGATGTTAGCTCAGGGCTGGTCTTCCTCACAAAAAAAAAAAAAAATCCTGGATATAATAAAAATTTTGAAAAACTCACTAAAAGTACCTATTTAATTGTTGTGATACACTGTTTACATATAAATGTCCAAGCAAGTTATTATATTATAAAGTTAAATTTTATTGGCCTATCTGGTAGCCATATTACACACGTTCAAAGGCAAAGTTAAACTCCACTTCTGATTAAAACAGAACAATACAGAATAAATTAATGCTCAATGACCTGTGCTAACTGTGCACAAGAAGATATCCATAAATTATAGTCTAAGTACATTATGTTATATTTATATATATTTATATATGTGTGTGTACATATATAAAATAATTACATTTAGTTCTAAAACTATGTAGTCTTGGATAGTTTTTGGAGCTAATTTACTTTAATAAAACAGTCCTTAAATTAATGTCAACATGACTTATATGCGCTCAGCAATGAACTCAGAGGCTATCTGATCCCTTCCTCTTTCTAGGCTCCTGGCCCAGAGGTGCGGGCAACACCGAGGTGAGTATGACGATCCCTGTCCTCAAGGAGCTTCAGTCTAGTAGGGGATGAGACATACTAGACTGTGAGCTCCTCGAGGGCAGGAAAAGTGTTTTGGTCATCCTGCCCAGTGACTAGCACCAGGCTCAGCTATCGTGGTCTCATGGTGTGTGGGGAACTGAACTGAACACGGCACGCGGCCATCTGCGGCAGTGCAGGAGGAGCACGACAAGAACAGAGTGCTCTGGAGCCTCTGAGGGCACAGGGTGGTCAGCAGTGAAGTCACGGAAGAGCCAGGGCATGAAAGAAGCCAAGAAAGATGGGCAGGATTTCGCCAAGTGGAGAAGGAAGCATTCCAGGCTGAGGGGCACGGTTAGTGCGGCCATAGTGTGAGAAAGGGATGGAAAGACATCATCAGGTCATAATGGAAGGAGTCTTAAATGCTACTTTAGAAGCCTCTCCCTAATATGGGGAGTAACAGGAACCCACTGAAAGTTGTTTTGAGCAAAGGAGTTACTCTTCCATAGCGATGTTTCAGGAAGACTGCCTAACAAGTTATGCTGGACAGACGGGAGGAGAGTCCAGGTGGAGGAGCAGTGAGGAGGGAGTGGCCCCGAAGACACTGCAGCGAGGATTCTCCAGCTAGTCAGCTGGTAGGGGTGGGCGAGGAATTCCTGAGGATTCCAAGATGAGATGAAGATACAGGCACCACTGTAATCTATAGAAGGTGAGGGGCAAGAGCTGGCCGAGAGGAGAAGGTTAACAGATCTGCTGTAGGATAAACATGATGTCTAGTGGCAATTTAAAACGCGAGTTTGGGACTTGTGAGAAAAGGGCAGGATGGAAGCTAAAGACAGACAGAGGTGAGAAGCAAAGCCACAAGAATGGTTAAGACAATCCAGGAAGAGTACTGAGAGAAAGAAGGAGGGAGGAGGCTGAGAACAGAAATTCGGTCAATATTCCAAGTAATGGAGAAACGGTAGGTCAGTGAGATAAAGGAAATGTCAAGGAGGCAAGCAGAGGGAACTGGTATCAGAAAGGGATGAAATTTCAAGGACAGAATCTGTCGAATTCCAAGGAAAGATCAAGGAGGAACAAAAAAAATTTATGAGCAAAACACGAAATAAAGCACCTTCAAAATCCAGCTCTAATAGTGAGAGCTTACCTAATTAAGTTAAGTTGTATGAGAATTAAGAAACGGGAAATTTTTAGCTTGAAGAAAGCTGTCTAGAAATACTTGAAGGCCTATCACATGAGACACAGAGCAGAGCTGTTCTATGGGGCTCTGGAGAGCAGAACCTGGCTGGCGGGTGAGCATTATGGGGCCCAAGGACCCTCTCTCAGAGCGTGCTCTCCCTGTATGGTGAACAACTGCTGACTCTGGTCTCCTCACCAGACTTTAATGCCTGGGGGCAAGCTTGTGTTCCGTTCACTGCTGAATCCACAGAACCTAACTTAGAACGAAGTAGGCGCTTAGCAAACAGCTGCTGACTGGATGAATCTCCTCTATTTCTACCTATTGGCTTTAATTCTTGAAACATTCTCCTTGTAAGGAAACTTGTCTAGCAGGTTGAGCTGCCTGACGACGAGGTGAGGCTAGAGGAAGGTTAGAGAGGGTTCAAGCACTGGGGGATACGGTTGGGCTAGATGAGCTGTCAGGGTCTTCTGGACCCTGATATTTGGTAATTTTTCTGAAACAAGACTGAAGTATAGAAAAAAAAAAATCGCACATAAAATCAGGGAAGTATCCCAAATATGAAAACAAGTGATACAGTACACGTTAAACCACGGTGTTGGTTGCTGGTTATATAATTAAGCTCCCCATGCATACTATATTAAAATATTTTGTTCATTCAAGTATTAAGCCTCAATCTAGACTTGAATTCAACTCAGTTCAACAACTGTCTATTGAACGCTCATTAGGTGCCTGGTCCTAAGCTCTGCACCAGGGCTATAGAAATGAGTAAGACGGTGATGCCCACTGAGAGCTTTGAGTCTGGCTGGGGACACAGACAAGCAAGCGCAAAACTCTCCAGGCCAGGAGGCAGGCTCCACTGTGCAGACACTCTGAGAGGCTCAGTGCACTACCAAGTCCCTGTGTGTTCTCTCTGGAGGACTTGGAGGTAGTAAACGTTTGGGTCTGACAGTGCCTGGCACAAAGTAGGAGCGACAAAATGGCAGCTGAATGGGCAATGTGGATGTTTTAACTATAATAACAGAGTACTGAAAAGGTGCCAAAGGAGTGGCTATCTCTTTGAGGGTAGGGTTGATTAGGAAAATTTCCTGAAGGAGGTAACATCTGAGCTGGATTCTGAAGACAGAATAGGAGTTTATCACGTGGCAAAGGTGGGGAAGGCATGTCTCAGAGAGAAAATAGCACGTGAAAGGTAGTGAGCTGTGCTGGGAGAATCATAAGTAGTTAGGTGTTGCTGGAGCTTAAGTAGTGGGAGGATGAAGGAGTGTGTGAGAAGAGATTAGAGAGGTGAGTAGGGACTAAATTATTACGAACCTTACGAGCCATGCTAAGTCAGAAGTTAGGGGAGAGAGATTTGATCATAATTTGAAATTTATTACGATTTTAAGATATAATCTACTTAAGACTCTAGCAAGGTATAAATAAATGCAAATCAATTTAAAAAGTGATTGCCCAAGAAACAGGTTAGCCTTAGATGTACTGATAAAATGACCTTGAAATGCTATTACTCAACAGAGGAGAAGCAGCATAAGCCTGCCCCAGCCCCGGGCCCTCTCTCCCCCCACTCCTACCTGAGCTGAGCTTTGAGCTCAGTGAACCGGGGCCGCCTGCTGGGGTCATAGGCCCAGCATTTCGTCATAAGGCTGTAGAGGGTAGGAGGGCAATTTGGAGGCATGGGTAATCTTTCCCCATTCTCAATTCGACCGATCACATCATTGTTCTTCACTCCTTGAAAAGGCTTCACACCATGCATCAGTATCTCCCACATACATACACCTGTGAAGTGGGAATGAAAACATAGCAGTGAACTTAGCAGGAAGAGTGTAATTCCTGTGTTTCAGGAATCACTTCATAGTTGGCATGAGAGTACTAGCTATGTGATTTCGGGCAAATCAGCTAAACAAAGCAGCATTCAATTAACTCTGTTATAAAATAAGAACAGCAATACTAATTTAATGTGATGTGAATGATGAAATATTAAATATTATGACGAAAAAACCAATTTTTCTAAGAGGTTTATTTCTCTAAAAATTCTCTATTAGAAAAATGACCCACCAGCTACAGTGATGCTTCATCGCTTAATGAACCAGTTCAAAAAAGCTGAATGAATTTTTGACTTCCCTCCACTTCAGTCCAACCTGCTTATGATTACAGCAGCCGACCTGAGGCCTAACATAGAAAATTCTAAAATTTAAGTCTTACACTTTCAGAACACTCATATTCCTTTCAAGATTTCCCTTAACAATGCTGGCCCATCCTTGCCTAGGGTGCACAATGGCATCATTATCTGGTTTATCCATGAATCAGTCACTGTTTCCCACAGGAAAGTTTGGGACTTCTCTGGGTTGCAGCAATAGTGTTCACAAACTCCACAATCAACCTCAAAAAGTTTACTTGCATGCTCTCCTTGGAAGTCATATGACTTTTGCAGGATTTTCTGAACAATACTTGAGCATTCACCTTTAAAATAAACAAGCAAACAAAATCTAAAACAGAGTGATGACCATACAACACAACCACCAGGGAACCAGGAAAGCAGGCTGGCATCTGAGGCTGGTGGTTTTCTCCTCGTACCTTCTAATCGTCACCTGGCACTTTGGCCACTCTGGAGATCTTGCCCACCTCGAACATGCCACAAATGTGCCTTTCTGTGTGCTAAATTCTCTATATTTAATGCTCTTTTATTTTCTTCTTTAGAAATTCTCCTCTTTTTAGGTACACTTGTGAGTTCTTCTATAATGCTTTTCCTGATTCACCCCTGGGAAAATTTCATCTCTGCTTCCACTACAGATGTACACTGTGGAACTGGTGCCTTGAGGAGAGGAGTTGTGACTTTATTTTTGCATCTTCAGTACCTAAAATGGTATGCGCCTCAAAGCAGCCAAGGCATATTATCTTATTAATGTGAACCAGATTCTGAAATGACGCAAAAGTCCAGTAATTTCAAAGTAAAGAGTGAATGACAAAAATAATGCCTTAGTTCTGCTTTTCTCACCAGAAATTATGACATTTTCAGTAATAATAACATTGGTATCATTTCTTGAGATCTTAATACGTCTCTGGCAACCTTCTTTGAGATTTACATATGTTTTCCTTAATCCTCACACTTTACATTTCTTTAAATACTATATTTTATCATATCTAATATGCCACTGATTATAAGACAAGTCACTATTTTATGTGACCAAAAAAAGGGGGAAAATGCTGACAACTAAACTATGATACAATCCTTTGTTGCCTCTTAGAATTGTTTTATTCTTACCAAAGAGCTCTTTTCAACTTATTCAGACAAGAAAGCAACACCAATATGAACAAAACAAAGTCCACGTGAGCACTGGCAAGGTAACCACATAAAACACTCCCTCAACTAACACCAACTGTAAAATACCACTGATTTACAACACACTTCAGTTTCAGAATGTTAAAATGTGAAAAAACAGGCATCTTAAACTTTGAAATGTGAAATTTCCTTGAGAGGATAAGTAACTTGCTCTCTGGGTCACAGTGCTAATAAGCCAGGTCTTGGGATTTGAAGCCACGTCGACTGGACTCCAGAGCCTTTTCTAATCATGTCATGCTACTTCCTGCTCCACTGAAAAGTTCCTTCCTTTACCTAATATCAGTTAGGGCACTAAATAGTTATTAAAAATCAACAGCAAGTAAACAGAAGAAAAAATAAGAACACATACTTAATGTATATAAAGTTATTTTTATTTATAGGAATAAAAGGCACATAAACTTAACAGGGCATCTCCCCCGAAGTAGTTTAAAATCTAGCATCGAAAATATGCACATAAGACTATTTACAAGATCAATATGTGAGTGTTATGAGAAAGAGAAAATACAGGGAATGCAGAGAAAGGAAGTTTATATCTGGATGATTCACCTGCTATATAGGGCTTCCTGGAAGAGGGGACATTTGAGGAGACCTTGAAGGTTAGACAGAATTTCAACTGGAGGAGAGGGTGTAAGGACAAGGTGTTCCAGGCAGAACGAGTAACATCAGGAAAGATGGGGCAGGGGCGGGAGTGTCATCCATATTAAAAAGGGTGAGTAATTTTAAAATTTGGATAAAGTAGCAGTTCAAGTAAGTAGTGTAGAATGAATGAGAGCCACACTTTTACACTAGTTGGGAGGCACTGCAATAAGTCACAGAGCAGAAGGAGGAGGAGAACAGTGATTGACTTGGAGCAGCCAGGAAGGGACAGAGTAGACATCAAAGAAGTAGAAGCTACAGAAGACGAAGGATCAAACTTTCAAGCCCTGATACAAGTCAGGAAGGAGGTCAGATCTCAGAATAAAGAGACGAAGTCTCTGGATTTGAGAGGCTATCACAGAAACGGATAAACAAGCTAACTAGTTAAAGTCACTCACACAGAAGGAATGAATGAGATGGCAAGAGGAGGAGAGGAAGAAGGAAATAGATATCTCCCTGTGAGGGAAGAGGAGATGGCACAGGTAAACAAAAAGGAAGAGTGACAGAAGGTGCTGGAGATTCAGAACAGTGGAGCACTACAGAAGCCACGCCTGCACACAGGCGCACGAGTATATGACTATTTGTCACGTGAACCAAAGAGGAAATTTGGTGAGGAGATGGTCAGGCAAGGGAAGGCAAATTAACCACATATTCTGAAAAGAGATAAAGCAAGTTTATCTTACAGAATATATGAAATTAATTAAAAAAACACAAAACTTTTCAAAATACTCACCAAACATCCATACATCACTAGCTGAGGTAAAACGTCGAAAATTGATTGACTCTGGAGCCATCCATTTAATAGGCAATTTTCCTTTGGAAGCTAGAAGATTAATTTTAGAAAGTGAATTTTCCTTATCTGCTGAAGAATCTAAACAGTTATAGCTAGCTAAGACTTTTAGCATAAAAAAAAAAACCTTTAAATATTTCACTCCTTGGACTTTCCGTTTCTTTGGGAGAACTACTTTTCACTTCCTTGACGTTCTGAGGTCATTTGGGGGTGAGGAGTGGTCAGACTGGGGTAGGGAAATAAAACACTGGTGTCCTCTCTGCGGAGAGGCAGGGAGCAGGGAAGTGAGAGGGAGTCCTGGTTAACCGCAGCCATTAGCCTGCAGCTCGGTTAGGAAGGGCTTCACAATTTCCCCAAACGGACCCTACAGGGTGGAACGCTTGCTTTAGAAATGGCCTGCTGATGACAGACAGTTGATTCTTATTCAGGGTAGTATGTTCAATAAAGTGGCCTTGAACACTGAACACTGTTCCTAGGGGAGATACGTACATATATGTGCATATCGCACATAGATTCTCATCTTAAATCCTAAAAACAACTTATCCCTACAGGTTCTGTTTTCTTTAGAAAACAAGGTTCAGGTGTGTTTAGTCTGAAGGCTACCTCACTAGCAGGTGCCAGAGTTGGGATTTAAACCCATCCAGCTGGCCCAGAGCTGGAGGTGCTGGCATGGTGCTGTACTACCGCGACCACCTCCATCCTCCAGATGAAACACATGCACATTTTGTGCTGCTCCGTGCATGTCCACACATGGCTACAAAAGCACAGTGAGTAGTGATTTTGGGAGTGACAAATTTTAGTGAATAGGCAAATGTGCAAATACAGAATCCACAAATGAGGACTGACTGTACCCTCATCAATATGTGAAGAGCAGGAGGGGGTGATGGAATGAGAAGGAAAGCCTGAAATCATCCCTCTTGAGAGGCCTAAAAACTTCCCTTTGTGCCACACAGGAAACAATTCATCACCCCACTAAACACCCTTCAACTGCTAGGTTACAAGATGACATCCTAGAGTGCCTTTCCTGAAGGAATTCTAACTCTCAAAGGTAGAAAGAGTCTACTCCGACATGGTACAAGGTATAACCCAGACACTGACTACGTGCCCAGTGCCACGGAAGCAGGGAGAAACAGTGACCGAGGGACGGGACAGGAGGGCTGTGGGGAGGGGACAGGGGAGCAGGGTTGCTAGGACAGCAGCAAGGAGGAGCTGTAGATGCAAAGGCAGGGGAAAGAGTGGGTTCAAAGGGCCCGGAGCAGGGGCGCCTGGACTTCCTTCTGTAAGCAAAGAGTGCCTCTGAGGACTTTTAATCAGAAGACAATTACATTTGTTTCATTTATTGTTTTTCCATTTAACTTCAAGCACTTTCATGACTACTGAGGTCAAATCTTGTTTATTTCTTCAGAACAAACTACTCTACAACTGTGCTCCAAACGGAAGAATCCCTAACCTTTAGGGGCTGTTTTCCCGAAGCCTAAGGGAATCTATATTTACTGACCTTTCTGAGATGATAACATATGTGTGAATTTGTCAACTGCCCATTTCCAATGTGGTCTAAACAATGTAGAGCCTTGGCCATTACACTGTTTGGAGTTTAGCTCTTTATTGGAATTCTAGGACTTGGACTACTTAGGATTTGAGCTGGAGATGAAATGTATTTTAAAACAGTGGTGGGGCCGGCCGGGCGGCATGGTGGTTAAGTTCACACACCCCACTTTGGCAGCCCGGGGTTTGCTGGTATGCATCCTGGGCGCGGATCTAAGCATTACTCATCAAGCCGTGCTGAGGCAGTGCCCCACATAGAGCAACTGGAAGGATGCACAACTATGACATACAATTATCTACTGGGGCTTTGGGGAGAAAAGGAGGAAGGCTGGCAACAGATGTTAGCTCAGGGCCAATCTTCCTCAAAAAACAAAAACAAAAACAGTGGAAAGCTGACTCGGTTGTTTTTAAGTTAAATGAGTAAATAACCAAAATGAATAAACCACCAAAAAATTTCCTTTTCACAGAACAAAGGCTCACTGTTAAAATTGTTTCCGGCTGTACCATACAGAAAGCATAGGGAAGAGACTAGTCATGAGCTATAGTATAAAATGAAAGAGACTAGTTTTGTATGGAAAAATTTGGGCTCATTTTGCTACAATATAAAAATGAAACTGAGAAAGAAACTGGACTTTGTACCATAGTAGTAATAATTGGAATATATACTAATAGCATAATATGAATTTATAATCCAAACATTAGCTGTAGGAATATGAAAATTATTATTTGTTCAATAATAATTTGAAGAATCAAGCCAATCTGATTCTAAGATTGGCAAAATTAAAGAAAAATCACGAGGTGGATTTTAGTTGCAGAACTAATGGATCAAAGTCTGTGGACTTAGCAGACTGGAGATATGCAAGTCAGATCAACTTCTCTGAGCCAATGGACACAACCCCATCTGCTGTGAGGTATCTATGTCTACTGGCTGAAGGACATATGGGCTGATTCCAATTTTTGGCTATCAGAAGTAATGCTATAATGAAATTTGAGTACAGGTTTTGCGTGAACGTAAGTTTTCATTTCTTTGGGAGAAATGCCTAGGAGTGCAATTGCTGGGTTGTGTGGTAATTGCATTTAGAGTTTTTTTAAATCTGAAAAACTCTTTTCCAGAGTGGCTACACCATTTCACATCCTCACAAACAATTTATGAGTAATTTAGTTTCTCTGCATCTTTGCCAGCATTTGGTGTTATCACTACTTTTTTATTTTAGCCATTCCAATAGGTGTGCAATGATATCTCACTGCGGTCTTAATCTGCATTTCCCTAATGCAGAATGTGTTTTGCCACCTGTATATCCTCCCCAGTGAAATCTCTCTTTATATCTTTTGCCATTTTCTAACTGTATTCTTTGTTTCTTTTTTTATTGTTGAGTTTTGAGAGTTCTTTCTATATTCTAGATACTAGTCCTTTATTGGATAAGTGGTTGGCAAATATTTTCTCCCACTCTGCAGCTTGTTGTTTCATCCTTTTAACAGGGTCTTTTGTAGAACAAAAATTTTTAATTTTGATGAGATCCAAGCTATCAATTTTTTCCTTTTATGGATCATGTTTTTGGTGTCAAGTCTAAGGACTCTTTGCCTAGCTCTAGAGCCCAAAGGTTTACTCCTATGCTTTTTCCTACAAGTTTCATAGTTTTACGTTGTGTAATTAAGTCTATGATCCACGTCGAGTGAGTCTGGAGTGAGTTTAGGTTGAAGTCCATTTCGTGCCGACGGGTATTACACCTGTGTCAGAGGTCAGCTGAGCATCTCAGAACATACCTTTTTAAGAAACAACATCATTAGAGGTCCTGAACCTATTTCTCATGTATTGCTCTGATTTCTTACCTTTGTAGTAAGTACTGTCTTCCATGTATCGGGACAATCCAAAGTCTCCTAATTTGACGCAATCATTTGAGGACACCAGAACATTCCGAGCAGCAATGTCCCTGAGAAGGAAGAATTTGGGACAACAAATTTTAATACAAGGAAAACAAACCCATAAACTCATCTATATTATATAAACACATACTGACAGATATTTTGACAGACAGCTTACATACAATGCAAACAGGAGATTTATTATACACTGAAAAAAAGGATACTTTTATTATTTTACTTCAAATATATTCCTTTTGGCAGATATTTACTCATTAATATGATGATTAGTATTTTGAATGACGGAAAAGTATATTCTCAAATAATGAAACTGCTTATTACTTTTCATACGATCATATACTTTTCATACAACCAACTGCATTAACTGACAGACAATGATACACAACTGGGGCCTGTAACCATGCTGTTACTAAGAGATCTCATTAAACAAAATAAAAGTTATCTTCTGACACTGGTAAATGATTTTGCTGACACAGTTTGCTTTAATGCTGCATAATAGAACTCTAACACAATACTGGGCAAACAAACTGTAAGGGCTCTCGCTTGCATTCCAACTAGAGACCCAGATTATAAATAGAAATTCTGCAGAAAGCCAACAGATGTCACCCATGACACTGTGGTGTCCTGGAAAGTCTCAGGTCAATACTTGTTTTAGGTCCATATGTTCACTACTCTAGTGCCATGCACAGGCTCTCAACAGTATTTGCGGATGGAATAACTGACCAGAAAGTAACACAAAATGTTTCAAACTGCATGTGAGGAAAAGCCCTTTAAGTATGTGTATTAACATGCTATGGCACTTCACTTGGCTAGGACATACGCCGTACGACTTTCTAGGACATCCGTGTACAACCGAGTCAAGTGGTACGAAGGGTTTCAGGGCACAGACAGGACCTCTTCCCCCTAGTTTCTCCACTACCCATCCCCCCGCTCAGAAGGCAGCTTACCAGCTTTACGACGGGATCTCACCTGTGCACAAATCGTTTGCTCTCTAGATACGCAAGAGCTGTACTAAGCTGATAGGCATACAGGATCAAAGATGCTAGATCCAAACTGTACTTCCTTACTTGCAGAAATGACCTCAGCTTTGGAACAGGGTACAAGATAAAAAAGAAAAAGAATTGGTGACAGAGAATAGAAATCAATAGCAAAAGAGCTACATTCAACAACAATGCTGCCCATTTCCAAAGGTATTTTTGTGAGAATGGCTTCAATTCTCCCTAATAAAAAAAAGTGTAATGAATGAAACATACTAGCTCAGAAATTATGGTTAATCATTGTTTATTTGAAATCCTACTGTAACACTGAAGTCTTCCTGACAGTAGACAAATTTCTGAAAAAACACAGAAAGATGATTCCAGGGAATGAATAAAAGTATAGTATAAAATATTGCTAAATAATAGTAGTTGGAGAAAAAGGTCTTGTTACCATTTAAACATGCCTCCTATACAACCACAGCCAGCTCACCAGCACTCCAGACCTCACTGGATCTCTGGGCAGATCTGAGCATAAGGTGATGAGAAGAAAGGGGAGGCAACAAGCAGTTCTCCCTCCCGCCCCCATGAATTTTGGGTACAGCAGGGTAAAATGGTCATATGTTGGGTATTCATCCTGCTGGGCTTACCAGTCCTTACTACCACTGTTCATGATTAATTCAACTAAACGCTAATATAGTCATGTGCTACATAAGGACGTTTCGGTCAACGATGGACTGCCTATAGAACGGCGGTCCCATAAGATTAGTATCATACAGCCTAGGGGTGTAGTAGGCTGTACCATCCAGGTGTGTGTAAACATGCTCTATGATGTTCACACAATGACGAAATCGCCTAACAACGCATTTCTCAGGACGTACTCTGTCGTTAAGCGATGCATGACTGTACAGTAAATAAACGCAGATGAATTTAACTCTCTAATTCTATAAAATCAATACATAAAAGAAAAACATTTAGCAATAGTTTCTTAAGCCAGAATTTTAAGAACTTAAGCAAATTCTTCAGAAGCAAAAGCAGAAAAATACCATGAACAAAAAATATACATAAACCCTCCATTTTATCTAGAAAGGTAGAGCAGAAGAAGAGATGTTGTAGAGGCCTTAAAACATCTCATCCACCAAAATTTGCTATCAATACAGACGAGAAGTGCACTGGGAATCCATTAGGCAGTGCCCTTGCAAAGGGAGGGAGGGCTGATGCTGTCATGAAGAGGAGGAAGGACCCACACTACTCTTTGATTCTTGGTACTGAAAGTCCCAATACTCATTAAAAGCAAAACTGCGTTTGGTATCCTTTAAAAAGAAAAGGAATGTGTCTAATGTTTTAAAAGGTTAAATTACTAAGTTTTAGTACCAGAAAGTCAAGTGTAGGAATCTGGAAAATTGACTTGTGTTTATCCCCAAGCAGGCAGGCTACAGAGCAGACAGCTGATGAGAACAGAGCGCTGGGCCCAGGCCTGCCCTGCTGAAAGGGTCTGATTCAGCAGGCCTAGGGTGGGGCACAAGAATTTGCACTTCTAACAAGTTTCCAGGTGATAAGGATACACTAATTAAAGAGTTTCTGTATTCTAGAGAAAGTCAAATAAGGAGATCTGTTCATACTCTGTTACTCACATTTTTAAAGAAAACTGTGACTAATATCAGCTCTGAAAGACACTGCAGAGTGCATTCTCAAAAAGATGAAGAAACTGTTTAGATTTACTTAAATTCAGCATTAATTTACCTGAAATCCATTGCTTCTTTTACCCTCAAATCATTGGGCTAGTTCTCTAGGCAACAGCACCAGAGAGGGAAAAAAACCCACTTGGTCCCTTGTTGCTTCCAGTCCTGATACAACTTTGGGTTGGAGAAGACAATGCTGCCAGCACTGACTTAGGGGATTTTTGGGAATTTAATGATGATGTTATACCCATATTCTCTGAACCAAAACCACAAGGTATACATCATATACTTCCCTTTCTCAAACAAAGGATACAAACACCGAGTGTAGACGGAATGATTACTAAGCATGAGACTATTGTTTAGGCACTGTGACCAAATGGGCTGGCAGTCCACCCAAAACAGGTCAAGTCTGAGGATCATGGTACCTCTCCAAGCGTGCACAGCTCCATGATGATCCAGACAGGGTTCTCCGTGATGACTCCAATTAGCTTCACGATATGAGGGTGGTCAAACTGACGCATTGTTACTAGAGAAAAACAGGTGTCCACAGTTATTCTTTCGGTGGGGTGTTAGTAATGAAGGCTGATGTACTCTGTATTTTCCCGGCCTAGACGCTCTGTAGAAATAAACTAGTTGAGAAGGGTCATTGCCAGACCTTGTCTTGTACTTATGTCAGAGATACGGGAACAGGGTTAAGGATACACTTTGACTTAATTGATGAAGTTACAATCTGATTTACTCTATGACTTATTAATTTATTGGACTGTTGGGTGGCAAATATTTACTGAAACAGAAAGTAGAAGGCATTCATTCTATGTACATGTAATGAAGGACAGCAAGATTCATTCCTATGACCAAAGTCTACTGAGTGCCTTTTATGGTTTAAGCCCTGTACCGGACACTGGGTCTGAGCAATGAGCAAAACAGACATGGTCCTTGTCCCCATGGAGCTTCAAGTCTAGAAGGAGAGAGAGAGACAATAATAATTTTGAAGCAACGTATGTTTTATTCTGAATCCCGAGGAAGGAAAGAACACGGTCCTGTGACAAAGTCTCCTAAGTAGAGACTACTTTATCTCCATGGTCAGAAGAGAAGGGACAAGCCACATGAAAGCAGGAAGAACATCCCAGCTTGAAGGCAGGAGGGAAAGAGCCTGATGTGTACAAATGTACAAGATCCTGGCTCTCCAAGAGTTTGCATTCAGCAGAGAAGACCGATTCACACATGACTCTTCCAAGGCAGCCTCATCATGGGATGTATGAACTGAGAGGCAGAGGGCTGTGGCTCTGTAGCAGGACCAGGACACTGGTCATGGTCCTTGCTCCTTCGCTAGTCTGTGAGCTCCATCGGGGCAGGGATGGTGTCTGACCTGCTCACCTCCAAACTCGAGGACCTGGCAGCATCCAGACTCGGATCATTTCTACATCTACCCAGCTCCAGTGCAAAGATGTTTAATGGTACAGGTACCGAAGGATGAAGGGACGGTAAATCAATCTACCTTTACACCCCAAACATCACGGCTTACCTGGAGCAGTCTGTAGACATGTGCCTCTACAAATATACATACTAATTTGCAAGGCAAGATAATAAATGTAGTTGTCTCATAAAAGTCAAAACATTTTTCTTCTTCAGAGACAGTTTGGCTTTCACATACAGAAAGTCAAATGGAGAACCACAGAAACGTCTAGAAACTTACAGGCTTCTTGAAGGAACTTCTCTCTCACGCTGTCCGAAGTACAGTTTTTACATGTTTTAATTGCAACTGCCAAAGCTGGATTCTCCTGTGTTAGGGAAATTATAGTGTCACACACACATGCAAAAAGAATTCTCTGTATGAATCAATGCACACGTTCATGAAAAGCTGTTTGTTTTTCAACCATGTGGATTCTGGACCAGAAAGAATCAGAACGGTAAAATCTTACAAGTGAGAGGAACACTTAAAATACTCTGCATAAGATCCCCAGAAAAAAAGCAAATGCATGTAAAATGCTGCAGGCAATTCATTGGTTCTACCAAAATGTATTTTCTGCTACATGTCAGGCACTTTTCTAGGTGCTTAGGATCACCAGTGAACAAGAGGCAGTGATCCCTGTTCTGCTCAAGCTTGCGTTTCAGTGAAGAACACAGACAACAAACACAACACATAAGCTAATCACACGGTGCGCTGGAAGGTAACAATGCTATGCACAGAAGTCCATGGGAACGTGGGAGGCAGGGCGAGCTGCTGTGCGAGGCAGACCTCCTGAAACATGGTGAGACGAGAGCCAAGAACTGGAGGTGGGCTGGCCGAGGGCACAGACCGAGTGGAGTCCAGGCGCTCAGGTGGCAGCGTGCCGAGTGCGCGGTGAGCACGGACTGCGGCCGGAGCAGGCGCGTGAGGCAGGGTGGAGGTGATGAGATCAGAGAGGCAACAGAGGGCCAGACCACGTGGGGCCTTGCAAGCCAGGAGAAAGACAGGCTCCGACTCTAAGTGAGATGGGCAGCGTAGGGTTGGGGCAGAGGAGTGCCCTCGCTGACCTCAAGCTGAGGAGTACTCCACCGTGGTACTGAGAAAGTGCTGCAGGGAGGTGAGGGAAGGCACAGGTGACAGATGATGGCGGCTCGGACAGTCTGGGAGCAGTGGAGGTGGGGGAAGGTGTGTGAGAGAAGTTGAGTTCAGGTTTTTGGTGAGAGAAAGGGGAAGATCAGAAGCTCAGCTCTGGACGTGATAAGCTTGAGATGTCAGTGAGACAGCCGAGTCACACAGGTGAGTGGGCAGTAGGATACTGTGACCGGAGTTCAGGGGGAGAGTCTGGGCTGGACAAAGAAATCTAGAAGAAGTCACAATAGGGATGGCATTGAAAGCCATGGGACTCGATGAAATCACCACAGGAGACAGAGAGGTCTGAGGACGGCGCCTTGGCGCTCTACAACAGGAGGAGGTCAGGGAGGAGAGGAGAAACGCAAAGGAGCCTGAGAGGGTGACCAGCAAGAGGGAAGAAAAACCAAGAAAGTGTGTTGTCCTGGGAGCCAGGGAAGATCATCTTTTCTGGAACAAATTCAAAAGACTTAAGTTTAAGAAACACAAGAAATAAGAGGCTATTTCAAGCAAATCAACAGAATACCATGGATGATTTTAGTTAGTAACTTATGTGCTTATTTTATTCTTGGCTTTATGTTGTCTTTGCCAGAACCATCTATTCATCTTATTTCATACTGAATATTTTTGTAAGGTGCCTCACATTCTGTTAAGGAGGCAGAAAAGACAAGGACAGAAGAAGGGAAGGCAGAAAAAGCAGGGAGAACCAATGCGGAGGGGACAAGGGTTTAAGAAACACTGCACCGCTGCTGCTGTGCCCTGATCCTTCCCTGCCCTCAGCTCCCTTTCTCCCAGAGGATCCTGAGGGGCAATGAGATCAACCAGGCAGACCCTGCAGCTCCTGAAGGGAAGAGAGGAGACCAAGCAGGTGCTGTTGTTTTTAATCTTCCTCTTTCTTCCCTGGGAGTGGCCAGATGGCATCACCATCACACAGGTGTGAACAGTACCCAGCCACCTGGTCCCTGAGGAGGGCTGTATAGTCTCGCTGCCTTTGGTTTTCTCAACAAGTTTTGAACATTCTGTTCTTTACGTAAATTATCTCACTGGGCTCACAGGTTATCTGTAAGATAACCTAAGAAGGTGCAGGTTATCTTACTCTTGAGAAGGAACAGAAGGGTCTAGGACACCCATTTTACAGATGAGTCAGTAGAGGCTGAAAGGTTAAGCGGCTTGCCCAAGGTCACCCTGCTGGTAAGTGGCATGCCCCTGCTGTGACAGTGCATTACTTCAAGAGTGACTGAGGGCAGTGCGTAGTTGTGATAAGCAATAGGGAGTGGCAGCAGCTTGGGATGAATTGCTACTTGTCACAAGATTTGGCTCTGATATGGTGCCCACAGTTAGTTTCTTGAGTGCTGGTGAAACTTGAATATGCCAAGCTTTCTCAGAAGAATCCTTGCTACTGAATCGTGGGTAGCCGTCCACATAAATACCAGCCTCAGGCAGACAAGACGGGTATTAGAGGAGAGCTGGGAAGACAAGATATTACTTCCTATTCTTTCAGTGTTGGAACATCCCAGGATTTCATCCTGGGATCAACTCTACTCTAAGTTATCTCATCTAGCGCCAAAGGACGCAAGTACCACTTCTATGCTCACTTCCAAATTTTCATCTCCAGTCCTCCATTTTCCTTTCAGCCCAGACTCATATAGCCAACCCACCTATTCCCTGTCTTGACTAGGCTGTGGCAAAGGTATTTTAGACTTGATATGACCAAAACAAAACTCCTGATATCCCAACGTGATGGCTAATTTTATGTGAATTTGACTGGGCCATGGCGTGACCAGATATTTGGTCAAACATTATCCTGAATGTTTCTGGATGAATTTAACATGCAAATCAATAGACTGAGTAAAGCAGATTGCCCTCCCTAATGTGGTGGGCCTCACTTAATCAGCTGAAGGCCTGAAAAGAACAAAAAGCTGACCCTTGCCTGAATAGAAGGAAGTTCTTCCTGACTAACTGCCATGAGTTGGAACATCATTTTTTCCCTAGCCTTTGGACTAGAAAACAGCATCAGCTATTTTGGTTCTCAAGCCTTCAGACTCAGACTGGAACTAACTACATCATTGGCTCTCCTGGGTCTCTCGCTTGCCAACTGCAGATATTAAGGGTATCAGCTTCCATAACTGCGTGAGTCAATTACAAACAAATCTCTTTTTAACACACCCCCACCCCATCCTCTACTGGTTCTGTTTCTCTGGAGAAATCTGACTAATACACCCCCTATCAAATCTGTTTCTTCCTTAGTCTTCTCCATCTCATTAAAGAAACAGTATTCATACCATTGCTCAAGGTAAACAAACTAGAAATGATTTCTGATTCCTGTTTCCCTCATCTCCTATACATCCAACAATCCAGGAACAGGACCTATAGTCCCTACCTACAGCATATATCTACCCTGCTCCTGCTATTGCTGTAAGCTCACTAATCCCACCACCACTGCCACCTCGTTCCAATGCTCCTACCCCAACAGCAACATCTACCTTGCCCCTCTGCCACTCAATCTTCATGACTCAGCTTAAGTCTCTCCAAAGGCTTCCATTCCCATTACACTTAGAATAAAAACCCGACCCTTTACCATGTCCACAGGCTCGCTCTTCCACCTGAATCTCGTGCTAGCCTCATTTTCGACTCTCCAACATCATTTTCCTGTGGCCTCCTTGTTCTGCCTGCCTGGAATGCTCCTCCCCCAGAAATTTGCACTGAGGTCCTTTTTCAGACCATTCCACCTGAAACAGTGCCCAACCACTTGCCCTTCACTCTGTTCAATTCCTGGTCTTTCTGCACAACAGTCAAAACACTCTCTAAGTATATTCATGTATTCCACACCAAGAGTCATTATCTACATTACCATCGTCTCTCATGTTATTATAATGCCATTATTCTATACATTATAATAATATACATAATATGTATCATCATTTACATTATTACTGTCTGTTTTCCATCACTAAAATGTAAATTTCAAGACAGCAGGTACCTTGTTGTCTTGTTCGTCAAAAAATCCCCATTAGAACAGTACCTGATATGTAGTATGTGCTCAATAAATATTTGTGGAATTAATGGATGCTATTAATATTTTTCTTTTAAATGCAGAGACTTATTGTTAAGTCAGCTGTGGCATATCTTAAAAATATCTTAAATTGTACTAATTTATTTTAGATTTCACACTATATGATTCCAGGAAATTAAATGTTTTTAAACAACAAATATAAATGGCAAAGTGATTGTAACAGACTCAGGGGACCATAGTTCCTTTCTTAACCTGCAGAGGAAGCATGCCTGCAGGATTTCAGGTGGTAACAGCAGCCTAGTCCCTGGAGGACTGTAGCTTGCTGGCACAGAATGTGAACAAGAGCACAGAAGGCCTGTCTCCTGAATGTCTGAGCTTAGAACCTTCTTAGAATCCTTAGCCATGTACCATGCAAAAATGTAACCACTTGGCTTGGAAGGAGTTAGTCTTTGTTTCCTTTAACTGGACAGTACACCTCTTCAGGACCAGGACCATGAATTCTATTTCCGTCTGAACACAGGACTGACTGGTATACTTTAGAAATGACACAAAATGCCCATTTCACAGGAGACCTGAATAATAACAACAGAAACTTCTATAAGACCATAAAACTATCATCAATTCTGTTAATTCATACTCACATACTGAACATGGTACTTTATTAAGACAGTCTAAAGAAATGCACAAAAACACTGCTCTCTAAAGAATCACAGTTTCAAATGGATGCTAAGCCTGATTCTATGGGCACCACACGTACAAAGGGCCACACGTGAGCAGAACATGGGGCTTAGCCATCAGTCCATGGACTAGGACCTGCGGCTAGTGGCCCCCAAACTGGCAGCAGAGGCCTGGGGGATGCTGAGCTGTCAGAGGGATCGGTCACAGAGACTTGAATGCTGGAGAAGAAGTCAGTTCAAAGCAAGCAAGACCAGAACTGGAGCAAAGGGTTTTTTCTAAAAATCTTTAAAAGGGGGCAGATTCAAACATATCTGGGTAACTGCTCAAGATATGATTTTAAAAACCTTCTTTAAAATATAGGCAACATTTACGGGGAGAAAGAAGTTTTTCAACATTCTATGAAAATGCCACACTGGTGTCCACTATGCTTACATAAAAGATATATGATTAGGCTCTGAATTAATAACAGCTGGCAGACATTTATAAGGTTTTAACAAATAAATCTAGAGAAGGACTATTCTGGGATGAACTAAGAGAAAAACAGATTTAAAAACCGATTTTTTAAGGCTAGGATAATAATGATGGGAGAATGTGCAAGTGATCAGAGGATGTGCAAATAAAAAATAAGCCCAATAACCTGGCCTAATAAAGAAAAAAAATGTAAGGAAGCATCATTAGAGACCAAGGCCGAGATTATCCACACCCTCATATTCCCAATTACTATGTACGGGTGTGAAAGCTGGACAGTAAAGAAGGCTGACAGAGAAAAATTGATTCATTTGAAACATGATTTTGGAGGAGAGCTCTACAGATGCCCTGGACTGCCAGAAAAACAAACAAGTGGGTCCTACAGCAACCTGAGCCTGAACTATCGCTGGAGGCAAAAATGACAAAACTGAGGCTGTCCTACTTTGGTTACACCATGAGAAGGCAGGATTCTTTGGAAAAGACAATAATGCTGGGAAAAGTAGAAGGCAGCAGGAGAAGAGGGACACCAGATATAAGATGGACTGACTCCATAAAGGCAGCCAGAGGCATGAGTCTACAGGGGCTGAGGAGGTCTGTTGGGGACAGGACATTGTGGACACCACTCATTCACAGGGTCACCAGGAGTCAAGAGCCGACTTGACAGCAGGTAACACAAAATGAATCCTTAGATAAACTTCAGTTTACTGACTCATAGAACGAAACTCCAAGTTCTTACCCTAGGGTCTAGCAGGCCCCATACAATGCCCCAGCGGCCCTTCTGGCCTCATCTCCTTTCACTTTCCTCCACCTCCCCTCCTCTGCAGCCACACCGGTGTCCCTGCAGCCTCCTGTCCTATACTAGGGTCCCTGCATGGGCTGTTCTCTCTGCCCAGGACACTTTCCCATAGTAGAGAGCTGGTGGACTGTCCCCTCCCTTGCTTCAGGCCTCTGCTCCCATGTCACTCATCAGAATGCCTTTCTGACCATCTCACAGGACGGGCGCCCTGACCTCTTGCCCATGCTTTGTTTTTCCAGAGCATTGATTCCCCACTCAATGGTTAGTGTATTTGGTTTTGCCTGTCCCGTGTCTCAGACAGAATTTAAGTTCTGTGAGAGCAGGAATTTTGCCTATTTTGTTCATTATTATGTCCCCACCACTTAGCTGTCACATGATAGATGATGGATAAATAACTGCTGAAAGAATTAATTGATTCTCAAAGTAACCAATGGTAAATTCTTGCCCATGAAGTCTATGCCGAGTTACAATTTGACCAATTATTAAGAATTCTTGATGAAATGTTACTTGATCTTACACAACACTAAAGAGTATAACCTGGAAAAAGGATTTTTAATAGGAATCCAGAGAAATGGACAGACTCCTCTGCACTATAAAATTAGACTCCTACATTAAAAACAAAATAAACATTCATGTACAATATATTTCAGAAAGATATTCAACAAAAAATGTGAACCCTGGTATCTTGCCAGGGGCTGGGATTCATTCAACAAATATTTAATAAACACTGAACTACAGATATTAAAAAAAATTGTTCTCTTGTATTTTCACAACTAAAACGGATTACTTATTTCAAAAGTGAATGAAATGAAGTCCACTAGCCCTGCTGTTATCTGTGTGATCCCGGTGAGTCACCGTGCTGTGGGAACTTCAGAATGCTGGCCTACCAAGAATTTTAGACATGGAAGGAAGCTCAGAGACCACTGGGTCCAACTGCAATAATTTAGAATCAAGAAGCCTCACGTCCCCTACGTCTCAGAGTCAGGTAGAGCCAGGTCTAAAATTTAGGTCTTTTGACTAAATGTAGATCCAGAGCTCTTTCTATTGCATTTTGCCTCAAAGATCAGAGTTAAGAGAACTAGGAAGATACACAATACAGATATAGTGAAAAACAACTGGAAGAGGAGTTAACAACTAAAAATATATAATAAATGACATAATTATATATTAGTACCAGGGTAAAGGCTTTCAAAACTGAACTTTAGAAAACAACCTCTAATTCGTTTAGCTACATGGTGGCAATTATCTGTTGTTCCTGAGAAAAAAACTTTTATAGCTCTTTGATTATAAAAGTAATAATCAGTATATCACCAGTATATATGCAAAGGATACGAAAAATCGATAAATATGGAGTTACTGGGAGAAAAAAATGCTATGTGCAGTTTCCAAAGCAGGGATATCACAAAAGGTCAATGATCTGTGTGCTGTGGTATCTTTATCAGAGCCATCTCTGCACACACGTTGTTACTCTAGTTAAAAAGAATTTCGTGAGCAAGTACGTACTATAATCTTAAAATGTCATTTTAAAATTGCTGATCTAATAAAAAAGACACACAGTAACAGCGCTGGTGGGGATGTGGAGAAGTGGACACTCTTATACATTGCTGCCAGGAATGTAAAATGGTACATCTTCTTTGGAAAACAGTTGAGCAGTTCATCAAAAAGTTAGAGTTACCATATGACCCAGCAATTACACTCCTAGACATACACTCAAGAGAACTGAAAACTATGTACACACACAGACTTATACATGAATGTTCACAGCATCATTACTCATAATGGCTAAAAAGTGGTAACCCAAATAACCATCAACTGATGAATGACAGAAAGTGGTCTAGCCATACAATGAAATGTTATTTGGCAATAAAAAGAAATGATGTACTGCTACATGATACAACATGGATGAACCTTGAAAACATTACGCTAATTGAAAAAAACCAACCACAAAAGGCCACATATCATATGATTCCACTTATATGAAATGTACAGAATAGGGAAACCTATAGAAACAGAAAATAGATGCATGGTCACAAGGGCTCGGGGGAAGGTGGAATGGGAAGTAACTACTAATGGATATGGGTTTCTTTCTGGGGTAAAGAAAATGTTCTAAAATTCACTGTGGTGATGGTTGCACAACTCTGTGAATACACTAAAAAACCACTGAATTGCATACTTTAAAAGAGTGAGTTTTATAGTCTATGAATTATATGGCAATAAAGCTATTATTGCCAGCCCTAGTGGTCTAGTGGTTAAGATTCCACACTCTCACTGCCACGGCCTGGGTTCATTTCCTGGTCAGGGAACAATGTCACCATCTGTTGGGTGTCATACTGTGGCAGCTGTGTGTTGCTGTGATGCTGAAAGCTATGCCACCGGTATATCAAATACCAGCAAGGTCACCCATGGTGGACAGGTTTCAGCAGAGCTTCCAGACCAAGATAGACTAAGAAGAAGGACCTTGACATCCACTTCTGAAAAAAATGGCCATGAAAACCCTGTGAATAGCAGCAGACCACTGTCTGATACAGCCCCGGAAGATGAGAGGATGGCGCGAGAAAGACCAGGCAAGGTTCCACTCTGCTGTACACAGGGTTGAAAGGAGTCAGAATCAACTTGACAGCACTAACGACGACAAAGCTATTATTAAACAAATAATTTTAAAAATTCATGGATCTCTTTTGGAGGATAATTTGGGGCAAATTAATGTTCTTTTCTTGAAACCACAGGTGAGTGGGAATACTGGCTAATTGCTGTTGACCTTGGTCATCTATGTGTCAATTCCATCCAATGGAACAATCGTCTATAGAATCTTTTTTTTATAACAGAGGCTGAAAGATTAAAATAAATAAAAGACAGACCCAGCCCTCTAGGAGCTAATTTTGCCATTTTTCAGTTTCTGAATATACCAAGTAAGTTGACATATATGACGAGCTTTATAAAAGACAACTGCATATACTGTGAAGAACTAAGGACTCAGGAAGACAAAAAAGAGGCAGTTTAAACAGGCAAAAGTAGCCCAGATGTTTGGTGGTCTAAAAGGACTTACTGGACTCATATAAACGCCTTGATGGACATCTCCAAATTGGCCTTCTCCAATACACCGTCCAAGTTCTATTCTTTCTCTTTGAATCTCATAATCCCTGGCTGTAAAACATGATCCATACGTCAAAAAACACTTAAGTACAATATTCCAAACGTAAAAATAACATTTGACATATTTCATTTTATCCATGAGTAAAATTTCATTGGTGGCACATCATTCTATGAAAATGCTTTAAACAGAGTGGAATTCTCTTAAACAATATTTTAAAAGGAATTTATTGTTAACTGTTATGGCATTGGTTGAGCTACCAAAATGATGAGTTCTATTAAAGTAGATTTTTTTCATATTTTTAAACATCTGATTTAGTTTATATCTAATTGACAGTTCTCTAAATAATTTCTCCAAGTATTAAATAAGCGCTATTAGTTCAGGTATTAATAAATGAAGGCTTAAAAAGTTATTTAAAGCAATTATTTTACAAATAACTAAAGTTTGTAAATATGGAGGCAACAAAAAATTGTCATGAGTAACTTTATGTTTTAAAAGTTTAAGAGTTTTCCACTTTCTTATAATCCTATCTCTATATTATTGATGGAGCTAAAAGAATTTAAAGAGGTAGCTTCTAAAAACTAATTTCAAAATTAGACGACTTGAAATCAAGGTTGAACATATCGCATAATAAATTATGAGTATTTTATATTTTTGAGAGCATCTGCCTCAAATTAATGTATTAAATTGTTGTGATTTATATAAAACCAATTATTTATTAGGCTGTTGAGGCACATGGAAAGAAAACACCCAGTAGGAACCTAGTAGATTGATTCTAATCCAATTAACTACTTAGTATTTTGATTTCTTCTAGTCAGGAAATGTCCCCACAACCCTTACTGTATATATTCCAATAGTGTAATCACCAATGGAATAAAACAACAGCCAAACATTTTTAAACTTTCTCCCTGGCTTATCAAATCATAAATCGTATAGAAAATTCAACCCAAATTTTAGATGGTTATTTTCCTCTTTAAAATCACTTTAGCTAGAAGTTCCATTGATTTAACAACAAGAGTAAACCAATGAAAAATAGTTTAAAAATAAAAGTTAACTGAAAATGGAACCATCCCATATCATTCCATAGGTTGCAATTGCAAGCAAATGCAGTTATTTTAAAGGAATCCTGTTACCTTCATCTATTCCATAGCTTTCTGTATTGCAATTAAGAGAGAGAAAAGTTGAAGACCTTGCTTAGAAATAACTAACAGCAATTAGGTTAACAACACAAAGTCGGAGAGTACATTTCAATAATATTTACCTTGTTAAATATTCTAACCACGAATACGGATAAAAAAGACTAAACACAAGTAGCAACTAAACATCCTCACATTAACTCCATGGAATGTGAACAATGCTTCAGATTTCCATCCCATCAATTCCTATAGGAAAACTCATTTTCGTGGGGTCTGGGTAAGTTAGCCAAGTTGGACACTTACTACTCAGTTATGAATAATACACAAATAAAAATTTGGATTCTCTGCAGGAATGTACAAATGACTAAATGGGTAACCAAAAAGTTAAACCTAAATTTAAACATTTTTCCAAATTGCTATTGTAAGTCAAAATGTACACACTTAAGTTTCAGCTCTTCCTCTGTTTCGAATGGCTCTCTAACAGGGGCTCTTGAAAGGGATTCAGGGGCCCACTCAGGATAATGCCTGCCTGAGAGGAGTGGGTTGTTTCTCTCTATTTTGATAAGGTCTCCTCAATGTATACAGTAAATCTAAATGGAGCATCTTTTAAAATATTTTCACAACAGGGTAAAGCATCTGAAACATTTATTTTACAAACGTATTTGAAATCAGGGCATCAGATGTTGAATTATTAAGGCCTCTGAGGCTGAAGGTGGACCTACAATTGGGCCTCTTTAAGAGGTAGGTTTAAAATTTATTTTTTACATGAATGAAATTTCAAGGGCATCTCCAGTTCAAGATCTGGGATTACATCCTCCAACATGAGATCTGGGGCTTCCAGTTTCTCTGCAATCAACCAGCAGCACAGCAGAGAGAAGCAGATGTTGACATTTCTACCCTGTAGGAAGTTCGTTGAATAGTCTCTCTCTCTCCCCACACCTCCCACCAGAGCTGTATAGACTGGACACGGGAAACTCTTTGTAACTGGTTAGTCAAGGGCAATAAAGAACAAAATTTCAAAGGGAAAATGCAATTCACTGAATACGCATATTCAAAGAATTGAATATACATGTATATATATTTAACTTGAAACAATACTAATTTGCCACAGAGAGGAAATACAGTAATTAATAAAGGTTACATTATCATAAAGCCAGAAAACAAGATTACAAAAATCCTGTAACTGAACTAATTATAGATATTTGAGTTTTAGTCTTCTGACCTTAGAGTGCCACGTACAACACAGAATTCTAAAGGCTGAAAAGAATACTTCTGTTATGCACTCAATGAGGTATTAAAAATGGTTCTAAAAGGACAATAAATATCTAAAACTTTCACATGTGAGATTTATAAGTTAAATATCTGTCAAACCTGAAGGAGAACAAAGTCAGAAGTCTACTTACTTGAGGGCATGGTGTAAGTATCTTCTTCGTCAATAATCTCAGCATAATCGTCTGTTTCTGTAGGAAAGGAAACATACGTTGGAAGAGGTTAAATATTTGACCTCTTGGCCTTTAAGACAATTTGAAAAGGCAAAATGATCTGCCTAAATCCCCTACTATGCTGATATATTCTTAAAACACTGTTACTCAATTTTTGCTCACACATGAGTCATTTATGGAAATAAAAGTGACATCATGGTCCAATATGTTATAAAACACAGACTTGTTTCTCAGAGAGCAAACAGAGCCAACACAGAAAGCCCTTGTGAAAAACAGAAAGACATGAAACAAGTGTGTATACGATTCAAATCCACCAATCCGTACTGACTGCAAAACTCGCCCTCAACCACACCAAATACATGTTGAAAACCACACTTGTCTACTGGGATTTATCCAAACAAGACTGGTATCTCAAAAACATAGTTTCTGATGTTATTCATAATTAGACTCAACAGCATAATCTGAACGTTCTCCTTTAGAAAACAAAAACGGCAGCCTGATTTTTGAAGAGATTAACTAGGCCAATTTATTTCATCAGTTCAGGGTGAAAGCAACCCAGGAATTTCTCTCTCATAATTTTTTCACTCAGGTATTTGAAGAGTATACACTCACGTCAAAAGGGTAAAAGACCGACCAAAAAGAATAAAATAAGAACAAATAGCATATTAAAATGAGTTCTTTATTGAGATAATGTCAAGGAGTCCCATGTTTCCACTTACTTCTTTCAGTAATACTGTAACTCAAAAATCCACCACCACGTTAATGGGGGGAAAAGCCCACTTGAAGAAAACAGCCACTCACTTGGATAACAATTACGCTGAAAAATCACGTAAGTCTTGTCTGTTTTTCTCTTTCTGGAAAGAGGAAAACCTTTAGTTTCTCCATGCATAAGGATTTAAGCGGCTGGGCCAGGCAAGGAGGGGCAGTACTTTCCGAATTACCATTTGAAGAGAGCTCTGTTTTGAAAATTTGACCTGGCATCCACCTTTAACTAAGAGAAACTTAAAGGAATCCTGTTAAATACGGATAAAAAAGACTAAACACAAGTAGCAACTAAACATCCTCACATTAACTCCATGGAATGTGAACAATGCTTCAGATTTCCATCCCATCAATTCCTATAGGAAAACTCATTTTCGTGGGGTCTGGGTAAGTTAGCCAAGTTGGACACTTACTACTCAGTTATGAATAATACACAAATAAAAATTTGGATTCTCTGCAGGAATGTACAAATGACTAAATGGGTAACCAAAAAGTTAAACCTAAATTTAAACATTTTTCCAAATTGCTATTGTAAGTCAAAATGTACACACTTAAGTTTCAGCTCTTCCTCTGTTTCTCTGACAGAGAAACTAAGTTAAAAGTTCTTTCTTCTGTGCTGCCATTATTATTTCATTCAGATATCAAAATTATAGAAACCAAAGAAAACAGAGAATATACATAGCGTACAGTCACTAGGATATCAATCGTTCCACACACTGCTGTGGTAATGAGTGAGAGCGAACCCAAGGGTGACTGAGGGATTCGTTTCTTAATTTGCAATCATTATTAAAAGTGACTAAAGTGAAAAAAAAAATTTCAGCTGGCAGAATGTAAAGTCAATAAATCAATTCTCCTTAAGACACTTAGCAAATGTAAACTATTCATAAGTCCTATATGACAGGTAGATAATGTACCATTATTCTTACATGTTTATAAATACTACTACTTACAAGATTTCAGAAAAAAATGTAACTTACCCCAAATCTCACATTCTTTTATTTCTGTTTCTCCCTCTTATCCTGTTCTCAGTTAATACTAAGAACAATAAATTGGCATGTTCTAGACCTATAGCTTTGCTTTTGTGTAAGATGGCTTAACAAAAGACACTGTGAAATGAAATCTGGGAACAGAAGGGAGCTACTAAGGCACTTTAAGAAAAAGGACTAAGTGTGGGAGGAATCCACTCTAATAGCTAAGACAGTGGAAGCAACACAAGTTACCCAGATGGACACTTGCTAACCATTAACTCTCCTTATTCTGTGATTTAATGAGCTCAGTTTCACACCACTAAGAAAGCTAATGCAACTAAGGCCGAATTTCCACCAACAACAGACGCTGCCCTACGCTACCCTAACTGCTTTCTTTCATACAACGTACTTGTCTTCAGAGGCAAAACACATCAGCTGACCCTGAGGTGGCAGGACCCCAGCAGTGAAAGCTGCTCAGACTTCCCTCCTCCTCTGCTTCCCTTCCCCCAGCTGCCCTGTTACCAGAATTGCTCAAGAATCTTCAACAACTCCTGCCTTTGGCTTTATTAAGCTTTATTAAGATGTTATGGACCCATCTACTCTATAGGCAGCAAAGCTTCACACGGCTGTCAGGGGCCACTGCCTGCCTATCCATAAGCCTCCTCGGGTAACGGGTGTCTGCTCCTGAATGGAGAGGGGTATGAAACTGCCCTGACAGCAAAGCAGTGACCTCTTACTAAGGGCTGACCACGTGCTAAAGCTCACGCTGGCTCAGAGCCAATTCTGGTTTCAGCCAAAGTGTCACCGATTCAGAGACCCCTTCTTAAACTAATTTGCCCCACCTCCATTACTCTTAAGCACGTTGCCTCTTTTATTCTCCTCGGTACCTATCACTACCAACTGTCTGACAGTCCTTTGTTTCCTCATTAACTGTCACCCCCTCCAGGACGGAGACCCCACGGGAGCAGAGCCCTTGTGTGTCTTGTTTACCACTATGTTCTCAGCATCTAAAACCGTGCCTGGCACAGAGAAGATGCTCAGGAAACAATTGATTGCTAAACCAAAAGAATCAGTGCACTGCAATCCAGTGAGGGGGCGGCAGAGCCCCACGACACTGAGGCCAAGAAGCCAAGTAGCCTGTGCAAGGCTGTGGGAACAGGAAGGGGCAGAGTTGCAATACTCAGGACAAGGCATACACCCACACTTTGGGGGTACCCTGCTTGACCCTGAGAAGTCACTTCACCTGCCTGTGCTTTAGTTGTGCCCTCAGTGTAAACGGGAACACATTCACCTTGCAGGGTTGTTATGAGGATTACAGGAGATGCTAATCAAGTGGAGGTGTGGCCCTGCACGTAAGAGATGACTG
Organism: Tapirus indicus; assembly: GCA_031878705.1. Lineage (NCBI taxonomy): Eukaryota > Metazoa > Chordata > Mammalia > Perissodactyla > Tapiridae > Tapirus > Tapirus indicus. Next base: position 4,009,720 of record CM062935.1, on the reverse strand, counting down.
AGAAACGGTAGCTCCTTGTCTGGCTTCTTCTGAGGGCTCTCTGCAAGGAACCCGGAAGCTTAGGGCGCTTGGATTCCTGCCTGCTGAGACTCGCGGTCAGCCGACTTGGTCGGACTGTAATGGCTCCAGGACCGCCTCTCTTTATAAAACCCTCAGTAGAGACACCACCTTCTGACACAGTTCTGAAGGAGTAAAAATAAAATGGCTAATATATATCAGGCTAGCACACAAAATGGATGTGGGGAAAATCAACTTGCCTACACTTCAATTAATTCACACAATCACAAAAAAGAGCCTATAATTTTTTTCTTTTGATGCTATGTGAATTCTGTATAAAACCTCTGGGGATTATCAAAGCCGTCTGGGAATCACTCATAATATCTGGGGTTTAGATATGTGTGTTGTGACATAATATGAACAGAGAATTTTTATTGTAGTGAACAGTGCTTGTGTCCTTCCTGAGTTGGTTCTTATGGAGCAGAGTCAACGCTGTTGAAGAAACATGCACCTACAAAACTTCTACTGTACCCTCTACATAGGCGTCTTCAAGTGGTGATGGTCGGCATATTTCCCCAAGAATTTTTGATATTGATTTGGTTCTAGTTTTCTTTCCTGGCTTTTAGGATTATGGAACCATACGACACTGATATGAGAGGTATTTTTACATACTCAAGGGCCCCTGAAAACTGGAGCCCAGCCTGAAACTGCCTGGGCCCCGAAAATAATGGCATGCCAGAAGGAAAATATAAAAGAAAAAGGAAATCGGTTCAAAGATCTGGGTGCAAATCAAGAAAGCTAGAGCTGCATTCTCTACTTAATAATGACGAAGACAACTAAGAGTATGCAGAGCTCACCACATGCCAGACGCTGCTATAGACAACTACATATATTGTCGTCGAATTCTCAGAAAAATCCTGTGAGGTGGTACAGGAAACTGAGGCAGCCAGAGGCTATTAAGTTTCTCAAGGTCCCAGAGCCAGTCAATGGTGGGCTGGTATTCAGAACAGCACTGCAGCACAGACCTGGGCTGTCAAGTTCATGCTTCATTCTTTATCATCTTCCACAACATTTACGGGGACTTGTACTGGTGAGACCAGACACCCTATGCTACGAAACTAGGGACTGTTCCCCGAGGGATATTTTGGACATCCCCCCAATATGGGCACAGTTTTGCTCCAGGGATGCTCACAGGAAGGCTCATTTGGGCCTCTGTACTTGGGAGACAATTTCATCTCCAAGGATGCCTGGCCCATGAGTTAAATATTTCAAAATAAAATAAACATTAAAAAAAAAGGAGACTTTTGAAACCTTGGACAACCTTATAATTTGAAAGGTTTGGTATCACATTATGTGGTAAAATAAAAATGATAGGACGATGTTATAAGGACAGAAACCGACAGCTCAGAAATGAGGCAAGGACGAAGTTCTCATTTTACAGCAAGGTGCGGAGAGACACAGTGAAGTCACTACTGAGCACCCCGGCAGGCACGCACGACGTCAAAGGCTCACGCTCTGTCACATGAAGAGCCTGATGCCTCTGAAGTCACTGTGAAGGGGTCTCTTGGGAGTCTGGGAGGGACGTGTCAGTGGACAACGGATAGCATCACCTGGCTGTAAATTAAAGGAACACCATAAAAGCCGTCAGGCTCACAAACCTCAAGTGCTGAGAACCTGCCGAACTTCCCACGGAAGAGGGGAAGACAGTGTGATTCTGTCCCCCCGCCGCCTCTACTTGCCTGGCAAGAAATAAGAAATGGTGGCCCTTGTGCCTTGGCTTGGAGACCTGCAATCCTGACGACTTGTTCCCCTCAGTGGCCTCCCTGCTGCCCTCAGGAAGTCTGAATGAGTCGCCATCCCACACAGTAACATCTCCACAGTGACTAGATTACTTAGGCAATTCAGTGGGACTAACCAATTTCACAGCTTCGTATCTAACTTGGATAACTCAGATGTGCCATTAACTCCAGAGGCATTGGGAAGCAGTGAGAAGAGTTCTTTTCTAGGAAGCCAGGCAGGGCCCAACTTCGTTCTTTAATGTTAACTAGCGATATGACCTAGACCAGGGGTGGGCAAATTTTCCTTACTGTCTCCAGACAGTAAACATTTTAGACCTTGCTGGTCATACAGTCTCTGCTGCAACTACTCTCCTCTGCTGTTCCAATTACCGTGGGCGAGCAGCCACGACACCATGTAAATAAATGTGTGTGACTAGGTTCCAATAAAACTTTACTTAGGGACACTGAAATTTCAATTTCATATAGTTTTGATGCCACATATACTATTCTTCTTTTGATTTCCCCCCTAACAATTAAAAAATGTAATAATCATTCTTAGCTCAAAGGGCAACATAAAAACAGGAGGTGGGCTGTATTTGGCCTATGGGCCTATTTGTGGACTCCTGACCTAGACCAAGAGATTAAACCCTTATGGCTTAGTTTATTAATCTGTAAAATGGGGATAATAATACTTGCCCTGTCTAATTCATAGTACTGGGAAATGCAAATGTGGGGAAAACGCATGAAAGTGTTTTTGTTACATAAATAATGTAGTAATAACCACTTGTTTATAAATATTTGTTTCAATTTTTATGTTCTCACAGTAATCCTCACAACAACCACTGAGGCCTTTTACAGATGAAGACACAGGAGCAATTTGCTCAAGATCACTCAACTAGTCAGCTGGTGACAGGATGGGGCGGTGGGGAAAGCGTGAGGCTGCAGCCCGAGACCTGACCACTCATCTCCAGCAGCCTTGGACTAGCCGGTCTGTCACCCCTCTGTCCCTCAGTTTGCTCACCTGACCACAGTGAAGACAATCCCCAATGATGTGCTGCAGCCCTGTTGTGGGAATTAGGAATCACCTGGTAAAATGCCTCCACACAGGAAGCTCTCCCTGAGTGCAGCTGCTAACTAGTCACCACCAGGGAGTCAGTCCAGAATGAAGCTCACATCTTCCCGTGCAAGTCCCGTGAAGAAGAAGCACTTTTGCAAAGTCATATTTAGCTAAGATCTTTCACTTCCAGTGCTTCACTCATTACGCTCAAGTTACCAATCCTATCACAAAAATGAGCACAGATGAAATCTTCAGTAAACGTATTCTTTCATTTAATCATGAGGGAAAAATGCAATTCCCCCTTAATTTTAGTTTATAAAATCTTACTACTTTAGCATGAAAGAGTCTAAAGTTTCATGCAGGCAGTACAGGATGTAAGTGGGAAACTTAAGATGCTCATGTGACTTTCAAATATGTAGCTTATTAAGCGCTTTCCTCAATTGCTTGAAAAACAGTCATTATCACTATTGCTGTTATTTCTCTAATTACCTTAGTTTGTGTGACTCTTACAAATCACTTTTCATTCTTTCCACTATCTCACTCCCAAACCAAGAATTATTAAATATACACTGTTCTTGGGAAATAAGTGTATAGATCTCTATCATTTACTGCCTTCAAGATTGACTAATTTTGCTGAATGACTCCATTTTGACAATTTTTCTACAATTCTAACGTTTTAATAATGAAATCTAAAAAAATTCACTACGAATACATACAGCTCAAATGTACCACTGAGACGTGACAAAGAAACTGACAGTTATCCTTATGCCAAAGCCCTAAACAATTTTTTAAGAGATCATTTGCTCACACCATCATTTTCTCACACTTGTTCTGTTGGATCAAAACCACATTTTTGCCTTTCATTAATACTGGACTATATTTATATCAATAAATAATTATTTCACATTAGTAACACAAATGTGAAAATAAATATTACCGTCCCCACTAATTTCATCTGCAGATCCAGGTGGCATGCAAAGAAAGGGGGCAGTAGGAGCAGAGGGAAGGAGAGAGGAGAGGGAAGAGGGGAGAGAGGAAACAAACTATTAAAATGACAAGTAAATCAAAGTGTAAGGAAAACAAAAAATTACCGCCCCCCAGCTCTAATTCAAAAGGTGAAAGAAAGATTGTAGTAGTAAGCGTGTTTACTTGATTTAGGGTATTATGCTGAGTTTGAAGCTGTCAACACATTATACAAAGTGCACAGAGCAGCACTGCAGAGTTTAAGTTGGTTTCTACTGCACTAAGCAAAATTAATTGGATTGCCTCTCACAATTAAATGTTAAAAACAGCTTCTCCTTCCCTAAAGGTAATTTGTATCCTCTTTGATAAAAATGAAGACAAACAAGTCATTAATGTGCACGCTAAATGGTAACCAGGGGCCAGCCCTCAGCGTGGCTCTTCCCATGAGCCGCCAGGTCTCCATCACGTGGCAGTGGTATGGCAGGCCCAGCACATAAGTTTCGAGGACAGCACTTGAAGCTCTGCTGACATGTCAAGTTTTCATTTAAATTTATAGTGTTTGGAGAAATTCCTGTTTCAATTATTACAAACAATCTTTGCTTTCCTAGAAAACTCTCCAAGTGGCCTGGCTGCCTCTACTCCACAGCATCCCTGAACATCTGCCCCCAAACCATGAAAAGCAGACCACTGGGGCTCTGACCATTCTCTTCACTCAGTTGCATGCTGTATTAGGAAGCCCACAAAGCAAACGTGGTACCTGCTGGCCCCTGGGGTAAAACACTGAGATAAATGCAACTGGGAAGCTACTTCTCGCCCAGTCATGCATTTAAAAACTAGCAAACAGGCAAACAAAACATTTTCTATCAGGAGAGCAGCCCAGATGGTCAGCGTGAACCCTTGCCCCCATATCGCTGCTGGGTAGCGGGACAGCACAGACAATGACACCCAGTAAAGGTATGCTCTGCTCAGCACAGTCTACAAGCATCTGGTTAGATCTGCTGCCTGCGGTGCTCTGGTTAATCAGAGAGCCTGGGCAATTTTGAGTGCAGTACCCGTAGAAGGAGGTTCATGAGAACAGAAGACCAAAGGGAGAAAGCGCCTAGCTTTCTTAACTTTATGTTGGCAGTGACTGACTCCTTTATAAAGAGGCAGGAGGAGGAAAGAGAAAAATAGAAACAAATTATTTCAATACAAAAGAAAACATATGTTACATTTTAAGGCATATCTATAAAAACAAATACAAAATTGCAATGCTTTTATTTGACTATTGGCACACTTAATTTCTTACTATGATTGACTTGAGTTTTAGAAAAACATATTAATATTTTCAAATGCAATTTCCTCTTTCAGCAACAATTACCACTAGATATAGAAACTTTTAAGCAAGACATAAGGAGAGTTTCCTGGCTCTGCAGAGCCAGCCAAGTGAAGGTACAGGTATCTCTACAAATAACCAAACTGAAACAAAATGAAATAAGACAAAAAACAGAGACCAATAAATAAGTCAAGATTTTGCGAACATCTAACATTTAACCATAAAGACAAAAATTGTGGAAAAGTAGCAGATCGTGATTTGTGAAAGAGCTTTACGAGCTATTTCCCCCAAATCATTAGCAAAGACCAGACTCAGACCTTCAATAAATTACCTTAACATAAAAAACTGGTGATGAGGATGTTTGAATACACAGGTTGCAAAGCCCCCTACCTAGGAGCATCATTTATTCATTCACTCCTTCATTCATATACTTAAAAGCTCATCTGAAAGTCAGCTCTCTCTATACCAGGCCCCTGTCAGATCAACAAGACACGTCCTAGCCCTCCAGCAGCACACAGCTCAGTAAAACAGAGAAGCAGCAGTTATAGTGTGGAAAGGGCCACAGCGGATTATGTCAAAACGAAGTCAGAACAAGGGATGCATGGAACATGTGACAGAAAAGACAGAGGTGGCGTGCAGAACTCAACCACAGACCCACAGGATACCATCAAGAAAGATCAGGACTTCGGGTGGGGGCCCAGGGAGAGCACAGGTCAGGATCAAGACGACAACACCTTAGGGACATTATCCACATGGGTTTAAAAAGCCACCCTAATCACATATTCAACTTCCTACGTGATGACTCGGGACAGTGCAGCTTTCTGTGGTTATTGGTTAACGACCTGAAAACTGAATGACTGTGTCAGATTGAATGGATTTCTGGACTGCACGTGGGGACGAGGGGGCTTGGGGCAAGACTACAGTCATGTGCTGAATAACAAAGTTTCCATCAACAACGGACTGCATACTTGACGGTGGTCCCAGAAGATTGGTACCACACAGCCTAGGTGTATAGTAGGCTGTACCATCTAGGTTTGTGTAAGTACACTCTATGATATTTGCACAATGACGGAATCACCTAATGACACATTTCCCAGAATGTACCCTGTCACTAAGGGACACGTGACTGTATATGGGACATTGTTGGGACAAAATAAGAACATAGACTTGGATAAGATAAGGGCATTCTATCAGTATTAAATTCCCTGATTTTGATAATTACTCTGTGATTGTATAAGAGGATATTCTTGGTCTTGGGAAATATACACGGAAATATTTATTAGTAAAGGGGCACACTATGTCTGAGACTTGCTTTCAAATGGTTCAAAGAAAAAAAATAGAGTGAAGGATAAAGCAAGTGGGCCAAAATAAAAACATAGTGAATCTGAGTAAAGAATGTATGAGGCTTCATTTTACTATTCTCAAAACCATTCTCTAAGTGTGAAATTATGGAAAAATAAAAACACAAGGCACACGTATTGGATTCAGATACTACTGGCTCCACTACTTACTCCCTGACCCTGGAAAAGTTACCCAACTTCTGTTTCTGTTTTCTTATTTGTAAAATGAGGTTATAACAGAAGCTTCCTTAAGAAAAGAGGTGCAAAGAGGATTCTATGCGACTCCCTGGGCAGCAGGCACAGGGCAACCACTCCGTAAGTGTCTGCTATTCCTATTTTTCTATTGCTTATTTCTAAACTAAGCTGAATATTCTTGACATTAACTTAAAAAGTAAATAATTCTTAGAAAATATAAGTATAACTTTTCTTGAGTAATACCAAGAACACTATCCCACATCATAAAAAAAGGTGTTAGGACCCTTCTTTTATTTTAATCAAGATAAATTATTTTATTCAATATGATTACTTTAATGACATTTGTTGAACACCTACTATGAGCTAGGCACGTCGTGTAGATGCGGGGTGACAGCAGTGAAACAGGCCCTCAAACTCCTACCTTATTGAGCTTACGTTCTAGGGTGGGGAAAAGACGACAAAAGAAGTAAATTATGTAAATTATGTGGTATGCCAACATGTAAGTGCTATGGGGAAAAACAGAGAAGAAGAGGGCCAGGGAGTGTTTTCCTGTGGGGCTGCAACTTTAAATACCGAAGGATCATTTGCAAAAGGCCTTCCAGGACAGAGGGAGAGGGCGGTGCACAAATCTGGGACAAGCGGCGGCCGGGCGGAGCCAACAGCAGAAGCACAGGCAGGCTCTGCAGGTGGGCAGGGAGAACTGCACCAGCCCAGGTGGACCGTGATGTGAACATGAACGAGGGTACCTGCATGGAAGTTGGACTGTGAATATATTGGGAGATTGAGCCAAGAAGGATTTGCCAATAGACTGGATATGGGAGGAGAAAGAAGAGCAGCATCAAGAATAACCTCAAAGATTTTTTGGTCTGATCCACCAGAGGGAAGGAACTGCAGCCTCCTGAGAGGAGAAGAGTGAGAGAAGCATGCCTGGAGGGAGGACCAGGAGCTCAGTTTTGAATATGTTAAGTCCGAGCTGCTCGTTAGACATCAGAGCCAACGTGGTGAGGAGGCAGCTAGCTGCGGAGTCTGGCGTTCAGGGAAGAATCCGGGACAGAGATGACAGTGTGGGAGTCACCAGCATAATTAAGGCATGAAACACAATGAGACCCCCGGAAGGGGGAGCCTCATGTTCTGGGAAAACAGTCCTTCCAGCAAATCATCCAACCAGGGGGGTCATGGGAAGCCCCCTCCCCTACGATGATAAAAACCCATGAACTCATAATGATGCTTAAAGAAGAAAACCCCACAGAACAACAACATCCGCTAGGGAGGCAACTCATTATTTTAAAAACTGGCAAATAAAAAGAAAGAATAAGGCAGTTTTCTTGTCTTTCCAGTAGGAACCATTCCTCAGGGTGACCGAACAGCTGCTGGGGGAAAGTCGTCTTCAGAAGTATAATCGCTGTACAAATGAAGAAGACAAGACAGAACTCATGTCGCCATTTTGTGGCTCTTAATGAAATCTAGGCATGAGTTTCAGTAGCTGCTAAAGCCATTAGGTGAAACGCTGACAGGAACTTCGTAACGGACGGATCACTGACTGACCAAATCCACTGATCAGTCCTAAGGTCACAAAGAGAGACAGCCAGATGTTATATACACCACCTACGACATGTTCTTGTAAAAACAAAACACATCATTGAGCCCGAATCTAACCAAACTTCTCTCAATCTTAACGACCAGCTAACAGGAAACAAGAATACCGGGACCTGAGAGGAACACATTCAACACAACATCACAGAGGTGTAATCAGCCAGACCCAGAGTGGGGGGACAACAGATAAGTGACACAATTTCTTCAACAGATAAATTGCAATTAAAAAAAAAAGGGGAGGCAGAGCTGACACATTTGGGGGAGACAGGAGACACAGAGAGCCAAGTTCAACCAGCCTGTTTGTTTGACTCTTGACTGGATGAAACCAAGCGTGAAAATGCGGTCATCAGGGAAACTGGAACACTGATGGATAGCCGGCGTTAAGGAATAACTGTTAATTTTTTGCAATATAATAATATTGTTAAGAAGAGTCCTTATCTTTTAGAAATATTTATAGATAAATATGCCTTAGATTTGCTTTAAAACAATCAATGGGGAATATGTGTTTGTGTAAGTGGGTGGAGGTGGAGATGAAATAAGATTGGACAGCAGCTTTTAGCTACTGAATCTGCGTGATGAGGCCTTGGAGGATCATCACACAATTCTATTCTCTCCACTTCTGTATGTGTTTGAAATTTCCCACAACAAAAAGTTAAAGAAATTCAAAATTCAAAAGCATAACAATATTCATTCATTTCATATAGTTTCTTGCTTGTAAAATGTCAAATATATTTGTCTTGACTCATATGGTTTGACTTTAATAAGTTCCACAATTATTATGCAGTCATGACATGCCACAAACTAGGGGGGAGGAGCCTTGAGATCAAGTTCTAGAATTTATATTTTAAAAGTTTCAAGTCTTCCTTTAAAATTTTTCTCTGTGAAGAAAAAATAACTGGGCCTTTTGAGGTTAGCATATTTGTTTTTATATTTAGTAAGATGACACTTGGGCTTCTTATATTTTAGTAATACATTTTAAAAAATTATTAAAGTTTATTCATCATTGTGTTAATAAGTTTAGCCAGAAGATTAAGAAGGTTCATGAGCCAAGTATACCCAAATGCTGCCCATCGTGAGACATAATTTCACATAGACAAAAATACACTCTTGTCCAAAGTCTCTCAAGAAACACTGTATTGCCCCTTTTTATGTGGAGGCTATTAGGGAGAAGGTAGGCATACTCTCTATTTGGACACAAAGCTCACAGGGCTAAGGGAACAGATCTGTGTGGCCTGGAGAGTTGTACAAATAAATATCCTCTTCAAACTTTCGTTGTGCTCACTGCTGACCTGCTTTCCATTTGGGCTCGTTTTCATCTGACAGTGTCTTTGGCCGCTCCCTGCCAGGGGGGCCTACAAATGTCTGTCTACATACACGTCTGCAGCTGAGAGGTTAAGTCCAATTCAAGGGTGAGGAATAGGAAGCCAGGCTGGCTCTGGGCCCTTCTTCAGGATACTATTCTATAACATACGACATAGATATTTCAGTACCTATCCAGCTCCAGAGTATTTTTCTCAACTCCTTTAGAAACCAGAGAGGAGAGGACATGATTAAGTAGCTCCCTCAAATCTCAACAGAGGCAAAGAGAGTTCAAATGATGTAACGATGGTGGGAGAGGGGCTAGGAGAAAGGAGGCAGCACAGCGGGTATTCTGATGAGTCACTTCCATATTCACGCACAGCACGATCCATCCTGTCCATACCCAGGCAGGACAGCTGCAAGCCTGTCAGTGGCTGAAAGCCTCTCCTGACACCAGACTGATCACAGCACCCTATTCATGACTGCTGGAATGAGAAGAATTTCCAGCAACATGTCAAAACACCCAATACTTACCACTTTGTGCACATAAAAATAATCAGTAGCGCTGATTTAATTTTTTTATTCCTAAAAGCTAGCATTTAAAGCAAGCTTTCAGCAGTAGACAGAGACTACCTTGTAAATCACAGCATTATCAAAAGTGAAACTAGGCTGTACACCAGACAAAAGAAACTCTTTCAAGCTTGAATACAGGGCAGACTTTTGAATTTGAACTGAAGAGCGTCAGAAATGAGTCACTACTATGCCATTCCTGATAAATGGAGGAGAAAACTACAACGGAATCACACTCAAACTCTTCCAAGGTATTCCTCCCTTCCACGCATGAACATCCTCAAACTTTCTGAACGATTGGGCATGGCCTAATGGGTTCTGGAGTCCAAGATCTAGGTTTTAATCAGACTCTCTACTACTTACTACTATGTGAACCAGGCCAAGTCACCTCATCTCTGAGTCTTAATTCCTCATTTGTAAAGTGGAAATATTACAAAGACTGTCCTGACGTTTAAACAAGATAATGCATGTGAATGGGCCAGGTATATATACTCTCTGAGCTCATTCATATGTAAATAACTACTTATATTTACAAAGCAGTGACACAGCATGAATGAATAACGGACTTAGTATTTCAGAGACCATGGGAAAAAAGAGAAAAAAAATGCAATAATTATTATAGACTGTATACATACCACCATATATTTTACAGATCTTCACAGTTTACAAACTATTTTGCCTATATAAAGTAGTAGTTTTAGAATTTGAAATGAAGCAGTTTAATGCAAATAACATTTATTTTGTTAACTATATTTTAGTTTAAAATAATTTTCGGTCACTAACTTGACAAACATAAAAGTAATCTCATATAAAGGAAATTAGGCTGCATGATTAACAACTAAACCAAAAGAATCTGTTACAAAGTAAAAAAAAGTTTTTTTCTAATTTGCAACAAATATTGAAAAAATATCATCATAAAGTGGTGCATTTGTGGGGCTGGCCTGGTGGTGTAGCCGTTAAATTTGCCTGCTCCACTTCGGAGGCCTGGGACTCACGGGTTTCGATCCTGGGCCTCACGGGTTTCGATCCTTGGCATGGACCTCACACCACTCATCAAGCCATGCTGTGACAGCATTCCACACACAAAAAAATAGAGGAAGATTGGCAACAGATGTTAGGTTGGGGCCAAACTTCCTCACCAGAAAACAAACACACAAACAAAAAAACACAAGGTGGTGCATTTGTTCCTTACAAAGGGCTTGGCAGAGTCAATCAAACCAAACATTTCTACCAACAGAAAAGGTCACTGCATCGGTTTCCACGACAGAGATACAAAAGAGAAAAATTGTTTTCAATCTCCATTCCTATTGCGTACAATCCAAACATTTAAGAAGAACCACGTGCATAATGTAGTGGCATTATCATCATGTGTTATCCTGTATTTCTGGTCACAATTAAGGTTTTACAGCTTGATTAAGGGCCTGGTTATTAAAAAACAACAAAACACAAAAACCAACCAACCAAAAACCGGAGTTTATGCCCTTGAAACATTTAAAATTCAGTTTTATTCATAGATTTTCCTTGGAGATATCTGTATGCCTGGGGAAATTTCACCCACACCAACACTGCTCAAGCACCTGTCCCCAATCCAGGCCACACCCCCCCCCCCCCCCCATCACACTCAGACTCCTTATTACAAGCACTGGTCTCTCAGTTCTAAGTTCTATGTAAGCACAAGTTTCCTAAAAACTTAATAATTAGGCTAAAAAAAATTCCTTTAGGCCCTCAGAATAATGTGCCCAAGGAAACGCACTGTTCTGCTAGATATTTTTGTAAATCTGTTCATCTTATACTTACTTTTATAGAGAAACTTAATCTAGATTTCAAACATAAATTCTCCACAGAGTCCACATCAGTTGTAACTGTGATCTTACTGACGATGATCTATATTTACTACATTTGCTTTGCACAAAACAGGAATGAGAGCCTGGTATCTCATCTCTGGAATATGAGGATGTTGCTTTATTTCCCAACCAGGGATCCGTCAGGAGCTGAAAGCTGTCTAAAGTTCTCTAGACTCGTTCTTCCTGCTGGCTAGCCTCCACGCCCTTGCCCAAAACCTCCTAGGAAAGCCTCCAGAACAATTCACAGGACAAGCTCACAGGGAATCACCTGCGAGTCCAGGACTCTCAAAGTCACTGCTAGCTCGGAGGGGCCTTTCTTCCCTCTGTAGAAGAAACGCACTCCCGGCACCCAGCCCCCAGAAGGCCTTCCAAGTCCCAGCTCATCTCCATACCTTGCTCAGGCACTCACTGATTTATTTAAAACAATCACTAAGCACTGATGTCCCAGACAGTAAACTGTCAAAGAGAACACGCCTTTGCCTCTGATGGGGTTGTGGTCTAGTGGACAGAAAGTTTCTAAAATAATAATACCCATTTAAAGATTATCCACAATAAAGAGATGTATGGTGGGCTAGAGAACTCTGGGGGAAGGAGTCTTGGAGTAGTCAGGGAAGGCTTCTAGCAGGTGGTGACTTCTGAATGTGGTCTTGAAGAGTCAGGTAAGAACTTTTCGGTTGTGAACAGAAACAGGGGAGTCAGACAAGTCCCACTTTCTCCATCTTCCCAAGTGCTTCTTCATCGTACTTGGGGTAAACTCCCTTAATTGGTATTGAAAGGCAATATGGCCTAGAGGGCAATAATGACCTGAGTTCCCATCCTAGCGCCATCATTTTCAAGCTGTGTGACACAAGTCTGGTCACTCGCTGAAGTCCGTTCCTCATACCTGTGAAATGGGGGATGATAAAGACCCCGTGAGGCTGTCACAGGGATTAGCCCAGATAATATCTCATACCGTGTGTCGAGCCGTGCATACCACACCGCAGGCTTAATGAAGAGTCCTGTCACCTCTTAGCTGTGTGTGACCTTGGCCAAGCTAATGAGTCTTGACTACCCCGCTCACTGCATCTCCTAGCCCTCCACCCCTGCTCTCTCTGCTACCCCCAGTGGCACCTGGATTTGCTAAGCTCCTTGGTGTCTGCACAACTCCATCTCTGTTCAGAGAGACTTTTCTCGACCACAATTATAAATAGCCCCTACCCCTTGCTCTCGATTTGCCTGCTTTCTTTTCATTCAGTGTCTCTGGCCTGTCTCCTCCAGAGTGTCAAGTCCATAAACGAAGGGGTTTGGCTTTATTCACTGTCATACCCCAGCATCTAGAATGGTGCCTGGCACACAGCAGGCCTCGTAAGTGTTTGTTGACTGAATTAACATAAAATGGGACATGTAGAACTGGAATAATATCCATCTTGTAGGGTTGGTTAGAGGTGAAGTGAGATGGAGCAGAACAGAAAAGCGAATAATCGTGGCCGGCATAGAGTCAGACCGCAGCCTCACCCCGCTAGCCTGGAGGCAGAACGGGCTCACTGCGGGGGAAGCAGAAGCAGAGTTCCAGGAGCAGTGGGGCTCTCCCCCTTGGAGTGACAATACCACACCCACATGCTGCAGGGTTTCCAGGTTGCTGGGTAAAGAAATAACCTTGGGGGTTAGTAACAGTACCGGTTTTCTACATCAACCTAATAGCTGATGGGTTAAATCTAAGGCACAGGCTCCTGGCTGGCCAGGCTGATAAGATGTTCTATCGTCTTTGTGGGAGATACAAACACACCACACTTGTTAGTCCAATCCCACCGAAGTGAGCGAGGAGCAGGTGGAATGACTGAGTGTCAACAGGAATCTGAACAAATCAGTGCCATCATTACACATCCACTGCACACTGCGTGTTCTTCCCTTACCTGTATCTGTAAATTACCAGAGTGACAGTCACACACGAAACAGTATTACTGACCTTCAAGAATGAAAAGACTTAGACATGTGACAATGAAAAGAACATCCCGGCTGATGGAACAGCTTGAGCAGAACTACAGAGCTAAGAAGGTGGGGCGTAGGGGCACAATTCCCAACTACATTTGGCTGAAAAAAAATGTGGAGGAGGGAGGAGGGGAAGACTGGAAAGGGAGGATGTGGACAGACGACCGAAGGCCTTCGAGGGCTGAGCTGAGGAGCCTAAACTTTGTCTGATGAATTGTAAATTATTTCTGCAAGTTTCTGACCAGAGAATTGCCTATTGAAATTAAATACATGTGGTAGCAATCAAACTAATTGATACAGAGAAGGGACTGAAGTATGAACTTCTACTTAATGGATAAATAGGAAGAAATAATGAAGGCAGAATCATAAAGGAGAGGTTGGCTGGAAGAGGTAAAAATCCAGAGGTTTGATGATGATCAGTTCCTAAAAAATCTCTGAGGTTTAAAACCTGAAGAACTGAGGACACTGATTAAAAGGGACAAGGAAAAATGGAGAAGGAAGAAGATTTGAAGGTTCTGTGAGGACCTACTTTTCCTCATTACTAGCTGAAGAGTCCTGATGAACCTAACAGGCTGTCTGGGCTCTCTCCCACCTGGAGTGACTGTGGCGCCTCCACGAGGCAAACACGCAGCAAGGTACATTAGTGCTTCCTGGGCCTCACTCCTGAAACCACTCTCAGTCCAGCAAGGAGGTGGACTAGAGCTCTACCAGGAATTATTCAACGCTAGCTCCAATCTTACCCGTTCTACAGAGCACACTGCAGAACGTCATTTGATGCCCAGCGACTGCTCTCTCCTCTGGACTCAGGCTGCACTGACAGACAGAATCCTTCCCCACGCTCACCATGTTGGCACCCGGCAGCCTTTCTCTCTCCAACTAGATTACAAACTCCCCAAGGGCCTGGTTTACGCCTGCCGTGTCTCCTGTCCTACCACGACTGAACAAGGGGTGGGACTAACAAGGGCAAATGCTGAGCACCACTTAGCGCCTTGGCACCACTGCTGGGGTTAGGAGGGTCCAGTGAAGGCCGTGGGCAAGCATGATTAACCACTGATTTTAGAACATGCTGGCAGCCCTGCAGCCCGCAGGTGTCTGACACTGTCCAACAGCACAAGCTCTAGCACTCACAACCCCTCTCCACCCCGTCAGGAAGCGATCAATAACTTCCTAGGCTGTGGTACTCGGACACACATCTGTTGCACACAATTCATCACCAGAGCATCTTTGCTAAGTGTATAAATAAAAGCACAAATATTTCTTGAGAGAGGGCTTGTGGGATGTTTGTGTACAATAAAAAAATAAGCAATTACATTTGTACGTAGGAACACTAAAAAAAGAATCCAGTCATCAACTAGGCAAAAGCACAAAACTAAACTTCAGGAAAAATTAACTCAAGGTAAATTAAACTAACAGGAATTAGGTTTCTTCTAAGTCAGACTGTCAGATACTAGAGTTATTAGGAACGTATTATTTTAGAAATGTAACATATACATCTGAGAATAGATTATATATGTGTGGGTACAGATATACACATATATCTGCACGTATGTATACACAGTGAATGTATTTTAGGATACCAAACTTGGGTCCTTAGAAGATGCTTTTTCACCCCCTTTCCTCTATTTTCCACATTTCTGAATGGGGAAAAAAGGCACATATATTTTGAAAACATACCAAGGGAAGGACACACACTCATCACACCAGCAACAGTTAAGATGCTGCTTATGCCAGTATCTTAACTGTATTTTTAAAAAAGCAATATTCAAACACCATTTTATGTTCATTGTGAAAGACGAAAACTATTTAAAAATGTTTCACATTTCCTGAACTCAAAAAACAATAAATATACAAAGCATATTCTGCTAAATTCTCCTGAATTACACAGATAAATTACAATGGCAATTTCAAAAGTAAAAATTTTCACTCTAAATTTAAGTAACATGACATTAAAACTGAAAAATAACTTGGAATTCTATATAATCTCGTGAGTAATCAGGTATTACACATATATGTCTCGTCTAAAAAAATCTATGAGCCATATTTAAACGTATTAAGTGATGGTAAAGTTATGCAACTTTGGGTAGTCAGACTGTTCAGTTTTTTTAAGCTATTCTAGAAGGAGTAATCATACTAATGATGAACAGACATCTTAATGCATGGTGATCCTCCTACCACAACTGTCGTAAATGTGTCTACTCTGCCACTTGCTGTGAGGTTCTCCAGCTGAGCCTCTCACCTGACACGGAGACGGCGTGTGTCCGCACACCTTGCCTCTCGCTGTTGGCCAGCCTGTAACAGAGGAGCAGAGCTGTGGGTGCTGCACTCGGGCCCAATGAGCACACTTACTCTGAAGGGACCGCCCAGAATCGGGAAGACTACGCCATTTCCCCTGGAGACCACACACTGTACAGGGTGACTTTTGCGAAACTGGATTCCACTGCCTGAGGCGCTGAAAATAACCAGACTGTGTCGCTGTTTCAAAGATCAGGAGTTAAGACAACCCAAGGGACGGTGAACTGAGCAGCTCACGACAGGGACTTACAGCACTGCAAACTATTTAATGTGGTGTACGCGGGTTACATAAAATTTTATATTTAAATGCTAGACTGCAAGAGATTGCCCAAAAGTTATAAAATAGAGGGAAAAAATATCTGGAATTGAAATTTGCTCTCTAAAACATAATTTGAAATACTGTAGTATGACTGGTCCTTCTTACATTTAGAGCATGTACAAAAGCAGGTAATACATTAAATATATATTATTATTATTTACAGAGTGAAAAAAGGTAAGCTTAATGTATCTGGTCACTTGTTTCATGAAATGATTCAACAACATTAGTGTTTTACATATTCACCCATATCAAATAAAATTTTGGCCAAAAGTTTCAGCAACATTTAAAAAATGCAAGTATAGTTCAGTTTAAAATTTTGGGAAAACATAAAACACAGAGAAAAAAAACCTCATAGTCTTTAGATGTCAGTTACCTTGATCTTTTTATAAAAGAAAACTTTTTCCAGATACAGAACCACAGTAGAGAAGTACTGAATAGAATTTTTTCTTAGTATACAGAATTTATACTAGGAAATATTAGAACTTAAAATAGTATATCATTTTTGAGAACTAGAAATATTCAATATGCAACTGTAGAACCTCTATAATTAACAATTATAGCATAAAGCCATAAAATTCAGTTCCTTCTATTGAATTCTCTAAGTTATTTGAAATCTTATACCTTTTAAGTTTAACCAAAGTGGTTTTCTAACAAATCATCAGTTTCTCCTCCATTGCAGCTACATGACTTATCATAACTATCTTTGAACTATATTTATTGGGAAGCCATAGGGTACCCATTCATAAGCAGTTTATGTCATTTGCTTCCATATCCTGTTGCCAAAACATTGGTGTCTCTTTTTACCAGGTCATATTTTTGTATGCTGTTGTGGGTCAACGTTCTCACAACTGCATGGATTTCACCACTTTTCTGATCAATAGCGATAATAGTGTCTGCTGCTCTATGATTTGTGGAAATTCTGCCCCTTTAAAGTTTGCTTTATTTATTTGGTATTTCTAGTATCTGTTAGCACTTCTAACCTACTACCTTCTTCACTCACTTCTACATCTATGTTTATTATTCCTGTATGTTTTAATTCTCAAAGTCATTTCTTAAAGACTTTCCACAACTGAAGATACTCTGAGCATTAGCTCCCGGCCTGACGTGGGACATTAATAAATATCTATTAAATATTGTTGAGTTTGTGAAACACTGCCTAAAAGCTAAGAGAAAGCTGGTCTCACCATCCCTCCACTCACCTGCACAGCTACTGTGTACCTACTGTGTGCCAGACACTGCCCAGTGCCAGGCCTACAATGCCACATGACCCTGGCTGTCAACAAGGCCACAGGGGTATGGACAAGCAAGGAGGTAATTTTTTAAAGTGTGATAAGTACTATGGCCAAGTACAAGGTGTTATGGGAAAACACAAAGGGATGCTCTCCAGGACTAGGGAATCATTTCCAGAGGAAGTGATAAAGGATGAGACCTGAGAGATGAACAGGGCCTAGCTGAGGACAAGGGGTCTGGAGGAAGACTGGGTCATGCTGGAAACAGCATTTAAAAAGACCTAGAGGGGGGCCGGCCTGGTGGCATAGTGGTTAAGCTCGTGCACTCCACTTTGGTGGCCCGGGATTCGCAGGTTTGGATCCCGGGCACAGACACATGCACCGCTTATCAAGCCATGCTGTGGTGGCGTCCCATATAAAGAGGAAGATGGGCATGGATGTTAGCCCAGGGCCAGTCTTCCTCAGCAAAAAAAAAAAAAAAAAAGAGGAGGATTGGCAACAGATGTTAGCTAAGGACTAATCTTCCTCACACACACAAAAAAGAAAAAGACCTGGAGGGAAAGAAACGACAGCATACTCCAGGAACTGAAAACAGTTCAATGTAGCTGAAGAGCAGAGTGTGAGAGTGGTGAAACAAGGCTGGAGGAGCTAGCAGGGGAACAATCATGCAGGATGGTTGCCAGCTAGCTTAAGGATGTTGGCATTTATCTTCAGTGCAATAGCAAGTCATGCAACGGCTTTAATTAAGAAAGCTCCCTCACACTGTAGTACAAAGAATGGATGGATGATGGGCAAAACTGAAGAAGAAGATGGGTAGGAGGGGTGCAGAAAAAAGTTAACCTAGCAGGCTTGAGACTGCTATCTTTTGAGGCCAGCCCTTGGCTGGTGTTTGGGAACTTGGATTTTAGGAGGATTCCCATCATCCTCTAACTAATAAAGGTGGTCCACCGTGCCTAAACTGTTTGTACAAACAATATGGTTCATGTTGAACCCCTGCTTTCCTTCCGGGAGTCTGGAATTTTGGTACATGCCAGGCCAAGAGTACGTATGTGATCAGACTCCCATAAAACCTGCAGGCACTAAGTCTCTAACGAGCTTCCTTGGTAGGCAATATTTCACACGTTATCACAACTCATTGCTAGAAGAAATGAATGCGTCCTGTGTGAGCCCACTGGGTGAGGGCTCTGGGAGGGTGCTCTGGTTTCCCCTGGACTTCACCCCCTGCGCCTTCTCCCTGTGCCAATCTTGCTTTGTATCCTCCTGCTGTAACATGTCACAGCCATGAGCATGACTATATGCTGAGTCCTGGGAGTTCTTTCTAGAGAATCACTGAATCTGGGGGTGGTCTTGGGGACCCTGAGTCTGCTGGAGTAGCCCAGACAGGTGATAACAACAGCTAAAAACAGGAGAGGGACAGTGGGAAGGTGGAGAAGTGGCTGATCTGATAGATTTAGGAAGCAGAAATAAAGGAACTGGTGATGGACTGGCAATGGAGAAGAGAGAGAGTGACAGAACAGAGACGATGCCCAGGTTTCACCCTCTTGACCCTATATCCAGGGCCCTCGCAGGTGAAGTATTCCTCTGCAGGTGAGCACTCAGCACACAGCTATAATTGTTTATTTACCTGTATATCTGAAATGTCTACATTTTAACTTTCAAATGGTCCCCAGTTCCTAGCACACTGGCTGAGAATAG
Source organism: Tapirus indicus (assembly GCA_031878705.1). Taxonomy (NCBI): domain Eukaryota; kingdom Metazoa; phylum Chordata; class Mammalia; order Perissodactyla; family Tapiridae; genus Tapirus; species Tapirus indicus. The sequence goes on along the minus strand of CM062935.1, from coordinate 3,990,266 downwards.
AGAAGTTATTAAATAAGTTCTTTTGGCATTACTATTTAATTACTTTAATTTTATAGATCAACATATCTACTATGAAATTCATGACATAAACAAGTAAAAAAGTTAACATAAATTTCTTATTTTTAATTTTCTCACTTGTAAAATAGCCAGAATGGCACCTATTTTCAGGTTCTTATAAAGATTAGTAATGACTATAATGCAACTCTTCAGTAACAGGCCTCCATAGAATTATCACTATGACTTTCCTACTGAACTTAAAGAGAAAATTCATTTTAAACTTTTGATTAAACCCAAATACATAAACATGATTTACAAATGATTTGATTTCCTTCTGGAAGTATGTGTTTTCTAGTTTCCTAATCATATATGTAGAAATGTGATTATTCAGGTAAATGGATTATAAAGCACAGTGATTTCCTTACAGTTTCTAACACAACTGAATAACAACATGCACAAAGCAGCACTTACTTTGGTATTGATGGCAAAGCCCGTTCGCCTTCTGGGGAAAAAAAAGGGAAGAGAGAAATGAGGTTCCTTCTATTCCTTTTGAAAAGATTATGTGTAGAAATCAGGGAAGGATGAGTCCTGTTCCAGTATCTTGACAATAACCTTTAAGGGAAGTTATTATACCGTCTATCTTAGGCTTTCGTGGTCTTATTTTCAATATTGATAACAAACATAAACTGACTGTAGGTGCATATTGTTTAAAAGGTACTGCCTAATCAAAACACTAAGATCATAAATTGGTAAGAGATTTCTTTCCCAGGAGACTAAAAGATGAAGGATTTGGGGGCTAGCCTGGTGGCCTAGTGGTTAAGTTCGTGCGTGCCACTTCAGCAGCCTGGGATTTGCAGATTCGGATCCTGAGAGTGGACCTATGCACTGCTCATCAAGCCACGCGGTGGCAGCATCCCACATATAAAATAGAGGAAGATGGGCACAGACGTCAGCCCTAGGGCCAACCTTCCTCAGCGAAAAGAGGAAGATTGGCAATGGACGTTAGCTCAGGGCCAATCTTCCTCACACACACACAAAAAAGATGAAGGATTTCTTATGATCAAAGTCAGCATTGCTTACCAAGGGACTGAACATTCAGCATTTTGATAAAAACACTCACTACTAGTGACACCACAACCTATGCAGTAAACACTCAGAAATATAAAGAAAAGAAATCTACAGGATGTGCGGCTACCAGAAGAACTGATGTACCAGAGGAGCCAAGGAACCAGCAGGCCTGCAGAGGGGTGACCTAAAGGAGTTCTGTGAACACAACCGTGGAGAGTGTGCCAAGGAGCCTCTACTCATGGTGGTCATCTCCCACCAATGACTGGGCTGGGCTCGTTGCTTTGGGCACAGTGACTGGCTTCTGCCGGACAAAGCTCAGGACTTTGTTCAGTGACTGGGGGGACTCTCTCTCCCTACTCCTCCTTTTGTGAACCAGGAAGCATGGAGCCCTCCAGTTTAATCTCTTTATTCTGGATTAATCTAACAGGCTCCTAACTGATCGATCCTCTCTTTTTTTTGAGGAAGATTGGTCCTGAGCTAACATCTGTTGCCAATCCTCCTCCTTTTCTCCTTTTTTTTCTCTCCAAAGCCCCAGTAGGTAGTTGTATGCCATAGTCGTACATCTAGTCGCTCTACGTGGGACGCCGCCTCAGCATCCGAACCAGCGAACCCTGGGCCGCCAAACTGGAGCGTGCGAACTTAACCACTACACCACTGGGCCGGCCCCTCGATCCTCTCTTCTAATCCATCCCTGGGCTAAGTCACTACCAGAATAATCCTCCCCAAATACAAATTCATCAAGTCATTCCCCTGCTTAAAATTTTAGTGTCTCTCGATAGCTTTGAGGATGAAATTTAAGCACCTCAGCTTATCCCACAAAGCACTGCTTTGATTCTTTTGGCACACAACACTGCTCTGTCTCCCATCTTCGGGCGCGTCTGTAGGGTCATGGGGTGCAGGTGGGGAGGTGCCCATCTACCACCCATTTCTCTGACACCTTCCTAGGCAGTTCCTTGGTAACAAACCCAGTGCAGCCGCCCTTGCTGTCCACAGTTCCTCTCCTTGCATTTGCCCCTGAACTCATCCCATCAGTTCCCTCCACCCACCAGGCCACTGAAGTCACCCTTGTCAAGGTCTCTGCAGTCTCATTCTCTACTGTTTCCTGATACTCTGCGATTGGATACAGCATTTCCCCGAATGCATCATGCTGCCTTCACACATTCCATCCCTTGAAAGATGCTCTTCCTTCTGGTGGAAATATCATTCCTCAACCTTTCAAAGCTCAACTCAACCATGATCTCCCCAAAGGAGCTCTCCCTGGAGCACTCCAGGTGGCTCTGAATGGCCCTCCCGAGCTTCTGGTTAAGCATCTTTAAGAGCCCTCCCCCTGTACGGGAATACTTGAAGTCCGATTGAACCTGCCCACAGGTATCCCTAACAGCTAGCAGAGCTCCTGGCACCCAGGAGGCTCAGACCACTGCTTGGTAAACGAAGAATTCAGTCAGCCTTGGACCCCAAGCGAGGGACTTTCTGAACAACTGTTTATTTACCTATGAAACAGACAGCATGCTGCCTAATTTGCAGAGTTGTGAGGCTTAAATAACACAGAATACATACAACACTGCATAATATCCAATACATTGCAGGAATTCCATCCAAATTTCCTCACTCTGACTTTTTGACATCCAAATTTCAAGCAAAATAACCAAGCTATACCATGAAGACCAAAGTCAGAATAACTGGAAAATCCTATCATTAGTTTATTATCCCGAGTGCTACCACCACCATCTTAACAACACCCAACACTGTTAACTAATAATATGGCCTTTCAAATGACACATCTGTGATTTCTAATTGTTTGCACTCTTTGTTGAAATTTCTACTTCCTTGGAGAGAACAAGAAACCAGTTATTAAATATTTGGTTAATAGAGACTTCCTAAGTAGCTGGGCAGGAGTAGAAAGAAGGTCGTAAACGAGGTGATTAATAACTGAAGGATTTTAAGAGAGTCAATTTTCAGGAAGCAAAAAAATACCAGAATATTGAAAAAAATGGCAACAGACACTATTAGCAGCCGCATTATAAAAAAACTAAATACTAACTAAAATGCCCAATCCTAGGAGTTAATTTTTAACATTCCATTAAATTTATAAGTTCAATGAATAACATAGGACTTTTCATGTCATTCACATGGTTTGTATCTTATTTCTCTGAATAAATTCTTTAGGAATAGGATGTAGCTTTGAATTAACCTACACTTTCATTTTGATTTTTAGAAATGAGACTTTTAATTTTTGAATAAAAGTTTTAATCTACTGTTTGTTTAAGTAAACAATTAATACAGATTCATTGTAATAAATTGAAATCATAAAGGTATATAATGTGGAAAAAAAGCAAAAAAGTTGAAGGTCCCCTCCCCTGCTTCAAATACAATTCGATTCTCCTTAGAAGTATTCATTGTCCACAGCTGGGCACTTAACTTTCCAGACTTTCAGACTTCTTTTATGCTTATAAATTCACACATACACGTTTGGCTATACACACATATGTGCATGTAGGTTTTTAACACGAAAATGATGCTATCATTATTAACAGCTGCATAGTATTGTATCAGGTATGCATGCTCCCTCATTTATTCATTAATTCCCATCCTGTGGACACTCAGGTTGTGTCCAATTCTCTGTGATTATAAACAGCACAGGGTGAGCATCCTGTGTGAGTGGTTCTGCAGGACTGATTTCTAGGAGGTGGACTACTGGACAGGCAGCTACTGCTACACTGTCCTCTGGAAATGCTGTACCAAGTGACACTGACACCAACAAAGTGTGAGAGTGCATGTTCCAATAGCCTTGAATTATCAGTCTTTTTACCAATTTAACAAACATAAAATGGCATCTGTCACTGTGTCCGTATATTTACTGGACATTTGTATGTCCATTCTTCTATAAGGTGCCCATTTTTATACTGAGTTGTCTTATTCAAAGGAGCAGGAAGAACACTTGAAAAATAAGAGATTTTAATTCTTTATTCTATGTGTTACAAATTTTTCCCCTCTGTGTCATAGCTTTAAAACATGTTCTTTTGGGGCTGGCCTGGTGGCTCAGCGGTTAAGTTCACGTGTTCCACTTTGGCAGCCCAGGGTTTGCCGGTTAGGATCCTGGGCGCAGACCTATTCACCGCTCATCAAGCCATGCTGAGATGGCGTCCCACACAGAAGAGCTACAACTATGATACACAACTACCTACTGGGGCTTAGGGGAGAAAAAAAGAAAAAAGAGGAAGACTGGCAACAGATGTTAGTGCAGGGCCAATCTTCCTCAAAAAAAAAAAACCCAAACAAAACCATGTTCTTCTACTAAGAGAAGCGTTTTCATGTTTACACAACAAACTATCAATTTTGCTCTTCATATCCTCTGGGTTTTGTGTCATGCTTAGAAGCATGCATCCCCTCCCTCACAATGTGCAGTATTTACTATCATCCTACATATAGAAAATCTACTTAAGAACAATGAAATTATGACCCCATATTAATTTGCATAATTCTTTCCACTGAGGAGAATTTTACTAAAATTGAAAAGTTGCTAGTGGGCTTTCTTGTGGGTAAGGGACAGGTTAGATAACGCCCTATAATAAGCCCAAGGTCATGCAGCAACTCAGGTGGAACTCGGTTCAGGACATTTGTCTTGTAGCTCTTGCTGTTTTCTGCCCCAATAAATACCACCTTTAAAAGCACTTTATAATTTCAAAGTAATTGTGATAGATCACAGAACTAACCAAGTGCATCTGGGCATACTCAGAGCTCACATGGAGAACTTACAGATCACTTGTAACTACTATGCTCTGTTATACATACTATATATGCTGCTTACCATTGAGCAGTTTATAATCTAGAGAAGACAGAGGGTACATACATAATCGTTATTTGAAGCACACTGCCAGGAAAACAGTACGTTAGAGTTGTAGAAACATTTTACATTTATTTGAAAAATTAAAAAAAATCTAAATTAAAAAATGTACATGTGCTCTTGTCCACATATATTTCGGACTATAATCCATTAAAAACGTTTGACTTAAAATATAATTTCACTTAGGCAATATATCTTCACTTTAGGTATCTATTACAAAATAGTCATGTAATAAAAATATGCTGTGATTTAGAATAAGTAAATATCAAGCTTAATAATTCGTTCTATAAAGACAATATAAAATTGGTAACAACCAATACCCTACTAGGTTTTTATGAGAAGCATTTTCATTTATGCTCTTTTTATATGAATGAAGAACTTAATGCATCTCATTTCACAAGATTTGATATCAAAATGTTTCTCCCTAGAGGAGAAAAAAAAGCCAATTAAAAACCAACACAGGAAGATGTTGAAGCTTTAAACATGGAATGGCTCATTTAATGCTTAATGTTATTTTTTTTTTATGTGTACCAACAAATTGATAAAGAACATTTTGGTAAATTAGGAGGAAGTAAAAAAAAATTATAGGGGCTGGCCTGCGGCCTAGTGGTTAAGTTCGGCACGCTCCACTTTGGTGGCCTGTGTTTGGTTCCTGGGCGCAGACCTACACCACTCGTTGGAGGCCATGCTGTTTGGAAGGAGGTGTGGAGCTGTGCCTGGCACGTACAATATTCATAAACTTTAGTATTGTTGTTCCCGTTGATGCTACTAGTTGCAGTGTGATCTTGGCCCAAGATAGGAACCTTGACTTTGAAATTCCACATCTGTGAAAGAATGATACTGACCTTATAGTGTGGTCACATACTATACACCTACACACAGTCTTCCACAAACAAAACAGGGGAAGACTGGCAGAGATGTTAGCTCAGGGTCAATTTTCCTCAGGGGCAAAAAAAAATTTACTATAAAGGAGATAGGCAATATGTCACATTTAACATTTTTCACAAAATACTATCTTTTTTTGTGTGTGTGAGGAAGATGCCCTGAGCTAACATCCGTTGCCAATCCTTCTCTTTTTTTTTTGCTGAGGAAGCCGGCCCTGGGCTAACATCCGTGCCCATCTTCCTCTACTTTATATGGGATGCCGCCACAGCATGGCTGACAAGCGGTACGTCTGTCCACGCCTGGGATACTAACCTGCAAACCTCGGGTCACCAAAGCGGAGTATTTGAACTTAACTGCTACACCACTGGGCCGGTCCTCTAACATTTTTCGCAAAATACTATCTTTATGTGAAGAAATTCTCCCAAAACATATAAATAATATTTGCAAGTATAAAGCTGTTTAAAGCACAAAACGAAAAATCAAGAGCTTATGGCTGAAAAAGTTTTAACTGAGTAGCCTTTAAACATTTCTAAAAGCAACTTCATTAGTATATTTCATACAAAGAAAGCCATGATAAAATATACACTATATTTTATTATCTCTTTACACCATGTTTTAGAAAAAAATTAAGTGAATAGGCTTTATTGGTCTGATCTTAGTGGGGAAAACATTTTTGTGAGATCAGCCATGTCCTGGGATCCATTAAACTCACTTACTGGCCTTTTGGCTTATGGCTTTAGCTACTGTTTTCAGAGCACAACATCATAACACTAACTTTTAAACAAAGGTTCCAATGATTCCTCTGCTTCACACACATGCACACACCCCACCCCTCCTTTAAATTGCTCTGTCAATACAGAGTCCTTGACTGCTGGGCAGGCGGGGCTTCCGGCTGTGTCTACACCAGGAGTTCAGTACTTCATCATTTGCTTTCCTTGTGCTTTTCTACGTCCTCTTCACTATTAAACCCAGTTCTGCTTACTTGGACACACACCACTCAGCCCTTCTGGACTCTTTCCTCTGCAATCGTCCTAGTCACAGAGATGCGTACTGTCAGGGATCTTGTGTCAACCTGCCACAGAGCTGGCTGCTTTATGGGGACTATTGTAGACCCATGCATCACACTATAAGGTCAGTATCATTCTTTTACAGATGTGAAATTTCAAAGTCAAGGTTCATATCTTGGGTCAAGATCACACTGCAACTAGTAGCATCGATGGGAACAACAATACTTTATGAATATTGTACGTGCCAGGCACAGCTCCAAGCCTTCTACATATATGAGGTCATTTAACCTCCCCAACACCACAGAAGATAGGTATCACTCTTTGTGTTTTACAGATGAGAGAACTGAGGCACAGAAAAGTTAAGTAATTTACAGATGGCAACACAGAGGACTCATGATTGGAATTCACCAGTTGATACAATTCCTGCTACCACTATGCTACTATCCTGCTGGGAATATTTTCATTTGATTATTTCAGAAATCCCAATCCTCTAAAACTTTCTTTCCTTCTTACCACCTTGCAAAACCCCAGATCATTTCTGAAGTGATACAGCCTTGTTTCTAGGACAGTTCCTCATTCTAATTGTTATTTTACACTATGACTTAGAACTAATTTTTGTTCTTTGACTGCTCTAAGCTTTTGAGATCTATAAGGAAAAATAGGAAAGAGACTTTATTTAACACGAGTTAAAAGGGACACTTTTTAAAAAAAAGTAACAAAAACCCAGAACACAATCCCAAAAGTTTATTTAAAAATATTAATGGTAACACAGAAAAGAAGTATGGTGTTCAAAACACAATAGCCTAAACACAAACAATGTTTTCTTTAAGCTCAATTCAAATCTAGCTCTTAAGCTGTGAGCTGGATCACTTCCCTAGAAAAACAAGAATACAGATTCACTGGGCTGAATTATTCATTTGGTCTTCACATTTACGGAGTTATCTAAAAGAAAGATTACAGCCTGTTGAGGATGAGCTCATCTAATAATTTAGTGGGAATGCTCAAAACAGAAACAGAACCTCACCTTTCTGGGGTCTGATGATAAAAGACTGCGTGGCTCCATTCACCAGTCGGCAATATCCATCTATCAAGTCAGCCATATTCTCTGCGATGGTTAGGGACGGTGCTGTCACTGTCAGAGGCTAAAAAGGGGAAAAGACCAAGAAAGAGCCGTTATTGTTCTTTCCAATAATCAAAGGGACAGCTGTGCTATGACATCAGATCCCTAGATACACTTGAAAACAGAGAAGAGTGGGAGTGAAACAAGATTTGTCATAAGGTTTGAGTGAAAAAGGAAGCTTGATATTTAAGGATGTTATTCCTAGAATATGTGACAGAAGGCAAACCCAGATGAAAACAGAAAAATCACTTAAACTGAGACTCACTTTCCAGAACAAAAGGAGGTGAAAAAAATATTTTCCTTCAGAATGTCTGGCCCCTTTGGCACACTCTAACTAAGGGAAGAATTTAGATAACGAGTAAGTTGAAGTGTGGCTCATCTGAGAAACCAGACTAACATGGAGTAAATTTTTATCAACCATCCACAATTTTTTTAACATTAAAGAAAATTAGTAAAATTTCATTATTTTTAGCACACATAGCATGTTCTGCCTAACAGCTTAGAAATCATTCTTTTCAAAGTAAAGGATGCAATTGTGCTGAACTTCCTCAAGACCTATCATTAAATGTTATCCAGGAGACAATCAAAGCTGTATTTTACTTTCAAATACAGGTATGTCCTAATTCATGCAGTATTCATAATCTCCTAAATGAACAACTTATTCACCTGCATTATCCTAATTATTATTTGGGGGACAGCAAAAAGAAAGAAGGCAGTTTGAAAATGATGGTGCCAAACAAGAACACTACTAAGATATTTTCAGGAAATTTCAATTTGCAACAAGATTTCAATATTTTATGGTATCACTCTAGTCCAAGAAAAAAAATGCACTTCCTAGATCCTCAGAAATGTCACTGATCCCAAGGCAGAAAGGAACAAGAACAGCGAGGAGCACTGGAAATATGCCCACCCAAGAGGGGGCTGCAATGGACCAAAGAGCTCTGGTGCTGAGTAGGGACAGATGAGTTCCAAAAAAACACGGTTTATGCACAAGTAAAACTGCACGTGCCACCAGACTGCTCAGATTCTTTAATACGTGAGTATTCTTTGCCCATCTTTCAGAGTCACCTTAGGTAGTATTTGTCAAATGATCATTTCTCACGCCACACCTGGTCTTCAACGCACTAGACTGCACGCTGAGTGAGGACACAGGCTCCGGGTCTCCACCACTTACTAGGACCGTGGGCAACCTCTTGTGCTCAGTTTCCTCACCTACAGCATGGAGATAACCAAAGTATCTAAAGGACTTCTTCCACGGGTTGTTGCGAATAACACATGCTGCTCTTTGCTTCCATGTAAACTGTTGGAACAGTGGGTGATACATGCGGCAGGAAGTGTCAGCTGCTGCTGCTGTAGTTATTATTATAACTATTACCACTCAGAGAATGTCACATACGACACAGTCTGGGAAATAACATAGTTTATAGAATATATAAATATTTTCGTATAATTCTAAGAGGTTGATTTCCTTGGAAATTCACAATAATCTTCAATCATCTTCACAGTAATGCTCCTGATTGATTTTTAAATCTGTCTCTTGTTCTATTCTTGGGAGCATCTAATCATTATTATTTGTAATGTTACACTTACTACATAAGAGAAAGTTGTGATTCTGATGATCCGTGAAAACTTCATCCCTATCCTCCCCAAAATCATCATTTCTAAAATACCACTCTGTTTTAGTTTTCCCTTAACGATGAATGTGAGCCTTCCTTACCTCGGGTGCGCCTGCTATTTTTAGCTGTAGCATTCCTTTTCTGTCCTTGTCTTCGCTGTTTGAATACTGAATGGTCTGCACTTGGTTGAAATCGGCCAGATGTGTTGGCTTTGGAAAGAAAAGGCAAAAACTTTGGACGACAGATAAAAGACTCACATTAACTATTCTGTGAAATTTTCATGGTCCCAACCCCCATCCCATACTCCTTAAGACTGGATGTCTGGGGAGACAAGTGATAGTCCATGTAGCCCCCAGTGGGGATTTCTCCTTCTGCGGAGCAGTTGTGGAATCGCCAGGAACCCTCTGCTCACTTCAAGGTTAGGAACATGCCTGCTCTTGGTGATCCTGATGGCCAACGAGGAGCCCTCCAACTGTGGGGTTTGGATGAGTGAATTATAGGTACCACAGAGAGAGAAAATATAAGTCAGAGAAAGGAAGGAAGTAGAAGGCAGTCCCTGACTTGACTCATGTGCCGGCCTCGGGGGGAATGGTGTGAAATTCTTGGTCAAAGTGAACATTCTGCTCCCGTTCCTACGGAGAGAGGGACCCAGGCCCACTCCCAACACACTGAGCACTCCCAACAATTCTGAGCCAGAATACGTCTCTGAAACTTCCTGAAGTTCTAGAGGTAATGGAGCTAGGGAGACAGTAGGTACCCAAAGGATACTTCTCATATAGACATGCCAAGAGAGACTGTTCATTTTTCCCAAGTAGAATAAACTCTGTTTTTTTCTTACAAAGACAAAATATGCCCATCTGTCTTGTACCTTTCTAGCATTTCATGACAGTGATCACTTTGCATGTCAGGATTCCTACACATTTACACAAAACAATTAGCCTAGTTAATATCCTATTCTCTTAGAATACTACGAGGTGTTAGCCTCTCTCCGCCAAGCGCCCCACTCAGCACAGATTATGCCATTGGGACTGAGCTGGAATTATGGCCCAGAAAGTGACTAATATTCAGCTCCCCTTCAAAGCAAAACATCTTTACAGCTTTGTTTTCAGGCACAGGTGTGTTCTGTAAGGCCTTCCCGCCTTCACATGGGATGCCCAAGGGCAGTCCTCCATTCTCCCTGTCCTAGGCCTCTGGCAGCATGCAGCACGGCACTCATGCCCACTCTCCTCTCTTGGCTCCTGTGGCATCTGCCCTCGAGGGGTTTCTTCCTATCTCTCTGGCTCCCTTTCACAGTTCCTTTTACTGGCTTCTCCCCTACTCAGTCTATAAATGTTCAAGTCCCACAGGGCTCTGTGCTGGGCCCCATTCTTCCCCCAGCTGTGCACGGTCCAGAGAATAGCATCCAGTCCCGCGGCACAAGTACCACCTCCAGCCCTGAACTCGGACTCATGTATTCAACTCCTTACATGACATCCCCACACGGACGTCAGGGAGACTGCAAACTTAGCACAGTCACAGGTCATTCCTCAAAACACATTCCTCCTCCAGTCTTCTTCCCTTCAGTAAAAAGCATCACCATTCAACCTGGTTCCTGAGCCAAAACATGAGGCATTATCACTGACTCCTCTTTTTCCCTTACTCCCATACCCAGCCTAGCTCCAAACATCCAGAAGCCATGTGTTTCTGTTCCGTCTTGACAGCTACCACGTTAGTCCCAGCCACTGTATCTTATCATGTAATTATTCCCCAACTGGTTTCTCTTCGTCCATGTTTGTCCCCCTACAACACACTGCCCCTACCTGGAAGCCAGGGAGGTACTTTAAAACGTAAATCAGGTCCTATCAGTCCCCTGTTTACAAAGGTACAAGGCCAGCAAAAAGGAATCAAACACCCACCTGACCAGACCTCTGCCGGCTTCTTGGACCTGATTTCCCACCACGACCTCATCTTGATGGGATACACTCTAGTCTCACTGGGGCAAAATGATTCCCTGGTGGGTTGTTTTTGGTTGACCAAAGAATGAGGGATGTGAATAAGGACCAGGGCTGCGAGACACCATAGAACGTGCAGGAAATTCTCTCACAATGAAAAACTGTCCTGTGTCCTGAATGGCTTCCAAATGTCCAGGTGTGTATTCATGTTGGTGAAAAATCTGATTCTGGAACCCAAGGCTAGTTTAAAACACAAAGTATGCTCTGCACAGAATTCTCCAGGAATGCAACTGATGTTTAATTCAGGGGATATTATACTTTGCTATCTTTGGAATTTTACCACGAGTTGCTCACCATCTTGAAAAATGACATCACTGAGGGCAATGCTTGTTTGGTATCTGAGCTGCTGACACAATGCACGCATTTGTAGCTATTGCACACACATATGTAACAGAGGAGATCTGAGGCTCCTTCTAACAGACTGGGAACCAAATATTATTAAGTTGGTAGTGACACATGAAATGAGGGAAATCTCAGTTCCACTAAAGGATTACATTAAAACACTCCTATTATCGCCATCTTGTAATTTAAAAAGTTTTTCCAAAGCACAATAAGAAATTTAAGTTATGGAAATTATTATATTGAAATTATTTTTTATTACTTTTTTTAACCTATTGTTTTTCTGCCTCATTCTGACATTATCCCCCAAGGTCGACCTTATAACTTTTCCTCATCACTTCCCTATACTACTTGTAAGGAATGACTTCCGGTTGCCCTCTCCCAAATTAAAACTTTCATTACTAGGTATCCGACTATTCCATAATGTCTGCCAATGTTTGTGCTAAGCATTGACATATTGAAAGAGATATTTTGCAACTATATGTATATGACATACTCTGTAATTTAATTTCAGGATAGCAAAAGGATAGTAAATCAAGAGGATAGGGCTGGGAGGGGCTGACACTGACCATCCACTCTACACTGGACACCCAGACACTCTCTCACATCATCTTATTGTCGCCCTTTTTCACTATCAGATTATTTTTGTTGTTTATCTTCTTTTTCATATTCGATCTCACAATCAGACTGAAAGCCCCATGAGGGTGATACAGTGGTGGACATTCATCGTGTCCACCACTGTATCACAAGGAAGTAGGGCCAGGCCTGTCACAGGAGGGAGTGAATGAATGGACTTTGAGAACTTATTAGGTGCTGGGCTCTATTCTAAGTACCAGGGATACAGAAGTGAACAAGGATTACATGAATCCAGACAGTAAACAAATAATCACACAAGTAAGCATTTAATTAAGATTGTGATAAGGACTACGACACAGCAACAGAAGGTAGTGTACGAAAATATATCTAATTTGTTTGGGGGTGAAGGGAGGAAATAGTGAGGGTCTCGGAAAAAGTTTCACTGAGAATAAGGGAATGAGACCTGGGCTCCACGAAGAAAGGACCATGTGGATTTCACTCTGTACTGGGCCACTAGAATCCAGCCCAATGCCCAGCACAAAGCAGCTACACAAATATACATGCAAGCTGACTTAACGTAACACTTAAGGCACACAAGTAGTCATTATCCAGCAAAAAGAGAAGGGAAAGGCGCTCAAGGAGGAGACTCTAGAACAGTGCTCTCCAATATGGTAGCTGGAAGCCATATGTGGCTATTGAGCACCTGGTGGTACTTGGCAAGTCCACACTGAGATGTGCCACAAGTGTTGAATGCATGCCAAATTCAAAGACTTAGTATGGTAAAAAGAATATAAAATATCTCAATAACTTATATGGATTATACCTTGAAATGATGATATTTTGGATATAATGGGCTAAATAAGATGCATTATTAAAATTTATTAAAATTAATTTCACCTATCTTTTTGGCTTTTTAAATGTGGTTACTAGAACATTTAAAATGACATATGAGGCTTGCATCTTACTTTTATTGGACAGCACTGGAGAAAAAGGTGACCTAGAAGTCAAGTGAAGTAGATAAGGACTCAGACGTACCCAGTGGGATGGGCTACATGAGGTCACTGGCACTCCTGACCAAAGCAGTTGGGCGGAGAGTGGTGGTGTGATGGTGGTAGGCAGGGAAAGCCTGAGTGGAGCAGGATGAAGAGTGAATGGGAAGAATGATAGGCCAATGCAATTAGACAACCTCAGTGTGGACTAGACACATACCACCAGGTGCTCAATAGCCACACGTCAAGAAGGTTTGCAACAGAGGAAAGAGTAAACATGTGAGAGTCCTGGGAGGGAGAGAGAAAGGGATATGGGGTTGAGAAAAGACATTTTTAGGATGGGAGAAATTGTACATTTTTCTATGCTGACAGGCATGACCCAGATTAGAAACGTTTACTGACGCAGGAAAGAGAGCAGGTGAGATGGATGGAGGCATTACACAAGCAGAGGGGTGGTCTTATGCAGGAGCATGAAGTTTACCCAAGGAAGGCACGGGACAAGGAGGAGGGCAAGTGTGGTAGGCAGAAATACAAGAAGGGCAGATGTTATGGGGACTTCTGGAGGCTCTCTCCTGATCGCCCCATCCTACTTTCCCTCTACTTTACACAACCGGCAACTCTTATTTCAGAGGTATAGAGATCCTTATAACCTCAAATAGAAAACATACATTTTTTTTCACAGAACATTTACAAAAACCAACCATATGCTTGGCTCTAAATAAAGACTGTAATGGGAGTGATGTTATAACATGGCGGAGTGAGCCATTCCCTCTGTCTCTGCCCCTTTGAACCACAACCAGAAGAACATTCATTGATCAGCAGAGGACACCCTCCCAGCACATCAGGACACCTGAGAGACCCACACAGCTATACATCTGAAGGAGGATGGACTAACCCCAGGGAGGTAGTGGAGATAAGTGAGCACTCTCTGGACCTCAGGCAGTCCAATGCATACATGCGACTGCTTTCCCAGCTGGAGCAATCACAGCAACGCTGTGGCCCCGAGGGTGGGAGCACACCTCGACGCAACTGCAGGAACAGGTGACAGCAGCCCTGAGCCCCTGTGTGATCACTTCCCCATCTGGTGGGAGAGTGCTCAGGGCCATGCGGCCCACAGAGCATGGCACAGGCTTGGACCCAGTGGGGAAGCCCCGCCCACCAAGCACAAAGGCTGGTGGTTCCTAGGAGCAGAGGGTGGCTGAGCTGCAACCTAGACAAACAAGCTCCCAGCTGCTGTGAACACACACAGTACTGCTGCAGCCCTAAAGGGGAGAAGTCTATCTTGGTGGGACTGTGGAAGCAGACAGCAGTAGCCCTGACGCCCTGTGTGATCACTCTCTAGTCTGGTGGGAGAGTCCACAATCCCACCGTGGTCCCAGGGAGTAGCTTTGGCTGGGTCCCAGAGGAGAGGTCCCACCCACCAAGCACAACAGCTGGTGTGACCTAGGAGCAGAAGGTGGCTGAGCTCCGAGTTAGGGAGAACCAAACGAGCTCCCACTGCCATGAATGCCCATATACAGCTGCGGCCCTGAAGGGAGGAGAGAGACTCTGTGGGACTGTGGGAGCAGGTGGCAGTAGCCCTGAGCCCCTGTGTGATCGCTTTCTCATCTGGTGGGAGAGTCCACAATCCCACTGTGGTCCCAGGGAGTGGCTTTGGCTGGGTCCCAGAGGGGAGGTCCTGCCCACCAAGCACGATGGCTGGCATGACCTAGATGCAGATGGCTGCGTGAACCAAATGAGCTCCTGGCTGCCATGAATGCCGCTAGTACTGCTGCGGCCCTGAAGCGGGGAGCACAACTCGGTGGGACAGTGGGAGCAGGTGGCAGCAGCCCTGAGCCCCGCATGTGACTAGTCTCCCATTCAGTGGGAGACCCCCACAGGGCCGCTGCAATACCAAGGAGTGGCTCAGGCTCAGACAGGCACAGCTGACAAGGATCATGGAAGCAGGCTCAGATTACACAGCTCTTACCCCTGCCAAGTGGCAGCAGGTGGAACCTGTGTCCAGAAACGACCACTATGCGCCTGCACAAATCCACTCCATCAAACGGTATGAAGAAATATATTAATAATCCAGACCAGAAGGAAAAAGACAAACACCCAGAAAATCAATCCTGAAGGCATGGAAATCTACAATATAAACAACATAGAATTCAAGATAGCCGTCATAAGAAAACTCAATGAGTTACAAGAGAATTCTGAAAGACAATTTAATGAAATCAGGAACCAAATTACTGAACAGAGGGAATTCTTCACAAAAGAGATTGAAACTATAAAGAAAAACCAATCAGAATGGCTGAAAATGAAAAACACAATAGATGAGTTGAAGAAAAATCTGGAGTCCTTAAACAACACAGCTGACAATATGGAGAACAGAATTAGCAATCTAGAGGATAGAAATACAGAAATGCTTCAGATGGAGGAGGAGAGAGAACTAAGACTAAAAAGAAATGAAGAACTTTTCTGAGAATTTCTCAATTAGGAAATGCAACACAAGGATTATAGGTATTCCAGAGGGAGAAGAGAGGGAAAAATGAGCAGAGTTTGTTCAAATAAATAATAACTGAGAACCTCCCAAACCTGGAGAAGGAGTTGGAATTACGCATAAAAGAAGTCAACAGAACTCCTAATTACATCAATGTAAAAAGACCTTCTCCAAGGCATATATTAGTAAAGCTGGCAAAGTCAACGACAAAGAAAAAATATTAAAGGCAGTAAGACAAAAGAACATAAACTACATAAACTACAAAGGAACCCCTATCAGGCTTTCAGGAGACTTCTCAGCAGAAACATTACAGCCTAGGAGAGACTGGAATGATATATTCAAAATTTTGAAAGACAAAAATTTTCAGCCAAGAATACTGTATCCAGCGAAAATATCCTTCAGATATGATGGAGATATAAAAACTTTCCAAGATAAACAGAAGCTGAAAGAGTTCACTGCCACAAGACCCCCCTGATAAGATTTGATCAAGAAGGCCCTCATACCTGAAAAAAAAAAAAGAAGAAAGGGTTTACAAATCCTTGAGCAAGGAGATAAATAGGCAGACAAAATCAGAAAATTGCAACTCTCTATCCAAACAGATTAGCAAACATTTAATTATAACTCTAAGATAAAGGGAAGGAAAACATCGAAAATAAATATTATCACCTCATTTTAACCACAAATTCACAACACACAATGGAATAAGTTGTGACAACTTAGAAGGGGAAGAGGGAAGGGATGAAACCTGCTTAGACTAGGGCAACAAGAGGCTTTCAGGGAATAGACTATCTCATCTACAAGATCTTTTATATAAATCTCACGGTAACCACTAAACAAAAAAATCAGAACAAAGACACAAACGATAAATAAATAGAAAACTGAGAAAACCATCATAGAGAGCCACCAAATTGAATTGGCAGTCCAAAATACATGGGACGAGAAAAAAGGGAAATAGATAACAACTGAAAAACAAGTGATAAAATGGCAGCATTAAGCCCTTATATATCAATAATCACTCTAAATGTAAATGGATTGAATTCCCCAATCAAAAGACACACAGTGACTGGATGGATTAAAAAACGAGACCCAACAATTTGCTGCTTCCAGGAAACACATCTCA
The DNA here is from genome assembly GCA_031878705.1 of Tapirus indicus. Classification (NCBI taxonomy): domain Eukaryota; kingdom Metazoa; phylum Chordata; class Mammalia; order Perissodactyla; family Tapiridae; genus Tapirus; species Tapirus indicus. The sequence goes on along the minus strand of CM062935.1, from coordinate 3,973,232 downwards.
GCTCTAAAGACAAACACAGGCTTACAGTGAAGGGATGGAAGGTGATACTCCAAGCTAACGGCAAACAAAAGAAAGCAGGTGTTGCCATACTTATATCAGACAAAGTAGACTTCAAGATAAAACAGGTAATGAAAGATAAAGAAGGGCAATATATAACGATAAAAGTGACACTCCACCAAGAAGACATAGCACTTATAAATATATATGCACCCAACACAGGAGCACCAAAGTACATAAATCAACTATTAATGAACCTAAAAGGAGATATTAACTACAATACAATAATAGTAGGGAATCTTAACACCCACTTAGATCAATGGATAGATCATGCAGAAAGTCAGTAAGGAAATAGTGGACTTAAACGAAAAACTAGACCAGATGGACTTAATAGATATATAGAGAGCACTCCATCCAAACACAGATTACACATTCTTCTCAAGCACACATGGGACATGCTCAAAAATAGACCATATGTTGGGAAATAAGCAAGCCTCTATAAATTTAAGAAGACTGAAATCATAACAAGCAACTTCTCCAACCATAATGCTATGAAATTAGAAATCAACTACAAGAAAAAAAACTGGGAAAGTGAGAAAGATGTGGAGACTAAACAACATGCTACTGAACAACCAATGGATCATTGAAGAAATTAAAGGAGAAATCAAAAAATGTCTGGCAACAAATGAAAATGAAATATACCATACCAACTCATTTGGGATGCAGCAAAAGCAGTCCTGAGAGGGAAATTCATAGCAATACAGGCCCACCTTAACAAACAAGAAAAATCCCAAATAAGCAATCTTAAACTACACCTAACAGAATTAGAAGAACATGAACAAAGCCCAACGTCAGCAGAAGGAGGGAAATAATAAAAGTTAGAGCAGAAATAAATGAAATTGAAACAAAAAAAAAAAAAAAACAGTAGGAAGGATCAATGAAACAAAGAGCTGGTTCTTTGAGAAGATAAACAAAACTGACAAACCCTTAGCCAGACTAAGAAAAAAAGAGAGAAGGCTCAAATAAATAAAATTAGAAATGAAAGAGGACAAAGTACAAAGTATCCACCACAGAAATACAAAGTATTATAAGAGAATGCTATGAAAAACTATATGCCAACAAATTGGACAATCCAGAAGAAATGGATAAATTCTTAGACTCATACAACCTACCAAAACTGAATCTAGAAAAAATAGAGAATCTGAATAGAACAATCACAAGTAAAGAGACTGAAACAGTAATCAAACATCTCCCCAAAAATAAAAGTCCAGGACCAGATGGCTTCTCTGGAGAATTTTACCAAACATTCAAAGAAGATTTAATACGTATCCTTCTCAAACTATTCCAAAAAATAGAGGAAGATGGAACAGTTCCTAACACATTCTAGGAGGCCAACATCATTCTGATACCAAAGCCAGACAAGGACAGTACAAAGAAGGAAAATCACAGGCCAATATCACTGATGAACATAGATGCAAAAAGCCTCAACAAAATATTGGCAAACTGAATACTGCAATAAATTAAAAAGATCATACCCCATGATCAAGTGGGATTTATACCAGGGACACAGGGATGGTTCAACATCTGCAAATCAATCAATGTGATACACCACATTAACAAAATGAGGAATAAAAACCACATGATCATCTCAACAGATGCAGAGAAAGGATTCAACAAGATCCAACATCCATTTATGATAAAAACTCTCAACAAAATGCGTATAGAAAGAAAGTACATCAACATAATAAAGGCCATATATGACAAACCCACAGCCAACATCATACTCAATGGGGAAAAACTGAAAGCCATCCCTCTGAGAACAGGAACAAGACAAGGGTGCCCACTCTCACCACTCTTATTCAACATAGTAATGGAGGTTTTGGCCAGAGCAATTAGGCAAGAAAAAGGAATAGTAGGAATCCAACTAGGAAATGAAGAAGCAAAACTTTTGCTGTTAGCAGATGACATGATTTTATATACTAAAAAACCCTAAAGAATCCATCAGAAAACTATTAGAAATAATCAACAACTACAGCACAGTTGCAGGGTGCAAAATCAACTTACAAAAATCAGTTGCATTTCTATACTCTAATAATGAACTAATGGGAGAACTCAAGAATACAATCCCATTTTCACTTGCAACAAAAAGAATAAAATATCTAGGAATAAATTTAACCAAGGAAGTGAAAGACCTATACAATAAAAACTAAGACATTATTGAAAGAAATTGATGATAACATAAAGAAATAGAAAGATATCCCATGCACATGGATTGGAAGAATAAACACCGTTAAAATATCCATACTACCTAAAGCAATCTACAGATTCAAGGCAATCCCAATCAGAATCCCAATGACATTCTTCATGGAACTAGAACAAAGAATACTAAAATTCAAATGAGGCAACAAAAGACCCCGAATAGCTAAAGCAATCCTGAGAAAAAAGAACAAAGCTGGAGGTATCACAATCCCTGACTTCAAAATATACTACAAAGCTATAACAATCAAAACAGCATGGTACTGGTACAAAAACAGACCCACAGATCAATGGAACAGAATTGAAAGCCCAGAAATAAAACCACACATCTACAGACAGCTAATCTTCGACAAAGGAGCTAAGAACATACAATGGAGAAAGGAAAATCTCTTCAATAAATGGTGCTGGGAAAACTGGACAGCCATATGCAAAAGAATGAAAGTAGACCATTATCTTTTGCCATACACAAAAATTAACTCAAAATGGATCAAAGACTTGATGGTAAGACCTGAAACTATAAAACTCTTAGAAGAAAACATAGGCAGTACACTCTTTGATTGGTCTTAGAGGGATCTTTTCGAATTCCACGTCTACTTGGACAAGCGAAATAAAAGAAAAAATAAACAAGTGGGACTTCATCAGACTGAAGAGCTTCTGCAAGGCAAAGGAAACTAGGATCAAAATGAAAAGACAATCCACCAGCTGGGAGAAAATATTTGCAAATCATATATCTGACAAGGGGTTAATATCCATAATATATAAGGAACTCACACAACTGAACAACAAAAAAACCAACCTGATCAAAAAAGGGGCAGAGGATATGAACAGACATTTTTCCAAGGACTATATACAGATGGCCAACAGGCACAAGAAAAGATGTTCCACATCACTAATCATCAGGGAAATGCAAATCTAAATTACCCTAAGGTATCACCTTAGCCCCTTAGAATGGCCCCTTAGAAAATGGCCTCCAAAGTAAACAAGAATAAGTTTTAAAGAAGTCCTTAAAGGAAACATCAGAAGAAAAGGATAAAAATAACCAAAAGATATTAGGAAAAGGGAATCTGTGAAGATAAATACTGAAATTAATGAAAATAAATAGAAATACTATCACCCTAATCCCTAAGCTTGTTCTTCAGAGGCAGCTAAAATAGATAAATCCTTTGCAAGTCTGAAAAAAGAGCCAAACGCAAATAGGCAAGCTTAGGAATGAGATAGGATATAGAAATAGTTACTGAAAAGATACAATAGAATTATGAGATGCCACTCTTTGGAGACAATTTGAAAATGTAGAGAAGCAGATGATATGCTAACAAAATATACATAAATTACCAAACTGACACAAGAAGTGGAAAACCAGAATAGATCTATTATTACTGAAGAGACTGGGAAGGTGGCTGAACCTCTATCATTGAGAAAGGCACCATGTGGTACATAGACCAGTGCTATTCAACCTTTAAAGAACATGCAATTCCAATTTGATTTAAAATACTTCAGGCCATAAAATCATGAAAAGCCTCCTAATTCACCTGATGAAATTAGTGTAACATTTAATATCATATCCTTATAAAGCTAATATAAAAAAATACTAGATTAATCTCACGTATAAATAGTTGTAAAAATTCTACATATTGGCAAATAAATCAATATTTCAAAAGAAAAATATAGTTCTTTTGAATATATATAGTTCTTTTGAACAATATAACCAAGTAGGAGTTATTTAATGGCTCAATATCAGCACATCCATCAATATAATATAAAATAACCACAAATTAAAGGAGAAAAAAACCAAGACCATATCAATAAAGGCTGAAAAGGCAGCCACTCCTAATAAAAATTCTAAGCATAGAAGGGCATAATTTAAAAACATTAAAGACACTTTACTAAAACTCAACAACAAACATTATCCTAAATGATGACACTTTTAATTGATAAATTAAAATCTAAAACAAGATAGGGATATCCTCTATCACCCATTATTAAACATGATCTTTGAGGTACCTGTAAACATGAGAAAAGGAAAAAATTGTATAGATCAGAGAAAAAAAGTTAAAACAACTTTTTTTGCTGACGACATGATTATATACCTATAAAATCTAAGACTAATAAAAATGATATTAAATGAATGATAACGTTGTTGAATATATGATAAACAACCATCAAGTATATTCTGCCATGCTTACAGAATAAATTTTAAATTGGAAATGGCCAAAAAAAAATCCATTCATAATAAATCCAAAAACGGTACAATACTCAGGAATTAGTTTAATATGAAAGATCTATATGAGAAAGACTATGAAATCTTATTGAAGGACATAAGAGTAGTCCTGAACAAATAGAAAGACATACCACATTCTTGGATAGATAACTTAATATCCAAAAATATCCACTTTCATGAAATTTCACAAAATTAACACAGCAGTAGGAATCCCAACACAATTTTCTGTTAATTTTACAACTTTGGTTTTGAAAGACTAAACAACCAGGAACAGCTAGGAAAGCACACAAAAGAAGAATGATATACAAAGAAAGTATACAAAAGAAGATGACCCTGGGATGTAGCACCAAGCCACAGCAATCACATCAGTGAGGAGCTGCCGCAGAAAGAGACAACTGGATTGCTGGAAGAGAAGAGGGTTCAGAAGTAGATTACAAAAGCAGTATAAGCTTCAATTCAGAGGTACAAGATTAGATTACTTAACTGTGTGGACACAGTTGGCTGCTCACCTGAAATATGGACAATAGCAAGAATGTAATAATGATGACAGCCAACATTTTCTCAGTGCTTCCCATGTGCTAAGCCACAACTTAAACAATTCAAATTAATTAACATGTTTAATTCTCTTATCAACCCTATTAGGTACTTGCAATTATTACTGCCATTTTACTGATAAGGAAACACAAGCCGACTGTGAAGGAATGGACCTACGCTAGCATGGGAATGACTCAGATGGAAACCTTGGCCGTGTACTCAGGAGCATTTCCTGTTGACCACACTACAGGCCCCACCTTTGATCTGCTCTCCTGAGGAATCTAGGTGGAGTTCCATCTTGTACCATACGCAAAATTCCAGATGGGTTAAAGACAGAAACATAAAAAGATAAAGAAAATCTTCCAAGAAAATAAAAGAGACTACAAATCTAATTTAAGGGCTATGACTCAAAAATCTGTAAGTAAGGAAAGAAAAGATAGATAATGTTACAAAGTTTTCTGAAGAGTCATACCAGTTTATACTCTCACCAGCAGTGTACGAAAGTGCCAGCTGTTCCATATTCTTGCCAACACTTGGTATTATACACCATGTTAGCCATTCTATTGGATGTGTAATAGTATACGCTGCATTTATCTGAACCCCTTTCCATTATTTACTGACTACTTGGATATCCTCTATTGGGTTGTCTACCCTTTTCTTAACAATTTGCTGTCATTCTTTATCCTAGGGACGGTAAGATATGGTTTGGTCACATTTATGCATTGATGTAAACTTAGGTGTCCAGGAACATGTATGAATACATAGCACTAACAACATATGACATGTGAGTATTACATACTCATTTTGTACACCTGTCTACTAAGTGTCTCCCCCTGCTTGACTATAAACTACATAAGGGCCGGGACCTCCATCTGTCTTGTTCCCTTTTGTACCTCTCACCCCAGGACTGTGCCCGGCACAAAGTCGGTGCTCAATAATACTCGTTGAAAGAAAGCAACAGGAATAAACAGGAAAAGGCTAGCACTTCCCTCAGAAGAGAACAAAAGGTCTGGTGTGGCAGTAGGGGACACTTTTTTCTCAGTAAGGTGAATGGAGGTAGCAGGGATTTGTGCAGAGTTGTGAAAGTATGGAATATTTTTTTTTCTGGAAATAGCCGGAAGAGATTGTTTCAAAGGATATGATACAAGTACAAATATACTCAAATCAGATATAGAACTGAATGAAGAAATTAGTATTTTTATAAAGAAACTGTAACAACTCTATTCAGATCTCATGAACATATATACAATTTGTATGATTCATTTCCTTCCCAAACTAAAGAATTCTAAAGAATTTCAACAGTGGCCTTGACTTTCTCTTCTTCTCTTCACCTTGAGCAACAACCAATGTGAAACAGAAGGATTTAATTGCAGAATGATGTCTTTTTCAAAAGAATGACCCATCTCCTCAATCTGAGTCCTCTGTGTCTACAATCCAGTGCACCACGACCCGTGTATCAGGGCACAGGCAGTTCCTGGGCCCGCCCCAAAACACTTACGTTGCAGCCCTTGTCCGTGAGGTAACTGATTCCTTCTTCTGGGCCGATCGCCAGTTCCACTGAAATAATCCAGCTTGACTTTTGAAGGTGAAACAGGTGAGGACAGAGGTACCACAAGGAAAAAGAAATATTTCAGATAAAGGCCATGGAAACATTCAAGGATCAAGGAGGGGCTTGCTATTAATCCATCTAACCAAGTAACATAAAATGTTTATCACTTCATTAATCCAGTATCTGCTAAGCCTAGACAGAGATAAACTGTGCTGAACCTATCGGTTTCTTTGGAAAGATTATTTGAAGAGGTACCCTAGCCCTTAAAGAACAGTTAATCAACTAACTGTTAGGCTGGAATTGAAGAAATCTAATTATCGACACAGGCATGTTATTAAGAAAAGATGATTTTATTCTCACATTGATCATTTTCTTTTTGCATTTTTCCCACGGTAAAATGATAACTCTCATGTTGGTAAAATGTGACAAACTAGATTCCAGTCAGAAACTTAGACATATGTGGATAAGAAAAAGCAGAAGAAATCACACCTAGTCCACTCTTCCCCATGTCCCCATACTTACACCAAGAGCACACTTGAAGCATTCTTTATCAAATCTGTACACTGGGGAGAGGATCTCAAAGAATTTCAGAATACTTTCTTCTCTATTAAGGTTGGCAAACTGTCTAAATGTTTGTTGGATCAGTTTTCTTAGTGTTTTGGCCTGCATGATAAAATTATAAAAATCTTTTTAGAGTCAACAATGAGTAAAGACCACAGCAATAATAGCTAGCACAAAAGATTTCTTTCCTACCCACCACCTAATACCATCTATGTTCACATTACTACAAACTGTCATATTTATCAAAGCTTTATTTCTTTTTTAAAAATAACCATAACAAAGTATACCACCTTAAACATTTTTAAGTGTACAATTCAGTGCTTTCGAGCGTTATTTCTTAAATAGAAGTTTGTAAGGAAATAATTTGCTTTTGAGAACATGTTAAAAAGTTAGGCATTAAAAATATGTGCTATACATGCACATGATGGGGGTTGGCCAAGGCGAAAGTATAAAGACACTCACACGTTTCACTGTTATGAGGCTAAGTCGGTACAACCTTTCTGAAGGGCGATTGGGCAACACAAGTCAAAAACCTTAAAAACCCCCAACTCTTGATCCAGAAATTAAAATCCCAGGACATTATTCTTTAAAAATGATTACAGAACTATGCAAAGATTCAGCAACAAGCAGGCTCACTGCAGAACTGTTTATAGTAAAACATGGATGGGTTACACACTTCATGGTGTGCCTGTCTACCCAATGTTTTATGCAGCCCTCAAGACTGTTGTGTGGAACTAATTTACCGACACTAAGATGTTATCACAATGTGACATGAAAAAAGATGACAAAACAACCTGTATGTACAGTACAGATGCCTTTAAAAGGAGAGCACTGGAGATGGGACTCATACATAGACACATGTGAGCATAGGTGCACACACGCTTCAGTGCAGTGAAGGAGATAAACCAACTACGCCTCTTTTTTCTGTGTAGTGGGATCATAGGTGATCTTCTGGTCCAGTTTTGCTTGTTTGAGTTTTCTATTTATGCACCATGAGCATCTGGATAGTGGAGGCAAGTGCTCTCCAGGCAGCAGCAAGGCCACAGTCCGTGGTGTGTCAGAGGAAGCCTGAGGAAGCCAGTGGGCAAAGGATGTGTGACGAGGTCTGAGGAAGAGGGGATGGAGGATGCCAGACCATGGTAAGGACTCAGCTTTCACCCCAATGAGATGCAAAGTCCTTGGGCAGCCTTGAGTAGGTGTGACATTATCCAACTTAGGTTTTAACTGGGATACTCTGACCGCTGTGCTATGAACAGTATGAAGGGAGCAGAAGAGACTCATAGGATGCTGTATAAGTGCAGAAGCAGAAAGGGGTGAGAAATCAGATTCCAAATTTATTTCGAAAAGAGAATCAACAAGATATACTGACAGGTAAGAGTTACCATTGAACTGAAATGGCAAAAACCGTGGGAGGAGCAGGTCAGCAGGTGAAGGCCTCAGAGAACAGCAGGAGCCCACTTCAAACCTAAGCGCGAGATGCACACAGACAGCAATCAAAGCCAGGAGACTGGAGGAGAGGAGATGGAAAGGCCACACTCTGCAGCAGCTTGCTACTCTTAGCAGGTCAGGGAGGTGAGGAGCAACCAGGAGCTGAGGCCCAGGTGTGGCTGCTGAGGCAGGTAGGAGGTGAACCAGGAGGGAGTGGCATACTTGGGTGGGGTCACGGAGGTGACAGCCTGAATGGAGTGGTTCAAAGGTCCCAGGGTGGTTAAAGGATTACTGGATCTGGGACACCACAGAGAGTGAGCTGGAAGCTAGGAGCTATGGTCAGAGAGTAAGATACACAGTTATAGAGTGGCTGCAGTTACTGGAGATGAAGACCAGTGTGAGGCTGAGGGAGAGCAGAGGACAAGACTCCTGGAAGACACGCTTGTCCTGAGTGTACATGTTACCATGCTAAGACGCAGGAAGTCACAGTGAGGAACAGCAGCAGAAAAAACCCAGCAAGTTCAAGCAGCTGGAGGAGGGAATGATATCCATTTAGGGTGAGTTTCCTGTGGACACAGAAACAACTCTCTGGCTCCCTACCAACCAACAGGGCCTGGCCAGGAGTGACTATCAGAGTCTCAAGGTCTGTACTTAAATGCAGCCACCAAAGAGAACTAAGCTCCAAGCCCACAGAATCTAACGCTGGACAAGAACTAGAAAATCCTCGCTGTCTAAAAAGAGCCCCAAATTTGTTTTAACAGGAAGGATGCCTTAGAAAGCATCAGTTCCTTCCTATTTTCTCAGTGAGGAAAGAATTCCACAAAATCTCTCTTTACGATCTCTCAATATTAATCAATATATTTCCAGACTGGTAGGAACAAGCAAAATTGTTTTGCATTGCATCTCATCCCTACTTATAGAGTTTCATCATCCACTTTGTATTTGCCCAGAGTTAGGAAACAAGGCATCTGTCTATCCATGCTATTCAATTTTAAACCACTTCATATACAGAGAGATAACTACTCAAAATGTGGTACTTCTTCAAAATGAAGCAGTATTATTAGGTTGAATCATTAGAAATTGCTGCTATCCAGCCATTGTGAACTATAAAAATAATTCTATTCGTCAACCTAATATTTATCAGATGCTGCTAGCAACAATGGACTCCCAGGCTTCCTGGACAAAAAGGTTATAATGTAAAGCCAAAGAAATTTTGCAATGAAAGAATAATAGGCTGAGAATATATTAATTGAGGAATTATCTTATCTGTCCACCCATTAAATGCCAAATATACATGTTAACAGTGCATGCAAAGTGTGCTTCTTTTTCATCCCTCTACAAGGGATGTCAGATGTTAACTTGTCCTGCAGACACCAGGTTTCATTCTCCCTGGCACCCCCACTCAGTTCCGGCACACTGCAGATGCCAGGAATTGACTGCTAATGACTACTAAGCCAAGCATGTCTGTACTTGACAAAACTATTAAGTCTGCAGTGGGCACCTGCTGATCATAGAAATGAAAATGATGACTACTTTCTCCAAGAATAAAATTAAATGCTCCAATGGTACTCTAGGAAACTGCTTTATTACATTACTTGGGAATTGTATAGATACTTCAAAAAACTGACAACTACTGATCTTTTAACATTTCTAGTTCTGCATTTAGATTTCTACTGTGAATTACATTCAAATAAAATGAAATTTGGCTACTTTGACTTGCTACCTAATTTTAGATTTACAGAAGAGCTGCAAACACAGTACAGAGAGTTCCGTTAATCCTCTTCACTAAGTTCCCCTAAAGTTAACATCTTACATGACACAGGCAGTTGTTAAAACTAGGAAACCAATGTCGTACGGTACTAGTCACTGAACTACAGACTTTATTCAGATTTCACTAGTTTGTCCACTCATGTCCAGGATCACACACTGCATTTACTCGTCTCCTCCAGCTGTGACAGCTTCGATACTTTTTTTTTGGTGAGGAAGACTAGCCCTGAGCTAACATCCATTGCCAATCTTCCTCTTTTTTGCTGAGGAAAATTGGCCCTGGGCTAACATCCGTTCCCATCTTCCTCTACTTTATATGTGGGACGCCGCCACAGCATGGCTTGACAAGCAGCATGTAGGTCCATGCCCGGGATCTGAACCCATGAACCCCGGGCCTCCGAAGCAGAGTGTGCAAACTTAACCACTATGCCACTGGGCAAGCCCCTAGCTTCTTGACACTTTTAAAGATTATGGCAGAACATTCCTCAATTTGGGTGTTACTTGTTAGTTTTACTAGTATGATGTTTAAAAAAATGTGTCTCTGGCACTACTAATATCAAAGAGACAGACATTTAAAATATCTTATAAATTATTCTTAGTAATTCAGGCACACACATCCCTGATTTTGTTTTGCCATCAATCATAGCTTATTTAAGTTTCATCAAATATAATAAAGTAACATTCAACCCTTCAATGTGAGTGTTAACTACAAACAATCCTCTAGAAATCTAAATATGAAGGGAAAAGGCACCTAAAACAAAATGGCCTTTGGAAAAGCAAATATACCAACACAGCCTGTTTTTGGAAAAGCAAGTATTAATGGATCTAGCCATTCTACAGGGCTATTCTGGAAGAAACAAGAAGATGGTGTGAATTTCTTGTTAGCTGAACTTTCACTGGCAAAGGTGGGACTGTCTGAACACAACCTAATTTGTACTGCAGTTGTTATACACCGTAAGGGCCTATGTTTATATGGGTATCATTTCCCACAAGAGTTTGATGGCAATCAGTGCCATGTTGAAAGAATTTATGTAGAAGGTGAAGAAACTTTGGCCTAACGATATGAACTACTGATTAAGCTATTTAAGAAGCTAAATATACATTATTTGTTTTACGAAGTTACAAAGATTCCTTTTTTATTAGAAAGCATGTGAGAAGTAAGTTCTACTAATCTTATTTAGCAGCCACTAGATGAATCTGTACCTAATAGTAGCTACAAGTTAATTCTACTCTCCCTTACTTGCATCAAAATCAGCAGCAACTGAACTTAAAAAACACAACTGCTATTTGGTTTGTGAAAAGTTTTCTCAAGTTCTCCAAGGTCAATTCCATCCTTTCTGCTCTTGTGGAAGCCACTGCATCCAGGCCTGTTCACTGCACATCTCATTCACCTACATCATCGCCAGCCCGTCTTGTTTCCAGTCTTCTTGCTTTCTATCTGTCCTCCATGTTGCTGTCAGATTTATATGGTAAAATCCAAAAAGTGATCATGTCCCTCCCCTGTTGCAAAATCTGCAATGAATCCCCAGTGCCCCTAAATGCCCTTATTTCAGTATAGCCATACAAAGTGATTGCCTGCCCACAGTGATCGCACATTGTCTGAGCTCTGAACACAGACAGGGCTGACTTAACCACCACTGGAACTCCTGGCAGCAGGAAAAGCACACAAGAATCAGCAGCAATGTCAGGACAGGGAGGCCAACTGGGATGGATCCCAAGGGGCAGCCTGAAAGACACTTGGAGGGAACGAATCCTGGGCAGGAATGGGGACTTTTTTGGAGTGGTGGCAGCAGCAGAGCAAGCACACCCAGGGAAACAAACTTCTCTAGCTTCACAATTCTACTACCTTCTGAAAGAGTCTGACTTCTCCTATCTTCATGCCTTTTTCACACTGTACCCTCTACCCAGAAAGTGTCTCTCTAATTCTATTCATCTTTGAAGTTGCCCTTTAAGTTATTTATTCTTTCATTTACTCATTTCATTTCATTTAAATAAGGTTTACCAAATGTTACTACATGCCAGGTATTGTGCCAAACACAGGGTTTAGAGTGCAGAATGCAGCAGATATTATCACTGCCCTCATGGATCTATAAATACAGTAGAGGCACACAGACAAAATGCAAACAATACGTAATTAAAAACTGAGAAAGTAAGATTAAAAATTAAGATACTGAGCAGATCCTAAGATCACAAGAACATTTCTCCATCTCTGCTGAGGGTGGTGAGGAGACTGTATGAGAGAGAGCATGAAGCTGAGGTTTAGAAGAGCCAGTCACAGGGGGACTGGGGCCGTGGAGGAGGTTTGGGCCAGTCCTCTGCCAAACCTGCTAGGGCATTCTGTGTCATCTTGGCTATACTTACACATGACCTGTACCCAGGGTGCCCTGTTTTGAGTATGAGGATCCTTTCTAAATGTAGAATAATTTCTTGGACTCCCAAATGACAGCAGTCATACTTCTCGTGATAACTGCTTTCTAAGTAAAGCTTTGAGGAGACTACAATAATTCTGAGACTACCACGGGCCTCACATTTGAGAACTGCTGATGATACTACTAATATGATATACTTTTAGTATACTTTTCTGCTTTTTAATTTCACATTGGGTAGTGTACTTTTTTGTTCAATGACAATGTAAATGCACTAAAGAACTATGTCTTATACTTGTTTAAATGTCTGTTCCCCACCCCAGCCCCCAGCAAATGGCAGATTTATGCACAGAGGCATCCCTTCTACTCAAGGATCTTCTCACGCCTTCTCAGTGCCCACACCAGGGACTCTCCATGTCAAACTGAGTCTTCTGTTGTCCGAACTCCAAGAGTACGGCCAACTGGCACTCATAACTTTCTGGAAGGACACAACTCTGCCATTCTCGTGTTCTTCCAGATACTCTGGATTTTGCCTCTAATCCACCATGCCAAACTTTACTTGAAGCTCTTTGTCTTCTGACTGCCACACCCGAGCCAAGTAACTCATGCCAGTGGTCTAAGGGCTACTTGTCAGTGACAACAGTGTCCCACCCATCTCTGTACCCAGCTTTTACCAACTGCATGGCACGTGCTGGAAGAGTTGCTTCCCCTACAATTCACTCCAGCATTTCATTAGTAGATCAGTAAACTTTAATGAAAATAAAGAAGCAGAGTAGTAACACTAGAAAAATGGCTTGAAACATTAAAGAAGAGTTTACTTCTCCTCTCCTGATCTTATATACATCTTATTACATTTGTAGAGTACTGTATACTTTAAAATGAACACTTGCATACTCACTTCCCATTAGACTGTCAAGAAGCTTTGTGAGAAAGGGAGCACTATTATTACCTCCCCATACTAGGCTGAGAAGACGGACTTGGGGGAAAATCAATGACTAGTCCCTACAGTCCTAGTCTTGATGGGACCAAGAGCAAGCAGAACCCAGACATCTGAACACAGGGCTTTTGTCACAGATTGCATTTTATACCAACACTGTGACTCAAAGGCAGGCAACGGAACAGAACTGACTACATGTAGAGAACAGACAATAACAGCACAGTTGCCAAGAAACTCTTGTACAGAAATGTGTCTCAGATTAATGCAATAAAAACTGCTGAATTTGGCATTTCATCATTCTTAGTAATAAGGATGATGCTCATCTTCCTCTTCAGACTAGATAACATCTATTGAGTTCTTTCCGTGTTCACTGTTCTAAGACTTTATACCTGTTAACCCATTTAATCCTCATATGAACCCCGTGTGTCAGAAAGCGGTTTTATCCTCACTTAACAGATGTGGAAACTGAAATAAGGGAGATTAAGTAACTTGGCCAAAGTCCCAAGTGATTCAAGTTGATGAAGTCAATTTTCACCAAGTAGTTTGGCTTCAGAGTCAGTATTTGGAACCATTATGCTACATCTCTCATGATACACATCTTATCCTGCTTGGGCCTCAGTTCACAGGATGGTCTTCCACATGGCTGTAAGGGTGCAGAATATGACCTTTGTGAGAAAAAGTTAGAGCAGTAACGGCCACCGCTTATGAACTGCACTGTGACAGGTACTGTGATAAGTAACATACATACATTAATCTGTTAAATATTCACACCAACCCTACAAAATATTATTTTCGTCATTGTAGAAATAAGAAACCAGACCCCAGACCATGAGGCTGGCAAATGGCAGAGCTCATCTGAGCCGGACTCTGCCTTGACCCATAGGCTGTGTCCTCCCACTACATGCGAACGTCCTGACGCAGGTAAGAACGGAGGCTCTGCAAAAGTTACTCATGAGGAGGAGTATCCATGTAGTTGAAAGAGGAGAAGACAGATCTTCAGAACACACTTACACACACACACGCACACAATTCAGCTGCCACTGTGATTCTTTTACATACTGCTGTGTCAGAATACCTGATACTATAAAGACCCAGGTGACAAGGACGTGCATGCAACATTCTTAGTTTTGTACTTAGCTGAATATCACATACAGAAGAAGTGAAACCACGGTTTTGTGGGATAACGCTGTGCTTATAAAACTCTACTTGCCATTAATATGACTAGAATAATTTGTAGTTTTTTACATTCTAACTTTTATATGTAAGGAGGAAGACCACATCATTTTGTTTTCCCAAAGCAGTCACTACGGGGGAAGTATTTGCATAAGGTGGTCATCTGATTATGATAAAGCAGACTCTAATTACCTTGACAGAATCCAGTAAACTCCTAGGAAAAAACCGCTTCAAACCAACATCTTTTCTGAAATATAAAAAGAAGCATATTAACAAGTAACACCACCAAATCAATTAATATAATGACATTATTGCAAGAACACAGAAGCAGTTTAAATTATTTATTCTTCCATATGTTATTCAGGAAGCAAGTAAGTATAATGAAGCTCCAATTTATCAGCATATTCATGAAAGGGGTGGAACAAATCATTTTCTAGATACGTGCAGAAAACATCAATACAAGTTGGTTTAAGTAGAAAGTCTTTTGTCTTTTTCTTAACCCTTACTGTTGAAAGCTCTTCTAAAATATTGCCTCTTTGCAAATTACAATGCATAAATAAACTGTTCTTTTTTGAACACTGCTTGAAGGTTGGCCTTATAAGCTTCAGTTCCAACTGCATAATGTTCCAATTTGTAGAGAAAATAGACTGGCCCGATTAGAAAAAGATTTGGGATATATCATGTAAGTTTAAAAAATAAATCCCTTGGATTAATCCTAAAAGTTGACTATTTTTTTGTTGGTGAGGAAGATTAGCCCTGAGCTAACATCTGTTGCCCATCCTCCTCTTTTTGCTGAGGAAGATTGGCCCTGAGCTAACATCCATGCCAGTCTTCCCCTATTTTGTATGTGGGATGCCACCATAGCATGGCTTAATGGGCAATGTGTTGGTCCATGCCTGGGATCCAAACCCGCAAACCCCAGGTTGCTGGAAGCAGAGCGTGCGAACTTAACCACTATGACACCGGGCCGGCCCCCTAAAAGCTGACTATTTTTTAAAACAAACTTTTGTGATTAAGAGAGTCATTCACCTAGTCAAGGTTTATCATCTCAGTTTCACACAGCAAATAAAAGAGAGAAATTAAGTGATTTCCCTAAGGTCAAAAAGCTGAATGTGTGGAAATGTTGGAAATCCCAGTGATTTTCTTTAGATCAGGCTAAAAAATTAATCATTATTATCAAAAGCCTCAAAGCACTCTGGCCAAGGAAATAGACTGGAAAGAACAGCTCATTCTTTTTTTCTACTTTGGGTACTAAGTGACCCGGGTTTTTTGGCCACTAGATGGCAATGGTGTGCCAGTAAAAATGAAATAAAGCCTTTATAGATACTAAGGAATGTCAGGGGACCATGGAAAACAGAAAAAGATGAAGAAGGAGAAAAGCGAAATACAGGTATGTTTTCAGAATTACATAAGGAAACAATAAACTAAATACAAAAAAGTATTTAAATAATAATAATATTATTTATAAATTTATATAATAATAAAAAATAGTATAAAAATAATAAAACGAGTGACTTCACCTATAACTCAAAGTTATTAAAAAAACCACAGAAATCAGGTCAGAGTTTACCATGGCTGATCCTATATCCAAACATTTTAATTCCCTATTCCATAATCTGACTACCAGTTAGTACCTAAACCAATGAACTCCTTGCTAAATCCAAAACTGGTCTCAGTTCTCATTCTTTTTTATTGTTATTATTATGTTTGCTACATCCTTATAAAATTCTTTCTCAGCCTCTACGACATACTGCTTTTGGCTTTTACCTATCAGTTAATTCATATAAATCCTGGTTTTCCATTTATTTTTCTAACCGAACAAATATTTTCGTTTGTAACTTCCCTTCCCTGTCTTTTCAGAGCTGCATCATCTACTTGGATATAGCACATGAAGAGGGAAAAGTGTCCACCCAAGTTCTTCCCTTTCCTGTTGCCTCCTAAAAGGACAGGGACTTTGCATTTTAGGAATTTGGGTGCTAATCATTATGGGAAGGAGCAAAATAAGCACACAAAAGAAAAACACCCGAGAATCTTTAAGGCATTATTCCTGAGCATTTTCTTTCCTGTTTTCCTTTTCAGGCAACTATTCCATAATAAAAAGCACTTATTTTTCTATCAGAGAGTTCTGGACTGGAATCTTGGCTTTGCCATAGGATAGACTGGCTATTACTTAACACCTGTAAACCTCAGGTTATCTATCTGTAAAACGGGAACGCTAACTCCTACTGCATACAGTGGTGCTGAGGATGAAATAAGAATGTATTGGGCCGGCCTGGTGGTGCAGTGGTTAAGTTTGCACTTTGGCAGCCCGGGGTTCGCAGGTTCGGATCCCGGTGGCCAACCAACACACTGCTTGTCAGCCATGCTGTGGCGGCGTCCCATATAAAGTAGAGGAAGATGGACATGGATGTTAGCCCAGCGCCAGTCTTCCTGAGCAAAAAGAGGAGGATTAGCAATGGATGTTAGCTCAGGGCTGGTCTTCCTCATACACACACACATAAAAATGTATTAAGTCCCCAGAACTCTAAGGGGGTAGTTTCCTTTCCTCCAGAAACACCGTAGATGCCCTTCCTGTCTAGCGAGAGAGTTTGATCCACATGCCTGACTACCACTGTTTTGAGCAGAAGAAGGTGTGACTTGATTTTGCCATTAGCTGAATATACCGGGAGGTGGAAGGGAGGACCTGAAGTGGAAGAGCAGGTGGGATGGAGGCTCTTACAGGGGCCCAGGGAAGAAATGGTGGGAGGGTGGGCAGCAGAGGTAGTGAGAAGTGGAGAGATTCAGATGTTTTGGACGTAGAGTCAATAGTGCTGAATGACTGGGCACATGTGAGAGAAAAAGGAATCAAAGGTGACGGAGGGAATGCTGATGCCATGCACTGAGAAGGAGAAGGGTGGGGGTGGCTGTGGGGCAGCTACCAAGAGTCTGTTTCAGACATGTAGGGTTTGAGCAAGGTATACGTGACCTCCCAGTAGGGATTTCAAGGAGGCGGTGGGCCACAAAATTCTTTGGATGAGAGGCAAGACCAAGGCAGAGGGGACGTCCTCTTCCCAACTATGAGACTGGCAGCTGCCATGAGTCAACCCGGTTATACATCTATTTTTCTTAGTCAAGTAGAAACTAATAAATTTATTGTACTCACTTCTGTTACAAAGGGAAAATTAATGATGGACCAAGAAGGTTATATGTTTCAAGGAAAACGAGAGAGAGCATATTTCTTTGTGGAAATAAATCCTATTACTAAGTGTTACTTTTACTGCCAAGGTGAAGACAACCCCATCTGAACAAAAAAAAGCTAAGGCCAACTAGTACTTAGCAAGTATGCAGTTTAGTGTTTTTCCAACTACTTTTGAGTAATAATGGATTTTTAACATTTGTCCATGTTAGAAGTCTCAAATGGAACACCTGGCAAGTGAGAAAATAAAAATGAGGCTCAAGTACACAAAATCATTGGAAGAATTCACAATCACCACCCTTAACACATTTCCATTAATTTAATCAAGAAAAGCCAATCTACTTTAGGTTTCGTGGTGGAGGACACTGAGAAACTCTGAGGAGCCCCTACGGCGCTCCTTGCAGTCTGAGGGAGAGCCTATTACAGACAACTAAATTTAAACCCTCTCTCAGGACCCCAGGCAGGGACATGCAGGCTGACCCATTTTTAATACAAGGTGGCCTCTCTCTGCACTGGTTTATGATGTACACTCTTGTCTGCAGTGGTTCAGCTTTTAGCTTCACGTGGCATACACCTCATTTGAGCCCAAACTCTACACAACTGTGAGATAATGTGAATAAATACTATGTATACACTATAAACAAAACACAACTACTGGCCTTTATTATAAGGCAATTCTTCACTATATAAATAATTGTCAAAGGGTAGATCCTAAATGCACGTAAACTCATTTGACAAAAAACTAGCTTATATACAGCTTTTAGAAAACTGCCAAACCTCAATGCCCAAACCCAAGCACTAGGCTGTTAGATTCCTATGTGAGTTCAAAGGAACCTTTGTAACCCTTGCACAGCTGACAAGATATTACTATCAGGTGAGAGCTGTCCTGCCCACTAGAGCAGCCACATGAAGCTACCCGTACGTAAATGAGTTACAATTAAATTAAGTCTAGTTCCCAATAGCATTAGCCATATTTGAAGTGCTCAGTAGATCATGTGGCTAATGGCTGGGGCAGACAGAATATTTCCATCGCCGTAGAAAGCTGCACTGGGTTACAGCAACGAATCTAGGACTTCAGGCCCCGGACTCTCCAGGGCTCAGTGCTGTGGGCCCGAAGGCTCCTCAGCAAGGGCAGGGGTTGGTGAGACACATGGATGCTGGGTACAGGGACTCAGTTACCACGGAGATAACCACACAGGGCTCCTGAGGACTGCTCAGAAAGCCTGGCAGAAGGCCCGGAAGGGGTGAGGAGGGCATCCCACCACAAGACGCAGCAGCCGTCACAGGAGGGACCGTGAGCTCGACACGGAGCCTGAGCTGGGGCTGTCTGTCCACAGGCAGCAGAGAGCTTCTAAATACTACTCTTCCTACTTTCTCTCAGGATTAGCGAAAAGGGCTTGCATCTTCTAGTCTCTAAGATTCAAATTATCTTGATTTGCAGCTTCAAGGAAAGCAAGCCCGTGCTCCTTTGCTCACTCACAGCAGGCCCCACACTAGATAACGGGCAGCGATGCTAATATAACCGACTGACTGTACAAGAGTGAGAAAGGCGCCAGCAGATGACATGCTTGCAAACCCAACACCTGTCCTTGGGAGAGTTAGGGTTTCTGGGACTTCAAACTATATTTGTGATAACTTTAACCAGAATTCTCTAAGTTAATGTCTAATTTACCTCTGTCCTTCAAGTGAAATATTTAGACCACTGCTGTCTGAGGGGCCTTCCTTCTCTTTCCCTTTTGTTCAACCTCAAAGCTTTGTTTCCCCACGTCTCAGGGCTGACAACCCGAGCAGGTCCTCACATTCCCCTTTCACACCCCACTTGTTGTTCGGAACGGTACGGTGACAGGGGCGCTCCCTCCACCAGCCTTCCGCATCACTGCAGCTGCTCCCTGCCACCCAGGCTCCACCGTGCACCAGATGAGCTCTCTGCAGCGCACTCAGGACTGCGCAGACACTCCCAGCCCGGGGCCTCGGCGTGCACATGTGTGTTCACATCTGCAAACCCGTTACACAGTAGGCTTTAGAGGCCTGAGGTTGGAATAAGCTTTATTTACATACTATAAAGTAAATAAGCTTATTATAAGTGAATTCTTATATCAAGGATAAGTTTATTTCTTTTTCAGCAACACTTCTGAGAAGACTCTGGCCTTGTCTGTTGGCTTTGTCTAATACTTTGTGGACATAATTCCTCAAAGATTCAAAGCCCAGGCGAAAAAGCAACTAAAACTGACGTTAAAATATAACTAAAATGTGTGTTTTCATGTAGTATCCCTATCTTATCCTCACCTCAAAACTCTCAGAAGTGAGTATCTTTAATTTAAAAATACCACTGAGGTACTTTAACCTCTAAATTATACTTTAAGCCTCTTAAAAACTGCTAAGTGTTAAAATTTTCTAACTGCAATAGAGATTGCTATTTGCTCCTTAATGATATTCTCTCCTTCATACTGGATAATAAAAAGTTGTCTTTTGGCCAGGTACAGTACTACATTCCTCTCTTGTAGCTAGGTGTGGTCACATGACTATGTTTCGGCCAATGTCCTTCAAAGGGAAAGTACTATATACACATTTGTGTCCTTGGGGGGATGTCCATCTCTCCCTCCTTCTTGGGGCTGGAATACAAATGTGATGGGTAAGGTCCAGCAGCCATCCTAGGCCATGAGGTGGCATGCCACAAATGATGGAATAGCAAGATTCAAGGGGCTGGGCACCTTGGTGAAGAGAAACACTGACTGCCTAGGACTTGTTTTGTATGAAAGAGAAATGACCTTCTATCTTAGTTAAGCCACTGTCAATTTGTGCCAAAGCTGTCAGCATCCCCTTTGAAATATTATAAGTATCTAAAGAAAGTACTGGATTACTACTGACAAGAAAGACAATGAAAAAAATGAAATGAAAACACTACAAAACTATAATTAGCCTCAGTTAATTTTACATCATGAATTTACTCATTCAAGAAACATTTATGGAACACCTAATAAATGTCAGACACTCTGCTAAGTGCTGGGAATACTGGTAGGCCCCTATGTTGATGCAGCTCACATTCTAGTAGAGAAGAGAGCCAATTATATAAACAACTACAGCAAAATATGTTACATGTAAAGATGACTAAAAACGAATTTCTAAAAAAAGCAAACCACTTAATAAGGAAACGAGCAGAATTAAAAAGTTAAGTGGTCCATTTAAAATAATTTCACACTGTAGTTCTGTAGTTTGGAGAATTGTTGGTACGTAAGATTCTTCCTTCTGCAATATCACATTAGGAACCATAATTTTAATACTATATTATTAGCTTATTTTGGTTTAATTTGTCATCAGCAATGCTGATTTTAAGCTTGATATATATTTTTCTTAAAATATCTGATTTGACCTCCTGGGACAGCTTGTTCTTCTCCCCACTTGCCTCTGATTTACAAAAGATGTCAATGAAAGTCTCATCTATCCCACCCAGTTTGTTCTCTGGTAGTGGGAGCCCTCAGGATTCAGTAAGGTTCCAGGGCCAGGGGCCAGGGGAATTCACTGCTATTACCTCCTCTCTGCCTACAGAAAAGATTCCTTGGTTCTACCAAGGTTGGAACGAAAGATTGATTAACTCTTTAGTTGGTTTAAAGAAAAAAATACAGACGTTTCTAGACAATGCTTTTCCTGCTCTCAAAAGTTGAGCCTGATTATTTTTAGCATAATTCAAAATAGTTATTTTGAAATGTGGTAAAGTTGAAGGGGTGTTCTTTATTAGGCTGTAAATAACTGAGACTGTCTTCAAATATTCTGGTAGAAACTAAGCAACTATATGGACTATTTCATACTTTTTCTCCTAATTATCAAGAAAAAAGAGAACCTTGAAAAAAACTAATAAGGAACAAGTAATATTCTGCATTCATGTATAATTCTTTTCTGTACTGTGGAAATATGTAAATTTCTAAATGGCTCCAAGTTCCAACCAAAAACCAGTAGGAAAGAGTAACGCTGAGCCCCCTAGAGGCCCTGGGCTGCAGGGCTCCTGCCGTACACAGCCATAATATGTGCAGGGCCAGACCACTCCCTCAGCCTGCACCACTTCTAAAGTCCTGGCATCAGCCTTTTCAACAGCTGCAGTGGAAGACAGAACCAAGGGAACAGCTTTAAAAACCTTTAAAGTATTGAAAAAATATAACTATTAATCTAGAGTTGTTAATGGAGTAAAGATACCTTTCAAACACAAGGGTAAAATAAAGAAAATTACAAGATGACAAAAGCAGAATTTTATCACCAAAGGACATATATAAAAGAACTTCTCAATAATATACTTTAAGAAAAACTGATACTAGAAGATAGACTGAGCTACAAAAAAGACTGTTTAACCAACACAGTGATAAACATGTAGGTCTGCAGACCCTACCCAACACACCCTTAAGTCTGGGGGTGAAGAGCACTGGGACTGCCAGCCGCAGGGAACCTGCTTGGGGATTTGGCCCCGGGGCTGCCTACAAGGGGGAGATGATGGACCTGGCACTTGCACTGAGCTGGGACCTGAGGGAGGCTGGAGGTGTGCCATTCCCTAGCTCTCGTCAGAAGCCACAGCAGCACAAACGAAGCCCCTCTGGAGCCCTGCATGCCCTATCTTGGGCCACCGGGATTGGATTCAAGCCACCTGGGGGCTTGAGTGAGTCAGAGTAACAACAGATTGAAACACTCCTGGTGCCCCAGAGTCACTGTCAGATACACAACATAAGACAGCTGTGCATGAAAAGCTCGAAGAAATAAACCCCACAATCACATACATGGGTATGCAACAAGAGGTTACCAGGAATGAAGACAGGAATGAAGAGCAGGTGACATCACAAAAAACGGAACTTCTGGAAGTGAAAAATATAAATGAGGAAAGGAAAAACTGAATGGACAAGGTATGACAGAAAGGCACTACTTAAAGGGGAATTAAGGATTTAGAAGATAAATCCAGAGAAATTATACACACAATGCCACAAAGAGAAATAGAAATGGAAAATATGAAAGATGTTAAGAAATACAAAAGTCGAAAGTATATCTAGTTGACAATTAATGAGATAATAGCAGACATTTTCCAGATGAAAAACATGAATCCACAGAATCAAGAAGCACATCTTGGGACTGGCTCTGTGGCGTAGTAGTTAAGTTCGTGCCCTCTGCTTTGGCAGCCTGGGGTTCACAGGTTCGGAACCCGGGTGTGGACCTAGGCACCACTCATCAAGCCATGCTGTGGCGGTGTCCCAAATATAAAGCAGAGGAAGATGGACACGGATGATAGCCCAGGGCCAATCTTCCTCAGCAAAAAGAGGAGGATTGGCAGCAGATGTTAGCTCAGGGCTAATCTTCCTCACCAAAAAAAAAAAAAGAAGCACATCTTGTTCCAAGTTGGATTTATAAAAAGAAATCCAAGTCTAAGACATGGGTGAAACTAGAAAAGACCAAAAATAAGGAGCTGATCTTAAAAGAAAGAGCAACCCCCAAAACACGTCAACACACTTGTCAACAGCCACAATGGAATGTTATCTCTAGAACGTGGAGAAAATTCAACAGTCTGAACAATGTATTTGAAGGAAAAAGAAAAGAATGTTTAAGAAAGAACATGATAGGGGCCGACCCCGTGGCACAGTGGTTGAAGTTTGGTATGCTCTGCTTCAGCAGCCCGGGTTTGCAGGTTCAGATCCCAGGGGTGGACCTACACCACTCAGCCATGTTGTGGCGGCGACCCATATACAAAATAGAAGAAGACTGGCACAGATGTTAGCTCAGGGACAGTCTTCCTCAGCAAAAAAAAAAAAAAAAAAAGAAAGAAAGAACACAATAAACACGCAGGGATAGCCAAATAAACAATGTCTGCATAAAATAATAATAATATCTAATATTCGGGGTTTAAAGAAAGACAGAACTAAAATAATGGGGGAAATGGCAAGTAATTTGGAAGGAGATGGAGAGAGTTAGGATGTCCCAAAGTCCTTGTGTTTTTAAGACAGCAGGAAGATAATTTTAAAATCTAGATTTGGTTAAGTTGATACAGAAAGTTAAAATGCAAAGGTAACTAATAAAAGAATAGAAATAGTTTATAAATTTCCAAATCATTAGAGAAGAAAATTTGGAATAAGAAAACCAACTGAAAAGAAAAACAAAAACCAAACCAAACCGCACATATACACAACTCAACCAAAAACAAAGAAACAAAAAAGGACAATGGAAATAAAGATAACACAAGCCAGTCCAAATAAATTAATAAATTGTTCATCCTAATAAATATAAATGTATTAAACCTATCAGTTAAAAGAAAGACTTAGCAAAGTGGGTTTAAGAAATCCACCTCTATGAAGTTTATGAGAACACACCCTAAAAAGTGCAAGGACATAAAAAAATTGGAAGTAAAAAATGGAAAATATAAATCAGACCAACGCTAACCTAAAGAAGGCAAAACAAGATCAGAACAACAACAAAAAATCTAAAACAAAAAAATACTATCAGGAGTACTGAGAATCTCTAAATAATGACACAAGATTCAATTTACCAAGAAGACGAAGCATTCTGTTTGTATGTTTAAATTAAAACTTTGAAAATATAAAGCAAAAACTAATAGACCTACAGGAAAAGTCAGCAAAGCCACCACCACAGAGGGAAATACATACCTCACTTAATACGACATGTCAAGAGACAAAATACCAGTAAAGACAGACAATTAACAAGCTTGATTAGAAAACACATTTTTTAAACCACACTAAAACATTGATAAAAACTGATCACATAAAACAAATACAGTCATGTACCACATAATAATGTTTTGATCAATGACAAACCGCATACACGATGGTGGTCCCGTGAGATTAGTACCATCCAGCCAAGGTGTGTGGTAGGCTGTGTACCACCTGGGTCTGTGTAAGTACACTCTGTGAGGTTCACACAACGATGGAATCACCTAACAACTCATTTTCAGAACATATCCCCACCATTAAAGGGACGCATAACTGTAGAGAAAAATGTTAGTAACCGTAGAATCTAGGTGGGAGATATACATGTGTTCACTGCACAATTCTTTCAACTTTTTGTATGTTTGGAATTTTATCATAATAAGATACTGGAGGGAAATGATCTTATACTAGTCCACAAAGAAAGTCTCAACAAAAGCCAAAGAAGATCTTATCATACAGACCACTCTCTCTGATCACAATGCAACTAAGCTAAGTTAATTTAAAAAGATAACATTAAAAAAACCCACACATTTGAAAATGTAAAAATAGAAATGAATCCACAAAAGTTTTAGAACAAACATCACATCTTGAAACTCAAGAACCAAATGAAAATAACTGATAGATTTTAGTACATTAAAAAAAGAAAAACTCCTGTATGATGAAAAGCCATATAATCATAGTTGAACGGCAAAGACAAAATGGGATAGAACATATAAGAACAAATATTACAAACAGGGTTAATATGACATAGATCTCTTAATATTAATAAGAAAAAACATAAACTTACTGGAAAAACTGATGAAAAATACAGCCAATTTACAAAAGGAATATAAAATGCCCCATATATGGGAAGACGTTGAACATCAAGAGTAATCAAACTAATATAAATAAAACAAGCTATTATTTGTTGCCTATCAGACAGGCAACAAGTAATAACAAAAAAATGGTGACACTGCCTTATACTGTTCTTAACCTGAATGTCTGTCATTAGGTGACTGGTTAAATGCAGTATTATACATCAATGTGATGGAATAATATGCTAACGTACATTTATACTTAGTCACACGGAAACATCTCTTCAGTATAAGGTTGAAATAGAAAAGCAGGATGCACGCATAGTGTCATTACTCGTATATTAAATATGTACTGCATCGTGCACACGTGTATTAAAAGGGGCTTGAAGAACATGTATGAAGACTGTGAAGGCAGTTAACACGAGCTGATGGGACTGGAAGACTTTTCTGTATTTGACAGTGTAGTTTCAATTTTCTCAGCTAGAATGTATTATTACTCTTCTAAACAAATTTAAAACTATTTTAAAAGGGCTCAAAATTGAGTTAATAGATGAATTCTGACATTCTTTTATATGATTTTTTTTCTTAAAAATAATCTTTGAAAATACTCTACACACAGTTTGGTTTTTATCATGATTGACAATCACTCTCTCCTCTGGATAATGATCACAATGATACTTATGGCAACATTTATTCAGTGCGGGACACTATATTAAGCTCTTGACACAGATTATCTCCCTTAACTCCCCACATCAACCCAATACGTAGGTAGGCACCACCCCCTTTTTACACATTTGGAAACAGACACCAAGAGCTTTACTAACCCAAGGTCAGTAAGTGGAAGAACTAGTCAAGGGTGTAACTAGGACTTGAACCCAGATGTTCTGCTGAAAGAGCCCACTCTACGAATCCACCTCTCATCCAGAGACAGGGCAGTGAATTCACAGAATTTACACAATTACAAAGAATTACTATAGTGAGGCAAAAGCACAGAAATTTATTTTTTATTTTATTTTTTGTGTGTGAGGAAGACTAACCCTGAGCTAACATCCATTGCCAATCCTCCTCTTTTTGCTGAGGAAGATTGGCCCTGGGCTAACATCTGTGCCCATCTTCCTCTACTTTATATGGAACGCCACCACAGCATGGCTGACAAGTGGTGCATCGGTCCATGCCCGGGATCTGAACCCAGGAACCCCAGGCTGCAGAAGCTGAGCACGTGAACTTAACCACTACACTACCGGGCCAGCCCCCAAAGCATAGGAATTTAGAAAGAAGGTGCAGCAAAATGAGCACAGTAATATCCTGCAACTGCAAGTCTCTTAAATTCCCCCTTCTTTTCCTTAACTATTATGTTACTTAACTTAAATATCATAAATATATAAGAACTAAAACAAAACAGCCATTTCAAAAAAAGCAGATAATTCAACTTTTCATCCACATCCTCTAAGAAGGCATCTAATTTCCAAAATCACGCTGTATCTATTTCTCCTCTTTGCAGGTAATAACCATCGCAATCCCTTACTGACGTACGGTAATTCCCACATGCTCCATTTCATTGACCCCCCCACGAAAACTCTGAGGTTTTGGAGGCACTGATTAATACCCTAGTTTGTCCTCTTCTATATAGCTATTCTCCTGTTGCTTCAATTTCTGTAATTTCTAAAAATAAGCCAAATTTACACCAACTTTAATGCAATTTTTGACTCTCATTTCAAACACATCCTCCTCTCTCCAAACATGCCATCCACCACCCCACCCTGATGAATACCTGCTTCTTCACTTTTTTCTTTTAACTGCCTGTTCTTGCTGCTAAAAACATGTCAATACATTATCCATGGAGAGTTCATTCAGGCACCTGTTTTCCTGTAACTCTGTGCCCTTCTACAGTACATCTGGCTTGCTTCATTCTCGTGACACCTCTGGCTCTCACACAGACACGGTCTTTCAGTTATCTTTCATGTTCCTACCTTGGCCTCTCACAGACACAGAAGGATACAACTCACATCATTCTTCTTCCCCAGCCCCTGCAACAGGACAGGCTTCCACAACGACCCTGAGGACGAGCACAGGTGTTCCTGGCACCCTGTCACTCTAACTCTGCCTGGCAATTTATAATCCAGGTCACTGACCTAGCACTCCTCTTCTGACTTCACGCAACTATTCACCATGGACTGGACCTTTTTTAGATCGTCATCTCTAACTACGTGCTGGCTTTTTGCCTTCTTGGTTCTCGCATCATTTTTTTAAAATTGAGATAAACTTTTTATTTTACAGTGGTTTCAGACTTTACAGAAAAGTTGAAAAACAGTACAGAGAGATCCTTGAATACTCCCCACCCAGGTTTCCCTACTGTTAATATCTTGCATTACTATAGTACATCTGTCACAACCAATAAATCAATATTGAGACAGTATTACTAACAGACTTTATACTTTATTCGGATTTTATTAATTTTTCCCTATTGCCATTTTTCTGTTTCAGGATCCAATTTAATCATCACATCTCCTTAGGCTCCTCTGGGCTGTGTCAGTTTCTCTGACTTTCCTTGCTTTTTATGATCTTGACAGTTTTGAAGAGTACCAGGTTGGTCCAATTTTGTAAAATGTTCCTCAAACTGGAAATTATCTGTTTTTCTCATGATTAGATTGGGGTTATGGGTTTCTGGGAGGAAATAGAGGTGAAGTGCCATTCTCATACCAAGAGACCACATCAAGGGTACATTCCATCAACATGACTTATCACTGTTGATGCTGATCTGGACCACCTGGCTAAGGTAGTATCTGTCAGATTTTTCCACTCTCAAGTTACTTTCTCCCCACATCCTCTTTCCATTCTTTAGAAACAAGTCACTAAGTATAGCCCATACTTTTGGGGTAGGATTTTTATGCTCCTCCTCCTTCAGGGTCATAGCTACATAAATTGCTTGGAATTCTTCTGTATGGGAGATTTGTCACTTCTCCTCCATATACTTATTTATTCAATTATTTATTATTATTTCTATGTATGGACTCATGGATATTTATTCTATACTCTGGGTTATAATCTAAAACTGTGTTATTCATTGTTGCTTAAATTGTCCCAGATTAGTCACTGGGAGCTCCTTCAGTTGGCTCTTGTGATGCTTTGACAGAGCCTCACTGTTTAGTTTTTTGAGCACTTCCTCCTTTCTGGCACTGCAAGATGCTCTGGGCTCATCTTATATTATTCCCTCCCCTCCCTTCAATCAGGCATTTTTCCAAGGAGCCCTGGTTTGTTTTATTTAAGAATGATATTAGAAACCAAGATCTAGGCACTGGTTACTATCAGAGATTTTCAATGTTGCTGGTATTAGTGTCTTTATAACACACGAAATAAACCAACATTTCTCTTTCCTTTTTCATTTAAAAGACACAAATGTTCCCTCAAACTGAAAATCAATATGCCCCAAACAACTTACCCTCTTCCCCCTCAAGCATGCAACTCTTTCTGTGACTGGCATCTCTGCTGGCCCAGGACAGAAAACCAAAAGTCCCTGATTCCTCCTCCCTTGCCTTCTTCACCCAAATTTAACCAGCCAGCCAGCCATGCAGCCTCGACTCTGGTAATCTCTGTCTCCACTGCCACTGCTACGGTGTCTATGACAGAGCCTCATTCTTTCTCAAAGGGAAAGGAAAGAAGCAATGATTTCTTGGTTCCCTGCTTCCATTTTTAACCTTCTTTAATAAAACTCCAGTCTCACAAATATGGAATTCTAAATCACAAATCTCATATCACTGTCCTGCTTAAAACAGTTCAATGAGTCAGCAGTATTCAAGGACTAAGTCCTTCCGAAGACCGAGTTAGATTGTATTAGACTTAATGATCCGGCCCCTGTACACACATACCCCTCTCTCACCCTATCAGAAAGATGTTCTATCCAACGAACCGATGGTTTTCTAGCTGTTATCTGACCACCCACGTTTCGGTGCCTTCGCAAATGCTGATCTCTCTTCCCCTGTCAGCTCTGCACATGCACAGTGACCCCCACCTGCCCACACTCCAGGGGCAAGACTCCGGGTAGACAACATCTCCCCATGAAACCACCTCAGACATCAGGTATCACCCTTCCCCACACATCCTCTAGAAACTTCTGCTTTAGTTTCTAGTATATTATTTTACATTTTTGCTTAATTTTACTTCTGAAAGTCTCCCTTCTAGCTGTAAGCTTCCTGAGGATGAAAATTTTGTATTATTAATTTCTGAATCTCCAGCATTTAGCTGCCAAGGGCTCAGCAGATGCTCAATAATGTCTGTTAAATGAACTAATGAATAAAGAAATAAATGGACAAAGAAACAGACAACCAAATAACCAAACAGGGAAAACTTCTGGTCTTTCCTGAACCTGCTTTTGAACTGAGGTCAAACCTAGTATTCATCTAAGACAAGATCTTCGATGATTCTTTCAATTCTGGTAATCTATATTTTAAGCACTAAAAAGAGTCTTTCATGCTGAAAAATGTGTCAATTTTAAACAAAAATCTAAACCACAGTGAATGTTAGTTTTGTTTTGCTTAGAAAAATTTTTTTTTAATTAATGGTATTACTTCTATGCCATCAACTGAAGGGCAGGGAAAATTCTACTTAAAATAATTCTGCCTAGTAAGATTTCCTAGTTGATCTCTAAAATTTTTCATTCAACTCCAACCAATTCCTTTTTGTCCTTATCTAATCTGTTAGGAGGCACAGCATACATGATAGACAAGTCCATACACACACAATCACAAGCATTTGGTGAGTGTCTGTCACGTGCTCTGCACTGTCAAGAGCCTTATGCTATCCCAGCATATTACACTCAGAAGTCAAGTGATGGATTAGCCTTCAGCATACTGACACAGGACAGACTGCCTAGGTTGTACTCATTTACTTGTCACAACTTGGCACAAAAGAGGCTCATGTAATTAGAAAAAATAACTATCAAAGCTACTACTACCAGTTATCATTTCAAATGGCTGTACCTGCTTTGTAATTAATTTCCAAAAATATTTCTACTTTTAGTTTTAAATGACCATAACTCCTCTGCAAACTTTTGTTTTCAAAATGGTAGGATATTAAATTTTCACAGTGTGATAGTAGTCGGGCTGACCTAGAAAGTCCAAATAAAATCCAAAGCCACATAAAGTCTCTATTACAGTAGAGTAGTTATGGATCATCTTTCACTTTATGTCACCAACATATTCCAAACAGCACAAGAATGTAAGTAATAATATGGTCAGAAAAAGAAAGTATTGGCAAAAAGTTGCACCACTACTAATAAAAATAAAACTGACTTTTACTAGGATACAACAAATTGACTCTCTTTTGCTAAATCAATTATCAAAAGATGAAATGCAGAACTTCTAGCCTCCCAAGACACAAGCTCTAGCTTGGCTTATATGCATTTAAAACAATCTAACAGTCTAATATACAAATTAATTTCATTATTGGAAAAGTTCTCAGTTATTCTAAATTTTCTGATACATGAGTAATAAATAACTCCCATATCTCCACTTTTTTTTTTTTTACTAAGAAATAAACTCCTTAGTAAGCTTATAAAGAGAATATAAATAATAATTTATAGGCAATTTGTAGGCAATTCTAGAGTTCAATGTAAATTAGAAGTGAAACTTTCATCCCAATATGATTAAATCTACAGAGATAAAAAAGTTTATTTTGTATGTGTTAACACACTGTAGACATTATTAGCCTTAAGACATTTATCAACAAATTTAAATGATTGCTTATACAATTAATGTCATCAAGTATTCTTTTCTTTTTTTTTTTTTTGTGAGGAAGACCAGCCCTGAGCTAACATCCATCGCCAATCTTCCTCTTTTTGCTGAGAAAGACTGGCCATGAGCTAACATCCGTGCCCGTCTTCCTCTACTTTATATGGGACACCGCCACGGCACGGCTGACGAGCAGTGCGTCGGTGGGCGCCCGGGATCCGAACCTGCAAACCCCAGGCTGCCAAGCGCGAACTAAACCGCTGCGTCACTGGGCGGCCCCCCAAGTATTCTTTTCTTAATAAAACTTTCCCTCTTTCCAGATATAAAAGTTTTAGAAACAGTAGTGTTTCAGATTTATACTTAATTTTAAATAAAGATAAACCAATAAAAATTCTACAGTTTGAAGAATGATTTAGTTCTGAATATTTGCAGGTATAGCTTAGACATGTAATACTTACTCTAATACTTCATAGTTAGACTTCTTTTCTAGTGCATTGCCCCGCATCTCCCAGTATGATCGCCTAAAATCAGGAAAGATATAAATTTATATACATGTATAAGGAATGTCTATGTTGTTAAATGATAAAAACTTAACTACTCTGTGGCTCAGCCACAAACATTCGGATAAATTATGAATAAGAATTTGATTCACAGCATTATTCCTATATCCTAATGAAGCATAAGTCAGTTAACACGACCTTATTTCTATTGAACAATCTCATCTCCGCCCCTCCCTCCGCCTTTTTGTTGGTGAGGAAGACCAGCCCCGAGCTAACATCTATTGCCAATCCTCCTCTTTTTACTGAGGAAGATTGGCCCTGGGCTAACATCCGTGCCCATCGTCCTCTACTTTTTATATGGGACGCCGCCACAGGATGGCTTGATAAGTGGTGTGTCAGTCCGCACCTGGGATCCAAAGCTGCGAACCCCAGACCACCAAAGCGGAGTGTGCAAACTCAACCACTATGTCACCAGGCTGGCCCCTCATTTTCCCTTTTAATTTGAAGCAGGTCTGGCTCTTTGTAAAGGTGGGAAACAAGATTCCAGTTCTAAAAGAGAATAGCTACATTTGCTACTTGCTGTACTGCATCTTTTCTCAAGAGACAGCAGAACAACTATAGGGACACCAGACTGCTGCTGTGGCCAGGTGTGCATCACACCTCCTCCTGTGGAGGTGCACGTGTCACTAAGGGTAACTGTGTCAGACAGGTAACAGAAGAAGCAAAGTAGGCTAGTCCACATGACAGAGCTGTCAGGCTCCTGGAGAATAGTTGCTGCTTACCATTCTGAATGTTTACAACCTGCATTTTATCATTTTATTCCAAATTACATGTTCAAGCAGTTTCAGGTCTTACTGGAACCAAGTCCTTTCTCTACAAAACCTGCCATGAGTGGGTGGGATTCTCTCTGCATATACACAGTATCTCACAAAAGCACAAGGTCTGGCTTGAGCTGCTCTGGGATACATGAATATTATAAATCATCTGAAGTAATTTTACAGGAGAATGTACAATCAACAGAACTTTGTTTCACATCTGTCTGTAATACTATGAATACTGTTCTTTTTTCCTTTGGCCTACTTAAAATGGAATGTACTAGATTTAGACAAAAAATAAAAAAGGGCCCAAAAGGGTCACTTAACTTGTTCTCTTGCTTTCTATTCATGTGGGGGAGGATTTGGAGGGGTGCCTAATTTGTCAAGCTTTTCCTTCAGAGTCCAAAACTTGAATCAGTGACATCAAACAGAGGTGAGGAGGAGAGGGATAAATATAATATGGGACAGTCTAGATTGGGAAGGAGGAAAAACGTCATTTGGAACCAAGAGAGGAACCACTGCCATTCACATGGGAGTTCATGTTTCCCAACTCCTTTCCCAAGTAATACATTACAGTACTGTTTGTAGTAGGAGAAGAATGTCCAAGGATGCTTTCTAAGCTAACTCTAAAGAAGGTCAGGAGAGGTAGCAGGGACATGAAGAGACCAGTGAGAGAGATTTAATTAAGGCTGAAAACAAATTTTAAAGAAGAGTTGAGAGGTATACTTAACAATCTTTGGGTCCTTGTAAGAACTGTTATTTAATAGCCTTATGCAATATGAAAAATAGTATCTCTTGGGGCTGGCCCGGTGGTGTAGTGGTTAAGTTTGCATACTCCACTTCAGCGGCCCCAGGTTGGTAGGTTTGGGTCCCGGGCGTGGACCTATGCACCACTTATCAAGCCATGCTGTGGCGGCATCCCATATAAAGTAAAGGAAGATGGGCACGGATGTTAGCCCAGGGCCAATCTTCCTCAGCAAAAAGAGGAGGACTAGCAAGAGATGTTAGCTCAGGTCTAATCTTCCTCACCAAAAAAAAAAGTATCTCTGGAGAAAATTATCACTAAGTGTTTTAAGTATACATAACCAGATTTCAGCTAGTTAAACCAACTCATCTTAAACTAGCAGCCCAAGGTAATTTTAATTAATATTATACCTGACAATGGTAAAATATTCTTTTATTCAAAATTTAAAATGGTGGCATAGAAAATAATATATGACAAATGGTGACAAATGTTATCAGAAATAAGAAATATATTCTCAGATTTCCATTCCCTTTAAATGTGTGCTGTCCAACATAGTGGCCATTAGCCACATGTGGCTATTTATGTTTAAATTTAAATTAAAGTGCACTAGGCACATTTAAGTCCTCAGTATCCACCTATGGCTAGTGACTAGCACAGGAGATCACCAAGATACAGAATATTTCCATCGTCACAGAAGGGTCTCTCTCGGAGAGTGCTATCTTACACTTTCTTACATACTTACACTCTTACAACTCATTCCATTTTAAATATAATGAAATATCATTTTAAAAGATTCTAAGATTTCCAATATTAGCAATGTAAACCTAGCTCAGAATCTTCTCAAATTTTTACTCAAATTTTATCAATAAATCTTTATAAGGAAGGAAAATACCTGAATAATTTTCAAAAATAATGAAAACACTGATGAATAAAGACCTCAATGTATAGTTATCACCTTACCGTATTTCTAGACAACCCAACTTCAAAGCAATGTCCTGGTCCACTTGATCAGCTATCTCTAACATATAATCGCTCTTCACCTACAATAAAAAGGAATGGGAAAAACAATGCTGCTTTAAAAGAATACATTTTAGATTTATTCATTCAATCTTTATCCACACTGTGTCAATAATTATGCTAGATGCTGGAAATAAAAACGAGTAATACCAAAAAATATTTAAATAAATAAAATAGTCTCTTACTAAGAAGAGCTTATATAATCTATGAGCACTTAGATGGGACTTTAAGAAACAACTAACATCGTCTGACTCACAAGAATGTCAAGCTGCTTTATACGCTTCCCATGCTGTCAAAAGTGAAAACAAGAAGGGAGAGCTCCATTTCCACGCAAATTTGCAACGGATGTATTTTCTGAACTCAAACTATAGTCCCAGCAGCATTTTTTGGACCTCAAGGCAAAGAAAATTTACATATTTCAAAATCCATTTAACTCTGCAACTGAAGTGCTTCCACCTGTCTACTATGATTAATCTGCAAAGTAATAATATCTTAAAGTCTAATACAGAGAGAAGAATCTAATAGAATTCTATAAATGTCTTCTAAGCAATGACTGAGGGACTGATATCAGTACCTGAGAGCAAAATCAGTGTGAAGACATTTTCAAATATGAAATACGTAACATCCCCTTATGGATTAGCACTGAGAGATCAACACATCTGCAACTGATTTTAATGATAGGGAGCACTCATTTTGAACCTTAGTGAAGTGAAATGTTACCCCTCCCCCAAAAGGAACTCCATTCATCTCATTAGTAGACCTGTATCACAAAAAACTGCAGTCAACTATTACATACAAACCTTTGTGAAAATTTGTCTTATCTCTTGTTATATAAGTATTTCATAATCCCCTTGATATCTCTTGTTATATAAGTATTTCACAACACTGTTGATTTTGCATCTTGTCCGCAACCCTAAAATATTTAGTCTCTGGCCCTTTATAGAAAAAGTGTGTTGACCTCTGCCCTAGAAAAAATTCCAAAGATCCTGCTCGTCAACTATTACTTCCTAGCCTGTCAGTTCACTTGCTCAAAAAATTTGTTGTTGTTAGTGCCGTTGAGTAGATTCTGACTCCTAGCGACCCTGTGGACGGCAGAGCTGAACTCTGCCTGGTTTTTTTGCACCACCCTTTCCTTGCCAGTGCTCTATCAGACTACAGTCTGCTACTACCCGTAAAATTTTCATGGCCAAGTTTTTGGGAAGTGGGTAGCCAAGTCCTTCCTAGTCTGTCTAGTTTGGAAGCTCTGCTGAAACCTGTTCACCATGGATGACCCTGCTGGTATTTGAAATACCGTTGGCAGAGCTTTCAGCACCACAGCAACATGCAGCCGCCACAGCATGACATTCAACAGACAGGTGCTGTGGCCCCCTGACCGGGAAACAAACGTGGGCCCCGACAGTGAGAGTGCCAAGTCTTAACCACCAAACCACCAGGGCTGGCTCAAAAGATTTCTACTCCCCAGTTAATTACTCTGTCTACCTTATATTGGATAGTTCATCATTATGACCTTCCCTTGCAAAGACCCCCAACTCTCTAATCTCCCATTATCCCTTTATTTTAATTGCCTGGCAAAACCAACACATACCAAAGCAAATCACCCACCTCCTTCTCTGTGCTTATTGCCAAGCAACTGGAGAAACTGTAGTACAAGCTTCAATTTAAATTCATGATGACAAACCTCAAACGGTCAGTTGAAACTGTCTGGAAATTCAATAAAGCTTGCCTAGGAAGTTTGCCAACACACTGATTCATACGTTCTCCAGTCAACATGCCACAAGTCTTTCTTACAGAGAAAAATAAAAGTCTTCAGATGGGAATACCCTCTTTAAAGTGCCGAGAATCTATAATCCAATGTGCATGTGTACTCATCTACTCATTCCTTCTCTATGGTAGGAGTGATGACCACTTACCTAGCAGTGGACAACCATCTGCTCTTTTTGATCTAAACACCCTTCCCTCTCAAATCCTTTGCTTTATTTTCTGCATTACACCTAGACCTAGGTGGTCAATAAATATTTATTGACTGAATGAATAAACAGTCATCAAACTGGGGTTTGGGTACCTGTGTGTGTAAATAAATGTTATTTTCCATATAAGACTTACAAGCAATAGCATTTCTATTCCTTAAAGGCATAGTAGGCATTTAAGACTGATTCAATGGAACTGAATTACTCAATCCACTAAATTAAGTAAGAAGCTTTAATTCTAGAATCATTGTTTACACTTCAATCGGCTCCTTCTCCTACATAGCAAAAAATAAATCCAAATTTAAAAACTAAGTTTTGATATCATAAGTAGGTTTATTATTGAACACAAAAATAAAGGCATACGAGATAAATCAAGACGTGTTTATATGAGTTAAAGAAATACCACAGTTGTTCTGACTGAAACATTCAGTGGATCTCAGTTTATGGTCTGCTACAGACTTCAAAGAAACCACAGCAGAATATTGATTGTAGGTTGAGGAAAATGCATCATTACAAAATTGTTTTAAAGATTAATTACTATAATTTTTAAACACTACTCACAGGTGGGAAAATGTAATCACATGTTTTACTTCATTCATCAAAACCAAATTCATATTAGTTGCAAAAACGAAAAAAGGGGAAATTAACAATCTTTACAGAAAATCTCCTTATTCACAAACGTGACTTAAAAGTTCTGAGAGTTGTTTTTCCTACAGCAACAATCTACTACTCTTGACTCTCAGAGCTGTATGACCACGGCCTGAAGTCCACTCATGGTCTGAAGTGATGGATGTATTCTGCAAACTATACTGATCCAAGATGGAACAAGCCCTCACAACAGACCCTTATCTCCCCTCATCCTTCCCGTAAGCCCTGTGGCAGCTTCCCTTTGTGGGAGGACAAATAACAAACCCCATTCGAGTTCCCTGACGGTCTGGCGCCTCTCCCTATCACCCAGGCTCGAGAGGTGGTGTTCTCTGAAACCACCATGCATGTTTACACCCTGATGCTGTACTCAGGCGTTTTTCTGCAAGACTCAGAGTTCCTTATACTCAATGTTCATTTCTCTCTTAAGACATTTCTTGACTACGTTTCATCTCATACTAACTCCTAGCAGGATTTATTGCTTTCATTTGTGAAATAAATGTAATTTATTGATCATTTAAGTGTGTGTATGTACATATAATTGCCTAAAGTAAATATATTGGCACCATGCCAGGCAGATTTTTAGTAATATCTCATTTAATCCTCACAGCATCACTGTGAGTTGGACACTACTATCATCCCCAATTTATAGCCTTAGAAAAAGCCTAAAAAGAATGAAGATGATAGCAAAGGAACTACCTATTATTTAAGGAGTATCTACCAGGGCCAGGTACTATGCTAAGTGTTTTACACACATTATTTATAAACTTGACAATAATTCTTCATTAGTTGTCCTATTGTACACATAATGATCAGAAAAGTTAATTTACCCAGGATCACACAGCAAATGTTAAAGTTAGGACTCAAAACCAGATCTTTTGACCCCTACAGCTCAGGCCTCAATGTGTACCTACACCTTGTGAACTCTTTCATAGTTTAGATATTCGCTACTAGAAGGAAGATTAATGATGAGTGGGAACCACATCTCATCACCCTGGTATCCCCCACGTCTAACATAATGGCTTCACATCCATCTCCCAGCTCTTTTACCACTGTCATTGTGTTCTATTCCTTTTTCTAAATGGATTACTACTGTTTATTAACTCCAGGTCCAGCAAATTTGCAAAAAAGTCTTTCAAGAAAAGATCTCTGAAAGTTTTTTGTTTTTTTAAATTATTTCCATGTTGATACCAATTTCCTACTCAAAAAATAGGATGTATTTGGACTTCCTTCTGTGGGCAAGTACTGTATTTATATTCATGAATTTTTTCATCCTACTCTGCAATACAATTAAGCACGGGTTTTAATATAAAAACCACTCACATCTCTAATAGAAAGTATTAATCCTAAATTACTCCCTAATTTATTCTATATGTCAACTCAGTGCTTTAGAGTATGTTTTGTTTTGGTCTCTTCTGAATACTCTGTCAGCTACACAAATTTATCAACTAGACCCAGAAGTCCTCAGCAGTGTGTGTAAAGAAGATGGGCTGAGGGAAGACAAATGTGAAACTGACTGAATATACATATCCATTTACTACCTGAGTGATCCAAGGCAGTAATATAACTCTCAGAGCCTCACTGGCTCAACTGTCAAACTCCTCCCTGAGTTTTGCCAGATCTGAATGGAGTATCTGTATATGAAGGAACTGTATATAAGATTCAGAGATGTAACGGTGGGTAAATTTTGATTTGAAAAGTATTGCTCTGAATGTTACATTGAGAATAGACCATAAAAGGAGAAGATCAGAGCTAGAAAACCTGTACAACACGTGTTTCCACTGTTTATTTACAATGGAAAAGTAACCAGAAATTATACTAGAGGTAACTGAAGAATCATATCAATTTCTTAAAAGATTTGATGTTGAGTGTTTACACAAAAACAACCAATCTGATTTCTCAAAGGCATATAGTTCCTTTATTTTTGGATTTTTTTCTTGACCTCTTCTAATAAATCTCATCAAAAATTCTGAATATCAGAGCATTATCTTTAAAACTCAATCCTCACTAGTAAGTCATTCAAGAGGATAAATTAAGCACCTAAAACCCACGCCCTACTGTTGGGGATACAATGGTGAAAAAGATAGACTTTTTGTTTCTTCTCACCGAATGCACACTCTATTAGTGGGTACAATAGATAACAACAGTTAAAATACAAGGTGTAGAGAACAGATCAATGGTTGCCAGGGGCTAGGGAAGGGTGAAGGGTGTGACTATAAAGCAATAGGGAGTTTCTTTGTGTTGATGGGGCAGTTCTGTGTCTTGGTTATGGTGGTGGTTACACACATCTATACCTAATAAAATTGCACAGAACTACACACACACAGAGACAAGTGCATGCAAAAATTGGTGAAATGTGAATATGGTCTGTAGTCTGCTTAATACCATTGTGCCAACATCAACTGCCGTGTTTTTATATTGTACTATATCATGATTGTGATGGAAATTACTTAACATACATTTGTCAGAACTCATTGAACTGTACATAAAAATTGGTGATTTTTATTGTATGTAAAATTATACCTCAATAAAACTAATTTTAAAATATTTTAAAAATGTATGTTATATGGGAAATGTACAGGTGCTATGGAAGGCTTTATATAGATAATGCCACTTAAAATTAAGAGCTAAAGACTGAGTAAAAATTATCTAGGTCCTGGAAAGGAAAGGAGAATTATGCAGGAAGATGTTAACTCAGCAGGCCTGGGTTGCTCAAACCCCACATACTCCAAAACACTCCTGTGTTTATGACTGGCCTTTGGCCTCCTGGAAACTGAACTCCTGAAAAGTTCTGTCTGATAAGAGTGCTTGTGCATACCTGAAGCCTTCGACCACACTATACCAGTTTGACCAGATAACATAGGTGATGATGGTGAACACCCGCTTTCTCTCTAGGGCCTGGAGCTTGAATACCTGAGGTCACACAGGTGTTGTATGCCTATGAGACTGACCTCCAATAAAAATCTTAAACACCCAAGCGCAAGCAGGAGTCCCAGGTTGGTGACCCATTCGTGCCATGTTGTCATACATCACTGCTGGAGGATTTAAGCATGTCCCTTGTGACTCCTCTGGAAGGGGACACTTGGAAGCTCCCACTTGTCCACTGCGGACAAGTACTGTATTTATATACTGTATTTATATTTCTTCTGGACATCACCCCGTGTACCTCGTCCCTTTGCTGATTTTCCTCGGTATCCTTTTGCCATAATAAACTATAACTACAAAGATAACAACCTCTGAGTCCTGTAAATCCTTCTAATGAATGACTGAGCTTGAGGGTGGTTTTGGGGACCCCTAAGACAGGAGTACTCCTACCTAAGTAAGTCTGTCAAAGGCCCTGAGGTGGACTGAAGGCAAATTTAAAACATCAAGAGGAACAGGAAGCTATTAGAAAATGACCATTTCTGCCCTCCCATTTCTAAAGTCTTTTATACAGAAGGATGATCAAGAAATATGAGTTGAGTAGTACAAATATGACAGAGTCTATCTAAGTCCTCAATAACACAAGTGCTTCTTGAATCACCAAAAATACACTGGAGTGGAAAAAGAAGAAACGTACATTATTAAATCTATTAAAGAAGTAAAAAAAAAATACCTTCTTATAAGTCAGACTTAGACCCATATTTAATTTTACCTTCCTTCTGGAAAAGGACAGCTGGTAATTCCCACATTGAAAATGTCAGGTTTTAAACTAGAATTTCCCACTTGGAGCTGCCATTTCAAAATGTTTTAACTGACAGAAAGATTTAAGGTAAGAAAATACAGATAAAGAAATCCATTTCTGATAACAGAACTATCTGAATGAAAACTTATAAAAGTAAAAATTGGAATAAAAATAATAGATTAATCAACAAGAAATAGTATGTCCTGGTACCTCACATATTTCTACAGGCAAGTTTAGATTCTCTACCACAGGACTGAGCTATGGTTCTGGATTCAGTATCT
Source organism: Tapirus indicus (assembly GCA_031878705.1). NCBI lineage: Eukaryota > Metazoa > Chordata > Mammalia > Perissodactyla > Tapiridae > Tapirus > Tapirus indicus. The sequence continues at coordinate 3,932,428 of CM062935.1, read as the reverse complement.
TCTCCAACTTCCTACTGGAACTTTTTTTGTCAAATTAACCACTAATTATGCTACACTTAATGTTTTTTAGGAGACAATGGATGGATATACTCATTTTAAATCTTAAAATATTTGTAAGAGAACACAATGACAACTTCATGTCAGATCCAGGCATCTTAAGAGCTGAAAATTTCAAGAGTGCCAAATGGTTTCTATACAAGTTCAGCATCACCAATGAAAATCTAGTTAATATGACAACTCCTTGACTAAACATGGATGTAGCCTTTCAAACAAATGGCCACCACTATTTGCAAGAGGTTGCCAATCAAATACATCTTTAACAAATGAAAGTTCGGAGAGATAAAGAGGAATAAAATGTCATATGGCAAAGGAAAACTTTGATGTCAGGGTAAAATACACTTTTTTTTGCTTTATAATGAGTCATTAGCTTTAGCATCAAAACTTATTTTTATAGACTCCTGCCCTACAGTGAACAGGGTTATAACAAGATTCTGGTTTATTTTTAGAGTGTGCTGATTAATATCTTTCAGAATATTCTAAAATGGGTCAAAAACATTTAGTGAATCATTTGCAATAACTCACACTGGCAGTCACATTTAGGACACCCTTATGTATTTATTTATTTAGGATTTATTTATTTATTTTTGCTAAGGAAGATTCTCCCTGAACTAACCTCTGTTGCCAATCTTCATGTTTGACTTAAGGAAGAATAGCCCTGAGCGAACATCTGTGCCAATCTTCCTCTACTCTTTTATATATGGGTTGCGGCTACAGCATGGCTGACAAGTGGTGTAGGTCCACGCCTGGGATCCAAACCCACAAACCCAGGCCACTGAAGCAGAATGGGCCAAACTTAACCACTACACCACAGGGCGGCCCCAGAACATCCTTAAATGAAACTACGTGCATCCATAGAATAATCTCCAACCAGTAACCCAACAGTCAATATGTTCACTAACATGTTGTTTTCCTCATGACATCATCCAAAACAAGGGACATAATGAATAGTGGGCTTGGGATGAAACTTCAAAATATGGAATAATAAGATTAAGGAAGTTTATTATAAGTTCTCTCTCTCTCTCATGGAACGGGAGTGGTGGTAGAGAGAATCTAAACATAATCCTTTTATTTCCACCTGATGAAAGAGCCAAAACAATAAAAATACTGATTCTTCTAAAACAAAAATAATAACAGGTAACACTAAGGAGTGTTCACTATTCTCCAATCTAGACCCTCAAGATTCCCACATGTGAAGTTCAACAAAATAATAGTTCATAACAAACACACAAGGAAACATGTCACTGAATAAGAGTCAGTGCAAGCCACCACCAACAGATGGAAAGGCCAGGGATTTCAGATTCAGGATAGAGACATCAACTGTATATGAAATGATAAAGAAATGAAAGGCAGGAAACTTAGTAAACAATAATGGCCATAAAAGATGGCCTGGCAGATTTTAAAAAAAAAAGGGTCAGGGATAAAACTTTAAAAACTAAAAAATAAATAAAAACTCAACAAAAGCACTAGATATCACATTCGTCACAGCTGAGGAGAGCTGGTGCTCTGACAGATTTATCTGAATCACAGATCTCAGAGAGACAAAGAGGTGAAAACAGGAAAGAGACGTTAATAGATGTGGAGAAGTTCTTAAATATTTTAAATCTTAAAATATTTGTAGACTGAAGTTCTAATGTAGACCTAAACTGAACTCCCAGAAGGAATAACAAAGAATGGAGAAAAAGCAATATCTGAGTAGATATCAACCAGGACATTTCCAGAACTGAGGAAAAAGACACACACCCATAGGTACAGGTTGCACAACACAGATCAAGTAGGAAAAAAATAAGTGGGAATCCACACCTAGTTTGTAATAAAACTGCAAAATACTGAAGACAAAGAAAAGATCTTAAAGCCATCCAGAGAGAAAAGACAGGTCACCTACAAAGAAAGAATGAGAGCCAACTTCTCAACAGCAACAATAAAAATCAAAGACAGTAGAAAATACCTTTGAAGTTCTGAAGGTAAATAACACCCACTCTGACTTTTGTACCCAGCAACACTATCTTTCAAATAGGGGAAAAAAAAACGAGTGACAGAAGATCTGAGCAACATAAACAATCTTGAATTAATGGCTGTTTATTATGCTCTGCATTGAACAATTAGAGAAGATACATTCTTCTCAAGTGAAACTGGAACTCTGACAAAATTTCAATATGTGCAAGATGATGAAACAAGTATAAACAAAGTTTGAACAAGTATCAAATGAACCACTGTTTCCAACCACAAAGCAAAATTATTTTAGAAATGAACCAAAAGGGAAAAATTTTAAATCCCCATATAATCACTTCCATTTCTACCAACACAGTGGACCAAATGTCCTGACCAATCTGCTCACTGAACCCAACTAAAAATGCTGAATAAAACATTTTTTTTTAAATCTTCTGGAATGCTTCTATGAGTTGGGTAAGAAATGAACAAAACACCAAAAGGCCGATGACAGAACACAGAGGGCTCAGGGGAGAACTAGTGTCAGCCGTTACCCAGGCCGGAACTGAAAAACGCACACATACGTTGTAAGATGTGACCCGGCAAACAAGAGTCAGTAGGGGAAGGAACAACACCCAGTCTCAGGACAACGTCACCTCCCAGGAGTAAAAGGGCAGGTGGGGAGTGGATCACAGGGACATGGGACTGGGAAACATCGGGGCCAATTTTTCACTCATGCTTCTTTCTTTTTTTTGGAGTGTGTGTTTAAATAGGAGAAAATTCTGAATTCCTAGCTGATTTTTCAACATAATTAAATCTGTTCCCAAGTTGAGAACTGCCTGTGTAGGATAACATATGGATCACCTACAATAGTTCTGGAATTTCCATGCGTGCAGAACAGATCCTTCATTGAATGGGTATCACAAGAAGCCAAATAAATATATAATTACTTGCCAAAGCAGCAATGCAAAAATCACACAATTTTCAAAACTTTGTCAGATTACGGTAAAAAAATACATATATATATTTTTTTCACAGAAATGGAATTATATTAAACATGTTTTAAAATATGGCCTGTTTTAAACAATAGCATTTAATGTAATACCTTCCATATCCATGAACTGAGGTGTACTTCACTCATTATGGTAGATGCACAGATTTGAAACAGCAGAATTTATTTGACCAACCTCTTATTGACAGATATTTGCAATGCTTCCAATTTCCTTTTTGTTACTGTAATGTTCCCAGGAGCATCCTTGTACATACTACATACATGTGTAAATCTTACTTCTTTAGAATAAATCCCTAGAATTAGATTAGTTCAAATCATATTGCCAACATTCAACTATCTTCTACCAACAAAACTGTCGATGTCAATGGTGCCACATATAAATCTGAAAGATATGAACATATTTAAGCCTCTCTGTATACTTGGTAATTCATTAGTTCTGACAAATCATAGCATTTTCCTTCTTCCTTCTCTCCTCTTTGGAGTTCCAGCACTATTTTCCCTCCCTCCAATACTGTCACTGAAGCCTGAGACACTGGCCTGGATAAGAAGTGACACTGGCAATCAACACAGGAAAAAGGCGTTACTAGGACTACACTTGTATTTCTTTTAAAATATATGTACTTGGTAGAGAATTATAAAAGCATACACAAAATGAAAGTAATTACTAGGATAGAGATAATTTAAGTGATGTTTTAGAGTATTTTCTGGACTTTCTAAAAATGTACCATATGACTTAACAATTTCAAAAAATTAAAAAAGGGACAGCATGAAGAAGAGAACTGTAGAAATGGGTGAAAGCAGAAGGTGGGGAGGTGGGGCTGGAAGGTTCAAGTTCACACTTGTATCATGATATGCAAATGGGAAATGCTGAATCCTCATGAGCCTGGTACTGCCTGTAGATTGAAATTCAAATAGTTGTTGGGCAATTATATGGTAGACAATTTTATCTCATTTAATCAAGATAATGATCCTGTGGGACATGTATTATATATCTATATTTTAGTAGATGAAACAATTAAGCACGAAGAGACTCAGCAAGGTACCTAGAATCACAGAGCTGTTAAATGCAAAACAGGCACACTACAGCATGCATGCTCATTACACCTCATGTTCTCTCAGGTTTTATAAAGACTGTTCAGCTGAGTTACAAACACTGCAGTAAGATACGTTCTATTAGGAAGAGAAAATCTGGGATACATTGGTATGTGCAGTACTAACTTTTAATCATATAGATAGAAGCAAGGTCTTCTGAAAGGAAAAACTAGGGCAACCCGGTAACAGCATGAAAGGAACAAAAAAGTTGCAGACTTTTAGGTTAGCCTAGAAATTATAAAAAGGAATAACTGAGCTATTTAGGCCTTTATTATGCATTCTGGAAATCAATGTCACTAAAGTAGTCATAGATTTTCTGCAGCAGGTAGATTTTTTCAAAGAAATTATGCCAATAGTGATACAGATCATCTAAAAAAGAGAAAAATACACTATAAACATGTCAGTTAACTAAACTCTCCTGCCACCTCCTTCACTAAAATATGAAGCTCACCAGATTGCTCAAGGATGAGGGGTAAGAACATACACGAGAAGCAGTGTACAGGCTGGAAATCGTTTTTGCAGTACGAGTAGGCCTCCAACAATCTCCACTGGGAGCTAAACATGACTTCTCTCTTCTCATTTTGCCAAACATGTCACTCCCTCTCCCATTCAACTCTGTATTATGGAAAATCTTCACAAGTTTCCACAAGGCCCTCCCCTTACACCTGACATTTCCTATAGGACAAGAGAACAGACCCCAATAGTTGGAAACTCCACTTCCTATCTCACAGTGCAGATCTTACAAGCAGGAATATCCAGTTATCTTGAAATAAAACAATCTACCTTCTTACCTCCCTCCTTTTGAACCTAATCCACCTTCTCTCTTTCCTGACACTAGGTGGCTGGACTGACACAATTGGCCTCTTTCTTCTTTTTTTCATGCTCCATTTTAGTTGTCTCTGAGTCCTATCAAACCCACCCACTAAATCTGCTCACTACCACACTGTTATACCTTATATCTTTCCTATTTCTTGCCTAAATGGCTGAAGAGCATCCTAACTTGCTTGCAGCCTTTTTAAGACCCAATCTATCCCCGGTACTGCCATCACATAAGGGTGGTCTTATTTAAAAAAAAAATTCTTTCAAGACATTCACTAATTAAATTCTTTAAATGGCTCCCAATAATCTGCAGGAGAAAACCTCAAATATTCTCATATGATGTAGTCCCTACCTCTCTCACCTGTTTCTTCTCAAACCATTTTAGCTCAGATTTAAATGCACCATGTTTTCAATGGTTTCAAATGACACTTTCTAGGGAAGCAGACCCTCCCATGCACAGACACATCAACTGTGTTTACCAACAGCACAGGACTGAACACAAAGTAACTGTTTACAGAAAATTCTCCACTAGACTGAGGAATTTAAATGTGCAGATTATGTCATTTATTTCTGCATTCTTGACCCACAGCAGACATTTAACAAGTATTTTTATTAAAATAAAAAATTATCAAGTGCATTTAATTGCAAAATTGTATGTACAAATCTTTCTCTGATATTCATTAAACATTTTTGGGGGCACTCTTCACTAATACTAACAAAAAACATTTATTTGGTCATAAAACTGTATTGGTTCATTTATGCCACATATACTTATTGCCTAACTAGTACTTTCAGGGTAAAAAGCAAGCTACTCAGTGTAAAAAAGTCAATTCTGGCTTTATTGTGCAAATTTCTATTGCGATCATATGGGTGTAACTGGCTCTGACAATAAATTCTACATCTGACAAATGTGTTGATTTCAGGCATGATAATTATACTTGAATTAAAGAGAGAACAATGGTTGTGTCCCTCAGGACTTGTCTCCACACAGAAGAAGTATCTTTCAAGATTTGCCCAAGCATACAAAAATTCACAAAGTGTCAAAAATTCCTAATTTCTCACTGGTTAAAAGATTCTCACTGCCATACAAATTTATATTCTCCCAAATGTTAGGTTTAATCTAATTCTAAAATAAAAGCACGTAATAAATAGGATTCAAAGAAACAAAGAAAAAAGTAAATTAAAGCACCCTCCTATACCTGTTGATAGAAGAAATTCAGAGTTGGCTTGTCTTCAGTAAACTGGTTTAGAAATCCTTTTGGCAAATAACGAATTCTCAATTCATATCTAAAAAATAATTCACAAAATAGAACAATTACAAATAAGTAATTCTCTCAATTCATAGTCTACAATTACAATATTATTGTCTATGGCATAGCCAATTACTCTGAAATATTATTTTAAAAATAAGTTAAAATATAATCAACTAATTTTTAAATATATTTTTAAATTTTTCAGCACAAAAACGTGCACATAAGTGTCTACAGCTCAATGATTCCACAAGGACACAGAGCATGATGAGAAGACGCCCCAGCCCTACAGTCAGTCTCTACCACAGCCCAGGGGCAGCACCACCTTACACTTCCCCGGATGGCTAACTTTACCTGTATGGAATCACACAGTATGTACTCGTTTATATCTGGCTTTTTTCATTCACCAATATGCTTGTTAGATTCATCCGTATCTAGTAGCTGAAGTTTGCTCATAGCTGAAAAGTGTTGCACTGTATGATATACCCCAATTATTTATCCACATTACAGTTGATGGCCATTTGAATTATTTCTACGTTTTAGCTATTAGGAATAATGCTTCTATGAACACTCTTTTTTTCTTCCTCTAAGCACAAAAAGGTAATTTATTTGCTCAGGAAGCCAAGGTTCAAGAATGGTCAAAACAAATAAATTTCACCAGAATGCTCTCTGTATCTTTCTTATCCTGTGTGTGCATGTGTGTGTGCGCATGTGTGTCTACCCATATGAACACTCTTGTGCACGTCTTTTGGTGAACATATTTACACATTTCTGTTGCGTATATGTGTATACACCAGGAGTAGAATCACTGGATCATAACAAATACACACATTAACTTCAGTAGATATTACCAAACAGTAAGCCGAAGAAGTTGTACCAATTTACACCCCCCCAGCAGAATGGGGTGTTCTGATTCCTGCACATCCTCACCTCTACTTGGTATTTCTAACTTTTTCATTTTAGTCACGCTGGTATTTACTGCAATGGAACACAGTGGTTTTAACTGGCATTTCCTTGATGAATAACAAGACTGGATACTTGCTCACATGACAACTGGCCACTTTGGATATCTTCTTTTGTGAAGTGTCTGTTTTTCTGTCCTTTTTTCTATTGGGTTGCCTGCCTCCCCAACCCCCACTTGATTTGTAGGTATTCTTTATATATTCTGGACGTGAGGGCTTTGTTACTTAGCGAATATCCTCTCCCACTCTACAGGTTGCCTTTCACACTCTTTCTGGTATCTTCTAAAAATTATTTTAAAAGTCTTTTATTTTTATGTTATCTTTTGAGGCAGAAAGTTCGTAATTTTTATACAGTCTTATTTATTTGCCTACCCAAAGGTTATAAAGATACCTATTTTTTTCTAAAAGTTTTATTAATTGATCTTTTAAAAAATGTTTATAGGCCCACAAGACAGAAAATGCAAGTAATGAATACAATTCCTTTGGTTCAGTTAAGGGTGGAAAAAATGCAAGATAGAACACACAAGTTTCTGCTGACACTTTTAAGTGTCTGTCTTACGAAAATACACAATTGCCAAACAATGAGCTTCCATTTTAATTTTACTCTTAGGAGTTTAATAACCTACTGCAGATATTCAACATCTGGCAATTATTTGTAGAAGCATAAAAGATTTCATTTACTTTGAATTCAGAACTTACCAGTCACCTTATATGCACTAATAATACTAATAGTCAGAGAAGTGTAATTATTCACACTTAGCAGACTAGGAAAACGATGCTCAGCAAGAATAAGCCATCAGTTCCAAGGCTGTATGTTCCAGGATTGAACAGGACACAGAAGGCTTTTGGTATTAATGTCATCCCATTTTAATGAAAGAGATAGGTCCGAAAATCAAACATTTGGCAGCCTGGTTTCACGTCCGTGCTCTTAATATCCAGCATCCTGATGCTGATGATGATACCAACTGACACTTAGTGACTACCCAGTATACATACTGACAGAAATTGTGATAAGCATTTTATCCAGATGACTTCTTTTAATCAGCAACAACCCTATGAGAAGCAGAAAGAACAGGGGCTCTGGATCAAGACGGCCTACATTAGAATCTGGCTCCATCACTTATTCACTGTCTGCCATCACCTCTCCACGCCTCAATTTCCTCATAAGGTTGTTGGGAGAAATAAATGAGTTAGTAAACGCAGAACACCTAGAACAGTCACTGGCACATAATAGTAATGGTCTCTAGGGTTTATTTATTACGTCAGTAATTACTCAACAAATACTAATTTCAGCACCAATCATGTACCAGGCACAGTTCCAGGGGTTGGGAATACGTCAGCGTACAAAAGAGGCAAAGTGCTGGCCCTCACAAAATTTCTATTTTTGTGGTGGAAGTCAGACAGCAAATAAACAAATATCTGTGAGGTGGTAGTAAATGTTATAAAGAAAAATAAGCAAGGTAAGAGGAATAACAAACGATGAAGTATTGTTTTATAAAGGGTAGTCAGTGAAGGACACTGATTCAGCGATATTTGAATGAAGATCTAAAGGAAGTGAGGAAGGAGATTATGCACTTATGTGCAGGGAAGAGAGTTCTGATCAGATGGAAGAGAGTGTGTAAAGGCCCTGAGGCTGGAGGATCCTTGGGAAGGCAAATGCAACTAGAGCCCACTGAGTGAGGGCAGTGAGTAGAAGGGCTTCAGAGAGAGATGGGATCAGCAGGTGGCAGATCATGTGGGACCCTGCACATCATGACTGTGGGGCTCATCCTCAGTGAGAAAGGAAGCCACTGGAGTACTGTGCACAGACCAGTGTCATCACAGCATGTACATTTCTAAGGATTAGTCAGGCAATACCATGCAGTACAGACAACAGGGGGCCGAGGAAGAAAGCAGGAGACCAGGAGGCAACTGCACCACGCTGGGTGAGAAATAATGACCAGGTTAGTATTTCATCCAATTTTCATAGATGGGGGAAAAAATTTTAGAGAATTATGTAATTTGCCCAAGTTCCCACAGCTATTAAGAGGTAGACATGGGACTCCTCTCCAGCAAGAACATATATGAATAGCCAAGGGCAGAATGAAACTAAGAGAAGGCACCTATGGCTTAAAACAGAGAGGAACATAAATTGACCTTGCTCCATGTGGAGGTAGGCAAGGTCTTTAGATCGTGTTAAGGATTTTGGTCCCTGCTTCAACCCACTACAGTTCAGAATATTTCCCCCTCATGACCCCACTGAAACTTTGCATCAGGTCGCCTAATTCAATTCCAGCCCACTCACCTCACCTCAGGCCTTAAACCATAGCACCCAATGCCCACACCCACTGGCCCATTAGTGCCAACATCCTTACTCCCCTTATACTCCACAAAACTTACCATTCTCCTTATACTTCTGTTACTGTTCTAACGTCCTGACATACATTTCCACTTCTCTGCTATAGGACACTCCACGGATTTCTGAATAGCAGCTAAATATAACATGCCCCAAATAAAATCATCCTTCTGCTTCTACTCCAGGTAATATATTCCTATTAATGCCACTGACATCTAACTTCCTGAGTCTTACCACCAACTATGAGCACCAAGATACCCACAAGCTAACCAACTAATGGTGGGGATAGGTAGGAAATATTTCTGAAAAGTTAAGCTCGACAAAGAATTTGATAATTCTGATACTGAGAAGGATAAGCCAACCAGTTTGTGTGTAGGGAAATAAAGTACAACTTCACGAAACAGAGATGACTTTCGTAAACAATGTGGTGTGGACAGCTCTTTCTTACTTCCGTAAACAATGTGGAGTGGACAGCTCTTTCTTACAACAGACTTCCAACTAAAAAAACCTAGAAGGAAGGATGGAAATAGAAATTCATCATTTGGCAAAAATTACAGTAATAATCACTGCAAGAAAGAATCATCAATGATGCTGAGATTAGTGGGTGAAAATATAAAGATAAAGAGGTATCTATCAGTCTCTGTATCTCCCCAGAAGATAACTCTTAATTACAAGGGGGGAAAAAAACAACTTTGTGGTGGCGAAACCTGGCCACCACCTTAACCAAATGAGCCAAGTTAAAACCACCAGGAAAATGATTCACATCACCAATATAGACTTTGTGATATAATGCAGTGAGAAGGGCACAGCATCTTGACTGTGGTATTCTTGCTAAAAATGCATAACTTCAATATAATCACGAAAAAAAAGTACCAGACAAACCCAAATTGAGGGACATGGTACAAATAACCAGACAGTATTCCTCAAAAGCGTCAAGGTCACGAAGGACCAAGACAGATTGAGGAACTGTCCCAGGACAGGGAAAGGCAAACATGGTATTCTGAATTGGATCCTAGACCAGAAAATGGACATTAAGTGGGACAACTGTGAAATTTGATAATGTCTGTAGATTAGTTAATAGTATTGTATCAATGTTAATTTCCTGGTTTCAATAACTGTACTATGCTTATGTGAGATTTTAACATTTAGGGAAGGTGGCTGATGGGTACACAGGATTTGTGTACTATTTTTGCAACTTTTGACACATATTGAGAATAAAAAGAAATTCCCATAAGACTGATTGTTCTATAACTGTGGTAACAAATACCCACCAGAACCAGTTTTAAACCAGCTTGGTCAATAAATATCAGTTGTATGGCCACTGACTGACCAGTATCTGGTGCAGAAGCATCAAGTAAACATTTAATTAATAAATCAGCAAATTTGGAAGTCCATCCTGTTTTTTAAAGGTGTCACTTCCAGACTTGTCAGAGTGTTCCTCTATTTACTGTCATACTGCTTTAAATCTTTTTAAGAACTCTTGTTGAATTCGGTATTATAATGAAAGACTGGCTTTTCAAATTAAGGTATATGCATATGGAATGTTATTTCAAGATAACGTAGAAAACTGTATCAAAATACAATCCCAAACTTCCTAAACCATTATTACTCATTTTCTTTTGTCATCGTTGAAAAAGGACATCTTTCCTCTACATAAAAGATTTTTTTCTCCTGCAAAGGTCTGAAAAGAAAACATCTCTTTCCAGGGTGAGAGAAGCTGTTACCAGCAGAGGACAGAGGAGCACTAAGCAGGAGAATGTGAGCCACATCTTGATAACAATGAAAAGGATTTTCTTTTTCACTTGCTCTGCAAAAGCCCCACAATACCTTCTCAAACACCAAAAGAGCCTTCTCTTAGACCTGACCCTCAAAGCCCTGAATTCAACATCTGAAAGGACTGGGCCATTTCCCCAAAAGCTCTTAAGAGTCTATTTATATCTGATTAACCCACTCAGAAGCCACACAGACCACTCCATGTAGGTGATTCCAGATGACTGAAATGTAGTTATCAAAATTTAGTTAACTAGAATTTGATTATCTAAGTACAAAACTTTAGTCTGAATCTGTTTCATGGAAATCTCCTGAAATTGCATGACATCCTTTGCTGTGTTATAAACGAGGTATGGTATTGTAATTTAATCTTTTTTGGCTTATTCAAGATCCTAACAAATATTACCTACTTGACTGGAGTCTCTCAGGAGCCCACCGACAGGTGAGCAAGCTCCTGCCCCTCCTGGGCGGACAGGGGCACGTGTATACCACAGGAGGGAGTTCGAGTCCTGCCTCAGGACACGAGGGCTCAGCACAAGTCCCTTGGAGGCCTTATGAGGGCCAGGAGGTCAGGCTGCTCCCCTGCAGAGGCTCTGGGCTGCCTCTCTCCCTCCGATCCTGTATTTCAATGTTCCAAATTGTCTTACTCAACTGATGTGCTCCCAACAACATTCTTTTAGGTTCGCTTTTTACTTTATGAAAGCATATCGTGCTATATGTCATCTTCTGGGAGTTAACCTTTTTTCAATTGAGGTAAAATTTACATAACAAAACATTAACCCTTTTAAAGTGTACAATTCAGTGGTATTCGTATTTAGTGCACTCACAACGTTGTCCTGGGACTGACTTGTCACACAATGTTATTTGGCTAAGATTCACCCAGAGGGCTGCATGTCCCTACAGTTCATTCATTTTGACTTGTATAACATCCCACTGTGTGAATATTCCACAACTGACTTAACTGTCACTGGTTATTCTATGAATATTCCTGCATCTCTAGCCTAGTATAGAAATGCAAGAGCCTCTTGAGGACAGAACCTGAAATGGAACTGCAGCATTGTAGGTTACGTAATGACTAGATTTTCAAGAGGATGCTAAGCTGTTTTCCCAATTTATATTCTCCCCAGCAGTGCAGGCAAGATCTTGTTGGATCCACAACCTCTCCAGCTATTGATACTGTCAGACAACTTACTTTTTGCCAACCAGATAGTGTAAGACAGAGTCTCATAGTCTAGAGTCGCATCTCCCCGATCACTACTAAAGCTGACAGTGTCCTCCCATGATTACTGGCCAAATTGTCTTCTCTTTTATGAAAACACCTCATGTCTCTTGACCATTTACTGAGTTGTTTGCAGTTTTCATATTGATCAGTAGAAGAACTCTTGAAGAACCATCTTTTGTCAATTACATGTGTTGCAACTATCTTCTTCCAGTTGCAATTTGTTTTTCCACTTTTAAAAATACATCTTTTGATAAACAGAATGTCTTAATCTCAGTAAATCTTCCTACTCCAGGGCCACAGACAGATTCAACTATATTTTCCATTGAACTTTCTCTTTTTTCAATCTTGATCCATCTCCAGTAGATTTCCGCGGATTATTTGAAGTAGGATCTAATTTTGTTGTTACTCTTCCTACAAGAATAGTCATTTATCAAACCAGCTCTTCCTTTCCCCAGTGATGTGTCCTGACACCTCTTTAAGGTCATCCTGCCTGAGAAAGCTACAACCAAATATATGTACTGCAAACTAGCTTACTGAGGTGTTTGAAGAACTGAAGTTTCAAATGAACGAGTTTACATCTCAGGTTTATTTAACGATATGAACAGAACCTATAGCAGAGAGCATGAAAAAAAATTTGTTAAAAAACCTCACAGGCAGGGACGGGGGCCGCCCGGTGGTGCAGCGGTTTAGTCCGCGCTTGGCAGCCTGGGGTTCGTGGGTTCGGATCCCGGGCGCCCGCCGACGCACTGCCTGTCAGCCATGCCTGGCGGCGTCCCATATAAAGTGGAGGAAGATGGGCACGGATGTCAGCACAGGGCCAGTCTTCCTCAGCAAAGAGAGGAGGATTAGCAACGGATGTTAGCTCAGGGCTGGTCTTCCTCACAAAAAAAAAAAAAAAAAAAACCCTCACAGGCAGGGAAATTGATATCCAATTATTCTGATGAGTCCTGGTACTTTCATTTAAATATCTTACTTCTCAGAACGAAAGTCAGAACTGTAGTTGCCTTCACATACCCACCTACGAACTGAGATACAATGTCTGCTGGTGAGAGAGAAAAGATTATCAAATGTTCTGTTTCTTGCAGTTACCTATCTAACACAGGAGTAGAGAAGAAACAGGTGAGCTCATGAACTCAGTTCCACTCTGCCACCCATTTAAGCTGTATGATCTCAGGAATGTTAAACCTCTCTAAACTACAGCCTTCTCAGGAGTAAAATGGCAAAAGGAGAGTACCTACCTGATAAGACTATCATAGTGTCAATCAATTTTGATAAAATAAGTCAAGTGCTTAGCACAATGTCTAAGCACTTAGTAAGCAACACGTGTTAATGTGGGAATGTTGTTATCAACATGAACTAGTACTGTTTGGTTCCTAGTTGAATACAAGTTACTATTCATCATATTATTTTGCCTCTTGGCTTATTTTACAATTTCATTTTCACTGATTCCATTTTCACTTAAAATTTTTTATTGGGTGCTTACCCTATCCTATACCAGGCACAACTAGAAACCAGAAACAGAGCTGAGTAAGACAAAGTCCCTGAGGGAGAAAGATGATATCAAGTAGGCAGTGGGCTCTGTAGATAGAATGGTCAGAGAAAGCCACAGGGAAGAGGTGACAGTGGAGCACTTTCCCTAAACGAAGGCAAGTCCAAGACACGCTGGAGATGGCAGAGGAGCATACTCAGCAGAGTCACACCAAGTTCAAAGGCCCCAGGGAGCAACAGGCTTGGCTTGTTTAAGAACCAGTAAGAAAGCCAGTGTGGCTAGGGTCACGCAAGTGAAAAGTTCGAAAAGATAATGGCAAAAAGAGAAGTGAGATGGAGGGCTATGTTATTCAACAAGCAAGAAAGCTGGCAATAGAGAAGAGACTATCAAATGAGATCCCAACCTGAGTACCTGTGAAAACAGAAAAGTGATAACTTTCAAAGGGACTAAAGTCGCTAGAGTGGAGGAAGAGGAGCAACAGCAGGAGATGAGGACTGAGAGAGAATTAGAAACTTTGCAGTTGGCTCTGAGTGTGGTGAGGAGTTCCTGGAAGTTTCTGAGCAGGAATGATTTACACATTTCATTGGTTGTTTACATTTTAAAAGATCCATCAGCAAATTCTGTGAGCTCAACCTTAAAAACATATCCCTGTACAACTGCTTCTCACTCCTTCTATTACTACTTCCTCAGTCCACCACCTTTTATGATTTTTGCCTGGGTTATTGCAATAACTTGCTTATTGGTTTCCCTGTGTCTATCCAATTAAAGTATGAATTTAATGCCAAAGGTAGGTCTAGGGAGAGTAGAAAGAGAGGAAAAGAGGTCACTGTAGCAGCCCAAAATTTAATGGCTACGAAAGGGTACAGAAACTGTGAATGGTCAGTAAAGCAGGAGGAAAATCTTCACCAGGAGGCTAAGTGAAGAAAGGCTTTAGATAGAAGGCAGGAACTGAGTGCCTCAGACACTGCAGACAGGTGGACTGAGATACACATACATGTACATGTGTACTGGATCTTAAGGTAAAATATATTTCTTCCTCTAAGTTCAAGAAAAATGTTTGAACATCACTGTTTTAGATGCCTTTTATAAATAGCAAATAGCTGGAATTTATTTATTTATTTTTTAAAGTTACCATAGGTCTTAGAAACCTCAGCATACTATTTTCTTTTTTTTTTTTTGAGGAAGACTGGCCCTGCGCTAACATCTGTCGCCAATCTTCCTTTCTTTTCTTTTTTCTCCCCAAAGCCCCAGTACACAGTTGTGTATCATAATTGTAGAGTTGCAGCTCTTTTATATGGGACACCGTCTCTGCATGGCTTGATAAGCGGTGAGTAGGTCTGCACCCAGGATCTGAACCAGCAAACCCTGGGCCACCGAAGCAGAACGTGTGAACTTATCCGCTATGCCACCGGGCTGGCCCTGGAATTTATTTTTAATCCCACTCTAATAATCTCTAACTATTTACTGTTAATATGCTTGCATTTATTTCTAAAATCTTATTTGTGATGGCTAATTATCATGTTTTCCCATGCTTTTTCTCCATTTCTTACCTTCTTTTGGTTGCTGTATTTCTCTAACACCTATTTACTCATCTACTGTTTAAGTTATAAAACCTATTTCTAATGTTTTAGCTGTTAGCCTTACATAAAATCTTAAGACCTAGCTGACAGCACTTTAATTCTGACCCCCTCTCTTTTGACATGTATCTAGTAGTGAGTTCTACTTTTTTAATAGAAAAATTCAGTTATCATTATTTTAGTTTTATGGAGCCAATGCTTATTTAGATCTACCCAGTTTTTTTTGCTAGCATTCCTTCTTGCATCTGAACCCTTCCCCAGAGACCATTTTCCTTTTCCCTGAGGTTTATTTGTAGGAGGTTCCTTGGATGGTAAACTCTCTAAGGAAAATGTCTCTAAGTCACCCTGTTCTTGAGCGGTAATGACCTGGGCAAACAAATACACGTTGCCAGTTACCTTTTCTCGCCACTTTGAACATATTATCCCACTATTTTCTTGACATCTATTACTGCTGTGGAGAAGTCTGAATTCTTTTCTGGTTGCTTTTAACATCATTTCTTTTGTACAACACTATTTTACTATAATCTGCCAAAGTGTGAATTTAGTTTTATCAACCCTGTTTGGGATCTTATGTTAATCTTGTATTTGAGGACTCACATCATTCATTGATTCTAGAAAATTCTCAGCCATTATCTTTTTAGATTATTTCCCCTTCCTCATTCTTTTTATCCTCTTCCTCTAGCATTCCTATGAGAAATGGGTTGACCTTCTCATTCATGTTACATAAACTTGCTTTCATATTTTCCATCTGTTCATCTCTGTGCTATGTTTTGGGCAAATTTTCTCAGACCCATCTTCTTGTTTACTAATTTTTCAGCTATGTCTAATCTGCTTGGTTACTTTTAATAGTCTCCTGTTTCTTACTGACTTTAAGAACTATCAGTATGGGGGGCCGCCCGGTGGCACAGCGGTTTAGTTCGCGCTTGGCAGCCCGGGGTTCGCGGGTTCGGATCCCGGGCGCCCGCCGACGCACTGCCTGTCAGCCATGCCGTGGCGGCGTCCCATATAAAGTAGAGGAGGATGGGCACGGATGTTAGCCCTGGGCCAGTCTTCCTCAGCAAAAAGAGGAGGATTAGCAACGGATGTTAGCTCAGGGCTGGTCTTCCTCACAAAAGAAAAAAAAAAAAAAAAGAACTATCAGTATTAACTCTCACACTCTTGAAAATACCACACACGCATCAGTTGTATCTCTGATCACATTTTCCTCTTTCATCATCTCTACCTACTAGCCATGCAACCTTCACGAACCTTATAAGCCTGGCTATATTCTCAGAGTTTTTAAGATTACATTATGCCTATTGAGACAGGCATGTTGATTTTAAAAACCCGTAGTATAAAGTCAGATAGCTAAATTCAAATCAAAGCTGTGTCACAAACTATGTCAACGCAACTTAAACCAATTTCATTGCGCCTCTGTTTTTATCCGTAAAAATAGGGATATCAACAGTCTTTACCCTCACAGAGCGAGGGTAAATGAATTACACATTTTACAACTTACAAATATTCAAATTATAAATACCAAATAGCTGGTACAGTGCCTGGCTCTTAGCAGCCACTCAGTGGTGATGACACATCAACGTCGTCATCATCTCCATCGGTGCTGGCAGCAGCAGCATCTTCACCACCCTTCATTCAAGGAGGGTCAGCCTAAATTTTTCTTACTTTTGAGGATTCAGGCTCCATTAAATAAAAGTGCCTACTTAATTTTACTCGAAATAAAGTAAAAAAATTGGCTCAAAAGAACAAAAACAAAGCTTGTAGACTCAGAGATTTATACTCAACAAACATTTTATTGAGCACTAAATATCATAAGGAAGGTTGCTCTCACATGTCTACTTAAATGAAGAAGATTATGGAATTGTGTTAAATAAAAATACCTGCAGGTATTTTTAACTAACTTTTATATATTCTTAGTTTTTAAACACTTGTTTGATTAACTGACTAAATACAGCAGTTGGAGGTCGAATTTTTGCTAGCCATTGATGTAAGTCAATCAAACTATACTCTCACAGAATATTCTGTTAGCTCGGTTCCAGCTATTTGATAAATTTGAAAATACAACTATACTTCTTTGATAAACTCTGTAAGTGCGACAAGATTTATTCACCTAAACATGTTTGTTATTCTTTTAAAATGTCTCCTTTAATCGATTTAGATCTTTGGACTGAAAGTTACCAACATTCGAATTTCGTCTTCAATCTACAATCATCTTTAGTTTTGCAGCATTATCTTAAAAATGAGGACCCCTGTGGAAGAACTCCATTTTCACAAGTTATACTTCTCTCAAATGTGTTTTAGATGTACAAGTTCCTACAAACATCTTGTTTACTTAATAGTGAAAAAAATTATTAGGAGAGAACCAGGGAAAGGACAATTATAGGGAATTCTTTTAATTCAACTTGAATGGTTTCAGTTTCATTAAGGTCAGTACAAGTCACTAAGAAGCCACTTCCTAATTCTAATGTTGTATGTGAATATCAAATAGACACCCACTCTTTTTAGGTGAGCTGTGGATTCCTGGGCAAAATAACGCAAGCTGTGCAGTCCATTAATAAGGTAATTAGGAATGGTCTCATCAGGGCACATCAAGTCCTGCTGACAAAAGGATGCTGACAGAACAGAAAGGAAAAGAATCAGGGCCTGAGTTCCTAGCACCGAGGTGGAAACAAAGCAGCACTGACAAGAGAAGTGTGACTACAAAAGGCCACCACAAAAGAACGGAATCAGATGGCTCAATCAGTCAAAAGTCAACGGTGCCCCAAAGACAGACTAACCAGAAGTCTAGAAAAGATCACTGGTTAATAATTACCAGCCAACTTTATTTATACAGGAGTTGTACCGACAAAAAGTGTGAAAATTAAGCATAGACATTTATCCTCTTGTGCGTGATTTAATATGCAAAACAAATCAGTGCGAGTCACACCAAAGTAGGTTTGTAATCTTACTTCCACTCCTCTGGTGGGTGTGCAAGTTCATACTTCTCCCTCACATTGGAGACACCCATATCCAAATGGAGCCAGTGAACCTCCTCTGACCGCAGGTGACTGAGGCGAAATCCATAGCAGGCCACGTGCTTTACTTTGTGACTGTCCACTATCTTCTGAATGATGCCCTAAAACATACCCCCCACAAAAATGACTGTTATAAACAAAAAAAAAACTGTAGGCTAAAAGTTAATGCAATGTTCATTTTTAAAGTTAATTATCAGAAATCTTTGGTAAAAGAGTTATCAAGTTAAATAAATTACTGAATTTTACTTAGGAATCTTTTTTCAGTATTTTTAGGAACAAGGAAAAGTTTAAAAAAAAACACAAAAAGAGGCTCTTCCCTTTTCTTTATTGATAAACAAGGCATGGACATTGAAAATACATTTCTGCAGCTCCACCTTTGCACCATCCCCAAAACTTATCAAAGCATACCAGCCACTCTTTAGGAATCACTTGCTGAGGACTAGACCCAAGCGGGGGTTATATTTTCTGAACCAAGGACAGCATATTGTTTGAGAACGGGCTGCAACCTTAATATCATTTTTTAAAAACACACATTTAGGAACATACAATTAGGGCCATGTTTCTGGTAATACTGATGACATATGAAAAGTTATTTGAAGTTGGACCTAACCAATCTGCTCTTTGCTCTCTATACATTAATATGCAGCAATCTACAACAACCCCCAATCTAACGCTTCTAACATGTGTGTCCCGTGGGTTTAGAGGAGATGAAAGAAACCTCTGAAGGAGGGCACTAGGGAAAGCTCCCTAGAGAAGGCTTTCTCCCTAGAGAAAGGGAAGCATTAGAACCGATTCTTGCCCTGTCTCCGCAACGGTGTGGAAGTCCTGTGCGTATATGTTTGAAAATAGCACAGATGGAAGACTCACTTGGGAATATGACAGAAACCATGCGCTGTCCTTACAGGAGGGTGTGCTAATCACAATACACTGTAATCTGCCCAATCTTTTAGGCCATTAGTAAGTTTTTAATGATGCTGATATTAACATGAAAATGTCTAAAAAGGAATATTGTCTATTAAAGAAAATCAACACTGGTTTTTAAAAATTAGCAATTAACTGAAGCTATCACATATAACATAACTAAGATACATCTTAAAAGCTCCTGCACACACTAAGTATTTCTCTATTATGGCATGATGCTGTTGATAATACAATTAAGGGTGTTCCCAGCCATACCCATAAGAAAAGATAAATAATAACATGTACTACACACAAAAACTGCAAAGACCCAGTGTGTCTACACTAAGGGCAGGACGTGTGTTGCGCTCCTGGTACCTGCAAGAGGCTGACTTCCCTTTCAGATTACTTGATCCCTGGGACAAGTTTGTGTACCAAGCATGGGAGAGTGGCGGGGGAGGGGGGAGACAGGTAAATACAGCACCAGAGAGAAAGCATGACCAAAGGACCAGGCTGGAAGAGTCAAAGATAGCTTCATAAAGACGACAAATTCCCACCAGGACAGGAAGGATGTCTGCAGCCTACAGAACTCTGGGTGGAACTGAGATAGGCATAAAAGGTCCCTTCTGGCTTTTGGACTCAAGGCCTGAATTTCGGACAGGGCCACCGTGAATGACGGTACAGGTTGTACCCTCCCAAGGGCGCCCAGCCAAGGGGGCAGGGGGAGCTGAAACCCAGCCCAAGCTCCAGTCTTCAAATCTTGTGCTCTGGGGTGGCAGACCCTGCCTAGAGAAAGGGACATCTTTTTCTAGTAATTCTCTCAAAGGCAGCTTTCCCTTGCCAACACACAAATCCGTGAGCTGCAAAGGATGGCAGCTGGCGTCTCTTTCAAATTTCCACGAAAGCACCTTTGTCTCCCTGTCCCAGCTCTGCCAGTTCACCAAGTGCACACCAGCACCAGTTACGCTTGTGCTAAAGCCCAGGCCTGAGCACGTCTTCTCTTTACTTCACAACAGCTCACTGCTACTAGAGTCCAGAGCAACCTCTCTCCCGTTACGGCTACAATTCACGTCTATATCTATCTCTAATCATCTGTCTCAGTGCACTAGGTCTATCCTTCCACACCCAGACACAGAGGGTAAGGAAGTACACAAATCATTTCTTATACTTGTATTTGCCATCAACACCCAGGCGAAATTCCACCTTCTCTGGGTGCCTTCCCTGATGACCCCTTGCAAGGGTACATGTCCTCTGAACCCACCTGCAGAGAAGCAGTATCATTTAGAGAGGCTTGGTCCAGAACTGTTGTTGCTTATTAGGGGAAAGGCAGGTTCCAAGTTTTGGAGTTTTATGGAACAGACAGAATTTTAGTCAGTTCACTTGATCACACTGCTTGAAGACACCCAAAATGATTTCAACTTTGGGTTTGTGTAACAAAGATTTCCCATACTGTAATACCTCATCACTAAACAAGGTTGCACCTTTCACTTTCCACTAAAAAATTAAGCAATAAATGCATAGACATTTCCTTTTATTTCACTTTTTCCTTTTTCATTATGCTTCCACATTGTGTTCTGTCCTATTTCTCATACTCCAGTACTCTTATAAACTGCCTCTCTGACTTAATTTGGATAGCAGCCAAGATTAGAATATACAAGGTACTTAAATATTTGATGCTGAATGCATATACTCAGTAACATAAATAATTTTGAGAATCAAATATTTGGTTCTGGACAACTGAACAAGTAACTTTGAGAACTAAATATTTAGTGAGGAATGCATAACTCAACAAAGACTACGATGCTACCATATGGAAATGCTACCACTTCCATATAACACACACGCACATACATTAGTACATGTCCATACTGTTTCTGGAATGCATACATTTAGAAAAGTGACTGCCTCTAGGGAGATAAAGGACAAGGGATTATAATATGCCACTAATGGTAGCTGAATTAAATTTAAATTTCTCATCCTGGTTTTAAAGGCTCATGACAATTTAGTCCTATGGTATACGAAATAATACGGAGCTACTCTGAAATTTCTGTTTATCCATTTATATCATATCTCAGGCTTTGGAAAAAAACAACGTTCCTGATTAAATTCTTATGTTAGACACTCATAGTGGAAAAATTCTTCTTAAGGTTGAAAATAAAAAAAGCCAGTGTCTCCATCATGCTTATGTCCTTTCAGGAACATAACATTTAGTGTACAAAGCCATTTTACTACTGGTAGTTAGTTATTTTCTTTTTTATTTCCTTGTTTTGGGGGAGAAAGGGAAGTGGAAATGCAAAAATACCGCTATGAACATCTTTCTAACTGTCATCATACATATGTAGAAGCATTGCTTAGAAACACACACATTGGATCAAAAGCTACTTAAAATGTGACATTTTGCTAAGTACAACCAAACTGCCCACCAATAAAACGATAACAGTTATACCTGACACACAATGTTAGAGACTGTCCTTCATCTCAGGCCAATACTGGACAAAATCAATCTTAAAATGTTTATCAATTTGATGGACCAAAAAAAAGGAGAGGGCATTTCACGGTTGTTATAATTTACATTTCCCTGATTAACTTACTAGGCAGATGAGGCTATAATTTTGTTTCTAAAAGTTCTTTTTATGATTTTGTTTGGTTCACCTTGGTCACTTATCTTTCAGACAGTGTCTGAAAAGAAATGACGTTCTTTCCACTGGTAGAAAGAAGTCAGGCAACCTTCTCCTCCACGCTCTTTCAGTGGTGCACGCTCACTCACTCGTTCATTCAGTGACCATCTAAAGTGCCACTGCCTGCATGGTGCCGGCAATACAATGAGGAGAGAGAGGTAATCCTTACCCTCAAAATCCTCAAAGTCCAGTAGGAGAAAGACGCGATAATGAATACATGCAAAAGGGTAATAAGTCTGTGGGGAAGGTGGGGGGGACAAGACAAAAAGAAATATTTGATATTTTTAGCTATCTCATCACAGGTAATTTGTAACCTTTCTTTATTTTCAGAGGAGATATCTGAGGCCACATGTACTGTTCTTAACAGTGTTCACCTCTTCTTCCTCCTAAGAAATCACCAAGTATAACCACTATGTCTTTTATTGTGTCCAGTGGTTATTCTTCTCAGTGATTCTCTTCCAGATACTCCTCACGTTTAGGAAACCAACGAGTTCCTACCATTCTTCTCTGATCGTGGCTGTACTGGCAGGAGCCTATCAGCATTCAGTCACCAAAAACAAGATGTGGAAATCTAAATCCTGTTCTCCAACAGCTAGTACATCTCCTCCTCTTGGTTCAGCAGCAAACCAGGAGTCCTCCTGAAAGTCCTCCAAGACAAAGTATGCACTTTTGTCTCTTGATGGTCCACAGTCACTCCACTAGTTCCCTATCGCTGCTGTAACAAATGACATAAACTTAGGGGCTTAATGTAACACAAATGTATTACTTTTCAGTTGTGCAGATCACAAGTCTGAAATGGGTCTCACTGGGCTAAAATCAAGGTGTCAGCAGGGATGTGCTGCTTTCTGGAGGCTCCAGGTTGGCCTTTTCCAGCTGCTAGAGATGCCTGCATTCCTTGGCTCATGGTCCCCTTCCTCCATCTTCAAAGCCAGCAGTGCTGCATCTGCCCCTTCTTCTGTAGTCACCTCCCTCTGACAACAGCCAGAAAAGGTCTGCTGCTTTTAAGGACTCATAATCTCCCCATCTCAAGCTCCTTAACCTTAGTCACATCTACAAAGTCCATTTTGCTATATAACGTCCGATATGCACAGGCTCTGGGATTAGGATGTGGACATCTTTAGGGGCCATTATTCTGACTACCACAGTCACCATCTCTAAGGATTTAGTGATCAAGAATTCTTTTTTCTCATGCTCTGCTGTCTCATATTCTCCTTCCTCACACTGCTTTTGATTCTATTTTTTTCCTTAAGGTTTTTCTGTCCAGCTTTCTTCCTAGATGATACTTTCTATACTATTCCATTAAAGGAATAGTTTAACTTTCTAACATTTCTGTAGTCCTTTCCTACACCAAAATTATTTGAATCCATAATAATCGATGTTCAAGTTTTTAAATGTGCATCCCCCTGCCCCTCTATCAGAGAGAACAGGTTACAGTGACAACATGCATAAAGCACCAAGTGCTGACACCTGACAATCAACACTGGAGACCCCAGGACTGGTGCAGACGAAGTCCTCCAGGCAACTGTCTGTGGCTGACCTCTGGGAAAACTGCCTGAAGGATTCCTTCCCCTACACCTACCAGCGTTCTTAGCACAGGACAGCTCTGCTCACAGAACTCATACCTTCTAACTCATGGAATCCCAACTGCTTGTGCATTTTTCCAT
Source organism: Tapirus indicus (assembly GCA_031878705.1). Classification (NCBI taxonomy): domain Eukaryota; kingdom Metazoa; phylum Chordata; class Mammalia; order Perissodactyla; family Tapiridae; genus Tapirus; species Tapirus indicus. The sequence continues at coordinate 3,908,664 of CM062935.1, read as the reverse complement.
TCCAAACAGAAAGCTGATTTTAAAGTGATCAGAATGTTACTTTCTACTGCTATCCTTCCCACTACCAGCTCGGTAACAGTAACTAGTACTAATCCAACCCCAAGTATATTCACGTTTTAGCAAACTATGTGGACTGAATTTATTTTGTTTATTTACTATTACAGGTTCAGGTAATTACGTCAACCTTTTTCTAGTGGCTCATGAGGAGTACTGAAACCTGAGAGTTTGCTATATATTTAGAAAAGTTCAATGTGCCTGTTAGTAAATTTTAAGAAGCTGTGAATGTGATAAGAATATTGTCCGAGAACTCAATTCCTACTTAACCTCTGGCAGCATTTTAATGTACTTTCCCAGATTTGGTGTCTGGGCATAAAATGAGTTGTTCTAGGCCCTGTGATTTAAAAAAAATAATAAGTAGGAATCCAGGTTTGATAGAAGTATCATTAAGGCTAGGTACGGTTTTAGATAGCTGTAATCTTTGACTATTTGACTGTAATCTTTGACTATTCAATTTCTTTTGTGATTATTAGTCTATGAAGGCTTTCTACTTCAGCAACCAACTTTCCTAATTTATATTTCTGTCAGAAGTACTCCATTTCATCTAGGATTTCATATAGTCATTCAAAAAGGTATCTGTCAAGCACATGCTGTGTGCCAGCTAGGCACTGTTGAAGATGCTGTGACAATATCATGAAGCAGAAAGGTCCCTGCTGTCACAGAGCTTACAGTCTAGTGGAAGAAAGCAGATAATAAATGAGCAAACAAATCAAGAAACAAGACAATTTCAATAAGGAAAAAACATCTGAAGAAAATAAAACAGGATGATGGGGAATAGAAAAGGTGGGAGAGAGGGAGCACACTTGGGCTGGGTGGACAGGAGAGCAGAGTGAGGGCAGTTGTGGGAAATAAGATGAGAATGGGCAACAAGCAGCCAGATCCCGTAGGCCCTTGTAGGCCACTGAAGGAATTTGGCTTTTCTCTTGAGAAAACTGGGGAGCAACTGGAGGTTCTGAGCAAATTACTGACTAGCAGACTGGTATGTTAGAGAAACAGTCCAGGAAGCAGAAAGTAAAAGTGAGTGACCAGAAGGTTATAGGGCATGACGGGGAGAGGAGAGGGTTAGGGCTCTTGAAGGACTTGAATGTTCACTCTGAGACAGGAAGCCACTGGAAGGTTCTGAGTACAGGAGTGACGTACTCTGGCTTTCATTTAAATAGGATTGTTCTGGCAGCTGGGTTGTGAACAGACCAAGGGGGGCAAGTAGGGAAAGCGGGATGTCAGTTAGACCATATGACAATGCACGAGATGGTGGGGCTCAAAGAAAGGTGTAGCCATGGAGGTCCTATGAAGTGCGTGGATTCTAGGTATATTCTGAAGAGAACGTAGACAGGGTTAACGAATGTACTGGATGTGGTATATAAGCAAAAGAGGAGTAAAAGATGACTCCAAAGGACTTGAGTGAATAAAAGGGGAAACCTTTGGGCTGAAACACTGGACGATTCTTTTGGAGTAAGAAGCATAAAGGTAGAGAAGAGAGGTACAGATGCAGCTGGGCATTAAGGTCATAAATTTAGAATGAGACCAGTCAGAACGAGGGTACAGGTGTGGAACAGGCGGACAGTTGGATTAATCCATGGTCACAGCGTTAAGAGACTATGAAGATGTAAGAGAGGTGCAAGAGAGACTAGCAGCAGTATGGCAGTGGACCACTGCCCCTTGCAGCCTCCTACAGTACTTTCTGGGTTCACTTTTTTTCATGCTCCATTATGTCATCTAATTGTTTTCTCAAAGAAAGCCTATGGTATTAACCTTCTACATCCTTCTTTCTCTACAGATACCTTCATCCCATATTTTCGCGATTGATAATTTACCTGGCATAGACTTCAGAAGTACAAATTATCTTCCGAGTCCTCTGAAGATACTGTTCCAATATTTTCTTGCATCTAGCATCACTGATGAAAAGGCTGACGTAAATGTCATTCTTTCTCCTAAGAGGGGACTTCTCTCATAGAATTTGGAATTTTCTCTACACCATTATTATTCTGAAGTATCATTACCATGCCAAAATAAGTGATGTTTGCAACCATGAGATACTGATTACTTCCGGGCAGAACATACCAGCCTGTCAGCATTGTTTAGCAATCATAATTAGATTTATGACTTGCACCTGATTTGGGTGGCACTTGGGCAGTTACACAGGTGAAGGCTGGTTACATAGAGGAATAGTGCCCATCTGACAGACGCCAACACAAAGAGGCTTTAGCCCTCCTCATACCCAGGTGCTGCACAAGTGGGCCAGTGATGGTCTGTTGGTGTCTAGGGCCATGAGGCCTGCACCTGAGACCTCCGGATCCCTTCAATGAGCACTGTTTTCCTACTGTTGCTGTTCTGCATACCTTGCCTATAAATGGCGGAGTCCTGTGAATCCTTCTAGCAACCAAACATTTAAACTAATTAATGTATAATTAGCACATATATGTAAAAGGAGTAAAATTTATTAATTGAAGCGTGAGAAATAAAACCTCTGTAATGAATTACTATCAGAACCCAGATATTTTCCTGGTGAAAATAAATCTTTCAACTCCTCCAAAGGTTTTGTTTCTTCTGAGTTAATCAGTCTCTCTGATAAATTACTTTCTACAGAGCACAACTGTCCAGCAGAAATATAATGCAAGCCACATGTCATTTTAAAATTTCTAGTAGCCACAGGAAAAAGAAACAAGTGAATTCAATTTTAATAATATATTTTATTTAATCTAATATGTCAAGAACATCATTCTTTCAACATACAATCATAAATTACTGAGGAGATATTTTACATTCTTTTTTCATACTAAATCTTTGAAATCTGGTGTGTATTTTCACTTACAAAACATCAGTTCAGACTAGCTACATTCAAGTGTTCAAGAGTTGTGCATGGCTACCATATCTGGCAGTGCAGCAATAGAGTCTATGACTGAATCTAATTATTCATTAACTCTGGATAACAATAAGCTATCCCCTTCAGAAAACAGCTGGCATGGCTTCCTCTTTGCTACTATTAAGTGGTCTGCTTTTTTTTCTGCCAGGTGACTACACTTCCAATCTAAACTTACCACCCCCCACCCCGACCCTGTTTCTGTTCTAAAGTCATCAGGCCCTCAAATGCTGCACGTTTCTTCCATTTTACTCTTGCCTAACAATATACTAGTCTCTGTATCCATAATGTTCCTCTGTTTGATGCCTCTTCTTGGGGAGAAAGATGTCATGGACATGTTCTTCAGTATTATTTTGTTCAGATGTGCAGATCCATCAATTAATTTACAATTAAAATACTGCATTTTCATATGTTAAAGCATTAAATGAAAGTGGGTTATGAAATGTACCCATCTTCCATCACAGTGACCCAATATCTTGCGGATTTTATGCTATTCCAGGAATGGGCTATGGTGAATCAATGGCAATAGAGATTTCTCTGCCTCAAGTTGAAAACCATCAAGTGATAAGAGTTATTAAATTTCAAACATTTTACTATGAAATAAAACAACCTGCTTTTTGGCCACATAGATTTGCTTGTATTGATCTTCATAAAAGTTTGACAAATAAATTCTCTTACGTATTTGTATCTGATTTAAATTTTTCTTCACAATACAAATGTTTTGGCATCTGGCAAGTTTTTAACATTGGCTAAAGGCTGATATATGCCCAGTGATCAATGGTTCTCTTGCGGTATGAATCCTTTCCTGTGCAGTGAGTTTGCCACTAGAACCCATCTGTCGTGGAGTCTTTCCCAGGTGAATTTTCTGATACACTAAATCTTGAACATTTGCTAAATGTCTTGTCAAATTCATAATCTTTGAAAGGTTACCCTCCTGTACAAATGCTCTGAAGTTTATTAAGGCTGATGCAATGGTTTAAAGAATTTCCTCATTCACTGTATTAGAAATTTACAAAGACTAGAATATACACTAAGAGCCTTCACATAAACATTACATTTCCCAGATTTCTCTCAGTATGAATTATCTGATTAATGTTAAGATAGAACACTAGTTGCTGGCTTTTCTACCAAGTGATTGCTTTATAAGGTTAAATATAAAACAGAACTATGGAAAAACTAGAAAAAGCCAGCAAGCTTCATAAAAAGTTTGTAAAAACAGACTATTATATTTCAGTTATAGCACATGAATAGATATTAACACGTATTTCAATCCTGAATAATTCTCCTTTTAATAATTAATCCATTTGAACAGTCAACATTACAATATTGCAGAGGTAACAGAAAATTACATATAATTCAAATGTAATACTGCAGCCTTAAATCTAACCTCTACCAATCCTTTTATTTTACTTAAAAATAGTTAAGGTATATGAGTTAAAGAGTAATAAATTAATTAGTTTCATCACTACAAAAAGAAAGCGGGGGATGAGGGGAAGGGCCGGCCTGGTGGCATAGTGGTTACGTTTGCGCCCTCTGCTTCGGCAGCCTGGAGTGCATAGGTTTGGATCCCAGGTGCGGACCTATGCACCACTTGTCAAGCCATGCTTTGGCAGGTGTCCCATATAGAGTAGAGGAAGATGGGCACGGATATTAGCCCAGGGCCAATCTTCCTCAGCAAAAAGGGGGGGATTGGCAACAGATGTTAGCTCAGGGCTAATCTTCCTCACCAAAAATAATAATAATAATAATAATAATAATAATAAAGAAAGAAAAGGGGTAAAAAAGACATATCTATTGGTCCTAGTCACTGGACACTTGTCCTCCTTAAAGATGAATATGGACTAAGTGGAGGAGGGCAGGAAGGAGGAGGGGTTTCTCTAACACTTGATCAAAGTAAACAGTTGCTGAAAATGTACACACTGCACTCAGTTTTCTGAAATCACGGTGCCACCTTCTCACTCCCCACTCTCAGCAACCTGTGCCTACAATGCACTTCGCCCACGATTCTTTACCACGAACTCTCACTCACCACCCGGAAGAAACCCTTGCAGGCTAACCCCTACCTTCAGCTATTACTCCTGCAGGACTCCTAGCCATCTGGAGTGCCTCAGGAGGCACTTCCTGCACTGGACTGCATTACGGCCATGAGCGGCTCCCCCCAACAGACTGTCAGCTGTGTGAGCAGGGACTTCCTATATCCCAGAACCTTGCCAGTGTCTGGTATACAGAAATTCATCATCGGTTTTTGAAGAATCTTTCCTATTTAAAGTCATGCAAATATCTTCAAAATTACACTTTCTTGAAAATAATTTCTGATTGCATAAATATCACAGGCTATTTTAATTGCTTTGTTTACTTGTACCCTTCCAAGAGTTAGAGAAAACAGGAGAGAAAAACAAGTCAAAGGCACTACATGAATAATATATGATTCAGTTATTATTTTCCTAAGAAATTTTACAACAATTAAAACTCTGGTCAGTCACATATTAACTGAATAAACATTATAAAGAAAAATTTAACATCTCTGTAATATGGGAATACAAATGATTACTTTATCTTTTTGTGGCACGTGCCAATACCATTTAACCTAAATATACACTGAGGATGTCTCCTAGGAAAATGTACTTACCCTGACGTCAGTAGCATCTCCATGCCTGATAATACTGGCCCAGGTGGTTGGCTCACTGTTGCTTTCAAAGTAATGAAAGACCTTTAACACTCGCTCCATCGCCCCAGGGGACCGTTCTACACTGGTACCTAGGTGAGTCTTGGTACTCGAGTTCGGTGTGTGATTCAAGTTTGGGTCGAGGTAAGCAGCTGCCATTATTTTGCTAGATGCTAGGTATCTGTCATATTCTGTAAGAGAAAAAAATTCTTCAGTGTACAATATTTGGAATCAATCCATTGAAAAGTGATATGTTGATAACTTATATTAACAACACTGTTCTATATTCTCTCCCTATGATACATTATATGCAGAAGGAGAACTTGAGAATTGGGACTTATCTATCGAGATAATCACAGTATTCTCCCCACACCCAGAGCAGTACCTGATTCACGGTAGCATAATAAATACTCGTTAATCACATTTTTAAAAGGCCAGAAATCCTAATTCAGTTGTCAAAAATTCACTGTGTTATCTATAAACAACGTAACTTAACCCTCCCCACTCTTTTACAATCATAGCCTTTAAATTTGTGGGAAAATCTCACAGGAAAGTAAAATATGTTAATTTTGCTGCTTACTTTTGAAACTTCTACAGGAGAGACACGTTTTCTTCATACAATAAAAATTCAATAAGTAGTCATATATACTAGCCACTGGTGATGAAAAAACTAGGACCTCCCACTTAGTCAATCACTTAGCAGGAGAGTCAGACTCAAAACAAAACCAAACCAAAAAGCATAAACAACTAAATTTTTTTGAAGTGTGATTGGAGGACTTCCATTTGAGTATGAGAGAACTTGGGCAAGACTAAAACTCCCACTGAGAAAACTCAGAAAAGCCAGATTAAGGAACAACCCAAAGAACGTTTGAAGTCTGAGACATTCTGAGGCAACTAAGACAAGAGACATGATGGAGACATAAATTGATACTTAATGGATGACCTCTCCCAAGGGCATTTGCCAATTCTGGGTCTTCAAGAGCCTGAGATCCAAGACAAAGCCATTAATGAGAAAGAAACCGGCAGTGCTTTTAGCAATGGGAGACCCAATTATGAGGGCAAGGGGCCCAGGATCCTGGTGAGAAGGACGGGGTGGAGAACTGAGAGACATACTCTGCTGGTTGTCACCAATCCTGAACCCGAGCCCAGAGGGAGCCTTTAAAAGCAGAGTGAAGCTGAAGATAGGTGGAAGGGATTAGGAGTGCACCTGATTACACCCTGCCACTTTTGGCACCACGCAGAAGATCTAAACAGCACGATTAACAAACTTGATCTAACTGACATAGAAAACACTACACCCAATAGCAATTCATCTTTGCAAATGAAATACCTACTAAAATTGACCATATGCTGAGTGAAAGACCAAGACTCAATAAGTACCAAAGGACTAAAATTATTCAGAGCATATTGTGTCTAGCATTAAGCTAGACAACAACAAAAAGAACTAGAAACTCCCCAATTGTCTGGAAATTAAGCAACGTATTTCAAGTAACCCATTACCAAAAAGGAACTCAAAGTATTTTGAATTGAATGATACAATGAAAAGAAATACCAAAACTGGATGCAGATAGAGTTGTGCTTAGATTAAAGTCTATATGTTTAGATGCATATATTAATAATGAAGATTGGAAGTTAATGATCTAAATATCCATATCTAACAGTACAATTTAGAAGCTAAACAAAATCAAGTTATTTCTTTGAAAATAACAACACAACTCAAAGACCTCTAGCAAGACTAATCAAGGAAAAAAAGAGAAAAGGCAAAAACTAGCACTATCAAGGATGAAGGAGAACAGATAAGGGAATATTAATAATATAATACAAGGTAATGAAAGACTATCAAAATATTAATGAGATTATGAACTTTATGCCAATGAATTTGAAATTTAGATGCATGCACAATTCCCTGCAAAGTACAACGTGCCAAAATCGAAACAAGAAATATAAAATCTAAATAGATCTATTCTATCAAAAATAGTCAATCTGCAATTAAAATTCTTCCCACAAAGGAATATTTGAATTCTTCCAACAATTTAAGGAAGAAGTAATATTAATCTTACAGAAATTCTTCCCAACTTGTTTTATGAGACCAGCAAAACAGTGATACAAAACCTGACAAGGACAATATGAGAAAGACTACAAATCAATCTTTCTTATAAACACAGATGCAAAAAGCTGAACAAAATATTAGCAAATTTAATCAAGCACTATTTAAAAAGAATAATATATTATGACCAAGAGGAGTTTTATTTGAGGAATACAAAGATGGTTAAACATTCAAAAAGCAATCAACGTTAGGGCCGGCCTGGTGGCATAGTGTATAAGTTCACGCACTCCGCTTTGGTGGCCCAGGGTCACAGGTTCGAATCCCAGGCACGGACCTATGCACCGCTCATCAAGCCACGTGTGGCAAGGTCCCACATACAAAATAGAGGAAGATGGGCACAGATGTTAGCTCAGGGCTAATCTTTCTCAGCAAAAAAAGAGGAGGATTAGCAAAAGATGTTAGCTCAGAGCCAATCTTCCTCAACAACAACAGAAAGCAATCAATGTTTACAGCAGCTTTATTCATAATTTCCAAAACCTGAAAGCAACCAAGATGTCCTTCAGTAGGTGAATGGATAAACAAATTGTGATACATCCAAACAATGGAATATTATTCAGCAGTAAAAAAAAAACTATCAAGCCATGAAAAAGACATGGAGGAACCTTAAATGCATATTACTAAGTAAAAGAAATCAATCTGAAGGAGCTACATACTGTACGATTCCAACTGTGTAACATTCTGCAAAGGCAAAACCGTAGAGATAGTAAAAATGTCAGTGGATGCAGAGGTTGGGGGTGAGGGAGGGATGAACAGGTGAAGCACAGAGGATTTTTACGGGAAGTGAAAATACTCTGTATGATACTATAATGATGGATACATGTCATTATACATTTGTCCAAACCCACAGAATGTACAACACCAAGAGTGAACCCAACGGTAAACTATGGACTTGGGATGATTACGATGTGTCAATGCAGGTTCACTGATTATAACAAATGTCCCTCTCTGGTGGGGGATGTTGAATACGGGGGAGGCTGTGCGTGTATCCGTAGCAGGGGGTATATGGGAAATTGCTGTACCTTCCCCTCAATTTTGTTGTGAACCTAAAACTGCTCTTAAAAATATACAGTCTTAATTTTAAAAAATCAATATAATTCATCATATTTTCAGAGAGGAGGATCTTAGTATATGCAGAAAAAGCATCTGATAAAGTTTCCCAACCGCTCATGATCAAAATTCTTAGTAAAATAGAAATAGGAAGAAATTTCCTTAATCTGATGCAGAGTATCTACATTAAACTTAAATACTAGTGGAAAACAGTCCCTCTCCCCCTCAAGACCGGGAATAAGTCACAGATGCCCACCACTACCACTTCTAATACGACACTGTTCTGAAAGTCTTAGCCAGGTTCCACAGGCAAAAAAGATAAGTAAAGCATAGGATTGGGAAGAAGGAATAAAACTATTATTATTCACAGACTACATGATTATGTATGAAGAAAATCTGTAAGAATCTACAGATAAACTACTGGACTTAATAAATGAATTTAGCAAGGTTGCTAGATCAAACAAAACCAACTGTACTTCTGATCATTTTAGTGATCTCTTTTGCTCCCCAAATTAGATAGTAAGGATGACTAAATAAAGTTATGGTATCAACTGCTTCCTGAAAAGAAACACTGCATCTCCAGAGTGGTCAGAAGAACTGATATACTAGCAATGAGAAATCACTACTCATTGTATCGAGCACGGCAAGCGAGAAGCTAAACCGAAAACACAACACAATCTGAATATATCTTTGTGGCCCAAAATCAACAGTGAAATTCTTCGTAAGTCTTCAAAAGTAGGCCAAAATATTTTTTAAAAGATAAACCATTGTTATAATGTTACCATCATAACAGTGAAGCAGTTTTCCATGATAGAGTGCAATTTTGTTTTACAGTTTAGCACTTTCATCTGTTTGTCAAAATCCTATCTGTGCTATAAATCCTCAAATTGGCAACATTTCCACCATCAAGCCTTCCTGGACTCCTCTCAATAGTTCTGTATGTGATTCTGTTAACAACCACCCATCTCCCATTGGTGGCATTCATGTTGGTCTTTAGGATTCTGAGATCCTGCCATCTGCGTCACCTCTTTGGCAGTCACAAAACCATGGTTTGGTCAGTTTGAGGGATGGTTTCAACCACGGCATGAGAAGTCCCAAGAGTGGCTTTCTGCTACACTGACTATTCTGTTTCCAAACAATTAACAGAATTCTCTGTGTTGCTTGCGTGGTCCTGTATTTGTTTTTGACCCATGACTAAAGTTGTACAACTGGGGCTGCCAATTCTCTGTATCTCTAAAGGAAAAAAGCCCTTCACCCTCCTCACCACAGAGAGGTATGTTTTACAGGGTTTTATAATTGTAGCCCTCTGTAATCTGAGGCCAGGCCAGTTGTATTTTTTAGAACTTTTCAAGGTTAACCAGTCATAGGCATCTGCTACTTGTGCACACTACACAATATCTTTTTCAAAAAACTATCAACGAGGAGGAAATGAAAAGATTTTAAAAACCGAAACTGATTTTACACGGCTTAGACCGATACTCTTCAAACTGTCTGTAGCGAAGGACCAGTTCGTTTTAATGTCCACCCTGTCACAGACCAATACCTTCGTAAAATACAATGAAAAGAAATTTCTAGAAAAATGAAATCTAAAAATAAAAGACATACAAAAGCTAGGCACAAAACTTCTACCATCAGAGTCAATTAACAAAATTACTATAAAGGTTTCTAGATGCTTACACCAAACTCTACCCTCATTTTGTCCTAGATTGTTAATAGTTCCAGTTCCAACACCAGTCTGCTGACCACACTTTGCCGCGTCCTGGCTCAGGCACCAGAGAGCTCTAACTCCTCAGCCAGACTGTCCGGTTTAAGTCACCACTGCAGCAAAGAATCTAAGTGCTTACGGGAATGGGAACACAGAAGGCACATCACTGGGATCGCTGCTGAGTTGTCCAGAGTTTCAGGTCTCCCTTTAATTAACATACGAAATATCTCAAGGATTCTTGGTGCCTAATTTTTTCTCCTCTTGGAAGAAGTAGGGCAGTCCCAAGTCAGGGTGTGAGGAAACGAGGCGTTGACAAACCCTGGAGTTGACTCTGAGGCTCATCCCACGATCTGATATAAACGCTCCATCAAACAGCACATACAGAAGACGGAGACAAGTACAAGGACCACAGCGACCATCTTATTCTCGAGCTCCCTAGTTTGTATTTATTGTACATACTAAGATCCCACCAAGGCAGCAACCTCATTATGCTTGAAATATGCCGGCCCTTTAATAAAGCTTGACATGCTTGCCAGAATATGAGAGAAGAAGCAAAGAATGCAAATTGATACGGCTCAATTAAAAAAAAAATTAAGACATAAGTCTGAAGAGTTTTAAGAATTTGGTAATGATCCTAGTTAAAGTAAATCCTTAAACTAGAATGGTATAAAAGTTTTCACCTCCCTACCTTTGTTCTTCTACACAAGATTTGGGTTTCTCATAAAAAGTCTAACCTGAATATCCTAAATTTCCTATATTGATTTTACTAGACAGAGAAGCTAACATTTAATTATTTAAATGTTTACTATTGTAATATCAATGCGTGGCAGCTTCTATTTTCCAAAAGTAGCTATAACAATGTCTCCCCTTCCCAACACTCTTCTTCCCGTGTGACTTTGATACACTTTTCAAGAGTCAGAGTCTACATTTCTTTTCCTTGAATCTGGGTGGGCTTCTGACTACAAAACCCAAATTAATAAAGTTCTGATAAGATACATATGTTTTAAATCGAAAGTTAAAAGCATTAAGTGTATCATAACCTACTTGTGTATATTTAAACTCAGACCCATAGAAGTATATTAAAATGACTAAATAAGGAAAAGTTATGAATGATAATATAGAAAAGCAACAGTTCAAAAGACCGGATACACCCAGCCAGCTTTGGTAGTCCACTGATGGCCACTGGACAACACTGTGATCTGTTCTCTTATTTTATAACAGGAGGAAAACCTAGAAATAATTCAAAATAATCTTTTCCATATATCTAATTAACTCCTAAAACAAATGTTAAAGAGATCCTCTCTTGGGATCCAGATAGAGAACTGATCTTTTCCTTTCTTAATAAAATATTACAGTAACTTTCTATGTTGGGCATTTCTAACATTGCTAAATCCTTCTCATTTTTTGGACTTGAAAAACACAAAACTGTACTTTAAGTGCTTTCTCAATTTAGAATATTAAAAACAATTAAGGTATACTCTGTGCTCGATTTCCTAAACTTCTGATCACTGTGTTACAGAAGTCCCCTCAATGTGCTCAGGTGGCTGCATGGACAGCTTTAACAGGAACACGCCCTCCCATTTAAGGCTTAAGAGTTAAAAATCTATACCTACAGGAGACAGGCCTCCAAGGTTATTTATGATTTCAGCATGCTATGGAAACAGAGGGGCTTTCTCTTCAGACACCTCAAAATGGGAAAGGAAATAAGGACTTATTTTTGACAATATCTTAATATCACATTTATTATGATTGAAGCCTATGCTAAGAATAAGAATATGAAGGTAAAAGGAATGTCCTGGAGGCACTATACACAACCAGCAGATCTTACTGTTTCTACTATTTCCAGTATTATGAAGACAGTTGTCCAGTCTGATTTAATGAATCCAGAAGGACTTAATCAGATAATCCAACTGGCCCTACCAAAAATGACTGATATTAGGATATACCAACGCACGCTTTCTTTATCTTGTTTTGGTTCAGTCTACTAAACTTTAAATAGCCACACTAGACCTTTTTGCCCTCCTCCCTACTATCTTCTTTCCTTTCTCTGTCTTTCCAAAACAATCACACCAGCTGACAATCTAACTGCCTATTTTATTCTCTGTCCCTCAATCTCTCTAGCAAGGATCTTAGAACTGAGCTTATGAACCCAAATGGTGCTATATTTCACCCCAAAACTAAGAATCACATTTCCTTTTATATTCAATACCAGATTATTAACCCAAAGACACCACAACTAAGCTCTGAGCCCCAATAATTAACCAATGATACTGGCATTTCTTTGAGGCCCAGTGGAGCTTAGGGAATATGAGAAGTAGGAAAAAACATGAACATAAGGACAAAGAGTCTGGGCCAATGATTTTCCTCATGGAGCTACACAGAATCTAGTACATGATCTATTTAAATTCTCTCAGGGTATCTGCACTCCCCATTCAGATCAATTAAGTACAGACTAACTGTTAAAAGCCAGTTATCATATACAATATATCTGTGTCCTCTCAATGCATAACCACAGAATTATTCTTTGTGAAATCAGGTGACCGTCTCATGCATACTGAATCAAAATGAACTCTCCAGTTACTCGCATTTTATTAACAGTTCGATGTGGAAATTTGCTGGGAAGGGTCTGAAAAACGGTACTTCACCAGTTTGTATAAGGATTTCTACCCTGGCTAGGAGTGCCCAATCTAGAGCACGGGATCCATACATTACCGATAGCTATCGCACATGTAACAAGTAAACCAGCGTAAGCTCTAAGGGCTCCACTGACAAGCAAAAATACATTGGCTAATAGTCTTAGATGCTATAGTTACCCTCGACTACTTACTGGATAGCCAAGGCGGAAACTGTACAATAAGTATCCTGAAAAAGTGATATATCACAAAAAATGAAATACTCGATGAATCAACCAAGAAAAAAAATCACTTTGTTATCCAAGAGAGACCAAACTAATCCAAGGGACTTATTTTCTTAGGCCTAAACCAACTGGAAAACTGGCCATAATGTGGGTTCCACCATTTCTTGTGACTGTTGTGTTATTTTCCTCCGCCATCGGACAGCTAGGTATTTAAATATCACAACAAAGCCATTATACTGACATAAGATCCAATTAAAGACAGACAACAAAAAGAGCTGAAATGGATGAAAAGGGAGTTCTGAGAAATCACGATAAGGAAAATGGCCCAGAAGTGGCCTAACTAAAGGAGAAGGGCCACTAGGAGGGCACTAGCTGAAATGACACAACAGACGAGCACATCCTGCACACTCCAGCATCTCTAGGAGCACCCACAGGTAGCTGCAGTTGCTTTTCCTGACGATCTTCCATGTGCTCTAAGGTGAACTTGGATAACGTACAGCCAATCAACCAAAGGTGACATTAAGAAACAAATGTAAAGACACGGCTTAATAATTTCCATCTTCTCTATTCCAGCAGGATAATAACAACATTCAGTAACACAAATGGATAAACAAACTGTGGCACAGCCATACAACAGAACAGAATAGTATTCACCCATAAAAAGGAATGAAGTACTGGTTCATGCTACAACATGGAGGAACCGTGAAAACATTATGCTAAGAAGTCACACAAAAGGCTGTATGTTGCACGATTCCATTTATATGAAAAGTCCACCAGGCAAATCTAGACAGACAGAAAGTGGTTAAGTGGTTGCCAGAGGCTGTGGGGAGGGAAGAGGGGAACGACTGGTAACAGGTATGTGGTTTCTTTTTGGAGCGGCGATGGCTGCACGACTTTGTGCATATACTTAAAACCACTTAAAATGGTGCGCTCCAAATTGGTGAGTTTTATCTCAATTTTACAAATTGGTTTTTAAAAAAGTACATTTTTTCATGGCTCCAAGTTTTTAAAAACCAACAATACTAAGTGTTGGCAAAGATGTGGAGTAACCAGAGCTTTTATACACTGCTAGCCAGGGTGCAATCCGATACAGGCATTTTGGGGAGCCATTTCTCCTATAGCTGAAGAGATTGATACACTATGACCAGCTATTTCACTCTTAAGTATATGCCAAAGAAAAACACACACATATCCTCACCAAAAGGCACATGCAATATTCACGGCAGCACTATTCATAATAATTCAAAACTGGAAAAAAACCAAATATCCATCAATAATAAAATAAGCTGTGGTGTATTCTTAAGGGGAATACCATATAGCAATAAAAAATGAGTAAGTGCTATATGTAACAACATGAATGAATCTCACAGACATTATGATAGGCAAAAGAAAATATAAAATTCAAAAATAGGCAAACCTGAGTCATGAGGACAGAAATCAGTGTTGGTTACCTTTCAAAGGATATTGACTACAAGGGACCATGAGGGAGACTGCTGAGAGCTGGTAACATTCTAAACACTGATATGGAAGGTAGCAGTAAAAACCGCACCATGATACACACGATTTGTGCATTTTACAGTATGTATGCTATACTTCAATTATACACCTTTATTTACAAAAATGAGAACAAAAGGTTTGCCAGAAGACTCTTATCCAATAATTGACCAAAAGCAACATGCAATGCCAAAGTGTACTGGCTAAAACTAATTGTCTGAGCCAGTCATCAATCCAGAAAAGAAGCAATTCACATAGGCACATGTTATAAATGCCAGTTGTTCCTGATTTTTGCATTTCAGCCTCTGCCTCTCTTCTAATTGTACATGCACATGCCATTGTGCAAAACAAGCAAAATGAGTGATGTTGGCAAATACCAAAATACTGTTCATTTACCATCTTCCATGAAAGGAGTTCCTAACTGTATTTATGCACATATTGATGTACATACGCACATATGTGCATACTGATGACAAACAGCACTGAGAATCTGTTGAAAAATATGGACATTTTCTTCAGAAAATGCACAGACATTAATATGCACAAAATTTTGCATATGACTGCAAAGTTCATGGATCCCCTAAAACTCATCCATGGACCCCTGCTCTAAGATCAACAGTCACACCAAGGGAGGCAAATATAAGCCAGTACCAACATTCATTACAAATAATTAAAATTGCCATTTACTGAGTGGTTCTACATGCAAGGCAAAGACACACATTATCTCATCTAATTTCATTTTCACCATGACTGTTAGAGGTGGGTGGTACTAGCTCAGCTATGTAGATATAAAAGTCTAGGATGCAAGACAGTGTACATTCCACGGAAACAAAGTTACTCGGTGGTTGGGTTGCAACTGTGTGACACCAAAGCTTTAAAAACTCTTTCAGTTAAGGTGCATTATACATCTAAACACCAAGGAGCCCCTTAAGCCCAGCCAATGTTCTCTGCCCCTAAAATCCTAAAGCTCAGTGAAGCAGTCTACTTTACTCAATATATGCGCGTACACACACATATACACACAATTAATTGTTCACTACTGCAGTCACAACAACACTAGGAATAACTAAATGTATATTGACAGATAAATGAATGAAAGGAAGAATGTCGTCTAAAGCAGGTTCCATTGGCCCTGCATAGGAAATCTCACAGGGAAATCTGATGGATCTACCACATCTTGTAACAGAAACAAGTTCTACTGCAATTTCTCTGGGATCTTTGGCAATGGGAAGACTAACAACATAGGAGGAAGTCTACTTCCTTATAATTCCTGGTGTCATTCAATAAATGGTAGCTAACGTGATGAAGAAGAATGGATGGAAGTGTGGCTAGATGGAATGGGTGCTAGACGGAATGGGTGCCCGGACAGCTGGATGGGAGGCTGGGTGAATCTGTGTCCATGACATGACCCCCCAGGTCTCCTGGAAATCACAATAGTAAGGGCTATCTCCCTGGAGACAGGCTGAGTAAGTCTGTGCCTGATTCCTAATTACTTCTACTGAGCACATAAATCATGATATACTTTCTCAAACACTTCTTTGTTACTAATTGTAAATCTCCCAGATGAAAGAAACATGGTTACGATATTGTTCTGCAATATTATTTTATAATTAAATTATATATTTAAAGAAGTATAAAGCAGATGTTCAAAATCAATGTAGAAAAAAACCTCATTAAATAATTTCTTCAGCATTTAAATGCTTCTAAGTTTATATCTAATATACTACATATAGCATCAAAAAGCTTTGTTTAGAAAGAAACTATCTCAATAAGATTCCTTCAAACAGTGGAAAAATCGCTTTTCGCTGGGGGATGGGGCACTTCTACTGCACCTCTTCTTTACAGATGTACTTGGCCTACACAAGCTTCAAAGCTTCCAGGTTCTCCTTGTCATGTTCCATAATCATATTCCACAGCACTCTTACCTAAAAGAGTTCCCATTTTCCCCAAATTTCCTTGGTATCTTCTGTTCTTAGTATTCTTTCAAACTTGACTCCTGATCCACTGCAATTATCTCCAGGCACTGTACTCTGTACTGGGTCTCAGAGCCTTGGGATGATCAGAGATGGTCAAGCATGCATCCACCCCTTCATGCCTCTTAACTCTTTCAAATCTGCTCCCCCTTAAAGCCACTTGCCAACTTGAAGGAGGTTTAAAAACTGAGTCTAGCCCTCTGTAATGTTTAGAGATAGGAGAGATAAGGAGGAACTACCAGAGGAAATTAAGAAGCTGCAGCCAGAAGATTAGGAGATAAACCAAGAGTAATCGCTTAGGAACCAAGTCAAGGAAATGTTTCCAGAAGAAAGTGGTGTCAAACGCACTACCTGGTCAAAGTAAGAACCTCTGCATTTGGTAATTTAGAACACCGGTGCCCCCGAGACAGTGGCTTCAGTGCAGTGAATGGTGGGGAGAAAAGCCTGACGGGAGCATGTTCCAGAGAGTGTAAAGAAAGGCGGTACAGACAGGAAATGTGAGGAACTCGAGGCATACTGCTGCAAAGGGGAGCAAAGAGGAGACCCACCTGAAGGGACTGTAGGGTCTTCCTACTGGCCCCGCTGCCTGCCACATGAAGGCCACACAACAAATACACTGACTGGAAACCAGATCAGGTGATTTGCAGATGTTCACTAAACACATAATTAAAATAGATAACTTTACTCAAAGAGAGCATATGCCTAATCTCTACTAAACAAGACAAAATTGAGTTCAACTTTTACAAGGTCAAAAACAAAAACATAAACAAAAAGCCTTTTACTGAATATTTCCAATGTGTTAGGTACCTAAACAGGTTTGTTATATACATTATCTCATTTAATTTAGTCCTGATACAAATCCTAAGAAGTAAACATTAACCCCAATATACGGAAGAGAAAAACTGAGACTCAAAAATGAGGGATTATCAGGGTCTGGATTACCTCTGTCCCCCAAACAACTAGAAAACCGCACAAAACAGAGGGAGCAGCTGTCTCCAGACACTGGACACAAGCAGCACGTGAGTGACCCCTGAAGGAGGGAAACAGAGGAAGTAAGACCTGGCTCTCTGCCAGGAGGCAATTTCTGGTCTGCAGTGTAGAGAGGGCAACCCAAACAGAGCCCAGTGAGCTCAAGAACAGGGAAGCAAGGCAACTAGAATCCACCAGGAGTCACACAGAGAAAAAGTTCCAGACTCCAGGGAGCTCCCCTTGAAGGTTTGGGCACAAATTCATTGGTTCATTAAAATAGTCTTGTCTAGTAGTTCACAATGAAAAAATTAAAAGTTTCTAAATATGTTTAACAGGCTTTGATCATCATCTTAACATTTTAGTCTCTTAAAACTAACTCCCAGCACTTAGTTACAAACAATTAAGTTAGGAGTAGCTATGGTGTCACGATGCTGAGACAAGAGTCAGGAGGACTGGCTTTAAATCCTGCTCCACGAATATTCACTGTTAACATTTCAACAAGTCATTTAACCAGACTCTCTGTTTTTGAACTTGCAAACAGTGTGGTAATGGCATTGATTTCACAGGACAATCACAAGGATTCAATATACGTACAGAGACTATGAGATCTATAATTTGCTAAATAATACGATGATGATGCTAACAATTAAGCAGCAAACACTTGTATACCAGTCACTATGTGGCAGGATCATTCTATTAATTCATTTGATTCATCTGATCCACATACCAACCCTACCTGGTAGGTCCTATTAGCAACCTTATTTACAAATGAGGACACTGAGGCATTGAGACGTTAAATAACTTGCCCAAAATTATACAGCTACATATGTTGGCTCCAAAGTAGTGCTTTCACTTCCACAGGAGATGCTTGCTACTCCAAGTATGGTCCACGGACCAGCAGCACAGGCATCACAGGAGCTTGTGAGAGTCCCACCACAAATCTACTCAATCATAATCTGTACTTTAACAAGATCACCATGTGATCCCTATGCAAATTTTGTCTAGGAACCACCGCACTAGGTGACCTGTATGAAAACTACCAAGTTATATCGTTATATTGTAATTTTCTTTAGCATATTTATTTACTTTCCACCTACTAATTCATCCTCCCCCCAGTGCAGAGTAGACTTTGTATAAGGCACCCCTCCACTCAATGTAGATTACATATAAGACACTCTCCTAGGCAATCAGGGTAGACTAATAACAGGAAAGAGATAGACTGATCATGAGGATAGGGTGGGAAACAGGCGACAGTCCCTGCCCCTATGGCCCTCAGGAGAAAGACCATCACAGACAAGTGCACTGAAAACATGGTGCTAGCGGAGATGCCGGGAAAACAGGTGTCGTCTAGACTTGGGGCACGGTCAGAATTCCTACAGAATATGAGTTCCAAGTTGGGATCTTGAGAATGGGTATATCACAAGTTATACCCAACAAAAGATATGGTTGCAGGCAGACGTGAGTGATCCAGGGAGCCAATGCAAAGGCCAACACGGCTTTAACATAAACGGCAGGGAAGCAAGACAGGACCCAGCTCTAGAGACAGGTGGGAAGCCTGGCTCGTGTTCGGATATGCACCTGAGCAGCAATTAAGTCCATTTAGACCAATCAGAAGGCTTTGCCATAATCCAGACAGCACTAACTATGGCCTGAGAAGTGGAAAGATTTGAGAGCTATATAAAACCAAGAGGACAGGATTCCTTTAATTGCATATGTAAGACTAAAGGAGAGTCAGCAGCCATTTTTCTGGCTTGGGCAACTGAGTGGGAAACGAATACCATCCCACTGAGATGAGGAACACAAGAGGGCAGATACCGTTCGTCTGGGGAAGCGGGATGGGCGGGAAGTAATAAGATTAATTCAGTTTGGTATTTGTCACTGGGAACACAGCAGGCCTGAATGCCTGAATTCATACCTAGTGCCAGAAGGAGGAGACGCTTCAAGCCCAGAGTTAAGGAGGAAGGGGAAAGCAAGGAGCCCTGACTTGGGCAAGTTTACTCTGGAAAGGGGACTAAGCCTTGGTCTGCCAAATCTGCTCCCAAGCTAGGCAGAGGGAGATCTGATATTTTGATTTGGGCCCTTTGAAGCCTTTTTTAAAAAACTATAATTTCACAGCTATGATTGAGTCTTTGTACTCCTAAGGAGGAGACATAAATTTACCCTTCGGAAAATACTCCCACGGACTCTCTTTGGGGAACACTTTACAAAATCAAAACAGCATAATGGCAAAGACTCCCAGTGTGGAATTAAACTGCTGTGCATAATAAAACAGTGATGTTCCTAATACGCAGACTGGTTTGGACTGTCTGATCTGGAATTCATTATGGTAAAGGCCGCTCGTGAGACAGGAAGATTTGATCCAGAACCGGGGCTTTCAGAGGTTTACTAAGGAATTATTGATACAACATTTACCATGTCAGGACTGTTTAAAGCACTTAAAAATGAAATCATTTAATCCTCATAATAACCTTATTTTCCCCACTTTCCAGATGTGGGAATAGAGAAGTGACTTGCCCAAGGTCACACATCTAGTACATAAGACTTAAAGCCAGACAGTCTACCTCGAGACCATGTTCTTGCTCCCCAAGTCCTGCTGCTTGTGGGTTTGCCAGGTTTCCGTCGTCTTCTGAAAACTTTCTGTCACTAGCGGGCCACACTGCTGCACAGCAACGCACAGCTGAGCGGCAGTACTCTCCTATCATCACAGTCTTTACCATGCTCTACTGGCCTTGGCCGAGGGCCAGCTGCAATTTATTATTGCTATTATCATTGCCTGCTTTTTCATAGCCACCCTGTTTCATTTATCCATTCATTCATGCCTGTCCCCTGTAGGCAAATGAATGTGCCACACCTCCTTTAGATTAATTACTTCTAAAAATATTGAGCCAACTACTAGGCTAGGCACTGTAATAGATGTGTGGATATAGAAGGTACCAAAAAAAAAGATATAACCCTACCCTGAAGAGCCTTCAGCCTAGTTAGGAAATACACACACACACGATTATTTAATTACAACTATAATAAGTACTACTTAAAAATGATAATTGTAGTAAGAGCTGTAAAGGAAAAGACCAAAATCATGATATAATCATTACATCCCAGCGGCACCGAGTGCTGTACAGAGCGGAAGGAAGGCCATTTCAGCACTGGAAGGAGGGAGAGGGAGAAAGGCTCAAGAGGTAGCCACAGGGGCTGCAATGTTTGGGGACCTTCACTCGGAAACCCCTATCCTTTGGTTCCAGAAAATGTTCTTGCATCATTTCTTTAATGATTTTATCCGTTTCCTCTTTCTGCAACTCTTACTATTTGGATGTTGGGCCTTGTGAATTCATCATCCTTCTCTCTTTCTTTTCTCCTCCATTTTTCTTTCCTTTCATGTTCTAAGAGATTTCTTCCACATTACTTCCCAATGCTTCTACTGAGTTTATTTCTGCTTTCTTACTTCTATTTTTCCTGTTCTCTGAATCTACTTTTAAAAAGAATTCTGTTTGGGGGCCAGCCTGGTGGCGCAGCGGTTTAGTCCGCGCTTGGCAGCCCAGGGTTCGCGGGTTCGGATCCCGGGCGCCCGCCGACGCACTGCCTGTCAGCCATGCTGTGGCGGCGTCCCATATAAAGTAGAGGAAGACGGGCACGGATTTAGCCCAGGGCCAGTCTTCCTCAGCAAAAAGGGGAGGATTTGCAACGGATGTTAGCTCAGGGCTGGTCTTCCTCACACAAAAAAAGAATTCTGTTGGTCTTTCATGGATGCGGTACCTTTTTAGCTCTCTGGAGGTATTATACTGAGACTTCAATTTTTTTCTTGTTCTTTCAGCTTCCTTCTGCTTGCTGTTCCAGCTTTTTTGTCCATGGATTGTTTTCCCTGTTCTCTCTGTTTTGATCTCACAGTTTGACGGCAGAGGCTGTATTTAAATACCGGATTGTCTGTCAAGGAACACTGTGCCTGAGGGTGACTTGCTGACTCATGTGCTAATAAGCACAGAAGCAGACACTCACCTCGAGATCCCTGAAGGTCAGAATCTGCCTTTTCTCTTGGACCCATCTTCTCAGAAAAGAATGTTTCCATCTCCGGCCGGGGCCCGGTAAAAGGAAAGAAAGCACGCCTTATTTCTCCTCATCCCCAATTCTGAGTTCAAGAACACGCTCAATATACTATGTTTTACCAGAAATTTTCCATAATAAAGTTTTTAAAACTATATATGCAAACACCCACAAGGGGGAAAATAATGTATTACAACAGCATTTCAACTGTTATGGCTTTGAAGACTTGACTGGCTAGGTACTTCCCTCAGAACATTGAGACTAAATTATGAGCCATTCCTTTACTTTCTATGGGCAAGACACCCTAGAGATCACATGACAGCTAAAATTTCACCTAAATCACACAAATAAACCTTTAAAAGACACCTATAACTAAAGAAGGCTGGAAACCCGACAGAAGAGGCATGTCTCAGGGAGGGTTTTACGGGCAGTGACATCTGAGCAACGTCTTAAGGAGCAGTACATGCTGCTTAATAAAGAACTGTGCCTGGCTCCCCCACTCACGACTATATGACTCGTCAAGTACTATAGGCTCATTATCCGTAAAGAGCAAGTACTAATACCTACCCTGTGAGTGGAGATAATAAATTAAAGTGCTTAGCAACACGTATGAAACAAAGTTAGCATTCAATAGATGATAGCAGTTGTTAAAGAAGGATGACCTAAATTCTCTAGGCCAAGAAAATGGGAGTTCTGAGTAGGATTGTTCTCTAAATGGAAATCCTGCAAGATCCCCCGCCCCCATTTAATTAATACTTCACAAGTCCCTAATCAGCATCTTTCCTGTTATGCTTCATAGCTTTATGAATCCTTGTCAAAAAAGGAAACAACAGATTATCACTCTTACTATGATAATATCTGGTATATTTGAAACGTATTATTAAATCCAATAACCAAATAAAGCACAAGTGTTCTTTTAGAATTTTCTTCTCAACCTTGTCCTATAAAAGAAAATATTTTTCAAAACTGAAAACATCCCACCAGTATACCATTCTATCATGAACTCTTATAAAAGTTAAAACAAGAAGACTATTCAACATTCTGGGATTGTTATCTTCTCAATGATCCTGTCAACTTTACAAAACAGAAAAAAATTAATATGAATATATGATATTCTAGCAGTATTTTGTTTCTTTAAAAAAAAAGTTAACCAAACAGACCTTGGGGGAGATAAACATGCTGGCATCACCCTGGTTAACAAGGTCCTGGTTTTCTCCTTGGTTTTTATAAGGCAGACTACACACATCTTTCAATGTAACAATTCTGGCCAATGTAAGTATAAGGAATATTTATATTTACATCCCCCAAACTCAACATATAATTTTAAGCAAAAGTATGTGTGAAAAAGTCTCAAGTTAAAATCCAAATAAAATTTGGAGGACCTCAAAATTACCTAAAGAGTTTAAAAAGCAAAGTGTCAGAAAATGTGAGGAACCTATCCTTGAAAGTGAGTGCTACAGGATGCCTCTTACAGTGCCATACAACAGCGTTCAGAATATAAACAATGGGAGTGTAAGCAAAGCTCCAGTGTGCAACGTTTCCACCTAAAGCACCAACCACTGACAGAACTTCATCAGACCGCCCTGGTTGTAGACTGAGCACCTCTGGAACTTCTTCCCAGTATGACACTTTGCATGAGCTGCCCCTTCATCACCAAAATCCTCTGCTCCAACGTCTCAGCCTCCTTCTTCAACTTTCTTCAAGCCTCAATTCTCCTCCTCACTTCATAATTCTAGGAAACTGCTTTCCTTTTAATTCTAAGTTTCTGTCTGCATGCTTTTCTAGCAAATTTATTTTATGCTATATTACTTTATTATGCATGTAATGTTTAGTGAATAGTATGCATATTTTCCACATACAAGCAACTGTTAACCATAGTGTCTAGTAATCAAGAAACAATATTTTAAGCATTTTAAATTTTACATTTTAGATTTTGTTTATATGTAATCTCTTTACTGGGTTTTAGGAAACTGGTTTAATGTTTTCTGTTGATATATATAATTTTCCCATTGCAAAATAGAACAATCCCTGATTTTCAGAAATACAATGTTAAACAAGAGATGCATTTACAGTCTAATTTTCATAGTTCTGTATTGAAGAATAACTTGTAAAATGTACAAATCTTAAGTGAACAGTTCAATGACTTTTTACATACATACATACATATACATATGTGTGTGTATCTCCATCCTTATGACTACCACCTAGACCAAGATACAGAACATTTCCATTACCGCTTTATCTTCATGTCCCTTTCTAATTAATACCACCCACCAAATGGAACTACTATTCCCATTACTGCCACTATAGATTAGTGTTTCTTAAATTTTATATAAATTAATCATATAAATGGAAACATAAGGAAACACTTCCCAACTTGTTTTATGAAAACAGCAGCACCTTAATATGAAGACCTGACAAAAAGATTATACAAAAAAAAATTACAGACTGATATCCCCCATGAAAATAGACAAAATAATAAATAAAATATTGCATATTGAATCCAGCAATGTATAAACAGGACAGTACATCATGATCAAGTGGGATTTATCTCAGGAATGCGAAGTTGGATTAAAACGTAATTCATCACATAAGAAATAAAACAAAAATTCATATGATCAATTCAATCAGAAAAATCCAATTCAGAAAAAGCACGACAAAATTCAACGCCCTCTCATGATTGAAAAAAAAAAAAAACCTCTCAGAAAAAAGGAATTAAAAGGAAAGTTTTTCCTTTTAACTGGTAAAAGATATCTACAAAAACAAAGACAAAACTAGAGCTAAATCATATTTAACATTGAGCACCTTCTTTCTAAGGTCGGAACAAGACAAGAACACCCCCTCCACTTCCATAATGAATGCTATAATGAAAGTCTGAGTTGAGGCAAAAATACAGGACAAAGAAATAAAAGGTATAAAAATCAAAAACAAAAAGTTTTTATTTGCAGATTACATGATTATAGATTTCTCTGGATTTTCTACTTGCTCAAATAAACCACCAAAACTAATGAGTTAATTTATAGTAAGGCCACAAGATAAATAAGATAATTTATTTCTACATACCAGGCCAAAAATTGGAAAATTAAACTTAAAAACCAAAAAATGTCCTTTACAATAGCATCAAAAAAACATCAAGACCTCCACACTAAGATCTACTACACACTGCTAAGAGAAATCAAAGCTCTACATCATCGGACAGATACACCAGAAGTCTCAGTATTGTTTACCAGTCATTCTCCCAAACGAATCTACAGATTTAACACAGCCCATCAAAATAGAATACGAAAAAAGTAATTCAACTCCAGAAACTGCTGTAACTGGTAAAACTTCCTATCCATAAGCCTGTAAATTCAGCTGAACCCTGTGAACAGCTGGAAAAAAAAAATTCACCAACATCTATGAAAATAAGAACACAGAAAAGGAACCACAAAACAAACCAAAGAAAAAATTTACTACCACTGGTTTCTTTTCAACATCAAACTCCTATAAAATACTTAAAATGTGACTCATTTTATACAACTTTTCAGGAAGAAAGGTATAAAAACACAAATGTATATCATTTCAAGAAGATTATACACCTAAACATAAATCTAAAATTATGTGAGCTACATCAATAACATTATAAAATTTGCACAAATATTACTTAAATGAAAAATAAAAATATTCAGTGATAATTGTTTTAAAGTTAAGATTTTTCTTAACTGAAAACTGACAAAGCTATAAAATACAGAAAACTGTTGAATTTACAATAAATTTCTTACAGTTTAAACAATTACAGATGAATCTGAAATCAAAGATTTGTGAATACTATTTTAAAAAATCAGTGTCACTAACCATTAAAGCACTAGAAAGAACTCACAAGTTTTTTCAATTTTCACAAAAATCTCCATAACCCTTATTTGCCTCTAAAGATTTAAACCTCTGTTGTTCCAAACAGACAAGACGATTTACTTCACTGATTAATTTTTTCTCTATAGGAGTCCACTATGTATGAGGCACTGGGATACACACCGAGCAGGACTGGCAGGCTCCTCGCCTCCAGGGTGTGCATTTCACTGTGGACGGCAAACTATCCAACAAGAAACCACATACTATGTTAGATGGTGACAAATGCAAGGGAGAAAGAGAAGAGTGGGCAGTGATGGCAGGAGGATGGTTCCATGTTAAAAAGGGTGGTCAAAGAGGACACACTCAAAGATTTTCATATCTTGTCCAACCAGGAGGCTTGGTGGTTGGGTGGGGGTGACAGACAGATGGAAGCCCGGGACAAAAAGCATGAACCGGGGCACACATTTTCCCTACCTCACTGAGAACATCATACCTGAGCAAAAACCATACATCCAACTAAAAGCTCTAAAACTGCATATGAAGAGAATACTAGGGAAACTAGCAGCCTCTTTCCCAGATATAACTAGGACAAGGGAAAGAATTTAAGAGACAAATTTTAATACCCATTGTATTATTTTTGTGGATGAGGGAGTTGATGTTACTAAAATTCAAAATAGGAATGAAAAGGGAGTTTACCATGTTCTTTTGGTTAAGACATGAGAAGCAAAGGTGGACCCTTCACAGAGAACACACGTGCCAAGCTGTCTTCCTTATTTTTGTTCAAGCACTGCCTAAGTGTTCTTTATTCCTTCACTACTTGTTGGCTCCCCCATCTCTATTCCCTCTTTGCAGTGACAGAGACACCTATTACTTTCATATCCTTTACTTATCGAAACTCATTTACTCAATATATCTACTACATGCTGGGGACACAAACACATTACACTAACATTTACCAACAATTAATTCACTATGATGTGAAAAGTTTAACAAAGGAAAGGGATGAGCGCTATGAGACAAAATCATCGAGGAATCTAAGCTGGAACGGCTGGGAGTACACGGGGGACCACAGGGAAACGCTGAGGGGAGAGAGGTGTCCGAGTCAGAGGGAAAAGCATCCACCACCTGAAGAAGAATGCAAGGTGCTGCCAGATGATACCTACAGCTAAAGACAGTGAGGAACAGAGGCAGACAAGGTGTGCAAAGCCGTGTGGAGGGATGGGGCTCCCTGGGAGAGGAGGGGTGCCAAGTCGGTGGTTGGGGACAAGACCAAAGGCCCAGGACTGACCCTGGGGAACACCAGTCTTTAGAGCAGGGTAAAGGCTTAGGAAGAAGAGCCCCACCCTACCCCTCAAAGAAACTGGGTAAAAGAGCAAGCCTTTTCTACTCCGCCTCTCCAGTAACCTTAATGCAGCTCAAACTGTCATGAGTGGAAAGGCCCATGTTCTCCCGAACACCTTCAGCAAACATCTTCATTTCTCAGTGCCTTTGCATGCAGAATTCTTATACACAGAGTCCCCTGCCCACCCTCTCCACTTGAATCAAACATCACCTCCTTTAGAAAAACGCCCAGATTCCACCAATTCAGGATTTTTTTTTTTACTCAACAATAATTGAGTGCTGCTATGTCAGACCACATGGATTCAAAAAGGAATAAGATCTGAACCTGGCCTGCAAGAGGTTTACAACCAAGTAATGTGAGACAAGCAAACAAAGCTGAAGGAGTGACCACTATGCCTGTGTGCACAGAGTTAATGCACAAAGGTGCCAGGGCCCAACTCTGTGGTCCAGGTGCGAGAGAGGAGGAGGCACGCCCTGGAGTGGAATCCTGAAAGTTTCACGTTTAGGAAGAAGGAAAGGAATATTCCAAGCAGAAGGAGCAGCAAAAGCGTAAAGGCATGAAGAGGCATAACCCAGCAGGGTCCTTTCAGCAAACTAACTGCACGTACAGCTGTGCGGCTGAAGCCTACCAGAGGCAGGGTGGGAGAGATAAAGTGGACAGGCAGGCAGTCTCTCATGACATCACCCGGCACCAGGGTAGGGGGAGAACAGACTGGAACTCAGCTGAGCCTGCAGTGAGGGCCTACTATGTGCCAGGCACCATGAGTTGTTCCCTGAGCTGTGCACTCATAAAACTTAGTCACTCTGGACAGCATTTAATACCTTTTACCGTAAATTTATAGATATCTAGATATTTACATAAATATAAAATATATTTATATGCTTACATATATGTGCTTATATATATGCTTACATATAAATATATTCTTACTCTGTCTCCCTGACTAGTCAGCTCCTCAAGTTGTCAGATATGATGGCCATGATCCCACAGGAGTGACAGAGGACCAGGGAGGTAATTCCCAAGGAAGCTATCAGACCCTGGGAGCCTGACCAAGACCCATCTGTTAAGAGACCTAGAATGTAGCATGAGTGACCAACTCACTCCTCTCATTGAGCTGTTTTTAAGGCATGTGAATTAGCTAACCCTATAGAGAATTATTCATTCATGAAGGTAATATTCATTTGTGCCAATTACTTGCCAAGCAGAAAAAAACCTGACTGTGTTACATTTACCATCTAACAAAGAAGACAGAAATCAAACAAGTACAATATGAAACGATCAATCACGGTAAATGCTGTGCAAGACCAGAAGAAAAGGCTCAGAAAGGGGACAGCAGAGACAAACTGGTTTAGACTGAGAGGGATGAGAGATCATTCAAGCTGAGACCTAGAAGATAAGTAGGGGTCAGCTAGGCAGAGAAGGAAGAAGAAGACAGCTCTAGGAAGAGGCAACCCACGAGTGCAAAAGGCCTGAGAGGAAAGAGCTTTGAGTATTTAAGGCACTGAAACGTCAAAATAACCACACCAGGGGGCCACCCGGTGGCGCAGCGGTTTAGTCCGCGCTTGGCAGCCGGGGGTTCGCCGGTTCGGATCCCGGGTGCCCGCCGATGCACTGCTTGTCAGCCACACCGTGGTGGCATCCCACATATAAAGTAGAGGAAGATGGGCACGGATGTTAGCCCAGGGCCAGTCTTCCTCAGCAAAAAGGGGAGGATTAGCAACGGATGTTAGCTCAGGGCTGGTCTTCCTCACAGAAAAATAAATAAATAAATAAATACCCACACCAGTGCTGAGCACAAGAGGCGAATGGCCCGAAGCTGGACAAGAGGGGAGAAGCCAGATCGCGTGAGGCATTGTAGGCCATGTGAAGGATTTGCAGTTTATCCAGTTCTAATGAGAAGCCACTGGGGAGTTTTTAAGATGGAGAGTAACATCGGATTTATGTTTTTACAAAGTCACTGTGGCAGTTGTATGAAGGATGATTGTGTGAGGAAACAGGAAGATCAACGGGAAGCAACTCCCATGGCCCAGAGAGACATGAGGGTCGCATGGACCAGAGTGGATGCCACAGAGACAGGGAAAAGGTGAGGAATTCAAGAATGATTTTGTAGATAGAATCATCAGGATAAAAAGATGGCTTCATCATACATGGAAGGAGGTGTCAGAGAGGCATCCTGAGTCTGTGACACGGATACGTGAGTGGACGGGGATCCAACATGTTTATTAAGACAGGGAGGATTTGGGGAGGAACAGATTTCAGGGCAGCAACTAAGAGGCTCATCTCTGGCAGGAAAGTATCAGATGCTCATGAAAAATGTAGATATCAACAGGCAGTTGACCACCAGAGTCTGCAACACAAAGAGAAGACGGGCTGCACACAAAGCCGTCCCGATGGACGGACTGAGTTTACAGTGCTGCTGACTTCAATCACAGGAGCCAGGACCACACAAACGAACTGTTAATGGTAGATTCAATCTCAATCTACTACCGAAAGATATAGGAAAAAATCAACAAACACACTTATTCCTAACAACCAAACCTCTGACACCTTCCCAATCTTTCAAAAAGATGAAACAAAAAATGTACATACTGATAAAACCGAAAAACTATCCCAGCAGGGCTTTCTGAACTCAGGAGCCTGGCAACCAAACGCAGCACTGGGGACACTTACATTTACTTCAATACTCTGAATGCAAACTCCCTGTAAGCCTAGGAAAGTATGATACAGTTGAGCACGCATTTCAACAAAGTCCTTTCAAACATGTTAAAATATAATCTTCCACGGGTGGGATCTAAGGCGGAGTCTTTACACCAATTCAACAGCACAATAAACTTTATTAGAGAAAAGATCCCATAGTGTTTTAAGGATACCTCAAAGGCTTCAGTTCAAAGAATACACATACAGGTCTGAGGTTCTATTATTTTTAGCCTGTTCTAATAAGTACTTTATACTTTTTAAATTGTCTTCTTAAATTGGGACACAGCTGTGTTTTTGAGGTTAATGTGACTGATAAAATCAAATGTGAGGTTTAGAATGTCTAACTGCAAGGAGAGATTTGTGTACTCTTTGGATTTGAGCTTTTTACTTTTCTCTTTATCTAAAAGTAGTAACTTTCATACTTGAAAATAACCAATTCAGCCAATTCCTATACACTAACATCTTTGTCTTTATCACATAGCACAATTAACCAGAATAAAAACCTAATGTTTCCTGCCTTCCTGTCCTGGTGCATGACAGTAAGCCGAGAAGGGGAAAGGAAGTGCACCAAGATGCCCATGTGCGGCGTGCTCACTGTGGACGCAGTGTGCTCTGCCCCGAGAAGGGAACAAGCTCCTAGTGTCGTCAGGACCTCTTCTTGAACAATCCAAAATCACAACATTCAACGGAGGAGATGGCCTGCTCCTGCCCTACAAATAGACTGATCCTGACTTTGACACTGTCCTACCTTTTCCCGTCTTCTGCCCATCTGAGCTCTGCTCTCGTGCCCAACCCTGACCTCTATCAAAATGATATTTCAGTTAAAAATGCCTCTACTCAGGGGCCGGCCCGGTGGCGCAGCAGTTTAGTTCACGCTTGGCAGCCCAGGGTTTGCCGGTTCGGATCCTGGGTGGCCGCCGACTCACTGCTTGTCAGCCATGCTGTGGCGGCGTCCCATATAAAGTAGAGGAAGATGGGCACGGATGTTAGCCCAGGGCTGGTCTTCCTCACCAAAAAAAAAAAAAAAATGTCTCTACTCATTTGCTCTGCCAGTCAGCAAACATATTGGAAAATAAGTTGCCTGGATCAATTGCTTTGGGATGAGCAAAAACACTACAATCTCTCTTTTCTTTCAAAGTTCACATTTCTAAAGTCACTTTGAATTTTTAAAAAATCCACTAGCTGATTATTTAATACCGCATTGCTACTGGATTTGCAGATCTGGAATCCAGCTTAGGCTCTGTGAGTGAAATCAGAGCCTTACTGTTAAGGGTCAGTGCTAACAGAGAGCTATCACACAATGGAGATGGCATTATGCAAGTGAATCCCAGCAAGTCTAGGAAAAGACCAAACTTTCAAGAAGTATAGAACTCTTCGCCTCTGAGCATTCATTACTGGTCATGATCAATTATGTATACAGTCCTAAGATGAGAAACTGCAATTCTAAAAAGTTCCCATACCCAACATCCTTTAAAATTTAGGAGTTTGAATTTAGCTTGGCAAACTCTTTACTCTGAAGATCTCATTATGTAATCAAGAGCCAGGTGCTTTGTTCAGAGAGCATCCCACTAAAAGAGTTCTAACATCATGTTTTAGAAATGTTTAAAAGCCTAGAAAAGAATTAATAGATGATGACGACAACTCAATAAATGAAAACCAGTGTAACGGTGAAACTGTAGTTTGGTGCTAACACATCAATATCCTGGCGGTACTGAAATTGTTAACCTAAGCACTAACCGGAATCCGTCTGAAGCTCTACTTACAATACTGCAGCTCTTTACCCAGTGCAGGTTCCTCCTTTTATTTTTACTTATTTTTTATTTTTCTGAGGAATTCTAGCTCTGAGCTAACATCTGTTGTTAGTCCTCCTCTTTTTTGCTGAGGAAGACTGGCCCTGGGCTAACATCCGTGCCCATCTTCCTCTACTTTATATGGGACGCCGCCACAGCGTGGCTTGACAAGCGGTGAGTCTGTCCGCGCCTGGGATCCGAACCCGCGAACCCCGGGCCACCAAAGTGGAGCATGTGAACTTAAGGGCTTATGCCACTGGGCTGGCCCAGGTTCCTCCTTTTAAACATCTTTCCTAAGTGGAGTAACATGATATTTAAATATATTTTTAAAAATAATAATAAATATATTTATTAAATTCTTCATTAAGGACTTTATCTCTCAGGTTAAATATTCACTACTACTTTAAGCAAAGCAGTTAAATGTTTTCATACATGAATTATATGGCATTTTTAACTTCTAAACATGCTTCCAAAATACCGTATTAAGTGTTACAGCGAAAATGGCATATTTTATATTCATATGTTATATAAATAAAAACCCTAACATTAAAATGGAAAATTGTTTATTCACAGTATTGCTGACCCTTACTGATAAGCCCACATTACAATAATACAGAGTTTCAAATTAAATACACAATCTTTACAGTGAGTAAAGGAAATCAATTTTTAAAATATGAAAATTCAACACTGCATGATCTCACTCATATGTGGAATATAAACTAACACACGGACAGAGAGAACTGGCTGGTGGTTACCAGGGGGAAAGGGGGTGGGGGTGGGCACAAAGGGTGAAGGGATGCATTCATATGGTGACGGACAAATAATAATGTACAACTAAAACCCCACAATGTTATAAACTATTAAGACATCAACAAAAATGAAAAAAAAAGAAAGAAAATTCATGTTACTCTTTTCTCCTACAGTCCTATATAAGTTTAAATTAGTTTATTCTTTAAAAACTTCCACATCACAGAACGAATATGGATGTCTTGATTAAAACACAAAACATAAAGCTTTAAGAGACATGGGACAGAGCATAAAAAAGATACTCACTTAAAATGCCTTCCCATAAAAATAATTTTATTTACTATTTGAAAAGCTGTCTAACTGGTTTTATGCAATAATTGCACACCCATACCACATCAACTTCCATTTTTTTCCTTAAATTTAATTATAATTCTATTTGAAATAAATTCTGAAAAACTCTCATCCACCTTTTTAGTGCAAAAGCATGAATTTAAATAAAATTTAAACTGAACAGATTTTTTAAGTTATTTATACCTTTAGCCCAACACATTGGAAATGGACTACAGCCGCTCTTCTCCATACAGATGGCACCTGCTGGTTTCAGGGCCTCTCGGCCCGCCAGTTCCAACAACATAAACTCAGTCCTATAAAGATCAAGCCAGGAGTCCGCATACCAAGTCCCAGTTCATCGCTCCCACAGGATTTGCTTCGATCCACAAGCAAGACTAAGCTTCCCCTGTGTGCTCCTTTTCTCTGAGCTTGAAGCAAATTTGGGAGGTATTCCTTCTGTAATATTTTCCAGCAGCTTGAAGAATGCCTCTCAGTTACAGAATCTTCTCATGCTTCCGCAATCTGAAACACAGACCATCCTGGCCAGATTAAGCTACTGAACAGAATGAAACCAGCTAGTAATGTGACCGCATGGGTCTGTGTTCCTAGATTCATTAAGGGAAGGAGAGAGGGAGGGAGGAGAGGGAGGGGAAAGAGGGAGGAGAAAAAGGTGGCCAGTAGCCAGCACCTTATTAATATGTTAATCTCACCCTTCTGTTCAATTCCTCTGGCAGACGTCTGTTTACAAACCTGACAGGCGGTTCTAAAACTGAGTAAGCTACATCAAGTCTGACCCAGCTCATGTCTGTAGATGGCTCCTCAAACCATGTTTGTTTTCACAGTCATGCCTTTGGCATTTTACCAGCCTAATTCTGACATTACAGTTAAAATAATTACCTTGATGAAAGAATAATAATTTTGAAAAAAAAATCCTGATCAACATTAAAAACAAGTCTGTAAAAAATATGTCCATAGGAACTCTTATTTTTGAGGTAAATATTTTTCCAGATTGATACTTTAGTATTAAGTTTGTAAATTCATAAAACTATCTACAAAACACATTAAAAACAAGAATTTGAGGTTACCAGATTCTTTTAAAATTAGCTTAGGGAATACTGAAGGATCCAAGATGCATGGTTTCTTTTCTTAGCTTCAAAATGTAAGTAGTAATAAACTCATACTGAAGAAGTGACGGAAAAATCCTCGAATAATCTGTACTAGCAAACTTTTTTAAAAAATGCAAAGCTACTCACTTTTTCCATTCAAACTGAGAGATAGTCAAGGTCATCTCAAAAATTTAGTAATTTGAACACATTCCACTTTAGCAGCAATAAGTAACTAGGACGCTGGAGCTTTTGTCGTCTGAGCATACACAATACACTTTCAAGCTCTACACAGTTTAGCTCTTCTAATGTATGAGTGATTTTGTTAGTAGTAAGTCTCATACACTAATAAAAATCAAGCACTTAACTGTGAACACGACTGAGGCTTTACGAATCCACTCACTTCTGAAAACAAGAACTGAACAAAGGCTGAAAACAAGGTATGCACCTGTGTCCAGTAACGCCCAGCACAGTTGGTTTCGTCCTAACATGCTACTCTTGATGACAGCTTTGTCTCCAGGCTCCTAATAGTAGCCAGAGCTCAAGTGACCTCTTATATGCCCCAGTGAAAACACATCATTCACCAGTGTGAACTCTGACCCCAGGCAACACTGGGAAGAACAAGGGCTCCAGAAAAACAGAGGCAAGCAAGCTAGAAAAACAACAGAAGAAACAAGGAGACAGACCAATTAGAATACATGAAAAATACCCTCTGCTTCCACCATTACGGAGGAGACCCAGGACGTGAAGACCTACTGCTGTCATGGGAAGCACCAAAGCAACCCATGGGCAAATTGATAACTGGCTCAGCCCTGTGAGAATGGCCTGGAGTATAATCTGAACCATCAACTACTGTACTGTACAAACAACCCAAGCAAACTGTGAGTCTCTCTTGGAACTTATGACCCTCCAAAGTTAAAAAATAAAACCTACCTTCACGAGTCACCGATGATATCCTACACACCAGAGAGCGAGTCCTCTGATTTTCACATCTTCTAAGCACAATTAGTGCTATCACATCTCTTTTAAAGACGAGTAAAGACACAGTCATACAAGTAGGAAGAGGACAGCATCAGTAAGCCCACCCACTACCCAGGAAGCCAGGGGTCTTCACACACACCACTCCCCAGAAGGGTTTTTGAGCCAGACTGGACAGATGCCACGGTACCACCTGCCCAGAAAAGGGAGAGGCTGGCGCAAGGAGGCAGTAGTGGAGGCTGGGACTAATGCAGGCGCAGTGGAGGAGGGGACGAGGGACAGACCTGGGAACTTTTTAGGATGTCGAAAGTGAGTGTGGAGAATGAGGAAGAAGAAAAGCCATTTCTGACTTTGAAGTAATCAATGGATGGCAGCTTTCTCTCCCACCCCACCAAACT
Organism: Tapirus indicus; assembly: GCA_031878705.1. Taxonomy (NCBI): domain Eukaryota; kingdom Metazoa; phylum Chordata; class Mammalia; order Perissodactyla; family Tapiridae; genus Tapirus; species Tapirus indicus. The sequence continues at coordinate 3,873,679 of CM062935.1, read as the reverse complement.
AATTTATATTTTATTTCAATATCCAAATATCACCTCTGGCGTACAAGGTCCTGAGAGTATAAAAGATGACAAGATACAAAGAAGCATAAATTCCTCCAGGCCAGAGAGCGTGGTGGCTGACTGATAAAGCAGAGCCCAGACAGAAGCAGCAGCTACGGAAAAGTTAAGAACCAATCAGGCCACTAAGAAGCGAGAGCAGACAGCGTGAGAGCAGAAGAAGGGGAAGGTGCTACTGAGGAAAGTGAGGTTCAGAGAGGTGGAGCAACTTGCCTGAGGCCACAGAGCTGAAAAATCACCCAAGTACTAGCTAGTTTGGTGATCTCATTACTCCTATTTTCTTCTTGCTAAATATTAAAAACAAATAATGCTTTTAAATTCCCAATCCATAACACAGAACGAGAATAGCCTACAGTTGATGGCAACCTAAGTGAAAAAAGTAAGCAGTCCCTTTATGCTCTTATTTATCAAATTCTGTATACTGATATTAAGGTCAACATTCATTAAAAAGTTCTGTAATTTTAAAAACAAACTCCTCATAGTATCAGTACAGTTGAAAGCAACTCCAGAAGTTCTATAACAAGTAGGACTCTTAATTAAAATTTACAGGAAAGATTACTACTTGCTCAGACCCCAAACCTTAGTCATCCTGGACTCCCCTCTTTCTCTCTTACCTCAAAGCAGTCCATGCAGATCCCACTGTCCTTCCTTCAAAATATACCCGAACCATGTACTTCTCCCACATCTACTGCCGCACACTGGCCCAGGCTACTGCCATCTTCCACCTGGGCTACAGCTACAGGCCTCCTCCTGGTCTCTGCTTCCGTCTTGTTGCCCTACACTCCACTCTCAACCAGCAGATGCACTGACCCTTTCAAAACACCAATCACACCATTTCACTCCTCTGCTGCAACTCACCAACAGTTTCCCAATTCTCCCAGAACAGGCACCTACACATTTAGCATGGTCTGCAAGGCCCTGTTCGAGGCGGCTCCCCTCCTGTCTACACCCTACATCTCAGCCTCATTTCCTCACTCCCCTGGTTTCCTTGGCTCCAACCACACTGATCTCCCTGCTGTTCTTTGCCCATGCCAGGCATGTGCCCACCTCAGGGCCTTTACACTGCCTGCCCCTCTAGGCAGGACACTCTTGCCTCAGATATCCACATGGCTCACTCCCTTTCCTCTGCCAAGTCTTTGCTCAAATGTCACCTACTCCACGAGGCCTATCCTGACTGCCTCATCTAAAATTGCACGGCCCACGCCCTCATCCTGCTTCACTTTTCCCACAGCACTCACACCTTCTGAAATACTACATGACCTATTTGTACACTGAGTTTATTGTCCGGCTGCCCCACTGCAATGCAATCTCCATGGTACGAAGGAATTTTGTCTGTTCTGGACATAATGTCTCTAGGGCCTTATTACTAAAATGGTTAGTAAGATGTAGAGGCCATATTCCACACATCCTTCTATCACCCATAGGTAATGAGGAGACGGCAGAGGGAATTTCTATTTTGCTTTATAGGCCACAGTTACCGAGGAGGTATTTAGACGTTCTCGACGTCAGGACTCGACACTAAGTTCAGTGACAGCATGGCCTGCCTCGGTCTTGGGCACTGCTTCACCTCCAAGGCCCAGCACAGGGGCTTGATAAATATTTACTGAGTGAAAAGTGAATTAAATAGTATGAAAACCTTGCTTTCTCAAGAATACAAGAATGGAAGAAGAAAAATTGATGCAAAATCTAAGAAAACCATGTGGACTGCTCTCCCCATCCCACATAAAAGATAAATCACACAACTGTAGTATTCTGATACTCGTATCAGAATTTCCACTGCAAATTTACTAGAGCAAAAATGACAATAGTGTGTGAGATTAGAGAAAAGTTATTAGAAGGCTAACAAAAAAATGCTACAAGCAAGATCAAAAAGCAGAAAAAGTAATTCCAAAACCCTTCATATACTGTACAGTTTTGTCCAACCTGGCTTCCCTGCAGAAACCTTACCTTAATGAGAAAGTTACTGGGAAAGCACTATTAAGAAACAAATTGCTTATGAATGTCACCAACAGTAGATCACAAAAACACAAGTCTGACTTTCACATTTCTCATATAGGTACCACGGTTTCATTTGTTTGCCTTAAGTAATAACAAAACTTCAGGACAGTACTTCTTGGAAGAGTAGAGTGCTGGTAAATGCCTTTATGTCAGTTAATAGGAGGAATGTAAAAGGAAAATATAATTCATATTACACACACATAATTCAAAACTTATCTTCTCTTATGTCTTTTATGTTTGCATTAATCAAGACTTACAGATTTAAATTAAATCAACACTTTTATAATATGGTACCCTCCATTAGCAACTGATAATTACAATATACCCTAACTTCCAAAAGTTAGGTATCATATTCTAAGCTTACTTCAAGAATCATAGGATTATCATTTCTATGTCATTGTGTCTCACTGTTTCCACTGAAAAAATGGAAATAATTTTTCTGAAAATTTTACTCTATCAACAAAAATTATGACTTGGTAAGGACTAAAGAAATTTAGTCATAATAAAGGATATAAGCACCTTCTGAAGACAAATAGACAATAGGTCTCAAAACAACATTCTCCAAAAGGTGATGGTATTGGTATGATTTGCTTTCCTTGCAAAGCTTCATAACAATTACTACACCTCCCTTAGCTTCTCTGGAGGAACTCCGGGGAAGCTGAGGACGGCACTGAATGTGTATCTGGAAGGCGCCAAGGAGCCCCAGTTCTATCTGCGAGACAAAGAATCATTTCACCGCCCTGAACCTCAGTTTGTTCACCTGTAAAACAAGGACAATGACAATACCCATCACTTAGTGAGTATTGACTACATGCCAGTTACAAAACAGCACACCAGCAGCAATAATAACAAAAATAATAATGATGATACCAAGTTAATGCTTACTATGTGCCAAGACCTGTTCTGAGTACTTTTAAAATCCTGACTCATTCAGTTATTAATAACCAACCCCATGAGGTAGATTCTATTACTCCCATTTCGCAGATGAAGAAATCGAAGCACACAGAGCTAAGTAACTTGTTCAAGGTCACAGAGCTTCTAAGTAGCAAAGCTGGAAATCAAACTCAGGCAGTCTGGCTCCAGTCTGCATTCCTCACCAATCTGCTACCTATTTTCTCAGTTAATACTTCCAACTACCAACGAAGGCAGATAATGTTATAACCCACATATGACACGTGAACAAATTGAGGAACAGAGAAATTAAGTAACATACTAATATCACAGCTAACTGCTCAGTGGCAGGGCAGGGATATGCCACCTGCACTTGAACACCAGCCAGACCACACACTTTATTAAACCACCACCTATAACGTCATCTACCTCCAGATGCTGCAAAGGTTTCCAGAGAGTCAGAGCTCATTCAGCCTACAGAGGATGCCTGAATCACAGTGAGGTCCAAAGGGACAAATGAAGGAAAAGAAGAAACGTGCCCACAGAAAGAATATGAGATAGATCAGCTGCTCTCATCCCTGTACAACACCCTAATTCACCAAACTCTGCAGCTCATGTGACAGTCCTCTGGTGTCAGCAATACTGCCCTGGTACAAATTCAGTTAAAAGCCATCACAGTACATGCCGGACATGTAACCGGTACCTGAGAGATGCATCAAATTCACCAGGAAATAAATTTAACCATGGAATTAAGCAACACTGAGATATATGAAATAGAAGGAAAAATGCAACTCTAAAAAGGCAAAAAATTCTGAACTTATTATTAATCTAAACAATATTGAACTAGAGTATTTTCATAGACACTAATTAATGGCCATTTCTTATTTGTTTTCCCATATAGGAAATCAAAGCTAAATTCCAAGTTTAGAAACTATTGGGAGGTTAATCGTCATCAAGTTTAAAAGAAGACTAAGGGCCGGCCCGGCGGCGCAGGGGTTTAGTTCGCACTTTGGCAGCCTGGGGTTCGCAGGTTCGGATCCCAGGCGCCCGCCGACGCACTGCTTGTCAGCTATGCTGTGGCGGCGTCCCATATAAAGTAGAGGAAGATGGGCACGGATGTTAGCCCAGGGCCAGTCTTCCTCAGCAAAAAGAGGAGGATTAGCAATGGATGTTAGCTCAGGGCTGGTCTTCCTCACAAAAAAGAAAGAAAGAAAGAAAGAAAAAGGCTCCTGAAATCTGTAAGAGGATGCCACTTTGGTTTTCCAAATATAGTGCTAGAGGCATGATAACAGAGAACGGGATAAGAAACTCACCAAAATTTTCATCCTAACTATTTATGTTATAAAACAGAGGTGCTTTTGTTTATATTGACCAAAATAATACAAATATCAAAAGGCAATCAAGTAGTTTTTTATTTTAATGTTAACACTGCTCAAATCAACTTTGAAATTTTTATTTTATTGAAAACGCATATACACACCCAACTTACTTTATCATTTCATCACTGTAAATTTTTTTAAACTTGTACATCCAATTTATTCCTACTTTGATGACTCACCTTATTTAACAAATAGCAATGGTAGCAAAAGACTGCCTTTCCATGCCAGATAACTGAAACAGAGACAACCTCTGGGCTCCTCGTTAGAAATCAGGCTTTGCAATGGCCGTCACACAGCTCTGGTAGGAAGGTCGCCTGGTGTCCAGAGGACCCCTGGTGGTGAATGTGAGTCTCTTCTACAAACTACATGCCTCAGGAAGAGAGTGAAAAATCAACAATCTACACTTTAAACTATCCCTCCCTGCAGGAGGGGCGCGCAGAGTCCTGGGGATCCACATGTTCATCCTCCCCTAGCTCCTCCCCTGCCCCTTTATGACCTGAAAAAGGAAACTGTTTCTACAATTTGACTCTATGTGCAGTTTTCAAGAAACATCAGTAGCATCTAGAATGGATCCATTCCTTACTCTAGTCATAGTCTGAGTAGAGACATGAATGAGATAGCTTCTCTTCCCAAATACAGCTACACAGTGGCTGGTTTTGTCATTTCCCTTCTCTGTGCTTTTGGTTTTATCACACTGGTATCAAGAGATATTATTCCAACTTTTAAGTAATTTATGGAGGCATTCTTCCAATTCTACCTAAAATTTTTCATCATTAAAAATTGTTAAAACCAGCTTCATACCCATTAGGATGATTACTATTAAAACAAACAAACAGAAAACAAGTGTTGGCCAGGATGTGGAGAAACTGGAATCCCTGTGCACCACTGGTGGGAATGTAAAATAGTGCAACTGCTTTGGAAAACAGTATGGAGGTTCCTCAAAAAAATCAAAAATAGAGCTACCATAGGGGCCAGTCCAGTGGTGTAGCCATTAATTTCAAGCACTCCACTTCAGCGGCCCAGAGTTCACAGGTTCGGATCCTGGGCACAGACCAACGCACCACTTATCAAGGCATGCTGTGGCAGTGCCCCATATAAAGTAGAGGAAGAAGGGCATGGATGTTAGCCCAGGGCCAATCTTCCTCAGCAAAAAGAGGAGGATTGGCAATGGATGTTAGTTCAGGGCTAATCTTCCTCACGAAAACAACAGAGCTACCACATGATCCAGCAATTCCACTCAGGCTATACATCCAAAACAAATGAAAGCAGAGTCTTGAACAGATATTTGCACACCCACGTTCATAGCAGCATTATTCACAATTGTCAAGAGGTGAAAGCAAATCAAGTGTCCATCAATGGCTGAATGGAGAAATAAAATGTGGTGTAGATAAACAATGGAATATTATTCAGCCTTTAAAAGGAAGGAAATCCTGTCACATGCTACAACATGGATGAACCTTGAGGACATTATGTTAAGTGAAATAAACACAAATACTGTATGATTCTACTTATTTGAGGTATCTAAAGTAGTCAAACTCATAGTAAAGGAAAGTAGAATGGTCGCTACCAAGAACAGAGAAGAGGGGAAAAGGGTCGTTTAATGGGTACAGAGTTTCAGATTTGTAAGACAAGTTCTGGAGATCTATTTCACAACAATGTGAATATACTTAACACCACTGAACTGTATGCTTAAAAATGGTTAAGATTATAAATTTTATGTTATATGTTTTTTGTCTATCACAATAAAAAAACTTTTAAAGAATGTTAAAACCATTTTAAAAGAGTGAATCTCACTTATATTTTACAACAAATAAGCAAATATGATATAATTACATCTACTTTTGTAGGTGAGGAAAAAAGCTTTGAGATGTTAGGAATGTGCCCAAAGTCCAAGAAGCAGGAAAAAGAGAAAGCAATAACCAGTCATTGACTATGGACCTGACACTTGTCCACCACTGTACAAGGGGGCTTTATGTGGCTTTTTAAAAAAAGTTAACCCCTAATGAACTTTGAGATAATTACTGATAAATATACCCTTTTCAAGAAAGAGGAAACTAAGGCGTAGACAGGTAAAGGACTTGGGATTAAGTCAGCCTTTGTAAACGTCAGAGCCACATGGGACTCCAAAGCCCAAATCATTTCATCTTAAACCTCAAAGCCCAATGTCGTCCATTCAGTTTATTTCAACTATTTCCTGAATCCCAACCTAGCCACATACTAGATATGTGACCTCAGGCACTTTTTTTTAACCGTTCTCTATAACTTGGTTTTCTCATCAGTTAAAGTTAAAAACAGCATCTATCTTTCACAGTTGTTATAAGAAGTATTATAAACATGAAGGGCTTTGAGAGAACTTCATCACTGACGCATTACTCTGCATTTTCTGTGCTAGTGCAATGAATTAAGCACTAGGGATCCCAAAATAATCGGGACAGAGTGCCAGCCCCTCAAGAGAGGTCCTTGATAGCCCAGGAGAAGACAAGCACTTAAGTCACAGTACCTACAGTTCCAGCTTCTGGTAGACTGGTCTATGGAATCTCCAATTATCTCCTTTAAGGTTTAAGGCAGTTTGAGGCTTAAATGATCCACAGGTTTATTTAAAATACTGAAAAACTTGGAATAGCCTACATGTTCAATAGAAGGGGAATGAGTTAATAAAGTCTGAAAAATTATGTTTGCTGAAAATTTTTAATTGACACTGGAAAATACTCATTAATGAAAAAAACAATATAAAAAGAGTAAGGCAACTCTCAGTCCTAACATGCAAAGATTTTCAAGATATATATTTTAAGTAATAAAAAAAGGTATAGAAGAGTCTGTACAGTGTGACATTTTGGGGTAAAGCAAAAGAAAAATACATGTACATATGCACTTCCTTGTGTATACACAGAACATCTCTGGAAGTTTACACAATTATGAATAGTGATTCTTCCAGAGAGAGAATTCAGTAGAAAGAAAACAGAGTTAAAGAGGGGGAGATTTATGATTCATTGCATATTTATTTGAATTTTGTACCATGTATACTTCTGTTCAAAATAATAAATGAACATAAAAAGTAACTATTTTAAAGAAAGAATATCTAGTAAACTCCCCAATATTTAGCAAGTAAACAATCCTTTCTAAATAACACACCACAGGTCAAATAACAAATCAAAAAAGAAATTAGAAAATGTTTAGAACAGACTCATAATAAAAATAAAACATAAAATCTTTAGGATGCAGCTAAGAGTACTTAAAGGGAAGTTATAACTTGAAGTGCTTATATTTAAAAGGTAAAAACATCAATTGTCTATCTTTTTACCTTAAGAAACAAGAAAAACATGAGCAAATTAAACCCAAAGTAAGTAAAAGTAAAGACAGAATAAGGAATAGTGCTGTATACTAGAGCATGGGGCAAAAGGAAAAATGAGTAATACTGATCTTCACTTAAAATTTTGGTATCTTGTTCATCATCGGTTTTTTGCATTGATTTATTATTTTTAAAAATACTGCATTAAACTATTACTTCTCTTGATTACTGAGTCTTTTGGCGGCCCCACAAATGCCTCATCAGAGTCCCGGCCCTGCCCACACGTATGCATTCCCACACTCCACTGTCTCCCACTGGCCCATCTGCCTCAACCCGAAGGCTCCCCACACCCAGGGCATATCACCTAGGGGGGTTGTGAAACTAGAAACATTTCTGCCCAAAGCATGTTAAATACAATCATTCAATTTTAAAAGTTTCCTTCTGAGAACAATAAAGGTATTTAATGCTTCTTTTTCAAGGACCAAACCACAGTAACTCAACTGTCAAAGACTTATCTATTTTATTTGAAACAGTTACAACGCATTTTGTACATTGACCAGCAAAATCTGGAATTCATAAATGTCTGAACTTAAATAAAGGAAGCAAGTCCTAAAGATGTGTTAGCAAAATCAACGCTTGATTATGGATATTTGCACCTTCTCTGATATAGCAGAAATCATACATTCATTTGTTCTGTTTCTAGTACAAAGATCCTAAATAACAGCAGCAGCAACTCAAATCCACAAGCCGTGTGGAATCCCACCAGGGCTAGACAGTTGCAAAACAGGAGTTTGTAAGCAACTGACATTAAAAGATTCCTCCTTCTCAAAACTACAGGCCAATATCACTGATGAACATAGACGCAAAAATCCTCAACAAAATATTGGCAAACCGAATACAGCAATACATCAAAAAGATCATACACCACGATCAAGTGGGATTTATACCAGGGACACAGGGATGGTTCAACATCCGCAAATCAATCAACGTGATACACCACATTAACAAAATGAAGAATAAAAACCACATGATCATCTCAATCGATGCAGAGAAGGCATTCGACAAGATCCACCATCCATTTATGATAAAAACTCTCAACAAAATGGGTATAGAAGGAAAGTACCTCAACATAATAAGGGCCATATATGACAAACCTACAGCAAACATCCTACTCAACGGGGAAAAACTGAAAGCCATTCCTTTGAGGACAGGAACAAGACAAGGGTGCCCACTCTCACCGCTCTTATTCAACATAGTACTGGAAGTTCTGGCCAGAGCAATTAGGCAAGAAAAAGGAATAAAAGGACTCCAAATAGGCAATGAAGAAGTGAAACTCTCACCATTTGCAGACGACATGATCCTATACATAGAAAACCCCAAAAATTCCATCGGAAAACTACTAGAAACAATCAACAACTACAGTAAAGTGGCAGGGTATAAAATCAACTTACAAAAATCAATTGCATTTCTATACACTAACGATGAAAAAACAGAAAGAGAACTCAAAAAGACAATCCCATTTACAATTGCAACAAAGAGAATAAAATATCTGGGAATAAATTTAACCAAGGAGGTCAAAGACCTATACAATGAAAACTATAAGACACTATTGAAAGAAATCGAGGAGGACATAAAGAAATGGAAAAATATTCCATGCACATGGATTGGAAGAATAAATATAGTTAAAATGTCCATTCTACCTAAAGCAATCTACAGATTCAATGCAATCCCAATCAGAATCCCAATGTCATTCTTCACGGTAATAGAACAAAAACTACTGAAATTCGTATGGGGCAACAAAAGAGCCCGAATAGCTAAAGCAATTCTGAAAAAAAAGAACAAAGCTGGAGGCATCACTATCCCTGATTTCAAAATATACTATAAAGCTACAGTAATCAAAACAGCATGGTACTGGTACAAGAATAGACACACAGATCAATGGAACAGAATTGAAAGCCCAGAAATAAAACCACACACCTATGGACAGCTAATCTTTGACAAAGGAGCAAAGAACATACAATGGAGAGAGGGAAGTCTCTTCAATAAATGGTGCTGGGAAAATTGGACAGCAACATGCAAAAGAATGAAAGTAGACCATCTCCTATCGCCATATACAAAAATCAATTCAAAATGGATCAAAGACCTGAAAGTGAGACCTGAAATTATAAAACTCCTGGAAGAAAATATAGGCAGGACACTAATTGCGATTGGACATAAAGGGATCCTTTCAGATTCCATGTCTACCCAGACAAGGGAAACAAAAGAAAAAATAAACAAGTGGGACCTCATCAGACTAAAGAGCTTCTACAAGGCAAATGAAACCAGGATCAAAATGAATAAACAACCCACCAGCTGGGAGAAAATATTTGCAAATCGTTTGTCTGACAAGGGATTAATCTCAGTAATATACAAAGATCTCATACAACTGAGCAACAAAAAAACAAACAACCCGATCAAAAAATGGGCAGAGGATATGAACAGACATTTTTCCAAGGAAGAGATACAGATGGCCAATAGACACATGAAAAGATGTTCAACATCACTAATCATCAGGGAAATGCAAATCAAAACGACACTGAGATATCACCTTACACCGGTTAGAATGGCTATAATCACCAAGACAAATAACAACAAATGCTGGAGAGGTTGTGGAGAAACGGGGACCCTCATTCACTGCTGGTGGGAATGCAAACTGGTGCAGCCTCTATGGAAAACAGTATGGAGAGTCCTCAAAAAATTAAAAATAGAAATACCGTATGATCCAACAATACCACTCTGGGGCATCTCCCCAATGGACATGAAATCAACCATCACAAGAGGCGTATGCACCCCTAGGTTCATTGCAGCATTATTCACTATAGCCAAGAAGTGGAAGCAACCCAAGTGTCCCTCAACTGAAGACTGGTTAAAGAAGATGCGGTATATACATAGAATGGAATACTACTCAGCCATAAGGAAAGACACAATTGTCCCATTTGCAACAACATGGAACGACCTAGAGGGTATTATGTTAAGTGAAATAAGCCAGAGAGAGAAGGACAGACACTGCATGAACTCACTCATATATGGAATATAAGTGAATACAAGGACAGAGAGAACTGATTGGTGGTTACCAAGGGGAAGGGGGGTGGGGGGGGCACAAGGGGTGAAGGGTTACATCCACAAGGTGACGGACAAACAAAAATGTACAACTAAAACCCCACAGTGTTATAAACTAAGACATCAATAAAAAAAAAAATAGGCATAACAATAGTACCCTCATAGGATTGTTATGATTAAAAGAACCAATATGTGTAAAGTGCTTAGAACAGTGCTTGGCACATAGTAAATGCTATATGTTTGCATTATTATTGTATGCCCTCTACTAGACTGTAAGTTCTATGATGACAAGGAATATATATATAGTTCACTACTGTAGCTCCTGCACCTAGAACATTGTCTGGCACATAGTGGGTACTCAATAGATTTTTATTCAGTGAGTAAATAAATCACATCTTTCTCTGGAAAAAAAAAAAAAAAGATTCCTCCTTCTCCCTTTTTTAAAATCAGGAAATTAATCTCTAACAACTGTAATGAAAAAAATAGATCTGAGATTTCTGAATCCAAGATGGATGTAACAGTGGCAGTAGAACAGCATTTCCTCTGAAAAATGTGACAAGTACATAAAACACAATGATCAGAGAGCTGCTAAGGCAGTGAGAACAAGAGGCGCTAAGACTTCAGAGGGTGAGGAACTACAGACGCTGAGCTGGCCTTCTGAGCTACTTTTACCTTTGGTATCTATTTGCCAATTCTGGGAACAAGGAGGCTGAGAATCTGGGCTCTGCACCCACAGAAAACTGCTGCCAGAGGACAGAAAAACAAGCAAGGTTTTGGGAGGCTAACAGCCTAAAAGTAAATGTAGTGTATTTATTACAGAACATTACTCAGCAATAAAAAGGAATCGTACTGGCACAGGCTACAACATGAATGAACCTTGAAAACAACATGCTAAGTGAAAAAAGCCAGATACAAAAAGACCACATACTGGATGATTCCTTTTACATGAAATGTCCAGAATAGGCAAATCTATAGTAAGACAGAAAGATTAATGGTTGCCTAGGGCTGGGGGTAAGGAGGAATGGAGAGTAACTACTAATGGTGACGAGGTTTTGGGGGAAAAACTAGGAGCTTATTTTTTTTTCATTTTTTATGTTTTGATGAAGATTGACTCTGAGCTAACATCTGTTGCCACTCCTCCTCTTTTTGCTGAGGAAGATTGTCCCTGAGCTAACATCTGTACCCATCTTCCTCTACTTTATATGTGGGACACTGCCACACATGGCTTGATGATTGGTCTGTAGGTCCATGCCCGGGATTCGAACCTGCGAACCCCAAGCCACCGAAGCGAAGTGCGCAAACCCAACCACTACGCCACCAAGCCAGCCCCTTAGAATTTATTTTTAATTTCTTGCAATTTTAAACAAGGTTGGATCAAAGAATTATTAGATTTATCATTTATTTTCCATAGTAGTTACAGTTCCTTGAGGAATGTTAGTTATTTATTTGCACTTCTCTCTTTTTCTTGGTTGATTTTCTAGAGTTTTATTTCCAGATACCAATTGGTAGCTTTTACTTGTTAAATATATTCCAAACTACATAAAATGATATATTCTTTTTTTTTTTACTTTAGCTAGTACGAGGTGAGTTTCTGCCATTTGCAACTCAAAATTTCTTCAATAATAAAAATCATAAACATTAAGTCCTATAAACTAGTAACATTTCCAATCACCCAAAACCCATCCTCACACACACACAAAACATTATGTTTGTGAAAAGCATACATGTTTTGGCATGTGGTTTCATATTCACTGTTGATGAACAGTGGGTTGTTACCAGTTTGGGGCTATTACAAATTATGCTGTTATGAGCCGTCTCATACATGTCTCTTGGTACACATATGCACACATTTCTGTTGTATGTGCACCTAGGAATGGAACCACTAGGTCAATGTGCATGTTTAATTTTATTAAGTACTACCAAACTATTGTCCAAAGTAGATGTACAAATTTATACTCCCATCAATTGTGTTTGAGAGTTCCCACTGCTCTGTAACAGTCAAAAGCAAAAGTGAAACAAATAAGCCTCTCTTTCAAAGTGGGGGTATAACCTTAGAGAAGAGTTGTGACTCTAAAACACAGTAATTTTATTATTTTTTTTGGTGAGGAAGACCAGCCCTGAGCTAACATCTGTTGCCAATCCTCTTTTTTTGCTGAGGAAGACTGGCCCTGGGCTAACATCCATGCCCATCTTCCTCTACTTTATATGGGACGCTGTCAAGCCACGGCTGACAAGCAGTGCCTCGGCAGGTGCCCGGGATCCGAACCTGCGAACCCCGAGCTGCCAAAGCGCGGACTAAACCACTGCACCACCAGGCAGGCCCCTAAAACACAGTAATTTGACAGCACATCCCAGGTATGATATAGCCTATGGTAAAAAAGAGCTGTCATGACATCTTAAACTGTTTTTAATAATGATATAAATGAAACCAAGATGAAGCAAAGAAGCCATGTTCAAATGCATTCAGAAGTCTTGACTAATGGTAATGTTGGCATTGTTATTCCAAAACTATACACAAGTTTCATAAATATATGAACGATGAAGCAACTACATAAATATGCTAATGTTAAGAACCAAGATTTTAAGCATAAGAGAAATGAGATACAAACATAAAATCAAAGAAATAAAATTTAATCTTAAATTTAAACAGAAAGTATCAGGATAAACTCATGATTTATTTTTCTAAAAAAATACATATTTCCTATCTCTGTACCCTAAAAAGGCCCAGAAGCCGGCCCAGTGGCGTAGTGGTTAAGTCTGCCCACTCCACTTCAGCGGCCTGGAGTTTCGCAGGTTCAGATGCCAGGCGTGGACAGACACACTGCTTGTCAAGCCATGCTGTGGCGGTGTCCCATGTAAAGTAGAGGAGGATGGGCACGGATGTTAGCCCAGGGCCAGTCTTCCTCAGCAAAAAAGAGGAGGATTGGCAACGAATATTAGCTCAGAGCTAGTCTTCCTCACACACACACAAAAAAGGCCCATAAGCAATAACATCCTGGCATTAATTACCATAGTATCCAGATTACACTCTCTAAATATAATTTCCCACTAAAAGGAATCAAGGCTCCTTAGAGAAATGGCTGATATCAGGTCTGTGGCAAGAAATGCACAAATCGAGCCTGGAACATCTTATAGTGCCTATAAACAAGAAAACTATAAAAAATTACTAGAGTCATTTCCAAAGGACACAGAAGACATCTACAAAGGGCAATTTGACCATCAAAAAGAATAATCGTTGCAGTAAGTTAATATATATATGTGTGTGTGTATACATATATATGTCATCTTAAAGTCTATGAGTTTATGATACTAAAAAATAATTCTCAGTCACCAATGGATACTGCTAAGGCACCAACAAACTCATTCTGAAAACTAATTAAATAAAAGAATTATGCATTTATCCTACCTTGTCTGTCTGGGCTACATTTCAGGGTACCCAAATAGTTTTAAAAAAAACAAAAACAAAACAACTCCAGCAAATAAGTGCAGAAGGCATGATAAAATCAGATCATCACCGTTTTTGCAACTCTAATACAGCGTAGGCAACCACCACCAACGGCTGTGAAAGCCGGTAGATGGAAGAATCACACCATCATCCGAACAAACCATTAATTTCACTGTCCCCAAAAGGGGGAGGTGAAGCTAACAGCAAATATTCTTGCCCTCAAAAGTGAACTCAGTCGAACTGAACTTCTAGCAACCAGCTTCAAGAAACTTATGAATTAAATGCCATCACATGACAGAATTAGCCAAATTCAGAATGTGGGAAATTCTATAGGACAAATGACAGTTTCTTCAAGAACACCAACAAAAACTGATTTAAAAATAAAAATATGAGGGGCCAGCCCCGTCACGTAGTGGTTAAGTCCAGTGCGCTCTGCTTGGTGGCCCAGGTTCGTGGGATTGGATCTCAGGAGCAGACCTACCTCACTCATCAAGCCATGCTGTGGCAGTGACCCACAGACAAAATAGAGAAAGGCTGGTACAGGTGTTAGTTCAGGGCTGACCTTCCTCAAGCAAAAAGAGGAAGATTGGCAACGGATGTTAGCTCAGAGCAAAATCTTCCTCACCAAAAAAAATTTTTTTAAATAAAAATAAAAATGAAGGGATATAAAGCAGGGAGTAGGAAATGTTAAAGATTAAAAGAGACTGTAGAGATATGCTGACCAATAGGTAAAAGCCTTCTTTAAAAGAAAATTGGGAAATTAAAAAAATTAAACATACCTTGTTTTATTAGGGAAAAAATTTTAAACTACTTTTAATTATGTGAGGTATGGTGAAGGTATTGTGGTTATATTTCTTATCTGTTAGGGATACACACTGAACTTTTATGGATGAAATTATGATTATATGATGTCTGAGATTAGCTTTAAAACACTCCAGCAAAAAGAAAAATCTGGGAGAGAGGAAACAGATTCAACAAGAAGGGCAAAACATTGAAATTAGGGTTCATTATCCAGTTCTCTCTACTTTTATGTATTTTTCAAATTTTCCACGATAAAATGATTTAAAAAAAGAACGGAAGGAAACCCACCACACAAATTCATTTTTCTAATAGCAAATTGAGTAAGGATGAAGCACCACTGCAATTATAATGTTATAAAATAACGCATAATCACAAGTCTATAATCAATCAGAAATTAATAAAGCATGACCACAATTGTTAAATATGTACAGCCAATCAGAACTGTGAGAGCTTTAAAGAAAAGAGGAGGTCGAAATAACCTACAAGCAGTACATAAATGTTTACTGTGTATCTGTTAGGCAAGCCGTCCATAAATGACAGAACCAAAATGGAGAAAAAAACCAACACTTTCCACCCATGAAACGTCCCAGGAGATTGCTCCAGCACACATTATAGCAGAGGCTAGTCTGGAAAAAACGCTTCACATTAACCATTCTAGAAGGGACGAAGAATCAGGATTACAATTCACCAAAGGTACAGCCCCCCTGGTCCAGAGGTAAGCATATATATCTCATCATAACTTACCCTGGTGGATTCTTCTAGAGCAATAAACAATACCTAGGCTAAGACATATTTGCGGCTCTCTGGCCAACCACTGACCATGGACAGGTCCTCCCAGAAGAAAGCTACCTCATCTGCTTATAAACGGGGTTATCCTATATTGGAGACAGGGATGACTATGAGGGATTCAAAACCAAGATCCAGTCCTCAACTGGCTTCCAAAGCCCTATATCTGAGATAGGATTCGAAACCCACAAAAGGGAAGATTTTTTTAAAATATGTTGACCACGTCTGTAATCTTAATTCTCACTATGTCCTTATTTTTTAAGAGTAGGTCAGAACCTTATAGTTTTCTGAATTCAAATCTTTTTTCAACTAATAGGATCAACTATGGGCAAACCAGAAGGAGGAGCAATTGGCATTCTAATTTTTACACATCTAAATCCCCTGAAGAGGTCAAGAGAAGAAAGATAGATAGACAGATAGATAAATCAACATCGTCCTCAATTCTTAGCAACACATGAGCAGTCGCAAAGTCGGGGTAAAAGGGGTAAAATGGGAGGCTGGGGAGGGAGCGCCACTGGAGGAAACAAACCCCAACCAAAGGCAAAGGGAAACCATTTGTTGGGGCCCATTTCACCTGGAATGCTTACTGTGGGGACATTCCTGCCTCCTGCTGTCACATTCCAGGGACCTTTAGTTGACCTGAGAAAAAGATCAGATCTTGACCCACCTCAAGGACAGTCTGTAACTAATTCTTACAACGAAATTCCTTAGCCTTTGCACACCTCCAAGAGCAAATGTACAGAAGCATCTCAAAACCCATCACAGTCTCACAGTTGATGGCATTCCTTTAGTGTACTACATTTTAAAAGTAGACGAAGTTGTAAGTCCAAACACTATATAAAATTTTCAACTTAAGTCCCACAGAAGTTTTAAATCTAAAATATTATCTTTACCTGCAGCTTTTCAATCCACTAAGATAAAAGATATTTTAGAGAACATTTTTTTAACTTCTAAGAAAAATAATCTTTTAGGAAAAAAACTTTCAGTTAATTAAAGCCATTATAGTGATTATTGCTCTTTGGGGATGTGGCCTTTCCATGCATCTTATAGCTAATAAAGTTGTTCAAAAACAGAAAAACTAAACATCAAAAACAGATGAAAGATAATTAACAGCAACAACTGAAAACATCTGAATTCTGATCCTAGTAAAAAAAAATAAGACCTAATTATAAAATATAGGAACATGGATTTCCTATAATACAGCAGTTACTTAAAAATATATATACCTAATTTGCGTTTTTTAAAAATTCTATTTTACTTCCCATTAAGTGACTAGGGGAGAAGGGCCAAGAAAATGCAAAAGTACATATTTAAATTTTCTTTTTATAACCATTATTGCATACTTTCATATTTATTTTCTGGGGAAATTGTAATTTACTTCAGCTGTGGTTTTAAGTATTTCCACACTTGTTTTGCTGAAAAAAGGTTATGACGTGAATTTGTCTATATAAAAAGTGTTTATTTATGACAGAATGTATATATTTTTTGCTATAAGTACACATAAAGTCTGGATATAATTACAAGTGGTTTAAAGTATATTCCTTTCATTGGCATCCCTGAATTACCATCTAAAAACCACCTTTGAGGAGAGGAATTTCCTAATGTGTATTTCCCAAGCTTTTTATGGAAATCAAATACTATTCTTTAAGTAAACCATAGAAATGTGAATTAATCTAACAAGAATAAGAGAGAACACAAAAATAATAGCATTACCACCCACAGGGTTTAACGTAAAATGTAACTACATATTCCTAGTCCCAGAATATATCAAGTACAATTACAGCAGTTTATATGTGACCTCAAGGGTACAATCCATACTTACTACCATGTCATCTTTGCATATAATAGTTGACGGAAATTATTTCTTCTGTTGGCAACTATACTCAGTACAATCTCATTCTTAATATCTTCAAACTTAGCTGACCTCCACCTCATTCTAAGTTACCTAAGAAGACAATATACTCCTCTCTGCGTACATCTATCCCAATCTACAGTAAATCCGTTTCTTTGTCTCCTCTTACAGAAAGTCAGACATTGCAAACAGAAGGCACCCATTATTAAATCCACTGTGAAGTTAGCTGCATCTAAGGAAACACTGTCATTTGGGTAAACTCCTGGCAGCAGTCACAATACGTCCTAAAATAAAAAGAGCCATCATGATTACTGTGTAAATGCCATGCAAAAATTTGACCATGCTTTTTATCCTCCTCTTCCCAATAAAATCCAATTATGAATTGACTCCATTTTCACAGAGTATTTCTGCATAAAAAGCTACACACTGCCCTCCTCTCCTTTCACATCTTCTTACTTAAGTAAGAGTCGGATGGGAAGAGCTGGGGGCTGGGGGCAGACAGAAAGGAGGACACATCTTCAACTGTCTGAACAAGCTTCTGGACACACACGCCATAACAGAAAATTATCTTCATTGCCTAATAAGTAAAAGTATATCTTAACCTTTAAATCTAAAGATTAAAAGCCACACTCAAGAGAACCAATAAATTTTTAAAAATCTTTTATATATTCACTAATTCAAAATTTTTCATTCAAGAACTTTATAAAAGAAGTTGTGACAAAATTAAGCACACGAGTGATCAGTTTTCCCAAATACGTCACTGCTATTGACATATGACTATACAGTAGTGTTCGGGTCTGCACACTGCAAGTTCAACTCCAGAACTGACCAAGTCTCATCTGCCCTCAGTCCACCAAAAGATGGTAAATTTAGGATTAATGATTTCCACATAAATGCAACAGGCAGCCTGCATCAACAGTGCAAGTCCAGGACAAAACTATCGTTTCAGGATGCCCAAATCTTTCCCAATTAAGTCTTGAGTAGTAGTCTGGCCATGAGGCCCAGAAGTCATATTCATTCCCTCATTCGAGGGTATGTCCTAATCTATGTCACACAGAGGTACCCAAACACCATTATTCTACTGGGCTTTTTTATTTCAAAGCAGCTGTCACTAGTAGATAAAAACTATGTGGTATGTACACATTTATTCATTCCATGGTGTGACATTTCATAAAATGTTTACACAATGAAAAATTATTTTGATTAATACTCTTACTCTTCCAGCATT
This sequence comes from Tapirus indicus, assembly GCA_031878705.1. Taxonomy (NCBI): domain Eukaryota; kingdom Metazoa; phylum Chordata; class Mammalia; order Perissodactyla; family Tapiridae; genus Tapirus; species Tapirus indicus. The sequence goes on along the minus strand of CM062935.1, from coordinate 3,854,854 downwards.
AACTATTAATGATAATCTCAATTTCACAAATTAACAAAGATAATTCTTAAAGGGAGAGACTGAGTTTCTAAAATTTACATCAAAAACTAGGAGAAGAGGGCCGCCCGGTGGCGCAGCGGTTTAGTCCGTGCTTGGCAGCCCAGGGTTCGCGAGTTCGGATCCCGGGCGCCCGCCGACGCACTGCCTGTCAGCCATGCTGTGGCGGCGTCCCATATAAAGTGGAGGAAGATGGGCACGGATGTTAGCACAGGGCCAGTCTTCCTCAGCAAAAAGGGGAGGATTGGCAACAGATGTTAGCTCAGGGCTGGTCTTCCCCACAAAAAAAAAAAACAAACTAGGAGAAGAGCCAAAAATAATTCCAAATCTCCACCTAATCATCTGAAAGATCAGAGGGAAGAAATGAATATCAGCAGTACAGAGTGCAGGGCCTGGGTCACTGCAGGCACGCAACTGTGTGCTCAACTAATGAATAAGTCCTCCCACATTTTCCTTCTGTTCACATTCACTCATCACCAGCCCAGCTGTACCTACTGTTCACATACACTAACATCACTGATAGGATGGGCAAGTACGAAGAAACAGACTTTTGCTTGAAGGAGTTAGGATTAACTGTTATGTTCATGATAAACAACACAACATTTGGTAAGCCAGGCAAAAAATGCTACTTTGCATTAAATGCAGTGCAGAATAAGCCAAATATCTTAAGCCAGTTTAAGAACAAAATAACTAAAATGAAAGTTTTGCCAAAACAAAGAATAGATTTCCCTGTCAAAATGGAAATTACTTAAGATTGTCTAGATCTAGTAAAATCAGTAGCTAAACTAATAATAAAACAATTACAATTTTACCATATTATTTTCCAGAAAATTTAGAAATACAGCACATGAACAGTTTGCCATTAAAAGGCATTCACCTAGGGATATTCACTTTAGCCATGAAGGAGTAACTAATATGGAAAACGCTCTCCCATGGTAAACAAATAGAAAAATGGAGAAAATCCATGAAATGACTTTTTCAGATCTTGAGACAATGGGCAACCAGGACTACAATCCGTGAAAGAAAGGAAACACAAAAGGTGAGCCTCATCATCTCCCTCTCTGTCTGGCTGGAAGCAACCTTGGACCATGGCACAGGAAGGGGAATCCAAGCAGAGCACAGCAGTCTCAGTTAAGTGAAGGAGAGAAAAAAGTTTTGGGAAGCTGAGTGAGCTGAAATTTGCAAGGCAGAGCATCAGAGATGAAAAGTTCTAGAAAATGAGTTTCAGAAATCTGCACGAAGAGCCAAAGACAAGGGAACAACACGTTTAGTGTGCTGAAAGAAAAAACTGTCAATCTAGAATTCTACGCCCAACAAAAATTTCTTTCAAAAATAAAGGTGCTTATTAAGAAAGGAATGGATAAATAAGATATGATAGACTCACACAATGAAATACTACTCAGCAATAAAAAGGAATGAATTACAGATATACACAACAACATGGATGAAAAGCCTTACACCATACATACTGTATGATTCTGCTGACATGAAATCCTAGAATATGCAAACTGATCTGAGGTGGAAAAAAAACAATAGTTGTCTCTAGGGAGACAGGGGTTGGGGAAGGGACTGTGAGCATGAAGGGCATGAAGGAACTTTCTGGGGAAATGATAATGATCCATATTTTGGTAAATGTTAGGGTTGCAAAGGTGTATGCATCTGTCACAATTCAGTGAATGTATACTTGAGTTTTGTGCATCTTATGTATACATTTTACATTAAAAGGAAAAATACCATAAATGAACAATGAACTCAATAAATAATGGGTGAAGTATATTGATATCTGCAATTTACTTTGTAATGCACCATAAAAAATAAGATGGTTTACTGGTTAGAGGGATGGATAAATGGATATTTCTGTCATAAAGCAAGAATAGTAACATATTATAGGTAGAATCTAGGGGGTGGGTAAATGGGTGTTAACTGTAAATTCTTACAACTTTGCTGTTTGCTTGAAAATTATCATAATGAAATGTTGAGTACAAAAATAGAAACAATTTCAGAGGGAAAAAAATTAAGGCAAAAGTGAGCATTGGCCTTCCATAATGGTCACATAAAGAGGATGGAGCAATTCCTCCCATAGGTAGTTATAAAAATCAGACAAGTTCATTAAAAACAACTATTTGAAGGAACTGGAAAACGACCAAAGGCAGGCAAGAATTCACTCCCGAAACTGCCGCTGCATCTGGTACAAACTGTGAGTTTGTCACTTTCCTGCCTGAGAAGACTCTTAAAGCCCAGCTCTGGGAGGGCAGGACTGCAGCCGTACTGTACCATCTTAATAGGGAGCAGAGTGGCTACAAATTTAAGGGGGAAGTTTTGGAAACAAGAGGGCTGCAAAATGCTGAGATCCAAATCTAAACACAAACATTGCCCAAATCCCTGGCAGACTGTTTAACTATGCATATGCCAGAGAACCCAGGAAGCCCACAGCACGAACTAGAGGGAAAGGTACCTCCCTAGAAAACAGAGTTGCCCCCGCTGACACCTGCCAGTTTGCTGCTCCTCTGACTACATGTGTTTCCCAAGCCAGGGCCCGCTCTGGTGGCAGAAAGCAAAAGCCTCACTGGCATGAGGTCTTAAAAGAAAGAAATGGGGGCTGGTGGACCAACTGAAATTTAGGGGAGGGATGCTGGAAGCAAGAGAACACCAAGATAAACACCAAAATCTGAGAATAAATTCTACCCAACCCTTGACTGACCACCAAAGTACAAAGGTGCATGTGAGACTCCCATGAGGCCAAGCTTAAAAAAAACAAAAAGCAGCAATTGGAAGCCAATAAATCTGATGAGAGCCATCATCAGCTGAACATAACAAAAAAGATGTCTGCATCTTGAGTACAGGTGTGCATGCAAGCATGCACACACGTGGAAAGGGCCAAGAAGCAGTGACACGCTGGTGGCAAATGAGCACACCTAACACCCAGACCTTAGCTTCCAAATTCCATTTCCCACTAAAAGAAACCAGTGCTACTTGGAGAAATAGCCAATTCCATGACAAGGCAGAGAAACTACAAGAAATGCTGGGAATATTTTACTGTGCCAAAAATGAAGAAAGTGCTCAAAAAATAATGGAGACATGTCAAAAGGACACAGGAGATGATCTGAGGCGATGGCCAAATCAGGGAGAATTCTAGCATCAAAATAAGTAATGACAGGGGCCGGCCCAGTGGCGCAGCAGTTTAGTTTGCGCTTGGCAGCCCGGGGTTCGTGGGTTTGGATCCCGGGCGCCTGCCAATGCGCTGCCTGTCAGCCATGCTGTGGCAGCGTCCCATATAAAGTAGAGGAATATGGGCACGGATGTTAGCCCAGGGCCAGTCTTCCTCAGCAAAAAGAGGAAGATTAGCAACGGATGTTAGCTCAGGGCTGGTCTTCCTCACACACACACACACAATAAGTAATGACAGTAATGGATTATAAGCCACTGAATCAAATAAGAATCCCTGAGGATGCCAAACTGATAGTAGTACTGGTACTGAATGGATGGATGAATGAATGAGTGAGTGAACAAAAGAGGGAAAACTCTTCCTTATAGAATGCCAGCTGACAAATAAGAAATGGCAGTGTTAGGAAATCAGCACTTCACTACCTAGCAATAATTGCTTCAAGCAAGAATCACCAGTGGGTGACCAAACTATTAGTTTGAAAGTTTGAAATGTCACACAGTCTCGAATATCTGCCTACAGATGATTAATTAATTACAAAGGATAAATGCTAATCTTAGAGTGAAGAAACTTGGCAGACACCATCCTAACTTGATCACCTAAGATTGGTAATTCTCAAATTTTAGAATACATCAAAATCATTGTAAGGTCTTGTTAAAAACACAGCCCCAAACCCTAAGTTTCTGATTCAACAGGTGAGGAGCAGGGCCCAGGAATCTGCAAGTCTAACGAATTCCTGGGTGATGATGATAGTGATGACAATGAGCCAGGGACCACACCTTAAGAACCACTTTAAGTCATTCAAGTTAACATCACTAATAATAATAGAACAAACTGGCATCATGTGCCATCCTGAGATGGATATGACAGATATAAGAAAGGACGTAAGTTCTGAGAAAGACACAATATCATTTCTGTGATAGTCCTGTCCCAAAAATGCATCATCTTAATTTAATCATGAGAAAACATCCCAGGAACCCAAAAAGAAGTATGACCTATAAAACATCAATGTCATGAAAGCAAAAGGCTGAGAAACATATCCAGACTAAAAAGACATGACTAAATACCACATGTAATTCTATACTGAATCCTGTAATGGGGAAAAACCTCTATAATTAATGGGGCAATTGGAAAAATGTGAACATGGACTGTATATCAAAAAATAACAATGTTATTGTGGCAATGTTAAATTTTGTAAATTTAATAATTATATTAATTATATTGTGGTTATGGAAAAAATGCCCTTGTTCTTAGTAAACACCGACTGAAGTATTTAAGGGTAAAGGGCATGATGTCTGCAACTTACTCTCAAAGGGTTCAGTAAAAAATAAATGTGTGTATGTACACATACATATCTACATCGAGAGAAAGAGAGCAGGCAGGAAGGGAGGGAGGGGAGAAGTGAAAAAGGGAGAGGGAAGCAGGGAGGGCAACCAGGCAAACGCAACAAAATGTTAACAACTGGTGAATCTTGGTGAAGCGTATCTCGGAGTTCACTATACTACTTACAACTTTTCCATAAAAGAAAATAAAATTTTCATTTACAAAAGCAAAAACAAGGAGCAGCGAGCTAGAAAGGGTGCTGGAAGGGCTTTCAGAGGCAGCCAACCCAACAGCCTGATATTGAGAAAAAAGGCAAAAGTTGTATTATTGCATACTGAAAATGACAAGTGTTCATAGTTCATATCGAGGATCCTGAATCACCCAGAAAAGCTAAACCTGAGTGTAATATCTTTTAGTACATTTTGTTCAAGATGATCTAATAAGTACTCTTTTGAAAAATATAAGAAAAGAAACATGGTTAAATGCTTTTTAAAATTTATGCTCCACCTCTATTTTTGTTCTATTCTGTAATACAACAACTTCTCAATTGAATAGGAGTCACACTGTAACCTTTTAGAAGACATTTTATATGGCAAATAAACTCAACATGTGTAGTACCACAACAACACACATAATTCGACTGGAAAGGACACAATATGAACTGCTAAGCCCATGCCCATGCAGCTGCAGCAATGACAACTGCACCAGGAGCGCCACCTGCCCAAAAGCAACTGGAAATGTCATCAATTGTAAGAAGCATCCCAGCACTCTTCCAAGCCTTCTAAACCAGGGTTAAGTTAACGCAGAGATTCCTGGAGAAAAACACAGGATTGAGTCAGACAATAAATACGTAAGGCAGAACCATTCTAATCTCTCTTCTGTTCCTAATAGATATGTACTGTGTGATCACAACATAAAGGGTACCATGCAGAGACTGCAATAACAGGTCTGGGCACAGTCATTTACAACCTACCGCAGACAGGAAGGCAGGCCTCAAGAAGACAGAGGAGCATGTCAGTAAAGAAACACCAGCTCAGGGGGGTTCCTATTATAACGCTCCTCATTATATCACTGGTTCTATTATAACCACACATTGTAATATTCTCCGATCATAACATAATGAAGAGCTCATCATTTAAAATGGCCTTATTTTCTACAGTCAAATTTTGATTTTTAAATGAAAATTAAAAGAGACACACAACTTTCCACTTCAATCCCCTCCCTGCACACTGTTGTGGCTTTCCTAAACAAGGGTTTATTGGGAAAAAATGCTAAATAACCCCTCGGCAGGACATCAAAAAGCACCACAAAGTAGTAACAAGCAACTCTCTTGCATACTTTTAAGAAACTTTATTTACGATCACAATTAAGCCTTAAGTTCAGTGAAGCTAACTTGTATTATTTTCTGTGTACATTCTTATTTCTAGTAGTTTAAAATACAGTCACGTGTAGCTTGACAAGGAGACGTTCTGAGAAATGCATCGTTAGGCGATTCTGCTGTTCTCTGAACATCACAGAGTGTACTTACATAAACCCAGATGGCATAGCCTACTACACACCAGGCTATCTGGTACTAATGTTATGGGACCACCATCATATATGTGGTCTGTCGTTGACCGAAACGTCATTATGTGGCTCATGACTGTATAATTGTACCCTACAATTATAGCTGATTAACTAAACAATAGAGCTGAAGACTGCATAATTAAATTTGTCTCATCGACCAGAGAAAACATTTTTTATTAATTTTTAAAGCTGGTAAAACTATATTTCTCCAGAGCTTGAATCCTAAAGGATTCAAGGAAGGAATCCTAATATAATTTAACTTTTAAAACATCTTTTATTTATGTGAATTACACAACATCTATAATATACAATCACATTAAACAAAGACAAACCACACTATAAAGCCTTTAGGTCATGAATAAATAAGAATATAAAAATCAACAAAGGACTCCAAGATTATACATCTTCAGAAGCAGTGTCTGTGCTAAAATCTATTTCACTTAAACTTGCACAATACCTAATCCAGAAAAATAAAATTTAATGCAACTGGAAAGAAAAATCGAGTTCAACTGTGTGTATATAAATGTGTGCTGTGTATCTAAATAATTTCTGTGTGTATATACAAAAGTCACCTATCTTTTTTTTTTAAGCTTGGTTTATTGAGGTATAATTTACATAAAGTAACAAAATTCAGTTTGATGAGTTCTGACAAACATATTTAGTTATGTCACTACCACCATATGGAAGATATGGCCTAGTTCCATCATCCCAAGAAATGCCCTCCTGCCCTTTTGTACTCCACTCCCTCCTCCACCCTCATCCCCAGGCAACCACTGATCTGATTTCTGTTCTTATAGTTTTGACTTTACCAAAATGTTACATAAATGGAATCATAGTTACATAGAGTTTTGTGTTTTCGCTTAGAATGCTTTGGGATTCACCCATTTTGTTACCTGTGTCAGTAGGTAATTCCTTTTTATTGCTAACAGGATTCCATTGTTTAGGTGTAGCACAATCTGCTTACCCATTTATCAGCTGACAGACATGTGAGTTGTTTTCCATTTCAAGTGATTATGAATAAAGCTGTTGTAAACATTCATATACAAGTCTTTGCATGGACATAAATTTTCATTTCTCTTGGGTAAATACCTCCAAGTAGGATTGCTGGATTGTATGATAAGTGTATATTCAACTTTATGAGAAACTGTCAAACTGTTTTCCAAAGCGATTATGACACTTTGCATTCCCACCAGCAAAGCATTAGAGTTCTAGTTGTTCCACATCCTTGTCACTGGGCACTGTCATCTTTTGTTCTCTTATTTTGTTTTAATGTTAGCCATTCAAATAGGGTTGCAATGGTATCTCATTGTAGTTGTCATTTGCATTTCCCTAATGATTAATGATGGTGAGCATCTTTTTGTGTGTTATGGTTATCGATATGAAATGGATAAAATGTCTATTCAAATCTTTTGGCCAATTTTTTGACTGAAATTTATACTGAGACAGCTATCCTTTTCAATAGTTTATCAAAGAAGAAATGCTGAAAAGTTTGCAGATTTTGTTAAGCCACTTAGAATTCATGAGTAGACAAAAATCTAAAATGCTTCCTTGCCATTCCAACTCCCAAGATCCTACTTACCCTTCTAAAGATATCTATGAAAAAGAGAGGTAGAAAAAAACACTCATCCCCTCCTCTCCCTTACTCTGAATCTAAGAATCACAGGAAAAGGTGCCTGCCTACTCCTAGGGTCAGGAATGGACCTCCTGACCCTATATTTACAAGTATTTGATGAAACCCTATTCTTACCTCAGTATGATCCAGGAACACCAATGACTGAGAACTATTTGCAATACTTTGCAGAAACAGTGATAACGCATTTTAACATGATTGATACATTTAAAAATTAAGTGCAATATTGAGAAAAAGGTCTGCCAGCAGGTCAGTAGGCGGCACTATTCTCCTCTCTATTAAATACATGACCCACATACACGTGCCCCAGGGTTAAAAGCAAGGGCTAAGCTTTAACGTATGGAATTGGAGAACTTGATACCAGCACCTGGAACCTTGGGCAAATTTCTTAACTTCTCTAAGTCCAGTTTCTCATCTATAAAATGGGAATAGTAATTGATACCTTACTGAATTACCGCAAAGAATTAAATAAGATTCAAACTCACACAATTACTGACACATAAATGGCAGCTATTATGATTACGACTATTTCCTTCACCCATAACTCGTGAATCACAAGTGCAAATAAGACTGGAAAGAAAGATGAGCTCTTCACAAAGCTTTGAGTATAAAGTCAAAGCTTCAGACAGCAGGTAACACTTGCACACAGTGGACCCACTGAACCAAACATAGGGTCCTGACCATACACGAGAACTACCAGGCGTTTACATAAAACGTGTAGCACAATTACATAAATGGTGCACTCAAGTCAGCAATCATGAAAGTGATGTATAGACCTTATTTCCTGTAATTCTGCCCCAGCATTTCAAACTGAGCGATGCTTCTTTTCAAAAGGAACCAATCCAATTGCCCTTGGTTTTGCACTATCTCATTACTAATGGCTTCTTTTTCTCTGGGATTCTATAGCTATGCCACAGAGATGAAAGTCATGCTTGCATGCCTCAATGACATTTTCCAATCCCCCTGGTTGCCATCTCCCCAATTTAGCTTCTTAAATTTCCTGTGGTCACTCATCCTGTTCTCGCCTGACAACTGGAGTGGTGCTGTAGCACTCATTCCTGCACCGATGACTGGACTGGACAGCCACATGCCAATTTTTTTAAGTTTTTGTGACAGATGTTCTATAAGGATTTTTCCATGAAATCAACAGTTTATCACTTGGATTCAAGTGTCCTGATATCTCTTATGCTAAGGTTTTAAGACATTAAAAATTTATAACAGATGTGTAATAACCTGAATGTCACATTTCCCATGTAAACCCGCTTAAAGCTCCTAAGGGTAGAATCTGTAACTAAGTTAATATATACAATCTAGCAAGGTACCACAACACAGGCTTTTTAAGTTACCAAAAAATAACTGATCACATCCATCTCTGTGCTTATTCTCGCACTTTCTCTACCTGGAATGCCCTTCCCCAACTGCCGCTAACCCTTCTGACTTTTCCCTGACACGCTCCCCCAGGAAGAAATTCTTGCCCTCCCTCTGAACTTCCCATCACAGTTCTTTTGACGAGCATTTTTACCTTGTCTCACCTGTTCCTGTCTTATCTCCCCTATGTTCTTCAGCCCTGGTACCTTTCCTAGCAGACCAAGAGAGCAACCTGTCCAGAATGAAGCAGGGAAAAGGAGGGATGTGCGTGGGGGTGAAGACAGAATTAATATACTTGATCAAAGGGAAAATTTTATTGAGAAGCCTTCCTTACAGAGCTGTTAAAGAGGGTGAGAACTCTTAGCCAGACTTAAAAATATTAAGCAAACAGGAAAAAATGTAAGTCCAAGACAACAGGAAAACAAAAAGTTGAACAAGGAAGGAAATGTAATCATGCTACATTAATTGGCTCAATAGTGAGCAATGTTTACAAAGTCAAAATGATTAAAAATAAAATATAGATCTAAACAAAAATTGTGATATAACTATATGGGGAAGAGAGGAGTTCAAAATGTAACTTGTTCTAAAATTGATACATCAGTGACTCCCGACTTCTTCACAAATATTTTAGGAAACACGGATATAAATGCTAAAAGGAATGACTAAAACAGATGATTACAGGCACCTCTGGGATGCAAATGGCAGAGGGCAAGACAAGAGCCTGCTGTTTTCTGCATGAACCTTTCCATACTATTTTACTTTTGAACCATATACATGTACCACCCTTTGAGAGAAGTGAAATTTCTAATAAAGAAAAAAACAGAATCTCTAATGGAAGCATTTCAAGCAGTATACAAGCATTTTCCTAGAACTTTTAACCATACCATTCTCTTTTTTTCTTTTAAAAGTCCCTTGGTAAATAAAGGGTAGGGAGCATCTGCTGCATGTCCATCTCCAATCTCTCAGGAGGCAGAGCAGCAGAGGACAATGAGCATGGGCAAAGGGACCTGACCAACTCCCAGCTCCAATGCTTGCCAGCTACATATTCTTGAGAAAGCTGTTGTAACCTCTGAACCTTAGTTTTCTCACCTGCAAAATGGAAACACCATCTACCATATGTACCTGGTTGGGTTGTTGAGCACCTAGTGCTAACTTAGAATAACTAAGCACCCAAAAGGTAGGCAAGTGTGATGATGACTACACGTCCTTAGACGTAACTCACCCAGACGCAATCTTTGTTTCACTACTTTCTTCCTACTTCAAATCATCATTCAATCAGGCTTCCATTCTAGGGAGGCAACCACTCTCCTAAAACTGCTCTGAACGTCACCAAGATGACCTCCAAGTTGCTAAATCCAAAGGTCAAACTTCAATCCTCATCTTGACCTCTAAGCTACATCGGACAGTCGATCACCTCCTCCTTGAAATGTTTTTCCCCTCCTTTCCACAGTAGCCAATGCTTCTGGTTTTCCTCACACCAGCTCTGTGCCTACCGCTGCTCACCATTCTCCCTGACCGCTTAATGGTAGAGCGACCCAAGGCTCACACCTGGCAGTCTCTTCTTCTCTACGGTCACTCCCTCAGTGATCATATAGTGTCTCTGAGCTTTCATTTCAACTCCCAGCTCAGACTTCTCTTCCAGGCCCCAAACTCTTATTTCTAACTGCATACGTGACGTCTCTACTTGGATCCCTAACAGACACCTCAAACTTAAAAATGCCTAAAACTGAACTCCTCATCTGCCCCCCTAAAACAAGTCCCACCCTCAGCCATCTGTCATCCTTCTAGTTGCACAAGCCAAAAGCCTGATAGTCAACTCCTCTCTTTTTCTTCACACCCCTCACCCAATCCGTCAGCACATTCTATTGGTTCTACCTTCAAAATACATCCAGGGCCCAACTCTTTCCCACCACCTCTAGTATTACTACCTCAATCCAAGCCACCACGGCTACTCACCTGGTTACCCCAACAGCATCCCTGCAGCAGGTCTCCTGTTTCTACTCTTGACTCTCTCCCCATGTCTATTCCCAACACAGCAGCTTTTTAAACTGAAGTCAAATCTTGTTGCTGACACTGAGTGACACTTTCACTCCACAGTAATAGCCCAACCTGATGCCCTATCCTGTAACGGCTGATATTCTCTGGTCCATCTCTCACTACCTCTCACCTCCTCTGCCATTACTCTATCCTCTGTTATTCCTCTTCAGCCACACTGGCCTCCTCTTTTCCTTTTTGCACTGGCTAGTCCCTTGCCTAGAACGCTCTTTCTCCCAGATATTGACTAATACACCCATCTCCTCTGTATTTGGCTCAAATTATATCCTTGCAATGAGGCTTATTAAAACCACTCTATTTAGGGGCTGGCCTGTGGCAAAGAGGTTGGGTTCAGAGTGTTCTGCTTCGGTGGCCTGGGTTTGTGGGTTCAGATCCCAGGCACGAACCTATACCACTCATCAGCCATGCTGTGGCAGCAACCCACATATTAAGTAGAGAAGGACTAGCACAGATATTAGCTCAGGGCTAATCTTCCTCAAGCAAAAAATGAGGAAGATTGGCAACAATGTTTTAGCTCAGGGCTAATCTTCCTCAGCAAAAAACAAAACAAAACAAAAAAACACTCTCTTTAGAAATTCAAACCCACTCATACCATGGCACTATTTTTTTTCCCATCACATTTCCCGCTTTCCAATATATTACATAATTTACTTATTATGCTTATTGTTTATCATCTTCTTCCCTGCTCAATAATGTAAGAACAGGAATCTTTGTTTTATGTACTGATGTACCTACCTGAAGCAATTAGAACCATGTGTGGCACTTAACAGAAGCTCAACAAACATTTCTTGAATTGAACTGAAATGTCCAGAGTACAAAATATCACCAACTCTCACAGTACTTCCAATAAACCAGCCTGAAAAAAACCTATTCCACAGTTCAATACAAATACTGGACTCCTTCCAGACTATACCTGCGCTTCTGAGAGCTAGCACCAGACAAAAATCTCATAACCTCAAAAACTCGTGCATTCTAATTTAACTGTCACCAATGAGCTGAGCCACACCCTCCTAGATAAGCCTTCTCCCTCCCTGCTCAGCTCTCCTCCTCTTTACTACTGCTATTTCAAACCTCCTTCACGATCACCAAATCTCCAACCCCAGCACTGTCTTTTCTGCTCACTTTTAGGAGAGGGCCACCCTCAAACCTTCCTTTAGAGAAATACAGAAGCCATTACATTAGAACTACCACAACTGTCCCCCATCTTCTTGCTACAAACATAGCAGCAACTTGATAAATATTTGTTGAGAAAATGAGGAAACTAAGGAACAGAAAAGTAAAATGTTTCACCCAAAGTCCCATAATTAATAGTGGTGGTGCCAAGGTTTGAACTCAGGCCTGTCTGACTCTAAAATCGTGACTCTTTCTCCTAAGCCACACCAACATATCACCCCACCTCTTAAAACCCTCAGTGCCTTTAGGTTCAAGATGGTTTTATTCCTCTGAAAGATTTTGGTGAAACAAAAGTATGGAAGCAAAAAAGATCATAAATATGTAAAATAAAAATAAGAGAAAGGGAAGAGCCACCAAAAGATGAGAACTCAACAAATATCTAGCTGACAACAGGAGAGAGATGCACGTGATGTATGAACACAGGAGCAAGAGCCTCAGGCCAGAGCACACTGCAAAAGGAGGGCACAGGTGAGATGGGAGACAACTGAGTAGATCTTGAAGAGGCGCTGGGCTTCAGGTCATGAGGTATGTTGAGGACAAACGTAAGAATGGGAGTGAAAGCAGAGAGATTAATCGACTATTTGTGTGCAGGACGACTAAGCCCATCAGCACCCCGTATCTCTAGTACCTGACTCTCCCACACCAGCAGGTACTCAGGTAATCCAACATTCACCCTCAGACAAAAAAAATCCCAAGAGGTATTTCTCTAAAAACATAAAGCAAAGGTTTCCGGTTTGAGTGTTGACATACTTAAGAGTAAACCTTTCCTCATATTATTATTTAGGGGCCCACAGCCTAAAACCACTCTGAAGCAAAGTACTTCAGTTCTGCATCCATCAGAGTACAGATCCAACTGAGACAAGTAGCTAGTCCTTATTTCTTATATATTTACAGACAACCAAGGATCACCAGACACACCACCTGTATGAAAGAGAAATAAACATTAAGATAAACAGAGAAAAAAATGAAGAAAAGAGCTAAGTTGGGAAAGATGAAGAAAACTTAAAGAAACAAGAAAAAAACTCTCTAAGCACACCTGAAAAGACTTGTGAATCCTTAAAACAAGAACAGGTTCTTATGAAAAAGGGACCCAGAATAACAAAATGATTCCTGAAATTAAAAACAATAGGGCCGGGACTGGTGGCAGAGTGGTCAAGTTCGCATGCTCCACTTCAGCGGCCTGGGGTTCGCAGGTTCAGATCCCGGGGGTAGACCTACATACCACTTATCAAGCCATGCTGTGGCAGGTGTCCCACATATAAAGTAGAGGAGGATGGGCACGATTGTTAGCCAAGGGCCACTCTTCTTCAGCAAAAAGAGGAGGACTGGCAACAGATGTTAGCTCAGGGCTGGTCTTCCTCACAAACAAACAAAAAACCCAATAAATTACTTGATTTCTAACTTTTAGAGTTCAGCCCACGAACCACCCCCCAGAACACTTGGTTGTGGTTGCTGATAGAATACAAACATGAAAAACCCTTAAAATGTAAAAGTAATGACAAAAACTTAAAAGTATGACAGAGGAGGGAGAGACATGCTGGAACTAGAAGGGAAAAGCCAATATTTGGGGTATTACTATCTTTATCTTACAAACAAAGGAGGCAAGATACTGACAAAACTTGATGATCCAAAGAAAAGGATACTATTAAAATTAAAATAGAAAGACTATTAAATACACACACACACACAAACTATCCTTCAGTGAGAGGTACAGAAGAGATGTGGGGAATAATAAAAATAAGCTAAGCCCTTACATCACAAATCAGAAAATCAACAAATCGATTTAAAACTGAAATCACAAATGACATGGTTTAACATGTAAAATAGAGTTTTGGAGGTAACTATCAGAAAGTCTAAAATGAAAAATGGTTAAAGAGGATGACTATAAAGAGGATGACTATGGAGAGTGAAACTAGGAGTTGGGAAGGTTGGGAAAATCATTGCTTTTCATCAAATCTCATCTATTCCATCTATCTTGACTTTTAATTATATAAGTAAATTAAAATGCACCCTTTAGTTCTTCCCCACTGCCCTCAGGATAAAGCACATACTTCTTACCAGGGTTTAGCAAACCTCCTCACAATCAGGCTGCTGCTCATCCTCCAGCTTCATTTTAAACACTTTCTCCCACCTTGCAATCATTGCTCTCACTATAGTAAACTACATTCAAATATCCACAAACGCCAAGCTTTCTTGCCTCTGAGCCTTTGCACGTGACATATTTTCTGCCTTGAACACTCTTCCTTCCTTGATCTCCTCCACACCAGGCCAACGCATGCTCATTCTTTAGGGTTCAATGTGGGCATCACATCCCCAGGAAGCCTTTGCTGACCAAGCTGGTCCTGTGGCCCTATGAACACTCCCAAGGCAGTCTGCATATTCTCTCATCACGGCAGTAACCAGACGACACTAAGCTGTCTGGTACTTTCTGTGCGCCCAAGAAAAATCTACATTTTATGAGAACAAGGATCATATCCATTTTGCCCAAATGGAAAAGTTTCAGCATCCAGTACAATGCCTAGAATTCTAGACACTTAAAAAAAATTTTTTGAGTTAGCCCCAGAACCTCAGAGTCCAATCTATCTCAATTGTACTCAGCTGCCCTGATGCTAAAAAAGATGTCTTTATTCACAAAATGAGGGTTTTCAGAAGGGTCTCAGGGCAGCCTTCCAGTCTACTGCCTTCCCACATCCCATTAACCCTGAAAATGATCTCCATATATAATCCAGCAATTCAACTCCCCCAAAACTTTTCTTTACTTTCCTGGAATTCTGGTTATAAAAACACCTCCAAACCAAGTTTCTGCCTTCTAATGCAACACCCCTAACAAAGCAAGAACCAAGAACCAACTCCGGCAAATGTAGCTTCAGAACCAGATCCATCCTACAGGGGCTCAACTGGACCAGGGACTTACGATGAGGCAGTTGGGTAAATCAAGAGACCTGGATCTCAGCATAACATCACTAAGTTCACTCTGTAGGAAACCAGACTTACTCATGTGGCCTGACCATTTGTCCAGAATTGGGGGAAACAATTATAAGAATACTGGTATAAGGTTATTTTCCTAGGTTTATATATTTTCAAATACTGAAAAAAAGAAGCCAAACCAGAATCAGTAGATCACATCGCAGTGCTGAAAGTTCCAATGAGCTGGTGAACTGGCTCTTGGTTCATCAGGAGCTGGTTTGTCAGCTCACCACTGCCATCAGGCCTTCATTTCACTGCATTTTACGTTAAGAGGAAACATTTTGTGTAACTTCTGCTAAATACTGCTTCCCCATGAAACTGTCTTGTGCTCTACCAAGATGAAATATTTTTAATAGCTAATGTTTCTGAAAAGTTTTACTTGATATTCTCTCCCTCTTGTTTGGATCTACTAACAAAAGAGAAATTATTTTGTGGCAAGCATTAAACATTTCTTCATTCAGCATTCAGTGAAAATTACCTATTGACTGAGCAGAAAAGATGCAGAGATGAAATAACAAAATCTTTGATTTCAATGACTCTCAGAAACAGACTTGCACCCAAATAAACATAATGCACTCTTACAGGAAGAAACATAACATGGACAGAGGAATTAAACAAGGAATGCAAATAGCTGGGCTGTGACCTTCTCACAACCTGTGACACAGTCACACCTAGCTCAGCACAGGTACAGAGTAGGCTCCTCTTGCTGCCAATAATGAGCAGGGAGAATTGGAAAAACAGGACCAACACTTCCAGGCCTGGCTAGGAAATTGAAACTGCGTGACATAACTTCCCTTCCCTAATACCTAATCTCTGCAGAAACAGAAGTGGGTTTGGGGGAGAAAGGAGACAAAGGAGGAAAGTGAACCAACCCTCAGAAGGAAATGGAAAACCAATCTGAGGCCCTGCCCCTTGGACATCTAAGACAAAGACACTTGCCAAAGTCAAATCTGACATAATTATAAATTATCAAGAAATCTGAATCCATGAAGTCCAAGTTCATGAAGCTTTCACCACAGCAACATACTGGTACAACAAAATGCTTACCAATGCCAAAACCCCAAGAGAGATTTATGAATCTTCTATCAACTACTTGTGCTCAATTTACTACTCGACTTACCACAAAGAGCAGTCTTTGGAAATAAGACAAGCTGGGACAGAATCTCAGTTTTACAACTTCCCAACTGTGGAAGACAGAAAACGTTCCAAGTTTACAAATGACAACCCCATCTCTCTGGGGCTCAGTTTCCCTCTCATTTAATTGGGAAAAATACCACAAAATAACAATTGCTAACATTTGTGAGTGTTGAGCACGTCACACACATCTCACATCTTCACCACAACCTTGGGAGGCAGCTTCGATAATAACACCCTTTGTCAGATGAGAAAGCTAGGCTTAGGGAGTTAGTAAAGAGTTAGTAAGTCAGTAGCTACACCAACATCTGAATCCAGAGCCCACGAGAATAAGATAGTAGTAAAGGGCACACTCCCTGAAGCCAGACTGAGTCTGAATCCCAGTCTTGCCATTTACTGACTTGGTAACCCTTAACCTCTCTGTATTTCGGTTATGCAAATGTGGAACAGGGAGAAGAGTGACCGTCCTCCTCGGGTTATTGTGAGGACTCAGTCTGTAATGTAACTTAAGAGGGTTTATAGTACACCTCGCACCATTCTAAAGCATGTGTTACTGTTACTCTTGTTAACCATTATTATTATACTGCCTCCCTACCTCAGAAAAAATACAAAGTATCTACACATAGAAGGCACTAAATAACTTATATTTCTTCCCTCATCTACTCTGCAAAATCAACTACCTTTTGTTTCTACCGTTTGTCACAGAAACCCCAAGACAGATGAAAGAAAAATCAAAACAAAACAAAAAACCAAGACACGAATGTAGCAAGAGAATTACACTCACAGTTCAGAAGACCATAATAACTCTGTGAAGAAATCAAATGAGGACTTAAAGAAAATACTCCTACTTTCTCCTTCCTCTTTCCATAGCAGTCAAAGAGACCCTGACAAGAAAAGACATCATGTGTATATAAAAGCACCTTTATTTCCCTAGTTTTTTAAAGCTCTATTGTGTGCACCATCTTACAGGCAGCTTCAGTACCTCCCATGCATGCTGTGCTAGACCTGGAATGGGGATAACAAATACAGTATCAAGTCCCTGTTGTCAAACCTACATTTTGTTAAGAAAATACATGTGAAATAAATGAAAACTATTAAAACATAGCAACAATCAAATTGATATGGCAGAAAGTTAGCTAATAAGTTGAGGGTAAGATGACAAACCAAGTATACACATCTATTTCACCCCCTTCCACTAAAATTATACTAAAGAGACATAAAAAAAGTTTTTTTAAACAGCACAGGGAGAACTGAAGGGAGAAAAAGGAACAAAATTTTGGCAGCTGTAAGAAAAGCTTCTAACATGGAAGATAGAGCCCAAAACAAATAGGAAAAAAGAAGAAAAAACTTGGAGCAAACAGAAACTACAAAATATTGGAAGCATAGTAAATGACTCAGCAGGCCCAAGAAAGCCAGATCCTGACCCAGCAGTGGAAAAAATGAGAACCAATTCCCTTTACATAGCAGTATCCTAGAAGGTTCAGAACTGGTGCATTAGTGCCGACAGAAACACAGATAAGGAAGATGGAGGCCCAAAATATGGAGGAGTGGGTGAAGGCTGTTTAAGCTGCACCTAGAATCTCAACACAATGCCTCCAGATGACTCTCGCTCCCTCTGACACAAGACTGGAGCGTCATTTCCTGGAAAAAGCAGAGCATTTCTGGACTGAAGTCACCCTGCCCAGCTATACTAAACAGAGGTGGATTTAATCACTGTACACACACTGAACAGTGAATTCTCCAGCTCCTCCACCACCCCCCAGTCACACACTCAGCTCCCAGAATTCTGTAGTCAGAATTCTGTAGGAAAGAGACTGTAAGAATATTCCTGGGGAATCTGAGGAGCCCAAGAAGAAAGGCCTAAAGATACCAACACTGGTGATTCCCCAACAAATGGCCTACCAAGAATATCCTGATGTGAAAGTCAAAAGTCCCCACCCATGTGAGATGAGGGAGGGAGCGAGGGAAGGAGGGAGGGAAACAACTTGAAAGAAACAGAAACTATAATAATTATCAATAACCTAGAGATAAGACATTGCCATCAATAAACAAAAATAGGATGCTCTTTTAAAAGAAAAAAGAGCTCTTAGAAATTAAAGCACTTGAAAACAGAAATAAAAAACTAAAGAAGGTTTAGTCAAATTGAAGACATCTCCCTGAAAGCAGAATAAAAGAGGGAGAGGGGGAGAAAGGAAGGAAAGAAGGAGAAAAGAAAAATATATTGGAGTGAAAGTATGAAAAAGTTACACAACTTGTCCCAGACAGCCAAGTTCTCTGTAATAGGACTTCCAGAAAGACAGAATAAGAAAACAAAAGGGAGAAAATCTTCAGCACAATAATTCCAAGAAGTTTTCCCAGAACTGAAGAATATAAGTTGCTGGAATGAAGGGGCCCAATGAATATTCAGGACAGATGAAAACAGACCCACGCCATGGTATACCATCACGACATTTTTTAAAACGCCTACAAGCTTCTAAAGATGGGAGGGAATAAAGTTACATACAAAGAACAAGAAATTAGAATAGCTTCTGATTTCAAAAACAGTTACATGAAAATAAGACGGCAATGGAGCAGTATCTTTGAATCTATTTAAGAAAATGAATGCCAATATAGAACTCTATACTCAGCCAAACTATCAATCAAGTTTTCAATCATGCACAGTCTCAAACATTTTACCTCCTAAGCATCATATCTCAGAAAGCCACCAGAGAAAAGTCCTCCACCAAAATGGGAGCATAATCAAAATAGAAAGACATGGGACACAGAAAACATGAGCTTCAATGAAGAAGAGATAAGGGAATCTCCAGGATGACGGTGAAGGGAGATACCAGAATGGTAGCTGGGTACAAGGAGAGAGGGGAAAGAGTCCAAACAGGAGCAGTGTGGCTCAAGAGAAGGAAATGTTGAAGGCTGTCTTCACCTTGCCCAAAGACACTGAACCATCTTTTATTATTATTATTATTATTGTGAGGAAGACCAGCCCTGAGCTAACATCCATTGCCAATCCTGCTCTTTTTGCTGAGGAAGATTGGCCCTGGGCTAACATCCGTGCCCATCTTCCTCTACTTTATATGGGACGCCACCACAGCGTGGCTGAGAAGCGGTGTGTCCGCGGGCGCCCGGGATCCAAACCTGCGAACTCCGGGCTACCAAGCGCGAACTTAACCGCTGCGCCACCGGGCTGGCCCCCCGAACCATCTTTTTAAAGTGGTTAACCTCTGGATGATGTACTCCACCAAAACTAGGAAGTCAGCCAAAAAAGACAAAAACAGGAGATAGCATAAACACAAAATCCAACTGGAGAAAAGCCAAAGGATCGAGGCAAAAGAACGTCTGGGAACAACACAGTCCAAGGTGTAAGGAGCACCAGCTCAGAAAAAAGGAGAGCAGAGAGCTCCAGGAAAGTGTCTCCCAGAGCTAAAGTGTGAAGAATAGACAAGTCTGTGTGACTGATCTTGTGAAAAATTTACTGACAGGCTATCGGAAAGCATGGGAAAAATAAGCAATAAGTACAAAAAGAACTAAGAATACAGGAGATTGAGCGGTCAAAGAGAGATGAACATCCATCACACCACGTGGGTGTGTCCCTATCACAGGGCTCATCCCACTGCATTATAATCAGTGACTTACTTCTCTCTTGCCCTTACCGACTGGAAAGACCTCGTGGAGAGGGCCATTTCTCATCTAGCTATCACTTTTCAGAACCCAGTATAATGCTTTCCACAACAGTATATGCAAAAGCAAAGGTTTCTGCATTTATTCATGTGCTGAGTATCTACTATACATACCTGGCATTCTTCTAGCGAACTAGAATTCAAAGACATACAGACCTTGCTTGCACTTACAGAGTTTAAACTGTTTTTTACTCCTGAGAAAAATATTTATCCTACATCTTCATTCTCCTCAAAAGAGGAAAGTTCACCAATGGCTTATAGAACTTTAACAGTCCAGCTATCGGTAATGGATATGGAACCCAAGACCTGACCATGCCTTTCTGACATTACACGCACTGTGTAATACGAAGAGCGTCAGCCTGCGCATGAGGAAACCTGGCTTCTAGTACTTTAGAATTATTACTTTGGAAGAAAAGAAAATCCAAACTCTTTAATATGACCTGTCGGGCCATTAATGATCAAGCCCAGTCTAACTCTCCAGTCTTAACATCTCTCACCATTGCCTCCTATGCATCCTACACTCCAGCAAAATTCAACTGTTTTCAGTTTACAGAACAACCTGTGTCCTCTCTCACACCTCCGTGCCATCTGCTGGTCTCTCAATCTGGATCTTCCTCCCCCGGCTGACCTGGATGCACATCTGGCAGGAGCCATGCCCCTCCCTCCAGGTTGGATGCCTCTCTCCTGCACTCTCACAGCATTCCCTCACTCAACACAGGTATTTATGGAGTGACTGACACATCCCATGCATTGTACCAGGCACTGGAATACACAGCAGTGAACAAGAGAGACATGGCCCTGGCCCAAAGGACTCTTGTGGTGTAGCTTCCTGTTACACACTTACTAGAGTGGATGTTAAATCTGACCTGATCTATCAGTCTTTTCCTCTACCCAAACACCAAGATCCTAGGGACAATGACAGCCTCTTTTAGCTTGGCAGCCTCAGGACCTACATACTAAATAAATAATTTAAGCACTACTAAATAAAACGAAAGTGAAGATCAAAAAAGCTCCAGTTGGGGCTGGCCCAGTGGGGCAGCAGTTAAGTTCGCACGCTCTGCTTCAGCGGCCCGGGTTTTGCAAGTTTGGATCCCAGGTGTGGACCTACGCACCACTTATCAAGCCATGCTGTGGCGGCGTCCCACATATAGAGTAGAGGAACATGGGCACGGATGTTAGCTCAGGGCCAATCCTCCTCAGCACAAAGAGGAGGACTGGCAACAGATGTTAGCTCAGGGCTAATCTTCACACCCACACACACAAAAAGCTCCAGTTTGTTGCAGTAGGTAAGTAACCCTTGCTCTTTAAAGGCCCTCTGATTTTTTTTTTTTTTTGCCTCTTTTCTGTTAGAAGTATAAACCTGAAAACATCATTCATTGACGTCTCGCAAGTCTCTTGAAACTGGCTTTCTTCTTGCTAACGCAAAGGCAAAACATCTGTTACTCCTCATGTCTGTTTTTTGTTTACCACTGTATACCCAATAGTATGCACTGTATCAGACACCTAGAGCACATAATCAATACACATGTACTTGATAAATGAATAACTTAACGAATGAATAAACAAATGTATACACTGGCTCCGAGTGTCTTATAATTGCTCTTTGCTTTATTTTGTATTTTAAGGAGAATTCAAGCAAATAGCAACATTCCATTCTATCAACACTAGGCCTACTGCTTGCCTGCCATTTTAGCAGCAGGCAAGTTCATGCATGCTACATTCCAGCACTCCTATTTAACCCATGAGTTAATCGATCTTTATTAAGAATATGAATCTATGCATTTTAACTATGAAACTCATAAAATATAAGCATAAAAATTTGAACTAGTTCAAACAGGGCAGAAAACTAGGTATTTCCCAAACTGTATAACTGAAATGCTTAAATTCTTTTGCTCCAGATGGATAAAGAAAAATTAAACTTGGCTCATTATACAATGAAATATATTGTCAGCTCCCTGAAGATATTTGTAGGCTGGATACTCTCTACCTTTTTGGCATGAATGGGTGTATTTTAAGAGAGGTATAAATAGATGCTCGGGCTGCTCTGAACCCTTTTACCCTTTCTAACACGCAAACTGAAATTTCCACACTCTAAACCTGTGCTTCATTAACGTGTAAAATATTTCCCCTCATCACCTTGCTTACAATGTTCTTATTTCAATAAGAACAATCCAACTTGGCCAGCTTTCTATCATCCAACTCCCACTAAGTCTGAATAACAATCCTAATCATCGTAACAATGACAGCCTCACACTGGCGGAGCGTTTGGTATGTTATGGCACTCTCTTAAGTGCTTTACAAGCACTAGCTCCTTAATTCTCACAGCCCTAACTGGTTACTATTATTATTTCCCTTTTACATATAAGGAAACTAAATCTTAAAGAAATTAAGAAATTTTCCAAGATCACACAGCAAACAAGGAAGAGATCAGAGATTCAAACACTGGCTTATCAGCACTCTTAAAACCATGATGCTATTCTCGTTTCCCAAATTAGCCAGATAATATTCCTGTTAAGACAGTGAACATGATTTGGACTTTCCAAAGCAAACATGACAGAAAAACTCTTCCTAAAGCTGAGTAACATTCAACATGACATACTGGCAAATTATAAGATACCTGACTGGAATTAAGCATGTAGGCTGAACCCCTGGAAAACAAATAGTCTGTTTGATGCTAACTGCTAAATATAAGGCCCAAACCCACTATTCTTAATCCATAACATCCTAACAATTTGTTTGTGAAGGTCTCCAATGTCCAAAATATACAACCACTTCATGTAGGTTTCCCTTCCTCTAAGCTCAGTCTACCAGTAGTTTCTGCAATTAGGCAAGCTGTAACGTGTACTCCGAAAGAACATACGTCAGAAGTAACTTTCTGAAAAACCAAAAATATATAAAGAATGTGAATATGATTATGAAAATCACGTGGGCAAACAAAAGCTTCTTTATGCTTCAAAATAATTTTCTAGCCAAAGATATTCCAATACTAGACTGTGAAGCTGCTTATACGTGGGGATACTGGGTCTCATTCATCTCTGTGCCAGTGCTTAGTACAGGGTTTACCATCCAACTGGTACTAAACTAATGACTTAATGAATATATGAAGAGAAAAGAAGAGGTAAAGTTACTAAATTTTGAAAAAGCAATATTAACAATAATAATAAATTTCCTGTTATGTATGCAGAGTTAATGATGAATATAAACCACTTTCCAGTTCTTAGACAAACTGATCAAACTAAAACAGGGAATGATTAAGATTAGCCTTTAAATTCCTACAAAAGAAATAACTACATTGTTAGGAACTGTATTTGCTGAACATCAGGTTGATTCTTCCCTAAAAGGTAAGTTTTTAATTATTTACATGACTAGCCATGTACTAAGAACTATGTTATATCACATTTATAAAAGGCAGGATAATCTCTACATTAACAGATGAGAAAACAGATTTAGAACTTAAGTAACCTGGTCAACATCATACAGGGAGCAAGGATTACATCTGAGATTCAAAGCAAGATCTGTCCAAAGCCTGTGCTTTTAACCACTGTTCTATTCTGCACTGCAAATGATATCCCCAGAAAATTCTATTGTGTGAAAGGCTTAAAAATCTTAAAGAAATACTATTCTACTCAAATTAATTAATAGACACAGTTAATATATTCACAAGGGAATCCTTCAATCATATTCAAAAGAACTAACTAATGGCTATCATGGTATATCAGAGGGTCATTTTGTCTACCTGAGAGAGACACCAAAAGAAAGACCTATGAACCAAATTCAAGAAGTAATTAGAAGGAACATCTCTTGTAGGGACTGGGAGAGAAAACTAATCAAGGGACACAAAGGCATTTGGGTATCAACAGCCCAGCTGAACCGGGAGACCATTACCTATGCAATGGAAGCAATTTGCAAAGTCAAGGGTCCTGGATCTAGAAGGAAGAGTAAGCGCACTCTATCCTGTCTCTCTCCCAGAGAAAGCAACTAGAAAACCTGGACAGAATAACTGCAGAAGCTATTTGATAACTATGAAAAGTAAACAGTTAACAGGTGGTTTAGGAAAGAAGACTAGAATTCAAACCACCACAAAACCAGCAGATTTAAATATGACCAAGAGTCTAACATAATATCATAAATGTGGAGGATACACTCCAAATGTGGAGAATACACTTACTCAGCATAGGAAGAACCAGGAAAATCTCAATTCCCATGGGAAAAGAAAATCAAGATGAGCCATTATCGAAATGAAACAAATGTTAAAATTAGCCCAAAGACTTTAAAGCAGCTATTAGACAAATAATCCTATAAACAAGCACATACCCATTATAGTCAATATCATAAATTCTTTTCCCTTTATCTCTTAAACCCATTCACTGGCTTTGGCCCCCACTTCTCCATGGAAACTTCTCTATCCAAGATTACCAATAACCTCCCAACTGCTCAATCCAGTGGTCAGTACGCTGGTCTCACTTGACCTTTCAGCAGCAACTGACAAGAGCTGGTCACTCCCACCCACCTTCTCCTGATTTTCTTCTTTCCTCACAGGTGCTCCCTCCTCTTCTCTCAAACGAGTTAATTCTAGAGTCCCCCAAGGCTCTGTTCTTTCTCCTCTTGGCTATGCTTACCTCCCAGGCAAGCTCACTTTAAATGCTGTCTCTATGCTAACAACCTGAAAACATGTATCTTTATGGGGCCAGCCTGGTGGTATGGTGGTGAAGTTCGCATGCTCTGCTTTGGTAAGCTGGGGTTCACAGGTTCAGATCCTGGGTGTGGACCTACACACTACTCATCAAGCCATGCTGTGGCAGCATCTCATATACAAAGTAGAGGAAGACTGGCACAGATGTTAGCTCAGGGCCAATCTTCCTCACAAAAACAGTGTATCTCTAGCTCAGACCAGTTGCCTGGCTGATGTGTAGGACTTACTGTTGTCAACTCTGCATCACAGCCACGACCCTCTATATTCTCCTGTGCACCACAGACGAGAAGCCAAAACCACATTTCCCAAAAACCCCTTCCTGCTACAACTCAGGGCTGGAGGTAACTAATAAGAGGTACTCATGCAAGATTGGTAAGATGAAAGGGAACATTATTTTCTGGAGGCAGGTGTGGGCAGAGGCACAGTTGCAGGCAGATGCATAGGAAGAAAAAAGAATTCATCAGCTTTGGCAGCTAAGACCTAGAGTGGCTTCTACTGAGAACTCCCACTGGCTTCTGAGAGAGACCGCAGGAACCACCTGCTTGAACTACTGAGATCAGCAAGGCTCCAACTGCCCAGATCACTGTTCATTCCAGATGAGCTCCTGGGAAGCACTCACTGTAACAGCTGCTTCCCAGACCTTCAACTCTGCCAGCTCTTCCAATGGTAGTGATGGATTCTAATTCTTTATACTAAAAAAACATCTAGAGGGGCCAGCCCCATGGCCTAGTGGTTAAGTTCGGCATGCTCCGCTTCGGCAGCCCAGGTTTGGTTCCCAGGCACAGACCTACACCACTCATCTGCAGCCATGCTGTGGCAGCAACCCACATCCAAAATACAAGATTGTCACAGATGTTAGCTCAGGATGAATCTTCCTCAAGCAAAAAGAGGAAGATTGGCAACAGATGTTAGCTCAGGACCAATATTCCTCAGCAAAAAAAAGTCTAGAGTGGTTTCTGTTTTCCGACCAAACTGACGCATTACATTCTACGCTGGGACCAGTTTCTAGGCCCCTTAGAGAAGTGAAACATCACCAAGAGAACTGAATAAAATGTCCGACATCTCAAAGCCCAAGTATTGATCTTCCCCCTACAAACTTTCTTTATACAGAGTCTTCTCTGTTTATGACAACTCCCTCCTTCCAACTGCTGAGACCAAAAACAACAGACGTCACCCTTGACTCTTCTCTGCCTTACACACTCCCCACCCAATCTCGTCAGCTTTTACTGCAAAACATGCCCAGAAACTGTCCCCTTGGCCACATGTCCTCCACCAACACCATCCTAACTTGAGCCACCATCGTCTTTCACCCAAATGATGGCACAACAGCTGCCCAAGTCTCCCTGCTTCGACCCCTGCCGCCCTAGTGCCTGTTCTCAACACAGCAGACTGACTCAAAATCTAAATCATTACTTCACTTCTCAAAATCCTAAACGGTCCTTCAGTTTACACAGATGGCGAGGAGTTAATTAAATGTTTGACTGCACGCCCAAAGAAATGTGTTGAGAAAAAATAAACTTGTTTAAGACTATTAGCCTTTCGGCAAGAACAGCTGCTT
Source organism: Tapirus indicus (assembly GCA_031878705.1). Lineage (NCBI taxonomy): Eukaryota > Metazoa > Chordata > Mammalia > Perissodactyla > Tapiridae > Tapirus > Tapirus indicus. Next base: position 3,828,514 of record CM062935.1, on the reverse strand, counting down.
AAAGAATTGAAGACATCGGGAACAACATCAATAGTCAATTAAAGAACAAGGCAAATGATTTTGAGTGGACTTCCTTGACTGTTGATGAGTTAACAGATGTTACCCACACTGCTGAGCTGTTTATTCAAGGAGTCATTGTGACTCTAAGAATAGTCCATGTGGAACTACAGGTGAGAATATTTTCAAAGAACTTGAGAAAACACTAATTAAGTACAACCTGAAGTGGAATCTCCTAAGATGTATTAAAATTGATGACAGTAAAAACATATGGGGAGCAGAAGAAGAGTTAGCTGGACAAACGTACAAAGATTATGAAAATGTAAGATGTTTAAAGCATTTAAACATGGTTATTTAAAGTATGCTTATTCATTTTATTATTCATCAGCAGGTACTTGTGGAAAGTATTTGAATCTATCATGTGTTACTGAACCAGCAGCATCAACAGAAATTTCATTCAAGCATCCTGACTTGTTCCTACCACACAGCAGGTCAATGGATTGTGGTAGGTTTTATTGTAACTTTCTGACTTTAGAGCTAAGACTGAAATTTTGCTGAAAAAGACCCTCCTTCTGTTATCACTATTATTAAACACTGAATAGCTTTGGAAATTAGCTTTTGCTACAGACTTGATACAGTTTCCTAATGAATTCAACCTAAATTTACAAGACACAACAGTGCTTACATGAGGGACTTCTATGACAGCCAACATCTGAATCACAAGTAATATCAAGCTTCTTTATACACTTCCCATGCTATCAAAAGTTAAAATGAGAAGTGAGATTTCCATTCCTACACAAATGTGCAGCAGATATATTTTCTTAGTTTAAACTACAGTTCCAGCAGTATTTTTTGAACCTTGATGCAAGGACAATGAAAATTTACATATTCCAAAATTCATTTACCTAAGCAATTGAGGCACTTCCATCTAACCAACAATTGGAAGTGATTAATCTGCAATGTAATGACATGCTAAAAGGCAAGTATCAAGAAGAATGTAATAGAACTCTATAAATGCCTTCCAAGCTCAATTAAAATGACATACTCCTGAACTAATATCAGTATCAGAGTACCTATCAGTATGAAGACATTTTCAAAGATGAAATATGTAAAACCTCCTTGCAGATCAGCATTAAGGGATGAACATTTGTAATTGATCTTGATGATAGGGAACACTAACTTTGAACTCCAATTAAGAAAAATGCTATCATTCCCCCTCCTCCCTCAAAAAAGAATTCCATTCTTCTCATTAGATCTGTATTATAAAAAAATATATACTCAGGGCCAGCCTGGTGGCGTAGTGGTTAATTTCACACACTCCGCTTCAGCGGCCCGAGGTTCACCGGTTTGGATCCCAGGCACAGACCTATGCATCACTTGTTGGCAGCCATGCTGTGACAGCATCCCATATACAAAAGAGAGGAAGACTGGCACAGATGTTAGCTCAGAGACAATCTCCCTCACCAAAAAAAAAAAAAAAAAACCCCAATATATACATACACACACACACTCAATTATTATTTTTAAATTCTGTCAATGAAAATTTTGTAGAAATTTGTGATCGCTCTTATAAGTACTTATATAACATCCTTCATTTTGCCTATTGGTCTGCAAAACCTAAAATATTTACCATGTGCCCTTTACAGAAAAATTTGCCAATCCCTGTTTTAGTCAACTAAATCCCCCAGGTCTTCCATACACGGGTCCAATTAATACATATTTCACTCATCTTCAACTTTCTTAGTTGGTTTTCTTTTTAACTTAAGTCTGCCATTTTACATTTATTCCTGAAAAATTTTACCTTATTGATTTTAGCACTTCGTTACAACCTGTCAAAATATTTTAAAATTCTCATTCTAAAAATGAGCTGTCTCCCAGCATGACTCCTGATCTGTACTCAAATTTCTGATAAAAACGTTAAGACAGGTGTCAAGTATGACACAATTCTGGAAGCATCTTCACTTATGTGTAGAAATCCTGATATTTTAGTTTTGTGGTAAATTACACTGCATGTGGTTACAACATATACATTCTATCTAAAAGCAATAATTTCTTGAAGCCCCTAGAGTAATGCCAGAAACAATAATTTGCTTTTTTAGGCTTCACGCAGTACAGGATTAACCTTGCCCAGCTCCCGAGACGTCATCTCTAAGCCCTCGGAAACTCCTGCCTGATACGGTTGTCTTTGTTTAGCTGGGGGCCTTGGGTCACACCAGATAGCCTATGTTACAATGTAACTGATGGTGGAACCCTGGGCTGCACTATACCAGCTTGATCTCTGGAGAGGTTGGAGACTAAGTTCAGCCATGCTGGCAGTGCCTATGTGACTGACCTCCCAATATCCTGGACACCAAGGCTCAAGTGAGCTTCCCTGGATGGCAATACTCAGTGCGCGTTGCCACACAACATTGCTGGGAGAAATAAGCACGACTCCACTGGGAGAGGACAACTGGAAGCTCATTCTTGGTCTCTCCTGGACTCTGCCCTATCACCTTTCCTTTGCTGATTTTCACCTGTATCCTTTCACAGTAATAAATCATAACCACGAGTATAATGGCTTTTCTGAGTTCTGTGAGTCCTTCTAGTGAATCCTTGAACCTGGAGGTAGTCCTGGGGACCTGCAGGTCTTTATGATTCACAATATATTTTCACCATCTCTAGAGCAGTGTTTCTCAACATGTGGGGATGCTAATTTAAAAAGTAGGTGACTGGATTCTACATCAGGAGTGGTAATTCAACAGCTCTGGGGAATGGCCCCAGACATTTGCGTTTTTAATACACTCTCCTTGGTGGTTCTTATGCACACTACTTTCAGGCCACTGACACGCCTAAAATCTTCATGAGGAGAGAGATTATGTCTCCTCTGATGAATCCCCATCCCCTAGCACAATGTTCGCCACAGGGTAGATGCTCAAGAGCACCTCACGAAAACCCTTTCGATTTGATAGACAGGTGAGAAGAACTAGCATATTAGTCTTTTAAAACTTTTTAAAAATATATAAATATGTAAGTCTTGTTCATCATTTCTCAAATATCCAAGATAATGTGGAAACAAATAAGTGAATGGAAACCACAAGTTACTTAGGAACAGTTTGGGCAATAGACTCAATGATGTCCATTTCTTACACCAATTTGTCAATAACGTCAATTCTTTCAATCTCCTCTGCTAATTAACAGGAAAGTTGAGTTTTATAAGCTATCTTCACACCCTTCTCATCTTCTAAAAGATGAGCTAAAAGTCAAGATAGCTAAGATTCTCTTGAGAGCTCCCCCAGTCACCATGAAATAGTCATTTACCCTTTCTGGGTTATTTCCTCATCTCTAAAATAAGAGTTCTGGACCAGGTGATCCCTAAATTTAGATCAATCTCTAAAATTCTAGATTAACTAAAGCAATAAGAATAAAGGGGACAAAAACTCAGAGGAAAAGTTTGAATGCTTTCCAATGAAATGGTCGAAAGGTCAGACTCACAGGGACAGACGAAAATCAAAGACATCAACTCTTCATCAACCAAATAATTAACTGTGAGCTGTCAAAAATTAATTCAATGTAGACAACTTGCATTTAAACTAAGTTCCTCCTGTGCAACCTGTTCTATCAAGTCAATTCCTTAGGATATGACTAACGTTATTTTTTCCAAAGAGAAAGCAAAACTGCCACCTAAACTTTGCCATGACATAAGCCCAAATAGATTCCAAACTTTTCACCTACACTGGAATCACAATTATCACTTTTAACTTCTACACCATCACTGAATTCCATCATTTCTTATATTCTTTGCCATTCACAACACTTTGTCCTTAATGGAAGTCACAATTTTCCTCAACAGGAAAAGAGAAACTTTCTCAGAGATAAACCCATTAACCAACCTCTTCCCTCTAAGATCCAGCCCCTGTAGCATAGCCATATCTCACCAAGGTCACCAAATCTCTGCAGGGATTGCTGTCATCTGTAGTCTGTAATTCCTACATTACATATAATAATGTTGATGTCAAACATGAACCAACCCAGTTTAGAGTCCGGAACACCAAACTAATCTGCCTAATCACCAGCTGCCCTGCTTCTCCTGCATTTGCTCACCTAAGAGCTCACCATAACAACATGATTTAGGTATTGTTTTACAACTCACTATTCACACATTTCTAACTCAACAGAAGAAACTACACTCATTTTTGGTGTTCGCATATCCTACTTAAAAGTGTCACCTGTCTGTCTCTCACAGCCATGTGACTATTATGATATGCCTAATAGTATATAAACTTTAGCTTTGTCTAAGGTACAACAGCATGTTGAAAACATTCCATGCCAATTACAGTCCCAAACACCCGGCTGGCCTTCTGTGTCCTAAAAATGTGTCTTGTTGTGTCTTTTGGAGGAGGAGGGAAGGTCAGAGGAACATTTTAATTGCCGGTTGATACAGTTCAACTTAGGAAACAATAGCACGCATTTGCATTTTACTTGGCAGTTTGGGATGTATTACATTTAAAGTAAAATTCCTGTGATTTGGATGACTAGCCTTCCCTTACTGCCTCAAACCTTTGTAGAGCACCAGATTTCCACAACCTAACAACATGGAGTGGCTCCCTCTTGGGGCTGAGCTCTCTTTTGATAATGTGATGAAAGCCCTAGACTTCTTTCCCCAGGGAAAAAAAACTCCTTCACACACAACTCTGCTTACAATTTCTGGGGCTCACGGATCTAGGAGAGAATGTTTCCTCCTCAAAGCAACTGTGTGATCACTAGTATTCTCTTACAAGCGAAAAAGAGCTTCGTGAACTCGTCACCAAAGGAGAAATCTGGCAGCCATCCTGGAATTACCCTGGACTCCTCTTTCGGCGCTGCCAGGCTTCAAATCATCCCATTCTCTCCAGTTCCTCAGTTGTGCCCTTAATTAAGGACTTCTTCATTTATTTGTACAACATAATTACATAATTAAAAGAACACAGGCTGTTAAATCAGACCATCTGAACTTTGCCCCATCATTTTTCTAGTTAGGTGACACGGGGCAGCATTTCCTTAATGACAAAGGTTTGATTCCTCCCCCCTTCTAAAGTGCCTTACTGTAATATCTCCTTTATTGATCCTTGTGACTCTAGTCCAACCATCCTCCTGCCGTATAAATCTGTTCCATACCAGAATCAAGTACAAACTGCTTTGATCTTGCCTATAATATCAACTTCACCTCCTTCTCTACAGGATGTACTCCAAACTTGTAAAAACATTCTGTTCCACAAACCCCAGCCTCTCACACCTCCACGCCTTTGCACATGGTGTATCTTCTGTCTGCAAGGCCCTTCCTGCTTCCCATTTTCCACTGAACTTCTACAGATCCTTTCAGACAGCTAGAACCTGCAGAGGTCACCACATCTGGTCCACAGCCAGTTTCTGTATGGTTCCTGGGCTAAGAATGGTTTTCACCTTTTTAAAAAGTTAAAAAAAAAAGAAGAACCACCTGTGACAGACCACATGTGGCCTGCAAAGCCTGAAGGGTTGACTCTCTGGCCTTTCACAGAGAAAGTCTGCTGACATCTGAGCTTGACCATCACTGGGGACATGCCCTCCAGGTCCTCAGAGAACCCTGCTATGACATGACCACTGTGCACATCATACTGTGTGCCACTGAACTGTATCAGTCTCGTGCCCCTCGTGTCTGTACTACCAGGGCTTAATACTGTACGAAGCACAAGACAGGTACTTAACAAATGCTGAACAAATGAACTAGCTGAATGGACCAGCTCAAGAACAACCTAGGGAAACACGTAAGTGGAAAGGATTGGCCTTTAGCAGCCTTTAAGGCCTGATACTAGCACTTTCCATTTGTATGCCACTTTACATAGCAACTGCACATATAACCTCAAAGGCTGAGACCACAAATATTAGACTTTGTAGATAAGGACACTGAGAATTACAGAAACTAAACAACTTGTCAAAAGTCATGTGGCGAAAGGCAAAGAGCCAATATTTGAACCCAGGTCTCCTGTTTCCTAAATGAGATGCTCTTTCTATTAAAAGGACCTGCCTCTCTTGGGGCCGGCCTGGTGGCACAGTAGTTAAGTTCCCGTGCTCCGCTTTGGCCACCCGGGGTTCGGAGGTTCAGATCCCGGGCACAGACTGAAACACCCCTTGTCAAGCCACGCTGTGGCAGTGTCCCATATAAAGTAGAAGAAGATGGGCACAGATGTTAGCCCAGGGCCAATCTTCCTCACACACACACACACACACACACGCAACAAAGACCTGCCTCTTTACACAAACTACAACACCTACACCTTCAATTACTAACACCTAAGACTTCAGAGGAGTGATAAAATTTAATTTGATTATTTAATTTTGATAGATTTCAAGTTAATGCTACTCTTTGTATACAAACAAAACAAAAATGAAGTGGATACCCAAATTAAGAACTAGGCTAAAAGGCTTTGGAATAATCACAAACTAAAAATTTTCTTTCTTTCCTCTTTTTTTAGTCAGTCTTTGAGAAAGTAAAATTAAACAGCTTAATTAACAAATGCCACTGAAAGGACAGCAGCTGCAGTCCCAGCACGCACCCTCATCTGTCAGCTGAGCTAAACAGGCCGGCAGGTGAGGCAGTCCCTTGTCCTTCAGCTTCAGTTTGGGTGGAACAGAGTCCAAAAGCTGATCACATACATTAACAACTCAACTTTAGCCAGGAAACAGCACAAGTGTTTCCAGAGACAGAAATGAAATATAAGAAAATCTATTAACTAAAAAATTTAGTCTAATCTATTAGTCTCAACTTTTTTGCACAACCAAGGTATAAATTATGCATAGCTGGAGTTTAAGTAGTTAGGTGCCCAGAAGTTTCTGAATTAGGACCAAGATGTTAGCCAAATTCAACTAGGATATGGGTCTATTTAAGATAACATTAATTTCAAAGAACTGGTTTGATACAGAACACATTTTCCGACTACAATTCAATTTTAGAAATAAATCACAACAAGGTACATCAAAAAAATTCATTCATTTGGAATTTATCAAACACTTGAAAATAAATCATGAGTCATCAAAGCACTCTTAATGGAAATTAGAAAACATATCTAAATATTGAACATACTTGTTGAATGGAATAATAAATGCTTTATGAATAACAAAACCACTTCACATCAAAATTCAGCTCTCGGGCAAAGATTCCTCAAATGAGACAAAAAAATATTAATCATAAAGGAAAAGACTGATCAAGTCAACGATATTAAAATTAAGAACTTCAGTTCCAAGACACCTCAAAAGTAAAAGACAAACCACAAACTGGAAAGAAAATATTCACGTGTAACAACAAAGGATTGTAATCCACACAGAAAGAACAGCCACAGTCAACAGGAAAAACACAAAAAGAAAAAGAAAACTAGGCCAAGGACTTCACAAATCCTTCACAGAAGAGAGATATGGCCAATACATTAAAAAGAGGCTCAACACCATTAGTAATAATGGGAATTCAATTTAAAGCCACAAATAGATATTATTACACACCCACCAGAAGGGGAAAACTGAAAAAGCCAGAAAAAATTATCTACTGGAGCAACCAGGAGCCACTATTCCTCATATTAGTGGGGATGGGAATTGGTACCGGTACTTGGAAAGCAATGTGGCAGTAACTAATCAAGCTGAAGACTGGCCAGCCCCAGAACCCAGCAATCGCACCGCTGGACGTACAGGCTGGACGTATCCATGCGCATGGGCAGCAGGAGACGCGTACAGCAGTGCTGCAACAGCAAAAGACCGGAAACCCAAACGCCCATTAGCTGTAGGCCCAATCATAACGACAGTGAAAACGAATGAACACTGACAATATACCACACCTCAGACAAGTCCCAGAATCACAGCGCTGAGTGGAAAAAAGCACATCACGTAAAAACACATAGTGTGATTCCCTTAATATAAAGTTCAAACAGACCAAACTGACACAAAGATAAGAAATGATAAACACAATATTCACTCAGTGACCGCCATTTTAAATGTTGGGGATACAGTAGTGAACAGACACTCTGCCCTCAGAGTTTACATCACAGGCCTGTGAGAAAGAAAATAAAAACAGAGCCAACCCTGATGGCCTGGTGGTTAAAATTCGGTTCGGTTCCTGGGTGTGGAACCACACCACTCGTCTGTCAGGAGCCATGCTGTGGCAGCGGCTCACATAGAAACACTAGAAGGGGGCCGGCCCAGTGGTTTAGGTTGCACTTTGGCAGCCCGGGGTTCACGGGTTCAGATCCCAGGCATCCGCTACTGCTTGTCAGCCATGCTGTGGCGGCGTCCCATATAAAGCAGAGGAAGATGGGCACAGATGTTAACCCAGGGCCAGTCTTCCTCAGCAAAAAAAGGAGAAGGAGGAGTGACGTCAGCATCATGGCGGAGTGAGATTCCCTCTTTGAATCTCTGCCCCCTACGACACAACAAAAACATCATTCACATTCCAACAGAGCTCAATCAAACACTATGAAGGACTTCTGAGAAACCCCTGCTGCCATACATCGGACGGTGGAGGCGCGGGAAGCCCAGGAGAACGGGAGGAGAGGTAGGAGGTTGTACTCCCCCTCCCCAATCGATCGGCAAAAACAGCGCGGTTCGCGGACAGAGGGGGGAGGGGCGGCCCACAGCGGGGAAAACTAGCGCCATCCAGGTGCTCTCACAGACTGTCGCGAGATCCCCACGGGGAAGCGATGACGGACTGTTTAGGGGGTGTAGCAAACACCCTAACAGAGCCAGAAAGGAAACCCCCGGGTCAAGCAGGAGAAAGAGAGGACCCCTCCCCCCACACACCCGGCGTTTCAGCATAATCCCTCCGGGGGCTGCAGCCGCGCAGCCGCCTCAGAGCAAACCGCTCGCGATCTCCATCTAGTGGCAGCAGGGGGAAACTGCAGGACTAACTTTAATCATGACAGGTGAAAATAAAGCCGTCCCCGCCGGATCCTTGCGAAAATATGTCAGGGCTACAGACCAAAAGGAAAATGACAAACACCCAGAAACCAACCCTGAAGGCACAGAATTTGATAACCTGAATGAGAGAGAATTCAAAATAGCTATCATAAACAAGCTCAACGAAATACAAGAGAACACACAGAAACAAATCAACGAATTCAGGGATTATGTCACAAAAGAGATTGAAACCCTAAAGAAAAACCAATCAGAATTATTAGAGATGAAAAACAAAATCAACGAGATAGTGGAAACAATGGAGTCTTTAAAGAGCAGAACTGACAATATGGAGGAACGAATTAGCACTATTGAGGATAGCCACGCAGAAATGCTCCTGGTAGAGGAGGAGAGAGAGCTAAGACTAAAAAGAAATGAAGAAATTCTTCGAGAAATATCAGACTCAATGAGGAAAAGCAACATAAGGATAACAGGTATTCCAGAAGGAGAAGAAAGAGAAAAAGGAGCAGAGAGTTTGTTCGAAGAAATAATAGCTGAGAACTTCCCCAACCTAGGGAACGAAAGGGAAATAACAGTGAATGAAATCAATAGATCACCTAAATATATAAACAGGAATAAAAAATCATCTCGCCACATAGTAGCAAACTTGAAGAATACCCGTGACAAGGAAATAATATTGAAGGCAGCTAAACAAAAAAACAAAATAACATACAAAGGAAACCCCATCAGGCTCTCAGCTGATTTCTTGACAGAAACTCTACAGGCTAGGAGAGACTGGAATGATATATTCAAAATCATGAAAGACAAAAACCTTCAGCCGAGAATACTTTATCCAGCAAAAATATCCTTCAAATACGATGGAGAAATAATAACTCTCCCTGATAAACAAAAGCTAAGAGAGTTCATCACCACAAGACCCCCACTACAAGAAATGCTCAAGAAGGCCCTTAGGCCTGAAAAAAAACAAATGAGAAAGGGGATACAAAGATTTCAGCAAGGAGAAAAGCAAGGAGACTAAACCAGAACAAAATACAGTTGGAAAACATCAAAAATTAATTCAAGCTCATCACTGGAAACACACATTCATGACACAATCTGGAATAAAGAGATAACAAATAAGGAGGGGAAGAGGTAAGGGATTGAACTGACCCAGCCTCAGGAAAAAGGAGGCATCTGAAAATGTACTTTCTTATCCAGGAGATCGCTTATATAAACCGCACGGTAACCACTAAACAAACAACCAGGAGAGAACCACACATGACAAATAAAGAGAAAACCAAGATAATGAACATGCAGAAATACCAAATTGAATTTGGAGTCCGAAACACAAGGGACAAGAAACGAAGGAAATGCGAAAGAACCAGAAGATGAACAATAAAATAGCAACATTAAACCCTCATATATCAATAATCACTCTAAACGTAAATGGATTGAATTCTCCAATCAAAAGACACAGAGTGGCAGGATGGATTAAAAACCAAGATCCAACAATCTGCTGCCTCCAGGAAACACATCTCAGCTCTAAAGACAAACACAGACTCAAAATAAAAGGATGGAAAACAATACTCCAAGCTAATGGCAAACAAAAGAAAGCAGGAGTAGCCATACTTATATCAGACAAAGTAGACTTCAAGATAAAAAAGGTAATGAGAGACAAAGAAGGGCAATATATAATGATAAAAGGGATACTTCACCAAGAAGACATAACACTTATAAATATCTATGCACCCAACACAGGAGCACCAAAGTACATAAAACAACTGCTAAAAAACCTTAAAGGAGATATTAACAATAACACAATAATAGTAGGGGATCTTAATACCCCCCTTACATCAATAGATAGATCATCCAGACAAAAAGTCAATAAGGAAATACTGGACTTAAATGAAAAACTAGACGCAATGGATTTAATAGATATATACAGAGCACTCCACCCAAAAAAAGCAGAGTACACATTCTTCTCAAGTGCTCATGGAACATTCTCAAGGATAGACCATATATTAGGAAACAAGGCAAACCTCTATAAATTTAAGAAGATTGAAATCATTACAAGCATCTTTTCTGATCATAATGCTGTGAAACTAGAAATCAACTGCAAGGAAAAAACTAGGAAAGGGACAAAGATGTGGAGACTAAACAACATGCTACTGAACAACCAATGGGTCGTTGATGAAATTAAAGGAGAAATCAAAAGCTATCTGGAGACAAATGAAAAGGAAAATACACCATACCAACTCATATGGGATGCAGCAAAAGCAGTCCTGAGAGGGAAATTCATAGCAATACAAGCTCACCTTAACAAACAAGAAAAATCCCAAATAAATAACCTTAAATTGCACCTAACAGAGTTGGAAAAAGAAGAACAGACAAAGCCCCGAATCAGCAGAAGGAGGGAAATAATAAAAATCAGAGCAGAAATAAATGAAATTGAAACCAAAAAAAAACAGTAGAAAGGATCAATGAAACAAAGAGCTGGTTCTTTGAGAAGATAAATAAAATTGACAAACCCTTAGCCAGACTCACTAAGAAAAAAAGGGAGAAGACTCAAATAAATAAAATTAGAAATGAAAGAGGAGAAATTACAACACACACCACAGAAATACAAGGGATTATTAGGGAATACTATGAAAAACTTTACGCCAACAAATTGGACAACCTAGAGGAAATGGACAAATTCTTGGACGCATACAACCTCCCAAAACTGAATCAAGAAGAAATAGAGAATCTGAACAGACCAATCACAAGTAAAGAGATTGAAACAGTAATCAAAAACCTCCCAAAAAATAAAAGCCCAGGACCAGATGGCTTCCCTGGAGAATTTTATCAAACGTTCAAAGAAGATTTAGCACCTATCCTTCTCAAACTATTCCAAAAAATAGAGGAAGATGGAATACTTCCCAACACATTCTATGAGGCCGACATCACGCTGATACCAAAGCCAGACAAGGACAATACAAAGAAGGAAAACTACAGGCCAATATCGCTGATGAACATAGACGCAAAAATCCTCAACAAAATATTGGCAAACCGAATACAGCAATACATCAAAAAGATCATACACCACGATCAAGTGGGATTTATACCAGGGACACAGAGATGGTTTAACATCCGCAAATCAATCAACGTGATACACCACATTAACAAAATGAAGAATAAAAACCACATGATCATCTCAATCGATGCAGAGAAGGCATTCGACAAGATCCAGCATCCATTTATGATAAAAACTCTCAACAAAATGGGTATAGAAGGAAAGTACCTCAACATAATAAGGGCCATATATGACAAACCTACAGCAAACATCCTACTCAACGGGGAAAAACTGAAAGCCATTCCTTTGAGGACAGGAACAAGACAAGGGTGCCCACTCTCACCGCTCTTATTCAACATAGTACTGGAAGTTCTGGCCAGAGCAATTAGGCAAGAAAAAGGAATAAAAGGACTCCAAATAGGCAATGAAGAAGTGAAACTCTCACTATTTGCAGACGACATGATCCTATACATAGAAAACCCCAAAAATTCCATCGGAAAGCTACTAGAAACAATCAACAACTACAGTAAAGTGGCAGGGTATAAAATCAACTTACAAAAATCAATTGCATTTCTATACACTAACGATGAAAAAACAGAAAGAGAACTCAAAAAGACAATCCCATTTACAATTGCAACAAAGAGAATAAAATATCTGGGAATAAATTTAACCAAGGAGGTCAAAGACCTATACAATGAAAACTATAAGACACTATTGAAAGAAATCGAGGAGGACATAAGAAATGGAAAAATATTCCATGCACATGGATTGGAAGAATAAATATAGTTAAAATGTCCATTCTACCTAAAGCAATCTACAGATTCAATGCAATCCCAATCAGAATCCCAATGTCATTCTTCACGGTAATAGAACAAAAACTACTGAAATTCGTATGGGGCAACAAAAGAGCCCGAATAGCTAAAGCAATCCTGAAAAAAAAGAACAAAGCTGGAGGCATCACAATCCCTGATTTCAAAATATACTATAAAGCTACAGTAATCAAAACAGCATGGTACTGGTACAAGAATAGACACACAGATCAATGGAACAGAATTGAAAGCCCAGAAATAAAACCACACACCTATGGACAGCTAATCTTCGACAAAGGAGCAAAGAACATACAATGGAGAGAGGGAAGTCTCTTCAATAAATGGTGCTGGGAAAATTGGACAGCAACATGCAAAAGAATGAAAGTAGACCATCTCTTATCGCCATATACAAAAATCAATTCAAAATGGATCAAAGACCTGAAAATGAGACCTGAAACTATAAAAATCCTGGAAGAAAATATAGGCAGTACACTAATTGCGATTGGACATAAAGGGATCCTTTCAGATTCCATGTCTACCCAGACAAGGGAAACAAAAGAAAAAATAAACAAGCGGGACCTCATCAGACTAAAGAGCTTCTACAAGGCAAATGAAACCAGGATCAAAATGAATAAACAACCCACCAGCTGGGAGAAAATATTTGCAAATCGTTTGTCTGACAAGGGATTAATCTCAGTAATATACAAAGATCTCATACAACTGAGCAACAAAAAAACAAACAACCCGATCAAAAAATGGGCAGAGGATATGAACAGACATTTTTCCAAGGAAGAGATACAGATGGCCAATAGACACATGAAAAGATGTTCAACATCACTAATCATCAGGGAAATGCAAATCAAAACGACACTGAGATATCACCTTACACCGGTTAGAATGGCTATAATCACCAAGACAAATAACAACAAATGCTGGAGAGGTTGTGGAGAAACGGGGACCCTCATTCACTGCTGGTGGGAATGCAAACTGGTGCAGCCTCTATGGAAAACAGTATGGAGAGTCCTCAAAAAATTAAAAATAGAAATACCGTATGATCCAACAATACCACTCTTGGGCATCTACCCAATGGACGTGAAATCAACCATCACAAGAGGCGTATGCACCCCTAGGTTCATTGCAGCATTACTCACTATAGCCAAGAAGTGGAAGCAACCCAAGTGTCCCTCAACTGAAGATTGGTTAAAGAAGATGTGGTATATACATACAATGGAATACTACTCAGCCATAAGAAAAGACACAATTGTCCCATTTGCAACAACATGGAACGACCTAGAGGGTATTATGTTAAGTGAAATAAGCCAGAGAGAGAAGGACAGACACTGCATGAACTCACTCATATATGGAATATAAGTGAACACACGGACAGAGAGAACTGATTGGTGGTTACCAAGGGGAAGGGGGGTGGGGGGGGCACAAGGGGTGAAGGGTTACATCCACAAGGTGACGGACAAAAATGTACAACTAAAACCCCACAGTGTTATAAACTAAGACATCAATAAAAAAAATAATAAAAAAAAAAAAAAAAGGAGAAGGATTGGCAACGGATGTTAGCTCAGGGCTGGTCTTCCTCACACACACAAAAAGAAAAACTAGAAGGACCTACAACTAGAATATGCAACTAGGTACTGGGGCTTTGAAGAGGAAAAAAAAAAACAGAGAGGAAGATGGGCAACGGACGTTAGCTCAGGGGAACTCTTTCCCAGCAAAAGAAAACCAAGAAAGAAGTAAATAATACAAATAATCTCATATGGCGAAAAGGGCTTGAAGAAGGAGGTAGCAAAGAGGGCTGAGGAAGGATGGCTACATAAGGCTTCATAACAGAGATGGGGCATATGCAGGGGCACACATGGGCCTTCAGAGGGGACAGGATGCTCCACTGTTTGAGCTGAGCCACAGGTGCACAGGTTTGCTTTATTCTTCTTTGCTATACCAGAGTGGCAAACTGCGACCCAGGCCATGTGGCCCCATCACTTGTTTTTGTACAGCCCATTAGCTAAGAATGGATTTTACACTGTATATGGTTAAAGAAACAATTAAAAGGATAACATTTTGTTGCACTTGAAATTACATGAAATTCAAATTTCAGGGTCCAGAAATAAAATTTTATTGGAACACAGACAACTCATTCCTTTACATATTGTCAATGGCTGCTTTCATGCTACAGTGGCAGAACTGAGTACTTGTGACAGAAGCCATATGTGGCTCGCAAAGCCTAAAACATTTACTCTCTGGGCCTTTACAGAGAAAGTTTGCCAGCCCTTCAGCTAGAGCCTCACTGAGGACTTGGGTGTCCTTCCTCCAGGTGCTCAGAGCACTCCTGATCTATGCCTTACACACATCTCGTACACGTTCTTTTGTATCTCTTCAGTGTTTAATAAAATCGTTTTTTGAAAAAGACTAACATTAAGCATATTTCTCTGATGAACCTTGCTCTATTAAAGCTCCATGCTTCTCCTCCATCTTAACGACTCAGTTAAAAAAACAGACGTACTGCTATCAGGAGCATTAAACCCTTACAGTAAAGCAAAGCAAGCTACTGTTTATTTTGACTCAAGTATGAGAAAAACACACGGGAGGGAGGGAGGCAGGAAGGAAGGATGGAGGGAAGGAAGGAAGGAAAGAAAGGAGAGAGAGGAGAGAGGGAAAGGAGGGAAGGAAGGGAAGGGAGGGAAGGAAGGGAAAGAAAGAACCTTTCCACTACAGGTTCCAAGTCTGTGGAGAGACTCCGTGGCCTTGCTTAACCCCAGATCATCAGGACTGCTGAGATAGGCAGGAAGCTAGATATGAGCTGGGAGCAAGGCCACTCCACCAGGTGCAACGTCCTCATTACTGGGCAGCAGCTCTTTGGTGTGCAACACTCCCCCCGCCACCCCAACCCAAGGCCACTCCACCACATGCAGCATCCGCATTACCAGGCAACAGCTCTTCGGATGAACATGCAATTGCCCCCAACCGTGACCAAGAGTAGCCCCTAGCCTCATTATACGCTCATTTACATTGCGGTTTTGACCCCCCTTGCGGCAGATCATCACCATGACAGTTCCAGAGATACCTACGAAAGGAAAAAATCTCCCCTCCCAACGTCGGGTGGAGACAATGCCCCGATTGGTCCGCGTTTCAGGACCTCATCCACCCGGGACTCCCACCTTCCAAAAACAGATTGCCACAACTTCAGGGCAGATGCCCACCTCAAGCCTGCCCGCCCCCATCCCCGCCCTTCCCGCGGGGTGTACTTTTGCTCAACTAATAAATCCTCCTCTGTTAAAACTTCATCTGTGTGTCCACTCTCAAATTCTTGTGTGACTGTGGACCAAGAACCTGGGACCATACAGCACCGATCTGACCGGTGCCGGTGACACTACTGGATGCCTCGTGGCATCACTGACTCACAGCATGGCCTTAGAAAAGTTATAGAGCTACGTTCAATTCCTTCCCCATCTTCTTAAAGAAATGTGTCCTGAATTGTTATGTCACATTTTAGCAGGGGCCACAGTATCTGTCTCATGTTAGCATATACATCCCCAAAGCAAGTGCATCCACATCTTTTAAATATAAACCAGTACCCTGAATAGAGTTAACAATATTAATTAAATAATGCTAATTCTTGAAGGTGGTGATAAATACACAGCGGGTTTCTTAAAACATTCTGTTTTTGCATCTGCCTGAAAATTTCCACAGTTTTTAAAATAAAATTGAAGATTCGTATTTTAACTTTAATGATTAAGTATGATACCCATGTAACAGAAACTGTGACACGATTCCCCTTTATGCATCTTTCAAAATCCTTAGTACAAAATAGTTTTCCATCATCCTTACTACTGGCAACTAGAAAACTAAAGGTGCTTATTTAAAAATCTACATGAAGACACAGCACTGCACTTCCTGATCCTAAGAGAGAAGGAAGAAGCTGTCATCAATGAACCGAGAAAGTGAGAGGACA
The DNA here is from genome assembly GCA_031878705.1 of Tapirus indicus. Lineage (NCBI taxonomy): Eukaryota > Metazoa > Chordata > Mammalia > Perissodactyla > Tapiridae > Tapirus > Tapirus indicus. The sequence goes on along the minus strand of CM062935.1, from coordinate 3,811,827 downwards.
TTCATCTAGGAGGAAACAAGCTGTATTTCCTTAAAGTTCTCTGAGTCCTCGTTAGGCCCCAACACAAACCCCTACTTCTCTCATTTTAACGTGCAAGAAAGGCATAATGACTACTGAACTTGTCCACGTACCAGGCGGTGTTTACAAGGCAGTAGGGTAAAGTACTCCTCCCACACGAGAGGGCTGTCATCACTGTCCCAGCCCTTTTCTTGATGGGTGGATGGGATCATGGATGGGAGGGAGGGAGCCAGCAAACGTGTGCCTTGACTTTCTCTGTGTATAGAGTAGTAAATGAAGGAAACACTCTACTCCCCTTGACACACAATTTTACAAACTGAGCAAAGATGCAGGGAGGATTGAGAACTTTGAAAACTGGCAAACTTTTAATGTAAATGTTTACTTTCAATAATTATTACCTTTTGTGAAACATTTCATAAGGCCAGGCTCTAGTGAACATCAGAACTTCACATGTCAGGTATCATTTCATTCTCTCATTAGCCTAGGGTTCTATTATTTGGCCTATTTAATTTGCAAGGAAACAGAGATTCCAGAAGTTAACAAACTAGCCCAAGATCATAGAGTCAGATTCTGACCCCAAGGCCATGCCCTTAACCACTGCACTCCCCAAGTTATTCAACTTCCAAACTAAGGCAATGCCATCTTATGAACCATACTGTGAAAGTCAATGCCTTGCTACTCAAAGTGGGGTCCACGGACAGCAGCACTGGCATCACCTGGGAGCCTGCTAGAAATGCAATATTTGATGCCCACCCTAGACAGACAGAACCAGAACCTAAAATTTAACAAGATCCCCGGGTGATGTAAGTGCACACTAAAGTGTGAGAAGCCCTGTACAGACACGTACACACCACATTTTGAGGTAGTTTACCCAGTTCAAATACATACCCTGGTATAGTCAGTTCAACTGAGCTTTCATCTCTTCTGCTTGCTCTCTGATCCCAAAACGAATGCAGACAAGTGCCGGCAGGCTACTCCCCAGGCAGCCATAAAGAGGGTTGAAATGACCAGCCCATGTCTGGCCCTGACCTTTCCCCTACGTCTACCATCAGTCCCTCGTCATCCTCACCTTTCTGACAGAGCCTAAGTGGCCACGGCCTCATTTACTGAGGCAGCTGAACCTTCTTCCTGGACTAACAGACAACAGGCAATGGCTGCAGTCACCACGCCCCGAGTCCCTCGAAACATGCCCAGGAACTGCTGGGGCCCATCTATGGCATGACAAGTTGGCAGAAAGGGGCAGCTGGGACTGCTTCAGCATGTCCTCTGATCCTAACTGTGAACCAATTCCAAAGACTGGCACTCCGTGAGCTACAAAGAAAGGTTCCAACACATTGCTAATAATAACACTCGCACAATTTAACAGGCAATACTGGGTCAGTGGACAGAATACCCTGAATTTTAGGTTTTCCTTTCATGACATTTTCTTAAAAATGTGGTTTCTGCCACCTCTCTTGGTATTAGAATCTACTTTAAGGTGCAGTAAACCCATCTCCGCACATTCCCAACAACACTGAGCTTGAAGGTGCTCTTCTACCTAGAACATCAAACTTCCCCTCCCCATCCTCCCCTCTCCAGCAGCCTAATTCCCACTGATCCCTCAAGAGCAGGTGGTACAGCCTCCCACAAGCCCCTGCAGTGCCCAGCAGCTTTGCAAAGCGCTTGTTATACGGCACTGCAACTGCCTGTTTACTAGACCATGATCCCCTAGGGGCAGGGATTCAAATCAGCACATAATAAAGGTTTTCACTACATCTCAGTTAAACCAGCAGATATTTGTAAGTTAAATATCAGTACTCCGTGGTTTTCTAGTCAGTGCAGCACAGCTTCCCATGTCCCCACCCACGCCAGTCTGAGAACCCACTCTGCACCTTATAGAGAGGCGTCACAATAAGCCTATTACAGGGGCTCCAGCCTCTGCTGAGCTGCAGGGAGATTCCAGAAAAAGTCAAACTTAAAGCAGCAAGGATACCTGTACTAGTGTTTCTCCAATGCAGACCTACGTCCCACTGCAAGTCCCCAGTGAGGTTCTCAGAGTCTAGCCAGCGCTGTCCAATAGAACTTTCTGTGATGATGAAAAATGTTTTATGTCTGCACTGTCCAATGTGGCAGCCACTGTCCAATGTGGTAGCCACTAGACACATGTGAGTACTGAGCACTTGAAATGGGGCTAGTGCAACTGTGAAACAAAACTTTTAATTTTATTTAATTTTAATGTAAATAGCCACATGTGGCTTGTGGCTACTATAGGAGATAGCAGGTCCAAGTCTAAACTCAAGATACTGGAGCGAAATGAAAAAGAATTTTCCTTGGTTCCTTAACTGCAGGCTATGTTATTTGATCCAACCCTCCCCCTGAAAACGATCAAAAAAGATGGATAGAATACTTTAAAAATCTTAAAAGCAACCAGAAACTGACAAGACAATAAGGAAATACCAAGCCAAAATTAAAGTGAAATTAGGAATCCAAAGAGAAAAACAAGCACAGAAACCACCTTTGCCCTGAAGTCATTTGTCAATTCTGAAATTTTCAACTTTCCTTTTCACAACACTGCAGGGAAAGAGGGACATCAATCAAAGGCTGGGTCCCCTGAAGTGTCTAACCCTACCTCAATAAGGACTCCAAAGGCTACACTACTCAGAAGTGAACCATCTCTCCAGTAGAATTACAGCTCTGAGTGGTCCAAAGAACCTCAAGCCTTGAACTTGGTTTAAGAGAATCCCAGATTGGTTGAAGCAAAAACAAACTCATTCTGGAGGGAGCTACCTTCATTCCAGGCGTCTACAAGTAATTTGGATCCGTATCCCACACTACAAACAAAAATTACCTCAAAATGAATTGCAGACCTAAAAAGTAAAACTATAAAACTCCTGGGGGGGGGGGGTAGAGAATGGGAGAAAACCTTTGTGACCTAGGATCAGCAAAGATTTCTTAAACATGACACCAAAAAAGCACAATCCATAAATCAACAAATTGATAAATGGGACATCATCAAAATTTATAACTTCCGTTCTTCAAGACACAGTTAAAAGAACGAAAAAACAAGCCACAGCGTGGGAGAAAGCATAACGTGTATCTGACAAAGGACTTGTATCCAGAATATACAAAGAATCCACCAATAAGAAAAAAAATTTTTTTAATGGGCAAAACATAAGGTGAACACCCAAAAAGACACATGGATGGCAAATAACCATATGAAAAGATACTCAACATTATTAGGCATTTGGGAAACGTAAATTAAAACCACAATGAAATACCATTACACACCTATTAGAATGGCTAAAATTTAAAAGACAAACCATACCAAGTGTTGCCCCAGGGATACAGAGCAATTGGAACTCTCATACACTGCTGGTGGGAATGTAAAATGGTACAGCCACTCTACAACCAGTTTGGCACTTTCTTAAAAAGCTAAACATACACCTACAATATGATCCAGCCATTACAGTCCTAGACCCAACCATTCCCAGGAGAAATGAAAGCCTATGTCCACATAAAAATTTGTACAAAAATATTCGTAGACTTTATTTGTAATAACCCAAAACTAGAAACAATTCTCCACACACTGATCTATACATTCAATGTCATCCCAAACAACATCTGGAAGAATTATTTTGGAAGTTGACAAGTGATTCTAAAACATGTAGATGTACAAAGGGTCAAGGATAGCCAAGGTATGCTTGAAGGAGAACCAAGTGGGAAGACTTCCACAATGAGATAAGACTCATGATAAAGCTACAATAAGTTAGGCAGCTTAGTACCAGTGGAATTGAACAGAGTGAAAAAATAGACACATGCATATATGAACCTTTCATTTACAACAAAGGTGGCACCGCAGAGCATTGGGGAAAAGGACGCTCTTTTCAGCAAATAGTGTTGGGACAACTAGGTGTCCACATGTTAATGAAATTGGATCCCTTTTTCACATTATATACCAAAACCAATTCCAACAGAATTATAAAGTTAAAAGTGAAAGGCAAAACTACTAAGCATTTAGAAAATAACAGAGGAATTGAATTCATTCATGACCTCAAGGTAAGGAGACACAAAAAGCACCAACTATAAAAGAAAAGATTGATAAACTGTACTACATTAAACTTAAGAACTTCTGTTCATCAAAAAAAATCACCACTGAGTCAATGAAATTGCATACGACAAAGTGGGAAGAGATAGTAGCAAAACATATAACCAACAAAGCACTTGTGTTCTGAACATATAAAGAAGTCTACACGTCAATTTTTAAAAACCTAACAGAAAAACATGTGCACTTCGTAAAACAGTGAATCCAAATGGCCAGTAAATGTATAAAAAGATGTGCAACCTGATTATAACCAGGAAAAGGCTATTTAAAACCACAAGGCGGTAATACTACAGAAACCACCAGAAGGGGTAGGGAGGGGAGACAGACACGAGACCAGAGAGAAGACTGGTCAATGGCTGGAGCCTAACGGTTTAGTGAGAAGTAAAAGGAGAATCATTCACTGATACTTACTGCGAAGCTCCTCTGGGCAAGGAATTCTGACGTACATTTAATGGGGGTCACAGTCTATAACTGACCATAAACTAGAACTTTAATTTCACTTGACCAATTTTAAGGAGAAAGAAATTGTTCCAGAGATGGCTTTCCCATCAGCTGATTTCTATTATTTTCGCCTTCAGAGAGCTGCACAGCTGACTGAAAGTTTGATCACGGAGAGGGGTGGGGATTCACGTGGAGACATCCTTCTCAGTGTTTTTCAGATTACGTTACACTTAATTCCACCTGTCTATCCCTAATTCTTCTTCTCTACCTTTGTACCAACTTTCATATATTTAAAGGCCCCTTACCACAAAGCCCTCACAACAAAGCCACTAATTTTAGTCTTTGTAATTGATTCCCTTTGGGACCTCGACAAGAGAAAAGACTCTTCTTCAATCATGAAACAAATTACTGACCGTCTACCTCCTATAGTAGTATAAGAAGGACCTAGAGATATGTAAAGGATAATAAAGAATCCTTGTCCCTGAGCTTAAAATATTCTATTTGCCAACAGGTGCATCTAATTCTGCATAAGACATAATAGACATAAGGCACATTACCAATCCCATCTTTGTACATTGTCTAACTTTTATTTAGCTTTTCTCTCGGGAAAAGGGAAGGACACAGGCAAAACAAAATGTATTACATTTAGATATGAATTTAACGGTAGGCATAGAATCAATTCACACAATACTGCTTCATTAGTCACCCCAAGACTTGGCAATCACCCTGACTCTAGTATAAGCTAGCCAATTTTTCAGCACCAAAATAAAAGCCCCAGGGAATGTGTGCCTTAAGCACTCACATGTGTATGCACTCTTCTGCTATTTGCCAAAAGCCACAAGTCCAGGAGCCATACAAACTGCTATTTCAATGTAAAACTGTTCATTTAAAATCCAAACCAAGATTCAAAACAATTAAGTGGTCTCAACATAAACAAACGGAGTTAGTTGTGAGGTCTTCCCAAGACTCTAAAAATCCTGAAAAACATATTTAAGAGTCCTGAAGTGAAGGCAATCTCATTAGCAAATCTAAGTGGTCAAGAAGAGACCATATACACACTTCTGCCATTTACGACTCATTTTTGCCTGCTATGACTTGCATTTCTTTTGAAACACTCTAAAGCAGTGGTTCACAAACATTAGCATGCATCAAAGGCTCCTGGACAGCATGTTAAAACAGACTGCTGGCCCCACCCCCAGAGTCTGATTCAGTAGGTCAGAAGTAGGGGTGAGCATTCACATTCCTAACCGGTTCTAGGGGATGCTAGAACTCACTAACTAAACTAATGTTTCCCTAACGGGGGAAACTTGTTGGGAGCTTGTTGAGGAAAAGCAAACTGCTCTTTTTTACCCAAATGTTGCCTTTCCTTACCTGAATGAAGGTAAATGACCTGCCACTCTCAAAATGTTTTATCTGAAAGGCAGCATGACAGGTCAAAGGAAAGGTGGCACACTGTATAACCGGCACTGCAGTAACAGGAAGATGGGTTTTTAAAAATGGTTTCAGGGCATAATATAAAACCCCTGTAAAGCACCCAATGAATCCAGCTGATTAGTCAAAGATACAGTAGAGCTCCTGGACCAGGAATCAACGATCTTTTTATAAATCTCACTCTTTCTGTGTCACCTTGAGCAATTTTCAGTCTTCAGAACTTAGGATGAGTCCTGATGAAGACAAGATTGATTTCTAGAAAAAAAAGAACATTTCAGTACTGTAAAGGGTAGAGGAGAATCTTTTTCCTGGCCCAGGTTTGATACCAGTAATCTAAAATAAAGCAGACAAAAGTGAAAACACAGATAATCCAAGTTCTTCTGTGGTCTCAAGGCCTTTGTGGTTTTTAAGTGAGGTTCTTTAATAAGGCAAACAAAACAGCAGACAGCTGACTGACGCAATAACAGTTCTCCAATAATTAATATGCCTGGGTTCTCTCATTCAATATTTATTGTGGCAGACACTGGGAGTGCAGTAGTGTGTAAAATAGTTTCTGCCCTCATGGTGCTTAAATTCACATGAGAAGACACAAAATCCACTAAAAATATACCATGTCTAGAATCATTTAAGGTCTTTCTTCAGTCCAGCAAAGCCAAATGTGTGTTGCTTTGGTCACAAGTAGACACAACAAGCGCCTAAGTTCACAGCAGAATCCAAACCACCAGATGGCAGGACTTTTAAGACTGACTATGGAGGCAGAAGGGAGATCCTAGACACAGCCCACAGACACGGCTTTTTAGGTTCTTCTAAGCCTTGGTTTTGGTTCACTGGGCCCAAATAAAGGAGTAGAGAATATGTCAACTCTTAAAAGAAGGATGGAAAATTCTAAACTGGTGAGAATGAGCACATTCATTTCAGAAACATTTATAGAGCAGCAATGTGTTAGAGATTATAACTACTAGGATTATATAGATTATAACTACAAGGAGCTTACACCTGTGTGAGAAATGTGCAATTTGTTTTTCCCTTACATTACTCCTTGCTTCCCACAAAAATGTATTCATAAACAATATGGACCCCAAAAAAAAGTCATCAAGGAAAAAACTGTAAATGTGGAGGTTCCTAAAGAACATCCTTTGACAATTAAAGAGCATCAATCACTGTGCCATGCATTATATGTTTTTATTTAACTAATTCTAAATTAATCTAAAATAATTAAACAATTTTGGTATATTCATTAAAATGTTTACCTACACTACGTTGGCCAGATCGGAACTTCATGATCTGAAAGTGTCAGATTTAAGCAGAAAATACAATTATTTAAATTTTGCCAGACACAGTAATTTACACTTGCATACTCTTTACTCCCACTCCAGAAGACTGGGTCAAGACTTGAAAGATTGCTGCTTCTCCAGCCACGGAGGCGGCGTGCTGTAGGGGCTGGCACTCAAGAGAGGCCCGCAGGCCTGGCCGACCAGGATCCACCACTTGTGGGCAGAGACACAGGGTGAGCTACTCTAACTGTAAACTCCCAGTGTTTCATCTATAAAATGAGGATATAAATAGTACCACAACTCAACAGTTCTCGTGAAGAATAAAGGAGAGAAAGCATTAAAGGACTCAGCTCAGGCCTGGCACATGGTGTTTAGCAAATGTTAACTTACAGAACACAGCCTCTCCCAGATTTAATTCATCTGTAAAAAGGCAATAATACTTAGCAACAACACGTGGTCCCCACATAGATACCCAGCAATGTCACTTTTCATCCCCTATCACTGGATAATATTCAAACGTATAACTTTGGTCACTTTTCTTTTTTTTTTTTTTTGTGGGGAAGACCAGCCCTGAGCTAACATCCGTCGCCAATCCTCCCCTTTTTGCTGAGGAAGACTGGCCCTGGGCTAACATCGTGCCCATCTTCCTCCACTTTATATGGGACGCCGCCACGGCGTGGCTGACAGGCAGTGCGTCGGCGGGTGCCCGGGATCCGAACTCGCGAACCCCGGGCTGCCAAGCGCGGACTAAACCGCTGCGCCACCGGGCGGCCCCCCCACTTTTCTTATTCTGAAATGAGTTTATCGTAAACAGCAATGTACGTCAACAAGATATGAGTGGGATCATTGTAATTAAATACAAAGTTTGTAAGGAAACATCTTCATATTCTTGAAAATAGGCAAACTTTGTAGTGATGCTACTAGTGTTTTCTCTGAGGATTCCAACTGCTGAAGAACAGGAATAGTGCCACGGGCAAAAACATCTATTCCCTACTTGTCCATAAACTGTTTCACTAGCATTTAGGCAAATCAGACTGTAATTAACAGCATTTGCTAAGAAGTCCATTTAAAATACAAGTTGAACTATATATGCTTATCTGAATTTTACTTCCATCATAGAGCCCAGTAAAAAAACAATACAATTGTTACCGACAGGAACAGAGGGGGTTCCTCTGATGCTTTAGAACCAGAAACACATTTATGCAGCTCTGAATGGTAAGATTTGGCACACTTCCTAGAAATTAATGCCAGAAACTGATAGATATGAATTTCATTTCTCTTGTACTAGGTTGCCTTTTGGTAGTCATGAAATGAAAAAAAAAAAATTTGCCAAATGTTGGCATAGAGAAAAAGCAATCAAGGGCTCAAATAATCCACTACTATACACTGTTTAGAGAAGTAAAAAAAAATAATTCCTCAATGTAGTGTAGTGAGAGAGAGAAATACCAGTGCACCCAAAGATGAGCAGGGACTGCTCTCCATCCTTCTCCATTCCAAGGATCCTTCTAAGGATTGACAAGCAACTTAATATCTGAATGCTGATTTGCATTCATAAACTTCCTGGAGTTTATTACTATTGACTCAAGGTCACTTACTTTGCCCAAATTTTTTAAATTTGCCTTTTAAATAATTTATACAAGCATCAGTAAAAATTCTCAAAAACCCACATAGCAATTTTTTGCTATTTAAGGTATTTCAGTAAGGGGAAACAGTGATGAAAATATGTTCTTAAACTAGAGCTTTAAGGCAAAATAAAGTACTACAGAAACTGAACTTTTCTGATTTACTAGCAAAGAAAAATCACATTTCACAAATATGATAAAAATAACAGAACTTTTAATGCTATTGAAATTTAAAACAAGATTTATTTTAAATAAAAATTTGTCTAAATTGAAAATGTTTAATTTCAAAAGTTAAAGATTCACATACTGTCTTTACACTTCGCATCACATCTTTTGTTATCCTTAAGATAATTTTTAATTATTTTCTCAAAATTAAGACACTTTAAAATACAGGAGAGAGGCCGGCCAAGTGGCCCAGCGGTTTAGTTCGCGCTTTGGCAGCCCGGGGTTCGCAGGTTCGGATCCCCAGCGCCCACTCAACACACTGCCTGTCAGCCATGCCGTGGCGGCGTCCCATATAAAGTGGAGGAAGATGGGCACGGACGTTAGCCCAGGGCCAGTCTTCCTCAGCAAAGAGAGGAGGATTGGCAACGGATGTTAGCTCAGGGCTGGTCTTCCTCACAAAAAAATAAATAAAATAAAATACAGGAAAAACATTTCCATAAAATCTTTAGAGATGTGAATTAAGGTCCTATTTCTCTAACTCAAAATAACATCCAAAGATAGGACAATAATTTTCAAAATTATTTTTTACTGTGTTATAGTATACATCTATAGAATAATCTCTTCTGTGTGAGCTAATCAGTATTTCTTTAAATAGGGGCCAGCTTTAACAATACAATTTTGTTATTGAGACAATTTCTCCAACTCCTTAGCAAGAAAAGTTATCTGACTAGCTGAAGAACCCAGTTTTGAGAACTGGGACGTTAAATTCTGTAATTTCCCACAATGGGTACAGAGTGTTACAGAAACAATTTTAGTTAAAAACGTTTTAATGATCCTCACTGCCGCTAGCTCGTAACTTCCGCTTTCCCCAGACACTTCATCACTGCTGCATTCATGGAACTTCACTCCTAATCGAACACTTATTATTCAGTCTCAGTGGATTGCCAGCCTCAAAAGAGGCTTAAGTCACATCTCCTTTAGGAGTCTGCCCCAGCGTTCTTTGCCCAAAACCAAAATACTAAGCTTTGGATTCACTGCCTTTGTTTATCCAAGGGCTTGCTTCGCGATGCATCACCTTCAAATGATAGGTCCTTCTGTCCAGTGCCTACGTTTAAGTCTTATGTGATTGTGGGCCCCTTTAAAAGGGAACACGTGTTTTAAATAATCTTTTCTGGTGCTCATCATCAAATTGGGTTATTTGATAATGACCTGAAAGAAATTCTTTAGGGGATAATTTATAATATTTGATCTTGCCGTTTCTGCCACATTCAGTACACAAAAGTGTTCAAAAGAGACTAACGGTAGGCTCAGCTAGTTCTTCCCCTTCAAGAAGAGCCACAAATATAAAACTCATTAAGACACTGAAACACAAACTTCCTTTAAAAGTTTCATATGTTTAAATACTACAGGGTTTTAAAATTTAACTCAGTAGTACAACTGGATGAAAATATTATCTACCATGTACCTCAACAAAAATAAGTTGAATGCTAATATATTACGTATTTTTAATCACTTCATCCACAAACTTGCCTCCCCCTTTTCAGAGGTTTTCAAAGATGGGAAAACTGACCAGAGTGTTCAGCTATGTCATTTCAAAAAGGAGACTATTTTCATTACTCGTTTTACAAATATAATATTAAGGGTGAGGCTCTGGTATTTCATCTCAAATAGTAACGGCCTATTTTTCTAACCATAAAAACATTTACATTCTACGTAAAAATCCCCCTGACGATCGTCTTAAATACAGATTCTCTTACTTTTACATTGCCTTCAGCTTGACCGTATTTCAACCAGTTCCCATAATTACTACAATATTACTATTATCTTAGTCTCATTGCCAAAAACCCAGCTGCGGGCTAACTATGCAAGAATGAGACACTATTGAAATGGATTAAAAAAAAAAAACAAAAAACCTTTACCCCTAGTGCATCAAGCTACAAAATCCTGCAATTAAATAAAACCAAGTAACAACACACACACCCCTCCTCTCACACACACACACCCTTCTTCTCCGCCTCTCCCTCCTCCAGAGAAAGAATGGGGTGCTAGGAAAGGAACCAAGAGCTAGCAAGGAGTTCTCCCACCCCACACGGCAGGCGGGTGGGCGGGCGCAGCAGAGTTGGGGGCTGGGGCGAGAAGAGGAATAAACTTGGGAAGCACAATGAATCAAACGAGGTCTGCAGGGCTGTCGCCGACAGAAACACAGACGACAGAAAACTTGAGCGCCAGCAGCGGGGGATGCAGCCGACCCCCGCCGGCCCGGGCGCGGGTTCGAGGCTCACCCACCCGCAGGCCCTCGGAGCCCACCCTTCCCTGCCCGCGGGCCTGCGCGTCTTCCTCCCGTGTCCGGCCGGTTCCCGGCGTCCCCGCGGACTGCCCTCTTCCTCTCTCTCCCCTTTTGTTTTTGAAGCACTCGACCCGCTCCGGCGGCGGCCGGCCCGTCCTCCCCAAGCCCCCCGGCCTCCCCGCGCGCGCCGGCCTCGAGACCTTCGGATCTCCGAGCCCCCCGGATCCCCCGGGCTCCCCATCTTCCCCGAGCCCCCAGCCTCTCGCGTCCCCCAGACACCCCCGCTGCCCCGAGCCCCAGCCGCCCGGAGCGCCCCGACTCCCCACATCCCCCAGCTTCCCCGGCCTCCCCACATCCCCAGCCCTCCCCACGCCCCCGGCCTCCCCACATCCCCGGCCTCCCGGAGCCACGGCCGGCGCGGGAGGGGCCGGTCTCCGCCGCATCCGCCGCCGGGACTGGCTGGTGCGGCCCCGCTCGGCCCTCCGCCCTCGGGCCGCGGCCCTCCCAACCACCAGCTCCGGCAGTCGAGCAGCCCGCGCCCGGCCCCGCGCCCCGGCCCCGGGCCCGGCCCGGGCCCCGCACTCACTCGGACGGCGCTCGGCGCGGGGACGCGAAGGCAGACGACGGCCGGGCGGCGCCGCAGGCTGACGGGCCGCGCTCCCTCCCACGCCTCACGCCGCGGGCGCACAGCGCTCCCGGCCCGGCGGCAGCGGCGGCGGGCTCGCGCCCACGGGGCCGTGCTGCGTCGGCGCGGGCCGCGCGTGCGCGGCGGCCGTCTGAGGCGCGCGCACCCCCCTCCGCGGCGCGCACCCGGCCGCGTCCCCGAGCCGAGCTTCCGCCTCCCGGGAGCACCGGGCATGCGCGCCGCGGCCCGCGCAGGCCCAGCACGCAGCCGGGCTCCGCTCCCGAGATCGCGTCGGGGATGCAGGGCCGGGCTTTCGGGATGTCCGCGGGCTGCGCGCGGGCGTGGCTGCCGGCCCCCCGGCCCGGAGCGGCGGCCCTGGGAAAGCCCTGGCCGGGGGCGGGAGGGGGCGCGCCGCTGAGCGGACGTCCTGGGGGCCCTACTGGCAGCACTGTGGGCCGGCGGGATTGGATGGACTTCGGGGAAGCCCTCCCTTCCTGGCCCCCAGACCCCAGGCGCGGCCCCTCTGGAGGACCTCCATGTCCGCCGCCCTACAGCCCGGCCCCAGAATCGGAACCACCGCTGTCCGGCCCCCGCTGTGGGCCCGGCCTAGCCCTTATCTTCTCCAGGCTTCACGCCCACCCTAATGAGTTAGATGTCCTGGGCTCCACTGCAGAGAGGGAAACCGAGGCTCAAGGGGTTGATTAGTGGCATCATAGCTAATGCTGGGCTGTACCACGATTTGCTCTTGGAAGATGGTCTGAAAGGGGCTTTAGAAGTCGCCTAGAGTTAGACAGATCGTCCACGTGAGCGCCAGTGGGGCAATGATCTGGGGCCATTAACCCCCGCGTCGCTGGTCCCCTAGGTCTTGAGGTTTGAGAAAGGGGATTTGGACCCCCGGGACCTGAGAATCACCAGGCAGAGGGCGGCTGAGATGAGAGCCAGTTTGGGGGAAGAGATGACTGGTTATGACGAGCATGAGTGGGTCGGGGTGGAGTGGAGGGGGTAAAAAATGCGGATGGCCCGGGGCCTCTTAAGTCGTGCTTAGGTGCCTGGCGTTTATTCTTTAGGCAGCTGGGAGCCTTTGGAGGGTTTTAAGCAGGAAGTGATATCTGATTTGTGTTCTTTAAAAAGAAAAAAATCACTGTTAACCTTGCGGTAGGAAATGAAACCAGAAGCAGAGCAACTCTAGTTTTTATGATGTCACTTTGATCCTCACCACAGCCAGGAGGCAGGATAGGCACATACTCTTTTTGAAAGGTCAACTCCCTGAAGCTCAGAGAGGTGACCCACCATTCCGTTCTCAGGAATGGCTCTCATTATGACAGAATCAGGTAAAATAAAATGCTTTTGCTTAGCAAGAGTTTTACCATATTTAAACGTCCTCTTTTTTGTTCTTCTTTAATGAAATATGTTATGGTTTGGTTTTGTTAACTACATTTAGGATTGTAAGGAATTGTGTCTCTCCATGTCAGCCCCAGGTCCTTTGCACTGGCTGTTTGCTCTACCTGGAACTCTCCCCCTTTGCTTAGATCTTCTTACTCCCTCACTTCCTTCAGGCTTAGATGTCACCTTATTAGATGTCAGCTGACCCCTCTGTATATAATAGGAACCTCCCACTACCCTCCATCCTTTCACAAGCACTCCCCACCCCCTTATTCTGCTCTGTTGTTCTCCAAAACACCTATTGTTCACCCAGGCCCACACTATATATACTTGTTTATTTCTTGATTGTCTGCTCCCTCCACTAGAATATTGGAGTCATTAGAGTAGGGACTTTGTTTGGCTCACTTCTGGGTCCCTGGCACATAATAAAATACTTGTCGAGTGAGTGAATGAAGCTTTGGGTGATGTGAAGTAAGAAATTATTATTAAAAGTAAAAGAAGGGAATGGGAGTCAGGGGAGGGGAATGAAGGGACAAAAGGGATTATATTAAGGATGTCTTTGGGGGAGGAGGTTGTGCTTAGTGTGGCAGACCAAAAATGGTCACCAACACTTTGACACTCCTCCCAATAGGAGATAGAATCTAGTTTTTCATCTGTTGAATTTGGATGGATCTTGTAACTCGCTTTGACCAATACAATGGGTCACAAGTGATGTGTGACTTCTGAGCAGAAGCCTCAACAGTCCATGTGGCTTTCTTTTCACCCTGTTAAACAAGCCAGGCTAGCCCAGCGAGGAGGCCGTGCGGAAGAAGCCCACGCTAGCCTAGTGAGTGGCCACTGAAGCCCCCTGGCTAATGAGCTGCCAACCACCAGACCAGTGAAGCTGCTCTAGACCACCCAGCCCCCGTCAAGCATTCAGCAAACTGCAGCCACATGAGACCCATAGAGACCACCAGAATTGTCCAGCTGCACCCATCCTAAACTGCCCAACCAGAGAATTATGAACAAATAAAATAAAAATTTGTGGTTTTAAGCCTCTACATTTTGGGGTAGCTTGTTACACAGCGGTAAATAACTGACACATTCAATTTCCTTGACTCTACCATGGTACATTTGAAATTGATGTTCTTAAAGGGCAGCTTCGATTATTCTTCTGCTTAATAAACGAAAATAGGGAAAGGGCAGGAGGAACAAGTGATGCAGAGAAGGGCAGACAGATACAAACAGAAGAAAAGGTAGACCAACCTAGGAAACGGTGAGTAGCAGGTTGTCTAACAGACCGTCTTCACCCCTTGAGCATATTTGCAGTGCTTAAGAGCTCAGACTCAGGGGTCAGATGGACAATTGAGCACCTAGGCTCAGGCGCAACCAGTCACCAGTGGCTGACACTGGGCAGGTTGCATAATGTCTCTGAGCCTCCTTCCTCATCTGTAAAATGGGGCTTATAAAGAACCTACATAAAATCAGGCTGTTGGAGGAGGAAATGAACCATCCTTGTGACACTCGACAGAGTGCTTGGCATAATGCACCTTCAGTAAGCATTATTGACTGGCTACAGCATTACTGTATGGATTACCATTAATCTTGATGATCATGGAAGGATATTCAAAGGACCACCCAGAGCATGGTGTTAAAGAAGGCTGATTTTGCTGAGGCTCTGGGAGTCAGATCCTGTCTATACTGTCTCCAAACCTCGCAGCAACCCCGCAGCGTGGACACAGTTATCATCATCCCCATTTTATAGATGTGAAAACTGTGGCTCAGAAAAAAAGCAATGAGACAGATGGCAGGGCTGGAATTCAAAGCCATAATCTGTCCAACTGCAAAGGCTGTGCTGTTCCCTCTCCCCGTGCAGCCTCTGCTGCACTCAAACCCCACACAACAACAAAACACAGAACATCATTTGGCTTCCCCCTTCCTGCACCGCGCCAGATGGGCTGAGCACAGACCTTGTGTGGGAAGCTTTCAGGAAGGGCTTCCTGTGTGTTGGCAAAGCAGCTGCACTGACTCTAGGAGCAGTTCCTCCTTGAAAAGCTCCCTGCCTCCCCAGTTTGGTGAGGACTTGCCCCCAGGAGGGACTCGCTCACAGTGGGGAAGCAGAAACACACATTTGAGGCCAGGGGGTGGATGCACAGTAATGAGGGCAAGAAACTGATGCCACGGAGGAGACACTGAGGCCCAGATTACTGCCCACATTATGGCACTGACCAGCATGCAGATACACCTAGAGAAACTGGAATGAGGGAAAGTGGAACCCAGAAGATAGGTGCCTGGGGCACTTCTAGACCCGGTAAGATGTTCCCCTGGCAGCTAGGGGCCTGTCACATCGCCCAGGCATGCTGGCCCTCAAGTGTTAAGAATCAGAGACTGGTCAGGGTAGAGCGAGCAGGGAGCAGTGGAACAAGAAAGGAGTCTGAGAGACCTGGGTTCAAATCCCGGCTCCCCCATGTGATAGCCCAGTGACCCTAAGCAGGCCACTCAACCTCTCTGATCCTCAACTTCCTCATCCTTAAAATGGGGAGTGCAGAGGGACAGGCTGCAAAAGCAAAAGAGAAGGGGGCTGGGGATGCCCTAGGGAAGATGCCCAAAAGGGAAGCAGAGCAAAGGAGGGACAGTAGAGGGACCAGAAGACAGATTCCTTTCTTCAAATTCTGGCCACATAAAGATGAGTTGAGCCACAACCACTATGTGCAGTTTGCCCAGGTGGGAACATTCTAGGCCCACAGGATAACTAGGCTGTTCATGCAGGTTTTATTACACATTTGATATTTCACTTTCCATGGGAATTTAATGTAAGGATGTGGGGATGTGGGGATAGTAACACCTTCAAGGGTGGGGAGGAAGGGTCATGACCAACAGCAGTGCCTGCAGAGGGCACACCTTTCCTGTGGGGACATGGGAACAATTCACCTCAGGTAAAGGGCACATCTCTGGCTGGAGCTAGGGTGACCCAGCAGCTCCTGCTCACACAGATCTTCATCCCTCCCTGTCTCACCAGTGTATTCCAGGTCCCCCTAATACAGGGGGCACTAGCTGGACCTCTTCCAGTTCCCACCTCACCAGTGCCCCGCCCCCCAAGTGAAAGTGAGTGGACCCTGCAGCAGACACAGGACCTCACCTGTGGGGCTGTCCCAAGAATACCGCTCCTAGTTCTGGACCCCATGCCCATTTCCCAACACCTCCCCCCGCGACACACACACAGGAAACCCTTCCCCTGCACAGCACTCAGCAGGTCCAGGCCAGGGACAACCCCCAACCCCTCCTGACCTGAGATACCCCATTGGTCTGGAACTTGCAGCTAGGGCTCATACCAGAGTCCATCCAGAGCTCCCGTGTATCCCGCACCTGCTCCTGCCCTGCACCTGCCTCTAGAGAAGAAAAGGTCCACGTTGTCTGGGAAATTCTGCCCAAACTATTTATTATCTCATTTAATTTTCACAACCTGCCTTGGATAAGTACATTAAGTGTATTCTACACACAGATAAACTGAAGCCGGAAGGTGATGGCTCCCCAGCCCAAGTCTACCCAGCAAGGAAATGGCAGAGGCAGAATTCAAACCCAGCTCATGTGGCTCTGAGGTTGTGCCCCCAGCGACCGAGTGCCTTCACCTCCCACAGCCCCCCGTGCATCCCTGCGCCTGACACAAGGGCCACCAGGGCCAGAGTCCAGGTGAGGTCCACACGTGTTCTTCCTGGGGTGAACAGTCAGTACCTCCTCATTTGGTAAAGACCCTGCAGTTGCAGGGACACCGTTGGACCTGTTTCAGTTGTGGAACTGACGAAAATCACTTTCTTGATCATTTTCCTTGCTTCCATCAGTCAGTTGAATCCAGTGTTCAATCCTCATTGAAACAATGTCCTCTTTGCAAACTTTGTTGGGGGGTGATCAGTGCAGGGCGCTGCTCTCATTCATTGTTTCCAGCTTCTAAAATTTAAACAAACTGCAGCCTTGAAGACTTCCCATTTCTTTCATCTTCTCAGCTTTGTTTCTTCTATTCTGAGCTCCAGTTTCATATTTTCTATTTCCATCGTGATCTTTACTTGTACTAATTCTCAGTGATCTAGAGCAGCACCTCCTGATCGGCCTGAACTGAGGGACCAGCTCTTTTTTCTTCTGACCTGTTGTGGACTGACCCTTTTATAAAATGCAATTAAAGTGAATTATTAGAAGTAAATAAAATTTTAAAAAAGCAAAGACATACAAAATACTATTTTATTTATTAGATTCAAAGGACGTAAAACAACTCTGTCAAATTGCTTTGAAAGTTTCTAAAACTCTTAATTCCTGTACATATCTTGCCATGCCCTGCACGCACCACGTTGTCAATAGCGCTGGTGTAAAAGATTAAAAAATAAGATGTGATTGCATTCCACATTACACATTTGAATATGCTTTCACCAAAAAAGTATACATAAAGGCAATGTAAACAATAAATTAGTAATATTTTCATATATGTTTATAAAACAATCATTTTGTTTCTGTTGTTCTATTTCTATTTCAAATGTTCTATCAAATGAGAAGTTAAATACAAAATATAATTTATATCAAAATTTTATATCAAAATTAAATAAAGCTGACTTTTTAAAATTTAATGTTTTGAAGTTGTAATTAAATCTTATTTAAATTCTTATAAAAATAAAGTGATTGGGGCTGGCCCGGTGGCATAGTGGTTAAGTTTGCCTGCTCTGCTTTGGCAGCCCAGGGTTCGTGGGTTCAGAACCTGGGGGCGGACCTACTCACCACTTATCAAGCCATGCTGTGGCAGGCATCCCACATATAAAGTAGAGGAAGATGGGCACGGATGTTAGCCCAGGGCCAATCGTCCTCACCAAAAAGAGGAGGATTGGCAACAGATGTTAGCTCAGGGCTAGTCTTCCTCACCAAAAATAAATAAATAATAAAGTGATTTGCATTCTAGTCTTCAGTATTCTTCCAGTCACCAATATACAGAATTGGGGTCACACATGTTGCTTCTATATAAATACAATGTGTACAGTTTCTGCAGGTATACATTTATACACATTTAGAGTCATAGGGATTGTTGAATATCACAAAATACTCCTCAACTACTATGTGCAGCTGCTGTGAATACCATGCTGAGATAGTGGTGATGGTTGCACAAGTCTGCGAATATACTAAAAATTATTGAATTGTACTTTTTACAAAAAAAAAGAAGGACCTGGCTCTTCAGACTCTGAAACTTCAGATTCAGGCTGACCAAGACCTATCTCTTAAGGACATTCTCTCTCCATCCTGTAGCTCTAGGGTCCAGTCTCACAGTTCCCCTTGTGATAGCAAAAGGGCCCCATCCTCCTCCTGAACAGTCTCTGGAGAAAAGTCTGTCCCTTTTCCAACAGTTTCAACCAAAGTCTCACTGGCTCTGGTTGGTCAGGCTTAGTTAGGTCGCAGGCCCGCCGCGGAACTGAGTCGTGTCAGCTGCACCCAAGTCAAACCAAAGGGAGTGGTTGCTGGTAGGAAAGGAAGGGATGGTGGACAGCCGAAATAGCAGATGTCCCCCTCTCCCCCTTCCTCTGGTAACAGAACCCCACTTTTCCCTCAGGACATGCCCTGCTCACATGTCACATGGTCTGGGGAAGGGGGGTGTTAAACATGGACATTTGTGTACCCTCCTTCCTGGGCAGTTGGCTCTCTCCCAGAACGTAACTCTGGAACATCACAGAGAGAAAAAGCGTTTCGATGGGAGAAGGCTCAGAGCTTGCCCATGAATTCCTGTCGTAGCCCAGTTAGAGCCGACCCACCTGCCGTTCTTCCTTCAGTTCTGGGGCTGTGCTCCTTCCTCCCCGTCTTGATTCCTTGAAGTTAGCCGGAGTCAGTGTATAAAACTATGGGCACATAGTAAAGCCTCAATTAATAATAGATATTATTGTTTCTCCCTTAAGTGTTTTGGAAACATTATTTTTTCTTTTTAATGGGCCTTAATTTTTAGAACAGTGTTAGATTTACAGAAAAGTTGTGACAATAGTGGAGTTCCCATACACCCTGCACCCAGTTTCCCCTATTAATTAACATCTTACATTAGTATGACATATTTGTTACAATGAATTACTCAATACTGATGCATTGTTATTAACTAAAGTCCATAGTTTATTCAGATTCCCTTCATTTTAACCTAATGTCCTTTTTCTGTTCCAGGGTCCCATCCAGCACACCACACTGCATTTAGTTGTCATGTCTCCTAGGCTCCTCTTGGCCATGACTGTTTCTCAGACTTTCCTTGTTTTTGATGACCGTGACAGTTCTGAGGATGCTTGAATGTTTCGTAGGGTGACCCACTACTGGAATTTGTCTGATAACTCTCTCCCGATTGGACTGGAGGGAAGAACACATTGTCATCATCAAGAGTTCATACCAGCAACACTATTTACGACTGTCGACGTTGACCTGGCCACCTGGCAGAGGTCGTGTCTGTCTGGTTCCTCCACTGTGGTTATTCTCCCACCTTCCTTTCCAGACTGGAAACTTTGGAAGGAAGTCACCATGTGCAGCCCATACCTAAAGAGTAAGGAATTACGCTCCCCCTCCTCGAGGATGGAGTATCTACATAAATTATTTGGAGTTCTTCCGTATGGGAGATTTGTCTCTTCTCCCCCATTTGTTAATTTATTCAATCATTTATATCAGTATGGACACATGGATATTTATTTTTTTACTTTGGGTTATAATCCATTACCACTTTATTATTTTGTTGCTCTTGGGGACATTGTTAATGTCCAAAACACCTTCAATGCTGACATCATCCATTCAAAATCAGGCTTGAGTTTGGCATGGATTAGAGCTGCCTTGTGGCAGGAAATCAGCCCAGATGACACATAGAAATCTCCACGCATGAAAAGAGCCAGGTAGTCAGCAGGCCTGTGGGAAGAGATTGATGGGTTTAGTTATAAAGGTTGAACTTACCTCTCATGTCTACAGTCTTTGTTCCCTCATTCAAACCACTGGCGCTGAGCCCCGAAGACGTGCCGCACAGCATGCTAAACACCAGGTTGCTGCAGTCTGGTGGGAGCAGGCACGTAAACAGGTAATTACGACACAGAGCCCTCCAAGCTATGCTGTCACAGAGGTGATGTTTGTGTTGGATCTTAAAAGCAGACAAGGTTGGGGAAGGACATCCCTGGAGAGGGCGCTGCATGGGCAGAGCGTGAGAGGCACTGTCCTTTGGGGAGGAGCGCAGGCTCAGCTGGGTCATTGACAAGGCAGACAAAGCATTTTGGGCTTGAATGTGGGGCTTGAGATTGTGGGGGAGAGAACAAATGGGAATGAGAGTCAGTCAGGACTCAGCTATGAGGCTACTCGTGACAGAAACTAACCCTGGTGGTCTTAAGCCGAAGGAGTTTTACTGCAAGGTGTATCTGTAGGGTTAGCTTCAGCTGTGATTAGCAGAGACATACTGCAGGAGGGAAAACGCACAGGGGTTTGTTCTGTCACATAAATAAAGTCCAGAAGTAGGAAGAAGAGAACTGATATGCAGACTCCACAAATTCAGCAGAGACCCAGGCTCTGTCTATGTTTCTGCTCCACCATCCATGACTTCCATTCTCAGATCATGTCATGGTCTAGGATGGCTGCTAGAACTCCAGCCATCACTTCCACATTCCAAGCAGCAGAAAGAAGGAGGAGGGAGCAAATGGCATACTCTCCTGGAAGTCCCACCCCATACTTATACATACATCCCTTTGGCCTGACCTACTCATATCGCCATACCAGCTTGAAGGGAGGCTGGGAAATGAAGCTTTTTAGCCAGCAAATCACAAATCTGAAAACAAACGGGGAGAATGAAATTGAGGGGGCAACCAAGAGGATCTGCCACAAAAGGATACGAGGAGGTTCAGTGAGCTGAAGGGAAGCTGGAGAAGCAGGATGAATATTGGGCAGGATCCAGAGGCCTTCTGGGGACCAGGCAGAAGAAATGGTGAGGGAAGGACCCCGCTGTCCTGCCACATACCACCAGGAATGTATGCTTACAGACATCTTATCTTCCCATGACTTGCTCAAGATTCGAACTCCCAGACGGTTGCATCCAAATGGCCGGTCTAGGTCACATGGCTGTGCCCTGGCTGCCGGGGGAGGGAGAAGGAATCGCTGTTCATTTCTCTGGTGGGAGGTTGAGTCCTGTCCACTTACTGGGGGTCTCATGCTGTGGGAAGGGGGTGGGTACAGAGCAGCCACGAAAGACAGACATCCTCCGTGCATCCTCACTCTGATTCTTCCTGTGGAAATTCTCCATCTCTGAAGCGTCCAGAGCCTCCGGGTCCAGCTCGTGCTTCATCTTCCACCAGCTTCTCTTGCATTCTCTTCCCCTGTTCTCATTCCCTCTTACTTTTCTAGACTTCTCTATACTCTCAGTTCCACCAAGGCAGGAATAGTCAATGACACAATGTCAGAGTTGGAGAAAAGAGATGAACATATATTGAGCTCTTACTGTACACCAGACTGGACACGAGGTGCTCTCCATGCAGTGGTGTGTTGGAGCCAGCTATGCCGGCTGCTAAATTTTTAGGATTTTGTGAGCCGATTGTTGAACACAGCCATTATTAAAAATCAAATTACATAAACTTGCAATTAAATAAATTATATTAAAAGCAAAGGTAATAAATATCCCGAACTCATCGTTTCCTAATTATTTTACTAGATAGTACTATTATCTATGCTTGTGTCTATTCTATCTGTATAGTGGAAACCTATGCAATGATGAACTACCGCTCATCTCTTCCTGACTCCGAGCTCAGTAACGTCACATTCGTTGCCTGAAATTGGCCGTGGAGGGAATATTTACACCATGGAAATCGGCAAACACTACAAATCAGAGTTCTCCCCCTCCCAGGAGCTGTTGTTAAACATCTACCAGCACACCACTGTCTGTGTACACGCTGTCTCATTTGATGAGATGACATAGTCAGGATTTGGAAACAAATAAGACAGGGACGTTTAAAACAAAGTCCAACAAAATGAAATTTATTCTAAGCACCCATTAATTCTGTACCTACTTTCTGCTTCCTCTGCTGTGATTCTTAATGATCGTGGCTGTAATTTTTGAGCATCTGTTAGATACCAGGCATATGAATTCTTATTCTCTGGTCATCAATTTCAAGTTAGATGTTATTATCCCATTTTATGGATGAGAAATCTGAGGCACAGGGAGGTTAAGAGACTCCCCCAGACCAAACCTTGTGCTCCCTGCCACAGGGCCTCTTATCTGGCTTGGTGTGTACCTGACTCTTTCTAACCTGAAACAACCCAGAAGCCAGCAACTACGTCAGGGGACATGTCACTTTAAATTACAGTTGGTCTTCGTATCTACCTCTTCTGCTTTTTCTGAAACGTCATTTATTCTTTGGCTTGAACTATTTTCCTTTTCATCTTCTTCAGCTTTATGCTATTGCATTTAACTGTGACGGTGATAAAGCCCTCTTCTTTAAAGTTATCCAGCCAAAGCAAGTGGTAGTTTATACCTTCGCCAGATAATTAATGCGTGTGACACCCACAGGCACTGCATACACTTCAGCAGCAGGGTTGGGAGGAGTTCACAAGCACCAGAGATAGAAATAAATTACAGGGGAAAGGCCTGTCCCCACTCCCCAGGAAACTCACACTCTGCAGATGGCAGCTTGTCATTCTCACAACATCCTTGTCAACAATGTTGGTAACCAGTGTGGTCACCCTAAGGGGAGGCTGAGGCCTGGAAAGGTTGGTGACTTACCCAGCGCATCAGCAAATTAGCACCAGAGGCATGTGGGAAACAGGAGTTTTGAGCGGAACCCAGCCAGCAATGGGGATCACCTCGTGCTGAACCCAATGTTTGTTGAATGACTGAATGAAGGTTTCCCTAGCTACTCACTTCTCCCCATGATTGTGTACACAGTGTGTTTCCTTTGACCCTCTGACTTTGTTTTGTATTTCTCGACTTGCCTTCTCGACTTGCCTACACTATAAACACCTTAGGATAAGAAAGAAAGTGCCTTGAGCTCCCTAAAATTGCGTTCCTCTGTCTTCACAATGGGGATCATTGTAATGCCTGCCTCACAGGGTTGTTACAAGGAGTAAACTGTATATGCACAGGAAAGAGCTGGCGTCTCACTCACTGGGCATCTCCCTTGCACAGACACTCATCTGATAGGAGGCATTTAACATGTCTGCTGGTCAGATGCAGGAGTGCACAAACGTCAGCAGGCATCATTCTTACTTTAACACGTGTCCATAGTTTGTGATCCATCTAGAGTGTCCAGGACTCTCTGCACAGTCTATAAACGGGCTTTGAGGACACTTGTATATGTGTAGAGAGACTTGTTCCTAAATAGGCAGCCCAGGGCCACCTCCACAAGGGACTAAGGAACTCCAGGCTCACCTAGGTTGGTAATTACTGCCTCCACCTAGAAAAAAACCCCAGTGACTCAGTTGGATGGAGATGCCACCTATGCCTTGAGGACAGGAAAAGAGCTGGGACCTTGGCCAGCCCTGATGGGGCAGCAGCTCTCTGGTTCCCGGTAGAAAGTCAACGTGGCCTTGGACTTGCCTCGCAGGAAAGAGCGTGCAACCAGGAACCACAAGGTGCCTCTCCGGCCAGGCAGTCACTTCGCCCCCCGCAGCCTCAAGCTCCTGGTCTGTCAAGGACGGGGGACTCAGGTGAGCTCCCAGGTGGCCCCTTTACTCTGAAATCCTATGAATTCACAAAAGGGTGACGTTTAGTCTGTGACAGGCTGCTGGCAGTCCCCACCAGGAGCTCTCCGGGGGCAAGGACGAAGGCTTGTTCCCACTCAAATGGCGAGGCCGGCAGTGAGCGCTCAATGCATAAATCATTTTGCTGCTTTGAAGCAACGCTTCAGGGAAATTCCCACACCTCCTGCAGGCTGACTTGCAGCAGCAGGCAGATTTCGAGGACAAACAAATTGCAAGGCACTCGATGTTTTAAACCAGTTGAAGTTTTATGTAGATTAGACCAGACCCCCAAATCAGTGAGCAAGAAGCAGACCTGGAAAGGAGCCTTGACAAGGGCGTCCGCAACGAAGGATGCTGAATTAGGACCGAGGCAGGCCAAGGCATCCAGGAATGAGGGGTTGTGGGAAAAGACTTCAATTTAAAACCAGCAAGAACTGTGTGTACTTGTCACCCCTGGAATCCACCCCCTTCGATGCGAGTGGGTGGCCTGTATTTAAATATGTGGATTTGTTTGTACTTCTCAAGAGAGCACAGAATTTGAAAGCTGGAGAGATGTGTCATCCTGTATTTCCTTTCTGTTCATCAATACGCCAAGTCAAGGATTCTCATTCAAATAAGCGCAGTCGTTTGCCTTAAAGAGTCGGGATGCAGAGCCTGTGACTGAGGATGACCCCATGCACTGCTGTGGATGCCCCCTTCTGTGTCGTCCCTGAGGCCGCGGGAGGCCTGGCACACCGGGAGCACCTTTGGCACCCAGCTGTCTCCTTCCAACTGATAATCAAGCTACAAGTACCCATTGAGCTCCTACTACCTGTGGAACGCTAGGCCAGGCCCTGTGGAAGGGCAGAGAAGCGGACGTCACTTAGGCTCTGGCTGTCTGCGGAGCATTAGCAGGTGCCAGCGGTGCCAAAGGCCTGTGGGGACTGTGGAGGTGCCACCTCGGGAGAGAAAGGGCCTTTGGGGCCGTGGTGGTGGGGGCTGTTCCTTTGCTAGTGGTCCTAGGCCCAGCTCCTCTCCCCTCACTCTGTGGTTCCTGCTCTCCAGGCGGATTCTCACTCATTCTCCATGGTCACCCTCCACTGCTGACCCCCAAATCTGGACCTCGGGCCGGGCTTCTGCCCAGAATTCCACACTGGGGGTCCAATAGGCACATCAAACTCAACATACAGCAAATGGAAGACTTCCCCTCCCACAGGCTGTCCTTGTTCCTGGAACTGGGGTCTCTTCCCAGCCCCTCACCTGACTCCTCCTCTGCCCCTTCCCCTCTACCCAACCCCTTTCCAGTCCCTGTCAATTTAACCATGCAAATCTTTTCTAATCCACCCAGTGGTTTCCATCCCCTAGGTGTCGCCCACCTGGGTTCCCAGAGCCACCCCAGTTTCCAGCCTTCCCGAGGCCTGGGTCTTTGCATCTTTCCCTGACTGTGGGCATTAATCTAAATGGGTCCAGCACATTCCTTTTGTGCCAAAGGCAGTTGGAGTCCGTTTCTGTTGCTTGTGTCCAAATAATCAGAGCCAGACCCCTCACTCATGCTCCGCCCTTGCACAGTGCTGGTCCAGGGCTGTGTGGCGTGCCCTCTCTAAGCTTGGCCACCTGGCTAGTCACCGCATCTCCTGGCAGATTCCAGGTTCCTTACTCTTTCCCCCCACTCTTCCTCCTACTTCCCTCAAGACAGCGACAAGTGTCCAAGTCTCAGAGACAGAAGGCTCCTGGTGGACTCAATGGTGGGGACTCTGCCTCCCTCATCTCTTGGTTGCTTCTTTCAGAAGCACAGTAGCAGGGCCCTGTAAAGACACCCCTTCCCAGTCCATGCCCAGACGCATCTAAGACAAGAGGCGACAGATAAACACCATCACTTCCACCCCATCGTGCCTGCATCCTTGACAGAGCATCAATGCCAAAGCATATTCTCTTCCAAAGGAAAGGGACAGTACTCACTGCCTGTTATCAAATTCTGCTTCCTCTTCTCAGACCATCGCTAGCCAGCACTTTATAATTGTTCGGATGGAACCAGAGTTGGCAGGGTGAAGGGCATGGTGAAGGCGAAAGAGCGCTTGCTTCAGAACTCCAAACCGCTGGGTTTACATCTCAACTTGTCTCCTTCCTAGCTGTGTGACCTGGGGCAAGTCACCTGATGTTTCTGAATCTCAGTTACTTTATTTGAAAAATTAGTGATACTTCCTTGTAAGATTGTTCTGAGGAGGGAGCAATGAAACACACATAAGGTACCCAGCTGGGGTTTGATAAATGAAGCCATCAGTGGTCCTTGGTAGATGTGAATGCTACCCCACCATCCCCCATCCTCCATCTGGGTGTTTGGAAGAAGGTAGAGCAGCTCCGGCCTCTCTGCACCTTTTCTTGTCTGAGTGGGGAGCGGGGAGGCTGGGAGTCGGCTCTGAGCAGGCTTGGTTCCACGGTCTCCTTCCCTTTCTGGCTTACCCTGCCGCCTGGCCACAGCCTTGGTGGAGGGTGAGGGGTGGACACGGGGAACTTAGAGGACAGGCCCTGGCAAGCCTGGGGTGGGGGCTAGTTTAATTCTTATTGGGGTACATGATGGTGGCTGTGAGTTGAGCCCTCTTCTCAAGTTCAGCCCTACCCATAATAAAGCTGCTCTTTGGATCCCCAGTGTCCTTCTCATTTGGTCTAGAACTCAGGAGGGAAAGAGCGAAGTGTCATTTGCTTAGCAAATACTCGCATAGCATCTGTATGTGCCAGGCACTTTCCTCTAAGCTTTCCCAGTCTTAACCCATTTGAACCTCCTAACAGCCCTATGAGGTAGTTACTACGATTACCCCCACTTTACAGTTGAGGACCCTGAGGGCCAGAGACGGTAACTGGCCCAAGGACCCACAGCTAATAAGTGGAGAACCAGGGTTTGAGCTCAGGTGGCCCAGCTCCCGAGTCCCTGCTCCTGACCGCTGCTGCCGTCTCCGCAGCCCATCAGTGCATTCTGTGACGTTCATTCAATCCACAAGGCACACTGACCTGTCAAATATATTAGCCCTGTATTCCTATTTTCAGACAAAGCAGTGGCTGGGAGGAAATAGATAAGGAATGTGTGCTTCCCGGAGCTCTGGGCCGGGCAGACCCTCCCATCAGGGAGGATCAGGGTCACTCTGAGAGCAGGCGCATGAGGCACTACAAGGGTCGCAGGACTGCGTGGGGCTGCGCTGGAGGTGGAAATTACAAACTGGACATCAGAATACACGAGCTACTGTGCACAAATTTCATAAACACACAGGCACATACCAAAAGAGGAAAGCTACAAACCGAAGACAAGCAGGCAGTCTAAGCCAGCAGGACCTGGGACCGCTGTCTGCCTTGAAGGAAAGCATGTCACGAAGTCCTAATGCACTCAGAAACAGATTAGCTTTTCAGAAGCACATGCTCCTTTTTCTCTTAAATAATTAATGTAAATTTAGTGAACAGTGCATATGGCAAGGGGAAAAATAGCAGCAGCAGCCGCTGCAGCAAGAAAGGAAGCTGTGCCGTGGCCTTGCAAACCCAGAAAGGGGGAAGGGCCTGTGAGGAGGGCAGCTGGTAGGAGCACAGCTGTGCAGGTCCAACGGCTTCGGGGCGCGGCCCAGCTCCGCCACTTGCCAGCTTTGTGGCCTTGGACCTCTGAACCCCCATGTCTCCTCTGGGGTGAAGGGCCTGCTGGCATGGGGCAGCAGCTCTCGATCAAGATTGGCCATCATTGTGGTCACAAGCTGTTCCTTCAGGTCTGGAGGGTGCAGCCTGGAGGAGCTGGTGTGTGGGATGGGACATAATCCAGTCAGACTGGGGCAGAGGAGAAGAGGAGTATTTCGGACAGGGCCTCGGGCTCCCTGGTTGTTCTCCTGGGGCCAGTGGGGCCCAAGGAAACACTGGCCGCCCTGAATGTGCTGGACAAGCCCTCACAGGCTTGTTGTGAGCACCTCTGGTGACCGGCCTGGGTCTGGCCTGTGGCTGTCACTCTGATGAATGGGCAGGAGGCAGACGGCCAGGCCCAGGCCCGCCCTGTCTGGGCAGACTGGGCAGAGCATGGCTGGAGGGCTGGCTTCCTGGGCACATGACCTGTGCAGTCACAGAGAGCCCTATACTCAGAAGGGGGCCTATGATTGGGGTTTGATGCTCTGTAGTCACCATCTTGAAATTCTTAATAATTTTATCTTTGAATCTATGTTTTGTGAGTGAAGTCCAGGGACAATGAAGCACGCTGTGCGAGGGAGGGGCTTGGAGCCTGGCTCACACGTGGCCCCACCCTCTGTCACTTCCCTGCCTCCCTGTCTCTTAGTGCCCTGGGCCCTGTCCAGCCTCATCCTTCCCACCCCCACCCTGGGACAGCTGCCACCCTCCACCTTTGGCCAAGGGGGCATGGTAGTGGCTGTCCCATCCTTGGCTGGCAGTACCATGGCATCCTCTTCTGATTCAAGTACCAAATGTGTCCCAGTGCTGAGATTGCATCGTTTGGGGGGTGTCCTACACCATGGTTGGGGTGACAGCCCATGGGAAGAGGAGATAGACTACCCGGCCCTGGCAGGAGTGCCACGTTTTCATTTTGCATCGGACCCTCAAATTATATAGCTGGCCCTGTGTGGCTGGGGCAATACAGAAGAGCCACAACCATAAACGCTGCTCTGTGCTGTCCGCAGCAGGAGGGAACGGCTCTCCCTGGCCCCTTCGCTTCTCCTCAAGGCCCCAGTTTGGCATGGAGGCCACGTGGCTCATCCCCAGGGATTCTCAGCCTTTACTTAGAGCCATACCATCCACTGGTCTCCATGTGCAGAAGGAAGTTTCCTGGAGGACATGGCAATTGAGTTGAATCTTCCAGGAAGAGCGGGACTGGGTCACACTGGAAAAGGTGCTCTGGGCTGGAGGAACAACCTTTGCTAAGATTCCTGAGCTTAGAACCGTCTCGGTGTTCAAGGAATCCGGGCTTGGGCAGGCTGAGAACAGAGGCTTCGTGGCAGGGAGAGGCCGCTGAGGGGGCTAGAGGAGGACAGGGCCAGACTGAATGGCCTTACACAAGAGCCGCAGAAGTCTGGATTTTATCTTTTTGGCCAGTTCTCAAACCTTATCAGGCAGCTAAGAGTAGACGCCGAGTGGCTTTATTGAAGCAAGACATTTTCTTGCAGTTTCATAACATTTCCTTACGATATGTGTGAATTGTGTTGCATAAGAGAATCATGTTTTATTTTATTATAAAAATATTTCAAAAGACATCCATGTAATGGATGTAATGCTGATGCTCCAGGGGAAAAGTCTTCCTTTCCTCTGGGAAATGTTTTCTCCTGGGGCTGCTTCAGCAGGAGAGGTTCAGAGGAAGGTGATGGATGAATGATTGATCAGTTAAGAACTGATAGATCAGTGCAGTCATAAATAGATATTTTAAAATATTTACGCAGATGTGCAAAGATGTACAAGACACAGTCCCTCCTTGAGACTCTGATATTCTAGTAAAGGAATAATCCCAGATATGTTAATTGCATTAGTTTCCTACAGCTGCTGTAACAAAGTACCACAAACTTAGTGGCTTAAAACAACACAAATTTGGGGCCAGCCTGGTGGTGTAGTGGTTAAGTTCAGCATGCTGCACTTTGGCAACCTGGGTTTGCGGGTTCGAATCCCAGGCACAGACCTACACTGCCTGTCAAGCCATGCTGTGGTGGTGACCCACATATAAAATAGAGGAAGATGGGCACAGATGTTCACTCAGGGCCAATCTTCCTCAGCAACAATGACAACAAAAAAACCATGCAAATTTCTTCTCTTACAGATCTGGCAGTCAGAAGTCTGGTATGGATCCTATGAGCTAAATCCAGGCATTGGCAGAGTTGGTTCCTTCTGGATGCTCCAGGGGAGAATCTGTTTCCTTGGCTTTTCAGTTTCCAGAGGCTGCCTGCACTCCTTGGCCTGTGGCCCCTTTCTCCATCTTCAAAATGCATCACTCCAACCTCTGCTCCCCTCATCATATCTCCTTTTCTGGCTCTGATCCTCTTGCTTCCCTCTTATAAGGAGCCTTGTGATTACATTGGGCCCACTAGATAATTCAAGGTGATCTGCCCATCTCGAAGCCCTTAACTTAATCACACCTACAAAGTCCCCTTTGCCATGTAAGGTCACATATTTACAGGGACCAGGGATTAGGACGTGGATATCTTTGGGGGACTATTACTCTGTCTACCACACTCGTGATTACAACAAGTCAAAGCGTCAAAGTGGGACAAAGGGATTTAGTGGTTCAAGAAGGGAGAGGTGACATTTGACTGCGGTGATCTGGGAGGACCCCCTTGAGGAGGTGGCACGTGAGCTGAGATGACAGAGTGGGGAGCAATCCAGGCAGAAGGCAGCACATGAGCAGAGGTGCTGAGGCAGGGAGGGCGAGGGGTGATAGTGGGAGATCAAGGGGTTGACTGGAGCATCAGGCAAGTAGAGGGGATGAACAGATACATCCATCATGGTGCCTGCACACCCTTCCCTTCTGAGGGGAACTGTGACAGGTGCCCCTCAAAGCAGGATGGCCCTGACCTAACCAAAGCCCCAGCAGGTGACAG
Organism: Tapirus indicus; assembly: GCA_031878705.1. NCBI lineage: Eukaryota > Metazoa > Chordata > Mammalia > Perissodactyla > Tapiridae > Tapirus > Tapirus indicus. The sequence continues at coordinate 3,781,290 of CM062935.1, read as the reverse complement.
CAGGGCAGGGTGGGCAGCTCACCCTGGGAGACAAGCCCATGGGTTGGCTATGCTGATGACCTGGCCTCATCTGAGAAGCTGCCCAAGCCAGCACAACTGGCCAGCTGACCTATCTCAGGAATCTGGATTAGGAGTTATGGAGAAGATCCTGGAGTTGGTGGTGGGGGCAGAAGATAAAAAGATGAACAGCAAGAATTCCGGAGGCTGGAGGGGCCAGGATGGCCATGAGGGGGATACAGTTATGAGTAAGCAAGAGGAAGCCATGAGTAAGCAGAAGGTAGAGGAAATCCAGCCGTGAGTAAGCGAAAGCTCTGGGCCGGCTGATGGCAGCAGGACCCGGGGAGGAGACCAAGAGATGCTGAGTGCCCACCAGGTGGACAATCGACGGAGCCCTCTGCCACTGAGCTCTGGAGGAGCCAGGCCCACAGAGGCTCTCCGTGGTTCCTGTCCTTCCCTGAGTCCCCTTGCTCTTCCTGGTCCCCACCCGGCCCCAGTCCCTGGGGCAGCCAGGGTAAGCCCCTGGTCCTGGCCACTAAAGGAACCCAACAAGCAGAGCCATAGAGGGAGACCAGGCCAGGAGGGAGGGAAGGGAGCAGACTGGGGCAGGCCTCACCCCACCTTGCTTCCTAGCCGCATCTGATGACCCCCAACAATCTCCTCTCCCACCACTCTAACTCCAGACTCTCCTCCATCTCTGGGAACGGTAAGTGGTACCCCCGGAGTCGAACAACACAGGAACTCAGCTCAGAGAGCTCTGCAGAGGCTTTTGGGCCACCTTCTCGTGATGATTATCACTGTCCTCATTTTACAGACTAGGAAATCGGGCTAGGTGACTCTCCCAGGGTCACATGGCAGTAAATAAGCCTTTCTCCAACTGACCTGCTCTGAAACGATGATTTCAGACTATACCAACTCACTACTTTATATGCCCAATGTTATTAGTGCCTACAATGAGCCGGTCATGGAGATACATACACATCACATACGCACTATGGGAGCTTTTGCAGACCGTTTCAGACACTACAAAGGGCTATAAGAAAACATAGCGGGGCCTGCAATGGTGAGGGATTCTGGCGGCAGTAGACAGGAAAGGCCCCTCTGAAAAGACAACTTTTGAGCAAAAACAAGAATGATGAGAATGAGCCAGCCATGTAAAACTCTGTGGTGAGAGCCTTGCAGGCAGGTTGTTAAATATGTATTCGTTTATTTATTGGAGGCACGACACTAAATCGGCAGTGTTTAGTTCCCGGGCTGCACTTACAGTGACCTCGGGACAGTTGTAGGAAGTGGCTCGAACATGTCCACACTGTTGGATCACACTACAACTTGTGGATATAAGAGTTTATATGCAACAGAACCACAACTATTGACGTCTGAGTGCTCCTGCCCCCTGCCTCCCCGACCCACTAAGGAGAATGCTACCTTGGCCCATGTTCTCTGTTCTTCTTCCCTGCTCTTCAAGGAGGACCTTCTCTGACTGGATGGATTCTTTAAGGTTTTACAGAGTCCAGAGAGAAGAAGGGAAGAAAGAAGAAGCAGGGGTGTTGGGGAGGGGGTTGAGCCCAGTGATACAACAGCGATTGAGGGCGAGGGCCGTGGAGGAGAGAAGAAAAGGGGATTTTCAGACGCCTGGCTATGAAATCTGTGTCACCTTTCTGGTATGTGACAAATACAGGCAAAGGACTTTAATGGATTGAAATTGCCAGTGGCTGATGGACTGCTCTTCTGGCCATGACACAACTCTGGGATGGGGCCGTGTGGGTCACAGCTTTGTAGATGTTGCATTCAGATGTGTAGCCTACTGTCTATGGCCACGGGAAGGAGTTTGGATTTTTATTTTCTGGGTAATTGGAGGTCACTATAGAGGTCATTGAATGGAGGAGTCATTTATGTGTTAAAAATATAACCTGGACTGTTGCATGGGGAGCTGGCTGGCAGGGGAGGGGCAGGCATGAACCAGTAGAAGGCCAGGTGGGAGGCCCTCCATCTGACTCCACCACCCCACTGGCCTGTGCTGCTGAGGTCCCAGCATGCCTTGCAGCCACCTCTGCCCAAATGTCCACTGTGCCGTCTCTTCTGGTTTAGACACACCCGAGGCATCTTCCCCTCTTCTCCCAGCCTCCACTAACACAAGGTGCGGGAGCCCAGATCAACTCCCTCCCACACTCTGCAGCCTCCTTTATCCTCTCTGCACACGGTCTTCCCACCATCTTATTCTGAGGCTCTGGATGAGTGTTCTAGAAGCTGACGAGATGCACGATCATCTCCCGCACACACACAAATGCCATGGCAACGGCAACTCCGTGACAACAGCAAAGAAAGTCAGACTGGGATTTGCCAACCCAGAGAGCTGACCATCTGTGAGGCCAACCCTCCAAATGTTGCCTGTTCTAAGAGCTCATTTCAACCAAGCTTTTGCACACAGAAGAGGTGACATTTAAGTGGCATAAGATAAACAGTGGGTGCATGTGAAATCCCTTTAAAGTGTGCATTTTTCTGCCTCAGTATGATTGAGAAAAGGAAGCAACAGGGACTGGCTCTGAGCTGGTGGGCAAGGTAGATTTTAGTAATGGGAATTTTAGATCATCCAGACAGTGAGGGATTCTCCATATAAAAAATGGTCCAGTTAGTTTGCATCCATGATTCCGTTTTCAAGCCCATCAATCTTTTAGAAGCCTACTTTCCACAGAGGCAAAAATCTGTGTATATTTGAATCAAAGGCCCCGATCAATTTCACCCTCTGGACTTGGGTTTTTGCAGACTTGCCTTTCGTTCTAATAATAATAATAGTTTTCTTATGGAATCTATACCATCTGCTAGGAACTGTGCTGAGCCCTTCACATGTATTATTTCATTGACTCTGCAACAAACTTATGAGGAGGTACCACAATTATCTTCTTTCGAAAAATGAGAAAACATGTTAAGAGATGTTAAGTGCCCAGGGTCATCCAGCTAGTAGGAAGAGGAAGAAGGAACTGAGGCAGGTCCGTCTTGCACCGGAGTGTGAACTCTCGACCTTCACTGAGGGGTCAAGGCAGCCTGACTGATGCACTGGTACAAACGCGCCTCCGTAGTTCTCACGTGCGTTCCGGGGAGCTCAGGCACCAGGTGTCCCTAGGGGGCCCTGCCATGGATGGTGTCCAGCGGTCTTAGAGCGTTGAAGTCCAGCCTAGCAGACCTCAAGTTTGGTTTAATCGCTTCTTATCTTTCTACGTATCCTCCTCCCCCTGCCTCTAAGCATGAGCACTGAGAGCAGGGATCACCTCCACGGCAGGGACTCAAGAATTTGGGATGGTCGAATGCACGGAGGGCGGGCTGGGCGGATGGTCGAGTGAGAGAAAACTCAGGGAAACTTCGACACAACTGGCGGTGTGTGAGCAGTGTGCTAGTGCAAGGCTCTTACAATTCGGGGAGGGGTCCCCTTTAAGAAAGTGAATACAAAAACAGGTTCAGGGCTTTATAAGGGGTCTGTGAAAGTGAGGGGGCCCTGAAGCTTCATTGGCGTCGCGGCAAGTTCACCTCTGCTGTTAGTTTTGGTGGAAAAGGCAAAGATGTGGGCTTGGGTGTGAAGAGGCACGGCCCAAGGACTGCGTTACCCGGGTCACGGGCTCTGAGCAGCTGCCGCGTTCCCCACTTCCTCCCGCTCTGACCGCTGACCGCAGACAGCACTTTCGCCCAGATCGCTTCCCCTTGAGATGGGCAGGGCCGAGGTGGCCCGGGAAAGCCCTGGTCCCGAGCAGCCTTGGCTTTCTCGGGAACGTGGCTGCAGCTGCATCAGCCATCGCCCAGCCAGCATGAAGGGGCTCAGCACAGCTTCTGTTAGTCTCCCCTCGTTCTGCTTTCCAAACCCTGTCCCCCAGCCTGCCAAGCTCCATGTGATTGTCCCAGAGGCAGCGGACTGGAGGGAAGGAAGCTGGACGGGGAGGCGAGGGGACCTATGTTTCTGTCACTCATCTGCAGTCTTGTGACCCGGGAGTGGGCCCTGGTGTCCGTGGACTATTAGTTCCCAAAGCTGCCATAACAAATTACCACAAACCAGGCGGCTTAAAACAACACAGATCTATTCTCCTTCAGTTCTGGAGGCCGGAAGTCCAAAATCAAGGCAGGGACAGCCCTCCTGAGGCTCCAGGGGAGGATGCTTCCTGCCTCTTCCAGCTTCTGGTGGCTCCTGGCATTCCTTGGCTTGTGGCCACAACCCTCCCGTCTCTGCCTCTGTCTTCACACAATCTTCTTCCTTCTGTGTCTTCCCTCTTCTTATAGGGATGCCTGTCACTGGATTTAAGTCTCACCCTAAATCCAGGATGATCTCATCTCAAGATCCTTAACTTACATCTGCAAAGACTTTTTCCAAATAAGGTCACATTCACAGGAACTGAGGGTTGGGACTTGAATATATCTTTTTGGGGGACACAATTCAGCCCACTACACATGGGGACAGCCTCACTGATGGGGGAGCCGGGAGAAGTGAGGCAGAGAAGCAGAAGGGCTAGTCGCTGCTCTGCACCTGCAGGTTTGGGGGGTGAAGGGGCTCAATCTTCCCCTCTCCCCTCAGCAGCAGCCCTCCACCCCAGGGAGAGCTTACTTAGGGGCCCACCAACCACACAGCTGCCTGCCCTGGATGACTCTCTGCCTCTCTCACCTCTGTCTGTCTGTGCAGCAACACCCTGAGCCTCTGGGGGGAGGGTTGCATCTTTCACCCAGCTGGGAGCCCCCACATCCACTCCCTTCTGCTTCCTGCTCTCATCTCTCTCCTTCCTCCGACTTGTCCCCCACCCTTTTAAAATTCCTGGGCTCAAACCCTTTTTCTCATCACATTCTCCCCTTTCCTGCTAGCTTCCCGTGCACTCCCCCGGCTCCTCTTTGTGGCCTCTCCCCCTTTTTCTTGCTCCTGGGGGGATGATGACCATCTGCTGGGCACCCTCTTGGAGGACACCCAAATGACAGTGAAAGGTGGCAGGAAGCCACCCTCTCCTGAGCCTCCCCCACAGAGGGACTGTGACCACACACAGAGCCAATTAGCTCCTTGTGCCGTTCCTGTGTGGGGGTGAGCTCCCTGTGTTGGGGTGAGCTGTGGGCCTGGCAGCTGCTGCCTTGAGCTCACCGAGGCTCCTCCTCCCTCAGTCTAGGCTCTTGTCCTTCCCTCTCTCTGGAGGAGCATCCCCCCACCCCGGCTCCCCTTGGGTTCTGCCGTATGGCCCAGTTGCCAGCTCAGTTGCCAGCTTAGTTGCCACCTCCTCCTGCCCCAGCCCTACTCCAGATCACAGCCCTCTGCCCCCATTTGGCTCCTTCCTAACACTCACTACTGGGTGGGGAGCCTCTCCCCCTCCTCAGGGTTCCACGGAAGCAGCGGCTCCACTGCTGGTGGTGACCTCGCCCCTCCCTCCACCCCTCCCTCTTGGGCAGCTGGACCCTGAGTCCACAGCCTGTTCCCTTCAGGCCCAGCCTGCCTGTGGCCCTTGGGTGACTCCGCTCCCCGGGCAGGCTGGGGTTGGGGCTTGGGGTCTGGGGGCTGGGAGCCCGCCCTTATCTGCGCCCCTCCTGGCTCCTTCCTGGGGCGGTTACCTTGAAGGCAGGGGGGTGGTGCAAGAGTCCATCTGGTTCTGAGTCAGAACATCTCCAATGGCCTCTCATTTCCACTTTCCAGCAACAGAGCTGACGTTTTGGTCCTTATCTGCCTCCTGACTCAATATCTTTGTTGAGTCAGAACCCAGGGGGGTGAGGGGTAAGATTAGTCAACACCTTCAACCAGCCTCCGAGAGAGATTCACGGTGTTTATTTGTATGCCTCTGTTTATTTCTGTCTGTTTTCCCGGAGAGTGATGAGGTCGGGGAGGCAGGCCTGGGTCTGGGTGGGTTGCAGTCATCCGCACAGCACCCAGATGCACGGTGATCCTGGAAGAACACGTGGCTCCCGTTACAGAGAGGGCAGCCAGGGCACCAGGCCGAGGGTGCGCAGCTGTGAGTGGGGAGCTGGGATGCAGGTGTTTTCCTGACCCTGAGGTCATGACTGAATCCAGGCCCAGAGTCAGTGCTTCACGCAAGACAGGTGAGTCCTTAGTGGCCCGGGAGGTGACCACCACTGTGGCCTTGGGTGCCAGGGCCCGGGTGGTGGTGTCCTTCCCAGCCCCTTCCCCGGCCTGCTCCACAGGAAGCCCTCCCGTGGGCACCACTTCCTACAGAGGAAATCTCCTTTGTCCGTGGAAGCGCAAATCTGGCTGTGAGAGGGGCTGCCTCAAGGGAGCTATTGTTTGGCACTTCCTTCTTGGCCGTGGGCCTTGGTTCCAGAGCTGCTCCCGGGCTCCTGGCCTCCTCTGCTGCCCGGCTGCCCAGGGTCTGGGCTCTCCCAGGGGCCCCTGGGCTGGGATTGCACTGTGGAAGCAGCCAGTCTGTTAGTCAGTCAACAATACTCACTGGGGGCCCTGAGATAACCATGACTCAGTTCCTGCCCTTAAGGAGATAAAGGTGTGGGGAAAGACTCCAAGCCAGACCACTCAGAACCATCCAGAACCACCCAGACAGCCCTTCCTGAACTCCACACCCACAGAGACTGAGAGATGATAAAATGGTTGTTGTTGCTTTGATTGCAGTGAATTATAAATAATATAAAATTTACTATCTTAACCATTTTTAAGTGTACAGTTCAGTGGCATTAAGTTGCACACTGTTGTGCAACCATCCCCACCATCCATCTCCAGAACTTTTTCATCTTCCCAAACTGAAATTCTGTCCCTATTAAACACTATCTTCCCCATTCCGTGCCCCCAGCCCCGGCACCCACCATTCTACTTTCTGTCGCTATGGGTTTGACTGCTCTAGGTCCCTCATATAAAGTGGAATCATACAGTATTTGTCCTTTTGTGACTGGTTTATTTCAAGCAGCATAAAGCCCTCAAGCTTCACCCATGTTGGAATTTCCCACCTTTTTAAGGCTGAATAATACTCCTCTGTATGAATGGACCACATTTAGTTATCCATTCATCGGTCCATGGACACTTGGGTTGTTTCCGCCTTTTGGCTATTGTGCTATATGCTGCTACAAACATGGGTGTGCAAATAACTCCGAGACTCTGCTTTCACCTCTTTTGAGTATATACCCAGAAGTAGGATTGCTGGATCAGAGGAGAGACAGAGGCAGAGATGGAGAGAGATAGAGACAGACAGACACACAAAGAGAGACAGAGCGGGAGAGAGAGGAGGAGAGGGAGAGCGAGACAGAGACACAGAGAGACAGGGAAAGAGAGACGGAGACTGAGAGAGAGAAAGACACGTGATGGGCTGCCTGCTGATCCAGGAGGTGCTGGTGAGAAAAAATTCTGAATATTGAAAATAGGCCTTATTTGTACCTTTAGCTGGTAAAGTTGGCCAAACCTGTTTAAATAAGTAAATACCTCCCAGGTTAGTGTAGGAATTAAATCAAAATGTTGAAAGCATCAAATCCAGTGCCTGGCTTGAGGAGGGCGCCCAACAGATGTTAGTTTCTTTTCCATTCCTTCCCAGGGCTTCAACCATCTTGGGAGTCCAGTCTGCACTCCCAGTTCCCAGCCCAGGGCCTGACACACAGTAGGTGCTCAAGCAATGTCTGCTGAGTGAATAGGCAGCTGGAGTCCTGACCATTTCCCAATCAGGATGGAGAGGGGCTCGGGCCCTTGCTTGCCCACCTCCAGTCAGCCCTGAGCCGGGTCTGGTATTCGAGCTGTTGCTGGGCCTGGGCACAGAGAGAGAGAGAGAGCGGAGACAGAGACAGAGAGAGGGAGATGGAGAGCGAGAGAGAAACAGGGAGAGACAGACAGTCCGCTGAGATTGTCTGAGAGAGAGACGAGAGAGGGTCCGCCTGCTTGCTCCAGGCTGCGGGCAGTGGGCCAGCATGTCTTTCTCCAAATCCCATGTTAGACAGCCTTGGTTAGAAGGTTCTTTGATTTCCAGCTCCTTCACTTGTTAAGCTGTATAATGGCCTCCCTGTGCCCCAGGGGTGGGGAGCAGGGTTCCAAACACTAACACATAATGTGATGACACCGTGTGTGGCCCAAGGAAAGTAACCTAGAGAGGCCCGGCGAGTCCTCACGTCAGCACCATGTCATCGAGCATGAACTAGCTTGTGGTTAAGGCTGGTTTGGGCGGCTTCCAAGGCAAGTCCAAGTCGCTTTGGCTCAAGAGATGCTCTCGTGCCTCTGTATGTGTGCGTGTGAGTGTGCATGCATGGCACGTGTGTGTGCCTGCGGGTGCGGATATGTAGGTGTGTGTATGTGGTATGTGTGAAGTGTATGTGTGTGCTGCGTGTGTGAGGTGTATGTGTGTGTGTGGTGTGTGTACGTGCAGTGTGTGTATGTGTGGTGTGTGTATGTGTGGTGTGTGTGTTGCTGTTTGCAGTTCAGAGGGAACGACGGGGCTCTGACTCTGCCACCCTCACCAGACACGGGTGTTGACAATTTCCATTTGTGCACAGTTTTAAATGTTATTATAGTTTTAAAGATGGAGAAACAGCAGCCTGAAGAGGTAACTCAATGTCACGTGCTAGGACACGGTATTTGGGACTTGAACGCAAGCTCCAGGCGTCCAAAGCCCCGGCTCTTTCTTCCATACTGCGCAGAAACATCCTGCCAGGCTCTCAGCCAAGGAATTAGGGGGACACCTGCGCAAGCAAGGTGGGTCTTGCCCCAGGAAGTTTGTATTCTGTTGTGGGTGATGGACAGGTGTACCTGATTCTCTGGAGAGACGATGTGTGTTAACTGCGATGAGGAAAGAGTTGATCCCATGTGAGGACACAAAGCCCCAGACTGAATCTGCCAGGGGAATCCAGGAAGGCTTGCTGGAGGAGGTGTCCCATGAACTGATCTTTGTGCCAGTTAGGATTTCCATCAGCTACACATACCAGCCACCAACTGTAGTGGCTTAACCAGTAGGGGTTTCTCTTCCTCACATAATAAGAAGCCTGGAAGGAGGCAGCCCAGGGCTGGAGCAGCCCCTTGAGAAGGTGGTCACAGAGGAGGCTCCTGCTAGCTTCCTGTCTACTATCTTTAGAGTACAGCATTTTCCCTCACAGTTGCAAGACAGCGGCTCCATCTCTAGGCTTTGGGTTCTCGGTCCAGGAAGGAAGAAGGGGAAGGATGAAGGTCAAAAAGCAAAAGGTTGGGCCTGGCCCGGTGGTGTGGCGATTAAGTTCATGTGCTCTGCTTCAGCGGCCCGGGATTCATGGGTTCTGATCCCTGGTGCAGACCTATGTGCCGTTCATCAAGCCGTGCTGTGGCAGTGTCCCACATATAAAAAATAGAGGAGGATTGGCACAGATGGTAGCTCAGTGACAGTCTTCTTCAACCAAAAAGAGGAAGATTAGCAATAGATTTTAGCTCAGGGCTAATCCTCCTCACCACAAAAAAAAAAAAAAAAGTGATAGGTCAGCGGAGTCAGTGCTTCCCGGAAGGAAGAAACAGCATGCTCAGGAGCCCCATGTAGTTGCCTTCCCAGGGGGCCCTGTGGCCACTCTGGCTGCAAAGGAGATTTTCATGTGGCAAGTGGTCCCCAGACAAGGGGGCTACAGAGAGGGCATTCAATGGGGTCTGCTTCCCTCTTGTTAGCTGGGTAGGAACTCAGAGGTTAATAGGTGAGTGAGAGGGGGAGCTTGGAGCCGGATGAAGGTAGAGGGTGGGGATGCAGGGAAACCCGAGGTGGTCAGAGGGATGAGCATTTCTGTGTGTGGTTGTGTGTGTGCATGCACACGTGTGTGCACGTGTGTCTGTATATGTGCACGTGTGTGTGTGTGCACATGTGTGCATGCATGTGTGCATGTTGCTGTGAGGAGGTGGCTATTATAACGGGGGACAGGATGAGGAATGAGCTCATTCGTGAAGGCTTGAGAAGTTCTGATTGGTTCCATTTTGAGAGCAGGGGAATGACTCGGTGGGATCACAGTGGCAGCATGGCGGAGACCGGGTGAGGGAGAGGGGAGCCTGGCAGCCAGGAGACTGGTGAGGGGGCTGTTAGGACAGGGCAGGTGAGAGCCACAAACTAAACACCAGAAATGTGGCCCCAGGTGGGAGGACCTGGGAGCCTTTCCTGCAGGTGCGCCGGGAGGCGATATAACCTGGTGGCCGAGCTTGTGGGCTCAGGGCCAGGGTGCCTAGCTCCCGGTCCCAGCTCTACCACCTCATACGCAGCCAATCACTTAATCCTCTGTGCCTCTTTCTCCTTATGCGTAAAGCGGAGGTAATCATTTTGCCAACACACGGGAGATGCAGGGAGATTACGTGAGCAGAGTGACCGGCGTGTAAACACTGTTACCTACTGTTAAGATAATACACATGCAAAGGCCCATTTTCATCCATGGCTTAACAGTTTCCTTTAAAGGCACTCTCCTGTCTATCCGGGTGCAGGACCATGCGCACACTGTATGCCCAGACACAAACTTGCATGTTCCCCTCCTGCATGGGGGACGAGTGAGCCCCTCAGGCCTAGGCATCCATGAGCAGCTGCTCTGAAGCTGGGGGGCCAGCAGGCCCTGACCAGAATGCCCCCAAGAGTTGCTTCCAGAGTCATTCACACACAATCCAAGAGGCTGGCATGATTCTCCCTGCTACCCAGTGCTGTCTTTGCCCCAGTGTTCTGCTTCTGTTCATTCCCTGGGGCCTGTGCCTTTGCTCACAGCCCCTGTTTCTCAAATTGCTCACTGACCATCAGAGAAGTGCAGTTGCTGAATGAGTGCTCAAGGGAGGGTGTTTGTTAGGGGTGCCCAACCCAGCCTTGAGCTCAGAGAAGACTTCCTGGCAAGGCATTGTCTACACAGAGGGACGGAGACTCAGTCCCTGCCCCTGAGGGCCCAATGGTCTGATTGGGGACACAGGTATTTACAACCCTGTGTTGTAACTTCTGCTTCTGGCCATGATGGAGTCGCTTGGATCAAAAAACCCTCCAGCAGAAAACAACTATGAAGCCTGGAAAAAATACAAAATAAAATCTGAGAGGTTGGTAGAGGAAATAAGTCCATGTGGAATCGAGGGGCCACAATCCTAGAAAGAGAGAAACACGGAAGTCAGTGGGACCTTGTCCACTTTCCCCCTCAGGGCACAAGCCAATTCGAAGTGGGGGACACACAAGCTGGACATCAAGCACCCACAGCATTCGCAGCCTCATAGGGTTGGGAGACAATGATTGGAATTCAGGGCCGCCAACGCAGCTGGGGCTGGGAGAGCCCTGAGGAAAGGAAACCAAAGAGAAAAGAGCCTGGAATTCTGTGCAGCTATTGCCCTCAAGGTGTTTGCTGGATCCTGAGCTGCTCAGAGGTGAGAGGCCAAGAAACCAAGAAAAATGTGGCTGCTAAGAGGCTAAGACGATACTCTGAGCTTTTGGCCATCTCAAGATGCTGAAGGAAAAGAAAATTGGAGTTCAGAGCCATTCAAGGAAGACAGGTCTTGGTAAACAACCCCAGTTTTCAGCTGAGACCCTTGTAGGATATGCTCTAGATTAACGGAAATCAAAAAGAGAGCAGTCCTCACAAAGCCTGAATCCAGTCTTAGTTTCTCTCATTTCTTCATTGGTACCAAGTGGTTTTGCCTATTCTCACGGCCAGCCAGAAAAAAACCAAACCCTCCCTGAGGAAGGGAAAATTCTCCAGAGCCTCTGTGAGTTTTCAAACACAAAGTGTGGCATTTAATTAAAAATGACTGAACAGCTCATCAAACAGAGCCAATGAAAGAAAACAAAAACAAAAACCAAAAAATGAAAAACCCAGACAATAGAAACAAACTCACAGGTGATACAAATATTATATCTGAAAATGTGATTAATATGTTGGACGCATAGATATCAAGATGGAGAATTTCAGAAAACTGAAACTTACAAAAAACAAGTAGAAATTATGGAACTAAAAAATATTATAATTAAAACTAACAACTCAATAGATGGTTTAACAGCAGATTAGATAGAGCAGGAAAGAGGATTGGTGAAATAGAATTTAGATTTTTAGGAAATGCTCAGAGTGAAGTATGGAAAGGAAAAATAGGATGGAAAATACAGAAAAGAACATTAGAGAAATACGAGGCATTGTGGAAAAGTTTAAAATATGTGAAATTATAGTCCCAGGAGGAAAGGCGAGGATAAGCCAGAAGTGAAACTTGAAGAAATAAAGGCTGGCATTTCCAAATTGATGAAAGACATTAAGCCACAGATTCAAGAAACTGTGAATCCCAATCAAGGAGAATAAAAAGAAGATCACACCTAAGCACATCATTGCCAAATTAGTGACAAAGTCAAAGAGAAAAATCTTAAAAGTAGCCTGTGAAAAAGATGCAATTACTTTAAAAAGAGCAAGAATAGAACTAAGAGATGACTTCTCAAAAGAAATGATGGAAGCCAGAAGACAATCTTTAAAATGCTGAAAGAAAACTATTGACAACCTAGAGCTCTATACTAGGCTAAAATATACTTCAAAAATGAACATGAAATAAAGACATTTTTCAGATCAACAAAAGCCATCAGGATTTGTCACCAGCAGACCCACACTAAAAGGAACAATAAAGGTAATTCATCAGGCAGAAGGAAAATTATCCCAGAGGAAGGTAGTAATGCAGGAATAAAGAGTACCAGAAAAAGTAAATAAGGAGATAAAACTAAACAAATATTTACTGTTTAAAATAATAATAATATTTTCTTATGGGATTTAAAACATATGTAGAATAAAAACAACAACAGTACAAAAGTCAGGAAAGGGGCTTATGGAGTCAAAGTACAAAGTCCTTCTATTGTCTGGGAAGTGACAAATGAAAAAATATATAGTAAACTCTAAAAAGTCAAGGATGCATGTTGTAACTTCTAAAGTTACTATTAAAAGATAAATGATAAAATGCATAATTAACAATCTAATAAAGAGAGAAATAGAACAATAAAAGATATTTGAGTAATCAGATAAAAAGGCAAGAAAGGAGAGAAAGGAACAAAGAACAGATAGGATAAATAGAAAACAAATAGTAATCTGGTAAATTTAAACTCAAATACATCAATAATTGCACTAAATGCAAATGGACTAAATACTCCAATGAAAAGACAAAGATTGCTGGACTGGATTGAAAAAAAACTCCAACTACATATTACTTTCAAGAGACACATCTTAAATATAAAGATATAGAAAGATTGAAAGTAAAAGGTTGGGAAAAAACATGCTTTTGAAACACACACACATCCAAAAAAAGAAAAAAAGGAAGGAAGGATGGTGGTGTAGTTCAACTAATATCAGACAAAAGGTTGAGCAGCCTTGATTATGTTATCAATTGTAATGCTCCCAACCTTTAAATATCTATATATGTATAAATATAAAACAAAAAAGTTATCAATGAAAACTTATAAATCTGTAATAGGTGGCTTGAACTGAAAATCTTATCTAAGACAAGGGCAAAAAAAATCCACCTTCCAGAATACTGATGTGCTTACTGCCACCTAGTGGCAGCATATAATAATTGCAGGAAAAGTGTGTGAGCAAAGAGAGTTGTACCAAGTATAGTAACCAAAAACTTAAATGAAATTATAGTAACCATTGGAACCTGGCATCAAGTTATTCAATAAATATTTGTTGAATGAAGAGATCATTGCCAAGCTATTGCGTAAGATGCTTTTGTTTCACAATCTCCATGATTTATTTTTTCCCCTTATTTAAAAAATAAAATTGTTTTCCTTTGCTTTTAGAAATTTAAAAGAATACAAAAAAGAAAGAAATAGCAACCATCCATGGTCTCAGTACTCAGTTTCCAGAATTAATTCTGGTTAACAATCTTATGTTTTCTCCCAGTCTTTCCTTTTAAGAAAAAAAAATTTTTTAAATAAAAGTCATAACTGTTCATTATAAAGAATTCAAAACATGCTGAAAATCCCAAAGATGGAAGTAAAAAACCAACCCAAATCCCACCAGTCAGAAATAACCATTAACATTAGCTGAACGTCAGTTTGGACAACTCTATATGCAAATATACAAACAGAAGGATGGGTAAAGAACAGATGGGTAGAAATACTTTTATAAAACCAGAAGAATCATATTTTGGATACTATTTTAAATTTAATTTTACTTGAATTTAACAGAAGGATATGAAAGGGAAGTTAACGGAACTTCTGAATTTATATATAAATATTTCTTCGATACAAGAGATATTTTTCCTAAAGTATCCCTCCCAGTTTAAGAAATGAAACTACAGGAACATTAAAAGGTTGAAGTTATGATTTTTTTCAAGGACATATTTTTATTTTTATCTGTATAGACTGACTTCTTGCTGTGAAAGATGAGATAATTGGCCCAGCCACGCTGGCACAAACACACGGTTCTGAAGATATTGAAGTCCTTCCACACCAGTTGGTAAATATCAGCTGCTGGACTCTCTTCCCAGTGCTCTGCCTCTGTCTTGGCTACCCTGATTCCACTGCCAGGACCAACCCCAACCTCCGTCTCCCCAGGGATCTGGAGCTACAGGGCGAATAGGACTCTGGACGGTTCTCCTGGCCCACCTTCAACACTTCCGTTTCAACCAAAGTAGCCCAGTTTTCATCTGTTTTATGTACTGGGCGTCCACATAAGGCATTGTTTGCAGAAAGTATTCAGCAACCAAGAGGGTTGAAAATGGTTTGGAAAACCCCTGCTCGAGGTTAGCTCGCAGGCTCCTGCAGCCTGCACAGTCCCCGAGTTTCAGAGAACAGAGACCTTTTGCCCAAGCACACAGAGCTCGTTAAGAAGTCAAAGTCCGTGTCTGTAATCATGGTGTAATTACCTTGCATCCTAATTGGCAGCAGACACAGGCCTGCGGGGATGGAAACTCCGCCGTGAGCTGGCTCCAAATAGGCTGAGGCGGAAGGTGCTGGAGCCCAGGTCCTCGTGGAGGCCGCAGGTGGCTGGTGAGCTCTGCCTGGGCTCCAGCTCTGCGCCGGGCCCTGTGCCCAGGTCCTGACACTCAAGATCTCCCCCGTCCCGGGAGGAGTGTGGTCCTCCCACTTACAGACCAGGAAACTGAGGCTTGGAGAAGCATGTGCTTGGCTGAGACCCTCCCAGGTGGGGCAGCCTGGATGTGAACCCAGGTCTGTCTCTTGCCAAAGTCTCTTCTCTTCCCGCCCCAGGCCTCGGAGGGCACCCCGTCCTGCATGGAGCGGAAAGGGAAGAGGTCGGGAGCCGCCGCAGGCAGGGACTGGCAGCCAGGAGCTCAGAGTAACCTTTGTGCTGCCTCCCGGAGAGAGCACCTGGAAACGTGACTCAGCGCCTCTGTGTCCCCAAGTGCAGCGCGCTGGCCCTTGACAGTGAGGAGTGGAGGAGCAAAGGGGCTTTGGGGAGAAGGGGCCCCCTGCCTGTGCTTCCAGAGAGGCCATGGGGCCCGGTCACAGGGGGTGGTCTTGGAGTCAGAGTGACATGGGTTTGAGTCCCAGTTCTGCTCCTTATCCCTGTGGCCTCAGGCAGATCACTGTCCTCTCGGAGCCTCGGTTTCCCCCTCCATAATATGGCAGCAGTTAGGGGGTGCACCCACTACCCCTAGCAGAGACTCAACCAGTGGCAATGGTCATTATTATTTGATAGTTGGGTATCTACTTACCCTTTTGTTCCCAAAGCTAACTGTGGGTGCTTGTGTGTGGGGAGGTGCGAGGGGGGGTGTCTAACCTGCCCCCCCAGGTCAGCAACCTCAGTTGTGCCTGTGTGTGTTGAAGGAGGAGAAGCCATAGTTCAGGACTCGACCAGAGAAGCGAGCCCCCTAGGATGGATGGATATAAACATGTAACACGCACGCACATACACATACACACACTCCGGATGGGTCACAGGGGTGTGACCTCACGCGGTAGGGGAGCCAGTAGCAGTCTCTGTGAGGCTGACGCTGGAGCCCTAAGTCCACGGGTGAGGTAGTCAGGGAGGGCGATGGATGAGAAATGGGTAAGAACAAGAACAAGCCAAAACCTACAGCACTAACTTGAGCTCGAGGTGGCGGCCAAAACCCAGTGGCCTTTGACTCATGGTCTGGGTGCCCTGCAGAGCCTGGGGCCTCGGTCACACACCGAAACACTCATACCTGGCCGGGGAGTCAGACAAGGGAAAGGAGGGCCAGTAGTAACCCAGCCGTCTCACACCCAGGGGTGGCCAGCAGATCAGCGACCACACAAGTGAGCTACAAAACCACTGCTGTTTCACCTCCACCCTCTGAATCTCCCCAGAAAGGCCTGGTGTCCCGCCCTATAGGAACATTCAGGGACATGGGTTCTGGGAGAGGTAGTGCAGCCTAGCCCAGCTGACACATTTCAGAGCCACACAAAGCTGCATGGGTGGCCTGGGGCAGGGGCAGGAAGGGTTCTGGGTGGGAGAAGCTGCCCCATCCTGCCACACACCCAGACGGACAAAGGATGCTCTGAAGTGATGCACCCCTGCACTGGCACGTGGAGGGGTCGGTGCTGGGGACACAGAGCTGGATGGACACGGTGACATGTGCTTCAGCCATCTGCCCCTGCCCTGCCCCCAACCCAGACGTCAGGGCTCCCCGCTGAGTTCACCTCCTCCATATGTCCAGACCAGCCCACTCTCTCCATCCACTGCCCCTGCCCCAGCTGGGCCCCCGTGGTGGCCTGCTGGGACTGTGGCCACCATGTCCTCCTCACTGTCCCCAACCTCATCCTCACACCGGCTTCAGCTGGACCTGTCTCTCTCCTGCTCTCACATTTTCGATGACCACCAGCTGCAGCAGGGGGTGCCAACCCTGGGGGTCTATCAGAACCAGCAGGGAATGTTTCGACCCTGGCCTGTGGATCAGAATCCGGAGCCCAAAGCTGTGCTCTTGGTGAGCAAATCCAAAGTCATCGATCAGCCCAAAGGAAAACCTGCAAGCCCCTTGCTCAGCATCCATGCACTTTGTGATTTTGGTTTCCACCCCATGCAGCCTGATTTCCCCCCGCCCCACCCCAAACCCCACACACGTGTTTCACTTGCCCCAAACTCCTCTGGCACCTGGGTCACATACCACATTGGTGCCCACACTCTTCTTGCTGCCTGGAACATGTCCCCACCTGCTTTCCTTTAGACAAACTCCTACTCACTCCCAAGGCCCCACTCAAAGGCCACCTCCTCTGTGAAGCCCTCCCTGACTGCTCCCACAGCCACACTCCTATCCCACATTTTTCCTCAGTACTGACCACTTTGTTTTGTGGTCCTCATGCCTGTCTCCCCATTAGACTGACAGCTCTCGGGGGCAGGGACCTGACTCTGCACAGTGTCCAGAGTGGAACCTGCCACAGACCAGAGAAAGAATGAATGAGTTAATGAATGAATGCATGGCCACCTTTGGGTGTGGGGCCTAGCTTGTGGGACGTGCTCCCAGGGTGAGTTGAGGGCTGGTGGAAGAGAGAGTCTCTGGGGCTTTGCCACAACCTTGAGATGTGGAAGGTTCCAGGGAAGGCGGAGACCTCAGGGTCATCGAATGTTCATTTTCTTTTCATTTAAAAAAGCATATAATACATGCTTTTGGTAAAACTTCAAATAATCATGGAATTGTGCAAAGTAAGCACTTCACACAGCCGGTCCTCCCCCTCCCAACAGTCCCCTTTCTGGTTGCAGAGGTGACCAGTGCTGGGGTATTTGTGTTCAGTGGAAAGTTTGGGGAGCCTGACGGGTCTGACCGGTTCCTCCCCAACTTGAGCTGGGGCCCAGCTTGCAGGAGGGCTGACAAGGGAAACGCTCAGCGGCCCTCTGCCAGGCCTCACGTGCCCTCCCGTCCCCAGGTCCGTCTCAGCGCTGTCTGTGCCCCAGCTGGCCAGCTCTACAGTTGTCGGCTTCTGGGCCTAACCTGCTCCTCTAGGTCCAGGTGTCTGGCGCTGGTCAGGCTGGTTCCATGGCAGCACAGAGTCTGCCTGTGGACTGTGATTTTGCCTCCCTGACCCTCAGTCTCCTCATCAGTCTCTTCTATAACTCTTCGACCTAACTGCCAGGGTAGTTGTGGGAGCTCACGGAGGCACTGGGTATAAACACCCAGCTGGGGACCTTGATAAACATCCAGACTTTACTCCCTTTTTCCACCTTGAACCCACCCTGCGACAGGCTTAGAAGCAGGCCTGCCTGGGTTCCAAGTCCTGGAGAGTCTTTGATGAATGCGTGCCTTTATAGAGGCCTCCTGCCCAAGGAGAGCCTATCGCTTGTTGGTTTCCTCCTTCCTTCCTGCCTTCCTTCCTTCTCTCCTTCCTCCCTTCCTCCCTTCCTCCCTTCCTTCCTTCCTTCCTCCCTCCCTTCTCACACATTCTCTGAGCACCCGCTCTGGCCCCTCAGAGAGCAGAGCTGAGTGAGCTGGGACCCCCAAGGAGGAGCCTGCCATAGGCCAGGAACCTGATAGGCCACAAGCGGCTGAGATCTGTGCTGGGAAGTGTGAGGAGCAATGGTGAGCAGGACCAACGTGCCTGGCCCAGTGTGAACATGGGAGGATAACCAGGTGGACTAACATCTTATCCTTTTCCTCCCTCCCTCCCTTCTTTCCTCCCTTCCTTCCTCCCTCCCTCTCTCCCTCCCTTCTTTCCTCCCTTCCTTCCTCCCTCCCTCTCTCCCTCCCTTCCTTTCTTCCTTCCATATTTATTGAGCATCTGCCTGTGCCAGGCACTGGGGACACAAGGGTAAAAAGGCGAAGTTTGTGTCTCAAGTCAGAGCTCCACAGAGGGTCAGGTCCACCAACAACCCCTCGGTACAAGAAAATGGCCTCGGTGGAAGCAGCTGCGGAATGCAGGGGGAACGTCTGAGCGACTCAGGGAAGGGTCCCCAGTGGGCTAAAGGGTGGACTTAAGCCGGACCCAAGGATGAGGAAGGGCATTCCAGGTGGAGGGAACTGCATGTGTGAAGGCACAGAGGCAGGAAAGAACCTGCCTGGTCTGGGAACAGCCCACAGCTCTTCCTTGTGGCAGGGCGATGACAGACAAGCAGGGTCTGGAGCCCCGGCCCAGGAAGTCCCCCTGGGTTGGGCTGGGGTCCCAGAATGCATGACCTGGACCCTCTGCCTCCTTGACCTCCTTTGCTCCCTGGTGCTTCAGGAGGAAGTGGTCCTGGCCCCACTGCACACAAGGAGGCTTTGATGCTGGAGAAAGGGGGTGAGGAAGGAGGGCCAGCTGCTGTGTTTCTGGATGAGTCTCGAGAACCTGCCCCTCCTCCTCCCTTGACACCATGGCAACCAGGCGGGGAGCTGCCTGCAAGAGTAGGGAGCCTCTGAGAGCTGCTTATTTGAGGGGGTGGGCTGGGGGGCAGACTTCCTGCTCTCACTCACAGCCCACCCAGCCCAGGGAGAGGAAGAGGGCCGCTCTGTGGCCCTGGGCAAGCCGCTCCCCCTCTTGGAGGCTTGGTTTTGGGTTCTGTAATATGGGGACAACAAGAGAGTGTCGGCAGGACTGGCAGCAGCGGTTCAGCCCCATCCTCCATGAAGCAGACGCCCAGGCAGGATTACCCAGGGGAGGGAGCTGGGGAGCATCCTGGATCGCCCTGCAGTCCCGGGTTCGGCAAGGCCGTCAGGGAGACCTTGAGCCAAGTGGCCCATCAGAGGCGGCCGCACCTCTCACAAAAGGGCCTGCCAGTGTCCCTGCCACGCTAGGTCGCTGTCCAGGAGCACCCAGGGAGACAGGCCGCAGCCTGAGTGCAGGGATGGATTTCAGAGCAGCAGCCGGGTCTCTGGCCAGCCACCTGTGCTGGAGGCCTGAGTGGGCTTCTCGTGGCCGCCCCACTGCACAAACCCATCTTCCCCCGCAAAGCGCTGGGGCTGGCTACCCTCTATGAGCCTCAGTTGCCTCATCAGTGAAATGGGGTAACGTAAGGCTGGGAGGGGGTTGCAGGCTCTGCAGGGGGCTGCTGGGGAGGGGGTGTGACTCCAGTGCTGGGCCCATGGGGCTGTCCCCCAGCCTTCAGCCCCGGAGCCGCTAAGGTGGGCCGGCTCCCTGCCCCATGGGGAATGCATGGCTGTGGCTGGGGAGGCAGGAGTGGGGCCGCCCAGCTCCTGGGGCTCAGCAGACAGAGCCCTGGGCAAAGCCTTCACCTGGGGGTCCCAGGGTCCCCTGAGGAGGCCTGAGCTTGCCCTGAAGTTGGCCTCCTGGGCCCGCCAGCTCCACATGTGACACCACACTGCACCCCTCGCACATGCACTTACACACACCTACTCTCACTCACACACTCACCCCACATATAGACACCCTCTCACACACACTCACACTTTTCGTATACACTTTCACACACCCTTACACACTCACACACACATACTCATGATCTCACACAGCCACACACGCTCACACTGATCACTCCTTGGAGCCATTCACGCCAGATCCCCCAGGCAGCAAGTGTGGAAACAACCCTTCCCTGGACACCTGGTCTCCCTTCCCCTCCTGTCCTCCCCTCCTGCCCTCCCCTCCCCTCTTCCTCTCCTCTCCTCCCTTCCTCTCCACCCCTGCCCTCCGCCGCCATCCCTCCCCTTCCCCCCTCTCCCCTCCCCTCTCTGTCCGTCTGGGCCTCGCCTCTCCCTCCTCCTGCCCCAGTTTCTGGGTCCTCCCAGTGGAGCTCTGAGAACAGGCAGTTCCTGGCCCACCCCGCCACTTCCCTCCTCTCCGACCTTGCCAGCTCCCTCCTGCCCTTTCCAGGGAGGCTTGGGAACCAGGGGGAGGGAGGCCAGGACGGAAGCCCAGTGGAGCTGGGTGTGGAGCCCGGCAGAGACACAGGCCCCAGGGGTCCAGCTCTCACTGCCTGGCCCTGGGCCGATTTCATTTGGGGAGACCAAGGGGCACCCCATGTTCTCAGCGGGTGCCCCCATGCCCTCCCCACACCCAGCTCCTCCTGCCCAGATGCCCCCTCCCCTGGCCCAGGGTCCTGGTTCCCCTCCATGATAATGTGATAGCAGCCCCCCACCAGTGTCTGCCATTCAGCCCCCAGGCCGGCCGCTGTCTCACGTGTTGGTGACACACCTTTTGGGTCAAGATAGGCACTCTGCTCCCGTGCAGGGAGGGAGCAGCCCGGGTGAGGATGGCCTCTGGAAGCCCAGACCCGGGTCCCGCTCCTGCACCCACCTCTAGCCCCCTCTCCCGGCAGATGGGGCTGTGTCCAGATCACACTGAGCTCCTGCCTGGCGCAGGGTGCTCAGCCTCCGGGGTGACGTTCCTCAGTGCACTGCTTCATCTGACACATGGAAACCGGCGCCTAGAGATGCGCCTGCCCTGCCCCAAGTTGCGGGTGAAGAAGGGTCAGCCTCAGGGCGGCACTGGACCTGTCATCTACACTGCCTGTCTGCACTGCCAGTCTACACTGTTGTTAATAACAGTGCTGGCCATCAAGCACATAGGGGTACTGAGATCTTACAGAGGGCACCTCCAGTCCTGAAAAGTAGGTTTATTATCCCCAGTTTACACTGGAGGCATTGGGGTCAGAGAGGTGAGGTCAGGGCACAGGTGCCAAGCCAGCTGGCCTCTCCTAGCCCCTCCACTGCACCAAGGTCCTTCAACCTCAGGGCCTTTGCATGTGCTGTCCTCTCTGCTGGTACTATTCCCCTTGCTCTGTGCCTCACCAGCTCCTAGGTTTCCTTCAGGTCTCAGCCTGAATGTCACCTCCTCGGAAAGCCCTCCCCTCTCCCCCTAGTAGCCAGAATCCAGTGACCTGCCAGGAGGCACTTAGACAATGTGCCCAATCTATTTGGGCATTTACTGGTGTTCTGCACGTCCTCTCCAATGCCTGTAACTTCCCCGAGGGCACAGAGCCCAGCACAGCATCTGGCACACCGGAGGCACCCAGTGACTAGATAGGACCCACTGGAGTCCTAGAGATTGAAGGCCACTGGCCCTGGCGGCCAAAGGCCGTCTCCAGACTCCATCCTCTAGGGGACCGATTGTGGTTCAGGCCAAATGGCCTGAGCTGGAGTCTCAGGGCAGAAGGACAAACCAGTCACACTGTGTGAGGAGGAGCTGAGCTACAAAGCTCAGGAGAGCACAAGCCGCGGGTCCAGGGGGTCAGGGACAGGAGGGGCCTCCCAGGGGCTTAGCCACCAGAGGCTGGGGTGTGGGCCCTGCAACACACTGAACATTTGGGGTGGGCCAGGGTCAACATTGTCTGCAGGGTGTCCCCCCTCCTGGACAGCTGTGGCCCAGGGAGCATGTGGGCAAGTCCAGATCCGGGGCTTGGGCTAACCTGGTCCAAATTCCCACTCACCACTGACCATGTGCCTGAGTCTGAGTGACCATGTGACCGTGACACCTCTGTGCCCATGCGTCTCTCTAGAGTGTGCATCCTCCTCTGCTCTCTCTCCACCAGGCTCAGACCAACTGCTTAGATATAAGGGGTCACACATCCAGTGCTTAATTTTTTAAAATAGAATGAATCATAAGAATTTAATAAATAATGATATTTTGTATTTATTAATGAAGGTTCAAAATAGAGAAGCGATTTTGAAGTAATTACTAAATATCACATTTATATTTTCCTATAGAACCAAACCGGAAAGTATCCCCCAGAAGCCCCACACCGTGGGCATGCCCTTGACGAGGTCCTTCTCTCATTTTGATTAGAAAACAGCAGTCAGGTTTCCACGGGGAGGGAGGGGCAGCGTGACCACCTTCTGGCCTGAAGGCCTCTCCTTTGCTCTGCCTTCCCCAGCCAGAGCCTGGAGGAACTGGGGGCTACCTGCCGTTGAAGATGGAGGAAGGGGCCGGCAGCCAAGGAATGCAGCTCCAGAAGCTGGAAAAGGCTAGGAAAGGGACTCTTCCCAGAGGCTCCGGAGTGAGCACAGCCCTGCCAACTCCTTGGTTTTGGTCAGTGAAACTGATTTCGGATTCCTGACCCCAGAGCTGTAAGAGGATAACTGCGTGCTGTTTTAAGCCACCACGTCTGTGCTCATTTGTTATGGGAAACAAACATGCACCGTCCTTGGTTCTACCCACCTTGAGACACCTTTTTCCCTCTCCCCTCATTCACTCTATCTGCATTTAGTAAGCATCTCCTGTATGCACTGGGCGGTTCCGGGTGCTACGCCTGTGGAGCCCCTGCCCACACTGCCAGGCACTGTCCACACACATGGTCGTGTGTATTCCTACCCGCAAGCCTAAGGGGGCCCGTCAGACACAGGGCTGCAGGTACCAGGTGGCCACTCGCTCCCCGGAAAAGCCTTGCGCGCAGTGAATCTGAGCTGACATTCTGGTCGCTCCCTGCATACGAGAGCCGTGAGTGGAGATGCCGGAGCAGCCTGTACGTTCTCTAAAAAATGTTAGGTGAAAAACGTCCATCAACGGCCGCATCTTTATACGCAAAGTGGGGTCCTGACTGCCCCAGGGACCTTGGATGGTCTCTCTTTCCGGGGTGCCACATCCTGCATCGACTCTCTTAACCCCGCTGTCATGCCTGTCAACAGTCCCTTTGCCAAAGTCCGTCCAGAAAATCGTTTGCACGTGCCATCTGTTTCCTGCTGGGACCGTGACAGATACGATTTGGAAAGGAGACGAGGAGAGCAGGGGCCCCGTCCAGAGTCCAGTGCAGAATGTCCAGAGGGGAGCTCCCTGCTGTCCCTGGTGGGCTCTGGGGAGGATGGTGGGGCAGGGGTGGTGATTAGGGAGTGGAAAGCCCTCCAGGCAGGTGGGGCGCACAGAAAATCACCCCACACTCGTGTGAGGAGCAGCCACGACCCATTTACAGGTGAGGCTACTGCAGCACAGAGTGGGTGAATGGCTTCCTCAAGGGCACACAGATGGAAAGGGGCAGAGGTAGAAATGGAACCCTGACCTGCCCCTGACCTGTGTCTCCTTTCCCTGTGACCTCTGGGTAAGTGCTCCCTCACCCTGTGGCCACTAGCTCTGACAGGCCTCACCCCCCAGCCCCCTCCCCCGGCCCCTGTTCCCCCAGCACAGACCAGGGCCCTGCCATTACACCAGTGCACCCTCTCCTCTGCCCTCCCGCTGTCCTGGCCCCGCCTGACAGCTGAGTGTGTGACCCTGCCTTAGGAAAGAGCACAGTTAGATTAAAATGAACCGTTTGTCCCTGTCCTAACTGTTAAAGGCTCGGAAATATTGGGGTCCCGAGTCAGAGCAGGCCTTGCCCTGGGCCCAAGAAGAGGACACCCTCACCCCAGTATCTAGGGGTCTGCTCTCTTTGTCCGGTCCGGTCCCTCCCAGACGGTGACCTGGGGGGGTCATGCTGTATTGGGGTGGAGGCCTTCCCTCGCCAGCAGTGGTTTAGATTACAAAGTACTATTATTTATTTTTGTCTAGATTCCCCCTGCCTGCCTTCCCTGGCAGACTTTTTTTGTTTTTGTTTTTACCTTGAAAAGAAAATTGACTCAGGGTTCTACAAACCACCCAACTGACTTCCTGAGTTACCTTGATGAGAAATGCAGCTGCAGCCGTGCTGACTGGTCCCAGCTCCCAACGCCGCCCCTTCCTCTGCAGCAATTTCATTTGTCCCCTGGGGGCCCCCATGCAGCACGCAGCACCCCAGGGCTCCCCCAAGGGACCCTGCTGAACCCTGACCCCCATCCTGTCACCAGCCCCCCAAGTCCTACCTGTGGCCCCATGGTCCTCAAACCAGCCTGGGAGGGGCAGGTGGGGAGGCCCGTTAGACACAGGGGTGCAGGTGCCAGCTGGGCACTCGGCCCCCCAGAAAAGCCGTGAGGATTGAGTTTGAGCTGACATTCAGCTCCTGGAAGGCAGTGCAGCCGCTGGGGAGAGAGAGGGCAGGACACAGACACACCCCACACGCTGGGTAAGGTTTTGACACTGGGCGGGTGGTGGACCAGGATCCCCAGGATGAGGAGGGGCATGGGGGAGGGGAATCGGAAGTTGGGGGGACCCAAAGGAACCCAGTCCAGGGTGGTCATTTCAACTCTCTTGTCTGAGATGTGTGCTGGGGACACAGAAGACAGGGTGGGGGGTGGAGGGCTGTCCTTGCCCCCGGGGAGTTCACAGTCAAGTGCAGCCACAAAGTGCAGAAGCACCTGGAGCTGGGACAGGGATGAGCTGATGGCTGGGATGAGGCTGGGGGGCAGGAGGTGGATGGCAGACACCTTACATGGGGAGGAATTTGGCTCGCACCCCGAGAGCAGTGAGAGCCAGGAAAGGGGAAAGAGGGGACAGTTTGTCTTCAGAAAAGTACTGTAGCCACCAGCCCCCGTGGGCGGGAGGGCAAGAGGCAGGGGCCTGGGGCGGGATCCAGGGGAGGGACCATAGGGTCTGAGCCGGGCCTGGCCGTGGTAGAGACGTTGGGGGTTGACACTCTCCCATTCCCTTGAGGGCCACACAGCCCGAGTTAAAAGCCCTCCTGAGCCAGATCACCTGGGTTCAGATCCCGGCTCCACCTCTGGCTTGCTGGTCAAATCGCTGACCCGCTCCCTGCCTCAGTTTCCCCATCAGTGCAAAGGGGTTAGTAGTAGTACCGACACTAGGGGACTGCAGCGAGTCTCACATAAACGCTGTGTGCGGACGCTCTGCCCCGTCCTGCTGCAAGGGCGAGTGCTTGTGATGGCCCCGCCCGCTTCCCAGGTGGAGAGGGGCCCAGGCCACACCCACGGCTCCAAGGGGCCCTAAGGGCAGCGTCAGGCTCCCCAGCCAGCGTGAGACCTTCCGGTCAGGACGGCCCAGGTGACTGGATCAGAAGAGACGTCAGGAAGATCACTGGAACCAAAGCTGGTTCCGTAGGTCGACACTGTGGACGAACCTCTAGCCAGACCGATCGGGGAAGAGAGAGAAGACACACTGTGCGCTGACATGTCTGCTTCCCCGAGGCCTGAGACAGCACCTGAGGGTGGAGGGCGGGTGCTGGAGGGATTCGGGGAAGGAGAAGCCCTCAGGGAACAGCCTCTCTCCT
This sequence comes from Tapirus indicus, assembly GCA_031878705.1. Taxonomy (NCBI): domain Eukaryota; kingdom Metazoa; phylum Chordata; class Mammalia; order Perissodactyla; family Tapiridae; genus Tapirus; species Tapirus indicus. Next base: position 3,755,508 of record CM062935.1, on the reverse strand, counting down.
GCCCGAGGAGGACCCGGCTCCCGACAGTGCCCCTCAATGCCGAACCGCCCTCTAGAGCACATGAGCGGCGGTCACATCTGCTCCTCACTGACCTTTACAGCTACCCTGGGAGGAGCCCACTGGCACCCCATTTCAGGGACAAGGAGGCCGAGGCTGTCCCGAGGTCACTGGTAGAGTTCAGTCTTGGGCCTGAGTCCCAGACTCCTAAACCCCACACCTCCTCCACAGGCGAGGGAGGTGCCGGAAAGGGCTCTAAGTTAGGCTGGGGAGGGGAACTCCCAGGCCAGCAGGCCTCCGGGCCAGGGCTGAGGGTCACCATGGAATAGACCCCAACAGTGGGATCTGCCCACTTGCCCTTCTACTTGGGGTCAGGAGCGCTGCTTTAGCCATTCTTGGGGAAATGGGATTTCCTGGAAAGGAAGAAGGAGGCTTCAGGAAAAGAAAGCAAATTCAGCAGGACCGGGAGCCCCAAGAGGATAAAAAGAAGAAAGGCCACACTTTGAGAAGTGTGCTTTGCAGAGGCAGCACCGTGTCCGGAAAGTTCTGAGGCTGCACCGTCACCGCAACCTGGGTTCGAGTCCTCCTTCTGCCTCTCGCTGGCGCGTGACCCTATCGAGTGTCCTCTGCTCTCTCGGTCTCCGTGCCTGTGAAAGGGGGTTCTCTCACTCAGCACGGGTTCAGGAGCTGGGGTACCGCAGTCTCGGGCTTGCGGTCCGGGAGGCGAGGGCGGCTCAGCGTTCTGGGTGCTTTTTCTTCACCAAAACTCTGCAGGGTACATATTACCTCCACTTCTCAGATGAGGAAATGGGTTTCAGAGAACTTAGATATTTTGCCCAGAGTCACACAGGCGATAAGTTATTCTAAGTGATCTGTTGCTGCATGAAAAACCACCCCCAAACTCGGTGGCTTAAAACATTTCATAAGTCATTTTATTTTGTTCCCAAATCCACAGTTCGGGCGGGACTCAGCGAGGAAGGCTCGTCTGTGCTGCATGGCATCGGCGAGGGCAGCCAGACTGGAGCTGGGGCTCCACCTCCAAGACGGTGCACTCCCTTGCCACCACGCTGATGCCGGCCGGGGGCTGGGGCCCACTGCCTGGGCTTTCTCACAGGACGGCAGCCTAGTTCCAAGAGCAAGTGCTCCAGGAGACAAGAACCTGCCTGTCTCTGAAAGCCCAGACCCAGAAATTAGCACAACACCACTTCCACCGTATTCTATCTGTCAGGCAGCCCTGGGGCCTGCCTCTCAAAGAGAGGATGTCAAAGAATTTGTGACCATCTTTAATGTACCATAGTGACTGAGCCAGGATCTGAAGCCAGATCTTCCCGATGCCTTCAAGCCCTCCTGCACAGAGACTGGGGGAGACAAGTGAGCTAACCTGGTAGATGTGCGCCCAGGATTGACCCATCCAGACAGCTGCACCGTCTCACAGACATTCACCCAAACTAGGAGAAGTTAGCATTTTAAACCCAGATGTCTCCAAGGCCAGGCCAGTGCAGGGGTCTGCTGGCTCCAGAGGTCGGCTGTGGTCCCACTCCTTCCTTCCGGGAGCTACTAATCCCAGCTCCATCCATATGGTTCCCAGGGATCTGTCATGCTCCTGGGCAACCCCCTCTCCAGCCACAGTGGAATGGTCTGGGATGGGCATCTGTCCCAAGCTGGGCCAATGGATCCTACCAGCACTGGGAGTTGAAGGGGCCACATTTATTCCCACATGGAGAGTATCTTTGGGGAGAGAGAGGGAGGAAGCCACAGACTGGGAGAGGCAGACAGGACAGACAGAGAGGGTCCTGACAGCCTTCCGTGCCCTGATCCCAGTTTCTGGGGCCATCTGCTTGCCTGTCCCTGGAGGAGGCACCCCTGGAACCTCTCTCTAAATTGCCCTTTGCTGATTTCTGTCGCTGGTCTCCAAGAGGGGCCTGACCGAGAAGCCTGGTCACAGCAGCCCGGGGGCTCCTCAGGGACAAGGAGGTCCGAGCCTGTCCCAGTCACTGGTAGAGTGACTTCCTCCTGGAGAGGGCGCTGGCCTCTTCACTAGCCTTCCTGCCTCCCATCCCACCCCCTCCAGTCCCTCTCCACGCAAGGCCACAGGGAAGGCTCCAAATGCAGACCTGACCCCGTCACTCCCCTGCATTCAGCCCTCCAGCCCTTCCCCTTGACCCAGCCCCTGCTGGCCTCTGCATCCTCCTTCCTGTGTCCCACCCCCTGGGGCAGCTCTTCTGAACGACTTGCTCCTCTGCCCACACGCTGATGCCTCTGGGCCTTCGTTCATGCAGCTCCCTCTGCTGGAACTCCCTTCCTCTGCTTTTCATCTGGGTAACTTCTCTTCCACAGTCGTACACGCCTGGCCAGGAGGCCGGGGCAGCTTCCAGCAGGTATAAGGTACCGCGGTAAAAGCGTGGGTGTTGTCACATCACCTGGCTTCTCACCCCAGCTCTGCCACTTACTGGCTGTGTGACGTCAGGCAAGCTCCTAAACCTCCCTGTGTCTCGGTTTCCTCAAGTGTAACGTGGGATGATGATTGTCCTGTGTCCCATAGGGCTGCCGGGAGGATTACATGAGTTCAACGTGCGCCTGGACACGGGAAGCTCCGCAAAGCTCTAGGTCTTACTACCATCAGGGCCCCTCGGCCCGGGCTGGCGGGGAGCCCCCTGGGGGCGGATACCGGTCTCACCCAGTGCTGTCCCCACGGGCTGGTCCCGAGGCCTGCTCACTGCACAGGGTCCCAGCCGGGCCGGCCCGCTGCCTCCTGGCTCTGCTGGGGGACCTATCGGCTGAGTGGCAAGGCGGAACGGGCCTCCCGGGGCAGCGCCGCGGCCACCTGGCTCAAAAGCCACCTGTCAGCACCGCCCGCCCCGGCGAAGGGTGACCAGGGCGGTTTCAGCCCGCAAAGCCCGCCCGCCTCCAGTCTCTCCGGAGGCGGCGGGGCCCGCGCCCCCTGCTGGCCGGTGCCCGTTATTGCGGGGGGCGGGATCGTCGCGGAGGTTCAAGCGCCCACCGGGGACCGACCCATTCCACAGGTAGGAACCAGGCTGTAGGGCTTCCAGTCACTCAGCTGGAAAGCAGCAGAGCTGGGACTTGGAATCAGGACTGTCTCCCCAGCCAATGTGCTTTCGAAACAGTGCGGTCTCCATCTTCACTGACCCAGGAGGCTCGGAGTCCCTCTGTCCTCCCTTTCTCCTGCCAAATGCTCTGTCCCCAAGGCTCTACCCACCCTTGGAAAATGCCCTTGAGTCACAAACTTTGGCTGGGCATTAACTCAAGCTGAGCCTGGGCCAGGGCTGCTAGGAGCTCCTGGGGAGTCCAGGGGCCCGGCCAGAGATAAATGAGGTGCTGTCCTGCCCCTGGGGGCCACATTCTGATGAAGAAGTCAGTGCAAAAGTCACTCAATAAATGCTTGTTGAATGAATACATGACTAAATAAATATACTCAGCGACTGGCACAAAGCTGTCAGATCCTAGGCCAATTGGCGGACTCTTACTCATCCTTCAAAACCCTGTTCAAGGTCACCCTGGTCAAGGTCACGAGGAAGGAAACATCTTCCAAAACCCTTCAAGGAGGTCACCCACCACATTTTCCTTTAGGGCAGAATGTGATGCGTGTTATCGTCAGGCACAAAGTGCTATGGGATGTGGAGGATGGGGGCAGACACTTGCAGAAGCAGCAGTGGGAGGGAAGGGGGGGAAGATGCTCAGGGAAGGCTTCCTGAGGAAAAGGAGGCCTTTGAGACTAACCCAGAAGGATGGGATAGTATTGGGGACAGGAGGAATGTTGAAGGGAAGTGATGCTGTGGAGGGAACAGGGTAAGTATGTTAGTTTCCTAGGGCTGCCTAACAAGGTACCACAAGCCAGGTGGCTTAGAACAACAGAAACTTATTGTCTCACGGTTCTGGAGCCCAGAAGTTCGAAATCAAGGTGTTGGCAGGGCTGTGCTCTCTGAAGGCCCTAGGAGAGGGTCCTTCCTTGCCTCTTCTTAGCTTCTGGTAGTTGCCAGCAGTCCGTGGCATCTCTGGGCTTGTAGACATCACTCCGATCTCTGCTTCCATCTTCACATACCCTTCTCCTGTGTGTGTCTGTGTCCGAATTTCCCTCTTGTGAGGCCAGCAGTCATTGGATTAGGACCCACCATGTTTCAGTATGACTTCATCTTAACTTGATTACATCTGCAAAGACCTTATTTCCAAATAAGGTCACATTCTCAGGTATCAGGTGTTAGGACTTTGATATAAGAAAATTTTTATATTTGAGGTGTGTGGGGAAGCCATTCTGGTTTAAACTGGATCTGGCCTAAATTTTATTTGAACCAAAGGGTCTGACTTGCAGCTTGTCAAACACACATAGTCCATCTGCTCTAATCATTATCCTCAGTAAAGAATGTACTCTTTGAAGACAGGAATCGACACCTCCCTTCCTATGACGCCAGCGTTCTTTGAAGATAAGTCTCCCTTCCCATGACACCAAGGTCACGTTGGCCCACTGTGCACGTGCTAATCTGTAATAAAATATCTCCTTGAACCCTTGAAAGAATGCACCCCTGTCATGCGTGGTGTATACCTCTTTGTCTGGAAATGGTGTATAACTGTGCCGAAATCACCGTTCTCTGGAGCACTTCCTTCCTCTGTGAAGGCTGCATTCCCGGGCTGTAGTCCTCGATTTGCCTCACATAAAACTCTCTCTCCCTTTCTTTTACAGAACGATTATTGATTATCTGTGTCAACAACGTGAACATGATTTTTAGGGGGGACACAATTCAACCCACAACAATAAGTAAAGGTGACTTGTTCACATTTGGGAAGTGAGGAGAGAGGGGCTCAGTTTGGGAAGAGCCTAAGGGGAGAGAGCAGGTGAGCGAAGATGCCGGAGATGTAAGTGGGGTGATCACAGAGGGGCCTGAATGCCCTGGGCTTGGGGCACGGGCAGAAGGGGGGTCAGCTAGGAGGCTGGGAAAGTCATACGGGATCATCACAGCCCCAGGGCCCAAACCCTGACTCAGGGACAGGCTTTGTGTTTCACAGTCACTTGCATCATCCTGTTTAGCCCTTGTGACAGCCTCCTAGGTGGGGGCTGTTATCAGCTCCAGGTTACAGAGGAGGAAACTGGGCTCATAAAGGCAATGCCTTCGGCTCGAGGGCACACAGCTGGTAAATGCCGAGCTCAGGTCCGACCGTCCTTACAGCCTGCTGCCCAACAACCAAGTCAGTGTGGTTGTGTGGTACAATTGCCTGTAGACATTAACATATTCGTAAATATGTGATTAACATATTTAGTTATATAGTGATAACACATAGTAAATATTTAGTGATATAGTGTGAACCTATACACTTTCACAACCTTTGCTTCTTTTTGTATTTGCAGACCTGGAGATGATGGCTGGAAACGGTGGCCTCTTTTAGTTTACATCTCATGACTTTGTTTATGCTCCCTTTGAGGTGTCACATGTGGGCAGATTATTTTTAAACTTTCTGCCTTGGGAGGATTGGTTTTTGTCTCGCTGGCTGAATTTTGAAGGGCAGTTGCTCTGGCACTTGGCGGGCGAAGAGCTGGCCTGGCTGGGCCCTCTACACACACCAGCTCATCGAAACCTCCCGACCCCACAAGGTTCGAGAAACCCCACGGGGCTCCCACACCAAGCGGCAGGGCCAGGATATGCACCAGGGTCTGCTTGACGCCCATGTTCATGCTCGTTGGTCCTTATCCCTACAGTGGTCTGTGACCAGCTGAGGCCACCTGGGAAGAAAACTGCCCCCTCCCGTCCTGTGAGTATCGAGGGAGAGCTGCCCTGTCTGTGAAACCCTCGAGATCCTTGGGCTTCACTATGGAAAACAGTATGGAGCGCCCTCTAAAAATTAATGTAGAATGACCACATGATCCAGCAATCCCGCTTCTGAGTATACACCCAAAGGAATTAAAAGCAGAGATTCATGGGGCCGGCCCGGTGGTGCAGCGGTTTAGTCCGCCCTTGGCAGCCCAGGGTTCGCGGGTTTGGATCCCAGGCGCCCGCTGATGCACTGCTTGTCAGCCATGCCGTGGTGGCGTCCCATATAAAGTAAAGGAAGATGGGCACGGACGTTAGCCCAGGGCCAGTCTTCCTCAGCAAAAAGAGGAGGATTAGCAACGGATGTTAGCTCAGGGCTGGTCTTCCTCACACAAAAAAAAAAAAAAAGCAGAGATTCACTCATGTTCACAGAAGCAGTATTCACAACAGCCAAAAGGTGGAAACAACCCAAGTGTCCACCGATGGATGATGGATAAACAAAATGTGGTCCATCCCTACAGTGGAATGTTATTCAGTCTCAAAAAGGAAGGAAATTCTGACACATGCTACAACATGGATGAGCCTTGAGGACATTCTGCTAAGTGAAATAAGCCAGTCTTAAAAGGACAAATATTGTATGATTCCACTTATGTGAGGGACTTAGAGCAGTCAAATTCATAGAGACGGAAAGTAGGATGGTGGATGCCAGGGGCTGTGGGGGAGGGGAGTGGGGAGTTCTTATTTAATGGGGACAGAGTTTCCATTTGGGAAGATGAAAGAGTTCTGGAGATGGATGGTGGTGATGGTTGAACAACAGTGTGAATGTACTTTGTGTCACTGAACTATACACTTAGAAATGGTTAAAATAGTAAATTTTATATTATGTATATTTTATCACAGTAAAATAAAAAAAGATCCTTGGGTTTCAAAAACTCACCTTCTGCTGACTCTTCCTGAGGTGCACAGCTAAGAATCCAGGCATTCCCACCAGCAGTGCGTGAGGGGTCCACTTTCTCCACACTTCCTACAATACTTGTTGTTCTGTGTCTTTTTGAGAAGCCAATCCTAGTGGGTGTGAGTGGTGCCATGGACTGAATTGTGTCCCCCCCAAATTCATATGTAGAAGTTAAAACCCCCAATGTGGTTGTATTTGGCGATAGGGCCTTTAGAGAGGTGATTAGGGTTAAATGAGGTCATAAGGGCGGGGTCCCTAATCTCATGGAACTGGTGTCATAAGGAAAGAGAGAGACACCGGACCTCTTTCTCTTTCTCTCTGCGCACGCATAGATGAAAGGCCACGTGAGGACACAGGGAGAAGGCGGCTGTCTACAAGCTAGGAACAGAGGCTTCTCCAAAAACCAGCGCCGTCTGCACCTTGATCTCAGGCTTCCAGCCTCCAGAACTGTGAGAAAATAAATGTCTGTTGTTTAAGCCACTCAGTCTGTGGTATTTGTTATGGCCGCCCTAGCAGACTGATACAAGTGGTATCTCATTTTAGTTTTGATTTGCATTTCCCTGATGGCTAATGATGTCGAGCACCTTTTCAGGTGCTATTTGCCATTTGTATATGTTCTTGGAAGGAATGTATATTCAGACCCTTTGCCCATTTTTAATTTGGATTGTATGCTTTTTAGTCTTAAGTTTAAGGGTTCTTTATCTGTTTTGGACATAAGTCCTTTATCAGATATATGATTTGCAAATATTCTTTCCCATTCTGTGGCTTGTCTTTTCACTTTCTTGATGGTGTCCTGAGAAGAACAAGTGTTTTTACTTTTAATGAAGTCCAATTTATCTTTTCTTTTCTTTTGTTGCCTGTACTTTTGGTGTCATATCTATGAAACCATTGCCTAATCTGAGATCATGAAGACTTACCCTATATTTTCTCCTAAGGGTTTTATAGTTTTAGCTACTACATTTGGGTCTTTCATCCATTTGAGCTAGTTTTTATATATGGTGTGAGGTAGGGGTCCCACTTCCTTCACTTGCCTGTGGATATCCAGTGGTCCCAGCACCAGTCTGTTGAAAAGACTATTCTTTCCCCCATTGAATCACTTTGGCTCCCTTGCCAAAAATCAATTGACCATAAATGTGAGGGCTGATTTCTGGACCTGCAATTGTATTTCATTGATCTATTTCTCTATCCTTATGCCAGTGCCACACAGTCTTGATTACCATAACTCTATGGTAACTTTTAAAATGAAGAAATGTGAGTTCTCCAACTTTATTCTTTTCTCACTATTGTTTTAGCTACT